>OY728121.1:1392089832-1402089832 GCA_963277665.1 Viscum album | reverse complement strand
AAAATAACCAATTGAAAATTTAAATATGTAGATACTAACAATAACATTAATTTTATCAAAATATTTTTCTATAAATAGTAATATTTTTTTAATATATGGAATTATGGTTTATACTAAAGACATTGAAAAGAATCTTCTTAAAAATGTGATTATGCTCTCTTTGATTATTTTATATAGATATTGATTTTATGGAATTACAATATATACATTTTTAAAAAATATTCATGATAAAATTTATTCATATTAAATTTTATTATTATGTGGTCAAATTAAAATTTGAACGATTAGATTACTATTCTTAATGGTTGGGTTATTATTTTTAGTGTTTAGGTAATTATTCTAACGGTAACAATACTATTCCCATTACCGTCATTCCCCAAAATTACACTCAAGGATCTATAATTTATATTTATAATATATTGATTTCTTTATTACTATTCTATATTGTTTGAACACTATTATTCCTGGGGTTCCTAATTCTATAAGATTTCAATGATACATGTTTTCCAATTAATTTTTTTTCTTATTATTTTTTCACATAAAAATATTTTTTCCATGGGTTTAGTCACTGAAATGAATAAACATATCCATTCATGAAATAAATTGTTAATATTTTTTCTTTATGATTTCTGTATATAATAATATATTATATAAAACACATTTATTCAGGGAAAAAATATCCCTTGTAGTATTTGAATAATAAATAATTTCCTCATATTAAAATGGAGAATAAAAATGATTTATGAAATAGGATTGAGATGTCAATACATTTCCAAATTTTCCTTATCTTTTCAAAAATATTCGAACAACCTATTTAGTATGAAAACTATCTTGGCTTACACCTTAATCATTGAAAAAAATAGTCTTTTGAAAAAAACTATATCATGTGGTTAAGGAACAAAGGATTATATTATGGCATGTATTTTAAAATATAGATTTCTTAATAACTGTGAATAATTGTGGAGTATATGTTCACTTTTAAAAGTGATGGGAGGGGAAATCTTGGAATTACTAGAAGTAAAAAACTAACATAAATAAATTTTCATTTTAAAATTTATCCATGTTAATATTATTTGATGATAAGCTATGGATTATTATAGATCCTCTCATTATATATAATTTGGAATTGATTTTATTATATTTTGAAAATTATATCATAGTTTTAAGCATGGTTAACCATTATTAAAATTACTGTGATATTAATTCTTTATAATATTTATGGTTCAAGAATGTGATAATAAAAGGATAAGTAACCCATAAATGTAATATAGTTTATATTTTAAACTATATACCATTCAATTATATGGATATATAATTTTTATGAATTATCCATCATTTAATAAAATATTAATTATTAAAATATGTCATTAATTTTATTTTTGAAATACATAATATATTTTGGCATAATAAGTGTCTAAATCATGGTAAATTGTTTAAAGATTAAATTTATACAAATATCAGAAAGGTATAGTTCAAATATATTCATAAAAATCATAATGGCATATATATTTCTTTAATCCTGATTATTTTGTTTTATCACATGGTTATGCAATTTTAACATTATACATGGTAATGACTTGTTCCATATTAAGGGTTATAATATTACATATAAGAAGAAAATTGGATCATAAATGGAGTGATGTGAAATTTTAGGCCAATAATCATCCTATATTTCTTCAGTCATGGTTTTTATGATTTTTAAATAATTTAGTAAAATATATTTAACATAAAATACTTTTGATATCATTTTAAGAACTATTAAAATAATTTAAATTGTAAAACAATATCATAGAAATTGTATTATAATCTAAAAAAATAGTAGATCTATTATATGTTATATATATCTTATAAATTCCTAGTACACATAAACTAAACCACAATAATATTACTTTTAAGGCTTCTAAAATTGTAACATGATTTTATTACTACTACAATATGTTTTCTTTCACCAATATATAATAATTTATGGTAATTAATTCATAATTAAAAATTAAAATGTATTATTATTATAAAAAAATCAATCAACTTTAATATAAAAATATTGGACCAAAAAATGTTCTTTTACCTATGTCATAAATATTATTAAAATAAGTATTGTGACATATGGACTCTATCTTTTACCAAACAATTATATTGGTAAAAATCAATAATAAATGGTAAAAAAGATCACATTTTTTAGTTTTCAGTGATTAATGATGAATTATAATCCTAAAATGAAACAAAGGTATGTTTATGAAATGGAAAAAATCCTCAGAACATTATTGTTAACCCTAATTAATCGAGCATACCTATAACATGGTAATAAAATTTTACTACGATTATTATTCATAATGAAAAAAAATTGAACTTGTTACCAAATTTAGAAATATTAATTCCAAATATGGACCCAATTTTCCAAGATTCAATTTATTGAATTATTATAATGTAATTTAATACAAAAAATCATAACGTAATGTTATAAAAGACATAAAAAACATATCCTTGTATAATAAAGATTTTATACCAAATCTGACCATTATAATGACTCAAAGGAACATAATTGGATTATAAATAGTTTATAAGTAATAATTATACTATGAAACAATTTTAAAACCAAACATAACTTTGTAAATTATTTTTACAAAAATATAGTTTCCCATAAAAATCAATATTTATCACAAATTATTTGGAAAATAAATCCTTTCATAAAATCCTAAAAATCAAATCTTATATAACTTTGAAATGAAAATTTCGAAAAATATTATCCTTTTATCAAATAAGTTTTTTTAATTAAAAAAATAATTATAATAATGGATAAATGAACCATCCTTGAAGAAAACACCTATTTTATAGATAGAAATGACTTCAATAAAAATTGTGTTATTATACCATATGAATTTTTATGTACCTTTTTATTAATTATAAAATAATAAATATATTTCATTATCATTTCAAGTCTATTCAAACCATCAAATTCAATAGATATGTTGAAATAGTCATAAAATGATTATGTTTCACAGTTTTTAAAAGTTTTATGACATGTGTTGTATAAACTATGGAACATAGTGTTCTTTTAAAATATCATTGTGTTACATTATCCACCCTTTAATAAATTGAGTCATTGTAATTTAAATATCTTCTAGATAATAATTGGTTTTATATTTGAAAATTAATTATTTGAAACCCCACATCATTAAAGGGGTTAATATATCATTATTTTGAAAATTGGGAAAGGGAAATATGAATGTCATCTGGAATAACAATTAATATGGTTTCAAAATAAGAAAATATTAGGTGGGATTGAAAATATGGTTGTGGATGAAAAATTAATGTCCAAATACTGATGTAGAGTGATAGAGAACATTGATCACATGACTTTAAATTATCTTAAGAAATTAAATGACCCCAAAACCATAAATCAGTGAGGTGTGAAAAGGATGATAGATGTATTAGAAATTAATTGAAGATGATAATTTTTTTCCAAGATCTACTTCCAAGAGAAAATGAATTAATTTACAATTTAGACTAATAAATTAAAGAAACATATTCATGAAAATTTAATTCCATACTTTTATAAATATCTTCTACAATATCATCTTTTTCTCCAAATAGTTCCTTTTCTCGATTATTATTTTCTATGCCTAAATCACTAACATTAACTTTTAATGGTTGACATAATACAGAAAATGATAACAACCTATTCAACTATAATTAATCCAAAAACAAAACCCAAATGGTCAGTGGAATTCATGACAATATACAAAATGTTTAAACATTCATGTAAAGAAATAACACATTTTCCACCAAAATTTTCTCAATAAAACCAAAGGTCCAAAATAGATCCTAAATAACACTACATCCAAAATTACTGCATTAAGTATAATATAAAAAACTGTTTGTAACTCAATGGTGATCACAAAATGTTCATCAAGAATCCCAAAAAATTTAAATTTCATTCAACCCAAATAATTCTTGTTATTTAGCCACATGTTATACCAAGGGGTTAAATATACCTATACCCAATGAAAAATAGCTCAAAATTATCATTAATCACTATAATAAATCACATTATAATAATATAATGTATTAAAATTCACCCAAATATCATGAATATAGTTTAGATACTGACCAAAAAGGTAAACCATAGCTTGACCAGAAATACCTCTTAAAATATCATAGTGTGAATAAACCACTTTTCAAACATCAAGATAATCTATATTCCATTAACCAATAAACCATAATTATCTTAACATCATATCATATATTGTCCCAGAGGGTTAAATAAACATCAATAGAGTATTGTTTGTGAATAATATTAAAAATTTAATGTCCCCACAAAATCTCATCACATAAACCCTTAATAAAAACATAAATAATTATTAAAATTTTAATATGCACTATAAATCCAAAAATTTAGTAAATGTAAAATATTATCACTTTAATAAATTTACATACATAGTCAAAAAAAAATATAATTTAATTCATTATCAATTTATCCCAGATAGAAAAAATTATTTCAACATCTAGAATGAATTAAGGCTTCATTACACCTCAAATATTTGTATCACAAAATTACCCCTTATCACTAAATATATTTAAAAAATAAATAAATAAAAACAGTTGTGGAAAATACATTTATTTTTTATGATTCTTAAAACAAAAATATAATTTATATAAGACTTCTAAAACATATTTATCAAATACAAATATATAAAAGATTGAATCATTCAATCCAAAAAAAATTATACAGTCAGTCGTTCCAAGACCCAGGAGTTAAATAATGGATTAACCCATTGAATCAGATAGTTTCTATTTACCCATACATAAAATAGTCATATTTAAATGGATCCTTGGGATGAAAATCAATTAATTCTATCGATATTTTTATTTTTCCTTGGGAATAACATGATTTATGCCATTATTATCCATATACAAAACAAATTCCCATTTCTCTAGTCCATTACATTTGAAATAATTTTTTGGGTTCCTTTATTTATAAAATGCATAGACTTATCCATAGGCATTCCAAAAAAATTATCTAGCCCGAGTCTCTAATGAATATCAAAATCATGCTCTTATACCATCCATAGTTACCAATACATTTCATACATAAATATTATATCATTTTAGAAGAATATTATACCCATACATTTTATACATAAATATTATATCATTTGAGATGAATATTAAACATATTTCATTATAATCAGTTCCATACCAATAATGTTTTACTCTCTTTGGATACTAGATATAAAAAAATATTATCTTATTACAAACATCAACATCTTCAATCATGTAATTATTATTTTCTACTCCTCATGATGTAACCTATCTAAAAATATTTTTTATAACCTTGGGAATGTAAATATAAGAAAAATTTCAATGAGATACTTAGTAATGGTAAACATGTGGTATATAAATTAATGATCATAAAAAAAATATGTTAAGAATAATGGTATAAGTTAATGATCAAAACCAACAATTTCCTTTCCCAATCTATCATGAATAAAAAATTATGATAAATAGAGTAAAACATTATCATTTAAAAAGACATGAATAATAATTGTTATAAAACATCATGACATATCATGACCCATAATTTCATATCATAATATTATTATAGAAATATGGAACCATCATAGTCCTAAAAACCATTTAATATGTCAATTTTATCTATCGACGTCCTTAAATCATAGTGGATCAGGCATAGGTACATATTCTGCATATCATAACCTAGCATGAATCATCATATATTTCATATAGAAGATATGTAACAACCCAAAGTTTTTCAATGGAAATTACCTTATTATAATTATGTCATAATATAACATGAAAACACAACATAATTAACTAGTAAGTGATAAGTGACCTTTAAACATAAGTTTATAACTTCTGTGTTTGGAATTTCGAAAATCCGACATACACGGTTGTGTTCAAGATGATTTTAGGAGTCTAATGAATTTGTTTTGGTGAATAGTGACCTACCATTATGAATAGTAACTTAACCTTATGAATTTTTATATGACCCTTATTAATAGTAAATCATCCAACAAAAGAGTAACATTACCTATGAATAATTAAATAAAATTTAGACATATTAGAATGTGGCAATTTGACCTTAGTAAATGTTTTGGTATTTTTTAAGTCATAAATAATTAATTATAATTAATTAATTAATTTAGAAGAAACATTATTTCCCAAAAATTTATTCAAAAATTATTGAATCAATGTATAATAGTTTTTAGATAATTTTATAATACCCTACATAATTTTTGAAAGCAGTATAAAATTAGTTTTAATCTTAAAACCGGGGTTTTAAGTAAATTATGATTTTAAATAAATATTGAATTAATAATATTTAGAAATTTATTTCTGAAAAATGGACTTCATTTTTGGATTCTACATGTTGAAAAATGGTTGGGGTAAATTTTTGGGAATTTTCTGTGATACTTGAATGTTTGATGAATAGTTGAATCAGATAATTTACAATAAATGCTAAATAATGGATTAATTGAGTCGTCGATGATGCTCTGCTGATGTAAGACCACTTGGTTCTGGATCACATGATAAAATTACAATTCTCTGTCATTCAAGGCTCACTATTCCTTGTCTTAGGGTAAATTAATAAACTAATGAATTTTATATTAAGGAAACCCATCTCCCGTCCAAAATAAAATCCACCCTTCACACCCTCATTTCCTCACTCTTATCAAGCTCCAAGACTTCACGAAACTCTACCAAAACACCTTCCCTAGCCTTTACCCCACGTCCAAGAGCTTCTTTTCTCATCAAAATTCCATTCTTAGGCCCTTAAGGAGGTTCTCATAAGAGGGATTCAATAGGTAATTTCAGTCTTTCTTCTCCTTTAATTTCCTTTCAAGTTCAAGTTCATTTATTGATCTCTCCCCACCTATCGTCATCCAAATGATATTGTAACTACATTATTATAAATAAAATTTAACTGTATGTTTATAATGGGATATTATATCACCCAACCCCTTTTCCTCTTCGTTTTATTTTATTAAATAGAACGTTGTTCTTGAGGTGTTAATTTATCACCATCAAGAACGACATGCTTTCTTCATCCATTTCTATCTTCAGATCTGGTCATGAAACCATTTTTATGGTTGAACCAGAATATTTTATATTTATTATTTCCTATTTAATGTTCTAGAAAAAATCTATGACAATATTACTAAGTGATATGTTAAAACAAGTTCATTGTGATCGAAAAACCGCCCAAATTGACCCAAATAACCATCATTTAATTCTTATCTAATGATTTATAAAAATTGATCTAATATAATTCATTATAAGATCATTAAAACTCATTTAATATCATTAGTGACATGTAATATCATTTATGGATGTTTACCCATGTTCTACCAGAACATTAATTTATGAATACAAGTGAACCACCCAAGAAAACCCATAAAAATGAACATCCCTAAACAATGTTTTTAAACCCTATAAGTCATCCAAAAAAACATAATATGACATAATGAACCCATAATCAACCCTATTAAAGTATAAAATATTCTGTAAATATAAAATTAATGAATATAATGTCATTATATAGGACATTAAAGTGAAAGAAGCATTCAGATACAAGGTAAGGGGAAATTCTCAAACCCAACATTCATCCTTCGGGTTCTCCATCTTTCACTCCATTTTTGATATGGTTACTCCTTGAAGATCATTTTTTCTTAATTTAAATTCCTTTTCTAGGATATATATGTTTTCAAATTATGTTCATGTCAATATAAAAGTTTTCCAAAAGAACTCTTCTTTTAAGAACTCAACATTTACCTCTCATTCATGGTTGATGGTTCTTGTATCAAATATGTTGTTCCCTATTTCTTTTGGGAACACAATCCTTATGAATGTATTCTTATGATATTAAAACCATTACTTAAAATGTTTTAGTTATTTTAATTATTGATATATGATATATATGTCATGTATGATAATGATAATATTATGAGGTGACGGGTGCGCCCGAAATTATATAGCGCAATATGAATGTTTCAAAGTGATGAGTGCGCCCAGAATTATACAGCGCTCCATTGAATTAGGTAAAGTGATGAATATCATGATTAAATGTGAAATGAAATTTGAACAAGATTCTAGCTTGTTTCACCAGTATGTGTGGTAGTTAACCACTAAGACATGATGTTTCATTTTTATGCATTGCAACATTTCAAGTCTTTTATTTATGCTCCTCACATGTGCATGATATTTTGCCTATGTTATGATTATTCTCACCCCATGCTATATTGTTCTTATCAATCCTCTTACTGGGCTTCTAGATCACTCATTTTGATGTATATCCTCAGTTGGATACATGTACTAAGGTGAGGACAACTACCAATAATAATTTAGAGAATAAGAAATTAAATAAATGTTTATGCTTGATGTTGTATTTGTTATGTGTGGTCCTAGTTTTTCCAAGAAACTAAACCTTTGGATCCTCTATGTGTAATACTATTATTATTTTTATCTTTGAAATGATGTAATAGTAATGGAAGAAAATTCCAGGTCGCTATAGTTTGTATTACAAGAAAGGTTTAGTTAATTTGGGAATTAGGATTAGTGAACCCTTGAGGAAACCTATAGCATGAGACTAGGTGCAAATATCTACACAAGAATATTTACCTAGGGATTCCATATGTTATGTTTCTGATATAAATTGTATAACTGAATAAGTTATTGATGACTTGTTTACTTATGTTTTGTTCTATCCTTTTCTATTTTAGAAAGTGGTGCGAACTAACAGAAATCAGGCCAACAACTCATGCGAGGGCTAATGCAACGATTTCCTGAATGACATCACCAATGATTTGGGAGGTGGAGTTCAAAATGTCATGGAGATGCATACCCAATTATCTCAGGTTATGAACAATAACCATAATAATGGGGAACATCCTCCTTCACCAAAAAGGGAGAAATTGGCTATCGAATGTTTTATGCAGCAACGACCACCGATGTTTTGGGGAACTTCTGATCCACTAGTTGCGGAATAGTGGGTCAACTCCATAGAGAAGATATTTTCTGTGCTTCACTCTTCTATATGGAAAAGGTGACTCTTGCCGTTTATCGTCTAGATGGAGAAGTTCATCAATGGTGGGCTTTGATTAGGAACACCAAACCAAGGGAGGAAATTGAAGAGATGGAATGGGAAGACATTAAGCTAATGTTTCTTAATAAGTATTTCGCATGAACTCTTCATACGAAGATGGAGAGATAATTCATAGAGCTCAAGCAAAAAAAGGGGAATATGTCACAACCTATGAAGCGAATTTCACAAGGCTTGCAAGGTACGATTCGGGTTTTTCTATCAACAATGATAGAAAAATTGATAGATTCTATTATGGATTAAAACCACACCTTCGAAAGCCTCTTTCAATTAGAGAAATTAAGAGTTATGAAGAAGTTGTTCGATGTGCCCTCAATGTGGATATGGTGTTTGAAGAATGGTCCCATGGCTATGGGGATAAGAAAAGAAAGATGGAGTTCCATGCTAGTGGATCTAATGATTACGGTGGGAAGAAAACTAAATGACCCACATGAAAATAATGTGGAAAGTTCCACCATGGGAACTCCCTCAAATGGCTGGGGAAATGCTTCAATCGTGGGAAAGAAGGACACCATGCTCAAGAGTGTCGTAAAGACATGAAAAGGAAGAAGAATTTAGCCGATGAAAGGAGAGAACCACTCATGGTTCAATGCTACAACTGTAAGGAGCTAGGGCACTATGAAAACTAGTGCAGTAAACCTCGAGTTCTAGAGGGTAATCAGCATCAGTAGCCACCAAAGACAAAGGAACAAGGGAACGATTTTTCCATCACTATTGTGGAGGTGGAGCATGATAATGAAGTCGTACAAGGTACACTTCCTATACACTCAAGAATGGAAAAAGTCTTATTTGATTATGGTTCTACGAATTCCTTTATATCTTGCAAGTTTGATAGAACTATATAATCAAAGCCCTGAAACCTTGAAGTAGAGATATTAGTAAAAACACCAAGTGGTGCAATCATTGCAACCCAAGTGTTTGACTCTTCTCCTGCTGGCGTATGTGGGAAGATTCTTCTAGAAAATATTGTCATACTTCCCTTGGTGGAATTAAACACTATAATGGGAATGTATTGGCTCTCGTTATATAGAGAACATATCAACTATTAGGAAAAGGAAATATCTTTTCATATTCTGAACCATACCATGATCCTCTACAAATGCAAGAAAGATCATGAATCTCCTTTGAAAAATCCTTCAATGGTGTGGGTGTCGATTCCCTATAAAGAAGCATACATCACACAAATGATTGAGTTGAAGGAATGTTCTAACCTTGAGGAAATGCCTATTGTGAGGGAATGCGGCGATGTATTTCTCGAAGAGTTACCTAGAATTCCCCCGGATCGTGAGGTATAGTTATCAATTGAACTCATACCTGAAGCTACTCATTTCTCGAAGTGTCCCAATAGGATGGATCCTATCGAACTGGAGGAGTTAAAGAAGCAGCTGCAAGAGCATATGGACAAAAGGATCATACACCATAGTGCATCACCTTGGTGTGCGCCAGTGCTCTTTGTGAAGAAGAAGGATGGAACAATGAGGCTATGTGTCGATTATCGGGAACTCAAAAAAATCACCATAAAGAACAAGTATCCTCTCCCAAGTATTTATGACTTGTTCGACCAGTTAAGAGGATCTCAATACTTCTCAAAGGTGGATCTTCATTCTGGATATCATCAGGTAAAGGTAAATAAGGAAGATATTTAGAAGACTGCCTTCCGAAAAAGGTATGGGCACTATGAGTTTATGGTTATTCCCTTCAGACTTACTAATTCCCATACAATCTTAATGGATTTGATGAATATAGTCTTTAGACATTACCTCGACAAATTTGTTGTAGTGTTTATCGATGATATTCTCATCAACTATAAGAGAAAGGAGGAACATGATGAGCATCTAATACCTGTGTTGGCGACATTGAGAATGGAGAAGTTGTACGCCAAGTTCAGCAAGTGTGACTTTTGGATGAATCAAGTCATGTTCTTGGGACATGTGATCACAAGTGATGGAATTTCTGTGGATCCTTCAAAGAAAAGGCTATTGAGGAATGCCTTAGGCCCTCTAGTGTCACATAAATCCGCAGTTTTCTTGTATTAGCTGGGTACTACTGATCTTTTTTGGGAAACTTCTCATGATTGTCAATCCTGATAACTAAGTTAACAAGGAAAGGGGTAAAGTATGTCTGGATGGAAGAATGTGAGGAAAGCATCATGGAGCTAATGAGAAGGCTGATCACTAAACATGTACTCACAATACCGAAAAGTGTAGAATTTTTTGTGATATACATTGATGCTTCAAAGAAAGGCTTGGGTTGTGTACTCATGAAAAATGACAATGTGTTAGACTAAGGCTCACGGCAGTTGAAGATCCACGAGAAGAACTACCCGACGCATGATATAGAGCTGCTAGTTATGATTTTTTCCTTGAAAATATGGCGGCACTACATTTATGGTGTGAAGTGTGACATATACACCGACAAAAAGAGCCTAAAGTATAGATTTACACAAAAGGATCTCAACATGCATCAAGTGAGATAGTTAGAGCTAATAAAGGATTACGGTTTCTCTATTCACTATCATTCTAGAAAGGAGAACAAGGTAGCTGATTCTCAACGTAGAAAAGAACCTGCTACTCTATCCATGTTACAGATTGAGAAATACCCTATCTTCATGGATATGAAAAGAATGGATTTGGAAATCATAAGGGTAGGGGATACATCCTACCTTTCCCAAATGATTTCGCAACCATCCATCTAGGATAAGATTAAGGAAGCACAAAGGGATGATGTGGAGATACAAAAGAGGGTGAATGTAGTAAAGGAAGGGAAGCTGAAAGAGTTCCATCTCGACGATGATGGTGTGATTCGGTTTGGAATGCGGATTTGTGTGCCTTCATAACCTGAGATAAAGAAGGAGCTTTTGGATAATGCACATAGCTCAACTTTCTCTATCCATCCTAGGAGTACCAAGATGTACTGTGATCTCTGAGAACACTTCTGGTGCGATAAAATGAAGAAGGAGATTGCAGAATATATGTACTTGGTTTGTCAGTAAGTCAAAGGTGAGCGACAAAAGTCCAAAGGTATGATGCAATCATTGCCTATACCCAGTTAGAAATGGGAAAATGTTACTATGGACTTTGTCACGGGTCTCCCACGGACGTCAAAGGTAAATAATGCGATATGGGTTGTGGTTGACCGACTCACCACGACTGCCCATTTTATCGCTATTCGGGAATACCTCTCTCGTGAACATCATGCAAAGATATATGTAAAGGAAGTCGTGAGACTACACGTTGTTCCACTCTCAATTGTTTCTGACCGTGATCCGAGGTTCATATTTAAATTCTGGAGGGGCCTTCAACATGCATTGAGTACTGAATTAAATTTCTGCATGGCCTATCACCCCAAACTGATGGCCAGTCTGAATGTACTATTCCGACTCTTGAAGATATGCTAAGATCCTGCTCTCTAGAATTCAATTGTGGATGGGATCAGTATCTCCCATTGGTTGAGTTCTCGTACAACAATAGCTTCCACTCGATTATTCAGATGGTTCAATTTGAAACTCTGTATGGAAAGTGATGCAGAACTCCAACCTGTTGGGATGAAGTGGGAGAAAGAAATTTACTTGGACCTGATCTTGTTCAAGAGATGACAGAGAAGGTTCAAGTCATCTGGAAGCACATCAAAGCTGCTCAAAGTCAGAAAAAGAGGTATGCTGACAACCGTCGAAGGGACTTGGATGTCGACATTGGAGATAAAGTCTTCATTCAAATATATCCATGGAAGAAAGTCATGCGATTCGGGAAGAAAGGGAAGCTAAGTCCAGGTATATTGGCTTTTTTGAGATCCTTGACTGCATAGGATCCATGGCCTATCCTTTTTCACTTTCAACAAATATGGCTCAAGTTCATGATGTGTTTCATGTATCACAACTAAGGAAGTAAATACCAGTCCCCTCACATGTAGTAAACTTAGAGGTGGTCCAGCTGGAAGATGATATCTTCTATGAGGAGGAGCCAGTAAAGATTCTGGATCAGAGAGATAAGGTTCTACGCAATAAGACAATCCATCTTGTGAAAGTGTTGTGGTGGAACCATAAGTTTGAGTAAGCAACTAGGGAACCAGAATAGGCAATGACGGAGAAACGACCACACCTGTTTATGTAAAGTGAAATTTTGGGGGAGAAATTTTTTAATGGGGGAAGAATGTAACGACCCAAAGTTTTTCAATGGAAATTATCTTATTATAATTATGTCATAAAATAACATGAAAACATAGAATAATGAACTACTAAGTTATAAGTGACCTTTAAACATAATTTTTTCACTTCTGTGTTTGGAATTTCAAAAATATGACCCACACGGTTGTGTTCAAGATGATTTTTGGAGTCTAATGAAACAAAAATATTTTTTGTTGAATAGTGACCTACCCTTATAAATAGTACCGTACCCTTATGAATTGTAATATGAACATTATGAATATTAAATCATACAACCTAAGAGTAACATTACCTATGAATAGTTAAATAAAATTTAGAGATCTTAGAAAGTGACAATTTGACCTTAGTAAACGTTTTGGTATTTTGAAAGTCATAAATAATTAATTATATTTAATTAATTAATTTAAAAGAAAATTTATTTCCCCAAAATGTATTCATAAATTATTGAATCCATTTCTTATATTTTTAAGATAATTTTATACGACCCTACATAATTTTTGAAAGCATTAAAAAATAAGTTTTAATCATAAAAACTATTTTTAAGTGAATTATGATTTTAATTAAATATTAAATTAATCATATTTAGAAAATTATTTTTGGAAAATGGACTTAATTTTTGGATTCTACATGTCGAAAAATGGTTGGCGTAAATTTTTGGGATTTTCTGAGATACTTGAATTTTTGATGAATAGTAGAATCCGATAATTTATAATAAATGCTAAATAATGGATTAATTGAGCCATCGATGATGCTCTGCTGATGTAAGCCCACTTGGTTCAGGATCACATGATAAAATTACTATTATTTTCCATTCAAGACTCACTATTCTTTGTCTTAAGAGAAATTAATAAACTAGTGAATTTAATATTGAGGAAACTCCTCTCCCCTCCACTGTAAATGCCACCCATCACACACACATTTCCTCACACCTCTCAAGCTCCAAGACATACCTAAACTCTGCCCAACCACCTTACCTAGCCCGTCCCCCACGTCCAAGAGCTTTTTGTCTCATAAAAATACTATTTTTAGGCCCTTAAGGAGGTTCTCAAGAGAATGATTGAAGAGGTAATTTCTCTCCCTCTTCTCCTTTAATTTCCTTTCAAGTTCAAGTTCATTTCTTGATCTCTCCCCACCTATATTCATCCAAATGATATTATAACTCCATTATTACAAACATACTGTAATTTTATTATTCTAATGGTATATTATATCACCCAACCCCTTTCCCTCTTCCTTTTATTTTAGTAAAGAGAACGTTGTTCGTGAGGTGTTAATTTATCACCTTCAAGAACGACATGCTTTCTTCTTCCAATTCTACCTTCATATCTAGTCAGGAAACCATTTTTATGCATGATCAAGAATATTTTATATTTATTATGTCCTATTAAATGTTCTGGAAATAATCTATGACCATATTACTATGTGATAAGTTAAATCAAGTTCATTGTGATCGAAAAACCGCCCAAATTGACCCAAATAACCATCATTTAATTCTTATGTAATGATT
This sequence comes from Viscum album, assembly GCA_963277665.1. NCBI lineage: Eukaryota > Viridiplantae > Streptophyta > Magnoliopsida > Santalales > Viscaceae > Viscum > Viscum album. Next base: position 1,402,075,048 of record OY728121.1, on the reverse strand, counting down.
CATCCAAATGGATCGAATATAATTTATTATAATATCATTAAAACACCTGTAATATAATTAGTGACATCTAATATCATTTTTGTATGTTTACTCATGTTCTTACCAAACATCAATTTATGAATACAAGTGAACCACCCAAGAAAAACCATAAAAACGAACATCCCCAAACAATGTTTTTAAACTCTATAAGTCATACAAAGTAACATAATATGACATAATGAAACAATAATTAACCCTATTAATGTATAAAAGGTTTTTTAAATTTATAATTAATGAATATAATGTCGTTATACCGGACATTAAATAGATGGAATCATTCAGATACAAGGTGAGGTGAAATTCTCAAACCCAACATTAATCATTCGGGTTCTCCCTCTTTCACTCCATTTTTGATATGGTTACTCCTTGAAGATAATTTGTTCTCAATTGCCTTTAATTTTCTAGGATATATATGTTTTCTGATGAACATTATTTCAATCCAAATGTTTTCCAAAATTACTCTTCTTTTAAGAACTCAACTTTTATCTCTCATTCATGATTGATGGTTCTTGTATCAAATATGTTGTTCCCTCTTTCTTTTTGGAACCCAATGCTTATGAATGTATTATTATGGGATAAAACCCATTCCTTACCATGGGTTAGTTATGTTCATTATATATATATGTTATATGTGGAAGGCATGATAATGATAATGTTATGAGGTGACAGGTGTGCCATGAATTATATAGCGCAATATGTATGTTTCAAAGTGACGGGTGTGCCTGGAATTATACAGCCCTCCAATGAATTGGGTAAAGTGATAAATCTTATTATAAAATTTTAAATGATATGTGAAAAATATTATAGCTTGGTTCACAAGTATGTGTGGTAGTTTACTAATAATACATGATGTTTCATTTTTATGTATTGCCACATTTCAAGTCTTTTATTTATGCTCCTCTCATATTCATGATCATTTTACTATGTTATGATTATGCTAACCACATGCTATATTGTTATTATCTATCCTCTTACAAGGCTTCTATCTCACCCCTTTTTATGTATATCCTCAGGTGGCTACATGTACTAAGGAGAGAAAAAGTGACAATAAGAAGATAGAGAAAAAGAAATTAAATAAATGTTTTTGCTTGATGTTTTATTTGTTATGTGTGGTCCTAGTTTTCCCAAGACACTAAACCTTTGGATCCTCTATGTGTAATACTATTATGTTGTTTATCTTTGAAATGATGTAATATTAATGTAAGAAAATTCCGGGTCGCTATAGGATATGGATCTGCTTCCAATTTTAAAGAGTGGATCAGGAATCAAAAATTATTTCTCATTCTGCATGCATCCCTATATAACTCACATAGTGGATCAATCACATCAACAGACATCCCATAATTATTTTGTGATATGTAAACCATTATCCAATTAATTATAGGACTATATAATTATTATCTCATCTATATCATAATGAAAACCATACATATGTGTTCAATAAGATCAAAAATTAGTAAATTTATCATCATGTCAAAACTCATGAAAATAAAATATTTTTCATAAACATTTCATAAAATAAATATAGAATAACACATTGGAAAATAAATTTGTTTCATAAATATCTCATCATCATAATCATAAATAATCCACTAAAATAGTAAGGATGTTATCATTGGATCATATCCGCAATAAATTATAATTAACTTCAAAAAATATTATATTAAATAAAAATTCACTTAAAATATCGATGGATTATTTCTTGTGGAAATAACTTATTTCATTTTGGAATCACATATTTATAATAAAAATAATTCTAAAAAATTAAGGAGAAAATTATATATTAAAAGAACCATGGAAAGTTGTATGGGGGATTCAAAACATTTTTTATACTTGATAATAAGTAATTTATTTCATGATATATACATTAAAATAAATATTTCATTCCTTTTAACTGTAAAAAGTAAAAGTACCATGTTTTTAAAAATGGATGGATGATTCCTTTCAAAATAATTTATATAAATACAATAATATGTGGAAATTTCAATTATTAATCACTGTAAAACAATCAAAAACATTATTAAGAAAATTTTAATAAATAATTTTTTTGTAGAAGATATATATTCCCTACATAGGTGTAAAATATAATCGTTTTTACTTAAAAATATTATACTAAAATATCGTGTTATTAATGTGAGAAAAATGAATGTACAATTTTAATACTTCAAAAAATACTATATGATAAGAAAAGTGAAAGGTATTTATCTTATAATAGACATATACATTCCTAAAGACAGGTTAAAGGAAAAATTCTCAAATGAAATGGTATTGAGACATAAATCAATTACCTCAAGTCTTGTATATCACCATATGTATTTGAACCTCCACTTTGTTGAAAGAACTAATTTGGATTAATATTTATGTCTTGAAATAATATTCATTTGGAACAAAAAATAAATTATAGGATTTTCTGAAGGAATCAATTATTATATTATCTTAGGGAACAGACGATATATAAGGTTCTAACATAATGAATAGTAAATGAGGGAAGTTCCCCTTTTATAAGTTGGGGGAGGGGTACTTTGGGAACTACATAATGTATTAAATTAATATAAAATAATTTTAAATAAATAATGGATAAAAATTGTTATAATTACAATAAATATTGATTGTGAGTTTAAATATTCTATCTAGATAAAATTTCAACCTTTTTGGTTATTTTTTCACAAAAATATCTTAGTTCTAACCCTCATTAAACATTTTGAAAACTTCCATGATATCAATTTTTTTATATTTAGGGATCAAAAAAATCATAATAAAAGGAAAATTGACGCATACATGGAAAATGATTGACATTAAAAACTATATCCCATTCAATTAGATAATGAAGTTAATTTTGTTATTATTGAATCATTAAATCAAACAATGGTTACTATAAAATATAATTAATTTCATTTTTGAAAATACATAAAATATTATAATATAATATATTTCTAAATAAATTAAAATGTATCCAAAATGACATGGACTATAAGATAAGGAATATATGATACCACAATAATCATAAAATGAAATTTTTATAGGATTATATATCATTTGGAACCTTATCTTTTTTATTAACCCATTGCTAAAACTTATTTTTCCTTAATTGTAGTAATGAAATTTTCAATATTAATAGGTTTTTATATAAATTATAATGTAAAAATATGAAACATTAATGTTCATGTGGTGTTATTTACAACCACTTATATTTTTAATCCCACCTATCAATATTTTAATTATTTTAAAATAATTTAATAAAATTATTTAATATATAATACAATTTATATCATTTTAAGAACTAATCACATAATTTATCTATGAAAACAAGATGACTGTAATATAATAACAATATAAACATTTATAATTGATATAATATTTTCTATTAATCATTTAAAATAATATTTAACATTAAATAACCAAAAAACTTTACATTTATTTCTATTTTAAATAATTTACATGATTGTGTTAAAATTTATAGAAGCATTATATTGGCGTTGCATAAGTATTTAAGGTAACAATTTAATAAAAAATAATAAAAATTAAAATAATACGCTAAAAAATGAGTTATTTTTTAACATACAATACATTATGATAATATATTTTATTTTCATCCTTTTCACAAAATACAATAGATATTCAAGTATAGAATGTGACATTTATTTAACATTACTATTTACCTAAAAATTATAAAGGTGAAAAATCAAAGATTATGTGAAAAAGGTCATATTTTCTAATTTTGGATTAAAATGGATGATATAGACTCACCATGTAAAATAAAGTAATGTGCATAAATGAATTTGAAATATTATTACACTTGTAATAATAATAATTTACTCATTTTATCTTTACCATGATAATAAAAAACTATTAAGGATACTGTTAATAATGATAAAAAATAAAATGGATTTTTTTACCAAATATGATCCTCCATATTAAAAACATGGATTCCATTTTTCAATATTCAATTTCTATATTTTTTAGAATCTATATTAAAATAAAAACAAAAAATGAAATGAAAACATGATTATTATAAAAAAATACTTTATATATCTAATTATTTTTAACTAATTTCAACTATAAAATTGATTCTAATGAACATAATTTTTATTGATAATAATATAATAGAAAAAAAAATTAATTTTAACCGATATTTTTAAAAAATAGTACTTTTTAATACTTTTATAATTTTAAGTTTTTTACAAAAGGAAGTAATTTTATTTTTTTTAAAGATTAAAGACCTGAAAAAAAAAACCCAGACCAAAAATTTATTAAATAAAAGTAAATAGTTTATGAAAACATAAATCAAAAGGTCGATTGTGAAAAATTATACGCCACCAGAATGCACTCAAAATAAAAAACAAAACAAACCACTCAATTATGAAAAGAGACTTGATTGTGCCTTATATACTAGTAGCCCCATCAGAAACATTAGCGCCATTAATTCCTTCAGAGAAATAATTATATGTAGGTGCATTATTGTAAAAGTATAAAAAATAATATCCAATGAACCACCCAATCCTTCAATGTCGCACATCAAGATCATTACTTCGATATAGACCCATCATAGTAGGACAAGACTACAAGATGTTGGACCATCCCCAAGATTGTCCAGGCGTAATAATGGAGAGTATATGATAACCCATGCCTTTATACACAAAAGGATCTCTATTCCCTCTATACACTTTCAGACCCATCATAGAATAACAAGAAAAGTACAACAGTATAGGAGAATCACAGAAGAGAATGATCAAGCCATTGCTGAAGGCCCTCCTAGTCCTCCACAACTGAGAATCCAATAACATCAATCTTCTTGACGATAAAAGATCTTGAGGAAACATCCTATATTATGTTTAAATATTCAGAAAATTCTTCCATGAATGAGAAACCTTACCTCATACTAGGAGAAAAATATAATCTAGCTTACATAAGTATAAAAATGGATGATTTCGCCTAATCCCTTTTAAGAAAATGATTAAGATCATCAGGAGACAGATCAAATAAAGCAATGTAAACTCCATTGATGCCCTTATTTTGAAGACCATAAATAACTGAATTAGATTCCCTATAAATTTTTGTGATGATTTGATTCCAGGAGAATATATTATCCAATAATTTTCTCCAACGATTATTGATCTTCTAATCTAAGTGAGAGATACCCATCCAAATGGTAGAGATGACCATGGAATAATCACACTCAAACCATAAATTATTCCAATGAAGATCAGTGGAATTCTCCACCACAACAATTATTTGTAGTATTTCTACCTCAAGTGATAATGAAAGACCACAATAAACATGAAGACATCCAAGATCATCCTCTTCATGATTCTTAAAAATAGTACCAAATCCAGAATTCCCTATATTACCTCTAAATTCTCTATCATAATTGTCTTTTATCCATAAAAAAATAGATCTATTAAAAATAATTCAAATGTTCCATGAAAGTGCCATATATTTCCCTTAACACCAATCTAGTTCAAAATGGCCATTTCATGAACCGTTTAGATGTAATAATTCTTCATCAGTGTTCATGTCCCAAGAACAGCAGCGAGTATCGAGGAAATGACATGCTGACTGAGAAAGAAAAACAATAATAAATTACCTTATTCTTAGAAGACCAAATAATATGGTGAATCTGCACAGCAGCAACACAAAAAGGATCCAATAGTTGTGGAGAAATCATTATTGAGTCCTAGCCTTGGAGGAAATCTCAGATAAAAGACACACAAGGAATATAGATTTCAATTATACCAAAAAACTTCCTTCCACATGGATGTAGCAGTAACGCATCAAAGATAAAAATGGACAATATCTTCCATTTTCTGATGGAAAATCACAAGCTAAGAATAAAAGGAAATACCACATTCTTGAAGAAAATCATCAATAGGAATCTTCTAGTGAGCCAGTCTCCATGAAAAAACAGTCTTAGAAGGACTTAAAAATTTTAACTGCAACTCACTTATCCACATAATATCTATGTTGTAGGATAAGGAATGTCTGTAATTTTTTTTTGAGATGATATAAATCAATTGAAAGTAGGTTCTATGAGAATAAATCCACTCTGTTAGAAAAATAATAGCCACATATAGTATTTATAATATAATTTGAGAGATTCCGCGTATAGTCCAATTGGTCATTAGTCATGGAATCTAGGTCCATATTAAGTTCATAATTCATAATATCCACTAAAAGGTGACAACCAGTATTGTTGTCAATGAAAAGGATAAATATGAGTTCTTTGAAATAATTCACCTGACATGAGCATCAATAGAATTGAAAGTAGTTTTAAACACATGCCAAATAGATGAATCCATGTGATTGAAAGCACCATTTCTGATTCTATCCCTAAATTTGTTTCTGAGGATGTAAGGGGACTCATAATTAGTATTGAAGAGGTTAAAAATAAATGATGCCCACAATGAATCATTTAACAGTGAATGGTTTTTGATACCCATACCCCTTGCATCAAAAGGTTTTTAGCAATTATTCCATGAAATTGGGATAATTTCCTCCCCAGAAGTTTTCCACTCTAAATGAAATTTTTTATAGAAACATTAATGCTATTTGTGAGACAGAACAGACATATAAAGACCATGAAAGAATAAAAAACAAAATTTAACACCCCAAGATTTCATAGTACAATATTTCTCCAATGTAATTCAATAACTTTCACTACACGCAACACCGAGTTCATGCACACCCCGACTTACCAAACTAGTCGTTCAAAAGAAGTTACAAATAGTATTAACTAAATTTTAAACTTTATATAATCATTATAATTTTAGAATCCATATTATGTGTTTTTAGAAATAATGAAAGAACAAATTCATTTTTTCAGATAAAAGAAATATTTTTCAAAAAAATGCAATTTTACCACCTTTTAATGGAGAACCTTTTTTAGATCCAATATTTGAAACATTTATATATTCAATTTGAAAATATAAACTTCTTCTTTAGAATCAAGATCTATGAATTCAGTTTCAATAAATATTTGGTGTTTTTCTGATAATTTTCATATTTTGGTGAATTGTGAAAAATACTATATTTTAACTAAAAACATCTTTTTTAATCAAAATAATTTTTAGTGATAAATTATACATTTTAATGGTTTGAAAGTATAGATATATTATATCTTTACCATTTAATCCAATTTTATTCTTTGGAAATAATTTTACTTTGAAATTTAATATGAACAAGTATCAATCTTTTGTTAGTTATTATTTCTTAAAGACACGCTTTTCAGTTTTAACAATAGGAATTAATTTTAAATTAGTAAATGAAACATTTATGGTTTTAATTTGGTATAATTGACTTAATTTTTGAATTCAGAAAATCAAAATTATATTAGGGTGAAATTTTGGTATTTTTCTGAAAACTTTCAATTTTTTATGAATAGTGAAAAACACTAAGTTATTGGTTAAAACCGACTTTTTATTTAAATAATTATTTATTTTATTTAAATTTATTTTAGCTAAAAATAGATACATAATAAATTTATAAGTTCAATATGATTTATTAGGGTCATTTTATAATAATTTTAGATATATAAAAATTTTATTGAAGTTTTTACCATCTTTTACCCACCTACTAGGAGAATTTGCAAATTTGCATAAAATTTAATTTTACCATTTCTGTGAGTTGAATTTCAAAAATCCGAGAGACATAGTTAACCTCAGTAAGTAAAATTTGGTTCAATATGATGAAAATAATTTTTGGTGAATAGTAACTGTTGACTTTTATTTACAGCGGTAAAATATAAATAGGTAATTCAAGGTAAAAAGATTACTATAATAGTACCAAATTACCTTAAAACTTGTCCTTAACTTATTGGATAAGTCAGGGCTGACCATGGTCATCCTTGGGTCGATTTTGAGACCCCATGAAGCCAATTATGAATGATAATGAAACTATTTTAATTAACATAATGTGAAGGAAAAAATCACATAAACAAATATCTTTTAGTAACTCAATTTTTACATGTGGTTATATAAGTCATCCTTTCGACTATAAATATTAATTGGAAATCTATAAAGTATTAATACATAATTGTATTTTATTTATATTTTTTAGAGATTAAATAATTTAATTTATTTATGACACAATGATGATATAGTAATTACCTTACTAATGTAATATTAAAATAATTGATATTATAAATATCCAAATAAATATAATTTGAGAATTTTTATAAATTACACTAATTTTATTGGTTAAAATGACATGTTAGGGTCGATTAAAGGAATTTTTTTCGAAGTAATAATTCTGTTATGAATTAAAAAAAACAAAATAGCAAATACTTTCAACATTGACATAAAATAGTTTTTTTAAAAAATATTATATTATTAATTGATATTCTATTCCTAAAAATATAAGGCTCAGCTAAAGGTATTAAATAATATTATATATGTCATTAATGAACCAATTGTGGTTCTATTAGAAGTTTATATTATGTTTATTAACCATATAATATAAAAATACATAGAGACATGGTAAATGTCAAACTAATTAACTACGTGTTAAATCTAAAAGATGAAGTTAATATAGTAACCCAAACCTATCTAAACCCTATTGGTTGAGTAGTTTTCGACCAAACCCCACCTTATCCTCTAAATAACTCATTTTGGAGCCATTATAAATCCAAAATTATTTAATTATAAAATAATATTTCAATCTTTTCCTAATGTTCCCCTCACCCCTCTTTCAACACCTCTTTCAAGTTCTTTTCTTCTTCCACTTATTCTTTCCTTGTTATTTCCATTCTAAAATAATAAATCATGTATATTCAATATACTTTGATGTTATTATAAATATTCTATAACCATATTCATTATTCTATCCATCCTTTTAATGACATTTCAACATACGTGAAAATGTACGGCTTACCGTCTCCATGTTGTGGTGTAGTTATTCAGTACATTATTATTTGGATGGGTTTAATAATCATGTATAATTTATGAAAATAATAAATAAAACATGATAATGATTATTTATATATGATATAACATCCAATTATATACTATTTTAATATCAAAATAATGATATTGTCGCTCGTGCGTACGTACGGATTACTGTATCCACAAACCCGATGTGATTCATTCCCCATCATAACCATTGAAGACTAATTTTCATTTGATGATTAAAAATAATGTTTAGAGGCTTGATATCATTATGGATATGAATAAGAAACAGCTCATCAATAAAATAAATAACTGACATAACAAATATTATAAAGAAAAACAGATCAGTTAACACCCGAAACGACGATAATACTAAAATATTATTAACAATGAATTATTAGAAGATCATATATGATATCATAATTATGTTTATGGTTCTTGTATAATTTATTAACAATTATTTAACTATTATAAAATAGGTTAATGCTCCCTCAACCAATCAAAATTACAAGTTAAGGGTTAATTCTACAATCTCATCATTATCTGAGGTTATTTATACATAATTATCTACTAGGACCTCTTTATCATCCACATCTATGTTCCTTAAAATTAATTTCAAAACATTTTTTATATTTACTAGAAAATGTTTTAATGTTAGTTATACCCTTATTTAACCTTATATGTTTTTAAAAGGAATCTTTTCGTCGTTTTCCAAACAAGGTACTTTATAACCTTTTCGACAAAATTAAGGTAAGAACGTCTTTTTTACCTATTACGGTGGGTGCGGTTATTTTATTCCATCATAACATCATCGAATCATCCCTTACAGGAATATAATAATATTTTCAAAATAAATGTTTTATTTATAATTATGTGACTCTTAAATGATTTCAAAATATAAAAAGATATTTCTCTCAAATATTTTTGATTTCATCTATGCCAACATCCTTTGATAAATTTTTCAATTATTTGATATTGATTTATTATTATACAAATCCTCCATTTTTTATTTAAGGTTTTCTAATATATTTGACTATAGATGAGTTATTTTTATTCCATTCATGGTTTATGGTTAATGTATTGACATTTTGTATGCTGGTTTTAATACGAACGTTTACGTTATATTTCAACCTCTTCTCAAGATGAATGTGCTGGACTAGTATGATCTGGGTTGGGGACTAGTAAAAGTAAGCCCTCTGGGTTGGGGTCCCATTACAGTAGACGCTCCGGGTTGGAGTCCGATTATAGAGGCTCTCCATGTTGGAGTCCGGTTATAGAGGCTCTCTGGGATAGAGACCGGTTACAAAGGCCCTCTGGGTTTGGGTCCAGTTATAGTTATCCCATAGGTCCTGGCACAAGGCCTTGACACAGAAATTAAAGTCTGGTACTATTCATTCCCTCATTATGAAATTAGTTATTACATGTGATTATTTGACTAGTAGAGTATCCATGTGAATGTTAATATGGTAATTTTTTATTTATTTTTTCCATATTATGTTCAAGTTTATGTTTAAAAGGCTTTTTTAATGCACATCTTTCCTTAAATGTTTATAGCGTCCACTAAATTATTTACCATTACTGAGCATATGAGCTCACCACTTTATTATGTTTTATTTTCCCAGGATCCCAAGAAGTGTTTTATGTTTAAGATGCAGGGTTAAGCTAAGGTACCAATGGCATTATCAAAGGATTTTTTTTGTATGTTGGAATGTGTAATGTAATGTTCATGTATGTAATTTATTTTCCAAGACTGATAAACGGATCGGTCTTTCGGGATATGTTTCCTTGTAATCATGAAAATATATTAAAATAATGAACCAACTCTAGAAATCTAGGTTCGGTACGTTAGACTTGGTATCAGAGAAAGGTTAGCAATAACCTTGGAAACTAGATTTAGATAAACTATGATTAGAGCACATTACCATAAGATAGATTTTGAGGATTAGTATATAATAACTTCCTAGAATATTGATAATGTAGAGATTTTGTGAGTATTCTAAGAAAATAAATCCATGTATGGATATGAATAGGTAGAGGCGGCTCTGGCACAGTTGTAACAAGGGGTAAAACCCGAAAACACCGCTTTGAGCTTGACTCGAACATGAACTTGTGCATGACAACTAGCATTGATTCAATCTAGGTTATGAAACTCCTGAGGTATATGATTAGGATAATTCTATTTTTATATACAAAAAATTATGAAGGATTTATGAGTATATACATCCTCAAAGAAACTTTTTTCTGATTATGGATTATATCCACAAACTATTCAATTTACGTTAGGTATTTTACAAGTTTGGAATTATTCATTGCAATTCATAAACTGACCAAGTGTATGCCATTGTTTATAAATGGTGCCTAGTAGAAGGAATGTAAACTCCAACAATACATATGAACCAAAGAGTAAGAAGGATCATATCCTTCACGGTATTAAGCCAACATTTAGAAGGGAAATAGTCTCCCTTGTATTCTCAACATTTGAAGAAATAGTATCATGTGATAAAAAGATAAGTAAAGAATTATCTGAGTCCTATGGCTTTGAAAGAATGCAAGAGAAGAAAAGTATGAAATAGAGAAAGATGGATAAAGGGAAGAGGGAAAAGATGGATTTTCCCATATGTGATAACTGTGGAAAAAATAACCTTGGTATATAATTGAAGCGAATGGGAGTTTGTTATAAGGGTGGAGAAAAAGGACACCAAGTACATGATTGTAAGGGTAAGAAAAAACTTTCAAATGTATGATGCTTCATCTTCAAGGCGTTGGGACACTACACGAATAAATTTCCCAGTCATCAGAGTATACCTTAAATGATGCTATTAGTTAATAATCATGTTATGATACCACCTCAGATGAAGAGGAATTACTTGTGTTCTTATGTTGTTGTTATAGAATTATTTCATTTGAGTTTTGTATCAACAATATAGTGGATAAATGAATTCTGGAGATAAATAAGGATTGTACTGCAATACTATTTTATTGAAGATTTGAGATTATATGGTTCTAAGAAAAGTGACTTAATATAAAGATATACTTTTTGAAAAAATACATGGTTGAAGGAAATATAATCCCTAATATGGTCCTGATAATGAGGTAGTGGTTTTGGAATAAGTGATGGTTAATTTGGATAAATTATATTGGTTATTTTTGACTTCCTTAGAATTGATTAATAGTTTTTTTATTTCATCATTGTTGGAATATTCAATATTTTTGGATATATATAATATATACAATATTATATAATGGATAAGGGAGCTTGAATGTAATAAATAAGGTTTTATGGTAATATAGGGTGATACCATGTTATTAAATAATACATGATGAATGTGTTCACATGTTATTACGTGTCAAAAAAGATATTATTCGTGTTTAACTTCCTTATAAATTTTGGACTATGAGTTTGGATAGAAGTATTTTGGATAAGTCTAAAGGTTGGAATGGATTAAGTTTGAAATTCGATACTATTGTTAAGGTTTTTTTGGATTTTTAGGAAAATGACAACACGTAGACCGTGTGACAACCTGTCGCGTCAGACAAAGCTGGGAGAATTGAACCCATAACCATAGTGCGATTGGGATTTATCGCCTACCACTGGACTACGTGAAGTCCCTAGATTTTATAATGTAGTTTCTTTTTTTAAAGGATCTAATAGGTGAATTATAAAATCATTTATTTGGACCCATATATGAATAGGATAATTGGAATATTTTTTGAAGTTCAATTATCTTTTAGAGTGAAAGATGTGTTTGTGGTATAAATTAGTTAAAGGATGGAACTTTACTTGTCAATTATATATTTTTTCTTATCTTATTATATGAAGAAATTAATTATTAAAATTTAGGTAAGGGATCTTGGAACTAAATTTTTTTTATACTAATACCTTCTGTTTTAATGAACATATGATATTTTAAATCATCATATATTGATGGCTTTGAGGCCCTCAATTCTAAAATAGTTTTTGATTGATGACCTCAATAACTCCCTATAAATATTTAATTTTATCCTCAAATTATGTGTCTCTAATTTACACCAATGTTCTCCAAATCGATATCATAATTTGGTGGTTATTGTTTCATTCCCCATTTCCTCGTATTAATACTAAATTTTATTAACCAAATTTCTGATGTCTGTTTTCCCAAAAAGGTATTTTCTATTATCAACCTTTTATTTTTAAAGAAAAATTTAAAATTTTGAGGATGAAATTTAGTGAATGAGGGAAGAATATAACACCCCATGATTTCATAGTACATTATTTCTTTAATGTAATTCAATAACTTGCACAACAACTAACATTGAGTTTAAGCGCACCACGACTTACCAAACTAGCCGTTCAAAAGGGGTTATAAATAATATTAACTAAATTTTGTACTTCACATAATCTTTATAATTTTAGAATCCATATAATAGTTTCTCAGACATAATGAACGAACAAATTGATTTTTCTAGATAAAATATGTATTTTAAAAAAAATTAAATTTTACCGACATTTAATGGAGAGCCATTTTTAAATCCAATATTTGGAACTTTAATATATTAAATTTTACAAAATAGAGTTCTATTTTAGAATCAGGACATTAGAATTTAGTTTGAACATATTTTTGGTCTTTTTTGGATAACTTTCATATTTGGGTGAATATTGAAAAATACTATATTTTAACTGAAAACAACATTATTAATCAAAATAATTTGTATTGATAAATTATATATTTTATTGGTTTGGAATTATAAATAGATTATATTTTTACCATTTATTCCAATTTTTTTCATTGCAAAATAATTTCACTTTGAAATTGAACACAAACAAGTATCAATCTTTTGTTATTTATTATTTCTTAAAAACATGTTTTTTAGTTTTGACAATGAGAATTAATTTTAAATTAATAAATTAAAACTATATGTTTTGAATTTGGTAAAATAGAAATAATTTTTGAATTCATAATATCAATATCAGCTTAGGGTGAAATTTTGGAATTGTTTTGAAAAAATTAAATTTTTGATGAATAGTGAAAAACACCGAGTTATTTGTTAAAACCGAATTTTTGTTTAAAAAATTATTTATTTTATTTAAATTTATTTTAGGTAAAAATAGATACATAATACTTATATAAGTTCAATATAATTCAATTGAGTCATTTTGTAATCATTTTAGATATATAAAAATTTTATTGGATGCTTTACCGTCTTTTACCCACCTCTTAGGAAAATTTTCAAATTTGCATAAAACATAATTTTACCATTTCTGTTAGTTGAATTTAAAAAATATGAGACAAAAGATTGACCTCAGTAAGTAAACGTGGTTAAATAAGATGAAAATAATTTTTGGTGAATAGTAACTTTTGGCTTTTATTTATTGCCGTTAAAGGTAAATTGGGTTATTCAAGGTAAAAAGTATATTATAATAATACAAAATTAATTTAAAACTTGTTCGAACCTTATTGGATGAGTCATGGAATACCATGGGAATCCTTGGGTTGATTTTGGGACCCCATGGAGCCACTTAGGAATGACAATGGCACTTTCTTTTAATTAACTTAAAGTAAATGCAAAAATGAAATAAACACATATCTTTTAGTAAATTATTTTTTACATGAGATTATATAAGTAATATTTCTAAAATAAATATTAATTGGAAATATAAAAAGAATTAATACCTAAAGGTTTTTTATTTATATTTTTTAGATATTAAATAATTTAATTTATTTATAACACAATGATGATATAGTAATTACCTTATAAATGAAATATTAAAATTATTGATATTATAAATATCCAAATAAATTATTTTGAGACTTTTTAAGAATTCCACATATTTTATAGGTTAATATGACATGTTAGGGTTGATTAAATTAATTTTTTTCTAAGTAATAATGCTGTTATAAATTTAACCAAAACAAAATAGCAAATAGTGTCAAAATTGACATAGAAGATTTTTTAAAACAAATATTATATTATTAATTGATATTCTGTTAATAAAAATCCATGGTTCTTCCAAAGATCTTAAATAATATTATATATGTCATTAATTATCCACTTGATGTTTTCTTGGATGTTTATAGTATGTTTATTAACCGTATAATATAAAAATACAAAGAGACATTGTAAATGTCAAACTAATTAACTAAGAGTTAAATCTAAAAGATGAGGTTAATATAGTGACCCATACCTGTATAAAACCTATTGGTTGAGTAGTGTTCTACCCATACCCCCCTTATCCTTGAAATAAATAAATTTTGAGCCATTAGAAACAGAAAATTATTTTATTATAAAATAATATTTCAATCTTTTCCTAAGGTACCCCTCACCCCTCGTATAAAAAGGCACTCCCCCTTCTCTAAAATTCACACCTTCAAAGCCATTTGGCTCGGCCAAACCCAGACCAAATATCATATCAACTGTCCTCCCTTCATCCTAGAGGCATTCCTTTAGTCAGAAATCCAACCCAAGGAGCCCTTTTGATCAAATCAAAAGTAAGAACCCGAAGTAGAGGTAAATATTTCATCAACTCTTTCAAGTTATTTTTTTCTTCCACTTCTTCTATCCTTGTTTTTTATATAATAAAATAATAAATCTAGTATCTTCTATATACTGTGATATTATTATAAATATTTTACAACCATATTCATTTTCTATTCCTCCTTTGAATGACATATCACCATATGTGCGTACATATAGCTACCTTCTCTACATCGTCGTGTAGTTGTTATTCAATACATTATTATTTGGATGGGTATGATAATAATGTATATTTTTTGTAAATAATAAATTTAAGATGATAATTATTCTGTATAAATAATATACCATCCAATTATATATGACTTTAATATCAAAAGAATGATATTGTCGCTCGTGCGTACATACGAATTACCGTCTCCACGAATGTGATGAGATATATTCCCCATCGTAACAATTCAAGACTAATTTTCATTTTACAATTAAAAATAATGTTTAAAATCTTGCTGTCATTCTGGATATTAATAAGAAACATCTCATCTATAACAAACATGACTCATGTAACAAAGAATATAAAGGAAAATGAAACAGTTAACACCCAAAACAAAGATAATACTAAAATATCATTACCAATGCATTATTAGAAGATCAAATATGATATAATAATAATGTATATGATTCTAGTATAATTTAATAACAATAATTTTACTATTATTTTGGGGGTTAATGTACCCTCGATCAAGTAAAAGACAAGGTAAGGGTTAATTCAACAATATTTTCATTATCTGAGGTCGTTTATACGTAATTATCTACTGGGACCTCTTTATCATCCACATCCATGTTTCTTAAAATGTATTTAAAAACATTTTTTCTATTTACTGCAAAATGGGTTAAATTCATTTATAACATTATTTGACCATATATGTTTTTGAAAGGAATCTTTCTGTCATTTTCCAAACAAGGTACTTTATAATCTTTTCGATAAAATTAAGGTAAGAATGTCTTTTTTAACTTATACAGCGGGTGTGGAAATTTTCTGGAATTATAACATCATCGAAGCTTCCCAGACAAGATTATAAGAATATTTTAAAAATAAATGTTTTATTTATAATTATGTGACTCTTAAAGAATTATAAAATTGAATGAAATATTTCTCTCAATTAGTTTTGATTTCATCTATGTCAACATCATTTGATAAATTTTACACTTGTTTGAAGTTGATTTATTTTGATACAAATCATCCATATTGTATTTATGGTTTTGTGATATGTTTAACTATGGATGAGTTAGTTTTATGTCATTCATCGTTTATGGTTATATTATTGACATTTCCTATGCTAGTTTTAATATGAATGTTTATGTTATATTTGAACCTCTCCTTAAGATGAATGTGTTGGACAAGTATGTTCCGGGTTAGGGATCGGTAAAAGTAAGCCCTCTGGGTTGGGGTCCGGTTACAGCAGGCCCTCCGGGTTGGAGTCTGGTTACAAAGACTCTCTGGGTTGGAGTCATGTTATAGAGGCTCTCTGGGATGGAGTCCAGTTACAGAGTCTCTCTGGGTTTGGGTCTGGTTACAGTTACCCCATAGGTCCTAGCATGAGGCCATAACACAGAAACTAATGACTGGTACTATACATTCCCTCATTATGAAATTATGTACTATATGTGATTTTTTTACTATTATAATATCCATGTTCATGTTAATATAGTAATTTTTTATTTATTTTTTCCATATTATGTTCAAGTTTATGTTTAAAAGGTGTTTGTTTTTATTACACATCATTCCTTAAAAGTTTTTAGCTTTCACTAAATTATTTACCCTTATTAAGCATCTGAACTCACCCCTTTATTATTTTTTTTTCACAGGATCCAATGTAGTGTTTTATGTTTATGTTTCAGGGTTAAGCTAAGGGAACAATGAAATTCTCATAGGATTTTTTTTTATTTTTGAAAGTGTAATGTAATGTTCGTGTATGTAATATATTTTCCAAGAATTCTAAACTTATTAGTCTTTTGGGACTTGATTCCTTGTAATCATGCTAATGTATTAAAATAATTCATCGACTTTGGGAATATCGGGTCAGGGCATTACACATAGAAATAATCACAACCTTGAATAGGCATACATGACCAGCAAAGGAGAGATATTTTTCCATCCAATTTACAATATTCCTTCTAATTTTATTTAGAAAATTAGAAAATTAACATTCTTTTGGTCGTACCCAAAACCTTGCAATACCCTAGTATTTAAAGGGATGTGATCCCTCATGAATTCCCAAATCTATAATAATGATCTTCTTCCTAGAAGTGGTGAAATTAGTTCCATAGTAGACAAAAGACTTATTCCAAATGATTTCTTTTCCTAAAAAATATACATAATGTAAAAGGGGTCATTTTATGTTCTTAATATTTCTATTATCCCCATGAATAAAGAGAATGGTATCATCATAATAAAATAAATGAGTAGGCGTATCCAAACCTCAACCATCAAAGATAGAAATTATTTTCCCATTTCCAGTGATAATATAAAGTAATATACAAAGATAATCCTCAGTAATAGAAAAAAATATACCAGAAAAAGGGTCCCCTTCCTGACCCCTATAGAAAATGAATAAAAGCCCTCAGGATAACCATTAATAAGAATCAGGTTGTGAGATGATACAAAAATTATTTTCACCCAATTTATGAAAACATCATCAATGAAAAAAAATAAAGAACCCCAAATATGAAATTCAAATTTATAGTATCAAAATCATTCATGAAATCGAGTTTGAATGAAATATTACCACCACTTGTGTATTTCTTAAAAATATTGACACACTTCAAAACAGTAAGGACGGAATCCTAAATAAACCTCCCTTTTATGAAGACATACTTTTTAGGAGAAAAAATATTACTAGCAATAGAAGATAAACTCGTGGCCATGATTTTCAAATAATATTAAAGATTGTATTGACAATGGGAAGTGACATGTAAAGGTGAATCTCATTGGAAATTTCCACATTTGGTATGAGAGCAAAGAAATGATCATTCATCCCCTGAGAAATAGATCCACCATTAAAAAAATGAGTAACCAATTATAAAACATTGACATGAATGATATCCCATTATGTTTGGAAGAAAACATTATTGAAACCATCAAGACCTTGAGAGCAATATGGATTTAAACTAAATGTTTCTTCCTTGATTT
This sequence comes from Viscum album, assembly GCA_963277665.1. Taxonomy (NCBI): domain Eukaryota; kingdom Viridiplantae; phylum Streptophyta; class Magnoliopsida; order Santalales; family Viscaceae; genus Viscum; species Viscum album. The sequence goes on along the minus strand of OY728121.1, from coordinate 1,402,056,490 downwards.
AAACGTCCAAGGTAATTAATGTAATCATTGAATTATCCTCTTAGTTAAAAAAACATGGAATAATATTATCCACTTGAGACGCATGGGGGACTTGACCATTGAAGAGATCCTTATGGTAAATAAAAACATGCTCAAAAATATTCTTCATGTTTTAAAAAACATTATTCTCATTTCTTGATTAAAAAGAGTGGCCTTGAAACCTTCCTAATTATCTGCATTGAGATAAAAATTTCATATTTTTTTCAACATATATTATCCAATTCACCTTAAAAATTCCTCATTGTAAATAATATCTGTGATTCAATAGGTTATTGAGCTTAGAAACAAGATGATTCTCCCATAGAACATCATAAGAGAAGTCATTAGAAGTGGTATTCTATTATATCAGTTGAATATATTCTAAAAGATAAAAAAATTTAGAATCAAGAGAACTGAAATGAACATTTATTTATAAATTTATAGTTGTTTTAAGGATTTTGAGATTTATTATGCAAGCCAAGTCATTTTCCCTACCTTTCAATGAATTCCGGGTCTAATGAACAACTGAATTGCATTCAGGATGATGGACCCAAAAATTATTAAATCCAAAAGGCATCAGGAGATTGGGATCATTTCCCAAAAGATCAACAAAAAAGGAATGATTATCAGAATTAAATCTATAGATATTCATACTATAAATGGAGACTAAGAAATAAATACAAGATTCATTAACAAAACACCTTTCAATTCTTCTTAAAACAACTCTGTTGAATATGTTCTTGTATTATATTTACTTAGCCCTGACAAGGTTAACTTCAATCCACCCATTATCATCAGGGAAATATTTGAATTCTATTTATAAAATGGTGTTATTCCTGGATCCAATTTTTACATCATATCACATTATAGAATGGATGTCTCCAAGAATGGTCCATGACCCATAGATGTCAGATTTAACAGATCCAATTTCCATCCATAACTTTCTTCGATCCTAATATGGATTATGGGATTAAATAAATTATAATAAATGATGAAGACCAAGAAAATTAAAGGAACAAGTGAAATTTTGTTCACTTTTAGCAAGTACGTAAATATCAATAGAGGAGAAATGAACAAGAACCCATAATCTCTTATCCTTTAATTGAACACTGTCAGAATCCACAAGCTGAAACCCAATCTTTTCCAAATTTTAAATACAGAGAGAAAAAAACTCTTTTTGGATTAGACAGAATAATAAGAATAGGCATGTGTTTTTTTGAATAATGAGCCTAAGAGACCTCATAGTTTCATTATTTTCTAGTCCCAAGAAATTCTAGAACAGAAGAATCATTTAAATATATAACTGGGAGGAAGTCCCCCTTTTTCACCCCTGTAATTTTCTACTTTCTTGAAAAATGAGGCCTTTCAACCATTCACTTAGGACTGAATATCCCTTGTAATAAATCATTTATATCTCAGGTGTTGATGGTTACTTTTCCAATTGCATTCAAGGGTCCTACAACAAGATATTCAATCGGATAACTAGATGAAGGAGGAGATCGCATATCCTATAACTCCACATCCGCCCTAGATGAATCAGGATCCACAATCTCAGCAGCTTATAATTCAATAGTATCAATAGTTCAACGATGAGCCTCGATCATCACTTCCTGGATTATAGAAACTATATTGGATAAATCAGGAACACCAATCCCCACATCCTATAAGGATGATTCTGCATTGGATGAATCCAGAACCTCAGTCTCAGCAAACTGTACTTAAATAGTATCAATAGTCGAAACATGACACACGATCATCACTTCCTATATTTCAAAAATTGTATTAGATGAAGCATGAACATCAATACCGTATTTATTTAACATAGAACCTACATTGGATGAAGTAGGATACTTATTCAACAACTCTTATATAGTAGTGAAACCCCTTGATGAAACCCCTTCAACCTGAGCTGGAGCAATGATAGGTGAAATAGATATCAAAACAAAATCTATAAATATTAGAGAATTATTAGTTGGTAGATGATGTATGCTTTCCTATAATGAAACCACAAGATCATAAATATTATCCTCTCTATCATGTCTCAATAAATTTTCACCTAACTCATTTTCCTAGGGTTCATGAACAATCCAATTACGAGGGCTTGGTAGATCAGGAATCTTACCTTGTTCAATATCTTCAGAGAAGTCTGCGAAGGATTTACTAATAGAAACACTAACATTGTAAGGTCTAGGTATATCCATTGAAGGACCCTCATTTTCCACAAGGGCATTATTTTTCTTTTTGTACTTCTTAAACACTTTCTAATCCCTATCCTTAGGTACATCATTCACATTATTTTTAAATCATCCGGTAATTAAAAACAGAGTGTCCAACAATCGTGCAGACATCATAAAAACGTGGAACCCATTTATACACCAATTTAAAATTAATCTTGTTACCATTATAAATAAAGATGATACAATCTGGTGTTTTTATTTCCAAATTAACATCAATAAGGATTCTCAGAAATTATCCTTTATCCACCACTAATGTTTTATGATTCATTCAAATAGGAGTGACAGTGCATGGAGCAAAGTAATTAAGGATCTTAGGATGCCAATACATCAAATTTAATTCATGGAGTTTAATCCAAATCATAGAAGTGGTTTCATTAGATAGAAGGTATTGAAATTAAAATCAAATTCAAATAGTCTCAAAGTTCTTGGATTATGATATAGATTAACAAAGTCACAATCTATATTAAAAGAATCCCCTGATGGAAGGATTATGTGAAAGAATCCCCTAACAATAGGAATTTATTTCCTAGCACTAAATCCCCAAAAATGATAGATCGTAATTTTAAGATCAATGTAAGACCAGGTTTTATCACCCATAAAATAAATACTGTGTCCAAGAATTAGAAATATTAAAATATCATTATGTTGTTTCAAAACCTTGGGATCTGCAACAAAAGAGAAACAACCATTTCCATGTCAACTAATATTATAAGATAGATATGTATCTATTTTTCTCAGATCAGAGGAGCCATAAAGAGCATAGGGAAAAGAAACTCCCTTCTGTCTTAGAGTAGGGGGCTATGCCGGAAGCGATGGAGAACCATTAGCCTTGATTGAAGGATGATCATCCATGAAAGAAAACTCCCAATCAGGATTGAGTGAATCCATGATGACAATCAAGTAAATATCCATGGTCAAACAAAAACATCATTGCTCATTTTAGATAATAGTTTCTCTGATCTGGAAATATCTTTGACATTTTATTGAATTCTAGTAATTTTCATTATTTACATCGAAATTAGCCTCTTAATAAAAATCCCAAAAATTCATCATATTCTAATTTTTATCAAATAATTTCAACAATTATATTATTGTTTTTGTATTTTTATATCAAATAATTAATTATAATATTCATTGACAAAAAAAATAAAAATAATTGTTCAATAAAACAGATTTTGTTGAAAAAAGTGACAATTAAATATTCTCTTTTCTTAATAGTCATTTTTAAATACATATTTATATATTATTATAATTATATATATTTCCAAATTTTGTTACTAATTTTAATACATACCAATTCAATGGATATCTTATAAAGGTCATCAAATAATTATATTTTGTGGTTCATTAAATCTCTGTGTTTTTTTGTATAAAATATTAAAAATTGAGCTCTTTTAAAATCTGTGTGTGTTACACTTATGAATCACATGTTTTGTTATAATTTCTGTTATTCATTGAATTATGATTTATGTACTATGACTAATATCTTATGATTTTAATTATATTTTTTCACTCTCTCGTACCCTTATGCTTTCCTTATGAATAAATATGATAATCGATTGATATCTCCATGTTTACCCTTACTCGTCATTTGATCCCACCTCTTATTATGTTTCCATTTCCCTGTGTTATAATGAAGTTTTTTTATATAAAAAATTTATAAGAACGGTTCTATGAGAGAAAATATATGTGGGAAATATTAATGATGATTTTTTAATTTAGTTAATGTTTTGTCTATTATCTTAAGACACTAATCATTTATTTTTTTGTGTAATTGGCTAATACATTATTTTTTTCATTTATATTAATCAAATATGTATGTATGTTATTCTTCTGTTTCCATAAAATTTAATTCATCCTCTAATTCTAAACATCACTTCATGGATGTTACCAATTCATACTAGGTTTCCACCAACTCAAAACCGGATTATTCATGTAGGAGATCCTCCAACAAATGATTAGGGATGTAATAAGGAAACCAAATTATAAACATGTCATTTATACCAATATATTACACAATCAACTACGAATTATGTGCTCACACACCATATCATATATCTAAATGTCACCATTTTCCAACAATATCCATAGACCCACTCATCAATACATTAGAGGGAAGGGTAAAGTAATCGTAATGGATATAAACAACATTCTCCCCTCTTTCTTTATACATCACTAACCTATGCACCTTCCCTACTGGAGACTTCACCATTATCAATTTTATAACCATATTATAACCATCTAATTAGGGTATCACGAACATATATAACATCATACATTCTCTATACAAATAAAATTCATACCCCCCACCATGAAATATCATTATCCCTATATAACCACATCCATAAGTCTAAACAAAAAATAAAAACCCTATATCAAGAATAATATTTACCAATAAAGTAGAAATTTCAATGGAACAACAAATTTTTTTAGGAAAAGAAACGACAAGCATTACCATAAAATAGTTCAACATTACACAATCCTAATCATTTTCAAATTTTGAACCACATTGGACTTATTATTCATTCATTCAAGGAAACTCATTTGGATGTTTTTAATTATCTATTGTTCATTTTAATTCCTTATATTAATCATTAAAATCTAGACACACAATATTCATAACTAGACCATATTTATTCACGTATAAGTGGTTCAACCACTCATCTATCCAACCCCCTTATAGACCATTTATTCATTATTTATCATATAATATAGCTTTGATATATTCACACAGAGATCAATAATGAATTACATCTTGAAAAAATAATTTAAATTTTATATTCATCACATTAGTCATGTTCCATTAATTTATTAAGTATCAAATAATTTCTTAAATATAATTTTACACCCCATCATTTCTCTCCATATTTATCTCAGAGGTCAGTAATCATTATGATTAAAAATAAATACATCAGTTCCTAGCATATCTATGATCATTTAACTAAACCAAAACATCACTATATTAACTATAATTTACCCAATCCTTTTTTCATAATTATACATACAACATGTTTATCAATATTCTTAGGGATGCAAAACCAAATACAAAAAAATATCTAACACTACTTATTTTTATTTTTTAAAATTTTATAATACTAGTATTATCATCATCTTGTAAGTTAATTAAAAGGGTGTCATGATTCCTAATGGAAGAAACATTATAAAAAAAATATAAAACAGAATTAATAATAATCAAAATACATCCCATGATATATAAAATTTTACCAATGAAATAAAAAAAATGAATTCAAAATTTCCAATTATAATTCTATTAATCCTTTTTTGGTTTCATTCTATATTCATGTTTTATTACATAGAATAATTCTGTCTCCCTATATACCAACAACACCCATTTAGAAACAATAATTAGTGTAATAGAAAAACATGATTATACATGTTGATGGAAGCACCTCAAATATAATGAAGCATATATTTATAAAATATATAAGACAAGACTACAAATAATCCACATTAATAATCTATGAAAATAAATGAGAAGATAACAAAATCATAGAACTAATAATACTATATAATGATTACTCAATATGAAAACATGGTAGTCATAAATAAAACATAAATTAATATCCACTTAACTAATGACTAATATTCGATCATTTGGAGTGATTAATGAGAAGTACAAATAGAGGGATATGGAAGGATACCTCAAATCAATGGATTTAGGAATCACAAGTTAATAAAAAAGATAAGGATCTATAATGGAGAAAAAAACAACCCTTTTATAGGCCTTCGATTCCTCAAATTATTGAGGGAAGGAAACTAGTTTGGATCGAGATAAATGTTCTATCAATCCTCTATAATGAAAACAATCTTTTAACTACCTCTTTATAGAGGAATTAAATTTTTTCAAATGTTATATAAGATTCTAACCAGAAAAATTTCCCAAACCCCCAATTTATTCTGTAGTCTTATCCTTAATTTAAATTAAGTTCAACGACAACCACAGACTCTCCCATGGAGTAAGATAATTATTACTATTGTTTTGGATGTCAAAATAAACACCACATAGTCCACCATGGCACACAGACAATTACCTCATTGTTTTAATGTTATCCAACACAACCTGAATCGTATTCAAATCCCACAATATGATGTATAATCTAAAACACTTGTATAGATTATAATAATTATCCTTACAATTTTAGTCCCATACAAGACCACCATTGTAGTGCTACATCGTGGTAAATATTTGATCATTGTTTTATAACTCACATGAAAAGGTCAACCATCAGTCAACAGAGATCAAAAAGATGTCCCCCTCACCTTTATAACCATCATTAGTTTGTAGAAAACATGAAAGTGTGACGTTATCTCACAATGAAAATCATAATGTTATTGTTGTGGAATCCATCATTTTCCAAAAAGGATAACCCCCAAAAAAACATAATGTAAAGACCCTCCCATGACATAAATATTTTATTCATCAAAACTAAGTTGACCCTTATGTGGTATAGGGTTAACATATACATAGTTGATTAAAATAATAACAGATTATGAATGATCTTAGTTCTACCACAACATGGTCTTGAACTAACCTCACAAAATATGGAACTACCCTAACCCAAGATAAGATTAACAATCATATGAGATCAAAATAACCTTACATGGGATTAAAAGTAAGCTCATCATTATATGAGATTTCCTTCCCTAAATAAGGGAAAATAAATAAATTAACATTAAATTACTCATTAAAGACATTCATTAATAATAATGAATGTTATCTGAATAGCTGAATGTAATATAATGAATAAAATAATTTTTTTTTTCAAAAATTCATATTGTTATTTTAGTTACCTCTTAAGCTATAACAGTCCTCCATTATCAAATGGATAACCATTAATAAGGGATATGTGATTGATTGACCAAATACTTTGTGAGATTCCACTGAAATATCCTATTATTAGCGAGATATGAAAACTATATAAGAATAATTGTTTATTAAAAATAATTACGTAAGGAAATAAAACCACAAACCAAGTTACGATACGACTCAAACAAGGAATTAACCTGTTAAAGGGATAATATAAAAAAATATAACAACCCCAGATCAAAAATATTATCTCATAAAAAAATCATTAACATTTACCTAGATTTGAATTAGTTTTATAATGAAAAAAACCGAATAGTAAATTTGAAAACTCCATAAACTAATATATTTCAATATAAATGATGAAAAAAAGTATATAACATTGAAATCCCGAATAAAAAATTTTTTAAAATATTATTCAAAATCTACCAAAACTTAATAGTGAAATGATTGTATTCGCCCAAAAAATCCACAAAGATAACTCTCCACTGTTGATTTGGAAACATCTTGATTCATCTTGAAATTAAATTAACGATTCTAAATTTTTTATAGAAGAATAATACTATATATCGAAATATATGAAATCTCAATCTACTCAATCCAAGATCTAGAAACCATTCTTTAACATTATAAGAACAAATTATTCTCTTCTTCTAGGAAAATTGAGCCCTATAACATTGACAATTTACCTAATCCATAACAAGAACACAATAAATTAATTCACTAGGACCCCAATAAACGATAATTATTTATCCACAATATCTAATAAAACATTCAATATTTCACAATAATTCAACTTAGTTTTACCATTATTAGAATTTATGGCCTCAATTTTTACATGAGATGCTACAAATATTCAGACTCATTAGGTTTGAAATTAAAAACCCACTATAAAAAATGAAAAAATTATTCCCAATGCTAAGAACACTATAAGCCCCCAGTAAAATTATCCAAATCTAATTTTATGATAGAAAATATAAACAAGGGAGAAGAAATCACTATTGAATATATAATGAAATTCTTCATAATAAATCCCCTTTATGTTTCCAAAAATATTCTCCTACCATATTAATACCGCATACTTAAACAATACAACATCCAATGTCACTCGAAATATATTCATAGTATAAAAACCCTAATAAAACTAAATATTTATCTAAAAAATACTCAAGATAAGCATTAGAAACATTATCAAATTACTTCGACAAATCTTCCCACTAAAAGTTTATCAATTCTATAACCCTAAAATCCCTATTCTATTTACCATGCTTAAAAATCAGGAGCCAGATTAATGATGTCAAATTAGCTCAAAAAATCAAAAGGTTACCGTAATCAACACATGAACATTAATCAATATTTAAGAAAACAAAATTTCATAGAAAATGAACACCCAATGATAATAACTATAAAAATATATATATAAAACATCCATAACCCATAGAAACTGTAATAAACTTACTACCAAATCAAACTAAAATATATCATATTCATCCAAAGTATCCAACCATAAAATCACTACCCTAGTCAAGCAGACATCAAAACAAGCCACAATAATAACCAACTACATAGACACATATCATAAAAATGAATCACAAATACATTTAATATGTTTCATCAATACAATAAACAATTAAAAACTTTTCATAATTGTTTTCATATTAATTTATAGTGGTTCACAAAACATAATCATATTGTTATACTACTGTATTCTAAAGGTATAACATTTATTTGATAGCATAAGCGGAACTCAATACCTAGCTTAAATTATCTATAAAAAATATTTCAATAAATATAATCTCTTTTTCATCTTATGGAACACGCAATGCCAAGTCTGAATGAACCATAATATGTTATTCCATTATAACATATCTTTTAAATTATTATTAATTAATAGTAATAACTAAATTATAAAAGCAATGATTATCTATTGATTTTAAATTAAATAAGAAACATTTAGAATATAAAAATTGTTTCTGAAAAAACAGTATTTTTTCTAAAAGATGGTATGGTTGAGATTTGAACACATTATTTAAAATTAGTTTTAACCTCTTTTTGAAAAAAAATTGAAATAATAAAATTCATTTTTTTAATTATACATGTAAAATATATCTTAAAATTCATTGTTTTTATTTTTTTAAAATGATTTATTTTTCTATGAATAATAATAAATAATAAATATTAAATGATAATTGTCAAATTTTTTTATAATATTAATAAGGTTGAATTATATTTTAAATTGGTCTAAATGAAAAAATATATCATTTATATAAGAATTAATCGAATTTTGGTAAATTTAATAATTTTTTTATTTAAATTTGATATAAAATCATTGTATATTTTTGAACATTTTCATCTGGAAAAACAACTTTGTCATCACATTTTTGGGATTAATTTTAAATTACTTTGTAAATTAATAGGAATGGAATTTTTGAAAATATATTTCATATATAAAATAATATTAATTTTATTATATAATATTTTTAAATTAGTATTTTCAAAAAATTAATAGTGAAAATTGTAAATGTTATTTACTATGTTTATGGTAAAAATTTATTTATGGAAGGGTTAAACTAAATATATGATGGTAAAAATGATCTAAAGAGTATAAAATGTGTTATATGACCATATTTAAACACTATAATTTAGATTCCTATATAATATATTATTTGGGAAACATTTGGAATGTGAAAATAAAGGTAACACCTTTTCTATTCAAATAATTACATGTGTATCACTCATATCACTTATAAAAGGCCACCCAATCTCATATCATATTAACACCATAAAACCCTTTTGTTTTACTCAATAACCGCCAAAGTAAAATCAAAAAACCCATCCAATCCTCCTTAAATCCTAATTTTTGACATAAATCCGACCTAAGACGTCTTTCGGCACAATTCTATAGAGGTTATCCGAAGAAGATGTAATATTCTTCAAAATGGGTTAATATTTTATTTATCACTTAACTAATTTCAATTATTGTTAAAAAATATAATATAATGACTAAAGTATCTTAAATAAATTTATTTTTCTTTATATCAATTTAATTACCTACAACCATCTCCATTTCCATCAAATAGTTTCTGAAATCATTATTCATGTATATGGCTTACTACTGCCGCATGAACCGATGTTATTCATTTTTTCCATTACAACCTATCATGGTTGGGTCTGATGATAGATATAAAGTATTTGTATTATATTTAAAACAAAATAAAATATTTTGTTTCGTTATATCACATATAACTTTTTTAATTTACATTTATTAGGAGATAAGATAATGTTAGTCATGTGTATAGAGGCCTACAGCCTCCCGATGCAATTTGAATCATTTTTCCATACCACTTTACATGGAAGGTTATAAGGATAAATCTAATGGTTATGTATTATATACATGAAATAATTATTATAATAATTACATATTTATCATTAATAAAGGATAATATAAAATTTTCTTCCATACTACTAAAAATTGAAAATATCGTTCGTGTATTTGTGGACAACAACCTCTACGAAGCGATGTGACTCTCTTTTCATTAAAATTTCACATGGATGAAATATATAAGTATATCATTAAATTAATATGATAAATATGATATTATGAACAATATTTATTTATAAAATAGTACATACCTCTATTCCATAGTGATAATTGGAAAATGGAAACGTTATTCATATGTAGGTAAGACCTACCGTCTCTATGATAGTAAAATACTTCAATTTTCATAACCATATTTCATGATTATTTTTAAAAGTATAGTTGATTTAAAATTATGATAATTGTTTCATTATTATTATTGTATATATAATTAAACTATTTATTATGTCTAATAACTATATCATTCATGATGAAACAGACATGTGAAAATTAGACAATTAACAAACAAAACAATGAGAATAATGAATAATACTTATCAAAAGGGTGATAACATGTTATAAAAGGATCATATATGATATTAGAAGTATTTTATATTTAAATTTATATTATGTCAACTAATTGGATTTGAATAAAATTTTGCCAATTTATAAAAAATTTCATAACTCAATTTATTTTCAATAGGTTATGTTAGTCCATTTCTATCTTCGATATTATAGGATAATGAGTGTAATGATATATGACTATCTATTATTGTATTAATACTTGTTTTTTTTATTTAATGTTCATTGACAAATTTGAATCTATTCTTATTTCTTAATTCAATTTTATGATCATGCTAATGTTTAATTTCATATTATCATTTAAATACAGATTATTTATACTTGAATTTCTATTCGAATGAAATTATATGATAATGGTATAATAATCCTTTTTAATTATCTTATACTCTTGTTATTTATGATATTTTAAATTAGTAGTACTATTTATACACTCTTTGGTTCTTAAATTGATTATAAATATATTTTTAAGAAAATCTGACCTCATTCCCCTCTTCAATCATAAATCAGTTTTCTTACAAAACAATATTTTCTAAAATTATATTCAAAATTAAAATTAACCTTTATAAAATGAATTATTAAATATATTTTTACACATTTTTAAATTTTTAATTTTTTTTGAAATTAAACAGCCGGTTGTTTTCAAAATAATGCTCATAGAGATTTCAATGAAAAAAATTTAGGAGTCTTTGTTTTAACATACTCAGAATGTATGGAATTTCCTACCACCATGAACACTAAAATATTTTAAATATTCATTTATATTTTTAAAATGTTATTTTAAATGAAAATTACTTCCAAAATGTTTTTGGAATTATATGTTTTGAAATGTTCATTTTCATAATGAAATCATTAATTTCCTCAATAATGCTTTTAAATATATTTTATGGTATTTATATAGATAAAATCAAACAAACATTTATTCATAATCCAATTAGTATATTTTTAATTCATTCTATCATTATTCATTTTATGGAAGGTTTATGGTCATTTTGAATTGGAATTGTTTTTACAGTCACTTCCTTAATTCATTTTTTGTCCACAAACATGCTCTTGGAATATTCCCTTTTATATGATCTTTTGAAATTTAATTTCACCTAAATATCCATATTATTTTTCATCGATATGTTTATTACATCAACCATATATACTTTTACATTTGGTGTTCTATATAGAATTTTATTTATTTATCTTGGTAAATATTAATAAATCTTTTTTTATTAGAATTTATAGATATTTGATTATAAGGTCTATTTTCCATGAATTAAAAAATATTTTTTAATATATGAGGAATTTTTTGGACACACAAACACATTTTTGGCTTGGTAATATATATCCCATTCATGAATTGGTAGGTCTCATGAGATACATCCATAAGGAATAATTAAATGTTTTTTTACCAATAGTATTAATCTATCTTGAGGAAAGAGCATGATATTTTGGGTATCATGTATTAAGATATATTATTCTATAATTTAATCATTTCATCGTTAAATTTCTTATTATTAATAACCATGATATTTTGTTAATGATATTATTTTTTTATTCTTTACATTATTATTTTATTGATTAAATTGAATTGTTTTTTTGTTATTTACCTTTCCATGTTTTTTATTATGTATCACGTTTTGTGAATTCATGTTCATTAAATTATATATATTTTCATATTGATTATTCTTATTGATCCATCATATCCTCCACTGTACTTAAACATTACTGATAATTTGAGGGCTCCCTTTTTCCATTACTCAATAATACAAAAAGTGTCATATACATTTAAGGATATTTTAGAGGTAATAATGAAATTCCTGTAAAAATTTATTATAATTTTTTATTTGAAATGAAATAATACGATCATGTATGTATCTAGTTTTTTGTGACTACAATACTATTTGGTCTTTCAGGATACGATTACTTGTATATTATTTTAATTTAATTGTGCAATACCCCGCCTACAAGCTTCTGGGGTCAGGGTATTTACAGTTGGTATTATATAATGTTTATTATAATAATTTTTGATAATATTTTGGAAAAAATTTATAAGGTAAAATAAACCTATTATTGAATTTTATTATAAGTATTGGAGACCATAATTTTGTTTTGGTAAGGTTAATATTATGTGGTGTTTCCATGAAATAAATCCTTATATGGATAATACAAGTGGATGTGCTTCCAGAAACTATGTACCTAGGGGTTATGACATTGAAAAGGAGGAATTATTATTAACTCAATCTTTAAATATTCCATGACAACGGTCCTTGTTATGCACCTAGTTTGACACTCTTGAGTGATATTTTTTTATAATTCATATTTTATTAATAAACCTATATAAATTATTTAAATAGATAATGACAATGAATGAACATGGATAAACCGAAGGTGATTTATATTGAAAGAAATTTTTTAGGATTTATATATCATATAAATGATTATTTAGTTTTCCCATTTTGATTAATTCTTCTCACACTATGCTTTTTAGTTCGGTTCAACGGTTGCAAGAAAATGGAAACATGTTAATATAGAATATGAATGATATGGTGGAAAGATAAACTATGTAAAGCATCTCAATGGAATGGTAGAATGATTTATTTATGAAAATTATGACATTAAAAAAATTATTTTTGAGGGGAAATGAAAATATAATGGAATAAAATGAATTTCAAATGATATATCCATTTATGATTAATTATAATAAATAAGGGAAAATTGGGAAATATTTGTGTCAATGAACTCTTATAATGGTTTAACAACATACTTAGGAAGGACCAATGTGGAAATAAATGTATGAATAATTTATGTATTGGAATTCAATAATTAAATTATAAAATTATTTAAACAAATGTATATGGCGATAAGAATTACGAAACATCTAATGATTACGATAAATTTTAGAAACATTTACGTAATAATTAAAATTATATTTATAGATTATCTTTTGGGTTTGTGAGTTTAATATTATCACTATTTTGAAATCCATAAAAATCCATTTTTTCGTGTTATTTGATATGATTCTACCAGGATTAAGGATTTATGGGGGAAACATTATGGCAATATAACCCACTTCATTGGTATATAATTTAGTTAAAATGTTACTTAAGAAATTATGCCTTTACATTTTTTATAAATAAGATTAAATGTGTTGATAAAATTTAGGGTTAATGTGATCTTAATGAAAATGAAATAATAGAAAAATAAGATTATCAGTGTTTGTGGGGAAAAATATGTTTTATTGAAAACTTTACTAAAAAGGTTATTTATTGATATCGTAATTTCATGGATGTCTATCATGTTTTTTTGGTGAAATATTATAATTTTACTAATTTTTTTTAGAAAAATTTCAACCCACATTCCATGTGACAAGCCGCCACATTCGGCATGGTTGTGGGGCTTGAACCCATGACTAAATGATGATGACCGTTTAGAGACAACCCCTAGAAAATATGATGTCTTGGTTATTCAATAATTTTTTATTAAAATTATTTGATTGGTAAATATTAATGTTGAACCATGTGTTTCAATGTTGAAGATTAGAGATTAATATATGATAATGGATAACTTGTCGTAACAATATTTATATTGGGAAATAGATAGAGTCACATAGAAAAAAATGTGACTCTATTATTTATATAATGATCTATTAAAAGTAAATTTTAGTGCATCAAGAATAAAAAAATAATATTTATATATTTATTTAAATGAGTAAGTGATTAATTGGAAGATAATCGAAGAATAAAAAAATGTGTGTAACTATACATATGAATTGAAAAACATATTATGTTGGAAAATATCATTATATCCTTAGATAGTTATGGAATTACTCGTATTTAAGGAAAAAATATATAAATATATATTTTATCATATTACATTCATTTATGTTGAATCAATGGTCATTTAATTCATAAAATATTTATGGTTTTTAAGAACATTGCATTCCAATGATCATTCACATTCTTATAATTAATGATATATATTAGTCTCTAAATTTATAAATGACTTTCTACTATGTCCATATCATCGATTTTCACTAATATTATCCTATGAGTAAATATATATATTTGAAAAATTATATCATATTTCTACTTCATTTTCTCTCTTATTCATAAGATGATTTATTAACTCTATTTACGATGTAGGTTTTCATGATATGTGTTCTCAAATATAAAACCCATAATTATAGAGATAATGTATAAATCATAAGGATTAAATTTATTTATAGTGTGTAGAATGTAACACTATAATAATTTTAAATAAAACATTTTTTATAGTACATGTTACATGCATGACTAACATTAATAAACCCATGAAATATATTTATTTTAAATTATTTTATTCGACATATTGTGAAACATGTAACAACAAGTATAACTGAACTGTAATTTAGTATACTATAATAACCATTTTTTCAAATTTATGAGTATGAAAAATAATAATTAAATTATGAAAAAATGTTATATCTATTTACTAAAAGTAAAATAAGAATCATTTATAATGAAAAGAAATGTTTTCTAAAAATCTGTCTCTTTCTTACAACACAGTTTATCCCTGATTTATACAAATAATTTATATATAATTTTTAAATATTTTATAAAATATATTTAGAAATATAAACATTGTTTTTAAAATTTAAATTTCTAAATTAACATACAGTGAATTTTTAATAATTTTCTAAAAAGTTTTTTTTTCATGAATAGGAAAAATAATTAATTTTAATTGAAAATTTATTTCTATATTAAATTATATGTAAAGATAAATTATATTTTAAATTAGTTTTAAAGTAAAAAATAGTTCAATTATATAAATATTAATCTAATTTATGGAATTGGAATAATCTTCAAACTGAATATCAACAAATAAACATTTTAAACTATTGAACATTTGATATTTGAAAATATTATTTCTCATCAAGTAAAAGAGATTAATTTAAAATTAAAATTTTAATATACTATGAATTGAATTAAGAATATTGGGTTCCAAATTGGAAATCAAAATAATTTATGTTATCTAATAATATCAACACAGCCTTTGACCAAAATTAATAGTTCAAGGAATGTCATGTATTTTAGTATAGCATGATCAATACACAAATAGATTAAGGGAATAAATACAATGTATACTAGTAGAATTCACAAAATAATTCATTAATCTTTGATATTAATTTTTTTCTATAAAAATATAATGTTTACTAAGACAAATATTTATTTAAATGTATCCATCGATTTAGGAACATAAACATTATTTTTATTAACATATATAAATATTTTTTTCACAATACATTATCCATGCGTGAAAATAATAGTCTCATTTCACTTCTTTAAAACATCTCAAATTTTAATGGGTTTATCAATAATCATGATTTCAATCACTCTATAATGGTAATATAAATAATCAAAGTCTAGTCATAAAATAAATTTCCATCTCATGCATGATACATATCATTGGTGGACGCAATTCGTTAATACATGTATAGAAAAAACTATTATTCATGCATTGAAATATATTAATTTTAGTGTATCTATAAAAAATGAACTATGGGGAAAAACATTTCTAAAGTTATTATGATCTATAACCTCATGAAATAAGAAAGTTTCATGCATTATTTAAAAATGATACTTAACAACTATGGAATATATCACTATGTTATATAATTTTGTAATTGATTTATAAATTAATTTAAGGGATATCATATTTATCATTAATTGGGAAACACATCAATGTTTCAACATATCCCAAACTAAAAAATAAATCCATGTTATTTTATATTTTAATACTTTTATTAAGTGAATGTACTTAATTCATCATGAAATCGAAAAAAAACAAGATTTAAATGTTATCATATTAATATAAAATAATATATGATCTATAATTAAAAGGTCAATATAGCTATTGAAATTGATACATGTACCTCCCTATGATTTCTACCCTACAATCGATTCACTTTCACATAAAAAATTTTGTAGGTTGTTAGTTTCCTTGTGTTATATAATAGGGCGATAAATTCATGTTTCCTTACAGGTCATTTGTGTAAATTATATGTTAGTCATAATTTTCACTAATTCACTATCTACCACATGTTATCCTCGCATATCCCATACTATAATCTCAATATGATACCTCTACAACTTTCACTGATACCATTCTAAAATACACTCCCAATAAAAACCCTCACGGGATGGAAATTACATAAGAAGTGTCACTAGAAAACATTTATTAAAAGGATATGGGTTTAACTTTAACATTTTGGGTATAAAGTACATTATTAGAGGAACTGGCCACCATAAATAATTTAAGGACATGAGAAAAGAAGTGATATACAAGTAAAATCCCAACAAATTAAATTCAATAAATTAATTTCCAAACAAAAAATTTCACTTAAATGTTGTATAAATTACAATGAGAATATATTTGTAACATGGACTATATTTTCTAAGTCATTTAGAAACTACATCCCAACTACCTGAATAGTGAATCCAATATATATTAGTCTATCATAAAAAATATCAAAAAATAAGATGGGATGAGTAATTATTAGTAAATAGTGAGAATATAACTCTAAATAAATAGATATCCATGAGTAATAAATATGTAATAATAAGAATGAGATAAACGACCAAAAAATACAATCAAATCAAGGATACAAGATAGTATGAAACATGAATAAAAATTGTATTAGGACCCACAAAACACTTCTCATTCTTCATAATCCCCTATAACCGGACCCCTCCCCCAATAATGGAAATAAAAATAAGATACATCGTCATCAACCAATTAAAACCAAAATAAATCCTTTATAACACCATTATTTTTAATATTTCTCTTTTAAAAGCTGATATCTTGTGATACACACAACCTAATGTTTAAATGAACTGTAATTTAATTTAATTTTATTACCTATCAATTAAACTTTTATTTATGTATAAAAATAATTAAATTATGAATAAATATATTTTTATAAAAATATATTTGATTCTATAATTCTTGTAAATACAAATAAAAACATTTTTTTAAAATATTGGGTTTTAAGAAAAATAGTTTTTATTTTCCCTGCATGTTTTTACATTAATAATGTAAATTTATAACTCTAATTGAATTATTTTAATAAAATTTATTTTTTATATATTAAATATAATTGGTATCATTTATATTATGTTTTTAAGACATTATACCAAAATAAATCATGTTTTATTCATGGAATTTATTTTTTATAAAAATGGTTTTCATCAAGTTTTTCTAACAAACTTTAACATGGTTTTATTCAAATGGTAAAAATTAAATGTGATAAAATGGCTTAAATAATTTTAATAATTAGGGTATAATTTTGTAAATATGTCACTTTTATTTTTGATAATTTTGAATAGTAACCATAGTAAATTTTTAACCTTGGTTAAAAGTAAATCAAGTAATAATGATTTAAAATAATATAACCATGGATAATAAATAGCCCTAAAATTTGAATTAGATTCTTTGAATGAGTATATAGTGATATTAAATATCGAAAATTCATCTCTATATGGAATTTTATATCCATTTAGACTTGATTTTAATATTTATAATATTTTATGCAAGGAAATTTTAAAATTTTCATTCTCATTGTTTTATTTTCTCTAATTTTTTTAAATAGTGGTAAACATGGGAAATGTTTGAATTAAAATAGTTATTTAAAATAAAAATGATTTTATCATGGTAATTGTTTAATAATTTTTATCATAAAATATCATTAAATTCTTATAAAATATCGAAGTAGTATTTATTAAATTAATAAAAAAATTGAATAAT
Organism: Viscum album; assembly: GCA_963277665.1. Lineage (NCBI taxonomy): Eukaryota > Viridiplantae > Streptophyta > Magnoliopsida > Santalales > Viscaceae > Viscum > Viscum album. The sequence continues at coordinate 1,402,037,701 of OY728121.1, read as the reverse complement.
GTTTTTAATAATATTAAAATTAAAAAAATTAGGATCAATTATTATATTCCAAAACATTTCATAAAAATATAATTTTTTACGATAGTTTAAAAAGATATATTTTAATTCAATTTTTTTGTCAACATGGTCAAATTAAATGAATAGTTTCAAAATTTATATAAATTATATACTATAATAAATAATATTATATTAAATTATTTATAATTCATAAAAAGCATACCTTTTAGAAAGTGAGAGTAATCTTGCTGAACATATCATCCTTGTTATATTTTCCAATCACATTCTAAGTTATGATAACTCTATTAATCCATTAACATTTAAATAGTTATTACCACAAAAAATGGGAAAATGGTTAATAAAAAGAATTCATTAAAAAAAATAGGTACCTAATGACACCAAAACCTACCTTTATTTTTTTCTCAAATTTTATTTCAACCATAGAATAATATTATTCAATATCATATACATTTGGTTGAATTTAAATTAAGAATTATTTAATAATATTTTAATCTTGTAATAAATTACAAGTGTGTCTGCCCCCTCCATTATAAAAGGAAACCCAACCATTCTCTTAATTTTACCACATTTAGTGATCTATAATGACCAAAACCTACAAATTCCTCTTTGGAACACCCATATCTATGTTTTAGTAGTTATTTTATTCTTAAAAGACCATTATCTGGGTCATTAATAATATATACAATAGAGTCTTACTATAACACCCTAAGATTTTATGTCATATTTTTCTAATATATTTAATCTTTTTGATATTTTTTATTTCACAAATCTCTGAATATGATTAATTTATATATATATATATATATATATATTAAATAACTTTTTTTCTTCTACACAATACATAGAAAACAAAAATTATTTTGTGTTATGCACAACACCAACTTTTCTTGCGTTATACATAACAATGAATATCTACAAAACATCATCTTGTTGTTTTTTAAATGATATAGTTATAACTTAGTTATTAAAAATAGTAATGTGAATATAAATTTATAATTTTTAAATATTATTTATAAATTTTTTACTTAAATAAAACAAATTGATAGAAAAATATGTTATATTTATAAAGTCTTCAAATGTTTGAAAATATTATTTTTTTCAACTGAACTACTTATTATGTTCTTCTATAAAAGATAATTAAATTAATATTATACTCTTTTAAAAATTTAATTTATAAAATAAACTTCATCATTTTTATTATAGAATTTGAACATTATCTTAGGGGTAATTTTTGGTATTTTTCTGAGAAACCTTATTTTTGGATAAATAGTGAAATATACTTATGTTAATACAAAAAAAATTAATCTATTTTATTTTTATTGTGAAATTATATTTATGTGGGTTTAAAAGATAAAATAGATAAATTGTACATATATTAATAAAATTTAGGTCATTTTAGTTGGGTTTTTTTGAATTTATATATAAAATCATAAGGAATATTTGAACATTCTCACTTTAAAAACTTGCTTTATTTCCATGTCTATGGGATTAAGATTATACATTTTTTTTATAATTATATTTATTGAATTTAAAAAAAAAAATTAATGTTTAAATTCATTATAATATTTATATTTTAATATGCTCAACTCAATTTTTGACAAAAAATATTTTTGAAAGTGATTAAGGTTAATTTCACCAATTGTGGTAAAAATAAGCTTAATGAGGGACTAAACCTTAATATTAAGGGGGAAAATGGACTAGAAACATTACAATAACAAATTATATGGACATATTTCTCCAACAAACCATCCATTATTGAGTTTTTTTATTTCTTTTTTTGTTAAACATGGATACACCTTTCTTCTTTAAAAATATTCCTAGTGTGTCTCTTCCATCTCCTATAAAAAGCCACCAACTCCACCCCTTATTCACTCCTAGAAAAACTCTTCGTTTTGGAAATTCTATTCTAAATTAACATCCCAAAATCCATCCTTTATTTTTTTAAACCTCTATTTGGGAATAAATCCTACCAATTAATCTTTTTTGTGAAAAAAAGGTGTTACCAAAAGAAGATTTATTATCCTTCCTCAAGATCATTTCTTTTATTTTTTTTTCTCCACCACAGAAATTATTATTATTTAATGCTCACATAATAAAAAAATGTTTCCACAACAAACTTATATGTTGTTATTTTAAGGATTATACATTCCATAACACACACTATCATCTAATGGGCAATGAACTTATTCTTCACGTGTGTGGCGAACTACCGCCTCACGAAACAATGTTGATTTCTACCTTTACCACACCTGATGGGTGTTTAATATGATAGAAACCATAACATAATATTATATATATGATATTAATGTTTTAATAATAATTATTTATTTATTATATAAATCATACCTTCATTCTATCCATTTCATGTAAATATGATACTTTTGTTTTGGGAATGTGTGGACTACTGCCTCCTCAAAGAGATGTGATTTGTTCAAACACAACATGAAATATATTATGCATATGTTTAGTTACATTAGTTTGTATATATTAAAGATTAATTATACTATAATTACTTATATATTTATATAAATATATTTTATTTACCTTCTTTCTTTCAATAGGACAATAAAATTCAAAAGGTGTCTTTGCGTACATATGGCCAACCTCCTCCAAGAACGGTGTATTTTGATTAACATTTCTATCCTATAGAGATCACTATAAATAATTATATAAAGTATATTTATGATATATACAACATTTTTCACCCTTTAAATAATTATATCATGATATAAGTTAGAGGATGAACAATAACAATTCAAAACGTGTATTATAAAAATCCCAGTAATTACCTAGAATAATACTATAACATTGAATTGTTAAAAAAACAAGTAATATTATGTCATAAATGAAAAATTTATGGTATTAGATATAATAATATGGCTATTTTGTTAATTTATAATAAAAATATATTTATTATAAAATATGTTTTACCATGTACAAATAAAGTCAAGAATCGCAGTAGGGGAATTTTTATCTCACTTTATATTTCCAAGAGAGACATTCCACATTCACAACTCAGTTATTTTTTATTGTATATATACTTACCTATGATATTTTATATCACAAATTTCATCTTTTTAATGATATTTCTTGCCTCAAATTTATTTCATTTTTTCATGGGGATCACAATTCTAATTTTACTAAAGTAGTATGTATTTTATGATCTCAATTATATTTTTCGTCGGACACAAGCCATCTCCACCTCATATTTCTTATATGTGGAATGTATATAGAAAATATATTTATGTAATAATTTTTATATTAAAATTTATGGTCATTTAGATATCCATTTTATGATCTTTATTTCATGGGTTTTTTCTTTCGGAAGTTACCAAATCGGTAAAGTATTATTTGTTCCGTTTTTCCTTCTTTGAGACACATGTCAGGTTATGAACTTATATTATATTACAAGTTGTATATACTACCATTTTACAAGTTATTTCCTGATGCTACATGTTTTCATGATATTTTATTCCTCTCATAATTTCACTTCATACATGGGGAATATAATTCAATGTTCCCATATGGTAAGTGTTTATCGAAATAATCTAATCATTTATTATGATTATTTATATTTATGATTCTGTTGATATAATCCTTGTTAATATACCTCAAGAGATCTCATGAATTTTATTATACTTGGCATATTTATGATATATTCATGTGTTGGTAATATTCATCCACTCTTTGGTACATTAAATGATTATGATAGTTTTTTTATGCATGTTTGACTTTACCGATCTCATCGGTTAAAAATACGTGTTCCTTCAAAACAATGTTTTCTAAAAAAAGTGTTCAAAAATGATTTCATGTATTTTTTAAATATTTTTAAATTATTTTAAATGATATTAAATTGAAAAAAAAATTATATTTTAGTCAATAATTTTTAACGAAAAATGATTTCAAAATATTTTTAAAGAATCCATAATAACATTTCGAGATTTATTTTCAAAGTAATTATTTTCAAAAGGTTTTATGTTTTAAAAATAATTTCTCAAATAAAAAAAATATTTCATTTAATAAATGATTTAAAATCAATGGTAAATCATTATTTATAATAAAAAAATTTCAAAATGGTTTTATTTAATGAATTTTATAAGAAAATCTACATTCCTTTAGAAATGTCCCATGTGATGTTTTAAAATCCTTCTCCAAATAAGATTCCTTACACTATGATAGTTTTAGAGTTACTGGATATATTATACAAGAATAAAATTCATCTTATTTCATGAATGTATTATGTATTGATTGAATAATATTTATGACACCTATTCTTCTTACATGGGATATATACTTTCGAAACCTGTTTATTTCACTAGTTATGATTTGTTGAAATGATTATGAGAATTATCACTTATTCATAGTAATGGATATGTTAGAATGTTATGAATTGAATTTCATATCATGGTTTATGATATGATGTTTTTGAAACCCAACTCTTATTATAGGTCATGATATAATTCATGTTTTGTTATCTTGTGGTAAAAGTGTGCATGATTTTATTACGTGATGGGTGGGACCTATATCTCCCTTGAATGCATTGGTAATATTAAATGTTTTATGAGATCACGAGGGTATATGGGAGGTTATAAAAATCATTAAAAATCTAATAATTTAATTTTTTCCCAAGAAAAAGAAAGAGGGTACACATGAGGTCCTTCCGTGCCATAAATATGAGTTCATATTAAGCTCGAAACAAGAGGGTTCATGAGAGGGAATCCCTAGACCGAAACAAGATGGTACATTAAGAGGAACACCATGCCTGAAATAAGATGGAATTCTGAGCCCAAAATAATTATGTTGATGGGTGAAAATCCAAATCCAAAATCAAGAGTGTACATGAGTGAACATCCCAATCCCAAAATAGGAGGGTACATGCGATTCCATCCCATGCCTGAAGTAGGTACACAGGTTATTTGAAAAAGCCAATTATTTTGTGAGGGTATTGGTAGGTAGACTTGAAATTTGATTTTCAATTTTTATGTGTAGGCCAAAAATTTATTTTCTTATTCCTATTTTCTTCTTTAAAGGATTTTTCTCATGAATCCATTTTGATTCATCTCTTTTTAAATACCATTATTTATACTATCATTTAGACCTATGATCGTTACTATGTAGGGTATGATCTCCTCAATTGTTTTGATTATGTTATCATACCCTTATGAATATTTTTATTCTACTTTTTTAGCTTTACTCATAATCTTTGCTGACCCTTTCTTATGATTCCTTTTCCCATGTTATGAAGAATGGTTTTATGAAGAAGTTCTAGAGGGGAAGATTTTAATGGGAAACATATAATATATTTCTCTTAGTTAAATGATTCAATTCCATTATTATAAAAGCACTAATATAATACATTTTTGGGGTGTATTTTTGTGTAATGTTTTAGGTATTCCAAAAGATTGATGTAATTTTTATTTATGAAAAGTGAGTGTCTTCATAGTTTTTATAATAGAAATGGTTTTGTAAAACATTAGAAACTAGAATGATAAAATTTTAGTGAGATATTTATAATAATTTATGTGGATAAGTCTAGGGATTTTTGTAAGGATATGTTTAAGGATGAGTAAAAGTATAGGGTAATGTCCTAGAATATAACAAAAAGGATGGATTAAGTGGTTTCCTAGAATTACATCCCTATATGGATACTACATGTGGATGTGGCTTGGGTAATGATGTACCTAGGAGTAAAAACTCTAAAAATGTTTGTCAGGCCTCACTCTATCATTACCATGGATATGACAATCTTCCCTGTTGTACAACAAGTTTGATACTCATAGGGGATATTATTTTAGTATTTCCAAATAGTATAAATTCAATCATGAAGGATTAAAAAAATGAATACGAATAACTGAGGATAAACCAAAGGTGGTGTAGATTAAAGAATTATGTGTCATGATTTTGATATCCTATAATAAATGTTTCATGATTTTGTAGTTTTCTTCTATGATAAGTGTTACCCGCCCTACAATTTTTGGTCTTAGTCAATAGTGGGAAAAAGTAGAAACTCTGTTGAAATTGAATGATTTATATGTGGAATGTCTGGGAATAGCAGAATAAATGTATGAATATTTATTTTATTGAGTATTAGGAACATTTAGACTGGATAAATATTCCAAATTATACAAAATGGGTATTAAAGAATAAGATGATAAATCCCGAGTAATGTTTTCAGAATAAATTTGGGTGACTGATGTATAAGTTTTTTCTGAATTAAATGATTATGTTATATGAATCATAAAATATGAGATTATTTTGAAAATAACATTATCATTAAGAATTGAAACGAATATATGGAATAGTAATGAAGACGTAGAAAAGTGATTTAATAGAAATGTGAAGATTGTAAATTAGGGAAGATAACCCTTAATGAGTTCAAGATGCTGAGACAATTTTTTTTGATTGGATTAGAAGATGCTTTATTTATATAATTTAAATTGGATAGTATTTATAACCATAGAACTAATAAAGGATTTGTTGATAATGTAGTATATGTTATCATGGATGATGTTTACAACTTCTTAGATTCATGGAATACATCTAGTAATATGTGTACTAAGGAAGCATGATTTTTTTTAAATGGAATTTTGGTATTTCAAGTTATTACAATGTATCAAGGTTATATACAATGAAGATATTCACAGGTTTCAAAATGCGACAACTCAGAGCTGCATTATTGTATATGCGAGATCAATGTTAATATGAACTAGTGACCTTATTTATAATTTTTTTTTATTTTCATCTTCAGGAAGGGTTATGAGGGAAACCATTTATGGGATTATTTTGGTTAAACATCAAATGAGGCATCCAAGATTAAAATATTATCTCACACGTGTAGATTAATTCATATTGTATAAAATTTTCTAACTAATTTTAAATGACGTCAACTAAAGACGGATGGAATGATTTTTCATTCTATTTATGGATCTCCTGATTTTTAGTTCTTTAAAAATAAAAAATTCACCTTATTTCCTTAGAGTATGATATGAAGTGTAAATTCATCAATCTACAACTAAAGGATGTTATTTTTGGATAAGTAATGGAATTAAATAAAAAAAGTACATCTCCTTTTGGAAAACAGCCTTGAAATAAAATTGTGTCCTCTTAACATCATTTTTTATGATATTTATGACCACTTATTTTCTTCTTAACTATGTGGTTTTGTGATTGTTAAATTTGTATTAATTATCCACATTATTTTGATCATAGATCATTATCAATATCTATGATTATTTACACATTTATTCTGCATCAAATCATCCCTTTCCACCTACGTTCTCATTTTTCGAATCCTAGTTATGTATTAATTTGGGTACCTGTTATATTTCGAACCATCCATTTTTAATTAATTATTATGTTTATTTATTATTTTCGATTATATAGAATTAAATTTCAAGTATTAAACCTTTAATAAACCAGATGAATTTTGAGGTAGAAATTCATTTTAATGGTTAGAATATAAAATACCACGATTTTGTGAAGATTTTTTTTGAAATAATTTGAATTTTTTGATTTTTTTTCATTTCAGGAAACAATAAATATTTTATATATATATATATATTAAATAAATATTTTTTGATTTCATGCACTACACACATGACTTAAATGTTCTTGCATTATACACCACACTAATATGGCTTTCATTACAAACAACAATAAATTTCTACAAAACATCATTGTATTGTTATTTAAATAATATAATTAGAACTTATCTGTTAAACATAGTAATATAAATAGAAATAATAAATTTTTGAATACTATTTATAGTGGTTTTATATTAATAAATCATCTTGATAATAAAATAGGTAATATTGTTATTGTCATTATATGTTTTAAAATAATTTTTTCACAAATTAACCACTTTTTATATCCTTCCTTCAATGAGAATAAAATAAATTTTATACTCTTTTAGAAATATAATTTGAAGAAAAATAAACTTTTTTTTATTTCAAAATTTCAAAATTTTCTTAGGGTTTATTTTATGTATTTTTCTAAGAAAGTCATTTTTGGATGAATAGTTAAAAATACAAAATTTTAATTCAAAACTATTTTTCCATCAAATTTATTTATATAAGTAACATATTATTTAATTTGGTTTTAAAGTATAAAAATAATCAATTATACGTCTATTAATCAAATTTAGGGAATTTGAATCATTTTTATATTTAATTTGGATGTAAAAGCTTAATGATCTTTTGAACATTCACATATTAAAACCCACTTTACCACCACATCTCTGGGGTTAACGTTAAACATATTTTTTTGATTATTTGAGTTTATTTTATAAAATGAAAAAAAATGTAGAAATAATTAAAAAATTTACAGTCAAATAAGATCAGCATAATTTTTTACCAAAAATATTAGGGAAACTGATCAAGATTAATAATAGTGATTAATGTAAAATTATGAATAACAAGGGAAAAACCATAATCTTATGCTTTCAAATGACCTAAAAACATGATCAAAAAACAATATAGAGTCCATATTTTAAAGATAAATTATAAATTATAGTTTTTATTTTAGTCTTTATTACTTTTTTTATTTACAAACGTGGGTACACATAATGAGTTTTCAAATGTTCCAAGTGTATCCCCTCCATCAACAATAAAATTCCACCACATGTGCCCATTCATCACGGCTATGAAAAAACATATATTCATTCAATATCCACTATATTAAATTCCCAAAACTCATCCAAACATTCTTTAATAGTCCATTTAGTTAGAAATTAATCCATGGAAGCCGTTTTGTGTAATAAAAAAGGTGTTACCTAAATTAGATGTAACATCCTTCCTTAAGCTCTATTATTTATTTTTCTTTTTGGAAAACAAAAATTATTCTTATTACAAGATAACATAATAACACAAGTGTCCTAAATATACTGAGATGTTTATTTTCTTAGGGTTCCACCTTTACATTCACACACTTCCATCTAATAGATAATGAATTTTCTATTCTTGTGTACAATAAACTACGACCTCACGATAGGATGCATATCATTTTACCATTTTGGTAATTATGATGGAGATTTTTTATACTATATATATTATATTTATGATGTATTTAAACTTTTTTAGTTATTATATAAATCTTTTCATTATTATTTCTCTTTTTTTTAAATATGACAACTTCGTTTGGGGAAGTGTGGAACACCCCCTCCTCAAAGTGATGTGATTCATTCACACACTATAAGGAATGCATTAAGGATGATTTTAATGATATTATATGATATATATGACATATTAATTTGACTATAATTATAATATTTATTTTTATACATATATACCATTTACATTCATTCAATATAATAGTAAAATGGAAGTAGTGTTCATGCATACGTACGGCCTACCGTCTCCATGAAAAGTGTATTTTATTTATTATTTAAATATTTTATAGATCACTATAAATATTTATTTGATATATGCATATTGTTTTACATTATTGAAATAATAAAATATTGAAATATGAAAGAGGATAAAAAATAACAAGTCAATACATTTATGATAAACAAAGAGATTACTACCCCAAAATGTTACTTCAACCAGTAATTTTTAATAAAAATGTAATATAAAGTCATAAGTGACTGATATATGGTACTAGATATAATAATATAGTTTTTTGGTATATTTATAATAATATTATATTTATTATAATTGATTTTTGAAGATGTTTAAAAAAAATTCAAGAATTAAGGTAATGGAGTTTTCATATCTCTTTTTATTTCTATGAAATACATTCCATTTTCACCAGTGGAATATATTTTGTGATGTATATAAATACATACGACTTGTTATATAATTAATTATATTTAGTTAATTATATTAATATCTTAAAATTGGGGTTATTCTATCATGGGGTCCATGCTTTTAAACTTACTCACTAGTAAGTATTTTTTGGTCACACATTTATTTTCTGTGAGACACACGCCATTTTCCCATTGTATTTATTATATTCGATATGTATACTTCCCATAGTTGTATTATATGAATATTATAAATAACTATGTGGGTATTTAAAAACCATTTTTATCTTTATTTCATAGGTATTATGTTTTAAAAGTTACCAAATCAATAAAGTAATTTTTTCTGAAATTTTTCTTTTGTGAGACACATGCCATTTTATGAACCTATATTACATTACAGGGTTTATATAATAAAATTTGATATGTTATATCACGATCCTCAATATTTTAAATATATATTAAGATTAATGTAATTTAATTTCTTACATGGGTAGTATAACTCAATGTTACCAAGTAGAAAGTGTTTACTGAAATAATCTCATAGTTTATCAAGATTGGTTATGATTATGATTCCATTGATGAAGCCCTATGAAACATATCTCAAGATAACTCAATAATTTTATAATCCTATGTATATTCATCATATATCAAGGTATTGGTAAAAAAATTCCAATCATTGTTACATAATATGATCAATAAATATTTTTTAAGAAAGACAACCTTTACTTATCTCTTCGGTCTCAACTTTGTGTTTTTTGAAACAAAGTTTTCTAAAATAGTTGTCAAAATATTTTCAAGAAATTTTTATTCGTTTTAATTTTATTTTCATATAAATTTTGTCCAAAATATTTTCAATCTTCATTTATATTTTTTAACAAAAAATTGATTTTCAAATGTTTTTGAAGCCCCTATTATAAGTTTTCAATCTTTATTTTTAAAGAAATGGTTTTCAAAATGGTCTACATTTTAAAAAGTATATTTCAATGAAAAAAAGATATTTCTATCAAGAAAAATTTAAAATTAAATTGTAAATATTTTATTATAAGGAAATTATTTTTGAAATTGATTTAGGAAAATAATTGGCAAAGAAAGGATATTTTCTATCAGAAATGTTTGATATGATGTTTTAAAAAACATCTCTAACTAATATGGAATACTTAGTAATGAATTATTATTTAATTTTAATATTATAGAAGAATATAATTAATCCTGTTTCAGGGATGGTTTATGTTTTTATGGAATGTTTTTAATGAAACCCATTCTTCTCCAATGGGTTATATGCTTATAAAACCAGTTTCTTTTCAAGGGTTGTGCTTAGATGAAATGATTAGGAAACCTATATATTCTCAATAGGTAATCAATGGATATAATGTCATGATATCCATTTCATTTCATGGGTTATTATATTCTATTTATGACTCCCATATCTTTTTTTATAGCATGTTATGATGCATGTTTCATTACGTTATTGTGCATTTATCAAGGATTTTATTTTGTGAAAGGTGGGACGAATATCTCACTTCAATTAATTCAAAAATGATAAATGTTATATGATATCAATAATTTATATATGAGGGAATAAAAATTCAAAAAATAGATGTCAAACTAGAGTAAATCTTAATCCTAAAACAATAGGGTACATGGTAGGTCATCCTAGTCCCGAAACAATAGGGAATCTTATGCCTAAAATAATAGGGTATATGCGAGGGAATTCAAAGCCCAAAAAAAGAAGGTACATAGGATATAATACAAATACTAAAATAAGAGATAATATTAATCCCAAAACCAGAGGGCCCATAGGTGGACATCCCAAACTCAAAAATAGATGGTATATAGAAGAGCACCCCAAGCACACAATAAGAGGGCACACAGGAGGGCATCCCAAGCCAGATGTAGGTACACATTTTATTTTACCATGCCTATATGTTTTGAAGGTCTTAGTTATTATCATTGACATATTATTTTATATGTTATGTGTAAGCCAAAAATTCCATGCCTTATTCATATGTTTTTAGTTCATGGTTTCTGCCTATGATTTTATTACGATTAATTTCTTGTGAACTACTAATCTTTATGACATAATTCATTTTTATAATATTTTTTATGCATGTTATGATATTATATTGTCTTTATAAAGTTATTTTATCCTTATTCACATGGTTATCCAACTTTTTCCCCTTATTGAGCATTTTATCTCACCCCTTTTATGTTCCCATTCCCTAGGTTATGAATAATGGTTTTATGTATTAGTACAAGAGGGGACGAACATTATCGAAAACATTGAAAATATTTCACTAAGATAGAATATATTTTTTCATATTTAGAATGGCACTAAACTAACATAGTCATTGTGTTTATATTTGTTCAATGTTTTAACTATTCTATAAAAGTGATATAATGTCTATGTATAATGAGTGAGGGTTTTTATACCTATCAATGAATATTTAATCATCCAACCCAAACTTTTTTAATTTGTATCTACTCATAATTTAAATATTTTATAATATAAATATAGTAATTACTTAATTTTATTTAAGATACAAAAATTAAAATTAACAAAATAATTGTTATTAACTCTATTTTTTGTCAAATGGGATGTGAAGGTATCGATCGTGTCTACATACGACTTCCCTCTCTATGAATTGATGCAATTAATTTTCCTTTTTCATCATTCATGGTGGGGTATAATGATGTGTTTAATACTTATACACAATATTTATAACATTATTAGGATTCTATAACTATAGTATCACCACTACCCTCTTACCTTACAACACACTAGTAAATGAAAACATCATTCTAACATACATGTGGACAACAACTTCCATGGAATGATGTGATTTTTTTCTTCAATGTTTTATTTATAATGGTAATAACAATTGATATAATTAATATTTATGTGATATATGTTAAAATAACAATTATTTAATGGTGAATTATAATTTACCTTTATTTTTTTCAGTTCATCAAAATGTTAAAATAGAATTCAAGAATATGTACAACTTACTACATCCATGAACATTATAAATCATTTTTAGAATAGCCTTAAACCTGCACTCTCGAATCAGGTGCCAAAGTACTAACCATTAAATTTCAGGATTTTATTATGATAAATGTGGCCACATTTTTCACATTCAAACCAAACAAAATGAAAAAATAATATTGGATCACTTAAATCCTCTAGGACCTTATCGGGTTATAATTTTACATAATTAAAGAAAAAATCCTACATAAATAATTCACATGTCGTTAAATGATATGTTCTCCCACATAACCCATATTTTATTTCACATGTTAATAAATAGTCATCACCCTTATGAAATCTCTTCTAGTCATAATTCATTCCCCCTTATTATTTATGACCTTTGGAAAAGGAAACAAAAGAAGGGTGAGCTAAAATGCTCAACAAGGGAAAATTTGAGCATAAATAAATGAATATAATCAATGATCATAATAAGATAATAAGGGTAGGTTGGTAAAATAATAGTGCATGAGTATAAAATAATAATGTTACTACCCACAAAAACCTAGATAATCATACATAAAATCATAGAAAAATTCATAAATAATGGAAATAGTCATATGAATAATTAATCATGACTCATATGATATTAGCCTCTATCAATTTAAACATCATAAACCCATTACAATCATACATGATACATATTGGTATCTTGGAAAATCATCTCATTGAAACATTACATAACCCATTAAGAACCCTTAAAATTTTAGTAAACATACAAACAACTTCTAATATAATTCTCTAGAGATTATAATAATAAAATAATGTAATAGAGCACTATTTGGATGCACTCATCGTATGTTCTATTTTGAGGTCACCCGGAGCTGTCTGCATGCACCCACAATTTAAAATGATTAAGAACCAAAACATCAATAATGTATAAATAGAATTCATTTCTTCATCGATAAATTGAAACGACCATTTTTTAGAACATTATTCAATGAAGTAAATGAAATGGGTTTCATAATAGTCTCTTCGAAACATGATTAACTCTTTTAAGAGAATAAATTTCCATAAATATCTATATGAAACAATCTTATTCCATAAAATAAAAAAAATTGGTTGGTATAAATAAAAAATATCCCCTATAGAGGATAACAAAAAACAATGGTTTTTGATATTGATGAATTAAAATACCATTAAAAACATTCTTGAGGAACATATTCTTTTCATTTTGAAAATATATTTTTAAAATAAAAAAATTGAAAATCTTTTTCATTTGAAAAAAATTTAAATAAAAAACATTAAAAAAGAACATTGTGAATTTAAAAAAGGAATCTTCAGATAAATTACATTAATAATGGTGGATTATTCTTTAGATTATGTGAAAGAAAATTCCCATTTCATGGTAAACAGATAGAATAGTGACTTGTTCAAAAATCTACAACACGATTATTTTCACATTTTCTGTAATAGCCAAATGGTCATTATTTGAAAAAAAATATTAATTTCAAAAAATTATAGAGTAAAAATTGGTGAAAATACCTTTGATAAATAAATTTTAAATGGTTAAAATCATTATTGAAAACTTCCTTGGAAAATATGGTTTTGGAAGAAAACATATTTCTAAACAAAGAGAGAAATGAAGTCGGCTTATCTTAAAAACATTTTTTGCATAATTTCAACTATTAATGAGTGTGAAAAAATAAAATTTCTCAGAAATATCATGAATAAGAATAGAATAATAACTATCATGAGCATCCTGAGATATGGATGATAAGATCTCATTATTCGAATAATAAGCATAAATAATCCTGATAAAGGATGACATTGTAACCTAAAATTGTTACCACTTTGGCATCTTTGAATCATAATCCCCATGAAATGATTATGCTAATAAAATATAAAATTACAATATAGTGAATAAATTAATAATATTAAATATAAACTAGGGTTGATATACCCCTCATAAACAAATATATTTTCAAAACACTATATAACCCGTGAGAATGGATTCTGTAACGAAAATATATTACACTATTAGTAAAAATGAAACTATAAAACCTGTGAAAGGGAGATAAAAAACGATTATGTAAATCCAAATAAGTTTAAATAAAATAATAATAATATATATTCATGTAAATTAAATACACCACCCATTAAAAATAATTGGAAAATATGTCATATATATCACAAAAAGAAAAGTGATAAAAGAAAAACCCTAACATTGAGTATGATTCATCCTGAATTATCCTTGACTTACAAAATTACTAAATTATTAATATTATTTACCATTTGTAGAAAAAATTACATTTTTATGATTAATATTATTTCACTTATTAACATGGAATATTAAATTACTTAATCGATTGGGATGACGTTGTATATTTTGACCTTATTCAGCTTCTATATCTGAGAGGAGTTAGATGGGTTGACTATGGTCAAAGAGGAAAAAAAAATATTCTATAATTATGTTAATTAATTAAAAATTATTTTTATAAAAAGTATAATTTTTAAACCCATCATGAAATATGGTTATGAAAAACTAATGTTATGATCATAGAGACGGTATGGCGTACGTACACATAAGTAACATATCCATTTTTTAATTGATCATTATAGAAACGTGGTATGTTATATTTTATCATTAAATATGATGAAAATATCATAAATATCATATTATTTAATTAGACATACCTATAAATATCTTTCTTGGGGTGTGGTAATGGAAAAAATAATCACATCGCTTCGAGGGGGTGGTAGTCCACACTTCCATGAATGTTCTTGTGATTTTTTCAATGAGTGAAAGGATAAAAATAAAAATGTTCTATTATATTTTAATAATTTAAAATATTTAATTATTATAATAAATATTTCATTTATATCACATATATTTATTATCTATACCCATATAACCTCTCATGTAAGGGGTTTGTGAAAAACGAATCACATCGCTTCGTGAGGCCATAGTGTGTCGTACATACGGGAGATTTATCATATATATGATGGTATGAAACATAAAATTTTATATATGATATATTTATTAAAAATTTATAATTATTTTATAAATATCATATATAAAATATAGATCCATTTTCATACTCAATAGTGAGAGGTGGTAAGGGAAAATGAATCAATTAATTTCGTTAGGTGGTAGACTTCTGTACACACGAATGATGATTTCATAAAATATTTGATAGAAGTGTATATGGATTTATATCATAACCATAACATAAAAAGTATAATTATAATTATTATACCAAGGTTATTATACAATCATTGTATAATATTAATTGAAATATATGCAAAAAAAAGTAATATTAAGACGCTAGTTGAAGAAAAATACCTCTTCTTATAGTATCCTCATTATGGTTCCACTAAAACCATGAGATGTGGAATTTTAGACCAATATACGGATTCTAAGTTAATGTGAGTGAAGTTGGGAAGTTATTTGGTTTTGTTTTGGTTGATTAAAATGGATTTAGAGGTGTGAATAATTGATTGGAGTTAGTGCCCTTTTATAGTTGAGGGGGAGTGGCATTTTTGTATATACTCAAAAGTATTCAATATTAGGAGGTCTATATTACTCAAAGTAGAGAAAAACTGATAATTAATGGTTTATAGAGATTATATTGTCGTTACAAACCTACACGAGACAATTAAACTCATTTTTAAAAAATTGTTTTCCTTAACATATATGTTTCAGTATTTTCTCATTTTGGACTTTTATTATGGTTACAAGCCTTCTAAACTGGGTAACATATCACTTAATACTAAATCAATATGAGAATTATAAGAAAAATTATACAAAATTATTAAGAATATAAAATTTAATTTATAAATTGAAAATATTATGTGTTTTGAAATTGAGTTTTAAAATAATAACATGTAATGTGAAAAACATCATTTTAACATTATGTGAGTTTAGATAGTTTTTATTAGCTATGGGCCACTATAGACATTATAAATGAAAAATTATTCGATTAATGTAAAATATTTGATATATGTTATTATATAAAAATTAATTTCCCAAATATAGTGTTTTTAGTAATTTTATATCATTAAATAAAATATAATTTATCGAAAAATAATAATAATGTCAATTTTGACCATATTCATTTAAATTGAATTTTAAAAAATTATCAATACAATAAAATAATTATAATATATAATGTTAAAAACTATAAAAATGATTAAATCATAAAATAAAAAAATTAATACAATAATTTAATCAATTTACTTCATTTTTATTATTATTAGTAGAAATTATGTTTTTATTAACTAAATAATTACTCTGTTGGATGCCATTAAGAATAATAAGTAACTAATTCATCTTTAAAAATATTTATAAAATAATATAATTAAAAAAAATTATTTCAAAATATTATATATGACAAAAATATTGGTTTTTCTCCTATCCCAAATTATTGTAGATATTAAAATGAAGAAAATATATTCATTATCTTTTTCATTAATTAACTTATTATATGGATCAAATTCAAGGAAAAGTGGAAAGGAATTTCTATATTTTAGACAATATGACACCATATATCTAAATAATATCATTTAATAAAATAAATATAATATTTTATGTCATTTAAACTACTATAATTTCAGTTTATCCCCCAATTAATCATTTTCAACCTTAACTGCGGTAACAAAATTTTAAAACATTTACTATTCATTTTGGTCAAAAATGATGTCGAAGTTATTATAAATTTTATATTGTTCTGAATTTATATATAGAACCCATTTTTTCATATTCAATTCACTTTTCTGCAGTAATTGAATTTATCATTAATAATGCATATGCGAGAAGACATCAGGTTTTAAAATGTCTATTTTTTAGAAAAATATGAATCTTCTTTATCATTATGGATAAAATTTATAATTTTATGAAACTAAATTAATATTTAATTATATTTATTATATAAATTTTAGTTAAAAAATACCACATTAGGGAGTATTTAAATTAATTATAATGGATAGAAATTACATATTTTAAATTTTCTTTTAGAAAACCTAGTTTAAATCTGAAAAAAAAAACATATAATAAAAAAGATATATAAATTTGATTTAAAATTAATTGGGTGGATTAAATATTACTAATATATTATTATATTATAATAATATATATTCTAACTATATTGGTAGTTTTAAATTACTTGAATTTTTTTAAAAGAATATACCTTTTATAAAATATGTATTTTTCAATATTAACTGAAAAATAAATATTTTCCAAAACAACAGAAAACATCACCCAATGTAAATTTGGATTTTAAAATTCCAAATAAAATGTTTATTTTTTAAAATAAATTTTAAAAAATTAAAAAAAAATATATAATATTATCCATGAAAACAAATAAAAATAATTTCTAATGAAAACATAGTTTTAATGAAAAAAATCACTATAGTAAAAATTTCTTGATTGCATGCTAAGAATTTATCTATAATTTATATTTTTTAAGACATTTATTTATATATTTATAAATTTCAAAAAATATTTAATACTATCCATACCGACCAATTAACGGCTAGTTTATAATGTAAATATACATCATGGGGCATTTATGATCGATGTTTCATGTTGAATATGATATCGAAAATAAAAATATTGTGGTTGTGTGTAATGATAGATAAAATGTGTGTTATATGTAAAATAATATAAAATAATTTTTTACGTTATTTATGATATCTGATATAATATGCTTATTTTAAAATATTAAGGTTTTAAATCTTCTCCCCATTAATAAATTACATCCTTACAATTTGAACATTATCACAATAATCAATGATTGCATTGTTGAAAACAATTTTATTGTAAACGTACTCTATAAAAATAAATGATAAAATGTTCTCTTAATTGGATATAAACTTAATTAAAATGTTCATATGGAATAAAATCTAACATTCTTTCTAATGATAAGAACATTGGTGGAAATAGAAGAAAATTATGAATAATTTCATAGGGTGATTGGGGTCATCAATGACTAGAATGTTAATGATAACATTAAATTTTTGGGCCCAAAACCATAAATCTTTGATGATATAAATCACTATCTAATTTGTCAGATATGAAGGTACCACGATACTGTTTTTTTTTCAATATCATTTCCCAAGATTTAACGAAGTTCTTTTATATCTTTAGTAAAAGGATTAGAAAATTTACATACATAATGAGTTGAATTTCATCCTTCAATCAATTTCTACAATAATATCATATTCTGATAAAAGAAGATATGTATTCAGGATGATTTCTTGGTACATTAATCACTTCAATAAACATTTTAAGTACCACATAACACTAAAAGAATAATAGAATAGTCATTTATCCATATAAATTAACCAAAAAGAAATTAGATTTCAAATATGAAGATAATTTTCAGAATATACTTTCATATATTAATCCTCAAAATTTTGATCAAATGGTTCAAATGAATTCATTCCCTTATTAACTAACTTAAATTTTTTCAAACATTTCCGGAAAGAATTCAAAATCCAATAAATAGAGGTATTTGATCACATATTCTTCTTGGATAATTCAGTCATCATTCCTAATATAAAATTATAAATGATTCTTGGAAAAAAATTATTCTCCCCCTATAAAAATGTCATACTTACTATGAAATTGTTTTGGCCATTTTTTGGAACTACACCCCTGTATCCCTTCAATTATGGTTTCAGTCCCAGTGGAATTTTCCGATACGATGGTTTGGCACCCAATATTTGGGTTTTACTTTTTATTCTATATTAATTAATTTAGAATTCATCCCTAAATAAACCTAAATGTTGATCAAATTGGGTACAATTAAGATAAACCAAAAACATTCCCCCAAAATCTCATTAATAACCTTTAAATATTAACTACATAAACACATAAAATGGTGTGTCTATGAATTTGAACATATGCTCAAACATATTCTTATATACCTATGATGGTATCCATAACTCTTAAGATAAACTCACACGAGAAATATATAATCTCCAAAGTTATCTAAACTATCCTTTAATACCAACTATAACAGCCCTGAACCTGCACTCCTTGATATGATTTGGAAATCATAAATAATACATTTCGAGCTTTAATGCTGATAATTGTGACCCAAATTTTTCCCATCCAAACCATATATCATCAAAATGATAAATTTGATCAATTACTTCATTAATGAACATTTAGAATTATAGTTTTATAAAATTAGGACAAACAACTAAATATGAAATTCACATGGAATTAAAAGATCATTTCTACCAATTAACCAATCTCTTATTTTTATCATTAAAACACCGTCATCGTCCATGTAAAATCCCATCTATTTATAATTAATTCAACCTCATTCATATTAAACTGGGGAATAGGAAACATACAAAGGGTAATCTCAAATGCCTTGAAAGGTAAAACATAATAATTAACAAATGAATTTCATTAGTGATCATAATAATAGAATAATGGTATGAATATATAATCATAGTGCATGAGTATAACATAAGAATGTATGTACCCAACAATAGCTAAATCAGCAATGAAAAAAACATGGAATAAGGCTTTAAAAAATGAAATATTTATAATAATAAATAATAATGAGCCATGAGATCTCAACATTAATAAAATGAATTTTTAAAAACACATATGAATCAAAGATAAGACAAATTGGTATCATAGAACATCATCTCATATAACTGATACATAACCTTAACAAATTGGAATTACCATATGGACAAGTCCCATTATTATTTTCATGATAACATAATCATAAACTAATTCACTAAGAAATATCTTGGTGCACCTATCGTATAAGTTATAACTGGCTCACCTGCCACAATCTGTGCTCACCTATCAAATATATAGTCCAGGAACTACAAAATTAATAAATTACATAAAGAATTAACTAAATGATAAATAACATGAAAAAAATGAAATTTTCTATAATATAATATATATTTTTGTAAAAATAATAATTCCAATGGATAACAAAATTAATTGGTATTCTTTACAAGTACCAACAATTATTTTTACCAGCTGATATATTTGACATTATTAATTGTCTGAAACCATGAAATAATTTGTTAATAACTATATTTTTCTCTTCATATCAGTAAAAATAAGAATGTTTATGTCAACAGATGAATATATTTTTATTAATTAATATAATTGGTTTTCATTTTCATTCTAAATATATGATTCAAAAAATTATTCAATATCAAAAACTATTTTACTGATAAATTGATATAAATTTCCTAATTATTTCACCCAAAAAATACTCAAAAATAAAAAATATAATAATATATACGTAAATCCCCAAAAATCCCATGGAAATTATTTTTTTAATACATGGAAATTTTATGAGTCTGTAAAAATTTACGGCGCTGGATTATGAGGCCATGTGTGCCCGAAATCAATTTCTATTGTTTTGTTCGGGTTTGTTCAGCAGACGTACGAGCGGGTTTTTATAACTTTTTAACTGGTGCTCAGAATTGAAATATGAGGGCATTAGGGAACGCGTGGTGCCGATATTCTCTTAAAGAGACTTTTACCTAGACAATAGCTGATCGAGAATAAAAGTTAGATTTGGGGTTTTCTAAAAAAAATAAAGTGTAACTACACTTTATTTAATTTTAGCTGTAATTTGGTGTGTGGTGGTTAAAACATCCTCATGGAGGTTGGAGTTGGGGACACCACACCTTATCCTCTCATGAGAGGTTATGGTGGTGGGGCCCACCCGAACTAAACCACCCATGAGAGGATTAATGTAGTGGGGACCACATAGGGCTTAACCCCTATTAATGTGAGGAGAGGAAAACCTCTCAACTCGCCCTCATTAATGAGGGAGAGCCTCCTCATTCTACAACTCCCGGTTAAATGGGGAGAAACTCCTTGACCTCTACCCCCACCTTAATGGTTCCAATCTCTCCTAAATCAATTCTCCACTTTTTAATTGTTGTGCCAGCGCATTGTTTATTATGCCAACTCCACCCCATTAATTAAATAAATCATCTCATTTAATTAAACTCCACAATTTGAATTTTTAAACTCAATAATCGAAAATAAAAGGAAATTTTTTATTTGGAGGGGCTAGCTTTTCATTTGTTGGAAAAGGAGGATTAGAGGATCATTGAGAGAAAGCTCCCAACGAAGAACCATTCTCCCAGTGAAGAACACGTTCTTCTAATGAAGAATGCCGACG
This sequence comes from Viscum album, assembly GCA_963277665.1. Classification (NCBI taxonomy): domain Eukaryota; kingdom Viridiplantae; phylum Streptophyta; class Magnoliopsida; order Santalales; family Viscaceae; genus Viscum; species Viscum album. The sequence continues at coordinate 1,402,015,797 of OY728121.1, read as the reverse complement.
ACGGTTCTTCTTCAAATTCCTTCCTTCCTAGAATCCTACTGACGTGAAGCACCTTCTGGAGTAGACACAGCTTGGAATTAGGAGTGAGTGGTAGAGGTGACGAACGATGGGCGACTTCATCTTCTTTCCGCGACTTCAACGTTGACGCCTGACAATCCAGGTAGGGGGGTTATTTCATGTTGATGATTTTCTTTTCTTATTCTCATCATCGAACAAAAGGAATCGATTCAATATGATGTAATTAATTGTTGTTCATCTTCTTTCCTTGATGAACCAATTGATACCACCTTAAACGCGGAGGGTGCAGGCCAACATAACATGGCCTGACGTCCTCCATCAATTTTTCTTTCATGTGGTGTTCTTCGAAGCGGAAAAGAGGCGATGAAGGTGGCATAGATAAATTCTATGCTACCCACGACCTCCAAGAACCATGCGCCCCCACGGCACACCGTTGTTCCCGGCTAAACACCACCGGCCCGCCTTCCCGTACCTTGTGCGGCCTGCTAGAAGCCCGCCTGCGCTCAGCCGGCGCCCTGACCAGCGCCCTCCTCAGCGCCCCGCCAGCCTACCTCCACCTCGTACGGCTTGCCCGCTCCCTGCAGGTGCCCCACGCGCCCTGCCGGCACCCTAACCGGTGCCCTGCCAGTCTGCCCGGTTCCCCGTGCAACCTGCCCGCACCCCAGCTACCGGCCATGCCGCGCTGGTCACCCAAGCTGGCTCGCGGCATCCTTCACGACATCGTTGGCCGAACCGGCTCAGATTTCCAGGCCGAGCTGCCCGAGGCTAACCCCATGTGGTGCTGGCCGAAATGGCCCTGACCTCTGGGCCGAGCCACCTACGTGGTGACCTCTGGGCCGAACCACCCACGCAGTCCACTAGGTCGGGCCCAGGGGACGAGCAGAAAATAGTGGACCGACCGGGTCGGCCCAGTCTGGGTTGGGCTGAGTCTGTCGGACCGAGTCCAGGCCCATTACTTATCGTAGATTTCTTTGTCCTTATATTTGGCACCAGACGACCATTTGAAGAACCATCAGCGGTGTTGGCTTCTTTAGAGCGCGATGGTCCCTTTGAGTGTACTCCACTGGATTTCGGGGTAATGTTGAGGTACGGTCAGGTTGGATCGTAGACGAATCCAACGAAGCCCCCGGGACTAAAAATCTTATACCTCACAGAATGGGCATCCAATTGACGCGCCGTATATTGCATTGATACCCCTATGATGAGTTGGACTGTTGAGATACTTCTACATGGGACTTTGTGACAGTTGGAGTATCAAACTGTACCTTGTGGAGCGGACCCTCCCGGAGACAAGAAAGCGGAGTACGGACACCTAGTAGCTGGCTGAGACCTGACGACTTCTTAACCGTTTCAACTCAGAGTGATTCAACTAGCCCAGTGGGGTGCGCTTGGCAGTTGGAGGTAGACCCATGGCAGAGGAGTGCCTGGTAGTTGGAAGCAAACCCGCAGTACTCGACAGGAGGAGTACCTCTGCAGGCTATTAGAGGGAGTGCCTCGTAGTTGGCAGCAGACCCAAAGTGGGGAGCGCCTGTGTCTGTGCGCGGCAGACCCAAGGTACTTTATAGGAGGACTACCTTAGCAGTCAAAGGATAGTGGGAAGCGCCTGGTTGTGGCGGCAGACCCACTATACCCAATAGATGAGGAGTTCTCTAGCAGTAGTGGTTTTAACAATGTGAATAAAAATCCTGGTTGAGATGATTCAGTAACTTTTGAGTTTACCTAATGATTGAGATGGATTACATGATAAATTAGGCATATGTATGGTCATATACCTATGTTTGGTTATCTATTAATTTCTTACTTTGTGGTTTATCCTTCTTGGATTTTGTGAGGCCTTGAGGGTCTCGGGTTCCCTACAGAGTATCGTTATACTCACCCCTGCATGGGCTATGCCCACACCTCATTGTGTTGGATGCAGATGACGGACATCGCTGACCGACCTGAGTATACAAGGCCTGGATAGTAGCCAGAGGTGGGAAACATGGCGTGACGGTACACGGAGGAGACGGACTAATGTGGTGTGCTGTGGAGGCTATCTTTACCTTCCCTTCATGTAGAATTTCCCAAGAGACGATCCATGAGTTGTGTCACCTTTCATCTATTGTACGTTTTTCCATGTACTTTCTGTTTTCTTATGTTATACATTTGGGCTTGTATTTCTGGCCCCTTTACTTTTCATCCCTACTTTTGTATACGGTTTTACTTAGTGTATTGCTTCTATCTACTCTATTGTGTGTGTTTATAATTTTTAAAGTCAATTCCTTCCCTGTTATAGGGATTTTATGCCTTTAGTGCTAGTTTCCAGCCCCTGGCCTATGGTAGGCGGGATTGGATTAGTCACACCACGGGCCCCGGGTGGCGAGTCGTGACAAATTGGTATTAGAGGATGTCAGTTCAACCGCAGAACATAGAACTCTAATATTTTCAGTGAAGTAATAGTTTTAAGGGTACTGAGTGTGGTTTTTAGTTCAGGGAGTCCAGTATTGGTGCAGTGGATGACGTATCCATACACTAGGAACCTGACTACTGATTTTTGACTTAGAGCCCAAAAACACTTTTTGCATGTGTGTTTTCAAAAGTTTTCTTTAAATCAGCTCCACCAGGACTTCTCACCAGGTATAAATATTTTGACCATGTTGCATCTGTTTCATTCATTATGCCTCCCCGCGGATGACCTGCTAGATCCCCGAGAGTTGTACGCGCAGATATCCCACCGAGAGATGAGGCCTCGGTATAGGGGCCTCTTCCAGTAGAGGCACGACCGGAGGAACCAGTGGTACCACTACCCGTTGGGCCACTGATGCCACCAGCCCCAGTAGCAGACGATGCATGCTTCTTGAGGTCATTGCACAAGTTCAATCGCTAGAGACCACCCGGGTTCAGGGGAGAGATGGACCCACAGGGGGCTGAGGATTGGCTGGAGGTTGTGGTGAGAGTCTTCAGACTGGTTGGGACACCAGCAGATCTTATAGTTATCCTTGATGCAAGTTGACTTCAGGAAGCAGCATGCAGATGGTAAATCTTGATTCTCTAGGTGCATGATTAGGAGACACTACTCTATGCAGATTTTGAGATCCTATTTCAGGCGGTTTTTGGCCCAGCCACTTTCTGTGCAGTGCATATACTGGAGCTACTTCATCTGCAGCAGGGTAGGATGATTGTAGCCCAATAATCAGCGATGTTCACAGACCTCTCGCGCTGCTCCACTGATATGGTATGAGACCCATTTTTCAGGGCCCAGACCATCAATCAGGGACTCATGTGAGAGATCAGGGCTTCGATGATCTCCCTTAGCATCCTGATGCAGGCATGGGTGTTGGATAGAGCCCTCTTAGTGGAGTTCATTCTTTATGAGAAGTCTCTAGCAGTGAGACCCACCACTAGTCGACATGCAGCGGAGTCTTCTGCAGCTAGAATTAGACAGATTTTGCAGAGTTCCAAGAGGACCAGACCTACAATTGGAGGACCGCACGACTCAGAATTGGTTGTGCGGGGAACCCAGAGTGGAGACAGATCCAGACATGCTAGGAGCGGACATGGTTACTCTTGGGGAGAGCACGGTCACATGGCTTGTGACTATCTGAATCGCCATTCGTATGATCAGCAGATGGTCTAAGGACCGCCCAGGCAGAGACAGAGATTCGATCGAGGAGGTCTGCAGGGAGACGGAAGGCATGGAAGAGGAGTTGGTCGTGCAGCAGGCGGTGGGCAACAATTCAAGGTGTTACCACCACCACTGTCAGGAGCTCCACCCTGACCGTAGGGAGCAGGTGGACAGGGGAGAGCTCAGCTCCAGGTAGTTGAGGCTTATGATCATGGCGCTCTAGAAATGATTTGAGGTATGATCTTTGTCTACTCCACCTTAGTTGAAGTTCTTAGAGACACAGGTTCAAGTCACTCTTTCATTTCCACTGCCCTCATTCGGATTTCAGAGATTCCAACAGAGCCGTTGGCTTGATCCTTACAGCTAGAGACTCCTACGGGAGTAGACTCGATGAATATACACTGGTGCCAGCAGTGTGACATTACTATATGAGATGAGATCTTCAGTTGGGATCTCCTCGTAGTGGCATTGAGGCCTTACGACGTCATCTTGGGTATAGATTGTGTATCTAGAGTCCATGCTCATATCGATTGTATTAAGCCCAATGTGTGGTGTGTCTGCACAGATGGGACAAGGTTCACCTTCATGAGAGATAAGGGAGCCTTTTTAGGGTAGGATAGACTTACTCTGAGGAGGGTGTAGCCGATCACTCATAAGTTGGAATGCCTTACCCTCATAGCAGTTGATGTGCAGAGTCCAACTTATCCTTTAGTGGTGGACCTGTACGTGGATGTTTCCCCTGATGATGTTACAGGACTACCTCCTCACAGAGAGGTGGACTTCAACATTGACATGTATCTCGGGACGACACCGATATCTACTTCATCATATCAGATGGCTCCCACTGAGCTTCGTGAGCTGGTGTTATAGCTTGAGGGCTTACAGGGGAAGGGATTCATCCATCCAAGGGTTTCTCCCTGGGAAACCCTGATTCTATTCGCCAAGAAGGCAGATGGAAGCTTGATGCTTTGTGTCAACTACCGTCGCCTGAACCAGGTGACCATGAAGAACAATTACCCACTCTTGAGGATTGATGACCTCTTTGATCAGCTGAAAGGAGCACAGTGGTTATCAAAGATAGACCTCATATCAGGCTATCACCAGATCAGAGTTCGATATGTGGATGTACAGAAGATGACCTTCACGTGTCGGTACCGCCACTACGAGTTCTTGGTTATGCCATTCAGCATAACCAATGCTACTGCAGTGTTCATGGGACTCATGAACAGTATTTTCCATCCTTATCTCGATCGCTTTGTCGTGTTCTTCATCGATGAAATTATGATCTACTCAACTATTGAGGAGGAGCATGACTACCATTTGAGGGTAGTACTTGAAACACTCTGGGAGCCCCAGCTTTATGGTATGCCCTCAAAGTGCCAGTTTAGGATCCATGAGGTCTACTTTTTGAGACATGTCATCTCAGAGGCTTGAGTTGCAGCGGATCCAGTGATGATAGAGGTGGTACTTGCTTGGGATCCACCAAGGATTGTGACGGAGGTATGGAGTTTCTTGGGTTTGGATGGTTACTATCGAAGGATCGTACCAGACTTCTCCAGAGTTGCAGCACCACTATCAGCCTTGAAAAAGAAGGGGAAACCGTTCATGTGGTCAGACAGATGCCAGAAGAGCATTCAGTAGCTGAGGAAGAGGTTGACTAGTGCCCCCATCTTGAGGCCTCTACCGGAAGGTGTAGGGTACGTAGTTTAGCACAACACATCAGGGACCAGACTCGGGTGTCTCCTGATCTAGGAGAGACCAATGACCGCGTATGGATCTCGGTAGCTTAGACAACACGAGAAGAACTACGCTACTTATGACATGGAGTTAGAATCAGTGGTCTTCGCCTTGAAGATGTGGTGACACTATTTGATGGGTGAACGTTTTACCGTGTAATCTGATCACAAGGGTCTCAGGTATATCTTCTCTCACAAGGACCTAAACCTGAGATAGTGGAGATGGCTTGAGTTCCTCAAGGACTATGACTTCGTGATAGTCTATACTCCTAGAAAGGGGAATGTTTTAGCAGATGCACTCAGTTGGAGATATGGTATACAACTGCTAGGTGAGGAGAAAGATCCTCTTTCTAACTTACTGATATCCTTTGTGGATAGAAACAGATCCTCCTTTCTACAGTCTCTTATAGCCACTCCCCATCTTATTTAGCAATTTAGGGAGGCGCAGCATGGGGATGCTGACTGCGAGACACGACGTGCTCAGATATCCACAGGGCATGCACCTGATGGAATTTCTAAAGGTGGGGAGCACGTCTTCCATTTCAAAGGACGTACTATGGTACCTGTGTCACATCAAGTGGATTTTTTGTTGGAGTTTCACATATCCCCTTTCTCGGTAAATCCAGGAGTGGTAAAGATGTACTCGGACCTTCGATGACAGCCATGGTGGCCTAGTATGAAGAATCTAGTAGAAGATTTTGTCTCTCGATGCCTCACTTGTCAGCAAGTGAAGGCAGATCACTAGGTACCAGTAGGCTTGGTTTGTCCTTTAGAGGTCCCAGAGTTGAAGTGGTATGGGATATCCATGGAAATCATGATGGGTCTTCCACATACATCCAAGGGACGTGACCCGATTTGGGTGATCGTTGACCGACTCACCATGTCAGTCCACTTCCTACCAATCAGAGAGCAGGGCTCAATAGAGAGCTTGGGATTCCTCATTGTGTACGAAATTGTGTGGCTACATGGAGTACTTTTTTCTATTGTGTTTGATCACGAATAATGGTTTACTTCCTGGATATGGAAGGGGTTGCAAGAGGATTTTGGGATGCAGCTTCAGCTGGGCACCGCCTTCCATCCTCAGACGGATGGCCAGACTGTGATGACCATTCAGACCCTCAAGGACATGCTTCGTTCTTGTGTCGTCGACTTCGGTTCTAGCTAGGAGGATCACTTGCCTTTTTGGAGTTTGCCTACAACAACATCTATCACTCGACCATAGAGATTTCCCCTTTTGAGGAGTTATACGAGCGACCTTGCAGATCACCCTTATGCTGGACAGACCTAGGAGAGCCAGCATTGGTGGGATCAGAGAAGGTACGGGCAACCATAGAGAAGGTGCAGATCATACACGAGAGGATGAAGACTGCATAGAGAATGGAAAAGTTGTATGGAGGTCTCTGGACTTCGAGGATGGCAACCACGTCTTTCTAAGGGTCTCACCTCAACGAGTTCTACAGAGATTTGGCCATTTCAGCATGTTATTTCCAAGGATAATCAGACATTTCAATGTCCTCATCAGAGTTGTTGAGGTGGCTTACTATTTATCTCTACCACCTCAGTTGCACTGGGTACATGACGTCTCCGACGTATCTCAGCTGAAGAGATACGAGCATGACCCTTCCCACATCATCGACCATGGAGAAAAGGTCGTCGAAAGTGGGGCGACATTCATGGAGGTTCTAGTGGAGATTGAGGATTGATAGGATCAGGTCTTACATGGATGGTCGATACCTCTGGTGTGTGTTCGATGGCAGCACGGGAACCTCCAGGATAGAACTTGGGAGCGGAAGACTCAGATGCGTGCTCATTACCCCCATTTGTTCCCTTATTTCGAGTAGTATCTTACGGGGACATAATGACTAGAGGTGGGGAGAATATAAAGACCCATAAATCCCATTGAATTTTTTTTACACATGGGAATTTTACGAGTCCTTGAAAATATACAATACTTGATTCCAAGGCCCGGTGTGACTGAAATCAATTTCTGATGTTTTTTTCGGATACGTTCAATAAAAGTATGAGCGGGTTTTTATAAATTATGAACCATTGCTTGAAATTGAAATCTGGGGGCACTGTTGAACTCGCAGCGCCGGTATGTGCTTAAGGAGACTTTCACCTCAACGGTAGCTAATCAAGAATAAAAGATACTTTTTTGGTTTTGCTAAAATAAATAAATAAAATAATGTGTAGCCACACGTTATTATATTTGAGCCGCCATTGGGTGTGTGGTTTTAAAACCTCCTCATAGATATTGGAGGTGGGGCCACCACACCTTAACATCTCATGAGAGGTTATGGTGGTGGGGCCCACCCGAACTAAACCTCCAATGAGATGATTAATGTGGTGGGGACCACAGTGGGCTAAACCCCCCAATTAATGGGAGGAGAGGAAAACCTCTCAAATCTCCCTCATTAATGAGGGGGAGCCTCTTGATTCCACAACTCCCCATTAAATGGGGAGAATCTCCTTGACCACCCCCCTCACCTTAATGGTGCCAATCTCCCCTAAATTAATTCTCAACTTTTGAATTGTAGTGCCAACACATAGTTTATTATGCCAACTCCACACCATTAATTAATTGAGTCATATCATTTAATTAAATTCCACAATTTGAATTTTTAAACTCAATAATATAAAATAATAGAAAATATTTTATTTGGAGGGGCTAGATTTTCATTTCATGGAAAAGGGGGATTAGAGGATCATTGGGAGAAAGCTCCCAATGAAGAATAATTCTCCCAACAAAGAATGAATAATGAAGAACACGTTCTTCCAATGAAGAACACCAGTGATGGTTCTTCTTTGACTTCCTTCCTCAGACCCTACCAACGTGGAGCGTCTTCCAGAGCAGATGATGCTCGGAATTAAGAGTGCGTGGCAGACGCGAAGAATGACGGGCGACTTCGTCTTCTTTCCACGACTTCAACATCGACAACCAAAAATCCAGGTAGGGTGTTATTGCATGTTGACGCTTTTATTTTCTTCTTCTCATCATCGAATGAATGGAATCCATGCATAGTGGTGTAAATAATTTTTGTTCTTCTTCTTTCCGTGATGAACTAATTGATACCACCTTAAACACGAAGGGTGTGGGCCAACCTAACATGGCCCGACATCCTCCATCGATTTTTATTTCTTGTGGCGTTCTTCGAAGCCGAAACGAGGCGAAAAAGATAGAAACGATAAAGGCTGCGCTACCTGCGGCCTATGTGAACCGTGCCGCACCTGTGGCACACCGGTGTTTCTGGATGAACACCATCGGCCCACGCCGGCCCGAGCAGTGCCGAACCAGCCTTCCCAACCGCCACAAGTAGCTGACATGCATGACTGAACCCTACGCGGCCTGCCGGTGCCCTACCCGACGCCCCGTCGGCACCCTGCTCAGTGCCCTGTCGGCCTGCCCATGCCCCACGCGGCCTGCCCCCGGCCTGTCGGCGCCCCGTGCGGCCTACCCGCACCCTGCCTAGAACCCTGCTGGCCTGCCCGCGCACCGAGAGGCCTACCTACACCCTGCCCCATGCGTCGCACGGCCTACCCACGCCCCGGCTCCCTGCCAAACCGGCCGAGCCACACCGACCGGGCGAGCCAGACCACGATGTTCTTCACGGTGTCGTTGGTTGAACCAGCTCTGTTTTTTGGGATGAGCTGCTTGAGCCACGCCCCACGTGGTGCAGGCTGAACCATACCTAGCCACCAGGTCGAGCCGCCTACATGCGACCTTTGGGGGGAACTGCCCCCGTAGTCTGCTGGGCCAGGCCCAGCCGACCGGGCTGAACCCAGCGGGCTGAACCACCCAATGGGCCAGGTTAGACCCAGCAGGTCTGGCCGGGTCGGCCTAATCAGGGTTGGGCTGAGACGGTCTGACCGGGTCGGACCAAGCCTAGGACCATTACTGACCGTTACTTTCTTTGGCCATATCTTTGGCACCGTAAAACCGTTTGATGAACCGTCAGGGGCGCTGGCTTCTTTGGAGCGCGAAGGTCCCTCTTAGTATACCCTACTGGAGTTTAGGGTAATGTTGAATTATGGTCGGGTTGAATCGTACATGAATCAAACTGGGACCCCGGGACTAAAAATCTTATAACTCACAGACTGGGAGTCCGATTGACGCACCATCTATTGAGTTGAAACACCTATGAAGAGGCGGACCATTGAGATACTTCTACGTGGGACTTCATTATAGTTGGAGTATAGACCACTAGCTAATGGAGAGGACCCTCCCCGAGATGAGAAAGCGGAGTACATAGACCTTATAACTGGTTGAGACATTACAACTGCTTGACTGATTCGACTCGGAGTGATTCGACTAGCCTAGTGGGGAGGGCCTGGTAGTTGGAGGAATACCCATGGTGGAGGAGCGCCTGGTAGTTAGCGTCAGACCCACAATACTTGACAGGAGAAGTACCTCTACAGGCTATAAGGGGGAGCGCCTGGTAGTTTGTGGCAGACCCACAGTGGGGAGCGCCTCTATGTGAGAACGGTAAACCCACGATACTCGATAGGAGGAGTACCTCAGTAGTCCAAGGGTAGTGGTAAGTGCATGGATGTGGTGGAAGACCCCACTGTACTCGATAGAGGAGGAGTTCTCCAGCAGTCGTGGTTTCGACAATGTGAATAAAATTCCTGGTTGAGCTGAGTCAGTAAAATTTTATTTTACCTCATGATTGAGATAGATTACTTGGTAACTTACGTATATGGATGGGCATATACCTAAGTGTGGATATCTGTTGACTTCATACTTTTTAGTTTATCCTGGTTGGATTTTGTGAGACCTTGAGGGTCTCGGGGTCCCTACTGAGTATCGTTATACTCACCCCTGCACGGGCTATGCCCGCACCTCGTTTTGTTTGATGCAGATGACGGAAAACGCTGACCAAGGCTGAGTGTATGAGGACTGGATGGTACCTGGAGGTGGTACACATGACATACATGTTACAAGAACCGTCCACTTTGAGTGAGAAGTAAAAGGGGTGTTCTTAAAAGAAGAGTTCATTTGGAAAACATTTTTTTCACATAAAAACCAGTGAAAAACATTTATATCACAGATAATTAAATAAAATGATGAAAAAATTATCTTTAAGGAGTAACCATATCAAAAATGATGTGAAAGAGGGAGAACCCAAAGGATGAATGTTGGGTTTGAAAATTTCCCCTTACCTTGTACCTAAATGCTTCCTTCTCTTTAATGTCATTTATAATGACATTATATTCATTAATTAGAAATCCAGAACCATGTGTACATTAATAGGGTTCATTCTGGTTTCATTATGTCATATTATGTTCTTTTGGATGACTTATAGAGTTTAAAAACATTGTTCGGGGATGGTCATTTTTATGGTTTTTCTGGGGTGGTTCACTAGTATTCTTAAATTGAAGTTTGGGTAGAACATGAGTAAACATCCAGAAATTATATTACAAGTCATTAATGATATTAAATGAGTTTGAATGTTCTTATAATGAATTATATTAGATCCATGTGGATAAATCATTAGATAAGAATTAAATTATGGTTATTTTGGTCAATTTTGGCGGTTTTTGGATCACAACGAACTTGTTTTAACTTATCACATAGTAATATGGCCATAGGTTATTTAAAGAACATTAAATATAACATAATACATATAAAATATCCTGGTTCAGACATAAAAATGGTTTCATGACCAGATCTGAAGGTAGAAATGCATGAAGAAAGCATGTCATTCTTGAAGGTGATAAATTAACACCTCATGAACAACGTTCTCTTTAATTAAATAAAAGGAAGACAGAAAGGGGATTAGATGATATAATATACCATTATAATTATAAAATTACATTATATGTATAATAATGGAGTTACAATATCATTTGGATGAAGATAGTTGGGGAGATATCAAAGGAAATTAAAGGAGAAGAGAGAGGGAAATTACCTCTAGAATCCTCCTCTTGAGAACCTCTCTAAGGGCCTAAGCGTGGTCATTTAATGAGACCAAAATCTCTTGGACGTGGGGGGAGGGGCTTGGGAAGGTGTTTGGGCAGATTTTAGAGAAGTCTTGGAGTTTTAGAGGTGTGAGGAAATGAGGGTGTGAACAGTGGCTTTTATAGTGGAGGGGAGAGGGGTTTCCTTAATATAAAATTAAATAGTTTATTAATTTTCCCTAAGACAAGGAATAGTGAGTCTTGAATGACCAAAAATAGTAATTTTATCATTTGATCCCGAACCAAGTGGACTTACATCATCATAGCATCATCGATGACTCAATTAATCCATTATTTAGCATTTATTGTAAAATATCGGATTCTACTATTCATCAAAAATTCAAGTATCTCAAAAAAATCCCAAAAAATTTCCCCAACTATTATTTGACGTGTAGAATCCAAAAATGAAGTCCATTTTTCAAAAAAATATTTTCTAAATATTATTAATTTAAAATTTAATTAAAATCATTATTTACTTAAAAAATGTTTTGAAGATTAAAACTTGTTTTATAGTGCATTCAAAAATTACGTAGGGTCTTATAAAATTTTATAAAAACTATAAGACATTGATTAAATAATTTATGAACACATTTTAGGGAAATAAATTTTCTTTTAAATTAAATAATTATTTATAATTAATTATTTATGACTTACAAAATACCAAAACATTTACTATGGTCAAATTGTCGCTTTCTAAGATGTATAAATTTTATTTAATTATTAATAGGTAATGTTACTATTATGTTGGATGATTTTATATTCATAAGGGTCATATTACTATTCATAAGGGTATGTTACTATTCATAAGGGTAGGTCACTATTCACCAAAAATTATTTTTATTTCATTAGACTCCAAAAATCATCTTAAACAGAACTGTGTATGTCATATTTTTGAAATTCCAAACACAGAAGTGAAAAAATTATGGTTTAATGTCACTTATCACATAGTAGTTCATTATGTTGTGTTTTAATGTTGTTTTATGAGATAAATATAAGAAGGGAATTTCCATTTAAAAACTATGGGTCGTTACATTCTCCCACCTTAAAAAATTTCGCCCTCGAAATTTCACTTCACACAAATAGGTGAGGGAACTTCTCCTTCATTGCCTCTTCTGGTTCCGAAGTTGCTTCTTCAAACTTATGGTTCCTCCACAACACTTTAACAAGATGGGTTTCCTTGTTGCGTAGAACTTTAACTCTCCGATCCAGAATCTTTACTGGCTGCTCTTTATAGGAGAGATAATCTTCCAGTTGCACCACCAATGAGTTTAGTACCTGTGAGGGGTTTGGTATGCACTTCCTCAGTAGTGATACATGAAAAACATCATGAACTTCATCCATATTTGGTGGAAGTGAAAGGCAATAGGCCATGGCTCCTATATGGTCAAGGATCTCAAAGGGGCCAATATACCTTGGGATTAGCTTCCCTTTCTTCCTGAATCACATGACTCTCTTCTATGGAGATATTCGAAGCAAGACTTTATCTCCAACGTCGATATCCAAGTTCCTTTGAAGGTTCTCAGCATATCTCTTTTGTCGACTTTCAGTAGCTTTGATGTTTTTCTTGATGACATGAACCTTCTATGTCATCTACTGAACTAGATCAGGTCCATGTAGCTTTCTTTCTCCAACTTCATCCCAACAGGTTGGAGTTCTACATCTATTTCCCTACAGAACATTATATGGAGCCATCTAGATACTAGAGAGGAAGCTATTGTTGTATGAAAACTCAACCAATGGGATATGATGATCCCAACCACCTTTTTATTCAAGAGAGCAGGCTCTTAGCGTATCTTCAAGTGTTTGAATAGTCCATTCATACTGGCCATCGGTTTGGGGGTGATAGGTCATGCTGAAATTTAATTCATTACTCAAAGCATGTTGAATGCTCCTCCAAAATTTAGATGTGAATCTTGGATCACGGTAAGAGACAATTAAGAGTGGAACACCGTTCAGTGTCACCACTTCCTTCACATATATCTTTTCTAGTTGTTGAAGCGAGAGATCTTCCCGAATAGCAATAAAATTTGTAGTCTTGGTGAGTCAGTCAACCACAACCCATATCACATTTTTTCCCTTTGACGTCTTCGAGAGACCCGTGACAAAGTCCATAGTAACATTTTCCCATTTCCACATGGGTATAGGCAATGGATGCATCATACCTTTGGACTTTTGTCGCTCAGATTTAACTTGCTGACATTCCAAGCACCTTGATATATATTCCGCAATATTATTCTTCATGTTATCCCACTAGAAGTGTTCTCGGAGATCATGGTACATCTTGGTACTCCCAGGATGGACAGAGATAGTTGAGCTATGTGCATTGTCCAATAGCTCCTTCTTTATCCCGAGTGATGAAGGCACACAAAGCCGCGTTCCAAACCAAATCACACCATCATCGTCGATATGTAACTCCTGCAGCTTCCCTTCCTTTACTGAATTCACCCTATTTTTTATCTCCATATCATCCCTTTGTGCTTCTTTAATCTTCTCCTGGATAGATGGTTACACAATCATTTGGGAAAGGTAGGATGTATCCCATGACCTTATGTTTTACAAATCCATTATTTTCACACCTAAGAAGATAGGGTCTTTCTCAATCTGTAACATGGATAGAGTAGCAGGTTCTTTTTTGCTTAGAGCATCAGCTACCTTGTTTTCCTTTCTAGGATGATAGTGAATAGAGCAATCATAATCCTTTATTAGATCTAAACATCTCCTTTGATGCATGTTGAGCTCCTTTTGTGTGAATATATACTTTAGGATCTTGTGGTTGGTGTATATGTCACACTACTCACCATAAAGGTAGTGAAACCAGTTTGTTAAAGAAAAAATCATGGCTGCAAGCTCTAGATCATGCGTCAGGTAGTTCTACTCATGGAGCTTCAACTGTCGTGAGGCATAGGCTATCACATTGTCATTTTTCATGAGTACACAACCCAAGCCATTCTTTGAAGCATCACTATATATCACAAAACTTTCTCCACTTTTCGATAGTGTGAGTACAGGTGCAGTGATCGGTCTTCACTTTATCTCTTTGAAGCTTCCCTCACATTCTTCTGTCCAAACATACTTTGCCCCTTTTCTTATTAACTTAGTTAGCAGGCTTGACAATCATGAGAAGTTTCTCACAAAACTTTTGTAGTACCCCTCTAATCCAAGAAAACTATGGATTTCTGTGACACTAGAGGGCCTGGGCCATTCCTCAATCGCCTTTTTCTTAGAAGGTTCCATAGAAATTACCTCACTTGTGATCACATGTCCCATGAAAGTGACTTGATTCATCCAAAAGTCACACTTTCTTAACTTGGTGTACAAATTCTCCTTTATTAATATCGCCAACACAAGTCTTAGATTTTCTTCATGTTCCTCCTTTCTCTTGGAGTATATGAGAATATCATCGATAAAGACTACCAAAAATTTGTCAAGGTAATGTCTAAAGACTCTATTCATCAAATCCATGAAGATTTTAGGGGCATTAGTAAGTCCTAAGGGCATCACCAAAAAACTCATAGTTCCCATACCTTGTTCGGAAGGCTGTCTTCTGAATATCTTCCTTCTTCACCTTTACCTAATGATTTACAGAACGAAGATCCGCCTTTGAGAAGTATTGATATCCTCTTAATTGGTCGAACAATTCACCAATCCTTTGGAGACGATACTTGTTCTTTATGGCGATCTTGTTGACTTCCAGATAATCGATACACAGCCGCATTGTTCCATCCTTCTTCGTCACAAAGAGCACTGGGGCACCCCAAGGTGATGCACAAGGGCATATAAACCCTTTTTCCAGATGCTCTTGTAGATTCTTCTTTAACTACTCCAGTTCGATAGGAGACATCCTATAGTGACACTTCGAGATAGGAGTAGCTCTAGGTATGAGTTAAAATGATAACTCTACCTCACGATCAGTGGAAATTCCTGGTAACTCTTCAGGAAATACATTTTCTTATTCCCCCATGATGGGAATTTCTTCAAGTTTAGAACTTTCCTTCGACTCAACCATTTGGGCGAGGTATGCTTCTTCATAGAGAATCAACACCCACACCATTGATGGATTTTTCAAAGGAGATTCATGATCTTCCTTTAAATTGTATAGGACCATGGGATGGTTTGGAATATGAAAAGATATTTCCTTTTCCTGACATTTTATATGTGCTCTATATAATGAGATCCAATCCATTCCCATAATAGCGTCGAATTCCACCAAGTGAAGTATTACAAGATTTTCTGGAAGAATCTTCCCACAGACACCAATAGGAGAAGATTCAAACAATCGGGTTGCAAATATATCACCACTTGGTGTTTTTACAAATATCTATACTTAAAGGTTTCGAGGCTTTGATTCTATAGTTCTAGAAAAGTTTCAAGATATAAAGGAATGCATAGAACCAGAATCAAATAAGACTTTTTCCATTCTTGAGTGAATAGGATGTGTACCTTGTACGACTTCATTATCATGCCCCACCTCTATAGTAGTGATGGAATAAGCCTTTCCTTGTTCTTTTAGCTTTGGTGGTTACTGACGTAGATTACCCTCAAGAAATCTAGGTTTACTGCACTGGTTTTCTTAGTTCCCTAGCTCCTTACAGTTGTAGCATTGAACCATGAGTGGTTCTATCATTTCATCGGCTACATTCTCCTTCCTTTTCGTGTCTTTTTGACACTCTTGAGCATGGTGTCTTTTTTCCCACACTTGAAGCATTTCCCCGTCCCTTTGAGGCAGTTCATATGGTGCAACTTTCCACATTATTGGCATGTGGGTCGTTGAGTTTTCATCCCACCTTTATCATTAGATCCACCAGCTTGAAAATCCATATTTCATTTCGTATCCCTATAGCCACGAGACCATTATCCAAACTCTATCTCCACTTTGAGAGCACACCGAAAAACATCTTTATAACTCCCAAAGTCTCTAATTGCGAGAGCCTTTCGAAGGTGTGGCTTAAATCCACTAATGAATATATCAATTTTGCTATAATTTTTGATAACAAAACCTGATGCGTACCTTTCAATCATTGTGAAATTCACTTCATAGGTTGTGACATATTCTCCTTCTTTTTTCTTGAGATCTATGAATTCTCTCTCCATCTTCGTGTGAAGTGTTCTTGGGAAATACTTGTTAAGAAACATTATCTTAATTTCTTCCCATTCCATCTCTTCAATTTCCTCCCTTGGATTGGTGTTCTTAATCAAATCCCACCATTGATCGGCTTATCCATATAGATGATAAACAGCTAGAGTCACCTTCTCCATCTCATAATAGTGAAGCACATAAAATATCATCTCCATGGAGTTTACCCACTGTTCCGGAACTAGTGGATCAGAAGATCCACAAAACATTGGTGGTCGTTGCTGCATAAAACATTCGATAGATAGTTTCTACCTCTTTAGTGAAGGAGGATGTTCCCCATTATTATGGTTATTATTAATAACTTGAGATAATTGGGTAAGAATTTCCATGAATTTTTGAACTCCACCTCCTAAATCATTTGGGATGTCATTCGGGAAATTGATGCATTGGCCCTCACATGAGTTGTTGGCCTGATTTCTACTAGTTCCCACCATTTTCTAAAATAGAAAAGTTTAGAACAAAACATATGTAAACAAGTCATAAATATCTTATTCATTTAAACAATTTATAATAAACACATAACATATGTGATCCCTAGGTAAATATTCTTTTGCGCATATTTGTACTTAGTCTCATGCTGTAGGTTTTCCCTAGGGTTCACTAATCCTAATTCCCAAATTAACTAAACCTTTCCTCTGATACCGACTATAGAAACCCGGACCTTTCATACATTACTATTACATCATATCAAAGATAAACAAAATAATATTATTATACATAGAGGATCCAAAGGTTTAGTGTCTTGGGGAAACTAGGACCACACATAACAAATACAACATCAAGCATAAACATTTATTTAATTTATTCCTCTCTAGCTTCTTATTGGAACATCTCCTCTTTTTAGTTCATGTATCCACCTGAGGATTTACATAAAAAGGGGTGATATAGAATCCCAATAAGAGGATAGATAATAACAACATATCATGGGTTGAGCATAATCATAACATAGGCAAAAGATCATGAACATTAGAGGAGCATAAATAAAAGACTTGAAATATGGAAATGCATAAAAATGAAACATCATGTATTAGTGGTTAACTACCACAAATACTTGTGAACCAAGATAGAATCTTTTTGACACATCATTTCACATTTACTAATTAGAATAATTACTTTACTCAATGCATTGAAGAGTTGTATAATTTTGGGCACACTCGTCACTTTGAATCATTCATAATTGCGATATATAATTCCTGGCGCACCCGTCACATCATAACATTATCATTATCGTGACTGCCACATATAACAAATATAAAAAGTGAAAATACTAACTCATGAAATGGAATGGGTTTCACCTCATAATAATACATTCATAAGCTTTGGGTTTCCAAAATAAAGAGGGAACAACATTCATGTTACAAGAACTGTCCACTTTGAGTGAGAAGTAAAAGGGGTGTTCTTAAAAGAAGAGTTCTTTTGGAAAATATTTTGTTTGACATAAAAACCAGTGCCAAACATGTATAACCCATAAAAGTGAAGAAAATGGTGAAAAAATGATCTTTAAGTCGTAACCATATAAAAAATGGAGTGAAAGAGTGAGAACCCGAAGGATGAATGTTGGGTTCGAGAATTTCCCCTTACATTGTACCTGAAGGCTTCCTTCTCTTTAATGTCCTGTATAATGATATTATACTAATTAATTAGAAATCTAGAACCATGTGTAAATTAGTAGGGTTAATTAAGGTTTCATTATGTCATATTATGTTCATTTTTATGACTTATAGAGTTTAAAAACATTGTTTGGGGATGTTTGTTTTTATGGTTTTTCTTGGGTGGTTCACTTGTATTCTAAAATTCATGTTTGGGTAGAACATGAGTAAACAACCAGAAATGATATTACATGTCATTAATGATATTAAAGGAGTTTTAATGATCTTATAATGAATTATATTAGATCCATGTGGATGCATCATTAGATAAGAATCAAATGATGGTTATTTGGGTCAATTTGGGCGGTTTTTTTATCACAACGAACTTGTTTTAACTTATCACTTAGTAATATGGACATAGGTTATTTATAGAACTTTAAATAGAACATAATACATATAAAATATTCTGTTGAAACCATAAAAAGGGTTTAATGGCCATATCTGAATGTAGAAATGGAAGAAGAAATCATGTTGTTCTTGAAGGTGATAAGTTAACACCTCACGAACAACATTCTATTTAATAAAATAAAAGGAAGAGGGAAAGGGGGTTCGATGATATATTATCCAATTATAATGATACAATTACAGTATATTTATAATAATGTAGTTATAATATCATTTGGATGAAGATAGGTGGGGAGAGATCATGAAATGAACTTGAACTTGAAAAGAAATTAAAGGAGAAGAGGGAGGGAAATTACCTCTAGAATCCTCGTCTTGAGGACATCCTTAAGGGCCTAAGATTGGTATTTTGATAAGACCAGAAGATCTTGGACGTGGGGGAGAGTCTAGGGAAGGTTTTTGGGTAGATTGTAGAGAAGGAGTGGAGCTTGAGACGTGTGAGGAAATGAGGGTGTGAAGGGTGGCTTTTATAGTGGAGGGGAGATGGGTTTCCTTAATATAAAATTAATTAGTTTATTAATTTCCCCAAAGACAAGGAATATTGAGTCTTGAATGACCCAGAATAGTAATTTTATCATATTATTCCGAAACAAGTGGGCTTACATCAGAAGAGCATCATCGATGACTCAATTAATCCATTATTTAGCATTTATTGTAAATTATCGGATTCTACTATTCATAAAAAAAATCAAGTATCTCAGAAAAATCCCAAAAATATACCCCAACCATTTTTCAATGTGTAGAATCCAAAAATGAAGTCCATTTTTCAAAAAACAATTTTCTAAATTTTAATAATTTAATATTTAATTAAAATCATTATTTACTTAAAAAACATTTTTTAAGATTAAAACTGATTTTATAGTGCTTTCAAAAATTATGTAGGGTCTTATAAAATTAACTAAAAACAATAAGACATTGATTCAATAATTTATAAAGACTATTTAGGGAAATAAATTTTCGTTTAAATTAATTAAATAATTATAATTAATTATTTATGATTTACAAAATACCAAAACGTTTATTAAGGTCAAATTGTCACTTTCTAAGATGTCTAAATTTTATTTAATTATTAATAGGTATTGTTACTCTTATGTTTGATGGTTTAATATTTATAAGGTTAATATTACTATTCATAAGGGTATGTTACTATTCATAAGGTTAGTCCACTATTCACCAAAAAATATATTTGTTTCATTAGACTCTGAAAATCATCTTGAACACAACCGTGTATGTCGGATTTTTGAAATTCCAAACACAGAAGTGACAAAATTATTTTTAAAGGTCACTTATCACTTAGTAGTTCATTATGTTTTGTTTTCAAGTTATTTTATGAAATAAATATAAGAAGGTAATTTCCATTGAAAAACTTTGGGTCGTTACACCTAGCCACGAGACAAGGAAATGAAAACAGTCAAACAACAATTTAAGCATTCACACCCGATTCTCTTGTAAATCGAAGACAACAAAATAGACACATGAGATCCCTCGAAGTACTGGAACCAAACCAAGCCCCAAAATAGCGCCCCACGTGACCTCAGATCAACCAACCAAAAACTTCACTACAATAGGGGATCACATCCCCATCCATGTCACTTCCCATGCATCAATAGTAAACATCACCAGAACAGAGTAAGGGGGTTTTAAAATTTAAATTCCATTTATTTAGTTCATTATTTCCATATGGTTAACTTGGGTGATCAGAAAAATATTCTTATTCATTAGAAATCCATTTAATCAACTGAGTTTACATGATTTACCAAATTCCATGTTACATCCATTCAATCATATAATTAACCAGAAAAAATTGAATTTAGTTAGTGAACATGAAAGGACCACCAACAACCACGATTTTCAGTGGGAATAATCCCATTCAATTCGCAACATATTAGAAGTGATAAAAAATTACAACAACATTATCAACACACCCCATTATTCTTTAAATCCATTTATTATCTTTCTTAAGGTTTGGTTTCATACATTCCCATTGAAACATTAGAATTCCCACCCTGCATGATACATTGTAAAGGGAGATGAAGGGACAAACCCTACTTGGATGATCAACGATCGAAGTTACTCTCCACACGCCAAGAACCGTGATGTGCGACTTGAAGTGGGGGAACTCCGAGGACTCCCAGAATTAGTAGGAAATGATATATCACAAGAGAGCCACTCACCTCGGGAAGGGGGATCCAAATGCACTAATGGGAAGAATGAACCCAGCCAAGAAGAAGAAGAAAATAATTCTAGTGCAATATAAATAAGTGAGATTCTGCAGATACGGGATAATAATTTTCAATGGATTTAAAGCCAGATCATGGTTTCACCACGCGGTTGGGTGGTTACACATGATGTGATTACTTTTTATTAAAATTCTCATTAGGGAGGTGGCCTTAACAGTTGAGGGTTAAAGGATTTTATTTAAACAGAGGAAACGGGTAAAACCGACACACATAATGGGTCTGTTGGGTGTCTCCCCACTCTTATGGTACATTAGATATCATTTATGGGCTTTAAAAATGTATTAAACCACTTTAAAATGTTAAAATACATAAAAGTGGCCTTCTGGGAGAACTGGGGAAGACAAACTCGACAAACCCCCCCCCCCCCCCCGAGCCACCGATTGGTGACACACTAAAAAGGTGGCATACCGATTGGTGACACACCGATTGGTGTCACCGATGGTTCACATGACGATCAAATCCTACAACTGAGATTCCACCTTTAGGATCTGGACCTGATTGGTCCAGGGTGTGCCAAACACTAGAAATTTGGAAAAGGGATGGAACATGAGTGTCTCGGCCAATACATTAGATACCTCTCGAACTATTATCGTCCTTGAGAATCAATGCTATACTCGAAGAGAAGAGAGGGGTCCGAACAACCACCTCAAATGATATCTCTCAGGGGAAAACCACCCCATATAGCAATTCAAAACCAAGGATCACATTGTCCTGACATACAGATTGGGGATTTCTTTCCTACATATCAAGATACTCTCTTCTTTGGGTGGCACTTTCTCACCTGCATGTGTTTAATCTCATCCACCTAAATGTGTCTTGATTAGGGATCAGGTCCTACCTTCCCACATATTAGGTCATTTCATAAAAATACACTAGGTGAGGAAATCAAAACATCCCATTAACCAATAATGTCATCATTTCATCAGAAACAAGTACAAAAAAAAACCGAACAAAACTCAAAATAGTTCTGGGTACACAGCGTGCATTTGTGCCTCCCGTTCCCAAGTACTCTCTTCGAGGCCAACATGCCTCCAAAAAACACGAACCAAAGGGATGGTTCGTCCACAAAGCACTTTCTCCTTTCGATCCTGGATCATCACTAGTCGCTACAAAAACGTAGCATCGTCCCCTATATCCTACTCTCCCCAATCAATGACATGCGATTCATCATGTAGATATTTACGAAGATGGGAGATGGGGAAAATTTCGTTGATCCTCTCCAATCTAGGTGGTAATGCGAGATGATATGCCACTTCTCTGACTTTCCCCAACACTTCGAAAGGGCCTACGAAAATTGGAGAGAGCTTGCTCCCCTTGCCGAACCTTCACTTCCCATGCCTAGGGTAAACCTTAAAGAACACATGGTCTCCAACCTCGAACTCCAAGGGCCTCCTAATATGATCGGATTACGACTTTCGCCAGTCCTAGGCTACCTTCATCCACTCACGCACAAGCTGAACCATCTCTGTTGTTCTCTGCACTACATCTGGGCCAAGAATACTTGCCTCCCCATCCTCGGCCCAGCACATGGGAGAACGACATGGCCTCCCATACAAGGATTAAAATGGTTCCATGCCAATAGACGAGTGATATCTATTATTGTAGGGAAACTATAATACGGGAAAATGTTGTTTCCGTGATCCCCTGAAGTCCAAAACAGATGATCATAGCATATCCTCCAAGGTCTGGATGGTTCGCTCTGTCTGCCCATATTTCTGGGGGAGGAAAGTTGTGCTAAGGCATGGATGGGTGCCGAAAGAAAGTTGTAATCCCCCTAGAATCGTGAAGTAAACCGTGCATCCCTATCCGAGACTATGGACCTTGGAACTCTATGAAACTGCACCAACTCATCCATGTATCTCCATAATAATTCATCCACTACACTCGACTCCTTGATCACCAGGAAATGAGATGATTTCGTCAATCTATCTACCACTACCCATATAGCATCACATCCTCCTTGAACCATTGGTTTTCCTGGGACGAAATCCATCGAGATTTCATCCCAGTTCCACTCAGGGACATCTAAATGCTTCCATAAACCTCTAGGGATGTGGTGTTTATCCTTCACCTTCCGACACACCAGGCACCTTGTCACGAACTCTGTCACTGCTTGTTTCACCTCGGGCCACCAAAAATGTTTCCTCTGGCCTCGAAACATCTTGGAAACTCTAGGTTGTGCCGCTACGAGTGAGTTATGGAACTCACAGAGAAATCCCTTTCGCATAATCTCTGGGACATACAAATTTCCCTGAAAAAGAATCTGATTCTGACTATCCTCTCAACACCCTTCCAGAGCATTGCCTTGGATAACCCGATCCTACATCACTTCACTCTCTATGTCACCCCACTAAGACTCCTCCACCTTCCTTAATAGAGAGGAATGCCTTATCATTTGAAATAGATGACCTCTACCCCCATCCACCCTTTCATCCAAGTGTAGGGCTGCCAACTCCTCTATTGCCTTCCAAGTATGCACGGATTTTTGAACAGATTACCTCTATGACTTTCTACTCAAGGAATCAGCAACAATGTTCCCCTTACCGTCAGTGCAAGTGATGTTGAAGTTGTAGTACTGAAGAAAATCCACCCACCTTTTTTGTCCCAAGTTCAATTCCCACTGGGTAAAGATATGCCTCAAACTCTTGTAATCCGTGAATACCACAAAGTACTCCCAGATGAGGTAATGCCACCAAAACTTCAATGTGAACACCACTGCTGGAAGCTCTAGGTCATGGGTAGCGTAGTTATGCTCACGAGGACGTAACTACCCAGAGCCATAAGATATCACTCTCTGCTGTTTCAGAAGAACACACCCCAGGCCAAGTACAGAAGCGTCACAATATACCACATACAACACCCCTTCCTCTAAAAAACTAAGAACTAGAGCACAGACCAACCTTTCCATCATATATCTAAACACTGCCTGACATTTCTCACTCGACACAAAGGCCTGGTCCTTTCTGGTCAAAGATTTCATGGGAGATGAAACTCGAGATAAGTCGGGTACAAACCTCAAATAATAGCCTACAAGACCTAGAAAGTTACGAACCTCTATCACATTCTTGGGTGATTCCCCTGAAACAACCACTTAAACCTTTGACAGATCAACCACTACCCCTTTTTCAGACACCTCGTGTCCATGGGAATGAACTTATAATGCCATGAACTTACACTTGGACAATTTCCCATAGAGTTAGTGGTGTTGAAGGATTTCTAAAACCATCCCAAGGTTATTAGTATGCTCCTCCTCTTATCTTGGGTAGATCAAAATGTCATCGATAAACAAAATGATGAATTGGTCTAGAAACTCAGAGGAAACAGAGTTCATGAGCCTTATGAACACAAAAAAGTGCATTCATAACATCGAACGACATGACTACAAACTGGAAGTTCCCATACCTACACATGAAATCAGTCTTCTGAATATCAATTTCCGTTACCGTTAACTGGTGATACCAACCGTTGATCGATCTTAGATAATTATCCTACTCCCCTCAGCTGGTCAGAGAGATCATCTATACTCAAAAGAGGGTATCGGTTCTTGACCGTAACCTGATTCTGTCTCCGGTGGTCTATGCACAGCCTGAGACCACCATCTTCCTTCTTCACGAACCAGATAGGAGCACACCATGGTGAAATGCTTGGTTAGAAAAAACCCTTCTTCATCAGATCATCAATCTGAATCCGAAACTCCCACAACTTAGAAGGCTCCATCCGATAAAGTGACATTGAAATCGGATGGGCACCGAGTTGAAAGTCTATCCGAAACTCAAAATCATGTCGAGTGGGTAGAGTCACCACTTCATCAGGGAAGAAATCCATGAACTCACTGACGATCCCTGAGACTTCCACCATATTTTATCTGCCAACTCCATTGAATGCTCAGCTAACAAAGAAAGGAGTGGCTCCACTCGCCGTCAGCCTTCGTGGAATCCCCACTCGCTGGTGAAAGTCACACGTTAGCCATCTTCATTGGAGAATAAGACTCTAGTTCATAAACAGTTGATAATAGTGTGTACAAAAAGTATTCATTAAATTCCTAGGATGACATCATATGGTTGTATCTGCAATATTAGAAGATCATTGCTAGACTAATGTGGCCCTATCATCACTCTACTACCTCAGAAAACATAAAACAAGTCGGTATGACCTTTGATTGGCATACTCAATAGTAGGGGAACTCGAAGTCTCTCCGCATCTAATCCCAGAGCACTGGCCAGACCAGGTGCAACAACGGAGTGTGAATCTCATGCATCAAACAATGCATAGGCAAGAGTACTAAACAAGAAGATCATACCTTTAACGACTTCCGGCCCTCATGGAACTGCTTCCTATGTTGTGTGAAACTATCCATGCCTAGATACTCTTCCCTTATAAAGTTTTCCAAATCCCCTACCACACCCTGGTAGAGGTCCCTGAGGAGCACCCTGAGGTTGGACTCCTCCTGTAACATCTTCCCTCGGAGGAACAAGAGCTCGCTGTCCCTGTTGCTTCTACTGCAGAAAGGGCCTGGCTGAAAGTTGCATGTACTAAGGTTGGAGATGAACCTTCCCACCCACACTATACTGCGCTCGGTCCGGGCACTGATTCTGAAGGTTCCTATGACTACCACAGATGGAACACCTCGCTCTTGGTCCCGCATGGAAGGGGCGAGAACCGAGAGACCGAAACATGAAATTCTAGGGCATGGGCCCCATTGGTCGAAACCTAGAAGGCCCTGACGCTGGAGGCCTGATGCTAACTTTGTATCACTTTGACGATCCCAACTATATTCCCTCTCACGGCATACCTCCCAGAGTGTGCATCTTCTCCACCACATCAGCCTCCTTTTGGACCTCCATATATGTTGATATGGTGAAGGGAGTGACAACATATTGAATAGAAGGTCTTAGTGCCTCTTCTAAATGTCTCACTCGAGACACCTCATCTGGAAAAAGGTCTAGAGGAAAACGAAGGTGATCATTGAACTTGATCCTCAACTCCCCCACTAACATGCTCCCCTACTAGAGGGAGAGCATCTCCAGCCTCTTATTAGCCTTCATCGTGGAAGAGATGAATTCTGCCTGGAACTCCTTCTTGAAGTCAGTCCATGCAACCTCAGCCTCCCTCTTCTCCGCAAGACAGAGAGTCCACCATTGATGTGTTGCTACACACATTTGGCTTATAGCTAGAGGAACCCAGTACTCCATCGGAGGCTGGTTCAAGCTGAAAGCAATCACCAGCTCCTCGAGCCAGCTCTATGTCTTCATGTCTGAGACGCTTCCCTCGTACTTCCAAAGGGTTTGTTGCTGAAAGATGCGAAGCATCCTCTGCCACTAGTCATCTTCTTCCTATCGATCAACCCTCTTCTGACCAGCCAAAATAGCCTCATGGGCTCTGATCGCCCGCACTACTCGTGGTCATCGTCCGGGTGTCATAGCTGCAAGGTAAACAAGAAATTCCAAAGCCCGAGTAGTGCAGAAGATTGATTTTATATTTTCTTAGACATTTTATTCATTATAAATCCCCAAAATACCTAAGAAACAAAAAGAATGCAATTTTTTATGGTGCATATACCTTTCCTAGGGTCTCAACCCTACAATTAGTGTAGCCTCACTTGCTTGTTTGGTAGGCCCAGAGTCCTTGCATTGGATCATGGGGGCCCTAAAATCCCCTGTCCTAGCTGGACTTTCCTAACGTATTTCATGCACAAGGATTACCTAACACTGTTTCCCTATCATCCCATGAAATTCTGACTATGCCTAAATCTTGACTCCATCCTATCTCTCGACCCCACTGATACCATTCTATCACAACCCATCTTAACCAAGATGAGGGAAGGGACAACATATTTCCAGGCCCTTAATTTTTCAAGTTGAAGAAGAGATAATCACCCCCAAGACCCACCTTCATTAGTTCTTAGAGAGGTGACTAACACCAAGGGTACAAAATCACACAAAAGATAGAAGACATTATCCAATTTTTTAGTAGGTTTGATATATAAGATAGTAAATTCCAACAACACCAAAACTGAAGGTAAAATTAATGCCCAAAGAAAACCATTCTCATATGCATGTCCAAAAGTAATGCAACAAAAAGTACAGGAAAACCCCAAAGGAAAGTACCACGAAAAAAAGGAAATAGCAGCAGAAACTATTCCAAGGCCCAAACTAATACGGCCCCGCATGATCCATGGAGTCCTCCTAGTGACCTGAAAACAGTTTATATACGTAGGGTGACTATACAGGTATACTCAGTAAGGAAACACAAAAGATCTTGTGCACAAGTGAGGAGGAATTCTAATGCCCAGTGAGAAAAGGAGAAAACTAGAGCACCAAGAAAGGAAAATATCCCCCCCCCCCACATCACCAAGGCACACTCCCCAAATAAAGCGATTCATGTAATGTAATAGTAATAACACATCGATGTTTGGGTACCCTGCACAACTTTCCCATTGTTTATTGAAGACATCCTACGTGTTAGACCTCTCCCGCCATCATCACTGTAGTCACATTTCCACACCCAACCGGCACACACTTGGGCTCTCACAGCCACACATCCCACCCGCAAACACCAAGGCCACAACCACAAATCTTGCCCACAAACACCTGGGCCAGAATAACTACCGCTAGGCCCGAAGACACTTGGGACTCATCTTAGAGACACTTGGGAAACCACCTACCCACACACACCTAGGCCAACCACCACCACATACCCTGCCTGAAGAATCTAGGGCTTATAATGGACCCTAGGCCGTTAGAGCCTACATGAATAATCTTGGGCTACTCGGGAAAGGGAGAAAAAAAGGAGCTAATAACCATCCACTCATAAGATTTTTGGGAAAAACACCATCCCCAATAAAATGGGGGTGTTCAGCACAAAGTGCTCAACATGGGTGGGGCGCAAATATAAAACATAATAACTAACATATATATATAGGTAAATAAGAACTCATCCCAGCCTAGGGGTTCCAAAACCAGCCCAACGATAAACACCCTTATTACTATTCATTCATAAGAAGCAGCACACCTGTAACCATGTCACAAGTCATTCTTAGAAAAACAATTCCCCATCGAACCCATTATCATTTTCATATTCAAGTGATTCCATTAAAAACAATTCTCAACAATAGGGAAATTAACTGCCACAGCCATGAGGCAAGGAAAGTAAAAAATTCAAACAACAATGTAAGCATTCACACCCGGTTCTCTTGTAAAGACACATCCAAAAAAGGGATCCGTGAGATCCCTCGAAGTACTGGAACCAAATAAATCCCCAATATATCGCCCCAAAAAGCCTTAGATCCAAAAACCAATAACTTCACCACAAAAGTGGATCTCATCCCCTTCCATGTCATTTCCCATGAATTAACCATAAACATCACCTGAATAGAAAAAAGGAGTTTTAAAATTTTAAATTAAATTTATTTTGTTATTTCTTTCCTTTTGGTTAACCAGGGTGATCACACAAGTATTATTATTCACTAGGCATCAATTTAATCAATCGAGTTTACATGTTACATCCATTCAATCATATAATTAACCAGAAAAAAAGTGGTTCGTTAGTGTGCAAGAAAGGACCACCAACTGTCACTATTTTCAGTGGGCATAATCCCATTAAATTCACAACATATAAGAAGAGTTAAAGGAGTAAAATAGAATTACCAACACACCAATTCATTATTTGAATCCATTTATTATCTTTGTTAAGGTTTGGTTTCATCCATTCCCATAGAAACATTAGAATACCCGCCCCGCATGAAAAACAGTAAAGAGAGATGAAGGAAAACCCCTACATGGATGACCAACGATCGAAGTTTCTCTCTACACGCCAAGAACTCTAATGCGCAACATTAAGGGGGGGGGCTCCGAGGAATTCAAGAATGAGAAGGAAAGGCTACAGCACATGCGTACCACTCGCCTCGAGTAGGGGCTCCAAATGCACCAATGGGAAGAATGAACCCAACCAAGAAGAAGAAGAAAATAATTCTAGTTCGATATAAAGAGGCGAGATTTTGGAGTTACGGGATAAGAATTTTGAATGGATTTAATGATGGATCGTGGTTTCACCATGCGATTACATGGTAATACACAATTGGATTAATTTTTATTTAATTTCCCATTGGGGAGGTGGCAGTAACTAATGTGGGTTTATGGATTTTATTTAAACAGAGGAAACGGGGAAAACGGACACATAGTATGGGTCCTTTGAGGGTCTCCTTACTTTTAGGAGACTAGAGATATCATTTATGGGATTTAAAAATTTCTTGAACTACTTTCAAAGTTTAAAATACGTAAAATTGTAATTATAGGAAAATGGGGTTGATAAACCCAACAACCCCCCCCCCCCTCATGGCACTGATCGGTGACACATAGTTGGTTGACACCGGGATGAAATCCTACAACTGAGATGTCTCCCTTAAGATCCGGACATGATGGTTCCAGGGCATGCCAAACACAAGAAATATCGAAGAGGGATAGAACAGGAGGGTCTCTTCCATTACACTTTTTCTTCCAGCAATTAATGATGGAATCATCATATTTTTATCAATAGTTGGATTTTAACCTTCAGAATCATGTATTATGGGATTCAAAATGGCTGTTTTTTTACCATTATTGATAGTTGATCATGAGTGTCCCCTTAATTTGTGAAAATCCATCATAAATGTGGGTGTTGTTTAAAAAAAATAAAATGATATCTTATTTTTTTAGAAGATGGTCATTTTCTTACATCTATTTAGATTTGAATACTGGGATTATTTCAAAATTGACTAATTCCCTTTTTATACAGTAAATTTGTAGTGGAATTATAGATATCGTAATATCACTGAAGACCTCATAAACTTTTTAATATGGAAACTATGATTGATGTTTGTATAGTGGGGATCGTGATATTTTGATATCACAACTTCCCTACATTAGTATATATGATTTATTTACTGTTGGGGAAACTCATATTCATTGCCATGTTTTTTGTCCCTATGGACTTGTACAAGATATAATGTTATTTTGGAGATGGTATAGTTTTTCTAAGTCACATAAATTATCATATATTTTATTATGTGAGATGTTTTCATAATTGTTTTTATTGTGTTAAATATAAGAAGTAAACCATTTAAATCAATCATATAACTACTCAGTTAAGGTGGAAATAATATTTGTTGACATGATACTATTTGGAATGATATTGGAATATTTTTAGAGAAATTATACCTTGGATTTATTAATTTGGATTAATTATCCTTGATATGTCAATATGGATGATGAAAAATGCTCACTATGAAAATCATTTTTTAATACATCCATTTATTTATATTTTGGACTCAATTCATGTCAATATTTTTCACTATTTATTTTGTGCTCTTTGGTTTTTTATGTTGATATTATAGACGAAGGTTGTCGCGTAGAAATGACTTGAGGTTTCTCACTAGTATATGAGTCAGCTCACTAGAATTATGGAATCAATGGGTGGATGATGTAGGAGATTCTCTCTAATATAGTAGTTTCCCTATTTTGTTAATGCTGGCTCACAGGTGATAATTCATGGGGCCTAGATGGGTCATTAGTGCTAGGCATGGATGGGTCATTGGTGGTGGATCCTCTCACTAGTATTGGAGTTGGTAACTAGGGGTGGAGTTGTCTCACTATCTTGCTGGTGATGGGGCCTATATGGGCATGGTTGGGTCCCTGTGTGGGTCTAGGGTGGTTGTGTGGGTGTGATGAATCTTTTTGATCTGGTGTTTTCTATGGAATCAAAATTTATTAAAGATCATTATTAATATAATTAATTTTTTCCCAAATTTTTAATATGTGTTATTAATATATATATGGAAAATCAAAAAATATAATATGATATTTTATTAAAACAATTGTTTTCAAATATAATTAATAACATATATTATATTTTGGTAATACAATTACCAATAGAAACAATTTTCATAAAATTTTTAATGTTGAACAGTTTTACCAACATATATATTATCTTTTGATTTTTTTAAAATTGTAAAAAATATTTTATTTATGAAAAAAAATTTTTTCCAAATTTTTAATCAACAATTTAGTGATAGGGACATATATGATGGTGAATCATTTCACCAAAAGAAAATTTTCTTTCACTAATATATATCTCCCTCTTAGAAAAAGTTAAATATTTTTTAGTGATTCATTTCATCATAGATCGTCAAAATAAAAATTATTTTTGTTATAACATGATTAAATTGTTTAAAAAAATGGTTTCCTTAAAAATATCTTGCGAACAGGATTAAACTATTTGAAGAGAATAAATATTCATAATAATATATTTGAAACATTCTTATTCCATCCAAAAAATGAATGATGTTGGTATGAATACTAAATAAACTTGGTGGAGGATAAGTAACAAAGGTGAATTGTTCATTTTTATGAATTGGATAACCATTAAATGAAATTTTCAATCGTTCTTCGGAAAAATATCTTGTTCATTCTGAAAATCTCCTATTAAAACAAAAAAAAACATTTTTAAATCCCTTTTCTTTTAAAGTCACTCATAAAAACATTTTCCTTAAAAAATAGCCTCACAAACCTTCAATGAAAGCTTCATATAAATGATAGTCACAATAGAAGGTTATTACATACCTTCCATAAAATAACATTCCATTTAATCTATAAGAAAGTAGGAATGTTCCTTACTTATAACTCAATAATAAAATTCATTTCACTTCATTGGTAAAAAGAGAATGTGAATTATCCTAAAATATATATAATATTACTCTAAAAAAATTATAAATAGATGAAATTGACGTATATGAAAATGATAAAAAAAATTTAAATGCATAAAAACATTTTAATAAAATTATAAAAAATAGTTTTGGAAGAAAACATATTTCCCGCAGAATAGAGAAATGATGTAGGTTTTTCTTAAAAATAGATCCTCAATAATATTAAATCAAAAAGAGTGTAAAAATGTGGTATTAAATATAAATACATTTAATAACCATGGAATTAGAAAATTAATTATTTTCATCACATATGTATCATAACATCTAATCATTGGAATCATAATCATAAATAATCCTGATAAAGTATTAGATTGTAAGATAAAACTCATTCACTTTGGTGTCATTGAATAATAAGATCCATGAAAGGATTACATTGAATAAGACAAAAAATACCATTAAAATAAATAAATTAGTGATATTACATGTGAATGGCGATGTATATACATCTCATAAAATAGGATATGTATATATCATGACAAAAGTCAAAATGAAGGAAAATTCTTACAAAAAAATGTTTCCCGTTTGGTAGCACTGAAATTGTAAAACCCACGAAATATATAATATAAAATGCATATTTAAATACCAATAATTTTGTGTAAAATATTTTTAAAATAAATTCACAGGATTTATATGCACTATAAAACAAAAATGTTATTTGAATAGTGCATATATCTCATAGAAATAAATGTGAGAAGATAAAACCCCTTAACCTAAATTCATATCATCAATATTATTCTTTATCTTATAGAATAATAAAATTATGTTAATTATTTAAATTATTTATAACCTTTTTTATTATTAATTTTTTTTCACTAATTAACATGTTAAATTCAATTACTTGTGAGATTAATTTTATGTCAGATGTTTTGACAATATTCAGCTTTTGTGTCCATAACCACTTAGGTGGGAATACAATTCTCAAAGAGGTCCCTATTTAAAAAATTTATTCATAATAATATATACATAATAATCATATTTATAAATAAATTATACCTTTTAAACACATAAAAAAATATGGTTATGAAAAATGAGCTAATGTTATGATCATCGAGACGATAGGTTGTGTGTATACATGAGTAATGTTTCCTTTTTCAATGAACAATATGAAAACAATGTAAGTGATATATTATAATTATTTAATGATAATAATATCATTAATACCATATTATTTAATTATATAATCTTATATATCATTTTTATGTGGTTATGGAAAAAGGAAAGAAGTCTCTTTGGGGAGGCGTTAGTCGACACGTCCACGAACAACATTGTCATTTTTTGACTGAAAAGGAAGGGTAAAAATAAAAATGATATATTATTTTTTAATAATGATAAATATCACGTTAATACCATAAATAGTTTATTAATAGGACATATATTAATAATTTTTACCTCTATTACAATCCATGTAACACATTTGTGAAACATAATATGATCGCTTCACAAGACAATAGTCCTTTGTACACATGAGTGCGATCATCGTATACCCTATGGTGTGGATCATAATTTGGTTTATATCATGTAATTAATCTATAAGTATAATTATATTATAATTATCATATCTAAAAATTATATTCATCATCATACCCAATTGTAGGAGGTTGTATTGGAAAAATTATTGTCTTTATTTCACAAGGTGATAGTCCGTCATAAACAAGAATTATGATTTCATAACCCCTTTGATAGAAATAATGTGTGGTTTCAGGTTATAAACATAACATAAAAACATCTCATTATATGGAATATAGTTCTATTATTTTATCATCATGGTAGAATAATAATTTAAGGACGTGGAGAAGTTAGTAAAATTAAGATGCTCATTGAATAACTTTGCCTCTTATTTGGGTATCCTCCTTAAGTTTTCACTAAAACATTGAGAGGTAAGATTTCTGCCAAAAATATTACCAGATTATGGGAGGGATAATGGTAAATGGTATGGGTAGATTTTTTATGATAGAAATATCTTCAGGGGTATGAATAACTGAGGGGGTGGGTGGGTGAGTTCCCTTTTATAAATGATGAGTCGTACTCTTTTAAATAATTATTATTATTCACCTATATGGGGAAAAGATAACCTTAAGTTGATCCAACATTAAAATTTAATGGTTTATATATATATATATATTTGAGAATACCCTCCATCACACAATGAAACACATATATGTTTTGAAAATTAGTTTTAACACATACTAATGTAACATGAAAGCTCAATGTTTTATCCTTTAATGTGATAAATGATTTTTCATTATTTAGGGGAAAATATAGTCATTATAAAAGAAAAATTGGGAAATTAATGGAAAATATTTAATATTTATTTTCGTATAAAAGTAATATATTATAATATAGTATTTTTTTAAAAATTTTAAATGACTTATTAATGTATAATTTATCATGAAATTTCATTAATTCCATTTGGACCTTATTCATTTAAATGTAATTTTTTACAATATCAACACATTGATTTAATTTGGATATATTAGGTCATAAACTCTATAACATGTTATATTCATCTGAAAAATAACGTAACAACAGATTTGTTTTAGTCAACTTAACATTTATTATTTCTAGTATCACTTATTTAATTTTTTTAACTTAATAATTACTACATTGTAATTTATTATGAATTTTAAATTACTATTTCATCTATAAAAATTAAATATAAATTAATTTGATATTAAAAAATATTATTTAAAAAACTATATTGAATAATTGGACCAATTTTTCCCTATCCTAAACCATTGTATATATTAATAGGATTAAATGCATATTATTTTTCATTCTCTATACATCACTTATTATACGGTTCCTATTCAATGGAAAGTGGTATGTAATTTTTTTGTTTTAGGTAATTTTATTTCTATGGTTGAAATAAATTCATTATGTAAAATTAATATAATATGTTGTGTCATTTACACTCTTATCATTCTAGTTTATCCCCATGTAAATCAATTTTTACCATAAGCACGATAATAAATTTCTTTGTGTTCACTATTCCTTTTGGACAAAAATTTATTTATCATAGTTAGATATTTTAAATTATTTATATTAAAAACAAGGAATCCATTTTTTCATATTTAATTTACATAAGTGTCAAAATGTAATTTAACTTTAATAGAGTAGATATGGTGAGGCATTAGGCTTAAAGAAGAGTATTTTTTTAAAAAAATAACATTCTATATTAACTTTATGAGGAAAAATAATTATTATATAAAACTCAATTAATATTTAAAAATATATTTTAGATATATTTATTTAAAAAAATCCTACATTAGTGAATATTTTAATAAATAAAATGTATAAAAAATATAAATTTTAAAATAGTATATAGAAATCCGATTTTTAAAACAAAAAAATTATACTAAAACCCAATATAATGTGGATTAAAAAGATATTATATTAATTAAATATAAATAAGAAAGAACCTGATTTCTACCCCTGATATGGATCCATAAATTTTCAGTCACAATTGTTACTTTAGACCTAATATGTATGGTTAAGGTGGTAGAAAAGGTCACCGGATTTTTTGGGGAATTTTCGGAGCCCAGAACCCATATTTTTCAGAATAACATGATTGACGCATGGTTTAGGGTAAACCATACAAAAAATCCACATAGTTTGAAAACCCATGTGGAAATTTTTTTTAGATAGAGCCATCATGCTTGTTTGGGGAACTATCGTGCAGCCTAACTGTGCAGGAGGGCATTTTTTCTAGGTACCCATGCACGGTTTGCACACGGTTTTTCAAATCATTTGAAGAAACTATGCACATTCAATTTTAAGGGTAAATTTTCCTTCTTTTCATTAAGGATCTAATTAAGCTCCCTTATTCTTCCCAAATCTAATTTTATGTGTGGTTAACCAATTTATTTCTCAATTTGGGGATTTTTGATGATTTATCTTTTGAATCAAAGGATCTTCTTCATCTATGATCAGATCATGCTTTCGTTCATCGTGTTAGATGTGCAAAGGCAGGTACTTGATTCCTCTTGAGCTGTTCTCCTTCTCTTTTTCTCTTGACCAAGACATTGGGGTATGATCATTTTTCTCTTTTTTCTAGATCTACTTAAATATGAGTCATGTTAAAGGCCAATAACAATGGATAATATTTGTACAACCCTATATTGGGTGGTCTATAATATATCCCTAATGTTCGTTGATTTTGGATATGTCATGTGGGACCCACTAATTTCATTGGGGGTCCGTTTATAGAATTTATTGGCCATTTTTATAATCATTAGAACTATATAGTCATCCCTTATCCAAATTTATGATTAATTATTGGTGGTTATGACCCCAACAACATCTATTCCATGTCGAAGGCTATGCCATAATTTGGTTTTTAGTGTTTTGACATGTTTGAACCACTGTTTGGGTGTTCCTTGGCATGAAATTTCTATGGGTAAGTGTTTCTATATTAATGGGATATATTTATAGTGTGAATTTCATAATATAATGTACCATGTATTCTTATCACCTGACCCACCAAAGGTAAGCGCTTCAAATTCATAATTAAATGTAAATGATTGATTGGTTTCATATCTGTATCACCTCGTATGACATTAAAGGATTGTAATGGAATGAACCTTAAATGATGGAATATTATTTATATGGCTTAATTGAATGGTCATATGATATATTTCCTTGTTGTAACCAAGGTTGATCTTTATTGGGAATGGTGTGTGGTATTTTTTTGTCAATCCATTTATGGTTAATCAAGGGGT
Source organism: Viscum album (assembly GCA_963277665.1). Lineage (NCBI taxonomy): Eukaryota > Viridiplantae > Streptophyta > Magnoliopsida > Santalales > Viscaceae > Viscum > Viscum album. Next base: position 1,401,979,600 of record OY728121.1, on the reverse strand, counting down.
TTGAAAGTCAAGTGATCATACAGTACGAGAAGAATCATGTGTTTAAGGTGGACGTGTTTCTTAGTGTTTTACAAATATTTGGGCCTCAGAATTGGGAATTTTTTTTTGGAAAAGGAAGTTTTCGCAAAGATGGTATGCAGAATGGGATTTCTGGCAACAGTTTGTGGATCCTGTAATATGGCATGTTGAATAGAGAATAGTGAACTACATACGGAGAATGGTTAAAAGAGTAGTAAATATAATTTAAACTGCATAAGAGTAACATGTCGTAGAGAAAAATAGGGTTGAGGGAAGGAATGATAATCACAGAAGAAAAACATTTCGTTAGATGGTGTGTCGTTCACGAAAATGATGTGGAGTTTTGTGAAGTTATAAAGGGTTTGGATTTCAGAATTGAGGATGTGATTTGTGTCACTGCATAGGGAATATGGTTCATGGGATATTCGCGGTATGCAGTAATGGTCGATCCGTATTAAATATTTGGTAAATCTCAATTTTAACATATTTTATAGATCTCATTTCCTATATAAGGAGAACTAATCACATCAATTGGGTGTGGCACTAAGATTAAAAGTATGATCAGAATTGAAAGAATTATAGAAGTGGTTTTTGGATAGACATCCCCACAAATGATACATTAATTAGAAATCCAAAAGGAAATTAGTGATATCCATAATGGTTCATTAATTACTATTCATTGGAGACGGTTCACGTAATATGGTTTGTGGATGAAGATTTGTGAATTATAGTTTATAGAAGTGGATTTGGTATGTGGGAGGTGTTGGTCCATAGAGAATAATTAGTATGTAGACATGGTTCACAGATGTAGTACACAGAGGTGTTACGAAGAGAAATGTAACACGTGGAGGAAGAAGGCTAGTTTCTGGAGGAAATGATAGGGAACAAATAGTACTATAGAATTGTAGATTATATATACGTGCGAAAATAGGACTTCAACAGAGCATTTATCTACATTTAATGATGCATGATATAATGAAAACCTATTGATCCGACGTTCAAGTCAATAAAAAGAGTTCAGATTCTTCCCAATTTCGTGGGAAAGGTTAGTCAATGAAAGTGATCCAAGGTACATTGTGTGTTATCGCTAAAACCATATTATGGAAGTGAATCTAGAATAGAGTGAATTTGTTATACTTATGTACTCCACAACTACTGAAGATTAGTGGACTTCAGTATGACTATTAACCTATCAGTGTATTGTACATGGATATATACCTTAGTGGGGACCATTAAAAGTTATTGTGTCTTCACTTTTCATGTGATTGTTTGTTTTATGCACATTCTCATCAGACATGTTTGATAGGTTCTAACCATTGTGGTTACAAGATCCATTAGTTTAAAAGAAAAATTTGACATTGTGATTCACCCCTCCCCTCTCAGGGAGATCAGGGGTCCTTCATGATGGTCAGTTTGAGAGAAACATTCAAACACTAAAGGATATATCGATATATGTTTAATTTTATTTTAATGGTTTTTTGGATCAAAACATTCCAATAGTTATTTTTTCTTCACAATAATATATTTATCTTAAATATTCATATGCCTATGTATAAATCACCAGATGGAATGAAGCATAGAACTCCAATGTGTATAGATTAAGTTGGTAAATAAAAGATTCTCATACCTAATCTAGTTAATAAAATGGTAAATAATTTCATATCCATTAATGGGAACACTAATGAATCAAATATGCTATAGAATATTTATATTGACAATAATTGTTATGATCTTGTGTTTGAAGTTTTTTATAATGCATTTCATTGATTATATCCATTGAATATGGTTATGAGATTTGCAATGAAAGGGAACCTAAACCATGGGTATATTGTCCTTTTTAGATTCATGGTTGAGGAGGGATACATGATTATTACTCAGTTCCTTCACTAAACCTCTCTCATGTTCAAGAAATGTTCTTGTATCTCTCCTGATGAAGTACATATTGGATCCATCATATGTGATAAACTCATAAGTAATAAAACTGGAGCTCTTTCAATCATATGAAGGTCCTCTTGTAAAAATCATGGAACATAGAGTTATATATCTATTGAACAAGACTACTTACCTAGGAAAATATCTCAGAGGGAATAATATATTTTATGAATCTATATGGGAACTAGATTGTGTGTTGATATTGGTATATCTAAATTTTTTAAATAGAGATATTGAATAATGAGTGGAGAATTCATTTTAAGGGGCTTGGAATGTAGCACACTGATATTTTCATATATATATAAAAAATTATTTGATTACTTATGATACATGATTCCCCTATTAAAAAATAACTATATTGTAGTATAACCTTAAATACTATCCATTATATTTGAAGGTATGAATTAGACTATCTAGAATATGAAAAATTGAAGTGTAAAAGGAATACAATTATTATCATTTGATTATAAATAAATAAAAATAATAATAAAATTAATTTTATTTTCTGAAAAAAAGGTTTTAATCCATCAAACATATTTCTTCCTTAAAAAATTAAAATAATCACTAAATTTGATTGATTTTATTGAAACATAGAGGTTATATATGCAGTTAAATTTTTAATATTGTCTATTTTTTTTATGTGAGACATGAATAAGGAAAATTCAATAATTAATAATCTATTTTTCTAAAAAGGGGTTTTTCATGTTTTTCACCATTATTTTATATTGAATTCAAGTAAATGGGTTATAAATTATGAATTATGAGGGTTAGATTTTTTATATAGGTCAGTTTTATTTTTGATCATTATGATTAGTCACTATAGTAATTTTTGTTACCCTGGTAAAGGGTAAATTTTGTAATTAAATTTAAAAATAATATGATAATGACTAAAAAGGACTCTAACACATGATTTAATTTTATTCGATGGGGATATATAATCTATAATGATCTAAACATTGAATATATGAACTTTTATTGCATTTTTTAAATGATTTTTACAATTATAGTTCACTATGTCATGAAAAGTATCAAATATCATTCTCTTTGATTTATTATATCTACATTTTTTACATGGGGATTCAAATATGATTTTTTCAATTCTAAATTGTATTTTTAAATAAAATTTATTTTTTAATGATGATAATTTAAATATAATTTTTAGTGTTTGGATAATTACATTGACCTCTAATGAGTCACTAACAATGTATTTATCCAAATATGATAAAAAATAAATTATTATAAAAATACAAAATGAAATATATTTGGTTCAATTTTTATTGTTTATCAAATTTATTAGGTAAATATATTCTATTATAAATGTTTTAATGTATTATATTTTAATTAAATCTTCATTTCGTGTCCTTGATCTCAAATTAATTTAATAGTTCCAAAATTGGCATAAATTATATTTTATAATAAACAATGTTCTATTAAAGGTTTTATAATACATAAAAATATGATCGTCATCCATATGGGGTTAATATTCTTTAGCATACTAACCGTGGACTATTTAGGAGTAACTTGTCCACCTATTGTAACATTATTATCCCTATAAGATTTATATAGTTGATACCATGATTAAGGTAATAAATATATTATGAATGAATTAATAAAAAATAGATGGTTTGAAATGGAACGGGATCCTATATAAATTTTATTATATGATGAATTTAAAACATAAAAAAATTATACTTTAATTTTTATGATTATAATTAATTTTTTTGGGAACGAATTTATTATATTTAAATCTTTTATTAAATTGTAAGTGTGTTTCCTCACTACAATATAAAATAGATCCCCTCATTTCTCTTCATTTCATCACATTGATCATTCTATATTAGCCAGACCATGCCCATTCATCTTATATACATATCTAGAAACTAATTTGTTGTGATGTTATTATGAAAATTAAATTACAATTATCATTTTGTATGGATCTAATGAAGGCGAAATGAAGAAGTAAACATGAAACCCATCCTATTTGAATTTTTTTCATCTCATAGTCCTAAATATATGATATTAATAAAATAATAATAATATGAGTAACATTATTATACTAAAATTTTATTATTATTAAAGGAACTTTATTAATAATTTTTTCAATCAAATGGGAACTATAATTATTATTCATACATATATTCGGACTTCCATCTCAAAGAAACAATACTATATTATTTTTATCATAATAATTCATGTTTTGGTATTATGATGCTTTTAATATTTATAAAATATATTTATAACATTTTAATTCTTCTATATTTATAAATATATAATCTACCTTCTTACTTTCCAATCTGTTAGAAAATGAAAATGTCACTCATGCGTACGTGTTGACAATCAACTATACAAAGCGATGCAATTTTTTTAAAATTTATATTTTACATGGATGATATAATTATATATTTAATGAATATAAATTATATATATATAACAATATTTTTTATTGTGAATTATTATATGACATCCTTTTTTGTATCTATCCGAAAGTAAAAAATAGAATTAATGCCTACATATGGATTGCCATCTCAACAAATAGTGTGATTAAATTTTATAACTAAATCCATAGTGTATGAATCTAAATAAATCTATAATAAATATAAATATATATAATGAATAATTTTTTTGATATTATGTAAATATGATTAAATTTAGAGTACCATGACTGCCAAATCGAAACATACTTGAAAATCGATGTGGTTATCACCCAGAAGTGTTATTTCTAACAAAAAATAATAATTATAAAGGTGATAATAGGTCATAAGTTAATTATAAATTGTATAAATTTATTAATATGGTTCTTATATATATGAATAAACCACTATATTATTTATAATTTTGGTTTGATCACATAAGAATAAATACGAGACTTGAGGTAATATATTTATGTTTTAGTCAAACTTTAATTTGGATTGTATATTCATAAATTTCCATAGAGGAAATTATTTAATCTTTATGTGATAAATCTTTTTAATTTTTTTAGGATCCATTTTTTTCATGATGATATATATTTTCCATTTATTTTTCCCACCTTATGTATTCAAGAGATCAAAATTCTGTTATAAAGAAAACAGACTTTATATCTCTCTTCAGTCCAAAATCATTTTTTCATCCACATCGATATTCTGTAAAAACCATTTCTAGAATGATTTTAACATTTTAACATTTTTTATTATATTTTTTATTCAAATCATTGATTTTTTTGGAATTATTTTTTAAAATGAATCTTCTGTTTGACTTTGATATGAGGAACGTATTGACATTTTCTACAAAAACTGTCAATGTTAGGTATTAAAGTATCTTATATTGAATTTAAATAATTTATATCCATAATGAAATATTTGTACATTGAATATTCATTTTAAAATTTCAAATTATCTTTAAAAATAATAATTTTCCATAATAGTTTTGAAAAAAAATATATTTCAAATAGTGATTATCAAAGTGGAAATGATATTTTCCTTATAAAATATTTTAGTGATATTTTAATGTAATTTTCATCAGGTAAGACAACATTTGATATTAATTATTATTTATAGGTTATATGATCTAATGATTTCAGCCTTCTTATTTTTATGGATTTATTATGATTAGGACGATATGATTTTTATTATACACATTTATTTTCATGGATTATGCTATTTTAAATTTGTAAAATATTAATGAATAATTTTTTTTCTTTACATTGGTAATTATGTGGTGATATAGTAAGAGTTTTATAATCTTACTACACAATTTTTAATGGTTTTAATTATTTGATTGGTGGCTCTCTACCTATATACCCATCAAATTTATTTTGTAAAATATTATATCACAAGATATTAATGTGATAATCAATTCAATGTTACTGATCAACTCTATGAAACAAGAAAATGAGTTTTATCTGCAATTGGAAATAAGTATATGTGTATAATCCATTATGGTAAATAGGTTTTTATTCTTAATCCATTATGATTTTATGTAATTAGTAGATAACCTTTTCATATTAAATGGTTTCTAAACGTATGAGGATTCCACACTTTTGTGATATAAAAAAATGACTCTTGAATGATTTATGATTATGTTTTACTCTTATGATTCATGTCCTTTGAAATGATAAATTTTTAATCTATGAATCATTGTTACAATCCATGATGGATTACATATAAAATTTATAAGTTATATTCATGACTTCATACCTTCATTATTTTAATCTTCTTTCATATGATCGTTGATTGATATTTACCGTGTTTACCTTTAATAAGTATCTTCCCCCACCCTTTCTTATTTTTTATTACCTAGGTTATGACTTAAGGATTAGGTATTTCCTTTATTGTAATATTAATAAATTTGATAAAATTTATAGGAGAGTTTCAAGGTATTTAAAAAATTAATAAGATTGTAGATATAGAATACAAATACACTAATCCATTATGGTCCTTGTGTGTGTATTTGTGAAATTTATTGAATATTCATACTAAAGGATGTAATATATCTGTGTGTGTGTCTCTGTGTGAAATTTGTTGTCCCTTACATCATTATCTGGGATTAGAAATCATTTCATGGCTCTTAATTGTCAGTAAAAGATCATCTCCTATAATAATCGGGCGAGATCTGGCATAACCTCAATCCCTAACTGGTAATATATTCTTGAAGGAATAAAAAAGAACAATCAGGAATAAAAATATATTTCCAAATCAATCATTAATTGAATTCCCACACACAATAACATATAACCTTCATGTCACCATTATTCAACCATATCCATAATTCCACTATTCCAACAATTAGATTGTAGGGTAACATAGACATGAAATACATCAACATAGAGTGATACTACATCAATTTACATTCACCATCTATGAACCATCGATAAAGGATACCTCCACCATCTCTCTCATAGTCTCAATTTGATATGAATCACTGTAAGGTCGCATAATCACGTAGATCATTATCCTTTTACCCTCACCCAACCATGGATGAATCTCATTATGAAATATTATCATATCCTCAAGACCCTACTATAAGTCTATACAAAATATAACTACCATATATATGGAAGGTAGATTCAGAATAAATTAATGTAATTAATTGATTTTTCTTTGGTTTTGAAAAATTGAATAAAAAATTAGTGGAATGAAATTTAAATTTTAGTCATGTTATTAATTTCTTGATTTTATTTAGAAGACATAAATTTATTTTGAGTATTTTAATTTATTAATTTTATGGTCAGAATCATGTGTTTTAGTTTTTTTTAATCCTGATGAATTTTATTTATAGAAGTCAAACATTTAAATTTTATATTTACAATATTAAAGGAGTGAAAATTGAAGTGAAATGATATTATGAATTTATTTTACCCTTCATATGACTTCATCCTACCCATTATATGAATTGGGTGGAACTGTTACCTAAGAAAAAAATGACACTTCATGATTGTATATCATAAAGAATCATACATTAGAGTATCCAGATCATAATATATCAATCTAGGGTCCAAATTTACGTGGAGTAATATTATCATTTATTACTATAATCTATTAATTTAAGGGTCATAGGAATTGTCAATGAGCAATTTCAAGGACACTATTGCATTACATGGAGGTTTTAGGAGTATTAAATTTATCGTTTACTGGTAATCATGTTTTAAAATAAGGTATATAAAAGTAAGACAATTCCTATAAAGAGTATTTTAACATTATATAAATCACTTTTTTGGTAAACAAGGTGTTGTGTCATAGTATCCCTGTGTTTGGAAGCCATTTGTGCATCAATGTAATCAGTATACTACATTTGGGTACCCCCAAGATTTACTTACTTTCATAAAAGAAATTATGAGGGAAAAATAATACGTAAAGGTATCATAATAAAATATCTTATGTGTTACAGTGATTGGATCATCTTTTGAAGAGTTATTCAATGGTACACTATAACATATATAAATGTAACCCTATGAAAAATTAATGTGAGGGTGATCAATGGATCTACATAAGGATACAATCACATGGAACATAAAATCCATACTACTCATAATGGAAAAGGAAAATAAAAAACCCATTTTCATTATTTCAATAAAATTAGGGATATCATTAAAAAATGATCCACATGGTGATCAAAAAAATATAGAAGTTTGTAAAGAAAATTGGAGGGGATCAAATCATAGAGAATATTCCTGATATGTGGTCACCTAATAAAATATGATCCATTGACCTAGAAATTTTGAATTTATATGAAGAAGAATAAGAACTAATTGATGGGCACCGAATGAATGAAATATAAGGAATAATGTTAACTGTTGTATTTAAATATTTTTTCCTTCCCCTTTTAAAAAGTATTCTAATCATAAAAATTACTATATTTTCAATATCTAAACATTAATTTCAAGTGAATTAATTATCTATTAATCATGTTTTCCATCCCCCTGTCTTCCACCGTGATCCATAGCTCTATATAGGAAGAGAAATATTTCAAGTTATTGGTCCATCAAGGGGAATATGTGGTCATTTTTAATCAATTATTTTCTTTTTTATAATTTTTTTCGTCTACGATATGACATTGAGTGGTGAATAAGTCTATTAATGCACAAACATTGTGTTTTTCAATTATTTTCCATATAATTCAATATGTCCCAAAATTGATATATCCCTTCCCTTAATATATGTTTCATATTATTAGAGTTTATTAAATTGATGGATGGGAAAATAATGATTGGATTTAGGTGTTGGAATAACATATAACTCTTTTGAGTGTGCTCTTTTCCACTTCACTATAGAGGATGTGAACAATATATGCATTGGGATTATTCTTGTGAGTTTCTAGTCCCATGATCTAAATTGAAAATAGAAATATGTGATTTGTTATGACTTGATTTATTGGTATGAGGTAATTTGAAGTAATATAAACCCATTTTCTTCAAACAATACTCCATCCCCTTTCCCTTGGACCGTGGTTTTCCTATCAAAAAATAGGGGGAAAACTAGTCTGAATTTCATTCATCATGATTTAAAACATAGAGAAGAAAACTAACATATTAATATGTTATTAAAATTTGTGTCTTTAGGAACAAATCCTTGAGGGATGAACCTAGACATCCATTATTATTTCTTCCCAGTATTTAAAATTTTATTGAATGCATGTCTTATGCTAGACTATCTTTACTAGTTCCAATTTCATGGTGTTCGAATCTTTTTTTCAATATTTCTTGACATCTATAATTAGGTTTACATGTTTTATTTTATTTTTTCCTTCTATTCATCCATTATTTTCTCTTACTAGGATAATAGTCATATAATGGGAAGTCTATGATAATGGATCACCACTTTTATACTCAAATAAACGATATTGATTAAATCAATACTGAGGTCATTAAACCCAACATTTTACAACCCCAAATCAAAACAATGAGTCCAAGTTGGAGATCCATGTGACCATATGAGCACCACCCCATATACAGGAGGCTACAAAAAAGTTTCAAGGATTCGAAGGTCGTTAGTGGGGAGACTACCCCTTTAGTATATTATGAAAATACCAACACTATATATAATATAAATAAAATTTGTTATAATATAATAAGAAATAATCCTATTGAAAAATCAAATAACACACATGTCATTGATAGAAAACAAGAAAATTTACAAGGATTTTTGATTTGAAATCCTAACCAAATTATATATACAATAATTTTTTTTAAAGTGTTGTATCCTTTAGATCGCATCACGATATAGATCCATGCTCTATTATCCTTCTCTAAAACATCTATAATTATCCCCTAAATATTTTTTAGATCTTAATATATGATTTATTAACATGCACTGAGATGATTGTGTAGTGTGTGGGTAATAAATCCTACTAAAAGTCCGCAAATGAGTCCCTCGGATATTTATACATGAAAAATATGTGTATCACATTGTTAAAATAAGTGATCAAGAAATCATAATCCATAAAATGTCAAGAACCCATGTGCTAAATATGCCACCACATGTCTTGGCCACACCTACTTCATCTCTATACTGGAATAATGATCAAATTTTTATAAAGTGATCTAGAACTAGACACAAGGGTGGTGACATGTTACATAATATCATTAATGCATAGAATCTTAGGCTAGTACACATGGTTGAATAGTGAAAATGTTCTTAGTATCTATAATGAATTGATTTCTGGAAAGTTAATCAATAACCTCAATGAATTAAACTTCATAATTGGATATGATGTAGTCTTTATACAACCCATTGTATAGTCTCACCACTATCCAAACGTCACATTATTCACTCTCCCTCTCAACGGGTTAATCATCATAGGATAGTCCACCAATTACGATTAACAAGATAATAAATCCAAGGTGTTTAAATAAACACAATAGTGTATATCATAATAAAAAAAATAAAACATCATTGTGAGAAGATATCATGAAAATATAGTACCATGTGATCAAAATTAGAAATGGTAACATGATTCCTAAAAAGTATGCCTGGTATCTATAATAAAAAATGGGTAACCTGGGAAAATCATACACCCACAAGAAAACATCATCAAACATGGACTACAAGCTATTGCATCATAATAAATACTTAATATAATGAATTATAAAAGTGACTCAGAAGGTAATGAACATCCTATATTATGGTTATTAATGAATAACTGTATGGTTTTTCATGAATTAACTCCTAAAAAACATCCCACACCCACAGATAACAAGCTCACATGTCAAATATGCCTAGTACAAATTTTAATTATAAATATGGGGGGTTAGAAAATATACTCAAGAAGATTCCATAGAAATATTTTTTTTCTATAATCACATAACTCGTTGATTCTATAAATTAAATTAATTTTATGGTATATCGGAGGAGTGGATTCTATATCAACATATATGTTGTCAATTTAAGAATAGATCGTGAATTCAAAAATAATTATAAAATAAAAAACTATTACTTACAAAGAATAATCGATCGATCCTCAATTAATTTATAAAAAATAGATTCAATATGTGATGAAATATATTGATAGTCTCAAAATAATCGTTCTATAGAAATATTCCCAGAAATAGATGTGGTTATTGAGTAATTTTACTACAGTCAAAAGGGATGTTTTGGAAAGTGAAATCCCCAACTGATCTTTAAGTGAATAACGAATTATTTAATAGTTGGAATAGTAATTAAAAGATTAGGCATAAGGATAATGAATCTAGGAATCATCTTAGGTGAAATGACTTTGATCAAGGAGAAACCATTGGAATATTGTGTTTCACATAACATACACGATTTCATTATCTGTATCTATCTTGGTCTCATTGGAATCTATCTTTTTTAGTATACGAACCCATCAAGGAATGTCATATAAGTATTAGAAAATAAGAGTTATTTTTATAAAAAGAATAATGGGTCAAAATAGAATACCAATATCCACTAATTATGATTTCATATCATTAATTTCATGAATCTATATATTATTTAAAATGATTAAAAACACACAAAATATGATCCCTTTCTAGGAATCTAGACATGCCATATTTTTTGGTATTAGAGTTCCTCAAACCATTCTCTATTCAAGTTGTTGGAAACAAGATAAATACATAGAATTTTTTTTGAGGGTTCACAATTTTTTAAATAGTGAACCTTAACCATGAACTACCTATTGAACCAATTCCTCTTGTTACATGGTTTCTATGAAAATCATCTCAGTTTGGGAAAACCCTTCTCAAACTACAAACACATAAAATGTCCCCCAAAACTCTCTAAGAAACCAGAAACCCCCAAAAAATTAGTTTAAACCAAACATATCTAAAAACCTATTATTAAAGGATAAAATTATCTCATAATGTAGCTAAAAAACATGAGTTCATTACATTCTTCAAATATAATGAATTAACAACCATGACATGGTTCTCTAGGAGTCGGACTCGAATAACATAGGATATTGAGACCAAACATATACCTCTTACTCTTCTATGTCTTTTGGATTCTACCATACAGCTATAGGATATAGATAACTGGTACCATCTTCCATCATAGAACAATTTTTATTTGTTATATAATGTACACATGGGGATTCATGCACATTCCCCCAATATCCTGGTAAATATACTTACAATTGATGAAAATATTAGGATTGGTCATGTTTCAATAGAGTTGAGATACAAAAAAGACATCATGCATACCTTAGTATTGAGAAGTGTGATCTAGATAGTACACCACTATTAAAATCCAAATAGTGATATAAAAGGTCCAATATACTGCCACATTATCTTCTATTGATTTCTTAAATGTAATTTTCATAACTGGGTACTTACTATAATAAAAACATAAAATCATTTATAAAACTCTGACAATATCCTCCTATGGATTAGATAATACATATTCCTACTCTATGTTATGTTAAACCTCTTATAAATCAGCTACACTCCAACAGAGGTCGCTTTTTCCATATCTAGGCCCCCAAAATACTACATCACCAATTACATGCCAATAATGTGGTGAATGAAATGTTTTACCATAGTTTTACCCATAAGGTTCCATATAAATCAATCCCTAGTAACTATTTTGAATATAAAATCAACTAAAACTAGTTTATCATCCCATGATCAACCGATTTCAAGAACACAATCTCGGATCATATCCACCAATATGTGAATCAACAACTCTAACATTCTATCTATTTGGGGATGGTGAACTTTTAACAATCTTAGATGATTCCCAATGTTTTTGGTACCCCTAATAAATCCATGAAATAAAACATGCATCTCTATCTGGTACCATTCTTAAGGAAAATTCATTTAAGAAAACTATCTACAACAACCCATATTTTAATACACCTTAATTAATGATTTCTTACATAAGGATACCCATAATACGTTACCAGAGAAACATGGGTCCCAGTGTCAATTAGAAACTGTGTATATATAAGAAAAAAACTAAAAAAGGGTCGAAAAAATTATTTAAAATTTCTATAATAAGATCTTAAAATCCATTGATCTTCTAAAATTCCATGGGATAACTTTAGGACGAAAATAAGGAAGGGGTGAACTACATATCCCTGTAAGGGAATAGTCAAATAATAACATTATCTATGTAATAATTGTGAGTCAACATGTATATCATGGAAGCATAAGAGGGTGATAATTATAAACTTGAACATCAAAGAATGATATATGATAATAACATAAAGAAAACAAGGGAATGTGGAAATATAATAAAGTAAGACATTAAAAGATAAGTCAATGATAACTACCAAGAATTAGTAAGATGGTATTTTTAGGACAATCTCCAAATAAACATAAAATACATTTCATAAGATAAAACATTTACTAATTCATTATATTTATTTATAATTCTAGTACCACTTGTAATATTCCTATAATGTACATGAGTAATTGTTCCATATAGATCATTTAACATAGGATCCTATTTCACAACATTTCATACCATAAATAAGGAGTTGGGGTTACATACAAGGGTATCCCCCATGAAAAAAATATTCGTACTTATTTTTTAATATTATTCAGTAGAAATGAGGATGGTTATTCACCACACAAATTTATATAATTGAACAATAATAGGATAATTTTAGGAGAGTAATGAGGGTACATAAAGATTATTGTAAGGGATTAAAGTTTTGAAATTGGTCCCGTCACATGAAAATAATTTGGATAGAAATTGGGATGTGTTAAAAATATTTCCAATAATAGAAATTTTGAATCGAAATGCCTATTATAAATTAGGTTTTTTGAATAAATATAGGAAAGAGAGGATCCTTTAAGTGAGATAGTTCTACATAAATATCAACAGGAGCTTCCTAACAACTTGGGGAACCCTAGTAGGGATTTATAAAGGTAATTTCAGAGTAACTCCATACACAATAAGTTTTTAAAGAACATGAATTAGTCGTTGGGAGATTTTTTATAGAATAAGAGAGGGGAATTTATTTATTAATTTTCAATCTATGGTTTTTTACTCTAATATAAAATAATCCAGACCAAAAACAATAAAAATTTTCTTCCAATATTTCATTCCAAATAGGAGGAAATTTAATTATTATTATAGTTTAAGAGATAAAAAAAATTAACATAATACCCTTGTTGATGTGTAAGTGAGTGATTTTTATAAATAATTGGTTTTCAACGACTAAAATATACTATAGTTTTTATAGGATTAATTGTTAATTTTTATGATTAAGAAAACAAGATAAAAAATTATTTTAATGGGTAAATATATATTTGGACCTAAACCACTTTAATAGAATATATTACATCACTTTTTGGATAATTTTTATTTTTTTACATAAAAAATAGTATTTATTTTTTCAAATTATTTATATAAATATAATAATTTAAAATTTCATATAAAGAATCCTCTTTTCCATATTTTTTTTAAATTAAAGTTTTATAACCCTAATAAAAATTTCATTTGACTTTGAAAAATTATATTATCATTTATATTTAATATGTTTTTTAATAATAATGTATAATTAAAATATATTTTATTTAAATAATTCAATTACTAATAAAATATAGTGTATTTATTGAAGTTATATTTTTCTCAAAATTACAATTTTTGTTTCGTCAAATAAAAATCTAATTTTGATAAAACATATTATTTTTTAATTATAAAATTTGAATAAAACATCAATAAAGTCATTATTTTCATGAATGAAATTAAAATTAAAAATTTTCATATTCTTAGGGTCTACATACATAGAAATTTATTATACTATTGAATGTTGTATGGTTCGGGTGTACAATGTTGACATTTTCTTAGGGTGGTTCGGAAAACATGGTTTGTGAAATGATATCAATGATCTTGACCTTGTCTTATAAATGTTTATACTCTTTATTTATTTGTTCAATTCATTAATGGGACTGTTAATGGGTTAATCTCATTATTTTTATCTCCTTAAAAAGATATGATAAATTTACTTCATCGGGTATGATCCTACATGTCGATATCATCACTTTCTCTTTCAGTGTTAATTGTATTTATCATACACCTATATATATATATTAATCATATGATCACTTAATAATATCTTCACAATCAACAGTAATGATTTTTAAAGGAATTTTAGATCTGACATTATTTAACTTGTAACAGTCAATAATAGTCAATGTAGTGAATGGGTTTTCATTAATTTCAATTATTAAAAATGAATTTACTAATTTAAAAATTAAATTTTGTTTAAAAATGACCATATCATTTCATCAATGGTTCATTTAAAAATTTCACCCTAGAAAATTCATTGGTACACTAATTTAGGTGGATGATTTTTTTCTTTAATCTCCTCTTCTGGTTCCCAATTTGCTTCCTTAAAACAGCATACCCTCCTATAAAGTCAGACTAGGTGAGTTGCCATGTTTTATAGAACTTTAACTCTAATATGTAATATCTTCACTAGCTACTAATTATATGAAATATAATTCCCCAATGGTAGAACCTATAGATTCAGTATATGAGAGTTGTATTCCATGTACACCCTCATGGGGGTTACATGGAACACATCATGTACATGAGATAGGTTCGGTGGGAGTGTAATTCAGTAGGAAACCACTCAAATGTTACCAAGGATATCTAATGGGATGATGTATTTTTTGGTAATATTTACCTTCTTACCAATCCTCATGACCTTATTCCATGGTGATATATGAAGTGAAACATTATCTTTAACATAAAATTACATGTATCATCGATGATTGTCAATGTATATTTTCATTCAAATCCGAGTGGTTTTTGTATTACCTTGAACGGTTTGAACCATATCCATCATATCATTAACAATATCTTCTCCCATAATCATCTTCTCTCTAACTTCATACCATCATGTTTGAGTCTCACTCCTCTTCCCATAAATATCCTCATAAGGTTGCATTTGAATTATGTAATTCAAAATATTTTAAACAATATCTACACTAGGGGAATATGTTCATCCCTATATCATTGAAAATAAATTGACATTATCTCATCATATACTTTATATTTCTAATAGTTTCTTTAGACTAACCATCAAACAAGGGGTTACAGGAAGTGTTTTTGCTTATTTCTATATCCACTACATACTGATACTTCTTAAAAACCTCTAGGTAAACCTCATATCATTAAAAGATATAATATAGTGTTTAACTCCGTGAAATCTTAAAAATTACCTTATTTATATCATAGTTAGTTTTTTAAGAGAAATATAACCCTTGATAGAAATGAAATGATCTAACATAGTTAGGTGATTGTCTACCTCATATATAGCTATATTTAATTTATAGTTCCCTGGGATTTCAATGATGAAATAAATTTTTTTATATTCCCATTTCTATACAAGTATGGGAACTTTTTGGAATTAAACCATTAAACTTATCTTGTGCATCCTTTATATTTTAGAAGACCGAGCATCGAGACACAAATTCTATAATCTACCTATCTATGATATCCCAATAGAATTGTTGCCTTAAATATATATATATATATATCTTAGTTCTTCCTAGATTTATAGAGAAGGATAATCAATTCACATCATCCAAAAGATGCCTCTTCAGTTTTAGTTTTTATGTGACACATATCTCAGTTCCAAACCTACTAACTCCGTATTTATTAAATATGAAACCTGGAATATTTTATAGTTATCTATATCTCTACATCATCTTTCTAGGATTCATTGATCATCTCTATAAAATATGGTTAAGGTGTTATTTAATTAAGGTAATATTAAGACTATTTTTTACTCTACATTCAATACATTGTATGTTAAATAATATTGGATCCCTAATAATCCTCATCATGGATAGGGTTGTAGGATCATTTCCACTTAAATTATTTTCCAATTTGATTATCATCCTACGATGGAAATGGATTGAACAAAAATAATCATTTCTCACATATAACCATATTTATTGGTTCATATTGATATCATTTTGTGTGAATATATACTTGAGGGAGTTATGGTCCATTTATATGTCACACATCTCCCCAAAGAGATAATTTCACCAAATTATCAATTTTATGATCAATGAAGCTAGTACTAGATCATTTTATGGGTATTTCATCTCATTAATCATTCATTTTTGGGGGGCATAGGTTATCAATATTTCATATTTCATGAGTAAAAAACACAATACCTTTTCGACATCATCAATGTTGATCACAATTCCATTCCCACTGGTGGGTAATGTGAAGACCGGTGTATTTACTATCATGTTTATCGATTTATTAAATATTTCTTTACATTCATCACTCTAGACATTCTTCACCCCTTCAGATTTATCATGTCTAGTGGGATTGAAAATCATTATTATTTTATTGTAAATCAATAACAATACCAAGATATTCCATGGAAGCTTTGTATTTTCATTGCCATGTTTGGCCTCTACAATCATTCAATTGCATCTATTTTTAAATGGTCAACATATAATCCTTTAAAGATTATGACATGACCAAGGAATGTAAATTCCATAACCCTAAACTATAAATTACTAAAATTTGCAAAATTTATTTCATTCTCTATGGTCTTCATTATTCATTCAAATTCTACACATGGTTCTCCATGATTTTTTAGAACAATAGATTATCAACTATAAAAAATACATTCTGTTTTTAAAGGAAATCCATCAAAAATCTATTCCATATATCCATGAATATTTTTGGAGAATTAGTGTGTCCAAAATAAATCACTATGAACTAGTATTTCACATACCTTTAATAAAAAAAATTCATGTGAATATATTACTTGATCACATTCACATGAATATATCCTAACTGAAGAGCCACCATAGATAAGTACTAAAATCACATATTAAATTGAATAATTAAAAAATACATAGAATGGGATAATTTTTCATTATCTTAATCTTGTTTCTCTCATGAAAATCAATACATAGGGTATTGACCCATCGTTCTTCATTAAAAATAGGACTGGTGCACTTGAGTGTGAAGTAAATGGGAATATAAACCATTAATCTAGATTCTTTTATAATTTCTTCTTTAGCTCCTCAAATTCAAAAATTGAAATGCTATATGGAGTCTTGGATATTGGAGAAGCTTAGTTCATAATCTAGAGGGAGAACTAAACCTCTAATCTATGCGAAAGACAATTAAATTCTTTGGGAAACACATCATTAAATTCCCATACAACTTTTTCACCTTCATGGATAGTTTTTTATTTTTTATTAATCATTTTAGAAACATATTCCTTCTCAGAAGCTGATAATGTGATGACCTATAATTTTATTAATGAAAATTCCTCTTGATCTAATTAAATTTCCTATTATATAAAATGGTTAAATAAAATGTGAACTTCCTTGGTTTTATGTTTTTTGATTTCAAAATACCATTCTGAACTGTTATCATTGCTAATATATCTATTGAACAATGATAACATGATTATTATATTTATAGGGCCTTAAAAAGAATATTTACATAGACAGACAAAGTGATGGCCTCATATAGTAGTATTTCTCCATACGAAGACAATTTTTTGGTGCATGGAAATAAGGTGGCATCACTGGGCTTCGCTCTTGACCAATCCCTAGTTGAGCTTCAACACGTTATTCTTGAATGGAACTTCCTACGAGATAAGTGGAAGTTGATAGAGATTACCACCCAAGAGATGTTATCCAAGCCACCCCAAGAGTCTTTCACCACCGCACGGCTTACCCTTAGGTCATATGTTGGTGTTATAAGTGGTTATGTAACATGTCCCTAGCACTGTGATTATGTGCATTGTTTTTGTATATAATGAAAAATATACATTCATTTTATTATTGTTACTTTGTAAATAGTTTTTAAAGAACAAATATTATTTTTAGTTAATATTCAATTAAAAAATATATTTTGAGATATTAATGGATTTTTTAATTAAATAATATTTTAAGAAAATATTATTACTAAAAAACTTTTTATTAAATATAAATTATCATATACTTTTTTTATGAATACAAATGTAATTTTTATCAAGGTTTGAAAGTTGTTTTTTGTCAAACCCCATTATTTTATATAAATGTCGGTTTTTATTTAAAAAGTTAAAATTCACATATTTAGAAAACTATTTACATAAAATGAATATTATTTTCAGAATAAGTACAACGAAATTATACAATGGTGAATTTTTCATCATTTTCTGAGATAGTTGGATTTATGGGTAAAAGTTTAACACCATTAAATATATAATGTGTTTTATGACATCATAATGACCGAATAGAGATGTAATAAAATAATATAAATGGTATTTTTGGAAAAAATGTAATTACCTTTAAAATAATTTGATTTTAGATTTTTATTTATTTATTTTACAAAGCCTTAGAGGACCCTCTAATACTTATAAAACATTTTAACATTTTATAAATATTTCCTTAAGATTGTGACTCACCTCCTCATAAACCAGCCTAATATTTTAATAAGTTAGGAAATTGGACTTATATAATAATTTTTCCCAGTCCCATTTGTAAAAACCCATGGTCAAAAACCAATGGTTGGTTTTGCGGTTTTGATTAGTTTAATTTGTAGTGTCCAAAACCAAAATAATAAATAATTCACTCTCTTTTCCTATATAAACCCACCCAAGCTCCCATTTCTCATCACTAAAAACATTTTTATCTAGAAAAAACCAAGCACTACTATCTATATAATCATCCCAAGGATCCAAAATCTCCCAATAATCCCCTCTTAGACAACCCCCATGCCTTTGGAATCACACTTCCAAGTAAGGGATTTCTTCATTTCTCATTTTTCTCCAGATTTCATTAGGTTGTTATGAAGTTTTATTTTCAATTAAAAATGTTGGGGTATGATTTGAAAACTCTCCTATACTTCCCTCATAATTTTTTAATGATAATATACCACATTATCCCCCATTAATGCCTCCAATGTACACCTGTTACCATGCCAAAATTCTGGATGGGATTTCTCTCACCACATTTACATTCAATAATTTATTTTGTTTTATAAATATAAATTACCTTAAATATTTTTGTACATGTATCTATATTACCCCCTTAATGTACATTTCATGTACACATTATGAGACACCTCTTTCTCTCTAATCAACCATTTTTATGAATTTTTATGTCACACTATTATGCTTCCGAAATTGCACTGCGATTTTCCATGCCAAAGTCATTGTGTAGTGAATACCATGACTATTTATCAATCAAGGGTATTCACCATTATTCAAATTTATATATGAATTATATAGTTTCATTTATTAATTCCAAATTACTTTATCATTTCATAAAATTCAATGTTTAATAAATCCATGTTATATGATTCAAGTGGCACACTTATGCAAGAAATGAAATGATTAAGAAAGGAACGCCCCAATAGCACTCCAATTCATTGGGTGAAGATTAGTATCATTATAAGTCAAGTTAAATGATGTTTTTCTCAGGATAATTATATTTCAATGAGGTTTTTCTAATTCTAATACATGTGAATGATGGTTTACTTATTCTCCATGTGCAATAAGCATTGGCTCATGATAATATAATGTAAAATGTAGTTTTAGTAATTCCACGCTACGATAATCATGTTATATCATGCCTTTATGTTCATTATTCTCTTATGCTCCATTGATATTCCTATTTACTAGAATGAACTACATTCTTCATGTTAATCCATGTTTACTCCTTTACTGGTCTTTATACCTCACACTTTTCTTATGAATGTCCTCAGGTTATCCCTTTCAATGTTAAGTATGAAAGAATGTGTGTGGTAATGTAAAAGAATATTTCAATAAAGATGATTATTTCTTGTTTTATGTTCTTATGTAATGTTCCTAATCCCCAAAATACACAAGAAATATTTATATTCAATTTTGTATCAAGTAATCATTTTATGTAATAAATTATGTTTAAGTGGGAAATAATGAGCAAGGTTGTAATAGTTTGTATCAGAGGATTGGATTAGTTATTTTTCATATTAGGATTAGAAAACCCTAGTGAAAGCCTTAGTGATATAGATAACTATAATAAAAACATCCCTAAAGTTTGGCTAGTATTGATTAAGTTTTTTACCATGAAAATAAAACCCTGTTTAAAAACTAGTAGGTAGATGCAACTTTGGCACAAATAAATCTTGGGATAAAACCTAAAAACACCGATTTGAGATACACTCGAACAAGAACTAGTGAACCACAATGGGCCATGCTTCACTCTTGATTATGATACTCCAAGGTAATATTCGATGGTAAATTCATAAGCTTAGTATGAACCATTTTTATAGGAGTTAAAAAAATGCCCCTAAGAATATATATTGGGAAGTAGATCAAGGATAACATAGATTGATTCCCATAGATTCATAAGTTAATGAAATAAATGTAATTTATAAGTTATACCTTTTTTTCATTGGATTCATATTTACAAGTTACCCATAACATTCCTTTTATTCTATCCATTGGCTGGTAATAAAATGACTCAGGCTAAAAACTGATGTGAAGATCAAGGAGATGACTGTTCTAATGAGATATCCAATTGTATGGGACTATGAATCACAAACATTGTCATAATAATCTCTCAATTAACTAATTTTTTGAATATAAACATGGTTTAAAAGAACATTCTAACACCCCCTAGAAAAGAAAAAGCCACACTCGAAATCATTATGAGACAAAGGCCTCGTAATTTTAATGGATTGTTTAATCCACAACTGATGAATAATTGATCAACTTCATCAAAAAGGTCTTCTATATCCTTCAATGTTCTAAAAATGATAAGGTACATCATGTTGCATATCATATGGAGGGTGAAGTTGATCAATGGTAAACATTGATCAAAAATATTAAGCATGAGAAGGAGATCTAGGCATTGGAATGGAAGGATTCCCAGAAAATGTTTTTCGATAAATATTTTCCCCGCACCCTCCAAAATAAGAGGGAAAAGGTCTTCCTTGAACTCAAGAAAAAAAAGATGATGAATCCATCAGATCATATGAGGAAAAATTCACAAGGCATGCATGATATGCCTCTGGATTTATCATTACAAAAGGCAAGGTTGACCACTTCTATGGTGGGTTAAAACCTAGACTACATAAATTCCTAGAGATCCATGACTTTAAGAGCTATGAGTAAATTGTATGATGTTCCCTCAAGGTTGAAAAGGGATCATTGAATCACAGGGGAATCATGTGGATAATAAGAATAAGGTAAAAATTAATTCTTGTAGTCTTATCAATAAATACATTGGTGCTAAGAAATTTCAACACCCAAATTGCCAAATGTGTAGAAAGAATCACCCTAGAAATTGCTTAAAGGGGACAAGGAAGTGATTTAGGTGTGGAACATAGGTGAACCTAGCCATTAACTACTGACAATAAAAAACTATGGTCATGATAGAAGAGAGGAACGCTCTATTCTACAATCAAAAAATTGTCCATTTCTTCAGTTACCAATAACTACTGCACTTTATAAACCCATGGCCTATACCAAGGGTTTTCGGAGGCAACAAACAACCTCCTAGTTAGAAAGGGAAATCTTTTTCCATCACTACCACCGAAGTGAACCCCAAATATTAAGTGGTGACAGGTACACTAGTTATTTATTCAAGAATATAGAACTTACTTTTCGATTTTAGTTATACGAATTCTTTTATACGCCAAATGTTAAGGAGAACAACACCTAACACCACCATAAATCATGAAATTAATGATGTCACTGAGAAAAGAAAATGGGGATCTCATTGAATCCCATGAATAAAACTCCTCCTTTGTTATAATTTGTGGATTGAACTTCTTGGTGAACCTCATCATACTCCCTCTAGTGTAATTTTATGCAATTAATGGAATGAATTGGATTTAGTTATATAGATCCAACATAAATTTCCGTGAATGTGAAATCACTCGCTATATGGTAAATCGACCCCCGATCGTTTATAAGTGTGAGGCAGAGGATGAATCTTCTTTAGCCCCATCGTATAAAGTGCCGATATTACTATCGTATGATCATGTGTATCTTGCTCAAATGATTGATTCTTAGGAAGCAACCATCATTGAAGACAGCCCTATTCTGAGGGAATTCACCGAAGTGTTTCCAGTGGAATTTTCTTCTCTTTCTCCTACAAGTAATGTTGAATTCTAAATTTATCTTATACTTGGGGCATTTCCAATATCAAATACTCTGTATAGTTTGGATTTTTTGGAGCTTTATAAGATGATGAAACAACTACAGGAGAATCTAGATAAAGGGTTTATACACCCCATGTGCTTCACCATGGGGTGCACTAGTCCTCTTCCTCAAAAATAAGGAAGGGTTAATGTAGCTTTGCATTGATCAACGTGAGCTTAGAAAAATAACGATAAAGAAAAATTATCCTTTTCCTTGAATTGATGAATTTTTTCATCAGCTACATGGAGCACAATACATCTACTATGGGGATTTGTGGTCGAGAAATTACCATTTAATGGTGAATAAGGAGGATATCCCCAAGACTGGTTTTCATACAAGATAATCGAACTATGAATTCATAATAATGCCTTTTGGACTCACTAATGCTCTATCAATCATAATGGAATTGATGAATACACTATTTATATATTACCTAGATAAAATTGTGGTGTTCTTTATAGACTATATTCAAATATACACAAAAACCAAGGAGGATCATGAGCATCATCTGATCATTGTACTAGAAACCTTGTTCAAGGAGAAGCTCTATGCAAAGTATAGGAAGTGTGAGTTCTAGTTGAACGAGATCCCATTATTGGGTCATATCATAACAAGAAATGGGATATTTGGGGATTCCTCCAAGTCATCTACATTTTATAGATAGTTGAGGCCAACATCGGTAACAGATATCGATAGATTCCTAGGGTTTGTAGGATATTATCTCCGATTTGTGATAAATTTATCACCATTTTCCAAAACTCATTCCACGATAACTCAAAAGGGAGTAGAGTTTTTATGGATTGATAAATGTGATGAGAGCTTCTTGGAGTTGAAATAGAGGATTATCATGGCACCCATGGTTACACTACCCACAAGTGAAAATTTTTTTGGTGTATTTAGTGACTTTTTGAAGAAGGTAAAGGTATGCGTGTAGATGAAAAATGATAAAGTCATTGCCTATGCATTAAGGAAATAGAATGTTTATGAGAAAAAACTATCCAACAAATTATCTGGAGTTCTCTAGAGTAATATTCGCTTTAAAATTTGGTGAAATTACATGTTTAGGGAAAATTTTGAAATATACCCTGATCACAAGATCCCCAAGTATATATTCATACAGAAAGAGTTGAACATGCACCAACATAGATGTTTATATCTCATCAAATACTATTACTTCTCAATACATTACCACCTTGGGAATGAGAATATTGTGGATGATTCTCTATGTAAAAAGGACCAAGTGATTCTATCATTGACGAGAATTGAAAAGTATCCAATCATCATATATTTGATGAAGATGGACATGGGAATCATATAGAAGGGAACATCATAAATCCTTTCACAAATGATTGCTCAACCATATATTCTAGAAAGGTTAAAGGATTTTCAAAAGGATGATGTGAGAATTTAGAAGAAAGTATAACTATCAGAAAAGGGAAATCCTCAGAGTTCATTGTTAATTTTGGACAAGACTATGTGTTATATCATATACAGAGTCAAAGAATGATCTTTTGGATGATCCACATAGTTCTAATTTTTCCATTAACTTGGAACACATAAAGATGTATTGAGATTTCAGTAAGCATTGTTGGTGGGATAACATGATGAAGCAGATTGCTGAGTATACATCAAGGTTCCTGGTATGTTAGAAAGTGAAGGCTAAAAGGAATAAGTCTATGGGGGGGATGAAAGAATTACCCATACGAGAATGGAAATGAGATAACATCACCATGGACTTTGTCACTAGAATTATAATGAAATCCAAAGTAAACAATGCTATCTGGGTTGTTGTGGATTATGTTACAAATACTAAACACTTCAATGCAATTTAAGAGGATTTCTAATTTGATCAAATGGAACATGTATGTATCAGAGAAGTGGAAAGGCTGCATGGAGTTCCACTATCTATTGTATCCGATCGAGATCCATGATTCCACTATATGTCATGTAAGAGTCTTCAACATTCTTTGAATACTGAGATGAACTTCACTATGTCTTATCATCCTTAAAATGATTGAAAATCTGAGTGGACTATCGAAACACTTGAGAACATGTTGAGATCATGTTGAATGGAATTAAAAGGAGGATGGGATCAACATCTTCCTCTAGTTGAGTTCTCTTACAATAACATCATCCACTGAAAAATTAAAATGTATCCTTATGAAGCCATTTATGGGAAGAGGTGAAGAACACCAACATGTTGGGATGAAGGTGGGGAGAGAAATATCCTAGGTCCAGAAATGGTCGAAGAGATGGTGGAGAATGTTAAGCCATCTAGCAGTACATTAATGATGCTCAGAGTTCAAAAAATATATGTTTTGTTATCATCAAAAAAACATATTGTTTGATGTCATAGATATGGTATTCCCCCTCATATCACCATGGAAGAGAGTTACGGGATTTGGTAACCAGGAAATGCTAGTCCAATATACATCAACCCTTTTGAGATCCTCAATCGCATTGGAGCAGTCACCTATCGACTAGCACTCCCATAGAACCTATCTCAAGTATCTCATGTTTTCTATGTATCACTCTTGAGGAAGTATATAATTGACCCCTCACATGTACTCAATCTATAGGTGGTACCTTTGGATAATGACGTCTCAGTGAAGAAAAGCCGGTGAAGATCTTAGATCGCAGGGAAAAAGTTCTTCTAAATAAGATAATTACCCTTCACATGGTGTTGTGGAATAACCACATGTTTGAAGAAGAAATGATGGAATCATAGGAAGTGATGAAAAATAGTTACACTTATCTGTTTTAGTGTGGGGAAAGGAAATTTCGTGGGAGAAATTTCATAAGGGGGGAAGATCATAACGACCCAAACATTTATTAATGAAAATTCCTCTTGATCAAATAAAATGTATTATTATGTAAAATGGTTATATAAAATATGAACTTAATTGGTTTTATGTTTTTGGATTTCAATAAATAGTTATAAATTTTTATCTCTTCTAATATAGTCTTTGAATAGTGATCATATGAGTATTATAAATATAGGGCTTTAACAAATCAAATTTACTCAGAAAAAATGAAGTGACAGCCTCATCATGTAGAATTGATCCATACAAAGCCCCTTTGTCAGAGATTAGAAATGAGGTAGTATCACTTCTCTTTTCTCTTGACCAATCCCAATATGAGATTCTACACATTAATCTTTAATGAAACAACATACAGGATAAGTGCAAGTTGATAGATATTACAACCCGAGCGAAGTTTTCCGAGCCACCAGAAGAGTATGTCACCATCGCACACCATACCCTTAGGTCATATGCGAGTGTTATAAGGGGTTCTGTTACAAGATCCAAGAATTATGATTATGTACCTTATTTTTTAAAATAATTAAGAATATACATTAATTTTATTATTGTTACTTTGTAAAATGTTTTCATGGAAAACATAATTTTTTTAATATTCAATTAAGAAATATATTTTGATGATTTGATGGATTTTTGAATTAAATAATATCTTAATATAATATTATTACTAAATTACTTTTTATTAAATAAATAATATTGTATAATTTTTTATAAATACAATTATAATTTTTATTAATGTTTGAAAAAAGTTTTTGTCAAAACCCATTAATTTTCGATAAATGTTGGTTTTTAATTTAAATATAAAAAAATCACATATTCAGAAAAATATTTAGATAAAATGAATATTATATTTGGAATCAGGATGTAGAAATTATCTAACTATGAATTTTTCATTATTTTCTAAGGTAATCCAATTTTTGGGTAAAACTTAAATACCGGTAAATATATATGGTGTTTTATGACATCATAATGACATAATAGTTTGGTAATAAAATATTATAATTGGGATGTTTGGAAAATATATTTTTTACCATTAAAAATGTGATTTGAGGTTTGTTTGATTTATTTTACCAAGCCTTAATGGACACTCCAAGACTTATAAAACATTTTATCATTTCATAATGGTTTCGTTAAGAGTGTGACTCACCTCCACATAAGAAAGCCTAATATTTCCACACCACTTTGTCAAAAACCATGGGAAACCCCATGATTTGGTTTGTGATTTTGATTATTTTAATGTGGAGTGTCCAAAACCTAATTAATAATGAATTCCCTCCCTTTCCCTATATAAACCCACACAAACTCCCACTTCTCTTCATTCAAACCATTTGGAGCTCTATAAACCCCTTCCCTCCTATATCTAGAATCCTCCAAAGGTGCCCCATTCTCTGAATAATCGCCATTCAAGCCTTTCCCAAGCCTTTGGTATCATACTTCCAAGTAACAGATTTCTTTCTTTCTCATTTTTTCCAAATGTATTTATGTGGTCATTTCATTTTATATTCCAATAAATATATTGGGGTATGATTTAATACCTAACCTATACATCCCTCCTTATTATAGAATGATTTGAGCCCCATTTCTCTCCCATTAATTCCTCTCATGTACACCAGTTACCATTTTAAAATTCCCAAAGGGATTTCTCTCTCCTCATTTACATTCAAGCAATTCTTTTGTTTTATGAATATAAATTCCAATACAAATGTTGGGACATGTATCAATATGACCCACTTACTTCAATTTCATGTAAATATTATGAGATACCACATTATCTCTCATTAATATTTTTTATGAATTCTTATGTCACGGTGTTATTCTGTCAAAATTGCACCACGATTTTCCAAGACAGAGTCATTGTGTAGTGAATACCATGTCTATTTCACTATCATGGGTATTCAACTTTATACACATTTACATATTGATTATAGAGATTCATGTATTAATTACACAATTATTTAGAGTTTAATGAATGGTTATTTGTAATAAATCCATGTGATATGATTCATGTGGCACACTTATTCATGAAATTAAATGATTATTAAAGGTGTGCCCTGATATCATTCCAATGCATTGGGTAAAGATTAGTATCATTATAAATCAAGTTAAATGAGGGTTTACTCATGATAATTCATGTTAAATTAGGGTTTACTCATTATAATACTAGTGCAATGAGGGTTTACATATGCTCCAGGTACAATGAGCCTTGTCTCATGCTAATATCATGTTAAATGTCATTGCACTATTTCAATGTTATGATAATCATGAAATATATTTCCTTTATGTTCATTTTTCTATTGTTCTCCATTTTTATTCTAATTTCCTTGAATTTGATATATTATTCATTTTATGCCTTTTTACTCCCTTATTGGGATTTATAGCTCACCATTTTCTTGTGCATGTCCCCATGTTATCCCAGGAAATGCAAAGTACGAAAGAATGGGTGTGGTCATGTACAAGAAGTTTTCAATAAAGATGTGTATTTCATGTTTTATGTTTTTATGTAATATTACTAAACCCCAAAGACACTAGACCTCTCTATCATCTATGATTTATCAAGTGAATATTTTATGTAATAAATTATATTTAAACGTGAAATAAAGAGAAGGGTTTTTATAGATAATATTTATGCATGGTAAGATGATACCAAAGAAGATTAATCCGCATCCTTTTACTTTTATGTAATTGTATTATTATTACTGAAATAAAGGTTTATTTTGTTATCTCAGCCATTTACGGTATCTCTCTATAATAAAATCCAATAAAAACCTATAATAGATGAAAATTACACTAAATGTTGTATCTCAAGGTTTTCTGGGATATTAATCACACAAATTTTGATAGGTGGCGAGTTATATTATTGTGTAACAACAAATGAGTAATTTTAAATCTTCACTATTAACTCAACTTCCATGTTTTGTGGTGGTGTGTGAATATGTATACTAATCATGTGTGATGTGAGAGGATGTGTAGAACTATAATCAAATAGTATAGTGACTATATTTGAATGAATAAATAGAATACTTGTCATGAAATTTTTTTCAACATCCACCTAAAGTGTTTTTATGGCATAATATTTCCCTTTATCTCAAGGCCTTTTATGTTTTTATTTTATATTTTGATCAACAAACATTTTCATAGTACATTGATTCATTTAGTGTCTTGGTTTCTTATAGTTTACTCATCGAACAATAGGTTGAGAGTTTACTAGATCATTACTTTATTCCATCACATTAGTAGGATTATCTCATTGGAAATATCTACCTAGGTTCCTTTCATTCCCAAACCTAAATCATTTCCTTATATTCTCTATTCAATTTCATTGATTCTTTTTCCCGCACTATTAACATATGGGGTGTTGAATGTTCTTTCCTCGATAATAATTTTCCTTAACTCCATGATAATTAAAAATAATTCTATACATATTATCTCTAGATCTATGAGACCAATTATATTCACCAATATGCACTTCAACATTGAGGATGAATTAGAAAATTTCTTTATAGTGGTCAAAGACTCAAATTTTCAATTATTTTAATAGACCCAGTTTTATCCCATGAAATAAGTGGAAAACATTAATTTTGGAGGAGATGAAAAAGTTCGAGATATATCATTAATGGCATGTAAATTTTGCATAATACTACCAGATGGATTCACCATCCTTTTTTTAAGGCTTGGTAAATCCCCTATAATTTTATGATGGGGATTTAGAGGAATTTTTTTTCAAAAAACATTTACTAGAATTACTACCACTCCATCTCTTTGAACTCCCCTGGGTGCTTCATAGATTTTATCATTATCCAACATTGATCAGATTATCCCCCAATATGAATAACAGTGAGTACGACATTATCTTGATAAAAACATTGAATGACAAAGAATATCATTTCAATGGAGTTTTTTCACTACTCTATAGTTAAAGGATATGGGTTTTCAATTATTGTTGAAGCCTTTATCACATAATGATCTCAATTGAAACTTCATATTTGGGTGGGGGTAAAATTGTTCATAAAAAATACATGTTTCATTTAAAATCATTATTTAATTTATAATTATTATAATTTAGTTCCATACTGCTACCCCAATCAGGAATCTCATTTAGGCCATCCTCGCATTTCCCCCCACATGGTTTATTGACTAGGTTTCTCATATTTGTTTTAAATTTACTATGTATAAAGTTAATATATGGATTGGTATATTTAAAAAAAATTAAACAAATAAATTTGTACTCATGATCAGTTAATAGATTACTCATAAATTAATTATATTTCTTAACCAACGAATTTTAGGTTCTCTATCTAAGTTATCTATGATCAGTTTTCTAACATAAAACTTTATGGGAATTTCTATTCCCTTTATAATGGTTTATAATGAGTTTTATAACTTACCAATAAATATCTCCCAGTATTTTCAAACTACACTACTACAAATATGGATTTTATTAGCACTAGAAAAGGGCATTAGTAGTGCTAAAAAGCGTTTTTAATCGAGGAGAAGATATAGGGGGTCCCTTTTATCATCTCTTAAGAAAGCCCTGATAAAAGGGGTCTTTTATCAACGCTAAATAAGAGTTGATAAAGGACATATTTTATGAGCACTAAAAAAAGCGCTGATAAAAGGGGTCCTTTATCAGTGCTTTTTTAGCAATGATAAAAGACCTCTTTATCAGCGCTTTTAAAAAGCACAGATAAAAGTCAAAAAAAGTCAAAAAAAATTAAAAAAATATATATAATATGGAGAAGCTTTTAACAGTGCTTGACCCCCTTTATCAACGCTCGGTGGACCACTCCAGCGCGCTGCCCTTGCCCACACGTCCATCACATGCCCCCCGTGCGCACCTCCTTGGTTCCACCAGAACTCGAACCCATGACCTCCCCCTTGCGCGCTTGTAGCTTTACCACTAAGTCATTTTGTTTTTTTTCTATTTAATGATATATCTATTTATTTATATATATATTTAGTTATATTTATTTTTATATTAATATAGATTCATGTTATTATAAATATATTTAGTTATATTAATACATATTTATTTATTCATATATTAATATTAATATACATATATTTATATATATATATAGTTATATTTATTCGTATAAAAATATTGATTCATATTAATATAAAAATAATTAGTTATATTAATACATATATATTTATTCATATATTAGTATATATATATTTATTCATATATTAATTTATATTCATATTTATATATATATATCTCTTTTTTTTATAATTTTTATCCATATATTTATTTGTATAATAATATACATTTATAAGATTAGTTTTAAATATTTTTATAAAATATGTTTTTTATGTGTGTTTATAAATAAATAAATACATACATATATACAACACACACAAAGACACACACAGACACACACATACACACACATATATATTTACAAATAAATATATATATATATATGTGTGTGTATTTGGAAAGCCATATAATGTTAAAACGACCATAAATTCTAATATAGAAGCCTGTTTCAACTCCACAACTAGTAAAATAAAATAAAATAAAACAATATTAGATATGATATGTCGTACAGGCCTAACAGGCATCCAGATCAGAAGTTATACATGTTTTAATGTTAACAAATCGGGGTATCCCGACTAAAAACTTTGTTTTGTAGGAATTTTGGGCCTTTTGGCCTCAACAAATGTGACGAAATCTTTGCTTCTATCACAAGCGCCTAGAGCTCATCGTAGTCTTTGATTTTATATGCTGTAGAGCTCAAAGGAACATCCAAATCAAAAGTTATGGTCATTTGAAGTTGGAGTTTCATTGTCAACATATTTTAGATCTTTTATTGTTTGTTTCATCTTTTGTGTCTTCAAAATGCTATTAAATGATTTTTAATTGATGATACTTTGAAAATTATTAATTAATTATATTTTTTAAAATATTCTAAACCCATTTCACAAAATTTATTATATATTAAAATTTAATAGTCTATTTATACTTATCTAAAACTTATTTAAAAAATATATATTATGTTTATATAAATGTTAATATACATATATAACAAAATATTATTTTTCATGAAAAATTATTTTTCTTGAAACATAAAATTTATCAGCATTCTAGGAAAAAGCGCTGATAAAGCCCCCATTTATTAGTGCTACTTAAAAAAGTCCCGATAAAGGGGTCCCTCTTAACATTGCTAAAAAAGCGCTGATAAAGGGGGGGCTTTATCAGTGATTAAAAAAGCGCTTATAGAGGGTCACTTTTAACAGTGCTTTTTTTAGCGCTGATAAAGGCCACCCTTTATTAGTGCCCTTTTTAGCATAGATAAAAGGGTAGCGCTTCCCTTTCCCATTTTTTTAGTAGTGCTAGGTGTGTATCCATGAACATTTTTCGTGCACCATATAATGATTGAATCTATCTCAATGATCTTTTTGTGGTTATTACAACTAGGTAAGACTATTCTAGAGACACATAAACTTTTAGTATCCAAAAAGAGATGTATTTTCATGGAAACCAATTACTATATACTATAGAAAAATTTGGGATGTCTTCCTAGGTTTATTCCTAACTATTAGTCTTTCTCTATGGTTTTCTAATAATAATCCCCTAATGGAACTAAACTTTCCCTAATACCAACTATTTCAATCCATATTTTAATATACCTTAATTCATGATTTACTATATATGGATACAGTTAAGACAAGACCAGATGATCGTGAATCCTAGTGTCGTTAATATATTAGGTACATTGATCTATACCAAGAAACATGGGTATACCAAAATTATTTTAAATCACTATAACATGAACATAAAATCCATTAATCTTATAAAACTAAACAACATAACATGGAGACGTACCTAAGAATGTAGTGATATATAAATCACATTAAGGATAAATGAAATCATTACATGATGAAATTAATACATCTGATTCAATATGAATATCAAGGGGTCATAATAGGGGTTAGAACATTAAACATTAATATTTAATCATGATATAAGATGATTACATAAAAATTATATAAGAATTTTGCTGCAATATAAAACATTACATCATAACTATAATAATATGATAACCACCAATAAATAATAACATAGTGCTCATCTGATTACCTAATAAGAAAGATAAATGAAATCACGTTATATAAGAATACTACCCAATGCATTGGTTCGATATATAATTTTCGGCTCACTGATCATATTCGTGTCATGAACATGCAAAAGAAATCCACATAGATCATTTAGCATAGGATCATGTTTCATAAAATTTTAAAAGAAAATACAAAGTTTGGGTTATAAATATGTAATTCCCAAATAAATGAAGGATAGGTACATCTAGGAGAATGTAATTTTTTGGTAATTCGGAAGGATATTCACAAAAGAAATGGTCTGTTTGGATACATTGCAAGATAACTTCTACATTATAACTAGGGTACATAATGATTCATGGAAAGGTTTAATGAGAGGTCAAAGAGTCTGTCATTAGTTGTAAATCATAGATATAGTTAAATTTATTTGTTAAAATATATCCAAACATGAATATTTGCGAATAAAAAGACATAATATAAAGAATTTTCTTGAATAAATATGAGTAGGGGATCCCATAACGTTAGAGAGGGTTCCTTAATGACTGAGAGGAGCATATTGTGATATTTTACAGCCATGAGAGGTCTATATATTGGAAAGTGTAGAGTAAATTCATGGTCTAAGAGTTTTTATTGAAGTACAACAGGTGTATGGTAGGTTTTCTATAGAAAACGATTGGGGAATTATTTATTAATTTATAAACATAGGTTTTGGACATAATATGATATAATAATCCAAACCAAAAACTATCCCAAGTTTTTTACCCATTTTTTCAAAAATATATGAGTTTCATTCATTATTGTATAGGTCTATGAAATGAACTCAATAAGATAATACCCTTTTTGATTTGGAAGTGAGTTATGTACATAAATAATTGATTTTATAACATTGAAATATAATTTCGGTTTTGCAAGATTCATTATTGAATTAGAAACTAAAGAAAATATCCAAGAATACAAATTATTTTAAATAGAAAATATTTATTTGTTCTTGGATAGCTTTTATTGAATATATAACATTACTTTTTGGTTATTATAATGTCTAATACATATCATATATTTATAATTTATTTAATTTTTACAAAAAAATTATATGTCTCATAAAAATAATAAAAATTCCCCAATGGATAATTTTAATATATTTATTTAAAAAATAATAAAGTTTTATAAAAATTATTTAAAAAATATAATAATTTTCAATTTTAATTCACAAAAAACTATTCATACTAAATTTCATGTTTTTTATAAAAATAATTTTCAAATCCTTACAAAAATTATGTTTTACTTTTGAAATTTATATTATAATTTATAATTAACAAATATGGTTTAATAATAATATTCTAAAAACATATATTTTATTAAAAAAAATTATTCAATTCATTAAAAAGATTAAATAAATTTGAATAACAAATTTCCCAAAAATAAAATTTGTTATTTATTATTTCAAAATAAAAATTATATCGAACATATTATTTAATAATTATAATCTAATAAATAAAAACAAATTTAATAAATATTTTATTTTATAAAAATATAAAAATATAAAAATTCATACTATTATGGTCTTGATACATAGCCCTTTTTTAAACTAGTGAATTCCCTATTGGTATGTTGTGAGGATGTGGGATTTTCTTCGTGGGGTTTAGAGAATGATGTTTGGGCCTTGATATCGATGATCAAGAACATCTCCTATTAATGGTTTCACTAATACTTTAGTTATTGAATCTTAGATTTATCTTGGTCAATATCAAACCACAATGGTTCCCTCCCCGTCAAATGTTTTGATAAATTGGCTTCCTAGGGAATGATCCTTGTAGTCGAGGCCACCAATTCATTTTTCTTTGTTAATTGGATTTACCATATTCCTATATATATATATATATTTATCATATAATTGTTATATAATGGCTATAATACCAATGTTTATGATGTTTAGTTCACTTTTAAATCTGACAGGATATAACTTATAACATTTGAAAATAACCAAATTAGTGCATGTGTTTTTTATAATATCATTTATTAATATAGAATTTAATTTTCTAAAAGGGGAAATTAATTTGTAAACGGTCAGGTCATTACATTATCTCATAGAAATAGTTTATTCCCATCACAACCACTGAGTGTGTCTCATTGATCAATAAAAATTAGAAAGTCTCATTAGCTTATCAACAATCACACATACAGTTTCATGACTCCTTTAGGTCCAGGGTAACCTCCTAAAAAATTATATCATGACATCCTCCCACTTCACATGATAATATAATTTTTCTGGATGAAACTGCTAGGATGATGGGCCCCAACCATTATCCTATGATATGTAAGGAATTAAGAAACTGTTACAACAAAGTTCATCATCATCCCTAGACACTAGAAATATCTCATAAAGTCAAGGAACATCATTGGAACTCAAGGATGTACCACCCACTTATAGGTATAGAAGAATCTCTTCAAATATTACTTAATAT
The DNA here is from genome assembly GCA_963277665.1 of Viscum album. NCBI lineage: Eukaryota > Viridiplantae > Streptophyta > Magnoliopsida > Santalales > Viscaceae > Viscum > Viscum album. The sequence goes on along the minus strand of OY728121.1, from coordinate 1,401,944,265 downwards.
ATGTAAATACTAAAACTCTCTCATTGATATGGATTACACCATCATCATCTAATGACCACATGGTTATTGGGCTACCACTTACTAGCTCCCCTAACATCACAATGCACTCCAGTTTAGTATTCTATCCTACCATTACTTAGTCAATAATGGTTTATGGGACCACCAATGGGGATCCTCACATTTATTCCCAATCCTTGGAAGCATCCATGACCATATAATCCAACAAGCTCATCATGCACCACTATTCATCAAAAGGATGTTCACTCATCTCTTGATCTATATACATATTTTGGATGAGAATTCCCATAGTGAAATTTATTTTAACTAGATCATATTCAATCTAGAAATCAAACATATGAATATACTATAATTAGTGCCTCTTCCAAAAATTTATGTCTCTCTATGTGAAGATACAGTGAAGGATATTATGGACTATGTATACAAAAAACAACTTTCTGGAGTGATAGTGTCACCAATGCATCCATCCATGGACCACATATTCTAGTTCAGTGTCCTTACTATGATATTTAGATTCATGGGGAGATAATTAACAAGACCCATAGTCTAATACTATCTATCATTGCATCTTTAATGCTCCCAATCAAATTCCTAATGCATTTGACTATACAACATAACCAATAATAGGTTCATGAAGGATCAACACTAATGATGTTGTTAACCACCACTGTGTCTTAGAAAATGCCTTTTAATACTACTCTGAAAAGTGGAACTTCAAAACATTCTTCATCAGCATTGTCATGGGTCAAAATAAATAGGATGAGACATAGATTAAACTTCAATAGAATCATGATAAGCCTAGAAATATCTTGATATCAAACACATTCATAGGATGTGTCTAAGACATCACATCCTCAATATTTTCTTGGCCAATTGATATACCAATATCTATTACTTCATGCCCTAATAACAAAACAAACTGAATACTAATGATACACATTGATAGTTGGTATAAATCTAAGATTGATCAGTAAAATGTTGTTATTTTTTCATGTTCTTCTAGGATTTGTGAGTATATTAGATAATTTTCAATGAAATTCATAATTATTGATAGATGATATGAGAATAATATATTTCTTATGAGATCAATGAAAATTTTGGAAACATTATTTATTATAAGTGAATCACTAAGTTCGCATATAAATAATAACTACTCTGAAACACCATCATCGGTATGTCTTCCTATCTAACCTTAAAAAATCATAATTGATCATGGGTGAAGGATAATTATTCCTCACCATATCCCAGTATGGAAAATCATTTAAAAAAATCAATTACTTCCTTTTTCCTGATTAACGAATAAATAAGTTTACACCAAGGTGGCTTACTTGGCCTGATAAAAGCCTTTATTTCCATTTCATCAAGTTGTACCTTCAACTTATTCAACTCGACCAGTACTATATGATAAGGGTGTATCAAATGGTATGTGTGATAGATATAATCTTTACAATGAAATAAAATCATGTATTTTGGATATTTCCTATTATGTAATCTATAATGATGTATTTATAGATACTAATAATGGAGAAAAAGATTAGGTGACTACCAATTATCTTATAAAAAGAGTCATGCCTAAAATCTATGATGTTATTATCAAAATCAGACTCATGTCTAGACCCACCCAACTCACTCCTGTTTCTTATTATCTAGTAATCAAATACTTATCTCCCTTTGGTTATGTAAATGATACGAGTCTCCAATATCAAACTATGTATGTATAGAAGATAATTGGAATGTCTGCTACAGGTATCATATAATGTCTCTTCATCTCTAATATCATGAAGTCTCTTGAATTTCAATAATGAGAAATGACTGTTGGATACAATGGGAATCATTAAATGTAATCTACTTTCATTCAAAATGGTGTATTTAGTGAAGAAACTCGTTATAAAATACCACTGGTAAGTAAAGTCCATCAATAACATGTGATTGAATAAATTAATGGTAATAATCATTATCTAGTATGGAATTAAACAATGTCCAATGGATCAAGACCATACATCAAATAGTAGACAGTCTCTCACAACCATCTATCAGAGTATGATCTACCGTAAAATTTATTCCTACCTCGTCTTTGAGACCCTATCCCTAAGTTGAATAAACTACATGATTCATCCTAATGTAGACATATTATATAGGATGTTGGAAGACTCCCTGGGTTATAGATCTCACCTTTATTTCACCATTGTAGAACCTCGACATTGAAGTACGATAGAAAAAACTGTAGAACAAGCCCCATCTAACCAAACTGACTACACTTTCTGTGAATTTTAATAAATAACATGCGATAATGCCTAATTTTCAATAATTGAAGTAATTTTCATCAACTATTTTGGGGATAAGGAATCCATATTCTTCAAAACCTCAATACTAAATCCCTACTACACATCAATATCCTTACTCTTCCTGCTAGTAGATTAGGTAGTCATTATAGCAGTTGGAGGTCCACCAACCCAAGGACTAAAGGGAGATAGAAAACCAAAAACTCAATCCTCTTCCATGGAAATCTCAATATCTCAAAATGTGTGTAAAACATTATGGTATATCATTGTATTGATTTTACAAACCTATCATCTAGTGCTGGAATAATGATTGATCTCGAACATCCAAGATGTATATTCCTTATTCCCCAAAAAGATAATAGTAAATCTATATAGCTCAGTGAAGTTAGTTGATGATGTTATTATCTTTATGGACCCATATTGTAACTCCATTAACCCCTTCCCTTAGTCTATCTTTATGATGTTGTAAAAAATTCCCAAATGAATATTTCATTGAAGGTCTCCAAGATGAGACGTTCACCCCTATCACCCTTTACCCCATATCCCACTACCATTGGGTGTGTCCCTAATAAAATTAATACTGATGGATTCACCACACTATAAATATATTTATAAATGAGATCAATACACCATTGATGATGTATTTCTAGTACCATGAATACTATGACCCTTTAGTTCCTTAAAATACAAATGGATACTTGAGGTGGGTTTCTCTGGAAAAGTTTACAAGGACCTTAGTGCCCATCCACCGTAGGTAGAAATAAGTGGAATGACTCTCAAATAATATGGATGCACTACCTATACTATTTAAGGAGCTATGGAAGAAATTATTCTACACCCTCATATATATAAGATATGCGAATTGGGGAATATTTTAATGAGGAAGAATCTCATAATATGATAGATGGTGGGTCTATTATATCCTTTAGGATGAAATCTTTTGAAATGAATGAGATATATTTTGAATGAGACAAAGTCGCTATCATATATCTTAATCGGTCTATGGTATCACACATGTTTCTAATAATAGTATAAATATAACACTAGTTATGTCCCATATAGCATTAACTTATTTCTCCATCCCTACATGATAATAATGGTGACACACACACACACATATATATATAAACATAAAAGAAACCCCATATTCAACTAATTAATGAAAACCAATATATAAAAATAGAATGGAAATAGATATATCACTCTATCAATGAATACTAGTCTATCAAGAACAGATGAAACACAATAAGGAATAAAATTAAATATCTATTATGATACACAAAAATGTATTTATATGGGGTTTGATCTTATGTGTCTATAAATTATTAACGAATTCGTCCAAATCCCATAAAATATTAAATTTTATCCCATTATTGATAAAAGGGAGGTTCATTAAACATGATCTAGATGCACACATAGAAACACCCATTCCTGAGTCCCATATATGTTGTCACATTTCATCCACGACCCAGGTCAATCAAAAGAGAAGTACTAAATTACACTTTGATACCATCTTGTAACTCCCGGACCCAAACCACCAGGCTCTAAATAGAGGTCCATATCACCTCATACATTGATCCCCATACAGATGATGATGTCAACAATTAGTCATGGTCTAAAAAACATCATTTATTAGATTATAACATCAGTCTCATATCGTAGAAACAATAATATAAATAAAATATAAAAATAAGTCTATGTAATCAAGGAAAAAATAAAAATATTAATTTAATATTAGATTTTTAACGAACTAAACTTCAGATATATATGTATTATATATAATAAGATGAGTATTCATTACATTAAATAATTATCCATGAAATAATTGTTTTAGTCTAGTTCCATTAGAGTCATGGAAACATAAAAAAATCTATAAGTGCACTACATCATCTCCCACTAAGTTCTCCCTAGCTTGTTAACTTCTTAGACATATCATAAATAATACCTTAGATCAAAACCTGGGTAAAGGAAACATTATAAAGGGTGATCTCAGATGCTCAATAAGGATAAACAAGGGTGACAATAATATATCATGGGAATAAAGGTATGAGAACATGAGAATAAAAATTGAAAACCATAACTCTCATATCATAGATCATAAAAAAATTTCACCGATTAAATCTAGGAATTTCTTAATAGAGGAATGATAATTTAAAAAAAAACATGAACCTTGAGAATATAACACTTGTATATGGCATGGATATTTGGAATACACAAATGCATAAAAATCATTTACTTATTTTTTTCATGGATCAGTTCCAAGACTAACATAGTGGGATAGTTTCTCTCACCGTACAATAAAATAATTCTTGGTTAACTCCCAATGATATAATTGTGGAATAATCACATGTAGAATAGGGTTTTCTCCCATTTTATTCATGTTTTTCTCATGTGATATCAATATTAAACCAATTTCTTATAGGGGTATATACATCTTATGCATTTTTTATAACAAAACAATCGTTCTGGGTTATAATATACCCACCAACATTAGTTATGAAAATACTAGAATCACATAATGAAAATAATACACATGTTTTCCAAAAGATCTTATAACATTCATTATATCAAAATCCATAAAAAGAAATGGGATTTAAAACCAATCATCATAATATAACCTATTGAAATTAAATAGGTTTTATTATTCCCCCTAATAAAAAAATTCTATTTCTAAAAGCACTTTTAAGGATAAATTGGGAAATCGACATGTTTAAAATAAAGAAGAAGTAAAAATTCAAAAGAAATTGTCAGGGCATTCCAGAAAAAATAAAAGTGGTTTGATTATATTACCATGGATAGACACCATTCGATGGAGGTGACCTCCATATCGAGGTTGTCCTTGATGAGATCCTCGAAGTGAAATTCCATCTTCTCCCATGTAAGAACATTCACCTCTAGGTTGGTTTTCCCTACTTTGAAACCACGTGTCAAAATCCTATTCTGTTTGTTTATCCAAATGATTGTTCTTTATTTAAATCAATGTGCACCAGTCTATCGAACATTATATGAGCATCCTCCTATGATACCTTGATCAAGAAATACTCTTCTAGAATTTATTCATTAAAATTCATGAGAATCTCCTAAATGTTGTCTGATTCAGCATCCACTATATTTGTTGAGATGTTAGAAAAACTTACAAACTCTCTTGAGGGATTTTTCCTTTAATATAAGCCCTTATAATAGGAGGAATAGTTAAGTTTGAGTAGTCCTTTCATCTCTAAGACCTCCTTCTATGAAGAATAAACCCATAAAATTTAACCAGGGTGTTCTTTCCTTTCATTAAAGAGGGAAGAAGGTACTCTTCTACAGTTTCAATATCTTTGTCATCCGAGGACAAAAGTTCTGAGGCAGAATCATTAACCTCTGTTTTATCATCTGAAATTCCATGTAATGGTTGGATCTTTCCATATCTCCCCTCATCAAGGGGTCCATATTCAAATGGGGGAGGTTCAACTTCACCCACAAACACAAAATGGTTCAGGTAACCACTAAACACTCTAGCTATACCGATATTAATTGGAGTGGGAGGCATCCTACCCCTACCTGAGACCTGTTTTGTCCACTCTGAGACCTTAACTGTGCATGGGTTGTTCACTGAACTCAAGACTTCCCCCAATTCTATAGGAACTTCCCTCTTTGGAGATATTTTAAGACCAGAAGATCAATCATTAGCTATTTCCTTTTCCATAGCCTCTTGGGGGTAATTCAAATCATATTTCAAAGCTTCTTCATATTTGGAATGGTTCCTCAGTCCAACCTCCTTCTAGGTGGTAGAAGGAATCCTTAGTTTCACACTACACCGCTGATCAACTATAAGAGAAATATTAACAGAGACCTCCACTACTTCCTGCATGGGACGATCCTCTCCTATAGAAGGAAGGACCTCCACAAAATTTCAAAACAAAACATGATGGCATTTACCAGTTGCATGGATAAGACACTTTCAAGATGAACTGAAAGGAAGCCACAATTCATTGCATGCCTTCTGATACCAGCGCAAGTCTCCTTGAACCTCGTTGCAGTTTAAATCCAACGGGTTCTTGGATACATAAACTTCAATGAAAATCCTTATAGTGACAAGGCGACACACAACATGAGTGAGAAGGTACGAGCAATGAAAACACCCTACTATACGTTTGGTCTAGAAAAGAACCACCAGATTTTGAAAAGGTATTGGCATACTTGGGATGTAAATCTAAATTGATGAAATAAGAGTTTTTCACTTCAAATAAAATTGAATAAACCATCGAAAGAGAAGAAACTGAAAACCTTGAAGAAAATGTGTTGCCTATTCCCTGGAATAGATAAGATCTTAATCGTTCGCAAATTGGATCAGAAAGTGCCACGAATCTAGAAGCCCTACAATCTCTCGATCATGCAACTTCAATAAAGAGGATATGAATTTGTCAAAGGAATCCACAGAGGTGCAAATCTTCCTAAAGTGAGAAACTAAGGATAGATCCAACAATGCTAAAGTTGTGGTTAACTCCGTGAAAGAAAGAGGGACTGACAAAACTCCATTTTTGAATGATTGTACCTTATGGAATGTAGGACCCTGGGACCCCCTGAGAGGGGAGGGGGGAATCAGGGTGTCAACTTTTTCTTTTGAAATAAGGATCTTGTTCCCACGGTGCTAGGAACATTTTAAATTAGTCACAATGATAGGAATAGAAAGAAAATAACCACAAGAAAAAAAGGACATTCAACATTTTTACCTGGTTCACCTCTATGGGAAACATCCAAGGTGCATATGCCCACATGTTTCCAGTAGTACCTAATTCCACTGAACATTGCTAGCTATGCATTATAAGGTTCAGTTATAGTCACTCTATCCCAGGCACACTACCTTTACAACAGGTTCAAGATTTGCTCACTACATCCCATAGATCACATCCGTCGACTCCCCCTAGCTCACTGCCTTGAGAGAAGGCTAATTTAGTTTATCAATATAAAAGTCACTTCAATAGATTTTAATAAAGTATTTTTCTATGTTCATCAAGAGACATTTCTTGCATCAAAGTCTTGAATTTAGGCACTTGAATGAACTGAACCAAGAAAGAGGGTATTCAGAATGTGTTAACAGGTTACACTGACAATTGCATGCAACACATACCCTTTTTCCACATGATCTCACTTTTGCATGCAATATATTCTTTTGGCGAAAAAAATATTTCGCGCACCCACAACCTTTACGTGAAACTTTACATTTTTACATGCAATTACGACTTTTACGTGCAACTCCAAATTTTCCATGAAAATTGGAATTTTACTCGCAACATCCACTTTTACGTGTAGCTACAACTTTTACGGGAATCATAAACTTTTACCTGCAACGCTATCTTTTCTGTGCAGCTCCTTTTTCGCACAACTTTTAGGTGCATCAGAACCCAGATCTTATATAATTCTTCAAAACATAGTGAATTAGGGGGGGGGGGGTCACCACTTATTTTCAGGCATCGCTGACCCACATGTGAAAAACCCGCTATGCACACAAAACTCCTTTTCTACGCACAAATCCTTTCAATCAAGAACCCTTTTTCGCGCACATCTCCAGATTTTCCTCACACCTGATGCTTTTTCCATTTTTCAGCATTCTGATACTGAATCATCTATTATATAAATAACCAATATTCTTTCACTATTGTACACAATCCATGTTTTTCATGCACCACTCTAATATGTCACACAGCTCAGGCCTTTGCATATGACTAATTTAAATATATGATCTCTTTCTTAGAAACGTTCTGAACATTTATTGAGGATTGAAAACAAACAAAACCATACTTTATTTCTTGCATATAATGGTGGTGGTTCCAATAATGAAAACATTAATTGTTCAAATGTTTAGAAGGGTAGTCGAGTCAGTGAATGGGGAGAATAGGGGAACTCTGGTTGATGAAGAAGGTGGGGGAAGATCCTCCACCCCCCCAAGCTGGGAAGGACCAGAGAGGGAAGGCGATGGCCTGGTCATGACCTAGGCCCAAATAGGTTTTATAATTATATAATCATTTCATCAATGAATAACCTATAAAAAATATGAGGTTTTTATAAACATTTTATCATAGAATAACCTATGGATGATAAATGGGTTTCATATACATATTTTTATCAAAATCATAAAAAAATTATAGAAATAATAAAAAGGGATTCCTTGGATCATATCCCTATTTAGGCAAAGTCACATCAAAGAATATAATATTAGATATAAAATTATTATGATGATCACTTGGGATATTTAATGAGGAAAATCAATTTTTATTTGAAATAACATTTTAAAATATAAAAATCCTAAAATATTATTAGAAATAATTTTCATTGAAAATAAACTTCCAAACTGTTAAAGTAATCGTTAAAATCACTTAAATTATATCCTGTGTTAAATATCATGTCTACATCGAAAATAAATTTTCAAAAACTAAATAATATTCAGACTCATTTTCTTTAAAAATAACCTTTCAAACGACTAATGTGAGAATTAGAAATGATTTAAAACATTTCTTTGGGAAAATATCTTTTCCATATTGAAATTAATTTTTTAAGACATATAAAATTTTAAAATATTTTTCATAAAAAATAAATTGTGAATCATAAAATAAAATTATTAAAACATTGACTGGTCATGATGGGGTAATGTAAATTTAATGTCATGTACTTTAATAAATGATTCATTCACATTTTTTATAAAATCCAAATGGGCCTTGATTGGAAAACAACATGATGATTCCATTAAAAAATTAAATGTTCATACATAGGAAACATTTCAATAATAAATCATTTTTATAATGACAAAAAAAATTAAAAATAGTTTCAATAAACAAAGATATGGATGAAAATATTTTTTTCTAAAATTGTAATAAAGTTAGTTTTATATTAATTGTTTTTTAAAATATTAATTATATAAATAGAGGAAAATGAATGGAAAACATGTATTCTTATGACATAACCAAAGGAGAAGGAAATTTGTGAGTTTCATTGGAGATGTAACATAATATTTTATCATCATAAATAATATCATAACCAATCTTGATAAATTATGATACTAATCAATAAAGCAATTATCACTTTGGTGACATTAAATTATTATACCCAAGAAAAAATAGCATTATAAAAAATTATTTATCAATAGAATAAATAAATTCAATATATTACATTTAAAATGTGATATAAAAACATATTATAATAGAATATAGGTGAATTAAAAAATGATTGTCCCTAAGAGGACAGATTGTGAAAAAAATTTATGACTACATAGTTAAATTTTGAATCATAAACCTCTGGAATGATTGATCTGAAAATAGATATGAAAATCCTAAAAATATAGGTGAAGCATAAAAAAATACCTTTATGGGAATTATATTCCTCACATGAAATAAATTAGTTTTGAATAAATAATGATTCACAAAAAACGTATAAAGGGAAACAGAAATCCCATACCTTATATCTTGAATTACATTCAACACATTTGATGTAAGATAATGGGTTCTCTTATGTGGTAGGGATCATTTTAATTTTTTAATAACACCTTATTATTGGAATGGTGATAGTTACTAATAAGATCATGGGAGTTTTAAATGTGTATTGATATTTTTCAGAGATCGAATTTTGGATAAAAATAGTTATGATGCACGGTTAGGAGAAAATTGGCAACCCAAGTGGCATGGTTAGGAGTAACCATGAAGGGATGGAGAGAGGGTTCAAGGAGGCTTAAATGTTTGAGGAAACTATTCACCCTAAGGAGAATTCATGTAAGGGGGACTTTACGTTTTAAAAGATGTTTGATGCACGTTCATTTCATGGTTTTTATAACCATTTCCCATGACTATGTGAGGCCCCCCTGGAGATAAACATGGGCATATGGTTGGTGCACGAGTTTCCCTACCATGAAACCAAACCATTTGACCTAGTGTTTTTTGGATAATTTACCATTTTTCACCTAGTGAGATTTAATTTACTCCCCCTCTTATTTTCTTATTCTACCCCAGTAGTGGCCCTTTTAATCCCCTGTTGTTGTATTCTTCAATCATTGAGGTATGGTTTCTTATTTATTTATCATCAAAACTCATATTCAAATACGATTTTTCACATTGGTTCTATAATAGGGTGTTCTCCATTAACCATGTTCACAATATTTTCATCCATAATTCATTTATTTTCTAATACAGACAAAATCATAGGTAAATAAAGAATTATTTTTATATGAAGAACCTATGGTATGCAGTTTAAACTATTCCCTTGAGGTTTTTTGTTTTATAAGAATAATTTTTAATATAAAAAATGTTGGAGTTTCTATAAGTTCCTCTTTAATTATGTATATTCTTCAATTGAATGAGATTGAACCTATTAAGATTCCCCTTGATTATCATTTTATGGTTGGATGTCATTTAACCTCAACCAATGCCTCCAATGGGGTGTTCCCTTGTATATACCATATGAGGTAGCACCCCTTTAGGTATATGTGAGTTCACCAATTTTATAGGGACCTATAAATAAATTTAAATGAATTTTTGAAGGATATGATCACCTTTCTTTACTTGTTCATTTGTAAATGAAAGGAATTAATTGAATTGAATGATTTAGAGAGATTTGATTACTCATATTACATGTGATACATGATGATAAATTTATTACTTTATTTGAATGGAAATTGAGGAAATAATTTGGATGAACTCGTGGATTATGAATGGTTCTGAAATTAGTTTATGAATTTATTGTGTTAGTGGATTACTTTGATGAGTTCCTTGGATCCTGATTACATGGGACGCAATGAATATTTCTATTATTTAATTATTTATTACTATAGTGGATTCCATGGATATATTTTCTCCTTAGATCCTAATTATATAAGATCCCATTAACCTTGCTACCCCATAGATCGGGCATGCTTCGACTTGAAGTAGAGATGATCCATTAACATGCTCCTTGGACTCCGCGCAAGCATTTATCGAGTTTTCATGGAGATTCACTTGGGACTCGTTGAGGATGTATTGGTCTTCTATACCTTATATATACCCCTTATTTTTCTAACACATGATTACATGGTGAGTCCATTTTGGTTATTTTATATATATATATGTGTGTGTGTGTGTGTGTTTGTGTTCACAATGTGAATGTTGTTTATATTCATACTTTATTACATGGTGTGGCCATTGAGGATGTTTTTTCTATGCTTTACAAATAGTCCTAGTGTGGTTATTTGACTCCAATGGGTAGACTAGAATGTATAAATTTTTTATTAATGTTTTTTAGTATACATTTTATACAATTTCAATATTTTATTTATATGGATACATGTTTGGAAAGATAGGATCACTATTTTCTTCTAGAACAGTTATACAAGATATATATATTACAGAAATTTTTTGATAATTTCTTATAGATTGGATTTTCTATAGAAACCATTGGGGTGTCATATTTAATGTTATCTCATTCACTCTTGAGTATTCCATTAGGTACACGGATTGAATTTATGGATGCGAGTATCCAATAGGGAAAACATCCTTTATTCAATGATCGATTTTATCATTTATTAGGAGTACCGGATCATAGGATCAACCTTGGATCATGATGCAATCTAGTGATAGTTATTTTGGAGATTTTTTACTTTGGAAAGTTCTATTGATATAGATTATTGTATAAATATTCTCATAATATATAGAGACATGAAATGTCATTTTTCATTTCATATATCCTTTACCATGGTTCATTCATTTTTGTCATGGATATTTATCTTCCGTATATTATTTTTTTCTTTTCATATATACTTCCTCTATTGAGTATTGAAATTACTACTGATGTGTTAATCTTTGACATGAGATAATAGTCTCCCCAAAGACATTCCCTAGGTCCTCACTACGAGTTGGAAACCAGTAGTAGATGCAGAGGTCTTATTGAGACTTTGTAACCCACCGGCTCTAGGAACAGTACATTGGCTAACAGGTCGTAGAATTATAAAGTGGTGTTAGAGGGATTTTTATTTTCATGAATTAAGATCCCGAGATAACATATATAAAATTATAATGTTATTAGAATTTTTTAATTATCTATCCATGGGATTAGCTTACCCATGCACAAGAAAAATCAAAATTACGTGAAATGGTAATTTTTTTTCAAGATTTTCCTATTATAGTTGATTTGATTCCACCATTATGTGATGAACATGAGGGTTGATGTTTATTATCATTATTTAAATTTCTTTTTATTGATTATATAATGGTTTTCATATCAAACATAATTTTATTCACCTACTATAATTCACATTCCATGCATATACCAGGTCATATAGGGTTCATTGTGTAACATCATGACATTTATAATTTGTGACTTGCATGATATATCTATGATTTGGTTAATTAATTGTACATATAATTGAGAAAAATTATTAGTACATAGGATTCATATTGTAACATAAATAACATTTTCCTTCCTAGGCTATAGAAGACGCCCTATGTATTGAATTATGGAACATTGATTTATGAATTGGTTCATGTTATAGTTTGGATTAAGTATATGATGCACATTGGTTCATGAGGTGTATGGGCCATTATTGATCGATGTTACAAAAATATTTGGTTCAACCATTAAAATTGACATGTAAAATTAATAAAAAATAAAATTAAATACAATTTTTGAAAGATAGAACTTGACCATGAACCACCTTTAATGTTGGATGCATAGAGTGTCTCTTGTAATTTATGTGACTCTTACTTTTTATCCAGTCATATATTCAGGTAAAAATAGGGCTTTTGATTGTTTATAGGAATAATTTTAAAATTTTTATGTTATTATATGTTATCTTCTTCTTATTATTCTTTTCGAGGTCATGTGTTTAGAATTGTAGGGACATTACAACATGGAGACCTCTAGTTGTACGCCCTGAGTGTGGTGATGACATTGCATAAGAAAAGATGGACCATGGGATACCTGTATACCATCATGAATTTCTAGATGGAACACTGGTATTAGTACTATATATGTGATTTTATTCATAGTACCATAAGTGTTTTATGTGATCTTTGCAGACCATTATGGGAGCCCCACAGTAAGCCTCATCTATGGTAGAGTTGACGCATGTTTTCCATCAATAGCTTTTGTCCATATTATCAGGGGTAGAGGTCCATATTCTATTGAGTTATATCCAGAGAATAAATTTTAAAGCATCAAGAATTATTATAAACCTCTTGAGAAGAGGTTGAACTTCCTGACTTATATGCCTTTTGGATCATCCATGTGCTAATGGGATGTTTTGAACCGGGCTAATAGGCTGTGAGATTTGTTTAGAAGGGATTTATAAAGGATCTTTTATGATTATTTTTTCCAAGGACCCTGAGAGATGAATGGGTCATTGATTTTACCAATCTGGAGTGGGTTAAAAATACTTTTATGAAGTATTTAGTATGCTTTACAGAGCATTATCATTTTTCACTGATTTATCTAATTGATGTGACATAGGGGATAGATTATTCAAATAAGGAATCAAGAATATAGATATATTATTGGTAAAATTATTTCATCTATATAAAACTACATAGATAGTTAATCATGGACTTATTACTAAGCTTAAACAGAGGGAAGGTGGGAGTGTATAGTAATGTAGTGTAGTCTCTCGGGTGCTTCCACAAGAGTTGGTAGGAAGTACTTTTTTGAGGCATCTCATGAGGGGATAACTAGTTACGTTGTTTGTTTTGATAGATCTATTCACTATCATAAATGTGGAATATGGTGGAATATGATGAATTAGAGTGATCATGACTTATTTGACTGTCGATCAAGTGGTAGGATGGGCAATGTACAATGTTTATATAGTACCTTCGCACCAATAGTTTCTATAAGGGGTTCAACACTGACTTGAGGTTCAATATCATGATTCAAAGCTCCATGTTAGGCATAGATCTAGACTATTGTAAGTCATTCATTCCAATGTGGGGGTCATGTTCGAAGCATCTTGGAAGCAGTTTTACCGAGACAGAAGAGTGGGCTTACTCTGGGTAGTAAGGTTGTTTCACCAAGCCGTGGTTTATGACAGAAATATTCTGTTTAGTATACACCGATGTATAATAGCATTGGGAAACCTAATATGGGAGTTTCAATCCAATTAGACTATACTCTAGTGTCTCATCTTTTTTCTATAGGTGAATCAAATAGTTACATATATGTACTTATTATGGAGAGCCCTGGTCTCATGGTTTAGTTTTATGTTGGAATTATGATTCTAGATAATCTGATGGGAATCATAAGGGAGTGTGTATGCTATTTCAAGGAGTTCACCCATTAATTAGGTGGTTTTCACTTCATATGGGATATTTTTTTTCCTTGATATGACTTGGTTTTACATCATACTAGGGGTTTACTAGCTACATTATTATCGAGAACATGTTGATTTCTATCATCATAAGGTGACCATAACAATAACATAGGGTGGATTTTTATTTCATAAGGTTGAATGTGATGTCCAAGAAGGTAGAGATGGATCGGAGAATTGCGGGCTGCATAGAATGAAACCAAAATTTCTAGTTTATATATTGATGACTGAGGAATATGTTAGGAAAACATTATTTTAGTGTTTGATCATTTCATGGATTTTTTTCCTGAAAAAATATCTAGTTTACCTCCTATGAGATGTGGATTTATATGTCAAGATAATTATTTTAGATGAACCAATATATATTCTTCATTATATGTTAAATACAACAACGTTCTAGTAGCTGTAGAGGAATCATGATGTCTTGGAGGCAAGGGGTTAATACAACCCATAACATATCTCTGGTGTTCAATTCTCTTATTTTTTTAAGGTCACATAATACCATCATGATATTTTTGGATTATAAAAAATTGAACCAGTTGATGGTTAGGAACTGATATCCCTTGCTAAAGATATATGATATATTCGACTAGATCAATGGACATTGGATTTTCTAAAAGATTGATTAGATGTTGGGATATCACTACGTATGTTTTCGACTAGTAGACATACCTAGTACATATTTTCATTGGAATTATATTTTATGTGTGCATATGGTTATGTTGTTCATTCTCATGAACAAACAAGATTATTTATGGTGCTGAAAAACTATGTTTTCTAGCCTTATCTCGATTTCTTTATGGTGGTATTCGTGGAAAATATATTGGTTTATTATCACAATCAAAACAACCAAGAAAATCATATTGAGATAATTTTTCGTCTTGTGAAAAATAAAATATATTATGTTAATGTCACAAAATAACACCTCTGTATGGATAATATTCACTTCCTAGTACTTATTATCTCAGATACATGAGTATAATTGGACCCAAAAAAGTGATAGTTGTAGCTTCTTAGGGTAATCCCTAGAATGTTATTAATATATGGAGTTACTTGGGGCTATATAGATATTATAGTATTTAATTCATGAATTATCAATATTATAGGAACCTCTTAAAGTCTAGACTTCAAAGGTTGTGATGTTTATATGGTCAAATACCTATGAAAAAACCTTTTAAGAGTTGAAAGGGAGACTGAATTCAGAACATGTCATGATTCTTCTAGAACTAGGAATAATCTACAATGACTATTGTGATGTATAATGCATCTATCTCAGAGTTCTTTTGGTATAGGAGAATCATTCCAAGATGTTTGGGTATTTTTGGTTGATTCCAGAAAAGAGGAACAACCTAACACATGATCTCATGTTTGGCACTATGGTACATTCCTTGAGTTGTTAAAGGAATTATTTACAAGGAGAGTGTGTTTTGGTGTACACAAACCGTAAAATTATCATCAATATATATTCAAAACATTACTTGAATATCAGAAAATGATGTTTGGCTGAGTTCATACAGTCTTTTGACTTCAAGCATACCCACGTTCCTAGAATAGGCAATTAATTTGTATATGGACTAAGAAGGAAGAACCTAATAATTGCATTTTAGGAGGCCAGTTGTTAGTGAAATCTTATAGAATTTTTTTCAGAGACAAAAATGAAGAACATGGATGATAATTTAGAGACATTTCACTCACCCTATAATATGACTCCACTCTTATGGACATATTGAGGGTGAGACTATTATAATATGTTGAGGGCCCAGTCATATGGGATAGTGTCGTAGGTGAGGTCCAACCTCCTCATTGGACTGTTGTTGATGATGAAATTATCTGTATTCAAGGTCACATTTTGGTTTTAGTATAAATGAATGAGGGGATGATCTATGAATTTAATTCCTCAGTTTGGTAAGTAAATCTCATTGTTACCATGTTTTATTATGACTTGCGTTGTCAATACTGGTGGCCAGTTATGAACATGACGTAACTATTTTTTTCATGAGGTGTTACAACTTCCAATAGAAGATGGTATAACCCTAGTGACCAATTGTGATTTTATAGTAGTTTACTTTTATATAGGTAAAATGGGAAAATATTCTGATGGATTTTGTGATGGATATTCTAAGTTCCACTCGAGGTATTGATGTTTTTTTGGGTTTTTGTGGATAGGTTCAGGAAGGTATCTCATTTTCTTCCAATAAAGGATAATATCATAGTGGATGAACTTTGAAGAAATTATATTTCTGATATATAGAGACTTCATATGGTTTTTCAAACTATGGTATCAGAATGGTATTCATAGTTTACATATTATCTCTAGTTGAGTTAACTTAGGGAATTGGGTACACAAGTTTTCTTAACGATGGCAAACCACCCTCAAACTGATGGCCAATCAGATCACACGATTCAGGTGATTGAGGACATGTTGAGATAATGTGTCCATGATATTGGGGATTCATAAGTGAGGCATTTACCCCAAGTTCCATTTTCCTATACCAATAGTTATTGTGTGACTATATAGATGGAAAATTTTGAGGAATTCAATAATTCGCCAGCTCATCCCCCGTGTGCTGGTTGAGGTAGGTGAGGTATGTAATGACCTGGATTTTCGATTTAGTTTTTATTATTATATGGAATTATTAAGAGTATGTGAAAGTTGAAGGCATGTGATTTCGAGTCCTGGTGTGCCTGGATTAAATTTTTGAACTTTTTTAGGTACGTTCAGTAAACACACGGGTGGCATTTTATATCTTTTAAAATGGTGATCAGATTAAAAAACATGAAGGAACTATTGAATCTGAAGCATTGGGATTCACTTAAGGGATGTTTCACTTCAACTCTAGTAAGTCTGTTAAAAATGATAGATTTTGGACTTTTTAAAAGAATAATAAAATATCTTTGTTATTTTATTTTTTTATTTCTTTTCCTCCAATGGACAAGGAGTAGTGGAAGGACCAACGACATTTCAAGCCATTAAATGACTTGACTCTCAAATCCTTTATAATAACAACATTGGAATTAAGAAGGTTCCTATTAAATAAATCCCCATTAATTTCACATGCATTACTCCCCATCCCTCTCTCCTATTTATATGGATATTTGGGAGAGGTAATGACATGGATTAAACAAGAGACGAAGTTATAATAAAGTATTGTGATTCAAATAACTTGGAGGATGGAGCTAGTTGTAGCGGGCGGTGATAAGCGACACCGAATCAGAAAACGAAGGACAATGTTTGAGCAGAAATGATGGCGGCATGTTGCAGGGACGATGAACATTGACTCTTTCTCAATCACTAGTGTTCTCCAACGATATTTAGGTAGGGATTTATTTTGTTATAATTTCAAGTTATTTTTGAAAACTATTCCTCCATCATGTTTTCAAGCTAACGCGGAAGGCATATGCCAAATGAACATGGACTGAACCCTATCCTACCGTGTTTACCCTTATGTTCTCTCTGGGAGACCACCAGGTTAGCGGCACCGTCCTACCACGATGGAGGAGGTGTGCCATCATACACCGCAGGAGGAGGTCACAACACTAAGCCATAGAGGTTAGTAGAGAGGCCGGAACTGGCCATATGCAAAGGTGGTGCGGCGTGTTGTCGTGTTCCATTGGTGGGGAAGGCCACAGTCGAAGCCATGACGGGTGAAGAAGTTGGCTGGGACAAGCTGGCCACAGAAGGCAGAAGATAGGAGGCACACTATATTGTGTTGCAGGATGAGATTGTGGCTCGAAGCTGCGGCAGTGGAGGGACCCACCCTCCATTGGGTCCCGCGGTGATCAGGCGGCGCCCCGTGGCACTGTAGATTCACAAGCTAAATGACTGCTCAGCCGTTTGAGAAAATTTGAGGGCATACACCCCCATGTCGGATAAGTTGGGCCTCACTCCAGTTGGTCGCAAGCACCTAGTGGGCTATCCCGCCACATGCTAGGCTGCGCGAGCCCAGCGGGCCATGCCTCTGTTGGCTGGGTTGAGCCCTTATAGCCCGGGCCACGCACCATTGTGGTCCAGGGCGGCCGCGACCCAGCGGGTTGAGCCCGGCATGGCCCCGCTCGAACGGGTCAGACCCGAACAAGTTCTGGAAACCCAAACTACTCCAGGTCATCCCAGACCAAGTCGGGCTGGGTCAGTCTGACCGGGGTGGACTAGACTTAGGCCCTTCCAAGGCAGTTTCACCCGAAGGACCATATCATGAAATCTGGGTGTCCTTTTTATGAACTGTCAGTGATGATGGGATCCTTTGAGTGAGATGGTCCTTTTGGTATTCACCAATTGAGTTTTGTAGAATGTTGGAGTACATCTAGTTTGCATCAAATCTGAATCTAACTGGGCCCTTACAACTAAAATGCTTCTTATGTCACAGATCGGGCATCTGATTGACGTGACGTCTGTCACATTGGAACCCTTAAGACATAACGGTACTATAAGATACTTCTTCATGGATATTTGCAGTAGTTGAGGTATTACCAATGGATTGAGGAGCAGATATCCCAGAATCAACTGTAATATGAGTGGGAATCTAGTGTCTAGATGTGAGGTCTAGGTTATAGATAGACAATTCGAAGGTTAGTACCTAGCGATTCTATGTGGGGAAGCACTAACCAATCTTGTGTGGGTCAGATCATATGTGGGTCAGCACTCAGTGATCCTGGGTGGGTAATCACATAATGATATTGTGTTTGTCAGATCCTATGTGGTTCATTTATAGGGTTAGTATCTATCGATCCTATATCGGTCAAACACCATATAATCAGTAGTAGTGCCTCTCAACAGAATAAGATGATCTATCTTCTCTGCTAATCATTTGTACTTCTATGCCATACTTATATACCTAGTGTGACCTGATTCTTTTAACTTAGTTGTGTTATATTTGTGGTTTTACCTGTGTGTTACTTTTACCTTCGTGGTGTTATCTTCATGGTGTTACCTATGTGGTACTTTTAACATCATGGTGTTACCTTCATAGTGTTGCATGTGTGGTACTCTTCCCTTCGTGGTGTTACCTACGTGGTGTTACCTATTTCCTACTTTAACCTTCGCGGTGTTACCTTTAGGGTGTTACCTTTTTGGTACTTTTACCTTCATGGTGTTACCATTATGGTATTCTTCCCTCAAGTATGAGACGAGTATATCTTTACAACTTGGGTATTTTTATGGGCATATACCTAAGTAGAGTTTTCGACTACTCTGTGCTTTGTGGTTGAGGTCTTTCTTTGTGGATTTTACTTTGTGGAACTCTGGGAGAACTTCGAGGGTATTGAGGTCCATATTGAGTATCGTTATACTCAACCATGCACGGGCAACAACCGCTGCTTATTGTGTCTTGTGCAGACGATGAACAATGTTGATCAAGGCTAAGGGAGCCAGGACTGGACGGTGCTCGGAGGTGGACCTTTGACATGACATGATGTAGTGGCTAATGATTGTGAGATATACATAACCTTTATGTAGGATCCTCGGTAGACAATCCATGAGCTATTTTTCACTTTCATTTATACTTGTACTTTCTAGTTGGGCTTGTACTCCTTCCCCTTTACCTTTATTACACATTTTACTATAGTAGTTTACTTCTTGTTTCCTTCTTGTTGTGTTCTTTTATTGTGTGATTGTAATGGTTTAAAGTCAATGCCTTCCCATTTTAGGGATATGCCTTTCTATTGCTAGTCTAAAGCCCCAGCCCTATGGAATGAAGGCTTAGGGTAGTCATGTCATGGGCCCTGGGGGACAAGTTGTGACAAAGTGGTATCAGAGGAGACTATTCTATGGAATAACTTGGATTCTGATCTTTTCAATGTGTCAATTGTGTTAAGTGTTTTGAATGTGGTTTTAAGATTGAGGAATCCAGTGTTGGTGTGGTGACTGATGTATCCATAAACCAGGACCCTGAATTATAATTTCAAGCTCAGGGCATGAAAACACTTATTACATGTGTTTTGAAAAGTTTATCTTATGATTTATTTTAGTTATCTCACCAAATATAACATATTGATATTGTCTCACTTGTTTTCTTTCTGGATGTCGCCACATAGACAACTATCTAGGTTTCCCAATAGAGTAAATGATGATGGACCACCGAGTGATGAGGCCTCCATGGAGGACCCTATTACGATGATAGTAGCATTTGGTGGTGTACTAGTAGCCCCACCACATGCTGGGAAGAAGATTTCAGTAGCCCCAATAGTAGAGGGTTCACGTCTACTGAGCATGTTTCATGAGTTTCAATTACAGAGATATTTGAGGTTCTGAGGTGATATGAATCCGTAGGTGGCTGATGACTAGCTGGAGGTTGTGGCCAAAGTTTCCCACATTGTTGGGACACCAGCGGATCTGATGGTGATCCCAGCAGCCAGTCTCATTCAGGGAGAAACTGGGAGATGGTTGTAACATCCCAATTAAGTAAGGAATAATAGATATTTTTATCTATGTCTATTAATGAATTAGATAGTGTTTTATAGGCTTAAAATGAAAATAAATCCAATCTTAAGCATGGAATACACTAATATTCTTAAAAGATTGTTTTACTGCCTTTTGATGGCAAACCCTTTTTAAATAAATATTTTGACAATTTTATAATCTATATTTGTCCAAATATACTTATTCATTATTACTGGGACATTGAATTTTACATTGGATAAATTTTTGGTATTTTTCTGACAATGTTCATTTTTTAATGAATAGTGAAAAATACTGCATTTTACATCAAAACGACTTTTTAATATAATTTATTTATATGATTAGATTATATTTTGAATTGTATTTTAAGTTAAATTAGAATATATTTTTACCATTTAATCCAATGGTGGTCATTGGAATCAATTTCACTTTGAAATTGGACTTAAACTGGTGTCAATCTTTTGATACTTATTGTTTCATAAAAACACGCTATTTGTCATGACAGCGGGAATTAATTATTAAATTAATTAATTTAAATTATATGTTTTTAATTTTGTAAAATAGACTTCATTTTTGAATTCGGAGTATCAAATATAGCTTAGGGTGATTTTTTGGTAATTTTCTGAAAAACTTCAATTTTTGATGAATAGTGAAACCACTAAGTGGTACTTATAAAAACTGATTTTTCCGTTTAAATGAAATCTTGCCATCATTGTGTTTTGAATTTCAAAAATCCAACATACATGGTTGTCATTAAGAATTAAAATGTGGTTCAATGGGATTAAAATAATTTTTTGGTGAATAGTAACTTATTAAGTTCTTAATCGCGATTAGTGGTAACAAGTGTAGTTTAAGGTAAAAATAATATTTTAATAGTATGAGATGAGCTTGACACATGTCCTTCCCTTATTTGATGTGTCATGGACGACCAAAACAAGCCATGGGTCAACTTGGGGACCCCATGGATCCACTTTGGTTGGGAAATGACATAAATAACTTTTTATTTAATGTTAATGTAAAAATGACACAAACATGAGTTATTTTACTAAACAAAAATTTACATGGGGTTATACAAGTCATATTTTTGACTATAAATATTCATTAGGAATCTAAAAATATTTCCTACATCATATTATTTTTTTATAATTTTTAGACATTAAATAAATTAAATTATTTATGACATCATGATGATGCAGCGATGACCTCATTATTTAACGATTTAAATAAAATGGAAAGTTAATGTAAAATCTAAAACCTAAACATGTAAAAAACCAATTGGATGAGTGGATTTCGAACAATTATCACCTTATCATCGAATTATATCAATGTGGGACCTTTTGAATCCGAAACTCATTTTAAAATAATGTAACTTATCTTTACTTTCCAAGAGTGCCCCTCCTCTCCTCTTATAAAAGGCCCCCAACTCTACCTCCTTACCCACACTACCAAAGCCTTTGGCTCGGCCAAAACCTGCCCATTTTTTCTCTCCACTTCCCTCTCTTACTCCTTGAAGCCTCACATTGGGCAGAAGTCTTCCCAAGGAAGCCTTTGAGCTCAAACCAAAGGGACTTACCCGATTTTAAGGTAATGTCTTCTTTTGAGTCCTTTTGTATTATTTTGCTTCCCCAACCCCCTAAGCTCTTTTTATTCTTTTCTTTTGTAACAAATATAGTATCCTCAATATACTAGGATGTTTTTATAATATGGATTCGAGCTACACAAATACACACCTACATCTAATGGTTAATGAACATACTGTTTCCGTGGATGGTGAATTTATGCCTCCCAAAACGATGATTGTTCAACTTTCTTTTAACACCTTAAAAGGTGGCCATTAAGATGTCACTATATTTATATATGATATATAATATGTTTATGTTTTCCATAAGCTTCTGTTTTTTTCTTTTTGGTCATACCTTTATGGTTTCCATTATGGGTAAACGCGATATCTTCATTTAAGGAAGTGCGGACTACCGCCCCCTCAAAGTGATTTGATTCGTTAAATACCATTTGTGGGACGTATAAATGATGGATCTATGATATTATATATGATATTATAATGGAATTATTATATACCTTTATATCATTATGATTCCATTCTATAAAATATGAAATAGAAATGAAAGTAGCGTTCATGGGTATGTACGGCTTACCGTCTCCATGAACGGTGCATTTCATTTCTTACCTCTAAATGATTATGTATTATTATAAATGAATGTATATACTGGATATATAGGATATATAAATAATGATTATAATTCTGGATAGAATGGATACATGAACAACATGTAATTATAAAGGGTTTATTTTTTACTCAAGTACCAATGATCGTTAAAACGACCGTTATTAACATAAATAATTACATAGTGTTCATGACATGGAAATAAGTGATATAAAAGGAATAATGAACTGGAAAAAGGTTCTTAAAGAATTAGAAATTAACTCAAGTTTATTATTCAGGACATTAAAGAAAGATCGAGTCAAGTCGGACCCGAGGTATGGGACTTCATCTCAATCTCCTTTCATTGAGGCATATTTTGTTTTATACACAACCTTCTTTTATATGGTGTATAAACCTCTTTGACTTTTATGTTTATACAAAAGGAATCTTTTTTATACGAAGCATCTTACTAAACGACAAAAGAGAATGTCTTTGTCGTACGTATGCGGTGACAACGACTTCTCCGCCGCCATGACCATTATTTGAGTTTCGGCTTCCTCTAAAAGCCATACCTTATTTTTAAAAGAAAAATAATTACCATGTTTTAATTTTATTTTATTTTGGTATTGAAAATGGTTTTCTTTATGTTTTTATATCAATGTTTTGTATTGATATCTTGTGATTGAAAGGTGGAAATGTTATGTTTCCTTTATGCATGTTTTATGTGATATGATTATGTTGAGGTTCTTTGGAATTATTATGAAGACGGGTGGTTCTGTGATAAACTAAGGGCGGGTGAGCCCGATATAGCTCTCCAATGCATTGGGTAACATGAAGGAGTGAAACGTTAAGGTTTATCCGAAGATATTTAGGGAATATACTGTGATGGGTATTCCAAACGTAACCAAGAGGGTTTCTCCGTACGTAAGGATGTTATGAATGCCTCAATTTACCTTTATGTCTTATGATTTCTATGATTTATTCATGATTTGATGAGGTATGTTAAAATGCTTATGTTTTATGGGTAAATTATGATCTCATTCTTATGTATATATGTTCCCATGTTTCTTTTCCATATTTTTATATCCCATACTGAGCTTTTCATGCTCATACCAAGTTTTTTTGAAATGTTTTTCACAGGTCAATGGAAAGGTACATGATATGATGATAGTGTCAAGGAAGTGTCAAGAAAGAATCCATGTTTTATTTTAAATATTTTTCCATTGATGGGAATGAAGAATACTATCTTTATGTAACCACTTTTTTATATGTGGAATGTAATGCAAGTTTTATGATCTAATTCTCTAAAACTCTAAACTCGAAAATATCCTCAATGTGTAATCTTGTAATAACTCAAGATTAAGTAAGGATTAAGGCTGGGGACTTATAGTTGGTATCAGAGGTCGGTTTAGATAACTTTAGGAGTTATAATTCTATTAAATGATTATCCAAAAATATTTTTTTTTGAAATGATATAGCATTTGAAGATTACCATGTTGCTTCATCTAAGACATGTTTGTTCAGAATGGTTTTCCGTAGAGGAAACAGGAAAGCAGTGCTAGGAAGGCATGGAGAAGGAAATAACCTTCCAAATCAGCATCTTGAGATGGTCGGAATTGGAACTGAACAGTTTGTTGCAGTAATGGCGCAGTTGACTCAAGAGATAAGTGACGGTGGTATCCATACATGAGATCAGCCAGATCAACTGTAGAGGAACATGTCAGTGGTGGAACATTTCATGAGGCAACATCCCCCATCATTGAGAGGATCATCTGACCCTATGCTAGCTGAAGGGTGGATTAAAGAACTGGAGAAGA
Source organism: Viscum album (assembly GCA_963277665.1). Classification (NCBI taxonomy): domain Eukaryota; kingdom Viridiplantae; phylum Streptophyta; class Magnoliopsida; order Santalales; family Viscaceae; genus Viscum; species Viscum album. Next base: position 1,401,919,295 of record OY728121.1, on the reverse strand, counting down.
TTTTTTATGTCATGGGGTGTTCAGAAAATCAAAAGGTTAGTCTTGATATTTACCGTTTGGAGGGTGAGGCTAATCAGTGGTGGTCTATGGTTAAAAATATTAGGGACGCTGATGAGATTGATGATCTTGACTGGGATGAATTCTACGGTATGTTTCTTGAGAATTATTTTCCTAAGGCTGTTCGACTTAGGATGGAAAAGCAATTCTTGGAATTGAGGCAAGAGGAAGACTCAGTGGCTACCTATGAAGAAAGGTTCACTCGATTGTCAAGGTATGCTCCAAATTTTATCCGAGACCTTGATAGTAAAATCAACCGTTTTTACTCAGGATTAAAGCCAAAATATCGAAGGGAATTAGCTTCTCATGAGTTTAAAAGTTATGAAAAGCTTGTTCGATGTGTTGAGAAGGTGGAAATGGAGTTTGCCGATGATCAAGTGTTCTATAACAACCAACAGAATAAGAGACCGAGGTGGCAGGGGAAAGGTAAGAATTCTTCAAAAAAGTCTGATGGTAAGAAAAAAAAGTTTATAGTTTGTGATAAATGTGGCAAAAGGCATGCTGGGGAATGTCTTCTAAATTCTAGAAAGTGCTACCAATGTGGTCAGATGGGACATAAGGGTCGTGATTTTACTGAAAAGGATCAAGGTGAAGGTAAGACCAAATTTGATTTATAGTTAGTGAAATGTTATAAGTGAAATGAGATGGGTCACTATGAAAACGAGTGTACGACAAAGAGCTTGAGTGATGGGAAGCAGTTAGACTACAAGCAGAAAGGGGTGGTGAAATCCTTTGCAACTACTTCAGCAGATGTCGGGCCATCAAATGAAATTGTATCAGCTCCAGGGAGCTCATTATTTTTCAAAGATTGACTTGAGATCGGGGTACCATCAGCTGAAGGTAAAGGAAGATGATGTTCCGAAGACCGTGTTCTGTACAAGATATGGCCACTATGAATTTGTAGTAATGCCTTTTGGACTAACCAATGCACCTTCTGTATTCATGGACTTAATGAATAGAATTTTCCATGAGTTCTTGGATAAGTTTGTGGTGGTTTTTATTGATGATATTTTGGTTTTTCTCTAAAATTAAATAAGAGCATGAAAGACATTTAAGGGTTATCTTGCGAACCTTAAAAGAAAATAAATTGTATGGGAAATTCAACAAGTGTGAGTTTTGGTTGCAACAAATTTCTTTCCTTGGTCACATTGTTTCTAAATATGGAATAACTGTTGATCCTGCAAAAACAAAAGTTGTGGAAGAATGTCCAAGACCCACAAATGTAACCGAGATTCGTAGCTTCCATGGTTTGGCCGCCTATTACTGAAGGTTTGTTAGAAATTTTTCACGATTATCAAGTCCAATGACTAAGCTAACTCGGAAGGGTGTTAAGTTTATCTGGACAAAAGAATGTGATGATTGTTTTCAGAAATTGAAAAGAAGATTGGTGAATGCTCCAGTTTTGGCACTACCTTCCCGGAATGGTGAGTTTGTTATCTACAGTGATGCTTCATTAAAGGACTTGGTTGCATCCTAATGCCGAATGATCAGGTAATTGCTTATGCTTCACGACAGTTGAAAACTCATGAGGTAAATTACCCTACACATGATTTGGAATTAGCTTCTGTTGTTTTTTATTTAAAAATTTGGAGGCATCATTTGTATGGAGTAAAGTGTGAAATATATACCGATCACAAAAGATGAAAGTATATATTCACTCAGAAAGAATTGAACCTGAGACAAAGGAGATTGCTAGAATTAATCAAGGATTATGATTGTACAATTCATTACCATCCGGGAAAAGAAAATAAAGTGGATGATGCTTTGAGTCGAAAAAGTAATGCTTCATTAGCAATGTTGTGTTTGGAACGTGATCCTTTGGTTAAGGATTTGATGAAATTTGGCATAGAAGTTGTGGGTGAAGGAAGTTCTTTTGTTTTGTTTCAGGTATCAGTGATATCATCTCTATTAGATAGAATCAAGCAAGCACAGAAGCAAGACAGTGAGTTGCAGAAAAAGGTAGAGCTGGTTCAGAAAGGTAAGTAGCCTGAATTCAACATTGATAATGATTGCGTTTTGAGATTTGGGAAGAGATTGTGTGTGCCTTGTGATTCACAGTTGAAGAGAGAGTTGTTATGTGAAGCTCATAGTTCTCCATTTTCAGTTAATCCTGGCAGTACTAATATGTACAAAGATCTGCGGGAGTATTACTGGTGGGATGGAATGAAAAGAGATATTGCTGATTTTACTGTGAAGTGTTTGACTTGTCAGCAGGTTAAAGCAGAGCGGTAGTTACCGAAACGGATGCTTCAGCCTTTACCAGTGCCAGGGTGGAAATGGGAGAATATATCCATGGACTTTGTTGTGGGATTACTGAAGACATCTCAAGGTAATAATGCAATCTGGGTTGTTATTGATCGCTTGACTAAGTCTACTCATTTCCTTGCTATAAAAGATACTTTTTCCTTAGATCAACTTTCCCGTTTGTATCTTAAAGAGATAGCTAGGTTACATGGAGTCATCTCTCCATTGTATCTGGTCGTGATCCCATGTTCACTTCTAACTTTTGGAAAGGTCTTCAGAAGTCGTTGGGTACTGAATTAAATTTTAGTACAGCTTTTCATCCTCAATCAGATGGGCAGTCAGAACGAACAATTCAGACATTGGAGGATATGCTACGTTCTTTCTCTATGGATTATCAGGGAAGTTGGGACCAACATCTTTCTTTTGTTTAATTTTCATATAACAACAGTTTTTATTCCAGTATACAGATGGCACCATTTCAGGCATTATATGGGAAGCGGTGTCAAACTCCATCTTTCTGGGATGAAGTGGGTGAAAGGAAGTTAATGGGACCATAATTGGTAGAAGAGATGGCAGAAAAAGTTCATCTGATTCAGAAGCACATGAGAACTGCTCAGAGCAGGCAGAAGAGTTATGCAGATAACCGGAGGAAGGATCTATCTTTCGAGGTAGGTGATCATGTTTTTCTCAAGGTTTCTCCTTGAAAAGTGTGATGAGATTTGGTATGAAAGGAAAGCTGAGTCCAAGGTTTATTGGACCATATGAAATTCTGGAGAGAGTTGGATCAGTTTCATACCGGGTTGCTTTACCTCCGAGTTTATCTCAAGTACACAATGTTTTTCACGTTTCGATGTTGAGAAAATATATCCCAAATCCATCTCATGTTTTGGGTCCAGAGGTAGTTCAGCTGGAAGAGAACCTATCTTATGAGGAAAAACCGGTCAAGATTCTTGACCACAAGGAGTAAGTGTTACGGAATAAGGTGATTAATCAGGTAAAGGTTTTGTGGAAAAACCACATGATAGAAGAGGCAACATGGGAATCTGAAAATGCAATTAGGGATAAGTACCCCCATTTATTCGATATGTAAATAAATTGCGGGGACGCAATTTTCTAAAGGGGGGAAGGATGTAACATCCCAAGTAAGTAATTAATAATAGATATTTTTATCTATGCCTATTAATGAATTAGATAGTGATTTAGAGGCTTAAAATGAAAATAAATCCAATCTTAAGCATGGAATACACTAATATTCTTAAAAGATTGTTTTACTGCCTTTTGATGGCAAACCCTTTTTAAATAAATATTTTGACAATTTTATAATCTATATTTGTCAAAATAAACCTATTCATTATTATTGGGACATTTAATTTTACATTGGATAAATTTTTGGTATTTTTCTGACAATGTTCATTTTTTAATGAATAGTGAAAAATACTTCATTTTACATCAAAACTGCTTTTTAATCTAATTTATTTATATGATTATATTATCTTTTGACTTGGTTTTGAAGTGAAATTAGAATATATTTTTACCATTTAATCCAATGGTGGTCATTGGAATCAATTTCACTTTGAAATTGGACTTAAACTGGTGTCAATATTTTGATACTTATTGTTTCATAAAAACACGCTATTTGTCATGACAGCGGGAATTAATTATTAAATTAATTAATGTGACATATATGTTTTGAATTTTGTAAAATAGACTTCATATTTGAATTCGGAGTATCAAATATATCTTAGGGAGAATTTTTGGTAATTTTCTGAAAAACTTCAATTTTTGATGAATAGTGAAACCACTAAGTGGTACTTATAAAAACTGATTTTTCTGTTTAAATGAAAGTTTTCCAACACTGTGTTTTTAATTTCAAAAATATGACATACATGGTTGTCATTAAGAAGTAAAATGTGGTTCAATGGGATTAAAATTATTTTTTGGTGAATAGTAACTTATTAAGTTCTTAATCGCGATTAGTGGTAATTAGTGTAATTTAAGGTAAAAATAATGTTTTAATATTATGAGATGAGCTTGAAACTTGTCCTACCCTTATTGGATGTGTCATGGCCGACCAAGAAAAGTCATGGGTCAACTTGGGGACCCCATGGAGCCACTTTGGTTGGGAAATGACATAAATAACTTTTTATTTAATGTTAAAGTAAAAATGACACAAACATGAGTTATTTTACTAAAATAATTTTTACATGGGGTTATACAAGTCATATTTTTTACTATAAATATAAATTAGGAAGAGTAAAAGCATTCCTACATCATAGTAGTTTTTTATAATTTTTACACATTATATAAATTAAATTATTTATGACATCATGATGATGCAACGATGACCTCATTATTTAATGTTTTAACTAAAATGGAAATTTAATGTAAAATCTAAAACCTACACATGGACAAAACCATTTGTATGAGTGGATTTCGAACCCTTATCACCTTATCATCGAATTATATCAATTTGGGACCTTTTGAATCTGAAACGCATTTTAAAATAAAGTAACTTATCTTTACTTTACAAGAGTGCCCCTCCTCTCCTCTTATAAAAGGCCCCCAAATCTTCCACCTTACCCACACTCCCAAAGCCTTTGGCTCGGCCATCCCCTTACCATTTTTTCTCTCCACTTCCCTCTCTTACCCCTTGAAGCCTCACTTTGGGAATAAGTCTTCCCAAGGAAGCCTTTGAGCTCAAACCAAAGGGAGTTACCCGATTTTAAGGTAATGTCTTCTTTTGAGTCCTTTTGTTTTATTTTGGTTCTCCAACCCCCTAATCTATTTTTATTCTTTTATTTTGTAATAAATACAGTATCCTCAATAAACTAGGATTTTGTTATAATATGTATTCTTTCTACAGTTACACACACCTACATCTAATGGTAAACGAACATACTGTTTCCGTGGATCGTGAATTTATGCCTCCCGAAATGATGATTGTTCAACTTTCTTTTAACACCTTCAAATGTGGCCATTAAGATGTCACTATATTTATATATGATATAAAATATGTTTATGTTTTCCTTAAGCTTATGTTTTTTTCTTTTTGGTCATACCTTTATGGTTTCCATTATGGGTAAACGCGATATCTCTATTTAAGGAAGTGCGGACTACCGCCCCCTCAAAGTGATTTGATTCGTTAAATACCATTTGTGGGACGTATAAAGGATGGATCTATGATATAATATATGATATTATACTGTAATTATAATATACCTTTATATCATTATGATTCCATTCTATAAAATATGAAATAGAAATGAAAGTAGTGTTCTTGCGTACGTACGGCTTACCGTCTCCGTGAACGGTGCATTTCATTTCTTACCTCTAAATGATTATGTAATATTTTAAATGCATGTATATACTGGATATATATGATATATAAATAATGATTATAATTCTGGATAGAATGGATACATGAACAACATGTAATTATAAAGGGTTTATTTTTGACTCAAGTACCAATGATCGTTAAAACGACCGTTATTAACTTAAATAATTACAGTGTTCATGACATGGAAATAAGTGATATAAAAGGAATAATGAACTTGAAAAAGGTTCTTAAAGAAGTAGAAATTAACTCAAGTTTATTATTCAGGACATTAAAGAACAATCGAGTCAAGTCGGACCCGAGGTATAGGACTTCGTCTCAATCTCCTTTCATTGAGGAATATTTTGTTTTATACACAACCTTCTTTTATACGGTGTATAAACCCCTTTGACTTTTACGTTTATCCAAAAGGAATATTGTTTATACGAAGCATTTTACTAAACGACAAAAGGGAATGTCTTTGTTGTACGTATGCGGTGACAACGACTTCTCCGCAGCCGTGACCGTTATTTGAGTTTCGGCTTCCTCTACAAGCCATACCTTGTTTTTAAAAGAAAAATAAATACCATGTTTTAATTTTATTTTATTTTGGTATTGAAAATGGTTTTCATTATGTTTTTATATCAATGTGTTGTATTGATATCTTGTGATTGAAAGGTGGAAATGTTATGTTTCCTTTATGCATGTTTTATGTGATACGATTATGTTGAGGTTCTTTGGAATTATTATGAAGACGGGTGGTTCCGTGATAAACTAAGGGCGGGTGAGCCCGATATAGCTCTCCAATGCATTAGGTAATGCGAAGGAGTGAAACGTTAAGGTTTCTCCGAAGAGATTTAGGGAATATACTGTGATGGGTATTCCAAACGTAACCAAGAGGGTTACTCCGTACGTAAGGATGTTATGAATGCCTCAAGTTACCTTTATGTCTTATAATTTCTATGATATATTCATGATTTGATGAGGTATATTAAAATTCTTATGTTTTATGGGTAAATTATGATCTCATTCTTATGTATATATGTACCCATGTTTCCTTTCCATATTTTTATATCCCTTACTGAGCTTTTCATGCTCATCCCATGTTTTTTTGAAATTCTTTTCATAGGTCAATGGAAAGGTATATGATATGATGATAGTGTCAAGGAAGTGTCAATAAAGAATCCATGTTTTATTTTAAATATGTTTCCATTGATGGGAAAGAAGAATAATATCTTTATGTAACCACTTTTTTTATATATGGAATGCAATGCAAGTTTTATGATCTAATTCTCTAAAACTCTAAACCTGAAAAGATCCTCAATGTGTAATCTTGTAATAACTCAAGATTAAGTAAGTTTTAAGGATGGGGCCTTATAATGGTGGAGTCTGAAACTCCAGTTACGTGAAGAGGCAACCCTCACCTGGGTAGACTTCAAGGGGCTTTTTAGGTTATAGTTCATCCCATCAACTCTAAAATAAGTGCGTATATAAGAGTTGCTTCACTTATAGTAAGGCATCATGATCGTGTCCCTATACTCGACGAGGTTAACTGATCTCTCCTGCTACTTCACCGAAATTGTATGGGACCCTCTCATCAGGGCCCAGACCTTTGATTAGGGTCTTAGATGGGAGATCAGAGCATCCATTCTATTTCTTAGCATTTAGACACATCCAGGGGTGCAAGAGCTAGTGATTTTGCTAGATATCTTCCTATCTGGGAAGACACTAGCAGTGAGAGGCACCACTAGACATCAGGTAGCGGGGTCATCAATAGTATACAGTAGAAGAATGACGTAGGGGCCCATGCAGGCCAAATTTCTGGTGTTTGACCTCAGGATAAATGGTTAGTGGTTAGTGGTTCATGGGATAGAGGAGGATAGTTGAGGATCAGACATTGAAACTCATGCGATGAGCAGGGTCACATGGCTCACAACTGCCCAACCAGTCATACGGAAAACCCAGCTGACGATCAAGGGACCACAAAGGTAGAGGCAGATGTTTGAGAAACGTGGTATGTAGGGTGATGGACAGGGAAGCGGAGTTGGTTATACAGCAGGCAGTGGGGGGAAATTCATTCTCCACCACCACATCCAGATGGTCCACCTCGACCATAGGGGGCAGGAGGACAGGGTTGAGCTCAGCTCAAAACAGTTGAGGTCGATGATCAAAGTGCTCTGGAGATGATTCTATGTATTATATATGTGTAATACACCTTAGATTCAGTACATATAGACACGGGTCCCTATAACCCTTTCATTTCCAAGACACTCATTTGGAGCCTGAAGATCTCAATGGATCCATTGGATCAATCCTTACCGATAGAGAGTCCTACGGTAGAATATTCGAAAATAACACACTGGTAACGACAGTGTGAGCTTACTCTAGGTGGTGAGAGCTTCAGGTGGGATCTTCTAGTAGTGGCGTTGTGGACTTACGATGTCATCTTGGGTATGGATTGTTTATCCATAGTCCATGCTCAGGTTGATAGTATTAGGCACAAAGTGTGGGGTGTCTGTGAGGATGGGACCAGGTTTCCCTTCACCGGTGATAAGGGAACCTTTGAAACACATGATGGAATTACCTAGAAGAGGGTGCAGCCGATCACAGATTAGTTGTCTTGCCTTAACCTCAGAGAGGTTGATGTTGAGAGTCCATATTATCCTGTTGTGGTGGACCAGTATGTCGTTGTCTTTCCTGATGCTTTCTGGGACTACCTCCACGCAGAGTGGTAGACTTTTTCATCAACCTATAGCTAGGGATGGAATAGATATATATACAAGCATATGGGATTTCTCCCATGGATCTTCATGAGTTTCAAGTATAGTAGGAGGACTTGCAGAGGAAGGGGTTAATAAGGCCCAGTCTTTCTCCAAGGGCAGCCCCGATTTCGTTCACCATGAAGGCAGATGGGAGTTTGAGACTCTGTGTAGATTATTGGTGCATGAACTAGGTGACTGTAAATAAAAAGTATCCACTCACGAGGATTGATGATCACTATGATCATTTGAATGGAGCTCTATTGTTTTCGAAGATAGACCTCAGATCAAGCTATCACCAACTCAGGGTAAGAGATTAGGATATGAAGAAGACGAACTATTGATGTCCATATAGCCACTATGTGTTCTTGGTTATGTGTTTAGGAGTGAACAATGACCATGAAGTGTTGATGGGACTCATGAACATGATATTACATCCATACCTTGATCGCTTTGTAGTGGTCTTCATCGATGACATCTTAGTGTAATCAGTGGTGGAGGAGGAGCATGCCTATAATTTGCAGATAGTTCTAGATACAATTTGAGAGCACCAGCTTTATGGTAATCTCTCAAAGTGATAATTCTGGATAAAAGAAGTCTACTTTCTGGGACACATTATAACAGAGGCTTGAGTTGCAGTAGATCCGGCAAAGGTAGAGTTTGTGCTTGCATGGGAGCCAACAAGGAGTGTGACAGAGGTGCGTAGTTTTTTGGGGTGGGATGAGTAATACTAGAGATTTGTACCCTACTTTTCCAGATTTGTGGCACTCTTTTCATTTTTGACAAAGAAGGGACAACCCTTCATGTGGACGGAGAGATTCTAGTAGTGTTTTCAGGAGATGAGGCATAGACTGATGAGTGCCCCAATATTGAGGCTACCAGAAAAGGGAGTTGGGTATGTAGTCTGATGCGATGCATCAGGGACAAGACATGGATGTGTCCTGATGTAGGAGTGGGAAATGATCACATATGGTTCCTGAAAATTGAGACACCATGAGAATAACTATTCCACCCATGACCTGGAATTAGTAGCAGTGGCCTTTTCCATGATGATTTTGGGAAATTACATGATGGGAGAATGTTTTACAGTCTACACTGATCCCAAGTGTATAGGGTATATCTTCTCATATAAGGATGTGAATCTAAGATAGTGGTTATGGTTGGAGATCATCTATGAATATGAATTTTAGGTAGTCCACACTCCAAGGAAGGGAAAGATGTTGTAGAAGTACTCAGCAGGAGGTCTGGGTTACAACTGCCGAGTGAGGTGACAGAGTAGGTAGACACATTGCAGATATCCTTTGTATATAGAGATGGGGCAGATTAACTCTTGTCTATGACTGTCACTCCCCCACTTTATCAGCGAGTTCGGGAAGCACAGCTTTGGGACATTGACTATGAGACTCTACATTCTTAGACATCCTCAAGATATGCACCTGATGTTTTTCTGAATGTGGGGAGCACATCATCCTTTTCAGAGGAGGTACCCTGGAACCAGTGGAGCTACGGGGGGGGGGGGGGGGGGTGGTCATGAAGGAGTTCCATAAGTCCTCTCTGGTGATACATTCTAGTGTGTCGAAGATGTACTTGGACCTTCGGCATCATCACTGGTGTCCAGGGATGAAGAAAGTGGTGGCAGAGCTTGTATCACGATGCCTCATCTATCAGCAAGTGAAGGCTGAGAATCAGGTTCCAGTGGACTTACCGCAACCACAAGAGGTGCCAGAGTAGAATTTGGAAGGTATCTCCATGGACTTTTTGATAGGGCTTCCATGTATATCTATGGGACATGATTCCATCTGGGTGATCATTTCCCATCTCACCATGTCAACCCACTTCCTACCCGTCCAAGAGCAGGGATCAGTAGAGGGATTGGGAGGCCTCAATGTACAGGAGATTGTACAAATTCATGGGGTTCCAAAGATGATTTTCTCTTGTCATGACACATGTTTTACATCTCGAATGTCGAAGTGATTACAGAAGGCCTTCAGGACTCAACTACATTTTAGCACCGCCTTTCATTCTCAGACAAATGGTTAGATATAGCAGACTATTTAGACACTTGAGGACATGCTTTGTGCTTGCGTTCTAGATTTTGGCCGTAGTTGGTAGGATAAATTTCCCTTATTTGTGTTTTCATTTAACAATTGTTATCACTACACCATCATAATGGCACCATTCAAGTCCTTATACGGTCGACCTTGCAGATCACCTCTATGTTGGATAGACCAAGGGGAGTCAGCGCTTATAGGTCCAGAGTTGGTACGGGATACTACCAAGAAGGTGGAGATTATACTGGATGAGATGACGACTACACAAAGTAGACTGAAGATTTATGCAGATTGTAGATGGGGGACCTTGGAGTTCGAGGAGGGAGACCAAATCTTCCTACAGGTCTCTCCTCAACGTGGTTTGTAGAGATTTGGCTGAAGATTAAATCTGTCACTGAGGATTATCAGATCTTTTCTGATACTTCAGAGGATTGGGGAGGTTGCATACCGGTTGTAACTACCACCACGGTTGGAGAGGGAGCACGAATTCTTCAACGTATCCTAGATTAGGAGATATGTTCATGACCCATATCACATCATAGACTATGATGAGTGGGACTTTGATGATGGGGAGATGTTTATGGATGTTATAGTGGAGATTTAAGATCGACAAAAGCAGGTCTTTTGTGGATGATCGATACCTCTGGCATACCTCCAGGAGAGCAAATGGGAGTGGGAGGCTTAATTTCGTGCTCAGTACCCCCATTTGTTTCCTTATTCTATGATGTGGATTTTGGGGATGGAAATCCCTATGGTGGGAAGAATGTAAAGACCCGTAATTTACATGTAATTTTTTTTAATTATATGGAATTATTATGAGTCTGTGAAAATTAACGGTGCATGATTTTGAGAGATAGTGTGCCCGGAATGAATTTCTGAACATTCTTTAGGAATGTTCAGTAAACACGGGGGCGGTGTTTTCTATCCTTTGAACCGGTGCTCGGATTAAAAAAATTAGTGCACCGTTGAATCTACAGTGCCAGTATTCGCTTAAGGGCGGCTTCACATCGACTAAATTAATTCTGGAGAAAAAGTATGATTTTGGAATTTTTAAAAGAATAATAAAATAACTTTGTTATTTTATTTCCTTCTTTATTTTCCTCCAACGGACAAGTAGCATGGCGGGACCAACGACATGTCAAGCCCTTAAATGGCTTGACTTCTCAAATCCTTTGTAACAGTGCTGTTGGAATTTGGAAGGTTCTTATTAAATGAACCCATATTTATTCCATGTGTGTTACTCACCCACCCTCTCTCCTATTTATATGAATCTTGGGTAGAAGTATTGGAACGACTTCACCAAGAGAAGAATTTCTAATAAAGTGTTTTAATTCCAATCACATGGAGGAAGGACCAGATTCCAGCGGGCGGTGATGAGTGACACCGAATCACAAACCAAAGGATGAAATTTGAGAAACAATGTTGGCAGCTAGTTGTGGGGACGACAAACACCGACTCATCCTCAATCGTGGGCATTATCAAATGATCGTGAAGTAGGGATTTATTTTTTTATAATTTCAAGTGATTGTTGAATCCTATTACTCCCACATGTTTTCATGCTAACATGGATGGAATGGGCCAAACGAACATGGCTCAGACCCTCCGCTACAGTGTTTACCCTTACATTATTCGTGGAAGACCATCAATGCGGTGACACCAGCCAAACATGATGGAGGTGAAAAGTCCTCAGAAACTGTAGGATGAGGCCTTGTCACTATGTTGCGCATGATAGTGGAGCGGCCGACACTGGTCATCTGGGGAGGTGGTGTGGTGCACCGTTGCACACCGCCGGTGGGGAAGGTTGCGGCTGAAGTTGTTGTAGGTGAAGATGATGTCTAGATCAAGTCAGCTGAGAAAGGTAGAGGTGGAGTGGTGTACTAATTCTCACCAATGGACGAGGTCGTGGATCGAAGCTATAGCAGTGGAGGGACCATCCCTCTGGTGGGTATCGCGATGATCCGGAGGTGCCCCGTGGCGTTGCTGATTCATAAGTCGAACAACCGCCCGACCACTCAGGAAAAATTGTGGGACTCACCCCCCCCCCCCCCCCCGAATGTTGTCTAGTGTGGGCCCTGGTCTAGTGGACCATGCAAGCCCAGCGGGCCGTGCCTCGGCGAGCCAATCAGCGCCCTCGCTAGTCGGGCCATGCCCCCTACAGGTCGGGCCAGACAGCGGTCCAGCAGGCCCAGACTGCCATAGCCTAGCCTCGCCCGATCAGAATCAAACCAGGTTGGGTCAAGCCAAACTGAGCCAGGATGGCCTAGACCGGGTCGGGTCAGGTCGGACCTGACCCGGGCCCTTCGAGGCTAATTTCACCTAAAAGACCATAAATTAAAATCTATGCATCCGTTTGATGAATTTTCTGCAGCGTTGGTACCCTTGGAGTGAGAGTGCCTTTTTGGTATACTCCATGTGAGTTTTAGAGAAGGTTTTAGTATGGTTGGGTTGGATCGAATTTGAATCCAACCATGCCCTCATAACTAAAATACTTATGAGTCACAGGTCGAGGGTCTGATTAACGCACTGTCTGTTGCTTTGGAACCCTTAAGACATAACAATCTTTTGGGATAATTCTTTAGGGAGTTTCATGGAGGTTGAGGTAAGAACGATGGATTATGGAGAGGTTCTCCTATAATAAAGTGTACAATGAGCAGGAATCCAGTGGCTGGCAGTGAGTTGGAGGTCGGAGACAGATCATACGGTGGTTAGTACCAAGCAATCGTATGTGGGTCAGAACATACCGATTCTATGTGGGTCAGATTCTGTATGTGAAATTACTCAGAGAACCTTTATGGGACAGTGCATACTGATCATGTGTGGGTCAGATACTGTGTGGGTCATTGCGAAGTTTAATACCTATCGACTTAGGGCAGGTCGGATCCTTTGTTGGTCATTGAGGGGGTTAGTACCAATCAATACTATGTGGGCCAGACTCCGTATAATTAGCAATATGGCCTCTTAACAAAATAATATGGTCTAGCTTCTCGACTAATCATCTTTACTTTTGTGCCTTACATATATACCTGGCGTGAGATGATTCTTTTACCTTCATGGTGTTATCTTTGTGGTGTTACCTATGTGGTATTTTTACCTTTGTGGTGTTATCTTTATGGTGTAACCTATATGGTACTTTTACATTCATGGTGTTACCTTCGTGTTGTTACTTGTGTGGTACGTTTACCTTTGTTGTGTTACCTTCATGGGTTTTCTTGTGTCGTACTTTTACCTTCATGTTGTTACCTTTCTAGTGTTTCCTTTGTAGTAATTTTACCTTCATGGTGTTACCTTCATGGTATTATTACCTCATGAAAGAGAAAACTATATATTCATAACATAGGTATCTGTATGGAAATATACCTATGTAGAGTTTCCAACTGCTTCGTGCTTTGTGGTTGAGGTCTTGCATTGCGGTTTTTCCTTTTTGGAACTCTGGGAGACCGTCAGGGGTCTCAGGGTCCCTACTGAGTATCTTTATACTCACCCATTAATGGGCTATGTCCACTCCTTGTTGTGTATTTTGCAGACAACGGACATCATTGATCGAGTCTGAGGGAGCAAGGAATGGATGGTGCTCAGAGGTGGAACGTTGACGTGACGTGCTGCAGTGACTAATCATTGTGAGTTGTTCCTAACCTTCAGGTAGGATCCTTGGAGGATAATCAAAGAGATGTTTTTCCCTTTTCATTTGTACTTGTAATTTCTAGTTGGGATTTTATTATAGCCCCTTTAAATTCAGTAAAATTTTGACTATAGCGGTTTACTATATTTTTGCTTCTTGTTGTGTTCCTAGATTGTGTGATTGTACAAGTTTAAAGACAAAGCCTTCCTGTTTTAGGGATATGTCTATTCAGTGCTAGTCTTCAGCCCCTGACCTATGGATGGTGGGCTTGGGGTAGTCAAACCATGGGCCCGTGGGATGGTTCGTGACAAGGTAGCATTAATCTAACCCCTTTGTAATCAAGAGACATTCAATTATGTATATATGACTCAAAATTGGATGACAACTGCGTAGTATAGACAGAAATCTTACAACGATCATCATCGATAACCTCTAGATTTAGAGGTTTAGGAATATGTCGTTTTCATTATATCACCACGGTTGGGACATAGACATATTATTAGATATGGTAACCTTTCACCCAAATATGTTAGGTCATTTTAGATTCAAAAAGAGTTGGGTCTAAACCTATTGGTTAAAGTTACATTGGAGATACTGAGAATTGCATAATATCTTCCATATAACCTAGTTGCCGCATTATCACTCAGACCCATATCAAACTCCATAGCTAGATGAGGTGGAGTTATAGGATTATGTGTCCTTGAAGAACCATTCAAATCATATTGTTGATAGAAACGTGAATCCTCTTTGAGGATGGTCAGATACTCTAGTAAAGGTGCAATAGAAGCACAACCATTTACCGAATGAGACACGAGAGTGGTAGGTCCACATATGTTCTCAATGGAAAAAGTTACTCTCAGGAGATTCTCGACCACCCTTAGAATTAAAATTCAATATAAAATTACGTTAAGGGGGTAGATCGTTTGATCATGTGTTTTCTTATTAGGTAAGGATCATTTTAATTTCGGTTTAACTCATTTTTTCTAGGTGTTTGTCCCTAGTGAGATCACCTGAGTTTTTGGGGACTCTATGGATTGTTTGGAAAATGAAACCCAAATTTCTGTGAAACAATGTCAGGATACACAATTAAGGGAATATTTATGACACAAGACACGTGGTTGTAAGTAACCATCTCGGGTTGGACAGAGTGAAGTAGGGTGGTTCCTGGTATGATGAATTCATGGAACCTATGGCACACTCACATGCAAGGGATCTTCATATTTTGATAGTGCCTTGTCACCCGATCAGTGCACGGTTTTTCGAACCACACACCATGACTATTTGAGGTCCCACTGAGAGAGAGAATGAAATTTGACATTTTCATGGTTTGGATAATCGTTCATCCAAATCGTGTGACCAAGTGTTTTTTTTAATTTATGATTTATCAATTAAAGAGATTAAATGTTAATCTCTCCTCTAAATTTATTATTCCACTCCAATGGTGGCATAAGGACTTGGCCTTATACATTTCCATATATTGGGTTTTATTTCTTGAATTATTTTTCTTTTATTTGAGGATATTTTCATGTTTATTGTTTTATATACATAGGAAATGTCTCACTAAAAAACAATAAAATAAAAATTTGACACTTCTGATTTGTATCCATTTTTCCCATATTATAACACATTTCAAATAAAGAATTATTTATTTTCTGAGAAAATATCCACAACATTCAAATTTAATTATCCTTTCCCTTAACCATCCATAAATCATATGAAAAAAATTATAAACTATGTATGAAAGAAAAAAAATCAGTAAGAGATTCAAAAAGAATGAAAATCATTATTCTAGTGAACACAAGAAAACTCATATAACATTTAACATTGTATTAAATATTTTTTAGAATATGATATAAAAAAATTAAAATTAAAATCACATAGATGATTATCTCAATGAAAATATATAAGACTCATATATTTCAATTAAAACATCATTTAGGTTACCTATAGCATTATATTCACAAAAACCATTCAAAAACCTTTTAATTGGAATGACCACACAGTTGACTTCCATCATTTTCACTAACCAATGAATTGAAGATCTGTAATTGAAATAAACCACCATATAAGATATATCAATAACACACATGATCTGTAATGTGGATCAAAACATCATATATTATATATCGGTCTCATCCATTTCTCATGAGTTATAATGGGGTGCAACCCATCATATATGTGTCAATAGGCACACATGTGAGAAATAGTGGGGTTAAAACCTTCATGTTTGTTGTATTGGGATAACCCATTTCATATAATTTTAATGTAACATATCTTGAATATCATAAATATTTCATTTATAATTTTTCATAAAAATATTACCTTTTATTTTTTGAAGTGTTTTATTTTCATTTCTAATTAATTGGTCACCAAAGATTTCATTTAATATATATTTTTAAAACATATTTTCAAATTTTAGTTAATCAAATTCTTTCCATCCATTATAATAAGTAGTTTATAACTATCATTTAAAATAATAATATTAATAGTATATTTTTTCCATTTATACATAGCTTATCATGTAGCAGTAGACATCATTTAAACTCGATGTTACATGAAAATAAAGTAAAACATGGTGTTTTTCATGCCAAACTATAAATTTCATGTAAATTAATAAATCAAATAATTTAAATTAAATTGTAAGAATATATTACATAAAATATCAGGATGTTACATTCTACCACCCTTAAAATGAATTTCTCCTTTGAAGTTTGTATCATTTATGAAAACTTTTTCATTTTGAGAATTACTTCATAGAAACTCACATCATTATAAGGATAATAAAGAATCGTATTCATAAGAAATAAATGGATGTATTATGTTCATCTTGAATGACCCATTCTATACTTTAAAATAGGATATCATTGGATAGAAATTAATTTTTAGACGTCAAAAAAGAATAAATATTTAGTGAGAGTTATTAGGGTTACTGATCAAAAAAATTTAATGATAAATGGAAATTTAAGATCATCAAAACCATTAATATTTGATTATCAAAAAAGACCCATGATGCCTAAAAAATGAAGGTACCAGGGTAAAATTTTAGTTTCTTGTCCCTTTTCAGATTTCCTTAGGAATCATATACAAATAAATAACCATAATATAAGTGATCTACATTATCTCAAACTAAGTTATACATAAATCTCACCCTTCATAGACATATCATAGATAATAACATTCATCATAACCTAATTAAAGGAAATATAATGAAGGGTTATCTCATATCCTCAAAATGGGAAAAAGGGATATAATAATATATTATGAGTATAGTGATATGATAAGAAGATAATAACATTTGAAAAAAATACACTAAATATCATAGATAATAATCACGGGTCACAAAATTTTCTCTCTATTTCATAAGAGAAGAATCATAATGGGATCAAAGTGAATTACCCATGATAATCAAGCATTAAAATAAGGAATAAATTTAGATCATAAAAATAATCATAGAAACTAATTCCATTAGTATATAAAGTATCATTACCAAGAATATAAAACTAGAATAACTTCACTGCCCAAACCATCATAGTAGTCAAGGATCAATCCCAATACCATAAAAGTAGAAAAATTCCCTCACCGAACATGGTCCACACAACATTTCAGTCATGTTTATCAATATTAATATAATGTATTAGATGGGTATATAGGATCCACCCTTCTTGGTAATAAGGTAACCACCATCATTGGTTATAAATTAACCACCATCCATGGTTATGTCTTAACCTCATTCATATAATTAAAATAATATATGTGTGTAACAGAAGATCACATAACAATAATTATATCAGAACCCATGAAAATATATGGGTTTTATAAACATTTCACCATAACATTACTTATGGATAGGAAACAGAATTCTTAATAAATTCATCATTTCATCACATTATACCCAAAGAAAATTAGTGGGTTTAGAAACCATTTTATCATTGTTTAATCCATAGAAGTGGTATATGTTTCATAAAAATATTTCTATCACAAACATAAACCATTCAATTGAATAATAATAATTATATACATGGATTATATCTTGAGTAAGTAATAAGTAACAAAAAATGATTACATCCTATATAGAAGTTTATTTTCCAGATAACTTGGAAAATTTCCTGATTAAAGTAACTTTTCTTTGAAAATAACCATTTAAATCTATAATATCATTAATTTTTATTAAATACATTACTTTAAAAATAAAAATGAAATCTCTTAAATTAATATTTTAAATTACTTTAGAAAATTTCATCAGTAAAATATCATTTCCATTTTTTGAATTATATTTCTGAACATAAAACATTTTTGAAATACATTTCATTTAAAATAACCATGGAAACTTATATAGTAATCTTTAAAAATCATTTAAAAAACATTCTTGAGTAAAATATAGTTTCCACAATAAAAATTATTTTTTTAAAAAGTAAAACATTTTAAAAATAATTTTTATTGAAAATAACCTATGAAATATATAGTGTATGTTTTAAACAATTTATTAGTAATGATGGGGGAATGTACCATTCATTTTGTAGACTTTAAAACAAATATTTCATTCAAATTTTCAGAAAAAGACAAATGGGACTTATTTGGAAGAATACATAAGGATTGATTTTAAAAATTGATATTTAAAAAATTTCATAAAACTTATTTAACAAATAAATTGGATAATGTTAAATACATTTTTTAAAACAATTTTAGAAAATATTTATACGGAAAATGGGTATTCAACTAAAAATGGAAAAATGTCTGTTTTCTTAAAAAACCAATATTTTTGAATATTGACTATATTAAGAGGGGAGTATAAAGGGTGAAAATATTTTTTCAAGACATAACTAGATGAGAAATAAATTAATTTTTTCTTGATAAATTTGACATAATATTTTATCAGCAGAATAAAAATCATAAACAATATCGATAAATGAATTTATTGTATCATAAAACCCATACGGTTGTGGTAACATTGAATTGTAAGAACCATGAGACAATGTAATTAAATAAATCATATAATATCTTGAGCATAAATAAATTCAGGATATTACATTTCAAACATGATTTATAAACACTTTACAAAAGAATATAGGTTCATAGCATGATATTTTTCCAAAAGAAGACAAATTGGGGAAAAATCCATTATCACATTAGTAACATTTGAATCGTTAACCCCATGAAAGGGAAATACTAAAATAGATTTTAAAATCCAAAAAAATTATATTTGATTCATCAAAAAGTACACTCATGATCATTATATACACCATATAAAATAAATATGTGGTGAATATGGTATGTTCCCCACGAAAGAAAAAGTGAGACAGAAATCACATACCTTTAGTATTGACATCTTATATATATATATTATCCTTATTTATAATAAATATAAGTTAATTATAAATATATTGTATAACAAGAACAAGATATATCACTCCATATATTTTTTACATATGACAATTTATTACTCTTCTATCTACTATTCCTTGTTATAATCATGTTCTAGGTAATAATGGAGTTGTTTTTCCTATAGGTTTTGAATTTTTAATTTCAAACCTCTTACATTGATCATGGATCCATGATCAAAATAATTTTTACCATTACATAAATATGATATATTTTCTACATATATGTATTTAGATTAATCCATAAAATATAGAGAAAAAAAATCAAATACATCGTCAATGGATATGGTAGGTCATACGCACGCATGATCATTTTTTCCATTTTCTTGAAGGATAAAATGAAATAAAGGTAAATAATATATTTCCATTTTAGAATCTTCTTTATGTCATATATACCACATATATTCAATAAATTTTCCCTAATTACCTTCCAAAAAAATAGTTACTGAAAAATTAATTACATTGCTTCCAGAGGTGGTACACGTCCATACCAAAAAATGATGATTTTATATCCAATTTGATTCAATATTAGAAGGATTTTGGCTTTTCATATTTACATTTATTACACCATGAATCTTACGTCCATGATTCTCAACCGATGATCACATCACCCAAGTAATTTTGGTAATATCCAACTAGATAACCACGTTACCACAATCTTGATAGCCATACCAACTCATACTCAGGCTAATCCAGTCATGACCATTTGGGTCTCATCACATGCATATCAAGAATTTATATATATTTAAACCAATTAAAATAAGAAATTAATTCCATTTAATTTAATTTAACATCTATAATTCAATATTCATCTCAATTAAATTATATAAAACTCTACATAAATAATCAATTATAATGAACAAAAATACATTATGATTGTATTATACAACATAAATCAATCATAACAAATAAAAAACCAATAAATACACCTGACCTATGAATATATGGTGGTAAATGGCCTCTAACCTAGCCTCACGTGCATGGAAATGACTTGCACTGGCCTAAAAACATACCATAAGGTCACATAGACAATTTGACATGAATCAAGAGGGTCTTACTCAATATTCCAATTGCATGATAAAATACACACACCCAAAAAAATCGGGAACATCACCAAGAAATGTTTGCACCACATACCTAGGAATCATATATGTAGGAATGTCTGGTACTAGACTTTTATAAGAATTCATTTGAAAGACACTGATGATTCCATAGAATGCCATGAAATTTTGGTAAAATGGCACGAATGGAATTAATAGTCTCTGGGGAAATGGAAATAAAAAGATTAGAATGGGTGATGGTTGAATTAACAATATACTTTCAACAAACTAGAATGATATAAAAATGGATGACTGAAAAAAAATATATATCAAAATCCATGGGAGTAAACAAATATAGCCTCCCATACTGACATGCACGCCAAAGGAGGAGGAAAAGAGGAAGAAAAAAAATAAATAGAGGAGAGAGAAAAAGGGTAATTTCCAACCATTAAAAGGCCGCATGTATAGATAGAATCTTTTTTCAAATCATTTGAAAACCAGGTGGGCTAATGTATTAGATACTGCCAAAGTAGAAGTACCCATGCGTTATACCGCACGCTTTTCTTTAACCTTGCCAAAACCTTGTCAAAGTTTTAACATCCCAAGTATGTAAAGAATAATACATTTTTATATATATTAATATTTTTTAATTAAATATTATTTTTTTACATTAAAGGGGATCCTATGTTTGATGACTTACCCGATATGAAAAAATGGACTTCTTTGAAATTTCACATTGCACACAACGTTGGGTCATATAAAAAAATATCATATTATTTTAAATAGTACTTAACGCCTAGACATTGTATTGGAGAGAATGAATATAACTAACCATATAATGATTAAACATGTTTCTTAAATGTTTTTACATTTATCCAATAAAAGTTAGAGGAATAAAATGTGGCCGAATCTAATTTTAAACATAAATATTATAATATTCTTTAAAAGGTCGATTTACAGACTTTTGATGGATAACCCTAGTTAAATTTAGTTTTGGTCACCTTTATATGTTATAATTGAAAAAATAAATTTCTTCTTTATTATCGAGACATCCAAATTTAATTTGGATAAATTTTTGTTATTTTTATGATTAAATTCATTTTTTAATAAAAAGCGAAAATTATTGTATTTTAATTCCAAATTACCTTTTAGTATTATTTATTTATTTGGTTAGATTAAATTTTTTTTATTTTTTTAATGTTTAATTATATTATATTTTTACCATTTAATCCAATTATGGTCATTGGTAGTAATTTCACTTTCAAATTGAACATAAAATATTTTCAATCTTTTGATAGTTATTATTTCTTAAAAACACTCTTTTTGTTTTGACAATGAAAATTAATTATAAATAAATTAATGTTACTTATATGTTTTTAATTTGGTAAAATAAAGATCATTTTTGAATTCATATTATCAAATATAGCTTTGGTTGATGTTTTGGTATTTTTTTTGAAAAACATCAATTTTAGATGAATAGTGAAAACCCAGAGTAGTTGTTAAAAAACCAAGATTTTATTTTAAATGAAATTTTACCACTTCTGGGAATTGAATTTAGAAAATCCGATATACAAGGTTGTAATTAGTAAGTTAAACGTGTTTCAATAGGCTGAAATTATTTTTTGATCAATAGTAACTTTTGACTTTTATTTACCACGGTTAAAGGTAAATAGGGTAATTCAAGGTAAAAATAATATTAAATTACAATAACATTTGTCCTAATTCTATTGTTTGATACATTTAAAAAAAATTTAATCCTTGGGTTAATTTTGGGACCCCATGTATCCACTTTAGAGTGATAATGACACATTATATTAATTAATTTAAAGTAATGACAAAAATGACAAAAACATATATCTTTTAGTAAATCAATTATAACATGGGGTTATATAAGTTATCTATTCATCTATAAATATAAATTTTAAAGATAAAATATTTTTTACATCATGGTATTTGTTTTATATTTTTTAGACTTCATATAAATAAAATTATTTATGACACAATAATGATGTAGTTTTTACCTCATTAATGAATAATTTAAATAAATACGATTATAAAGATTAAACAAATATCCAAAACCTATCCAATTATTATTCAAAGATTTTATTTCAAACTATATTCATCTTATATTCTAATTTAATAAGTTTTGGACCTTTAGAAACATAAAATCATTATATAATAAAATAATATTTTCAAACATTGCTAAAGAGCCCCTCCGCCCACTAATAAAAATCCTTCAACTGTAACCCATTACTCGGACATCTCAATCCCCTTTACTCAAATAAACTATTCTCAAATAATCTCTCAATATCCCTCCCTTACACATATAAGCCTTACCTTAGGAATAAGGAACTTCAAGAAATATTTTTGGTTAAAACCAAAGAGAGTAACCTGATTTTAAGGTAATATCTTCTCTGATGTTTTTTTCTTTTATTTTACATATCCAACCCCATGAAATATTTTTACTTATTTGTTTTATAAAAAAACCAATATCCTAAACATACTAGGTTGTTTATATGAGAATTATTATAATTAATCATACACACACCTCCGTCTAATGGGTAAAGAACATATTGTTTCTGTGGATGATGAACTACTGCCTCATGAAGCGATGATTGTTCAATCTTCTCCGACCACCACTTATGGTGGCCATTAAGATGGAACTGTATTTAAATTTGATATATATTATATTTATATTATCTTTATAATTCTGTGTTTTTCATTTATATCATACATTTATGATTTCCATATTTGGTAAATTGATAATTTCATTTGAGGAAGTGCAGACTACCGGACCCTAAAAGTGATTTGACTCATTCATGCCATACATGGAACGTATAAATGATGGAATTAATATAATTAAATAACATAGATATTATAATTAAATTATAATATACCTATTTATTATTATTTTTTCATTCCATTAAATATAAAATAGAAATGAATGTAGTGTTCATCCGTATGTACGGTTTACCGTCTACATGAACAATGTGTTTCATTTCTTAAATCCAAATGATATAGAATATTATAAATAAAAATACACTGAAAATATATGATATATTTTATATTTAAATATTGAATATAATTCTTAATATAATGGACTATTTACCACATGTACAATTTTTAATTATAACAAGTTCATTTTGGACTAATGTTCCGAACATCGAAAAAATGTCCTATATGAAATCAAATAATTAAATAATTTTTATAGAGAGGTAATAAGTGATATAATAATAATACTAAACATGAAATTTTTTCTTAAGGATTTAGAAATAAACTTAATTTTATTATTCCAGAAGAACATGGAACATAGGAGTCAAATCGGACAAGAGGTAAGAGGTTTTCATTTCACTTTTTATTACCATGAGATTCATGCTATATTTGCCACTATTTCTTTTTGTATTGTGTATGTACATCCCACGAATGTATTCTTTATGTAATATAATTTAATTTAGGGGTATTTACGTCTTAAATTTATGATCCTTATTTCATTTTTTGTATGTTTCGTTAGTTTTTAAAATGGTAAGGGAACTTTTTAGCCCAATTTCCATGCCTTGGGTTAATCTTCTAATTCATAATTATGTCACCCTATGATTATGTGTTGTTTCACTGTTTATTTATTTATATTTTAATTTACCCTCTCATTTTTGTGGATATACTTTTGATACAAATAATCAATCCATTTAAAAATTCTCATGTCATTGATAAGAACTTGAAAAGGGTAATCTTAACTCAATTTCCATTCATTGAGTTAAACAACCAAGTCATTTGTTTTGTTTTAAAAATAATGTGTGTGAAAGTCATATGATTGATTTATCTGGAATATCCAATCATATTGAGTGTATTTATATTTGTCACACAAAATTATGCAATTTATTTATCCGTAACCTAAGGAAACATTTTTATAAGGGATTTCGCCTCAATTTACATTTCATTGAGACTTATTTGTTGTTATACAACAATTCAATTTTATAATCTGTATATACCACCCTTTGACATATTATATAATGAATCTCTTTATTCTAATGGATTTATATGATTTTATTAATGATATTCTTCAAATATTTGTATTCAAGCGTCTCTCGTTTGTTTAATTACTTTTATACTAAAATATCGTTTTAAAAGTTTTAAAGATTTATTCTTCTAAATCTTTCTCATTAATGTCCATGTTTTTAAATTTCTTTTAAGAATTTATTTATATGGAAATTAGTGTTTTGAAATTAAAATTTCTTTCAAAAGCTTCAAAGTGGTGTGGGACACTTAAATTAAAAAATATCATTATTAAATTTTTTAAATGGTTTTGAATTTTTTTTGGTAAAGTATTGATTATGTCCGAATCTTGAAATGATATTTTATGATCACAGTGTGGAAATTTTATCTTTCCTTTATTCTTGTTTTTTGTGTTATTAATATGTTGTTGTTATTGGGAATTGATTATGTATATGGTTGGTTCTCTGATAAACCTAGGGTGGGTGAGCCCGAGATTGCTCTCCAATGCATTGGGTAACGTGATAGAGGTAAACATTGATGTGTCTTCTAAGATATTTATGGAATATTCTGTGATGGGTGTACCAAGTGTAACTCTCAATATAGCTGTGAAATCTATAATGTAAGTATGATATGGATTTCACAAGTTACCTTTATGATTTAGGATTTTTATGTGTTATTCATAAATCTTATGATTTCACGAGGTATGTTAAAGAGCTTATGTTTTAAATGTATTGATGAAATAATGTTTTCTTTATATATTTTGTTACCCTTACTGAGATTTTTATGCTCGTCCCATGTTTTTGAAATATTTTTCTTAAGGTATAAGTTAGGGTAAAGGAATAGAAGAACTCATGAATATTTATATCAAGACAATAATTATTTTTATATATATTTATCTTATGAAAAAATGGATATTGAGAAGAAGTGTCTACTTTTTAATTATTGAGATGTAATATAATAGTAATGGAGTAATTCTCTAAAACTCCAAACCCGAAAAAATCATTAATGTAAATTATAAACTTAACTCAAGATTATGTAATGTTTTAGGTTGGGGCCTTATAGTTGGTATCAAAGGTCAGGTTAGACAACTTTAGGGATTAAGAGTTTTCATTAGACACATGGTTAGTCTCAATGTCTACACTTTAAGTTAAATCCTCATTTATAACTTTTTATGATCAATGAAATTAAATTACTAATGGGAGGATGAGGATCTCAAACAACATTCCTATCTCTTTCTGATAACATGCTAGCAATAATAATTGCAAAGTCATGTTCAGATGACTGTGAAACGTTTTCTAGAATACAACTCACTTGAAAGAGTTTGTTTGACATATCAAACTCCTCCACTATACCTCAATATCATCGTGGATCATGGGTTATTTTTAATCAATTCCTATTTTCACAATATTCTCATATTTTCAATAAAGTTAAATATTATAAAAAAAATCCAAATATTTTACCTTATCACAAGATTTTGAAACATATTATGATTTTGAAAATAGTGCTGAAGTGGGAGACCTTTGTGCAACCTATTTATATTTTCTTTTAAATTATATTATTTTAGTACATACTTATGGTATTTTAAAAGGAACATTGATTGAAAGTTTCAACTAAAACTCAGTCTGACAGTTTTATAAATATCATGTTTTAGGAGTTGATTTGAAATTATATGTGATACATGAATATTTTCTGAAACTTTTTTTCTGTGATCACCCATATGACCCATGTTTTACAAGGTGTATTTGGATAAATGAAGAAAATTAATTTGAAGGATATCTAAATAATTGTTCAAATGCATGGAACTTCTACCTATGTGAAAAAGTTGACAATGAAACCATGCAGACACCATGATCATAGAATGATGTTATTTCTCTTGGGAATAGTTTTATTTTATCATATAGAGGTGAAATAAAAAAAAATAAAATACATATAAGTCATTATTAAGATGTCGAGGTATTAATGAGTTGGGATAAAAACGATAGGTATACGACAACCTTTGAGGTTAAAATATGTTAGGGTTACTTTTATGTTTTATAAAAAAGACATCCTATAAGATTGGTGACAACCCGTCACGTCCGGCAAGGCCATTGGAATCGAACCCACAACCGAAGGCTGATAAGGGCACGTCTCCTACCATTGGCCTACGTGAAGTCCCTAGTTAGTATGAGTTATTTCTTTAGTTAAATGATTTTATGGATCAATAATAAGATGATGTTGGGAACTTATGTTTTATGAAATGGATATCTGTAGAGACCCAAATCCTGACGTACATGGACATTACATTACTTTTGCTGAATAATTAGTACATAACAAAAATAGACACACAAGGATTGTAATAGTTTAGTGTCTTTGGAATCCCGGAATATAATCTTCTAATCGTGGTGAAAGATCTTCAACATCTCCCATAAAGATCTTCCACTTTCTGTTTCCTTACCTAAAACCTTTCTTTTAATCCTTGGGGAAAATATAACAAAAAAGGGTGAGATCAAATTCTCAATAAGGGTGAGCATGGATAAAATAAAACATACCATATACATTTGAACTTAAAAACATGAACATATTGTTTAAACATCAAAATCTTGAGCAACGACACAAAACCTGGAAGTACATAAGGTATAGATCATAATGGAACATAAATCATGATAAAATAGAATGGGAATAAAACATGTAATTTTGGCATCAATTAAGCACACGTAATAATTTCCATAGTAGCCATGGAATTGCTGCCAAGACCATATTAGTGGACAAAGTCCCTTTCTGAATCGAGTTCACTCCTCTTTCCAGTCCTGTAATACTGAACCGGATTAACATACCATTCCAGCCATGTCTATCTCATGAGATATAAATCTTTACCCAATTCATTGGAGGGAGATATAGGTCCACCCATCTCATAATTAAATCATTCTTACTTGTGCCACAAAATAAACATGCATAACACAATAAATAAAATGGGTTTCATAAACATCATCCCATCATCACATAATCAATATAAAATAAATGGATATCATTTCATAATAAGAAAAGTGAAACCATGTAAATCATAGAGACATGATACTTGAAATATACACATATGAAATAATTCCATCTTAGATGAAAAATGGTTTTGATAAAACACTTGAAATGAATTTTTAAGGAAAATATCCTTTATTCTTCAAAATCATTCTCTTTTTACAAAATGTCATGAAATTTTAAAAGAAAGGGAATTTTTTTAAAATATTCATTAAATCTTTTGGAGGAAGCTTCCTGAAAATAAAGCTTTATAAAACCGTAAAAATCCGTTCTTGCCGTATAAGTTAAAAAAACATTCTTCTCGTACTTTTTCCAGAAAAGTAAAAAAGTACCTCGTAAGAGAAAGATTCTATACATACCATGTAGTAAAAGTCAAAAATGAGTAAAAAGGACATTAAACATACATAAAAACACTTTTAGAAAACATGTACATGGATGATAACAATAACCCCAGTAAATACTTACGTATAAGCAATCTCAGATAAAAATGAGATTTGCAAAATTATCCCTTACCTTAGGTCTGATATGCTTCTTACGTATCCAAACCTCCTGTATAATGATTTAAATAATGTCATTTACTTATTATAGAATCATATTCATTGTTATTATATCATATACGGTTAACTTATGACTTTATATTACCTGTTCTTTTGTAAATTAATGTTAAAGTAGCTTTTTGGGTAAAATCGTTTCATTTTTCGTTCGTGTTTTAATTTGTATTTATTCATATGATTACTTAGATCATGATTACTTACATCCAGAATGTAAAACATGATTTATATATAATATATATTAATAATATACATATATATAATGGATCAATAAATGGAAAGAATACACCGTTCATGGACACGGCAGGCCGTACGAACGCATGAACACTGTTTTCGTTTCCTTATTGTATTGAATGGAATTAAGTAGATGACATAAATATATATATACATAAATCCAGTTATATTATTATGTCATATATTTCATGATTACTTATTATATATACTTTATAATCATTGTTGAATGGTTATCATGGAGAATGAATCTCATCGCGTCATGGAGACGGTATTTTGTACGTACGCACGAGCGATGATATCATTCCCATGATCGTGGAGTTGTATTGAAGTGTATGTATAATATTACAGAATAAATATCACTTTAAAATAATCATATATATTCATTACTTTCACTATTATACCCATCCAAGTAAGGTGGTGGTGGAAAATAGATTACACCACGGCGTGGAGACGGTATTCCGTACGTACGCACGCGCGGTGGTTTCGTTTTCCGTAGGATGGATGGATTGTTAAATATGGTTGTTTCATACTTATAATAACATATCATTATATGATTGATACTTATGTTATTACTTCATAATGAAACAACTAAAGAAGAAGAAGTGGAAGAAGAAATAATGTTGAAAGAATCGGTAACAGACATTACCTCTTCTTTGAAGCGCCTCTTTGAGACCTCCACTTAGGGCACTAAAATTGGTATTTGAAGATGACCATCACCTCTAGTATGTTTCTAGGGAAGTGGAGAAGAGAATTCGGCAGGTTTTGGTCGAGCTTGAAGGCTCAAAGCGGTGTGAGGAAGAGAGGGAGGAGGTGCCCTTTTATAAGGGAGGAGAGAGGCACCTTTGGAAAAACAAAAAATATTATTTTATTATAAAGTCATATTCGGTTTTTAATAGATCCAAATTTATTTATTTCGAAGATAAGGTGGGTATGGGTCGAAATACTTTCATCCAATTGAATTTAGACACGTTTAGGTTTGTATTTTAAGCATATCATTTAGATTTAACTTTAAGTTAGATAATTTACCTTTTACCATGTCTTCTTGTTTTCTTACACTATAAGGTTAATAAAATTACTATAACGAGCCAAACGAACCCCAAGTTGTTTATTAATATATATAACCTTATCTAAGTCATTTGTCCGAACCTTTGATTTTTAGGAATAAAATAACAATTAATAATATAATATTTGTTTTAAAAACTATCTTATGTCAATTTTGACACTATTTGTTAATTGATTTTTGTGAAAATCATAACAGAATGATTAGTTCGATTAAAGTTTATTAAATCAAAACTAACATGTCATATTAACCTATAAGATTAGTGTAATTCATAAAAAGTCTCAAATTACATTTATTTGGGTATTTATAACATCAATTATTTCAATATTTCATTAATAAAAAAATTATTGCATCATCATTGTGTCATAAATAAATTAAATTATTTAATGTCTAAAAATTATAAATAAAATAAAATTATGTTGGAAAGATTTTTTAGATTTCTAATTAATATTTATAGTCAAATTTATATTATGTAAAACCCTATATTAAAAATGATTTAGTTATTAAACTTTGATTTTAACTATTTTAACCCTTCTTGAAATAAATTAATAATAAATGTCCTAATCTCATCTAAGTGGGCCTAAATGGTCATATATTATTCCTAAGGTTGTTTTTGGTCGAATTACACTTATCCAATAGAATTAGGACATGTTTTAGGGTAATAATAATATCATTTTTACCCTTAATTACCCTATTTACTTATAACCGTGGTAAAAAAAAGTAAAAAGTTACTATTCACCAAAAATTATTTTCATCTCATTAAACCACATTTTAGTCCTTGATATTAATCGTGTCTCTCGGATTTTCCAAATTCCACTCACAGAAGCGGTAAAATTATGTTTTATGTGAATTTGGAAATTCTCCTAGGAGGTAGGTAAAAGACAGTGAAAAGTTCAATAAAATTTTTATATATCTAAAATTATTATAAAATGACTCCAATGACTTAAATTTAACTTATATTGGTATTATGTATCAATTTTTACCTAAAATAAATTTAAATAAAATAAATAATTATTTAAATAAAAAGTCAATTTTTGAATAGTAACCCAGTGTTTTCACTATTCATCAAAAATTAAAAGTTTTCAGAAAAATACCAAAAATTCACCCTAGGATTATTTCGATATTATGAATCCAAAAATGAATTCCATTTTTAAAGATAAAATTTCAAAAAGTGGGTATTACTATTCATAACGGCTAGTTTATATAACATATTGTTGTTTAGCGAAACTCGGTATTGCGTACAACACACGCTATCGTGGAAGGTCGTGATTGCGTGTAATGCAATCCAAGTCAGGGATGTGTGTTGTGAAAGCTCCTTTTGGTGTAGCATACAACACAAGAGATTAATAAAATTAAAAGGAATATTTTTCATAAAATCTTGGGGTGTTACATTCTACCCCCCTTAAAATTAATTTCGCCTTCAAAATTCGTCGGGGTTATAAATGGTTAACTACTCAAAAGTTTCTTTAATAGAAACCCACATCGTAAAAAGGAATACCAAAACTTGGCTTTAAAAACTAAAGTATGAAACGTAATGGTTACCCAAATTAACTAATCACTGAGGTTCTACATAGGAGAACATAGGTGAAAATATTGATATGGAAGAGAAATCTAACTGTCATGTTCTGATGGAGAGTGGTAGAGAACATGGCTATGAAAAATCCAACAATCACAAAGCCATATATTTGTGATGATCTAGGGTACCATCTGATTCATCGGATATAAGGGCACTAGGACAACATTTTTGGTTTTCAAGATCATTTCCCTAAAGTTGATGAAATTGGAATTAGAATAAATACGTTCTTGATTTTGGTACAGTCTCACCGTTGTTCGTTCCTTGGACAATTTCCACTTAATCTCTTAAATAAATAAAGATGAATTTTCCATTCGTGAAGTGTTAGCAGATCATGTGATAGAATGATGGGTCATTCCATCTGTCTCAAACAAAAGTTTAGAAAAAGTTATCAAAAATACATAAGTCTATCTATAGTGAGATTAATCATTTATGGTTCCTAAAATGGACTTATACTTCATATATCATAATACTTAATATAATAAAATTGGTTTCTAATAAACAGGGACTTTCTGTAGGCCAGTGGTAAGGGATAAAGGCATGTCGCACTTTAGTTGTAGGTTCGATTCCCACTGCCTTTACCGATGTGATGGGTTGTCGCCCGTCCTGCAGGTTTTCCTTTTTCTAAAACTACATTATTATAACTTTACATCAATAATATCGAAAAAGTTCTAGCCTTAAACAATACTAACTTATAATCCATTCCAATCTTTAGGCTTATCCAAAATACTGTTTTCCAATCTCATATTATAGTGAAAACGATTACCAGGGAGTTCATATAACAAGCATGTTAATACCATCGTTGATCCCCATATATCATAAGATGTGTCTTGTTGGTCACATTCCAAACATTCGAAGGCCTTAATCATGTATTCTCTTGAAAAATGAATACACATTGAGCCATAGTGAAAACATGAGTGCTTTCAAAAGTTAACTCTTTCCACATACCAAAATCTCAAAATAATATATACTCAAACCATGATATAATTATTTACTTATATCAGTCATGAGCTCATGAATACTGTCAAACGTTTCATTTTCTTTTTATTCCTTCATTATGCACATATCATCTTCTTTCCAAAAATATCTCAATCAGTTTCCATGTTTACCGGTATGATAAAATTATTGAAAACCACAATAGAACAATACATTAATATTCCAATATTCCACGATACTATATACAACATTATTTTGGTATCCCATTACATAATCACTTAATCATTCCACCACATCATTGTCATATTCAAAAACTCTAATAGTGATCACATGTGACTTTCCTTTGTCCTTTTCCTTAAGTGGTTGCTCATATCGATCATCACTAACCCTTAGATTAGGGAATTTATTAGCATAATTCCCCATTTACTTGCACTTGAAGCATTGAAGTGTTGGTGGTACGTTCTCTGCAGTATTTTCTTTATTCACATCATTATCAAACATTTTTTCATTACTTAGACCTCAGCTGCTCTATGACCTTCTTTTCCACACTTAAAAAATTTTCTAGTCCATTTAATAAAATCTCCTCCATGATTTGTTCCACAATTTGAGCATAAGGAAACATTCATCTTATTTTCACCATTATTCCTAGATTTCTTCTTGAACTCCATCTTTCGTTTCTTGTCAAAACCATGAGATGAATATATAACACCAACTTCCATTTCTTCCTTGATAGCACAACGCACAATTTCTTCATAGCTACTGAAGTCTCTTATAGCTAATGCCCTTCTAAAACTTGGTTTTAAGCCACTAAAGATTCAATCAACCTTACTTTTAGGTTGGATGATAAATCCAGATGCATTCCTTGCAAGCCTTGTTAAATTCACTTCGTATATACCAACAAATCCATCATCCTTTTACTTTAGTTCAAGAAACTTCGTCTCCATCTTTGTACGAAGAATATGAGGGAAGTTCTTATTGAAAAATAAGTTCTTGAACTTGTCCCATTCCATGGACTCAATTTCGTCTCTTGGCCTCGTATTATTGATAAGATTCCACCATTGATCAGCTTCACCTTCCAAACGATATACTACAAAGATGGATTTATCATGTTAATAACATTCAAGAACTGAAAATATCTTTTCAGTGGTACTGATCCATTGTTCAGCAACAAGTGGATCAGAAGACCCACTGAATGAAGGTGGACGTTTCCTCATGAAGGACTCAATAGAATATTGTTCCCTTCTCTGCTCATTTGGAAGTCCAAAATGGATCATAGCTTGTGTAAGTATATCAATAAGATTTTTCACTCCATCTCCCATAACATTGGTTTGTTCAGGAGGAAAATCATTGCATTGTCCATTACATTGATCAACACGGTTCCTTCGGGTTCCAGCCATCGTCTAAAACCCAAAAAGAATAGTGTGAGAGGAAAAAATCATGCTGGGGAAAACAACATAATAATGGGGGAGTACCTTCAATATCTAACATCTTAGGTTTAATTATATGATCGTTAGCGCAATTCTAGGACTATAACCTATACCTATACTTAACCTTAGGGACATCCCTAAACATACCTTAAAAATATCTCTAGGGATCTCACTAAAGTTCTCACATCCTAGTTTCCAAAGGTTAACTAAACCATTCCTATGATACCAACTATAGAGTCCCAAAGCCTGATGTACATGGACATTACATTACTTTTGTGGAATACTTAGTACATAACAAAAACAGACACACAAAGACCATAATAGTTTAGTGTCTTTGAAAACTTGGAATATAATCTTCTAATCATGGTGGAAGATATTCAACATCTCCCATAATGATCTTCCAATTTCTATTTCCTTACCTAAAACCATTCTTTTAATCCTAGGGGAAAATAAAACATAAAAAGGGTGATCTCAAATGCTCAGTAAGGGTGATCATGGATAAAATAAAACATACCATATACATTTGAACTTAAAAACTTGAACATAATGTTTAAACATCAAAATATTGAGAAAAAACATAAAACATGGAAGTACATAAGGCATAGATCATAATGGAACATAAATCAGGATAAAATAGCATGGGAATAAAACATGTAATTGTGGAATCCATTAAGAACATGTAATTATTTCCATAGTAGCCAAGGCATTGCTGCCAAGTCCATCTTAGTGGACAAAGTCTCTTTCTGAATCGAGTTCACTCCTCGTTCGTGTCCTGTAATACTAAATCAGATTAAATTACCATTCCAGCAATGTCTATCTCATGATATATAAATCATTACCCAATGCATTGGAGAGATATATAGGTCCCACCCATCTCATAATTAAATCATTCTTACTTGTTCCACAAAATAAACATACATAACCCAATAAATAAAATGGGTTTCTTAAACATCATCCCATCATCACATAATCCATATAAAATAAATGGATATCATTTCATAATATGAAAATTGAAACCATGTAAATCATAGATACATGATACTTGAAACATACACATATGAAATAATGTCATCTTAGAAGAAAAATGGTTTTGATAAAACACTTGAAATGAATTCTTGAGGAAAATATCCTTTCTTATTCAAAATCATTATCTTTTCACAAAATGTCATGAAATTTTAAAAGAAAAGTATTTTGTTGAAAATAGTCATGAAATATTTTGGAGGAAGCTTCATGAAAATAAGTCTTTATAAAACTGTAAAAATCCGTTCGTGCCTTATAAGTTAAAAAAACATTCTTCTCGTACATTTTCCGGAAAAGTCAAAAAGTACCTCGTAAAAGAATGATTCCATACATACCATGTAGTAAAATTAAAAAATGGGTAAAAAGGACATTAAACATACATAAAAACACTTTTATAAAACATGTACATGGATGATAACAATAACCCCAGTAAATACCTACGTATAAGAAATCTCGGATAAAAATTAGATTTGCAAAATTATCCCTTACCTTAGGTCCGATATGATTTGTACGTATCCAAACCTCCGGTATAATGATTTAAATAATGTCATTGACTTATTACAGAATCATATTTATTGTCATTATATCATATATGGTTCACATATGACTTTATATTTCCCATTCTTTTGTAAATTCATGTTAAAGTATCGTTTTGGGTAAAATCGTTTCATTTGTCCTTCATGTTTTAACTTGTATTTATTCATATGATTACTTAGATCATGATTACTTACATACAGAATGTAAAACATGATTTATATATAATATATATTCAGAATATACATATATATAATGGATCGATAAATGGAATGAAATACACCGTGCATGGAGACGGTAGGTCGGGCGTACACATGAACGTTATTTTTGTTTCCTTAGTGTATTGAATGGAATTAAGTAGATGACACAAATATATATACATAATTCCAGTAGCATTATTATGTCATATATTTCATGATTACATGTTATATATACTTTATAATCATTCTTGAATGGTTATCATGGAGAGTGAATCTCATCGCGTCGTGGAGACGGTATTCCGTACGTACGCACAAGCGATGATATCATTCCCATGATCATGGAATTGTATTTAAGTGTATGAATAATTTTATAGAATCATTATTACCTTACAATAATCATATATATTCATTACTTTCACCATTATACCCATCCAAGTAAGGTGGTGATGTAAAATAGATTACACCACGACGTGGAGACGGTATTCCGTACGTACGCACGCTGGGTGATTTCGTTTTCCATAGGATGGATAGATGGTGAAATATGGTTGTTTCATAATTATAATAAAATATCAGTATATGAGTGATACTTATGTTATTACTTCATACTTAAAAAACTAAAGAAGAAGAAGTGGAAGAAGAAATAAAGTTGAAAGAATCGGTAACGGACATTACCTCTTCTTTGAAGCGCCTCTTTGAGACCTCCACTTAGGGAACTAACATTGGTCTTTGAAGAAGACCAGGACCTATATGATGTTTCTAGGGAAGTTTATAAGAGATTTTGGTAGGGGTTGGGCGAGATTGAAGGCTCAAAGTGGTGTGAGGAAGAGAGGGAGGAGGTGCCCTTTTATAGGGGAGGAGAGGGGCACCTTTGGAAAAACAAAACATATTATTTTATTATAAAGTCATATTCGGTTTTTAATAGCTACAAATTGATTTATTTCGAATCTAAGGTGGGTATGGGTCGAAATCCTCTCATTCAATAGAATTTAGACAAGTTTAGGTTTGTATTTTAACCTTATCGTTTAGATTTAACTTTAAGTTGGATAATTTAACTTTTACCATGTCTTCTTGTTTTCTTACACTATAAGGTTAATAAACATACTATAACAAGCCAAAAGAACCACAAGTTGTTTATTATTAATATATATAACCTTATATAAGTACTTTTGCCTAAACTTAGTTTTTTAAGAATAAAATAACAATTAATAATATAATATATTTTTAAAAAACTATTTTATGTCAATTTTGACACTATTTGGTAATTGTTTTTTGTGAAAATCATAAGAGAATTATTAGTTCAAAAAAATTTAATTAAATAAAAACTAACATGTCATATTAACCTAAGAAATTAGTGAAATTCATAAAAAGTCTCAAATTACATTTATTTGGGTATTTATAACATCAATTATGTCAATATTTCATTAATAAAATAATTACTACAGCATATTTGTGTCATAAATAAATTAAATTATTTTATGTCTAAAAATTATAAATAAAATACAATTATGTAGTATATTTTTTTATCTTTCTAATGAATATTTATAGTCTAATTTATCTTATGTATAACTCTATATTAAAAATTATTTAGTTATTAAACTTTGATTTTAACTATTTGAACCCTTCTTTAAATAAATTAATAATAAATGTCCTAATTCACTCCAAGTTGGCCTAAATGGTCATATTTTATTCCTAATGTTATTTTTGGTTGAATTACACTTATCCAATAGAATTAGGATATGTTTTAGTGTAATAATAATATCATTTTTACCCTTAATTACCCTATTTACTTTTAACCGTGGTAAAAAAAAGTAAAAAGTTACTATTCAACAAAAAATATTTTCATCTCATTGAACCACATTTTAGTCCTTGATATTAACCGTGTCTCTCGGATTTTCGAAATTCCACTCACAGAAGCGGTAAAATTAAGTTTTATGTGAATTTGGAAATTCTCCTAGGAGGTAGGTAAAAGACGGTGAAAAGTTCAATAAACTTTTCATATATCTAAAATTATTATGAAATGACTCTAGTGACATAAATTGAACTTATATAGGTTTTATGTATCAATTTTGACCTAAAATAAATTTAAATAAACTATATAATTATTTAAATCAAAAGTTGTTTTGGAATAGTAACCCAGTGTTTTCACTTTTCATCAAAAATTGAAAGTTTTCAGAAAAATACCAAAAATTCACCCTAGGCTAATTTCGATATTCTGAATCCAAAAATTAATTCCATTTTGAAAGATAAAATTTTAAAAAGTGGGTATTAATATTCGTAAAATCTAGTTTATATAACATATCGTTGTTTAGCGAAACTCGGTATTACGTACAACACACGCTATCATGGAAGGTCGCGATTGCGTGTAATGCAAGCCAAGTCAGGGATGTGTGTTGTGCAATATCCTTTTGGTGTAGCTTACAACACAAGAAATTAATAAAATTAAAAATAATATTTTTCATAAAATCTCGGGGTGTTACAATATCATTAGTATAGGAATATGATTTGGTGATTAAGTGAAAAAGTTTATTTTGAAAGATCTACTCTCTTTTGAGGAAACACTATTTGCCAAAGGAAGTTGGAATACTAAGGGATTTAATTTGTGGATTAATGGTTGAAATTTTATTTTCTAAGAATCAATGTTTTTTGGATATTTAGGTTATTTATGGAAATGATTATTCTATCATAGAGAATATGTGATTTGGTTAATTAAACTTCAGTATGAGACATTAAGAGTAGTCGAAGTTATTTGGAGATAAATGTTAAGATTTACTGTGGATGACTACGTGATTAAATCTTTATGAGTTCTGGGTTTAAATTTTATTTTGTATTACATTAATGAATTTTATGGATATTATTTTATCGATTGGTGTTTGTTAAACTTTGTGTATTGTTTGTTGAATTTGAGATATTTGGAATAATATTTCTTTTTTTAAGGATTATCCTTTTTTGGATAATTTGATCTTGTTCTAATGATTTTGGTTTTGGTTAATGTCTAAAGATCCGGAAAATATATAGTTCATCTTATTTGGATTATGTGATTCTCTAGAAATTGATTATAGCACATCAGATGTGAACAAGTCATCTTGAATACTCATTATTTGGAGAAAAGATGAGTTTTTGGTTAAACTTTATTGAAGGATGAAACTCTACCTGAAAAGTAAGTATATTTTATTAATTTCCTTGGTCAATATCACAAAAATAAATCTCCAAATTTATGAAAAGAAACTTAAAAAAAAATTTATTTACTTTACCTACTTGGAAATGAAAGACTATTTAACCTATCACATGTTTGTGATTATCTAGTGGTTAACTTTCTCCAAATCATGTTATCTATCACTCTCCATAAAAATTTATCACTTATTTTCTTCTCAATATCCATGTTTTCATGGAATCCTAGTGTGGGTTATCTTGGGTGACCTTTGAACTTCTCTTTAATTATTTTAAAGGGATATTTTTATTTAATCTTTTTACAATGTGGTACTTTTAATGATGTTTCCATGACCAATTTTAAAATTGGGAGGATGCAATTTCTAAAAGGGGGGAAGGATGTCACATCCCAAGTAAATGAAGAACAAAATGTTTTCATATTTATTAATATTTTTGAATTAAATATTAATTTTAAATTTAATGGGGATTCTATGTTCAATGACGTACTCGATACGCAACAATTGGTTTCTTTGAAATCTTATGTTACACATAATGTTGGGTCATACTAAAAAATAATAATATAATATTATTTTAAATGGTAGTTAATGCCTGGCCAATGTCTTGTCAGGAATGAATAGAACTAACCATAATATTATTAAACATGTTTCTCAAATGTTTTTACATTTATCCAATAAAAGTTAGAGGCTTAAAATGTGAAGGAATCTAATTTTAAGCACAATTACTCTAATATTATTTAAAAGGTCGATTTAATGCCTTTTGATGGAGAAACCACGTTATATCTAGTTCAAGACACTTTTATATGTTTATTTAACAATATAAAATTCTTCTTTAAAATTGGGACATCAAAATTTACTTTGGGTAATTTTTTTTATTTTTCTCATAAAATTCATTTTTAATGAATAGTGAAAATACTGTATCTTAATTCAAAACTACATTTTAATCTAATTTATTTATGTGGATAGATTATCTTATTAATTGGTTTTAAACTATAATTTGATTATATTATTTAAATTTAATCCAATGTTATTCATTTGAAGTAATTTTTCTTTGAACTTGTATATAAACTAGTGTCAATATTTTGATAGTTATTATTTCTTAAAAAACACGCTTTTTGTTTGGACAATGAGAATTGATTTTATATTAATTAATGCAACTTCTATGTTTTTAATTTCGTAAAATAGACATAGTTTTTTAATTTTTAATATCAAATATATCTTAGGCATAATTTTTTGTATTTTTCTGAAAAACTTCAATTTTTGACGAATAGTGAAAACAATGAGTAGTTGTTAAAAACCCGATGTTTCCATTTAATTTAAATTAACCTGATTCTATGAATTGAATTTTAAAAATCTGACACAATTTTTTTCATTGCGAAGTAAAACAATTTTCAATAAGACGAAAATAATTTTTGATAATAGTGACTTATGACTTTTATTTACCGCGGTTAACGGTAAATAATGTAATTCTAAAAATAATATTACAACAATATTAAATTACACTAACAAGTGTCATAATCTTATTGGTTGATACCTTTCAGACCATGGGCATCCTTGGGCTGATTTTAGGTCCCCATGGATCCACATAAGTGTGATAATGACACTTTATATTAATTAATTTAAAATAATGACATAAATTACACAAAAAAATATGTTTTAGTAAATCAATTATTACATGTGGTAATATAATATATCACTTCGAATATAAATATTGATTTAAAAGGAAAAAATATTTCCTACATCATTTTATTTTTTTATAATTTTTTAAAATCAAATAAATAAAATTATTTATGACATAATAATGACGTAGTGTTTACCTCATTAATGAATGACCTAAATAAATAAGATTATAAAGATTAAAAAAATATCTAAAACTGGTCCAATTCGTATTGTATGATTTTATTTCAAACAAGAGTCATCTTATAATCAACTTTAAATTTTTTTGGACTTTTATAAAATGAAAATCATTATATAATAAAATAATATTTTTAAACTTTCCTAAAGAGCCCCTCTTCCCCCTTATAAAAATCCCTCACCTATAACCCATTACTCTCGCTTCTCAAGCCCCTTGGATCATCCAAACTCTACCCAAACTATCTATCCATATCCCTCTATTCCACATAGAATCCTTACCTTATTTATAAGGCACTTCAAGAAATCCTTTTCGTTCAAACCAAAGGGAGTTATCCAATTTAAAGGTAACTTCTTCTCTTAAGTTATTTTTTTTATTTTACATTCCAAAACCCCTAAACTATTTTTATTCCTTTATTTTATAACAGAACCAGTATCCTAAATACGCTAGGTTTTTTTGTGATAAGTATTCTTACTACACATACACACACCTCCGTCGAATTGGTAAACAACATACTATTTCTCTAGATGGCGAACTATTACCTCACGAAACGATGATTGTTCAATATTCTCCTACCTCCTCTTATTGTGGCCATTAAGAAGGAAATTTATATTCATGGTATATATATTATATTTATATTGTCTCTATACTCTTCTATTTTCCATTTATATCATACCTTTATGGTTTTCATAATGTGAAAATGCAATAATTTAATTTGATGAAGTGCGGACTACTGCCCCCTCAAAGAGATATGACTCGTTAATGCCATACGTGGAATTTATAAAGGATGGTGTAAATTAAAGTAAAATAACATAGACATTATACTGTAATTATAATATACCTATGTATTGTTAATTTTTCATTCCTTTAAATATAAAATAAAAATGAAAGTAGCGTTCATGCATACGTGCGGCATACCTTTTCCATGAATGGTGTGTTTCATTTCTTAAATCCAAATGATATAAAATATTATAAATACATATTAAATGGATATATATGATATCTAAATCATTAATATAATTCCGGAGATTATGGAATTTTGACCACATGGAAAATTTGTAATTATAACAAATTCATTTTTTACTGATGTTCTGAACTTCAACAAAATGTATGGTATGAACTCAAATAATTAACTAATCAATATAGAAAGGTAATAAGTGATATAAAAGGAATAATAAAAATGAAATTTTAATTATGTAATTATAAATAAACTTATGTTTATTATTAATGAATAACACATGACATTCGAGTCAAGTCGGACGTGAGGTAAGGGGTTTTCATCTCACTTTTTTCCCATCGAAATTCCTTCAATATTTTCCACTATTTCCTTTTGTGTGGTGTATGTACAGACCATGATTGTATTATTTATGTAATATACATTAATTTATGGTTATTTACATCTTTATTATATGTTCCTTCTTTCATGTGGGGTATGTTTCGTATGTTACCAAATTGGTAAGGGAATATTATAACGCAATTTCCAATCCTTGGGATAATATTCCAATTGTTAATTATGTCATGATATAATTTTGTGTGGAATCACTATTTATTTATTTATATGGTGATTTCCACTCCCCTTTGTGTCGATATAATTTTGAAACACATATTCACTCCATTGAAAAATTCTCATTTCATTGATATGTAATTGTTAAGGGTAATATTAACTCAATTTCTATTAATTGAGTTAAACATCCATGTCATTGGTTTTGTTTTAGAAAGAAAATTTGTGCATGTCCTTAGATTGATTTACACAAATTATCCCATAATAATTAGTGTATTTATATTTTTCACAAATTATTTTATAATTTATTTATCCTTAATCTACATATACGGTTTTTATAAGGGATTTCATCTAAATTTACATTCCATTGAGTCTTATTTGGTGTTATACACAAATTCGTTTTTATATGGTGTATACACTACCCTTTGGAATATTATATCATGATTCTCCTTATTCTCATGATATTATAATATTTTATTAATGTTATTCCTCTAATATTTTTATTCAAGCGTCTCTCATTTGGTTAGGAACTTTTAACTAAAATATCGTTTTTAATGTTTTAATGATTTATTCTTCTAAATCATTCTAATTAATGACCATGTTTTAAAAATGGCTTTAAGGATTTAATTATATGGACATGAATGTTTTTAAATTAAAATTTCATTCAAAAGATTAAAAGTGGAATGGGACACATCGATTCAGAAGTATCTTTATTAAATGTTTTAAATGGTTTTGAAAATGGTTCGATAAATCATTGATTATGTTTGTCTCTTGAAATGATATATTGTGATTTCAATTTGGAAATGTTATCACTAATTTATTCTTGGTTTGTGTTTCATGAATATATTATGGTTATTGGGAATTGTTTACATATATGGGTGGTTCCGCGATAAACCAAGGGCGGGTGAGCCCAAGATAGATCACCAATGCATTGTGTAACATGACAGAGGTAAAAGATATGGTTTCTCGTAAGAGATTTAGGGAATATACGATGAGAGGTATTCCAAGTATAGCTCCCTATGTAGTTGTGAAAGCTACAATGAAAGTATGATACTGATGCCACAAGTTACATTTATTATATTTGATTTCTATGTGTTATTCATAAATCATATGATTTCATGAGGTATGTTAAAGAGCTTATGTTTTGTATGTATTGATAAACTAATGCTTTCATTTTTTA
This sequence comes from Viscum album, assembly GCA_963277665.1. Lineage (NCBI taxonomy): Eukaryota > Viridiplantae > Streptophyta > Magnoliopsida > Santalales > Viscaceae > Viscum > Viscum album. Next base: position 1,401,876,603 of record OY728121.1, on the reverse strand, counting down.
TTTCATAACCCTTAATGAGATTTTTATACTCATCCCATGTTTTTGAAATGCTTTTCACAAGGTATAAGGTAGGGTAAGAGAAATAAAGAACTCAAGAAGATTGCTATCAAGAAAAGAATTATCATTTTGTTTTATGAATTTTTATATCATGAAAAATGGATACTGAGTAGAAGTTTCTACTTAACAATTTTTGGGATGTAATGTAATAGTTATGGCCAAATTCTCTAAAACTAGAAATCGGAAAAGATCCTCAATGTGAATTATTAAATTAAATCAAGATTATGTGATGTTTAAGGCTAGGGCCTTATAAAATTCCTCTTCTATAATTTGCAGAGGATCTTCATGGTCATTCAAATCCCAACAGAATTTATCCAAAAAATGGATTAGTTCAAAAATGGGCTACATTGTTTCCTGTAAGAGGCCACACAATTTATCCACAACTATGGGCCCTGAACTACAACTCCAAAACAGGACTTTAAGAATTTGACAGTAGTAAAACCCCTTAAAAATACATAGTGATTTGGATAAACTTATAAAACCATTTAAAAACAAGTTATAACGCTATAAGAGCTCTCAAAATTTTTTTGTCATAACATTATAAAAGAAAATTGAAGACCACTACTTCAAAATCTTATAAAGGGAATGATTTTTGACCTGAATCAAAAACTAAGTACAATACAAAAACTATTAAAAACACTCAAGTTAAATTTATCATCTAATTAAAATATAATCCCCATAAAAACCCTGATGTTTCACTACCTCATCCACATAAATCCTCATCAAATCACCCCTTTCAGTTGGCACATCAATTTCAAAAAAATGATATGACATTATGAATTTGTCTAACACTAAAAATATTTCATCCCATTAGTGAACATAATATAGAAAATAAGTTATAAAATCTCATTATATTCCATTAAATATATACGAAGGAATATGTAATGGATATATTATACTAGCGTCAATGTGACTCTTGATTTTTACCCACTAACAGACAAAGGACAAACAAAGAAACTCAACCATTATCCTTTTTAAACATCATTTCTATAAATATTTATTCAGGTTGTGATAATTCATTTAAATATAATTATTTTTCACTAATTATGTGATATGAAACTCCTGAAAATTTTCTTCCCATGTTTCCAATTGAATGATAAAACACCCCAATATGAACACCTACTGATGTGCATTTTCTATTCATCCCTTATAAGTGTATCTACAAAGAGAATGATCTATATATACCTCACCATTAGGATTAAAACTCTAAAATTATTATAGAAAAACCAACTAAACCTTATCCAACTGAACAATATATGGATTCCATCCACTAGTTTATCTCTATAATCAGAAAACAAAAAATAGTAATGCCAATGATATTGAATACATTTATATTTATTTATAATTTCCCTAACATATTCCTTAATTTAAGAAAATGTGTAAACTGGAACAATACATGTACCACACCAGTGTCTTGAACCTGAAATTTTAATAATTTCACTTTAATATATTCAGTATTCTTAAGGCCCTTGTGTCAGATAATAACGTCCATGTCTTTATCCTAGATATAATTTTCTCCCTATAATTCCTTATATATTTTAATAATACTTCTCATTTATCAAATTGATATAATAATCAATTGTTTGTAACTACTAACATCACCATCAATATAAATTAAATCTATGATATATAACATTCTAGATCCACATCCACTAAAAAAACTTTCTTGGATGATTGAAATTTTAAAAATAACTCGCTAATTCCACCTCCAATACGGTATGATTTGGACACTTTCATAATCGGTGTAATAAAACAATATTATAGGCATCAAACTTATAAATTAGAAGAAAATATAAAATAACCCCCATTAAAATTCACTAATAAAATATTATAAAACTCATAATCTTATGAATATTTAAGAGAAAAATATATGAAACAAACCACAATACCAACATAAAATAGTCCATTTTCTCTAAAATGTTACTTCAAATGATCACTAAATAAAGATTTATTAATTTACATCACATTAAAAAGCCCTTACCTAAAAATATATAAATATATATATATATATATATAATTATTAGTAAGAATCCAAATATAATTAGTGGCCTCCTCTTAAAAACACTATTACTAATTTCAATGATCCATACAAAAGCCTCGGTGAATTAGTTTAAAAACTGACTCATTACATATATGAAATCAAATAATAACATTTTCTATCCAAGAATTAATTACAAATTTTTCAGTATAATAAAATATTAATAATGGAAAAATATATAAAAAATGTTACTACACTCCCCCCTACAATAATAATCTAGTAACTCTCACATCCAAACTGCATTTGTCTTGGAACACTCATTTCATTCATATCAACATACCAAAATCCAAATATCATATCCTAAAAAAATAATGGAACTATATCCATAAACCATAGATAAATAAAACATATTAAAATTGCATAACCTCTAACATATAACAACACATTATCTTCCAAATCACCAAATCACCACATCACACAAACATCACTACATAACTAGACTAATTTTAGGTCATCTCTTGAACAAAGGGTTTGTGTTATCAATCATTCCAAATAAATTATTGATGTTGTATTAATAATCATAACCTATTACCTCACATGATAAATGATCTTGTTGCCTGTAAAGGTGGTGGTGCATTTGAAATAACCAAATATATACTGGATATACAATAGTCCCACAATCCCGTTATTAGGTTAACATCATATCAAAACTCTATGAACATAACCCATCATCACCCAAACATTAGATAACCTCAAAAATCACCATTAAAACCTCTACATACATAAGATGTAAATAATACAACCATCTAACAACATCACCACTTACAAACATGTTCATCTCATTTCATATTTCATTATTAATTCCATATTAATCATTCCATAAACACATTAATTGTTTCAATGTCTACTTCTAGTAACATAATATTTCATTCACATCATTTATAGTTCAAATATCATATAATATATCACTATATATATTCATCATGTTAATTTTTTAACTTTTTAAGATAAACCCATCCCATTTCATATTACTCAATTCTCTTCATTATTTCTGTAGATATTCCATATCTAGTACCACTATAAAATATAAGATTAATAATCATATTAAATGATCATAATTACAATTGAAAACACTATCTCAACTTATAACTCCACTCCAAACAAACCAAAATGTTTATTTTTTCACTACAACAACAACTCTAAAATAAATTCAAGTATAACAATTTAAAAATATATATATAATTAAATATTATATTTCCTCATCCCACCATTATAAAATTACTATGGAATGCTTATAAAAAATATTGTTCAATCAAAGAATAATATCAATGTTATGCTTCTTCATTATGTTAACATCAACTTAATTAAATATATCATATCAATTCTTGATTTCTACAAAACAAATTATCCAGTTAATTAAATTATTATCCTAGCACATAAATCAATGTTGATAATATTAACAAAAATGAAGTAATAATGAAACAAATATTTAACCAACATGTAATAGACCAACCTAGGTCAACAAGACCAGTCACCCATTTTATCCATTTATGGGGTTAGGTATTAAAAATATATCAAAAAAAGTCATGAATATACGAGAAACAATAAATAAAGCTAGAATTAAAATTTGGAACTAAGAGAGACACAACAAAGAAAATTTTTTTAAACACTAAAGTATTAAAATTATAGACTAAAATTTCTCCATATGACTAACCATCACCTCAAAATCAAAACAAAAATTTAAAGAGAAAACCAAATTCTACATAATTCAATTATATTTATTTATTTCCTATAAAAGGATTTCGACAACCACCCAAAAGAAAGAAGTAATATCAGAACAATACATCGTAGTAGAGAAGCACTAAGGAATCAATACAGACTCTAATATAATGAATGTACAAGTTCTAAAATTAAAAAAATATAGTTTTACAAGAATTTTTTTATATATAAAAATTTCAAAATATTTCCCAAACAATCCTTTGGATTTCCAAAAATGTTATATCATGTTTCCAAAATCTAGGAAAATTCTATTCATAAAACAAAGATGGTAAAAAACCAAAATGTAAAAAAACATGTTATCTAGCATCAATGAAATAATCTATCATGTGATAAATAACAAGAAACTACAATGTTCCTTCTAGTGAGGATCTAGACTATGGGAAAATATGTAATAGAAACTCATGAGCTTGAAAATGCATAAGGTTGGATCCAAATAATATCGAATGTTACTAAAATCCATAGATATTAACTCCTAGTGGGGTAACACACACTAAGGTTACCCAATTATCTTTCCCAACACATCCAAGGTTTTTGTTGTGCAGTGTGTTAGAGTTGGTTCCCTATGACCATTTGATTATACATTTTTAGATGTATATTTTTTATATTGAATATTAAATTAATATTTTATTACATATAATTCATTTTTTCTTCAAGGATTTTATATTACAATGATCTAGAATATTTTTTTCATTGATAAGGTCAAATTAGTTCCCCACTATGATGAGAACCTTTAAGTGCTATGAAAATATTATTATTATAGTTATATGGTTAGATAAGTTATTATGATGAGAAATAACGTAATTATACAATCAGTGTAATGACTCAAACATTTGAATAGTATATGTTTCCTAAATTTTTGTGTTATTTCATTTTATACTCCACAAAAAATAGCCTTTAATTAATGAAGTGATACCGTTGGGTTTCGACTGTTATATAACCGTTGGTCAATATGACTGTTGGAAACTAAACTCTTAACTTTACAAGTATTTCTTATAAATAAAAGTGATCTAGGATAATTAGTATAGAAAGAAGATTTGATGGCCTCATCTAGTAGACTCAGGCCATATGAAGAACATATGTCAGAACATGGGAAGGAGGTTGCATCTCTAAGCTTTGCTCTGGACCAAGCCCAAGCTGATATTCAACATTTGAATCCTGAACGGAATCGATAAGGTATAAGTTCAAGCTGATCAAAATCACCACTCGGGCAATGTTTTCCGAGCCACCACAAGATTATATCACTACAACACACTTTGAACTTAGGTCCTATGCAGGTATTATAAGGGTCTATGTAACGAGGCCTTAGATACTTTTTGTAATCCCTAGCTATAAATAAAACTGTTATTTCTTATTATGGTAAAATTTCGTTATTTTTAAATGTCCGGAAAAATATAGGATGAATATTATTGATGAATTTAGTTAAAAGGGTATTTTAAAATAATCATATAAACTTTAAATAATTAATAATGTGAAATTATTTTCCAAAAATGGTATTCTAAAGTTGTGATCAGTAATAACATTTAATGTCCAAAAAGATCAACTTGTTTTTAGTAAATAGCAAAGTATGAATAGTAAAATATCCTTATTAATATTAATGAATAGGAAAATGGCCAAAAAAATAGAAACTTCACCCATGAATGTATAAATACAATTTTGACATCTTAAAAGTGAAAAAACGAACATAGTATAAGTTTAGTAATTTTTTAGATCATAAATATTTTATTTAAAAATTTATAATTAATTTAATCATTAAAATTGAAAATATTTTTTCATAAAATGTAATAATAAATTATAACTTTATTATCTTATGTTTATAGGATGATTTTATGGTAATTTGATTACCTTATCAAGGTATTACAAAATAAGTTATAGTTTTAGAGTTGTTTTTATTAATATATAATGATTTTATTAAAAAATTAAAATAAACATATTTAAAAAATAATTTTCATAAAATGTAGTTAATTTTGGAATTCATATCATCGATATTATGTTATGGTGAATTTAAGATGTTTTTATAAAATGTTTAATTTTTTGGTGAATAGTGAAAATACATTATTGTGTTTCAGGTGTTCGATGACATCAATAATGATGTAATAATGTTGTAAGAATTTTGGAAGATTTTTAAGAGTAATATATGCTATTAGGTGTCCCAATTGGCCAATACCATTGGAAAATACCATGGGCAAGCTCATGGTTTTTCAAATACCACGGATGAGGTGTCCCCTGAAATTAATTAAATATTCCCTCATTTTTTCCAACAAATACCAAGACATTCTCTCATTAATCTCATTCCAAAATCTTCCTCAATGTCATTCTAGAATTTCTCCCTCCCAAGGTTTCCTCCCAAGGTGCCCTTAAGCCTCCCTAGGTCCTAACCTTCAAACTTTCAAAGTTACTCTTCAAGGTAAGGGAACCTTTCACCCTCATCTTTTAAGTCATGACTTCCTTTATGGTATGTATTTTAGTTTCCATTTATTATGTTGGGGTATGTTCTTCTATATCTTTATTACCCTCTATTTCATTTCCAATTTATGAGAGACCCTTTCCACTCTCATCAACATATATTTTGTAATTATTAGCGATGCTGCTAGGCTGCCCAATTTTCGTAAAAGAAATCTCATTTTCTCTTTTCTTTCAAGATTCATTTTCATGTGGTGTGTCATTCCACACCATGATATTATTTATTTTTATTATTTGCCTCTACTTTGAATTATTTATTTATTTATGGGATACCCTTTTCCCCTATCTTTTTATTGTTTCCTAAAACCATGTTATATAGTCATTATGCTGGAGTAATTTGGTCTCAAAATATATCTCTCTTTTTCTCATTAAATTCTATTGTTTTATTTATTTGAATACACAAATATATTTTCATTTCTATAGGTAATCATCAAGACATAAAATTTATCTATTAGATTCTAGAAGCGACATACATGAAACCCTCTGTCCTTTTCGAAGGGTTTTAAAAGTCATAACATTCATGTTTCCAAAAACTTTTAAAATGCCACGATTTTAAAGTGAAACCCATTAATTTTACTCTCTATGGGTTATTTATGAAATGTATGATTATGATCTATTTGGATCACATGAATATTAATACATATTAAAGGTTAACCCTGATAGCGCTCTAATTCATTGGGTAATGAATTTAATCTCTAGAGATTACAAGTTTCATGATAACTAGGTGAATAACCTTGGTAAATTTTATGAAACCTTGGGGATGAACCTCGGTTATATGTTCATGAATGTATAAATTAAGGGTTGTAGCCACATATTCATGTTATGGTTGATGTTTTTTTCATTATGAAATGCCTCTACTTCCATTTATCTGGTCTTTATGTTTTTTATCGTGTTCTTATTGAAATCACAATTAATCTGATTCCCTTGATATTTTACTGGGCTTTGACTCCCCCTTTCCATTAATGTATGTATCTCGGTTATGAGATGTTGTAATTGTGAATAGGATGAACATTTCAAGTGGCTTTTTAAGGGGATTTAAAAGTGGTTTTTTTGTTTTCATGTATTTTGTTCCTGATTTCCAAGATAATAGACTTTAAAGGTCATCTGTTTGTAAAATTTAGTGAAAATTTATGTAATAAAATGGTGGGATTCTATAGTTGGTTTCAAAGGAATGTTTAGTTATTTATGGAAATTATGCTATAAAAACTTTATGAATAACCATATATAAAAGTTTAAATATAGGAATACTTCTTGGAATTTTGGTTTGTATTGAGTAAGTGGTTTTTTAAGAAAATGCATCCCTGTCTAGATACGAGTAGGTAGAGGCAGCCCTGGAATAGATCTAAATAATAGTGAAAACTCTGACAAGGAGTTTCAGGCTTGACCGGGGTATCCTGGTATAATGACAACTAGCCTTATTGCACTCTTTTTTATGACACTCCTGTGGGATATGATTGGTTAATCAAAATCTTTTTATGAATCATTATGAAAGATTTATAGAGATATGTAATTGTTTAAGGAATGAAGTTTTAAGACATAAAATTCATTATAGTTAAAAGATTCATAAATGAAATAATCTTTTCACAGTGGATTTATTCTTTTAGAAAATGGTGGGAAATAGGAGGAACTATGCAAATGGAGACCACAATGGACCATGCGCTAATGACCCTCTAATAGAAGGAAATATAGAATATTTCATGTGAATGATAAACCAACTGACTCAAGATATGGGAGATAACTTGAATCAATATGAGAGACTGATCTCATTGGGAAGGGAACAAATTTATGTTGAATCCTTTATTCTTCAATGACCACTGACCTTCAGTGGATCTAATGACCCATTTGTTGCTGAATAGTGGATGAGCACTATCGAGAAGATCTTTTTTGTGTTCTGATGTTCTGAATAAGAGAAGGTTACCCTGGCGGTTTATCGCTTAGAGGGAGAAGATGATCAGTGGTGGGATCTGATTAAAAAAAGTCCAAGGGTAGAAGTTGATGCTATGGAGTGGGAAGAGTTTATAGGGTTATTCTTCGACAAGTATTTCCATCGATCGATGAGAACAATAATGTAGAAGGAGTTTCTCAAGCTAAAGAAGACAGAGAATGAATCTGTAGGAAGCTATGAGATGAACTTCACAAGGCTTTCACGTTACACCTATATCTTTTTCATGGATCCAAATGGAAATGATGATAGATTCTTTGGTGGACTAAGACCTCATCTGTGGAAGAATTTAGCAAACTGAGATTATGATAGCTATGAGGAGATCCTACGGCGTGTGATGAAAGTTAAAATGGATTTTTGGTGAGATACAATTGTATCATAAATCCAATGACAAGAAAAGATAGATGCAGCTATGATTAGGGAGGTTCTTTGACCAGGGAAGAGGAGACAAGAAATTACAACGTCCCATATGTAATAAATGTGGGAATAATCATTCGGGGAATTTCCTTCTTGGGAGAAAGAAGTGCTAAAAGTGTGGTAGAGATGGCCACATTGTGTGGAATTATTGTAGTGAGGTGAAGCTAAAACATCCCATCACTAACGATAAAGGGAAGATAGATCAGGCCTTACCAAATGTCCAATTCTAAATCTATGGACATCTTTGGGACATTGTCAATCACTATCCAAATCTAAGGGTAGTGGAGGGGAATCACCATCAGCCTCAGAAATAGCCAAGCGAGCAAGGTCGTACATTATCAATCTCTATGGCCGATGTTGAAGAGTCAAATGATGTGGTGGTTGGTACTCTTGTTGTTCTTTCAAAGCTAGCAAGTACATTGTTTCATTCTGGTTCTTTGGATTCCACAATATCCTCCATATTTTCAAAGAATTTGGAATCAAATCATAATTTTCTAAAATTAGTGTTATTTGTCAAGACTCCTGGTGGGATTATCCAAGAATCATTGGTGTTTCGAAACTCTAGTATTTACTTTAGTGAGTACAATCTTATAGAAAATCTAGTAGTCATTCCTATGCTGGAATTCAGCATTATATTAGGGATGGACAGACTCTCAAATTATAATGCTAATATCAAATGTAGAAGCAAGGAAATATCAATTGTATTGTATTGAAAACCTATAGTTACCTTCCAAGGAGAGATATCTCAACTGGATCCTTGTCTAGGGGAACCTCCTATATCCTTTTTTGTGGATTTTATTGGTTAAGAAGAAGAAGAAAATGAGATTTTGAGGAGAGAAAATGTCCCCATCATCTAGGAATAGGTTGACGTATTTCCGGAGGAGTTACCCGGACCTCCCTAAAAAGAGAGGTAGAGTCCTTCATTGAACTCGTACCTGGATCCCATCTGATATCAAAGACCTCGTATAGTATTTAAAATGTAGAGATGGTGGAGTTAAAGAAAAAACTCCAAGATCATTTGGGGAAAGGTTTTATCTGATAGAGTGTGTCTCCTTGGGGAGAACCAGTTCTCTTTGTGAAGAAGAAGGATGTGTCGATACAGCTATGCATTGATTATAGAGAACTAAACGGCGTCACAGTGAAGAACAAATACCCTCTTCCAAGAATTGATGACTTATTTGAGAAACTTCATGGGGATCAATTCTTCTCCAAGATTGATCTTCGATCTGGTTATCATCAATTGAGGGTGAAGAAAAAAGATATTCTGAAAACTACCTTCTGTTCTAAATAGGGGAATTATAAGATTGTTGTTATACCCCTTGAACAAAATAATTCACCTTCTATTTTTATGGATTTTAGGAATATATTATTTAAGGTCTATCTTGATAACTGTGGGGTAGTTTTTTTTGATGTTATTCTAATATATTCCAAATGTCACGAGGAGCATGAGGATTATCTAAGGGTTAATTTTTAAACTCTATGGAAGTAGAGGATTTCTGAGAAGTTCAACAAATGTGAATTCTAGTTACATCAAGTTGCTTTCTTGGGGAACATTGCTACAAATGAAGGAATCGATGTTGACCATATAAAGGCAAAAGTTGTAGAGGAGTGGCCCCAGCCTACAATAATAACTATGATTCATAGTTTCCTTGGATTAGCTGGATATTATCGTATGTTTTTGAAATACTTTTCACAACTATCTAATCCATTAACTATGTTAAAATGAAATGGGGTCAAGTTCATCTGGACAAAGGAGTGTGAGGAATGTTTCTAAGATCTAATGAAGAGATTGGATACTGCACCTATGTCAACTCTTCCCTCAAGTGGAGAAGGATTCATTATTTTTTCCGTTTCATCTATAAAAGCGCTTGGGTGAGTCCTCATGAAAAATGGCAAAGTCATTGCTTATAAATCTCAACAATTGATGAATCATGGGAATAACTATCCTACGCATGATCTGGAGATAGCTGTGGTCGTGTTTTCTCTAAAAATATAAAGGCACTATCTTTATGGGGATAAATGTGATATATACAAATACAATCAATGATTGAAGTATATTTACACAAAAAAGGAATTTAACATGAGACAAAGGAGATGGTTGGAACTTCTCAAAGACTATGATAGATCAATTAATTATCATCCTAAAAGAGAAAACAATGTCACTGATGCATTATACAGGAAAGACTCAGTTGTTCATTACATGATGAGGATTCAAATAGATCTTTTGATCAGTGGCCTAGTTAATCTAGTTAAGGGAATTATAAAGGAACGTACATCATCAATGCAGACCCAAATGATTTCTCAATCATCATTAAAAAATATGATCATGAAATATCAGAAAGAATATCCTTTGTTATAGAAGAATTTTGAGGCTGTAAAGGATGGGAAGTTTCATGAGTTCAATATTCATTAATAAGGTGTACTGAAATTTGGTACAAGACTATGTGTTCCATCTATTCTAGAAATAATGAAGGATATGATGGATGAAGCTCAAAGATCTACTTTCTCAATACATCCTAGAAGAAGAAAAATGTATAGGAACATTCGGGATCTTTATTGGTGGAATAATATAAAAAGGGAAATTGCTGACTACAATTCAAGATTCCTGGTATATCAAAAAGTGAAAAAAGAGTGACAAATTCTTAAAAGGGTTTTGTAAACACTACCCATGCCAGCATGGAAGGGGGACAATATCACTATGGACTTCATCACTTGTCTATCATGAACATACAAAGGAAAAAATAAAATATATGTGATTGTGGACCATCTCACAAAGATTACCCATTTTATATTCGTTTGGGAAGATTTCTCTCTTGATCAAATTTCCATGATTTATGTGAAGGAATTGGAAAGTCTTTGTGGACTTCCACTTTCTATCATATCTGATCAAGATCCAAGGTTCACAAAAATCATTTGGAGTAGTCCTCAACATGATATGGGCACTAAATTGAATTTCAGTGTGGCCTATCACCCCAAAATTGATGGCTAATCTGAAAGAACTATTTAAACACTCAAGGACAGGATGAGAACTTGCTCGATGGAATTTAAATGTGTATGGGATCAACATCTCCCATTAGTTTATTTCTCATACAACAACAACTTCCACTCAAGAATTCAAATGGCACCTTATGAAGCTCAATTTGGTAAGAAATGTCGAAAGCCTTCTTTTTGGAATGATGTTGGTGAGAAAATTATTCTTGGTCTTGATCTTGTGTGAGAGATGACAGAAAAATTCTATGCCATCCAACAACACATTAAGGATCCTCTTAGTCATAAAAAGAGCTATGTCGACAACTGTTGAAGGGGAATGTAATTTTATGTTGGTGACAAAGTCATTCTTTTAATTCACCTTGTAAGAGATTCTTGAGGTTTTGGAAAAAGGGAAGTTCAACCCTAGGTACATTGGCCCCTATAAAATCTTTGATCGCATAGGTGCAGTTGCCTATCATCTTGCACTTTATCCAAATCTAGCACAAGTTCATGATGTCTTCCACACATCCCTCTTGAGGAAGTACATACTTGACACTTCACATGTACTAAATCTATAGGTTTTACAACTGGAACATGACTTTTCTTATGAGGATCTACTGGGGTATATATTGGATTGTAGAGAAAAAGTTCTACACAATAAGTCTACCTACCTAGTTAAGGTGTTTTGGGGGAACCACTTATGCGAAGAAGCCATGTGGGATCAGAGGAGTCTATGAGGTAGAAGTACCCACACCTTTTCTCTTCTAGGGGTACGAGTTAAAATTTTGGTGATGAAATTTCTTAAGGGGGGGAGAATGTATCTACCTGAACTTTTGAATAATATATGTTTCCTAAATTTGTGTGTTATTTCATTTTATACTCCACAAAACTATAACCTTTAATTAATGAAGTGATAACATTGGGTTTTGACTATTATGTGACTGTTGGAAAATATGACCATTGGAAACTAAACTCTTAAAGTTACAATTATTGTTTATAAATACAAGTGATCTTGGTTAATTAATACTAAAATAAGAGTTGATGGCCTCATCTAGTTGACTCAGGTCGTATGAAGCCCATCTGTCAGAACATGGGAATGAGATATAATCTCTGTGATTTTCTATGGAAAAAGCCCCAACTAAGCTTCAACATGTGTATCTTGAATGAAATCACCTATGGTATAAGTTCATGCAGATTGAAATCGCCAATTGGGAAATGTTGTCTAAGCCGCCCCAAGATTTTATTACCATAACACAACACACACATAGGTCCTATGCAGGTGTTATAAGAGGATATATAATGAGGACATAGATAATTTTAGTAATCCGTTAGAATAAATAAAATTTTTATTTCTTATTATGGTAAAATTCGTGATTTTAAAAAGTTTGGATAAATATCGGATGTATATTATTAGTGAATTTTTTTAAAAAGGGTAATTTAAAATATTCATGTATAATTTAAATAATTAATAATGTGAAATGATTTTTAGAAAACGGTCTTCTACGGTTGTGATCAGTATGAAATTTAGTGTCTAATATAATCGACATGTTTTTTAGTAAATAGTAAATTACAAATAGTATCTTATTCTTATGAATAGTAATTAATATTAAATCGGCCCAAAAAATAGAATCTTCACCCATGAATGTATAAATACAATTTAGACATCATAAAAGTGAAAAGATGTTCATATTATAAGTTTTTTTAATTTTTTAGGTCATAAAAATTTTATTTACAATATTAAAATGAATTTAACAGTTTAAAATGAAAATAAATTTTTATAAAATGTAATCATAAATTGTTAATTTATTGTCTTATGGTTATATGATAATTTTATGGGACCTTGATTACCTTTTCATAGTATTACAAAATAATTTATGGTTTTAGAGTTTTTGTTTTTGAATAAAGAATGAATTTATTTAAAAATTATATTAAAAATATTTAGAAAATTATTTTCATAAAATAGAGTTTTTTCTATTTAAATCATCAATATTAGGTTAGGGTGAATTTATTATATTTTTATGAAATGTTTTGTTTTTTAGTGAATAATTAATATACATTTTTGAGTTTTGGGTGTTTAGTGACATCAATAATGATTTAATAATGATGCAATCATTATATTCGACTTGTGAATTTTAAGATATTTTATGAGGTGTCCCAAGTGGACAATACCATGTCAAAATACTAGGGGCATGCCCATGTTTTTGAAAATACTACTGATGAGGTTTCCATTGGAAATTAATTAAATATTCCCTCACTTTTCTTATAAATACCAAGTCATTCCCTCATTCATTTCATTCCAAAATCCTCCTCAATGAAGTTAAATTCTTTTTACCTCCCAAAGGGCCCTCATGCCCACAAGGTCACAACCTTCAAGCTTCCGAAGTTACTCTTCAAGGTAAGAGAACCTTTCACCCTCCTCTTTTAATTCATTACTTACTTTAAGTTAAATATTCTAGTTTCCATTTTATTATGTGGGGGTATGTTCTTGTATATCATTAATAATTTTTATTTTATTTCCAATTTATGAGAGACAATTTCTGCTCTCATCAACATATTTTTCTGTATTATAAGAGATGTTGCTAGGCTAACAATTTCCGCTCTTATCTCCTTAGAAAATTCATTAACACTAGTTCAATTTTAATTTATAAATTATTTTTTGGTTATGGTTTAAAATAAAATATTCTTAGCATCTCATAGCTATGTGATGATGGTTTTTATGTGATATTGCAAAATGACACTTCTGATGTATTTTATTCTAAAAATTATTTAGTCTTTACTTCTTTGAGAAATGACTATTTGAATGTTGTTAATCTTGATTATTTAATTTCATAAAATGTTTCTTACTTTAGTGTCATTAATAGCAAATATTGGATTTGGTATAGAATACTAGGTTGATGTAATATTCACTCGCTTACAAACCATTGTAGGAAAGGTTTCTTCTAGGATTTAACAAAAAATAAATTTCAAATGATAAACTGTGTTTCCCCTATCAAAAAGGGAAACCACAAAAAATATCATTTAAATTATGTAAATAAGATTCAACTTCTCGACCTGTTATGTTGGTTCATGTGGAATGTTTTTGAAAATATATAGTATCTACTTAAAATGGGAAACACAATGTTTATATAATTATATATTTTCTTTCATGTTAAACTTGGGTAATCTATTAGCTAAAAAATGTTCATCTTTCTATCATTTAACCAAGAATGAAAAATATGTAAAAAACCTATATTGACGTAAGATTATGAACTGAAGAAGTTACCATGGCTATATGTTTGAAATTCATTACTTTGATTCCTTTTACTCACAAAATAGATATAACCATAACTTATCTACACCTTATACCCCTTATAAGAATTGAGTTATTGAAAAACAAATAATACCCTTAAATAAATAGCCTTGAAAATGGTTAATTAATATTACTTACATACCTATTTTTGGGATGAGGCTGTGAACACAACCAACTATATAATTAACAGAGTTTTAATTAGAACTATTTTAAGGAAAACTCATTATGAACAATGGAATAGTATTATCCTATGTTTAATTAACTCTTAGTTTTTGGTCAGAATGTATTTATTCTTTACACTTAGTAAAATCTTATAGTGTTTTCATCAAAAAGTCATGAAGGAATTTTCCTTGGTTATTCAACCTATAGTAAATCATATAATGTTTTTAATAAAAAAAATATTTTGTAAGAGTTTTTCCATGTAATGATTCCTGAGAAATATCAACATGAACCAAAGTATCCTTTAGAATATCTTTAGGATGAAATATCAACTCTGAACCTAAATGAAAATCCTCTTTATACTATTGTGGAACTTATAGAAAAATAATCTAGTTATGAGGAACTTCCAGAAGCTAAACCATAACCTTTAGAGAACCATGAGTTGACAAGCCCTTCTTTTTATATATATTTTAGGACTCTTAAACACCATCATTTTGATGGTGTATTTGGAGACTTATGTAAAGGTAAACAAAGTAGAGCTCCTCTAAGATTAATGGTTGAACAACAAGCATTCTTGACAATGCTTAAACCTAAAAAAATATATGATTATATTATTGATGAATTTTGGGTAATTTTTATACACAAAAACATAATCAATTATAAGAATTTATAGTTTGGGATATTTTTAAAATTCTTAAAGACATTTCACCTATAATCACTAAATTGTTATTTTTTAAACAAGTTTCACGAATCTTGCACAATAATAAGATGTAAGGATAGAATAGTTTCACATGTTTATAGTCATGAAGTGAGTATAGACTATGAGGAAACCTTTTCACCTATAGAGGGACATGAAACCATCAGAATGATCATTTATTATGCATCACATCTATATTTCAAACAATATCAAAGGGAAGCCAAATGATCATTCTTAAATGGTTATATAATTAATGTTGATTTTTGTTGAACAACAACCATGATTTCATAAAGACAATTTTTTCAAATCATGTTTCAATCAATGAAAAGATTTACATGGTTTAAAACAATCTCTCATAGCTTGGTATGATATGCTCAACTCTTTTCATATTTCTAAATGATATTCAAATTTTATAATTGGTCCCAACAATTTATAAAAAGGATTTCGAAGGATGTTTTAGATTTTAAAATATATTTTTATGATTTAACTTTGGATATTCTAAAAATTATATATGTACTGGTTTTTCATAAATGGGGAAAATTATTTTGAAATGAGTTTAGTGGGTGAACTAAAATTCTTTTTTGGTTTTAAGATTATTAAAAAATAAAGAAAGAATTATTTTATATCAATGTGAATCTAATAACTATATTTAAAAAAAGTAGTGTAGATACCACTAGCTGTAGTTGAACTCCTATGATAGCCACATTTAATTTGGATCTTTATGAAGATGGAAAATTAGTGGATCAATCTATTTACAGTGTTATGATTTGAAGCCTTCTCTACTTAACTCTCAACTGACCAAAAAAATTATGTTTAGTGAGTGAATTTGTTCTTGTATTCAAGGAAACCCAAAATATTCACACTTAATTTTTGTAAAAATAATACTAAAATTCCTCAAATAAACAACTAATTTAGTATTGTAATACCCGAGAGGATACAAATTGGACATAGCGAGTTTTTTAAATGCTGGTTTTTTGTGGCTGTAAGTTATATAGAAAAAGAACCAATAGAACATGTCATATTTTTGGAAAGACTCTATTTTATTATAGTAGTGATATAAAACACTCTATTTCACTATCAAAAACTGAAGAGGAATACATAGAATCAGGTAGTTTTTGTACTTAAATTTTATGGATGAAATAGAATTTTCCAGACTATAGATATCAATTATGACATGTCCCTATAAATTGTGAGAACAAAAGTTATATAAAAATATATAGGAACCCTATATATCACTCTAGGAAATGAAATTTTTTATAAGATATCAATTTTTTGAGATATTATTTTCAATAGGGTGATATAACTCTTCAATACATTGGAATTGTATAATTTCATGATGATATTTTTAATAAATATTTGAATTCTGAGAGAATGAACTACATCAGAAATAAATTATGCATGATTATTTTTTGATAAAAATAATTTCCTTGGAACTAAAATTGGTTCTACCACACCATTTTAGGTTTCCCACTATTGGAATTTTCTCACCATTGGTGTTTACCAACCATTGGAACAACCTACTGTTGGTAATGACCTGTCGTTGGTAATGGCACGTCGTCAGTTTAAAGTCACTATTTCTAATTTCTAATTATGGGATAATTATTTAATTTCTTTTCAATTTAGTTTTTATTCTTATTTTTTATTTACTTGTCCCTAAATGATATAAAATGGGGACATAGTCTAATTTTAATGCTAAATCTCCCTCTCCCTCACCAAAACCATCTATACTACCTTTATCTTAAATCCTTTCTCTTATGCCAACCTCATCAGAACCTTCTGATCTATTTGAAATGTTCAAATTGATGTAACTAGTAGTGTCATATCTAGAAACCTTTTATCCTTCGGGAAACAATAGCTAATATTTGGGCATATGTATATTCTTTCCATGAAACTTTCATCTCGCAAATTGAATTGTAGTACCTGAGAATGATATAAATCATGAGTGGATATTACAATGAAAATATTTTGTGATTAGATTAATCAAAGACCAGGTCTGGTTAGAATAGTTTTCAGATAAGGAGAGGTCATTAAATCTGAGTTTCTTGCATTAGTTTTATGATAATATAAATATTATCATTAAAGAATACAAAAACTGCGTTCGAAGATGGAAAAATGGGAAGATGGTTGTTTTTTCATCTAGACGTTGTGTTGCATGACTGAAATTACCTCATGAAGGTGTCTCAAATGGTTATTAGGGTTCTATTACAAGTGAACATGATAACTTTGGTTATAAGGGTAATTTTTAAGTGCTTACTAGGGATGTAATTTTAAGAAGAATAGTTGCAACCGAGTTAGATGGTGAGTTTTGTTAACTATTCATGTTTAATAAGCATATAATGTGCTTGAGGAAATTGATTCCATCACAATGAGATATTAAGATGTATATAACTTAATTATTATAAATATGGGATTGAATATTAATTTGATCAGATATATAATGATTCATATGATAGAGATGTATCAAAAATTAGTGATATGAAAAACCCTTATCCAACCTAAATTCATTTTCACCATACTTGATGTTGAGGAATTGGTATATAAAGAAGAATAACAAGATGTAAAATGTGGTGGGTTTTTTCTTGCAATAGTCATATGTAAAGGATTGAAGATAAGTTGTAACTCATGGTTAATGATTTTTGATATGGATGCTAACAAGATTCATAGGTATTTCAATAAAGATAAACACCCAATAAGACTGATAAATCTTTTGGATCATGGCATGGAATCAGATAAAGTGGTAGAGTATTCTAATATAGAATGGTAATAGTAAGTGTAGGATAATTATTTAAAAAATTAGGTTAAAATGTTTTCATTTAATGATTGTAGAGAACCATATATTACGAAGAATCTTCTAGATATAACTTTTGGAGAACCTAGTACTCCTAGATCTCACCCTATAAGAGATACTCCTATAATATAGGAATTAAATAATATTAATTTGAGGATTCTATAGAGGAAATTTATATGATCTATTATAATTATTCTGATGATTATGGAAATGAACATAGAATTTATTAATAAGATGACAAATATGTAAAACAATAAGAGGATAAAGGAAAAAATGGAAATGATAGTGGAAAATATGAAGATGGAAAATATGAAGGAAATTTTGATCGGGATAAAAATAATGATGGTTCGAATCATTACACGTCTGATGATTATGATATGCCTAAGGTAGTTTCTTCTTATCTTGGTTTATCTATTATTTTGTGGTATTAGGAGAGACCGAGCATAGTTCAAGATGTGGTTATAGATTTTTGAGATTTTTGGGATCATTGATGATGGGGAGAATCCCCTTGACTTCTTTTTCACAATGTTGATTCATTTTATGGAGACTTTTCTAAACCTACAGTTGATGGTAAGATGGTTTTTGAACCTCATGTTGTTGACAATACCAATGGGGAATATGATGTGCATATAGAATACGTATAGAATTTTAATTATTAGATGGTTAAGGAGCGAACATTTACTGATACTATAGTTTTTGAGACTTATGGTGTGTATTATATGATGTTGGGGGAATAATATCTTGATGAATGGTAATGGTATCTAGGGTATGTGAGGATAGGCCCTGATGACCCTGATTCTGATGATGATAAAAGTCCACCAAATCATGGTGGACCAACTATTATTGACTGTATGGAGTTTTATCCTAAGGGATCAATGGTGGAACATATATATGTTGAAGGTTAAATTCAATGGTTTCCTTCCGATTTTCCAACCAAATCCAAGCTATTAGAGACAGTTGTTACACATACCATTTCTCACATATCTCATGATTGTGTATCCATATCTCACCTATTATCCTTCAAAAAAATATGTCTCTATGACATTGGTATGTTGTTGAGAAATCAAAAACCACTTATCACTAGGATTAGTGAAGGATATTCAATATAGTCTTTTTATATTTTGATAAGTCACATACATCTTATGATCATACATCACATTCAAGAACTGTAGATGGAGAAAAAAAGAATTTACTGTGAGTTGGAGTCTTTTAGATTTGTGTTGGAATGGATGGAGATATATTTTTCTACAAGCATGGATTCATTTTTATATTGTATTGATAGTATCTGTTCTTTGGATTGTTCTTATAGATCTCCACATCCTCCTTTTGATTTTTATTTCATATTATCAATGGTTAGTGGTGAAATTTAAGTTGTTTTATGTGTTTTTCAATTTATCCATGAGGAGAGTTTGAGGAATATTTGGAATAAAAATGGCCATATATGTATGATGTTTAGATAATGGATCAATTAATTTAGAGTTGATAGACAATTACAAAGGAAATGAAGTATTACCTATCGAGGATGTACATTTAAAATGATCTTAACTCCCATTTTATGTTTATGAATAAGAATCTAAAAATTCCATCAATTACTCAATACTTCAATGAATAGTTTAATCATTTAAATGTAGTGAATCTTGTGATCATGTTGTTTATATAGGTGAAAAATGCCTTTTCCAATTCCATGGAAATAGGAGGAAATATTATCATGGAAATCATCAACTTAATAAATACATTTCTTCTTGTTTATTGAACTGTATTAGCGCCTCTTGATTTTATTCCTATGATAGATCATCTAACTCCTCTAGCCACTACTATAGAGATGTTCAGAGAAATTGTTACCAGAGAACACAATGCTCATTTACCTACCCAATTCCAACCCTTCAGTTTATCTACTAGAGAAGTTGTTTTATTATCACAATCCTATTATTATTCTATAGAATCCTTATCAATGTACTATCACTATGGTTTCCAATTCAGTTGCCTCTGATTATACCATTATTCCTTATTCCACTATCAAGGGTACTATAAATTCTCCAGTTTTTCCTACTCCCCTACCTTATAAGGTTGATATTATCCTCTTTTATAGATACATATTTATAAATTTTTATTGTTTCTCATTTTTTATGTACATCATTTTCATTTGTTCTTGAATAGGAAATTATATTATTAATCATATTTTTATACTTTTAATTTCCTATTTTATTTTTACTTATTGATAATCACAAAAGGGATAGAATGATTATCTAATTTATTTAAAATTATGATATCCTTTTATTCTTGCATCAGTTTGATATCTTTTTTTATTTAATATATTTGTACCATTCCTTTTCAGGTCACAAATTATATTTCTAACCCTCACATGGGATTTTAAAGTGTTATTCATATATGAATACCTATTCTGACTATATATATATATTCAAATCCAAAAAATTTCATTTTCAAGATTATAAAATGGAAAGATTTCTTATCCCCAAAAGGGTGAGATGG
The DNA here is from genome assembly GCA_963277665.1 of Viscum album. Classification (NCBI taxonomy): domain Eukaryota; kingdom Viridiplantae; phylum Streptophyta; class Magnoliopsida; order Santalales; family Viscaceae; genus Viscum; species Viscum album. Next base: position 1,401,855,577 of record OY728121.1, on the reverse strand, counting down.
TTGAAACCTCACTATTAAAATTCACACAAATCAGGTTACTTGCATTTTTAATGTTTTTTATGATTTATGAATTCATTTTACAATATAATAATTTTTATATAAATATTTTTCTATGTACATAAAATTAATAACATCAAACATTACTTATTTCCATGAAATACCCGCCTTAATATTTGAGTCGCTATTGGGATGGATATTTGGAAAACCATTTAAAAGACCAACCACCAGAAAAGAGTCCCCATTGATGATTACTCACCACTAGAAATGACTCAACATTGAAGATGATATATTATCAACCATTACCAATGGTCAATTATTATGTTATTATTAAAATGACCTAGATCTAAAAAAGGATCATTGTTGAGATGATTCACCTTTTACAATGACCTATTTCTAGATAACCTACCATCATACTAGCTCACCGTTGGCCTAACATACATCCAGAATTAATTCACTTATAGGATTAGTTACCACCATTATTTTATCACTGCTATAAGAGTCACCATCACTGTCCTTCCAAATTAAAATTGAATTTTTCTATCATTCATATTATTGAATTTAATTTTTAGGATTATTTTATTGATTCTTAATAATCATTTGTATAGAACATTCAGGATTTGGTAATAGATTAGTATGACGATGTCAAATAACCAAATTATTTTTCCTATAATGAAATCTCCATCTTTTTGTGAAATAAATTTGAAGAAGTTCCCTTTGAGAAATTGGACAGTGAATACCGGAATAATTCCAATGTGCAAAAATATGACTAATTGTTCCATTTGGTGAATATCTTTAAATAGTTCATATTTCAAACACCCGACTAAGAATGAGTAGATAATAATGAACTTACATATCCTCTACTATAGCTAAAACAAATAGACCTTATGCATCTCCATATTATAGTGATTTCTAGAGAAATTACTCATGCTCCCCCCCAAATACATTTGAGGAATCTCAAGCTTCTGGAAAATATAAAATCGAGAAACACCAATCATTATCTATATTTATATTTTTTTCCCTTATACTTATTGCATTTATAATTGGAGCAGTGTGTGGATTACCCTATTTATTAAACACACATTGAATCATGCGTGCTAACTAAAATATACATGATATATTATACACTCCATTAATATTTTTTATCCATGGTGTTATCAAATAGATCATTGTTTTTTATGTGTTTGTTTTATTCCCACTATTATTGTCAATGATGACCCTATGTGGCCTAGAAAAAAGATACCAGTTACAATAGTTACAATAATTCAAATATTATTATTAATGAGACTTAATCACTCTTTGAGAAATATTTTAGTATATAATAACTTATATTAATCTACTTTTCTGATTAATTGGAATGTTTTAGTTAAACTAGTGGATTTAATTTTGGCTTATTTTAAAACAAATTGCTTTCTTGTACTCAATTCACCCACCTCTTGAGATACTCACTCTGACCAATATACCCCTCAAAAATAAAAGGATATTGAGAAACGATATGAAAAATTCATTAAGACGGTGGACATATCTAAAATAGATCATGGGAGTGAGATAGATTTCAATTTAGTCGAGGCCCAAGGTGCACAAGAGCTCTTACATGAACAGATTCCCAATAGACTCATGTAAGATGAAATTATACCGAAGACACTAGTACTATGTAAAAGTATAAGAGAGGTAATAAAATGTGAAAATTATGGTTTTCTAGTCATGAAGGATGGTGACTCATTGTTTGTAAATAATAATGATCCTCTAACCAACAAGGAAGAAGTGTGTGGCATAGATGTTTCTAAGTGGCAAGAAGCCATGAAATATATTTAGGATTCCATGTACCAAAACCATTTCTGGATTTTAGTAGACCCTTTAGTAGATGTAAAGACCATTGGTTTCAAATGGGTATTTAAGAAGAAATTGGAAATAGAAGGGAAATTCAGTACATATAAGATGAGAATGTTTGAAAACTGGTTTAAATAGAGTTATGGAACTGACTATGTTGAAACATTTTCACCAGTTACAATTATGAAATCCATCATAATTATATTTGGCATTGCAACATACCATGACTATAATATTTGTAATGTGGATGTTAAAATAGTCGTCAAAAATAGGAACCTTCATGAATAAATCTATATGAAACAACCCAATGTTTTTGTAAGTAAAAAGGATACTAAAATGAAATGAAATGTGTATAAATCCATTTATGGGTTAATTAATGCAGATTTGTTATAGATAATTCATTTGGATGAATCCACAAAATAATTTGGTTTCATAAAAAATGATTTGGAGCCTTCTGTCTACAAATGGTGTAGTTGGAGTATATTTATTTTCATAATACTACATGTTGATGATATATTACTCATTGGAAATGAAATACTAGTCTTATAGTCTTTTAAGGTTCGGTTAATAAAATACTACTCCATAAAGGACTTAAGGGTGGAAGAATATATTATTGGGATCAATACCCATTATGAAATATCTAAGAGACTTATCATATAGAAACCCTCAATTTTCATACATTAACATTACATCCAATTTGTCTATTACTTAAAATAGTATACAAACAGACACCCAATGACCTTACTATTCAAGTGACTTTGGAAAAATGGAATCATAAAAATTTGTACATAAATGAGCTAAATTGTCTCCCACTAGGTACTTATTGACTATCACCCTTCAGAGACACATAATACATAATACATATCTTCATAACCTTGGGAAGGAATCATAAAAAGGTGTGAGCTTAAATTCCCCGCAAGGGTAAACAAGGGAGATATGTAATCATAATCATGGGACTAAGGGTTTGAGAACATGACCATGGAAATATAATATCATATGCCACAAATCTAATTTCATATACCTTAATAATGTAATAATGCATGGAAGTTCATAGGAAATGAATCATAAAAAAATAAATAACATAAGCCATGAAATCATGATAAAAGAATAAAACTGGGATGTTTAGAAAACTTCCAAGAATATAGTATAATTTACATAGTAGCCGTGGAGTCGCTACCGGGGACATCATAGTGGAAAAATACCTTTACTAAACCGAGTTCACTACCAATTCCCACACTATATTACTAAACCAATTACACTCCTCTTTCATGCACTATATTAGTGAATCAAGTTTAATCTTTATTCAAACCCTGTAATACGGAACATAGTTCACCCTTTATTCAAGACATTTCTATCTCACGAAATATAAATCATAACCAATGCATTATAAGTAGATATTTGTCCAGCCCATATCATTGTGAAATCATACATACATTTTCTAAAAATTCATAAGAAATAATATCATAACACATGAAAAGAAATCGGTATCATAAACAAGTAATAATATTATAACCTATGGAAAAAGATACAGGATTCGTAATCATTTCATCAAAGCAATGACCAGTGAATTAGAGAAATATTTCATAAACCAATAAACCATGAAATAGAAATATGTTTCATAAACATATAACTAATGAAAGGGAAATTGTAAATCCCTAAAATTTCATAGTAAGTTATTTTCTTTAAAGTAATTCAATAGCTTGCGCTACACGCAACACCGAGTTAGAGCACACCATGACTTACCAAACTAGCAGTTCAAAAAGATATTATGAATATTATTAACTGAATTTCTAATTTTATATACTCAATATAATTTTAGAAGCCATATCATGTGTTTTTTAGACATAATATGAGAACAAAATCAATTTTTTAGATAAAAGAAGTATTTTTTAAAAAATGAAATTTTACCACCTTTTATTGGAGAGCCATTTTTAAATACAATATTTGACACTTTTTTATATTCAATTTGACAAAATAAACTTCTTAATGGGAATTTAGAAATAAAAATTTACTTTGGATAAAAATTTGGTGTTTTCTTGATAACTTTCATATTTTGATGAATAGTGCAAATACTAAATTTTAATTAAAAAACTTTTTTAATTAAAATAATTTATAGTGTTAAATAATACTTATAAATGGTTTTGAAGTATAATTGGATTATATTTTTACGATTAAATCTAATTTTGGTCATTAGAAGTAATTTTATTTTGAAATTGGAAACAAACAAGTGCCAATCTTTAAATAGTTATTATTTCACAAAAACACGCTCTTTGTTTTGAAAATGAGAATTAATTTTAAATTAATTTCTGCCAATTTTTTGTTTTTTATTTGTAATAATTTATTCCATATTTGAATTCAATAGGTACAAATTTATAAATAGTTAACTTTTATTTTTAGACAGTACGAATATTTACTTTAGTAAATATTTTATTTACCGTGGTTAAAGGGGTAAATCCGCTAAATAAGGGTAAAGAAATAATATTATAAAAATATTAAATTTCTATAACATGTGTTCTATTCCTATTGGTTCATACATATCCGACCATGGTAATCCTTTGGTCAATTATGGGACCCCATGGAGCCACTTGAGAGTGATAATGACACTTTATATTATTTATTTTAAAGTAAAGACGAAAATGACCTAACCAAATAACATTCGGTAAAAGAAATTTTAAATGGGGTTATATAAGGTATATTTTCGACTATAACTATTAATTTGAAATATAAAATAATTTCATACATCATAGTATTTTTTTTAAAAAAATTAATACATGAAATAAATAAAATTATTCACAACACAATAATGAGGTAGTGTTTACCTCATTAATAAACAATTTAAACAAATAAGATTATAAAAATTATAACAATTTCCAAAACCTATCAAATTCTTTTTGGATGATTTTATTTCTAACATGAGACATCTTATCATTGACTTTAATTTGTTTTGGACCTTTATAAACCCAAAATAATTATATAATAAAATAATATTTTCAAACCTTCCTAAAGATCCCCTCCTCCCCCTTACAAAAATTTTTCACTTCTAACCCATCTCTCACATATCTAAAGCCCCATGGATCGTCAAAACTCTACCCAAATAAGAACCTTACATCCCTATATTCTTCTTAGAAGACTTACCTTTTTAAAAAGGCTCTTCAAGGAAGCCTTTTGGTTAAAAAAAACGGAGTTACCTGATTTGAAGGTAACATATCCTCTTAAGTTCCTTTCTTTTATTTTACTTCTCCAACCCCCTAAAATATCTTTATTACTTTATTTTATAACAAAAACTGTATCCTAAATATACTAGGTTGTTTTTATGAGAATTATTTAAATGAAACTTACACAAACCTCCATCTAATGGGGATAGAACATGATGTTTCTGTGGATGGCGAACTAGTGGCTCACGAAATGATGATTGTTCAATCTTATTATACCACCTCATATGGAGGCCATTATGACGGAAATGTAATTATATATGATATTTATGATATTTATTTTCGATATAATCTTCTTTAATTCTATTTTATAGGATACCCTTATTATTTTCATGTTGCATATATACGATAATTTCATTTGAGCAAGTGCAGACTACCGCCCCTTCAAAGTGATATATCTCGTTCATACCATACATGGAATGTATAAAGGATGGTGTTAATGAACCTACACAAAATTTATATAATATTATATTATACTGGAATAATAATATACTTATGTATAATTTGGTTTTCTTTCCTTTTAAAATTTAAAAAAATGGTTGTAGCGTTCGTGCATACGTACCTATTACCGTCTCCACGAACGTGATGAGATTAATTCCCCATCATAACCATTCATGAATAATTTTCATTTGATTATTAAAAAAAATATTTATTAACATAATATAATTCTGGATATGAATCAAATACATGATTTCCATAACAAACACGACTTATTTAACATAACATATAAATGAAAACGAATTAATTAACACCCGAAACAATGATACTACAAAATTATTATTAACAAGTAAATAGTAAAAGATCTAATATGATATCATATTTATGTATTTAGTTCTTTTATAATTTAATAAAAATAATTTAACTATTATATCATAGGTTAATGTTCCCTTAACCAAGGAAAAGTAAAAGGTAAGGGGTTTCTTATCGCACTTTTAATACTGTGAGATTTCTATTGTTCACCACTTATTAATTGCATGTGGTGTATTTTATACTTCCATTTGATATATATTATCATGATTATATTTTTATTCATGGTATTATATGATTTATTTGGTGGTTATTAACTTTTTTTCATATAACTCGATTGATTACAACGTGGTAAGGGTTTTTCATCTCACTTATTATTTCCATGAGATTCAGGATGTATTGCCACTATTTCCTATTGTGTGGTGTATGTGCTGACCAGGATTGAATTACTTATGTAATATACTTTAATTTAGTGGTATTTACATATTCATTTTAATTTTATTCTTTCATGGGGTGTATGTTTCATAATTCACGGAATCGTAAGGGAATTTCTAATTTCGATTTCAAGTCATTGGGTTTTACGAATACATCCATGATTATTTCACTCCATGATTATTTGTGAAATCACCATTTATTTATTTATGTAGTAATTTAGACTCCCCATTGTGTAGTTATAATTTTGTTACACATAATCACTCCACTTATCAATTATCAAGTCATCGACATGAACTTGATAAGAGTAATCTTATTTCAATTTTCATTCATTGAGTTAAACATCCAAGTCATTGGTGTTGTTGTTATTAAAATATGTGTGAATTTCCTTTGATTGTTTTACACTGAATATCCAATCTTATTTACTTTATTTATATTTTTCACTCATAATTATTTCATTGATTTATCCTTAACTTAATGATACAGTCTTCATAATGGATTTCATCTCAACATACATTCCATTTAGAGTTCTTTGTTGTCATGTGCCAATTCACTTTTATTTGGTGTATATACTATAATTTGACATAATATGTCATGAATCCCTTTATTATCATGATATTATTAAGTTTTTATTGCCTCAATTATTTGTATTCAAGAGTCTCTCATTTGCTTCGGAACTCTAACTAAAATATCATTTTAAATGTTTTAAACATTTATTTTTCTAAATCTTTCTCATTAATGTCCATGTTTTAAAAATGGTTATAAGGATTTATTTATATGGAAATAAATTTTTTAAAATTAAAATTCATTTTAAATGTTTCAATGTGGTATGGTTACTTTGATTCAAAAATCAATTTGAAACAACTTCTTGATAAATAATGATACTTTTAAATGTTTTCATGAAAAGGGGGGTATTTCTCTCAAATAGTTTAGATGATTATTTTCATCAATGTCAATATACATAACTATTCTCAATTAAGGTTAATTTATTATAATACAATCTTCCATATTGTTTTGAATAAGTTATTTTTTACTGTGGATGTGCTGTTTTTATACCATTCATGGTTTATGGTTCATGTATTGACATTTTATATCCTAGTTTTAATACGAATGTTTAGATTATGTTTCTCCCTTTCATATGAGGAATTCATTAGGCATAGTAAGGGATGCGTGGATCCCACTATAGCTCCTAGATGCATCGGTAGGTCTCATGAGATAATCTAGTGTCTTAGCACAAGGCCTTGAAAAAATCTTATTTGTAGTGTTGGCACAAAGCCTTGACTACCTGTTTATGAAGTCTTGAATTATGAATTCCATCATTATGAAATTGGATATTGATATTACATGTGATTATTCACCTAGTAGAATATACATGTGAATAAGTAAATGGCATTATTTGATTTATCTTTTCCATATTATGGCGAAGTTTAAGTTTAAAAGGCTTGTGTTATAGTCTTATACATTTCCTTGAATGTTTATTCATATTTATGACAGTTTCCGCTATATTGTTATCCTTATTGAACATTTATGCTCACCCCTTTATTATGTTTTATTTTTTACAAGATGCAAAGAAGTATATTATAAATAACCAGCAGGAATAGGCTAAGGGATATAACAGTTTTCAAAGGGGAAAAATGTTGTTTTTTTATGTCATGTTGTAATGTAAAACTTGTGTATGTATCTTGTACTTCAAAGGCCACCAAACTGATCAGTCTTTTGGGACTTGATTCCTTGTAATCATGTAAATGTATTAAAATAATGCACCATATATGATCTTATAGGGTTGGGTCATTATAGTTGGTATTAGAGGAAGTTTAGTACAATCCTAGGAATCTAGATTTAGAAAAAAACTCTGATTAGGAAACAATTCCGTAAGATATTCATTGAGGATTAATATATAAGAATATCCAAAAAATTTGGTAATGTAAATATTATATGGGTTTTCCCAGAAATACACCCATGTCTAGTTATGAGCATGTAGAGGTAGCTCTGGCACAAATTTACCTTGGAGTGGAATCACCGAAAAGGAGTTTCAGGCTTGACATAGGGTATCCTGGTACATGACAACAGGCCTTGATACACTCTTGGTTACGACACTCCCGAGGGATATGCTTTGGATAATTCACATTTTCATTAAAAAATGTTCTAATGTATTTTAATATAAGATGAGAATAAATAACCTTGGTTAATTCTAAGGTGTTTTATTTTGAAAATACTGTGTTATGATATTCTCTAAATGATATTATGACTCACACTATGCTTTGTTGTGTTTGTCAATGGCTGGATTCCAAAAAATTGATAGTAACATTGAACATGTTGTACAAGTGGTGATCTCAGATGCTCATAATTCACTTCTTGGAATCCTGGGAAAATTAAAGAAATATAAAGGGGTGAGCTCAGATGCTCATTAAGGATAATAATATAACAGAAACTTTCATAAATAAGAATAAACATTTAAGGAAATGCATAATAATAAAAAATAATAATTTAACACATAAACTTTAGAGAGTATCATAATATCATTTAGAGAATATCATAATATCATTTAGAGAATATCATATTATGACTCACAGTAAAACAAAAGAATTTTAAACATAAACTTTAAAGAATATCATATTATGACTCACACTAAAACAAAAGAATTTTAAACATAATGCCAGACTTCATAACCACATACTCAAGGCCTTATGCCTAGACTAAAAAAACAATTAGTCAAGGCCTTGTGCTAAGACACTAGTTTGTCTCATAATACCTACCGATTCTTCGAGGAGCAATAACAGGCTCCACCTATTACTTACTAAGTCCAATGCATTCCTCATATAAAAAGGTTTAAACATAACATAAATATTCGTATTAAAACTAGCATATGAAATGTCAATAATTTATCCATAAACCATTAATGGTATAAAAATAACACATCCAAGTCAAACATATGCCAAAAACATTAATACAATATGGAAGATTTGTATCATAATAAATCAACTTCAAAAAAGTTTAAAATCCATCAAAGGATGTTTACATAGATGAAAATGATTTGTAAATCACTTTGAGAGAAATATCTGTTTTTCATGAAAACATTTAAAAGTAATACAATTTTGAAAGGAAGAAAATTAAAGACATTTTGGAATAAAATTGTCCCATTCCAGTTTGAATCTTTTGAAGGGAATTAACATTTTAAAAACATTCATGTTCATATAGATAAATCATTCAAAACCATTTTGAAAACATAGATATTAATGAGAATGATTTAGAAGAATAAATATTTAAAACATTTAAAATTATGTTTTAGTAAAAAATTACCTTAGAAGAATCCCTTTGAAAACACTTTCATGAAACATGGACATGGATAATAAATAGTTCCTAGTAGATACCTACATAAAAACAACCTCGGATAATAAAGAGATTGTGAAATTAACTCTTACCTTTCACTTTCCTTTAGTCGAGGGTATGTTTAACCTACTATATAAAGATTGTAGTTTGTTATTAAATTATACGTGAACCATATTAATATTTATGATATAATACATGATTAATTAATGACTTTATAATACCCATTCATTAATAATTTCCATGTTAAATTAACATCTTGGGTAATAATCGCTTTTTTTATCGTGCGTGTTTTAACTTGTTACTATTGATTGTATCACTTAGATCATGATTTAAATAACTCTAGATAATAAAACATTATTTATATATCATATTTATTTAGAATATAAATATTTATAATAAACATATATATATATATGAAATGGAAAACACTGTTTATGGACACGGTAGGCCGTACAAACGCATAAACGTTGTTTTCATTTTCATATCATATTGAATGGAACTATGTGAATAAGATATATGTAAGTAAAAAAATATCTATATATATATATATATTATCATTATTATTTCATATATTACATACTTATTCATGATATATATTTTATAATCATCATGGAATAGTGAATGTGGAAATGAATCTCATTGCGTCGTGGAGAGGGTAATCTGTACGTACGCATGAGCGACAATATCATTAAATTGATGGAAAAATTGTTAATAATTGGATGGTATATCATATATAAAAAATAATTAACATGTTATATTTATTATTTATATCAGTTATACTCATAATTATACTTATCCAAATAATAATGTGTTTGAATAACAAACTATACCACGACGTGGAGACGGTAATCCGTACGTACGAACGTATGTCGACTTTGTCATTCATAGGATGGATAGAATAAATAATATGGTTGTACAATTTTTATAATAACATAACAGTATATATATGATACTGGAGTTATTATTTTTGAATGGAAATGACAAATAAAGGGGAAGTGGAAGAAGAAAAAACATGAAATTGATGATGAAATATTTACCTCTTCTGGTTCTTCCTTTTGATTTGATCAAAAGGGCTCCTTATGTTGGCTATCAGACCAATGGAAGGACTCTAGGAAGATGTTAGGAAATCTTGAAGGATATTTGGGCAGGGTTTGGACGAGACAAAAGGATTTGGAGGTGTGAAATTAAGAGAAGGGGAAGTGCCCTTTTATAAGATGGGTGATGGTCAGTTTATAAAAAGCTTCAAATATTATTTTATAATAAAATCATTTTCGATTTATAATGTCTTAAAAATAAACTATGTAAAGGATAAGGTGGGTATGGGTCTAAAACATCTCATGAAATTGGTTTTACATAGGTTTAGGTCATCATATTAACCATATCTTTATGATTTAACTCTTAGTTAAACAGTTTGACATTTACAACGTCTCTTTGTATTTTAATATTATATGGTTAATAAACATACTATAAACTTACAAGAAAACCTAAAGTGGTTCATTAATGACATATATAATATTATTTCATCCCTTTTTCCAATCATTAGATTTTTAGTAATATTATATCAACCAATAATATAATATTTGTTTTAAAAACTCAATTTTGTCGATTTTGAAACTATTTAGTATTTGATTTTTTTTGAAATCCATAAAAACTTTAACACATCGAATAAAATTTATTTAACCAACCCTCAAATTTCATATTAATTTATAAAATTAGTTTAATTCATCAGAAGATTCAATTTAAATTTATTTGGATATTTATAATATCAATTATTCTAAGATTTCTTTAATAAGGTAATTATTAAATCATCATTGTGTCATTTATTAATTAAAGTATATAATGTCTAAAAATTATAAATAAAATAACATTATTTAGGAAATATTTCTATATTGATAATTAATATTTATAGTCGAATTTATATTGTGTGTAACCCTATATTAAAAATTGTTTAGTTATTAAACTTTGAATTTAACTCTTTTAACTCTTCCTTAAATAAAATAATAATAAATGTCCCCATCTAACCCGAGTGGACCAAAGGGAGAAATATTTTTTCCAAATGTTTTTTTGGTCGAATTATACTTATCCAATAGAATTAGGACATGCGTTAGGGTATTTATGATATCATTTTTACCCTTAATTACCCTATTTACTTTTAACCGTGGGAAATAAAAGTCAAAAGTTATTATTCACCAAAACTTATTTTCAACTTATTGAACCAAAATTTTCTTACTGATATTAACGTCAAATTTTTTAAATTCAAATCATATAAGTTTTAAAATTATGTTTTATTCAAATTTGCAAATGCTCATAGGAGGTGGGTAAAAGATGATAAAATGTTCGATGAAGTTTTATTTATCTAAAATTATTATAAAATGGTTGTAATGAATTACATTAATAATATATATGTATTATGTATCAATTATGACCTGAAATAATTTAAAATAAAATAACAAATTATTAAAATAAAAAGTTGGTCTTAACCAATAACACCGTGTTTTTTAACTATTCATAAAAAATTGAATGCTTTCAGAAAAATACCAAAAATTTACCCTAACGTAAATTTGATATTACGAATTCAAAAATTAAGTCTATTTTATAAAATTAAAAACATATAAGATGAATTTATTAATTTAAAATTAATTCGCGTTGTCAAAACCAGAAAGCGGGTTTTTAAAAAAGTAACAATCATCAAAAGATTGACATGTGTTTATGTCAAATTTAAATGTAAAATTACATATAGTGACCAAAATTTTATTAAATGATAAATATATAATCCAATTATTTTTCAAACCCATTAATATGCCTAATTTATCACCATAAATTATTTTGATTAAAATGTTGTTTTTAATTAAAACATAGTATTTTCTCTCTATTCATCAAAATATGAATGTTATCACAAAAGTACCAAAAATTTATCCAAACTAAATTTTTATTTCCCTATTCTAAAGAAGAATTTAATTTCATTAAATTAAATATATAAAAGTGTCAAATATTTGTTCTAATAATGGTTCCCCATTAAAAGGTGGTAAAATTGCATTTTTATGAAAAATACTGATTTTATCTGAAAAAAATGAATCTGTTCTTATATTATGTCTTTTAAACACATAATATGGATTTTAAAACTATATATAGTATATAAGATTCAAAATGCAGTTAATAATATTCATAACCGCTTTTTGAACGGTTAGTGTGGTAAGTTGTGGTGCACCCGAACTCGATGTTGTGTGTAGCGCGTGCTATTTAATTACTTTAATGAGATAACGTACTATGAAATATTGGGGTGTTACATTATCCACTCCTTCAATAAATTGCATCCTCACAATAATAAATTGTTATTCCAAAATAAATGGTTAAAAATAGAAAAAATACCTTTTTGAAAAACCCACATCGGAAATTGGTTTAAGAAAATTTACTCTTTATTAGTGGGAATGGAAAATGAAAAAATCACCACTAAATTATGATTTCAATTAGGAGATAATTCGTGGAAATTAGATACACCTAATTGGAGGAGAACGTCAATATTTATAGGGATTCATTGAGTTCATCAATCACAAACAAGTGTTAAATTGACGGCCACGAAGCCATCAATCTATAATGATTGAAAATATCGTCAATTGAACAAATCATAAGGTGTTATGAGAATTTTTTTTTGGTTTTATGATCCCTTCCCTACTTTTAAGAATTAATTTATTCATATAATATAAAGAAAAAATATATATTTGACCAATAGAGTTTCATCCTTAAACTAATTCTTACCACAAACTCATCTTTCACTCAAAAGATAATAGAATTAAAAAATATTCTATTTATCTTAATCGTATGGGGTTCCAAAAATAATGAATTTATAATTCAGTTTTCAGAATATTTAAAACAAACTACATTATACAAACTAGGACATCACATATTCCAATGGTAGGTGATCCACCCTTGTCGCCCATCGGTTGCGGGTTCAAGTCTCACGACCTTGTCGGACGCCACAGGTTGTCATCCGACCACCGAGTTATCCTTTTTAGGATAATACAAAAATAATCTAAAGAAATTATTTAACCTTAACAATAGTATCCAATGTCATAATTAATTTATTCCAACCATTAGACTTATCCAAAATAATTCTATCCAAAGTCACATTCCCAAATATATATCGAAGGTAAACACAATGAAGATCCATTTTTCTACGTAAGAACATGTGAATACCTTCATCATGTATTCTTTTAAATGATGGAAACACCCTAAAATATCATATAACTATATTGATTACATTCATGCTCCCTTGTTCCTTATATAGTACTGGATATACTCCTTATATCCAAAAATGTAGTAGACTCCAACAATGAATAAATAAAAAACCATTAACTACTTCTAGGGATGTCAATAATATCCAATATAATTTATCCAAATCTGTCATCTCTTATTCCAAAATCGATACCTCAGTATCAGGACCATATTAATGTTTTGTCCTTCCTTCAACCATGTATTTTCCAAAAAGGTTAACTTTTCATTGTCTCACTTTTCTTGGTTTCACACAATCTCAAGTCCTTAATAAAATAGTACTGCAGTATAATCCTTATATACTCTATAATTCTTATAACATGTATATCATTAATACAATACTCAAGTGACACAATACTTTAATAACAACATAATAACTCTTAATCATTCCTCTTCATCTTCGGTAGTATCATAACATGGATATTATCCAATAGCATCATTTGGGGTATACTCTGATGATTTGGACATTGATTCGCGTAGTGTCCCAACTCCATGCAGATGAAGCAATGTACATTTGAAACCGTTTTCTCACCATTGAAATCACATACTTGGTGTCCTTTTTCTCCACACTTATAACAAACTCCCATTCCCTTCAAGCATTTACCAAGGTGGTTCTTTCCAGAGTTATCACATATGGGAAAATCCTTCTTTCTCTTATTCCCTTTATCCATATTTCTCTCTACAATCCTTTTCTTCTCTGGATTCCCTTCAAAGCCATAGGACTCAGAAAATTCATTACTTATCTTATTAACACATGATACTATTTCTACATATGATGATAATACATGGGAGACTATTTCCTTTCTAAATTTTGGATTAATACCATGAAAGATATGATCACTTTTACTCTTTAAATCATGAGTATTGTTGGAGGTATCATTCCATCTACTGGGCACCATTTCTAAACAATAGAATACACAAGGTTAGTTTATGAATCACAATGCATAATTCCAAAATTGTAAAATAGTTAACATAAATTTAAAAGTTCATGGATATAATCCATAATCATAAAAATATTATCTTTGAGGAAATGTATACACATAAACCCTTCATAGAGGTTTGTAACGAAAATAAGAATTCTCCTATTCATATCCCCCAGGAGTGTCGTAACCAATAGTGTAGCAATGCCCATTGTCGTGCACCAGTTCATGTTTGAGTCTAGATAAAAGTGGTGTTTTCGGGTTTGACACCTAGGTACATCTATGCCAAAGCCACCACTATATGCCTGTATCTAGACATGGATGTACTGTTTGGAAAACTCAAAAAATCTATACAATGCCTAAATTCTAGGAAGTTCTTCTATACTAATTCTCAAATTCTATCTTATGATAGTGTTCTCTGATCAGATTTCTTATAAATCTAGTTTCCTAGGTTATTGATGAACTTCCTATGATACCAACTGTAATGCCCCGACCCTAGAATCCTAGAGTTGGTGCATTATTTTAATACAACGGCATGATTATAAGGAATGAAGTCCCAAATGACTGATCAGTTTAGCAGTCTTGGAAAATAGATTACATTAATGAATGTTACGTTACACATTAGAAAATAAAACACAACATAAATGATCCGTTTTTAATTCCATTAATCCCCTAGCTTAACCCTACTTATCAATCATGATACACTTCTTGGAATCCTGGGAAAATTAAAACCTAGAATGGGGTGAGCTCAAATGCCCAGTAAGGATAAAAATATAGAAGAAACATTCATAAATAAGCATAAACATTTAAGGCAATGTATATGACTAAAACAAAAGCCTTTTGAATTTAAAATTCAGCATAAAATGGAAATGATACAATAAAATAATTCCATTTAATTATTCATAGGGATATTATACTAGTAGAATAATCACATGAAATATCAATAGACACTTTCATAATGATGGAATGCATAATGCCAGACTTCATAACCACTTAGTCAAGGCCTTCTGCCATGACTACAAATAAGATTTTGTCAAGGCCTTGTGCCAAGACACTAGTTCGTATCATGAGACCTACCTATTCATCGAGGAGTGATAGTGGGATCCACCCATCACTTACTATGTCCAATTCATTCCTCATATGAAAAGGTTTAAACATAATATAAACATTCGTATTAAAACTACCATACTAAATGTCAATACTATATCCATAAACAATGAATGGTATAAAAATAACACATCCATATTAAACCATATTACAAAACCTTCAATACAATATGGATGATTTGTATCATAATAAATCAACTTCAAACAAGTTTAAAATCCATCAATGGATGTTGACATAGATGAAAATGATTTGTAAAACTCTTTGAGAGAAATATCCATTTTTCATGAAAACATTTAAAAGTCACACAATTTAAAAAGGATGACCTTTAAAAACATTTTTGAATCAAAGTTTCTCATAACATTTTGAAACTTTTGAAAGGAATTAACATTTAAAAAACATTCATTTCCATATAGATAAATACTTAAAAATCATTATGAAAACAAGGACACTAATGAGAATGATTTTGAAGGATAAAAATTTAAAACATTTAAAATGATGCTTTTGTAAAACAATCCCTTAAATGAATCGCTTTAAAAACTCTTTCATTAAACATGGACATGGATAATAAATATGTCCAAGTATATTCTAACATAAAAACAACCTCGGATAATAAATAGATTGTGAAATTAACCCTTATCATGAACTTCACTTTAGTCGAGAGTATGTTTAACCTCCAGTATAAAGACCTTAGTATGTTATTAAATTATAACAGAACCATATTAATATTTATGATATCATACATTATTCATTTATTACATTAAACAAACAATTTAATAATAATTTCCATGTTAAATTAACATTTTGGGTAATAATCCCTTTCTTTATCGTACATGTTTTAACTTGTTACTCTTGATTGTATCACTTATATAATGATTTAAATACTTAAAGAATATAAAACATGATTTATATATCATATATATTTATAATATGAATATGTATAATATATTTATTTATATGAAATGGAAAACACTATTTAGGCAGATGGTAGGTCGTACGTATGCATAAACGTTGTTTCCGTTTTCATATCGTATTTAACTGAACTAAGTGAATAAGATATATGCAAGTACAAAAATATTTACATATATATATATATCTAGTATCATTATTATGTCATATATTCTATACTTATTAATGATATATATTTTATAATAATCATTGAATGGTGAACATGGAAGTGAATCTTATCAGGTCGTGGATACAGTAATCCATATGTTTGCCTGAGCGACAATATCATTATATTGTTGGAGAAAACGTATGTAATTGTATGGTATATATCAAATATACAGAATCATTGAAATTTTATATTGAATATTTATATCATTTATACTCATTATTATACTTATCTAAGTAATGAAGTGTTTGAATAACAAACTGCACCACGACGTGGAGACGGTAATCTGTTCGCACGCACGTATGGTGACTTTGTCATTTATAGGATGGATAGAATAACGAATATGGTTGTACCATTTTTATAATAACATCACAGTATATAGAAGATACTGGATTTATTATTTTTGAATGGAAACAAAAAAGAAAGGGTAATTGGAAGAAGAAAAGAACATGGAAGAGGTGATTAAATATTTACCTCTTCTTTGGGTTCTTCCTTTTGATTTGATCAAAAGGGCTCCATAGGTTGGCTTTCCAACCAAATTAAGGCCTATAGGATGAATTTAGGAAAGTTGGGAGGATATTTGGGAAGGATTTTCCCAATACATAAGGCTTTGGAGGTGTGACATTATGAGAAGGGTAAGTTCCCTTTTATAAGAGAGGTGAGGGTCACTTTTGCAAAAACTTGATATATTTTTTTATAATAAACTAATATTCAGTTTCTAATGGCTCAAAAATGAATTATTTAAAGGATATGGTGGATATGGGTCGGAAACCTCTCAAGAAATAGATTTTAGAGATGTTTAGGTCATCATATTAACCTTATCGTTTAGATTTAACTCTTAGTTAAAGAGTTTGACATTTACCATGTCTCTTTGTATTTTTATATTATATGGATAATAAAAATACTCTAAAGTTCCAAGAGAACCTAAAGTGGTTCATTAATGACATATATAATATTATTTAATCCCTTTTTCCAAACCTTATATTTTTAGGAATATTATATCAACCAATAATATTGTATTTGTTTTAAAAGCTCTATTATGTCAATTTTGACACTATTTAGTATCTGATTTTTCATGAAAGCCATAAAAACTTTATCACTTCGAATAAAATGTATTTAACCAACCCTAACATGTCATATTAACTTATAAAATTAGTTTAATTCATCATAAGTCTGAATTTATATTTATTTGGATCTTTATAATATTAATTATTCTAATATTTCATTAATAAGGAAATTAGTAAATCATCATTGTGTCATAAATACATTAAATTATATAATGTCTAAAAATTATAAATAAAATACCATTAGTTATGAAATATTTTTATATTTATAATTAATATTTGTAGTCAAATTTATATTGTGTGTAACCCTATATTAAAAATTGTATAGTTATTAAACTTTTAATTTAACTCTTTTAACACTTCTTTAAATAAAATAATAATAAATGTCCTAGTCTAACCCTAGTGGACCAAAGGGGGTCATATTTTATTCCTAAGGTTGTTTTTGTCGAATTATACTTATCTAGTAGAATTAAAACATGTGGTAGGGTTATTATGATATCATTTTTACCCTTAATTACCCAATTTACTTTAAATCCTGGTAAATAAAAGTCAAAAGTTTCTATTCACCAAAAATTATTTTCATCTTATTGAATGAAATTTTACTTATAAATATTAACCGTGTCTTTTGGATTTTTTAAATTCAACTCACAAAAGAGGTAATATTATGTTTTATTCAAATTTGAAAATGCTCATAGGTTGTGGGTAAAAGACGATAAAGTGTTCAATAAAATTTTATATATCTAAACATATTATAAAATGTCTCCAATAAATTACATTGAAAATATATAGGTATTATGTATCTATTCTGATCTAAAATAAATTAAAATAAAAATGGAATTATTTAAATTAAAAGTCGGCTTTAACCAATAAGGCGATGTTTTTTAACTATTCATCAAAACTTGAATGTTTTCAGAAAAATACCAAAAATTGACCCTAATATAATTTTGATATTCCAAATTCAAAAATGAAGACTTTTTTACCAAATAAAAAACATAAAAGTTTCATTTAATAATTAAAAATTAATTCTCGTTGTCAAAACCAGAAAGCAGGTATTTTATAAAGTAAAAACTATCCGAAGATTGACATGTGTTTATGTCAAATTTAAATGTGAAATTACTTATAATGACAAAAATTATATTAAATGATAAATATATAATCTAATTCTACATTCAAAACATTCAAATTCATAATTTATCACTGTAAATTATTTGGATTAAAAAAGTTGTTTTTAATTAAAACATAGTATTTTTCACTATTCATCAAATTATGAATGTTATCAGAATAGTTCCAAAAATTTATCTAAGATAAATTTTTATGTCCTGCTTCTAAAGAAAGATTTAATTTCATTAAATTTTATATAAAAAGGAGTCAAATATTGGTTTAAAAAAGGGTCCGCCAATAAAAGGTGGTAAAATTGCATTTTCATGAAAAATACTTATTTTATCCGAAAATAATGAATTTGTTATTATATAATGTCATTGAAGAACGTAATTTGGATATCAAAATTATATATAGTATATAAGATTCAAAATACAGCTAATACTATTCATAACCTCTTTTTGAACGGTTAGTGTGGTAAGTTGTGGTGCGCTCGAACTCGGTGTTACGTGTAGCACTAGCTATTAAGTTACTTTAATGAGATGTCATACTATGAAATATTGGGGTGTTTAATTCTCCCCACCTTCAATAAATTTCATCCTCATAATTTGAAATTTCTCATTTAAAATAAATGGTTAAAAATATAAAAAATATATTTGGGGAAAACCCACATCAGAAATTGGTTTAATAAAATTTACTATTTATAAGAGGTAAAGGGAAATGGAAAAGTCATCACGAAATTATAATATAGATTATGAGAAAATTGGTGGAAATTTGAGACACATAATTGGAGGGAAAACATAAATATTTATAGGGAGTGATTGAGGTCATCAATCACAAAAAAGTGTGAAATTGATGGCCTCAAAGACATCAATGAATGATGATTTAAAATATCATTAGTTCAACAAAACATAAGGTATTAGGATAACACATTTTGGGTTTTAAGATCCCTTCCTTAATGTTTAATAATTAATTTATTCACAGAATATAAGGAAAAAATATATATTTGAAAAATAGAGTTTCATCCTTCAACTAATTTCTATCACAAACTCACCTTTCACCCAAAAGATAATAGAATTAAAAAATATTATATTTATCCTATTCATACGGGGTTCCAAAAATAATTAATTTATAATTAATTTTTCATAATATTTAAAAAAACTACATTTCACAAACCAGGAAATCATGTATTCCAGTGGTAGGTGGTCCACCCTCATCACCCTTCGGTTGTGGGTTCAAGTCTCACAGCCTTGCTGGACGCGACGGTTTGTCGTCCGACCTCCAAGTTTTACTTTTTATGAGAATAATAAAGTAATATCAAGAAATGATTTAACCTTAACAATAGTATCCAGTATCAAAATTAATCGATTACAACCTTTAGATCCAAAATACTTCTGTCCAAACTCAAAGTCCAAAATTTATAAGGTAAACACAATGAAGATTATTTTTTCCACATAATAACATATGAATACCTTCATCATGTATTATTTTAAAACACTACAACACCCTGAATTATAATATAACCATATTTATTACATTCATACTCCCTTATTCCTTATAGAATAGAGGATATACTCCTTATATCCCAAAATTTTGTAAACTCCAACAATGAAGGAATAAACAAACCATTAACTAGTTCTAGGGATGTAAATAATATCCAATATAATTTATCCAAATCAATCATCTCTTATTGCCAAATCGATACATCAGTATCAGGACCTTATTAAATTTTTGTCTTTCCTTCAACCATGTATTTTCCAAAAGGATTAACTTTCCATTGTGTCACTTTTCTTGGTTCCACACAATCTCTAGTCCTTAATGAAATAGTACTGCAGTGCAATCCTTATATACTCTATAATTCTAATAACATGTAAATCGTTAATACAATACTCAAATGACACAATACTTTAATAACAACATAAGAACTCTTAGTCATTCCTCTTCATCTTAGGTAGTATCCTAACTTGATTATTATCTAATATCAATATTTAGGGTATACTCTGATGATTTGGACATTGATTCGCTTAGTTTATCAACTCCTTGCAGATGAAGCATGGTACATTTGAAACTGTTTTCTCACCCTTGAAGTCACATACTTGGTGTCCTTTTTCTCCACACTTATAACAAACTCCCATTCCCTTAAATCATTTTCCAAGATGATTCTTTCCATAGTTATCACATACACGAAAATCCTTCTTTCCCTTATTCCCTTTATCCATCTTTCTCTCTACAATCCTTTTCTTCTCTGGCTTTCCTCCAATGACTTAAGACTCGGAAAATTGTTTACTTATCTTGTTAACACATGATACTATTTCTTCATTGTATGATAATATGTGGGAGACTATTTCCTTTCTAACTGATGGCTTAATACCATGAAAGATATGATCCTTCTTACTCTTTGGATCATGCGTATTGCTGGAGGTCTCATTCCATCTATAGGGCGCCATTTCTAAACAATAGAATACACTAGTTTAGTTTATGAATCACAATGAAAAATTCCACAATTATAAAATAGTTAACATAAATTGAATAGTTCATGGATATAATCCAAAATCATAAAAATGTTTTCTTTGAGAAAATATATACTCATAAACCTTTCATAGTGGTTTTTAATGAAAATGATAATTCTTCTAAACATATCCTCTAGGCGTGTCGTAACCAATTGTGTAGTAAGGCCCGTTGTCGTGCACCGGTTCCTATTTGTGTCAAGATCAATTTCGTGTTTTTTGATTTTAACCCTAGGTACATATGTGACATAGCTGCCTCTACCAGCTCGTATCCAGACAGGAATGTATTTCTTGAAAAAATCAAAAAATCTCAACAGTACCAAAATTCTAGGAAGTTCTTCTATACTAATTCTCAAAGCCTATCTTAGGGTACTGTTCTCTAATCACAGTTTTTCTAAATCTAGTTTCCAAGGTTATTGCTAAACTTCTTCTGATACCAACTGTAATGCCCCGACCCCAGAACCATATAATTAGTGAATTATTTTAATACTTTGGCATGATTATAAGTAATCAAATCTCAAAAGACCGATTAGTTTAACAGTCATGTAAAATAGATAACATACATGAACATTAAATTTCACATTAGAAAATAAAACACCACATAAATGATCCTTTGAAAATTCCATTAATAACCAAGATTAATCCAACTTATCAATAATAATACAATTCATGGAATCAAGGAAAAATTAAAACATATAATGGGGTGAGATCAGATTCTCAGTAAGGATAACAATATAGCAGAATCATTCATAAATAAGCACAAAAAATTTAAGAAAATGTATAAAACTTAAACAAAAGCATTTTAAACTTAAACATCATCATAATATAGAAATGATACAATAAAATAGTTCCATTTACTTATTCACATTGATATTCTACTAGTTTAATAATCACACGCAATATCAGTAGCCACTTTCATTACGATTGAATGCATAATGTCAGACTTCATAACCACATAGTCAAGGCCTTGTTCCAAGACTACAAATATGATTTTTTCAAGGACTTGTTCTAAGATACTAGTTTTTATCATGAGACCTACCGTTGCATCAAAGAGCTATAGCGGGCTCCACCCGTCACATACTAAGTCCAATGCATTCCTCATATCAAAAGGATTAAACATAACATAAACATTCGTATTAAAACTACCATAAAAAATGTAAATACATTATCTATAAACCATAAATGGAATAAAAATAAAAAATACACGGCCAAAAATATCAAAAAAACTTCAATAATATTTGGAAGATTTGTATCATAATAAATCAACAACAAACGTGTTTAAAATCCATCAAAAGATGGTGAAATAGATGAAAATGATTTGTAAAACTCTTTGAGAGAAATACCCATTTTTCATGAATACATTTAAAAGACACAGAATTTAGTAAGAAAGAAATTTGAATACATTTTTAATCAAATTGTCCCATACCACTATGAATCTTTCAAAATGAATTTACATTTTAAAAACATTCATGTCCATATAGATAAATCCTTAAAAACCATTTTGACAACACAGAATTAATAAAAATGATTTAGAAGAATAAATATTTAAAACATTTAAAATGTTGTTCTAGTAAACAAGTCCCTTAAATGAATCCTTTTGAAGAAACTTTCATGAAACATGGACATGGATAATAAATATGTCCCAGTAGATACTTACATAAAAAGATCCTCGAATAATAAAGAGATTGTGAAATTAAAACTTACCTTGGACTTTCCTTTAGTCAAGGGTATGTTTAACATCATGTATAATGACCTTAGTAAGTTATTAAATTATAAAAGATCCATATTAATATTTATGATATCATACATGATTCATTTATGATGTTATACTACCGATTTAATAATAATTTTCATGTTAAATTAACATTTCGGGTAATAATCACTTTCTTTATCGTACGTGTTTCAACCTGTTACTCTTGATTGTATCACTTAGATCATGATTTAAATACTTCCAGAATATAAATCATGATTTATATATCATATATATTTAGAATATAATAATGTATAATATATTTAGATATATATATGAAATGGAAAACATCGTTTATCGAGATGGTAGGTCGTACGTATGCATAAACGTTGTTTCTGTTTTCATATCGTATTGAACGGAACAAAGTGAGTAATATATATGTAAGTACATAAACATATATATATATATATATATATATATATCAATTATCATTATTATTTCATATATCACATACTTATTAATGAAATATATTTTATTATCATTGTTAAATGGTGAACGTGGAAATGAATCTCATTGCGTCGTGGAGACGGTAATCCGTACGTATGCAAGAGTGAAAATTAAATTTTATTTATAGAGAAATATTATGTAATTTGATGGTATATCGTATATAAAGAATCATTAAAATGTTATATTCATTATTTATATCAGTTAAACTCATTATTATACTCATCCAAATAGTGAAGTGTTTTAATAACAAACTACACCAAGATGTGGAGACAGTAATCCATACGTACACACGTATGGTGACTTTGTAATTTATTGGATGGATACAATAATAAATATAGTTGTACCATTTTTATAATAATATCCCAGTATATAGAATATACTGGATTTATTATTTTATAATGGAAAAAACAAAGAAATAGGAAGTGGAAGAAGAAAAGAACTTGGAAGAGGTGATGAAATATTTACCTCTTCTTCGGGTTCTTCCTTATGATTTGATCAAAAGGGATCCAATAGGATGGAATTATAACCAAAGGAAGGCCTCTAGGATGAAGTTTGGAATTCTGGGAGGATTTTTGGGTTGGTTTTGTCCGAGACGGAAGGATTTGAATCTACGAAAATAATATAAGGGGAAGTTCCCTTTTATAAGGGAGGTGAAGGTCACTTTAGGGAAAGCAGGAAATATTATTTTATAATTAAATCATTTTCGGTTTCTAATGGATCCAAAGGAAATTATTTAAAGGATAAGGTAGGGATAGGTCAAAGCTCGCTCAAGAAATTGGTTTTAAACAGGTTTACATAATCATATGAACCTTATCTTTTATATTTTACTCTCAGTTAAATTGTTTGACATTTACCATGTCTCTTTGTATATTTATATTATACGGTTAATAAACATTCTTTAAACATCCAAGAGAAAATAAAGTTGTTCGTTAATGTCATATATAATATTATTAAATCCATTTTTATGAACCTTATATTTTTAGGAATATTATATCAACCAATAACATAGTATTTGTTTTAAAAACTCATTTTTTTCAATTTTCACACTATTTAGTATTTGATATTTTTTTTGAAATCCATAAAAACATTATCATGTAAAATAAAATTTATTTAACCAACCCTAAAATGTAATATTAACCTATAAAATTATTTTAATTCATTATATGTCTCAATTTACATTTATTTGGATATTTATAATATCAATTATTCTAATATTTCATTAATAAGGTAATAATTGCCTCATCATTGATTCATAAATAAATTAAATTATATAATGTCAAGAAATTATAAATAAAAAAACATTATTTATGAAATATATTTATCTTACTATTGCATATTTATAGTTTAATTTATATTTTTTTAACCCTATATTAAAAATGGTTTAGTTATTTATCTTTGAATTTAAATCTTTTAACTCTTCTTTAAATAAGATAATAATAAATGTCCTAATCTAACACAAGTGGAACAAAGGGGGCATATTTTATTCCTAAGGTTTTTTTGGTCAAATTATACTTATCCAATAGAATTAGGACATGTGTTAGAGTAATTATGATACCATTTTACCCTTGATTTCCCTATTTACTTTTAACGGTGGTAAATAAAAGACAAAAGTTACTATTCACCAAAAATTATTTTCATCTTATTTTAAAACTTTTTACTCACTGATATTAACCGTGTCTCTCAGGTTTTTTAAATTCAACTCACACAAGCGGTAAAATTATGTTTTATTAAAATTTTCAAATGCTCTTAGGAGATGGTTAAAAGACGGTAAATTATTCGATAAAATTTTATATATCTAAACTTAATCTAAAATGACTCCAATGAAAAATGTTGAAATTATATAGGTATTATGTATCTATTTTTACCTAAAATAAATTAAAATAAAATAACTAATTATTTAAATAAAACGTCGGTTTTAACAAATAACACGTTGTTTTTTCACTATTCATCAAAAATTGAAACATTTTCATAAAAATACCAAAAATTTACCCTAAGCTAATTTTGATATTAAAAATTCAAAAATTAAGTCTATTTTACCAAATTCAAAATATAGAAGTTTCATTTATTAATTTAATATTAATTCCCATCGTCAAAACCATAAACCAGGTTTCTTAAAAAGTAAACACTATCAAAAGATTGACATGTGTTTATGTCAAATTTAAATGTGAAATTACTTATAATGACCAAAATTTTATTAAATGATAAAAATATAATCTAATTATACTTGAAAACCACTCAAATAATTAATTTATAACTATAAATTATATGATTAAAAATGTTGTTTTTAATTAAAACATTGTATTTTTCACTATTTATCAAAATATGGAAGTTATCAGAAAAGTACAAAAAATTTACCCAAACTAAATTTTTATGTCCCTCTTCTAAAAAAGAATTTAATTTCATTAAATTGACTATATAAAAGAGTCAAATATTGGTATTAAAAAGGGTTATCCATTAAAATCCTGTAAAATTTCATTTTTTGAAAAATACATATTTTATCCAAAAAAAATGAATCTGTTCATATATTATGTCTTTGAAACACATAATATGGATGTTAAAATTATATAGAGTATATAAGATTCAAAATTTAGTTAATAATATTCAAAACTTCTTTTTGAACGGTTAGTGCGGTATGTTGTGGTGCGCTCGAACTCGGTGTTGCGTGTAGCGCAAGATATTGAATTACTTTAATGAGATAACATACTATGAAATCGGGGGGTGTTACATTCTCCCATCCTTCAATAAATTGAATCCTCGCAATTTTAAATTGTTCTTAGAAAATAAATCGTTAAAAATAAAAAAAATACCTTTGTGGAAAACCCAAATCGGAAATCGGTTTAATAAAATTTACTCTTAATAAGAGGGAAAGGGGAATGAAAAAGTCACCACCAAATTATGATCTCGATTATAGGAACATTGGTGGAAATTAGAGACCCATAATTGGAGGGAACCCATAAATATTTATAGGGTGTGATTGGGGTCATCAATCACAAACAACTGTAAAATTGAGGGCCTCAAAGCCATCAATCAATGATTATTTAAAATACCATTTGTTCAAAAAAACATAAGGTATTAGGATAAAACATTTTTGGTTTTAAGATCCCATATCTAATGTTTGAGAATTAATTTATTCATATAATACAAGAAAAATATATATATATTACAATTAGGGTTTCATCCTTCAACTAATTCCTACCACAAACTCATCTTTCACTCAAAAGATAATAGAATTCATAAATATTCTATTTATCCTAATCTTATATGGTTCCAAAAAAAATGAATTTATAAATCATTTGTCAGACTATTTAAAAAAATACATTATGCAAACTAGGATATCACGTATGCCAGTGGTAGGTGATCCATCCTTGTCACCCTTCGGATGCGGGTCCAAATCTCGCGGCCTTGCCGGACGCGACGGTTTGTCGTCTGAACTCCGAGTTATCCTTTTTATTATAATCAAAAAATAATCTCAAGAAATTATGTGACCATAAAATAGTATCCAATGTCAAACTTAATCAATTCCAACCTTTAGAGTTATCCAAAATAATTATCTCCAAACTCACTGTAACACCACAAGATTTCACAAAACAACATTTCTTCAAATTAATTCAATAACGTCCACTACATGAAAAACCATGTTCTAACTCACCACTACATACAAAACTAGCAGTTCAAAAGTGGTTATGAATAGTATTAACATAATTTTGAACTTTATATAATCCTTTTTATTTTAGAATCCATATTGTGAGTTTCTTAGACATGATGTAAAAAACATTATTTTTTCAGATAAAAGAAGTATTTTTCAAAAAATTGCAATTTTGCCGCCTTTTAATGGAGATCCCTCTTCAAATACAATATTTGAAACATTTATATATTAAATTTTACAAAATAATCTTCTTCTATAGAATCATGACATAAGAATTTAGTTTCAATAAATTTTTGGTGTTTTTCTATAACTTCCATATTTGGATGAATAGTGAAAAATACTATATTTTATCAGAAAACAACATTTTTAATCAAAATAATTTATAGTGTTAAATTATATATTTTAATGGTTTGGAAGTATAAATAGATCATATTTTTACCATTTAATCCAATTCTTGTCATTATAAGTAATTTCACATTGAAATTGGACATAAATAAGTGTCAAATTTTTTATAGTTATTATTTCTTAAAAATTAACTTTTTTGGTCTTGACAACGAGAATTAATTTTAAATTAATAAATTCAGCTTCTATGTTCTGAATTTGGTAAAATTTACTTCATTTTTGAATTCATAATATCAAAATTATCTTAGGGTAAAATTTTGGTTTATCCTGAAAACTTTCAATTTTTTAATGAATAGTGAAAAACATTGTGTTATTATTTAAAAACCGACTTTTTATTAAATAGTTATTTTATTTTTTAAAATTTATTTTTAGTCAAAATATATATATATAATACCTATATATTTTCAATTTAATTCATTTGAGTAATTTTATAATAAAATTAGATGTATAAAATTTTATTGAACGTTTTATCGTCTTTTACCCACCTCCTAGGAGCATTTTTAAATTTGAATAAAACTTAATTTTACCGCTTCTGTGAGTTGAATTTCAAAAATCTGAGATACATGGTTGATATCAGCAAGTAAAATGAGGTTCAATAAGATGAAAATAATATTTTGTGAATAGTAACTTTTGACTTTTATTAACCACTGTTAAAAGTAAATAGGGAAATTAAGGGTAAAAATGATATCATAATTACCCTACCACATGTTTTAATTCTATTGGATAAGTTGAATTCGAAAAAAACAAACTTACGAATAAAATATGATCCTTTAGGTCCACTTGGATTAGATTAGGACATTTATTATTATTTAATTAAAAGAAGAGTTAAAATTGTTAAATTCAATGTTTATTAACTAAACCATTTTTAATATAAGGATACACATAATATAAATTCAACTATAAATATTAATTATAAAGATAAAAATATTTCCTACATAATGGTTGTTTATTTATAATTTTTAGACATTAAATTATTTAATTTATTTATGACACAATGATGATGCAGTAATTACCTTATTAATGAAATATTAAAATAATTGATATTATAAATACCCAAATAAATGTAATTTTAAACATTTTATGAGTTAAAATAATTTTAATTGTTAATAAGACATTTTAAGGTTTATTAAATGATTTTTTTCGAAGTAATAATGATGTTGTGAATTTAGAAAAAACAAAATACCAAATAGTTTCAAAATCGACATACAAGATTTTTTAAAACAAATATTTTATTATTAATTGGTATTCTATTCCTAAAAAATTAAGGATCTTTCAAAGGGATTAAATACTATTATATATGTCATTAATGAACCACTTGGGGTTATATTGGAAGTTTATAGTAAGTTTATTAACCATATAATATAAAAATACAAAGATATATGGTAAATGTCAAACTTTTTAACTAAGAGTAAAATATACAAGATAAGGTTAATATAGTGACCCAACCATGTATGAAACCTATTGGGTGATTGGTTTTAGACCCATACCCACCTTATCCTTTAAATAATTCTTTTTGGAGCCATTATAAAAATAAAATTATTTTATTATAAAATAATATTTTTAGTTTTTCCTAAGGTGCCCCTCACCCCTCCTATAAAAGGGAACTTCACCTTCTCTCAAATTCACACCTCAAAATCCATTTGGCTCGGCCAAACCTGGCCCCAATATCCTCCCAACTATCCTACCTTAATCTTAGAGTCCTTCCATTGGTCAGAAAGTGAAAATAAGGACCCTTTTGATCAAATCAAAAGGACAAACCTGAATAAGAGGTAATGATTTCACCACCCTCTTTCAAGTTCGTTTCTTCTTCCACTTACTCTTTCATTGTTATTACCATTCCAAAATAATAAATCCAGTACCTTATATAAACTTTTATGTTATTATAAATATGGAAAAACCATATTCATTATTCTATCCATCCTATGAATGATAATGTCACCATGCGTGCGTATGTACGGCTTACGGTCTCCACGTTGTGGTGTAATTTGTTATTCAACACTATGTTATTTGGATGGATATAATGATGATTAATATGTATATAAATAATGAAAATAACATGATAATGTATCTGTAAAACTAATATACCATCCAATTCTAGACCATTAGGTAAATGATATTGTCGCACGTGCATACATACGGATTACTGTCTCCCCAATGCGATGAGATACATTTCCACGTTCACCATTCATCAACGATTATAAAAATATATATTTCTAATAAGTATGTAATATATGAAATAATAATGACACAATAGATATATATATATAAGTATTTATGTACTTACATATATCTTATTCACTTAATTCCGTTCAATACGATATGAAAATAGAAACAATGTTTATGCATAGATACGACCTACCGTCTCCATAAATGGTGTTTTCCATTTCATATATCTATCTATTATAAATATTTATATTCTAAATATATATGATATATAAATCAGGGTTTGTAGTCTGTAAGTATTTAAATCATTATCAAAATGATACGATCAAGAATAACAAGTTAAAACATGTACGATAAAAAAAGTGATTATTACCCAAAATGTAAATTTAACATGGAAATAAATTTTAAATGGGTAGAATAAAGTCATGAATGTATCTTGAATGATATAATAATTATAAATATGGTTATATTATAATTTAATAGCATATTATGGTCATTATACAGGAGGATAAACATACCCTCGACCAAATGAAAGTGCACGGTAAGATTTAATTTTACAATCACATTATTATCTGAGCATGTTTATAATTATGTATCTCCTAAGACATATTTACTATACACGTCCATGTTTCATGAAAGATTTTTAAAATGGATTATTTTAAGTTACTTTTCACTAAAATAGCATTTTAAATGTTTTAAATATTTATTCCTCTAAATCATTGTCATTAATTTCCATGTTTTCAAAATGGTTTTTATGGATTTATCTATATAGAAATGGATGTTTTTAAAATTTTAATTCCATTAAAAAGTATCAAAGTGGTATGGGACACTTTTATTCAAAAAAATATTTAAATTTTTTATTTTCTAAATTGTGTGACTTTTAAATGTTTTCATTAAAAAAGGATATTTCTCTCAAAGAGTTTTACAAATCATTTTCCTCTATGTCAACATCCATTGATGTATTTTATACTTGTTGGAAGTTGATTTATTATGATACAAATTATCCATATTGTGTTGAATGTTTTGTGATATGTTTGATTGTGGATGTGTTATTTTTATATCATTCATGGTTTATAGATAAAGTATTGACATTTCATATGATAGTTTCAATTCGAATCTTTATTTTATGTTTAAACATTTTCATATGAGGAATTCATTAGACTTAGTAAGTGATGGGTGGAGCCCTCTATAGCTCCTTGATGCATCGGTAGGTCTCATGAGACAAACTAGTGTCTTGGAACAAGGCCTCGACAAAATCTTATTTGTAGTCTTGGCACAAGGCCTTGACTATGTGGTTATGAAAGTCTGGCATTATGCATTCCATCATTATGAATGTGTTTATTCAAATTGCATGTGATTATTCGACTAGTATAATATCCATGTGATTAAGTAAATGGAATTATTTTGATTTATATTTTCCATATTTTGATGAAGTTTATATTAAAAAGGCTTTTGTTTTAGTTTTATAAATTCCCTGAAATGTTTATACTTATTTTTCAACGTTTCCGCTATATTGATATCCTTACTGGGTATTTGAGATCACCCCTTTCTTATGTTTTATTTTCCAAGGATCCCATGAATTGTTTTATTTTTGAGATGCTGAGTTAAGCTAAGGGAACAATGGAAGTCTCAAAGGATTATGTTATTTTGTGTAGTATGTTAGAAAGTGTAATGTAATGTTAATGCATGTAATCTATTTTCCAGGACCACTAAACTGATCGGTCTTTCGGGACTTGATTCCTTGTATTCTTTCCAAGGAATTAAAATAATGCACCGACTCTAGGAATCTAGGGTCGAGGCATTACAATTGGAATTAGAGGAGGTTTAGCAATAACATTAGAAACTAGATTTAGATAAACTCCTATTAGAGAACATTACCCTAGGATATACTTTGAGGATTAGTATAGAAGAACTTCCTAGAATTTGGGTAAGGTAGAGATTTTGTGAGTTTTCCATGCAATACATCCCTGTCTGGATACGAGCCGGTTGAGGCAGCTCTAGCATATATGTAACTAGGGGTAAAACCTAAAAATAGTGCTTTGAGCTAGACTCGAACATGATGTTGTGCATGACAATGGTCCTTGCTTCTCTATTGGTTATGACACTCCCAGGGGATATGCATAGGGTAATTCATATTTTCATTACAACAGAGTATGAAGGATTTAGGAGTAAATACTTCTCAAAGAAGAAATTTTTATGATTATGGATTATATCCATAAACTGTTCAATTTATGTTAGGTATTTTACAATTTTTGAATTATGAATTGAATTTCATAAACAGGCGTATTGTTATACATTGTTATGAAATGTCTCCTAGTAGAAGGAATGAGAACTCCAGCAATATATATGATCCAAAAAGTAAAAATGGATCATATCTTTCCATGTATTAAGCCAACATTTAGAAGGGAAATAGTCTCCCACATATTCTCAATATATGAAGAAATGGTATCATGTGTTAATATGATAAGTAAAGAATATTCTGAGTCCTATGGATTTGAAGGGAAGAAAGAGATGAAAATGATGGTAGAGAGAAATATGGATAAAGGGAAGAGGGGAAAGAAGGATTTTACCATATGTGATAAATGTGGAAATAATCACCTTTGTAAATTATTGAAGGTAATAGGAGTTTGTTATAAGTGTGGAGAAAAAAGGACACCAAGTACACGATTTCAAGGGTAAGAAAAAGGTTTCAAATATGAAATGTTTCATCTCCATGGCGTTGGGACACTACGCGAATCAATGTCCTAGTCATCAGAGTATACCTCAAATGATGTTGTTGGATAATAATCAACTTATGATACTACCTCAGATGAAGAGGAATGACTAATGTTCTTATGTTGTTAATATAGAATCATCTCATTTGAGTGGTGTATCAACAATATACTAGTTATATGAATTATGGAGATAAATAAGGATTGTACTGTAGTACTATTTTTTTGAGGATTTGAGATTATATTGTTCTAAGAAAAGTGACTTAATCGTAAGCTACAGTTTTTTGAAAATACATGGTTGAAGGAAATGTAATCCTTAATATAGTCCTGATAATGAGGTAGTGATTTTAGAATAATAGATGTTTGATTTGGATAAAATATATTGGATATTCTTGACTTCCTTGGAACTGATTAATAGTTTGTTTATTTCATCATTGTTAGAATATTCGAAGTTTTTGGATAGAAGGAATATATCCAGTATTATATAAAGGATAAAGGAGCATGAATTTAATCAATAAGGTATTATGGTAATTCAGGGTGTTACAATGTTTTAAAATAATATATGATGAAGGTGTTCCCATGTTATTACGTGTCAAAAAGGATCTTCATTGTGTTTAAATTCCTTATAAATTTTGGATTGTGAGTTTGGATTGAAGTATTTTGGATAAGTCTAAAGGTTGGAATGGATTAAGTTTGAAATTGGATACTATTATTAAGGTAATTTTTTATTGTTATAAAAAGGACAACACACAGACCATGTGACAATACGCCACGTCGGATAAAGCTCCGGGAGTCGAACCCACAACCATAGTGTGATTGGGATTTATCACCGACCACTAGACTATGTGAAGTCCCTGAATTTTATAATCTAGTTTTATTAAAGATTCTGATAGGTGAATTTCAAATTCATTATTTTTTTTGGAACCATATACGATTAGTATAAATAGAATTGTTTTTTGAAATGTTTTTTAGTGAAAGATGAGTTTGTGGTAGGAATTAGTTGAAGGATAAAACTCTCTTTGTCAAGTATAAATATATATATATATAATTTTTCTCCTACTTATTATAAGGGTAAATTAATTCTTAGACATTAGGGAAGGGATCTGTAAACCAAAGATGTGTTATCATAATACCATATGTTTTTTTTGAACCGATGGTATTTTAAATCATCATAGATTGATGGATTTGAGGCCCTTAATGTTACACTTGTTTGCGACTGATGACCTCAACCACACCCTAAAAATATTTATGTTTTTAACAAATTATGTGTCTATAATTTCCACCAATGTTCTCCTAATCGAGATCATAATTTTTTGGTGACCCTTTCATTTCCATTTTTCTCTTATTAAGACTAAATTTTATTAACATAATTTCTGATGTGGGTTTTCCCACCAAGGTATTTTTTATTTTCAAAATTTTATTTTTGAAACAAAATTTCAAATTGAGAGGATGTAATTTATTGAAGGAGTGAATAATGTAACACCCTAAGATTTTAGAGTATGTTATTTCTTCAAAGTAATTAAATAACTTACACTATACGCAACACCGAGTTCTTGCACACCATGACTTACCAAACTAGCCATTCAAAAGTGGATAGGAATAGTATTTAAAAAATTTTGAACTTTATATAATCCTTATAATTTTAGAATCCATATTGTGAGTTTCTTAGACATAATTTAAGAACAAATACATTTTTTCAGATAAAAGAATTATTTAAAAAAAATGCAATTTTACTGCCTTTTAATGGTGAACCCTCTTTGAATACAATATTTGAAACATTTATATATTCAATTTGAAAAAATAAACTTCTTCTTTTGAATCGGGATATAATAATATAGTATCAATAAATTTTTGGTGTTTTTCTAATAACTTTCATATTTGGGTGAATAGTGAAATTCCTATATTTTAACTGAAACAACTTTTTTAATCAAAAATACTTTATAGTGTTAAATTATACATTTTAATGGTTTGGAAGTATAAATATATTATATTTTTACCATTTAATCAAATTTTTGTTATTGTAAGTAATTTCACTTTGAAATTGGACCAAAACAATTGTCAATCTTTTGATAGTTATTATTTCATAAAAAATGCTTTTTGGTCTTGACAACAGAAATTAATTTTAAATTAATAAATGCAGCTTCTATGTTTTTAATTTGGTAAAATTTAATTCATTTTTTAATTCAGAATATCAAAATCTTCTTAGGGTAAAATTTTGTTTTTTTCTAAAAACATTCAATTTTTGATGAATGGTGAAAAACACTATGTTATTATTTAAAACAAACTTTTTATTATTAAAATTATTTAATTTATTTAAATTTATTTTAAGTCAAAAAATATATATAATACCTATATATGTTAAATGTAATTCATTGGAGTCATTTTATAATAACATAAGATTTATAAAATTTTATGAAACATTTTACCATCTTTTACCCACCTCCTAGGAGCATTTGAAAATTTTCATAAAATATAATTTTACCATTTTTGTGAGTTGAATTTCAAAAATACAAGAGACACGGTTTATATCAGTAAGTAAAATGTGCTTCAATAAGAGGAAAATAAATTTTGTGAATAGTAACTATTGACTTTTATTTACCACGGTTAAAAGTAAATAGGGAAATTAAGGGTAAAAATGACATCATAATTACCCTAACACATGTCATAATTCAATTGGATAAGTGTAATTTGACCAAAAAACCTAGTAATATAATATGATCCTTTAGGTTCACTTGGATTAGATTATAACATTTATTATTATTTCATTCAAAGAAGAGTTAAAAGTGTTAAATTCAATGTTTAATAACTAAAACATTTTTAATATAGGTTTACACATAATATAAATTCAAATATAATTATTCATTAGAATAATAACAATATTTCCTATATAATGGTATTTTATTTAAAAATTTTAGACCTTAAATAATTTAATTTATTTATGACATAATGATGATGCAGTAATTACCTTAATAATAAAATATTAAAATAATTGATATTATAAATACCAAAATAATTGTAATTTTAGACTTTTTATGAATTAAACTAAATTTATTGGCTAATATGACATGTTTGGGTTGGTTGAACGAATTTGTTGGAAGTAATAATATTGTTATAAATTTAGAAAAAACAAAATACCAAATAGTGTCAAAATTGACATAAAAGAGTTTTTAAAACAAATATTATATTATTAATTGTTATTCTATTCCTAAAAATATAAGGTACGGACAATGGGAATTAATACTATTATATATGTCATTAATGAACCACTTGGGGTTCTCTTGGAAGTTTATAATAAGTTTATTAAAAATATAAGATAAAATTACAAAGAGACATTGTAAATGTCAGACTATTTAACTAAGAGTAAAATATAAAAGATAAGGTTAATATAGTGACCCAATCCTATCTAACAACTATTGGTTGAGTGGTTTGCGACCCATCCTCACCTTAGCCTTTAAATAATTCATTTTCGATCCATTATATATTGAAAATGATTTTATTATAAAATAATATTTTCTGTTTTTCCTATGGTTCCCATCACCCCTATTATAAAAGGGAATTTCCCCTTCTCTCAAAATCACATATCCAAAGCCATTTGTCTCGGCCAAATACAACCTAAATATCGTCACAACTATCCTACATTCATCCTTGTGGCCTTCCTTTTGTCAGAAATCAAACATAAAGATCCCTTTTGATCAAATCAAAAGGAAGAACCCGAAGAAGAGGTAATGATTTCACCACCCTCTTTCAAGTTCTTTTCTTCTTCCACTTACTCTTTATTTGTTATTACCATAAGAAAATAATAAATACAGTACCTTATATATACTTTGATTTTATTATAAATATTTCACAACCATAATAATTATTCTATCCATCCTATGAATGATAATGTTCCCATGCGTGTGTACGTACGACTTACCATCTCCACACCGTGGTGTAATTTGTTATTCAACACTATGTTATTTGTATGGATATAATGAGGAGTAATATGTATATTAATAATTAAAATAACATCATAATGTATCTTTAAAATTAATATTCCATCCAATTCCACACCTTTAAGAAAATGATATTGTCGCTTGAGCAAACGTACAGATTACCGTCTCCACGACTCGATGAGATTCATTTCCACGTTCACCATTCATCAACAATTATAAAAATATATATTACTAATAAGTATGTAATATATGAAATAATAACGATAATGGATATATATATATATATGTATTTATTTACTTACATATATCTTATTCACTTACCTCCGTTCAATACGATATGAAAACAGAAACAGTTTGTATGCGTATGTACGGCCTACCGTCTCCATACACGATGTTTTCGATTTCATATACCTATCTATTATAAATATTTATATTTAAAATTTATATGATAATAAATCAATTATTATATTCTAGAAGTATTTAAATCATTATATAAATAATAAGATCAAAAATAACAAGTTATAACACGTACGATAAAGAAAGCGATTATTATCTGAAATGTTTATTTAACATTGAAATCATTATTAAATGGGTATTATAAAGTCATAAATGAATCATGTATGATATAATAAATATGAATATGGTTATGGTATAATTTAATAACATACTATGTTCATTATACAGGTGGATGCACGTACCCTCGACCAAAGGAAAGTGCAAGGTAAGGGTTAATTTTTACAATCTCTTTATTATCCATGGTTGTTTTTACGAAAGTATCTACTAGGAAATATTTATTATCAATTTCCATGTTTAATGAAAGAGTTTTAAAAGGGACTATTATAAGGTACTTTTTTCTAAAACAACATTTTACATGTTTTAAACATTTATTCCTCTAAATCATCCTCATTAATGTTCATGTTTTCAAAATTATTTTTAAGGATTTATCTATACGGACATGAATATTTTTGAAATGTTAATTCCTTACAAAAGTTTCAAAGAGGTATGGGAAAATTTGATTAAAAAATGTATTTAAATTTCTTCCTTTCTAAATTTTGTGACTTTTCAATGTTTTCACAAAAAAGGGATATTTATCTCAAAGAGTTTTACAAATCATTTTCATATATTTAAACATCCTTTGATGGATTTTAATCTTTTTTAAAGTTGATTTATTATGATGCAAATCTTCTATATTGTATTGAAGGTTTTGTGATATGTTTAACTGTAGATATGTTATTTTTATACCATTCATGGTTTATGGATAAAGTATTGACATTTCATATGATAGTTTTAATATCAATTTTTATGTTATGTTTAAACCTTTTCATATGAGAAATGAATTTGAATTAGTAAGTAACGGGTGAAGCTCACTATAGCTCCTCGATGCATCAGTAGGTCTCATGAGATAAACTATTGTCTTGGCACTTGACCTAGAAAAATTCTTATTTGTAGTTTTGGAACAAGGCCTTAAATATGTGGTTATGAATGTCTGGCATTATGCATTCCATCGTTATGAAAGTGGATATTGATATTGCATGTAATTATTCGACTAGTAGAATATCCATGAGTGTATGTAAATGACATTATTTTGATTTATATTTGCTATATTATGTTGTTTTTTATGTTGAAAAAGATTTTGTTTTAGTTTAATACATTGCCTTAAATATTTAAGCTTATTTTTGAAAGTTTCTGCTATATTGTTATCATTACTGAGCATTTGAGCTCACCCCTTTATTATGTTTTATTTTCCCAGTATCCCAAGAAGTGTTTTATGTTTGAGATAGTGGGTTAAGCTAAGTGAACAATGGAATTCTCAAAGGATTTTTTTGTGCAGTATGTTAGAAAGTGTAATGTAATGTTCATGCATGTAATATATTTTCCAATACTATTAAACTGATTGTTCTTTTCGGAATTGATTCTTCGTAATCATGCCAATATATAAAAATAATGCACCGACTTTGTGAATCTAGGGTCAAGGAATTACACTCACAGTCCAAAATTTATAATGAAGATAAACACAATGAAGATCCTTTTTTCCCTGTAATAACATGTGAATTCCTTCATCATGTATTCTTTTAAAAAACGGTAACACCCTGAATTATCATATAACTGTATTGATTACATTCATGCTCCCTTATTCATTATAGAATACTTGATATAATCCTTATATCCAAAAATGTTGTAAACTACAATAATGATGGAATAAACAAACCATTAACCAGTTCCAAGGATATCAATAATATCCAATATAATTTATCTAAATCAATCTTCTCTTATTCCAAAATCAATACCTCTGTATCAGGACCATATTAAAGTTTTTTCTTTCCTTCAACCATGTATTTTCCAAAAAAGTTTAACTTTCCATTGAGTCTGTTTTCTTAGTTCCATACAATCTCTAGTCCTTAAATAAATAGTACTATAGTATAATCCTTATATACTCTATAATTATTATAACATGTACATCATTAATACAATACTCAAATGACAGAATACATTAATAACAACATAAGAACCCAAATTCATTCCTCTTCATCTTTTTTAGTATCATAACATGGTTATTATCCAATAGCAGCATTTGGGGTATACTCTGATGATTTGGACATTGATTCACATAGTGTCTCAACTCCTTTCAGATGAAGCAGTGTACATTTGAAACTTCTTTCTCGCCCTTGCAATCACGTACTTAATGTCCTTTTTCTCCACATTTATAACAAACTCTCATTCCCTTCAATCATTTACCAAGGTGATTCTTTCCACAGTTATCACATATGGGAAAATCATTCTTTTTGTTATTCCCTTTATCCATCTTTCTATCTACAAACCTTTTCTTCTCTGGCTTCCCTTCAAATCCATAAGACTCCAAAAATTCTTTACTTATCTTATTAACACATGATACTATTTATTAATAAGATGATAATACATGGGAAACTATTTCCTCTCTAAATGTAGGCATAATACCATGAAAAACATGATCCTTCTTACTCTTTAGCTCATGCGTATTACTGGAGGTCACATTCCATCTACAGGACGCCATTTATAAACAATGGAATACACTAGGTTAGTTTATGAATCAAAATGCA
Organism: Viscum album; assembly: GCA_963277665.1. Taxonomy (NCBI): domain Eukaryota; kingdom Viridiplantae; phylum Streptophyta; class Magnoliopsida; order Santalales; family Viscaceae; genus Viscum; species Viscum album. The sequence continues at coordinate 1,401,815,822 of OY728121.1, read as the reverse complement.
TAATTCCAAAATTGTAAAATAGTTAACATAAATTGAATAGTTCATGGATATAATCCAAAATCATAAAAATGTTTTCTTTGAGAAAGTATATACTCATAAACCTTTCATAGTGGTTTGTAAAGAAAACGATAATTCTCCTACGCATATCCCATGGGAGTGTCGTAACCAATAGTGCAGCAAGGCCCGTTATCGTGCACCAGTTCCTGTTTGAGTCCAACTCAAAGTGGTGTTTTTAGGTTTTACCCCTAGGTACATATGTGCGAGAGCCACCTCTACCACCTCGTATCTAGACATGAATGTATTGTTTGAAAAACTCAAAAAATCTCTACAGTACCAAAATTCAAGGTAGTTTTTCTATACTAATTCTCAAAGCCTATCTTAGGGTAGTGTTTTCTAATCAGAGTTTTTCTAAATCAAGTTTACAAGGTTATTGAAAAACTTCCTCTGATACCAATTGGTATGCCCTGCCTTCAGAAGCCTAGAGTAAGTGCATTATTTTAATACATTAGCATGATTACAAGGAATTAAGTCCCTAAAGACCGATCTGTTTAGCAGTAATAAAAAATATATTACATACATGAACATTACATTACACATTAGAAAATAAAACTCCACATAAATGATCCTTTGAGAATTACATTAATCTTTTAGTTTAACCCTACTAATCAACCATAATACACATCTTGGAATCCTGGGAAAATTAAAACATAGAATGGGGTGAGCTAAGATATTCAGTAAGGATAACAATATAGAAGAAACATTCATAAATAAGCATAAACATTTAAGGAAATGTATAAAACTAAAACAAAATAATTTTATTCTTCAAAATCAGTATAATATAGAAATGATAAAATAAAATAATTCCATTTACTTATTCACATGGATATTCTACTAGTGGAATAATCACATGAAATATCAATACCCACTTTCATAATGTTATAATGCATAATATCAGACTTCATAACCACATAGTCAAGGACTTATGGCAAGACTACAAATACGATTTCATCAAGGCCTTGTGCTAAGATACTAGTTTGTCTCATGAGACATAACAATGCATCAAAGAGCTATAGCGGGCTCCAACCATCACTTACTATGTCCAATGCATTCCTCATATGAAAAGGTTTAAACATAACATAAACATTTGTATTAAAACTACCATGTGAAATGTCAATACATTATCCATAAACCATGAATGGTATAAAAATAACACATCCAAATTAAAACATATCCCAAAAACTTCAATACAATATGGAATATTTGTATCATGAAAAATGAACTTCAAAAAAGTTTAAATTCCATCAAAGGATGTTGACATATATGAAAATGATTTTTAAAACACTTTGAGAGAAATATTTCTTTTTCATGAAAACATTTAAAAGTCACACAATTTATAAAGAAAGACATTTAAAGACATATTTTAATTAAATTGTCTAATAACACTTTGAAACTTTTGAAATGAATTTATATTTTTAAAACATTCATGTCCATATAGTTAAATCCTTGAAAACCATTTTGAAAACATGGAAATAATGAGAATGATTTAGAAGAATAAATATTTAAAACATATAAAATGATGTTTTAGTAAAAAATTACATTAAAAGAATCCCTTTGAAAAATATTTCATGAAACATGGACATGGATAATAAATATGTCACAGTAGATACTTACATAAAAAGAACCTCAAATAATAAAGAGATTGTGAAATTAACCCTTACCTTGAATTTTCCTTTAGTCGAGGGTATGTTTAACCTCATGTATAAAGACAGTAGAATGTTATTAAATTATACCAAAGCTATATTAATATTTATTATATAATACATGTTTCATTTATGACTTTATACTGCCCATTTAATAATAATTTCCATGTAAAATTAATATTTTGGGTAATAATAACTTTTTTTATCGTACGTGTTCAAATGTGTAACCCTTGATTGTATCACTTAGATCATGATTTAAATATTTACATAATATAATCCATGATTTATATATCATATATATTTTTGAATATAAATATGTATAATATACATATATATATGAAATGGAAAACATCGTTTTTGGAGATGGTATGTCGTACGTACGCATAAACGTTGTTTCCGTTTTCATATCGTATTGAATGGAACTAAGTGAATAAGAAAGATGTAAGTAAATAAATATATATATATATATATATATATATCCAGTATCATTATTATTTCATATATCACATACTTATTAATGATATTTATTTTATAATCATTGTTGAAGGGTGAACGTGGAAATGAATCTCATTGCGTCGTGGAGACGGTAATATGTATGTACACAAGAGTGACAATACCATTATATTGATGGTGAAATCATATGTAATTGGATGGTATATCATATATAAATAATCAATAACTTGTTATATTCATTATTTATATCACATAAAATAATTATTATACTCATCCAAAAAATGAAGTGTTTTAATAACAAACAACACCAAGACGTGGAGACGGTAATCCGTACGTACGTACCTATGGTGATTTTGTCATTTAAAGGATGGAAAGAATAATGAATATGGTTTTAAAATTTTTATAATAACATAATAGTATATAGAAGATACTTGAGTTATTATTTTATAATGGAAACAACAAAGAAAGTGGAAGTGAAAGAATAAAATAACTTGAAAGATTTGATGAAATATTTAACTATTCTTCGGGTTCTTCCTTTTGATTTGATCAAAATGGCTTCTTAGTTTGGATTTCTAACCAAATTAAGGCCTCTAGGATGAATTTACGAAAGATGGGAGGATTGTTTGGTAGGGTTTGGCCGAGCCAAAAGGCTTTGGAGGTTGAAATTAAGAGAAGTGGAAGTGACCTTTTATAAGAGAGGTAAGGGTCACTTAAGAGAAATCTTGAAATATTATTTTATAATTAAATCATTTTTGGGTCCTAATGACTATAAAATAAATTATTTATTGGATAAGGTGGGTATGGGAAGAAAAACTCTCAATAAATAGGTTTTAGAAGGGTTTAGGTCATCATATTAACCGTATCTTTTAGATTTAACTCTTAGTAAAATAGTTTGACATTTACCATGTCTCTTTGTATTTTTATATTATATTGTTAATAAACTTACTATAAACATCCAAGAGATACTAAATTGGTTCATTAATGGCATATATAATATTTTTTAAGCCTTTTGGACAAACCTTAGATTTTTAGGAATATTATATCAACCAATAATATAGAATTTGTTTTAAAAACTCAATTTTGTCAATTTTGACACTATTTAGTATTTTATTTTTTTGAAAGCCATAAAAACTTTATAACTTCAAATATAATTTATTTAACAAACCTTAACATGTCATATTAACTAATAATATTATTTTAGTTAATATGAAGTCTCAATTTAAAATTATTTGGATATTAATAATATCAATTATTCTAATATTTCATTAATAAGGAAATAACCGCATCATCATTGTGTCATAATTAAATTAAATTATATAATGTCTAAAAATTATAAAGAAAATACCATTATTTAGGAAATATATTCAGATTTCTAGTGAATATTTAGTGTTGAATTTATATTGTGTGTAACCCTATGTTAAAAATAGTTTGGTTATTAAACATTGAATTTAACTCTTTTAACTCTTCTTTAAATAATGCACTAGTAAATGTCCTATTCTTACACAAGTGGACCAAAGGGGAACATATTTTATTCCTAAGGTTTTTTGTGGTCGAATTATACTTATACAATAGAATTATAACATGTCTTAGGGTAATTATGATATTATTTTTACTCTTAATTATCATATTTACTTTTAACTATGGTAAATAAAAGTCAAAAGTTATTATTCCTGAAAAATTATTTTCATCTTATTTTACCACATTTTACTTACATATATTAACCGTTCCTCTCAGATTTTTGAAATTCAACTCATAGAAGTGGTGATATTATGTTTTATTCAAATTTGCAAATGCTCCTAGTAGATGGGTAAAAGAAGGTAAATTGTTCGATAAAATTTTATATATCTAAACTTATTATAAAATGACTCCAATGAATTAATTTGAAATTATATTGGTATTATTTATCTATTTTGACCTAAAATAAATTAAAATAAAATAACTAATTATTTGAAAAAAGAAGTCGGTTTTAACCAATAACATGTTGTTTTTTCACTATTCATCAAAAATTGAATGTTTTTCATAAAAATACCTAAAATTTACCCTAAGATAATTTTGATATTCTGAATTAAAAAATGACGTATATTTTACCAAATTAAAAACATAAAAGTTTCATTTATTAATTTGATATTAATTTCCGTTGTCAAACCCAGAAAGGGTTTTTAAAAAAAGTAAAAACTATCAAAACATTGACATGTATTTATGTAAAATTTAAATGTAAAATTACATATAATGACCAAAAATTTATTAAATGATAAAAATATAATCTAATTATACTTTCAAACCATTCAAATACATAATTTATCACAATAAATTATTTTTGATTAAAAAAGTTGTTTTTAATTAAAACATTGTATTTTTTCACTATTCATCAAAATAATAAAGTTATCAGAAAAGTGGAAAAAATTTATCCAAACTAATTTTTTATGTCCTTATTATAAAGAATAATTTTATTTAATAAAATTTAATATATAAATGTGTCAAATTTTTTTTTTTAAAAAGGTTTCACCATTAAAAGGTGGTGAAATTTCATTTTCCTGAAAAATACTTATTTTATCCGAAAAAAATGAATTTGTTCTTATATTAAGTCTTTGAAACACATAATATGGATGTTAAAATTATATAGAGTATATAAGATTCAAAATACAGTTATTACTATTTACAACCGCTTTTTGAACTGTAAGTGTAGTAAGTTGTGGTGCGCTCGAACTCGGTGTTGCGTGTAGCGCAAACTATTCAATTACTTTAATGAGATAACATACTATAAAATATTTGAGTGTTACAGGAAATTAAAAGTTGTTAAATTTTGGGATGAATATGAGAGGTATGAGATAACATCTGTGGTGAAATTATGTTATGGTTATTTGGAGGAATTTATCTCATTTTGAGATTGTTATAAAATATAGTTTTTGAAAAAGGACAACACACAGACTGTGTGACAACCTGTCTTGTCGGACAATGCTAAAGGAATCGAACCCACAACCAAAGTGTGATTGTGATTTATCACATACCACTGAACTATGTGGCTACTGGAATTTGTGGTATTTGCAAGGGGAAATTTGTGACGTGATCCCGTCGCAAATAGATCGTTCAGAAAACGGCGTTGAAAATACCTTTTTTTTGTGATGGGCCCTTTGCAAAAAAATAATTTGTGACAAGGATGTTCTCCGTCACAAAAATGTCTCTAATTATATATAATATATATAAATAAAAATTTTGCGACATGCTCATCGCAAATACTATTTGCGACGGGCTCATCCCTAATTAGTCTCCGATTCTATACATTACATATAATTAAAACTTTTCTAACGGGCCATTAGTTTCATCCCAAATAGTATTTAAAAATATATATTTAAACTATTTGTGATAGGAACCCGTCACAACAGGTTCCGTCACAAATAATAATCAAAAAAAATTATATATTTAATAAAATTATAATAAATGAAAAAATAAAATTAATATTATTAAAATAATAAAAAAATAAAAAAATATTAAAATTCTCAATATTCTCAAAAAAATTAAAAAATTCATAAAATATTATTATTATTATTAGTAAAATAAAAAAATTTAAAAAATATAATACTAAAATAATAGATTTAATAAAATTATGATTAATGAAAAAATAATATTAATATTACTAAAATAATAAAAAATATTAAAATTCTAAATATTCAAAAAAAAATAATAAAAAATAATAAAATAATAATAATATTATTAGTAAAAAACAATCATTAAAAAATATAATAGCAATAATAAATAATAGAATATTAAAAAAAATATAAAAAATTATGCAATATCTGCACCAATATAGAAGACAGAAACTGAAAATAGTTCATATTTCAACAAATCTTGAATTGAAATGTTTTTAACATAAACCAAATCACCTAGGGGTCATCTTCTGAAGAAGGTAGAGGATTTGTAGGAGATAGTGGAGGAAACTCCATGCCTTAACTATGAGTCAGACGACGCATGTACTCCATCTCATTGTGTTGCTATTAATGCCATCGACGCATCACCTCATCGTGTTGCTGCTGCAGCAGAAGCATCTCTTCATGCTGTTTTTATAAACTCTCTATAAGATTAACCTGACTTCGCAACTCCTAATAATAGTGTGAGGTATAAGATTATTCCTCTCCATGAGATCCTCTCGATCTAGATGCTGACATCGCATCAGTTCAATAATAAGTTCCCGGAGTTACATGAGAGCTGATACCAGCTATTCGGCCCTTCCCAAATCCATACTGAGTAGCCTGAATCCATGCTGCCTCATCGAAATGGTGGGCACTGGTCTACTCAATCGCCTCATCCTGGATCTTATCCTGTGTCTAAGAGGTCGTAGCCTCATATGACTCCTTCAATTCCAATTTGAAATTAAAATTGTGAAAATATTATATGGAGTTAATTTTCAAACTGAAAAAATAATACTAACCAGAATCCACCGCTGGTGATCACCTTTAATCTCTCAAGTGGTTGGATCACTGTACATCCTCTGATAAACGTCATACTCTGTAATATCAGGATGCTCGACTACCTCTAAAAATATAAAATAAACTGTTTATATTTAATGTTATACAAAATATTTAAAAAATATACTTACCAGATTCTCTCTATGCATACTGAATGTACGACTACCAGCTCAATGTGTCATCTTCTATCTCCCCCGGTTCTGCCGAACCGCTGAACACCTCCTCTAAAATCCACCACCCAACCAGTGTAAACATAATCCATACCAAATGTGAGATGAAATGTTCTCTGGTCAGTGGGTTCTACACGACTCATCAAAATCTTTCATTCCTGCTTTCTTAATGATCATTCTCCTCAAATTGGGAAAAAAATGACAGAAATGGTCACGCATAGACGCCTCCCATGCCGCGTGGATAGAGTCACACAAGGTATCATTAATGGGATACCATAAACCCAACAAATAATTTATAAAATCATGTTATTAATAAAATAAATTTCAAAATAAATATTATTTATTTACATATCATCTAATGATTGAACATGTCAAGCTGCATATCAAAGGGAATCTGTTCCCATGTGATCCATGGATGAGAAAAATAATTACAAAAGATTGTTCTCCCCTTTCCAATAGCTACATGCACAAAACTATGAAAAAAGAACAAATAATCAAACAATTAGTATATATATAAATAAATTAATGAAACCTAACAAAAATATACTGGTTACCATACCTCTGGGTGCATGGATCATAGCCAAGATGTGGACATCACTCCGGGATAGGGTTAGGAATCATCAGTCACGCAAGACTGTGCCCCTCCACATACCCCCTGAACCCCCAGTAGGTTGAGGGTCCAATGATCCCAAATCCCCCTCATCCAAAGGTAGCTTTGCCACCTCTAACTCATGAAATAGATCAGGGTCCATCGGAAACATAAAATGATTTTTTTAGCAGATATATGAAAATAACTATTATGTATTGATATATATTAGTTGTGATTATTACTAGAATTTAATTGTTTCAATGTTCACCATCCTCATCATCTTCATATCTGATGATGTCAATGTCTTCATATTCCTCCTCCTCATCATCAATATTCTTATGAGTTTTAGTTTCATCATCCCTTGTCATTTCAAATTCATTTGTAACATCATCAACATCTTCATCACCGTTGACCCTTAATTTTGGGGTGTCATCATCCATATTCGCATCTCATTGTGAAAAAGATTGATTTTTAGTAGTCTCTTGAAAAATTTCAATTCCTTCCACTTTAGCAGAACCACATTTAGTATTATTAAACTGATTTTTTCAAGATTTCATTTTTATTATGCTCCACCAATCACTCTGTTCTCTTGAAGTAGCATAATACATTGCATAATAAATTTTATGTGCCTGTTGAGCCAGTAAAAATGGTTCATTTACTGTAATAAGACTTTTATATATCATATCGATGATTCCGTGAGTTAGATGAATGTGAAAGTTTCTCTTAGTATCCAACCACTGACATTTAAACATCATAATGTAATTATATCCTAGATAACACATCTCAATAATTTTATCCAGAATGCCATAAAAGTACAATTTATTTTCTCTATTATGTGATCCTCTCAAAAAAAACTCCATTGTTCATTGTTTTGTTTGATTCCCCATATGCTTGTGTATGAAATCAAAAACCATTCACCACATATGAATTATAAGATTTAACCATTTTGTATGGTGGGTTACTCAATATACATAGTCGCTTATCAATTTTAACATCATGTTGAGACACCTGAAAATTTGTAAAACAATTTCCAATATAATATATAGTAAACTGAATTGATATTAAACCATTAAAAATTTATCTTACTAGTTTTTGAAACCACTGAGAATTTTTTTTGTCTGCGTTCTTCAAGAGCGGCTACTGTAATTTGTAGAAGTTTTTTCTTGATATTATTATCATATAACCTATAAATAAAATTTTTTACATACTATAACATAAATTATAGAATAAGTGATAGAAGAACTCACAGTACAAATGATGTCATTTCATCACAGATGAGCATAACATATTCATGAGCTCTGTAATGTTCATCGTCTGAAATCCATCATTCATGAACTCCATAGAAGCCAATATTTGGCTAATTAAAAAATGATAATTGATTTTCCACTTCATCATTAACATTTCCATCGTTTCGTCCCATGTGGTTCTGTTTGGAGGGATATTCAGATTCAAAATATTAAGAGGAGAAAAAATCAATTTCCTCTTGAAAATAAGCTTTAACAATTGAGACTTCAACTGATTCTTTGTTACATTCTTTTTTCTTCAATTTTTGCATGCATATCTCAAATGGGTACATCCATCAAAATTGTACTAGACCTTCCCATTTAGCGTCATGTGGGAAATGTAATATCAGATGTTCCATTGAGTCAAATAAAGCCAGTGTAAATATTTTTTCCATTTTACATATAATTACAGCAATATATTCTTCAAGTTTTCTTAACACATCATATTCATTTGTCAATGCACAAATGCCATGAAAAAATATGATATGTCTATTATCGAATCCCAAATCGTAGAATTCAATAATCCTCTGAATCCAATTGGCATAAGTCTTTCCATTATAACATGACAATAATGACTTTTTTAATCCGGTAATATGCCCATTCTTAACATATCTACCCAAATTGGAAGCATAGCCATATGGAAGTCTCAAATCTACAATCCACTAACAAAATAATAAGTGACTCTCTTTGGACAGTATGTAAGATGCTTTTGGTTTCATTAACCTCTTTGATCTGACATTTTCAAATTGTTCAAATTCTGGTCACCTATGAAATTGGGCAAGATCTAATCATGCTTTTACGGAATCTTTGGTATTACCTAGTGTATACAAAACTGTATGAAATAAACTATCAAAATAGTTCTTCTCAATTGGAATGACATCCAACATGTGCTGGAACAACTAATCAGACCAATATGGAAGATCACAAAAATGCTCTATTTTATCCAATTGTGTTCTTTCTCAAATCTATGAATCTTTTTGGGTTTACCGTTGGCCCAAATGTCAATGGAGGTAATGAAAATAAAACTAATTTTAACTCTATACCTGAGATCATTTTTGGAGGATCATCCCTTTCAATTGTACTTTTTCTAAAATGATATTTTTTCTTTTGAAAAGGTTGATCGGTTGGATGAAATCTACGATGACATTCAAAATAGCAAGGTTTTTTATCCCACTGACAAGCATAAAGGATTTGTTATCTTTCATACAGTAAGGACATGATTTCAGACAATTTGCACTTGTGCCAGATAACTAGCCATATTCCAGAAGGTTACTAATTGTCCACATCAATGCATCATTTAATATGAAATTCTGTTTCACAGCAACATCACATGTTCTAAATCCATTACTCAATAATTCATTTAACTCTACAATCAATGGTTTCAAATAAAAATTAAATTTTTTTTCAGACGTCGTGGGATTAATAAGGTCAAAATGATATAAGGATCCTTCATCAACATCCACGGAGGTGAATTGTACAGAGTTATAAATACATCCCAACATGAATACTAACTACCCTAGTAACCAAAAAAACATAAACCATTAGTAGAAAGACACAATAAGATGTTTCGGGCTTCTAAATTAAAAGACGAATGAAAACAGTCAAAATTTTTCCATGAATCACCATCAGATAGATGATTCAATATTTTATCAGTTGAAATATTGGTTTTGTGCCATGGCATCATTGACGCTGTGTTCTGAGACATAAATAAGTATTCCATCATGGGTGTAAGGGGAAAATATAACAACTATTTTACAGGAATCGATCCAGACTTCCCTGGTTGAGCTTCTATATATCTTGATTGTCCACATGTGGGATAACTATCCAATGACTCATTTTCATCAGAATATAAACGGAAATCATTTTCACAGGCATGAATCTTTCGATACCTAAGGGACTGATTATGAACCAACCACTTTCTGTCATTTTAATTTGCAAGAAACACATTTCCTTCAGGTAATAGTGTTTTAACCAATGAAAATATTTGATCAAATTTTTTTTAACATTTCATTATCTGATTTAATAGCTATAAATTTGGAAACCTCTACTAATTTACTTATCTTATAACCAGGATATAATGCATCCTTAGCATACCTCAACAACTCATAAAATTCATATGGTGCCAACTCAGGAGTTAAATCAATTTCATTTTGAGTATCAGTTTGTTGAACAGATGGACCAGCAACATCATGTACTAAATTTTGAAACTTTGAAGGATCCAGAATCAAGTTATTAGTATCTTCTCTTGAACTGCGTTCACCATGTTGATACCAAAAAACAAAATCTGGTTGAATACCAAACCGAAAGAGATGTCCCCTAACATTTTCAAATGTGTCAAACGTTCTCAGAGTACATTTTTTACAAGGAAAATTAATTGTGAATTTTGAAACATATTATGGTTTTGATAATTCAAATGATAAGAAAGATTCTACAGCCTCAATATATACAGGATTTAAACTAGAACTGTTTGGATTTCTGCGATGATTTTTTTAAGAACGATCATCTAATAATGAATGCTGGCAATTTTCTTGTTTCATTTTTTTGTACAAAATATAAAATCATCATTGTTTTTGAATAATTTGAAATTAAAAAAAACACTATCTGAAAAAAAAAATAGATAATTAATTACAACTATTTCTTAATGATTACCATAAATTTTGGGCGACACAATTTTCAGTAGATTGACAGCAACTCTTTTGTCTAACAGCTCATTCACTTCCATCTTACTGACACTAAAATCACAATGGAGAATCTTCTCGGAGGTCAATATATTCATTCTCGTGCATACAAGAATGTATAAGCATAACTCTGATCAGATTATTCATTATGATTTTAGTGTGAGAAATATGTAAGAAAATGAGACGTCGGACAAAAGAGCCCCCCTTCTGTCGATGAATCATCTTCTTGCAACTATCACCGCTAGAAAACATTATCAAAATTGTGGTCCTATGAATGCATAATCATTCTCGTGCATAAAATATGCACAAGTTGAATTATACTTTTCATAAGGATTTGATTAAGTGAAAGTTTAAAGAAGAAGAGTCATCGAGAAAACGGAGTGATGTGAATCCACTAGAAATTGTGCCAAGTTTTTATAAGTTATTAAAACTTTTTACACTTCATTAGAATTGATATTATTCTTAATTATTCTAAAATATTATTATTTATTATTATTCTAAATTATTACTAATTATTCTTAATTATTCTTAATTATTCTTAATTATTCAAAAAATTTCTGAATTTTTCATAATTCTTCCTAATAAGTATTAATAATTCTTATTTATTCCTATTTAGTCAAATTTATTCCACTTTATTCAAATTTATTATTATTTATTCCTATTTATTCTTATTAATATCTAATTATTCCTAATTATTCCTAATTATATTTAATTATTCCTAATTATTCCTAATTATTCATAATTATTCATAATTATTCCTAATTATTCCTAATTATTCATATTTATTGCTATTTATTCCTAATTATTCCTAATCATCCATATTTATTCCTATTTGTTCCTAATTATTTCCAATAATCCCTAATTATTCTTAATTATTCTTATTTATTACCATTTATTCTTATTTATTTCTTTTTATTCTTAATTATTACTAATTATTACTAATTATTACTAATTATTAATATTTATTACTATTTATTACTAATTATTCCAATTTATTCGTATTTGTTCGTATTTATTCTTGTTTATTCCTATTTATTCTTATTTATTCCAATTTATTCCAATTTATTCATATTTATTTCTATTTATTCTTATTTATTCCTATTTAATACTATTTATTACTATTCGTTACTATTTATTACTATTTATTACTATTTATTACTTTTTATTCCTATTTATTTCTATTTATTACTAATTATTACTAATTATTACTAATTATTATTAATTATTACTAATTATTACTAATTATTACTAATTATTACTAAATATTACTAAATACTAATAAATATTATTAAATATTTCTAAATATTACTTATTATTACTAAATATTACTTAATATTACAAATTATTACAAATTATTTCAAATTATTACTGATTATTACTAATTATTACTAATTATTACTAATTATTACAAATTAGTACTAATTATTATTATTTATTACTAATTATTCCAATTTATTCCTAATAGTTCCTAATTATTCCTTTTTAATTTTATTTATTCCTATTTATTCCTATTTATTTTATTTTTATTCCTAGTTATTCCTAATTATTCAGATTTATTCCTATTTATTGCTAATTATTTTTAATAATTGCTAATTATTCATAATTATTGTTAATTATTCATATTTATTCCTATTTATTCGTATTTATTCCTATTTATTGGTATTTATTCATATTTATTCCTTTTTATTCCTATTTATTCGTAATTATTTCTAAATATTACTATTTATTCCTATTTATTACTAATTATTCTTATTTATTACTATTTATTCCAAATTATTTCTAATTATTACTAATTATTCCTATTTATTACTAATTATTCCTATTTATTACTAATTATTCCTATTTATTACTAATTATTTCTACTTATTACTAATAATTCCTAATTATTACTATTTATTCCTAATTATTACTATTGATTCCTAATTATTACTTATTATTCCAAATTATTAATAATTATTACAAATTATAAAAAATTATTCCTAATTATTTCAAATTATAACTAATTAACATAAAATTATTTCTATTTATTACTAATTATTTCTTTTTATTACTAATTATTCTTATTTATAACAAATTATTCTTATTTATTACTAATTATTCCTATTTATTACAACTTAGTCATATTTATTACTTCTTATAGCAAATTATTCTTATTTGTTACTAATTATTCCTATTTATTTCTAATTATTCCTATTTATTTCTAATTAAACCTATTTATTGCTAATTATTACTATTTATTGCTAATTATTCCTATTTATTGAAATTTATTAATAATTATTAGCCATTATTCATATTTATTACTAATTATTCCTATTTATTACTCATTATTCATATTTATTACTAATTATTACTAATTATTCCTATATATTACTAATTATTCCAATTTATTACTAATTTTTCCTATTTATTACTAATTATTCCTATTTATTACTATTAATATAAAATTAGTACTAATTATTCAAAATGATTATTACAAAAAATACTGATAACAAAACAATTTAAATCTAATTTAATTAAAACTAATCAAAAATAATTAAAATTAAAATAAATATATGAAATAAATACAAAATTAAATATAATATAAATAACTTTAAACAAGATCTTCTATTGATGTAGACAGCTTCACAACGTTTTCGTGAAAAAAAAACTAACTCACACAAATTTTCACTCAGAAAATAGTGTTCAGAGAGAGAGAAAGTGAGAATTGAGAGGAGGAATTGAAAAAATGGATGGAGATATATATAGGTTGGATTAGTTGCGAGGTGACTATTTGCGATGGATATCCTGTTGCAAATAGTATTTGTTGCCACGTGACCCGTCGCAAAAACCTTCTCCCTCATTAATTATAGTCGGTGGTTAAATGAGTATTTACAACTGGTCTCATCGCAAAAGGTGCCTACCGACACATTTTTTGCGACAGGACAACATCGCATCACAAAAACCTATTTACCGCTTCCGGGTATTTGCGACAGGTCCCATCGGAAATAACCTTCCCGCGGTTTGGCGCACAAACCGCGAAAAAACATTTTGCGACGGGACCCCCAATCCCATCGCAAATAACCAATTATTTACAACGGGCAAAATCCCCCATCACAAATAATCTCTTAGTAGGGCTATTTACGACAGAATAAATTCCCGTCGCAAATAGCCCGTGGTAAAAAGATATTTTTCCCATAGTGCATGATGTCCCTGGTTAGTGTGACTAATTCTTTTTAGTTAAATGATTTTATTGATCAATAATAAGATGATTTGGGATCTTATGTCTTATCAAATGGATATCCTTAGTATAAGAAAATTATTTGGTGATTAATTGATAAATGTTATTTTGGAAGATGTTCGCTCTGTTGGGAACACTATATGCCTAAAAAATAGATTACTATGGGATTTCATTTGAGGATTAATGGTGTATTTTTGTTAATGTTTTTATTGTGGATTTATTGCAATTTGGGATATTTATGGAATTGATTAACCTATCATAGAAAATATGTGATTATGTTAATTACTTGTAAGTATGTGACTTTAAGAGTAGTTGATGTTATTTGGAGATACAATTTAACGTGGAAGACTACGTAATCAAAATCTTCTATGTTTTGGGTGAAAAAATTAGTTCGGTTTATATTGAAGGATTTTAATAAAAAATTTCAATTGAATGGTATTTATTGAACATTGAGTATTGTTGGAATAATTTTAGAAACTAAGATTAGTGTTTGTTTCTCTAAATGATTATCCTTTTTGGGGATCATCTGATCTTGTAATAACCATTTTGGTTTTGGTTAATCTCTAAATACAAGGTAAATATATAGTTTATCCTTTGTGGATCATGTGATTCTCTAGAAGTTGATTCTAGCGCTTCATGTGTGACCAAGTCATCTCGAATACTCATCTATTGAAAAAAACATGAGTTTGTGGAAGAAATTTATTAAATGATGAAACTCTACTTAAAAAGTAAGTATATATCTTTATGTTCTTAGTCAATCTCATAAATAAATTCATCAAATTTACAAAATGGAACTTCAAACAAAAAAAACGTAGTCCATTTACTTTTCCTACTGGTAAACTAATGACCGTTTATCCCATCACAAGTTTGTGGTTTTATTGTTGTTAACTTTCTCCTGATCATATTTTCTATTACTCTCCATCAGAAAATGACACTTAGTTTATCTTCCATATCCATGTTTTTCTACATGGAATCCTAGTATGGGTTATCTCGGGTGGCCTTTGTAATTATCTTTCTTTCTTTTAAAGTGATAGTTTTATTGACTCTTTTTCCAATTTGGGACTTTTAATGAAGTTCCCATGACCAATATTAAAAATTGTGAGAATTCAATTTCCAAAAATGGGGGAAGATTATAACACCTCTAGATTTCATAGTAAGTTATTTTCATTAAAGTAATTCAATATCTTGCGCTACACGCAACACCGAGTTTGAACGCACCACGACTTACCAAACTAGCCATTCAAAAAGCAGTTATGAATAGTATAAACTGAATTTTAAATTTTATATACTTCATATAATTTTAGAATATATATTATGTGTTTTTTAGACAAAATATAATAACAAATTCAATTTTTCATAAAAAAGAAGTATTTTTTAAAAAATGCAATTTAACCACCTTTTAATGGAAAAAACATTTAAATACAATATTCAACTGTTTTTTATATTCAATTTTACAAAATAAACTTCTTCTTTAGAATTGGGATGTAAAAATTTTATTTTGGATAAAATGTTTGTGTTTTTCTGTTAACTTTCATATTTTGATGAATAGTGAAAATACTAAATTTTAATTGAATAAAATTTTTTAAATTAAAATAATTTATAGTGTTAAATTATACTTTTGAATGATTTTGAATTATAATTATATTATATTTTTACCATTTAATCTAATGTTGGTCAGTGGAAGTGATTTCACTTTGAAATTGGACACAAAAAAGTGTCAATCTTTTAATAGTTATTATTTCTTAAAAACACGCTCATTGTTTTGAAAATGGGAATTAATTTTAAATTAATTTATGCCAATTACTTGTTTTCAATTTAGAAATTTTTTTTCCATATTCAGAATCAGGATTTCCAAATTTGTAAATAGGTATCTTTTATTTTTAGACATTATGAATATTTACTTCAGTAAATATTTTATTTACCACGGTTAGAGGGGTAAATATGATAAATAAGGGTAAAAACATAATATTATAATAATATTAAATTACCCTAACATGTGTTCTATTCTAATTTGTTGATACATATCTGACCATGGGAATCCTTGGGTCGATTTTGGGACCCCATGGAGCCACTAGAGAGTGATAATGACACTTTATATTATTTATTTTAAAGTAAACACCAAAATGACATAACCATATATCTTTTAGTAAAACAATTTTTACATGGGGTTATATAAGTTATCTTTTCGACTATAAATATTCAATTGAAATATAAAAGTATTTCATATATCATGGTATTTTTTTGATAATTTTTAAAAATCACATAAATGAAATTATTTTCGAAAGAATAATGATGCAGTGTTTACCTCATTAATAAATGATTTAAATAAATAAGATTATAAAAATTAAAACAATATCCAAAACCTATCAAATTATTATTGGATGATTTTATTTCGAACACGAGTCATCTTAACTTCGACTTTAATGAGTTTTGGACCTTCATAAACCGAAATCATTATATAATAAAATAATATTTTCAAACTTTCCAGAAGAGCCCCTCCTCCCCCTATAAAAATCCCTCACTTCTAACCCATCTCTCACACCTCTCAAGCCCCTTGGATCATCCAAAATCTTCCCAAATAAGATCCTTACATCCATATATTCCTCTTAATTGTCGTACCTTATACAGAAGGCACTTCAAGGAAGCCTTTGGGTTCAAACCAAATGGATTTACCCAATTTAAAAGTAACATCTCCTCTTAAGTTCTTTTATTTTATTTTACATCTCCAACCCCCTAAAATCTCTTTATTCCTTTCTTTTATAACAAGAACAGTATCTTAAATATTCTAGGTTGTTTTTATGATAATTATTTGTACTACACTTATACACACCTCTATCTAATGCATATATAATATAATGTTTCTGTGGACGGTGAACTACTGCCTCACGAAACGATGACTGTTCAATCTTCTACTACCACCGCTTATGGTGGCTGTTATGATTACAATATAATTATATATGATATTTATGATATTTATTTTATCTATAATATTATGTAATTCACTTTTATAGCATACCTTTATTCTTTTCATGTTGTATATATTTGATAATTTCTTTTGAGGAAGTGCGGACTACCGCCCCCCTCAAAGTGATATGACTCATTCATACCATACGTGGAAGATATAAAAGACTGTTAATGAACATACATAACATATATAAAATATTATATTATACTGGAAGAATAATATACCTATGTATCATTTGGATTTCTTTCCTTTTAAAATAAAACAAATGGATGTAGTGTTCGTGAGTACGTACGAACTACCATCTCCATGACCACGATGAGATTCATTATCCCATCGTAACAATTCATGAATAATTTTAATTTTATTATTCAAAATAATATTTAATAACATAATATCTTTCAGGATATTAATCAAGTACATCATATCCATAACAAACAAGAATTACGTAACAAAACATATAAATTAAAACGAATCAATTACCACCCAAAACAACAATACTAATAAAATAATATTAACCAAACAATATTATAAGATCATATATGATATCATATTTATATATGTAGTTCTTTTATAATTTAATAACAATGATTTAACTTTTATAGAGAAGTTTAATGTACCCTTGACCAAGGAAAAGTACAAGGTAAGGGGTTTCTTATCTCACCTTTAATTCTGTGAGATTTCTATTGTTCACCACTTATTAATTTCATGTGGGGTATTATGTACTTCCATTTCATATATATTATCATGATTCTATTTGTATTAATAGTATTATATAATTCATTTGGTGGTAATGAATTTTTTTTTTCAGATGACTCGATTGATTACAATGTGGTAAGGTGTTTCCGTCTCACTTCTTATTTCCATGAGATTCATACTATATTACCTCTATTTCCTTTTGTGTGGTGTATAAACTACCCATGATTGTATTCCTTATATAATATACTTTAATTTATGGGTATTTACGTCTTCATTATATGATCCTCCTTTCATGCGGTGTATGTTTCGTAAGTCACCGCATCTAGACGAGAATTTATAATTTCAATATCCACTCATTGGGTTTTACGCAAATTTCATTGATTATTTTACTCTAAGAGTTTGTGTGAAATCCCTATTTATTTATTTATGTAGTAATTTACACTCCCCTTTGTGTGGTTATTATTTTTATATACATAATAACTTCATTGATAAATTCGTAAGCCGTCGATATGAACTTGATAAGAGTTTTCTTAACTCAATTATCATTCATTGAGTTAGACATCCAATTCATTGGTGTTGTTGTTACACCAATATGTGTGAATGTCCTTTTATTGTTTTACACTGAATATCCAATCATATTTAGTGTATTCATATTTTTTACACATAATTATTTCATTTATTGATCCCTAACCTAAAGATACGGTCTTTATAAGGGATTTCATCTCAACATACATTCCATAGATACTTTTAAATGTTTTCAAGAAAAAGGGGGATATTTCACCCAAATAGTTTTGATGATTATTTTAATCAATGTCAATGTACTTCATTATTGTCGATTGAGGTTAATTTATTGTAATACAATATTCCATATTCTATTGAATGAGTTTTTTTGACTGTGGGTGTGCTATTTTTATACCATTCACGGTTTATGGTTAAAGTATTGACCTTTCATATCCTAGTTTTAATATTAATGTTTATATTATGTTTCACTCTTTCATATGAGAAATGCATTGGACTTATAAAGTGACGGGTGGAACCCGCTATATTTCATTGATTCATTGTTAGGTCTCATGAGACAAACTAGTGTCTTGGCACAAGGCCTTCACAAAATCTTATTTATAGTCTTGGCACAAGGCCTTGACTATGTGGTTATGATGTCGGACATTATGCTTTCCATCATTATGAAATCGGCTATTGATATTACATGTGATTATTTGACTAGTAAAATATCCATGTGAATACGTAAATGGCATTATTTGATTTATCTTTTAAATTTTATGCTGATGTTTTATGTTTAAAAGTCTTATTTTCTAGTCATATACATTACCGTAATTGTTTATTCTTATTTATGATAGTTTCGTCTATATTTTTATCCTTACTAAGCATATGAGATCACCCCTTTCTTATGTTTTATTTTCCCCAGGATGCAAAGAATTATATTACGATTAACCTACAGGAATAGGCTAAGGGATATAAGTGTTTTTAAAGGGGACACAATGTTGTTTTTTTATTTGATGATGTAATGTAAAATGTATGTATGTATCTAGTAATTCCAGTGCTACTAAAATGATCGGTCTTTATGGAGATGATTCTTTGTAATCATGCCAATTTATTAAAATAATGCACCGACTCTGGGCTTATGGGGTCGGGGCGTTATTGAAATATGTTTCATATAGACCACGACATCTAGAATAACCCATTTTGATAAATAATATGAACGAACCCTTTATATCATTTCCTTTTAAGGAATGAGTAACATCAAAAAATATCATCTAATATGGAAAATATTTTTGAAATATCAATTAAAAATGATTCATAAAAATATATCCTTTCTTCTTAGAAAAAAAATATTTTAATATAGAAAACCATTTGAAAATAATTTTCATAGAAAATAACTCTTAAACTTATAAATAATACTTAAAATCATTTTGAATTCAATTTTTTTCTTGAAACATATAAAATAATCTTCAAATTTTTTTGAAAACATGTTTTCATAAAAACATTTAAAATTTTATTCAAATAATATTTAAGAAATATATATTTAAAAACCTTGAGAACATATTAATTAATATTTAAAATATTTTGAAAACCATTTCTCTTAAAATATCTTTTTAAACATATAATGATGTCTTTAAAATATTATAAAACCCATTTATTTAAAAATATCTTTCAAAACTTATAAATAAGGCCTGAAAACATTATAGAAACCATTTCCTTGAAAATTGATTTATGAACACTTTCTTAAAAATTAATCTTATAAACCTCTAAAGGAAGATTCAAAAAAAATTATAGTGGATAAATTCATGCATTGTGTACATTGTAAAAAGTTTATACCTTTTTCAAGGTAAAATGCTAAGAAAAATTCCTTGTTTAAAAAACGACAATAAGATTCCATAGAAAACATTTTTAAAATAATATAAGGTAAAAAATTTGTTTTAATAATTTTATTAAAATATTATAATATTCACGGAAACCCTATTTAGAAAACATGGTTATGAAGAAGCATAGATTTCTGACTAAATAGAGGGTAAAGTCTGGCAGTTTTAAAAAGACTTTATTAATAATATAATGTACCAAGGATTAACAAAATTGCATCAATACATGAATAAATCATTTCTAAATATATGAGAAGAATCATAATGAATTTTTATGATATGGATCCTAATATTTCATCAAATTAAGCATAAACATAAATTATCTTGAAAAGAAATGAGATTGTTTCAATAAACTCTTACCACTTGGTAACATTGAACCATACTGTAACACCCCGAGATTTTAGGAAAAAATATTCTTTAAATTTCATTGATTTCTTGTGTCATAAGCTACAACAAGACTAACTTTTGCTATATGCAACACCGTATGAGCTTGCAGTATACACAACACTATTCTTAGATCATGTTACACACAATTTTGATAGTAGTTATTCTATGAAACATTGAGTGTATATATATATATATGTGTGTATTAAATGTATAAATGAAATATGGTTGGATTCTATTATATAAAACAACGGAGGAGTCTTTCACAACACACAACCCTAACTTGGCTTGCATTACATGCAATCGCGACCTTCCTCGATAGCGTGTGTTATACGCAATACCGGGTTTTACTAAACAACGATATATTATTATGATATTATTATGAACTAGACGTTATGAATAGTATTAACTAAATTTTGAATTTTATAACATTATTATTCATCTTACACATTTTTTAGAACATGGTATGAGAACAAAATAAATTTGTAGGGTAAAATAATTATTTTTCAAAAAATGCAGTTTTTCCACCTTTTAATGGCACTCCCACATTAAATCTAGTTTTTGATAGGTTTATAAGTTCAATTTGGAAAAATAAAATTCTTCTTCTCAATCAGGATAAAAAAAATTACATTGGATAAAGTGTTGATATTTTTCCGATAACTTTCATATTTTAATGAATAGTAAAAACACGCTATATTTTAATTAAAAACATTTTTTTTCATCATTTTAGTTTATATGGTTAAATTATAAAATTGAATGGTTTTAAAGTATAAAAAGAATATATTTTTTTACCATTTAATATAATTTATGTCATTAGCATTGATTTTACAATGAATTCGTAGGTTAAATCAATTCAATATTTTGCAATGTTTTAAACAAAAACCCATTTTCTTTCGACAACGAGATTAATTTTAATTTAATTTCTGCAAATTTTGTGTATTGAATTTGGAAAAATAGATTCCATATTGGGAATCAGTGGGTCCAAATTATGTTAATAAGCTACTTTTTATTTTTGGGCATTATGAATAGTAACTACGGTAAATTTTATTTACCATAGTTAAAGGTAAATCGGGTAATTAAGGGTAAATATAAGATTATAAAATTACCCTAACACCTGTCAAAATCATATTGGATGACTAAAAGTCGACCCATATCACCTAAGGGTCGGATTAGAATCATTTAATGGACTTTTTTCCATGAAAATAATTTAATTATTATTAAAACCAAAGAAAGTGACAACATGTCACTTTTTTAAATCTTATAAGTATAATAATTTTAATTTAGTGATAAACTTCCTGAAACATCAAACATGAATAGTCTCAAAAAATATAATAAAATTATCTACATTACATGAATTTATTTATAATTTTTAGGGATTAAATAATTATTATTAATGATGACACAATAGTGATTCAGAAATTCTTTATCTAGTGAAAAATCAAGAATATAGTTTTTATTATACTAATAGTGATCATAAAAGGCACAAAACCCTGACCAAAACTTATTTTTCATGTACATTTAAACCATAACCATCCAATTGTCGAATATTTTAGCATTTGGAGGCCTATAAAAGTGATTATGACACTTATATTATTTTTATTTTAAATGATTCCAAAGTTGTCAACTTCATAATTTAATAAATATAACAATTTAAATATTGTGATTTTAATATGATAAATTCGTGTAAAAGTATTATTGTGAAATTTAATAGATTTATCTTCATCATATGATTTTATTTTTAATTTTTTTTGCAACAAACAGTATATTAAATAGTTATACAATAATGTTGTAGTATTTATTTTATTAAGAGATGCACCAAATAAATGGTTTTAAAAATAAAAAAATAAATATTATATGAACTATTTAATGTTCTCCACTAATTTTTTAGATAAATATGAAATGTTATGAATCTATTATTGATTTTTGTTTGAACATATCTTCTGTATATATTTTATTTAAATTCAAATAAATGAATAGTGTCAAAATTGACACTATTGTTATTTTATAAAAATAACATGTTATAAAATTGTTTAAAAATCACAAAAATATTTAAAAATTATAAATTTAAATTTATATGGTCTAAAATGTTATAAAGTATCCAATTATAGACAATTAACTACAAATAAGTAATTATTTGTTGTAATTTAAAATTTAGAATGTTATTACCACAAATAAAATTAAATTGATTAAATAAGGATAAATCAAGTTGATAATGTTTAAAATAAATTCCTAAAATGTCTAAATTTTATTTTTTGATGCGATTACAACCCTATCTCATCTAATATTCGAATATGAGTCATTTTGGAAGTTTTTAAGTGGGGTTGGGATTTAATATAAACTAATATTTCTTATATTTCCAAAGAAGCCCCTCTCCTCCCTTATAAAAGGGAACCTCCTCCCTCTCCACCTCACACAAATTGGAGCCTTCAAGATCGTCCAACCCCGGCCCATTTCACTTCCCCACTTCCCTATAAACATCCTAGAGGTCCTGGTCCTCTTCAAAGACCAATTTTAGTGCCCTAAGAGGAGGTCTCAAATAGGCGCTTCAAAGAAGAGGTAATGTCCGTTACCGATTCTTTCAACATTATTTCTTCTTCTACTTCTTCTTATTTAGTTGTTTAATTATTAAGTAATAACATCAGTATCACTAATATAATTATATGTTATTATATGTATGAGACAACCCTATTTCACCATCTATCCATCCTACGGAAAACGAAATCACCGCACGTGCGTACGTACGGAATACCGTCTCCACGCCGTGGTGTAATCTATTTTCCACCACCACCTTACTTGGATGGGTATAATGGTGTAAATAATGACTATATATGATTATTTTAAAGTCTTATTGATTTTGAAATAGTATACATACACTCCAATACAATTCCATGGGAACAATATCATCGCTCGTGCGTACGTACGGATTACCGTCTCCACGACGCGATGAGATTCATTTTCCATGTTAACAATTCAAGAATGATTATAAAGTATATATAATACGTAATAATTAAATATATGACATAATAAGTCTACTTTATTTACTTACATATATATGTATGTCATATAATTAATTCCATTCAATTCAATAAGGAAATGAAAATAGCATTCATGCATACGTACGACCTACCATCTCCCTGAACGGTGGATTTCTTTCCATTTATCGATATATTATATATATGTATATTATGAATATATATTATATATAAATCATGTTTTAAATTCTGGATTTAATTAATCATGATCTAAGTAATCATATGGATAATTACAAGTTAAAACATGAATGACAAATGAAACGATTTCACCCAAAACACTACTTTAACATGAATTTACAAAAGAATGGGTAATATAATGTCATAAGTGAACCATATATGATATAATAACAATTAATATGATTCTGTAATAAATCAATGACATTATTTAAATTATTATACAGGAGGTTTCGATACGTATGAAGCATATCGGACATAAGGTAAGGGATAATTTTGCAAATATCATTTTTATTCAAGATTTCTTACTCATAAGTATTTACTGGGGTTATTTATATCATTCACGTCCATGTTTTATAAAAGAGTTTTCATGTATGTTTAATTTCCTTTTTACCCATTTATTAATTTTACTACATCGTATGTAAGGAATATTTCTTTTTTTTATGTTACGAGGTACTTTTTTGACTTTTCCGACAAAAGTACGAGGAGAATGTTATTTTTAACTTATACGGCATGAACGGATTTTTACGGTTTCATAACGCCTCATTTTCATGAAGCTTACTCTACATTATTTTATGACTATTTCCAAAAAAATACTTTTATATTAAAAGTTCATGGAATTTTTTTAAAAGAAAATGATTTTGACGAAGAAAGGATATTTTCCTCAAGAATTCATTTCAAATGTTTTATCAAAACCATTTTCCATATAAGATGACATTATTTGATATGTGTATGTTTCAAGTTTAATGTCTCTATTATTTACATGGTTCACTTTTCTTATGATGAAATTTCCATTTGTTTTATATGGATTATGAAATGATGGGATGATGTTTATGAAACCCATTTTATTCTTTGGGTTATGATGAATATTTTATTTTTATTTTGTGGAACAAGTAAGAATGATTTAATTATGAGATGGGTGGGACCTATATCTCCCTCCAATGCATTGGGTAAAGATTTATATCTCATGAGATAGACATGGCTGGAATGGTAAGTTAATCCGGTTCAGTGTTACAGGACTGAAACGAGGAGTGAACTCGATTCAGAATGGGATGTTGTCCACTAAGATGGTCCGGGCAGCAATGCCGTGGCTACTATGGAAATCATTACATGTGCTTAATGTATTCCACAATTACATTTTTTATTACCATGACATTTTATTATGGTTTATGTTCCATTATGATCTATGCCTTATGTACTTCCATGTTTTATATCGTTGCTCAAGCTTTTGATGTTTAAACATTATTTTCATGTTTTTAAGTTCAAATGTATATGGTATGTTTTATTTTATCCATGTTTACCCTTACTGAGTATTTGAGCTCACTCTTTTTATGTTTTATTTTCCCCCAGGATTAAAAGAAAGGTTTTAGGTAAGAAAACAAAAAGTGGAATATATTTATGGGAGATGTTGAAGATCTTTCACCACGATTAGAAGATTACGTTCCATGTTTCCAAAGACGTTAAACTATTATGGTCCTTGTGTGTCTGTTTTTGTTATAAGTATTACACAAAAGTAATGTATTGTCCATGTACGTCAAGCTTCGGGTCTCTACACATATTACCCATGTAAGAATATTAAGTTAATTGAATCCTAAAATATAATGAAAATAATTATATTTATGCTGCAAATTTCAAAGTCATTATATACACCTAGTATGAAAATATAGGTTCATAAGATAGCATGTGCCTCCAATAAGGAAAATGGAGACAAAATTACTTTACCCATTTAGAAACATTTGAAACATTAATCCTATGATAGAAAGAACATAAAATTGATATTTAATTTTCTATAATTTCATTTATAAGTTTCATATAATACATACAAGGGAATTATAAACACAAAAAAATAGAAATGGGTGGTGAATAAAGAATGTGGCTCACAAAAATAAAAGGAGAAATGAAATACCCTTACCCTTTTTCGTGACTTCCATCATAATCATTAAAACCTACTATATAATAGATATCTGTTTATTGTAAATATTTTATATAACCTTATTCTTTTATCTAATATCAGATATGGTTTGATTATGACTTTTTATCACCCTCTTTTAAACAATTCTGTGTTATGGTTTCACTTTTGGTAATATTCACATTGTTTTCCCCCTGTGTCTTAATTTGTTATATCTTCGGTCCATATAATTATATCATTATTGTAAACACTGATATATATATATCATTTGAATTTATTATATTCTTATTATAATAATATATATGTTATAGAAGTATGAAATGGAATACATCATTCATGGAGATGGTAAGCAATACTTATGTGTGAACGTTATTTCTGTTTTTATTATTGTATTGATAGAAATAATGTACATGAAATATATTTATATATATATATGTATATATATATTTA
The DNA here is from genome assembly GCA_963277665.1 of Viscum album. NCBI lineage: Eukaryota > Viridiplantae > Streptophyta > Magnoliopsida > Santalales > Viscaceae > Viscum > Viscum album. The sequence goes on along the minus strand of OY728121.1, from coordinate 1,401,789,284 downwards.
TTATAGTATAATTATAATATCATATAAATAATATATGTTCAGTAAACCCATCCTAAATCCATTTCTTGTACTGTGTGAATGAATCTAATCTCTTTGAGGGGGTGATATTCCACACTTCCTCCAATGAAATTATCACATTAACCCAAACATGAAATTATAAATATATGTGTTATAAAATAATTATAGAATATTAAAGAAACTATAAATACCATATATATTATACAGAATTATATTTTTCATTATAATTATCACCATTATATGTTCGTTACCCATTTGATGGAGGTGTGTGTAACTGTAGGTCATAAACATAGTAAAAATATATAATAGTATATTTAAGATAATTTTTTTCTTAAAAAAAATTGAATAATAATATTTTATGGAGTGTAGAATGAAAATAAATTAGTGGATATTGAGGGATGGTGTTACATCTTAATTGGGTAAATCTATTCAGTTTGCACCAAAGGGATTCCTTGAAAATATTTCTTCTAAAAGGGAGCCTTCAAGGAGTAAGGGATGCTTCATAAAGTAAGGAAGATATGATGATAAGTGTATTAGGTAGTTCTTGGAAGATCCAAAGTGGTTTGAGAGGTGTGAAGAACATGGAAAATTGGCATCCTTTCACAGGGGAGGGGAAGGAAAAACTTTTCATCTCTGAAAACATCATAGTTTTACCCATATTTTTACCTCAAAAAAGTCATAAAAACTAACCAAACTCTATAATGGAGGGTTAATGGATTCCCTATTTCCATCCAATGCATGTCAGACAAGTGTCTAGTTCGTTTGGGCCATAAAATTTATGGTTTGTTCCCTTGTTAAGAATTCTTTTACCTCAATAACTATAATTACTTTTAAATGCATTCATTAATATTTTTTTGTCAAAAATATATTTTGAACTTATTATAAATTATAAATTCTTCTGATTGAAATTATGGAATTCATTTAATTAAATTCAAGACACAGAATTGTAAAAAATTAATTATAAATTAATTTCATAAAGGGAACGACAATGTTCGTTTTTAACGTAAAAACATCCGAATATTTTCAATGATTTCATTGTCAATGTCAATGTTAAATTAATTCCAATGACCTAATTGGATTAATTGATAAAAATATGATCTAATTATTATTTATATCCAATTTAATATATAATTATCCTTATAAATAAATGACCTGAAAAAGCATTTTTTAATGAAATTCAGTATACTAAGAATTTCTTAAAAAATGAAACCTTTCAAAAAATACCAATAATTTATCTTATCAACATTTTTATGTTTCAATTTAAAATATAAATTTTATTTTAACATATTAATTCTGTAAATGTTCGAAAAATTATTTAAAATGAGTTCTCCATTAAAAGGGTGTAAAACTACTTTTATAAAAATATATGTTTTTAAGCATAAAATTGGGTTTATTTTTATCTTAAATCAATCAAATATATTGGATGAATATAAAAAAATATTTTAATTAATATATAACATATATATTACATTAATATCACTCAATAATGGTAAATAATTTAATTTAATATGGTAAAATTGCTTTGTGAACATAAAAATATTAATATTTTCCTTTATATTGAAATGGTTTTCATATTCATTACTAATTAGTTGGTATCCTATGATTCATATTATATTTATCTAAAACATATATTTTCATAAATTAGATAATATCATTTATAAATACTAATTTAAATTCATGGATATAGCTTGTAATGTTAAATATTAATATTGGAATAATTTATTATTGTTTGGTAAAACATGGTCATGTGTGTTACGCAAGCCATCATGGAAAGTCATTATTACATGTAACACAAGATAACTATGATGTTCCATGTAGATAAAGAAGAAATTTATATTATGTATAGTGTATGATTAGATTTCTGTTTTGTATAATGTAGGGCAAAGATAGAGATTTAATATGAAATAAACAATTATTAGGATTGCATGAAATAAAAAATATCCAAAAGATTAAATTAACTCAACAAATAATAATTCACAAAATTTTGGGGTTTTAAATCTTGTACGATGTTAAGGTACGTACATTTACATGATACTGAATAGATTCAACATGGAACAATCTGATAGGGTATTATTTTCAGCATCACATGGTATTCAGCTTTACAAGAAAATGGGTCCTTATACACATGAGGAATAAAAAAATTGAAATGATTCCATACACATGAGCAATTGGGTTAGTCATGTATGCTATGCTATGATCTAAGAAAGATGTCACCAACTCATTGAGTGTGGTATAAAGATATCAATATGATCACTGTGACTTTCATTGGAGGTAATTCAATAGTACCCTTACATATTTTTAGCATACTAATGGTATATTCCTATTTTGTGGAAGAAATGAAGAACTAGTCATTGGATGATATGTAGATTCTAGTTTCCAAATTGACCCAGATGTCATGATTTCACAAATGATATACTTCTCCACTTTAAATGGGGATATTGTGATATGAAAGAGCTTAAAGTAGTTTATGGTTGTAGATTATACAGTTGAGTCTAAGTATATTATGGTTTTTACGGTAGTTATGGATGTTCTGTGGATGAGAAAATTCATCAAATTTCATTACGTGGTACCTTACCCTAATGATCCTATCACACTCTATTGCGATAATATTGTAGTTTTGTCTCTCACAAAAGATCCAAGGTCACATCAATAGATGACGATCATACTTCATAAGTGTCATCTCTTAATTAATTTTTATTAGATATGTGATGTTAATGTGATAAGTATTTATAATTATGAAAATATGGTGGATCCCTTGACTAAATCCTTAACATCTAAAAAACATTATTTTTATTTGAGGTCTAGAAAAAAAAAATCATAAGTACTTGGAACTATTCCATGTAATGTTTTTAGGCTTGGTGTCCTATGAAAACATTATTTTACATTTATGATATGTATATTCAATGTATTGAATATTAATTTAACTTCCTATTACATATTTTTCATTTTTTATGTAGGGATTTAATTGAATAATTTCATAGATTATTTGATGCACTGAAATGGTCATATCATATCCCATTAGTGATGATAAAAATGAAGTTTTATGAAAATATTCATAATATAGTTATTCGTTTGGATAGTTTACTATGATGGGACATATAGTATTTAGATAGTTAGTTTCGAGTGCTCGTTAACATATGATGGTTTTTATTATGAAGTTTTCACTTGATAATCTCTATCATGGGATATTATGTGTGACACCCCAAAATGATAATGGGTAAAATGACTGAATGATATGACTCATGTCAATAAGGTGAACCTATATTTTTGGGGTCCTTATTGATTATAAATCCAATGTTATGTGTGCATGGTATGGAGTACTGATCTTGATTGGTAACCTTCTAGAAAGTTTCACAGGTTGGGTATGTGTGAGGACTAAACAAACCAGATTGAAAATGTGTTGTATAATGGGGATAGTCATTAGTCACATGACTTATTAATGAACGTGGGTGGACCCTTAGAGTAGATCATGTGTCTATGGGGAAACTGGGGATATATGTCTGGCTAGGACTTGATAACCATGTTAAGGTGGGGTCTCTATTCTATCAGTAGGGCCCAGTTGTTACAGATGGTATCAGAGAAGGAACCCATCTTTAAGTTTGGTAGATGTGATTGGGCTGAGACTCAAGGTCAAAAATAAGGATTTTTTTCTCTAAAGGGGATGAATGTAACACCCCATAATGATTAAGGGTTAAATTACTGAATGATATTTTTCATGTCAGAAATGTATACATTTATTTTTAGGATCCTACCAAATTAGAACTCTAGGGTTATTCTTATATGGTCTGGTGAACTGATCCAGATGGGTGACCTTATGGAAAGCCTCCCAGGGCATGTGTGGGTGAGGAAAAACCAAACCTGCAAGAACAAGTGTCATAATGTGGGGACAATAATTAGTTATATGACCTACTCAATCATATGGATGGGACCTAGGGAGTGACCACATAACTTTTGTTAAACTGGTGGTACCTTGTGTTCTAGGACATGAGGACAAAGGCATGGAGTATTTTTTGTCATCATGGATCAATTGTTATATTAAGAGAATAGTCCCTACAGTAGAAATTCCTCATGTTTTGGTGCCATAATGTATTACTATCTGAGATTTATTTAGTGGTACTTTGAGATCAATATTGTCATTAATGTATATAATGACTCGTACACCTAGATTTATTGACCAAACCCATTATTCCATATTTTGGTTAGAAGTATCTTATGTTTGGTATGTCACGATTGAAATTTAATTATGGGATAAGATGAAGAAGGATTTTTCCCTTCAATATTTATTGAAGATAATATCTTGTAACATTGATTGGAATAGAACCAATTCATTAAGTTACATGGTTATGGTGTAACATTTTTTTTAATTATTGATATTCAAAGAAATATATATCGGGTATATTGTTTTATGAAGCCATCATGAATCCTTCTTGATAATATTTTATGACAATGGGATTATGTTACAGCGGCAGGTACAGTGTAGGTACTGTAGTAGGCGGGTACTTTTGTAGTACTATTCAAAAAATGGGATTTTGGCCAAAGAATTTGGATCTACGTACCATGTAATGGGATAAATTCCCATATGGCCTTCATGATACATAATGGTTCTCCCTCTACCCAGTCAATGGAGGTCTGTTCTTTGCTTTCATAATAAATTGAGGCTTCAGCCCCAACCATTGAAAAAAATGGTGAGAATTAAAATGTTGTTTTCATCATTGACACATTAAGTTATTTCTCTTGGGATCCTTGACAAGTTTTTAAATAGTAATCTCATACTTTAGGCACAACCACCTAATGCCAATAAAACAATTCTTCTATATCACATGCTATGTGTTTCTGATGAGCTTTATTAAATTCAATTTGAGTTTAATTAATTGATGAAATATTATTCTTAATTCCAAAGAATAATTTTATTCATGTCATATTGATCTTATAAATTAAATAAATATTTATTTAAAAGAATTTGGATATATATATATTATTGAATATTTGATAAATATTTATTCACTAATATGTGAGTGAAATATTTATTTACGAATAAAATATTTATTTAGGTATTCAATATATACCGAGGAGGTGGAAGGACCAATACAACATCTGGTGATAAAAGAATTATATACAAGATAGTAAATATTATTTTTCAGTTTTTACAAGTTGTCACACTGGAAAATGATAATATATTTAGTATTATAAAAAATGGGTTTAATTAACGGTAATAAATTGAATTTAATAGTAGGAAAAAAATTAAATAATATCTTTACCTAAATACTAACTGCATAAAAATGTAGTTATGTCTACTATTAATAGAATCCAAAATTAATAATAGAGAATTGCTTCACAAAATGATTTCTCTTTAAACACCTCCATCTATATACCTCTAATGAACAATAATTTTATGAGTTTTTTCTTCAAAAAATAGGATCGAGTGATCACGAATTAAGAACAAAATACATTAAAATTTCCAAGATTTCTGTCTAAGATCAAGTGGTGTATCTTTGAGATCATATTAGCATGTGTGTATTGCAAGTAGAAGGTTTCTATCCTTACATATTTGCAGCACAATGAAGGTAATATGAAGGGGTCTTTTTATCCAATCATTATTCAGTAATGAACATTGTTCATAATCACAAGTATTTATTCATTAATATATTAAATAAGTTAATTTTAGATTTGATGTTAATGATCCTCTCTCTTGGTTTCAGGAAATCATTATTGAAATTAATTTTAAAATATTTCCGACCATCTCACACATCCATTGTGATTGAAACCAAAAAAAATTTCCATAATTATTATTTTAAAAATCACCCAAATATTTTATTAATCTATTTCAATTCTAATCCAATCATTATCAGGGTTTGAAAATCCATTTTTCTCTAAATCTAGGAAATTTAATTTGAAAAGAAAAAAACCCCTTTAAAACATGAACCCGCTACCTTTTCAATAACAACATAGGAAATTCCTTTTAAAATCTCATGGAATTGTTATGAAAAATAAGAAAATCATGAAATTATTAGGGTTGAATAAATATACCAATCAAATTAATGAATAAAACCTAACCACATTTGATAATGTGGACTTGAAACCATAAGATCTATATTTGAAAGACAATGAATTAAAAGATACTAAAATTGGTAAATAGTAACCATGATCTCATTTCCAAAATAGAGCCAAACCAAAGCCGTATCCAAAAATTAGGAAAACCTAAATGAAAAAAATTACATTGTGTGAATAAATCTGACCAATATAGAAATCTATCGATGAAAGAATCAATATGGGTGGGAAGAAGTCACCAAAAAATTCCTACAGAGAACCCTGGTTAGAGAGAGTAGGTTTTTATAGAGAATAAATGAAACATATCACTCGTATGGTTCCCAAAAAACCATCTCCTCAACATTTTCATCGAGTATAATCCATTTAGACATCATATAATCCTTTGTGATTGTATACACTGAAAATACCAAATCCCTTTTATTTAAAACCGTATTTTTATATTTTCACAGTGTGTACCTATTACATGGCATGTAAACCATGCATGCCAAGCACCCAATTCATTAATTCTTCCTAGTAACCATTAAATAGTGTGTACTTCACTTACACACCATGTAAGTTCCTATAGAGTAAAAAAAATTAGGTTTTATGTTGAAAATTATAAAAATAACTTACTACACCATTAAAGGTATCCTCCCAATTTATTGGTTAGCAATACTCTCCCAAAAAAATGATACCAAAAGAACATATTAGAATATACCTCACAGAAAGGTAACATGGTGTTACACCACTCCTATATTTATTAAACAAAATTCATTTCTTTTTTTATATCCAATTATTGTGATTTATCCAATAAAAAATAAATCATGATATGTATACCTCAACACCAAAATAAATTAGAGAGAATCTAATTCAACTACACTTATTGATGAATAAAAAAATATTGTGCTATTATAACAAATAGGAAATACATAAAAAACAAATTATCAGATTATGATCAATTAACAACCTATAAAACATGGGTGATCTATTAATAGTTTGAAAAAATCTATAAAAACTAGGACTATACACAATCATATCCTCTTAAAAAATTAAAAATATGAATAAAAAATGAAATTAAGTATAACTCATCATTGGATCCTTATAACAAGACCATATGAAGAAAAGTCTATAAGAGGCCCCAAAAATAATATATAATCAGAAAAATTATGCATCACTATAAAAAAATTCCTATGATATAATAGATAAACCAAATTAGTGAAGGCAGAGATATGTATATACAACAATATACCAAGGGAAAACCAAAGGTTTGGAGAAACTATATCAAATCATGATTCAACATTACCATTAGAGATATATAATATAAAGCCTTCAAAAAAACATTTCCTCATAAATTTCAACCGTAATTTACTTCAATTAAAATAAATATGATCAAAACTATGACATAGTCACATAAACCATTACATTTTTATTTGATCTACACTAAAAAAACCATAGACAACCATGAAATAGAATCTAATGAACTATTCCATTTTACATTAAACTCACAAAACATTCATCATAGAATGATGTTCTACTATTTCAAAACCATGTTGATTTCCCACAAGAAATTAACAAACGGATTTTTCACCCTATAAATTTTAGATATAGATTCCACAAAAGGCCATAAGATCAAAATTAGAGATCACCACATGATTGTCTTATACAACTATATCATCCTCATGTAAAAGAAATATTCTCTGACCAATAATCAACTATTGAATAAAAATTATTAAGACACCTTCAAACCGATGAAAAAATGATTAACATTAACTATGAAAAACCCCATAGTTTCTTTTAGATGATAGAACCTCATACTTTTACTCTCAAAGAAAGTCTATAAATAAAAATACCAACTTTGACCCCATAATAATATTATGTAAATGAAATGGAATGCTTATGGATCTTTATCCATGGTTTATCCCACTCATATTGACACATTTAATATTTAACATGATGATTGGGAAATTCCAGTTCATATTACTTGTAACACTCCAATATTTCATAGTATGTTATTTTATTTTATTCAATAGCTTGTGCTACACACAAAATCGAGTCCGATCACACTATGACTTACCAAACTAACCGTTCAAAAGTAGTTATGAATAGTATTAACTGAATTTATAATTTTATATACTCAATATAATTTTAGAATCCATATTATGTGTTTCTTAAATACAATACAAGAACAAATTCATTTTTTTCAGATAAAAGAAGTATTTTTTTAAAAAATGAAAATTTACCACCTTTTAATGGAAAAGCCTTTTTAAAAACAATATTTGAAAATTTTATATATTAAATTTAATGAAATTAAATTATTTTTTAGATTCAGGACATAAAAATTTATTTTGCATAAATTATTGGTACTTTTCTAATAACTTTTATATTTGGATGAATATAGAAAAATTCTAAATTTTAAGTGAAAACAAATTTTTAATCGAAATAATTTATAGTGTAAAATTATGTATTTTAATGGTTTGGAATTATAATTAGATTATATTTTTATCATTTAATACGATGTAGTTGATTATAAGAAATTTTACATTAAATGTTGACATAAACACATGTCAATCCGTTGATAGTTTTTACTTTTTAAAAATCTGTTATTCTGTTTTGACAATGGGAATTAATATTAAATTAATTAAATAAAATTTTATGTTTTGAATTTGGTAAAATAGATTTCATTTTTGAATTCGGAATATCAAAATTAGTTTAGGGTAAATTTTTTGGTATTTTGTTTAAAACATTCAATTTTTGATGAATTGTGAAAAACATTGCGTTATAGTTTAAAACCGACTTTATATTTAAATAATTATTTATTTTATTTAAATTTAATTTAAGTAAAAAATAGATATATAATACCTTTATAAGTTCTATATAATTAATTGGAGTCATTTTATAATAAAATTAGATGTATAAAATTTTATTGAACTTTTTACCTTCTTTTACACACCTCCTAGGAGCATTTAAAAATTTACATAAAACATAATTTTACCGCTTTTGTAAGTTGAATTTAATAAATCCCAGAGACATGGTTGAATTCAGTAAGTAAAATTTGGTTCAATAAGTTGAAAATAATTTTTTGTGAATAGTAACTTTTTTACTTCAATTTACCACGGTTAAATGTAAATAGGATAATTAAGGGTAAAAATGATATTATTATTACCCTAACACATTTTCTAATTCTATTGGATATGTATAATTCGACAAAAAACAAAATTTGGAATAAAATATTATCCTTTAGGTCCACTTGGAATAGATTAGGATAATTATTATTATTTAATTCAAAAAACAGTTAAAAGAGCTAAAATCAAATTTTAATAACAAAAACATATTTAATATAGGATTATAAATAAGATAAATTCGACTATAAATATTCATTAGAAATATAAAAATATTATCTAAATAAAGGTATTTTATTTATATGTTTTAGACATTAAATAAATAAATTCAATTATGAAACAATGATAATGCATTAATTACCGTATTAATAAAAGATTAAAATAATTGAACTAATAAATATACAAATAAATTTAATTTGAGACTATTTATTAATTTAACTACTTTTATAGGTTAATTTAACATGTTAGGGTTGGATATATGAATTTTTTTGAAGTAATAATTCTGTTTGAATTTAGAAAAAACAAAATATCAAATACTGTAAAAATTGGCATAAAAGAGTTTTCAAAACAAATATTATATTATTAATTGATATTCTATTCTTAAAAATCTAACCTTTGGAAAAAATATTTATATAATGATAGGTGTATCATTTATAAACCACTTGGGGTTTTCTTGGAAGTTTATAGTATGTTTATTAACCATATAATATACAAATATAAAGAGACATGGTAAATGTCAAACTATTTAACTAAGAGTTAAATCTAAAAGATAAAGTTAATATAGTGACCCAAACCGGTATAAAAACTATTGGTTGAGTGGTTTTAGACCCATCCCCACCTTAGATTTTAAATAATTCATTCTAGATCCATTAAAAACTGAAAATGATTTTATTATAAAATAATATTTCTAGCTTTTCCAAAGGTGCCCCCACCCCTCTTATAAAAGGGAACTCCCCTTTCTCTCTAATTCACACTTTCAATGCCATTATGCTCGGCCAACCCCATCCCAAATATCCTCCAATATCTCATCCCTTCATCCTAGAGGCCTTACATTATTTATAAATCCAACCTAAGGATCCCTTTTGATCAAATCAAAAGGAAGAACCCATAGAAGAGGTAAATATTTCTTACCTCTTTCAAGTTCCTTTCTTCTTCCACTTCCTCTTTATTTGTTGTTTCCATTATAACATAATAACTCTAGTATCCTCTATATACTGTTATGTTATTATAAATACGATACAACCATATTCATTATTCTATCCATCATTTGAATGAAAAGTCACCATACGTGCGTATGTACGGCTTACCGTCTCCACATCGTGGTGTAGTTGTTATTCAATACATTATTATTTGGATGAGTATAACAATGATGTATAATTGGTGTAAATAATAAATATAACATGATAATTATTCTGTATATATGATATAACGTCCAATTATATATGATTTTATTATCAAGAGAATGATATTGTTGCTCATGCTTACGTACGGATTACCGTCTCCACGAATGCGATGAGATTTATTCCCCATCTTATCCATTTATGAATAATTTTCATTTAATGATTAAAAATAATGTCTAAAGACTTAATATAATTCTGAATATTAATAATATACATCCCATCCATAACAAACATGGCTTAAGTAACCAAGCATATAAAGGAGAACTAATCAGTTAACACCGGAAACGATGATAATACTAAAATATCTATATTAGAATATCATATATGATATCATATTAATATATATGGTTATTTTATAATTTAATAAAAATTATTTCACCATTATACAAAAGATTAACATTACCTTGACAATTGAAAGGTACAATGTAAGGGGTTTCTTATCTCACTTTTAATTCTGTGAGATTTCCATTATTCTCCACGTATTTTTTGGATGTGGTGTATTGTGTACTGACATTTGATATATATTATCATGATTACCTTCATATTCATGGTATTTGGTGATTCATTTGGTGGTTATTAACTTTTGGTCATACGACTCGATTGATTACAACGAATTAAGGGTTAATTTTACAATCTCTTAATTATTCGAGGTTGTTTATATGTAATTATCTACTTGGACCTCTTTATCATCCACATCCATGTTTCATAAAAATGTAATTCAAAACATTCTTATCATTTTATATAATACGGGTTAAAGTAATGTATACCCTTGTTTCAATTTTTATATGATGTTTATAAAGGAATATTTTCGGAATTTTCCAAACAAGGTCCTTTATAACCTTTTCGAAAAAATTAAGGTAAAAATGTATTTTTTAACGTATATGGAGGGTGAGGCTATTTTCCACCGTTATGACATTTTTGAAGCTACCCTTACAAGCTTATACGAATATTTTCAAAATAAATGTTTTATTTTATAATTATGTGACTTCTAAATGATTTGAAAAAAAATAAAGAGATATTTCTCTCAAATAGTTTTTGATTTCATCTATGTCAATATCCTTTGATGGATTTTAAGCTTGTTTGAATTTGATTTATTTTCATACAAAAATTCCATATTGTATTAAAGATGTTGTGATATGTTTGACTATGGATGTGTTATTTTCAAACAATTTATGGTTTATGGATAAAGTATTGACATTTCGTATGCCAGTTTTAATATGAATGTTTATGTTATGTTTAATCCTTTTCATATGAGGAATGCATTGGACGTAGTAAGCGATGGGTGGATCCCTCTATAGGTCCTCGATGCATTGGTAAGTCTCATGAGAAAAACTACTGTCTTGGAACAAGGAATTGAAAAAATCTTATTTTTCGTCACGGCACAAGGTCTTGACTATGTGGTTATGAAGTTTGGAATTATGCATTCCATCATTATGAAAGTGGCAATTGATATTTCATGTTATTATTTGACTAGTATAATATACATGTGAATAAGTAAATACAATAATTTGATTTTATATTTTCCATATTATGCTGAAGTTCAAGTTTAAAAGGTTGTTTCTAGTCTTATACATTTCTTTAAAAGTTTATTCTTATTTATGAAAGTTTTCACTTTATTATTATCCTTATTGAGCATCTGATCTCACCACTTTCTATGTTTTATTTTTCCCAGGATGCGAATAAATATATTTGGACTGACCTACAGGGATAGTCTATGGGATCTATGTGTGGTTTATGGAAAAAATGTTGTTGTATTTTTCCATTTTATGATGTAATGTAAACCTTATGAATGTATCTAGTACTTCCAAGGCTACTAAACTAGTCGGTCATTAGAGACATGATCTTTTTGTATCATGCCAATGATACGTAATAGTGTACTGACTCTGGGATTCTAGGGTCGGGGCGTTACATTACTATAATTTCCTTAATTGATAGTGTTGGTTAGTCCATATTCCTAGACCTAGTTTCAAGGTAGGGACCCCATTTCATCCCCTATAGTTATTCCCATACAGTTCCTAGTATGTCACCCTCCTTGGGATTCTCCATAAATCTCTAAAATCATTCCCATTCTAGAAATATATCTACTATATTTATACCAAACCATGTAGTCCCTACACACTCTTCTTATATATATATTCATGTTATGTAAGGGTCAAATAAGTAACCACATGAATCTACCTCTATTAAGAAAAAAATACACAAGAGACCTTATTCCACCCCTATAGGAGATGGTGGAGTGAAATGCCGGATTAAGGATGTTTCTCTCTTAGGTGTTTTAATATATTCACAAAAAGTTAAGTTATCATTATCTTAAAGACCTAATAACCTTAATAATTATGATATATATTTTCATATAGAAAACAAGATTCATGGGGTATCCTGAGAAGTGTGATTAAATTATGAAAGAGGTATATTAATTCAACCATATAGATATATCCATTTTAAAGCTAAAAATTTTCAAGACTCATCCAATCCTTTGGGTAATGTCTTCATGTTACTAGATTACTTAATAATATTTCTACCCTTGAGAATATATGGATAATTTGGAATGACCATTTAACTATTGAGTATGTGTGTTCTTCATCCCTTTTCATTATAGTTTTGTAATATATTCACCATCATTATAATCAATTTAAATTGATTATAGAAAAATATAAAGCTTGGTATTGAGATGATATATGGGTATATATTTATGAATTTCATCGTAGACCTATCCCATGGATCATATTTGGTGACATCAACACCATGAAAGATACCTCATAGAAGAAAGGTGGGTGATTATACTCTTGAAAGGATATGTTTGATTTTATTAATTTTTTACCTCAATAAATATTTTATTTTTTTGTTTCTCCGGTGATAAAAAACATGGTGTAATAATAAGTTAGGTAAGCATAGGATTTGAAATCATCATGACAAGATCCAATCTAATCCGCAATGTATCTCATTTTGACTATATGTTTCAATGACCCACCTAACCAGAACCATATTAGGACACTCCCCAGTCATTTTATTATAATTTTTTGATAGAGGATATATTTAGACTTAATCCTTCACCATGTTCTTGATTCATTGAGAGGATTTCCTTTTAATGGTTAAACATTTATGGTATGACCTAACTAATTTTGGTCCATTATATAGAATGTAATGAAATCGTAATATTCTAATATGTGAACTAATGGTGAAATCCCATATCTTTTGCATTAATTATTCTAGTATCAATGTACTATAAAATGGAATTAGATCTATGAATTGGATCTTTCAATAATAAGAGCGGGATGATTCCTTTATATTCCTCAATGAGAAATTTTTTTTATCTCAGATAAATTTTTGGAATCTGAATTATAATTACTATATATATATAGACTCCAAAAGATCAGAAAATGAGATATTAACTCTAATTAACTACATTAATTAATTAAAGAAAAACCACATAGAAGAAACATAAACATGTATATGCAGTATAGTTCCCTTAGTAATGATATTAGTTTGCTAAAGCCTAAGGTAGTTCACTACTTCCAAGACATTCGTCATGATATGATGTCTTCCAACTGAATAGGTTATCCCATTGATGATCCAAATGATCCATCATTCAATAATATTCCAAAATGTTTTAATGTGAAATTTAATTCCCAATTGAAACCCCTTCAAGATATTATTGAAATTTTTTAGTTATTATGTTCTAAAACCCATATAGTCCACCCATTCTGGATTAGTTTCATGTATATTAAGCTATAGAAACATTTTATATATTCAAAAAGAATATATATTGATCCATAATTGATTATTTTATATGTTTCCACTTTTCTAGGGATTCTAGTGAAACATCCCAAATCCTTTACTATAAAGGTAAAGAAACCAACTACATTTTAATAATATTGACCATTGATTTTATGAAATGATTTAATAAAAAATTGTTTCCAAAATCATTAATGATTTATATTCCACTCCCTTACACAAATTATATTAAAATGAAAAACAATGTTTTATTTAAAACATGAACATATAAAGATATATTTCCCTTGAATAAATAATGATAAATAAAATTAAAAGGAAGGTGTTGAGATCCAATATCATGGACATGGTTGATATAAAAAAAATCCTATGAAATAGTACTTTAGAGTTTTATTAGGATGAGTAAATAACATCTATGGTTTTTATAGAAATCCTATAATAGTTGATACTATAGTTTTTCATTTCAATAATCCAATATATTTATGTGTGGAAAAAGAATTATAATATTTAAATAAACTATAGTTCCCTAATATAGATACCTCATATATTTTACCATATCTTCCCTCACTAAAGACTCTCTCCACAGAAACATGGCCATTGAAATCAACATTGGTTTGATTGTAACACCCCGAGATTTTATGATAAATATTATTTTGATTTCATTAATGTCTTATGTTGTATGCTACACCAAGATTACCTTGCGCTATACACAACACCATATTAGCTTGCAGTATACGCAACACTATTCTAGGATCGTGATACATACAATATTGATAATAGTTATTCTACGCAACATTGAGTATATATATATTGAATGTATAAATAAAATATGGTTGGATTATGTTATACGAAACAACAAAAGATTATTGCACAAAACACAACCCTGACTTGGCTTGCCTTACACGCAAGCGCGACCTTCCGCGATAGCGTGTGTTGTATGCAATACCGAGTTTCGTTAAACAATGATATGATATTAAAATATTATTAAAACTAGCCGTTATGAATAGTAATAACCACTTTTTGAAATTTTGTAAATTTTGTTTTTCAAAATGGACTTCGTTTTTGGATCCGGAATATGGAAATTAGTATAGGGTGAAATTTTGGTACTTTTCGAATAACTTTCATTTTCTGATGAATAGTGAAAATAAATAAATTTTAATTAAAAACAACCTTTTTAATGGAAATAATTAATAGTGATAAATTATTAATTTGAGTGGTTTTAAAGTATATTTAGAATATATTTTTACAATTTAATACAATTTTGGTCATTGGATGTAATTTCACATTTAAACCAGACATAAACAAATGTCAATCTTTTGATAGTTATTATCTCTTAAGAACATACTATTTGTTTTGACGACGGGAATTAATTTTTAAATTAAGTAATGCAACTGATATGTTTTGAATTTGATAAAATAGACATCATTTTTCAGTTCATAATATCAAATATAGCTTAGGCCTAATTTTTGGTATTTTTCTGGAAACTTTCATTTTTTGATGAATAGTGAAACCACTAAGTGATAGTTAGAAAAAATGAATTTTTAATAAAACTTAATTTTACCACTTCTCTGAGTGGAATTTCAAAAATCCGAGAGACACGGTTGATGTCAGTATGTAAAATTTGGTTCAATGAGATGAAAATAATTTTTGGTGAATAGTAACTTTTTACTTTTTTACCACGGTTAAAAGTAAATAGGGTAATTAAGGGTAAAAATGATATTATTATTACCCTAACACATGCCCTAATTCTATTGGATAAGTGTAATTCGACCAAAAACAACCTTAGGAATACAATTTGACCATTTAAGCCCACTTGGATTAGATTAGGACATTTATTATTATGTTATTTAAAGAAGGGTTAAAATAGTTAAAATCAAAGTTTAATAAGTATATCATTTTTAATATAGGGTTATACATAAGATAAATTCGACTATAAATATTAATTATAAATCTAAAAATATTTCCTACATAATGGTATTTTATTTTTAATTTTTAGACATTAAATAATTTAATTTATTTATGACACAAAGATGATGTAGTAATTATCTAATTAATGAAATATTGACATAATTGATGTTATAAATACCCAAATAAATGTAATTTGAGACTTTTTATGAATTAAAATAATTTTATAGGTTAATATGACATGTTAGTATTGATTTAAGTAACTTTTTTCGAACTAATCATTCTGTTATAATTTTCAGAAAAATCAATTGCTAAATACTGTCAAAATTGACATAATATAGTTTTTAAAACAAGTATTATATTATTAATTGTTATTTTATTCCTAAAAATCTAAGGTTCGTCCAAATGACTTATATAAGGTTATATATATTAATAATAAACAACTTGGGGTTCGTTTGGCTTCTTATAGTAAGTTTATTTGCCATATAGTGTAAGAACACAAAAAGACACGGTAAAAGTAAAATTATCTAACTTAATGTTAAATCTAAATGATAAGGTTAAAATAGGATCCTAAACATGTCTAAATTCTATTTTATGAGAGTATTTCAACCCATACCAACCTTATCCTCGGAATAAATCAATTTGGAGCTATTTAAAACCGAATATGACTTTATAATAAAATTATATTTTTAGTTTTCCAAAGGTGCTCTCTCGTCCCTTATAAAAGGGCACCTCCTCCCTCTCTTCCTCACCCCACCTTGAGCCTTAAAGATCGTCCAAACCCTGCCAAATTATCTTCTACACTTCCCTAGAAACATATTAGAGGTCCTGGTCTTCTTCAAAGACCAATTTTAGTGCCCTAAGAGGAGGACTCAAAGAGGCGTTTCAAAGAAGAGGTAATGTCTGTTACCGATTCTTTCAACTTTATTTCTTCTTCCACTTCTTCTTCTTAGGTTGTCTCATTATGAAGTAATAACATCAGTATCACTAATATACTGATATGTTATTATAAGTATTAAACAACCATATTTCACCATCTATCCATCCTATGGAAAACGAAATCACCACGCGTGCGTACGTACGGAATACCGTCTCCACTTCGTGGTGTAATCTATTTTCCACCACCACCTTACTTTGATGGGTATAATGGTGTACATAATAACTATATATATGATTATTGTAAAGTCATATTGATTCTTAAATAGTATACATACACTCCAATACAATTCCACTATCATGAGAACGATATCATCGCTCGTGCGTACGTACGGACTACCGTCTCCACAACGCGATGAGATTCATTCTCAATGATTAACCATTCATGAATGATTATAAAGTATTTATAATAAGTAATAATGAAATATATGGAATAATAATGATATTGGATTTATTTATATATATATTTATTTCATCTACTTAATTCAATTCAATTCAATAAGGAAATGAAAACAGTGTTCATTCGTACGTACGACCTACCATCTCCATGAACGGTGTATTTCTTTCCATTTATAGATATATTATATATATTTATATTATGAATATATATTATATATAAATAATGTTTTACATTCAGGATATAAGTAATCATGATCCAATTAATCATATTAATAATTACAAGTTAAAACAAGAACGACAAATGAGAGGATTTTACCCAAAATGCTACTTTAACATGAATTTACAAAATAACGGGTAATATAAAGTCATAAGTAGACCATATATGATATCATAAAAACTAATATGATTCTGTAAAAAGTCAATAACATTATTTAAATCATTATATAGGAGGTTCGGACACTTACGAATCAAATCGGACCTAAGGTAAGGGAAAGTTGTGCAAATCTCATTTTTATCCGAGATTGCTTATTCGTAAGTATTTACTGGGGTTATTGATATCATCCATGTCCATGTTTTATAAAAGTGTATTCATGTATTTTTAAAGTCATGTTACCGTTTTTTACCTTTACTACATGGTATGTAAGGAATCTTTCTTTTGTTTACGTTACGAGGTACTTTTTTTTACTTTTTCAAAAAAAGTACGAGAAGAATGTTTTCTTAATGTATACGGAATGAAAGGATTTTTAGGGTTTTATAAAGCCTTAGTTTCATGAATCTTCCTTAACAATATTTCATGACTATTTTCAACAAAAACCTTTTCTTCTAAAATTGCATGACATTTTGTGAAAAAAAATGATTTTGAAGAAAAAAGGATATTTTCCTCAAGAATTCATTTCAAGTGTTTTATCAAAACCATTTTCATCTAAGATGCCATTATTTCACATGTTTGTGTTTCAAGTATCATGTCTCTATGATTTACATGGTTTCACATTTCTTATTATGAAATGATATCCATTTCTTTTATATGGATTATGTGATGATGGGATGATTTTTCTGAAACCCATTTTATTTATTGGGTTATTATGAATGATGTATGTTTATTTTGTGGAATAAGTAAGAATGATTTCATTATGAGATGGGTGGGACCTATATATCCCTCCAATGCATTGGGTAAAGATTTTATATCTCATGAGATAGACATGGCTGGAACGGTAAGTTAATCCAGTTCAGTGTTACAGGACTGAAACAAGGAGTGAACTCGATTCAGAATGGGACTTTGTCCACTAAGATGGTCTTGGCAGCAATGACTTGGCTACTATGGAAATCATTACATGTGCTTAATGGATTCCACAATTACATGTTTTATTCCTATGATATTTTATCATGATTTATGTTCCATTATGATCTATGCCTTATTTACTTCCATGTTTTATGTCGTTGCTCAAGAATTTTTATGTTCATGTTTTTTTTAAGTTCAAATGTATATGGTATGTTTTATTTTATCCATTCTTACCCTTACTGAGCATTTTAGCTCACCCTTTTTGTGTTTTCGTTTCCCCTAGGATTAAAAGAAATATTTTAGTTAAGGAAACAAAAAAAATAAGATCTTTATGGGAGATGTTGAAGATATTTCACCACGATTAGAAGATTACGTTCTAAGATTCCAAAGACACTAAACCATTATGGTCCTTGTGTGTCTGTTTTTGTTATGTAATAAGTATTCCACAAAAGTAATGTAATGTCCATGTACGTCAAGCTTCGGGTCTCTACAGTTATTATCAGAGGAAAATTTTAGTCATCCTTTGGAAACTAGGATGCAAAAACGTTAGTGAGATCCCTAGATATATTTCCAAGGTATGTCTAGGGTTGTCCCTAAGGATATGTATACATATAGGATATAGTCCTATAACTATGGTAATTATATTATATTAAACCAAAGATGTTAGATATTGAAGTTACTCCCCCTTTATTATGATTTTCTCCACTCACACTATTCTTTTTGGGTTTTAGAAAATGGCTAGAAACAAGATGATTCACGATAATGGAGGATATGATGGACAATGGAAGGATATTCTTTATGAGAAACCAAATGAAATGGGATTTGGAAGTCCAAACAACATTATTATGCCGAATCAGAAATATCATAATATGATCAATAAAGTAAAATTTGGTAAGTTTCCTGACTCGGCTAATAAGAGAAAGATGGAGTTTCATGATGATCATAGAGGAAGAAAGTTCAATTTCCCCTATGTAAATCATGTTGGAAGAGGCATCAAGGAGAATGTTTAAAAGGAACTGGAAGATGCTTTGGGTGTGGAAAAGAAGGACACAAAGGCAGTAAGTGAAAAGGAAAAGGTTCAGTTAACATGAGGGATGAGGATAATGGTATTGCTACGACATCAACAATGGTTAAATGTTTTAAATGTGGAATGTACGGGCATTATGCAAACCAATGCCCTAAGGGAAAGCCTCATGAAGAGAATCAGTATGGTCGTATGGGTAGTGTTTATGTTGATGATGATGAAGATACTACAAATGATATGTGAGATGAAATAATTGTTGAATCTCGGTCAATGGTTTAAGAATTTAGTGGAATTATTACATGTTTATCATTCCTAATGTTGTATAAGTAATCTCATGGTACAATGGAATAAAGAGACATCTAAGGATTGTTACACTGTTTTCTTTCCTTAAGTTTTGAAAGTGTATGATTAATGATACCAGTATCCATGAAAGGTTATTCAGATATTTTTGGAATGTAGATGATATGCGCATAATGAAGGGATAAGGAGAAAATTAAATGTTTGATAGTATTCATGAGCTCATGAATGATATAAGGAAATAGTTATATGATAGTTTAAGTGTATAGAATTTTGGGTTTTTGGTATGTGGAATGAGTTAACTTTTGACAGCACTCATGTTTTTACTAAGATTCAATGGGTATTCATTTTTCAAGAGAATACATGATTAGTTCTTTAGAATATTTGGAATGTGACCACCAAGACATATATTATGATATATGGGGATCGATGATGGTATTAACATGCTTATTATATGAAATCTCTGGTAATCGTTTTCACTATATTATGAGAGTGGACTGCGGTATTATGGATAAGCCTAAAGATTGGAATGGATTATGTTGGACATAAGTTAGTATTTTTTAAGGATAGACGTTTTTTTTGATATTATTGATGGGAAGTTATAGTAATGTAGTTTTAGAAAAAGGACAAACTGCAGGATGGGTGACATCCCATCACGTCAGACAAGGCTATAGGAATTGAACCCACAACCGAAGTGCGACTAGCCTTTATCGCCTACCACTGGCCTACAGGAAGTCCATGGTTAGTAGAAACTAGTTTTATTTTATTAAGCAGTATGATATATGAAGTATAAGTTCATTTTTGGAACCATATACGATTAATCTAACCATAATATGGACTTATAACTTTTGATAAACCTTTTGTTTGAAACAGATGGAATGACCCATCATTCTATCACATGATCTGCTAACACATCATGAATAACAAATTTAACTTCATTTCTTTAAGGGATGATGGGAAAATTGTTCAATTCACGAACAATAGTGAAATTTTACCAAAATCATGTAAGTATTTCTTTAAATTCACCAACTTTTGGGAAATGATCTTGAAAACCAAAAATGTTGTCCTAGTGCCCTTATATATGATGAATCAGATGGTACCTTAGATCATCACAAATATATGGATTTGTGATTGTTGTCTTTTTCATTGTCATGTTCTCTACCACTCTTTATCAGAACATGACGGTTATATTTCTCTTCCATATCCATATTTTCACCTATGTTCTCCTATGTAGAAACCCAATGATTAGTTAATTTGGGTAACTGTTACGTTTCATACATTAGTTTTTAAAACAATGTTTTGGTATTCCTTTTTACGATGTGGGTTTTTATTAAAGAAACTTTCGAGTAGTAAACCATTTATAACCCCGACGAATTTCGAGGGAGAAATTCATTTTAAGGGGGGTAGAATGTAACACCCCGAGATTTTATGAAAAATATTCTTTTGATTTCATTAATGTCTTGTGTTGTATGCTACACGAAGATTACCTTGCGCTATACGCAACACCATATTAGCTTGCAGTATATGCAACACTATTCTTGGATCGTGTTACACACAATTTTGATAATAGTTATTCTACGCAACATTGAGTATATATATATATTCAATTTATAAATGAAATATGGTTGGATTATGTTATACGAAAAAACTAAGGATTCTTGCAAAACACGTATCCATTACTTGGCTTGCATTACACACAAGCGCGACCTTCCACGATAGCGTGTGTTGTACACAATACCGAGTTTTGTTAAGCAGTGATATACTCTTAAAATTTTATTAAAACTAGCTGTTATGATAGTAATAACCACTTTTTGAAATTTTTTAAATTTTATTTTTTAAAATGGACTTCATTTTTGGATCCGTAATATCGAAGTTAGCTTAGGGTGAAATTTTGGTACTTTTCGGATAACTTTCATTTTCTGATGAATAGTGAAAATTACTAAATTCTAATTAAAAACAACCTTTTTAATCCAAATAATTAATAGTGATAAATTATTAATTTGAGTGGTTTTAAAGTATATTTAGAATATATTTTTACAATTTAATACAATTTTGGTCATTGGATGTAATTTCAAATTTAAACCAGACATAAAAAAATGTCAATCTTTTGATAGTTATTGTCCCTTAAGAACACACTATTTGTTTTGATGACGGGAATTAATTTTTAAATTAAGTAATTCAACTGATATGTTTTGAATTTGGTAAAATAGACATCATTTTTCAGTTCATAATATCAAATATATCTTAGGCCTAATTTTTGGTATTTTTCTGGAAACTTTTATTTTTTGATGAATAGTGAAACCACTAAGTGGTAGTTAGAAAAAATAAATTTTTCATAAAACGTAATTTTACTGCTTCTCTGAGTGGAATTTCAAAAATCTGAGAGGCACGGTTGATGTCAATATGTAAAATGTGGTTCAATGAGATGAAAATAATTTTTGGTGAATAGTAACTTTTTACTTTTTTTACCACTGTTAAAAGTAAAAAGGGTAATTAAGGGTAAAAATGATATTATTATTACCCTAAAACATGTCCTAATTCTATTTGATAAGTTTAATTCGACCAAAAACAACCTTAGGAATACAATATGACCATTTAGGCCCACTTGGATTAGATTAGGACATTTATTATTAATTTATTTAAAGATGGGTTAAAATAGTGAAAATCAAAGTTTAATAAGTATATCATTTTTAATATAGGGTTATACATAAGATAAATTCGACTATAAATATTAATTAGAAAGATAAAAATATTTCCTATGTAATGGTATTTTATTTGAAATTTTTAGACATTAAATATTTTAATTTATTTATGACATAAAGATTATGTTGTAATTATCATATTAATGAAATATTGACATAATTGATGTTATAAATACCCAAATAAATGTAATTTGAGACTTTTTATGAATTACACTAATTTTATAGGTCAATATGACATGTTAGTATTTATTTAGGTAACATTTTTCGAAATAATCATTCTATTATGATTTTCACAAAAATCAATTGCTAAATAGTGTCAAAATTGACATACAATAGTTTTTAAAACAAGTATTATATTATTAATTGTTATTTTATTCCTAAAAATCTACGGTTCGGCCAAATGACTTATCTAAGGTTATATATATTAATAATAAACAACTTTTTCTTCTTTTGGCTTCTTATAGTAAGTTTATTAACCTTATAGTGTAAGAACACAAAAAGACACGGTAAAAGTAAAATTATCTAACTTAATGATAAATCTAAATGATAAGGTTAAAATAGGATCCTAAACTTGTCTAAATTATATTGTATGAGAGTATTTCAACCCATCCCAACCTTAGCTTCGAAATAAATCAATTTGGAGCTATTTAAAACTGAATATGACTTTATAATAAAATAATATTTTTAGTTTTCCAAAGGTTCCCCTCTCCTACCTTATAAAAGGGCACCTCCTCCCTCTCTTCCTCACACCACTTTGAGCCTTAAATCTCGGACAAAACCTACCAAATTCTCTTCTACACTTCCATATCAACATCCTAGAGGTCCCGGTCTTCTTCAATGACCAATTTTAGTGCCCTAAGAGGAGGACTCAAAGAGGCGCTTCAAAGAAGAGGTAATGTCTGTTGCCGATTCTTTCAACTTTATTTCTTCTTCCACTTATTCTTATAAGGTTGTCTCATTATGATGTAATAACATCAGTATCAATCATATACTGATATGTTATTATAAGTATGAACCACCCATATTTCACCATCTATCCATCCTATGGAAAACGAAATCACCGCGCGTTCGTACGTACGGAATACCGTCTCAACACCGTGGTGTAATCTATTTCCCACCACCACCTTACTTGGATGGGTATAATGGTGTACATAATAACTATATATTATTATTGTAAAATTATATTTATTCTTAAATAGTATACATACACTAAAATACAATTCCATGATCATGAGAACGATATCATCGCTCGTGCGTACGTACGGACTACCGTCTCCACAACGCGATGAGATTCATTCTCAATGATTAACCATTCATGAATGATTATAAAGTATATATAATAATTAATCATTAAACATATGACATAATAATGATACTGGATTTATTTATATATATATATTTATGTCATCTACTTAATTCCATTCAGTTCAATAAGGAAACGAAAATAGCATTCATGCGTACATACGACCTACCGTCTCCAAGAACGATGTATTTCATTCCATTTATCGATATATTATATATATGTATATTATGAATATATATTATATATAAATCAAGTTTTAAATTCTGGATATAAGTAATCATGATCCAAGTAATCATATTAATAAACACATGTTAAAACACGAACGACAAATGAGACGATTTTACCCAAAACGTTACTTTAACATGAATTTACAAAAGAACGGGTAATATAAAGTCATAAGTGGACCATATATGATATCATAACAATTAATATGATTCTGTAATAAGTAAATTACATTATTTAAATCATTATACAGGAGGTTCGGACACATACGTATCAAATCGGACCAAAGGTAACGGAAAATTGTGCAAATCTCATTTTTATCCGAGATTGCTTATTCGTAAGTATTTACTGGGGTTATTGCTATCATCCATGTCTATGTTTTATAAAAGTGTATTCATGTATGTTTAAAGTCCTTTTTACCCTTTTTTTACTTTTACTACATGGTATGTAAGGAATATTTCTTTTGTTTACGTTACGAGGTACTTTTTTTACTTTTCCGACAAAAGTACGAGAAGAATGTTTTTTAACGTATACGGTATGAAAGGATTTTTATGGTTTTATAAAGCCTTATTTTCAGGAATATTCCTTCAAAAGATTTCACGACTATTTTCAACAAAAACCTTTTCTTCTAAAATTGCATGACATTTTGTGAAAAGAAAATGATTTTGAAGAAAAAAGGATATTTTCCTCAAGAATTCATTTCATGTGTTTTATCAAAACCATTTTCATCTAAGATGACATTATTTCACATGTTTATGTTCAAGTATCATGTCTATATGATTTAAATGGTTTAACTTTTCTTATTATGAAATGATATCCATTTCTTTTATATGGATTATGTGATCATGGGATGATGTTTATGAAACCCATTTTATTTATTGGGTTATTATGAATGATGTATGTTTATTTTGTGGAACAAGTAAGAATGATTTCATTATGAGATGGGTGGGACCTATATCTCCCTCCAATGCATTGGGTAAAGATTTTATATCTCATGAGATAGACATGGCTGGAATGGTAAGTTAATCCGGTTCAGTGTTACATGACTGAAATGAGGAGTGTACTCGATTCAGAATGGGATTTGTCCACTAAGATGGTCTTGGCACCAATTCCTTGGATACTATGGAAATCATTACATGTGCTTAATGGATGCCACAATTACATGTTTTATTCCCATGCTATTTAATCATGATTTATGTTACATTATGATCTATGCCTTATGTACTTCCATGTTTTATGTCATTGCTCATGATTTTTTATGTTCATGTTTTTTTATGTTCAAATGTATATGGTATGTTTTATTTTATCCATGCTTACCCTTACTGAGCATTTGAGCTCACCCTTTTTATGTTTTCTTTTCCCCTAAGATTAAAAGAAATATTTTAGGTAAGGAAACAAAAAAGGGAAGATCTTTATGGGAGATGTTGAAGACCTTTCACCACGATTAGAATATTACGGTCCAAGTTTCGAAAAACACTAAACTATTACGGTCCTTGTGTGTCTATTTTTTTTATGTACTAAGTATTCCACAAAATTAATGTAATGTCCATGTACGTCATGCTTCGGGTCTCTATATTGATCCCCTCCTTCAAGGGTTAGAATGGTGCCCTTGGAATACCAATTTGATTTTATATTGATGACATGCATTATTTTATGAGTTGGTAACATAACTCATTAACGGTATTAAGAAATATTATAGAATATTATGAAAAATAGAGTGTGAAACGAGTAAGCTATACCAAGCACAATTTTTATATTTTAAATTATGAACTACTTTTTACACTACAAAAATAAATATAGGAAAGGGATCAACTAAATCTCCTACTCTATAGAATATCATGGTGCCGCATATCTTCTAGTAGGATTATGATATGCCATTTTTATAATCTGGCACATAGAATTAGAAAAATAATCACCAATTAGAAAATATATTCATTTGTTTTTTGGGAATCTCAAGCTACTCAAATTTAATTTAAAATACAAATTGGTGCATGTATTATCTCTAATTATGTTTCACAAAGGTTTGATTTTCCACATCATGATATAAATCAGTACTTCTCTTTAGGACTCCATACATGATGGTAAAACCCCATAATTTTTCTTCATATGACTATCCATACTTATTGATGAGGTTGTTATTGTGGAATGAATCGTTGTATAAACTATAAAGTCCATGAAGGCCAATATTACAGTGAATTTCATGATAAGGTATTATCAATGGGATAATATCATAAAAAATTTATATGGGTAAGAAAAAAATGCTAATTAGATTGTTTCAACATTATCTTCAATAATCTAGAAAATAATACAAGGCCCCATTAAAAATCTTTTGTATCAACTTGAATTGGTTGTAGGCCATGAAGATATATCATTATAGAAATAAAAAAATGCTTGTAGTTCCCTATTCTTCCTTCCTATTTCTATACCAAACATCAATATTATGATGACTAATACATTCCACAACATCTATTCTTGTGTCCCCTCTAATGACCAATGAAGACTCTATGACCCATGTAGATAGTAGATAAAATTAATAATTTATGAATTTCTCCTACAACGTTGGGGTTATTCAACACCGAATACTAATATAAACTCTTACATGATTCAAATAAAGCTAGTCCATTGGTTAATAAGTGTCGAACCATAGAAATACACACCATATCCAACTTCCTAATTTTGGTTTTTTGCCAACATTCTATTCTTATATACATTATTTTATAATATAAATGAGTTTATTAATCCATCATAAGTGT
The DNA here is from genome assembly GCA_963277665.1 of Viscum album. NCBI lineage: Eukaryota > Viridiplantae > Streptophyta > Magnoliopsida > Santalales > Viscaceae > Viscum > Viscum album. Next base: position 1,401,762,168 of record OY728121.1, on the reverse strand, counting down.
TTTCTAATCATATATACTATAAATATCGATGGATCATATGTTCCTCAAAAATTAATGGGATGGAGTGATTTGGTCTTTCATGGGGTCATCCAAGAATCTCTATATACCCCAAATCATTCAAAATTTTATTCCCTTTATGATTTGGAAGTGTGATTCTTATAAAATATCACTACATGGGTCAATAAAAAGATTTGGAAACTATGTTGTTGCCTACTTGGGATGCTCATAATGACAACAGATTAAATACCAATACATGAAAAATACTATTTTAGGAATATTAAGATACTCAATAATATCATTTCCATCTTTCTTAATCATATTTTTTTGAATTACTTAGTAGGTTTCTTTTGTTTATGTAGTGTATCTCTAGTCACCAACATTCAGTCAATACACTAGGTCTCATCGGATCCACCATTCATGAATATAATTTTTATTTAAGATGGATCTAATTCAAATAGAACTATAAATGGTGGGGTCATCATTGTTAATAATTGTGATTCTATGTTTCATTCTTTTGGGGGCCTCTAGAGAGAGGGAATCCTACTTATAGAAGAATATAAATCATTACTTAGATCCGAGTATATTTATAATGAAATTAGTGTCTCCCTTTTGGTGATTGAATGTTACATCTCATTATCTCCTTTAATTGTAGTAATGTATTTAATTTTATTTTCCCTTTCACATTTTTTTACATATTTTTTTTGTAATTTCATGGTTTGTATGGAAGAACAAAAGGGTATAATAGGTTAGACCTTAATATTTATCTTAGGAATCTATATGTGTCCAACTAACATGTCGATTTGATCCACTCTCTATATTGTGGAATTAATTGTGGCCCTAAAATTTTATTGTTTCCTATATCTATTTAGTGGAATTGGTAGTGGCCACAGATATTAAATATAACCATCAGTTGATTGGTTGGACATAAATTTTTGTTCAGTGGTCATATATAAGGCAAAAACACTTATTATTGAGATATAATAAAATAAGTAAGCCTTCATAGGGTAGTTGGTAGAATTGGTAATTGTTTTTTCACCTATTATATACCCACTGGGTACCTGAGCAGTCTTCATCAGCAAGATATAGGTATACTACCAAATAGGTTGACTCCACTAGGTCATTGGTAGTATTTCTAATTAAATTATTATAAATACCATAATTTTCAATTTTCCCTAAAATACTTATTTTATTTTATATTCACAATCTATTGACCCTAGTTGGACAAATGAAAAAAATTATTGTCCTATTCGGTGACTTTTTCTCTTAAAAACTGATTTCTTACTATATCATTATCTTGTTTTTTTAGATTGTTTTTCATTGGTATGTATAACTTCATGTAGCCTTCACCCTATCATCATCCTCTTCATTTAATATTCTTAGAAACTGAGACATCCAAGGTATTCATTGGATCATAAATTTTTTATCTGGTTTTTTGGTTTTATAATCCCTTCAGGATTCTATTAATATATTTCTCCTTTGATCTGGTGTTCACTATCTAAGGTGAAACATTTTAGATTCATTTTTTCAGATCTTAAATATACTGATTCGGGTGGTTTCTATTCATTTTATTATTCATATAATCCTTTTTTATCAATTTTTTATTTATTTCATTGTAAATTCTTATGCATGCTCTTACCATTTTAATACGTCAATGTTATTTTTCATGAATAATTAATTTTGAATGAATTATTACATTTAAGGGATTTGATCATTTTTTTGAAAAAAAAAATTATGTTCTCAAATCTTTACTGATTTTATTTTTCCATGTGAAGAGATATATTTTATTGAAAATGGGATTATTATTAAAATTTATTTGCACATGGTTACATTTGTGTTTATTCAGAATACTTTTTATAATAACATAAAAGATAGCTTCTAATGATTTGATTTTGAAATATTTGTTAAAAAGATATTTCCAACTATTTAAAGGTTTTATTGAAATTTTTTTATCCTTTCATATTGTCTCATTTGGCACCTAAAAACAGCTTTTAATGGATGAAGGAATGTGTGTCCCTTTTGAATGGATGATTCAAAATTATATTTTTTGAAACGGATAAATGAGGGGTTGTAAATATCTTATTCCATTAATGACCAATTTGGCACCTTTGGTAATTGAAACATGATACTTGATATATGTATATTGATGGTTGATCAATACATGGAAGTGGAATTTTTATTTTTTACTTCCCATATAATTATTACTATTTATTGATATATAGGAACATGTTTTCTCTTATATTTATCATTGATTTCCTATATTTCACTAAAAATATGATTCTTCCATAAATTTTTTTTATTATCAATGGATTTTTCCTTGAGAAATTAAATTAAATTCTTTTCCAAAAGTGTATTTAAATTAAATATGGGTTTTTTTACATTTTCTCTTGAGATTTCCAAATAGAATTTAAAATAAAAAATGGGATAAAACCTATATTTCTCATATCAATATTTTAAGGGCTTTATTATCTAAAATGGATGTGGAACATAAAAGGTTATTTTTTAATTGAAATTAATCCTATTTTTTATTCCCCACTAGCATGTCGGAATAGAATTTTAGTGGAATTGAATAAAATTGTCAATGGGATTGTAATGGGTAATTTTTTTTCTCACACCCCTAATACACTAACTAGTGTATGTTGTTTTTATGAATCATTTTAAGGTTATTAGGTTCTATAAATTTCTTTTTTGTTGGCAAATACTTGGTTTTCTGGGGACAGGTGATGTGGGATGTGGTGTGTGGTCAAGGACCACTAAGAGCAGTCTTTTCATTGTTGTGTTTTTATATATCTAGTTTGTATACATTTTATTTATTATTTTATCCATGACATGAATCTAGATTCAATTCTTATGTGATATTGTTAATGATTTACTCTATGTTCTTTGATTGATGTTTTTTCTTCATTGATTGAAATTTTTTCTAAAGGTTTTCAAATAATGCCCATGTTCTTGTCTATAATTCTTGGGGATCAGTAAATACCTTGAAGACATTCTATAAGCCACCTCAAGAATCATATTGGGGTTCGCATATTTTTTTAGGGAAAAAATTTATAAAAGTACTGTCATTCATTGAAATCTGTTGGGTTATTTATCGTGATTTATAGTTGATAGTATATTAAGAGTGTATTGGAACCCACAATGTTGTTTGTGAATTAGTTCCTGATCACTAACTATTATGATTAAATATCATTTATAGGGGAAAATGGGGAATTTGGACTTTATATTGTGTTTACATTTTCTTATTATTAGTGATACTTAAATTCATAATGAAACAATCATTGATTTTTGAAATCTATTATAATTTTTATAGTGGATTAGAGAGGTGAACATAGTTTCATTGGAAACCTAAATAGTGTGTTAAATTGTGAAGAATACATATTTTTGAATTAGAAACCAATATATTAACTATCTTATGGTTTTTTATGTTTTACCAGCCCATAAAACCAATTAATACATAGTAATACTTTACCCAAAAAATAAATTTATTTTTAATTTGCTTCTAAATTGAAATAATTGATGTGAATTTATTTTCAAGTAGTTCGTGATTTTTAATGTATGATAATGTATATTGTTTTTTTCAATATCATATCTCATTTTTCTTGAAAAAATTTGATGTTGGATTCAATATGCATTAGAAAACCATATGAGGTATTTAAAATGAGTTTTATTTGAATCCATTGAGTAATTGTTTTGACTGACACATGGTTTTTATTTAAGAAATGCTTGATTTGTAAAAGTGTCGTTCCAAGGTTCTAGTGTGTTAATTTATAAAATTATGATTTATGAATGATTTTGGGTTCATGATTGATATAATATGGTATTGGTATTGAAATAATAATTCTGGAAAAATGATTTCAAAACAATTGAATTTTTTCCATGAGATATAAAAGATATTAAATTGTGATGCATATCTATAAAAATATATTATTTTTAAATAGAAGTGTAATGTTTTTATAAGTGGGTATAATTATATTTTTATTAATGTTTTTGGGTTTTAATTAAAGTGATTTAGGTTTTTTTAAAATACATATATTTTTTATGTATTCTATCATGATTGTTTTTGTTGAATTATATGAATAAATAATTAATCATTTATTTTATCAGTCTATGATTCATGATTGATAGAAATTTCCCCAAAAAAATTTTATAAAAATTATTAGAATTATTTCCAAAGTTATTGTCTATAATGTATCCATTTTCCTAATCTAGATGTTTATTACATCTTAAATATTCTTCCCCGACTCCGAATTGAGTGATCGATCTAGATTTATCCCATCTTATGGATCATAGCCTTGTCTTATTGAATATGTTTTAAAATATTGAAGAATTTTAATTGGGTTTTCAAGTGGAAATTTGAAAAAACCCTAAATATTAATTTATATAATTCCATTTAAATAAGAATAATCTCTTCAATAGCTTGCAATACATGCAACCTTGAGTCTAAAATATCCTTAAAATTGAATATCGTTAAACATAGTCATTAAGAAGAATAATATGAATAGGAATAACTAAATTATTATAATTATATTTTTTTAAAAACTAAAATAGAATTCACTAGTTATATATTGATTATAAATAAAAATTAAAATCATTTCAAATCAAAATAAATGTTTTTCTAAGACACCTAATTTATTAAAAATCCTATTTTATTGAGTTTTATACATTTATTATATAAATAATTTTTCCAAAATTTAAAAATATTCTACAAAAAATTGAATATTATTTTCTAAATAATTATTTCAAAATTATATTAGTGTGAATTGTTTATAATTTTAAAAAACAAATTAATATTCCGATGAATAGTGAAAAAATACTAATTTTATTATTTACTCCAATGTTGTTCATACCATTTAAAAACATAATTCTGTTATAAAATTATTTTAAAAGTAAAAATATTTCAATTATATTACATTTAATACAACTTCTGTCATTGGAATCAGATATATGTTAAATTTTAATTAGAAAACATGTTTTACAAAAGGAAATATTTTTATTGGAAAATGGTTTTTTCATCTCATCTGCAAGTTTGAATTTAAATTAAATTATACCATGTCTTTTAATTTAGTTTTCTACAATTTATTACCTATTTGGAGTAATAATAATTAATATTATATATTAATGTTAACTTAATTTTTGTTCTTAATGAATAGTAAAAATAGTGAAAATTAATTTCTGCATTTACGGTTAAACTAGGTTTACCAGGGGTTAAACTAAAATTATATGTGTTTAAATGACCAAAAAACAAATAGATTTCCTATTATAAGGCCATATTTTTTAAATTATAACATATAATTATAGAAAATGGTCCTTTTCAGAGTCTTGTGTTGTAACATCCTATGTTTTTTTAAGTAAATAGTACATTCTATATCTTACATAATACCCAACATTGAGCTTAAACAAACAACTAAATATTATTATTAAAATGTTTATATTATAAGTTATCAATTAGAATAGTGTGAATGAATAATATTTACTAGATTATCTAAATATGTTTTACACATTTATATATAATTAATTCTTTGCTTCATAATTAATTATATATAAAAATAAAACCTTTTTAAAATGGTAATGATTTTCTGAAAAACTATTTCAACAAGCACAAGTGTGTTTGGAACCGATAAGTAAAAAAATCATTATTTTTAGATTATATTAATTATATATATATATTATTATATATAATGTTTAATATTAATATTTTATTATTTTTGGACCTGATATAAGAACAAATCCAATTTCACGCATAAAAGAAGTATTTTTCTAAAAAGGCAGTTTTACAACCTTTTTATGGAACAATGGTTTTAAATATACTTCACGAGTATTTTAAAAATTATATTTGATAAAACAAACTTATTATTTTAGATAATAATACCAAAATTTTATTTTTCAGAATTTTCGGTATTTGTTCAATAAATTTCATGTTTTAATGAATTGTGATAAAATATTATAATTTAATTTTAAATAACTTTTCTTCTAGAATATTTATAGTGTAAAATTATATTACTAATTCGTTTTAATGTATAATTACATAAATTTACATAATTTAATTAAATTTATTTCATTGGAATCAATTTTACATTGGATTTGGATATAAAAAGATTTCAATCTTTTAAACATTTTCACTTTTAAAACTCGTTTTCTCGTTCCATAAATGAGATTAATTTTAAATTAATTTCCTCCAATAATTTTTTCATTAATTTCTTAAAATGGTATTCATATTTTTAATCATAACTTCCAAATTTTGTAAATAATCTTGTTTTATTTTTTGATAATGCGAATAGTAACATTAGTAGTTTTTTATACTTATAGTTATGACTAAATCGAGTATTTTATGGTACAAATAATATTATTAATAATATAAAATTACCAAAATAGTGGAAATAATTTTATTATATGGGTTAGTTTCAACAAATATCATACTCAGGCATATTTTATGATCTCCTCGAGCCATATTAAAGACTTTAATCTCTTTAGAGTATTTCATTTTAAAGAAAATTCAAATATGTCATGCTTTTTTTAATAATAATAACATTTTTAATATAGGTTTTTATAGAATATATAATTGACTATAAATATTATTTTGAAATATAAAATTTTTATTCTTATAATGGAATGTTTTTTTAACATAAATAATTACCTAAAATAATTACACTATAATGATGTTGTAATCTTTAATTAAAGGATATTTCAAAAAAAAATTGTCAAAATATTAAAAAATATATTTTAAAATATATAATGTAATAAAATAATTTAATAATCATATTTGACATATTAGTTATGTTTTAGAGGAATTTTTTCTAATTTATCTTTTTTTTGATATTTTTAAGAAGTCATGTGATGTATAGGGTCAAAATTGACGTTAATGATATTTTAAAATAAATATTATTTTATTAAATGATATAAAATTCGTAAAAAAACTAAATTTCTGAAAATATATTTTGATAATGTTTTAAATTTCATAAATTATCCCATTATAGTTTTTATTCAAATTATATTAACCATTAAACTGTATAAAAACATATTATTACGATAAGAGTTAAATATGTTAAATAAGAGTTAAACAAAAAAGACATGGATTCAAAAAATAAAACCACATATAATTTTTATTAGATCAATTTGTTTCTAACCGTAATCATATAATATTTTAATAAATCTTTTTGGATCCATTTGGAATAAAATGTTAATTTATATAAGTTTAATATTTTAGGAAAAGTGAAGAGTGCCCCTCCCCTCTCTTATTTATGAGAACCACTTATTCTCATTTTTTTCATAGATAAAAACTTATTTTTATGCCAATATCATCCCAAATCAATTTCAATAATCAATTTATAAATTCTATAGCACTTTTTTTAGGAATAACAACACCCTTAGTGGTCTCAAGTTTTTAAGAAAAATAGTTTATCCGCAGAAGATGTATTGTTTGAATCATGTATTTCTATTTTATTGAACCACCCACTTCATTAAAGGATTTTTCAACTATGTAGAAATAATTACATCAGAATAATAATTATAATTTGATGTTATTATGTTAGTATAATCACCTGAATACTTCTCAAATTCCATCAAATGAGAAAATAATTTTTATTCGTGTGTACGGTGAACTACGACATTGTGAACCAATATAATTTGCTTTCCATAACCGTCACTAATGGGAGGATTTAATAAAGGAAATTAATTTTATATATTATATTATTGACATATTTATCCCTATTAAATTGTGATATAACATTATCATTCTTACCTCTTCATTCACAGAAAAATTATAACATCGTTCATGCATACGTGTGAATTAACACCTCCATGAAGATATTTGATTCGTTTTTCATCTCCATATCATATAGATAATATTTATATTTATATTATTATAAATAATATTATATTTATTATTCTATTATATATATTTTTTATTATTTATATTATATTATCCTTTCTTCCATAATGCTTATTGAAAAACCGAAACATTACTCACGCGTACATACAACTTACCATCTCCATGATTGTCACATAGTTGTTTTTCATATCCATATATAATGAATGTTTTTAAAAAGTATAATTGATCAAAAAAATTTATTATTATTTAAATAATATTATTCTTGAGGTGATGAAAAAATAGACAAAATACCAATGTCATTTTGAACTCAAGTACTGAATATTGCCAAAATGTTTGATGTGAACTTAAAAAAACATAGTAACCGTTTTAACATGGTAACAAGTTATATAAATATAATAACAAATATTAAATATTTTATAAATTATGTAAATAATATTCTTATGTTTATTATTTTAAATTATAAATATTGTCTGTGATAATTTGGACTCATGGTGAGGGAATTTTTAACTCAGTGAACATTATTTAAATGTGTCAAGGATTTGTTTTTAAATTATTTCCCTATATGTAAATTTTTTAAATTTTTTTATGATTTTATTTATATTTAAATGATTTTTTTCAAAATTTTATATTTTCATTCAAATTATATCAAAAGATAATATTTTTATGGTATTATGTAAATGATTTATTTTAAAAATATCTCTTATATTTACTCTTTCAACTATTTTTAAAAAGTCTAAAAGTAATGTTTTTTAACATATAAATCCTGAATTTAAATTATTTATTTCATGAGGCATTAATTATTTAATTTTAAATAAAAACCATCATCTTTCTTTCGAAACAAAGTGAATTCTTTATAATGTGCTCATTTTTTATATTTTAAAAGTTTTTTTTACATTAAAATGTTATTTTTATATGGGAATGTGTTTTACAAAATGGATTAAAATGTTTTTAATGAATTTTATTAATTATTTAGTCCTTTGGAATTATATAGGATGTGTTTAGAATCATTATATCTCACAAGTTATCCTGATATAGCTTATAATATGGGTTAATCCCCCAAATAACTTTTAAAAATGGGTGATCCCAATATGGCTTATGTGAAGGGTGTGCTGCATTATAGATCTCTAATGCATTAGGCACTCTAGGGATGTATGTCAATTGTATGTTTATTTGATTTTTAATAGTGAATGTTAGAGGGAAATTATAATGATGTACCAAGGTAACTATATGATTAATCTATTCTTTAAAAAGGGTTTTAAAAAACATTTTCAATGGGTTTTCATGTTTTCCACTAAACTAACATTTTTCATTACTTTATATCCCTTACATGGATTCTAATTATCATGTCAAGTTTTAAAAAAAATTTCAAGCATTTTAAGATCGATAAGGACAAAAAATATTCAATGATGAAAGTATTTAGGAGTTGTCAAGAAAATAAATCAAATTTTCTTTTTAAAAGGATTTTTTACTCAAAAAATAGATACTGAGTATAAGAGACCACATCTATTTTAGGGGATCATATTTTTATAAATTTTACTAATTTTCAAAAAATATAAACTGAAATCATTCTAATATTAAATTATAGTTCAAAACACTATAATATGTAATGTTTAAGTGCTTGTCCTTACTATTTGTATTAAATAACGGTTTAGAAAGCATTAGAGATTTGGATGTTTTAATAAGAGTTATGGATATCATCATATAATTATAAGTTTAAGGTTTATCCTATGTTTAATATCTTATAAACCATTTTTCAACTTTATTTTATAAAATTTTAAAGACATTAATGGTATTTTTTAAGACATTAGTTTTTGAGGTAATTATGGGTAATTACATTTTGGGATGAAAAATTAATGTTATGAGATAACCTTTGATAATTAAACATATCAATGATAATTTATAGGATGTTTCTCACATTTCTGTAATTGAATACATATTATATTAAAATAGTTTTTGGAAAATAAAAACATTCATGATGGGTGAAAACCAATCACATCCCTTAAGGTTGTGGGAATTGGACCCACAATAGAAGGGTGATATGGGTGTATCGCCTACAACTAACCTAAGTTTTGTTCTAGTTATAATTAGACTATTTTTACATTATTTAAAATTTATAAATAATAAAGGACATGTTCATTTTGGGAACCTATGTATTATTGAATATATAACCTTCAGATGGGAAAATAATCTTTTTATTATGTTGTTAATGTTATTTCAGAAGACATTCACTATTTAAGAAACATTTTATGACTATGTTCAAAAATAATATTGTGATATTTTATTCGAGAAATTAAGGATGAATTTTATTTTAGAGGAAAATGAGATTTTAGGGTTATTCAGGTTATTTATTGAAATATATATTATATTTCGAGATTATTATATTTAGGAAATTACTATTTATTATGAAAATTTAGGATAAATTGATGTCATTTGGGGATAAATATTAATACAATCTTGTAACTCTCTGTGATAAAATAATTTATGGGTTTAAATCTTAGTTAAGAAAAGTATTGAATAATTTTAATGAAATTTATTTATTAAATTTTCTATGTTGAACTATTGGTATTACTGTTAAATTAGGGAGATTAAATATAATATTCCTTCATATAATGGTGTATTATTTTTAAATAATTGTTTTACCGTATACAAAAAAAATTACATTGGTTATTGTTTCAAGGCCTGAGAAATAGATTATAAATCATTTATAGAATATGTGATTTAATATAAGTTGATTCTAGTGATTTTTTAATAAAAAATTATCTTAAATACTCATGGTTTTTAGAAATAGCTAAGTTTGTGTAGAAATTGATTTAATGATGAAACTATAATTTTCATGCAAGTGTTTTTATTTATGTTCTTAGTCCAGGTAGTAAAATAATTCCTCCACTATATGAAAAAAATATTAAAATAAAAATGTTGTAAGTCTACAAATATTACCTAGAAATAAATGACCTTTCAAATCATCACAAAAGTTTTTTTATTGTTCACTTTATCATGACCATATTATATATCATCCTCCATCATAACATTATTTGTTTTTTCTCTTCCATGTATATTTTTTCCTATAAGGAATCCTATTATGTGTTATCTCAACGGTCCTTTATACATCTTTCAATATCATTAAAGTGAATGTTTTATTAATCCTTTTTATAATATGGTATTACAAAAAAGGTAATATGAATAGTTTAAACCTAGATACCATGCACCAATTAAAACTTGTGAGGATGAAATTTCCAATAGGGGGAGAATGTAACATCTCTATTATTTAAAAAAATGTTTGACAATGTATAGGATATGCCACATCGATCTTAAATGGAAAACTTAATATTATTATATAAAGATTACCATTAAAATATAAATTTTAGAATGGTTAGAATGAATGTAAGAATTTAGTTATGAAATTATGGTTTAAAAAAGAATACATAATTATTTATTTTGTGAACACTTAATTATATTTGAAAATAATACACTTTTTAAAGGGAAATATTTTTCTAAAAATCTATTTAAATGTGCACAAGTGTTTTTTATACAAATAAATAAACAAATAACTATTATTAGATTATATTAAAGATATATATATATATATGTATATATTAAATATAATTTTTATAAATGATCTTATGTGTTATTTAGACATGTTATAAGAACAAAAACAATTTTACCAAAAAAGAAGAAGTATTTTCCTAATAAGGAAGTTTTGTCGCCTTTTAAGAAGTAGGCTTATTTTAAATATAGTATTTTAAAAATTTCAAAATATTATTTTAAACAATAGTATTATAATTTTAAATTGGAATATGAAAATATACATTTTTTACTTTTTGGTATTTTTCTAATATGTTTCATGATTTGATGAATAGTGAAAAATACTGCATTTTAGTTAAAAAACTTCTTCGTCTAAATAATTTAGAGTTTTAAATTATATGTATTATTGGTTTAAAATTATAAATAGATAAATTTTATATAATTTAATCAATTTAGTTCAGTGAAATATATTTCACATTGGATTTCGATATTAAAACATTTCAATCCTTTGAACATTTTCACTTTTAAACCGCATTTTATAATTCCATCACACGATTAATTATAAATAAATTTTATTGAATTACTTGTTTTTATTTCAAAAAAGTAATTCCATATTATTAAACATAAGTTCCAAATTTTTTAAATAGGACTATTTTATTTTTTTAGGTTTATGAATAGTATCTTTAGAAATTTTTTATTTCTATAGTAAATAATAAATAGGGTAATTAGTGGTAAAAAAATATAAATAATAGAAAATTACCATAAAACCTATAAAACATTAATTGGATGAGTTATTTTTGAAAAATAGTATCCTTTTAAGATTTTATGACGCCCTTGAGCCACATAGATGACTTTATTCTCTTTATATTGTTTTATTTCAAAGAAAAGTCACAGAAGTCACAGTTATGTTTTAATAACTATAAAATTATTAATATAGGTTTATATAGAAACTATACACAATTAAAAATAGTATTTGGAGAGGTAAAAATATTTTCTTAATCATGGAATTTAAAAAAAAAATGGAAGTAAATAATTACCTTAAAGGATTACACAATGATGATGAAGTAATTGTGTAATTAATGTAAATATCAAATAAATGGTAATAAAAATGTTAAATTAAATTTAATTTGAAATAATTAATGTCATAAATAGATTTAATTTATTAATTTTACATTTAATTAATTTTTTAAATGTTTTTTTTTTCTAATTTACTTTGTTTTTATGATATTTTTAAAATATTATATAAGAAATAGTTTCAGAATTGACATTAATGAAATTTAAAAATAACTAATATTTCAGTATATGATATAAAATTCATAGAAATATAATATTCAAAAAAATCATTTTATAATTTTTAAAATATCAATATTAATCCATTTATTATTTTTTTCCCATTTTATAGTAACTATATTAACCTTTAAAGAGTAAAAACACACGTTATTAGGGTTAGAGTTACAAGGGTTAAATAAGGGTTAAATAAAAAGGATATTGATTAAAAGAATAACAGCTTGTATAAAATTAATCAGAAGAATTAATTTCAACCAAAATCATCCTATATTATTGATAAATCAGTTTCTAACTATTTGAAATATAATATTTATTTATATTTATTTAATATTTTGAGAAATTAGAGAGTGACCCTCCCATATCTTATAAATGTGAACCACTTAAACTCTTTTCTTCACACCTAAAGTCCTTTTTGGATAGGTCATGATATGAAAAACCATTTATAGAATAATTTTCCACATTCAAGAGCACTCATTTTATGCAGAACACTACCCTTAGTGGTCATAAGGTGTTAAAAAAGAGATCATCTGAGGAAGAGGTATTGTTTTAATCATTTATTTCTATTTTATTTCTTCTTACACATCCTTATATTCTTTTTCAAACATGATTAAATAATAAATTTTTTATCATAAAAATAGTAAGACTATATTATGTAAATATCATCACCTAAATCCTTCTCCACTTCTACAAAATTTGAAAATAATTATCGTTCATGTATACGATGAACTACCGCCTCACAAACTGATATAATCCATTTTCCATCATCCTCTCCCAAGAATAATTTTAATTATTTTATTAATTTCTATATATGATATTTTTGAAATTTATATAATTATTAAAATATTTTATATCATTTACATTCTTAAATTTTCATTCACAGAAAAATGATGACGTCGTTTGTGCATACGTGTGAACTATCACACCCATCAAGCGACGTGATTCATTTTTTATCACCATATCACATGCACATTATATTTAATAATATTATAATAAATACTATGATATATATGGTATTATTATAATTATTTAACATTAAAATTATTTTAACCTTCTTTTAATAATGATCATTTAAAAATGGGAATGTTAGTCATGCGTACATACTGTTTAACATCTCCTTGATTTTAACATAGTTAATTTTTCATATCATTATTTAATGGAAGGATTTAAAAGTATAATATATATATATATAAGTGATTATTATATCATTAATAATATTTTTTAGATTATGAACTAATGGTCATTTTGATTATGGACACAATACCAAATTCATTATTGACTCAAGTAATAAATATCGTCCTAACAAATCATGTGAACTTAGATAATTAAGTAACTATTATGAGATGGTAAAAAGTTATTCAAAAGAAATAATAATCTTTAAAAATTATAAAATTTAATTAAATAATTAATATAATTTTATTATAAAAATATATAAATAAAATTTGTGATGATTCATACTCATGTTTAGGGACTTCTCAACTAAATAAACATTATTTTGAATTTTTTTAATGATTTTTTTACTATTTTAATTCACGCACATGTTTTTAAAATGAATTTCATGAATGTATAAATATATAAAAGAATGTTTTAAAATTATAATATTCAAATTTCTCAATAATTTTATCAGAAGGGAAACTTATTTAGGTTTTATATAATTAAATTTATTTAAAAAAACTAATTTTAAATTACTTTTTCAACTATTTTAAAAAATTACAAAAGGAATTATTTTTAACATATATGAAATGAAAGTAATTTTTAGATTTTATTGTGCTTTAACACTTTAATGTTTCCTTTATATATATATATATATAAGTTTTTTGGGGGGGTACAATTTCATTAAAGACACACACAATGCACACAAACGGAACAGAAAGAAAGGTTATACCCCCCCCCCCCCAAACATATCTCATCAATAACAAGTGCGCCAGATATAGCTTATATAGATGGTGATCCCCACTATAGATCTTCAATGCAATGGGTAATATATAGATGGAAGTGGATTGTATGGTTGTTCAATTTGTGTGGGTTAATGTATAAGTGATATATTAATAATGTCCCAAGGCAACTATATGATTATTTTGAACATACTAATGAGTTTTAAGAATAGGTTTTCATTGGGATTTTATGTTTTCACTGGACTAAATATTTCATTTCTTTTACGTATATTACTGACCTTTTTTGTGTGCATCCCATATTTTAAAATGTCTTTCTTATGATTAAACGTTATAAAGAAAATTTAATTTCTCATGACTAAATTATTTATTTTATTTCAAGAAAAGAAACATTTTTTATTTTTTAAAAGTTTCCCTATGGTGATAAAATAGATATTGGGTATAAGGAATAACTTAAAATGTATGGGTTTACTTTGTAAAAGTTAATCCTAATTCTGTAAAACATTAAAATAAAAAGATCCAAAATTTTTTAATTCTACATCAGAAAAAATATAATTTCTAATTTTTACGGCCAGGTCCATATATGTTTCATGGAAGGAAATGTGGGGTATAATTTATTCTTTTAAAAAATTCCATATTTTTCATTCCCCTCACTTATGAAAGGTCTCCCACATTCCTCTCCACTTCAGACATTCAAAGCCTTTATGGCTTCCAATAAATAACCAAATATCATCCTTATATACCTCCCCTGTATATAAACTACTTTTTTGATCATAAAAGAAGTCTAAAAAGGCTTCTGGAATATACCAAAAGTGGTTTTTCAAACAATAGGGTTAGTTCTTAACCATGCATTTTCACTTCATTTCTTCATATATCCCCTTAAAATATTCTAGAAATATTATAAAATAGAAACACCAGTATCTTTCATATACTTAAATTTTATTACATCAATGTAATAAAATATATCCATATCCTCTTTTATTTAATGGGAAACAAATCAATCGATCATGAGTACAGAGGACTGCTGTCTCACGAACTAATGTTGTTTTCCTTCCATCACCAACTATAATAGATATATATAATTATGGATTTAATGTTTATATATTATAATTATGATATAATTACACTTCTAGAATTATAATATAACATATAAATTCTAACTTTTCAATATTTTGGAAAATAATAATGTCGCTTGTGCATATGTATGAACTTCTTCTCCCATAATGAGATGTGAACAATTTTTTCATTTTATTTTTCCATGCAATGTAAAAATGATATATTTAATGAATATATTTAATATATATAATATAGAAAGGATTCTATAAATGTTTTTTATTATTTACCTTTCAATCATTCCATCTGTTAAAAAATAAAAAGAACTTTCATAAGTATATAGAGCATATCATATCCATGAACATCATAACTCATTTTTATATATCTATATTTTTTGGACTATTATTAATACATTTATGATGAATATATCTTATATTTAGATCATTTTTACCATTCTTTAATTGTTTTTACCATAAAAATCGTACAGTTACTAAATATATCAAACCAAAACATACGTGAAAAATAAATTAGTTATCACCCAAAATAGTGTTTAATAAAATAATTGTAAATCAATGTATGAAAAACATATAATAAAACCATATATACTGTAATATATTTGATTTTATCTCTATGTTATTTTTCTAACAAACATATAATTTTTATACAAATTTACAGTCATGTACAATTGAAATCGGAAATGCGGTAAGGTTTTCTATCTCAATTTCCTTTCATTGAGTAATATTTTAATATTTTTCTAAAATTTAACTTATATAGTGTATACACAGACCCTGATACATGAAATTTCATGAATACTTAAAAAAATAGTGTATTTCATGTTTCAATTTTAATTATTTTATCCATGGGTATTTGATATGAATGTCACCAAGTGGGACTAGATTCTCGTATCATGGTTACCTCAATTTTACATATGTAATATTCACCACATATTTATTTTGTGTGATTAAAATATTAACTTTATTATAGGTTATTCCTTGGAAGAATTTTTCCAAAAGGTATTTAATTTTTCTATTTATTTTATTTCTTTCATCAGGATTATAATTCAAATATTAGCAAAGTGGTAATGGTTTTTTTCATTAAAATATCATCATTTATAAGGATTTATTATGAATCATTTATCAATGAATAAATATTATGTCTTGTATCTAAATAAATTTATGATTTCACTAATCATGTGTTTATTAATGAAATTTTCATTTAATAGTTTCATTTCCCAACATTTTTTACATAAAATTATTCAAAAATTGTTTTCAACAATATCCAATGTTATTTCACTCTTTAGACTAATATTCTATTTCTTTCATATCCTTGTTTTGTAAAAATATTTTCCAAATATTTTCTAAATTTTTTAATATTATTTATTAAATAATTTTTTTCTAAAGTTTTAATTTTTATAAAAAAAATTGAGATGAATATTTTTAATTTCCTATATTTTTTCATCTGTTATTTTTAAATATTATATGGATTAATTTGAGACCAATAACTGAGATAACATGCAATTCTATGTCCCGATGTTCCTAGAAAAATATCTTCAAAAATATTAAAATATTAAACATCTTACATGAAAGGTTCTCTTGAAAAAGTGTAATAACATATAAATGGATGCACATATTAGAAATGTGAAGGAAGATTTTGATTTAGAGTGATAATTTTACCCTAGGTGAGACCTCGCATTGGCCGGTGCGAGTTATCTGTGGAAAGTAGTTTTTGAAATTTTTATTAAATAAAATAAAATAATAAATTATTTTATTTTATTACTTCACCTTGATTAAGTGAAATTTCAATTAAAATAAACATTTAGAAACATATCAAGGGTTAGTCTCATAACCATATAATTTCATAGTCTCTGGAATGATCCTTGGAGAACTCTCTCAATATAAAATAATGGCAGAGCATCTATCAGAGATCGGTGGACACTATTTTTTATGGATCTCACTGAAAGTGGGGACAATAAGATTGATCCTTTTTAGTGAAAAATTCATCACTAATGTATGTTATGTTGTATAGATTTATTTTTATCATTTATGAATTAAATGATGAAAACGGACAATCCAGTGAACAAGTTGACTCTTGAAACCCTCATTCTTGCAGAATGGGCTATAATTGTTGGTTTTTATTAGGGTTCTGATTATTGATAATTGATTTTTTATCATTCATATAGAATAGATTGAGGATAGAATGAACCACAAACAAGGTTCATTCTTTGGGTTGTTCAGGTGCCTTTTCTCCCATAATATTCCCTGCATTCTTTGTGTTTAATGAATGGATGATCATTGTGCCTTCGTTTAATGGAACAAAAATCCAAAATTTAAGATCCAGCATCAGGAACAACTAGATAAGGTGAAATTTTGATGGAACTAGATAGATTGTAGCAATTCGTGATGTATTATTTTTCAGGTTATTTTCATATAGGTGATTGGATTCTGATTTCAGAGCCAATCAAAGGCCCGAGCCTCACCAATTCGGTGCAATGACAATGATCTGACCTTGGATCTCATGTATTGTGGTGAACATACCAACAGATCAAGCACTAGAGGATCAGTCTAGGCACACTGAGGAAGAACATCGATTCTCCAAAATCCTAAAGAACATAGCTTGTATTACAGAATACAAGACATGTGGGACCTACTAAATGGAGGCTAGTGATTCAAGAGTTGATTACATGTTACATGTAATCTTACCCCTGTCACATGGCATTTGGGACTTTCCCTGAGAATCAGCATGTATCGTAGAAGATACATGGTCATGGTGTAGATTACATGAGTTTCGGACACGGTGTGTACTCCCCCACACATAATGGATGAAAGGGTTACACTGATTACCTCAGCTAGTGGTACACAGAGAGCGCTACTAGGCTTGACATCGTGTACTAGCACATGGCAAGAGTACTTTAGTGGACCCAAAATGGAAGGGTATGGAATTTATGTCTTTATACATATCATTTACTCTCTTTTTATGTGAATTTTTCTAAAGACATGGGTTGTTGTACACGAAAGTACCCAGGGTAAAGGAACATGGTGTATGACCCTACTATGCACCATTAATACCTTTCTACATAGCTTGAATCTCTTATTTTCCATATCTTGGACAAGGTTCATTACGGTTTGTTTCCATTATGATTTCTCTGAAGGATGGTGGTATTGTTTCATACTCATATAATTATGATCCCTTCAGTAAGACTTTCTGTATAGAGTCATTGGAATCCCCTCCAACAGGACAACATCAGGATCCTCTGTTCATTCCTTTTCCCCTTAGGAGAGTTCGTGTTATTGATATGACCAACTTCAATAGGTGTTGATCCTATACATAGAAGGTTAATCTAGGTAGAGTTGTTTGTATCACACTATCTCCCTAGTTGGGATCCTCAAATGTTGTAACATATTTCTATCATCATATCTATCAACATATATCTATCATGAAGTCTCCGAATGAACAATACTTTTTGGGTGGACGTCAATAGTTCTATCGGACATAGGAGTGTGTTCTCCCAAATGAGAGATTCATGGAATATTTGAACTAGATCCCTAGTTTTGGTATGCGGTGGTTGTGACTTGCCTCTAGACTGTATGTTTTGTCTTTACTAAATCTACAAATTCTTGTTATATGTGCTATAGACATATATATTTGTAGAGCTGATTGTACTTTCTTTTGTGTATTTCTTTGTTTTTTTGGGGTTTCCCATTGAGTATTGTTATACTCACCCATGAATGGGATTTTCCAATGTGTTTCATGTCTTGTGTAGATGATCAACCTTTTGATAGAGTCCTAGACAGACTTGGACCAGATGGTGCATTGTGACATCAGGACGGTTGAGTTGTTCCTATCGATATAGACAAAAGTCCTCTTACCTCTTCTTATAGGTTTGAATTTTGATTAAAAACTTCCTTTAATGGGATTGTATTTGGCCTAGTTTCACATTACATTAATTTCTTATTGTACTCTTTTGTTTGGGATGTATTGTCATGCAAGATTTTTTTTCTTAGTTGTTTTTTACATCTCATCATTTTTGGTCTTGGAGATGTGTGTTTTTGTATAAGTATATAGTCAATGCCACCCAAGTTATTTATATTCATATATGGAACTAGTCACAAACCACTGTCCTATTGGTGACGGGGTTGGAGAGTTGTGGAACGGGCCCCACTATGATAGGTCATTATAGAGTGGTATCAGAGCTGGTCTGTTCTACCTTTGGAATAAGAGTGAGATTTTTATGGAGAAATAGTGTTATGTGTATTGAGTTCATCTTTTGGGCAAGGGACTCTGATGTTGGTTTGGAAAACTGACGTATCCATAAACTAGGACTCTGACAACCTTCTTTTCAACTTGGTACATTATAATGATGTATGTTGGGAAAATAATGCAACCTTCATCACATAGGAATGGTTTGTGGTTCCACATCCTTCTTGAGTCAGCTCTATAGATATACTCAGTGATTGTGGTACATCTTGTTTTCTTATAAGATACCAATGTGATACATACCAGGTAGGATTAATCTACTTGATCATAAGTATGGAGCCATTAATGATGAGGATTTGATATAGGGAAAAATTCCCCATATTTCACCTTCATGTGGTCCACCAGCTATACGACCATCCATGGATTAACAAGTGGTACCCAAAGTACCAGCAGATGACGAGCATAGGTTTATCATGGTCCATGAGTTTAAAAGATAGAGACTCTTTGGGTCCTGAGGTGATCTATACCCACAGCCGGCTGGGGCCTGGTTTGAGGTAGTAACCTATGTTTTCCATCTATTCAGGACACTAGTGGACCAGATAGTGGTCCTGGAAGGATCCTTCTATAATAGCTTGGCTGGGTGATGGTGGAGCTTGGCTATCCAGACTCATGATGAGGATACTCTTTCATAGACAGAGTTTGATCATCTATTTAGATAGTATTTATCCCTATTTATGATGAGAGTTGTGCATATATAGAAGCTTCATCATCTCTAGAAGGGTATTATGATGGTGGGTGACAATTCATTGAGGTTCACCAACCATTCCAGTAAATCAATGGATATTGTTAGAGGTATGTACATAAGGGATCCAACCATCCAGTGATGTCGGCATATATACATTTAATCCATCATTATCCCTCTATGAATTCTAACATATGTTGGAGTGGTTCAGAGATATTTTGTGGTCAAAATCTTCTTAGATGAGAAGATACAAATGATAGTCGTCAGGAGAAGATGAACAGTTGGAGAGACCTTGATAGTACGGAGATGAAGACAGTCTCATGGATTTGAATGTGGGAGAAATTTCAAGAGGAGATTCCGATATATGGGATCTATAATAAAGGGATCACAGGTTGTGTCCCATAAACCTTTAGTTTGGTGGCACTATTCATGTGGTGGAAGGGGACATCTCACCCGACCTTTTAAGACCCATCGTGCTGCTGACATGGAGATGGTGGGTGGACCACTATGGTGGAGGCAATGTCTGAAGAAGGAATATCCATTGGTCGGAGGATATGGAATAGCATCTTGGAGAGTAATAGGAGGTGGTTGACATTTTTACTTGTTACAACCACCTCCCCTAGGTACTCCCTGATTGGCATTGGGAGCGGGAGGATAGGAGTGGGGACAACTTCCTGTGGTTGAGGCATATGACCTGGGGGATTCAAAAATGATTTGAGGAAAGATCTATGTCATTTAAACTTTATCTTAAGCACTAATATAATTAGGTTTTCTCATAATTTTCTCTCCATATATCTTTTTAGAGACCTAGAAATTCCGATCAAACCATTGAATCTTCCATTACGCTTGGAAACTCCTACAAGAGGGGGCCCAATGATGACGTATTGGTGCCAATAGTGTGACCTGACTCTTGAAAGTGAGAGTTTCAATTGGGATCTTTTGCTAGCAGCATCAAGGCCTTAGGAAGATATTCTTAGTATGGACTAGTTATACATGGTTAGATCTTAGATTGACTATTTTAGGTGATGGGCGTGGAATGTCTGTAGTGGTGGAACTAGGATTTCTTTTGTTGGGAAAAAGGGAAACAAAATTTGCGCATGATATACTCATTAGTATGAGGGTGCATCTGATTACACATGAATTTTTTAGCCAAACCATCAGTGTAGTGGATTCTATGAGTCCTCACTTTCCTACAGTTCTTGTGGTGTATGAGGATGTCTTTCCAGATGATATTCTAGGATTACGTCCCCATAGGTAGATAGTCATTTTCATTGATCTGCACTCCAAGATGACACATATATCTACACCAACATATCGGATGGCTCTTGTAGAAATTTTCGAGATGAGGGTGAAATTGGAGGTCTTGTAGATGATGTGATTTTTGATACCCTTTGTTTCACACTAGGTAGCCCCAGTTTTGTTTACCATATAAGGGGGTGGACAATAGCATGAAGTTTTATGTTAATTAGTGGTGTTGTAACCAGGTGAAGATGAAGAATAAGTATCCACTACCATGGAGCAATGGCCCCTTCGATCTTTTGAGAGGGTCATGATGGTTCTTGAATGTTGGACTCATGTCAATTCTTTTAAGAATTGAGGAATATTTTGAAAAGTTCTCTAATCATGGGTTTTCCATCAGAAGTTGTTAAGCACATAGTACTCTATGATGCATCAGGAACCAGGCATGGTTATTTCCTAATACAGAGGAAATCATTGATTGCCAATAGTTAATGCCATTTTAGACCAAACGAACAGAACTATGCAAACCACAATGTTGATTTAGCAGCGGTAGTCTTCTTGTTGAATATTTGGTGATGCTACCCTATGGGAGAATGGTTTATTGACTACTATGATCATAAGAGTCTAAAATATATCTTCAATCAGATGGACATGAACATGAGATAGAGTTGATGTCTATATTTTCTCAAGGATAATGACTTTTATATTCTCTATTATTCTATGAAGGGGAACATGGTGGAAGATGTTCTAAATTGTAGATATGGTTCACAATTAATGAATGTGGCCTCAAACTTGTTTTCCTCGTAATAGTTATCCTTTGCTGGTCAGGGTGGAGAATTTTATCTCCAATAGATTGTTGTTTCCACTCCACACTTGTAGAGATTCATTTAGGGAAAACATGGGGATATCGAATATGAGACCCTATATGCTCAGAGGTCCACATGGAATACTTCTTATAGATATTAAAATGGTAGGGAGAATTTTTTCATATTCAGAGGGAAAACAGTAATACCAGTGCAGTTGTATGGTGAGCTTATGAGGGAGTTTCATACATCCCTTTTGGTGGTACACCCTAGTGTGGAGAAAATGAACCATAACCTACGACATCAGTTTGGTGGATAAAGATGATGAAGAATGTGGAAGAGTTCATTTCATGATGCCTTACATATCAATAAATAAAGGATTGGCACCACATTCCAGCCATTTATTTTTAACCGTTGAGATTTCAAAGTGGATGTGTGATGGGATATCGAGGGACTTCAAGAAGAGTTTACCATATATGTCTCTGGGACACGATGCCATATAGGTGATTTTTGACCAACTAACCAAGTCGGCCCACTTCCTAGCTATCCAAAAGACGAGTTCAACATAGAGTTTGGGACACCTCAATGTTCTAGAGATGGTTCGACTCCATTTATGTCCATTGATGATTGTTTCATATCATGATGATCACATTAAAACCCAGTTATGGAAGAGATTTCAGAATACATTTGGTATATAGTAACACTTGATTGTAGTGTTTAACCAAAATACGGATGACCAAACAGAGAGGACCATTAAGAATATTGAGGACATGAAATAGGCATACATTTTGGAAATCAAATATAGTTGATAGGATCACCTACCACATGTCGAGTATAGATACAAAAAAAATTACCTTTCCACCATTGGTATGACACCATTTGAGGGTTTCTACGGGTGAAACTATAGGTCACCACATTGCTGAACTAGCATAAGAGAGTCACTAATTATGGTACCAGATTTGGTGAAGGATAATATAAATAAGGCTTATATAATCTTGGAGTGGATTAATAATTCATAGTGTCATCATAAATTTTAAGATGACAGGAGTCAGAGGGATTCAGAGTTCGTGGAAGGAGACCATGAACTCTTACAAGTTTCACCATGACGTGGATTATGGATATTTGGTGGGAGAGGAAAGTAATATTCAAGGTTTCCAGCCGTTTTTTGATACTGTGTAGAGTTGGTGAGATAGCATACTTCTTATATCTACCCCCATAGTTGGACCGGGTACACAATGTCTTCCACGTGTTATATCTAAGGAGGTACGTGCATGACCTAGTAAAAATCATCAACTAGGGAGAGATTGACATCGACGAAGGAAAAACATTTTCTTATTACCCAGTAGAGAATGAGGATCAGTAGAAGTGTATCCTTAATGGGTGAGCGATTTCTTAGGTTCATGATCAGTGGAGGAATGTGAATCTCTAGTAGATCACTTGGGACTGAGTGGCTCAAATGTATGATTGATACCCTCATCTTTTTTAGTAGCTATATTTTTGGCTTTTTGGGGACATAAATCCCCATGGTGGGGAGAATGTAATGTCTCTTATTTTTCTATGTATTATTTTTAAATATTATAAAGATTAATTTTGAGATCAGGCATTGAGACAGTGTGGAATTTCAAACACTGGTGTTCCTAGAATTATTTATTGAAATGTATTAAAATATTTAAAGCACACGAAAGTGGTTTTCATTAAAAAGTGGAATAACATCCAAATATCTATCCTGATTAGAAATATGAGGGAACCATTTCATTAAATGTTGTGATTTTACCCTAGGTGAAACCAAACATATGTAGGTAAGGGTTAGTTTTGAAAATTGTTTTTTTGAGATTTAATAAATAAGATAAATTATATTTTATTTTATTTTTAAACAAAGAAGAAATTCATTGATGTTTCTTTTAAAATAATCTTTTATTAAGGGATATAATTTTATTCTCATAACCCTATAATTTCCTAGAAGCTCAAGAGAGATCCCTGCTGAACTATCTTAATAGAAAACTATAATGGGGCATGAATTAGAGATCGATGAACACTGTTTTTGATAGATGTCATCAATGGCAGAAACACGACGATTGGTCCTCTTCAACTAATATTTCATCCTCTGTTATGGAATGTTGTTTTTATTTATGTTCCCAATTTTATAATTAAATGAAAAATGTGGACCACCCAACGAATAGGTTGATCCATAATTCACTCAATATTATAGGATGAGAAATTATTATGGGTTTTTATCAGGGTTCTAATTATTGAAAATTTATTGTTTATTGTTGATTGTTCTTATAGAATGGTTATTGGAAGGAATAATAAATGATTGAGGTTAATTACTTGGGTTGTTCTTGTACTTTTTCTCCCCTGATATTCTTTGTGTTATTTTCATTCTTCATGGTTTATTAATGGTTGATCATTAAGCCTCTGTTTAATGGCACAACAAATCCGAAATGAATATAAAACATTGGGATGACCTACAAGAGGTGTTATAATGATGGAAACTATGGGATGGAAGCGATTCTTGTTATATAAATATCCGAGATATTTTGGTTCTGGTGATCAAAAATTGATATCAAATCCCATCATAAGACAAAACCCACTAATTTTGAGCTTTGAAAATGATATGACCACATATCTCTAGTTTCATGGTCAACAGACCAACATATCATGCATCGAAGGATCGGTCGAGGTGCACGGAGGAAGAACATCCATTCAGGAAAATCACGAAGTACATAATGTATATTCGTGAATTCAAGGCTCGTGGGCCCTGTTGAGCTGTGGCTAGTTTTTTGGGAGTCAATTTTGTGTCACACAGTGCGTGACCCCTGTCAAATGATGTGTGGGCCCATCCTCGAGACTCGGTGTGTATCGCTAAAGATACACGGACACGGGACAGAGTATATGGGGTTTTGAAACAACGTATAATCCACCACACGGATTGGATAAACTAGTTATGTGGATTTTCCCATTTACTAGTACATGGGTAGTGATACAGAGGTTGACATCGTGTATTGGCATAGAGCCAGAGTACACTGTTGGACCCCATATGGAAGGGCACAACGTGTAAGTATTTCAACACATCATTCACTCTCCTTTCACATGACATGTTCTAATGACACATGTCGTTCTACATGGGTAGTACCTAGGGTCAAGGAGCATGACATGTGACCTTACTACATGTTGTGTATACCATTCAACATGGATTTAATCTCTTTTCCACCATATCATGGAAAAGATTTTTAAGGTTCCTCTCCTTTGATCGATTCCCTAAAGTTTAGTGGGTATCACTTCCTACTCATTAGAGCACAATCGCTTCAGCAGGACTTTCTATATAGAGTTGTTTGAATACCATCTAAGAGACCCATAGTAGGTTCTTCTATTAATTATTCATTCCCTTCGAAGAGTCCTTAGTATTGACATGACCCACTTCCCTGGGCGTTGATACTCTACATTGAAGGTTAATCCATATGTAGTTTATGGTATCACCCCATGGCCCTAGCTATGATTCTCATCTACTGTATTTTATCTCTCCCTTTAAATATGTCAGTGTATGTCTCTTGATATGGTTCTAGAAAATCTATATGTATTCGAAAGGAATCATTAGTGTTAATAGACTCAAGAGTGTGTTCTCCCAAAAGAGTGCTTAATGGAATCTTCGATCTAAATCTATAGTGTGGAAATGCGGTGGTTGTGAATCATCTCTAGACTGTGTGTCTTGGTTTGAGTATATCAGGAAATTCTGGTTACATATGATGTATACACATAATTCTATGGATATGGTTGTACATTCCATTTTTTATTTCATTTTGGTTTTAGGGTTTCTTACTGAGTATTTTTATACTTACCACTGCACGGGCTTTTCCTTTACTTGTTGTGTTGTGTGTAGGTGAGTGACCTTTTGATGGAGTCCTAGGCAGACCTAGGACATACAGTGTTTTCTGAGATCTAGCTAGACAAGGTTTACCAACAACCATTGGTAGTAGTCTTAGTACCTCTTCTTATATTATGGACTTGTGGGTACAGACTTCTTTTGGTGGGCTTGTATTTGGCCCACTTTCACATTACATTAATTTCTTTCTGTACACTATTTGTTGGGATTTATAGGTATGCATGCATTTTTTCCATAGTAGTTTTTTTACATTTCATCCTTAAATGGGCTTGGAGATGTGTGTGTGTGTAGGTACATAGGAAATGCCCCCCCATGTTAGTGATATTCCCACTCGGTGCCAGTCACCAGCCCCTATCCTATTGGAGGAGGGTTTGGGGAGTCATGGCATAGGCCCCTCTACGACAGGTCATGACAATATTCTTGTCATTTTATGAATGAGGACCTTTTTTAATTTTATAAAAAATATGAAAGGAGTATATGTTCTAACATATGGAATATGTATAAAATTTTCCACCATCAGGACTAGTAATTACATTGAATATTCCATTAAAAAATTTTGTAGTTATTTTCAAATATTATTTTTTCCCTAATATTCTGGAAATTATTATTTTTAAAATTTTATTTTTAAATAAAAATTATTTTCCTCAATAATGTTTCAAATGAATATTCATGGTATTTTAATTTTTTTATCATCACCAACCCTCATTTTACATTCTCATACATTGAGAATATATTACAATGATACAAACCTTATTATTTATCTAGAAGTTTTATCATCATTTATACATTGATGTACTATTCTATATCATTCCCCCGAGTAATAAGTATAGTTTATGATTATGTTTATCAATATGGGAATGTATTAACATTAATGTACAATTTTTCAAATATTAATGATTATGTTTTTATGTTTATTTATCCGGGATAATTTTTACTATTTCGTATGATATTTTTTTCAAAATGAATTTTTATGTTGATTATTTTTATCCCCTTTCATATGAATAATTCATTGGACATAGTATTTAATGGGAGAGGCCTAGTATATCCCCTCAATGTATTGGTTGGTCTCATGAGACAATCCATCTGGGTTATTTTGTTTTTTCCTTTCCTGTTTAATGAATATATCTTGGAAATATTAATGTATGGTATGGTTATGATGTACAACATTATGTGTTTCCTCATTATGATATTAATTGTTAATGTCTATGTGATTATTGAATATGTCAAAAACCCATGGATAAGTTTCAAGATCATGTGATTATTTATATGAAATTAATTGATAATTTTTTATTCCTTGTATATTATTCTTCATTGTATAGTTATTCATTATGTGGATTGTGTTTCAATTAT
The DNA here is from genome assembly GCA_963277665.1 of Viscum album. NCBI lineage: Eukaryota > Viridiplantae > Streptophyta > Magnoliopsida > Santalales > Viscaceae > Viscum > Viscum album. The sequence goes on along the minus strand of OY728121.1, from coordinate 1,401,734,384 downwards.
TTAAATTTCAATATTTATTATTCTTTATTTAATTTTGATATATTCCATTTTTCAGATACCATTAATGTGCACTAGACCACACTATTATCTTATTTTTTCCATTCCCTAGGATTGTAGGAAGAGTTTTATGTTTGATATATGGTGATATTATAAAGGGAATAGTGGGGTACTCAAATGATATTATATGTTTTATTTCATTTTTTCAAATGTAATGTCAATTTCGTGTATGTATCTAGTTTTCCAAGAAAAATAAACTATTTTGTCTTTGGGAGGTGATATATTGTATCTAGATCTAATGCAATATTGTAACCACCTAATCTGGGATATTGGGGTCAGGGTCATTATAGTTTTTATTAAATAATGTTTAGTAATAATTTTTTTAACTACATTTGGGAAAAAATAGATTAGAGAACATAACCCTATGACTGACTTTGAGAATATTTCAAATTATATTATAACATCCTATAGTTTTATTAAGTTAGGGATTTTGTAGTTTTACTAGAAATGAATCATTATTTGGACACAATAAGTGGTTGTTTATCTAGAATATTAATATCTAGGGGTAATAACTCTAAAAATGGTGCACATGGAATTGACTCGATCATCACCTGGTTCAAGAAAATGGGCCTTATTTCACACCTTATTTAACGCTTTTAAGGGTATATTTTTGAAAATCAAAAACTACTTACAATCAATTATAATGGAATAGAATATATTATAACCACGAATAAACTGGGTTAAATTTATGTTTTCATTGATTGAAAATAAGTTTTCATGATTTAGCTTCATATAATTTATTTTTCATTATTATATTGTTTTACACTATGATTATTATTTCCCATAATATGCTATTTATTATTAGGTAATTGTGGAAATCATATGGGATCATGATAAAATTAAATGTTATAGTGAATTTGATGATTATGTGAAACCAAAACAAATTATGAATATAGGTACATATATTATGATTATTCTTAATTGGGTATCCTGATATATGATAAACAACATGAAATTTGTTGATATTACTAAAATATAGAACAAGAGGAATATGGGAATTTATGAATGTTCATGTGGTAATGAACATATAGGATAGAATTATAAATTTCATTCATATCATACAGTCCAAAAGAGAAACCCAAAATAATTCCCCAAAGTAAGGGTAAAATGTATTATGTGTTGAAATGAAGGGAAAAATGTATGAGGTATGAAGAAAAAATGATGAGTATGATTGAAGGAAATAAATTTCCTCCTAGGGATCCTTGTATAGTTTGTTGTATTGGGTGTGGAGAACCTTGGAATTATCTAAGAAAATTCTCCCTTCAAAGGGATAAATCCTAGAGGATGTAATATTTTAAGTTATTCCAATCATTGTGGTGAAATTATTGAACAGTTTTTGTATTTTAATTCATGAGTTATCATATAGAATTATTTTTATCAATGGTATTTTGTTTGTAATAATCATTAAAAATCTAAATATTTTGTTAATTTTTATATAATATATTTCACTATATATGTTTAAATAAAATTTATGGATACCATCATGGGTCTAATATTTTAGTTTGTATAATAATTTCAAATTCGTAAACACCCCATTTTGACTTTTTAGTTTATGTAAGTCCAAAATGATTATGAATGTTTTTAGAGACATTTATAATAATATAACCCATGGGATTTGAATGGGTTTTTTTGAAGAATTTATTTTTTGAAGAATCACTTTACATTTTTTTAATCATTTTCATGTCATTTATAACCAATTGGTTTAATATGAGCATTGATGTTATGTAATTAATAGACAATTAATATTATCTGATTTTGTGTAAAAATAAGTCGTATAGAAGATCATTGTCATTAAACATGAATTTGATGATTACTATAATACTTTAGTTTGATTATTATATTTTTGGGAACATTTTAGGAATAATTTTAATATTTTTTTAGAAAATAGGCAACCCAAATGTCGAGTGACAACCCATGAAATTTGGTAAGGCTGCGAGGCTTCAACTGATAAATAAAGAGTGATAATGGTTCACAACCTACCACTAGCTAGATGATGTGCTGGTTAATGTTGATTTTTTTAATTTAACAGTTTTATAGAAAATATTAAGTTGAATAAGTATTTTTTTTTTGTTTTTATAATTTTTTGGTGATTAATAATATTTTAGTAGACATTTTATTGGTTTAACATTAAGGATTATTTGGGATGAATGTTGTTATTTATTTTGATCTATAAGCTGAAGTGTTTTAGATAACTTTTTAGGATAAAAAATATATTAATTTTGATGTTTTTATGTTAATTGGGATTTATAGTTATTTACTTTTGAAATAATCTAAGTCAAACCATTGGTATAATTTTTTGAGTAAAATTTATGATTTCTTCATATGAAGGTCTTATCTTTTTTAGGTATTTTCTTTTATTATGATGACCATTTTCTTCATTGTAAAAATAGCCTAAATATTTTTTAATATTTTTTAATTATATGATCCATTAAAAGTTCATTATATTTATTTTGGATGAAAATATTCATAGATATTCATTTCATGGATAAATAAATGAAGAAGAATTTTCTCAAAGCACGGTTGAAGGATGAAATTGTTCTTATAAAATAAATGATGTCAAATAGGTATTATTTTATTTTTTTTCTATCGTGATAGTTGAATAATCCCCAAACAATAGTAAAAGTATTTTGAAATAAAAATGATATATTTTTACCTTTATATTTATGAAGCAATTATATTTTCAAACATCATTTATTTATGGATTTTTAGTCATTAAATTTATCATATTCATTCGCTTTCTTATTATAAATGTTCAGTATCAACCTCTATAATTATTAATGATTTTATTACATTTGAATTTTTTAAATCCCATTAATTTATTACCAATTTTTACCCATGTTTGGATTTATTATTTATTTATGTCCTAATTTCCATTCTTACTTATCATTTGGATGTTTTACGATCACTATTTGTGATGTGGTTTTTCAAAAATGGTATTTTAAAATATAAAACATGGGTTTTATGAGTGAATTTTTAACTATGAGGATGCAATTTATATATCTTGGGGATAATGTAACACCCCAAGACTCTACAATATATATATCCTTTAATATAAATTCAATATCTTTGATATCTTGTCATATAATCCACCCGAGTCTAAAAGAACTGTAAAATACCATTAAATTATAACATATCTATTAAATTTAATGGTATGAATATTACTAAATAAATTATTAATATTATATGTTTTATAAATTTATAACGAAAATTCTTGGTCATCAATTTATTAGAGAAAAAATTAAAATCATTTGAATTAAAAATAAATTTTTTTCTCCAATACTTTATTTTTTATAAAAGAATCCTCATAGAATCACCCAAACATATTTAAAAATTATCATTTTCCACTTTTATAAAAGAAATATTAAAAAGTTAAAGTTATTTTTCAAAAAATTTGGTGAATATTATATTAATTTTTTTTGAAACATTACTGAAAATGTTACTTTTTATTGAATAGTTAAAAATATTGATTTTTCTTAAAAATGTTCAATATTATTATATTTAATCTAATATAATTCGTATTAATAAATTATAGTTTCAATTTTTATATAAAAACTATTTATACTCATTAATAATTTTCTTTTGGAAAATAGTTATTTAGTCGGGTCTACTGTTTTAGCATTAAATTTGATTATTCCATATCCCTCAATTAAATATATAAAAATAGAAATCATATTTTTAATAATAATTATTAAATATATATAATAATTTTTGTTTGATTTTTTTTCATAATAAATTATAAAAACATTAAAAATTAATAACTGTGGTTAAGGTTCAAACGTGCCTATCAATGTGTGAAATTGAAAAGATAAGGGTTAAAATGAATATAAAACATTTAAAAATATTATCTTATAGAATATTTTGAACATACATTATCTATATTACTGAATTAGGTGGTTTATTTTTTTGATTCATGATATGGATGAGGGAAGTATTTATTCATTTAAAAAAATCCATCTGTGTCCTCCCCCCCCCCATGTATAAAAGGGACCCAAAGTCTTCTTCTATTAACACTTACAATGAACTTTATTTCATCCAAAAAATACCAAAATTTATTCATTATATCTCTAAAAATGAACTATAGTCCTTTTTTGAAGAGAAATCTAATCTAGTAATGCTTTAAGAATATATCTAAAAAGGTTCTCCAAAGAAGACGTAATGTTCTTAAATAAAAGTATTCATTTTATTTCATCTTATAACCCTAAAAATATTCTCAAAATATTCTAAAATAGTAAGTATAGTATCATAAATATGCTAATATGTTTTTGTTTCCTTGGAATAACCTATATTTATCTCCCCTTTTATCAAATTGGAATCAGAATTCATGATTGCGTGTATGGTGGACTACCGCCTCAAGAATCTATGTAATTCATTTTCTATCAATACCTCAAACACACACACAGATATATATATATATATATATATAATATTTTGGATTTAATGTATATATTTTATATATATTATATAATTAATTTTCTCAATTTATTATACCACAAATAAATTCTTATTATTCCATTATTTAGAAAAAAATAATGTCGCTCATGAATACGTGTTGTATATCTCCTATATGAAGTAATGTAAAATTTTTGTTCGTTTTATATTTAAAAATATGATAAAGAGTAAATATTTAATTAATACATAATATCTATATGATATATTAATTATTCTTTAAAGGAGAAATATTATTTACCTTTCTTTCATTTTATCCATCAAAAAATGAAAATAGTATTCAAGTGTATATATGACCTATCGTCTCAATGAATGAAGTAACTATTTTTTTAATATATAAATTTTTAGTAATATTTTAAATAATATTATAATAAATAAATATTATATTTATATCTTATATAATATTATATATATTAAGGAATTATGGTCAATATGCATGGATCGAAACTACCAAACCAAAACATACTTGAAAAACTCTGCAGTTATCAACAAGCATAGTTTTTTTAATATGGAATTTTAAACAAAACATTGATAATGAGTTTTATAAAATATATTAAGTTTCCTCTATAATATACTTATAATAAATATATATTTATGATACAATAATTACTTACACGTATGGAGGAAATCAGACCTGAGGTAAGGGATTCTATCTCAATTTCCTTTAATTGAGGAATATCTTAATGTTATGCACTAATTTCATTAATATGGTGTATACACAACCTCTAGTAAATGTAATATAACCAATAATTCAAAATAAAGTTTATTTTAACGTTAAATTATAATTATTTCATCAAAGGGGACATAACTTCAATGTTACCATGTGGTAAGGGTTTCTCATCTCACTTTTACTTCCTTGAGACATATTCCATATTCAGATTTAATTTATTTTTTTGTTGTGTAATACTTCCCATTTAATATAGTATATCATTAATACCATTGTACTAAAATTATTTAATGTTTAATTTTATGTTATTTATTTCATAGGCATTATAATTGAAATGTTACCAAAGTGGTAATGGTTTTACAATTATAATATCATTGTTTATAGGGATCGTTTATGATTATGATTCTGATGATGAAATATTACAATCTATCTAAAAAAAACTCAATATTTTTATTATCCTAAAAGAATTCATAAAATTTCCTTGTAATAATACCATTTTCCACAATTTTTACATAAAATTATTGAAATGATTATTTTAATAAAAGTATATGTTATTTCGTTCATGGTTAGAAAATCATTTTTTCTTCCATATATACGTTTTGAAAAAATATTTTCAAAAATATTTTTAAAACTCTTAAATTTATTTATTAATTAAATTTTACCATTGTTTTAGTTTTTACAAAATGGTTTGAAAGGAATCATATTTTTCTTTTCTTAATGAGTTAATTTTTAACTTTTACAAAAAATGTGAAAGGGATCCTTATTTTGACATACTCACTAAGTATGTAATTTAAAACTATGCGGAAAACTCATTACATTAATGAATTATTGATAGGTATGAAAGGTAATTTTCAATAAAATTTTTTATTTATATATTCTGGGAAAAAATTAATTTTCATTTTCAAAGAGAGAAGAATAATTCCCTCAATAATGTATTAATTCCATTTTTATAGAATTTCTATTCATCTATGAAAAACCTTTATTTATGTTTTTATTCAATGGGAAAAAATTTAATTATATTATACTTATTATTTATCTTCATGGTTTATGATCAGTTTAAATATGATTTAATTTTTGAGACCATTTTCAATGGTACTCTAGATGTTTTATGATAATGTCAATTAATTAGGGAATGTATTGACACTCATATCCTAGTTTTGTATTAAAAATATTTATGTTAATTATGATTATTTATCAGGAAAAATTATTAACATTTTTTCCCTCATTAAACTATACGAATTTTTACCATTCTTATTTTTCTCCCATTTAATATGAGGATGTATTAGACATATTAAGTGATTTGTGTGGCCTTTAGAGCCCCTCTATGCATTGGTAAGTCCCATCTGACAAACTTGGTGGGTTATTTATCTAAGGACTTACCTATTTATAAAATATTTCTTTACATGAGGCCTTGATCATATGGTCATGACGTATATTATAATGAATTTCCTCATTTGGATATTTTCTATTGATTTCCATATGTATATTATACTAGATAAAATATTCAAGGATAAATTTCATGATCATAGGATTATTTATATCATATTATTTGATCATTATTTATTCTTATAATATTATTCTTTATGTTAATGTTGTTTATTAAATGGAATGTGTTGATGTTATTTTCCATACCATATTGTTTATACCTCCCTTATTCTTGGTAGCATATATTCTATGCATAACCACACTAAGAATTAAAGTTCACCCCTTTCCTATGCATCCCATCAATAGGATGACAACAATTGTTTTATGATAGATTAAAAGGGATGTTCTAAGGGTAATAATATTGTACTCAAATATGATATAATTTTATATTTTATGTTTTCAAATGTAATTTTAATTTAATGCATGTAACTTTTTTTCTAAGAATTTAAAACTATTTGGTACTTTGGGAAGTGGTCTCTTGTATCAAGAACTAGTATAATAAGGTAACCATCTAATCTGGGATACTTGGTTCATGTTCTTTACAATAGTGAGTTGTTTAGAAGAAGCTCAAATCAACTTTTATTCCCTTATGACACATGAGGCTTAATGGGTGAAATTCAGTATATCATTATTTGTTTAACCTAGATAAGAGTGTTATGAAATTGAAGTCCATTCCCAGTATCACAAAATAATGTTGTGTAAAATCTTAATTTAAATATTCATTTAATTAAAATATATTCATAAAGTAAAAAATTTGAAATAATTTGAGTTCATGGGTATTCATTTTGGTGAGTTAATTGTTTTGGGATATACAACGCAATTTTCATGTTAGGAATATTTTCCACAAAATATTATTTGGTATGATTACCTTAAAGACCTTATTTTAATTGATAACATTCACCAAAACGATAGATATATACTCTTGGTATTTAAATTGACATAATATTAGGGTGTTCTCGAAAGGGCCTCAATAATTTAACGTAGAGATACTGAGAAGAGAAGAATTGGATAACTCTTAATTAATGGTTGGAATATGACAATATGATCCTTCATGTGAATAATAGGATTTTTTTGGGTATATCTTTATTATAGGAAGATGAGGCATATCTGGTTCTTAAAGTGTGGAAAATATGTTCGTTTAAAGATGTCTTGTATAAATTATCAAAGAAATTACAATCATTTTTTCTATTTGGGTTACTTTTAGAGATTTTTGTAAGCATTATTTTCATAATAGGTTACATTATTTATAATATGGTCCTTGGTGACTGTCATTTTTTGGACCACTCACTTGTTATTGGTTGTGTTTCCATGTGATATTTTGGGAATATTCACATGTGGGTTTCAATTGTGGTTGTTTCTGCGTAATTCTTAGTGAGGTTTTTTATTTGTTTAACCCTTTCATGGTTACCCTTATAGTTTCCTACATATAAATTTTACTGGATAATTTCATAGATAGTTGTTATCAGTCATAATCCTCCACTTTGAGCCATTTTTGTTAAATCTATGTGTGGATTATTTGGGATGGTCCCTCATTTGAATGTTTTCTATTGATTTTTAGTGTGTTCATCTATTTTTTAACTCTACCTAGTTTTTAATGTATTATCATATAACATGTATTCACATAAAAATTGCTGAGTGAATTTTTTGTATATTGAAATAATAAGTTATAGTATTTAATTTGATGATCTCACTATGAGATGTGGCTCTTTTATTTTATGTCATAGGTAATTGTGAGTATTCTCCTGAGGTAAGAATGATTATTAGTTTTTTTATTTCTTTTGGATTATAATTTAATTTTTGGTTTCTTGTAAAATTCTCAAATTTGGAATGATCAAAATTATTTTCTTATGCCTTATCTTTTTCCACCATTTTAGAGTGTTTCTATTAAAATTTTTAGGAATCCAATGATAGGTCATAGATTCATCTATATTTTTCTCCTTCTATACTATGTTTTTGTTTTGTTTAGAGACATGTGGTGCTCTAATAATATCTTTTTAAATTTTATTTGGGAGGGTTAATCAAATGTTATTTTCCTATTTTGAGATAGTTAAATTAATCTTGGGTTAGACTTACTATATTTCAAAAACCTTCCAACTCACAATTTGGGTTTTCAAATTATATTGTTTCATTAATTTCGATAATTTTAAAACATACTTTTCAGTGAAAAATTATATCGTTTGGAGAAATTTCACATTTTAATATCCATTTTAGCTAAAATATCTCCTCTCATTTATTTTAACTAACTGAATTTTCCTATATATTTTTTTCATTAAGGGGATATGTGGTGTCCCAAAAGTATGGAGTCGGTGTAGAATAGAATATATAGATAATGAAGCTATAGGTGATCCATTGGCACATTGGTGGGCTTAGAAGTGGTTAAACCACTTTTTTTGTAGCCAATGGCTAGATTGTGGGCCACAATTGGCCTACCAGTGGGCTTGGATGTAGTTTTAATGTTTTTTCATTCAATAGATTTATGGTGGGATGAAAACAGAACCCCAATGGTATTTTTAGTGTTTAAAACACTTTTACTCTAACCACATCATGGTTAGTAGGTCTATATTAGCTAGCCAGTGGTCAATCAAACTATTGGTGGCATCACTGGTTGTGAGTGTTTGTTAAGGAAAGTTATGTAATTTTTTCATATAAACCCTATTTTATTTATCCTTCCTTATACATCAACACTATCTTTGAAAAATATGAAACATGACAATACTTTTTATTGATTTTTCCTCTCCCAACCTCAAGTCATGGTGGATCAAGGATTCATTCATTATGGTGGCATCTAATTAGAATGTCAAACTCCCATTGGAATTAAATATCTCATCTCTCTCTTGATTAATTTTTCTTATAGTCTATTATATCGTTGGTATTCATTGGATCTAAATTTTTTTATGTGCAAATTTTGTATTAGGTTCCCTTCTTTCTTCTCTTTAGATCTCTCTCCAATGCTTTTGTGTTCTTCATCAATGGAAACACTTTTCACATTCATTAAGCTTTGATCTCATATATTTATTTGTTTTTTTTATATTAATTTTCTTATTTTATTGATCAATTTTTTGATTTCTTTATTTATATAATTCATTTATAAATGTAATGTTAATGTTTTTTAATTTTAAGTCATTATTTCCATTTTTATTATAATTATATTTCGCATGAATTGATTCCTTAATGGAATATATCCTTTGATTGAAATAAAATTATTTTGTTTCTTAATATTATGGTATTTTAGCTTTCCAAATGAATATCCTTATATTATGCTAAATTTTTTGATACATTAAATCCAATTCAATAAGATTTATTTTTTTTCTTTAATGAATAATTTGGAATAATTTAAAGGACAAATTTTAATTTTTTTAAACATTGGTTGAAGTGATAATTCAATTGACATAAATGGATTGGTTATAAATTAATACTCTTTACAAAATTTATTGTTAAAAAAATAAAAATTTGTTTTAGAAGATTTAGGATTGTGTGGATCTTTTTGTATCTTTTATTGAAAATGATAAATTTTTAACGGATGAAATCTTGGTTTTTCAAATTGGTTTTCTTTATAGTCTCATTTTTTTCCATGTGAATTTAATGCATCTAAATTTAAATTTCATGTGGAACCCCATTTATTATTTTTTCATTAATTAATTGTTTGTGGATATCATGGTCATTAGTGTCTAATGAAGGGGTTTTAATCAATGGGGTAGCATGGGGAGAGGATGAGATTTAGACATTATAAACTATGAGATGTTTATTGTGCATGTAGATGTTAATGTGGATCCCCAATGTGATCCTTTGTGCATGTATCTCACTCACCTACTGTGATTAGTCAGGGGAAACATAGGTAGATATATGAGAAACCAATATTTCTTGTTATGTCAATTTAAACCCACACATTATATATTATCTCCCAAGAGAATGTGAGTTCTTTCTAGGATTACCTTTTAAGGATGTGGTTGTGTGGAATCTATTGGATTTTGTACTGAGGATATGTGACTTTTTCTTGAATTTGGTCATTATATTTAATAATAATTTTAAGGGTATCTCACTACTGTATCTTTAATTTAAACACAAAACATATCATTTTGAACCTAATTCTCGATACTCAATATATAAATATCGTCAATTGATCATTACATGGGACTTAATTATCCAAATTTAGCATTCGAACATGTTGTACCTATATTATGACAAATGGAACCATGGTTAATTTAGTATTACTCATTAATATTTTTTATTTTTCTTGAAATATGGTTCCAACTTATAGTTCCTCTGTTATTTCAACCCTTATCTTTTATACACATTATTTCATCTTTTATTTACAAAAAGATAAAAATCACACATACCCAAAATATCGAGTGTCTTAGTGTCTTTGGGTAATTATTTATATATCATAATAACTTGAAATTGGAATATAATGATAATATTTTAAAACAACATAACATTCCCCAATATTTTATAGATCTTCTAAAACTACAGCGTATATCCTGGGGGAGTACCTGAGAAAGTGGTGAGATATGAAGCATAATAACGAAAAATTAAACCTTAAAAAAAGTAAATAAGTAACTTTTATTAATGTTGATTAACATTGTGACATAAAATTTATGATTCATAATCATGAACATTGATGCATAAATATAGGTGATAACATAATGGTATTATTGGAATTTGATAATAATATAAAACATTATATCATAAGTATAAGTCAAGTATAATTGTCCTGAATTCATAAAATAGTTTGTTTGAGATTTCCTCTCATGCACCGTACATAGTTTATCATGGTACAAATACATTACCCAATGCATTTTCAGGTAATTTTATTCTGGTACCTCCTAAAAAATTCAAATTGTGTACATGAATTTGTTTTCCACATAGATAATACAACATAAATGTATATTTCATCACCATAAATTGCATGATTAATGATATTGGGTTATGTAAATATAATACCAAAATCAATGAAATATTGGAAAATCTTAGATAATAAGCATGAGTGAAAACAAGGATGGGAATTTACAACACAAAAGTTGGCATCGAAAATCAAAGGATAAATATGGTAGTATATTGAGTGAACATGAAGGTTCATTGAAGGAATAAATGATAGTTAAAGGTGGAATAACATTACATTTGTTTTATTATGACAATAAGGGGATGTGTAAAAACACATTAAAATACGATTAATTGGAAATTAAAAATATTACTTCGAAAAAAATAATTGAATAAAAGGGAAAGGACAGAATCACATCACTTAATAGGTGCTTCTAAAATATAGGAAGGAGCATCTTTAGTGAATGGGAACACCTTTGGAGTGCTTAGATGTTGAGGGTAAGATGAAATAATTATAAGTTTGTTTTTAGTGAAGATGAATTTTATTTTGGGTGGGTTTTTAAAGGAAAAGATAATAGAATTATTTATTAATATTAAAACATAAGTTTTGGACTCCAAGTAATTAAATAATGAAAACTAAAAACCGTTAGATTCATTTTCCCATAGATTCATAAAATGATTAGCCTATTTATATATTTTATAAGGATAATAACACAAATACTTTAAATAATACCATTCCTTTTGAGGAGGTGAGTCATGTTCACACAAAAAATATTTTTAAAACCATATAATATTATTTAGGTTTTTCTTGATTCATTATTTGTTTTTATGAATAATAAATTGATGTCAAGAAAAAAAAATTTATAAGAGATATATATTTTGTAGCATTTATTCTATTTATAATCTTTATTTTTTAAATTTTGAGATATTATGATGTAATAATACATATTGTATATTTATTCCGTATTTAATATGTAACCAAAAGATGTAATGTCTGCGAAAATTAAGAAAGATTCCCCATTGGATAATTTTGATGTTATGATTTAAAAAAAAAATCATCCAAAATAAATTTATAAATATGATAATATAAACATTTATATAAAAGTCCTTATTTATAGGAAAATAGTATTTTTAACAACACAAATAACTATCAGACTAATATAAAAATTACATTGGAGTTCATTAAATTTTTATATAATTTATATTAAAATAAATATAATCTAATAAAAATATATCGTGAAAATTAAATTAATTTCAAAATTAATCAAAATATCAAAAAGGTAATTTTAATTAAAACTATATATTTTGATAAAATTTAATTTTTCTATCTTAAAAAAAATTTAATTTATATCAAATCCATTATATAATTATGTAATAATGTAAAGAGGTAAATATAAAAAATATTTAATTAAAAATTAAATATATAGATTCATACTACGAGGGTATAGATACATAACCCCTTATTATCCCAGTGAAATCCCTAAGGATGAAGTGTGTGATTGCATTACTTTCTTGGGATGACTAAACGAACAAGGTTTTGTAAGTGATCTCTATGATAATGAACTTCTCCTATATATGGTTTTTCTCAACTTTATATTCGTAAATCACACATTGGTCTTCTAAAATGATAAATAACAATGATTTCACCTCCCATAAAATATTTTATAAATAAGATTCATAGGTTATAATCCTACTAGTTGGCCCATCTCTTCTTCCTTCATTGTCATTTAGATTTTATTATTACTCTTAACATATATTAATATTAATAAAAACTGAAGAATGAGTATAATAACATTGTTTATGATTCATAATGGTTTGTTCTTCCCAATAGATAAATTATGGTAATTTTTTAAAATATTCTAAAATATTAAATGAGGTATAATGAATGTTTTTCTCAACCGACACTTATAATTAAGGAGTATACTCATTAAAAAGTGAATTTCATTAATAAACGTTTTTATAATGTAATTTTCCACAATTATTATATATTTCCCATTAAATTATATTTCATATACTAAATAGATGAGGCTATTTATGTTTCATTTCTTTTTCTTCTTCAAATATTCCCTATTAAAATATTTTGTTCCTCTATTGTACTTTGACCAAGTTAGTTTTCTTTTTTTTAAAATTTTTTATCTATGATCTTGGTTATTCATCTTTTTTTTCTTCATATGAAATATTATTCTCTAACAGTACCACATGTAGATTCATGGCATGATTTTTTTTTCCAGAAATGTGCATTATTAAGAGAGATGTATCAATAAGAACATATCCATTAGATAGTTTAGTTGTGGTTCATTTTGATAGTCCATAACTCTGATGCGATCAAGGATCTCAAACTTTATTATGTATCTAATAAAATTATTTAGTATTTTCCCAAAACTCATGACTTTTTTCCATAGTTATACACGACAAAACACAATATTTATTATCAAAAAATTAATGTCTCTTCAAATATTTTTTGTGTATCTTTTTGTTGAATTTGTTAGTATTTTTTTATTAATTTTCAAGAGACAAAAACTAATCATGATATAAATAAGGAATTAATCTTGTGATTTATAAAATACATATTATAACGTATATAACTGACCCAAGAATACTAGAAATTGTGTCTACTACTAATTACATTAGAATGATTATAAATAATCAAACCCTAAAGAGCTAAATATTTTAGTACTCTTTGTAAACCACATATATAAATCAGAATTTTATTATAAATGGATACACTAGTTACAACATATTTTTTATAAATAAATAAATAACATTGGAAATAACTTTAATCCTTTTAGTAAATCCATGCATATATTTTATACTAAACTTCAAGTATTCCATGGGTAAAAACATAACAAGGGTGAGCTAAAATTCTTTATAAAGGAAAAAATATAACCAATGCAATAATGAATAAATGAGAATAGTCTATATGTAAAGGTAAATAACTAACACACATTTCATGTAATCAATAAACTGAATGGATTTGTATAAAAAATATATAAAGGTAATAACCAGAAGTTCATACCATTCAAATAACTATATAAGTAAAAATAAATATGGATTGGTAAAAACTGAAAAAACGTGCCATATAAATAACTAAAAATTAAATGTATCTATAGATATATCGACAAAAAATATCATGGATGAATAATAAATGAAACTAAATGTGGAAAATTCATAAGAGTTGGATGCCAGGTTTCCTATGTATATGTAACCATTACCATCAAGAGACAGTTTACCTATTCTAATTAATACAATTAATTCATCACTTGAAACTTATGATGCATATAGAGGGCTCCATGAACCAGACCCCAACCGGTATGATTATCCTTAAATAGTCTTCAACCTATGTATTGCTTGTCCAAATGTTTCCTCATATCGAATAAGCAATATTCCTTATCAAATATTCATATTGAATAAAGTATACAGATTTATCAATATTTCCCCAAATTATCAAATAATTACCAAAGTAGAAAACATCTGTAAAATGGTATATGGTTTAGTAAATAATAATTTCAATGAAAAATGATATAGATATTTAGGGGAAATTTAATGTCAAATGATCATAGGAAATTGAACATTTCAAGGGGACGAAAAGGAATAATGGAAGTGAATGTGAATACTATCTTTTGAAAATCAATCATAATCCATCCATAGGATGATTGAGGATGGTATCAACACATTATAACCCATGTGGAGTAAAATAACAGGTCATTTTCATTGATGAGTGGAGACATTATAAAAAGATATTTTAAAAATGTTCTAGAAAGAAATATAATTTTTTTAAAATGTATTTTTTAAAAATAACTTTGTAAAATATTTTCTTCAAAAACAAACCTTTTAAAAATTCAATGGAATATTTAAATAAATGATGGAGGGTAAATTTTTATAAGTTTTACGAGGTAAAAAGAACTTTCCTTTTACATGGGAAAAGGTTAGAAAATACCTTGTTCAAAAAGTGACAATAAGATTCCATTGAAAACAATGGTAAGAGACATAAAGGGTCAAATAAATTTTCCCAAATGATTTTAAAAAAATATATGGAAAAATTTTAATAAAACATTGTTTCTAGATTAAAACAGTTTTTCTAACTAAAGAGAGATACCAATTAAAGTTTTCTGAAAAACATTTTTAAAGACATTTTGAGTACCAAAGAGTGGAAAATGGTACTAATACATGAAAATTGTCATGAATAACTAGAGTGGAGAAATTGAAAAAATTTGTCGAAAAATGTTCATATAAGTTCCTCAAATTTAAACACCATTCAAATATAATTGAAGTTATTATTGACAAGAATAATCTTGAAACATCCCAAAGTGTCCCACACAACTTTAAAACATTTTAAATCAAATAACTTAAGAGAAAATAATATTAAATGGTTGTTTTAAATACAGGTAAGATAAAATAATTCATTATATAATATATAAAAATGGGTAGTTGATACACCACACAAAATATGTATGGGGTGTACATGACATTTTTATCACATGAGTAAAAAGTGGGACGAAAATCCCTTAGCTTGTGTTTCCTTTCGGGAGAAAATCCTTTAACATCATTTATAAGTGGTTTAAACATGTTAATAGATTATAAAATAATAATAGTAGTATTTATTATATCATATATTATCATATAATAATATCTTATTACCTATTTCCTAATAAACATTCATATTTTTACTATTTTGGGTGTTAATTGCCTAGTTTTTCGACTATGTTTTAACTTTTTATATATTGTTCTTATTCATTATATCATGGTATCATAATCCAAAGATTGTAAACCCTGATGTTAATATAATATATTTCTAGTATATGTGTATCTTGAATAATAAATAATTTTATGATATTATAAATGAAATGCACGAGCCATGGAGATGGTAGTCTATACATACACATGAATGTTATCTTCATTTCATCGTGGTATTTTGAGCGGCTAAAAGGTTAATGATATTTATAAACTATAATATTATTATTTCATTACCTAATTATGTAATATATATTTACATACACGTATATTATGAGCCCATTACCTAATTATTTAATATATTTCATATATGTTTATTATAATTTCCCTTAACACATTCCATGTTGATAGTGAATGAATCACATCGTTTGAGAGGGTGGTAGGCCACACATCTTGAAATGATGTTATCGTATTAATGAAAATTGGAAACTCTTAATTGTATTTGTTAGAAAATTATTAAATAAGTATAAAAAAATTATAAATATCATATATAACAAATATAAATATAGTTTCCATAATAATGGCCAACCATGAAAGTTGGTAAAGTAAAAAATGAACAATCATCATTTTGTGAGGTGGTAGTATTTCATACACTGAAACATTATGTTTATTACCCATTATATGGAAGTGTGTGTATTTTTATGTCAACAAATTAGTGTAAAAACAACCTAGAAAATTTTGGAAACTGGTGTTGTTTTTCAGGCATATAATAAGAATATTTGTATGAGTTTATAATGGAAATAAAATTAAAAAGATTAAGAGAATATGTTACCTCTTAATTGGGTAATGACTTTTGGTTTGTACCAAAAGGCTTCCTGGGAACTATATCTTCAAAAATTGAGGATTCAAGGATGAGGGGGTGAATTTTTGGAAACTATATTTCAAATTATTTTCCAAACCTATGTTCTTTTAGTGGTGTGTGGAATTTGGATAGTTGGTGGCCTTTTATATGAGATGAAAAGGACTCACTCTGTATTTTTGAAAAGTGGTTATGTGTACAAAAATATTAAATTCAAAAAGTCTAAAAACCCCATAAAAACTAAATATGTTAATGTAAATGGTAGATTTATGGATATAAAATGGTTTTTGGACATGTTTCTTAGTCCTTTGGTCCCTTAAATTAAAGGATTAGTGCTTTATTAAACATAATTTTACCTTAACAATTATAAAAAAATTTAATTTCCTTCACTATTATTTTTGGTCAAAAACACACTTAGTATTATTATAAAATATAAATTATGATTATTGAAAATATTTAATCCATATTTCCAAATCCCAATCATATAATTGGAAGAAATAATTTCAAAATTCAACATGCAGGTGAGATTACAATGCTGGTTTTTAAAGTAAAACATCTAAATTTTTTCAATGTTTTTAGAATCAATTTTGATGTGAAATAGATTAAAATGAATTAAATTGTATTAATTGATATAAAGTTTAACTAATAAATCAGTAAAATGAATTTAACTTTTAAATTAACCATTTAAATAAACTAGATGAAAAAGTGGGTTTGAACTAAAATTTAGTACATTAAATTATTCATTAAAATTTGAAATGTTGCAGAAAAATATTAAAACATTCACCCTAAAAAACATTTTATGATTATATTAATATATTAGGTTTATTTATAAATAATTAATTAATTAAACTATCAAAATTCTTATTAAAAATTGGTTCACCATTAAAAGGTAGTAAATTGCATTTATGAAAATATATATTTTTCATTTGTAAAATAGGGTTTGTTCTTATCTGATGCTTATCAATAGTAATGGATGAAAATGAAAAATATTTGATAGAATAAATAATATATTAATTTCATTTAAATAATTCAGTAATTGTAATTATTTTTTATTAAGATAAAACTCTTTTGTAAGTATAAAAGTTCTAATATTTGTTTATCCAATTAATTCTTAATTTTTTTTCCAAATAATTGTTAACCATTGAATTATTTTTCTATTTATGTATACCATAATTTTTCATAATTTAGTTAATACTATCCTTAACCACTATAATAATTTCTTGTATATATCATATTATATTAAATAATAATATTTTAATAATATATTGGTTTTTTGTGAAACTCAGCCTAGGGTGTAATGCCTGCTATCATGGAAGGTCGCTCTTGTGTTTAATGTAAGCAATATAAGAAGGTATCTCTTATGTGTAATACAATATAACTCTATTTTTCATGCATTGATATATATATATTCTATTATTAATAGTAAATATATTAAAATGATTCTAGATATTATATTCCCTTACGTGCTTGGTGTCACCTTGCATACACGCTTTCGACTACAACATTCATAAATTAGAATTTCGGGGTTTCACATTCACCCCACATTAATTAAATTTATTCCTTCCAATTTATCCTCAGTCTTGGGAATATATTTTTTGATATTTTTTTGTTGAAATCCAATATTTTGATAAGGGTTCGTAAAACATAATCACGAAAATAGAGATTGTGAAGTTCAAAGTTCACATAGAATGATATATAACTAGGTATCTAAGTATGAGAACATTAATGCAATGAGAAAATAAATACATTGAGGAAAAGAATAAATATTTATAGTTAGTGAATGAGTTAATCAATCACAAACTATTGAATGGTCAATATAATGGTGAGGGCCTCAAATCCAAAAATCATTGATGATTTAGAAAACCATCAGATCAAAGGAAATTACGTTATTTGGACAACATTTTATATCCAAGTCATTTTACCAATGTTGGTTAATTATTATAAAATGTAATAATATAAGAGAATATTCTTAATTTAATGTTTTATATTTCATATGATCAATTCTATCATTTGGTAATGCTTCAATCAATTTCTAAATCATTCCATTTCACCTAAAAATTATTTACCAATAATGATTTTTTTTATACATAAAGCACTAAAAGAAACTTTTAAAGGATTATAAGGCCAATATAAGAGTGAAAAGTATACCTATTTTTCTTTAACTATCGTCCAAAACCAATATAGTCCATATGTTAATATAAAATTCTCAACAGTGACAATACTAGTTCATAATTAAAATTTACTCATCAAATATATTAATTAAAAATAATGAAAAACAAGCCAACACATTATGTAGGTCTCTAGTTCACATAACGCCCTTGTTTTCCTTCGGTCATGGGTTCAAGACCCATAGCAATTCCAAATTTAATTGGTTTTCACCCACCTTATAGGTTTCCCTTTTTTTAACCAAATAAAGTTAATTTACGAAATAAATATCATAGACATCCTTGAAATAAGGTTAATTACATAATATCCTTTTATCTAAAGTTTTCAATGAAACCCTAACACATAAATACTATATCCACTAATTTTCACAAATATCCTTCATTGGTATAAGGTTTATCCTAAATATTATTTACAGGATTTTTAAATCATAACAACATATCTTAAATCTAAAACAATATTGGATTAACCTATGTTATTCATTTTCATTATCAATTCAAATCCTTTATAAGGGTTTTTAATGAAAATGTAAATTATACAAATCATATCCCCCGACAGTGTTAACCTAGGTTTGTCGTAAGCCCCCATTTCTTGTACTTGGTTAGCCCGAGTCAGGTTTAGAACACCTTGTCAGAGTTATTACTCCTAGGTACATCTATGCCAGAACCCTATCCACTTTTATTATCAATACATGGATGTATTATTAGGAAGTCCCACATAATCTAAATTTTAAAAAAATTCTAGTATATTCATCTATAATTATCCAAAAATTATACCGTATGGTTATTTTCTCTAACCTTTTTTCCCTAATATAGTTCCCAACCATTCAACTAAACTTCCTCAGATACCAACTCTAGTGACCTGACCCCCGAAGGCCTAGAGCTTGTATCTCCAGCTAATTACATCGTCAAGATTTCAAAGAATCAAATCATAAAGTACATAAGAGTTTAGTAGTTTTGGTAAACAAGTTAGATAAATATAACATTTATTTTAAGTGAATAAAACAATTAAAATATATTTTTTATAAATAAATAAATAACTTTTAGGATACCATTATTCCATTTAGTAAATCCCTTTATATCTTTCATAATATAGTTCTTCAATTACTGGGGAAAGAAAGATAATTAGTGTGATCTCAAATTCCCGGTAAGGAAAAAATATAGTGGAAGAAATAATTAATTAATGAGAATAGTCAATATGGAAAAGAAAAATTACATGCATTCCAAGTAATCAATAAAATAAATGTAAGGACACAATAAATAATGATATTTAATAACTAAAATCATGTAACATCAAAGTAAATATATAAGGAAAAATAAATATGGAAAGGTAAGAAATAGAAACTCATGAAATATAAATAACTTAAAATGATATATATCCATATATATATCAATGAAAAATATCTTGGATGAATAATAACTGAATCTAAATAAGGAAAATTCCTAACTATTGGACGTCATTTTTCCTTGGAAAATGGAACCATTCCCATTAAGATACAGTTTACCTATTTCAATTTTATCTACTAGTTCGTTCCATGAGACCATTGAAGCATATAATGGCTTTTATTTACCAGTCCCCAACCTGTAGGTCTTTCTTTAATTGATCCCCAACCCATCTATTAAATTTCCAAAACATTCCTCATATCAAATAGACAATATATCTTATCAAATATTTATATTGAATAAATTATACAGATTTATCAATATTTCCCCAAATAATCAAATTACTTTAAATGGAGACAACATACAAAAAATGGTATATGATTTAGGAAGTACACATAGACATGAAAAAGTATATGGATATTTAGGGGAATTTAATGTCAAATGATCATAGGAAATTGAATATTTCAATTGGATTAAATGTAATAAAGGAAGTGATTTTGAATAATATCCATTTAAAAATAATTCATAATCCATTTATATGAAAATTATGGCGGGTATTAATACAATATAACCCAACTCGAGTAAAATAAAAGGTTTTTGTCATTGATGAATAGAAACATCATAAAAAGATATTTTAGAAACTTTCTTGTAAAAAAAATCCTTAAAAAACTGTTTGAATAATATTTACTTTTAAAATAACTTTTGAAAATAATTTCTATAAAAAGTAACCTTTTAAAAATATAAATGAGGATTCAATGAAATAATTGTGGGTAAATACTTATATGATGTATGAGGTAAAAATAATAGTCCATTTGCATGCTTAATGGTAAAAAAAATGACTTGTACTGAAATCGAAAAGAAGATTCATTTGAAAAGATTTGTAAAAGAAAAAAATATTAAAAATTTCCAACCAAAATCATTTTAAAAACATTTTTTAAGTCTTTTAATAAATGGTTTTCAAATGAAAACTAGTTCTATGACTAAAGAGTGATTCATATTTTGGTTTCCAAAAAAACGGTTTCTAAAATATTTTGACAGTCAAGAGTGGAAAAAATGGTACTAATAATTCAAAATGATCAGGAATAAAAGAAGGATAGAAAATATTTTTTTTTGAAGAATGTTCATTTAATTTCCTTTAATTGGAATACTTGTGAAAGATCATTAATTTTATTCTTAATGAATGTAATATTTAAACATCCCAAAGTGTCCTATAATACTTGGAAACATTTCAAATATTAATCCTTGTGAAGGAATAATATAAAATTTAAGTTTTAAATACCATGAATATAAAAAATTCCTTATATAATATATAAAAATGAGTAGTGTATACACTATATAAAATAATTCAGTGTTTAAGATGACATTTATTTCATAGAAGTAAAAAGTGATATGAAAATATCTTACATTTTGTTTCGTTTTATTTGATGTCCTTTAAACTACTATATAAGGGGTATAAAAATGTTAAAAACTTATAAAAAACAATATTAATATTTACTATATCATATATTATCTTATTATAATATCTTATTTCCTTTTGGTAAATAATATTTGATTATTTTAACTATTTTGGGTGTTAATTTCAAAGATCGTGCGGTATGTTTTAACTTTTTATTTTTGTTGTTATTAAATATATCATGGTTTCATCATATAAATAATTTAATCCAGGATCTTAACATCATATATATCTAATATATATATACATATAATGAATCTATAATGTTTGGATATTGGAAATGAAATGCATCGTTCATGGATATGGTAGTTCGTACATACACATGAACGATACCTTCATTTCATTTTCGTATTTTAAAAGAATGAAAAATAAATGATATGTATATAGAAGTATATTGTGATTCTAGAACCCTATTTATTTAATATAATACATATATTTTTATTAAAATTACCCTTAACACATTCCAGGTTTATTGTGAATGAATCACATTATTTTGAGGGGTCAGTAGTCCACACACCCTCAAACGATGTTAACATATTATTGAAAAATAAAAAGTGTTAAATGTTTTTGTTATAAAAGGATTAAATAATTTTAATTAATTGATAAATATCATTTATATACTGTATAAATATTTTTTCCTTCAAAATTTCCAATCGTTAATATTGGTAATGGAAAATGAACAATTATCATTTCATGAGGCGGTAGTCTTCCGTACACAGAAACATTTTGTTCATCACCCATTATATAGATGCGTGTATATGTTTAGGTTGAAACCTTATCATAAATAAATTATATTATAGTGAGGATACCATTTTTTACAATAACATACTCATAAGTGTTTATTGGGTGAATAATGGAAATAAAATTAAAAAGCTTAAGAGAAGACGTTAACTATTAATTGGGTAAATACTTTTGGTTTGCATGAAATTGACTCCTTGTAAGACTTTACACCCAATGGGAGGATTCACAGTAGAGGTCGGGGATATTGGGAAGCTGTTAGGGTAGATCTTGGAATAATCTAAGTGTTTTTATAGGTATGAGTAATGGGGAGAGTTGGTGGAATTTTGTAAGGTAGGAAAAGGACTCACTTGGTATTTTTGAAAAGAAGTTATTTGAACTCATTTTTTACCTAAAATAAGTATAATAAATATATAAAACTCAATAATTTAAGGTTCATGGAAAAAGTATGTCCATAAAATTGGTTTTGCGCAATTGGATAGGTAATTTATGCCATTAAAATAAAGGTTTCTCCCTTTATTAAGATTAATTTTAACTTAAATGTTTCTTAATTTTAATTCCTTTGATATATATTTTTGGTCAAAAACAAAGTTTTTCTTATTAAAAATAATAAATTAGAATTATTATAATATGAAATACATTTTTCCAAATTAAAATAATATAATTGGTAAAAACTAATTTAGAATTCATCCCGTAGGAGGGATGACATTGTGGGTTTTTGAGATAAAAACATACGAAAGTTTGATATGTTTTTATTATCAATTCCAATGTGAAATTAATTAAAATGAATAGATTGTATTAATTGATAAAGAAGTTATCTAATTAAATATTAAAACCAATTCAATGTATAATTTATCCTTATAAATAAATTCAATTAAATAATTTTTTTGAACTAATATTAAATATTTTTAACTATTCATTAAAAATACGGTTGAGAAAAAATATGAGAAAATACCTTACCCTAATTTTTAGGTTTTTTTCAAATATAATGTCTATTTTAAGATATGAAATCAATATTTATGTAAAAATTATGATATAAAATGGTTTTAGCATTAAATGTCTGTAAAATTACTTTTATAAAAGTGTAGGTTTTTATTTTTTAAAAATGATTTGTTCTTATATTTGGCTAGAAAACCTAATGGATGAATATGAAAAATATTTTATTGAATATATAAAATATATATTTGAAAAAAATCAATAATTTTAAATAATTATGTTTATTAAGATAAAACTCCATTATAATCAAAAAAATAGTAATATTTCTTTTTATATCCAATAGATTTTTTATTTCTGTTTCACCATAATTGGTAACCAATGAATTCGTTTTATATTTATATAAACCATAAATATTTATATGTTAGTTAATACTATTAATTACCACTAACATAATAGTTTTGATATATCATATTTTATTAAATAATAATAATATAAAAATATATTGTTATTTGGGGAAACTCGATCTTGCGCGTAACACAAGCTATCCTGGAAGGTCACTCTTGTGTGTAATGAAGGATAACTCGGTGTTTCATGAAATAATATATATAAAATATATTATAAGTATTAAATATATTATAATGTATCTGGAAATTATAAGACCTTAAATTCTTGGTGGCATCTGTCATATACGTTATCGACTATAATGTTCTTACATTATAATTTTATAGTGATAGATATAAACAGTCACATAACCCAAACAGTAAAAGGATCAGTTCCATATATATTATCTATATAAAAATATTGTAATAGTTTTAAACATTTCTGTATAATCGTTCTCTTGAATGCCAATTTCATGATATATCACATGGTATAAAAATATTCACAATCTTGGGATTCGAAGATGAATAAATTGTTTAGATTAAATGATTCATAAGGAAAAGACATATTATAATTTAATAGATCATAAAAATGATGGTGAACATGAGTAAAATGATGAAAATCATATTAAAATATCGTAATATTATATATGATAATCATAAAATATTTTATTTCATTTAATAGGACACAATGATTGTTAAAGAATTGTAAATGCTAAAACATATTACCTGTGAATATGAAATAAAACAATTGAATGTATAAAATGGGAGTCAGCCTAAAAATATGGAAATAAAATTCACATTGACAGTTTTTTATAACTAGAAAAATAACATAGAAATGTGGATCATTTTTAAATATATTAATTCCCATGCGATAAAAACCATTATTCACAGGCTTATGTGAACAAACTCATTTTTTCCATACATGAAATATGGGAATGAACATCATGAACATTCATGTGTGATAAAACTCATTATTTTAATGTAAAACTATATCCTGAGATATAATATTAAGTAAATGAAAATTAGGGAAATATAGGACCCTACCTTCATTAACAATACATATGTGTTCCACATAAAATCAATCATTGTCATATATTAAGGAACCTAGTTAAAGAAAATGGGTATTTTATATAACCTGAAATTAAGTAATAATGGAAATAAAAATGAAATTTTACAGAATGAAACATAAAATAATAACATATATAGGATAATAAAAACATCCATTCATTAATTAAAAACATTTTTGGGAAAATGGAATTGAAAAAAATAACAAAACCTTTCGATACATTAAAGACAAAATTACTTTCAAAAATATTTTTGAAAGAAAATGGAAGTAATTATAAAACCATATTATAAAGAGTCCCAAAAAAATATAATTGAAAATTCATCTAGTTTATAAAAATCAATTTGGAATGAAATACGAAAAGAAATTATTTTGGAAGGATGGAAAACCTTCTAAATATTTTGAAATTCCTATACTATAAAATCCATCACCACGAAAGGATTCCAAAAAAATTTCATTAATATTAATAAAGGGTAATAAAAGTACAACTATAGTTCAAACAAATTGAGTTTCCATTGGAGAAAGGATATACTTTTTAAGAAGTAAAAATAGGGATATTGAAGAAAAATCAATCAAAAGTATTTGGAATTATTCATAAAAAAGGAATTTAAACTAAATAATAAAATCATGAAGGAAAAAGTTATTATTTTAAAACAAATGTTACAAAAAAAAATGGGTTAAATAAAAGATAAAATCATATGAGGTTATAATAGATCAATAGTGAATATAATTGTTTGAGAAGTGTGGTTATGGCCCAAGGAAAACATTTGAGTAACCAAAAAAACATACAACCTTTGTATCTTTGGAATAAAAATAGAATGGGATATATAACATTAAACATAATTTTGAATATCATGAAACAAAATATAATTGTGAAAAAACACAATAGCGAATTATTTACACTATTTAGATGGAATATTGTTGTACAGATTAAACTTGTATCGAAGGATTCAAATTTGAGACAAAAAAACCGTTTCCATATTTCCCCACTCTGTCGAATGTGCACTAACATCCTGTATAACAAACATAAAAATCATAATAAACTATTTTACCACCATACCCATGGATAAATATATTTATAATTTCCATTTATAATAATTATATACATATATATTAGTTATTTTTTTCATATTTTCCCAAATCATGTATTCATAGTTTTGACAGTTTGTAGCAGTTTTATATGATCAATATTGTCATTTCTCCTCTTACAAGATTTAATATTAATATATCATTAGAATTATCATTATGTATGGAAAAGATTTATTTATGATGTTTAAAGATTCATTCATGAGTACATTATACTTAATCAAAGAAGAAGAAGTTAGCACAAAAAAATTCTTGGTAATTTTCAACCTATGAAGGGAGTTTTCTTAATTATTGAGTTAAATTTTAATGTATTGTTAACAGAAAAAAATTATGTATTTATAACGAATTATATAGGAAATTTAGTTTTCATAAACATCCCTGATATAATTTCATATCATTGTTCAAATAGGTCGTCAAATAAACCCAATCATGAACATACCATTATTATCGTTGATTATGAGGTTAAATAATTGTAATATAATCACTCTAGAAAAATTGTGTTTTCATTTACTAATTTGAGGTGTTATTTTTTAAAATTATAATTGATATATAAGAATATTAAATCAATTTTAAAATTTTATACAATATTAATTAACATTATTCCTCATAGTAACATTGTATTAATTGATTGAATTTAAATGATTTTATATTGATAATTTAATTAATAGGAACCCTGATATTTCATAAATGAGCCATAATTATAACATTAAAAACATATTTTTTACGTTTAAACCATTATCATCACCATCCATGTAAGGACGTGAAGAAATGGAAAACCTAAATCAATCATTTCATGGAGGTGTTAGTATACACGTATTCATGGTTGGTGATTTTGTTTTCCATAGAATAAGTAAATGATGTAATATGTTTTTTCGTTTGAAAATATAAAATATATAATAAAATTAAAAAATATATTTTAAATTTCCATTTATATTCATCCATATAGGGTTTTAATGGAAAAAAACATTGTGTCACAGAGGTGGTAATTATAACAACACATGATTCATGGTTTTATTCTTCTTAATGGAAAGGGGGAGGGTGGTTAGTTCTTGTACCTTCATGATAATAAAATTCAATTATAATAAGGATAATTATTTTATCTTTTTAATTTGGTGAAATAATATTTTTGTAATAATAAAATCACTAAATTGAATATAAAATAGAAATACAGGTTAGAATGTCATGAAGCAACCCGGGTTGACCCTGAAACCGGTCACCCGAGCCAGTCTGTGGCATGGATCAAAGAGCGTTCCCAATCCCCATTTGCGGAAAACTAGTTTCGGGCATCAGAAAAATATAGTTGGGAATGATTTGGGCTTTAACCAAGACATATAAATAATCATAAAATGAAAAAATTTATAAATAAAGGAAAATAAACTGAACTACATGGCATCAGAAAAAGGAATAAATAAACCAACATGACCAAAATCAAGTGACCATATTGGACACCACAGAACATAAACTACAGTACCTCCAAGTCTGATCCATGACTAAAACCTGTAATTAAAAATTAAATAAGGTGTAAGCACCGAGATGATCAGTAGGAATTCCAAAATATAACAATTCCATATTCCCTTTCCTTTTATATGAATACCATAACATTCCAGTTTGGAAACATGACATAATAAAATATGCTTTTCATTATTTTTAAATTCAAGTAATGAGTTTTCATTTTCACATAATGAATTTATCTCCCCCTAAATTTTCAAAATAGTTTCCAAGCATGCATTAACATTTCAAAATTGAAGGAAATCAATTTATATTAAAAATATGGTTTTCAAAAATAAGGCATCATGTATGAAACAACTGAAAAAAAAATTACATCACAAGAATCATGTCATAAATGAGTACCATGGGAAATCCCTATTGGTAGCTAGTGAAAGTGGGACCCTGGAGACCGTGTACCTTGGTGAAACTCGTCTTAGAAACCATGACCCTCCGAAATTGTGACTTAAAAACCAGGACCCTTAGAAACAATGGCTTAAAAACCATGACCCTCAGTAATTCATATGTTTAGTTAGTGTTGTTACGTCAATCCTACTGGACGAACCAGGATGAACCCTTGTCGTGTCATCTAGCATACTAGTCCAGGTCACCCACCGGGATACCCAGGTTTCCCATTTTAATCTATTTCAAGTGGTGATGAGTTTTCTATCAAGAAAACATATATATA
The DNA here is from genome assembly GCA_963277665.1 of Viscum album. Taxonomy (NCBI): domain Eukaryota; kingdom Viridiplantae; phylum Streptophyta; class Magnoliopsida; order Santalales; family Viscaceae; genus Viscum; species Viscum album. The sequence goes on along the minus strand of OY728121.1, from coordinate 1,401,706,067 downwards.
TATATATAACATTCTTTATTTTAAACGCATTAAACCTCTCACCACCACTCTCCCTCTTTAAGAGCATCCCCACTCTTTCATGTCACACAATGAATAAGCATAGAATTGTGGACATACTAACACATTCAACATAAAACCATTTTATTAAACCAAGGGGGCATGCCTCAAGATAGTATTTCCTTTTTCCTAAAACATTCTTAAGGTGCCGAACGGGTTTAATTACATAATGGGAACACTTTTTACAACTAACCGACCGAAAGTCCAAACACCATTGGAACTACTCATTACCAATTCAAAACCACTTAGAAAATCAATTTTCCAGAAAAGTCACTTAAGAATTATACCATTAGAAACACATTTCAATTTCAAAACCAAAGGAATAATCATTTCTTACAACCTCAACCAGATTCCATAGCATATATATATATATAGAGTAAATGTAAATCATATCTCTAAAACTAGCAAGCAATTATGAAATTCAAATTAAAGGCCTATGCATAGGGGACCTACCTCAAGCACGTCATTTTATGTCGATGGCCACTAGAACGGACACATGGCATACACACACACACACACATGCATTTATACATACACACATATATATAAACCCCTATATTTATTTCACATATTTCCCATGCCATGAGAGAATATGTAAAAAGAGGGTATATATATATATTCCCTACCCTGTGTATGTAAATGTAGGATACCTCGAAACCCACGACCCAAAACCATTGAAGTGAGGTCCAAACCACTACACATATAATTTAATAATATAATTAAACACATAAAAAATCTATAAAAATTTTCAAAATAATACATCAAGGGTTATCACCAATTACACAACCATTCATTATAACACAAGAATATATCTCATAAACCATAATCGTCATCTGTAACAGGAGGGTTCAACGAGTGCATTCAATATCACATCACAAGTGCCAATCGGGACTTCACCCATTTCATATACATTTGAAAATCCGTTTTTAAAACAATCTGAAATTTCAAACACAACTCCAAAGGATGGCATAAACATTTCCAATAATAACCGCATAAATCAAGGTAATTCCATTTGAACACAAAATAATTCTACTCCTAGCCCATTTGTACTAAAGCCCAATGATCAAGTGCATTTAACAAAAGTAAACTTCCATTGGCATTTTTATAAAACATAATGGATGAATCAATCCAATTTCAATCAAACCACTTTAAAAGAGGCCAAACAGGAATTTCCACAATGGATAAACCACTAACACATTTCAACCCACCTTTTGGATGAAAAGTGACAACACCAAATGATGCAGCATGAAACACCAATAAAAAATGCTCAATTTCATGTCAAAATACAACATTAAAATTAAAAACTTCCTCAATGATACCAAAAGTAGTTTCCGCTCCACACAAATAATTTAATAAATCATTCGACCAGTTTTTAATGCATTAACAAATATCACAACAAATGTTTGCTAAAAAATACCCACAATTTTGTTTGAAATTCCACTTTAGAACCAACCACATAACATGGACGCATGAAAAAATGATTTTTACCACAAATATCATTCAATAAAACATTTTACGATTTAAAAAATAGACCCAAGAAACAACACATGCCCTTACGTCAAAAAACACACCCAAGTATCCTTTTTAAGTTAAACACACACCAACACCATACTAAAATATAAACTTCATCCCTTGCGTGATCTAATAAAGGAATCACACAAGTCATAAAACACAACCAATGTTTACCAAAAAGTTTATTGCCTAAATAGAAATCTTTTCAAAGAATAATGACATATAAAAATCAAACACAAGTTAATCTATTGCAAAAACATCTTTCACAACAAAAACAAAATTTCGACAACTCAAAAATTACCAAACCCCTTAATTAAAATTAAACCACAATGATGAAATTAAAGATTCCTTTCCCGAAAACCATGGGGAATCAAATTCCCTAGAGGGAAATGGATAAAACCGGTGTCAACGTAACCCGATAGAACCTAAATAACAAGTTTCAATCAAAAGAAAAACCACAAACATATTTAGGGTTCGGCCAAATCTATACAACCCTCAAAATCAAGGAAAACCACAACAAAGGGGTACACATTGGATGAGGATGCAACCACCGAAGGGAGCACTGGAGGAGGGGAGGATCGACTTGTGAAGGGATGTTCGTGAAGAAGGAGGTCGCACTAGAAAGAGATTATGCAAGGGAGAGGTGCAGTGTGTGGAGATGGGGTGGTGCGATGGGGGTACGGTCAGAGGAGGGTCGTTCGCCGGAGGAGGAGGAGGAGGATGAGGCATGAGGGGCCCTTGGATGGTGAAGGGGTCACACGAATGTCATGATACATGGAGAGGGAGGGTAGGTCGGGACACGTGAGGGAGAGAAAGGGGAGGAAGGGGGAAAAGGAAGAAAGGAAATGACACTAAAATAAAAGAAAATTAGAAAAATAATAATAGAAAAACTAACCCTAAAAAACATAAATATAATAATAAAATTATTATTATTATTATTTACTTAATAATAATAAAAAACTAAATAATAATATTATCAATATTATTATTAAATATTTTTCCATTTATTTTATTTCGTTCCATTTTAATTTTAATTTAATAAATTTTTAGACATTAAGAAACCAGAAAGAAAATAAAAATAAATAAATCCATAAAATAACTCTGATCGCAAGATACCGGGTCAGGGTGTGACATAGAAACTCATACCTCACATACTGGATTATCCCCATTGTGAACATAGTTAAACCATTTCAGGGTCACATTTTTAGATATCCCGAACCTCCTTAATGTATCAAGGCTTTTAGAGGATTTGGTTGGAAATATATTGGGATGAACATAAAATGTTTCTGTGTCAGGGGAAGTGAAGAGATTAGTACCCATTTTGTAAATTAAATAGGGGGGATTTTTGTATATACTAAAAATATTTCATTAATATGAATTGAAACACAAGGAATTTGGCTCCAAAAAATATTATATAATGTATTCAGTGGGAGATAATGTTGAGAAACATCTCTTCCATTAAAATATATACATATTCTAAACATGTTAGCCCCTTTACCTATAAGGATACTCATTTTTTCATATTAGTTTGCACCATACTAATTCGATTTTAACTGGGTGATTTATCCTTTAAGGCTAAAAAATAAATTAGACCTATTATATAATTTGAAAAAAAATTCCCACATTTAAAATATTTTTTTATTAAGTTTTTACAAATGTTAAAAATATATTTTAAACACAAAATTTATAATGTATTAAGAATATTTTTATTCAATATAGGAATTTCTAGAATGTCAAATGTGGGTTTATAAATTAAAATCTATATTTGTAAAATTATAAATAAACTTATAAAATATATATTTTGTCTTTAATTTTTTTAAATAAACTTAAAATCTTTACTTATATAAAATAATATCTAAAAATTCATTTAATTTATGAAAAAATAGTATTTTACATTATTTAACTAAAAATTAGTATTTTAGAAAAATAAATAATTTAATATCAATAATATATAATTATGATTATTAAAAATATTATGTTAATTAATTTCAAGAATTATAGAATTCCAAATTTAAATAATATCCCAAAATATAACTGAAATCTGATCATAATGGAATATTGACTTTTAATGGTTAACTATTATTTATTATTTATTCTTATATTTTAATAATTTATTTATTTGTAAAATATAATTCATATTATAAATATATTTTATTATTATGTAATCATAATATACTTTTTCATAGAAATAAAATAAATTTTTAGAAAAATATAACTATATTCATAGAATGATTTTCATACTTGTTTGAGGTATACTAACTGATAATCATTATCATAAAAAAGTAGAATTAATTTTCATTATATACATAATTAACAATATAGAAACACATTTTCCAAACATCCAATTTATTGAGTAGGTTTTATCATTTATAATTAATACATATATTTTTATCTAAATGTATCATGTTTTTTATTTAACACTATGAAAAATAAGTGTTTAGAGGTTTTTTTCATTTAACACTTCCTTAAAACAACACTAAAAAATTATGTGATTATTTTAGACAACTACCTCTAAATCGTGTGTCAGTATTTGGAGTTTTTTTTAATTTTTGTTAATTTTTAATTTATTTTAATATTTGTGATACATTTTTTTCAATATTTAATATTTATTTAATATTTAATTAATTATTCATTTTTTAATTATTCATTCATTCATTATTTATTTATTTATTATATATTATTTATTATTTATTAAATTATTATTTATTATATATTTATTTATTAAATTTTCATAATTATTTTATTTTATTTTAATATTATTCTATTATTATATTATTATGTTATTTTTTAATTTTTTTAATTTATATATATATTTTATTTTTGATATGTTTTTAATTCTCATATATAATTTTTTGTTATTATAGATTTTTTATTGTTCTCATTATTATTTTCATTAACATGAAAATTCACATACACATGCTCATTCTAATTCCTATGTCCATGCCCATTCCTATACTCATGCCATATATAGAGATTCTTTGGTTATAGAGATTTGAACCCCTTACCTCTTATTTAATCTCTAAAAACATTGTCTCTGTAGTAACCTCTTCATGAGTTGAATAAATTGAATTTTTTATTAATATATATGGATATATATATTGATTGAAAAAATACAAAATAATATAAAAAAACTAAAAGATTAGTAATTTAAATTAATGATTAATAATTAATAAGTAAACTTTAATGATTAATAATTAATTAGTTATTAAAATTTAATAATAACTAATTACCAACTAATAAGAAAAATATAAATGAATAATATATATATATATATTATTGTAATAAGTGGAAAATAATAATAAATAGTAAATAAAAAAACAGTAAATAGTAAACAATAAATCATAAGTGATAAATAATGAATAATAAATTCAGAATTCTAAACAACAAGTAATAAATATTAAATAACAAAAAATTAAAAAATAAATTAAAAATTAATTTATAATCTATAAACAAATAATAATGAAATAAAGAAATAATTAAATAAATAAATAAATAGTTAATAATAAATTAATAATAAATTAAAAGTATATTAATTATAAATTAATATTTAATTTATACAAAATAAATATATAATAAATAATTAATAAATATATATACAAATATGTGATATGAATGTACTCAATTATTGAAATAATAAAATAATAAAATAGAAATGAAAGATAAATAAATAATAGATATATAATAAATTATAAATAAATAAATAATAATAATAATACAAGATAAATAATAAATAAAAAGATAAATCATAAATAATTAATAATAAATAACGAATAACGAATAATAAAAAATAGAATAATATATAATAAATAATAGGTAATAGATAATAGATAATAGAATAATAAAATTACTAATGGATATGAATATATATAAATATGTATACATATATAAAAAATTACATTAATATATATAAACAAATTTTTAAGTTACATTAATATATATAAACACATTAATATATATAAACACATTTTTATATTACATAAATATATATAACCACACTCAGTAATATAAGTGTACATTAATATAAATATATACATAAACACAAGTAAATATAAATATCTCTATATATATTTACACATGTATGATATAAAAATATTTAAACATAAATATTTATAAGTATTTACCGATTTATATAAATATACACAACTATTCATACATTCATATAAATAGGTATATATAATTGATAGTAAATTACAAAAATATAGAAAAACTTAATAATTGAAACACCATTTAATCAATAGGAATGTGAACAAGTGGAATAAAATCAAAAATTTCATATCCATTGGGGTTCACATGTGACCCTCTTGAGGGGACTCACAAAGAGAATTGTAAATAGAGATTTTGTCCATATCTGGAAATATTTGTGGATCATTGATGAGAATGGGTGTTTCACCGCGTCCCCCCCCCCCCCCACCACCCCGAAGGTCTTCATGTGGAAAATGTTCACACTCCCTTAAATGAGACAGAAAATCAGTGGTCCATGGATAACCTCTCATCCTTGTTTAATAAAAGGGATAGGAAAATTATCTTGAGTATCCCTCTTTAGAGAGGTATGGTCTTGGATTTCTTGTTCTAGAGGAGAGAATTCACTAACACATTTACTGGGAAATCAGCTTATACACTGGCTACTAGTGCATAGACCACAGATGAGAGTGTTCTCTCAAAAAATATTTGGCAGCTCCTGATCCCACCAAAAATGTGGTAATATTTATGGAAGGCTTTCACCAAGATCATTCACACATTATATTTCCCCACCTATCTCCAAGAAACTGATAATATAACTTTTAAAATATTCTTATTAACACAATAATCCTCCATGCATGTGATCTCTCACTATCTAGGAGTAAGGGAAGTGTCATGTTACATCATCCGTTTTATATCCTGGGCTTATCTTATAATTTCACCACTCTTCTATCTGAATGGTATTATCTTTATGACTCCATATATATTCCAATTATGTTCACTATTTCACAAATCTTACGGGTTTGGGAGAACATTATCTTTAACCAGATCCACAAACCACAACCCACCTATATCATGCATGAAAACCTTTGGTTATCTACATAGAAACATTTTGAGAACAAGATTAAAGACCCCATTCCCTCTCAAGACCACTACACTTGGTTCCCCCACCTTCAGGTACCTTGAAACACAATGTGGATGCATCTCCCTCAGATTGAGGCCTCATTGGTTTTGGTGTAATTGATCATCACTTGACTGGAAGTATCATCACTACCATCCTATCCACACTCAAGGAGTTGTTTCCTCCTGCAGTTTATGAAGTATTTGTGGTAATCCTTGGTATATAAATTTTCTTGGATCAAGGATGGGACTTCGTTGTGGTGGAATCTTACTTCCTCCACATCATTCACGTAATATCACCCTCGAAGGATAGTCTCTAACAGTTTCTTCCTCTTATCTCAAAGATCTAGTTGTAGCAGTAATGTTTCTTAGATTTCTCCTTCTCCCTCACAAAAAAGGAGGGGAACACGGTGGCCTCCCATCGTGCTTCATGATGTCTCTAAGGGTTCCTCTCAATGTAAATATTTGTTTATAAAAGTGATTTATTTTAATTAAATATATTAACATATAAAAATCGTTAATGTTAAATTAAAGTACATCATGAAAAAATATAAAAATTAAAAACTGTTAAATTAATATGCATGTAATCCATTGTAATAAATTTAGTCCCCACTAAAAAAATCTATAATAGTCAATAATATTTGGCTGAATTACCTTTGAATGTTTAAAAGTTGGGATATCCTGACTAACAAACTTAGTGTTGGAGACCTTATTGGCCTTTTTTACCTAGAAAGATATTAATGGGGTATCCATGGAAATTAGATATTATATCTCCTCATAGTCATCAATTTGATATGTGGTAGATCCCAAGCGGACACATGGGTCAAATTTTCGATTGTTTGAATAAAAATTTATATTTAATTCCTTTACTAATACTATAATAAATAATATTATTTTAATTATTTCAAAATTTAAATATAATTTGGTTTTATTACATTTTTTAAGCTTCCAACTGAAATGTTTTTGAGCTAAAATGGACTCTCGGATCAAAAGATCAGATTAATTGATGTTGAATTATGTTTTTCATCCTATAAGAGATTTATTTTATGTTTCAAATTATTATTAACTAGTAATTATAATTATTTATTAATTTACACATTATAAATAATTAAAATTATAAATAAATATATATTTATGAATGTAAAAAATAAAAAATAAATACTAATTAAATATATTTTTCTCTTTAATTAGGTTGGGATTTTTTAAAACCGTCATTATTTCGCAAAATATTTTAAAAAATCACTACTAGTTGTCGATGGTTTTTCTAAAACCCACCAATAAAAATAAATGTAATTTTTATTTGAAATTTTTTAAAATATTTAAAAACCATTTAGTGTATGTTTTGTAGAATAGTTTCTAAAAACTACAGAAAAATGTTTTCCTCAAAAATATTTAGTAGTGTTTTTCAAAACGACCACCAAAAAATGTTGTTAAATAATTTTTCCTATTATGAAAGTTTAGTGTTTCTTGTAGAGAAAGATATCAATTAGATAATATATTTATGGTTTATATATAGGTAAATCTTGGGTCATTACATTCTCCCCTCTACCCCACATAAATAAATAACATCCTTGAAATTTTCATTATCATTTACCAAATTAAGAAGCTATGTGAACCAAGAGAAACTATAAAAATATCTTCTACTGATATAACCACCTCACTATGATTGGTATGATTAGGAAAATACCTATCTGAACTATGGTTCTTATGTGTTCATAGGGACATGCCCTTTAAAACATCATTTCATTGATCTTGATTCACCCAAATACTAAAACCCAAAAGATTATTATAATGACCAAATAATCATATTAGATAATCATATGAATATGAAATATCAATACTATGACTTCATACCCAATGATAAATTCATTTAATCCAATTATAATTTCATTTTAACTTTTACATACATAGTTAATACTATAACTCTCTTGGTCCCACCTAGTTATCATTAAATTGTTTTCCCTCATACTTCTTAATATAATCTGTCAATTTAACTAGGAATTATATTCGTCATATTGGCTCATAGATAGGATATTATCTACCTTATAATATCCCCTTGAGTTTCAAACACGGTGTAAATTTATTTCCTTTTGTCTAGCACCTAGTGATGATTGAGTTAATACCCAACCCAACAATTTTTGGGTTATTAACTCTATGTACATCTGTAAGGGGGATTACAAATAATAGTAGTATAAAGATAGTTATTTATTACTAGGTAAAATAATCTAATCATGAAATTACAAATATTTCAGGAAATCAATTAATACATGTAGTCATATCAAATATTTTCATTAAAATTCCACAATATTAACTCAAATGTTAACTAAATCAATCTACAAAACTATCTAAACTGAACTCATATAACAATAAAAGTGACCTATGAAAATAATGAAATAAATAATACATTAACATCATGATAAGGGAATACATCGAACAAACTCTCACACACCCGAAAGACCAAAAGGATAAGTGTCTTGGAAATTAATGACATAAAAATAATTATTTATAACACATGAAAAAATTTCTCCACAATTGTGATCTCATAGAACCTTTTGAGATATCCCGCATGAAACGATCAACATCCTGACCAAGATTTAGTAGCATAAAAAAGGGGTGACATCAAATGACCTGTATGGGAAAAACATGTTAATGGGTAATAGATTTTAAACATGAAGGAGAATATGAGTAAAATATTTAATAAATTATTAATGATTATAACACTATAGATGATGACCATTAAACTTATTGGAAAAACATAAAATCTTAAAAGGACCATAAAGGAAGCAAAAAAAATAAAACATATAACATGTGGTCAGGAAATAATGAGAGTAATACCTAAAAAAAGTCATAAACAAGAAAACATGTAATTTCCTGGAAGTAAAATACTTGAAAAAATTTCAAAACATGAAAATAACCTGGAAATGTGGAACATTATTAAGAATAGGAAAAACTATATGATAATCCAATTTATCCCATAATTATGTTAACAAACTCATTATGTCCAAGCTAGAAATTTGGAAAATAAATCATAAACATGTCTAAATGAAACCACAGAAAAAGAGTTCATTTTAAAATTACATGAACATAATAAATATTGGATATAAATATTTTATTGTTCCAAAGTAATCATAACATAATAATACATATAGTATGATAAAAACATTACTTTTGGAAGGAAACCCCATTTGTGTAAATACTATTGAAAATACAAAAAATCAAAAAAAATTATTTAATCAGAATACTAAAATAAATTTTAAAAAAACGTAATTGACAGAAATATTTTTTAAAAGATTATTAATAATAATTCTAAATAAGAAATAATAAAAAATATTTAGTTTTTATAAAAATAAATGTAGATTTTATGATAATAACATTATAAAAGGATCGAAAATATTTTAAATATTTGGAAATGTCTATATTAAGAAACCCTCATCCCATAAATGATAATGAAAAAATTGATATAAAATTAATAAAGTGGAATTAAAAGATTTTTATAGATAAAAATGTGTTTTATTGATGAAAATTATAAAATTAGTTGGAATTAAAAATCATGGAAACCGAAAAAATTCCATTAAATGTAATAGGAATATTTATTAAATAAATTAATTTTAACAAAATAATTGATTGATCAATGAAGATTAATTTCATCTCAGAAATTATTTTCCCATAAAATGAGGCGTATAAAAAAAATTCATCATCATTTTGAAAAATTACAATCATAAAATATAATAACCAAATATATTGACATTGACCCAAGGAAAAGATTTCAATTAAGAAAACCACTTTTATAGTTTATATATATTGAATCAAAATTGAGTATGGATTATAATATTAAAAAAACATTCAATATCATAAAATATAACATGATAATGATATAAAATAAAAAAATGTAATTATTTGAACCAATTAAAATGAATCATAGTGTATTTACTAAAAATGTCCTAATGGATTACAATTTGACACAAAAGAACACTTACATTGTTTCTTATCAAAATCTAATTCATTCTATCCTCATGTACAACAAACATAAATAACTTCTTATACTATTTTAGACCCATATAGATAACAAATAATATTAATAATATCCTTTTAAATCAAATTCATTCTTATCTAAATCGAATGCATTATATCCTCATGTTTTCCGGAAAATGTTTGACAAACAACCGTATGCGCTTTGGTGGTCAGTTCATCATGACCCATGAACCTATGCTCTCTGAGGAATGCCCTCTTCACCACAAAGATCCCATAATCATCTTGTGGCTACTTTAAGGGTGTGACCACAATGAACTCATATGGTGGAGTAACTTTCGCATTGTTCGTGTTGGCCCGCACCCTCCATATTATAGGCTTATAATTATGGGTGGTTTGGAGGTTTTATTTCAATAAAAATAAATATAAAATAATCCTTGATAATAAATCTCAAAAAAAATCCACCATACTGCATATATGCATGATTTACAGATCAACCAGTTTGTGGGTTCATCTGCATTTGTCATTTCTAGAGAGGAATGGGGAGGCAATTTAAAATAAAATAACCCCTACATCTTTGACATTTGTGGTCAAGCCTTAGGTCCTTGAGGTTTCAAGACGTTGATGTTATTCTTCACTTCTGACTCCGTTCTTCAAGGTTCGTTGGATATGTTTGGCATACGTCAGTTTTTATCATTCTTCATTGGAGAGGAAGTTCGTCGGTGGTTCATTCCAGAATACTCAAAATTTAATTCCTCATTCCAATAATGTGTTAACCAATATAAAATTAAAACATGTTTTAGTGTTTCTATTACGCTACGATGTTGCATTGTTACGCTTTCACAATGATCCATTAAGGGGATTCCTTAATTTTGCATGGTCCTCACCTGGTCTTCTCCTCGTCACTGCACTACAACATCGATGTCTGCCTCTCAACACTGAGAAAGAAAAATAAAACTACTTTTTAAAGTTATTTTATTATCTCTATGAAAAATCCAAAAATTAACCTCTTTTCCCCTAGCCATCCAATGTTATGTCCTTTCTAGTCGAATTGTGGCATTCTAAATTTAAAACTGCCCTTGGATTTTTGGTCCGTGCTCTATTTCAAAAGATATAAAAACCCACTTTCATGTTTACTATTTGTACCTTAAAAAGGTAAAAAATCAACTTTCACCCTCGACATGCGTCGATCGACATAAAGCCCCGCCTGAGGGAAACATTCCCCTACGCACTCAATGGTACTATCTGATTTTCAATCCGAATTACCATTTAAGATATATAAGGATCTGGAAATAAAATAATTGTTACATAATTATTTTATTTATGGCCACAAACTAATTTCCATCATTGGCTCGCACCGTCCAATGTTAGGATCTACCTAAGGAAATCATACCTTCACAAGCTTAGCATTGGTCTCAGATTATTAATCTGAATCACCGTTCAAGATTTATAACAATTGAAAAATAAAATAATTCTATTTTAATATTTTATTTATGGGTATTCCATTTTTAGGTTTTCTCTCTAGTGGGCTACACTGACTAAACATAAGTTGTTCCTAGGGTAAACCCACCATCCCAAATGAATTGGTTCACTTGAATTTATGATCCATGCATCCATTTATGAGTAATTACACTTTTTTAGGAGAACCTATCATGCCTGGTATTTAAATATTAACATTTTCTTATGGATCATTTCAGGCCCTCTAGGCCTCATAATTGCACATCGTCTCAGTGCCTAGTCGCAAAATAATTCCATATAAGTTATCAAAAATATACAGAAATTATGGGACATTACATTCTCCCCACATTAGGGATTTACGCCCCAAAGATCCTAAGAGGCTATAATACTAGCCCAACTGAATGGAACGTACGTAAAAAGAAGTACAAGCTCTGTAGGTCCTCCAACAAGGATCATACTTGAAGGGTAGGTACAGCTCTCCATCCGATGTTACAGCAACACACAACATCTATCGATCCACCTCTAAGAACCACCTAGTCCTAGCTCCCCAAAGGCCCAGTCAGAGTTTTCTATTGTCTACACAAGACTAAACAAGTGTGGGCTATGCCTGTATAGGGGGTCAGTATAACAATACTGAGTATGGACCCCAAGACCCCCAAAGCTCTCTCTGAAATCCACAATGGAAAACACCAAAAAGGAAACACCATAGAGTTAATACCACTAAGAATGATCTAAAACACATATCAAAAAGTAAAATTCATAGATCAAACTAGGTATAACTTAAGTATATAAGTAAAAATGATTATTCGTAAAGCTAGTTCCTCTTATTCTTTCAAGAGGCTCTGCTGCTAATCCACACAGAGTCACTATATGCTGACCCTCATAGGATTTCTCGGTGATGACCCACACATGATTTTTAGGTGTTGACCTATATATGATTTCAAGGTGCTAACACACACTAGATAGCTATGTGCTAACCCACACAAGATCTCTAGTTGCTAACCCACACAGGATCACAATTCATTCTTCACGTAATAACTAGGAATTGGATTCCCGCACTTAGCACACTCGATTCTAGGAGGATCTGTCCTCAATACATCATTTATACCTCATCCTACCCAAAGTCTCAGATAGAGTAAACTCAATGGTCTATCTCTATGTAAGGGTCCAAATACAAAAGACGGCACGTCGAAGAGATGCCCGGTTTGAAAGATATGGGTATTTTTAATAAAAATGGTCTTGTTAGATTCGAGTCTGATCCAAGACAGACATATGATTTTTTTACCAAAACTCACATATAGTATCTTAGAAGGATATCCTTGCTACAAGGGTCCTAACGCCATTCACAGCGCGTCAAAAAGATGCTCGGTTTGAGTGATATAGGTGTTTTAGTAAACACGGACTGGTTACATCTTGGCTTGGTCCGACCTGGTCAAAACGACCCAACCAACCTGGCATGGGGGGTCCCATATGCCCATGTTTAATTCGACTGACTCGACCTGACATGGTTTGGGTCCTGGTTGGTCCAGTCCGACATAGAGAGTGGATTAGGACCAATGGGCCTCACTAGATCTGCCGAGTTTGTTTGGGGGTCTCACTCATTGGGTCACCTGACACCCCAACCTTGGCTATCCCGACCCAAAGTGCGCGAGTCTGGCCAACTGGGTGTAGGTCAGGCCCACTATAAAAGGTCTGCCACACTTGGTGCGATAATGGTCTGTTGGGCCTTGGGACCGGCTCGGCTCGGTGGCTCCGAGCACTACCCACCAGCACGAAGCCTGTCCTGCGTGGTGTGGGAAGGTGGTTCCCCACCTTACCAAGACGCGGTAGGTTGGCGCATCCGGCCTCCACTGTCCCTACAGATGCATGGACTTCTTCCTTCCGCAGGGAAATGACCATGGCTGCCAGCATGACTGGGTGGCCTTGATGCATGACACCCCTCCACGCGGTGCCTGCTTGGTGTCGAATCACCTCGCCACCGTCCACCATCCATGGACACCTCCACATGTCCCACTAGGGCCGGCGTGCCTGCAGATGTTCGATGTACAACCAGACATGCTCTAGTGGTCTGTTCTTCATACAGACTGCATCTGTGCTCTCTCAGGAATGCCCTCTTCACCACGAAGGTCCTGGAATCATCTTATCACCACATTGAGGTTATGGCCACAATGAACTGACACAGTGAAGTTCTTAAGGCATTGTTATTATCGGCCCATTCCCTCTGCATTAAGGGTTTATAATCATGAGAGGTTTGGGGATTTTAGTACAATAAATCAAGAGATAAACTAATCCCGGATAATAACTCTAAAAATAAAAGTAACCCTCCAACATGAACACACAATTCTCAGATCAACCAGTTTTTTGTTTGATTCACGTTCATCATTTCTAGAAAATAATATTGAAAAAAGTTAAAATAAAATATCCCCTACCACTTTGACATTCATTTCCGCATGGTTACGTCCCCGAGGTATCAACACGTTGACGTCGTTCATCACATCTAAATTCATTCTTTGAGGTTCTTGATAGATGTTTTATGTTCCTCGGCGTTTGTAGTTATTCATTGGATAGGAAGGTAGTCAGAGGTTCATCTAAGAATCCTCATAGGTTAATTCCTCATACCACAAACACGTCAACCAAAATAAGAGGAAACTATTTCACAGTATTTTTGTTATGTAGTGATGTTGAATTGTTATGTTTGCCCAAGGAGCCACTATGGGGATTCCTTATTTGTACCTTGTCTTCCCCTCGTCATTGCACCACAACATCTCTATCTTCCACTCAACGGTGAAAAATGAAAATAAAACAACTTTTTAAGGATTTGTTATTATTTTTCAGAAATGTCCGTAAATTAACTTTAATGTTCATCCCCTATCATCCAAACTTATGTCCCTTTTAAGAGAACCTTAGTATTCTGAATTCAACGTTGTCCTCTTATTCTCAATACAATCACCATTTCAAATGTTAAAAAAATCCACTCACATGTTTACTAAACGTACCTTAAAGAATGTTCAAAAACAATTATCATTCACCATCAACCCGTCTCGGTCGTGGTTGGGCTCCACCTAAGGGGAACATTCCCTCATGAGCTCAAATGTACTCTCATATTTTTAATCTAAGTTACTATTTAAGAGTTATAATGATTTTAAAATAAAATAATTTTTAATGAATTATTTTATTTATGACCAAAAACTAACTTCCATTATTGGCATGTTCCAGCTAATGTTAGGATTTTCCTTAAGAATGAATACCCTCATGAGCTTGGTAGCAGTCACATATTTTTAATCCATTTAACCATTCCTGAGTTTTGAGAATTTAAAAAATAAAATAATTTTATTCAATAATTTTATTTATAGTTATTCCATTTTCAGGTTTTCTCATTTGAGGGTTTCACCTACTAAACTTAAGATGTTCCTAGGGTTAACTCACCATCACAATCGCAATGGTTCCCATTTATTTCTGATATGGGAATCTATTTAAGATATATTCCACTTTTTTAGAAAAACCTCTCATGCCCACTATTTAATGCTTAACATTTTTCGATGGTTCATTCTGGGCACTTTGGGCCTCAGAATCACACTCTGCCTCAACAAATAATCTCTAAATAATAACAAATAATTTTAATATATATATATATGGATAATCTTAAACATTACAATTTCCATCGTCTGTTTGTAATGGATTTTCAAGTTGAATTGAAGAAAAACACCCTAAGTGGAAAGAAATGGTGTTAATAGGTTTCTAGAATATTAAATGATTTCATAATTATTTTTTTTACATTTTATGAGGATGATTCATTAGATAATTCATTAGTGATATTAATTTAGATCATTTTGGAAATTCTTCCATAATCACAAACTTTTTGAATCATATACAGTTAATATTAAGAATATAAATTAATTATAAAAGATAATAGAGGTCATATAATACACTTTAAAATCTCTTTGAAACATTAAAATGGTTTTACAAAGTTCTTTTTTGGATGTAAAGGATATTAATGGAACATCACCCACGATGTTAGTAAATTGAAACATTACGGATGATGTTCTTATAATTTGAATAAGAGGGAGAGGAGAGGTAGAGTGAAGATGATTTTTTCCATAAAAATGTTAACTATACAAAATATATATAATAATGGACCTTTCATGACTCTTGGATAAGGGTAAGTGAAGAGATTATAAGAAAATAAATGAATTGAAAATAAAAAATAAGAAAATGAAAGAGGATTTTTACCTCTTTATCCCTTCTCCTTGGGATCCTCCTTAAGTAATTTAGTTTCGGAATTTTGGTGAGATGAGAAGATATTAGATTTGGGGAAGATACTTCGGAAGGGGATTTGGAATAATTTTTACAATTATCAATGATTAAGTTGTGTGAGAGGTAGAGGGGGTGAAGGTGGTGTTTCTAGTGGAGAAGAGGAGGAGTTTTATATTATTTTAATCATTAGTTTAATATTTTTTACCAAGACTATGAATCTAATTGTTTCATGTTAACTAAAATAGTAAAGTGATATTTTTAGTTCAAACCAAGTGTTATTATATCAGCCTCGATTCTAGGAATAGTGTATTTAACATATAATGTATATATATGGTAATTTATCATATATCACTATTCATAAAAAATTTGAGTATTTTAGAAAAATCCCAAAAAATGACCCTAACCATTGTTCTACATGTATAATTGAAAAGTGGGCTCAATATTATAATAATAATTTTATAAATATGGGAAAATTTATTATTAAAAAAATAATACTTTATTCTAAAAAATAACAATTTATAAACTATAACTCATTTTATATTGCCTTGAAAATTTAATCATGATCACATTATCATATAACCTCTAGAAAATAAAATAATAATATGACTTACTATTCTTGTGGTTAGAATAATAATTAATATTACAATTTATAATGGTATGTTCCTATTAACCAAAAAATTAGTGGATTTTATCAAACATAAAATAACTTACTGATCACAACTGTATATGTCCATTTTTAAAAATTCAAATTATAGAACTAGAAAAATTATGTTTAATGGACAGGATATAAATATTTGCATAAAAAAGATTCATTATGTAGAGACATAATGTTTCATTCATTTAAATTTATTTTTAAAACATTTGGGTGTTACATATTTCCTATTTGGCACTTTGGGATTCAATAACTTGTATATAGTACCAATGAAATAAAGTAACCATTGTAAAAAGTCCACTAGGTTTGGGGACTTTAAAGTTGTTATCATATCATGTTTCAAAGAAACATTGGGTTTTAGATTTTGGAGAATATAAATTAATAAACATAAACCTATGACTAATTATGAGGATAAGTCTAACTATAGGGTGATATCCTAATGTATTGGTAGAGATTTAGTGGTTTTATTAATTATAATACCCTTTATAGATAATAAAATTGGACATGGTTTTGGTATAGATTCAGCTATGCATAAAAACCCTAAAAATTTTTATTCTAGTATATCATGGCCAACATTTAAATGAACTATGAGTTTTAACTTACTATGCATTTAATTTGAATCTCCAAGGGGATATTATTGGGTTAATTCAAAAAAATAGAACAATTTCTTTTTAAAATATTTGAATTTATTTTTATGATTTAAGACTATTCCCAAAGAAACCATGTTTATGATTATTAGATCAGTTATGCATAAATATCAATTTATTTTAATTTTTTCACTATTTTCAAAATTATACACATTGTTTTATAATTTTACATTATAATATAGTTTATTCTATAAGTGCCCATTCTTTTATTTGAATCACTGAGAGAGGGAGGGTGAATTAGTGATACATTTTCTTTTATGTTTCCTTTCAATTGAATCAACCTTCACATCCTATTAAAGATTCACTTCTCGGATTAAAACAAAACAAACACACATC
Organism: Viscum album; assembly: GCA_963277665.1. Classification (NCBI taxonomy): domain Eukaryota; kingdom Viridiplantae; phylum Streptophyta; class Magnoliopsida; order Santalales; family Viscaceae; genus Viscum; species Viscum album. The sequence continues at coordinate 1,401,688,103 of OY728121.1, read as the reverse complement.
CATAGAAACAAATGTATTTGTAAGGTTCACAATTCAATACAAATAGATTCTTTTTTTCTATGGTTTGTAGAAAATCCATACCATACAATCTGCTATAAAATAATAAATGTATAAAAATGAGTTGAAAATTCCCTTTCACTCATGTAGCAATTTAAAGACAATCCAAAAGTGTGTGTGCACCCTATTAACAAAAATAGGGAAATTTAAATGTTTTTATAACAACTAATGTTACTTATGATTCATTTAAAAATAAATATATATATATTCAATTTAAAACAATTCATTAATTTTTTACCCAAAAGAAAGTTATGAAGCTCTAGGAATTTTTCGTTGAAAACTCAGTGTGATTTTTCTCGGTCTGATTTTCCCATTCTGATACCTCCAACTATGATTCTCCATGTACAATTTTTTTCTTGATACAATAGTAAGTTATCAGCAAGACCTCAATCCCTTTGTATGGTAAAACCAAGTACAATTATTCCTCATTCCGAGAAACTAAATACAGAAACTTGAAGCTGATAAATTCTGCCCGATACGATGATCATATGAATACAGATGACAAGATGAATCTGATTACTAGTTGTGTATGATAAATCCCGAGTTTGAAGATCTACCAAATAAAAGCTTTCCATATTACCTCTTGTATTTCACATATTTTTCAAACCATACTCAATACATGATCAAAATTACGTCACATCCTCTCAATGAATAGTTGGAGATTCTCTCTCTACAACATTGAACAGTACACCATCATTATTCAGGTATAGAGTACTTTTATACTTTTATGGGTGACAAAAACAAGTTTATTTGGGAATCCGAAAACACTTTTCCTATATCCTATATTTACCTAAATATTAATTTCTCCTAAAATCATGGAGCAATTATAACTTCATCATCGCTTCTTGATTCTTTTCAAATATTTTTCAAACATTATATCCTTCTTCCCTAAACTCCCAATTTAATTTCTCAGTATGATGAAAGCTACTAAGTCCAATTTTTTGAAGTCGATTTTCTCAATCTGGTTTATGAATATTATTCCCATAATCTATTTGAATCAAAATCATGAATTTGAAAAATAACCTCCCCCTTAAACAATCAATCAACTATTTCTTTAATTTGAATAATGGATCCAAACAATGTAATTCAACCCTTTTTAAATGGTAGAATACATTGTTCATCATCTTCTATAATTCTTCTCATAACCAACTTGAAAATAAAATTTGATAGAAAACCAGTTATCATCTTTATATTACTTTAGAAATTCAAATATCCATTAAACTTAGTTTGATTAAGATATGCAGAGTAAAATCTTTCTAAGTAGAATTGGAAAGTGTGCAATAATTTCAAGATAGGATAATTTTTTGTTATGATCATTTGTGATGTTGATCACCCTATATATGATCCTTCTATGTTGAAAAAGTTTTCATATCATCTGATGGAATAATGGATTCTATTGTAAATCGGCACCACCTCTTCAAATTGCCACAACCTCTTCAATTGGAACAACTTTTTCACCTCCTAGATCATGTCATTTTGAAAAAAATAGTCACACCTCTTTTTATCTTCATTTTTAGCAAGCTTGTATCACATGTTCTTAAATAAACTTGTAATATATTAGATTTCCCAAATATCAAATCATCAACACATTTGAATCTTCAAAGTCATTATTTCTGATGCTTTCGTAGGGGTGCTTGAATCCGTCTATGGAGGAAGTGACAGCAGTTACCCCGCATTCCCGCTTTCCAAAGGCGGGCGGCATCCGCTCATTATTTAGGGACGTCTTCTCCTTGATCAAAACTGGAATGATGGGATATCCGTTCTTCCTTCCATGTATTCCTCCTCGGAACTCATCACCGATTCCGGGTCTCCCTCATAGATTTAATACGTTTTTCGTGAAACTCTTCCCAGTGCCATGTTTCCATGGATGCCGGTTAATTACACTGCTTCTGTCAGGACATTCCCAAGGGTCTGGTCAGGGCAGCAACCTTCAGTCGGGGGAGTAGTCACGTCGAGGCATCAGTAACGTGTCTGAATGTTGGGGAACTGGTGTCTGTCTTTTTTCCCTTATTATAGGGCTTCTCGAGGGCATGGAATCCCGAGGAATCCCACATTGAGCACGGGTATTCATTTGTCATAGGCATGTATCTGAGGTTTTCCTCAGCTTCCCATTTTTAACATAGGGTATGCCGCAAGTTTAACGTCCAACGGAAACGGATCGTCCTGATCAGAATACTAGCTTGAGTGGATCAGTTTGAGGAGTCCCCCTTGAGGGAGCGCCGATATCGGGGCCAGCCCATGGGCAGCTTCCAGAATGCCGTGGAGGGGAATGGGGTGGCATTATCTCACCAGGAAGTGGGGGCCCAGGTAATAATCATGGTGGATAATAGAGAATTGCATGGAGTATAGGGGGAATGAAATGGGACTGTCATGGAGATGATGGTGATGATGGGATTGAGTCTCGAAGGACTTCCTACATATCCCCTTGGCAGGGAATCAAAGTCCACGTAGTTCTGAATGAATGTGTCGGGCTTACACTCTAGCCCGCCTGAGGTTGGTGAACCGACGTGAAGGAGGTCTGAACGACCAGGTGGTAGGCTTGAACCTCATGAGGCTTCCTACATACCATGACTTATCATGGATCAAAGTCCACGTAGTTCAGGAAAATGGGAATTATACTAACACGATGAGGTGTCGGAACAACTGGATGGTTGGGTTACAATGGCTTACCACAGGATTGGGATGCAGTTTAACATAATGCGGGATAAGGGCGTGTCGGAGAACCGACGTGAAGAAGGACCCTGGCCCATGTGGATGGTGGGCTTGAACATCAGGGAGGCTTCCTACGTACCATGTATTGGCATGGATCAAAGACAACATAGTTCAAATGGGGATTCCAGCTAACCAACGTGAAAGAGGACCTTGGTCCAGATGGTATGGGGGTTATGCTCTAGGCTGCCCAAATGTTGGTGAACCGATGTGAAGGAGGTTGGAACGACTGGGGCGGTGGGATTCAACCCCATGAGGCTTCATACGTACCATGCCTTGACATGGATCAAAGTCCATGTAGTTCAGGTAAAAAAAATGGGGGGCTTGGCACACCAACACGGGGATGGATGGGGCCAATGAATGATGGGATTGAACCTCAGGGAGGCTTCCTACGTACCATACCTTGACATTGATCAAAGAACACGTAGTTCAAGAAAAAAAATTCGTTAGTAAACTGACATGAAGGTGAACCCATGGGTCCACAGGTGGTGGCCATGAACCTCGTGAGGATTCTTATGTACCATGCCTTGACATGGATCAAAGACCCAATAGTTCGGGATAGTCACAATGACTTACCGCTGAACCGGAATGCAGTTTAACGTCATGCGGGATGAGGGTGAACTCTGTCGTGAATAAACGATGGGTGGTGGTCTTTAACCTCTTGGAGGCTTCCTACGTACCATGCCTTGACATGGATCAAAGACCCCATAGTTCAGATGGATGTACAGTTTAATGTCATGCGGGATAGGGGCATGTTGTTTAACATCATGTTGGATGAGGGCATATAGTTTAACGTCATGCTGGTGAGGCATTTTCATGGTCAATGCTTACTCTAAGACCATGTGAGTCATGCTCAGTGTGAGAAACAAGAGGCATCAGAGACCTGAATATCACGTCATGAAGGGTTCGTCCGTGAGAAGCGTAGAGGGGCTTACGCGTTAGGCAGCCCATGGTGCCGGGACTTACTGTAGGATGGAGGCCTATGAGAGACAAAGTGTAAATGGAGAGGGATTTGGGACTAATGATGGGAGGTGCCTCGTACCCTATCGCACCCTCCACTGGCCTTGGCAGTGGGGAAGTATGGAGGTGCATCGGTGATACCTTCCGCAAGAGTGGCTAGGGAGATTACACCAGGGTGGTTTCCCTTCTCCCGTGGACATACGCCACTCCTGGAAGGATGATATCATCCCATGTGAGGTTGATCCATTCTCGTGGAGATGAGCGGTGTAAATAATGTCAGTTCCAGGGGGACCCTGGGTGCGAGGCACAGGGTTAGGTCACAGTTTTGCGTCATGTGTTGAGGACGAGGTGCTTGGCAGTTTAACGTCCCGCTGCTCGGATGAGGTGGGTTTACTTCTCACCCCCAGGACATACATAACTGGTACCCTCTGCTCCTTGTGGGAGGGAAGGCATCGGCAAGGCCGTGGTAAAGGGGGGTCGCAGAGCGAACCATCTAGGGGTCCACGTTAGCGTGGCTATGCGAAGAAGCAATAGCCATTAGCGTGCCTATACGAAGAATCATTAGGCCAAGCAGAGCTACGAGTGGTGTCATCTAGGGGACTTTTAAATCACATTGTGCAAACCTGGAGGCTCACACGGGAATAGGAATTACCAAGAAAAGGGGTCCACAGGAAGGGCCTTACGGAGCTTGGTCACTTGGTGTAGTGGAAAAAACTTGCAAAAGGGGGTGATTCGCGAAGTGGGGACCCTTGGCCTTAGCATGGGGTAGCGATATGAGTGGGAGGTGCTTCGCAAAGGGGAAGGGGGTTCTCATAGCACAGCCTCGCGAAGCGGAGGTGTCTCGTGAAGCAAGGTTCTGTGAAGCTGTGTGCTCCACGAAGTACAGTGACCCTTCCTTGGAATGCGGATCACGTGTACAGGATGGGTGTTTAGTGAAGCATAAATGCTCTGTGGCTGCATGGGTTCCCTTGGGAATCCCCTTCCTTTGAGAATGCCTGTTGGCTTCGCGAAGGGCGTCTCTCTCATTGGATGGGCTCAAAACGAGACAAGGTGAAGGGCTCTCACGAAGAAAAAATACCTCACAGAGCTCATGATTCCCATAGCAAAGAATGCTTCGTGATTTGGGAGTTAAGAATCCGAAAGGTAGGATTGTCCTCCATGTAGACCTCAGAGGGATCTCGGTATTTATAGGAAAGGGGCGCCGTGAAGCATAGCTAATGCGACGCAAAATGGGCAGGAGTGGCTTCATGGAGGGTCGCGAACGTCAATCAGATTTGAGAGGGTTACCGCCTCTGGTGCTTCGCGGCGGGCTCACGAACATCAGGCCGTTCGTGGAGCATTACCACCTCTTGTGATTTACGGCAACCGCGGAGCTAGGGGGATTTGTGTTGGGGCTTCACGAGGAAGGGCGTTGGGCCTTTTTTTCTTCATTCTTTTCATCCAATATTTTGGCGCCAACAGTCATGATGGCCTTGATTATCAAGCCAAAAAACTCTTCTATATCATCATAATCAGTGAGATTCTGATGACCATTTACATCTATCAAGATGTATACAAATTTAGTTGGTACTATTTCAAGTTTGAAAAAAATAATTTCCTCTAAAAAAATTAGTCTCATTAAGATGGACTTTTACGATGAGTCTGATTCTTTTCAAAACTTGATTCTGGTTATTTGAAAATAAAACCTCAAAAATGTTTTTTCCAATACATAGTTAGGTTTTTTCATTTCTTCAAAACATTCCTTGACAATAAAATACAACAAATAAGAACCATCACATTAATTATTATCTTGGTCTTAATAATTTTCCCAATTGGATTTTTTTTTCAACTGAGTTTCATAAATCACTGAACTTTTTATCATTGAGAAATAAACTAAGTGTCAACAATTCTAAGCCTACATGAGCTAACTCGTTGTAGGAAACAAATCATTGACAACAGATACATGTTGTCCGAAAGTAGTCATTATAACAACCTCATTCTTTTTCCATACTTCTACCACATATTTTCTTCAACCTCCCTATAATAAAAAGAAAATCCCAACAACCACTCTAACAAATAGTAAGAATAGTTCACTCAAAAAAACAATGCTGAATAGTTCACTCAAAAAATTATAATCATTGTTTCATAATGTTAGCATATAATCTATTGTATTCCATTAGATAGAAATGGATCATAGTGAGTGATATGGATATTATACCAATTAATATAATCTATATAGGATTTTTACTCCAGTTTAATCCAATGAAGCTAGATATTAAAAAATTATGATAGTATTAGGGAAACATAATTAGGTTATCTCCAATATACATTCCAATAGATAGAATCCTACTAATCCCCAATGTGGTGGAATAAAGATACACCACTTATTTCATGGAAACCACCATCATAAAATGGGACTAAATATCCATTTCATACTATGTAATTGATAAGTTATTCAGAAATGATATTTATCTATATGGTTAGTTTATAAATAGATTTGTTTTTCATGTATCATTATGATATCTTATGGGATTATGATAAATAGTGGTAATTTATTATTTTCACAAAGGAAGAGGAGGAAATTGTGAGAATGGAATAAAATGGTTTTCATAAACTTTTCTTATAGTTATATCTTTCTCATGAACAATGAGCATATATAGAGACACAATTATAGAGTCTAATAAAAATTTATGTAGAGGATGTGGGTAATTATGAATCTATTTTTATGAGGTTATCAAGGAATGATACAGAAAACATACATAGTTTAAAGAGAAAGATTGTATGTTTCTTTGAGGGGAATAAGCCAATCTGTTGAAGAGAGTTAGTCCTACAAACATTCTCATTATATGAGGATATATTATCATGTTTTATCAATGTATATAAATAATTTTCTGAGATAAATATAATTTATGTAAATAAATAGAATAAGGGGATGAATGAAAAAACATGGATAGAGGGAAGAATAAAAGAATGGATTTTCCAAAATGTGATAATTAGAGAATGAGACAATCTAGTACATGGTTGAATGGAATGATAGATTTCTTCAAGATAATATCGAAATTATATCAGTCACATGAATTTAAGGTTATGAAAAAACAATTAATTTTTAGTATTTTAACTATAATGATATGAAGATCTATCAATATGAATGCACCAGGAATCAATGTAGTGTATCAAATATGAAGTTAGGGGTTCAATTTTCATCTTATGTTATTACTAAAACTGAAGAAGAATGATGAGAGTGCTTTTGTATTCTGATTAAATTATTGTGTTGTATAACTATTTTATCAAAGATATCCTAGTTATAAGACTCATTAAATCTATCAGTATTGTACTGAAGTAATTTTTATAAATGTATTTGAAAGTATATGTTAAATGGAACTAATAATAAAGATAATTCATTAAGTGGTAAGGTGTTATTTTTAGAGAATAAATTAATGTGGTAATTATATCCCATAATATGTTCTTAATAATGAATTAACAATTATTAGTTGGGATAAATACAATATTAATTTTGAATATGTACATTGGATAGAATTAGTCACCTTGAAAATGTTTACAATTTTATGAAAAAATAGTTTAGGTTCGATAGAGATAAAAACTTGTAGAATAATGGAATATAATCATTGATCTATTATTTTATTCATGCAATGTAAAAAAGTTCTATTTTTTAATCATGCATGTATTTTTTGGGGTTTTGTGGTTATTTAGATTGTTTTCATGTTTCAAAAGAATATGTGATAAAGGTGTTCATATATTGGGTATGTGATAATTAAGATATTCATTATTTCATTTAGATAATTAATGTTATGTTTATTTAGTGTCCCTGTTAATGAATTTGTTCATTTATATTTTGGAATGTTTTTAAGGTTGACCATTTATAAAATGTATTATGTTAATCTATGAGTGTTATTATTGAGTAGATAGAGATTGACGAATATTTGGATGAATTTTTCTAACTATTTTTTTATAAAATATATAAGGACTGGATGAATAAATTTAAATTATTTTAGGGATAAAATGATTAAGTAAAATTTAATTATAATGATTCAGGAATGAAAAATTCATCTTTAAAATTAATTTATTAAGTAAGTGATGAATTTTAAATTTATTGGAGCAGAACCAAAGGATTTAATTGTTCTTAAAAAATAGAATGAAATAAAGTAAGTATATTTTCTCAAAAACATAATTTAAATATTAACATAATACCAAAATCATAAAAAAATAATATTTGAAAAAAATGTTACATGATTACATTAATTTATGATGAATTAATTATCACTTCACCCCTCCCTAATTTATGGTTTTATGGTCATTAAATTTCTTCTATCCAAATTATTTATCATTATATATTAGTAATTGGACATTATTCATGTCTTTAATGACTATATTTTAAATTTCACCAATTTTCACCCAATTTGGGTACTCGAATACATGATATTTTGGGTAAACATTATGTTTCATACTTTTCCATTTTAAGATGAGTTTTTTATCACTATCTATGATGTGGGGTTTTAACAAAGGATAAACCATATATGAATATGGTGAATTTAAGAGGGTGTAATTTATTTAAGAATGATATAATTTAATATCACGAAATTTTTAAATCAATAATATGTTTGGTAGTGTATAGGATATGAAAACCAATGTCTAATTGAACCATGATATACTATTAAAATATTTTTATTTAATGTAACAGTTGTCACTTTTTGGTTGAATTAGTTGGAATGAATATTTTTTAAAAAATAATCATATATATATATAAATTATCTAATCAATAAAAATGTATTGATTATTAGTTATTTCATAATTCCACAATTTTTAGTATTGTTATTTTATTCTTCAGAAATACATTTATTCAAAAATGATTTTATTACTTTTGTAGGAAAATACTATAATTAATTCATCGATATTAAATATATATTATTTTAAGAAATTAATAATATTTTTTAAATTAGTATATCATAATTAACATACTGTGAAATTTTATAATTTTTTTGAAAAATATTGATTTTTCAAAGAATACTGAAAAAGACACATTTTTATTAGAAATGATATTTTAGTTTCAAAATTTACAATGTTAATTTTATTTTAGAATTATTTAAAAATATAATTATTTATATTATATTATTAAAAATTCAATAAGTTTCATTTTAATCAGTTTCTTAGTATACTTTAAAAAAACATTTTATACAAAAAATGAATTTTCTACAAAATATATTTTCATTGTAAATTTTGTTTTTATTATAAATTAATTACAACCTCATATATAAATTTATTACAAAAAATGGAATAAATATTTTTTAATTGGATGGCCAGATATTCAAAATATATACCATATTTGTCATTATAAATAGTTACCAGAGTAAATAATTGTCACCACAGTACTGATAAATCAGATATTTACGATTAAAAATAATATGATAAGGACTAGAAAATGACACAAGCACAATCCTTAATTTTATTGGATAAACCTATTTCTTCCAAACTAAAAAATATTCAATTATATTATATTTTTTCTATTTTGGTGTGATTTTGATCTTTGAATATAATTTTTAATGAAAAGTCAAAACATTCAATCTCGTTGTATTATTATCATTAAATTTTTTATAGAAGGATAAATTGAGAATTTGGTCAAATATAAATATTTATTTAATAGATAACTATTTTTTATCATATAAATATATTTATAATTTTTATTGAACAAATAATTACCATAAATTCTTAGGCAACATAGACACATTTTTTATATAATTATTAGAAAATTAAAATAAATGATTTTAAAAATAATAAAAATGATATAATTTCAATTTTTTCACAAAAATTTTATATAAATGTATGATATTTAAGGGGAGTTTTATAGGATTATATGAAAATTACCTCTTTTAATTTCTGTATTTAAACTCATATTAAATGAACAATGTCAAATAATATATTCATAATATTTTATAATAAATAATATTTTATTAAAAAAATTAAAAATCATAAAAATCATTCATTCATACAAATGAAAGGTATATATATTCTCAAACATAAACAATGGTATATTTTTTCTCCTTTTATTTTAATATTATTAAATATTAATGTGTAGAAAAATTAACATTGTGGTAATTGTATAAAGGGTTAACAATGCACTAAAACTAAAAGATAATGGTAAAAACATGACTAAAACTTTTTAAAATTTTATTAAATGATAATATTTTGAATCATAATCAGATAATGTTATACCTATACCCATTTAAATCTATTTTTATAATAAAAAATAATTTATAAAGATTTAATACATTAAAATATTCCAATAATATCCCTCCCCTCACTTATAAAAGGAAACCACATCCCTCTCTTCTTTACCCAACATTTATATTTAAATATTGACCAAAACCTATTAAATTATCGTCTAAAATACTTCTCCACGTTCTAGTTGTTTTGTAATTCTCTAATGAATATCGCTAGGTTCCATATGAAAGGATCTAAATGAAGTCTACCGGATAAGAGGTAATCGTTACACTAGAACACATTCAATTTACTTTCTTAACTTCTATTAATATTTTTTTATATTACATAAAATAATAAATATATTAGTTTATATATACTTAAATTTTATTAATATTATTAAATTATAATTATCCTCCCTCTTTTGCCTCAAATGAAAAGTGAATCTATCACTCATTCGTACACACGACTCGTCGTCTCCACGTAGTGACACAATTCATTTTCCACCTGAATATTTTTTGGATATTTATTATGAAGGGTTTAAAATTTATATATGATATTTATAAAATAATTATTCTTGCATAATTAAAATATCATATCTACCTTCATACCTTCAGATATATTGGAAAATTATAATGTTTCTCATGTTACATGCGAACTACAACATCCACAAAGTAATGGGATGTGTTTTTCATTGATGATTTATATGGATGGTAATTAGTTTATAATTAATGATAATATTTGATTCAAATTTTATAACAATTATTTTGAAACGGTTCAATTTTATTTACCTTCCTTTCATTCCATCCCTCAAAAGGTGAAAATTTTGTTCAAGCGCGAATACTTCCCACCATCAAAATGGTCGGAAAAATTCATTTATATATATTCATTTTATGGATTACTATAAATATAGATATAATGAATATATATGATATTTATATCATTATTTTCATCCCAGAGCTAACAAATCCATTATAAAATAAAACATACTAAGTATACTAAACTAAAACATACATGACAAATGAAGTAGTTATTACATAGTATAATGATTTTAACAGATAACTATTTTTAAATAAATGATAAAATAAGTATGTAAATAATATATATCATGATATATATTATTCATATTATTTAATTTATTTATAATAAATATATATTTATTATAAATCATTTTTGAGCACGTTTGAAGGAATTCATATCTAAGATAAGGGTTTTTTTAAAATTTCATCACTAGATGGGATTATTTAGGTTTATGTATCCACTAGGAGAAATATTTGATATTTCTATATTAATCCCAATATATTTTATTATACTCTGGTTATTCATATGAATTACATGTTTTATTTTAATTTTCCTCTCTTTAAGTACTCAAGATAGCAAGATATTGTTTTTAGGGACATCAGATATGGTTTTTCAAATCGATTGGGATCATTCTATTTCTTGTAAATATTTTTATTAAATTTCATAAAAGGAAGTTTTTTTACATTATCCAATGATTTAATAAATATATTATTACCCACTTTTTCTTTTTTTTAAATAAAAGTAATCCTCCTTGATTTTCCCAATGTGGAAATTTTTTTATTTTTAGAAATGTGTAAAAGGAATTTTTTTATCTTATACGGTTTAAACATAATATTCATCTTTCTTGACCACTAACTTATTTGAAGCTTCATTTTTACGTATAAAATATTATATTCATAGAAATTTATTTTCTTAATATTTTTAGAAAAATTTATATTTAAAATAAGACTTTTCAATGTAAAAAAGTATTTTAATCATGAAATTTTCCACATGTTGTGTACAATTATTCTCATCAATGTCAAAAATCCTATTTTGAATATTTTGATTTAATTATCTTATAATTTTTTATAACATAAAAATTATTTTTTTTGGATTTATTAGTAAAATTTTACTTAGAGAGTATTGATATTTTGAATTCTAGTTCTTCAATACATAATGTTATTTATTTTTAAGGCTTGTTGAGTAAGTTATATTGTTACTTTATATGATGAATTTATTTGAATTATAACATCATAGGGGAAAAATAAATTATATAACCCCTAAATTATTTGTTATGTGTCATGAGAAACACTATATTGGGTACATTGCAACTGAAAAACATATTTATATATATGTATTGACATGAGGCATTAGTAGTATTTCTGGATGTATTTTCACAAGGGCTCGATGGTATGTTTCAAAAGTATGGAATTAGGGATTCCATCATTATAAAATAAGTTATTGATGAAAATTTGTTTATTTTTATAGATATGATATACATGGATAATTGTTTATCCATTATTATTATTTTTGTGACACTATTTGATTATGATTTATTCTTTCAATATTATGCATGCCTTATTTGGATTTTGTTGTATACATTCTCTTAATAAACATCTGAGATAACCACTTTATTATGTTTTCATTCACCAATATGATAAGAAAATCTTTATGATTGAAATGAATATTTATTCTATAGTTAATAATAATGATCCCTACGAAAATATTATATCATATTTTATGATTTAAAATATAATGTGGGATTAATATATTTATCTAGTTTACCAAAACTAGTAAAATATTTACCCTTATGGAACATGGTCCCATATAAATTTTACTAATGAAAAAATTACCCACTAGATCTTGTATAATAGGTTTTGGTGATTTATATTACCATCTAATTATGTGTTTAAGGAAAATGAAAATAATTATGTTGTGGAGGTGGTAGTCTGCTAAAAACAAGATCCCCATTTTCAATTCACTTAACAGAAAATTGGAGGGTGGTTAAATCTTGAATCATAATTATACTTACAAACAAATATAACAATGATACTGATTTTATAATTTAAATATGGTCAAATTAAATTATATTAATAAACAAATCACATAAATAAATATAAAAGAAAATGAGAGGCTGTACTCATATACATGACTTATTTGATTATCACCATTGATATGGGATATAAATATTTGAGTGGTGGACATTTTGTAAGACCATAACCTCCTTAAGGTCACCTAAAGTTCATAAGAAAGGTTTTTTAAGAGATTGGATAGAACAAAAGAGGTAATGGTGAGTGGGGAAGTGAAAAGTGGGGTGCTCATTTTATTAGTGAAATGAAGTGTCATTTCATTAAATACTGAAAACAATTCAATATGGGGAAGTCAAACACAAGTAGAGTGTCCAAAATATTGATATATAATATATTTTAGGGGATATATGGTCAATAAAAACCTCCAAAATTCAAATAGATTACTATTTTAAACTTGTTAGGCTTTTATTTCTATGATTACTCACTTATACCATTTTTTTTTTCACCTTAGTAACAATTTTTTACCTAGGTGGTATATCCATCAATAAAAAAATATGGCCCATTATATAATTCATAACACAATATAGTAAATTTTAAAACCAATTTTGATTCAATTTCTTATATTCGTTACAATTTTTTTAAAATAAAAAATGTTCAATGTATTTAAAATATTTTTCTAAATACAATATATTAAATTATAAAATATCCAACATGGGTTTTGAAAAATAAAAAATAAAATAAAAATAATATATTCATTTAAAATATATTGATTTTTTATAAGAAAAATATTTCATAAATTTTCAATTTATAATTATATACTAGTAATTTCATAAAATTCTTGTTATCTTTAAAAAATATTATTCCTCTCTATTATCCCAAAAATAATTTTTTTTTGAAATAATAAAAAATTATTATATTAGTATTACTAATAATAAAATAATATTCATTTTTTCTGATTTAATTTCAGGAATTTAATTTTTCACAATATACAAAAAATATCACAACATAGAAAAAATAATCATATTTGAAAATAACCTTTTAACATGATAGATTCTATTTATAATTATTTTAAATCATTAAATAAATATTTTATTGATAATATATTATTCATATTAGAAATATTTTTTTATTACTTAATAATTACATACTTAGTTTCTCCACATAAACACTTATTTTATAAAATATTATTTTTAATCTTAAATTGATTTTCATTATTTTTTTAGCTATACTAATTGAATTTGATTATTTATAAAAGTAGAAATTATTTTATTTATACCTATATTTCATCATGTTTTTATATTAATTCATACCCACTAATTAAATTACTAGGTTTTATCCATCATATTTAATACATATATTTTCCTTTTATTTATTGTGGGTTTTGTTTAAGATCAGTTTTACTTGTCGAGAAAAGTGATCTAGCATATTATTTATTTTTGGAACATATATACTGTAAAATATTGTGTTATTAAATCATTGGATGATCTTAAACTTCTGTTCAATATCGTGTAAATGATTATATCCCATCAACTTCCTCTCTCTGACTCCATCCTTGTAAATTGGATTCTCAAACCACTTCCTATATAAAGCCTCATAAGGTTCCATTTTAATGAAATAAATGAAACCATTTTTATATGATAACACCACTAGAGAAATTATTGGATCCTATAAATCCTTTGAAATCCATTAAAAAAGATATTAAGATAAGTTAAATATTTTTATTGATTCCCTTATACTGACCATCAATCTAAGGGTGATAAGTTTTTCTAAAACCTACTTCAGTATCTAATTCTTGCTGAATTATTCTCCAAACCACATAGTTAACCATGGATCTAGGTTATATAGGAAAAAGAGTGGAACTATATGTAGTAATTCTGCTTCTTTTCTATATATCTTAATGAGTAGGTCAAGATAGAAATTTTCATTGATATCTATGAATTCATTGAATTTCAATAATTATTGACTAAAAATGAAATTCCTTTCATGCCTTTAGATGTCATGGGATGTCCTATATTGAAATCTATAGATTTTCCCATTTCCATAATATTATGGGAAATGGTTTTATAATTCCATTAGGATTTTGATGTTCCATAATGACTTGTTGGCATACCATGCGTCAAGATACTAATTCTATAGTGTCTCTCTTCATGTTATCCCACCATAATTTATTCGTTTGATCTCTACGCATCTTAGCGATTCCTTGATGAATAGACAATTATTATTTATGTCCTTCTACAATAATTTCCTTTTTATTTTTCATATTTATGGGATATATATCTGAGTACAAAACCATAAAAAACCATTTTTTCCAATTTTAAAATGATTAATAATATCTAACATTCCCTAAAGAACCTTGTCTTTTTTAGGCCTCCATGATCTTCCCATTAATATAAAATTTATTATTGATTTTAGACTTTTTTTGATTATGATACTTTTAATATTTCTATCTTCATTCATTTAATATCAAAGAATATTTTATCCCTTTAAATCTTTATCATGGATAGGTTTTCATGTTAATTTCTTCCCAGAGAATCCACAATATTATTCCCCTTTTGGTATGGTAATGGATTGAGTTTTAATAATATATGATCATCTCTAATGTAACAACACGAAACTTTTACACATATTTTTATATGATTTTATTAATAATTAACCATGATTTACAAACCAAGGAGTGTAATGTCCAGTGTATTTGGATGGTTAGGTATATAATAAGAAAGCATAAAACCAAAACAAAATACATTTTTATTTAATCTATATAGATATATATTGTAATGTACTATAAATTGCATATAATTTTTATTATTTTTATATGGAATTATTTCGAGACCACAGAATATGACGGTGCATGCTTCTGAGGATCGGAGTGTTGTGAATGATCTGTTGATGTTTGGTTGAGTTTTAATTAGCACGCTTGAGAACCTTTCTTGAAAAAATGGAATAACTCTAAAATGGTAACTCAGATCAGAAACCCGAGGGAACTATTGCGTTCACGATAGTGGGTTTACCCTAGGGTGACTTAAGTTTAGTCGGCACTGGCCTCCTGTGAGAAAACCCAAAAATTTCATAAACGTAAATAAATAATTAAATAAATTATTTTATTTTTCAAATTCTTATTACTCACAAACGGTACCTCGGATTGAAAATCTGAGACCACCACTGAACTCATGAGGGCATTCATTATTTAAGAAGATACTAACTTTGGCCGACACGGGCCACCAGTGAATGTTAGTTTCTGGCCGTAAATAAAATAATTAACTGAAAATTATTTTATTATAAAATCAATAACTTTTAAATGGTAACTCGTATTGGATTTCAAATAGTATCGTTTGGTTCATTGGTGTGTGTTTCACATGGGCAGAACATATCATCGACCATCGCGGGACGAGGGTGACTCCTAATAATTTTCCTAACCTTTTTTCAGGTACGTTTAGTAAAAGGGAATGTTCCGTCTTGTAACTTTTGAACCGTTGCTCAGAATTGAAATCTAAGGACACTGTTGAACTCACATTGCCGATTTTCTCTTAGGGAGAAATTCACTTCGATATCAGTAGGTCCGGTAAAAATGTCATTTTTGGATCTTTTTAATAGAATAAATAAAGTAACATTATTATTTTATTTCTATTCTATTACTTCAACGAACGAGAGGTAAGGTGTGACTGGTGATGTGTTAAGAAATTAAATGGCTTGACACTCCAATCTAAGTAACAGTGACGTTGGGGGAAATTCGGATGCTTCCTAATTAATGATCCCTATTAACTCTCCAAATCATGACTTACCCACCCCCTCTCCTATAAATATGAAGCTTGGGTAGGGGTCTCGGGGAGCTTCATCAAGCATCGAATTGCTGAAGGAATGTTGTGACGCCAGACCCTTAGAATCTGAAGCCGACCCAGCTGGAGGTGATGGATGACATCGAACCACCAATGTGTGATGTGCGAGTTGCGTCTTTGGGAGCCGGTCACGGGAACTAAGAACACAGTCCACCGGTAAGTGCAGACGATTATTCAGCATTCAAGGTAGAGGTTTTGTGCATGTCTAGTCTTATTCTATTTTTTCTCCTTATCCTAAATTCACAATGATTACGGACAAACAAACTTGTCCATTATCCCACACATAAACCATGCTCTTATTTCTTTTATTTCTTAGCATGTTTTTCATGCGTTCTTCAACGACTAAAATTTATTTGCATTGGAAACATAGATATTTGTATAATGTGATATATGGATCTGAAACCCTCAATACAAAGATCATAAATATGTGATTGTTTAATTTTCTAGGCTTGGAACGAAGCCGCAATGGCTTGCGGAAATAGGTGGAAAAATATTTATTAGCACTGGAAACATGGATATTTACTGAGCCCGATATATGGACGCGAAGTCCCTGACACAAGGATAAAAAATATGTGATAGTTTTATTATTTTGTGCTTATAACGAATACGAAATGACTCGTATAAGGAGGAGGAAACCGGCACCCAGCTGGCCGCGAGGAAGAAAGGTCGGCGCACGTCCGCGCCGCCGGATGATGAGAAGGCCGCGGCCCGTTGGCGGTGGCAGAGCCAGGGTGGCAGCCGGTGGAGTAGTCGGTTGTGTGACGGCGGTGGCAGAGAGCATTGGGAACACCCAGCGTGTAGGGGCGGCGGTGCATGGTCGCGGCTGCAATGGAGGGTCCACCGACCGAGACAGCCGCTAGTGGGGGTGTGGCGCACGACCGATCCATGAAGGAGGGCTGGCCATCCGGCCTACCACGGGCCGCCCAGCGGGCTGCCCAGCATGGGCCGCCCAGCGGGCCACCCCATGGGTCGGGATGGACCCAGTGGGCCGTGTCAGATCCCATGGAATAGGTCTGACCCAGGGCTCAAACCTGGTAGGGCTGGGTCGACTCGAACCGGGTTGGACCGGACCCTGACCCAGACCATCTTCGAACCTTTTCACTCTTCCGACCATATCTTGAGCTACGAGAATCTATTTAACGAACTTTCTACAGTACTAGTAACCTTGGATAGAGTCCGTCCTTTTGGTATACCCACTTGATTTTTGGGTAAAGTTTGGGTATGGCTAGGTTGGATTGGACACGAATCCAACTAGGCCCTCGGGACTACAAGTAAAATAACTTACAGACCGGGTGTCCAATTGACATACCGTCTATTTCACTGAGACACCTTTTATGTGGCGGCCAATTGGGATACTTCTTCATGGGTATTCATGGATGTAGGAGTATTGACCTATCGATTGAGTAGCAGACCCTCTCAGAATCAAGAGAGATTAGTGCGGAAACCCTGTAGCTGGTTATAACATGAGAAAAGGATCCTTTGTGGGTATGTACTTCGGATCCTTTTTGGATCTGTGTTCAAGAGTCTCACTTGGTACTTCTCTAGAAATCTATGCGGGACTAATCTAAGATCCTACTTGGGTCTACTATATGATGATCCCATGTGGTTATGATGATTTACTAGGATCCAGTGTGGGTCTGTTGTACTAGGATATTGTGTGGGTCTGATGACGTACTAGGATCCTGTGTGGGTCTGTTGTACTAGGATCTTGTGTGGGTCGGATGATGTACTAGGATCTTGTGTGGGTCTGCTGTACTAGGATCCTTTGTGGGTATGATGGTGTACTAGGATCATGTGTGGGTCTGTTTTACAAGGATCCTATGTGGGTTTGATGATTTACTAGGATCATGTGTGGGTCTGTTGTACTAGGATCTTGTGTGGGTCTGATGATGTACTAGGATCCTGTGTCGGTCTACTGTACTAGGATCATGTTTGGGTCTGATGATGTACTAGGATCTTGTGTGGTTCTGCTGTACTATGATCTTGTGTGGGTCTAATGATATTCTAGGATCTTGTGTGGGTTTGTTGATTTAGGATCCTACATGGTTCTGCCTCTTAACAAAGTAAGATGATTCAGTAGTTACATCTAATCATCTCTACTATTGTACATATTTTATAACCGGGGTGATCTAAGTCTTTACATTTGTGATATTCTTCTGTTTGGAATACCTGTGTGGTACTAAACTTCGTGGTGATAAATTTGTTTTATTCTTCTGTGTGGAGTACCTATCTGGTACTTACCTTCGTGGTGATACCTTTGGGTATTCTTCTGTGTGGCGTACCTATGTGGTACTTAACATTGTGGTAATCTTTCCTTTGTGTAACAGTTATATTTTGGAAATGGAGTTGAGCCTTGTGTTTCCTCGTCAATGATATGGGTAATATTTGATCACTTATGTATATGTATAGGAATATACCTAAGTAGGGTTGTCACTGGTTTACATGACTTTTGGTATATCCTTTCTAGATTTTATGAGACCATGAGGGTCTCGAGGTCCCTACTGAGTATCGTAATGCTCAACCCCACACAGGCTTCGCCCGCACCTTGTAGTGTTTGGTGCAGATGATGGAAAATGATGACCGAGGCGGAGGGTACCCGGACTAGACGGTTCCTGGAGGTGGACCATATGGCTTTTCAGTACACAGTGGAGACTGAGAGACATGGAGTACTGAGTAGGCGATTTGGACCTTCCCGTAAGGTAGAAACCTCAGAGGAAAACCTAGTAGTTATCATTATCTTTCTTTAGTTGTATTGTATTTTTCAGTTTTACTTGTACATTTACTGGTGGACTTGTATTCCTTACCCTCTTAAATTCACCACTATTTTTCTATATAGTTTACTTGTGTTCGTATCTTGATATGTTCTTGGTTGAGTGTGTTTACAGGATATAAAGGAAATACCTTCTCGATTTTAGGGGTTACGCCTTTCGGTGCTAGTCATCAGCCCCTGTCCTACGGAATCTGGGCTTCTGTTTATCACGACATGGGCCCTGGTGGACGGGTCGTCAAAAATTGGAATCAGAGGAGTTGATTCTACCAAAGAACTGTGACTTTGATCATTTCTATGCGTAGAAATAGTGTTTAGTGTTTTGAGTGTGGTTTTCAGTTAGGGGAGTCCAGTGTTCATGCGGAGGTTGACGTATCCATACAACAGGACCCTGGATTGTGATTTCCGACTCAGTGCATGAAAACACTGATTGCGTGGGTTTTGGAAATGCTTTTCCTTCATTACATTGATGTCAGATAACCAGGTATAACTTAATGAAAATGGTTCACCTGTTCCTTATTAGGATTCCGCTGTGTAGATAGCTAGCTTGTATTCCTAAGAGAGTACAAGAATACGGCCCATGGAGCGATGAGGCTTCGGTGTGGGCCCCCCTTTTGGCATTGGCACCGTCGGGAGGTGTACCAGTAGCACCACTGCACGTTGGACGACGGTTTCCACCAGACCCACCAGTACAGGGTGCACGCCAACTGAGCGCATTGCACGAGTTCCAGGAGAAGAGGTCTCTATGGTTTCTATGCGAGACAGATTCCCAAGCGGTTGAGGGCTAGCTGGAAGTGGTTGTTGGGGTTTTCCGCCTATTTGAGACACCAGTAGAGTAGATTGTGATCTTAGCTACTAGTATTTTCTAGTGAGTGACGATGAGTATGGTATGAATAGTGATGTGGCTTCGGTACATGTACCATTTCCCGAGATAGTACCCTCGAGTAGTGTGTCAGCTATATCACTGTCTGTAGGGCAGTAGTTACAGCCAGTGGTACTGGTAGACGACACATTTAGGCTTAGTGCCTTACGTGGGTTTTATCATCAGATACCCCTCAGGTTTTGAGGCGAGCCCGACTCACATGCGACTAAGGACTGGCTTGAGGAGGTGGTTGAGTGTTCTCTAGATATTCTACAGCTTCGGCGGGACGACATCTCGGTAGCTGAGTATTCATCGAGGCCTATCGACCATTCCAGGTACTCGATTAATACGATATGATCAATGCTTTAGGGCTTGGACATCTGAGCGAGGTGTGTTTAAGGACATCTGAGCCTGCACTGTTCCTCTATGCATTCCTAATTATGTTAGGGTGCTAGATAGAACCTTTTTGGTTGAATGTTCTTTCGCTAAGCGGATACAACCAATGAATGATAGTAGTGGGAAAATAGGAAAATGGCACCAGTCTCAGAGACTTGAGTTAGGGATAGATGAATCTGCAGGGATATAGATGTGGAAACAGAGCTAGGGGAGTAGCATGAGGTGGTGTACATTTCAACATGTTACAACCACCCCCTTTGTGGTTCTCGCCAGGCTCAAGTTGCTGGAGGACATGGGAAGACAGTAGCTGCATACAATCAAGGAGTGGGACCAAAGGGCTCTAGGATTGATTTGAGGTACGGTCTGTGTCTGCTACTAGTTTCCATATATATAGAAATACGTATTAATCATTCCTTCTTTCCATGAATCATGTTCAAGACCTAGATTTTTCGGTTAAGCCGTTGACTTGACCCTCATGTCTGGAGATACCTTTGGGAGGAGACTCGATAATCACTTTTAAGCCGATGGTGTGATCTGACCCTTGAGGTGATAGTTTCAATTGGAACCTCTTGGTCGCATCATCGAGGCCTTACGACATTAGTTTGAGTATTGACTGGGCATCAACAGTTCATACTCAGATCTACTGTATTAGGAAAAAAGGTTGTGGTTTACCTACAACATTGGTATCAGGTTTTCCTGGGTCAGATAAAAAGGAAACCTAGGCAGCATAGGATAAGCTCATGCATAGAAGGGTGCAGCCGATCACTCTTGATTTGGTCGGGCATACCCTCGTGGAAGCAGGAGTTTTGAGTTTTCAATTCCAAACAGGAGTGGCAGAGCATGGAAACATATATTCAAAATATTTTTACAGGAATACCTCCCTGAAGAGAGATGGATATCTGTTTTGGATAGGTTCTACTAGAGATTTGTACCCGACTTCTCCAGGTTAGCGACACCTTTGTCAGTTTGATAAAAAAGGGGGAGCCTTTCCTATGGACGGATAAAGTGTTAGCAAAGATTTCAAGATCTGAGATTGAGACTGACCAGTAAAACTATGCTACCCATGACCTAGAGTTAGTAGTAGTGGTATTTGCACTAAAGATGCGGTGGAACTATATGATGGACAAACGTTTTATAGTCTACTCTGATAACAAGAGTCTCAGGTATATATTCTCTCAGAATGACCTGAACCTGAGACAGCAGCATTGGCCTGAGTTCCTCCAAGACTATGTCTTTTAGATAGTTTATACTCCTAGGAAGGGAAATATAGTAACAGATACACTCAGTAGGAGGTCTGGTCTACAGTTGCTGAGTGAATCAGCTGAGTAGCTAGATGCGTTGGAAGTATCCTTCACGGATAGAGATGGAGTTTCATACCTCCAATCTATGACAGTCACACCCCAACTCCTTCAGTGAGTCAGGGGTGCATCTTGGGGACACTGATTGCGAGGCCCGACGTGCGTAGCTATCCTCAGGGAAGGCACCTGATGAATTTTATGAAGGTGGGGAGCACGCCGTCCTCTTCAGAGGACGTACAATGGTACCAATATCACTACAAGTGGATGTGATTAGGGAGTTCTATATGTCCCCTTTGACAGTATTTCCTGGTGTGGTGAAGATGTACCAGGACCTTCGGCATCAATTCTGGTGGATGGGAATGAATAAAGTAGTGTCAACTTTTGTATCACGATGCCACACTTATTAGAAAGTCAAAACTACTCAGAGTAGGCAGAAGTATTACGCCTATAGGAGGAGGGAGATCATGTCTTCCAACGTTTCTCACATCAACGAGGTTTTTAGAGATTTGGTCGGGGTGGAAAGTTATCTCTGAGGTTCATCATATCCCTCTTGATTCTCAATTGAGTGGGAAAGGTGGCATACCGTCTATCTCTTTCCCCATAGATTCACCGAGTGCATAATGTTCTCCATGTGTTACAGCGAATGAGATACGTGCATGATCCACCACACATTATCGACCATGGAAAGATGTACTTAGAATATGTGGAGATGTTTACAGATGTTCTAGTAGAGATTGAGCATTGACAGGAGCAGGTCCTTTGTGGAAAGTCCATACCTCTGGTGCGTGTCCAATGGCACCATGAGAACCTCCAGGAGAGCACTTGGGAGCGGGAGTCTCAGATTCGTGCTTAGTACTACCATTTATTTTCTTTAGTCTATGTTGTGGATTTTGGGGACATAAAGCCCTAAGGTGGGGAAAATGTAATGTCCGAGAAATTCCTTATATATTTTTCTTATTATATGGAATTATTTCAAGACCACGAAATCTGAAGACACGTGAATCCAAGTCCCAGAGTGCCCAGAATGTTCCGTCGAAGTTTGGTTGAGTTTTAATTAGCACCCGTAAGCATTTTTCTTGAAAAAGTGGAATAACTCTTAAAAAGAAACTCAGATCAGAAATATGAGGGCATAGAGATTTGCTGAGAGCGATATATGGAGACGATGACTTCAACACAAGGATTATAAATATGTTATCATTTAAATTTTCAGTATTAGAACGAATTCGCAATGACTCACAGAAGGAGGTGGTGGTCGGCATCTGGCTGGTCGTGAGGAAGGAATGGAGGTGCACATCCGCGCCGTTGGATGATGATAAGGTCGCAGCCCATCAGCCATGGCGTAGCGAGGGCTACGTCCGGTGTAGCTGTCAGCCGTGTGATGGTGGTGGAGGTGAGCATCTATGCCGCCCGACGTGCAGGTGTAGCGGTGCAAGGTCGTGGCGGTGATGGAGGGGCGGCCAGCCGAGTTAGCTGCCTGTGGTGGGGTAGCGCATGACCGCGCCACGAAGGAGGGTAGGCTATCCAGTCAGCTGCAAGCCGGGTCGGATCCCGCGGGCTGAATCCGACCCAGGGCCAGATCCCGGTCGGGCCGGGTCAGACCGGACCTGGACCAACTTTGACCCTTTTCACTTTTATGACCATATATTAAGCTATGGGTGTTAGTTTCAAAAACCGTCCACAGGGATGAAAAACTTGGATTGAGACGGTCCTTTTGGTATTCCACACTTGAGTTTTGGATAAATTTGGGGTATGGCCGGGTTTGATCGGACACGAATCCAACCAAGCCCTCAGGAAAAAAAGGCCAATAACAAACAGACCGTGTGTCTGATTGATGCACCGTCTGTTACATTGAGACCCCTTTAACATGGTGGAACTTTGGGATACCTCTTTGTGGTACTTAGAGGAATTCAATGTATCAACCTGTGTATTAAGGAGCATACCCTCTTAGAATCAAGAGAGCTTAGTGTGGGAACCCTGTAGCTAGCTATAACATGAGAAATGGATCATTTGTGGGTCTGTGCTTCGGATCCTTTGTGGTTATGTGTTTGAGAGTCTCATTTGGATATGCTATTGGAATCCATGTGGGACTACTCTAGGATCCTATGTGGGTCTACTGTGATAGGATCCGATGTGGGTTTGATGATGTACTAGGATCCTCTGTGGGTCTACTATACTGGGATCTTGTGTGGGTCTGATAGTGTACTAGGATCCTACATGGGTCTTCTTTACTAGGATCCTATGTGGGTCAGATGATGTACTAGGATCGTGTGTGGGTTTTTTGGACTAGGATCATATGTGGGTCTGATATTGTACACGGATCCTGTGTGGGTTTAATGTACTAGGATCCTGTGTGGGCCTGACGATGTACTAGGATCCTGAGTGGGTGTCCTGTACTAGGATTCTGTGTGAGTCTGATGATGTACTAGGATCCTATGTGGGTCTACTGTATTAGGATCCTGTGTGGGTGTCATGATGTACTAGGATCCCATGTGGGTCTTTTATACTAAGATCATGTGTGGGTCTGATGATGTACTTGGATCCTGTGTGGGTCTGATGATTGAGGATCCTGTATGGGTCAGCCTCTTAACAGAGTAGGTTGATTTAGTAGTTACATCTAATCATCTCTATTATTGTACCTAAATTATACCTGGTGTGAGCTGAGTCATTACCTTTGAGGCATTCTTTTGTGCGGCGTACCTTTGTGGTACTTACCTTCGTGGTGATAACTCTATGGTATTCTTCTATGTGGGGTACTTGTGTGGTACATACCTTCATGGTGATACCATTTTGGTATTTCTCTATGTGGCTTACTTGTGTGGAACTTACCTTCGTGGTAATCATTCCTTTGTGGAATAGATGTACTTTGTATAATGAGTTGGGCCTTGTGTTTCCTCATGAATGAGATGGGTATTATTTGATAACATAGGTATATGTATGGGCATATACCTAAGTATGGTTGCAATTGGTTTACATGATTTTTGGTTTATCCTTTGTGGATTTTGTGAGACCTTGAGGGTCTCAGGGTCCCAACTGAGTATCGTAATACTCACCCCTACATGGGCTTCTCCCGCACCTTGTTCTGTTTGGTGCACTCGACATATAGCGCTGATCGAGGCTGAGGGTACCAGGACTGGACGGTGCCTAGAGTTGGACCATAAGGCATGTCGGTACGTAGAGGAGACAGGCGGAAGTAGAGTGTTGAGGAGGCGATCTATACCTACCCATCATGTAGGAACCTTGGAGGACGACCCAGTAGTTGTCTTTCTCTTTATTCATTTGTATTGTATTTTTTAGTGGTACGTGTACCTTTACTTTTGGGCTTGTATTCTGACCCCTCTTACTTTCATCACACCTTTTCTATACAGTTTACTTGTGTTCGTATCTTGTTATGTGTTGGGTTAAGTGTGTTAATGAGATATAAATGCAATACCTTCCTGGTTTTAGGGGTTACTCCTTTTGGTGCAAGTCGTGAGCCCCTGGCCTCTGGAAGGCAGGCTTGGGGTAGTCATGGCACGGGCCCCGGGGGATGGGTCGTGACATATATTAACTTAATTTTATCCCTCAAATCTTCAAATCATAACATAGGGAATGAATGATCAAAATAGATTAGGTAAAAAACACAGTAACTGAAAAAACATAGGAATAAATCATAACACATGGGTTAAAATTCATAACATAATGGCATAAAAAGTAATGGGACATGAATAAACATAAGGAATAATAACATGTAAGACATGGCATCATGTAATAATGGAATCATAAGAATTTTCAAACAATATAAAACATGACATAAGAAAGAGTTAAGGTTAACTTCCAAGGCCATTTCACATTACAGACAATGTCCCATAAAGGTATCAGGTTCCCCCACTATCCTGACATAACAGCTGATGGGACTAAAACATTACCCAAAGCATTGTAGAAATATATAGGTGCACCAATCCTTAAATTTTCTTGTATATGTGTTCCACATGAAGAATCAAACATAAAAAATAAATTTTACCCATGGAAAGAATTGGGTATCGTAATTATATCAAGAACATAATACATTGGTGTATCATAAAAGTGTCCATGATATTATAGATTTAAATCATACATGGAAATTATTAAGGTAAAATTGGAATATATAATGACAAATTATTTTCAACTGAATTGAAAACATGTAAATATAGTGTTTAGAAACATTAGAAAAGACCCTCTTTAGTGTGGTATGAAAAAATGATAAAGAGCCTTTAAAGCGGGAAAATTCCTTATTGTTTTCATAAAACCATAAATGAACTTAGAAGGTTTTTATGATAAAAATATTTTTTTAATAAAAATATTGTTTTTTAAAAAAATATTATGGAGTTTACTTTAAAATTGGTATAAAACTGGGATGTTCCCTTTAATCGGTCTTGCTTATGTGGAAGAATCCAGAATGGAACAATATAAAACCAGTATTTCCCCACAAAACAGGGAATAATGGATCAGGATACATTATATTGGAAGATATAAATAGAATTTGGAAGATTTATTATAATAATAATTTATATTTACATTTTTTTAATGAGAGATAAATCATAACCCAATGGTATTTTGGTGGTTCAGAGAGAGTCACCTACCTTATCTCCAAAAACTGTTATGCATTTTAACTTAATGTATTGGTTAATCAAATTAAATCCACCTATTAATTTATTACAAAAATTATACATTTATTTGAATTATTATAAATTTTTTAGTTTTATTTATGGCCATTTTGTTGACATAATGTATTTTATTTCGTCATCTTTGGACTATCCATTTCAGGATTTTAGGATTGATTCCCATGAGTTTAATTATTGGTGTTTTTTCCAAATGAAATCAAAACTCTAGAAGTGGAATTATATGATATATCTAAAACTAAAGAAATTTAAAAGTCCCAATATATCATTTTTTCATATATTAGAAAGATTCATTTGATAAAATTATAATGATGAATGTTAGTTTATTTTGGTGAATTTTAAATCATCACGAACTAGTTTTGTATTATTTTTTAATATTCTGCAGATATATTGGTTTTAGAAAATTAAATAAGTAGTAATAAATATATTATAAAAAAGTTGTATAGAAAAAAATTTATGGCTAGAACTGAATGTGGTAAATGAAAATGAAAACACATTGTTCGTAGTGGTGGTGAATTGACAGACCGCGAATGATGTTTTCGTTTTTAGAATAAAAGGAATAGAAGAATAATTTTCATGATAGATCATAAATGAGCATAATATAGTTAAATTATATATAAAATAATGGATTTCTCATGTCACATGGATAAGGGGACGTTTTTAGATGAACAGAAATGAAAATAAATGGAAAATAAAACAATGGGAAAATGGGGATTTAACCTCTTCCTCAACTTCTCCTCGAGAACCTCCATAGAGAAAATCAGTTTGGTACTTTTGACACCAAATCCACATAAATGTGGGTTATAATCTTTTGAAATTTATAGGGATGAAACTGGTAAAATCTTTAAGTATTATAAGTTTGAGGATAAGAGGTGGTGAGGGGTGGTATTTATTGGGGGTGAAGAGGGGTATTTTTTATTATTATATTCATTTTTTACTATTTTGACTCCATACTATCAATAGTGTTGAACCATATTACTGAATATATTAAATTATTATGTATCGTTCTACATTATAGTTCTAACATCATCTAAAACTCATCAAAGACTAAAAAATTCATATATTTATCAAATATTGAAAATTATCTTATTTCACAATTCCCCAAAAAAACAACTATTTTTGAAAACATCCAAAAATTCACCCTAAAAACTTTTATATGATTATAATTAAAAAATGGAATCCATTTTATGTTAATCAGTTTCTAAATATGAAAATTTTAATTTTTAATTACAAGCACCATTTATTCAAAAAATACTGATTTTAAAATTCTTACTGATTTTATAACACATTGAAAAATCAATTAGTCTCAAAAAATTATCTTATAATAATAAGATAACAAAATATTAGTTTATGAGTCCAATTTCTGAAAATTAAAATTCTTTAAAATCGTTATATTAATTATAAAATTATAAATAAACATTAACATTTCACAAAAATACCAAAACATAATTTATCATTTTTAAAAGATTTATTTACTAACACTTTGATATAATTATATCATATTTTCATTTATATGATGCCTAAATATTAACTATACATTAATGGATGATATTACTAATATATTGGTTATATTACTATTCTTAATGGTCACATTACTATTCAAATGGTCATGTTTCTATTCCATTGGTATAGGTTTCTTAATATCATTAAATACCACTTATTTAAAAATTAATTTATGAAAATAATTTTTTCTTTGGTTCTATTTGTGATGTATGTGTTTTATAATATAAGACATAATTATAAAAAGGGAATTTACATTAATATAATTATGGGTTGTTACATCTAACCACCTTCATAGGAAAAAAATAACATTCTTGTGAATGTATACTTGAGGGTTTTTTATACATATATTTGTTACAACTTTCATCATAGAGATAATATCATCAAACAGTCAATGTGACTATTTCTAAAGATAATTCCAGATCATGCATTTTGAATTTATAATCAAGGATATGTAATTGGTAGGAGGAATATATTATCACTTTTTCATTTTTCCTAAGTTCACAACTAAATAGTTTTTTGGATAATCATGGTATATCACAAATACTTCCCCAAATGTGGGTAATGTGACCAAAAGTGCCATTATTATCTCCTAATTTATGTTTTTGAACCAATGCTCACATTAATCGGTACCTAAAATCATCACTCCATTCCTAGTAATTATGGATAGAGGTTCTGAAAATAATGATGAGTTTCTCATAAATAGAAGATAATACCTAACTAATAAAGGAGAACTATATATAACTATCTTATATATTGGTTTATTCCATCTTTTAATTTTCCTAGTCATTGATATATCAATATATATCCCTTTTTTGGTGATATATTTCCCCAATAATGTTATTTTCTCTATCTAAAAAAGAAATTTACTACACTTCACATATAAAATATTCTTTCTCAAGGTATTTCTTACATCATTAAAAGGATCCTCTAGTTTCTCCTTGCATTTAGGGTATAAAATAATATCAAATACAAGGACAATGACATATTTTTATATAGAATCGCAAAAAACATAATTCTCTATTTCTATAAGGATACCTAGAGAATTAGTGAGTTCAAATTTCAGAACAATGAACTAATAATTCATGTAACATATATGAAATATAGCCTTGGGGATATCATCCTTTATCTTTATGTGATAATATACCAAACGAATATCTACCTTATAGAAGTATTGGGTTCCATGTAACATAATAAATAATTCATCAATAAATGTAAGATTATACTTTTCCTTTATTATGATCTGTTTAAACTCATGATAATCAATTTAATGTTCTATTGAAAAATCCTTCTTCTTGACAAAAGGGACCATTATACACTATGGTGATGTACTTATTAACATATATCTCTTATATAGTTTCTATTATAGTCTCTTTTCCATTTCTTCAATTTTAATATTATTCATTCTATATAGAGTCTTTAATTGTATAAAATCTCCATGTATAAGTTCAAATAAGAACCTGAACTCAGAGATATAAAGGAGAATAATAAAATCATTGGGGAACACATCTGTATATTCTATTATAATGGTATTTTCATTAAGGATGATCTTTTACTTAGTATCAATAATTTGAGGTAGATATAATTTCTCATTACCTAATAATTTCCATGAATGAGATGATTATTCCAATATAGATCTATATTTTACCTTCCACTTGTATTGAATTGGAGGGCAATACATCATACTGAGGGGGATCGTCATCTCCAAGAAATTTATCTTACCTCTATATAAGGAAATACAATACATACATACGATATCATATAATTATACTATAGTTGGTATCATAAGGATCACAATGATATTCAGTATGATAATTTTTAAAGGTGATAAGTTTTATATGTGGGATGCAATAATTCACAAATTTTTCATTTTCATAGATAACTCTACATTTTTATTTTAAGGCGGTGAATGAACAGTTGTGGTGAAAATATGTGATTTTTTAAAATGTGTTGAAACATAGTCACATTAGAAATTTAAATATCATTAACATATTATTATCCTTAAATTCAATATTATATTCTATTTCTAATAATTAACTTCATTAAAAATAGAATATTGGATTATAATATTCGAACCATTAACCATATTTAAAATGAAAACAAAAAAATTAAAGGTATAACTCAAAAATGACTTGTACACCTTTACCTATGAATTTATATGTTTTGATCTATATTATACATGGTGTATTTCATAAAAGAAAATTTTGTATTAATTTTATTCCCTTGATAATTGTTTTCAAAGAATATTGTGAAGTTAGTGAAGCGTATAAACCCATGGTGAAAACATATGTGTGAATTATGGAATCAATGTGGTGAACCAGCTGGGGATCAAGTTAATTCATAATACTCCATTTTTGGGTTATTAATCAAAGGTACAACTCTATTAGAACCAAATCCACTTATAGTATCCAACCAATGATTTTGTTTTCAGAAACTGATCGTTCAATAAATTAACAAATTGTTGGGATTATTTTCAAATTTTCAGTCTTATGTTTATGGTTTTTTCAATGGTTTTCAAATCATAATACTTAAAAATAACAAAATAGTCCTATGATACTAACTATAACCACTTATAACATATTTACACTTTTTTCATGATTTTTATGTAAATATAACTAAAAAATCCCAAAATGTTAAGGTGCCTCGTGTCATTTTATAATTGGATACACATCACTAAAACAAATAACATGGATTTGAAATTATTAAAAAAACTCCATAATAGGCCCATATATTCCATTGAACTTTTAATACCGCATGGGATAACTTGGGGACATGCCTATGAAAGGGGTTTGTTATAAATCCCTATAACGTAATAATAAAATTATAAATTTAATTAATGTTGTACATGTGATTCAAGGGGCATAACACGGTGGAATAAATGTTGAGAATGATAATTATGAACATCAAATAAAAAAAAGTTGATTTCTGTAAGGAATTATATGAATTAGGAAATAACATAAAACATGGTATATTAAGAATAAGTCAACAATAACCACTAAGACATCATAACATAATGTTACCAATTCCTTAGAGGGATATATAATTCCAATACCACCCATCATATTCATATTATTTATAGATTTTTTGGGCCACATATATTGTACAACATAATAAAATATTTTATCACTATAATCCTATGATTATATTTTTTTCATTGTATTAATGGATTTACCCAATCCATAAAATATAGATACAACTAGGTGGCTTCCCTTGAGTGGAAGTGGTCATTACTATTCAGGACATGATAGCTTGATATGGGAATTTACAATATCATGTCAACAACATCACAGTCGTATATAAAGGATCATGGAACATATTAATGGGAGTGAAATCAGGTGTCTTGTTACATAGTAATAATATGGATAATAATGGGTTGTGTAAATTAATATCTACATGGATATTTATAAATGAAAAGACATGGTATAAATATTTATTCGGACAAAAAGGAATGTGTAGAATAATTTTACTTGATGGGTACCTTCTTAAAGTGTTGGTTAATCTTCTTAAGATTTTTTTAACACAATTGAATGGATGTAGATAGTAAAAGGTAGAATAACATCATATTCATTAGGTTTTCAGTGAGGTGTACTGGTATATTCGGTGATTATTTATAGCGAAATATTTAGTAATTATCTATTAATTTATAAACATTGATTTTGGAGTCTATGTAACAAAATAATCAAAACTACAAACCTCACTCTGGGATTTCCTAAGGTTTCTAAAAAGGATGAGTGGTTTTAAATATTTTACCAGTCTATGAACTAAACTCGTTAATATAATTCCATTCATGATGTGAAGGATATTCATATTAATAATAATTATTTTACCCACAAAATATAATCTAGGGTTTAAAAGATTATTTATGCAGTTATTAAATGTATAAAAATAAAATAAAAACGTTATTTTAAAGATAAAAACAATTTTCTTCATGATTTCATTTGGTAGGATTTATTATGTCACTTTTGGGATAATATGATATTACAATATAGACCATAGATCTATACTGTATTTAATTTTTTTCAGAAAAAAATCAACTATCTTAGGAACTTATGAAAAAATCACCATTTTCTAATATTGAAATACTGAATGAAAAAATGATATTTAATATATCAAAAAAATTTCTAAAAATGATAATTCATGGTTTTAATTAACAATCCATTTGTAGTGAAATTTCTAGTTTTTAGGAAAGTAATAACATTCCCACATATGTAAAATTTACATTATACATTATAATGTAATTTAAATTTAAATAACTATTAATTAATAATTATATTTTTTGAAAATAAAAAATATTTTAAAACTCGTGAATTTATCGAAAAGATAGTTTTATTAGAAACTATATATTTTTCAAAGAATAACTTTTTTTCTTCATATAAAAAATAAACTTTTATCAAACCCATTACATATTATTGAAATAATAAAATGTATAAATATAAAAATTATCTTGCTAAAAAATAAATATTTATAATACTATAATATAGATACATAATATCATATTACTTCAGGGTGCAGCCTGAGGGTGATGTATGAGATAGTAGCACTTTCTTGTGGTGGTTCTAAGAGAATGGTTTCAGTAGTGATCTATATTATTTTTAACTTATCTCATAAAAACATTGGATCAAGTTTCAATTATTTAATCTTGACTTGGTATTAAGAAAGACGAAAATCCAATGATTCTATATTCGAATGATTTTTTTATAAATTGGCTTCATATGTAACTATCCAAATACTTGAGGCCATCACTTATTCCTTAAATATTGATTAGATTTTATTATGACCCTTAATATGTAACAACATTAACAGTCATTTTATAATGACTATATTATCAGAATTTATGATTCGTACAGGTA
Organism: Viscum album; assembly: GCA_963277665.1. Lineage (NCBI taxonomy): Eukaryota > Viridiplantae > Streptophyta > Magnoliopsida > Santalales > Viscaceae > Viscum > Viscum album. The sequence continues at coordinate 1,401,655,232 of OY728121.1, read as the reverse complement.
TTTCAATCATTATGTGAAAATTAAATATATATTTTTTAATGGTCAAAAAAATGAAATATACTAAAAATAGTTTCTATTAATACCTCTATTCATTTAAATGTGAATTTCATTTATCATTGTTTGGGTCATTTCATTTATGATCATTTGACTTTAGATTATGAAGATTCATCCAAATATTTTCATAATAAAATTTTATTTATAGGTATTTTTCATGTTTTCTCTTTATATCTATATATGAATCTTACAAATGAAAAAAGGAATGGTTTAACCCTAATACTAATCATAACATGATTTTATGGTTTCTATTATATTTTAAAGGTCAAGCATAATGAATCTTGTTGTATAAAAATGAAAATTATTTTTTCATATTGATGTATTTCAAAATATCAAAATGGAATTACATTGGGGTGAAATTTTATAGACTCCTCCGTGAGATCTGATTGGGATTTTTTTGACCAAACCCTATACGAACATCCTAGTGTTTGAATTCTTAGTGATTTTTTAGTAGCTACTCAACTCCTCTCCACTTATCCTTAGATATTTCATGCTTGGTTGACCTATGGAACACGATTCATTCGGTAGTGAGTGTTCCAACACTACCTGGTGATGGATTTTAATATTTTTGGAATTTTTTTTATGTATCTGTTAGCTATGTATTTCTTATTGGTTTAGCAATTCCTTGAATCTGGACATATTCCTTGTGTGGATTTCTAAATTTTTTGGTGTTTTAGGTTTTTTTCATTTTATTATTCTATAGAAATCATTAACAAAGGTTTTTTATTATTTCCCAACTTATGGGGTCATGAATTCCATTCCTACCATGACACAGGCCAACTCGAGTATCATATTATGATATTATGTATTTTCAAAATACATCGAATCAGTTTCATATTTCATAGTCAATTATATGAGTAGATGTATTCCATCTAATTGGTATGTGTGCTAAACTATTTTGGAATTTATATACCTCCAAAAACACTATATATGGATATAGTATACATGTATTGACGTTATGAAAATGGTGGGTAATTTTTCTAACAGTAGAAATCAATCATTCCCACTATGTATATTTTCTTCTTTGGGATCTTCATCTCGTTTTTCTAATACTGTTTTATTAGATGATTCATAAGTAATTCATAATTTTATGAATTATTTACTTTTCCCAAACACTCAAATAGATTCTTTTTATAAAAATTATCTTTAAGTTAGTCAGTATAAATTTTTTATGATATTTTATTTTATCATTTCAAATGAATAGTTATTGTATTTTGTTAAAACACTATAAAAGGTATTTATTTTATTCATTTTTATATATTTAATAAAATTCATGAATTATTTATTTTTCATCAATCCAAAAATTAATATTAAAAATGGATTTTTACTGACATTAATATTTAATTTTTTATGTGTTACACACCTATCAAATAGTTAGAGGATTTTTTATAAGTATAGTAAGATTTTATTTCTCAACCACCCCAAATATCTCATATATATGAATTTATTTATTTATTTAATTTATTATATTATTACATTCAATTAAAATATGTAATTTATTTTTAAAATTGAATATTTCATTTATGAAGACCCTGAACGCCTAGCCATCAACACAATAAATTCAACAAAATAATGTACCTCATTTGTAGAAAATTATTATCTAAATTGGGTGCATCACCGCCAAAAGAAATCATCCCAATACATAATTATAGAAAAAAACATTAATCCTAATAGTTCACCATGCTCTATTTAAACCTATAAGTCAAAACATTAAAAGCTAAAATACATTACATAATCGTAATGAAATAGAATTACCATTCGTAGAAAACTTATATACAATGAATGTGTACCTACCAGTGGTATAAAATAATAGAAAAAATAATTTAACTCATTATACATGTATTACAACGATAAAATCATTCTAAAGCTCATTTATAATTCATTTCATCCTCTATCAATTTAAAAAACATTATGTATAAACTCATCTCCAAAAAATTATGTCCAATTCAAATTACCAACTCCTAATCATCAAATTCCAATACAACCATTCTAAAATTTTCCACGTTACTTCTTGTCTCAAAAAAAATAAACCAATAATAGTATAATAATATTCTAACCCATCACGAATAGACCAATTAAATTTCTATGTAATTAATATATTGATTTACTGTTACATTGTAACATAATTAATTTTAATTTTTCATAGTCATTATTATTTCTAGAAAACTAATAAAAATATTTAACTAATCTTAGTAGTCTAAATTTTCTAATATGTATCAATAATTCAAAATAATATAAAATAAAATAATAATGGATAAAATAATTTAAGATAAACCTACATTATCAATGATCAACATACATTCCCCTATGTGTCATCTCTAACATATAGATACGATATTCTAAATTCATCAAAACATATTCCACATTCAAAAAATATTATTTACAATATGTTATACAAATGACTAAAAAATTTAATCTAAATAATTCTCCACCTTGAGCATTCAATATCAACAAACAATCCGAATAGGTATTGAATATAAAAACCCCCTCTCTAAATTTTTGAAAGAATACAATAATTTCTATAATGGGATTTCTTCATGGCATGATGAACACCCTTACTTAAACACCAATATAAGAACAATGGATCAAGAAAAAAAGGTGAATGAAGGAATTATTAAAGAGGGAAGAATGCAATAATTTTTCCACGATATATAACTAAAAAACTAATTATAACATTTATCAAAAGTGGATTAGTAGTTGGGAAAGAGGGTTTAAAAAAGGAGAGGTGCGAGGTGAGATAATTTGACTAACATGTGATTCATTTCCTTTGGAAATGATGGGTTCCAACACTCAAATGAAAACCAACACCATGAAAAAAACGTACAATCAATCATAGAAATCGTGGTGTCCCTCCCCAAAATTCTTGATTTATTTGAGAGTCTTAGTGATATATAAGGTGGCTCATTACTACTATTTAGACAACAAATAGTCTAATCGAAATCCATCGATGTTATTGTGTGTGTATTAATTTATTACTAACCTCTTTTCCCTTACATCCTATAATTAAATTTTTCTGTTTTTTTTGTTTATTAAATATTCCAAAATAAAAGTCAAACATAACATTAATATAAAATATGATTCTCTAAATTAGAGAGAAAATTAAAAAATATTTTAAATTAAAACGCTTTAACAAAAAAATTTAAGGAACAGATAACCATAATATATTGTATAATATATTAACACATTCAAAATTCACATCTTTACCCATTTCACTCGATAATTGGATCACAATGATGACTCAATTGACAATCATAGAAATTTCTCATTCCACAGTCTAGTTTTATTAAAGTCATTTCATCTGACACTTTATAGAGTTCCATTCCAACATCATCATGTGGTATTCCAAAATATCTTATGTATATTTTTATAATAATATAGAGTATGTTGATCCACACTCATAGAGTCAATGTACTATTTTATTATTGTAATAATAAATTCACATATATTCATTATGCTACCCTCTATATTGAATAACATAATGGTTTATTGGTTCATAAACAATCATATTAACCCTTCCATTCTTTACAAAAAAATATCTAATCCCACTAAACTAAAGGGGCCCCTTCCACAACTCCCCAAGTCCACCTTGAATAGGATAGGTGCTGGAAACTCACATCGAGTAGACATATTGTATACTTGGGAGGCCATAGCCAATGTACCTGTAGAGATTCAAACATATCCAAGACCATAAAACTAATAAATTTAAAAGAAACTGCAAAAACAGTCATGCATACACCTAAATCCCCCAAAAAGAGTACGATAAGAAGTAAATGAAAGTTATCAGGTATTAATATATTCCAACTTAGAGGATTATGAAAACAAATCCAACCTAAAGGTAGAACTAGGGACTGCGGTCAAGATACCACAAGAACAAATCTCAATTATTTTGGTCTCACTGTATACCATTTGGTCTTGGATCATCTAGAACTCTTTCAAAGGGTCCATCATCTACACTAAGCATGGCATGAATAGTAAAATCTCATACATGGGTGAGTATAACAATACTCAGTAGGACACCTTGAAACCTCAAAGCATACATTATAGGAAAAAATTAATCTTTATAAAGGTATATTTCCCCATCACATTTAACAAGAATATCCAAATGTCCTTGAAAATGACACACAATCAAAAGGTAAGTCGGAAACATAATTTCAACCAAGGATTCCAGCTCAACGGTTCCACAAGTAACTCGCCTAGGAGAACACACTTCTATGTCTAATAGCACTGATGACTTTTTTTCAAGAGAAAATTTTCATTAGGTCTCACCATAGTAAGTACATTATGATAGTCCTACGATATATAATAAATATATGAAGATCACTACCAAGGCCATGCGATATACAAATTACTTAATCTGTTTTGACTTGTTGTGCAGAGTGTTGGCAGCCATGTAGTGTTGGTCATGATGATACCAAGAATTCTACCTAGGGAATAAAGAGAAATAGAGAATCTCAATCTGGGCATCATGGAGGGATTCCAATAAATCTATCCAAGATGTCTGGTTGAAGGGGATCATTATTTTAGGCTTAAGGTGAAATTACAAACAAACCCTTAGGTAATGGATATAGGGAACTCAACCTAATGAAACTCATACAGGATTTAGAGGGAAAGGGCTCCAAGACATGTTTCATGGTGTACAGAGTGTGTTGTATTGGTACACATCATGTCCCTTCGATCCCTAATCCTAGTTGTGTAAATGGCCTATATCCAATGTCTGTTCAATAGTACATGAAATGTGGTTTTCTGTAGACTCTAATTTGTCTTTCTTACTCAACATACTCTTTTTTATCCAGTGAAGATATAAATATATTTATTGGACTACTTTTCTTATTTTTAACATTTGTTCGACTTCTTTAATAATTTTTTTCATCATAATCATCTCTATATTATCCAAATTTCTTCTTGGGTAAATTCATATCATTATTCAAGATTTCACCACACTAAAAAAAATTTGAGAGGAATTCTTGGGTAAATTCATATCATTTTTCATGATTTCACCACACTAAAAACATTTGATAGGAAGTTTACCTCAATGATTTTAATTTCCTCTTCCATAGTTTCATGACATAAGAGATGTGATTATTTTAATTTAACTCATCATCCACTTTATCTTTTGAGTCATAAGGATATACATATTTAGTATCTTATATTTAATTTTTTTTCATGGATTCAAAATCCATTTCATCTTTCATCCTGTTTTTGAACATTTGATATTTTCTCATTTCATAAGAAAAAATAATCTTATGCACTTCATCAAGAGATAAATCGTCGTTATATCCTATATAAGAAATTTTAGAATAAATCCTATTCAGAAAGTCTCTCATAAGTTTATTCATAATTTTTGAATCTTCAAGGAAATATAAGAACCCTATGATGTTTCAAATAGTTTAATTTACTCTGGTCATGTATTAATCTATAGTTTCTCCATCTCTCACTCTGATTTATTCATACATACTATGCATGATTTGTAAATTTTCTTCCTTAACTTTAGTAGTCCCTTCGAAAACACTTACCCACATTTGAAAACTTCTCTTTTATTTTGTGATAGCCATCACATTTTGATAAGAATTCTCTCATGATGATATAAGGATAGAATTTATATATTTTCCATAAAATTCTACATTTATCTTCACTACTAAAAATACGGCTTTTATTAGTGCTAAAAATGGCCTTTATCAGCACTAGAAAAGTGCTGATGAAGCCGAAAAAGATAAAGGGGGGGTCCCCTTTATCAGCACTCCGAAAAGAGCTCATAAATACCCCTTTTATCAGCACTAAAAAAAAGTGGTGATAAAAGGGGTCTTTTATCAGTGCTAAAACAAAGCACTGATAAAAGGGTCCTTTATCAGCGCTTTGTTTTAGCATTGATAAAAGACCCCTATATTAGTGCTTCCTTTAACAGAGATTTTGTTTTAGCACTGATAAAGGACCCAGTTTATCAGATATTTTTTAAAAGCGTTGATAGATGGTAAAAAAAATTTAAAAAATTAAAAAAACATTAAAAAAAACATTAAAAAATTACATATTTTAAAAAAATACTATCAATCGAGGGGGCTTTTATAGCGCTTGAGCCCCCCTTTTACAGTGATTTTCTGCCCCTGTGCAGCGCCCCACGCACCCCATTCACCCTTCAACAGTGCTTGCTCCCATATTCCCCCATGCATGCGCCCCCTGCCTCCACCAGGATTTGAACTCAAGACCTTCCCCCTGCACGCCTAAGCCTTTACCACTACTCTATTTTGATTTGTCTTCCAATTCGCGATATCTATATATATATATATACTTATGTATTTAGTTATATTTATTCATATAGTAAAATATATTTATAATAATATATATATATATATACTTATATTAATATATATATATATAGTTATATTAATATATATATATATAGTTATATTAATATATATCTATATATTTATTTATTTATTTAGTTATATTTATTTGAATAGTAATATATATTTATATAAATATAAATATATTTATATTTATATTTATATTAACATATATATAGTTATATTAATATATATATAGTTATTAGATTAATATATATATAGCTAGATTAATATATATATAGTTAGATTAATATATAGGTATATAAATATTCATATATTTTTATTTTAAAAAAAATGGATGTTAGTTATTATTTAGATAAAGATAATATATTTTATATGTAAATATATTTTATTATTTATATTTATAATTAAATTTTTAGGTTTGAATATATAAAAAATATGTATATATTGTTATATATTTGATTATAAATAGCAGTGCATTATAAAAAAGGATGAAATTTCAAAGACATAATATCAATAAGAATGTAATACCTTGGAATAAATTCAGACCTCACAAAAAAAATCCAATAATACCCCCTTAAATGTGACTGAAAATCCACAAAATGTTAAAATATTGGGGTACCCTGACTAAAAACTCAGCTTTAGAGGCCTTCTAGGACTCTTTTGGCCTCGAAAAACCCTTTACCAAGGTTTCCCTAGATCACTGAGATGTAGAGCTCATCACATGCTTCGATTTGATATGTGTTAGAGCTCAAACGGACACCCGGATGAAAAGTTATGGCTGTTTGAATTTCGAGTTGCGTTTTCAACATATTTTGGATCTTTTTTTTAATTTTTTTTAATTTTTTTAGTCTTCAAATTGTTATTAAATGACAATTACTTCATAATAATTAGCAATTTATTCATTAAAAATATTTTTTTGAATTTTTTAAGAAACCATTTTCACAAAATATCTTATATATTAAGTATATTTATAAGTGTAAATGTACATTTATACTTATCTAAAATATATTTAAAAAATATATATTATTTTTATATCAATATAACTATATTTATATATTAGTATATTAACATATTTCTTTAATTTTTTTTGATGTCGACCCTTTATCAATGCTTTTAAAAAAAGCACTGATAAAGCCCCCCCCCCCCTTATCAGCGCTACTAAACAAGCGCTGATAAAGGAACCCCCCTTTATCAGTGCTTTTTATTTAGCACTGATAAAGGGGGGAAATGCGAAAAACTATTTTTGTGGTAGTTCTTATCAACAACCTTCATGGGTGAATCATCCTCAACAGGTGGAAAATGAATTATAAAAACCTGAACAACTTCCAATCCAAGACATAAGAGATAGGTAATCTCCTATTTTTTCCACCCATTATAATTTTTTCATTCAAATGATGAAAATCATATACTGTTGAAAGAATTTAGATTGTCTTTGATAAGGATTAAATGAGGCAACCTTATATATGAAACCAATTTAAGTTCCAAAGGGCCAAATCACAACTAAAAATGGGGGTTGAATAAGTTGTTCACTTTTATAAGTTTGAATGATTTTTAAAACATAACCCTCCAACCTGTTCATATTTATTTCATTATCATCATTTTTTTAAATACTCATTCATACAAAAGTATGAATGAATGTAAAGAACATAATATTTACAAGGTTCAACCATAGTTTCATAACCAATATCTTTTCCAATGAAATCCTTGTGGGTATATGGAAATTAACTATTATGAAGAAGGGAAGACAAATTATGCAAAACCCCATTAGACACCCTCTAAATCTTAATAGGAAATATTATTATGAATCCTACTAGTTTCAAATGTTGATTAAAAAAAATTGATCCAAATAAAAAATAAAGAATCAATTTCCTCCACAAATAATCTGTTTGTAAAATTTGGAAAGATTTGATTCTCTCAATCTGGTGAAGTCAAAACAACTCTACCTTACACAATCTGCACATCTAAAACTCAGCTGAAATACTTAGTCTTCTCTAACTTGGTATAATTTACTCAATATGACAGAAACATTACGATGAAACCATTATCAATATATAAAACCCAAATTCCACTCAAAACCCGAATTAGATCTTTCTCAATCTGATAAACAACAAATTCAATAGTTTGCTCTTTTTTGAGATCCCATTCTGGGATAAACTTTTGACTCAAATTCTTTAGTGCTCCACCTTTTCCACTTCATTAAAAAGTTACCAAATGTGAATGATGTTTGCCTATATTTATATGTGACTTTGAAAAGACAAAGCTGGAAACTTCAAAACATTCCTTGCTTCATAAAATCGCAAAAATTCCAAAAAAAAAGTCACATTTAGACATCAAATTTCACTTCTTCAAACCTTCTAAGATTACACTAAGATTTACACTGAATTGTAAATTGAATTTGGTCATTTTAACTCCTCCCATATATTCTACTGTATAATAATCCTTCTTGATATTCATATCATTTATTTAGTATAATGAAACCTCATCAACTCATTATTATTAAACATCATCAGTTTCAGTAAAATTTTCATTCCCTTCTTATATCATTATGATATTCATTTCTTTCCTAGATCATTACAATATGCCATTCGTTTTCACCACATTATGATCTTCCTTTCATTATTATATAATTATGAAGAACTAAATCTCCTAATCAATGTTGTTCTGGTTAAATACATAAAACAATTGAGATCTCATTACGATAAAATTACCACTATGTTGTTTTTCCAATATGATAGAAATCCCATTATGATGATTTTCTTAATAATTATCGAAAATATTCAACGGTGGATCCACTTAGAAACATTAATATTATATAAATTGTATCAGTTAACTCATACATTCTTTGTACTACTACTTTTTTGGATACATTTGGATATGATAAAAAACATTTTCTAGATCTCTAGAATAGATTCAATCATTATGATTCCTTTATTACATCAAATTCGTTTATTATGAGTGCATTTCAAGATTTATGAGAACTCTGTGATCAGTAAAGAATCATATGATTTTGATTATAATGTTTGAGAGGATTATAACACCACACTTCAATTTATTTATCAAACCAATTTATTCTCCTTATGACTTCTTTAATTTACAGCATCAACCTTTTTGACCAATGTTGTGTTTGATTAATCTTCATAGAGATGGATTTGAATCAGATAGAGATTCTGATAAAAAAATCACCTTTCTAAATTCTCTTGTGTCTAGTAAAATTTATTAATAAAATGTTTCTCTACGAGCATGTTTCCAAAAAACAACTTTCCAAAGACAAAAATATTTCTCCCCCATTTATGTTTGGGTTTGAGAATTCAGCAACATTTAGCTTTCTTACAGAACTAATTTCGATGTACTAGATCTAATTACTAAATAACAAAAACATAATTTTTCTAAAATATTAGTTATCAACAAATAAAAAAACATTGTTAAAAAAATTTATCAAATAGGTTCTTTGAGATCATATAATATGTCTATCAAAGAGAACAACAACAAGCATCAAGTGTGATCCTCCATGATTCTCCAATCTTTACTTCCTGGTTTTTTTCATAAGTATAGTTGAATCACCTCTTATACTATATTTCCACAAAACATATTTCATCACAAAATAACATTCTATATTCATGATATTCATTGATATTTATATTTATGTAGTATTTAAAATTCCTTCTCAAGTTATATTTTCGGTGTGTCATGCTTTCATTTTTTATATAATCATTTTATATATGAAGATAATGTTTTGATATAAAGTTTTAAATATAAATATCACATAACTATTTAAATTAGTCTATTTCTAAATTATTCCCCTGATTAATATTATATCCAATATCAATTATTTAATTAGATATTGGATGTTTTATATGTTTATAAAATCACCAAATCTCAAAGAAATAATTGAATCATAATTTTTTTAGAGAATCCATATATCATGGCACAATAACCCTCTCTTCATAATAGTAATTCATTATTTACTTTTATATTTTATTAATTTAATGATTTCAGTGACTTGTAGCATAAAATGAAGGTGAAATAATTTATAAACGTGATAATGATTATAACCATTTCCCTTCCCAAAATAGATCATCTATGAAATAATATCTTTATGCAGCTTCAGAAACATTTTATCCACCCTCTCTACAATTTTCTCTTTAATAAATGGTGTGGGAACCTATAGAAACTAAAAAAATCAATATTTTACCATTCCATTTATAAACCAATCACATTATTCGGAATATTCTACATAATGAATATCACTAAATTTCCAGTACCATAGAAATTCTCCTAGAAAACCTTAAAATGTATTCCCCTCCATTATAATATTTTGATTATTATTAATACCTATTTAATACTTTTTATTATATAGTGTGGTCACCTTTCCTGAGGAATATCCTATTTTGGTTAAATGTGACCTCATCCTTTCAACCATCCAATTGTTCTATTATTTGTCTTGATGTTCTAGAATTCCTCTAAACAAATACCATTATCCCCAACTTGTCCATAAAGATACTCTTCTTCCCCATATGGTTTTTTACTCCATGGTTCCACCCTTCTCTATGATCCTTCTTACTAACTACTCATGTATAATTTTAGTCTATGTACTCCATTTCTTCCCAAATTCATCACAATGGTTGAGCTTAGTTCATCGTCATAATTGAACCATCCTCCAATGTTACTGTAACATTTTCCAGTTTTTATAAACTCCAAACACCCATGTAGCATGGTATTTCATCGTTGGCATGGTTATCAACACCCAAACACACAATATATTTAAATTTAGTAAACCTTATATACTATCAAAATCATATGTATTCATTCTCAAATCATTTGAATGAATTTTGAACATTAACATTAATCATGGTGTCGTATAATTCCTTATAACATGGTTTCCTTATATTCCTTATACAATTCCATATTCATCCTACCAATTCAATATTCATTAATTTAATTTCTAATACATTAATAAAATCTTCATAAAATAACATTTAGAATACTTTGTCAATCACTACATCATTTAAAATAAAATCTAATGGGTTACTCAACATCATCCTCTGTAAAATCCCAAAAAAAACCATTAATGTTTTATCTAACCAATGTAGGAAAATGATCGATGTAAGAAAGAAGATAATATATTAGGTTCTAAAATAGTTTCTATGATTTACATAAAATAATTCCCTCTTTATAAACTCCCTTTACATAGTATCCCCCCATTCATTGACAAATAGTAAAATATATAATCATTAAAGAAAAAAAATCTAGATGTAGAATTAGATAAAATGAGAATAAGGGAAATCTTGAACCTCTTTAATGTGATAAAATTGGTTGAACTCCAATGTTTAACCCCTGAACATAAAATACATTATCCATTAATGTTTTTAAAAAATATCAACCACTTGATCTTGGGTTCCAATGAATTTTATCCCTTCCGTATGTTTTTTCTAAATACTCCTCTATGAAATGGTGGAGGTTCTCAATATACATCTTATGAGAGTGTCAGAGTATATTTTTAGATATATATATTTCATTTTTGTTATAACATTTAATAATTATTGGTTATTTTACATATTCATGGAAGCCTTCTAACTTCATCGTTGTCAATATTAGTTTTGTACATGAATTAGTAACTGAAATATATTTTTTATCCCCCATACTTAAAAAACCAATATTATTTCTTATCCAAAAAACATAATTATTCAATATATATAAAATCTCATCGACTTGTGGATTTTTAATAAAAAATATCTCCATCCGAATATAAATATAATTATTTCAATAAAAAATATTTATTTCAATATTTAAATAATAAATGAAAATTTAAAGTACCATGAACATACCTCATTATTCTTCTCACCGCCATAAGTTGGTCATTCTTAGGAGAACATTGAAACCATACTATATTACTTGTAATATAAAAAATAAGTGTTCTTAACATTTTATTTTAAATTAAACTAATGATGATTCTTATATATAAATTATTTTCCACCATATCAAAATCCTCATGATAACCATGGTTTTTTCAAACAACTTTTATACTTAAAATAGACTTATCAACCCAATTTGTAATTTTTTGATGAACTTAGCTGCATATTTCACGAATGAAATAAGGACGGTTACTTCACCATGATGAACTTCCCACCCAACATAATATTTCAATTCTCCCATCATTGATAATCAAAACAAAGAACACAATAATTCATTCAATTTATAAAAATAGTTCCTCTTCCTACCCCAAAAAATGGCATCATATACAAACTATAACACCATGAAATACTTCATAAAATATTGATAATTTAATTAACCTCTTCACTTAAAAAAATATAAACTAGAAAATTATCCAATATTAAATACAATGAATAAAGTATTTTTATAAGCCACAAAAAATATTTTCACAACTTTCACACTTTTGAATCATTATCTCCAACAACATATGCATCCATATATTTAATATTTTTCTTTTCATTTAAGACTCCTTTTTGGAGTTTTTTCCTCACATCCATCTAAAACAAAATAATTTTTCACAGATAGTCAATTATATTAATATTAATGTAGATTCCATTATACCCACATGTTTAAAATTATCCTCAATAGCATCACCTTTTACCATATAATATCCAATACATACTAGAATTACTGTAATCTAGATTACCTTCCAATTTTCATCCATATTTTTCTTCCAAATACAATTTATAGATATTAAATTTTTATTTTTAGGTATTTCCATAAGCCTCTATGTAGGATTTTTATTGATATAATCGATTAAATTATTTATTTATTTCTCCCATCATTCATAATTTTCATATTATTTAAATGTAGTGTGTTCAATTATAGAAAATAGAGCAATGTTCCCTGATCTATTCATCCTTCAAGTCTGAGTATGACCAGTTTTATTTGAAATGAAAAGGAATGTATCACTTTAATAAATATTTATTATTTAATGAGATATAGGTTGACCCACATTTTCACTTATTTATTCTACATATTCAATCCAAAAATAATATCCATCCTATACAATTTGAGTTTATTCCAAATCCATAATTGTTTCATAACTATTTACAAAAACATATCTTGAAATAACTACTCTAAAAGATGCTTGGGCTTCATTGTCAACCACTTGTACAACACTACTCCAAGAAATACTATTGAGTCTCATGTTAAAATGATTTTATATCATAATATTTTTTGAGAATATTGAGATTATATTGGAATCTACTATATCTGTATATTTTTGATTTATTTCATTATTTTGGATAAAACTATTTCTTTTGAAAACTCTGAGATGATTAAAAAGGATTTCCTTCTTATACACATTTTATATGGAATTTTTTATACCCCAGGACTACATAATAATCTATTTTATGTATAAATATCCACTTCAACCAGTAATTTATAGTACTTGTTTTATATTCTCGAGTCAATCATTAATTCTTTTCCAATTTTATTGACTATGAAATATCTCATGTTGAAAACATATTTGTATTTATGGTTACTTAGTAAATAATATTTATGTTCATTAAAATATTATTTTATATAATTTTCAAAATCATAAGAAGTTAACTTCCTTTTTTTACCCAGTATATATATTTTTATTATTACTATGGATAAATTTTCAACCATTCATTAAAAAAATTAATTTCATATGAGAATTGCATTTTTGAATTAATACGAATAGAATATACCAAACTATTGTAATAATCTAAAAATTAGATGAAACATCACTCACCATAGGTTCCTTTCAAACCAATCTAACCTCAAACATTAGTGTAAATCAAATAATGATTATCAAATGATATATTCTTCTTCATAGGATATTTATTTTGAACCCTTTTTCCTCAAAAATATTTTCTCCATCTTAATTAATGTTGTGTATATCTACATCTGCAATGAATTTTGTAATGTTCTCTATAATATATTGACTAACATTGTCATTCCCCAAATTATAAAATATATTTTCTACATCAACTGTTAATAATAAATTATTTTATACTCTATAGACTTGATATAAGTTACCACTACTTATACATCCTATAATCTCATAATCCAAAAAATTTCTTATGATAAAGGAGACAATGTTACTAAATTTGACATCCAAGTATAATTAAATATGTTAATGAATTATTAGTAAATTATAATTTAATCCATCTATCAAAAATAAATTTTATATTCTTGAATTCATAACAATCATGTTGAGACTACTTACTACCTTTAACTTTCATTAGTCATTCATTTCCCCTGAAAGTCGATCTAGAATTATTCCATTAAGATTATTCTAAATGTTCTTGTTACCTTTCATATGGGTCGAATGATCTCTTTCCATAATCTTGGATGTTATATTATTTTTTCTTTTATAGTTGTTTCATCCATATTTTCTTGGGGAATCATCCCTATTTCCTTCTTGAAGATTATTAAATGTGTTTATAAAATTTTTTCATCTCTTAAAATTATTTTTAATCATTTCAATAATATCAAATTATTCATATTCATGTTGATAAAATCTATTATTTAGTGGAACTAAACTTTAATTCCTAATATCCATATTCCTTTTTTCTTCCAAATATTTTTCTTTCTATTCCCATATGGAAATCATTTATTTTATGTCCAAATTGTAAGAAATTTAATGAATAAACATAGAGATAATATATTTCTTTAAATGAAAATTTTTATCAATCCCCCTCTCTTATATTATAATTTATTTCTCTCAAATAAAAATTTCTAATTAAACAAATGAGGACATAGTGTGACAAATTAATCAAAAAAAACTATCTCTTAAACAAAAAAAATATTTTTTTCATCATAATATCTATCAAAATAATTTGGATAACTCATTTTCTATTAATAAGTTAATATTAATTGATAACCTTATTATTTATCTACTTAAATTCTCTCTTCATATTTAAAACATTTTTTATGCTTCCCAATCATTAGAAATTATAATTTCACCCATTCATGTTTTACATGTAGCACTAAGAGTATCTTCAAATGTTTTTATACCTTGTTATTCCCTATATTTAAAAACATTATCTGAAAATAAAGTTTAAATTAATGTTTATTCCCTTAACCATTATTGTTAATTTCCATTTCCCCCATTATTCTCAAATAAAAAAAATTATTTTTCTATATTTTCAATCTTCTTTAAATTCTATTTGACAGAAAAAATTTGATCATCAATGATCATAATCTATTCAAAAATTGTCAATCTATGACTCATTTCTTCTTTATATTTCATATTCATCTCAAAATATTCCATAACATTCATAATATTATCAAATTCACTTTCATGATCCTAAATATGGCCAAAATATCACTTCATTAAACCATTTATTTTCTATACTTATTTCTCTAAAATAAACCTCTTCCAGATCTACATCTAACTCCCCATGATCGTCTACTAATCGTTTTGGTCAATTTTAATTTCATTTTATAGTTATATATTTCTATAAAGAATCCATTATTTAATCCTCTAGATATGATATAAAAAGATTATAAATTTCATATAATGGTTATTTTTTAGTATCCTCTTGTTCCTTGTTAACAATTTCATTTTTTTGAAACTTTTTTTAACATATAATTTCATAATTGGGGAAACTTTTAGATATAAATATAATCTTTGTTTTTCTTGAGAACTCAGCCTACCGACATTAATTATCAATCCAATTTTATATCTAGAAGTAATGTGTCCAGCCATTCCACAATATATGCATGCTAAAGGTATATTTCCCTCAAATAACCCATCACCTAGTTTAAACTTCTATACTATAAGTGATAATAAATAATATCTTTTGTCAAACTCATATTTATATTCATCAAATTTCTACTTCTAAAAACCATTAAATAAACTCTATTAATATGATTTTCATAAAGAGTTATCTAGATTCATCCATATCACATTAGCAACTGGATTTTTAGTTAAATCATTAATAAAGGGATCAATAATAATTATCTCCTCCTAGGTGAATATTTCATGATTATACATATTGGTAATATTATGAAGATATTATTAAAAATATTTTAATCATATATCTTCAAACTATGTCCATAAATGGATGAAATCGCTTTTGTAGAATGATGAACACAAATGCTTATATTTTAATTTGATTTTATCTTTTGATCATTATATTTATTTAAAAAAACATTCACCATTTCTATCTTTACTTTGGTGTAATAATACATGATATTAATAATTTTATCAAAAATATTATTGGTCATTTAGTATCCCACCACCTTAATATATATCTTATTAGAAAGATCACTTATGAAGAAATTGAGTGACATATCATCATCGGTCAAAGACCTTCTATCAATTTCATTCATTGTCTTTGTCGTAGGATCACTTAATTGGACCACATGTACCATACTAGAAAATATATCAAGACAAATATATCATAGACGATATCTCATATAGTGTATATATATTTGATAATTACAAAAATCGAGAAAGGGTACTTCATTTGAGTTTTCAGTAGTCATTATGAAGGAGGAAATATATCATAATATCCAATAAATATCCAATGTCTCAAATACCAAAATTTTTTCATCAGTTCAACTATTCACATAATAAGGGGAGAATTAAGCTGATGAATTTTATTCATTTATTTAAATAAAACAATATATATTTTATCGAAAAATATTACAATAATAATATTTTCAATATCAATTTAATGAATAAATATAATGATTATTGACACACTGATGTTACTTGTTAATATATAGAAATATAATCCAAGTGGAACATAATAATTATGTCTTAATATGTGGGATAATAACTACTTAACTAATATG
Organism: Viscum album; assembly: GCA_963277665.1. Taxonomy (NCBI): domain Eukaryota; kingdom Viridiplantae; phylum Streptophyta; class Magnoliopsida; order Santalales; family Viscaceae; genus Viscum; species Viscum album. The sequence goes on along the minus strand of OY728121.1, from coordinate 1,401,638,109 downwards.
TTGGTACAACATCTGGAAGAGATCACTACTCTAACAAGGAATTTAAACTCTTTCTCCTTTATACTCACTGCTTTCATGAAATAAGTTGTAATAAAATCTAACCATAGACTAATTTTATCAAATTTCTATCAATGTTAAAAACATAAAACCACAAGGGTGTTATTTATTGATGCTCTAGCCTTCACATCTAGTTTTCTCAAAGATAACTATAGCTATATCATCATTCATGCCTAATTTTAAAAAAACATTAGTCTTCACACACTACTCTTTCCGAATTATGATATATAATGATACGAATATATCTATAATGCTAAATATTCTCTATTTTTTTTGTGTGATACATTTATAATATGTTGAAATATTTTCTATTTCTAAATAATTTTTTAATTTTTGATGTGAAATTAAAAAACCACATAATAATATTATTTCTTATATGTAAATTCTTTTATTGATAAATTTTCAATCCAATATCCACTATTAAATTTGAATATGGTGGTTTTAAATGTTTAATTAAAAATGAATGTAATGTCCAAAAAATATTCTTCTTCTTATAATGGATCTATTTACTCTCAATAATGTTTTATTATGATTTTTGATAGAATCACATAGATTTTTTTTTAATTTCATATGTTCTTTACACATTATGTGATGATATGAAATAGTTAAACTAGGAAAAATAAAAGGAAATAATACACCTCCTAGAAACCCTAATCACTTTTTTTTATTTAGGAACATTACATTTAGTTTAAAACAACACCTAATATCATCCTAAAAATAACAGTGGGAAAATAAATAGAGTGATGTGAATTTATGACATAATTTTTATTTTAGCATTATTAAATAACTTATCAAACATTTTATTAAAAAATAATATCATTTAATATCTATAAATATTAATTTAAAAATTTAATTTTTATTTTTTAATTTTTATTTTTCATCTTATAACCAAAAATAGTATTTTGGAATACAAATTATTAATATTTTGTGTACATTAGTTTGGTAGATTGAAATATTATTTTAGGTATCAGAATGATTTGTAAATCCATCTACCATAACCCAACCATTAACAATCCAATAAATTATAATTTTTTCCAACCATAAGTCACTGGATTATATGATAAAATAACCAATATTTAGACGCCTAAAAAACACCACTCCTGCAGGATAAATACCACTCGTTACCCACTCCTATCCTATCCAAATTAATAACACATTATGTTATGTTCATATTACCTCCCATAGATCTTGTCCATGGATCCCTTAAGTTCTCAAGGTCCATTCATCGTGTTTTTTGATGAAAATCATCAACATAAGGTAATTCTCCACTTCTTCTTTTTCATTCGACAACCAAATTTTTAGTTTTCCTTCTAAAAGTTGAATTTTTTTATATCCCATTACTTTTTATTATTCCCATAATAAAAAATTTTGATTTAATAATTGGATATATCCATTCCCTCTAGTTATTCCCTCCTTAAAATCCTTTTTTTTCATCGTAATTATACCAAATTCATTTCTTCAATTTCTCCCTTTCATATGAGAAATTATAATATAATGAATACCTAATCCTCTTACTATACCATGGGAATTCACTGAAATGTGAAAATAACTATTTTATTGTTTATTTACATGTGGAAAACATATATTACATTATCATTGTTTAAAAATGATGCAATGTTAATGTTTTTTGTACTTATACACTCACTTATTTCATATAAAACCCATTTTTTATGATCCTAATGAAACTATCAAAATGATTTTTTAAAATATATTTATATAATATGAATTAAGATATATGAAGGGTGTTACTAAAAAGTTCTCCATTACATTGGGAAGATAATTAGCCTCTATAAATGACATGTTCTACAATGAATTGGTAAATATCCTTGGTAATTTTGATTAATGACACCCTGTTGATAAATCTTGATGATATTCTTATGAATGGATAATTTTTATTTTATAAACACATTTTAATGTTATGATTTAAATTTTTATATTATGATATGCCTCATGTTAATATGAACATTCATTGTTGGTATGCTGCATGGTCACATGCTAAGTATCTCAATGGTTTATTTTCTTTTCTGGGCTTTATGGCCACCCCTTTCATTGATGTATGTCCTCATGATATGAGATTCAATAAATGTAACTTAGTATTAACACATGAAGAGTAAAATAAAGTTTATTAGAGTAATTTTTTGTTTTTCATGTGTTATGTTTATAATATTTCTCATAGAGAACCTCAAAATATTGTTTGTATTATTATTGTATAATATAATAAAAGGTCTATGAAATAAAAAGGTTGGTCACCATTTTTAATACCAAAGTATTTTTTTTGTTTTCTATTGAAATTACGAAAAGAAAATATTTGTTTGATCCCTAACGATAATTTCAAATATTTGAAAACATAGTCAATGTTGTGTGATTTTTTAAATTAGTGGGTTCAAAGTAATGAAATCCCTAACTAGATGTTCTAAGTGGATGTGGCACTAGAATATTTTTACCTAGGCACAATAACCCTATAAAGGGTGCATTGGGAATGAATTGATCATTAAATAGTGCAAGATGGTGGTATTTCAGACACACATGGTTTGAAACCCCAAGGGAATATGATTTGGTTATCATATGCCTATAAAAAGACAACATGAAATGATGTAAAGATAACATAAAATTTTTATTATGATTTTTGTCTATCAACCTAGAATCATGATATTAGAAAATATTGGAAATAATATTTCCTTTATAATTATTATTATATGTCTACCACTACTAAGAAATTTCTCAAATAGTTTATTTTTTCTTCTAGAAAAATAGAAATAAATAAAAGGACGGGTGAAAACAACATATTTAACAGAAAATGTGATGGGGGCCTACCCAATATGGGGGTGGAGTTTAAAATTTCATTATCATGAATCTGAATTAATTAAATCTAGTAATGAATGAAAAATTATACCATGTGGACCATCCACATTCATCATGTAAGGAACAACTTTTATTTTAATCCTCCAGGCATAAATGACCCCCTATTTTTTGTAGAACAACAAGTCCCCTAATCATAGTAAATTGGATCAGTACAATAAATAAAATACTTTATAAAATCCATTATTTTAAGAAATTGAATTTTATTTTGGTAGTTTATATCTTAAAGGGGTTATCTAATCAATGTTGGACACTGATCAAGAAGACAAATCCAAGGGATGAGGTGGAATCCATGGAATCGAAATACATCAAAAAGTATTGTCAACAAGTATTTTCCTTTTAGACTCTAGAATAAAGTTTATATGGAATTAATATAGTCTGAATTCATAGAAAAATAAATAGTGTGGATTTATGTGATGAAAATTATATGGATTATGGGTTACACATCAATATTTTTCATCAATTCTGATGGGAAGATAGATTTGTTTTTTGGTGGAAGAAGAAACCATCTGTAAAGATTATTTGCAATCCTAGAAATTGGAAGTTATGAAGAGATAGTGTAATGTCCCCTAAAATATGAAATTTAGTTTTTAGATTTATAGTGTACTCATAGAAATAATTAATATTATAGAATCATTGGAAAAATGGGAGAAATCAGAATGAGTAAAAAGTAAAACATCACATTTGTAACACATGGTGGAAGAAGAATTTGGGGAATTTTTTTCAAGAAATTGGAAAGTTCTAATGTTTTTTAATAAATAGAGATATATTTCAAAACTATTATGGATATTTAAATTCTTAATATATAAATGTCAATGACAAATGGAATATATTGCAAGCACAACCTATTGTGAAATGATTCTTGTTTTTGGAACTTGAAAATTCCTCTAATCAATGTCTATATAAAAATATATTGGATGGATACATCCATCAACCCCCAAATATAATAAGGGAGTAAAGTCATTCCTTTTTAATCGTAATGGATTATGTTGAGGCCTAAAATGATTATATGGAAGGTATACTCATCCAACACCCAAATTTGGAAAGTACATTTTTTGATTCTTAATCTATGAACACTTTTACTCTTTTAATTTTTTAAAAGAAATATTATAAAAAAATGAACTTCTTGTGGTAGATTTTTGTGCTGAAAATATTGGTGTAACTATTCAAGAATCTTGGATTTATTGGTATTCCCTTATTATCTTTTCTAAGTACAATCTCTCTGAAAAAACTATTGGTCATTCTGATGGAGGAATTTCACATAAAACATGGGATTCATTGGTTTAAAATGTATAATGAAAAGATAAACTATTGAAATAAAAATATATTAATTAAGGTAAAACCTATGATCATAAACAATTTATATAATTTTCAACCTAAGACTTTCAAATAACAACCTCATAGGGACTACATAATATAAATGTTTGGTGAATAAAAATTAGAAGAAATAGAAAGTCTAAAGATATGAAATGTTACAACTATTTTGTTGTGTATTGATTTATTTTCTAAAGACATACCAGGGCCTACCCTAAAAATAGTTGTAATTTTCCCAATAGAACTCGTACTAGGATCCAAGGAAATTAAAAAACCCCATATAGAATTTCATATGTGGAGTTGGATGAATTAAATAAAAAAATCTAGGATCTATTAGAGAAGGGTTTTGTTAAACCAAGTGTGTCTCCTTCAAAAGAACATTTTTACTCTATAAAGTACAATGATAGGTAGGTTTTTCAATTCATTAATTATAGATAAATAAATGGGATCATTGGTGAAAAATATAAACTTCCAAGGATTGAGGATTTGTTCGACTAGTTTTATGAAGATCAATTATTTTCCAAGATTGGACATTGATCTAGGTATCCTCGATTAATGGTGAAGAAATAATGTATCCCAAATAATTTCTTTAGAACATGATATGTGTATTACTAATTTTATATTATTCCCTCAGTATTGGCTAATTTCCTTTCCATATTTTTGGATTTTATGAATATAGTCTTTATGGACTACCTTGATAAATTGATTTTGGTATTTATTGATGATATTATGATATATTCAAAAATCCATGAGGAGTTTGAAGATCATCATTGGAAAATTTTAATAACTATAAGGAATGATATATTGTTATGTAAATGTAGCTTATGTTAGTTCTAGTTGCAAATAGTTTAATTCTGGAGACACATTGTCACCAATAAAGAAATCTATGTCGATCCAACAAAGAGAAAGGTCATGAAAAAGTATCCACATCCTATAACTATAATTACTATTCATAGTTTCATTATACTAGAAGTATATTGTATAATTTTTGTAAAAAATCATGGCTTTCTAATCCACTGACCATGTTAACTCAAAAGGGAGAAAAGTTTTTATAGAAAAAATATTTTAAATAATGTTTTCCTAAACTGAGGAAGAGGTTGTTATTTCCCCTATGTAACTTTTTCCCTCTAATGTGTATGGAGTTTTCATTTATAGTGATTCATTATTAATGTCTATTATATTTTTTCATACGAAAAAATAAAAGGGCATCTCTTTTGCATCATGATATTTAATGCCTCATTAAAAGAATTATCCTACCCATGATCTCAAGTTATCTCACATTATATTCTCATTAATGATATGGAGACACTATTTTTATGGATTAAAATTCAATATATAAATGGACCACCAGTGTTTTAAGTATATATTCATATAGATGGAGCTCAACATGAATTAGAAAATATTACTAAATCTAATCAATGACTATTATGGGTTTATTCACAAGCATATCAGAAATTATAATATTGTAACTGATGTCCTTAGTTAGAAATAACATGCTACCCTCTCCATGATGCGGATTAATAAGGACCTTGTTTTCATTGATATACAACGGATGGATCTAGAAGTTACAACCCTAAGGAATATATCATACCTTTCCAAAATTATTTCCCAACCAATTTTTTAAAAGTGGATAAAGAAGTCACAAATGCGTGGTATAGAGCATCAAAAGAATGAGAAAGTAGTAAATGAGGGGAAGCTTTATTATTCTCATATTGGTGAATATAGTTTCATTTAGTTTGGATATAAAATTTGTGTGCCTTTATCACCAATCATAAAGAAATAGCTATTGGATGATGCACATAGCTCATCTTTCTCTATCCATCCTTGAAATACAATGATTTATCGGGATCATTCATTGAAATTATAGTTGGACAACATGAAGAAAGATATAATTGAGTATACATAAAAGTACATGGTATGTTAGCAAGATAAATCATATTAACATAAGTCCCAGAGGACAATTTTACCACTTCCCATACACATATGAAAATAAGATAACATCTCCATAGACTTTATAATTGGTATCCTGAAGACAACCAAAGGTAGTAATGTGATATCTATTGTGGTGTATAAAATCACCAAGACTACCAACATAATTTTTATGCATGGAGATTTTTTTATTGACATGATTTCTAAAATATATTCAATGGAACTTGTAAGGATACATAGGGTAAAACATTAAATCTTTTATAATCATGATCCAAGGTTAAATATTAAATTTTATAGAATTATTAAAAATGATCTAAAATATAATTTTTTTATGGTACCGCATATCAACCCCAAACAAATTTCCAAAATGACAGGACCACTTAGACATTGGAAGACACGTTGACATCATTTTAGATGGAATTCAAAGGAGTATGGGATCAAAATATTTCCCTAGTTAGGTTCTTATACAATAATAGTTTTAACACAACTATCTAAATGGTTACCTAAGAAAATATTTATGGGAATAGATTCAAAACAATATGGTGTTCTGATGATGTTAGTAAACATAATCTTCTGGGACCTAAAATGGTCAAGGAAATCGTAGAAATGGTCCAAACCATTCACCATCTCATCCATAAAACTCAGAGTTGATAGAAGAGATATACAGAAATTTTTTCAGAATACCCCTAGTTTGAATTTGGAGATAAATTTTTACTCTATTTATAACTATGAAATTGATTGATGTGGTTTGTAAATAAATGAAATCTTATCCCAGGGAATATTAACCACTTGAGATATTTGATCCCATATGAAAAGTGATCCATTGTCTAGAACATCCACCAAACATGAATTAACTTCATGTCATATTCCACTTGTCACACCTAAAGAAGTAAATACCTAATTCCACACATGTACTAAATCTATAGTTATTACAACTAGATAATGACCTCTCCTATTAGTAGTAACTAGGGAATATATTGGTCCTTATAGAAAAATATTTCCACAAAAAGTCAAATGGCCTTTTCAATATCTTCTAGAAAAATTATATATATGAAGATTCAATGTGGGAACCAATGGAATTAATGAGATATAGGTATGCTTAGACATTTTAAACAAATAAAATGAGTTCAAATTTAGGGGTTGAAAATATTTTAAAGGGGGAAGAGTTTAATGACCCAAAAAATAGTATTCTTTTAATAATAGTCCCCTTAAAAATTAATAACTTTTTTATTATGCTTTATAATCGAATGACATATGAATAATTTCAAATTTCATAATAACTTTACACATCATGGGTTGATATGAACTTGTACAGCTTGGAATAGTAAAGGGATAGAAAATGCATACTAGAAAATCAAAACACTTTATTTTATTGTTTATGAATTTGACATTTAGTCTAAAATAACACTAAATATCATGCTAAATATTATAGTGGGAAAAATAGAGGATAAATAATGTGTAATATACAAATATAGGTAACCTCATTCCCCAAGAATCATTGGACCCACAGACGTCACTATAATATAGTAATTGAGAGTTATTAATACAATATTCACTAAGGAAATGATATTGAACCTTGATATAATATTTGTAAGTATTAATAATGTGGTTTATTTATAAATTAATACTGAATTTATACATTAATGGAATTATTCAAAAATATAGTTTCTCATTATTTTTATATAGATTCATTAAAGTGATCATAGGGATTATTTTGTAATATAATAAAAATTTTATTACTTTTAGAGAATATAAATTTATTTTATTAAGAATATTTTTTTATAATAAATTTAAAAGTTGTAAATAATTTTTTTATGGAAAATTCTTATAAATCAATTTTTAAAATTTTAGTATTTTTCTGTATGTCATAAATAATTTTTATGACCGTCATTATGTTTATTTTCGTATAAAATAGAAAAAAACATAATAGACAATGATTTTTAGTGAGAAAATGAAAATTACAAATTTATGAGGATTATTGAGTCTATGACTTCATTATTATGTTAACATGATTCAAAAAAATTTATAAATTTTATTAAATAAAAATTTCATTAATTATTTTTATAAATAAATTTAAAATATTTATATTAATTTTGAGAATACTACTTAAAATTTTTAATGAAAAAATTATATTTTCTGATTAAAATTATTTTTTATTAGTGTGCATTAATTAAGAGTTTTCGAAGGATAGTATAATTTTTGAGAAGTATTCAGATTCCCATCCACACTAAAAAAATAATTAAAATAAAAAAATCATTATTTATTTCAACCACAATTGGTTAGCTTATATGTGAAAATAATCAACATTTAATATTTTAAAACCCCCCATCCTCATGTATAAATATCACCTATTCCATATTCATATCCATATAAAATTCATATGATATGAATTTCATGAAATTTAACTTTATTAATATTCCTCCCAAGTTTCCTTCCTATTATAAAGGTTCCATACTCAAGCATTAAGGAGAAAATCTTCAATGTATGGGAATTATCCCCTTCCTCTTTTCCATTCAAGAACATCATTTTGCTATGTATTTAAATATTGAGTTTCAATCCATCCCAACATGTATGAATAATCATTTAATAATCAGAGATTGTTTGACCAATGGGGGCCTTATTTCCTTCTCTTTATACCCTCCCTAAAAATCCATTTTTTGTATCTTCAGGCTGATAGATTCATTTATTAAATTTCTATATTTTAAATTATAAATTCTAATATCGTGAACACAAAATCCACTTCATATTCTGTGTGAATTCACCTATATGTTAAAATAAATATTTTTGGTATTTACAAGTATTAAACCCAAATTTTCTTCTTTAGTGTTAAAAATGAAGAAATTTTTTTGTTTTTAGAAGTTAGGAACTCATTTATTTTTGTTTGAAACCCATTATTTATTCCCCTCAAGTTATTTTCAAAATAATTTATTTGAATTGATTCAACATAATTAAATTAATAAATATGAACTGTGTAACATAATAGGCCTCCAATATATTTGAAAAATAAGTAATCTCTATATATGACGTGGTTTATGATACCATGGTGAATATCCTAAGAAATTATTATTTATTAAACCATGGTGAGAAACCATGGGGGTATTATAATGAATGTATCATTTTTATATTTTTACTAAATTTCCATTATATGATTAATTTTCATTCTGTTGTTATATTCCTCATGTTCATATGATCATGCCATATTGATATGCCTCATTGTCACATGAGAAATATCTTATTGTCAATTCCCTTAACATGCTTCATCCTCACCCCTTTCCTTAATGTATATCCATAGGATATGATATGTTGTAAAAGTAATATATGATGAACCTGTGAGTAAACCTTCCAAGAGGGTAAGAATAAATTTTTTTCATGTATTATATTCCTAATTTGAAAGACCCAAAACCTATAAATATCCATTGTATTATTAAATGAGGTGCCATGTAATTAATGGATTATTAAATAAAAGATCCTGCTCACCACAATGAAATCCTTATGAATTGGTCATGTCATCAATGTTTTCCATATTCCATAGTATCCATATATCATGTCGTAGTATTCATCTCTATTTTTGGATATGTCATTTTTTACCTAACCCTTTTTAATCTATAATGAAGGCTTGGGAATGGGGCACATCATTGTAGTGAAATGAATTTTATAATTGACAATGATCCTGAAAATTGCACTTCCCATAACAAACCCTCAAATGTGAAATATATTTAAATAATTTTGTATACATTATCCACCACTTTGACTAAGTTTTGTTCTATATCTATGGTGTGGAAACCAGATTATTCTAATAATCATTGTTTCATACTATTATATAAACACCCTTCACAACATATAGAATAAATTTTCAGAAGGATATCTCCAAATCTCTAGGGAGACTAAAATTGTCCTATAATTTTCAGTGGATAGAACACTCCTTAGTGAAATAGTTTTAATAATTATCATGTGTCTTCAATCATCTATTTTTTTCAATGGGTTCTTCTAAGTTTTTTGTTTAACCAATTATTTTCTAAATCATATATTGATATTTCAATTAGCTGAGTGATCTATGACTATCTGGGAAGTTCTACCATTCCTTAAAAAGTATGCCTTACACCCTACTTGGGCTAGTTGGTGAGTAATCCATCCTAAAATTCCCTTTTATAAATGGTACTACCGTTTATCATAATATTTATTGTCTCTTAGCACTGACCCACACTACGATATTTATACATTAACTTCCCTATATGGATTTATAATCCAAAACATTATTAAGGTGTGAACATTTTTAATTTTTTTCAAGCCTTGTATCTCTCTTCTGCTTTTATTATGAGAAAGTGTTAATTAGGATTTGGTTGGTTTGGGATGTGTTTTAGTAAAAATTGGACTAAATGTCTGAAAATATAACTCTTAGATTGGGGCCTATAGTTGGAATGTGGTTGGTCTAATCTTTCACCCATACATGTGGAAGTGAAAATCATTGTGTAAGATTCCATTGAACATATTAAATTTCATATAATGTTATAAAAATTCGAAAATATATTATAGGAGTATTTTACATAGTGGGAACATAGTTTACCTAAAAATGAAAATCAGTTAATCGGGATTTTGTTCCTAAAATAGTAGGAACCACACTATTTGAACAAAGATTACTAAAAAATGTGGGGTTACTATAATAGGTGTCATTATTTAAATAGTGGGAACTATATGTTTGGTGAACATTTTATGAAACTATATGTGCCAACTAACCCTGGTGTGTTTCTTGAAATAGTGGGAATGTAATGGTTGATGAAATTTCTAAAATACTATGCCACTAAAAAATTTTGTATTGATAGTTATTTAAAAAATTCTAATTGTCCCATAATTCATTCATGATATTAATACCCTTATCCCCTTACTCCTTGACTTCACATGACAATTACCCCCAACTGCACCACTCTTTCTTCTTCCTCTGTTCCCTTTGTGATTTCTTCCCAAATTCTCTTTATAATTGAGTGTCCTTCATTACTATGGAATGATAGAGGAGATTATATCATTCATTCATTATTGTACCATTGTTTCATTCACTATCTGGAATTTATATGATAGTTTTGACATGTTTTCCAGTTTGAGGGTTCCAATATTACTTTACCCTTCCTTCATTTTATCTTGATCTAGTATGTGATATTGGATGAGAATACTTTTATGATTCTATAGTAGGAAGTTCTTAATTTATTCATTAATGTATTTCATGTTTTCTAGGTGTATATTAGTTATGGTTTTTCCAAACCAATTGAAACATGATATGAAATAATAAATAATGAATTTTATCCTTATTGAATGAAACTATAACTTATCAGGGTCATGGGTATCCCTTTAGTGAGTGTAGACCAAGACCGTGAATGTTTATTGACGAAACCAAAGGGGATCCAAATACATAAGTGATTGAGTACATATGTGTGAATTCCAAGGAGGTAAAATTTTATTTTATGAGGTATCCAAATATATGATTCAAATGTTAAACTAGTTATTTATGCTGAATAACAAAATTTTGGAATGAATTAAATAATTAAAAGTGGTTAATGTTACATAGAAATATTTTTCCATAATAGGGGTTACCACACTTGGATCTACTAATACATCTTGATTAAGGTATAAAAAATATTACCACCAAAGTATTTTTTGAAACTTTATGATTGGGATAGATGGGGATTATCTTCCTAGGATCTCTGAATAGTTTGTGATTTGGTGATGCTATGGATTACCTCCCTAGGATCACCTAATACTTGGTGATATGGGTATGCATATCATTAACTCTAAAGGATCCATTGAGACTTGGTGATTGGGGTATTTTAAACATTACCACCCTAGGATCAATTGATAAAAGCTGATTGGGGTATGTTGGGTATTACCTTTCTAGAATCCACTAATATATAGTTATTGGGGGAATTTTGTGAATTTATTTAAAAGGATCCAACGATATCTGTTAATTGAAGTATTTAGGGGTTAATTCCATCAGATATAGTGCTAATGATGATTGATAATAAGTATAACCCTAAATAAATCATATAGATTTTGATAATGGGTTATTCTAGTGATTAACAACATCAGATTCGATAGAGTTTTATGAGAGTTAAATGATTCCAAAAAATACCTCCAATGGATCCAATGATTATTGTTATGTGATTCTAGAAAGAACATCCCTTTGAACCAGTGATTAAAATGGTTATATAATTCCACTGATTACATCCTATGATCATAGTGAATTTTATTCCATGATTTATTTTATGTTCATAGATATTTTTGGTATGTGAAACCCTTTTTCCCTGATACTATGTGGTTCTTAGACCAATAGAGTCTATAATAGGAACATAATAATTACTCTCTATAAGCTAAAGGATATCGACTAGTAAAAAGGGTTAGGGCTGTTGAAATTGGGAATATATATCATCAAATTATAGTGCAAACTAATATACAAATTAAAAAATCAACATCAATCAAAACTAATCATTGTATATAAAATAAATAAAATATAACATGTTATATAAAATGTAAATACAAAATCAAGTTGTCACACTGACTAATGGTCATGTCTTCATGGATCTATTACTCTCCTACTAGTATTTTAATAATTATAAATAAACATATTAAGAATCATGAATAATGTTTCTACTATTATACCAAGTCATGCCATAGTTATATCCAAACATTATACAATGTATCGAGATAAATAATCAAAGCTAAAGACTATACCCAACCAGATCGTGATATCAATGATGATCAGTATGAGTACCCCTATTGCAAGAATTGTCCAATAGGGTGTTATTATAAATTAGTAGAGAACCAAAAATAGGTTACTTACATAATAAGTAACTATAGAGAGTATTCATGTTACATTCTCATTTGAGTAAACAAAAACAATGTCAAATAATAAATAAATAAACCCTCATAGATCCGTGGATTCAAATGTAATCTCTAGTATCAACTATACTTGCTTCATCCAGTGTTGGAGTGTCTCTATGCATCTCATATGATTGTTACCAATAGTACCATGCCCTACAAGCAAATAGAGATGGTTCAATAAAATGATCCTTAGAAGAATACAAAGGAATATAACCATATTATACTCAACCAATAGATATTTTGATGACATACTAAGAATCTAATAGTTACATCAAATATAAAATTGATTCCTAACAGGTGACCCTAGGCCATATTATAGAAATCAATGCTTGAATCCCTATATTTTGGTAATTCTATATAATCATTTGTTAAATTCATGGGGATTTCTCCAAGAATTCCTACAATTTTAGGCTCAACATCCATATCATAGGAGAATATCATAGAAATTCAATAGCCATCATGGGAATTCCCTCTCTCAATGATCAAATAAAAACATTCAAGCCTCAACTGTTGAATCTTAAGAGAATATCTTAAGTCATTATATATAAAGTGTCAAATGTATTGAGTCCCTCTTTTAATAACTCATACTAGTATTTAAGATAACATAACAATGGTTTCTAATAAGCCCACACCAATTTCACATAACAAATGATAGCCACTCAATTGAATGTCATATCATCTTCATTCAATCCTTATTAGGCCCATGTTTTTTATTTTGGTTCAAAGGTGACACCTATAGTCATTTATATCAGTTTCACTTAAGTAACCCTCTCAATCTTCCATATATTTATGGGTCATCTATTATAGTACTCTAATTATCATCATTGAACGAACAACCACATTGGCCCCATGATCCCATTCTCATCATTCAGGTCTACACTACTCACTCATAGGTCGTGGAATCCATTGGCATTATTGTAATCATATAATTAACTCACTTCCATTGTAATATATCATGTATTAATGTCATAGAAGGTAGAATGTTTCAATACCATTACCTTTTAAATTCGACCCAGGTTATTCCTCACCCACACAATTAAGCCATCAGTCCTTCCTAGGACATTCCTATCTTGATACACTTATATCATCGAGGGATAAATGATCTAAACCTATTCATATCAACTAACCCAAATCCTTTAAGACATATAATGGTTCCCACATGGCCAATCCATAAGTAATATATCTTAAATCATGACTCACCTCTACTTGGAGGTCACTAAGTGATCCCCCCATATGGTCTCATAAATCTATTCACTTAATTTCATATCATTTATAACCTTCATTCATATAATTATCAAAAAAGATATATTTATAATCATAACCTCAAAAATCAATGGATAAGGAAACAACTTGTATTAATGGGTTCTTCTTGGACCTTAACACATTGTTATATCCATATGAAATGGAAAATAATGTATTTAAATAAATGTTCAATCTCCCTAAATAGATATAATTTATATAACACGTATATAAATAAAATTAAATTACCATTGGGGTATGATAAAGGACCACATACTTCAACTACAGTTATTCCCTTTGATCACAGTATAAAACTCTCTCCCAAGTTCATCCAATTCCAACTGGCCATCATCTAACCACCCAAGGCTCTATCGTATGAGGATTATTCCACCATGATCATGTGTAATAGTAAATGAAACCCTATAGGAGCCACTAAATTCATATAGAAAATTATGGTGAAGAACAACGAAGAAGGAATATAGAAGATATCACCGCAACATCAAATTAATCACTATAAAAAATTCCTAGATCCAAGGGTAATTCAAGGGTGAAACATGGATATAACATATAGGTATCATATACTAAAAACATGAGTTAAATAAGGGAATGAGGATAAACCCCTAAAAGATGATGGGGAATGTTTATAAAACCACCATTATTTCACACAAATGATAGACACCCTGACATGCACCCTGGATTTTACCATTCTATTCTATACCCCTAAGTGGTGAACCTATATTGAAATTCATATGTATGTTCACTCAACATCACTCCACCATCCACTCAAGAACCCAAATCAACACCCCTAATTGACAGTAAAAATTAAAATTTGTTATATCTTTTACCCCAAAAAATACATTATTCTTTTAACATCCCTATAATATCAATTATTATTATAAAGATTCTTTTGTGGTCTTTAAACCATAAATTTTGAGAAATCAAATTCAATAATTCATAACAAATTCATTATATCCAATTCTTGACTGACAATTAAGAGGTCCCTTTTACACTCCAAATATGAGGTTCACTATATCTTGAAAAAAAAGACATTCCTCATTTCTATTACAAAACATTGAGATAGTGAATACCCATTACCTTATATCTTGAGACTCTATGGTTTCATTCTTCAATTTTTCATTTGGTCCATTAGGTATAATTCATGAATGATGATTCTCCCCACCAATGTAATCTTATGTAAAATTTCATTCTCAGTAGTATATTAACCTTCTCCTTGTGGTTTGCAACTCACCACACCCAGATATGGATGAAAAAAATACATTATCCCTCTTCCATATAAAAACATCTAAATTTTCTTAGCTACAACCATAGAAGAATTATAAAATCATCTAAAAATTAATTCATAATCCATATAAGAACCTCAATATCACCCAGCCATCAAAAATGTTTTCTAAAAATGAAATCTAGTGTAATTCCAGAGTTAGATCACCAACCATCTGCACCATTCCAAATTTCTCACGCCAATCACTATCTCACTGCCCATATGAATCACCCACGAGTTACAACAATCTTAATCTGAGAAAAATATATATGAATGAACTCTATCCGATTCCACATTAATATATGATATATCATATTGGTCACATTAATAGGGAAATTGGATTCACCATGCCACAAATATTTAAATACCATAAGAATTGTCTATCTATCTATATCATCAAAATTATAGCACTACCTATAAGAGTATCATATCCAATAGACTATCCAATACCGCGTTTAATGAATGGGAATGAGCATTCCACTCACACTTGAGTGTAAACATGGAACATCAAATGAAAATTGTTCTTGACTCACTAAAAACTATGAACATCATCTTCAAAATCCACTATAATTAATAATTATTGAGGTTCCAACTTTCCAAAAATCTATAGTCCACTCCCAAATAATGGATTTTTGTATACCACTCCTTAATAAAACCACAACTTGTTTCATTTTTAAATATGTATCACTCCTCTAGAGCCACTATTATCTGGACTATTGACCCACAAGACCATCCTTCCATGGTGTTATCATTAACACAGGGGAACATCTCATATTTCAAAAAACCCATAGAATACATTACATTAAGAATATCTAGATTCCATCCTTACTTATCCCTTGTTCAGCCACTCAAAGATCATTAATTAAAATATGTATCACATAAGAAAAGTTTGAATAATTATTATCTTATATAAGACCAATAGTTCCATGCACTCTTACAACCCTATCACATAAAATGATTAATTACCCCATGAGTCATACATCAACGGTGCTACACTCATGCACCCAAAACACTATACATTTACCTCACATGTCAATATCATCTATACGTATGTAAATTAAGTGATACACTTAAAAATATAGAATTTTATTATGCCATGTTGTTTTGTGTGATCACCCACAATTTATCATCATTCTAAAATCCATTGTTCTGACACACATGCTTACAAACCTGCATCCAACCACAGAGGATCAAAATATTCTATCACATTATGATCTATACCCAATAACACAAGGGTATGGTATCCTAATGATCCTTTCCACAAAACAAATCTTTGACATCAAAATCACTCAAACTACTTCACATTATGAATATTCAAGGCACCATCTTTCCCAAACCATATACTTGGAAGCACCTCCCATTCACCAATCTTGTCAATTAATATTTTACCAATGATTACTTTATATTAGTCACTTAAATTTTTGGGATAACCTCTCTATAGGGTTTACCATATACAACACAAATCACCCTCACTAAAATACATGGCTCATTAATATCCTAAGAAACATCCCAAAATCACTAGGCTCTCTGACATGGACAATGGGTTATATCCCAAATTATTCCTAGTATATAAACCCCATCTCCAATAACCAGGATTAGTTTTCTTATTTAATACATTATTACGAGATACATGGTATATTACCACCTATAATCAATCATTTTATTAGTATTGAAGAGCTAGATACAATCATGATTTCTATATTACATTGAAAATGTGAAATAAAAATCATAAGAAAAATTATATAATCCTTGATATTATTCATAATAAACTTCATAATATCCAAAATAAAGGATATAAAATAAAGGGTTAGATAAGATGTCCAGTAAAGATCACATACAATAGAAGTTTTCAAGATTAAATAAGTCATAATCAATATAAAGAGGTATGTAAGAGAAAACACATTCCATTTAATCAATATCGTGATTCGAAAAATCCATCCACTGATAATATCATTTCAATAATATAATAGATAATAATAATTAAATTCCCAATAAAGTTAATGCTTAATGTTAGAAGCCAGGATCTCAGACATCGTTATATCTTTACTATCTTGACCTTGTGCCAAAAAAATTAAATGATGGGTAGGGATATTCTAGAAAACCACTTTAATAATATTTTTTGACTCATTGGTTAAATGATACCTATCTATTTTTTGGAGGGCTCTCTATAATTAGTTCCCACCCATTAATACATGTCTAATCCATTACTCATATATTTAATGATCAATTTAATACATAAATAATATTCCTTATCAATATATATATATAGTAAAGAATAGAAAATATTAATACATCATGTGATAGTCAAATTAGTTTCATAGTAAAATAAAATTTGTAGAAATTTTATATGGTTTAGGAAATAATCATATCCATGACATAAAGAATATGTATATTTAGGAGGAATGTAATTCATAATTAAAATGATCTCAATAAACTAAATGTTTCAAGATAATGTTAACGACTATAACGTTAATAAGAGATCAAATATGACCATTAATTCATCATAAATATTGGTTTTGTAATAAATTCATGACTTTTAGTGGTAAATAGTTAATAAATAAAAAATTTTGAATAATATTTCATTAAATAGATTTATTTTTAAAACCATTGAAAACATTTTGAAGAAGCTAAATAGTATAAAATTGTTATGTAGTGGAGAAAATCTATTGACATCATATATGTTACAAGGTATTCATTTTATCTTTTGTACAAAAGGAACAATGTTGAAAACATTAGAGATACTTTTTCACCACTTTTAAATAGCCATATATTAAAATAGATTTCCTTCATAATTCATTAAATTAAATAAAAAAATTTAAGAATAACTATAAAAAATTGGACATGGAAGAAAAATATACCTGATTAAAAAGTCAAATAATATCAACTTTCATTTTAAAATTTTCATAGTTTGATTGAAGTGGAAAAGAGATAAAAATTTGTGGTAAACCCTAATTACTCCATAAATATTCAGATAATAATAAAATACATGTTTTTTTAAGGATATAATATAATATTTTATTAATGAAAATAAGAGAAATATGAATAAATGATATTTTAAAAAATATTTTACCACTTCAGTAACATTTAAATCGTAACCCCCAGAAAAGAGTGAACATTAATAATAACATTAATTTTTATAAATTAATATAAATTATTTTTAAATACATAAATGGTGGAGTATATAAACCAAAAAAAATAAAGATGTTTATAATACAAAATATGTCTCAATTGAGAGTAGATTATGAATAAATCCTTTACCCCAAGATGGGATTTCTTCACAAGAGATATAACCTCCCTTAAAATAAATTTTAAATTAATTATAATTATATAAAACATTCATTTACATACTTATAATATCATATATGATATACTTATAACATTTCAATCCCAATTAATTAATAATTACATGTTAAAATAATTATTTTTTAGTGTTTACTATTTTATTTTTCATGCGAATATTTTTTTTCAGTTCTTCCAGTACCTTCATATTAGTTATGGATTTATAATATTCAGAAAGGTGACAATTATATTAATATATTATTTATTCACTATATACTTATTTATATTCATCCATAAAATGTAGACATAGAAAAATGAATTACCCCATTCATTGAGATGGTAGGTCATATGTATGCATTAACGTCATTTTCGATTTTCAACTGATGGAATGAAATAATGGTAAATAATAATTCAACTTAATGGAATATTTATTAAATCTTATATATGTTATATATATTCATTAAATCTGCCTTTATTGAAATTCATGCGTAGATAAAATTTAAAAATGGACCACATCACATCATGGAGGTGGAAGTCCACACTATAGCACGACCATCATTGTCTTTTTCAAATTTTTTGGATAGTAATAAGATATATATGATATTATAATTATAGAATAATAAATATTCTTATATATCTTATATATTCATTATTTATATCACTAAAATCATCAGTTTAAATTGGTGATGAATAACAAATTACTCTGATATTTGGAGGTGGTATGTCACACCTACACATGAGTGATGTATTCTCCTTCCATCAGATAGAAAAGTGGGGAAAAATAGAGTCCCCATTAGAATTATAATATTAAATCATATTTATAATACATTATTTTTTATTTTATTACTGGTTTAATATATTTATAAGATGTATAAGAATATTTAAATGTGAACGATTCAATAAAGACCATTGCCTCTTCTTCGATAGACTCCCTTTATATTCTCTCTTATGAACCCTTGAAAATGTATTTCACGAATTCAAGAACTTATAAATCATGTGTATTAAATTGGATAAGATAATTTTGTACGTTTTAATTGTGAAATATGGATTAATTTTGTTTAAATAAATGATAGTAGGTGTGTCTTTTTAGAAGTGAGGGGAGGGGCACTTTTTGAAATTTATGAAATATTTTGACCTAATATTTTTTTAACTCATGTAAAATCGGTCAAAAATCAAATAGATTCAATGATAAGTGAAATTTTTTATTAATATAATAATAAAATACAATTTATATATATTTAGATATAGTTTTAAAACTTATCCATTTGATTAAATCCATGGTTAAAAATCATTTCCTTAACTATGGTAATGAATTTTTAAATATTAAATAGTTTAAACTTTACGTATATGGTGACAATTGGAAGATAAATGGGAAATGAATGAAATGTTATGTCATAAATTATACCCCTTTTCCTCTTTAAATATTATTTTTCATTGAAAATAACTTAATAATAAATTATTTTTAAAAAATATCATTTTTGTCATTTTTTACATTAATGATTTATTTTAAATTAAAATACACAAAACAATTAATTTGAATATTATCCTTTTAGACAACTCTAATTGTATATTTTAATCTAAAAATTCCTCTAAAAATTAATTTATCTACATTTTATTAAATTTTATATTTTTAAAATCATTTATTTTTTTTCTGTTATCTAAATTAATATTATGTCTGTTTTTCATAAGAATTTAAGGTAATTATTTTATCTCTAAAAATTTAAAAAAAATTAGTTGCATGATAAAAAAAAATTATCTTTAAAATTAAAATTTAAAACCGAATATAAACACCTTCTTACCCTTATTTAAGTATATTATTGATATTAATGTTTAAAGTGTGATATTTGGTTTTTATTAATTTATTAATGTAAAATAAAGGTGATTATCAAAGGAAAATTGATCCACGTGGAAATATTTTGAGAAAATGACAGACACAGAGTAATTACATTCATATAATGAGATTAAGTGATGTTTTGGAGAAATTTTAATGCCTCATCAAAAAGATTTGACCCTGTTTTACCCATACTATGGTGATAAATTTCCAACAAGGACATTATTCATAACAAACAAAAAGAAAAAGGGAAATTTTTACCAAATTTTAACCAATTAATTCAATATGTAGAATATATTTTATCAAATTTAATTCAAATAAGTGTTATTAATCAATTTAAGACCAACTGAAATAAATAACAAAAAACAATTCTTTAGAAAAATGTGTTTTTCTGCCTAAAAAGGAACTAATACTAAAATTAGAAATAATGATAATTCAATTATAATTTAAAAAATTATTTATAACTAATGTTATATTAAGTTAATTTAGTATTAAATTTCATCATTATGGTGATTTTTAAATTAAATTAAATAGTAGTTGTACAAAAATTGGTATCTTTCACCAGTCAAATAAATTAAAATTTTCTAACATATAATCATATAGACATGAGGAATACAAAAAAAATAAAATTATCACAAGATAATATTTTAAATTGGTTTCTATGTATAATTTAAAATAATATTTCCATGTTAATTATTCCAAAAAATAAATTTTTTATAGAAATATATATCATAAAAACTTGGTTGTTACATTCTATAAGGGTAACAATTTTTATAATGATGACATGTAGTATGAAAAATCAGGTGTGTTTCCAGATCCTACTGAAGACATCTCCATAACATCAAGGTAAACCTCAGATTATGATTAAATTTGATTGACTGTGGTACTCAATGTAATAACAAAACATACTCAATGTATAACCATGTATGCAAATAAAGAGAGAAATATTCACAAATAATGATAAAATGTGTTGATTTTTTAAGGCGATCGACTGCAACCCAAATAGAATTTCAACATTTAGATTTTTTGGGGAGTTTGATGATGAAACCCATGGTAATGTTTTTTAATTTCTATTCAGTTATGGGTAAAGGGCATAACATTCTATTAGAATTCTATATCTCTGCATTAATGAGATAACTTACCTAGAATTGGGATTCATATACCTCAATATCTATTTTCATGTTATCCAAACAAAAATATTCATTTATATCTCCATATGTAACATCCTATAATTTAAATGTATTTAAATAAATTTTATAAATATACAAGACTTATAACACAAAAAAGTTGATCTATATTTTATTTAAAATAATAAACTAACCAAACAATACTATAAGAAATTATATTTACAACATATAGGTATTCTCCTATTTAGGTATCCATGAACATTAAATTTTAAATGATCAAAACATTTAAAGTAGGAAAATAAAAAATAAACACAATAACACCTAAATCATATCCAAAATCATTAGGATCATTCATGAGGAGGAATCATCCAAAGGAAATTAGAGTATGTATTCATTGAAACAGAAAAATTTGAAACATCCTTAAGAGTGGGAAAACATGAATGCATATATTATAGGATTTTGGAGATATTAATTATAACATAGTATTTGAGGAGTAGAAGATACGTCCATTGCATGAAAGTTTATGTTGGAATCTTTTTTGAAAATAAATTAAGTTAAAAATAAATTTAAAATATAAATGAATTTGTTAGATTATTATTATTGCCAATTTTTTTTTACATGATTTTTATTTTTGAATTATTTGATGATTGATAATAAACAGATATAAATTAAAATTTTCAAAAATACATTGGATAGTATATAGTAATTTTGTTATTAAAATTTTAGAAAAAAAAATAAAATATACATAATATCTTAAACTCTAAAAGAATATATAAAATTTATTTCTTAAAAAAATATTTCTATAAAATGAAATTTTTAGGGGCTTGGATCCAAGAAGTGTGACCCTTTTCCTATTTTTGAAGATTGTCATTCTTGAAAAAGGCTTATAAGTGGTCTATTGGGGTTTCAATAAAAAATTATGGATGCAATAATAATTCCCATTTTGTAGAGTTACTCTATGTGGAAGTATCATTCATGTATTATGAAGGGCCAAATCACGATGTGTAATTTTTGGGGGTTAAATAAGAAAAGGATATGTGTTTTTTGGTGTCAACTTTACCCTGAGGATTAAATAATGTGGAAGGGTATTACACATCATGTAAATTCCCTAGGGAAAATATCTTCAAACGGTACATTTTCAGGGGTTTTCAAATATTCTACAACCTATAGTACCTCCCTCTCTCATTATAGGAATCTAGAATCTCCCTCCCAGGGTGTTCAAGTATTCCTTCGATGGGAATAAATACATTAGATTATTTAATCAATATATGATGATCCAATGCCAATTATACCACTTTTTCTTGTGGTTTCTTCTCATTTAGTCTAATTTGAATCTCATTATTCCTTCCATTTTATGGATATCGATCTCCATTTCTTACAAAGTGGGTTTCCTAGATGTTTATTAGTGCGGTTGTGATGCATCTTCCTTGGACGGATGCTGGTTCTTATAGGCAAGGTGATTGGGATCCATAATAATTCTTTTTTCTCTTCCGAATATTGTTGATGATATTGAGGTAGGGAATTCATAATCTATCCTTTATTTATGTGTTATAATAAATGGATCATTATTTATCCCTATAGATAGAAATGAAATTAAGATAAAAAATATTGAATCATATTAAAGAAATTGGTTGTTATGGCATATTTTTGATGTTGTTTCTTTATATAGGTATAGAGGTTGGCCTTTTTTGACAAAGTTCTATATATATGTTATGTTATGTTATGATGTTATTGTGATTATATTCACATGTTTAAATTGTCAAATACTATAAATTTGTTTTTTAATTGATAATCAATTGCCTAAATAATTAAAGAAGAGATATGTTTCGAATCCAGATTTCATTTTAGATTAAAAATGATACTACTTGTGATTAATGGAATTTAAAAATAATGTGAAGCATGTTAATGCTATTTCATAATAAAAAAAGGAATGTTAATTGAGAATTTTTCTAATCTGGGATTTTTTAAAAACCTGACTAAATTCTAAGAGAATGTGTTTTCATTATTAGATAGTTATATCTTCATACCATAGGTTTCCTATAGTTAAAACCGGTAAACAATGATTATTTAATTCAAGATGGAATAAGAACATTTTGGGTGATAAGGATAATTTTTTGGGGCTTGAGTTTTCAATTTCCTTGGGAAGGCTGAGTTCCTTGTTTTAGTGTCGTGAGATCTTTTTTCATGTGAATGATGAATTCCTTATTTTGAGGGCCCATTTGTGCTGAATATATTGTTTTTTTATTCATACTACTTTTATGATATGATATGGATATGATCCTTGTGATATAATCATGATAAAAAATAGATTTTTATGGATGATATGTGGTGGGTAGGCCTAAATGGGATGTGATCCAGGCGTGGTTGAGCTTAGGATAGATG
Organism: Viscum album; assembly: GCA_963277665.1. Classification (NCBI taxonomy): domain Eukaryota; kingdom Viridiplantae; phylum Streptophyta; class Magnoliopsida; order Santalales; family Viscaceae; genus Viscum; species Viscum album. Next base: position 1,401,613,946 of record OY728121.1, on the reverse strand, counting down.
ATGTGATATGTGGGTGGGAAGGCTGAGATGTTATAGCAGCAGTTGATGCCTATTTCAACAAGATACATTTGGGTATGCAGGTGGGTAATGGGTATGACACGAGAGGTGATGGATTGGGTTTAGGATAGGTATACCATTGATGATTTGATGATACCTAATATGCTATCTTATGAATCTATTTACTGTTGATGGTCGGGTTTCATGTTTTATCTTCATTACATTTTTTCAACTCCTTGTGGTATTTGAATATGCTTGATTTCATGTTTCCCCATAGTAGAATCATAGTATGGTTTTCTTAGAGTACTTGGATATGGAATAATTATAATAATGGTTGAGAAATTCTTAACCCCTGGGGTTGGTTGATAATGGTATTCAAACTATAAAAAAGTTGTTAAGGTGATAAATTGTGGACTTGGTTTGGATTATGCCTAAAGGGAATGAAATTTACTCTGATGTTTAATGTAAGTTAACATGAAATAATTTTACATGTTAATTAAGTAGTAATTAATTAACTAATTAATTAAAATGATAAAATAAATTAATATATTTAATTTATCTCCGGTATTTTTTATTGTCTTCTTTAAGGATATCATATCTTATTACTGGAAGTTGGGAGTCTGAGCGACATTAGTTGCAGTTGAGCCTCTTACTTAGTGATTCCCATAGTGTAGTTGTAATATATATTATATCATGTATATTTTGTGATTTAATACAATTTCCCCAATTTATATTAGGGAAACTAACACCTAGGGGACTCTGGGAGAGTGTTTTAACCCTTCATCCTGGTGGGAGGATGGATAGCTGCCTACACCCTCTGGCCTTGATCTCTTTACATTATTTTCTCTTATGATGGTATGCACGGTGGTTATTTTTTCATATTTTTATGTAATGGGATAAATTGTCTTTTATCTATCTCACACACATGTATTACCAGATATAATAACCAAGGGATTATTTTAGATATGACGTGTATAGGTTATGATGGTCTGAGATTCTTACTCTGTGTTTAGCATGTAATGGATTGAGGCATAAAAACTGTTATTTGATATATGCCATACGGATAGTGGTGTATCCCATAAAATAATAGGTTATTATAAAATTTTTTGTGATATTGGATTATTTTGATGATTTGATGACAGAGGTGCATGTTGTGATTCATTTCTCATGTGTCTTTGGCAATGCTTACATTTGGAGAGAGATGGGTCAAGACCTGTGACATTGGGGAAGAGTGGAAAACCAATGGGGAATATGGAGAGGGGTACCCATGATGTTTTGTTAATATATTATATTATTTCTTTTATGTGATAAATAGCCTTGTTTATTTTAGGAACATTAGTATACCCATTTTGGCGACGAGTTAGTTTCACTATTATTCATTGTGCTTTAGCATGCTTATTTTTTATTTTTCAAGAGAGGATCTAGGGACGATCCTAATGAATAATCTATTATACTCACCCTAAGTATATTATATAATTTTTTCAACTATTGTAGGTTGGATATGGTGTTGGATATTACTAGCTCGAGTCTTAGAAAATGCTTTTTGGGCATTGTGGTTTCTGTCGTCTTTAGATTTTTTGAAATTGTAATTTAATTTTAGATGGTTTAGTACTATATGGAATTTCTTGTTTTAAAATGGTAATATATATATATATATATGTCTATGTTGGTGTTTTTTGATGTATACTTGTTATCTGTCTCTTATTTATGTTTCTCATAGAGGGAAATGCCTCCCATATTCATGTTTATTATATCATCGACGCTAGTTTCTAACCTAAGGCCTACTAGATGTTGAAATTGGGAAATAAACATCTTCCTAACCTCATTAAAATATCTTTTTAGGTATGGGGTCATGATATAGTGGTATAAAAGGTTCATTTTGACGGATATGAGGGTGTTTGGGGTCAGTCACACGTGAGGATTCATTGGTTGCTAGGGAAATGGTGTCTGCAAAGATAATTAAGTAAGGTAAGCATGGGAGACCGGCTAAGACACGGGTATTTAGGCCTCCCATTGATCTAATTCATGAACCAATATGTTTACTGGGCCAACTAAATGATGTGATACTAGTTATAGGGAAGATACATAGGAAATGATCATGCATCACTCTTCTTTGTGACTATGTTTGAACTAGGGAAACCTTAGGATAGGTTAAAACCTTAACAAGATAATAAAATGTTTAATTAATTAAATGTTAAATATTATATATACCAGGTTTTGTATCCCTAAAAGATATATATTTTTTGTTATTTTCTCTATGTTGGCATCCTTTTCATGTTTTCATCAAAGATTTTCAACAAGATGTTCTTGTAGATCATTGCAAGGTAGAGGTAAATGATGACGACCCATTAAAGTTGTTTCTCCAAGAGTCTAGTAACCAGATTCTACAAAAGTATGTGGGGAATATTTAAGATACATTTAGAGAACAATTTTTGGAGGATGATGATATGAATTTTAGTTCAATTCATGCTTGGAAGGATCAATGGGTTTTATTAGTTTTCATGATTTTTTATGGAGTAGTGCGGTAGTGGTGCTTCATGTTTCATTAGAATCAAAAGGATTATGAAGTCTCATAAGGGAAGTTATGAGACTAGTTATGAGTATATTTTCATTATTTGACCCCAAAGGCATCCAGTCTCTAGAATATGTTTACCATTCACTAGGGGATCTCCAATGTATGAGATTTCAAGATCCATATCAGGACCCTTATGCGATATGCTTCTGACTTATTTACTGATGAGAATTATAGGGTAAGGAATTTTAAAGAGGCTTTTCATCTAGAGATCCAGCATGAGGTCACCCCATTTTTGATGAATATGTATCTAAAGGTTATTTAATGATAAGAAGTTATTAAGAAGACACTATCCAAAACCAGGTCGTCGTGACCAGGTGGTTATACGAATTTCCCACGAAGCATTGTTGTAGATTAGGGTTACCTTTTTTCAGGGAAAAAGTTTTTCATTCATTGGGGGGTGGGTCTTATTCCACATTATCTCATTTACCTAAGTGTAGTATTTCCCTATACTATTCCAAAAGATCAAAAGTGTTTTTTCTTGTGGATGCTGAGTTCATCAATAGGGAGAGTGCCTGACCTTACTTACCAGTCATTGTGTGATAGGTGTTCCGATTTAGGTTTCACAGTTAAGTAACTTTCATCTAAGGTAGAAATGGATTGTTTATCTAATTTGGGATTAGTATAGAGGATAAGGTCTATGAAGATTAATACTTTGAGAAACTCTTAATCCATAGAGTGTATGGCGCATCCATTGGAATGGTTTTTAGTAGGGTCAGATAATCCATACAGTCGTTCGTGGTTAGCTTCATGCTTTATAGTTTCCATCCCCAAGGGAGTCGTATTCCATTTTAGGTAACCTTTTATTTTTATTCTACATGGATTCATGCTTTGTTTGATTTAGGATCAATCCAGTTTTTATATCACCTACCTGCATCAATGATTTAGTTCATAACGTAGTGATGATTTTCATTCCCTTGGGATCAACATCGCTAGTTTGTTGTTGATATAACTTGTATGAAATATGTAAGAACTTGAGATAGTTCTAGGGAAACACCACTATTGGGGAGTCTTCCTATGATTGAGGATATAGCTATATGAAATCATAATCCAAAATGGATTTTTTTTATTTGGTGTAGGCTATCATAGATTTTTTATGGAGGAATGTTTTATTTTTTTGATGATGAAGGAGTGCTAACGGTCGTTTTTGTTGAGTGAGACCCCCCAGATCAGTTTATGGCATGTTTATTCCTTAACTTATATAACGGATGAGCTGATGTTGAGTTCTTTTGAGGTACAATAGTCATTATTTCCAAGGGTTGTGGAAGAGTACCACAATGTCTTTCCAGAAGAGATTTATACCTACACCCTGAATAGAAGATCATGTTTGGGATCAAGATATAGTCAGGAATGTCTCTTATCTCAATGTCTCCATATAATATTGAACCTTTTGAGCTATGAGAGTTGTGAGTCAATATTGATGGCCTAATACAACACAATTTTGTTTGAATGTATTTTTCACCTTCGAGTGAGCTTTTTTTTGAACAATAGTAATGCATATTTATGAATTTGTATGAATTATAATCACTTGAACCAATAGATAGTAATGAAAAACTTCCATCTATTACATATTAATGATTTATTAGATCAGCTGAATGGAGAAAGATGGTTTCTGAATATTGATTTGAATTCATGATATCATAAGATGCAAGTGATGTATCAGGTATTCCGAACACAACATTCAATTACATTCATGGGCATTATGAGTTCTCTCTGATATTTTATAGAGTGATGAATTCTCCCTCTATGTTTATGAGGTTGATAAATGTAGTGTTCAAAGAGTTCTAAGATAAGTTCCTTATGGTTATCATCATTGTAAAACTTGTGCACTCCATGTGTAAGGAGGAGTGTATAATGCATCTATGTTCCATTTTGGGAGATTTTCATCATGAGAACCTATTCAATAAGTTGAAAATGTTTTATTTATGGGTTACTGAAGCCAATTTTGTGGGGAATGTGTTATCCCAGTAGAGTGTAGCTATAGATCCTGTGAAGATAGAGGTGGTTGTGTCTTGGGTAGTCCAAAATATAGTTGTGTAGGAGAAGAGATTATATGGAATTATAGATATTAAAGGAGGGTTATAGCAGATTTATCTTGGCGTATGACTCCTCTGACAGCCTTGACCTAGAAGTATTAGGTGTTCTGGTTGAAAAAATAATGTCAAGCTTCTTTTGAGTAATTTAAAGAGATATAGTTATGTTCTCTAGTACATTATTTCAAAATATGGAGTTTAGTCTGAGGTTTTTTGTTACTCATAGAATCTTTGGATAGGGTTGTGTTCTGATGTATTAGATTTCAATTGTTTCTTATGGGTCATGGATGTTATGTAATTCAAGTAGGATTATGTCTCTCATATTTCATATACACCGTGAAATGGAATCATTATAGATGATTTCATGATAAAGAAGTCACGTATTTATTTCATGCATGAGTTTGGGGATTATTAGAGAGTGATAGAAGAACATTTAGTGATGTATCAATATATAGGAGTGGTTGGAGATAGAGGTTGTGTTTTCAAGATGAAATTGTTGTTGTATCTTGTGTAGCAATTGGAGGAGTCCCAGTTGGGGAATTATTAGAAGGAGGTCTGGAGAGATAATGTTTTTTAGTGATTCCTTTGATGGTTGGTCTAAGTGTGAACAACACCTAGTGCGTTTCATGGACGGATTTTTATCCTTAGCTAGTGCGTGATATGGTTCTTTGAAAGTTTCATATATCTCCTTTGGTGGTACATCCTAATGCAATAAAGATATGTTGTGGTTTGAGTGGTTAATTTTGGGGAATGGGTTGATTCATTAAGTTTCAGATTCCATTTCATGATGTGTAGTCTTCTAGAAGGAGAACACAAAGCAATGTGTTCCTGATAGTTTTTTATAGACATTAGATGATCCCCAATTGAAGTGGGAATAAATTTTTATTGTATTCATTATGATATTACCTTGAACTCAAAGAGGTTATGATGTTTTATTGGATATAGTGGAATGTTTGTTGAAATCTGCCCACTTAATAGAGATCTAGGAGTAGATCTCAGTGGAGGTTTAGTTGAGGAAGTACCTGGAGGAGGCGGGTTAACTCAATGAAGTTCTGAGGATGATCATCTGTGATTGGGATCCTCATATTACCTCTATGTTTTGGGGAGTCTCCGGCATAGTTTTGGATCTGATTTGGTTATTAGAACTATATTTCATCCATATAATAATGGTTATATAGAGAATATCATCCAGACACATAAAGACGTATTTTTCTCATGTGTCGTGGATTTTTAAGGTTCATGGATGACACACGTTCCATTGGAATAGTTTTCTTTCAATAATAGTTTTAACTCCACAATTGTTATGGAACCATTTGAAGGATTATACATCCAAAAATTTCATTCTCTATTGTAATGGACTAGGGTTGGATAGACAAAATGATTACATAATATGATAGAGATGGTTTAGTTAATTTGGGAGAGGATGAAGGCTGTGTAGGATAGTCATAAATCCTATGGAGAGAATAGGATCCAACTTCTTGAGTTTGATATTATAGATCACATGTTTCTCATGTTGACTTATTGTCCTAGGAAGCAAAGGTTTGGTCATGGGAGTAAGCTTTATCCTGGGGTTTTTTGTCCCTTCAAGGTGTTGTCTCATATTGGAGTCATGGTGTATCATATACCACTTTTCCCACAAATGATCCAGCTACATCCAGTTTTTCACATTTCATATATCCATTTTCATCATCATTATGGATTTCATTTCATCGATTAGGGAAAGATCGATGTTAGAAAGGACTAGACCTCTGAGGTGTAACCTTTGGAGATCCATGAACACCAATAGAAGGTGTTTCATGGGAATTATATTACCATGGTCCATATATTGTGGAATCATGGTGGCCTAGAGGAGAGTACCAAGAAACGTGATTTGTAGATACACAATTACTGACCCAAGAATTTTGAGGTTTAAAACTTCTCCTAAAACATTGTTCCCTTGCATATGTTAACCATTTTGGTTTTTGAGTTTCTTTCCTCTTATCTATTACTATGTATTTACTCTCATTTTAGAGTTATCTCACCTATGGGAGTGTTTAAGAGATAGTTGTTTATATTGTTTTTTTGTACAATTTTTCTTTAGAGTGAGATGGTTGATCTCCTAAGTTGGTGAGATATTTTATAATTATCTCATGGGGTGGCTATTAGGATTGTCTCTTGTTGATTTTTCTCTATGTTTGGTTTTATATTATTAAGGAAGTGAATATTTTTAGAGGTATCTAATGTAAGGTCTTGGATCCCTGAAGTATGACCTTTTCATGTTTCCATGGATCATGGTTTCGGGAGAAGACATTGAAGTGGTCTGAAGGGGTTTGTATGCAATAATTCAACAAGTCAGAAGAATTCATGTCATGTAAAATTACACAACATGAAAGGGAGGTTCACAAATTCTATAGGGATTGATTATGATGTGTAAATTTTAGAGGATAAATTAAAAAATGGGATTCATTTTCCAATGTAAACATAACCTCAATGATTACATGATGTGATAGCGGATTACATATAATGTAAATAAACTAAGAAACTTATCTTTAAGGGGTGTATCCCCTCATGTTTTTCACAAACACAATAGCTTTCAACACCTCTCTCTCTCATTCCAAATGACCAAAATCTCACTCCCTTTTTTTGGGTATGATTAATGGGAATACAATCTTTGGATTAATTCTTTGATATGTGGTTATCCAAAGTGAAATATAATTATGTTTCTTCTAATTTCATCTAGTTTGGTCTCATTTTCCTATTTTAAGTTTTTTTAGGAGGTGGTGCTTGATCTCCCATAATTCTAGTGGGATTTCTTGTTTTTTTGTTGGTTTGGTTTTTCCAAACAATCCTTGTATATATACGATTTAATGTAGGATAGGTGATCAATATCCACAAAGTTAGTCTCCTCGTATTTAAATAACATTGAATCCATTGGGGTTGGGAATACATTACTTATATTTTTTAGATGAAATAATAAATTGATCTTTCTTTAGATATTTGGATGGTAATTATATTTACCTAAAATAATTTAAAGGTCTAAATAAATTGGTTGTGATCACATGTTGATGATGTTTATTCTTTATACCGTGATTTCATTTTTCCTCTTGTTTTCTAGATTATGTGATTCTTATGATACTTTTTATTATCAAGTTCTTAGGCTGGTATTATCATATTGAAACTTATAAATAACATAAATTTTTAATTTAATTTATAATTAATTGGATTATGAATTAAGAAGATGAATGTTTTTATTTTGGTTTTTATTCTAATTTCATAATGATCTTCCATGTGATTAAGGGAATTGATAAATATTGTGGAGCATTTTTACGCATGTTTATAATAATAAAAATTCTAGTTAATATAGAATAATATTTATCTATATATTTTGAAACCATACTAATTTATAAGAGTGACATTTCCCTTTGATAGCTTGTTATAGGTTGATGTCTTAGGTTTCCCATAGTTAGAACCTATAAATAATGAATCATGTAATTAAAGATGAAACAAGAATAGGTTGTGTGGTGAATATAATTTTTTAGGCATTCAGATTATTATTTTTTGATAAGTCCTAGTGACTTGTTTTAGATCATTGAGTGTTCATTTTCATGGGAATGATTAATGCCTTTTTTGGGGCCCAGTTTCCCTGTTGGTTATTTTTTTACATTATCCTTTTATGAGGTGATCTAAATGTGAGCCTTATGATATGAGCCCGATACAGCTAATCCTAGGATGTTTGATATTAAGAAGGGATTTTGAACGTGAAGTGATTCAGGTATGGATGATCTTAGGATGGCTGATGTGGTATGTTGATGGGGAGTCCAGATGATGTGGTAGTAGTTGAAGCATGTGATGGCCAAATGCATCAGGACATGCATGTGGGTGTATAGGTTAACACTAGACGTGTTGAAATGTGTTAGATCAATACTAATTGATTGATGATTTGTTTATTGATATTATGTTCACTTATAAATCTATTTGGTGGTTTATTGTCAGGTATATTGTTTATCTACATTCCTATTTCCCATTTCAAGAGGTGGCCATATGTTCTTGGTTTCATGTTTCCACTTAGTGGTATCTTAAAATGATCTTCCTAGAGTAGCTAGATATGGAATGATATGAATAATTGATTAAATATCCTTAAACCATATGGTTGGTTAATGATGAAATGAAAATGACAAAAAATGATGTTAATCTTAATAAATTGTGGATTGGGTTTGGATTATTCCTAGCGGGCACGCATTTTACTCATATGTTTAGTGCAATGTAATGTGGATTATTGTTATTGGGAAATTAATGTATGATTAATTAATTAATACATGAAAATGGTTAAATAAAAAATGAATTCAATGAAGCTATTTCATATATTATTTTGGGCTTAAAGGGTATATGGTCTTAGCATTGGGAGCTTTGAGTATGAGTGATGTTAACTGCAGTTGAGTCTAAGACTAGGTTATTCCAATAGTGTTATTTTGATTTATATTATATATTATATATTATTTGATTTTATATTTTTTCCTACTCATTTATTTTTGGGTAACTATCACCAAGTGGAATCTGGAAGGGTTTTTTTCCCAAAATCCTGATGGGAGGATGGGTGCCTGACTACCCCTGCCCTGTTATCTTCTCTTGGTATTTACATGTGCTGGTATTCACGGTGGTAAGTTTTCCCATATATGTGTGTATAGGGAATTGATCAATTATGGTTATCGCACACACATATATCAATAGATATAGTTCCCAAAGTATTATTATAGGTGTGATTTTCATAGTATGACAAGTCTTGAGGTACTTACCTGGTGTATGGGTTGTATTGTCTCGAGGTATAATACATGATGTTTGATATATTTCATACTGTATATAGTGGCTCATGGAAACTACATGGTTACTATATATGGTTATGTGATATAGGATGGTGTGATAATGTGATTCATGATGTGTGTGTAGTGACCCCTTTCCTAGGTTTCTTCGAGTTGGCTTAATTTTGGAGAGAGGTGGATCATGACATGCAACATTGGCGTAGAGTGGAATCTAGAGGAGAAGAGAGAGCAGGGTACCCTATATGTTTCATAACTAAATTATATGTTGTCTTATAAGTGATATATGGTGATATATACCACTTATGAGGTTGGGAACGTAATATACATGATTAGTTGATGAGTTATTTTCATTTTTTCTCACTTTTCATTAGCATGATTATTTTATATTTTTCACGAGAGGCTTTGAAGAGGATCCTACTGAGTATACTATTATATTCATCCTATGTATATATAAAATAGTTTTTAGTTCAACTAATGAGGTTTGGAGGTTTTTTTGGATATTGTTTTCACGAGGCTTAGAAGGATTTCATTCGGCTTCATGTTCACTATCAACTGTACCTTTTTTGGAACTTGTAGTTTCCTATTAGTTGGTTTAGTATTGTAGGGAATTGTGTGATTTCACTTGGGATTGCCTTTATATATGTATCTAAGAAAGTATTGTTTGGTTTATCCTTATTATCTCACTCTTCAACATGTATTCATAAATGGAAATGACTCTAGTATGCATTTTCATTGTCCCCTTAGTGGTAGTCCCCAATCTAGGGCCTACTGGAGGCGGGACACATGAAGTCGCCATCTATCTCCCCTCATTGCGTTATGTTTGTGGCGAGGGATTAATTAAGAAACTTTTATTGCATATATAGTTATAGTAAAATTATAGTAATATAGTATGTATATTAGGGTTTAATTAAATGATTTAAAATTTTCACAGTATATTAAAAATTAAACAACCACTAATGACCTAAGGGCCAAGTCAGCATACACTTTTATGGGATCACTCTCAACTAAAAGATTATGTTTGCATAAGTAGCTCTCTTGGTTATATGAGGAAATAGATACCTACATAGGTAGTTGGTTGTTGGAATGGGTGATCACACTCACGAGGTGGGATGGTAGGTTAGTGTGGGGAATAGCATATCATGAAGCATGTGTGTGTGATCTAGTTCTCGGAGAAGAATCCATGCTACTTATATTGAGATTATTAGGGATCATGGAAAAATATTAGAGATTGTGATGCCAAAAATATCTTCGATGTGGGATCATGGTATGAGGGCAATGTAGCTCCACCAAAAAACATACACACTCAATAGGAACTATCCAATCTGATCTATCTATAAAAATTTCTGAAAAAAAATCTCTCCTGCCTCACGCTAAACTTAATCATTCATTTTCTTCTTGTCCTTCCATTAACATAGGACACATCATCAACAAAACATGTTTGACATGTTAACGGCCCATCTCAATACCACCCAATACAACCACTATCATATTCCTTTAGTAATAGGCCTATAACCCTTTAACTATCATGCCATGTGACTAGAACCTTTTATTCTCTCACATCCTACACCCATTTTTCGACATCTCTATCACTATTTCCCCTTAACCTATAATGAAAAAAATTAGACCTCCATTTACATAGATGGTTGTGACATCAACAATATCGATGGGTGTTGTCATCTTCAAGTAATTCTTCTTAAAGAGGATCAATGATACCGATAAAAATAATTCATTTATATATTTATAAATATATCCATCCAATTTATACCTATATAATATGATCATGAAAAATAGAAGATGATTTATATTCCCACTTCTTCTCCTTACATTGTTTTATACCAGTTATAACAAGATGACATATATATATATATATATATTATATTCTTCAGTGATTCAAATTTCATATCAATTCGTTGTCTTCAATCATGAATCATTGAGCCTCGTCAATCGAATTATGTTCAGCGTGTAAAATATGTGTAAACTTTTTGGATTATTAAAGATAGTGTATTATCTTTTTTCATGTGTGTCGCTTCTAATATCCTGATTGATAGTGCCTAGCTCAAATATTTTCAAGACTTATGAATGATTTCAAATTTTATCAATTTCTATAAAATAGAAATAAAATATTTAGAATGAAATATTGGATAGAAATTCCAAAATCTTCCATAGATACCAAAAATCAATGGATGTCATTTTATCTGTGAATTTAGAACTATTTAGCTTCATCATTTAAGGTAATTTAGAAATATCAAAAAAAATATTATTTCAAACTACTATATAATTTCTTTGTCTTTCTCCTCCCCCACTAAAACCCCCAAACCCAGGTTCCTTATTTCACGATTCATCATTCTATTCATTCATTCCAATGCATAGAATGTGAGAGAACTACCTATTCTCACCCAGAATAATCTGACAACATAAGAAACATGTACGGATTTTTTTTTTGAAAAAATTGTATTTTATTTTTCAAAATCCTTATTATAAGAGAGAATGATTTCATAAACCTATAATTATTTTTATAAAAGTTTAATCATTAGATAGGAACATTATTTTTATTAACTTAAATTTCTTTTGAAATGTATATTTTATTTAAAAGTAAATTTTCTTATCATTTTCAAAAAACTTATTGGGAATATTAATTTTTTTCTATGCTAAAACCCTCTTTCATAAGAAGTTTCTCATGAATTGTATTTATAAACGTAAATATTTTTAAATTATTTAATATATCATTTTATTAATAAAATCTTCTTTAAAATTTAAGAATGTTATTTTAGATTATAAGTATTTACATTAATTATATTGTTCACTAACATTTTGTATACGTATATGTTTAAGTTAATTTCCCATGAATTAATGGTGATATGTCGAAATGTTAGATTATTTCTAATATTTAGGAAAAGAATTTAAGGTGGTAACATTTACTATTTATGTAATTAATTTTTTTGTTGAAAATAAATTTCATATATTATATGTTTTTAATAATTTATTTTAGTTGATTTATAACGAGAAAGACTGGATTTTCAAAATATAATATTTTAAATTTATAGCACTTGGATATCTGTAACGGTGATGAGGAATGGGCAGTGAACCCACATCCTCAAGAAGAAATTGTCCTAAACAGTGATCTTTAATATCAATAATGACCCATGGTTTTCTAAAAAGTTTTCCAAGTATCATTATATTCAATAAAGATATATTATTTTCAAGAGTAATGTTTTCACGGTTTCAAGGATAAATCCGGATTTGATTCAAAGGATTTATTAAACGAAATTATGTTTTAAAAAAAATATATCCATAAAAAATATTGAAAAACCTATCATATTATAGATTTTTATGAAAATCATATAATATTATTTAAGGAAAGATTATTTATTTTATCAAACTTTTTATTATTGATATAAAATTAATTTTTTTGAACGTATTGTTATAGTATTTCCAAGGGAAAGGATTTCACATGATGTTATAAAAACCTTATAAATAAATTTTATTCTTAGACTACATTTTTAAATGTATATAATGGGATTATTGATGAATAGATGATAGATGTTTTTGGTTTTGATTAAGAATATATCATGAGTAAAAATAAATAAATGTTCATATAATTTTTTCTGAACTCTAATATGTTTTAGGGTCTCCTAATCTTTAAAATATATAGACTAAAATGTTCCTATTATTGAATATCTTCCATGTAATTATTATTATATTAAAATTTTAAAAAAATCAACATGTTTTGGAATCAGATATGGGTGTGTGGGTTCAGGATGTTTGTAACACCCCAAGATTCCAGGGTACGCTTCTCTTTGAATAAAACAGAAGTGTGTGTTGTATGCAACTTCAAGTTCTAACACACACCACAACCAATCAAACTAGCCGTTATGAATAGTAATACCCACTTTTTGATATTTTATAAATTTTATCTTTCAAAATGGACTTCTTTTTTGGATTTGGAATATCTAAATTATCCTAGAGTGAATTTTTTGTATTTTTCTGAAAAATTTCAATTTTTGATGTATAGTTAAAAAACACTGAGTTATAGTTTAAAACCAAATTTTTATTTAAATAATTATTTATTTTATTGAAATTTATTTTAGGTCAAATAGATACATAATACCTATATAAGTTCAATGTAATTCATTGGAGTCAGTTTATAATAATTTTAGATATATAAAAATTTTATTGAACTTTTCACGATCTTTTACCCATCTCCTAGGAGAATTTGCAAATTCACATAAAACTAAATTTTACCACTTCTGTGAGTGTAATCTTGAAAATATGAGAGACACTGTTAATATCAAGGAATAAAATGTGGTTCAATAAGATAAAAATAATAATTGATGAATATTAACTTTTTACTTTTATTTACCACGGTTAAAAGTAAATAGGATAACTATTGGTAAAAATGAAATTATTATTACCCTAAGACAAGTCCTATTTCTATTGGATAAGTATAATTAGACCAAAAAAAACCTTAGTAATTAAATATAAACCTCTTAGGTCCACTTGTATTAGATTAGGACATTTATTATTATTTAATTCAAAGAAGACTTAAAAGAGTTAAAATCAAAGTTTAATAACTAAATCATTTTTAATATGGGGTTATACATATGATAAATTATATTATAAATATTCATCAGAAATATAAAATGATTTCATACATAATGGTATTTTATTTATAATTTTTAGACATTAAATAATTTAATTTATTTATGACACAATGGTGATGCAGTAATTACCTAATTAATGAAATATTAAAATAATTGATATTATAAAAATCCAAATAAATATAATTTGAGACATTTTATGAATTAAAATAATTTTCTAGGATAATATGACATGTTAGGATTGATTAAATGAATTTAGTTCTAATTAATAATGTTTTTAGAACTTTAACAAAAATCAATTATTAAATTGTGTCAAAAATGACGTAAAAGAGTATTTAAAACAAATATTATATTATTAATTGATATTATATTCCAGAAAATCTAAGGTTCGGCCAAAGGACTTATGTAGTAATTGGTTTTTCATTAATGAACCACTTGGGTTTCACTTGGATGTATATAGTAAGCTTATTAACCATATAATATAAAAATACAAAGAGACATGGTAAATGTCAACCTATTTAACTAAGAATTAAATATAAATAATAAGGTTAATATAGTGACCCAAAACTGTCTAAAATATATTGGTTGAAAGGATTTCAACACATCCCCACCTTAGCCTCAAAATAAGTCACTTCAGAGCCATTATAAACCGAATATAAATTTATTATAAAATAATATTTTATGTTTTTTCCAAGGATCCCTTCACCCCTCTTATAAAAGGGCACTCCCCCTTATCTCCAATTCATACCCTCAAAGCCTTTTGGTTCGGCCAACCCTAACCAAATATCATCTCAACTTACCTCACTTCATCCTAGAGGCCTTCCTTTAGTAAGAAAGCCAACTTAAGGAGCCTTTTGATCAAATCAAAATGAAGAACCCAAATAATAGGAGGTTAACCTACCCTCGACCAAAGAAAAGTACAAGGTAAGGGTTTATTTCACAATCTCTTCATTATAAAAGGTTGCTTATAAGTAATTATCTATTGGGAACTGTTTATGATCCGCCTCCATGTTTCTTAAAAATTTATTTCAAATCATTCTTACTATTTTACAAACTATGTGTTAAAATCATTTATACCCTTGTTTTACTTTTTATAAGACGTTTATAAAGAAATATATCTGTCGTTTCCCAAACAAGGTCCTTTTTATCCATTTTGACAGAATTAAGGTAAGAATGTTTTTTAACTTGTACGGAGGGTGTGTCTATTTTTTTCATTATAAAATCTTCGAAGCTTTCTTTAAAATATTATAAGGATATTTTCAAAGTAAATGTTTAATTTTATAATTTTATGACTTCTAAATGATTTCAAAAAAAAGATATATTTCTCTAAAATAGTTTTGATTTAATCTATGTCAATATCCTTTTATGGATTTTAAGTTTATTCGAAGTTGATTTATTATGATACAAAACATTCATATTGTATTGAAGGTTTTGTGATATGTTTGACTGTGGATGTTCTATTTTTATACCAATCATGGTTTAGGGTTAAAGTATTGACATTTCATATTCTAGTTTTAATACAAATGTTTATGATATGTTTAATCCTTTTCATATAAGAAATTTATTGGACTTAGTAAGTGACGGGTGGAGCCAGCTATAGCTCCTCGATGCATCGGTAGGTTTCATTAGAAAACTAGACGTGGAATTAGCTGAGGCCATTTCCCAATTTGATATATGGTTTTGGCCGAGGCTGTGAAAAAATGTTTCAGAATGTCTTACATTATACATTTAATCATTATGAAAATAATATTGATGGTTCATGTGGTCATTCTACTAGTAGAATACCAATTATTATGTTTTATTATGGAATTATTTACTAATATCATATTCCTGCCATAAAAGTATTCATGTTTATTATTGGTAAAGGCATGTGGTTTCAATTATTCACCAAGATTAATATTTATGTTATCTTTCACTGTATTGATTACCCTTACTGAGCGTTTGAGCACACCCCTTTCTTATTTTTCATTTTCCCATGATATGAATAAGTTAGTTATGAGTTACTTTTAGGAATTATTTAGGAGGCTTGGATGTTTCCAATAGAATAAATTCGTGTCGTATTTCTTTTCATGTTGAAAAGTTGAACTTATGTATGAATCCTGTTTCAAATAATACTAAACTGATCGGTCTTTAGAGACATGATTTCTTATTGATTATTATAATGTTATATAATAATTCAACGACTCTGCGTAACTTGGTCAGGGCGTTATAGTTGGTATCAGAGGAAGTTTAGTACAAACCATGGAAACTAGATTTAGATAAACTGTGATTAGAGCACATAGCCCTAAGATAGACTTTGATGATTAGTATAGAAAAACTTCCTAGAATTTTGGTATGGAAAATATTTTATGAGTTTTCTGAACAATACATCCCTGTCTGGATACGATCAGGTAGAGGTGGCTCTGGCACAGATGTACCTAGGGGTAAAAACCAAAAACACAACTTTGAGCTAGACTCTAACGGGAACTGGTGCACAACAACAAGCCTTGCTGCACTCTTTGTTACGACACTCTCAGGGGATATGATTAGGATAATTCTCATTTTCTTTACAAACCATTATGAAGGGTTTATGAGTATATAATTACTCAAAGAAAACATTTTTATTATTATGTATTATATCCATAAACTGCTCAATTTAGTTTAAGTGTTTTACAAGATTGGATTTGTGTGTTGTGATTCATAAACTAATCTAGTGTATGCCATTGTTTAGAAATTTTGCTTAGTGGAAGGAATAGAAACTGTATCAATGCATGCACTCCATGTATGGATTTCCCTCCTACTCAAGATAATTATAGTGGAGCTAGTGATGCAACTAGTGTTGATCATATAATCACCATAATGGGACAACTCGCTCAGGTTATGAATAATAACCTTACCGGTATGGATCACCCTAATCTGCAATGTTGAGGATCAATGTTAGATCGCTTCATGGGAAAAACCCACCAACATTCAATAGGGATACAAATCCACTAGTAGCTGGGCAATGGATTAATTCCTTAGAGAAAATATTCCATGCCTTCGGGAGTAGCAAAGGGGAAAAAGTTTTCATGGCAGTTTACCGTCTCACTGGAGATGCTGATCAATGGTGGTCATTGATTCAAAACATGAAGGAATATGATGAAGTATCAAATATGGAATTGAGGGAGTTTAAAGAACTTTTCTTAGAAAAATACTTTCCTCATGGCCATTAAACAAATATAGAAAGCCAATTTCTTAGTCTGAGGAAAAAGGAGGATGAGAACGTCGCAAAGTATGAAGCTAACTTTACAAGGTTAGCGAGGCATGTAGAAGATTATATATGTAACCCAAGAAGTATGATTGATCATTTCTGTGATGGGTTAAAACCAATTCTCTATTGATCATTAGTATCACAATCCTTCTCATCATACGAAGATATTATCTTGTGTGATATCAAGACAGAAAAGGAATTCTCTAAGTCTTATGACTTTAAATCAAAGCAAGAGAAGAAGAGATCTGATGAACACTCTGGAAAAGGAAATAAAGAAACAGGGAATGAGGGAAGAATTTAATTTCCTCCCTGTGATAATTGTGGATGGAAGCACCCCGGTGCCTGTATAAAAAGAAAAGGAGTATGCTACAAATTTGGATAGAAATTCCATCTAGTTGGTGATTGTAATGGAAAGAAAGACGCTACCAATGCTCAATGCTACAATTACAGGGAGATTCGACATTATGAAAATTAATTTCCTAAGAATCAGGGAAGCATACCTTAGAAAAGTCCAAGGGATCAAGGCCGAGCTTATGATATCACTACTACTGAGGTAGAAACTCTGAAAGACGTGGTGGAAAGTAATTTAATGGTTTCCTCAAGTTTAGAAAATGCTTTATTTGATTCTGGATCATCTCATTGTTTCATATCTTCCTAGTTTTCTAAGATAATTAGATATTTCCAATTCGATTTAACAAGGGATTTTTCATTAAAAACTCCTAAGGGAAGTATTGTTGCAACAATGTTTTGTGAATAGGTCCCTATTAGAGCACATAAATGTTCTTTATCTACTGATATCATCGTCATATCCATGATTTAATTTGATATAATCCTCAGTATGGATTGCCTTTCGAACCATGATGCAAAGATTTATTGTAAGAAGAATGAGGTTAGGTTTTTTGATGATGATGATAAAGAACACCTTATCTTTAGAGAAGAATCATCACCACCTAATTCTTATTTAGATCCACCCCCAGTAGCTCAACTAAATTCAATTATCGAGGATGAAGAGAATGAAATAACTATGGGTGAGGAAAGGAATGTTCAAATAGAGTATGTAACTATTGTGAAAGAATATGTAGATGTGTTTCCAGAAGATTTACCTGGACATCCTCTAGAATGAGAAATTGAGTTTTCCATTGATTTAATTCCTGGTTCAAGGCCTATATCTAAGAAATTTTATAGAATGACCACTGTGGAATTAGTTGAACTAAAGAAAAAACTAGAGGAATTGATTAATAAGGGATTTATTCTCCCTAGTGTTTCTCCATGGGGTGCTCATGTCCTTTTTGTTAAGAACAAAGATGGATCTATGAGGTTATGTATCGATTACAGGGAAATCAATGCTATAACACTAAAGAACAAGTATCCCCTACCACGTATTGATGATTTATTTGAACAACTACATGGAGCTCAATACTTTTCAAAGATTGAACATTGATCTAGATACCATCAGTGGGGTGTAAAGAAGGAAGACATTCTAAATATAGCATTTCGAACCAGGTACAGGCATTACGAGTTTAAAGTAATGCCTTTTGGGCTGACTAATGCACCCATTATTTTAATGGATCTAATGAACAGTGTTTTCAAGGAATATCGTGATGAATTTTTTGTGGTATTTATTGATGATATCTTGATATACTCCAAAATCTACAAAGATCATGAAAATCACATGCGCATTATATTGAAGACTCTGAGAAGACATGAATTATATGGGAAGTTTAGCAAGTGTGAATTCCAGCTTTAGGAGATTTCTTTTCATGGACATATTATCTCTAAGGATGGAATCTCTATTGATCCTGCTAATACAAGAGCAATACAAGAATGGCCACCACAAATTAGTATAACCGAGGTACGCAGTTTTATTGGTTTAGTACGTTATTATCAATGTTTGGTCTAGAAGTTTTCCCTATTGGGTAACCCTTTAACCAAGCTCGCATGTAAAGGGGTTAAATTTTTTTTGATAAAAGAGTGTGAAGAATTTTTTGATCAACTGAAGAAAAGATTATTCAATGCTCATATATTGACTCAACCATCATGGAATGGTGGGTTTGTTATTTATAGTGATGCTTCAAAGAAAGGACTTGGTTGTGTCCTTATGCAGAATGATTGGGTTATTGCCTATGCATCACGACATCTGAAAATTCATGAGCAAAAATATCATACTCATTAACTTGAGTTAGCAGCTGTAATATTTTCATTGAAGATTTTGAGACACTATCTCTATGGTAAAAAGTGTGAGATTTATACTGATCACAGGAGTTTGAAGTATATTTTCTCATAGAAAGAACTCAACATGAGGGAAAGGTGATGACTTGAACTACTCAAGGATTATAATTGCACGATACACTACCACCCAGTGAAGGAAAATAACATGGAAGATGCTTTGAGCAGAAAGGATCATAGAGTTTTGAACAAGATGAGAATTGAAAGGGATCATATTTTCATGGATCTAGTGAAGATGGACAAAGGAATAAACATGGAAGGTGAAACATCAATTCTTTTTCAAATGGTTGCCAAACCAACTTTACTAGAAAGTATTAAGAGTTCTCAGACCGATGATGATGTATTTCAAAAGAAGATTAAAGCTGTGAATGATGGGAGATTGAGTGACTTTGTGTATGAAGACATAATTTTGAAATTTGGGAAGAGACATTGTGTTACCAATATACCTGATCTAAAAATAGAGTTGTTGGATGATGCTCATAGTTCCTAATTCTCTATAAACCCTGGGAGCACCAAAATGTATAGTGATTTGAAGGAACATTTTTGGTGGAACAACATGAATAAAGAGATTGATTATTTTTTGTCAAGATGTATGGTTTTTCAACAAGTGAAATTTGGAAGGCAACAGCCTCGAGGAGTATTGCAACATCATCTCATACCTGAGTGGAAATGGGATAATATTATGATGGACTTTGTCATGGTATTACCAAATACTCTTAGAAGGAATGATGGAATATGGGTCATTGTTGATCGTCTTACCAAGTTAGCACATCTTATTGCTATATGGGAGGATTTACCACTTGAACGTCTAGCAAGACTATATATCAATGAAGTTGTGAGACTTCATGGAGTACCTATACCGATTGTTTCGGATCGTTATCCACATTTTACATCAAGATTCTAGAAAATTCTTCAGAATGCTTTGGATACTGATCTTCATTTGAGCACTACCAACCACCCCCAAACTGATGGACAATCAGAATGGACTATTCAAACCATAGAATACATGTTGAGATCATGCTCACTTTACTTTCAGGGTATGTGGGATCAATATTAACCTTTGGTAGAATTTTCCTAAAACAATAGCTTCCATTCAAGTATTCGGATGACACCATATGAAGTGTTATACGAAAAGAGATGTCGCACACCAACCTATTGGGATGAAGTTTGTGAAAGAAAACATGTAGGCCCAGAACTGGGGGAGGAAATGATGGAAAGGGTTAAGGTAATCCAAAACCACATCCAATCAGCTCAAATTAGGTAGAAGATCTTTGCCGATAACCAAAGGAAGGATATGGAATTTTAGAGAGGAGATCATGTTTTCTTGAAGGTATCACCATGGAAGGGTTTTATAGTTTCGGTAAGAAAGTAAAATTGAGTCCCAGGTACATCAGACCATTTGAAATTCTAGAATGAATTGGGGTGTAGATTATCGTTTGGAAATGCTGCCAAATCTCTCTCAAGTTCACGATGTGTTACACGTATCACTCTTGAGAAAATACATGCCTGACCCAATTCATGTACTCACCTATGAGGAATTAGAACTGGAACCCGATATGTCTTATTGCAAAGAGCCTGTCATGATTCTTTTTACAAGAGAACCAGTGCTGAGAAACCAGATGACTCGTCTGGTAAAAGTTTAATGGAGAAACCATAGGATGGAAGAGGCAATATGGGAACCCGAAGAACTTATGATGAAGAACCACCCGAGTCATTTTATCCAGTAATATCCTAGAAATTTTGAGGACACAATTATTTGAATGAGGGGAGAATTTAACACCCCAATCTTCCATGATACGCTTGTCTTTGAATAAAATAGTGGTGTGTGTTGTACGCAACTTCGAGTTCTAACACACACCACAACCAATCAAACTAGCCGTTATGAATAGTAATACCCACTTTTTGAAATTTTATAAAGTTTATCTTTCAAAATGGAATTCATTTTTGGATCTGGAATATCGAAATTAACCTAGGGTGAATTTTTGGTATTTTTTTGATAACATTCAATTTTTGATGAATAGTGAAAAAACACTAAGTTATAGTTTAAAGCCGAATTTTTATTTAAATGATTATTTATTTTATTTAAATTTATTTTAGGTCAAAATAGATACATAATACCTATATAATTTCAATATAATTCATTGGATTCGGTTTATAAT
Source organism: Viscum album (assembly GCA_963277665.1). Lineage (NCBI taxonomy): Eukaryota > Viridiplantae > Streptophyta > Magnoliopsida > Santalales > Viscaceae > Viscum > Viscum album. Next base: position 1,401,592,336 of record OY728121.1, on the reverse strand, counting down.
TATTTTAGATATATAAAAATTTTATTGAACTTTTCATCATCTTTTACCCATCTCCTAGGAGAATTTGTAAATTCACATAAAATTTAATTTTACCGCTTATGTGAGTGAAATTTTGAATATCCGAGAGACACAGCTAATATCAAGGAGTAAAATGTGGTTCAATCAGATAAAAATATTTTTTGTTGAATAGTAACTTTTTACTTTTATTTACAATGGTTAAAAGGAAATATGGTAATTATGGGTAAAAATGATATTATTATTACCCTAAGACATGTCCTAATTCTATTGGATAAGTATAATTCGACCAAAAAAACCCTAGGAATAAAATATCAACCTCTTTGGTCCACTTGGATTAGTTTAGGACATTTATTATTATTTAATTCGAAGAAGAGTTAAAAGCGTTAAAATCAAAGTTTAATAAATAAAACATTTTTAATATAGGGTTATACATAAGATAAATTCTATTATAAATATTAATTAGAAAGATAAAAATAGTTCCTATATAATGGTATTTTATTTATAATTTTTAGACATTAAATAATTTAATTTATTTATGACACAATGGTGATCCGGTCATTACCTAATTAATGAAATATTAAAATAATTGATATTATAAATATCCAAATAAATGTAATTTGAGTCTTTTTAGGAATTACAATAATTTTCTAGGTTAATATGACGTGTTAGGATTGATTAAATGAATTTAGGTCGAATTAATAATGTTTTTATAACTTTAAAAAAATCAATTATTAAATAGTTTCAAAATTGACATAAAAGAGTATTCAAAACAAGTATTATATTATTAATTGATATTCTATTCCGAAAATCCAATGTTTGGCCAAAGGACTTATGTAATTATAGTATTATCATTAATGAACCACTTGGGGTTCGCTTGTATGTATATTGTATGTTTATTAAACAAATAATATAAAAATACAAAGAGACATGGTAAATGTGAGTCTATTTAACTGAGAGTTAAATATAAATGATAAGGTTAATATAGTGACCCAAACCTATCTAAAATCTATTAGTTGAAAGGAGTTGGCCTATCCCCACCTTAGCTTCAAAATAAGTCACTTTTGAGCCATTATAAACCGAATATGAATTTATTATAAAATAATATTTTATGTTTTTTCCAAGGTTCCCCTCACCCGTCTTATAAAAGGACACACCCCTTTCTCTCAAATTCATACCTTCAAAGCATTTTGGTTCGGCCAACCCTACCCAAATATCCTCTCAAATTCCCTCACATTATCCTAGAGGCCTTCCTTTAGTCCTAAATCCAACTTAAGGATCCCTTTTGATCAAATAAAAAGGAAGAACCCGAAGAGGAGGAGGTTAACCTACCCTCGACCAAAGAAAAGTACAAGGTAATGGTTTATTTCAAAATCTCTTCATTATAAAAGGTTGTTTATAGGTAATTATCTAATGGGACCTATTTATGATCCACATCCATTTTTCTTAAAAATGTATTTCAAATCATTCTTACTATTTTAAGAACTATTGGTTAATGTAATTCATACCCTTGTTCGACTTTTTATAAGAAGTTTATAACGAAATATTTATGTCATTTTCCAAACAAGGTCCTTTTAAACCATTTCGACAGAATTAAGGTAATAATTGTTTTCTTATCTTATATGGCAGGTGAAGCTATTTTCTGCCATTATAAAATCTTCTAAGCTTCCCTTACAAGCTTATAAGTATATTTTCAAAGTAAATGTTTTATTTTATAATTATATGACTTTAAAATGATTTCAAAAAAATAGATTTTTCTCCCAAATAGTTTTGATTTTATCTATGTCAATATCCTTTGATGGATTTTACATTTATTCGATGTAGATTTATTATGATACAAAACTTCCATATTGTCTTGAAGGTCTTGTGATATGTTTGACTGTGGATGGGCTATTTTTATAGCATTCATGGTTTATGGTTAAAGTATTGAGATTTAGTATGCTAGTTTTAATAAGAATGTTTATGATATGTTTAAACCATTTCATATGTGGAATGTTTTGGACTTAGTAAGTGACAGGTGGATCCCACTATAGCTCTTCAATTAATCAGTAGGTCACATGAGACAACTAGACATGGAATTGGCGGAGGCCCTTTCCCAATTTGATATATGGTTTTGGTCGAGGCCTTAATCATTTTTAGACGTCTTGGCCGAGGACTTGACAAAATGTTTCAGAATGTCCAACATTATACATTTCCTCATTATGAAAATAATATTGATGGTTCATGTGGTCATTCGACTAGTATAATACCAATTATTATGTTTTATTATGGAATTATTTACTCAGCTCATATTCCTTCCATAAAAGTATTCATGTTTATTATTGGTAAAGGCATGTGGTTTCAATTATTCACCATGCATTATATTTATGTTATCTTCTTCTATATTGCTTACCCTAACTAAGAATTTGAGCTCACCCCTTTCTTATGTTTCATTTTTCCAAGATATGAAGAAGTTAGTTATGAGTGACTTTCATACATTATTTAGGAGGCTTGGATATTTCCAATGTAATATATTCGAGTTGTATTTCTTTTCAAGTTGAAATGTTGAACTTATGTATGAATGTTGTTTCCAATAATACTAAATTGATATGTCTTTAGAGACATTATTTCTTTGTGATCATGCCAATGTTATGTAATAATGCACCGACTCTGTGTAACTGGGGTCACAGCGTTACAATGTTATATTTGGTATCAATGTAAATTTTTAGACAATTTTTGAGATTAGAATGTTTTGTGTAGATAATGTTTTAATTATAATTCATTATATTAATGTCCTAATTACGTACCATTTTATATCAAAGACCCAATTTCCATAAAAAAGGATTAATATCACAAAAAAAATTAATATATTCCTCATGACATGATTTTAGTAATTATTGCAAAGAGATGATATTTTATTTGTTAAACATTAATCAATATAAAAATCTTCTTCAATCAATTATATGAAATATCAAATTCATCTTATATACACAGATATCCCCATGGATCTTTGATTTTCTTGGATCAAATGCTAAATTCACAACTCTCTCACCTATCTCACTAGGGGAGGGTATCAATGGATATCTATAATATTCAAATTTTCCTTATATTTTAAAGAACACTATGATTTTAGAATATATGCTGCAGAAGGGGAGCCTCATAAAGCCTATTTATATTTATTATCAAATTATAGTCTTTCAATACATACTCTTGGTATTTTAGAAGGACCCTTAATTAAATATTTTAAAACAAATCAGTCCATGTATTTCAAAAAAATAAATGTCCATTTGATATTTTTGGTATTATATGTCAATAAAAATCTATTTTCAAATATATTTTTCCCACCATTGATATATCCCAAATTGTATAAGATTATTTTAGGGAAATGGATTCAAGGGAATTTGAAGGATATCTAAATAATTATTTCAATACATGGACCATATATTTTGATAAAAAATCCTATGGTGAAAATAGGTGGATTCCTTGATGTGGGATTGCCATACGATTAATTTTATTGAGAAATTTTTTCTAGGAAATATTCAAGTTAAAATATTGGAATTATGAGTTAAGTGACACCAAATGTTGGGTTATTAGGTAAATTGAAACTTATGAATTCAATATGAAAATAATTGTGAGTATGTAATTACTATATAGGGTGGAATGAAATATCATGAAAAATTAGTATATTTAAATAAATGTTATAAATAAACAATACCCCTAATGTTAATACAAGTTGAGGTAAATCTTATTGAAAATAATATATGAACCTAACATCAGTACAGTAACTTCTCCTCAAAATTTAGATGTATATTTTTAATTAGGGATAATATAATACTAAATTTATAAGAATTATCTTAAATAAAATATTATAATATAAATTTAATATAATAACCCCAACATCATTTATAGAACAATTAGGATTAGTTGTTAGTAAGAATACTCCAAATATGATGAGGGAAAGTATAGAGAGAAACGGGGAAATGGGAACCATCCATGTGAGTGGGAAAATATGAATACATAGATTAATTGACTAGGAAGTTATGTCTCTTAATAGATTAAGTAAAGTGTAAAATTTATGGCCATTTCCAAGAAGGCGGTCATTAGAATTTTTTTGAATAGTATTTAAGATTATAATACATTTATAATATAATGGAATTAGTGAAAATATAATTATCCACAATGAATTGTTAGTCATAAATATATTTTTCTATAATTATTATATGATAAATAAAAACATTAGAAACATGAAAATTTCCAAAAATATTAGGCATTTTAAATAATAATTTTTATATCAAAAAATTCTAATCAAAATAACATTTAGACTATAAAATAAATTCTTATAGAATACAGACAATTCAATTCTTTGAAAGAAAATGTTACTTGTGACCCAACCCCACTAGCTTAGAGACTATGCCATATAACATTAAATTGGCATAAGATATAAAAAATTGCATCCTAAAGGACCAATCAGTTAAGTAGTATTCATAAATTAGATACATATTTGAGACTTACATTACATTTCAATACACAAGTTAAAAGATATTTACTTTTAAATTATCATTATTCCATCTATAATATCCCTACATATCATTCATAGTTACTAAATAGAATCATATGGAAAGGAACCAAAAAATGGGTGAGAACAAATTATTTTTAAGTGTTACTTAAAACATAAACAATAATAAATCAATGGCCATAATCAGAATAGAAAGGTAAATAACGGAACACACATGAAAATAATTAGTAAACTAATATGGGAGTCTATAAAAATTCTGAATAGTAAATAACTAAAAACAAATACCATTTAATCTATAACCCGACTATCATAACTAGATAAGTCATAATCGATAAGAAATGATGAATAACATAAACATATTCTATTTAAATAACTGATAGTGAAATGAATCCAGAGATAATTTCATGGGGAAAATATCTTGGATAGAAATAACTTAACACTAAATTAAAGACAAGATTTATTTTTAAACATCATGATTCCCAAGTTCATGAATCCATTACCATAAAAAAATTCAGAATAATTTTTAAATCATACGATCTTCAATACCATTAATAGTATAGTTTAAAATTCTTTCTTACAAATGTGAAGGGTTTTTTTACAACAGATTCCATCCAAAGAGACCACTGATGCATCATGGGGATTACATTAGATGGCACCAAACCCATGTCATACTGGCCCAAACAATTCTTAATATATCGATTAATTTATTCTTTTCATAAAAAATATTCCTTATCAAATATCCCTTTTGATTAAATAATATGAATTAATCAATATTTCTCCAAAGAAAAAATGAAATTCAAATCCTAAAACCATATCTTGAACTTATATCGAGTTTAATAAATAGTCATATTCATTATATAAGAATATGTAAATTTAATAGAAATTTAATTTCCATTTAAAATTTATAATAAAAGTGTTATTGTTTTAAGAGAAATTTCACAATTTAAAAATAAAGTGAGAGTAAAATAACTTTTAGAACTTTGTAATTTTCAAGCCAAATAAAGTTGAAATGGATAATTATAATTGAAACATAAAATAGAATAAATAATAATTTATTTATGATATTAATTGTCATCGTGGAATTATATACACCATATAAAAAGGAATTGGTTTATAATAACAAATAATTGTCAATGGAATATATATTGAGATGAAATACCTTATCTTCCGCATACTGGGGCTGAACAGTCTTCAATATCAACTATAATGGTGTTAATCATTTATTAAATTATAATATGTCAATAATTATATCCATAATATCATATATGTTCCTTTTATAACATCTTTTCACTAATTTTTTAATAATCCTTAATTATTTTCATTTTTTCTGCGTGTTCATTTCCTTGTTTTCTCAATCATTATTTGTCATGAAGGTTCTGATTCTTGTAAATTTTATATAGTTTTATCATATCCAGGATAATAAAAATTATATAAATATCATATATATTTTTTATATATTTATTTATAGTAATGAATAATATTTTGTGACAGAAAATTAAATACACCATTCTTGGAGATGGTAGGGCGTATATATGCATAAATGCTACTTATATTTTATAATCTTGTTGAAAGGAAGATGATTAAATGATATGTATATATATATATATTTAAATTAAAATATCATTTTTATGTCATATATATAACATTTTTTTATTAAAACCATACTTAATAAATTTTGTTTAAGTATTTGACAAATCAAAACTCTTCGTGGGGCAGTAGTCCTCCATACGAACGACCGAAAATATCATATTCCCAAAAAATATAAAAATGAATTTATATGTGAAATAATAATAATAAAAGCATAATAACATCCTAAATATCATATATATCATATATAATTTAGAAAAACTTCATTTTTCATATACTTGAAAGGTGTTAATGGGAAACGTAATGACATAGGTTCGTGAGACGACAGTTTGTTGTACACACGAATGAAGTTTTGAAAACCCATTTTATCGAAATGTGTGATTTTTTTGGTAATCAAGTTAACAAAAAAACATCTCAATATATCTAATACACTAATTAAATTATATAATCCTATTATAATATGAAGTTTATTGGGTGGATAATGAAAAAAATAAAAACTCTTTTAGAAGAACATTAACTCTTCTTTGGGTATCATACTTTAATTTGCGCAAAACCTTTATAAGTTTTGATTTATTCCAAAAAAAGTCTTCTATGATGAGTTGTGTATTTTTGGGAGTGATTGGGGTAGGTTTTGGATGACACAAATGTCTTGAGAGGATTTAATAAGGTTGGAGAGTGAGTTCCCTTTTATCGTTTAGGTGGAGTGCCATTTTTTGTAAATAATCTAAAGTATTCAATTTTGGGAGGTCTCCCTTACCTCATGTGGATAAAAGATTTTTAATTAATGGGGTGTAAAGATTATAAGTTCTATCCACAACTCCAAAAAACAATATGGGAAATTTCCTAAATATTTTGTTCCTTAACTTTTAGGTTTCCAAATTTTACCATTTCGATTTTTTTCACTATATTAACTAGTTTTCTAGCCAAAGTAATTTATCTTTTTACAAAAAATTAGAGTGAGTATTTTTATAATGTTTTTAACTTCTTATTATAAATTTTTTAAATAATTTATAATATAAGAATCCCATGTTTTGGTAAATTAATTTTAATAGAAGTAAATGTAATGCATAAAAACATTACATTTACCCTAACCACACTAACTAAAATTTTACTATTTAAAGATCAATATAATAATTATAAGAGATTAGTCGATACATTAATAGACATTTTTTTCTATATATTACTATTTGGAGATCACTTTCCATAATTTAGGTTTATTAGTAATTTTAAGTCATTTAATAAAATATCATTTATATCAAAACAACATTAATGTAAATTTTGACATTATTTAATTAATATGAATATAAAAAATATCACCACAACAATCGAATTCAAGTATATTTTTTAAACCAATTTAATATGATATACTCTTTTAAAAAAATTAATATCTGTATAACTGATCTAATTATCCTTTAATACCAATTTAAAATTTAATTTAACATTATAAATTATTTAGATGAAAAGACAATTTTAAATTAAAATTCACTATTTATCACTATTCCTTGAAAATTGAAACTTCATTGAAAAATACCAAAAATTAACCCAATGATATTTTTAATATTATGATTTCAAAAATGAATTTTATTTTTAAAAAAGAATTTATAAAAGCGTCAAAATATAGTATTAAATTTTGGTCGCCATTAAAAGGAGGCAAAACAACCTTTAGAAAAACTCAACATTATGCATAAATTGGGATTTATTCTTATATTATGACATTAAAATATATTTGATGAATTTAAAAACAACTATTGAATATATTATATATAAATTTTATTAATATCATCCAGTGATATTATTTAATTTCATTTGATAAAATGAAACGCCATTGGCTCAAAAAAATTGTTTCTTATAAAAAAGTTTCATTTTAAATTTATTTAGATTTAGTATTAATTTTTTATTATTTAGAAACCAATGAATTAAAAAATATATTTTCAAAATTTAGTTAATCATATTTCCAACAAATAATTACATTTCTAGGATTTAATTTTCATTTTAAATAATAATATTAATAGTTTTTAGTAAAACTCACTCTTGCGTGTAATACAGGACATTGAAGAGATATATTTTTGTGTGAAATGCAAGATAACACAATTATGTGTGCATTGTAATCTATATAAAATATTAAATTTATTCAAAATATTAAATATATCATAAAGTCTTAGGATGTTATATTCCTTTATATGATTGGTGTTGCATGTCATACATGTTATCGAATAATATGTTGTTATATTAGAATTTTTTGGATGTTAAATTCTCCCCACCTTAAAAAATTGTGTCCTAAAAATTTAAAGTTGATCTTGGAAATATGTTGTATGAAATTTTGAAATAAATTTTTTGAAAATCCCACATTAAAAAATAGTTTGATAAAATATACCAATAAAAATAGCGAAAGGGAAGTATAAAGTTTATATGAAATAACACATATATAGGATTTTAAGTAAGATAATATTAGTGGAAATTTATGATATAGATATAGAGGAAAGGAATAAAACATTATAGAGAGTCATTTAGATCATATATCACAATAAAATTAGTGATCGATGGAATATTTAGGGGCCCAAAACCATAAATATGTAATGATTGATAAGACCATTAGTTCAATAAAAATGTAGGTATTAGGATAACATGTTTGTTTCAAGGTCCTTTTGTCAAGAGTTTAGGAATTATATAACTCTATAAGAACATATGTAAATATATTTACTTGATTTTATTCAATTTCATAAGAATAATTTCATCTTTTGTGGCACTTCCATCAAATTCCAATTATTCCCTTACTCCAAGAAATGGATATCCAATAATGATCTGTTATTCCTAACGGATGTGAATTTACTTTCAATAGATTGTAGGATCCCTAAAAGGGTGACAAGTAAATCTATATATCCCTAAAAATATTCCAAAACATATTTGGTTAATACATTAATCTCTAAACATAAAAAACAATACTACTAATTCATCATTTGTAATGGCCCAGATAGTGAATCAGTAAGGAGTTTTCCAAAAACTCGGCTCCATCAAACGGTTCCACTGAAACGGTGGAACCAGTTAGGGTTGCACACCGAAATGGTGGAACCTCTTATGGTAGCACCATGACGGTGGAACCATAAGGGTGGAACCATGACAATGGCCCCGTAGCGGTCGCGCCATCATGGTCGCACACTAAAATGGTGGCACCGCTGAAGGTGGCACCGTGACGGAGGCACCGTGAGGGTGGAACTATGACGATGGCACCGTAATTGTCACATCGTCATGGTCTCACACTAAATTGGTTGCATCGATTATGGTGGCACCGTGAGGGTGGCTCCATGATGGTGGCACCTTAACCGTGGCACCACTGACGGTGTATAACCAAACGGTGCCCCACCCTTGTTTCCTTTCAATTTCCACTCCTGTTATGTGTTTTCCTCTTATTGAAGGAAACCATTTAATGCATAGCAGTTATGGACACCTCTCTAATTAGAATTATTAAATAAAAATTAATTCCACCATGTGTAACCGTCCTAATGTGTGGTGAACCCACGATCCGCCTTTAAATCCGTTCAAGATTTTCATAACCCATAACTCTAGGATCTCACCTTTTATAACACTACAATTCTTTCCTTCTTCTCCTTGGTTCATTTGGATTCCCCCTTCCTAAGGAATGTGGGTTTCTAGTGATGAATCTTTTCGACTCACTCTTGGAGTCCTCATAGTTCCTCCCCTACAAGTCACGCATCCCCAATTCTTGGTGTGTGGGGAGAAACTTTGATCGTTGATCATCCAGGTTGGGTTCTTACTTCATCTCCCTTTATTGTGAATCATGCGGGTTGGGTATGCTAATGTTTCTATAGGGATGTATGATACCAAACCTTAACGAAGATAATAACCATACTTTAAGAAGGAAGGGGTGTGTCTGATGATGTTGTTGTACTCTTTTACCCCTGGTTATATGTTATGAATCGTATGGGCTTATTTTCCACCGAAAATCATGGTCATTGGTGGTATTTCCTTGTGCACAAAAGGACCCTCATCTTTTGTGATGATTGAATAGTTGTAACATGAAAATTTTTTAATCATGTAAAATCGGTGGATTAAATGAATGTCCAGTGAATAACAATCCTTCTGTGATCACCCCGGTTAACCTAATAGAAAAAAGGAACTTATTGAATGGTGTGATGGAATCTAGAAACTCCCTTGACCTGTCTTGGAAATATGTGTGGTTATTCTGATTGATTCATATGAGGTTACATGGATGGGGATGGGAGCCCCCATTGTAGTGTAGTTATTGGTTTGTGGATATAAGTTTGTGTGGGGCCGTATGGTGGGGCATGGTTTGGTTCGATTACTTTGAGGGATCTCATAGATCCCTTTTGTTGTTGTGACTAGCAAGGGAACTGGGTGTGAATTCTAAAACTGTTGCTTGATTTTTTTTACTTCTCTTGTGTAGGGATATTACTATTACTTTCCTGGTAGTGTAGTTTTATTAAATGGAACAACTTGAGTGTGATAAAAATAATGGGTTAAATGGGAAAATTGTTTTCAGTGAATGATTTGCGACTTGGTTGTGGCTGTTGTGATTTTTATGAATGAATAGTAATGAGTGTGTTTGTGTGTGGGATGGTGTTGGAATGCCAAGGTTGGGATGATTTCTTTTTTACCTATATATACAATTTGGATCTTATGTTTCTTATTCACACCCCACCCAAGTTGAGAACTTCATGTCAAACACCCCCATTTACGGGGAGAGGGTGTTTTTCCTACACTCCTATGTGTGGTTGGTAATTAGATCCTTTTCTTCTACATTTCCTGAGTATCCCAAGACTCTTCAGGTAGGATTTGATGGATTGAGGTCCATTATGGCCCAATATTCTTCGGGCAGGGCATGTTGTGGTGGCTGGGAAAGGTGTGTGTAGGCAGGTTGATTCCCAAGTGTCTTTAGGATCAGGCCTAGGTGTCTTCAGCTGAGGCAGTTTTTGTTCAATACCAGGTGTCTACGAGCATGGTAACATGTGGTTGTTGGAGCCCAAGAGTTTTTGTGTGGGATTTGTGGTTTTGGTAGCCCAGGTGTGTGCAGGTTGTGTATGGAAGTGGGACTATGGTGAGAATGTCGGGAGAGGTCTGACGTGTAGGTTGTCTTCAACAACCAGTGAAAAAGTGGTGCGGGGTCCCCAATCATCGATGTATTATTACTATTACTTACTTGAATTGTGTTATTTGGGGAGTGTACCTTGGTCTAGATTGGGGGTATAGTTTCCTTACTAGGTGTTGTGGTTATCTCCTTTTCTCACGGGGCGTTAGAATGTCTCCCACCTTGTGTACGATAGATTTTGGTTTCCCCTACTGAGTATACCTATATACTCACCATACATATATAAAACAGCTTTCAGGTTTCTAGGAGGACTTCGAGGACTGTGTTGGACCATATTAGCTCAGATGTCGGGACCATTGACATTGTAGTTTTTCTTTTCTTTTGGTACATACCATTGGAGTTTTCATGTACTTGTAGAGCTTTATTATTGGAACATTCATATGGAAATAGATTGTTTTGGCATAACTTTTTCTTCCACTTTTGGTTTTGTTGAGATTTTATATCTTATCGCCTGGTCCTGCTAAATAAAAAGGTTAATGACTTCCATTTTACATGTCACTATATACCCTTGGTGCTAGTCGCCACTCCAGGGCCTATTGTAGGCATGGATCGTGGGTCATTAACTCTCCATAAACTTGAGAAAGGAAGGGTTTGGAAATATGTTGTCCCTTTCCTCATCCTAGTGAAGGTGAGTCATGACAGAATGGTATCAGAGGAGAGGTTGAATGATATGATTGAGTTCGGTGTTAGGAACTAAGGATAGAAAGGAATGGTAGGGAAAAACATTAGGAAATCTTGGCATGTGAAATAGACCAGGGAAGACCAGTTAGGTTGTAGAATTTTAGGTCCCCCCATGATCTGATGTAAGGACTTTAGACCTACCGATTGGCTAGGTGAGGCTACACTGATTGTCGGGTAGAGACCCTATGAAAGGTACATGTATCATAATGACTTTTTCTCTTGTGTGTCTTGGGAAAATTGGGGATATAAAATAAATGAAATGTTAAAACAAAATTTAAAATCAATCTTCTACACTACTCGATCTTAGTTATTCCTTGATTACCTTGTAGATATGACACCCAAACGGCAACCATGGGTAGTGTGGGAAATCGAGGCCCATGAAGCTGATTTGACTGATTAGCATAGGGTTGATTGAGAGGAAGAGGACGAAAAATGGAAGAAGACGCTTTGTGACATTTAGCAACAGACCTTCAGAAGTTATGAGGGTGGTGTCTCAGACATAGAGACAGAGTGCTGACTCAAGGAGCATGTGATAGCTTTCAACATAAACAGGGATTTGATAGAGTATTGGGTTCCTCTGTCTGCTAGCCCGATATGGGGAGTGGCACGTCAGTGGTGGATTCTCTATGATGGGGAGAATAGGAAAGCTGAGTTTTCGTGGACTCACATCGAGAGGGAGTTCGGGACAGAATTCCTCTCTTCCACGATAAATGTGGAGAAGAGGCAGGAGCTACTCTCCCTTTAGCAGGGCAGCATGTTAGTGAGGTCATTGGGGATCACATTGAAGGATCTCCTTAGCTTTTCTCTAGAACTCTTTTCAGATGAGGAGTCTCGGGGGAGATGTTTAGAGGAGGCACTCCGACCATCTCCCCAGTATTTTGTTACTCCCTTCACTCTACTGACAATCTTGGATATCTCAAAGAATACTGAAATGGTATAGAGGATGAACACACTGGGAGGTGTTCCCTGAGAAGTGATTCTATTGGGCTCATCAAAGGGTAAGGCCATCAGCAATAGGCCTCCTGCGTCAGGGCCTTCCATGTTTTGGCTAGTGGGGAGCAGGCCCCAGCAGTTCCAGTTTCAGTATCCTGATCCTTGCCCTATTTTGGGCCCTAGACAGACATGCATCATCTGTGGAAGCCATGGGAATATTCAGAATTAGTTCCCAGACCGAGTGCAGTATATTGGGGTTGGGTAGGTTTAACGCCCACCTCAACAGCAGCAGTTTCTTGCTAGTCCCTTTCAGCAGCAGCAGCACCAGGGACAATGAGCACCCGCTCCTTCGAGAGCAGACATTATAGGTGGAGACTGACCATAGTTCAATTCTCAAGGACCTCAAACAGGGAATTGTTATGGATGAGGTTTATTGCTTAGGGGTAGGGGAACTAGGTGTGGGTAGTTTCACGCTGCAAAGGCAGTCGTTCCAGCTCAGCTAGAAGTCAGCTGAGGTATGATCATCTTGTTTAGTACTCATGCATGCACCTTGTTTGACTTCGGAGCTTTACACTCCTTTGTTTCACCCAGTGTATCCCACTCATTTGGTCTATATATAGTGACACTTTCCATACCCCTATTTTTGATTACACTAGTTAGAGGTCAGACTAGCTTCTCTCGTGTTTGGCAAGGATGTAGACTGATATTTGGACCACATCAGTCTAGTGGGGGCCTTCGTTTGTTGCAGATCCAGCCATATGTTGTTATTTTAGGAAGCCAATGGATTTCTCTGTATGTATAGTTATCGAATTATTCTGAAGAAGGATCATGTTTTCGGATATGGGTGGAAAACATGTGACTTTAATCGGTGAGCAGGGTTTCCAGGAGGGTGGCTGGTGAGTAGAGCCCCTTCTTTCGTTGTTGGTTGAGCTGTCAGTTGATCCCATGGGCTTAGAGGTAGTGGAAGTCCTATGGATCTTCAGTGAATTCATTTACGTATTCCCTGAAGAGGTAGTGACTCTTCCCACACAACGTGATGTTGAGTTCGAGATAGACTTACAACACAATGCATGTCCAATTTCGATGGCTTCCTATCAGATGGTGCATTTTGAATTGCGGGAGTTAAGGATTCAGATTGATGATCTAATGAATAAGGTTTTTGTTCGACCAAGTGTGTTCAAATGGGGTGCTTCAGTCTTGTTCACGAATAAGGAAGATGGTGGTCTCAGACTGTGTATAGACTACTGAGACTGAATTAGGTAATGGTCAAGAAATGTTTCCCCCTCTCGAGGATAGACGACCTCTTTGACCAGTTGAAGGGGGCAAGATGGTTCTCCAAGATATACATATGGTCAGGATATCACCAATTGAAGGTGAAGGAGGGTGAAATCTCCATAACTGCCTTTAGGTGTAGATATGTGTACTTTGAGTTTGTGGTCATGTCGTTCAGTGTTACGAAGGCACCAGCCGTGTTCTTGGGACTCAAGAACTCCATCTTCCAGGAAAATCTGGATCGGTTCATAGTCGATTTTATTTATTACATCCTGATCTAGTCAAGATCATAGGAGGATCATGCTGAGCATGTGAGGACTGTTTTAGAGGTCCTCTGACAGCACAAGCTCTATGGGAAATTGTCCAAGTGCATGTTCTGGACACGGGAAGTAAACTTCCTTGGACATGTGGTGTCCGAGTAGGGAATAACGGTGAACCCATCAAAGTTTGAGGTGATTGTTTCAAGTTCATAACCCAAGAATGTGATGGAGGTTCGTAGTATCATTGGCCTAATAGGTTACTACTGGAGATTCTTGTGAAACCTCTCCTGAGTTGCAACACCTTTCACAACCCTGCCCAAGAAGGAACAGGCTTTCGTGTGGAGTGGGCAGTGCCAGGCTACCTTCAGTTATCTAATGGAGAAGATGGTTAGTGCCCCAGTAAAAAGGTTTCTAGAAGAATGGGTGATGGTTGTGGTGTTCTATAATTCTTCAGGCCAAGGCTTGGGGTATGTGCTGATGCAACAGTTGGGGTGATCTATTATGGGTCTAGGCAGTTACATCCCTACAAAAGTAACTATGCCACCATAAATCTGGAAAATGAAAAAGTCATGATCGTAATAAATAGTTAGCATTAATACCTCATCAGTGAGCACTTCATGGTCTTCACGGATCAAAAAACCTTGAGGTATATCTTCTCTCAGTGAGAACTAAACTTGCGGCAGTGATGGTGGATGGAGTTCCTTTTGGACAATGACTTCGAAATTTCGTACACCTCAGAAAAGGGGAATGTGGTGGCCAATACCTTGAGTGGTATGTTGTAGAAGGATGCAGTTCGAGAGTCGGTACATTCTTGGAAGTTGATGAAAGAGTTTGTTTCCATACACCTGAATGCAAGGGTGGAGGATGGAAGAGGCTATCTCTTCTAGATGATAGTGCAGTCTTCTCTATTGCAGTAGGTGGAGGAGTCCCAGTGGGGGGGGCTTAGAGGCTAAAGTGATGCACGATTTTCTTATCTAGGGTGTTTCTTTAGGTGGATAGTTGGATGATGGGAAGAATCATATGTTTGTTCAGGTAAAGTTGTTTGTCCCATTGGGAATGCGCGAGAGAGTTCTCGGTGAGTTCCAAAACTCACCCCTGGCGGCGAACCAATATGTTTCCAAGATGTACAGAAGCATTATGTGTTAGTTTTGGGGGATTGGGGTGAAGCGGGAAGTGGCAGAGTTTGTGGAAAGGGTCCGGGTGTGTAAGCAGGTGAAGGCTGAAAATCGCACCCCCTAAGGTTTGTTGCAACCTTTAGATGTCCTCGGGTGAAATTCGGATGACATATTGTGGGATTTCATCATAGGACTACCCATGGTTCAAGGAGGATGCGATCATATCTAGGTAGTGGCAGACCAATTGATGAAATTAGCTCACTTCCTGTAAATCAAGGGGTTGATTGTAGTGGGTGCCTTAGTATAGAGGTTTGTTGACGAAGTGGTGTAGTTGCATCGAGTTCTGAGATCCATAGTCTCGAATCGAGATACAAGGTTTACCTAATGGGTCTAGAAGGGATTGAAACTTGCTTTTGGCACCCAGTTATGCCTTATCAATGCTTTCCACCCCCATAAAGATGGATAGACAAAGCCCACCATCCAGACGTTGAAGGATATGCTATGAACCTATGTTGTGGACTTTGGCGTATCATGGGCATGACACTTGCCTCTAGTAGAGTTTTCCTACAAAAATATCTATCACTCTACCATTGGCATGTATCCATTCAAAGCATTGTATGGGAGGTCATGTCACTCACCCATGTGTTGGACAGAGGTTAGGGATGTGGATGTTCTTGGCCCAGAAGTGGTGCAAAGCACGCTGGATAAGGTTAAACTTATATGACGGAGGATGAATGCGGCCTAGGACTGACAGAAGTCGTATGCTGATAATAGGAGGAGACCCTTGGAGTTCAAGGTCGGGAACCACATGTTCTTTAAGGTCTCCCCAAAGCGTGGAAAACAGAGGTTCGACGGGGGGAGTAAGCTTTATCCCAGGTTCGACGGACCCTTCGAGCTATTTTGGCGGGTCAGTGAAGTGTCTTATCAGCTAGCGCTACAACCTCTTCTATTGAGAGTTCAAAACATCTTCCATATGTCTAAACACCGCTGGTATCTATACGATGATTCACACATCCACGACTTGGGAAATCTAGATATTGAGGATGAGGTGAGGTTTTTTGAGCGACCTGTGTTGATCGAAGGTCATGAGGAGAAGGAGCTTTGGGGATGAAAAATAACATTGGTTCGTGTGTTATGGAGGCATGGTGGCCTCGAGGAAAGTAGCTGGGAACGGGAGGCACAGATGCGTGCCCAGTAACCAATGTGGTTTTAAGTTTTTTTTCTATTTGGTTTCATACTTTTTTATGATGTAGTGTGTAACCTTATTAATAATGAAATGTGTTGTTTTCCTTGTTCTCTGAATGTGTGTGAGGAGTCCTGACTGTGCGGAAGGGAGGACCCAATCCAAAATCAAGACGCATTAGAGTGGATATGATTAAACCATGGGGGGTGAGTTAGTGCCACCAAAATAGGATAGTATCTTTAAATCGGAAAAATGAATCCCAAATGCATATGTCTGGACTGTGACACCTTTATATGTTGTGTGGTTACTTGAGGGAGAGGTGTTCCTAGATGTTGAGGAGGGTTTCTCCTCATAGGTATCTTTCGAGGTGGTTGTATGGACACTTTTCTTTTCTTTGGTTCTAGTTTTAATTATATTTTTTGAGAATAGTTTGAGATGTATTTGATGTGATGGCCTGGACAATGACCCATTAAAGAGTTTTCAAAAAACTCGGTTCCATAAAATGGTGGAACCGGTCAGGGTCGCACACCAAAATAGTGGAACCTCTGAAGTTGGCACTGTGATGGTGGCACTGTGCGGGTGGCATTGTGATGGTGGAACCGTAATGGTCACACCATCATGGTCGCACACCAAAATGGTGGCTCTGCTAACGATGGAATCACGAGGGTGGCACCGTAACTATGTGCACTGCTTAGGGTGTCTATCCAAATGGTGTCCCACCCTTGTTTTATTTCAAGTTCCTCCCCTATTATGCATTTTACTCTGATTGTTGGAAATTGTTTAAGGCCCAACTATTATGGATACCACTCTGATCAGAATTATTAAATAATAATTAATTCCATCTTGTGTAATCATCCAACCGCGTGGTGGATCCATGATCCACCTTTAAAGAGATTCAAGATTTTCATATCCCTTAACTCTAGGATCTCACCTTTTTTCGCACTAGAATTATTTCCTTCTTCTCCTTGGTGCGTTTGGAGTCCCCCTTCATAAGGAAAGTGGTGAGCCTCTACTGAAGCTTCTCTGGTCACACTTGGAGTCCTCGGAGTTCCTCCCCTACAAGTCATACATCCCCAATTCTTGGTGCGTGGAGAGAAACCATGGACGTTCATCATCCAATTAGGGTTTTCCCATCGTCTCTCTTGACATTGTATCACGCAGGGTGGGTATGCTAAGGTTTCAATGGGGATGGATGAATCTAAACATTAACAAAGATAATAACCCAACTTCTATGAATGAAGGGGTGTGTTTCATGATGTTGTTGTTCTATTTTACCCCTGCTTATATGTTTTTAATTGTATGGTCTTTTATCCACTCAAAATCATGGTCGTTGGTGGTCTTTCCTTGCACACTATTGGAACCCCGCCTTCTTTGACGATTGAATGGCTATAACAAGGAAATTGGTTAATCACATAAAATCGGTTGATTAAATGAATTTCCATTGAACAAGAAACCTTGTGTAATCACCCTGATTAACCAAATAGAAAGAAGGAACTCAATGAATGGTGTGATAGAATCTGGAAACTCACTTTCCCTATCTTGGAAATATGTGTGGTTGTTCTCTTGGATTCTTGTGGGGTGACATGGATGGGAATGGGTTCCTCTATTGCGGTGAAGTGGATGCTCTGTGGATCTGAGGTCATGTAGGGACATATAGTGAGTCTTTTTTTGGTTCCAGTACATTTAGGGATCTCACAGATCCCTTTTTTTGTTGTGAAATACAAGAGAACAGGGTGGGAATGCTTAAATTGATACTTGATATTTTTTCATTCGTTGGCTTATGGATATGACTGTTAGTTTCCCGGTAGTTGAATTTTATTAAATGGAACCACTTGAGTGTGATATTGAAAATGGGTGAAATGGGAAATTGTTTTCTAGGAATGAGTTATGACTTGGTTGTGGCTGTTGTTCTTTTTATGAATGAATAGTAATGAGGGTGTTTGTGTGTGGGTTGGTGTTGGAACCCCTATGTTGGTTTGAGTGCTTGTTTACCTATATGTATAATTTAGTTCTTATGTTTATTATTCACGCCCACCCAAGTTGAGAACTTCGTGAAGTACACCACCATTTCATTGGGTAGGGTGTTTTTTCTAACACTAATATGAGTGGATGGATATTATCTCCTTTCTCCTCCATTTTCTGAGAAGCCCAAGACTCTTTAGGAAGGCTCTGATGGCCTGAGGTCCATTATATCCCAAGATTCTTTGGGCATGGCATGTTGTGGTGGTTGGCTCAGGTGTGTGCAACTAGGTTGTTTCCCAAGTGTCTTCGGGATGAGGCCCAGGTGTCTTCGGGTGTGGTAGTAGTTGTTTGGGCCCAGGTGTTTGTGGGCGTGGTTATGTGTGGTTGTTAGGGCCCAGTTTATTGCGGGTGGGATGTGTTGTTGTGGTATCCCAGATGTGTGTGCATTGGGTATGTTAGTGGGACTACTTTAAGAATGGAGGGAGACGTCTGACGCGTAGGATGTCTTCAATAACCTGTGGGAAACTGGCGTGGGGTACCCAAACATCGATGTGTTATTAATATATCTTACTTGACTTGCATTATTTGGGGAGTGTGACTTAGTGATGTTTTGGTGGATAGTTTACCTACTAGGTGCTTTGGTTATCTCCTTTTCTCATGGGGCATTAGAATTCCTCCCCACATATGCACGATATCTTTTGGATTTACCTACAGAGAATACCTATATACTCACCCTACGTATATAAAACTACTTTCAGGATTCAAGGAGGACTTCGAGGACTGTGTGGGATCGTATTATCTTGGATTTCAAAACCTTTTTCATTGATCTTTTTCTTTTCTTTTGGTACATCCATTTGGAGTTATCTTATACTTTTATCACATTATTATTGGAACATGCATATGTGAATGGATTGTTATGGCTAGACTTTTACTTCCACTTTTGGTGTTGTTAGGATTTACTATCTTATCTCTTGATCCTACTAAAAAAAGAGTAATTCCTTCCATTTTACTTATTATTATATACCCTTGGTTCTAGTATCCACTCCAAGGCTGATTGAAGGTGGGCATCAGGGTTCATTATATCTCCTTGAACATGAGGAAGGAAGGGTTTGGAAATCTAATGTCCCTTCCCTCGTCTTGGTGAAGGGGGGTCGTGACATCATGTAAATTTATTTTTTAAATAGTTTACCTAAAAACAATAACATATTACCCAAGACATCATGTTGATGAGTGCTAGGTGAAACCCCCTTATCATCCATCAATCATTGTTTTAATCATCACATCCTTCTTGGATGCGACGAGTTGTTCTTTTTTCTAATGTCAAATTAATGTAACTCCTAAACCATTTCCAAAAAATATGATGAGAATGCTTGAAATTAATAAAATAATTAAACTTCCTTTTTACTATGTTTTATGATACAACTTATAATTTTTTCATAAAGTCTAATAATACCATTTTACTATTATTAAAATGTCATTAATGATCATTTTAACCCTAAATGATATCAACACATTTAAACATATGTCTATAAAATGTAAAGGAATTATTCATTACATAAAATTTCCACTGAAACATATAATTTCAATAAATTTCTCTAATCCAGACATAATATTGGTATACTCCCATCACATAAAACCTAAAACAATGTTCTTAATTTATTGAAATTATCTTAAATATTAAATTCAAAACCCCATGATACTTTTTAGACTGGGATTTATTCCTAATCAATACCATGTAATATATACCATACCAAAACATTAATATGTACTTATATATTTAACCTCAAGGTCTATCATAGAGTTTTGTTTCCTAATCTATTTTTTTTCTAAATCTAGTTTTTATGGTTTTCACTAAATTTCATTTGATAACAACATTAGATGCCCAACCCTAGAATCCTAGAGTTGGTAGCTGATACAGTTACATTGGAATAATATATATATATATAATCTCATCCCAATTGACCAATCATTTCATTATTCTTGGTAAACTAGAAACATTATTAATATATAAATTACATTTTAATGCACAAATTACAACAATATTTTTGGGGAAAACATTCTTTAGGTATGGCCTCAAATCTAGAAATCCCAGAGCCAATTCCTAAAATCACTAAATTGGCATAGGATAAAAGTTAAACAGATCACAAAAGACCGATTAGTTTTACAATCATGGAAATCTATATACATAACCTAGTCTTATATTACAAATTAATACAAAAATTATATCATATTTTTTATAAAAACTTTATTCTATCTAACGTATCCTTGAATATTTTTCTTAGTACACTTCGTGGAATTCATATGAAAGTAAAAAAAACAAGGGTGATCCCAAATGTTCAGTAAGTGTTAATATATCAAAAAAAATAATGAATAAATTTGAATAATTATTATATTAAGGAAAGTATTTGAATACACATTCCATGTAGTCAAAAATTATTTATTTCTGTATGTAAACAATATGGAAATGAAAAATTTCTAAAAAAAAGTTCTATTTATATAACTGTACTATAATAATAAGATATGTAAAAATCAATATGTAAAGATAAACAACTAAAATCTAATTCTATTTAATTAATAAGAATAAATTGAAATGCAGTCATAGATTTTATTCATTGTAAAAATCTCGTGGATAATAATAAATAAATCAAAATGAAGGTATTTTTTAACTATTTGACATTATGTTTCCAAGGAGCATGATACCTTTACCATAAAAATATATCCTCTAAATGGTTTAATACAAACTAAGTGAAAAACAATTAGCATAGTTGAGCCAAAAATATTTATCCAATGAGACTAAGGGTGCATCGAGGGTCTTGATTAAACTAGTCACCAACCCATGTAGTGCATGTCCAAATCATTCCTCATTTTTTGAATAATTGATATAATTAATGACCAATGTGCCTTATCAAATATATTTTTTGAGTAAGGAATAAGGATTTTTAACTATTTCAACAGATGATCATATAGATATAAAATTAATTACCATATGTAAAAATGGTACTTGGTTTATTAAATAAGCATATCCATCATAAATCATATGGATAATTAGGAGAAATTATATGTCCAATGATCGTAAGAATGTTAATAAATCAATGGGACTACAAAAATAAATCAAGGAATTGAATATTAATACTATCCTTGGACAAATCAATCTATAACCATCCAGTGGACTACAAAGGATGTTACCAATATAATATATTGTAGGTGGTGTGAAATAAAAGTTTTTATTCATTGATGAGTTGAAATTATATAATAATTTATTTAAAAAAAATATTGACGTGAAAATCCTTTTTATTTTGAAAAAATTCCGAAAAATACATTTAATTGGTAATTATTTTTAAAAAAAAATCCTTAAAAATATAATTCTAATCTTTTAAAGTAGTATTTATAGAAATTATGGTGTTTAATTCCTTAAATGTTATAAAATTTAAAAAGAACATTCATTTTTTAAGGAAAAATGTTAGAATGGTGTCTTATTTGGAAAGTGAAAACAATATTCCTTTGAAAAAATTTGAAAAAAGGGTAGAAATTTATTTAATAAATAATTTTTTAAGGGTTAAAAGTAATTTTGAAATACTTTTTAGATTTTAGGTTTTTTTAAAAATAAAATAGGTTCTCCAACTAAATAGAGAAATGAAGTTGGGTATTCATAAAAACATTTCCTTAAACATTTTGAGTACCAAGAGGGTAAAAACGGGCATATTAATTGAAACGGTTCATAAATATCAATATGAAAACAAAATTATGGGTTTAATAAACAATTATCATATAAATTAATTTAATGTAATTTCAATAATAAATGATCTCAATTAGAATGAGATTGTGAAATAAACCCTTAAAATGACAATAATATTGAAGTGGGAATTAATCAATGAGTTGATTATGTGTATAAACAATAAATAAATATAAATAATAATAAATACATAAATATAAATTAAAATTCATTATAAATATGATCATATAATATTAATTACAATGGGGAAGTAATATAACACAGTGAAAAGGGAATTGAGTTACAAAATTTCGTTAACACTTGATAATTTTATGTTCAAATCCCCTAAGATGAAATAATAAAAAATGAAACTCAAAGTACATTTAATAATGAATTATTAATTACATTACATTTAAATGTGAATTTATGTACACCATATATAATAAATTAGGTGAAAAATGATAAAGTTCTCCTCAAAGAATTGAAATTGAGATAATGGCCCTTGCATTGTGTTTCCTTCAGGGTGAACATCCATTAACCTATTCATAAGGTTTAAAAACATGTTAATAAAATATAACAACACCATAATCATATTTATAATATCATATATTTTCTTCTTTTAATATCTTATTACCCATTTGTTAACAATATTTCATTATTTTCATCATTTCAGGTGATAATTGTCATGTTTTCTAAGTATGTTTGGACTTGTTATTTTTATGTTATTAATTATATCACAATTTAATCATCTCTAGGATGTAAATAATTATTTAATTATTATATATATTCATTATATATAAATTTATAATTATCCATTATATTTTGAGATAATAAGTGAAATGCACTTTATATAGAGGCGGTAGGCCATACGTACACATGAACATTGTTTTCATTTTATTGAATTATTAAAATAATAAAATTTCAATAAAATATATTTATATTATAATTCCATTTTAATAATTGTGTGGTAATTATAACACATATTTTAACTAATTTCATCATTTATACATTCAATTTATAGCGTAATCAAAACACATTTCTTTGATTAGGTGATAGTCCATAAATCCAGAAACGATGTTATAGTACTCCCAAAAAATGGAATGAACGAATATATGAGTCATATATGTATTACATAAGACTAAATAAATTTTAAATATCATATATATCTTATATAAATTATATTTCCATCATTATTTCCAACCATTAAATGTGGTAAATAGAAGAACGAATGACATCTGTTCGCGAGGTGGCTGTCTTCCATACACAGGAACAATGATTATGTATCCTATTTGATATATGTGTGTGAAATTGTAGGATGAAATAAATTGATAAAAAACCTTCATATATTTAATATACTATGTTTATAATATAATCATGATATAAAAATAATTGAATTAGTGGATAAGTAAATTAAAAAAAAGTGATCATTGAACAATATTACCTCTTATTCAGGTACCAAGTTTTAGTTAATATCGAAAGACTTCATTAGATTTATTTCATGAAAAATTAAAGATTATGAAATTATATTGTGTATTTTTATCTTAATTATATCTATTTTTTAAATCCAAAGTGATTTATAGGTGTGAATAAGTGGGAGGGATAAGTACCTTTTTATTGAGGATGAGGAATGGCATTCTTATACAGTTTTGAAAGAGGGAATTACAACCACATTTTGTCAATTAAAGTAAATCCAATAATGATTAAAACTAGATAAAATGGAGTATATGTTCATAACATGTACACAAAAATTCATTTATTCATGTTTCTAGGTCATTTTGGCTCTTAATTTTAATGTTTAGTCCATTGTTAATCTAATTTTTCTCTTAATCATTGTAAGTAATTTCTATTACATTCCTTAATATTTCATGTCAAAAGATATGTTGAACTTATTAAACATTATAAATTATGATTATTAAAATTATGGAATCTATTTTTTTAAATAAAAATCACATAATTATCATAAATTAATTTAAAATTAATCATGTATAGAGGATGATAAAGCGGGTTTATAAATTGGGCATGTTCAAAAGCTTTTTATGTTTTTATGACCAATTTCAATGTTAATCTTATTCTAATTACCTTAATTGGATAAATTTATATATGACCAAAATAAATATACATTAAAAACAAATTGAAATATAATTTAACTATAAAAATAAATTATATGAAAAAGGGGTTATAAATTAAAATTCAATATTTATCATTATGCATCAAAATATTAAAATTAACAAAAAAAATAAAAAAATCACCCTAAGATAATTTTGATGTTTCAGTTGAGAAAATTATGCTTATTTCCTAATATTATATTTATAAATGTTTCCAAAAAATTATTTAAAAGTGGTGTGTCACTAAAAGGCGGAAAAACTACCATTCGAAAAATATAGCTTTTTTATGTGATATTGAATTATCATTATTTAATGCCCATAAAATCAATTGGATGAATGTAAAATACATATTTTTTTAATATATAATACATATTTTTAATTAATATTATTCACTAATATTAAATAATCTAATTTTTTAGGATAAAAAACCTTTGTGAGTATAAAATCATTTCCTTTATATTTAGTTGGTTTTTATATTCATTTATAATTAATTAGTGACTATTGAAATCAACCATATATTTTTGTATGTTATATAATCCTATTTGTAACTACTATTTTAATGTCTATGTTATATATTATTATATTATATAATAATATAATAATAATTTATTATTGTTCGGTAAAACTCGGTCTTGCGTGTAACGAATGTTATCGAAGAAAGTCATTATTGTGCTTGATGCAAGATAACTCTATATTGTCATTATTGAATCCTATAAAATATATTGAATTCATTTTAAAATAGTGAAGATATTTTAAATTCTTGAGATGTTATATTTCCTTCTGCACTTGGGGTCGTGTGACATAAATTCAATTGAATACAATGTTCTTGAATTTTAATTTATGAGCTTTATATTCTCCCAAAAATAATTAAATTGTGTCATCATGATTTAAACTTCATATTGGTAATATTGGGATTTATATTTTAAGAATACCCTGTCGAAAAACTAACAACATAAAAGGGTTTATAAAATACCTTCTTAATTAGAGTTAATGAGAAATAAAAAGGTCACATGTAATAACATATAACCAGGTTTCTATATAGGAGAACATTAGTGGAAAGTAAAAAAATAGACCTAGGGGGAAAGAATAAATAATTATAAGGAGTTATTAAGGTTATTTATCATAATAATGTAAAATATCTATGGAAATTTTAGGACCTCAAAGTTGTAAATATTTTAAGATATAAAATACCATCAGTTAAACAAAAATTGATGTTTTAGGATAATATTTTATTTTAAGATAATTTTCCCAATGATGGGTAAATCAGTTACTATATTATAATATAAGGAAATGTACTTACATAACTTATTTATATAAACACAACACTCATCCTTTTATTTTTATTTGAAAAATTTCTAATTCATCCATTACATCATAAAATGGGTATTGAAGAATTAAATTTGATGCAATAAGCACTAAAATACACTTTTAACAAATTTTAAGGCCCATAAGAGATTTAAAAATATTTCCATTTGCATGTAACTATTATTTTTGAGCAAATATGGTTAATATATTAATTTATAAACATAAAAAGAAACACTACAAGTTCATACTTAAAATTTATTCATCCAATATTTCCACTGCAAACAACAACATATTCACCAAAACATTGTGTAGGCGAATGGTTGGTGTTAAAACCCTATCATCCTTCAGTCTTGGGTTCATGTCATTTTTCCTTTCTATACAATATTGGTTTCCTCCTAGCATAAAATTAATCCTTTTCTAAAACCATATTATTATAATTTCTAAAATAGATATGATGGGCAAATTCGAATTTTAGTCATTAAATAACCTTTTAACCAAGGTTTTAAATACAACCCCTACACATAAATACTTCATCCACTCATTTCCCCATTTTTCCTTCCTTGGTTTTGAGATTATCCTTTAGAATATGTCATTTACTCGAGTAATTCCCACATTCCCGACACTGAATTCCACAAAACATTAGAGTATTTTAAGGATGACTTTCATTTCCTTCCATCATAATCTTCATTTTTACATGGAAAATATTTTCTTTATATCCCCATTCCTGAAAAATAAAAATCATACCCATTCTATTGAGACACTTTTCTAGGTTACTCCTTCCACATTTCATTCATGATGGAAATTGAGCCTTTTTTTCTCTATGATATCCACCACCTAAGCTCTTAGAAATCACCATCCTTCTCTTCTTTGGGGATTTTGGGAGTTGATTAAGTTAAATTTTGTTAATCACTTTTCGGGAAAACTGATTAGTCATAAACATGACTCCTTTGGGTTCCATCTAATGGATAAAACCAAAAACCATAGTTTGAGTAACAATTTTCATAATGAGATATACATATAATCGTTTATAGGATATCTTAGTCATGGCACCATATTTTCAATATAAAACAGCATATGTTTAATATGTGTCATTCATTATCATTATCTATTCAAATTCTATATAATGATTTTGTAAATAAAATTTGAATAATCCTAATCATATCTCATATGATTGCTAAATATGGGGTAAAGTATGTCTCATTTTAATCTACCAGGTTTCAATGAAGTTTGGCATGATGATCCTTTTCATATTTATTACCCCAAGGTACATCTATTATAGAAATATGTCCTCTTTTACTATCCAGGCAGGGATATAAATCTAGGATAATACCCTAATCTCTATCTAACCAAAACTTAATGATGTTATTCTATACATATCCTAATATCTGATCTTAGGGTTATGTTCCCTAATCTTTTTTTAAATCTTCTCCCCAATGTTTATACTAAAATTTCATTGATACCAACTATAACACCCCGACCTGAGAAATCCCGGTGGTGGTTCCTACTACCATTATATTGGAATGTGATTCATGTAATCATGTCCAAAAGGAATGAAAATATCAGTAGTATTAGTAAAATAGAAACATAAATTAGCCTTTTATTACATATGAATATACAAATTACAACATAATTTTTATAATAATTACTTTATTCCATGAATAATATCATTTCATATCTATCCTAGTACACTTCAATGAATCATGGGGAAATAAAATAAAATAATCTTGTGATAAAATGATCATTTATATTTAATATAGATGATATAATAATGAATCAATTATAATAACCATTATTTCAATGTAAATATCTAAAAACATAATCCATGTAATTAATAAACTAAGAAGGAAGAATGTAATCAATATTTGAAACTAAATAACTGAAACCCATTCCTTTTAAATAAATTGACTTTCATGATATGATAAGAAAAAATAAATATGGATAGGTAGACAAATAAAAACACATTCAATTTAATCGATAAACTAAGAATAAAATTCATCTGGTGATTTTTTGTATTGAAAACCTCAAGGATAATAATAACTGAATCAAAATGAAGGTAATTTCTAATTATTCTATGTTATATATCCCAAAAACATGATACCATTACCATAAATATCAATCCTCTATAATTTTTAAAATATAAAGGTTTGAATTACATTAGGTTATGCTAATCAACTAATTTCATCACATTAAACAACTGATTCATTGAGGTGCATGCATTAAACTATACCCTGACATGTATAGTGCTTGTCTGAAGCATTCCACTTATATCGAACACTAAATTTAAATAATGAAACATGTGACCTATCAAATATATGTATAGAGTAAAGAATATGTGCTTATCAATATTACTTCAGATAATCAAATATATTTAAAAGTAATTACCATATGTTAAAATTTTATATTGTTTAGGCAAAGAACATATCCATGATAATTGATATGTATGAATAATTGAAATTCAATTTCAAATGAAACAACGAAGTTAATAATTCAAGGGGACAAAACAAATGAATCAAGGAAGTTAATATTAATACAATCCTTCTAAAAATAAATCAAAAACCATCCATTATAATAATAAGTATGGTATCAATAAAACATATCCCAATTGGAGTAAAACAATTTTTTTGTAGTTAATGAATGTACATATATATAAAAATATTTCCAAAAACCTTCTGGAGGGAAAAAATTATTTTAAAAAACATTTTTGAAATAATTTTCATTTATAATAATTTAAAAAAATTATTTATAAAAATTAATGTTTTAGAAGTCCGAAGGATTTTTTAAGGAAATGATAGCGGGTAAATCCGTATATATCGTCAAATGTTAAAGGAACATTACCTTTTCAAGGTCAAGGGTTAAGAAAGTTCCTTCTTCCGAAAGTTAAAATAATATTCCATTGAAGAAATTTTTAAATGGTTCAAATATCATATAAAATAATTTTTTAATGGTTAAAAATAATTTTAAAACCTTTTAATAAAACATGGTTTTTTAGAAGAAAAATTTTTCTCCATTTAAAGAGAGAAATGAAGTCAGGTTTTCATAACAAACGTTTCCTAAAACTTTTTGACTACCAAAGAGTGGTAAAATGTTAACATTACATGAAAAGGGTAATTAATAGCCATATGATGGGGTAATGAAGGATTTATTGACCAATTATCAAATAAATTCATCCAATGGAATTTAAATAATAAATAACATCGATTTGAATTATATTGTGAAATAAAAACTTAAAATGATCCTAATGTTGAAGTGAAAATTAATCAATGAGTTGATTTAGTTTATCGAAATTAAATCAATATAATATAATTTTAAATGTCTCAATATACATTCAAATTCATTATACACATAATAAGAGAATATTAATGACAAAAAGGAAGTAATACAACCCAATAAAAAGGAATTGAGTAATGAAATTTCTTTACCACTTGTTAATTTTCTCTTCAAATCCCCTTACATGAAATAATTCTAAGTGAAAATAAAAATACCATTAAAAATTAATTATTAATGGTATTACATTTCATTGTGTAATTATGTAAAAAATATATAATAAATTCTGGGCATAATGATAAAGTATTCATCAAAGAATGGAAATTGAGATAAAGTCACTTCCCTTGTGTTTCCTTTTTGGTGAACATCACTTAACCCCATGTATATGGGATGTAAAAATTTTAATTACTTGTATCCAAAAAATTATAAAATCATTAATATCATATATTATCTTCTTATAATATCTTATTACACTTTTGAAACAATATTTCTTTATTTTTATCATTTCGAGTGTTAATTTTCATGTTTTAGGGTATGTTCTGAGTAATTATTTTTGTAATTCTTATATTAACCAGTATTTAATAATATCCATATTTTAAAACATTATGTAATTATAATATATATTTTAATTATATATGAATTTATAATAATCCATAATATATAGAGATAAGAAATGAAATGCACCATTTATGGATAGGGTAGTCCATATATACGCATGAATGCGATTTTCATTTTCTAATCGTATTAAAATAATGAAAAGTAAATATTATATATATAATAATAATAAAATAAAAATAAATTTATCATATATATATCATATATGTTAATTATATTCATCCATTATACATTACATGTATAGTTTGAATAAATCGCATCTCTTTGAGGAGGTGGTAGTCCACGCGTTCCACAAATGATGTTATTGTATTCCCACCAAATAGAAATCAATAAGATATGAGTAATATAAGAATTAAAGAAGCATAAATACATTAACAATATCATATATATCATATTTAAACTCTTTATGTATTATTATTTCCAAATTTTAATGGTTTTAATTGGAAGAACAGACGACATGGGTTCGCGAGTCGGAAGTCTGTCACACACACGAACGATGCCTAGGTATCTCATTTGATCTATGTGTGTGAAATTTTATAGAGAACACTTAGAATAAAAACATATCAGTATACTAAATATACTTAGGATATTATATTACTATGATATAAATAAAATTTAAGGGGTAGATAAGTAAAATAAACAAAAGTGATCGTTGAAAAACATTACCTCTTATTCGGGTAACTCCTTATAGTTTACACCCAAAACATCCTCGATTTCATTTATTCCAAATGTGAGGCATAAAATATTAGTTTCGGATGTTGGAATATTATTTTCACACATTTTCAGTGATCCAAATGTCTTTATACATGTGAATAAGTGGGAGGGTCGACTGACTTTTTATAGTGGAGGAGGAGTGTAATTTCTGTAAGTTTTTTGAAGAGGGAATTCCACCCACGTTATTTTCATGCCATGTGGCTAAAAGTGAACCAAATTATATTAAAGGGAGTGTATGGAAAATATATGTCCATAAAATGGATTTTTGACAAGTTTCTTGCTAATTTTGACCCCAGATTTTAATATTTAGTCCTTTCTAATGTTAATTATTCTCTTAATCGGTATAATTAATATTAATTAGATTCACTTATATTTTGGGTAAGATAAATAATTTAACCTAATTAGAAATTATAAATTTGTATTATAACTTATATGGAATTCATTTTTCCAAATTAAAAACACAAAATTGGTAGGAAATAAATTAATATGAATCTAGTAGACGGGACGACAAAGTGGGTTTCTAAAGTGAAAATTTTCAAAATATTGCTAAGTTTGTTTACCAAATTTCAATGTGAAATTGATTAAAATGATCAAAATATGGTTAATTGATAAATAATTTAAATAAATCCAAATTAAAACTAAATTAATATATAATATTTCTATATTAATAAATTTTAAAAAAACATCTTTAAATTAAAATTCTGTTTCTCACTATTCATCAAAGAATCGAACAACATAAAAAAATACTGTAACATTCGCATAAGATAATTTTTACATTCTAATTTGAAAAATGATTATTATATTGTTATATTAAATTTAAAAAATTAAAGAAATTTATATTTAAAATAGGTTTTCCATCAAAAGGTTCCCAAACTGCCTTTTAAAAATAGAGCTTTTTATGCATAATATTGGGTTTCTCTTCTTATCTCAATATTGCATGAATTAAAAGAAATAAAAAATATTGAACTTATTTTAAAAAATTTAATATATTTTAAGTTCTCATGATGTTATATTCCCTTTTACACTAGGTTTTGTGTGTCATACATTCTATTGAATAAAATGTTCTTACATTATAATTTAGCGGTGTTACAATTCCATCTAGAATATGCCTTCATATCAGTCATAGTTACATTATGGAATCTTGTTGAAAGAAAAAATAATGAGGAGCTGAAATTCTCCTTACAGTTTAATTATAATTTAAAAAATAATGAATCAATGATCACAATCAATAATGAATTCTAAATAATTATACCCACATTCCATGTAGTCAATAAACTAATATGATCATTTGAAAAAACAAATATGGGAAGATAAATAACATAAAACACCAAAAATTTGATCACTAAAATTACTAAAATCACTATACAATGAATTATATATATGGTAAGGTAAACAATAGAAACACATTTGACTTAAATAAATTATAATGAAATTCATTCGGAGAAAAAATCATAGTGAAAATCTTATGGATAGAAATAATTGATTATTGAATGAAGGAAATTTATAATTGTGAGACTTCATGTTTCCAAGGTACATGAAACCATTTCTCTCATGACCGTTCACAACATGGTTTAAATCATAATTATTTAATTACCTTTCACAAAATAATTTAAACTCCTTGGTTATAAATTTGAATGGTTTATTCCAACCGATTTCATCCAACGACATCACCGATGCATCAAGAGGAATAAATTAAACATCCCCAACCCATCTCATACCTATCCAAAAAATTAATCACATATAAAATAATTGATTTAATTAATAAAAAATATACCTATTCAAATATCTGTATTGAGTAAAGAAACTATAATAGTCAATAATTTCCCAGATAAACAAATGACATTCAATGAAAAACGTCGTATGTAAAAATGATATAAAATTTAGTCATTAATCATAAAAATTACATAAGAATGTTATTATTTAATGAAAATGTAATTTTCAATTAAAATTTATTATAAAATAGTGAATTTTATGTGACATTAAACAACCCAAAAAATAATGTGATATTATATAATAACATTTACCACATGGTGATTTTCAACTATAACCCCTGGGGATGTGATAATTCAAATTGAAGATTAAAATAATATTAATAATGATTTATTCATGATATTACATGTAAAATGAGAATTATATATACCACATATAAAATAATTTGAGTATAATAAAAAAATATGTCTCAATGTAATGTAAATTGAGATAAAATCACATACCTTAAACATTCTTTTGGATTAATTCTCTTTATCCTACTGTATTATGGTTTAAATAAAGTTATATACTTATAAAATAACCTTATTAATATTTATAATATCATATAATATCCTTTATAACATATAACCACTCATTCATTAATAATATTTCATTATTTTCATTGTTTCGGGAGTTAATTTCCTTGTTTTTCATTCGTTATTTGTCTTGAACGTTCCATTTCTAGTGAATATTATATTATTCTATAATATAAACAATAATAACTATGATATAGATATCATATATATTTAGTATATATGTGTTTAGATAAATACATAATATATATTGATAGAAAATCAAATATATCGTCTCTGGAGACGGTAGGTCATACATATGCATGAACGTTGTTACCATTTTCCTATCATATTAAAAGGATGAAAATTAAATGATATATATATATATATATTATTGTTTAAGTATCATTTCTATGTAATATATATCACTTATTTTTGTTATAAATGTCTTCAATACATCTATGTAAAGCATGAATGAATCACATCGCCTCATGAGACGGTAGTCCTTCGTACACACGAGCGATGATATCATATTCCCAAAAAATTAAATTAATGATGTTATGTGGGATATTATAATTAAAAATTCATAAAAAAATAATAAATATAAGATATATAATATAAAAACTGTAAATCCTTCATTATTCCTAACATTAAATAGTCATAATGGAAAAAATGAACAACATCGGTTCGTGAGACGGTAGTACATCGTACACACGAACCATAATTTCTTAACCCAATTGATAGAAGTGTGTAATTTTTTTGGTGATAAACTAAACTTTTAAATATCTCTTCGTACACAATATATGTATTTTATCATATACAAATGGTATATTAGGAATTGAAGGCAGTGGAATAGGAAATAAAATAAAAACACTTTTAGAATAACATTACCTCTTCTTCAGTTATCCACGTTATGTTTGAGCTAAAAAATTATAATGTTTTCTTTCCAAAAAAAAATATGTCTTATTGGATTATTGGATGTATTTTTGGGTGTCATTGTTCAGTTTTTTATGATACAAATTGATATATAGGTGTGCAAGATGTGGGAGAGTGAGTGCCCTTTTATAGTTAAGGAGGAGTTGCATTCTTGTAAATACTCAAAAGTATTCACTATCGAGAGGTCTCCGTTACCTCATGTTGATAATATATTGATAATTAAAGGTTTCTAAGGATGATATGGTTTTTACACACTTCCACCACACAATATTACACATTTTTTTAATCATTTTGTTTCTTATTTACTAAGTTCCCTTATTTTACATTTTTGCTTATTTTTCATTATGTTAACAAGCTTTCTAACCTTAGAATTTTATCCTTTATAAATAAATTTTAATTATAAATTTTAATTAATTTTTACCCTAGGATTATAAATATTATAACTAATCTATAAAATAAAAATAACATGTTTTTGGAAATTAAGGTTAACAGAAGCGCATGTAATGCGCAAAAACTCTACATTAACACTAATTGTGTACAAAAAATGTTAACTATTTATAGGTCAATATGTTCATTATAAAAGTTACATTGGTCCATTAATGGTAAATATTTTATATATATTAATATTTATCAATCAATTTCCCAAAGATAATATTTTCAGTATTTTTAAATCTTCTGATAAAATAATATTTAAAATAAAATAACATTGATGTCAATTTGGAAATTAATTATTTAATTTAAATTTAAAAATATTAATATAATGATTGAATTCATAGATATTATTTTAAATATAGTATAAAATTTTTTAATAAAAAAATAACTAATGTGACTTAATTATTCATTCAATTTACATCACTTTTAAAAATTTTAGTTATAATTATTTTATTGAGTTATTAACTAAAAAATTACAGTGTTGGCATTTCTTAAACATTTTATGTAAATAAAAAATCCATATAAAATATAAGTTACTATGACAAAAATAACTAATTTATATTGAAATATAATATTTATAACCAGATATATGATAATTTTTATCTATCCTAGAGCTTATTAAATATTAATGGAATGGAAGTTACCTTTTTTGTCTATTTCATTCCTTAACTTACTATATTGGAAACAATCATGAAATAGTATCTCAATGACTCATTAAAATAAATTTTTAGGTGTTAAGGGTATAAATAAGTTCAAAAAATAGGTTTTGTATATGTTTTGAGTCATTATTAAACCTTATATTCTAATTTTAATAGCTAAGTAAACTTGTTTTCTCCTTAATCGCTGTAATTAATTTCTACGGCTTTTAGTAATCATTTTTATAAAAAAATTATGTTGGAATTATTAAATATTATAAATTATTATGATTCCAAATACGGAATCCATTTTTTCAATGAAGTTGAATAATTTAATTTTAAATTAATCCCATAGAGATGATTTGAAAGCGAGATTTAAAGTGAAAATGTGCAAAAGATTGAACTGTTTGTATATAAAAATTTAAAATAAAAAAAATTAAATGAACCCAATTATATTAATAGATTTATAATTGATCTAATTTTACATTAAACCTAATATATAATTTAATTTAACTTTCTAAATTATTTTGATTAAAATTTTTTTTTCAATTAAAATTCTGTATTTTTTAGTATACATCAAAAAATAAAACAATATAGAAACGTACCAAAGAATATCCCATTGATAATTTAGATGTTATTACATCAAAAATTAGTTTTAATTTTTAAAATAAAATTTATATATTTTTTGAAATTTAGTTTTAAATTATGTTCACCATTAAAAGGTGATAAAGGGACGTTTAGAAAAATACATCTTTTTGTGTGTAAAATTAGATTTTTTATTATCATAGGACAACAAAATATATTAAAAAAAATCAATGAATTTATTTGAATATATGATATATTAACTTAATTAATATAATCCGCTTATATAAATTAATTTAATTTTTCATGATAAAACACCTTTATCTCGTGAAAATATTTTTTTATAAAAACATTTCCTTAATATTAATTCATGTTAATATTAATTTCTAAATAATTGGTAACCAATTAATTCAACCATATATTTTATTAATTTAGTTAATATTATTTATAACTACCAATTTAATTAGTATATAATTTTCATTTAAAATAATGATATTAATATTATTCAGTAAAACTCAGTCACGCATGCAACGTAGGACATCAAAGAAAGCCATAATTGCATGTAATGAAAGATAGATTAGTATTACATGAATTTTTTGAAATAGAATACATTGAATTTATTTAAAATATTAAATATCTCATAAAATCATATGATGTTATTTTCCTTTCTAATCTTTTTGTTTTGTTTCATACATTTTTTCGAATAAAATGTAATTATTTTTGAATTTTTTTGGGATTACAATTTCAATGAAATAAAGAAATTATTCATATATAGTTATAGATAAATTATAGGAATATAGTATTTATATTAGTATTATAGAAAATGATTTGAAATTTACTTTTCATATAATTTTTTTTCCAACCACTCAATCCTCAAAGGGTAGGTCAATCAACCTTATTATTGAACCTAGATCAACCATAGTGTTGAGATAACCTAAGATTCTCGCATGGAAATAGGAGGAAGTAACTTCTTAAATAGAAAAGTGTGTGTTTTCATTGTTGATCACTTGATGAAAGATAGAATTTGAGATAATTGTGGGATTTTAAGTTGATGAATCATGTTTTGTGTGGTGTGGTTCTAGGAGTGGACCTCTGGTCACTCATATCTAGTGGTTTTGGGAATGCAGAAAAATATAAGTGAGTGTGAGTAAAACTTGATCTCTGATATGGGATTTCAGTATATGAGATGTTTAGATCAACTTAAAAAAATGTATAAAATGGGATCTATCTGATCTAATCAATCCAAGTCATCCAATAAAACAAAGTGGTGTCTCCTACCTCGAGCTAAACCTAAACCTTCACCTTCTCCCTCTACATTCCCCCAATGAAGGTTTTGTCATCAACCTTGCATACAAGACCTGAAAATGGCCCATCTTTATACCACCCATTAACACCACTATCATTTTACTT
Organism: Viscum album; assembly: GCA_963277665.1. NCBI lineage: Eukaryota > Viridiplantae > Streptophyta > Magnoliopsida > Santalales > Viscaceae > Viscum > Viscum album. The sequence goes on along the minus strand of OY728121.1, from coordinate 1,401,555,737 downwards.
TGGTGATATCCTCATAATCCTTAAACTAACAAACAAAAAAGGCAACTCCCTATGAATATATCTCATCCTAAACCACATTTTCAATGTCTCTCTCGCCATTTTCCCACAACTTATAGTGATCAAATCACATTTCTCTTTACATAGTTTTTTGTGACTTCAAAAATATTTTGTGGGTGTTTCATGTTCAAAGAAAACTTCTTAAGGTATCACAATGAAACTAATATGATTTATCTATATAAATATAAATTAATATATAAGTATATTATTAAAATTTACACCAGGATGATTTACTCTTGAAAAATGGAATCCGATTAATATTCGTATACCATCTTTTACCTCAGTTGTGATCTTGTTACAATAACATGATATATATATATTTATATTATTCAACATAAATATATATTTCATATCGATTTTTTTATACAATCACAAATCATCAAGATTCATAAATTTCCTTTTTCTCATCACTAAAAAATGTATAAAAACTAATTCTTTATAAATATGGTATGTTAAAAATTTTCAGGAGTGTTTCCTTCAATATCCAACATTATAGTGCCTCCCTCAAAATATTAATTATTCTTCTAAACTATGTTAGATAGTAACAACTTCTAAACAAGGAAATCAAATTATTCCTATTGAAATATAAGATATGATTTTTAGAATCATATCAAGATCCCATCATTCAAAGGATAACTATTTAGTCAAGCATTACAAACTATTTAGCATTATATTATGGATATTTAGAAATAAAAATAATAATATTTTAGTTTCAAACTTCTATATATTGTATTTTTATTTCTCTTATCTCGAAAAAAAACCCAAACATAGGTTCCCTATTTACCCATTCCTTGTTCTATATTTCCATTTCAAAACACTAAAAAGTGGAAATATCACTTCCTTTGCTAGAAATAGTTATGTCAGTATTATAATTAATAAGGTATGGATAATTATATTTAATAACATCTATATTATTCTCTAAAACCATTATCTTAATGGAAAATTATTTCTTAAACTCTTAATTAATTTTCCAAAACCCAAATTGTAATGGAAGGACATGATTTATATTAAATTTCTCTTTCTTTTGAAACCAATTTCTTATTTAAAAGTAATTTTTTTATTGTTTTTCTAAATATAGTTGTGGAAGAAAATTTTTATTCTAATTTAAAAATCTCTTTCTAAATGATTTATTTAAAGAAATTTATTTATTACTTTCATGTTGACTTTATATTGTTCAAAATTAAATTTTATCCATGAAAATATAAATAAAATTTATGGATATAGATCATGATTATTATTCTTTCCATGCACTATATTTTTTATTAACATTCCATATATGTATATTCTTGTGTTCAATTTACATGATTTATATTTATTTCATATGAATTTTTTGATTACTTCAATCTTTATGAAAATTTCGTTCTCCTATATTAACGGTTTTAAAGTACGTTAACTATGTAATTATTTTATTTTTAATATATGAATTGCATAAATGTGATATTTTTAAAAAATTATTTTCATAGATTTATTATGATAATGATAGGTCATGAAAAAAATATTAAATTAAACTTAAAATCATATACTGGTTAAGACAATGAGGATTAGAGAGTCAACCCACATCCTCAGGGGGACATTATAACATCTCATTTTTTAGAATGGGTTATTTTCATAGGTAAGTATGAATTTTATATTTGGTAGACGGCCCAACAATAATTTTGTGATTTAGATATTAATTCTAAAAAATTTTATTCTACTAGTTGTTTTCTTGATTGGTTTAAGAGCCATTTAGTGCCAAAATAGTCTGAATTGGTTTCATACCTGTCTTGGTCTGAAATCCGTGTTTTTAGATAGATAGATAGATCTGAAAAGTTGGTGTATGGTTTCACTAACAATACAGACTAAACCATGTAGCCTATAAATGAAAGGGAACAGGTTTTTATCCATTCAACAACTTCCAAGAAACCATGAATTGGATTGTATGTGTTAAAATTCACTATCACGGTTGGTACACATTTTTTCAAACCATGCATCCAGAGTATATGAGGTGTTTTTCCCTCAGATAGTGAGAACCACACAGTTGGAGCACGGTTTTCCAAACCGTGTACCTTTTTCAAATTGGAATCATTATCAAACTACCCCAAATTCCTTTATATTTTCTTCCTTTAGGTTTCTCCCTATTCATTCCCCAGTGTCTTCCTTGGGTCATGGAGCTCTCCTCATCTCACATACAATGCATTGGCCTCTCAGCATTATTTTAGTTCCAAATTAAACGTCGTAGAGAGGATTTCAAGAGTAGTAGAATGCAATTAAATCCACTTTTTTCCGTATTCTTTTATCTCACTAGAAATAATGTTAAATATGTGTGAGGTTAATGGACATATTTTTAGGGAGTTTTCCTAGAACTTTATTTTCTTAAAATATGTATCGAATTCGATGTTGATATTAGATGAGAAAAATGCTAAATGTATAAGGATAGTTCTTACAACATTTCACCGTAAATGTATGATGTTATGGGGTGAATGTTTTAATATTCGAATTTTGGAGCTAGACCCTAGTCATTAAGGTTGTACAACATTTGAATGGGATTGATGGAAATGGACTAAGTGGTTTTTCTTTATAAAGATGGATATGATTTTTGGGTTTTTTATATATATACATATGTTGTCTCCCATTGGAGACAATTATTATCAATTGTTTATGACTTTCCTTCACAGGTCGGTTATCTTCAAATGGTATTATGCTTTAGACAGGTATATATTGCTGGTTATGCTTGTTTCTAATGATTTTGTTTCTACTACTTCCACTATTATGGTCCTTATTCGACTATTTTTTTATATATAGACCGTTATTATTATCATCACTATATGGTATAGTCTCCCCACTATCACCTATTAGACCCTCACTATTAGTCAGAAAATTTTGGAATATGGGGAGGTGATCCTATGTAATAGTGACCCATCATACAAGGCACATATATATTCAAAAAAATGTGATATGGTGGTAATCAAATTATTCTAAAGAGAAATATTTAATATCTATAGTGGTCCCTTGGTTTTATCAAAAGTTTTATAAGTATCATTATAATAAAAAAACATATATTTTTTCTAGAAGTAACATTTTGTATACTTCTTCGAGAAATATAGATTTTATTCAAAGGAATTTTTAATGGGTATTATATGTCGAAATAATATATCCTTTAAATGTATTGAAAACATATATAATAATTAATTCGTATGAAAAACCGAAACTATTATTTAGGGAAATTTTATTTATTATGTCAAATATTGTATTATTGTTATAAAATTAAATGTTTCCAAATTAATTTTTATTGTATTTTGAAGGTAAATGAATTATTCTCTAGTTTAAAAACAACATACTAAGAAATTTTATTTTGAACGTTTGTTTTAAAAAAAATCCATTGGATTAGTGGTGAATTGAATATCCCTAATGTTTGGTTTCATATACAGCTCTATCTTGAGTGAAGATGAATAAGTTCCCATGGATTTTTTTAACTCTATTATGTTATAAATATTCCTAAATCTACAAATATCTAGATTTAAAAGATAACCATATTTTATATTTTTCATGTGATTTTAGTTATCATTATCTATATATATATACATATACAATATATTTTAGCACCAGATCTATGGGTGAAGGCTCAGGTAGTTATATTAAACATCTTTTCACTTCTAGGATGAATAGAGAATAATGAACTGTGATCTTTGTCCAACCACCCCTTACTCAACTCTAGTATTGATGGGACACATACTCAATTACTGAACCTTATAATTATAGAATGATCATGGTTGAACTCCATAACATTAAACATCTTCTTATATAAATCCACATCTTCAATCCACACATTATTAATATTATCATAGATAGATGATTGAACATTCATCTAAAAAAGACAAGATCGTTCCCCTTTCCATAAGATTTCATGATATGAATTCTACAAATCCAAAAAAAATGGGTCTCTTTAAATTCTCATCATTGAAAAAAATCATGATATTTCTAAATTATAGCATCATCCACCTTGTTCACCATCATAGTTTAGTAACATATTGAGAAATCATAATCGTTCATGAACACCAACCATATTCACTATAGAATATTCAGTAATATCTTTATAAATGTATACATCATTTTTTTATAATCAGTTTATATATCACACCTTTAACCATAAAAATAATTTATCCATACCTCCAATAAATAAATTACCATTTCTAGATCAAAATATTGAGTCAGTTTATTCATTTCAAGAATTTTAATTTGAAGGGATGCATAATATATCACCTTATAATTATCCAAGAGTATACATCCCATTCCATTCCTTAATTTATCACTACATATCACAAAAACTTATCCAATTCAAAGTAGCATAAGAACAGGTACACTAACATACCTTCTCTTTTTTTCTATGAAATTCTCCTAACATTCAATTGTACACAAGAGCTTAACCACCTTCCACATAAAATTGGTTAGTGAATTATATAATCATGAAAAATAACCTACAATGTACCAGTGGTATCCAACCAACTCAATAATATAAATCTTTATAGGTTCCAGTGATATATCCTAACATGATATTATATGACACATGAATGAAATTTTCAGAATAAAAAATACAAACTTTGTAAATTTATCGTACAAAATTTTTTTTCACACAATATTCAGCACAAATCTTATTTATTTTTCATACTAATCATTTCTATATCAATATATATTAATATCATCTATAATGAGCACCATAAAAAAATCTAGGAAATCAATAAATATTATATTCAAAAAATCCACGAAAATAGAAAGTGAATTAGTAAGTCTAAATTGAATCACTATAAGTTCATAATGACCATACATCATTCCAAATTATATCTTGTCAATATCCCCATTATTGACCCTTAGTAGATAATATCCAGATAAAAGATAAATCATGGAATCACAATGAGCTCCTCCTAACTGATCAATCAAAAAATTAATATGGTTATAGGATTCCTGTTCTTAATTTTTATTTTTATAAATTCTTGATAGTTAATGGAAATTTACATTGACCTAAATTTTTTCTTATCAAAAAAATAGGTTCACCCCATGGTGAAGCACTAGGCCAAATGGATCCATTTTCTAGATTTTGTTAAATTGGTTTCTTAAATTCATATAACTCAGTTGGAGATATTATATAAGGAGTCTTTGATATGGGTTTAGTTATAGGTATGAGTTATATTTAAAACTCAATATTATGATTTATGGAAACATAGGGAAACTCTTCTAGAAATTCAGTAGAAAAATCCTACACAACAGGTATATGTTAAATTTTGATTTTATTCCAAAATATCTAAGAAAAATATGATTCTTCAATAGAAATTAATACCCATACGATGGAAGAAATTTCCATTGGTATTTCAGGTTCATCCTCACATTGAAAGACTTTCATTGGATGATTCAGAATACCAAATGTAACTTTACTTCATTTTAAATTGATATGGGTTCTATACTAAGAGATCTAATCCTACCCAAAATTATCCAAATAAAAAATGAGAATAATAATAATACCATTACAAAGATGATTTAAAAAATATTATGTTTGATATTTTCTACATACAATAGATGAAATCATTATGCCATTAATATTTTCCAATAATAACTCAATATTTAATCATTAAGGTGGTGATATGGTTCCAAACTAAAATATTCATATATGAAAGACTATGTGGAATATGACTAAAATAAAACATTTACTCTTCTAGATTTTATGATAAGAGTATCTTTCGCATTATTTTTTAAAACTTCTACATCAGTTGTAGTAATACTGTATTCTTAGACATCTACCCCTAGATTATTCTATGGTAAGTTCCCTTGATTCTTAGGGAACATGTTCAAATAATAACCCATATCATTAAAAGTTAAGAACTATATAGAAATTGTTTATTTCTTTTCCTTACATTCATCATCAAGATGACACTTATCTCTATATTTTTAATAAATAATCATTCACTTAAATGATTTTCTATGCTATTTCTTTCATAAACTTTTACATTATAGAAATTAGTTCATTACCTTCTTATTCATTGATGTGTCATTTTTTTAGAGTTTATCTGACCTATTCTTATATAGATTTTCCATGAATATATAGGGTCTAGAAAAATATTTCTTTATATTAATGTAACATGATATCATATCACTAAATGATGTAAAAGATTGGGAATCTAGTACCCCTAAGATAAGTGGCTTAATCTTGTCAATGAAAATTTAAATCTTACTTTCTAGATTATGTATATGGACTAAATCCTATCTAGATAATATTTGATGTTAGCCTCATACTACAGAAAACCTTCTTCTTCCTTCTTTTTTAATGTGAGAAACTTCCTCTCCATTTCAGTTCACTATTCTCAGAGGTAGTATTTCTCAAATAATATTAATTTAAATGTTTTAAATTCGTAGATTTCAATTCCTTCAACCTCTTTAGTATTCTGGATCAATGACTGCTATTTTTTGACATCTCTTCTAAAGTAATGCACTCCAGAAAAAAATTCTTACTTGCATTCCTTCACAAATCTTGGAATATCTTTTCATGAGACTTAATTCACTACCCATATACAAATGGATTAATAATTACACTGAATTATGGAGGATTTTAACACATAAATTGAGCCTAAATATGAAAATAACCATATCGAACAACATGTTGATCAATTAGAGAAAGGATATTCATCATAACCTAATTTATATGGACAAATATGTCCATAATATTATCTGTTCAAACACTAGATCTATTGTCTTTATCACTAAATAAATCCTAACAAATTCTATAGGAATTTATTCCCTTTATTCCCTTAGTAACAATCACTAAATAATGGTACACATAGATTTAGCTCATAAATATTATTAATATTAGGCCACAAAATAAGAAAACCTATAATGATAAAATTTATGAAACACTATAAGTGATTATAAAATTTATAATGTTACCTGTGTTCATTTAAAATATATTTCATAATGATTCCATAAAACATTCACTAATACCAATGTAAGAAACCCAAACTCCAAAAACCACAAGACACTGACTTCTTTATTAAATTTATACGAGTCACAGGGTATCTCACCCTACATTATTGATCTATTTAAAATAATTGTAGAACCAGGGGAAAACCTGATATCAATATTGCATTGAAAATATGTACTATGAAGCATAATAAACATTCTAACATCCTTGATATTATTCATAAAACCAATTTTGAATATCTTGGAGAAGGGAAAATAAAGGGTGTGATTAGAATGTCAATAAGTGTTATATAATGTGGAATAAATCATGAGAAAATAATTCATAATCCATATAGAAAGGTAAATAACTAGAAACAAATTATATTTAATTAATAACATTACCACAAAAAAAATTCATCCATGTATATTATCAAGGAAATAATCTCATGGACAATAATAAATTAACTTTCAATGATGTAAATTCTTAATGCTCGATGTATTGACCTCAGACATCATGTTATATTTACCATCAAGCCCTTGTGAAAATATAGTTAAATTGATGTATATGTATATACCAAAAACCCATTTAATAATTTTGGCCAACTATTTTGTCTCTTAAGACCTGTAGATGCATCGAGGGACTATCTATAACCAAACTCCAAACACCACTACATGTCTATTGTATTAATTATATATTAAATGATCAATTTAAATCAAAGAAAATGAAAAATATCAACAAATATTTATATTGAATAAAGAATACAAAATATTTATATTTTCCGAGTTAATTAATTAACATTCATATTAAAACATCATATGTAATAATGATATGTAGTTTACAAAATAATCAAATCCATGATAAAAATAATATGGATAATCAATATAAAATTAAAATTTTCACCAGAAAGTGAATTTCTTAATATAAATAAATGATAAATAATTTAATAATTGATAAAAATAGCCATCGATTCACTTGAAATATAAATTGTGTAAAAAAACAAGTCATTAGGAAAAAATGAAAATGGAAGTAAACATTAAATTATGTTTTCATTAAATATTTTAAATTCTAATACAATTAAAAACAATTAGAATAATATAAATATCATAAAAATTTAATGGTGATGTTAAAATCTTTAATGAAGTATAAATTAAAAAATAATTCCTTTTGAAATTTTTAAAGTATGTCAAAAAATAAATCTTTTTAAAAAATAAAATATTCATTTAAAATTTAAAATTTCACTGAATGGAATTTTAAAATTATTTTAGTTAATAAAAATAAGTTATTTTATTTTTTAATAAAAATATACATGAATAAAAATGTACTTCATTCAAATTAGAAAAAGGATCTGTATTTTTTATAAACATTATTTATTCAATTAAAAAATAGAGAAATTGTTTTAAAAAAACATTCAAACTATTATTTTATTCATAGGACAATAAAACATGTTTATTTTTAAAAAGGTGTATTAAAATATTCTATTACTTAAAATAATATGAATCCCAAAAAATAATATTGTAAAAAAAATTCTTACATTTTTGGTAAAATTTAACTTGAAACAACATGAAAGAGTAATTAAGAATTAAAAAATTTATAATTATGAAAAAATATATATTAATTATAAAAACATTAAAGGGTAGTATATACAATAAATAAAAATAAATAGGTGCATAATATCAAATATGTCTCAATAAAATAGAAATTTTGATTAAATCCGTACATCAAGTTTGATTTTCATGTAGTTCCACAAAAACATTGATATAATATAATTGAATTTGAAATAAACAAATATCATAGTAATTTGGATTCTGAAAATATCATATATGAACCACTTATAACATTTCAATGCAAATTTATTAAAAATTCCATGTTAAAATCGTTATTTCTAGGTGTTAAGGGTTTCATTTTTCATGTGAATTTTGGTTCAACAGTTCTTATACTTGTAAGCTGGTTGTGGTTAAATGATGTAAAGAATTTAAATAATAATTTAATTATAATTTATATTCATTATATATATATATATATTGAATATAAATTTTATAGATAGAAAAATGAATTACACCATTCATAGTGACGTTAGGCCGAATGTACGCATGAAAAATCTTTTTAGTTTTTAATGGATTGAAAAAATGAGAATCAGATAATAAATTAACTTTCCTAAATAATTATTATATCATATATATAATATATTAATTAAATATATCCTTATCACCATAAATATAAATAATAAATTAAAAAATGGATCACATCACATCGTGGAGGTAGTAGTCCACACGTACGAACAATCGATGTTATCATTTTCCAAGGGATTTTAAGTTTAGATTATAAATAAAAAATATAATTATAGGGGAATAAATATTTAATAAATATCATATAAATTCTTTAGTTCCATATTTATAACTATCCATGTAATGTGGTTATGAAATAACAATTACTCTGCGACGTGGAGACGGTGATGCGTACGTACACACGAGCGATGATTTCACTTTCTAGAGAATAGAAAAGAGTGAGAAAATGGTTTTCCATTTATAATTATAAAATATTAATATATTGATGATACTATATTCTTTATTTGAGGATGGTTATTTTATATTTGGAGTAATTTTAAGAATATATAAACATAAAAGTGTTTGTAAAGAGGATTACCCTTCTATAGTAGAATTCGATTAGATTACTACTGATGGACTTTGGGTATAGTATTTTTAGAAGCCCATAACCTATAATTTAGGGATAGATAAGGGGAAAAAATAATTAGTTCATTTTTTATCAATATATATTCCTCAATGTGGTGTAAATAAAATATATAACAGGTGTCCTTTTATATGTGAGGGGAAGGGTGCATTGGAAATTCCTAAAATATTATAATATTATTTTGGACTAAATCATTTAAAATGGTTAAAAAATGAAATATATTTGAATATTATGAGTATATGATCTTAATTAAATAATTTAATGAAATTTGGATAGGTTTAGATATCATTTTAAATCTTATAATTTAGATTAACCGATTGGTTAAGCAATTTTGACCTTAATTGTGGTAATGAGTTTTTAGATGTTGAAGGGCAATAATTTTACTTGACCAGAGAAAATTATCACATTAATGTTGAACAGGTGATAAATTAGAAAATATCCTATCCACTTATCCACCTTACAAGATTTTTTTTTATTTTTTAATAATTCAATAATAAAATATTCTCATAAAATTTCAATAATGTCATTTTGGACAATATTTGTTTAATTTTACATTAAACACACCTGGAAAAAAATGTAATTCAGATATAATACATTTAAAAATCCCTCATATAATATATTAAACTATAAAATCTTTGTAACACATTCTATTATATAAATATTATTACATTCATTATTTCTAAAATAATTTATTTTTTTTTATAATAATTGAATAAATATTGGGTCGACTTTCTGTAAGTGTTTAATGTAATTATTCAATAACTAAAAATTTTAAAAAATTACCATGAGAAAAAAATTATTATAACATTAAAAATATTATTTATAAATGAACATACACTCTTTTATCCTTATGGAATAATTTTATAGAAATAAATTCAATACTCAAACATTTTTTATTCTATCCTTAAAGTAAAAAAAAATAGTCAATAAATAAGTAAAATTGCTCTATGTGGCCAAAACATTCTGAAAAAGAATGAAATTCCCAAAATAAAATCATCCAATAGGATAAAAGAATGTGTTAGAGAAATTAAAACTCATTTTCAAAACGTGGTAACCCAATTTTACCTATTTCACCCATACATAGGTCAAAATTTTCCAGCAAGGTAATTATTCATAATGATAAAAAATAAAAGGAACATATTCAAAAAAATGACCTAACGATTTGAAATTTGGAATAAATTTTATCAAATTCAACTCACTAAATCTAAAGAAATTAATTTAAGACAAAAATACAATACACAGCAAAAACCTATTTTTTAGAAAAATGCATCTTTAAGTCCAAAAATAAACTTATACTAAATTAGGTATAATGGAGATTCAAATGCAGTTAATTAGATTATTTCAAAATAAAAGAAGTTTTCAAATAATTTATTATTAAATTCATTGTATTATGGGTATTTTTCAATTGAATGAAATAGTAGGAATACAAATATAAAAACATTTCATGATTCACAAAAAAAATTATCTTCATAGAAAAATCCCAAAAATATCATCCTAATGAAATATTAATATTTCAAATTTAAAAATAATTTAATTTTCATATAATAATATTTTAATAGTTTCTTGTTGTGATTTCAAAATTGGTTTTTCATGTAAACCAATTTATTAATGAAATTTATTTAATGAAAAATATATCATAAAAACTTGGGTTATCACACATAGCACATGAGACACACACATATATATATTCCGATATTAGATATCATAAGATAACCTAGGTTCAAAAACTACTATTTATAGTTACCACATATATGTGTGAATCATTACATTCCATTTCATTGTCTAACTAGTGCACTGATCCTCACTGGGCATCTATATTTGATACTACCACTTGAGAACTTTGGTCTCAACCACATAAACATAACAACATCTTCAATTGAAAAACTATATTGAGTATACCATTATTATCTAGTCTAATTTAGTATAATTACAATAAGGATTTATTTAGGGAAAAAACTAGTGGTTTTTATTGTCACTTTAAATAAGGAATATTTTTTTAATTATTCATTTATAACAGTTTACCACAATAGGTTGATAACTAAGGTATCAATGCCTATATTAACCTACTAGGGTCACTAAAATTTTCTTACAAATGGTACTATTTATTTTTCATCATTAATGAGAAATATTCCATAAGATCCACATGACTTATCATTATAAGAAATATATTATGGTTTAACTTAGTAGAATTAAAATAACAAGTTCTATAAGATAACACTATATTAGTTTTTTACACATTAAATAATATATCTTGTTCATCAATGACATCAATCACAATAAATAAAACATATTTTTTTTAATCCTATCTTCCAAAAATGATTAATAAACACTAACTCTTTCCAATTGTCAAAAATCCAAAACAAATAAATCATAAATCAAAAACCCAAGTGCATCATGCTATGTGAAAACATAAAATAGTAAAATAAAAATCTCAAAACAATAATCCCATTTCCTGAGTAACATGGAGTTCTTATCAAAATAAATATTCATGACACAACTACATGATATCCAACATAGTCAATAACATATCCATAATCTCTATTTTTAAAATCATAAATAGTTAAAAAAAGAAACTATTCTATGATAATAATTTGAAACATCATCCCTATTATGTGGCCTTTAAGTAGTTCTCGATCCCATGGTTTCCTTATATAGTCAGCAAACATTCTTCCCAATACACCAGAGGCTTCCAAATTATTGCAGTAGTCAATGGTGTTATTGTGGGAAGATTATAACCTCATATAAAATTGAATAATTTCTAAAAGATATATGTTTATAATTAATACGTGAATCATAAATATCATCCCTCTCTTCCAGTTATCTAGTAGAATGATAATATCATAGGCCTATATATAAATTTAAACTATGATAGATGAAGAGATTTTTGGATATCCAAGTGTCATGGCAACATGATCTGGGTGTCATTGTAACTTAATAGATTACTAGTAACAGGATCTCATACAGAACTCATAAATGTTGTACTTGTCCATGTGAAATGATCAGCTGAGTAAAAAAATAGTTTGAATGTGTAAATATATAAACCATTGTCCATAATTATTTTGAAACAAGTCACCTAGTATCTATTATACTTTCTTTGGTTAATGTCGAACTATATCTTAGCACGTTAGATGGTTATTCAAACAAGAATCAGGCCAAATGTCAAAATAGAGTGGGTGAAAGAACTAGATCCTTGGACGTATCGATGGGAATACTAATAGTGTTAATCTCAATATTGTGGTTATATGAGCACATATTGTGCCTCAAATAATATCATATATCATAAAGATTATTTCCAAGTGGTAAAACTAGGAAATTATATTGACCTCAATGCCCACATTCCAGCATCCTAGGAATTCCTTACTTGAAAAAATCCAAATCCTAGGGGATTTATCAAGTTACAAACACCATATAATCCTCAATATTCAAATCCTTGGAGCATGTTATTGGAATCCAATGGTCATAGGGGACATTCACTCTCCCCAAGATCATATCAAAATAGAACAGGCTCAATGGGAGAATCATTGGAGAACAACTCTATGAATTCTATTTAAATTAAAGATTCTTTTTATTCCCACTTATAGTACCTAAAATTGATTACAGGAATAATTAAATGTGGGTTTCCCATCCACCAAAACATTTCTCACATAAAAAAGTTGGACCTATCAAGTAAATGACAAATCCTTTTAAATTAATCCATATTATAAACACATTAACCATTTTTTTCTAAGGTGACACCCACAATCATTTATATTGATTTACCTATGCTAACCCTCTTTTGGGTATATATATAATTGGGTTATTAATTATCTTTTCCTAAGTATAATCATGGTGGGAACATCCACATGGGCTCTATTATCTCATCATTATCACTTGGGTCATCATATATCGTATAGAAGGCATGTCATACCTTAGTATCATATTAATCACAATATGACTTCATTGTCCTCATACGCTGACTCATATCAATGTCATGCAATGGAGGTTCCCCCAATCCCATTACTTTTTGAAATAGTTATATGTTAGTAACCAAACACCAAAAAAACATCAATGCCTACATGGGACCTCCCTATCAAGATATTCACGTCTCATTAGAGCAGTAAATTGCACTATATGTTCATCTAAACCAACAAAAAGGAATTATTTCACCTCATGGTACCTCTAAGAAAAATAAATATTCCATCCATATCAATTCAACAATCAACACTAAATAGAGGACACTAATGGATCCTACCAAATAGGGATACAAGATCTCAATCACTTCATCTCATTTCATTAATACACTTATTTAGTCTATGTATCACACAGATCCAATTTATAATTACTACCTCACACATCTATATTTGGGGAATCAACTTTTGGTCATGTGTCTAACATGGCCCCTGACACACTACACTATCAATAAGAACTTAAAAAATATTTAAAAAGGTTCAATATCCTTATTGGTGAGACATCAAATCACATGAAAATCAATTAAACACATTTTACCTAGGGTGATCCTCAAGGATCTCCTACCCCAAATAGAGTTCTTATATTTGATCTTATCTTAAATCCCTTGCCAGTGCTCATCCAAGTTCAATAATAGAACATCCAATAACTGGATACCATACCATATTGGAATATTCCACCATGATCCTATAGAATCGTCAATGAAACCCTAGTTGGGTCAATTAAATCTAATTGAAATTTTGGGTGAAGAATAATGAGGGTGGAAGAGATAAGATCTAGACTCAATGGAAATAAAATCACTATAAAAATTACACACATCCAAGTGAAATAGAATGAGGAATATGGGATAGAACATATGATTCTATTTACCTCAACCATGAATGTTTTTGGGGATAATAATTGTCTTCAAGCCAAAAATAATAAAAGCGGCATGGTTGTAATATCCCAATATTTTTATAAATAGGGAGTCCAACATGGGATGCACCCCAACTTGAATAGAATTATGGTTCATCCCTATAAATTACATAAGGAAAAAAAAATTATAGGTCTATGATAATATCCCCACATCAATATTTTCTATAAACAATACAAACCCAAAATATAGTCACCCAAACTTCCCATTTTAGGATTTTGGTTGCCTTTTTCACAAATTTTTTCTCCAAAGTTCCACACTACTTGAAATAAGAGATTTGATACCTATTTTTTTTAAGCACATCTCCTAGGAAAAAACACCAAATAAAAAAATGATATCTATTTCACTTACTAACTACACTCACCCGAACATGGTTTCCTCCACTATGGGATAAACTATAGTGTGTCCCTCCTCATAGTGGTTCACCAATAGTTAAATTCATCTATAATTTCCCCCGTATTAATTATTCCATCCAATTGAGAACAAAAATAACCACCCCTTACAAACATTAAAAAATAATATTCCATTGGAATGTTCACCACCCAAAAGATAGATGTGTTTACATTTAACCGTATCTAAAATAGATATGATAGATCTTGGGAGTCACTCTAGAACCCATGGGCCAATGGTAGTTCATTTATTATTATTATTGTTATTATTATTATATAATACACATAAAAATACACTATTACTCAGAATTTATATATTTACAGAACATGTTCAGGGTAACCTTCTGATTTGTACTCACATAATATTCTGGAGGTTTTCTCTACCCAAGAAGTAATTATTGTTTTAGAAAATAATAAGTGAAATCTCCCTATGATGGATGATTGATTTGGTTTCTACTACTGAAAATGGGAGATGATACCAAGTTATGAATTACTAATAGTTTTATAGAGTTTCATAGTTTTTCATTTTTGTTCAATTTTGCGATATTGGTGTACCAATTATATTCCTTGTATTTATGAATTTCATGACTTGTATATAAATTCAATTTGATATCTCGCATGTTTTGTGATTTATTTTTACATTCCATGATATCAACTATTTTATACCTCTAATTTTATAAGTTTTTTGTTATTTAAGTTGTTAGTTCACTTTGATATGATAGTATAATATCCCCTCTATGCAACCATAAATCCTCTCTACTAGTCCGAAATATTGGAATTCTAAGATCTGCACCAGAAATCAATTAATTACACTATTATAGAAACTGTTGAGTTCTCTAGGGTTATGGATTGTTTCAAAGTCATATCACATCCAATTATATTATTTGGTTATTTGGGAATGGTATATAGTATATAGGGTGTTTTTGGAATATGGTATAGAAATCATTTTTGGTATTATCATACACATGTCTGAGGAAAAGGAAATGTATCCTGGGATGTGCTTTTTTATGTTGATTTCTACATTCATATTTGCACTATTTTGTCTATATTGCCCATTAATTTTTTCAATTTATGATTTATGGGACTATTATCACTTAGATGGAATGGAAATAGGGTGTTTGTTCTGGAATCATGACATGTACATATCACGTGTCATATGTATGATTTTATTTCATTGGTTACATGGACATAGTACTAAGGTCAATATTTTGATGTGTCCACATCAACATACATAGTATTTTAACTTATAAAATTATTGTTTAGTCCAATCAAGCAAATTCATTAAATGGTTGGAAACTTGGAAAATATAAATTTCTAAATACATTTATTCTATTGTATTGGTTAAATTAAATTATGAAATAAATCAAAATGTATTACTCAATTTGACTTGTAAATGAAATTTTATTTAATTTATAGTCAATTAAGAAGGGATTATTGAAAAATATTTGAAATGATATAATATGGATCCTATTTTTTCATGGAGTATCCTTGATTATTAATATACATGGCTACCGAGAGAGTGTCCATGCTAGATGGATTATTTTAAATGGTTTATTGAATAGTGAAATACTATACTAGTTATTTATTTACCTAAATCGTGACATCAAAAAATGTTAGGGGAATGTGTTCTGAGCCATAAATTGGACATTCTATAAAAATTCCTCCATTCCAGCCTCCAGTCAAGTTCCAAAAGGGTAGTGATAAGAATTACCCAATAGTAATTGGTCTAGATAGACTTTTATTGAAAAATAGTAAATTGATATTATAATCCAAGCTATCTTGATTATATTTGTACAGTCAATAGAGAGGATCCTCAAGATCTGCCTTTATTTTCTAATAATACCATGGTGTATCAGATGTATTATCCTAAATTATTCACTTGGGAGGGAATCACTTAATTAGTGTTTTTCTTGATAGATACTATATAAGTGATATTACACTATCTATATGCACCCCTATAATGGAGGGTGACGCAAGCTACATATTTTCTTCATGGACTAATGAATCCCTGGTAAGATGAATTAATCCTATATGATCAATACGTGGGTTTTTCTTGAAGGCATCCTAGTTGAGTTACATAATTAAGTAATTCTATGAGACCCTAATGTTATATAGGTTAAGGGATTTTATGAACCACATAAAGGGGAGTATTTCAGTGATGTATTATGGACATCACTTCTTGAATTTATAGTGTTTCAACTAGATATTGGTTGGAGATTATATTTCTATGGTGAGAAATATTGAGTTTAGAATACAGAATAAGGTCTAACATCATTTTAATGTGTTTAAATTCCAATATTTTTAAATTTTCGGAAAAAAATCACATATTTATGAGGTGAACTAGAGAAAAAGTATATTGTTTAGAGTATATGGATTTTATTGGTAGGACTAGTAGTGGGTATTATAGTGGAAGCATGTGTCATTTTTGGAGTTCATTCTATTGAATAAGAGTGGAAGGAAGGCAAGGTGCCATTTCACCTATTCCACTGTGGGGTTGTAATTAAGTTCAATGTGGTAGGACTAGCAACATTAGACATCACTGTGGTGGATCTTTAGTTGAGTGTATATCATGTGGGTGGATGGTACACCTCTATATATATATATTATTGGAGTACCCTATAGTTTCCCAATGACTAAGGATCTATGAAGTTATAGGTTTTAGTATAACGGTTAATTATTCTTGAAAATGTGGGTATCTAGATCTATTCCATCTATTAAGGAAAAGTAGTGGGTATGGTTCCATGCGGCAAGGATATAAGCACTAAGAGTGTTTTTTATCATAGGAAACATATATAAGAGTTATGGGATATGTCACAAGAAAATTGTACACTATTCATCATGCTCTTATTGGCCATGTGGTAGGCCATTTGTAGTTCTAGGAATGATCTTTGTGGATTCAACTTAAGAATGAACCTTGTTAATCACTGGACTAACTCACCCTTTCATTTCAGCATAGTTTTCAGATGGCCTAGCACTATTTATCATGTAATTATAGAGTGATTTAAATATACACATGTTAAGGTGTTTGAAAATAGGGAATTCAATAATGTAATTAAAAAACCCTAGTGATTAGTGGATATAGATTCCCCTAGGATCACATTATATTTGACATAACTAAATTCAATTTGATTCTCGATATATAATTTTTATTACCATATCATTTCAACATCAAATGTTATCATCAAGGAGTATTTTTTACCTCACCCAAGGTTGATAGTTATACCTATTCTAGGAAATGGGACTTATAGTTGGGTCTTATAGGACCTTTCTATAAGTAGTTGGGTGGGATTATACCCTTGGTATGTATATATCCATTGGATGATGGAGGAATGCTCCATGTATATATTCCACTCATTTTTATATCAATTAAGGTATTTTTTTCTTTTTTTATTAGATTTTCTAAAAAATAGGTACGTTGAGTTTACTATCGAGATCATGTCAGGTGAAAAGCCTAATTTTATTCAACCATATCAAATCCATACTATGGAGATATAGTAAATTCATGATCAATTGGAGGACATGGATTCTATGCTATTCATATGGCCATGTATACCTATTTATGGTCATCCAGTCCTACTCGATAAGAAGATGGATAGATCCTTGTGTCTATCCATGAACTTTCAAATTATAAACTAGATGATGTTTAAATACCAGTATAAACTACTTCTCATTTATTATTTATTTGTTTGTATTAAGGGATCCTGAGTATTGTCTAAGATTTATTTTTGATTTGGTTTCAACCATCTGTGGTATAGGTATTCTAATATACCTATCACATCCTTTCAGATCAGATATGGTTATATAAGTATTTAGTGATATTTTTATCCAAATATATCATCCAAAGGTATATATGTCCTTGATGAATCGAGTATTCCTCCAATATCTTGACTCATTCATGATCATTTTTATTGATGATATTCTCATGTACTCAATGTCGAGGGTGGAGCACATGTGACATTGATAAGTTGTTTTTTGAACACCTTGAGAGCTTCATCTAGATGAAAAATAATTAAAGTTTCACTTTTTGATCAACAAGGTACCCTTATTTGGGAATATTATATGTGAATTTTGTGTATAAGTATACACTGGGATGGTCAGATAAAATTTTTCATAGGAGGGAACCAATATCATTTTTTAATTTTACATTTTTTTGGGTTTGGATGTTTTTTACAAGAGGTTTACACTTGAATTCACTTTCATAAGGACATTGATGTTAGGCTAGGGAAACAAGGGGTGAATATTATTTGGCCTCATTTTTTAGAGAAGAATTTTCTAGACGTAAATGAGATATTGACTATTGAATAGATCTAGACCTTACAAAATCTGGGAAGGTTGTATACTCTATACTATGATGTATTATGAGTTAGGATGCGTGTGGTCTTGATGTAGAATAGTAATTTAATCACATATATGTCAAAAAATTTGAGGAATCATGAGATGAAATATCTCACCAATGGTCTACTGTTATCTATAGTTTTACATTTATGATAGTATTGGAAATAATAAATTTTGGGAGAGAGGTTCATGGTTTATATAGACCACATGATCGTAATGTGTCCTTTGACACATTAAGGTCAAAAACTTTAGTGGATAAGTTCAGTCAGGTATTTTTTATTTTTTCTTTAAAGATGGAATATTCCCTTTGGAAGAATAATGTGGTTATATATGTTTTCACACATTAGATATAGGCTCAGGTAATCAAGGAGACTAGTGTTGAATGGTAGCTAAAATCCCACTTCACACAAAATTATCTTGACATATTGGAGTATCAGTTCTGATCAACCCTAACATCATTATCAATCACATAATTAATCCCTGGTATATTGAAGTGAAGGAAGTAATTATATTTATAGTTTTTGTTTCTGAGGGACTCTATATATGGCTGTGATCTTCAACTAAAATCTTCTCTCAATGTAGATGATATAAATTGTGTCTGGGGTTGTGATTTGGTTCCCCTGAGCATACATGAAGAGTTGATAATGGTGATTAATTCCATGAAGGGGTTGGTAAAATTAGGCATAAATATGATGTACCACGATATATGCATACTTTACTATGAGGTGAATTTTAATAGATACATTTCTGGATTTTTTTACATGGTTATCTACTTCTTTTTTGGTGAAGACTATGTATTAATGGCCTATTGGTATCCAATAAAAACTATAAATTTGATAGATTAATTGTAATCATGTTAATAAATATTTTTTCATGGGGGTAACCGGGGCCCTTAGTAGTAGATATGTGGTATGAAACATTGTGGGTTGATTGAAAAATTTGCATCACTACCTATTGATTCAAGGGAACTTATAAATTTATTTGGTGCGTATTCTTTATGTTAGGGACATATTGATATTACATGGGATTCTTCAATATATAGTTTTAGAGAGGAATTATCACTTTAAATTTCATTTCTATTAAGGATTTATGAATGAAAATACTATTTAGATGAATATGGGTGCATCCAATTATAAATAGATAGATGTATAATCATATAGTACTATAACATTAGTCAGAGGGCCTGTAGAGAGCATGTGTCTTAGACTTTGGTGGATCTTTAAAGAACCACTTTTCTTTGGAATATTTCACCAATAATAATATCTCTCATCCTTCAATTCATATATCTATATTTGATGCATTTTTTTTATAGAGATTTTTATTCACTCTTATGTTGGTATGAGGGTGGTGAGACTATGATAACTTGGTTGAGTCACATGCTGGACGACCCAGAGAATATTCAATTCATCAGGAAGTGGTTAGTGACTTTTCATATTTGTAAGGGATCATATATCAACCAATAGTGTCTTTTTATCTCTTTGATGAAGGATTACTATGTATTTTTATGGCTTTTACCTTGATTAGTACATATCCATGTTCACAGATAGTTAGAACTAGCACCTTGTATTTGGGATTTTTTCTGGATAGTGGAGATATTTGGAATGATGTAATATAGACTAGATCATATATTGAATTTTAGTAATGTTCAAGATATTTTCCACATATCTCATTTTTTACAGTACAACCCCAATCCCTATCACTTTGTCGATACATAAAATATTAATCTTGAGGCTAACACATATATTAAGAAGCATACAATTTAGGTAGATTATTAGAGTGAGAATAATCTAAGAGAAAAGATGATACACATGATGTGGGCTAAATGGCACAAAGCCATATCCAAGAGTAGATATGGGAGTGAGATATTGATATAGGATCTTCGTTTGTAGAGTTATTTGTCAATGGGGCCCGATGGCGTTCTGGGAGGTATCTAAGGATAAAATATTACATGGTATGGAGGTGGTAAAACCCCATTCATTCTTATGCTCTAATATTGTTTAAATTATTTCCAAATCCATGCTTCTCTCTTAAATGTTTATGTCAGGTATGTGTTTATATGGATTTGGGAAGGTTTTGGACTATTTTTAGGAGTTGGAGGCCCATAAATTTGAAGATAAGGGTGCAAAGTTATGGCTAACCAAACACACAAAAAATGGAAGGGAAAACCATGGCATATGGTTCACTTGACCACGTGAAATTTTAAATATGATAGTGTAAAACCTGAAATATATTTTTGGTATGTTTCACAGGTTTGGGGTATAGTTTACCCAAAATATTTCCCAAATGTGTGAGGTTTTATTCTAATAACAATGGTAACTACATTGTGGGTGCACATTTTACTAAACCATATGGTCTAACTGTGTCTGTTTTGGTTCCTAAAATAGTGGGAACTATACAGTTGATACATAGTTTCTCAAATTGTGAAGTTTTACTATGCAGGGAATGGTTTTTAAATAGTTTCAACCACACAGTTAATGGATGTCTTAGAAAACCATGTATCCAAATCATAGCAACTTCTTAGTGGTTTAAAACTAGTGAACGTTCCAAAATTACCTAAAAATAGAATAAAAACCCCACTTTCCTCCTCCCTCTCACATTACCAAAACCCTCATCAACACCTCTCATTACTCTTCCACTATCCACCTGATGATTTACATCTTTTTTCTTTATAGAATCGTGCATGGTTCAGCCCTACAGTGAGATAGAGGTGATATTATCCTCCAATCATAGATCATTAGTGGCCTCTTCTGATATCTAGTGTTCTTACACCAGTTTGGGTTATTATTTCAAGTAACTATTCGACCCAAGTTACCCAATGATAGTGAATTATTTTAACACATTGTCATGATTATAATGAATCATGTCTCTAAGGACAGATCAGATTTGAAATCTTGGAAAATAGATTATATACATGAATGTTACATTACACTTTATAACAACAAACACAACATAAATAGTCCATTTAGAATTCCATCATT
This sequence comes from Viscum album, assembly GCA_963277665.1. NCBI lineage: Eukaryota > Viridiplantae > Streptophyta > Magnoliopsida > Santalales > Viscaceae > Viscum > Viscum album. The sequence continues at coordinate 1,401,533,510 of OY728121.1, read as the reverse complement.
CCCCAAGAATAATCCTTCATATATAATATAATATACCATTTGGAATCTTGGGAAAATGAAACATAAGAATGGGGTGAGCTCAGATGCTTAGAATGGGTAAATATTTCAACAGAAGTAAAAAAAATTTAAGGAAAGATGAATAATAAAAACCGCACCCTTTTAAAAATAAAAATAAACATAATATTGTAAAAATAATTCAATAATTACCATATAAAAATGCACATGGATATTCTACTAGTCGAATTATAACATGTAATATATAATTTCTATACGAGGGAATGCATAATAACAAACATAATATCTACAACGGCAAGGCCTTGTGCCAAGACAATTCAAAAATATTCTGTGAAGGCCTTGTTTCAAGACTCTAGTTTGTCTCATGAGACCTTCCAATGCATCTAGGGGCTATAGTGGGCCTTTTACATCACTTACTATGTCCACTTCATTCCTTGTATGAAAAGGGTGAAACATAACATAAACATTCATTTTAAAAACTAGCATAAAAATGTTAAAACTTTAACCATAAACCATAAAGAGTATAAAAATAGCACATCAATAGTAAAAATTATCATAACTCATTAAATACAATATGGTATGTTGAATTATAATAAATCAACCTCAATCAAGAATATTATCTAGTAAAGGATGTTAAAATAGTTAAAAATGATCAGTACAACTCTTTGAGAGAAATATCCCTTTTTCATGAAATTATTTAAAAGTCACAAAATTTATAAAATAAGAAATTTAATACATATTTTTTAATCAATGTTTCACATACCGCTTAGATAATTTTGAAAGTAATTAACATTTTAAAAAATTCATGTCCATATAAAAAAAATTTATGTTGATTTTGAAAACATGGACATTAATGAGAATGATTTAGAATAATGAATATTTAAAACATTTAAAATAATGTTTTAGTTAAAGAGTCCCTTATAAATAAATCATTTGAAAACTCTTTTTTGAATCATTTACATGTAAGATAAATATTTCCCAGTAAATATTTACACATAAACAATCTCGGATAATAATTATATTGAGGAATTAACCCTTACCTTAGGTCTGATACTCTTCGTACGTGTCCAAAATCCTGTATAAAATTTTTAAACATATTATTAATTTATATCAAGATAATAATGATATTTATGATATCACATATGATTCTTTTTTGACATTATATTACCCATTTATTTACAATTCTAAGTAAATGCAACATTGCAGGTAATATCACTCTGTATATTGTACATGTTATGACTTGTTATTCTTGATTATATTACTTAGATCCTGATTTAATTAATTCCAGAATGTATAATATGATTTATATATCATATATATATTCATAATATAAATATATATATAATAGATAAATATATAAAATGGAAAAAACTATTCATGGAGAAGGTGGGTCGTACGTACGAATGAACGTTGTTTCCATTTTCATACAGTATTTAATGGAATTAAGTGACTAAAATATATGTATATATATATATATCCATAAGTTTTATTAATAAATATATTACATACTTTTTATTAATATATATTTTTATAATCATCCTTGAATGGTGAATGTGGAAATGAGTCTCAACGCATCGTGGAGACGGTATGTGATATGTACATAAAAGAAATTGTATCATATCCTTAATGATTAAAAGGTGTTATATTGGATGGTATAGTAATTATATAGAAATATTATCATGTTATTTTCATTATTTATATACATAATACACATCATTGTATCTATCCAAATAACATATTGTTTAATAACAAATTACACCAATGCGTGGAGACGGTAAGTCGCAAGTACGCACGTTGGGTGACTTTTTCATTCATATGATGGATCAAATAAGGTATATGGTTGTCCCATATTTATAATAACATCTAATAATTTGGAAGGAACTGGAGTTATTATTTGAGTATGGGTCCAACAGAGAAATAGGAAGTAGAAGTAGAAAAGAACTTTGAGAGATGTGATAAAATAATTACATCTTCTTCGAGTGTTTCCTTTTGATTTGAACAAAAGGGAACCTTAGGTTGGATTTAGACTCAAATTAAGGCCACTAGGTTGAATTGAAGGTAGTTGGAAGGATATTTGGTTAGGTTTTGGCCAATCCAAATGATTTTGGATATGTGAATTAAAAGAAAGTGAGGTTCCCATTTAATAAGATATGTGAGGGCCACTTTAGGATAAACATGAAATATTAATTTATTATAAAATTATTTTCGGTTTATAATAGCTCAAAATTGATTTATTTATAGGATAAGATGGGGATGGGTCAAAATCCTCTCAAATAATAGGTTTTATACATGCTTAGGTCATAAAAGTGTCCTTATCTTTTGGGATAAACCCTTACTTAAACTGTTTAACTCATACCACGTCTTCTTCTATTTTTATACTATAGGGTTAATTTATTTACTATAAAATGTCCAGGGAACCTCAAGTGGATAATAAATTATATTTTTATCATTTTATAGGTCATTTTTCCAAATCATAGATTTTTTGGATCTTTTTATCATTTAATAAAATTTTATTATTTTAAAACACATTTATGTCAATTTTGATAATATTTAGTAATTGATTTTGGTTAATGTCATAAAAAATGATTCCTTAGAAAAAAAGGCTTTCAATCAAACATCATATTGCGAAGTCTTCCAAAAAATTATTGTATGGCATCAAAACATTCAAATTATATTTATTTTAATATCTAAAATATCATATATTTGATTCCTTCATTAATAAGGAAACTACTACATCATTATTCTGTCATAAATAAATGTAATTATTTAATGTCTAATAATTATAAATAAAATACCTTGATGTAGGAAATATTTTTATATTTCTAATGAATATTTATAGTCTAATTTATTTAATTTATTACAATATATTTAAAATGGTTTAGTTATTAAAATTTGAATTTAACACTTTTATCTCTTCTTTAAATAAAATATAATAAATGTCCTAATCTAACCCAAGTAGATAAAAAATCAACATATTTTTTCCATAAGGTTGATTTTGGTCGAAAAAACATATCCAATAGAATTAGGACATGTTTTTGTGTAATTTTATATGATTATAATATTATTTTTACCTTTAATTACCATATTAACTTTTAATCGTGGTAAATAAAATTCAAAAGTTACTATCCACCAAAAATGAATTTCAACCTATTGAACACAATTTTACTTACTGATGAAATCTGTTTGTGTCTGATTTTTGAAATTCAATTCATAGATGTGGTAAAATTACGTTTTATGCAAATCTGTAAATGTGCCTAGAAGGTAGGTAAAATATGTTAAAAAGTTAAATAAAATTTTATATATCTAATATTATTATTTAATGAATCCAATTAATAACATTGAACTAATATAGGTATTATGTTTATATTATGAATTTAAAATAAATTTAAATTATAAATAATTATTAAAATGAAAAAGTTGGTATTTATGTACTGTGTAGTGTTTTTAACTATTCATCAAAAATTGAATGTTTTTAAAAAATTCCCAAAAAAATCCTAAACTAATTTTGATGTATCTAATTCAAAATTGATGTCTATTTTACTAAATTCAATTTTTACGGATGTTTTAAATTTATTATATTATTGTTCACAAAAGGACCAAAAATTGTTCTTTTAAGAAAATAGTATTCTTAAATATATAACTACTTTAACAAAAAATATAAATTACTTAATAAATATGACTTATTTATCTGAAAACATTATAAATAACTATTAAATTTTATATTTTACATTTCATATTACAATATTTAATTGATAGATGAATATATCGTTTAAATAATTATAATACTAATGTGTTGTTTCACAGAAACACAATTTTGCATATAACGCAAGCCTAGTCAGTGTTGCCAGCAATATAAGCTATTAAAGTACATTAAAGAGATAGCATACTATGAAATCATGGGGTTTTACATTCTCTCCTCCTTCAATAAATTGGGTCTCGCAATTTGAAATTTTTCTTCAAAAATAAATGGTTGAAAATACAAAATACATTTTTGGTAAACCCACATTAGAAATACGGTTGCTAAAATTTATTAGTAATAAATGGGAAATGAAAATGAAAAAGACACAAACAAATTATGATTTCGAATAGGAGAACATTGGTTCCAATAAGAGGCACATAATTGGAGAAAAATGTAAAGATTTATAGGGAGTGATTGTGGTCATCAATCACAGATAAGTGAACAATAAATGAAAATATTAGGTGCTCAAATACATAAATCTATGATGATTTAAAATATCATTGGTTGTACAAAACATAAGGTATTAGGATAAAAAAAATTAGATACTTTTTTTGGAAGTAGAGGAATTAATTTAATATCGAGATAAGAACTCAAGAAAACATACTTGTTTTCATTATCTTCCATAATCATAATATCATCATTTGGATGTGCTTCAATATATTTTCACTTCATCCATTACACTAGGAAATTTATAATCAAAAATGATTTTTTAATGCTTGTAGCGAATTTGATAAATAATAAGGTCCACAAGTATTCCCTTAATCCTCTAAATGTTTACTAAAAACAAAAATGTTTGGTCAAAGTATCCAAAAAATCATACTTTAACCTCAAAAAAAATCAAATGTTAAACTTACTCCATTCCAACCTTTAGACTTATTCAAATAGTCATGTTCAAACACTCACTAAAAGGACAATACATTTCCAAAATCATTTGTAAAATCGGATTCCCAAAAAAATAGTTTCTCTTATTGTCACATACAGAAAATATAATTACCTTCATCTTATTAAAACCTTAATGAAAATAATAGTACCGCATTATAATCCTCATATATATCACATTCTTCTTTTAAATTGAATATAATTATTGAATACAAAATCACAAATACATTAATTATTCTGCATCGACTATAGTAACAGTATAGGATTGAACTTGATCTATTTTATTTTTCTGAGATATATTTCATGGATGATTTGGAAAGTAGTTTTCATAGTATCTCACTTAATTACAATTATAATACTACACAGCTTCTTTCTTTCCCTTACAATCATGAGCTTGTTTACCTTTTTCTCGACATTTGTAACAAAATCCCATTCCTTTTAGGCATGTACCAGAGTGTTTAATCCCATAATTATCATATGAGGGAAAATCCTTCTTTCCCTTTTTCCAATTATTTGTCTCTTTCTCCGCTATTCTCTTCTTCTATTTCTTTACATTAATGTCATAAGGCTTAGAGAATAACTTTCTTGTATTGATATCACATGAAACTATATCTTTTTATGATAAGAAATATTGTGAGACCAATGCCCATCAGAGAAATGGTTTTAACCCATCGAAGAGTCAATCAATAATACATCTTGAACAATGTATGTAGTATACATTATTTCTTGATAACCTTGTGAATCTATCCTCATAGTTCGCAACATTCTCATCCTATTTTTTCCCAAACTCAAAAATTGAATTTCCATATCATCTCGGTGTTCACGAGAAAATTATTTCTCTAGGAAAAGTTCTTTAAACTCTCTCAATTAAATATTTCCTACTTCTCCATCCTATTTTGTGTTTCGAATCAATTGCCACCCTTGATCTACATCTCTTGAGAGGCAATAGACAGAAATAATAACCCTCTCATTACTCCCCAAACATGAAATATTTTCTCCAATGAACTTATCCACTGATCAACTAAAAAAGGATTCATAGTCCCATTGAATGTTTGTGGTTGTTGTCTCATGAAGCGGTCTAATAATGAACCTCTATGATGTGGATTAGGATTCTTCATACGGGTAAGGATATTATTCATAACCTGAGTCAGCTATCCTCGTATGGTTATAAGCTTATTCATTACAAGTTTTGTCACAAGTTCCACTATCATTCTCTTACATATGAGGGAAATGCCTACATGGATTATGTGCATTGATAAGATTTCCAATTCTTCCACGAAGAGATATTTATAAACAATGGATTACACTAGATTAGGTTTTGAATCATAATTCATAATTCAAAAAAAGTAAATTACTTAAGATAAATTGAAAAATTTATGCATATCTAATCCATAATCATAAATATGGTTCCTATGATGATATATTCTCTCATAAATCTTTTATAATGGTTTGTTAATAAAATATTAATTATCCTAATCATATACCCCAGGAGTGTCAAACCAGGTGCGCAGTAAGGTATGTTGTCATGTACCAGGTTACCTTGAGTCATGTTTGAAACCCCTTCTCGGAATTTTCACCCCTAGGAACATCTATAATAGAACCACATTCACTTGTATTATCTAGACAATGATGTATTTTCTAGGAATACCCACATAATATCTCTTTTAAAAATCTTTGTTTCTCTTCAATACTTATCATCAAATTCTATCTTCAGGTTATGTTCCTGAATCATTATTTTTAAATCTATTTTCTAAGTGGTGTCTGAATTTCCTTGATACCAACTGTAACGTCTCGACCCCAGTTACCCTGATCTGGGGCATTATTTTATTACATTAGCATGATTACAAGGAATCAAGTCCCGAAGGACCTATATGTTTAGAAGTCTTGGAAAATAGATTCTATAAATGATCATTATATTACACTTTCTAAAAAAACATAGCATAAATAATCCTTTGAGAATGCCATTACTCCCCAAGATTGACCCTTTATATCAATCATAATACAGTTCCTACAATACTGGGAAAATAAAACATAATAAAGTTGTGGAATAAGTCAAACCATACCATATAAACTTTCACATGAATATTCTACGAGTCGAATAATCACATGTAATAACTAATTTTATAACGAGGGAATACATAATGTCGGGCATTATAACTACTATGTCAAGGCATTGTTCCAAGAAAATTCAAAATTATTCTTTAAAGGACTTGTTCCAAGACATTATTTTGTCTCATTAGACCTACTGATGAATCGAGGGGCTAGAGCGGGCCCCGAACGTCACTTACTACATCCAATGCATTCCTCATATAAAAAACGTGAAACACAACATAAAAATTCGTATTAAAACTATATTATGAAATGTTAAAACATTATGTGTATCCCATAAATGGTATAAAAATAGCACATCCATAGTCAAACATATCATAACTCATTCAATATAATATGGAATGTTTTATTATAAAAAATCAACCCAATCAAGAATAATATCCAGTAAAGTATGTTGACAAAGATGAAAATGATCTGTAAAACTCTTTGAGAAAAATATTCCTTTTTCATGAAATCATTTAAAAGTCACACTATTTATAAAGGAAGACATTTAATATGTATTTTTTAATCAAATATTCCCATAACTCATAGAATCTTTTGAAAGGAATTAACATTTAAAAACATTAATACCCATATAAATAAATCCTTAAGACCATTTTGAAAACATGAACATTAATGAGAAAGATTTAAAAGAATAAATATTTAAAACATTTAAAATGATGTATTAGTTAATGAGTCCCATAAAAATAATTCGTTTGGAAACTCTTTTATAAAACATGGACTTGTACGATAAATTTATCCCAGTAAATACTTAAACGTAAACAATCTCATATAATAATTAGATTGAAGAATTAACCCTTACCTTAGGTCTGATACTATTCATACGTGTCCAAAACTCATGTATAATGTTTTTAAAAATATTATTAACTTCTATAAGAATAATAATAATATTTATTATATCATATATGATTCTTTTATGACTTTATATTACCCATTTATTTACAATTATAATAAAATGCAACATTTCAGGTAAGATCTCTCTATATATCGTATGGGTTATGACTTGTTATTCTTTATCATATTACTTAGATCCTGATTTACTTAATTCCAGAATGTATAATATGATTTATATATCATATATATATTCATAATATAAATATATAATATATATATATAATGGAATACACCGTTCATGGAGACGGTAGGCCGTACGTACGCATGAACGATGTTTCCATTTTCATATCATATTGAATGGAAGTAAGTGACTGAAATATATATAAATACATATATATATTTTTCCAGTAGTATTATTATGTCATATATTACATAATTATTAATAATATATATTTTTATAATCATCCTAGAATGGTGAATGTGAGAATTAATCTCATCGCGTCGTAGAGACGGTTAGTCATACGAACGTACAAGCAACAATATCATTTCTTTAATGATTACATGTTTTGAAATTGGATGGTTTTTTAACAATAAAAAAACGTTATCATGTAATTTTCATTATTTATATACATAATACTCGTCATTATATCCATTCAAACAACTTAGTGTTGAATAACAAATTACACCATGGCGTGGAGACGGTAAGTTGTAAGCACGCACACATGGGGACTTTTTAATTCATAGGATAGATGTAATAAGGAATATGGTTGTACCATATTTATAATAGCATATCACAATTTATAAGGTACTAGGTTTATTATTTTAGTATCAAAACAACAGATAAAGATGAAGTAGAATAAGAAAATAACATTGAAAGAGCTGATAAAAAAATTACCTCTTCTATGGGTGTTTCTATTTGATTTGAACTAAATGGCTCTAGATTGAATTCAGGATATTTGGGAGGGGATTTGGATAGGTTTTGGCCAAGAAAAATGTATTGGGATATGTGAATCAAAAGATAGGTTGGTTCCCTTTTTATAAGATAGGTGAGAGACACTTTAGGAAACGTTTCAAATATTAATTTATTATGAAATTATTTTCAGTTTCTAATAGATCAAAGTAGATTTAATTCTAGGATAAGGTTAGTATGGGTCTAAATACTATAAACCAATAGGATTTATACATGTTTAGGTCATAAAAGTATCCTTATCTTTTGGGATTAAACCTTAGTTAAACAATTTAAATCTTACAATGTCTTCTTGTATTTTTATACTATAGGGTAAATTTAGTTTCTATAAAATTACAAGGGAACCTAAATTGGAACATTAATGATATTTTTATCATTATATATCTTATTTTGTCGGGTATTAGATTTTTTGGATTTTTATATCATTTAATAAAATTGTATTTGATTTTAAAAACTCATTTATGTCAATTTTGACACTATTTAGGAATTTATTTTTGTTAAAGTCATAAAAGCCTGATTCATTATCAAAAAAGGAATTGACTCAAACATCATATGTCAATGTCATCCAAAAAATTCATGGATGGCATAAAAACATTAAATTAAATTTTTTTAAATATTTGTAATATCATTTATTTGATTCATTCATTAATAAGGAAAATGATGCATCATTATTTTCTCATAAATAAATTTAATTATTTATTTTCTAAAAATTATAACTAAAATATCATGATTTTGGAAATATTTTTATACGTATATGAATATTTATAATATAATTAATACTAGTTATATCCCTATATTAAAAATAGTTTAGTTATTAAAATTTCAATTTAACACTTTTAAGTCTTCTTTAAATAAAATATAATAAATGTCCTAATCTAACCCAAGGGGATAATAAAAGATTGTATTTTTGTCATAAGGATAATTTTGGTCAAAAAAAAACTTATCCAATATAATTATAACATGCGTTGGGGTAATTTTATATTATTATAATATTATTTTTACCTTCAATTACCCTATTTAATTTTAACCGTGGTAAATAAAATTCCAAATTTACTATTCACCAAAAATTATTTTCATCCTATTTATCCAAATTTACTTACTTCTAAAAACTGTGTTTGTCATATTTTTTAAATTCAATTCACAGATGTGGTAAAATTACATTTTATTCAAATTTGTGAATGTGCATAGAAGGTGGGTAAAATAAGTTAAAAAGTTCAATAAAATTTTGTATATATAATATTATTATAAAATGACTAAAATTAATTAACTTGGACTAATATAGGTGTTATGTATCTATTTTTACATTAAAATAAATTTAAATTAAAAATAATTATTTAAATAACAATATCAGTTTTTTGTTCTATGTTGTATTTTTAAAAATTAATTTTGAATTGAATGTTTTCAGAAAAATACCAAAAATTCTCACTAAGAAAATTTTGATATTCCAAATTCCAAAAAAAAAGTCTATTTTACAAAATTCAATTTTTAGTAGGTGTTAAAAATAATTTTATTATTGATCAAAAAAGGACAGAAAAGTAGTTCTTTTAAGAGAATATTTTTTTTAAATATATATCTATTATAACAAAACATATACATTTCATTATAAATATGTCTTATTTTTGTGAAAACATTATAAATAAAATTTAAAATTTATTTTTTAATATTCATTTTACAATATTTAATTGATATATGAATATATCATTTAAATAATTATAATACTAATGAGTTGTTTCGCAGAAACTCAATCTTACGTATAATGGAAGCCAAGTCAGTGTTGCGTGCAGTATACACTATTAAATTACTTTTAAGAGATAACATAATATGAAATCATGGGGGATTACATTTTACCCTCCTTCAACAAATTCCATCATTGAAATTTGAAATTGTTCATAGAAAATAAAATGTAAAAATAGAAAATACCTTTGGGGAAAACCCACATTGGAAATTGGGTTACTAAAATTAAGCTTTAATAAGAGGGAATGGGAAATAAAAAAAGTCACCACCAAATTAGGATTTCGAATAGAAGAACATTAGTGGAAATTAGAGACACATAATTGGAGAAAAAACTAAAATATTTATAGGGAGTGATTGAGGTCATCCATCACAGACAAGTGAACAATAAATGGAAAATTGAGAGCCTCAAAGACATAAATATATGATGACTTAAAATATTATCGGTTCAAAAAACATAAGGTAATAGGTTAACACATTTTTTTAGATACTTTTTTTTAAAAAGAGGTATTAATTTACTATCAAGATAAGAACTCAAAAAAACATATTTATTTCATTACCTGTAATAATAATAATATCATCATTTGGTTATGCATCAATATATTTTCACTTCATCCATTACACTACGAAATAAATGTTCAGAAAATATTTTTCTATGCTCAAAACACATTTGATAATTCATAATGACCCCAAGTATTCCCCCAATCCTTTAAATGATTACTGAAAACCAAAAGGTTGGGTCAAAGTATCCAAAATATCATACTTGAACCATAAACAAAAGAACAAGTTTTTAACTTACTCTATTCCATCCTTTAGACATATCTAAAATACTTATATACAACTCTCTCTAAAAGGCCTCTAAATTTCTAAAATCAATTGTAACATCAAATTCTCAAACAACGTAAAGTTTCTCTTATTGTCACATACTGAAAATATAATTTCATTCATCATATTAAAACCATAATGAAAAAATAGTACCTCAATAAAATCCTTATATATATCACATTTTTCTTATAACTAGAATATAATTCTTGAATCCAAAAACAAAAATACATTGATTATTCCACATCGACTACAGTAACAATAGAAGCTTGACCTTGATCCCTTTTTTTCTGAGTTATATTTCCCTCATGCTTTGGAAAATAATTTCCATAATATAACATATATTTACAATTATAACTTTGCAAAACGTCTTTCTTTCCCTTAAAATCACGAGCCTAGAGTCCTTTTCTCCACATTTGTAACAAAATCCCATTCCTTTTAAGAATATACCAAGGTATTTCTCTATGTCTTATGACATTAAAGTAAAAAAGGAAAATAAGATAACGATGGAGGAATGGTTTTAACCCATCAAATCATTAATAAATCTTACATCTTGGGTAACGTATGTAGTCTGAATCATGACTTACTATCCTTGTGAATTTTTCCTCATATATTGCAACATTATCATCCTCTTTTTGTCTCAGAATTAGAAGTTTTCTTTCCATATCATCTCTTTGTTCACGAGGAAATTATTTCTCTAGGAAAATTTCTTTAAACTCCATCTATTACGTATTTCCTACTTATTCAACCACATTTATATTTTGAATCAATGACCGCCATTGATATGCATCTCCTAAGAAACAATTGACTTTAATAATAACTTTTTGTCTCACTTTACTCCCTAAATCATGAAACATTTTATCTATGGTACATATCCACTGATCAACTACCAAAGGATTTGTAGTTCCATAAAATTTTGGATGTATTTTTCTCATGAAGCGGTCTAATAATGATGCTTCATGTTCTGGATTAGGATGCTCCATGCGGGTAAGGTTATTATTCATAACCTGAGACAGATGTACTAGTATGGTTATAAGCTTGTTCAGTACTAGTTGGGACACCCGCTCCACTATCATTATCTTGCATATGAGCGAAATCCTTACATAGATTATGTGTGTTGATATGATTTCCATTTCTTCTACTAAGTTCCAATTCTAAACAATGGCATGCACTAGATTATGTTTTGAATCATAATTCATAATTCTAATATAGTAAAATACATAACATAAACTGAAATTTTTATGGATATATAATCCATATTAATAAATATGGTTCATGCTAGTACATATTTACTCATAAATATTACATAATGTTTTGTAAATAAAATATAAATTTTCCTAACCATTTCCCTGGGGAGTGTCAAACTAGGTGCACCACAAGGTCTATTGTCATGTACCAGGTTACCTCGAGTCATGTTCGGAACCCCTTTTTTGAGGTTTCACCCCTTGGTACACATTTACAAGAACCAAGTTCACTTTTAATATCTGGACATGGATGTATTTTCAAGGAATACCCACACAATATCAAATTTAAAATTCTAGTATTCTCTTTAATACTTATCATAAAATTATATCTTAGGGTTATGATCCATATTCTTAGTTTTCTAAATATATTTCCAAGGTTTTTCTAAACTTTCTCTGATACCAACTGTAACACCCCGACCCCAGTTACCTAGTTTCGGTGCATTATTTTAATACAACGGAATTATTACAAGGAATCATGTCCCGAAGGATACACCAGCTTAGTGGTCTTTGAAAATATATTATATAAATGAATGTTACAATAAACATTCTAACATAAAACATTGAAAAAATAATTCTTTGTGGATGTCATTATTCCCCAAGATTAACCATGTATATCAATCATAACACACTACTTGGAATCCTGGGAAAATAAAACATAATAAAGGGGTGATCTTTGATTCTCAGTAAGGGTAAATAATTTAGTGGAGGCTTATAAAATTTTATGGAACAGTGTATAATATAAACAATAACCTTTTAAACATAAAACATGAACATAATATGGTTAAAAATAAGTCCAACATTACCATATAAACATGTACATGGATATTCTACTAGTCGAATGATCACATTTAGTAACTAATTTTATAATAGTAGAATGCATAATACGGGATGTAATTACTAATAGGTCAAGGCCTTGTGCTAAGAAAATTCAAAAATATTCAATGACGTCCTTGTGACAAGGCACTATTTTGTCTCATGATACCTATCGATACATCAAGGGGCTATATTGGGCCCTGCACTTCACTTACAAATCAAATGAATACCTCATATAAAAAGGTGAAACATAACAAAAGCATTCGTATTAAAACTAGCATAAGAAATGTTAAAAAATCAATCGTAATCAATGAATGGTATAAAAATAATACATCCATAGTCAAAAATATTATAACTCAAAAAATAAAATATGTAAGATTGTATTATAATAAGTCAACCTCAACCAAGAATAATATCGAGCAAAGGATTTTGACATAGTTGAAATTTACCAGTAAAACTCTTTGAGAGAAATATAACATTTTCATGAAATCATTTAAAATTCACCCAATTTATAAATTAATAAATTTAATAGATATTTTTTAATCATAGTTTCTGATACCACATAGAAACTTTTTAAAGGAATTATCATTTTAAAATATTCATGTCCATATAAATAAATCCTTAAGACCATTTTGAAAACATAAATATTAATGAGAAATATTTAGAAGAATAAATATTTAAAACATTTAAAATGATGTTTTATTTTAATATTCCCTTAAAAATAATCCTTTGGTAAACTCTTTTATGAAACGTGGACATGTATGATAAATATATCCCAGTAAATACTTACACATAAACAAGCTCAGATACTAATGAGATTGAAAAATTAACCATTACCATAGGTTAGATACTCTTTGTGCGTGTATGAAACTCTTGTATAATGTTATTAAACATATTACTAACTTATATCAGAGTCATAATAAAATTTATGATATCATATATGATTCTTTTATGACTTTATGTTACCCACTTATTAATAATTACTTGTTAATGCAATATTTCGAGTTATATCGCTTTGTTTATCGTACGTGTTATGACATGTAATTCTTGATCATATTTCTTATATCATTATTTTCATTATTCCATAATATTTTATATAAATTATATATTATATATATTCAAAATATAAATATATATATAATAGATAGATATATGAAATGGAATACACCGTTCATGGAGACAATAGGTCGTACATACGCATGAACGTTGTTTCCGTTTTCATATAATATTGAATGAAGTAATTGAAAAAAATATTTTATATACATACATACATATATATATTTATAGTAGTATTATTATTTCATATATTACATACTTATTAATAATAAATATTTTCATAATCATCCATGAATGGGGAATGTGGAAATGAATCTCATCGCATCGTGGAGACAGTAAATCGTATGTACATACAAGCAAAGATATCATTTCATTAATGATTAAAAAGTGTGTAATTGGATGTTATATTAATTATATAGAAATAAGATCATATAATTTTAATTATTTATATACGTAATACTCGTCATTATATGTATCCAAATAACATTGTTTTAAATAAAAAATTACACCACATCGGGAAGACGGTAAGTCATACGTACGCATGCATGGTGACTTTGTCATTCATATGATGGATAGAATAAGGAATATGGTTTTCCCATATTTATAATAAAATCTCAAAATTTATAAGGTAATATATTTATTTTTTTAGTATTTAAACAATAGAGAAAGTGTATGTAGAATTAGAAAAGAACTTTGAAATAGGTAATAAAATAATTACCACTTCTTCTGGTGTTTCCTTTTGATTTGAACAAATGGGCTCTCTAGGTTGGATTAATGATCAATGTAATCCCTATATATTTAAGTGAGGGTAGTTGGGGGAAGATTTGGATAGGTATTAGCCGATCCAAATGAAATTGGGGATGTGAATTAAAAGAAATTTTGGTGACCTTTTTATAAGAGAGGTGAGGGACACTTTAGGAAAATATTGAAATATTAATTTATTATAAAATTATTTTCAGTTTCTAATAGATCCAAATTAATTTATTTAGAGGCTAAGATTATTATGTGTATAAATAATCTCAACCAATAGGTTTTATATGTGTTTATGTTATAAAATTATCTTTATCATTTGGGATTAACCCTTAGTTAAAAAATTTAACTCTTACCATGTCTTCTTGTATTTTTATACAATTGGGTAAATTTAACTACTATAAAATTCCTAGGTAATATCAAGTTGATCATTAATAATATTTTTATCATTATATAATTAATTTTTCCAAATCTTGGAAATTTATAATTTTTATATCATTTTATAAAATAGTATTTGTTTTAAAACTCATTTATATCCATTTTGACACTATTTAGTAACTGATTTTTGTTAAAGTCATAAAAACGTCATTATTTTGAACCAAAGACATTAATTAAAAACTCATATGCCAGTATAATCCAAAAAATTAGTGTATGGCCTAAAAACATTCAAATAATATTTATTTTATCATTTATAATATTATCTATTTGATTCCTTTATTAATATGGAAAATACTTCATCATTATTGTGTCATAAATAAATTTAATTATTTAATTTCTAAAAAATTACAAATAAAATACCATGATATAAGAAATATTTCTATATTTCTAATGAATTTTTATAGTATAATTTATCTGATGCCTAACCCTATGTTAAAAATGTTTTCATTATTAAAATATGAATTTAACTCATTTAACTCTTTTTTAAATAAAATATAACAAATGTCTGAATCTAACACAAGTGGATTAAAAAGAGTCATATTTTTTTCCTAAGGTTTATTTTGGTTGAAAAAAACTTATATAATAGAATTAGGACATGTTTCATGTTAATTTTATATTATGATAATATTACTTTTACCTTTAATTATACTATTTATTTTTAACAGTGGTAATTAAAATTCAAAAGTTTTCATTCACCAACAATTGTTTTCATCCTTTTGAACCAAATTTTACTTAATAATTACTATTGTGTCTGTCGGAGTTTTGAAATTCAAATAAAAGATGCAGTAAAATTATTTTTTACACAAATTTTTAAATGTTCCTTGAAAGTAGGTAAAAGACGTTAAAAAGTTCAATAAATTTTTATATATCTAATATTATTATAAAATGACTCCAATGAATTAAATTGGACAAATATAGATATTATGTATCTTTTTTGACTTAAAAATAAATTAAAAATTGAAAAAAAATTATTTAAATGAAAAAGTCAGTTTTTATGTACTATGCAGTATTTTTAACTATTCATCAAAAATAGAATGTATTCAGAAAAGTACCAAAAATTTACTATAAGTAAATTTTTATATTCTGAATTTAAAAATAAATTCTTTTTTTCCTAATTCAGTTTTTATGAGTGTCTAAAATTAATTTTATTATTTTTTGAAAATGACATAAAAAGTAGTTCTTTTAAGAAAATAGTTTTTCAAAATATATAACTATTTAAATAAAACATATACATTTCAATAAAAATATGTTTTATTTATGGGGAAAAATTATAAATAACATTTAAAATTGGTTTTTTACTATTTATATTATAATATTTAATTGATAGACAAATATATCATTTAAATAATTATAATAATAATTTGTTTTTTTGCAGAAGCACAATCTAGCATATAACTCAACACAAGTCAGTGTTGTGGTCAATATAAGCTATTAAATTACTTTAAATAGAAAACATACTATGAAATATTGGGGTGTTACATTGTATATTTTAATTTTTTTAGTATTTTTTTGCGATTTATTCAATTTTTACCTGAACCACTGGATGATATTAGAAGAGTACATGTATACTAGTCTAATGTAGGTTGTACTTGAACAATCCCTCGATTATTGTTTTTAATTTTACAAGTTCATATGATGTGCAATAGTACTAAAAAAATAGGTAGATGACATGATATTATAAATAAATAAATTGGTCCCATATTTCATTTAATGAGAACATTCCCTGAATCATGTTAGGGCCACTGGTCTGGGTAGAAATAGGCATTTATGATTTAATGAGTTATCCAATAGGGTTCCCAAATAAATATGATATGGAAAATATTTTTGGATTCCATAGATATAACCATAGTTTCAGTGAAAGGACTAGACATGTGAACCATGTGATAAACTTGTTAATTAAATTATACAACACTGAGGTATGGATTGTGTGTGATTTAAATACTTCATATTGGATAAATAGATACTTCAAGATTTTTCCTTTCCAGGGATCACCACCCTATGATATAGTAATGCATAGTGATTGTGGGATGCTTGGGATTACCATGCCTATATCCATCGATACATAGTGATTAGTGGATATAGAGGATTAATTCCCTAGGATCTATTGATACATGGTCATTGGAGGATTCCAATGATTACCTCATGAGGATTCATTGATAAATGGTGATTATGGGTTGCCACAGATTACCTCCACAATATCAACTAATAGAAATTGATTAGGGGATGTTGGGATTGCCTTCATATGATCCATTGAGACTTGGGGTTCCGTAGATTCCAATGATTTCCTACATAAGAGTTATTGATACTTAGTTATTCAACGATGTTGGGGATTTCCTCCCAAGGAAGCAGTAAATCCTGGTTATTTGGTGATATCCGGGATCACATTTTTTATACCTAATGATGGTGATGATGAGGGACCTAGAGAATACCTTTATAATATTCGTTAGAGTATAATGATGATATTTTATAGCGATATACCCCCCATGAATTTTGTAGTGTTTTATGATGGTTATTTGATTCCATGGATTACATATTTGGATACCTTAAGTAAAATGTTTATGTGATTCCAAGGATAACCTCCTTGGATTTAGAATTTTGTGATACCTTGGGTAATTTTATATTCAGAGACATTTGGAACAAGTTGAAGCTGGTATGATTTCTCCTGAGTTCCACCCAATAACCTGAGGACCAATATTAGTTGGTTTTTAATTTCATTATTTTATATATTATTAACATCATCTTATAAGATCAGTCAAACCATATAAGTTTAAATACATCACTGTTGGTGGCTTACTGAGTCATAATCAAACCTTTCTTAGGACACCATTAGTACCTGAGAAGAATCCATGATTGAGGGAAGTGAGAAGGTACGGTTCCCTATGAGTGATTCCTGATTTCTTCTCTAGTGAGGAGCATGTGATATTAGTCTATTCTCAGACCTAGGGCTTATTTTGTAGAGTTTCCTAGTTTTTTTCCTTTTGTTCATTTTTTGATATTTGTTTATAAATGATCTTACCTATATATATGAGTTTTCTAACATGTATATAGATTTATATTGATATCATATTGTCCAAGTAATTTATTATCACTTTATATGATGTTAAATATTTTATCTATCTGGTTATATATGATTTTCATGATTTTAGTAACTATTTTACTCTTATATGATGGTATAAACTTCCCATAGTACCACCATAGACAAAAACATTAGTGTAAGGCCTATAATATATACAGATCTATTCATTAGGTCTATTAAAAATCAATTTCTATACATATATTAGTGGACTATAGTAGGAATTTTAAATATTCATAGTGGTTGAGATTGGTACTACCTCATGATGGTGTCTTTCCCAGTGGTGATACAAGGCTAGACCCGGTTTTTTTAAACTCTAAACACCACTATGTCTTGGGGAGTTGTGTTTTAGTCTGCAAATCAAAACATAAAACAAAACAGATATTGAAATTTAATGAACCTTGTCATCTATCCAAATGATCTTTCCACTTTTTAAATGCCTTTTAAAAAAATTGAAACATAATATCTATCACGATGTAGTACAATTAATTTTATAAATATTTCCTTATACTTATACTATAATTATATATTATTAATAAAATTTCCCAATTATTCAATTTCTATTACAAATTTTTTTAAATAAATCTTAATATAATTAAAATATATATATTAATAACATATCTAATGAAAAAATACATTTGGTTCCAACCGACATGGATCAACATCATTAATTCTTAATGTACAAATTCAAAAATAGTTTAATCCTATGAATTAATCTATCCTAATTTCAATATTTAAATATGAATATTGGTATAAAATTTACCTATTAGTATAAATTTTATAAATGGAATCGTTTTTTACCATCACATGTATATGATTTGAAAGTGAAGTTTCAACTAATTCATCAAAACATTTATGGTGCTCATAATTTAAAAATTAACTGTGCATAAAATTCTTAAAGAGACATAGATTTTAAAGTTAGATACAAAGATCTACTTTGTATATCACCATATAATAGATTCTTGTGATTTATAATGAATAGAAATCTCATCCCTAAGTACAATGGCCCCTTTGAGATACTTGATATTAAATGATTTTTGACCTATCGATTAATACTTACACCAAACCTAACCCAAGTTTATTAATTTTTCTATATATCACTCATGATGATTTACATACTTAATCCCTCACTATTGTTGATTTTAAAAGCAATATAATGAGAGAACAACCTCTCTTTAGAATTGAACCATGTGAAGATCTTTCATTCAATAAATTTTTTTTTTGAAACATGATAACACAACTTCTCAATGTACTATGGTGAAACCTTATATATAAAAGGTTAATATGGTTTCTCTGAGATATAATGGGAAAAATTACCAAATTTTGATCAATAGTGAATATGAGTTTAAATTTTGAGGATTAAATTTCTAAATGGGTGTAAGAAATAACAACCCATAATTATATATATATAATTTTTTTCTCAATAGTCATTATTTTTATATTTTAGAACATGGTATAGTTCCACTAGTTTTAGGGAGAGAGAGGAAATTTATATCTTACCTATATTTTTCTTATACTATGGGAGTGGTCCAATATTTTTCTCATGTCTGATGAGTGGAAAGGAATCCTAGCTTTTTAAATGTTATCATAGAAAAAGAAAATTACAAAAATCATTTCTGAATACAACTTTAATGGATTCCAACATCAGTATGATCATATTTAATTTATTAAAAATTTCTATAGTATATTTTAAAATCAATTTACCACATGAAAACCCATAAAAATTATATCATTAATTTAGAAAATTGTATTTAGATAATAAATATACCACAAAAAATTAACTAATTCAATGATATGATATATACAAGAATTAAAATAAATCAAATAGAAAAAAATTTATCATTTTTATCTCCTAAAAATATCACACCCATTAATAATACTTCAAAAGAAAAAAACATTATTACTATAATCAACTTTTTAAAAATATTGAACATTGAACCATTAGTGGAGTTAATGTAAACGACTAATATAGTACATTTAATTTATTTATAGGAAGAATAAACCAAATGTTACCCTTTAAATAGAAACCAAATAGTTATACAAGTATCATGACCATTAATAATTTTAACAAGACCGTTATAATTGTTTTTAGAACGTAAAAATAGAAAAATAACCAAAAAATAATTAAATAAAATGTAATTAATATGTGAAATAAACGATTTAATTAAATATAAGTATTATAATAGAAAAATATATATTTTTAAAATAGAAACTCAAAGAATCTGTAAGTGTATTTTTTGATAATGTCAATTTTAAAATATTTTGAAAAAATCATAAATTTTACATTAATATATTAAATAAAAAATGGTACAAAAATATTTAAGAACAATTCAGTTCATTTTCAGAATCATAATTTCAAAACTTTCATAGGGGGAATATTTTATAATTTTCATAAAAAATAGATATTTTTGTTGAATAGTGAATATAAAAGTGTTCATATAAAACCTATTTTTTAATATATTTTTGAAATAATAATAACCTAATAAATATTAATTATTTTCTATGTAAAATTATTTTAATTATATAATTGAGGAATTCAAAATTAATCAAAATAATTTCCAAACCCAAAAAGTAATTTCCATGGTCTAAAATTGTAAATAATTCCATGAAAAAACAATTTTCATTTTTTCTTCTTCCTATTAAATAAATATATAGATTATGAGGTATCATGGTTTTGATGTCCTAAAAACATGTTGTTTTATTCAAATATTATTCATAATTCCCAAAATGTCTCTAATACAAGATCCACTTTTGAAATAATAAATTATTAAATATTTTAACTCCAAAATACCCTTCTCTCCAAATATAAACAATGCTTCCCCCTACCACTTGAAAAACACAACTCATCCACTTATACAATTCTATTATCTACCCAAATATATTCTTTAATGTCCCTTACTACCCTTAGCAATGTCATGGATTCACATAGCTCCAAGCCTTTAAGACGTCAAGGGTTGTGGGAAATGAATGGCATTAAGAAGGGGATCAGGTTCCTTCATTTTATTCATTTAATTTACATTTCCTATTATTCATTCTATCCATTCATTTCTAGTCCAAACCATATGAATCTATTTAAATAGTACATTAACAATATTTTAATAATATTAATCTCCTCTAAAAAATATTATTTACAGTATATGAATATAATAAACATCTCTCTCCTCCTCTTTTGACAATGTCTCGTTAATCGTAAGTTAACTACCTATGAGTCCCATGTCAAATATTTACTCGTATCCTCCTTTAGAAATGGTTATTAATATATATATATATATAATCCTATGTATTTTTATGCATCGTAAAATAATTTAACCAATTTATAATTGGAATTGAATAAATAAACCATAACAAAACAATACACAATAATTTAAAGAAAATAAAAATTCCTAAAATATCACCACTAACAATAGATATTAAAAAATAATATTCAATGCATATAATTTATCACGGGTTAAGAACATTCTATTAAATTTTTGGTTAATGTTTTAAAATACAAATAATATAAAAGTCATGAAAATGTGATGAAATATAATGGGGCCAAAGATATTGGTAATATAGAAACCAAATATTTCCTTTTGGGTTTATCATATATATCCTCTTTTCAATTGATTCTAATAAATCCATTAAAATTTAATTTTTTATTACATAACATTTATTATTACTTAGATATACATTTTATCACATCATTGATGTTATTTCCAAGACACGGTCCTAATTTTTGACCAAATATAATTCTTAAAAGACTTTCTTCAACATTTCTTATGTATATTATTATTCTATCCAATAAAAATGATCTATTATTCATTAATACATATATTTTATGTTGTTTTTCATCTTATTTAGGAAACAAAAAAGTGGAATATTTTACATATGATTTATGGCATCACTATGGAAGCCATTCCTTCCCATGAATTCACATAATGACTATGGTTGATGTATGCTTTCTATTCCATTTTTAATGCATGATTATGATCGTTTTATATTGTAATGAGAGGACCTAGAATTATATATCCCATAAGTTAATTGGTAAATGTGATATATTCCATGAGATAATGTGTATTATACATGAACATGATGCTATTAGTGATCACATTTTATGATGAAAAGAATTTTAATCGTATTTCACGTGTCAAAGAGATATTATAATTGTTCAAAACATATATATTTTCATTGACTAAAATGATATTTTGTTTCATTTTGAGGAATATTCCACATTCCATGGGTCTTTCAAATTATTCCCACATTTATTTGGTAATGTCCATTGTTTATGATATGATGAAGATGATTTTACTCACCCATGTACTATATTGATTCATGTATCATGTTCCTTTACTATTATTCATCATCTTACACGTATTTTTACTCACCCTTTCCTTAATGTATTTCCTCATGACATTAAATGTACTTTTGAGATTATGAAAACTAATATGTGGCCTAAATACAAGGAATTTAATAAAGATAAATGTTCTATTTTCCGTAATGGTGTACAAAACATAATTTTCTAATATTAAAACTCATCAATTAAGGATCAATTATTATTATGTTGGTTATCATAAAATTTATCTAATAATCTTGTACAAAATATTATGGTGACCATGTTTTTCTTTCTACACATGCTATTGATGATTTAGAGATTCCAGTAAATCTCCTAGTGTGAGCTCATAAGCTGGAGATGCCTACTTGCGGTTCTCATCAACAAACTCAAAATTATTTCAATTCTGGCCATACTATTTGAAAAGATAATATTTAAAAGGAACTCATATTAATTGTGACAATAATATATGAGATTGTCCACTATATGTAATATTTATCCTCATCATATTTTTTGTAGATTTCAATCACAATAGTGTGATTTGACATAGAGTATAATTTTTTAGAATCACCTTCCCCAGTGAGTCAGACTCAAATGTATGATGAGTATGGTCAATCCTTAAGAGCTTCTAACTAAATACCCATTAGTTAAAAAAAATATATTTTTGTTAAATTGAAACTATAGAAAATTAGTTACCCATAGTGGTAAACAAATATATAAAATTTTTCCTATAATTATTTTTAGTGTTACCCCCTCTTCAGGATGTGAATTTTTGTTTTATATTGCACCTTTGAAGCACAGTTATATCCTTAGTAGATTCTCATATTTCCCATGATGAAATCATAGAAATAAAGGTATAGTTAGACGTAATTTTATATAAAGGATTCAATAGACCTTTAGTTTCCCCTTTATAAGCTCCAATTTTATTCAAAAATAATGTTGATGGGTTATTGAAGCTTTATATTGACAATAACCACTCATATTAATTGAAATTAAAGAATAAATAACTAATTTTGAGGATTTATGATATCTGTAACTAACTATAATATTTATGATGGTTCACTAAGATTACTCTTTGATCTATATATAAAAATCTTTGGATTTTTAAGAATGATATACAAAAGAAATTGAATGGGTGTTTTTCTGGTCACTATGAGTTCATAGAGATTCATTTAAACTTGATGAATATGGAAACCCAAATATCACATAAATTATTATTACATCAGTTTGATGAAGGGAAAAATAGTAAAAATACAAATATCCTTAGTTTTAGTGTGTGGGAAAAAATTGGATCGGACAAGATTAATACTTATAAATCAGTAAACATTATTTAAACAAATATTCATAATCCTCCAAAATAATGTAAATTATTCCAAATAAATATAATCAACTAGGCAATAATTAATTAAATGGTGAGAAAAAATATGCTAAGGGAAATAATAATGAGGATAATCAT
Organism: Viscum album; assembly: GCA_963277665.1. Classification (NCBI taxonomy): domain Eukaryota; kingdom Viridiplantae; phylum Streptophyta; class Magnoliopsida; order Santalales; family Viscaceae; genus Viscum; species Viscum album. The sequence continues at coordinate 1,401,509,275 of OY728121.1, read as the reverse complement.
AATAAATGAAATAATATGAATATAAGGGTGAGAATACTCATCATCATAACCTAATAATATATAAATAATTTCACAGAAACATGGTGTGTGGAACATTAATTATAATTAAAAATCATAACATTATCAATAATAATAATTTCGTTACGACAATACATATAATATAAATAAATATATAATCATGTTAATGCACAAAATTTGTGTACAAAAACTAATTGCATATAATATAAAAGAATAAAAATATATATTCATTCATAATAATCTCATAATTTATGTCACTATACCTAATTCATTATTGGGATATTAAAATGCTATCCCTATTTTTGCATCATAATACGCTCCTAATAATGCATACCACATAAAAAGGAAAATTTATATTAGTAATAAACATGAAATAACCCCATGTGAAAAATAATGAATCTCAAAGTGATTTCATAAAGAATATATAAATGAATACAATTTTAGTTTCTAAAAAACAATGTAAAAATAATTTTTTCCGAAAACATGGTTTTACAAAATAGAATAGGGCTCAAATGTGAGAAATGAAAACTCCAGCACAATCAATGTGATTTTTTGAAAAGAAATTATATACCTAAAAATAAGTAATATTGGATAAAAAATCATCCAAAAAATTTAAAAACGAATATAACAAAAAAGAAAAGGGAATTAAATTCAAAAAAATGTGAATGTATTTGATAAAATTATTTTGGGAAATATTGTAGAAATGAGGATGAACACAAAATAATGATTTGAGTTCAAATTCATCTTATAAACATTAAATAGGATAAGATGAGAACAATTATTTGATATTTTAATGAATATTGATGTTCAATCTCATTAAAATATAAACAATACATTAAATATTATAATTTCATTGTAAATTAAAAAAATATATAATTTTTTTTAAAAATAAATATAATTCAAAAGAGTTAGTCTTGGAGGGAATAAAATTACCTTATGTCTCATATTATTTTGTCATGTCTATTTTGAATATATAAAAAATGATGTTTTTAAAAAAAAATGAAATGTATGTGTATACTATTATTTTATTATATTTATGATAAATTATAATCATAATAATTTGTTTATTAATTCTTTTCATGAAGATAATCTAGTCAATAACATATTTTATATAATTATTCACTTTTCTTTCAATTTCAAGGTTTTTGATTCATTATTATTTATTCCATGGAGAAATTACCTACAAAAGAATAAGAATAAATGAAATTATATATTTATACGTTATAAATTAATTACACTATTAATTTTTGGAGGATTTGATACATAATGAATTGATATTATCCTTGAATATAAAAAACTAACCAACAAATTGACATTTCAAAAAATAGGGGTGAGGGAGGTGTTTTTTATATAAGGAAAGTTCCAGAGCTTGGTAAACTCGGTACCAGGAAAAACTGTGAAAAATTAAATGGAAGGTATTAAAAGTATTGTTTACATATATATTTATGAATCCAACCCATCACATATGTATACGCTAATGATGGGATGAATTTTGGGATCATATTGGACCACATCGAGTTGTTCACCCTAATCATTTTCCTTGATATCACATCCCCTACATGATTTGCCTCCTTGTAGACATAATTTAAAATCAAAAGAAGATCCTCATTAGATTGTATGTATTTAATCCTTGAAAAAATAATTTTATTGAAAACATTTTAATACCTATTATTCAATGTCACAATGTTGAGGGTGGAATCTGATTCATCCCAATGATCATTCCGCCCATAGTGGATATCGTAGTATATCACCCCAATCTTCTCCCATGTTTAAAACATAAATGAATCACCATTCCCAATATAGTATTGGTAGAATCCTTTCAAAATACAAAATCTATATAGATGAAACCTCAACAACGTGAAGGGATTATTTCACCCCAAGTCTCACAATCTACAGTACCAATTATCCATGTTGTTATTAGTAGAATCCCACAAATAGATTTCATAAAAATAGGAATCTCAGGCCTATCAAGCACATTGTGCATATATAAATTCTTCAATTAATAAATATAATTTTTCATCAAACCTATTTGAAAGAGGAAAAAATATTATCTATCTACATAAATTGGAATTACATCTTCATGAAAACAAGTTGGTTCACTGTCAAAGACCATATTATTGTAGGATCGAAATAACGATATAGATGCTCAAAATACAAGAGGGGGTTGAATTGTACACTTTAAAAAATTCCATTAAACAAGGAAAGATCTAAGTTTAACAAAGTTAAACTATGAAAATTCAAAACACCTCTAACACCAATTGAAGAATTGGAACAAGGTATGAAGTTACAAACTTCTAATTCTACACACTTTCTTGAATCTGGAAAGTGATTCCAAAAAACAGGTTCCGGAAATATGGATCCAAAAATTGAAACTTAACCAAATTTTACAATATGAGATTCTACCTTAAAGAGTTAGAATCTAAAATTAAATCAGAGTACATGTGTAAGAAAATATAAGAAGGTTATACTTTCTTTAGAATACAAAAATAGCGAAAAAAAATTGTAACAAAAACAAGTAACATGATATAGATCTTTTAACCCAAAGAGAAGGGTATCCAACAACCTTGGATAAAGGTCCCTTGATTTATACTTTCAAGAATTTCTGTCTTACCTACACCAGGGTAAGCCCTAGATATGATGATCAGAGACTCTGTCTTGCTATCCCCCCAAGCCCTCAACTTCAAGGTTGTTGGAACCTCTGTATTCCTCAGCAAGGAAGCCCTCAACTTCAAGGTGTTGAAATCTCTATCTTCCTATCCCCGGAATCCCTCTAATGTAATCACCAACATTCGGTGTCGCACGAAGAAATCTGAACGAGTGGTTCAGTACGCACAAATCATGAAAATCTTCTCTCTCTAGAAATCACCTCAACAGCGTGTGGTCTCTAGAGTGATCAACTTCTTGTTGAGCTCTTTCAAATGAGCTCCAATTTATAGGCTCGGTTGGAACGATCGACACCCTCCTCCAATGGTCATATTTTCCTTGAATTTCGGAGGGACCTGTACACGTGTCACTAAACCAACGGTTTGTTAGAAACAGAAAGGACGTCATCGTTTTATAACAAAATATGTGTAACTAAAAGCACGAAATCGTTTTACAATGAAACAAGTGTAAGTATAGGTAAAACTAAAATTTGTAGTGTAATAAAATAAAAGTTCAGAGTCTAACCAAAATAGAATTTGGAGTCTATAATAAAAAGAATATTCAGATTCTGTTTTAAAGGAATTCGGAACCTGAATTCTATAGAAGTCCGAAGTCTGAATTTCTAAGGAAATTCGTAGTCTTCTTCCACTAGAGTTCAGAATCTGAACATACAGTGTTCAAAGTCGAACTAGTAAAAGTTCAGAGTCGAACTTCATAAGGGTTCGGAGTCGAACTCTTGAAAGTTCGGAGTCGAACATCATAAGAGTTCGGAGTTGAACTCATGAACATTTGGAGTCGAACTTCATAAGAGTTTGGAGGTAATCTCATGAATGTTTGGAGTTGAACTTCATAGGAGTTCGGTGTCGAACTCATGAAAGTTCGGAGTCGAACTTCATAAGAGTTCGGAGTCAAACTCATGAATGTTCGGAGTCGAACTTCATAAGAGTTCCGAGTCGAACTCATGAAAGTTCAGAGTCTAACTTCATAAGAGTTCGGAGTCAAACTCATGAAAGTTCGGAGTTGAACTTCATAAGAGTTTGTATCTAGAATTCGGAGTGGAACTTCATTATAGTTCACATCCAGAATTAGGATTGGAACTTCATTATAGTTCACATCCAGAATTCGGAGTGGAACTTCATTACAGTTCACATCCATAATTCAGAGTGGAACTTCATTACAGTTCTCATCCAGAATTCGGATCCTAAGAACAGAATACTCCAATTCTTGTCATTATATGATTTCGGGGTTTTGGGTATGAATACAGTTTTTGTAATTAAGAAAAATATTGATATGTATAAGAAAATCTACGTTAGGGTAAATTTCCTTAAAGAAGAATATTTTCCTTATGGAAGTAAAATATCGATTTTCTCAAGTATAAGGTGTTTGTGATTTTCCAAACAATAAGGATTGAAAATTTCATAAGGAGAACCTTATTGAATCAATAATTATTTCTGGTTATTCATGTCAACACAAAAATAAACGCATCCACAAAAACTAGAAGGTTAAAGACATGATCCCCATAGACTGATACACTTATCAATCTCAATATATTGAAAAAATTATATCCCAAGAATAGTTTCATGCCAAACACCTACTAAATGAAGCACCACTAGCTTTCCATAAAATCATAGGTAAGAAACAGGTGATCTATACTCTTCAGTGAATTTAAACATAATTGAAAACCAAAATCAATTTTAATAAAAAATAATAATATAACTATTCTTAAATTATCATTATCCCATTCCATATCTTCTAATGGAGAAGATCTTTAGTTAGCGCAATTAAATATATTCAGAATTAATACAGCCATGCAGACACAGTGTAATCAATCTCATATTTTATCTCATAGAAGTTCCACATGTTTAATCATCTATTAAAAGCTAGATTCCAATTGAGGATACCCTTATACCCATATAGATACCTCATTATTTCCATGATTACATTTTGAAATAGTACCTGAGATATCTCATGAAATATATAGCCCATCTCTGTAATTGACATCATCTACATATTGTGTTGTACAATTACATATTCCCTTAAAGGTATATCTAGAAAAACGTTATTCCAACCATTCATGGAGGATTGGTTATATGGAATCCACATTGAGGATGTTATAATTTCACTGTAGGTTCATTTGATTATCATGGAAATTGTTGAAGAATAATTGAATTCATAACCATTTTTTTATCAGGGTGAGACTTTCATTAGGAAACAATAGAGCTTCCGATTAAAATGTATCAATATATTATAAATAAAAAATATACAGTAACAAAATATAATTATTATAAAAAATATATAATAAAAAATAAAACTGTGGAATATTATTTTCGAATTTAGAAGGAAAAAATAATAATAACAGAAAAATAAATGAAGATGAAAGAACCTTTACACCGACATGGACCAAAGCCTTATTTTTTATTATTTTGATAATCCTCCTTTCAAGGGGTGTGGTGGAACCATTATAAGGCCTGAAGGCTTAGATATAATTATATTACCCATAGTTCGTAGAGAAAATTTTCCCGACAAGACAACTTGGAACTGCTCCTCCCTAGCATGTTTCTTGAATATTAGCATTCCACCTTCACAGGGTTGGTCGACTAGTAGTCTTTCATGCAGATCAATACATGTGTGGACTCGATGGAAAATCCATACACTCTCGTTCTTCCAATTCTATTGGCTCTACTCTGATTGATATTCCTTCTCTGAATCCATCATATGGAGTCAGCTCCTTGTAGAGTCTATATGGTCATTGGAGCACAATTTCATGTGGCTCAAAGGCCTTATGGTGTCCCAAAAGCCTTACTGAATAGAAGGCCTCCGTGGCCCGAAGACGATACTGAATAGAAGGCTACAGTACCTAACAGTGACTACTACAGTATATGCAATAGTTCCTGCTACTGTACTACTATAGTAACCCAGAATTAGTCCTCCTCTTTAATAACTTAAATTCATAGTGTCTTATGACACTATAATGTATCTAATGATATTGGGAGGAAAACAATTGTGTTATTGGGAATATATTAGGAATGAAAAAGTATTTAGAAAGTGATTTTCCAATGGGTGAGAGGGGGTATTTATAATTGAATAGAGAGGTATTTTTGGTAAAAATAATGAATAAAATTGTATATCAAAATGAAATCTTTCAATAGTGTTCTAGTTTTAAATTATAAATTTTGCCTGAAAATTTTTATAATTTATATTTATTTTTATCTATTTGACCTCTGAATATTATAATTTTACAAAAAAATAGATGAATATGAAAATTAAAATTTATATTATTAGTGGTATATTTTATCCTTTTTATCTTTGATAAGTATCTTGTACGTTTTAAAACTAATTTTATTGTTTTTAAATGAATAATTTCACATACAAAACATATTTGAGGTCTATTTATCAATTTTAGAACTTATAATTTCATTATTAAATAAATTGTATATCTGAAAACATAAGTACTTCAAAAAATTTATTTTCACTTTTCACTTAAGAATTCATGTTTTTTAAATTATAAAAATATCCGTTTTTGAAAAAATTGGTATGATAATTTTTAAAACTAAATTCATTTTCTCAAAATAATTTTTTATCATAAAAAATATTTCTATTGTTTAGTGACATATTAAATTAATATTATTTGAAATAATTTAAAACACACAATATAAAAAATATACTCTACTTTTATTTTTGAGATATATAATTTTAATATATATTGTAATGAATTATAAGAATTATTTTTTAATTGTTTTATTTATTTTAAATAATATTTACATGTCATTTTAATATTCCAATGATCATGTTTCTATTCTAACTATTACTTATGTATTCCCAATAATAAAATTATTATTTTTAATCGCTAGATCACCAATGGTCATGTTAGTTTCATAAATCCTATAAATAACAATTATTTCCTTCATTAATTATTCACTTTATTTTCCTTCATTATTTTATATGAAAATTCTAATCATGTTCAAAATTTATTTTTTTGTGTTGTTCATAAACAGGATAATCCAATGTGACCATGTTGTTTTTCAATTTCAAATTATTTTTATTTTATTTATTCTATATTTATTGAACCATTATACTATTTTTAATTTTATATATTATATTTATTCTCTATATAAAATTTTACATATTATTAAATTTGGTATTCTTGATTTTTATTTTTTGATGAATATTTTTTATACTTGATCATATTGATAAATATGGAACCTGTATATTTCAAAATAAAATTACATATAGAGAAGTATGAGCCATGAAATTCATCTCATATTTACAAATAGATGTGGGAACTTCTATTTTTTTAGCATCCTCAGGTTACCAAGTTATTTCATTATAAATATTTATTCATTAAAGTGCATTAAAAGATTTAGTTGTCATATTTCATAGAACTATGCCATTATGGCTTAATATTTTCACTAGTTACTCAACATAAGAGTGGTGTTTATACACTTATACCACATTTAGATTTAGTAAATATTGAAAAATTATTATTTACAACCTCAAGAAAGATATGGGGAATGAATCTTGCACTTTATCCATGTTTAGTGGAAGATCAAATCTGTATGCCACAAATCCAATGTAATGAAGGGTCTCAATGGAGAAATATACCTAATGTAGAGAACTTCATTCTTTCCAAAACTCATGACTCTACTGCATGGTGATATTTAAAGGAAATATTTATCTCAAATATCAAAAAAATTAAATCACTTTGATGAATATTGGTGTAGAAATTCTATTGACTATAAGTAACATTAATGTGTTATTAAATATACTAATCTTTATCTATCAATTATTGAACAACTTTCTGAATAAGTATATTTTGTTCACAAACTTATCCCAACTGGATGGTGTTTTCTATCTCTTTACGACTATATCATCATATAGGTAATGTTGAACACATATATTGAAACTTTTGTTTTATAATAAATCAACCAATAAAATAAAATTATATCATCCTCTATTGAATAAATACCAATATGTCTTGAAGAGGATAAATTGTCCAATGAAATTGGATATCAGTTTGGGGTTCACTAGAATTATTGACCATGGAATCATTTTTTAAAACAAGTGAAATACTCATATAAATGTCGGAGGTAAGCCATGGATATTTATCAGTTATTATTGAAAGTGGTATGTTATACAGCACCAATGCATCCATAAAATTTATCATAAATGGTTGATTGAGTAAGAAATATTATCAGACCATTTTTTAGGTTTGTAGTCTAGGTGAGTCAATCCACCACAACCCAAATAAAATTTTAATAGTTTAAATTTCATTAGAAGGCCTATAAAAATCCCATAATGATGATCTCTCATTTCTATAGTTCCATAAATTATGATTTCATCATCATATTTGACATATAATTTTCTACCTTTACTTGTTGACGTACTTTACACTTTGAGTCACAGTTATTAATATTATTATTCATATTTCCCAACCAAAAGTTCTCTAAAAAACTATTTTACATCTTTTTACATCTGAGACTAATGGAGAATGATTATATATTTCCGTCATCTGATAAATAATTCATTATCTTTAGTGATAATTCAACACATAGTCTAATTAAAAATTTCATGAACCCATATTTATTAACATTGAATTCATGAATCATAAATTCCATTATATTCCGCATAGTCTTTTTGAGTTCTAAATCATCCATTTAATCGTCCTTGGTTTTAACGTAGATAGATTATTGGGATTTAGTTTAGGATAGGATGGATTTGTTACATCATAATTATATTTCAAAAACCATGTTTTGTATATATATGAAGATAAGGATATTCTAAATTCTGATCATAGATAGGGTATTTAATTCCTTTTTTCTAAGAGCACCAACTACCTTGTTTTCGTTTCAAGGATGATATAGAATTGAGTAGTTGTAGTACCTGATTACCTACAACACTCATTGTTTAAATATTTTCTACTCATTATTTGTAAATGATTACTTTTAAATATTTTTTGGGGATTATCCATGTAACACACTGATATATTAAAATAACACTACATTTTTTAGTATATACAACACTTGACATCGAGATTTAACAACCCATAAAATATTATTATTCTCTGAAGGTTATAATATAGCCATCAAATTCACTTGTATGAGTATAAGTAAAAAAAATAAACAAATACATATATAATCTTCCTATAAAAAAATATATTGATGAATCATTATTAAATAGTAACTCAATTTATATTGAAGTCATTTTGTTCTTCAAAAAATATTTTCCAAAAAATATTAATTAATTTTTTTATCATGGAAGATTATAATTAATTTATCATAATTTTAAAAAAATGTTAATTTAAAAAATTTAGTTTATTTAATACATAATATCAAAATTGTTGTAAGGGTGATTTTGGGTCTTTTATTGAAATGATTTTTTCAGTAAAAAGTGAAAAATACATATTTTTATTTAAAATTATATATTTATTACCAAATAATTAAAATTAAAATTTGGTTTTAAGATAGTTTCTAAGAAAAATAAATTACTTTATATTAATAATCATCTAATTAAATTCATTTTAATGATTTCAATAATAAAATTATGTATAAAAATATTTTTATACATAAAAATTTATTTTTATAAAGAAGAAAAAATTATTGGGTTCTGTGTTTTTATATTAAATTAATTTCATAAAATTATTGAAATTTAATAACTAAAAGTGTATTTAGTATTAGTAATAATTAGGTTTTAATTTTTCAAATTCCCTCCTTTTATTTTTTTCCATTATTAATAGTAACAATTATAAATTCTTATTACCAAGTAAAGGGTAAATTGGGTAAATTAGGTTTAATACTAATGTGATAAGGATCTAAATTCATTTAAATACATTAATTTATTTCATTTTATTAATATATTTAAACCATAATCATCAAAAATTCAAAATCATGACGTTTTTTTACTTAAGTTTTGTTTTTACTATAATAATACATTGGTAAATAATAAAGTCAATTATGTGAATTTATAGGTTTTAATATCTATAATATTTTTTGATAGGGGAAAATAAATTATTTTGGGATATAATTTTTTATATGAAAAATAAATAAAAATTTTATATCATGTTAATTTATTTTCAATTTTTAGTGATGAATTAATTTACTAATATTCTTATACGATGCGAGTAGAATACTTTTGAAAGATGCAAAAAATCAAGAAAATGATTTCAAAAGCCCTAAAAATAATATTTTTTTGGTAATGAAATGTGTCCCATGGATTTAAAAAAAATATAACATTATATATTTGTGTGAAATGTTTATTTTTCAATTCTATTTCTTTCATTTTGTTTTAATAGTCAAATTATGTGAATAGTTCTTAATGTTTTCTTAAATATGTTTTATGTTAGAGATATTGTATAAAATTATTTAAAAATTATAAAAAATTATAAATATGATAAGTAGAATGTTTCAATGTCTAAATTTTCATCCCTTATGAATTTGTGACACACTTTTAGCTTATAAGTAAAATTTTGACCATTTAATATTGAAAAAGGCATTACTACGATTAAGGTTAAAATTGGTTAACCAAGGGGTCAAACTGAATGATAAGGTATGTAATGATATATAAACAAATAAAAATTTTATTATAAGATTTAATTTGGACCATATATTCATTAATATTAAAAATATATCATTTTGGATCTATTATACATTATTTAAATTTATATTATATTATAATATTTCATGTATTACCAAAAATGACATTTATCATATTTTATAACAAAAAATATTTTATTAAAAGATTAAAAATTCATAAAAATACAACACTCATCCAAGTGAATTGGATATGGTTTAAAATATCATCCATGGTCAATTTTCCTTTTATTTTTCAATTATCAAACACCTAATGTGTAAACCTTATTTATATCTCAGTAATTTGTAAAATGATTCAAGAGTTGTTAAAATTAAGATGTATGGGTGAAAAATTTACAAAATCCTATAAAAAATTTAATTTATGATATTAATTTTACTCAAAATCATATTTTATTCTAATTATATTATTTTTATATACTTTCCCATCAAAATTTATTTATATCTTCAAGGATCCAAAGGTCCTCAAAGCTCAAAAAGGAAAGTAGGGAGACCCCCTAAAACTGGAAAAATCACGGATACTGCTTTAAAGGTAAGGAGTTCAAAACATATCCCCATAATAACTAAAGAATATCTTGTAAAGCTGGCAGAATATGGAAAATAAATCACGATGAGATTTCTCATGGCTGGTTCATGTCACTTAATGGAAATGGCTTGTTCAATAAAGGATTTGAAGCTACTGAGTTACATGGAGCTGAACCTGTCTGTGAATGGGCTGGACATCATGGTTTTGGGTGATTTACTTTGCTGGTTTGATTTATCCTAGGTGGATTTGTTCCATCTTTATGATGTTTTTTGTAAAGAGTCTTTGCAATTGCATATTTTGTTTCCTCCTTTTGAATAAATTTACCTCAGCCATTTGGTCGAGGGACCTTTCTTTAAAAAAATGATTTATATTAATTTAGTGCTTTAATTAATTCTATGAATTCCCTATCCCTCACTTAAAAAGGGTACCTTCTTATCCTTCGTTATTCACAATTTTTTATCCTATTGGTCATCCAATCCCTACCATAATATAATCCTAGACTCAATCACCCCATCCTAGCTATTATGGTCATTTTAAATGACTATCCTTTCAATGATTAAGGTGTAATCCAAAAGTGGTTTCTCAATGAAGTGGTATTACTCTTAACTGAGCGTATTCAATTTTATTACTTCTTATAGATCCTATAAATTTATTGTATCCATTATAAAATAATGAATTAATTATTTTAAATATACTTAATTTTAATTATTTTTATGTATCAACCATTATTCACCTATTTTCCTTCCTATAGAAAAAAGGAAACATCGTTCGTGGGTATGTATGGCCTACCACCTCCACGAAGAGATGTGTTTCTTTATTCATCTCCAGATTACATGGATGGTATTAATGATGTAATTACTACAGATATATACATATATATATATATATATATAATATTATTATGTTATGGTAATTGAAAATTATTATTTAACTTCTATTCATTGAATCTATCAAAAATGGAAACCCCAATCCTTCGTACGTACGAACTAATATCTCTATGAAGTGATGTAATTCATTTTTTCATCAACACATTATATGATGTAAATATAATTATTAAATATGTAACTTATTAAATGATTAAAATTATTAATATTATTAAACCATTACAAAATTACATGTAGAGGGACTTCTACACCAACACATACAAAACAAACATAGTTGTTATCACCCAAAAATAGATATTTCAATAATCCATTATTAATAAATGGATAAAAAGATGTTATATTTAAACCATATATGGTATAACATATATTATTACGGTTTATTAGTAAATATATAAAAAATATTTATTTATTATATAGGATGTTTTATCAAGACATAACTAAATACTAGATATGTGTTAAGGTATTTATGTCTCAATCCAATTTTATATGGGATTGTTTATGCTTGAATTTCAACTGAGGAAATTTTATAATAAATCTATCATAAATCACATAAATTTTTATTCTCCTTTATTTATTTATATACAATAAATATTTTCATTTAATTTTCCTCATATTTAGAACTCAATCAGCAGAAAAATGTTTTAAGGAAAACCAACTAGATTTTATTATTCAATCGAGAATATTTTTCTACAATGTACATATTTGGTTAAAAATGTACAGAATATTGTTTTTGTTTATTATCCAATGATTATCAAAATTTATTTTCACACATGTTATTATTTCTATAAAACCATTAAAAGGATTCCTCTTTTAATTTTCTGAATGAGTCACTTTGGATATTTTACTGAAAATGTGAATGAAATAATTATTTTGATGTATATTCCATGAAGAGAATTTATCCCCATCTTGACCGCTCAATATTTTTAATCATACATTAAATTTTTACATGGTTATTTTAAAATAAATTTTTTTCCTTAATATAGTAGAAATATTTTGATTTCAAAAATAGCATTTCCAAATTAAAAGTGTATTTTTTCAATAACTAATACATGGGTCTTTTAAAGGAATTTTAAACTAAGATGATATCCTTTGATCCAAATTATAATCTCTGTGGATATAATCTAATGATTCCATCAATTTTCATTATCTGGATGGTTTTTTATTTTTATGATTAAATTTTTATGAGACCCCATTAGTTTCCACAGGTTGTTCTATGATGAATTTATGAAATATTTATAAAATATTTATCTATACATGGGTTAAGATTGTTGACAAGATAAATGTTTTATATTCTTGTAGAATACATATATATTTCACCCACTATGAGACATGTGGGGAGTCAAATAAATATTCCTATAATATATTTGTTAATTTTATATTTTTAATGAGTTAACTCTTTGATATGAGATATTTTGCTACGACCACTATGGGAAAGAGGTATGGATACCTGATCCACTATGAAAAACATGTTCTGGTTCCGGATCCACTATGGGAAACATATGATGGTTCCTATTCCACTATGGGAAACTAGTGATGTTTCTTAATATATAATGATATGGTAAATAGGTTTTGATGGATGATCCACTACGATTTAATGGTCTATGTTCTTAACCTTTACATGTGAAATGGTTTCAATTCCTATGATTGTGCGATAATTTTACAAAAAAAATTTGACATCAACTTATGATTCGTGATGGATTTATAATGTTCTCTCAAGCTTATGATTCAAGTATTTTAAAATTATAAAATTTTTTTCCATGAATCATGATAGATTGGGTATGTAATTTTTAATTTATGATCTTGAACTCATGCCCTTATGGTTACATTTTTCATGCATATGGTCATAGATTTATATCTACCATATTGACTCTAAATAAGAATATGAGATCACCATTTCTTCTGTTTACATTACATTGGTTATAATTAAAGGTTTTATGTAGGGTGTGTCAGGAAGGATTCAAAGCGTAATGAATATAATGAGAAATGTTGAAAAAATTACCTAATAAAGTGGTCATGTCTCAAGTAACCAAAGATACTAAATCATTATTGTTCGTTTATGGATTTCAATGTTATATATTGAATATTTATATAAAATGATGTAATAATTATGTATGAAAAGTATGGGACACTATAGTTGGTATCAATGTAGGGTTTAGCTAATCCTTGTAGACTTGGGTTAGCAGACTTTGTTAAAAACCCACGATATAATTCTATGAAATGGATAACATCGCAAAGCATTATTAAGGTTGTAATTATATGGCCTTCCTATAAATACACCTTTTTGGATACTAAAATTGGATTTTGTTACTGACCATATGAATCTCAATATAATTACCCAAAAAATATTTAGTTGAGTATATCTCAGGAACCATTATGGTTCCTAGTGAATATTACCTACTGTACTGTAACACCCGAGACTTTTATTTTATATAAATCATCAAAGGAACCTTTTTCTACACAACACTTTCTTGTCTTGCTTAACACGAAATCGCGACCTTCCCCGATAGCTTGCGTCGTACGCCATACCGAGTTTCACTAAACAACGATATGGTATTAAAATATTATTAAAACTAGCCGTTATGAATAGTAATAACCAATTTTTGAAATTTTTGAATTTTATTTTTCAAAATGGAATTCATTTTTGGATTCGGAATACCGAAATTAGCCTAGGGTGAAATTTTGGTATTTTTCTGAAAACATTCAATTTTTGAAGAATAGGGAAACCACTAAGTGGTAGGTTAAAAACTAAATTTTGAATAAGACATAATTTTACCACTTCTATGAATGGAATTTCGAAAATCCGACAGACACGGTTGATATCAGTATGTAAAATGTGGTTTAATGAGATAAAATTAATTTTTTGGTGAATAGTAACTTTTTACTTTTTTTACCACGGTTAAAAGTAAATAGGGTAATTAAGGGTAAATATGATATTATTATTACCCTAACACATGTACTAATTCTATTGGACAAGTGTAATTCGACCAAAAACAAACTTAGGAATAAAATATGACCATTTAGGCCCACTTGGATTAGATTAGGACATTGATTATTAATTTATTTAAAGAAGGGTTAAAATAGTTAAAATCAAAGCTTAATAAGTAAAAAAATAATAATATGGGGTTATACAAAATATAAATTCGACTATAAATATTAATTAGAAAGATAAGAAGATTTACTACATAATGGTATTTTATTTGTAATTTTTAGAAATTAAATAATTTAATTTATTTATGACACAATGATGATGCAGTAATTATCTTATTAATGAAATATTGACATAATTGATGTTATAAACACCAAAATAAATGTAATTTGAGACCTTTTATGAATAACAATAATTTTATAGGTTAATATGACATGTTAGTATTGATTTAATTAACTTGGTTCGAACTCATAATTCTGTTATGATTTTCACAAAAATCAATTACTAAATAGTGTCAAAATTGACATCAAATAGTTTTTAAAACAAATATTATATTATTAATTGTTATTTTATTCCTAAAAATATATGGTTCGGCAAAATGACTTATATAAGGTTATATATATTAATAATAAACAACTTGGGGTTCGTTTGGCTTCTTATAGTTAGTTTATTAACATTATAGTATAAGAACACAAGAAGACATGGTAAAAGTAAAATTATTTAACTTAATGTTAAATCTAAATGATAAGGTTAAAATAGGAACCTCAACTTGTCTAAATTCAATTGGATGAGAGTATTTAGACCCATACCCATGTTAGCTTCGAAATATATCAATTTGGAGCTATTTAAAACCGAACTTGACTTTATAATAAAATAATAGTTTTAGTTATTCCAAAGGTTCCCCTCTCCTCCCTTATAAAAGGACACCTCCTCCCCCTCTTCCTCACACCACTTTGAGCATTCATGCTCGGCCAACCCCTGCCAATTTCTCCTCTACACTTCCCTAGAGACATCCTAGAGTTCCTGGTCTTCTTCAAAGACCAATTTTAGTGCCCTAAAAGAAGGTCTCAAAGAAGCACTTCAAAGAAGAGGTAATATCTGTTACCGATTCTTTCATGTTTATTTCTTCTTCCACTTCTTGTTCTTTAGTTGTTTAATTATGAAGTAATAACATCAGTATCACTCATATACTTATATGTTATTATAAGTATGAAACAACCCTATTTCACCATCTATCCATCCTACGGAAAAAGAAATCACCGCGCGTGCGTACGTACGGAATACCGTCCCCACGCCGTGGTGTAATATATTTTCCACCACCACCTTACTTGGATGGGTATAATGGTGTAAATAATGACTATATATGACTATTATAAATGTATATTGATTCTAAAATAGTATACATATACTCCAATACAATTCCACGATCATAGGAACGATATCATCACTCGTGCGTACGTACGGAATACCGTCTCCACGATGTGATGCGACTCGTTCTACATGATCTTCATTTCATAATGATTATATAAATGAATTGAATTAATGAATATGATATATATTACACGAATACCATTCTGGAAATTAGGTATCTATAACCTAAAGAAAATAATAAGAATTTATTCGACAAAACACACATAAAAACAAAAAGTTATAAACACCCGAATAACAAGTAGCAATGAAATATTACTACTAAGAAGCTAAGAATATGACCATATATGATATCATAAAAATAAGTATGATTCTGTATTAAGTCAATAACTTTATTTAAATCATTATACAGGAGGTTTGGACACTTACAAAGAAAGTCGGACCTAAGGTAAGGGAAAATATCACAATCTCATTTTTATCCGAGATTGTTTTTACTTTGGAATTTACTGAGGTGTATTTTATCATCCACATCCATGTTCCCTCAATATGTAATATTGTTTCCATCTACTTACAATAGTTTAAATCCAATTTTACCCTTAGGTGAGTTTTTAGTAGAGAATATGAAAGGAATCTTTTTTCGTTTTTCGTACAAGGTACTTTTTTGACTTTTCCGACAAAGGTACGAGAAGAATGATTTCTTTTAACTTATACAACATGAATGGATTTTTAAAAAATTATTTCCAAGAATCATCCCTTACAAGTTTTCAATTTTATTTTTAATCAACTTCTTTTCGTATAAAATTTTAAAACATGTTAAATAAAGGAAAGTGTTTTTTAAGTAAAAAGAATATTTTCCTCAAGAATAGAGTTCAAGTGTTTTATAAAAATTATTTTCCATATAAGAAAATAAAGGGTTCTGTTTCTATCCCTATTTTTACATTGATTTGACTATGTTGTGATGGAATTATTTTTATTTATTCCTTTATCTTATATGAATTGTTTTATGATGTCACGATGTTTAGGATTCCCGTTTTTATTACATGGGTTATGCGATGATGTATGGTTTATGATTTTTTGGCACACATAAGAATGGTATCATTATGAGATGGGTGGGACCTATATCTCCCTCCAATGCATTGGTTAAAGATTTTATATCTCATGAGATAGACATGGCTGGAACGGTAGTTTATACCAGTTCAGTGAAACAGGACTGAAACGAGGGTGACTCAGTTCAGAAAGGGACTTTGTCCACTAAGATAGTCTTGGCAATGAGTATTGACTAACAAGAAATGATTCTCTATGATTATGTGTGTATGCCACAAAGTTTTATGTTTTAAGTTATGATTATTGTGATTACATTTCACTGCCATGATTTATCTCATGTTATGAAATTATGATCTCTTTTGCAGGTTAAGATTTCCAAAAGTTATGTGCTTGTGTATACGATGTGATTGATATTTCTTTTGTTTGCCCTTACTGAGCATTTGAGCTCACCCTTTCGTATGTTTTCATTCCCCAGGTCAGGAAGAAGGTTATTAAGTAATATATGCCAAAAGGGACTATAGATATGATGAAATAAATGGGAGACAATGTAGACGCTTTATGAACCATTTGTTTATGTTTCCCAGTTTCTAAAGACACTATACCTATACGGTCCTTTCGTGGTTTTGTTATATGTTGTAATAAGTATGCTTCAATTTTGAAGTATTAAAAATTTATGTAAAGTACGGGTCGTTATAGTTGGTATCAGAGGAAAGGTATAGTCAACCTTTGGAAACTGGGATTTGAAAGCCTTAGTAAGAACCCTAAGGATAAGTCTAAGCATAGAACACAATATTAGTGTTTTAGAAGTGGCCATGAATAACCTAGGATAAGACCTTAAGTGTGAAATTTTATTCTTGATTATGTGGTTTTCCTATTATAATTTGTGTTTCTCACACTATTCTTCTTGGTTTTAGTCAATGGCTGGAACCCGAAGGAACCGTGTTAATGCGGAATGCGACGGGCAATGCAATGATTGTCCCCCTGAGCAACCAAACGTTATGGGAGCTGGAATGAAAAATCATGTAGCCATGCTCACACAACTTTCTCAAGCTATGAATCATGCAGGACTTCCAAACGAGCAAAGGAAGGAGAAACATTCTGTTGAATCCTTTATGAGGTAGCGTCCTCCTTCTTTCAGCGGGTCTACTGATCCATTAGTTGCTGAACAAAGGATTAGTACTACTAAAGAGATATTTTCAGTTCTTCAATGTTCTGAGCATGATAAAGTCATCCTAGCAGTGTATCGTTTGGAAGGAGATGCTGATCAATGGTGGAATCTTATTAAGAATACGAGGCAAAGGGATGAAATTGAGTCCATGGAATGGGGCGAGTTCAAGAACTTATTTTTCAATAAGTACTTCCCTCGTATTCTCCGAAAAAAGATGGAGAAAGTGTTTCTTGAACAAAAGAAAAAGGATGATGAATCTGTTGGTACCTATGAAGCAAATTTTACAAGACTTGGAAGGTACGCTTCTAGTATTATTATCCAACCTGAGAGTAAGATCGATCGATTCTTTAGTGTCTTAAAACCAAGTCTTCGAAGGGCGTTAGCCATACGGGACTTTAATAGCTACGAGGAAATCGTTTGATGTGCTCTCAAATTCGAGATGGAGATTGGAGTAACCCATCAGTCATATGGGTATGATAAGAAGAGGGAAATGGAATTCAAGGAAAATCTAAAGAGCACACTGAAAAGAATATGAGCTTTCCCTTATGCTCAAAGTGTGGAAAGAAACATGGAGGGAGTTGTCTTAAAGGGACAAGTAAATGTTTCAAATGTGGAAAGGAAGGTCATCGGGCATTTGAATGCCACGATGATGGGAAAAAGATGTCTAATGATGCAAACAAAGGAAGGGATACACAGAATGAACCTACTACACTTCAATGTTTCAAGTGCAAGGAGATGGGGAATTATGCCAATAAATGCCCTAATCCAAGGGTTGATGATGATGGTCGATGTCAACAAACTATCAAGGATAAAGACAAAGGAATGTCACATGAAATTTCTATCAGCGGTGTGGAGTACGATAATGATGTGGTGAAAGGTACACTTACCATCCACTCTAAAGAAGCAAATGTTTTATTTGATTCTGGATCCACCCACTCTTTTAGTTCTGAAGAATTTTCTAAGGGTATCACTGTATTACCTCAACAATTAGATGTTGAGTTAGCTGTGACAACACCTAATGGCACAACAGTCGCATCAAAAGTTTATAATTCTTCTCCGATCGAAGTTTGTGGGAATGTGCTTCCTGCAAATCTTGTGATCCTTCCTATAATGGAATTTGATGTGATTCTGGGCATGGATTGGCTTTCTTTATATGGATCTCATATCAATTTCCAAAGAAGGGAAGTCACATTTCATATTCCAGATCAATCTATGATCGTCTATCAATGCAAGGATGAACATAACCTTCCAGTGGAAATTTCTTCCATTTTATGGGTATCGATTCCACTAAATGAAGGTTATTTATCTCAAATGGTTGGTGAGAAACTCACGATTAAGAATATTCCCATTGTACGGG
This sequence comes from Viscum album, assembly GCA_963277665.1. Lineage (NCBI taxonomy): Eukaryota > Viridiplantae > Streptophyta > Magnoliopsida > Santalales > Viscaceae > Viscum > Viscum album. The sequence goes on along the minus strand of OY728121.1, from coordinate 1,401,489,758 downwards.
AGTTTGATGATGTCTTTCCGGAGGAATTACCAGGTCTTCCACCAAATCATGAAGTTGAGTTTTCAATAGAACTCGTACCGGGTGCTTTGCCTATTTCAAAGACACGTTATAGAATGGCCCCAATTGAGTTGCAAGAATTGAAGAAGAAACTCCAAGAGAATCTTGATAAGGGATTCATATTCCCTAGTGCGTCACCTTGGGGATATCCTGTTATATTTTTTAATAAGAAAGATGGATCAATGAGACTCTGCATTGATTATCGAAAACATAACAATATCACTATCAAGAACAAATATCCTCTCCCACGCATTGATGACCTATTTGACCAACTACACGGAGCTCAATACTTTTCCAAGATTGATCTTCGTTCAGGGTATCATCAATTAAGGTTAAAAAGGGAGGATATACCAAAGACGGCTTTCCGTACAAGGTATGGACACTATGAATTTATAGTGATGCCATTTGGTCTTACTAATGCCCCTGCTATCTTCATGGATCTGATGACTAGAGTCTTTAGAGACTATCTAGATCAATTTGTGGTAGTCTTTATAGACGATATTCTTGTCTATTCAAAGAGCAAGGAAGAACATGAAGATTTCTTGAGAATTATAATGAAGACCCTGAGAAAGGAGAATCTTTATGCCAAATTTACCAAGTGTGAATTTTGGCTTCAAAAAGTTGCATTTTTGGGTCACATAATCTCAAAAGAGGGGATATCTGTGGATACAGCAAAAACAGAGGTTATCGAAAGATGGTCGAGACCAACAACATTAACTGAGATCCGAAGTTTTCTTGGTTTGGCTGGATATTATCGACGGTTTGTGAAATATTTTTCATGATTATGTAATCCACTCACCAGGTTGACTCGGAAAGGAGTTAAGTTTGTCTGGACGGAAGAATGTGAAGAAAATTTCAAGGAGTTGAAAAGAAGGTTATCTAGTGCACCTGTGCTCACACTGCCTTGTAGTGGAGAAAGGTTTTTGATCTATAGTGATGCATCCAACAAGGGATTAGGGTGTGTTCTTATGCAGAATGATATGGTGATAGCTTATGCCTCACGACAGTTGAAAATACATGAGAAAAATTACCCAACACATTATTTAGAGTTAGCTGCGGTAATCTTTGCATTAAAGATTTGGAGGAATTACCTTTATGGTGAAAGGTGTGATATTTATACTGATCATAAAAGTTTAAAGTATATATTCACACAAAAGGAGCTGAATATGCGTCAAAGAAGATGGTTGGAGCTGATTAAGGATTACGACTTCTCAATCCATTACCACCCTGGGAAAGCAAACAAGGTGGCAGATGAATTAAGTCGACAAGACCATGCCAGTTTATCCATGATGAGGATCACAAAAGATCCAATATTTATGGATTTACAAAGGATGGATCTTGGAATTATAATGGAAGGGGAAAAATATTATCTTTCTCAAATGAATGTTCAACCATCAATACATGTGAAGATTAAAGAGGCATAGAAAGAAGATGTCGAGTTACAAAAGAAGGTGAGAAATGTTCCTGAGTTCAACCTTGATTTTGATGGGATAATAAAGTTCAGGAATCGGGTTTGTGTTCCTCCCTTCCCCGAATTGAAGAAGAAGCTGCTGGATGAAGCTCATAGTTCTTCATTCTCTATTCATCCTGGAAGCACAAAGATGTATAGGGACCTGAAAAAGTACTTCTGGTGGGATGGCATGAAAAGGGATGTTGCTGAATATGTCTCTCGATGCTTGGTTTGTCAACAAGTTAAAGCTGAGAGACAGAAGTCTAAGGGGATGTTACAACCATTACCCATACCCGAATGGAAATGGGAAAACATTAATATGGACATTGTCACAGGACTTCCTAAAACATCCAACGGCAATAATGCTATCTAGGTAATAGTTGATCGTCTTACAAAGTCTGCACACTTCATTTCTATTAGAGAGGATTTCTCTCTGGATCAGCTTGCCAGGATATATGTAAAGGAAGTGGTAAGATTGCATAGAGTACCACTTTCTATTATATCTGATCGGGATCCGAGATTTACCTCGAAGTTCTGGCGAAGTCTTCAGCATACTCTGGATACAGAGTTGAGTTTCAGCACTACTTACCATCCTTAGACAGACGGTCAGTCTGAGAGAACAATTCAAACCCTAGAAGATATGTTGAGAGCATGCTCTATGGATTTCGAAGGAGGTTGGGATCAACACCTACCTTTGGTGAAATTTTCTTATAATAATAGCTTTCACTACAGTATTCCGATGGCTCCTTATGAAGCTCTCTATGGAAAGAAATGCAGGACTCCAACTTGCTGGGATGAAGTTGGGGAAAGAAAGCTATTAGGACCTGATCTCGTTGATGAAATGGCAGAAAAGGTCAGATCTATTCAACAACACATAAGAGCAGCTTAGAGTCGATAGAAAAGTTATGCCGACAACCGATGAAAAGACCTAGAGTTTTAAGTGGGTGATAAAGTGTTCTTACGAATATCTCCCTGGAAGAGGGTTATGAGATTTGGAAAGAAGGAGAAGTTGAGCACTAGATATATCGGTCCTTTCAAAATATTGGATCATGTTGGGAAGGTAGCTTACCGATTGGCGCTTCCACCGAATCTCTCTAAAGTTCACGATGTGTTCCATGTATCTCTCCTGAGAAAGTACATACCTGATCCTTCACATGTACTCAGCTCAGAAGTTGTACCACTGGAGAAAGATCATTCTTATGAAGAACAACCGATAGAGATTCTAGATCGTAGCGAAAAATTCCTACGAAACAAGACCACTCGATTGGTGAAAGTTTTATGGAGGAACCACCAATTGGAAGAAGCTACATGGGAGCTTGAGGACATGATGAGGGAGAGGTATCCTCATCTGTTTGTTACAAAGTGACGAATTTTGAGGGCGAAATTCATTTTAAGGGGGGTAGAATGTAACACCCGAGAATTTTATGTTATATAAATCATCAAAGGAATCTTTTTCTACACAACACTCGCTTGGCTTTCTTTACACGAAATCGCATCCTTCCTTGATAGCTTGCGTCGTACGCAATACCGAGTTTCACTAAACAGTGATATGCTATTAAAATATTATTAAAACTAGCCGTTATGAATAGTAATAACCACTTTTTGAAATTTTGTGAATTTTATTTTTCAAAATGGAATTCATTTTTGGATTCGGAATACCGAAATTAGCCTAGGGTGAAATTTTGTATTTTTCTAAAAACTTTCAATTTTTGATGAATAGTGAAACCACTAAGTGGTAGGTTAAAAACTGAATTTTGCATAAAACTTAATTTTACCTCTTCTATGAATGGAATTTCGAAAATACAACATACACAGTTGATATCAGTAAGTAAAATTTGGTTCAATGAGATAAAAATAATTTTTTGGTGAATAGTAACTTTTTACTTTTTTTACCACAGTTAAAAGTAAATCGGGTAATTAAGGGTAAAGATGATATTATTATTGCCCTAACACATGTCCTAATTATATTGGACAAGTGTAATTCGACCAAAAACAAACTTAGGAATAAAATATGACCATTTAGGCCCACTTGGATTAGATTAGGACATTGATTATTAATTTATTTAAAGAAGGGTTAAAATAGTTAAAATCAACATTTAATAAGTAAATAATTTTTAATATGGGGTTATACATAAGTTAAATTAGACTATAAATATTCATTAGAAATATAAAAAGATTTCCTACATAATGGTATTTTATTTATAATTTTTAGACATTAAATAATTTAATTTATTTATGACACAATGATGATGCAGTAATTATCTTATTAATGAAATATTGAAATAATTGATGTTATAAACACCAAAATAAATGTAATTTGAGACCTTTTATGAATCTCACTAATTTTAAATGTTAATATGACATGTTATTATTGATTTAATAAACTTCGTTCGAAGTCATAATTCTGTTATGATTTTCACAAAAATCAATTACTAAATAGTGTCAAAATTGACATAAAATAGTTTTTAAAAAAAATATTATATTATTAATTGTTATTTTATTCCTAAAAATCTAAGGTTCGGCCAAATGACTTAGATAAGGTTATATATATTAATAATAAACAACTTGGGGTTCGTTTGGCAGCTTATAGTATGTTTATTAACATTATAGTATAAGAACACAAGAAGACATGGTAAAAGTAAAATTATTTAACTTAATGTTAAATCTAAATGATAAGGTTAAAATAGGAACCTAAACATGTCTAAATTCTATTGGATGAGAGGATTTCAACCCATACCCACATTATCTTCGAAATATATCAATTTGGAGATATTTAAAACTGAACTTGACTTTATAATAAAATAATAGTTTTAGTTATTCCAAAGGTGCCCCTCTCCTCCCTTATAAAAGGACACCTCCTCCCCCTCTTCCTCACACCAATTTGAGCCTTCATGCTCGGCCAAACCTTGCCACATTCTCCTCTCCACTTACCTAGAGACATCCTAGAGGTCCTGGTCTTCTTCAAAGACCAATTTTATTGCCCTAAAAGAAGGTCTCAAAGAAGCACTTCAAAGACGAGGTAATGTCCGTTACCGATTCTTTCATCTTTATTTCTTCTTCCACTTATTTTTCTTTAGTTGTTTCATTATGAAGTAATAACATCAGTATCAATAATATACTGATATGTTATTATATGTATTAAACAACCCTATTTCACAATCTATCCATCCTACGGAAAAAGAAATCACCGCGCCTGCGTACGTACGGAATATCGTCACCACGCCGTGGTGTAATATATTTTCCACCACCACCTTACTTGGATGGGTATAATGGTGTAAATAATGACTATATATTACTATTATAAAGTGATATTTATTCTGAAATAGTATACATATACTCCAATACAATTCCACGATCATAGGAATGATATCATCACTCATGCGTACGTACGAAATACCGTCTCCACGATGTGATGCGACTCGTTCTACATGATCTTCATTTCATAATGATTATATAAATGAATTGAATGAATGAATATGATATATATTACACTAATACCATTCTGTAAATGAGGTATCTATAACCTAAAGAAAAGAATAAGAATTTATTCGACAAAACACGCATAAGAACAAAAAGTTATAAACACCCGAATAACAAGTAGCAATGAAATATTACTACTAAGAAGCTAAGAATATGACCATATATGATATCATAAAAATAATTATGATTCTTGATTAAGTCAATAACATTATTTAAATCATTATACAGGAGGTTCGGACACTTACAAATCAAGTCGGACCTAAGGTAAGGGAAAATATCACAATCTCATTTTTATCCGAGATTGTTTTTACTTTGGCATTTACTGGGGTGTATTTTATCATCCACATCCATGTTCCGTCAATATGTAATATTGTCTCCATCTATATACAATAGTTTAAATCCAATTTTACCCTTCAGTGAGTTTTTATTAAAGAATATTAAAGGAATCTTTTGTCGTTTTTCGTACGAGGTACTTTTTGACTTTTCTGACAAAAGTACGAGAAGAATGTTTTCTTTTAACTTATACGACATGAATGGATTTTTAAAAAATTATTTCCAAGAAGCTTCCTTTAAAAGTTTTCAATTTTATTTGTAATCAACTTCTTTTAGTTTAAAATTTTATAACATGTTAATGAAAGGAAAGTGTTTTTGAAGTAGAAAGAATATTTTCCTCAAGAATAGAGTTCAAGTGTTTTATCAAAATTATTTTCCATCTAAGAAAATAAAGGGTTCTGTTTCTATCCCTATTTTTACATTGATTTGACTATGTTGTGATGGAATTATTTTTATGAATTCCTTTATCTTATATGAATTGTTTTATGGTGTCACGATGTTTAAGATTCCCATTTTTATTACATGGGTTATGCTATGATGTATGGTTTATGATTTTGTGGCACACATAAAAATGGTATCATTATGAGATGGGTGGGACCTATATCTCCCTCCAATTCATTGGGTAAAGATTTTATATCTCATGAGATAGACATGGCTGGAACGGTAGGTTATACCGGTTCAGTGAAACAGGACTGAAACGAGGGTGACTCGGTTCAGAAAGGGACTTTATCCACTAAGATAGTCTTGGCAATGAGTCTTGACTAACAAGAAATGATTCTCTATGATTATGTGTGTATGCCACAAATTTTCATGTTTTAAGTTATGATAATTGTGATTACATTTCACTGCCATGATTTATCCCATGTTATGAAATTATGATCTCTTTTGCAGGTTAAGATTTCCAAAAGTTATGTGCTTGTGTATACGATGTGATTGATATTTATTTTGTTTACCCTTACTCAGCATTTGAGCTCACCCTTTCGTATGTTTTCTTTCCCCAGGTCAGGAAGAAGGTTATTAAGTAAGATATTCCAAAAGGGACTATAGATATGATGAAATAAATGGGAGACAGTGTAGACGCTTTATGAACCAGTTGTTTATGTTTCCCAGTTTCTAAAGACACTATACCTATACGGTCCTTTCGTGGTTTTGTAATATGTTGTAATAAGTATGCTTCAATTTTTAAGTATTAACAATGTATGTAAAGTACGAGTCATTATATGTACACCTGGTTTGAAAATACTAAGAGATATGAATTCTTTGAATCACATTTTAATTTTGAACCCTTGTGAAGGATTTGAAAAGATGATTACGAAGGATTTAATAGAAAAAACTTAAGTATATATGTATTTTTAAGAATATTTCATGATTATTACATCTTATAAACAATTTTAAAGATTATGTGATTTCTCATTTAGACTATTTTTTCACAGTTTAATTTTTGGTTTTGGTCAATGAATAGAACCAGAGGGATTTTTGATTGGGCTAAATGTGAACTAAAGTGAAATTATTTCCTACATAATACAAATGAAATTGTATCTTTAAGGTGAATCATTGTTATTATTCCTAATCATCTATCTAGTTATATGATTAAAAATATTATCATTGGTGAGTTCCCTAACACACATAATTAGTGAAAATCGAGTTTCAGGAAATCCATGAAGAGAAGAAGATTAATCTTCTTATATGTCATGTATGTGTGAATAAATACTAATGGAAATTTCATAAAGGAAAAAAAGAATATGTTTTATGTGTTGAAAAGAAGGTCATAGAGAAACTAGTTTCTATGGAAAAAAGAAAAGTTTTATGGAGGGTTATGAAGTTCATCCTAATGCACCCTTTATATTTCAATGTATTATGTGTGGGAACATGGAAATTATCAAAGTAAATTCCCTAATCTAATTTCCAACCCTAGTACAAAAGAATTACCTATTCTATTATAATATTTGGAGTGAAGATACTGAAATTTTTATGTATTATTATTCATGAATTATTTCATTAAAGTGGAGATCAATGATATATTAATTATATGAATCATGAAATATCTATGAATTATTTAAAAATATATTTTATAATTGTATTTAAAGAAATATTCAGTGATATGTGATATTTTTTTGGGACATATGATTGTGGGATATATAACCCTTAATGTGATCTTGATATTCAAATAATTATTTTCCGTTTGGATAAAGATATGATGAAGCAAATTGTATAGTATTTCTGACCATGTGAGTGAGTGGTGATTTGATATAAAAGTGATTTACATTATCATTTAGGAATTTAAATAAATTTATGGATCTATGTATTATAATATAGAGTTTTTAGTCATTTATATTATCATTGTGGTTTAGGTGATGTTATTTTTAGGTGACCTGAAACTTTTAATTGGGTTTAGGAATAATACTCCATTCATTTTTAAATAAATTTTTTGGTTGATATATGATCATATTTTTTAATTATGTCTTATAAAATAGTGGGATATATATAATCCTGAAGGTTGAAAATGATTTATTTATAAGGTGATATTTTCAGAGATATTTATGGTCAAAAAAAGGATTTCATTTCAGTTCAAAATGTAAATTTGATTCATGGTTTTTATTGGTGGAATAGACTTCATTATACGATTATATAGTTATTTATCATACATATTAATGAAATTTTGGTAGAAGATTCATTGGTTTTTTTATCTGTACCCTTTAGGTCTAACAAGTTATTTAACAATAAATATTATTTGGAAATAATATGATTAAATTTTAATACATATAATCTGAATGGTATGAGATCACCTTTGAGGTTATCTTTTTTTAATATTGAATTTTTTATATTAATTTAGGATGTAGGGATATTTTTTATCAAATATTTAACATTTTTTTATTTAGTAAATTTTGTTTTAAAATGTATCGTTTTTTCAAATGAATTTTTTCACATTTTGGATATTATATTTATCTATGGTAACTGTTTTGGTTTTGTTTAATGATAAAAGATATGAGTAATATCTCATTATCCATTTTTATATTATGTTATATGTTATAAGTTTATGTTAGTTCTATAAGAATGAAAAAAAAATTATTTAATACTCATAGTTTGGAGAAAAATATGATATTGTGGTGGAAATTTATTAAAGGATTAAATTATTGTTGTAAAGTAAGTATACATCATTATATTCTCAGATAAAATGGTAAAGGAAATCCTTAACTCTTTTAATTTGTTCTTGAAACAAAAAAAATTATCGTATTATTTTCATTTTTTATGAATGGTGGCATTTTCAACAAATTATTTGTTCATAGTTTTGTGGTCACTAAAATTATCATGATCATTAACATTCTTTTAATAAATGTTCTATGTCATTCGTCATCATTATTTTTACACTACATTTTCCACAATTTCCTTGTTTTCAATACTCAAAAAATTTAACCTATTTGGAAACCAAATTTTTTGTTAATCCAGATGACCTTTTTATTTACATTTCCCATCTTCTGAAGATAATTTTATATTAACCCTTTTTATGATTTGGGTTTTTAGAAAATGAATTTATCAAATCTTACGCCCCTGATTGGAAATAAATATCTTAAATTGTGAGAACGTAATTTGTTAATGTTGGTTATAATGTAAAACGGTAATATTTTAAAAGTACATAATGTTTGATAGCTTAAAAAACAAGAAACACTGATCTCTCATGAACCATGAGATGCTATTATTTTATGGCTATTATAACATTTAAATTAATTTGGAATGTATAGATAGATGCAGAAAACATAACTAATGTATATAAAGGTCCTTTGCAAAAAAACATTATTGGTGAATTCAAAATAAATATTTCCTTAATTTAGATTAGTGTCAATTTATTCGTGAAAATAAATTTTTATTTAGAATTGTTTTTATATCATTTTGGGTGTGAAAATTATAAATATTTTTTTCACAGTTTCAAATTTTTATTTTAAAACAATAATATAATTTTTTAAATCATCATATAAAAATTGTACTTTTTTATTTTTTGGAATATTTCATTGAAGATTTATTTCTCAGTAAACAGTGAAAGATAAATATATTTATAGAAAACTATATTTTTCTTTCATGAATTTATAAAGTAACATATTTTTAAATGGTTTCAATGTAAAATTAGTTCTCTTGTATTATTAATAATACTATTTAGTTCTTTAAAATAAATTTTATTGTTGAATTTTTATGAAAAATGTTTTATAGGTAAAAATAATGTTTTCAAAAAAACTTTTTTTCATTGTATTTTTTATTTTTATTAAATTCTATACATAAATTTAATGAAATTTATTCTTTAAATTTTTATTCTATATTTTCATTCATTTGGTGAAAATTTGGTAAATAGTTACCTTTTCTTTTTGTTCAATTTTAATAGTAACTATAGTAAATATTTACTACCATGATAAAGGTAAAATGGGTTAATTTGGGATAAAAAATATGTGCTAAAGATTGAAATTCATTAAAAACATGAATTTATTTCATTTTATGAGTATATTTTATCCACATTAATATAAAATTCCTAAATATTTCTTTTTTTATATAACATAGATTTTGGCCTTTATAATATATAAGTTAAAGACTAAGTCAAAAATTTAAATTTCATTATTTTGATGTCTATAATATCTTATGATAGGTGGAAAACAATATATATTCATCTATAAATTTATATTTTATACATGAATGAAACTTTTTTACATGGTAATTTATTTATAATTCAATGTGATGAAATAATTACAATAAATGTATATGAATCACTAATTCAGCGCATGTCCAAGCAATAAATAATATATTAAATGATTTTAAAAATAATAAAATTTAAATTTAATTGTTGATTTAAAATTTTAAATAATTGTTACAGATAAATATGTAAAATTATATATTTTATCATGTCTTATATTTTAATTTCATTGCTTTCAAGTAGTTTTCAAAGTCAATTTTTTTGAATAGTTCCTCAAATGACATTTATAGTATTCTACATTAAATATATTTAATTAAATTATTTAAAAACAATAAAAATAACTAATTTGGAAAATTTGGAATATAAATTTAATAAAATTTCACCCCTTTTCCATTTATGAGATAATTTTCACCTTACATGTAAAATTATAACCCTTTAATATTGAAAAAATCATTACCAGGAGTAAGGTTTAAATTAGAAACCAAGAGGTTAAAAATATAAAATCTTGTTAGATTATTATATTGAAACAATATATTCCATATCTTAGAATAAATGTAATTTTTTTAAATTTTATTTGATCTAGACACATTTAATATATTAATATATCATATAATTCTGAAAATTAAATTAATTATTTTTAAAATAAGCAATATCATCTTAAAAGAATTAAAATTCATAAAAAACTATATTCACCCTAGTGAATTTGATATGGTTGAAAATAAATATTAATATCCATTTATTATTCACATTATATTTTATTGAAACATTCTTGACCCTTATATAGTAAAAACATTGATATCCTGGTAATTTTCAAAAGGTTTAATAGTGGTTAAAACAATGAGATAAGTCTAAAAACATAACCAAAACATGTCAAAATATTAATGGGAGAGATTATTTTTACTCATCATAAAATTATATTTTAATTATTTCAATTTTCATCTATCATTCAGTGAGAAAAAAATTATATTAATTTAACACTTTACATAATTCTAAGAGTACATCTGCTGTTAATTGTAAACGGGTGACTCCTCACCTTCATTATTTATAACATTTCAGAATTAACAATAGGGAAATACTGAACATAATATGAGTTTATATTCCTTAAAAACATCATATATCTTTGGATCTTTCCAAAATACTATATATTTATAGATTAAGGTGTAATCCAAAAGTGGTTTCTCAATAAGAAGGTACCACTCTTAACCGAGTGTATTCAATTTTATTTATTCTTCTACCTCCTATAAATCTATGGTGTCCATTAAAATAAATAAATTTTGTATATTGAATATTTTTAATTTCTAATATAATTATCTAACACCAATTATCCACATTATTAAAAATGCTATATAAAAAATAAAACATCACTTTTGAGTAGGTGTGGACTACCACTTCCACATTGTGATGCCTTTCATTTTTTGATAACCACTTTAATTGGATGGTTATAATGATTTAATTAATGAATATATATATATATATATATCATGATATTATTATTTTTATGTATATTTTTCATAGTTATTAAACCTTATTTTTTCCACCTATCGAAAAATTGAGCCATGATGTAAAGACCCATAAATTTCAAGGAATTTTTTTTTCTTGACTTCTTTGGAATTTTACAAGTACACAGTTTCTGACAGCACCAGATTCCGAGGCCCGGTGTGCCCGAAATAATTTTCTGAAGTTTATATTGGGTATATTCTATGAACGGATGAGAAGGTTTTTATATCTCTTGAAGCGGTGCTAGGGATTAAAATCAGAGGGCACTGATGAACTTGCATGGCTGGTAATTTCTTAAGGGGACCTTTACCGTAGTTGCATTTTATGAGGGTTGAAACTTAATTTTTGGTGTTAAATCTTAAACTAAATAAAATTGTGTGGTACAAAATATTATTTTTGGAGTTGGAAATTTCCTCCCATGTGTGGATATTTGTGAGGTGGGGCCCACACGATCCCCAACATTCATCTCCCCATAACTCCCCTCAACTCCCCATTAAGACCCCTTATTTATTACTTTGACAACTCCACATATTCATTATGGTGGATCCTTCCTACCTCCCTCATCCAATTAAATGTACCAACCTATCAATTTAATATCAGCGTTAAATTAATTGTCACCACTTTGGAATTAATATAAATTTCATGAAAATTCTATTATTTGGTGAGCCACCTTATTCTTTTGGCGTTGGAAAATCACTTTTGGGAAAAGACTCTGGGGAATTAAAGGAGAGGTGATCCTTCATCGACGAAGAACACCCCCGGTGAAGAACGCGAAGAACTTCTTCCAATGTTGAATCTTCCTCGGACAAACCACGACGTCAAGGATCCTGCATCGCCTACGAAAATGACCCTTCCTCCATCATTGATGGAATGACACCATCTTCCTCGATGCTCGTCTTCCAAAGATCGACGACGAACGACATCAACTACGAGGTAGGGGGATTTGTATATTTCATTTATGTGTTTTATACTCTCGATCATGGAGTTTATTTGTTGGGTGATGATTTTAGCCACTAACGTGGTGGGTACGGACTAACAAACAAGTCTGGACCCACCAAAATTTTGTTCTTGATGTGCAGGGTGTTTGGTGATGACGAAACGAGACTGCAACACCGATTTGGGGCCTTTGCAGTGGAGTTCGGATCCCGAGACGACCATAGGCACAGACGGAAGAAAAAACGGACCACTGGAATGACTCTGGCGGCCCACGGAAGACAGTGGAGGCCGGCACCGGCCAGCCGCCTGGAGGTGCCGGTGCCCCGACACGCCGCCGGCAGGAGCCCAGCGCGGCACCGGCCACAGGGGCGAGCAGCGGATCTCGCGACCGCGTGGGATCTAGGGAGACCAGCGGCGCCATCTTGGCTCCGTGTTCGTGGAACCGGGGGCCGCGTCCCCCACTCGGCTAGCTAGCGGATCCAGCACACCCCCCCCCCCAGCCGGGTCGGGGTAGGTCACGCGGACTGGGCCGCACCGGCCGGGCCGGACCCGGACCCAGTTCGGGCTGACCCAGGGTGGGTTGGGCTGGGTCGAACCGGGCCCAAACCCCCACTTCAGACCGTTTTTCGGTCTTCTTCCCATAACTTAAGCTATGGACCTCTGATCTATGCACCTCTAGTAGCATAGGAATCCTTGTATCATGAAGGTCGTTTCCTTATATTACACTCGAGGTTTTCGGCAAAGTTTGTGTATGGTCGGGTTGGTTTGAACCCGAAACCAATCAGGCCCTAGGAGTAGAAACGCTTATAACTTAAGGACCGGACATCTGATTGACGTGACGTCAACTACGTTGACTTACTTTTGATGGGACAGTTCACTTGGCTTACTCCACTTGAGGTTTGGATGTAGCTGGAGTACGATCGGGTTGGTTTTAGCTTAAAAACCAACAACACCCCTAGAATGGAAAAACCAATAACTCTCAGACCGGGCGACTGATTGACGTGTCGTCTATCGCGTTGGGTTTCTTTTTTATGAGACGGAACTTTGGGATACATTAAATCTGGACTTTGTGATATTTGATGTATCGACCCCCTTGGCTCGAGGAGTGGACCCACTCGGAATCGAGCGTGTTGTGAGCGGGAACCCTAGAGCTGGCTGTGACTGCGATGAATACCGTGATTGGATCCTCCATGGGTTCGACGAAGATGAAGAATGTACATGGATGCTATGAGGGTTCAGCAGTGAGGAAATCTGTACTTGGATCCTCTATGGGTTCGGCAGGGAGGATGACTGTACTTGGATCCCTCGTGGGTTCAGCAGGGAGGATGAATCTACTTGGATCCTACGTGGGTTCGAAAGTGATGTTACTGTACTTGGATCATCCGTGGGTTCGGCAGCGACAACTTATGTACTTGGATCCAACTTGGGATTGGTAGAGGAGATGGTTCAGTGGTTACATCAAATCATCTCCACCCCTCTTCGTGAGTAGTGTACCTGTGTGAGCTGATTCTTGACTTTCAACAATTGTCTTATATGTGATTGACTATCTTTCCTATGTGGAATAGGTTGTGCTTGGGCTTGAGAGTTGGAGTCGAACTAAGATTGATAACTTAGGTATGTGTATGGGAATATACAAAAGTAGGGTTGGTTGATTCTTCGGGAGTGTTCCCTTCCTTTGTGGTTTATCCTTCATAGATTCTGGGAGACCCTCGTGGGTCCTGGGGTCCCTACTGAGTATCATATACTCAACCCTGCACGGGTTATGCCTGCACTACATTGTGTTGGATGCAGACGACGGACAACACTGATCGTGGAGGATTCCTGTAGAGCTGGACAGTACCCGGAGGTGGACCACCTAGTGAGGCATGTACAGAGCGGACGGACGGACCCAAGGTGCCAAGGAGACCATCTGTACCCACCCTACAACTGTGATTCTCGGAAGAAGAATCAGTGGTTTCTTCATTACTTTACTGCTTTTGTAATTTTCTTTTCATTTGTACTGTACTCTAAGTTGGGGTTGTATACTGGCCCATTTACTTTTGTACTCAGTTTTACTTAGTTCTTACTTCACTTACGTACTCTGTTGTGTTGTTTACTTATATGAAAGGATATTCCTTCCCTTTTTATCATGATTTACACCATTGGTGCTAGTCACCAGCCCCTGGAATATGTAAGGTGGGCTTGTGGTAGTCACGGAACGGGCCCCGAGAATGGGTCGTGAAAAATTGGTATCATAGGAGTCGATGCTACCGCAGAACTCATGACCCGGATAATTTCTTTTCTGTGAAGCAATAGTGTTTAGAGCATTGAGTGTGGTTATCAGTCCAGAGGGTGCAGTGTTAGTGTAGCGGCTGACGTATCTGTACACCAGGAACCAGACTTATGATTTCTGACTCAGTTCACGAAAACATTGATTGCATGTGTGTTTCAGAAGTTTTCTTTGTGATTAATTTGTGTCAGCTCACCAGGTATACTGTATTAATCGTGGTTCACCTGTTTCTTTTCAGGATGGCCCCACGAAGGCATCCAGCCAGTGTTCCAAGTTACATGTGAGATGGAAACCCACCGAGCGACAAGGCCTCGGTGCAGGGCCCCATTACAGCGGATTCACCAGCGGTACCGCTGCCTACTGAGCCACTGATGCTACCGGCCCCAGCAGCAGAGAGTGCACGCCGCCTAAGTGCATTGCACGAGTTTCAGCGATAGAGGCCGCCCAGGTTCTACAGAGATATGGACCCTCATGTAGCTGAGGATTGGTTAGAGGCTATCATCAGAGTCTTCAGATTAGTGAGGACACCAGTTGACCTTATGTTGATCCTTGTCGCGAATCTACTGCACGCAGCAGCAGGTAGATGGTGGAGCCTAATGCTCCAGGTGCATGAAGAGGAATCTCTGATTGGACGAACTTCGAGAGTATCTTCCACTCGGTTTTTGTTCCAGCCACCCTCTGTGTGGTGCGCATCTAGTAGTTACTTAATCTACGGCAGGTCAGTAAGATAGTAGCTCAGTATTCAGCGAGGTTTACCGACCTATCGTGCTACTCCACGGACATGGTACGACACCCATTATTCTGGGCCCGGACCTTCGACCAGGGACTAAGGCATGAGATCAGGGCTTCGATGGTCTCCCTCTGTATTCCGACGCAGTCAGGAGTGCTGGAGAGAGCCCTTATTGTGGATAGATTTCTTGTTGAGCTGACTCCAGCAGTGAGACCCACCGCAGGGCAACACGTAGCGGAGTCTTCTGCAGCCGGAAGTAGACAAATGTCGCAGAGTACAAAGTGGACTAGGCCATCAGGTGGGAGACCCCAGGATTCTTGTTCGGATATGCGGGGCACACGAAGTAGATCTAGCCATACGAGGGGCAGGCAGTGCTATGCATGCAGCAGGCAGGGAAAAATGGCTCGGGACTGCCCGACCCGACATGAAGATGAGCAGTAGACAGTGGAGGGAACTCCCAAGGAGAGAAAGAGGTTCGACCGTGGTGGTCCTCATGGAGCACGTGGACGAGGCAGATGAGTTGGTCGAGCATCAGGTGGTGGATGGCATTTTGAGGCTCTACCACCACCACACCCAGGAGGTCCACCCCGACCACATGGAGCTGGAGGACAGAGGCAAGCTCAGCTCCAGGCCGCAGAGGCTTATGACCATGGCACACCTGAGATGATTCGAGGTATTATCTATATCTACTACACCCTTGTTGCGGTTCTTATAGACACGGGTGAGAGTCGTTATTTTATTGTTTCTGCCCTTGATCGGATCTCGAAGATTCCGATGGAGTCGTTCGCTCAATCCTTATGGCTAGAGACTCCTACGAGAGAAGACTCGACGATTACGCACTGGTGCAGGCAGTGTGAGCTTTCTCTAAGAGGCGAGAGCTTCGGCTGGGAACTTCTTGTAGCAGCGTCGAGGCCTTACGACATCATCTTGGGTATGGACTAGTTATCTACAGTCCATGCCCAGATAGACTATATTAGGCGCAATGTGCGGTGTGTCCGCACGGATGGGACCAAGTTCTCCTTCATTGGCGAGAAGGGAACCATTGCAGTGCAGGATGGACATACGTAGAGGAGAGGGCTGCCGATCACACATCAGTTGGCTAGTCACATCCTAGGAGCGGTTGATGTGTGGGGTCTAAGTTTTTCTATTGTGGTGGATCAGTATGCTGACATTTTTCCTCACGATGTTCCGGGACTACCTCCTCGAAGATACGTAGACTTATACATAGACATGTACCCCGGGACAACATCGATATCTACTCCAGCATATCGGAAGGCTCCCGCCAAGTTTTGTGAGGTGCAGGTACAGCTGGTGGACTTGCAAGGGAAAGGATTTATCCGACCTAGTGTTTCACCATGGGCTACTCCGATTTTATTCACCAAGACGGCGGATGGGAGCTTCCGACTATGTGTCGACTACCATTGCCTGAGTCATGTGACCAGAAGGAACAAGTACCCACTTCTGAGGATTAATGTCCTTTTCGATCAGCACAAGGGAGCACGATGGTTCTCGAAGATAGACCTCAGGTCAGGCTCTCACCAGCTCAGAGTTCGAGACGAGGATGTGCAGAAGACAGCCTTCAGGTGTCGATATGGCCACTACGAGTTCTTGTTTATTCCCTTCGGCGTGACCAACGCTCCAAAAATGTTCATGAGTCTCATGAATAGGATATTCCAGCCTTACCTCGATCGGTTTGTCGTAGTCTACATTGACGACATAGTGATTTACTCAGCTACTGAGAAGTAGCACACCTACCACTTGCGGGTTGTACTGGATACACTCCGAGAGCACCAGCTTTATGGTAAGCTCTAGAAGTTCCAATTATGGATTTGAGAGTTTCACTTCTTGGGACACCTCATCTCGGAGGTGGGAGTTGTAGTGGACCCAGCGAAGATTGAGGCGGTACTTGCTTGGGAGCCACCCAGGAGTGTGACGGAGGTGCGGAGTTTCTGAGGTCTGGATGGGTATTATTGGAGATTTGTTCCAGACTTCTCCAGAGTTGCAGCACCACCTTCAGCTCTGATGAATAATGGGAAACCCATTGTGTGGTCAGATAGATGCCATCAGAGCTTCGAGAAGCTAAGATAGAGATTGAATAGTGCGCCCATCTTGAGGATACCGGAGGAGGGTGTATGGTACGTAGTTTACTATGACGCATTAGGGACCAGACTCAGGTGTGTCCTGATGCAGAAGCGAGCAGTGATCACTTACGGTTCATGGAAGTTGAGGTAGCACGAGCAGAACTACACTACCCATGACCTGGAGTTAGCTGTAGTGTTCTTTTACCTGAAGATGTGTCTGCACTATCTAATGGGAATGCGCTTTACAGTCTACTCTGACCACCAGAGTCTCAGGTACATTTTCTCGCAATAGGACCTGAACCCGAGACAGCGGTGATGGCTCAAGTTCCTCTAGGAATATGACTTTGAGATTGTCTATACATTTAAGAAGTGGAACGTAGTAGCTGATCCTCTCAGCAGAAGATCAGACATACAACTTCTAGGGGAGGCGATGGAGCAGATAGCAGTGTTGCTAATATCCTTCATGGATAGAGATGGGGTAGCCTTTCTATAGTCTCTCACAGTCACTCCTCTACTACATCAGCAGGTTAGAGAGCGACAGCATGGGTACATTGACTGTGAGACGTGACGTGCTCATATTTCCACAGGGCAGGCACCTGATGGATTTTTTGAAGGAGGAGAGCACGCCATCCTCTTCAGGGGACGTACAATGGTACCAGTTGCACTATAGGAGGAAGTGCTGAGGGAGTTTCACACTTCCCCTCTAGCGGTACATCCTAGAGTGGTGAAGTTGTACTGGGACCTCAGACGACAGCATTGGTGGCTGGGTATGAAGAAGGTTTTAGCAGAGTTCATTTCACGATGCCTCACTTTTCAGCAAGGGAAGGCGGAGCACCTGGTACCAGCAGTCTTGGTACAGCCCTTGGAGGTTCCGGAGTGGAAGTGGGACGGTATATACATGGTTTTTGTGATGGGGCTTCCATGTACTTCCAAAGGACACAACTCCATCTGGGAGATCGTACACCGACTCACCAAGTCTGTGCACTTCCTTCTGATCAGAGAGCAGGTCTCAGTAGAGATCTTGGGACGCCTCTACGTTCAGGAGATCGTACGTCTTCATGGTGTGCCATCATCTATCAAATCCGATCGTGATGCTCGATTTACTTATCGGCATTGTAAGGGGTTGTAGGAGGTATTTTGGGACGCAGCTACGCTTGAGCACCGCCTTTCATCTGCAGACAGATGGCTAGACAGAGAGGACCATTTAGACTCTCGAGGACATTCTTTGTGCATGTTTCCTTGACTTTGGTCGTATCTAGGAGGATCACCTACACTTGGTGGGGTTTGGGTACAACAACAGCTACCACTCCACCATCGGAATGACACCTTACGAGGAATTTTACGGCCGACCATACAGATCACCTCTGTGTTGGACTGACCCTGGGGAATCAGCACTTGTAGGACCAGAGATGGTTCAGGCTATATAGGAGAAGGTTCATATCATCTAGGAGAAGATGAGGACTGCACAGAGAAGATAGTAGTCCTATGCTGATAGGAGATGGAGACCACTGGTGTTCGAGGACGGCGACCAAATTTTCTTACGAGTCTCACCTCGACGTGGATTACGAAGATTTGGTCAAGGCGGTAAGTTATCTTCGCGCTTCATCGGGCCTTTCCAAGTCCTCAGCAGAGTAGGCGAGGTGGCTTACTGCATGTCCCTTCCTCCTCTGTTGCACCGGGTGCATGACGTCTTCCACGCATCTCAGCTGAGGAGATACGTACATGACCCAACCCACATAATTGATCATGGTGAGCTAGAAATTGATGACAGGGATACCTTCACGGAGGTCCTGGTGGGGATCGAGGATCGACAGGAGCGGGTCCTACATGGATGGTCGATTCCTCTGGTGTGCATTCTTTGGCAGCACGGGAACCTTGAGGAGAGCACATGGGAGCGGGAGACTCAGATACGTGCTCAGTACCCTCATTTTTTCCCTAGTTTATGTTATACCTTTACTGGGATTTGAAGCCCTGAGGTGTGAGTAATTTAAAGACCCTTAAATTTCAAGGAACGTTTTTTTCTTAAATTATGTGGAATTTTACGAGTACATGGTTTCTGACGGCACCTGATTCTGAGGCCCGGTGTGCCCGGAATAATTTTCTGAAGTTTAGCTTGGGTACATTCAGTGAACGAATGAGAAGGTTTTTCTATCTCTTGAAGTGGTGCTCGGAATTGAAATCTGAGGGCACCGACAAACTCGCAGTGCCGGTAATTGCTTAAGGATACCTTTACCGCTGTTGCATTTTATGAGGGTTGAAAGATAATTTTTGGGGTTGAATCTTAAAATAAATAAAATTATGTGGTACACAATTTTATTTTGTGAGTTGGTTATTTCCTCCCAAGTGTGGATATTTGTGAGGTGGGGCCCACACAAGCCCCAACCTTTATCTCCCCATAACTCCCCTGAACTCCCCATTAATACCCATTATTTATTACTTTGACAACTCCACATATTCATTATGGTGGAGCCTTCCTACCTCCATCATCCCATTAAATGTGCCAACCTATCAATTTAATATCAGCGTAAAATTAGTTGGCACCACTTTGGAAGTAATATGAATTGCATGAAAATTCTATTAATTGGTGAGCCACCTTATTCCTTTGGCATTGGAAAATCACTTTTGGGAAAAGACTCTGGGGAATTAAAGGAGAGGTGATCCTTCATCGACGAAGAACACCATTATTCAACAAAGAACAACCCCGTCGAAGAATGTGAATAACTTCTTCCAATGTCGCATCTTCCTCGGACACACCTCGACGTCAAGGAGCCTACGTTTCCTACGACAATGACCCTTCCTCCATCGTTGACGGAACGACACCGTCTTCCGTGACGGTCATCTTCGGCGGCTCGACGACGAACGACGTCAACTACGAGGTAGGGGATTTTTATATTTCATTTATGTGTTTTATACTCTCGAACATGGCGTTTAATTGTTGGGTGATGATTTGAACCACTAACACGGTGGGTATAGACTAACAAACAAGTTCGGACCCACCGCTATTTTGTTCTTGATGTGTGGGGTGTTTGGCGACGACGAAATGGGACTGTAAAAACGATTTGGGGACTTCGCAGTGGATTTCGGTTCCTGAGACAACAACAGGTGCTGACGGAAGCACAAACGGACCATCGGAATGACTCTGGTGGCCCGCGGAAGACTGCAGCGGCGCAGGTCACCGGTGTGGCGGCTCCGGCGACCGGAGGCGGCGGCCGACACCGGGCGGCCGCCTAGAGGCGGCGGCTCCCCGATGTTCCGCTGGCAGGGGACCACCGTGGCACCGTCCAGGGCGGAGATCAGCAGATCCCACGAACGCACGGGATCCGAGGAGACCAGCGGTGCCATCCCGACACCGCGTTGGCGGAACTGGGGGTCGTGCCCCCCACTCGGCCCGTTGGCTGAGCCAGCACACCCCCCCCACCCCGGCCAGGCTGGGGCGGGTCACGCGGACCACGCCACGCCACTGTCGTTTCCATATATTACAATAGAGGTTTCAGCGAAGTTTGTGTAGGGCGAGGTTGGTTCGAACCCGAAACTAACCGGACCCTTGGAGCGGAAACGCTTATAACTTAAGGACATGATGTCCGATTGACGTGACGTAAACTACATTGAATTACTTTTGATGGGATGGTTCATTTGGAATACTCCACTAGAGTTTTGGACGCATCTGGAGTATGGTCGGGTTGGTATTAGCTCAAAAACCAACCGGGCCCCTGGAATAGAAAAGCCAATAACTCTCAGACCGGGCGTCTGATTGACGCACCGTCTGTCGCTTTGGGTTTCTTTTGACGAGACAGAACTTTGGGATACATCAACTCTAGACTTCATGACACTTGATGTATCGACCCCCTTGGCTCGAGAAGTGGACCCTCCCAGAATCGAGCGTGTTGTGTGCGGGAACCCTAGAGCTGGTTGCGACTGCGATGACTACCATGATGGGATCCTCCGTGGGTTCGACAACGATGACGACTGTACTTGGATCCTCCGTGTGTTCGTAAGTGAGGAAGACTATACTTGGATCATCCATGGGTTCGGCAATGAGGACGACTGTATTTGGTTCCTCTATGGGTTCGGCAGCGAGGATTCCTATACTTGGATTCTACGTGGGTTTGGCAGTGATGTCCCTGTACTTGGATCCTCTGTGGGTTCGGTATCGATGACTTCTATACTTGGATCCTACGTGGGTTCGACAGAGGAGATAATTCAGAGGCTACATCTAATCATCTCCACCCCTCTTCATGAGTAGTATACCTATGTGAGCCGAGTCATGACATTCAACAATTATCTTTGATGTGATTGGCTATCTTTCCTGTGTGGATGAGCTTGTCCTTGGGATCAAGAGTTGGAGCCGATCTAAGATTGATAACTTAGGTATATGTATGGAAATATACCTAAGTAGGGTTGTTTGATTCTTCGGGATTGTTCCTTTCCTTTTTGGTTTATCCTTCGTAGATTCTGGGAGACCTTCGTGGGTCCTGGGGTCCCTACTATGTATCGTATACTCACCCCTGCACGGGCTATGCCTGCACTACATTGTGTTGGATGCAGACAACAGACAGTACTGATCGTGGAGGAGTCTTGTGGAGATGGACGGTACCCAGTGGTGGACCACCTAGTGAGGCACACACGGAGTGGACTGACAAACCCGAGGTGCCGCGGAGACCATCTGTACCCACCCTTCAGGTGGGATTCCCGAGGACGAATTAGTGGTTGCTGCTTTACTTTACTGCTATTGTACTATCCTTTTCATTTATATTCTACTCTCAGTTGGGTTTGTATACTGGACCATTTACTTTTGTACTCATTTTTACTTAGTGTTTACTTCACTTGCGTAGTCTGTTGTGTTGTTTACTTTTATGAAAGGTAATGCCTTCCCTTTTTATCTGGATTTACGACTTTGGTGCTAGTCGCCAGCCCCTGGCCTATAGAAGGCGGGTTTGGGGTAGTCAGGGCATGGGCCCCGAGGATGGGTCGTGACACATGATCTATTTATATATTAAAACAACATTCTCCATGAAGTTATGTAATTCATTTCTTCATCAACAAATTTTATGAATAGTTATAAAATAAAATATAATGATTAAATATGAAACTCAATGAATTAATAAATTTCTAGTGATTATGGATATTTAATCAATATACAAGGGTCGATACTATCAAAATAAATCTTTCATAAAAAATTAAGCAGTTATCACCTGGAATGGTGATTTTAAAAACATGTTATTAATAAATAGATAATAAGATGTTATACGTAACCGATATATGGTATGAAATATATGTGTATGGTTTTGGAATACATGTTTGATAAATCTATATATATTATATATAATTTTAAAACATGTAAAAAGAAGGATGATACCTATGGTAATAGGTATACATTACAATACAATTTTATTCTAGATTGTTTATGACCAAATTTAAATTGAAGAAATAATATTATTATTATCTACTAAATCAAATTATTATTACTTATACTATGGTATTTTCTATTTTATACATTTTTTCTTTCATTTCACTAAATTTATAAACTCTAGAGATCGAAATATTTTTTCTAATGAAAACTATTTATGTTTTACTATTTGGTCAGAAATATTTTTCCCCAATCTCAGTGTTTTATTTAAAATGAGTTCAATAATGATTTTTATCATCTATAAATAGTAATGAAACACACTTTTATTAATGAAAATTTCTCTTGATCTAATTAAATGTCTTATTTTGTAAAATGGTTATATAAATCATATGTACTTCTTTGGTTTTATGTTATTTGATTTTAAAATACCGTTATGAATCGTTACCATTGCTAATATAGATGTTGAACAATGACCACATGATTAGTATAAATATTGGGCTTCAAAAAATCCAATTTACTTAGAAAAAGGATGTTATTACCTCATCAAATATAATTTCACCACACTTAGTCCATTTTTCTATTCTCAAAAAGGAGGTAGCATCACTAGGATTCACTCTTGACCAAGCCCAAACTGAGCTTTAACATGTTAATCATGAACTGAACTACATATGGAAGAAGTTGAAGTTAATAGAGATTACCACCCGAGCAATGTTATATAAGCCTCCCTTACCCTAAGGTCTTATTCTGATGTTATAAGCTAATATATAACAACACCCAATCACTAAGATTATGTTCATTTTTTTGTATAGAATAAATAATATACAATCATTTTATTATTGTTCCACTTTAAATATTTTTAAAGTAAAAATATTATTTATAGTTAAAATTCAATTAAGAAATCTATTTTGATTAATTAATGTAAATTTTAATTAAATAATATTTTACTAAAATATCATTACAAAAGTGCTTTTTATTAAATATAAATGGTCGTATAGTTTTTATGAATACAATTGTAATTTTTATTAAGGATTGAAAGCTGTTTTTGTCAAAACCCATGAATTTTTGAAGAATACTATTTTTTTTAAATTAAAAATTCATATATTTATAAAATTATTTGATAAAATTAATATTATTATTTTAATCAAGATGTCAAAATTTTCCAATGGTAAATTTTTCATAATTTTTTGAGACAGTGGAATTTTTGGGTAAAAATTAAATACTGTTTAAATATATAATGTGTTTTAAGACATCATAATGACCTAATAGTTATCTAATAAAACACTATAAATGGGTTGTTGGGACAATATATTTTTTACAATTAAAATAATTTGATTTTAGGTTTGTTTAATTTTTTTTACAAAGCCTTTGTGGACCCTCCAAGAGCTATAAAACATTTTATCATTTTAAATGATTTCCTATAGAGTGCGACTCACCTCCAAATAATCAAGATTAATATTTTAATAAGTTCGGAATTTCTTCTTATGAAATAATTTTTTACACTTACCATTGGAAGAAACCATAGGCAAAAACCAAGGGATGTTTTGTGGTTTTGATTAGTTTAATGTGTATTTTCCTAACCCTGAATAATAAATAATTCGCTCTACTTTCATTTATAAACCCACTAAATCTCTCATTCCTTTTCACTAAAACAATTTGGAGCTTGACCAACCCATTACCTACTCTCTCTAGAATCCTCCCAAGGCACCCCAAGCTCCCAAGAATCCCCTCTCAATCCTCTCCCAAGCCTTTGGGATCACACTTCCGAGTAAGTGATTTTGTCCTTACACATTTTTGTCCAATTTTCTTTATATTGTTATTCCATTTTATTTTCAACTAAAAGTATTGGCGTATGATTTCAAACCTCTCCTATACTTCCCTCCATATGTGTAAATGATGATATACCCCTTTCTCTCTCATTAATTCCCCTCATGTACAACTGTTACCATGCCGAAATTTCGTAAGGGATTTCTCTCTCCTCATTTATATTCATGAAATTCTTTTATATTATGCATCTAAATTCAATTACATATATTGGGTAATGTATTTATATGACCCCCATACTGTCCATTTAATCTACATATGATGATATACCACTTTCTCTCTAATCAACCATTTTTATGAATTCTTATGTCACGTTGTTATGGAGGCGAAATTGCATTGTAATTTTCCAAACCAAAGTCATTATGTTGTGAATACCATGAACATTTCTCTATCAAGGGTATTCACCCTTACACACATTTAGATATTTATTATATAGTTTTATTTATGAATTCTATATTCCTTTATCTTGAAATAAATGATGATTTTTAATTATTCCAAGTTGTATGATCCATGTGGCACACTTATGCATGAAATGAAATTATTATGTTGGGTGGACACTGGTAATGCTCCAATGTAGTGGGTAAAGATTCGTATCATGATACGTTATGTGATATGTGGTTTTACTCATGATAAATCAACGGAAATTAGGGTTTACTCATTCTAATTCATGTGAAATGAGGGTTTACTCATGCTCCATGAGAAATGATCCTTGGCTCTAGATAATATCATGTTAAATATTTTTGCCACATTTCCATGTTTTGATAATCATGTTATATCATACTTTTATGTTCATGTTTCTCTTATTCTCCATTGATATTCCTATTTCTGAAAATTTATTTTATTCTTTATTTTATGCCATGTTTACTCCCTTATTGGGCCTTATACCACACCTTTTTTTATGTATGTCCTCAGGTTATCCCATGTAATGCAAAGTATTAAGGAATGTTGTGGTCATGTAAAAGAACTTTTCAATAAAGATATTGTATTTTATATCTTAAGTTGTCATGAAAATTTCCTAATTTTCTAAGACACTAGACCTATCAATCCTCGAAGTCGTCTAAATTTCAATTTTATGTAATAAATCATGTTAAAGTGTGTAATAAAGAGCAGGGTTGTTATAGTTGGTATCAGAGGGTAGGATTAGTTATTTTTGAGATTAACATTAGAAAACCCTAGTGAAATATTTTGGTAAAGGAAAAATTATAATAAAAACATCTCTAAATTTTGGTGGGTATTAATTAGGTGGTTTATCAAGAAAATATATCTCTAGCTTGATATGAGAAAGTAGAGGAGACTCGGGCGCAGATGTATCTAGAGGTAAAAACCGAAAACACTACTTTGAGATAGACTTGAATAGGGACTGCTTCACAAAAATGGGACATACTACACACTTTTTTGTGACACTCCCGGGGGATATACTTTGGTAAATTCATAAGACTCGTATGAACTATTATTAAAGGAATTATTAAAAACGCCCCTAAGAATATATTTTGGGAAGTATATCACAGATAACATAGATAATTTAAGGAAATAAATTAAATTAATAAGTTATCCCTTTTTGTAATTGGATTCCCCTTTATACGTTACCCCTGATATACCTTTTATTCCATCCAATGGCCAGTAATAGTAAGACTCATTCTAACAACCGATGCAACGATTGTTGTGATGACTTTTCTAATGAGATACCCAATCTGATGGGAGTAGGAATCGCAAAAATTTCATGATAATCTCTCAGTTAACATATGTTTTGAATAGAAACAAGGGTCAAGAGGAATGTTCAACCCCCCCCCCACCCCCCAAGAAATAACAAGTCACAATCGAGAGATTCCTGATACAAATCCCTGTTAATTTTAATGGATCATATGATCCCTCTATTGTCTAACAATGGAACAACACCATTGAGAATGTAATCTCCATATGCCAATGTTCCAGACAAGAGAATGTTATTCTGACTGCATATCATATGGAGGGTTATGCTGATCAATGGTGGACATTGATCAAAAATATGAATCCTGAGGAGGATATCGAGGCATTAGAATGGAAGTATTTACAGAAAATGTTTTTGAATAATATTTTCAACACACCCTCCGACTTATGATGGAAAGGGATGTCTTTGACCTCAAGAAAAAAGAGGATGAAAACATCAGAGTTTATTAGGGAAACTTTACAAGTCTTGCATGATATGCCTCAGGATTTGTCGTTACCCCCCAAATTCTTGTTTACTACTGCTTTGGTGGGATAAAACCTAGCCTACATAATGCCCTAGCGATCAGTGACTTCGAGAGCGATGAGAAAATTCATGGATGTGCCCTCAATGTCAAAATGGAGATTAGTGAATCTCAGGGTTATCATTGGGATAGTAATCCTAGTGTGGAAATTTATTCTAGTGGTTTGATGGATAAATACAATGGTGAAAAGAAAATACAGCACCCCACTTTCTAAAGGTTCAAAAAGAAGCACCCTAGAAATTGGATAAATGGGACGACAAAATGATTTAGGTGTGAAAGAGAAGGGCACCTGGATATTAACTGTGGACAAGAAAAACTAGCTGCTTTGAAAGAGGACACGAATACTTCGTTAGACCCTCAAAACCTTGTTCATTGCTTCAACTGAAAAAACAGGGCACTTTGCAACCCTTTTCCCTAAGACTAGAATTTTCATAGGCATCCAACAACCTCCAAGGCAGCAATGATGATCTTTTTCCATTACAACTGCTGAAGCGAACACCAATAATGAAGTGGTGATAGGGACACTGGTTATTCATTCAAAAATAGAGAACACATTTTTTTTATTCTTGTTCTACTCATTCTTTTATATCCAGAATGTTTCGTAGAAAAATCTCGACACCACCAAAAATCATTGAAGTAAAGTTGTTGGTGAGAATGGTAAATGGGTAATTCATTGAAACCCATTAATATAACTCCTCCTCTATCACAATTAGTTGTTTGAACTTCCCAGAGAACCTTGTCATACTCCCACTATGGGAATTTGAAGCAATTCTTGGAATGGATTTTATTTCCTTATATAGAGCCAACATAAATTTCTATGAAAGGGAATTCACTCTCCATATGGGGAATCGACCCCTGATTCTGTACACGTGCAAGGAGGAGGATGAATCTTCTATAGCACCATCATATGAAGCATGGATATTATTGTCCTATGAGCATGTGTATCTTGCTTAAATGATTGAGTCTAAGTAAGTAACCATACTTGAAGACATGCATATTTTGAGGGAATTCGCCGAAGTACTTCTTGAGGAATTTTCTGGTCTTCATACTAGAAGAGATGTTGAATTCTCGATTGATCTTATACCTATGGAATTGAAAATATCCAAGACTCTGTATGGAATGGCTTTTGTGGATCTTGAGGAGATAAATAAATAACTATAAGTGAATCTAGATAAAGTTTTTACAATCCATAGTGCTTACCATGGGGGGCACCAGTACTCTTCATAAATAAGAAGGATGGGTCCATGCACCTTCTCACTGATTATCCTGATCTCAACAAAATCACAATAAAGAATGTGTAACTTTTTCCCTGAACTGATGACTTGTTCAATCAACTACGTAGAGCACAATACTACTCAAAGGTGGATTTTCGGTTGGGATATTACCAAGTAAGGGTGAAGAAGGAGGATTTCTCCAAGACTACTTTTTGTATAAGGTACGGGCACTATGAATTCATATTAACACCTTTTGGACCCACTAATTATCTAGAGATCTTCATGGAATTGATGAATATGTTATTTAGAGATTACCTTGACTAATTTGTGGTATTATTTGTTGAAGATATTCTTATATAATCCAAAACCAATTAGGAGGATGAGGAGCGTCTAATTAATATACTAGAGTCCTTGTGAATGGAAAAGATTTATGAAAAGTATACAAAGTTTTAGTTTTGATTGAAGAAACCTCATTCTTGGGTCATATCATCACTACAAATGGGATATTTGGGGATCCCTCCAAGATAGATGCAATTGAGGGATGGATGAGGCCAAAATTGGTGAATGATATTCGTAGCTTCTTGGGGTTAGTTGGATATTATTGCTGATTTTTGAGAAATTTCTCACGATTGTGAAACCCTCTTACCAATCTACCTTAGAAGGGATTCATGTCTTCTTGGAGTGATGAATGCGAAGAGAGATTTAAGGAGTTGAAAAAAAGGATTATCACTGCACCCGTACACACACGACCCCCATGTGGAAACTTTTTGTTGCATTTAGTGATGCTTTGAAGAAGTTCATGAGCTGTGTAATGATGAAACATGAAAAATTCATTGCCTCTGATTTAAGGAAACTTATAATTCATGAGTAAAACAATCTAACACAGGATCTGTAGTTGGTTGCAGTAATCTTCTCTTTGAAAATATGGTGGCATTACCCCTTTGAGGAGAAGTGTGAAATATATACATCACTCAAAATACTCAAGTATATATTCAAACATAAAGAGATGGATATGCACCAACAACTATGTTTAGATATGATCAAAGTATATGACTTCTCAATCCATTACCACCCTGTGAAAGTGAACAAGGTGTAAGATGCTCTAAGTAGAAGTGACCCAAAAATTCTTTCATTTATGAGAATTGAAAAGGATCCAATATTGTTAGATTTGATGATGATGGACATGGGAATCATAAATAAGGGAACATCATCAATCCTTTCAAAAATGATTTCTCATCCATCTATTTTGGAAAGGTTAAAAGATGCTCAAAAGGATGATGTGAGAATTCTAGAGAAAGTGGAAACTATGAGAAGAGGGAAATCCTTATATTTAAATGTTAATGAAGAAATAATTTTTACATTTTGGAAGATACTATGTGTTCCATCGTGTTTGGAGATAAAGAATGAACTTTTGGATGATGCACATAGTTCAAATTTATCTATTCACTCAGGAAACATGAATATGTATCATGATCTATGAGAGAATTATTGGTGGGATAACATAAACAAGGAGCTCAATGAGTATACAACAATGTGCCTAGTATGCCATAATGTGAAGTCGGATAGGTAGATGTCTAAGGAAATTATGCAACCATTACCCATACCAGTATAAAAATGGGAGAACATCACTATGGACTTTCTCACCGAAATTCTAAAGACATCCAACTGAAACAATGCTATCTGGGTTGTTGTGGATCATCTTACAAAGACTGAACATGTTATTTCAATTCGAGAGGATTTCCGATTGGATCAACTGGAACAGATATATATCAGAGAAGTGGTAAGGATTCATGGAGCACCATTATCTGTTGTATCCGATCGAGATACATGATTCACCGCTATGTTCTGGAATAGTCTTCAACATGCTCGGAATAATGGGCTGAACATCAGTACGGATTATCATCCTCAAGTTGATGGCCAATCTGAGTGGAATATCAAAACACTTGTGGACATGTTGAGATAATTCTCAATTGGATTCAAAGGAGGATGGGGTCAAGATCTTCCTCTGGTTGAGTTCTCTTATAATAACAGTTTCCAGTCAAGCATCCAAATGGATACTTATAAAGCCCTTTATGGGATGAGGTGAAAAACATCGACATGTTGGGATGAAGTTGGAGAGAGAAAACACCTATGTCCATAAATGGTTGATGAAATGGTGGAGAAGCTTCAAACCATCAAGCAGCACATTGAAGCTGCTCAGAGTCGATAAAAGAACTATCCTGAGAATCATCGATGACACCTAGGGTTTAATGCTGGAGACATGGTATTCCTCCGCATATCGCCTTGGAAGATATTTATGAGATTTGTGAAGAAGTAAAATATTATTCCTAGGTACATCGGCCCTTTTTATATCCTTGATCACATAGGAGTAGTGGCCTATCGACTAAAAAACCCACCATACATGTCTCAATTACAAGATGTATTCCGTGTATCACTCTTTAATAATTACATACCTAAACCATCACATGTACTCAATACATAGGTGGTACCATTGGATAATGACCTCTCCTATTAAGAGAAGATGGTGAAGATCTTAGATTGTAGGGAAAAAGTTCTACAAAATAAGACAATTCCCCTCATCAAGGTGTTGTGGTGAAACCACATGTTCGAAGAAACAAAGTGGGAATTGAAGGAAGTGATGAAGCATAGTTAACCTCATCTTTTTTAGTGTGGGAAAAAAGAAATTTCAAGAGAAAACATTCTTAAGGGGGGAATATTATAATGACGAAAACTTTTATTAATCAAAATTACTCTTTATCTAATTAAATATCTTATTATCTAAAATGGTTATAACAATCATAATGACATAAATAGTTCTATGGTTTTAGATTTTAAAATACCGTTAAGAATTTTTTTCATTTCTAATATAGTCAATTAACAGTGAACACGTGATTACAATAAATATAGGGTTTTAATAAATCCAAATTAATGAGACAATGGAATAAATGGACTCTTCTAATAGAATTTCTCCATATGAAGCCTGTTTTTTCAGAGCTTGGAAAGAAGGTAGCATCACTAGGCT
This sequence comes from Viscum album, assembly GCA_963277665.1. NCBI lineage: Eukaryota > Viridiplantae > Streptophyta > Magnoliopsida > Santalales > Viscaceae > Viscum > Viscum album. The sequence goes on along the minus strand of OY728121.1, from coordinate 1,401,458,618 downwards.
TCGTTCTTGACCAAGCCTAATCCAAGATTCAACACATTAAGCTTGAATAGTGACCACATGATTAGTATGATCCATGTGGCACACTTATGCTTGAAATAAAATGATTAAGAAGGGTGTTCCCGGATAGCGCTCTAATGCATTGGGTAAATATTAGTATCATGATACTCCAAGTGCAATGAGGGATTACTTATACTAATTCAAGTGAAATTAGTGATTACTGATGCTCCATGTGCAATGATCCATGGCTCATTCTAATATCATGTAAAATGTTGTTGCCACATTTCCATGTTTTGATAATCATTCTATACCATTCCTTTATGTCCATGTTTCTATTATTCTCAATTGATATGACTATTTCTTAACATGTATTTTATTCTTCATGTTCTTCCTTGTTTACTCCCTTACTAGGCTTTATAGATCACCCTTTTCTTATGTATGTCCTCAGGATATACCATTAAATTCTATGTATGAGGAAATGATGTGGCCATGTAAAATATTTTTCTAATAAAGATATCGTATCTTATGTCTTAAGATGCCATGTAATTTTCCTAATTTTCCAAAACACTGGACCTATCGTTCTTCAGAGATTTAATAAGTGAATGTTTATGTATTAAATCATGTTTAAGAGTGTAATAAAGAGAAGGGTTATTGTAGAAATGATTATTAAAAGTCATTTTACCCATTTTTATCATTCCATAAAAAATATCAATGTAGCATTATTTTTATTTTCTAAATGATGTTTTTTTATTTTGACTCAATTTTTTAATTGAAAGATTATTTTAATATAAATGGAAAAAAACAAATATTATACCACCATGACAACTCAGTGTTTAAGATATTCCCATAAAATTTTCAATGGTTCTTTTCAAAGAACATTTTCCCTATTTTAAAAAATATTTAAATTTTAGATAAGTGGTTTCAAAATTAAAATGTTATTTTCATCAAGAAATTTTTCATGTATATTTTAAAATAATTTTCAACAAAGTTGATACACTTTGATGTTAATTGTGATTTATTGGAGATATGATCCAACGATTCCACTATAATTGTTTCAAAAGAAGTTTCCTTATTAGGATATTGATATTTCAATGAAAACTGTTTATTTTTCATGTTTTATGGTATAATGAATTTTTTGAATGATTATGAATTTTTTTATTAACACGGGTTGTGCTATGATAATAAGATGATGGTTTTATGATATTTTCTACCATTTATGTATGGTTATCATTATGTGATAGGTGGAACATGAATTTTATATCACTCTAATGCATGGATAAAGGTTTATATCAAATGTTGTAATTAAGGGATATTAATATATGTGCTCAATACATTATTGGAATTAGGTAAGGATGCCTAATCCACTAAAGGAAATATGTGGTGATGACTAATACACTATGGAAATAGGTGGGGATTCTTTATCCACTGTGGGAAATATGTGATAATTCATGATACATTATGATGTGCGAAATACGAGTTGATTCCTGGTCTGTTATTATTTTAAGGTCTTTGTTATAAAACATGACATCGGAATTTTTTTATTCCTATGATAGTGACACAATTTTATAATATTATTATGATCTAAACATATGGTTCAAGATTGATTTATAATATTTTATCACTATTATGATTAATTTATTTTGAATTGATAATGTTTTATACAATTAATAATGATTTTGATCCATGATAGATTGGGTATGGTCATTATATGTTATGATAAAATACTTGTACCCATATTCTTACCATATTCTTTCTTATGGTCATCAATTGTTATCTCATATGTTTTCCCTTTTTTGATCATTTAAGATCACCCTTTCTTACATTTACCTTCCCATGGTTATAATGAAATTTTTTAAGTACGGTATGTCGTGAATGGGACAAATTGAGAAGAACATGATTAGGGATATTTAAGAATATACCTAAATAATATTTTCTTGTATCTAGTATCCAAATACACAAACCATTACAATTATAGAAAGTATCATAATGTTGTATATTTTATATTCTTCTAAAATTAGGTAATATTTATATATAAAATACTCTAGGTTGTATAATATGTTTCACACTTCTCTCTATATAGGTAGTGATTAAAAATAATCAATAAATATATAAAATTTTCATACACCAAATATTTTATGGTGGAATTTTTATAATGGATTTATTTATGAGGAACTACCTACAACTTTATTATTCTTAATTAGTTCTCAACCAAAGCCATTCAATGAAGATTAGTTTTATATAAAAAAAACATATCCATATAGAGGTATTAGGATTAAAATTTTACTGACTAAAATCATATTTAAATCCTCTATTCTATCATTAAATTAATCCATGAAATTATTAGTAACATAATTCAATGTTAAGAGAGTTAGTGGGATAGAAAATTAAGAGAAATATCTCAGAAATCATTTATAATAACCAGATAATCCATGAAGAATATAGATATCCATGACACATGTTGGTCTTGTAAAATAATAAATTCCAATTTTAGTTTAAGGATATATATAAATTTTTTCTCATGTAATCACATGTCCCTATAATATGACTTTATCATTCCAAAAGTCACACTTCCTAGAATTATCAAACTAATTTTTCTATATTTAAATAGTTATCCCAATACAAACATTCACCACATATACCTCATTACTCTTCAAATAAATGATAATATCATCAATAAAGACAAATAAAAATTTATTGATATAGTCAATAATGACTCTTTTCATCAATCCTATTAGATTTGTTATGGTACGTGTAACTCTAAATGGAACCACTATGAATTCCTGGTTTCCAGGTATTATATGAGTAGTTTTTTGTTGAATATTCTATCTCATGACCTTCAACTAGTTTTATCTATAATTAATATTTAATTTTTATAAGTATTAATCTCTTTATGTTGGTCAAAAAATAATCAATCTGTGGAAGTAAATACTTGTTCATTACAATGGATTTTTTGAGCTCTCAAAATTCAATGAAATATCATATTGACCCATAATTTTTTATGAAAAAACTGAATAGGATCACGCCAATGTTACACACTAATGTATATAAACCCTTGCTATAAGTTTTTCTATATATTAATCATAAACTAAAATACTTATATTGGGAACATCATATAGGTTTTTTTTGATAAAGCTGTCTCATCTTATATGATTTCTATAGATTAATCTTCATTATGATCTTACAAAAGGTTAAAAAATTCATCGAGGAATAAATTATTATATTACCTCATAATAGAAAAGGATTTAAATTTAATTTTCCCAATTTTTAATACCCTTTGATAGAGAATTCTTCTGTTTCTAAAGCGAATCACTATAAACTCATAGTTTTCATACCTTGTTTAATAAAAAATCCTTGGAATACCTACCTTATTTACCATTAATTAGTGATATCCAGATTGCAGATCCACTATAGAGAAGTAATGTACCCTGAATTGTTGATCCAAAAATTCATCAGTCCATGTTAGGGCATAATGTTTCTTTATGGTGATCTTATTGTGTATATGTTATTCAATTATTACCAACCAACTCGTTGGGGCCAGAACGGATAATAATAGGCTATGAGGGAATACCCAAAGAATACCTTTGATAGGCTAGGGGCCGAAGACCAATGCAAAGTTGGTGTATCACCGGCATGGGAGGCGTCAGCCTAAGGTAACTGTACACACACTCACACTCACATCTGTCTCCATGAAACAAAAGAAGTATAACATGATACTGTTATAAATTTGATGCATGAATCTATCCCACAAAATGAGTCTAGAAAAATTACTATTAATAAAAAAAGGTAAAGATACAATCCCAAAAAACAAATCAAAGAATCCAACCTTCTTTAAAAGAGGGGACTACTTTCAAATTCATCCATGGGTATCCACCTCAGTATTACTAGTTCATTATGCATTGCCTTATTCTTTCCCACATAGGACCACATCAAAATTCCTATCATCTTCATAAGACACAACATTATTGGGTATATCCCATTAAAGGGTGAGTGTAAGATTACCTAGTAGGCACCCTAATAAAACAAATTGACCAACTGAAAGAAAACAGTTCACTCGTCCCACAACCAGAGGGTAAAGAAAAACCAAGTGAAAGTGAATAGAAATCTATATCTCTACCCCATAGCTATACCTAACTAGTCATATCATCATCACCTGGTATTCAAATCAATATGTGATTCACAACCCATGGTCACTTAGAATCACCCACAAAGACTCATCAAAGACTACAAGTCTCTTATATGTATCAACCATATATCAAACCAAAGTATTCTAATAGAAGAACAAAGGATTCTTTTTTTCTGGGAGTACTCACTCCATAAGACCTTCCATCCCTGATGGTACCCATCTAAGAGATCCCACTCATTGGGAACCACTAAGATGATGGCACATACATGAAATCCATGATTTCCTTCATCCAAGAGAACATGCTCATCAGGTCTTTCGAGGAAGAAATTCACATTGATACCCAATAGATCGTGATACTCATACACAAGATCACGCCCATGCCCCATATGGAACTGAGAATGCCTTACTGAAATTCAAAATATCTCAACACATGGAAAGGGTATCACACCCTGGACTATTGAGGGACAACACAAACACAATCTATAACACTAGATATCTCACTAACCAGATATGGGGATGACACCCTGGACCACTGGAGGACACCATAAACCCCTTAATTAATAACTCACTGAGTAGGGGATCATATGAACAATGATACAACAAAACCTATTGGATCCACCCACTGTGTAAGTGATTAGCTCCCATAAATACTGCTCATGTCGATACCACAAACCCCACCTATAGAGGATGATGTGATAAATGATCCCCCCATGTCTTTCTAGAGGGATAAAAAGACTATATTCAAACTATTATCATACAAAGGATCACAATCCTTTTCTCAATATGTAATTCCACACCATACCCTCCATAATACATTCAATGGAAACACACCAACATGGGGTTGCTCAATGTTTTGATAATAGAGGAGTCCCATAACCACCACCTCACACCACATCTCTTATTCCAAAACCTTGTCCATCATCACATTTTACATTAAAAAAATACTCAGTATATGCTAATCATAAGAATCCATATGATTCCTAAAGATGGAGATGTGTAAGTGAGATGAATTTTAGGTGAGTATATAACATAACATCCTATGGTACATGGGATGCCTCTCAAGTACAACCCATAATCATGTCCCCACAAAATAAATTGTTTGTAAGATAGTACATGGTGTGTATATAGGGCTACGTAGTGTTTAAACCTTCCTAGTAATCTAGGTGTGTAACCTCACCAACACATAGCCTGAATTTTCTAATCATCATATATGTCTTGCACCCTAGGTACACAACGTGTACCTCTTGTCCCTCCTCCAATCCCGTTTCCTTGGCCATTACTATGTATAGGTTCTTGTACCCATGTACCACATCATATCTACAAGTATCAATCCCTGTCATATTTTTCAATTACACTTTATATATATGTATACATCCACACAACCATGCTCCCATACATGGTGTGATAGTCATGTCATCAACCACATGGTCGAGCCTCAATACATGGATTGTACTCCCAATACACTATGTGTCATCTCAAATGAACATATTCCCTAAATAGTAACACCACCTAACATGTTATACTACACTAAATTTCATGTGAACTATATTTATGAATTTAAAATCCCCACAATCCTCCCAATACCTCTGATATTCATTAAATTCACACATATTAACCCCTAGGGGATCTCTAGAAATCATAATAGGGCTCTAAAACCCTATTAATTTTTACATATGGGGATCATAACATAAATCTCAAAAATATGCCCACCTCATGGAGAATGATTGATTCTTCAGGACCAACATGACACTTGGATGTAGTTTCACCATGATTTTGTGATGATCACACAACAAAAAACACTATAACAGAAGGGGTTATTTTTGACATTATACGGGGTTATGACCCATTATAAAGACATTAGTGGAATGTTTGAGGAACAACCACTAGTGTGGCCGCCTGCTGTCAATAGGGGTAGTTTTCAGGAACCGCTAGTAAAATCACGGAGACTTTAGCAGCAGATACATTAGAGGGGGTTTAAACCCCCTCTAATGTTGATTCTAATTCACCAAAAGTTCATGCAATAGGAGTGGTTATAGTCCAAAACACCTCTAATAGAGTGTCTAATGGTTGGTTTAAACTTCCCCTTGTGGGGTTTTACTTTAGGATGGTTGTGAAAACCACCCCAAATGCTTTTTCTCTCTTTTTTTCGTCACCCAGGTGCATCATCAAACCCCTATACCAAGGTGCCTCCCCACCCGCTTGGATTTCGTGTGATGACTCGGACCCTGACAGTCCATCCCTTTGCCAAATTCCGGATCCTAGGGGTGACGTCTCGATGGTAGGATTTCATTTCGGCGTGCGACTGATCGGTGCGACCGGTCAGCACGACCGATCGGTGTCACCCAGCCTTATCAGGTTTTTCTTCTATAGTTTTTCCCATAACACCTATTTTGGGCCTTTTTAACCCTTTTCAAGTGGTTCAAATATATCTAAATCCCATAATTAATAACCAATAAATCCCGAGGAACCTCCTCAATGAAGAATTAAATGACAATTAATCCCATTGTGTGTAACCACCCAACCGTGTGGGGAACCACGATCCCAATTTAAAGCCGTTCAAATCCCCATATCCCTTAACAACGGGATATTATCTATATATCGCATGAGAATTTCTTCTTAATTGTTCTTCCTCTTGTCTATCTTCCTTTTATTCTATGTGTGTTTGGAGTTCCCGACATCCCTCCCCTGCAGGTCGCGCTTTTCCCTGTGCTTGGTACATGGAGAAGAACTTCAATATTTGATCAATCAAGTAGGATTTTCCTTCATCTTTCCTTATTGTGCATCATGCGGGGTGGGTACGCTATTGTTTCAGTGGGGATTGATGAAACCAAACTTAATTAAGATAATGAACGGACCTTTAAATAATTAAGGGGGTTTGATCGATGTTCTGTTGTACTCTTTTATGTTGATGTGTTGTGAACTATACGGGCATGTGCTCACTGAAAATCATGGCCGATGGTGGTATTTTTGTGCGTCCTAATAAACCCTTGCCTTTTGTGATGACTAAATAACTATAACGTGGAAATTGGTTAGTCACCTAAACTCATTTTGTTTAAATGGTTTTTCAGTAAAACAAGAATCCCTGTGTGACCACCCCAGTTAACAAACAGAAAGAAGAACCTAATGAATTATGTGCTTGAACATGGAAGTTTCCCACTCTGTTTGGTAGTGGGTGCGTTGTTCTTCCTGGTGCTTATGGGAAGATGGGATGGGGATGGGATCCTCTGTTGTGACATGGTTGTTGGTTGTGAAATTGGATCTGTGTGTCTTCTCTACTGTGACATGAACTTGGGAGGGATCCTATATTGTTGAGAAATGGATGGTTCCTGGTTTTGGGGACATGGGGCTGTGTTTCGGGGTCTTCTTTGTTTCCAATACTTCGAGGGATCTCACTTATCCATTTTGGGAGGTTTTCTTTGGTTCCAATACTTTGATGGATCTCACTTATCCCTTTGTTGTTGTTACTTTACAAGAGAACTATGTGTGAATGATTAAATTGATGTTAGCTGTTTCTCTTTTCCTCTGGCTTGTGGTTATGCCAGCTAGATGCCTAGTAGTATAGAATTCACATAAATGGGTTTTATTGAACATGAAACCAGATTGATTTAAATGAGTATTAGGTTTTTGGAACGAGTTGTGACTTAGCCGTGAGTGTTGTGTTTCATACGAATGAATAGTCACGAGGCTGTTTGTGTTTAGGTTGGTCTTTGAAAACCCTAGGCCGGGATGAGTTCTTGTTACCTATACATATATCTATAGTTCTTATGTTTCTTATTCGATCCCCACCTAGGTTGAGCACTTTAGTGCCGAACACCCCCATTTCATGGGGGGAGTTTTTCACAACACTCCTTTGAGTGGATGGTTATTAGCTCCATTTCTACTCCCTTTCCGGAATATCCCAAGACTCTTCGGGCAGGCTGTGATGGCCTGAAGTCCATTATTAGCTGAAGAATCTTCGGTCAGGGTAAATTTGGTGGTTGGCCCAGGTGTTTGCAGGAAGGTTGTTTCCCAAGTGTCTTTGGGATGAGGCCCAGGTGTCTTTGGGCCTGACAGTTGCCTTTTACCCAGGTGTCATTGGGTGTGGCAGTAGTTGTTCTGACCCAGGTGTTTGGGGGTGTGGTTATGCGTGGTGGTTTTAGCCCAGGTGTCTGAGGGCGGGATGTGTGGTTGTGGCCCAGGTGTGTACGGGAGGGGTTTGGTAGTGGGAATGCAGTGAGAATGGTGGGATTGGTTAGATGCGTAGGATGTCTTCAATAACAAGTGGGAAAGTGGCGCGGGGTACCCAATTATCGATGTGCTATTACTATACATTACTTGACATGAGTTATTTGGGGAGTGCGCCTTTGTGAGGCTTGGGTGGATAGTTTAACTTTCTAGATGTTTTGGTTATCTCTTTTCTCACAAGGCATTAGAATGCCCCTCCACTTGTGCACGAGAGCTTCTGGTTTTCACAACTGAGTATACTTGTATGCTCACACTTTGTTTATAAAATTGCTTTCAGGTTTCTAGGAGGACATCAGGGATCTTGTGAGACCATACTAGCTTGGACCTTGGGGCAGTTTCAATTATCCTTTTCATTTTTCTTGGTACTTACCTTTAGAGTTTTTGTGTCTTGTATCATGTAATGTTGAACATGCATATGGGAATGGGTTACTTTTGGATTTACCTTTACTTTCATCTTTGGTGTTGTTGGGGTTGCAATCTTATCTCTCGATCCTATAAAAAAATAAAAAGGGTAATGACTTCCTTTTTGTGTGAGATTATATACCCTTGGTGATGGTCGCCACTCTGGGACCTATTGAAGGTGGGTTTTGGTGGTCATTATCTCTCCTTCAACTTAATGAAGGAAGGGCTCGGCAATCTGCAATCCCTTTCCTCCTTTTGGTGAAGGTGGGTCATGACACAATGGTATCAGAGGGTGAGGTTGAGAGTTAGGATGGATTTTGAAGTTAAGTACAGTGAGGATTTCATGGTGTGGTAAGGCAACAGTGTTGGGTGACCTTGGTGTGTGAATTAGGCCTGGAAAGACTGGCTAGGACATGGGATTTTTGGGCCCCCCGTGATCCGATGCAAGGACTCCGGACCTACCGAAAGACCAATTGAGGATACTGATTGCAGGGTAGAAACCCTAGGAAAGGTATATTCATCATAATGACTTGTGTTATTATGTTTCATGGGTGTCTTGGGGATTCAAAATAAATTAAGAAGTCTATGAAAATTTAAGAATAATATTTGACACTACTCGTGCTTAGGCATTCCTTGTTTACCTTGCAGCTATGGCACCTAGGAGGATACTATGAGTAGTGTAGGAGATCGAGGCCAAGGAGGTTGTCTTGGACAATTAGCAGAGGACCAACAGAGAGGAGGAGGATGATCAGTGTTAGAAGATGCTTCGATCCTTTCAGCAACAGGCCCTCGGGAAGTACTAGGGAAGCATCTCAGATGTGGAGACGGAGAGCTAGATAGAGGAGCTGGTGATAGCCTTCAGCTTGATCTGGGATCCGACGAATTACTAGGTTCTTTATCTATAAGCTAGATGCATGGAGCATCATGTCAGTGGTGGATGCTTTATCTTGGGGAGAATTGGGAGACCGAGGTGACGTGGGCAGACTTCGAGAAGGAGTTCCGGGTGGAATTCCTCTCTTCCACGATAAAGGATGAGAAGAGGTAGGAGAAACTCTCTCTCCATTAGGGTATTATATAAGTAAGAGATGTGGGTATCAAGTTCAAGGATCTCCTTTGATTCGCTCTGGACCTCTTTCTGGATGAGGAGTCTCGGGCGAGATGTTTGGAGGAGGCACTCTGACCTTCTCTTCAGTACGTTGTTACTCTATTCACCCTACCAACATACATAGAGGTGCAGAAGAAGGATGAAGTGGTGGAGAGGAGTCACACTCTAGGAGGTGTGTCATGAGAGGGGATCTAGTTGGTCTCGTCAAATGGGAAGGCCATCAGCAGTAGGCCTCCAGCATCAGGACCCTCTAGGTTTCGACCAGCAGGGAGTAGGCCTCAGTAGTTCTAGTTCCGACCTTCCGGTCCTCTTCCTTATCCTTCAGGCCTAGGGCCAAGATGCTTCATCTGTGGAATCCATGGGAACATTCAGAATCAGTGCCCGGACAGAGTACAATACGGTGGGGGTGGGATGGTCTGGCACCCACCTCAACAGCAGCAGTTCCCAACTAGGCTGTTTCTGCAGTAGCAGTAGGGGCAGCGGGCTCCCACTCCGTCGAGGGAAGATGTTTCCGGAGGAGGCCGACCCTAGGGCGCTCCTCAGGTACCTCGACCTGGGCGTGGTCGGGGAGGTGGATGACAACCGAGAGGCAGAGGAGCTGGGTGTGGGCAGTTGCACTCCGCGGAGGCAGCAGTTCCAGCAAGGCAAGAGGTCGTTCGAGGTACTGTCACCTTGTTTAGTACCCTTGATTATGACTTGTTCGATACAGAAGCTTCGCACTCCTTTGCTACACCCATTCTATCCCGTACTCTTGGTTTAGACACTGAGTGACTTCTAGTTCCCCTGGTGCTGAGCACACCAGTCAAAGGTCAGACTGACTTTTTGTATGTTTGTCGAGGAAGTAGACTGATGATAGGTCCACATTAGTCAGTCGGGGAACTTCTACTATTGTAGATATAGCCATACGATGTCATCCTAGGCATTGACTGGTTGTTCTCTGTATGTTTCGTCATTGACTACTTCCGAGGAAGGGTTGTGTGTTTAGACTTGAGAGGACGACAGGTGACCTTCATCGGCGAGCGGAATTACTAAGGAAGCAACAAGCGAGGGGAACCCCTCCTTTCTTTGCTGGTTGAGCTATCATTGGAGTCGGTGGATGCAGAGATGGTGGAACATCCATGGGTCTTCAGTGAGTTTATGGATGTCTTTCCTGAAGAGGTGACAACTCTACCCCCTCGACTTGACATCGAGTTTGAGATAGACTTGCAACCTGGTGCTCATCTGATTTCGATGGCCCCCTATTAGATGGAACCTTTGGAGCTACTAGAGTTGTGGATTCAGATTGAAAATCCAACGAAGAAGGGTTTTGTTTGACCAAGTGCATCACCTTAGGGTGCTCCAGTCTTGTTCGCGAGGAAGGTAGGCGGTGGTTTTAGGTTTTGCATAGACTATCGGAAACTGAATCAGGTAACGGTCAAGAATCACTACCCTCTTCCAAGGATAGACGATCTGTTTGAACCTTTGAAGGGGGCATGATGGTTTTCTAAGATTGACCTGCAGTCAGGATATCACCAAGTGAGGGTAAAGGAGGGCGACATCTCAAAGACTTCCTTTAGCTGTAGATATGGGAACTTTGAGTTTGTGGTCATGTCGTTCACCGTTACGAATGCGCCAGCTATGTTCATGGGGCTCATGAACTCCGTATTCTGGGAATATCTAGACCTGTTCGTAGTCATGTTTATTAACGACATCCTGATCTACTCACGATCAGTGGAGGATCACGCTGAGCAATTGAGAACGGTTTTAAAGGTCCTCCGACAACACCAAATATATGGGAAGTTGTCCAAGTGCAAGTTCTGGACGCGGGAATTGCACATCCTTGGCCACATGGCGTCCGAGAAGGGGATACAAGTGGACCCATCGAAGGTCGGGGCAGTTGTTTCTTGGGCAGCACCCAAGAACGTGGCAGAGGTTCATAGTTTCCTCGAGCAGGCAGGTTACTACCAGAGATTCGTGCCCAACTTCTCCCAAGTTGAAGCACCTTTGTCAGCTAGAACCAAGAAGGACTAGGGTTTCGTGTGGGATGATCAGTGTGAGGCAGCGTTCAATTAAATAAAGGATAATTTTGTTAGTGCCCCAGTGTTGAGGTTTCCAGAAGAAGGGGTGGCATATGAGGTGTTCTGTGATGATTTAGGGAAAGGCCTCAGATATGTGTTGATGCAGCGGAAAGGGGAGATCTCCTATGGGTCTAGGAATTTACTCCCAATGAGCATAACTATTCCACCCATGATCTGGATCTTGCAGCTGTCGTGTTCACACTAAAGTTGTGGCTGCACTACCTCATCGGGGAGCGCTTCGTGGTCTTTACCAATTACAAGATCTTGAAGTATGTCTTCTCCCAGTGGGACCTGAACTTACGGTAACGAAGGAGGATGGAATTACTTCAAGAAAACAACTTAGTGATTTCCTACACCTCAGGAAAGGGGAATGTTGTGGTTGATGCCTTGAGCAGAAATTCACAGAAGGATGTAGTTTTTGAGTCGGCAGATGCTTGGAAGGCAATGGAGGACTTGGCCGCCCTGCACCTGGATGCAAGGGTGGAAGTTGGAAGAGGTTTCCTGTATCAGATGAGAGTGCACTCTTCCCTACAACGCCAAGTGGAGGAGTCTCAGTGGGGAGACTAAAAAAGCGAAGTGGTGCATGACCAGGATAACCAAGGTGATGCTCTGAAAGGGTGGATGAATGATGGTCAGAATCGAGTGCTTTTCTGATGAAAGCTATTTGTTCTAGAGGCGATGTGTGAGAGAGTTATTAGTGAGTTCCACAACTCACCCCTAGCGGTGCACCCGGTAGTTTCCAAGATGTACCAGGGTCTGAGGAGATAGTTTTGTTATCCCGGGGTAAAATGGGAAGTAGCAGAGTTCGTAGCAAAGTGCCTAGTGTGTCAGCAGGTGAAGGTGGAACACTGTGTTCCAGGCGTCGTGTTGCAAACTTTAGACGTTCCCGAGTGGAAGTGGGATGAAATCTTGATGGATTTTTTCATGGGGCTACCTAGTATTCAAAGAGTTTGTGACGTTATCTGGGTATTGGTGGATCGGTTGACAAAATCAGCCCACTTTTTGGCGATCAAGGAGTCGGGCGTAGTAAATGCCTTAGCACGATGGTACGTGGATGAGGTGTTGCAGTTACATGGATTTCTGAGATCCATAGTCTTGAATAGGGATTCACTGTTTACCTCATGAATCTAGAGAAGATTGCTGCATGCTTTTGGCACCTAAGTACGTCTTACCTTTACTTTCCATCCCCATACAGATGGACAGACAGAGGACACCATCCAAAACATGGAGGATATGTTGTGGGAATGTGTTCTAGACTCAGGACAATCGTGGGTGTGACACTTGCCTCTCGTAGAGTTTTCCTAAAATAATAGATATAACTCTACCATTGCATGGCATCATTCGAAGCCTTGTACGGGAGGACATGTCGCTCACCCGTGTGCTGGACTAAGGTTGGGGAAGCGAGTGTTATTGGCCCAGAAGAAGTGCAGAGAATGACAGAAAAGGTTCAGCTTATATGAGAGAGGATGAATGCGGCTCAGGACTGACAGAATTCATATGCCGGTAATAGGAGGAGACCCTTGGAGTTCAGGGTCGGGGACCACGTATTCCTGAAGGTCTCCCCCCAGCATGGGCAGTGGTGGTTTAGCAGAGGGAGTAAGCTTTCCCCATGTTTTTCAGACCGTTCGAAGTGCTACAGCGGGTCGGCGGGTTTCTTATCAGCTAGAGTTGCCGCCACCACTGCAAAGGGTGCACGACGTCTTCCATGCGTCCCAGCTTCGTCGATATCTGTACGACGACTCACATGTCATTGACTGGGGAGAGCTAGACATCGAAGACGATGCAATGTTTGTAGAGCGACCAGTGATGATCAAGGATCGTAAGGAGAAGGTGCTCCGTGGATGATCCATTCCTCTGGTTCGTGTGTTGTAGAGGCATGGTGGGCTTGAGGAAAGTACCTGGGAATGGGAGACGCAAATGTGTGCCCAGTACCCAAAGCTATTTTGAGTAGTTCTATTTTTTGTATTTGGTTGTGATGGAACACTTTACCTTATTAACTATGGAATGTGTGGTTTTCCTTTTTCTATGGATGTGTTTGAAGTATCCTGAAATGTGGGGAGGGGAGGACCTAATCCCTAGTTAAGACGCATTAGAGTGGATGCGCCTAAACCCGTGCGAGTGAGTCAGTGCCGCCCAAAGTGGATAGTATCTTAAAATGGAGGAAGGGAAACCCCTCACCACATGACCGGACTGTTTAATCTTTTGTTTTGTAGTGGTTATAATTGTTCGGGTTCGCTCTTGAGAGGTATCTTCTAGGGCGGTTGTTCGGACCCCCCCTACTTTCTTCATGTCTAGTTTTAAATTCTTGAGGGAGAGAATGATTTGAGAGGTATCTGATGTGATGACCCAGACCCTCACGGTTCATCCCTTTTCCAAATTCCGGATCCTAGGGGTGACGTCTCGGTGGTAGGATGTCATTTCGGCATGCGGCCGATCGGGGCGACCGATCGGCACGACTGATCCGGGTGACCGATTGGCGCGACCGATCGGTGTCACCCAGCCTTGTCGGGTTTCTCTTCTACAGTTTTTCCCATAATGCCTCTTTTGGTCCTTTTTAAGCATTTTCAAGTGGTTCAAATCCATTTAAATCCCACAATTAATACCCAAGAAATCCCAAGGAACCTCCTCAATGGAGAATTAAATGACAATTAATATCATCGTGTGTAACCACCAAATCGCGTGGGGAACCACGATCTAAATTTAAAGCCATTAAAATCCCCATATCCCATAACAATGGGATCTCATCTATATATCTCACTGGAATTTCTTCTTCCTTCTTCTTCCTCTTGGACAGCTTCCTTTTCTTCTTAGTGTGTTTGGAGTTCCCGATGTCCCTCCCCTGCAAGTCGCACTTTTCCCTGTTCTTGGCGCGTAGAGACGAACTTCGATCTTTGATCAATCAAGTAGGGTTTTCCTTGGTCTTTCCTTACTGTACATCATGAGGGGTTGGTATGCTATTGTTTCTTTGGGGATTGATGAAACCAAACATAATGAAGATAATGAATGGACCTTTAAATAATGAAGGGGGTGTGATCGATGATCTGTTGTACTCTTTTATGTTGATGCGTTGTGAACTGTACGGGCTTGTGCTCACTGAAAATCATGTCCATTAGTGGTCTTTATGTGTGTCCTAATAAACCCTTGCCTTTTGTGATGAATAAATAACTATAACATGGAAATCGGTAAGTCACCTAAACTCAGTTTGTTTAAATGGATGTTCAGTAAAACAAGAATCCCTGTGTGACCACCCCGGTTAACAAATAGAAATAAGAACCTAATAAATGATGTGCTTGAACCTGGAGGTTTCCCACTCTTTTTGGTAGTGGGTGTGTTGTTCTTCCTGGTGCTTATGGGAATATGTGGACAGGGATGGGATCCTCTGTGGTGGCATGGTTGTTGGTTGTAAATCTGGAGCTGTGTGGTTTCTCTACTGTGACACGAACTCAAGTGGGATCCTCTATTGTTGAGAAATGGTTGGTTCCTAGTTTTGGGGACATGAGGATGTGTCTTGGGGTCTACTTTTTTCTAGTACTTTGACAGATCCCACTTATCCCTTTTGTGAGGTTTTCTTTGGTTCCAATACTTTGAGGGATCTCACTTATCCCTTTGTTTTAGTGACATTACAAGAGAACCGACTATGAATACTTAAATTGATGTTGGATGTTTCTCTTTTCCTCTGGCTTGTGGTTATTCCTGCTAGTTTCCAAGTAGTGTATAATTAACTTAAATGGGTTTTATTGAACATAATACCAGAATGATTTAAATTAGGATTTCGTTTTGATAATAAGTTGTGACTTGGCCGTGTGTGTTGTGTTTCTTATGAATGAATATTCATGAGGCAATTTGTGTTTAGGTTGGACTTTGGAAACCCTCGGATGGGATGAGTGCTTATTACCTATACATATATCTGTAGCTCTTACTTTTCTTATTCGCACCCCACCAAATTTGAGCACTTTAGTGTCGAACACCCCCATTTTAGGGGGGAAGGTGTTTTTTCCAACACTCTTATGAGTGGCTTGTTATTTTCTCCTTTTCTTCTCCCTTTCCCGAATAGCCCAAGACTCTTTGGGAAGGCTGTGATGGCCTAAAGTCCATTATTAGCCCAAGAATCTTTGGGCAGGGTAGTTGTAGTGGTTGGCCAAGGTGTTTTGCGGTCAGGTTTTTTCCCAAGTGTCTTTAGGATGAGGACCATGTGTCTTCGGGCGTGACAGTAGCCTTCTGCCCAGGTGTCTTCGGGTGTGGAAGTAGTTGTTCTGACCCAGGTGTTTGCTGGTGTGGTTATACGTGGCGGTTGTGGCCCAGGTGTGTGCGGGCGGCCTTTGGAAGTGGGACTGCGGTGAGGTTATGACCTAGGTGTGTGCGGGTGGGGTTTGGTAGTGGGACTGTGGTGAGAATGGAGGGATTCGTTCGATGCATAGGATTTCTTAAATAACCCGTGGGAAAGTTGCGCGGGGTACCCAAATATCGATGTGCTATTACTATACTTTACTTGACATTAGTTATTTGGGGAGTGTGCCTTGGTGAGGCTTGGGTGGATAGTTTACCTTTCTAGATGTTTTGGTTGTCTCTTTTCTCACAGGGAATTAGAATGACCCTCCACTTGTGCACGAGATATTTTGGTTTTCCCTACTGAGTATACTTGTATGCTCACCCTACGTATATAAAACTGCTTTCAGGTTTCCAGGAGGACTTCAGGGATCATGCGGGACCATACTAGCTCGTACCTTTGGGCAGTTTCTGTTGTCATTTTCATTTTTCATAGTACTTACCTTTGGAGATTTTGCGGAGTGTATCATTTACTGTTGAATATGAATATGGGAATGGGTTACTTTTGGATTTACCTTTACTTTCATCTTTGGTGTTGTTGGGGTTTCTATCTTATCTCTCAATCCTATAAAAAAATTAAAAAGGGTAATGCCTTCCTTTTTTTGTGAGATTTTATACCCTTGGTGTTGGTCGCCACTCTAGGACCTATTGAAGGCGGGTTGTGACATTTCGGCCCCCCACAACCCACTCCCCAAGGCAGGACTCATCCCGCCCCACCTAACCCACTGTCCGGGAACCCCACATAGCCTCATCCCCTCCTTGTCACGCTTGTCACCTAGGAACCATGCCCCCCACAAGACCCTGTCACCCAAGAACCTTACCCCACATGATCATGGCCTCATCACCCCCTCATGGCCTCATCCCCTCCTCATCATCCTAGACCTATACCCTCAGGTGCCTCCCAACCTACCTGTCGTTCAGCCCCCCGCAACCCACTCCTCCTGCCTGGCCTCATCCCCCCCCCTTTAAGCCACTATCCAGGTTCCACAAATGGCCACGTCCCCTCCTCTTCATGCTCATCACCCAGGTGCCATATGCCCCTGCACGACGTCATCCACTCCTTGTCACCCCCGCATGGTCGTGGCCTCATCCTCTCCTCATCACCCAGACACAAGCCTCGTCACCCAGGCAGCCCGCACTAAGTTTTTCGTCTAGTTCCCCACACCACACCTAAAGTTCCTGGTGCCCCTCTAGTTCCACATTTCCACACCTCTCTTCCACATAAAACAAATTTGCAGGTGGTGGGGATTGAACCCGGACCAGCCAGAATCTAAGGCTCACACTAGCTAAGCGATACCACTATCTTGCTTTCTGTTTCTGAAAATATAGAGATGTTTATATATATATATATAAATGATTATCTATTTAAAAAATATTATTCATAAAATATATTTTAATACATTTAAATAATAACTTATCCATAAATTTATATAAATTGTCTATATATTTTTATATTTTTAAATATATTTATATGAATTATTTATATACTTAAATATATATTTATATTATATATATATATATATTCATATAATATATATAAATAATTATATTTACACATATAAATATATATTTATAAATACATTTATACTTATTTATGTTTATTTAAGTAATTTTTTAATATTTATAAATATATTATAATTATAATATATATTTGTTTAATTATTTTTATGTACTTATATATATGTGTCTATGTGTGTTTATCATTACAATAATATAATATAATATTATTATTTTTATTACACCTATTTTTTAAACTATAAAAATTATATATTGGTTTTACAAAAATTATACATTTATTTTATGATTTGTATCATAAATAAATTATACTAAATAAATTTATATTATATATTTATGTAAATTATTTATATACTTAAATTCATAATTATATATTATATACATGTTTATTTAAAGAATATATATATAAGTATTCACTTAATATATTTATATAAGGTCTTGTAAAATATAATTATATAACGTATTTCAATACATATATATATTATTATTTACGTTAATATATATTTATTTGTATAAACAGTAAAATAAAATAAATAATTATTATATTATAATTTTTATATGAAGTATAATTTATTCAAATGTTTATATTATATCTAATTGATATTTTATGTAATATGATTTGTACATATATTTATAAAATGTTATATGAAATACAATTTTATATTATATATAATTAATATGTGTATTATATATAATCAATGTTATATGAAATATAATTTATAGATATTTATACTTAATATTATATGAAATGAAATTTATACAAATAAATAAATATTAATGTACATAATATTATACATAATTATGTATGAATATAAATATGATTTAATACAATCATATAAATATTTTATATACTATGTTTATATAATGTATTTAAATACATTTATATATTGTTTTATATATATATATATACATATGTATATGTATATATATGTATATATATATATATGTATGTGTATATATATATGTGTGTGTGTATATATATATATATTATGGAAGTTTCTTTATTTTAAAATAATGGGGGCTCACAACCACATGTAATATAATAAATTACGGGGGGTTTTGAACCCGCTTTAATTTAAAGACATTAGAAGGGGTTTTGAACCCCCTATAATTTAAGACAATAGAGGGGGATTTCAACCCCCTCTAATTTAGGACATTAGAAGGTTTTTTCAACCCCCACTAATTTAAGATATAATAGGGGGTTTTAACACCCTCTTAAATTCAGCTGGATATTAAAAAAACAATGTTAAAAAATTTAAGGGGTTGGTCAATTAATAGAATTCAATAAATCCATCCAAATTTAATGACTAACGAGGTCTGTACATAATCCCCCCTATAATATTTATTGAAAATGAATTTAGAGGGGGTTCATAACCCCCTCTAAATTCAGTGATTATAGGGGGTTGTGTAGAACCCCATCTAATGTTACAGAAATTGAATTTAGAGGGGGTTGTGCATAACCCCCTCTAAATAACCCCTTATAATGTGATTTTTTCTATAGTTTCACCATCATGGATAGAGTCTTTCATCCCCTCCTCCCCTCGGTTCATCCTTTTGTTATCTCTTGTGTAAGGAGTAAAACCTCCCCCTTTTGAATCCTATGAGCCAAATCCAATAGGTGGATATATTAGTTTATTCCTTTTATTAAATAAACTAATATATCATCAATACATTTTCAAATTCTTTCCCTTAATTGGGTTCCTGAACCTGACAAAATTTATGTCGCACCTAGGGTAAACCCCATTTTCTGTACTAAACCACAATCTTAAATTTCCTATCCAAGGAACTCTTTATGAATTATAAAAAATTTACAAAAAGTTTCATGCATGATATAAAGTATTTAATATTTTTAATATGACCACATTGAGGTTCTCCTACCCCCAAATAATTGTGATAACTAAATTCCTAGATTTACTATTATTCCTAGAAATATTACAAAGTCCAACGTAGAAATCACAGATTCATTATACTCACCCCACCTTCAAGGATTTTAATCTGAAAAAGTTAAATCCTTATTATAAGGAGAGAAAATTATCTCTCAAATTTACTTCCCTCACCATTGATATCTCAATAAGGTTCCCATGTGGTCAATAAAGGCACATATGTGAACCACATTCATATAAAGGGTATCCTCTTAATAGATCTTAAACAACACCATATACCTCGAAAAGGAAACTCCACACCCAATTCCCAAATCATTCAGATCGACATCATTCAATGAGTCATGCACAAGTGTTATTAACTGAAAGACATGTAAAAAAACCAAGTACATGGTCTAACTATTGTAGTAGAATCTAGTGGTATTCCATACTACAAACCCATAATGAAAAATGTTGAAGTTTTTGTGAACCCTGTAAATAGCCTACTATCTTGGAAAAAAATTTATCCACCATCATCTAACCCAAGATAGACTACACCTTTAAAATACATCATTAGCACCATATATAGGTCCAATGATTTAGTGTCTCACAGGATATTGTTATCTCAACAATGACCTATAGGGTATCCCAAACATTTAATCTAAGGTGTTACGCCAATGGTTGATTATTAACTACTGGAGTATGCAATCTCTACCAATGGTATGGAAATCCTCCCTACCAATGCCACAAAACAAACATAAAACTTGATTCATGTTCTCTAGATGTTGAGCGGTACACATTACATGGACATTAGTCTGGTGTCAAAACACAAGTCTCAACCAAAAATGAGACCAAAAATCATACCAAATTTATGGGTCTCCAAAGCTCTCTGCTAATCACTAACCTCATATGGGTGGGAAATTGGCTAACTAGGTAAACCGATATATGATCAATCAGATAGTGGTGTGACCCCTTTTTGATTTTGGAAGTGATATAAAAAATTACAAAGTCACCACTACATTTCCACTACCATATGGTCACCTTAGTCTCCAACTACTAGAAGGTGAAACATCACCAATTAACTCAATAACAAGAAACCACATTCTTGGTCACAAAACCTAAATTCAAAGGATCATTGTACAAACACACATATCTTAGGCTCAATACTCATGTAAAAAAACCCCCTCATCACCATTCCTCCTAGTGTGACTAGTTTCATAGTCATTTCTAGTAAGGATAATGGACTCTCTACCTTCAGAAAATAAATCTCTAAAAAGTCCATTTGAAATTTGGTCACATGATACCTGGAAAAAAACATCCAAATGTCATTCCTCTCTAACTCACTCGAAAAGGGGAGGGAAAACAAACAACTACAAGAGAAATGATGCACCATCCTATTCTAAAAGCCCCAACTATAAAGAGGTCCACTACATTGTTAACTTTCTCAACAACAGGGGAAAGGAAACCAAGTTGTAATAATCTACTGCTACGACCATGCCCTTGGGTGGCCATCAAAAAATAATGACCTCCTCCAATGGAGGGTCCAATATCACTCCCATGTGTGAAAAGAGATATTACTTGATGCGTTACTCTTTAACATAGTATTAAATCAATGATATATCTCTAGTGGACAGGTACTCTTGTAGTATGTCAAGATCCAACCTCAAGTTCCTTTTTTATGACTCTAACAGTTTATATTAGATGGTAAAATTAAAGAATACTAACATGAACCATCCAAAAAGGGTCGAAGGACTCAGTTCCCAGATCTATCATATGCCCCCTTGAAAAAAAACACAGGTCTATCAAAGAAAATACGTTGGGTCTAAAATTCTGTTCCTCATCAGGAATCCAACTACACGTATAACTAATGAATATTAGTGGGGGCCAAATGATATGATGGTGCAATTATTAGGGAAGTCTTTGGGATCCAATCTATGAATAAGTTCATGTCTCAGTGGGGAGGTAAGCCCAACACAACCTCATAAATAACATGATCACACTCCAACATGATAGGAAACTCAAATATCATAGAATCCACTACTCCAAGTGTCATACTAAACAACTAATGAGGTGTTGATTATATCCACTAGCACCTGAGCTCATCCTTCTCTACCTGGGATCACTCCAAAAATAAGGTAGAAAGATTCTACACCACAATCTAGAAACACTTCCAAAATCATTGGTTGTATTCAACTGTGCATGGAAGGTATTGAACGAATCTATAGTGGTGAAAAATCATATGACCTATCAATTAATAAGGAAATATTCTATGTGAGTATCTCTCAGCTCCATAGTAGGTCAACACTACCAATTGAATTTCATAATCTCTAATAATATTTTATGGATCTTTCGTACATCAGGTTCTTTCTATAAAATCTCCACTAGTATCAATAGACCTAAAACATTGGATAAGATTAGTGAAATGTGTCTCGTGATTCTTTGTTATACCAAATCCAGGGTGATGATGCCATATGTTGTACCTCAAACCATGCTGAGGACTAAAGGATAGGATACCCCTCTTCATGAGTCACATACATCCGTTTCTCGCATGTTCACCCAAATCAGGGATTTCTCTGACACCACAACACACCAAACTCCCCGAACACCCAATTAAAATGAACATGTCCACCACAGCTCAACACTATATGCATTGGGTGGTACTGACTAGCCCGCATGGTTTTGAATTATGTCACAATATCATATCTCAAGGGAGGAAGCTTCCCTCTTTCATAAGAGTCTGAATCCTCATTAGAAATCACCATCACAACGATCCAGTGATTCCTCATGACACTCGACAATCCTCAATGAATATGTGGAACTAAAAAATTATCTATCACCTATGTTTATCAGTACTAATGAAAAATTATGAAGGGAATATATCATAACTCTAAACACCCTATGAGACTCTAGGTTATAAGATTATGTATCCAATATGTTTTATCACTTCTATAATCTTAATTCATGAGCGTAGAATGGACCACTTTGGGTGGTGCAATAAGTAGATCAAGCCTAATTCAACCTCATATTTCTCTCCCCCTAATCTACAATGTCTATTATAATGAATAACTCCATTATCTTATCATTTTCTCTATTAGGGTGGCCAATCGACTATCTACCTATTAGTGATATGGTGGGTTTGACAATGCCATATGATATTTCATCCAGTGGCACCTGAAAAACAGCACTAAACTTATGGATTAATAGAACATACCTAAGAGACCTAATATATAGACCCTATATACTAAGACCATCTCCTGAAGCATCTCGCATATGGAGATCCTTGATCCTGCAAATTTCAACCAGTTTTCGAGATCACATTTCACGTGTTCCCACTACTAGCAGCCAAAAAAGCATCTTCTCAACCAAAAAAAATAAACATCCAAGTCCAACTCAATCACTCAATCATTTGTGGGAATTCATAGGGATATCACTAAAGCCTAGATATCTTAAATTAAGACCTGGATGAATATCCGTGTAAGGAAAAATGGATATCTAACCGTATCTTTGGATTATCTCAAACAGTCATTAAACATCAACGAATACTCTTCCAAAGTCATTACACCTTACTGAAACTATAGAATTTCCTTGATAAAACCCTCTCACATTGTGGCTTGATAAAAAACTTCCCTAAAAAGATACTCAGACTCTATGTAAGTGAGTGTTTTCTAATAATGTGTTTGGATCACCATACTCCCCCATCACCCCAAATATCCCTAAATAGGACTCTCTTCTAGTTCCACTATATCGTATAGAGGTGTCTTCAAAAATAGGAAAATGCACATGAATGCCTCAATATAGTCATAAAAAACGTGGGGGTATGGATCACCACATAATCTAGGACGTATCTAACTCTAAAAATATTTGAGCGAACTCAACCAGTGAAAATCCTCAGTTACTACTTTTGGTGTATCTTTCTACTCAATGAGTGGTGGCACAAATCGAAAACAAACTAGAGGTACCACCTCCATAGTAGACCCATTCATTGAAGCCTCATGACTAGGTGGATCATCATCACGTTCCAGTAGTGGGAACTAGGATGACTATCATCACATATTCATTCTAAAAATTATAGCATGTAATATGATAAAAGTGTATATATGGGTACCTAAATAAAGAAGGACAAAGAAACCACAACCCATTTCTACATGATGCCTCACAAAAGTATCCTTGGGAATAGTTTTTACATGTTTTTAGTCAAGAAGCATGCTTTCAGAGTCCTAGTGAATGGATACATCAAAAACATCACCAACACAGGGGTACCTATCCTAAAATAGGAACTCGAGACACTTTAACTTGGTATCTATAAATACCAAACCAAAACTCACATCTATAAAATATAAAAACATGGGTCCCAAATAAGAACCCTTCTGATACCACTCTTTTACAACCCAACCCATCACGTCCCTGATGGCTAGTGATAGGCTGATAGTGATTTCTTCAAGAATAACTATGATATTCTTAGGGATAGAAACCATAACCCTGTTGGCATATGACGCACATGGAAGACCTTATCATAAGGTACTCGTACACATGAACAAACATCTTTCTCAATCCATTAGTACATATATGATAAAAACTTGTACCAATTCCATTCATAAATTAATCATACAAAGAGAGTAAAAAAAATTTGGAAGGCCTGGAAGGGAAAAATAAAATTCTACCAAAAAATGGTAAAAGTTTCCTACCTGCTCAAAAATAGGTGGTTATTGTCAAAAGTAACTTCTGGTGCACACCTTTTTTATCTATATGACAATTCTCCTCCTACTCCCGGTCCCAGAAGGACTCCTTCTAATCTCACAGTGTCTACCTAAGACATAACATGTGTGGGAAGACACAATGAAAGGGTGAGTATAACAATACCTGTTAGGTTCCTCCAAAACCCAAAATAAAAGGGAGAAACTGAAATAAAATATTCTTCTTGACACATAAATAGTGGTTACAGAAAACCCAAGTTGTATAGGATATAAATATCCATCTCCATGGAACAGTTATACATGAATTGTCTACTCATCACAACCTGATATGTAAATAAGGATATGATACATAAGGACATTCTCTCCCAAAATATACACAATACTAAATGGTAGCACTCATCTAGGAGAGCTAACACCAAGATCCTGTTAATTTCTAATGGAACCCATCAAAGAGAAATGAATCATCAAGTATCACTAAGATGTTGTAATATCTTTAATATCCCTAATGGAATTAACCTGAGAGAACATACTCCTTTATTCATTATAGGAATAATGTAAAACTAGTACTAAATGGATCACGATACACAAATAGGGGATCAATAAAACATCTCATGGGGGAGTCCACAAACACTACTATAGTTTAGAAAACTACGATACATAGATAGGGTATCACACCCATGATGGTTGGGGGACACCATGAACCCAATATAGAATACTAGAGATCTCAACACTCAAATAGGGGGATCACACCTAGGACAGTTGGGGGCACCATGAATGTCATCTAAAACTACCCACTGAGCCAAGGATCATATATACATATATATTATGAAGCCTACTAGAACCACCCATTAGTTAAGGGATCAAAACACTTATATGATAGTTATGATGATACCACAAACCCCACCTAGGGAAGATGATGTGGTAGAGTATCATGACATGGGGCTTCCTGGGTGGATACATGAACTCTATCTCAACAATTACAATAAAGGGGGTGACAATCCTATAATGAGGATGTGATGCCAAATTGTAGTCTAAGGTGGATCTACTAAGGAAATGAACAAACTTGGTGATTATATTCGTGTCACCTCATGTTGCATCTCTCATTCCAAAACCATGGACACTATCTAATTCTATAAGGAATAATATTAAATATTGTCTATTCATGGTCCTCTCACTGGTTCCTAAAGATGAAGATGCACAATAGAAAAGACTATGTACAAAGTACATGGGATACCCTCCTATGGTACATGGTGTGTATCTTGAGGGAAACCCCAAGTAGTGTCCCCTCACATTACCTGGCATTTGTGATAGTGCATATCATTTACATGGGGTGACATGGTGTGTAACCCCACAAAAATATTTGGGCATGTAACCTCTCCCACACATTTCCTAGAGTTCCATTTTTCCATATATATCATGTACCTTATGTACACAATGTGTACCTCTTAGACCATCCCCAAACGTATTTCCTTGGTTGTTCCTGTGTACAGGTTCATGTGCCTATGTACCGTGGCCCATTCCCATGAACCAATCCATTCCCTCTGGACTATGTACACTCAGGGTTTGGCTATGTACTTACACATAGACATGTCTCCATACATAGAATTCTAGATATGTCCTCAACAGCATATCTGAGACACAATACATAGTGTGTACTCCCAGTACACGGTGGGAAGTTCGCAAAGATCATATTCCTAGAATGAGAAGAACACACATCTGTTCCTCCTATACTATAAGCCATGTGATCAAGATTTCAAAACCAGAAATTCCTAGGGGACTCCAGAAACCCCTAATTTCCACAATATTCCCACACATTGACTTCTATTGGATATATAGAAGTTTTAATAGGCTCTAAAACCTGATAATAATTAATATATTATGTTTGGGAAATAAATCCCAAAAATCTTCCCTCCTCATAGAGAAATGTTGAATCTTCAGGTCCAACGTGACTCCCAAAAGTTGTTTCTCCTAGATCTGGTGTAGATCACTATCAAGGAAGGAGTCCATTAGCTCCTCCTCTCCCCAGTTCATCCTCAGGCCATCCATTTCACAAGCGATGAAATATCATGATTTACCTTTTGTGTGTAAAACCAAAAGGGGGAGGATATATTAGATTATTTTTTTATTATATAAACTAATATTTCATCAACACATTTGCTAATGATTTCCTTCAACTAAGTTCCCGACTCTATGAACATTTATGACATGACTTTGGTAATAAATACATTTAATATGCATCCATTGTCACATATTTTTTATCTGAGACTCAATATAGGGTCTATTTAACTTTTCCAAAAAACAGCACTTGCATGATAAAAAATACTTTATATTTTTTTATATCATAGAACCAAGGCTCTTTAGACTCTGGAATTATGTTATTACACGACATATAGCTTTATAAATATTCCTATTAATATTCCAAAGTGTTACAGGGAAAAAAATATTTTTTACAACAATGAAAAGGTTAATTAACCAATTATCCTAATTGAAAAAGATTACCAACACATTCTATGGTGAGGAACTTGAGTTTATAAATCCCTTGATCATATTATCTTGGAACATCATCATTAGTTATTTAATCACAACAATGTTTATTATGTAGGGATTATTGGATATTGGTAGAGATCCATGTATAAGTTCAATTGATAACTCAACATTTCAATCTGGTGGAAGACTAGGAAACTTTTTAGGGAATATAATTTTACTTTCACTCACAACAGAAATGTTGTCTATTTTTATTCTCTCCTTTTTCCCAATCATTTGAGATAGATATTCTTTCCTATAATCCTATAATATCCTTTATTTAGAAGAATATTTCATAAATGATTCATCCTCCACTATAAACTTGTATAGAGTGGGATGATTATTCAGAATGAGGAGAGCATCTTCCCTCTCCCGGCCATTGATGTTGTATTTATATTATGATATACTATTGATTATGAGTATGATATACAATTTTACCAAAGTAATTATGAAAAGATTTTCTAGGAGGTTAAATCCACAGATATTGACTTTGGAGGAGTTATTTAGTTATTATGTATTAATTTCCTTATTTTATATTCTCATGGATATCCCCACATCCATTTTTTGATATGGTGTTTGAATAGTTTTACTAAGTTCACATGATATCGATGAATGGGTAAAACTAGAATCAAATAATACGTTTTACATTCTTTGAAGAATAAATAGTATATTTGTTTCCACTTCATTACCAGGACCTCCATTTGTAGTATTGATAACATAATCCCTTCATTTTTCTCAAGTAATTAGATGGTTTTATTCTATATTATCTTGTAAAACACTTGGATTATGATAATAGATTTCATAATATTAGCTATACTTATAATATTAACATATAAGTACTGGATGAGTATCTATCATAATGTTCCTTTCTTCTATCACATTAGTGGACTTATTTATCTCTCTTCAATATGGCTCAGCTTGGCTCCCCACTTTTTTATACACTTGAAGAATCATGGAATTCCATTGAGATAGTTTTTGGGATTCTTCATAGAACACATATAACATGTGGGGAGTTGTTTTATCATTATTCTATCAATGTATTTTTAAATCATCCAAAATTAAACTATATTTTCTATATTTTTCTTCTAGACCCTCAAATACACTGAGAATCACCAATATTCATCTCAACCATAAGGGAACAATAAAAAATCAACTCATACTATAAAGGGCACAAATCACTAATTATTTAAATAGAGTTGAATTAAATTAATTAAATTTTTTATCCACATTATTTTTATCACCAATGAAAAATCATGATGTGTATCTTTAAAGCCTCATGATGTTTTCCTCATAATTTCCAATAGATTCATCTTCCTTTTTTTCAATACATAGAACTTTGTCTCCATTTTATATAAAATAGTTCTCAGAAAATATTTATTGGAATATATTTTCTTCAATTCCTCCCATTCCATTTATTTGGTTTCTTCCATTGGATTCATGTTCTTAATCAGTTTCATCCAATGAATGGCTTTTCCCTCTAGGCAGTACATAACATATATTACTTCATCATGTTCAAAGTGTTGGAAGAATGAAAATATATTATCAATAGAGTTAATATTTTATTCCATGATTATGGGATCATAAAATTTACTAAATTTAGTAGTACCATTCAAATAAAGAACTCAACAGTAACATTATCTCTCTTTAGGGAAGGTGGGTGTTGCAAACCATTAAATTTACTATTCAATGCTTGTGTTATTTAAATTATTACTTACACGATGTCTATAGCTCAAGATAAAATTAGGATAGGCATCTCATTGGTTTAATCGTCAAATTTCTGATCAAATTTTTTTTTTGGAATGATTCTTCATATTTTTCACCATTAACATTAATGAAGAAAAAAATAAGGATGATAATATCAAATCTAATGAGAAAATAAAATGAAAAGTATGAAAAGAGAATCATAAATTATAAAATTTTATGTACATAATAACCAATGAGTATATATGTTTTATTATAGTTTGTAAATTTTAAATTTCTTCTTAATTATTATAATATAATTGTATATTCATTTCCTTCATATTTTTTTGTAATAATTTTTAAAATATACCAAAGAATATCCCATGGGAGTATGAAACTAGGTCTCCATAAAACCCACTTGTAAAGCACTAGTCCACTCAATACCAAATGAGTACATTCAAGGTTATTACCACTAAGAACATATGTTCCAAATCTGCATTTGTTTATAGTATCCATACTAAAATATAATTGATTAGAAACCAATAACTTTATCCATTCCAATGTTACTAGAAAATTTTCAATTATTAGAATTATCCCTGTGGGTTTTTACCAATTATTGTCCTCGTAATCCCAAAAAAATTACTAGCTCATTGTTCGATACCAGCTACAATTACCCAAGACTGTTGCACGTATTATTAGATTTTTTTAACATAAACATCCAATAAATAGAACCTTACGATCAAGAGACCTGGTGAATTATGAAAACGAGGATCATAAAACATCAACGTAAAGATGAAACAAATTTTTTTATATTAATCACTCCAATGTGAAAATAAAACTATTTGATCCTCTAAAACTACATATCATAACATAAAGAATACATAAACAAAATGGGTGTGGTATAAAGGTAAATAAAGAAATGAGAATGATAAAGAGGCATAACATATGTGTCAAATAACATAAAAAATTTCCTAAATGGAAAGGCTCCTGAATAATCATAGCAAAGAATGAAATTCCTAATATGTCAACATAAGATCATGGAATAATATCAATTTCTCAATAGTATAAAACATGAAATAAGAATAAGTGAAGACATACTACCAAGACAACATAACTTGGTTGACAGAGTCTCGTCATAGATTTTTCTTACTCTTTAATCCCAAACATATCATTTAATGAGATATAAACATTAATCAATGTGTTGAATCACTATCAACGTTCACATATCATAACATTTATATATGTATATGTTTCACATAAGTAAATCAAACACAATCCATAATCATAAGAAATACCAATGGAAAGTAATGGGTTTCATAATTTTTAACTAAATATTATTAGAATTATATATCATAAAATTTCTATGTATGTGAATAAATTATGTATTTTGGAACATGAAATTTGAATCAATCAGCATAAGTCTCAAAAATAGAGTTCATTTGAATAAAAAATCAAGAAAATTTATTATAGTGATTGACTATTAAAATAGTTTAATAGGGAATCAATAAAAGACTTTTAAACAAGGTACAAATATGTAATTTTCATTGAAACCATAGTTAAACCAAAATGGTTAACCCAAAAATTGTTCTTATTTTATGTAATCATAAATTGGTATAATACTTTAGAATGTTTTTCCATGAAACGATTAGGGGATAGAAAAGTTACCCTTAATCAGGTCTAATTTTATAGAATATATTGGGAAATTTATGTATGGACTCTATAACCCCTAAAAATGGATATTAAGCTTGGTATATATATAATAGTGATAAATAAAAAATATATAAGCATTATATAATATTAAATATATAGTTAATTGTAGGTATAGAGAAATTTTTTTAAACCCAAATATGAATGGTAGTTAAAAGAGTTTTTAACATTAGGTCAATAATTTTATTTGTACATTCACATAAAATCTTGAATAAAAAACGAGATTAAATAAACACATTTTTAGTATCAGTCCATCAATTCCTTGTTTTAGTAATCACAAAACTGTTTTATATTATTTCGATTATTATTTTTATCAAATTTAAATATTATTCTTCAAATTTGGGAAATTTTACAAACTCTAGAAAATATTGTATGATGTAATCTATTACTCATTGAATTTAAATAATTAATGAATTTAGTGTTAATATAAACAATCAATGAAATCAACCATGATTCATAAAGTAAGATATTTTTTTAACTGCTCAGGTAAGAATAATGGAAACTTATCGACCAAATTATACTGTTCAGAAATCTTCTAAATTTTAACAAAGTTTGACATGATTGCATTGTAAATAGATTGAATGCATTCTTATCCGATCAATCATGATGTATTTCTTAAAAATATCTCATTTTTTCACACAAGTAACCGAGCGACTGCAAGAATAATAAAATTTACCTTATATTATATCTATGTGAAGCTCTAATGTTTTTCTCACCATTTGTTGGAGCTACCACTAATTATTTTGGAAATGTGAACCTCTCAGTATAGAGGATACCATATTCTTTCATTCTACCTGATATTATTATCAAATTGTTTTATAGTTTTAATTTTAATAGGGTTCGTTTTAGGGTTTTTAATGAAAACATTAAAAAAAATTAAATGAAATAATATTTACCCCTTCTTAGGGATCACATAATGTGTGTTCAATTTTAATGAAACTAATGGCACAATAAATATTAAAGAATCCACCATTTTTCAAATTTTTGGTATAAGTTATGGCTCACATATTATTTTATTAAATCATATATTTATATTTATTGTGGAATTAGAGATTGTTTTGTATGTTGTTGTAATAGATCTTATCTTAGTTGACTTAATGTAAGGAGTTTGAGGATGATCACATGTTCAATATTTGTTGGTGTACTTCTAATTTTTTCTTCATCCACAACCACAATTAACAAATCCAAAAAAATACTTCTTATTTAGGTTTAGTCTTTATAAAACATGGAGACCAAACTATATATTTATTTTATATTAGAATTAAATGTTTATTTTGGTCTCTATGTTTTTTATATAATTTGTTTTATAATTTACACTGGTTGTTGTTATGAAATTGGACATCATGTATTCTAATGGAGGATATTGTTTTCTATCATGATTGATTTTCAGTTCAATGTGGCACTAGAAAAATAGTTTTTTTTCTTAGAATCATCATTGAATTGAATTAACTAGTTGACCATGTTGTTAATTAATAGTATATACTTGGGGTATCATGTGATAGTATCTATAAGTCTGAGCTTCCAAAGAAAAAAAATGGATTATTTTTCTAATGTTTACTATTTTAGTATTTTAATTGGTTATTTAGTTTATTATTATAAATATAATTAACTTATTTAATTTTATTTGTCCATTTGTTCCATAATAATTATTTTAATACATGTGTCTTATATAATTCCCTAAATTAAACTGGTTAAAATTAGTAAATTTCAATTAATTTAAGTATCTTAATTAGATCAATAATTATAACAACGTCATTATCATGGTTTCGAATACAAAAAACAACACCCATTACTTTATGTGGACCACCATGACCAACATAATTATCAAGGTGATAAATGTCATTAATAATATTGATTCCACAATGTGGACCTCCAAGACCAACAATATTACCATGGGTTCGAACTCCATGACCAGCACCCATAATGATTTCATCATTATTCACCTTTCCTGATTCAACATGCTTGACCTTTTATCACATTAAGACATCAATATTGTACCTCACCCATTTATCACTATTTCCATGGTCCGATACATTAACAATGTTGTCCCGATTCTACACGTAAACAATTTGGCCAATAATTAATTTCACACTACATTTAATTATCCTTCAAAACCATTAATAATAACATACCCCTTAACCAATCTTCCTGTTAAAATGTTATAAACATGAGAAAAATTGTTATTTAAAACACCTTGAACCCAAACATTAAAACATGGGTCTTATACATTTGTTAAACCAAAAAAGTCCAAAGAATTTTGTTTCCATTAAAAATCATTAAAATATTAATTAAGGAATATTCACCAAAAGGGTAACCACACCCTCATTTCATATCAATATTTGGAAACCATTAAAAACTTCATTTCAAATCACATTGAGGTCAAAAAATCAAATTAAAAAATTATTCTCTTTAAAGAATTTTTTCCCTCCTTTAAAATTTCTTTAATACATTTTCATGGGATTTGCATACCCCATGGGTATCCCAAGGCCAGTTCCTAACTCATCAACAAACTATAATGGGTCTTTAAATGGTCTGACATGCCAATTTAAGGCCAAAATTTATTTTTCTAGTCGAGGGAATAAAAATATAGAAAGTGATAACATTAGCACAACCACGTACACAATAATTAAAATAACACAATAGAAAAAATATTATTTACCACCTATATTATTCCCTTAGAAAAACAATCATCCAACCATAGACCTTGAATAAAGATAAAATTTCCTCAATTTATAAGGTGATTAACTCCCCAAAAATACAATATAAAATCTATGTAAGAATATGAAAAACAAAGTAAACCCACGTACAAAAAAAATATAAGGAAATAGAGTTGGTTTTTTACTAGAAGCATTAATTCACACTATACCAAACCTTGAGAACCTCATAATTACAAGATAATCATCCATGGGAATGGGAAGAGATCATAGTTCACACCCAGGGCTTCTGGTGAAGAAATGGGGCAGAAAATTTGGGAATAAATTATTAATTTCAATAAAGACAAATGGTAAAATACCTAATTTTAATAAGTTATATAGTATGGACTCACGATTTTACAAACCATGCACCGACCATGAAGTTACCATTAACCAAAAGGAAAACAGGACACACTATTTATCTAGGCCACTCACTCAATATGAAAACCATGATGTAGCCATGTGGTTGCCTTTATCCTAGGGACTCATCCTAAACAGTTTTTAGGGACACCTCATAATGATTACAAACCATGCTTCCTCCCCTTACCATGCCACACAATCATTGTGTATATCTAGTACTAACTATATGCGAACTGAGATACTTACACAGTATTACCATTTCCCCCCTTTTCAGGTTCAAACCCTTGGGGACACTCCAAATAAATTTCCTCTTCCTAGGAATTGTTTCATTAACCGACTAAAATGAGTTTAACCAAACACCAAATGGAAATGTACCTCATCAAAATAGTCTGGATATTACAACCTGCCCACCTATTTCTTCTCATCCTTGAGATGTCTTTATGGTCATCCATCCATATCACCTAACCTATGTCAGTTAAAAACCGGTATCAACAACTCTATTTAACTACTAAAACTCAACCAAAGAACAACCTCCAACACAAGGTTTTAAATAGGTGAAACCCAAAGCTAATGACCATTTTCAAATCCAAAACACCAATATGGTTCTTACATTATCCCATCTAGAAAGAACACTAAGTATATAGTCACCTAATAACCCAGAGATCTATGGTGCTCCCTGCAATAAGTTTTACCTTATCACAATCAAATTCTAATACTTAGTGCCTCTGCGATCTATAATTCTCAATATAACCTTGATCTCATGCTTCCACAATGTACCCATTTCAATTCCAAACATACCCTAAAAAAACCTATGGGAACATAAATCATCATTGGTACCCATCCTATTCATCTAAAAACAAATAAAAAGGAGTCATACCCATCACCTATTTAAAAAATAAGAATAAGATTTATTTTCCTAAAATTCTGAGTTTCTTTTACAAAATATCAATCATCCTCAGCACGAGAGGCCAGATGTAGTTTTCAACTCACCGCATATGTTCCATACATTTTCCCAAGTT
Organism: Viscum album; assembly: GCA_963277665.1. Lineage (NCBI taxonomy): Eukaryota > Viridiplantae > Streptophyta > Magnoliopsida > Santalales > Viscaceae > Viscum > Viscum album. Next base: position 1,401,424,334 of record OY728121.1, on the reverse strand, counting down.
GGACCATTCTTGATCGAATTATCATGAATGCACCTAGATCCAACAACCAGGACATTTCCTCTTACCTAGTCAAAACTTATTCATACTCAAATAAAACTTATGGCCACTAAGCATTCCTACTAGATTCCACACATAACTCCCAATGAGATTCCCTACTCAAGAAAACTACTTTCAAAAAATTGTTATTGTGACATAACACACCATCATTTCACATCTGATGAAAACAATTGAAATTAATTTTAGAACCACCTCAATCCTAGAACCAACACTCATCTTGAACATCCACAACATTAACATTCCAAAAAATGATTCCAGTAGAATTTAATCATCCATCTCAATGTTTCCTCAATGATATCTTGATTCCACCTAGAAAAATACTTGGATAGATCCATATTCATGTGACCCTTCCATCATGGGGGTTGTACTCCCTTGTACGACACATCACACCCCACCATAAGAGTGTCATTGTCAAAACCTAACTCAAGAATCTCAAACCAGCATGGACCATGCTCTAATCATATTTGAACCCTTGAATTGGATGTGGCCATATAACTCTCACTGGAGAGACACAACGAAAAGTCAACTATCACCAATTCATGGCTTCAAAGAACATAACCCATGGAATCTATCGATATACATTATATCCCAATGAATTTTCTCATAGATAACATATCATGCACATCCCACCACATGGACTCACATAGACTTCCCCATGAGCACAAACTCCGAAGAGTACCTTCATCAACTAGAAGTTACACTTTGATAGCCTGGTGTATAGACAATTCCCTATCAACATACATGGGATCATGCCATGATATTGGGTATGATATTCTCTAAACTAGGAATACATTAAGATGTTTCTGATTCAATCCAAGGCAACCAAATCCAACTTTTTTTATCAACTATAGCTACAGGGACATGTAAATTCCCAAAAAAATGTAATGGGTCTCTATTCTCTAAAGAATCATCAAGTCCTGATCACCAGGATTTAAGAGGGACATAGTAACCAAAACTCACAAAATCCTCATTAATAATTTCCAAGAATCCAGGAACTAACATTATCTATGGAACTAATTACTCTACAAATCCTGATTTATTTCACCATAACCCAAATGATTATCAATAAAAATGAAAGAAGATCATTACAACGATGCAAAACCAAATGGCCTCATGCCTAGCTAGGTTGAATCACCTTAATTTCGCTATCCCAAATGGGTGCTTACCCCTAATCCACACATTCATGCATTCCAAAAGAAAATTCACATACATAGTACATTCCTACCACTATGACCTCACCGTAAGCCCACCAAGTTTCATGATTTCCTACAACCATCAACCAAAATTGACTCAAAATACCATGAATCATATATCATCGGAACTTGGTGCAAAGTCCCACTAATGCAACCAACCATGCCTCTTGGATTTTTATCCTCATCCAGACTATGGAATCATTAATGTTTCCATTTAATAATCTAACCTTACACACTATTTACATCAAAACACATCAACAACCATCATGTCGGGCATCATTCCTTAATCATAATCAACTACCCACACTTTGACCACTTCAGTCTCATCACTCTATAGTCAACAACAATCATCATTTGGGAATGTGTCAACAAAGAAGGTTTTGGCATCTAAATGATTATCCCATTTCGAAACCATCCATAAATACAATTATAATCACTCAAGGAACCTACCATACAAAAATGGGCATAAAATTTCCTTTTTCAAAAACATAATGGAACATATCATACATTTATTAATTCACTGAAGGATCCACTTGTGCTTTAGATTATAAAGACCCTATGACATAGGGAGAATCTCACTCATAGTTACAATAGAATAACCATAGCCACAGACAATTGCACACTGCCCAAGTCAGATTCCCAAAAACACCATCTCTCCCACTAATCCATACACAGTGAACCTCACACAAGTCACTACTCATGGATGGAACTATTGTCCCTATTTTAAACCACATGGCTCCAGGCACAGCAAAACTAACAACTTACTCTAGGTTCCACACCCATTTCAATACAACCACTATGAATGGAACCAAAAACTAACACACCCATTACAAGGTCCAAAATAAAACTTGTACGATCAAAATTCACTTAGGTCACTCCATCCATATTACCGAGAATTACTGCACAACATCAAGCTCACAACTTAACCAAAGGAACAAAAAGTACCATATTGTTATCCAACACATCCAATCCCATAAAGGCCTCACAACCCATGACCTAGGATATTAAAACAGGGTCAATCTCAAAGACCAAACTACCCATACATAGGTTCAGATAAAAACCAAAGGGATTCCCATTTCTAATGTCCCCAAAAAGCTACCATTATTCATCATTTTCCTTCAATTATACATTACCATTTTAAATCCAAAGGATTCGCATTTCAAACCATAAGATTAACTACCAATACAAAATATTTTAGAATTATCTCAAATTCAAGATTATTTTTTTGGGTAGATACAATTCAATTCAAAAGTTACAATGGGAAAATACATATAAGATTATTTTTAACACTTTATTTAACTAGAATAGTAACATTATAAGTCATTTATATATTCCTATTACCCATAATTCACTTGAGGAGTTGGTAAAGTACAATAACTCCATAGAATTATATATAATCAATATAAATATCATCAGAAATTTAAAATATGAACCCTTATAAAACATTTGAAACCATAGGAATGTATGAATGGCTATTAAGAATATATTACTGATCGAAAATATAAGTACCCATCCTTAAACATTATATAATATTGAATTAATTTAATAACTCACATTGAGGATCTATTCAGGTTTAGAGTTTTAAAGAATTAGGCAATAACTGTTAAATTACATCTCAAAAATAAAAATTCCATACTCCTACTCAGTTTCCATTTTTTTAAAAAATAAAAAATCGTGAAAAAAAGAGTCATTTCTAGTTCCATGTTTTAGACAACAAGACTTTTTGTTGATCTCATAATTGACCCTATTAACCATTAACTCCTGTGAAAAACATTTCAAAACATAGGATAATCATAAAAAGTTAAGTAAGGGTTATAAAATAACGAAAGAAAACATTAGTTCATCATTACATACAAAACATAAGCTCTTTACCATACCTCATGAAATCATAACATTTATGAATAACAATTAGAAAAAAAATCATAAAGGTAACTTGTGGAATACATAACATACTTACTTAGTAGCTATCACAGCTGCATAGGGAGTCACATTTGGAATACCCATCACAGTATATTCCCTAAATATAATAGGAGAAACATTAACATTTACTTATGTCACATTACCCAATGCATTGGAGTACTATCTCGGGATCACGATCCCTAGGTTTATCATGGAACCACCTTTATATGTAAACAATGCCCAAGAACCATAACATATTAATAACATATGAAACAAACATAAAGGAAAGAATAAATTTCCACATTTCAATCAAAATATATCATTTAAATATATTCAAATAATATATCAATTATCAGAACCATTTTCAATACCAAAATATGTAAAAGAGTATATGGTATTTATATTCCTTTTAATAACATTACGTCTTATTAAGCAAGTTAAAGATCGAATAATACTCGCAGCAGCGGAAAGGTCATTATCACCGCTTACGTTAAAAAGAAACAATATTTTTTGTCATTTAGTAAAACACCTCTTAGAAAAATATTCCATTTTATTGAAATGAAAAATAAAATCTGTTTATACACCGTATGAAATAAAGTCGAATATAAAACAAAATATACCTCAATGAAAGGAGATTGAGATGAAGTCCCTTACCTCTGTCCGACTTGACCCGTTTGTACTTTAATCTCCTAAATAATACACTAAAGATAATTTCAACCTACTTAAGAACCTTTTTAAACTTTATTATTCCTTTTATATCACTTATTACAATGTTATAAACATTACGCAATCATTTAAGTTAATAACGGTCGTTTTGTCGATATTTGGTACTTGAGTCAAAAATGAACACCTTATATTTATAAGTAGTCCATGTGGTCAGTAGTCCATTATCTCCAGAATCATATTCATTATTTAGATATCATATATATCATATATATCCATTATATATGTGTATTTATAATAGTACATATCATTTGGAGATAATATATGAAATGCACCATTCATGGATACGGTAAGTTGTATGTATGCATGGATACTACTTTCATTTCTATTTCATATTTTAATGTAATTAAAACATAATGATACATATTTATATTATAATTACAGTATAATATCATATATAATATCATTAACTCCATCCTTTATACGTCCCAAATATGGCATTAATGAGTCATATCACTTTGAGGGGGCGGTAGTCCGCACTTCCTCAAATGAAATTATCGTGTTTACCCATTATGAAAACCATAAAGGTAGGATATAAATGTAAATAAAAGAAGAATAAAGAAAAAATAATCATAATATATATAATATATAAATATATTGCCATCTTAATGGCCACTATGAGAGGCGGTAGGAGACAATTGAACAATCATCGTTTCGTGAGGTGTTAGTTTGTCATCCACAGAAATAGTATGTTCTTCACCCATTAGATGGAGGTGTGTGTAAGTGTAGTTCGAATACTTCTCATAAAATCATTATAAAATATTTAGGATACTGTTTTTGTTATAAAATAATGGAATAAAAATATTTTCGGTGTGGATAAGTAAAACAAAATAAAAGAAGTTAAGAGAAACTGTTACCTTTAATTTGGGTAACTCCCTTTGGTTTGAACCAAGAGGACTTCTTGAAGTCACTTATTCCTAGGGTAAGGATTCTAGGTGAAAGTGTGGGATATTGAATGATTATTTGGGCAAGGTTTTGATGAGACAAGGGGCTTGAGAGGTGTGAGGAATGTGTTAGAAGTGAGGGCTTTTTATAAAGGGGAGGAGGGGCTCTTTAGGAAAGTGTGAAAATATTATTTTAATATATAATGATATTTGGTTTATAAAGGTCCAAAACTAATTAAAATATAATATAAGAAGAATAATTGTTGAAATAAAATCATCCAATAAGAATTGGATAGGTTTGGGATATTTATTTTAAAATTTATAATCATAATTATTTAAATCATTTATTAATGAGGTAAATACTACATCATTATTGTGTCTTAAATAATTTAATATATATGATGTCCAAAAATTTAAAAAAAAATACCATAATGCAGGAAATCTATTTATCATTCCAATTAATATTTATAGTTGAAAATAAGACTTACACATCCACATGTGAAAAATAATTTACAAAAATTTATTTGTTTATGTCATTTTTTCCTTTCCTTTAAGTAAAATAAAATAAAGTGTCATTTTCACTCCCATGTGGCCCCATGGAATCCAAAAATCGACCCAAGGATGATCATGGTCGTATTTTTATCAACCAATAGGATTAAAACACCTTTTAGGGTAATTTCCCATTATTATAATAATATTTTTTTACCCTTATTTACCATATTTACCCTTTGACCATGGTAAATAAAATTTTTGCTGAAGTAAATATTCATAATATATTAAAATTAAGGTTACCTATGTACAAAATTTGGAACTTATGATTCAAAATATGAAATACATTTTTTCACATTAAAATCATTAAAGTGTCAAAAAATAATTTAAAATTAATTCCCGCTGTCAAAATAAACGTCGTGTTTTTAAGAAATAATAACTATCAAAAGATTGAAACTTTTTTATGTCCAATTTCAAAGTGAAATTAATTACAATAACCAAAATTATATTAAATTGTGAATATATAATATAATTACACTTTAAAATCAATTAAAAAGATAATCTAACCATACAAATAAATTATATTAAAAGGAAGTTTTAAATTAAAATTACGCATTTTTCACTGTTCATTAAAAATTAAATTTTACTAAATATTTACCCAAAGTAAATTTTGATGTCCCGATTCTAATGAAGAATTTTATTTGGTTAATTAGAACATATAAAAGTGACCAAAACTAGATTTAAAGAGGGTTCTCCATTAAAAGGCCGTAAATCAACCTTTTAATGAAAATTGTGCTTAAAATTAGATTCATTAACATTTTAAGCCTCTAAATTTTATTGGATAAATGTAAAAACATTTAGCAAAAATTATAATCATATTGTAGTTATTTAGGTTCATTCCTTCCAATACAATAGCTAGGCGTTACCAACCATTTAAAAAAATACTATATTATTATTGTGCAACATAAGATTTCAATGAAACCTATTGTTGTGTATTGGGTACGCCATCGAACATAGCTACCATTTTAAAGTAAAATTAATATTTAACATAAAAATATCAATAAAAATTAAAATGTATTGTTTATTTATTTACCTAGGATAATATAGAAAATATATTAACATTATAATGAATATGAAGGAACTATCCATCATATGGAGCATATAGAACACCTTTCAATCTAATGTGCATAAAATGACACATGAACTCACACCCTCATTCCATATCATTCAAAGAGATAAAAACTTATAAATTAATAACATCACATCTAATTTCACCACTCAAGGTGGAAAATAAATCAATGGTAAATTCACAAAGTAATAACATCAATCTTAGGCCCCTAGTAGCTTAGTTTTTCACTATACATGGGGTTGTAGGCTCCCAGATGTGATCTCATTGCCATGAACTGACAATATCCTAGTCTAAGTTCTATCATTCCAATGTTTTAAGATAAAAACACCAGATATAATGCCAATTTATATAGATGAAGTCTGGAAGCCACTAATCTGGTGTCATGGGATGATTCATCACATGGCCTTTGGTACACCTCCCCATATGCCAGAGGCATCCAACTAGTAGTGTGGATCAATGGATGTACAATGGGGAGAATATAATCGAATATCATAGTAAAAATACTGCATAAATAGTATTAAAAGATACAAATACTTGTATAAATTAATAAATGGAACAACACAAAGAAAGTTTCAACAATATTCAAAGTGATACATGATTAAACAATGAAAAGGACACTCTAAATGTCATGAAGTCATACAACAAGAACCTCAAATAGTGAAACTATAAAAAAAACCCAAAATTTTGTCACATGTATATACATAGTCCTAACCTCTCATGCCCTATCCTATCCACCCCTAAAAAAAAGATCTAGGTATCTATGTTGAACCTGTACCGAAAAAAAAATAGTATATTCTTAGGTACCCAATATCTATAGCAGAACGAGAAGGGTTTGAGTATAACTCAGTAGGTTACCACCCACGGTGTCTAAATAAATAATCATTCTAAATATCAATGTATTCATATAACTTAAGGATAATATACACAAGATAATAAAAGAATCATGTTTCCAAATAAACATTTATTAATTTTACAATTGGAATCTTGGGTTCCATCATTTCACCTAACCAACCAAACCTACATCATCCGTACTAAATTATAAATCATATACCATATGGAGAACGCACTATAATAGATGGGGAATAAATCCACATATTCAAATTGAATATACATAACAACATGAACAAAAAAAACTATGATGTCTACCTCAAGACCAACATCATTACCATAGTATGGAACACTATGACCAACACCCATTCTTTGATTTGGATCACTACTTCCAGCATCATTTTTGTGGTTTGGAATTCCATTTCCATAACCTGTAACCATTTCATCATCATTTACCTTTCAATATTAAACTTTGTTGACCTTTTACCACATTTTAATTTCAATGGTTTACCACTCAAATTAATCGTTATTTCCATGGTCAAACACAATCAACCTCTTGGCCTAATTCCAAACATAAAACATTTGACCGATCATTCATTTCACTCAATAATTAATTTTTCTTCACATAAATAAATTATATAAACATTACCCTTTATCAATTTACCCTTTTAAAAATCATAAACACCCAAACCAAACACTTTTTTAAAAAACCTATATGTCACTATTTGGTTTTTTATCTTATGGAAAACAAAAGAAGCCATAAGAACATAATTTCCATTAAAATATCCATTAAGCAATTTTTATTAAAAGGGAAACCATACCCTCATTTCACAATATCTTTTGGAACCCATTAAAAATATCCATTGAAATCACACAATGTAAAACACCTCACATTAATAAATTATCCCTTTTAGACATATTTATCCCACATTGAAATCCACAACCTTGTGAAAATACAAATCAATCCATTTAACAAATTACAAACCACCATGATATTTAACAAAATCAATGTATAGAGAAGTTTTCAATCAATTACCTTAATGGAAATAAACACTTATCCCAAATTATACCAAGTATCACATTTACCATTTTAGTAGTTTGATGAAAAATGAAACTCATTTACTCTCATAAATTCTCAATATCAACATTTATAATTTAATTGCACCAATTTGAAGGGATTGGAATACTCTATGTGTAGCCCTAGGCCAATTCTTAAATTGTTAATAGACCTCATGGGGTCTCTGAAGAGTCTCACATGATAATTTAAGGAGTTAAATACTTTTATTAGTTGACAACATAAAAATATAGTAAATAGGTGCAATAGAACAACCACATATACAATAATAACAACAAGACTATAGGGAAAATGTTATGGACCACTGACCTCATGATCATAAAAAACCACTCATCCAACCATTTCCCTTGATTCGAGCTATAATTTCCTTAATCACTAACTCAATTAAAATGTAGTTCAAAATATTTGGAAGAAGAGGAATAACCATGTAAATACTCTTAAAAAATATAACTAAATAGAGATATAAACATAACTGGATCCTCAATTTATACTAATGGGAGCCTCAAACACCTTAGAATTTAAGGAGAGGAATCCATGGGGAAGGGAAGAGCTCATGGTTCACACTATAGGCTACTGCGGAAGAAATGGGGTGAAATATAAAGGAATAAATCTTTAATATGAAGAGGGAAACATTGTAAAAACCCCAATTTTAATGTGGTAGGAAATTTTTCACAAATTTTTTCAAACCATTCACTAGTTATATTGTTCCAATTGTACAAGAGGGAGCTGAGATACGCTATTTGGTTAGGACACACTCATGAGTTAAAATCATTGGAAGAATCCGCGTGGTTGCCTCTACTTGAGGGGATTAAGTTTCATGATTACCTTGGGCCACCTCACACATTTTGAAAACCATCCTTCCTCCCTTTATAAGTAAACATGATCTTGGTACATGGTTTTTAAAAACTGTTCTTAAATTATACACCTCTTATAGTATGGAACATTCCCCCTTTTTCATGTCCTGAACCTTCGATACACTCTTGATACCTTCTCTACTCCCATGAAGTATTTCATTAACTAATTTAAAGGAGTTAAACCAAATACCAAATGGAAACATACCTCATCAAATGTTTCAGGATCATACAAGTTAAATTATTCTCACAATGTTAAAGGGAAGTGGAGAGTAGTTGAAACACCACGATAATATAAATTACTATAAAAATTTCTTTTTTATATCTTTATACTTTTTATTATTTATATTTTTTAACATTATGACATTACACTATTCATACATGAAATAACACACTCTGAGTAGATACAACATTACCAAAGTCCTATTTAGGAGGTGAAAAGGTTCTAACAGAAGGGCATACATTATCCACATAATTGACAATAGGATTTTGTTTTGGCATGGAAGTCCCTTCCCCGTGAAAGGCCGAAACAAGGGGAGTGAGAATAGTAGCAGGACCACCTTTATCAGTCTCCTGATTTTGAGTTTCATTCACAGTGGTTTGATCATTCTCCTGATTTCCTTTCTTCCTACAATGTTTCACATCATGTCCTCTAAAGTGAAAATTGGTACAAAATAAGTTAGCTCTACAAATAGATTTCGAGTGACCAATAATTCTGCAAGAGTCACAAAATAGGGGTTTTTTTCAAATTCGATCTTAAGAGGAATTTCATCTTGTGGGGTTGACAGGATCACCTTATCAATAAGTGTAGCACTTAAATCTACTTCCACAAGGACACGCGCATACTGGTCAAAACATACCTTTTCAGTGGCATTATCCATCATAATTGGAATGCCAATCACCGATGAAATATCATAAAGAATTTTAGGATGCCACAAAACCCAATTGAGTCCATGAATTCTAACCCAAACTTGTGCTCAAGTATCCCCAAAATCATCCAAATTGAAATTTATCTTCAAATCATAAACTCTCAGAGTACCTGGCCTAAGGTTGAGCGAACCTTAACTCCATGATTTCCCTTTAAGATCAGCCGAGGGAAATAGACTGATAAAGAAACCACGCCCAAGAGAAAAGCATTTAAAATCTTCAAATCCCCAAATAGATGCAGGTCTGGTAATCAGATCTGCAATTTTCCAGGGTTTCAATCCTTTCAACAGAAAAATAGGAGCGATGAAGGAAAACTTACATAGATCAAGCCTATCTGAGATTGCATCTTTTGGAGCCGAGACATGCACAGTTGAACCTTTCCTAACAACTATTTTCATAGGTCGATTTACAAGTATAGAAAACGAACCTCCCGTGAAACCAGAGAAATTAGAAAAGCCCTTCAGAGCTTCCTCATCGAGCGCCTTTGATCTCTTTGAGGATGCCAGATTCTGTCGAGAAATCTGGTGTGATGAGACATGCGAATAAAGGTTTAAACTTCTGGGATGTTCTAGGGCAGAAAGATCGCCATGTGGAATCTGAAGATTCACAAGCTTCCATGGAACTTGAAGCGCATCAAAATGTAGATTTTGAGTTCTGGAAAGAGCAAAAAACAATTTTTTTCAAATAGAAAAGGAAAATTGAAGATGGTTTCTATCTCTTCATGGAAAACTAAGGATAATAGGATGCCCTCTTCAAGACAAGGAAATGATCCTGTTTTGTAGAAAACTCCATCTGCAGTGGTTTTTTCTCCACCTTATATGGTTGATAAACTTCCAACCACTCATGGAAACACCGTTAAACATTTTTCTGCTCCTTTAGTAGGTGATATTGAGGGTCCAACCTATTTGGACAATAAATCAGCAATTGTGCAGGGTGTATGTATCCAGTTAGATTCTGGTAAAATTATCCCTCCTGCAGGTGCTGTGATATCAATTGCTGCTTCGAAGATTGAGAGGCTTCATTCATGCAAGCCCGTTGTGATTAGCGGGACTTCCATCCTGGAAATTTCTCCTATTACATCTCTTTTGCAGCTCTCTTCCTCTACTAAAAGCAGACAACACAAGGAGGACATTCCTCCTCCCCCAGGTCTGATCAGTGTGAAAAATACTGAGTTTGTGGTTACACAGGCTAGTGATCATGTTTCAAAAATAATGAGATATGGTGGTTCATGTACTAAGACCCCCTTTATAGACAAGAAAAAAACTTATGTTCCTTCTCTGAGCACAGACATGGTTCCACCTGGGAAAAATGGCACAAATCCAAAGGTAAGTACTCAGAAATCATTTCGGTTGCTTGATTCAGGTAGCAGTGATGAAGATGGTCAATTGGATATTCGGGCTTCAGATGTGGATGAACTGCCTGATGTTGTTGATATTGGGCTTCCAGATGTTGGAGGTGATCCTTGGATACTTGTCCAAATTGGGAGAAGAGGTCGACACCCGCGTGGCTGGGGTGGAGGTTCCCCGCACCACAGCATGCATACTCGTTCAGGAGCAGATTGATTTATTTTTATTTTTGTGTTGTCCTTTTGTTCCTCTGTCGTACTCTTCTTTTTAAATTCAATAATGGGGATGCTTGCCTCACCTTTATAAAAAACACACACTCTGATTTAATAATATATTTTAATTATTTGATTTTTTTAAACATATATTCACATCCCATCCCTGCAAATGAAGTTTTATATCAAAACCCTGTCAAAAGTATTGTGATTTTTTTTGACTTCATAAATCATTTTGACATGTTATCCCATTTAAATTCATTTTCGATGTTATTATTATAATTTAACATTTGAATTATTAAAATGATAATAAAACTCATGAAATAATTTTTCTATATATACTAACATTTCATAAATATATATGTAATTATTTTTACACCCAAATTCAGACAAACCTTTTCACTTCATATGTTTTTAATGGAATTATTTTATTTTTCTTCTACTTACACAATCATTGCATCGACATTGAGTAAGAATTTAAAATAAATATATTATTACTAAAATTAAAAGTAATTTAATGAAGTAAGTATAATTTATTATCCACAGTTATTTTCATCTGGTTTATTTCATAATTTACATTTACTCCCATACTTATCAAGAAAATAAATTATAGATATTATTTTGACTTCTATCGCCATGCACAAGCACTGGGTAAGCATGTAGATAATCAATTTGTAACATAATTCTAAAATTTATAAATATACATGATAATTCATTATTATTCATCATATTTACAATATATGTATATCACATCCTTATACACATTATATATTATCTTAAAGATACCAATTTCACATTTTTAATGTCGTGTTAGCACTACATAAGAACAAGTAAATGTTTCTATATTTATATTGTAATAAAAATTAGATTATATTAGTTGAATAATATTTGGTTGAAATTTAGGTATATAATCGTGATATTTATCTATAAAAGTCTACATAATGGTTAAATAAACATTTAATTTATATTTATATCATAATGATTCTATAAAAGTCATGGTATTTGTAAAAAAGATATTATTTACCAAAACAATAATCTCAGATATAAAAATCCCACAAAATCACCTAATAAAAGTTTCTTATTTGTTATTAAAAATTTAAATTCCATTTTATAAAATTAAAATTCAAAAATTTTGGCATTTAACTGTAAAATAAAACCAAATACTACATGAATAAACACATTATTCTGAAAAAATCATTTTCATTTCAAATGAAGAATAATATTCAAATTTAATACCATAATAAAATTATTTATGAAAAAATTTATTAATATAAATTTGTAGTTCTAGCATAAATATCCATTTATATATATATATATATAAAATTATATATATATATATATATATTTATAGATTAAATTACAAATCATGTGGATGAAATATATTAAACCTTTAAATAAAACATTCTTTATATCCTAATGTAAACATATTAATTTTATATATATAACAATAATACAATATATTTTGTGGAATGAAATAATAATTGATATATTTTCAATATATATATATATATATATTGAAATAATTCATCACAACAATATTAATAACAAAATAATTGTTATTTGTTATTAAAATCCTTGGGTAGTAGCATTCTCCCCCAACCCCCGATAAAACATTATTCCCACACAATTTGAATTTATCTCACCAATAAAAATATTTAAGGGTAGATATAAGATATAAATTATAGTGATATATTGACCCCCATATTAGGGAATACTGGAAACTCGTATTTTGGGATAAAGGGTTTGTTGATTTCTAGGGGATATATTTCCAATATTTTAATGTGTTCAACTTATAGTTATAAAATTATATTCCAAAAAACCAATTAAACTATTGTCCTAATTTACCACAATTACCATAATTGCAAATCAAATATCAACCAAAAGGTTTATCTATAACTTAATCGTGATTCTTTCCTCAAACCAAATAAAATCCCTCAAAATATCATTAATCACTTTAAAATATAATCACATATAAGATCAAAATAGTATCTATTCCTTTAAACATATGATTAACCATTAAATTACTAATCCCTAATGGTATCTATAACTCTTAAAATTCCCTTATTTGGTAATAATAAATCCTATAAATTTATCTAAACCCAACACTAATACCATCTGTAATTCCTCGAACCCAAAATCTATGATCTCATGCTAAAAATGTGATATTTAAACATTTGATTTGTCACTAACTAAGAGGGCCAAACATAACCATCCATAATTATGATATAAATATATAATATTTAGTCACTTACAAACCAATGACATTTTAGTTTTATAATTTTATAAAATTAAGAAAAACCTTTAGCAAAAAAATCATATTTATCCCATAAAATGCACATTTCTCCCAGTGAAACAAGAACTCTTTTTTTTCAATAATACATTAAAAAATCCCATAAAATGATTCATAGATTATATCCTTATAGACATATCATGCATAATGTTATTCTCCATAACCTTCTGAAATTGATACATATGATTTGTGAGGTCAAATACCCAGTAATGGGAGAATATAAGAGATGTCAACCAAAAATAAATAGTAGGAAAAAAGATATGAGAACATAATAAAATTATATATTCATATAATAAAGAATACAATACCAAACAAAACATTGATCCCAAATCACGATTATTGTATAAATATTTAGAATAATATAAAACATGTGTAGTAGAGATGTGAAGATATATATAAATAATCACGCTGCATGAAAACGTTACTTAGATATAATAATTATATATAATATTGTGGCATAAATATAAGCATATAAACATGGCCATAATACACAACCTAAATTTTTACAATTCAATTAATTCTATACAGGATGATGACAATGAATCAAAATTTCTAAGAAATATACCCAATGAAATTGATAAATAATCTTGGAATCAAGATTATTTGGTTTTCCCCTTTAAATTTATATTTAATATAATAATAATAATAACCATGGTCATGAGATTCTGATGAATATGGTGATTGTTCAAAACCCCTTCTTTGAGTTTCCTTGTCATTGTGAAATGAAGTTTCAAAATAAATTTCCTCTAGAACTGGTCCAAACATGCTCCACAATCATTGAATAATGCTAATAGAACATCAGGATCTAGAACTGATGATCAAAAAATCATGGAGTGTCCATCTAGCTAGTAATAAAATCCTTCAGGCTTGATTATTGTCCCTCTCATTCTCTCATTTTTTAGGAGGAAAAATGTGGAAAAAATATCACAATTTTGAGAGGAACCATATAGGTTTAGACTTTTTCAAAAGGGTGTAAATTTTGTGGACAATGAAATATTTCTCACACTCCTCTAAAATTAAATACTACATATATATGAATCTTGTATTTGTTATTTATAATTTCAAAATGGGACATAATAAAATAATAAATCTAATATATCCTCCCTGCCAACAATAAAATTATTATTATTATATAACCGAACATGTTGACTTGTACGAATATATATCACTCTATATAAAATTCCTTATTTATTTATATAATTAATAATATTATATCACTTCCATTGACGGTAAAATAACATAACCCATCTGTCATCCTCGACATTTACCGAACCTTGAATAATAATTAAATTTTATTCATTTGATTAATAAATTTATATAATATTAAATTTCCTATAAATAAATATTAATTTAATATTCACATAACAAAATACATAATTAATGGATACTAAAAATTAGTTTCTATCTTTTGAGTAAAACACATGATGAGTAAATATTCCATTCAATGGTATTGTGTATATATATTTATTTAACATTCAACAAAGGCATATAAATATATGACCAAATATTTGTGAATAATAAATCCTATAAAAATATTAGTTCTTGGTCTTATTAATATTATTAATTCAAACAATTAAATAAAAATATTTATTAATTAATATCAATATATACACCAAGTGTCTTACCCTCCTAGTCTCTTCCTCAATGAAATTTTGCAGCCTTTACTTGAGTCTAATATCAGTGTCTATCAATGTTTAATGGAACCCATAGAGGATGAAATTATTATCAAAATGATAAAAACCCACATATGAATTCACATTGTGTAACATAATATCATTATCTCATTATCTCTTAATAAAAAAGGTAGGATGCTTTTCTCAATGATATGTGTGCTTAATTTTTCATTATTTTACTATCTAAAATGAACTCATCCATAAAAAGTGTTCATGGATTTAGTTTGAATTTTTAATTTCAATCAATGGGATAGAGATATAAACTATCTGAAATGGAATCAATAAATAAAATACTGAATTATTCGTTAATACAGTATCAATCAAGACGCACCAAATGTATCAAACTTCACTATGAGTATATGTTATTGTGGTCTTACACAACACATAATGTTAAATGAATCATGATATGAAATAATAATAATAATAATAATAATAATAATAATAATAATATGAATTAAAATGACCAATACTCATGTTAAAATATTGGAAATCCAATGACACATAAACATGTAGAATTCCCGCTTGCAAGACTTTCCCCATAATCTCAAATATTGGAAATTACCAATTGTGAACTTTAGGAGGTAAATTATCATCCTTTAATGAGTACACATTAATTATATTGAAAATAATATTTGTCCCATAATAGAATTTTATCTAACCGTAGAACCATTGTTTAAAAATATTTTCATAGATTTTCAAGGTCATCGTCATAGTAGGGAACTGCTATGACTATTCAATGAGATTTATACTCTATGATATTACCAAAAAAATTCATAGAATAATAATAAATATGTGATAAAAAATTTAATATTCAATCATATGAATATATATGTAATATAAAGTACGAAGTAGTTTTTTCTAGCGAACCAACTCCAATGGGCTCTCACTTTTACTAGAGCCAACAACAAACATATTGGTTAATAATTTCATATTTAAACAAACTTTTTCCAAGTATGGATATATATTTTGGGCCTATAGTATTTTATGTGGATAGGGTTGGTATTACAACATTTATTTATTGAAAATATTCTTTCTACAACCTCACTACCTTTAGAATATCCCTCAAGATTTAATATCAACAAGTATAAACTTCTTGTTCCCTTGTCATAAAACTGACATCTTGGATAATACCATTGTTAAATATTATCATAATAAGGAAAATATATTTATAATTTTTTTGTAACCCAAAATTGAAAAAATCATTTCTCAACCACTTCTTTAGATGTATAAAACTCTAAAATATTCTTGGTTATTGTAGATATAGAAACAACTCTGTGTAAAACATTTATCTTGTATATTTATTATCCTTAATACAATCATTGATCTAGATTTTATAATGGAAAATCAGTTCCATATACCATAAAATGATTGTATTCTCATTTCTCCTTTTACTTAGAACTTATCTAATTCTACTTTCTAAAATAACATCGGATAGTTTATAAATCAAATCTATGTATTTTTTTTATATTTGAATTTTAGGATAAATGAATAAGTAATATCAAATATCCAAACCAATCATAGAATATTAGATATTTTTATAACACATATTATTTTTAAATTATATTAATAATAGTAAAATATTTATACGGCCACACATGTTATCTGTGAGATATTTCATGTCGTGTGACATTGGAAAAGAATTAGCTCCAAAATTATTACATTACATATTTTCCAATAAATGGTTAATATATGTACTATTAATAAATTTATTGATTGGTAGATATATATTTATATATATTTTCCCCTAAAACATTGGTTGACATTTTCAATGTATTCATGGAAAAATTCATCCCTTAGTCTTAGAAAACTGAGAAGACTAACTGCATTTTTTCATATCTTATCAATATCTTTTTTATGAATATAGTAGTTAACCCAGAAATCTTTTATAGAAAAATGGAAAATTTGTCTTCCAAATATATATTTTAGAATCCCTATTCATGTTTAAATATATAAATTGTTTTTTTCAACTTTTAGGTCATATTTTCATTCATTAGTTTCATTAATGCTTTCGGTTGAGTTATATTAATATATACCATTTTTTCCATTTAATAAAAATCATTCTGATATCCAACATTTGGATACAATGATAATAGAATGATACAATGAAAATTTTAATTTTAATGGATTTTACTATGAATAATGATCTGATGTTATTCTAATAAACTATTTCTTATACAACATTTAAATCTTTTAATAACCAATCATTATTTATTGGAACTAAATTATACCATCTTTAGATAGTTTCTCATGAATAATCAATTGAATTATCATGTATAGAACCATTAATATTAATGATCCCCTAAATTTGGCTACATGGAATCTATTAATGAATTTATATTCTCTTCTCAATCATAAAAAAGTTTCTATTTACTACTTCTTTGAAGGAAAATTTATCCTTAACAAATAGTAAACCACTGGTATGGTGAATAGAAAATATCTCTTTATATTTAAATTTCTACACATTTTATATCTCTTCCCACAACTTTTCCCACTAATTTTAGTGATGTCTGTGTTCGTATGCCAATTCATATAAATATTGATCTTTGACATTGTTTAGTTTTAGTCCACTCCGACTATATCAAAATGATATGTGTTTCCCTCTTATATAAATATATCCATTCTTGACTAAAATTGGATGATAATATCCTTATTTCCTATGGAATAATTTTCAAATATTTAATAAATGTTTCATTTATGTTTGATTGTATCTAAACACATATTTTAAAAAATAGTACCCATTCAACAGCAGATTTTGTACCCAATGGTCCATATTACAAATAATATGATTTCTATTAGTCAATATATTTAGGATATAGATAGTTTTTAAATTTTAAAACATGTTATAGAAGAAACTATTGAATATTTTACATACTAATATGAAATTTATTCCATACCCTTTTACAACCTTTAAAAATGCACATATAAGGAAATGTGAGTTTGGGATTACCTTCACTCAACATATTAAAGATCTATGAATACATGGTTATGATACACTAAAACAATACCATATTATATATCATTATCCTCTACTATTTTCTTCATTTCTTCATTGAGAATCCTTAAAAAATTTAAAGGAATCTCACTAAGTTTATGAATCAATATCTTAAATTCACATTCAGAAACATTAATTTGGTCTTGTTGAAATAACTCTAATACCTTTGTTGAATAACATTATTTGTAAATATTTTTTTTTTCAAATATAATAGAGTAAATTACTTAGTATACCAACTATCCTATATCAAAATATATGCGAAAAAAATTTTAGATATAAAATCTTCAACTAGTATCTATTTTACTTGTCCAATAATTATCTCACCACAATGAGGTATTATAATTCTTATTTCAACATTAATCATAACCTACCAATTTTGGATATCTATGATTCAGGAATTACATAACTATTTGTTGTATATTAAATACATTCAAAATATGAAAAAGTACCTAATTTTTTATTTTTATACACTGAAAAAAAATTATTGGTAAAGAATAAGAAAACAATAATATGTTATCTTGTATTTATCATGAAATATTTATGTTCTGTAAATCTCTTATACTGATCTAGGAAATACCCTTCTTCAACATGTATAAGAATACATAAAACATATTATATTTAATTTTCTCTCACTGGGTTATTGAATGTATATGTGAAAAGCATATAATATTTAATCTCTAAGAAGTAAGATAGAATAATTACATGGATGACTATATTTGAAGTACTGGATTTTACTTCAATTCATTATAGGTTTCTCTTCTAATGACTTTTCACCACTTGAGATGTAAATAACATCCTTTTTTTCTTTTCCATTGATCATCATCCTCTTGGTCAGGCCTTGCAAATAATCCTTATACATAGTGTTATTCATTGGGAAATTTCTCCTTCCCTTCCCCTTGTTCACCATAAGTACAAAATATTTTTTAGGCTTTGTACCCTCATCTATAGTATAAGTATAGTAATAAGACCTGGGGGTAATTTTCAAAAATATTCATACTAATGTTTAAAATAAAATTAGAGTATATCAAGAGGGTGAAGCAATTATGAGATATTTCAACAATTAATTGAGAAACATAAACCCTAGAAGGATTATATGCTTACTGTGTCAGGTCATTTACACCAAATGACCTCCACAAAGAACACCCTATCCAAGTTTTCAATTAAAGAGTTACTTCAATATATCATACTACTCCCATAATTCTCTATCCAAAAAAATCATATAGATTCTTGAGCATGGTATATGAATCCGTTTTTCATTAAACATTCATAGTTCAATAGGAATGATGTAACACCCCAAGCTTCCACGGTACGTTTCCCTTCGAATAATGCGATAGCGTGTGTTGTATGCAACCTCGAGTTCTAACACACACCACAACTAATTAAACTAGCTTTTGTGAATAGTAATACCTACTTTTTGAAATCATATATATTTTATATTTCAAAATGGACTTCATTTTTGGATTCGGAATATTGAAATTATCCTAGCGTGAAATTTTGGTACTTTTCGGATAACTTTTATATTTTGAGGAATAGTGAAAATTACTAAATTTTAATTAAAATCAACTTTTTTAATCAAAATAATTAATATTGATAAATTATGAATTTGAGTGGTTTTAAAGTATATTTAGAATATATTTTTACCATTTAATTTAATGTTTGTCATTGGACATAATTTCACAATTAAACCAGACATAAACAAGTGTCAATCTTTTGATAGTTATTATCTCTTAAAAACACACTTTTTATTTTAACAACGGGAATTAATTTTAAATTAATTTCTGCCACTTCTGTGTTTTGAATTTGGAAAAATGGATTACATATTTTTAATCAGGATGTCCAAATTATGTAAATAGGTAACTTTTATTTTTACACATTTTGAATAATTACTGCGGTAAATATTTTATTTACCATTGTTAAAGGGTAAATCCGGTAAATAAGGGTTAAAAAATAATATTATAATAATACCAAATTACCCTAAAACGTATCCTAACCTTATTGTTGGACACATACCCGACCATGGGAATCCTTGGGTCGATTTGGGGACCCCTTAGAGCCACTTGTATGTGGTAGGGACACATTATATTAATAAAGTTAAAATAAAAATAAAAATGGCATAAGCTTACATCTTTTAGAAGAACAATTTTTACATAGGGTTATACATGTTGGATTTTCGATTATAAATATTCATTAGAAAGATAAAACGATTTCCTACATAAGGATAATTTATTTATAATTTTTAGACATCAAATAATTTAAATTATTAATGACACAATAATGATGCAATATTTACCTCATTAATAAATCATTTAAATAAATAAGATTATAATGATTAAAATATTATCTAAAACCTGTCCAATTCTTATTGGTTGATGTTATTTAGAATATGAGTCATCTTATCTTCGACCTCAATGATTTTTGGACCATTATAAACCGAATAGAATTATATTATAAAGTAATACTTTCACTCTTTCCTAAAGAGCCCCTCCTCTTTCTTATAAAAGGAGACCACTTCTACTCATTCATCACACCTCTCAAGCCACTTGGCTCGTCCAAACCCTGCCCAAATACTCTCCCAACTTCCCTCACTACAACCTAGAGGCCTTAGTTTGATCAGAAAGCCAACCTAAGGAGCCCTTTTGATCAAATCAAAAGGAAGAGCCCGAAGAAGAGGTAATGATTTCACCACCCTTTTCCAAGTTCATTTCTTCTTCCACTTCTTCTTCCTTTGTTGTTACCATTCTAAAATAATAACTCCAGTATCATTTATATACTGTGATGTTATTATAAATATGGTACAACCATATTCATTATTCTATCCACCCTTTTAATAACATGTCACCATACGTGCGTACGTACGTCTTACCGTCTCCACGTCGTGGTGTAATTGTTATTCAATATAATATTATTTGGATGGGTATAATAATGATGTGCAACTCATTTAAATAATAAATATAACATGTTAATTATTCTTTATATATGATATAACATCCATTTATATATTATTTTAATATCAAAATAATGATATTGTCGCTCGTGCGTACGTACGGACTACCGTCTCCACAAACGCGATAAGATTCATTCTCCATCGTATCCATTCAAGTATAATTATCATTTGATGATTTAAAAATGATTTTTAAGGACTTGATATCATTATGGATATGAATAATATACAACCTATCCATTACAAACATGGCTTACGTAACAAAACATATAAAATAAAACAAGTAAGTTAACACCCGAAACAACGATAATACTAAGATATTATTATCAAATCAATATTAAAAGATCATATATGATATCATATTAATGTATATGATTATTTTATAATTTAATAACAATTATTTCACCATTATACAGGAGGTTAACCTACCCCAACCAAGGAAAAGTACAAGGTAAGGGTTATTTAACAATCTCTTCATTATCCGAGGTTGTTTATACGTAATAATCTACTGGGATCTTGTTATCATCCACATCCATGTTTCTTCAAAATGTATTCCAAAACATTTTTATTATTTACAAGAATATGGGTTAAAGTCATTTATACCCTTGTATGACTTTTTATAAGAGGAATCTTTCTGTCGTTTTCAAAACAAGGTTCTTTTAACCTTTTCGACAGAATTAAGGTAAGAATGTTTTTTTTAACTTATACGGCGGGTGCGGTTATTTTCCGCCGTTATAAAATCGTCAAAGCTTCCCTTACAAGCTTATAAGAGTATTTTCAAAGAAAATGTTTTATTTTATAAATATATGTCTCTTAAATGATTTCAAAATAGAAAGAGATATTTCTTTAAAAAGAGTTTTGATTTCATCTATGTCAACATCCTTTAATGGATTTTACGCTTATTTGAGGATGATATATTATGATACAAAACTTTTATATTGTATTGAAGGTTTTGTGATATGTTTGACTGTGGATGTGCTATTTTTTTATATACCATTCATGGTTTATGGTGAAAGTATTGACATTTCGTATGCTAGTTTTCATACGAATGTTTATGTTATGTTTAAACCTTTTCATATGGGAATGCATTGGACTTAATATGTGATGGGTGGAGCCTGCTATAGCTACTCGATGCATCAGTAGGTCTCATGAGACAAACTACTGTCTTGGCACAAGGCCTTGGAAAAATCTTATTTGTAGTCTTGGCACGAGGCCTTGGCTATGTGGTTATGATAGTCTATCATTATGCATTCCATCATTATGAAAGTGGTTATTGATATTGCATGTGATTATTCGATTAGTAGAATATCCATGTGAATAAGTAAATGGCATTATTTCATGTTATTTATGCCATACTATGTTGAAGTTAAAGTTTAAAAGGCTTTTGTTTTAGTTATACATTGCCTTAAATGTTTATTCTTATTTATGAAAGTTTTCGCTATATTGTTATCCTTACTGGGCATTTGAGCTCACCCCTTTTCTATGTTTTATTTTCCTACGATGTGAAGAAGCAAATTATGAATGACTTGCAGGGATATTATGAGGGGTTAATAGTATGGACTATGGAGACAATATGTTGTTGTAGTAGTTTTTTTTTATTTTGATGATGTAATGTAAAACTTATGAATATATCTAGTGTTTCCAAGGCTACTAAACCAATCGGTCTTTCGAGATTTGATCTTTCTTGTGATCATGCCAATGTTATGTAATTAATGCACCGACTCTGGGTAACTGGGGTCGGGGCGTTACAGTTGGTATAAGAGGATGTTTAGTACAAACCTTGGAAGCTAGATTTAGATAAACTCTGATTAGAGCACGTAGAACTAAGATGAACTTTGAGGATTAGTATAGAAGAACTTCCTAGAATTTTGGTATTGTAGAGATTTTTTGAGTTTTCCGAGAAATACATCCCTATCTAGATACGAGCAGGTAGAGGCGGCTCTGGCACAGATGTACCTAGGGGTAAAACCTGAAAACACCACTTTGAGCTAGACTCGAACGGGAACTGGTGCACGACAACGGGCCTTGCTGCACTCTTGGTTACGACACTCCCGGGGGATATGCTTAGGATAACTCTCATTTTCTTTAAAAATCATTATGAAGGGTTTATGAGTATATAATTCCTCAATGAAAACATTTTTATGATTATGGATTATACAATAAATAGTTCAATTTATGTTGAGTGTTTTATAAGTATGGGATTATGAATTTTGATTCATAAACTGATCTAGTTTATGCCATTGTTTAGAAATGGCGCCTAGTGGAAGAAATGGAAACAGTATCAATGCACGCACTCCATGTAGGGATTTCCCTCCTACTCAAGATAATTATAGTGGGGCTGGTGATGCAACTGGTGCCGATCATCTAATCACCATACTGGGACAACTTACTCAGGTTATGAATAATAACCTTACCCGTATGGAGCACCCTGATCCACAACGTGGAGGATCAATGTTAGATCGATTCATGAGGCAAAAACCACCAACGTTCAATGGGAGTACAAATCCCTTAGTAGATGAGAAATGGATAAATTCCCTAGAGAAAATATTTCAGGCTTTGGGGAGCAGTGAAAGGGAAAAAGTTATCATGGCAGTTTACCGCCTCACTGGAGATGCTAATCAATGGTGGTCATTGATTCAAAACATGAAGGAATATGATGAAGTATGAAATATGGAATGGAGGGAGTTCAATGATCTGTTTTTAGAAAAATACTTCCCTCGAGACCATCGAGCAGATATGGAAAGGCAATTTCTAAGTCTGAGACAGAAGGAGGATGAGAATGTCGCAAAGTATGAGGCTAACTTTACAAGGTTAGAAAGGTACGCTGGTGATTATATACGTAACCAAATAAGTAAGATTGATCATTTCTTTGATGGGTTAAAACCATTTCTCCGTCGAGAATTAGTCTCACAATCCTTTTCATCGTACGAAGACATTGTCTCATGTGCTATCAAGACTGAAAAGGAATTATCTAAGTCTTATGACTTTAAAGCAAAGCAAGAGAAGAAGAAACCTGCTGATCAATCTGGGAATGGAAATAAGGGGAAGAAGGGAAAGGTTGAATATCCATCCTGTGGTAAATGCGGGAAGAAACACCCTGGTACTTTCTTGAAGGGAATGGGAGTCTGTTACAAGTGTGGTGAAAAAGGCCACCAATCTCGTGATTGCAAGGGGAAGAAGGAAGCTACCAATGTTCAGTGCTATAATTGCAGGGAGATGGGGCATTATGCAAATGAATGTCCTAAACGTCAGGAAAACTTACCTCAGAAAAGGCCAAGGGATCAAGGCCAGGCTTATGCTATCACTACTGCTGAGGTAGAAGCTCTGAAAGATGTGGTGGCAGGTAATTTAATGGTTTCCTCAAGTTTAGAAAATGCATTATTTGATTCTGGATCATCGCATTGTTTCATATCTTCCCAGTTTGCTAAGAAAATTAGATATTTTTAATTTGATTTAATAATGGAGTTGTCAGTTAAAACTCCTAAGGGAAGTATCATTGCAACAAAGTTTTGTGAATCAGTCCCCATTAGAGCACATAAATTTTCTTTATCTGCTGATCTCATCGTCATAACTATGATTGAGTTTGATATAATCCTCGGTATGGACTGGCTTTCGGACTATGATGCGAAGATTTATTGTAAGAAGAAAGAGGTTACGATTCTTGATGATAATGATAAGGAACACCTTATTTTTAGAGCATAATCGTCACCACCTAATTCTTATTTAGATCCACCCCCATTAGCTCAACTTAATTCAATTATTGGGGAGGAAGAGAATGAAATAACTGTCGGTGAGGAAAGGAATGTTCAAATAGAGGATGTACCTGTTGTGAAAGAATTTGTAGATGTATTTCCGGAAGATTTACCTGGACATCCTCCAGAACGAGAAGTTGAGTTTTCCATTGATTTGATTCCTGGATCAAGGCCTATATCGAAGACCCCTTATAGAATGGCCACTGTAGAATTAGTCGAACTAAAGAAACAACTAGAGGAATTGAGTAATAAGGGATTTATTCGCCCTAGTGTTTCTCCATGGGGAGCCCCTGTTCTTTTTGTTAAAAAGAAAGATGGATCTATGAGGTTATGTATCGACTACATGGAGATCAATGCTATAACGATAAATAACAAGTATCCCCTACCTCGTATTGATGATTTATTTGACCAACTGCATGGAGCTCAATACTTTTCAAAGATTGACCTTCGATCTGGATACCATCAGTTGTGTGTAAAGAAGGAAGACATTCCGAAGACAGCATTTCGAACCAGGTACGGGCATTACGAGTTTACCGTAATGCCGTTTGGATTGACTAATGCACCCTCTGTATTCATGGATCTGATGAATAGAGTTTTCAAGGAGTATCTCGATGAATTTGTGGTGGTATTTATTGATGATATCTTGGTATACTCCAAAACCTACGAAGATCATGAAAATCACTTGCGCATTATCTTGAAGACTCTGAGGAGGCATGAATTATATGGGAAGTTTAGCAAGTGTGAATTCTGGCTTCAGGATATTTCTTTTCTTGGCCATATTTTCTCTAAAGATGGAATCTCTGTTGATCCTTCTAAGACCAAGGCAATCCAGGAATGGCCAGCACCTACGAGTATAACTGAGGTATGTAGTTTTATTGGTTTGGCAGGTTATTATCGACGTTTCGTCCAGAATTTTTCCCGATTGGCTAACCCATTAACGAAGCTCACACGTAAAGGGGTTAAATTTGTTTGGACAAAAGAGTGTGAAGAATGTTTCGAAGAACTGAAGAGAAGATTAGTCAATTCTCCTATATTGACTCTACCATCGGGGAATGATGGGTTCGTTATTTATAGTGATGCATCAAAGAAAGGAATTGGTTGTGTCCTTATGCAGAATGATAGAGTTATTGCCTATGCATCATGACAGTTGAAAATTCATGAACAAAACTATCCTACTCATGATCTTCAGTTAGAAGCTGTGATCTTTGCTTTGAAGATATGGAGACACTACCTCTATGGTGAAAAATGTGAGATTTATACAGATCACAAGAGTTTGAAGTATATTTTCTCACAAAAAGAACTCAACATGAGGCAAAGGAGATGGCTTTAATTACTCAAGGATTATGATTGCACGATACACTACCACCCGGGGAAAGCAAACAAGGTGGCAGATACTTTGAGTAGAAAATACCATGGAGTTTTGAACATGATGAGAATTGAAAGGGATCCAATTTTCATGGATCTAGTGAAGATGGTCATGGGAATAACCAGGGAAGGTGAAACATCAATACTTTTTCAAATGGTTGCCAAACCATCTTTACTAGAAAGGATTAAGAGTTCTCATACCGATGATGAAGAATTTTAGAAGAAGATTAAAGCTGTGAATGATGGGAGATTGAGAGACCTTGTCTATGAAGATGGAATTTTGAAATTCGGGAAGAGACTTTGTGTTCCCGATTTACCTAATCTGAAAAGGGAATTGCTGGATGATGCTCATAGTTCCAATTTCTCTATTCACCCTGGGAGCACCAAAATGTATAGAGATTTGAAGGAACATTTTTGGTGGGACAACATGAAGAGGGAGATTGCTGATTTTGTGTCAAGATGTATGGTTGGTCAACAAGTGAAAGCTGGAAGGCAACAGCCTGGAGGAGTCATGCAACCTCTTCCCATACCGGAGTGGAAATGGGAAAATATTACGATAGACTTTGTCATGGGGCTACCAAAGACTCCTAGAAGGAACGATGCAATATGGGTTATTGTTGATCGTCTTACCAAGTCAGCACATTTTCTTGCTATAAGAGAAGATCTACCCCAGGAACGTCTAGCAAGACTATACATTAATGAAGTTGTGAGACTTCATGGAGTACCCCTATCAATTGTTTCTGATCGTGATCCCCGTTTTACTTCAAGATTTTGGAAAAGTCTTCAGAAATATCTGGATACTAAACTTCATTTGAGCACTGCTTACCACCCTCAGACAGATGGACATTCAGAACGGACTATTCAAACCCTAGAAGACATGTTGAGATCTTTCTCACATGACTTTCAGGGTATGTGGGATCAATATTTACCATTGGTTGAATTTTCCTATAATAATAGCTTCTATTCGAGTATTCAGATGTCACCATATGAAGCGTTATACGGAAAGAGATGTCGTACACCAACCTGTTGGGATGAGGTTGGTAAAAGAAAACTTGTAGGCCCAGAACTGGTGGAGGAAACGGTGGAAAAGGTGAAGGTAATCCAAAATCACATCAAAGCAGCTCAAAGTAGGCAGAAGAGCTATGCCGATAATCGAAGGAAGGATTTGGAATTTCAAGTCGGTGATCATGTTTTCCTGAAGGTATCTCCATGGAAGGGAGTCATATGTTTTGGTAAGAAAGGTAAATTGAGTCCCAGGTACATCAGACCTTTCAAAATTCTAGAACGAATTGGGGCTGTAGCTTACCGATTGGCAATGCCGCCAAGTCTCTCCAAAGTTCACGATGTGTTCCACGTATCTCTGTTGAGAAAATACATGCCTGACCCAACGCATGTACTCACATATGAAGAATTAGAACTGGAACCCGATCTGTCTTATTGTGAAGAGCCTGTCAGGATTCTTGATACAAGAGAACAAGTAATGAGAAACCGGACGACGCGTCTGGTAAAAGTTTTGTGGAGAAATCATAAGATGGAAGAGGCAACGTGGGAACCCGAGGAACTTATGATGAAGAACCACCCGGGTCTTTTTATGCAGTAATACCCTAGACATTTCGAGGACGCAATTATTTGAAAGAGGGGAGAATGTAACACCCCAAGCTTCCACGGTACGTTTCCCTTCGAATAATGCGATAGCGTGTGTTGTACGCAACCTCGAGTTCTAACACACACCACAACTAATTAAACTAGCCGTTGTGAATAGTAATACCTACTTTTTGAAATCATATATATTTTATATTTCAAAATGGACTTCATTTTTGGATTCGGAATATTGAATTAGCCTAGGGTGAAATTTTGGTACTTTTCGGATAACTTTTATATTTTGATGAATAGTGAAAATTACTAAATTTTAATTAAAATCAACTTTTTTAATAAAAATAATTAATATTGATAAATTATGAATTTGAGTGGTTTTAAATTATATTTAGAATATATTTTTACCATTTAATTTAATGTTTGTCATTGGACATAATTTCACAATTAAACCAGACATAAACAAGTGTCAATATTTTGATAGTTATTATATCTTAAAAACACGCTTTTTATTTTAACAACGGGAATTAATTTTAAATTAATTTCTACCACTTATGTGTTTTGAATTTGTTAAAATGGATTAAATATTTGGAATCAGGATGTCCAAATTATATAAATAGGTAACTTTTATTTTTACACATTTTGAATAATTACTGCGGTAAATATTTTATTTACCATGGTTAAAGGGTAAATCCGGTAAATAAGGGTTAAAAAATAATATTATAATAATACAAAATTACCATAAAATGTGTCCTAACCTTATTTGTGGACACATACCCGACCATGGGCATCCTTGGGTCGATTTGGGGACCCCTTAGAGCCACTTGTATGTGGTAGGGACACATTATATTAATAAAGTTAAAATAAAAATAAAAATGGCATAAGCTTACATCTTTTAGAAGAACAATTTTTACATAGGGTTATACATGTTGGATTTTCGATTATAAATATTCATTAGAAATCTAAAAAAATATTTCCTACATAATGATAATTTATTTATAATTTTTAGACATCAAATAATTTAAATTATTAATGACACAATAATGATGCAATGTTTACCTCATTAATAAATCATTTAAATAAATAAGATTATAATTATTAAAATATTATCTAAAACCTGTCCAATTCTTATTGGTTGATGTTATTTAGAATATGAGTCATCTTATCTTCGACCTCAATGATTTTGGGACCATTATAAACCGAATATAATTATATTATAATGTAATACTTTCAGTCTTTCCTAAAGAGCCCCTCCTCTCCCTTATAAAAGGAGCCCACTTCTACTCAATCCTCACACCTCTCAAGCCACTTGGCTCATCCAAACCCTGCCCAAATACTCTCCCAACTTCCCTCACTACAACCTAGAGGCCTTAGTTTGATCAGAAAGCCATCTTAAGGAGCCCTTTTGATCAAATCAAAAGGAAGAGCCCGAAGAAGAGGTAATGATTTCACCACCCTTTTCCAAGTTCATTTCTTCTTCCACTTCTTCTTCCTTTGTTGTTACCATTCTAAAATAATAACTCCAGTATCATTTATATACTGTGATGTTATTATAAATATTTTACAACCATATTCAGTATTCTATCCACCCTTTTAATAACATGTCACCATACGTGCGTACGTACGGCTTACCGTCTCCACGTCGTGGTGTAATTGTTATTCAATATAATATGATTTGGATGGGTATAATAATGATGTGAAACTCATGTAAATAATAAATATAACATGTTAATTATTCTGTATATATGATATAACATCCATTTATATATTATTTTAATATCAAAAGAATGATATTGTCGCTCGTGCGTACGTACGGACTACCGTCTCCACAAACGCGATAAGATTCATTCTCCA
Source organism: Viscum album (assembly GCA_963277665.1). Lineage (NCBI taxonomy): Eukaryota > Viridiplantae > Streptophyta > Magnoliopsida > Santalales > Viscaceae > Viscum > Viscum album. The sequence continues at coordinate 1,401,394,261 of OY728121.1, read as the reverse complement.
TCGTATCCATTCAAGTATAATTATAATTTGATGATTTAAAAATGATGTTTAAGGACTTTATATCATTCTGGATATGAATAATATACAACCTATCCATTACAAACATGGCTTACATAACAAAACATATAAAATAAAACAAGTAAGTTAACACCCGAAACAACGATAATACTAAGATATTATTATCAAATCAATATTGAAAGATCATATATGATATCATATTAATGTATATGATTCTTTTATAATTTAATAACAATTATTTCACCATTATACAGGAGGTTAACCTACCCCAACCAAGGAAAAGTACAAGGTAAGGATTATTTCACAATCTCTTCATTATCCGAGGTTGTTTATACGTAATAATCTACTGGGATCTCGTTATCACCCACATCCATGTTTCTTCAAAATGTATTCCAAAACATTTTTATTATTTACAAGAATATGGGTTAAAGTCATTTATACCCTTGTATGACTTTTTATAAGAGGAATATTTCCGTCGTTTTCAAAACAAGGTCCTTTTAACCTTTTCGACAGAATTAAGGTAAGAATGTTTTTTTTAACTTATACGGCGGGTGCGGTTATTTTCCGCCGTTATAAAATCGTCAAAGCTTCCCTTACAAGCTTATAAGAATATTTTCAAAGAAAATGTTTTATTTTATAAATATATGTCTCTTAAATGATTTCAAAATAGAAAGAGATATTTCTTTAAAAAGAGTTTTGATTTCATCTATGTCAACATCCTTTAATGGATTTTACGCTTATTTGAGGATGATATATTATGATACAAAACTTTTATATTGTATTGAAGGTTTTGTGATATGTTTGACTGTGGATGTGCTATTTTTTTTATATACCATTAATGGTTTTTGGTGAAAGTATTGACATTTCGTATGCTAGTTTTAATACGAATGTTTATGTTATGTTTAAACCTTTTCATATGGGAATGCATTGGACTTAATATGTGACGGGTGGATCCCGCTATAGCTCCTCGATGCATCGGTAGGTCTCATGAGACAAACTAGTGTCTTGGCACAAGGCCTTGGCAAAATCTTATTTGTAGTCTTGGCACGAGGCCTTGGCTATGTGGTTATGATAGTCTGGCATTATGCATTCCATCATTATGAAAGTGGTTATTGATATTGCATGTGATTATTCGATTAGTAGAATATCCATGTGAATAAGTAAATGGCATTATTTCATTTTATTTATGCCATACTATGTTGAAGTTAAAGTTTAAAAGGCTTTTGTTTTAGTTATACATTGCCTTAAATGTTTATTCTTATTTATGAAAGTTTCCGCTATATTGTTATCCTTACTGGGAATTTGAGCTCACCCCTTTTCTATGTTTTATTTTCCCAGGATGTGAAGAAGTAAATTATGAATGACTTGCAGGGATATTATGAGGGGTTAATAGTATGGACTATGGAGACAATATGTTGTTGTAGTGGTTTTTTTTATTTTGATGATGTAATGTAAAACTTATGAATATATCTAGTGTTTCCAAGGCTACTAAACCAATCGGTCTTTCGAGATTTGATCTTTCTTGTGATCATGCCAATGTTATGTAATTAATGCACCGACTCTGGGTAACTTGGGTCGGGGCGTTACAAATGAATGATAACATCAAACACTAGACATATATGCATCATTTTAATTTTTTGAGTAGATAGTAACCTCTTCTTCACCCACTTCCTTAGTAGCATAATTATGAATTGGCGATTATGTGATGTTATGCTTCCCTTATTATTATAGTACTATACAAAACTGAATATACAACTATAAAAAGATACATTAATTCAATAGATTGTATTTATCTAATATATATCATATGGATATCATCATCAAAGTAGTTTTCATATTTATAAAGAAAAATTAAAATTATTTTCCTTTTCTTGATTAAGAAATATATGAAATAAAATAATTTTAATTATTTTTTTAGTATCTCACCATTTAATAAATTCCTATAAAACATTACTTTTGGACATGAAATATCTTATCATCTATAAATAACAGTTGCACAGATCTATATTTACGTTTTTTTAATCCATAAATTAACCTAAAAAATCTAAGGTATTTATATTATTGGTCTTTCAAATATCTAGCATACAGTACCTTCATTTATTGAGTGGAAAGCTCAATCCAGAAATCATGATTAAAATATCTACAACAATTGCCTCTATATAGAAAAAGTCGTTTTTTTAATTCAATCCATAATGTGACTTAGTCAATTCCCCTTAAATCTGTAGTTATAAATTTATAATACTTGAAAGCACCATTACTTCATTAAAAAACCTAAATTAAACAATGTTTCCATTGATAAAATAAGAAATGGAAGGCTTTTCTAACTTGATAGTTTTTTGATGGATTATTTTTATTATGATTAAATTTCCCTATATTATCATTTTATAGTCCTGTTAATGTAATGTGGTCATCACATATTAGATTAATCATGAAAGGATAAAAAATTTATACATATTCTAATTTAAATTTAATTTCATCTTGAATGATTTTTAATTCAGTTTTGTATTGGATAATGATAAAACATCCAAATAATATTAAACATGAACTGAATAAAAAATATAGTTTGTCTTGATTATCTGATTCTTAACATTTGAATTACTCAATATAAACTAAACTACCCCTTGACCCTCGCGTAACAACATTGGGAACTATAACATGGTTTTAGCTATATCATTTCACCTACCCTCCTTTGTATCATCTTAGTTGGTTTCACCTTATCTATGAACTTGATCCACCACTATTCACTATAAATAACTATCCTTATGTGTTCCTTAATCATATACAAGTGAAGGGAACCACAATAATGGTTATTTTGTTCACATAAAAAACTACATACACGTAGGCCCTTATATGGTATAGTATATGGGATAACATGTATGTCATCATTTTAAATTAATTATAATTATTAAAAAAAATCCATGAAATAATAATTAGGTTAAAATAAATATAACACATACATAGGTAGGTAAAGATCATGATCATCAATGCATGAAATAAAAACACGACTAAAATAACTAAAAATAATTTATTTCAATTCCAAAATATTTAAAAGAAATTAAATCAGAAAATAAATTAATTATATGTTTAATTAATTAATTATTTTATCTTAATGTCTATCCCAACATTCTTGGATATTCTCATACACTGTACATGGAGTGTACATGGGGGAAACACGGCGTGTTCCCATCTGAAAAACCCAAATTTGGTCATGGTTAATGTCTTGAATCATGACCTCAAATGGGATATAGAATAAATTTCATGTTATGTAATATAATAAAATATATATTAAAATTATGGAAACATGGGTATGTGTTAATTTACAAAACATATACCACCTTTTGATGCATGTGTGGTACGCAGTGTGTAATGATCATAGTGTGTAGTTCCAAATTTAACAGAGAAATTGATTAAGAATTTAACATTCTTTAAACCATGTCACATAACATGTACTATATATTTAGGACACACAAACACATATTAATTTAATTTTAACATTTTTCATAATTTTTCATTCCACATAAATTAATTAATTTTTTTACAGTCATGGTCTCCACGTACTCTATATAAATAGGTAATAATTAATTTTTGTGGTAATTAATTATGGATTTACATAGTAATTAAATTTACATGGAAATTAATTTATATAGTAATTAGTAATGGATTTTATATTACATAATCTGAGTTACATAACAAGAACATGAGTTATACATCATGTTTTTTGGTTTAATAACATAATTAATTTTCATTCCATGTAATTAATTTAAACTACGTATAGCCTAATATTTCACAACAAGTAGTTGACACATGGTATGAAATTAATTACACAAAATTTACATTATTTATAAACTGTGTTCTTCAGACACATGACCCCCAGGTCTTGTTGGGGTAACATGACATATAAGAAAGTAACAAACCATGTAACCCAAAAAAAACTATTTTCCACCATTGATTACAATACTTGGTGATATTATATTTTATATAGTGACCCAATGCATGATCAACCATGATATTTTTCAGTGTGTCTTTTAGTGGCTAACTGAGGATACATGGTATGTAATTGGGATACATATCATGTTGTCTAGTCATGCTGTCTGAATATCTAACATCTCTAGATGGGCCCTTCAGATGATATTCATCAATTATTAACCTATTTTGGGTTATGTGAATTTTAGAAAATAATATATCATAACGTTTGGATTAAATAAAAAATAAATAGGAAATGAAAAAGTAACAAAAACTAATTAAATCAACCAATGAATAATGTATATTTATAAATAATAACATCTCCTCTATGATACAACTTGAGAATTCCAGGAAAACAATAAGTAGTGTTGTATACAATAACCTGTATATCTTTTGTCAGATTCAATGAATAATCTACAATAACATGATTAAAAATTAAAAATCCTACAGAATACACCTAATTAAATTGAAAAATAATCCCAAAACCATGACAAGAGGATCATCCACATTAAATTTATAATTAATTTTAGAATATGAATTACCTTATTATTACTATTATTTCATCAAAAAATATGTTGATCATTCAAAATCAATGTTAATGTTGAATTTTCATTGTGAAAAGAAGATCCAAAAAATCCCTCTATTGGTCATCCACACATTCTCCATGATCTAACTAAAAATGAAAAAAAAATTCAAAATCACATTTGTTGAAATGTGTGAAACCACAAAAGGGAATAAAAGTGGATCAGTGAACATAGAGTTAAATAAAAAATCAATAATGAGAAGGATGATATTATTAGCACCATTAACTCTTTATAATCCCCTTTGTAATGTAGTTACCATAGTTTCTAGGTCTTCTCGAATGATTTCATCAAAATAGTGGGCCAAATTTTTCAATGTCTGAATACATTCCTCTATTTTGATCTTCTTTAATTATTTACTCATAAAAAAACGAGATATTTTCCATTTTCACACACATTTTGATTCTTATTAATTTCAACATGGATCATTTCTTCATATATTCAGTTCACCTCCACCTTTTTGGAATTTATATTAAAATATCCTTCTGGAATTTCATCTTTCGAGTGGAGAATGAGATCTAGACATTGTTATTTTTCTTATAACCCTATGATATTGGAGGATTATGTCCAAAAATGTTTCATAGAATCCTCAACCACTACCAAATGGTTTTTTGAGTCAATATTGTTTCCTTATGACTTTTCTATTTCTCTATGTTTTGAAAATAAAAAATACTCTATCTAATGGAAAATTATTTTTTCCCTAAGAATTATCTTAATAAAGAAAACTTTCCTTCCTCAAGGAAATTTTTTCCTTACCTTCGTTTTCATTTTTCATTTTACAGTTTCAAAAATTTTAACTCTTTTAATTTGTACGGGGTAAAATTTGGTTTCACTTCTAAAACCATTGAATTCTATAAATCCTTTGTTATAGATTATTCTATTTTTTGGTTCTGATTTCTAGTTTTTATTTTAGGTTCTAAATTCAGACTCAAAATTCTCTAAAATTCAGACTCTGAATTCTCAAAAATTCAGACTCCGAATTCCATTAATTCAGACTCTGAATTCTCTGAAATTAAGACTCCAAATTTTCTGATATTCAGAATTCGAATTCTCTAAAATTATGACTTCGAATTCTCTAAAAGTCTAACTCATAATTATCTTCAATTTAGACTCTGAATTCCTCAGAATTCGAACTCCAAATTTTTTTAATTCTGACTCCGAATTCTTTATAATTCAGATTCCAAATTCATTTGAATTAAGACTCCAAAATCTATATTATTCAGGTTCATAATTCAATGAAAAATGAATTTGAATATCCATGATTTATAGTCACCAATTTATTATTTGGTTAGACTCCAAACATTATTTTTTATTAGAGTAATAAAAATTAGATTTGGTTAAGCAACCTTATTTTTCTTACTACTATTATTTTTATGAAATGATGTCATATATTTTATTTCTAAATAACCGTGGTTTGAGTGACACATGTACAAGTCCCTCCAAAATTCATGAAAAAATATGACTATTGGAGGATGGAACCGACCATTGGAAAAGTGCCTATAAATAAGGGCTCATTTGAACGAGCATAATATATGATGATTGATCTAGGGATTTCATGCTGCTGAAGTGATTTCATGAGAGAGAGACTCTAATAACTTGTGTGTAATGATCATCTAGTTCAACTTTCTTTGTGTGACTCCAATTTTTGATGAGTAAAATCGAGGGCTTCAGTGGATAGGAAGAAAGAGGTACAGACTACATTAATTATCGAAGGATTTTGTGGATAGGAAGACATTGGTTTTGACTACCTTAAAGTTCGAGGACTTGCAGGGATAGCAAGATAGATTTTAATATTCCTATTGAGGGCATACCTTGGTGTGGGTAAGATAAAATTTATTGAAAGTATAAATCATGGGACCTTTATCCAAGGTTATTGGATACCCTACTCTTTGGGTTTAAATATTTCATACTTGTTACTTTTTTTGTTTCAAGTTTATTTCTTCTGTATTTTGATAAAGGAAGAAGGTATAACGTTCTTATACTTTATTATTCTTTTGTATACTTTGATAATTAAGAATCTATACTCTTTAAGGTAGAATATTTTCCTTGTAAACTTTCCTTTTGTTTCATTTCCAGAACTATATTTCTGGAACCTAGAATGTTTATAGAACTAAATGAGATCTTTTGAATTTACCTTGTTCAATGTTGTTAAATATAGTTTTCATTAATGTTTAAAATGAATGTTTTTAAACATACAATTCACCCCTCCCCCTTGTAATTGATCATGTTCATTCATATTTTGATCTGAAAATTGTTATTAGAATAGGTCTCTGAAATACTCATATTCACATATAAGTTTTCTTGCTCAAGTATTCATTATTCAAAATATTTTTCTCGCTTACGTTTTTTTTTCTTTACAAACATTTTTTACTAACAAGTTTTTGTGGAATGATATTTTCTTTAAATGGCAGGAATGAATGTTGGTTCGATTGAAAATATAAATCCTACACGACCACCTATGTTGGATAGGAATGATTTTGAATATAGGAGAGATTATATGAAGACTTTTGTTATTAATACTAGAGTAGTAAACTTCTTAATTCTTACTGAATATTATAATATTCTGGATAAGGAAGTCAGAAATTTTACTAATCAAGAAAAGTAAGAATATCAACTAAACTTTAAGGTATGAAATACTTTGTTGTGTTCAATGACCATGAATATATATAGTCATATTTCAACTTGTGATATAGAAAACTGTATCTGGAATAAATTAGAGGTTACTCATTTTGGAATATCCAAAATTATATAAACTAGAAGAGCTATGCTTAGAGGAGAATATCATGGATTTCAATTTCCTTACGGAGAACCGATAAGCATGATGTAATAAAGTTTTATGACTGTTGTTAACAGTTTACAATCTATGGGTGAGAAAGTTTTATATGATGAGGAACTTATGGATAAGAATATAGATATCATTACTAATGAGTGTGAATATAAGAGAACATATACTTATGGGAATAGGAAATTATCTCAAACTACTCTCAATGAGATTTCTAGAAATATTCTTCCACACGAGACCTGAATGAAAAAGAGATGCTGATATGAATAAAAAGAAGTATGGTAATGGAAGTGAATCCTTTACAACTACTAATTCCAAGAATCGTGAAAGCGTTACAAGATCCAAGTCCAAAAAATTCACTATTTTATCTGAATCAAGTAAAAGTGAACATTCTTAGAATGGGATGGCTAATATTTCTTGAAGGATTAACAAGTTATTTGTTAAGAAATAATTTCATTAAAGATTTAAGAATAAAGATAGAAAATAAAATAATTATTCGGAAGTCACATATTATGAATGTAAAAGAGCAGGGCATATAAGGCCGAATTTTCCTTTGCATAAGAAAAAGGATTGAAAGGAAAAGAATTTTGAGAGGAATAGAAATAACTACTATAAATCTAAAGATAAGAATGTTTTGAAATCCAATGACACCTGGAGTGCCAATGGTGGTGACTCTTCTGATGAATCCTCAGAATATGAATCTTCTAATCAAAATAATCATGATCTACTAGCTAGACAGCCCAATGATAATAATTGTCTAATGGATAAGGTACACAATGTTGAATATATCACAAATGTATCCTTTAATGAAAATTATTCTAAAAATAAATATATTAAGTCTTTAGATGAAGAATCTTCTTCTGATGAAGATAATATAATACCTATTTATCAAGAAGTATCTAGGTCTGCTAAACTTCTAGATAATGAAAATTATAAACTCAAGAAAAATCTTGATAAGGTGAATTCAAAATTTCATATTTTATATAAAGAAATATCATATATTTCTAATGATCTTGATAAGAAAATTTTTTATTTTGAAAGTATTTTAAAAATCCTTGAGGAAGTCAATTCTGAGAAAGGAAAACTTTCTAATGATTTGGAAAATGTAATTTCCATGAAAAATCTTAGATACTAACACAAGTTATAAAAATAATTTTATTTTAGGATAAAAACATTTCCATTAAACTAAATTCAGAAATTTTTTCCTTGAGGTAGTGTTTGTCAAAATTTACCTCTGGTAAGGAAAACATTGGTAAGATGTATTCCCAAATTCGACATCTAAGGAATAGTTCTGGTTTTGGTTATACACATTTTAAACCTGTATTTAGTTATAACTATTTTTTTCCTCAAAGATCTCCATTCTGCACTAAATTTCAGTGTGGTGGACATTGGGAAAAAAATTATTATTTAAATAAAACTCGGTCTATAGGATTTTGAAAAGCTAATTTTTCAAAGAAAATGTGGATTCTTAAAATATTACTTTCTGAAATTTTTGGATCCAAGAAAATTTTGATTTAGAAAGTTTAACACACTTATTTTCATGAAAATAAAGATAGTAATAATAGCAATACATGGTACATGGATAGTGGCTATTCCCGGGAAATGACTTGTAACAAAATATTCTTTGAAAATATTAGCAAGATGAAAGGAGGAAAAGTAACTTTCAGAGATAATAATCAAGGGGAAATTATTGGTATAGGTAACATTTCTCTTCCTGGAAAAAAATTTGATTTCAATTGTTTTATTTTTTAAAGGTCTGAAGCACAACCTCATTAGCATATGTCAGTTAAGTGATGAAGGTTACCTTATAAATTTTAGGAATGACAAATGCTTCGTACACAATTCCAAGGAAGATTTTATTCATTCTTCTCATAGGCAATAAAATGTTTACACACTAAAAATAAAAGACCTTAGAAGCAAAGATCTACCTTTCCTTAGTACAATGGATAATCAATCTTGGTTATGGTATAGATGTTTTGGACACCTTTACCTTAAGATCCTATATAAACTTTCTATGAAAAGACTTGTTAAGGATCTACAGGAGAATATATATGATTATTCAAATGTTTGTGATCCTTATCAATATAGAAAGCTACATAAATAAAGTTTTAAATCAATTGGTGAAGACTCAACTACTGATTCTTTATAGTTGGTGCATATGGATCTTTTTTGTCTAACTCAAACCGGAATCATTGGAGGCATATATTATGTATTTGTTCTAGTAGATGATTGCACTATATTTACGTGGCTCTATTTTTTATCAATGAAATATTATGCTTTTTCTTATTATAAAATTTTTAGATCCAAAGTTAACAATGAGAATAATCTTCCATTGAGAACTATACATAGTGATCATGGAGGAATATTTCAAAATTTTGATATTGAAACTTTTTGTTGAAGAAAAGAAATTACTCATAGTTTCTCAGCTCCAAGAACTCCACAACAGAATGGTGTTGTTGAAAGAAGAAATAGAATTCTTCAAGAGATAACTAGAACCATGTTGAGTGAATATTTGATAGTTGAACACTTTTGGGATGAAGCTGTAAGTACTACTTGTTATATTATAAATCGATTTTTGATTAGAACATTTATTAATAAAACCCCTTACGAATTGGGGAATGATAGAAAACCAAGACATTCCTATTTCAATGTATTTTTTTCAAAGTATTAATTTTGAATAATAAAGATAATTAAATTAAATTTTCACCCCAATCTGATGAAGGAATATTCTTAGCCTGCTCCACAACTTCTAAGGCTTATTGAGTTTTTTATAAAAATAGTTGTACTGTTGAAGAAATAGTATATGTTAAATTTGATGAAACTGATCGTTATGTTTTTAGAAAAACTCAACCTATATATTATAATATGTTTTCAAAAACTGATTATCAACCCTTGATATAATATCCATCTGATAAGGAAAATGTTCAAGAAAATGTTTCTGAGACATTTACCCCGAAATATATCCTACCATATATTGATGAATGGGTTTTACAAAACCCAAATCAGTTGTTTCTTATGAATCATCCTAGTGATAGTATCATCGATGATGTAAATCAACCTGTAAGGACTAGAATTTACTTAATAAATCAAGTAGAACAATTATCATACCTTTCTCAATTAGAAACAAAAAGCACTGATGAAGATTTTGGGGATGATGACTGTTTAAAAGCCAATGAAGATGAGATAAATGAATTCAAAATGAATAAAGTCTAGGCCTTGGTTAAAAGACCTAAGGAAACATCTGTTATTAGAGTAAAATAGGTCTTTAGAAATAAGTGTGATTAAAATGGAGTAATAGTAAGAAATAAGGATAGATTAGTTGCTAAATGCTATAATCAACAAGAAGGAATAGACTATGAAGAAACCTATTCTCCAGTAGCTAGACTTGAATCTATTTGTATTTTACTTGACTTTTCATAATTCTTCATTTTAATACTTTTAAAATGGATATAAAATGTTCTTTCTTTAATGGGTTTGTTGAAGAAGAAGTTTTTGTTGAACAACCTCCTAGTTTTGAAGACAAAAAACAACTGGAACATGTTTTCAAACTTACCAAATCTTTATATGGACTTAAACAAGCCCCTATATCCTATTATGATAGACTTACATGATTTTTGTTAAAGAACAATTATGTTAAGGGAAATGCAGATCCAGGCCTCATTATAATGAATGATAAGAAAAAAAATTTGATTGTTCAAATTTATATTGATGAAATTATATTTGGTTCAACTCTATAATCTTTAACTGATTTGTTGGAAAATCGAATGAAAATATGAATTTTAAATGAGTATGATGGGTGAGTGAACATTTTTCTTCAGTTTTTAAATTTTTCAAAAACAAGAATGAACTTATATATCTCAACATATGTATATTAATGATCTTCTTCAAAATTATGGATAAGAAAATACTAATAGTATTAGTACTCCCATTGGTACCTCAAATTATCTTGATCATGATGAATCTGGAAAACCATTAGATCAAAAATATTTTAGAGGTATGGTAGGAAGTTTCCTATACTTGACACCTAGTCGTCCAGACTAAATGGTTTCAGTATACTTATGTGCAGGATATCAATCAAATCCAAAGGAATCTAATTTAAAGGAAGTGAAAATAATTTTTTTCTATTTAAAGGGAACCATGGATTTAGGACTCTTTTATACTTCTAGAAATGATTTTGTTATAAAAAGTTTTTTAGATACTAATTTTGGAGGACGTATAATGGATTCGAAAATTACATGAAGAACTTTTCATTTATTCAGAGATTCATTAGTTTCTTATTCATGAAAAAGGGTACACTCAGTTGCACTTTCCACTGCTGAATCTAAATATGTAGCAGCTGGAAGTAGTTGTGCCCATGTTTTGTGGACGCAACACACACTCATATACTATGGTCTGAGTTTTACCAAAACATAGATATTTTCTGATAAAACTAGTGTCATTTCCTTAAGTAAAAACCATTCACATCACTCTCATGCAATACACATTGATATTAGGAATCACTTTCTTATAGATCACACACAAAAAGGAGATATCATTCTTCAATTTATCGGAATGCAAGATCAAATTTCTGATATTTTCACAAAATATTTACCCTTTGATAGATTTCAATACATTAAAAAAAGATAGAAATGATAATCATATGGTAATCTTTCATATTAACTTCTTTTTGAAACCTATCTCTTTACAGTAATAAACTACTTTTCATAAGGGGAGTACATTTTTTGTTAATAAAATTTTCATAATAAAAATTTTCATAATCAACCTTTTCATAATAAAAATTTTCATAATCAAAATTTTTTGTAATAAAAAATTTTGTAATCCACTTTTTCATAATCAAAATTTTCGTAATCTAAATTTTCCTAATCAACATTTTCGTAATCAAAATTTTCGTAATCAATTTTTTCATAATCAATTTTTTCATAATCAATTTTTTCTTAATAAAAATTTTCTTAATCATAATTTTCAGTCAAAATTTATGTAATCAATTTTTTTTCATTAAATTTATTTTAATTTTTTTTAAGTCTAAAGTACTTCAAGAAGAGTTTTCCTCATAACGAATAATTTTTTTGTCAATATGGAAGGTATGTTTCTTTTCATAAATTTTCGTAATCATCTTTTTACATGTTGGTATTTTAATTTTGTTTAAAAATTTTCTGATTCACTTTTCCTTAAATATGAATTTTTACATTAAAAACCACAAAATATCAGAACCTACCAAATTCCTATTTTATTATCTCAACCATTTGATCTGATCAAATTTTTTTCAAATCTTGGAACAATCAAGAAAGTTGAATGGTCTCCTCAAATACCTATATAAGGACCCCCCCCCCCCCCCCCCGATGTTTTTCCAACATCGATCTTCAAAGCACTGGCGTGTTGAATCTATGTTTCTCTACTTATGGCCATTTCGAAACATCAGGTTTTCCTTAATTCAGAATGTCTATGCAAGATTCTCCTAAGAAAGAAATGTATTCTGTAAAGGAAATATCAGAATGGAAAATATACATATAGAAGTTAGTTTATCTGAAATTATTTTCTAAGTATGATTCTATCATTTCAAGGATTATCAAGCTGAATGGCTGGGAGAGCCTATGTGCTTCAAAACTGAAGGCGCAAGATATGCTTTATCTATAGTAGTTAATTGAATACTATGAGTCTGTTAGTTTCTTTAAAGGAGAAGGGAGGGACAATTTTTCCTTCAAGTGTTATGGAAAGTCCTACTCCCTTTCCTTCAAAAAGGATACAAGCCTAATTGGAATTCTTTAGGAAGGTGTAGCTGAATTTTTCACCCATAAATTAATGGATGTATCAGGTAATTTTAAGAATGAAAAGGAATTTGAGTGCCTTGTCCTGAAATAAGTGAATAATCCAGATATTATTCATCTATCTACAAACTTCTGAATTCTTGAATTATGGGTTCATGGTTTTATTATTCCGTGAAAAGGGGCTAAGGATTTCCTAATGAAAAGTGACATCTATATTCTGAATTTCTTGGTGAACCTCAGGAAGATAAACTTGGTCAACTATATCTTCTTCACAGTTGAGAACATTAATAATGGAAATTTGAATTCTCAAATCATCATGTATTTGGCCATTCTCTCCATGATTATTGTTCTTTTTCTTAGGTATTTCAAAATTTATCGTAGTTATATGCCCTAAAATTACAAAGTGATGTTTTTTAGTGATGATACTCTGAGAAGGATGAAGGTTGGCCTAAATAGTAAATTCAGTGATTTTTATGATTTCTCTGAAGCTAAAATCGAAGCTTTGTCAAGAAAAATGGAATTTGTGGAAACTTCCAAGAAGGGTGGAAAGAAGAGGAAGGTAAAGGAAACTGAAGAGAACGGTTAAATCCATGTAGCTATGGAAACTCAATAAGAACCACTAATACCAAAGAAGAAAAAAACATACCCTAATGAAGTGGTGGCTATGTGGAGATAATACAAAAAGAATAGGAAGGAAGTGGATCCTACTTTCATCCAAGACCCTGCTGAGGCAAAATCCTTGAAGTAGAAGGTTGTGGAGGATTTTTACAATAAAGAGAAAAAAAGAAGCAGAGGAAGAAAATATCTGAAGCCGAGATAGTTCAATCCTGTCCTAAGGCTGCTCAAAACCCCTCTGAACAAATATAGGTACCAGAGTCCTTTTTAAAAGAATCACTCCACGTGACTCTGGGAAAGAAGGTAGTGATTGCGGAACCAGAATAAGAAGAAGAAATAGTTTAAGAGGAAAATGTGTAAGAATAAGAAAAATAATAAGGAAGTGGGGATACCGAAGACATGATAAGACAACTAGAGGAATATCAAGAGAAGTAGAGTCCTTCTGAGAAACTATCAATCCAAACATCTAAAGAGGAATCATCAAAACATGATACACCTGGAAAAGAAGAAAAGATTCAGGATGAGATAAATAAACTATCTGAAGAAGAGAGTAGCAATAATGGATTCATTCTGTCAAAAGATATTGTGGAATGTTTCGAGAAAGAAAACCTTGAGGAAGATAAACATTTTCAGTTATCTGATAGTGAGCCTGATTCACCCAAAGAAGAAGAGATCATTCCAAGTGCTAGATAAGGGAAAGTAGGTTTTGTTTGATACACCTAGGAAATATTTATTGAAAAAGAAAGGTGTTGGTGATTCATTGAAGAGGAAAGCTGAATAATTAGAAAAATAATCCTCACCAACCAAACACTCTGATTCATAATCTTTCTCTCTTGGACATGATTTTGTGGTAAAATATTTAATGAATTTGGTGGATATTGTTACCTTATTTTGGTGTATAGACTCAAGTTGCCAGATGCTTCTGTAATTGTTTAATCAGAAAGCATATTCAGTCACCATGCTTATTGATATGTTTGTAAAACTTCAGACAGATTTCATAACATTATTCATTGAGTATGAAGCTCATAAAATATCATGCAACAAGATTACAATTTGGTCAAGAAATACAATATAAGACATGATTGTCTTTGATTAATTTCAAGAATGTTTGAAGGATTCCTTTGACGATGAAGATGGGAATTTTAATGATCTTACAAAGAGTTTTGAGGAAAATATGACTCTCAAATAGACAACCTGGAAGAAAGAAGTCATGGAATTGAATGGGAAGATTAATTTAGTGGATATGAATTGGAAGATAGAAAGAGACCTCAGAATAGAGTTTAAAGAAAATATTTCTAAGAATGAAGAAGTCGTGAAGTATCAGGAAAATATTTTTAAGGCTCAAGAAGAATAGATAACAGCCTTACAGAAGAAAAATGAAGATTATGACCAGCTACTTATGTGTGTGGAAGAAGATCAGAAGGAGATAAAGAAGCAGAAAACTATTGTAAATAATTTAATGTATAAGGATAAAGAAGGACAATTCTACCCCATTCGATATTTTTTTGTATTTTCTTATTTTTACAAATTCTTTCAATCATAATGGAATTTTTGTTGTTCTTCATATATTTGGTTGTTTAGTACTAATTTTTCCAGTACAATATTTATTCCATTCTCTTTATTCCTTTTTGAAAATCACAAAGGGGGATAAATTAATGATAAATATATTTCTATGTTCATAAGATATTTCTCTATGTAATGGGAAGTTCATCTAAGGGGAAGTTCTTATCAAATAAGATTTTCATATGCAAGAAAATGTAAAATCTCATTCAGGAAATAAAGAATACGATCCATAGGGATTTCAGAACCTAAGGGGGAGTTAGTCATATTCACTATGCTTCATATGTAAAGTGAGATAAGTTATCTTTTATGTACATAAAGAAATATTAAAAGTCTTTATATTATTTTTATAATGTATGTTTTTTCATTCCAAAAATGGGGTGATTTTTGAGTCAATAAGGTTTCATTATGACTTTTCCATTCCTCAATGTTTTGAAAATCACAAACACTCTATCTTTAGGAAAATAATTTTTTCCCTAAGAATTATCTTAATAAAAAAAAATTTATTTCCTCAAGGATATTTTATCCTTACCTATGTTTTCATTATTCATTTGATAGTTTCTCTAAATCTAACACAATTTATTCCTAAAGGGTAAAATTCATTTTCACTTCTAAAACCTCATAATCCTATCAATCCTTAGCCATAGAGTATTTTGTTTTCAGGTTCTGATTGTAGGATCTGATTTTAGGTTCCAAATTCAGACTTCGAATTCTATGAAATTCAGACTCCAAATTCTCTAAAATTCAGACTCTGAATTCACAGAAATTCAAACTCCTAAATTTATGAAATTCAGATACAAAATTCTATGAAATTCAGAATCCAAATTCTCTGAGATTTAGACTCCAAATTCTATTAAATTACAACTCTGAATTATCTAAAATTTAGAATCTAAATTTTCTAAAATTCAGACTCTGAATTCCTCAGAATTCAGATTCCGAATTCCTTAGAATTCAGACTTTGAATTCCTCAGAATTCTGACTCTGAATTTCTCAGAATTAGGACTTTGAATTTCTCATAATTTCTACTCTAAAATCCTCAAAATTCGTACTCAGAAATCTATAGAATTTTGGTTCTTAATTCCTTGAAAAACATAATCCTAATATCCATGATTTTTAGTTTCCAATTTATAATTTGGTCAGACTCCGAACATTATTCCTCCTTAGACTCTGAAAAACTAGATTTGTTTAATAATTATTATTTTTCTTAAACCTTTTATAGTTATGAAACTATGTTGTATATTATGTTTCTAATTAACCATTGTTTTAGTGACATGTGAATAGGTCCCTCTGAAATTCTAGAAAAATATGACCTTTGGAGGAGGGAGCCAACTGTTAGAGAAGTGCCTATAAATAGGATCTCATTTTAACAAGATTAATATATGATAATCACTTTTGAGATTCCATGATGTTAAAGTGATTTCTAGAGAGCGAGAATCTCTTGCCTTATGCATACTGAACAACTTGTTCATAATGATTTGTGCGACTTCGATTATTACTGAGTACAATCGAGGGCTTCCATGGATAGGAAGACAGAGGTACTGACTACCTTGAAGATAGAGGACTTCCGTGCATAGGAAGATAGAGGTTCTGACTACCATAAACTTCGAGGGCTTATGGGGATAGGAAAAAAAATTAAGAAATTCCTATCAAGGGATTACCCTTGTGTGGGTAAGATTGAAATTCTTAAAAGTACAAATCAAGGGAACTTTATCCAAGGTTGTTGGATATCCTAATATTTGGGTTAAAATATTTCATATATGTTACTTGTTTTGTTTCAAGTTTATTTCCACGATATTTAAATCAAGGAAGAATGTATAATCTTTTTAAAATTTCTAGTTCTTTTGTATACTCTAATAAGTAAGATTCAATATGCTTTAAGTTAGAATCTGTTCATTGAAAACATTCCTTACGTTTCATTTCTAGAACCATATTTCTGAAACCTAACAAGTTTCTAGAACTAAAAGAGGTATTATGAATTAACCTTGTTTAACTTTGTTAAACATAGTTTTCCATAAGGTTAAAAAATGTTTTTAAACTTATAATTCACCCCCTATAGTAATTGAGCATCTTAAATCATATTTTGATCCTACATGGTTAACCTTTTAGAGATTAATTATCTGGTCAAGATCCTAATCTTTCAAATAGACAACAAATTTTGGTGCCTTATTATCCCGGACTTTTTAGCAGATCTTGTCTTTATGGGCTTCAGTAGGTAAGAATAGTCCTTATTCCCTTTGTATTTTCTTCCCCTATTCATCGTGTAACTCTCTATGTTTTAGGTCCCTTTCATCCCCTTGTTCATCCTTTGGTTCTAAAGTCATATACCATGCATACTCAAAACATTGTCCACTGAAAAGTGGTTGTACATTTCATCTCTTTTCATGTGACTATGATCACTATCAGAGACTAGTAAATAATTTTTTTCTTGGATTCCCACCACTAGATCAACAAATTTCATGGAACCATTAATATTGTTTTTCATTTATGGATCACCACCTTCCATCCATCCTGATTAGAATCACCAATGACTAGTTGAACCAAGGCTTGAAAATAATTTTGTAATAGGGTTGATCTAGGGGAGACCCACTGGTCAGAAGGCTCCCTCATTGTAGGTACTCTTTCCTCCACATGTTCCACTACATCACCCTACATAGAAGGCTCTTCGGTGATGTTGGATATATCATCATCACCAGCCTCCTAAATCTTTGCCTCTTGAGGATAAGCACAAATAGGTCTCACAAAATTATAATTAGTACTTATTACAATGGTATTAGGGACCACAAACACCCACTCAAAACTTGTTTCACTAACTTCGACCTATTTTTATGAAATTATAGTTCCCAATTCAAAACTCAAATAGTTATATATTATCATTTTTTGTCACAGTATCCTTGATTATTGCTTATTTTTGGGTGACTGAAGATTGTCCTTTCTATCCCAAACCCCTATTTTACTCAATGAGAACATAGCACTCTGTATCCCTCTTTATATTATAATCAAGAATGATCAAGATAGACTTCCCTATGTTCTTTTTAGGATGATCCACACCTATGGGATCATCCTGAGAATAACCTTACGATTCCTATTAGTTTCTACAAAAGTCGTGACCTAGACAACTATATATTGAAGAAAACACCATGATTCATAGAATAACTTTTTCATACAACAAAGATAAACATCAACCTTAACTTCGATGAACTCAATAAAGGCCTTGGATACGTCTACTTCCATATAGAGTCTCAGAGAAATGGGGTGGAAAAAAATATGGTTATAAAGGGAATGTGTATTCCCAATTGTAATATCTTCATAGAAAAAATTTATATAGTTTAAATTTCAATTTCATGTAAAATAAAATTAAAGAAATTAAATTGATAAATAAATAAATAAAATTAAGGTTGGTGAAAAAAATATAAGAGATAGTGTCAAATTTGTGAATCTAGTTATGGTGCAAGAATAACCAAATAAATAAGAACCATATGTCAATAATTATTCTCAAAATCACCAGTTATTATTATGTATTAGTTCTTATGAGGAAACATAAAATCTATTAAGAAATATTAAAAATATTATTGTTGTTGTAATTAAATTTTAAAGTGTTAAATCTGAATCTATTGTTGAGATTATAAGGTTGTTTCTCATAAAGGAAAGTTGTTTCCCTTTTTCAGGAATCCTTAAAAGGATTTAAAAAAACTATGGAATGCACCTTTTTAATTTAACCAATAACTGACTCTTTATTTAAAGGAAAATGATAACTCATCTAATCGCCTTATAGGCCAAAATGGGCACAAAATCCCCTTAAACAAGCCTAATGACCCAAGGCCTAATGGTCTAAAAACTTCTCTAAAGATCCACAAGGCATTGATATTATCCCGACTTGTCCATCGATGTTTACCCATCCACCTATATCGAGCCCCACTCACTATCATATTCCCATATAGCTCTCCTTCTAGCCTATGAACCCAGATCCACAATAGTGACCCCCACCACGTCATCATCAAGTTAGATATGATGAAAACATTCCCCCACCTCCAATAATTTGATCCAATGACTCTCATTGTTTCCTTCTATGAACCAACCTACAATGTATCATCTGAATCACTTAACCAACACCCACCTAGAACTGGGTTATATTTTACAACTCTAGATGCTCACGAACATGTCGCTATATAAATAATTCCTTCCTTATGAAAATAGTTCAAACCCACGTGTAGGCATGTGGGGGATTAAACCACCATTTTTTATATAGTACAGAAGGGGAAGACCAATTTTCTATTTCCTTGAGTTTTGAACATGATTAATGTAAATCTTGACTCCTAATGCCCCCCCATAAATCCCATATCTTATCACACATTTCCCAACTAGGCATTGGCTTTTAATACCCATATTCATAATATGAATAGTGTCTAAGAGTGGTGGGACTCAAGCATGTGCTAGTACCCTTAGGTAGTAATATGGTACTATCCTGGTGTACCACATGTCTAAAACCCTAATAAACATATAATATTACTTATTTAGTATCACTTATAAAAGTTTGTAGGTAAATAACACATTATATTAACTAATATATTAATAAATTTTTAATTTGGAATTCTCTAGAATGAAATTTATTGTTCTCTATTTCATGAAATCAGATACTAAATAAATAAATTACTTAATAGTCTACCTCTCATGATTTCTCATTAGGTATCACATGGATGATAACTGAATCATGTGTAAAAATCATAGATAAAAATATTATTGACAAGTATATAATAAATTGAATAAAAATAAAAATAAAAATTATTCAACCAGTTATAAAATATGTTTCATAAATAAATAATCATGTATACATTATCACATTCATTATTAATTTATCACTCTAGAATTATCAAACCATGATGATCATAGTAAAATAAAACGAAAAATAATTCATATAACAATGTTTTTTTAATCTAAATTAACATGATACATAAATGATACTCATTTAGTGGAAAACAAAATTACATTACCATTTAAATAATAAGAAGGTAAAACGATTGTGAATTTAAAAATTAGTCTCAAAAAACATTAAATCATGAATGCAACAAAAAAATCAAAAAACTTGAATAACATCTGTTACATAAATAAACTAATTCCCAAATGACACTGCACATGCTACATTATGAATTTCATCAAAAATTTATTCCAGTGATGGGGTTTTCCAGAGAAAATAGGTTAGAATTAAAATTTATGTGGTTTTAGATAAAGTAGGTGTAAATTAGAGTCTCACATAAAGGTTTCATGGGCTACATGTCTATAAAGAAAAAAAATAAACTTGGGAAAGTTATAAGAAATTAAATTTCGATAGTATGTAAATATGAAACTTTATGTGTATGGTAGATATTTGTGATATAGGTTATCAGATGTTCTTCTATAACATGGGGATCAAATTACAACAAATATTGGAGGTTTCACATAGGTTTTTTGGATTATTTGGATAAAGTAACACTTATTAAAGCTATGGTAGACACAATGAAACCAAAAACCAAGATCACTATAAATTGAAATGAAAAAATATGTATACATATGAAGAACATGTGTAGCTTACAATAAAGATAGAATCACCTCTCATTGTCAGTCGCATTGTTTAAGGAATGTTAATATTTAATATTCTATTATTAAGTCTAATCATAAAATATAATTCATGCATATATAATATCAATTAAAATATAACCATACCATACAATATGATATATAGTTTTTCATTGGTATGATACTACCATATCATGCCTTAAAATATGTATGTTAAGGTATACAATTGCCTTCAGTTTATACTCAGTGTACCCAATAACATGACCATGTCATAAAATATGATATATCCAAAAAATAAAATTATTTACATTGGGTTTTGGTCATACATTTATCAATATCTCACATTCACTTAAGGTATAGAGAATTTTTCCAATTTCACATTATATGGTATCATATAAAATAACATATAGAACCATATCCCAAACTCCTTTTGGATATTTTAAAAAATTATTTTTCAAATCTAAGATCAAATTTACATTGGATAACATCATATGTAATTATTTTTTAATATATATATACATATCCAAAAATAATTTTGGATAAAAATTAAAATAATTTCATATTATATCTCAATGTTTTATAAAACATAATCTCAATTCAGTAAACAAAAATGTTTGACCCCTGGACATTTTTAGTGTATAAAAAACCAAATCACTAAATTCATAAAATTAAGAAAAGGTAAGCATTTATAAAATCATTGGTACTACATATGATAAAATATTATTTAGAATGAAATTTATATAACACATATATTTTGATACATGTGTCCACCATATGTATGATATACAAGAATATATAATCATATGTTCCCATTTTAAAATACATTGAGTAACAATGGGTCATAAATTGTGTCACTTTATTATAACTACTCATATGTTCCCATTATCTAAGTATATACTAGTTAAATGGATTAATACATTACATTTTTTTCATCTTAGTTGATAAGCACATCCTATGCCCCGCATACAAGATGATATATCCCATCCTAATTAAACTAGGTCAATGAAAAGATCAATAACATAACTAAACCCCTGATTATCCCATCCTCATGGTTGTCGTAATAAAGGTATAAAAGTATAAAAGGTTATCATGAAAGGTATCTTATGATACCAACCAGATCAAAACATCCCTAAATGAATTGGTGTGTTATATAATTTCAAATTCACCAATATACATAGACAGTGTCAATGTAACATTACATGAATGAAATATAGAAAATTTTATGTCAATAGATAAGGATAAGAATAAGTCATCGAGCTTTAAACCCAACAATGGAAAAGAAATAAAATAGATTGGGATAATAAATTCTACATTAAGAAGAAAATAAAAGATAAGCCTAATGTATTGATGATGAATGCTCATAGAACAACAAAAATATTATAAATAAGACATATCTAAATTTTCAAATATATATTAAAGATTAAAAATTAGTATAAAAATATTATAAAACATTATGTAGATCTATTATATTTCTTCTTACTTCCTTCTAATATGCTCCCATGAGCAGATCCAATATAAAAATATATTATAATGTATTCTTGAATTTATAACATTAAAATAAGTTTATTGATATATAGTATCCATTACCATGTAGTTTTTTAGTTCACATTTTATTATATTTGAGTGTCAAACTAATGTTTCATCCCTGAGATATTCATGTTATTTGATTTTCCACAGTTATAATAGTTTATTATTCTGCCTTAATAGAATGTTTTTTTCATTATATTCCCATATATTAAGGATTCATATTTCATAATGGGTTCATTTCCATTATGTTACATGTGATATATTAATTTTATTTTTTATTATTTTAAAAAAATTAGGATCAAAAAATAATTTAATAATTAATTATTAATTATTAAAATTTTCTCTTTATATCCTTAAACATGCATGTAAGTATATGATTCTTATGGTAGGTCTTACAAATACTTAGTAAGGACATAAAAATATAAATAAAATATTCATTGACAAGGTTTGTTTTATCACCAATTAGATTAGTGAATATTTATGATAAAATTTGCACATAAAGGAAAAGTAAATGATGATAATAACCCACTAATAAGAGACATATTCTGTCTGGAAGGCAGGGTGGGATCTTTTTGGATTAGGTGAACATGGGGTGGAATTTGGGAAAAATAATTTATGGGGAGGCCCATATCGAGTAGGTAGATAGTTTGGGGTATTATGATAGATATTTTACATATTCGTATAAGCTGAAAAGTGAGATCACACTTGTGTAGGTATTTTTTCTATAGACTATTTAGGCTCATTTTCAAATTGAGTATAATTTTTAAGGGTCAAACTATACCATATTGATGATATATCTAGAATTTCATGTGGTACCAAACCCATATTAGCATTCTTATGATGTATTTAATAAAAATAAACAAAATAATATATAATATATATATATATATATATAATATAATATAATATGAAATAGGATACATGTTACGGTAAATAAACGATTTTTTTTTGTATTACCAATTATGAATGATAGTTTAAGGAATAAATGTTATTTTTAGACATTATAGACATCTAATATATGGTTTATTCATATTAAAAGTGTTTTTTTTAAAATAACTAAACTAAAAAATGAAACATATTTTAATAGTTCATCAAAAATTCCTAATTTGATTCTGTGATTTTGGTGATAATGTTTTGAAAGATTCATTAGAATAAAATAATTTAACTTTAGAGAGAGAAAAGAGATGAAAAGTGAGAGTTAGTTATGTATATAATGGATTGGTTGAGAAAGGGGTTAAAACTCTTATTTATAAATATTTTTAAGTTTAATATTGTAATTAGTGTTTAAAAATATCGAGATATTTTGTAGTTCGGGTATAACATTTAAATAGATTATTTTTCATAATTTTTATCACCTAAAAAATTGAAAAATAATTTAACCTCATATCCTTATCACTTACCCATGACATGACACCCAAGCCACCATTTTCCACTTTTCTTATAACGCTTAATAATTGGGTCAACATAGAATTAGAACTTATGTAAGAAAAATTTTATGTAATTTATTTTATATTTCTTCAATTTATATTATTCATAATTATAAATATTAATGATTAATTACTAAATATTAAAATTCAAATATACAATATATTTTGATAAAATTATTAATAATTATAAAAAATCTCCTACTAGTTGTCATTGTAAAACAACTAATAAAATGGTTATTATTCAAATATCAACTATATTATTTTATATATATTTTTTTATTATATCATATAATGTAATTAATTAATAAATATATATTTTCATTCCAGAAACAAATATATATCATGTTGTATCAAATTTTATCATATTAATGTATTTATTGGTGTATTTCACTATTACTAGAGTAATTTATTGATATATTTGGAAATAATATAATATTAACCCTCTTACCATATTTTTTATAATGATTGTAAATATTTAATTAGTCATATATAAAAAACACTAAATATATTATATTGAATTATTAAATAAAAACTATTGATACATTTTAAAATATCATTTATATTTTTTACAAGATATATTATTATATCCTATAACATAATTAATTAATAAAATGATTTTTTTTTACACATATACCATAACTCATTTTTTATCATATTTAATTATTTATCTATGTATTTCACTATTATTAGGGTGATTTATTGTTAGTAATATTATTATTTTTTCACAAGAAACTAAAATTTACCATATTACCTAGTTTTGATGTCTTTTGTTCCAAATATGGAATCCCTCTTTTTAAAAACAGGCTCTAAATATGTTAAATTGAATTTTTAGAAAATTTAATGAAATGAAAAACAAAACTTCATTAGTGAGAAATACTTCTTTGTTGTAAAAACATTAATTCCATACCAAAAATATCAATAATTATTTAATGATTAACAAATTTATTTTATATATATAATAAAACTATTTTATAAAAAAAATCATTCAATTTTAAGAAATTAAATTTATTATTTAAATTATTAATGTTATAGAAATGGATATTTATTATAAATTACATTTTATAGTCATTAAATGAAAATTTATTAAATTATTAGTTACACATGAATCACCAAAGGCTTCCCCATTAATCGCGTAAGTGTTACTTGATTGATATTATGATGTGCACCTTCTCCAAATGATTACATTACCCAATCGAACACTATATTATATCAACCGCCAATGGTCACCTTTCCCTAATGACCACTTTCCCTAATATATACTTATCCCCACCCCCCAATGACTACACCCCAAAATTTCTAACTCCATAATAATTCTATAAATACACAAAATAACTCTCATTTTTCTATTATAACTTTCAATCTATTTTTAATATACTCCTTTAGAATGCTTATTATGTTACAGATATTGTTCATCTTATTCATCATAGTTTTTTCTATTCCATTCATTCCTTTCGTACTGTACACTAGTATAATTTATATTTCTTTTAATGGTTTATTTATTTATTTATTGTGAAATTTTATATATAGTGCTTCAATTTCATTTCTATGTTTAATTAATATAATCTATAATCATAAATTAATATCATAGTATATATATTTTACATTTTCAGTTATAGTTTAACGATATATTTATATCACCATTTCAATTTTAATAATTAAGATATTTCATGCATAAAACCAAGGATCCCATGATCATATCCCTATAATTAAATTTGTATATTTTTCTTTTATATATTATTTAGTCTCATATGTTTTCTCTTCAATCATATGACTCCTCAATAGACCCTTAACCATGGTATCATATTCTGTAATTTTTTTTCTTCTGCCCACTTCATTAATTTAATTTTCATGACATAAAATTTCCAATTATTAATATAATTTACTAACTATTTTAATATATCATATATTATTGAAAAATAATTCAATTAATAACTCTTATATATAATTCATGGCTTCCACATATTTATTTTTTATGAAAAATTCATTTCATGGCTTATTCTACTAGCAGTATTTCAATCCCCCATTTCTTTCCTATTACATAAGACATTTACATACACAATACCATATTTCATTGCAATCAATTAATTATACTACTAAGATATCAACTTGGATGAAATTTCATTTTCCATTTTCTCTCTCTTATCCAAGCTATTTTTTATCATATTACAATTTATATACATGTACCCTAAATTACCACACATTAAAAATAATTGATCATGTGGGGCACTCAAAAGAATTCATTTCTTTACATTTCAATAATATATGTAATTGAATAATATTTACATTATGTTTCATCAAACTAGGATCTTCTAAAAAATTCATATTAGTCCTTTTTTTCTTCAATAAATGAGTTTTATAGGATTACAAAATCATTAAATACACTATCTATACTTACAAAATAATCACCTCATAATATTCAAATCCTTAAATAACTAATTCCATTCAAAAAAAATTATTTAAAACATTTTTAATATCTAGAAATTATATATTCATGATTAAGGATTAAATTTGGTGGATACTTTAGAAAAATCATAAAATATTCTTCTTAAACAACAATTGAGTACTCCTTATTTTACTTCAACACTGGAAACTACATCTCCATCCAAGTTAGGGAAATACTTTTTAGGGAAAAATAAATAAATACTATTCTCTATATGGAATAATTCATTTTATTGTTCATTAATTTTTTTGAAAAGTGACCACCACTTATAATATTCACCTTCATGATGATAGACATGAAAATTTACCTTTTAATTCTCTAAACAACCTAACACATCCAAAATATTTTTTAAATATTTTACAAATGCTTAAAATATCATTACATATAACAGTCCATCAAATATTGTGGAATTTTTTATCATGATGTACCCCGTTGTTGGCATAAAATTTTTGGGGTAATAATTCCATTTTCTTACTTCCAACTACTAAAAAATTACCATATTACAAAATTTTAAAACTATATAATTAGGTTAAAAATGTCTTCAAATAGGCTACTACCATTTTATATTCAATTGGGGAGGTAGATAACATCGACATATTTTATTGGTCATATCTCTATTAAAACCATGAATTTATGTATATATATGGTTATAGGCGCACTTATGGACTTGGTTCTAAAACCATGGTAATAGGTCTCATTCATAGATAATACAATATTGGTTTTATAACTATGGTTATATTATATTGTAGTTACATGGTTCTATAATTGTGTAATTGTTATATAAAAATATAGAAATATATTTTTCATATTTATATCCACGGTTAAGAACTATTTAAATAAGTAATTTTTTCATTTCTAAAATTTTTACATATATAATCACTTTCAACCATAGATCTATGTAATATAAGTTTTTCATTTTAAATATTATATCCATGTGTATTTGTTTTACATTATTTCATTATAATTGACTCTAAAATCCAAACAAAAAAAATATATCATAATAATCTAAAAATCAGAAATATAAATTCATGAATATAATTATTCAATGGGAATAATACCCCATCCATAACAAAATTTAGGAATATTTTAATCATTAAAACTAGCAATAAGTCATTAAAAATAATTCAAATAAATAAATTACATGGTAAACTAGATTAGTAGTTAAAAATTTAAGAAATATTAGAAAACCAATGTCATATGTTCCTATGGATAACAAATTATATTCAAGTCATTTTCTTATGTTCTCATTATTTACCATTATCATCTGATTGAATTTCATTAGTTGATTAAAAAAATTGAAAATTAGATAAAAAACATCTATGAAAATGTGCATTGAATATTTTTAATCAAATATTATTTTAGATTGATGCTTCATTCAACGCTAAAGGTTATAAATTATTCAAATATCATCTTCAAAAACATTGAAAACAAATCAAGTTTTTTTCTAGGTTTTGAGCATTTTAAGCAATTTTATAAATGAGTTTTAATTTTAAAATGGTATTTTTTATCATTTTCACAAAACCACACTTCAAAGGTACATTTTTTTATTTATGAAAGTCGAAAATAATTCAATAAACTTTTTTTAATGATTATAAAAAAATCAAAACTCTTTTTACTAGTTTTGAAAATATGAATCATGTTTTAAATTTTAAAAATATTTTTAAATTTAAAATAAAAACTTTTAGTCATTATGATCAAACAACGTATTAGATTGAAAAGTGATTTTTACTAAATGACAAAAAAATTATGAATGGTCATTTTATGATAGTATCTAAATAATTTGAGCTCATCCACCTGGTTTTGAGCTTATGTTGATCATTTTTAAGTTAATTGATATATTTAACTTGAAAAAATATATTTTTTCATTCAGAACAAATTGCATATTGAATTGGTGTGATATTAATTAATAATTTTCATATATTAGTAAAACCCCATTATTTTGGGTTTTATGATAATTGAGCTCATTTGTATAGTATTTTGTTTGAATTTCATTTTTTTAAATTTAAAACTATTTTAGATTTAATATATGCATGTTTGAGTGTTCTGAAAAAACCACACATCAAATTGATGTTTGGTTTGTTCCTATACATTCAATATTGAGTAGCATTAGTTTTACAAAGCTATCACAATAATCGAAGATTTTATAACTTATTTTTAGAATGTATCACATTTTTTAACTTAAATGATGAATTTAATTTTAGAAAAATAAACTTGTGTTCATACCAACCTAACCACACATCAGATTGACATTTTTTTTATTTCTACATAACAAAAATTGATCAATGATAATTAAAATATAGTTTCATTTTAATAAGATCCAATTTTTCAAATTTTGATCATGTGACACAAATTTTAAATCTTAATAACTATATAGAATTTAAAATAAAAACTAATAGACATTATAATAAAATCTCACAATAAAATGACTTATGATTTGTTACTATAAAACAAAAATTAATGAATGATAATTTCTATACAATATTTCATTAGTAAAAATTTATTTACCTAGTTTTGAGCATGTAAAATATGTTTTCATGTTGTAAAAAAATTTAACTTTTGTCATTCTAGTCAAACAACACATTAGATTGAGTAGTGGTTAATTCCTTCTAGTGAAAAAATAATCAAAACCCATTATCCAATTTATTCATCTAATCATGTGATTTAAATTTTTAACTTTAAAAAATTAATGTTAAAATATTAATTTTTATTCGTTCGGACCACACCACACAATTAATTGTTGTGGGATTAGTTCTTATATACCGAAAATTAATAAGCTATCATTTTCCTATATTATCAAAAAAATGTACAAATTTCACCAAATTTTATATGTAAAAACTATAGGATGATCCTTTTGTAAAATATATATTAAAATTGTAACTCATTTCCCATTATTTATAGTTTGATTCACATTTTTTACTTTAAAAATATTTAAAATTTTAAAATACACACTTATCATCATTTAAACCAAACCATGAATCCAATTGCGTTGTAATTTGTTACATCACTTCAAAAATTAATGAACCGTTTTTTAATATTGTGCTAAGAATATCAATTTCACTTTGTTTTTAGTGTGCAATTCATGTTCATAACTTAATAAACACATTTCACCTAAAAATAAACCTTTATAGATTTTGACCAAATCCCACATTTGATTGATGTCAGGTTTTTCTTAACCATGATAAAAAATATTTGGATCATTTACCCCAAATATTTCCATGGTATTTCTATATAATATTTATGTAGTTATAATATATTTAAGATCCCATCCTTTAGGTATGTATCTCTATAGTTTTTTAGCCATCATGGGAAAGTCTTGTTCAGAGATAGAGATACATTGTTAGAGAAAATTACCTAAAGTTAAGGGATGCGTAGTTTTTGGAGTAATTGGAGTCTGAGTTTAAATGAAACTAATTGTTAATATGGTTTCTTGGTAAGCGGATATGAATTAAAGGTGGAAAGGGTTTTTTAAAACCAAAATGCTATTAAAAATCAACTACAGAACATTTAAATTTCGTGTAAAGTGATTATATATCATGTAATTGTATGAGGGTTTTAATAAATTTAATCTGAGGTGACGGGTTTTTTGGTAAATTACATTAAAAAAATTTACACGATATGTAACAGCATTATATGTCATGTAAATACATGAATTTCTGTTTAAACATTCTATATTACTTAAATTCTATATATTTCACTACCGATCCTCTCCACTTAACCTTAGGGCATTATCCAATGATTTTGGAGTGGAAAACTCCTTCTGTATGTTCCGTTTTTATCTGAAATCCATGTTAAGTTCCTTAGGGTAGGTTTCATATTTCATACCATTGGTGCTACAACCATTACAGTGATATCCTTTGGCAGAATTCATTTCTGATTTTTTTTTTCATGATTAGTTTTGATCTATGAACCTCTTTGAAATCATATACACCTTTTTCCCTGTGGGGTTTGTCTATTGGAAGCATTGTTTTATCATTGGTTAAAGGTAGAGGGTCTAAATCTTAAGCTTGTGGTTTGATTACTTCATTGTTAATGAAATATTTTAATTTCACCAATGAAATGTGTTAATAAATTGAATAACTAATAAATTGTATTATTCCCTGAATTCATTTGTTTTCAATTGTATTTAGATCTATCTTATGGCTACTAATTGGGGGAGAAAACCTTGAATACCTTTTAATGGGATAGTTAACTAATGTATGTTTATCATGAATTGTGACCTTGGGTGATTTCTTATTATATAATCCCTAAATAATGGCTTATTTCTTATTGATATAATTGTTAATAAATTTTTAATTAAATTTAAAGTGTCTAATGAAATAATAATATCAATTCTCAAAATTAATCACTAAGAATAGTGATGTGATATTGTGATATCCATGTGGTATGATAGGGAATTTTTTCTATGTTGTAATGCTTATATATTGGGATCAGACCTAGTAATTTTACACTTATATATTATAATGCTGATATTGAATTGTCACAATCCCAAGTTATAATGATTATAGGGCATTTAAAAAAATTACTATAAAGCATGTAGAGATTTTACCCAAATTGTTGTGTCTATACCAAGGATATATGGTTGTGGATGGCATGGTTGTAAGAAATGCTCAGAAATATTCTGATATAGTTCCAAAGAAGGTTATTTTACCATGGCTATATTGTGGTGGTTGGAATTTTTTTAAGACATGATCAGAGATATTATGGAATGGAATATAAGAAAGTTTTCTTACCTTGGTTATGTGATTCTAATTTTCATGGTTGTAATACTTGATGGAAGATAATAGTGCATGGATCTGCAGTAGGATATGGTTTTATTTAATTAATTGTTGAATTAGTTCGTACACTTTGTTATCACATTATTTCATGCAATTCTTATCGGACCAGTAAGTTTAGACATAGTTTTGTTGACATACTGAGTCCTACTCACACCCTATTTAGGCTTCCATTTTGAACCTGAGCAGATTATATGGATACAGGGTTGGATAAAGGAAAAGCACCTTGTAATTTATTTGTTTATTTCGGTTGGTCTAGAGTTTGGAGATGGGACCGACATGGGGTTCCGGACCCAAGATTTTGATACTTTTATTAGATTCTTATAGAATTTTTCTTTTAATGTTCTAGAATTACATTTAGTTACATTCCATCATGTCATTAAATTTTTCCTTTATTATTCACCATATTATTCAGTAATCCTTTATCATTTTCTTCCTCTATTTGTATACATTGAATCTTATTTCTGTTTATTTCTGAATTGTTTCTACTGCCATGAAACTTCATACTAGGGGATATAGTCTCCCCACAATACTATTCAATCCCCAACAACTCTTTGACAGCCTCTTTCATACAGGGAGGTGTAATTGAGGTGTTTTAACCAACCCATTATGTCCATGTGGGAGAGTTCTGGATTGGGCGATGTTACAAAGTGGTATCAAAAGATAATTTTTCTCTTTTCTTCTGATTTCCTATTTGGGTAAGTTATAAAGGATCCAATGGTGTGTTGGTACATGGTAATGAGATTTTTCATGGTAGTATCTAACCCATTTACATGGTAAAATCTGAGTACCTTGGAATGGGATTTCTTTTTATATTGTGCGCTTCTTTCAATTGATGTTATTTCACCTTGGGTGATGCACATGTTATGTGAGGATATTTTTCTATGATCTTATTGTTTCTTAATATGGTACTTATGTCCTGGTAGAGCACGAGCTGAGAATTCATGCATCATAATAGGAACATAGGGATATATTGACATGCATTGTTCAGGATAGGAGAATATCTATTTTTCATGTGATATATAAATTATTGATGCACTATAATATGAAATATCTATTTACTAGGATGAATGAAATGTGTTTTCATGTCAGGTTAAAATAATTATAAACCACATATATATGGACCAAGAGTTATTGGTTCTTTATTTTAGTCACCTGTTGGGGTTGACATTACTGTTATCCAGTTCTATATGGTGTGATTTTATCTGGTAGAGAAAATTTCTTCTCATTATCTTCTACTTGAGAATTAGGAGAATGGAAATTAGAATGATCCAAATGTAGACGAATTGGAACATCCTATAGTTCCTAAGGAGCCTATGTATGTTCATCTTCGCAACAGCTCCCAAAGGTTCATGTGATACATGGAAATGGAGTTTGTATGTATAGTTCCTTTGATGTCTGAGCAGACAAAAGAGTTCCAACCGCAACATCAACATATATATAATATGGAAGGGAGACCCCAGGAAGTCGTGTTCTAGATTTTTTCCGTCCATAAAATCTTCATGCATCTCATGAAATCCACTATTAAGAGGATAAAGTTGTGTATATTATTCATTGACCTCCCAAGAGTTGGTTGGATATTTTGGAGCAAGATGGGCAATAGAATTGGATATCATGGAACGACTTTGATAAATATTTCTTGATCCATTTGTATACTAATAACTTGAGGGATGAAAAAGCTTGTGAGTTAATGTATCTGATATGGGAGGGTTTTCCAATGCTAGAATATATTGGATGTTTTAAAGATCAACAGTGTCTTGCACCATCTTCGGAAGCGGATGAGATCTCTAGGGTGAGATGTTTCAAGGATGTTATTATTTATGATATCATCTCTAAGTTAAACATTTCTCATTTAATAATATTTTAATACCTGATAAATAAGACACTCATCATAGAAGGGAATCTGAGCGAGGATTCAATTAGTGGCGAGGTTGTTTTAGTAGGCATATCTAGAAGTTCTTCTTTAAGTGGAAAGAAGTGATGCTACAATTGTTTCTTCCAAAGTAGTAGTGTGGAAATAAGTCCAAGAAGGAGACCACCATCTCATTATTATGTTCCATTTCTATTCTATCAATGTGGAATGGTTTTTCACAAGCTCTCATAGTGTCCTTACACCATAGTTGTGTGTCATATTTGTGGAATAATCGACCATCTTCAGAGGTTATGTGCAAACATTGCATAGAAAATCAGTTCTTGAGGATCACGACAGGAAAAAAAATTGGGAAGGGTCTCAACTTCCCCTCCACAAGAAGATGGGTAGAGTTCCACAGACCATTTAGGAAAAGGCAGGTGACATGTTAATCCAGTGCAAGTGAAATAGTTCCAAGAAAGAGAAATATATCAGAGTAGTTAGACTAGATATCAGGGAAGAGGGACATGTTAGTTTCATGTTATATTGAAAACTCCATCTAATGTGGATTCAAGAATATTTACTATCATAGGTATGATTCTTGTATCATCCATTGGTTCCCGGTACAACAGAAGCATTACGTAGCAGGGTGATATATTAAATTGTCTTTTCCTAATCATTCCTAGAGACCAAGACTGAGGATCTTTCAAGCCGAATTTATAATTAATTTATTTAATATATGATGAAATAAATATTTTGGATTAGAAACTTTCTTCATTGATGATTGTTGATCATTCGAAAAGGTCCTTCTAGATTTCCTTTATTTCCCTTATCAATATCCAAGGGTATAATCCCTCTAGCGGT
This sequence comes from Viscum album, assembly GCA_963277665.1. Taxonomy (NCBI): domain Eukaryota; kingdom Viridiplantae; phylum Streptophyta; class Magnoliopsida; order Santalales; family Viscaceae; genus Viscum; species Viscum album. Next base: position 1,401,360,548 of record OY728121.1, on the reverse strand, counting down.
CATCCACAAATTCTTTAATGGCCTCTGATCAATGCCACTCATTCTCTTTGTTCTAGCATGACAAATTGAATGTCTTGATTTGTTTGTTCTTTATCACGTGTTCTTCGATGTTCATAAAATTCTCTCTTGGATTTTTCATTCTTGAGTGGTAGAGAGGACGAGGAGTTGAGATAGAATTCTTCATGTGCAATAATTATCTATTCTCAAATATAGAATTTTTTTTGAATACTATACATAGTAGATATAATCATCTATTTATAGATATGGGATTTTGGATACGAAATTAATTTCATAACATCCATTAAATATAATAATAACCATTAATGAAATCCCACATTATTATTGTTATTATTTGGTGCACCAACCTTCTCAAAATGGATATAAAATATTTCTTAACTCGTAAATAATTATTTTAACACTGGAAATGGACATGGCCCACTTGAAATCCTCTTGCATTTATTGAACACCTGAATAAATATTTTATTCTCATTAATAAATATTTTATTCAAAATATAGTAAATTAATATTTAAAAAAATCAACAAAATAAATAAATATATTTTCATCAAAATCTAGTGAATAAATATTTATTTAATTTATGCAATCAATATAAATAGAATAAAATTATTCCTCAGTCTTGAGAATAATATTTATTCCATCAATAAAATTCAAATAAAATTTAGTCAAGACCAACATAAACAATTAGTGTGTGGCCCTCAAGGATTCTTTCTCATTTTCATTAGGTGGGCTTCCATAAATTCCAATATTACTATCTAGTAATAGGTCAAGGGACACAAGAGAAATAACTTAATGTTTAAATGATGAAAACCACATAAGAACACTCCATTATATAACATAATCCATTTTTTACAATATCTTGTAACACAGGTTGCATGACTTTGTCATCAACCTACAAGCTCGATACATCATTCTTTGACGATCAGAAATAGAATCAGTATTACACCATGGACCTGGAATTTAGGGTGAATATTCTATTTCAATAAAAGGTAAAAGATATAAACTTCCATAAATATGGAAAGAACAAATCATTCCATGAATTATCCATTAATAGCATGCCATTCGTGATGCACCCAATATACCATACTTCCCTCAACTATATGGAATTACAGTTGTTGTCTTCATATCTAACTACATGAGTTGTGACATGAATTAATGATAATCATAATGTCGAAGGACCATTACACATGCTTGTAGAAAGTAATATCCAATGACACCAAAACATGAGTAATTCCTACTATCAAGTTTGTTCTCATAATCTCTCATCTTAGAGATTTCCATGTGAAAAAATCATTAGAATAAGTCTCATTTTCATAAGAGTACTCGCACCTGACGGTATCTATACTATTTATCCCATCAAAGTATGTTAACCAAGAGTAGAACTATATTAATAATATTATCATAGAACTTTGATCTTCTCATCATAGTGGGGAACTACTATGACCTTATCAATGAATAAAATACTCTAGGACATTATTACATTAAATTCATGTAGAACAATGAAAAATATGTAACAAGATGTCTAATTTATTATCTTGATACATCCAATATTATTGTAATCAAGGAAAAAATAGTTGGTTATAGGAAACAAACTCTAAAAAACTCCCACTAGGAATAGATCCAACTTCCTATAACTTTTAGTCTGCTAGACCTCACCTGATAATAATATTTATTCTAATTCTAAGTTTTAGTCACGGTTTCATCCATGTTGTCCTCTATGGATATACTGATCACTGTATCCTCACCTCTATAAGAAAAATCCTTCAAGATATTATACTTTTGAGGTATTTTTTTCATCAACTGATGTGACCTTGCCTCTTTTCCATGGTCCACAGATGAATTATTATCATAATAGAGTGTGATAAGATATTTATTACTAGGTACCGAATCAAGATTGTTGATGTAATTACGCATACAATCTACTTCATTAGCTACCTCTAAAGATATAATATACTCAGACTCTCTTGTATAATCTACGACAACAACCTGATTCGAGCTTTTCTATCTCACACCACCTCCATTAAAAGTGAATACATATCGCGTTTGTGACTTTATATCATCTTGATTAGTTTAGAATCTAGCATCTGCATATCCTATGATGGCTATTTCCTCACATCCTCCATTCAAAGTGAATACATATCCCCTCTTGGATTGTTCCATACTGAATGTATTCAGTATTTTGTTAGTGTATGTACATTTCTTAGTCCGATCAACCTATTAAATATATAATGATGGATCTTGATACCAAAAATATATTCTACCACATCCAAGTATTTCATTGGAAAAAAATTATTTATCCACACCTTAATAGACTACAAGACTGATATCTCATTTCCAATAAGTAATATTTCATAAACATATACTATTAAGAAAATGATTGCACTCCCACTAAACCATTTGTAGAAACAAGGCATACATTCATTCTTTAAAAAACCAAATTCCATTATGGATTCATCAAATTGAATGTTCCAGGACCGGGATACTTGCTTTGATCCATAAATGGATTCTTTCAATTTTTATAACTTATTGGAAATCTATGGAGTCACAAACCCTTCAAGTTGTATCATGTAGATATCTTTTTGAAGGTTCCTATTATGGTTTTTCTAACATCTATTTTCCAAATCTCATTGCCATGGTAATACATAATTGAAAGAAGAATTATGATGGGTTTTAGTATTATAACTGGGGAAAAGGTTTTGTCGTAGTCAATTCATTGACGTTGTTTAAACCCTTTTACAACCATTCACACCATATAGGTGTTGACTTTTCCTTACATTCCTAGTTACTTCTTGAATACCCATTTAAAATAAATTTTCATTACATACACTAAAGGATCTTCCAAAATCTATACTTCATTTAAGTACATGGAATCCATTTTAAAATTCATGTCTTCTTGCAAAATAGAAACATATATGACACATGTCTTCTATACTTCTATAACCTCTCTTGTATTCCTACATAGAACTTGTTTATCTTGAAGAGTTACTTCCTCCACATGGTTTTGTGAAATCTGCTCATGTACCAACTCTTGTGTTCCTTGATCCTAGAATTCATCGATTTTTATCATTATCCCACTATCTCTTTTGTATATGTGATCCCTTGAAAGGAATACGACATGTATTCACACTATAACCATTTTTTCCGATAGGTTATATTGGTAATATCTCATTGTTTCCATGGATTATCCTACAAAGGTACACTTTGTGCCTTAGGGAGCAATTTTGTTACCTGAAGAGGCCATAAAAAACTCTTCACTTCCCCACCCATGTAAATTCTAAAATAGAGTTTTTCTTCCACTAAAAAAATAATATGAAATGCCATTTATCTATTTATATGGTACTTTTTTTAGTATGTGTGTCATTGTTTGTAACGCATATCTTCTAATGGATAATGGAAGTCTATAATGACTCATTAATGATCTCACAATTTCCAAAAAGGTATGGTTCCTCTTTTCTCTTACACTACTCAACTGATGTGTGTAAGGATGAGTGAGTTGGGATAGGATCCAAAACTCTTGTAAGTAATCATTGATGTCTTGATTAATATATTCTCCCCCAAATCCTGAGTAGAGTTTCTTAATATTCCTACAAATCTGATTCTCAACTTCATTCATTTATTCCTTCAAATTATCAACAGAATATGACATATATCTCATTATGTAAATAAATACATATATAATAACATGATCATTAAAATTTATCATGTATGAGTACCTACCCGTTTCCTCAATAGGAAATTGTCCACGCACATTGGTATGAACTAATTCATGAAGCTCTATATACCTTTCACATTTCCCACTAAATAGAGATTTACTCGTTTTATTGGTAAATACGTGTTACGTACACCAAGTAGTTTTAGTCAAAAATAATCTAAATACCCATCTTGATGTAATTTTTTTCAATCTTTCTTCATTTACAAGACCTATTTGGTGATGCCAAAGTTGGGTGCGGTATGATTCGTGTGAGGTAACTTCGTTATCGATTTCCATTACTTGGTTCATGTAGTAATACACATAAAGACCCTTGTGTAAATGTACCATATCATAAATAAATACCATATTTATAAAATAATAAAAATTTAATTAAAAATATGAAAAATTATCCATCCATATCTTCTCTAGATATAGAAATAATGTTTTAGTAACTGAAGGAACAAAATAACCACCCTTTTAAAACCAAGATCATTCCAGCCGGCAACAAATTTTTAGAAATACATAAATTGACCTTGATATCAGATGCACCTGAAGCTTACCCTTTCTTCATTATCTGGGTACAGTTTTTCTTCTAGTGTCCCTTCTTGCCATAAGTGAAAGGGAAGACATCATGTTGCCTTGCTTCCCCATTGATCTTTTTCTTCTTGGAAGGGCGTAATGAATATTTGTGCTTAAAGTTATTTTCTTTCTAGTTCTGTTTGTTCACCATAAGGACAGAAAGATTTACATGCTTCGTAATTTTTATCAACTATGTGAAGGAGGAAAAGAATATCTAATAGAGACTTCTCAATATTTTTCATATTAAAATTATCAATATAAATGGACAATATTCTGGGGAGTGATTCCAAAATGAGATTGGTTCCCAGTTATTTGGGGAGTTTAAAACTAAGAACCTCTAGGTACTCAATGTACCCAATGAAATTGACTGTTTGAGGCCCATCTGGGGAACCATCCCCAAGATAACATTGAAATATTACCTTTTAAATATTTAAACATTCATATATAGATCTCCCCCAACAAAGACCTTGGAGGTTCCCAAACATGCTATATGCATCTATGTTTTTGTGAGACTACAAGGGTAAAAAAGATATATATATGAAAGAATCAAACATTTAATCTTTACCACATCATTCATATGGTTTTCACAGTCTAGGAACTCTTCATCACTCACCTCTTGAGCTGGATGATTAGGAATTGAGGATTTTAGCATATCAGATTTCAATTCATGGCATAGAACAACCCGAAGGATTCTCAACCATTCCATGAAGTTACTTACAGTGATTTGATTGTCCTTATCCAATATTGATCATAGGTATAATGTATATGATGGGAAAGATATTGTTTTCTAAAATTAAAATATCAGATTATTATTATTTTTCTTGATTAATAATTTCATGATAAATAATAAATTTATTTATTTCTTTAAATCTTACGATATTTTATCATGTCTGAATTTCCTTCAACATTGGACATTGAATTTCTTGTATCTGGAACATTCTAGTCGAAAGGATCCACATTCCCATTTTCAAATAACAAAAAGGGTTGTCCAAGATTTTTTGAAGGTATTTTGGTAGGTAAGTCTTTGACAATTGTGGGCTTGAGTCTCCTTGATTTGTTGAGTGGAATCCCCAGTCCAGAAACCCTAACATAGATTTTCTAAACACTTTCCTCCAAATTACTTTAATTCTAGAAAGGGTTACTCCTCTGGATGTGAAATGGTTAATTCATCACAAAATCATCATTACAACTCCAACTATAAAAGTAATTGTCCCAAAAAGTGTTGATCAAACACAAAGTTATATTGAGTTTTTTTCCCAATCCATTAACTGAAGTCTTAGTTTGACATAATATTCGATTGATGGATTTTATTTTATTGTGCATGCTTTTTGTCTTGTTTTATCCTTTACATGTCTTATTAATGTTTAATTGGATGTGTACTCAATTAATTTATAATTTTTGGATAAAACATTTACGCATAATCAATTTTATTTATATTCCATATTTCTATATTAATTCATTTATGTGATTGTAGTCTTCAATAAATAAATAAAATATTAATTCATGAGATAGAAAATAATTACTTAATTAATTTACCCAATCATGAGCATGGCTAAGGGTTGATTTAATGAGAACACATTAAATAAACCTATGACCTAGTGGAAATAAAACTTTATTCCATACATGGAATGAGCTATAACATTCCACATGTCCACCAATGTATCACTGAGTTGCCTCCATAATGGTTCCTTCTTGAACCATATCCAAACGCCTTTGTATTCTCCATTAATTACAAATATTTATTACTCACACACAGGTGAGGGGAACCATAAGATTGTTTAAATGGAATTACATAAATATCCTCAGAAACATAGGTCCAACTTAATATTAGAGGGAGGGATGACTCGTAGACCATCTTTGAATTTAATATTAAATAATTGAAAAAACATGTAATAAATTTAATAAAATAAATGAGAAAACATATATAGGTCTTTATCAAGCTCATGATCAGTCATACAAGAAATTAATATGCAAAAATTAACTATCTAAAATTCAATTATTTATTCGTTCTTTATTATTAAGATGGATATGATTATATTAATTGATAAATTAATTAATTAACTAATTCCATTTCATCTTAACAATCATCCAATAATAATTACAGATAGCAATCAATTTAGAATTCATGTAAAATAAATACTATAACAATTAATGATATATTGTAACATCATGTTACTGTTTCAGGTATTTCTAAGCCATCTTCTGTTAAATTATTAATATGTTATATTAAATGGGAAAAATGGTTTATCATTGAAAGTTGTGTTTTTTTAACACATTGTGGAATGGTAAAATACCCAGTTAACACTCTATAATATTCAATTAAATATATTTTGAGTTAAACACTGAGTAAGTAAGAGTTTTCAAGGCCCGCAAAAGCTCAGTGAAGATGAAATATTTTTTTTAAAGAATCTATTAAGTGTGAACTTTTTATTAAAAATATTTAAATAAATCTAAAATGAAGTGTCAGTTGAGTAATATGAGTCCATTTTTATGTCCAAAATATGATTTTTACCCTAGAAGGGGTATCACATTCGATGATGCCTATCTTTCAAATGCCTTGCTCACAACTTAAAGTAATTAAATAACATTTAATATATTATTTATTAAAAATATTTAAATATATCCCAAACGGTGAGATGTATGGGAAATCTGAGACCACAAATGGGTTCAGAATGGGAGTTTTACCTAGATGGGGTATTATATTTGTTAGTGTCGAGCGTTTGGATGCCTCGCTCAGAAAAACAACACTTTTTATTTTAATTAATAAATTATTCCTATTTTTCATTCATAAAATATTAATATCTCTCAAACTTTTAATCGTGTGAGAAATCTGTGACCACCATTGTTTCTGGAATGAGGATTTTACCCTCTATAGAGAATAAATTTTATGAGCAATGGAAGTTTGATAGTTTTTAATATTTATGTTAAATAATTAATTGATAATATTACATAAAATAATTGAAAAAATTGTTTCTTTTATTTGATTCATCTTCTTCAATGGAGAACCCACCATTGTTAATTCTTGAAGAATCCAAAAACTTGTAAATCATTCATTATTGATGTTTTAAAATCATAAACTCGTTAATCAGATGAATTAAAACCTTCCGTAATAAATTTCAAGTTGAAACTGGCCAGTAAATGGGGTATTGAACATACCCTTCCTGAAACGTGGTGATGGTTACATATGTCCCAATTGGCTTCTGATTTTTAGGATCATGTCAAGATCAGACTATCCCGAAACTATTTTTCAATGACTATTATACACTCTTAATCCAATATGATTTTCTTGTCTGGTTACCATTGACGCATCCCTTGCATCCTCTTTTACACTACATCCATACATCTAGGTTTCTCCTTGTTTTTTTATTTTTTTTATTTTTTTATTTTAATCCTTTCATATATTGTCCAATAATGAAAAATATGAGTTTTATTTTAAAAATAAACTGATAAACATAGATTTATCAAAATAATTCCGAAGTAAATTATAAGTTTTAAATACAAAAATTATCTATGATATGTAGACTATATAATAAATTATTGAAATTAACATACTATAATTGTGTGGACTTAGAAAATGATAATTATTATTATTATCAATCGATAATTACTTGAAATTATAAAAGAGTAGTTATTGAAGTATTTACTGTTAGATAAATGTAATGTTTTATTTAAATGATACTTGCTTTATCAAAGGTTTTGTATATACATATATATACATGTATATATATATAAGAATAATTTTGAGGAATACAACCTCTTTACTCAAATTAATTTTGGGAAATAATTATTGAACAAAGTTTAGAATTATTCTTGGGGTTTTATTCTTGTGACTGCATACGTTGACATAAAACGATAATCTAAAAATAATTCAACAATGAAAATTCAATTTCATGTTATATTATATTTCCTTGAGAAATAAAATAGACAGATATAATTATCAAATGAGGATTATAATTATTCTTATGGATATTTATTTAGATTTCATGCATGGAAATAAATTAATAAACTAGAAATTATCCAAGAGAGAGAAAATGTAATCGCATGTAATATTTTACTTCCTTGTGAAATAAAATAGATGTTTTGGTTCTTGGAAAACTTAACGAACATAGAAATTTGGTGTGCTGATACTTATGATAATAGGGTCTTGAGGAGGTGTATGGAACCACACGGAGTGGTTTATCATTTCCACTGACATCAATGACCTCGTGTAGGTGGTTTCTTCCTTTTTAGCCAAAAAATGATTAACCTTTAATTTTTTAATTTATTTCAATTGATGATTTAAATTGTTGAATTTAATTTAGAGTTTCTATGGAAACATTTTCAATTAAATTGTTGAATTTAATTTTGTGAATGAATCGTGAAACGACAAAGTTGGTTTTGAATGTATTTAGAACTTGAGAAAATGGCTTAAAATGTTTTGTTAAAAACCCATTTGTTTTATCTTGAAAAATAATGAAAGTTTTCTTATTAAAACCCATTTTGGTTTTAAATCGAAAAGTGGAATTGAAATGAAATAATGGGATTTAATTGTATTTTTAAGAAGTCCTAAATTAAATTTCCCATCATTGATTATGTAAGATCACATGAAATCCTTCGATCATTAGTGAGTTATTTGGACACACCCTACGCTATTACAACATTATAAAACATACATACAGTGGGTCAAATCCCCGATGGGTTGGTGGCGATTCTCCTTTTTCCAGTGTCATCAGGACATGTGTATACACATTTTTCTGAGTTTTCTTAGAGAGTGCGGAGTCCTAGAGATGAAAAATATTATTTTACCAATTTTATAGATGACTATATCTCTCGCTCTTTATTTTTATTTGAAATAAGAATGTATTCCAATGTTTTAAACTTCCTTACATGTCCTTTTAATTTACATAAACTGTTTTATGTATCTATTTTTATTTAATCAATTATTTTAGAAACATTCCATCATTTTTTAAAACACTGCTTAAAATATTTATTTCCATCATTGGAAATTTATAGCATGATTTTTTAAACTATGCTTTAAAATGTCAAACTTTTTTATCTTTTAAAATTGAAAGCATTGTCCTGGTAAATCAATTATTGGTATCTGTTATGGAATCATTAGTGAGACCCTACTGAGCTTTTTATCTCACACCCAACTTTTTCCTTCAGGTGTTTGTAGACTTCCTTATTCCAAGTTTGAGCAAGGGGAAAGGATCACTTGGAGTTGGATAAAGTTGTTGACCCTCAGTCTTGGTGAGTTGTATCATCTAGTACTTGTGTTGTGTTTCCCAATTTTTGTACCTGGGTTGTAATGTTTTGGGATTTTTATTCCATGTTGTATTATGGTACTTCACTCCCAGAAGAATTTCTTTTGTTATTCATACTGCCTTGTTTTCATTTGCTTCCCTATTCTTGCAGAAAAATCATTCCCACTTGTATGTTGTATGATAACAAGTGCGAGTTGTCGTCTTGTGGAGATTGAGAATGCACTTAGAGCTATGTTAGGGCTGGCTCGATTATCGGGTTACGAGGGTACCTGGGTTGGTTCATGACAAAGTGGTATCAAAGGAAGGTTAATCATCTCTCCTTGATGACACTATGCATTTGATTATTCCTGTCGGGACATAGTAGGTAGTTGGATTGAGTTTCTGACTTGCTCTCACTATAGTGAACCTTATGTCTCTAGGGTTGGTTAAGGAAATACGACTTGTGGATTAGTTCTAGTTTTTTCTATTTATTGATTTGGATAGAGTGGAATCCAAATCATGTTTTCCCTTCTATTAACAATTGTTTTCCCTGTCACTTAGTTTTAGTGTTAATGTAATGTTTTTATTATATTGTGATGTTGTGTAGCATCATGCCTCAAAGAACACGTGGTAATCGGATCTAAAAATAGGTTGCTGCTAAATCTCAGAAATCAAATCTTGTTGTGGATCTGAGTTTGGATGACTTTATTGTTCACATTGTCCAAGATCTAGGATAGGAACCACATCTAGTTCACATTCAGGCTCCTGTTGTGGATCCTCACAGAGATATTCTCCAAAATAGTACTCAGGAGTTCCTATGCCAGAAGCCACCAATTTTCAAAGTCTCCACTGACACTCAACATGCTATGTAACGGTTGAGTAAAATTGAACATATGTTTGGGTTCTTGGAGACACCTTATTCTATCAATGTGAAGTTTGACACCTTCGTGCAGGAGGGACCGAGAAAGAGATGCTGATACATAATGGTGACTGCTGGGAAAAATGAGGGTTCGGAGTGTAAAGAATTCAATGTTATTTTCACAAACCCGTTCTATCCATAATTAGTGGTGTTGGATTAGTTTGTGGAGTTTTTCAAGCTTGAGTATTCTAAGAAAATTGTGACTGAATACTCAAATTCCTCTATTGAGTTAGTGTAGTTTGCTTCTGAGATTGTATCAAATGAGAAGATAAAGTCTCAAAGATTTGAGTTGGGGCTTCAATCAGATATCTATTCTAATGTTTTCTTACTGAATTTTCCCACTTATTCTAATGTGTTGGATAGGGAGGTGGTGGATGAGATGGAAAAGCAAGGAAATTCAGGGTTGAAGGGAGTAAATTTTCCTCCTAGTGGAAGTGTTGGTTCCTTTAAAGGAAAATGTAATCATGATGATTCTCATGGTAGTTCTCGAAAGTAGATTCATTCAAAACCTCTTATAGCACCATGAGGGACTTCATTGAATTACTATCAGTGTGGAAGGCCAAGACATTCTAAGACGGTTTGCACTGAGGAACCCATGAACTGTAGATCCTGCTGACATTTAGGGAACTTGTATACATTATTCTATCACTTCTATAATCCACATAGTGGAACAAAATCATTAACACCTCCACAAACTGCAGGGAAATCAAAAAGTTCACATACAAAAGGGATCCAGCCACAGACATCCAGAATGAAGCTTCTTCATGTAGTGGAAGAGTCTTCAGAGGTAGAAAACATATGTCATGTAACTGTGAGAGGTACCATTACTATAGATTCATCTTTAGTGATTTCTCTATTTGATACTCGTGCATCTCACTCATTTATTTCAACTCATATTGTAAATCTGTTTAATCTACCTATATATATTTTATCTTGTGCAATAGATATTACTACACCCCTTGGTACAAAGATATAGTAGAGTCTCAATAGTCCTACTTGTTTCTTCTCTCCATCAAATGTCGATATTGATAGTAGTTTTATAGTTCTTGACATGAAAACTCTTGATTTCATATTTGAGAGGGATTTCCTCATTGCCAATAAATCCCAAATCTATTGTTATCTTTAACGGGTCTACCTTACATCACCCAATGGGGTGCCTCTTGTCTTTCAAGGAGAATGGGACCCAAGGTTGAGCAAAGTCAGACCCACATATCCAAATATGGGGAATGTTATATCAATTATTTCTTTTTATATAGAGAGGGATTCAATGTGTGTTTATCTTCCTTTAGTCATCAATGATTTTCCCTATTAGTTTTCTTCAGACATCTCTGGTTTTTTCCCAATAAGGGAGGTTAATTTTCCTATTGGCATATTGTCTGGTACTCAACTGGTTTTTATTCCTTCTTACCGAATGTATCCATCTAAACTAAAAGAATTGAAGTCTCAATTAGTTGATTTTCTTGAGAAAGGATTTATACGCCCGAGTGTGTCATCTTGGGTAGTTACAGTTCTCTTCCCCAAGAAGGCGGATGGTTCTCTTTTCTTACATGATGATAATCGAAATCTCAATCGAGTTATGATAAAGAAAAAATATTCATTATCATGAATTGTTGATTTTTTTGATGAATTGAAAGGGAAAATTGGTTTTCAAAGATTGATCTTTGATCTGGTTACCATCAGCTAAGGATAAAAGAATCTGATATTCATAAAACAACTTTTTTGAGTAGGTATGGCCATTATGAGTAATTTTTTATGCGCTTCGGCCTAAAAAGTTCTCCTAATGTTTTCCTTTAATTGATGAAAAAAGTTTTCCATGAGTATCTAGAAACCTTTGATGTAGTATCTATGGATAACATTCATCTCTAATCCCAGATTGAGGATGATCATGTGCATCATCTGAGAACTATTTTGTGTCTACTAAAGAATCCCCAACATTATGCCAATATTTCAATGTGTGATTTCTGGATTCATGAAGTAAAATTCATGGGGTCTGTGGTTTTAGAAGAAGTAATATCAATTTATCCGGAGATGGTGGAGGCTGTTATGTCTTGGGAACAACCACAAAATGTTTTTTAGATTCGTAGCTTCTTGGGTTATTTGGATATTATCGTTGATTTGTTAAGGGCTTCTCAAAGTTAGATTCTATGAAGACTACTATGACTCAAAAGGGAGTAATGTTTTCCTAGAATAATAAATGTCAGAGTTCTTTTGTTGAGCTAAAGTGTCGTTTGACTACTGCATTGTTGTTTACTCTTCCTCGGGCTGAGAAAAGTTATGTGGTCTTCTATGTTGCATCAGGTTTAAGTTTGGGATGTTTCCTTATGCAAGGTAATCATGTTATTGCATATGGATCCCGTCAGCTTAAGCCTCATGAGAAGAAATATCCTACCCATGACCTTGAATATGTAGCTATAATGCACACACATAAGTGTTGGGGGAATTACCTTTATGGAGAAAGGATTACTATGTATTCAGACCACAAGATCTTGAGTTATATCTTCTATCAAAAATATTTGAATCTCCGCCATAGGCTTTGGGTGGAGTACCTGAAATATTTCGACTATTACATTGCCTATACCCTATGGAAATGGAATTTCAGTGTACATTTTTTAAGTAGTAAAATTACAACAGAGGATGTGAAAGAATCTTTGGAAGAGTAGAGTTTTATGCCTCTTTTTACTCAGTTTCATATTTGTGTTTACATGAAGGGGGATGAAGTTTCTTTATCCAGTGTTTAGTTAATATCTTCTATAATTGAGTTGATTCTCTAGGAATAAATCCTTGATTATGAATTTCATATAATTTGGGATTCTCTTTATGGTGGGGATATCGACACCCAGTGGGAATTCTCAAAAGAGAGTATTATGTGTTATTGAAACGGTTATGTTGTGTCATTTTCTGTAAGTAAGGTTGTGATAGGGGATTCCCATAACTCATTGTGAGATTTGCACTCTGGAACCATGAAGATGTTCTTTGTTATGCGGCAACAGTTCTGGTTTCCAAGTATGAGAAGGGATATTACTAAGTTTGTATCCCGTTTCTATACATGCCAACAGGTGAAAGACGAACACCAAAAACCTTCGGGTTTTCTACAACCACTTACATTCCCTACATGTAAGTTATAAGAAATCTCTACAATAATTTTGGTTAGGTTACATCAAACCTAGAGGAAGAATAATGTGATATGGGTTATGATCTAAAGGATGAAAAAGGCATCTCACTTTATAACCATTCGAGATATAACCAAAGTTAAGTAGTTGGGAAATCTCTATGTGAAAGGAATTGTTTGTTTCCACAGAGTCTCATCTTCTACAGTCTCTTATGGGGATTCATAGTTTACTTATCACTTTTGGAGAGGCTTCATGAGGAACTGGGATCTCAGGTCTATTAGAGTACGGCTTACCATCCACAGTCAGATGGCCAAACATATAGAACTATACAAATCTGTGAGGATATGCTCTGAGCCTGTGTTCTCAACTTTGGTGGGGCTTGGGATGATCATAAACGGCTGGTTGAGTTTTCTTATAACAATATTTATCATTATACAATAAAAATTTATCCTCTTAATGCATTGTATGGTCATCCTTGTAATTCTTCTTTTTGTTGGTCAGATATTGGTGAAAGTTCCTTGGTTGAACCTATTATGGTCTAATAGATGACAACTAAGATTTTGTTGATTTGTAATAGAATTTTGACTGCATAGAGACGATACAAGTATTAGGTTGATCATCATCATAGACCTTTTTATTTCTCAGTTGGTGACCAGGTGTTCTTGAAGGATTCACCCCGATTAGATCATGGATGGCTTGGGAGGCAATGGAAGCTTCCACCTCATTTAGTGGGACCTTTCTAGGTTGTTGATAAAGTAGGGAACTTTTCTTACCATCCAGCTCTACCATCAAAATTGAGGTTGATACATAACATGTTCCATGTATTGTGGCTATAAAAGTATCTCTCTGATTCATCTCATGTTTTGAGCAAGAGTGATAATGAGATTGAACCATATTTATCTGTGACTGAACGACCAGTCAAGGTTGTTGATTCTAAGACCAAGGTACTTTGTGGGAGGAAGATACAACTGGTCCGTGTAATATGGAATTATGGTTCTAATTCTCGTGCTACATGGGAAAGGGAGGTACTGATGAGAGATCAGGTGCCTCATCTTTTTGACACTGAGGTTTCTTCGTTGGCATTCTGGGGACAGAAAGTTTCTATGGTGGGGTGGTTGTAACATCCTCTTACTGTTTCAAGTATTCCTAAACCATATTTTGTTAAATTATTAATATCTCATGTTGAATGGTAAAAAATGTTTTATGGGTGAAAAGTTTTTTTTGTTAAACTCGTCATTAAATGTTAAAATTCCCAATTAACACTCCATAATATTCAATTAAATATTTTCTGAGTTAAACATTGTGAAAGTATGAGTTTCTTAGGTCGGAAAAAGATCGGTGAATATGGAATACAATTTTTAACTATAATATATTAATTTTTCACTTTTAATTCAAAATATTTAAATAACACAAAAAATGATGTTTCATTTCAGTAATCTAAGACCACTATTATGTCTGAAATATGGTGTTTACCCTAGGATGGGTATCACATTCGAAGGCACTAGACTTTCGGATGTCTCACTCATGAGTTAAAGATATTAAATAATATATAATATATTATTTATTAAAAATAATTAAATATATCCCATACGTAGAAATGTATGGTAAATATGAGACCACCAATGGGTCTGGAATGGGGGGTTTACCCACGATGGGGTTTAACATTTGTTAGCGTCGGTTGTTTGGTTTCCTCACTAGCAAAAACAACACTTTTTATTTTAATTAATTAATTATTCTGATTTTTCATTAATAAATTATTAATATCTCTCAAACCGTTCGTAGTTTGAGAAATCCAAGACCATCATTTGGTCCGCAACGAGATGTTTTCCCTATATAGAGTATAACTTTTATTTTTAAAAGATGTTTGAAATTAATTAATATTTATGTTAAATAATTAATGGATAATATTAATTAAAATAAGTGAAAATTTTGTTTCTTTTATTTGATTCATCTTCTTCAATGGAGAACCCAACATTGTTAATGCTCGAAGAAACGAAAAGCTTGGAAATCCTCCATTTTTTACATTTTAAAATCATAAACTCATTATCAGATGAATTAAATCCTTTCGTAATAAATTTCAAGTTGAAATGGATCATTAAATGAGGTATTAATCCTTCCCATCTTGGACACACTCTATGTTATTACAATGTTCTAAAACATAGATGTAGTGGGTCATATCCCCAACGGGTTGGTGATAAGTCGCCTTTGGCTATTGTCATTTGGATGTGTGTATACACATTTCTCTAAGTTTAGTTAGAGTGTACAGATTCCTATTTCCAGAAAATATTATAGTACATATTAGGCAGATGACCATGTTTCTTTCTTGTTATTTATATTCGAAATATGAATGCATACCACTATTTTAAATAGCTTTACATGACTTCTGGATTTACATAAATTGTTTTATGTAACTATTTTTAATTAATCCGTTGTTGTAGAAACATTCCATCATTTGTAAAAATCAATGATTAAAATATTTATTTCCATCATTTGATATGTATATCATGATTTTTTAAATTATTCTTTAAAAATTTAAACATGTTTATCTTTTAAATATGAAATCACTTTCTTATTTAATCTATTATTGGTATCTGTTATGGAAGTCTGGGTGAGACCCTACAAGGCTTTTTAGCTCACACTATACTTTTTCCTTCTGGTTTTTATATACTTCCTTCTTCCAGGTTTGGGCAAGGGGAAAGGATCACTTGGAGGGGGGTCAAGCTGTTGATCCTCGGTCTTGGTGAGTTGTGTCCTCTAGTACTTGTGTTGTATTTCCCAATTTTCGTACTTAGGTTGTAATGTTTCAGATTTTTTTTCCTAGTTTTATTCTGGTACTTCAGTCACTGTGTAGTTTCTTTTATTATGGATGCAACCTTTTTCTCTTTTGCTTCTGCGTTCTTGTGGAAAACAATTCCCCACTTGTATGTTGTATGATGCCATGTGCTAGTCGCCAACCCGTGGGGATTTTGAACGCACTTAGGGCTATGTCTTGGTTGGTTCGGCTATCAGGTTACGAGGGTACCCGGACTAGTTCATGACCCAAATTTATTATAGAAGATTGATTGATCATTTAAAATTATTTAAAACCACTATTAAATTTTTAAACACACAATGGTGTTCCAATCAATAAAATAAGGTTTTAATGCTGATTTTTTTTAAATTTAATGTAATTTTAATTTCTTTCCATTAATGTGACACTACATAGAGTGTACATCCATATACACTTCATGTACCTAAGTTGTCGTATATCCATTTCACTAGCCTTGGGCTTTAACATGTTAACTCAGCTAGAATACATGGTGTGTACATGCTAGCTATACACCCCGTATCTGCTTACTGCATGCCCTGTTTACCCAGTCCACCCATGGTGTGGAATAAAAGAACCACATGTTTTTAATTACTCAGAACATCTATATACAATGCACATGGGTATACGGTGTGTTCTCCATCTACACACTATGTAACAAAACTTTAATGGCCAAAGATATGGTACTTTCTGAGGAATATCTATTTGTTCTTCAATTGTACTTAAATATCTAAGAAAATGAAATGCTGAATAAACATGATTAATATGTCTATGATATGTTAATTCAAATCGGATTAAAGAACCAATAACATGATATGAAAATATAAAAATTATTGTGCATATATCAACAATCAAATAAATAATTATAAATTTAAACATGACCACTCAGAAACCACATGTTAGTTTCTGGTGTAGAGGAAGCATTGTGGTGGAGGGTGATATGAAATGTTTTTTAATAATCATTACCTGAAACCGAGAGTGGGGATATTTCATGTAAAATTTATAATTAATTCATTTAATATGTAAAGATATAAATTCTTCGGCTTATGAACTTTATTCATTGATTATTTTTGATTGTTTGAAAAGGCACTTCAATATTACCTTCGTTGTACTTGCCATTATTTAAGGGTATAATTCCCCTAGAGGTGAACAACATGTGTTCCAATGGTCTTCGATCAATGCCACTCGATCTCTGAATTCTATCGCAATGAATCGAATGTATATAGTTTTTTGTTCTTGATTGATTATTCTTTGGTCTTGAAATAATACTCTCTTGGGTTTCTCATTCTTGAGAGAGAGAGCATAGGAGGAGTTTAGAGAGAGTTTGTAGTGTGAAACATTTCTTTATTCCCAAGAATGTAGTTGATTTTGAATTCATTACACAATAGAAATAATCGTCTATTTAGAGAGAGGTGATTTCGATTACAAAATTTAATTTCATAATAGTATTTAAATATAATTATTAACAATTTATGAAATACTAAGCCACATAATACTAATATTATTATTATTATTTTGTCGTGAGCCAACTTGTGCATAATGGATAAATAATATTTACTGACTCATAAAGAGCTTTTTTATCATCGAACGCATTCTTGGTCCATTCGAACTCCTCATGAATTTTTTGAACACTCAAATAAATATTGTATTCTCTTAAATAAATAATTTGTTCTTATAATAATAAATTAATATTCATTAATAATTCAAAACAATAATTAAATATAATTTAGTCACAATCTATTGAATAAATATTTGTTTAATTTATTTGATCAATATAACTTGAATAAAATTATTCCTCAGTCATGAGAATAATATTTATTCCATCAATTAAATTTAAATATAATTTAATCTAGAACAAAAGAAACACTTAATGTGTGACCCTATATGATTCTTTTTCACTGTAATTTGATGAGCTTGCCAAAATTCTAATATTACTATCTAAAAATGGGTCAAGGAATCTGAGTGAATGAACTTAATGTCATAAAGATGAAAATTACATATGTACAATCACTAAATAATATAATCCTTCTGTTAAAATATCTCATCAAGTAAGTTTCATAATGGTATAATCATCCTATATGTTCAATAAATCATTCATTGACAATATGAAATAAACTCTTCATTACACCAAGGTCATGGAATTTTAGGTTTTGGTTCTATTTCAATCAAATGGATGAGATATCAACTTCAATAAATATGGAAGGGACAATTCCTTCCTTGGATTATCCATTAATAAAATGTCATTCATGACACATCGAATATACCCAATGTTGAGACCCAAA
The DNA here is from genome assembly GCA_963277665.1 of Viscum album. Lineage (NCBI taxonomy): Eukaryota > Viridiplantae > Streptophyta > Magnoliopsida > Santalales > Viscaceae > Viscum > Viscum album. Next base: position 1,401,341,923 of record OY728121.1, on the reverse strand, counting down.
GATTGACGTACATGGACATTACATTACTTTAGCAGAATACTTAGTACATAACAAAAACAGACACACAAGGACCGTAATAGTTTAGTGTCTTTGGAAACCCGGAACATAATCTTCTAATAGTGGTGGAAGATCTTCAACATCCCCCATAAAGATCTTCCCCTCTTTTTCTTACCTAAAACCTTTCTTTATATCCTGGGGAAAAGAAAACATAAAAAGGGTGATCTCAAATGCTCAGTAAGGGTAAGGATTGATAAAATAAAACATATCATATACGTTTGAACATAAAAACATGAACATAATTTTTAAACATCAAAAGCTTGAGAAATGACATAAAACATGGAAGTACATAAGGCATAGATCATAAAAAATATTAAGAATGATAAAATAGCATGGGAATAAAACATGTAATTGTGGCAACCATTAAGAACATGATATGATTTCCATAGTATCCAAGGCATCACTGTCAAGACCATCATAGTGGACAAAGTCCCTTTCTAAATCGAGTTCACTCCTCGTTCCAGTCCTGTATTACAGAACCGGTATAACTTGCCGTTCCAGCCATGTCCATCTCATGAGATATAAAATCTTTACCCAATGCATTGGAGGGAGATATAGGTCCCACCCATCTCATAATGAAATCATTCTTACTTGTGCCACAAAATAAACATACATCATTCATAATAACCCAATAAATAAAATGGGTTTCATAAACATCATCCCATCATCACATAATCCATATAAAAGAAATGGATATAATTTCATAATAAGAAAAGTGAAACCATTTAAATCATATAGACATGATACTTGAAACATAAACATGTGAAATAATGTCATCTTAGATGAAAATGGTTTCGATAAAACACTTGAAAAGAATTCTTGAGGAAAACATCCTTTTTTCTTCAAAATCATTTTCTTTTCACAAAATGTCATGCAATTTTAGAAGAAAATGTTTTTGTTGAAAATAGTCAGGAAATCTTTTTGAAGGAATATTCATGAAAATAAGGCCTTATAAAACCATAAAAATCCATTCATGCCGTATACGTTAAAAATAAAAATTCTTCTCGTACTTTTGTTGGAAAAGTAAAAAAAAGAACATCGTAACATAAAAAAAAATATTCCTAACATACCATGTAGTAAAAGTAAAAAAAGGGTAAAAATTACTTTAAACATACTTGAATACACTTTTATAAAACATGGACATGGATGATAGCAATAACCCCGGTAAATACTTACGAATAAGAAATCTCGGATAAAAATGAGAGTTGCACAATTTTCCCTTACCTTAGGTCCGATATGCTTTGTTTGTATCTGAACCTCCTGTATAATGATTTAAATAATGTTATTGACTTATTACATAGTCATATTAATTGTTATTATATCATATATTGTTCACTTATGAATTTATATTACCGGTTCTTTTGTAAATTCCATGTTAAAGAGCGTTTTGGGTAAAATCGTTTCATTTGTCGTCCGTGTTTTGACTTGTAATTATTCATATGATTACTTAGATCATGATTACTTACATCCAGAATGTAAAACATGATTTATATATAATATATATTCATAATATACATATATATAATATATCGATAAATGGAAAGAAATACACCGTTCATGGAGACGGTAGGCCGTACGTATGCATGAACGTTGTTTTCGTTTCCTCATTGAATTGAATGGAATTAATTGGATGACATACATATATATATATATACATAAATCCAGTATCATTATTATGTCATATATTTAATTATTACTTATTATATATACTTTATAATCATTTATGAATGGTTAATCATTGATAATGAATCTCATCGCGTCGTGGAGACGGTATTCCGTACGTACGCACGAGCGATGATATCATTCCCATGATCGTGGAATTTTATTGGAGTGTATGAATACTGTTACAGAATCAATATCAATTTAAAATAATCATATATAGTTATTATTTACACCATTATACCCATCCAAGTAAGGTGGTGGTGGAAAATAGATTACACCACGGCGTGGAGACGGTATTCCGTACCTACGCACACGTGGTGATTTCATTTTCCGTAGGATAGATATATGGTGAAATAGGGTTGTTTCATACTTATAATAACATATCAGTATATGAGTGATACTTATGTTATTACTTAATAATGAAACAACCTAAGAAGAAGAAGTGGAAGAAGAAATAAAGGTAAAAGATTCGGTAACGGAAATTACCTCTTCTTTGAAGCGCCTCTTTGAGACCTCCTCTTAGGGCACTAAAATTGGTCTTTGAAGAAGACCAAGACCTCTAGGATGTTTCTATGGAAGTGGAGAATAGAATTGGGCAGGGTTTTTTCGAGCGTGAAGGCTCAAAGTGGTGTGTGGAAGAGAGGGAGTAGGTGTCATTTTATTAGGGAGGAGAGGGGCACCTTTGGAATTCTTAAAAATATTAATTTATAATAAATCTAACCCCACTTAAAAACCACCAAAAATGACTCATATTCAAATATAAGATGATATAGGGTTGTAATATCATCATACAATCAAATTTAGACATGTTTGGATCTTATTTTAAACCTTATCATTTTGATTTATCCTTATTTAATCTATTTAAGTTTATTTGTGGTAATAAATTTCTAAATTTTAAATTATAACAAATAATTACTTATTTGTCGTGAATTTTCCATAATTGTTTAATTTATAACATTATAGACCATATAAATTTAAATTTATAATTTTTAAATGTTTTTTTTATTTTTAAACAATTTTATAATATGTTATTTTTATAAAACAACAATAGTGTCAATTTTGACACTATTCATTTATTTGAATTTAAATAAAATATATACAGAAGATATGTTAGAAATAAAAGAATTAATAGGTTCATAAAAGTTAATATGTATCTATAAAAGTATTGTATCACATTAAATAGTTCATAGAATATTTATTTTATTATTTTTAAAACCATTTATTTGGTTTATCTCTTAATAAAATAATTACTACAACATTTTTGTATAATTATTTAATATACTGATTTGTAGCATAAAAATTAAAACTAAAATCCTATGATAAAGATAAATCTATTACCTTTCACAATAATTCTTTTACTCAAATTTATCATCATAAAATCACAATATTTAAATTGTTATATTTATTAAATTCTGAAGGTGACAACATTGGCATCATTTAAAATAAAATAATATAAGTTTCATAATCACTGTTATAAGGCTCCAAACGGTTATATATTAGGTCATTGGATGATTAAGGTGTATATATACACTACCAATAAGTTTTGGTCAGGTTTTTGGGCCATTTAATGGGTACTATTATTTCAATAAAAACTATATTACTTATTTCCAACTTAATAAATAATTAATGTATCACCATTAATGACAATTATTTAATCCCTAAAAATTATAAATAAATTATCATGATGTATATAATTTTATTATATTTCTGGAGACTATTCATGTTCTAATTTTTATGATGTTTATCACTAAATTTAAATTATTATACTTATAAGATTTAAGAGAGTGACATGTTGTCACTTTCTTTGGTTTTAATAATAATTAAATTATTTTCATGGTCAAAAGTCCATAGAATGAATCTAATCCGACCCTTAGGTTATATGGGTCTACTTTTAGCCATCCAATAGAATTTTGGAATGTGTTAGGTAATTTTATAATATTATATTTACCCTTAATTACCCGATTGACCTTTAACTGTGGTAAATAAAATTTACCGTAGTTACTATTCATAATTCCCAAGAATAAAAAGTATCTTATTAACATAATTTGGACCCACTGATTCCAAATATGGAATCAATTTTTCCAAATACAATACACAAAAGTTTCAGAAATTAAATCAAAATTAATCTCGTTGTTGAAAGAAAACGGGGTTTTCTTTAAAACATTGTAAAAGATTGAATTGATTTAACCTACGAATTTATTGTAAAATCAATGCTAATGACATACTTTATATTAAATGGTAAAAATATATTATATTTATACTATAAAACCATTAAATATTATAATTTAACCATATAAATTATTGCGATGAAAAAAGTTGTTTTTAATTAAAATAAAGGGTGTTTTTACTATTCATCAATATATGAAAGTTACCAGAATAATATGAAAAATTTATCCAAAGTAAATTATTATTTCATGATTCCAAAGAATAATTTTATTTTGTCAAATTGAACTTATAAACATGTCAAAAACTATATTTAAAGTGGGTGCGCCATCAAAAGGAGACAAAATAGCATTTTTTGAAAAATACTTATTTTACCCGAAAATTTTATTTTGTTCTTATACCATGGTCTAGAAAATATGTAAGATTAATAATAATGTTATAAAATTCAAAATTTAGTTAATTCTATTCATAACGGCTAGTTCATAATAATATTATAATAATATACCGTTGTTTAGTAAAACCCGGTATTGTGTACAACACACGCTATCGAGGAAGGTCGGGATTGCGTGTAATGCAAGCCAAGTCATGGTTGCATGTTGTGCAAGAATCCTTCGTTGTTTCGTATAACAGAATCCAACCATATTTCATTTATACATTGAATATATATATATACTCAATGTTGCATAGAATAACTATTATCAAAATTGTGTGTAACACGATCCAAGAATAGTGTTGCGTATACTGCAAGTTAATACGGTGTTGCGTATAGCGCAAGGTAATCTTGGTGTAGCATACAAAACAAGACATTAATGAAATTAAAAGAATATTTTTCATAAAATCTAGGGGTGTTACATTCCACCCCCCTTAAAATGAATTTCGCCCTCAAAATTCGTCGCGGTTATAAATGGTTTACTACTCGAAAGTTTGTTTAACAGAAACCCACATCGTAAAAAGGAATACCAAAACATGGATTTAAAAACTAAAGTATAAAATGTAACGGTTACCCAAATTAACTCATCACTGGGTTTCCACATAGGAGAACATAGGTGAAAATATGGATATGGAAGAAAAATCTAACCATCATGTTCTGATGGGGAGTGGTAGAGAACATGGCTATGAAAAAGCCAACAATCACAAAGCTATTGATTTGTGATGATCTAAGGTACCATCTGATTCATCGGATATAAGGGAACTAGGACAAAATTTTTTGTTTTCAAGATCATTTCCCTAAAGTTGATGAATTAAAAGAAATACTTGCATGATTTTGGTACAATCTCACTGTTGTTCGTGAATTGAACAATTTCCACTTCACCCCTTAAAGAAATGAAGTTGAATTTGTTATTCGTGATGTGTTAGCAGATCATGTGATAGAATGATGGGTCATTCCATCTCTTTCAAACAAAAGTTTAGCAAAAGTTATAAGTCCATCTTATGGTTAGATTAATCGTATATGGTTCCAAAAATTAACTTATACTTCATATATCATATCGCTTAATAAAATAAAACTAGTTTCTACTAACTAGGGACTTCCTGTAGGCCAGTGGTAGGTGATAAAGGCCAGTCGCACTTCGGTTGTGGGTTCGATTCCCACAGCCTTGTCCGACGTGATGGGCTGTCGCCTGTCCTCTAGGTTGTCCTTTTTCTAAAACTATATTACTATAACATCCCATCAATAATATCGAAAAAACTTCTATCCTTAAACAGTACTAACTTCTGTCCAACATAATCTGTTCCAATCTTTAGGCTTATCCATAATACTGCAGTCCACTATCATAATATAGTGAAAACGATTACCAGAGATTTAATACCATCGTTGATCCCCATATATCATAAGATATGTCTTGTTGGTCACATTCCAAACATTCTATGGCCTTAATCATGCATTCTCTTGAAAAATGAATACCCATTGAACCTTAGTGAAAACATGAATGCAGTTAAAACTTAGCATTTTCCACATACTAAAATCCTCAAAATTCTATATACTAAAACCATGATATCACTTAGTATTTATATCAATCATGAGCTCATGAATACAATAAAACATCTCCTTATCTTCTTATTCCTTCACTATGCGCATATCATCTACTTTACAAAAATATCTGAATAACCTTCCATGGTTACTAGTACCATTCAACATATACTTTCAAATACTTTTAGGAAAAACAATAGTGTAACAATCCTTAGATGATTCTGTATTCCATAGTACCATTAACTATACAACATAACTCTCGATAAACATACAATCATTCCACTACCTTCTAAAACAACTGACTGAGCTTCAACACTTCTTTCAGCTAATATATCATTTGTAGTCTTCTCATCATCATCCACATAAATAGTACCCAAATGACCATGCTGATTCTCTTCATGAGATTTTTCATTAGGGAATTGGTTTTCATAATTCTTGTACATTCCATATTTAAAACATCTAATCATTGTTGATGTCGTAGCAATACCATTATCCTTGTCCATGGTGTTAACTGAACCTTTTACTTTGCACTTACTGGATTTATGTCCTTATTTTCCACACCCAAAGCATCTTCCAGTTCCTTTGAAACAATCTCCCTGATGCCTCTTCCCACATGATTTACATAAGGGAAATGGAACTTTCTTTCCTCTATGATCATCATGAAACTCCATCTTTCTCTTATTATCTGAGTCGGGAAACTTACCAAAGTTGAGATTATTGATCATATTATGAGATTTCTGATTAGGCATAATAACGATGTTTGGACATCCAGATCCCATTTAATTTGGTTTCTCATGAAGAAAATCATTCCATTGTCTATCATATCTTCCATTATCGTGAATCTTCCTCTTTCCAGCCATTTTCTAAAACCCAAAAAGAATATTGTGAGAGGAAAAAATCAAGCTATGGAAAACAACATAGTAAAGGGAGAGTATCCTCAATATCTAACATCTTAGGTTAAATTCTATTATCTTTACCATAGTTCTAGGACTGTATCCTATACGTATACTTATCCTTATGGACATCCCTACACATACCTCAGAAATATCTCTAGGAATCTCACTAACATTTTCGAATCCTAGTTTCCAAAGGTTGACTAAACCTTTCCTCTGATACCAACTATAGAGACCCGAAGCTTGACGTACATGGAAATTACATTACTTCAGCGGAATACATAGTACATAACAAAAACAGACACATAAGGACCGTAATAGTTTAGTGTCTTTGGAAAATTGGAACGTAATATTCTAATCGTGGTGAAATATTTTTTCAACATCTCCCATAAAGATCTTCCCCTTTTTTCTTACCTAAAACATTTCTTTATATCCTGGGGAAAAGAAAACATAACATGGGTGAGCTCAAATGCTCAGTAAGGGTAAGCATGGATAAAATAAAACATACCATATACGTTTGAACATAAAAACATGAACACAATGTTTAAACATCAAAAGCTTGAGAAATGACATAAAACATGGAAGTACGTAAGGCATAGATCATAAAGAAACATTGAGAATGATAAAATAGCATGGGAATAAAACATGTAATTGTGGAAACCATTAATCACATGATATGATTTCCATAGTAGCCAAGACATCGCTGCCAAGACCATCTTAGTGGAGAAAGTCCCTTTCTGAATCGAGTTCACTCCTCATTCCAGTCCAGTAATACTGAACCGGTTTAACTTGTCATTCCAGCCATGTATATCTCATGAGATATAAAATATTTACCCAATGCGTTGGAGGAAGATATAGGTCCCACCCATCTCATAATGAAATCATTCTTATTTGTGCCACAAAATAAACATACATCATTCATAATAACCCAATAAATAAAATGTGTTTCATAAACATGATCCCATCATCACATAATCCATATAAAATAAATGGATATCATTTCATAATAAGAAAAGTGAAACCATGTAAATCATAGATACATGATACTTGAAACATAAACATGTGAAATAATTTCATCTTAGATGAAAATGGTTTTGATAAAACACTTGAAATGAATTCTTGAGGAAAATATCCTTTTTTCTTCAAAATCATTTTATTTTCACAAAATGTCATGCAATTTTAGAAGAAAAGGTTTTTGTTGAAAATATTCATGAAATATTTTGAAGGAAGATTCATGAAAATAAGGCTTTATAAATCCATAAAAATCTTTTCATGTCGTATACGTTAAAAAACATTCTTCTCGTACTTTTGTCGCAAATGTAAAAAAAAAGTACATCGTAACGTAAACAAAAGAAAGATTCCTTACATACCATGTAGTAAAAGTCAAAAAAGGGTTAAAATGAATTTAAACATACATGAATATACTTTTATAAAACATGGACATAGATTATAGTGATAACCCTAGTAAATACTTACGAATAAGCAATCTCAGATAAAAATGAGATTTGCACAATTTTCCCTTACCTTAGGTCCGATATGCTTTGGTCATATCCGAACCTCCTATATAATGATTTAAATAATTATATTGACTTATTAAAGAATCATATTAATTGTTATGATATCATATATTGTTAAGTTATGACTTTATATTACCCGTTATTTTGTAAATTCCATGTTAAAGAGCGTTTTGGGTAAAATCATTTCATTTGTTGTCCGTGTTTTGACTTGTAATTATTCATATGATTACATAGATCATGATTAATTACATCCAGAATGTAAAACATGATTTATATATAATATATATTCAGAATATACATATATATAATAGATCGATAAATGGAAAGAAATACACCGTTCATGGAGACGGTAGGCTGTACGTACGCATGAACGTTGTTTTCGTTTTCTCATTGAATTGAATGGAATTAATTGGATGACATACATATATATATATATATACAAAAATCCAGTATCATTATTATGTCATATATTTCATTATTACTTATTATATATACTTTATAATCATTTATAAATGGTTAATCATTGAGAATGAATCTCATCGCGTCGTGGAGACGGTATTTCGTACGTACGCACGAGCGATGATATCGTTCCCATGATCGTGGAATTTTATTGGAGTGTATGTATACTATTACAGAATCAATATCACTTTACAATAATCATATATAGTTATTATTTAAACCATTATACCCATCCAAGTAAGGTGGTGGTGGAAAATAGATTACACCACGGCATGGAGACGGTATTCCGTACGTACGCACGCGCGGTGATTTCATTTTCCATAGGATGGATAGATGGTGAAATAGGGTTGTTTCATACATATAATAACATATAAGTATATGATTGATACTGATGTTATTAATTCATAATGAAACAACCTAAGAAGAAGAAGTGTAAGAACAAATAAATGTGAAAGATTCGGTAACGGAAATTACCTCTTCTTTGAAGCGCCTCTTTGAGACCTCCTCTAAGGGCACTAAAATTGGTCATTGAAGAAGAACAGGACCTCTAGGATGTTTATAGGGAAGTGGATAAGAGAATTGGGCATGTTTTGGACGAGCTTGAAGGCTCAAAGTGGTGTGTGGAAGAGAGGGAGGAGTTGCCTTTTTATAAGGGAGGAGAGGGGCACCTTTGGAATTCTTAAAAATATTAATTTATAATAAATCTAAACCCCCTTAAAAACCACCAAAAATGACTCATATTAAAATATTAGATGAGATAGGGTTGTAATATCATCAACCAATCAAATTTAGACATGTTTGGATCTTATTTTAAACCTTATCATTTTGATTTATCCTTATTTAATCTATTTAAGTTTATTTGTGGTAATAAATTTCTAAATTTTAAATTATAACAAATAATTACTTATTTGTTGTGAATTTTCCATAATTGTTTACTGTATAACATTATAGACCATATAAATTTAAAATTATAACTTTTAAAATTTTTTGTTATTTTTAAACAATTTTATAATATGTTATTTTTATAAAATAACAATACTGTCAATTTTGAAACTATTCATTTATTTGAATTTAAATAAAATATATACAGAAGATATATTAAAACTAAAAGCTTTAATAGGTTCATAAAATGTCATATGTATCTATAAAATTATTTTATCACATTAAATAGTTCATATAATGTTTATTTTATTATTTTTAAAACCATTTATTTGGTTTATCTCTTAATAAAATAATTACTACAACATTTTTGTATAATTATTTAATATACTTATTTGTTACATAAAAATTAAAAATAAAATCCTATGACGAAGATAAATCTATTAAATTTCACAATAATACTTTTACTCGAATTTATCTTCTTAAAATAACAATATTCAAATTGTTATATTTATTAAATTATGAAGGTGAAAACTTTGACATCATTTAAAATAATATAATATAAGTGTCATAATCACTTTTATAAGGCTCCAAACGGTTATATGTTAGGTCATTGGATGATTAAAGTGTATCTATACACTACCAATAAGTTTTGGTAAGGTTTTTGGGCCTTTTAATGGGTATTATGATTTCAATAAAAACTATATTACTTATTTCCAACTTAATAAATAATTAATGTATCACCATTAATGACAATTATTTAATCCCTAAAAATTCAAAATAAATTATCATGATGTAGATAATTTTATTAGATTTATGGAGACTATTCATGTTCGAATTTTTATGATTTTTATCACTAAATTAAAATTATTATAATTATAATATTTGAGAGAGTGACATGTTGTCACTTTCTTTGGTTTTAAAAATAATTAACTTATTTTCCTGATCAAAAGTCCATAAAATGAATCTAATTCGACCCTTAGGTTATATGGGTCTACTTTTATCCATCCAATAGAATTTTGGCATGTGTTAGGGTAATTTTATAATATTATATTTACCCTTAATTACCAGATTTACCGTTAACTATTGTAAATAAAATTTACCGTAGTTACTATTCATAATTCCCAAAAATAAAAAGTAGCTTATTAACATAATTTGGACCCACTGATTCCAAATATGGAATCCATTTTTTCAAATTCAATACACAAAAGTTTCATAAATTAAATCAAAATTAATCCCATTGTCGAAAGAAAACGGGTTTTTCATTAAAACATTGCAAAAGATTGAATTGATTTAACCTACGAATATAATGTAAAATCAATACTAATGACATACATTATATTAAATGGTAAAAATATATTATATTTATAATTTAAAACCATTCAATATTATAATTTAACCATATAAATTATTACGATGAAAAAAGATGTTTTTAATTAAAATATAGAGTGTTTTTACTATTCATCAAAATATGAAAGTTACCAGAATAATATGAAAAAGTTATCCAAAGTAAATTTTTATTTCATGATTCCAAAGAAGATTTTTATTTTGTCAAATTGAACTCATAAACATTTCAAAAACTAGATTTAAAGTTGGTGCGCCATCAAAAGGCGGCAAAACTGAATTTTTTGAAAAATACTTATTTTACCCAAAAAATTTATTTTGTTCTTATACCATGTTCTAGAAAATATGTGAGATGAATAATAATGTTATAAAATTGAAAATTTAGTTAATTCTATTCATAACGGATAGTTCATAATAATATTATAATAATATATCGTTCTTTAGTAAAACCCGGTATTGCGTACAACACACGCTATCGAGGAAGGTCGTGATTGCATGTAATGCATGCCAAGTCAGGGTTGCGTGTTGTGCAAGAATCCTTCATTTTTTCGTATAATAGAATCCAACCATATTTCATTTATACATTGAATATATATATATATATATATATATATACTCAATGTTGCGTAGAATAACTATTATCAAAATTGTGGGTAACACGATCCAAGAATAGTGTTGCGTATACTGCAAGCTAATACGGTGTTGCGTATAGCGCAAGGTAATCTTGGTGTAGAATACAACACAAGACATTAATGAAATTAAAAGAATATTTTTCATAAAATCTCAGGGTGTTACACCCAACTTATCACTAACATATGGCATTATGGCTTTCGTCAGCAAATCTAAGTGTACGAGTCATGAAAATAATTAACGATAATCATAAATTGTATGGACCATTACACATGCTCACAGATTAGAATATCTGATTACACCAAAACATGTGTAATTCTTATTTGCGGTTCTGTTCTCATAATCTCTCATATTGGAGATTATCATGTATAAGGCCCCAGCCTTAAACCTTACATAATCTTGAGTTATCACAAGATTACACGTTGAGGATCTTTTCAGGTTTAGAGTTTTAGAGAATTAGATCTTGAAACTTGCATTACATTCCACCTTTAAACAAAGTAGTTACATAAAAGATAGGATTCATTCTTCCCATAAAAGGAAACATATTTAAAATAAAACTTGGATTCTTTCTTGACACATCCTTGACTCTATCATCTTATCATGTACCTTTCCCGTGACCTGTGAAAAACATTTCAAAAAAACTTGGGATGAGCATAAAAATCTCAGTAAGGGTTATAAAAATATGGAAAGGAAACATGAGTTCATATATACATAAGAACGAAATCATACTTTACCCATAAAACATAGGCATATCAAATCATGAATAAATCATAGAAAACATAAGACATAAAGGTAACTTGAGGCATTCAAAACATTCTTACGTAGGGAGTAACCCTCTTGGTTACGTTTGGAATACCCATCACAGTATATTCCCTAAATCTCTTCGGAGAAACCTTAACGTTTCACTCCTTCGCGTTACCCAGTGCATTGGAGAGCGATATCGGGCTCACCCGCCCTTAGTTTATCACGGAACCACCCGTTCTTCATAACAATGCCCAAGAACCATAACATAATCGTATCAAATAAACATGAATAAAGGAAACATAACATTTCCACATTTCAATCACAATATAACATTTTAGGATATTGAAATAACGAATCCATTCAAAAAGAAACCATTTCCAAAACCATTTAAAACATTTAATAAAGAGATTTTTGAATCAAAGTGTCCCATACCACCTCGAAGCTTTTAACATTTTATACCATTAATATCCATATAAATAAATCCTTAAAACCATTTTGAAAACATGGATATTGATAAGAACAAATAATTAAAACATTTAAAACGATATTTTGGTTAAAGGGGTTTTACCAAAATTAGAGACACTTGAATACAATAATCGAGGAATAACATTTAGTCAGAACTTTATAATATCATGAGAATAAAAGGATTCATGATATAATACTCCAAAGGACAGTATATACACCATATAAGAGTGAATAGGTGCATAACAACAATGAACCCTCAATAGAAATGTCAACTGTGATGAAATCCCTTATAAAGAAGGTATCCTTAAATTAAGGACAAATAAATCTCAAAAATATGTGTGACAAATATATATACACCCAATATATGTGGATATTAAGTGTAAAACAATAAAAGGTCATTCACACATATTCAATGGATGACATATTCAATGACTACAAGTTGAACCCAAAGAAATCGAAATTGGGTTAAAAAGTTCCCTTGACAGCCTAACGGCATCACATCAAAATGAGTTGATGAGAGATAAAAATTGTATCTCATCACTTGGACATAAAATTTACATCAATAAGGATGTATGAGAACATATCCCAACATAAAAATATGTAAATTAAAAGACCCAATAAAAGAAGTCTTTTAAAAAAGAGGAGGGTGAAAGGTTCCCTTACCGACTTGGGTATCTTTCAAAACATACACCCCATGAAAGAAAGACAATAGGTCATTGATGTAAATACTCATAAACGAAAGTATATTAAACAAAGAGTAGAATTATGGTCAGTACATACACCACTCAATGGAATTTGTGGCGAATGTAGCATAAATCTCACGGGAATAAAAGTGAGATGAAAAATCCCTTACGAAAACTCGGCAGCCTAACGGCGCCACATAAAACTTCCGAATATGGATTGATGAGATAAAATATAGTATCCCATCATATTACAATAGACTTTACAGCAAGTGTAATATAAAAGAAAATCCCCCAACATTGCAAGGAGGAGTTTAAAAGAAGTGACATAAAGGAGAGTACTTAAAAAGAAAGAGAGAGGTTAGATCTCTTACGAAAGTTCGGCAGCCTAACGGCTCCACTCAAAACTTCCAAAATGGATTGATGAGAGAGAATAGGGTCTCTCATAACATGAACATAGTAAATTTAATATAAAATAACATCCCAATCATTAGAAAGATGAGCTTAAAATAAATGACATAAAAGAGTGTACTTAAAAAGAAAGAGAGTTGTAGGATCCCTTACCTCGGGTCCGACCTGACTCGATCGTTCTTTAATCTCCTGAATAATAAACTTGAGTTAATTTATAATTACTTAAGAACCTTTTTCAAGTTAATTATTACTTTAATACCACTTATTACCATTTCATAAACATTATGTAATCATTTAAGTTAATAATATTTATTTTGTCGATATTTGGTTCTTAAGTCGAAAGTGGACTTCTTACAATTACATGTTGTTCGTGTGGCCAAATGTTTATTATATCCAGAATTGTATTAATTATGTAGATATAATATATGTCATATATATCCAGTACATGCATGAATTTATAACATTACATAATCATTTAGAGGTAAGAAATGAAATGCACCGTTCATGGAGACGGTAAGCCGTACGTACGCATGAACGCTACTTTCATTTCTATTTCGTATTTTATAGAATGGAATAATAATGATATAAAGGTATATTATAATTCCAGTATCATATAATATATAATATCATATTCCCATCCTTTATACATCCCACATATGGTATTTAACGAATCAAATCACTTTGAGGGGGCGGTAGTCCGCACTTCCTTAAATGAAGATATCGCGTATACCCATAATGGAAGCCATAAAGGTAAGACAAAAATGAAAAATACAGAAGCATAAATAAAACATAAACATATTATATATCATATATAAAAATAGTGACATCATAATGGCCACCTTTGAAGGTGTTAAATGAGTATTGAACAATCATCGTTTTGGGAGGCAGAATTTCACCATCCACGGAAACCGTATGTTCTTTAACCATTTGATATAGTTGTGTGAGAGTGTAGCTCGAATAAATCTTATAACAACATACTAGTATATTGAAGATACTGTTGTTGTTACAAAAGAAGTAAATAAAAAGAGTTTAGGGGGTTGGAGAAGCAAAATAAAACAAATGAACATGAGAGAATGAATTACCTTTAAAAGTGTAACTCCTTTTGATTTGAGCCTAAAGGCTTCCTTTGAAAGGATTCTGCCCAAAGGGAATCCTCTAGGATGAGGAGAGGGATGTGGATAGAGTAAATGGTCAGGGTTTGGCCGAGCCAAAGGCTTGAGGAGTGTGTTAAATGAGGTAGAGGTGGGGACCTTTTATAAGAGGAGAGGAGGGGCACTTTTGGAAAGTAAGAAATATTACTTTATTTGAAAATGTGTTTCGGTTTCAAAAGGTCCCACATTGATATAATTCGTGGATAAGGTGATAAGGCTTCGAATTCCACTCATCCAATAAGTTTTTGTCATGTGTAGTGCATAGATTTTATATTATCATTCCATTTTATTTAAATTGTCAAATAATGATGTCATCGCTTCATCATTATTATGTCATAAATAATTTACTTTATTTAATTTCTAAAAATTATTAAAAAAATACTATGATTTAGGAAATCTTTTTAGTTTTCCAATTAATATTTATAATCAAAAATATGACTTGTATAACCCCACTTAAAAATTGTTTTAGTAAAACATATCATGTTTGTGTCAATTTTACTTTTACATTAAATAAAATGTTATTTATTTCATTTCCCAACCAAAGTGGATCAATGGGGTCCCCAAGTTGACCCATGGCTTTTCTTGGTCGGCCATGATACAACCAATGAGGGTAAGACATGTGTCAAGCTCATCTCATTTTATTAAAGCATTATTTTTACCTTAAACTACACTAATTACCACTAATCGCGATTAAAAACTTAATAAGTTACTATTCACCAAAAAATTATTTTAATCTCATTGAACCACATTTTACTTCTTAATGATAACCATGTATGTCGGATTTTTGAAAATCAAAACACAATGATGACAAAATTTCATTTAAACGGAAAAATCAGTTTTTATAAGTACCACTTAGTGGTTTCACTATTCATCAAAAATTGAAGTTTTTCAGAAAAATCCCAAAAATTCACACTAAGCTATATTTGATATTATGAATTCAAAAAGGTAGTCCGTTTTACAGAATTCAAAACATATAAGTCACATTAATTAATTTAATAATTAATTCTCGCTGTCATGACAAATAGCGTGTTTTATGAAACAGTAAGTATCAAAAGATTGACACTAGTTTAAGTCTGATTTCAAAGTGAAATTGATTCCAACGACCACTATTGGATTTAATGGTAAAAATATTTTCTAATTTCACTTTAAAACCAATTCAAAATATAATCTAATCATATAAATAAATTAGATTAAAAAGTGGTTTTGAATTAAAATACAACATTTTACACTATTCATTAAAAAAATGAACTTTATCGGAAAGATACCAAAAATTTACACAAAGTAAATTTTGATGTCCCGATTCTTAATAAGAGTTTTATTTGGTCCAAAAGAATGTTTAAGAGTGAACAAAACTATATTTAATGACGGTTCTCCATCAAAAGGTGATAAGTGAACCTTTAGTGAAAACTAGGGCATATACGCCTAAAATTGAATTCTTTCCGTATTTTAAGCCTTTATCTTTTATTGTATAAATGTAAAAATATTTAAGAACATATATAATCATATTTTAGTTATTTCTATCCATTCCCGCCATTACAACAGCTACATGTTAACTACCATTTAAAATAATATTATTTTATTATTAGAGTGCAACGTAAGATTCCCAAGAAACCCGTTGTTGCGTGTTGGGTACGCCATCGAGCATAGCGTCCCCTTTAAAGTCATTTAAATATTTTATTCACAAATATGGATAAATATGAAATTTCATATTCTTTATTTACCTGGGGTGTTACATCCTTCCCCCCTTTTGGGAATTGCGTCCTCGCAATTGTAAAATTGCGCTTGGAAACATCCTTGAAAGTCCCACATCGGAACAAAAGTCGGTAAAACAAATACTTTAAAATAAAGAAAGATAAGTACAAAGGTCACCCGAGTTAACCCATACTAGGATTCCAAGTATGAAAATATGGACATGGAGGAAAAAACAAAGGGTCATGTTCTGATGGAGAGTGATAGAAAACATGTTTAGGAGAAAGTTAACCACGAGAAAATCACAAACTTGTGATGGGTTAAACGGTATTCGATTCCCCAGTAGGAAAAGTTAATAGACAACATTTTTGTTTTAAGTTACTTTTTATTGAGGAATTTATTCATAAGGAATCATAATCACTTATCATGTTGACTTTAAACTTTTACTAGATTCCTTAGTCAAACTCATATTTTTTCCAAAAGACGAGTATTTAGGGAGACTTATTCGCATTAAGAGTACTATAATCAACTTCTATAGAATCACCTAATCCCCAAAAGAGAACTATATACATCCCATGTATTTAGGATTTAACCAAAACCAAAACCAAAAAGGTTAGTACACGATCAGATAATCCAGAAAAGGATAACCCCTTATAAAAAGAAAATCTATTCTTAATCTCCAAAATTTGTCCAACAAAACCCAAAGTTCAACGAGGACCATCCGATAAACAATTTTTCCATAAAATTCTTCAAAGTAAACCAATATAATATTGAAACCCAAATATTTGAAGGATTTAGTCACATAGTCTTCCAAGTTAAATCGTAACATTTATCTCCAAACAACATCAGTTGCTCCTAAAGTCTCACATTGAAAAGTAATTATCCTAATCACATATCCACCAAAATCAACTTACTCTTAATTCATAAAATCATATAACTAAAAAGAATCAGTCAAACTAACCAGGGACTTCACGTAGTCCAGTGGTAGGTGATAAATACCAGTCGCACTTTGGTTGTGGGTTCGATTCCCGCAGCATTGTCCGACGCGACGGGTTGTCACACGGTCTGCGTGTTGTCCTTTTTTCAAAACTATATAATTCCCAAATCATTACCCAAAAAGGGATAAAATCATCAAAAATAACCATAACATAATTTAACCTCAATTTTATCTCATGCCTTTCACTTCATTCATAACATATGGTAACCCATAATTACCTCAAAAGTAAGGATCATATAAACCAAAATGGTTCTTTATAACTATGTCCACAAAAGAAAAGATAACTATTACTTGAATAAAATTTGCCTATATTAAACATCAGGGTTACACATATTATAAAAAGTCTTCTAATGTAACCCCATAATTAAAAGAGACTTAATACTCTTAATAATTTCACCCTAACTCTTGAAGCCCTTATATGTTGACATCTTACTCATTCAACATTCTTCATGATCCATTATCCATTACTTTCCAACTTATTCTGAAATACCTCTTTCCTAAAAACAAAATCATGAATCATATCCTAAGATTCCAAAATAAGAAAACAATAGTCATGAAATAGTACATACCTTTGATTGGTCATTGTTAGTTTCTTCATCCTCAATGGGAATGGCATTAGGTATTGGTAAACAAATATTGGTACGTTCTTGGTGACCCCATTCACGAAACTTCTTCATAGGACATGTGTTTGCATAATGACCATGCACACCACATTTAAAACATTCAATTGATCCCTCAGAAAGAACTTCTTTCCCTTTCCTCGAGTCAACTGGATGCTTCCTTTTTCCATGGAAGGTTCTTGCTTTATGACCATCATTTCCACATCTATAGCATATTTCTGTCCCTTTGAAACATTTTCCTAGGTGTTTCTTTCCACATCTTTGACACCTAGGTTTTTGAACACACTTACCTTTATGATTATTACATGTACTTCCGTAGGGATTTGTTTCTTGAACATATGATTCCTTAGAGAAATCTCCAAGGTTTAGGTGGTCAATCATGACTCCAGATAGTTGGTTGAGGATAATCAAAAGAGTTCTCATTGCAGCTCCCATATCATTCAGTTGCTTGCTCAAAAAACTGTCACAGTTTCCTTCACATCCACTGTTACTTTGGTGCCTGCTAGATCCAGCCATTTACTAAAACCAAAAAGGTCAGTGTGAGTATATCAACAAAACCATCATGTACTAATGAGTAAGATAGACAATAAGATATACTTACTCATTCACTTTATCTAAAACTAAGACTCTTTCTGAAATCCTAACCATTATGGTAATTTTCAATTATTCTTAAAGAATACCCTAACCTCTAAAGTTATCTAAACCGACCTTTGATACCAACTATAAGTCCCCAGCCTTAAACCTTACATAATATTGAGTTATCACAAGATTACACGTTGAGGATCTTTTCAGGTTTAGAGTTTTAGAGAATTAGATCTTGAAACTTGCATTACATTCCACCTTTAAACAAAGTGGTTACATAAAAGACAGGATTCATTCTTCCCATCAAAGGAAACATATTTAAAATAAAACTTGGATTCTTTCTTGACACATCCTTGACTCTATCATCTTATCATGTACCTTTCCCGTGACCTGTGAAAAACATTTCAAAAAAACTTGGGATGAGCATAAAAAGCTCAGTAAGGGTTATAAAAATATGGAAAGGAAGCATGAGTTCATATATACATAAGAATTAAATCATACTTTACCCATAAAACATAGGCATATCAAATCATGAATAAATCATAGAAAACATAAGACATAAAGGTAACTTGAGGAATTCAAAACATTCTTACGTAGGGAGTAACCCTCTTGGTTACGTTTGGAATACCCATCACAGTATATTCCCTAAATCTCTTCGGAGAAACCTTAACGTTTCACTCCTTCGCGTTACCCAATGCATTGGAGAGCTATATCGGGCTCACCCGCCCTTAGTTTATCACGGAACCACCCGTTCTTCATAACAATGCCCATGAACCATAACATAATCGTATCACATAAACATGAATAAAGGAAACATAACATTTCCACATTTCAATCACAATATAACATTTTAGGATATTGAAATAATGAATCCATTCAAAAAGAAACCATTTCCAAAACCATTTGAAACATTTAATAAAGAGATTTTTGAATCAAAGTGTCCCATACCACCTTGAAGCTTTTAACATTTTATACCATTAATATCCATATAAATAAATACTTAAAACCATTTTGAAAACATGGATATTAATAAGAACAAATAATTAAAACATTTAAAACGATATTTTGGTTAAAGGGGTTTTACCAAAATTAGAGACACTTGAATACAATAATCGAGGAATAACATTTAGTCAGAACATTATAATATCATGAGAATAAAAGGATTCATGATATAATACTCCAAAGGACAGTATATACACCATATAAGAGTGAATTGGTGCATAACAACAATGAACCCTCAATAGAAATGTCAACTGTGATGAAATCCCTTATAAAGAAGGTATCCTTAAATTAAGGACAAATAAATCTCAAAAATATGTGTGACAAATATATATACACCCAATATAAGTGGATATTAAGTGTAAAACAATAAAAGGTCATTCAAACATATTCAACGGATGACATATTCAATGACTACAAGTTGAACCCAAAGAAATCGAAATTGGGTTAAAAAGTTCCCTTGACAGCCTAACGGCATCACATCAAAATGAGTTGATGAGAGATAAAAAGTGTATCTCATAACTTGGACATAAAAGTTACATCAATAAGGATGTATAAGAACATATCCCAACATAAAAATATGTAAATTAAAATACCCAATAAAAGAAGTCTTTTAAAAAAGAGGAGGGTGAAAGGTTCCCTTACCGACTTGGGTATCTTTCAAAACATACACCCCATGAAAGAAAGACAACAGGTCATTGATGTAAATACTCATAACCGAAATTATATTACAAAAAGAGTAGAATGATGGGCAGTACATACACCACTCAATGGAATTTGTGGTGAATGTAGCATAAATCTCACGGGAATAAAAGTGAGATGAAAAATCCCTTACGAAAACTCGGCAGCCTAACTGCGCCACATAAAACTTCCGAATATGGATTGATGAGATCAAATAGAGTATCCCATAATATTAAAATAGAATTTACAGCAAGTGGAATATAAAATAAAATCCCCCAACATTGCAAGGAGGAGTTTAAAATAAGTGACATAAAGGAGAGTACTTAAAAAGAAAGAGAGAGGTTAGATCTCTTGCGAAAGTTCGGCAGCCTAACGGCGCCACTCAAAACGTCCAAAATGGATTGATGAGAGAGAATAGGGTCTCTCATCACATGAACACAGTAAATTTAATATAAAATAACATCCCAATCATTAGAAAGATGAGCTTAAAATAAATGACATAAAAGAGTGTACTTAAAAAGAAAGAGAGTTGTAGGATCCCTTACCTCGGGCCCGACATGACTCGATCGTTCTTTAATCTGCTGAATAATAAACTTGAGTTAATTTATAATTCCTTAATAACCTTTTTCAAGTTCATTATTACTTTTATACCACTTATTACCATGTCATAAACATTATTTAATCATTTAAGTTAATAATATTTGTTTTGTCGATATTTGGTTCTTAAGTCGAAAGTGGACTTCTTACAATTACATGTTGTTCGTATGGCCAAATGTTTATTATATCCAGAATTGTATTAATTATGTAGATATCATATATTTCATATATATCCAGTACATGCATGAATTTATAACATTACATAATCATTTAGAGGTAAGAAATGAAATGCACCGTTCATGGAGACGGTAAGTCGTACGTACGCATGAACGCTACTTTCATTTCTATTTCGTATTTTATAGAATGGAATAATAATGATATAAAGGTATATTATAATTCCAGTATAATATCATATATAATATCATATTTCCATCCTTTATACATCCCACATATGGTATTTAACGAATCAAATCACTTTGAGGGGGCGGTAGTCCGCACTTCCTTAAATGAAGATATCGCGTATACCCATAATGGAAGCCATAAAGGTAAGACAAAAATGAAAAATAAAGAAGCATAAATAAAACATAAATATATTATATATCATATATAAAAATAGTGACATCATAATGGCCACCTTTTAAGGTGTTAAATGAGTATTGAATAATCATCGTTTCGGGAGGCAGAATTTCACCATCCACGGAAACCGTATGTTCATTAACCATTTGATATAGTTGTGTGAGAGTGTAGCTCGAATAAATCTTATAACAACATACTAGTATATTGAAGATACTGTTTTTGTTACAAAAGAAGTAAATAAAAAGAGTTTAGGGGGTCGGAGAAGAAAAATAAAACAAATGAACATGAGAGAATGAATTACCTTTAAAAGTGTAAATCCTTTTGATTTGAGCCTAAAGGCTTCCTTTGAAAGGATTATGCCCAAAGGGAATCCTCTAGGATGAGGAGAGGGATGTGGATAGAGTAAATGGGTAGGGTTTGGCCGAGCTAAAGGCTTGAGGAGTGTGTTAAATGAGGTAGAGGTGGGGGCCTTTTATAAGAGGAGAGGAGGGGCACTTTTGGAAAGTAAGAAATATTACTTTATTTGAAAATGTGTTTCGGTTTCAAAAGGTCCCACATTGATATAATTCGTGGATAAGGTGATAAGGCTTCTAAATCCACTCATCCAATAAGTTTTGGACATGTGTAGTTCATAGATTTTACATTTTCATTCCATTTTATTTAAATTGTCAAATAATGATGTCATCGCTGCATCATTATTATGTCATAAATAATTTAATTTATTTAATGTATACAAATTATAAAAAAAATACTATGATGTAGGATATCTTTTTATCTTTCCAATGAATATTTATAATCACAAATATGACTTGTATAACCCCACTTACAAATTGTTTTAGTAAAACATATCATATTTGTGTCAATTTTACTTTTACATTAAATAAAATGTTATTTATTTCATTTCCCTACCAAAGTGGATCAATGGGGTCCCCAAGTTGACCCATGGCTTGTCTTGGTCGGCCATGATACAACCAATGAGGGTAAGACATGTGTCAAGCTCATCTCATTTTATTAAAGCATTATTTTTACCTTAAACTACACTAATTACCACTAATCGCGATTAAAAACTTAATAAGTTACTATTCACCAAAAAATTATTTTAATCTCATTGAACCACATTTTACTTCTTAATGACAACCATGTATGTCGGATTTTTGAAAATCAAAACACAATGATGGAAGAATTTCATTTAAACGGAAAAATCAGTTTTTATAAGTACCACTTAGTGGTTTCACTATTCATCAAAAATTGAAGTTTTTCAGAAAAATCCCAAAAATTCACCCTAAGCTATATTTGATATTCTGAATTCAAAAATGTAGTCCGTTTTACAAAATTCAAAACATATAAGTCACATTAATTAATTTAATAATTAATTCTCGCTGTCATGACAAATAGCGTGTTTTATGAAACAATAAGTATCAAAAGATTGACACTAGTTTAAGTCTAATTTCAAAGTGAAATTGATTCCAACGACCACTATTGGATTTAATGGTAAAAATATTTTCTAATTTCACTTTAAAACCAATTAAAAATATAATCTAATAATATAAATAAATTAGATTAAAAAGTGGTTTTGAATTAAAATACAACATTTTACACTATTCATTAAAAAAATGAACTTTATCGGAAAGATTCCAAAAATTTACACAAAGTAAATTTTGATGTCCCGATTCTTAATAAGAGTTTTATTTGGTCCAAAATAATGTTTAAGAGTGAACAAAACTATATTTAATGACGGTTCTCCATCAAAAGGTGATAAGTGAACCTTTAGTGAAAACTAGGGCATATACGCCTAAAATTGAATTCTTTCCGTATTTTAAGCCTTTATCTTTTATTGTATAAATGTAAAAATATTTAAGAACATATATAATCATATTTTAGTTATTTCCATCCATTCCCGCCATTACAACGGCTACATGTTAACTACCATTTAAAATAATATTATTTTATTATTAGAGTGCAACGTAAGATTCCCAAGAAACCCGTTGTTGCGTGTTGGGTACGCCATCGAGCATAGCGTCCCCTTTAAAGTCATTTAAATATTATATTCACAAATATGGATAAATATGAAATGTCATATTCTTTATTTACCTGGGGTGTTACATCATGTGTGAACTTCATGATAAGAAGTATCATCTTCTAATGAGTACTCACACATACTGGTATATATACTATGGGTCACATCATAGTATGTTATCCAACTGTAGAATTATATTAAGATTATTTCCATATCACTTCAATGTTCTTATCATAGTTGGGAACTACTATGACCTTATCAATTCGATAAATAATATTGAGAATTATTACATTAAATTAATGCATAAAAATGAACATTGTGTAATAATATGATTAATTTATAATTTAATTCATCAAATGTTCATGTAATCAAAGTAAACAAAATAGTTTGTTCTAGGAGACGAACTCTAACATCATCTACCATAGATTTTGTTTTGTTTGATATAAGATCATATCATTCTTTTATAATATTAGCTTTTTGAAAATGTTTTGGTCTTGGATGAAGAAATATTAGTTGATGTTTTATCCATTAATAGACCATTGATAGTACTGTCAGATAATATGAAACATTTTGAGTTCTATTCTCTAGAGATTGGTTGTTACATATACTTTTTGGAACTGTTTGTGTTGGGAATCACAAGATTTGACTTGATTCATGGTCTGGATTGGTAAGTTATATACTAGGTACATATTGAGTATTATAGGAGAATAGTTTATTTCCTATATCTATACATAAGAAACTATTCTCTCCAGGGAGAGAGGGATCTACAGTATGTTTGTGCGGGACCAATTCAGTACAGATTGGATTGTCTCAAAGCTCAAATATCTGGTTTTGATATAGATAATGATTGAATGCATGAGGATTCTTTTCCACCACTACTAGACCATTTTTTGATTTTTTTTCCTAGATGATTTATATGGATTACCTCCTGAGTTAGTGGTTGAGTTCATGATCAAGTTGGTGTTGGGAGTAGAGCCAGTTTCTATCCCACCTTACCAACTAGAACTAGAAGTGTTTTGGGAGTTGAAGGTTCAATTAGAATATTTGGAATCTAAAAATATCATAGGTCCAATTATATCTCTTTTTGGTTCTCTAGTTATCTTCGTCAATAAGGATAATGGATCTTTGCACTTATGTTTGAATTATCAG
The DNA here is from genome assembly GCA_963277665.1 of Viscum album. Classification (NCBI taxonomy): domain Eukaryota; kingdom Viridiplantae; phylum Streptophyta; class Magnoliopsida; order Santalales; family Viscaceae; genus Viscum; species Viscum album. The sequence goes on along the minus strand of OY728121.1, from coordinate 1,401,316,992 downwards.
TGGTTGAACCAAATGATTGTCAAGAACCATTATCCTTTTCTATGCATTGATGATCTTTTAAATCAGTTGAGAGGAGCTAAGATATTATCTAAGATTGAATTGAGATTAGGATATAATCAGTTAATTTTCAGAGCATCGGGTATACCTCAGACTTCTTTTAGGAGCAGGTATGACTTGTAAGAATTTGTAGTGATGCCATTTGGTTCGACTAATGTGTATCAAATATTCATGGCCTTAATAAATATGATATTTCATCCCTTTCTGGTTTAGTTTTTGATGGTTTTAATTAATGATATATTAGTGTAATCCCAGTCAACATAAAATCATTTAAAACATCTTCACATCATCTCAAGTACATTGAGAGAACATCAGATTTACAGCAAGACTACAAAATGTAGTTTCTAGATAAATAATGTCCACTTCTTAGTCTATGTCTTCTCATAGTAAGGAGTGTAAGTTGACCCAGAGAAATTAAAATTTTTGATATATTGGGGAAGCCCCAAAAACAACTTTGATATTTGGATATTTTGGGTTTATTAGGTTATGATCAGTGTTTTAACTCTGATTTATTCTATTAGGAAGCGTCGATGTCTGTGTTGACCGAGAAACGGGAGAAATTTTTTTAGTTAGATGCTTGTGAGGGATATTTTCAAGAACTATAATGTAGGATGACCGCATAACCTATCCTCACATTAAATATTCCATGTAAATCTAATAAAATGTATTTTGATGCATCCGAAGTTGGTATGGGAGTAGTTATAATGCAGGATAACTGTTTGGTTACTAATAACTCTAGGAAGCTGAGACCACTTTATAAGAATTACCATACTCAAGATCTTGAGTTATTGGAATTGGTAAATGCCTAGATTTTTTAGAAGAACTATCTCATGCATGAGATGTTTGTGGTATACACGGATCATAAGATCATCAATTTCATATTTTTTGAGTGAGACCTTAACCATAAATAGAGGAGGTGGGTCAATTATCTGCATTCTTTCGACATTGAATTAGATTGTACAATAGGAATGGGGAACGTATTTGCAAAAAATTTGACATAGAAGACACAGACAGAGGCGGTATGGGAGTATTTTGATGAGGGTGGATAAAATCCCTCTTTTAAGACATTCATCTGGTGGTTTAGGAATTTCAGGAGTGAGAATCTCTAACATCGACATCTGTTATTCCTGTAGTTTTGAACCTAAGTAAGATCAAGTATTTTTCTAATATGGAGGGATAAATTATAAGAAAAATATTATATGGTGGGGTAACACCATCAATATGGTATCTTTGGGTTGGATTTTATATTATTTTATGTGTCTTTGTATGGGTTTCTATAGGATTATGTGAGGAGCTAATGAGGGAGTTTCATGGTTCTCGATGGGTGGTACATCCTTGTTTAACAAATATGAATCATGATATCTATAGAGAGTATTGATGGTTAGTAATAACGAAAGATGTGTCCAGATTCATGGTGAGATGCTTCACTTTTCAGTAGGTGAAGACCAAACATCATAGGTCAGATATGTCACAATGGATTTTGAAATAGGGCTACCTATGATGAACCGTACAAATGATGTTCTATGGTGTGTTTTAGATTGATAGAATAAGTTGTATCTCTTAATAGAAATTAGTTAAACCTTTATTGTTATTGATTTAGGCAATCATTTCATGCATGAGGTGGTTTCGTTTCATCGTGTTCTGAGGAGTATCATTTTAGGAGTAGATCCTCATTTCACATTTCATTTTTAGAAGGGTCTTCAGAAATCCATGCGATCATGATTTATTTTGATAAGACCCTATCATACATAGACTTATGGTCAATCTAACAGGACTATTCAGGTTCTAATGGATACGTTACAAGCCTATGTTTTCGATATTGGTCCTTTGTGGGAGAAAAATATGGAACTCATAGATTTTTTCATATAATAATATATTATATTAAAAAATACAAATGAACCCTTTTGAGGGTTTCTATGGAAGGTCATGTCATTTGCCTCTTTTTTTCTAGAGGTAGGTGAGTAAACACTTTTTGGGCCAAGTCGCATGGACGAGACATCTGAACAAGTTCAGTTGATCAGATAGTGGTTGTTGACCAGGAAGAGATAACATATATCACATGTTGAACATCAATGATAACCTTTTTAACACATTTTTTGTCATAATTTTTCCTTTAGTTTTTTCTTAGACTGGGGAAACTCCATATCAAGAAATAGGTAAGGATAACACCTAGGTTTTTGAGTCATTTGAAATAGTGTCTAGGGTCGGTCCAGATGCGTTCCTTTTAGACATTCCATAGCACTAAAACACCATGAACATCAAGTTCCATGTGTCACAACTTTAATAATATCATCCATTACCTTACCATGTGATAGAAATAGAAACCATAGATATTTGTGTCAAATAATACTTTGATGACCATTTGATAAAGGTTCAGGATCATAGTGAGAAATATCTTCAGGATCAGAGTATACCATTATCTCAGGTGTTGTGGCATCATGGGAGAGTTTAGAAGGAGACCTAGGATAGGGAGTCTGATAAAGGAAAAAAGTGGCCAAACGTGTTCCCCCAGACCGCACAATGATGGTTGGATCTGCTCAACGATGATCTTTTATAAGGTGGGGAGGTTACAAGATCCCATATTTTTTCAGGTATATCTCTCTTTGAGTTTTTCTTTAATAGCCTTGGTGGCAGATTATTATTTTAAGATAGAGATCCTTTGTTGGAGAAAATGACCTATAGATTTAGTATGTATTCTTATTTGAGTAAATTGAGTCTGGGTATAAATGGGACTAGGTGTTAATATGGGTTCCCGGTAAATTAAGAAGATTTAAAGGGGGTTTAGTTTGTATAAAACAAAAATGGGATAAAAATCAACTGCAGAACATTTATTCTTCATATAAAGGTATTAAACATTTTGTAATTGTTTGAGGGTTTTAATAAATTAAATCTAAGGTGATATGTTTTTCAGTGAATTCCACTAAAATTATTTACAATATTTGTAACCACATTACACACAATGTGAATGCCCGACCAACTATTTTAAACATGCTATACGGATGAAATTAAATATATTTCATTGTCTCTCATCTCCTATTAACCATAAAGAATTATCTAGATGATTTTGGAGTGCTAGCCAACCTTTTAGTTGTTCTATTTTCTTCTCCAATCCTTAGTAAGTTCTTTTGGTTAGGTTTCTTCTCTCTTCCCTTTGGTTCTCTAACCATTGCGGTGAAATCCTTCTTTTGATTTAATTGTTTGTTTTAATCTTGACCATTTTTGCTCTAGGAACCTCTTTTTAGTCATCAGAACCTTCTTCATTAGGGGATTCAGACATTGAAATTTTTTTTGTACCATCGATTAATAGTTGGGGTCTAAATATTAACCCTATAGTTTGATAATTTCTAAGTTTATGAAATATTAGGATTACACTGACAAAATGTGTGTCTATATTGAAAAACTAATAAATGGGATAATTCTTTGAAAACATTTTTTTCAATTGGAATATGACATGGTTTATGGCTACCCATTGGGTAATAAAACCATTACTATATATGAATTGGATAATAAATTATTATATGTTTAGCATAAAATGTTACATATGGTGATTTCTTATTATAAAATCCCTAAATTGTGTCTTATTTATTATTTATATAATTTTTAATTAGTTGTGAATTAAATTTAAAGTGTCTTATGCAAGAATAATGTTAATTCAGATAATGAAACATTGATAATTGTGATGTGATATTGAAATATTCATGTTGTATCGCAGGGAATGTTTTCCATGTTGAAATTCTTATATATCGGGCTCCTCCCTAAAACTTGCAAAATTATATGTTTTAATTCTAGTAATGAGTGGGATCAGCCCAGTCCCATGTTGTAATTATTATAGAGAGTGGTATATTACCATTCCAATTTTGTAATGATTATAGGGATTTCACCTAGAATGCTATAACACATACAGGGTTGTGACTTGGATTGTTGTGAATCTACCATGTATATATGGTTAGGTTTGGAATGGTTGTAATACATGATTTGAAATATTATGGCATGGAACCAAAGTTGGTTATTTTTTCATAGTTATATGGTGGTTATTTTCATGGTCATAATACATTATCAGAGATATTATGTTATAGTTTTAAATTAGGTTATATTACCTTGGTTATATGATTATGGTTGGAAATGTTGTAAGACATACTTGGAGATACTCTGGAATGAAGCTAAAGTAGGTAAAGTTTTTATTTTATTAATTTTTTAATAAACATGTTTATATCTTTGTTACATACACTTATTATCAGATCGGTTAGTTTATACATGGTTGAGTTGACCTACTGAGTTATACTGACACCCTATTTGGACCATCGTTTGGCACCTAAGAAGATTTTGTGCAAGCAGGTTTGGAGAAGGGAAAATGACCTTGTAGTTGATATCTTGTTTGAGGTTAGGCTAGATTATGGAGATGGTAATGACTTGGGGTTCGAGACCTAGGACATTGAGTCTTTAGTATTTTTATTTTATTGTTCTAGCAAGACATTTAGTTATATTAAACCACATCATAACATCATTCCTTTATTATTTATTATATTATTCAATTAGGTTTTATCATTGTCTTCCTAAATGTTTATGCATTAATTCTTATTTTCAATAATTTATAAATTGTTTCTACTATTATGATAATTCATAAAAGAGGGTATAGTTCCCCCAATATACTATTCACACCCCTACTACTAGTCGATATCCTCTGGTGTATAGGTAGGCATGCTTAAGGTCTCGTAACCAACCCTTTATGGCAACATGAGAAATTGGTGAATTGGGGGATGTTACAATATATCTCATTTTAAATATAATTTTTGAAGTATAAAAATCTCAATTTGAATTGTTTACTTGGTAATATAAATGAATTTTCACTTAAATATGGTGAAATTAGAATATTATTTACTGAAAAATCAACCTATATCTCATTAAAAAATTGAATAGTCAATATATAAATATATATACATATATGAACATGGTTTTATTTACCCACATAAATAGAGTAAAATGGATATAGATATATAATTTTCATAAGAAGTATTTAGTTTTACGTTAAAAACATATTATTTAGTATTATTTTAAAAATATTCATTTATAAAGTTATTTTTAAAATATCAAACTATTTTATTAAGAAAACTTTATGATTTTTATAAACATTGGAAATATATTATATTTTAAAGTATTTATTTTTTAAAACTATAAACCATAAAAAATAAAGAAGAAGTAGGAAAATATTATGTCATGATTCATCAGAACAAAAATTTATGTTATGGGTACCCAAAAATTAAAAACATAGAAAGTTATTCTTATAATAAAGTATTTTTTGGTATAAAAATAATATATATACATATTCAGAATAGTAATTTAATGAGTATTATATTCATCCAAACAACCCAAATTATTCCAAAATGGTGATTGTTTATAATATATATGATAAATCATGGTTATTTGGTTCATTTTCAGCATTTCAACACCACAAAATGAATATTTACATCCAATATGAAAAAAAATACACAAAATAAAAAACATAATAAAAATCAAATCCAATTATTTGATAGTTAAAAAATAGAAATAGTGTCATGTTTTATTATCCCATTATAATGATATAACCAAATCATCCTATGAAAAATATTAAAATATCCAGATAAAAACAACATTAACATGTGGATAAGATTTTACAATTAGAAATATAAGAATTTAACCCTGTAAAATAGAATTTATAGGTGTATATAGATATATAATAATAAATGGAGAGTAGGGATATCGTTGTTAAAATTATTTTCATCCTCATCACAATTATCTACACCACCATATCCAATAGTAACATCCTTAATAGATTAAAAAACACTACTTTCATTGCCATTAGAAAATGAAAGTTTCCTGAATTTTATCCATTCATTAAAATGTGTTATCATCAAGAATAAATAAATAAAAAATTGTATCTAGTAGAAATTACATACTCAAATTATCCATGTTTTCTGGAAATTATTATACAACTAACCCGTATTTTTAAAACTCTCTTATAGACTTAGACAACTGCATCTCAATCGATGTAGTGGAATAATGGGTGATATTTGGTGTAGTATAATACATTGTTGGCACAATTTTATTATAGTCCTACTTAAAGTCTTATTAAGCCAAAAAATATCCATTTTAAAAAAAAGTTAAAAGGAAAAATTCAAGAAGGGTCACATCGTTTTGGGAAATCCCATACAATTAATGGATGGCTCACAAACCCAAATCTAATAAGGGTATTCATTTATTCAATTTCCATGGGTCAATTCCTTCTTTTATGTGACCCACACCTACCATATAACCCATGATCCAATTTTAAAATGTTGTTTTTAACTATACTTTACTAAAAGAATGAATATGGTGAATAGGTGTCATTGAAGCACCCAACATGATTTGTTCTTTGCTTAAAGCTGCAAAATATAAGATATGCTACCAAATGACAGATAAATATTTTATTTTATTAATACAAATATAAAATTATATACTAAATATTTTAATATATATAATAAATAGGATTCCTTATGGGCCTACAAAAACCATATAAAAAATTCTTGGGTATATAAATTATGTTCTATACGTAAAATGGGATAAAACATGCAGAGTCAAAATGATCCTCATCCACTATGGGCCAATACCATTTAGGCATCACCCACTCATTTTGTATGGATGTTAAAAACCTAAATGAAGTGATCTAAAGGATTTAAACAGTCCTTACCTTACCTGTTAAATTCTTTTAAGTTGCCTAAGAAAATAATTACCGATTAGGGATTATATAGTTAAATACCAAATTCAATAATACATGTTATTAAAAAAATATCAATTTATTTTTAAAACATTTTCTTTGGTTGTTTCATTGATCGTATTTTCATATTTTTATAATGGGTTTGAGAAAAAAAAGATAACAATGATATAAACACTCTATATTCATTTTTTATTATACATTAAATAAAAAAAGGTTATATAAAAAAATATTTTTTATCATTCTATAAAATTTTATAATATATATAAAATATGATAAATAAATATTTACCATGTTTTTTTCATGACCTAGAATACTAGTGAGCTCTAGACTAAGTAAATATTACATCAATGGAATATTTTTTTATTCTTCTAAGGTGATGAACACAATAACATTTCATTTACTGAAATATTAAATAAGAAACCGTAATAAGGTCAAATTATTAATGAAAAACAATAAATGTATATATAAAACACATGAATATACTAATATGAAATCATCATGGAATATTAAATTATTGAATTGTAATTAAAACTGGAAATGCCATCATGTGGGATTATAACTCTTACATACTATATCTAATATAAATCATAATTATACACCATCCAAATCTCTCCAGCCTTCATGATGTGAGGTACCCACACATTTTCATCAACTCGGAAGTTATAACTGTACTAAAAATAAATGGATATATATATTTGAACATATAGTATTGGGATAAAAAAAATAAATAAATATTATTTCCTAACTCTCTACCTATACTCTATCCTTGATAGAATAATCAATATTCTTCTGTGGTACGTATGACAACACAGATCTTAGTACACCTTATTTTATGATTTATCACATAATGATATAGAAAATAAAATATTATAAGATCTTTATACCTAGTTTATTGGTTAAATTAGTTACATAGCATAATAGCATGAAACACGGATATAACAACATTATTTAAAAACACTACAACTTGTACTTTTGCATAAAATTTCATTTCTCTTCTAAGACTCCATGGGTAATCTATGTATTTACATAAGAAAGGGTTGATCTATAAATGCCAATATGGGTATAATAATGGAATTAATTAAGGTGAATAGGTATTTGTGAGTGACGATTCATACAATTATGGCATAGATATGTGACAATAATAATCAACGCCATCGAAGAATGGTGTCAGATGATAACATCAATGTAATATAGGAATGTTGGAACAACATAAAACATGAAATCATAAACATAAGTTAAGGAAACCCATAGATAAATCCTAACATTTTGTTCATAGGGTATCCTTTCATGAACCATATGTGGTATCTCATGAGGTAAAAAAAATTATCCAATTCATTAGAGGGATATATAATTATAGTCCCATCCATCATTTTCATATCGTGTACATTCATTTTTGTGCCACATGGATCATACAATATAATAACACATTTCATAACATTTCACCCAAAAATTAATGAGTAAGGGTTACATAAATTTAAGTCTCCAATAACTAAATGACAGGTATATATAGGTGAATATCCATGAGTGTAAATGGGGATGTGAATTCACTACATAAATTTTGGCATGGAATATCACTGGATAATTTCAGCAATATAACGTGGGTCCATAACAATTCTTGGAAGGGTTTAATTAGTTTTAAGGGTGTTATATAATTACATGGAATTCATAAGGATAGTAAAAAATATGTGTAAAGCAACATTATAACATTAATAATGGTGAATAAAATAGATTAATATAGAATAAGTTCATGAATAAAGAGGAGGATAGAATTCCCTACCTAGAGAGGGAGCTTCAAAAATATTGAGAGGATCAACTTAAGAGCATTTTTACACCATGGGAGTGATTTAGAGAGGTATAGGGATAGTAAAATTATGATTAATGTTTTTTGGGTAAAGATTATTGGGAGGATGTGTTGGTATTTATTTTAATTGAGGGGTAAATTATTTATTAATTTCAAAACATAGGTTATGAAATTTATATGAAAAAATAATGAATCCAAAAAAAACAATCCAATGTGTTGACCTCAACTGTTTTGATAATCCCAATCATGCTTTCATATAATTTGATAATCTCAATCTATTGTTTTTATATATATTAATTCTTTCAATTTGTGATCAAAATGATAATAATATTAAAATAATCCCTGAGATATGTTAATCTTCGTTTATCCATGTTTATATAAGTTCTGAAATAATTCTAACCCAATCGGATGTGTTTTTCATAAACCCAGATAAGTGTAAGCTATTGTCCTGCACATAGCTACTCATAAATAGCTACCGGTACCCAGTCTACCAATAGAATTAGTCTACCAATAGATAGAGTCACTGATACACTAAGTTCACTGAGATAAATAGAGTTACCGGTAAGCAGACACAAAGTCTACCGACAGAACAGAAGAGCTACCGATGTGCATGACTACCAGTAGTTACCGATAGAGTAAGCCTACTGATACGAGTACTGACAATCACAAACCAGAGCTATCGATATGAGGAATTCTACCGATAGAATCAGTCTACCGAGCTACCGACTAACAAACAGACCCGAGCTACCTATAGACAGAAGCCTACAGATAGAGCTAGTTCACAGATAGTTACTCATACATCGAGCTACCGATAGCCCAAGAGCTACCAATAGAGTAAGAGATACCGATGAAGAGGAACTGTAATATAGAGCTACCGATGCAAGAGAAAGAGCTACTGATTGAATATCCTACAACACCGTACACTTTTACCAACACGAGCTACTAATGATTGACCAACCAGTCAAACTCAATACTCTCAATACTATTTGTTTATTAAGCTAACTGTTACATTTGATGTTTTTAATGCAGTTAATTTTATTAATGATCTCTGTTTCCATGTCAGTGAACCGTACCTAGTACCCATGAAAAAAGTAATTATTCTTTTTTGCCAAAGCTAAAAGACATAAAGGGAAAAAAAATATCGTGCAATACACACTTTTTGAAAGAGAGAGAATCAAGGCACTAAGAAGACACATGAAGGTTTATAGATCCAAGAGCAGAACAACATTCAAATGTGGATCATTTTTCACTAGTCTACATATATACTCCAATAATCATGTACATACACAAAGAAACATATTCTAGAGGAGAACACAAGCTGTATCTTGAGTGAAGAACTACAACAAACATTTCATGCACTCAGGCTGCTAATCTGGACCAAGATCCAAGGAAGAAAATGACACTCTTTTTTCTGAATGACAAACCAGAGAAGGACTCAGAAGCTTTTCTGATAACCCAAATGAGTCCAGAGCTGCACTGCTAATCACTAAAGCATTTCTAAAATCAATAATACTTATCTTAGTGATTCTTTTATTTACATTTCGAGCAGTGTGTGTACCCTATTTATTTTTCACACATACTAACTCCTGTACTAAGCTGGATGATTCTTAAATCCTCACTCAAACTTCATAACCTCTTGTTTCCCACTGTGGATAGTGGTAGAGGTCGAGTAAGACCTGGATAGCCTGTGTGTTGTTGTTTGTTTTTTCCACGAAGAACTATTGTAGAGGTCTTTTTACCTGGATAGTATTGTACTGTTGTTTACCCCCGATCCAAGGTGTGGATCAATTTATATAAATTTTTGAGAGGACTAAGTCTCTGCTTGAGACATAACCTCTTAGTTAACTCTGTTGTGCATTTTATTTAAGTCTATAAGTATACTATATATTTATTTAATATTCCTATTCTATTACTTTGAAATATAAAATTATTTTAAAGCTAATTTGATAGTTAAATTCGCATGTGTTTATACTTATTGTAAATCAGTAAGTCAGTTTCAAAAGTTAATTTAATCTTCAGATTAAGTTAACTGAGACCTAATCAATCTTTGAGAAACTAGTTGAACTTTTTCAATCTGTATAGATTCACTACAGTTTAACTTTGTTTTTAAATTGGTGGATTTTAAGAGAAATATTTTTAACAGAAATTTTAATTGGAACTCAATTCACCCCCAATCTTGAGTATCCACTCCGACCAACATTTGGTATCAAATGATTATTTTTGTTAAAGTATTTTTGGAACAATCAGTTTTTCAACTGTAATTTTAGTTGCATCTTTAATGATCTTAAATTTCTATTAGTTCTAAATTTTATCTCTTTAAAATTTCTTTTCTAAAATCTAGTTATGGATAATAGACTAGAGGGTGCTTCTACTAACAGGACACCTTTAATTAATGGTACAAACTATGCCCAGTGGAAACTTAAAATGAAAATACATTTAGAAAGTATGGGTTTTGATATCTGGACTGCTATAGAGTCACAATATAAAATTCCAGAAACTGAAAGAACAACATGGGATGAACCTACAAAGACTGCATTCAATGATAACTGTAAAGCTATGAATGACCTATACTATGCTTTAGGAGATGAAGTGTTTAATAGAATATCTACTTGAAAAACTTCTTATGAAATATGGGATACTTTGGGTGTTTCTCATGAAGGAACAACCAATGTTAAAGAAATGATATTAAATACTTATACTATTAAATATGATAATTTTAAAATGAAGACTGATGAACCTATTTCTGATATGTATCTCAGGTTCAATGAGATAGTCAATACAATGAGTTCACATGGAAAATCTGTTCCAGCTAAGGAACAAATTGTGAGAATACTAAGATGTCTTCCAGAACGATGGAGGGGCACTTCTGTTTCAATCAGAGAGTCATGTGACATTGGAGAACTTCCTGTAAAAGATCTTATATGTAAGATTATGATGTATGAAGAAGAACTCAAGGTGAACAAGCAGGAAGATGATGAAACCAAGAGAAAATCCGTAGCTTTTAATTCTACTGCTTCTAAGAGCAAAGCCAAAGAAAAAATGCAAGTACCTACTAAAAGTTCAACCAGTGAAGATTCTGATTCAGACAGTGATGCTAAAATGGCTCAGATAGCCAGAAGGGTTAAGAAATTTTATAAGAAGAAGAAATTTTTCAGAAAAACAAATTACAAAGGAAAGTATGATAATAAGTGACAATGGAAGAAGGATTGAAAAAACCTTACAAGGAGGATGATATACTCTGCTACGAGTGAAAAAGGAAAGGACACTTCAAGGATGATTGTACAAATTTAAAATTCAAGAAGAAATATGATTATAAGGACAAGGACTGCAAGAAAGCTATGAAAGTAACCTGGAGTGCTTCGGAGGACAGCGCAAGTGAATCTGAAAGTTATGATTCTGAGAATAATAGTGCCAATATGTGCTTCATGAACAATAACTCTAAGTTACCAGTTTCCCCTTCTCTAAATGATTATTGTTCTGTAAATAATAGTGATTCAGACAATGATGAAAATATGTCTAAGGTTGACCTATTTGAAAACTGTAATATGCTGGAAGATACATGTAATGAACTTAAAGACAAATATAAGTCATTAAAGAAACACCATGCTCTCACCGTCACTGCTAAATCTTCCTTTGATATAGAAATAGAAAAGAATGCTCAACTATTGAATGAAAATACTGAACTGGAAATGTCTAATGAGAAACATAGAAAAGACTTAGAGAAGTTTACAAAGGGAAAAGATACACTAACTCAAATTCTAGGAAAGAACATGGCACCAAAATACACTACTGGAATAGGCTACAAACCTGGACAGAGACAGATTACTAAGAATGGGTTTATTCCTAAATCTGGACAGAATACTGGTAGTTCTAGTTCTAGAAATTCCTATGATTCAACTAGTTATTCATATGATTATAGATCAAATAAAGTTTACCTTTCAAAATATTTTGATTCTGTAAATTATTTGAGACCCATAAGACAAATATGGGTACCTAAAGCTATGATTGCTAACCTATCTGGACCCAAGAAGATCTAGGTACAAAAATCATTTCTTGTCTAAACCTGTTTTGTAGGAAACCTGTTTGAGGAGCTCTCACAAGAATGTATGGTTCTTGGACAGTGGATGTTCGAGACACATGTCTGGAGATTATTCATGATTCAAAATCTTAATAAAGTGTGATGGAGGCCACATCATCTTTGGTGATAATTCTAAAGGAAAAATCATCGACCTAGGCCAAATTGATAACACTGATTCAGTTTTAATTTCTAAAGTTTTATTTGTTGAAGGACTTAAGTATTACCTATTAAGTATTTATCAATTGTGTGATGATGGATTTAATGTGAAATTTGAAAATGATTCTTGTAATGTTTTTAATTCTAAAAATATTTTAGTCTATTCTGTTTTAAGAAATGAAAATGTTTATGCTGTTGATTTAAATGCTTTAGTTAAGCAAAATGTTACTTGCTTAAATTCTTTTCATAAAGAATTTTGGCTTTGGCACAGAATATTAGGATACTGCAACATCTATTCACGTAGAAAATTGACTAGGAAGAACTTAGTTAGAGACCTACCTAAACTTGAATTCCCAAATGACAAAGTCTGTAATCCCTGTCAAAAGGGAAAGCAACCTAAAGTTTCTTTTAAATCAAAGAAAGAAGTTTCAACTTCTCAACCTCTCGAGTTGGTTCACATGGACATTTTTGGACCTTCAAGAGTTTTTAGTTTAAATGGGAAGCATTATGTCTATGTCCCAGAAGATGACTTTTCTAGATATATGTGGGTATACTTCTTAGCTCACAAAAGTGAAGCTTGTTCTTACTTTGTTAAATACTCCAAATCTGTAGAAAATCTTGGTGGAATTATGATTAAAACTCTGAGAAGTGATCATGGTCGTGAGTTTGAAAATAATGAGTTTGAATCTTATTGCTCACACAATGGCTATATTCACAATGTTTCTGCTCCTAGAACACCTCAGCAGAATGGTGTAGTAGAAAGAAGGAATATAACCCTTCAAGAAATAGCTAGAACCATGCTTAATGAGTATGACCTACCTATTTACTTTTGGGTTGAAGATTTGAATACAGCTTGTTATATCATTAATAGATTCTTAATTAGAACAGTTCTTAAGAAGACCCCATATGAGTTGTGGAATAATAGAAAACCTAAAGTTAGTTACTTTAGAGTCTTTGGCTGCAAAGTTTTTATTCTTAATAAAAAGGATAATCTGGACAAGTTTTCTTCTAAAAGTGATGAGGGAATTTTTCTTGGATATTCTTTAACTAGGAGAGCCAATATAGTCTTTAATAAAAGAACCAAATGTGTGGAAGAATCTATTCACATCAAGTTTGATAAAACTAATCCACATGAGCCTAAAACCACTCTTGGAAATCTTGAAAAATATTTGAGTGTTCTGGACATTAATGATGAATCTAAAGAACCTGTTGTAAAAATAACTAGTTCTAGACATATTCCAGAATCTGCTTCTGTTGAACCTAAACTTGGAGATGAACCTGAAATTTCTAGTCCTAATTTTACTAGATCAACAAGGATAATAAAGAATCATCCTTTGGATACTGCTGATTGTAATCTTGATAGAGGGACACAGACTAGAGCTTCTCTAAGAAACCAGGTTGTACATCAAGACTTTATTTCACAGATAGAACCTAAAAATGTCAATGATGCTATCAATGATGAATTTTGGGTAATGGCTATTCAAGAAGAGTTAAATCAATTTGAAAAAAAAAACAAAGTATGGGAATTAGTTGACAGACCTAAGGACACATTGACAATAGGCAATAAATGGGGTTTTAGAAACAAAGTTGATGAGTCTGGAAACATAGTTAGAAACAACGCTAGATTAGTTGCTTAAGGATATAGTCAAGAAGAAGGTATAGACTATAAGGAAACCTTTTCACCTATAGCCAGATTAGAATCCATTAGGATCTTACTTGCATATGTTGTTCATCTAAGTTTCAAGTTATATCAAATGGATGTCAAGAGTGATTTTATAAATGGTTTTATTGTCGAAGATATTTTTGTTGAACAACCACCTGGATTTACTAATCCTCATTTTCCAAATCTTGTTTTTAAACTTTCTAAAGCATTGTATGGTTTAAAACAAGCTCCAAGAGCTTGGTATGATAGACTTAGTAATTTTCTTATTTCAAAAAGTTTTACTAATGGTATTGATGATCCAACTATTTTTATTCAATGAATTTCTAAATATGTTCTAATATTACAAATCTATGTTGATGATATCATTTTTGGATCTTCCAAACATTATTTATGTATTGGTTTTTCAAAGAGTATGCAAAATGAGTTTGAAATGTGTTTAGTGGGAGAACTTAAATATTATCTTAGATTTCAAGTGTTTCAAAATGAAAATGGTATTATTTTGAATCAAAGTAAATATACAAAGGATATTTTAAAACGTTTTGGTTTGGATAGTATTAAGGAAAGTGATACTCCTATGAGTATAGTCTGTAAATTGGATGAACATAAAACTGGGAAACGAGTAGATCAAACCAATTATAGAGGTATGATTGGAAGCTTACGTTACCTTACTGCTAGTCGACCAGATATTATGTTTAGTGTGTGTTTGTGTGCAAGATTTAAAGCTAATCCAAAAGAATCTCATTTACTTGTTGTTAAAAGAATTTTTAAGTATCATAAACATACTGTAAACTTTGGTTTGTTTTACCCAAAAGGACAACCCTTCGAGTTAATGAGTTATTCAGATACTGATTTTGCTGGTTGCAAGTTGGATAGAAAAATCACTTCAGGAACATGTCACTTATTGGGAAAATCCTTAGTATCTTGGTGTAGTAAAAAGCAGAATTTTGTATCATTGTCCACTGCCAAAGCAGAGTACATAGCTGCTGGTAGTTTCTATGCACAAATTCTGTCAATGAAACACACTCTTTTGGACTATGGATATGACTTTAAGCATGTTTCTATCAACTGTGACAATACTAGTGCAATAAATATCTCAAATAACCATGTGTCTCACTCTAGGACCAAACACATTGATGTAAGGAACCATTTCTTTAGTGATCGCTACCAAAAGGGTTCTATTATTTTTGACTTTATTTGTAATAAACATAAATTAGCCAATATTTTCACTAAACCTTTGAGTTCGGATAGGTTAAGTTACATTAGAAATGAGTTAGTAATGTTTAACCTCAATCGGTATCTATTCTCACCGATGTAGAATTCTCACTGATGTAAAATCCTCACTGATGTGATATTCTCACTGATGTAGAATTCTCACCAATGTAAGATTCTCACCGATGTGAATCCTCACTGATGTAACCTCACTGATAGAAATTCTAACCAATGAGTGCGCTGTTTTAAAACTTCTGTCTACCGCCATAATCTGAATCATTTTTGTGTTATTTCATTTTATTTATTTATTTTATGATTCCTAAATGATAAAACTAAAGTATGAGCTACTTCTAAATCCACCAAGCCTCAAACCTTAACCCTCGAACCTTATCTCCTGAATCCTAAGAGAACCCTAAATCCTTCGAACCAGCGATGGCAAAAACCAACCTTCCTACCATCAGAGATGACTCTGTTGAGCTGAAAACAAAGAAGTAGAGGACTGAGCAAGAAGCAAGAGGTAGTGTTGCTAGAACTAGGTCGGGGAGACGACTAGTGAATCCTCATCTGTAAAATCGTGTTATTGTGATTTAAAAGGAGTTGTGTGTAGAAATGTTGCTTCCTAGAAAGTTCTTAGTGCTCAAAGTACTTGAAGATCAAAAATGGTTAGAGTGTTTTTCCAACAACAATGGTCCCTAATTTTCAAAGTTAGTGAAACAGTTTTACAACTTTGTAACCTTTGAGAAATCGGAGAATGAAAATCGAGTAACCTCTTTTGTGAATGTAAAAGAAATGTCGTTTTTATCTGTTGAGTGGGCTGAGTGCTTACAAGTCCCACATGAAGGTGTATCTAGATATTTCTCGAGATCCATGCCACCTACCAGTGATATTTTCGATTGTGAGACTGCTTTGGAAGAGGTTATTGGTGATGGAAGTCAAAGACAAGTAGTTGCTGCAGAAATGGATGGAGAGAACATATTGGTGTTCAAATTTGTTCAACATGTCTTGATACTGAGGAGAGGAGACTTTTCCAATATGAGATATTAGGATATCTATCTCCTACACCTCTTAAGATATTGTGTAAAGGTGAATTTGTGCATACTGTTGTTGATCCAAATGGAAGATATGACAATTCTGAAATCGAAGACAAATTCCCTATTCTTGGCTAAGTTAATCTCTGTGATGATTAAAGTAAAAGGGGTAGCTGAGTCTCAAGATGAGACAGTAGTAGTCAAAAACAATTTTTTTATCACATCCACAATCTGTAAATACATGAGGATAAATTGGAACCCTTGGAGAAGAGAATGGGTCAATGATGACCAGAAGGTGTATGAAAAATTCAATCCTATGAATCATCCTTCAAGACCTAAGGATGTGAGGGATCCCGGTCTAGGACCTGATCAAGAGGATCCAGAATACAGTGATGATTCAGAAGAGGAAGAGTCCTCTGCTGATGAAGGAGGAGACCCTGACTTACCCACTATCCCAACTCCTAAAAATCTTGATCAACAGAAATAAGATAAGGAATAAGTTTCCTTAGAGGCTGTTGAAGAGGCTGTTGTACAGAATGAAGAATATGTTCATGAGATTGAAGCATCTTTGTTAGATGATTTGAGTCTTATTCTAGTGATTGGACAATATTTAATTCCTGGTAATGATGCAAATGAAGTTTACATTCCCTTTCCTATTTTGGAAGACCCTCCTGTTGTTGCAGAAGAATAAATCATAGTAGAAGATTCTCCTCAGGATGGAAGACCTGCTGAGAATGTTTCTAAGAATGCTTCTGTTGACAATATTATTGTTTTAATTGAGGATGAGCCAGTTTAGGGGGAGCATCAAACCAATGTTGCAAGTGTTACAGTGGCTACTGGAATTGAATATTGGGTAGAAGACCCAGGTTTTGTAGTATGTGGTTTAGACTATCATGATTCAGATAATGAACCATATCTCAATAGACCTAAGATTACTTATGATGTCGATTCTGAGTTATTTCCTGAAGATTTGGTCAGAATGCATGACCTGGATACGTTAAAGAAAAAGCTTAAGGACAGTTTTGTGGAAGAAGTAAAGAAGATGGAAGTTTCTCTGGTATATTCAGTTCAATCGGTTATGACTTATTCTGTGGTCAGTTTAGCCTCTCAAAGAACATAATTTGTAGTTTCACCTGCTGATTTAGTTACCAAAGCTGATCTAGAATCCTTAAAGGATGAACTGAAATAATCTTTTAGTGCATCAGTTGCTGAGATGAAGCACAGTTTGATGAAGAGATGAGTATGTTGGAAATATCTTTTGAACATTCTCTTACCTGTAATTTATCAACATTTATTGGCGAAATAGTTGATGATGTTAAAGACTATTAGGCTCAAGTTTCCAGACTCAAAGAAGATCTTGAAGCTCTAAAGTAATCTTTTGTTTCTTTATCCTCTTACATGAGCAAAAATTCCCAAGCAGATATGGACTTAGCTTATGTGAAGAGTGTTGTAAGCGAGATGGTTTCGGTATTTGAAGGTTTCAAAACTTCTATGAAAGATAATATTAAAACACAGGATTCCCAAGTTAAAAATATTATCAGTGGATTGACCAAATGCTTCAAAGAGACTATATCATTCTCTGTTGGTTCTCTTGCATCTAAACCTTCTGTGGATTTGAATCAGTTTTGAGCTGTGATGAAGGAGGAACTTGGTTTAGTTTCAACCAGTGGCTCTGTGGAATCATCTGAGCTGAGCAGAGTTGTGCTTTCTACCAGAGATTCAGCCAGAGAGATAATGAAAATAGTCCAAGATTATTTGTGAGAATATTCTGCCTCTTAGAGAGAAGTGAAAGAAAAGGTGGACTCCTATTTCTCAAATATTTACAAAAAAACCCAAATGACCAGTCACTTCATGATTCTGATAGAGAATATGAAACCGCCTCATGTCAATCAATAATTCAGAGAGCAAGTTAGCAATCTAAGAGAATTGACTCCAGTGTTGGAAAAATTTATGGAGAAAAAATATGACTTCATATCTACCATGGAGAGAGGAGGATGAATAATTATGGACTTTAGAAATCTATTGCTGTCTTTTCTCAATGTTGATGCTAGGCCAGTAATTGTACCTTCTGCTTTGCCTGCCTCTTCCTCTGTTGCTTCTCTAGTTCAAATGACTCCTGTCCAAGCACTTCAAATCCTCACACCAATGATCACTCAAAGATCTACTCAGTACTGGCCAGGCACAGTGTCAGTTTCTCAGCCTCTAATGGTCATTTTCTGAATTCCTAAGCCTTCACATGAATCCTCTTCTGAACGAGAAAGAAAATCTAACATTGAGGATGTGGATTGAACAAGTGGCTAGACTGTTTGATAGGAATCCACTGTATTTTATGTTATGTCTCCGTACCTTTTTGCAAACCTCTAATATAATTGGATTTCCTTTCTTTCTCATTGTGCTACTTTTTCTATTTCTTATTGTTTCCCAATTTTTGATTATCACAAAAGGGGAGAAATGTTCTACAGGGATATTAAGGGGGAGATATAGTTTACCAGGATTTTACAAAGGGGGAGAGAGTATCAAAAGGGGAGAAATTTTCTCTATCATTCTCTGCCCTTCTGATACCAGTGATTTTCCTTTAATTCTTTGATACCATTACATTTAGTTATCTGATACCATTTCATTTAACTCTTTGATACCACTAATTGTTACTTTTGATATTGTTGCATTTAATTTTATCTCTGATACTATCACATTTTCTTCCACCTATGATCCATTATCTTCTATAACATACTGTTTCTCTGAGATAATTGCATTTGATGATATATCTTCTGATACAACTGCTCGCTATTTTAAAACTATAATTTTATAAGTTGTGATTATCAAAACGGGGGAGATTATTGACCTCACCTGTTCTGATAATCCCAATCATGCTTTCATATACTTTGATAATCTCAATCAAATGTTTTTCTATATATTAATTCATTCAATATGTGATCAAGATGATAATAATATTAAAATAATCCCTAAGATATGTTAATCTTTGTTTATCCATGTTTATATAAGTTCTGAAATAATTCTAACCCAATCGGATGTGTTTTGGATAAAAGCAGATAAGTGTAAGCTACTGTTCTGCACATAGCTACTGATAAAGATCTACAGGTACTTAGTCTACCGATAGACTTAGTCTACCGACAGACAGAGTCACCGGTACACTAAGGTCACTGATATAAACAGAGTTGCCGGTAAGCAGACAGAAACTCTACCAAAAGAACAGACGAGCTACCGATGTGTATGTCTACCAGTAGTTACCGATAGAGTAAGCCTGCTGATACAAGTAATAAAAATCACAAACCAAAGCTACTGATATGAGGAAGTCTACCGATAGAACCAGTCTACCGAGCTATAGACTAACAAACAGACTCGAGCTACTGATAGACAGAAGTCTACCGATAGAGCCAGTTCACAGATAGTTACCGATACATCGAGCTACCGATATCTCAAGAGATACCGATAGAGAAAGAGCTACAGAGGGAGAGAAACTATTATATAGAGCTACCGATGCAAGAGAAAGAGCTATAAATTGAAGATCCTATGACACTGTACACTTTTACCGACACGAGCTACTAATGATTGACCAACCAGTCAAACTCTATACTCTCAATACTATTTGTTTATTAAGGTAACTGTTACATTTGATGTTTTTAATGCAGTTAATGTTATTTAATGATCATTGTTTCCATGTCAGGGAACCGCACCTAGTACCCTTTCAAAAAGTAATTATTCTTTTTTTTCTGAAGATGAAATCTATAAAGGGACAGAAAAAGATCGTGCAATACACACTTTTTGAAATAGAGATAATAAAGGCACTAAGAAGAAACAAGAAGGGTGAAAGAGCCAAGAGCTGAAAAGCATTCAAATGTGGAGCATTTTTCACTAGTCTACATCCATACTCTAATAATCGTAGACATACACGAAGAAACTTATTCTATAGGAGAACACAAGTTGCATCTTGATTGAAGAACTACAACAAACATTTCATGCACTCAGGCTGCTAAGCTGGACCAAGAACCAAGGAAGAAAACGACACTCTGTTTCCTGAATAAGAAACCAGAGAAGGACTCAAAATCTTTTTTGATAAACCAAAAGAGTCCAGAGCTACACTACTAATCACTAAATCATTTCTAAACTCAATTATACATATCTTAGTGATTATTTTATTTACATTTTGAGCAATGTGTGTACCCTGTTTATTTTACACACATACTGACTCATGTACTAAGCTGGAGGATTCTTAAATCCTCGCTCCAACTTCATAACCCCTTGTTTCCCACTGTGGATAGTGGTAGAGGTCGAGTAAGACCTGGACAGCCTGTGTTCTGTTGTTTGTTTTTCCCACGAAGAAATGTGGTAGAGGTATTTGGACCTGGACAGTATTGTACTGTTGTTTACCCCCGATCCAGGGTGTGGATCAATTTATATAAATTGTTGAGAGGACTAAGTCTCGGCTTGAGACTGAAACTCTTGGTTAAATCTACTGTGCATTTTAATTTTAGTCTATAAGTATACTATATATTTATTTAATATTCTGCTGCTATTACTTTGAAATACAAAATTATTTTAAAGCTACTTTGATAGTTAAATTCGCAAGTGTTTATACTTATTGTAAATCAGTAATTCAGTTTCAAAAGTTAATTTAATCTTTAGATTAAGTTAACTGAGACCTAATCAATCTTTCAGAAACTGATTGAACCTTAACACTCTGTATAAATTAACTACATTTTAACTTTGTTTTTAAATTGTGGGATTTTGAGAGAAATATTTTTAACAGAAATTTTAATTTGAACTCAATTCACCCCCCCCCCCCCTCTTGAGTATCCACTCTTACCAACACAATGGTTTTTTACTATGTTTTTACCAAATATGAGTGGTTTTAAATATTTTATAGGTCCAGGAACCAAACTCCTTAAAATAATTTCCACGGTGATGTGGAATTGAGTCCAGTTTATAATGAATTGTTTTTAAAACAATAAAACATAATATAGATTTTGGAGGATTCATTATCAGTTTATAAAATTAAAAAAATAACTTAAAATACGCACTATTTTTAATGGGAAACATAATTTTAGTCATGGATACTCTTTATAGTTCTTATTACATCATTTTTGGTCTTTTATGATTTCATAATACATAACATATATTTATACCGTATTTAATTTTTACCAAAATAAAATAACCATCATAGAAAATTATTAAAAATTAACCATTGGATAACGTAGATTTTATGAATTCAAAATTAATAATTATTTTATAACAATAATTTTTTAGATATGATACATTTTGCTTTTATATAAAAATACTTATTTGTTTAAAAATATATTTTTTTATAATGTTATCCACTTTCTGACCTTTATTCAAATTAAATTATACTTCATTAAATTATTTTAAGTCTAATATTTAAATAATTATTAAATCATAATAATATTTTTTAAGATATCATTTATTTCAATAATCCATGATTTTATCAAATTATTTTCATATTTGTAACTATATATTTACCAAAATTACAACTATGATTTCTTCATGTGAAAATATAATTTTTATAAAACTAATTAATAAAATGGATAAATATAAACAGTATTTTATTAAAATAATAAAATATAAACATTCATATTATTAGGGTCGAGATACATAAGCCCTTATCACACCATTATTTGACCTAAGGGTATGTTGTGCGATGCTGACTCTTTCTGGTGGTGGTTTAGAGAACATGGTTTGGGTTGTGAGCTTGATAAGATTGAAATTATCACATAAATTGTTTCTGTTTTTTTTCAATTTTTTATACCGTATTGGTATTGGTCCCAGAAAAATCAAGGTTTTGCATTCTCCCTAAGAATCTCAGATAAATCGGCTTCTTAAGGTGTGATTATACATGTTGAGTCCATTTCGTCATATGTATGCGTCAGTTGGATTTTTCCACAACCCTTAATTTATTATAATATTAAAAATATTTATAGAATGGATATGTTATAAATTGTTCATATGCTTAATGGTATTTTAAATCCAACTAGGTAAGTTTTATAATGGTCCAAAATAGACTAATCAGTGCACATGTTTTCTATAACTACATTACATTATAATAAATTATTCATTTCAAAAGGAATTTAATTCCTAAAAGTTTGGATCATTAAATTATTTCCCGATTCATAAATTTCACAATCTAAATTTCATTTGATACACTAAAATAGATGAGGGTACTTTTTCTTCATCACTTCTTCTAGTTCCTAGGTTTTTTCCTCAATCTTAAGGTTCTACCACAACAATTCGACTGGGTGAGTTATCTTTTTCCATAGAACATTTACCCTATGATGCAATATATTCATTGGATGTTAATTTTATAAAATATTTCTCTCAAACTTTACCAAATTTAGATTTAGTACATGTGATGGGTCTCATATGTACCTTCTCAAGAGGGATACATGGAACACATCATGTACATAAGACATGTTATGTGGTAGTTCTAGTCTATAAGATACTAATATGATGTGGTCAAGGATATAAAATAGGGTTATGTATCTCGAAAAATCTTTCCCTTCTTCCCAAAACACATGAATTTATTTCACTATGATTACCTTATCTCTGAACTCAAAATCTATGTTCATTCAATGATTTTATGAATAGATTGTATATTGAATTTTTGTAAATTTCATATGACTTTGAATGTTTTTAACCTTCTTTTTCATATCTTGGATAAGATCATGTCACATAAGCTTTTTCTCTATAACATCATTCCATCATGTTGGAGTTTGAAACATCATCCTATGCAGAGTCTCATAAGGTTCCATTTGACTGATATAATTGAAACTGTAATATAATATAACTCCACTAGGTTAAGGTGATGATACAACCCTCCATTTTAATCCATTAAAAAATATATAAATATATCCTCTAAAGTTTTTTCGGTTCTATATTACTAACCATCCATATGAGGGTGATAATAAGTATTGAAACTCAATTTTGTATCCAATGCTTTCTGAAGGATTCTCCAAAACCCTGAGGTAAACATTGGAACTCGATCAGATATAATGGATATTGTCACTCCATGTAGTATTAACACATCCCTTGTATATATCATGGTGGGTTGGTAACGAGATAAGTCTTTCATGATAGTAATGAAATGTGTCAACTGTGTAAGGATATTTACAACTACCCAGATGGAGTTATTTCTTTTAGGTTTCCTAGGGATTCCTATGATTAAATTCATGGTTTTGTTTTCCCACTTCCAGACTAGTATGAGAAACGTTTACATCATAACCTTAGACTTCTTTTTTTTATCTTGACTTATTTTCAAACCAAGCATAGAGATAAAAATTATGAAATATCCCTATTTATGAAACCTAACCAAAAATTTTGATTCAGATATATGTACATCTTAGTCATTCTGGGATTAATATAGAACTATGATCTATTAAAATCATCAAGAAGTTCCCCATTTAGCTCTAGATTTAATGGAACGCATATTTGGGTTCCCAATCTTATAACTCTATCATTATAAAAGATGAACTTTAGAATATTCACTACCATTTTTTATAACTCATCATCATCTTTTAGGTCTCCTTGGACCTCTAAAGAATAAATGGTTGATTAATTTTTGACAAAGGATGGATGTATGTCCTTTTCTAATTCCCAGGTCTATCATTTTATGTACAATAATATTGGATATCTTTTAATCTTAATCATCAATAAGGCTTAAATATCCTTCATACTATGAGCATCTTCCACTTTATTCTCCTTCCCAGGATTATAATGGATTGAACAATCATACTCCTTGATCATATTTTACTACCTTTGTTCAAGCATATTGAGTTCCTTTTGTGTCAATATATACTTGAGGTTTTTATTATCCATATATATTTCATACTTTTCCTAGTAGAGATAATTTACCAAAATCATCAATTCAAAGATCATTTCAACCAATTCCAAATAATGTGTTGGGTAGTTCTACTCATGGATATTAAATTGGTGGGATGTCTAGGTTATCACTTTATTATCTTGCATTAGTACACAACCCAAGCCATTTTTTTTACACATTTATGTAGATCAAAAATCCTTCCCCGCCAGTGGGTAATGTGCCACTGGTGTAAGGATTATCTGATACATTAACTCTATAAATATCTCATTAAATTAATCATTCTAGAAAAACTTCACCCCCTTTTCATATAGATTGGTTAGTGGGATTTAAAATATTATGAAATTTCCCACAAATCTACGGTTATAACCAAGTAAGATAAAGAAACTATGGATCCCCATCATAGATGCTAGTTGGGGGAATCCTACAATTTCATTGTTTAATAATCTAAAAATATCCCTTTAATGGTGAAAACATTCCCCAAAAATGATACTTAATCAATTAAAAAAACATTTACTATACATAGCATTTAAAATTTCCTTTCGTAAGGTCTTTAGTACAACATTCAAATGATCCACATCTTACTCATTTTTTTCATAGTAGATAAGAAAATAATCTATAAACACTATTAAAAATTTCACTATTTAATACTTAAATAATATATACATTTAGTCTATTAATATAGAATGAGCATTAGTGAGTCCAAATGGAACCACTATGAACTCACTATTCCCATGCCTTGTATAAAAAGTTGTCTTGGGGGTATCCTCCTTCATCACATTTCATTGACAATATCCTAAATGAATATCCACATTAGATAAGTACTAGGATCCACATAGCTAATCAAAAAGTCATAAATATATAGAATATGAAAAATTTTATTTAACGTGATCTGGTTTAGATCATGATAATCAATATAGAGGCTCAATGACACATCCTTCTTCTTAATTAGTAGGACTGACACGAATTACGGTGAAGCACTTGGGTGTATAATAATTTTACCCAATTTCTTCTAAAGTTTCTAATTGAACTCTAAATTTTCAATTTTGGACATTATATATGGTATCATGTATATTAGTAAAGCTGTGAGTATAAGTATAATTGATAACTAAACCTCACATCTTGGATGAAGACTATTAAATTCTTCAGGAAACACATCTAGATATTCCCTTACAGTATGAATCACATCAAGGATGGTATTTCCATATTATCAATAATTTTATATAGATATGATACCTCATAATTAAATAATATCCAAGCTTGAGATGATGATATTGTAAGAGATACATCCTCCTCCTTGCACCTGTATATAATCTGATGGCGATTTGTGTTAAAGAGGTTTATTTCCATCTCCTTGAATTTTATGCTTTCTCTATACAATAAAATCTAATAAATATCCATAATATCATATAATTATTCTAAATTGGAGAATAATAATATTTTCAAGAACATTTTCAAAAACATTAACATATGATAAAATAATCATATATGTTTTCCAAATGATATAAAATCATTTGGTAAGGTGACTCAATGTCACTATAAAACATAATAGATATTATAATATGGCATGAATTGAAATACAACATGATATACACAAATCTTGAGTCGATATTGAATGAAATTTAGTCATCATAGTCTACCTATGTGATTTCCATAGCATAAGACCTTCCCTTTCCACCTTTTCTTGGATATTTTTGGTTCTAACCATCATTGTTCTCTATTATATCATATAATTTTCTTAGATAATATGCATGTTGCCTGAACTTGAGATATAAAATTATTAATGGTACCTTAGATTTGGATTTATTTTTTCCATTATGTAAACAGAATTATTAATTTTTTCATGAGAATTAGATACTTTATGGCCTTGTTTTTGACACTTCTAGTCCATATATGATACTTCCATTCGTGCCTGAATGTATATTTTTGGTACATAGAAAATTGAATCTTCTTTTTTTTCACCTTTATCATATGGACTTCAATAAGATTCATTCTGCATCTTATTTAACATGTTCTAATATTTAATTATGTTCCACTTGTTAATCATAAATTGTGATATATGGTTTGTAAAAATCACTTTAGCTCCCATCATATTATGCATCTCATTTGGGGAAGGCATGACATTATGCACCAAATTGGTTGTTGACTTGATTCCTTGTGTCTCCTTCCATTGACTAAAATAAAGGAAATATTTTGAATGATAATTACCAAAATATTAATAGAATAATATGGATACAATTAATGTTGATGGGATAATATATAAATGACAAACATTCCTTAACCTATGAATTTCTATGTTTCAATCTATGTTATCCATGATATATTTCCAAACATAAAATTTTATGGTAATTTTTTTCTCTTCATAATGGTTAATAAGGAACATGTGAACATACCAATGCATTTCCTGAATGATTTCAAAATTCTTCTGTAGCAGTTCATCTTTATCAGACATCTAGTGACGATCGATTCAATTCTCAATGCTCGCTTTTTTGGGTTATTACCCCTTGGTACAATTATGCAAGATTTACATCCATATGTAAAATCTATAAAAGGATTTTATTTATTCAAAACCACTTTATATATACTTTACCATAATTTTGGAGTGTTTTAATATGTTTATTCTCATCCCTAAGTCATTCACTAATGTTTTCTAATCCTAATCCACAAAAATAACTAGAAATATCTCTGATGCCAACTATTATAACACATATATTAATACACCTTATTTGATGATTTATTATATAAATATACACATAATAAAATCACATAAAATCATGATTCCTAGTGTAATTGGTAAATTAGGTACATATCACAAATACATGAAGCATTGGGAAAATAATATTAATTGAAAAAATTAAAACATTCTCTTAAAATTCCATTACTCTTCTAAAACTATATAGGATAACCTGGGGACGAAAATAAGAAATGGTTGATATGTAAATACCAGTAAGGGAATAATAAAAGTATAAAATAAGGTAAATTAGTACTTTTGAGTCAAGATACATAACACGACGATATAAATAGGTGGTAATCATAATCATGAACATCGAAGAATTTTGTAAGACTATAACATCAATGAAAGATATTAATTAGGAAACAACTTAAAACATTACATACTAAAAATATGTTATGGCCAACCATCGAGAAATAATAACATATTATTTTTAGGATAACTTCGCATTAAAATTTCATGGTATCTCATGTGATAAAATCATTACCCAATGTATTAGAGGGCTATACAATTTCAATCCCACCCTTCAAATTAATACTATATACATGAATTTTTGTGCCACATAGATCATTAAATATAATAATTCCTTTCATCTATTTTAGCCCAATGATTAAGTATCCTAAGTGAAATAAATGTAAGTACCAAATCAATAAAATATATGAACATCTAGGTGAATACTCTTGAGTGGAAATTGATATCGGTATTCACTACACAAATGTTTGGAATGGAAAAATCATTAGATAATATTGATAATATAATGGGTGCACATAACAATTCATGGAAGGGTTTAATGAGAGTAAAACGTGGTCTATAATTACTTGTAAATAATGAATATTATAAAAGGGATATTTGAAAATGGATTCCAAAATGAACAACTGAAGAAAAAATGGACTATTATTAAGAAATTGATTTAATAAAGATGATGACAGAGTCCCCATACCCAGAGAGGAAGCTACTAAAATATTGAGAGGATTTTCGTAAGAGATTGGGAACAACTCGGGAGGGATTTGGAGATATATAGGGAGGTAAAAATCATGCTCAATGGTTTTTTAGTGATGGGGAGTCGGAGGATGGGAGGGTATTTATAGAAAAAGAGGGGGAAATTCTTTATAAATCTCTAAATATATGTTTTGTAATCAATATGATAAAATAATAAAAAGAAAAACCATAAAATGGTTTTTTCCAATAGTTTCTACCAAATAATATTGGTTTTAAATATTTTATAACACCAATAATCTAAATCCTTAAAATAATTACCATGGTGATGAAAAAGTGAGTCATGTTTATAAATAATAGATTTGAAAAAAATTAAAATATAATATATATATATATATATGTTTCATAGGATTCATTAAGTGATTATAAATTTAATCAAATAACGAAAAAAAAATATTATAAAAATAAAAGAAAATTATGGTCTCACATACACTTTATAGTTTTTATTAAATCACAATTAGGCTTTTATGATGACATAACTGAAACTATATATTTATACAATATCAAATTTTAAACACCAAAAAAATCATATATATTAGAAAATTATGAAACATTAACCATAAAATAATTTAAATGTTCTCATTTAACAAACAATATTTATTATATCCAAATAATTTTCTAAATATTATAATTTTTACTTTTAAATAAACATCCTTATTTATTGAAGAATAATAGTTTTTACGTTGTTGATCAGTTTCCTAAATTTATAAAAACTACATTGGAATTTATTAAATTATTTTATCCTTTATACTTAAAGAATTATTATCTAAAAAATATTTAATTAAAATATCATTTATTTCAAAAAAACTTGAATTTATCAAAAGTGTTTCTTTTCTGAAAAAATATATTTCCCAAAAATAAAATTTTTATTTCTTCCGGTTGAAATATAATTTCTATCTAAATCATTAATAAAAGGGATAAATATAATCATTATTTCCCTAAAAAGAAAAAATATACAAATTATCATTACTATGGTCTAGACATACAATCGCTAATTACACCAGCATACACCATAAGGGTAAGGTGTGTTATGATAATACTTTATTGGGGGGTCTGATGAACATGGATAGGGTTGTGATCTCAATAAGCTTAAAATTATCATGTAAATGGTTTCTATCAAGTTTAATTTATTTGATCACTACGAGGTCTTGGTTAAGGTAAAGGACTATTGATTCCATCTCCCTCGAAAGCTTTGATAAATGGGATTCATATGGTATGATACTACTTTTCAAGTCCATCACATCTTCTATTTGTGTCGATAGGATTTTATCAAATCCTTTGATATATACTAATCAGAATAATCACTATACAATGAATATATTTGGAATGTTTAAGATGCTTAAAATACTTTTAAATCCAATAATATAAATTTTATAATGGTCCAACATAGCCAATTAATTTCATGTGTTTTCTTTAACTAAATTTCATAATAATAAATTTATCATTTTAAAAATGGAATTTCATTCATAAAAGTTTGGGTCATTATAAGACTAGCTACATCAACATGATATCATTATTTCTTATCAATGTTTATAATAAACTTTCATTCATTTCTAATTTTATCAATCATATTTTTACCTTCATTATTGTCAACTATAATATGTGTATGTTGATTCCCTATAGTGCACATATATGTTGGATCATGACCTTTGTGACTGTAATATGAATCTAATCCAAATAATAAAAGGTACCAATTATTATATAAAATAAATACTTATATAATAAAATTTGTAATATTAATGAAAATAGTATCTATTTAATATAGTTAAGAGGCCTGAGAACATTATTATCAACATGAAATATCATATCAGTGACTACCTTTATGCCACTAAGAGGCATTTCACCTTCAATATTGATAAATATAAGACCATGCATGGAAGAAAGGGTAAAATTGTAACACCGTGAATCTTTAAACCTAGATCCAATGGTTATTATATAACCATGGTATAGAATGAATAGATCATAATACATAGGATTTTGTATTTTAGTAGTCTCTTGTAACTATAGACATAAATTAACAACACCTTACTTTGAAAAAATAATGTACATCATATAATTAGATGAAAATTTATTATTTATCCTCAAAAATCCCCAAGTAACATATTGTAATGTTTATGGTTTCCTATGTAAGTGAGTAAAAAAATAAAGAAGTGAGCTCAAATGACTAGAAAATGGTAGTGTATAGTGGAAGCTATCATACAAAACAATGTAATCAATAGTATGTCTAGAATAAATAAATGTCATATTAAATGGAACTGTGAGTATAATATATCTATAGATTACATAACAATAAATAAATGATTTGATAAAAAAATTATTCGCATAGTTATGGAATGTATATTCCTGAAATTCATAAAAATACCATCAAGGACATGTTCCAAGACATCATAGATAAATAGGTAATAATTATATTAAATACCCATCTAGTTTTTAACATTATACCTATGGATACAACAAGGAGATATATAATTTCAGGTCACACTAAACACATAACAAGTCCAATGCTTCCATCATATAAAGATAATGGATAAAAAAATTTATATCATAATGTTCCCTAATAAACCTCATACATAAATATGATCATTTAATCAATACATATTTGTACTAAAATAAAAGATATATAGATATTTAATATTTTCCCATTTAATGGAATAATATGGCCATCTAGGTTAATACCAAAAATTATCCTAGAAACTATATGATATTCTCAATGTCATGGAAATTAATTTTATCAATGTAATGTTAATGAATTAATAGTGTAGGTTATGTTCCAATACAGTGTCACTACTTCCTTATGGGGAAACCAAATTTGAACTTTAGGATGTTTCCAAAAAAACAAAAGCAAGGGTTTGTAGAACAATGGGAGTACGATGATAAGCCCATAGGGAGGCATTTAATACAAGTGAAACCTAAGTATTAGAACCTAATGTGAATTATTCATGCATATTTGGAGGAGTTAGGTTATTCTATATAATTTAAATGACATTAAATAGACAGACTAAGGGACTGTGATTAATTTCAATGAGCTACCAAAAAATGTAGGATCTAGAAAAAGTCGGTCCTAAGGATATATATATATATATATATAACTGGATAGGAAGAGTCAGGGGTAAAAGGGATTATTAAAAAATAGGAATATTTCATACTGAAGATATCTATAATTACCTAAGAATCACAATATGTTGGGATCATGAAGGACCACATTTTATCTGTCTTCATGACAGCTTTCTTTGATAACATAACTGCTACTCGATTTTCTTCTCGATATATATGTAAGAAAACTAGAGTGATTTGGTCATCCTTGTTGAGACATTTAGTCCTTCGGTATAATACCCTCTAAAGAAAATTTCTTTCTTTAGTTTTTAAAGCATTTACAGTAACTTTTGAGCTAGATTCAATCCAAAAAAATCAAGTTGTATTGGATAACATACCCAACCACATATGGCATTCCCAGTTGTTCTGATTCATATTTTTTTCCCAATGATACTATAATGATAAAAATATCAGTTCAAAAAACCACGATGTGTATGAACAAACCCCCCAAAACCTGAAGGGCCAAGCAACCCAGAGGCTACCCCATCAATATTAACTTTGATCCGTGGGCTTATTAGGGGAATCTAGTGAATAAAATTTATCATTCTAGGCCTCCTTGCTCAACCTGTAACACCCAGGAGACTTATAATATTCATATCATGCATAGTATTATTCATACTACCTAGTTAATGCATATAGGTTGCGTACAAATCGTTTTCTAGTGTTAGCATTCCCATGTCAAAGAATGGTTGCTTTCCATCAAAGAGATTATCATTATGAGATCTCCAATCAAATGAAAAAACTGAATAAGCCAGTACTTATAAAATATTCTTGACCTACTCACTGACATACATAGAACAAAGTATGACTGGGAGATCACATCACAACATGCTACTGTCAAAGTAGGTGTAAAAAATTTCATGTCTGTACTGCCAAAGAGCCCATGCAAAACAGCAAGAAAGAAACAGATGAACCACATATTCCCCATCCTATTTTAATGAGCTAGTTTAGAAGAGATCAATAATTATAAATTGGGAAGATCTAAAAACTTAGGTTGAAAATATAATCAGGGGTCACTAGTTGATTTTGATCAAAAGAATCAGTTCTACCTAGATCAACAAATACTCTATAGTCTAGAGGTAGCTATCAAAATAGTTACATTAGGAAAAATCTTATATAAAGAAATGATTTGAATATACTGGTCCTAAACAATCTTTTCTTAATTATATTAGGGTCTTATTTTTAGTGCCTCATATAATGTAAATGTTAAAATGATGAGACAACATTGTTTTATAAAAAAACTCCTAAAAAATAGTTTCAAAATTAGAATTAAATATTCAATAACGTTATATTACCCATTATCTCAATATATAACCCTAGCCATATTATTTGTAAATATTAATAGGAGAATTTATTATGTGAAATGACAATTAAATAGAATTAATATTCATTACAATACAAACATCAATAGAGAGAATCAAAATCAACAATCTTACTTTAAATTGAATTGACTTCACGAGTAAGAATATGTTATTCTTTTCATGGAATTATATTCATGAAACTTTTTGTTTTTAACTCAATTTACATCATGAATAAGAATTTAAAATTCTTCATTGGTTTGGATATCTTTTTATTCAATGATTGAGTTTCATTCATGGGATCTTAAGAGGATTTATAGAGGTTCAATAGAGGTATTTGACTGAGCCTTCATCATATAGAATGATATTCATGTCGTTATTTTTCATGGTCATGTAATTTCACTACTTAAATAGGTTCACAACTTTGGTGGGGACTTTATAGAGGTTTTTATTCCTATCCTCAGAAGTAAAAGTCATAAATATAGTATTCATGTCATAAAATGTCTCTAATTTCAACAATTTTACTGTCACTTTCTTCATATTATGTAGTATCCCATTATCTGAAAAACTCAACCACACATCACTGTGTCATATCATAAAAGTTATATAAAACATGATGAAGTAAACCACAATATATATATATATATACACATAATTTATATATATATATATATAATTTTCTTAATCTTGAATAATTTATTATTCTCATGAAATCAGAATCTCAATAAGAAAATCAAAGGAAACTCTTTTAATTATAAATAATCTTTATGACCAAGAAAATAAAACCATGTATCAACAAAAATGTTTTATCCCCCAAAATCACCGCTGAATAGAGAATCTGTCATAACTTATAGTAAATTTTTTCATTCAAATTACTTCTCTCATTGATTGTAATTTCTCAAATGCTCCTCAGATGACCATCTCTGTGTTGTGATTTATATCACTATGAATTTTTACTTCATCACTCCTGGGAGAATAAAAAATTAGTTATGATCATAACTTGAAGTCCTATTCCTGAACATATCCTTTCATTGGATCTAACATATCTAATCCATAAATACAAATAACACAATTAACTATTAGGACATTTCAATATGATTCAAATGAAACTAAGACTGTGGGTTGGTGATTATATGATAAAATCAAAACCAAAAGGAGGGAAGACTCAAAAGAATTATTCATTATAATCATGAACAATGTAATGAATAACCTACACAAATAGTAATGTCTAGGCACTCTCCAAATCTCAATGTAGTTCCATGAATGTTTCATGAAAGCTAAATGAATGCACCAAATTTATTTATTTTATATTTTTCTTTATTTTTTTTAAATCATATTTTTATAGATTTAAAATCCACCACAAATCCCCATAAGATCTTTTATGAGAATCACACATTTGTAAATGGTGATTTTTATCCCACTGATATGCATCCCATGTTTCTTTAAAAAATATGGTAATAAAACAACTATATCATATTTAATCAGGAATTACGCCTTGTGGATCTAGTGAAAATACCACCACACATCCAATTAGTAGTAATAACTACATATATTGAATGAATAAAAGTTTCTACAGACTTATTCATTTGAAAATCATGAAATAAACCAAAGAGTATAATAGGAATGGATAAAATAGGCATGAAATGTGGGCCAATCCTAACAAGTTAGTTCATTGAAACCATAGTCTATGTAGGGTTGTTATACAGTTTGAAATTATGGAAAAAGATATCAACATTCAAAATTTCCAAATAATTTTAGATGTGTATTTTTTCTGTCATATTCTCAATAATATACTAGTGTGTGTTCTAAATGGTTTACATTCCCCTAGTGTCTCTTATGAAATATACTTAGAAAAGAATTATAAAATGTATATTCAGGATCCTATTAGGAAAAAGATTCAAAATTAAAAGATAAATCACTTAGGCAATGGATATTAAGTAATAAGAAAATTAGTGAACATTGTTTTGGAATTAGGAACCATAAATAAAATTCATAACTCTGAAATCAAGGTAAATACTAAATTGGAAAAAATGTATTTTAACAATTTCTATCTGAACATTATATTTAATTTAAA
Organism: Viscum album; assembly: GCA_963277665.1. Classification (NCBI taxonomy): domain Eukaryota; kingdom Viridiplantae; phylum Streptophyta; class Magnoliopsida; order Santalales; family Viscaceae; genus Viscum; species Viscum album. The sequence continues at coordinate 1,401,282,232 of OY728121.1, read as the reverse complement.
TGGGTGTAATGAAAGTTTCAAGTTAAATAATATCTCCTGGACCAATTAGATGGAATGTAAAGAAATTCATTTGAAAATTCAATAAAGCTCAAGAGTATCCCCAACAACACAAACACACACTTATAAGTAAGCAATCTATGCAGTGTTTTTCAATCAAGGTGGGAGATATGGAAACAATGTAAATAAGTTTTTTGGAAAAAATAAATTGGTTCTAGGAATCTAGATTTATATGAGATGAATGTAATTTTATAGGGAAAATTTATAAAATACTTGGTGAATGTAAAAAAACCAAAAAATGGTCATATAAAAAGACACATGCACTTAGAAAAATGGGTAAGGATGAAAAAGATATCGAGGACAAAAAATATATAATAGTTTGTGAGAAAAATATTTTTGTAATATTTCTTCCCATATATATGAACTATAGGGAGTAAAATGATGTTCCCCAAAATATACCTAAAAGAAAATTCCAACAGAGAGGAAGTGATCCAAATCGACATGACAAAGACTCAATATATTAGAAAAACAATAGTTCATATCCAATAATGTGATAATTGTGACATTGCTATCCAGGAAGATGGAAAAATATTAATCTGCATAGTCTATTGGTGTAGTGTCCCATGACCTCTTACTGGAACTAAATCTAGTATCTTACATCTCCATATGGTTCTTAGGAGGGTTCACCCCTTTGTAAATACCCAAATAAATCCATTTGTATGATAGTAAGAGAATCATTTTAGCTCAAAAAAGGATCTCCTAAGGGGGTCCCTGAATCTCAACATCCCAAGGAAACATCTCATAATAGATTCCAAACATCATCTTAGTTTGTCCATAAAATTTCATATAGGAAGTGGCAGATCGAAGCATAGTAACAACATCACACATGAGGGATAAGGTGAAAGAAAGAATATTGAAATCATAAAAAATGTGTATCCCATTCATTATGTAGAAAATACCTAAAAAATGAGGTTTGATAATACAGAGAAAAAAATGTTCCTTATGAAGAGAAAAATATGGGAACAATAGGGAGAAAAACTAAGAATAATGGGTAAAATCTTGGAGTGCATAGTCTTTCATACCCTCCTCAATGTTGGGTTTCTAAAACTTCCCCTTCTAGGTTAATATCTTCAATAGCGTAAGGGGTGTTTTAATTAGACTCTTGATTAGTGTTCATAGATCTAGAAGTAGGTTTGGTCGTTTCTGGATGAACGAAGTCAAAAACTGGTGAAGGCGGATGTGTGTATCAGAATAAGGACGAAATTTCAACCAGAAATATAGATAAAAGGATCCTCCATAGGAGCTCTAATCATAGCCCAATCACCCCAATGATCACACATTAAAAGGAAGGCCCACCAAGTGGGAGGGACATTAATCTTAGCAAGATGATTGACTGGGGGAGTTTTTGGCTTGATGTAGGAAGGAATTGGAATGGATCTGGAATTTGGCTCAATTGTAGAAAGATGAGGGTGGGAGGAAGAATTAGTTGCGGGTAGTGCTGGACTAGATGGTTGGGAAGTTTAGGGAATCCATGTGGGCACTATGAAAGGGGTATCCATGCACTCGTAGATAGCACACTCATTCTCTAGTAGGGAATAAATATCACCCCCATAGTAATGAAACCACTCCCCATGGGCAAAGTAAATAGATACTTACTTGGATGAGGTGGAAACTATGGAATTTGTAGGATATTATGTAACTGATAGTGTTGTTGATGTATCAGTTACCAATTCCTCATCGATATACTCTATGTAGTCTTCTACAAACTCATAGTGTTTTAAAACCTTCTGAAGTATTCCCATATTATTAAGTATGACCAGATCAATGTACTACATTTGATTCAAGGAAGAAAGGGGTGTTAAAAAATAAAAACCCCAAATTATTTTCTAAGTGTGAGAAATTTGATCCCCATGAGTGTAATATGGATCTTAAACACTTTCCCCTCACAATAAAGGTAAAATTGATTGTAATAATTCACTATAGGGATTCCCGTGGTGATGTAAAGAGTGAGTACCTACAACTAACAAACCACACCATGGGAACACCTCTTGAAAACTAGGCTTAGGCCAATAAGTGACAAAAAATCCCCAAATTGACACCTCTCAAATTGGTGGTCTTTTCTGTTTAGGGATCTGGAAATTTGGTCAAGTAGTGGGAAATCACATTCCAATTCATTGGGGTTTCACTTTTTTTTGGGTCTAGACATAATACCATATTGGAACGTTGGGATGAAAATTTGTAGGATTATATACTAAGGTAGATTCTAAAATGTACCAAATTAATCTCCCATTATTTTTCACCATGTATGTATGAAAAACAAACAACATCCAACTAAAAAGTATTGTGTAATTCAATAAATATCATCCTAAACATATCCTCATGGAACTAAATGATATGGTTAAGATATAATTGAGATATCGATTGCATAACCTCTTTGGTTTTAAGGATCTTTTGTAACACTTCTATTTTAAGCATTTTGCAACACCGTATTGGATTATTCGAGATGAGTTCTACGAGAAGATGATGTTATGGTTTTCAAAAATGGGGGTAGGGACGAATTGGAATAGGTTTAGTGTCATTATAGTATAGATGTGGTGAATTAAATGCTAATACCACTGGTGAGAACCTGTATGATGGATTGGCAGGTGGAAAACATAGTACCTAGGTTTGACACGTCATAGTAGATGGTTCCTTACACATTGTGAATTCATGGCCACAAACATGGGAGGGGTTTTCTCATTTTTTTCACATCATGTGATCAATTTATTAGTATAAGGAAGGTTTCAATTTAACGAATAGGTGATATATAGGGTTATAGTGGAAGTGGTGGATGGGAGGATGATAAATGAGTGAGGAGGGGAAGCAGAAGCAGCATCATGATTTTACGGTTTGCGGGAGGGGAAAAAATATTTCACATAATTCAATACATGAGTTGGTAACTCCTGATTTGAATAATGAAACATTAATTTTTGAAACTCTATGAAACTAATTATTTGAATATTAAATTCATGTCATGAATCAAGAAAAACATATTTGTTTCCCTGCATAGGTTATAAGTTATTAGTGAAATTTGATCATCCCAAATTCTTCAAAAATAATTTGAACTAAAATAACAAACCTAGGTTACATCCAAGTCATTTAATCATTTAAAATCCAGATCAAGATACTTATTTATATATTTTTAATCTAATTTTAAAGAGAGGATGAACCCCTCATGAAAATTTTCCATATATAATTTATATCATTTTACATTATCCTAGAATGGTGGTTCCATTCCTATTATAATTTCCACCACTCCATAAGGAAAAAAATTGATAACATCAAATGTTCCTAACTATGAAGATATAAATTTCCCTAGAAATAATATTAAAAATATTTAATCAAGAGTACCCTGTCTACAGTAGTGAATGTCCTCAAGAAATATGTCGATCATTCTGTTGTCTGATTTTCTCATTATAAATCATGGAATCTCATAGGCATATATTATTATTTCTTTTAACTCATACAATTGTTACAACCTCAAATTTCCCACACCCTAATCATCAATGTTGATCTTTTTTATCACCCAGGATGAGTGATGTCCAAATTCTAATGGAAATTGACAAGGATTCCCATATACAACCTATAAGGGTTTTGTACCAATTGATGTTCTCTAAGAAGTGTGATACACCCAAAGTACATCATCATGATTATTACTCTAGTCATTTTGTCTTTTATTGAACATATTTTAGACAATTTTTTTAATTTCATGTTTGTAAAATTACACTTTACCACTTGTTTTTCAGAGGAATGTAGTGTTAATATTGTAGAGAACCCCATATTTTTAAATAATCCCTTTCATAAAATTATTATTATATTATTTTACTGGATTACTAATGAGTAAAAAAATATTTCCATACTGAGAAAATCAATTCTTCATTTGCAATTTCATCACAACATTCATTTTATTAAAATTTGTAACTTTATCCTCTACCCCCTTTAATTCATAATCCACAAAAACAAAAATGTATATATTTATGAAAGAATTATGAAAAGGATTGATGAATTCTATTGCCCATAAAATGAATAATTCCACTTCAAGAATTGGATTTTGGTTCATTTAATGACATATTTCAATGGTGACTATTATTTGGAAACGATCATGGCATTGGAAAAAATCCCTCATTACCTAATGGAGTATGGGACAAACAAATCCACTATGAATTATCTTATAAATGGTACAATAAATCTGATGATGACCTACAGTAGGTGATTCATGAAATGATCCCAAATTTATTTGAAATTCTATTTCTGGGATATATTTTTTCATCAACCCATCAACATATTTATTTAATAATATTGAATCATCCTTGTAATAATTTCAATATTCAACTAAAAATATATTCATCTTCTAAAATGAAAAGTGTTGATAAATGGTCCTAGTGGAAAATTATTTTTTTATTTCATAAATCCTTGGTAGATAATGTAAATTAACATATAATTGTTTTTCATTATGGAAGTTTTCCAAAATTTCAAGATGATCGTATTCTTCAACATTGGGCCACTAGAGTTTGGGTAAATGATCAAAAGTGAAATTTTCTTTATTGTTTGTATATTTTATAAAAATAAAGAATTATTACTATCGTATAATATACCGTATCAAACTTGATTTGGTATTATTTATTTCAAAATATATTTAAACATTTCGTGAAAAGTGTACAGAATAACCTTTGACAGGACAAGATATGACCAGAATTTATCGAATGAAAAAACTACTGACTAAAAAATATGAATTCACATTATTGTTGTGGGTTTATACAGTTCTGTAATAACCATGAAATTTGTTTTAAAAACCTAAATGCATTGTTTTTCAAAACTTGTATAAGAATTGTGTCTCTATGCACCATAAAGTGGAATTTTTCTCAATTTAATACAATTCAATTATATTATAAATTATTTAGAATTAGGTTCAAGTTGTTCCGGCATACATATAGAGATTAATCATACACTGAGAAATTATCCGTAAAAATTTATAGTTACTAAACTTCCTTATAATGAGAAATAAGTGTCATGCACCATTGGAATGTTTTTAGTGTATGAAACATTCCAAAAGATATTCAATGTTAGTTGAAGTTTCTATATGGACATGTAAATATTGTTTTTGATTGATATTCTAGGATGAAATTTATTTAATTGTATCAAAAATATTCATCGAGGTAATAAATATAATTCATTACCTACTAATCTCTCCAAAATTTTATTCATTAATGATGTGGGGAAGTGATCCTTTTATATGTATATATTTAGATTTCTATAATAAATACAAACTATTGATATCATAATTTTATCTGTTGGTATCATTTCATATTCATTCTATTTAACAACTGTTAAACTTCTTTTTTTACTATTGGATATTGTATCACTCATTCTTTGTCAAAGGTAGAGGAAAGGATTCCAACATCAAGTATATTCCAAACTTCCTTCTTGTCCACCTATTTCATGGATGGGATGAGTCACCTTTATGTTATCTATCTTATATTGGATCCTTCTTATGAAAAATAATTATGAGTTCAAATCATAGTTTTGATTACCTTGATATCATCCACACTCCAAGCTATTAAGTTCCTCTACAGCTTTAGGAATTTCAATATTTCCTCCTCTTATTATTTGGTTGGTTCATAACTTATGATGACTTGAAATGTATGTGTAGTATATAAAATTGAATAATTAAGAATATCTGGTAGAGGATCCATCTATAATGTTTGTGGTTTTATGGTTGAGGGTGTGAATTCCAGGGAAATGTCTCTTATTAAAGGTTTAATGTATAACAACTGCCTACAGTCACAACTATTCTCATTATTATGGGACTCAATCTCCAACCTGAATATTATCTCATCTACAAGATCCATCATATAATGTTCTTATTCATGTTTTGACTATTATTTTGTTATTTCATTAAGATTATCTTCCTTCATTGGATATAAAAATGGGTTAAAAATCAATTGAATCACCACTTTGCTTATATTCCTTTGTAAAATCAAAAACAATTTTATATTCACCAACTCAGAAGACAAGTCTTATTATATTTACACCAATTAATGTTTTACTAGTATTGATAAATTTTCATCCTAAAATGATGGGTACAACACATTATTCTTCTATATCCAAGATATAAATGTCTGTATGGAAAAAATATTAATAACATTAACTAAAACATTCTCAATAACTTCCTGATGATACTTGATTGATCTATCAGAAATTTTTTGTTTCACCCTTTTATTTTTAAGTCCACCAAGTTCCAACCTTTGAAATATGTTCATATTCATGGGATTAATTTTTTCACCAATATCAAATAAATAATTCCTAGAATTATTTTTTGATAATGGAGAAGGTCATTGAGAAACTGTAAGGGTATCTCGTATTTAGAAGAATATTTTTTTTGAATAACCACTTAAATTTATTTATTTAGGGAGATTACTCCAAATAATTCTATTTTTTCTTTATGGACAAAAACACCTTTAAGAATTTGGCATGGACTGACATCTAGGAAATGGCCTTAGAAAATGTAATTTTGATGTGAAACTACTTAAAAACATACAATAAGTTATTATAATCTCACTTTATCTTCCCTTACATCATCCTATTTGAAAATTTAAGATAGTGTTTTAATAGTTTTGGGACTATCTAAGTATATTATTTTAGGTTTTTATACTTTTTAAATTTATCCTTTTCTCCTTCACTTACTTTTGGTTCAAGATTTTGGATGATTTATTCTCTAAATATTGATGTATTAATTAATCTCTTTATAAAATATTTTCTCATATTTATTAGGATTATATTTCCTATTCTTATCAAACTTAAATGGTTTTTTCAAACTTATTTCTCTTCTACTTATCATGACCATATCCTTAGGAACCCCTCATGAACAAGTCTCTTTATTATATGAAAATGTACCTTGCAGTTCATCTAAGAGAGTTAGAGAAGTTAAACTGACTTGATGTTCAAGTTTGTGGAGGGTATATTTTTAATTATTCCATTCAATCGTTTCTTTTTTCATTCATAGAACATCCTTTTGAAAAAATTTTGTGAAAATATTCTATAAATTTTACAATGGAGGTTAGGGTGCTTGAGGTTTTCTTGTCAGATTTGGATCCAAAATTTTTTGTTATTGTGGGAACTATGGGGCTCTATGGTGGATATGGTTAGTTAGTTCAGTAACATCATACTGAGGTGGAAAACCATGTGGTAAAATAGTTATTTTTTGAGTTTCAGTCACTTATTTGTTGATAATATCCTTGATTGGTTAGTGGAATCTATTGTACTGGTCTTTGCTGGTAGTATGGTTGTTGGTACTACTATAATGGATGATTTTAACTTACATTTCTCCAATATTGAGATGGGTTTCTATACAACCCTACTCAATGGTCTTGATATGGGTTTGTGACTCCACACATCTCATATGACTGAAGTTCCATAGCTGGAGTAGGTGATCATGCTTGTGGTTTGGGAAACAAAAATTTTTCCAAATTTTTGGTGAGATATTCTATATATTGAACAAGCTGGTTGTTTTACTCTACTTGATACATCTCACACCTTGTATGTCCTTGATCTCTTTTCCACATGCTAGAGTTATGAGATATTTCATCATGGAGAGCTATACCCCCTTTTGTGCTTTTAACCTAAATCTCTCATTAGTGGAAACATCTTCAATGGTTTAAGAAGTATTTTGTACAACATGGTATACCATTTTTAAATTAATCCCCATATTGAGCCAATTTTTTCAACTTTTTAAATCAGTCACATGCCTCCTAGGTTAATTCTCCACTTACTTACAGAAAATTATGATTCATTAGGTTGAATTTTTAACCAATACTTTTCTTTATCTTTTAATGAGAATGATAAAAATTTAAGTAGGATAGTATCTAAAGATAAAACACAGTGTTTAAAGGTGTCAAACAATTTTTTGGAAATTTGAAATATGCTTAAGCAAATCCACACTTTGAAAACCATGGAATTGGCCTGTATTTTTTGATCATATAAATTATGTTAGGATTGATTTTGAAATTGTGTTCCTAGATAGGAGGGAGAAAAATTATCAGTGAAACACCATTAATGGATGAAAATACATGATCCAAAATAGTTCACTAAGGAAATAGTGATTTCACTCCCTACTTTTCAAGTGGCACAAATGATCATTTCATTGATTAGGAGAAGTGAGATTGTAGATCTTAGACAGGGTTGAGTGATGTCATTCCAAAAAGTATCTTTTAATTTTGGGTCTGAATACATGATTTTCGAGGGATTCCATGCTCTTTTATGTAATATTAGTGTCTCGATTCATTGAATAGAGGCTCTTTATGGATAATGAAAAAAACAATACTTTGATGTAATAAAAACGGGAGGGTAAAAATAAGTGATGAAATCTTGGGTTCGTTTCGAAGGCCATCATTACTAGGGATTTCCCTGAAAATGGTTTCAAAATTTGATGCACTCACATGGTTTTACCACATCAACATGTGGTTTCCAAATTATAAATTTTTTATTTTTCCCAACTAACATTCATTTATGTGTTTTCAAAATTTTGGGATTATGGGATTGAGTCCACAAGGTGGTGATGGCAATTGGTGAGACCAAAGGATTAGAACCTAAAGTGGATTCATTTGGAATATTTTTTTAGATTTGTATTATTATAGAAAATTGAACTAATATGGAATATATTGTGTTAGGATTCGAGATTAATTTTAGATATCGAGTTCAGAAGATATCTATAATGACCCGGAATTTTAACATTAGAATTTCCCTTATAAATGTATGTAATTGTGTCATATTTAGTAATGTATTATAAATAACATGGGCCACAAGATAAAAATGAATTCTTTTTATTATATTAATTCTAACATTTAATTTAAAGAATTAATAGGCTATAATAATTGAAAGCATTACAATGGGAAAAAATAAAAAAATAAGACAATAATAGTATGCATGTTTGGATCACCTCGATCCCCTAAAATAATCACACTTACAAACAATACTATAGAAATGAAGTAGGATTCTAGAAATTAAATATTAATTTCTAAAATTGAAAAAATATATAACATTGAGAGAGAATATAATTAAATGAATATTAAATGAAATATGATGTATTGATAGGAAATTGGGAACCCATACGACCGTTATAAATCTGACCATTGGAATAGTAATCTGACTATTGGAATCATAAACTAAACACTATAATACCTTCATAACCTAAGTGTAACATAATATTTAGGTATCTTATAAAATTAAAATATAAAATATTTATATCATGAAATAATTAAATAAATTTTCAAAATATGATATAATAAGTGTTCATAATTTTGAAAAATATGTGTATTATTTTAATTTTTATAAAAATATAATGATTTAAAAGAAACATTAGTTTTATAAAATTGGTTTATAAATTAATATTATGATGTATTATAATGATAATATAATTTTATGAGACCATGTTTAGTTTTTCAAAGGGTCGTAAAATTGATCATAATATTATATTTGACAACTTTCAAATAAATGAATATTTTATTTAAAAAAATAAATTTCGCCTATTTTGAAAATAAATTTCATAAAATGGATTTAATTTTTGAAATCTACATGTCAAAAAAAATTAAATTTTTTTTATTTTTTTAAAATAGTTGAATTTCAGTGAATAGTGAAATAAGTAAAACTACGATATTTAGTATTATAAGCAAATACATTTATCTAAGAGTCATGGATGGTGTAAGAACCCAATAGTTCAAAATCACATACACCATTTACTATATATAGTCACAATAATCAACACTATTAGTAGTCTTGAGCCAACCTCTCATGCTATAATCCTTATTTTTTTCATAATTCAAACTTATTAAGGCGTTTGTGCAAACCTACAGAGGATGCTTGAAAAAGATGTAATGTTTTTCTAAAAGTGTTTTTTATTTTATTTCTTTCTCCATTGAATTCAATTATTTTTATATCATGGTTATATAATAAAATTTGTATATTAAATATATTTAATTGTTTTTATGTTATGGGTATGAACTAAAAATTCTCATACTTCCCTAAAATTGGTTATGAAATCATTATTTGTGTGTATGGTAGTCTACCACCTCACGAAATTATGTCATTCGTTTTTCCATTACCACCTCTCAAGATTTAAAATAATGATTGAAATAATTTTTATATATTATATACATGATATTTAGGATTTATTTATTCTTATTTAACTATTATATAATACATACCTTCATGCTTTCCATTTTTTGGGAATACAATAACGTTGTTTTTGTGTACTGTGGATATCTGCCTCCCGAAGCGATGTGATTTGTTCTTGCCTTACATAAAATTTATTAAAGATGGTTTTCATAAATATATGTGATATATTTGAAATATTAATTATAATATAATGATAATTTATATATCTTATTTACTTTTCTTTCTTTCAATACGGCAAAGGAATTGAAAAGGTATTCTTGCCACTAGTGCAGAAATCGTTTTTTACGTCACCATTTTTTACGTCGGTTATATATAACCGACGTAACAATGCGGCGAGTAGCTTTTTCACGCCGGTTATTTTAATAACCGACGTTACAAATCGCGCCTGTTGGGGTTTTACGTCGGTTATCAAATAACCGGCGTAAAAAACCAATGTGCGGGGGGGGGGGGGGGGGTTTACGTCGGTTATCAAATAACCGACATAAAAAACCCCCGGGGGCTTTGGTTTTTTACGTCGGTTTCCAAATAATCGACGTAAAAAAACCTGATATCTACGCGTTTTTTACGTCGGTTATCAAATAACTGACGTAAAAAACCAAAGCGCGGGAGCCTTTTTACATCGGTTTTAAGATAACCGACGTAAAAAAGCTAAAAAATTGTTTATAACGTCGGTTATATAATAACCGACGTTATAAATCATTTAAAAAAATTAAAGCCCGTCTTCTGTCATTTACGATTTTTTCGATTGACAGTCGCCGGCTCGTCTCTCTCTCGCGCGGTAAACCCTAATCGGCTCGTCGATCGCCTGTATTACACTCATTTTGGCTTCATTGTTTATCTTCTTCACTGCTCTCGGATCTATCATCTCAACTCGCGACATTCAAGTAAGCCTTCCACGAATTTATTTCGTTCGTTTTTGTTTCGATTCTTGATGTGCTTTTCGTTCGTTTTTGAATCTCGTGGATTTTTTTTATTGAAAATGGTTATTATGTTCATTAAACTCGCAACATTCAACTCGCAAATGGTTATTAATACATTGTGGATTAGCTTCAGCAAAATCTGAAAAATAATGGGTGGTACTGTAACGTTCCATTCTTCCAGCAACATTATTATTTCCTACTTAGCTAGAATGTGTCTTTCTGGATGAAGATTGGTAGTACTTATTTTCTTAAAATCATATTTTCAATATGATTGTCCAGAAAATTATTTTCATGAATGAAATTGGACCAGGTACAATCGGTAATACCTATCCTTAAAATTTCATTCAACATTCTTACATCATAATATTTTTTCAAAAAATTATGATTTTAAGAACTCCTAGATCAGAAAACCATCATCTGTTTTCATCTGCATTCATAAAAATATCAATTCATACCTATTACAATCAAATATTTCATTCTGGACTCATGGTGAGTCTGATAATACATTTCTTCTTTCAGTCATCTCCTAAAAATGATGGACCTTTTCATGCAAAGTGTATCTGATTTCTTGAATACGATGGTATGTCCGATTTTCAACAAAACCAAGTGAGGTGAATTATTTTATTATTAATAATTCATAAAAAAATTATAATACCAAAATATTATTATCATCCTTTTCAGATTTTTCATTATAAAAAAGGTAAAGGGTACTTTCTTTTCATTCTCAAGTTAAATTATATTTTTTATAAAGGTCTTTTCTATGTAGGTAGAAATAATTTAATGATAATTAGATTGAATTAGGTATATTATCTTATCTTACCATCCAAACACATTTTTATGTATTAATAATTATTATGTTTTGTAAAAACAATTATGACCCCCATTTCATTTTTGTTAGTTAATTGATCTACGAAAGTGTTATAAATGATTTGATGATCACGATTCACCCATATATATGGTTAGTCATTATGTGACATTTGGGTCCATAATATCCAACTAATGCATTCGACAATGCATTATATATCATAGATCAATATGGGATAAAGATGGTTATACCATGTCCAATGTGTTATGTGATGTGCCTGGTAAGAAATATTATAATAAATTATAGGAAAGCTGATTAACATATCCCAATATGAGGTGAATGAAACTATGTTTTCCCTTGACATATGTTATGACTTATATGATTATGTTTGTGCCACACTCTTATGTTATTCCACATACCAATGTTGTGATCTTGTGAATAAGGTTTTTTAAATCATGTTCCCACTATCATATAAATCATGTCTTATGTTATGCTAAAATTGTTATACTTGGACTCAGGTTTTATGATCTATGATTATATAGAACTATTTCACTTATCTTTTTGATCTTGTGCTTTGTGTATGCTCTTATACCCCCATGGATATCTTTTTATGAGATTAGATATTATATTTATATATATCATGTTTACCCATAATGAGTATCATAAATCAAAACTATTATTACTTTCATTCCCTAAGTTATAAAAATAAGTATTATGTAGGATGATTCAAAAATTTAATCTGTGAGATGAGTTGTTTTATGTGTGAAACCCAGGCCAAACACATATGTATTTTTTTATTGGTATGACATATATGTAGTTTGACATATACTTTTTTTTACACTACCATGATATTAACATTAATTTTTCTAAAGAAATATTAATGTCCTTAGATTATATATCGGATCAAAAGGATATAGTAATTCTAATATATAATCAGAATGATCAGATAATATGACAATATTATTAACCATAAAACAAATGGTCTATATTCATATTTTTAACATGACACTTACGATGTATAGCTATTTGGTGTTGGGTACTTATGAAAACTACTACTACTTTCAAGATTTGTTTTATATTTTAAATTGTTTTACATTCAAATTATGATTTTTTTCATATAAACATGTTTTGTCTTATCTTAAAAATATATATTTTTTGTTGATATTTGTTATAGGTAATAATGATTCGAAGTTGGATTAGGGAACATCGAATGAGCAATGAATTTGAGGAAGGTGTTGATGCCTTTTTGGAATTTTCAAAACGAAATGTTCCAAGTAGTGACATTTTTTTCTGTCCATGCCTGAAATGTTTGAATATGAAGAAGTTGAAAAGTAGAGAGATAAAAGATCATCTGATATGTCATGGTTTTAATCCGAGTTACAGCCCTTGGATTTGGCATGGTGAAACTGGACGGAATGTCACTGATGATGATGATTCGCAAGATGGTAACTCCGATGGAATTGAATAAATGAATCGCGATATTGTAGCAGAACAAATTGAGATAGAACCGACAGTTGCACGTCTATATGGTGATGCTGAAAAACCATTATATCTCGGTTGTACAGATTTTACGGTTCTGTCAGCGGTGTTAAGATTGATTAACCTAAAGGCGAAGCATGGATGGAGTGACAGAAGTTTTACAGAGCTGCTACAATTGATGAAAGACATTCTTCCAAAAGATAACGATCTTCCAGATTCACATTACAAAGCCAAGAAAATATTATGCCCGATGGGATTGGGATACAAGAAAATACATGCATGTCCGAATGACTGCATTATATATAAGAAGGAATATGAATTTCTGTCAGAGTGTCCAAAATGTGGGACATCACGGTATAAGGTGAAAGAAAAATCACAGGGTGATGTAGAGATTACAAAGCTCCCTTCAAAGGTATTTTGGTATCTTCCTATAATTAATCGTTTCAAACGTTTATTTGCTAATTCACATGATGCAAAAAGGTTAAGATGGCATGCTGAAGAGCGGGTATGTGATGGAAAAATACGTCATCCAGCTGATTGTCCACAATGGAAGAAAATTGATGCACAGTATTCTACATTTGGAAATGAAATAAGAAATCTCAGACTAGGGTTGTGCACAGATGGAATGAATCCATACCGAACACTCAGTAGCACACATAGTTCATGGCCTGTTTTATTGGTAATTTACAACCTCTCTCCTGAAGTTTGTATGAAGCGCAAATATTTCATGTTGAGTACAATGATCTCTGGTCCAAAGCAACCCGGTAATGATATTGATGTTTACTTGTCACCGTTGATTGATGATTTGAAACTGTTATGGGCTGATGGTATTAGGGTGTATGATTCTTATAAAATGGAATATTTTCAACTGCATTCAGTGCTTCTGTTCACTATAAATGACTTCCCAGCATATGGAAATTTGTCTGGATACAGTGTTAAAGGGAATAAAGCATGTCCAATTTGCGAACAACAGATGTCCTATTGTCAATTGCATCATGGGAGGAAAACAGTGTACATGGGTCATCGAAAGTTTTTGCCTATGGAACACCCTTATAGAAGACTAAAAAAGGCATTTAATGGATCACAAGAAGTTGATACTACTCCAAAACCTTTATCCCATGATCTGTATTTTGAGAGGGTGAAAAACCTTGACGTGACATTGGGAAAGACACAGAAATCTGGTAATGATAGACATATTTGGAAGAAAAGGTCAATATTTTTTTAGCTACCATATTGGAGGTATCATGAAGTTAAACATAATATTGATGTCATGCACGTGGAGAAGAATATCTTTGATTCTTTGATTGGAACATTGTTAGATATTAAAGGAAAGACTAAAGATGGGTTGAATGAAAGATTATACTTACTATCAATGGGAATACGTTTGGCGTTAGCTCCCACTCCTAAAGGAAGAAGAACATTTCTTCCCCCGGCTTGTCATACATTATCGAAGAGGGAGAAAATTAGCTTCTGTCAGTGTCTTCATGATACCAAAGTGCCTCAAGGTTATTCTTCTAATGTAAAAAATTTTGTCTCATTGAAGGACTTGAAGTTGATAGGTATGAAATCACATTATTGTCACGTCATGATGAAACAAATTCCACCAGTTGCATTGCGTGGAATATTGCCCATTCGTGTCAGAAAGACTATAATTAAGTTGTGTTATTTTTTTAATTCAATTTGTAACATGGCGATTGATGTGAATGCTTTGAACATTTTGGAAAAGGATGCAATTTTAATACTTTGTCAATTGGAAATGTATTTTCCTCCAACTTTTTTTTGATATAATGGTGCATTTAATGATTCATCTGGTTCGAGAAATAAAGCTTTGCGGACCTGTATATCTTCGTTGGATGTATCCTTTTGAAAGGTATATGAAAATATTAAAGGGGTACGTTAAAAATCTATATCGACCTGAAGCCTCCATTATTGAAAAGTATATTTCTGAGGAGGTAGCAGAGTTTTGTACGAGCTACTTGGCTGCGGCGCAACACATAGGTTTGCATCCATCTCGCCATGAACGAGTTAATAATGAGGGAAAGGGGATTCGCGGCTTGAAATTCAAATCATTATCAGCTGAACAGATGAAGAAGATAGAATCATACATCTTGAAGAACATATCTGATGCTCAACCATATATCACATTGCATATTAATGAGTTGAAACAATGTCATCCAAAGAAGAAAGAAATGTGTATTTTTAATGAGCACAACAAAACTTTTTTGTCATGGATTAAAAAGACTTTTCTTGGTAGATCAGATGTATCAGAGACATTAAAATGGATAGTGGGTGGTCCATGTTTAAATGTGATAACATGGTCTGGTTATGACATTAATGTTTATACATTTCATACAAAAGCTCAGGACAACAGAAGTGCAGTTCAGAATAGTGGTGTATTGGTGTTTGCAGAAGCAATGCATTTTTCGAGTGCTAAGGACAAAAACCCAATTTCTGCATCAAATGCATATTATGGAGTGATTGAAGACATATGGTAGGTTGATTACTTTAAAATTAAAGTTCCCGTTTTTAACTGTAAATGGTTTAACGGTAACAACAGTGTCAGACACGATGAATTTGGAATGACACTTGTTAATCTAAATAGATTGTAAGACACATCTGATTCTTTTATAATGGCAACAGATGCAAAACAAATTTTTTATGTAGTAGATCAATCAGATATGCAGTGGGCTGTTGTTTTAGAAGGGAAAAAACAATATGTTGGTGAGGATGAACTTGATGAATATGTTGATTTATGTGAGATCCCAACTTCAATGGAAATATTAACAGAACATAATGACGACCATGTTGAAGACATAGTTTGTGTCATAAGGAACGATCACGACGAAGGAATTTGGGAAAACAATCCATCTGTACAATCCTAAAATTACAGGTAACATATGTTTATTTCTTGTTTACATTTATTTTTTCCATAAATGTTAGATATTGTAAGTTTTTTATTTATTAAAACATGTTTTAAAATAAAATAAGTATATGTTATTGTTTGTTTTAAGTTTTTTTAGTTTACATTATCATGTTTATTGTTGTACCCCTCTCTCTGGGATCCACCGGCTGGCCGGTGGTCATCCACCGGTTGGCTGGTGTCACCAGGCAGTGGGAAAGCCTACTGCCTGGGTCCTCCGGCTGGCCGGTGGGCAAGAACCGGTTGGCCGGTGCCCATACCGGCTGGCCGTTGTGCTAACACCGGCTGACCGGTATGGGCACCGCCAACCGGTTCTTGCCCACCGGCCAGCCGGAGGACCCAGGCAGTAGGCTTGCCCACTGCCTGGTGACACCGGCCAACCGGTGGATGACCACCAGCCAGCCGGTGGAACCCAGACAGAAAGCCTGCTGTCTGGACCACCGGCCAGCCGGGACCTCAGCACCGGCCAGCCGGTGGACCACCAGCCAGCTGGTGAGACACCACCGGCCCGCCAGTGTGCCCAGTCAAACTAGCCGTTGGGCTTTGATAATTGTTTTAAATTTTTAATTATTTTTTGAAAAGGAAATTCACCCCCCTCTTTCCATCCTCTACGACCCAACAGTTTATAACCATTACATGAATTTTAAAATACTTATTTTTGTTCACTGACAATTACTTTACCATGTTTACAATGTTTACCAGGTTTACCATTTTTACCATTTTTACCATCTTGACCATCTTGACCATCTTTTCCATCTTTACCATTGTTTAACATGCTTACCATATTACCAATGTTTACTATTATGTAACTTAGTACACTTTTCTATTTTCTGATTACAATAGTATTAAAATATTTGGATTTGTATATTTTTTCACTGACAATTACTTTACCATGTTTACAATGTTTACCAGGATTACCATTTTTTCCATTTTTTACCATCTTGACCATCTTGACCATTTTGACCATCTTTTCCATCTTTACCATTGTTTAACATGCTTACCATATTACCAATGTTTACTATTATGTAACCTAGTACACTTTTCTATTTTCTGATTACAGTAGTATTAAAATATTTGAATTTTTATATTTGTGAACTGACGTTTGTTTTTTTGAGTTGAAGGATAATAACAGACCATTCAGATGATCAACCACATGATTCTGGGGAGGAGCATATTGCTGGTCATACCTCTGGGGATGAACATTCACATTCTCCTATTACGACAAAGAGTTCAAAGGTTGGTAAACGTGGTTGCACACGTTTACCAAAATTATCACTTTCTCGTATGCAGGATCAGAGGATAGTAGTTGAGTTTGATGATGATGATATTCCTAGAGGTCCGAATGCCAAAGATTTTAAGAGTTTTGTTGCAACTCAGGCTAAGACCAAAGTAAGCATTTTGTATGATGATTGGAGAGGTGTGGATAAAGCGATTATCTCTCAGTTGTGGGAGATGATTTTGGTAAGATCTTTTGTCATTGTTTGACCATTAATTTAATGTTTCTGGTATATATAATATGTTTAACCTCTTCTTTATCAGATGAAATTTGATATTCCTGACACTGGAGGAGTCAGGAAGAAATTCTTATCGTTGGCTGCCAGGAGATGGAGGGATTTCAAATCAACCCTCACATCTGATTTCATTTATGGTCATAGGAGTCATGACAATCCATGTCGTATATATCCTTTTATAGATGAAGACACATGGAGTCAGTTTTTTGAAAGTAGAAAAAAAGAGTCATTTCTGGTAAGGGTAATGTAAACTTTTATATACTTTCTTATATAAATGATTTTATTAATGTTTTGTTAATGATTTATTATTCTTAAATTACAGCAAACAACGAAAGCTCATCAGGAGATCCAATCTAAAAATGTATACCCTCATAGTTTATCTCAGGGAGGGTATACATTATTGGAAGAAAAAATGATAGCGGAAAAATTTCAACAACTAAGAGCTGAGTCTTCAAGCTCTGGAGAGGTGGCCCCTCCATCCCATCCATCTAGACATGAAAAATGGAAGAGATCTCGGAAGGGAAAAAAAGGGCAATATCTTTCGGAAGAATCGAGAATCGTAGCTGAGAGGATTGTAAGATATCTATTTAATTTATTTAAGCTAACTTTTTTCTTCATATAAGTTTCAATCATTAAGGAAATGTTCAATTAATTAATACAGGACTCTCTTGAGGAGCAATGTTCAGAGGGGACATTTACAGCTACTGGGAGGGAAGATATTTTATTTGCACCATTGGGAAGGCCCGAACATCCTGGTCGTGTAAGAGGATATCTGATAGGTGTATCGGTAAGAAAAGTGTTTCCACGTTCTTCAACTTCTAACATTGAGGGGGTTTATAAAATAAAATAGAATCCTTGGAGGCTAAAGTTCAAAATATTAATGCGACGATGGAAGACAAGATTATAGATTTGGTGCAGTCTATGTTTGCAGAAATGCAAAGACAATTTCAGACTGCAGCTCCCACTCCTCCACCTCCCCCTGCAGACCCCATTATTTATCATCCACCTCCGCCAGTAGCTCCCACTCCCCCACCTTAGCCTGCGGACCCCATTTTTTATCCTACTCCTCCGCCACAGCTTCCTACATATTGCGAGTTGTATGTTGATGATTATCAACATCATATAGTAGCATACGGGTTGGTATATTTTATAGGAGATACAGTTCATCATCAACAATTAGAGGTAGAGAATCAGAGGGTCACTGTACAGGATGTTATAGATAGATCAGCTAGGGTACCAATACCAACAGATGAGGTGACGACAGTTGGACAGAGTATCAGCCATTTTTTAGTTTGTCCATCCAGACTTCTTCGACTCATTAACATAGAGGTATGAATTTTATATCTATTATTTTATTTTTTTATTAAAGTTGTTTTATCATTTGAAAACTACTATAATTCTCATTTTTTTCACAGGAATACTTCAAAGGTAAAGAAATATTGTATAGACAACAACAAAGACAACAGGATATGACATCAGATACAGATTCCAGTGGTCTTGATAGATTGTCAAGATATTCACATTTGTTGTTGGGTTTTTATGAGTTTCCAATGGAATCTCATGTTTGTGGACGTGAAATAAGTGTGGGGATTACAAAATCTGATATCATGGAGCATGTTACTGGAGATAAGTTGGGCATCAACGTGGTGAAAATTTTTTCCATGTAAGTCTTAACACCTTTTCCCTGCGTTATATTTATTAAAAATGTATACTTATATATGTTTTGTATTAGGTATCTTTATAAAATTTGTGAGAGGAATGAACTGACAGAAGTATATGGATTCATGGACCCGCAATTGATTTCCCCTGAAGCATGTGCATTGACTGAGGAACAAAGAATGGTTTATATTGCTGAAAGATTTGAAAATAATATAATCCAACAATGTTGGATGATTCCTTTTTGTGAGAGTTATGAAACACATTTCTCTCAAATAGTAAATTATCTTTTAACATAAAAAACCACTAACATTAAATTTCCTTTTATCAGTGATCATTGGATGTTAGGGATTTTTTTCCCAAGGGAGAAAGCTCTTTATTGGATATGCTCTGTTCATGGTGATGTGCGGGAAAGTTTTAAGAATATATTGGAAAAGTAAGTTTCAATTTCTCAATAGTTTTATATATTATAATGAATTTTAAATTTACACCATTCGTATTATTTTCTAACAGTGCTTGGGTCTACTTTCGAAAAAACACAAAGAAAAGAAATGCAAAGATCAAATATGTAAATGCGAAGGTAAATCTCCATTTATAATTTGTACTTTTTGATTTATTACATAAAAATAATATATTGAATTTACACTCATTCAAAACATAATTGTCATGAACAACTAGGCCTCATCGAATGCGGGTATTATATGTTAAGATTTATGTATGAAATAATAACAACTGGGACAGTTGTGAATTTTGACCTGGTACGATTTCCTCTTAAACATTGCCATCATATTTCAATTTGATTTATTCATTATACATGTTAACTATCTTCTTTTTCATTTGTAGCTTTTTGAGGACCCTCAACCCTATACTGCTGAAGTCATCAAACGCGTACAAGTGGAGTGGTCAAATTATTTTACAGGTTTGAATGAATTTTAGTTGTTTGTAATATAAAATGTAATTTTGAATATTGTCGTTTTAATTGTGTATTTGGTAGTTCTTTAGGTTTGATTTAGTTTTTTTTAAGTTGACAATGTATGTTTTGAATGTTATATAAGTGAATGTTTAATTTTGATCGACTTCTTGTTTTGTCCTACTTTTGATGGTTCTTCTGGTATGGATTTGGGTCTGTGGGGGAGGGGTTCCAAGGGTGTGGGGGTGTGTTTAGTGGGGTTGGGGGTGTCCAGCGGTCCGGGAGGGCTGTCTGATGGGGTGGGGGGACAGTCCTGGGGGGTGGCAGGGATGTCCAGGGGTGTGGGAAGCCGGTCCAGGGGTGTGGGAGTGCTGTCCAGGGGTGGGGGGTTGTCCAGGGGTGTTTGGGGCTATCCAGGGGTGTGGTGGGGGCTGTCAAGTGGGGTGAGGAGGTGAGGAGGTGCTGTTCAGGCGGGTGGGGGGTTGTCGAGGGGTGTTTGTGGGTGTTCGGGGGTCGGGGGAAGTCCAGGAGTGTGGTGGGGGCTTCAATGGGGTGGGGGAGGGTTGTCCAAGGGGTATACATGAGGGTAGGATCTCCAACAGGGTGGGGGAGGGCTGTCCAGGGGGTATACATGAGGGTGAGGGCTCCAACGGGGTGGGGGAGGGCTGTCCATGGGGTATAAATGAGGGTGGATGATGTCTAGTGGGTAAGTTTTATATGTTATCTATGTACATGCTTAATTTTGATGTACTTCTGTTTATGTGGTATGATTTCTTGATTAGTTTTCTGGTTGATTCTAGTGGAGAGAAGATCACTGCATTCTGTTTAACAAAAAATTGGGTTTATCAAGTCGGTTATTTAATAACCGACGTGATAAAAGGTTGACAGAATGGTTTATCACGTCGGTTATTTAATAAACAATGTGATAAAAGGCCTGGAGAATGGTTTATCACATCGGTTATTGAATAACCGACGTGCTAAACGGCCCGGACAATGGTTTATCACGTCGGTTATTGAATAACCGACATGATAAACGGCCCCCCCTCCGGTTTATCACGGCAGTTATATAATAACCGACGTGATAAACCCCCCTCCCCCGGTTTATCATGTCGGTTTTATATGAACCTACGTGATAAACCACGCTCAGCCCGGTTTATCACGTCGGTTCTTATAGAACGGACGTGATAAACCACCCTCACCCTAGTTTATCACGTCGGTTCTATATGAACTGACGTGATAAACCCCCTCACCCCCTTTTTATCATGTCAGTTGTTTAAGAACGTACGTGATAAACCATTGTCTAGGCCGTTTATCACGTCGGTTCTTAGATAACCGACGTGATAAACCATTCTCCAGGCCTTTTATCACGTCAGTTCTAAAATAACTTACGTGATAAACCATTCTCCAGGCCCTTTATCACGTCGGTTCTAAAATAACCGACGTGATAAACATATTGATTTTATGCTTTTTGACATCGGTTTTTAAATAACCGACGTCAAAAACCTTATTTATAACATCGCACCTATTAACGTCGTCTAGAAACCGACGTAAAAAATTAAAAATAACCGATGTAAAAAACGTTTTCTGCATTAGTGTGCATATATACGACCCACTGTCTCTATGATAGATGTATTTCATTTCCTATGACCAAATCATATAAATTACCATAAATACGTATATACTAAATATATATGATATATAAATCATTTATTTCATTAAATAAATGATTAAATCATTATCTAAGTAAGAGGAACAAATAATAACAAGTCAAAACATACTTAAAAAACAAGACAATTAACACCCGAAATAATGAAAATAATAAAATATTATTAACAAACATGTGATTATATTTTATAAAATGATAATATAATATATTATAAATATTAATATGGTTCTAGTACAAGTTAATAAAATATTTCAAACCATTATATAGTAGTTTAATGAGCGTTCAACCAAAAGTAAGTATAAGGTAAGGGATTTCATCTCAATTTCATTTCAATGAGGCATATTGTAATGTTATGAACCTAATTACATTTATATGGTATATATAATGATCCTTGACATGTAATATCCAGAATATTTTATTCTTCATGATATTTTAAGTTTAAATTAAAATTATTTCATCTATGTGGATTGGAATTAGAAGTTACTAAGTTGTTTAGATTTTTATAACTCAATTTCTTTTCATTGGGTTATATTACTTATTCCTTGTCATTAATATTATATGATTATGTTTATAATAAATTTTTATAATATAATGTTTTATTTCAACTTATTTTATTTTTATTTATATCTAATACACAAAATCAATTCATTTGTTGATTCTCCCTCCAACGTTATGATCTTTTTAAGGGTTTATTCTACAATCTAATTTTAATCGAGATTTTTTATTCTAGAATTTTCATTAAATGAAATTCTATGTCCATTTTTTAATAAAAAATTTATTTTTGGTCTCCTATGGTTATTAATTCACTTTTTCAAGTGATATTACAATTTTTCTACTCTTTTGTAATTAAAATTATTGAAAAAATATTTTAACAAAATCTGAAATCATTTTTCTCTTTAGTTAGAAATTAATTTTCATTGAAAACTATGTTTTATAAAAAAATTAAAAATATATTCTATATAATTTTCAAAATGATTTATTAAAATAATTTTTTTACCCAATTTTTCTATTTACAAAAAAAAATGAATTTTTATATCGATTTCCGAATAAGTCACATTCCAAACTTTTTACAATGAAAAAGGAATTGTCTTCATACCATGAACCGAATTACTTGCCTTAATTTCTATAAAACTTCCTTTTAAATTTTAAGGATATATTTTAAAATAATATTAAATTAAAAGTTATTTTTAAATAAAAGGTTTTTAAAATTGTTTTTCAAAATGAAAAGAATATTTCCTCCAGAATTTTTTTTTAAATATGTTTTATGGTTATTCTATTCATCAATAAAAAATAACCTTTATTATTACTCTAATGGGTATATATCGTATTAATATCATACTTAATCTTCCTCTATATGTATTATGCCTATTTTTACCAAGGATAGTATTGAAATTAACTTCCCTGAGTCATTTTCATATCTATTAACTTACCCTTGAGTTATTTACTTTCTAATGATCATTGAATTTTAAATTTCCCCTAAATATTCACATTAGATGACTTGGATATGACTATTTCCTAAACCATATACCATTTTTACATATGGTTTATACTTTGATAGTTTTATGAATTTATGGTGAAATATTGATAAATTTTTATTCTTTAATAAATATAGATATCTGAATGATTTGGAATGGCAATGACGGGTGGGACCTAGACTTTATATAGCCCCTCTATGCATCGATAGGTCTCATGAGAAAAATACATTGGCTAAATTAAATTGGTTTCTATTTATGTTTTTAAACCATATTGATAAATGTATTGATGGTATAGGTTTTTACATGACTCATAAATGACATCTTATATTTAATAATTGATTGTATTCAGAATCTAGTTATTATTATCCATGAGATTTTCACAATGGAAATATTTATAGATGCATTTAATTATTATTTTATTGACTAAATGGCATGTGTTTCTAGTTATTTACCTTTCCATATTATTTATGAACTTCCATATCAGTTATTAATTACATGTAAAGTGTTCTTATTTATTTAAATTTCCATATTGATTGTTCTCATTGACTAATTATTGATTTTATTGTACATAACCTTTACTAATCATATGATCACGCCCTTATTTTGTTTCCTTTCCCTATGATTCCATGAAGTTTACTATGAATGTTATGTGTGGTTATTCAATATGGAATAATGCTAATCTTGAAAAATAATTATAATATAATTTGTATATTAAAATTTAATAAAAAAAACATTTATGTATCTAGTTTACCAAGACTACTAAAATATTCAATCCTTTGGGATGAAATTCCTTATATCTTATGCCAATATAATAAGGTAAGGAATTATATCCATGATTCTAGGGTTGGGTTTGCTACACTGTAATTGTTGTTCCCTTTTTATTATTGTACTATTTATTGTATGACATTATAATATTTCATTATAAGATGTTATTATTTCTTATTCTTGTTTATTATCATTTCACGTTATCTTTTCTTTCGTTATGGTATTTTTTATAGTATAAATTTATAATATTTATCCTCTTATTTCATTTACTCATATGTTTATCTAATATAGAGGGATTAGCCTCCTCACAACGTCATTCAGCCCCTTGCTTTTTTTTTCGAAGCCTCTTGTATATAAGGAGGCACACATGAAGTCATGCGGCCTTAAAGGTTGGGGCATCAAAAAAACTATCAAACCCCTTATGACATACTATTTCTGGATCATTATGATTGAGATAGGATATTTATGACTTAGGTAATAAGTTGTAATTTTATAGTGGAAGACTGAGTTACTAGGGTAGTGGGACTAATTTTATTGATTTTGATAATACGATTTTATGTTGTTCCCCTAATATTATTGTGATGTTTTGGTTTACAGGTTTTTCTGTTGGCCCAATTTTTCAGAGTGAGTGACTCCATGCATCATATATAGTCATGTAGGTTAACATTTCATACACCAATTTACATATAATTTCTATAGGACTAAATTAATTAAATGTGAGTAATATTATATTCAATGTTTTTTTGAATACATCATTGGTGAAATTTATTTAATTTAACCTAATAATGACCAAAAAAAATTCTTATCATGATTGTGACTAACATACAGGTACTAAATATTTGGCATGATTCCTTAAGTAAGTTATAGGGGTTGTACCTATTTGTTGTGGGTATGCCTCTAGGGTGTGATCTTTGGTTTAATTGGTTCTAGTTATAGTGGTAGGAATATGATATCTGAGGAGATTCACCAAGGTGATGATATGTATTTAGAGAAGGTATGGGTTTAATCTCCTCCTCTTGGAGGGACCCCTCCTATATGGATTCAATGTGGGAAATTTGGACAATTCCTGTGATGTGTACTATTCATCCTATGGAGTTCCATTAATGTGGTAAAATGAGAAAATTACAAAACATTTTTAGGCTATACTATTAAATTATGGGAAAAAGATTAGTGAATATGAAGGCATCAATGGATCAGTCATGTGGACCCTAAATAGAATTCTATGATAAATATGGGTCTCCAGGATGAGGATCTAGTCAGGGGTCTCAATAGTTGGAGAAGAATAAATGACAAGGTTAATTTAGGCAGTGAAGTCAAGTATCGTCATGGTTGGGTATTAAATCTAAGGATTGTTGATTTAATGATTTGTATTAAGGTCCAATAATTGAGTTGATATATTGGTATGGTTCAAGGTTCTGTTTTGATTTCCTTGATTCTTTAATATCTTTGTTTCATAATGGGGCTTCTCATTCCTTTATTTCTACTTGATTAGTATTTACATTAGGTTTGACTGTCGAGTTTTCCCTCAGGTTTGTTTTAGTGGATACATCTCATGGGAAGACAATAGACTGTGTTTAGAGGTGTCTCACAAATTCCACTGGAGTTTGGGGATATGTCCATTTGTTTTATTGTATGGTCTTGTAAATAAAATGTTTCGGTGTCATTTTTTATATGGATTGGCTGGAATGCTTCAAGGATCATATTGATAGATATAAGAGTCAGGTATCCTTTACCTCCCTCAAGGGAGAGGATTATGTCCTAGTTGGATAATTGTATGTTGAAGAATGTATATTTGGAACTGATATTATGTGAGTAGTGTACATTATATACCTTATGGTTGGTATGGTTATTATAGTAATTAGGTGAATTTTCAACCCAATTTTCATCCAATGGTGTACCAGTTATTGGATGTCTTTTTAGAGGATTTATTAATGATTTCTCATTAAAGGGACATCATGTTCACGATTGATCTCATTTCGTGTCTAGAGCCAATATCAATTCCTAATTAACATATGTAACCATTCGATATGAGAGATCTAAAGTCACAACTTGAGGATCATGAGGCGAAGGGTTTTATCTACATAATTTCCTCTCCTTGTGGTGCTCTAGTTCTATTTCCAATGAAATAGTATGGTTTCATTGAATGATACATAGATTACGAGAAGTAAAACCAAATCATTGTGAAGAACTAATATCTTTGGAAAAGGATTGATGGAATGTTAGACTAAATGAGGAGATCTTATTGGTTTTCAAATACTGATATATGAATAAGTAATCATCAATTTTAGTTCAGGGTAGAGGATATTCCATATATGGGGTTCACTAGTTTGTATGGATTATATTAGTACCTTATGATTCCATTCGGCTGGATGAATTCTCATGTAGTGTTCATGTCTTTCATGAATTGGATTTTTTACCCCAACCTAGACTCTTTCATCATAGTGTTATGTGATGACATATTGGTATAATCATAGACCCAAGAGTCATAAACCTTGAAACATTTGATTTTATTAAGTATGATTCAAGTACATAGAACATATGTCATGAACTATAAGTGTCACATTTTTATATATTAGGTATTATTTCATAGACATGTGATATTAAAGGTAGATATTTTAGTTGATAAACGCAAATAGAAATAAGTTATGTATAAATCCCAACACAGGAAATTGTTCAACATCTAGAGTTTCCTTGGTTTGGTCAAGTGTTATACGAAGTTCATTCAAGACTTATATCACTTGGTAGTGCCTATGACTTGGATGACCAAGAAGGGAGGTCATGTTTTAGTGGACAGTGAGGTGTGATGAGGTCTTCTAGGGATTGAATAAGATGATGAAATCCACTCAAATTTAGATGCTTCTATAATGTGTTATTAGTTATACATTCTATTTTGATTCCTCAAGAGTCACACTGGGAGCTATTCAGATATATAGGGATTGAGTGGTGGCTTATGGGGACATCATCTTTGACACCATGAGCATAACTATCCTACCCCTGATTTGATTCTAGTATATATTGTTAATGATCTGAATTTTAGGTTTCATTATATCTTTAGTGAGAAATTTTCCATCTACACATATGTAATAGTTTTTTATATAAATTCACTCAATGAGACCTGAATTTGCGAATGAGATGGTTGGGTAAGTATAATTATATATTTAAATTTTTGATGGGATATTCCCCAAGAAAGAGGATTGATTTCATATACTCTATAAGAAATAAAACCCAAGATTAGGGGGTTGGACCTCTAAGTAGTAGTGAATGTTAATGAGCTTAGTAAAATCCTTACAGATAAATTTTTTCGTGGATTGAGATGTAGTGGTCTAAGATCCATTGACTTTTTCATATTTAATAGTAGACCAAGTAAATTCTAACCAAATTTCTAATTCATATTTCTCTATGATGTGCGAATGGATCGTAGAGGATAATCTTTTACCGCATTAGACTCAATATGGAAATGATGTATTATACACCCATGGTGAGATTTTGGTCCCTAATTCAATGAGGGAAGACGTTATGAGGTACAACAATACTTAAAGATGGTTGGTATAAGCACAATCGTTCATGATGTATCAAAATTTATGGTGTTGTTTTACATGGATGTCTATGTGGAAGGATATCATAGTTTTTTCACATGATTTCTTATATATTATAGGATAATAGTAACAAACCAGTGATCAAGTGGTTTACTTGAACCCCATCCAGTTTTGGTATGGATGTGTGAAAAGGTGACCAGGGAATTCAACATGAAACTACTCAGAACCCCAATGGGTCATGATATAGTGTGAATGGTAGTTGAGTGATCAAATAAGGCTTCATATTTCATTATTATTCTGAAGAACTGGTCTATGGATGAACTAGCTATATTATATGTGTGATAGATTGTATATTTTAATGGTATACTAGAGAGTATAATGTGGTATCGAGATACAAGATTCACTTAAATATTATTGTAGGACCTCTAAAAGACTTGGGATATGAGCTGAAAATCATCACAACACATTACTTGTTGATGGATTAATGGACCAAGAACCTAATTTGAATATAAAAGGATTTTCTTTTGTCATGTGTCCAATATTTTCGTGGATCTTGGGATGAACATATGTACTCAGAATAGTTTACATATAACTATAGTTATCGTACTTCCATCAGGATGTATCCTTTCAATTCACTCTATGGTAGGTTTTTCTTTTTCTCATTGTAGTGGTTAGAGTTTGGTGAGTCAAATGTGATTAGCTCAAGCTTGGGTAGGAAACCAATGATTGTGTGTAGTTGATCTAGACGGGTTGGTAACTTCTATGAGTAGGTAGTGTTCATATACAATCCTGAGGTGGTGGCCCTTAGTATTCACCATGGGTTAATAGGTGTTTTTTCTAATATTTCTTTGTTTTGGAATCAGAAGTTTAGAAATTAAGGAGAACTTACTACATGATATGTAATAAATTTCAAGATTTTTTAATGGATTAGGATGATAGATTACTATTTGGATTATCCACCGTGGCTTCAAATTATGCATGATATGTAACATTTTTATCAGCTCAAAATTTAAGATAAAAACCCTACACACATGATCAATGATGATAATTTCAATTTGGATGTCCATTTTTCATTCTAAGAGTTATCAATTATGATAATAGACTAGAGTGAGAAGGTACATTGTAGAAACAAAGTGACACTTCTCTGAGTGCTCTAGTAGCTTGGATAGACCCAATATAAAACATGGGAGTGGGACCTAGATGTGGGAATTTAGTGGTTGGATTTATTCATCCAGGAACCCTAGAGATTTATGACAGGGATGATAAAAGTTTATGGGAGGATTTTATAATGCCCCTAGAATTTAAAAGTTTTTTAACATTAAATTTCAACTATTTTATTGTATCTTGAAGTGTTTCATCCATTTTTGGTGTTCAATATATATCATTATAAATTTTATATTGTTACAATAGGATTGGATCTGTCATTTTATAGTCTATAGGTAGTCATATATAGGCACATTGAAGTCACACCATGAAAGGATTAGTAGCGAGGTGTGCCCCCTTTCCACACATGGTCACACTATGACCCCCTATGTCATTTTTCGACCGTGATAATGTTCATTTTTGTAGGAAAAGTTCTTAATTATCCTTATAACCTCCTTTTAACCACTTTATTCATCCTTCCAAATCATTACATGGCTTGTATAGCCTATGATATTTATCCTTGATTATTTTGGAACCCTTAATCTCGTCTCTTATCTATTGTTTAAAGTGTCATTCATCAAGGAAGGTTTATCTTTGTGAATCTAATATATTCTATGAAATAAATGACTGCTTAATTTTTATCTTATTTTTTTCTTTCCATAACCATAATATGGTATTGTTATATATATATTTAGATATTTTTTCTTTTTCCATGAATATGGTAGGGATTCTTGAAGATCAAGCTTCATTAATGTTGATGTGGGAAGACATTACCATTTTAAATAATTTTTATAATGTTTTATATCTTGAGTTGCATATGGGTTCAAGTATAGACATATGAAAACTCTATTTTTGGTCTCAATGTGATTGGGTTGGTCTGTAGAGATGTGGTTGACCCTTTAGAGGGAGAATTATGAGTTTATGGATTGATAAAGGTGAAGTCATATATTATTTAAATGGTGATATTGGAACAATCCTCCCAGATAATTGGGCCTTTAGGGAGCCATTAGGGAATAGTTGAGGCTATAATGAATTGGTAATGTGGTATATGGGTTTAGGTGATAAGTCTCCTTACATTTGGTGTTCCGACCCTGGATGTTGTTGGTTTCCTATTATATGGTTTTTGGTTGTGGGTTCACCTTGATTGATAAGATGTGACTTGGGACATGAGATGACCTCCCATTAGTGAGAACGGATAGGTCAAGTGTTCATGATGTGACCTCCCTTGAGTGATAAGGGATGGTTTGGATGTTGATAATGAGATTTTACCTTAAGAAA
Source organism: Viscum album (assembly GCA_963277665.1). Classification (NCBI taxonomy): domain Eukaryota; kingdom Viridiplantae; phylum Streptophyta; class Magnoliopsida; order Santalales; family Viscaceae; genus Viscum; species Viscum album. The sequence continues at coordinate 1,401,251,962 of OY728121.1, read as the reverse complement.
AGGGTATGATCCATGTGTTGTATTACATTTGAGTTTATGCTCAACACTTTCTTTAGGAATATGGACAAATTTGGTATAGATAGGATTATTTGGAAACATATTTAGAGGATGATATTCTATAGGGTGTTGTAGTATTTATTTATTTAGTCATGTATATCCATCCACCTTAATATAATTATTGAATTTATTTTAAATACCCTTTGGTGGTGTCCTACTGGGTTTATTATAACACACTACATCTCCATATTCATGTCTATATGAACTTTATTGTCTAGGATAAATTAATTTCAAGGACCCTATGACAGAATGTAGATTAATACTTGTGGTTAAGATGAAGGAGATATAAATAATTTATCAAGGATATTTTTCAATGATACCTCATTTATTATTGTTTTATTTTTTATTGCATATATATTGATTTGTCCCATGATGGGATCCCCATTTACTGGATTACTTGTTAATGTATTTCATTCTGATATTTCTTAGGATTATTTTAATTTTTCTTATAATTATTTATTTCTACTAGAAATTATTGTTTCATAAACTATGTATTACATCATTTCTTATGTTTATATTATTTCTTATTTTATTATTATTACTTTTATGGTAATCCCATACCATGTGCATATTCTCCTTGCAATGTTATTTAGGGACACTTCGTTAGTTTGTAATCACTTTCATACCGGAGGAATTTATGAGGTCAGTTTTACCTCGGACTCAAACTCGGTGATCGAGGATGGGGAATCAAATTGATGATGAAAGGTTGTAGATAAATAAATATATTATTAGGATCAATTAAAAAGAACATTATAGGTATAGAGTTAATATATTGATAGGGAGAAACTATAATGAAGATGATTTAAAAATTTTAGAAAAATTTATTAGGAAACTCTTTCATTTTTAGATACTTCTATGATATTCTTATTATATTATTATTTTAATAAATTCAAATATGTTGATTATTATATAATATTAATGTCCATATAATTATTTTAAATCTTATATTATTATATTATATTTCTAATTTGAAGTTTCTTATCTAGGTTATTCAATGTTGTAGATGTTCTATTGTCGTAGTAGTTCAAAATTAATTTTTTTTGGAATTTGATGTTATATTAGTTTTTGAGTTTAAAATTCCATAGGGAATAAATTTTTTATTTTATGAAGTTATAGAATAAATATTCAGGGAATTTGTTTTATATAAAATTTACCCCATCAAAATGAGATTCAATCATGAAATAATTATTGTGTATATTTTCAATTTATTTTATTTAACATGTATGTAAGTATACGATTCCTAATTGAGGTGTTGTTTAGAATTATAAAATACTTCCAATCTTCCACTAGAAGTAGGTGCACAGGAACATACAATCGGTAGATGAAAATATCTATAAGAAATCCTCATGAATATTTTTTTACTAAAGTGTAGTAATAAAACCCTCACCTTGTTCACCATATATAGTTAAACACTCTAAAACTAAAACATTAAGATAACATTTAAAAATTAAATAATAATATAATAAATAAATAAAAACTTTATTTATGAGGTATGACTTATGTCCTACAACCATGGGAGAAAATTTCTACCATATTCATTACTAATTATAAATTGGAATGGTTTAAAAATAAATACATAAATATAAAAAATTCCAATACCTTTTTATCCTATAATTAAACACTGTTATGAGTCATCCACCCCCACTCAAAAGTTGTGTCTTAGGTAGTAAAGACATTTTAGAACCATACGGAAAACCCAGGATTTCAAAAATGTGTAGTTGGTGACCTCAGATCTCATACTTATTTCATCATCACAAACACCATCATCCAATAGGACTATCATTAATAGTGACACTATTCTTGGCCAACTATCAGTTAACTGATTGTCACACACCCACAGAAAATGGTATCTTCTGATAAACCCTCCACTATGGGATTCATCCTATAATATTTCACTAAACTTATGTCTAATATATATAACATTATTTTTCATTCTGTTATAACTTGATCAAAAAATAATTTGGATTAACATTCCTAATAATCTCACACTTTATGTTTTATTTAATAAATTGTTACTACTTTACAACACTTTGTCACAACCTCTAATCTTCTATATCAAATAGAAACTTGTGATCTCAAACACCTTCCAATTACCATATTCCCACCAAGGTATAGTGTTTTCTCATTCTTTCTTGGAATATAACCTTTGTAAATATGCATGTTTTATTTTGGTTTCCACTTATCTTCTATATCACCATCACCGCATCTTTCATTAATTTTTTGAAAAAAAAAATATTTCATGTCAATGTGATTTTTTTATAGACCATTGAGTTCTGGTAAAAATGAATTTCTCTCTTACTATTGTAGTAAATAATTGAATTCCCCAAATCTCCCCTAACATCGCTTCTTGTGGAGAGTTTTCTCACCGGTTACAACTTCAACATCCAACTAAATATTAATACCCTATAGGTAAACACAAAACTGGTTATATTCTTTCAACCATCGAAATCTCGAATAAAATATATATCTAGATACCCTTGAAATAGATCCTCCACCCTAAAACATAAGTCTATATCTAATGTTCCAATGAGATACTTGGTGATCCAGTTCATAGCATCCTAGTGATCCATACCAAGATTTTATTTGTACTGACTAACAACTCCCATTTCATACGTGATGTTTAGGAAATTTTCCCACTGATTAAAACATATCCTTCTCTATATATTTTTTATCATCCTCATATTTTGGGGATTTCCCTTTGAATAAATTTTAGTACTGTAAAATGTAGTTGAGATTGACTAATATCATGACATCACAAAATAGAGTGAATATCTTCTAGATTTAGTCCTTCTGTTAAAAACCAAAACATTAATCTTTCCAATCATGTTCAATTATCATAATCAATATTTTCTAGGGTTCACAATGATTCTTCATCTTGAATCATTCAGACATGTCTTTCTTGATCTCAAGAATTTTTGGAAAAGGGTCTAAACCTTGAAACTACTAATAATAAGATACTGGATCCACTAGAATATCACATGATAAAAGTTCATCATAGAATAAATGAAACCTAATAAAATTCCCTTATCTATGTATACTAGAAGTAGGATGTTTAACCACAAAAAAATTCAACCACATCAATCATTCAATCCAAACTCATAAGAATAAAAATGGAAATTGAAACCAATAGAATAAAAAACAAAGGAAATAACAGGATATATTCATGTGTATTAGAAAAGGTGTCCTATATCAAAGGGAGAAATGCTATTATTTCTCATTATCACCAAAAGTACAAAGAATTACAATTTTAATTGAGCAAACCATCTGTAATAATTAACTAAAAATGATGAAAACTCTATAACTCTATGATAAAAAACATCTCATAATCAATATATATATATTCTAATTCACTATACGTGCTCAAGATTTCAATTCATGAGGTCCACACTTCCTTTTTTAGTAATACTCATCCATTAAACCAAGTTAAACATACCTCAACTCTTCATGGAGATTCCAAAATTTGGATAAGTAACTGACGATCTCCAGTATAGCTTTCACTTTGACAAATTACACTAGTGAACATCTTATGTACTCATCAAGATACATATTGAACCAAAATTATGGATGTTAAAACTTAAGAATGACTTTATTAGAAGATACCAAATTCTAAGGGACACAATGACTATTAGATATATTTTTTACTTATATCTATAAACTAAGCCAATAAAATTTTGAAGAATAAAAAATCTATTGAATTAAATCTAGTGAAGTGAAACTATCTTCAAATTCCATTTGATATAATTTTATATGTCATTCAATATAATAATTTTCACTCTCTTTCTCATGAGTATACTCTTTATCATATTAAATAGTATACTCATGATAACATCTATTCATAACCCATAATACTCTATGATGATCATCAAATAAGGACAATGTAAATTTAATCTTTGAGGAGAGTTTATCAGTATACATTAAATGTAATATATATAAAATACATGAATGAATGATAAATAAATATCACAATTATTTCCAACCCATGGTAAATTTAAATTGAAAACAAACCAATATATTTAGTATCTCATGTATCGTATATCCATAGGTATTATATATACCGCATGTTTCTAATATGTTAGTGGATTGGTTAATTAATATACTACACATTATTTTATATCCACCAAATATATCTTTATATTTCCCCTCTCAATGATTTCTCATATGAGATGGTATTTTTTTAGGGATTTGTTTAATAATTTGGTGAGATTTCACTTCCTTGGATTGAGAAATAGCACTATTATTTCCATAATAAAGTTCAATTTACCCCTCAGAATCATCCTTATAAGAGCATTCGTTCAAGGATTCATGGTCAGTTAATTTTTATAGTTCTTGTCAAATGAATGAAAAACTGCATGAGTGTAATGAAATGGTATAAATATACTTCCATAATTTTAAATGGTACCTCATTTCATTTTTTTCTGATATAAAGTTGATTAATTACATAATAAATTAATGATAAATGTTTTTATTTTTGGTTGTTTTCTTGACCATTATAAACTAGTTTTATTTTATTTATTATTATGTCTATAAATTGGTTCCAGACACTTCTACTAAAAATCAATTTTTTCACAATATGAAACTTTTAGATAAAAAAATATTTCATTCTATAACAAAACAAGTTGAATTTAAACATGATTTCTTACCTTCCATTAACCATCCATAACACTTGTGAAAACATTTTAAAATGTGTTATGAGCATAAAAATCTCAGTAAGGGACATAGAAAGGAATGAATAAACCTTTAGTCCATGAATGAAAAAAATTCACTTTGTTATAAATTTTAAACATAAAACATAATTTTTGAGCTCAAATTATCAGTATGGGTTACATATTAGAGAAAAAAATAAATAATAAGTGAAGCATAATCAATGAGGATTAATCCAAATGGCAAGGTAAATAACTGAACACACATAAAATATAATCAATAAATAGATAATCTTATGCATCCATTGATTTTCTCATAGAGAAAATATCAGGGTTAGTAATAAATGAATACTGAATGAAGGAAATGATTAATAATTGGGCGTCATATATCTAACACATAAACCACTACTATCAATACCTTTCATCAGACACTTTAAGTTTGTGGGTAAAACCCCATCGCATTCTACTTGGGGATAAATATGATTGTTTTTTCACCAACTGTTTTTCTCATCAAACCTATCGATGTATTGCGGAGATATATAATGTTGGTCCCCACCCATCAACATAATTCTATAGAAATATTCAAACATATATTTAATTAATGAAGAATATTCCTTATCATAATATCCTTATTGATTAGAGGATATAGATTTATGAATATTTCTCAAGTTAGATTAACATTTAAGGTGAACACCATATGTGAAAATGGTATTAGGCTTTGATAGAAATCATATCCCTGATAAATGAAATGTGGATATTTAATAAAATCATCAATTATTGATTGTTATAAATGAAATGGGCAGTTTACAAAGGAAATAAGTGATGAATATAGAATATGTCCCATACAAATTAAAGTGACATGAAAGACCATTTCAAGGATCATATCATTAATAAATTATGTTAATTCAATATAAATACATATAACACAAGTGGAAATATGACATAAGATAAAAAAAGTCATTTTACACGTAACTTTAGCATGTAATAATCCAGGAAATAGAAGTTTAAACCCAATGAATAAAAATTGAGTTATTAAATTCCTTACCACTTTGTAATCAGTCAAACCGTATTCCCCATAAAATTAGTGATTATCAAATGAAATATTGAATAACACAAAGATAAAAATATTCATAATATTATATATTAAAGGGAATTATGTACACCACACATAAGAAATAAGGGTTATCATTTTCAGATTCCCATGTTTCTTATTCAACCATGTGGTTTCTCTGCAAAACCTTAACCAAGTGAATTATATTATTCCCCAATACTTTTTATCTATGATCAAGAATCTAAATATGATTTTCCTCATATAAAAGGAAATAATCCATAAAAACTATTTTAGGTATCAAAACCCGAGATGAATCATGAAAATAAATTCTTAACATCAAAACATTTAAATCATTGTTTACCTAGGACAGACTCGGAGGAAAATCCACCTGGTTGGAAAAAATCCAAATTTAACTAAGATTTCAAAGGGTCCACTAAACTGTGGACTCAGAATCCCATTTTTACCCAAATTCATCACACATTTACATGGAGAAACAAAGAGAAAGACATGATCACCTAACTAGAAAGAAGGATTCTTCCTCTAGTTATCCACATAACATTTCTTCCTACTCTGAGAAATCATCAAGTCTAACTAAATCATCTGAACTTTATTTGTCATTTAATTTATCAATTTAGTTCCCATAAACTTTATTTCCCCACCATCATACCAAAATATGAGAGTTTGATGTATATTTCCATATAATTAATCATAGGGCACCTTATTTATAAAAGAATGAAAACTATTATTATAAGAAAACTCAACCAAAGAAAGATGTTGATCCCAAATTCCCTAGTAAACCATTAAATTATCTCTAAGAATATCCTCCAATGCCTAAATTTTTCACCTTAACTATACAATAAATTGAAGATAAAAAGAAATGATGAAATTTAATTTAGTTCCAAAAGACTTCATTAGGCTTTTCCAAAAGTTAGAATTGAAAATGGGATCATGATCAGATAGAATGGAGTGAGGAACTCCATGTAACTTTAATATCTCTTTAATATACAACCAAGAATGTTAGATTAAATACATATTATATTTAATAGTAATAAAATTTATAAATTTAGTCATTTGATCATAATAACCTAAATCTCACTATAACCTCTAGATTTTTTTATTAATACCTCAATAAAATCAATAGATATATTTTCCCATTTCCATTCTAGAACTAGAAGATAATTAAGAATCCCCTTTAGTAATTATTAATCTTCTTTTACCAATTCACTAGTTGAAATATCATAATAAATTCATCAATATCTCTTCTCATTACATCCCACTAGTAGTATTATTGAAGTTCTCTATACATTTTAGTGATCCCATAATGAACCGTACATAGAGAACTATGAGCTTCACTTCACAAATATTTCGTTAACTTTGAATCATAATGAACACGTAATCTCATCTCAAATAGCAAACACCTATCTTTATCAACGTCAAATTATAGAAACATTCCCTTTTAAACTAGGTATATTTTTTTATAAATCATTATCTTCTTTTTTTGCTTTCTTAATTATAGCTGATACACATGATTTCACTAACACCTAAAAAACATAGGAACTTCCAACACGAAAAACTTTTAAGAAAAAATTCACCATATCATTAACAAAGAGGACATGTTCCAAACATAACATGTTTACTCTAGTATAATTTTATCGACTCAAAGTAATGACCACTACATTTTCTCTTCCAAGATAGTAATGAATCATGAAATCATAATCCTTAATCAGTTCTAGCCACCATATCTACCTCTTGTTCATTTTATTTTGAGTAAATATATACTTCAAACTTTTTTTACTTGTATATATTTCACACTAGGATCCATATTAATGATTTATACAAATTATTAAATTGAAAACCATAATTTATAATTACAAATCATTTGTGGCATAATTTAACTCATGAGGATTCAGTTTCTGTGTAGCGGAATAAATTACTTGATCATTATTCATCAGAACCCAACCAATCCTATTTAAAGAAGCATCAATATAGATTAAAAACATTATATTTCTAGATGGAAGGGCCAAAACATGAGCATTCCCCAATCCCTTTTTAGTCCCATAAAGAACATCACATTATTCTGTCTAAATAAATTTTACCATTTTCGTGTAAACAAAATTACCATGCTAGATAACTATGCTACATATTTTAAAAACCATCAGTAATAGCCTTCTAATCCCCAAAAATTATAAATCTCATTAAAATTTTAAGGTATTTCCCATTCATAAACCACTTTTGTTTTGGAGGGATCAAATATTATGTCATCCATATTTATAATGCTCCCAAGAAAATAAATTTTTTGAAACCAAAAGTCACATTTTTCTAAATTCCCCATATAAATTATTTTCATTTAGGGTTTTTAGAACATTACTTTGATGTTTATCATGATTCTCATAAAATTTTAAACAAATAAATATATCACTAATAAATACAATAATGAAATTATCCCAATATTCAAGGAAGATACAATTCATAAGATCCATAAATAAAACATTATCATTTTTCAAACTGGAGGACATAACTGCAAACTCATAATGTCTATATCTAATCTAGAATACTATATTCAGAATTTCATCCTCTTTAACCTTCAACATATGGTACATTGACCTAAGATCAATATTTTTAATGTAATATTACCCTTAGAGATGATTAATCAAGTCATTGATATTAGTCAATGGATAATTATTATTAACATTAATGTTATTTAATGCTCTATAATTGATTAAAAGCCTCATAGAATTATCTGTATTTTTTAAAAACAAAACAACAGCAGGCTAAGGTGAAGTGGTGGGTAAAATAAAACCTTTATCTTGTAGCTCATGTAATTTCTTTTTCAATTATAAATGTTCTACATGAGCCGTTATATAAAGGTATTTTCAAATTAGTTTAGCATTAGAGAATAAAGAAATGGTAAAATCAACCACGTGATTAGGTAAAATAGCAGGCAACTCATTAAGAAAAAAATTTAGATAGTCATTTAAAATTAGAATATCATTAATTTGAATAGTTCCTCTATTTTCAACAATTTATGAAAGATAACACTTATTTCTATCTTTTAATAGATTCCCTGCTTCCTAACATGTTATCAATGGTATGGCTTCATTATTTTATAAAAATTGAAATTATTTCTGAAATAAAACTTCATTCCCTCTATAATCAATATTAGCATGGTAAATGAAAATCCAATCCATACCCATAATAACATCGACTTCTACCAGTGGAAAGACAATAAGGTTTTTAGGAAAATTCATTCCACATACAATGACCAGAATATTTTTTAAATTTATTTTTTACTTAATATTTCCTCTATGTGTTTTTACCATATGTTCTAGCTTCATTTCATCAGGTGTAATTGCAAATTTACAAGAAAATGGTTCAGAAAATGAACGAATGTATAGTCCCTAATGAAACAAAACATTAGCATAATCTAAATAAACATACAAAGTACATTATACAACTTCGTTTGATGCCCCAAAATAAACTGAAGTATTTGCAAAGGATTTCACCACAACTTTATACTTATTTTCTAGCTCTTCCCATAATTCATATTCCACTTCAGACACTCATTTTCATAATGACCCATCACATTGCATGTAGAACATTTTACTGTCTCTATATCAAAAAAATTCTTACCACTACCATAATCTTTTTCATTGAATTTATGAACCACATACCCAATCTTACCTCATCATAAACACTTAACAGACTTTAAGAGTCATTCCTCAATTTTTTTTACCATAGTTATCATAAATTGAAAATTTAATTTTTTTACCATAAAACTTCTTTGATGCATTCTTACCTTTTTCCAACCACATCAACCTCTTTATATATAGGTTTTATAATAAAATGTGGTCATAAAAAAACTATATTTCCACCTTCTAGGCATATCAGACAATTTATTAATAACATTTCAATTAATTATAATCTAATTCCATTGGATATTTTTCTCTCAAATGCTGAGTAACAAATATTGATTTTACTATCATGATCCCAGATAAAATTTGGAGCATACATTGCAAATCGAGTGAATATTTATACTTTTGTATCCATTGAATCTTCCCCCAATCTCAATTAAAATAATTACTTTTCCATTCTAAATCAATTAAACATAGGAAAATATTTATTAAGGAAAATATTTTTGAATTCTTCCCATTCAAAAGCATCAATCTCCTCACTATCCCAGATATTCTTGACCATCAACAACCACAAGTAGGCTTCACCTTCAAAATGGTAGATATAATTTATAAAAATTTAATGGTTTGACCAACTCTTGAAATTGAAAATATTTCCTATGAATTTAATCCACCCTTTAACAACCACTGGGTAAGAAGATCCACTAAATGTAGAAGGGTGTTTCCTTATAAAACAATCCACCACTAACATATTCATCTGTGGTTCACCTATAGATCTCGTGCATGGATTTTTCCTCCATTTGTAACCTTTATAAACTAATACATTAATGTGAGAAACAACTCATCTCCAATTACCACCAATCCAGACTACGGATTCAGAAGGATATCATCCTTTCAATTTCATCCTACTCCAGTTTCCTTGCTTCTTCTACAAAAAAAAATCTGAATAGAAATACCTTAGATAAAGCAACATGGTAATCATTAAATTATATTTCATTTCAACTTAAATATAAATAAAACATTATTTAATTTCATTATTTTAACATTATCCTAACCTCTAAATATGTGTAAACCATGCTCGGAAACCAATAGAAAAACTCGACCTAAAATATAGCATAATCTAGATAATTCTAATAGAATTCACCTCCATACCTTTCCGATGATATTTTAGGTTTATAGATTCAAATAATTTATTCATTAAATCATAAATAAAAAAATCATATATTAAAATGTATATAATTCAACTCAATATAAATTTTTTCACAATATAAATCTTTTAAAATAATACATTATTTCATTCCATAACAAAACATCATGAAATTAAACCTGAATTATTCATTTCCTTTACCCACCCATAAACCCTATGAAAAACATTTTAAAACAAGGAATGAGATAAAAAATCAAAATGGTACAAGAAAAGAAATAAAGAAATCATTAGTTTATGAATGATAACATTTAAACAAAGGTATAACTTTTATACATGAAACATAATCCCTTTAACTAAACTTAAAAAATCATAAGTTTACTATAAAACCATAGAGAGCATACATAAATCATAAAACATTACTTGAGGCATCATTTTCATGCCATTTATAAATATAATGTATCTCTCTTGGTTACACAATGAGTAACCATCGTGGTTATTCTTTGAATTACCATCTCAATATATTCCCATAATCTCTCAGGAGAAATGTAACCAGTTAACATCATAACATTGAAAAATGTATTGGAGGTCTATAACGGTCTCACCCTCCCTTAGTTTATCATGTAAACATCCTTAATCATAACAATTTGCAATAACCATTACATATTTATAACACCCAAAACTCACATAAAAAACACATTCATGAGGAATATAACTTTTCCATTTTGAAATCACTTTTCATTTTTTTAAAGGTCGTGCACTCATAAATTAATACATTTTATTTAAAAATAAAATGGAAAAACTGTAAATTAGACATAAAAATATTAAATTTTCAAGAAATTGTGAAATTTCATTCATTTCATATATGTAAAAAACAATCTTTTTTAATTTTGTAAAAAGAGACATTAAAAAATATTTTTAAATGAAATCCCCTTACAAATATCACATCATTGAAGTGAGAATTAATAAAATGAATAGAATATGAAAATAAACTATAAATCCAAATAATAAAAAATAATATAATGAAAATTAATTTCACAAATAATATTATCTCAAGATAATAAATGAAGTATAAGTTTAACCCAAAGAACGGAAATTGGGTTTAGAATTCCCATAACTTACGTCTGAAAGCGTTATGTGCTTATACATAATGTCCTATATAACCAAATTAGATTAATTATTTACTAAATCCAGAACATATTCTTCATTTATTTTATTTTTTATAATTTTATTAAGTTTTCTTGCATCCATTTTCATGAGATATTGAATTCAATTTTGTTGTTCTCAGAGTGTTCGTTTCATGGTTTTAGGGCCATTTCCCATGAGTGTAATCATGTGTGTTCTTATAAAATGGATGAAAACCTGTATAAGTGGAAGGAAATGGTAATAATATATTTCTCAAATTTTAAATGATCCCAAATATCATTTTTTTTCTTATACGAGTATGATTCATTAGATAAGCCATTAATGATCAATGTTTCATTTATTTTTAGCGGTTTTTCCAACCATCCCAAACTAATCTTGTATTATTTAATATTGTGTCTATAAATTATTTATATAACATTAACCAAGTTATAATATAAATATTACAATCTTTTTTAACCATAATTATGGTTTTATGTCCTATATTCAAGGTAGTAAAGGAAAATGAAATATCGCCATCCACGAAGGTGGTAAATCGACACGGAACGGATAATGTTTTCATTTTTTATAATAATTGGATAATAGAAGAGGTATCATGATAGATATTATGTTAAAAAAATAAAATTATTGTATATATATGACACTATATTTATCATACCACTTTGGATAGGGATGTTTAGGATAAGGTAGAAGGAAGATTGATTGTAGAGCGGAAGAAGTTATTTTTTTGAAAGAGTTTCAGTTTGTATACATGAATAAACCCATACCACTGATAACATATCAGGAAGTAGAGAAAATTTAAAAATATGGAAATAAATTTTATCATGACTATTTTGTTGAAAACAATGGAACTATTCAGTTTTATTATATGGGTGCTCCTATTTTTTTTGTTAAAAAGAAAGATGGTTCCTTGAGGCTTTGAATCGATTATATATCATTGAATAACATTATTATTAATAATGGGTATTCACTGAATCATATAGATGATTTTTTATCATATGAAAAGAATATATTAATTTTCAAATATTGATCTCGGATTGGGGTACTGTCAACTGATGGTGAAGGAATATGACATTCCTAAAAGAGTATTACAGATTAGATATAGGCATTTTGAGTTTATATTTATGCCCTTCGGTTGAAAAAATGATGTTTTTTTATTTATGGATCTTATTTAAAAGATATTCTATGACTATTTGGATATGTTTTTTGTTGTTTTTTTAAAGATATTTTGTTTTATTCAACAATTTATGGGGTTTCAATTTATTTGATAGCTTACGTTGCATGCAACATTGAGCTTAAATGATCTATGATATAACATTAATTTTAACATGACCATTATAATAGAAATAGGAATATTAGGAATAATAATGTGTCTATTAGAATAACAACCTCACCGATAAATGTAAAAAAATAAATATATCATAAATGAAAATATGGTATATCTATATCATAAGAGGTTTTAACAATGATAAATTAAGTGTTGGTATTTCTGTGAAACATAAATGTTTATTTTCATTTTTATAATAATTATAATGATTTAAAAGAAAATTAATTTTCATAAATTCGATTCATAAATTAATAATTTATCGTATTATAAATATAAGATAATTTTATGAGACCATAATTAATTATTCAAAGTTTCATAAAATTAGTTATCACATTAAAATCCATATTTTTTAAATAAATGTTGACTTTAATCAAAAATTAAATTTATCATATTTATAAAATTATTTTACTAAAATACAGACTATTTTTTTAAATACACACATTGTTAAATGGTAAGGATGAAATTTTCAGATTTTTTGAAAATAGTTGAATTTTAGGTGAATAGTGAAATACAGAAATTTATGGTATTTAACATTACAAGTAAATAAATTAATTATAGAATCATGGATGATGTATGGGTGATGTAATTAAACATTATTTAGAACTCACAAACACTATTTTCTTTACTTAGTCACAATAATCAACATTTTTTATATCCTTGATCTAAAATAATAAATTAATTAATAAAAAACACCCCTCTACTCCCCAAAAAATACCACCCCTCACCACCCCTTCCCCTCACACCATAAAAGCCATTAATGTTTTTAAAATTATGTGTAATAACCAACCCAATACTCTTCCCCAATTCCAAGACCTATTTTTCTTACCAAAGTGCCAAATCCAAGTCCATTAAGGAGACAATGTTCAAGAGGTAAAATCCTCCTTTCCGTTTTATTTTTTTTCTTATTATCTCCTTAAATACAATTATACAAAGATAATGGTAACTAAATTTTCATATATATGTGTTTTATTATTAATTTTTAATGTAATATCCATCATCAAATATCTTCGTCATTCTTTTATTTAGAAAATGAAAGCATCATCTATGACGTGTTGGCTCATCACATTCATGGACGATGAGTTTTAATTTTACAATACCACATTCAAGTATGGTTATAAAACCATTATTATGGTTAAATTAGATTTTAATATAAACATTATAGGTGATATAATATCCTATAACCAACATATAAACTTAATATTAAATAAAAAGATACCAATTTCTGATGGTCGTAAAAAACAAATAAAATATATAAAAATATTTTCATCAACATTTTATCTAATGATTCATAATCATACTAAATATCCAAATGATATTTGAGACTATTTAAAATTATATAATTTCATTAATACTAAATAATTTCACATATGATATTTTTCAACTATTTCACAAGAACTTCCATAATTATACATAAGGGAACCAACCGTAAAACAATCAAATGAATGCTCCCAGAACAACAAAATTAAAAATTATAAATCCTTATAATGGCTATAAATGAACTTAATTAAATCATAATAATTGAAATATAAGTCGGATTTGTTATTAATTAAGTATTTATTAAATCTAATTTTACTATAAAATACATTAAGTACAAGTTCATAACACTTTCGGACATAAGTTAAGAGTTTTCCTGTCTCACTTTTACTTCTATGAGATATATTACGTATTGAACCATTATTTACAATGTGTTTTGTACATATTTTAATTTAATATATCCTATATTTATTCTATTTAGCTTCATGGTGATCAATTTTTCATTTTATAATCATTAATTTAATAGTTTATATGGTTCGACTGATTACAAAGTGGTATGGTTTTCTCATCTCACCTATACTTTTGTGAGATATATTCCTTATTCAGCCCTTATTTATTATGTGTGGTGTACATATTACCCTTTGATATATCATATCATGAATTTCATCGTATTCAATTTTTAATTTGATAAATATTAGTTTTATGGGGCATATGATTTGACTGATTAAAAAGTGGTAATGGATTTCTTAAGTCAATTTTCATTCATTGGGTTAAACTTAAATTTCATTGATTTTTTTCCATGATAAGGTTATGTTGAAAACGAATTTGGATTCTATTTTTCAATATTTACACTTTTTTATGTGTATTTATAATTAATACACATAATCTATTCATTTTATTAATCTTATGATCCTTATAAGGGACTTTGTCTCAATTTTCTTACGTTGAGGCATATTTTTTATATTATTCACCAATTTTAATATATATTGTGTATTTAATGACCCTTTAATTTATGATATAAATAATTGAGGATTTTATTAAATATCCATATTTATTGTATCATGTATATGATTATTTTATAAGTTGTATATGATTTTTATATACAGTTTTTACTTTGAATGTTATTTTTATGGGGAAATGTTGATAAATATGTATCCTCTACTCGATACAAATATTTTGATTAGAAAATATTTTCTTTAATTAAATCACTATATGAATAATTATTAGAAATTGTATTTATTTTTGGGCCCGAATATTATATATCCCCTCAAAGAATCAACCATAATTGATTTTTTATGGTGTCATAAAATCAGTTATAATATTATACCCGTTATTTTTTAAATAAAAGAAGATTTTTATTAAAATTACATTCCTCATAATTATAAGAAAAATTAAAAAAAAAATCGATTCCATTTTGAAATATACACATTAGAAAATGGTTATAATAATTTTTTAATTTTTCTAAAATGGTTGGATTTTTTATGAATAGTGAAATATGGTAATTTATGGTATTTAACATTATTATTAAATAAATGAATTAGTGAGTCAAGGATGGTGTATGGATGAGGTAATAACTCATTAGTTATAAATCATATTCCCTAGTTACTATATTTATTTAGGGGAATCAATACTATTGGTATTCTTTAGCCATAATAATGATTCAATGAATAAAAAATCAAAAACACCTCTCTCCTCTACCAATAAATACCACCCCTCACCACCATTTATCATTTCACCTAAAAATCCGTTTATATTATCTAAATTATACCCAATTACCTTCCCAAGACTCTTCCCTGTGTCCATGAATTGATGGTCTCAAAAAAAGACCAAAACCAAGTGACTTAAAAAGGTTCTCAAGGAGATGATATTCAAGAGATATAATCCTCCTTCTTTATCTTTCAAATTAGTTATTTATTTACTTATACATTATCATTAACTTCCAGATGCAAATTGTAATGATAACTCCTGTAGCACATATATTATTATATTTTATTTTTTTAATGGAATTTCCATCAACAAAATTTTTCTCTTCACCTCTTATTCTAAATGTTGAAAACATCATCTGTAATGTGGAAATTCACTGCCTTCGATGACGACAAGATTTCATTTTACATTATCACCACCAAGGCAGGTCGTAAAACTATTATTAAGGTAAAAATATATTTTAATATTTATATTATAACTTTTTTATTTTATGGAAGTAATTTATATATATTATACTAAATAAAATGAAACTAGTTTGTCATGGTCGGAAAAACCGCCAAAAATAATCCAAAAAATTTTCATTATTTTTTTATAAAATGACCCATCCTCATATCAAAAAAAAAGTATATGGGATTATTTAAAATAAGGGATGTGCATTAATACCATTTATTTCCTCTTCTGTATTTTTTTCATCCATTTGAATAGAACTATCCTAATTATACTCAAGGGAACCGACCATAAAAACATGAAACAACCTCTCACTGAACCATGAAATTAAACTCTAAACCAATAAAAATACAAATAAATGGAATTAAGAAAATTATAATAAGTCAAATAAATGAATAATAGGTTCTATATTTATTAATTAATGAATTTAATTTGATTATCGAGGATATTAAGTAAAAGTGAAGAACCCTAATGGACATAAGGTAATGTTTTACCTTGTAAATCATCCTCATATCAAAAAATGAAATATTGGATAATTTAAAATTTTGTTAGTATATTAATACAATTTATTTATAATTCTGGTTTTTTTCTTCTATTTAACAAAAACTCCCAAAATTATAATCCTCAGAACCGACCATAGAACCCTCAAAAATATACTCCCATAACCATAAAATTTAAGTCTATAACTCATCCAAATAGCCAAAAATAAACTTAGTAAAATTATAATAAATCAAATAAATGAATAATATATTATAGATTTAGTAATTAGTGAATATTATATAATTATCTAAAACATTAAGAAAAAGTGAGTAACACTTTTGGACATTAGGTAAGGGACTTTTTTAAAAAAAATCATATTCTCAAGTTACAAGTATTTTATTAAATAAATATTTTTTAAATTATAGAGAATAATCATATTTTTACATGTTTATGCTTACTTGTTGATATGATGTTTCACTTAAAAGATTAAAAGTTTATTTTAAAATAATATGTTTTCATTTATAAGTGTGTGGTTTGGTTAGTGGGGCCTAGTTGTTACATTGGTATCAAGAGATGAATGGAGGATTATATATGGAATCCCACCTTTTTATCATATAAATGTTTATTTCATTTTACAAATAGGGGATCTTTAAAGTTTAGTGTCTTGGAAATCAGGAACATTAAACATGAAATCACAATACATTATTTTAAATCCCATTAAATGGCTTCTTCAAAATTTCAGGCTATGTAATATTACTGAATCTCATAACCTAGAGACATACATCAAAGGAAAGGGTGAGCAGAAGGCCTAGTAAGGAAAGAAAGGGAATCATTTTACTTGTGATATCAATAAGAACTTGATGAAAAACATAAAGACATGATAAATGGAAGTAGAGGAATATCATAATGAAATTATCTTGAATCATAACATGAATTTTTGGCTAAAAAATTTAAATTATAAATTCATGAACATATCACCATGTTTTATCCCTAAGGTGTCATAAAAATAACTAGGGTTATTCACCAAGGTATCGTGAAACTTATCATCTCTAGAGATTAAATTCTTTACCCAATTCATTAGATCGCTATTATGGATCAGCCTTAAAATGTATTTATTTTCATGTGATCCACATATATCATAATCAAACATTTCATAAATAACCCAAATATAATAAAATAAATGGGTTTCATGTCAAAATCATGATGTTAAAAAAGTACTTAAAAATAAGATCACTATGTCATTTATAACCCATGGAAAGGAAGAGATGGTTATATGTACATTAATTAAAGAAGTGAATAGATCAATTTTGTTTCTTTATTAATAACCCAATAAATTAAAATATATTTGGGTATTCAAATAAATTCATTAGAGAATTTCTTGAGAAAAATAGAGATTTTTAGACGAAAATTCTGCAGCAGAACAGTTATATAACATAGTTTTAGAAAACATTTAAATGGGAGGGGACAAGAGTAACCCAGTCATAAATAACTCATAATAAATTATGGGTACATAATAAAAATAAATAAGATCATGGAATGGGTATTTTAATGAAATAGCATATGAAAATGAAACTCTAAATAAAAGAGAGGATGCGGTTTCTTTTACGAAAATCTGGCAGCCTAACGGCGTCACATAAAAATTCAGAAAATCAGTTGATGAGATCAGAAAGGGTCTCTCATCATTTGGAAATAAAATGGAAAGAAAAAAAGATATATAATAACATAACCCAACATAATAATATGGAAACTAGATGACACAACATAAAGGAAGTTATGACTTAAAAGAGGAGGGTGAAAGGTTCCCTTTCAAAGATCGTATCATTACATTAAGGATAAACCAATGAAATAATTATTTGTGAAAATATAAATACACCCAACATAAGTATATATTATGTTTAAAACAATAATATGTCATTCACACATATTCATAGCACGACATAATCAAGAAGTATATGATTAACCCAAAGAATGGATATTGGGTTAAAAAGTTCCCTTACCTTGAAGAGTAACTTCAAAATCTCAAAGGTTGGGACCTCGTTGGGGCTTGAAGCCACCTCGGGATTATTAATTGGGAGGTAAAACGAATATATCTTCATTGATGATGAATTTTTAATGAAAATAATTAAGGAATGGGTTGGTATTCATAGCAAAAGTGAAGGAATATTTTATTAATTTCCAAGGGACACTTCATCGGTGGAATTTTCCAAACCATGGGCTTTCACATGGTATTTTCCCCTAATATTTTCCACTTGGGACACATCAAAACATATATTACTATTAAAGTCTACCAGAATTATTAAATCATGATAAAATCATTAATGATGTCATTTAACACACTGAAACACAAAATTGTATTTTTACTATTCACCAAAAAACAAAACATTTTATAAAAAATCTCATAAATGAAACCTAACCTAATATCAATTCTCTGAATTAAAAAATTAACTCCGTTTTATGAAAATAATTTTTGAAATAATTTTTATTTAATTTTTAATTAAAATCTTCATTTATTCAAAAAAACAACTCTAAAACTATAACTCGTTTTGTAACACCTTGAGAAAGTAATCAAGGTCCCAAAAATTTTTCTTGAAACCATAATAAAATACTGTAAAAGTTTATAAATAGATTTTAGGAAAATAAATTTCCATCTTAAATTATTAAATTAATCATAAAATTGTAATTAAAATATTTATGGCATATAAAAGTATCAATACTTATACTATGATCATTTTTTTACTTTTAAAATATCTAAATTGTATTTATACATTCATGTGTAAAGTTTATATTTTTTTGGCCAATTTACTATTCATAACTACTCATTACTATTCATAAGGGTATGTTACTATTCATCCAAAAATTATTTTGATCTTATTTGACAACATTTTTCATCCTCATTACAACCATGTTTGACGGATTTTTGAAAATAATTTTATGTAAACATTTATTTAATAATAAAATATATTTTTTTTATTCATCAAAATAACACTATTCATAAAATAATATTCATGAATACAAAAATATTCAACCAACACTATTCATAAAATAAATACTCTATAAAAAATTGATACTTCTTATAAAAGTTCTAAAAATTCATCCTAGATTAATTTTGACATTTAAAATTTAAAATTGATGTTTATTTAACCAAAATATTTATTTATGTATGATAAATTTATCTTTTAAATATAAAAATACATATTTATTAAAAATAATTTAAGAGAGAAAAGGAATACTGAAATTCCAAATTGAAATTTCTGACACTTAAACAAAAATAAAATTATTTTATCATTTACATTTTAAAGGGTAGTTTTAGTCATACTATTTAATTAAAATAATCATTATTCCATATACCTTAATTTTTTATAATAATTATATCATTTTTAATACTACAATTTGGGTCCAATGTAATTAGATTTGCTTCTACTATAAAACACAATAAAAAGTTATTTAAGAGTAAAGAGATCCATAAATAAAAGAAGTTCATTTTTTTGGTCGTTGCATTCTTCCCCCATAAATAAATTGTGTCCCCAAAATTTTTTCTTTTTTGAAATTTATTATTAATAGGAAACATATAATTATAAAGTAATTTAATGTCTTAAAAAATTTATTCTTTAACAACAATTACATTTCTCTATAAATCCTTCATAATTATTCATAAAAAGCTTGTAATTAACCAAACATATCCCCTGGGAGTGTCAAACCAGGAGAACATCAAGGCCCATTGCCGTGTCCCTTGATACCCCAGTTCTAGCCCAAAACTCCTTGTCAGAGATTTCACTCTCAGGTACATCTATGGAAGAGCCACATCCACTTGTTCGTATCCAAACCGGGATTTATTTCATTGGAAACCACTTACTTAATATTTCAACAAAATACCAGGAAGTTTTCTATATTTAAACTTTTCTATAGGGTTCTTCCTAAAGTTTTCATAGCAGAATTTTGATAAATTACTAAAATATCCTTTGATACCAACTATGGAATCCCTCCTTTTCACATAACTTTTCATTACATTTTACAAACAGAGGATCTTTTATGTTTAGTATCATGGAAATAAGGAACATAAAACAAGAAAACATAAAACATTATTTGAAATACCCTTTAATTACTTCTTGAAAGGTTAATCTTCTATAAAATTACTATATCTCAAAACCTAAAGACATAAATCAAAGGAAAGGGTGAGAAAAAGGCCCAGTAAGGAAATCAAGGGAATCAGTTTACTTATGATATCAATAATAACTTGAAGAAAAACATAAATACATGAGAAATGGAAGTAGAGGCATATAAAAATTACAATATCTAGAATAATTACTTGAATATGTGGCTACTACAATTAATTTATACATTCATGAACATATCACCAAGGTTTATCCCCTATGTGTCAGAAAAGTTACAAGGTTTATTCACCAAGGTATCGTGAAACTTGTCATATCTTGAGATTAAATTTTTTACCCAATGCATTGGAAAGCTATCAGGGCATACCCTTAATATTTATTTATTTTCATGTGATCCACATAGATCATAATCAAACATTTTATAAATAACCCAAAGAGAATAAAATAAATGGGTTTTATGTCAAAATCGCGACGTTAAAAATGTGCTTAAAAATAAGATCATAATGTCATTTATAAAACATGGAAATGAAGTGAGGGTTATATGTATCTCAATTCCAGAATCAAATTGATAAATTTTATTTCATGATGAATACCCATAGAAATGAAAATACATTTGGGTATTCACATAAATTAAAAAGAAAATTTCTTGAGAAAAAGAGAGAGATTTTGAGACGAAAATTCTACAGCATAACGGCTATATAGCATGGTTTTATAAAAAAATGAAAAAAGAGGGGACCG
The DNA here is from genome assembly GCA_963277665.1 of Viscum album. NCBI lineage: Eukaryota > Viridiplantae > Streptophyta > Magnoliopsida > Santalales > Viscaceae > Viscum > Viscum album. The sequence continues at coordinate 1,401,230,239 of OY728121.1, read as the reverse complement.
GATTCATCCACTCATAAATAACTCATAATACATTATGGGTACATAAAAAAGGATTAAGATCATGGTATGGATATTTTAATGAAATACCTTATGAAAATGAAACTCTAAAGAAAAGAGAGGATGAAATTTCTTTTAATAAAATCTGGCATGCTAATGGTGTCACTTAAAAATTCAAAAAATCAGTTGATGAGAGCAAAAAGAGTCTCTCATTATTTGGACATAAAATTCACAAAAATAAGGACATATAAGACATAACCCAACATAATAAAATGGAAACTAGAAGACACAACATTAAGGAAGTTTGGACATAAAATAGGAGGGTAAATGGTTCCCTTACAATGACAGTATCATTACATTAAGGATAAAAAAATGGAATAATTAGGGGTGAAAATATAAATAAACCCAATATAAGTATATATTAAGTCTAAAAACATAATATTTCATTCACAAAAATTCATAGCATGACATAATCAAGAAGTATGGGATTAACCCAAATAATCGAGATTGTGTTAAGAAGTTCCCTTGCATTGAAGAGTAACTTTGAAAGCTCAAAGGTTGTGTCCTTTGTGGACTTGAGGGAACCTTGGGAGGACTAATTGGGAGGTAAAACGACCAGAGATTTGTCGATGATTAATTTTTAGTAAAAATAATGTAGGAATGGTTGGTATTTATTGAAAAAGTGAGGTAATATTTTATTAATTTCCAAGCGACACCTCATCTGTGGTATTTGAAAAATTATAGGCTTTACCTTGGTATTTTCCCATGGAATTGGCCACTTCAGACACCTCATAACATATCAAAATATTCACAAGTCTACCCTAATTATTACATCATGATTACATCATTAATAATGTCATTAAACACACTGAAACTCAAAACTGTATTTTTACTACTCATCGAAAAACAAAACATTTTATAAAAATCTCATAAATTCAACCTAACCTAATATAGATTCCCTAAATTAAAAAATGAACTCCATTTTATGAAAATAACTTTCTAAATATTTTTAATTTATTTTTTAAATAAATTCATAATTTATTCAAAAAAACAACTCTAAAACTATAACTCATTTTGTAACACAATGAGAAACTAATTAAATCCCATAAAATTATCGTATAACCAAAACATAATAAAGAAACAATTTATAATTATGTTTTATGAAAAAAAATTCCATTTTAAATTATTAACTTAATCATAAAATAGTAATTAAAATATTTATAACATACAAAAATACCAATACTTATACTATGATTGTTTTTTTCACTTTTAAGATGTCTAAATTATATATATACAATCATGGGTGATGTTTCTATTTTTTTGGCCAATTTAATATTCATTACTATTCATAAGGGTATGTTACTATTCATGAAAAAATTATTTTGATCTTATTTAACCACCTTTTCACCCTGATTACAATCATGTATGACGGATTTTTGAAATTCATTTCACAGAAAAAGTTATTTAATAATAAAATATATTTTTACTATTCATCAAAATAACGCTATTCATCAAGAAAAAACTATTCATCCAAAACTATTCATCAAATAAATAGTATTTATAAAAAAATTGATACTTCTTAGAAAACATCTAAAAATTCAGCCTTGATTTATTTTGACATTTAAAATTCAAAAATGATATTTATCGAACCAAAATAATTCTATATGTTTGAGAAATTTATCTTTTAATTATAAAAATACTTATTTATTAAGAATAATAGTGGATAGAAAAGGAATACTGAAATTTCAAAGTGAAATTTCTACCACTTAAACAAATATAAAGTTATTTTATCATTTATATTTAAAAGGGGAGTTTTAATCATACTATTTAATAAAAATTATCATTATTCCATATACCTTAATTTTTTTAATAATTATATCATTTTTGAAAACTACAATTTGGGTACAATTTAATTCGATGTGCTTCTTCTGTAAAACATAATATAAAATTTTTTAGGAGGAAATATATCCATAAATAAAAGAATTTAATTTTTTGGGTCGTTACATTATGTGTGGTAACACACCTTGGGTTGAGTTATAGGCCCCACAATGAGGATTTTGTGCTATAAAGGTGGTGAATGTAACATCTCAAATTGTTAAAGGATTAATGGATAAATAATATGACTCATGACAATGAGGTTCCCATTTCATTTTGGGGGAATAATTAATTAGAAGTCCATAATTAAGAATGCTTGCCTTGTAGTGGGGATTAGGATGTGTAACCTTTTAGGAAGTTTCAAAATGTGTGTGCGAGTGGGGAAATAAACTTTGAAAGAACATGTGTCGGCATGTGGGGGTGGTCAATAGTAAGATGACCAGTTTGGGAAGACGAGGGGCCTAGAGAGGCGACCACATGTTAGTGGGTTAAATGCTAGTACTTGGTGGTCCAAGATGTTTCGAGGAGGATTTGCATCAATTATACGTCATTAAATAACATTACTATTATGAATAAGTATACATTTCCTCATATTGATGATTTTTTAGGTCAGATCTAGGGAGATCAATACTTTTCAGAGATTGATCTTAGATCAAGGTATCATTAGCTGAAAGTGAAAGAGGATAAAATTATGAAAATTAAATTCCAGACTAGATATGGGCATTATGAGTCTGTAGGTATTCCCTTTGGTTTGATAAATGGTCCTAACCTATATATGGATCGTATAAATAGAATATTCAATGAATATTTGGATAAGTTTTTTGTTTTTTTATTGATGATATTTTGGTTCACTATAAAATTTATGAGGATCCAGAAAAACTACTATGGATTGTTCTACAACCCTTAAAAAGGAAGTTATACAAGAAATTTAGAAAATTTAATTTTTTGTTACAAGAGATTTCATTTCTTGTGAAAATTTTAAATAATATTTCATAACAAACAATCTTACCAAAAAAAATTGGTTTACTAATACCCAATACCTAAAAATGTTACTAATATTTGTCGTTTTCTTGGAATAGCAGGACATAACAAATGTTTTTCAAAAAAACATTTCATGATCATTGAAATAATTAACTATTTTAACATTAAAAGGGGTTAAATTTATTGGGAAATATGAATGTGATTTTTTTTTTCAGGAACTAAAATCAGATTGGATAATTCTTTAGTTTTGGATCGAACTTTCTGAAATGGAGAGTTTCTCATCTATATTCATTCTTCTTTAAATGGACTTGGTTGTGTTCTAGTGTAGAATGATCAGTTAATTTATTACACTTCATGGAAAATGAAACTTCATGATTTAAATTATCCAACATTGATTCGGAATATGAAGTTTTAGTTTTCAATTTAAAAATTTGGAGGCATCATTAAAATGGATCCAAATGTGAAAAATATACTAATAATAAAATTTTGATATACATATTTAGTCAGAAGGAATTTAACATGAGGTAGATAAGATAGAAAAAAATGATAAAGGATTCTAATTACATTTTTTACTTCGAATCGATGGATTCTGATTACATGATTCGTTAGCATCGTAGAAAATAAAATAAATATGTTGATTTTTTTATTTATAGAAATATTGCTACATTAACCGAGTTATATTGAAAACATAACCCCTTGATTATAGATATGATTAATTTTTTCATTGAAGTAGTTGTCCCAGAAAATTCCTCTATTTGTATTCAGGTGTCAGTGTAGTCATCTCTATTATAAATAATTATGAAAGCATATAAGGACCAAACTGAGTTACAAAAAAATGAATAATTTGTTAAAAAGGTTAATTTGAAAAATTTTGACATTGATAAAGATTGTGTTTTGATATTTAGGAAGATATTATGTGTGCCTTGTGATTCAAAGAAGATGAAATATTTGTTAAGTGAAACTCATTGTTCTCCATTTTTAGTTCATACTAGAATCACTAAGATGTATAGAGTCTATCATGAGAATTATTATGGGGATAGATTGAAAGGATATATTTTTGAATTTACCATGATATATTTAACTTGTCTATAGGTAAAGAAAAATTACAATTACCCAAGGGGGTTATTCAATATTTTCCAGTTCAAAAGTGGAAATAAATAAATATATCCATGGATTTCATAGTGGGATTACCAAAAATATATTGAGGTAATAGTGTGATTTGGTTTATTATTGATCGACTGACTAAATCTGAAATTTTTCTTCTTATTTGAGATATTGCATATTTAGATCTGATTTTCTAATGGTACCTCAAAGAGATGGTCATGTTATATGGAGTTACTATCTCTATTTTATCTGATAAATTTTCTACGTTCACTAATAACTATTGGCAATACCTTTAGAAGTCATTGGGAACTGAATTAAATTTCTGCACTACATTCTGTCCCCAATTTTATGGGCAAACTGAGAAAAAAATTCAAAATTTAGAGGATATGCTTTGAGTTTATTCAATGTATTACCAAGGATGTTGGTATAAATAGATTTCTTTGGATGTGTTATCTTATAAAAAAATTTATTCTAATAAGCAGATTTCACCTTTTGAAGAATTATATGGAAAGAATTGTCAAACTCCATCAATTTGGGGTAAGTAGGTGAAAGAAAGTCTATGGGAATAGAATTGGTAGAGTAAATGATAGATAATGTTTAGCTCATTCAGTGACACATGAGGACAGATTAGAGGAGGAAGAAAAGTTATGTGAATAACTAGAGGAAAAATATTTCTTTCTAATTAGCTGATCATGTATTTTTCAATTCTTCTCCATGGAAAAGTGTGATGAGTTTTGGTGAAAATGGTAAGTTGAGTCCACATTTCTTTGGAACCTATGAAATCATGGGCAAAGATTAAAAAGTAAAAAAAAATTAGTATAGTTATCTTATGTTTCACAGTTATTTTTCCTTCCAAAATGGTTTTATTTCATTTTTTACATGAACATTGTAATTAATTAGTACCTTTTTTAGAAATAACATTTGGAAAAAAGGAACTTAATTTCTAAAATTAGCATGTCAAAATTATCTTTGGGTGAATCGTTAGATTGATTTTAAAATGTACATAGTCTTTTTAAAATAATTCAATATATAAATTTGTATCAACATTATACTTCATGTTGGTATAAAAATACTTTTTTACTACAAAATAATTTTTCAAAGAAAATGGTTTTCATTACCTTTTCCATTTTATATTAAATTAATTCCTTCCATTTCAAGAGGCTGAATATTAAAAAACTAATTCCAAATTTGGAAGCACTATTTCCAAGTTTATTAATGAGTTAAATTTTTTTATGAATAAAAACTATAGCAAAAATATTACTACCTCAGTAAAATAGGTAAAACAGGTAAATTAAGGTTAAACTTAGTGATAAGGCCTCCATTTTTCTTATTAATTACTTTTTGATAATTTATTTAAACCATTATCACCTTAGTTAAAAAAATTAATTATTTATGGGACACTTTTACAAGAATATTACTTAATAATATTTTATTCCTTAAAAATATTCATGGTGTGTCTCTCCCCAACTTAGAAAAGAACATCCAAACTCACTTTTATTTAAACCACATTGAGCCACATAGATAAACCAAAATCTACCCAATTATATTATAAACTTATATCTATATCTATTGTGGGTTTTTGTCTTTTTAAAAGACCATTTCAAGGGTCATTGAGTATGAATCTAATGGAATTCCATTGAATAATAGGTAATTATCTTACGTGACCACTTTCAATTTATTTCCTTTTATACCTCGTTTAAATATACTGATTTTAGCATAAAAAATAAATAAAGTATCCTAAATATACTAAACTACTATTAAGATTATTTAATCTCCATTTTCTATTATCTTTTACATCAAATTGTAAATGAAATTATTACTCGTGTGTACGTGTGGACTACCGCCTCCACATAGTGGTATGATTCATTTTCCATCACTAAAATTCATGACTAGTTATTCTGATGGATTTAATGTTTATATATGATATTTATTTCAAAATAATACTTCTAAAATTATAATATCTAATCCACATTCTTACCATTATATCCATTGAAAAATGATAACATCACTCATGCATACATGTGGACTACCACCTCTACAAATTAATTGTATTTTGTTTCATTTTCTCTTCACATGGATGGTAATAAGGAAAAATTTAATAAATGTCTATGATATATATTTTATAAAAAATATTTAATTGATAATTATTTATTATAATTATTTTATTCTAACCATTAAAAAGTGGAGAAATAAATTTTTCATACATACGGACTATCATCTTCATGAAGCGTTGTAATTTATTTTTCTTCACCAGTTTATATTTATAATTATAAAGGTTTATATAATGATTTAATAATATAATTATAAAAAGATTAATATTATATATATTATTTAATGATGATTAAATTACAAGGATTTGAACTTATTTTTTGAAACCTATATTAAATAAAAAACAGATATCACCTGGAACAATGAGGTAATGGATCTATGTTTTAATACCATTTTAATTGGAATTGTTATGATATAATTTACATAGAGAAAATTATATTATCCTTATCTGATAAAACCATTTAATGTTTATTTATATTTCATTATTTATATATATTCTATGTTTTAGTACCATTTTACTCTCTTTGGTGCTAAAAATGATCATGAAAATGTTTTTAAAGAAATCCTAAAAAAATGACCACATTGGTCGATGAAAATTTTATTTCATGTCTATTATCCAAAAAAATGGTTTTATGAAAGTTTTTACTATAATGGAAATGCTTTAAAAGGATAATTTTCATTAATTTTAACTGAAATTTAAAAGTTTTAAGGGGAATACCTTTAATGAAACATTTTCCGAAAAAAAATCTTTTTTGACTTTTTAATAAACGAGAAAAGAGTATTCTCTATTAATTTATATGACCCAAATGGATATTATTGTCATCATTTTTCTTCTCAACTTTGAATATTTATTTATAATTTAAAATGATTATTTTAAAATAAACCTTTATCCTTAATATTTTAGAAATTGTTATATTTTATATAAGCGGTGTCAAAATGGAAAGGGAATTTTCCTCTAGAAATGTTCCATGTGATCTTTTAAAGCCATTTTTCATAAATGATGACATCCTTTTATGTTACTTATATATCACTAGGTATATGTTTCTATAATATCATCCTTATTAATTATAATCATGGTTTATGGTTATGATGATATAATATTAATGAAACCCATTTTTTATGGGTTAAGTTATGATTAAATGTTAAATGTTTACATGATATTGTGGTGTATATATGAATGGATTATGATTATACGATGGGTGGGTACATTATACATATCCAATGAATTTAGTAAGCTTGGATTACTCATGAGATATTTATATTATCTATTCTCTTTATTTGATGTTCACATCAAGATGTGTAGACCTATTTTGATTCCCATTAGTGTATGTGTGGACTAGTTTCATGTATATAAGTTTATGTGTGGACCGGTTTTCTTACCTATAAATTTATGTGGGGACCTGACCTCATGTCCATAACTTAATGAGAAAACTAGCTTCTATTTATACATGTTTCAAATTTTATATTATTATTTTTTTCTAATTCTGATGTTTATGTTGTACTCTCATGGATTATGATTGATTATTGATGATTTATCAGTCTTATGAATATAATATTCTATTGTGAAAAAGATTAAAACATGAATTCGGATTAAGGATACTAAATTGATTGGTTTTGGATTCCTTATTTGATTATTTTTTTCTTATACCCTTAATATCATGTATGATCATTGATAAATATCTCATATTTTTACCCTTACTAATAATATTTGATCATCCATTTTTATGTTTTCATTCCCCATGTTTTGATAGAAGGTTATAAGTATGCTCATTATAGAATAGTATTGATTTAAATAACATTGTGGGATATATTGGAGATCCTTTATTAAATAATATTTTTATCTATCTATTCATAAAATATACTTCACTGTTATAGTTCTTGGGAATGTATAATTCTGTTATGTTTCATACATTCATCTAAAATTATGAAATATTTATATTTTTTTTCCTTGATTTTCTTCAAAAATCATAAGATTAATTTTGTTGAGTGTGCAGAATGTAATACATGATTGATACTATATTTGATAAATAAGGAATCTTATCCATGTTTCTATTTTCTGAATAATTATAACTACATATAATCTTTGTAAGACTCTTTCCATGCCACACTATTAAAGACCCCTTCTTGGAGTTATCCATGAAAAAACTCTTTATTAATTCACCAATATATTTTTTTCTAACTCAATTTGAGAAACCAAACTGATCAATATCTATAGATACTCATACCCAGTAATTATTCTATTTCTCACTTGTATTTCATTGAGAATAACTTTTCTAATAATTCCTTTATAGAATGTAATTTTAAGAAATAATTTCGGTTGATAAATAAAATATTCACATGAATCATTTTAAATACCCCATTACTCTCAATAACTCTCTTGTATACATAATAATTATTCATATTACTGAAGAAATCAAACTCTTTCACTACATCATTGAACCATATGTTCCAAATCTGAGAATTTGTCCTCAATCCAAAAATTCACTATTGTTACAAACAATCCTTACATTAATCACTTTAAAATATTTGTTTTATATCATATAAAAAACCTAGACTAAATTACCATTAATAATATTGTTTTTTACATATATTTGATATATGTCATAATCATAATGATATTACATAGAAATAAATATCCAATTATACTTTATCATCATAACTGGTGAAAATTTATCATTATAATTGATAAAACGAATTCCCTTTACAATAAATGAGCTTTATAGGTATAAAATTTTCCATCCATGTTAGTTTTCAGGAAAAAAATATACTTTAACCCAATGGGACTCAACCCTTTAAGTGTTTCCACTAAGTTATAAACCTGATTAATGTACATGGATTCCATCTCTAATATCATTTCCTCTAAAAACATTTCAAAATTTGAACTCCTGATCACCACTTGAAAATTTTATTATCTAAAAAAATTAATTCATCATCATTTTCCATTATAAATATATATATCTATAAATATTTTTATTAATCTTTCAAAATATTCATACTTCTTATGAAAGCAAAGTTATATCTGCATCGACAACCACTTCTAGATCTAGATCACACTCTATCATACGAACCATTCTTATTTATTGGTTATAAAATTCTCTATTCTCAGCTTTCCTCATATTGACACCTTGAATAATGTGATCCTTCTCAATGATAACACCATTATATTACTTAAGCAAATTTTTTATTATAGGAATAAAAAAGTTAATATCCCACAAAATTATTACCAAAACCAACAAAAGTTGATTTTCTAATTTTTTTCTAATTTTGTTAAAATTCATACATCATACGTATTCTTCAATACCCTAAATCCTTATAAAATATAAATTTTATCAATAGAATTTAATATATATTATAGATTATTTATGAATTCATTTTATGGAGCACAAATTAGTATGAAGAATATTGTCTACGAGGCATATCCATGTAATGATATAGTAAGGAAACTCTAACTCATCATTTATTGAACCATATATAACAAGGTATAATTCATACCCTTATTAAAATAATTACACTACGGAGTTCAAAAATTAGAGATCTATGAAACACTTCCATTATCTCTTTGATGATCAATAAATTCCAAACTAAATTATTCACCACCCCAATCTGATCATTGAATCTTAATACTTTAACAAAATCAATTATGTACCTCATTTATAATATATAAACTTTTTAAAGTTTTCTAACTTGTGTCTTAAAATAAAAAACATAAAAATACTAACATAAGTCACCATTAAATGATATAATGTCCTCATAACCCCCAAATTCTTGAGTATACTGTGGTTTATATACATGATTATATATTAGATCCAACAATCCCATTACCATCTCATATTTTTCACTAAAAGGTTATAAGTTCATTATTTATAATAAAACATATTCACAATTTTTAAATGATTCACAATTGAATGACTCCAATAGTCTATCTATATATATTTTTTGAAAGTATTTATAATTTATACACCCAATATTATAATGAAAAAGATATATTATGTAATAATATACCTTGACCATATTATCTTGAATATTATTGTCTTGATTTTCTATATTGAAATTTATAAAACTATACAGAACGTTCCCACTTATATAAAACATTTCATTAATGTGTATGGAATAACTCTTTATCTTAAACATGAACAAAATACAAAAAACATATAGGAAAAAAATATATATCTTTGATTTGAATGTAGTAATAATTTTAAAATTCATAAACTAATCCACAATTATTCTAACAGCATAACTATAAAACCACTATAAAAGTGAGACTTAATAATACTAAATGATATTACCCATGTCAATAAGGTTCACATTTATTTTTGTCTTCCTACATTATTAAAACTACCTAGTTAAGTGTTCATGGATTGGATAAGTGTCAGGATGGTTGACCTATTGGGATGTTTCTCAAGATGTGTGTGAGTGATGAAAAACTCACACTAAAAGAACTTGTGTTGGACTATGGAGATAGTCCTTAGTGTGATAAGAGATCCCAGGGGGTAATGTCATGTGGTCTTCTCAGAGGGAAAATGAGGTATTGTAGGATACCCCTGGAGAAATATGAATTGGTTCATGAACTAGGGAAATCCAAGTCCTCAAAAATGGTATCAGATCTAATAACCAGCCTGAAGTGTTAAGGAACTACCTGGGATTGAGGTGTGGGGTCCACAATAAGATTTTTGGGTTATAAATGGGGAGAGTGTAACATCCATAGAAAATTGATACATAAAAAGGTTAAATGTTAATACCCATGTCAACAATGTGATCAATTATTCTCAGGAACCTTTCTAATTAGAACACCATAGTTCAGAAATCTTTTCCTAATGTAGTGATCGAAATAGGTAACCTACTGGGAATCTTCCATGGGTGTGTGAGAGTGAGCACAAAGAAAACTGGAAGAACATGTTTTGTCCAGTGGGGATATTCATTTGTCTGATATGTGAACCTTGTCTGTAATTGCATGTGGTGTTTTATGAAATTAACCATGGAATTATAGGATGCCCATTGATTCATATGATCATGTTCATGTCCTAATGTGTTTAGGTATTGAAAAATATTATTAGATATAATACCCAATGGGAGTTACAATGGAACTACCTCGGGTTTAGGTGTATCGTCCACAATGCGGGTGTTTTTCTTAAAAGGGGTGTAGGTTTTAACACCCCAATAAAACTAAGGTTTAAAAATTTATAAATGATAATATCCTAGTCAATAAGGTGAACCATTATTTGTGTGAGCCTACTTGACTATAAATTTATAGTTAAATGTGTTTGTCCAATAGTATTTTCAGGATGGGTTGCCTCATTGGATGTTTATTAGGGTGTGTTTGAGTGAGGAAAAATCACTTTGAAAGTTAATTTTTTAGCCTGTGGGGATAGTAATTAGTTTGAAAAGAAACACTTGTAGGTAATATCATATGGTGTTCTTAGAAATCCACAGAGGAGTTATAGGAGACCCATGGGGTTTGATAACTAGGTTTATGGTTTGGGGAAGGCTGGGTTATGAGAATAATTGTCAACCCCCAATGAGAAAAATATTTCTTAATTTATAATGTGTAGATATACTTCTCATTTTGTTGATTCCATTTTATTTTTGAGTCTTTGTTTGTCAATAAAATTGTGTGATACCCACCTTGTATTCAATACCAATGATTTAAAATTATATAAATTCATTTTTATACCACTAAAAGCCATATTATTAGAGTTTTTCTATGTGATAATAATGTAAATATATAGATACCAATCTAAAAAAATATATTTCCTACCTATAAAAGATCTCAAAATTATGTTCATGAAACATGTCATTAGATACTACAAGGTATATATTTTGTTAATTATCATGGGCTATGTTATTTCGATAAGGAATTTAATTAAATGTTCTCCCACTAAAAATTATTGTCCCATATATCATATAATTTTTATACGCCCAGATCCACATTTCATCAAAAATTAACGTAGATAAAGTTTCAACATATACCATGGATATATCTGATGGAACATCATATCAATTATATCACATATCAATCTTAATATTTGGGTGAAAAACTCATATCACAACTCATCATATAAATCCTTTTAACTCTATTCCTCTAGGAACCTAATGGTTAGGGTCCCCAGATAAAATGAAACCCAAATATCACATTATATATAGGAACCAACGGATAGGGTCACCTATAATGTTCTTCTCTTACTGATGAGAACCATATCGAAGGCTCCAAGTAAATTTCATGGGTGGAGAAGTTGGATTTATGAGGCCTGATGATGTGAGGGAGATTAAAGAGGTTGAATGATACAATGGGTGACCATCTAACTTCACTAAAGTCTCAATGGATCTTTCCATGCATGGATGTAGAAAATGGGATTATTATCTCACTTATTCAAGCCCAAACATGATGTTCAAAGCTTATCCCACATGGTGGCCTCAATTGTGGAATCCTTTCCCACATGCAGAATTATATAATTGAATCATTGGACACAAAATTCAAATATGGTGGGCTGGTTACTCAAAGTCAAATATAGTGGGCTATAGTTGGAAATACATTTTCTAATTTTCCTAAAATTCATTGTTAGAATTTAAATTATTGAATTTAATTGGACAAGGTAGTAATTGGCTTTAAGACTTTAGGGAATTATACCCTTGACTATTATATCATGCCTTGGATATAAATGGGCACCCCCTGGAACTTGTATGGAATTAAATGTTTTAATAGAGTGATTATACTTTTTTTATCTCCATTTTGTGAGGATTCTTCCAATTTTCACCCTTTATCTTATGCATTATTACTTTTTCTATATATAAGTTAGACTGGTGATCAAATATCACAAATCCCCAATTCTATGCCTCAACCCAAGTGCACAATTTTGTGGATTGGAAATCACATCCCCCCTATGAGTTTGTTGTCTAAGTAGTAGTTCATGTTCCTTATAACATTTATTTACTAATTTCATCCATTATCCAAACACATAATCCACCACATAGCACCAAACCACATCCTTTATCTTCCACCCTATGTCATGAAGATCGGGCCACCCCAAGCGCCTCAAATCAGTTGGTATTAGAGCTCAAGTTGATAGGGAAGGATTCCACCCCTTCACTGACATTAATTTTACACAATACCCACCTAATATTTCAATATTATCCACCCATGAAAAAAAATACATTTTCTTTAAAACCTCCACAATTGGAATATGTTGTTCAAGATTGAAATAATATACCTTGATCCAAATTTTCACCCATATTCTTTGTGTGTTTGATTTGATATATCTCATTTTTAACAGAAAAAAAAATCTAAAAAAATCTATCAACTCATCATTTAGTGATTTTCAAATTTAAGCACTTCCTCACTTTGAGGGAATTGAAAAAAAAATTGTCTTACTCTCCATTCAGCATCTTGTACTTTAAAACTCCATGCACAAAACTTTATGGGGATATTTGTCCAAAAAAAGAAGAAGAAAAATAAAAGATACAATGATTTGTTTTCCCTTTACATTATTAGCATTTTCCATTCCCATACATCACTTGATCCATAATTTTACTTCCTAACCATGTTATCTTTTTCTTCTATTGTTATTACTTTGTCTCGTCTATCACAATTGGGAAAAACTCACATACCACAACTTTCTACCCCTTTCCACCTTTTTAACCATATTATCTACCCTCTTTTAGCCACTTACATTTTGTTTCCTTTTACCAGTCAATTAGGTTGTGTTAAACCATCCTCCAACACAATATTGGTTTGGGATGGATTGGTGGCATGTAATATCCGCCAACAAGGAATTATATTTCATAAGTTCCTTGGATTTTAATAGGGTGTTGAGAGTGGAGATAAATTTAAAAATATATATAGATTTATACTTGTGTGTGTGACTGTGTACATCGTTCGCATATGAGTGTGTATATCATGTGTGCGTGTGTGTGTGTACCTTTTCACGTTTGAGTTTGTTTGTATCATTGGTGTGTTTTTCTCCTCATTTGTTTTTGTATTTCTGTAACAGATCACGGTAGAAGAACATGGGAAGAGAATTTCTCATGCCAGCGATAAAGGAAGTCTTAGTAGATCTTTTACACCAGAAGTTATGCATATCCAAATGAAAGATTTGGTGAGCCATTTTGAGAATCTTCTTAATATGATGTTGGAGGTTCTACACGAGAGGATAAAAAACATAGAGAATCAACTGATCCTCAGGATAATCCATGATAACCCTGGAACGCTCTAGCACAACGGCAGCCTTGTATCATGGAGGGTTGATGGAAAACCATGATGGAGATTTCAAGGAGGTCCCACAAAGGAATAGGTTGTACCAGCAACCTAGAGGAGGCCAAAATATTCCCCATGATGATGAATTACTTGAATGGAACAATGAAAAGGTAACTTCATTTCAAGGAGAAATGGATCTAGAAGTATACTTGAAGTGGGAGATGTGAATGTAGTAGGTGTTTTAATGCCATGAAAATTACTTGGAGAAAAAGGTCGAACATTATTACCTTGTATTTTTTTATAATTCTTTAATTTGGGGGGGTTAAAATTCAAAATTGGAGGGATAGATATGGTGTAGATCCCATCAAAACATGGAACAACATAATTTTTTCCTTGAGAAAGTGGCTTGTTCCCACACAGTACCATATAGATCTCCACGACAAACATCAATTTCACACATAAGGGAGTTAGTGTGTTCAATATTACTAAAAATAGATGAAAATTACAATGATTCAAGAAAAAAATTAGGAGGATCTGAAGAAAACCATGGATTTATTTTTACACGGACTTGGCTAAGAGATTGCTGGTCATGTGGAAATTTAACACCATATATAGATACAAGATATGATCCACCGAGCCACCAAGGATGAGAAACAAATCAGAATAAGGAGAAACATGAGTAACCCCACTACCCCTTTTACACCATGGAGAAATCTAGGGAAGGATATTGGTGAATTATCAAAGCTAAAAGAGGTAGTTGATCACAAAAGTGATAAGGCAATTCTTCCGTCTATGAAACCTACTTTTGAGGCTAACCAAAAAAGGAATTTGGATATTCAATGTTACAAATGTAAATAAATGGGTCACATTTCAAGTGAATTACCAAACTATCATACCATGACAATCAACAAGCATGGATAATTGGAGACCTATTGGGAGATATTATAGGAGGAAGATGAAGAATCTCTCGAAATTGATAATGGATAATTTGTCGAAGAAGGTGTTATTATTGTCATAAAGAGAGTTCTAAGCACCCAAATGAACATGTGAGAGAAGGAGTAGTGGGAAAACCTTTTCAATACAAGGTTAAAGATCCATGGGAAGGTATGTACTATTATTATTGGTGGAGTAATTTGTAGCAATGTAGAGTGCACCAAGTTGGTGGAGAAGTTGGGACTTCCAACTTTGAGTCATCAGCATCCATATCGGCTATAGTGGTTTAATGATTGTGGAGAGATGAAGGTTACCAAATAGGTGAAGGTATTGTTCTCCATTGTAAAATACTAGGATAACGTGTTGTGAAACATTGTTCCTATGAAGACATTACACTTGTTGTTGGGTAAACCGTGGCATAATGATCAACATATTACTCATGGTGGGTTCTTGAACAGTCACTCCTTTTTACTCTGAGGAGAACTTATAATACTCAACCCCATGTCCCCCAAAAAATCTAGAATATCAAATTTTTATAGAAAATAAAAAATTGAGGGATGAGTAAAAAAGGGAGAAAATTAAAAATGAGAGAATAAGGATACAATAGGAAATGAGATAAGAAAACAAATGGAGATCAAAGAAAAATCAAGAGGAAAAAAGATTTGATAGGAGAGAAAATTTGGATGATGGAAAAAAGCATGAGGTTAAGTAATATTTTATTTCTTAGAAAAAAAATTTGTACATATGTACTAAAAGGTGATGTTGAACACTAAAAACTTAATATCTCCTTTTTCACATGTTATTGAGTATTTATTATAGGAATTTGAAGATGTGTTTCCCAAAGAGAGGCCCCTATTTTTCAACCCATTAGTGGTATTGAGCAGCAAATTGACCACATAACTAAAGAATCACTACTGAACATCCCTCTATATCACACCCACCTGGAAGAGACAAGAGAAATTAAAAAGTCAAGTTCAAGAGTTTTTGGTTGTGGGATATGTCAGAGAGAGCCTTAGTCCTTATGTCGTACTAGGGCTTCTAATACCAAAGAAGGATAGAACATGGATAATGTGTATTTACTATAGATATGTCAATATCATTATAATTTGGTATCATCCTCTTATCCCAAGGTTATATGGAATCCTAGATGAGTTAAATGGATATACTATTTTCTAAAAGTTGATTTAATAAGTGGTTACCATCAACTTATGTTGAAATAATTAGATGAGAGGAAAAAAACATTTAAGAAAAAACTTGGTCTTTATAAGGGGTTAATCGTTCCCTTTAGTCTCACCAATTCAACTATCACATTTATGACGTTAATGAGTCAAGCCTCACGTTAATATATTGTAAAATTTTTGCATTATACATTGTTGAAATTTTGGTATATTGTAGTAATTTTCATGAACATGTAGATCACTTAAGAAAATTCCAAGAGGTGTTAAGGAAATAAAACTTTTTTAGAAACATCAATAAATGTGAATTTTTTTGTAAGAATGTTTTACTAGGATTTTTTTGAGAGGAAATGGAGTTTAAGTTGAAATTGATAAGATCAAATAAATAAAACAATGGACAAATAAACCCTCTTTCAGATAGGTAAGATGTTTCCATGGTGTAGCTAGTTTTTATTGCATATTTTTTATGAACTTCAACACACTAGAAGAATCATTGAATTAGTTTTCAAATAATAGCATTCCCATTAAATGGGGGACAACTAAAGAGAAGGATTTTTGTGCTCTTAAGGATCGACTCAACCACTCCCCTCTACATGCACTCCAAGAATTTGGTAGGACCATTGCAATTGAATATGATTCAAGTGGAATTTGTATTGGTGGATCACTCATGTCGGAAGGTAAGATGATTTCTTATTTTAGTTAGAAGTTAAATGTCCCTACTCTAAACTACACTACATATTACAGAGTTTTATGCATTATTTAGAGTACTAGATATAGGGCAGCACTATATTTTTCTAAAAGAATTTTTGGTCTATTATAATCAATAAGATCTTAAGTACCTTAGGATCCAAAATAAACAAAATAGAAGACATGATAGATCGATGGAATTCATTAAATCATTTCCATATTTCATCAAGAATAAAAAGGGTAATGAAAATATTATGGAAAATGGACTTCCATGTAAATATTCTCTTTTATACTTATTAGATTAAAAACTCATTGGTTTTGATTTCATTAAATATTTATATTCTTTATATAGTAATTTTAGTGAATCATATGGACATTATAAACCTAGATTTAGTCGAAAAATGTTCATTTTACTTGATGGATTCTTATTCTGGATTGATAATATTTTCATCCCCAATTTCTCTACCCATTTACTTTTACTGAAGGAGTCACATTTGGGCAGGTTAATGGGATATTTTTGTGTTGCAAAAAAATAAAGCATTCATAGTGACCATTTTTATTGCCTAGGATGTCAACAGACGTTGAAAAGTTTGTGGGAAAGTGCATTGTCTACCATAAACCATAATCATAACTAATCCCACATTGATTTTATATTCCTCTCTAAATCCCCAAAAACCCTTGGGAGGACATATCAATGGACTTTATTGTGGGGTTACCAAGGACCAAGAGGGTGAGAGATTTCATTTTTTTATGGTGGATTGGTTTTATAAAATGGAACATTTTATTATTTATCAAAAAATAGATGATGCCACTAACATTATAACACATTAATTTTTGGGTGTAGTCAAACTCCATGGAATGCGAAGGAAGATGGTGTCATATCAAGACACAAAATTTCTCAGTTACTTTTGGAAGACCTTGTATAGAAATATTGGAATAAAGTTACTATTTTCCACTATTTTTTATCTCCAAACTGATGGAATAACATAGGTGGTTAATCAGACACTATCATTATCTCTATAAACAATTTTCAAGAAGAACCTCAATTGTTGGGAAGAGTGTCAGCCATAAGTGGAATTATCATATAATAGAGCCTAGCATTCCACTACTCACCTCACACCTGGATTTTTCTAGGGGTAGTATCAAGTAACATTCCCAGTCAAAACGTCAAAGACCTCGGCTATTGTAGAACTCCTCCTCTATCGAGTACAGTGGGAATGTCATGTCACATAGAGGCACTTCCCACTAACCTTGGACTACTGAGGTACGCCTCTTGTCAAGTGTTGTTGGTCTTCCACGTCACCAAGGCCCTTCCCACCATGGGTCAGCCGTGTCACCAAGGCGCTCCCCCTTATGGCCTACTGAGGTACTCCCCCTGTCGAGTACCATGGGTCTTCCACGTCACTAAGGCGCTCCCCACCGTAGGTCTTCCGTGTCACCAAGGTGCTCCCCACTGTGCCTGTCAAGTCACTCTGAGTTGAAATGGTCAGCAGTTGTCAAGTCTTAGCCAGCCACTGGGTTCCCACACTATGCTCACTCATCTCTAGAAGGGTCTTCTTCACAATCTACTGGTCAATACTCTAACTCCATGAATCCCCATGTAGAAGTATCTCAAAGGTATGGCACGTCATAGGGGTCTCAACGTAATAGACAACGTGTCAATCGGATGCTCGGTCTATGAGTTATTAGCCTTTTAGTCCCAAGGGCCCGGTTGGATTTGTGCTCGATGCAACCTGACCATTCCCCATAAAAATAAAAAACACAATGGGGTATCACGCAAATGGATTTACTCGCTACAAGGTTCCCAACGCCGTTGACGGTTCGTCTAACAGACATATGGTGACAAAGTTATGGCTAAAAGAATGTAATTGGGTCGTAGTGGACCTGGGTCCAGTCAGACACGGTCTGAATGACTCGGTCCGACCCAGCCTGGGCTGACCCAGTCTGGGTCGACCCGGCCTGACCCACTAGGTTCGGCCCTGTCCACTAGGTGGCCTGACCCATTTTGTTCAGCCCTGACTGCTCGGTCCGGCCTAGCATGCCGCGAGGGGCTGCAGAGGGCTGTAGGTGGCCATGAGGCCATGGAGGGTGTGGCGAGGGTGCAAGTCCACAGGGTAGCTGAGCTGGGGATGGCGGTTCAGCCGCAGGCCGGCGGTTCATTCGTGGGGCGGTGGTCCGGCTGCAGGGCGGTGGTCCGGCCGTGGGGTGGCAGTCCGGCTGCGGGGCGGCGGTCCGGCTGCGGGGCGGCAGTCCGGCTGCGCGGGGTGGTGGTTCGACTGTGCACGTGGCGGTGGTCCACCTGCAGGGGGCGATCTAGCCATGGGGTGGTGGGGGTGATCCGGTCGTGGGTTGGCGATCGGACTGCGAGGGGTGGCGCCTCGGTCGCGAGGCGGTGCAGAGACGGGGATGGTGCGGAGGCCACGGGGCGGTGGTGGTGGTCATGGGGCGGCGCTGTCACCTTTGTCGCAGCCGACGGTGGTGTCGGCTGTAGTTCTCGTGCCCTAACCATGGATGGTTTCTGTCCTCCTCCATTGCGAAGAACACCACAAGATTTTCGGAAGGGTTGGGCCATGCTGCATTGGATCATACCCTCCATGTTAGGGTGGTAGCATATGGCTCATCGATAACATGTACATGAACGTCAAATCTTATCCTCCCGCAATGATTGTTCCCAACCCACAAAAGAAATATAAGGGGTGTATATGGGAAGTGATAAAAACATAGAAATAAACCCCTACCTCGTTCACTTGTTGATATCGATGATGTCACAAGGAAGAAGAAAAATACTTGGGAAAAGATGGACATCAGTGTCATCGACATTTTCCTCGATTGTCGGTTCGTGCGTTATTGGAGATCGTTTGATGGAGTTTGGAGAAGAATTTTTTGAAGTAGGGGCATTCTCGATTGGCGTTCTTCGTTGGAGATCTTTTCTCCCAAATCTCCTCCTCTCCCAAATCCACCAAAAAGAAAAGGTTGCCCCAAAATAATAGATTATGTGATCTATTATGTTTGTTGGCCTATAATTCAAATTGGGTTGATTAATCTCATAGGTTGTCACAACTAAAGTGGTGTGTTGGCTTAATTATTGTGTAGGAGGGTTGTCACAATTAATATTGGAGGAGTTGAAGAGGATCTCTCACATTTAATGGGGGAGTTGAGAGGTTTAGGCCTCAGGTAGTCCCCACCACCATAACCTCTCATGGGAGGTTAGGCTCAGGTGGTCCCCACCACTATAACCTCTCATGGGAGGTTAAGGTCTGGTGGTCCCCACTTCACAACTTCCATATAGAGGTTTTAACAAAGAAAATAAAAATAAAATCTTCAAAACTTTACTTTTATTTTATTCATTCTTGAAAAACTCAAAAACTAACTTCCACCCTCGACCAAATACAATCGAGTTTAATGTCTCTTTAAGCGAATATTGGTACTACGAGTTCAACGGTGCCTTCGGATTTCAATTCTGAGCACCGGTTCAAAATTTAGAAAAACCTGCTCGCACGTTTACTGAACGTACCCAAAATAAAGTTCAAAATACATTCTGGGCACTCTGGGCCTCGGAATCACACGCAGTCAATTTTCACGGACTTGTAAAATTCCCATATATTTAAAAAACATACATTGAAATTCCAGGTCCTTACATTCTCCCCACCTCAAGGAATTACATCCCCATAAGCCACAACTCAATCTAAGTGAATAAGTGGGGGCACTGAGCCTCCCGCTCCCATGTGCATTCCTAGAGGTTCATGTGCTACCAGCAAAAGCGCAGTTAGGGTATCGACCATCCATGAAGGATCTCCTCATGTCGATCATCAATATGTACTAGAACGTTCTTAAAAGTCTCCCCATCATCGATGTCCATCACACCATGGTCGATGAAGTGAGGAGGGTCATGCATGTATCTCTTCAGTTGGGATACGTGGATGAAGTCTTGCACCGGTACAACTAAGGTGGAAGAGCTAAGCAGTATTCCACCTCGCCACCTCTTTTGAGGACCTGAAAAGGTCTAATGAATCTCAGAGATAACTTGCCACCTCGGCCAAATCTATGTAGACCTCATCGGGGTGAGACCCATAGAAAGACGTGGTCACCATCCTCGAAATTCAGAGGTCTCTGTCTCCTGTCGGCATATGACTTATGGCTGCTATGTGTAGTCTTCATCTGCTCCTGGATGATTTGAACCTTCTCTGTAGTAGCTCGTACCATCTTTGGTCCCACTAGTGCTGACTCCCCTGGGTCAGTCCCGCACAAAGGTGATCGGCAAGGTCGCCTATACAATCCCTTAAATGGTGTCATCCTAATGGTGGAGTGATAGCTATTTTCGTATGAAAAATCTTCCAAAGGTAAGTGATCCTCCCAGATGCGACCGACGTCGAGGACACAAGCAGGCATCATGTCCCCGAGGGTCTAAATGGTCCGCTCAATCTGAACATCCTTTTGGGGATGAAATGTGGGGCTCAAATGAATCTATGTCCAGAAATCCTCTTGAAATCCCTTCCATAGTCAGGAATTAAAACATGAATCAAGATCGGAGACAATCATTTACGGCAATCCATATAATCGTACAATTTCCTACACATAAAGGAATCCCAAGCTCTCTACTGAACCCTACTATCTGATTGGTAGGAAGTGGGCAGACTTGGTGAGTCGGTCAACAATCACCCAAATCGAGCCATGTACCCTGGATGTTTGTGAAAGTCCTGTCACAAAGTCCATGGATATCCCATCCCACTTCCACTATGGGACCTCTAAAGGCTAAACTAAGCCTACTGATACCTAATGCTCCGCCTTCACTTGCTGACATGTGAGGTGCCGAGAGACAAACTCTACTACTACTTTCTTCTTTCCCGGCCACCAGTGTTGTCTTCGGAGATCCTAGTACATCTTTGCCACTCATGGATGTACCGCTAGAGGGGATGTGTGGAACTCCCTCAACACTTCCTCCGGAGGTGACACTAGTACCACGGTACGTCCTATGAAGAGGATGACGTGCTCCCCATCTTTAGAAAATCCATCATGTGCATGTCCTATGGATATCTGAGCACGTTGTGCCTCGTAGTTAGAACCCACATGGTGTGCCTCCCTGACTCGCTGAAAAAGTGGTAGAGTGACTGTAAGAGACTGTAGAAAAACTGCTCCATCTCTATCCATAAAGGAAATCTGTAAAGCGGCCAACTTCTCTATCACCTCACCTAGCAGTTGTATACCAGACCTCCTACTGAGTGCATCTGCTACAATATTCCCCTTCCCAGGAGTATAGATTATCTAGAAGTCATTGTCCTGGAGTAACTCAATCCAATGCCTTTGTCTCAGGTTTAAGTCCTTCTGAGAGAAGATATGTAACAACCAGAGATTTTATAAGACACATTCTTTTTAATTTCATTCATTTCATGTGTTGTTTGCTACACCATGATTATCTTGCGCTATACGCAACACCGTATTAGCTTGCAGTATACGCAACACTATTCTTGGCCTATGTTACACACAATTTCAAGTTCGTTTGATAGAAGTTACTCTACGCAACATTGAGTGTATATATATATATATATATTCAATGTATAAATAAAATATGGTTGGATTCTGTTATACGCAACAACAAAGGAGTCCTGCACTACACGCAACCCTGACTTGGCTTGCATTACATGCAATCGCGACCTTCCCTGATAGCATGTGTTGTCCGCAATACCGGGTTTTGCTAAACAACAATATATTATTATAATATTGTTATGAACTAGCCATTATGAATAAGTATTAACTAAATTTTTAATTTTATAACATTATTATTCATCTTACACATTTTCTAGAACATGGTATAAGAACAAAATAATGTTTTCGGGTAAAATAAGTATTTTTCAAAAAATGCAGTTTTACCGCCTTTTGATGGAGCACCCACATTAAATCTAGTTTTTGAAATGTTTATAAGTTAAATTTGACAAAATGAAATTCTTCTTTGGATTCAAGAAATAAAAATTTACTTTGGATAAATTTTTCGTTTTATTCTGATAACTTTCATATTTTATTGAATAGTAAAAACACGCTATATTTTAATTAAAAACAACTTTTTTATCTTAATATCTTATGTGGATAAATTATAATATTTAATGGTTTTAAAGTATAAATAGAATATATTTTTACCATTTAATATAATTTATGTCATTTGAATTGATTTTACCTTGAATTCTTAGGTTAAATCAATTCAATCTTTTGCAATGTTTTAAAGAAAAACCCGTTTTCTTTCGACAACAGGATTAATTTTAATTTAATTTCTGCAACTTTTGTGTATTGAATTTGGAAAAATGGATTCCATATTTGGAATCAGTGTATCCAAATTATGTTAATAAGCTACTTTTTTTGGGAATTATGAATAGTAACTACGGTAAGTTTTATTTACCATAGTTAAAGTAAAATCGGGTAATTAAGGGTAAATATAATATTATAAAATTACCCAAACACATGTCAAAATCCTATCGGATGACTAAAAGTCGACCCATATCACCTAAGGGTCGGATTAGATTCATTTAATGGACTTTTTTCCATGAAAATAATTTAATTATTATTGAAACCAAAGAATGTGACAACATGTCACTTTCTTAAATCTTATAAGTATAATAATTTTAATTTAGTGATAAACTTCATGAAACTTAGAACATGAATAGTATCCAAAAATCTAATACAATTATCTACATCATAGGAATTTATTTAGAATTTTTAGGGATTAAATAATTATCATTTATTATGAGACAAAGATGATGCAGTAATTGTCTTATTAATGAAATATTGACATAATTGATGTTATAAATACCCAAATATATGTAATTTAAGACTTTTTATGAATTAAACTAATTTTATATGTCAATATGACATGTTATTATTGATTTAATTAACTTTTTTCGACCTAATCAATCTGTTATGAGTTTCACAAAAATCAATTACTAAATAGTGTCAAAATTGAAATAAAATAGTTTTTAAAAAATATATTATATTATTAATTGTTATTTTATTCCTAAAAATATAAGGCTCAGCCAAATGACTTATATAAGGTTATTTATATTAATAATAAACAACTTGGGGTTAGTTTGGCTTGATATAGTAAGTTTATTAACCTTATAGTGTAAGAACACAAAAAGACACAGTAAAAGTAAAATTATCTAACTTAAAGTTAAAACTAAATGATAAGGTTAAAATAGTAAACTAAACTTGTCCAAATTCTATTGGATGATAGGATTTCGACCCATACCCACCTTAGCTTCTAAATAAATCAATTTGGAGCTATTTAAAAACGAATTTGACTTTATAATAAAATAATATTTTTAGTTATTCCAAAGGTGCCCCTCTCCTCCCTTATAAAAGGGAACCTCCTCCCTCTCTTCCTCACACCACATTGAGCCTTCAAGATCGAACAACCCCTGCCAAATTCACTTCTACACTTCCCTAGAAACATCCTAGAGGTCCTGGTCTTCTTAAAAGACCAATTTTAGTGCCCTAAAAAGAGGACTCAAAGAGGCGCTTCAAAGAAGAGGTAATCCCCATTACCGACTCTTTCATCTTTATTTCTTCTTCCACTTCTTCTTATTTAGTTGTTTCATTATGAAGTAATAACATCAGTATCAATAATATACTGATTTGTTATTATAAGTATTAAACAACCCTATTTCACCATCTATTCATCCTACGGAAAAAGAAATCACCGCGCGTGCGTATGTACGGAATACCGTCTCCACGCCGTGGTGTAATCTATTTTCCACCACCACCTTACTTGGATGGGTATAATGGTGTAAATAATGACTATATATGACTATTATAAATTGATATTGATTCTTAAATAGTATACATACACTCCAATAAAATTTCACGATCCTAGGAATGATATCATCACTCGTGCGTACGTACGGAATACCGTCTCCACGATGTGATGCGACTCGTTCTATATGATCTTCATTGCATAATGATTATATAAATTAATTGAATGAATTAATATGATATATATTAAACTAATACCATTCTGTAAATGAGGTATCTATAACCTAAAGAGAATAATAAGAATTTATTCGACAAAACACGCATAAGAACAAAAAGTAATAAACACCCGAATAACAAGTAGTAATGAAATATTACTAATAAGAAGCTATGAATATGACCATATATGATATAATAAAAATAATTATGATTCTGGAATAAGTCAATGACATTATTTAAATCATTATACAGGAGGTTCGGACACTTACAAAGAAAATCGGACCTAAGGTAAGGGAAATATCACAATCTCATTTTTATCCGAGATTGTTTATACTTTGGTATTTACTGGGGTGTATTTTATCATCCACATCCATGTTTACTCAAAATTTAATATTATTTCCATCCACCTACAACTGATTAAATCCAATTTTACCCTTCGGTGAGTTTTTAGTAAAATATATGAAAGGAATCTTTTGTCGTTTTTCATACGATGTACTTTTTGACTTTTCTGACAAAAGTACGAGAAGAATATTTTTTTAACTTATACGGCATGAATGGATTTTTAAAACATTATTTCCAAGAAGCATTATTTACATGTTTTCAAGTTTATTTTTAATCAACTTATTTTAGTTTAAAATTGTATGACATGTTAAGAAAGGAAAAGTGTTTTTGAAGTAGAAAGGATATTTTCCTCAAGAATAGAGTTTAAGTGTTTTATCAAAATTATTTTCCATCTAAGATAATATAGGGTTCTGTTTCTATCCCTATTATTACATTGGTTTGATTATGTTGTGATGGAATTATTTTTATGAATTCCTTTATCTTATATGAATTGTTTTATGATGTCACGATGTTTGAGAATCCCATTTTTATTACATGGGTTATGCTATGATGTATGGTTTATGATTTTGTGGCACACATAAGAATGGTATCATTATGAGATGGTTGGGACCTATATCTTCCTCCAATGCATTGGGTAAATATTTTATATCTCATGAGATAGACATGGCTGGAACGGTAGGTTATACCGGTTCAGTGAAAGAGGACTGAAATGAGGAGTGAACTCGGTTCAGAATGGGACTTTGTCCACTAAGATAGTCTAGACAATGAGTCTTGAATAATAAGAAATGATTCTCTATGATTATGTGTGTATGCCACAAAGTTTCATGTTTTATGTTATGATTATTGGGATTACATTTCACTACGATGATTTATCCCATGTTATGAAATTATGATCTCTTTTGCAGGTAATGATTTCCAAAAGTTATGTTCTTATGTATATGATGTGATTGATATTTCTTTTTTTTACCCTTACTGGGCATTTGAGCTCACCCTTTTATGTTTTATTTTCCCCAGGATATAAAGAAAGGTTTTAGGTATAAAAAAAGGACGATTTTTATGAGAGATGTTGAAGATCTTTCACCACGATTAGAAGATTATATTCCGAGTTTTCAAAGACACTAAACTATTACGGTCCTTGTGTGTGTGTTTTTTTTATGTACTAAGTATTCCGAAAAAGTAATGTAATGTCCATGTACATCAAGCATTGGGTCTCTACAGTTGGTATCAGAGGAAAGGTTTAGTCAACCTTTGGAAACTAGGATGCAAAAATGTTAGTGAGATCCCTAGATATATTTCTAAGGTATGTCTAGGGATGTACCTAAGGATAAGTATACGTATAGGTTATAGTCCTAGAATTACGGTAATGATCTTAGAATTAAACCTAAGATGTTAGATATTGAGGGTACTCTCCCTTTTATTATGTTGTTTTCCCTAGCATGATTTTTGCCTCTCACACTTTTGTTTTTGGGTTTTAGATGATGGCTGGAACCCGAAGAAACCGTGTTGATCAATGAAATGGAAAATACAATGATTTTCCTCCTGAACAAACAAATGTTATGGGAGATGGAGTGAAACATCTTATTGTTATACTTACACAAGCTATGAATCATTCTGGACTTCCAAATGAGCAGAGAAGGGAACAATATTCTATTGAGTCCTTCATGAGGCAACGTCCTCCTTCTTTCAGTGGGTCTTCTGATCCACTTGTTGCTGAACAATGGATTAGTACCACTGAAAAGATATTTTCAGTTGTTCAGTGTTCTGAACATGATAAATTCATCTTAGCAGTATATCGTTTGGAAGGTGAAGCTGATCAATGGTGGAATCTTATCAAGAATACGAGGCAAAGATATGAAATTGAGTCCATGGAATGGGACGAGTTCAAGAACTTATTTTTCAATAAGTACTTCCCTCGTATTCTTCGAAAAAAGATGGAGAAGGAGTTTCTTGAACTAAAGAAAAAGGATAATGAATCATTTGGTGTATACGAAGTGAATTTTACAAGGCTTTCAAGGTTTGCATCTGGCTTTATCATCCAACCTGAAAGTAAATTTGATCGATTCTTCAGTGGCTTAAAACCAAATCTTCGAAGGGCATTAGCTATAAGAGACTTCAGTAGCTATGAAGAAATTGTTCGTTGTGAAATCAAGGTAGAAATGGAAGTTGGTGTTACTTATCCATCTAATAGTTTTGACAAGAAACGAAAGATGGAGTTCAAGGAGAAATCTCAGAATAATGGGGAAAAGAAGATGAATGTTTCCTTATACTCAATATGTGGAAAGAAGCATGGTGGAGATTGTCTTAAAGGGACTAGAAAATTTTTTAAGTGTGGAAAAGAAGGTCATCGAGTAGCTGAGTGTCTAAGTAATGGAAAAAGGGTTTCTAATGATGTGAATAAAGAAAATACTGCAGAGAACACACCACCAACACTTCAATGCTTCAAGTGCAAGGAAATGGGGCATTATGCTAATAAATTCCCTAATCCAAGGGTTAGTGATGATCGACATGAGCAACCACGTATGGAAAAGGACAATGGGAAGTCACATGCGATCACCATTGGTGATGTTGAATATGGCAACGATGTGGTGGAATGATTAAGTGTTTATGTAATGGGATTCCAAAATAATGTTGTATATAGTATCGTGGAATATTGGAATATTTATGTATTGTTATATTATGGTTTTCAATAATTTTATGGTACCGGTAACCATGGAAAGTGATTGAAATATTTTTGTAAAAAAAGATGATATGTACATAATGAAGGGATAAGGAAAAAATGAAATGTTTGACAGTATTCACGAGCTCATGATTGATATAAGGACTAAGTGATATCATGGTTTGAGTATATAGAATTTTGAGGATTTTTGTATGTGGAAAGAGTTAACTTTTAACAGCATTCATGTTTTCAATAAGGTTCAATGGGTATTCATTATTCAAGAGAATTCATGATTAAGGTATTCACATGTTTGTAATTTGACCAACAAGATATATCTTATGATATATGGGGGATAAATGATGGCATTCATGTGATCATTTTCTTTATACTATGATCTTGGACCGAAGTATTTTAGATAAGCCTAAAGATTGGAATGGATTATGTTGGACATAAGTTAGTATTGTTTAAGGATAAAACTTTTTTTGATATTGTTGATGGGATGTTATAGTAATATAGCTTTAGAAAAAGGACAACCTGCAGGACGGGCGACAGCCCATCGCATCGGAAAAGGCTGTGGGAATCGAACCCACAACTGAAGTGAGACAGGCCTTTATAACCAACCACTGGCCTACAGGAAGTCCCTGGTCAATGGGAAGTAGTTTTATTTTATTAAGCGGTATGATAAATAAAGTATAAGTCCATTTTTGGAACCATATACGATTAATCTCACCATAAGATGGACTTATAACTTTTTCTAACCTTTTTTTTTTGAAATAGATGGAATGACCCATCATTCTATCTCATGATCTACAAATGCTTCATGAATAACAAATTCAACTTCATTTCTTTAAGATATGAAGTTGAAATTTTTCAATTCACGAACAATAGTGAGATTGAACCAAAATCATGTAAGTATTTTATTTAATTCATCAACTTTAGGGAAATGATCTTGAAAACCAAAAATGTTGTCCTGGTGCTCTTATATCCGATGAACCAGATGGTACCCTAGATCATCACAAATTTATGGCTTTGTGATTGTTGGCTTTTTTATAGCCATGTTCTCTACCACTCTCCATCAGAACTTGATGGTTAGATTTTTCTTCCATATCCATATTTTCACCTATGTTCTCCTACGTGGAAATCCAGTGATGAGTTAATTTGGGTAACCATTATATTTCATACTTTAGTTCTTAATGTTCAGTTTTGGTATTTCTTTTTACGATGTGGGTTTCTATGAATAGTAAACGATTTATAACCCTGACGAATTTCGAGGGCGAAACTCATTTTAAGGGGGGTAGAATGTAACAACCCGAGATTTTATAAGATAAATTATTTTTAATTTCATTCATGTCTTGTGTTGTATACTACACAATGATTATCTTGCGCTATATGCAACACCGTATTAGCTTGCAGTATACGCAACACTATTCTTGGCCTATGTTACACACAATTTCAAGTTCGTTTGATAGAAGTTATTCTACGCAACATTGAGTGTATATATATATATATATATATTCAATGTATAAATAAAATATGGTTGGATTCTGTTATACTCAACAAAAAAGGAGTCATGCACTACACGCAACCCTGACTTGGCTTGCATTACACGCAATCGCGACCTTCTCTAATAGAGTGTGTTGTACGCAATACTGGGTTTTGCTAAACAACAATATATTATTATAATATTGTCATGAACTAGCCTTTATGAATAATTATTAACTAAATTTTTAATTTTATAACATTATTATTCATCTTACACATTTTCTAGAACATGGTATAAGAACAAAATAAATTTTTCGGGTAAAATAAGTATTTTCAAAAAATGCAGTTTTACCGCCTTTTGATGGCGCACCCACATTAAATCTAGTTTTTGACATGTTGATAAGTTCAAATTGACAAAATAAAGTTCTTATTTGGAGTCAATAAATAAAAATTTACTTTGGATAAATTTTTCATTTTATTCTGATAACTTTCATATTTTAATGAATAGTAAAAACACGCTATATTTTAATTAAAAACAACTTTGTTCATCATAATATCTTATGTGGTTAAATTATAATATTGAATGGTTTTAAAGTATAAATAGAATATATTTTTACCATTTAATATAATTTATGTCATTAGCATTGATTTTACCTTGAATTCATAGGTTAAATCAATTCAATCTTTTGCAATGTTTTAAAGAAAAACTCATTTTCTTTCGACAACGGGATTAATTTTAATTTAATTTCTGCAACTTTTGTGTATTGAATTTGGAAAAATTGATTCCATATTTGGAATTAGTGGATCCAAATTATGTTAATAAGCTACTTTTTATTTTTGGGAATTATGAATAGTAACTAGGGTAAATTTTATTTACCATAGTTAAAAGTAAATCAGGTAATTAAGGGTAAATATAATATTATAAAATTACCCTAACACATGTCAAAATCCTATCGGATGACTAAAAGTCGACCCATATCACCTAAGTGTCGGATTAGATTCATTTAATGGACTTTTTTCCATGAAAATAATTTAATTATTATTAAAACCAAAGAATGTGACAACATGTCACTTTCTTAAATATTATAAGTATAATAATTTTAATTTAGTGATAAACTTCATGAAACTTAAAAAATGAATAGTCTCCAGAAAGATAATACAATTATCTACATCATAGGAATTTATTTAGAATTTTTAGGGATTAAATAATTATCATTTATTATGACACAAAGATGATGCAGTAATTGTCTTATTAATGAAATATTGACATAATTGATGTTATAAATACCCAAATAAAAGTAATTTAAGGATTTTTATGAATTACACTAATTTTATATTTTAATATTACATGTTTTTATTGATTTAATTAACTTTTTTCAAGCTAATAAATCTTTTATGAGTTTCACAAAAATCAATTACTAAATAGTGTCAAAATTGACATAAAATAGTTTTTAAAAAAAATATTATATTATTAATTGTTATTTTATTCCTAAAAATATAAGGTTCAGCCAAATTACTTAGATAATGTTATATATATTAATAATAAACAACTTGGGGTTCGTTTTTCTTGATATAGTAAGTTTATTAACATTATAGTGTAAGAACACAAAAAGACACGGTAAAAGTAAAATAATCTAACTTAAAGTTAAAACTAAATGATAAGGTTAAAATAGTAAACTAAACTTGTCCAAATTATATTGGATGATAGGATTTCGACCCATCCCCACCTTAGATTATAAATAAATCAATTTGGAGCTATTTAAAACCGAATTTGACTTTATAATAAAATAATATTTTTAGTTATTCCAAAGGTGCCCCTCTCCTCCCTTATAAAAGGGCACCTCCTCCCTCTCTTCCTCACACCACATTGAGCCTTCAAGCTCGGCCAACCCCTGAAAACTTCTATTCTCCACTTAACTATAAACATCTTAGAGGTCCTGTTCTTCATAAAAGACCAATTTTAGTGCCCTAAGATGAGGGCTCAAAGAGGCGCTTCAAAGAAGAGGTAATGCCCGTTACCGATTCTTTCATCTTTATTTCTTCTTCCACTTCTTATTCTTTAGTTGTTTCATTATGAATTAATAACATCAGTATCAATAATATACTGATATGTTATTATAAGTATTAAACAACCCTATTTCACCATCTATCCATCCTACAGAAAAAGAAATCACCGCACGTGCGTACGTACGTAATACCCTCTCCACGTCGTGGTGTAATCTATTTTCCACCACCACCTTACTTGGATTTTTATAATGGTGTAAATAATGACTATATATGACTATTATAAAGTGAAATTGGTTCTGAAATATTATACATACACTCCAATACAATTCCACGATCCTAGGAACGATATCATCACTCGTGCGTACGTACAGAATACCGTCTCCACGATGTGATGCGACTCATTCTACATGATCTTCATTGCATAATGATTATATAAATGAATTTAATGAATGAATATGATATATATTACACTAATACCATTCTGTAAATGAGGTATCTATAACCTAAAGAGAAGAATAGGAATTTATTCGACAAAACATGGATAAGAACAAAAAGTAATAAACACCCGAATAACAAGTAGTAATGAAATATTACTAATAAGAAGCTACAAATATGACCATATATGATATCATAAAAATAATTATGATTCTGGAATAAGTCAATGATATTATTTAAATCATTATACAGGAGGTTCGGACACTTATGAAGCAAATCGGACCTAAGGTAAGGGAAATATCACAATCTCATTTTTATCCGAGATTGTTTATACTTTGGTATTTTATAGGGTGTATTTTATCATCCACATCCAGGTTTCCTCAATATTTAATATTATTTCCATCCACCTACAATTGTTTAAATCCAATTTTACCCTTCGGTGAGTTTTTAGTAAAAGATATGAAAGGAATCTTTTGTCGTTTTTCATACAAGGTACTTTTTGACTTTTCCGACAAAAGTACGAGAAGAATGTTTTTTTAACTTATACGGCATGAATGGATTTTTAAAACATTATTTCCAAGAATCTTTATTTACATGTTTTCAGGTTTATTTTTAATCAACTTCTTTTAGTTTAAAATTGTATGACATGTTAAGAAAGTAAAAGTTTTTTGGAAGTAGAAAGGATATTTTCCTCAAGAATAGAGTTTAAGTGTTTTATCAAAATTATTTTCCATCTAAGATATATAGGGTTCTGTTTCTATACCTATTATTACATTGGTTTGATTATGTTTTGATGGAATTATTTTTATGAATTCCTTTATCTTATATGAATTTGTTTATGATGTCATGATGTTTAAGAATCACATTTTTATTACATGGGTTATGCTATAATGTATGGTTTATGATTTTGTGGCACTCATAAGAGTGGTATCATTATGAGATGGGTGGGACCTATATCTCCCTCCAATTCATTGGGTAAAGATTTTATATCTCATGAGATAGACATGGCTGGAACGCTAGGTTATACCGGTTCAGTGAAACAGGACTGAAACGAGGAGTGAACTCGGTTCAGAATGGGACTTTGTTCACTAAGATAGTCTTGGCAATGAGTCTTGACTAATAAGAAATGATTCTCTATGATTATGTGTGTATTCCACAAAGTTTCATGTTTTAAGTTATGATTATTGGGATTACATTTCACTACTATGATTTATACCATGTTATGAAATTATGACCTCTTTTGCAGGTTAAGATTTCCAAAAGTTATGTTCTTATGTATATGATGTGATTGATACTTCTTTTGTTTACCCTTACTGAGCATTTGAGCTCACCCTTTTATGTTTTCTTTTCCCCAGGATATAAAGAAAGGTTTTAGGTATAAAAAAAGGAATATTTTTATGGGATATGTTGAAGATCTTTCACCATGATTAGAAGATTATATTCCGAGTTTCCAAAGACACTAAACTATTACGGTCCTTGTGTGTGTTTTTGTTATGTACTAAGTATTCCGCAAAATTAAACTAATGTCCATGTACGTCAAGCATTGGGTCTCTACAAGATATACCTGAGGCTCTTGTGATCCGAGTACAATGTAAAATGTTCTCCCATCAGATAGTGTCACCACATCTTCAAGGCGAAGACCACTGCTGATAACTCCAGGTCATGGGTAGCATAGTTCTGCTCATGCTATCTCAATTGTGGAGAACCATATGCGATCACTTTTCACTCCTGCATCAGGACACATCCGAGTCCAGTCCCGGATGCATCATAGTAAACTATGTACCCTACGCCCTCCTCTGGAAGCCTCAAGATGGGGGCACTTTTCAGCCTCTGCCTCAGCTCCGGAAAACACCACTAACATTTCTTAGACCAAAAAAAGTGTTTCCCCTTCTTCGTCAAGGCTGATAGTGGTGCTACAATTCTAGAGAAATCTAGCACAAACCTCCTGTAATATCCAGCCAAACCCCGGAAACTTTGTACCTCCATCACACTCTTAGGTGGTTCCCAAGAAAGTACCTCCTCAATATTCGCTGGATCTACTACAACTCTAGCCTTCGATATGAAATGTCCCAGAAATTAAACCTCTCATATCTAGAATTGGCACTTCAAGAGCTTAAAATAAATCTAGGGCTCTCGGAGTGTGTCCCGTACTACCTACAAATGATAAGCATGCTCCTCCTCAGTAGTCAAGTAGATCATAATGTCGTCGATGAATAACACTACAAAGCGATCAAGGTATGGAAGAAAGAACATATTCTTGAGTCCCATAAACACTACTGGAGTGTTGGTCGTGCAAAATGGCATAACCAAGGACTTATAATGGTCGTACTGACACCTGAATGCCATTTTCAGCACATCCTCATCTCGTAATCTGAGCTGGTGATAGCCTGATCTGAGGTATATCTTCAAGAACCACCGTGGTCCCTTCAGCTGATCAAAATAGGTCATCAATCCTCAAGAGTGTATACTTGTTCTTCACAGTCACCAGTTTCAGGTGCCAATAGTCAAAAAAAATCCTCTAGATCTCATCCCCCTTCTTGGAAAACAAAATCAGGGCTACCCAAGGAGAAAAAACGGGCTAAATGAATACCTTCCCTTGCAAGTCCTCTAACTGTACCCACAACTCACGAAGCTCCGAGGGAGCCATCCGATATGATGGTGTAGATATCAGTGTTGTCCCAGGGTATAATTCAATGTAAAATTCCACCTATCAGCAAGGAGTTAGACCCAGGACATCATCAGGGAAGACATCCATGTACTGGTCCACTACTACAGGATAATTCAGACTCTCCACATCAACCGCTTCGAGGGTAAGGCTAGCTAACTTATGAGTGATCTGTTGTACCCACCTTCGGGAAAGTACATCATGCACTGCAAAGGCTCCCTTCTCACTGGTGAAGTTAAACCTAGTCCCATCCGTGCGGACACACCACACCTTGCGCCTAATATAGTAAGTCTGATCATGGACGGTAGATAACCAGTCCATACCCAAGATGACATCGTAAGGCCTCAACGCCACTTCTAGGAGATCCCAGTCAAAGCTCTCACCTCCTAGAGTAAGCTCACATTGGAGGAACCAGTGTGTAATCGTCGAATATGCTCTCGTAATAGTCTCTATCCGTAATGATCGATCCAACGACTCTATCAGAATCTCTGAGCTCCGGATGAGGGCAGTGGAAATAAAATAATGACTGTAACCTAGGTCTATAAGTACTGCAGCTATGGTGGGGTAGATAAAGATCGTACCTCGTATCATATCTGGAGTGATTTGATCATAGGTCGTAGCTACCTAGAGCCGATCTCTCCCCTGTCCACCTACTCCATTCAGTCGGGGTGGACCTCGTGGTGGTGGTGGCGGTAACATCTCAAATTGTCACCCACAGCCAGCTGCACGGCAAGCTCCCCTCCCAAGTCCGCCTCCTCCCTATGGACTTCCTTGGTCGAACCTCTGGACCTACCTGGGTGGTCCTTCGACCATTTTTTGATCCTCTGTACGATGGTTTGAATAGTCACAAGCCATGTGACCCTACCCGCCACATGTGAAACACTTCCCACTCCAGGTATAACTGGCTCCGCCTCGGGTTCCCTACACAACTGATCCTAAGTCATGCAGTCGTCCACCTATAGGTCTGGTCCTCTTGCACCTCTGTGACATCTATCTGCTTCCAGCTGCAGAAGACTCAGCTATGTGATGACTGGTAGTGGGTCTCTCTGCTGCTGAATGCTCAGCAATGAAATTCTCCACCAAGAGGGCTCTCTCTAATACCCCCGCCTGCATCGGGAAGATGAGTGAGATCATCGAAGCCCTGATCTCTCGACTGAGCCACTTCTCGAAGGTCCAGGCCCTAAAGAAAGGGTCCCGCACCATATCTGTTGAGTATTTTAAGAGTTTAGTGAACCTTTCTGAGTACTGAGCCACAGTCTTGATGCCCTGCTCTAGATGAAGAAGCTCTTATATGCGCAATGAATGAAGAGTCGTCGGGACAAACTCTGCCCGAAACTGGCTCTCAAAGTCTACCCAGAGATGTTTCACCTCTTTTTGAAACTGGAGCATCAAGCTCCACCATCTGCCTACTACTCCCTATATAAGGATGGCGGCAAGGATCACCATGAGATTGGCTGGTGTCCCTACCAGTCGGAAGACTCTCACCCCAGCCTCCAGCCAATCCTCAGCCACCTGCGGGTCCGTCTCTCCCCTAAACCTGGGTGTCCTATGGCACTGTAACTCATAAAAAGCGCTCAAGCGGCGTGAACTCTCTACTACTGGGGCTGGTGGAATAGGGGGCCCAATGGGTAATGGTACCACTGGTGCCTCCGCTGGTGCCTCTATTGGAAATGGGCCATTCACAAAGGCCTCATCGCTCGGTGGGCTATCAGTGCGTACAACTCTGGGAACCCAAGATGGTTGTCTGTGTGGAGGCATCCTGAAAAGTAACAGGTGCTCCACAGTCAAAAAGTTATACCTAGTGAGGTGACTCGAGAGATAACAAATAAAACTCTTGAAAACACACACGAAATCAGTGTTCTTGTGCAATGAGTTAGATATCAGAAGTCAGGCTCCTGGTGTATGTATATGTCAGTCGCCTCACCAACACTAGTTTCCCAACACTGATAACCACACTCACTATACTTAACACTATTAACGTTAAAAAGAAAGATCATAGTCCTAAGTTTTATGGTATAACCGAATCATCTGATACTAATTTGTCACGACCCATCCCCTGGGGCCCGTGTCGTGACTACCCCAAGCCTGCCTTCCATAGGCCTAGGGTTGGTGAGTTGCATCGAAGGTGTATTCCCTAAAACTGGGAAGGCATTGCCTTTATAACCTATAATCACATGTAACAAAGCACCCAGCAAGATAGGAACACAAGTAAATTGAATTGTAAACAAAGTGAGGGCAGTAAGTAAAAGGGGCCCGAATACAAGCCCAACTGTTAAGTACAACTACAACTATGATATAATATAGCTGATGAAAAGGTAAAATCAGCTGAAGTGTCATTCTTCGAGGTTCCTAATTGAAGGGTGGGTACAAATTTCCTCCTCAGTACACCACGTCCATCTGTCTCCTCTGTGTATCAACATGTCGTATGGTCCATCTCCGGGCACCGTCTAGCCCTGGTAATCACAACCTCAGTTAGAGCTGTAATTCGTCTGCATCCAACACAAAAAATGTACAAGAATAGCCCATGCAGGGGTGAGTATAACGATACTCAGTTGGGACCCCAAGACCCTCAAGGTCTCACAAAATCCACCAAGCATCAACCACAAAGTATGAAATGAACAAAAAACTTTAATTAGGTATATTCCCATACATATACCAAAGTTATCAAATAATCCATCTCAATCATGAGGAAAAAACAGAGGTACTGACTCAACTCACACCAGGATTTATTCTAGGGGTAGTATCAAGTAACATTCTCAATCACAATGTCGAACACCTCAGCTGCTGGAGAACTCCTCCACTATCGAGTACAGTGGTCATGTCGCGTCACACATAGGCGCTTCCCACTAACCTTGGACTATTGTGGTACTCCTCCTAT
This sequence comes from Viscum album, assembly GCA_963277665.1. Lineage (NCBI taxonomy): Eukaryota > Viridiplantae > Streptophyta > Magnoliopsida > Santalales > Viscaceae > Viscum > Viscum album. Next base: position 1,401,192,832 of record OY728121.1, on the reverse strand, counting down.
CAATTATCGTGGTTCTACCACATCATCAAGTCACTCCCCACCGTAGGTCTGCCGCGTCACCAAGTCTCTCCCCACTAGGCCTGTAGAGTCTCTCCGAGTCGAAACGGTCAGCAGTCATCAAGCCTCATCCAAACACTGGGTCCCTCACTATGATCACTCGTCTATGAGAGGATCCACTCCACAAGCTACTAGTCAATACTCCAACTACCACGAAGTCCAATGAAGATGTTTCTCAAAGGTCTACTACTTCATATGAGTCTCAACGTAATAGACGGTGCGTTAATCGGACGCCCGGTCTGTGAGTTATTATCCTTTTAGTCTCGGGGGCCCGGTTGGATTCGTGCTCGATCTAGCCTGACCTCCCCATCTAAGTCCAAAACACAGTGGGGTTTCACTCAGAGGGACTGACTTGCTATAAGGTTCCCAACGCCACTGACGGTTCGTCTAACGGACTAGACAGTTCTTGGAGGTGGAAAATACGGCGTGTCGATATGCGAAAGAGATGGGTGGATGTGGTGTGCTGAGAAGGCAATTTGTACCTACCCTTTATGTTGGAACCTCGGAGGATGACCCAACAGCTGATTTTCACTTTTCTTCGGTTGTATTATATCACAGTTTTACTTGTACTTTCCAGTTGCGCTTGTATTCTGTCCCCTTTTACTTACTACACTCACTCTATTTACAGTTCAGTTTACTTGTGTTCCTATCTTGTTGTGTTCTTGGTTATATGTGCTTACAGGTTATAAAAGAAATGTCTTCCCTGATTTAGGGAATACACCTTCAGTTCTAGTCCCCATCCCCTGGCCTATGGAAGGCAGGCTTGGGGTAGTCACGGCACCGGCCCTAGGGGACAGGTCGTGACATGGAGAGAGAAAATGGGCCTATTATCTCATTTATTCAATCCCAAACATGATGTTTATATATTGGAACACATGGTTGCGCTAATTTAGGAAGAATTTCCCACATGGAGAATTATAGAATGGAATATTTGGACACCAAAGTGTAATCCAGTGGGCTATGTACTAAATGTAAAATGTTGTGGGCTATGGTTGTAAATACAAGTGATAGTTCTCCTAAAATTCATTTTTAGACATTAACTTTTTGAATTTAATGGGAAAAGGGGGAATAGTATCTAAGACATTAGGGGATTAGACCTTTGACTATTGTATCACCCCTTGGATATATATAGACACCCCCATAGAACTTGTATAGAATTAAAGATTTTAATAGAGATCTTCTGCTTCGTTTCTCTCCAATATGTGAGGATTGTTCTAGTTTTCTCCATTTATCTTATGAATTCTTTCCTTGTCAATATATAAGTTAGATTGGAGATCCAAGGTCACAAATCCCCCAATTCTGTTGCATGACCCAAGTTTGTTTTTCTATGGATTGGCTATCACGTATCTCCCTTGAGTTTTTTTATAAGTAATAGTTCACACTCCTTATAGAGTTTATTGACTAATTAAATCCACTATCCATAAAAATCATCTTCCACTTAGCCTCAAACTATATCCATTATCTGATTCCCTATGTTGTAAAAATTGGGCCACACTGTACATATCGTATCACTTACACAAGATTATTCTTGGTAATATTACAGTTAGGGTCACCCAAAATGAATGATCTAGGTCTTGAAAAGTGTTAGTACTAGAAGGAATCTAAAATTTAGTATTTATTGGGTGTTCTTAGTCTCCCTATTGCTATATTAAGCCTATGTATATTACATGTAACTATTTTTTCCCATGACATTACATATTATGTTATCACTTTATATATTCATGATTTTAGTTATTTATTTTTTGAATCATATTTATCTTATAAAAATAACATATTTAAAACAAATTGATGTAAAATACCATATATAAATCATGATCAGTGGTACTTATAAAAAAATAAAGGCCAATTATATTCACATATAACTAAATGAATTCATGAATAAGGTACATAAAACTCAATTATGTAATGGCTTAAAATCCAATAAAATCAAAATCCTGACAAGTTAAGGCATGGTGTGACTACTATCCAACCCCAAATTCTTTAAGATAGATAAAAATTCCTTGGGTCTACAAGATATCTAAATCAAAGTCCCACTATCCATAAATCAACTATTAAGAGAGTACCTAATTCCAATACAAATCTAACACAAAATATGAAAAAATCAAAATAAACCCTAATTTTTAAATTCATAACTTTAATAACAAGTCATAGTTCTTATAGAATGAAAAATAAATCATTTATGTCATACTAAGAATTTAACTGTTATATGAATTTATAAAAATTTGTTTAAATATATTGAACTAAAAAATAAAACATTAATAACTCAAAAAATTTAAATACAAGAAAATTTAAATATGAATTAAATAAATAAATACACAATTAGAACATTTAATACGAGAGAAAATAACCATATATAAGTATAAATTCTATCAAAACCACTTTTTATACAATCTAAAGTCATGTATATTCCACATGAGCCTTACAATTATCACCAAGAACCATGACATGGATTCTCAACCAAAGCAGTTTTAGTCAAATAATTTCTTGAAAGTCCCACCATGAACCCAAATTTAATATCCACACACAATCCATTTTCCTTTTTTTGTTAAATCATAAACCATAATCTTTCAATGTTAACCATGATGTTTTTTTCTTAATATATATGACATTTCTATAAACCAATATTTGTTTTAAAAAAACACAATGTGATAATTTTAAAAAAAATTGCTATATTTTACAGTTTAAAATACTTAACATTTTTCATAGAAACATAATTTTTTCTCTAAAAACATCTACAAACAATGATGTGTTTTCAAGAATTGTGATATGATATTAACCATGATCTGGTGACCATCACCACATCATGGTTTATGTTTTAGTTCTTATTTCTAACAGAACATACATAAAAAATTTTATTCAATATAAAATAAATAAAATAAATTTTTGAATATTTGGTTTAAAGTACATTTTTCTTACACAAATATAAGTTGAAATTAGTTAAATAATATTGAAAAATAAAATCAAATTCTAATAGTAACTTATTGAATCTAAATAATCACACTCAATCATCAATTTAAAAACTAGTTAATTTCCTTTAAAACACTTTTTTATATTGGTCCAACATATATTACATGAAAAAATGATTTATTAAATAAAAAATTTTATTTTTAAAATTTTTTTGAAATATAAATATAGTTTTATGATATTAAATGTAGGACATCATTTATATATGAGTCCTTTTCAATGTTTAAAAAATATAAATATGATTAAAAAAAATTATATAAATGTGTTCCAAAAAAACATTTTAAATATTTTAATTTGAATGAGAAAAGTTGATCATATATATGATTAATAAACCATTAAACTATTATTATTATTTTTGTAATTTTTAGAAGAAATTTTTTTCCATTATAAAAATAAGGTATAATAAACACATAAAAAATTGAGAAAAAGTTAAATCCTAAATAATTATTGTTGAATAGAAATTTAAAATGAATCTATGGAAAATTATACAAAATAAAATAAAATTTAACAATCAATGAAATAGTAGAAATTAGAATAAAGATATTATCTGGAAGTGGTATTTGAGTAGAGGATCATCTCATATATCTTGGAATATAATTAGATGAAACTACTATGGAGTACACCACGGTGTCCAGGACATCATTAGAGGGGTGACAGGGGATTATGTTGGAGCAGCATTAGTAGGGAAAGGAGATCATTTGAGGGTGTGGGTGTGTGGTTAACAAGAAATAAGAGGGTTAAGGAAAGGTAACAAGGGTTTTTTATAAAACCAATAGTCATAGATTACATTCCATGTATATTAGTATTTAAAACAAAGTATTTATGGCCATAGATTTTACTATCATGGTTGTAAAAAAATATGTTCAATGTTATTTAAAACCATGAACATTATATTTTTTGTAACACATATCATATATTTATGGTTTTATAAAATCATGGACATATGCCCATTTATAGTGATTATTATATAAAAATATGAAAATTTCTCAAGATATGGTCATAGTTTAAACCATGACCATAGAATCATGGGTAAAGGGAAAAATTATTATAGTTCAGACTTTTTATAACATGAGTTCGTAAATTTTAAAAAAAAATTATCTCTAACTCCTAACATTATATGTTCCTAATGAAAATAATTTATCATGATTCCACAAAAATGTTTAAATTCCATTCTATAGAGACTTAAATTAGAGAAAATTTTAAAATATCAATAATTAACATTTTTAGTATTCTCCCATTATTAAAAATATTAAATAATAATAAAGGATTATTACATTTTCAATTGATCCTAAAGCCAATTATTAATATATCCATTTATCTCATACCTATATGATTATAATAAACCTTATTATATATGTTAACAAACTTGTATCATAACCTCTAATGTTATCTAAACCATAATCTAAAATAATTTGTAATGTAGCCAAAAATAGTGTTGTAATTATTAAAAAATCACTGAAGAACTAAATTTAATGTTTTAGATAATTATTATCATAAGTATAGGAGATTATGAACTCGAAATTACACACACATCAGATACCTAATGGGTCAAGCCTCATATATCCCCATAACTAATAATATTAACATACTAAATCTATTTTTTTAATATTAATATCCTAAAGGCCAATGTTCTTAATTTCTTGAAGGACTAGCTATATGTGGCCCAAAAGGCTCTAAATGAGATGACCCAAAGTCTAAATAAGATTCCATAATCACGACCTTTCACTAATCTTATGCTACCCCCCATCAGTTTTCATCTCACCATGTAATAGGTATGAATACCCCACCACCACCACAATCATTAAAAGTTATTTCATAGTGCTACCCTTCAATGTATAATGGCTGGGAGCCCCTTCATAGAACATTGGTAATATGTATGGGAAGAGGGTCGTATGATAGGTGTTAGTACACACATCTCTCTTTCAATCCGCCCACTCATTAATTCATATGTGGAGCCCTACTTAATCAACTTCTTCTCATTCCATGTTCTCAGACCACTAGTGCGGAAACATGACATAACATCAGTTTTTTCACTTTTATCTACAGTTTATAACCAACGCCTACAAAGGTGGGTTTTAATTTATTGTTTTTTAGAAACTAGAACCAAAAATGATAAGTGACTTCTTTTTTGGTCTACTATTTATTAAAGAAACTCACACGGAAAACTGATAATTTTTTTATTATTCAACGTCGATTTCTAAAAAAACTAACACCGAATGTTTAAAAAAATAGAAACTTTCAAATATGGCACTTCCATAAAAATATGAATCCCTATAATATAAAAATAATAAACAAGAATGTATCATTGACTAGAATATATAAAAACATCTATACTTTTAACAAGTTAATAAAAAAAATTGTCCATGAATTTTTATAATAAAGTATAATTAAAAAACACATAACTAAAATTCATAACATGAACATTGTTGGTTATTATTGAAACATTCATTTTATATCATTATGTTCAAAAAACTATTATGAAAAAGTATTTTTTTGAACACTTTTTATGAGGAAAATATTATATGAATCACAAACATTAGAATATAATTATCTTAAATCATAATCACACATAATACAAATTCGCAAAGAAAGATCAAAAATGGTTAAGTTCATATTTTGTGTATGAATCGAAATCATTTAACGTATAAAATTAAATTTAACGATATAAGATTAAAAAATAGAATACTATGATATAAAATATAAAATAATTAATATGATTAACCACCTCATAGTCATTTGTTACCCTAGTTGTGATTATTTCATACATGAATCGTAGAAATAATAACCACATTTGACATTTCCATGTTGATGATGACACTGCTGTTTATAAAACATTAACTAGATTATATATATATATATTTATATCCAAAACTGAAAATAATATCTTATATAAAAAATAATTACCTTAACATTCACTTATTTTATTGCATTTGGATTTTTTATAGATAAGTGATTTTTGTTAAAAATTTTCAATGAACTGAATGTTCATATATATCAACAAATAATACATGTATAAACAATGAGTGTTAAACATAATGAGCTCATAAAAACCCAAAAAAACATACTTTTCTAAGAAATTAGAATTTTTTTTATAAACACAACCTAGAAAAGAGAAAATCCAATATAATTTGTATTCACATAGGAAAAATACGCCTAACATCTAATACCCGTACAATAAAAAAAGTTCACATTTAATGAAATTATAATGAACATTAGTTCATGATTATGTTTTTTTTCTTACCCATCAATAAATGTAAAAAAATAACACCCAAAATCCATCATTGATAAACTCTCACATATATATGCCACTTTATTTTCAGTCGACACGTATTTTATAGACATTGAAATTGATTATGGACCTATAAAACTATAAATGGTTGTGGGGTCATTTTGAATAAGAATTTTGTGATGATACATAATTAAAAAGTTATATAGTTAGTAAATTTTACTCATTATTAATTAAAGAAATAAAAAATTGAAATGTAAATTTACATAAATGGAAGACAACTACAAAACAGGCTTACTGATCTCTTCCAAATTAATTTGATACATGATGTATTTTCTAAATCTTATCAATGGATACTCTCTTCCACATATATTGGACAGCATCTGAAACTCATTAATATTATCCAAGTAAGAAAAAACATGAGATAATATTTCTATAGATTTAGAAATATCATCAGGATCTATAGTTGTTTGTTCTAGAAGATTTTGTTTCATTTATGCCATCTCATTGGATTTTATATACTCTTATATAAGTTAAATTTTAGAAAACACTATAAGTAATTTTAAAATATATGCAATTATTTTTTTTTAAAATGCATACCTCATTTGAAATATGATGAATAATGATAGATGGAAAAAGGAAAACATGACCCATAAAATTCCCAACTCTAGTAACCACCACCGTATGTAATGGTAGTAGAGTAGTAGGATCAATAATATCATGTACCGACACTCTAACCAAGAACATCTGAATAGACTGGGGATGTACAAAATCCCCCAAAAATAAATGACTCTGAACGCAATAATATATATATCAGGATCTCTTGCATAAAACTCAAAGTATAGTGTTGGGCCTAAGAGAGGAGGTGGTGGATCTGAATAGGAAGGTTGGGAAGGCTAGGAAAGATAGAAATCCTACGCAGATTGTGATTGTCTTGTCAATTTTCTAACATAGCCTAATGCACAGTTTCTTGAATTTGATCACCCATGGATTATTTCATATCTTTCAGTTGAGCTTTTAAGGATTCGATTTTTGTGTCTCTTGACTATTTACCTTGTTTAGAAAATAACTTTACAAATACTAACACCTAACTCACAACCACTTATGTGGTTGGGTTTTCTATCATTCCTAATGTAGTTGCTAAGATGTCTATCCAACCCTTGGGATAAAAGATCCCTATGTCTATTTCCCCTTAAGTTTATACTAAAATGAAAAATGAGTGCATGGTAGTCATATTAATTGATAGGATTCATTTGATGATTGGGTTTGAGATGGAGGAAGATCTGATTACTACTTGGTCCAGTGCCCCTCGAATATTTAATGGTGATTCTTTTTTCTTATTCCGATGGAGTTTTGATTTCCATATGCGACGAGATAATCCAACGATGGAGAAATGGGTGAATCTCTCGGGTATTCCGCTCTCCTTCCAGAATCCCTCTATTTTGTATGCCATTAGAAACATGATTGGCTGGTATTTGTGCTCGGATCATCGAACGGAGGTTATCTGTCATCTCATCTGTCCACGAATTTGTGTGGAGATTTATGTTGGGAGGCCGCCTGTAAATTGTGTTTGGATCACTAATGGGAAGGAGTTTCATTGGAAGAAGGAGGTAAGATTCGAATTGTGGATCCCTTTATGTATTTCTTGTAGCTGATTTGGGCATGTGGAAGTGGCATGTCACACCAAGGGTTGGTCTAGGGTTTCCTAGGGGGTGAGGAGAATGGGTAATGGTGGTTGTGGTACTTCTGTGTTGGATTTTATATTGAGGGATCTTCCAAGGAGTAGTCTGCTACGAATTAGTCCTGCTAAAGGCCTGAAAGCAGAGAGAGCATGTGTGGATGCGGATTCCACTGGTCAGGCAGTGGATTAGGAACTTTTTTAGGCAGTAGTGGTTTCTACTACAGAGAAAATTAGTCCTGAGTTCAAAGTTCAAAGTAATCCTCATAAGGTAGTGCAATGGAGGCCAATGGACCCGACAGTGAGGCAGGTTTTTGAACACCTAAACCATGATCTTGGTATTTAGAAGGAAATTACACTGAATAATTCTTGTATTGAGAGGAAAATTATAGTGTAGAATTATGGTTCCTTGCAGCTAGACATTGTGACTGAGCATATTTTAGACTCGCTTGTGTCTGAGGATGGTGTATTGCGGGATGGTGATGCTGATGCTGAAGGTGGTTCTGGAGGTTTGTTAATTATAGACCCCACTGGTAATACATTTCAAGGGCTTGGGCATTTAGAGGGACCCTTATGTAGAGGAGGTTCTCCTATGAAGGAAGGTGGCAGGTTGTAGCATGTTACTCAGGATGCTTCAAATGAAGAACGTACATTGAAGGAGCTTGTGGAACAGCCACATTGCCTTTCCATGATTGACTCAAACAGATCATTTCAGAAGGAAAGGGGAGTTCATGAGGGTTACCAAGAGGTTTAAATTTCTGGAAAATTGGGAGACATCTCTGATAGTGATAAGGAAAATTATGGTTGCATCTGGCCTTCCTATAGCGATGTTGTCTAGAGTGGGAAGAAGGTGTCTGAGAATGAACAGTCTGGACCAACACGAAGAAGTCCGAGGAAAGACTATTCTTCTATGCCAAAGCCAATGCCTACAAGGTCTTCTGTTGGGAAGGAAGTATGGGCAATACAGTCCTCTAAGGAGTTTTTGTCTTTGGAAAAATTTTATATTTGAAGGATGTAGGCCAAGATTCTAAATCACTATGAAATATCTGAGTGGGAATCTGCCACTACATAGGATGTTATATCTCACGGATGTGGTGATGGATATGATTTTTATGATCTGTAGTTGTCCTTTCTGTTTTTCTATACTAGCTTGATGTTTTCTCTTTTATTTTAATAAATGGTCAGAGGACTTGCCTCTGACTAATCTTTTCGGTTATAAATTACAAACATTCCAGGGAAATGATTATTATTTAATTTCAATTATTTCATTTACTTCCTCATCTTTCTATATAAGATACTTTTCATTTTTCATTTTTCTCACTCTTTTCCATTTATCTTGGTGAGTGGGTGGAGATAGAGGACTGAAATAGACCTCATCAGAACCACAAGAGGATTTAGCTCTTACTGTATCAAACTTTTTTTCAACCATTTTTTGCTCTAATAAATGATACCCTTCATGTGATAATATATGTGGTCATACATTCTATAACTACATTTCTTTAAGGGATTTATTGGAGGCCTATTTTATCAAATATAAACTAAAAATTAATTATGTATATATATAATAAATTTTACAATATAATATAATATAAATATCATATTCAAATTTTTCATTAAAAAAATTAATTGAGAGGTTTTACAATTATAGCATCCCAAAGATGATTTATTGCCATCTTGTCGAAATACTTCCAATCTTGATATAAAATTATAATCCTACAATGGCTCTACATGTTGATATAGATGAAAAAAATCATCTAGGCCAATTGCATTATTATTATCAACCAAACTAATATGCAATCTATCATCTCAATAAGAAAGTGATAGTTTTGGTAAACATATAATTCCACATTTACCAACTCGAGAATTTGATTTCAGAATAATAAAAGCAGAATACTTCCCCACTGAAGACTCATCAGTAATCCTGAAATTATTTTTTAAATATTAAATTTTTTCTTCCATTAAATTACTATTTTAAAGGATATTTAATAATATGAAAAATACAGATACCTCAGTTGAGCATCCTATTTCAATGTATCTGTATCTATCATTTCAATAGGAAAATGTAATGAAATTATTGGGTAGCTGAATATTATTTGATAATTCAGTAATTATAAAATAGGAAAACCGAAATATGTAAGTAAAAAAAAGTGGCACGCAAATGTATGTTTAAAAAACTAAGGATGTTATGATTCTTAACCAAAAATATATGCAAGTTGAACTATTAAATATAAACATTACTTCTAAAAATATATAAACATTTAAGAATTTAAATATCGAAGTTTTAAAATGTGTTCTCATATTCATAAATTAAACCAAATTATAATAATTTATGTTGGGTATTTCAATGAAAAAAAGTTTAACTATAACCGTAGAATATAAAAATTTAACATAAAAATCAAAATAAAAATAAAATATATATAATTAAATATCTAATAGATTTAGACTCATTTTTATTGTTCAAAATATATAAATATGCATGCATCCCTTCATCACGTGGAATGAAATTTACCTTTAAGCCTCTAATCCCTCTTGATCTCTATCAACTATCATATGTTGAGACATAGGGAGACCAATATTATCTACATTATAAAAATAAACAGTATAGAACTCAATCACCTCTTCCAATACATATTTCTGAACAATAGAGGCCTCTTATCGACAATGATTTTTAACATATCCCTTCAAAATTTTCATATATCCTTCAAAATGATACAATAATTGAAAATAAACAATCCCACATATTGTTAACTCACACACCAAATAAATCACCTGATAAACCATTATATCAAAAACAAATTATGGGTAATACATTTATAGTTGACAAAGAATAATGGAAAATTCATTCTCCAAAACATCTAACAATTTTTGATCAATATCTTTGATAAAAATGGATTTGAAAAAATTACATAGCCTAATGATAGTATTTCTAATAGATTTTGGAAATATACAACATAGTACGAGTCATATAAGTTTTTTTATCAATACATGAAAATCGTGATATCTAATACCTATTAATTTATAATCCTTCATTGACACCAAATTATTCACATTTGAATAATAACCCTTAGTTACTTCAATACCATGAATACAATGACAAAAATCATCTTCTGAGTCTTTCTTAATGTGTGAAACGCTGGAAGTAAATATGTTCTGTTTTCTTTTATAGTGTGAGCTAACTCCGAACGTATTTCCATTGATATCAAGTCCAATATAGCATTTAATCTATATTTTTTATTTCCTTTTCTATCTAAAAATTTTCCAATACAACTATCACATAGGTTTTTCTCGACATGAAAAACATCAATTATATGTTTTATCTCTAAAAATAACCAATAAGGTAGTTCCAAAAAGATACACAATTTCTTTCAGATATTTTTTTGAAGACCAGAACTTCTTTTTTCCAAATATTGAATCTATATTTTTCACCATGCCTTAATATTCTTTAACTGAGAGTGTTCATTGGGGGAAGATTATATTCCTGTAGAATGTTAAATTCTTTTTTCGATCTATGATACAGATGATCATTTCTCCAAAATATATGATGTCCTACGTACATTTTCATTCTTCCGTTCTACAATAGATATCATGAAGTCTCTTATTAACAATTTGGACAGGATTTCTGTTCCTTAACATTGTATCCATATAAGTTTCCATAAATAATAAAGTAATTTATAATGAAAATTATCATAGAACAAAAGAAAATAATCTTTCTTGTATGAATTGAAAACATTAACACATGTCTCCCATAACAGTTTGAAATCATAAATCAATTGTGAAAGATATACATCAATATCATTTTCCATTTTTTTCATCTATAAATCATCAATCTAGTCATATCATATTTTTTATTCATACATATATGTAAGGAAAAGTTATAATCTACCAAAAAAATAGTCCATGAACTATGTTGGCTACTTGGGATCTAATATCGATTCATTCCATCAGTAAATAATAACATTATAATATTTCTAATATTACATTAAAAATCCTGAATTTTTTATCAAATCTATTCCACTATGGTGAATCAACTGGGTGACATAAGTTACCATCATAGATATGCTCATCAAAATTCAATATTAACCTTTTTTATCAATTGAATTTTCAAATAGACCCTTCAAATGAGGAATTGTTATAAGGTACCAAATTTATTTAGCAGTATATTTTATTCAAGTACCTAAGAATAAATCACAATAGAATTATTAAAATTGTATGAAGGAATTATTGGATGATATCATTAGAAAGTAAAAAAATCATTTGTCATGATGTTAGATATCAGTACCTGAGGATGAATCTAAGTTTATTTTTTCATTCATCTTATAACATGTTGTCCCCCTTGTACGATAACATGGTAAATATTCATTCAATTTCCTATACAACTCACAATCATTTTGTAAATCATGTATCTTTTTATACACCAATCCCATTGGAAATAATATTTTATTTGCCTCATAATTAGAATCAAGAAGCCCATTGCCTTTTTAAAGTAGCTCCCTTAAAATATCAAGTAAGTTAGAGAAACATTTATCACTCCACCCATTTTTTACTTTCCAGTTAAATAATCTAAAAACTACTGATAAAACTATTTATTTTCTACAACTTGGGAATTATGGTTTCTCAGAATCTCCACACACTCATTAAAACGTTGTTTTTTTAATGGTTTCCACACATAAATAATGAATTAATTATTTAACATAATCCTCTACCTCATTATGAGTATTTTTATCAACATTATATGTTTAATTTTCAATTCTTTCACCATGATAGATCCAAAGTGTGTAATTAAGGCTAGAACCATAACAAATGAGATGATCATTGATTTCCCAAGAGTTTAAATTTATCGTATTCAGACACTTCACACATGAATAGAAAATCAAATATATGTTTTGAGAATTTCATTTAGAAAATTCCAAAAATTCATCAACTCCTTTTTCGTATTCACTGGTCATTCTTCGTAAATTTATCCAATTACGATTCATTCAATACATGATATCCCAGTATAATCGGTAAATATATTAAAACATATAATCATTTTAATATATATATATATATAGATAAATTTTAAACCAAATATCATTAAATAAAAGTGATTGATAATAAAATAAGAAACATCAATGATTATTAGAAATAAAATAAAAACTAATCTCTTACTAAAAAATCGTGATTTTGTAACTATATGAATTTTTTCCACACAACATATTTTAGAATGTTTATTTATTTTCATAACCTAATTTTTATGGTTATTTTTGATAAATGGTTACTTATTTTACTATATTATAATACAATATAGGTGGTATATTCTCCCCATGGTAACATCCTTAGACCTTGGATGCTCTCAAATACATTTTTTGGTAAAAATTGTATTAATTATTATTTACATTAAAATACATTATTTCTAAGAAAATACCAAAATTTTATATTATGATAATATTTAAATTCTAAATCAATAATTTCATTTCATTTAATAAAATTAAATTTATACAATTATATTTTTTAAATGATTAATTATATATAATGAAAAATAGTTTTTATTGAAATATGATAATTTAATTTTTTTTTTTTTGTAAAATTATTTCAAAAGAATATGAAAATTAATTAATTCTAATTTAGTAGTTCATATTTGGAAATATTTTTTCAATAATTTAAATAATTTATTAATTTAAAGGGTAAAAAATATGGATTCATTACATGTGACGAACATTATATTGAGGAATGATGACACAACATATCATTGACCATTTCATAATATCACAAATACCCTTTTTTAATTTCCTAAAATAAAAAAATTATCAAAATAAACAAACATTAAGAACAAAATTTATAAATAATAAACAACTACAGACAAATAATTGAAACAGTAACTCTACAATATAACTAAATGATAAATAAATTGACTTTAAAAATAAAAAAACATAAAAAATTAAATGTTCACTTAGTAAATTGGATCCAATTTTTTTTAATTTTTCTTATTAATTTATTGGAAGAAAAAAAACTAAAAGATCTAAAAAATTGTAGAAATAAAGAATAAACAAGAACAAAGAAATAAAATAAAATTGTTGATGATGGTGAGATGGAAAATGATTTCTTTAGAGAAATACTTCCATGTATGATGAAATAATTAAAGGGGATGAAGAATCAAGACCACATATGATGAAATGATGATAAAAATAAAAGAAAATAAAGAAAATGGTTTTTTATCACCATGTCACCTTCGGAATCATCGCAAGTCGAGATAGGGTTTCATAGTTCTAAGAAAAGGATCGGATTTATGATGTTTTGTTATTTTTAAATGTTTTCAGCAATAGATTTCATAAAAACCAATCATGAATTTTTTTTACATTTATAGAATTGTTTTTTGTGAAATTTGACTTTGATATTTTTTTACATTTATAACATCAGTTTTTAGAAAAATGGACACCGATTTTTTTTCATTTATGGCTTTATTTTTTCTAAAAAAACTAAATCCAACAATCAATTTTGTGGTATTTTTTACATCGGTTTTAAAAAATAGAATTCATAAAGTCAACCTAAAATTTTTGTTGGCCTGATTTTATGTTAAAACTTATGCCAATACTTTCCAGAAGATACATTTTGTGTCAATTTATAAAAAATTGATGTTGTAGCTTCAACGTTTAATACATTATTTCTACCAGTGGACTAGTCCCACTATATAGATAGTCATGTAGTGGGGAACCCCTCTATCCCACATCATAAATCCATGAGGAATGAAGGTTGGATGATAGGATGCAATGTTCCCATACCTCTTTCAAGGACACCTACTCGGTGGTGCATTTTTGTCTCTTGGCTACACCACTTTCCTAGTACCCTAAACCATTCACCTATTTGGAAAAATGTCTCTTAAGGATTATTGATGATGGTTTTGAGACCCTATGGTCAACATACATTTATTTTCCAGATACTATGTTTCAAAAAGACCCAAATTTATGGCATATAATCCCAAATTCGGTGAATGTTATTGTTGTTATAGCACCAATGGAAATCATTCCCCTATCAATACTTGAACTTGGTTCATTCATGTAGAATTGTGTAGTGATTACCACTAATAATAACCCAACTATAATTTTTTAGATAAACAAGATAGAATATAAATCCCTAAAAAGAAAATTTACAATATAAATACATATTATTTATATCCATAACAAACTAATTTCATTATTGAAATATATTCATAATATTTTCATTTTCTACTTCCCCAATCAAATTACATAGCTTGAAATACCACCTCATTATCTATTTAAATCATTCATAAACCCAAGGATTATTATATGGAGAATAGGGTTGAGTATACAAATTTGAATTGGATGAATAAAAATAGATAAATTAGGGTAATTAAGAAAAAATGTAATAACTATAGGAGTTAAATTTTGGCTCATGTAATTCAAAAAATATGTAAAGATAAATTCATAGAGGATCATAAAAAACATATATTAAATCATGGAATAAAGAATGTTTTCATTAAAATAATCTGAACATCATATTCATATATTCAAGGATCATACCATGAATTTTTATTATAATGGTAAATCATACAATAACAATCCCAAAAATAATTACATAAAATAATAACTTATTTAATAAATGTATCAGAGTATTATAAAATTTCACGTTAACTAATCACCATATAAAATGTCCAAGAATCATAACATGAAAAAAAATATAGAAGTATGAATGTAAATCTATAATTAAAAGAATAAATAATCAATCATTAGCCCTAATGAATGGAAATGAATCAAATAGAACGAGTTAATAAATTATCCATTCAAAAAATAGTAAATTTAAATATAAATTATTAATTGTAATTTCTATCATTTTTTAAGGTGTTTTAAGTTTAAATTTAAATTATTATAATATATTTTAAGGGTATTATATTTTTTGTGTGTTCTGGGTGACTTAGGAAAAAATTTTAGAGGGTCTAACCAGCACTACAACTATAGTTCTACAGTATGGATGTGGTAACTGAAAGGAACTTGTAATTCATGTTGTGGAATCTATAACAAAGTGAGGGTCATATTTTTATTAACTTAGTCACATCATGACGCTTAGGTCATATCGTATCTATGTTGTTATATAGTTTGTTTAAGGTAAAGTTGGTAATTCTCCTTGGAACCCAACTTTTACCTCCTCCTTCATTATGGAAGGTTTATATTTGTGATTTATGATCTTCCTATTACGAGGCTCTCTTTAGAAATATTTTGTGAAAAACAAAGATACAACATAGTGGATGACTAGGTTCATCTATTAAGGATTTATTCCTAAATGATTCACAATCCTAGAACTTTATGGTTATTTTTTTATTTACAATTATTATTAAAATAGTAAATGGTGGGGTTGAATCATGTAATAGGAAAAAAATTCTAGCCAAAAATAGAAAGAATGTGAGAAAGGGTACCCCACAAGATTCAACTTCATTATCCATAATTATCGTAAGTTATACTTCATTGTCTCATATATTTGGCCCTATATCCTATTAATTGTATATTCCAATAATAAACACATATACTCGTTTCATAAATGGAATGAATAGACTTCAAACATAGGAGTAGTCCCCATGTGATCAGCTTATCACTCTCTCAAATGGGTCATAAATATGAGTTCAACCCCTTCCCAAACCACAGATCCCAAACATAAATCAGTGATATAGGTAGAGGTAGAGGAAATCATTTTTAGCAGTGTGAAAGGAAATGGAAGAGAAATATGTATGAGGTCAAATCATTTTTTCAACCCTTCAATATCTTTATATATTTATAATAAAATAAATAGAATAACACCAAGTGTGTGTAATCTAGTTTTCTAGTTTTCATCAAGTGGGTGATCCTCCATTTATCCTCTCATCATTTATGAGATCTAGATAATCACCAAGGCCTCAAATTGGGGGAAATTATAATAATGGTGAAGAATATTATAGCCTTAATAGTATATAGAATGAATTTTAGTTGAAATTAATAAAACATAAAAAAATACTTTATTTGGTCAATCGAAGCCTAAAGTAAAAGGGTGGAATAATTAAGAAAATGGTATAGGGGAAATATTTATAATAGAAAATAATATCTTCTTCCTCCAACTTCCTGGGTTTTAGTGCAATGATCTCAATCTCTTCTTCTATCTTTGATCCTCATATGTATAAATTGTAGGGTTTTGATTTCTTCAATTGGTATCATCTTGAATTTTCTAATTTCTCAGTAATCCTCAAATGATCTCTAAGTCAATTTATTTCTTGTTGACCAGCACATGGTCTTTCTATAATATCTCACCATGATTTAACCTAATGTTAGTAATGTTGATGTATTTTTGTTATGACTTTTCCATTTTGTTTGTTTTGGATTTTAATCCCCTTAGAAAATTTTTTCTATAAATTTCTCTAATTGTTGGGACCCACGTACATAAGTTTAGTAGCTCAGTTGATACATATGTTATCTCTAGATGGAACTTATGAAGACTTAGTTTAAACATACTTCTATTCCTATGAAACCTACATTGTTTTGATGAAACATATGTTGTGATTTAAAAACAAAAGACATGGATCACATATAGGCCTAGTATAGGACACCTACACTAGGAATATAATGACATATTCATCAGCCCTTCATCACACATATACTGGAAATACATTTCTAAATTTCAAAAACCAACCACACATCATTGAAATTAGAATTAATGTAATATTTGTTCAAATTAATAAGGAATTGTTATATACCATGAAAATCATCATTAAAAATCTATTATATAGTTAATTCTATATTTAAAATATCAATGTGTGGCTTTATAATTTCATCGAAAAATAAATAAAACCATTAGAAATAAATACTAAATCCATTTATTAATTTAGTTACAAATTCACTAATTTAATAAAAATAATAATTAATTGAGTTCTAGATCAATCTATGGGTTAAATTATAATTAAAATCCAGAAAAAAAATTGTAAGTATTTTCCCTAATCACTTTCCACACACTTAAAATATTGCACTCATTAAAAATATATATTTAATTCACCATATTAGAAATATTTTCCTACCTATGTTCAAAAAAAACCCCAAAAATTAAATCAATAAAAATCCATTTGTTGTATTAAATTTATATTCCTCATATGTGAATTAATCATACTATTTCACTTATATCTAATTCAATGTTCTAATGTTAAAATTGAACCAAATTTTATTTCATTAGACATAAAATGTTAACAATAATCACTTTCTGTTGTCACTCTTCCCTAGGATCCTTGTACCAAATATCCATTTTCCACTTCCTTAATATAGTTGAAATAATATTCTTAAAAGTTAATTTCCCCCTTATTCAAATGGGATCTATAGTCTCAT
Organism: Viscum album; assembly: GCA_963277665.1. Taxonomy (NCBI): domain Eukaryota; kingdom Viridiplantae; phylum Streptophyta; class Magnoliopsida; order Santalales; family Viscaceae; genus Viscum; species Viscum album. The sequence goes on along the minus strand of OY728121.1, from coordinate 1,401,174,576 downwards.
CACTCAATTCAACTCAATTTTTTTAATTATTTCCTTATTATATTTTTCCTATACATGTATGTTAAAAATAAAAATTGAATTTATAGAATGTTTATGTTACTAACACACTTGGTGCCAAACTATCATAGACTTTCATTAGGGGATCCCAATTTCTCATTTTAATCCATTTTCTAATGACTTATATAACTATATTGTGACTATCATACCTATGTTTTTTATTTTCATGAAGCAAAATTACCAAGATTTATGTTCAAAAATCTAATTTTCTAATGTCATAATATTAATTCGACTAAAACCATTTTTACCATAATCTTATTCCTAGTTATAATATAGATTATATATGAAAATATTGGTCGTATTCACTCAATAATCATGTAATTCCATAAATTCAAGAATTATTGAATCCAAAAATCGAGAATGAAATATTCTATTAGATAGGAAATCATTGAAATTAGTGTTTTCTAACCTAGAATCAAACTAAAATACTAAAATATAAAATAAATTTAATAAATAAATTATTTAAAAACCTAAAAATGAAACCTAAAAATGATTCTAAAAATATCGTTTTGGAAATATCCCCCACAATTATTCATCACTATCACATGAAATTTCAAAAAAAAATCTTTCAATGAAGAGTGTAAAAGTAAAGAAACCACCTGTTGTTTCTTGAAGAAATGGGTTTGAGTTAGGATCTCACCAATTAATTTTAGATATATTTTCACATAATGATTTCACTTTATGAAATGTATATTCAATTTTAATCATCGTTCATTTTAGATCATTCTTCAGTTATTCTAGGTGATTTTTGGGAGGTCTTGGAGTTTTTTGGCTAAGTGCATTATCTTTTAATTGTTGGGTGAAGCCTTTCAGCAATACTAGGAATTTTTGTGGCTTGTAGTAGTTTGGGATAGTTTTTTTTACATATTTGGTTCAAAATTATTCAAACCATTTAACTTCTCTAGTGTATATAACTAATAACATGGTTGGAACTAGTTTACCAAACCATGCGTCCAAATCACTGGTTGGAAATTAATTAATCTAAAAAATATTTTTAAAACCCAAAAAGATTTTCTTTGGCCTCATTTTTAAACATACGACTTAAGGTCCTAACCATAGGGTTTCCACATGGATATTTGGAGATCCAAAACCTTCCAAAGATTATTTCTAATGGATTTTGAGGCATTAGATCTTGGAAATATAAGGTTTGGATCGATTCATAATTTTCTTCATCACTAGTCTAGTTCTCCTCTCTTTTTATGAAAAGCAAACTTAGTTCAATAATGTTATATCGAGATCAATTTATTGTGTCATGATGTAATGCTATTTATAATAGATTAGTTTTTGAGATAGGATGAAAACAAAGGATCCATCTCGATCATTATTAAAACCCTTGTGGATTTCTGTGGTATGTGATTCCCATTGTCTTTTATAAGGATTGGTGAATCTTAGTTTCATGATATGGGTTACATGGTTTAGGGTATTATATTTCTATATAAGATGCCTATTTTTCTTTATCATGTGGATCTTGTACCATATTTTGAGATTATAAGTGTTTGAGGTATGTGATTTCATCAAATTACATTGTTTTATGAACCATGCTACTATCCTTATTTTAAATTGGATTTAAATTTTTTTAATAGCATGATTTATGATTATTTATATTTGATAGTTTGTACTTATTTTTTAAAAAGGATTTACCCATTTATATTTAGGATGAAAAATATATTTCAAATAATTTTTTATTGTAAATTTTGGTAGTGTTCTTTTTTATGTGTGATATGACCTAAAATAATTTGAACTATAAAAATGAAAGCCTCCAAGTGTGGGTTATTTTTGAAATTTAAAGCCTATATGTCTGGGTTATTTATGAAATTTATAAACTCAACGTGTGGGCTATATCACAGAGTCTTTGGGTAATTTAGAGGGAGATAGATTTCGGATAATAATTCTTGGATGGTTTATAGCTAATTAGAACAGATATATGCAACAAATATAAAGAAAATAATTTATAAAAGGGGTTTCACATGTTGGGGTGTTCTCAAATCCCAAGGCCAATTGTTCTAGGGATTCATATGAACATCATCATATGTTCCACCAGGTTTGAGGATCTAAGATAACCTGAACCGAATATACACTAGGATTCTATTTTCATGTTCCTCCGTTTTGTAAATTTTATTGATGCATTCTTGGAAAAACTGGTTTCATTTATTAATCTTTTATAAACTGATATGAAAGGATGAATTTTCATGATTTTTTAATTTTCAAACCCCATATTTCGTGTCTTTATTTGATTTAAATGAGAATAATTGGTTTCTTTATTAATGATTTATTATGGAACACCTTTTCAGATAATGCTAGAATTGTTTTTATCGTAACCTACACATACCATTGGGAGTGTGTAGATCATGTTTTATATGATGTAGGTAAAAGAAAATAACCTCATGGAAGTTATGGTTATCAATGGTAGTGGGTTTTCTGAGTTTTTCAATGATTTGGTGGGATATTATACCTCATATCACATGTATATGAGTCATTTTCAGTCTCACCTGTATTAGTTTACCTATTTTGGATTGGAATGTGTATTTATTTTCAGTCTTTTTCATCCACAAGATAACTTTTTATTAGAATTTTTTATTTATTTTATATATTCTATCTTTTGAGTTTTTTTTATTGTGAAAAGAATCATTCCGAAAATTAATTCTTGATGATCAGGTTCTTGTATACAACTTTTGGGGATCGGTAACACACTTCAGGTCTTTTAATGGTCTGAATCAGATGTCTGGTTTAGTGATTTCCTAGGTCAAATCATGAAAAATTAGATTTAAAGGCAGGTTTCGTGTTGATGGTATTATTTTCATAGGACATTTTCATATATGGGAGATAAATTATTGTGACTTATGTGGTAGGTTACAAGTGAGTTTGTTTCCAAATCTCACTATAAAAATCCTTAAGAAACCATGGGATATTGGGAAACATATTTATCATGTTCAGTTCCGATATAATATCAGTTATTTTCTTATGCTCTCTTGATTGAAATATGTATTTATCACTTGTCTGATGGTCTCTATTCATTGATAAATAAAGTACCACGCCCCCTAGAAGGATTCCTAGAGTTCCTTAGGGGGGGGGGTTTGTAATTGATTTTCCATGATTAAACTCTCCAATCATTAAAAATATTTTTGAAGTTATAATATGAGTGGTCCATTATTCGAATCCGAGTGTTTTTCATACCCTGGCTTAAGATAGGGAAGTATAACTAATGATTAGAGGAAAACATATCAAATTCAAGAGTTTATCCATCAAAAACATAATACATTACAAGTAATTAATGGTTCCTAGTAATTAGAGGACTAGTTATATATCATTTAATGTATTTTTAACTTTAGGGGAACTCTAAATTAAATTAAAGTGGAATGTGATACCATTAATCTTGAAGGCCCTAATAGGAGATGGTGGGACACCATGGTTCAGGGAAAAGGTATTAAGGTTTGGGATGGAAATACTTTAATAGAATATTTTCTAGAAGTTCTTCCCTAAATCACTGGATTTGGATAAATCCATAGATTTTATCTCCTTTTGACAAGGTGATCAAACTATGATAGAGTATTCCAACTATTTAAGTGATTTGGCCCATTTTTTCCCTAAGGTGGTATAGATTGATAATTTAAAGGCTCAAACAATCTATATGGTGTTGTGATGAGATATATGTTCATATGTTTTCATGTTGAATCTTACCACCTTTTATTAATTGGTTGATAGAGCCTTGATTGAAGAAATTTAATTTGAAGCAAATATGGGGTTGGTTTCAATTCCTTTTACACCAACTAGTAGTTTAAGTAAACCCATAGAGGTAATAGTAGGTGGAATAAGTCTTGTAATGGTGGTATTTGTGGATCCAAGGTGTAAACATGTTAAACAAATTCAATAGTAGCTAGTAGTGGACCATTAACTTGCGGTCATTAGGGAAAGAAAGGGCACATGAGGCACTATTACCCAGAACCTCCTCAAATATAAAATTCAAGGGGATGTCAAGGTAACTTACATAAATTCTGTTAGGATCTCTCTACTTCACATAATGGAATATTATCACTGATACCTAAATAATTTGTGGTCTACTCTAATGCTTCAAGAAAATAATGGTTTTTTCCTCAGACCACTTGAAGAAGGTAGTTTCAAGTAGTGTAATAATATTCAGTGGAAGTTTATTTGATTCCTTAAACATTGAGAAGTACTTCATCTTTTTCTTCATATTTCATAATATATTTATATAATATATATTCCAATCATTCTTTTATATCGACCCATTTCATGAATCTTTTAAAACTCTTAATGGAACTCAAATCATTTTTCAAGGTTTTGAAAACACCTCTCGTAAAAAACAATAGGGTATCTAATGCCCCTCATGTTCATTATTTATATCTAAATATAGTCTTGTATGATATTTTGTAGTTCTCTAGTTTGATCTATTTGATTTCATTATTAGGACATAATTTTTGGTGGCTCGTAAATAAAAAATTAATTATCATCATCAATGGGATTCATTTTATGTTTATGATAGTATCTCCCTGGTTTTCTAGAGATATTGAAATCTAATATCTAGTTTGTAAAGACTTCTATTAATAAAATATGTGGTATTAATATCATATTCTATAGTTTAAATAAAATATGAACCCTTCAAGGGTGGGTTTCCACCAGTGGTCAGAGAATTTAAAAGGTGTTCATGGTTTATTTTTCTAGTATTCCACAAGATAGGGATGTGAAGTTATCAATTTATTTGGCCCTGGGAACTCATACGATATATTTTTAAGGAATTAAATTAATTAAAGTAGCTAAAGATTCTGTTGAATTAGATTATTGATAAATGATTCATTCACCCAAGTGTGTTACCTTGTGTTACCCCAGCTCTTTTTTCTACGAAATATGATAGAAATATCTATCTATGTTTCAACTTTAAAAATCTCAAAAAGTTGATGATTAATAATATGAATCCCTTTCCCCCTCATTGATGATTTTCATGATCAATTAAAGATAGAAATGTGGTTCACAAAAATTTACCTTCAATCATAATATCATCATCTCAAAGATTAGAAGTTTGATTTTTTGAAGACCATATTCAGGAGTAGGTATATCAACATTAAATGTCATGTTATTATTTTTGTCTTAAAAAATCTCTTATTCTTCTTACGACCCTGATGAGTCAAACTTTTTACAAGTGCTTAATTAATTTTTCATGGATCTGTGTATGAAATTATGGTTTACCTCATAACTGAGGAAGAGTTGGAGAATCACATGTACTCTATTAAATAATCTTGAGGTATCACCAAATGTTTTCTATGGTATCAAAATTTTATTTCTAAATTCATGAATTTAGGTTATTAGGACATTTGGTTTCCAAATTTGGTATCTCATTTGATCATAATAAGGTGAAATATATCTTTTAATGGGATTATCCATAGAATGTATTTTTAGGTTAAAATATTCTTGAGTTTTTCAGGATATTATTGGTGGTTTATGAAGGAATCATCAAATTTTTTCATCACTATTATCATCTCTTACTAGAAATGTGATTAAATCCAAATGGGGTTCTAAGTCTAAGTCACACATTGATGAATTGAGGAAACATATTACCTTATCACCTATTTTTATTTTTCTATAATAATGAAAGGGATATATGAGGTATTTTAATGCATTAGGTGATGGATTAGATAATTTTCTTATGTAAGAAGATCATGTAGTAGTGTACGACTATTGTCAGCTTGGAACACACAAATTGAATTAACCCATGAAAGATTCATAACTTGTAATAGTTATGTGTTCCCCAAAGAGTTAGTGATATTATATCTTCAAATAAAGGTTAATTATTTTTTCTAATCATAATAGTTTAAGTTACATATTATCACAAATATAATTGAACCTAAATTAGAGTAAATGGGTGGAGTATCTTCATTCATTCGACTTTAAAATTTCCTATACCCTAGGAAAGTGGAACAATATTGATAATTTTCTAAGTATAATATTTTTTTCTCAACCTATGATGGAGTCAAAATATGAATATAATATCATAGGACTCTTTTCTCAGATGCACCAGGAGTTAAGAAAAAAGAGGCTGATATGGTTATAGATTGTTCTAAATTTACTTCATCTCTAATTGATTTTATCTTTCAGTTTAAATATAGGGATGAGGATTTTAAGTGTATTAGAAGATATTTATATGGTGGGGACACCATTGTCAAGTGGTCTGCCTCTTTGCAATGAATTCTTCATTCTAATAACTGATTTTTGATTAATTCATCGTATGGAAGGATATGGTAGAATATTATCTGTGGGTACTTTATCCTGGTACATTAATGATATACTATAAAATGATGCATTGGTTTTGTTTTCTAGTTTTCCAATGTGACTTAGTATATTTTTTATCTCATTTCTATACATGTAAGTAGATTAAGTCCAAACATAAAAAACCTTATGGATTCATTTATCCTCTCTATATTCCCATCAAAAATCGGATGAGGTGTCTATAGAATTATTCATTGGACTTACACATACTTCATAAGGGAATAATGGAATATGGTTGGTGATTTAATGATTAACCAAGTTGGCTAATTTCATTCAGATTCGATACACCACCATGGTAGAGTATTTGGGAATGTTTTAAATTTATAAGATAATGAGGTTACAAGGGGTGTCATATACTATTATTTCAAAAAAGTACCCCATTTGCACCTCTCAATTTTGGAAATACATTTGAGATTTCATTGATTCTAAAGTTAAATTGATCAAGGATTACCATCCTCATATAGATGCAAAAACATAGGAATCAATTTAGATCTTAGAGGATATGATTCTTGCATGCATCATAGACTTTTGAGGCTCTTTGGATATCTATTTGGGACTAGTTGAGTTCAATTATAATAATAGTTACTACAAAACCAATGGAATGGATCCCATTGAGTCTTTGTATATTAAACAATGTAAAAGACCTCTTTGTTGGTCTAAAATGGGTGATTTTTTCACTTTGGGACACTGAATTTTTTAGTATATTCTAGTGAATATTTTAATTATTATTCAATTAATAGAGATATCTCAATGTTGGAATAAATATTGTGCAGATCATCGATGTAGTCCTCTATAATTTTCCCAATGTGATCGGGTTTTCATGAATGTTTTTCCTTGATAGGGTGACCATTGACTTGGAAATCTGGGTAAGTTAACTACGAGATATATGGGAACTTTTTAGATAACTTGTATAAATGGAGAGTTGGATTATTAATTATCATTACCATATCATTTGAATTATAACCATTATTTATTCCATGCCTCTCAAGTTAATAAGATTAATCCAGATCTCTCTCATATTTTATGTTATGAAGAGATTCTTTTGGAACTAGATATGTTAGTAGTCAAACAACCAATTCATATTGTTTATTATTTAGAAAATATTCTACATGGGAAATATATTATGTTTTTTGGAGTGTTTTGGAAGAACGTAATGGATTATCAAGATATATCTGAATGAGAATTGACAAAGGGGGTGCAATGGCCTCATCTATTATTTTATTAATCTTATTCATCTTGACATTATAGGGTTAGAATGTGATATGGTGAGCACATTTTTCACATTCTGATGTCACTTTCAGGTATGTATATTTATCTTTTTTAACTATATTCTATTTCAGACCTATCTTGGCTTCTTTAAGGTAATTTTTTGGAGACTTTAGAGCTACATGGGTAATTTCATGGTTCACATATGGTTAGAGGGAACAATATCAAATTCATAGAAAATTGTCTCGCTTATGGGGGTTGGAATAGTGTTTTTTCACAAAATTGAGACACCATTAGTCAAACTGCATAACAAAACCATGTGTCTTAAACAGATTCTAGAATAAGATTAATTGTTATCACATTGCTTACAATACAGTCCTTCCAAAGTGTTTGATAGAAATTAATTAATCAAAAAATTATTTTTAAACCCCAAAAAACCCCTTCTTGATCTCATTTTTTCAACTAAATATTCGATATTGACCCTATGGATTTCTCTTGAATATTTTGGATATTTTAATTCCACTAGATAGCATTTTCAATGGAACTTGAGTAGTTAGATCCTAGAAACCAAATTTACATTTCCTTTCTCAATCATTCTTCATCATTCTTCTAAATCTCCTCCCTCTATAATGAATCCATATATTGGAGATGTCATAGCAACATATAAGGATTATTTCCTGATATAATGATATTTCCATTAGATCTATTATTTTCAGAGGAATAAAATTTTGGATACATGTTGTTCATTATGTTAACCTTTCAGTATTTTTGTGGTAAGTATTTCTATTTGTCTTTAATTGATCTAGGGATTGCTAAATCAGAGTTTCTTGATATAGGTTTCATTATTTAGGGTATTATATTTATATCTATGATCCCTATTTATATTTTGGTTTTGGATTCCATTCAATTTTTTTAAATACTAAATATTATATGTGGGTGGTTTGGTGAAAAAAAAAATTGTTTTATAAACCATGCTTTCTTTCTCATTTTAAATAGCTTTTCTAAATTTTTTGGGGCATGATTTTTTATTCATGAAATGTAATGTTATAGGGTTATTTTGTAAAATGGATTTACCATTTTGTATTGATGATGAGAAATTAATTTCAAATAATATTTTATCATTAGTTTGGGTTGTATGATTATTTATGAGTTATTTGCATGTAAATAATTTGAACTATAAAAATAAAAGCCTCCATGTGTAAGATATTTTTGAAATTCAAAACCTCTATGTTTGGGATTTTTTTGAAATGTAAATCCTCCATGTTTGGGTTATTCCCCATGGGAAACGTTTTTATGTAGGTGGGGATAGATTTGGGACAATAACACTAGTATTTAATGTACATACCTCTCATGGATTTACGCTACAACTCTAACTAAACAATGTTATGATATTGGGTCACTTATTGGGGTGGTCTCTTATCCCTAATCCCATTTTTATAAGGATTCATATGTGTATAAACATATGTTCATAAAGGTGTAATGATCCTTGGTAACCAAGAACTAATGTACCATAGGATATAGTTTCCATGTTACTCTATTTTGAAATGGTTATTCATGCCTTCTTTTAATAAGTAGTTTTATTTACTAATTATTTATAAAAATTTATGCAATGGTAGATTTATATGTTTTGTTTTAAAATATGAAAATAGTATTTCTTTTCCTTGTTTATATAAATCAGAATAATTGGCATATTTATTATTCACCACTTCTGAAACACTTGGTGGGATGTAATTGATTTTTTTTCTCAAACCCTACACATACCTTTTGGTGTGTATATATCTTATTTTATCTAAATAAAGTAAATAAAGATCATATAGGTGGATGGAATTAGTGTTAGCAGGTTTTGGGAGTTTGGTGGTGAAATGGGGTAATTTTAGACCACATATCACATAGATGTTGGTTGTATTTGGTCTCATATACTCTGGTTTACCTATTTTGGATTGGTGCCACTATTTTATTAAACTCTTTATCTTCTGTAGTCTGAATTTTTGTTGGCATGTTCTATTTATTTTATATATTTTGTTTATTTATAATTCATTTTATTTATAGAAAAATTCGTTCTCAAATTTATTTCATGAAACCTAGGTTATTGTCTCTAGACCATGGGGCTTTGGAACACCGTTCAGGCTTTTCCACAAGCCAACTCTGGTGTTCAGATTAAGGATGAACCGGGTTAGATCATGACATAGCCTGAGCATAACTCCTAACTAGTTTTCTACTTAGGTAAACCTAAAAAGAATTAAAATTTTTGAAATATTATTAATAAAAATAAAAATAAAAATAAAATAAAACAAACTTGGTTTAACCCCTATGTAGTTACTAGGTTTTTACAACCCCTAGTATAAATTTTTAATTATTAAACCTATTTTGATGGTTTTTTTGGTTTAATGGATAGAAACCACCACATTTTATTTTTAAAAATGTCTACGAGTGGACACTGGTTTTAAATATCCCTTATAATAGAGTTATTCAATCCAAATCCCAAATGAATAGAAAATAAATTTAGAACGTGCATGAAAAGAACATAAGTAATCTCCATGTTTCTGATAGTATCCTCCTATAATGAATGATCATTATGATGCTAAGGAGGTCATGGATTCACCATAGGTCCCAGAAATACTTTTTATTATTCTTCTACTACATTGGTAGATGTTTTTTTATTTTATAGGTAAATTTAAATACTTTTTCCTTTAAAATAACCATGATGTGATCTTGTTCTATATTATCCATCCACTAGTGAAAATAATTCTAAAGTTGGTCTAAAATTATGTTCTAAATAATTCCAATCCATTTATTTTTCTTTATATTAGGTGGAAATTTATTTTATTTACAAATTCGTTTTACACTTTATGGTGGTTTTATTAGGTTCTTCTTCACTTTCCAGGGATGTATACAGTTCCACCAGACATAAAAATTTAATAAAAATGAGATTAGAAGTCATTTCAAGTAGTGAAAATTAGAATAAATTGAATAAAATGGTAATTTCACTCCCTTAGATCGTTTTTACCAAATCCTTTTCTTCGGAGTGAATTCTTATAGACTTAGTTCATCATGGTAGAGAAGTGGGTTCAGTATCTTCTCTCCAAATACCATTATCTACTTTTATTCTTATTCTTCCAAGGAAAACACCATGATAGGTGAATATGTATCAATAAATCATAAGAGGTCAGTTTCAAAATTTATTTGAGAAAATTTTAAAAATAAGTGAATTTAAAGTTTTTCCATCCCCTTTTAATGATTCATCTAGAATAAGTTATCTCTCCAATAGGGCCTTCTATAAAACATTGAAAATTGAGAGAGTGATGTTTTTTCTAGTGTTTTTCCACCTCCTAAGTTAAAAAAATAAGAGGTTTTCATTTTGGTTCCTTTTATTTTTTGTTCCCCTTTACGATATGAGTCCATGGAGAGTCTGGATCATCATGGTTTTTGTATCCTTCTCCTATCCTGGCTCACTTTATTTCTCCTTCAGTTATTGGGTATACACCAATGAACTATTGATGTATGATTTAATATCAAATATTTTTGGTTCTTCCTAACTTTTATGGTGTGAGGGAATATGTTTTTTTTATTAATATTATTCAATAGTGTTGAATACTTAATCCTAGAACCCATTATATTGTATAATAGTTTCCTCATATAACTACCTTTGAATATTCTCCTCCTCTAGATCCTGTGAGAAAGTGAATTGGGAATATATGTGAGGATCTATTAAAGAATGGTACCATTATGAATATTATATAAAATTGGAGAAAAGAAAACAAATTTAAGAACAGAACAACCAATAATTATATATGTCATAAAATAGTAAAAAAACGCATCCTAACTCCTTGGAAATGCTGTTAAAGTGATGAATAACATGTCATAGTGATACTATAAAATATAATTTATAAAATCATGGAATTAAACCTAGTGGATGAAAAAGGGTTCTCTCTTAAAGACTTGGTCCTATGGGATTCACAATCTGAGAACTTTATGATTTTTTATTTTTTATAAGTTTTTTAAATCAATAAATTGGGGGTTGAATCTTGTAATAGGAATGAAAAATGAAAATTCAAAATAGAAGGAAGGTGATAAATGATACACCCCTATATTTCACTTAGGGATCCTTTATTATCTCAAATCCTTGACCCACTATTCTACTCAATGTATATTTAAACCAAATAAAGAAAGAATCATTACATAAATGGTGTGAATGGACACTTATAAATAATTCAAAATTGATCATCTCATCACTCTCTAAAATAGTTCATTAGTGTGATTCCATCCACTACATACACCACTGATTCCAAACATAAATTAGAGATCTAGATAAAGGGAAGGGAATTGGTTTTAAAATAAATGAAAAGAATTAAAAAGGAAATAAGAATGAGGTGCAATCATCTACCCTTCCCTTCACTCTCTTTAGATCCTCAAAATAAAATAGAAATAATAAGACTAGGTGCATAGACTCTAGTTAACTGGTATTCATCCAATGGGTTATTCTCAAGATTTCCACTCTTCAATGTTGAGATATTTAGAATCACTATGAATTAATATTAGGATAAACATTAATTAATATGGAATTAAAGAACAACATAAATAGTAAAAATAATGGATTTTAATTAATAATATAGAAAAAATACAAAATCTTATGCTATGTCAAATAAAGGATAATGGCCAAGGTTCAAATACTGTATATAATGGTATAGGAGAAATATTTATAGAATTAGATAATCCAATATTCTTATTACTTCTTAGGTATTAGATTAGGGATATCTATTTCTTCTTTCGTGGATGAACAACATAAGTATACCTTTGATGGATGTGATTGCTTCATTTGTTCATGTATTGAATCTTCTTGATACTTAAAATTCCTCCTTTAATCTATTAATCCTTATTATGATTGTCTATTTCCATGTGGTATATCTATTATACCTCTCCTTGATTTGGATGAAACACAGGAATGAGAATTGATTTCATTTTCACACGTAATATTATGGGTATTTTAGATTTTAATACATGAGGGTATTCATTTTTAGAAATTTGCTAAGTGATGGATCACCCATATGTAAGTTTAGCTACATAGATGACATATATTTTTTCTATGGATGACACATAAGATGGAATTACTGGCACATATGTTGGTGCCCATGACACTTATGTTTAGAATATTACACTTACTCTAGGGTTATTTACACGTACATAGGGTCTGGATCAAACCTACACTAAGCATAGGACACCTACGCCAGGAAGAGAATGAAACATATATAGAGCCTTTATCAAACGTAAACTAGAAATTCTTTGAGAGATTTCAACCTACCCTAAAACATGAAGAAAAACATAATCAATGTAGTCTTTATTTAAATTAATCTATAATTCTCCCAAATCATCACAATCATAATTAAGAAGCCTTTTAATAGTTCATTCCACATTTCAAGGAGAAAAATACATCTTAATAAATTAATCCAAAAATATATAAAACCATTAAATACAAAGATTAAATCCAATAATCAATTTAGTTCTAAATTCCCTAATGTATCAAGAATAAAATAAATTATTAGGTTCTTGAGTAATTAGAGGTTAAATTACAATGAAATGAATTCAAACATTTGGTTTATATTAGATCCCATCAGTAAATATAAGCTCATATATTCCCTAAATGAATAATTATTACTTTTTCTCTTGTTTTCCCTTTCAAGAAATATAATGTGAGAATATTGGCATTTTTTATTGATTTGGTGTTTTTTCTTTAATTAAGTACTTATTGGTGATCAAGATTCATTAAGCTTTATATAGGAAGTCATTGCCATTTTATGGATTTTTTATAAAGGATAATGTCTTGAATTTCATTTGGGTGCATGTGTAGCCCTATGAGAAATTCTTTTCTGGTATCAATGTGATTAGGTTGGTCTATATAGACATGTTTGATCCATTAGAGGAGGATAAATGTGTTTTTTCCTTATTAAGGTGTAGTAATATCTCATTCCATGGGTGAATTTTGGGTTTTCCACCTATATAATTGACCTCATGGAAGTTTTTTGGGAATGGTTGAGGATATAATGACATGGTAAAGTTGTATAGGGGGTCGGGTGATCATTCCACTATCTTATGATGGTTTTTACACATGATGTCACTTGTTTTTTACAATGTGTATGATGTGGTATGGGTTCACTTTGAGTGATAAGGTGTGACTTGGGATGTGACATGACCTCCCCTGAGTGAGAAGGGATGAGTCATGTGTTTATGATGTTCCATCCCTTGAGTGAGAAGTGATGGTTTGGGTGTTTATAATGAAGTTACACCTTAATTAATAAGGAATGGGATTTGTTTTGTATTTCATTTGTGTTTTTGGTGGACTATTCCTTCTATAATGGGTCTTAATCCGATATTATTGGGATTTTATAGTGCCCTAGTTTGTGAAAAATGACCTAGTGAGTATTAAATTATTTATTTATTTAGTTTTTTCAATGGATCCCACAATATGAAATTATTGAACTTATGTTAAGGTCCCATTGGTGGTCTCCAATTGGGTTTACACTCACACCCAATATAAGAATATTGATTTAAATACAGACTTTATGTTTAAGTATCTAGTCAATAGAAAGGCCTTATAACCGACTATTGAGTAGATTCTGGTGTATGAGATTGCGGTGATTCTAGTAAATACTCTAAAATTGTTTTCAGTGATTTATCATTTTTTTTATTGTATATATATTAATTCACCACATGTGGAAATCCCTTTTTAGAGGAGTACTACTTTACTTATTCCATTATGATATTTCATGGTATGATGTTATTATTTCTTCCACTAGTTTATTATCATTGAAAATTATAGTTTCTTATTCCATGTTCTCTTTTGTTTCTTACATTTATATTACTTATTTTTTTATTATTCTTACTTTTATGGTTATTTAATACTAAGTTCATATTCTCCCCATCATTTCATTCAGGCCTTCACCTCTAAAAGACAACCTCTCACAAATAGGGAGGTGCACATGAGGTCATGTGGCCCTTTGGGACGGTGCATCATAAAATGTTATCAAAGCCCCATTTTACTTTTGAAATTAAATTTAGTTCTTTATAGGATGGTGATAGGAAAGTAAAAAACTTGGGTGACAATTTATTCTTGTTTATGGCCAACACTTTTTTATTGGAAATCCAAATTACTTGATAGTGGGAGTGATTTTCTTAGTTTTGATGTTACGACTTCTTATTTTTTCAACAGTGTTGTATTATTTTTAAAGTTTATGGGGTTTTAATATAAACTTATTGGAATGAGTGAGTGATTTCATGCATCATTTCTTGGAACACATGTTTACATATCATTCAAAATTTTTCTTATGATTGATCTAGATCTTAATTAATTAAATGTAAGTAATAATATATTTTTTGCTGTCCTGAATACATCACTGGTGAAATTTAATTAATTTCACCTGATAATGCTTATATTTTTTGTTTATTATCACTATAACTAACATTTTGGTACGGAAAATATGGGATAACTCCTTGGATAAGGGATAGGTGTTGTACCTAGGGGTTGGGGGGTCCTCTAGGGTGTATTTTTTTGTCTCGTCGTTGCCTCTTTTAGTGGTAGCAATAAGATGTCCAAGAAGAAACACTAGGATTGTGATAGGTGGTTAGAGAAGGGCGAGGGTTCCTCTGTTCCATCTCTTGGAAGGACCCCACATAACACCCTGACCCCAGAATCCCAGAGTCGGTGCATTATTACGTATCATTGGCATGATCACAAAAGATCAAGTCTCGAAATACTGATTAGTTTAGTAGCCCTGTAAGTAAAAAATGCATTCATAAAGTTTATATTACATCATAAAATGGAATAATACAATATCATTGTTTCCATATAAGACAGTGAGATCCCGTAGACTATCCCTGCAGGTCAGTCATAATATACTACTTCGCATTCGGGGAAAAATAAAACATAGAAAGGGGTGAGCTCATATGCTCAGTAAGGATAACAATAAAGTAGAAACTTTCATAAATAAGCATAAAAATTTAAGGAAATGTATAAGAATAAAATAAAAGAATTTTAAAGTAGAAATTTATCATAATATGGAAAAGATAAAATCAAATAATTTCATTTACTTATTCACATGGATACTCTATTGTCGAATAATCACATGCAATATCAATAGCCACTTTCATAATGATGGAATGCATAATGCCAGACTTTATAACCACATATTCAAGGCCTTGTTCCATGACTACAAGTAAGATTTTTTCAAGGCCTTATTCCAAGATACTAGTTTGTCTCATGAGACCTACCAATGCATCAAAGAGATATAGCGGGCTCCACCCGTCACTTACTAAGTCCAATTCATCCGTCATATGAAAAGTTTTAAACAAAACATAAACATTCGTATTAAAAATAGCATATGAAATGTCAATACTTTATCCATAAACCATGAATGGTATGAAAATAAAAAATACATAGTCAAAAATATCACAAAACCTTCAATACAATATGAACGTTTTGTATCATAATAGAGCAACTTCAAATAATCTTAAAATCCATCCAAGGATGTTTATATAAATGAAATCAAAACATTTTTTTAGAGATATATCTCTTACTATTTTGAAATCAATCAAAAGTCACATAATTATAAAATAAACCATTTATCATGAAAATATTCTTATAATCTTATAAGGGAATCTTCGACGTTGTTATAATGGTGGAAAATATCCGCATCCACCGTATAAGTTAAAAAACATTCTTACCTTAATTTTGTCAAAAAGGTCATAAAGTACCTTGTTTGGAAAATGACCGAAAGATTACTTTCAAACAATTTTATAAAAATTAAAATAAGGGTATAAATGAATTTCACCCATAGTCTAGTAAAAAGTAAAAAAAATTGAAATACATTTTTAAGAAAACTTGATGTGGATGATATAGATGTCTCAGTAGATACTTACGTAAAAACAACCTCGAATAATAAAGAGATTGTGAAATTAACCTTCCCTTATTATTTTCCTTGGTTGAGGGTAGGTTAACCTTATATATAATGCTGATATAATTTTAATTAAATTATAAAAGAATCTTATACATTAATATGATATCATATATGATATTTTAACATTTCTTTGTTAATAATATCTTAGTGTTATCATCATTTTGGGTGTTAATTGATTCGTTTTCCTTTATATTACTTATTAATTAAGTAATGTTTGTTATGAGTAGGATGTATATTATTCATATTTATAATTATTTTAAGTCTTTAAACATTATTTTTAATCATCTAATAAAAATTAGTCTTGAATTGATATGATGGGGAATGAATCTCATCATGTTCATGGAGATGGTAATCCGTACGTACGCACGAACGACAATATCATTATTTTGATATTAATTTATTATATAATTGGATGTTATATCCTATATAAATAATCATTATCAAGTTATTTTTATTATTTAAATCAATTACACATCATTATTATACCCATCCAAATAATAATGTATTGAATAACAATTGCACCGCGATGTGGAGAAGGTAAGTCGTACGTACGCACGTATGGTGACATGTAATTCAAAGGATGGATAGAATAATGAATATGGTTGTACCATATTTATTATAATATCATGTTATATATAATATACTAGAGTTAATATTTTATAATAGAAACAACAAAGAAAGAGGAAGTGGAAGAAGAAAGGAACTTGAAAGAGGTGATGAAATAATTACCTCTTCTTCGGGTTCTTCCATTTGATTTGATCAAAAGGGATCCTTAAGTTGTATTTATGACAAAACTAAGGCCTCTATGATGAATATATGATAGTTTATAGGGTATTTAGGCTGGTTTTGGCCAAGCCAAATGGATTTGATGGGGTAAATCTGAGAGAAGGGGAAGTTCCCTTTTATAAGAGGGGTGGGGGACACCATAGGAAAAGATTGAAATATTATTCTCTAATAAAATAATTTTGGTTTTATAATGCCTCAAAAATGAATTATTTAAAGTATAATATGTGTATGGGTCGACAAATACTCAATCAATAGGTTTTAGACAGGTTTGGGTCAATATATTAACCCTATATTTTAGATTTAACTCTTAGTTAATTAGTTTGACATTTACCATGTCTCTTTGTAGTTTTATAATATATGGTTAATAAACATACTATAAACATCCTAGTGAACCTAAAGTGGTTCATTAATGACATATATAATATTATTTAATACCTTTGGCTGAGCCTTATATTTTTAGGAATAGAATATCAATTAATAATATAATATTTGTTTTAAAAACTCTTTAATGTCAATTCTGACACTATTTGGTATTTTGTTTTTGTAAAATTCATAAAAGAATTATTACATCGAAAAAAATTCATTTAATAAACCCTATCATTACTTATTTACCAAGAAAACTAGTGTAATTCAGAAAAAGTCTCAAATTACATTTATTGGGATATTTATAATATCAATTATTTTAAATATTTCATTAATAAGGTAATTAATGCATCATCATTGCGTCTTAAATAAATTAAATTATATAATATCTAAAAAATATAAATAAAATACAATTATGTAGGAAATCCTTTTAGATTTCTAATTAATATTTATATTTGACTTTATCTTATGTATAACCCTATATTAAAAATGGTTTAGTTATTGAACATTAAATTTAACACTTTTAACTCTTCTTTGAAGTAAATAATAATAAATGTATTAATCTAATCCAAGTGGACCTAAAGGATCATATATTATTACTTAGGTTGTTTTTGGTCTAATTTCATTTATCCAATAGAATTAGTACATGTGTCAGGCTAATAATAATATCATTTTTACCTTTAATTACCATATTTACTTTTAACCGTGGTAAATAAAAGTCAAAAGTTACTACATAAAAAAATTATTTTCATCTTATTGAACCACATTTTTCTTACTTATATCAACCTTGTCTCTCAGAGTTTTGAAATTCCACCCACAGAAGTGGTAAAATTATGTTTTATGTGAATTTGCAAATTCTCCTAGGAGGTGGGTAAAAGACGGTAAAAAGTTCAATAAAATTTGTATATATATAAAATTATTATAAACTGACTCCAAAGAATTACATTGAACTTATATAGGTATTATATATCTAATTTTACCTAAAATAAATTTAAATAAAATAAATAATTATTTAAATAAAAATTTGGGTTAAACTATAACTTAGTGTTTTTCACTATTCATGACCAATTGAAAGTTTTCAAAAAAAACAAACAATTTACCCTCTGAAAATTTTGATATTCAAAATTAAAAAATTAATTATATATTACCAATTTCAAAACCCATAAGTTTCATTAGTTAATTTAAAATTAATTCCCCTTGTCAAAACCAAAACGCATATTTTTAAGAAATTATAACTATCAAAAGATTGACACTTGTTTATATCCAATTTCAAAGTGAAATTACATACAATGGACATCATTGTATTAAATGGTAAAAATATAATCTAATTATACTTCTAAACCATTAAAATGTATAATTCAACACAATAAATTATTTTTATTAAAACAGTTGTTTTCAGTTAAAATATTGCATTTTTCACTATTTACCAAATATGAAAGTTATCAAAAAAACACCAAAAATTTATTGAAACGAAATTATTATGTTCCGATTATATAGAAGAATTTTATTTTATAAAATTGAATATACAAAAGTTTCAAATATTGGATTTAAAAAGTGTTCTCCATTAAAAGGTGGTAAAAATGAATTTTTTTTAAATAAATTTTTTATCTGAAAAAAATGAATTTATTCTTATATAATATCTAAGAAACTCATAATATGGATTCTAAAATTATAAAGATTATATAAAGTTAAAAATTCAGTTAATAATATTCATAACTTCCTTTGAACGGCTAGTTGGGTAAGTCGTGGTGCGCATGTACTCAGTGTTGCGTGTAGTGAAAGTTATTGCATTACTTTGAAGAAATAACGTACTATGAAATCTTGGGGAGTTACATTCCTCCCTCCTTTAATAAATTGTGTCCTCATAATTTGAAATTGTTCATCGAAAATAAAAGGTTGAAAATAGAAAATACCTTTGTTGGAAACCCACATTGGAAATTGTGTTAACAAAATTTAGTCTTAATAAGAGGAAAAGGGGAATGAAAAAGTCACCACCAAATTATGATCTCGATTAAGAGAACATTGTTAGAAATTAGAGACACATTATTGGAGGAAAAACTTATATATTTTTAGGGAGTGATTGAGGTCATCAGTAACAAACAATTGTAGAATTGAGGGCCTCAAAGCCATCAATCTATGATGATTTAAAATATCATGGGTTCAATAAAACATAAGGTTTTAGGATAACACATTTTTAGTTATAATATCCCTTTCCTAATGTTTAAGAGTTAATTTCTTCATAGAATAAGATAAAATATATATATACTTGACTAGTATAGTTCCATACTTTAACTAATTTCTACCAGAAACTCATCTTTCACTCTAAAAGATAATATAACATAAAAAATATTCTACTTATCCTATTCGTATAGGGTTCCAAAAAAAATGAATTTATAATTCATCTACCAGACCTTTCAAAAAAACTACATTATTCAATCCAGGATATCACGTGGTCCAGTGGTAGGTGATACACCCTTGTATCCCTTCGGTTGCAGGTTCAAGTCTCGTGGCCTTACCAGACACGACGGGTTGTTGCTCGACCTCCTGGTTGTCCTTTTATGGCAATACAAAATTAATCTCAAACTAGAATTATTAAAAATACTTTTTTCCAAACACACAATCCAAAATTTATAAGGAAGGTAAACACAATGAAGATCTTTTTCCCACGTAATAACATCTCAACACCTTCATCATGTATTCTTTTAAAACACTGCAACATCCTGAATTACCATAAAACTTTATTGATTAAATTCATGATCCTTTATTCATTATAGAATAATTGATATACTCCTTCTATCCAAAAATGTTGTAAACTCCAACAATGATGGAATATGCAAATCATTAATCAGTTACAAGGTAGTCAAGAATATCCAAAATAATTTATCTAAATCAATCATGTATTATTCCAAAATCACTACCTCAGTATCAGAACTATATTATGGTTTATCTTTATCTCAATCATATATTTTCCAAAAATTTAACTTGCTATTGAGTCACATTTCTTGGTTCCACACAATCTCAAGTCCTTAATTTAATAGTACTACTGTATAATCCTTATATACTCTATAACTATTATAACATGTACATCATTAATATGATACTAAAATGACACAATACATTAATAACAACGTAAGAAATCTAGTCATTCCTCTTCATCTATGGTAGTATCATAACTTTATTATTATCCAACAGTAGCCTTTGGGTTATACTCTGACGATTTGGACATTGATTTGCGTAGTGTCCCAAATCCATGTAGATGAAGCATTGTACATTTGAAACTTTTTTCTTACCCTTGCAATCATATACATGGTGTCCTTTTTCTCCACACTTATAACAAACTCCCATTCCCTTCAAGAATTTACCAAGTTGTTTCTTTCCACAATTATCACATAAGGGAACATCCATATTTTCCCTCTTCCCTTTATCCATCTTTCTCTCTTCCATCATTTTCTTCTCTCGCTTCATTTCAAAGTCATAAGACTCAGAGAATTATTTACTTATATTATTAACACATGATACTATTTCTTTATATGTTGAGAATACATGGGAGACTATTTCCCTTCTAAATGTTGTCTTAATACCTCAAAAGATATGATCTTTCTTACTCTTTGGATCATACGTATTGCTGGAGTTCACATTCCTTCTACTCGGTTCCATTTCTATACAATGGAATACACTAGGTCAGTTTATGAATTGAAATGAATAATTCCAAACATGTAAAATACCTAACGTAAATTGAACAGTTTATGGATATATTTCATAATCATAAAAATATTTTCTTTGAGGAGGTATATACTTTTAAATCCTTCATAATGATTTTTAAAGAAAATAAGAGTTATCCTAAGAATATCCCCTGGGAGTGTCGTAACCAAGAGGGTAGCAAGGATTGTTGTCGTGCACTAGTTCCCGTTCGAGTCTAGCTCAATGCGGTGTTTTTGGGTTTACGCCTAGGTACATCTGTGCCAGAGCCACCTCTACCTTCTCGCATCCAGATAGGGATGTATTGCTTGAAAAACTCACAAAATATTTACAATACCGAAATTCTAGGAAGTTCTTATACACTAATCCTCAAAGTCTATCTTAGGGCTATGTGCTCTAATCGGAGTTTATCTAAATCTATTTTCCTATGTTTGTTCTAAACTTCCTCTGAAACCTACTCTAAAGACCCAACCCTAGAAGCCCAGAGTTGGTGCATTATTACATATCATGGGCATGATCACAAAAGATCATGTCTCGAAAAAACGATTAGTTTAGTAGCCTTTTAAGTACTAGATACAATCATACAGTTTACATTACATCATAAAAAAGAAAACTACAACAACATTGTTTCCATAGACAACACTCAAATCCCATAGACTATCCCTGCAGGTCAGTCATAATATTCTTCTTCACATCCTATTAAAAATAAAACATCGAAAGGGATGAGCTCAGACGCTCAGTAAGGAAAACAATAAAGCAGAAACTTTCATAAATAAGTATATACATTTACGAAAATGTACAAGACTAAAAAAATGAATTTTAAACTTGACCTTCAGCATAATATGGAAAAGATAAAATCAAATAATTTCATTTACTTACTCACGTGGATACTCTATTGTTGAATAATCACATGAAATATCAATACCCACTTTCATAATGATGGAATGCATAATGCCAGACTTCATAACCACATAGTCAAGGCATTGTGCCAAGACTACAAATAATATTTTTTCAAGGCCTTGTTCCAAGACACTAGTTTGTCTCATGAGACCTACCGATGCATCGAAGAGCTATAGCAGGCTCCACCCGTCACTTACTAAGTCCAATGCATTCCTCATATGAAACGTTTTAAACATAACATAAACATTCGTATTAAAACTAGCATATGAAATGTCAATACGTTATCCATAAAACATGAATTGTATGAAAATAAAAAATCCACATTCAAACATATCACAAAACCTTCAATACAATATGGAAGTTTTGTATCATAATAAATCAACTTCAAATAATCTTAAAATCCATCAAAGGATGTTGACATAGATGAAATCAAGACCTTTTTTTAGAGAAATATCTCTTACTATTTTAAAATCATTTAAAAGTCATATAATTATAAAAAAACCCATTTATCTTGAAAATATTCTTATAATATTGTAAAGGAAGCTTCGACGTTTTTATAATGGCGGAAAATAGCTGCACCTTCCGTATAAGTTAAAAAACATTCTTACCTAAATTTTGTTGAAAAGGTCATAAAGTACCGTGTTTGGAAAACGATGGAAAGATTACTTTCAAACCATTTTATAAAAAGTCAAATAAGGGTATAAATTACTTTAACCCATATTCTAGTAAATGTTAAAAATGTTTTGAAATACATTTTTAATAAACATGGATGTGGATGATAAAGATGTCCTTGTAGATACTTACGTAAAAACAACCTCAGATAATAAAGAGATTGTGAAATTAACCCTTACCTTATTCTTTTCCTTGGTTGATGGTAGGTTAACCTCCTGTATAATGTTTAAATCATTATAATTAAATTATACAACAATTATATACATTAATATGAAATCATATATGATCTTTTAACATTTATTTATTAATAATATCTTAGTATTATCGTCGTTTCAGATATTAACTGATTCATTTTCCTTTATATGCCTTGTTACGTAAGTAATGTTTTTTTATGGATAGAATGTATATTATTTATATTCAGAATTATATTAAGTCTTTAAACATTATTTTTAATCATCTAATGAAAATTACTCTTGAATAGATACGATGGGCAGTGAATCTCATCGCGTTCGTGGAGACGATAATCGGTACGTACGCACGAGCGACAATATCATTATTTTGATATTAAAATAATATATAGTTTGATGGTATATCATATATACAGAATCATTATCATGTTATATTTATTATTTACATCAATTACACATCATTATTATACCCATCCCAATAATAATGTATTGAATAACAATTACACCTTGACGTGGAGACGGTAAGCCGTACGTACGAACCTATGGTGACATGTCATTCCAAGGATGGATAGAATAATGAATATGGTTCTACCATATTTATAATAACATCACAGTATATAGAAGATACTGGAGTTATTATTTTATAATGGAAAAAACTAAAGAAAGAGGAAGTGGAAGAAGAAAGGAACTTGAAAGAGGTGATGAAATATTTACATCTTCTACGGGTTCTTCTTTTTGATTCGATCAAAAGGGCTCCTTAGGTTGGCTTTCTAACTAAAGGAAGGCCTCTAGGATGAAGGGATGACAGTTTACAGGTTATTTGGTCAGGGATTGGCCGAGCCAAATGGCTTTGAAGGTGTGAATTTGAGAGAAGGGGAAGTTCCCTTTTATAAGAGGAGTGAGGGGAACCTTAGGAAAAGATTGAAAAATTATTTTATAATAAAATCATTTTCGATTTCTAATCACTCCAAAATGATTTATTTCAAGTATAATATGGGTATGGGTCGCAAACTACTCAACCAATAGTTTTTAGACAATTTTGGGTCACAATATTAACCATATATTTTAGATTTAACTCTTAGTTAATAAGTTTGACATTTACAATGTCTCTTTGTATTTTTATATTATATGTTTAATAAACATACAATAAACTTCCAAGTGAACGTCAAGTGGTTAATTAATGAAATATATTATATTATTTAATACCATTGGATAAAACGTAGATTTTTAGGAATAGAATATCAATTAATAATATAATATTTTTTTTAAAACTCTTTTATGTCAATTTTGACTTTATTTTCTATTTTGTTTTTCTAAAATTCATAACAACACTATTACTTCAAAAACAATTTATTTCATAAACCCTAACAAGTCATATTAACCTATAAAATTAGTCAAATTCATAAAAAGTCTCAAATTACATTTATTTTGATATTTATAATATCAATTATTTTAATACTTCATTAATAAGGTAATTACTGCATCATCATTGTGTCATAAATAAATTAAATTATTTAATGTCTAAAAACTTTAAATAAAATACCATTATTTAGTAAATCATTTTATATTTATAATTAATATTTATAATCGAATTTATCATAGGAAAAACTTTATATTAAAAAT
The DNA here is from genome assembly GCA_963277665.1 of Viscum album. Classification (NCBI taxonomy): domain Eukaryota; kingdom Viridiplantae; phylum Streptophyta; class Magnoliopsida; order Santalales; family Viscaceae; genus Viscum; species Viscum album. The sequence goes on along the minus strand of OY728121.1, from coordinate 1,401,149,855 downwards.
GGTTTAGTTATTAAACTTTGAATTTAACACTTTTAACTCATCTTTGAATTAAATAATAATAAATGACTTAATCTAATACAAGTGGACCTAAAGAATAATATTTCATTCCTAAGGTATTTTTTGGTCGAATTAAATTTATCCAATATAATTAGGACATGTGTTAGGGTAATAATAATATCATTTTTACCTTTAATTACCCTATTTACTTTTAACTGTGGTAAATAAAAGTCAAAAGTTACTATTCACCAAAAATTATTTTCATCTTATTGAACAACATTTTTCTTACTTATATCAACCATGTCTCTATTATTTTTAAAATTACACTCAACGAAGTGGTAAAATTATGTTTTATGGGAATTTGAAAATTCTTCTTGGAGGTGGGTAAAAGACGGTAAAAAGTTTAATAAAATTTTTATATATCTAAAATTATTATAAACTGACTCCAATGAATTAAATTGAAATTATATAGGTATTATGTATCTATTTTTACCTCTAATGAATTTAAATAAAATAAATAATTATTTAAAAAAAAATCAGTTTTAAACTATAACTCATTGTTTTTCACTATTCATCAAAAATTGAATGTTTTCTGAAAAATACCAAAAATTCACCCTAAGATAATTTTGATATTCCGAATTCAAAACTGAATTATATTTTACCAATTTAAAAACATAGAAGTTTAATTAATTAATTTATAATTAATTCCCGTTGTCAAAACCAAAAGGAGTATTTTTAAGAAATAATAACTATCAAAAGATTGACACTTGTTTATATCCAATTTCAAAGTGAAATTGCTTACAATGACTATCATTAGATTAAATTGTAAAAATATAATCTAATTATACTTATAAACCATTAAAATTTATAATTAAACACTACAAATTATTTTGATTAAAAAAGTTGTTTTCAGTTAAAATATAGTATTTTTCACTATTCACCCAAATATGAACGTTTTCATAAAAACATTAAAAATTTATTGAAACTAAATTATTATGTTCCTATTCTAAAGAAGAAGTTTATTTTGTCAAATTAAAAATATATAAGTTTCAAATATTGTATTTAAAAAGGGTTCTCCATTAAAAGGCGGTAAAATTTCATTTTTTGAAAAATAATTATTTTATCTGAAAAAAATGAATTTATTCTTACATTATGTCTAAGAAACTCATAATATGGATTCTAAAATTATAATGATTATTTAAAGTTAAAAATTCAGTTAATACTATTCACAGATGCTTTTTAATGAATAGTTGGGTAAGTCATTGTGCGCTTGAACTCAATGTGGCATGTATTGCAAGTTATTACATTACTTTGAAGAAATAACGTACTATGAAATCTTGGGATGTTACACCCCAACTATTTTTTTCAAAGTAGTTAGTCTTAGAATTACAACAGGAAGTGTACCACTCAGGAAATGGAGTGTCATTCATGTGATATAGTGGGAAATCTCTATCACTTTTGTTCAAGGTTTTCAAAGTCGAGTATAGGTAGTGGATTGGGGAAGACACAAGCATCGGGGGCTTGGTAAGGTGGACACCAAAGGGATATCTAAGCTTCATCAGGATGGTCAAACCATAGATATATCCAAGGGGCTTAGTATCTATAGAAACAGACACCCCAGGTTTCAGTTTTGTAGGTTATTAGGGGATTGTATGGGAAGGGTTGTGGATCTATGGAAGATTGGGTTTTTTCATTCAATAGGTTCCAGTTGATGGATTTTTTGGTCCTTCATTGGTTCAAGGTATTATTTTGATTGTCCCGACGATTTATATTATTTTCACTAATATTAGGGATTGTCAGTCCTTTATTTATCAAGTTGTGTCTATGTTAGGAATGACCATCAAGATCTCCCTTGATTTTTTAGCACATGATATTCCTCATGGAAAGAGGATAGATTATTTTCATAGGTGTCTCACATTTACTATGGTTGTTTAGGGGTATAATAATTTGTGGTATTTTCTGATCTTAGATATTATGAGTTTCAAAATAATTATTAGGATGGATTGTCTTATATTATTTCAAGATTTTATTAACTAATATTAGTGGTGGGTATCCTTTACATCACTAAAGGTAGAGGAGTATGTCCTTGTTGGATAGTGGTATGATGTGGTAGGTGGAGTTGGAACTGATTTTTCATGGTTAGGGTCCATTATAAATAAGGCGGAAGGTATGTCTATTAAAATAAACTAGGTGAATATTCCATCCAAATTTCCTCTAATGGTGGAAAAATCTATGATGTCCTTTTGATGTATTTAATAAGTCTACCAAGTGTGAGATAGATAAATATCATTATTGATTCCTTTTCTATTGTGAAGACTATATCGATTCACCCATATCGTATGGAATAAGTCACGCTGAGAGAGCTGAAGTCCTAGCATGAGGATATTGATTGGAAGGTTTTTTTCCATCCAAGTACCACTCTTTAGGTTCCTTCAGTTCTATTCCCCAAGAATGTAGATGGTGGACTCATACTGTGAATTGATCACTATAAGTAGAACCAAGAAACTTTAAAGAACATATAACCATTAAAAAGAATCAATGGTTTGTTAAAAAAATGTGGGGATCCTAATAATTTTCTAAGACTAGTATATGATCTAGCTATCATCATTTTCAATTTAGGGAAAAGGATGTACCAATGTTTTTTATTCAGAATCAGGTTTGGGTTGTATGAGTATCTTGTGATACAATTTGACTCAAAAAATGTTCCAATAGTATTCATAGACGTCATTAACAGGATTTTTCAACCATACCTGGACTCCATAATTATTGTGTTCATTGAAAAAATATTGGTATACCCATGGACCCATGAGTTACATGTTGAGAACATCAGGATTGTATTGATTATTCTTCATGAACATTGGCATTCTTTTAAGTACTAAAAGTGTCACTTTTGGATTTTGAGTGTCTTTTTTCTTAGACCTGTGATCTAAAAGGTAGGTATTTGAATTGATTCAGAGAATCTGGAAGTAATAATTCCTTGGGGAAGACCTAGGAATGTGTTGATGAACTGGATATTACTTAGTTTGGTTCAGTATTATAGGTTTTTCATTCATGAATTTTATCACTTGGAAGTGCCTATGACTAGACTAACCATTAAGGGTTCAAGTTTGATTTGAAAAGAATGTGAGAGGATGCCTTATAGTAATTAATGAAGAGTTTGGAATCTTCCCTGGATTTTATTCTTTCAAACCATGGTATTAGATATATGGTCTATTATGATGCATTAGGAGTCCAAATGGGATCTATTCTGATGCATAGGGATTGGGTTGTCACTTTTGGGTCTCAGAAGTTATGACTCCATGAGTGTAACTACCCAAACCATGATTTGGAGCTAGTAACTATTGTCCATGATTTGATGTGTTGGTTACATCATCTCTTGAAATAGTTTTTTTTCATCTACACTAACTGCAAGAGGTTATCATATATATTCTCCCAGTGAGACCTAAATTTGCAATAGAAATGTGGGTTGATTATCATTATAAATTTAACATTGAGATGTTGTTTTCCATGAGAAATTATAATATTTTCACATATTCTATAAGAAAAAAAACTAAGATCATGGGGTTCAGACTTATAAAAAGTTGTGGAAGCTTATGAGCTTACTCATTGACTAGTAGATGGATGTGTCATATGACCAAGAGGTAGTGGTTTGTTCTCCCTTGACTATTGTGTCTTTCCTGGTAGAACGAGTGAAGTATATCCAGTTTTCCAATTTTAAATTATTCATAGTGTGGGGATGGTTCATGGAGGATGATCCTATCTTATTTTATAATTATGATAGTAATGGTGTTTTGTACATCCTTGGTAAATTACTAATCCCAACTATGATGTGGGAATAGTTTATGATTGATTTTAAAACCTAATGATGGGTTGTATATCCAGTTTTGACCAAGATGTAACAAGATCATAAGTGGTGTTTCTGGTGGTCAGTTTTTTGGAAAGACATCATGGATTTTGTCACTTTATGCCTTATTTGTTAAAGGATAAAGGTAGATAAATAGTTGTCAGGTGGATTTTTTTCAAACTATTCTAGTGTTGGTAAGAAAGTGGGGTGAAGTGATCATTGACTTTTTCAGGGGACTAACCATGACTCTGAGGGGTCCAGATATAGTGTGGGTGGAATTTAAATGATTAAATAATGTTTCAAAAATCATGAATGTTTTGGAGAATCAGTTTTTGGATGAGTTAGACACGTTATATGTGTGATAGATATTACAGTTTTAGGATGTGCCTATGAGTATAATGTCATATCAAGATATTCACATCACAAATAGATCATATTAGGTCCTTCAAAAGGAAATGGGGTCCCAGCTAAAATGAGAACAACATATTAACCACAAAATAACGGGTTGTTAGAGAGGATGGCATGTATACTGTAGTATTTTGTCACAGCATGTGTGATGGATTTAGGTGAATATTGGGATTACCATATGGACATGGAATAGTTTTTAGATAATAATAACTACTCGAATTCAATCTAAATGAATTCTTTCAAGAATCTATATCATAGGGCATGTTGCTCGCTATTGTATTGGTTAGAGGTAGGTAAGTCAGTTTTTAATGGACCAATATTGGGGATGGAAACCACTAAGTGTCTCTATTTAATATATAACTGGTTATCTACCATTCATATAAGTTAGATTTGTTTTCTGACCTAAGTTAGAATCTCTTGGATTTCACCTTGGGTGACCGGCTATTCTTAGGGGAATTGCCTCCACTGGGGAATCAGTGGTTGAGAATGTAAGGAAAACTAGCACTGTGATATGTTAGTTTATTAAATATTATGGAATGTATTAGGAAGATCACTTAATATTCATATCTCCCCCCATGAAATTAAGATATTCATGATGTGTTCTAAGATCCACAACTCTGTGATTTTGATTTAGACCCTACGCATATGATCGATGATGGAGATATAGAATTAGAGGCGGATTCTTCACTAAAGGAATTCCCACTGTGGATCATGGACTAGAGAAAGAATGTACTATGTGGGAATTTAATGACTATTGTCTAAGTACTCTGGAATCAGGGAAGGACCCAAGATGAGACTTCAGAATCAGAAATGGATGTATGGTTTTAGTGGATATATTTTTTCATCCAAGACCCTTAGAGACATTTCTTGCGGATGAAAAGTATTTATAGGGGAGTTTGAAATTTCAGTAAAATTACCAGGTTCATTAATTTAAAATTTAATATATAATTCTATATTATAAAGTTTTTTATCTATTTTATGTGTTTAAGATTACTCATGAGTAATGTTTTTTTAGTTCAGACCACGCTTATAGCAATAGTTATGTAGTATACAAGTGGTCTTGGATCGAGAATTATAATTCGTGTTACGATATATTTTACATTGAGGGTTCCCACTTTCCTCAATTGGTCACACTATTACCCCATATTCCACATCATGATCATGTTTTTATGAAGGTTTTTTAAGGAAATTTGGTAATTCTCCTGGAAAGCCTCTTTTTACCTCCTCCTTTATCCCCTTCGACTATCACACAACCTAGATTTCTTAAGAGCTTCCTCATTAATGATTTTGAATCTATATATCTTATTCCATTTACCTTAAAGTTTCATTAGTTGAAAAAAGTTTCTCTTGGTGAGTTTAAGATAGACTATTTCCTATATGACTCCTTCCACCATCTGTTGTTTTTTCTTTATAGAATCCCAATGTTAAAATTTTAGTGATATTTTTAATGATTTGGTGATTTTTTATTATTTTAGGTGCCACTTAACAATGATTGAGCCTCATTATGTTTTAGATAACAAGTCGTTAATATTTTATGGATTTTTTTTTAAATTTATATGTCTCAAATTTCATTTGGGTGTGTGTGTAGCCGAATGGGAACTCTGCTTGTGGTATTAATGTGACTGGGTAGGTCTGTCAAGATGTGGTTAACCTTTTATAGTGGGATATATGGATTATGGATTGATTAAGGTATAGTTCCATGAAATTCCATGGGTCATGATGGTATTATCCCCCTAGAGAATTAGACCTCAAGTGATCTATTAAGGCTTAGTTGAGGCTATAATGACTAGGTAATGTGGAATAAGGTATTGGTTGATAACATTACATTACTGTGTTGGATTTCAAGGATGATGTTTCTTGATTAATTATATATGGTTTTTGTGGGTTAGGAGATCCTTGAGTGAGATTTTGTGACTTGGGACATGATGTTACATCCCTTTAATGATAAGGTATAGCCCAGGTGTGCATGATGTGACCTACCTGGAGTGAGAAGGGACTAGTTAGGTGTGGATGATGAGTTCATACCATAAAATATAAGGCATAGTCCATTTTTCATATTGCATTTGAGTATCTAAAAAACACTTCTATATAGCATAGGTATAAATTAGTTATGTCTAGGATTCTATGGTTACCAGGTTAGAATACGAAGAACCAATGGGTATTTCATTATTTATTTATTTCTTTATGTCAATACATCCACATTTGTGTTATTATTGTACTTATGTTAAGTGAATGTTGGTGGTTTCTTACTCTATTTATACTCACACTATTTATAGTCATATTTATGTGTGTGAAGACTTTATGTTCACGAATTCATTCAATGTAAATGGCCCTATGAAAGACTACTAAGTAGATACTGGTAGATGGGATCAAGGTGATATTGGGACATCCTCTATAATTTTTTACAGTGATGCCTCATTTATTATTATTTTACTTTATTTATTTTATATTTATTTATTTTTCATATGTAGGTATAACTTTTGAATAGAGTACCAATTATTTTATCTCACTCTAGTATTGAATTAGATGGAATTGTTATTTCTTCCACTTGTTTAATGGCATTGGACATTAAGGTTTCTTTCTCTATGTGTTCTTTCATTGGTTACATGTATATTATTTATTTCGTTATTGATTTTACTTTGATTGTTTTCTTAGACTGATGTAATTGTATCCCTATAGTTTCATTCAGTCACTCAACATTAGTCAGCAACCTCTTGCATATAGGGAGGCATTCATGAGGTTGTATGGTCCTCCAACTCGAACACAGAGATCTGGGATGGGGGTCCCCCTAATGATGAAAGGTTTTAGATCAATAAATACACTTTTAAGTTTATTTTTATAGAAAACTATATAGAGATAGTCACTAGATTAATAAGTTAAAAAAAATTACTTAAAAAATTTTGAAATAATAAATTGGAAACTCTTTCTTTATGAGATGCTCTGTGAGATAGTTCCAATACGAAAACATGTCATGGTGTGTTACTATTTTTAATAAATTTTAAAAAAATTTATTAATATATAATATTAATACAAATAAATTTTTTAATTCAAATATTATTATATTATACTTCTAGTTTTTTAAGTATTTTATCTATGGTATTCAAGGTATTATATGTTCCATTGTAACGGTAGTTCTAAATTAAAACATTTTGGAATTTGATGTTATCATAGTTTAGTTTTTTAATGTTCTATATGGTATAATGTTTTTTCTATCATGAATTTATAAGCGATATGTTCATGGTGTTTTTTATTTTTAAAATATAGCTTAAAACTATGATTTAATTGTGAAATAATGATTGGGTAAATTCTTTCTTTGTGGCATTGAACTTGTATGTAAGCCTATGATTCCCCATAGAGGTGTTTTTGAGAATACAACACTACTTACAATCTTCTGATCGAAGTAGGATTTCTAAAACATACAATTTTTTTAGTAAAATATCTAGAAGGAATCCTCTTGAATATTAGTGTACCATGACATAGGAACCAAACTCTCACCCTAGTCACAACAATGAGTTAAACACTCATTCACTCACTCTTTAATCTCGTATTCAAATATTCAATAAATAAATAAAATAAATTAAAACTTTTATTAATTTGGTTAAGAATTAAGTCATATATCTATTGGTGGAAATTTTTTTCATCTACTATACAAATCAAAATTTTAAAAGTGTTAAAAATAAATTGGTAAATGCATTCAATGCCAACACTTTTTTATCCCATAGTAGAATAATAGTACAAGTGGCCCACTTTCACTCAAATAGTAGATCTTGGAGAATCAGGTCATTTCACTACCATATGGAAAACACGGGACATACACCATTTTCATTTTGGGACCTCAGATATCTTACAGATTTTTATCGTCTTGACTACCAACATTTAAGAGCAATTTCATTAAAGGTGTAACTTTATCTCTAATATATATCGGGGAACTGACCACCACACACCCATCATAAGATTGTATCATCTGGTTAACATATCATGGTTCAATTCATCAAATTTCTATGCACTAAAATCATGTCCCATTGATTCATAATGTTTCCTTATACTTTATTTGAATACAACCTTAGTAAAATTGTTTTTTGGTTTTTTTATTCTTATTATCTACCATAACTCTAGTACCCTATATTCCATTAACTTCAAGATAAAATGATATTTTTTGTCAATGTTATTTCTATTTACATGGAATATTGAATTGTTGTCTAGAATTATTGCACACTTACAATCATAGTAAGAAAATTCATTACCTTGATCCCTTATGATCTCTCATAACAAACACTGAAGTTCTATCAATTATTTACATTCTGTGAATATATCCACATAATTTTCTTCTATTATAGAAATTTTTTCACCAATTACAACATCAACACCTAGTAAAATACCAATCCTTTATAGGTAAACACAAAACTGGTTATACCCTTTTGAGGATTGGAATATGCCCAAAAATTTCAATCTATATACCCTTGTGATGTATTATCCATCCCAGAACATAATTTTGTATCTTCCATTCAATTTTGATTCCTAATGATCCATTTCAGGGCTTCTTGGTTCTCCTTCCCCATATATTCCATATACAGGATAATAATTACCACTATATATGAAATTTTTGAGACATCCTACCATAGATGAAAATAGATCCTTAATCATATAATTTGCATCATCCTCTATTTTCATCACTTTCCCCTTGAATAACATGAAGTTTTTTTCCAATTTATTTCAGACAAACATACATATAGACTTCCCAAAATCACTTGAATATCTTATAGTCATATTAATTTTAAGATAAAACCAAACTTTTAGCTTTTTTATCCCACTCAATTGTCAACCCCAATACTATCTTAAATTTACAAAGATTCTACATCCTTAATCTTCTGTAAAAATATTTCATGGGATCATTTATATATTTAAAAATTGGACAAACCATGTAGCCACTAAAAATAGGATTTTTAATCCACCTAATGATCAAAGTCCATAAGTTCAGAGAAATTGAAATTATAATAGTAAACTTCCCTTGACTAAGTATACCAGAAGTAAGAAGTCTGCATTCCCTACTCAATGCACAAAGTTTAACCTTGTGAAAATTCAATCAAAACTCACAACCATACAATTAGAAATTGAAACAAATGGAAGAAAAAAATTAAGTAAAGACCACAAGTGATTTATGTAGTTCAAACACGGTGTCTTATATCTATAGAAGAAACACTACTAATTCTTATTATCAACTAATGAACATAAAATTAAACTTTTAGTTGATAAACCTATTGGTAAATATATAGACACATTTTAACTCTTTGATCAAAAAAATCTCACAATCACTATTTATATTCTGAATCAATGTGCACATTCATATGTACTATTCATGAGGTCCCCACTTCTTTTAATAGGAATACACAACTGATCATTCTAGTTACACTAACCTCTAAGATTCACAAAGATTTCTAAATTTTCATTTGTGATCGATGATCTCAAGTAGCCCTTTGACTATGACCTCTTACCTAATAAATATCCCAAGTACTCATCTAGAGACATGTATTTACCATGAATTTGGAATCTTATTTTGGAATATAACTTCATTGGTTGATACCAAATTCTGGTAGACCTACTTCCTCCTAGAGATATTCTACTTCCACTCTCTACTAATCGATCTGATCCATATTTCAGTGAACTATAAATCTAGTGAGATGAATCCGGTGAACTAAATCTAACTTCAAATATTGATAATATCCCATGTGAATATTATTTCACGGAAACTATATAAACTCTCTAGTACTTTTTAGAACCAATAAACTTCCCTTCTTATTTCCATCATATAGTGTTCTCCATCATCCTTCAGTTCACCCAATTCTCACTAAGTAAAGGTGTTGGCTCAAAATTTTTAGGTTAGACACACAACACACTTAGGAATAACATTTATTAGCGATGAAACTCATGATTATGTCATTAATTTGGTCTAAAATGCATCAACTTTCGAATAAAAATTCATCCTATAAAAGAGGGGATCTTTTATTATCACATTCCATCTAAATCCTTCCATGACACCAATGAGGATAACTTTTCATCTTTCTTTATTTTATTTATTTTCTTTTACATAGATTTTTAATTCCTTCTTCTTCCCCATATATCTTTATTTCCCTTCTCAAGAAGGGGTAATGATTTTGAGTGATCGGGGAAGGGGGAGTTTCCCTTTTGTAATGTTGGAGTCTTGTGCTTTAATATAAAACTCATTTTTCTATTGAATGATCTCTATTTTTTGTCGTGTCAAATTCTCTTAGTGAGATTTTATTTTGGGTTTTGTTTTCATTCCTTGATTATAGATTTTATGTAATAACATTCAACACCCTCTGCCAAGTGATGTTTGTATCGATCGAGAAAATTGTGTTAGACAGTGAGTGTCTAGTGGTTGTTGGCACATATATGAAATAAGTGAATTATTTATAGATTTATAAGGATCAGAAATCCCTAACAGGTATTTCCTTGATTTTTTGGGAATGATTTATGAACATTCAGGCCCACATGAGTGGTTTTCATTGCTTCCCTCAACCAAGGGTGACTGACAACTCGATCGAGGATTCAAACATTTATCATTCAATAGATAGGGACGAGAACTAATTTCTATGGTAATGATGACATTGCAGAAGGTGATCCTACCCTAAACTCTTCACTCTCCCCATTACTTGTGTTCAAAACTTATTTTTAATTTTCATCCTTATTTTTAAACACAATTAATTTCAATGAACAACCACCACTTCTTTATCAAATTAAAGAGAAACTTTTTTGTTCGCACTCCTCTTCAGAAGACTACCTAGGTTATCCACTAGACTATACTTAGGTAATATTAAATATTTTTTTGCCATTCCCCAAAAAAGGCATGCATCAAAATTTCTTCCATTGTAGGGGAGGCTCTTCCACAATATTATTGTAAATATTTGAAACTTTTTAAATTAAAAAAACACTTTTCCATGACGTTTTCAAATAATTAGTTCATTAATTCATGGAACAATTACCCACCAGTGAAAGAACCAATTATTCACTCGACCTTGTCCATTGAGTATGGTTTTTCTTTTCTTGATAGACAGGTGAGGTTATTTTGGAACTAAAATAATGGGGAATATAAATTCAAAGAATTTATATCTAGCCTAAGGGAGGGCATGAACAATCAAATTTTTGAAGCGATGGATCGGGATAAAAAAGAATTCTCCCATTAATTTTTAAAATTTTATATATTGTATGAGGTATAATAAGATACCCCATTTGTCCTCCTTGGGTTTTCTATGTAGACCCGTGAAATGGAGAAGACTAAATACATGCCTCTGTCTGCTACTACTCAACTCTAAGAGGTTCTTTCCACTGAAGAAGAGTTTAAAGAAGAACAAACTCTGGGAGACAATATTTTCATGAACTTGTTATCTTCTAATTTTTTTAAAAATAAATTGAGTATCAGTTATAATTGTTTTAAATTTTTAAATTCATTCAACACATCTATTTCCTTGGTGGATGATGAAAAAAAATATGATGTAACTGATGAAGAACATTTGGAGGTCCTTGAATTTGTTGATCATATATCAGAGGTAGTTTAAGAGGAGACCAAAGTGGTTTCTCCTGAGTAAAATGAGATGTGTGATACTCATAATAAAGGGATTAAATTTAATATTGAAACATCATGATTTATTTTTTTCTAAATGGAATTAAAATTTGAATTTCCCTTTGACTATACTTTTGATGCAGTATTCAATGAGAAAAAAATTCTAAAATGGAGAAGTGGGTGTAAAAGTGAAAATAAAGAAATAGGATGACCCATTTTATATCTAAACCCAACCATAAATTCTTTAACTTTTCTCCATGGTGGTGGATTTGGGGTACTATATCTTTGTTACCCTCAATAAAAAAGAATTAATTTCATTAGGGAAAGAAGAATTTTTATTGGTTTATGGGCAAGAAACATCACCCACCATCAGATTGGGGATAACTGATTACAACTTCCCATCCAGAGGCAGTAAAAACCTAGGGCCCACTTAGGGGTTAAACCAAGATCTATAAATCTTTTCTAATTCAATTTCTTTTTCATTTTCTCGTAATATTTTTTTTTATTTTCTTTTCTACCTTTTCTTGTAGGTTGGTAGTCTTCATCTCTTAGGAGCATAACTGATTGATTCACTAGAAATAAGTCAGGTGGTACCTATCGATAACACCTACTTGATTTTTTTGATTCAATTAAAAATATTCTTAAATGTTAAAATATACCTAAATTAATTTATTATTCTTCAAGATTTAAGTGTGTGGGAGGAAACTTTTGTATTTTAGGTTATCATTGGTTGTTTGTTTTTCTATTCTTCAAAAACAATGTGTTTTTCAAAAAAAAATTGCGTATTTTTTAAAATATATTGCTTCTTTAAAACCCTTGAGCTAAAATGATTATCATTTTAATTTTTTAAACCCATTTCAATGAGTGAATAAATATATTCTATCAAATTTAGATTAAATGAATGCTAAAAATGACTTTGTTTCATGTTCAAATATTTGGTAATTTCATAAAAATTACTCTAATATTTAGATCCCATGAAACATCTCACTAGCTTTATTTTTTAAATCACTTACTTATGAGGACTCTAAACCATTGTTGTCATATTCTTTAAATACAACTCTTTTCTTAATAGAACCAAACCATACTTTCTTTAACTATAATTTTATGTATTTTTTTCAAAAGATGAGGGTTTGAGGTGCATGTGTCTTAAATGATTAAGGCATTTATTGGGTTTTAAATATCACTTTTAAAAATATAAATTTAATTATGTCATACCTTGTACATTTAATCCTTGTATCCCTTATAATCCATGAACATCTTCTTAGGTTATCCACATTATAAACCAATTTTCCAGATCAAACCTTCTCTTGAAGTTAAATTTAATGATCTAGTTGATTTTAAGTATGGGGGAAGATATATTGTATTTTGATACCTCATTTTATAATATGTTTCATGTAAATATAATATAAATAGATGATTTTTATATTGAATAATTAATTTTGTTAAATGTTGTGACTTTCTTTAGTTTTCATGATTAAAGAATTTGTGGCTTTCTAAAGCTTCCAAAGGAGAAAGAAAGTTGTTCTTATCTACAGCTTTCAAGAAAAAATACAGTTGAGAAGATTGAAATTTTTATTGGTGAAATTATGAATGGAAATAACTTTCATTTATTTTTCATGATGATGTGGCTGATTTTCTACTAAGGTTACTGAGGAGGAGATAGTACTTTAATGAAAATTTTAATCATGTAATTTTTCTTCAAAAAGAGCCAAGACCTCCTTATTCTGCCACAGAATTGTTAACATCTAAATCCTATCAACCAGAATCCATAGAACAACCCTAAAAAGTCCTCATGATAAACATGTGTCCTTGACTCACATCCGGTGGAGATGTATTAATTTATCAAGCCTATAATAACTCTTTCATGGGGTTTGATTAGAAAAGCCTTGTTGAAAATTGACATTTGTGAGATGAAAGAAAATTCAAGTGAGGGAGGTGTCTTTTGAACATGGTATGAAAATTGAAGTAGAATTATATTAAATGATATAAATATAGAACTTGAAACAATGTTTTTTGATGAGACATTATGTCTTTTCATTTCATGGTTTGGATTTTGTGGGTCTCATGGGTATGTGTTTTAAATTTTCTTTGATTTTATTTTAATACTTACTTGTCTAAGAGTCCAAGTGCTAAGTGTGGGGGAATTGATAAATATAAAATTATAAACATTTTTTATATACATTTAAATTATTAAAACCCTCCAAATTTATCAATTTGAGCATATTTAAAACAATTTTTGATTTAGAGTGTGTTTTGGTATAAAATATTAAAATTTCTCAACTATGGAATTTAAGAAGATTTTATACACAAGGGTATTTTTCGAATAAACCATAAAATATGATTCCAGTTTCAGTGATTGTATTTGTTTGTATTAAATTATTTATTTTCTTCCACTTTTTCTTTAGTACCAAAAGTTATTTTTCTCATCTTGAGCCCCAAAAAACTGTCAATTTGAAAAGTTGTTCAGGTGGATGTGCGGGCCCCACCTATATAACATAAGCACAACCCCATGTGCCTGAATCCAATTGAGGCTATTCCAACTAGAATAAAATGAGGAATATTTGGATCATTTTTACCATAAATTACATGGATTTATGAGATTATAAAGATGACATTTGAATGAAATTTTTTAAAGGAAGCTTCCTGGAACCTTCATCCATAAAAAGTAATAGTCAATAAAAAATTCATTACTCCTACATCTAATTTCTAATTAAGATTTAATTTTGAGATTAGACACGGAACACGTTTTAGAAAAAAATTACTAATAATGAACCGTGTTATAGAATCATTAATTTGGGCTACAATTCGTCAACTATAGAAGTAAAATTCATCCTATAAAAGGATGTGAGCTCCTATCATCTCATTTCATCCCATTCCATCTAGGACACCAAGGAGGAGAACTTTTTATCTTTCCCTATTTTATTTATTTTCTTTTCCATATATTTTTTATTCCTTCTTCTTCACTATTCATCTCTATTACCCTTCTAATGGAGGGGTAAATATTTTGAGTGATCAGGTAAGGGGGAGTTTCCCTTTTATAATGTTTGAGTCTTGTGCTTTAATATAAAAATATATTTTCTATTGAATGATCTCTATTTTTAGTGGTGTCCAATTTTCATAATTTTTTTGTATTTTGGGTTTGTTTTTATTAATTTATTGTATATTTTATTTAAGAACATTAAACTCCCTATTCCTAGTATTGTTTGTCTCGATCAAGAAAAATGCGTTAACTGATGATTGTCTAGAGATCGTTGGCACGTGTATGAAATAAGTGAATTGTTTCTATATTTATAAGGTTAACAAATTATCAATTGATAATTTCCTTAATTTTTTGGGGATTATTTATGAACTATCATGCACATATGAATGGTTTTAAACTCTTCCATTAACCAAGGGTAACTGAAAACTCGATTGAGGAGTCAATCATTTATCATTCAATAGGAAGAGATGAGAAATGTTTTTGACACAAATTATCATATTGAAAAGGAGATGATCCCCTAAACCCATCACCCACTCCTTTACTTAGGTTAAAACGTAATTTTTAGTTTCCTTATTTATTTTTAAATTCAATAAATTTTAAAGGACAACCACCACTTCTTTCCCAAATGATAGTGACGAAAAGTTTTGTGTGTACTCATCTTTAGGAAACTACCTAGTTTATCCACTAGACTATACCTAGGTAATATTAGATATTGTTTTTTTATGTACCATGATAGGCATGCTTCAAACTTTTTTCATTTTTGGGAAGGTAGTTTCACGATCTAATTGTGAATATTTGAATCTTTTTAAATTAAAAAAACACCAAAACACTTTTCCATGATGTTATTAAATGATTATTTATTTAATTCATGGAAAAATTACCCACCAATGAAAGAACCAATTATTTAATCACCCTTGTATTTGGAGGATAGTTTTTTTTCTTATTAGATAGGTGAGGTTATTTTGGATTCCAAATAATGGGGAACATACATTTAAATAATATTTAGCTGGCCTGATGGAGGACATGAACAATGAAATTTTTGAAGCGATGGCCCCAGAGCGAACTGAGTTCTCCCATTACATTCCATAATTTTATAAAGTGTCCAAGGTCTAAGAAAATTCCCCCTAATTCTTCCCAAGTTTTTCTATAGACATCCTTGAAATGGAGGAGACTGACTACCAACATCTATCTGCTACTACTCAACTCCAAGATGTGCTTTCCACTATATAAGATATTGAATATAAAAAACTCAAGGAGATGATATTTTCATTAATTCGTTATCTTCAAATTTTTTGACACTAAATTTATTATAACCTCTATTTGTTTTAAATTATTATATTTGGTCAACACATCTATTTCCTTGGTGTATGAATAAGAAAAATAATATAAACCAAATGAAGAACATATAGAGCACCCTAAAATTATTGATCACATATCTGAGGAAGTTCAAGAGGTTAACAAAGTGTTTTTTTAGGAAAATGAGATTTTTGATACTCATATTAAATGTGATTAATTTGATATTGAATCTTTATGCTTTAATATTTTCTAAATGGAATTACACTCTTACTTTTCCTTTGACTATACTTTTGATGCAACATTCCCTGGGAAAAAATGAAAAATGATGAAGAGGTTGAGAAAGTGTAAATAAAGAAAGATGAGGACCCATTATATATCCTACCCCCACCATACATGTTTTATCTAATTCCCATGGGGGTGTATTTGGTTTAATAAATCCATGGTGTCCTTAAAAAAAGGAAGAAGTTCATCCTCAAAAATAAAAAAAAATTATGGTTCATGATCAAGAAACACCACCCACCATCAGATTGGGGATAACGGATTAGAAATACCCATCTAGAGGTAGTCAAAACCAAGGGCCCACTTGGGGTATTAAACCAAGATCAGTCCATATTTTCTCATTATATTCTTATTTCATTCTCTCCAAATAAAATTTTTATGTTTTATTTTCTATCGTTGCTTTTAGTTTTTTAGTACTCATATCTTAGGAGATTAAATCATTGACGCGCTGCAAATAAGTCAGGTTGTCCCTTTCCATAACACCTACTTGATTGTTGTGATTCAATTAAAAATATCTTTACATGTTAAAATCAACATGAATGTATTGAGTAAATTGCATGATTTATTTTTGGGGGAGGAAACCTTTTTATTTTAGGTTATCATTGGTTTTTCTTTGTCTATTTTTCAATAAATAATGTTTCCTTCATTTTTTTGTCTGTTTCTTTCTAAAATATATTCAGTTTAAAAACCTTTGAGATGAAATGGTTATCATTTCAAATTTTTTATACCCATGTTAATGAGTGAACAAATCTATTCCATGAAATATATCTTAAAGGAATCCTAAAAATAAATTTGTTTCATGTTGAAATCTTTGGGAATTTCATGAAAAGTACTCTAATTTTTAAATCTGATTCCACATCTCACTCTCTTTATTTTTTAAATCACTTACCTATTAGGATTAAAAACCATTTTTTCATATTATTTGCATTCACTGCATTTCGTGAGAGAGTCAGACCATGCTTTATTTAACCAAATTTGATTTATATATGTCCAAATATTAGGGTTTGAGGTACATTTGTTTTTAATGATTGTGGAATTTATTTGGTTTATAGCCCCCATTTCAAGAATATCATTTTCATTATGTCCAAGAATTTATATTTAATCCTTATATACATTATAATCCATGAACATCATGATAGGTTTTCCACATTACACTACAATTTTCCCTATCAAACCTATTATTGAAGTGAAATTACATGATATAGTTGAAATTAAGTGTCGGGGAAGATATCTTGTATTTTTCTACCATATTTTATGATACTTTTGGTGGAAATAAAAGTTAAAGAGATGACATTTCTATAGAATAATTCATTTTTTTAAAATCTATTCCTTTCTGGAGCTTTCATGAAAAAATAAGTTGTGCCTTTCTAGATCTTCCAAAGGTGAAATAAATTTATGCCTCCTTGAGATTTCAAGAAAAAATATTTTTGAGAAGATTGAATTTTTTGTGGTGAAATATTGAATGGATTGGATATTCCTTGATTTTTCATGATTATGGAGATGATTTTCCATTAAGGGGGTGAGAAGGAGACCATACATTAATGGAAATTAAAATCGAGCAATTTTTCTTTAAAAAGATCCAATCCCCATTATTCAGCCTTAGAATTTTTAACATCTAAATCCTACAAACTGGAAGCCCCAGAACAACCCCAAAATTTCATAGAGATAATTACTTGTCCTTGACTCACATCGGGCGGATATTTAGTAATTTGTCAAGACTGTGGTAACTCTTTCATGGGTTTGACGAGAAAAGGCTTGTTGAAAATTGACATTTGTGAGATGAGAGAAAATGCATGTGAGTTAGGTGTCTTGTGTGCATGGGATGAGAAATGAAGTTGAAATATGAAAAATTATCTAAATGTAGAACTCAAAATAATGGGTTTTTATGAGGTGTGATATATTTTTCTTTCATTGTGTGTATTTGGTGGATCTCATGGTTATGTGTTTTAAATGTGATTTGATTTTATTTTAATGCTAACTTGTCTAGGAGTCCAAGTGATAAGTATGGGGGAATTGATATATATAATATTTTAAAAAAAATTAAATGAATATCAATTCTTTAAACCCTCTCAATTTATAATTTTGAGCTTATTTACAACAATTATGGATTTATAGTGTGTTAAGGGATAAAATATGGAAAATGCTCAATTCTAAAATTTTTGGAGATTTTATACACAAGGATCTTTTGGGAATAATCATTAAAATTTTATTTTAATTTGAGTGATTATTATTTTTTGGATTCTTTGATTTATTTTTTTAACTTTTTCTTTAGGAACAAAATATTTTTTGACCATCCTGAGCCCCAAAAAAATCAATTTGAAAAGTTGTTCGGGAAGACACCATGGAACCCACCTCTGTAATAGAAGCACACATTGGTCTAAGCACCGCTAATTGAGGTTATTATACCATTAATAGAATGATAACTCATTGGATCATTTTTAAATTAAATTACATGGAGTTGTGAGATTTTAAAGGTGGCATTTGAATGAAATATTTTGAAGGAAACTGCTTGGAACCTTTGTCCAAAAAAGTAAAAGTTAATAAAAAATTCATAACTCCTACACCATGTTTACAATTATTATGTAATTGTTAGGATATATGTTCAAAATGTTTTGGAACAATTTTTATGAATAATTAACCACATGATTCTATCATTAATTTGGGATAAACTTCATCAACTTTCGATGGAAAATTAAGCCTATAAAAGGAGGGCATCTCCTATCATCTCATTCCATCCCATTCCTTCTAGGACACCATAGAGGATAAATTTTAATCTTTATCTATTTTATTAATTTTATTTTGTATATATTTTTAATTCCTTCTTCTTCCCTATTCATCTCTATTAACCTTCTCATGTAGGGAAAAAGATTTTGAGTGATCGGAGAAGGGGCAGTTTCCCTTTTGTAATTTCAGAATATTGTGCTTTAATTTAAAACTCTCTTTTATATTGAATGATCTCTATTTTTAGTGGTGTCCAGTTATCTTAATATTATTTTATTTGGGTTTTTTTTCTCATTCATTTATTATATATTTGATATGATTAAATTAAACTCCCTCTTCCTGGTGCATTTTGTCTCGATAGATAAAATTGTGCCAAGTGGTGAGTGTCTAGTGATCATTCGAACGTATATGAAATAAGTGAATTGTTTATAGATTTTTAAGGATCAAAAATTTCTGATAGGTACTTTTTGTAATTGTCTGGGAATGATTTATGAACATTCATGCACACAAGAGTGGTTTTCATTGCTTCTCTCAACCAAGAGTGACTGACAACTTGTTTGACGAGTCAATCATTTATCATTCCATAGGTATAGACGAGAAATAATTTCTATGATAATGATGATATTAAAAATAGTTATCCTACCCTAAATCCATCACTCAGCCCATAACATGTGTATAAAACTTATTTTAAATTTCCTTCTTTATTTTAAACTCAACCAATTTCAATGAACAACCACCACTTCTTTCTCAAATTAAAGTGAAAAACTTTTTTTTACGAACTTCTATTCAAGATACTACCTAGGTTATCCGCTAGACTATACTTAGGTAACATTAGAAATTTTTTCCACTCCCCAATGTAGGTGTACATAAAATATCCTCTATATCATTCTCATATATTGGGTCATCACCCATTACTTGAAGGGCATATCATCCCTCATCATCCTCAAAATATCATCATATGACCTCAATATCCTCATAAATACAACTATATGGGTATCACACAAGGGATATGGAATCAAATAGATCCCATTACCATGTCACCCAAGGTCATTCCTCATAGCTAACCTATCCATCTATCTCTATAAGGTATAATCACCTTGGTAATCATGTCTCATTGGGGGAGAAACATTCTCCCCGCTTTCATCTCAACTAGAACAAAGTATTTAATCAATATCACAGTTCTCACAAGCACAATATTGTTGTCATCCATATTAGGTGAACACTCAACTTTACCTAGAGGTCACTAAGGGAACCTATAATTAGCCCCATTATATTTCATCAATTCTCTTTTAATTTATTTACACCCTTCAGGGTCCATGTGTGACAATGAGAATCACAATAATCAAGGCATTGACATTGATGGTCGAGACAATCCATCAAATGCACAAGGATCCATCATAGCTCATTGTAATTTTTTAGTACATAGGCATTTCATTTTACATTAATACATACATTTTATTAAAAAAATTGATCACTTTCTATGGTGATACCACATATCAAATGTTATTTCAATAAATCATAATACTATATGGAATGTATGGGGGACAACGTACCTCATTTTCAAAGAAATTACCTTTGGAATTACAACCTGAAAGCTCTATTCTAAGTTTGTTCGACTCCATCCATCCATTTTCAATCATCACTAGTCTTTAACTCATGAAAAAACATCCAATTTAATTAATTGTAAAAACATTATAATTAGTTTAAACATTACAATAAATTTTATAGTTAAATTGATTTAGTATAATCACCGAATAACTCATAGAGTGACCCCATCATATTGAAACAACAACCAACCATATACTGAAGGCCCGAAATTCACTCCCTCCAATATCTTTGGAAAAAACCTAAAAATTGAAACCAAATTAATTACTAAATTCACCCTAGGAAAATTTATTAGGGAAATATATCACTAAAAATTTTATTCAACGGTTTGAGATCATAATCTACGGAAATCCTCTATCCATCCCAAAAAAAATTCCCATCTTATTGGATAATTTTCACCATTATCTTTAAGAAATTATCACTAATAACATCTTGGATTTTCCAAAATTATAATGGGAGTAAGGGAGAAATATAATAGAATGGAGGGAGGAGATATAACCTTGAATCACAAAATAAATTCTCCAAAATACCACCCAAATACAAGGGGTGTAGGAGAGAGGAGGAGGAGGTCATCTGAATTGTGAATGTGTGAGAAGGAAGTGTAAAGGGGTTTAATCCCCTAAATAATTGAAATGGGTAACGGTATTTCCCCCCAAAAAATTAAAATCAATAGGATAAAAATAGTTGGAACTACTCTTACCTCATGTCATGGTGAACCTCCCAGAATCCACCAAGGATCCTCAAAATTCTAAAAACTAGGCCCATCCCCTCCGCCCTACATCCCGCAAGTGGAATCCCTCACACCATGGTCATCAAAATTCCAGGGGCCTATGCACTTTGGGGTAGTGGGATACACTGGAACCATTACCTTCCTGGGAATTTTGGATCCCCATTTATCAGTGTCTCAGGCCACTTCCATGATTAAACAAATTCCTAGAGCTCAACCTCCAGCATGTGGGGAGTTTACTTTGAACCAAACCAAGAAAAGGGATCCATGCTCTAGGTATGGCCACTTTACTCTCCACCATGGAAATCCCTACACCATAGTTCACCCCATTTTAATAGGGATAATCCTCGGGCACCACTCAATCACCCGACCTTTCCCCAATGTTCACTTAAGAACCCGAATCACCCTCTAGAACTTGTTACACACTTAGAAAAATCTCCTTAAGTTGTTTAAACTTTCAAAATATTTATATAAAATATATTTCTCAAAAAATATATATTTATAAACTCAATATTTTTAAATTTTTATAAATTTCATAACTTGTCAAGAAGTGGGGTTTTACAACCTCCATCTAGTCCTCAATAATAAATCCCAAACTACCCGAGCCGTTAATTCATATCCCACTAATCGTGTTCTACTATAGAATGTCGGACTACCTTTCATTGTGAAACTCCAAACATGTAGCTCATTATTTATCAAGATAAGATCCCCCACTCATCATCATCCATAAAACAACAACCTAAAAATTGATGGTAACCATCTATCTAAAGACAACTTGTTCGAACCAATCAACTCACTTCACCATCCATCTTACGGTTCTTCTTAGCATATGCCTTGGCTTATACAGCATATTATGATTCATGGTTCTCCTCACTAGAAAAATATCATATTGAATCAGATTCTTAATGATCTAATGACATGCTCAAGGTAGTTTTCAAATCACTATACCTAATAATATGAAAAGAAAATTTTTCAAATCTGGTAATGCTCCTCATTTCAAATTCCATACTATGTTGGACAAGTCTATGCCCATACACAATCCTAAATACACCATATTTTCTGTAAAGTCCCCATTTGATCCCAGAAACACATCCATTATACCCAACATGAAACACCAAATGTGGTTTCCCATTTTACACACCCAAACTCACAAAAATTATGTTTAGACCTCATTTATCACACTATTTATAAAATCATTCTTTCATACCCATTGACAAGGTATAAAAAACTCATCCATTATGCATCCACTACCAAAGGCATCCCATGATTATCCAAATACCCACACCAAGGTCTAAACATGACCCTTGTGAAATTACATTGTTGAAAAAAACCCAATATGCCAACATGATCTCACCCAAGCACTGACAATCAATTGATTCAACTAACACGTATAAAATATCAAACAATCATAAGTTTGTTGTCAATGTATGAACCTTATCCAATATTACATTTGAAATCCATATCTGTTATTCTCCCAAAAACTAAATATAATAATTTTTACCAACTCACTTGTATCCAAATGACACCTTGACCATATAAAATCCAATACTATCACGCTCATGAACATTCCAGCATGAGATTCACATATTCATATCACACATGACATACATTATCATGGGTAAGGAAAAATGTTTCAGTCATTCCGATAACTAAGTCCCAACATGATACATCTACCATTTCCCACTCTTGGATCAAAAGAATATTATCCTTATAAACCTCCAAATTCCCATATGATATTAGATTGATAACCTTTATAAACCTATGGAATACTCCCCGTTATATGATTTATCTTATAAATATCCTTGAGTTGTACCATAATATGTTTTATCAAAAAATGAATGTCAGTTCTCTTAATCCACACATCCTCTCAATACCTGACCAGGATCAACCCATATCGGTCATTTCATTGTACCTGGTCTATTTATAATGTTTTTTCTACTACATTGGCATATTTCAATCATTTCAAAAAACAAACCTAGTCATCTAAGACTATAAGAATTTATTTAATTACATAAATCCTCATGCCATCCATGGCTACCCACCAATTCATAATTCAATAGCACTATGAACAACTAGCATTTACCATGTTGATCTCATATGAATGTAATGGGGTATGATCCAATACAGCTCAGCCACATAACAAGACTCATGATCCCATTAGATGCATATCATCATATTTAGGCTCATACACCTAAAAAATGATCATTCTCATATCGCATGTCAACATTATCTTTCAACAAGAACTCATGGTTCCCTCATCCATTTTTCCTAAAATTCCTTGAATGTTAAGGAAAATCACATGATTACTCTCCACTTTAGGTTTCATTTCAAAAATATAAGAAAAAAACCATTATCTATCCATCCCAGACCTAATCATCTAGGTTTGTAATCTGAATCATCATCAAGAATCATACTCATAATCATAAGTCTAGTCATCCTAATGATCTTTCATTCCAAAACCATCCTTGATAACAAATCACCTCACATTCACATTCCTTGTAACCCAAATCATCTACACATGCTTAAAATCTCTAGGAAACAAAAAAACTAGTCTAACCCCTATATATCGTTTTAACCCCACACCTAACAAAACATATTAAAATTTAACTCCAATATCACTAATATCCTTATCTATATATCAAGGAATTAGTCAAAACCCCCAAACACATAGGTCGTATCTCACATAAATCTCAACTCATGGAAAATAACTCCCTATTATTTATCTATAAAACACATGGAAATACAATTAAAATATACTCACACTAGGTTCTCATATTTAAGTCCTGGGAATCAAATTCCTACTCATCTTCTAATCAGGTAATTGATTCTCATTGAGAATATTTAAATGAGACTACACCAACAAGAATCATAATCTTAGGATGACCCTCAACATGCCTATATATACGGGAGTCACCCCCTCAAGGATTTCATTATCATCTATCAAAATTAAATTACATATATTTGTCATGACCCCCTCCCACCAAAGATTCCCCTTCTGAGCTGGTAATGGTGAAAGGGAGATAATGACCCCTGAGTCCCGCCTCCAGTAGGCCCCGGGGTGGCGACTAGCACCAAGGGTATGAGTTTTTACAAATATGGGAGGCATTACCCTTTTTATTATTTAGGATCGGGAAATAGGACAAGTCAACCACCAAAAAGGAAATGAGAAGGTGTATATATAAATAAACCAAAACCAATACCACATGCATGTTTAAACAATTTTATAACAAGGTACAAGTAAAATAAATCTCAAAAGTACAATACCAAAAGAAAACAAGAGTACAGAAACTGCAACAACTCCAACTGTCCGACTAGTAGGGTCCCGTACGGCCCTGGTAGTCCTCCTAGAAACCTGAAAGTAAACGTAGGATGAGAATAAAAGTATGATCAGTAGGGAATCCTAAAGCTCTCATGCACAAGTGGGGAGACATCCTAATGTCCTGTGAGAACAACAGAAGAAACCTAGCAAGGAAATCTATCCACCCAACCTCACCAGCCACACTCCCCAAAAACACAATCACAAAAGGTAGTAGTATATAAGAAACGAGAGTATTAGGTACCCTGCACCATTCCCCATTAGTTAGCTGCTCTTCCTAACAGAAAACGTCCTGACGCTGCCACACTATCCCCGCCCGCACACACCTGGGGCCTCACAAACCACACATCCCACCAGCACACACCTAGGCCTCACAACCACGTATCCCGCCCGGACACACCTGGGCCTCACAACCATGTATCCCGCCCGCACACACCTGGGCCTCAAAACCACGTATCCCACCCGCACACAACTGGGCCTCATTCCGAAGATTCTTGGGAAACAGTAAAACCTTCCCGAAGAGTCTTGGGCTAAAACCACCCCAATAGAAACCTACCCAAAGAGTCTTAGGTGTAAGGTCGCCTCAAGCCATCACAACCTAGGGAAGAAGGAGCAGGAAGGAGCTAGTAACTAAGGGGAAAACACCCTCTCCCATGAAATGGGAGTGTTCGGCACTAAGTTCTCAACATGGGTAGGGTGTGATAAAACACAAAGATACAGATATATATATATATATACCAAACACTCATCCCAACCTATGTCTCCTAATCAGAGAACTGAGCACGTGTCTCGGCACTGCTACTATGAAGCATGCATACAAAACACAACCCCAACCCCATTTAGGATTTCACATTTCAGCAGAATTAGTTTATTTAGTTCCTTAACTACTGGGAAACAATCCACAACCAACCACATCGATCGTTCGTAAAACATATCCCTTCCATCCACAAATCAAGTTAGGAAAACACAAGAAACACAACCAAGTCCTTCTTATCAATCAACCAACCCATTGATTATTAATCTCGTTCCATTACCATGACCCACCATTCATTAACTCTTCCACTTTTTATTTATTATTCACAGCCCATAGTCCTTTCACATTCAAACCCATCCCTGCAGCCCCACTCCCAACTTCCATAACCACAACTACACTGTACATCATTATCCCTTTAATACCATTTATCGCAGCCCCGCTGCCCACCCGATCCACAACAACCCACAAAACAAGGTTCGTGCCACATCATCACCCCTTTAACATCATTTACCATAGCCCTGATTCCTGTTCTATTCGTAACAACCTAGGATTCAACCCTCCCTTTCACACACCAATAACCAAGCCAAAACCCACATGTTCATTATTCCATTTTGTTTAACCGGGGTGATCACACAAGGGTTCCAGATTTTTAACAGCCAACTTTATGTTATTAACCAATGTCCACATTCCACAAAGTTTTCATCCACAAAATGGTCTAGAAAGATAGGTCAACATTTAATTGCACAAGAAAAAGGCCCCCAACGACCGTGATTTTCAGTAGGCATAAACATATTCAATCCACAACATATCAATAGGATAAATGAAGATAAACATAACAACTTCCCCATCCCCATTCTTTAACCAGTTATTATCTTTATTTAAGGGTTCAACTGTTTCTCATTAAAACAAGAGGATACCCACCCCACATGATGCAAAAATTAGAGAGACGAAGGTAAGATTCTTACCTCAACAGTTTCTGATCGCAACGCTCCCCCGGATCAACCTTAGAAGGCATCCATCGGCGTCCGTCACTTCTGTCGGGTCCCGGAAAAACCTCCTTGGGTGGAATTTGGAAAGTAAAGGCTGAAGGAAAGACAATGGATCCAAGCTCGGATGTTCCACCTCGTCGTTACGATCCCGTGGCCACTGAAAGATTGTAAATCAGAGCTCAGACGAAGAAGTTATGGAAGAAAGAGCCTTCGAGTCTCTTGGGAGAACTCTGCTCATAGGAAAGGGGAGAAGATGGGTGAGTTGAAAAGGAGGAGGGGGTCCCTCCTTTTATAGGTATGAAAATAAAAAGTACACGGCATGTACTTTATGGTACACGGTGTGTACTTGGTTATTTCACACGGTCTCCATGCGGCTTCCAACATGGCTTTGTGGTCGTTGACTGGTCAACACACGGTTTGAGGGTAATGCATACGTGGGGAGGGACTACACGGAGTGTAGTAATGGACACACGGTGTGTACCCATTTATTGCACACGGCAAGGACACGGCTCCAACACGGCACACGACCATTGACTGGTAATGCGTATGCGGGGAAGACTACATGGCATGTAGTACTGGACACATGGCGTGTACCCATTTATTTCACACAGTAAGGACACGGCCTTCAACATGGGGTATACTCGGCAAGGGGGTACACGGTGTGTACTCGCACTACAAGGCGTGTAGTATCAAAATTCTGGAAAGTGTGGGAAAAGTCCATTTTACCCTCCAGAACACTTCGTGACCTTCTTTTTTGACAAAGGAATGGTCCGAAGAGGTCTGGGCCATTACATCATATACCTCTTCAAATATTCTCATCCCAAAGAATTCAAAAAACAACCCATAGGAACCCAACAAGATACCTCTTAGGGTTCTCGTTATAACAGGAACCCAACCAACAACCCTAAACATATGTGTTAGGAATTCCTTCTCCTATGTCGAGATATTATCCGCTTTAGGTGTCACTGACTCGCCTGCACAGGTTTAATCGCATCCTCATTAATGCGTCTCGATTAAGAATTGGGTCTTCCCACTTTCATACATTATGATTTTCCAACTTACACTGCCCCTAACACCGTAAAACCCACACATTTCTCGAACACGTGGTTTGGGGAAAATTTCTTCTTCTATGTCGAGATATTATCCGATTTAGGTGGCACTGACTCACCCGAACGGGTTCACTCACATCCTCATTAATGCCTCTCGATTAAGAGTCAGGTTTTTCCCTTTCCCCACACATCTATACAAGCTACAAACTTCCAGAGAACAATGAAACAAAAGGTCTCACAACCGACAAACCAAGCATTCCATATATCAAACGTACAGAGTAAAACATCAACAAAAATCTCAGAAGAACGAGGGAAAACACAAGTCAAAACAACTCCGGTTACTGATCATGCATATGGGTCTCCTTCTCCTAAGTGATCTCCTCGAGGCTGCTATGCCTCCCCAACACACGAACCAACGGAATGGTTCGTCCATGGAGCACCTTCTCTTTATGATCCTTGATTCTGACTGGTCATTCCTCAAAGGTCGCATCATCTCCCATATCTAACTCTCCCCAGTCGATAACGTGAGAGTCGTCATGTAAGTACCGACGAAGCTGGGAGACATGGAAGACTTCATGAACCTTCTCCAACTGAGGTTGCAGGGTCAGCTGATATTCCACCTCGTCGACTCACCTCAGCACCTCAAAAGGTCCGATGAACCAAGGTGAGATCTTGCTCCCTTTCCCAAACCTCTGCTTCCCCCGTCGAGGGGAAACCTTCAAGAACACGTCATCTCCGACCTCGAACTCCAAGGGCCTCCTCCGACGATCATCATAAGACTTTTGTCGGTCCTGAGCTTCTTTCATCCTCTCACGTACAACCTGGAATTTCTCTACGGTTTTCTACACTACCTCTGGCCCAAGAGCACTTGTCTCACCCACCTCTGCCCAGCAAATGGGTGAATGACATGGTCTTCCATACAAAGCCTCAAACGGTGTCATGCCAATAGTAGAGTGGAAGATGTTGTTGTAGGTGAACCCTACTAAAGGCAAGTGTCGTACCCATGATCCTACGAAATCCAGAACGCATGCTTGCAGCATGTCCTCCAACATCTGGATAGTCCGCTTTGTCTGCCCATTGGTCTGGGGGTGGAAAGTAGTGCTAAGGCGTAGATGGGTCCCAAAAGCATGTCGTAACCCCCTCCAGGCTCTTGAGGTAAACCGAGTATCCCAATCTGAGAAGATAGTCTTCGGAACTCCATGAAAATGCACCACCTCGTCTACGTACCTCTGTGCTAAGGTACTCACAGGGCCTGAATCCTTAATTGCTAAGAAGTGAGCTGACTTCGTCAGTCGATCCACCACTACACAGATAGCATCATAACCACCCTGAGCTCTGGGTAGTCCTGTGACGAAGTCCATTGATATGTCATCCCACTTCCACTCGGGGACATCTAAAGGATGAAATAAACCACTGGGAACATGGTGTTCAGCCTTCACTTGCTGACACACTAGGCATTTAGCCAAAAACTATGCCACTGCCCATTTCACCCTGGGCCACCAGAACTGTTCCCTCAGGCCATGGTACATTTTTGAAACTCCTGGATGTACTTCCAAGGCTGATCTATGGAACTCACGGAGAACTCCCTCACGCATTGTCTCCGGGATAAACAACCTTCCATGGAAAAGAATCTGATGTTGGTTGTCCTCTGACCATCCTTCTGGAGCATTCCCATGATCGACAAGATCCTGCATCACTTCCGCCTCGGAGTCCCCCCACTAAGACTCTTCCACCTACTGCAACAAGGAGGACTGCACCGTCATTTGAAACAAACAGCCTCTAACACCTTCTCCCTTGGAATCCGAGTGCAAGGCATCCAACTCTCCCATCGCCTTCCAATCATCAGTGGATTCCCGAAACACTTCCTTATGCGACTACCTGCTCAAGGAATCAGCCACTACGTTTCCCTTACCTTTAGTGAAAGAGGTCTCAAAGTCATATTCTTGGAGAAAATCAACCTATATCTGTTGTCGCCGGTTCATGTCACGCTGGGAGAAGATATAATGCAGGCTCTTGTGATCTGAGAAGACCACAAAGCGCTCCCCAAAGAGGTAATGTCGCCAAAACTTCAGTGAGAACACTACTACTGCATGCTCTAGGTCATTGGTGTCATAGTTATTCTCGTGAGGGCGTAACTGCATAGACCCATAACAGATCACTCTCTTCTTCTGCATCAGCACGCACCCCAGACCAAGGCCAAAAGCATCACAAAACACCTCATACAACAACCCTTCCTCTGGAAACCTTAGTACGAGAGCACTGACCAACTTCTACTTCAGGTAGTCGAAAGCCTTCTAGCATTGCTCGCTCCATAGGAAGACCTGGTTCTTCCTAGTCAAAGCTGACAATAGATCAGCAAATCGAGAGAAGTCCGAAACAAACCTCTGATAGTAACCTGCTAACCCCAGGAAACTATGAACTTCTGCCACGCTCTTGGGTTCTGTCGAAGAAACAACTGCCTCCACCTTCAATGGGTCCACTGACACTCCATGCTGAGACACTACGTTCCCAAGGAAGTGTACTTTTTATGTCAAGAACATACACTTCGACAATTTCCTGTAAAGCTGGTGGTGTCGAAGGACTTCTAAGACTGCCCTGAGATGCTCAACGTGCTCCTCCTCTGGTCTTGAGTAGATCAGGATGTCATCGATAAACACAACGACGAACCGGTCTAGAAACTCTCGGAAGACAAAGTTCATAAGTCCCATTAACACATCTGGTTCATTCGTAACTCTAAACGGCATCACTACAAACACGAAGTGCCCAAACCTGCACCTGAAAGCCATCTTTGAGATGTCATTGTCCTTTACCCTCAGCTAATGATATCCATATCGTAGATCAATCTTAGAAAACCAACCTGCTCCCCTCAGTTAGTCGAAGAGATCATATATCCTTGGAAGGGGGTAACGGTTCTTGATCGTTACCTGGTTCAACCTTCGGTATCCTATGCATAGCTGGAGACCACCATCTGCCTTCTTCACGAACAAAACTGGAGCACCCCATGGCGATACGCTAGGTCAAACAAAACCTTTCTCCATCAGATCATCAATCTGAATCCGCAACTCCCGCAACTCTGAAGTTTCCATCCAATAAGGGGTCATCGAAATCGGACGGGTACCAAGCTGTAAGTCTATCCCGAAATCAACGTCACGTTGGGGGGGTAGAGTCACAACCTCCTCAGGAAAAATAGTGAGGAACTCCCCAACAACCTCCGGAACATCCATCATATCTATATCAGCTGGAACCATTGATAACCCGCCAAACAAGGAAAGTAGAGGATTCACATGTCGGCTTCCTACCTGATAGCTCCTCTTGCCAAAAAAAAGATATGTGCTTCCCATCCACGTCGGAGAAAATGAATCTTCTCCAGAAGTAGTCGATAACGACATTAACAAAAAACAACCAGTAGATTCCTAGGATGACATCGTATGGCTGCATCTGTAACAGAAGAAGGTCCCCAGTAGATTGATGTGGTCCCAACATCAGCCCACATCTCCGAAAAACACAAGATATGCTGGTCTAGCCTCCAACTGGTGTACTCAGCACTAGTGGTACGGAATGTCTCTCTACGTCTAGTCCCAAAGCATGGGCTAGAACAGGTGAAACAAAGGAGTGTGAATCTCTCGAATCGAACAAAGCATAAACAAGAGTGTTGAACAAACAAATTGTTCCTTGCACCACCTCTGGTCCTGCTGGAGCTGTCAACTCTGATGCATGCAACTGTCCAGGCCCAGCTCCTCTGCCTCTCTTATGTCATCCACCTCCCCGAACACACCCTGGACGAGGTCCCTGAGGAGCACCCTGAGGTCGGCCTCCTCCTGCAAAGTCTACCCTCGGAGGAGCATGGTCCTGATGCTACTGGAAGGGACTCGCCGGCAACTGGTTCTGCTGAGGTGGGCGCTGAACCAGCCCACCTCTACCGTACTGAGCTCGGGTCGGGCACCGACTCTAAATGTTACCGAAACCTCCACAAGAAAAAAACTTTGGTCTTGGTCTTGTGAAAAAGGGAAGAGGACCCGAATATCTGAACTGGAACTGCTGGGGCCTGCTCCCCACTGGCCTGAACCTGGAAGGTCCCATCGTAGGATACCTTCTGCTGACTGACTTCCCCTTCGACGAGCCCAGCTGGAACCCCTCACTTAGTGAACCTCCCTGCGAGTGCGTCCTCTCTACAA
Source organism: Viscum album (assembly GCA_963277665.1). NCBI lineage: Eukaryota > Viridiplantae > Streptophyta > Magnoliopsida > Santalales > Viscaceae > Viscum > Viscum album. The sequence goes on along the minus strand of OY728121.1, from coordinate 1,401,118,136 downwards.
CCTATGCCTTCTTCTGTACTGCCAAGTACGTCGGAAGGGTGAAAGGGGTGACAGCATACTGGAGCGAAGGACGAAGCGCCTCCTCCAAACTTCTCGCTCGAGACTCCTCATTCGGAAAGAGGTCCGGAGCAAAGCTCATGAGATCCTTGAACTTGATCCCCAACTCTCGTACTGACATACTCCCCTGCTGAAGGGAGAGTAACTCCTGCTGCTTCTCCTCCTTGATCATGGAATAAAGGAATTCCTCTCGGAATTCCTTCTCAAAGTCAGCCCATGGAACCTCTACCTCTATCCTCTCTCTGAGGTAGAGCATCCACCACTGTCGAGCCACACCTCTCAGCTGACTGACTGCTAGGGGAACCGAGTACTCCCTCGAACCACGGATCAAGGTAAAAGTGATCCCTAGCTCCTCAAGCCACCCCTATGTCTCCTTATATGAAGTACTACCCTCGTACTTCTTGAGGGTCTGCAGCTGGAAAGAACGGAGAGTCTTCTTCCATTGGCTATCTTCCTCCTCTCGGTCAATCCTCAACTGATCGACCGCCTGAATCTACAAGGCCTCGGCCATCTGAGCCACCCGGGGATGACGTCTAGGTGCCATAGTTGTACGGTAAACAAGGATCATCTATGCCCAAGTAGTAAGGAAAAACTCAAGGTTTTATTTTATCATTTTATTTCAATTTATTTCCCAGAACACCCTAATCAAGTAAAACACAATCATGATGATTCATGTACCTTCCCTAGGTTCTCTAACCTACAATCAATGTAGTCTCACTTGGTCATTTGGTAGGTTTAGAGTCCTTTCATCGGATCACCGGGGGCCCTAAAATCCCATGTCCTAGCCGGTCTTCCCTAACCTATGTCACGTACCAAGATTAACTAACATTGTCACCCTACCATCCCATGAAATCCTTACTGTGCCTAACTCTAGACTCCATCCAATCACTCAACCATCACCTCTGATACCATTTTGTCATGACCCCCTCCCACCAAAGATGCCCCTCCTAAGCTGGCAAAGGTGAAAGGGAGATAATGACCCCGGAGTCCCGCCTCTAGTAGGCACCGGGGAGGCGACTAGCACTAAGGGTATGAGTTTTCAAAAATATGGGAGGCATTACCCTTTTTATTATTTAGGATCGGGAAATAGGAAAAGTCAACCATTAAAAAGGAAAAGAACAAGTTTATATATAAAAAAACCCAAACCAATCCCACATTCCTGTTTAAACAATTTTATAACAAGGTACAAGTAAAAGAAATCTCAAAAGTACAATACCAAAAGAAAACAAGAGTACACCAACTGCAACAAATCCAATTGTCTGACTATTAGGGTCCCGTATGGCCCTGGTAGTCCTCATGGAAACCTGAAAGTAAACTTAGGGTGAGCATACAAGTATACTTAGTAGGGAAGCCTAAAGCTCTCGTGCACAAGTGGAGAGACATCCTAATGTCCCGTGAGAACAACAGAAGAAACCTAGCATGGAAATCTATCCACCCAACCTCACCGGCCACACTCACCAAAAACACAATCACAACAAGTAGTAGTATATAAGAAACAAGAGTATTGAGTACCCCGCACCGTTACCCATTAGTTAGATGATCTTCCTAACAGAGAACGTCCTGACGCTGCAACACTCTCCCCACCCACACACACCTGGACCTCACAAACCACGCATCCCGCCAGCACACACCTGGGCCTCACAACCACGTATCCGGCCTGCACACACTTGGGCCTCACAACCACGTATCCCGCCCGCACACACCTGGGCCTCACAACCACGTATACCGCCCGCACACACGTGGGCCTCACAACCACGTATCCCTCCTGCACACACCTGGGCCTTATCCCGAAGATTCTTGGGAAACAGTAAAACCTGCCCGAAGAGTCTTGGGATAAAACCACCCCAATAGAAACCTACCTGAAGAGTCTTAGGTGTAAGGTCACCTCAAGCTATCAAAGCCTAGGGAAGAAGGAGCATGAAGGAGATAGTAATTAAGGGGAAAACACCCTCTCCCATGAAATGGGAGTGTTTGGCACTAAGTTCTCAACATGGGTGGGGTGCGATAAAACACAAACATACAGATATATATAAATATATACCAAACACTCAGCCCACACTATGGCTCCTAATCAGAGAACTGAGCACATGCCTCGGCACTTCTACTACGAGGCATGCATACAACAAACAACCCCAACCCCATTTAGGTTTTCACGTTTCATCAGAATTAGTTTATTTAGTTCCTTAACTACATGGAAACAATCCACAACCAACCACATCGATCATTCATAAAACATATCCCTGCCATCCACAAATCAAGTTAGGAAAACACAAGCAACACAACCAAGTCCTTCTTATCAACCAACCAACCCATTGATTATTAATCACGTTCCATTACCATGACCCACCATTCATTAACTCTTCCACTTTTTATTTATTATTCACAACCCATAGTCCGTTCACATTCAAACCCATCCCTAGAGCCCCGCTGCCAACTTCCATAACCAAAACTGCACCGTACATCATTATCCCTTAATACCATTTATCGCAGCCCCGCTGCCCACCCGATCCACAACAACCCACAAAATAAGGTTCGTGCCACATCATCTCCCCTTTAACATCATTTACCGTAGCCCTGCTGCCTATTCTATTCGTAACAACCCAGTATTCACCCCTCCCTTTCACACACCAGTAACCAAGCCAAAACCCACATGTTCATTATTCCATTTTGTTTAACCGGGGTGATCACACAAGGGTTTCAGATTTTTAACATCCAACTTTACGTGATTAACCAATTTTCACATTCCACGAAGTTTCCATCCACAAAACGGTCTAAAGGGATAGGGAAACATTTAATTGCCAAAGAAAAAGTCCCCCAACGACTGTTATTTTCAGTGGGCATAAGCCTATTCAATCCACAACATATCAATAGGAAAAACGAAGTTAAACATAACAACTCCCCCATCCCCGTTCATTAACCAGTTATTATCTTTATTTAATGGTTCAACTTTTTCTCATGAAAACAAGAGGATACCCACCTCGCATGATGCACAAATTAGAGGGACGAAGGTAATATTCCTAACTCAATAGGTTTTGATCGCAACGCTCCCCCAGATCAACCTTAGAAGACGTCTTTCGGCGTCCGTCACTTTTGTCGGGTCCCGGCAAAACCTCCTCGGGTAGAATTTGGAAAAGAAAGGCTGAAGGAAAGAGAACTGATCCAATCTCGTAAGTTCCTCCTTGTCGTTACAATCCCATAGCCACTGACGGATCGTAAATCGGAGCTCGGATGAAGAAGTTATGGAAGAAAGAGCCTTCGAGTCTCTTGGGAGAACTCTGCTCAGAGGAAAGGGGAGGAGAGGGGTGAGTTGAAGAGGAGGAGGGGAGCCCTCCTTTTATAGGCGACAAAAGGAAAATTACACGGTGTGTAATTTATGGTACACGGCATGTACTCGGTTATTTCACACGGTCTCCACGCGGCTTCCAACACGGCTCCGCAGCTGTTGACTGGTCAACACACGGTTTGAGGGTAACACATACGCGGGGAGGGACTACACGGCGTGTAGTACTGGACACATGGTGTGTACCCATTTATTTCACATGGCAAGGAAACGGCTCCAACACGGCACATGGTCATTGACTGGTAATGCGTACGCCGGGAAGGACTATACGGCGTGTAGTACTGGACACATGGCGTGTACCCATTTATTTCACACAGCAAGGACACGGCCTTCAACATGGGGTATACTCAGCAAGGGGGTACACGGAGTGTACTCGCACTACACGGCGTGTAGTTTCAAAATTCTGGAAAGTGTGGGAAAAGTCCATTTTTCCCTCCAGAACACTTCGTGACCTTCTTTTTGACAAAGGAATGGTCTAGAGAGGTCCGGGCCATTACAATATTAGAATTATCCTAGATAATCTATGTCAAGTAACCTTAATAATATGGTCAATTATTTGGAATTCCACCAAATAGATATATGGGGAAACCATATATATTTTGGTTGACACTATAAATATCAAAACCAATTTCTTTTTCTATTTTTGAACCAATACCTCATCACCCACTAGTGTTCCACCTCTAAGGAATTTAATTCTTATACCGACCTACTAGGGTCACTATACATCCCTTAAATGAGGTACTGTATATCCATCCCCACCGTGCATCCCGGTGAAATATTTATTTTAATAGTCATCGTATTACAATATATTACTGTTCAACTCAGTAGAATTTCACCACCAGGTTAATTTGGAAAAATTAATATATGTTTTTGCTGACACTTTAAACAGTTACATCCTCATAATTAGTGATATCAATAACACACAGTACATATATTTACTATGAATCCTTAATTCCAAATATGATGTACACATACTTTCTACTCTTTAAAGGACTATGATTTAAAACCACAATAAGTTATAAACCTCAAAACCCATGTGTGTCGCATTAGATGAAATCACATAATTATAAAATAAAAAAAACAATAATCTCTAATCCCTAGTAACCTGGAATTCCAATAAAAAAAAGTTATTCATGATGTACCAGATTGATATTAACCAAAAACTATGATATATTCATATGTCACCAGTTTTTCATCTACCAAAATATTAAGACAAAACAAAAACTCGGATCCATTCTAGGTTATTAGTCATATAAAATCTTTAATACCAATTTTTAACATCATCCCCTAGTTGTACGGACTCAAGACCATGCCAAGATATAGAAACTAATTTCCCACTGGGATGATCTCTTGAACCAAATAAATAAAAGAGAAAATGAAAAGACCAAAAGTTATCTATGGTCCATAACACATCCAGTGTCCAATCTATCTAATATATCCTTCTTAATCAAGCAAATATGGGCCTCCACCCAAATAGAATTGATAACATGTGAAATCTAATTTGGTATCCAAATTTAAAGGATGCTCGAGCATGGTGTGAGTATAACTTTTTAGGGATCCACCAACTCATTCTTGTACATAAAATGTAATTTAGTGTAAAAATGTGAGATTCTTAGAATCGTAAAATAAATAAATAATGTGGAAGCATAAATAAATAGCTATTATCGATCCTTATAATCTCATGTGACACCCCGGATTGACCGAATCACACTTTGGATAGTGTTTGGTGTCTCTAGGAATATCACATCACCATCCCAAACCAATACCATCACCTAGAAATAAGTAAAAACGCTACTAGGAATACTATATCAGGAAATAAAGGGGTTTCCCTACTAGGAATTAATCACATTGATCCAGGGAATACCCTATTTATAAAACTACATTTCGAGGAAAGTCATATCATTTTGGGAATCTATCACCGAGATCCAAGGGAATAGCTCTCCCCAACCAAGAATCCATCACTTAGATCCAGGGCATACCCTATCAAGAAAACACATCATCTAATTTTAGGGGTCTTGTTGTCCCATGCCAATCATCACATCATATGATTCTAGTGGTGTGGTCCCCCTTCCATATATCACCTTTTCTAAGTCTAGGGAAGTAACTCTACCCTGTTAGAAATCACATAATCTGATTCCTGGCATGTGGTTCTCTCTACCAAATATCACTTCATTCATGTCCAAGGGTGTGTTTACTCCTACTTAATATCATCACATCTAGATCTAAGGAGCAAGTCCAACAATACTACAAAATAGGTCTTTAACCGCACTATCCTTTATTAGTGCCTTATTTTTAGCACTAATAAGGTGTCCCATTATCAGGGATTTATTTTTAGCACTAATAAAGGTTTCTTTAATGAGTGCTTTATTTTTAGCCTTGATAAAAGGTATCCTTTATTAGTTATTCATTTTTATCACTGAAAAAGGGATCCTTTATCAATTCTTTTTTAGAACTAATATAATTATTAATAAAATGAAATAATAAAATAAATAAAAAATAAAAAATGTATTTGTTAAAATAATATTAAAAATGTTATTAGTTAAATGATTATTTTAAAAAATGTATAAATTAATTATACTATATATAAATTATAAATACTAGAAATAGTATATATTAAATATATAGATATTTTTAAAATGAAAATTAAATAATTAAATAAAAAACTAAATTGAGAAAAATATTTTAAAAATTATTAAATAAATAGTTATTGATAATGTTAATAAATAGTATATATTGATATATATTGATATATATGAATGAATATAAATATGATTTACAAAGTGAAAAATATTTATGCTTGACATTAAATAGTAATATATGGAATGGGGCTTCCCTTCTCCTCGCTTCGCTCCTTCGTGACACCCTAACTATGGTGATGGATGCTTCCTCGGTCCCTCCTGCACCAGAGGGGGAGGGACCTCTCTTGACCTCCATGGGAGACTATCACTAGTTCAGAACCTATTCTGATACAAACTCTATTCTCCCCTTTCCCCCCATTTCTCTTAACCCAAATATTCCTGACCTGATGGAGGGTTTTTTAGTTCTACCTCTCTCAACATTGGAATTTAAGGTCACTTCATCTCATCCCAGATTTACTATAGTAGCACATTTAAAGTGTCAACAGCCTTAATCATTTTTTCTTTACAAATTTGTTTTTGGTTCGTGGGGTTTTCAAGATTGAGATAGTATTTTCATTCTCGACCACATTAACTTTGTGATTCATTTCACTTCAAAGAGTGATATGATCTAAGCCTAGTCTTCTACACCTCGTATATGAAATGGATCTTGACTCTTCTTATTCAAATGGTCAGATGATTTCATTATGAAGTGGGACTCTCCATATATGGTGATCTGGGTTTGTTTTCTTAAGCTTCCTCTCCCTTTATAGAACCCCTCTATTATCTAAATGTTAAGTAATTTAGAAGGTAGATTTTTGTGCTTTGATAGTAGAACAAGGGTTGTTTTACACCCCATTTCTAAACAAATATTCATTGAAGATTATGTTTACAGAGCTCCAATCGACTTCATGTGGATTTTTGTAGGTGAATAATTACAATATAAACAACATGTTTTCTTCGAGACATGGGTTGAGTTATGTTCTTTATGTAATAAACTGACACACTGGAAGGTAGTGTACAGGTGTGGGTTCTAACACCACAACCAGATTAAGGAGGCATAGGTGTTAGGCCGTACTATTATTGATCTAGAGACTGAGTTGGATAGGAACTTGAAAGACCAGATGGTGGGGGACAGGGAATTGGTTGGGCTTCAGAATGATCCATGCCAGGGGACCCAAATATGAAGGTCGAGGATGTCATAGACCAGTTGAAACAGGATTTTGGGAAGCTCAATCAAGTTTCTCAAATTCTAGTGGTCTCTGAGGTGATATAGGGGTCTTGCCTCTCAAGTCAGCTGTCCCCTGAAAGTGTTGTTATTTTGATGGTTACCAACATAGAGGTAGAGCCATCAAGAAATGCTTTAAAGGAGTGGTTTTTTTAGGAATATGTGGTTTAACTAGATTCTAATGTCAAAGGATCGCAATTAATTTTTGGGTCTAAGGAGAAGGTTTTCCTAGCAGAATCGCAAGAAGGAATAGGGGTTATAAAGATGTTACTGTTTTAGGTTCCTTGAACCCAAAGAATTTCAACTCAAAGACCCCATACTACTCAAAGCCTTTGTTCACTGGAATGAATGATTCCTCTGAGGTTAATTAGGGAAGAGGTAATTCCTTAATAAGGATGAGTCTCGTCGAGGAAGGCATTTTTCTAAAATTGGGAAACAGATTTGAAGGTTTGGATGTCCAAGAAATAGTGTAGGTTCCAAATGATGTTGAATAGGGTGATGACAATTATAACCAACTTTCAGTGGACAGTTTGGAAGGAATTAAAGGGAAAGGACTCTATAGCCCAAGAAGGAAGAAAGAGAAAAATGGAAACAGAGACTCGGGTAGATGCATTGTGGATAAGGAGAAAAAATCAAAATTCCAAAAAAAAAACTATTCACATTTTCCTAAACTGATGGAAACAAGGTCAACCAAGAAGGGTTCTAGTAAGGGAACCAAGTCCCTTCAAAATGGGAAAAAGAAGATTTGAAGCAAGGACAAGATTATATGGGAGATAAGGTAGAAGGGACCAAAGTAGAAGGTGAGGAAATAGGAGAAGGTAGACATTTGGCTCTAATCATACATTCAAATGAAGAACTAACACTAGAATTAATCCAGCTTTATGCCTTATAGAAAGAGCTAGATAGAATCTTGGAGAGACTCCCATAGGTGAAAGAAAACAAGGATCAAGAAGCTATGATTAGTAAATAAGATGAAATCATGTCACAAGATTTCAATGAGGTGAAGATTATTGTTAAGGAGTATTATCACTCATGGGAAAAGCTAGTTATTCACCTTGATGATCTACTCCAAGAGGACCCAAACATAAAGGTGCATTATCTTTTATGGAAGCTCTACATGGTAAGAAAATCCACCAATTTTATCCTTTTTTTAATTATTTTTTAATTTCTTACACCATTTAACTTTTTTGAACTTTTCAGTTTCACACTTTTCCATAAAAGTGCTCTTGGAATAAAAAATTTCATTTAGTAGCAATGAATAATGGTTTATAATTAAAAATTAATATGAAATAAAAAACTGACTAATTACATCGAGCAATGGATATAACTGAATTTCATTTGATTTTTCAATTTAACATTGATCAAACATATTATATTGACTTCACATATACATAATTAATTAATTTTTATATACAAGACACACACACAAATAATTTTTTGGGAATTTAATCAATATCTATTATTTATTTTATATTTATTTATTAACTATGTTTTAATATTTTCAATATGTATTCATCTTTAATTAAATATATATACATTTTTTAATAATGTATATTTAATTAATCAAAAAATTTCAAGTTTCTAAATTTTTTAATGTGTACTAATTTTTAATTATTCAATTGAACTCATTTTTAACATGCATGCACTTAAGATTAAATATTCATTAATAATGTTAAAAATATATTAGTAAAAAATTATTTATAAATAAATATTTTTATAAATGAATAATTACTATTTTTATACATTTATATATTTATAATTATAAATAAATAAATATTATTTTTAAAGAAAATTTATTTAATTATATATATTTAAATAATTATAAAATTGTAATAAATTTTAAAAAAAATGAATATATTTACTATATTTTTATGTATATATATTTGTTAAATATATATGTATATATAATTATATAAATATATATAATGATATAAATCTAATTTTTACAAAATGTACTTATATAATTATAAATAAATAATTATATATTTAAAGAATTATAAAATTATAATAAATTTATTTAAACAAAAAAAAATATTTACTATATTTATATATATAATATATGTAATTATATAAATATATTTACAAAAAATATAATTATAATTATAAACCCTTTATCATTGCTAGATTAATTAGAGCTAATAAAAGGCATCTTTATCACCTGTTTTTTAGCACTCATAAAATCCATCTTTATCAGTGATAAAACTTTAGCACTGATAAAGATACCTTTTATCAGCGCTATTAAATATAGCTCTAATAAAATGGATCTTTATCAATTCTTTTTTGGTGGCGCTAATAAAATTGTCTCGGTCTATTTAAATTAACCCTAAAAAGTCAGGAACTCATCGCAAAATTTGAAGATTTATGTGGAAGTCACCCTCTACTAGTGCTCCTCTTTGGTGAATCAAGGCTCGAATAAAAGATTGAAAATTTTCAGGGCTCAAATCCAAGGCTCAAACAATTCAATGGTCGAATGAATTCAAGGCTCAAATTTTTTCTAGTTTCTTTATATCTCTAACTTGTCTCATAAAATTCAAAGCCTCAATCCAAGGTTTCTTATTTTCTCCTCAACCTCCTCACTAATTGATTGATTTTTAGTGAGATCTACTTCCATTTTTTATCATCATTCTAACTTTACTATCAATATATCCCAATGTTCAATAATATTTATAGGGGTTGTTTGGTTGAAAGGATATAGGGCTATCATTCACTACACTCCCCCTCCCTCACCCCTTACCGAATCTATTTAATGAGCCAACCCCAAGGCCACTAAAAAAAGTAACTGTTTATTATTAAGTCTAAAAATTCCATTGGAATCTTGGATCATTAGTTATGAAACTTAATTCCACTCTACAACTAAGAAGGGATTCATGGATTATTATGTATCTCATTTTTTAAGAAATGTCCATTTAGTCGATGATAATAATTTTCAGATTAGGGGGAAGGGATTGTTAAACAATATATTAAATATTAATTTTACTTGACCTAATAATGAGTTAGACACATACAAAGTTTATGGATGAACATAATTTTCGTTGGTCAGCTGGATGAAGTGGGATTTGGCTCGTGGTTCATGAATGAAAAGTGGAAAATTACTTGGGGTTCCATGCTTTTGGATAGAGGCATAAAATATAGGATTCTTTCTATATAGACACACAAATATGTATGTTTTAAAAATACAAATATATATATATATATATAATATATATATATTATACAAATACATTATAAAAATATATATATTATAAAAATAAAAATATATATTATACAATACAAATATATTTTACCAATATACTATGAAAATATAATATATAAATATTTTATACAATCATATTATAAAAATATATATTATAAAAATAAGTTATAAAAATATATTACACAAATTTATATAAATAAAATTAAAAATTAATTTATATATATATATTTATATTATTTTTATATGTAAATAAATATATATTTATATATTATATATTTATATATTATAAAAAAATTGTATAAAATTATATATATTATACAAACATAGATATATATTGTATTAGAAAAATATATATTATACAGATAAATATATATATTAGAAAATATATATATATATAATATACAATACAGAAATATATATTATACAAATATATATTACATAAGTATATTAAACAAATGTATTTTACAAATATATTATAAAAATATATTATAAAAATATATTTCAATAGAGTTCATTCAATGGTTGAAATTCATCATCCAATTTTACTTATGAACACTCGTTTCAATTCAAAACTATTTTTGCAAGAGTGGGTCATCTCCCATTAACTTAAAACCTCTATATCTTCCATAATTACTCATATTTATTCCATTATGTCTAAAATTTTATACTATATGACCAAAATCACCATAGAACCCATGATATCCTTGAAAATGAAATTTTCTTATAGATTATGATCTAAATCTAATTTAAATAAATTATTATTTTCGACCTATCTAGACATAATTATTTAATCAATTTATCAACAAAGAATTTTTAGATGTTTAAAAACTTTATCGTTTATCGGTACATTCTTTTACTAAAATTATTTTTTCCATTCCTTATCAATTTTTAATTGAAATTATAATTTTTATATGTTTTAAAATATTTTATAAACCATTAATATTAAATGAAATAATTCCTTAGGTTGTGGCATCACATGTTCCATAAAATACAATGGAGGTTATCAAATTCTATATATTTTTTAATAATTATTAGAAATTATTTTTAGGTATTCATCATTTTAGGTGTACATGTATTGGTTCCACCCCTAGAAATCACTCATTACCATCCATGTATATGAAATTACTATTTACTTATTAAAATTTCTTATCAAAACATTTTTATATGTTTTAGTTAATCGAATGACAGTTTATTATTCTTGTTTATAATATTTGGGTCTTGTATTGATCCTTAATTTCCTATAATATATTTTCATTTTTTAAGGTTATTTAAGAAAGAGTTTAGGGATCATTTTAATATAGGTAGGACTAGTCTTAGTTAGAGGATTGAAAGTAATAAAAGTGATATTTCTCCTATAAATATAGAATTGAAAGAGGCCCCAAAGATTTCTATAAAATAACATTTCCCCACTGATTCCACGTGAATCACATACAAGAATTTTTATTCCCATCTAAATCTCACCTTAAATGGGGCACTAGTTAATTACTAGTTCCAATGGTGTAACTCTCACAAAATGGAGGCATTACTCCTTTTAGAGAACACATTGCAGTACAATTTTCATCCTCATCATCTTCATCTTAAAAATAGTTATTATTTCATTTTTTTCTTGAGACTCATCCCTAAACTCTTTTATGTTACTCGTGAAACTATGATCATTAGTCATCCCATCTATGACTACTTCTTAGACTATTTCAAGCAACATAGGGGAATTCCCACCAGAGATGGAGGATGTGTGTCAAAAAATAAAATGAAATGATAAACGTTCAGGAGATGAGTTCATGAGGATGAAAGATGTCTATAACCTTCACCTTTGAATGAATTCAAAGGATAAAAGCTACCAAAGTGGAGTAATTATTTTTTTAAATACAATTGCTCATTTTCTTCAAAGCGTACTGAAATTATTTGAAACTATCGAAGGTTGTGTTTCCCTAATAAGAATACTGAAGAGTTGCACTGGTGAAGGTAAAAAGGGTGTACTTTTATTCCTCCATTAGCTTACACTCTATCTAGATAGAAGAAATTTCAATTTTTCTTTTCTTTAATAGTGTAAAGGTTCCAGTGGAGTATTCATTGGGATATCACAATATGATCATTCCAATCCAAATGTATAAAATGTCTTGTACATTGGAGGGGACCATAAAGAGGGGATTTGAATTCTCAATAGAGGATCCAAATCAATAAAACTGTTAAAAAAGAGAGTTTAATGATAAGGTAAATCTATTTTTTAATATACTATGGTTTCCTCATAATATTATATGTTCCCTATTTCATTAATATAATCTAAAATAAATGTTTGACTACTCATGTAGACAATGTATTTTTCACATCATGATGTTACCAATCCCCCAGAGGAATAAACTATAATGAAGGAAACCCTTTGGTAATATTTAATTTTGATTCTATGATATACTTTCCTTATTTTACCAAAAAAAAATCTAACGAAACTTTGATTAAATTATTATTATTCCCAATTGAGTTCATTTATTATAGAATATTTATATCAATATTTCTTGCCTTTCTAATCTAAAACATTTATAGAATTCTTCTCCCGCAAAACCATTTCACCCATGCAGGTTTTCATTTATCACTTTCCATCAATTTATCTCCACTACCTTTTTAGGATTAACAATGACACTGGCTCTACTCAATCAAAAAGGTAATATTGATCTTTTAACAATAAAATAATTGTCCATATAGTTAATTTATAGTTTTATATTTATGTTTTTTTATTATTACTCACATAATAATTGTTTTCATCTACAGGTGGTTTCCTTTGTTGGAGTTGGGGTGTCGGTCCATCTTTCATGCATTTCTACACCAAAACCTCCATTGACTTCTTCTCTCTCAAAAAATTTTGAGCCCTACAGTGTTGGAATTTATCACTTTGCATCAAGTTCCCTCCAATACACAATCCCAGAGGTAATATTGATGTTTTCATAGTAAAATCATTATCCATAGAATTAACGTATTGTTTCATATTTATATTTAATTTATTATTGTTTAGTAGTACTCATCTAAAAATTGTTTTCCTAAATAGGTGGATTTTTTTTGTGTGGTTTGGTCAACGTTTCTCATAATAATGAGGTATTGGACTTTGAGCCTACAAATAAGATAATGATGACAAGTAAATGAATCAAGAATGCATTCAACCATCGTGAGAATTTTAATTCATAATACATAGTAAATTAATTTTTTCATCATTTTATCTATTATTTGTAAGCTAATTTCCTTATAATTTTTATCTAACAATTATTTAGTTTTTCACATATCATATGGGAAGTCATGTTTTTATTTCAACTATCGAAACAAAATACACAAAATAGATAAAATGTTTCTTTTTTTCCAATGTTACCAAGATTTCCATTTCTATTTCCATTCATTGTCCAACATCCAACACCGTATATTGACACGATGTTCATAGAAACAAAATCACAGTATTGAAAATAAAAAGAGTATAGGAACATCGTGTGACCATTTTGTTTACTTATCATGATATAATGGACACATGATCTTCCTAAGCTCTTTAGTATGTCAACAATGATAATGGTTTTCCAATGAAGAACATCAAGTTAATAAAAAGTGTTCAATTTTCTAAAAATAAAGGATATATAAATCATGGTAACATTGTAATTTAGGATTGTTTTGAGACTTTGGTACAAATAAGAATCAGTTTCACTTCAATATGACACACAGTTGGACCGATATGAATCTGTGTGCTTCTATTTATTTTAAATTGACATCAATTTTAGAGAAAAAAACACAACTGACATACTCAAAATAGAGAAAACATATTATAATTGTTTTTATACTTCAAGAAAATTATCTAAAAGTCATTTTTGATGTGTAAAAATTAGAAACACCTCAATACAATACACTATGTTCCTGATATGACTCAAATTGTCCGTTATTAGTTTAAAATCTACATTATCAAAAAATTGTCACTCATTAAAGACCAAGAAAATGTGATAAAATTTTCTTGATAATTTATTAAAGATATTCATATGTTTTTTATGAAGTGTAGAAACCAATCTCACGTAAAACAGTTTCGTGATGTTATCTGTATGAATCAAAGTGTGTGTTTCCATTTTAAAATGACATTTTGTTAAAAAAGACGAGTGATGTACTCAAATATAAGAAAAAACATTAATATTATTTTAATACTTTATAAAAATGACCCAAAAGTAATTTAAGAAGTGTAGGAATCAATTTAACCTCAATATAACACATTGTGTGACTGTTATGACTCCAAGTGATTCTTTTCCTTTAAAATTGACATTAAATTTAGTTAAGAGGACAAGTGACATACTCAAAACCAAGAAATTATATTTTGAATTTTTTTTATACTTTAGGAAAATGATCCATAAGTCATTTGGGATGTGTATAAATCATAAAAACCTCAATTTTACATATGTGTGACTATTGTGACTCTAAGTGCATCTTTTTATTTAAAATAGACATCACTTTTAGTAAAAAGAACAACTAACCAACTCAAAATTAAGAAAAATCATTCTTATTGTTTTTATAATTTAGGGAAATTATTCATAAGATATTTTTTACATGTATGAATTATTTGTAACTCAATATGAAACAAAATGTGTGGGATGTGACTCAATGTGTCTGTTATGAGTTTAAAATTGATATTTTAGTCCAAAAAATGCCACGGACTGAAAACTGAGAAAATACACTTGGATTTTATTGATAATTTAAGACATAAATTCATAAGTAATTTTTAAAATTTAGGAATTATTCTCATGTCAAAATGATACATGATGTGATCTATATGAGTCAAAGTGCATATTTCAAATTTAAAGTGACATTTTAGTAAAAAAAAAGACAAGTGACTTACTCAAAACCAAGAAAACGCATTTGTATTGTTTTTTTAATTTATAAAAAATGATCCATATGTAATTTAAGATGTGTAGGAATCGTGATCACCGCAATCCAACACATGGTTTGACCAATATTTCTCCAAGTGTGTCTTTTTATTTAAAATTGACATCAATTTTACTAAATAGGATAACTGACCAACTCAAAAATGAGAAAATGGTTTTGGAATGTTTTTTTACTTTATGAAAAAAATCCATAATTCATTGTTTATATATAGGAATCAGCCAAACCTCAATGAAATACATGATGTTCTTTTTATGACTCAATTTGTCTGTTATCTGTTAAAAATCAACAATTTAGTGAAAAAAGTGTGACTCGTTGAAAACTATGAAAACACACTCGTATTTTATTGATAATTTAGGAAATAGTTTCATAAGCCATTTTTTATGTTTAAGAATTTGTCTCACATCAAACTGATACATAATGTGATTAGTATGAGTCAAACTACGTGTTCCTAGTTTAAAATGACATTTCATAAAAAATACTAGTGAAAAAATCAAACCCAAGTAAATGAATTAATATATTTTTCATAATTTATGAAAATTATTCATAAGTCATTTGGGATGTGTAGGAATCATCCTCACCTAAATTTGATTCATGGTGTGATTGATATGACTCCAAGTGCATCTTTCTATTTAAAATTGACATATATCTTAGTAAAAAGGACTACTAAACTACTCAAAACTAAGAATACATATTTATATTGTTTTGATAGTTTTTAAAAATGATCCATAAGTCATTTTTTATTTGTAGAAATCATCTTCAACTAACTACTCAAAACCAAGGAAACTGGTTCAGATTATTTTTCTACCTTAGTGAAATGATCCATTAGTCATTGTTTATGTGTATAAATCCCCATCACCTCAATTTGAGGTATGGTGTGATTGGTATGACTCCAAGTGCATCTTTTTATTTAAAATTGACATCAATTTTAGTAAAAAGGACAATTAACCTACTTAAAACCAAGAAAACACATTTTGATTATATTGATACTTTAAGAAAATTATCCATAAGTTATTTTTTAAATATATGAATCAAATGAACCCCTACCTGATACATGATTTTCTTGATATGAATCAATGTGTCTAATGTCAGTTTAAAATCAATATTTTATTTCAAAAAGTCTCACTCATTGAAAACTAAGAATATTGTCTCAAAATATCTTGTAAATATAGGAAAATGATTCATAATTAATTTTTGATGTGTATAAATTGAATCACATCCAATCAACACACGATGTAACTAATATTATTCAAAGTGTGTGTTTCTAATTTAAAATTTTATTTTAGTTAAAAAGACACACAACATACTCAAAACCATGAAAACACATTAATTTTTTTTAATTAAGAAAACTGATCCATAAATAAATAGATACATGTTTGAATCAACCACACCTCAATATAATTCACAATGTAACTGGTATGACTCCATGTAAATCTTTTCAATATATAAGTTTCATTCTTGTTTAAGATGTGCATCACATTTCCCAAACTAAGAAAATGAGCCTAGATTGGTTTCTCATCATTCTGTCTACTATTACTTAACTAACTTCCTTATCATTTTTACCTTATACTTATTTAGTTAATTTTCACATAACTAATGTTTTAAAACAAATAACAAATCATGTGAAATTCAAGAATCTACTACAACCCAATTTGATACATAGTGTTCCTAGTATGAATCAAAGTTTAGTTTAAAATTTACACATTCAGTAAATTTAATGTTTTTTATTGTTTCTAACATATGAATTTTTTTCTGATATAGTGTTGTTCTTTTCTTGATCATGGGTTTGGATCAAAATACAAAGGAACATTGTTGTTTTCTAATGTATGTAATAATTTTTACATATTTAATTTTATAAAAAAATGTTTTAAATGTCTATAACATAGTATTTTTTTTCTTTTATTTGTTTTTTAAATTTTATTTCATTTAAATTTTTTATTGGTTCTTGATTTTTCAGATTTTATGGTGCTTTTGGTGAAGTGGTGTGCTATTACAATACATTGCCCTGGTACTATAGTGTGCTTTTACATCATGCCCCTTAATCAGTACTTTTACAAGTGCTGATAAATATAATCTTTATCAGTTCATTTAAAAGTGAAAATAAAGTTATAAATTACTAGTCCTTAATCAGTGCGAATAAAAAACCTCTTTATTAGTGATTTTATAGAACTGATAAAATATTAGGGCTTTTAATCTCACTCTGGTAGTTATAACTTCTCTAGTGATGATAAAGGCCATTTTTAGTACGGTTAAGGGCCTATTTTAAAGAAGTGAAACGTATACCAAACCATAGTATCTATGTCCCAGTGTACCATACATCCCAACAAATAGATCCATAGATAAATTCCATCGTATCCCAAACCATTTCACAATATATCTTGGTGGGAAGTGCATCCCTCTCCAATCAGAAAATATAACATAACCTGATGGTACATCCATATATACAAACCTATACAATAAATACATGGTAATACTATCAATTGAATGACATGTCATCATCATATCCATAACAAACCCACACTATCAATCCATTTTGTATTATGACTCCAATAATCATCACTACCCATTTCCCAAAATCACCATCTCGATAACATCAAAATGTTACTAGGACACCAATCATGGTCCCTAAGGTGTAATCAAAAATGTAAACCCCTAATGGGCTCCAATATCATATTCTCATCTCTCGATTCATCACCCATAACCCATACAAAAAATAATTCTTTATCATCATCATTATCTCCCCACATGGTCTTATTTACTTCGTAGGTGAATCGGTATCGGTATCACACAAGGTAGATATACCTAAGACAATCACCTTCCTAAGTCAACCTAAGTCTTTCCCCACACACAACCTATCCATAAATCTCTATAGGGTCTTCCCACTCAAGTAATCAGGTCTTAGTGGGGGATTAAAACTCACCCAACATGCATCAAAACTAGCTCAAAGGCTTTAAGGCATCTCATTGTTCTCACATGGACAATCTCTTTATCATCTATATATGGTCATCACCTGCCTCTACCTAGAGGTTACTAAGGAAAAATGTCACTAATATTGATAAATCTTTTTTACTACCTTTTAATCTAATTTAAACTTCACAAGGTAACTGTTTCATAAGGAACATCAAAATAATCAAGGCCTTGACCAACGATTGTCGGGGTAGTCAAGCTAGTGAAAAAGGGTCCATCAAATCCAATGGAACTTTTTTTAATACATAGGAATTTTATTTTTAATAAATCCATTAACTTCCTAAAAAGTTAAATTTATCTTAATTGTGAGGCCATATATCACATTCCATAAAAATAAACCAAAATATTATAGAGTATGCATGAGGGAAATCCTACCCCAATTTCATAGTTATTCCCTTTTAAATCGCTACCTAGAAGCCCACACTATAGCTCATAAAAGTTTAACCAGACTTCTTACATCATTAAAGGGCCCTAACTCATGTAAAAATAAACAATTTAATTGATTATAATCAAATATAATTAACTAAACAATTTTAATAAATTTTATAATTAAATTGATTTCTAATAATCATTGAATAACTCACTGAGAAACCCTATCACATAGAAACTATGACCTACCATACATAGAAGGTCCTCAATACACTCCCACAATTATTGCTAGAAAAATTAATAATAATAAAATTTAAATTAATCACTAAATTAATTTCATTTAGGAAAAAACCCTAGAAAAAGTTTCCAAGGAAACATACATCAATCAAAATAGTGTGAAACTACATGCAATGTTGTGTAATGATGAATGAGCATCATCTCAGTACACTATATATCCATGTAGTAAACAATCCACATCATATCGATTTATTTAAACCATGATCAAGTGTAAATCATTTCCAAACCCTAGCCAATTCACAAGAAACTAGAAAGGGAGAAGGGTGAAACCAGAACAAAAGGTAGGGAGTGGATCGTACCCTGAATCATCACAGAAATAGAAAAAAACAACACCAAAATCCCAAGGGTATAAAGGAGGAATGGGGATTGTGTTATCTGGATCAATTTTACACAATAAGGAAGAAACAATGTTCCAAATACCCTAAATAATCAAAGGGAAAAGGGGGTTTCCCTCTAAAAATTTAAAACAAGTGGGGAAACAGCTTGCACCATGGCTTGTCTCATGTTCTGGAGAACCTCCAAACATCCCCTATAGAACCCCTAAATAATATGTTCCATTAACATACACTCCTACTTTTGTCCCATATATATTTACCCTCAATGCCATGGTCATCAAAATACTCGATCCTCACTCCTTATGGGGTCGTCAGCTGCCCCTCAACCATGCCTAGAAAAAACAGTTATCCTGGGCATTTTTTATCCCTATTTCCCAGTTCCTTAGGAAACCAACATAGTCTGCCAAATTTTTAAGGAACAAGTTATAATCCACATTTAGTTTCACATGAACTACGCTCATCAAATGATTTTATTCTCTAATCCAGATTGTTTTACCATCCTCCACAATGATCCTTACACCATAGTACAACCTATTTTAGATAGGTACAACCCTCAGTCACCATGCACTCATCCAACCATATGACCAAATCCAATAAATAACCCAGATCACCCTTTATTCCTCATTCCACACCAAAAAAATATATCCTTAATTTCTTTAAACATTTATAATCATAATATGAATCCTGATTCACAAAAAAACCAGTCTTTAAACACATAAATTCCAATTTATTCTAAATTTAACTACTCATAAAGAAATGGGGTTTTACCAACCCATTCTCATATTCTTTATTAGATCAATGTATATGTTAATAGATGATTCATTTCCCTCAACTTTTTTATTTACCATGTTCAAATCCTTCCGCAAAACCTTCCCATTAAAGAGAACATTACGCCTTTGAATGAATTGTATCCTATTTTGGTCCCGTCAATGAAATAAAAAATTTCATCTCCATAACCAATGAGGGAAAAAATTATTTATCCTTGATATTTTATCCATAATTATAATCTATATTAATATACCCCAAACATATACAAACATTAAAATTTCCACCTTCCAGAAACTTACACAACTATTGATCCTCCAAAAGTTCCTCCCCAACCATTGATGTTGGACTCCTTTTGATTAGGTATATAAATATTTTCACTACCTACACCCAATTTTCTTTGGACATACCCAAATTCCGTCACATGATTTGATCTTTATTAGACAATTTTTTTATATCCATTAATCCATTATTTTATTGGCACTTTCTTCTCATGTATTATCCCCTTTTTCTGAAAGATGATCCAAAATTTGTGTCCAATATATTCACCACCAATTTCTGATTGAAGACCTTTCAGCATATGGCCACATTCCCTTTTCACCCTAGAGTAATATTGAATGAAATTTTGAAAAAACACGAGACTTATGCTTAAAAAATAAACCCTGATTTTTATATCAGCATCATCAATAATTGTTACAAAGTAAAGAGTACCTATAAAGGACGAGATAGGGGTAGGTCCCTAGACATTTGAGTAAAGCAGTTTTAACTTTCAAGATCTATGATTTCATCCATATAATTATATGGAAACATGTCTTTATTTTCATGGTATAAAAATTTCACACCTTCTAATATCTATGTGTTGAAAATTCATTTTACATTTTTCTATTCATGTAACATCCTAACTCAGATTCCACTAAAATGGTTCCCCAATTCGGTTGGTTACAAGGTCTCAACATGCCTCTCCATATACCAGAGGTTGCCGACTAGCAGCAAGGGCCTAGGGTGTGATAGTGGGGAGACTGTTCACTTATATTAGAGTAAGAAAATAGAGTAAATAAATAAGTACCATACCCAAAAATAAATAAAAATATTGTAGAGGAAGTAATTAAACTAAAATTAAACATGTTTTAATAATAAATGAAAATTCTATAAAAGCATGAAGAGTTATTACATACATAAAACATTGGTCACCAAATTGGATGATCATACAGATATAGGAATACAAAAGAAATAGAAATAAAATTACATGTGTCTACTTATAAACCTGATCCATACCACATACTCAGTTCCCAAACACTGCTGAACTACACCAGTCCAAATAGAAGAACCCACAAAAGTAGCTCCACTCAAAAATGTAACATTAGGCCTCACCCTGATCCATCAAGCATCTATGATCACTATGAAAATAATACATAAGGTATCCACATACACCAAGTTGAATGTGCATGGGTGAGATATAATCTACGTAGGGAACCCTGATTAAAAACCTATAATAATCTGTTATATGTGTATGAAAAAGAAAAATTGCTCAGTCTAGCCAATACATAATTGAAAATATAATTAAATCCAAAACATAAAACCATAGTTGAACCTCAGGTACGTGATCCCATCCAACTAGGAAAGTGCAACCATGGATGTCTATATCTATATACATGTACATTTATAGTGCCATACCTATACAAATAAACTTAAATATGAAAATTCCTGGGTAAGGGAATTAAATAACATAAAAAAAGAATCAGTCGGTCCTTGGGTCTACAGTCCTAATCTCCTAGACATCCTATACAAGGGAATTTAGATGGATTCCATACCACTAAATACATTTATCATTATGTGGATATCTGGTTCCATAATCCAAATCAACATATACCTACTTCATCCAGTGCTAGAAATATCTCTGAGAAAGCTATGTCACTACAGGGGGATACACCTCTTACACCTAGGTTCACCCATACCCACCTCCAATAACTGAAACAATATATTACAGGGAAGTCCATATGGATATTTTATAAATTTTCACTCAATTGGGTCCAATACTGCCCAATACATGTAAATAATATCCAATGATTGAGTCCTAGGTCTATGTTCATAGGCAGTCATGACATTCGGAACCTAGATAATCCCTAAGTTTCTGACCCATAAATGATCCAAAAGGAGGACTAACTGGTGAGATTCCATGAACCACCCCTCGAGTCTCTAATAAAGGATAGTGTAATCATCCCCATAATTCATAAGATCATAATCATTCTAGTTATCCAACTGTGTGAGACGCCATGCCACACACCACATTCAAGTAGTCGGCTAGGGAGAGAAAAATCATCAGTATCCCTCAAGATATTGTACACTTATATGAGTATAATCAGATCAAGGATAGTATAATCATCCTCATCACATGTCAAATAGAGGAAAGAAAAATCATCCTTATCACATATCAAACTAAGGAGAATAGAATAATCCTCATCACATATCAAACATAGGATACCAGAATCATCCTCATCACTAAGGAGATTGTAATCATACAAGATAATCATTAATAGTGACAACATGCCCTTATATCATAAAATTAGGCTCAATAGCCATATTCCAGGAAACCCCTCTAGAAATCCCAAATAAATATAATAATTAAACATATTGGTCAAAATCCCAATCCCATGTAATACCTCTAGGTATACCAATAAACATTAGAAATAAAATTTCTCAAAATTTATATCCCAGGAAAGCATGTCTAGGATTCCCAAAAAAAGATAGATCTGAGGAAGAATATACAATAAACCTAGAAGATAGAAAGATGCCTCACGTTAGGATCAATATCCACCAACCAGGAATCACCTATGGTGAACATCATTGCATCAAAAATAAACTTGTTAAATTACAACAAAAGTGTCAGGGTATTCAAACACCTAAACCAAAAATACTTTCACATCTCCATGGGATTACAAGTTCAGCATGGTTTCTAAGGTGATACCCACTACAACCTCTACCCAAACAAGACGAAACAACCCATGTTCAGTAAAAAAATTGGGCACCCATTGGGCCTATCAAGTCAAAAACTGAGAGGAAACTTACTTAGGATCCTCAAGTTATACACTGTTAAGGGAGAAATCCTACACAGGATCCTCTAATGGAAAAAAAATCAGGCATCCTATAAGAGATCCTCGGGTTGGTACTTAGGAAAATTCATCCTATATGGGACTCTCAAGACAGCATAAGAAGTAGAGCAATCCCACATTGGATCCTCATGAAAACACGTTGGTAAAGGGATCCTGTAAGGGACTCCCAAGATCATCTCATAAGAAAAGGCATCCCTTAGGGGATCCTCAAAAATATAAAGAAGATAGAGGCATCCTATACAGGATCCTCTAGGCTGAAATGGATACAGAGGAATCCTATATGGGATCCTCGATATCTATTGGTCTCACTGACTCATAGGACAAAATGGCACATATCACAAGGTAGATGCCTTCAAGGAAAATCTTCAAAGACAAATTTCAAGAGAGATAGATCGTGGATCATCTCATAAAAGTTATCACTCTCAGTATATGTTTAATTCAACTATTATAGGAAGAACCACTCTATTAGGAAAATCACAAAATGACACCTAGGATTCCTCAAAACACCACAAGGTTTTCACCATCACAATATATGAGAAAAGATACTCAAAACAGACTACCCATCAATTAAATTCATAATCCTTGGTGAAAAGATATGAAAACCCCTCAAACAGTTTAAAGGGGCAGTATACGGTGTGTTACCACGATATATGATGTGTACCCACAGGTCACCACAATGTGTGTAATCCCACCGTCCTGGGCATGAAAACTCCCCAGGTATATGGAATATAAGTTGGGCACATTAGGTATACCTGACATGGGGTAACTTCCCATGTCATTAAATAGGCATAGCCATGTACTTGTCAAGGATATGTAATTTTATACAATGTGAAACCCACATAGGGTCTAGCTGTGTACTCTACACATCCATGTGACCCTAGAGAGGTATAATGGTTGGGTACTCATCGACATGACTGAGAAAAAATACATGGATTGTACACCATAGTACATGGAATATACTTTAAAAACATTATCTTACCCAAATAGGAAGCACAAATGGTGTGTCACCCTGAACCACATGTTGTGTTGTCCAGTTTTCCTCAATGGAAAATCACCTAATCACCCAAAACCATTGTTTTCATCCCCAAATCTACATATTAGGCCTCTAGTGTCCATAATCAAGCATAATAGAGATTTAACTTTATAAAATGAAAAATATATGGGGATCTATGGAGAAAACATAAAGAGGTCTATCTTTGGGTGGGAACTGACAGAGCTTCGCTCAAATCCGTAGTCCATGATTATTGCACATCGGTCTGGAATATCAAGTGCTCTGTGACAATACATATTTCTCTCCATATATCTTTATATACCTACCTCTACCTATTTTCTATCTTAGGTAAAATGAAGAGGTAAGCCTCATGGGATGCGTGATAGTCCATAGGGAATAAAGGAAAAAAAGAAAAGAAAAATAAGAAAAAGAAAAGAAAAGCAAAGGGGACCCTGACTGGCCCTAGTACCCGAATAGAGTTTATATCCCGGCTAGGGGAAACTACCCATTCTAGACTCAACGATGAATATGTAATCTCAATTTGACACTCTATTAAAAATATATTTCCAAAGGAACCTATTTAAATACTTTAACATTTATTTAATTAATTATTAATTATTAATTATTTTTCAAAAATTAGAATTTCTCGAAATTGCACCAAAAACCTATCTTAGGGTAAATACCATATTCAGAGACCAAAGGAGTAGTCATAAAATTTATCTAATATCACCTTATATGGTAAAATACCATTTTGCACCTTATGATCATTTGAAATAAAAAATAAAATTTCTTCTCAAAAAATCAGTCTGACAAAAAAATGTGGCCTTACAATCTCCCCACTATAAATCTCCTCATTTGTTAGAAGCCTAGTGGTAATCCTAATAGTTAGGATCTCAACACAATAATTTACACAATGATCTATAATGACTATCCAAGGACCAAACTCATAGATCTTGCAACTATCTCATACATGGAAGATGTTTAATTGAGACAGATCTGGTACTCCCCGCTATAGAAATACCTTATTCGTCATATCATAACCAAAATTTAAGTATAAAGGTTCATGGAAATTGTAGAGTTAAACTAAAAATGAGGTTCACCAACCCTAAATGTACAATGGTTCCCTCCACACATTATGGATTACCTTACACTACTCCTCAAGTGCAACCTCAATAGGTTTCTCTTCTAAACCTGGAAACACATTTAGAAAGAAAATGATCTCAGTATAGATCTGATTATCTATTAGAGTACTAAAGAAAAAATAAAAATAGATCATGAACATCTCTAACTAGGATTACACTAATATTTTATAGAATGTAATGTATTGGTTCCTATGATCCAAGCTCACAATTCTATCAAAACCTGACAAGGATTCATCCACTAGTCAACCGTATTATAGTAACACATTTTTTGAATTATCCTCTACCAAGAAGGAACATTCATCATTTAAAATATAGATACTAGGAAACCAAACCCACATCAAATTGTGAAACCATTGGTCCTCATCTCACACTCAGCCACTCACTAATTAAGGATTCAAATGATATCACACGAAACCATCTGATACCTTTACCACCTGACTCGTACAACAATGATTCATCTGTTAAAAGGATAAGCTAACCATGTTATATAGAACGATAGTTTTAATAATCTAGAAGATCAAATGGAAATAATTTGAAAAATAGGTAGTTATACATGTGAAATGATTTATTCCATGATCGCCTATCACTCGGTGTCGTTTTAGTCACAAGTGTCTAACGACACTCTAAAAACATTTTTAATAGTCAAATCATTGTTCGGCCATGATTGGAACCCAAGAATTCCTTCCCGTAAAATCCAAAATTGACACTAAATCACTCGAGGTTCTTACCAAAATCTAAGCGCATCAACATTTCTATAACACAAAACTCAAGAACTAACCCTTCCTCGATCTCAAAACAAGCATAAAACCAATCTCACTACCTAAAAATACATTTGAAAACACAGTCCAACCTATCACACAGGCTACCCACAAACATAACATACGTAAAAATACTAGGATCTAGGTCAAAACTAATGGCCTTTGGGCCTCCGAACTAGCCCTAAAAATCATGTCTCACAACAGGGTCACAAGGTCTAACCATCAAGCCCCAAAAGATCAAACCTCTCTAAATAAGGTAAACATCTCAACGACCTAAGAAGTTAAAAACTAAAAACACTAACTATAAGTGCTTGATAATCTCTAATCATCCTCATAAGTAACTTCTCCCTCGAGTTCATGATACTAATGCAGAAGAATAATTGAACTACCACTCATCGGGCATCGATATATGGAAATTCCCCCTCAAGGCCCAGTTTATAAGAGAAGTGTTGGTATCCATAGGTATTGTACTCAGATATCTGACAAGGTAACCATGACCTAAGAAACAACACCCTATAAGGGTTAAGGTAATCATGTACCTTATCGACCTACTAGGTTCATTGCACCACCCTAGCATGAGGACCGAGTCATCCGCCTCACTAAAAATGATTCAACAAAGATCCACATAACCTACCATCATAAGGAAATAAATATATGTATGTATTTACAAATCAATAAGCCTCGGTCTTCAGTAAAATCACACACTAAAAGGCTTATATTATGTGAATCCAACATGATAAATATGACACATGCGATGCCTTTTTCTATTGCTCTAAAAGAGTAAAAATCCATCACTGACCTCTCTCCAATGGCCAAGAGACAGAGTTCCATTGTAAATCATAATATCCAAATAACATGTGCATATTTGAAGGAAAAGATGTATACAACTGCAACATCGCAAATCAGAGAAACAATCCCATGCCTTGGAAACCAGTACTTCCTACCAGAACAAGTGTTATCAACACACCAGTCCGATATCCATCACATGTTATGAAAAATTATTAATATCGTTACCTACCATACCTAGAATAGTAAATACTAGGAAAAATTGATCTAATATCACATTTTAATGTTCTGGCCTAGATTTCACTAAAACGGTGCCCCAGGATGGTTTGTTATATGGCCTCAAGCATGCCTTATTGATTGCTAGTGGCTTACAACTATCAATGGGGCCTAGGGTGTGATATTGGGGAGAATATACCCTCAAATCAGAGTAAGAAAATAGTTTAAATAGCTAAGTATCGTACATAGTAGTAAATAAACCAAGTTTAGAAGAATTAAATAAACTAAAATAGAGTATTCTATCATAATAAATGAATATTCTACAAAATACCAAATAATTATGTCATACATACAGCACTGGTCACTCACTAGGCTGACCTTACAGATATATGAATACAAAAGAAACTGAAATAAAAGTATAGGGATCTAATACTAACACTAAACCAGACCATATTCCCAATATCGAGACACTTTCAAACTACACCATCCCAAACAGAAGAACCCACATGAGCATCTACGCTCAAAAATGCAACATCGGGCCTCATCCCCATCCACCATGCATCTATGATCATCCTAAAAAAACATATGGTCTACATATACACGGATGTTCATGTGAAGGGGTGTAAAATAATCTCAGTATGCCACCCCGATAAGGAAACCATAATAAACTACTATAAGTGTATATTAAAGAAAATTTCCTTAGCCTAGGGGAGACGTGACTAAAAAGATAAGTAAAACCAAAACCTAAAACCATAGTCAAACCCCGAGTCCTTGATCCCAACAAACTGGGCAAGTTCCACCATGGATGACCAAATATATATAAGTATACATTTATAGTCCCATAACTATACATATACACCTAAATATGAATATTTATGAGTATGTAAATGAATTAATATAAAAACAAACAGCATTCAGTCCTTGGGTTTGTAATCCTGATCACCTGGACATCATATGCAAGGGAATTGAGTTGGATGTTGTACCACTCAAGTCATGTATCATTAAGACAATCTATGGGTCCATAATCCCAATTGAAAAATACATTCTTCATCCAACGCTGAAAATATCTTTGAGCAAGCTACGTCACCACAGGTGGATAGTCATCCTACACCCAGGTTCACCCATACCCACCTCAAATAATTGAAACAATGGATTCTAGGGAAATACATATGGATATCCTATAAATAACCATTGATCTGGACAACATGCTACTTAGGCCATGTAAATCTAGTACAATGTCTGATCCCCTGGTCTTAGTTTGTTGGTGGTCACGAAATTTGGAACTCAAATAATCCATAAGGTCCTAACCCTTAAGCGATTTGTAAGGAAAATTCACTGGTCATATTCCATGAACCGTCCCTCAAGTCTCCAATAAGGGAGAGAATAATCATCCCCATCATCGGGAATTACATAATCATTTCGGGTATCCAATCTCTGCTACACAATTGGCCCTTAACAGTGCTAGTGTTTATTAACACTAGAAAAAAATTCTGATTAATGGTATATTTATGAGCACTAAATAAGGCACTGATAAATTTAAACTTTTATCAGTTCTTTATTTAAGCACTGATAAAGGGAACCATTGTCAGTGCTTTATTTTTAGTTATGATAAAGTGAAACCATTATTAGATATTTATTTTTAGCGCTGATAAATATTTATTTCATCAGTTCATTTATAGCGATGATAAAGGTCAGAATAAATAAAATTATATAATTAAATAAATTGAAAATTGAAAATTAATTTATCAAAAAAAAATTATTTATTAAGTAATTATTAATAAAAATGAATAAATTGATTATACATTATGAAATATTAGACATTTTATTAATTAGATAATTAAGATAATTAATGTTATTGAATTGTATATATGAAATATACAGATATATATTAATGTATATAAATATGATTAATGTATTAAAAATTATTTATTCTATTTAAATTAAATAGTTATTTTTTTATTGAATAATGGTTTATAATTAAAAATTAATGTGAATAAGAAATATTGACTAATTTTATTGTACTCGACATATAATTTAATTTTATTTGATTTTTTAGTTTAACATAAATCAATTGTGTGTTGTATTGATTTCACATATATGTAATAAATGCATTTTTTTATACAATTCACAGACACAAAACTTATACATTTTTCAATATTGTTAAAGTGTACTTATTCTTAATTTATTCAATTTCATGGTAGTTGGGGTTTGTCTTAGTGGTAAGCACCCCATAATCCTACATGAAAAATGGAGATTCAAAACTCATTGGGCGTAGGTACTATAGTAGTACTGTAGTGTACTGTAGCAGTGGTGGCACTATAGCAACATCGAGCCCTGTAGCAGCGGCAGGTCACTATAGCGGCGACATGTCACTGTAGCGGCGGTAGGGTACTGTAGCATAGGTAGGGTACTGTGCGGTACTATCGCAGGTGGTACTATAGGAGTAATATTCAAAAATTGGGCTTTGGGCCCTAAATTTGGGCATACGGGCCATGTAATGGGCTAAAATGCCCACTCGGCCTTTGGTCTATGTAATGGGTCTCCCTCTACCTTGTTAAAAGAGGTCTTTGCTTTGATTTAATAATAAATGAGGCTTCAGCCCCAACCTTTTAAAAAAATTATTCAATTTCACTCATTTTTAACATATATGCGCGTACTTAAAATTAGATATTCATTAATAATATTAAAAAAATATTTTAAAAAAAAAATTAAAAATAAATGTATTTATAAATGCTCATCTTCTATATTTATACAATTATTTATTTATAATTATAAATAAATAAATATTTTTTAAAATTATTTATATATTTATAAATAAATAATTATATATATATAAATAATTATTAAATTTATTATAAGTTTCATTAAATAATGAATATATTTACTATATTTATATTTATATTTTTTATTATATATATATATATATAATTATATAAATATATATAATGATATAAATATTATTTTTGAAAAATAAATATATAATTATGAATAAATAATTATAAAATTTTAATAAATATATTTAGAAAGGAATAATTTACCTATATTTTTATTTATATATATTTATTAAGTATATATATATTTAAAATTGTTTTTCCATAACTATATTTGTAAATCCTTTATCATCACTTAAGTAATAAGCGTTGATAAAAGCATCTTTATAGGCTCTAAAAAGGTGCTGATAAAATGAATATTTATTAGCACCATAACTTTAATGTTAACAAAGATTGATTTTATCAGCGCTTTATGTGGAATCCACCCACTTTCATTACTCCTCCTTAGTGAATCAAAGCTCAAATAACACCACCTGAATGCCTCCAGTTGGTCGAACATCTTGCCATGCATCTATTGTTTGATTATTGTTAGGATTTCCATAGAGGGTCTTGGATTTTCTTCAACCTATCATGTTTGGCCTTCTGATTTTCTTTTTTTATTTTTTGTTTTTTATTTCTTCTTCGATGATGTCGTTATTTGTGGTCTGGTGATTGTATACAATTTTGATTTTATATTATAAATAGAACGATTCATTTATGATCCATTTTTATTGACTAATGATATATGGACCCTCTCGATATATGGAATTATTGGTTATATCTGACATTGAACCATGGATTTGTTTCATTTTTGTTTTACTGCAATGTTTTATATCTTCTTACAAAATACTTTTTCCATATATGTATATAAATGTGTAGAAATTTTCACGTATTTTCTTGTTTACTGACTACTAATTTGAGGCACATTGGTGGTTCCCTAATGATTATATATATGTTGAAACCTTTCATGGACACCTCAGTGGACATAGAGCTTCAGATGCTATTTCTCAGGAACCAAGTTAGTGGAGTGATGTTTGGTACTCTATTGGTTATATGTATCATATGATCTAGTTCCTCATAGAACTCACTATGGTACTTGGTTTTCTTATGGAGTAGATTCAAAGGGTATATCCCCAGTTAAGCACATGAGGTTTTATCACATCAATCCTACAATTTTGGAATCATTTGTCACGACCCGTCCTAGTGGGTCCCACGTCGTGACTCCCCAAGACTACCTCCAATAGGCCAGGGGCTGGTGACTAGCACCGAGTAGGCATAACTAATATGGGAGGCATTTCCTATGTAGATGTACACACGCACACATCTCTAGGCCCACAAAAGGATGAAATGTAAAAACCACTAAGGAAAAAGAATGGATGCATACAACTAAACCCAACCAATAGAGTACGATGAAAGGTAGAGTACTGTAATAGTAAACTGGGCTAGAATACAAGCCCACCAAAATCAAGAGTCTGAAAACTGCAAAGTCCAACCTGTAAGCACCAAAAGGTACTGGGACTACCGCTCGTAGATGTAGGAACGCCTCGACCTGTAGGGAACTCAGAAATCCCGGTCTTATCCTAGTCTTCCCTAGACTCTGTCGAAAGGTTGCTCGTCTGTACAAGACACCAGACGTGCGGGCAAAGCCCATGCAGGGGTGAGTATAAAAATAATCAGTAGAGGCCCCCAAAAACCACAAAGAAGTGCACAGAGTAAAGGTACAGTCCGCTATGCACAGTATATGTCTACAAAACATATATAACAAACCAGATATACTCAAAACCCAGACTCGTGGTCTAGAGACAAGTCACACAACTGCATACCCCCGTTAGGGATTCTGTTCGAAGATTCCCTAGTGCACTCATTCCGGGAGAACACACTCCTTGAGTCCTATAGCTCTGATGACGTCCTTCCGAGAAGCGCTATTCGTCGGGAACTGTCACAAGAGGTATCTATACTCATTATGGGAGACACACTCTTGAGTGTAAAAGTTACGATAGATAGATGCACTCATTACGGGAGACACACTCCTGAGTGGAAAGATCAAGGTACACAGATGAGGATCACTGCCAGGGCCATGGAGGATACCGCGACTCATCCAGATTCACCAGTTAGGTGATACACCAGTTAGGTAGAGGATCAACACCCGGTAAGGTTGGTCACGTCGATGCCTGACTCTACCTAGGGTCAGGAGTGGATAGAGGATCTCGATCCGGGCCTCTCGGGTCCTGCGTAGCCGCTTCTGAGAAGTTGTATACACTGTTTCGCCTGAAGCCATGTAGATCAACACTTGTCCGTGTACTAACCAAATTACACGCCATCTTTCGGGGAAGGTCCAACACACCCTGTGACCAGGGTCACATTCCGTGTGATTATTCTTTGACCCTGAAACCCTAGTCGCCACCCCCAGTACTACACGGCTTGTTCTTCGGATGTACATGCTGTGTATTCTGGAAATTTCCAGAAACGATTCCCTTCATCGGCACGCCTCCCGTGGTGCTCAGATCAACGATCCGGCCATTCGATCGCCGCAAAAATTCCAGGTTTTTCTCGCCCCAACACCAAGAAGCCTCTTTCGTCATTTTTGGGCCTCCGATCGGCTCCGAAAACGTGTCCCGATCTTCCCGCACGAAGAACGCTCTTTCTGATCAAGTCATATTTGTCATCCACCATCATCACCACACCTTCACATAGTCGTTGCAGTGTCGAACCTTCGATTTGGGATTGTTGCATCGCAGAATGGATGTGCAACTATCCCTTGTTCGTCGCCCCGTGAAGAACGTGAAGAACGCGCGAGGAAAGAAGGAGGAAGAAATCCAAATAAACAAATTGAGGAATGAACCTTCACCATCATTCGTCACAGAATTGATCCATTCCCGTTAATAGGATTAAACGGAGCAATAATCAACAACAACATAAAGCATGGATCAATTCCCCATAATCTTCTCAAAGAAAATCCGTCCCACAAGAACGTACGAATCCACGGATCAACTTGTTCGTGGTTGATCCGCGTTCGTCGTTTAAACTCAAATACGGGGAAAAGAAATTGAAATAACAACCCCAGCCTTTCGAAAGGATCAATCATTGATGAAGGCACTGCACCTCCGTTGTCGTCGAGATCCTTCAACGTTGTTGGCATAGCGATTCTCGACTTCGATCCGTCGTCGCTCGTCACTGAGAGTTTGCTCCAACGCGTCGTAGATTCAGCAGACGTTCCTCTCAAACGTCGCCAAAGATAAACAAAAGTTCAACCCTTTAAAAAGGGAAACAAGATTGGAACTTAATTAAGTGGTGATATTAATGACTCTTACCTACCTATTCTTGAGTCATTATGACACACCATTAGTTAAGGAAACATACGTCCCGTCACTGCATATTAAAAAGTCAAACTTTCCATTTATTTGTCATTATGCCACAACATTTAATTAAGGAAACTGCTTTTCTTTTTCTACACTGCAGTGGTTTTTTCCATAAAATAAAATAAACATTTAGATTTTTATTTTATTTTTATTTTCTTTAAATGTCCGAAAAATTAACTTTTTCCCTCGAACCGCGTCGGTTGAATTTAGCCTCATTCTTAGGTAAAGTCTTTGTCCTAGACACAACGGTGTGCTCAGATTCCTAATCCGGGTATCCATTTGAAAACTCCCACAATCGCGCACAAGTGCCGACTCACTTAACCTAAAAATTTCAAACCACCATTCTGGGCTTACTGGACCTCAAAATGATGTGCCGTCTTTGCGCCCAGTCTCCACATAATTCCATATAATATTTAAAAATAATAAACGGAAAAATCCGATACATTACATCACTATAGTGCCTTTAAATCACGTTATGTTTGAATATTTGGTTTTCATCTATTTTATATTTCTTATAGACTATAAGTGAGTTTTTATACATGAAATTTTTGTGTGTCTATATAGTAATTCCATCATTTATTTATATATTTGCTTGTCTAACAGGTATGCCTATATCAGGTAATGATTATTTTGGGTTTTCATGTCCATAGACCCCAAGGGTCGTGCTAGAATTGTATGCGACCTCTGGTACTAATTGTTTCTATTTGGGGCAGACCACCTCCCATATGTGGTTTTTTACACCCAATGTTTAAACAATGATTTATTAAATTTAAGGTGTGTTAGAGTTCATATGACGATCTCACCTTATGTGGTTTTGGTAATTAAGCCTAGGGTTATTACACAATCCATATTCTAGTTTAAACGTATAAAGTTTAGTGATAATATCATTTATTATCTACCTTTATCTCCATCTAATTATCATATACTTTGAGATGATTGAACATAGTGTATCCATCCATGTACTTATACAATATCCTTATATCATAGATATAAATAACAACGTGATTCAATATAAATACGATGCATCCCCTATGTGCCTTATATAAGAATCCTTCTCACCCTCGCTCTCTCTATGTGGTTGGTAATTAGGTATAAAGGATTCCAACAAATTTAACTTCTATTATTGGTATAATATAATGCATTAGTGTTTGTAATACTTCTAGAAGTTTTCACTGGATTTGAGATTCTTTTTCTCCAATTTAGATAATATAGAAAGTGATGTAGTCAAGTAACTTTCCATTATCTACAAAAATAAAATAATATTTATTACATTTTAATGATTAGTTAATGTGATTCTATTAATGATTATATTATATCTCTCACTATTTTTTCAAATCCCAAAGTCCCTTATTGTTGGATTTGTAAAATCTAGGCGCTCAGATATTCTAGTAGAAATGATTCATATTTCCCTTCATCGATGTATTGATCCCATTAAACCAAGATTTATTCCTTCCTTTCCAAATTCACCAAAATGCTACAAAAATAATTATAGTACTGTCAATTTTATCATTAGCGTTATTCTTAGATCCATGAGACCATTTATCTAGTTTATTGAATGAGAGTTTATTATTATTTTTTATCATATTTGAGTTTCCCTTATTACAGTTTTCTATAACTTTCACATTTGATAATGAATATATTATGTGTATTTATTTATATATAGTTTAAAATTTATCTTTTATGAACCCAAAAGATATAAATTTTGGACCCTTCTAAAATCCTCTTCTATGAACCCTTCTAAAATCCTCTGTCCATGTTTATGTTGTTTTTATTTACGAAAAATTAATTTGGAAGAGTGGGAAGAACATTTGATTTGTCATAGAATAGATCAAATATATAAATGTTGTAACAAACATGGTGAAAAGATGATTGTGGAAATTGATTATGATGATGTTATGGTTTATGAATCATTTGATATGAATACATTTGTAAAAGATGATGGAGATCATATGGAAGAAATGACAATGGAAATTGAATATGACCATCTGATTTTCTAAAGTTGTTTGAGGAGTTAAATAGTTGTTATAAGGAACCATTATATATAAATTATACTAAATACATAACATTTTTAGCTATATTGAAGTTATATAATTTGAAACATGGTAGATAATGGAGTGACACAAGCTTTAGAGAACTACTAGGTCTTTTAAAAGATATGCTACCAGAAGAAAATGAACTACCATGACAAACATATGACACTGAATTAATGTTACGTTCAATGAGAATGATCTCTAATAAAATACATGCTTGTCTAAATGATTTCATATTGTTCTGCAAGGACTGTAAATATGTTGGGAAAAAATTCCTCATTGTAGTGTTGAACCATTTTTTAGGTGTTTGTGTTTGTTGACAAGGATGATTTTATTTGTGAAAAAGAGGGTTTCCATGGATAGTTTTCAGGTTCTAGAGATATTGTTGACAACCTATGTTGACAAAGAATGATGAAAATGGAATGGACAATCTGTGGGTGGTACAAAAAGAATAGATCTAAGGTCACGCCATTTTCTAGTGTTTCCCAAATTTTGGGGCCACAAAATTGAAAAATGGAGATTCATGTTTTTGGAAAAGGAATTTACCCTCCAGATTGAAGATGGTATGGAAACTTGCACACAAGGAATGTTTCAGGAGCATAATGTCAAAAAATGGAAAATTAATGAAGTGCGTGAAAGATTTGGAAATGTGCACGAAAGATAAGGTTGCACGAAAGAAACTTGCGCGCCCAATGCAACGTCAAACAGAGTTTTGCGCACTCAAAGAGAATCTTACACGACACAACGAATCTTCCATACAGGGTCAATAATTCCTATAAATAAGAGGTGACCCCCCTCATTAAATAAAGATCAACACTTAGAGAAAATACAAGCACTGGATCGTATAAGAATTTCATGCAAAGGGAGTTCTGTGAAATATTTTTATTTGTATGCAAGATAAGAAATTTGTGCATAAGATTTGAGTGGCATGTAAGATTGAAGTTGTGTCCAAGGGGAGTTTTGTGAAAAAAGTGGGATCTTGTGAGCAAGGAATTAAAGTTATGTGCAAGACATAGTAAGGGTTGTGTGAAATATTTGGAGTTACCTAGTAGTACTATGGTAATGTGGTATTCATCAGTGGATGAAATTTGAACTTCATCAGGGCGTCTACATACAGTGGAGGATGCATTCATTAGCAGGAATGAAGGGACCTCCAAGTCTATAAAATGTTAGTGGATCTTCTAAAGAAGTAGTGAGAACACTTTAGTTCATAGATAAGTGAGCTTTTAAATTGTGAATGGTTGTAAACCAGGAGGGACAGTGAGTCTGGTTCGAACTTGTAAATAGTAGTGTGCTTTTAGTGTATTTGGTATATCGGCACATCGTTGGTGTATGCTCCTTGGATGTATCCTAGGGAGGGTGAACCAATAAAAAAATTTATATCTTATGTATGATTGAATTTCTATTTATAATTTTTTATAGGAAAGAGAGAGAATGTAGTTTTTCTTTACAGAAAAAACAAGATCAATAAGGGATGTTTTTTTAATCTGTCATACCCTGATTCAGCCCCCCCCCCCCCCTCAAGGTATCTTACCCAGTAGACCTAACAGAATCACTCATAAAAATCCCTCAGTGTCGCATAGATCAATACAAGAAAAATGAATCACGTCTTTCAAAATATGTATGGTACTTTCCGATAATTCCACAGTTTAGAAGACTACATAGATGTTACGAAACTGCGAGAAACTTAACATGGCATGAAGATACAATAATTATTTATGGGAACCTATATCATCCAGGAGATTCTCCTTGGTGGAATAAAATTGATTACGAGTTTCCTAAATTTGGAGAAGAGCTGAGAAACAATCATCTTGCATTATGTATAGATGTAAAAAATTCTTTTGGGGAACATAGTATCTCTCATAGTACAAAACTCATCATGATGGTAAATTATAACTTGCCTCCATGGTAATGAATGAAGTGAAAATACATTATGTTGTCTCTTCTTATATTTGGACCAAATAAATCCAGTAAGGATATTGATGTCTATTTGGATGCATTTATATAAAATCTGAAATTGATGTGGGTTACATGTGTTACAATATATGATGTTAACACAATTGAATAATTTTCATTGTGGGTCATATTGTATGGAATGATAAATGAATTCTGTGCTTCTGGAAATTTATCAGCCTATAGTTTTAATTGAATTTTAGGGTGTCCCATTTGTGAAAAATACACATAATGAGTTCGGTTAAAACATTCCTCAAAGACTATGTTTTTAGGATATTAGAGTTTTTTACTTTGATGACATAAATTTTGATCCTAGATGATATCATTTGATGGGAATATTGAAAAAGGTACCACACCATCTTTGGTAATAGCTGATAAACTATAAAGAAAAGTAAAAAATATTTACACTATTTTCAGAAAACCATTTTTTTAAAAACCTTATAAAATCAAGTTGGAAGAAGGTATCAATTTTCATTGAATGACCATATTGGAATTGTTTGTATGTCATAAATTTTTTTGATGTCATGTATGTAGAAAAATTTATTTTATAGTGTTATTGCAACATTAATAAATGCAATTCGTTAAATGAAGTATGGAATAAAGGCTAGGTTGGAGTAGATTTAAATGGGAATAAGGGAAGATTTGGAACCGCTGAAGGGTAAAAGGCAGAAATTTCTTCTTTAATAACTTACACTCTATCCAGATATTAAAAATTGATTTTTTTTTTCCTTTTTTGTACTAGTGTAAAAGTTACAGTGGGGTATTCATCAAATATATTTCATGTTGTGTCAATGACTAATTTGATGTTAAAAGAACTAAAATCACAAGACTGTCAGGTTTTGATGCAATATTTAATGTTTGTTGCATTCTATTTCATTTTTACTCAAAATTTATGACATAGATTAATGAGAATCGACCTCTTTTACAAATCCATGTGCTGTAAATTTATAGACCCTACTATGTTTCCCATCATGAATAGGGATATTAAATTCCAATTATGTGAATTATAGATGTTCTTCCCACCATTATTATTTGATATAATGGTCAACCTTATGGTTTATTTTGTTATAGAGGTTTAACTATATGGTCATGTCCATTACATATGGATGTACCCCATTGGACAGTACATGAATATTTTGAAAGGGTATGTTAAGAATTGAAGTCGGCCAAAATTTTGTATTGAATAATGATATATTATTGAAGAAGTTATTGAATTTTTTGCAGATTACCTATTAGATGTTGAAAGCATCAGTCTCCCAAAGTCTCATCGCAGTGAACGCCTTATGGGCGAAGGAATTTCTAGAGGAGATGTTGTTTCAAATACCTTGACATAGTGGGAGAAAGTACATATTTACATATTACATAATAGTAAAGTTTTCTATATATACATTGAAGCCCAAAAATAAATTCTTAGATATTTTAATAAATCAAGGTATGAAGGATCGATATCAGAAACACATATTCATCAGTTTATAGGATGGTTCAGAGATCAAATTTATAAGGAGTTATCTGAAAATCTGAATTCAACTGCCAAATGAATTTTATGGATAGATAGAGGACCAAATGAAAATTTTATATCTTACACTGGTTTTGTAATCAATTGTTATATGTTCTATACAAAACAATACTATGACTTTGGAATGATGAAAAATAGTGTTGTTACACTTTTGGGTGAATCACTGCATATATCTGGTTCCAAGGATAGAAATCCAATTTATGAAAATATGTCTTTTTTTGGAATTATTGAATAGAAATACGAGTTGGATTATACAACATTTTAGGTGTTGATATACCATTTAAAATGGTTTAATAATATCAATGGAGTTAATGTTGATAAAATTGGCTTTGTGAAGGTGAATTTGAATGTGGAAGGGGAAAAGAGTAGTTGTTTATAAAGGAATCACAAGTAGTGCAAGAATTTTATGTCACTAATCCAGTAAACAAGAATTGGTTGATTTTCCTACTAGAGACTAAAACAAATTTTGAGTCAGATTAAAATTCAATTGAGGATTACCCTTTCATTGGGATATCACAATTAGTTCATGTGGATCCCAATGTAGATAATGTCTTGTACATTAGAGGAAACCACAAAGAGGGGAGTTTTATTCTCAATAGAGGAACCAAAACCTTGATACCTTTAAAAAATTAAAGAGCTTTCAATGATAAGGTAAAAGAGTTTTAATATATTATGATTTTTCTCATAATATTATATGTTCTCTAATACATTAACATAATCTCAATAAAATGATTAACTGGTCATTCAGATAATGTCTACTGTACATGATGATATTACTAATCCCTCTGATGAACAAACTATAAAGAAAGTAACCCTTTAGAAATACGTAAAGGTAATTTTATGATATACTTTCTCTATTTTACCAAAAAAATATATAATGAAATGTTTATTCAATTTTCTTTATTCCCTATTAAGTTCATATTTTTATAATATTTCTATCAATGATTCATGATTTTATAAGAAGAGAAATGAGGGTTTCTCCACTCAAACACATATGTAATATTTATGTTTACATAGTAAAATAATTCTCCACATAACTAATGTATTGTTTCATATTAATGATTAATTTATTTCTTTTTATTATTGCTCACATAATAAGTGTTTTATTATACAATTGGATTCTTTTGTTCGAGTTGGGGTGCTATGTCCATCATTCATACCTTTCTACACCAAAACATACACAGACTTATTCTCCCTCAAAACCTTTCCCCCCTAAAGTGGTTCATTTATCACATTCTTTCAAGTTACCTACATTTTCTTTGTAGGAAGAGAAATGACACTACCTCTACTCAATTATAGAGGTAATATTGATGTTTTCATAGTAATATCATTGTTTATATAATTAATATATAGTTTTATATTTATGTTTTATTTATTTCTTTTTAGTATTACTCACATAATATTGTTTTCTTATATAGGTGGATTTTTTTGTTCAAGTTGGGGTGCTCTTTCCAACTTTCATGCCTTTATGTGAAAGTTTTAGTATAGAAAGGCATGAAAGATGGAAAGATAACTACATCTTGAACTAAATATTCCACCTATATAAGAAAAGAAATTATTATGTGAGTGATACTCTAAATTAATAATTTAAACATAAATATGAAACTATACATTAATTCTACCGAAAAAAATTGTGATTCAAGTTTAAAATGTCATTTCAGTAAAAAAAATTGGTGTTCTAAAATACAAGTAAACACATTAATATTGTTTTGATATGTAGTAAAATGATCCAAAAGTCATTTTTAATGTGTAGGAATTAGTCGTACCTCATTCTGATGCACGGTGTGATCGGTTTGACTATAAGAGTGTCTTTATTTAAAATTGACATCAATTTTTGTAAAAAAACTGGCCAACTAAAAACCAAAAAAATACATTCAGATAATTTTGTTACTCTATGAAAATGATCCATAAGTGAGTTGATATTTTCATGAATTATTCGCACCACAATCTAATGCACGGTGTGACTGGTATAACTCCATGTTCTTGTTTTTATTTAAAATTGACATAAATTTTAGTAAAAAGACCAACTAAGCTACTCAAAATTGATAAAATGCATTCACATTCTTTAAATAATTTAGTATAATTATCCATAAGTCATTTATGATGTGTAGGAACTAGTTTCACCTCAATCTGATACACAATGTGATCGGTATGATTCAAAGTGTGTGTTTCAATTTTAAAATGACTTTTTAGTAAAAAAGACAAGTGACATACTCAAACCCAAGAAAAAATAGTCAGGTTTTCTTTATACTTTAATAAAATTATCCCTAAGTGATTTGAGATGTGCATTAATCAGGCACACCTCAATATGACACATGGTGTGACCAGTATGACTCCACATGTGAATTTTTATTCAAAATTGACATCAATTTCTGAAAAAAGACCAAGAACCCTACTCAAAATTGTGAAAATTCATTCACATTGTTTAAATTAATTAGGAAAAAAATCCATAATCCATTTTGGATGTGTAGTAATCAATTGAACCTCAATATAATACACAATGTGATCAGTATGAGTCAAAGTACATGTTTCAATTTTAAAATGACATTTTAGTAAAAATGACATGTGATGTACTCAAAACTGAACAAACACATTCATATTATTTTGAAACATTAGTATAATGATCCCTAAGTCATTTTTAATGTTTAGTAATTTGTCGCACCTAAATCCAACATAAGGTCTGACCAGTGTAACTCAAAGTGCATCTTTTTATTTAAAATTGTCATCTATTTTAGTAAAAAGACCAACTAACCTACTCAAAACAGAGTAAACGCATTCAAATTGTTTATTTACTTTAGTAATATGATGCATGAGTCAATTTTAATGTGTTGGAATCATGTTCACTTCAATATGATATATAATGTGATCTGTATGAGTCAAATTGCTTGTTTCAATTTTAAAATGATATTTCAGTAAAAAAAGAAAAGTGACGTACTCAAAACTAAGAAAACACATTTAGATTTTTTTTCAAACATTAGGAAAATGATTCCTAAGTCATTTTCTATGTGTAGGAATCATTTTTACCTCAATCTGATGTACAGTGTGATCAGTATGACTCAAAGTGTGTCTTTTTATTTAGAATTGTGATTAATTTATATAAATTTGACAATTGTCCTACTAAAAATGAGTAAATATATTTGGATTGTCTTGATACTTTATGAAAATGTTCCATACGTCATTTTTTACATTTATGAATTAGCCTCACCTCAATCTGATACATTTTGTTCCCGGTATGACTCAAAGTGTCTGTTATCAGTTTAAAATCTACATTTTAGTTCAAAAAGTGTCACTCATTGAAAACTGATCAAACATGCTTGTATATTCTTGATAATTTAGGATATTGATTCATAAGTCATTTATGAAATGTATGAATATTTTTAACATAAAATCGATACACGATGTGATCGTAATGAGTCAAAAGTGTGTGTTTATAGTTTAAAATTACATTTTAGTAAAAAATATAACTAATGAACTAAAAACTGAGAAAACACATTCAGATTGTTTTTATAATTTAGAAAAATGATCCAAAAGTCATTTGAGATGCGTAGGAATCATCCTCACCTAAATCTAATGCACAATGTGACTGGTATAACTCTAGTTGTGACTTTTTATTTAAAATTGAAGTCAATTTTAGTAAAATTAACACTATCTATTAATTTATTTATTTATATTGTTGCTAACATAA
This sequence comes from Viscum album, assembly GCA_963277665.1. Lineage (NCBI taxonomy): Eukaryota > Viridiplantae > Streptophyta > Magnoliopsida > Santalales > Viscaceae > Viscum > Viscum album. The sequence goes on along the minus strand of OY728121.1, from coordinate 1,401,075,724 downwards.
TAATTATTTTTTTATGTAGTTTTATTATTTTGCTTGATCAGGGGAGGTTTTTTATGAAATTTCATGTGTTAGGTTAGGATTAAAAGATAAAGTAACATTAATGTTTTCGAATGTATGTAATAATTTTTAATTATGTAATTGTGTAATCCAATGTTTTAAATGTCTATAATATAGTGTTTTTTCTTGTGTTTGTGATCTAAATTTAATTTAATTTAAATACTTTGTTGGTAATTATTTATATTTATATCTGGTGTATTTCGAGAGATGTTTTTTGCTATTACAGTATGTTGTGGTGGTGCTACAGTGTGCTTTTGCAGCACACTGCAGTATGACCCCTTATCAGTGCCTTTAAAAGCAATGATAAAATTCTTCTTTATCATTAATTTTAAAAGTGCTGATAAAATGTACTTTATTAGTGATTTTATAAGTTCTGTTAAAGGTATAATTTATCAGTATTTTAATAAGCACTGATAAAATAAAAATTATCACTGCTTTTTCAGCTCTGAATAAAGACCATGGCTTTTAACCTCACTCGTGTAGTCAGTGCTTTTCTAGAACTCATAAAGGTCATTTATAGCACTTTTAAAGCTCAATTTAGTTGTAGTGATTGGTGTGATACACTATTCATCATAATGTGGTCAGGTAACCAACTCGGGAGAGTGTAATCATCCATATCCCTCATGAGAGCCTAATTTTCCACGAGTATAATTAGATCACAGAGAGTGAAATCATCTTCATCACATATCAAACCAAGGAGAGAAGAATCATCCACATCACATATCAAAATAAAAAGAGAGGAATCATCATCATCACATATCAAAAATATGAGAGAGAAATCATCCTCATCACTCGAGAAATCTAAATCATCCATGAGTATCATCACTACGGATTTGATTCCTGTATATTATAATATTAGGCTCAACTGCCAGATTCTAAAAAATACCTCTGAACATCCCAAAAAAATATAATAATAAAACATATAGCTCAATATCCAAAACCCATATATTACTGCTACATATACCAAAAAACATAAGAAATAACATGGTTCAAAATATTGATCATAAGAAAGCATATCTAGGCATTACAACAAGAAATAAGAATCCTAGTAAGAATGTCTGAACATACCAAAAGAAATAAAGACAACTCGCATTAGTCTCAACAGACACTAACCAAGAATCACCTCTAGGGAACATCATTGCATTAGTAATAAACATGTTAAGTCACAAAAAAAAAGAGTGAGGGTAGCTGAATTCCTATCCCAACACTATTATCAGGATTCCATGGGCATACAAGTTTAGCACAGGTTCTAACGTGACACCCACTACCATCTCTACTCAAACCTGATGTAACAACTCATGGTTGATCAAAAAAGGGAGAAACCACTGGGCCCATCAAGTCAAACACTGAGAGGAAACCTACTTGATATTCTCAACCTATGCATGGGTAAGTGATAAATCCTATAGTTAATCCTCTAATGGAAAGAAAATGAAGGCATCCTATAAGGGATCCTCTAGATGGTACTTTGGAAAAGGCATGCTACAGTGGACCCTCAAAACATTGTAAGAAGTAGAGGCAACCTAAATGAGATCCTCATAATAGTACACAGGTAAAGGGATTATACAAGGGACTCCCAAGATCACCTCCTTAGCAAAGGAATCCCTTAGGGTGTCATTGGAAATAGAAAGAATATTGAGGGATCCAACACGGGATCCTCTAGGTCAGAACAAAAACAGGGGAATCCAATAGGGGGTCCTCAATAACAAACGGTCTCATGGAATCATAGGATATAAGGGAATATCTCACAAGCTATAAATCCTCAAGGAAAATCTACGAAGTCAATGTTCCAGAGATATAGCTCATGGCTCATCTTAGAATAGTTCTCACTCTCAGGAGACACATAATTCAACTATTGTAGGAAGAACCTCTCCATTAGGAAAATATATAAATGACATCTTGGATTCCTCAAAACCCCACAAGGTTTTTACCATCATAATATAGTTGAAAATATACAAATAATAGACTAATCAAGGGTCCAATTCTGACTCCAGGGTGGAAAGATGTGAAAACCCCTCAAAGGGTTAGAAGGGGAACGACATGGCGTGTCACCATGATACACGGTGTATACCCAAAAGTCCTTATATGGGTGTGTAATCCCACAACCCTAGGTCTTTAAACTCCTTAGGTACATGGAATGTAAGGCAGGTACATGGTGTGTTCTTGAAATGTGGTACATGCCTGTGTCCCTCAAATAGCCTAGCCATATACTTGGCCAGGAAATGTACTTTTACATGGTGTGTGACCCAGACAGGTTCTGGCCGTGTACTCTACATGGACATGTACCCCAACATAGGTAGCCTGGTCGAATACTGGGTTACATGGTCGAGACCCATTCCACATCATGTACACCCATGTATATGTCGTGTACTTTGAAAACTATGTCTTCCACAAATGGGAATAATATAAGGCATGTCACCATGAACCAAATGTCGTGTTGCCTAGTTTTCCCAAATGGAAAACCTCCAGATCACCTGAAACGCCCATTTTCATCCGCAAATCAATAGATCATACATCTAGGATCCATAAGAAATAATAATAGGGATTTAAAGTTAGAAAATGGAAAATCTCTAGGGATATATGGTGAAAAAAAAATATTCCTACCTTTGGGAAGAAACTGCATAAGCTTCGCTCAAATCTTTGGTCCATAGTATCGATCTAGCATGTCAAGAGAACCATGACAGTACAATTTTCTATCCTTATCTATTTCTATTTCTCCGTCAACCTCTTTTCACTATTAGGTTTCGTGAATGGGGAAGTCATGGGGTGTGTTTGAGAAGTCCAAGGGAATAAAGGAAAAGATATAGAAGAAAAAGAATAAAAATAAAAGAAAAATAAAATAAAAGTAAAGGGGGTCCCATCTGACCCTAACGTTTGACTTGAGTTTATTCCCCACCTAGGAAAAACTCCTCATGGTAGAATCAATTGAAAATATAGAATATCAATCTAACACTTTGTTAAAATGATAACACTGAACAAACTAGCACGAATAATTTAATATTTATTTAATTAAATATTAATTATTAATTATTTTTATAAAATTTGAGTGCCCCATAATTCCACCAAACTCCTATCATAGGGTAAACACACTATTCTGGGACCAACATAGTGGTCAGAAAATTTATCTGAGATCACCTACTAATGTAAAAAAAGACTATTTTACCCCTTACAAGCATTTGAATTCAAAAATTCAAATTTATGCTCAAAAACTCAATCTGAAAAAACACGGGTCCTCAAAATCCCCCACACCATAAAGCTTCTTATCCTCAATAATCTTGGTGGTAAGACTATCTGTCAAGATTTCAACCAGATATTCTGCACAATAAGATATTTGGACTATCCAACGACGAGCCTTATACCGCTAAAAATTGTCTCCTACATTGAAGAAGTTTAACTAGGACTAATATGGGACTCCACAATATAATAATAACCTTATTTTCAACTCAAAATCAAACTCTGAACAAAATGGCTCACAAAAATATTGAATTTCAAATAAAAATGGGGGTCACAACCCGAAAACGGCCAATGGTACACTCCCTACCTTATCGATTACCTTAAACCACTCCTCGAGCACAACCTAAATATGTTCCTATTACTAACCAGGAAATAAATTTTGAAATAAAATAGCTTGGTGTTGGGATGACACTATCTCAGGATACAAAAGATAAAGTCAGGAGAGAGAATTATCATCTCTAACTAGAGGTACACTAAGATTCTATGAAAGGGTGTGTTTAGCTCCATCTGATCTATGCTCACCATAAAATCAAAACCAAACCATGATTCACCCATAGGTCAATAGTATTATAGTAAATCATTTTATTTTGACGTGTCCTCTACCATAGAGGAAATTTAATCATTTAAACTACAACTCCTAGGAAACCAAACCCATATAAAGTTGTGAAACGATCGATCCTTAGCTCACACTCGTTCACTCATCGATTAAGGAGTCATAAGATATCACATGAAAACAAGGTGTACCTTTATCACCTAATGGGTACACTATCACGTCATTTATTACAAGGCTAAGCTGTTTGATTTACATGCCATATTAGTTTTAACTAGCTAGAAGCTCCCTTAGAACTCCTCTTTAAAATTTGGCACCTTACCTCTGTCAGGATCTATTCCATGATTGCTCGTCTCCCAGTATCATTTTAGTTATGAGTTTCTACCTACACTCTAAATACATGAGAAATAGTGGAAACACTGGTTGACCAGTCCAGAAACCCAAAAATTCATACCCACCAAATCCAATCTAGACAAAAAAGCACCCTAGGTGCTTACCAAAAGTTGAAGGCATCAACATGCCTATAAAGAAAAACTTAAGCACTAATAGTGCCTTGATCTCAAAACGAGCATAAAACCAATATCACTACCTAAAATGAGTTTAAAAACATTGTCCAACCTATCATGTAGGCTACCCACAAACCAAACAAACATTGACCTACTAGGGTACAGTTCAAAACTAAGGGCCTCTAGGTCTCACAACTAGACCTACAGATAAAGTCACACAAACAGGTCACGAGGTCTAAAAAACTATCCCCACAAGATCAAACCTCCCTAAAGAAGGTAAATATCACAATGAAAAATTAGGGTCAAGACTAAAAACAGAGATTGTAAGGTCCTGATCCTCTCCAAGAATCCTCATAAGGTACTACACCCTAGAGGACATAATACTAACATAGAAGTGGAATTGAACTGACACTCATGAAGCATCCATATATGGAAATACTTCCCTCGTGGCCCAGTTCACAAGAGAAGTCATATTATCCATCGAAATCATACTCATTGATCCAACTATGTAACCATTACCTAAGAAACAACACCCTATATATAGAACAATAGAATAGAATCACGTGCCATATCGACATACTAGGGTCACTCCACCACCCGTGCACGAGGATTGAGACATTATCCTTAATAAAAATGCCTAAATGTATATATATATATATAACATTTCATCATAAGGAAATATATATATGTATGTAGACCCATATAAATAGGCCTCATTATTCAATAAATTCACACACTTGAAGGTCTATATGATGTGAATCCTACCTGAAAATTTTGATACATGAGATACTTCATGCCATTGCTAGAAAAGATTAAAAATCCATCCCTAACCTCTTTAAAATGTCCAAGATCTATAGATCCATAGAAAAGAATAACATCAACATAACATGTGCCTCACTAAAAAAGAAAATCACATGCAACTGTAACATCACAGTTTAGAATAACAATCCAATACCCCAGTAGCAACGACTTCTTATCGATGGAAGTGTTCTCAACATACCAGTATGATATCCATCACTAATTCCAATAAAACCTAATACTCCTATTTACCATATCCCAAATATTAAACACTAGAAAAAGAAAAGCTTTGATACCACTTTGTAATGTCTTGACCTAGATTCCACTAGAACAGTTCCCCAAAACAGTTGGTTACAAGGCCTCAAGCATGCATCCCCATGCAACAAAGGCTACCAACTAGTAGTGAGAGACTCGGGTGTGATAGTGGGTAGGATATCGCCTCATATTAGAGTAATAAAATAGTGTAAATAGCTAAGTATCATACACAATAGTAAATAAACAAAAATATGACATGATGTAAAAATAAATGAAAATGTTACAAAATTCGAAACAACTCTATCATATATACAGCACTGGTCACCCACTGCACCGACCATACAGACACAGTAATACAAAATAAACTAAAATAAAAGTAAAGTTACATATTGTAAACACTAAGCCAAACCAATTTCCTAAATTCCAAACACTCTCAAATTGTACTAGCCTGAATAGAAGAACCCAAACAAGTACTAAATCCTGAACATGCAACATTGTGCCTTATCCCTATCCACCAGTCATTTGTGATGAACCTAAAAAGAATATATAAGGTCTACACAAACATCGAGGTGCATGTGGAGGGGTGAGAAATAATATCAGCAGCCCACCTTGATGAGGAACCTATAGTAGGTTGTTATAAGTTTAAACAAAAGAAAATGTATTGATTCTAGCCAAGACACAATGAGAAAAATAAGTAATACCAAAACATGAAACCACATTCAAACCCCAGGTTCATGATCCCAACCAACTAGGAAAGTGCCCCATGGATTTCCGTATCTATATACATATACATGTAAATTTCCATACCTATATGTATATACTTAAATATGAATATTCACAAGTTAATGAAATAACATAAAAACAAATAGAATTTGATCGTTGGGTCTGTAATCCTGATCACCTAGACATCATGTGCAAGGGAATTGAGATGGATGTCATACCAGTCAAGTCATGTATCATTAAACCGATATCTGTCTCAATAATCCCAATCAACAAATACCGACTTCGGCTAATGCCAAAAACATCTCTAAATAAGCTATATAACCACAAATCGATACACTTCATACACCTGGGTTCACCCATACCCACCTCCAATCCCTCAAATAATGGATTCTTGGGAAGTACATCCATAAATCCTTTAAATATTCACTATGTTATATGTCATCCTTATTAGGATAGGTAAATCCAATCCAACATCTAAGCCCTAGGTCTTGGTCTGTAGGCAGTAAAGTCATTAGAAACATGGATATTTCATAAGGGTATGACTCTTAGGTGATCTGTAGGGATAAATCATCAGTGAGACACCATGAACCACCCCTTGAGATTCCAATAAGGGAGATAATAATCATCCCCATCACCCGAAAGATTTTAATCATTTCAGGTATCCAACTATGTGAGACCCCACATATCACATCATGGTAAAGTAACCACATAGGGAGAGCATAATCATCCATATCCCTTCAGAGAGCATAATCATACATGAGTATAATAAGATTGAGGAGAGAATAATCATCCCATCACATATCAAACTGAGGAGAGTAAAATCATTCTCATCACAAATCTAACTGAGGAGATAATTATCATCCTCATAATATATCAAAAAGAGGAGAGAGGAATCATCCTCATCACATGAGATAGTGTAATCATCCATGAGTATCATTACTAGTGTTTCCATGCCCATATATCATAATAGATGTCTCAATAGTTGAATACTAGGAAACACCTCTGGACATCCCAAATAAATATAATAATCAAACATATGGCTCAGTAGCTCAATCCTAGGTAATACATCTAGATGTACTTGTAAATATAAGAAATAAAATGTCTCAAAATCCAAATCCCAGGAAAGCATGTCAGGGAATCCCAGCAATAATTTCGGATCCCAAGAATAATGTCTAGAAATCCCCAAATAATGAAAGACACCTCATGTTAGGCTCAACAACCACCAACCAAGAAGCACCTTTGGTGAATGTCATTGCATCAAAAATAAACATGTGAAAGAAAAACAAAAGAGTGAGGGTAGTCGAATGCGCAACCCAACACAACAGTCATAGCCCCATGGGATTATAATTTCATCATAGGTTATAAGGTGATACTCATAACCATCTTTACCCAAACCCAATGTAAAAACTCAGGGTCGGTTAAACAGCAAGGCACCCAATGGGACCCTCAAGTCAAACACTGAGAGGTAACCGACTCAGGATCCACAAGGTATACACAAGTAAGGGACTAATCCTACATGGTATCCTCTAACAACAACAAAAACTGAGGCATCTTACAAGGGATACTATGGATGGAATTTGGGAAAAGGCATCTTACACAGGCCCCTCATGATAGCATAAGAAGCAGAAGCATCGTACATTGGGTCCTTAGAATGGTATAAATGTAAAGTGATATTATAAGGGACTACCTAGATCATATCATAAGAAAATCATCCCTCAGGTGATCCTCGGAAATAGAATGAAGATACAGGTATCCTACATTGGATCCTCTACGTCGAAACAGAAAGAGAGGAATACTATAAGGGGTCTTCAATAACAACTACTCTCACGGACTCATAGGCTAGAAGCGCACATCTCACAAGGGATACGTCCTCAAGTAAAAGCTAAGTTTAATAGATATATCTCATGGATCATCTTAGAATAGTTCTCAATCTTAGGAGACACCAAATTCTACTACTAGGGGAAGAACCTCCCCATTAGAAAAAGCACAAAACACCACCTTAGAGGCCTCAAAGCACCACAAGGGTTTTACCATCATGATCTATGTGAAAATATACTCAGAAATGACTACTCTTGGGTCTAATTTTTACTCTTGGGTGAAAAGATACAAAAAAACCTCAAAGGGATATAATGGGGCAGTACAAAGTGTGTCATGTACCCTTAAGGCCCAACTTGGGCGTGTACTCCCACTGTCCTAGCAATCTAAATTCCCCAGGTACACAATGTTTAAGGTGGGTACACCACGTGTACCTGACATACGATCCCAACTCATGTCCCTCAAATATACTATCCATGTACTTGGCTAGGCTGTATACATTTATATGATCTGTGGTCCACACGGGGTCTGGTTGGGTACTTGACACAGCCATAAACCACTACATGGGTAGCCTGGATGGGTAATCAGGTACAAGGCCAAGACCCATTACAAGGTGTGTACAACCTAGTAAATGATTTATACTTCAAAAACATAATCTTCCCTGAATGGTAAGAACAAACAGTGCATCCCCCTAAACCATATGTTGTGTAGCCTAGTTTTCCACAATGGAAAACCTCATGATCACCCGAAACCCCCGTCTTCATCCCCAAATCAACAGATCAAGACTATATGTGATATAAACAAGAATAATAAGGTCTTAAATTTAGAAAACATAATATATATGGGTATCTATAGTGAAAACATAAATAGTCCTACCTTTGGGAAGAAACTACTGAATCTTCTCTAAAATTCGCAGTCCATGGTTGTCGCACGTCAATCCACTACGTTGAGAGATCCATGATGATACATATTCTTCTACCTCTATCTTTATCTTTCTCTCTCTCCCAATTTTATCTCTAAGTTTTCATGAAGGTGGAATTCATAGGGTTTGTACAAGAATACATGGGGAAAAAATAATAAGAAAGAAAAAAAATAAGAAAAAGAAAATGAAAAGAAAAGAAAAGGGGGCCCAGGTCGGCCCTGATGCCTGACTCGAGTTTATGCACCGCCTAAGAAAAAAATCTCATTACAGAATCAACTTCAGAGATAGAATATCAATACGAAACTCTATTCAAAATATATTTTCAAAAGAACGTTCATTATAATATTTATTAAATTAAATGTTAAATGTTCATTATTGCATTAAAATTTGAACACCTCAGAATTCCATAAAAATTATGTCCTAGGGTAAACACCCTATTCCCAGACCAACATAGTGATTAGAAAATTTTTCTGAGATCACCTGATTGGGTAAAAAGACCATTTTACCCCTTACAAGCATATAAAATAAAAAAAATTCAAATTTATTCTCAAAAGCTCAGTCTAGAAAAACCCATGTGCTTACAGTTAAAGAATTTATATCCTTGTCACTGGGATGAAAAGGCCTAAAATGGAAATATTTTTTATCTTCTAATGATATTTTTATGGATATTTAATTATCATCTATTCTTATAGTCATATACAATTTCCCATCCTTTACTCCTTGGGGAACCACCAAAAATACTCAATTCACTTCATAGACTTTATTTGAGAATTTCATTCCATAGCCTTCCTCTTCAATATATCTTATGAAAATGGTGTTCTTTTATAGAAATGTGATGTTTTTGAATCCTTTGAGTCTCATTTACCCACCATTATTCATATGGATGTTTACATAACACTTTATGATCACATCAAAGGATTCATCATCTACTAGATAAAATTTCCTGAAACTTATAGATTCATAATTTAGTATGAATCCATATTCTACCAGTGAATGGAACGATGAACAAGAATCAACCAACTATTATTCCACTACAACATTTATATAGAAAAATAATAAGTTTTTTTCTTCCACATTACTAAAAGAGTTTTAACATCCGAAGGTTAATTTCCTTCAATGTCTTTCCATATGAATTTTATAATTATCTTTTATATTTATTTTCAACCCAAAACCCTATAAAGTTGATCTAGGACCACCCAATGTACTCATGATCCTTTATTAAGACTTATCTTCTAATGGTAATGTTATATATCCTGCGGGGTGATATTCATCGTACATCAGTATTAAGTGCACTAAAAGATAGATATTGGATTACCCTATGATGTTGTTCTTCATTTAGAATCAAATTTTAAACATCCTCAAATACAAAGTTCACATTTCTATAGGATTTACTAAAATTCATCCCCACCACTTCCCAACTCTCCATAAGTTATGATAATATAAGAATCGCCCATACATCATCTCAAATTTCACCTTCAAATATTTATGATCCCATTATTTCATATTGAAGTCACTCATGTGATCTTCCACTATTATTAAATGTGATAACCTCATGATAATTTACAATCACATAATGAACACTTTGTTGAGTTTTATGGGTTTCTCGTACATATCTGAAATGAGTTTCATGAGTTATACACCCATATTCACTTAATGGTTGTTAGAGGAAACATTATATGGTAATGATACTCATACCAACCTAAGAGACTTTATATCAAACATTTCCTACTCTACCTTTTCAAATTTCTCTAGATTCACACCAGTTAACGGAATATTTAGGTATTTTGAATTATATGTTCCCCCATATTCATTCTTTAAAATCCAAAATCCACTCCATAAAACTTACCTACATGAAACTTACCTTCATCTAATTCCATATCTTCTATTAATTGTTAAATCCAACTAAAAATGAAATAAAATCATCGATGGAATGAGAAAACCTTAGTGGCCTTTGATTTTGTTGAGAAAGAACTGAACCAAAAGCTTCGTGTAATGTTAGAAAAAACCTCTTCTCTAATAATTTTTATCATAAAATGGTGATAACTAGGTGACCATAGAAACAATATCCTCAATAAACTAGAATATTACATTCTATAAGTTTATCATATCAAAAATCAAGCCTCTACATCTTCCCACAACAAAATGTTCTGGAAGTATGTATTCTACACACCTTAATCACCATACAAAGTTGACCCTCATACACATTTAAGTAAATCTCATAGGAATAAAAATTTAAAAGAAATATAATAGAGGAAAAAACAAATAAAATAACATGAGAGAGTTATATTGTTTTTAAAAGAGGTCTTACTTCCAAGGTAGATACACTGCTAATTTTCATTACCATTGGATGTAAAAATAATTGAACTTTAAAATGAAAAAAAAACAATCTATATAATTAGATATAAATAATTAACACATTTTAATTATTTGATGTAAAAATAGTTTAGAATCATTGTTTAGATTTCGATTCACTATACACATTGAGAAGTACTATTCATGAGATCCCAAATTCCACTTATAGAAATACCCAACTATTTTTTCATTTTACCCCATCCTCCAACATTCAAGTAGATTTCTCCATTTGGATAGATTAATATAGATCTTTAGTATCCCTTTTAATTTGACCATTTCCCTAGAGAACATTTTAAAGTACTATTTATAGAGACTTCTACTCACTAAACATCTGAACCATTCTAGTAGATCATGTATTCATTTGAGTATTCCAACTTTTGACAGACTTATGACCACTTAGATAGATTTTTTATCCTTTGAAAATAAACCAATACATACCATCTTTTGATGAACTAAAAATCCAATGAACTAAATCTAGGGTAATAAAAATGACTCAAGAAACCAAAAAATATATCATAATTCCTGAACCATCAAGGAGAGTTTCATCTACATATAGGAGAAATAAGATGAATCTATCATCCTTTTAAACCATTCATTATAAATATTTATGTGATTTTATTTTCATGAAAAATTTCTCCTCTATAAAAAGTGTTGAAATTTTAATTCAATTACCCTGGAGATTGTTTCCAACCATAGAGAGTTCCCTTCAGTTTATACATTAAGACCTTTTTCTGATTTTCCATGAAACTATCAGGTTTATTAATGTAAATTTTCTCCATAAAATATTCGTAGATAAATTTTTTGGGAATCCAACCCACTGTTCAATCACTAGAAAAAACCATCTAATTATGACACACGGGTGAAATTAGGTCTTCTAGAAGGAATTTTCTCAGCATAGTGTACTAGAATATAAAAATCTGTGCACCCTTATCACGATAGAAATTTGATCTGAACACTCACAAAAGTAAACTCACCCCACACAAACATTCAAGTGAAAAATAAAAAAAAGTATACAAAAAATTATTTGGTTAAGATAATTTTTCCTACATCCATGGGAGAAACATTTTTGTATTTTCCATTAAAATAAAAATTTACAATAATTACACTTGAATTGAAAAAAAGTCACTAAAGAATAATCATAGAGATTAAAAATTTTATAATTCTCTAACATTTTTCTGAAAAAAAAAATCACTTTGCAAAAGCTCCGCACTTTCCTTTTAAGGAATAATCCAGCTGGTCAATCCAGTTATAATGACCTCCTATTATTATAGAGGTCCCTCCATTATGAATGGTGATAGATAATCTCTAGAAACAATATAATTTAGACCACATTTCCTAGTGAATGAACTAAGTTACACTTTTACTAGCAACTCTCATTCACACTATCCTGGCCACCCATAGTGCACACATCCATTGGAGGATATCGTCATTTTAACAACCGTCTACCCACTGAAGAAATTCTAATACTGATTCCTGGACCCCATAGATGGTATTTCAACTGACACACTCTATCTAGTAGACTAATATAGGCTTTAAATTCCCAATAATATCCTAAGTAAATTATAATTTAGAGAATCTCTATAAACTTTCCAATAATTTTTCATAAATAACTCTTTCCACTTCAATATTAGTAACAGTCAGTGTTCCATATTCCCCTTATTTCCACCCAATCCCTACTGAGGTACAATATTACCTTGAAATTTCATCGACCGAGTCCTTGATTAACATGTTTACAAGGTTATATTTTTCAACTATATTCCATATATCCATCACTTTCTACTCTTTTATGTTCTAGATGAAGTCATATTTCAAGTCGATATACTTTATTAATTCATGGAATAACAAATTTTGATACAAAGGGATTGTAATATGATTAACATAGAATAGCACTCCGCCCTTCCACCTCATTTTGAGGTACTCTAATAGATGTATCAACCATGTTAGTACCTTTTATGCCTCTGTTTCAACTACATACTCTTCTTCCATTTTGGATAAAATAACCACCAGTTAGAGTTATGACATCTAGATAACTAACATTCCTCTATATGTGAACATAAACCCAGTGGTTCTCTTCTAACTATCTGGATCCAAAAAATAGTTTTCATAAATATAACTATAAAATAGATCATCCAATCTAAATCAAAACATTATAGCATTTGATCCCTTCATAAGTAAAATAATCTAATTCATGGCCTCCCTGGGTTCCTTCCCCATATTTAACTTGAAATTAATCATAACTTACACAAGAAATGTAATTTCCCATTGAATACATATCAAAATATATTTAAAAGTACCTACATCTCAAGTAAATGGAACTTCCATAATATATAAAACTCCATCTTATGTTTTTAGTGTATTCTCCTTGGCCAACATGAAGTGTTCAACTAATGAAATTGATATAGGATTACATTCAGACATCCAAAATATCTTGATGATCTTCCATACATGGTCCCTCTAATATAAAACAAAATTTCGTGCACCTCAATCTCTCTTAATCTCTATTATCAATATCTTCTAATCCTATCTAAAATAATTCCTCTCAAACCATCAAGATAAAACATTATTTAGATTTTGAATATTAATAATATCCATTCAAACAAGAAATATATCATCCATATACAAGAGAAAGATGATGAAACATCCATCATTCCATGACTTCTAGTAGAAATTATGATCTTTGATGCTCTAATTGAAATCTTATTCATTCAAAAATGAATCAAACCTCCAATTCCACTTCATTGGAGCCTGATTTAAACCACATCGCCCTTTCTTTAGCTTACACGCCATTTTATGGATCCAATCGTCATAAAACCCATCAATAACTTCATATAAATCTCTTTAATACTAGATAATAACATTTCAACATCAATTTTTTAAAATTTATAACATTGGTTAAAAATTGAAGCCAATGTAGACACATAAAAATTTTGTTTTTCATGTTAGTTTTTATAAATATGATTTTGAGAATTCCCCAAAAACACAACATATTAGAAATATTTAGATATCTATTTTTAGGGAATTTTATGTTAAAATCCTTCATACATTATTTACTAAATCAATTTTTTATGAAAATAGAATGGAAGGAGTCTTTCAAAATCAGTTTTTCCTAAAACCAATGTTAAAATATGAAACAAAATGAAATATTTCTAGGACTTCAATGTCATTTTTCTAGAATACTATCTTGGAAAATCAATTTTAAATTTAGTTTTTAAAAAACCAACACTGAAAGTTAATAACTTTTTAAAAATATTCTAAAATACATTATTATAAAGGTATTTCATAATAATAAAAAATCAATGCACAACACAACAACTCAAAGAGCTGTAGAAAAATAGATTGAAAACTTTAATCGCATATTAAAAGAATAATATACTAAAAAAACTATATCTACAAATCAGTCAAAATTAGAAAATAGTATAAAAATAAATTTTTCAAGGTAGTTCAAGTCATTTTTTGTATAAAGAAAGACATCATAAAACATATACAAAAATAAAAAAATTTTGTGAATTTAAATATACAACAATGTTTTTAAATTATAAGTGTTATATTGAAACTAACCTTTTAAAAATCTATTATTATTATGGTCAATATTATTTTATAAATGAATCATAAAACATAATACCCATATTAAAACCCACCTTTAGGTGATGAAACAATATTTATGAAACAATATTTATAAAACATAAACACTAGATATCTAATAAAAAGTATTCTTTAATATACAGGTGATCTACCTGAACTTTCACTAATTCAATTTTATGGTCCCGTTGTTGAAAATTGATCCCTATTGAACTCAATACATGAACTATTTTAATTTAAAGAATCAATTATAAAAACATATGTACAATGATAATATTAATATTAAAGAAATAAAAAAATAGAACAAGTCTTTCCCTTTTCATACCTTTTTAAAAATCATCAAACATCTCCCAATAAAGAGCTTAAAAATATGTATTTCATTCATATGTGGAAAATATAAATAAAATCCTTTGTCAAGAAAATATAAGAAATACAAAATTAATAATATTATAATGAATCGTGTATTTTTAATATATATGTTCTATTACATTTCAAGGAATGGAAAACCCAACATGTAATATGCATGTTTTTTAATCTTTCATATATATATTGAATTTTGGCTTGTTGGTTCATGTATTTCATAGTAGTTGAAATTTATTTGGGATTCCAAAATCCATAACTATAATTAAAATTTTAATGTATGAAAATAGGGTAGGAATACAAAATTAAAAAGTAATAAATTAAGCCAATATAACCTATGTTTACTTAATGAAATGAAATTTATAAATGAAATATACTTATATGGGAAACAACTAAAACATAGGTACAGTGATATTCTTACCATTTAAAACATAAATGATTCCTTTTTTAAATATATTTAACATATAATATCTTTTAAAAATACCAGTGATAATTTGAAAAGTATACTAATTTAGTATTATAGAATAAAATGTGTTAACATTTTTATCCCATCAAGATCCAAAGGAGTATCTAATGGTGTTGGTTCCTAAAATTTTCTTTTCCATTATAAATATTCCTTTTATTTCATATACTCTAATATAAGTTAAGTGTAAAAAAATTATTTATAATTTTAATTAAAATTAAAAATTAAAATTAAATTCAATGCATACCTCGTATTTTTACTAATGATAAAGACTATCTATCTATGATAAACAATTACCAATACAATGTCCAAATATGGTCACCTCCTTAGTATGTAGCAACAAAAAAGTAATTGGATTAATAATTTCATTTTTATTCTAGTCTTACTTGACATAACTATATAAGATGATGATATAAATAACCCCCCATATGATGCACAATTATATAGACTACAATATTTACATGGAGATCTCCTTCATGAAACTTGTCGTACATGATCAACTCTGAATGAGGAGGTTGATGATGAAGGTAGGTGGGATATAATGGTGTGTATGTCCAATTATTTCAAAAAACATAGCCTTTATAGATTTTTTATTTATATTATTTATCAACTCATTCAAATATCGTAACTCATCCTTAAAAGAATCTATTTCTCATTTGTATTCTTCCACCTTCAATTTCATACTAGGGACTCCAAAAAAATTTCTAATATTAATTCCTTACCCATATCCTCTAACAGGGATCGGGTGTTTGGGCCTTCCTAAATAAGTTGTAATAATATCAATGCAACCCTTATAAGTAAAGGTCACATGTGTCCCTTACTCCTAAATGGTATCCTGAAATAATATTTTCAAATTTTATATTAGTGGGATGAATTTAAAAAATATTAATAAATAAGAAAAATAAAAATTAATTACATATAATATTATTAACCACTTCTTTTTCTTGGTCAGTAATAAAATTCCCCCTTTTACAACCTTTCCATTTTAAATTTATCATGACATGTGGGAGGAGATGGAGGGATATATTAAATCTCTTTAGAGCCACTACTTTACTTAGATATTAATTCATTAAATTTATCTATAATTTTTTTCTCCTCTAATAAAAGATACCCTCCATGTGAGAATGTTTTTGGTTATAAATTATATGGCTATATATCTTAGTGAGTTATCCTAGAGGCCTACTTTATATGACCAAATTAATAAGTTATCAAGTATTTAAAGTTAATTTAACAAATAAATTTTATAAACAACAATTACATAACATAAATACATCCACCTGATAATTATAAAAAAACTTCACACGCGTCTCTCTATATATAAACCCATAATTAAGGCATGGATCTTAATTATTTTTACACCCAAGAATATAATATGAAGTTGAATTTATCTAAAAATATCACCATATGGTTTTATAAAAGTATAGACACATTTATTAATTAATTTAATTCCTTAAAATTAAATTTTTTATCTTTAATCAAATATATTAAACATTGTTCAAACTGAAATGTATAATATTTAAACCACTGTAAATCAAAATAAATAATTTTATAAGTTTTACCATTATTGACTTAAATAACTTATCATTCACCGATTTATCAACACTCTTTTAATCAGGGAATAAAATATATATACTTCAATGACTCTTAATATCCAAGTAACTCTTAAGATTCTTGGAACGTGGTCTGAATGAGCGGTAATTATCATCAAATTTAGTTATAAATATTTTCCCACCAAATGAAAGTAAAGGTTTTGGAAAAAATTTAATTTCATGCCTACCAGATTAAGGTGCAATAGTCTCTTATGGGAAGAATAACAACTACACATAATTTCAAGAAATATAAGTTTAATTTCATTAAATTATTTAATTATTATAGATATATTTATATGAATAAATGTGCATACCTTATATCCCTTTCCTCTATGCCCATCATTTATAAATATGTATGATACTTCAATAAAAATTTTTGTACCTGTGTTTTATTAAAATTAAATAATTATTATAAATAAAAAATTGATTTTTTATAATAGAATGAAAACTATAAGATCTTATAATTTTGAACCAAAATATTTTTCACAAATCTAATGAATATAAAAAAATAAAAATAATGAAAAAATTGATTATAATCTAAAAATTTATACTTTTTACATATATTCCATTATAAATTAATCATATCATGGTTAAAAATGTAATATTTCAGGATATTAATAAAATTATATATGTTTTATTGAATAAATGTGTATATCTAGAAATTAAAAATATCATAAAAAAGTAACAAATAAACTATGAAGGAAATATTTTTCAAAATAAAAATAGATACTTTACTCTAATGAATATAAAAAAAATACCATAAAAATGGAAGTAATTCTCAAAATCTATATATATATATATAAATATCAAAGTTAAAATCTAAAGTTTTTGAAAGTTTAAATTTTACAAAATAACATATATTTACTTGATTGATTATGAGAGTAATATAGTGTTTTCCTATATCCCTTCTACATGATCATTTAATGTTTCATGGACTATATCTGTATCGTAGTCATCATTATCTTTAGGTGATTGTATAATAAATTAAAAATCTCACATAAGTATTAAGAATCATCAACATTATTATCCCCTAAATGAATTATTTTCCCCTAAAAAGGATGAACAATTGGTCATATAAAGGTTCTACAATATAAAATATTTATTTTCAAGTTTCACCATGAAAAATTATTCCTCTTTGAAACTATATTTTTACAAATAAAAAATTTTAAATCTATACTAATTATGGTTCAAACCAATATTTATTACAACCCAATTTCACATTAACATCAATGCACAAATTTTGTTTAACAAATATCTCATATATCCCTAATAACTCTAAAATATGTTGTTGTTTCATAAATTCGGATTTTATCTTTATCAATAAAGAAATGTGATTCATTATTCACAAACATTATTAATATATTTTTAATGATACACTTATCATCCTAATTTTTTATATAAAATATATAACCATTAATATTAAAACCATATCATGTGATTGGATTATCACTTAGTCCCCTTACTAACGCTTTTAATGACACTAATGTGAATAAATCGGTGTAGAAGTTCTCCTTAAATCATGAAAAAATTATTTTTAAGTTCATTAATCAACACTTTACATTTTTTTGAGTATCATACATTAAATCAAACAATATGTGGTGATATATATGGTTGAACCTCAGCTGTGTTTTCTAAATTGTATAATTTTGTATGTATCACTTAATCACATAAAATTAACTTTACCATTATGCCACAGATATCTTCACATTCACAATTAAAATTAAAATTTCAAGATATTGGGAGACCCATGTGTGTCACTTCATACAAATAATGATTATATAACTCAATCGCTTATTCTAATATATACTTTTAATAATAAATAACTTTGGTCAATGAAAATTCTTAACATACCCCATTAAAATTTTTATATGTCTTTAAAAATGATACATATGATGTAAATAAATAGGCCCCAATATTCTTATCTCCAACACCAAATTAAAAACCATAAAACCATTGTGTCAAAAAATGATGGGTAAAATACATTTATATTTGATAAAGTATGATTACAACTTCATTATTTAAAAAATCTATCAAATTTGGACTTATGGAATTACTAAAAATAGAATTAAAATAGTAACACAACCTGATGATAGAGTTTCTGATAGGTATCAATAATATTCCACAAAATGAAACTCGTATTGGTTATTTCATCAATACATGATAGTCATTAGATTCTTACCTATTAACTTTAAATACATTAATGACACCAAATTTCTCACATTTGGAGAAAACCCACTTTGTACTTTAATACCATACAGAACTTGAAAAAAATTATTATCTTCTCACTCTTTCATAATGTATGAAAATACATATTTAAATATATAATGTTTCCTTTTATAGAGGGGTATAACTCAAAATGTATTCCCAAGGATACTAATTCCACTCATGCATGAAATTCATATTGTGTATTTCCTTTTATGAATAAAAAAGTTCCAATATAACTTTCACTTATTTTTTATCAACTTGTATAATGTTTATTCTATATTTTACGAAAATAAATTTTAAATAAGGTAGCTTGAATAAAATGGAACATTTCTTCCAGGTAACTTTTTGATGACCAGGGCATTATTTCTTTCTAAATGTGACATCAATGTTTTCTACCCAATTGTATATTATTTAGCTGAAAATGGTTTTTGTGAAACATTATGCTCTTGTAAATTATTAAATTTCTTTTTTCATATTTTATAAGGATGATTCATTCACAAAACATTCTTGGTTTACCATATAAAATAGTTTTCCTCCAATGTATAATTGATGATACAAAGTCCCCTCTTCAAAAATTGGAAAAGATTTATGTCCCTTAACACAACATCCAGATAAGTTTATATATGCATGAAATCCATTTATAGTGAACATTATCATAGAACATAAAATAAAATAAACTTTTTTTTAAGAATAAAACACAATAACATGTGTCTCCCATAGAAATTTCAAAACATCATTCAATGGTGATAGATACATGTCAATATAATTTCCATATTTTTTGGCCCTCAAATCATCAAACTCATTATGAAAAAATTTATATTCATATATACAGGTGGTTAAAAGTTGTAAACAACTGATATAATAAGAAATGGAATATATTTTATATTGATGCTCCAATATGGATTCATTTCTTCTTTCTATAGTCTCATTATAATATTCATAACTTCATTTCTAAAAAATAGCAATTTGTGATCAAACGTTTTTCATTTAAGTAAATTAGTAGGGTGGCGTAGGTTTCCATCAGAGATGAACACATCTAAATTTCATCTTATCTTATATTCATCATTATAATTTGAAAATAAACAATTAAAATGATGAATTATTGGAAAATAATGTATTATTTTTGTAGAATCTTTAGTGCTTGTTTTTTATAATGAATAACGACTGAAAGTTTCCGCCATTTTATATCATCATGTCCCACATTTAGGACATTATAAGAAATGTTAAGATACCTTTCAATAAAACACATAGTAATTAGGGAAAAATTATCACTTTATACCCTATTAAAATATGGGATAATATATTTTTCTCCTTATTTGAATCTATATTCTCATTGCCTTCTAGAAGTAGCTCTATTAAAATTTCAAGAAATTTATTGAAACTATTATAACTATAACCATTTATTTATTTCAATTTAACTAATCTTGGTACTATTGGTAACACTATAAGTTTATTTCAACGTGGTAATAGTGGTTTCTTAGCATCTTTATACAATTATATAACACGTTTATGATTTTTCAATGGTTTAAACCCATACATCATGAATTAATTCTTCAAAATTATCATATGTATCATGTTGAACATCTTCATCATCATTAGATCTAGACTTGTTTTTTATTTCACCATTAAAGGCCCAATGTGTATAATTATTAATAAAACCATACAATATCATATATTATTCGATTAATCTATACCTTAATTTTCTAATATTCAAACACTTTAATATACTAATTAAAATAATGTCTTTATTTTCGAGATTTTGTTTAGAAAATTATAGGAAATTATCAAACCGTTTCCCATATTCATCACTGATTGTTCATGAATTTATCCAATTAAGATCCATTAATTTCTTAACATAACAATGTAATAGATTAATATTTAAAATCATATAAACTTCTAAACATATATATAAACAAATAAATTTAAAACATATAATCATAAAAATATTTAAACATAGCTATTGAAGTTATAAAAAAGAAAATAAAAATATTAAATTTATAAACATATAGATTTATTAATATAAATATTATAAAAAAATAAAAAAAAATTTAAGATGGATACCATAGATATTAAACATTATACTTCTTATGAATAGTGAAGAACTAGAAATTCCAAACAAGGTAACCACCCTCAATGATTCTAAACTATGGGAGTCAGTGATGAAAGGTGAAATGTGTTTGTTGAATAAAAATAGAACATGGTAGTTGAATGAGTTACAACATGGGAAAAGATCACTAGAGAATAACTAAGTTTTCTATTTTAAGGAAGAGGGTCATAGTAATAAAAGATACAAGGCACTACATGTGATGAAGGGGTCTCAATGGGATGAGGGAATTGACTTCTTGGATATTATATCATCATTAGTTATGTATGATACCGTCTAGATAGTCCTAAGTATGGTTTCATCCAAAATTCTATACATAGAACAAATTGATGTAAATACATACTTCCTTAATAGATATTTATAGGAAACACTAGTAGAAAAAAATACTTTTGTAATTAGTGTTTTGACATTAGTTCTCTCAGAATGGATGTAGAAACTCACACAGAAAGGATTTTAACATAAATTTTATGAAAACTGAAGTTAAAAGATTATTGGGGGTATTTTTAATGTAAGTTTCTTAGAAAATTATGTTAAACAATTTAAAAAATATATCACATGTCAACTTGCAAGTCTTTCTCATTCAATGACATTATATTTTTTGAAATCCAAGGATATGTGACTCCTGAAATCCATTCATCTTAATGGTTCAATTGATTTCCTTCTAATTTTTCATCATTAATCTATTATTTTTATTTTTTCCCCTAATTTAGGGTTATTTTAACACCCTTTTCAATTTATCCAACCATAGCTCTTTTCCACTCATCTTTTTTTACATCAATTTTTGTTGACATAAACTATATATTTTTAGTTGAACTTATATTTAATTAGTTGAAAATTATATTTATCCAATAAATATTTTGGGTCTCTTATTCATGTATCATATCTTATAATCTCTATATTTTGTAAGTTATATTTTATTCTCTATTTTCAAAAAAAATTAGATCAAAATTTTCTATTTGATTTTTATGTGATATATATTTCCCCACTTCTTGTCCCAGTAGAGTGGGTGGACTCCTCTTGATGTGGTATACCATTTTATTCACTAATTCTACCCAAAACACCTTAGGTATTCATAAGTGAACCCTCATGTTTTGTGCCTTCTCAGTCAATGTATCACTCATTAACCCTGCCACAAAATTCTAATTCAGTGTTCTAGGAATAGTCTTCCCATTCCCAGTCCCCTTCTTCTGACATACATTCTGTAAATTTTATCAATTTTACTCACCACCATTGTTTAATTTAAGTATTTTAACTTCCAACTAGTTTTATGCTCTATTTTTTTCTTCTATTTAGATAATTATATGGATACATCTGACATATAATTTAGGAAGTAAACTCATACCTATCTTTTTCCATCATCAATAAAATTTATAAACTAAAATTACCCACCATGATATTGAGAAGGGGTAGGTCTCCAAATGTCTGAGTTAACTGGATTTGTATTTTGGGATATGGTATTTTTATCATTCATGTTTAGTGACACCCTCTTCTACTTCATAAGAACTCAAATCTCATAACTTATAAAGATATTTTTATATAACAGTAACATGCCTTAAAAAATAAAAAATATCACTCCCTTCTCATTAATATGCTCAATCTTACAATTCCACAACTCTAAACTATATAATATTGAAACACAGAAAATTAAAAACTTATATGATCATTCATTTAGATATAGGGTGCCATCCTTTACTCCTCATGCAACAAAATTGGATCCTTGAGTCACCTTAAAAACATCATCTTCAAAGATAGTCCCACAGCTTGCCACATCCAGCTACCCTATAAAAATTTTGTTCTTTCATAACCCTAAGATATGAATTAAATATTTGAAATAAAATAAGATTTTATTCTTTATCTGAACATTAAAATCCCCTTTCCACTTGATTATTAATGCTTCTTCGTCTATGAAAAGTACCATGTCATACATTTCAAAAATATAATTCAATATGTATCCTTTTTCTATCATTGAGTAGAACAATTATCCTTAGTCAATCACCCAAGACTACACTGGAATATTAACACTGAGAAGCATTTAGTTTCCTCTCAAAAATATTCTCATATAATTTTTCCTTCGATAAGGTTATTACCTTTTGGAATATAATTTTTTATTCCGATAATTATTATGGAGATTTCTAATTTTTCTATATTTCCAACATGTCTTTTAGGTAATAGAAAGTTTTCTTAGGCTTATCTCTCATGACTTACCATAGGATTATTTCTTCTAGTTTATCCTTTTGGGTGATCATCCTAGCCTATTTATACTAATTGATCTTATGAATAGTTCTTGGACTACCCTTTGTGTGATTTATTCATTCAAGATCAAGTTACTAACATCCCCAAATACCAAATAGGTTTTCCCATCATAATTAACCACTATCATTGCCATCACATCGTAGGACTCCAAAGTTGATGGAAGTGGAATAATAGACTCTAAATCATCCATAAATTTCACCTTCACTAATTTAAGATAACCATGAATCATGTTAAATTAATTCACATGATCTATCAGAGATCTACCATCTAATATCCTTAGGATAAACAACCTATACTTAAATAACTCTTTTTTAAGCTTCATATGATTCTCATAAATTTATTTCAAGGATTAAATCAAATATAATGTGGTATTCAGCTATCAGATGATAAAAAAAATTATTTCTAATAATATCATCACCAACCCAATAAAATTCTTATCCCATGATTCCCATTCTGTTTTCTCCATTTTTTCTGTTTTAACTCCATCTAAAAAAACTCTTGGTATTTTTGTATGATATAAACCTCCATCTGTATTCTCCAAAATAAAAGGTTTACTTCATCAAACTTTTATATCTAGACCTTAACTTATTATGATTCTTTAACTTATAATAATAGTAAAATCCCACTAAAAATTAAAATAGATTCAAGGTAAAAGTGAGTGTTACTAGAGTTGCATCTAAGTGTAATTTCAGTGATATGAACCAAACATAATCTATAATAAAACTTATTTAGAATCCTCCCTATAATATTATCACTAAATTAAAACAAATCAATGATTCCTCAGAGTGGAAACTTGGTCTTATAAAAGGGTTACCATTTATTAGTATACATAAAAATAGGAAGGCAAACACCCTACTACCCACACCAAGTCAAACCTCACACACACTCAAGTAAACTCACACCTAACAAATATTTAAGTGAAAAAAATAAATAAAATGAAAAATAAGTTATTAGTTTATAAAATATGTACTATATACATAAGAGAAAAACAAATTTCTTTTACATTACAATGGGAAGTTATATGACTTACACTTAAAATAAAAAAATAGTCAGAAGGAATAATCACATAGATTAATGTTTTTTAATTATGTGATCTTAGTCAGATGTGAATCACTACCAAAAAGGTCCCAAAATTAATTTTAATGATGAATCTATCTAATCAAGCTTATTTCTCTAACCTTATATCATTGTGGAGGTCCCTTCATTTATAATGTCGAATGTTGATCCCCAAAAAAACTTTGTACTTGAACACTTAGCCTAGTGAATAGTCCAAGTTTCACTTGCACTTGTAACTCTTGTTTACACTTTGTTGACCACCACCAATACACACATCCATTAGATGGTAACATTGTATGTACAACTTGTAATAACCTAGATAGATTTTACTACTAATTTCAGGACCCCATGTATTATTTATCATCTGAATCAATCTATATGGTGGACTAAAATACTATTCAAATTCCCAACAGATATGTATTATTTACATCATTTGTTCTCAGTATAAATTTTGAAAGGTACCTAAACATAACTCTATTCAAATAGTAGTGAGTTTAACTACTGGTGATGATATTTCATATAATTATACACCTTACTTCTTTTAAAACCCCTTCACTGTAATCCTTTTCTTATACCTTATATATCCATCTGCTAGTTATTTTAATTACATGCCCCAATTGTTCTCTAGTGAATTAATTTAAAGTGGTAGTTTTGTTAGTTCCCAATTTTCATTCACTTATAGTTAATCTAAATCATTATTTATTTATAACTCCCACTTTTAAGAATAATTAATACTAAAATATTCTTCTAGGATCATAGGATTTTATCCATCTATTAAAAGTAATAAATATAGTTATGTTCCATACCACCATAAAGATTGTCTGACTATATAAATCTATCACAACTCTATCTACAGCTCTACCATTTATAGAACTACAATTCTTAGATATCACCATCTACTATATGATATGATACTCTCTAGATCTTGATCACATTGGTTCATATTCTACTAGTTCAATTTCCCAGCTTTTAGTTCCCCCAAAAATCTCTAAAATTTATGACCTTCTAATACTCTTATTAAAATAAACTTTTATTTTATTTGTTTTGTATTTTTTATTATATTCCTTTTTATCCATGTTTTGGTCTATCCAAAAGACTTTATCATTAAAGAAAAAATTCAATATTTGTATGAATTTTCTCTTATAATCACCCAAAATCCAGTACCCAATGTTTTCATCATTATAACCCATAAAGAAAAATGTGTGAGATTTTTTTTAGTTTATCTCAATCTAGGGAATCCAATTTGATATAGTTGAGACAGTAGAAAACCTTGATTTGGTTAAGTTTAAACACCTTTATAGATTATAAAAATTCTTTCATTTTTTCCACATTGACGTCGAGGAAATTTAGCTAACTAAGTACATTTCATGGTTGATTTATTTTTTCCCAAATTTCCTAAGGAATTTTGGAATGAAACATTATACTTCATACCATCTCTATTAACTTCTATTTCATTCTTTTAGCTGCACAATTTTTCTCTAAAACCCCAAGTATAGTCTTAAAAAAATTTATTCCTCTTTACTTATAGAGATTCCTATAGACCTTTCCCTAATAATACTTATCATTATCGGATCTTAATAATTTCATCATGTATCTTAACTCACTTTCCACTAGGGCCTTAAAATGAAAAAATACGCCAAACAATTATTATTTATTTTTTAGAAAGTGAAACCATAATTTTCTTGGTGATTCTTTAGTGAATGTCATAATGTATTATGACCCACTATTATATTGAACTGGGAATAACCCCCAAACATATGTATGAACAAGTTATAACTTCCTATTTTTTGTATCCTTCTATTAAAATTAAATGACGCATTTCATTGTTTTATGAGTATGTAACCCTCACAAATTTTGAATTATATATGATCCATCTATAATATTTCCTTTTCTATAAGAAATCTTATAAGTTTCTCATTTAGGTGACCAATGTAGAAGTGGCACAATTTTGAACTATTGGAATTTGATGCTTTGAAATTTTTTTGGCCCCCCACCTTTATAGTAAGATAAATGGTTCTGTACTTTAAAAATATTTAAATAACCATGGTACTATATGATATTTCCCATGATAAATTTGTTAAGACAGTTTTGAAACCTTTCTAATTCAGTTTTCTGATATAAATAAGTATTTTTCATAAATCTGGTATGATTTGAACTATCATAAACTATAGAAAGCTATTGTTACTCATAAAAACTCTAACATCTACCATCCGTATGATTTCAAGAGACACATCAATTTTTAAGTGATCCATTCCAAAAAATTTGGTTACACAATTAACCATGTATCCCTTCTATCCAATTTAATATAAAGATGAATAAAAATATATGATCCATGACTCGACCAGAACATTGACACTGAGTAATAATGTGGTACTAATCTACAATATTAACATAACACGAACATCCAAAAGGGGACCTTATGTAGTTTCCCCTATGATATTTATGATACTTAATGAGGTTCCCCCTCTTTCTACAATTACAACATGTAGGATTGGTTCCCATAGATTTAACAAAACTCCAATATCTGAATTTTTCTCTTTGATCATATTCAAACTCAATATATAGGTAACCTACCTCTACATTATTCATTCAATTCATTTATAATAGGTCATAAGATTTTTATCCCTATGAGATTCTCATTTAGTATGATTTCGTGGACCTCCTCAAACACTAATACTTTATTGTGATGGGAATTTCTTATAGTAGATACCATCATATCTCAACTTTATGGAAGAAATGATAACAATATCATTGTCCATACATCATTTGTGATTTTGATATTAATTGAATAAATATTATCTTGAATCATGTTAAATAATTCACATGGTCTACTAAAGGGTTTTATTCTAACATTTATATGTTGAATACCTCTGTATCAAAAACACATTGTTCATTATTTTCATATTTTCATACATTTATTCTATTGAATTCATTATCTCCAGTGTGTTATACACCTCCCAAATGTTTTACATGACATTTTATGCTAGTCAAATTCAAATCAGACCCTAATAATTTTTATCCAGTATGTCTCATTCTCCTTTCTTCATTACTTCTAGTTTGAATCCTTTTAATAGAACATTCAGGTCCTTCTAAATGAGACTGTCCTCCATTTTCATTCTCTAAAAGACAAAACTCGTTCCATTGAACATAAATATATAGAAATTTCCTTCCTAAAATTCCATATATTCCAATACAAGTTAATCCCACTAAATTGAAAAATAATGTCTAGATAAGTCATAATGTTACCTGTGTTGTTTAAAATATACTACCAAACCATGGGGAATGAACATGCATTGATAACACTTTTTTAGAATTCTTACCTACTTATGATCATCCATTGGAATTAAGAGCATAAGAACTTACATTCGGTAGAAATAAATCTCTAGAAGAAATCCTCCCAAACATCGGTGTATTGAAACATAGAGAGAAACCCTCACCCTAGTCACCACACTGAGTTGGACACTCTGGAACTAACAATCCAATTCCATAAACAAATATTCAATAGAGGGAAAATTAAATAAAAAATGAACAAAATGACTTATGTTTATCATACTTAAGTTTTACATCCATGGTAGAAAAATAATTCCATCTTCATTACTAATCATAAATTAAAATGTTTTCCAATTAAATCATTGAATACATAAAATTCCAATACATAGTTATCCCATCATAAAAAAATGATATTAGTGGTAATCCACCACTCAAATAGTGGGCCCTATTGAGTTATTATGTTTCACCACCATTCAAAAAACACATGGTTTCCACCACTTGTAATTGGTGACCTCTGATATCATGTAGCTTTCCTAAGCCTGACCACTAATATCTAGTAGAAATTTCATGAAAGGTGAAACTTTTTCCCAACCCTCTACTGGTAAACTGAACATTACACATACATCAAAAGATAATATCTAATGATCAACCTTCGGCAATGGAATTCATCTAATTCCATTATATTTAACTCATTATTGAGATATCTACTATAGTTTCTCCTTTTACTATACCTTGATCGAAACATAAGAAGGTTTCACATTTCAAATAGGTTTTACCCATTCAAATAAGATATATACATATATACATACGGCATTCCTTCATGGGGGTGTTTTATCACCCAAGGTAATTATATTAATTTAAATAAAATGAATTAAAAAATAAAACAAATTGTTAAACATGTTATATGGGGATTTAATATTTCCATAATTATGTATACTTATATGAATATATATCCAATGTGGTGAATATTTAGGATACATGAGCTTAATTAAAGTAAAAGATAAAGATAATAACCCCATATATAAGTGTAATAACATTCCCTCAAATTTTTTATGCATAAAAATAAATAAATAAAATAAATGATAGAAGAAAAGAGAACATAAAATTAAAGAGAATAAAAATCATGAATAATAATGTCGTTATTTTTGTCTTTTAAATTTTAATTATTAAAATAAAATAAATAAAGTTTTTTATACATAATAAACATGAAAAATTGTTTAATCCATACAAAAATAGAAAAATAATTTAATTTAATTTAATTGAAATGAGATATCACACATTCTTTAGTAATTTTTTTAAAAAATAGTTTTATTGAGGTATTGTGGTGAGAAATGATTTTTAAAGAGTCTTATGAATAAAATGATTGAATATTAGAGAGTAAAAAGAGTTAAAAAATGTGATAAATTCATAAATTTAAGATGTATCTTGAGAAAAGAGAACACAACTCTAATTTACATATATTTATAATGGTGATCTTGTAATATTTGTTCCAAAATATCTAAGCATATTTGGAATTTAAGCCTTAAATTTTCATCAATACTCAGTTATCATCCATATTCTATGATAATGTGAAAGAAAAATTATCTCATTATCTTCATCAATTTATAAATTTAATAACACTTAAGTGAAATTTTTTAAAATTTCTTTACGTTGAACAAGTATTTTGCCAACAAGCTCGTACCCAAGTGTCAAGGGATCTTTCTTGGCATCCAAGAGACCCAGGTTCAAAACTGGATGGAGGCAAATTTCTGGGGTACTGTTGTAGTGTTGTAATAGTCATTGTAGCAGTAATTTAGCAGTCACTGTAGTAGGTACTGTGGAAGTTACTATTTGGTACTTTAGCATCCAGAACTATTCACCTGATTTGGGCCTTCGGGCCACCGATTTGGGCCTAGAGGTCTCAAGGGCCTTCGGGTCATCAAAGACCTTCGGGCCACAGGGCCTTTGGGCCACGTAGACCCTGTAGAATCCCAGTTCACACAAAATAGGCCCTAGAAGAGGATCAGAGCAACATGAGTAGCAGCCACCAGAAGCAGAGCAAACTGGATTGGAAGAATGTGAGGGTATGGCAGCCGTTGTTGGGACCAGGCACCGTGCAGCTTTGTTTGGGGAAATGCTAGCTGATCAGCAATGCAAGGTGGGGAGCAAGGTGATCAATGGCGCAGAAGCTGGGTAGGGTAGTTCAAGTCGGTTGGGCCTATGAGTCATGTATTGGGCATGGTATGCCTCTGGGCCTTCAGGTCATGTATTGCGGGTCAGTCAGGCCTTGTGGCTTGGGCCTACGGGTTATGTACAGGTTCCCCTTAAACCCTTAAAAGGGGGATTATCCATAATAAAATAAAAAAATATGGCCTTCGAGCAATTTGGGATAACAATTATTTTCTCGATATTGTGTAAAAACTTATGTGATAAATATGTCATGTGGTTTAATTTTTACTTTAGGAACTTTTTGATTAAAAAATATTAATTATTTACATATTTATTCATTTTAACTTTAAAATATTTAAATTCATTTCTATAATAAAACATAATAAAATTATTTATAATTTAAATAAATTTTCCTACTTACATTCATTACAAAAAATTAAATAAATTATTTATTATTAAAATTTAGAATACATAATTAGTTACCTAAAATATTCATATATCGTAAAATATAATTAATTCATTAAAACAATAATACTTTCACATATATATTATATTGTATCATATTTTATAATATTTTACATCAATAATTACAGATAAATAAATCCCTAACTCCATGTTTTATTTCCCCTCAATACATTCATATTTTTAAATATATAAGTTATTTAAAATTCACCTAAGTCTTCTCAATTAATCACATAATTTGAACCACAACATAATAAAAAATTTATCTAATTGATTACTCTACCCAATTGAGAACTTTACCATATTAATCACTAATAACAATCTTACCCTAAAAACTCTTTACCCATAAAATTACTCACACTACAACATAAAGATACCCTTTATGAATAATGAACCATTTTTATTAATGCTTTTTCATAGCATTGATAAAGATAATACTTATGAGTACTTTTTCTAACACTGATAACAGTGACCTTTATCAACATGTGTTTTAGTGCTGATAAAATGGGACCTTCTTAGAAAAAATAATTTATTATTAAAAATCATATTTCAAATAGAAATATATTTATATTTATATTTATATTTATATAATTTTCTTAAAATCATTTATAGAATACTAAATATGTATTTACACTTATTATATATGTCATATAATTAGTTAAAAGTTAATTAAAAAATAAATATTAATTAAAAATGTTGAATAATTAATACTAATAGACATTTAATAACATTTTTTTATATCAATTATTATTTTCAATTTGACATGTATATCAGATAATAAATATTTAGTTATTAATTGATAATATTGACTAAATATATATACCTACACTAAATATGTCATACAGTAATTTCACATGTACATAATTAATTCAATTTTATAGAGACACACATATAGAAATAATAAATTAATTTTATCGTTTTAAATTTTTATTTAATAATTTTTAATTTTTAATTTTTAATATATTTTTAACTCTTAAATTTTATTCATTTTTTAATTTTTACTTATTATATACTAATTATAATTTTTAATATATGTAATAATTCATTTATTTTATTATTATTTATTTCATTAATAAATTTTTTAATGATTTTATAATTTATTCATTTTTAGTTTTTATTTGTTTAATATTTTTGTAATTTTATTCACTTTTAATTTCTAAAATTTATGTAATTAATAAATCTTATTCATTTTTTATATTTTTTAAATATATTCATTTTTTAATTAAATTTATTCATTTTTAACATTCATTCATTTAATATTATTTATCCATTGATAATGTTAATTATTAATTGCATTTTTATGATATATTAATTTTTAATATTTAGTTGTTCCATAGTTTCATAATTTAATCATTTTTAATATTATTTTATATAATACTATTCATTAATATAATTAATATTATAAATATATATATATATATATATATTCAAATTTATATTTATATATATATATACATGAATGTATAATGTTTCCAAAAATATGAGTTATGAAATACAAAATATGTATTTACCAATGTATATATATATATATATACACATTTACATTTATATAATTAAGAACCTTTTTTCAGGTTTTTAGTATTTTTTCAATATATCCATTTTTTAAACCAATTTCATTCATTTTTTACATTAATTTATTAAAAAAAATATTTATAATAATATTAATTATTTTTAACATTTTTTACAATTTATTCATTTTTAATATTAAATAATTTAATAAAATTTTAATTTATTCATTTTTAATATTATTTTATACGTGATTATTCATTAATATCTATATTATTTTTATTATAGAAATATATTTATATTGATATATGTAGTGAATTTTTTTTATTTTTATAACTTAATATTAATTAAAATATTAACTAATTAGAATCGAGTAATGGATGTTTAATGTGAATATTATATAAATTTCATTT
This sequence comes from Viscum album, assembly GCA_963277665.1. Taxonomy (NCBI): domain Eukaryota; kingdom Viridiplantae; phylum Streptophyta; class Magnoliopsida; order Santalales; family Viscaceae; genus Viscum; species Viscum album. The sequence goes on along the minus strand of OY728121.1, from coordinate 1,401,043,107 downwards.
CATTCAACCTAACACATATAAATGTTATATAAATAAATTAATTTTGTACACACATATACATAAATAATGTAAATTTTATATAGAAACACACACACACATGATATTCTTATAATTTATTCAAGTTTTAATATTCATTTTAGAATTTCATTTATTGAAAAAATATATTTAATATAATATGTTTTTAATCAATTAATTTAATTCATTTTTTATGTTTATTTAATGTATATTATTTATTTAATTTTATTATTTTTTATAATTTATTAATTTTTAATATTATTTATATATTAATAATTATTATTATTTTTAAATATTTTTGTAATTTATTCTTTTTAAATTTTTATTCATGTAGTATTTTTTTGTAATTTATTCACTGTTAATTCTTATTTGTACATTTTTATTCATTAACATTTATGGTTTTTATTATGGTTTTAATTTATATAATTAATATATATTAATTTTCATTTTAACATGTATTGAATTTTAATTATTTTAACAATATATATAATTAAAATCACTGTTAATTTTTTTATTATTTCTAGTATATATTTAATTTTTAATTTTAAAATTTTTCTCTTTTAATCTTCATTTATTTAATATTATTTAATATTATTTATTCACTAATAATGTTAATTATTTTTTTATAATTTGTTCTTTTTAATATATATTTGTTTAATATTTTTTGAAATTAATTTAGTTTTAAAATTTATTTATACATATTTATTCATTAACATTTAATTTTTTAATATGGTTATAATGTACATATTTAATATGGATTTATCTTTTTCATATTATATTCATTTTTAAATCATTTAATAATTTATAAAATTAATAAAATTGATTTTAATTTATTTTAAGCAGTTTTTATCAGTGCTTAAACAAAGTTTTGATAAAGATATGTTTTATAAATACTAAAATGAAAATCATTGATAAAACCTATCTTTATTAGTGAGTTTTTGAAAGCATTAACAAAACACTTCCCTGTCTTTTAAAATAAACCCTAACAGAACCTCACTCACTTGTTCCATTCATGTTCTTATTGAATTCAACCTCTGTAATTGCTCCCCTTTGATCTTCTTAAATTAATTAAAATTGGCCACTACTCCCCCTCAATCTTATAAGATGAATTGACCCACTCACAACTGATGGTAAGTGATTCTTTATACTCATTTTTAGTCTATCTTGCATTATTTCTAAAAATTTTGTTCTTCTGTTCCCAAGTACCATACCACCCCCATTCCTCTTTGTCAATCATCATGACCCTGCAAAAAATATCAGGACCATAAGGCTTTATATTACCCTAGTTTGATGCAGCTAATACCTTCATTATTCTTTGTTTGACCGTGATTCTAAAGGGTTTAGATACACAAGTTTGGGTGTTTTTAATTTTTCAATTTTAATAGTTGATGTTTTTTGTTTTTCTTTAAAAATTTCATCATTAAATGATCTATATAAAATGTTAGAATCTCTTTCTCCGGTATTTTTTACAATATTATGGAAATTCCTATTAATTTTAGGTTCAAACTACACTATCAGTGTGTTGGTGTTTTGGATCATGATTCTATATATAAAAAAATGATTTCCAATCAAAAATCAAAATTAATAAGATGGATTTTCAAAAACATTCGGTTAATAATATGAAAAATAGTGAACTTCTTTGTAACCCGCCAATAGAAATTCCAATTTGATACTAGTAATTTTATCACTAAGCCTCGATCAAAATAATTTTCACCTAAGAATGAAATATATTTTTCCTAATTTTTCTCTAAATGATGTTCATAATTGAGTTCCTTGTCACATAAAATATTAATTTATTCAAAATGAATTGGATTGGATTTATTGAAAATAATTTTTTTTTGTAATTCAAAATGGTGATTTTTATTGGAAAATGAGTGTTAAAGCAGTGGGTTTTGAAGAATGAAAAACTAGTAAAAGAGTGAAAAATGGTTGAAAAGGGAAGAATTCATATTTTTAATGAAAGTAATAACTAGATTTTGAGTATTGATCTCAAACATGGTTAAGCTATGAGGTTCTTATTCCCAATTGGTTAAATATCTATTTCAATAATTTATTTTTAGTACTAATTATGAACTAAGAACTGATCTGGTTGAAATTAAAGAGATTCTTTACCATAATCATAATTAGAATTCTCTTTGTTTTAACAAGATTGATTAAGTAGTAAATGATTATGGATAAGAATATTTCAATGGAATACTAACTTTTTTCTCAAACTCAATTGAGTGTTGACAAATTTAAATAGTTTTTAAATAATTGAAACCATTTTTTTCTAATTTTGAATTCTTAGAATAGAATTCAATGCAATAACATTTCAATCAAACATATTTGAATGAAAAAATAGAAGAGAAAATACCAATTAAATTGTTTGGTAAGATAGAAAAAAATGAAAACAACAGTTCAACTAAATTTAAACATTCAAAAAATAAAGAATATGAGATTTTGTAAAAGAAAATTGAATATTTCACCTGAGATCTCCTATGTTTAGGTCACCGTAGATTTATCGAGACATAGACCCGAAAAAATTTCTATCCTTTTTCATTATAATTTTTTTCATTTATTTTTTAAGTACCCAAAGTGAGTATGACTTTTTTATTTGGAAAACAATCAAATTTCATAAAAGTGTTAATAATTTACTCCTTTGATTATGAATATTTTTTACTTATTTGAGACATAGTCTTTATATATTTACACATAAATATTTTTAAACACACACAAATACACAATTTTATATTTAAACTCAAATTAAATTACTTTGTTTATATATCAAGGTATATACATATTATATGCATACCATATGTGTATTTATTTATTTTTTGTATATAATGAATATTGTTGAACCTAATATGGAGAACATAAATAAAAAATGGATGGATGTTAATTGAAAAATAGGTTATGAGGATGGAGTTAAAGAGTTTATCAAATTTTCAATAGAGCATGCATACAACACTTCTCAAATCCTTTGCCTATATTTACATTATTGTTATTCAATACAAATTAATCCTGAACAATTGGAATAACATTTTATTTATCACAAAATGTATAAAATCTATAAATTTTGGACTAAAAATTGGAAAAAAAAAATCTACATACAGACTTGGTTGATACTATGATTTATAAACATTTTATATGAATACTAGTGTAAATGGTGATGGAGATAATACATAAGAAAATACAATAACAATTGAATATGACCTATATGATTGTCTAAAATTATTTCAGAAGTTAAATAGCTACGAAAAGAGACCATTTCATACTGTTTATACTCTATATACAACATTGTCACCTATATTAAAGTTATATATTTTTTAATATGAAAACGGATGGAGTGATTTCAGCTTTACAGAACTACTTGGTATCCAAAATTATATGCTACCAAAAGAAAATGATCTTCCTTATTGAACATATAATTCTAAATGAATGCATTGTTAAATGGATAAAATATCTAAAAAATATACATCTACCCAAATGATTGAATATTGTTTCACAAGGACCTTAAATTGTTCAAACAATTCCCTAAGTGTGGATTAGATAAATCCATCCTCTAAATGTTGTATGGTAATTTCCTATCATTATAAGGTTTAGATAACTGTATGGATATCAGGAAGCCACTAAACATTTCAGATAGCACATAGATAAAGGATATGAATATGGGAAACTATGTCACCTAGTGGACTCTCCTCAGTGAAAAAAAATTAATTATGAGTGTCCTGGATTTGGAAATGATCCAAGAAACCTCATTCTTTCATTTTTTATAGATAAAATAAATAATTTTGGTATACAAAGTAGTACTCAAAGTACATGGATAGTTATGTTGGAAAATTATAACTTTCCACCATGGTTATGTATGAAGTGAGAATATATTATGTTGTCTACATCTATATCTAGACTAGAAAAACCTAGTAATGATATTGATGTATATTTGAATCCATTGATCAAAGATCCAAAATTGATGGTGGATAAAATTGTTACATTTTATGATGTATAGAAGCGAAGAGTCCACATAGAGAGCCATTTTTTATGGGATAATAAATAATTTTCCTATTAATTTAAATTTTTCAGGCTATAGAATTGGAGTAATTTTGGGTTTTCCAATTTTTTATGAATGTACACACTCAGTTAGGTCAAAAAATTTATCCAAGACAGTGTTTTTAGCACATCACACATTTTTACACCATTAACATAAATATTGATCTAGGATGACATCATTCGATAGAAATACATAACATGGTACAACAGCATCTTCAATAATGGCTTATCAACTATTTTAAAAAGTAAAATAAATTAACACTGCTGTCAATAATTGTTTTTTGAAAAAACATTATGAAATAAATTTTTAAAAAGAGATCATTTTTCTTTGAATTGCAATACTAGAATTTTTATCTTCTATAAATTTTATTTACATATTGTAAATAGAAAAATGCATGTGGTAGTGTTATTGGAATGTTTCTAAATGAACTAGAAAAAATAAAATATGGAATTAAGTCTAGGGTAGTAATGGTTGACTTGGTGTTAAGGGAAGATTTAGCACCGATGAAGGGTGAAATGAGAACTTTTATTCCTCTGATAGCTTATAATCTATCTAGATAAGAAAATTTTAAATTTTTTAGCTTCCATATTGGTGTAAAATTTCCATATGGGTATTAATAAAATATAAATAACATCGTTCAAGTGACTAATTTGAATTTATATAGTCTAAAATAACATGAATATCATGTTTTTATGTAATATTTAATGTTTGGAAACTTACATTTCATTCTATCTAAAAATGAATGACATACTTTAACCATACTTTTCTTATTTTTCAAATTCATTTGCAATAAAGTTAAAGACGTGAAAAGGTTTCCAATCATGAATAAGGAAATTGTAGTCATATTATGTGAATTTTAGATGTTCTTTTCATTGTTACTTTTTAATAAGATTTCCCACCAAATGGTTCACTTGGTTATTGAGATTCGACTATGTGGTCTTGTACATTATAGATGGATACAACTCAATGAACAGTATATAGTTATTTTTTAATGGGTATGTTAAGAATAAAATATTTCCATAAGATTTCATTATAGAGATATATATTTTTGAAGAAAGTATGGAATTCCATACCGATTACTTATCTGATGTTGAAAGGATTAGCCACTCAAAATATCATTACAACAGAATTCTTATGGGTGAGGGGATCTCTCGAAGAGATGTTGTTGCAATTATCATTGTAGAGAAGGAGAAAGATCACCTTTACATTTATCATAATAGTACATAGGTTTCTCCATATATTGATTCCCAAATAGTAATTCTTAAAAATTTAAATCCATTAAGGGATGAAAGATGGGTATCAAGTACACATAATCATTATTTTATAGGATGGGTTTGAGATCATATTTTTAAGGATTTATTAGTAAGTATGAACTCAATTTTCAAATGACTTTGATGGATATCCAGAGGACCAAATGTAAATATATTATCTTACAATGGTTATATGTTCTATTTAAAGGAACAAGATGAAAACCAAATGATACAAAATAGTGTACTTACTATTATGGTGGAATTGATTCATGTATCTAGTTAAAAGAATAGAAATCCAATTTATGTGAATATATCATACCTCGACACCAACAGAAAAACATATGAGTTGGATTATACAACATTTCAAGTGTCAATTTTATATTGAAAATGGGTTGAAAACATGAGTGAAATCAAAGAAAATGAATTGGGCTACATGAAGGTGAATTTCAATGTGGATCGGTATAAGGCTGAACCACTCATAATGGAATCATAATCAGTAAAAGTATTTTTTGTCCCAGATATGTCAAATAAAAATTTGTCAATTATTTTGTTATTGACTAAAATAACTTCAGGGTTAGATGAAAATTTAATTATGAATTCCTCCTGTATTGGAATATCACAATAATTTCATAAAGGTCCTAATGTAGATAGTTTCATGTATATCATAGGGTACAATAAAGAGGGTATTTGGATACTTGATAGTGGAGAAAAATCCATTCAACATTTATTGAAAAAAAATATAATTCAATGAATAGGTTAATATTTTTTTAATTTAATATTTTTTTCTAATAAAATTATGTGTTCTCTAGTGAATTTATATAATATAAATTAAATTTTTATTTACTCATGAAGATAATGACTTCTTCATATGTTGATGGTATAAATATCGATGAATAATAGATTATCATTGCAAAAATTGTAGAATTATTAGGGGATCAAAATCGTGTGGATGAAAAAAAACAAGAGTGGCATAGTATCGTCATGTTAACAAAATTTATCAAGTTAAGAATCAAAGGTATAAATTTTCAGTTTGGTTGGAATCAATGTGGACAACTTATTGACCCTAACTAGTTAGTGCTCATTAGTTACATTGGGGTCACAAATTGAATGCATCTACAAATTGATATAGATATGTTGAAAAAAAATTCATATATTGACGACAACCATTTGGGATGATATTCAGGTAATGTTATGAAATACTTTCTCCATTTTAAAAATATATATATATATAATGAAATATTGATTTACTTATCATTATCCCTTTAATATTTTTTTATTTATATGCTTGTCACTAGAAATTTTTATTTATAGTGATTGGAAAATCTCATAGATCATTCTAGACACATATGACAAAGGACCATCTTATGGATACTATAGAGAAAGTAAAACCCCACCTTCCATCTATATTTAAAAACATTATAAACCAAGGAACATGGAAAGTTTTCATTAGTCATGATGATGAGGAATCATTTTAGGTTCATTGTACTCAATAATATTTTATTCAACATTATTTATTTTATACACATTGATCTAAAATAGTTAATTTTTTAAATAATAAAGGAGTGTTTCAAATAAAAAACATGCATCAAAACAAATCTACCCCTACCATAAATCAATGATGGGTTACGCTTCACTTGATAATAAAATGGTATGTATTTTAAATCTACAGTAAAATTTTTAAGTGATATGAAACAACATATGTTCCATTATTTATATTAAAACCGATGAATTAAAATTCAAATCCACATCAATACCACATCATGATCTATAGAATGAGGATTATTTAAGTATATGAAAATACACAAGAAGAGTTGGTGTCATGTGCACATATAAAAAATAGTATTTTTTGTTCTTTATAATAGTATTACATAAAAATATCTATTTATGTTCTTATCTTTATTATACTCTTTTGACACAAGAATATTCATCAATAGTACCTAAAGAAAAAACTACTTTTAGTATATTTGAAGTGTCCAAAACAATATAGTTGTGGTACAGGTGGGGGTTTTAGAAGCACCTAGAGCATATTTTGAGAAGAAAAAGTTAAAAAAAAAGATACATATGATATGATGGAATGCACAAAAGCACCAATGGATTCCTAAAAATATAATATCATCTGGTCTAGTTTGGTAGAAAAATATATAAAAAATGGTCAAAGAAAACCCATATAATAAAAATTATTGATACATTATGAGCCACATGACCCCACTAGATTTAAGGCTATGCATTTCTCTCAAACACCTATCTTACTCGAGGTAATCAATTATTTAATAAAACTCCTTTATAGTTGTGAATAATAAAATTATAGATAAATTTATATTAGTATAATTTTGAAGGGTAGAATTATATATGATTTATATCTATCAAACCCCAAAATTTCCTTGTTGTTAAGGTTATTGTGTGCAGTATATAATGAGGCATGACACACATCAAAAAATTTCAAAAATATCATGTTAAGGTAAGGATTGAAGAAGTTCATGAGTTGACCACCAAGTTACCTATTACTCTTGAGTATTTGGATGTCACCACAGTTGATAATGCTATTGAAACTTTTATAGAGTGGTAATTTAATCTTATAAAGATATTTGGAAATGTTGAGGTATGTCCTTTCAAAAAATTAAATGGAAAACCCCTTAACATTTGATGTAAAAAGGATTGAAATAAGGTATGGTATTATATATGGAAAATTCAAAGGGGTAGTATAAGGCCATATCAATATAATCTTTTGGATCAACCAAGAAATCAAAAGGACCATCTGAGAGTACCTCCATCCCAAAAATTCAGATACTGTAAATTTTAACATTGAAAGATCATGTGGATACAATATTAAAAAATATAAATCAGTCCAACATTGAAGATTGTAATATCCCAACCATTTCTGGAGTCATCTCAGATGTTTTTTTAGGTACTTATTAAATATTTTAAGTACCTTTTATTTGGAGTTGTGTCTTGGAGTGAGCTTGGGTGAATTTTTAAGAAAAACTAAAGGACAGTGGGTTTTGCACGATTTGTACACATTTTGACAAAACGTGTAACAAAACTGTGTTAAGTGTACAAAACTGGATAGAGAGGTATGCCTGGTTTGACAAGCCGTGCAACCAAACCATGCCAAACATGAAAAACTGGAAAGAGGGTTCTACATAGTTGGCACACGTTTTTCCTTAACTGTGTGCCTCTTCCAAGGAAACCGTGTGCGCGGGATTTTAATTCTGAAAATCCTTTTTAAAACCACCTAAACCCCCAAGACTTCCATATTTTTGACCTTGGACCGGTCTTGACAAATTATAGGTGTTTCCAAATCCTCCCAGTAAGTTTATTTCATCCCAATGTTTCTCCTATTCTTTATCTTATCTTTTTTAGATCATTTCATGGAAGAACTCCACCATTTTCTTAGAACTAAACCCATAACTTAATATCTAGATCTAGGATTGTAGATCTATATCTATATTTCCCAGATCTTGATGTCTTTGATCTTAATTTTGGTTTTAGGGATTTAGATCCAGAGCTTTATCAATGATGTTGTGCCACTCTAATTATGGGGATTTCTGTTGGGATAACTTCTGTCAATAAACTAAGGTAGTTGGTCCAAATAAAACTCCCCTTGTCTCATTTTATGATAAGTGAATGTGATTTTATGATATTCTAGATTCAATTGATGATTTATTTCCTAATTGGAGTATTTAGGAATGTGGGATTGAATTAAGTTTCCTTGGTGATTTAATTGATAATTGAACCACAAAACAAATTTTGGGGGGTTTACAAAATAGATATTTTTGAGATTTGGTATTAGTAAAGATATTTTATTGATTTATTTAATTTTTGTGATAATATAATTAATTGGGGTAAATTATTTATGGATTTATGTTTGGCAGTGATAGAAAATTCATTTTAAGAATTACTTATGACAAGTTGAATTTTAATTTGAATAATTAATTGTGAATAATTAATTATGGAAAGTGAATTGTGTTGATTGATTAATTAATTTATAAATTAATTAATGGATTATATTCTTATTTAATTGTTGAATTAACTAATGGTGTTTGAAATGTTTAACTAATATTTTTACTAGTAAATGAATATTGTGGAAAATTTTTATGATTTAAAGAATGATTAAATTGATGATATTTTTTGGTGCTAGGAATGGAATCCTAGAAAAAATAGAATTTGGGAATTGGACATGGAGTTCCTCCCCAATAGTTATCCAAGAATGATATTTTGGGGTGTTTGGCCTAACAACCTACACCGATTGAGAAAAAAAGTACTAGGCATGAATACCTACACTCAATGAGATTTGGGGTGCTAGGCATGATGACTTACACCCAATGAATCATAATAATGAATGGTGTTTCAACCATGGTTTGGGGTGTTAGTCATGATGACCTACACCAAATTAATGATAATAATGGATGATGATTCAAATGGGAAACATGAATTGAATTGTCCTAATGTGATGATTAAAGATTAAATGACAATGTGATAACTATTTAAATTACTCATGTTATTTATTACTTCATAAATTTGTATGTACTATATTTTTACTAGACTCGTTTTAGACATCATTGGTGGTGTCCTACTAAGTTGTACTCAGACCCTATTTGGGAAGCATGGTCAGCACCTGAGGAGACTTTTTTGTTGCAGGAAAGGATAAGGGAAAGGCCCTGGGATATGTTTCTATTTAGTATTAGACCATGGGAGAGGGAACCGGACATATTTTATTACCCGTTTTGGATTCGTTGGGTCTTTAGTTTGAGTTGCATTGTAGACACTTGGAACTTCCATTTTCATAACATGTTTTAAATTTAAGATGAGTATTGGATTTTTGGGTTTTGACTGTCCTATGTCATGGAATTGTACTGGTTATTTATATGTTTCCATACTTGGTTATTTTTATTTTCTTATGATGGTGTTTTATTCTGATTATAGAGGTTATAGTATCCCCAAGACTGACTTAACATAACCTCACTGTTAGTATGCACCCTATGGAATACGGGGAGGGGCGCTTGAGGGCATGTGGCCAACAGGCTCGGGGCACCATTCAGTGGCTCCTAGTTCGGGATGTCACAAAGTGGTATCTGAGGTGTTTTCTTTTCTTTCAACTTCTTCTTTTGTCTTACTTTTTTGGAGAAAGGTATACAAGAGTCTAAAAAGAGTCGTGGCTTGGTAATGAGATCGTGTATGGGAGTTTCAAACCCATGTTTAGGGGAAAACCTGAGTACTCATGGTGGGATTGATGTGATTGTTGTTTTTTGTTATAGTTGGATATTATTTCACCTTGGGTAATGCACTTGTGCTGTGATGTGATATTAGTTTTGAAAATTATTGTATTTTGTTTCTTGGTCAAAGGAGGCATGATACTTGAGTGTCCATGCATCATTCTAGGCACTCAGGGTTGTTTTGACAAGTATCATTCCAGAAACTCACAGGAAAATGGGTTATGGGTAAGTTTTTTAACTTGAACAGTTTTCCTTATTGTTATATTGGAATAATGATGAAAAATGAGAGTAAATGGGTGTATAAGTAGAACATTTATTGTTGAATTGAGTATGATAAATTAATTAATTGTTTAATTAATTAATTTTCAATAATGTGATTAATTAATGGATGAATTAATTAATGAGAATGAATATACCCTTATTAACCAAGACCTAGGTGTAGGATGGTTTAGAGTAGTGATAAGGCCTTGGTGTTGACTGTGTTGTGAGAAAAAGGGGTAAAAATACATGTTGAAACTTTTTGTGCTAGTTTCTCCTATTATATACATGTTATAAGGTTGAATTATGAGACCTGAGATGTGTGTTTGGATTTGTTGGAGTATGCCTCCATGACGCTTGTTGAGGGAGATACCAAGGGGTATGGACTAGAATGAACTTCCAGATAGGTATCTTGAGGCACCATTGGTGCAAGATGAGGAAGAAGGTGAATTGTTCCAAGAGAATGTTGGTTGTTTCATGAAATTCATGGAGAGAGACCAAGGGCGGGTTCAGAAAACCAAGTATGAGTTGACAATAGAGTTTCAACTGCAGCACCCTCTTAATTTTACTTGAGAGGGTGGACCTGAGGGAGATGAATTATGGATTGAATCCATATATATGATACTTGACCATTTGGAGACTCTGGATGGGAGGAGGTTCAAGTTGGCTGCTTATATGCTATGGGGTACTGCAAATATTTAGTAGGACATTTAGGTTTGATCTCGATAGACTGATGAGATGTTATGGAATGACATTTTGGATAAGTTCTTGAAACAATTCTTTCTAGACACACTGAGGCAAGAAAAATCTTTAGATTTTATTCATCTGACACAAGGAATAATGTCAATAATGGAGTACACTGAACGTTTCATAGATTTATAGTTTTTTTCTCCATCTTGGGCAGTGGATAAGGGATTTTCGGAAAAATGATTTTAGGATAGACTTAAGTGTGAAATTATGTCCCATGTGAATATCTTTTGGATGAATAAATTTTTAGACATTTTATCATTCAGGAGAGTGGAAAGCAAGGTGTAAAGTCAGGAGAAATAGTTACATTGGGTCTTTCTCATGCACTTTTCCACCAGTGCGGTAGGAAAGGACATTATCATACACATTGTCATAAACCTCTAGTGGAGTGCCAGTTTTGTGATAAGATGGGACATCTATAGAGGTTCTTCAGGAATCATCAACAAGATGGTGATGAGGGAGCATCTGCATAGAGTCATAGTGTGGAAAGGGGGTCTTCTACACCATATAGATCTGGCAGTTGGAGTTCTACTGGAATAGGCGGTAGAGGAAGTGGGTGTGGTGCTTCAGGGTTTGATTTCTGATACCAGTAGAGCGGTGCTTCTCAAGAGAGTCATACAACACCATAAGGAAGAGGTGAAGGATATTTACATGTAGTGTATCCTAAACTTGTGAAGATATAGTTTGGTCTATCGATAGTGATATGTACTATTCTAGTTTCTTCCACTTTATCTATTGCCTAGTTTGATATTGGTTCCTCTCATTCCTTTGTATCTAAAAACCATGTTAATGGCTTGATCATTAAGTTGGAGTCTGTAATCAGGATGATTAATATCGATACACCATTTGGAACACATACTATGGATATCTGTTTATGCAATGGATGTTCTCTAGATATTAGAGAGTATCGTTTCCAATGGGATATCTTTGTCCTTGATATAATGGGCTTTAATCCAATTATGGGTATGGACTGGCTAGTCGCATACCGAGATCACATATATTTTTATCGCATGAGGGTGACCTTTGTATCTCCTGAGGGTGACCAATATGTCCTTCATGGAGAATGGGATATCTATACAGGTAGATCTGGTACAATTACTCAATAATTGGGAGAGGTAATAGCCCAAGTTGTTAGTCTTTTTCTGGATGATGGGGGTGGTAGGCAAGACGTCCTTCCACCAATAGTATAACTATTTCATGATGTCTTTCCTGGAGACTTTTTAGGGTTTCCAACTGAGATAGATATGGAATTCACTAGTAATATCATTTCATGGGATGATTCAGTATCTATTCCACCTTACATAATGGCACCGACTGAGCTTCAAGAGCTAAAAATGCAGTGGGAGGAGTTAGAGAATAAAGGGTTTATCTGTCCCAATACATCGACTTGGGGATCACCTGTTTTTTTTTCAAAGTATTTTTATGGGAGTATACAATTGTGTGTTGGTTTCCAAAATTTGAATAAAATTACTATGAAGAATTGATATCCACTTCCACGTATCAAGGATTTGTTTGAAAAGATAAAGCGGGCTACTATGTTCTCAAAGATCAATCTGAGATTAGGGTATCATCAAGTGAGAGTTCATACCTCTGATATACCAAGAACTTATTTCATGAGCAGGTATGTCCTTTAAGAGTTTTTCATAATGCTTTTTGGGTTGACTAATGCTCCAGCAGTGTTTATGGCCATGATGAGCAGGATCTTTCACCCATGCATAGATCAGGTTATGGTGGTGTTTGTGGATGATATCTTGGTGTACACAAAGACTCATGATGATCATGACCAACATCTTGACAACATCCTAGGTAAAATAAGAGAGCATCATCTATATTTCAAGCTATCTAAATGTCATTTTTGGATAAGCAAGGTACACTTTTTGGGGCACATCATCTCGGAATAAGTTGTGGCAGTGGACGTAGAAAAAGTGTAGGCAGTGATATCTTGGGATCATCCCAAGAATGTTTTTGATATTCAAATATTATTGGGATTATATTGTTATTACACGATTTTTATCTAGGACTTTTCCTGAATGGAATCACCGCTTACTGGTTTGACAAAGAAAGTGATATAGTTTGTTTGGACAGAACCATATGAGAATGCTTTCCAGGAGTTGAATAAGTGTTTGACATCATCACCAATTTTGGTATTACCAGAGTTAGGTGATGAGGACACGGTGTTCTGTGTTGTTTCTAGGATCGAGCTCAGAGATGTGTTGATACAAGGGGATAGAGTTGTCGTAAATGGGTCTCGGCAGTTGAGGCCACATGAAAGGAATTTCCCTAAGCATGGCCTTGAGTTGGAAGTATTGGTTTATGCTCTTATGTGTTGGTGACACTATATTTTGGGTGAAAAGTGTATAGTTTTTATGGATCACAAAATCATGAAGTATATCTTTTCACAGCATGTCTTTAATCTACGGCAGCGAATATGGGTAGAGTATATGTAGTCTTTTGATTATGAACTAGAATATACACGCGAGATGGGTAATAGTGTGTCTGATGCCTTGAAAAGGAACACTTGGACTTAGTTGGTACAAGTCTCGAGTGCAGAGTGGAAGATGATGAATTTAATAGGGGGAATTCATGTGGTAGTTTAGGAGAGTCAGGAGATGATGAATCTGGATTCTGTAGTAGTGGAATGCACGCTCTTAAGATAGATCAGGGATAAGAAGTGTGATGATCTGGAATGTTTTTCCTTGAGAGAAATCCTTGAAGGTGGGGAGAAACATTAACACTATAAAATAGATGAGGATGATATCATCTATGTGAAAAATAAGGTTGTTGTTCCTAAGAGTATGTGAAAGGAACTCATGTAAGAATTTCATGCTTCAAGGTGGGTGGTACATCCTAGGGTAAAAAAATTCTACTATGACCTTTGACAACAGTTTTGGTGGCCAGGAATAAAAAAGGATATAGTAGGTTTCGTAACAAGATGATTCACCTATCATTAGGTGAAATTAGATAAACAATGATCTGGAGGCCTATTACAGCAGTTATCTATTCTGAAATGGAAGTGGGATGAAGTGACTATTGATTTCATGGTAGGAATTTTGAAGACTCTTAGGAAGAATGATTCCATTTGGGTCATTGCGGACTGACTAACGAAGGTATAACACTTCTTGCATATTAAATAAACCTTTACAGTAGAGCAGTTTGGGGAACTGTATATGAGAGAGATAGTTCGTTTTCATGGGGTTCCACGGACTATAGATTCATATTGCAATTCTCTATTTACATCATACTTCTATTAGGGTTTACATAAGGTTCTTAGTATTTATGTTCTATTAAGTACGACCTTCCACCCATAGACATATGGGTAGTCGGAGCATACCATACATGTGTTAGATGATATGTTTCCAATATGTGTGCTTGACTTTGGTGGTTCTTGGGAAAAGCACTTGGATTTAGTGGATTTTTCCTATAACAATATTTATCATGAAACTATATAGATGGAACCATGTGAGGAACTTTATGTTAGACCTTTTAGATCACTTCTATGTTGGTTAGAGGTGGGTGAGTTTGAGATGTTAGGACCGAGTCTCGTTTGGGAGTCATTAGAGCAGGTGAAGTTGATTCGAAAGTGTATGGCTACGGCTCAGAGTAGGAATAAGTCATATGCTGATAGACGGATACAACCCATATATTTTCCATAGGGGGTCTGGTATTCTTTCAGGTGTCACCTATATTGGATCACCACAGGATACAGAGGTAGGGCAAGTTAGCACCTAGGTTTGTGGGACCATTTGAGGTGCTGGAGAGAATCGGGTCGGTGGTGTACCGATTAGAACTTCCCCAGAAATACAGTTCTTTACATGATTTCTTCCATGTGTAATAACTATGGAGGGATCACCCCACCCCATCTAATGTGATTGATGTGGAAGAGGTTGACCTTGAGACAGATGCATCCTTTGAGGAGCATTTTATACATGTATTGGGTCGTAGTGAGAAAGTGTTACGAGGAAAGATAGTTCCATTAGTTCATGCGTTAAGGAAACATGGAAATGTTCAAGAGGAAACTTGGGAACGGGAAGAAGACAAGAGGGATCAATGGCCCAATCTTTTCATCTTAGAATCTTAGTGAAGTTCAGCAGTGCATCTTGAGGATGAGCTGTTATAAGGTGGGGAGATTATAAGATCCGGACCTTTTCTGGAGTCATCTCGGGCATATTTTTAGGTAATTTTTGTAGCTTTTAAGTACATTTTATTGGGATTTGTGGCTTAGGGTTCATTTGGTAGAACCTTTAAGAAAACTTAAAGGACAGTGGGTTGGGCACAATTTGCGCACAGTTTGAAAACCCGTGCGACAAAACTGTTCCAAGCGTACGAAACTGGACAGAGAGGTCTACACGGTTTGTGCACAGTTTGAAAAACCGTGACACCAAACCATTCCAACCGTGAAAAACTAGATAGAGGGTTCCGCATGGTTGGGGCATGGTTTTACTTAACCATGTACCTCTACCCAGGAAACTATGCGTGCGTGATTTTAATTTCGAAAATCCTTTTTAAAACCACTTGAACCCTCATGACTTCTATATTTTCAACCACGGATCAGGATTGATGAATTATCGGTTTTTCCAAAGCCTCCTAGAGAGATTTCAAGGTGATCAGAACATCATTATTTGAGATTGAAAGTCCAGATTGAAGATATTCTATCCTCTCGATAAGTGGATTTCATCCCGATGATTCTCCTGTTCTTTCTCTTATCTTTTCTAGATCTTTTCATGGAAGATATCCATCATTTTCTTGGATATAAACCCATGATTTAAGACCTAGATCTTGGATATTAGGTCTAGATAAATATTTTCATGATCTTTATGTCTTTGATCTTAATTTTTTTTAGGGATTTACATCCAGATCTTGATCAAAGACATTGTGCCGCTCGGATTTTGGGGATTTCTTTTGGGCTAACTTATATTAATAAATTTTGGTAGGTGGACTAAATAAAACTCTCATAGTCATGTTTTATGATAATTGAATGTGATTTTATGATATTCTAGATTCACTTGATGAATGATTCCCAAAATTGGAGTATTTTTTAATATGAAATTGAATTGAGTTTCCTTGGTGATTTAATTGATAATTGAACCGTGGAACAAACAAAGGGGGTTGAAAAAATAGATCTTTTGGACAATTTATATTGGTAAAGATATTGTATTTAGATATTTAATTTTTTTGATAAGATGATTAACTGGGGTAAATTAATTATGGATTTATTTTTGGCTGTGAGAGATAATTAATTGGGATAATTAATTATAACAAGTTGAATTTTAATTTTGATAATTAATTATAAAGAATTAATTGTCGAAATAGAATTGTTTTGATTGATTAACTAATTGATGAATTTATTAATGGGTTATATTCTTAGTAAATTTTTTAATTCACTAATGGCCTTTAAAATATTTTACTAATTGTTGGATTAGTAAATAAATATTGTGGAAAATTTTATGACTTAAAGAATTATTAAATGGATGAGATTTTGTGGTTCTAGGAATGGTGTCCTAGACCGATTAGAAGTTGGTACTTAGACATAGAATTCCTCATAAATAGTTATCCAAGATTAAGACTATGGGTTTTTATGTATGAAGACCTACAGCAATTGACAAAAGAAGTGATGGGCATGACGACCTACACTGAACAAGATTTGGGGTGCTACGCATGACGACCTACACCTAATGAATGATAATAATGAATGATGTTTCTACTAATATTGGGGTTGTTATGCATGATGACCTACACCAAATGAATTATAATAATGAATGATGATTGAAATGGGAAACATGAATTGAATTGTACTAATGTGATGATTAAAGATTAAATGAAAATGTAATAACTATATAAATTACGCATTGTATTTATTGCTTCATAAATATGCATGCATTATCTTTGTACTAGACTCGTTTTAGACACCGTTGGTGGTGGCCTACCGAATTGTACACTGACTATATTTGGTTGGTCTGATAAGCACCCCAGAAGACTTTGTTGTTCCATGACAGGATAAGGGTAAGGCCTTGGGATATGTTGTTGTTTGGGATTGGAGCATGGGAGAGGGAACCAGATGCAGTTCCAGACCCATTTTGGAGTCGTTGTGTCTATACTTTGAGTTGCATTGTAGACACTTGGAACTTGAATTTTCATAGCATTTTTTACCATTTAGTTAAGCATTGTATTTTTTGGTTTTGACTATCATATTTCATGGAATTGTTCAAGTTATTTATATGCTTTCGAACTTGGTTATTTTTATTTTCTTATGATTGTGTTTTATTATAATAACAGAGAGTATAGTCTCCCTAAGACTGACTTACAAAACCCTCATTGCTAGTGGGCACCCTTTGGCATATGGGGAGGCGCGCTTGAGGGCATGTGGCCAATCGGCTCAGGGAACCATTCAGTTGATCTTGAGTTGGGATGTCACAAATATGAAGATGAAATATTTATAGATTACATTATAAATGTTATTAGTTTCAAGAGTACAAATTAAATTATCATGTTTGAATGGATAGGATTCTTAGTTGTGAATGCATACATGATATACATTTTCAAAGTCTATTTGTCTAAAAATTGATCAACTATGTTCATTAAAGTTAAAAACTATTCATATTTTTTCAAGAATATATATTAATACTATATAAATGTAAATCCCTATGAAACAAAGTTTAGATTCATTAATCATGATATTATTTCTACACAGAAATTAAATTGAATATAGAATAAACTGATAAAAATTTGAACTATGTGAAACATTTGAAAAGAAAATTATACATGGTATACTCTTCTTCATTATTATAATTCAGGGTTAAAAATATAAAATCTAATCATATAAAATATATTTTTATTTTATTTCATTTATAATTTATAACTTTTTAATTAGAATTGGATGCTCATTAAAATCAATTTGTATACCTTGAATGTTCATTATTTGCATCCAAAACATGTATTTTCAACAAATCAACCACACATGATGTCCATTTTACATTTTTAATACACTATAACCATCATTTTATAGATACAATTCAAATTATACATTTTAGTTTATTTTTTAATGAGAATTTTATTAATATTGGGTGCCCTATAAATATCATCTAAATCATGATATGAGGTGGGTGACTAAACAAAATAAGCCTATGGATTTATTAAAATAGAGACATATTAAGGTATATATATTCATATTTGCCAATAAAAACATATTTCATTAAAAAAAATTATTCTTTCAATGTTTCTCTAGTGTATGAATTAAAATAATGGAACGATTGTACATATTACATTTGTAAATTTATGAAATATATCATAAGGTATCAAAAAACTAGAAGCCATAAATATTTATTTCTAAATGAAATTACAATTGTATTTAAAATATTTATTAATCATTTATTTCAACATTTCATCAGTACTACTAGGACTACCAACTGTAAAGGTACTCAAAAGAACAAATAAATTTGTTTAGGGGGTGAGTGGTCAGAGTACATAATGTCAGAATGTTTAATGACATCAAGTTGCACTGGTTACTTGTTATGTTTTTGATATAGAATAGAATTTGACATTAGAGATTCATCTTTTATGTGAAGTATTAGTATCATAATTCTTAGATATTATTTTTCCAAAAACAAATCAACGTAGTTTTATAAATATATTGGTTAAATTTTAATTCTAACCTAGCATTTAATATTTCCCTCCAAACATTTTTATGTATTTGATCCTCCAATTATTCTAAAGGAATTTGAATTCCACTATATATTTTCAGCCTCTCTTGAATAAGGCAATAGATTCAATGATCCTCCCCCACCTATGGTTCCTTTTCCCAAGGACAACAACATGAATGTTTTTATTAAAGATATTGTAACTTTAGTATCTCATTATGGTAAACTATTTAAGGAACTTTCTGGGAAAAAATAGTAATCAATCCCTTTATTTTGTTATTACCAGGGAGATTCCCATGATGATATTTTAAAGAAACCTCATGGTAAAGAAAAAATATCATCTTTTTAACAAGCCATAGATTGATGGGAAATTATTTCATAATATGTTGAGTATTAAAATTCACCTACTTCTTTTAAAGGTGTAGTCCATATTCAACTCAAACATTTAGATACATTTACAAAAACTACATCTCATGTGAGTAATTAAATATTCCTATTATTAATATATTTTTAAAATGATTCAAAGGGGTATTTGTTTATTCCCTAGTTGACCATACATTTATTTTAAACTATTCACTAGTTTCTTTCCTCCAGGGGGTTAGGATGAGTTGCTAGAAATTGAAAAAACGTTTTTGTTATGACCCTAAAAAGAATGAAATGTTTGAGTTTTTTCACAAGGATAAGTTTCCTAGAGGGTTACACTCTATAGATTCCAGAAAATCTAGTAAATTGTATGAATATTCTAGTGATCATTAGATATTAGAATTCGAGGTTATAAATGAGATACTGGAGAGAGATAAATGGTTCAAGGATATTTTTACCCATAAATCTAATGGAATATTTCCAAATATTCTGTTACATTTCACCCATATAAGTTTAATAAACTTCTCCTTAGGGTTATTTTTATTAATTTTAAGAACGGATATTCCTTTCTTCTTGGTTTTTTGTAATGTTTTCAAGCTATTATTCCATTGTTTCTAATCACTGGAGGAAGAAAAGGATGAAGATTTAACGATGAAGAAACCTTACCCAAAATAGAAGTAGTTTCTATAGTGTACTTCTTCTATTTTATACAAGTTATTTGATATATGTGAACATTATATGGGTAGGTTACTTCTATGCTCCTAGACTCATCATTTTTATTTTGTATCACGCTGTCTTTTGAGGGTTTTGTAAAAAAAATTGGGCCCTGTTCTAGTCACTTCCACCTCCGTGATAGATAAGTAAAATGGATTCCATTAATTTAAAATTTGATTCAACCAAATACATATAAATCAAGATTACTATAAATAATAAAATATATTCTTGGCCCATATCCCCACTCAATTATCAAAATATAAATTATTAATTAACTATGAAGGAAGTTGAACAGTGGTTGGAAGTTCAAAATGTTGAGAAGTCAGTTTTTCTCTATAAGGTGATTTAGTTTAAAACCTGAATCACAATATCAAAAAAATGATATTATATTATTTTAGAACATTAATAAACCAATAGATAATTCATTTTTGGTTGGTAGGAATTGAATTCACATCAATCAATCACACGATGTGGTCATTATGACTCAAAGTGAGTCTTTTCAATATTAGTTTCATTTTAGTTTAAAACACTAGTCACTTTGTCAAAACTGATAAAATGATCTTTGATTGTTTTAAAACATTATTAATATGATCCATAATTTATTTATGATGTGTAGGAATATAATTCATGTAAATATGAAACATGATGTGGCCTTTATGACTCAAAGTGAATGATTTCAATAAAAAAGTTTTCTTTTTAGTTTAGAACACACATCACATTGTCAAAAAGGAGAAAATAATTTCATATTATTTTCAAACAATAGTAAAATGACCCATAATTTATTTATTACATGTATTAATCAATGACACATAAATATAACACATGATGTAGCCAGGATGACTCAAAGTGAATGTTTTCATATTAAAAGTGTCATTTTAATCTAAAACACACATCACATATCCAAAACCAATAATAAATTATCAAACTTTTTTAAAACTTTAGTATAATTACCAATAATTTACTTGTGAAAAACATTAATTTACCTTGCATCAATCTAACACACAATGTGGCTGGTATGACTCAAAGTTCATGTTTTCACATTAAAAGTGCCATTTTAGTTTAAAATGTGAGTCACATTGTAAAAACTAAGAAAAAATATTTATTTTCATGATACATTAGAAAAAAAATCCATAATTTGTTTTTGATTCACTGTAATCAACCACAAGTCAATATGATAAACTATATGGTTGGTATGACTCAAAGTTCTGTTTTCACATTAAAAGTGTCATTTTTCTCTAAAACACACATCACATAAACAAAAATGATTAAAGATGATTATATTTTCTTGAATATTTAATATAACATCTCTTAATTTATTATTAGAGCATAGTAATTGATTTCACGTCAATCAGACACATGATGTGGATGGTATGCCTTAAAGTGTGTGTTTTAAATATTAGTTTAATTTTAATTTAAAATGCACATTACTTTTTTAAAACATGTAAATGACCTAATATTATTTTATATACTTACTAAAACAATCCATATTTCATTTTTTTCATCTAGGAATTAACCTCATGTCAATCTGACACATGATGTGGCTGATATGAATCAAAGTGAATGCTTTCAATATAAGAGTGTCATTTTAGTTTAAAAAACATATCCCAATTTAAAATTAGATAAAATAATCTTATATTATTTTAAAACTTTATAAAAATAATATATAATTCATTAGTGGCATATATGAATTGGTTGCATTTTAAACCAACAGACGATGTGGTCGATATGACTCAAAGTGTGTGTTTCCAATATAAAAATGAAATTTTATTTTAAAACATTTGTATCATTTCCAAAATAGATAAAATGATATTTTTTTCATGACCCGACCCTACCCGGGCTCGAGCCGCAACTACCCCAAGCCTACCTCCATAGGCCATGGGCTGGTAACCAGTGCCGAAGGCATAATAACTCGGGGAGGCCTTTGCCTAAGAACCTATTCACACACACGCAGCACACTCAATGAAAAAGTGCAGAGTAAAAGAAAAGATAAGTAAAGAAAAAGAGAAACTGCTATAAATAAATCCCACAAAATTGCACCGACCTCTAAACAGTACAAGAAAGTGCTGAAGGTAAACCAAAAAAGAAAAGGGGAAAAACACGCACCCAACCAGAAAAGGTGCCACAACTCGGCAATAGGTAAACAAAAAGAAACAGCTGGAAGGGTCCCCCACATGGAACCCGACTCCGACCACCGCACGCGGTCCAAGCTCCAAAGCTCCTATGCTCCACTGAAGTCATGCTCCACATATCTGTCGTCTGCAAGGGCACACCAAGTGCAGGCAAAGCCCAAGCAGGGGTGAGTATAAAATAATACTCAATAGGATACCCCGAAGGCTCGAGGGAGAAACAGAGGAGGTACCTAAGGGTGAGTTATAGAGAGAACAGCGAAGAGTAAAGGAATACAACTGAGAGTGCAGTAAAGAGAAACAGTAAAGAGTCCAGTTCAACCAAACAAGAGAAAGGAATTAAACTCGTCCAGACACAAGGAGCTGGAAACGGTGAGAAGATGAACTTCTCGTCGAGACTTCACTACCTATAGCATGAGAGTAGACTCGTCCAACCACGAGATGCTAGACACGGAAATCATGTGACATACCCCTCACGTCTTCACCTCTCTTGGGCAGAGAGTAACCGAAACCCAAGAAGTGGGTACTAGAACGATGTATATACATATGCATATGCTCAACAAGAAGCCTGAACAAGGTCGTAAGGGAATCTCCGTCCCGTAGCTCAGCTCAAGAAATGAGTAGCCAAAAGTCCCAGAGATAACACCATCGATGCCTAGAATCCCGCACGTCTGACTCGAACTACAATTCAAGGGCTCAATCACCGCACCTCGACACTATCCGCTTTGGGCGGAACTGACTCACCTGCACGGTTTTAGGTCGCGTCACAAGGACGCATCTCGGTGGGGAAGGCGCTCCTCATACTTGAGAGTTCTGGGGGAACGTCAAACCACAACTCGTCACTGCCCCACAGTCGAGAGGTCTCCTCAAAGTCAAAGTCATTCCATCACTGACCCATACGTCCAAGGGTCCTGCTCCGGTGATCACGGAGGAAAGCCACATACGAGCCTAGTAGAAAGGACCGAGTCGGGAATGTCAAGGAGTGTCCCAATGCCCAGCCCTGCTAGAGGGTAATTCATAATATGATATCGGGTGACCCCCTGCCCAGCCCTACTGGAGGGTAAACCCTAACAAGATATCGGGTGACCCACTGCCCAACCAGTTGGAGGGTAAACCCTAATACATCATCAGGTGACCCACTTCCTAGACCTTCTGGAGGGTAGACCTGGAATAAGTCGACAGGTGACCCACTGCCCAGCCTTGCTGGAGGGTAGACCTGGAATAAGTCGACGGGCGACCCACTGCCCAGTCTCTGCTGGAGGGTAGACCCTAAGAGGTCGTTGGGTGACCAACGGCCCAGTCTCTGCTAGAGGGTAGACCCTAAGTGTGTTGGGTGACCCACTTCCCAGTCTCTGCTGGAGGGTAGACCCTAGAAGTCAGCGAGCAACCCACTGCCCTGCCCAGTTGGAGGGTAAACCCAAAGAAGTCGATGAGTAACCCAATGCCCAGTCTCGCTGGAGGGTAAAACTCAGAACTACTCTGGCCATCTCTACTGGAGGGTAAAACACTGGCCAACCGAACACAGAGTGGGTATCGCGCAACCACCCGACTTCAGAACAAGACTAGGGGAAACCACTCAACCCTGCTGATCTAAACCATCGAGCACAGTTCCTGGGGAAAACTCAACCCCTCTAGTCAACAAACGAGAACCGAGGGACCCTCTAAGTCGCGAGAGGTCAAAGGTACACAAAGCAGAACACATCACGCACATGGCGACCACACGACGTGTGACCCAAAGTCAATCCCCAACCAAGCGCACAAACAGTCTCAGGTACAAACCACACTTACCTCCAAGCGCTCCTGTATACTCCTAGAGTATACCTCATTTTCAGCCCTAGGGATATCGTGCACACGGCACCCAACGTCAACGCGAAGGCGTGACGTAACATCTCCTACTCAAAGGCTCAGGCACGGCCGACCACATATTATGAACATTTACATCTCTCTCCCAAGAGTGCATGCGATCATATGTCAGGGGTCCGCTACAACCACGGTAGAAGAACCGCCACCAGGGCACCTTTCACATTTCCAAATTTAATAAGATCGCGTAAGAGGTTCTGCCCGCCTGAACAGATTAGATCGTTGTAATCCTCACGGAAAGTAACGTGAGATAGACTACTCACTCACCCGAAACGGTCAACCGGTGAAAAAGGTACTATTCACCATAACCAAACCTGTGTGGGGCCCACCCCAAGATCCCTAAACTGAACAAACAGATCACACCACTGCGATCCCCTCGGAAAAACACATGGGAATGAATACTCAACCACCTAAAATGGATACCCGGTGAAAAAGTTACTATTCACCGTATCCGGGTCGGGTGGGACCCACACCACGTCTCCCAAAAAGGTCGGGCGAACTGCGCCATCACAATGCACTCGGAAAAACCCGTCAAAAGCACTACTCACTTGAGTGGAACAGATGCCGAGAGAAAATGATTCATTCCAGCTTACCGCGCACGAGCGGTACTACGCGGGACCCGCATACCGGTCCCTAAACTGAACGGACGGATCACACCATTGCGATCCTCTTGAAAAAGCACACAAGATGGACTATTCACTTGTCCAAAACGGTCACCCGGTGATAAAGATGAAAAAATCATCATCGACGCCCAAACGGCCCTTGTGGGCCCCACACCATCCTGCCGAATTAGAGCGGGCAGATTGTACCATTGGAATCCCCTCGGAAAAACATCCAGAAACGACTGATCACTCGCCCCGAACGGACGCCCGATGAAAAATTTTCTAAATGTTGCGCGCAGCTCAAAAGACGGGTCGTGGGGCCCGTGCCTCAACTTCGGCCTCAACGCCTGAAACCACCCTGGAAAGCTCCGCCTCAGTGCCATGGTTCCACCACCACTGACGGTGCTCAAAACGGACGTCGGATGTGTCCACGCCGCTCAAAACAAGAACCCCCGGAAAAACGACAATTCACTTAAAGACGCGTCGCGCCTATGAGGCCCATCGTTTCGGGAATTAAAAAGTCCTGAAACCATCTCATAACATTCCCCTCGATCCTAGGAATGTGTCGCCGTAGACGGCATGCAAAACGGACGCCCGTAGCGGAAAATACGGGCATCCGAAACCTGAGGGGCAAGGCCCCTTGGGCTGGACCGGCCCGGCTTGCCAGGCCTGGCCCGCGGTTTTGCTGCGCGGGCCGGCGGTGGACCCGGTCCAGCGCCTGGTCGACCGGCCGAGGCCGGTCACCGGGCACCGACCCGCGCGACGCGGGTCGTGCTCCCCCGTGGGGTCGCAAGCCGCGACCCCAGTCCACCGCGGAGCACCACGGTTGCACGCCGCATGCCGCCTAAAGCGTGGCCGCCGCACTGAGAGCCGCCACCACCGAGGGGCTCCCGCCGCCTGCACCCGGGTCTGCCGCGCTGCCTGAAGCCTGAGCCTCCGCCGCCACCTGAAGCTGCCGGAAACCGCCGGAAAACCCCCAGAACTCCCAAAATTCCCGTAAGCTTCACCGGACCGCTTCGGCCTCCTCGTAACTCCGATTTTGATTCCGAAAGAATGAAAAGAAATATTAAAATGTGTAATACACGAACATGGAATTTTTTCAAATATTAAACAACAAATCGAAGCTAAAATTGGGGTTCAAAGGGGGGTTCGGGATTTAAAGCTCAAACGAACACCGCCTACCTCTTGGGCGTAGCCCGATGCTTCGTCGTTGACCCGTCAGAGTCGTGCCTCACCGGAGTTGTCTCGCCAGAGGTGCCTTTCCAGAGGAGGAGAGGGAATAGGGGGTAGAGGGAGCTTGCACCAGGGAAAACCACATGGGGTGGAGAAGTGTTTAAAAACAAAACACTTAAACTCCCGCCCGTGGGCCCCGTACTCGAACCCTCAGCAGTGTCGAGGTTAAGACTCCCTTAGGGTAAAAACCACCTCCCTAGCACAATGGAGGTCTTGAAATTTTAATCCAAGGCCCCGTTCAAATGTTATTAAACTCAACGCCCGAGGGCGCCAAATTACGAAAACGCCCCTGGGGCCATTTTTCACTGAGGGCCCACACCCGCAGAACTTATACCCCTCCTAGGTTAAAAGACACGCTCTGAACTCAATGGTGCCATCGGTTTTCCAATCTGAACCACCGTTTAATAGATACTCGAGTTTCACCATTAAACGAATAAATTAATTGATTAATTTATCTATTTAACGTTCCAGAAGCGGGCGAGGGGTCCAAACATCCCATGCTGACACGCTTTATGTTGTTCCTAGGGTAAACACCCCATTACGGACCCATCCGTACACTTGGATCTCTGATCCGGATCACCGTTTAGAAGTTATCACATTTATTTGGCGTTCCCAGTGTGAATGCACTGAAAACTTAATTCCAGCCACTCCGGGGCTCAGAATCGCATGCCGTCTGAGGGAACTACTCTGGAATAACATCAAGAATATTCCAAATTCCTTCTTAGAAAAATACGGGTTCTTAAAATTTTATTGTTTTAAAACTTTAGTAAAACTATTCATAATTCAATTGTGACATGTAGGAATAACCTTAACATTAATCTGATCTGTTATGTTACTGACATGACTCAAAGTATGTTTTTTCAATAAAAAAGGTCATTTTAGTTTAAAACTCACATAATATTGTAAATAATGAAGAAACAGCCTCATATACTTTTAAAAATGTATTAAAATGATCCATAATTTATGTGTGACATGCAGGATTCAACCACACATCAATCTGATACATGATGTAGCTGGTATGACTCAATGAGTATGTTTTAACATTAAAAGTGTCATTTTACTCTAGAGCATGTGTCACATAGCCAAAACTATGTAAATCATATCATATTGTCATGAAAATTTATTAACAAAATCCATAATTAATTTTTTATGTGTAGTAATTTACCTTACATCAATCTAACATGTGATGTCTATAGTATGAATCAAAGTATATGTTTTCAATATAAAAGTTTCAATTTAGTTTCAAACGTGGATCACAATTTCAAAACTAAGAAAGTGATATTTTATTATTTTAATATTTTAAAAAATGATCCAAAATAAATTTATTATGTATAGGAATTGATTGCATGACAATCTGACACATGATGTGGCTAGTATGACCCAAAGTGTGTGTTTTAACATTTAAAGTGTCATTTTAGTTTAAAATGCACATCACATTTTCAAAACCAAGTAAAAAAACTCATATTATCAAGATACATTAGGAAAATTATCCATAATTTTACCACACATCGATCGGACATATGATGTGGTTGATATGACTCAAACTGTGAGCTTTCACATTAAAAGATTCATTTATCTCTAAAACACATTACACTTATCCAAAACTAAGTAAACGAGGTTAGATTACATTTAATCTTTATTAAAATAATAACTAATACATTTTTGGAATGTAGGAATAGACCATATCTCAATTGGACACATGATGCGGCCGGTATGACTCAAAGAATGTGTTTTTAATATGTCATTTTAGTTTAAAACAAATGCCACACTGTTAAAACCAAGAAAACAAGATCAGATTATTTTAAAACATAATGAAAATGATCCATAATTCATTTTTTACATATATTAATCAACCACGCGTAAATATAAAACATGATGTGATTGTTATGACTCAATGTGCATCTTTTCACATTAAAAGTGTCATTTTAGTCTAAAATGAATGTCGCAAAGCCATAAATAAGTAAATGGGTTCTGATTGTCTCAAAAATCTAGGAAAATGATCCATAATTCATGTGTATAATTTAACCACACATCAATGTGACACAGGATGTGGCTGGTATGAATAAACGCGTGTGTTTTCAATATAAGTGTCATTTTAGTTTAATGACAAAATTATTAACAACTATTAAAATAATTAAGATAATTAATAACTAATAATATCATTAATAAAAATTAAATTTTATAAAGAGTCTTAATTAACAATATAATTCTTAATTCTTAATATATTTATTAACTAATAGTATAATTAATATTTAATATATATTTAACAATATAATAATTAATAATATAATTAAAAGTAAAACTAATAATATCATTAAAATATTCAATAATTAACAATATAATTTATCATATTTGGAATATGAAATATTAAAATTAATTTTTTTTAATTTTTTATGTACTGTTACTAAAATAAGTATTTGTTTTATTATAGGGATGGGTTTTTGTATATAGTTTGGTCCTTAGAAAAAGCATGTTATAAGAATTTTGTTTAGTATATTGTAAATATGAAACCAATGTAATTATTTTTTCTGTAAATTTTAAATTGAAATGATGGTGCAATTCAGTATTTTTATTCCTATTTGGTTTTTTGTATATTTGTATTCAAATTTTTTTATATTTTTTAATATGGTTTTTTGTTATAGGGTTTCTACAGGGATACATCTTTGTATCAACTACTGTGGACTTTATTGGTACTAACAAAATAGTGGATAAATTCCCTATTTACCAGTACTAACAAAGTTACTCATAAAGTATCCCTTAATCATTGATAAGTTAAACTATTAATGGGGGCCTTTATCAATATTTTTTTTTAACTTACAAAGGCCACACACTTTTGAATATGATTAGCAAGTTATTAATTTTTTAGCATTGACAAATCCCTTTTCTACCACTGATAAAGGTTTCTTTTATAGTACTGTGACCCTGAGAGTTACTCACCCCACAACTACCTTTATTATTCTTTTAGAAATACAAAAAATCAATCTCATTTCCCAAATAACTTATCCTCAATTTTTTGTATTCTTTCAGAATGATTATGAAGTTTATAATGGATTCGTCACTATTTTTCTATGCATTATTCTACTTCCAAACAATACACAACCATATTTTCTATTTTTTAACATTTTAGGGTATTTATTATTTTTTAAATTTTATATATATAATTTAAATTTGATTAATTAATTTTAATTGTGTATGATTCTATTATTAAATAACATCATGGTGTATATTTCATGTTTTTAAATATGGTTTCATGCACTATTAATATCCTCATGTTCATTCTTAATAACAACAACAATAAAAATAGTAGTATATTCATAAAAATAATTAAACACAAAATCAAAATAATATCACTGGTTGTGAGATAATAATTTGCATCTACTTAAGGAGGCTATGGAATGGTATTCCATGAACATATGGGGTGACCATTTTTAGGTGTCACAGTTGATGTGGAAGAAACAAAGGATGGATACTGGCAATGAAATAGATAAGGTAGGGGCAGAAGGTTGAGATATGAATGAAAGTGGAGTCCAGGTGTGACATCTATAACGGAGGTGTAGATGGATCATAGGTAGCTAGTCAAGGTGGAAGAGGAATATAAATCGGTATAAGTGAAGGATGATGTTGGCGATGTACAGCAGCAGAATCTATTGATGATGTATGGAAATAGTGAATTGAAATGCCTAGGTGGTAAATGTGATGGGTTAAGATGGAAAGAAGTAGTAGCGATAGGACATAATAACGATCTGTAACAGTGAATGTAAATATAAAAATGTGGTATAAATGAGGATACTAGGTGGTGAGATCAAGTAAAATTAGTGTGTGAGGTGATGGAGAGTGGTGGAGAGATGGAAATTAAAGGAGAGGTGCACAAGTAGATATGAAAAAGAGTGGGAGGTGGATAGGGTTTGGTTGGGGGTGTTTGATAGAATAGATCAGTCCCAACCTATAGAAAAATTTAAATTATCAGTGTTTATTTTTCTAATAGTGATGGTTTAAACTACCAATGATTAGTTTAGCAGTAGTTAGGAAAACCAACACATATTTTAGGGATGACATTAAATTAGTTATCATTAAATTTAGTTTAGAAATATTTTTTATAAGTTTCATATTTGTGTACTTAGAGATGGTTTTCTCTTCATATGGAATAGTTTTTTAAAGAAAATAAATTTGTGTAAAATAAAAAAACCACCACTAATTTATATATCATTGGTTAAATATTTAGAAGGAAAAAACTAGATAAACCACTTCTAAAATTTTCAGTGGAGCTTTTTTCTTGATCCAACCCATCAGAGCTCACCATGCTAGTGATAAGCCAACTGTGACACCTCAATCCCACCTCTAATAGTTCAGGAGATTATGACAAGAACTGAGTAGGCATATCACACGCATGGGAGGCATTATTCTAATTTACATGTACATGTGCACACATCTCCGATTACCCATATAATTCTTAAAGGTAAAATACAATTTATATCATAATGAATGCATAACATATATCCCATATCAGATTATAAAAATAGTGTCAAAAATCAAAAAGTTATAAATAAAATCCCACCAAAACCTAACAAAGATTACATCCAACTAAGAAGAAGGGTATTGTTATCAATGCAACACCTGATCTAACCATAATCGGTTTAGCTCCTTGTGTTTTTTCTACTCATGTCCCTCCTAGGATATCATCAAAAGGCTTTTCATCAGTAGAAGACATGACATGTGAGTGTAGATCCCATGTAGGGGTGAGTATAACAACACCTATCAGGACACCCCAAAATCAATACTCATAAAGCATCAAGATTAATTAGCTCATCAACTCAAAATAATGTCAATCAAGATGTGAGAAAAGGAAATAAGGATAACTATAAAAGCTGAGAAATACTCATAATATACTCCAAGTCTCAAGGAGCTCTCAACTACTTCAATCAATAGGATTCTAATTGTGGATTTTAGGTAACGCTTATCCTGGAGAACTCACTCCACAAGTCATGTTTTCACTAGTGGTGCTCATCTCAGTGGTCATGTTCATCAGGTCTCTCCTAAAAAATATTCATCGGAGCTCTGAAGATGTCAACATCCAAACAGTGGATCACAAATAGGGCCACTAAGGGACACCAAAAACCCTACTAGATCAATCTTCTAGATAGGGTATTGATTCCCTTCACATGGTGGTTACATATATACAAATAACCCTACTTAGAATTAGGAAGAAATGATAGAGGATCCCAACCCGATCATAGAGAGGGATACATCAAACTATATTCAATAAAAAACTAATATGTGGGATCAAAATCATGGATGAGCCAAAGAATCACATTCAACTAAACCGAGTCTATAAAAAAGAAATTAAGTGATCCAAACAACCTCAAAGTAAGTATACGGTGTGTAAATAGGGTACACATCATGTTTTGTGAAACCTAAACATGCCCATGTATATTCCCTTTCACCTGAACATGTCTATGTACCCAGCTATTTTGGACTATATGATCATACAAATTTACTCTATTTTTTAATGTGTGCCTGGTCATTTTTTTTCTTGTATACCCCTGGGGTACATGTTGAACCTCTAGCACCAGGTTACATAGCATGTGACTCATGTCACATGGATTGTAATAGTTTCCCTTCACATGAACCCTAGAACCATAGGAGGGGTCCACATAGCATGTGTTCTTCATACTACATTCCACATAATATGATATTTTACAAAAAACCATATTATTCATGTGATTTCACCCTGTACATATGTTTCTTTTGATTATTCCATATATCACACCCATAGATCATAGATTTTTGGATTACCATGCCCACACCTCCCTTAGTGGATGGAATCCAGAGTCCAATCTACACATGATGCCTCCCATTTTTCACTGACATGCTGAGATACCAAATCATGTGACTGGGGGACCCTAAATCCATACCTAATACACTTGTATAGATATTCTTTGAAAACACATCATCAATCTCCATCCTAAACCAATCATAACGATCTGTGGTGCCAAAGTTCAATTTCTCAATGATCATTCACTAGGTATTTTTTGAATCACCATCCAAATAAAATACCAATGGGGATTTCATGAATGATGAGGATAGAAATTCATAAAACAAAAACATGAAGAATGAACCGCACACAAAGTTCATGTTTCCATTAGTCTCTTTTAGAATTAATAACAACTATAGGGGGGGAAATAAATCAATATCAAATTCCTATTTCTTGGAAGATAAACCAAAATCCACAAAAAATGGTCGAACCATGAATCAAACTGTTAGAAGAATTGATTCACATTCTTTGTAGGATAAATAAGCTAGGAAAATTGACATAAAACAATATCCTAAATTTATTTGGATCAATCATTGTTGAGTAATGGTCTCATGACATCATCATTTGCAATATCCACAACTCCATTGGAATAGAAGATCCTAGTCGTACCAATCTAATCCTTGATCCCACTATCATTCACAAATATATACTATATGCAATTATTTCAAATCCTAGGGTTACACGAATAACCCTATATATTTGTCATAAATGTGTACTTATAGAGGATATTAGGTCACAGTGTCAAAAAAATACAAAATATATATATTTATTTATTTATTTTATTATTTGTTCCCATTATAGAATATAAAAACACACTAGATTCCAACAAATATTGTATCACATATAGAGTAAAATAACCCATTCTTGATTCAACAATGGTCCCATATTTAAAATTTGAGACTCCATTCTGGATTTATTTAATTATTTCACAAAAATAATAGGCTCGAGATATCAATATATTAAATATATATATCAACAATATTGAGCCTCTATAGTCCTCAAAATCCCATGTTGACATAGCACCAATCTCTGAAAATATTTTTTAAAAAATCAAAAATTATTACAAGTAAAAAAAATTGAATTGTTACATTATCCCCACCTTATGTCTTGTTTTCCCAAAAATAAATAATTCTACTAAAAATGTTAGTATATTAGTCTCACATATGGGTATTCTACTACTATGTTCACTCTAATATATTCATATTCTTCCACTAGACATGACCCATGGAAATCAATCTCTTATAGAGGATATTCTCCTATCAATCCTTGATCTCTACTGGGTACAAAGAAAAGGTAGCAACATCCTCAATGTCTAGATCGCCCCAATAGATAGAATGTGGAAGGTAATGTACATACCTCCTTAGCTACAACACATGGAATATTTCATATACTTATTCTAACTATGGTGGTAGGGCCAAGTGGTATGCCACCTCACTGACCCTACACGGTATCAAGAATGGGTCTATGAATCTCAAAGATAACTTTCCACCTCATTCAAGTATACGAAATCCATGCAAATATGAGATCTTTAGGAAAACATGGTGTCCCTCCAAAAATCCAATGGCCTCCATCATCAATTTTTATAGGAATTTTGATGGATCTGGGTAGTATTTATCTACTCATGTATGATCAACACCATATCTTTTATAGATCACACCAAATCTAGGCCCATGAGTGTTGACTCACCTAGATCATTCCATCACTTTTGTGACCAATAGTATCTCTCATAAAAAATCTTAAATGGTTTCATATGAATGGTGGAATAGTACTTGTTGTTTTATGAAATCTTCTCTGAGGGTAGGTGATCCTCCCAACTAAGGTCAAATTCCAACATGAAAGCCTATAGTCTGTCCTCCAGAACCCGAATGGTCCACTCATTCTGGAAACCATTTTGGGGTTGAAACACCACAATCAAATGAAATTGATTCCTAAAGTCCACCTGCAATATTATCCATAATCATGAATTAAAGCTAGGATCATGGTCTAAAATGATTTTTGAGCATACTTCGTGATTTCAGAATACCTCAAGAAAATAAAGGCATCCCAATCTCTCAAACAAACTCTACACTTGAATAGCTAGGAAGTGGGATGACTTGGTGAGTTGGTCTATAATTACCCAGATGAAATAATTTCCTCTAGATGTTTGTGGTAGCCTCTCCATGATGTCTATAGATACAACATTTCTCTTCCACTCGAACACTAAAATGGGTTTGGATAAACCCACTAGAACCATGTGCTCATCCTTTACCTATAGAAAAGTGAGGCATCAAGATATGAACAATGTTATACACTTCTTCATTCCTAGTCACGAAAAAATGAAATTGAAGGTCTCGGTACATCTTCACAACACCATGATGTAATACTAAGGGAGGTATTAAATTCCCTTATAGCCTCCTAACTCAACATTACTGGTACCATCATTCATCCTCTAAAAAGGGAGAAATGTTCCCCACCCTCAGAGAATCAATCAAGAGTACGTACAGTGGATATATGATCATGAAAGATCTCATAATTGGTAAATCCAAGTTAATACCCCCTAAAAAGATATAGAATTGGTGGGGTAACAACCAAAATCTAGAGGTATTACTCACCCCATCATCCACTAAGGATAATTTCCACGAGGCTAACTGCTTTGTTGACACGATCAAAAACTATGCGAAAGATCTCATATTGAGATAATTTGACACAACATTCTCCTTATTAGGAGTATAGACTATCTCCAAGTCATAATATTGGAGGAACTCTATCCATAATAATTGTGTCAAGTTAATATAATTATATGAGAAGATATACTAGAGACTCTTATTGCCGGAATAGATAATAAACAACTCACCCTTGAGATAGTATCACCACATCATCAGGTTGATGAATTCTACTACCAACTCTAGATAATGGGTCTCGTAATTTTTCTCAAGTTTTCTTAACTTCCAAGACCTATAGGTAATCAATGCCTACCTCTTCATCAGGGAACAACTATGTTTGTCCCCTGAGGCATTGCAGAACATTGCGTACTTGACACCCTCCTCAAGAATTCTCAAGATGGGGTCACTTTTCAACCTCTACCAAAACTTCTAAAAATACTTTTAGAACCATTCAATCGACATGAAAGGATTCCCCTTCTAGGTTAAAGTAGTCATAGGTGTCAATATCCTAGGGAAGTAAAGAACAAATCACCAATATTATCCATCCAAACTGATGAAGATTTTTACATCTATCTCTCTCGTGGGTGTATCATAAGAAAACATTTCCTAAACCTTCACTGGGTCCACTATTTTACCCTTTTACAAGATGAAATGTCCCAAAAAGTAGATATCATGAATCTAGAACTAGCACTTTGATATTTTCCCATAAATCCAATTCTCTCTAATTATTTCTAGGGGAATCCTCAAGTGTTTCATGTGATCCTCCTCAGACATCGATTACACTAGGATATCGTCAATTAAGACCACCACAAACATGTCTAATAAAGTCTTAAAGATCCATTTCATGAGTCCTGTGAACAATATTAGAGTGTTCTTCATACCAAAAGGCATCAACAAGTACTTATAGTGTATGTAGTGACACTGGAATTGTGTATTTGGTATATCCTCATCCATTACTTGAAGATGTTGATAACCTGATTTAAGTTCAATATTTGAGAATCACCTCACCCCTCTCAACTGATTTAAGAGGTCATATATACTTGGTATTGGATAATTATTCTTTATAGAAACTTGGTTTAGGTGATGATAATCCTCACACATCCTAAAACTCTCATAGTTTTTATTAGAGAACAACACTAGGGATACCTAGAGTGACACACTGGGTCGGAAAAAACCCTTCCTCTATAAGTCCCCCAATTGCACCTTCAGATTATGAAGCGCAATGAGAGATATGTGATATAATTTAACATATATCAGGGTTGTCCTTAGGTGAAATTATATACATAAACATATCTCTTATGGGCAAGGTAAGCCTGATACATCTTTAGGAAAGATTTCCCCATACTCTTCCACCACTTAATTAAGATAAAATCCCATAACATCCACTATTCCAAGGGTAATACTAGAAAACTAGTGAGTAATTGGTTGTATCCTCCTACATATGTTCCCATTTCCCTCCATATACGTTTCCTTTTAACTAGTGAAATGAAACCATACCCCATCACCACAAAAACACTCCATCATCTTAGTAAAATAGTTTTTCTAGGCATGAACTATGGATATATAATCCATAACTAAGATGTTGTCGTAAGGTCTCATCACTGTTAAAAAGAGATCCCATAAGAATATCTCTCCTCTAAAATTCATTTCTCACTCTTGGTAGAAGTTTTTTATTTCTAAGTCACCTCCAGTAGGAGTTTCCAAGAACAAGGATCAAGCTAAAGGATCAACTGGAATCTATAAATCTCAAACCAAATAAGGGAAAAGAAAAAGTGTCTCATTCCATTTTCTATTAGCACCGTAGCTAAAGTTAAGATGATACAGATCATACCTCTAATAATCTCCAGATCCTTGGGATAATAGGCCTCTATTTCCTATAGTTTTCCTCCTCCCTAACAACTATCTACCTGATCCTGGTGAGGCCCACCTAGGGGAAGTGGTGGAAATAGGTCAAACTACCGAGCAACAACTATAGGTCTACCTACTCTTCTATCACATGTTCCACCCAATATACCCCCTTGATCCTACAACTTTATTTTATTAATAGGTCTATAAATTGTCTCTCTATCACTTGTATAATGTCTTGGAAAATCCTGAGTGAGATATCTCTAACCATTGTAAGAGAAACTATGCATCTCTCTCTCAGCTGAATAGAACCATCCCGAGAGACCTGAACTACATACCCACTATCCCGGGAGTGTCTTTTAAAGAATATTGCATGCCTAGATCAAAATAACTTCCATCATTGACCATATAATGAGTTCTAAACTCATTTACAACAACTATCGACACCCAATATTGGTGTATAATCATCTAGAAATTTATCCACCACTAAATCTTACTCAATCACTCTAACATAGGTGGGAACACAAAGAGACATCACACCAGACCTAATACCTTGGAATAAGCCCTTCTTTAAGGTTACTACTCAGAAGAATGGATATAAAACCATATCTATAGAGTATCATGAGAGGCCAATGAACCATTCCAAAAAATCTATCCAATTAATTTTTCCCTACTAAAACTATAGAAGATTTTAAATAGGAACCACTCACAAAGTGTCCAGATAGAAATCCTTCTTAATGAGATGCTTGAAATATGACAAGGATAGATTTCTCATCAAGAGCCTGAGCCACTAGACTCCACCATCACCCTAAAACACCCTAAAGAATACTCACTACTAGGACCACCATTCGATCTAGAGGTCTTCTCACAAGGAAAAAAAACATAGGTGACTACCTCTAGTTAGTCCTTCATTATCTGGAGGTTGGCTCACCCCAAATCCTAGGAGGTCACTACCTCTAAAACTCATGAAGTGCAATTAGAATATGCACATCCACTTCTGGTACTTCCAGTGTAACATGATTCACAATTTGTGTAGGAAAACATAGAAAACCACCCAAAGGTACCACCTGTTATATAGGACCCCATATTAAAGCATTTTCACTCAAAAGATCATCCTCATGATCCCACTGTGGAATCCTTGATAGCTATCTTCGCAGAGGAATCTTAAAATAAATTCAAGATGTATCGTGGTCATAGAGTATATCAAATGACTATACTCAAGAAGGAAATGGAAAACACAACTCATTCTTATATGATGCACGTACCACTATTTTTCCTACAACCAATTCCTTCATGCACTAAGATAACAAGTAGGTTATCAGAGTCCAATTGAATGGATATGTTGGCCGCCACACCAAAACTAGAGTCCCTATCCTAAAATATGAACTTGAAACACATTAATAATGATTCCATAAATCCCAAACCAAATATCACAGCTAGACAAAAATTGGAATTCCATCCTTAAGGTAGAACTAACTGCTCTAATACCACTCTGTTATGACCTGACTAACTAAGGCCCACCTAGCCAATGATAAGATATGTTTGGAACCCCAATCTAACCTATAATAGGCTAGGGGGTGGAGATAATCACAAATTAGGCATATCACACCCAAGGGAGGCATTATCCTAAGGTATATTTACACATACACTCATCTGTAAAACCCATAAAATATTGAAAGATAAAATAAAAACCCATGATGTAAACATAACATCTATCCCACATTAGAGTATTAAAAAAGTTCTGGAATTCATAAAGATCCAAATAAAATTTTCCAAAAACCTGACAATGTCCAACCTTCTAATAAAGAGGGGACTGCTATCAATGAAACACCTTGTCTAACCATGGTCATTCTAGATCACTATACATCACCTACTCTTAGTCCTCCTAAGAAACCTTCAAAAGGTTTTTCATGCATATAAGACACATCATGTGTGTGATGATCCCATGTAGAGGTGAGTATAACAGTAACTAGTAGGACACCCCGAAATCACTACACATAAAGCATCAAGAATAGTCATCTCATCCACTCAAAGTCATGTAAATAATGATGTGAGAAAAAGAAATAAGGATTACAATAAAAACCTAGATATACTCATAATAGACTCAAAGTCTCAAATAGGTCACAACCATGGCCAGCCATAGGATTCTGATCGAGACATTAAGGTAATGGTCATCCAGGAGAACTCACTCTAGGTGTATTGTTGGAACCTATGGCACTTATCAAAGAAGTAGTTATTTTCGGGTCTCTCCCAATAAGTAAGCATTGGAAATTTTAATATATCAACATCTAGATAGTCAATCACACCCAGGACCAGTGGGGGACACAAAAAACCCTACTAGATCAATCTTCTATATAGGTGATCGATTACCTATTCTTGGTGGCCATGTAGATACCATGAAACCTACCTAAAATGTGGAAGTAAAGATAGAGGATCCCACCCCAGCCATAGAGTGGGATACACCAAACTCTATCTGAGAAAAAATCCATAGAGGGGATTATAATCCTATGCTCATGGCATAATTCCTCATTGTACCCATGTATGGATGGAACAAGGAATCACAATCAATTAAACCTAGTCTATAAAGAAGAAATTAAGGGATCCAAACTACCACAGAGTAAATACTCAACGTGTAAATAAGGTACATGGCCTACACCACTAAACCCAGACCATTATTTGTTCCTCTACTAGTGACCATGTACACTAGTTGTTCCCATCTAATTGGCCTTATTTGTGTGCCTGGTTGTGTATGAGTACACAGTCGTGGTCGTTTACTATAGTCATGCCCTTGTGTTTGGACATGTTTATTCTTGTGTATTCCTAGGGTACACATAGATCCACAAACACCAGGTCACATGGTGTATGAAATGTGTCTCACGTCATGTGATGTTTTTTCCGACGCATAAACCTTATAACTATAGGAGGGGACCAAACTACGTGTGTTATTTGAACTATATGTCATGTAACATGATATTTTCTATAAATCTAGAACCTTCATGATATTTCACCCTATGTATTACCACCAATTCCTCCACCCATCATTCCCATTGATCCTAGATTTACAGCCGCCCGTGCCTAACCCACCACTGGTGGTTGAGATCTGGCCTTCATTCCACTCATGATGCCTCTACCATTGCAATTCCATAATAAGATTCCAAATCCCATGATCATGGATCTCCAAATCCAATCATGGTCATCTATAATCATTACACATCACAATCACATCATCAATCTCTATCTCAAAACCATAATAATGATATATTGCACCAAATATTGATTGTGTAGTGACCGTTCTTCAAGAATTCTTTGAACCAATATCCAAATTGAATACCAATTTTGATCACATGGAGAACAGAGAGATAAATTTATAAAACAAAAACATGAGGACAAAACCTTAACCAATGTTTTTGTGGGCCACAATATATTATTGTAGGAATGAATAATGAAGATAGAAAAATAATGTAATATCATATTCCTATTTCTAAGATGATAAACCCATATTCTCACAACACAATCGACCTAAGAATCAAACTATTAGAAGAATTGATTCACATTCCTCATGGCATAAGTAAATAGGTAAAATTCCAAACAAAAAATGTGCCATATAGAGTTAGATAAATAATTGGTGATGAATGATTTTGTACTATCATCATTGGTAAGATCCACAACTCAGTTGGCATAGAAGATCTTGGCGGTACCTAACTGATCCTTGATCCTGATCTCATTCTCAAAGATAAATTTTAATAAAACTTTTCATATCTTATTATTATGTTGATATCTCTAGGGATTTGGAATAAATTTTCACTTATATAGGATGTTAGGTCGCTGTGTGAAAAAAAAACAAAAAAAATTATGTATTTATTTATTTATTTTATTAATTGTGCATGCAAAATCATTTATCAAAACTTCTAACACCAAAAATGATTAGGTCATACCAGGGTTAAAACCTATATTCCTGATTTAATGATGGTCTTAGATCTCAAATCTAATACACCATTCTTGAGTTATTCCATTATTTCATAAAAATATGCATGTGTGATATCAATATATTTAATATTTATATATTATTAGTACCGAGCCTCTCTAAGACTTAGAATCATTGAATTAGATCCCAGCTCTAAAAGTATAATTTAAAATATTCCAAAGTTTTATAAGGAAAAAAAGAGTCATTAATGGTTTTATTTAGCAGTGGTTATCCAAAATTTATAGTTAACATATTACATGGAATATTTTTTATTTTAAATACTTAATATTAAAATATATATGCATAGAACAAATTTGTTCATACAAGAAAATAAAACATAAATACATAATAAACTCATTCATATATCCATAATAATATATAAAATATTATAAGTCAAACATATATCCACAATTATGAATAAAAACCCATCAAATATCCATAATCTCAATAATCTTGTATATACATCTAAAATATGTCCAACATACACCATCAACCAATGACCAGTAAGTCCATACCACCACTTCCACTACATTCAAAAACCTCTATAGATATATTCATCCGATGTGAAACTGAACACTTAATGTCATCAACTACAATAAAAAGAAGATAGAAATTATAACTGAACATAATAAATAAGAATTATAATATAATAATTGATAATTTTTAACCATATCCTAAAAATATAAGTCATCAAGAATAATTTCTGAAGAGTTTATTGAATCATAATGGTCAACCGCCTACATAATTTTTATATGTTTTTCCTATAATACAAACCTGAACATTGAAGAAAAGAAAAAAAACCTGAATAGAAACTAAATATATTGGTAATTTTGCACATAAAATATGTTATTTTGTTAAAAAAATGACGAAATTATAACACAAAATAAATAATATATTATGAATAACACATTGAAAACATAAAAATTCATATTTATTTTATGATTAAACAATAATAACTAAAAAGGGATAACTATATAAGAATCTAATCAATTTTTAAACTCACATGTGGTGTGCTTGAAATTACTCAACAAAAAAATTTATGGCATCTGTTCGTATATTTTAAAAAACATTATATTGTGTTTCACAAAGATATCACATCTATCTAAGGTTTTTTGTTTGGATTTTGATCATTATATGCATGTTTTAGTATTTTAAAACACTAAAATACATTTAATATCATCTCAATTAAACCACAACTCTGATTGAAATGTTTTCGGTTCCAATATTTCAAAAAAAAAATACGGTCATTTTCCATTGATTTCATAGCCACTAATATTGTTTTCTTGGATTTTCACCCCCTAGTACGTCTTTTTAAAGAAATAGATAACTTTTAAAACTTCTTATTGCTTCATTAAGAACTCACCACCCATCTGATGGATGGGTTTTCTAATCATACATAATAAAAATAACTCAATGATAGTTTCTACATGATTTCAAATAAATTTAAGGTCATTATATATGGTTTTTACCATTACACACATGTTTTAGTGTTTTAAAACTCTAAAAATGTCTTCATTGTCATCCCGAATAAACAAAAACACAAATTGATGCCTCTTCAGTTTCTATTTTTTCAAAAATAATCTATGGTAATTTTTCTATGATTTCAAGGCGCTCTTAGGCTATTTTCTCGGTTTTAAACCCCTAAGACACATTATTAAAGATTTTGATATCTTTTAAAACTACTTATTGAGTCATTTTAAGCACACCAAATTCCATATCGATGTGTTTTATAGTTGTACACATCAAAAAAATCTACAATAGATTTAAAAATATTTCAAATCAATATCATGCCATTTTCTATGTTTTTTACAATTACAACCATATTTTAGTGTTTTAAAACACTAAAAATATTTTTATTATCATCGAGGAAAACAACAACTTTGATTGACATAGTTTCAGTTCCTATATTTCAAAAATAAATCTATGGTCATTTTCCTATTATTTCACAACCCTACAATGTCATTTTCTTGTTTTTAACCCCTTGATGCATGTTTTTAAGGAATTGGAAATCTTTTAAAATTGCTTATTGAGTATTTCTGAGAATACTACCCATTGGATGGATGCTTCGCCTACTCACATACATAAAAAATAACTCAAAGACAGTTTCCCCATGCTTTCAAAACAATATCAGGTCATTTTCTAGGTTTTTTACCATTACATTCATGTTTTAGTGGTTTAAGACACTAAAAATGCCTTTATTGACATCCCAAGTAGATCACAACTAAGATTGATGTATCCTTGGATCATAAATTTCAAAAAATAATATATGGTCATTATATTATGATTTCAAGGAACTCAAGGTTAATTTTCTTGGTTTTGACCACAAAAAGAAAATTTTAAAAGACGTTGATATATTTTAAAACTACTTATTTAGTCATTCTTAGAATTCATCACATCTTATAGATGTTTTCTCTACTAATAAATGTCAAAAATAATTAATTGATAGTTTTCAAATGATTTTACATCAATATGATGTATTTTTATATGATTTTTTTAACTGGATGTTTTAGTGTTTTAAAATACTAAAATGTGTTTATTATCATCTCTAGAAAAAATAAAATTAAATTGATGTGTTATAGGCCCCTACAATTAAAAAATCACTTTTTGGCCATTTTCATATGATTTCATGCCCCTCTAATATCATTTTCTGGGTTTTAACCCATAATACATGTTTTTAATACTTTAATGTCTTTTAAAAAATATTATTAAATCATTATATGCACACCGTGTATCATTTGGATGTGTCTCCAACACATACATGTCAAAAATAACACAACTATTACTTCCCTGGGATTTCTTGTCAATCCATGATCATTTTATATGGTTTTGACCATTGAACGCTAGTTTTAGTGTTTTAAAACACTAAAAATGTTTTTATTATCATCTCATGAAAATTGAAACCTGTACTAGGATGTCTTCAATTCCTAAATTTCCGAAAAAACGATCCATGGTCAATTTTCTATGATTTTAAGGTATTTTGAGGTCATTTTCATGGTTTTGTGCTCCAAAGGGACATTATTAAACACTTTGATATATTTTAAAACTGATTATTGATTCATTCGGATTTCACTGCATGTTGGATGGATTTTTTTATACTTAAACACATAATAAAAAATTTAGTGATATTTTTCCTATGATTTCACATAAATCTAAGGTTATTTTTTATGCTTCTAATCATTACAGATACATGTTAGTGTTCTAAAGTACAAAAAATGTGTTTATTTTCATCATGTGAAAACTAATAATCATATTGATGTGGTTTCAATTCATACATTGAAAAAAATAATATACATTAATTACACTTTTATTTCTTACCCTCATATTTCATTTTCTTAGTTTTAACCCACTGATATATGTTTTTAGGGACTTTTATATCT
Organism: Viscum album; assembly: GCA_963277665.1. Taxonomy (NCBI): domain Eukaryota; kingdom Viridiplantae; phylum Streptophyta; class Magnoliopsida; order Santalales; family Viscaceae; genus Viscum; species Viscum album. The sequence goes on along the minus strand of OY728121.1, from coordinate 1,400,999,425 downwards.
TTTAAACATGCTTATTGATTCATTATGATCACATATACCATTTCATGGATGTTCCATCTACTTATTCACACAATAAAAGAATCATCGATAGTTTTCCCAAGATTTCACATCAATCTAGGGTAATTTTATTCGTATTTAACTATTACACACAAGTTTTAGAGTTTTAATACACTTAAAATGTCATTATTGTCATCCTAAAAAAACTGAAACTCTAATTTTGGTATCTTCAATTCCTTATTTCAAAAAAATATACGATCATTGTCCTAAAATTTCTAATCACTCCTAGGATTTTTTTTCTTTGTCTTGACCACCTAAGGTATCTTTTTAATGACTTTGATAACTTTAAAAATTACTTATTAAGTCATTATGATCACATTGTACTTTATATAGACATGATATATTCTCATGCACATCAAAAATATTTTAATGTGATTTTACAGCACTCTGCTATTTTTTCTTGGTTTTATCCCCCTGATGAACTTTTTTAAAGACTTTGATATATTTAAAAAAAATTACCAAGTCATTCTGAGCACACCACACATTGTATGGACGTGGTTCTTACTTATAAAAACCGTAAATAATTCAATGATAGTTATCATAATAATTCACATCAATATATAGTCTTTTTCTAATATCATGATGTCTAAATGCCTGATTTAGTGCTTTAAATCAATAAAAATATGATTATTGACATCCTGAGAAAACTGAAACTTGGATTGATGTCATATATGTTCCTATATTATTAAAATAAATATATGGTTATTTTCCATTTATTTTATATCCCTATTACATTTTTCTCTTGGTTTTTACTCCCCTTGTGATATTTTTAAAGACTTTAAAATCTATTAATACTATTTATTAAGTCATTCTAAGAACACGAAAAATCATATAGATGTGTCATCTACTCATACATGTCAAAAATAACTCAATGATAGTTGTCCCCTGATTTCACACAAATAAAAACTCACATAATTTAATGAGAACACTCATTTCACATTATAATAACTCCACTTAATATAATAAACCCCAACAGTATACAATTTTATCATAAAAATAAAGAAAATGGTCATTTGTACATGTCAGGGATTGACTTTAGAATTTACCACTATAGGATGAGATATATGACTATAAATTTCCTTAGGGATTTTTTCCAGCATCTGCTAAAACATAGAAACTAAGGAATTTGTCTTTTTATACCACCATTGATATTTTTTTACCTATAATATTCATGTTTTTTCACTTTTTGTTTCAACCTTGAAATTTACATTTTCTTTTCATGATCAACAGAACCACTTAAACCCCCACTAGGTGTAAAAAAAATTGCTAACGGTGCCCTACCAACGACAGCTGATGGAGTAGGACTAGAATTCATCCCCCTTACACACCCAGGATGCTCCTTCCCTAAAATTATTGTAACTGCATCATTCTGAGAAACTGATGATGTTTATAAAGGGTTCACATCCCATGCTTCTTTAATTTTAACCTATTAATACAAAAATATTAATAACTACTTTTAGAATTGTCTAAAATTCATAATAATAACTAATTCAATTATTTTTCATTATAATTTAATGTTATTTTATTACTATAATAACATGATAATGAATTATAAATTCCAACAAAAAAATCTAAAAACCAAATTTAATAATGTCAGCTTCATAGATCAAATGTTTTCAAATAGCATTATTAAATACCGATCTCCAAAATGGATAATTTATAACCTTTAAAGCATGTATTCAACCCCATTTAATTGTTTTTTTGGCCTATTTTTTCGTATTTTATTTTTTATTATAATATATTATAGAAATTAAATAACATTAAATAGTAATGAAAAGTACTTACTCCAACTTCTTTTTTAGGTTCATTCACAAAAGTGTCATTAGGTTTTCAATGAACTTTAATCGACATCTCTATTTATCCAACAGGGTGACCAAATTCCTAAGACTTTATGAAAATATAGTTAGTAAAAATCCCTTTAGGTGTAATAAAATAACATAAATAATAATAGATAAAATACAAAAAATATTTTTATTTTTCTTGAAATACTCTTTGAACCAATGATAAGAGGAATGTCTTATTTTCCATAAATCATCATATTTTTTCAATAATTCATATAAAAAATAGTAACATTAATAAAAATTATAATTTTGTTTCATTAATGTTGTTAAGATATTATAAAATATAAAATTACCTCATGAGTTTCATCTCCGTTAATATCAATAAAACTATTCCATTACTCATGATATGTGACTTTAGCCACTTTCTATTACAACTGTAATGTGCTTATAATTGCGTCATTAAACTCATTCCATAATATCCATTTAAATAATATCTTTTTCTTGACCAAATTATTCATGGTTTATGGGCTGGAAATAGAATCAGGGAAATCAAAATGAAAAAATATCTTGAAATTAAAAACATAAAAATTTCTAAGTATATTAATAATTTTACTCACGTATTTTAAATTAACAATTAATGTATATTAAATTAATATTACATTTACTTATTGGTCAAACACCTCATTTTTTCTAGATATGGGAATATGCCTCTAATATTTATAATTAATGGTAAGGCTCACTCTCTCGAAAGCATGCTTCCTAAGAATGTATCCATGGATTCTAGTAGCATCACTAGTATGAAAACTAAATTCATAAAATGGAGTGATATTTTTTTATTCTTTAGGTACCATACATATTTTGTATCTGTACTTACATCAATTATGTTGTTTTCCTTATCTATTTTAAAAATTACATAAATTATTAATAAAATATGTAGTTTTGTATACACTAACTTAAATAATAGTAATGATAAATCTCCCATATCCCCTCAATGGAGGAGTGACCAACTACTCCATTATCATAGGTGAATCAGACGATGATCTACCAACAGCATCTAGGGGAGCTACTATCTCTCTAAATGGCTCTGGTATAATGGAATAACTTGAATACACTAAAAATGATAGTAAAAGTGGTCAGATCTAAGATGATGAGCAAATAGGATATCAGAAAAAAATCTCAACATACCTATAATTCAAATGGTGTATAATATATTCAATGTAAAAAAATAGAAGTTAAATGTTTTTTCAAAAAGAAAAAAAATAGAACAATTTATATTTGTATGAAAAAATTATAATTGAAAATTTGTAATATAGTTTAATTACCACTTTATACATTCAATTATCTTCATATTGATTGTTTTTATTGTGATTAACATCAATTTTAAAGAGTACTTCATTATCACCCTCTCTTATAGGTTTTATTATTTTAATTCCGAGAAAAAGACTATTGAATTTTTTTTAGTTGATGATTTTTGCTGTCAAAAAGTACCATTTTACTTTCAGCACCCATATCGTACAAGTATCTCTATTTTAAGTGTACGGTAACACTCTAGCCTTCATGTGTTTTATCATCAACATAATTATACATCTTCCCTTATGAATCCAATATTAATGTATTATGAAATTAATTCTCACCATTATGGTCAAGAGAGGGAAGTGAGTATAATTAAAATGTAACGAATCTTTCAGTATATCCCTATCAATGATGACCCACTTGTATTTGAATAATATGACTAAAAATTGACTGTGATAGTTTAATTTGATTATATAAATTTTATTTCAATAATATCCCACATCTATAAGTGTAAATACACTACTATTTTGAGGTTTCAGGCCTTTTATAATTAATTTTATGAAACTTGAAGCCCTGAAGATTATAGGAATCAAATATCTTATCCTTCCATAGAGGACCTTGAGCCAAAAATTTCAAATCATTTGATATTTCAACTCTATTATCAACATTCATTATCTAGAAATTAATATGAAAGGTATTAATTTTAACAAAATAAAAATAAATAAAAACCAATAATATGAACATGAATATATTCTTACATGATGGGTAAACCATTCAATAATCTATTTATTAACATATTTTTCTAATTCTATATCATTTCAAGTTTAACCCCTTAGTCGTATCTTTGTTTGAAATTGAAATTCTTTAATAATTATACTTTAAATAAGACTGTTGAGTGGAACATATCTATGTAATTTTAGTAACTCTAATTCATAAAGTTTAAAACGTAACCCCTTTCAAACGAGTCATCCAATAGTTATAAGTACTGATTATTTTTTCAGTGTGAGAATTATAAGAGATTCCATCAACATGTACAACATCATTTAATATAGTCTCAATCCCATCAAAATACCTAACATATTATTTATAACGACCTAAGTACCTGATGAAAAAAAATTAAGAAACATATTTGAAAATATTACAAAATAAGTTTATAAAATTGAATTCATCAATAAAAATTAAAATATATATTAACAGACATCACAATTGGATACATCTATAGATATCTTACCAGTCCACCATGTTTAACTTCATAAACCAAGTGAATTGTAAAATGAATCATGATAGTGATAAATAAAGGGAAAAATAACACCTCAAAATTAAATTTTTGACACAATTATATATTGAATTTTTTTAAGCTTGGTTAGATTTAGAGATTTTTTTCAAATATCTCTGAATAAGGTTAAAAAATCAACTTTACATATAGTTAATTGTTCATATAAAATATTATGCAATGCCAATAGAAAAAACTGCTCCATCAGAATATGTGATTCATGACTTTTCAATCCATGTGACTTTTAATTTTTTAAGTCAATTAACCATGAAATGTTACTCTAATATTCATCTGGTAGTTTTAAAATCCTTAAAAATAGAAGTAATATAAATTTTTTATGATTTTTCTTTGTAAAAATATTTTAAGGGTCTTTTCCATCCTAATTTTCCCACAAACCATGATTTATATTCATTGATTCCAAATCCCTATAAGTATTAAGGTGATCCTTTGATTTACCCTTCTCAATAAGAAATGTAAAATTTACATTATCACATACATTCTTCACAATATAGATAATGTCAAGATTATGACATGGAAAATTAAAATCCAAATAATGAATTTTGATAAATATATGTATTCTCTTCCATTGTTGTGTTCTAACTACTTGGGATATTTTACCTCATACCATTTTCCTCCTTTAGTTAAACTAATTGAATTTTCTAAACTCTATAGTGATATTCATTAATTCTTCTAGGATTTATTAACTAGATAACACCTTCAGTGAATTTATCGATTCAATATATTAATTGAATTTTGTTTTGTAAAATATTAGCTTATATGATCTATAAATAAATCAGTGATGACATAAATAAAATAATTTTCTAATATGAGGTAATGGTTGAGGTTCAAAATCAAAATTACAAAATGGAAAATCTAAATAAGTTTGAGTGTTATAACTAGAAAGAAAATTTAGTCCAATATATTCACTAATTATCCACATTAAATAAGCATGCATTTTAAGTAATGTTCTCATTTATGAATCATAAGTTTCCACCCCATCATCAAATAATTCTCACAATTCTTTTATTAGAGGGTTAAGGTATACATCAATTTCATTTCCCAAAATTTTCTTTCCTAGAAAAATAATTGAAGTAATGAAATAAGTCTTCTTCATACACATCCATGGAGGTATATTATAGGGGATCAAAACAACTTTTCATATGTTATAATTAGTACTTAATGTACCAATCGGGTTAATACCATCAGAATCTTAACTCAAACATATATTCCTAGGATTTGGAGAAAAATATGTACATAATGAATCAAATATGTTCTTTGATCTTGAATATTTTGGATATCTTTTCAATCCATCATTATTACTATCTATGGCATCCCAATTTGTGTCATATGGAATATTGGACAACATCCATAATCTTTGAAATCATGGTTTCAAAGGAAATCAAGATAATAAATTTGTAGGGGTTTTCTTCTTCTACTTATTCTTGGAGTTTCATTCATTTGTACTCTTAGTATTTCTCATTAACTTCCATCTACTTTTATAACACTTATGAATTATTCTTTATTTGACACTTCTCCCCAAAAATACATTGAATAATTAGGGAATACATGTTTCTATGTATAGTCAAGACTAAGTTTTTTATGATTTTCTTAATATCATAGAATGATATAGGGAACTTTGCGTCACTAAATAAATTGTGAAGAAAATATAAAATCAGAGAAAATTATTTGTCACTAATTCCACAGAGACACTTTATATGATAAAACGTAATTATAAAATACATCTTTGAATACTTGGAACACCATTCATACAATTATTTTTTTCTATTTTCAAATAATTACTAAACTCATTTTTTTGGACATTGGTTTTTTCATAATATTAACCTACTTAGGATCAACTGAATTTTCTATTGATCTATTAAAATCATGATCATTATATCATGTAAATAAAAATTCATTATTTATCAAGTTTTGAACTAATTTCTCCTCTGGTTGGTCACTTTGGATTTTGTTGACATGATATCCATTGATTTGACATTCCATAAAATTTGATACTCCATGAAAAATCCAATATACAAATCTATAAAGAAACTATTTCAATAACAATTTCTCATATAATTCATTTATATTCAACCATAATTTTAATTTATAATCATTACTAGGATATTTTATTCTACCATCTACTAATAAATTTTTTAATTTCATAATATCAAAATTCTTCTAAACCGTTAGCATATTGAGGTGTGTTTTGAGGTAAATTAATCAAAATTTTATCCATATATATTGAAATATCACTCTTCTACCTATACATTTAAAAATAAAGATATAAAAGTTTTATAAAATAAGTATAATTAATTTTTTTACATTACCCAAATTCATCATTGTCCAAGGTATGGTCTTGATTGGGAAAAACAAAAATTCAACATGGAAATGATCTAATCCAATATCAAAACTTAATAAAGATAAATTAATAAATATTAACCCGTGCAATAATAGGGTTGGATGTTGTGGAATAAGGTCACTGAAGTGAGGATAGGGTAACAAGACATGTGAAGGTTGGGTATACGAGCCCAGAAATGTATGACACATAGAAGGTTAGGGTGTAGGGGAAATAAGGTTGTTGTATTGTGTAGGACTAGGTCGTGAATAAGGGGTTATATTTCTTCCATAATAAGGGGTCATATCACTATGAAATGGGGAAGAGGAGCAGATATCATTGTGAGATGGGCGGTCGGGGGGCATCCCCATGATCAGTGATCAATAGTCAACATCGATATTGGAGGTGTTATGGAGGCAAAGAGAGGGAAATGGGATGTCAGGAGAGAGGGGATAAATAGGTTTGTTTAAAAAAATAATATATTTTTTATTAAAACTACTAGTAAATTAGATTATATTAACAATATTGTAATTGTTATCCTAAACCACTATAATATTTCAAATAATAATTAATAAATTTCATTTAGAGGTGGTTTCTATAACCACTGCTAATAAACATCCACTAATACCACTTTTTAATTTCCATGATAAATTCAGTTGAAATAAATATTTTTTGAGAATTTACAATGAAAATAAAGGTGAATAATTATAGTAGAATAAATAAAATCATTGTACATGTTATTTAATGATGAAAAACTTTGATTTAGAGGATTCAAAAAACCATGGGGAAACATAAAAAAATAAAAAATAATCAAATTTTATAGAATTGAAATCAATGTATGAATATAAATTTTAATGATAGTGTAGAAAAATCTTTGTAAGAAATACACCCTGATACAACTATTTTTCCTCTCTAAAAATTATCTTATGAACAAACATGACCCCTTATAGATCAAATTTGATCATATGGAATCATTGTGACACCTCTTTAAACATTTATTGGCTTCATTGGTTTCTCACCACCCATGCACATAAACCTTGGGCCTTTGGACCCCATGTCACCGCTCATTGTTTCCCCCACATGACTATAACTCATCGTCCAAATTCTTCTTATTAATGTGGAATTTATCTACCTTATTTTATAATAACATTTACACTATACCCCTTATTTATAAACAAAATTTTGATATTCAAAGGAATATCTCTCCTTATGAGAAACAAAATCAGGCCATCTTTTGATTTTAAAAAAACATTATCTTAAAATTTTTTAAAAAAAATATGCAAGATACCTGTCAATTTCTCACTTAAACCCTTCAAATAAGTTGATACTATCCCAAAAAATTAATATAAAACAAAAATAGGTTGCACTACTATAGAAACTCGCATAGTCATCACTCAAAATGAGCATTCTTAGTAATAAAAAGAACTAACATGCTAAGTTCCTTTAAAAGTCTATAACCTTTTCCACCCCTAAAAATAAATAATTGATAAAGGAAACATTTAAGAGTGAAATTTTAGTGCTGATAAAGGGCTCCTTTATCACCACTTTTTTAGCACTGATAAAAGTCATAAACCATTTTTTAAAATTCTTTATTTATCAAGGGTATTGAAATCCCCCTTTTTTATTAAAAATTGCATGCCACCTTTTTCAGTTCTATGTCCCCCCTGAATTCACCCTCTCCCATCATTAAAAGTGCTCACCCAATGATAACCCCCCCCCCCCACACACACACACACACACGAACACACTCACTACCATTTATTTGTGTTTTCACTCTGTCTTTATCCCTACTAGAACTTAGATTCAAACCCCAGATGTCTGAAGCTTCATTTACCAACGCCTTTACCACTACTCCATCAAAATTTCTTTAATATTTTATGATATATCTATTTATATATACACACACAGATACATAATTTTTTTATTTATATATTTATTCATATAAATATATACATTAATATAATTATTTTTAAATACATTTTAAAAATATTTTTAAATATATTTATATACAATTTTATATTTATGTATAATTTTTTTATAATTTATTTGTAAATATTTATTATAATTAAATTCATATAATTTATTTCAAAAATATATTTAAATACATTTATCTTATGTGTATGTATATATATATTTATATTACATATTTAATTATATTTATCTATTTATAAAAATACATTTATATGATATATTTACATGATATTGACAAACACATATGCACATATACATGCACATATTTACACACACACACACACACATATTTATATTTCTAATATACATGTGCATATATTTTTATTTTTATTTATATTTCACACACAAAAAGACAACACTTATTTATATTTAAATTTATATTTATATACAAAATATACAGACAAATATATTTATATATTTATCTATATAGTTTTTATCACTATATTTAATAATATATAGTTGTGATTATAACTATATATATAATGATAAATAATTATAAAATAATATTAAAAATAAATAGATATTATATTTATATAAATTCATATTTATTGTTATATAAATCATATTTAAGAATATATAAATATATACATATATATAATATAAACTAAAGGTACAATTTATGTGTGCGTATTTATTTACATATATTATAATATTCACATAAATATATTTTTATTGATGGGAACATATTTATTTATAAACATAATATTATTTATACACTTGTATGGGTATATATTTATTAATTCATTTTTATAACATAAATAAAATGGATAATTTTTTATTTTAAATAAAATGAATAAAATATATTTATTTCCATATGGTTTATATTTTAAAAATACATTTTATGTAAATATATTGAAATATTTATTTTTAAAAATGACTTATTATATGTAAATATATGAATATATATATTTAATTATAAATAACATTAAAATGTAGAAAATAATAAAATCTAAATACAAAAAAATTATATGTGCGTAAAACCTGAGAATAAATTTATTCACCGCTAAAAGAAAAAGGAGGACCCCTACAAACGGAGCAGAAATTCCATAAAATGTTCAAATATTGAGGTACCCTGATAACATAATGATTTTTAGAGGACTTAGAGGCCTTACATGATCTCTAAAAACACTACAAGAAGATTTCCCTCTATCACCATGTTGTAAATCATTTCAAAATATTTTATTTGATATGTGGTAGATCCCAAATGGACACCTGAATCAAATGTTATGGTTTTTTGAAGTTCAAGCCATGTTTTCAACTTATCTTAGATCACTAATTAGTTTGTTGAATTTTTATTTCATTCAAATTTTATTAAATGACTATTAAATAATAATAATTATAGAATTGATAATTTATATTAATATTTAATTATTTGATAATCCATTTTTCACTAAATATCTTATATATTAAGTGTAAATGTATATTTATCCATATATGAATCATATTTAATAAAATATATTATATTTATATCAATATAAATATATTTATATTTATATATTAATATATGATTTTTAATGATATATAAATTTTTTATGAAATATAACTTTTATCAATGATGATAAAATGAACCCTTTATCAGGGCTAAAAAATAATTAGAAAAATGAAATTTAACAATCCTAAAAAAAATATCATAAATGGACACTTTTATCATTGTTTTTTTAGTGGGAATAAAGGTGCAATTTATCATCTCTTTTATCCAATACTGATAAATTCACCCCCTTTATTAATAGTTTTTTAGCACTCTTAAATGTCATTGATTAATTTCATGCATTTTGTAGTAATGTAGGTGTTTCACTTACCACCATCCTCTATAGAAAATATGACATCACCCTTTTGAAATTATCATAGAAAACCAACACCTCCCCCTATTAAGAAAATCCAAATGTCGAATTATTTACCATACCCACATATATACTATCATGTTAAATAATAGAAAAACTAATAACATTAACTCCCACATAATAGTGATCACCACATAATCTAGAGAACATGTATGAATTAATTACTCCATTGATCAACAACCCCATAAGAAACAATATCACTTTCACCATATGAAACTATCAATGTGTCACCTTGATCTTTTATTTTAATTATTTATTTACTAGTGATACTCTCTGGAAAAAAATAATTAGTTGTAAGACCTGAAACACCTAACTTGATCTGATTTGTCTACCAAGATTTCTTCATACTAGTCGATGATTACTAACATATTCAAGACGATCATATATGTCAATATTATGATAAAACTCTATTTGAAACTATATTTTTCACATCACCACATATCTTTACATCACTCCTATAAACCATGATAATCATTTCTTCTCATGCATATACCATCAACCCTCTTGAAAAAATCTATCTTTCATTACTAAAAAAACTCTACAACCCATCATTATTAAGAGATAAAGTAGATAATTCCAATATTACCTAAATATTCACCATCATTGGTATTTTACCAAGTCTCATTCATCAATAATTAAGAAATCATATTATCTAAATTTTGAGTTTTTTTAACAGTAATTTAATAAAAATATTATCATATTAACAAAGAAACTAACCCAATAGAAGAAAATAATTTTACTCTTTTTCCATTTCAAAATACATTGCATTACATTTATCATTTATATTTTCTACCATCAGAGAAAACTCTATCATAAGTTTAGTTAAATCTTCCATGAGGTTACCTAAATCTCCATTCTCTATTATTCGCAAATGATACAACCATTTTTTCTTATATAAAAACAAATTTTCAAGGATTTTTTTTATACATTCATTCAAGCTTCATCAAGATAACCTCTGGATATTTCAAATTCATTACCTACCATGGTGTATTATCTTCCAAATACATCTCAATTATTAATTTTTCCAAATATATTATATCCTATTAATCATAGTCATTCAATTTTTTCAACTACTATGATTTTTTATTTTGTACCATGACTACATTATCACAAAATAAAATATTATTTACTTATTGTTTCCACATACTAAAATCATTTTTTATATTAAATAGTAAGATATTGATAGATATCCTTTGATTTTGACTGATAGACCGTATCAGTCCCAATATAAAAGTGATTGGGACAAAAAAATTGTGAGAATTTCTAATGAAACAAAACTGAAAATTTATAGTAGAATAAATAAAATCACCATGCATAATTTTTAGTTTCAAAAACCCATCCAATTTGGATGATTAAAAAACCAAGTGATGACCCTAAAAAATAAACTAATAATCAGAGAGTGTAAGATTCAAGTCAATTATTGAACATCAATTTTAATAACTCTATAGAAAATCCAATGATAAAGTCACATATTGATACACCTATTTAATATCTCTAAAAATAATTCTATGAAAAAACATCACCTCTCAAAGATAAAATTTGAAAAAACAACATCATTGCATCACCTCTTTGAATACAGGTCAGCATCCCTGATATCCCACTACTCTCCACTCAAGCACTTGAACCCTATGCCCTTGGACACCCCTATTGCTGCTCATTTTTATCTCCACATGACTAGAATTCACCATCTATTTGAGTTGGTTCCCAAGAAATATCATCCATGTACATTATAATTTCCTATATTCCTGGTTTTGATTATTGATAAACTTATTATCACATCACATTGTTCTTCAATGTGACATTGTATGTGATAAATTCTTAATGGGACTTATTTCACTTAATGGTCAAAATAGTTCCCTGTTATGATGAGAACCTATAATTGATATGATAGTATTTAGAAATATACATTCTATTGCTAGATGATATCATTTTAGAGGACATAAATGATACAAGATATCATGGATAGGTAGCTCATAATATATTAAGGCTTCTTCTCATGAACTTCATCCTTAGTAATCTCAAGAAAAGAGATTATGAGAACATATACCTCTAGTAGGAAATAAATATCTATATATTTCATTAGTTATTCCTATATTTGAAATTTTATAATGGTCATTAGACTTTAATATTATTATTAATGAATGTCATGAGTTGAATAGTATGATGTATTAATGAAAACAATGATTTCATTTTCTCATGGAAATGTAGGATATGTTAGGTGCATCACTAGTCATATTCCATTAATGAATAATGTGAGAAAGGATTTATCCCTTATCATTTTAGTGGAATAAAATATATTAGGAAATATGATGGAAATGGAACTACCTAACTAAGTCCATGGTTATGGTGTTTTTTAAGTAATTTCATTTCTAAACAAATCAATGAAACTGACATTCAGAACATAGGTTTATGAAATCAAATTGAGAAAGGGGTTTTATATTATATAGTGTATATTCATATGTAGCTATTATTTTTTTGATATCTAACTTCTTCATCTATGGGTTACTTATTGTATTTCTAGATGATAACCTTGTACTTTAGGCATAACAACCTAATTTCACTGATAAAGACTCCTAGATGGTCACATAAAATACTTGAAAAAATACTACACAAAATGGTTTGTAACTATTGTTATAGGAACTCAAACCATTGGTAAGTAATATGTGAATGGTTTTATGAGTTGTTGGGTGATTGTTTTTATCATAAAAAACATATACCAATGGTTTAACCAAACCATTAGTATAGGTGGTTTATACCAAAAAATCTCAAATTTTTTGTACAGGTAATTTCATGGAAAATACATATTCTTATAGTTTGTCTAAATTTTTTATAGGTCTTCTATTGAAAAAAAATCTAGTAGTGAGTTTTAAACCTATGACATCTTGGTTACTTTCTAAAGGCATTACCACTATTATAGAACAAATTTATGATCATATATACAATATATATATATATATATAATTAGTAATTTTTAAATATTTATTATTATTATTACATATAAATATGGTGTCACCTATACCAATGGTTTTTTCCAACCATTTGTATACATTATACCTATACCAATAGTTTTCCAAACTATTGGTATATGTTTCCAAAAACCATACATATACCAATATTTTTCCTAAACATTAATGTAGTTAGCCAAAAAAAATACCTATACTAATGGCTTACTCAAACCATTGGTATAGATCAGATTTCTTATAAGGTCTTAGATTTTTTAATCCCTCTATTTTTTTTCAAGGATTAGAAGTGTCAAAAGGGATCCTAAAACCTTTTTCATTTTAATTTATAAGTTCATTTATTGAAAAATAATTTTTTTAATTTTCATTACCATAAAACCCCATATTCTGTATATGTGACCTTTTTTTCTTATTAAGTGCATAATGGTAGCCTGAATCTTCTATGGGCTATGTAAAGGTAGAATTATTTTTTCTATAGATGTGTAAAAGTCATGTGGGTTTTGTGTAGATCCCCTCAGAGTTGTATCCTTTGTCACATAATGGTATTTCACCATGGTGTAAGGTCCCTTGATAGTTTCTCAAATAGACATAAGGGTCCCTAAATCTTGCATAAATGTAGTACATGTTTTCTTAATCTCGCATAAAGGACAGTTTCTTCATGTGTAAGGGTAAGCCCAAGTATTCATATGAGTTGTAAGGGTAACTTGTTAGTTCCCCTACTTGTGGAAAGGTTGGTCTAATTTCTATTACATTTTTAAGGGTACCTATGAATTACTTAAGCATGTATAAGGTTATTTCCAAGTTTTTAATGTCTATATAAGGATAACTATATGTGTAAGCATAAAACCATGCTACCCTTATGGGATACATGATTTTTGTGTCAGGGTAGCATTTTGAGTATAAAACCTTCTTTTTTACTTCCTTTTCAACATATTCCATGTTTTCAATGTAATTAAATGGAATTAATTTGTAAATATATGGTTTTTCAATTATTTAAGGGATTCATATGAGTTTCATTTACCCTACTTAATTTTAGGAGTCTTGAATAAGTCCATGAGAGGAATTAAATTGGAAACTAAAATTTAATTGTTAATTAAATAAGAATTTTCAGTGGGTTTCATGGGAGACCTCTGAGAATGACCTATTATTTTAAAAAATCAAAGTTATATTTATGATTAATTCTCCTTAATTTATCTTGAGTATTGATTATATAAAACCATATCATTATAGTTTTGTGAGTCTTCTAAAACCCATCTGAGGCTTTCTCTATAGTTTCCAAACCCATGAGTATCACCTCCCTCTCTCCTATTCTGGCTAATATGTGTAACACCCAGACATGAATTTTACTAAACAACACCTGAGTAGAGATTCCTAAAGACCTTTTGAATTACTCTATATATCAAATAGGTTCCCAACTGGAAATGAGGGTCTAAAGATGCAATGGGGTGACTACACAATTGGTAATCACAACCATACATCTCAAACATAAATAAAACATAACAATCAGAATACGAAATGGAAGATGAGGTAATATAAAGTATTGAAAAATGTCATATAGGTCATACATATAAATAAACTATTTTAATAATGTTTCAACCCAATCCAAAGTGTAAAATGTGTAATAAAAAAAGAAACACTACAGAATCCTTTAGAGACCATCATGGTACCACTACTCACTTCATGCCCCACTGCTCAATTATATACTAAAGCCCCATTACCTTACATGGATTCTGAATCTTGAAGTATAAATGTGTATCGATATTCTTATATAGTATATGAGTAATATAACCTAGTATTACAACAAAAATTCATCCTTGACATGTTTTTACAAGTATAACAGGTCTATTCCATTATAAAAATAAATGTGAAAATATGTATAAACAATCACATACTCAAAAATCATGTGTTAACCAAGACACCATGGGCCTCAACCATACCTTCCTTAGCTTCATGCTATAAGGATTGTCATAAAGTATTTGAAGAGTGATCAAGATCTAGAAATAAAGATCATGATCATATATCTCAGCAGTTATGAGGCATCGAGTCAGATCGTGCCAATGGATCATCGTATCCCAACTACCTTACGGGTCAAGCCTCAAGGCCGTTATACACCATATCTATCATTGTGTCAGGAGATAATGTCATCACATCTTGACACTACCTTGGAGGAGGCCATAAGTTCATCATGGACTTATTTATTCTACCTATGGTTACGAATCAAGGTGTTTATTCATCTTCCCTAAATTTAGGTCCATCATCATCATCGTCACATGTTGTGTGCACTCCATCTATAAGGGATACCCAAATCCTGACGATCTACCTATTCTGACTACCAAATAAATAGATTTGGAAGAAATTTATTTTAACATAATATGTTATATCATATAAATTCAACATAAATAATTTCTCCCTGAAAATCAGTATAAACATTAAATTACATGTCATAAAAATCAAACATGGCTAATAATCTATCTAAGCATACTCATGGAATCAAAGACCATATATGGGTCTCACTAGATATACACACATGAGATCACTATAAATAATTTTCAATCAATTTATTCCAAAATAATTATCACATCAAAGAAACAATATTATACAAGGACCCTAAATTATATGGAAGTTCTTGTCATTATCTTGTTGAAAAAAACCACTAAAATACGTCGAGAGACAGTACACAAGTTCCAATAGGATTGAGAACACGCATTGAGAACCCTTTGAACTAATCTCATCCAAAACACATTATGGTTACAGAAATATATTAGAAAAGATTCCAAGTAAAAGTTATTGGATTAAAACCAACATACCTTTCATGATTCACCAACATCTCTATATCTAGGGTCGATCAAAAGAAGGTCACCAACGCTTTGGATCTACCCCTATTCTAGAAATGATCCTAGAATTCAATATTATATGGCATATTAATCCATATATATGGAAACATATATCATATTTATGACAAATCTCAATAGAATATGGGTATATCAAGAAGAAACTAGAAGAATTTATTTTTTTATCACATACCATAATTTTGGATCATCAACACACTTGGTTCAACCAGATTTAAGTTTGAAAGGGAAGAATTTTCAAAGGGTTTTGGAGTCTCTAAGTTTGAGAGAGATAAAAATTTATAGAATAAATGTTAAAAATTTGTGAATAATGATCCTAAGAAGGTATTTTCAGATAATTAATCCACACGTACATGGTTTGACAAGATTATTTTCCAAACCATGCACCAACCATGTGAGGATTTCAACCTCTCCTGGGAAACCACACGGTTTGGTCACATGGTTTTTCAAACCATACACCAACCATGATTTTGGCCACTATAACATGTCATGTGTTTTTTCAAGTGAGTCCACACGATGTGATAAACTATTCATATTAATTGTGAATCATCTCAAGTGTTACTACCTCTTTCCACATAATTTCCTATAAGAACTACAAGGTTTGGTTAAACTATGCTCTAGTCATGCACCATCAAAAATTCACCCCAAACTCTCTGAAACCAACCAAAAACCCACCAAAACTCATCCCAAACAAAACATATTTCAAAAAAATATGTATAAAGGATAAATATAACACATAATTCATCTAAAAATCATAGATCATTAAAATATCACCCTCTAAATTCTTGTCATCTTTAAGAACCCTCTCTAGGAATCTTGCTTGAAAAAATCATGTCATTAGGATTGAATATCATAATAGCATTCCCAATATTCCTCCTAGATCTGTCCATTGTACCTTATTATCTATTCAAGTGAAACTTTATTCCCAATAAACACTTTGTCTCTTCAGTAAATAATCTAAATTAGGGGTTCCGCATACGATGCTTCATGCTCCAACTCAACATCCCCATAGTTGACCATGTGAGTAGGATCATGCATGTAACTTCAAATATGAGACACATGAAATGAATCATGTATAAATTATTATTAAGGAGGGAGTTCCATATAATAATTCATAGTTCGGATACACTCGTAAATATAAAACGATCTAATAAATCATGGAGCTTTCTTTCCTTGATTATGAAAATATTGATTCCCTAATTGAGGAGTCACCCATAAAAATACTATATCACCAACTAAAAACTCTAAAGGTCACATTCTCTAGTTTTTATAAGTTTTCTTCTTATATTGAGTGGTGGAAAACCACTTCCAAATTAGTTTCACTCTCTTAAAGGTATCTTATACCTTACTCAGATTCACTATAGTTGCCTCACCCGCCTCATGATTACATAGTAGAGAATGACATGACCAACCATAGATGGCCTTAAAAGATTCCGTATGAAAATCAATGAAGTTTTTAGTGTATGGGAATTCAACCAAGGAAAAATGGTCATTTTATGGTCCACTAAAATCCACGATTCATGCCCATAACAAATTCTCAAATATCAGGATCAACCTCTTTGATTGACCATTGGACTATAGATGATATGATGTACTCAGTTTTAGATGAGTACTCAAATAATTTTGCAAGACATAACAAAACCATGATGTGAAATGTGAATCTTTGTTAGATAAAATTCACATGGTAACTCCATGAAATCATATAATTTACCATACATACAAATTTCCCTTATTATCCATGGAATGAGTCTCAAGGATCGGAAAAAAAATGCGGAAATTTTTTTATTCGATCAACTATCACCCACACAACATCATGAATCCTCAAGGTATTAGGTAACCCCATCACAAAGTACATCGTCGCATCATCCCACTTCCAAATCATCCTTTTAAGTTGCTAAAGAAAACCACCGAGATGCTAATGCTCAGCCCTTACCCTCTAGACGGTAAGGCATTGTGAAGTGAAACCAATGGTGTCCCCATTCATACCAAGCCACCAGACCTGAAGAATGATGTCATAGTACATAATTATAGACATTGGATACACTAAACATTTTTAATCATTAGAGTCTCTCATCGAATCCACCCTCAAGGATGTTGGTTCAATAAACTTCCAATATAATATGATCACATAATCATTTTCTATTTTCCATCCAGGAGAAGGGTCACTTCCTACCATTCATTATTGTATCACAACACACTCAGGATTTCACTCTTGTATAGTATTCACCTTGTGAACTGATGAATATTTAATTACCAAGGGAACACATTTAATGACTCCATGATCCTTAAATGCATCAATAATCTAATCCACCATCAAACTCATTATACACCACTCCTCTGGTTATTTCCAATCACCAGGATCATGTATCTCTAATGATTTCATGCTAAGAGAATCTAGTATGGAATTACCCTTCCAAGGATCATAGCTATATCAAATTCAAACATCTGTAGATACTCTACCCAACATATCTACCTCAAATTTAGATCTCGCCAAGAGAAGTTATATCATAGGATTTTATGTTCTATGTAAATAAGAAACCTCACACCAAAGAGATAATATCACCAAAACATTAGGTCATACACCACACCTTCAAACTCTAATTCATACATTGGGTGGTTCCAATAATGGGGTCACAACTGATGTGACCCATAATAAACTATTTAAACCCTATATAATAGCACAACTCCTAACCCAACACATGGTGCATCATAGTAAACTACATAACTGGTCTCAAGATCTTGAAAACTCAAAATTTAATCCATCCTCAATCTCATGTTCATCTCAAGAAAAACATAATCACATAGACCAACCCATTAAAACATCACCCCCTTATTTTTAAGTCATTTTGTCTATTCTACTATGTAATAGAAACCTAGAATTAACTATTGATGGTATCCAGCCACCCTGAGAAAACTCCCAATCTCAAAAACATTCTGAGGGAAATATCAAGACATCACTACTTCCACTTTCTCTAGTTTTATATAAATCCTCCTCTAAAAGATCACATAACCATGAAAATATATCTCTCATATCCAAAATTCTTTCTTTGAAAGTTTTTAAAAAAGTTGATTCACTCCGAGTATACTCAACATGATCCCAAGGTGTCTAGAATACAACTCAAGAGTCTCTAAATATATAATGATATCATCAATAACGTCCATGATGAAAGATTCAATATGTGGGTGGAAGATATTTTTCATGATATTCATGAACACCACTGGTGCATTATTCAATAAAAATGCATTATTAGGTATTCATACAAATCATATCCATTCTTTAACAATGTATTAGAGATATCCACCTCTCTGAATCCCATATGATAGTAGCATGAATGAAGTACAATCTCAAATAACCACTAGGATTCAATTAACTAATCAAAGAAATCATAAATCTGGGGTAAAGAATACTAATTATTTACCATCGCCTTATTTAGCATCCTATAGTCCACAAAAATCCATATACTACCATTTACCTTTTTGGATAACAATATAGGATCACCTCAAGATGATGTTCTTGATCTGATGAAACCCTTCATCTCTAGGTCCTTAGGATTAATCTTGTGTTCTCTCAAATATTTCAAAGCTATATGATAAGGAGGAATTGAAATAGGTTGTTCTCTTGACATGAGTTTTTTCTCAAACTCCACTAATATTTCAGGAGGGGGGCATGAGAAGTCATTTATAAATAAATCATTGAATAGATAATCAATAGGAGGAAAATAAGATAACCCAACAACCAGTTCGAATGTGAGAGCTAAGCCTTCAACCTAAGTCATGATGGATCCAATCTTGTTCAAATCTAGTCCCACTCTACTATATTCAACATCCCACTCACTCATAATCACAAACTTATCTCCCTAAGGTGATATAAAGGATACCCACCTCTGATAACAGTTGATGTGATCATGAAATAGGGTCAGTTAGACCATTCTAAGGATCACATCAAAGGTATCATAAAATCCCAAAAATTTATATAGCCTTAAATAATCATAGGAAACTCAATACAACTACGGATATAATCAACTTTCTTTACTAAAGGTTTGTTAATAGATAAAAACTCATAGGAAAACATAATCAATAATTGAAGACCAAAAAACATGGGAATATATGAAAAAAATGGGAAGAATTAATATAAAAAATAGTGGTAGATAGATAAGTGGTGATCAAAACTATACCTCAAACAGTCGATAGTCACTCTCCATAGTTATCCAGAACCTGGTCCATCACATACAACCAGAATACCTCATCTCTACATCCCAAACCCTGAGGTTCATGAATCACCATATTCAATGTTGTCTAAGGAGTCTAAACCTACTATTGAGGACCTTGGTTAGATCCTTGGGTTATAGATTAAATATTTCTTTCACCCCTGAAGAAACATTACCTCAATGCTCTAGATAAAAATTGATCCCCCATATTATTATACTACCAACATTAAATTTGAGGTTTTGGGTTGGACCTACAATAATTTCTTACATTTCCAAACTTGAAGTACTATGAAACTCCTCCAATGGGGTATAAAGAATTCATAATCTTCTCAACCTACCTGCATCTAACCCACTTCACATCCTCAGTCCTCCTCTTCCTATTATAATAAGATACACTCACTATAGAAGTAATAGGTCCATCAACATATGTATTGAAGGATGGAAGAAGAACAAATAATTTATCCTCCTCTAGGACCTTCTCAATATTTTAGGCCTTTTAGAGAATCTTCAAGTGTTTCATTAGATAAAAACTCCTAATATACCAACTGATATCAAGATGAAGACCAAGATTGAACTTTCCAACCTATTGTTCCTTATTTCTATCCAAGATAGTAGAAAAAACATCTAGGTTAAACGATCAGAGTATTTAGATGCCTTCTTGGATCCCTATGAAAGAAATTGGAATTCTTGGTCAGGATCCTGCATCAACACGTTTGGAAAGAATTACCTAAATAATAGGCTCTTGAAGGCCTCCCAATAAAGATGCTCACATATTCCAACTTGTTCTATAACACCCCACAATCTCCTGGTGGGTCCCTACAGCTTAAAAACAACTTGCTTGACCCATCATTCCTCTAGTGTCTCAACCAAGTTGAATATTTCTTAATTGATATATATCCAGTCCTTAGTATCATGTGGTCCTCCAGTTGTAAATTCCTGACACTAGTTACCTAGAGTAGGTGCTTTATTACATAACATTGGCATGATATAAGGAATCATGTCCCAAAATACTGATCAGTTTAGTATTATTGGAAACAAGATACATACATAAGTTCAACATTACAACTTGAAAAGAAATTCAACACTAATTTATTCCATAAGAAACATCCAAGCCTCATAGATTATTCCTGCAATTCACTCATAACTAAATTCTTCATATCCTAGGAAAATGAAACATAAGAAATGGGTGAGATAAAATGCTCAATAAGGGTAAGAAACACAGTGGAAGATAACATAAACATTAGGCATGGTGAAAAATTAAAAACACATGCCTTTACAAATAACAAACATGAACACTTTATGGAAGGAATATGAGATGAGTAAATAATGCCAAAATAAAACATAATCATGGATATTATACTAGTCAAATAACTACATGATCCATCAATATTATTTTCATAATGAGGGTATGTATAATGTTGGACATTCTGAAACATCTTGTCAAGTCCTCGTCCAAGATGTATAAAAAGGATTTAGGGCTCGACCAAAACCACAAATAAAATTGGGAAAGGCCTGGTCCAATTCCATGTCTAGTTGTCTCATGAGACCTATCAATTCACTGAGGAGCTATATCGGGCTCCACCCATCAATTACTAAGTCCAATACATTCCTCATATGAAAATTTTGAAACATAACAAAAACATTCACATTAAAACTAGCATACAAAATGTCAATAATTTAACCATAAACCATGAATGGTATAAAAATAACACATCCACATTCAAATATATCACAAAACCTTCAATACAATATTGAAGATTTGTATCAAAATAAATCAACTTCAAACAAGTTTAAAATCCATCAAAGGATGTTCACATAGATGAAAATGATTTGTAAAACTCTTTGACAGAAATATCTTTTTTCATTAAAACATTTAAAAGTCACACATTTATAAAGGAATTAATTTAAAAGATATTTTTTGAATCAAAGTGTCCCATACCACTTTGAAACTTTTGAAAAGAATTATCATTTCAAAACACTCATGTCTATATAAATAAATCCTTAAAATTATTTTGAAAACATTGAAATTAATTAAAATGATTTAGAAAGATAAATCTTTAAAACGTTTAAAATGATGATCTAGTTAAATATACCCTCCCATAAAACCTTAAAATATTCATTTTGAAAACATTTTTATGTAATATGAGTATCGATGATAAATATGTCCCAGTAAATACTTACACATAAACAATCTCGGATAATAATGAGATTGAGGAAATAACCCTTACCTTGTACTTTTCCTTGGTCGAGGGTACGATAACCTAATTTATAATAGTTAAATAATTGTTATTAAATTATATAAGAATAATATAAATAAATATGATATCATATATGATCCTCTAATATTTATTTGTTAATAATATTTCAGTAGTATCATCATTTCGGGTGTTAACTAATTCGTTTTCCTTTATATGCTTGGTTACGTAAGTCAAGTTTGTTATTGACGGGATGTATTTGATTCATATAAGGAATTATATTATGTTCATAACCATTATTTTTAGTCATCAAATTAAAATTATTCTTGAATGGTTATGATGGGGAAATGAATCTCATCGCGTTCGTGGAGACGGTACTCTATACGTACGCACGAGCGACAATATCATTATATTGATGGAGAAATTGTATGTAGTTGGATGGTATATCATATATAAATAATTACTAACATGATATATTTATTATTTAAATTTGTTATACTCATTATTATACCCATCCAAATAATGAAGTGTTTGAATAACAAACTACACCACAGCGTGGAGACGGTAAGCCATACGTATGCACGTATGATGACTTTGTCATTTATAGGATAGATAGAATAACAAATATGGTTGTACCATATTTATAATAACATCACAGTATGTAGAAGGCACTGGATTTATTATTTTGGTATGGAAATGACATAGAAAAAGGAAGTGGAAGTAGAAAAGAACTTGAAAGAGTTGATGAAATATTCACCTCTTCTTCAGGTTCTTCCTTTTGATTTGATCAAAATGGATCTGTAGGTTGGATTTCTGACCAAAGGAATGCCTCTAGAATGAAGGTAGGATATTTTTGAGGATATTTTGGCAGACTTTTTCTGATCCAAATGGATTTGGAGGTTTGATTTTGAGATAAGGGTAGGTTCCCTTTTATAAGAGAGGTGAGGGTCACTTTAGGAAAAGCTTGAAATACTATTTTATAATAAAATCGTTTTCGGTTTCTAATGGCTCCAAAATGATTTATTTAGAGGATAATGTGGGTATGGGTTGAAAACCTCTCAACCAATAGGTTTTAGATAGGTTTAGGTCACTATATTAACATTATCGTTTAGATTTAAATATTAGTTAAATAGTTTTTCCTTTACCAAGTCTCTTTGTATTTTAATATTATATGGTTAATAAACTTACTATAAATTTACAAGTGAACCCCAAGTGTTTAAATATTAATACATATAACCTTATATAAGTCTTTTGGCTGAGCCTTATATTTTTATGAGTATTATATCAATTAATAATATAGTATTTGTTTTAAAAACTCAATTATGTCAATTTTGACACTATTTAGTATTTTATTTTTTTGAAAGCCATTAAAACTTTATCACTTAGAATAAAATTTATTTAACCAACCCTAAAATTTCATATTAACCTATAAAATTATTTTAATTCATCAGAAGCCCCAATTTACATTTATTTGGATTTTTATAATATCAATTATTTTAATATTTAATTAATAAGGTAAATATTTCATCATCATTGTGTCATAAATAAATTAAATTATTTTCTATATAAAGATTATAAATAAAATACCATTATGTAGGAAAGATTTTTTTATTTCTAATGAATATTTATAGTTGAATTTATATTGTGTTTAACCCTATATTAAAAATAGTTTAGTTATTAAACATTGAATTTAACTCTTTTAACTCCTCTTTAAATAAAACAATAATAATGTCCTAATCTAATCCAAGTGGACCAAAGGGGGTAATATTTTATTCCTGAGTTTGTTTTTGGTCGAATTATACTTATCCAATAGAATTAGAACATGTGTTAGGATAATTATGATATTAGTTTTTCCCTTAATTACCCTTTTTACATTTAACTATGGTAAATAAAACTCAAAATTTACTATTCCCCAAAAATTATTTTCATCTTATTGAACCACATTTTACTTACTTATATTAACTATGTATCTTGTATTTTTGAAATTCAACTCACAGAAGTGGTGAAATTAAATTTTATGCAAATTTTCAAATGCTCCTAGGAGGTGGGTAAAAGACGGAAAAAAGTTCAATAAAACTTTTATATATCTAAACATATTATAAAATGACTCAAATGAATTAAATTGAATTTATATAGGTATTATGTATCTATTTTATCCTAAAATAACTTTAAATAAAATAATTAATTATCTAAATAAAAAGTCTGTTTTAACCAATATATTAGTGTTTTCACTATTCATCAAAAATTTAATGTGTTCATAAAAATACCAAAAAATCACCCTAATCTAATTTTGATATTCCAAATTCAAAAATGAAGTTAATTTTGAGAAATAAAATTTAAAAAATTTTAAAAAGTGGGTATTACTATTCATAACGGCTAGTTTGATTGGTCGTGGTGTGTTAGAATCTCGAAGTTGCGTACAATGCAAGCTATTGCATTATTCAAAGGGAAATGTACCGTGGAAGTTTGGGGTGTTACATTCTTCCATACTTCAAATAATTTCATCATTGAAATTTCTATAATAATACTGCACAAAAATATTTGGGTGGTTCTTCATCATAAGTTCCTCTGGTTCCCACATTTCCTCTTATATCTTATGGTTTCTCTATAGAACTTTTACCAGACGAGTCGTCCAGTTTCTCAGCACGTGTTCCCTGGTATCAAGAATTTTTACAGACTCTTCACAATAAGATATATCAAGTTCCAGTTCAATTTCCTCATAGGTGAGTACATGCATTGGGTCAGGCATGTATTTTCTCAACAGTGATATGTGGAACACATCATGAACTTTGGAGATACTTGGAGGCATTGTCAAACGATAAGCTAAAACTCCAATTCATTCTAGAATTTCAAAAGGTCTAATGTATCTAGGACTCAATTTACCCTTTATACCAAAATGTATAACACCCTTCCATAGAAATACCTTCAAGAAACCATGGTCTCCTATATGAAATTCCAAATCCTTCCTTCAGTTATCGGCATAGCTCTTTTACCAACTTTGGGCTGCTTTGATGTGGGTTTGGATAATCTTCACTTTTTCCATTGTTTCCTCAACATGTTCTGGGCCTATGAGATTTCTTTCACCAATATCATCCCAACAAGTTGGTGTGCGACATCTCTTTCCATATAATGCTTCATATGGTTCCCTCTAAATAATTGAATAGAAGCTATTATTATAGTAAAATTCTACCATAGGTAAATATTGATCTCGCCTACCTTGAAAGTCAAGTGATCAAGATCTCAACTTGTCTTCTAAGGTTTTAATAGTCCATTCTGATTTTCCATCAGTTTGAGGGTGGTAGGAAATGCTCAAACTAATTTCAGTATCCCGGTATTTCTAAAGACTTTTCCAGAATCATGATGTAAAATAGGGATCCCGATCAAAAATAATCAATAGGGGTACTCTATAAAGTCTTAAAACTTCATTAATATACAGTCTTTCTAAACGTTCAAGTGGTAAATCTTCTCTTATAGTAAGAAAATGTGCTGAATTGGTAAGATGATAAAAAATGACCCATATTGCATCATTCCTTCTAGTAGTATTTGGTATCCCCATGACAAATTCCATCGTAATATCATCCCATTTCCACTCAGGTATGGGAATAGGTTTCATGACTCCTCTAGGATGTTGTCTTCCAACTTTCACTTGTTAGAAAACCATACATCTCGACACAAAATCAGAAATATCGCTATTCATGTTGTCCCAACAAAAATGTTCTTTCAAATATCTATACAAATTAGAGCTACCAGGGTGTATAGATTTATTGGATCTATGAGCATTATCCAACAATTCCCATTTTAGATCAGGTATATCAAGAACACAAAGTTTCTTCAAAAATTTCAAAATTCCATCTTCATATACAAAGTCACTCAATATCCCATCATTTACATCTTTAATATTCTTTTGAAACTCCTCATAATCAGTCTGAGAAATCATTATCCTTTCTAGTAAATATGGTTTGGAAAACATTTGAAAAATAATTTATGTTTCACCTTCCATGGTTATTCCCATATCCATCTTTTCTAGATCCATGAAAATAGGATCCCTTTCAACTCTCATCTTGTTCAAAACTCCACGGTCATTTTCTACTCAAAGCATCTGCCACCTTATTTTCCTTCCCCGGGTGGGAGTGTATAGTGAAATCATAATTCTTGAGTAGTTAAAGATATCATTTCTGCCTCATGTTGAGTTCTTTCTATTAGAAAATATACTTCAAACTCTTTTGATCAGTATAAATCTCACATTTTTCACCATAGAGATAGTGTCTCCATATTTTCAGAGAAAATATTACAGCTACTAACTCAAGATCATGAGTAGGATAGTTTTTATCTTGGATTTTTAGCTCTCATGATGCATAGGCAAAAACTCTATCATTCTACATAAGCACACAACCAAGTCCTTTATTTGAAGAATCACTATAAATAACAAACCCATCATTTCCAGATGGTAGAGTCAATATAGGAGAATTAAATAATCTTATATTTAATTCTTCCAAACATTATTCACTCTCTTTTGTCCAAATAAATTTAACCCCTTTATATTTCTTCTTGGTTAATGGGTTAGCGAACTGGGAAAAGTTCTGGATGAAACGTCAATAATGACCTACTAAACCAATAAAATTGCGTACCTCAGTTATACTCCTCAGTTCTGGACATTCTTGGATTTCCTTGGTCTTTGAAGGATCAATAGAGATTCCATCTTTAGAGACAATATTTCCAAGAAAAGAAATATCCTAAAGCCAAAATTCACACTTTCTAAACTTCCCATATAATTCATTTCTTCTAGGAGTCTTTAGATTAATGTGCAAGTGATTTTCATGATCTTCTTAGCTTTTGGAGTATACCAAGATATAATCAATTAATACCACTAAAAAGTCATCAAGATATTCCTTGAAAACTCTATTCATTAGATCCATGAAGACATAGGATGCATTAGTCAATCCAAAAGGCATTACTGTAAACTCATAATGCATGTACCTAGTTCGAAATGTTGTTTTCGGAATTTCTTTCTTCTTCACACACAACAGATGATATCCAAATCTAAGGTCAATCTTTGAAAAATATCGATCTCCATAAAGTTGGTTGAATAAATCATCAATGTGAGGTAGGGGATATATGTTCTTTATTATTATTGCATTGATCTTCATGTAGTCAATGCACAACCTCATAGATTTGTCTTTCTTCTTAACAAAAAGGATAGGGGCTTCCCATGGAGAAAGACTAGGGTTAATAAATCCCTTATTACTCAATTCCTCTAGTTCTTTCTTTAGTTCCACTAATTCCACAGGGTCCATTCTACAAGGGTTCTTCGATATGGGCCTTGAACTAGGAATTAAATCAATAGAAAACTCAACTTCTCATTCTAGAGGATTTCCATGTAAATCCTCTGGAAAAACATCAACATATTCTTGAAAAATAGGTACATCCTCTATTCGAACATTCTTTTCCCCACCCATTATTATTTCATTATCATCACCCCCAATAATTGAATTTAGTAGAGCTACTGGGGGTGGATCTAGATAAGAATCAGATGGTGACGTTTATACTCTAAATATGAGGTAATCTTTATCATCATCGAGAATCATAACCTCCTTCTTCTTAAAATAAATTCGCATGATGGTCTGAAAGTCAATTCATACAGAGGATTATATCAAATTCAATCATTGTTATGATGATTAGATCAATATATAAATATCATTTATATGCCTTAATGGGGATAGATTCACAAAACTTTGTTGCAATGATACTTCCCTTAGGTGTTTTGACTGAAAACTCCCTTGTTAAATCAAATTGGAAATATATAATTTTCTTAGCAAACTGGGAAGATATGAAACAATTCGATGATCCATAATCAAATAAAAAATTGTCTAAACTTGAGGAAACCATTAAATTACTTTCCACCATGTCTTTCAGATCTTCAACCTCAGCAGTAGTGATTGCATAAGCTTAGCCTTGATCCCTTGGCCATTTCTAAGGTATGTTTACATAATGATTAGGAAATTCATTTGCATAATTCCCCATCTCCATGAAATTGTAGCATTGAACATTGGTAGATTCCTTCTTCCCCTTACAATCACTAGTAAGATGGAATTTCTAGCCATATTTGTAGCATACTCCTTTTCCTTATAGACAGGCACCAGGGTGATTCCTTCCACAATTATCACAGGGTGGAAATTCACCTCTTCCCTTATTCCTTGTTTCCTTATTTCCTTTCCCAGAGTGTTCAGTAGATCTCTTCTTCTCTTTATTTTCTTTAAAGTTGTAAGACTTAGAGAATTCCTCTTTTATCTTGATAGAAAATGAGGCAATATCTTCATACGATGAGAAGGATTGAGAGACTAATGCTCGATGGAGAAATGGTTTTAACCCATCAAATAAAAGATCAATTTTACTTCTTGGGATACGTATGTAATCTAAATAATTCCTTGCTAACCTTGTAAATTTAGCCTCATACATTGCGAACTTCGCATCCTCCTTTTTCCTCAGACTCAGAAATTGTATTTCAATATCTGCTCGATGGTCACGAGGAAAGTATTTTCAAAGAAAATCTCTTTAAACTCCCTCCATTCCATTTTTGATAATTATTTATCTTCCTTTGTGTTTTGAATCAAAGACCACAATTGATATGCATCACATGTGAGGTGATAAACTGCCATGACAACTTTTTCCCTTTCGCTACTCCCCAAAGCATGAAATATTTTCTCTAAGGAACTTATCCATTGCTCAGCTAGTAATGGATTTTTACTCCCATTTAATGTTTGTGGTTTTTACCTCATGAAGCGGTCTAACATTGATCCTACATGTTGTGGATTAGGGTTCTCCATAAGGGTAAGGTTATTATTCATAACCTGAGTGAGTTGTCCCAGTAGGGTGATAACCTGATTAGCACCAGTTGCATCACCAGATCCACTATAATTATCTTGAGTAGGAGGGAAATCCCTACATGGATTGAGTGCATTGATACGGTTTACATTCCTTCCACTAGGCACCATTTCTAAACAATGGCATACTGTAGATTAGTTTATGAATCGCAATACATAATTCCAAACTTGTAAGACACTTAACATAAATTGAACAGATTATGGATATAATCCATAATCATAAAAATGTTTTCTTTGAGGAGGTATATACTCATAAGTCATTCATAATGGTTTGTAAAGAAAATAAGAATTATCTTAAGCATATTCCTCGGGAGTGTCGTAACTAAGAGTGCTGAAAGGCCCATTGTCGTGCACCTGTTCCCGTTCGATTCTAGATCAAAGCGGTGTTTTCGGGTTTTACCCCTAGGTACATCTATTCTAGAGCAGCCTCTACCTGATCATATCCAGATAGGGATCTATTGCTTGGAAAACTCCCAAAATCTCTTCAGTACCAAAATTATAGAAAGTTCTTCTATACTAATCCTCAAATTCTACCTTATGGTAATGTTCTCTAATCAGAGTTTTTCTAAATCTAGTTTCCAAGGTTTGTACTAAACTTCCTCTGATACCAACTGTAATTCCCCAACCCCAGTTGCCCAGAGTTGGTTCTTTATTACCTAACATTGGCATGATACAAGGAATCGAGTCCAGAAAGACTGATCATTTTAGTATTATTGGAAACAAGATACATACATAAGTTCAAAATTATAACTTGAAAAGAAATAAAACAATAATTTATTCCATTAGAAACATCCAAGACTCCTAGATTATTCCTCCAAGTAACTCATAACTAACTTCTTCATATCCTGTGAAAATGAAACATAAGTAAGGGGTGAGCTCAAACACTCAGTAAGGGTAAGCAATACAGCGGAAGAAAAAAAACATTAGGCATGGTGAATAATTAAAAACAAAATCCTTTACAAATAATAAACATGAACGCTTTATGGTAGTAATATGAGATGAGTAAATAATGCCATAATAAAACATAGTCATGGGTGTTCTACTAGTCAAATAACCACAAGAATTCACAAGTGTTGGTGTGAATAAATTCACACATTGATTCAACGATATCAATTTGAGAAGAAAAGGAAAATAATAAGTGAATAAGAAGAATAAATTTTATTAAAATACTAAATGTGAAAGAAAAACATACATTAGAAAAATTGACGATGCGATTACAAAATGAAAGCAAGAAATTACAATTGAAAGAAATATAATGGATGAAAGAAAAACATGGATTGAAAGAAAAATATTAGATGATAATTCCCTTCATCACCAGCTTCTTATATAGACATATTAGGAGCCTTATAGACACCCCACCATAATAAATTATATCCCCATTAATTTAGACAGTCAAAAGGAGGGTGAGAAAATCAAGGGATTTGGACGTTTCAAAGTTGTCCATAAATTTCGTCCAGATTTGTCCCCTATTTTGATGTGTGAATATGTAATTGAAGGAGGCCGAATCTAGAGGGGTATTAGAAGATAAATTTTCTCTTACATATTTCCTCTATTATCTGTAAAACTTTTGAGCCATTTGTTGTTGTCTTTTGGAATTTATTATTGAAATGGTGGGATGACTTTATGCGCATTCATATCGGGCCCACCATTTAAATCTCAACTTCAGATCCCTTTATCATCATGAAAACTTCAGAATTATCTTTATACAAAGTGGAATAAAATGATACCCATATTTTTATCTTTCTTCATTAAAAATTTGAGCTTCATTGGGCATGGTTTGTGGGCCCAACTTTTGTTTGATGGGCCTTAGGCCCATTATGCTTTCTCCAGAAAATTTCTTCATTCATGCTAAAAAATATCCATCTTTTCCTTGGATTCATCCATCAATCCTAAAAGATAAAATATTCCAAACAATGTGATCAATGATATACCAAAAATATTAAATTCAAAAAATGAATAAAATGTTCTCTACAAATAGATTATTGATTGGGCCCAAATTTACATTTTAAACATGAATTGCACTTAAGATGAGAAATGAAGTTCAATTTATATAATGTAGTAAAAATGATGTGTATGGACTTTGGAACACATAAATATTAATATATTAACAATGAATATTAGCCACTTCCAGCGGCTAATCAGGTGGGTATACAAATACCTCATTATCTTATCATGAAATGTGAATGGAACTATTTTTTACCCCCGAAAGAGGATGACATGCTCCCCACCTTCAGAAAATCCATCAGGTTCATCTCTTGAGGATATTTGGTTATGTAGAACTTCATAGTCGACATCCCACAATTGAGCCTCTCTCACACATTAAATATAAAGTGGATTCACCACTATCGGTTGAAGATAATTAGTATCACTCATCTCATATAATGTTAGATATAATAAGGCCAACTACTATGATGCCTCCTCCACCAAGTGAGAATGAGATTTCCTGGTAAGGGAATCCACCACCATGTTGACTTAACTAGAGTATAGACTATCTCAAAGTCATAGTAATATAGGAACTCCAACCTAAGCCTCTATCTTAGGTTGATATCTCTCTAGGTGAATATGTACTTGAGACTCTAGTGTTCTGGGTAAACAAAACAATTCTCACCTAGAAGATAATTCCTCCACATCTTTAAGGTGAATACTAACACTACCAACCCCAAGTCATGGGTTACATAGTTCTTCTTATAGGGTATAAAGTACCTAGATCTATAATATATCTCCACCTTCATTTTCATAAACACACATTCAATCCCAGATCTAGAGGCACCACAAAACACCACATACCTGTTGGGAGTAAGTTGGATGGAGAAGGAAGTAAGAAGAGTCTGCTGTTACAGAGTATTGTCTTTTGTTGTCAAAGAAGATAAATCAATTCACTTTGTAAATGAATTGTAAATTGGATAATAATTTTCTGAATTTTATTTCACAAATATCATAATCTAGGAGAACTTGTGATGCAAGACTTATGAAAGAATTATGCTAGTGGAATAAAGGGAATGTTCAGTACATTCTGTTGAAAATATGATGATTCTAAAGTTGTTCGATTAAAGGATACATATCACAATAGAGGATTTGTAATGCCCCAACCCCAGAATCCCAGAGTCGGTACATTAT
This sequence comes from Viscum album, assembly GCA_963277665.1. NCBI lineage: Eukaryota > Viridiplantae > Streptophyta > Magnoliopsida > Santalales > Viscaceae > Viscum > Viscum album. The sequence goes on along the minus strand of OY728121.1, from coordinate 1,400,966,664 downwards.
TTTAATACATTGGCATGATTACAAGGAATCAAGTCCCAAAAGATCAACAATTTAGTAGTCTTGGAAAATAGATTACATACATAAACGTTATATTACACATTAGACAATAAAACACAACATAAATGATCCTTTGAGAATTCCATTAATCACTTAGCTTAACCCTTCTTATCAAACATAATACACTTCTTGGAATCCTGGGAAAATAGAACATAAGAAAGGGGTGAGCTCAAATGATTAGTAAGGATAAGAAATATAGCAGAAGATAACATAAACATTAGGCATGGTGAATAATTTAAAACACATACCTTAAAAAATAACAAAAATTTACACTTTATGGCAGGAATGTGAGATGAGTAAATAATTCCATAATAAAACATAGCCATGGTTATTCTACTAGTCGAATAACTATATGAACCATCAATAATATTTTCATAATGAGGGAATGTTTAATTCCATACATTCTGAAACATTTTGTCAAGGCCTCAGCCAAGTCGTCTAAAAATGATTAAGGCCTCATCCAAAAACATATATCAAATTGGGAAAGGCCACGACCAATTCCATTTCTAATTGTCTCATGAGACCTACCGATGCACCGAGGAGCTATAGCGGGATACACCTGTCACTTACTAAGTCCAATACATTCCTCATATTAAAAGGTTGAAACATAACATAAACATTCGATTAAAACTAGCATACGAAATATCAATACTTTAACCATAAACCATGAATGGTATTAAAATAAAACATCCACTGTCAAATATATCACAAAAGATTCAATACTATATGGAATATTTGTATCATAATAAATCAACTTGAAACAAGTTTAAAATCCATCAAAGGATGTTGACATAGATGAAAATGATTTGTAAAACTCTTTGAGAGAAATATCTCTTTTTCATGAAAACATTTAAAAGTCACACATTTATAAAGGAAGTAATTTAAAAGATATTTTTTGAATCAAAGTGTCCCATACCACTTTGAAACTTTTGAAGGTAATTATCATTTCAAAACATTCATGTCCATATAAATAAATCCTTAAAATCATTTTTAAAACATGGAAATTAATTTAAAGGATTTTGAAAGATAAATATTTAAAACATTTGAAATTATGATCTAGTTAGACAGGCCCTCCCATAGATTCTTAAAATATTCCTTTTGAAAACATTTTTATTTAATATGGGTATCGATGTTAAATATGTCCCATTAAATACTTACACATAAACAATCTCGGATAATAATGAGATTGAGGAAATAACCTTTAACTTGTACTTTTCCTTGGTAGAGGGTACGTTAACCTCCTTTATAATAGTTAGATCATTGTTATTAAATTATACAAGAACAATATACAAAAATAGTATATCATATATGATCCTCTAATATTGCTTTGTTAATAATATTTCAGTAGTATCATCATTCCGGGTGTTAACTGATTCGTTTTCCTTTATATTCTTGGTTAAGTAAGACATGTTTGTTATGGATAGGATGTATTTGATTCATATAAAGAATTATATTATGTTCATAAACATTATTTTTAGTCATTAAATGAAAATTATTCTTTAATGGTTACGATGGTGAAATGAATCTCATCGCGTTCATGGAGACGGTAATACGTACATACGCACGAGCAAAATATCATTATATTGATGGAGAAATAATATGTAATTGGATGGTATATCATATATACAAAATCATTAACATGTCATTTTTATTATTTACATTAGTTATACTCATTATTATACCCATCCAAATAATGAAGTGCTCGAATAACAAACTACACCACGACATGGAGATGGTAACATGTACGTACGCATGTCTGGTGACTTTTCCATTTATAGGATGGGTAGAATAATTAATATGGTTGTGCCAAATTTATAATAAAAACACGGTATGTAGAAGGTATTGGGTTAATTATTTCGTTATGGAAACAAAAAATAAAGAATATGTTGAAGAAGAAAAGAACTTGAAAGATGTGATGAAGTATTTACCTCTTCTTCGGGTTCTTCCTTTTGATTTGACCAAAAGGGATCCTTTGGTTGGATTTCTAGCCAAAGGAAGGCCTCTAGGATGAAGGGAGAAAATTTTGGAGGATATTTGGGCAGAGGTTGGCTGATCCAAATGGATTTGTAGGTGTGATTTTGAGAGAATGGTAAGGACTCTGTAAGTGCATCCGGGAGACCCAGGATCAAATCCAGGTGGAGACATTATCTCTGGTACTGTATCAGTACTGTAGCAGGTACTGTAGCGGGAACTGTGCAGTAATGTAGTAGGTAATGTAGCGGGAACTGTAGCAGGTACGGTTTGGCACTGTAGCAGCCGGGAATATACCCCCGTTTGGGCCTTCGGGCCACCGATTTGGTCCCGGAGTCCTTTAAGGCCTTCGGGCCACCCAGGCCTTCGGGTTAGTAAGTACTTTGGGCCACCTCAAGGCCTTCGGGCCACCTTAAGTGCATATGAAAACCAGACGACGTACGAAGAACAAGCTCTACAAGGAGGATGAGCAAGGAGCTTTCACCACAACAGAAGCTAAACGGATTACAAGAATGAGAGGGTATGGAACCTACCATCGGGAAAAGCCTATGCATGCATGGGAATTCCTAGCCGAACAGTCATGCGAAGGTGGAGAGATGATTTCACGATGAAGATGCTGGGGAGGAGCAGTTCCAAGTAGTTAGTCTGGGTTGTATGTAATGTTTGAAGCCTACGAGAAAATGAATTACTCTAAGGCCTATGGGCCATGTAAAACTTACACCTACGGGCCCTGTAAGGGTTCCACCTCACCCTTTTAAAGGTGTATTATCAAAACCAATAAAAAATGAAGGCCTTCGGGCCATTGGAGAGAAGGGGAAGTGCCCTTTTATAAGAGAGGTGAGGGTAACTTTCGGAAAAGCTTGAAATAATTTTTATAATAAAATCATTTTTCGTTTCTAGTGTCTCCAAAATAATTTATTTAGAGTCTAAGGTGGGGATGGGTTGAAAGCATCTAAACCAATAGTTTTTAGACAGGTTTAGGTCACTATATTAACCTTATCTTTTAGATTTAATTCTTAGTTAAATAGTTTTTCATTTACCATGTCTCTTTGTATTTTTATGTTTTATGGTTAATAAACTTACTATAAACTGCCAATAGATTCCCAAATGGTTCATTATTAATATATATAACCTTATCTAAGTCTTTTGGACAAACCTTATATTTTTATGAATATTATATCAATTAATAATATAGTATTTGTTTTAAAAACTCAATAATGTCAATTTTTCCACTATTTAGTATTTTATTTTTTTGAAATCCATTAAAACTATCTCACTTAGAATAAAATTTATTTAACCAACCCTAACATGTCATGTTAAACTATAAAATTAGTGAAATTCATCATAAGTCTAAATTTACATTTATTTTGTTATTTATAATATAAATTATTTTAATATTTCTTTAATAAGGTAACTAATGCATCATCATTGTTTCATAAATAGATTAAATTATTTAATCTCTAAAATTTATAAATAAAATACCGTTATGTTGGAAATATTTTTATATTTTTAATTAATATTTATAGTCTAATTTATATTTTGTGTAACCCTATATTAAAAATGGTGTAGTTATTAAACATTGAATTTAACTCTTATAACTCTTCTTTAAATAAAATAATAATAAATGTACTAATCTAATCCAAGTGGACCAAAGGGGTTATATATTATTCCAAAGGTTGTTTTTGGTCGAATTATACTTATCCAATAGAATTAGGACATGTGTTAGGGTAATTATGAAATCATTTTTACCCTTAATTACCTTATTTAATTTTAACAGTGGTAAATAAAAGTCCAAAGTTACTATTCACCAAAAATTACTTTCATATTATTGAACCACATTTTACTTACTGATATTAACTATGTCTCTTGGATTTATTAAATTCAACTCATAGAAGTGGTATAATTAAGTTTTATTCAAATTTGTAAATGCTCCTAGGAAGTGGGTAAAAGAAGGTAAAATGTTTAATAAAATTTTTATATATCTAAACTTTTTATAAAATGACTCCAATGAATTACATTGAAATTATATATTTATTCTGTATCTATTTCTACCTAAAATAAATTTAAATAAAACAAATAATTATTTAAATAAAAAGTCAGTTTTAACCAATAAAGTAGTGTTTTTTACTATTCATCAAAAACGTTAATGTGTTCATAAAAATACAAAAAAAATCACCCTAAGCTAATTTTGATATTCCAAATTCAAAAATGAAGTCCATTTTGAAAAATAAAATTTATAAAATTTCAAAAAGTTGGTATTACTATTCATAACAGCTAGTTTGATTAGTCGCAGAGTGTTAGAATCTCGAAGTTGCGTACAATGAAAGTTATTGCGTTATTCAAAGGGAAACATATCGTGGATGCTTGGGGTGTTACACAAGTGCACTAAAAGGATATAAGATACTATAGATATAATGTTTAGGTATATTAAACCATGGTCATTTGTACTCCTCCATCGTGGGAAGGTATAATCTAGAAGAATTTGTGTTGGAGTGGCTCTAATTCCTAAACCATTGAAGCAAGTGTGAGAGAATTCTCAGGAAAATCCATCTACATAACATGTGGTATAATTGGTGAATTCTCCCTAGTGAACTCATTTAGGCATCTCCATGGTAAAATTTTATGAAATTACAAATTATTGTTTATTTTTACCTCAAAAATTATCTTATGAAAAAAATTATGTAGATATAGGGTGAACTTATGGGACTTTTATGAAAACTTATCATTTAAGTCAACCTACAAAATAATTTATAACCCACCTCATATGACATAATGATCTTTATACTTTCATTTTATTCACAATCACATTTATATAAAACACAGTATCATGCTCGAGTTAAACTAACAAATTCCACATAGTTATATAACACAAGTTTTTCACAGAAAAAATTGTACAGGTCAATCCCCAATAAATAGTACAATCATTAAATTAAATTAAATAACTCATAGGACATTCACAAAAAGTATATATATGACATGTGATCCTTTCTGACTACTCGGAATTCATGAATGCACTTAAATCCTAGAAAAATTTAATAGAAATCCCATCAAATGTAACTCAAAGGCTAGTTACACATGATCTAGCACATCACATAGAAACTCCCCTACCAGTGTTCTACAAAGAATGTCTCCTTTATAACATATCCTAGAGTTACCAAATAGTAAGAAATGAAAATCAGGATCTGATACCATTTTTTAATACTCCAACTCGAATTTTACCAAACAGCGCTAGAGTTGAGATTCCAGATGATCCCATGCATGCATCCTCATATGGAATAGGATTTTTACTAGTAATGATGGTCTAAGGAATAATTAAAGAGAATATACACATGGTTATTATAGACATACATCATAAACATAAGTAAAATATATCAATCAAAATAATAAGAGGAATATGATGTAACCTAATATAATAAAAAAAACTCACACATGCCATACATATAAATTAACTCAGATCTCTATGTAGTATGATAAAATGGATTTTGAAAAGTGAACGTAGAAAATAAGAAACACTTTAGAATCCTCTATAGCCCATATATGTACTACTACTTGCTACATGCTCCACTGCTTATCTATCTACCAGGACACCCTTGCACTTACCTAGAACCTAAATCATGAAGTCTGAATAAGCATCGAGATTGCTATGTAGGGTGTGAGTAATAAAACCCAGTAGGACACCACCAATTCATCTTTAACATGTGTTCACAAGTATAACAGGTGTATTACATGATAATAATAAATTATCAAGAAAGCATAAAAAACATATACCAAGAACTCATGTGTTAACCAAACCACCATGAACAACGATCACACTTGCCTCAACTTCATTTCGAAAGGATATTCATAATGGATGTTAGGAGTAATCAAGAGTAATACTTAAGGATGGAAAACATATTTCTTAGTATTCGTGAGGAATCAATTCAGGTCGGGTCATAACATCATCAAATCCCAACTCCATCATGGGTCAGGTCTCAAGGTTTCCATACCCTATCTCTATCATTGGATCATGCTACAAGGCCATCATATCTTGGCACTGACTTGGGTCAGACCACAAGGTAATCATGATCTTATTTTCTCTACTTAGGTTATTCCTCGAGGTCTTCATTCCCCTACCCTATCAATCATCTTTGTCATCACATTTCATCCACACTCCCCCTCTTTTGGATAATCATATAATAATGGTCCACCTATTTGGAGTATCGAAGCAATACCTCCAATGGAATGGTATTCACACGTAACATGGTAGATCATATGAAGGAAGAATATATAATTTCTTCATAATAATTAGTGTCAACATATAAGTACATGTGATCAAAATCAAACATGTATAAAAAGCAACATAAGCATACTCATGGAATCAAACACCGTATATGGGTGTCACGGGCTACACACATACATATGATCACTATTAAGCACGGTAAATAAAGTTATTCTAACACAAGTATCACATCAAGTAAACAAGATTATACAAGGAACCTAAATGGTAAATAACATATTTTATTTATCTAATTGAAAAAAACACTAAAACTCATTGAGTGGCGATACCAGAGTTCTGACAGGATCGAGCCCGCACATTGAGAACCCCAAAAATTGATCCCAACCCACACACATCAAGGTTATATAACTAGATTAAATAATATTATATATAAAATTAATTTTATTAAAACAAAAATAACTTTTCTTATTTAACAACATCGTTAGATCTAATATTGATGCAAACAAGTCTGAGAACATTCTAGACCCTCCATTATTCTAGAAACATTCCCAAAACTCAATGTTAAATAGAATCATTATCTATAGAATTGTAAATGGGATATCAGTTTTATGATTCATCTTAAGGGAATAAGGTTATATTAATAATAAATCCAAATAATGGAGGTTCTTGGATTACAACCCTTAATTTTTATTATCATTAATACACTAATATTTTTCATATTCAAGATTTGAACGGAAGGAATTTTCCAAGGAAGGGTTATAGAGTATCTAGGTTTGAGTGAGCTATAAATAGGAATTGGAATACTTCAATGAGGTGATTAAAGTAATTAAAAAGGGATCTTAATACAATTAATCCAAATGCAAAAGTTTTTCCAAACCCTGCACCAATTGTTCAAGGCTTTTTATTTCTCTTTGGAACCCTCATGGTTTGGTAACATATTTTGTCAAAAAGTATTCCAACTATTATTTTGGACATTGGAATTTATCACATGGTTTTCCAAGTGTGGACGCATGGTTTGATAAATCGTGCACCTCAACCATGCACCTCCCCAAGTGCTACTACCTCTTTAAACACAGTTTCCAAGAGGAACAACATGGTTTGAGAAAACTATGATCCAACCATGAACCTCTAAAAAGTAATCTAAAACTATAAAAAACTAACTAGAAACCCCAAATATCAACCTAAACAAATAATAGTTAAATATCATATATATAATGGCTAAAATTAACTCATAATGCATCAAAAAAAATATGAGGCCGTTGCACTGTTATCTTGAATCTCCATTCAAGAGGTGGGGATTCAAGTTCTCTCTATTTTAGAGATTATCATATTTTTATTTTTTATTTTTTTTATGGTATGAATTGAAAAAATTATGTTAATAAATTAGAATAATGAGATTAAAAGTTAATTATGCTGTGTGCATGTGGTTACTGGTTTCCTTGATATTAATTATGTTATTTTATATTATAATCTTGTTATTGGATTATTACTTTTAGTGATGGATTGATTTGAGAATACACTTTAAATGGGTAAATTATTAAATCTATTAAATGAAAATAAATAATTTTATATTTCTATTTTATGCTTTACTTGATGTGTGTAGCTCAGAAGTTTTGGTTTTCCATGGATTGGTGGCCTTGGTTGTATACAGCTTAGTGTCCTTGGTTGTTTAAGGGTTGGCGGCCTTGGTTATGATGTTTAGGTTAAACATGGTGGTTTATTCATAGTTACTCAATATAAATGGAATAATACTGACATATATAAAATTGGTTATGGCTAAATAATTCATTGGTGTGGATTTAAACTAATATCTAAATAAATAAATCTTGGTGGCTTGTTTGTTAAATAAAAAATTGGAAATGGAACCCAAGTTGTGTCCCTTGGTGTAATGATTGTGGTTGTTTGATCTTCATTAGAGTTAGATCTTAGTGGTGAAATATTAGTAGTGACATGATGGTGATTTTGATAGTGATTAATGTGTTAACCCATAGGTGTGGACTTGTGTGTGACTGTAATATACTTATTTTATTTTATGAATTTTCTATTCACCCCACCTGAGTTGGGTAACCTAACTAACACCCATATACCTTAGGGGTGTTTTCCCTAACATATGGGATAAAGAGTATATGGATGTTTGACTACCCCATCTCCCCCTCTCCCTTCAATAGTATATTTTACTGATATAGGTGGTGGATGATGAGATATATGGTGGGGATCATTCATGGTAGGAGGAGGACACGTAGTTGATTTCCTAGGAAATCATGATACCCTAATTCCCTAGTTACCCAATACGAGACTTGTAGTTGGATCCAAGACACCTAATTTTTGGTTAGTACTATGAGCCTTGATATGCGGACAACGTTGTAAGATATGATATATGGTTGGATCTATTATTGGTGGATATGGGAGGCATAAGATAAAGGATGTCAACTCATTGAGAATGATAATCAAATCAGTAGGGAATTGGTTATTGGAAACCTTTATCTTCATTATTATGATTTTAATTTACTACTCTTAGATGAGTTATTTAGTGAGATATAAATGGTGAGGTTGAGGGGAGTAGTTGACTTGTGTAGGTGTTGGTTAATTCTATTATTTTTTCACTTGGTTATTAGTATGACATTTTCATTTTTTTTATTGAGAGGACATGGTTATGGTCCTATTGAGTATATATGTTATTATCAGCCTATATATATATAATTATTTTTTATGTTTTTAGGAAGGATTATGTTATCAATATTTTTAGTAAAAGTTCATAGATTGGGTTATTTCAGTCATTGCAACAGAGTTTAGTTTTTCTATTATTTTATCTTTTGAAATGTTTGTATCTATTTTATATTCATGCTTGCGGGGTATTTATTAAATGTGATTTTGGTTTATTTATTTATATTATGGTGGATTTTTTGGTGTTTTAATGTTATGATCCATATATATTGAAGTTAATGCCTCCCATTTGAGTGTTTTATACACTTATCTCTAGTCACCAACTTAAGGACTAGTGGAGGTGGGAATCAGGGGCCACTCATTCTCTCCATTATTAGACCAGGAGGGGTGTCAGGGGAGGGGGTCATGAAATATTGGTAAGGAAATAGTGTTAGACAAACATAGTATGTGATGGCAGCAAGGGAGACCGTCTAGGACACTATATTTTATGGTCCTCTATGATCTAACATAATGACCATAATATCTTTTCATGTGATAGGTAAAGTGACGCTGCTTTTAGTATACAGACCTAATAGAGGTACATGTATCATAATTTCTTGAGTTTTGTTTTGAATGGGGAACATATGGGAATAAATAAAATAATTAATTAAATGGATCTAAATAAATCCAATGATACTAGAATTAGGTGCTTCTCCATTCATTTCAAATATGTTAGTATTTTACCACCATTGTGTTTTCTTAGTCTGGGAGGTTTTGTAGGATGACTCTATTGATCATCGGAGGGTTGATCCGAATGATTTGGATGAGAAATTTTAGTGGATGTTTCACACCATTCAGCAATAGATCTTGTAAGAGTATGAGGTATTCATCTCTAATCTAGATACAGAATACTTTCTTGAGGATTTGGAGATTACTTTAAACTTAATTCAATATCAATTCAAGTTTTGGGCTCCTCTCATGATTAATAGTTGAGGATAGTATTGCTTTATTGGTTGATATTATATCTCAATGCGTGGAAGGAGATCTATTTTTTGTGGGATGACTTCTTGAAGGATTTCAGGTCTAAGTTCTCATCAAATTTTAGTGTAGAAAAAGAGGTGGTATTTTATCTCCCTTAAGTAGGGGAGCATGATAATTTAAAAGATATGGATTAATTTTAAGTACCTTTTCTTCTAAAATCCTTCCTAATGAGAATTCTCAATCATAAAACATGGATGAGGCACTATGCCCCTAACTTTATTCTATAGTTTCAACATTTATGTTCCCTATATATTGGGAGCTATATAAAAATGAGTAGGTGGTAGAGTGGGTGCATGAGTTGGATGGAGAACCCATATTCAAGAGTCATCAGAGACCTCTAAGGTGTATGGAATCATATGGATGGCCACAAATGATGGACCAATCAAGGTTCTAATCGGTAGGGAAATAGCCTCAGAAGATTGAATCGTATTTAATGAGGGATGGAAGTTCCTATGAATCAGAAAACATCTCACCCATTTTATTCTTTAAATGAGTCAGTTTTATTCACTGTCAATAGTGATTTCCTTCATCCCTAGAGGGTCATTATGGATTGGGTGGTCAGACCCCCTTTTATTAGTAATGTTAGTATCCCCTGAATTAGTTTCAACTGCAGGTCCTTCTAGGTTATGTTTAGAAACCTATTTAGCAGGATTATTTTCATCCAAGAGGTAGTGGTGTCAGTATAGGGAAACAATAATATGTACCACTCCATCAGATACCTAGATCAATGCTTGGATGTAGAGGTTTTTTGTAGCACGGTAGAGGAGACGATCGAGGACAAATACATATGATAGAGGTGCCAGTTCCGTAGATACTAGAGGTTGTTCAAGGTATGATCAGTTTATTATCTAACTTGTTTTATTAATTTTTTATAGCCTTTCACTCCTTTGCTTCACTCACCTTGGTCTAAGTCTTGGTACTTAACATAGAGAGGCTTCTAGTTACCTTGGTTTTATCCATTCCAGTCACGTCTTGGACTGTTTTTTTATGTGTGTTGTGAATGCAGACTGATGATGGGGTAGAATAAATCATTAAGATATTTATTTGTACTGAAAATAAAAATATATGATTTCATTGTCACTATGGATTTGTTATATTTTTTTATGGTGTTTGAATATTTATGGAGGAGAGTTGATTTTTCCTTTGTGAAAGGATAACATATGGTGTTTCTTAGTGAGTGAAGTTTATGTATGGGTGATAGAAAATAAGATACCCTTTATTCCATGATGTATGAGTTTTTGACAGATCCAATGAGATCTCAAGTAGTGGGGTACCCAAAAATTATTGCATAGTTTCTTGATGTTTTCCGAGATTAAGTTGTGACACTACTCACCTGACACAGTGTCGAATTTTGGATAGAGTTATAGTTGGGTGATACAATGATCTCAATGGATCCTTTTCATACTTCACACTTATAGTTGTAGGAGTTAAAGTTCAATATTGATAATCAGATATATAATGGATTTATCAAGGCAATTTTGTTAGCATGGGGAGATCCATTTTTGTTTTCCAAAATAGTGGAGGATAGTTTGAGGTTGTGGGAAGACTACTGGCAGCAAAATCAAGTGATGATCAATAATATTTTTCCTCATCTCTAAATTTATGATCTTTTTGACTAATTGAGGGGAGATAAATGGTTTTCTAAGATCTATCTGTGATTTGGATATCATCACTTGAGGGTGATAAAGGGATATATTTCAAATTATACATTTTGGTGCCAGTATGGGCACTTTGAGTTCATAGTGATTTCATTTGGTTTCATGAATGCACTAGTTGTTTTCATGGGGATCATAAAATCCATGTTTCATGAGTTCTTAGAATATTTCATAGTCATGTTCATTTAAGAGATACTTTTATACTTGAGATTAGAATAGTATCATGTCGAGAAACTAAATATCATCTTCTAGACTCTTTAACACCAATGATTATATTGTAAATTGTCCAAGTGAAAGTTCTGTACAAGAGAGGTGAATTTCATTCGTAACACGGTGTATTAGTTGGGATTCGTATTAGATCTGGTAATGGTTGAGGAAGTTCTCTATTGGGTATAACCTAAGAGAATGGAAAAAATTTAGCTTTATTTGTTTCATAGGTTATTATCAGAGGTTTTTTTACGTCTCATAGGTTATAACCCCATTGACTATCCCGAATAGGAAGGATCGGTATTTCATTTGGGTACTTGGATTTTTTTTACTACATAAAGGAGTGGTTGGTCAATTCCCCATTCTTTAGTTTCTTGGGGAGTGAATTATGTTTGAGTTCTTCAGTTAATCTTTCCAATTGGGTTTAGGATGAATATTGATGAAAAATATGTATTCATCTCCAATGTGTCCAATAAGTTACTTGCCCATGAGAATAACCAAACTACCCATGATCTGGAGAAGGTAGAAATGATATTTTCTTTGAATCCATGGTGATATTAACTCATCAGGGAATTCTTTTTGGAGTTTATTGATCACAAAATACTTAGGTATGTTTTCTCCTAATGCAACATGAATTTATGATGGGGATGGTGGATTTAGTTTATCTAGGTTTTTAATTTTGAGATCCCTAACACCTCATAAAAGGGAAACACCTTGTCCAATTAACTAATCAATAAGTCATTAGAAGCTATTTGAGAATCTAGGGATGCTTGGAAGAAAATGTAGAAGTTAGAGGATTTACATATCAGAGTAGAGGACGTTTTTGTATGGGGATACATGTTCTAGATGATGATAGAGCTCTCTTTTTTTATTAAGTGGATAATAATTAGTGGGGTATTAGAGATAGATATGATGTGTGAATGGATCATTTAGGATGATTCCCCAAAGGGACATTCATAGGATAACTAGTGCCAGGTTTTGTTCCAGGGAATGATGTTTGTTCCATTTTTGATGCACAAGATAGATATACATTAGTTTCATATCTCACCCCTAGTGGTACACCATGATGAATCTAAAATATATCATGTATTGGGATGGAATTTTTGTTTTCCATAGATAAACAATCTAGTGGTAAAGTTCATGGAAATATGTATAGTCTACCAACAGGTATAGGTATAACATCATATCCCTTGTTATTTGCTTCAAACTTTAGATATCCCTGAGTGGAAGTGGTGGGACATTTAAACAGACTTTTTTACTGGTTCACCCATGGATCAAGGGGATATTATTTTTTCTGGGTAATCATTGATCAAATAATGAATTATTCTTACTTTCGGAAGATATAGGAGTCTGGTGTTGTTGAAATCTTGGCAAGATGGTATGTGGATAGTTTAGTGAGGCTTCATGGATCCCTAAGGACTATCATTTATTATCAATACCATTGGTTCAATTTCTATATATGGAGAGGATTAAAAAATTTCTTTGGCTCATAGATACTCCTTAGTACTTCTTCCCACACCTGGAAAGAAAAGCATGTAGAGAAAAAAATCCATATTCTAGATGATACATCATGGGAATGCGTATTTGATTTTGGTGAATCATGGCTAAAACACCTACATTTGGTTTAGTTTTATTATAATAAAATTTACCACTCATCCATTGAAATGGAATTCTTTGAGGCATTTTATGAGAGACCATGTCAATTTTTATTGAATTAGACTAAGACTGGGGAGGAAGCAGTTTATGGCCCTGACATGATACATAGCATGACAGAGAAGATCTAGGTGTTTCATGAGAGGAAAAAGGTGGTTTAGAACCACTATAAGGCTAATATAGGTTAATGGAATATGTATTTTGAGTTTGAGGTTGGACATTATTATTTCATAAGTCTTTACCTCGATGTGGTCAATATAGGTTTTCTTAGAGAAGAAATAGCTCACCTAGTTTTGTTAGACCATTTGAGGTGTTGGAGAATTTTGTCAAGATGGATTATGTATTGGTGATACCTCTACAGTTAGATAGGGTTCATGATGTCTTCCACATGTACCATCTCCATCGATATCTTTATGAATATTATCATGTCATTGACAAGGGTAGTTGGATATCAATGATAAAATGATGTTCATGGAATATATGATTAAGATTTAGGACCATTAAAATAAATTGTTGCAAGTGTGTGTTATTCCCTTGGTTTAAGTCTTATGGAGGAATAGTTTCTTATAGAGGAGTACTTTAGATCGGGATTTGCATATGCGCACTCAATACCCAAATTTTTTTTCTTCTAATATTTTGTTTGTTTTGATGTTATAATTTTATGACAATTGTGTGGGTTATTGTTATTATATTTTGAAATCTTATTGTGTTTGGATATATAATTTCATCCTTATTTGAGATGTATCTCCTGGAGGAGTGTTTGGTGGTTAGTTCCACCATTCCCTTTTCTATTTGGATTTTATTCTCATGGATGAGAATTTTTTGAGAGGTATTTATTGTAAGGTCTCAAATTTAAAAATCCATCCCTTTTTTTGAGGCTTTGAAGTGTTAAAATAGTTCCTAGAACCCTTTTGTCTTAATTTATAAGTTAATTCAATGAAAAATAATTTTTTGAATACATTACTTCACCCTTACATGAACCCCCTCTCTTTTTTATATTTAACTATGTTTTTTATGGAGTGAATAATGGTAACATGGATCACATGGGTTCTATATAAAGGTATAATGATTTTTCTTATGGATGAATAAAGGTAGGGTTGGTTTTTCATGGATCATGTAAGGGTTATCTCCTTCATCATATAAGGGTAGTTCACTTATGTATAAGGGTCATTCAAAGTTTTTAAAACTTACTTAGGGGTCCTTTCCATATCATGTAAGGGTAGTTCATGTTTTCTTAATATTGTGTAAATTTTAGTTTCTTACCATGTTACGGTAAGTCCGATTATTCATATTCTATGTAAGGGTATCTTTTTAGTTTATCAACTAGTATAAAGGTCAAACCGAGTTCAATTTAATTGAATTGAGGCACCTACAAATTCCTTAAGCATGTGTAAGGGTCATTTTGAGTTTCTAAAGACCATGTAAGGGTAACCATCCAAGTATGAGTAAAACCATGTTACCCTTAGGCATCACATGATTCTTTCATAAGGGTATCATTTTGAGTAAAAACCCTTCTTTTTTCCCTTTCTTTTCAACCTGTAACACTTTTTCAATGTAATTAAATGGAATTAATGTGTAAATAATTTATTTTTAAATTAGTTAGGAGATTCATATGAGTTCTTTTCACCCTCCATAATTTTAGGACTCTTGAATTATTTCACAAGAGGAATTAAAATGGAAACTGAAATTTAATTGTCAATAAATTGGAGTTTTTGGTGAGTTATATGGGAGTCCTCCAAGAATTACTTATTATTTATGAAAATAAAATTTATCCTTACAATTTATTATCCTTAAATTCTCTCAATTACTGGTAATCCAGAACCCTAATGTTCATGTTTTTTGAGTATTTTTCAAAACATTTGAGGCTTTACCTATGTTTTCTAAACCTGTGTGCATCCCAAACCTCTCTCCTATTCTTGGTGATATATTCTTGAAGATCCTTGTGAAAGTTATGGGATTTTATTTATAATTATTTAATATGAAACTATGATATTATCATGAGTTTTATTTTTTTGGGTGGATGCTATTATTGGCATAATAAAGATACTAAACCAAACTAATTAAATTGAAAGGTAATGGTGTGATGCATGCGTGGTTACTAGTTTTTTTTTTATATTTTTAATGTTTATTTATAATATATTATTGTTATTTTATTAATATATGTAGTTAATGATTAATTTAATAATGTTATTTAAATTTTTAAATACTTATAGATGATAGATGAAAAAGGACTAAGTTGATATGAATGTTTTATTCTCGACTTGATGTCTACAGCTTGATAATTTTTGTTATATATGGCCTGGTGGTTCATGGATTAGTGTTTTGGTTGTTTGTGTATTAGTGGTTTGGTTTTGATGTGGTGATTTGATGTGGTGGTTTCTTGATATACTTTGTTTATAAATGTAATAATGTTAATATATATAAATATGGTTGTGACTAAATAATTCATTGGTATGAATTTAAACTAACAACTATATAAATAAATCTTTTTGGATAACTTTTTAAATAAAATAATGGGAGATGGAACCTGGTTTATCGCCCTTTTTGTGATGTGTATGGTTGTTTGTTCTATATTATAGGTAGGGATTCATGGAATGATATCAGTGGTGAACTTATGGTGGTTGTGGTGGTGTTTTTTATAAACCCATATGTGTGTTCTTGTATGGGATTATTATATACTTGTTTTCTTTTATGGAATTTATATACACCTCACCCAACATGGGTAACCTGACTAACACCAAAAGACGCTAGGGGTGTTTTCCCTAACATCAAGGATGGGGAAGATACGGATAGCTAAATACCCCCTCTCCCAGGATCTCCATTCAACAATAGATCTTGGTGATGCCGCTGGTGGATAATGACATATGTAAAGTGGGTCATTAATAATAGGTGGATGACACAATTTTTATGTCCTACACATTCCGTATACCCTACTTCCCTTATTACCTGATGTAAGATATGTGGTTGGTTCTGAGACACTTGATATTTGGGTCGAGTCACAAGACTTGATATATGGTTGGTGCCATGAGTGTTGATCAGTGGTTTGTGTCACAACACTTGACATGTGGTCAGTGTAATGAGGCATAATATAGGGTTGGTTTCATTATTAGTGGGTATAGAATGGATGGGATAAAAGGATGTCTTCTCATTGGGAAAAGTGGGAAATCCGTGGGGAAGTTGTTGTGTGGAATATTTATATATATTTTTATGATATTACATTACTAATCTTGGATGAATTATTTGGTGAGAGAGACTTGGTGATTTTGGGGAGAAACTAGTTGACCTATGTAGGTACTAGTTATTTTTTTTTTGTTTCTTCACTGGGGTATTAGTATGATATTTTCACTTTTTCAAGAGATACTTTGGGTATGATCCTACTAAGTATACATGTTATGATCAACATAAGTATATATAAAATTTTTTCATGTTTCTAGGATGGAATTGGGGATTAAGTTAGTTAATACTATCTCAGATCATGGCTTATTGTAGTTGCTACCATAGGGTTTAATTTTGGTATTTTTTATCTTTGTAGATTTTTGTATCCATTTTATATTCATTCATGTGGGATATTTCATGTATGGGGTTTTGGATTATTCTTTTATAGTAAGGTGTATTGGTTGGAAGTTTTATGTTATGATCCAAGGATATTATGGGTAATGACTCCCATTTGAGTGTTTTATACCCATGGAGACAGTCACCAACCTAGGCCCTATTAGAAATGGGACATGGGGTTCACTCCTATTAACTTCTAGACTATAAGGGGTACTAATAGAGGGGGATTGTGACATTTCTAGAAGTGACACTAAGTATATCTAGAACCTCAGTTAAATTATATATGAATTTAACATGTTGAATAAATATTATTCACATAAATTGTTTAATAATTATTCATTTATGATTTATTAAAAATATTCAAACACTAGTAATTAAAGAGAATATATGTGAGTTGAATATTTACTATTTATTTATTTATTTATTTAGTTAATGTAATATTTATTTATTTATTAGTAAATAATATAGTGTTATTTATTTATTTAAATAAACAGTCATTATTCAAGGTCTTATAAATATTGAGTATGATGTGGGATGAATTAATGTTTTCATGATAAAATGAATATTAAATAATATTTGAATAAATATTGGTTTATTTGTTCAGGAAAAATGATATATATTTTATCAATGGGTTTAACAAATATCAAGTAAATAATATTATTATAATTATTTTAGACATGGGGTTCACATGGGGTTTAGAAAATTATAAGGTGTTGGGTGCAATTATTATTGGATTAAAAGTATATTTATAAAAATAATTATGTCATTTATAAACATAATCATTTTTTTGAACAACGAAAGCTTGAGATAATTCTCCCAATCCCTATAGAGATTTTCTGATATAATAAAATAAATAATTGAGAGTGATCCTACTCCACCAAACACTCAATACTAACAAGATCAAGAAGAGTCATTCCACCAAAATCATTTCTTTTGGTGCTCATTAATGAATGACACGAGAATTAGAATCTTCTGAACTGTCCCCTAAGGATTTATACAATAATTTTTTATAGGTTCATAGAGAATGATTTGATCATCACTAAAGGGATTTTACACTTGAACCCTCTCACCACAATGATGAAATTACAATAAGTGGTCTACCAATTCATTAACAAAGAAATAAATTCAATGTAAGGTATTTCTTTATACAAATAAATTAATTATAAATCATATGTTATGATCCTACCTTATTGGTACCGGAATTCATGTTAATTAATATTTGAATTAATTTTGTTGGTTATGAAATTCTTCATCATGTACATCTTGGATTATTCATTGATTACAACAAATATGAGTAGGCTACAACCCACCAAGTGATTCTTCTGCACATGAAACTTTCAAGTTGTATCATATTGGTCATATAATAATTTAAAATTTTAAAAATTAATATATTGATTATATGTATCTATAGTTTTTATTTCATTTCATGTTTATTCATTATTTAATTCAAATTTAAATTAACATGATTGATATCTTAATATGATTCATTACATTTTCAAATGATATTAAATAGTTTAAAATATATGAAGAATTATTGGAGATTCCATTGGAGAGGTGTGAGAGGTTCGGGCTCGTAGACATAGTTGCACACTGTGTAACTGAAAAGTACATGTTGTATATTGAGGGTCATCACACCTAGACATGTTTTAGGATAAAATACATGCCAATAGATAAATTACAAGTGGTGTAAATTAAATGAATTAAATAAATTGTGTGTCTATAAGGCTATCTTGGCACACAGTTTTTCAGATAACACAGTGTGAAGCTGGCATACACATCTTATAATATACATAGTTTCATGGAAAAATTCACACAAATTGTGTGGTCAAATATGCATCGCATGAACCTTTAGACAGAAAAGTTTAACATTAATGAGGTGAAAAGTGTTAAACTAGAATACACACCTTTTAACTCATTAATATTTATGTTCATATAACAAGTATAGTGGGAAGAAGAGGTTCATGGACACACAAAAAGCCAAATACCTGACGTGTGTCTTGTTATTATACACAGTGTATCCCAAAATAGATATACATTGAGTCCCTATGGATCTATCTCAGATACATGGAAATTGATATACTATAGTGACCTATACTTTTCATATATAAATATTAAATCTTATTATATGAATATTCAATATATACCAAAATGATCCATTCCAAAATCATATAGGTATAGTGTCTTTAGAAACTTGGATACATAAAAAAGTCATTCATAAGAGATCTACATCATCTCCCACTTAGTTATTCACAACTAACACCCTTCTTATCCATAGAATACATGTTAGAACATCATTATTTTAATTCTCACAAATTATATTTATTATGTTTCTAATGAATTTACAATTTTATTATATCATTTTACTTTATAAGTACATTTAATGACCATTTGGATACATGTTAGCATGTGGGACTATTAGTTCAAATGTCTCACTGCCAGAGTTGAGCTACAACCAGATATTTCTCACTACCAAAATGTATGACCATGAGAGATGAGATACTACAAGAATGTCTGACCACCAAACTTGAGCTACCGCTAGCCTAAGTCACCACCAACATGAGAGATCATAAGTTCAAATTTCTCACCACCAGACTGAGTCACTGCCAAAACTGACTCACTATTAGTTCAAACGAATCACCACCAGATATGTATCACTATTTATTCAAATGACTCACCTCTAATATAATCCAACACTAGATATATCTTTCCACTAGAAGATCTAATGTCTCTATTCTTCTGATTTTGAATTAAATGCTTCAAGAGGTATATTAATGAAATTAATTAAAAGGGTTATTATATGATTATATTCTTAACCAGTACATGGATTCATTAAAGAAAATTTTAGATATCAATATGAGGATATAGGATATCTTGATTATTATTCTTAAATGGATTCATGCAATAATATATATTCTAAGAAGACTCCCTCGTGTGAAGAGATGTTGTGAAATTATAAGAACCATGTGATGTGTGAATTGATGAATCCTAATAAATAATCAAACTAGATCTTACATGATACATTCCTATTAATATTTGACTATAAAATAGGTAACTTAATAGAAGATCAAGATCTTTTCCTATAGTCAAAAAATAGAGCTTTGCGGTGATTTATTTTACTGCAACTTTTAGATAATTAGTTCAAGATTCCCTCCAATCCATATCTGAGGAAAATTGATCATATAAAGATCTACAAAAAAATTATCACAACCATTTTCATATCTTATTGATTTATTTTTATGTTATCTTCCATTACTTTTGAGCAGTGTGTTGTATTCTCCATTTATCAACACACACTGAATCCCGCACTAGAAATGGAGAATACTAGATATTCTCTTTAGTCTCTTTTCATCTGTATGCCCACAATATTTGTAGAAGAGTTACATGTGAGGCTTGTATTTTTTTTATTCCCATTATTATTGTTTAATAGGTCCTTTAATTTACTGGAAATATTGTAAGCTATTTTTTTATACCCGATCCAGGTTGTGGATTAGATTATAATTATATTATCTTCTTGGTAGTGGGCAATTACCAAGTGGAGGGGATTAGGTCTCGACCTAAGACTGAACCCATTGTTTTATTATATTTTGTGATTGTGTTTCTTTGTTAATTTAAAAATATTTAACTATATTTGTTTTTAAACCAAGAACAAATCCAATAATTTGATAGTGAACCTTAACTAGTGTTTATATAAGTATTTATTTGAGTAAAATGATTTCAAAAGTTAAAGTAATTTCCAATTTTTTTTTAACTGAGTAGTAATCAATATTTTATAAATATTTTAAAATATTAAACTTATATCAAACTACTGTATTGATTAATTGGGTTATTTTCTTTTTAATTAGGAGATTTTAGTTAAAACAAATTAATAGAAATTTTATTTGGAACTCAATTCACTCCCCATCTTGAGTTACTCACTCTGACAAATATTTAGTATTAGATTCACTTCAAATATATTTTCAACTGTGATTTTAGTTGTGTGCTAAAGATATCAAATTTTTGTTAGTTATAAATTTAGTTCTTTATGGATAATATAAAAGAAGGTTCTACTACCAAAAGACCTCCCTACTTTAATGGAAAAAAATTTGCTAAGTAGAAAATAAGGATGAGCAGTAATTTGCATGCTCAAATTTTTTTGAAATTTTGAAAACATTAGTTATTTCTAATGAAAGAACAACTAATGTTAAATAAATGAACATAAATACTTATACTAGTAAGTATGATATTTTTAAGATGACACCAAATGAGATTATTTTTTACATGTATCTTAGGTTTAATGAGATAGTAAACACAATGCACTCATTGGAAAGTCCTACCTCTGATAGGGACCAGATATGTAACTTACTATACACAAATTCCACTGAAAGGTGCCTCGAACCTGTTTTTCCACATGGACTCAAGTGAATCTCCCTAAATTCTAGAGATTTTCGACTAGTAGTGAGGGACTAAGGTGTGTCAGTAGGGATATTATGCCTTCATCACCAGATTTCAGCATAGTGGATATGTAATAGTAGATATGTAGTGGAAGTAATATAAAAATCAGACAATAGATGAACTGAAGGAATAGATACAATAAACAATACCAAAAGTAATATCGTATATATGTGATTAGGATGAATTTCATGTCTCTACAAAACATCCAAAATAGGTATACATGGTAGATGTACAATACATGTTAAAAAAGTACAAAGAGACCAAAAATTATCTAGCTAGCATCATGAGACTCATCTCAGTTCTATACTCCCCTACTCCTAAGAAGCATTCATGAACCTATAGAAAGTTTTTTTACCTTATCAATATCTATAATCATGTATTCTTTTTGGGTACCCATTGGTTACCCAAACAGGGTGTGAGATCCAATCCCAATAGACAGCAACCTAAAGGTCTCATAAAATCCAATCAATTAATGTATATATATATATATAACGATAACTTTGTGAAGGAAGTAATATAATATGTAAAGGAAGTACCAAAAGTAAACAACCCTTAAAAGTCTAATTTATCATGGAAAACCATCCTATACTACCTTCTTAGGCATTAGTAAGTCATGTGTCATTTTAAAATTAAATAAATTTTATAATTAAGTCTCAATTTAATCAACAAGTCCCATGTAATAAATAAGTCATGGGACTTGGAATTTATCCCAGCATCCCTCGAATTATTATGTGATCAACAGATACCTAACCAGGCCATCTATAAGGTATAATTCATTGACTAAATCCAAATTTGTGATTTGGCTTGGTAGACGCATCATATAAATCATTTCATTTGTTAATAAACTTAGAACCTGATCCTGTCCATGGAATTCCTAATTTAGAATTCAGGTATCTGTCTAGGTGTTACATAATCCAAACACCTTATAATCCTGACTTAGGCATTCCTCATTGGAGTCCTAATATTTCTCTAGGTGTGGTATAACATCAGCATCATTGATTTCATCCTTGGAGGTCCACTAAGGCATCCCTAGTCTCACTCCTAGAATATATGATCTACTTCAACTTGATTTCATAATTTTCAATCAATAAAGAGTCCAAGTATCACTCATTCATATAATAGTCAGCCTCCAAGAGTTCATCCTTGTTAATCCACTAGGGATTCCAAGTGTCACTCCGGTGTAGGAAATACAGTATTCAAATGATTATGTCCATGGAATTCTTATAAGAACTCATGTGTCACCCAAGGCATATAAAAACATGCATTCAAACAATATCATTTAACAATGTCACAGTCAACACTAAGAACATCTCATTTCAATATCTCCTCAAAAGGTGGATCAAGGCATGGGCTAAGCATAAAAGTCTTAGCCTCTTATTTATCTCACATGGACAGTTAATTATAAGGATAACTCATGATCAATAAAAAAATTATATGGAAATGTTCAAGGTTCATGGTATTTTCCTTCCATTCTCTTTGATTAATTCAATTTACACCTAAAATTACAATTCAAAATACATTTAATTCAATTACAATTGATAATTCAATATTAAACATCCCATGGCAAGGGGTAATAGGCATACCTCAAATGTTTCCAAAATTCAAAATCCACCCATGGTGGTCCATTTAACTAAAAAAACACCTTAGGGGTGGTTCCAATTCAAGTTTCTTAACCTCCATTCATTTATAAATGGGTCTCATTAATTTCATAGGCCATAACTATCAATTCAAAACAAGGATTAAATTCAACTTCAAGGGAATCTCTCTAATAAATGGGTGCATGGAACAGTGTCATATATATAAACACATGGAATTTAAAGTAAATTCATGATACCACCTACCATAGTTTTATAGTGGATATATCATCCAATGTCATTTCCTAATTCGACTCATATCAGGAGAAAAAAAATAACGGATGAGAACCCTAAAAATAAGGAAAATAGATTGCATCTAAATAGTGAAGTCAATACTAAGAAGAATGAGCAATGAAACAAAAGGAAAGGAGATCTTTTCGATATGTATTTTATTGGACAAATGTTTCTTGATTCTGAAATTGGATGAAGAATTTCACTCAATTCCTAGTTCAGTCGTCAAAGGGAGATCTCAAGACCCAAGGGTGTCCAAAGTGAGAAGAGGAGTAAAATTATGTATTAAAACAGAATTAATTAAGGGAAATTTAATAAATTCCCCCAAAATATAGGGACCCATAGTTTGGCTACCTGGTTGGTCAAACTATGTTCCAACCTTGCACCCTTTTCTATAAGAAAGGGAACATCGCATAGTTTGTTCAGATGGTTTGAATAACTATACAAAACGATGTCTCATCCCACTATCAAAAACTACAGACATGACCACATAGTCGTGCACCTCAAATAAAATGGTTTTTATAATTGTGTATCCTGTAGGACTCTACTATCCAGCATCACAAGGTTAGATGCAACCATGTGTCCTGGACCATGGGGTTTCTACAAACCATATTCCATGCCATTTTCACCCAAAAAGCTTGGTTCTGGGCTCCAAAATAGCCCCAGACATCCATGTTACCTCTAAGCCCTAAAATTTAATTCATATTAGTTTTAATTTAAGCATTTTAACTAAAAATTAAGGGAAATTAAAATATTTTGTTCCTGAAGAAGAATCTGTTTCTTAGAAACTTCTCCCATGAAAGCAATTTTTCCCCAAATTTCCATTCCAAGGGTGGTGAAGCATCATTTGTGAACAACTATGGCCACTGTTCTTTTACATCGACCTCCCACTATTGGGAATCATCTTTTACTTTTCCCAGATACCATAGAACTCATACTACAGGAACTGACCAGCCTCAGCGAACCTTAATTCTATGATCCGTAATATGAATAGGATGGTCCTCAAAAGGAACCCTTTACCTATAAATCATCCTTCTCAGACTGAAATGGACAAGAAGGTTCTCAATGATAGCATCATAACTAGGGAACAAAGAATATATCATGTATGGCCCGAAAACATTATGGTAACTTCAATCAATAGTCTATTGGCCCAACTCTATCCAGAATCTTGAATGGACTAACATAACACAGTTAAAGCTTACCCTATCTCATGATCTGTCTATTTCCCAGCCTCAGCGAAACACATAAGAAAACTTGATCCTTAACCTCAAACTCTAGGGGTCATCTTCAGTGATCATTATATGATTTCTATTGAGACTGTTCAGTATCCATCCACTTTTCATTAAGTTTAACCTTCTCTATAGTCTTCTAAACAAGATGTGTTCCAAGAATAGTTGTGTGTCTTGCCTCTAAACAACATAAGGGTGATCATCATGTCCTACTATAGTGATACACATAACGCACCTTCTAAATATTAGTCTGAAATATATTTTTGTGGGAAAATTCATCCAGGGTTATATACCTCTCCCAAGAGTACCCAAAATCAAGGATGCATGCCCGCAGCATGTCCTTAAGAACCTGTATCATGCACTCTGATTGTCCATCTATTTGAGGGTCATATGATATTCTTATAAGCACCTATATACCTAATTCCCTCTTTATCCCTTTCCAAAATCACAAAGTAAACCCAGTGTCCCTATCTAAAATGATAGTATGGGGTACCCCATGAAGTCATAATATATCATGGATATACAACCTCATAATCTAATCTACTGAAAATGTCTCCTTGATAGGTAGGAAATGTGTTACCTTTGTGATCCTACCAATAACAACCCATATGGAGTCATTTCCTCATAGTTTCCTTGGTAACCTAATCATTAAATCCCACGCAACATTTTTCCATTTCCACTCAAGAATGGGAAAATTTTTTAATATTACAGTTGGTTTCTATTGTTCCAACTTTTCCTGATGATAGGTGGAACACCTCATGATAAAACCAACTACATCCCTTTTCATACTCAGCCACCAGAGTTTGTAATGTAAATATCGATACATCTTAGTGATGATAGGATGCACTTCCCAAGATGAATCATGAAAATCCTACATCATCTCCTCATTAATTTATATTGAAACCCATACACAACCATATACATGTAGAATCTCATCCTCTCTTATAGTCAAACTTGGAGGAGGTTCCTCACCTACTACACTCTCCATTAGGACTATGCCCTAATAATCTAATAGATTTATCATCCTCACTATATCCAGAAGTGTTGAGGTCATATCTCTGGATGATAGAAAATTATTCCCCTGTCTATCATTAACCCCTAAGTTCATCTGAAAGAACAAATCCATAAGTTTCCACTCTCTATTGGCATGCTTAATTTCATGTATCTGAGTTCTCCTACTCAGTTCATCAGCCACTACATTGCATTTATAAAGTGTGTAGGCATGCTCGAAGTAGAAATATTGTAGGTATTCAACCCATCTTATCTACCCCATATTCATATCATGTTGTGTAAATATATACTTGCGTCTTTTGTGTTTATTTAACATCACAAAACTCTATCCTAGTAAATAGTGTATCCAATAGTGCATTGCATGAACAACTGCATCTAACTAGAGATCTTATGTCACGTAGTTCCTCTTGTGTGGCCTTAACTACTGATACTCATACACCATGACTCTATCCCCCTGTATGAGAACTACCCCAGGCCCAATACCTGAGGCATCATAGTAAATAGTGTAACTCCTACCTGGATCTCAAAAAATCAGTATCGGTGCTAAATTCAACCTTCCTTTCAACTCCTATAAGGTAGAATTGAATGAATCTAACCAAAAAAACTCCACACAATTATTAGTGAATTTCGTAAGCGGCACTACAAGGTGTGATAATTCCTGTATGAAACTCTTGTAATATCCAACTAGTTATTGGGAAAAAAATCCATAAAGGTAACATTATAGTGTTTTATTATTGATTGTTTTTTTTGGGAAATAAGGTTTCCATGTTCATTTTTGGAGTTCCTTAGAGGTTGTTAACTAGGTATGTTGAAAAATATCCAATATAGAGGAATAAATTCACTAGAGGTGGTATAGAAATTTTTGTATACAAGGTGGTTTCATTTCCAAGTGATTTCCAAATTTTTGGGGTCCAAAATTTTGAGGTTGGATAAATCATAGAAAAAGTTGTATTTCCATGAATTCCTTGTGAAAGTATGGAAAAGGAATGAGTTTCATAAATATTTTATTTTTTTGAATGTAAAGATATTTGAAAAGGCATTCAGTGTCATGAAGTTTTGGTTTCATGAAGGTGTGAAGCATCGTGAATGCGTGATGAAAAATGGTTCATATTTGTAACTACAAGAAGTGTGGCATCAAAAATGTGCGATGAAAAATTGTACATCTCCACAACTATGAGAAGCTTCACAAATGATGAAATTTTATTTTAGCCTTATGGAATAGGGAGATTCCTGAACAAAGTTTTTGAGTTTTGTGAAAAGTTGTTCATGTGGAGGGAAGATTATAGAATGGGTGGAAATGCCTATAAATAGGCCTTTATCTCCCTCTAAAAGAGAGATCAAGACTTAACGAAGATTATAAGGATATAGATTCATGAAGGTGATTCACAAAGGTTATTCTTGTGAAAAATTTCATGAATAAACTAAGTTTATGAAGCTTATAAAATATGATAAAAAGTTGTAATCATTTCAAAATTATTGAAGTTCACGAAGGCTATCAAAAGTTGACCGAATGTGTGAGATTCTATAAGGCTATGTGCGCTTTGTGAAAGTGTTGAGATTATATAAAAGAGGTTTCTTCATGAATTCCATTTGAGATTTGTGAAATAGGTTATATTCATGAAATTTATGGTCTTTGTAAAGGCTAAGTGATCTTTGTGAAATGAAGGAGCTTTGGGAGGGTAGTGAGCATCATGAATGTGTTGAAAAGGGATTTCCCTATAAATATATGGTAAAGTGGTATTAATTAAGTGGATGAAAGTATAATTTAGAAATATAATATATCTATAACTAATGATGTATCCATTCATGTTAATGAAGGGACCAATATGTCCATAATCTATTTTTGGATCCTTTTTATAGCAGTGAGCAAAGGAAGAGGAAGAAGGTGATCCTTTCAATCAGCAGTGATCCATTGAAAGAGAGATCAAGGGAGTGACCCTTGTAAATTAGTGACCTATCCCAAAACATTGTAAAGTAAATGATCTTGGGCATAGAAGTGATCTATCCCAAACCTTATTTTGGCAGTGTGCCTTAGTGGATCTGGTACATTAGTACATTGTCGTTGTATGCTCCCTGCACGTAACCCAGTGAGGGTGCACCAAGTAAAATTGTTGGTTCTCATGAATTATTTCATTCTTGTTCGTAAATTTCTTGGGGAAAAGGATACAATAGTGTTTTTTAATGATGAAACAATATCCAAATGGAAAGTTTTTTTAATCTTTAATTTCATGATTCACCCCCCCCCCAGGGTATTTAACCTTGTTGGGATAACACCAGCCCCACGAAATTTGTATCTCGATGTGGTTCCTGGTCTATTATTAGGAAACTACAACTCTCACCCTATTTGGATTAACTAATACTCATTTAACTAAGATAATGTGACACATTAATATAATTTTATCCATCCACAAGTGTCCTTTTTTGAGTTTATCATATAAATAATTATATCTTAGTGTATTCAATATGATCTCAAGATATTTGGCATGTTTGTGTCGAGTGTGAGAATACACCAAGATATCATTCATTAAAACAACCAAGAAAGAGTCCATATAAGGATGTAAAACTCAATTAATCAGTTCCATGAATACTACTGGTGCATTCTTAAGATTGAATGACATGACCAAATACTCATATAGAACATAGTTGTTATGAAAGGTTGTTTAAGGTTTGTATGATAGTCTAACTCAGACCTAATGATAATAGTATCTCAAATAAATCTTTGATAATACCCATGATCCTTATAGTTGGTTCAAAATATCATCTATCTTCATTATAGGATACAGGTACTTAACTAATAGCTACGTCAATTTATAGTAATCCACACATAGCCTGACTGTATTGTCCACCTTTTTTTCAAAAATAATCGATGATCCCCACAGAGAAGTATTGTGTTAGATAAAACCATTTTCCTCTAAATCCTTTAGCTTACTCATGATATCTAATATATCAGTAGTATAAATCCATTAAGAGGCAATGGACACCGATGTATCTCTTGGAACTAGCTTGATAGGGAACTCAACCTCTCTCGCTAGAGGTAATCCTGAAAATTCGTCTGGAAAAACATCCCAAAAAAGATCAACCACTTGAGGTAAATATTCCATATGTGTTCCCTGATCATCCAAATATAAAATCACAATATAGACTATAATTCTACCCTTCCCACGATTCTCATGTCTAGATCATCTCTTCTATACATCACATTCACCCTTGTGAATGAACTCCCCACCCTCTGTTGATGTGAAGGTCACCCTATGGCAATATAAATCAATGAATTTATGAAAGGGAACCAACCATTATATCCTGATAAAGATTTTAAAACCTATTATCTTGAGGAGAAATAGGTCTCATATGAAGTGACACTTTCCAATATCAAGGAGGAACTCCCTTCACTCCCATATATCCTATGTTCTAATCCCCAATGGAGTATTGAGTGTCATAGCGCCATCTGAACATTGAACACTGAGCCCAAGGTTCTCTACAATGGGAACAAATATAAAGCTATGAGAATACCTTATATCAAAAATAGAAGATTCTAAAGTATAGGACACTAAAATAGTACCTCTCATAGTAGAAGGTCTGAGATTCTGCTCCTCAGGTGTCAATTTCAATGCATATATCTGGCTTGATATGTGGCCATGTGATACAACCTGGCTACCCTGAGCATATATTATTGACTATCAATACAACCCCAGGGTCTGACTACCATGGCCACGACCACCACCTTAGCATAATCATTTGGATACACTCTAACTCCCTACCTGAATAGAAGCTTCTAAACCCACTCTTGTATATGGTGTCACTACAGACCCTATCGCATTGACTTCTAGAATAAACGTTCTGAAAAATTATTTTAGATGGCCTATACTTCCACAAGATTGTCAATCAACTAGGTCTCTTTTGCACTAAGGTCTCATATGACCCATTCTACCACACTAGTGGCACCTCACCTAGATACATAAGTATGTGCTCTGGCTATTAATGTCACTACATGGAAGCTCCATACAATGCTTCCTACTACTGGTCGATGTAGCACCAACTCTAGATGTTGAACTGCCCTATCTCTCACCCCCAACATATCTTAGGTTATGCTCTTGATAAGATCTCAATTCACTATTACAAAAATAGTAGTCAGTTGAAATAAACTCACCTAGGATTGGATGTCATACATAAGACCATCCTTGAATCTCTAAGATCAAGATAACTCATCACCCATCATAATTTGTTTAAATATTTAGAGCTCTGTAAAATGGACCAAATTATCCATTAATAATAACATGCCTTTCTCCAAGTGCATGAAATATCAGGCTCTATCATCCCTCAACATCATACAATAGAAGTAGTCATAGAAGGCCATATAAAATATTTCAAACCCATATCCATATTATTATCCATCTAATTAATGACATCCCACTATCTCTTGTAGGAATAACATAGTATATATGTAGTGAGATTTACCCTCCTCTTGGGAGGTGTCTCAAGATGCTCAAAGATAGATAGCAAGGCCCATATCTATGAATCTACAGCATGTGTTCTATCATACACTGAATATTTTGGTGGATGTTACTTCTAGAACTCGATAATCAACTCTGCCATAGTCGGGGTAAGTCATAGATCTCCTTGAATGGTTTGTATGAGTCACATAAATCTATCATGAAACTATGCCTAAGAACCTATTTCTAGTATTAATACTGGTGTTTCAGCTATAACTAAAGGAGGATCCACTGATATCCCATTTCCCACCACCTCCAAAGTGTGTTTGGTGCCACCCTACTAGTGTAAGATGGGAGGATATTTTGATGGCATACCTCTACAAATTTCAAGAACACACCTTAGAAAATAAAATTATCAAACTTTTCCACTTGAAGGGAAATATTGAAATAGGATAGTAAAAGCATTCTTATCTAATAAAACACCCCACTACCTGATCCTAGAGTCAGGTATGGGTGACATAAATATCATATAAAAGCAAGAGATACTACCTAATACCCACTACTAAGTTCGTGCCTGGGTCATGTTATCTACTATTAATAATTTCCTTTTTCCATTTTATTCTAATTTCAATTTCATATACATTTCATTATATCATAATTAATTTTAAATGGTTGAAATATATGGTTCAAAAAATCCTAATCCAGAACGTCCCATATTCCTTATGAACCAAAATATATCAACCACCTAATCCACACCATAAAAAGTTCCAATCCATTTGACTCATGGTTCATGACCCAACGTTCCATACTTGGCTGCTTAGGGTGTCTGTTGTATCCTAATCAGAAAAACACATCTTAGGTTATGGTAGGAATACTAAGTACCAATCATGTTTTCATAATCCCTTGCACAAAATATCTATCACATTATAGGTATATCAATCATGGAGATGATCACAACAGTATGCAATTAGGTAACACATTCTATATGGAATGGATTAATGCATGGCATGTGATTCCTACAACATTTCTAAAATGATGCATGAGATGGAATACCCTCATCCCATTAGGTTGAAATTGAATATAACCCAAAATCATATCCATGAGACCTAGATTCGATTCCGAGTGGAGGAATAATTCTAGGTTATTGTAGCAGCATTGTAGCAGGTACTATTCGGTACTTTAGTATTCGGAACTATTTACCTTTGGGCCACTGGTTTGGGATTGGAGTCATTAAGGATTTCATTCCACCAAGGACATCAAGTCAGTAAGGCTTTAATACCACTTTAAGTCCTTTGGGCCACCTCAAGGCCTTTGGGCCACCTAATGTGTATATGCAAACCAGGAAGATTCTATAAGGAACAAGCCCCAGAAGAGGATTCAGTGCAAGGATCATTCACCAGAGAAAATCTAACGGATTTGGAAGAACGGAAGGGTATGAAATTTTCCATCAGTACCAGGCTAGTGAACCTCTATATAGGATAGCTAGTTGAACAGCCATGAAAAGGTTGAGAGACGATCACGAGGTAGATGTTGGGGAGGGTCAGTTTCAAGTAGTCATAGTTTGTAATGAATTCCATTAATACCTTTAGGCCCTATAAAGTCATGAATCCTACGGTCCATGTAATGGTTTCCATTAAACCATTAAAATAAGTATTATCAAAAATGAATAAAAAAATGAAGGCCTTTGGGCCATTCAGGCTATTCCTTCCAATCCCTTTGTATTGTATCAAAATAGTAAATCAATTAGAAATTTTCCTCTAATGCCACTTTATAACATCCTAGACCTATATTCCACTGAAATGTTTCCTAATCCCAGTTTTCACATGTCCTCAAGTGAATCTCCCCAGATTCTAGAGGTTGTCGACTAGAAGCAAGGGCATAGGCTGTGTCTATGGGGAGACCATTCCCTCATCACAAGAGTATAGCATAGTGGATATCCAATAATAGAAAATTATTGAAAGCATCATAACAAGAATACAACAGATAAATAGTAATAATTGATATAATAAACAATTACAGAAGTAATCTCATATACATGTTATGATGATACATGTCATGTCTCTACAAAATATCCAAAATAGGTATACATTGAAGATGTAAAATATATGTCACAAAATTATAGAAATACCAAAAATTATCCAGCTAGAATCATGAGCCTCATCTTGGTTTTGTTCTCCCATTCTCCTAAACATCATTTATGAGCCTATAGTAGAGTGTTTTACCCTATCCATACCTACAATCATATAGTCTATTTGGGTACCCATCGGCATCCCGAAGAGGGTGTAAGATACAATCCCATTAGGCAAGCGCCCAAAGGTCAAATTCCATCCAGTTAGTGAATATATATATATATATATAATGATAATAGTTTGAAATAAGTAATAGAATATTCAAAGTAAGTACTGAATGTAAACAACCCATAAAGGTTCAGGTTCCCATGGACACTTGTCCTTTACTTCATGCTTAAGTCTTAGCTAGTAAGTCTCTAAATAACCATCAATCCTATCTCATTTTATAATCTGTTTCATTTAATAATTAAATATCCATTTAATAAATAATTCTCTTGTATTATATAAATCTCAGGACCTAGCACATAGACCAGCATCACCCATATTATTATGTGATCAGCAGATTCCAAGCCGTGCCATCTGCAAGGTATAAGTCACTGATGGAATCCAAGATTGTGCTTTGTCTTTGCAAAGGCATCATATAAATCACTTCATTTATTATTTATTTTAGAACCTGAACCCATCCTTGGAATTTGTAATTTTTAATTCAGGTATCGTTCTAGGTTTAACATGATCCAAACACATTACAAGCCCATTCTAGGCATTCCTCATTGGAATCCTAGTATCACTCTAGGTGTGGTATAACATCATCATCATTGATTCAATCTTTGGTGGTCTACTAAGGGATCCCATGTCTCAATCCTAGAATATATGATCAAATTCCCCTTAAGATTGTCCTTGGAAATCCATAAGGATTCCATGTATCACTCGGGCATATAATAGTCATCCCCCATGAGTCCATCCTTTGCATTCCACTAGGGAGTCCAGTTATCACTCAGGTATAAGCAAGAAAATATCCAAATGAGTCCTTCCATGGAATTCTTATAAGAACCCATGTGCCACCCAAGGAATATAACAACATTAATTCAAACAATATCATTTAAATATGTTAGGTTTAACACCAAGAACATCTCATTTCAATCTCAACTCAAAAGAAGCTTTAAGGAACGAGCTAAGCATAGAAGGCTTATCCTCTTATTTATCTCACATTGGAAATTTATTATAAGGATAACTCATTCTCAAAAATAAATTATATGGAAAGAGACAAGGTTAATTTTCTTTCCCTTCCCTTATCTTTGATCAATTCAATTTACACTTCACATTATAATTATAATTACATTTAAATTCAATTACAATTGAAAATTCAATATTAAACATCCCATGGAAAGGTATAATAAGTGCACCTAAAAGGTAACCAAAATTAAAAAGAAACCTAGGGTAGTCTATTTAAATAAAATACACACCTTGGGTGTGGTTCCAATTTAATTTTATTAACCTCTATTCATTTATCAATAGGGCACGTTAATTACATAGTTCATACCTATCAATTCAAATCAAGGATTAAATTCCATTTTAAGTACATCACTCTAATAATTGGGAATTAGGAACATCTTAATTTATAAAAACACCTCAAATTTAAACAAAAATCATGATACCACCTAAGATATGTTCATAATGTATATCTTTTCTAGTATCAACTCCTGATTCGACTCAAATTGGGATAAAATTGAAGAACGGACGAGAACCCTAAAAATATAGAAAATTATCTTTCACATAAATAGAATATCTAATACTAAGAATAATGAGTATAGAAAAAAAAATGATATATTATCAATATGGATCTGATGAGACAAATAGTTCATGATTTTGAGCTCGGACAAACAATTTCTCTTGATTCCTACTTTAGTCGTCAAAGGGATCTCTCAAGACCCAAGGTTGTCCAACATGGGAAGAAAAGGAAAATTAGGTTTGAAATGAGGATTAAATAAGAAAATTTTATTAAATTCACCAAAAATATTGGTTTGTATATTTTTCTTATCTGTGTTCCAATCGTGTGACCATTGTTGTATAAAGGGGCACATCACACGCTTTGTTCACACTGGTTGAATAACCATCTGCAAACCATGTCTCAACCCACTATCAAAACCTATAGACATGATCACATGGATGTGAACCTCAAATATTGTGGTTTTTATAATCATGCATCATGTAGGACTCAACTATCCAGCCTTACATGGTTATAAGTAATTGTGCGTCCTAGCCATAACAATTTCTACTAACTGTGTGCCATGCCTTTTTCACCAAAAAAAGTAGTCTTTTGGGATCCAAACTAGCCTCGGACACCCCTATTACCTCCACAGCCTCAAGTTTAATTCATATTTGGTTGTATTTAATAATTTTTACTTAAAATTTATGGAAATTAAAATATTATATACCACAAAAAGAATAGGGTTCTTACAAGACAATGTGATTGTTGAGGTTTCTTCCAGAAAGATAAAGACGAGCCTCTGTATCAATAGTAGAGTTATGTGATATTTATAAATAACATATCAAGGGGTTGATTGGAAATATAATGATTTATGAATAATAACTAAAGGTAAAAAGAGAATTTTATGATGAACCAGAGAGAAAATCTGTAGCCTTCAAGAATGCTACCGCAAAATAGAAATAGAAAGTTCAAGATGAAAGTTAAAGTGGTGAAGAATCACCAGCTGGTAGTTATGAAGAGATAGACTATATGGAAAAAATATTTAAAAAAGTTCTATAATAAAAAATATCTTTAGGAAACCAATATACAAATATAAATATGACAATAGGGAAAATTGGAAGGACTAGAAGAGAGTTGACACTTCAAATGAAATAATGTGCTATGAATGTAAAGACAAAGGGAATGTCAAATATGACTTCCCTAAAATGAATTAAAAAATGATGCATGATTATAAGGTTAAAATTTATATAAAATAAATAAAATAATCTTGGATTTACATTGAATACACATCAAGTTATTTAGATACTACCAAAGAAGAAAAACATGACATAGAAAACATGTGTTCCATGACAAACACATTTGATGTATCTAATGTCTTTATTGATTACCTCACATATATGTATAATCATTCTAGATATGAATATAATGATTATAACCTGAATAATAAATAAATTTTTGATTATTTTAACATGTTATAATACACATTTAATGATCTTATGGATAAGTATATCATTCAGAATAAATAGCATGATTTAACTAATAACTTTAAATTTTACCTTTCTATAGAAAAAGAGAAAAATGATCAATTTTTAAAGGAGAGAAATGAATTAAAATTATCTAATCATAAATGAAATAAATATTTATAAATATTTTCTAATTGTTAAAATTCTATCATGCAAATTCTTGGAAAGAAAACAAGAACCAAAATACACCACAGATATTGGATATCAACATTGAAATAGAAGGATAGTTAAAAATAGTTTCATTCCTTATTCTAGTACCGATACTAGTTTTTAATTAAATAGAACTAAATATTATTTATTTCCAAAAGTTTAAAACATATTATAAGAAACATATTATACAATTATGGGTTTCTAAATCCTTAATTACTAACTTTTCTATACCCAAGAAGATTTGGGTTCCAAAATCATTTTTGGTATAGAAATTTTTTTTCTAGGGAACATTCTTAAAGATATATAATAAGAACCTGTGGATCATAGATAGTGGTTATTACAGAAATATAACTGAGTATTATTTAAACTTCTAAATTTTTATAAATTTACATAGTGGACATGTCACTTTTGGTGAATATTCCAAATGGAAAATAATTTTCCTTGGAAATTTGGTAATTCTAACTCAGTTTAAATTTAAAAAATTACTATTTATATATGGTATAAATTACAATTTTCTTACCAAATCACTATTAAGGTATGATGGTTTTATGTGAAATATGATAATTATTCCTACAATGTTTTTTATTCGTAAAATGATTTAGTGATTTTCTATTTGAGGAATTAAAATGTTTTTACTCTTAATTTATACTCTTTATTTTATCAAAAAAATTCCTGTCTAAGTAACATTCATAAGGAATATTGAATTTGGAATATGAGACTAGGCCATTACAATATTCACTCACTTAGAAAGCTCACTAGTAAAGGTTTAGTCAAGGATCTAAGTAAACTTGAATTCCCAAATGATAAAGTCTATAACCCCAATCAAAAAGGGAAACAGCACAAGATATCTTTCAAATCAAAGAAATATGTTTCAACTTCTCAAACCCTAGAGTTGGTTCACATGGATTTTTTTGGACCATCTATAGTTTCTAGTGTAAATGGAATTACTATGTTTAGGTCCCTATAGATAAATTTTCTAGGAAAACATGGTTATTATTTCTAGCTCACAAAATTAAAGCATGATGTTATTTTATAAAGTATGCTAAATCTGTAGAAAATATTAGTGGACTTAGGATTAAGACCTTAAGAATTGATCATGATCGTGAGTTTTAAAATCAATAATTTGAATCTTTTAGCTCAAACAATTGTATAATAATAACTTTCCTGCTCCTAGGACCCCATAGAAGAATTGTGTTTTAGAAATAATAAAAAGAACACTTCATGAAATTTTCTAGAAAATTATCAATTAGTATGGAATTCCTATTTATTTTTGGGAATAGGTTGTGATTACATCTTGTTATATAATTAATAGTGTTTTAATTAGACCTATATAAAAGAAAACCCCTGATGAATTATGGAATAGAAGAAATCTTAAGGTTAATTAATTTAGTGTTTTTTTGTTTCAAAGTATTTTTCCTTAACACTAAGGATAATATTAAAAAATTTATTCCAAGAATGATGAAGGAATTTTCATTGGTTATTAAACTCCTATTAAATCATATAGAGTGTTTAATAAAAGAACCAAGACTATGAAAGTGTTTGTTCACATAAATTTTGATGAAGCAGATCCAAATTATCCAAAAACCCCTTTATAACACCATGAGGATGATTTTTCAACTATGAACATTAATTCAAAATCATCTGAAACTTTTGTGAAATAAGAAGAAAAATAATGCAGTTTTGAGAAACAATCACAACCCAAACCTGAATATGTAGAAGACCATGTGATGACCAAACCATATTTTTTAATAACTATTAGGAATCTTAAATACCATCCTTTTGATTCTATAGTTTGATACCTATATAGAGGTACACAAACAAGACCTTCCCTTAAGAATCAAGTTGAACATCATGTATTCTTTTCATAAATGATGTAATTAATGAAGAATTTTGGGTAATGGAAATACAATAAGTACTTACTTTTTTTGAATTGAAATAATGTTTGGGAACTTGTATTTAAACCTAAAGACACTCTCACTATGGGAACTAAATGGGTGTTTAGAAGCAAGGATGATTAATCTTTCACTATAGTAAGGAATAGAGCTAACATGGTTGCACAAGGGTATAGTCAATAAGAGTGCATTTACTGTGAGGAAACAATTACACAAGTTTCTAGGCTTCAATACATCATAATATTACTTTCCAATACAACACCTTTGGATTTTAAACTATATAAAATGGATGTCCAAAGTTATTTATTAAATTGGTATATAGTAGATGATTTTTTTTGTTAAATGAACCCATGGATTTCAAAATCCTCATTTTATAAATCATGTTGTTAAATTTAAAAAAAGATATATATGGTTTAAAATAGGCTCCTAGATCTTGGTATGATAGGATCATCTCTATTATAATTTCTAACAGTTTTTAAAAAGGTATATATGATCCAACTATTTTTATAAAAATAATTTTGAAAGATATATTATTTCTTTAAATATTTTTTATTGATATTATTTTTGTATCTTCTAAAAATTATTTTTGTACTAATTTTTCAAAGATGATGAAAAATGAATTTGAAATGATTTTAATGGTTGAACATAAATTCTTTCTTGGTTTTCAAATTTTTCAAAATAAATATGGGATCATATTAAATAAAATTAAGGGCACTAAATACCATTTAAAAAATTTTGGTTCAGATAGAACTAAAAGTAATGACACTCCCATGAGTACCACTTGTATGTAGGATCTCGATGAAGAAGGAAAACTAGTGGGTCAAACTAGTTATAGGGGTATTATTGGAAGTTTTATTTACTTAACTAATATATGACCTGATATTATGTCTAGTGTGTGTACGTTTTCTCATTTTCAAGAAAACCCTAAAGAATATCATTTACTTCATGTTAAAATAATTTTAAAATACCTCAAATATAGAACCAATTTTGTACTATTCTATCCTAAAGGAAAATCATTTGTCTTAGTGAGTTATTCAGATGATGATTTTGGTGAATGTAAGCAAAAGAGAAAAAAACACTATGAAATTTCATCTTTTCAGCAAGTCACTAGTATCTGGGTGTAGTAAGAAACAAATTTATATTTCACTGTCTACTACTGAAGTAGAATACATAGTTGTAGGTAGTTTTTGTGCTCATATTTTTTGGATGAAACATAGTTTACTAGATTATGGATATCAATTCATACATGACCCAATAAATTGTACCAACACAAGTGTGATAAACATTTCTAAAATTCATGTGTCTCACTATAGAACAAAACATATTGATGTAAGTCATCACTTTTTGAGTTACCATTTTCATAAGGGTGGTATAAATCTATAATTCATAGGAAATGAACAACAAATTTCATATATTTTCACAAAAATAATTGAATTATGTGAGATTAAACTACATCAAACATCAATTTTCTAGGATAAATTTTAGTTAGTCTTTAATAGTTGTACGACTCACCATTGGAAGAGTTTTCATTGGTGATTCACCATTGGCGAGTCACTGTTGGCGACTAACCATTTGAAATTCACCATTAGAAGAGTTGTCATTGGTGATTCACTGTTGGCAAGTCATAGTTGGCGAGTAACCATTGGAAAGTTACCATTGTCAAGTTTCCATTATAAATTCACCCTTGTATGAGTCATCATTGGTAATTCGTGATTAGACAAGTCAGCGTTGGTGATTCACCATTGGATGAGTTTCCATTGGTGAGTCACTGTTAAAAGAGTCATCGTTGGTGAGTCACTGTAGGTGAGTTACGATTGTACAAGTCATCATTATATGTTTCAAGTGTTGTGTCAGTTAATAATTTTTAGTATTAAATTACTATTTGATTTTTTTTTCTTTTAATTATATTTTATGTTTTTTAATCCCTAAATGAAATTTTTGGGATTTAAAGTTTGAATCTGAGTCACTCTCAATCGTACGCTTGCTCCTGAACCGCTTCACCTTCCTTCTCTCCTGACATTCATCCTTCTTTTACCCTTGATAAAGTATTCATTTTTATAAAATGGTGAGATTAATGTTAATGTCACATCCTCATGAATCATGGCCTACTAAGATATTGAAAGGATAACTGACCTCATCTATTGTAAAACCAAGGAACACGCAGCTGGAGAATAGTATAGTATTTTCCAAAAAATGGGTGGATGTAAATTGGTTGCTTTCTAATAAGTTCTTAGTGATAAAGGTGATCCAGAAACAAGGATGGATATATTTATTCTCTTTAAATGACTAAACATTCTATCCTAGTTTGTTTCATCAATTCTATTAGTATGTCGAGTTCATTTTTTAGAAGAAGAAATATCTAATTCAAAGTATGATTGATGGTAAAGAGTTATTTTCTCCCTCAAAGGAATGGGAAAGATGTTTGAATGTGCCTCATAAAGGATTGTTAAAGATTATTAGGTTATGATACCTAGTGAATCTAAATCATTTAGTTATAAAAATTTTTACTGGGTTTGACTGGTGATAAAACTCTTAGAAGACATACTTCTACTGAGTTGGATGGTGAATGTAAGCCTATGTTTATGTTTTTTCAGCATATGTTGTGTCCTGAAAAAGGGGAATTCAATACATTGAGATACTATGATGTGTACCACATGTTCTTATGAAAAGAGTGGATGGGATCAATCTATGAAGATAACTTATGGAGTACATGATGGATATGTGTAAATCATCCACCAGGTCCAACTCTCTAATTTAATATACGTTTATTTGTTCTATATAGGAAAAAAATTGATTAATGAAGAGGAAGAATATGAGGTTAAATGTGGTGGATTCTATCCAAATAAGGTTATTTTTAGAAGGATTAGGGTGAGATGGAACCCTTGGATGAAGCAATGAGTTAGATACAATGAGAATATCTATGAGTATTTTAGTCCCATAGATCATCCTACCAGACCTAAGAGTTTAGTTGATCCTGTCTTGGATCCATATGTGATAGTAGAGTAATATAATGAGGATGATTAAGTGTTAATTCATGTTGATGAGGAGGTGAATACCTAAGTTGAGGAGGGAAGTGATTCATGAATTCCCCAAGAGCCCTGCTATGACTTTTGGACTTGTGAGTCCACCAAATTCTCTACCTACTAGAGAGAGTATTTTAAGTGAAAGGGATAATGATGACAATGAGACAGAGCCTTCTGGGGATGATAATATTATAATTTATTATTCTAAATCTTCTAAATAGCTTACGGAAGTTTTTGATTAGGAAAATATAAAATATGGTGATGGTGATAATGGAAATGATAGTGGAAATAGAGATAGTGATGAGGATGGTAGTAGTGATGGTGGAGGACCTGATCATGATGCTAATGTTGTTTGGATTTAGACACCACATCCAATCCCCAGTAGTTCTGTTTCTTCAACTAGGTCTATAGAGAGACCTAGGTCACCTTGACCTGCACATGTTAAGAGGCCTATTTTCTCCAAAATAGTGTCCTTAGAGAGATATATTCTAGAGAACTCATTCGATGGTGTTTTATCATCCATAAGAGAGACCAGTGTTACTGTTAAGGGAGAGAAATGCCCTAGTTCTATCATATTGTCTATTTCCCTTGTTGAATGGGAGAAATTATCAGGTTTTATTCAGCTTAATTTGGACTATTCATGGTCTAAATATGTTGTTGAGGAAGTTATTTAAGATCATGGAGGTGCTCAGACATATGATGTGGTATCCTCTAATTGGGAGCATTCCCCTAGTTCAAAATTTTTTGTTCTAGCATATTCTGATTCAGATGATTATGAGAGAAGTCCACCAAAAGATGATGAAACTATTGTGTCTGGTGTACCTATTGTACCTGTTGTACCTACTAGACTAGTTTTCTCTACTAGATATGGGATAGATCATAAGATATCTTTGGGTGAGCTTCAAGATTTTAGTTTAGATACTCCAACTACATCAGTGCCTATATTTTTTGTTTCTAAGGTAGACTTGGAGTATTTCAGATAGAGTCTTCTTGATGATTTTGGAAGATTTTTGAGTAATCAAGTAGCTCAGGTCACTAATCTATTTGAGACTGATGTTAGGAACTTGTTTGATCTTCAGGTATGGCATATTCATCCAAAGATGAATCATCACAATCAAGAGGTTGAAATTGAGAAACATTGGTTGGAAACTGAGATGGAGTCTATGAGATTAGTGATAGAGGAGATGAGAACCTCCTTTACTTCCAGCCATTCAGCTATGATGGGGAGGTTGGAGAGTTTACCTTCAGTGGATTCTACTTCTTCTCAACCTCCTCCCTTAGTTTCAATTAATGTTGGTTTTATTTTATACATAGTTTTAGAGGAACTTCATACCATTTTTGGAGAAGTTCATGCTACTTGTTAGGAGGAAATGAGACAAATATATCAACATGGAGATCATATATACAAACTGGTAAGGGAAAGTTTAAATGAGGATAGAATTGATAGAGAAACCATTATTGAGTATATTAAATATTACCTATCCAGGGTTTATTCCAAACATGTGATAAATTTCCATTTCATGTTTTTGGTTGAGAATCTTATGATACCACCTATCATTGGGGATTTCAAGGAATAGGTCAACTAGTTAAAGGTTTTGGTAGCCATCCTTAATATTTTTATAGAGGAAAAGAAAGAATTTTTTAGTGCTATGGAGAGAGGAGGAAATACCATATTTTACTTTATCAATATTAGGAATTCATTTATATATGTATTCAGAACTACAATTGTTTCTCCAAAAGTAATTCCCATGATATCCTTCACCTCTTCTCCTTCTTCAGAACCTCTACCACCTCCGTAATAGACCTTCAATTTGTCTCAAATGGAAGTAGTTTGGCATCTTAGGTTATTCAGGATCATAGAGTTGACTCGTCCTCCTTTAGTGCATCCAACCATTGCCACAGCATCCTCCACTTCTGCATTTATCCCTCTTACCTCTAACAAAGGTAAGGGAACTATAGATCCTACCTCCAGAGTTGGGAGTGACTCAGATTGACATTTGTCTTTGGTAATTTTTTTTTGTATTTTTCCTTATATCTCTTTGGGATTTAATATCATAACATTTTTGTGTTAAATAGAATCTCATTTTATCTCTTTTATCAGCACTCCTTTGATATATTATTTCTATATGATACTTATAATTAATCTCTTTGACTTAATATTTCTTAGTTTATGTTTTTGATAATCCTAAAAGGGGTAGAATAGTTATGGAATCTAATACCCTTTCTCATTTATGTTTCCTTTGATACCATGATTATTACCTTTTTAACGT
Source organism: Viscum album (assembly GCA_963277665.1). Lineage (NCBI taxonomy): Eukaryota > Viridiplantae > Streptophyta > Magnoliopsida > Santalales > Viscaceae > Viscum > Viscum album. Next base: position 1,400,924,068 of record OY728121.1, on the reverse strand, counting down.
TGAATTACATTAACTTTGATACCATTCTGACCGTTTTTAGCTTATTCCTTGATATAGAAATTATATATCCTCTGATCTACTGATTTTGATACCTAGATTATCTTTGATAATAAATTTTATTTTAATTTTTTTTCTTGATACTTTACTTTTTTGGATATCCTATCTTATTTCTTATTAACCAATTTATTTGGATGTTACTATTTTTATAAAAATTATTTGCATTCCTTTTATCCTTGATACCATATTTATTTGGAATCATCCTTTGATACCATTATTTTTTGACATTTGATACCATACCTATTATATACTTTAAGTAAACTTATCTATGATATCACATTTATTTATATTTGACGCCACATTTCTTTATATCACATATTTTATATTCTAAATGTTAAGAAGAATTTTATCCTTTAAATTCATATTTACATATCTAAGTTTATCTTATACATGGTTTATAAAAATGTCATGATTTTTTATCATAAAAAAGGGGGAGATTTTTGGAACCTCCTTATTTTAATGCTCACAAATCTTGGTTATTATGTTTTTAATGAATTTTTTATTTTATTATAGCATTTTAACTTATATGGAAATTTGATGAATAGTTGGATAAGTGTTAGCATGAGTCACCATTAGTTCAAATTTCTCACTTTTGGAGTTGGTCTTCCACTCGAAATGTCTCGCTACTAGAATTTTTGACCGCCATAGTTGAGATGCCTCTAGAATGTGTGACTACTATATTTGACCTTCCACTAGAATGTCTAATCACCATAATTGAGCTACTGTGAGCCTGAATCACTACCAACTTAAATGATCGTTAGTTCAAATGACTCACTACTAGACTCAATCACCTCTAGACTTAACTCGCTATTAGTACAAATGAACACCTCTATAGAGGTCTTGCCATTAGTTAAAATGACTAACCTCTAGGATGAGTCACTTCGGAGATGTATTACTACCAGAAGAGCCACCATCATTATTCTTACTATTTTAAATTAAATTCTCCAACAACTATATTAATGAAATTAATGAAAAGGGTTAATATTTTATTTTATTATTAACCATTTTAGATATTCATCAAATAAAATTTCATAGCTTAGTATAAGGATATAGAAGATCTTGATGATTATTCTTTAACTGATGCATGCAGTATGATATATTCTAAGTAGACTCCCTAACATGAAGAGCTGATGTGAAGTCATGAAAACCACATGTGGTGGGAATTGATGAATACTGAAGGAACACCACACAGGATCATATATTCTGTATTCCATCTAACATTAGACTGTGAAAGAGAGAAGTTAATAGAATATCAGGATCCTTTCCTACATTCAAAAAAGAGAGCTTTGTGATGCTCTGTTTTACTAAAACTTTTAGATAATTATTTTTGAGCACCTATCCAAGACACAGTTGAAGAAACTTGGTCATATAAGTCTCTACAGACTGCTCATCACTACTATTTTAATATCTTATTTCTTTGTCTTTCAGTTATTTTATTTTACTTTTGAGCAGTGTTTTGTATGTTATGTTTATCAACACACACTGACTCTTGCACTAGAACTGGAGAATTCTAGATATTATCTTTACTCTCTTTTCATCTATATACCCACAATAATTTTTTAAAAGGTCCTTATGTGTCTTGTATTGTTTTTATTTCCATGGTTATTGTAGAAGAGGTCCCTATTTGTCCTGAACAGCTAGTGTTTATATAAGAATTTTTTTGAGAAAATTGTTCTCAGAAGTTAAATTAATTTCCAAAAAAATTTAACTAGTCGTTAATAAATCTTTGATAAATCTTTTAAAAGGTTAAACTTATATAAAACTACTCTCTTTATTAATTGATCAATTATGCTTTTAATAGTGGTATTATCATTAGACTTATTTTTAATAGAAATTTTATTAGTAACTCAATACACCCCCCCCCCATGGAAACATAAGAAAGGGTGATTTTAGATTCTCAAGAAGCATAAACATGGGAAATATCAATGATCATTTAATCATAACATTAGTATATGAGTATGAAAACACAATATTAACTTTTTAAAACCTTACCTAGGATATCATAGAACCTAAGCTTGAATCACGTAATAAATCATCGAATTTTTTTAGACATGAATCAAAAGGAATCAAAAAACATAATCATTGATAGAATAATATTGGAATAATATATAATGTTTTGGAATACACATAAGCATATAAAGTCATTTCCTTAGTCAGGGATCACTTACAATACTATCGGAGTAGATTGGGATCACTCCTTATTTTATCATATCCATAGCCAATGTTCACTCCCAATACTATCAAAGAATAAAGAGTCCCTTACTGACGTGATTTCACTCTCCATTATATTTCTTATTATCTCATGAGATATCCATCTTGACCCAATGCATTGTAAGGATATATAATTTGAGGCCCACCCATCACATAATTAAAATCATAAATATGTGTTCCATAAGATCATAAAACATTAATCATTTCATAACACCTGGAAATGAAATGGGTTTCGAAACATTTAAATATTTACCATAACCCATGGAAAAGAAACAAGTTTCAAAAAGTTTTTATCATAACTTAACTAACCCATGGGAAATAAAAAGGTTTCATAGAATTATCCTCAAATCATAATCATCACAATCCATCCAAATAATGAAATTTTATGGTATCATCGGATCATATCCATAGTAAAGCATATGTAACATAAAGTATGTAATCTTAGAGTAAAAATACCTTTAAAATATCATTGGAACATTTCTTGAGGAAAATACCATTTTCACTTAAAAATCACTCATTTAAAATCTAAAAAATTCCTAAATATTAAGGAAAATATTTTCTTTGAAAAGAACATTGGAAAATTGTAAAGGAAGATTCAAATCATTGAGCGGTTATAAAGGTAGGGAATTCCATTCATGTAATGTATGTTAAAACAAATATTCATTTTACATTTTTGGAAAAACTTCAGAAGTTATTATAACAATTAGGCCTTACTGACAGCACAAACACCCCACCTTAACATGGTCATCAATTACTGGCCCACTAGGTACCACCATTTTCCCAAAAAACAAGTGGTCCCCTCCTAGGGACCCAACCACATTCCAGAACAGGTAATCATACTAATTAATTTACACATATACAAACACATGTTCTTTCACTGTGAATTATCCTAACTCACACACACCCTGAAAAACTTCCAAGGATGTCACCCATCCTAATCACTACTCTAGGCCAAGCTATCAAAAATGTGGAGTTATAATAAGGTAGGATCTATAAAATAATGGTTCTCTTTATTGATATAATTCGTATCATTTATCCATTTAATCCTTATAGTTTAGGGGTGTTACATTCACCCCCCCCCCCCAAGAGAACAACATCCTCATTATAGAACCTACGTCTTAACCCAAGTGGTGCCACCACACTTAAGGATGGGATCCTCCTTTAATACCAATATAATAACTGGGACTCACTAACAGCACAGACACCCTACCTTAACATGGACATAGATTCCTCGACTAATAGGTAACACCAGTTTCCACGAAGACATGTAGTCCCATCTCTGGCCCCAACCACATGCATGAATGGGTCATCAGACTAATGACTGTTCACACTGGCCAACACATGTTATTTTAGTGTGTTTTGTCTTCACTCACACACACCTTGAGATACCTCCTAGGATTTCACACATCCTGATCACTACTACATTCCAATTATGCTTAACTATGTGCTACTAATCAAGTAGGCTCCTAAAAATAAAGGTGCACCTTGTTCACATAATCCATTTCATTTAGTCATTTATCCATTATCATTATGGGGTGTTATAGTTCCTCATTTCGAAAATGATAAGAAGATTCCTTTTAAACCAATTTGTAAGAAAATAAATCGTGGAAAAAATTGAAATTAAAAAATAAGAGTAAAATATTAAAAACATTCTTGAAAATATTTTACGAAAAAAATTGATATATTAGAAAAACTATTTTCAACCGAAGAGATAAATAAATTCAATTTTCATTAAAATATTCTTTTGGTCACTTGATTAATTCAAGAGAGGAAAATAAAAGGGCAACATATAATCACCATAAATAATTAGATAATAAAATTAATTTTTTTCTTTATTTATAGTTTATAAAATTTCATTATTAAAAACAGAATCATAAACAACCCTCATAAATAGTGAGATTGTAATATAAATCATTTCAGATTTGGAAATATCTAAATGAAAACATCATAGAAGAGATAACCTTATATGGATATATATATCCAAATAATTTTCATGAGAATAATAATAAAATAAATTCGTGGGTAAAATATACACCACATAAAAAAAAGTGGTTAATATAGATTGTGTCTTGTGGAAAATAAAAGTGAGATGAAAATCTCTTACTTCGAGTTTAAATTTCTTAAAAAAAGAAATCTAACGTCCTATATAATATATTTAAATTCATTAAAATTTTATAAAATAATAATTTAAATACTTATAATATCTTATATAGACCAGTTATAATATTTAAACAACCATTTATTAATAATTATTTATTAAAATCTTTGTTTCCAACTCTGAACTGTTTCGTTTTTCATAGAACTTTTTGTTTTGTAGTTCGGATACATATACTTTTATCACGGTTACATAATATCTATAATTTTTTAAATGATATATATATCATAAATATTCCTCATATATATATTTAGATTTATCTATAAAATCTAGAGATATAAAAATGAATTACACCATTCAAGAGGATGGTAGATCATACATAAACATGAACGCTATTTCCATTTTTGACGAATGGAAAGAAAGTGAGAAAAATAAAAATTCACCTATAAATAATAATTTTAATATCATAAATAACATATATATTTATAAAATACATCATTAAAACCATCCAAGAAATGTGGTGGTGAAAAATAAATTACATCGTTATGTAGAGACGGTAGGTCATACGTATGCATAAGAGATGTTTTTTCTTTCCATATGACAGAATGAAGGTATATGATGGTTGATAAATCATCATAATAACAATTAAATATATTTAATATCTTTAATTTATTAATCTATAATGGATATAATGGATTTAAATTTGGTATAATAAGAAATAAAATTCAAAACACTCATTTAAGAGTTATACCTCTTTTTTGAGAAACCACTTTGGGCTTACACCTTAAGCCCTGAAAGAATGGTATTTTAGAAATAATAGAGGCTATAGGATATCTTGATGTAATATATTCTTATATTATGGTTGGTATTGGTTGAGATATAAGGATCATACAATGTTAATAAAGAAGGAGAGGAGGTTCCCTTTTATAGTTGAGGGGAGGAGTGCTCTTGGAATTACTTAAAGTATTAAATTAATATAAATTAATTATCTAGTAAAAATTGAACCAAATTTATATAATTATAATATAAGAGTATTATTAGTTAAATACCCTCATAAAATAAAATTTTGACAAGCTTTGGTTGTGTTTTTTCACTTATCTCTTAGTCTCCCCCTTCCCATTAACCCTTTTGACAATTGCTGCGATATTGATGTCTTTTACACTTTACAATTCAAGAAACTTAGTATAAAAAAGTGACCCATAAATGTATAATGGTTGATATTTTGAACTATATCCCATTATATTGTAAAAATATAATATTTTTATTAATTTTAAAACTTTTAATAAAATATTATTTATTATAAAATATCATTAAGGTTTTTTTTTTTGAAATGCATGGAATATTATAATATATAATGTGTCTAACTCATGTAAAATTGTTAGAAAAGGATTTGGATAAAAATATAAGGAATATATAGTTTTAATATAATCATAACATAAAATTTTTATATGTTTAGATATCATTTTAGACCTTATCTTTTGGTTTAACCCCTAGGTTAACCAATTTTAACCCTAACCATCGTAATGACTTTTTCATTAATAAAGGGTTATAATTTTACTTATAAGGTAACAAATGGCTCATAAATGGAAAAGGGATGAAATATTACACCATTTATAATCTTAATTTTTTGTATTTCAATATTTTTATGGTTTTAAAAAAATTTAAAAAAATATATCTAACATAAAATATTATTTATGCCATTTTATGAACTATTCTCATAATTTGACATTAAAACAAACATTATAGTAAATAAATTAGTATATAAACATTTTAAACATATATAATATGTCATATTTATCTTAAAATTCATTTAAAACATTAGATCACATAAAAAAATTACTTTTAGAGTTTTTCAAATAATTTACTAGATTTTTTTTACTGTTGCACAAGCTTTGTGTTAGTGTTGAATGAGCATTTAAGTTAATAATTTCATATATAAAAATTAAAAATAAATTTCCATGATAAAAAAATCTCATTAATATTTCAAATAAAAATTTATAACTGCACATTATTTTATTTTATCCCTTAACCAAAATAATATATCTATTAAAAGCAATAAAGTGATAATTTTTCCTCTATCTTTTAATTAAATATTACAAAGGTAAAATTAGATTTAAATATGAAAAAGTCATATTTTAAAATTTTTTGTGATTATAGATTAAATAGACTCATAAAATAAAATAAATTCAAGTTTTTTAATGAATTTTAAGCCTTAATAAATTAGTGTTAACCTTAATTAACCAATTTTACCTTTACTCTGGTAATAAAAATTTATTTTGGTTACTATTCATAAAGAACAAAAAATAAAAGGGACTTATTTACCAAATTTTAACATATTGATTCCAAATATAGAATAAAGTTTTTTAAATTTTATTTTTATAAATGGCATAAATGAATTTAAGATAAAAACACAAAATGCAATGAAAAATAATTTGTTTTGAAAAATGTCTTTCTATGTATAAAAATGTTGTTATACCAAATTCAGCCTCAAAATTGATTTAATGAGAATAAAATTATTATAAATAATATTATATAACTAATTTTACTTTGAAACCATTTTAAAACAAAATGTTACCATGTATATTCTTGAAACAAAATTATAGTTTTCAAAAAATGTTATTTTTTACCATTCACTGGAAAATCAAACTTTTCCGAAAATCCCAAGAATTACCCCTAAAGATAATTTTTTTTATGATTTAAAAAATTATATTATTTTTATAAAGTATAATTTTTAAATTTTTCATAAATTAATATCAATTTTTTCTCAAAAAAATTTAAAAACCATTTTAAAAAAGATGTATTTTGAAGAATAAAATGATATTAATAAAAACAGAGTCTTTATTTATTAATAATTTTTCAATAAATTTTTATTTTTTTTTCACAAATATATATATCATAATTCAGTTACTTCTATTCATACCCCAAAATTCAATGTCTATGTTATAATGGCCATAAAATAATAATATTTCATGGTTCAGTTAAACAAGGTGTTGTGTATTTAATATGCTATAAAATATAGTTTTATTTTAAAATATAAAGTTGTTACATCCCCCCCCACCCCATTAATTAATTACATTTGAACTTTTTCTTGGTAATCTAGGGCTTTATATTTGAAAATTCCATTATTAAAACCCATATATTAAAAAAGGGTTAATAAAAATTCCTTTTAAAAGAGGAAAAGGGAAATACAATGGTCATATGGAATAACACATAAATAGGTTTTAAAATAGGATAACATTGATATGAAGTGAAAAATGGGCATAGAGGAAAATTTAATGTCCAAATAATGATAGAGAGTGACAAAGAACATTGATCATAAAAAATATTATGATCATGAGAAATATAATGTCCATAAAACCATTAATCAATTAGTAGAAAAAAAACATCAATTCATTGTAAATAAATATAATAGGATAAAAAATGTCAATATCCTTTTCCATAATACAAATATCTATGTTTTTATGGATAATAGTTTGGAGTATAATTTTGAATGTTTGCTATCAGATGCTTATAAAGGGTAAAATAATCATTTTCCTCTAGCAGATGATCTCAGATAATTTTTCCAATAACTTTTTTGGTCTTGAAACATGGTGCTTACTCTAGGATAAGATTTTAGTTGGAATCCCAACCGTTTTAATTTTAGTTGGTTAATTAATAATTAATATTTAATAAATTAAATATTAAATTTTTCGTGCAGTTTCATTCAATGATATATTTTAAACGGATCATCAGATTGAGATTTTTTCTCGGTCTTTGAGTCCATAACTGGGAATTTATTCTAGGAGAGGCATAAAATCGATTTGGGATCTAGGGCTGGCTCAGGCCCGTTTTTCTTTTCTTTATCTTTTCTTTGTATTTTATTCTTTTTTATTTGTTTTCTTTTTCTATTCTTTGTTTTCTTTTTCTTTTTTTTCTTCATTCTGCTTATCACATACGCCCCTTCGAGGAATCTTATTACACATGACTAAGATAGGATAGGTAGAGGTAGAAATATATGGGGATAGGGAAAGATGTAGGTGCCACCGTGAAGCCCTTGACACGTCGGTTCATCGTGCAGCAACTATGGACTGTCAAATCAAACAAAGCTTTGGTGGTTTTTGCCTGAAGGTAGGCACATTTATGTTTTCACCTTACATCCTCATATATTTTCCATTTTCTAAATTTAATACCCTATTATTCTTATATGAGGTCACTAGTGGTCGGATCTATTGATTTGGGGGTGAATGGGGGTTTTGGGTGATCTGAGGGTTTTTCATTTGGAAAAACCAGGTTACATGGCATGTGGATTAGTGGAACATGTCGTGTGTTCTTCCCGTTCTAGGAAGATAATGTTTAAGGGATTGCACTCTATGTACATGGGTGTAAATTCCATGTACTGGTTTGTGTAGTTGTGTACCCGGCCATGAGAACCCGTGTAGGGGTACATGGCTGTATAGAGTATATGTCCAAACCTCATGTGGGTAGCATGTCATGTAAAAGTACACAACCTAGAAAATTATATGGTCAGGCTGGTTGAGGGACACATGAATATACGCTTTGTTGGGTGCACACTGTATACCTGGGGTATTTATATACCCAATCCATCGATTGTACATTCCCATGTGGCGATCTGAGGGTATACATTGTGTATGGTCTCTATACATTGTGTACTCCTCCCTTGGTACCCTTTGAGGGTCCTTTCCAGTTTTGTGCGTTATTATTGGAATTGGACCCACAAGTAGTCCATTATAAGCATATTTACACATAAATCATTATGGTGAAACCTAGGGAGTGTTATGACACTCCTAATGGGTATTTTGGGGCTTCTACCTAAACGGGGAGCTTCTTCCTATAGTAATTGAATTCATTTGTCTCCTGAGAGAGATACTTGAACATTAGCAATAGGTTGGGTGTTTGGATCAACATAGTTGAGACCTTTCATATGATATGATCTATGAGATACCTCTCATGACCTATGATTTTGAGGATTCTCCCCTTGTGAGATGTTCCCTTCTGGCCTATGAGGCCTTGAGACCAGTTATTATCGAGGATCCCCTTTAGGATTCCTCTGTTTATTTTTTGGCTTATAGGATCCCATGTAGGATGCCTATATCTTCTTACGGTCTAATGAGGATCCCTTGAGGGATGAATATTCTTAAGAACTAACTTTTGGAGTCCCTTTTTGGATCCCTTACCTATGTACCCTTTCTGAGGATACCTTGTAGGATGCCTTTTCTTGTGTTTACCCAGAGGATCCCAAGTTGGATTCCTCTTCACTTGTTGACTTGAAGGACCCAACGGGTGCCCTTTGTTTGACTGGCCCTAAGTTGTACATCGGGTTTCGGTAGATATGGTGTTTAATTGTTACCTTATAACCCATGTAGAACTAGTAAGCCCATGTGGTTGTGGTTGTAGTATTGGGTTGTCCATTTGGGCCACACTCACTCCTTTGTTTGTATATCACATGTTGATTGTTATTACAATGATGTTTACTAAAGGTTTGTTCCTAGTTGGTGCATGTTAAGCCTAATTTGAGGCATCTTACTTTCCTTTCATATTCCCTAACGTTTTTCTTGGTATTTTTATATATATACATTATGTATGGGAGGCATTCTTACCCTATGCCGGTATCTTCTATTTATGGATGGGAGGAATTATTACCCCATAACAGCTTATTATATATGTATGGGTGGGAGGAATTATTACCCCATGCTAGTTACATATTTTATGGGTGGGAGGCATTCTTACCCCACTCTAGTTAAATACATTATGGATGGGAGGCATTCTTACCCCATGTTAGTATCTTCTATTTATTTATGGTATGCATTATTAACCCATGCCAGTGTCTTCTATTTTTGGATGGGAGGCATTCTTACCCCATGATGGTATCTACTATTTATGGATGGGAGTCATTATTACCCCATGCTAGTATCTTCTATTTATGGATGGGAGGAATCCTTACACCATTCCAGTATCTTCTATTTATGGATTGGTTGTATTCTTACCCCATGCTAGCTTAATATATATGTTATGGGTGGGAAGAATTCTTACCCCATGCCAGTTATATATGTTATGTATGGGAGGAATTCTTACCCAAAGCTGATATCTTCTATTTATGGATGGGATAAATTCTTACCCCATTCCTTATTATTGTATATTTTATTGGTGGGAGTAATTCTTACCCCACAACATTTATGATTTCTATATATATATATTCTTGAAGGTCAAGAGATAGTGAGGGCTCTGGGACCTGGGTAAGGGGTAGACCGTGAGAGCTCCCCTAGAATTGGATGGCGGCGGTATGTCCCAATCCACCCCAACATATATCTATCTGTATTTATATATAAATTTTAAATGATTACACATCCTGACCATGGTATATACAAATATCTTTCAATTGGGATTATAGTCCTAAGGATCAACTATTTTGGTTTTTATGTAATTTGTTTCACTTACCCATAAATTTCATATCTATGTATGTATGTATAGGTATGGGAATATACATACATAAGATTATATATATGGACATACACGGTGGAACTTTCCCAGTTGATTAGGATTATGGACCTGAGGTTCGACTATGGTTTCACGTTTGGTTTACTTACCTTTTGGTGTGTCTCATCGAGGCTGAGCACATTGATTTTTCATACACTTATAGGAGAACATTTATAGGTTTCTTGTTGGGGCGAACTACTAAGATTATTTCTCACCCCTACACATGCACCTTAGTGTACATGTATACCTTATGTCTACCTTTCATGTTGATCATGAGTTTCATGGTGGATAGGCTTGAGGCCCAGATTTTCATGTTTGAGTAGAGCTGCTCGGGTGGTTCTTCTGATCATACTGGTGTAGTTTGAAAGTGTCTACACACTGAGTGCATGGTCAGTCTTAGAGTTAGTAGTAGATCCCTATATTTTACTTTCAATTTCTCTTATACTTATATATTTGTATGGTCGGCCCAGTGAGTGACCAGTGTTCTATTGTATGGATGGTTGTTCGGGATTTTATAGTATTTCATTTATTATTACATCATATTCTATTTTAGTTTATTTATGCTTCCACACTCTATTTACTTTCTCTCATTTATGATAATTATCTATTTATGATATTTTTTTTACTCTTATATAAGGTAATATTCTCCCAACTATCACACCATAGGCCCTCTCTACTAGTCGGCAGCCTCTGTCGTACGGGGAGGCGCTCTCGAGGCCTTGTAACCCACCGGACCAAAGCACCGGTTTAGTGGCATTCGGGTCAAGTCGTTACACCCGAGTTGAGGGATTAATTTACCATCTAGAATAAAAACATAAGTAAATATACTTACTTGACAAGTAAACTTTCATCCTTTAATAAATTTCTACCATAATATCATATACATCTCCAAATGATGAGTATTAAAGATGACTTTTTTCATGCATAAATCACTAGTATAATATTTTAATGGATCATATAATCTCCAAAATGATAAAAAAATATATTCCAATTATATTTAAACATTAAAGAAAACAAAAATGGTTATCACAAGGTAATATAATATCCAAAATGTATAAACCTTCATGAGAGGAAATAATACATTATACTCCAATATTTCCACAACAATGCCAATGGTTCAAATTAGAACATTCCATAAATAAATAACCCAACATCCCAAATTACTATAATAACCTCAACATTAAATAATGTTTTAACCTCAAATTTAATCTCATACCATTCATCTTATATCTGTAAAAATTTAATTTTATTCTTCCCAAATAAACTTTCATGTTAAATCCCATGTTAAACATAAGGGTTACATATACCATAACCTAATGAAAAATATCAAAAATATCAATAATAACCATGAAAAATAACTCTATAATTTTATAATGTAGTGAAATTCACAAAAATATCATGAATTAAATTTAGATACTACCCTAAAAGGTAATTCTAAGGTTGGATATAAATATCTTTGAAAATATTACCTTATCAATGAATCACTTTTCAAACTTCAATAATACTTATATACCAGTATAAAATAGATCATAATTAACTTAACATAAAATCATATATTAAACGAAAGGGTAATTTAGACCTCAATATAGTATTCTTCTTAAAGACTTGTAAAAATTTCATGTTACCTCAAAATCACATCGCAAAAAACCTCAATGAAAACATAAATTCTTACACACTTTCCAATATACTCCATAAATCCAAAATTACAGTAAACTTCTCCAAATATCACATAAATCACCAACCAATTTCATGTTCATAAATACTATCCAATTTACTTCATCATATCATTATCCCAAATAAACATTATTATCTCAACATCAATAATGTATTAAGTCTTATCTATCCCTCAATCACATGGCTCCCAAAAATTTCCCTTATCACTAAATATGTTTTCAAATACTCAAAGAAAAACTATTATAGAAAAACCATTATATGTTTCAGGATTCTTATAACCAAAATATCAATAATATAAAACTATTAAAACATAATTATCAAATCCAAATACATAAACACTTTAATCCATTCACTTCAACTATCATCATATCATAGGTCCTTCCTCAGTCTATGTGTTAACCCTTATATTTGTGTATTATCTTGGATAATTCCCATATTATCCACACATAATACATAAAAATATAAATGGTACCATATAATGAACTTCATATCCCTCCATAAAATTCTTTACATTTTTCTAAACAATTACTTTCCCTATGCCATTATTTTTCAAACATAAAAAATTTTCACATTCCTCTAAAGCATTTCCCTAAGTTCTTCCTACCATATACTTGACATGTAGGAAGTTAAATCTTCTTCCCTACATGGTATTTATGAAACTCCATTTTTCTGTTATTAAGTGTGTTAAGAAACTCACCCATGTTAATATTGTAAATCATATAATGAGAGAGATTATTAGGAATAATCACGCGTTTCTTTCTTCTAACTCCCATTTCATTTGGTTTATAATAAGTAAAATCATTCCATTTTCAGTGAAATTCTACATTAACATAATTACTCATAGTTCCATCCATTGAAAAAAACTAAAAAATACTGTTTGAGAAATAATATTCATAGTGATGAATCATATAATCATGAAAAATCATTCATAATATGTCTAAATCATGAAACAATATTTTCAATCAATAGATCCTTATGCTTAATCTAGTCTATCCTTGGTTATAATCTATTAAAATCCATCATAATGGTTCACATGGAAAATGTGAGGTAACCCGACCATGTCCACTAGGAGTGTCAAACCAGGTGCACGGTCAGGGCACACTCACCATGCACTAGAATGATGTTTGGGATATACTCAACCAACTATTTTTAGGGTAATTAACACTATATTAATCAATTCCAAAACCTAATCCACATGTTCAATCTAGATATGGATTTATTTCCAAGAAAGACCCATATTTTCTACCTTTCTAAAACTATAGGATTTTATCCTATACTTATAATTATCCCCAGGGTTTTAACCAAATTTATCTGACCAAAATATCCAAATATTAACTAAACCAAGCTCTTATACTAACTACAGTGATCTATACTTTTCATTTATAAATATTACTAGATGAAGATTCGACATAGAATATAATTTCCCATGACATAATTTTATAGGTCTAGTGTTCTTGGACACTTGCATATAAAAACAAGTCATTCATATGAGATCTACATAATCTCTCACTTAGTTATTCACAACTAGAACCCTTCTTAGACATATCATATTTAGAATATTTATTTCTATCCTAGGGAAGGGAAACATAATAAAATGTGAGCTCAGATTCTCAGTAAAGGTAAATAAGGGAGATATCAATGATAACTTAAGAATAACATGATCATAAGTGTACGATAAAATGAAATTAAAATTTGAAAAATATACATATCATATCATAGATCATAATCTTGAATCACAGAATAATTCTTGGAAGATCATAAGAGATGAATCATAATGTAATTAAATAAAATAATCCATGAGATCATTATATTGGAATAAGATATAAGTTTTCAACATACACATAAGCATAGAAAATAATTTTATTAATAAATTATAACTGCTAATACTATCATAGTGGATTGGATTCACTCCCTATTCCATCATATCTTTAGTCAAGTTTCACTCCCAAAACTATTATAGTGGTCAGAGTCCCTTACTGAACTTTGTTCACTACCCATTAGAGTCCTTATTATCTCATAATATAATTATCTTTACCTAATGAACTGTAGGGCTACAAAATATTGATCCCACTAGTCCCATAATGAAAATCATACATATTTGTATCACAAGATCCTAAAACATTCATCATATCATATCCCATGTAAAGGAAACATTTTATATAAACATTTCAACATTTACTCATAGCATAACTCATGGAAAAGAAATGGGTTTTATAAAGGTTTCATCATAATATAATTAACCCATGGGAAATAAATGGGTTTCATATTATTATCCCCAAATCATAATTATCACAATCCATTCAAAAAAATAAAGAGTACGGTATCATTGGATCATATCCCCATTAAATAATAATTAACATCAAAGATGTTATCACAGATGAAAAATTCCATTAAAATATCATTGGATCATTTCTTGAAGAAAATAATCTTTTAACTTTGAAAAAACTTATTTAAAATATAAAAATTTACAAAATATTAAGGAAAATAATTTCTTGGAAAATAAAATTGGAAAATTTTAAATGAATCTTCAAAGCATTGGTATTTCATGATGATGGGAATTTTTTTTCATTCTTTGTACATTAAAAAAACATTCCATTTACATTTTTGGTAAAAATTAAAAAATAACTCTTTTAAAAAATGAAAAGAAGTTTCTTTTTAAACAATTTTATTAAAAAATAAATCAATAGTAAAAATTACTTTAAAAAATCATAGGATAGTATTTTAGAAAATACTGAAAATATTTCTAAAAACCATAGATATGGAAGAAAATGAATTTTTGAACCAAGAGAAAAATAAAGTCTATTTTTCTTAGAAAAATCATTTAGTATGTTGAGTACTTAAAGAGAGAAAAATAAAAAATATATAATATCAATAAATAACTAGAGTAAAAGAAAATTAATGGTATTATTTATACATAGGTCATAAAATTTCATCATCATAAACTTAATCATAACCAATCCTGCTAAATAATGAGATAGTAACATAAATCCCTTAACACTTTGGTAATCTATAAATTGAAACCACATTAAAGAGATAACCATAGATGGATATTTATATCATAATAATTTTCATGATAATAATAAAAAAATACATTCATGGGTATTATATACACAACATAATATAAACAAGTGTTGAATATGACATGTGTCGCAGAAAATAAAAGTGAGAAAAAAATCTCTTACTTCAAGTTACACTTGCTTAAAAAGTGATCTAAAATAATTTATAATAGATTGAAATTTATTATAATTATATAATAGAATAAATTAAATTCTTATCATATCATATATTATCCACTTTAACATTTTAACACTTATTTATAAATAATTCTTTATTAAGATCGACATTTCCAAGTGTTAACGATATCATCTTTCATGGAAATTTTGGCTCTGAAGTTCTAGTAAATTCACTTTGATCATGGATACATTATCTCCATAATTTTATCCATGATATTAATATCATATATATTCATCATATATTTATATATAGTCATCCATAAAAGTTATATATTGAAAGAATAATTATAGCGTTCATAGAGATGGTAGGGCGTACGTACGCATGAACGTTGTTTTCATTTTTTTAATGATAGAACAAAAGGGAGGTAAATAATAAATTACCTTTAAAAAATAATATTAATATAATAAATAAAATATATATTTATTAAATCGATTATTATAACCATCAAAGTAAATTGGATATGAAAAATTAATTAATTCTCTATGTGTAAACGGTAAGGCGTATGTACGCACGATTGATGTTTTATCTTTATGTCAGATGAAAATAAAGTGGATAGTGGTCCTTAAATCATCATAAAAATAATTAATTATATTTAATATACTTAATTATTTATTTTATAATGGATACCAAGGATTTATAGTAGGTATAAGAAGAAATAAAATTGAAACTGCTCGGTTAAGAGTTATACCTCTTCATTGAGAAACCTCTTTTGCATTACACCTTAATACTTGAAATAATGGCATTTTAAATATATATATATATATATATATATATATATATATTATGTTTTTAATTAATATTGGATGATATTACATCATTTATTGGTAGATATATAAGGCTCTATCATTTTGAATAATAAAGGAGAGGAGGTGCCCTTTTACAAGTGAGTGGAGGGGCACTCTTGGAATTACTTAAAGAATTAAATTAATATAAATTAATTTTCATGTATAATGAATCAATATAACATGAGTATGAAATGAAATCCTCTCATACAATAAAATTTGGAAAATTTTGGGTTATGTTTTTACCCTTATCTCTTAGTTTTAACCCCTCGTTAAGCCTTTTAACAATTACCATGATATCAAATGTTTTTTACTCTTTAGGGGTCAAAAACGTTACCATAAAAGGAAAATATAAAAACAAATGTAAAATGGTTGATATTTTAAATGATATATAATTATATTGAATCATGATAATATTTTTAAAAAATTCAAATCCTGCAATAAAATATTTTTTATTATAAAATTTCATCAATGTCATTTTTTGAAATACGTGAAATATTATAATATAATATGTTTCTAAATCATGTAAAATATTTCAAAAATGACATAAAATTTAATATAATAAATATATGGTATTAATATAATTCTAAAATCAAATTTTTATATGATTATATGTCATTTCAAACCTTATCTCTTAGTTCAACCCCTTGTTAAACCAATGTTAACTTTAACAGTGGTAATGAATTTTTCAATATAAAAGGGTTATAATTTTACTTATAAGGTGAAAATTAGATCATAAATGGAAAAGGTATGAAATTTTATACCATTAATCATCCTAATTTTCTTATTTAAATATTTTTATTATTTTTTAAATAATTCAACAAAATATATTTAACATAAAATACAATTAATGTCATTTTAAGAACTATTCACATAGTTTGACATTAAAAAAATACGAAGCAAATGAAATTAGAATAAAAACCATTTAAAAATAAATAATATGATATAAAAATATTAAAAATTCTTGGAACACATTAAATCAGTAAAAAATATTACTTTTAATGTTTTTAAAATCATTTACATGATTTTTTTACTATTTTCACAAGTTGTGTGTCGGTGTTGCGTAAGCATTTAAGGTAATTATTTCATCACTAAAAATTAAAAATAAATTTCCATGATAAAAATAATAATTCATATTTCAAATAAAAATTTATTGAATAGAATAAGTTTTTTTTATCCCTGTCACAAAATATTATAGATATTCAAAGCAATAATGTGACATTTTTGACTTTATCTTTTACTTAAATATTATAAAGGTAAGAATAAAATTCAAATAGAAAAAATGTCATATTTTTGAATTTTGGAAGTTTATAGAAAACATATACTCATTCAACTAAATTAATTAATTTTTCGAATAAATTTTAATCCTTATCACTATAGTTTTAACCCTAATAAACCCATTTTACCTTTATTGTGGTAATAAAAATTTACTATGGTTACTATTCATAATGACCAAAAAATAAAAGGAAACTATTTACCAAATTTAATCATAATAAGTATAAATATTTAATTAATTTTAAATTTAAATTACTATAACTGGAAAAAAAAATTAGGACAAAAACCCAAAATGCATTGAAAAACTGTTTTTCAAAAAAAAATCTTTTTATGATTAAAAATGTTTTTATAAAAAATTCAACCATAAAATTGATTCCAATGAAATTAATTAGATTATTAATAATATAATTGAGCTCATTTTAATTTTAAACCATTTTTAAAAAATTTTACCTTTTAAATCATTGAAACAAAAATGCAGTCTTCGATAAAAATTAGTATTTTTCACTATTCAATGAAAAATTAATTTTTCAAAAAAATACCAAAAATGTATCCTAATATAATTTTGATATTATTAATTAAAAAATTATATTTTTTTATTAAATAAATTTTTAAAATGTTTCGAAAATTAATTATAATATTCGCTCATGAAATTTAACAAAAAGTATTTTTTAAGAAAACATATTTTGAAGAATAAAATGACTTCACTAAAATTTGAATACTTATTTTATTAGAATTTATAAATAAATATTTATTTATTATGACCAATATATATGTGTGTATATATATATTATTTTGTTACTTATATCCATTCTCTCTAATTCACCAGTTATGTTATAATGGTCATAAAATAATAATACTTCATGGTTCGTTTAAGCTCGGTGTTGCATATTGTATAAGCTATCGAGAATATTATTCTTTTCAAATATCAGGGTGTCACATATACAAGGTGTGTTACTCAATTGTACACCTTTTTTAGTCACATATTAATAAGGATAACTAAATTACATAAATAATAACTAATTTTAGCATTCAAAACTGAATTACATGGTTAGTAACTGGTGTATTGACTATGTAATAAGGTTTCAAAGTATTTAAAGGCTCAATTAATTCAATGTAAATATATATAAATTATGTTGAAGTCATTTATTTTCCATGATGTATAAAATTATGGGTATCTCCAACACTATTTGGATTGATATTAAGATAATGGAATTAATTAAATAATTAAAATAATTCAGGCATGTTTATCTTAACAATAGATAATGAATTGAAGTAAATTCTAGCTAGTTTACTTTTATGTATTTATTGAATGTGTGTGTATGATCATAATATTACAATGGCATATGCATATTAATGTTTTCTTATAATTTATTATTATTTCATTTGTTTTTAATAATTTTATTAAATTAAAATGATGGATTGTGTGTCATAACCTCCTCTCATTATGTAAGGGTCTACATGCCCACAATTTTTTTATGTAGACTTACTTAACCAATCCTTTAGTTCCCCTTCAATTTCATGTGATTAAAGCTTATGTAAGGGATATATCTCCCTATTGGATTACAAGAAGGGTGATACACACTGAGAGGTGTTGGTGAATAAATGAGTCAAGTTATTTTAAATTCCTTCACTCGCATACTTTTGCAGAACCACTCTCTCGATATATTCAACAATGAAAGAAAAAAGTAGATACAAAAAAAATTATAGTGATTAATCTCCTTTTAAGAATACTGCATCCCCAATGTTTCATGGTTATTATCTCCCATACACAGTCCCCTTATTATTATCAAAAGGAATTTGAGAAATATTATGACCTTCAACTCATACAATTGATGGTAATAACCAGTTATAATTTAATATCAATAGAATGAATCTCATTGAAGAGTGATTGCTAAAAAAGATCTAAGAATATATGTAGACTATAAAATTTAATCTTATTCCTATTTCATGCATAGAAAACTACTATAGTTGTTCTCATTTTTTCTTCTTCTTTGATACATTAGTGTATTGGTTCCTCTTTAAAGATATATCCTTGGATTACAGTAGGATAAAACTCATTCAAAATCATAAAAATTGAGTCAAATATTTATTCAAAAACTTCTAGAATGTTTAGATAAGGACTTTATTTTTTTACTCCATATGATATTTTAACTATCATTTTTTCCCTATTCATTTAAATAAAATTTATAACTTTTAGATCTCTTGATATTTCCATATAATCAAGGTGATGTGGAATCTCATTCTACAGCATGGAATTCTCTCAGAATCATATTCTTTTCCCCAAACTAGTTCCTCCTTGATCTATGCATAGATCATGATCTATGTATAATCATGATGTTTTATACATGAAGAACATTTCACCTTCATTGTCATATTTTACCGTTATTTCATTTCCTTATAATATAAATTTTGGATTCTCCACTTACTATGAAGCTCAAATTTAATTTTTAGAACCTTAAATTACATATGTATAAGTAAATTCTCTTATGATATTTCAAATCTCCAGTGTGTAAGTAAAATATCTTATGGGGACCGTTGTATGATATTTTCCTTCACCAATTTTATGAAATATGATACATGATGAGAAATATACTATGTGTAGGAGAATGTTCTTTCCTAAATTTCATCATATCTTAGCAACTCACAAATTCACTCAATGTAAATGAATTCTCTTGTGGTTATCGTCATAGCTGAAATTTCATTCAAAAAATCTTAGTTCATCTCCAAAATTTCTAGCCTATTCAATCCAACACAACTAGAACAAAAAATTCTTTAAGAGATTTTCAAAATCATCACAACCACCCAAAACTCTTCTTAAAACATCCTAGAAAATCACAAAACTTTAGTCAGAACATATCCAACATTCATCTAACATATATTCTCTACTTATTCATAACAGATTCAATTAGGTACTTAAAAGGATTGAACCACCATTCCTCATATAACTTTGCCACAAGATTGGAAACTTCCAAATATAATAATCTATTATAGATAATAATTATATTACTTTCCTTTTATATGAGGATCATATTGGAAATATCCATACTTCACATTTATTTAAAAAAATACAACAGCATCCTCAATAAGGTTCAACAATCTCCCCCTTTGGATTTGATTTCAACTCCAAAAACATCTATCCACATTATTAAAAATAAAACAAAATTAAATAAAATATATGGTTGAATTCCAATGAACTCAAAGAAAAAATTCATGAAGTAATTATCTTTAAGTATAAATTAAATATCTCTTTATAGAAAACAAGAGTTATTAAATCAATCACTAATGTTTTCTATAAAACTACTCAACTAATTTCTAATTAAATCTCATGCGAACACAATTTCAAAATGTAGTAAATTATTTACCATATTATTTCTTACATAGCTCAACACACACATTAAAACAACTCAAAAATGTTGGAAATCACCTCTAGTAAGTAACATCTCCTCGAAAATTTGATCATGAGAGAATAGTGGAGGGAACTAAATCAATAACATACCTCAATGATAGGGAACGGGTTTCACTCCCACTTACATCCTCAAATTATAAAACTATTTAGTTATGAGAGGTTTGGTAAGAATATCCATAACATATTCTTTATATGGAACAAATTCCATTATCAAAATATCCTTTTTCAACCTTATCCATCAGAAAATGGTATTTATTTTGATGTTATTTGACCTACAGTACTGAAACGTATTTTTGTATAATTTTATGGTACTCAAATTATTATAGACCATAAACGAAAGATAATTTTCTTCAACACCCAAGTTTTTCAATTGTGTCTTTATCTATATCATAAATGTAGATTATTTTTTTGTAGCCACATATTTATATTCAGTAGATCTTAGTTTCACTAATTTTTCCTTCTAGGAATTCCAAGAAACACAGCTTATTCTAATAAAAAATTCTCTATAGGATATGGATATTATATCATCAAATTACCCTTCCTCCTCACCATCAGTAAATCCATTTAGTTCTAACTCACATGTCTTGTTATACATAAACATATGATTAAGAGTGTTTAAGATGTATCCTAATATCCTATTTACTCCAAAAATATGTGCTTCCTTTAGCTTTAATTGATATCATGTATAAAGAGTGAAATCATATAAAATGTAAAGTTTTGATGTTGTCAAGTGAATAAGACTTCAAATAAAAAAATTTAACTTCTTCTCATTAAAACATGTCCCTTCATCATCCATGTTTAGATTTGTTCCCACATAAATTGGTGTGTACACTTCTCTATCCCCTTGCATGTCAAACTTCTTCAAGATAACCTTGCTGTATTTTTCTTATGATAAAAAAAATAAAACTTTTTCTTACACAATCTATAATCCCAATAAGAATATAATTTCTCCCATCATTGATATTTAAAACATTTCTTTAATTTTCCTTAAGAACTCCTCATATAATCTTTCTTTATTATTGAAAAATATTATATCATCAACATAAACAATCATAAAGAGTGATTTGATGTTGGTATTTTTAAAAAAAGGTTGTTTTCCTATGATGAACATGGGTTTCATTAAAAATTTATAATTTTCTAGCATAGTTTTAATTAAATATTTTACCATTTTTACTTTTTTTTTTATTTCATAGTTTTGTAGTTTTTTTATTATTTTTATAATTTTTAATTATTTAAATTTTTATATTAGTAACTTAGTATTATATTTGTTTAATTTAATTTTTAATTTCTTTTACATATTTTATTATGTATATAATTATTAATTTAATTTATTATATTACCATAGTATATTTAATTATATATATGTGTGTGTGTGTTTATAATTATATCTCTTTAACTATATTAGTTATTTATTATTATTATTATTAGTTTATATTGATTTTATACATTATTCACATTTAATATCTATCACATTTTAATATTAGTAGTTTAATTAATAATAGTTTTATTATTAGTTTATTAATATTTTTTAATAATTATTTTAATTTTTTGTATTAGTATATATTTTTTATTTAATTTTATATATTTATAGAATTAATAAAAGTAGTATTAACTTTATAAGTTTAGTTTTTTACTAAATTTGATTCATTTTTAATAGTAGTATTATAATTATGTGTATAGATTAAAAATTTTATCTTCCTACTAATTGAATTTTATGTAATAGTATATCAACCTTCATATACCGATATTTTTTTCTAGTCTAATTTATTTTAGTTGAGTAATTATTTACATAAGAATATTTTAATATTATAATAACTATTTTAATTGAACATTTATTAATATTATAACATCTTTAACTCTTATTAATTGGTTTCATTTTTTTCTTATTTAATTTCCTATTTAAATGTAAGAGATCTAGGCCTCATATATCATCTCCACTAGAAACCCTCTCTTTTATCACCCACCAAGAGCATCGGACTCCTTCCTCTTTCCTACAAAAACCTAGTTGCTGCCTCCTTCTGGTGTATAAATCCATGATGATCATAATCCTCCTCTTCCATCCACCTAGTAGCATACTTCCCCCTCTCTCTCATCACTCTCATGCACAACAGGACACCCTCCTCTCTAAGATCGCCATGCACTGCCAACTCCCACTCTCTCTGCTACGCACCAAAGGACCACGCATGGCCTCCTCCTTTCAGCACCCCATCAGTGTTCCATTTCCTTCACTTCACTAGGCCATATCCTCCTCATAATTTACAACCCCTAAATCCAAAAACCTCCTTCACCCCTATTATGTGATAGGAGACCACATCTCCTCTAATTCGTTGCAACAGACCTGCACGCCTCCACACACCACTAGAAGGATACCTTAATCTCTCCATCATACTGTCATAGCACCAACACCCCCATAAGCACCCCATATTCTCTGCAGTGCAATGATATTATGCACCATTATCCACTGAAACCCTACCCTCTTCACCTCTCCCTACAACCACAAGTATAGGAATCCATCTCTTACCTCCTCCACCCCATCACACTAACACTATTGATGCCAACTTCCTCTATTTCGGGTGCCTGTTTGGTATTTTCATGTTGTATGTGACTTAAAAACTTGTGTATAGTTCTTTTTTCATTTGTATATCTATGGATGATGAGTTCTTTATACGGATAGAGTACATACCAATAGCATCATTTTAAAAATATAGTTTTATTTTTAATTCATTATTATTTTATCACTGTGTGTATTTTTTTGTACATGATTTCAGGTTAATTTTTTTTGGGATGTTCACTAAATAATTTAATTATTATACGTTACATTTTTTATATTTAATTTTGTGATTAATTTATGGTTGAAATTATTTTTAATTTGAAATTTATCTTATTTCATTATATTTCAACTAAAATAATTTCTAAAATTAGAACTTTTCATTTTAATTATTATTCAATCCATTGATACTAATAAATTTTATTTTTTTGACCAATTGTAGTGAAAAATAGGTGGAAAACATTTTGAGAAATAGGATTTTTCAATTATCTGATTAGTTCGGTACTTAAACACATCTCATAGTTTATTTATAACACCAAATAATAGGACTTTAAATAAATTAAGAGATATAAAAATGATCTTATAAAAAATAATTATATTTTTTGAACTAGTGATAATCAGGTAGGATAAATATTTAATCAGATAAAAAATATTTTGCATGACTATGTAGTAGCTTGATTTCAACATAAAATTCATAGACAATTACATCTCTTTTTCTAAAATCTTCGTGATAATCAAAGGCCCTGAACAACTATAAGGCAGGAATTGATACCCAACACCATGAAAGTCATCTTAGGTAGAGTAAGACCAAGAATTCAATAAACTCATTTTAAACTAAAGAAATCAACAATCGACCCTCTCCAAAAACATGCACAATTTCATGGATTGAGAAACTAAGACCCTTATATTCATGTGAATAGATTTCTAGAATTATGGAACACATTTAAATATAATAGGGTGACAAAAGATTAATTGATCCTAAGATTGTTTCCATTATTATTAGAAGGGAAAGCTAAAGACTGTTGGAGAGTCTTAATTTGAATATAGTATTCACCTAGTATGTACTGAGATAAAAATTTCTTGATCAATATTACACAAATGTACAATATTTGAAAAAAAAAGTGACACGTGGATCATCTAAAGAAAATTAATACAAATCATTAGGATAACATTGGTAAAGATTCAAGTCCATGTTAATGTGTTTTCCACATAATGGAATGAAGTTAGAAAACCAATTGAAATATTTCTACTATAGAATTAAACCCAAGAAGTTAGCAATCAATATAACTATTTGAAATGCGTTAATGGAGATGAATCTTAAAGATATGTACACATTAATTCAAAACATGGAAAAAAATCAATGGCCAGAATATTTTTCAAGAAGGAAAGAAGGAGTGCATCGACTTGATTCTCACACATTCATGGCTACACAATTTGAATCTCTTAACAATAAGATTTACAAAATTTCACTTAGTCCACCTAATCCAGTCTATGTAGTTCATGTTGAACACTTCTGACACAGTGGTGGTCCTCATGATTATCCCATACATCCATATAACATATTTGACAACAATATTTATAAAGATAACATTGTAATCTACAATAAAAGAAATTATGGAAATAATTACAACACAAACTGGAAAATAAATAAGCAAAATCAAGGTTAGAAGTAACCCATGGCTATACAACCAATGAACCTAAACATCGATCCACTTGGGTTCCCCACTCAATCTGCTTTTAGACAATCCATGAAATTATTAGAGCAAGGATCTCAAAATAAATATTGACCACCATTTCATAAACAACAGCAATACAAGTAGAAAAAGAAAACAATAGGTTTTTTCCCTTATCCAATGAAAATTCAACAATATTGGGGAGAAACTCTAGCAAAATTATTGATTTCCAATCAATTAATGATGGATAAACGAGTGATGGAAACAAAAAAAATTTCAAACAATAACCCAAAACTTACAAATAACTATACAAAACCCGCAAGCATCCATGTGAAACTTTTACAATCAGGATGGTCAGCTACCCGCACTAATGAAAGATCGATAATAGATTAATATACCATGTAACATAATATTAAATCCAAGAGAAGAGGAAAAACCTATAACATTACATAGTGAAACAAAATTTACAATGTTCCAAATTCCTGATGGTCAACCAATAGAAGAGGAACCAACACTTTCCATTGAGAATGGTAATTCAATGGAAAAATCAATTCAAGATCATGATAAATAGAAGGAAGATCAAAATGAACTTGTGAAAATTGAAAAGGAAAGAAAACAAAAGGAAAATGAATCACTCAATCAAATATTAAAATATCACACACCACCTCCTCTATTTCTATAAATAAATAAGCAAAGGAAGTTGGAAACTCAATTTTTATAATTCATGGAGATGTTCAATAAGCTTTACATAAGTATTCCTTTTATGGAATACATCACATAAATTCCCCACAATGATAAATTTATCAAAAGCGATTATATTAAAAATATTAAAACTAAATGATGTTGGAATAGTTTTAATGTATAAGGAATGCTCACTAGTAATACCTATATCTATACCTCCTAAACTAAGATACCCTGGTAGTTTCACTATTCATTGAAATATTAGAGGATGTCAAATTAGGAGATCTTTATGTAAACTCAGATCTAGGGAAAACCTCATTCCATATGGAGTTCTTGAAGATCTAAGAATAATAGAAATAAAACAAACTAGGGTTACCTTGAAAATGGAATACCGATTAGTTAAGAATCCCCATAGAATTCTGGAGGATGTTATTTTCAAGGTTGATAAATTTTACTTTCCTGTTGAATTCATTTTCCTTTACATGGAAGAAGATCAGGACACCCCACTCATTCTTTGGAGAACTTTCTTAGAAACATACATAGCATAGGTTGATGTACAAGAAGGAAAATTAATTTTTGGAGTTGGGGAAGAAAACATAACATTTTAAGTCTAGAAAGATATAGAAAACACCTCTGTAGTTGACTGTTATTTATTAGATATGATTGAATAATGGGATGAGTTGGTAATGGACTCACTAAATCTGAAGGATTTACACAAGTAAAAGCATGAGTTAACTGAATCAATAGAAAAAATAGAATTCATCATAAACATAGTTTATCCTTTGTTTAGACAAGAGTTCACCTCATTGACCCTATCACTTGAAAATCCTCCAACACTTGAGCTTAACCCTATTCAACCTTAGATAAGAAATAGAAACTTGGGAGATTTAAACACCTTGACAATCATCATAAATTATAATATTTCTAGTGAAAAAGAAATTAAATTTCCCAATGTTCTATCACAAAGGTAGCTAGTGATAGGCTAGACAATTTCTAATTTAAAAGGTATAAGTCCTACCATCTTCACTCATAGAATACATATGGAATATAATGCAAAATCTTTTAAGCAACCACAAAATTATTTAACACCTATAATGAAAGAATTATTCAAGGAAGAAATCACTAAAATTCCTGATTTTGGTTTAATATTTATTATCTCTAATAGTCAATGGGTCATCCCATTGTAAGTGGTACCTAGAAAGGGTGGAACCACAATGGTTGAGAATGATAAAGGAGAACTGATACCCATATGAACAATGAATGGATCAGGGGTTTTCAATGATTATCGAAAATTTAATGATAACACCATAAAGGATCACTCCTATTTACCTTTTATTGATTAAATTCATGAACATATGGTAGGAAGAAATTATTTTTTTATGATAGATACTAAGGTTATAATCAAATTTTGATTACACTATATGATCAAGAGAAAATCACATTCACTTTTCCATATAGTACATTCGCTTATTGTTCAATTGCTTTTGGAATGTGCAATTCAATGGCCACATTTCACTTATGCATGATGGAAATATTCCATAACATGATTAAAGAGTTCTTGGAGATATTCATGGATGAATTCTCCTTTTATGGTAATTATTTTGATGAATGTATGGAATACTTGGATAAGGTTTTGCAAATATATGAAGAAAATAATAGGGTGCTCAATTGTGAAAATATCACTTCATACTATAAAGTGGGATATTTTTTGTTCATCTAATTTCAAATAAATTAATTGAAGTTAATGCTTCCAAGATCATTGAAATCTGGGAGCTGCCCATGCCAACTTTTGTTTACTTAATTAGAGGTTTTCTTAGGAATGTTGGATTATATTGATATTTCATTAAGGGTTTCTCTATTATTTTCCACCCACTTACCTCCCTGTTGGGAAAAGATGTCACATTACACTTTGAGCCTAATTTCCAAGACGCATTTAAATTATTGAGAAATGATTGTTTGATATCTCAATAATGATTTCACTAGACAAGGAGGAACAATTTCAGTTAATGTGTTATGTTAGTTACTGGGTAATTTGTGCTACATTAGGAAAAAAAATAAAGAAAGTATCTTTAGACTGATCTATTATTCTATCCAAAAAATTAATGATGCATAACACAATTACACAACAAATGAAAAATAGTTTCTAGTAGTTTTCATCACATTCTATAAATTCTGATCTTACTTGTTATTCACCAAAGTCACTATGATTACGAATAACTCTACACAATAGTATCTGATGACCATGAAAGATTCAAATACTAGAATCATTCGATGGATATTGTTACTCGAGGAATTTTACATCGAAGTCAAGGAAAAAAGGGCATTTATAATTTCATTGTTGATCATTTATCATGCCTAGACCATGAAATACTTGAAATGAATGTGGAATTAATAAATGAAAATTTTCAGGATAAACAACTTTATGCCATTGAGACAATCACACCTTAGTTTTCCAATTTTGTGAATTAAATTTATTAAAGTTTGGTACACCAAGATTTATCAAAGTATTAGAGAAAAAATATTTTGGAATGAAGCACACCATTACTACTAGTATAATGCTTACTTTTCAAGGATTGTGACGATAAAATGATTAAAAGATGCATCCCAAAAGAAAATTTTTATAGTGTTTTGGATTTTTGAAATTATATAGAACATGGAGGACACCATGGAATTCATCATAAAATTAAAAAAATGTTACAATTTGGTTTATACTATCCGACCATGCATTAGGATATATGTGAGTTCATTATGAATTGTGATAAATTTTAAATAACTAGTTGCATAATTTGGAAGAGTGAGATGCTAAAACATCTGATCATGGTTGTTGAAATTTTTGACATTTGGGGAATCGAATTCATGGGTCGTATTACCTAAAAAATTTTAAAATCATACATCCTTGTTTTCATTGACTATGTATCAAAGTGGGTGGAATATGAAGCATTTACATAAAACAAGGCTCAATTTTTTATTAAATTTTTTATGAATCACATCTTTACTCGGTTCGAAATTCCAAGGATCATTATCAGTGAATGTGGTGCCCACTTCAATAATATGTTTTAGAAACTAATTACTATACATGTATTACACCACTACAAGAGCACCACATACTATATATCGACCAACGGTCAAGCTGAGGTTTCAAATATAGAGATTAAGAGTATTTTAGAGAAAACTGTGAGTATGTCTCAAAAATATTAGGGCCAAAAACTTGAATATGCACTTTGGAATTATCAGACTATGTATAAAACACAGATTTTAATGTTCACATACATTTTGGTCTTTTTAAAAACATTCCTTCTCCTTATATAACTATAACACAGATTATTAGGCTATTAAGAAGATGAATTTTGATTTCAAAACATCCTAAGAGAATAATTTTTTTGATGAATTAATTAGATGACATGAGGGGAGAAGAGTTTGAAAATGTTTTGATCTATAAAGAGATAACTCAATATTGGAATAATAAATGGATCCAACAAGAAAATTTTTTACTAGGATAAAATTTTATACACTTTAAATCAAGACATCATATCATGGAAGGAAAGCTAAAATCAAAGTGGTCAGGTCCTTATACTATCACAATTGTTTATCCACATGGTGTCGTGGAAATATCTGATACAAAAATTCCTCTATTTAAGGTTAATTCTCAATGAATCATATTTTATCACACTTCAAATATAATAGGATTTATTGAAGAAATTAAATAAAAATAATAGGTAGATCATATGGCTGAAGACGTTAAACTTAGAGCTAATCTTGAGGCAACCCAACCACTTCAACATTCCTTGATCACTAATTTATGACCCTCTCTCTCTTTATAGGTATGGTGGAGGAAAAAATACCTTGATCCAATGAATCTGACATGACGTTTGATTCCTTTAATTTCCCTGCTTAAACGACTTGATGATGTGACAAATGGATGAAATTTAAGGAAATTTACTGCATGATATAGGAAGCCTTTCCACTTCTATACACACTTACATGGGGAAGTTTTTTATTTTCCTTCATATTTTATGCTTCCAAAAACAACATGAAAACCAACTTACTAAAAAAATTGAAAAAAACTAACATTATTTTCATTATTGAACCCACATATAAGCTGTTTTATTTTATTGTCACATAGTTATAGGCATACCACTTGTCTCCCTATAAATTTCAAGAACATGATTCCATATTGACATGCTTTGATTCTTGAGACCCTAATTTAAATGATTCTTGATATTAGTCCATTTTTTGATAAAGTTTCCCTAAAACTCATTAATTTTTTAGAATCTTTATTTTCACTCATTCAAAATTGTGTTGTCCAACATTATTTTTATACCCATGATGATTCCGGCCAATTTTTTAATCATATCATATCTCTATTTATCTTGAGGTAATCTCATCAATTTTATGACTTCTATAACTTTTCAAGTTTTTTTGTTAAAGATATCAAAATTATGGATATTTCACTAAAATTACAGAGGCATTTGTTTGAGATATTTAGCCTCTTTGACACACTGATCCACCCTTGCATTTTTTCTGTTTTGTATCCCTTATAATCCATGAAGAATCATTTTTTTAGGATTATAACATAATAAATACCCTTACATACCCATTGAATTTGTGGTTATAGCCCAGTGGCCAAGAAACCCTATAATCTTGCGTCTAAGCCTGGGTTTGATTCTCGACAACAGTAAATTTCAGATGGAGTGGAACCCAATAAGGAATATCTCAGGCAGGTATCTGGAGGTGATTTGGAGTGTGGTGTAAGGGATGTTGGCCAATGGTTGTCTGACTCTGAGGTGTAACATTCAAAAGGATCCTCAGTATAGGTGGTTGGAGACTCTAGCGGTGATGGTGTTGATGGGCTCTCGAGGTGACGGGATCAGTGTTGGAATCTCAGGTTCAACGTAGAAATCAACGGCTTAGCAGCTCTAGAAATGGTAGCGTTCCCTCAATATTGGGTAATAGAAAAGTTCCATTTGGATCTCGGTGATATCGATGGGAATGTGGTATCTCGAAGAATGGACAATATAGGGGTGGCTTGAGGTTGAAGGAGAAAAAAGAGAAAAAATTGAGGGTCAAATACCAAATGATGTCAAGAGCAGGAAAGAAACTACCAACAATGCGATTAGATTTGGATGAATGATATGTTATGTCCTTTATATCAGTACTAGGCCCCATGAAATCATGCATGAATATTTTCTTACTAATCAGCATTACAGTTCAAATTCTTTGGAGAAAAAAATTAAGCACCTTCTAGGTGGGATTTTTATTGGGTGTCTGGTCATTGGGACTTCAGTGGACATGAATTGAACCTAATGCATATGGTTTTATGTTCCATGTAATTTTACATCTAAATCCAATTAAAAAAGGGGACTATACAAAAATAAAATTTAAAAATAAGGTTTTCATGCTTTCAGGACTTCCCTACCCATTTCTTGACTATTTGCATTTTAATTTTCAATATATGTATGGGGGATAGATTTATTCATGGAGAGGGTTGTTTGAGGGAAAATAATTAATTTGATTCACATGGAATGACATTATACTTTCATGATTATATATTTTTTTTTAACAGTATCCACATGTATTACATGTATTTTGATATGGGATTATTGATATTTTTTATTCCAACAATGAGTACATCTGTGGTCATTATATGGTAACCCTCACCTTTTAGGATACATATAAAAGTGATGAATCATTACTCTAGGAGCTATAGAGTTTTATATATGACCTAATTTCACTAATATTATACTTATAAAGATCCACTTATATACCTTTTCTTGGGATATTTTCGTACTTATATTTCTTGTGGTTTTGGATCTGTTTCTCTCCAACTTACCTGTCCATTATGTTTGAGTGAGTTGTGTCACAAAAAAATATAAAAAATATATATGATCCTTGAGAGAGGAATTGGATTATAATAAGCTTGAGGAAAAGCAGAATTTTATGTTTGGGGGTGAATGATTTTGAGGGATACATTTTTATTGACACTTATCATGCATTTATTTCAAGATTTAACCCTCATTTTGCTAAAAATAGAAAAAAAATTATGGACCACCGTCATGTAGCCTCATATACATTTGAACCTAATGTGAAACCTTGGAGATTTTGGAATTTTTATGGTTTTCTTAAGTGTAGATTTTAAACTCATGTCAAACCTTTGGTAAACATTCATGTGTATGATAACTGAGAATAACTTTATCAATAAATTTTTTTGAGAAATGAGAGTGATGGCAAGGTATGTCAAATTGATGCATGAGTGAAATTTTTGTTATCGAAATAATGGGAGTGGAAGGGGAACTATTTTTAAAATTGTAATTTTATACTAAGCATGATATTTTATAGGTAAAATGGATTGAAAACTTTGGAACTTGTAATTTTGATCTTTGGATTTTTCAATGGGTCCAGATGTGTATTCTTTCTAATTGTTTTGTCCAAGAGTGAAATAGTTTAAGTGTGGTGGATTTGATACACATGGATTTCACTAACATTATTTATAATTTTCTAACATAGTTTTAATTAAATATTTTAACCATTTTTAGAATTTTTTGTTTATTTCATAGTTTTGTAGTGTTTTTATTATTTTAATATTTTTTATTTATTTATATTTTATTATTAGTAATTTATTATTTTATTAGTTATTTTAATTTTCCAATTTTTTTCTTATGTATATAATTATTAATTTCATTTAACATATAACCCTAGAATATTTAATTATACACACATATATATATAAATATGTAATTCTATCACTTTAACTATATTAGTTATTTATGACAATTATTATTTTATATTGATTTTATACATTATTCACATTTAATATCTAACACTTCTTAATTTTAGTACCTTAATTAATATTAGTTATATTATTAGTTTATTAATGTTTTTTTAGTAATTTTTTTAATTTTCAATATTGGTGTTATATATTTTTGGGATTTAATTTTAAATATTTTTAGTATTAATAAAATTTGTATTGATTTTATTATTTATTTTTTATTAAATTATATTAATATTTAATTTTAGTGTAATTATTATTTGAATAGATTAAAATTTTATCTAGAGACTAATTGTATTTTATGTAATAGTGTATCTAACTTTATGTACCTATATATTTTTTTAAAGTCTAATTTATTTTAGTTGAGTAATTATTTACAAAAGTATATTTTTTTATTATTTTTGTTATTTTAATCTAAAATTTATTAGAATTATACCGTCTTTAACTCTCATTAATTGGATTTCATTTTTATTCAATTTCCTATTTAAATGTAGGATATATGGGCATCTTGGATCATCTCTGTTGGAAACCCTCTTCTTTATCCCCCACCAGGAGCATCATCCTCCTTTCTATTTCCTATATAAACCCAAGTAGCCTCCTTCTTCCAGTGCAACAACCCATGATGACAATCATCCTCTTATTCTAGCCACCCAGTAGCACGCCACCCCATTCCCTCATTGACCCCTATGCACCAGGCCACCATCCTCTACTGGATCACTAGAAACCACCACCTCCCGCTTTCTCTTTTGCGCACCAAAGGACCACGCAAGGTGTAACACCCTGAGATTTTATGATAAATATATATATTTTTTATGTATCATGTTATACACAACACCAAACTAATCTTTCACTACACACAACACTGTCTTGGCTTGAGTTACACGCAATCGCGACCTTCCTCGATAGCGTGTGTAGTACGCAATTCCGAGTTTCACTAAACAACGATATATTGTTATAATATTATTATGGACTATACGTTATGAATAGTATTAATTAAATTTTTAATTTCATAACATTATTATTCATCTTACACATTTTCTAGAACATGGTATGAGAACAAAATAAATATTTCGGGTAAAATAAGTATTTTTCAAAAAATGTTGTTTTGCCGCCTTTTGATGGCGCAACGACTTTAAATCTAGTTTTTGACATGTTTATAACTTCAATTTAACAAAATAAAATTCCTTCTTGGAATCAGGATTTATAATTTTACTTTGGATAAATTTTTCATATTATTCTGATAACTTTCATATTTTAATGAATAGTAAAAACACGCTATATTTTAATTAAAAACAACTTTTTTCATCGCAATAATTTATATGGTTAAATTACAATATTTAATGGTTTTAAAGTATAAATAGAAAATATTTTTACCATTTAATATAATTTATGTCATTACCATTAATTTTACATTGAATTCATAGGTAAAAACATTGCAATCTTTGGCAATGTTTTAACTTTTAAAACCCGTTTTCTTAACAACGGGATTAATTTTAATTTAATTACTGCAACTTTTGTGTTTTTAATTTCGAGAAATAGATTCCATATTTGAATTAAGTGGGTCTAAATTATGTTAATATGTTACTTTTATTTTTTTGATATTATGAATAGTAACTATGGTAATTTTGATTTACTGTAGTTAAAGGTAAATCCGGTAATTAAGGGTAAAAATAAGATTATAAAATTACCCTAACACCAGAAAAAATTCTATTGGATGACTACAATTAGACCAATATTACCTAAGGGTCATAATAGATTAATTTTATGTACTTTTGACCTTGAAAATAATTTAATTATTATTAAAACCAAAGAAAGTGACAACATGTCACTCTCTTAAATCTTATAAGTATAATTATTTTAATTTAGTGATAAACTTCATGAAACTTAGAACATGAATATTATCCATAAATATAATAAAATTATCTATATCATGTGAAATTATTTAGAATTTTTAGGGATTAAATAGTTATCATTAAAGGTGACACAATCGTGATGTTGAAATTATTTTATTGATTGAAATATGAAATATATGGTTTTAAAAATATTAAAATAAATATTTTATGAACTATTTAATGTGTTACACTAATTTTCTAGATAACTATGACATGTTATGAATCTATTTAAGCTTTTATTTCGAATATATCCTCTATTTATATTTTATTTAAATTCAAATAAATGAATAGTGTCAAAATTGACACTATTGTTATTTTCTAAAAATAATGTATTATAAAATTGTTTAAAAATCAAAAAAAAAATTAAAAATTATAAATTTAATTTTATATGGTCTATAATGTCATAAAGTATCTAATTATGGATAATTCATAGCACATAAGTAATTATTTATATCAATTTAAAATTTAGAATATTATTACCACAAATAAAATTAAATAGATTAAATAAGGATAAATCAATTTGATAAGGTTTAAAATAAATTCACAAAATGTCTAAATTTTATTTTTTGATTATATTACAACCCTATATCATCTCATCTTAAAATTGAGTCATTTTTGGAGGTTTTTAAGTGGGGTTGGAATTTATTATAAATTAATATTTCTTATAATTCCAAAGGTGTCCCTCTCCTCCCTTATAAAAGGGAACCTCCTCCCTCTCCTCCTCACACCACATTGAGCCTTAAATATCGGAAAACCCCTAAAAAATTCTCTTATATACTTCCCTAGAAACATACTAGAGGTCCTGGTATTTTTCAAATACCAACTTCACTGCTCTAAGAGGAGGTTAAGAAGAGGCGCGTCAAAGAGGAGATAATATCCTTTACTGATTCTTTCCAATTTATTTCTTCTTATAATTCTTATTCTTTATTTGTTTCATCATAAATTAATAACATAGGTATCACTAATATATTTATATGTTATTATAAATATGAAACAACCCCATTTCACCTTCTATCCATCCTACGGAAAATGAAATCATCGCGCGTGCGTACGTACGGAATACCGTCTCCACGCCGTGGTGTAATCTGTTTTCCACCACCACCTTACTTGGATGGGTATAATGGTGTAAAGAATAACTATATATGATTATAATAACATGATATTAATTCTGAGACATTCCATCTTCCACTCCAATTCCATTCAATAGTTATGGGAATGATATAATCGCTCGTGCGTACGTACGGTCTACCGTCTCCACAATGTGATGCGACTCGTTCTACATGATCTTCATTGAATAATGATTATATAAATGAATTGAATGAATAAATATGATATATATTACACTAATACCATTCTGTAAATAAGATATCTATAACCTGAAAATAGGAATAAGAATTTATTCGACAAGACATGCATAAGAACATAAAGCAATGAACACCCGAATAACAAGTAGCAATGAAATATTACTAATAAGAAGATAAGAATATGACCAGGTATGATATAATAACAATGAATATGATTTTGTAATAAGTCATTGACATTATTTAAATCATTATACAGGATTTTTGGATATGTACAAAGCATATCGGACCTAAGGTAAGGGAAAATCTCACAATCTCAATTTTTATCCGAGATTGTTTATACTTTAGAATTTACTGGGGCATATTTATCATCAACATCCATGTTTCCTAAATATGTAATATTATTTATATCCTCCTACAATTGTTTAAATCCAATTTTACCTATTGGTGAATTTTTAGAAAAATATATGAAAGGAATCTTTTGTCATTTTCAGTACAAGATACTTTTTGACTTTTTCGGCCAAAGTACGCGAAGAATATTTTTTTTAACTTATACGGCATGAATGGATTTTTATGATTCCATATAACATTATTTCCAGTAATCTTCCTTTAAAATTTTTCAAGTATATTTTTAATTAACTTCTTTAAAATTTTATGACATGTTAATAAAGTAAAAATGTTTTTGAAGTAGAAAGGATGTTTTCCTCAAGAATGAATTTCAAGTGTTTTATCAAAATTATTTTCCATCTAAGATAATATAGGGTTTTGTTTATATCACTATTATTACATTGATTTGATTATGTAGTGATGGAATTATTTTTATGAAGTCCTTTATCTTATATGAATTGTTTTATGATGTCACGATGTTTAAGAATCCCATTTTTATTACATGGGTTATGCTATGATATATGATTTATGATTTTTTGGCACACATAAGAATGGTTTCATTATGAGATGGGTGGGTCCTATATCTCCCTCCAATGCATTGGGTAAAGATTTATATCTCATGAGATAGACATGGCTGGAATGGCATGTTAATCCGGTTTAGTGATAGAGGACTGGAACGAGGAGTGAACTCAGTTCAGAAATGGACTTTGTCTACTAAGATAGTATTGGCAATGAGTCTTGACTAATTAGAAATTATTTTATATGATTATGTGTGTATTCCAAAAAGTTTCATGTTATATGTGATGATCATTGGGATTATATTTCACTATTTTGATTTATAACATTTTATGATATTATGTTCTCTTTTGTAGGTTTAGATTTTCAAAATGTTATGTTCTTATGAATATGATATGATTGATATTTCCTTTGTTTACCCTTACTGAGCATTTTCGCTCACCCTTTTTTGTATGTTTTCTTTTCCCCAGGTCAGGAATAAGGGTATTAAGTAGGATATGCCAAAAGTGACTCTATATATGATGAAATAAACGGAAGACAATGTAGATGCTTTATGAACCAGTTATTTATGTTTCCCAGTTTCTAAAGACACTATACCTATACGGTCCTACCATGATTTTGTTATATGTTGTAATAAGTATGCTTCAATTATGAAGTAATAACAATGTAGGTAAAGTATGGGTCATTATAAAAGGCCTCCCACTTTCAACACCCCATCAGTATGCCTCATCCTAAACTTCAC
This sequence comes from Viscum album, assembly GCA_963277665.1. Lineage (NCBI taxonomy): Eukaryota > Viridiplantae > Streptophyta > Magnoliopsida > Santalales > Viscaceae > Viscum > Viscum album. The sequence goes on along the minus strand of OY728121.1, from coordinate 1,400,886,354 downwards.
CAGGCTACCTCCTCACTATCATCAACAACCCTAAATCCACCGACCTCCATCACCCCTGTTACACAATAGGTGACCATGTCTCCTCTGATTCAATACAGCAATCCCATATTCCTCTATATACCACTATAATGACACCTACATCTCTCCATAATTTAGTTACAACACCAACACCCCCACAGGCACACCATCTTCCCTACAGCACACCACCAGGCTGACCCCTCATCTAATGAAACCCTACCTTTGTCACCTCTCCCTGCAACCACAAGCACAAGAATCCACCACCTACCTCCCACACCCCTTCACACCAACACTATCTACATATACTTCATCCATTACAAGTGTTTAGTTGGTGTTTTACCTGTTGTATGTGACATTTCCACATGTAGAGGATTTACTTTGCATTTGGAGATCAACAAACGAAGAGTGATTTGCATGGAGAGAGATCAAACTGATAGTATCATTTTGATAATGCAGGTATATTTTTAATGCATTTTTATTTTATCAACGCATGTATTTTTTTGGTCGAGATATCGGGGTAATTTTTTTGTGTCAGGCTATTGACTAAATAATTTAATTGTTTTGTGTGCCATATTTATATTTTATTTTGAGATTAATTACTGATTGAATTTATTTTAAACATGATATTTATATGGTTTAATTTTATTTTTACTAAAATAATTTATGAAATTAAATTTTGGCAATTTTATTTAGTAGCAGATCCATTTATATTGAAAACTTTCATTTTTTTTGACTGATTGCAGTGCACATAGGTGGAACAGCTTTGTGAGAAAGAGGTTGGATCATTTTCCCGTTTGGTTTAAAACTCAAATGCATCTACAAATTTATTTATAACAATATAGAATAGAAATTTAAATAAATTAGGATATATAAAAATGATCTTCTAAAAAATGATTATATTTTAGGAACTAATGATAATAATAAAAGATAAATATTTAATCATAAAAAACATATTTTTCATGATAACATAATAGTTTTATTGTGATTTCAGCCTGTGAGACAATTACACCCCCCTTTTCAAAAACCATATTTACAATCAAAGTCCTTAGACTACTCTGAGGCATTAATTGAGACCCAACACCATCAGAGTTAGCTCAGGAATAATAAGACCAAGAATTCAAGAAACGCATTTTGAACTAAAGCCTTAAATGATCAACCTTCTATAAAAACAAGAAAAATTTCATGGATTGGGTAGTGAAGTCCCTTTTATTCATATGAAAATAAAATTAAGTTTGTGAAATAATTAAATATAATTAGGTGACCAATGATTCATCAATCCAAAGTCTTTTTCCATTATCATTGTAAGGAAAATCTAAAGAATAGTTGGAAAGTCTTGATCTAGATACAGTATTCACCTGGGAGGTACTGAGAAGAAAATGTCTTGATCGATATTACATAACTACACAATATTTAAAAAATAATATAAACCTAAAATCCTTTTTTCCAAAATGAAAATGAATCATTAGGATTAAATTGGTAAATATTCAAGTCATCAATCAATACAGCTATTGGAAATTAATTTATGGAGATGGATCTTGAAGATCAGTATGCATTAATTAAAAACATTGAAGAACACAATTTTTAGTGGCCATAAGATTTTTCAAAAAGTAAATCAGGAGTTCATCAATTTTATTCTCACACATTCATGGATACACAATTTGAAGCACTCAAAAAGTGGATTGAAAACTTCTCACTAATCCCACATAAGATAGTCCATGTGGTTCAAGATAAACACTAGTCACTCTATGGTGGCCCTCATGATTATCTCATGTGTTTATATAATACATATGACAACAATATGTCAGAATCTATCTTTCTTAGATATAATAAAGGAAATTATTGAAACAACTGCAACAAAAACTGGAAAAGCAATGACTAAAACAAAGGTGAGAGGGAACCATCGTCTACTCATCCAATGAACCATAACATGGTTCCAACTAGGATCCCTACTCAATTTTCTATCAGTCCCACTATGAAATCGCAAGAGCAAGGATCTAAATATAAATATTGACCATAATTTCATAAAAACATCAATATAAGGATAAAAATAAAGCAATAGACTTTTCCACTCCTATAATGAAAATTCAAAAAGATTGGGCAGAAACTATAGAAAATTTAATTATGTAAAATCAATCAAGGTTGGATTAAAAAGATATAGAAACCCAAAACATGCAAATAATAACCCAAAACTTACAAACAACCACCCAAAACGTTCAAGAATCTGTGCACAAAATTAAAGATCATTTTAGTCAGCTAGATGCACTAATAAAAGACCAAAAATAAGGAAATATACAAGGTAACGCAGGAGTAAAACCAATATAATTGAAAATATATATCACATTACGTAGAGGAATGAAATTTCCAAAGCACCAAATTCCTAACTAATAGAAGAGGCACCTACAAATACCACTGAGAATGGTAATTCAACAGAAAAATAAATTCAAGCTCAATATAAAGAGGATGAGGTTCAAAATGAAAATGAGAAAATTTAAAATTAGAGCAATAAAAAGGAAGACTAATCACTCAATTAAATAGTAAAATCTCACACACCACCTCCTGGATTTACACAAAGACTAAAGAAAAGGAAGTTGGACACTCAATTTTTTAAATTCATGGAGATATTCAAGAATATTCACATAAGTATTTCTTTTTTTGAATCCACCACACAAATTCCCCAATAAGATAAATTTATCAAATATATTATATCAAAAAGAAGAAAATTAGATGATTTGGGAATAGTTATAATGCATGTGGAATGTTTTGTAGTCATACAGAGATCCACACATCCTAAACTCAGAGGAACTATTAGTTTCACTATTTCTTAAAATATTATAGAATGTCAATTTAAGAGAGCTCTATGTGACCTTGGAGCTATTATAAACCTCTTTCCATTTGGAGTTCTTGAATAACTTGGAATCATAGATATAAAACCAACTAGGGTCTCCTAGAAAATGGTGGATTGATCAATGATACATCCCTAAAGAAATATTGAGGATATTCTTGTCATGGTTTATAAATTTTAATTCCCTACTGATTTCATTTTCCTTGATATGGAAGAAGATGAAGACATCCCTTTAAATCATGGGAGACATTTCTTAGCAACATGAAAAGAATTGATTGAGTCCAAGACGGAAAAATAATTTTTAGAGTTGTATAAGAAAACAAAACAGTTGATGTCTTGAGATCTATAGAAAAACCTTCTAAAGATGACTATCACTTATTGGATATGATTGAAGAATGGGATTATTTAACAAGGGATGTTCCAAATATTGTGTATTTACAAAATAAAAAGGAGGATTTAATTGAATCAATAGATGAAATGTAATTCATCAGAAATGTAATCAAGCCTTTGGATAAAAAAGAGTTCAGCTCATTGACCCTATCAATGGAAAATCATTTAACACTTGACCATAAACCTCTTCTACCCAACCTAATATATAGATAATTGGGATATTTAAACACCTTTAAATACATCATAAATTTTAATCTTTAGAGTGAACAAGAAAGTAAATTTCTTAATGTTCTATCTCAAAGGGAGCTAGAGACTGGATGAATGATTGAAGATTTAAATGGTATAAGTCCTTCTATATTCACTCACAGAATACATATGGAAGATAATTAAAAACCTTGTAATCAACCACAAAGATTATTAACACCACCAATGAAATAACTAGACAAGAAATAATTCATTATACTTCTCGATGTTGGTTTAAAATTTCTTATCACTAGTAGTCAGTGGGTCATCCCATTATAAGTGAAACCTAAAATGGGGGAACCACAGTGGTTGATAATGATAAAGAAAAATTAATACCCACAACAATAGTGACTATATGGAGGGGTTATGATGATTATAAAAAATTGAATAATTTCACTAGAAAGTATCACTTCCCATTACCATTTATTGATCAAATCCTTGAACAACTTGTAGGAAGAGATTATTATTATTTTCTGGATGGATACTCAATTTATAATAAAATTGTGGTTACAATATAATATCAAGATAATAGCCCATTCAGCTTTCCATATGGTACATTCTCTTGTTTTAAAATTCCTTTTCAAATATGCAACGCACTAGACACATTTCAAAAATGTATGATGGAAATATTCCATGACATGATTGAAGATTTTTTGATGATATTTATGGTTGAATTCTCTATTTATGGGAAATATTTTGATGAATGTCTAGAACACTTGGATAAGGTTTTGGTGGGATGTTAAGAAAATAATCTATTGCTCAATTGGGAAAAATATCACTTCATGGTACAAAGTGGGATATATTTAGGTCATATAATTTCAAATAAATTAATTGATGTTAATGATGCCAAGATTAGTGAAATATCTGAGCTACCTATTCCTACTTCAGTTTTTTCAATTAGAGGTTTTCTATGGAATTTTGTATTCTAGTGAATTTTTATTAAGTTTTTTTATTTTATTTCCCTCTCCCTAACTACTCTACTAGGAAAATATTTCACCTTCCCCTTTGGGCCTGACTTTCATGCCATATTTCAATTGTTATGGAAACACTTAGTTGAGGCCCTGATAGTGATTTCATCATACTGGGAGAAACCATTTGAGTTAATGAATAATTATAATGATTGGGATTTTTTTCTTTAATTGGGAAAAAGGAATGAAAGGATTTAATTAAAATCTATTATTTTATCCACATATTGAATGAGGGTCAACACAATTACACAAAAATTGAAAAATATCAACTAGTAGTTGTCTTTGTATTCAAAAAATTCTGATCTTACCTGAAGTTCTCCAAAGTCACTATATATATGGATCTACCTGTTATGCAGTATATGTTGAATAAAAAAAATGTAAATCCTAGACTCATTTGATGGATATTGTTATGTTGGGAATTTAACATTGAATACGAGGAGAAAAAGGGAACTAAGAAGGTAATTTTTGATCATGTATCATTTCTATACCATGAAACAAGTGAAATCATTATGGAGTTAATCTATGAAACATTTCCTAATGAACAAATTTATGCCACTAATACAATCACACCTTGGTATTCTAATTTTGTGAATTACTTATCTTTATATGTGTTACACTAAGATTTATAAAATGGCTATAGAAAACTATTTTTGAATAAATAATTCTGTTAGTACTGGGATGATCCATTACTTTTCAAGGACTTTTTAGATAAAAAAATTAAAAGATAAATCCTAGAAGAAGAAGTTGATAATTCTTTGAATTGTTTCCATGCTAGAGAAGCTCGAGGGAACCATGAAATTCATTATACAATTATCAAAGTGTTTCAATGAGGTTTGTACTAAACTACCATATATTAGGATATTTGTGTGTTCATTATGAATTGGGATAAATTCCAAATAATTAGTGGAAAAATTTAGAAGCGTGAGATGCCAAAACAGCTAATCAGGGGCTTTGAAATTTTTTAAATATGGGGAATTGAATTCATGGGTCATTTTTCCAAATAATTTGGAAAATCATACATCCTTGTTTATGTTGACTATGCATCAAAGTGGATGGAAGATAAAGATTTTGTTGAAAATACTTCATGATTTTTCATTAACTTTTTGAAGAAACACATTTTTACATGATTTAGAATTCCAAGGTCCTTAATAATCGATTATTGTACCCACTTCAATAATGCTCCATTTAAGAATATAACGACTCACATGGATTTATCCACTACATAAGAACCCCATAATATCTATAAAACAATGGCCAATTTGAGGTTTCAAATAGAGATATTAATATTATTTTAGAGATAACTGTGAGTATATCTCCGAAATATTGGGTTACCAAACTTGATGGAAAACTTTGGGATTACAAGACTATGTATAAAACACCAATTGGAATATCCCCATACCACTTGGTCTTTACAAAATCTTGTCACCACTCTGTATAATTAAAACACAAAACATATTAGGATGTGAAGATGTTAAATTTTGATTTCAAAACTTCCCAAGAGAATCATTTTTATAGATGAATGAATTGGATGAGATGAGGAGATAATTGTATGATAATGATTTGATCTATAAAGATAAAACTTCATCTTGGAATGATAAACAGATCCAACAAAGAAATTTTTCACACGGGGAAAAAGTTCTACTCATTAACTCAAAACTTCATATCATGGTAGGAAATATCAAATCAAAGTGGTGGATCCTTACACTATCAAAAAAATTTATCCACATGGTGTCATAGAAATATCTTACGTGAAGATGCCTACATTTAAGCTTAATGGTCAACACCTCAAATTTTATCACACTTCAGATATAATAGTAATCATTAAAGAAGTTCAATTAAAATGAGAGGTATATTATCTGGATGAAGACATAAAATTTTGTGCTAATTAGGAGGAAACAAGACTGCTTCTACATTCCATGATCTTTATTTTCAGACTCACTCTATCTCTCTCTCTCTCTTTATAGGTGTGATCAAAACAAAAATTCCTCGCTCCAATAAATATGACACGATAGATGATTCCCCCTTGAATTTCCCTACTTGAATGACATGGATATTTTCGGAATAGATGAAATTCAAGGAAAGTTATTACATGAGATATTCCCAAGCACTTAAAAACATGAGGATGAAGAAATTGTACTACGAACAGTTCCTGGCTATAAATATAGAGATTTTAAACCTCAAGAATAGATCTTTGGAGTTGGGAGACACAACATCTATCATAGAGAAGAGGCCAAGCAATTATAAGCTGATGGACCAAGATGATTTACTATTTTCTATATATCTAGATTAAGACATTAAACATAGTGATTAATTTGTGGAAACCCATGTATTTTTCTTTTCCATCATTTTCATTTATTATTTCTAGTAATTTTTATGAAATAAACATGGGATGTGTCGAACTTTTTTAGATCTCCTGAAATTTTTTGTGAACTTTTTATTCTCCTACATATCTTATTTCATCTATATGATAATTGGTTTTATATTTATGATATGATGCAAGTATGTTCTTTTCATGTATAGATTTTATAGGTGCATTATTTCTAGAACTTCATCAAATACAATAATCCTTTTTTGAATCTATCTACACTTGCTCAGGGAAGTGTCTTGTTTTTTATCATAATTTATACTTCCAAAAACACCATGTAAAACAACTAACTAAAAAATTTAAAAAAACTAACATTACTATCAAGGTTTAACCAACATTAAATATTTTTTATTTTTTGTAACATGGTTAGAGGCATGCCACTTATCTCACTGGGCAGCCTGAACACATAATTAATTTTTGACATGATTTTATTATTGATACCCTGATTTAAATGATTACTAATATTAGTTTATTATTTGAATAAAATTTCCTAAAACTGGGTTATTTTTTAGATAATGTTTTTGAACTCATTCTCATTTGCGATGTTCAACATTATTTCCATAACCATGAGTATTATGTATCATTTCTACATCATATAATATTTTTATTTTTCTTGATGAAATCTAAATAATTTTATATCTTATTGAACTTTCCATTTTTTCCATTAAAGTGATTGTAATTTTGGACATTTCACTAAAATGACTGACACATTTGTTTAATATATTTATCCCCCTTGACCCACTGATCCAGCCTTGCATTTTCTATATCATGTACCGCTTAGAATTCCTAAAGAAGCATTTGTTTAGGATGATCCCACATACGATTCTATTCTCTACCCATTGTAGTTGGTGTTTTAGACTAGTGGAAAAGAATCAATTAAATCCTATATCTAATCATGGGATTGATTCCCAACAGCATTTAATTTTGGGAGGGAGTGGCACCCAGTGAGGGCTGGCCCAGGAAGGCGGCCACAGGAAAGTTGGAGTGTAGTAGACGGGATGGTGGTTGGTGGTTTTCCGACTCAAAGGTGGCAGGTTCATCAATATCCTCTTCATAGGTGGTAGGTGAATCTAGAAGTTATGGCATCGGTGGGATCCCAAGTATATTGGATCGAAATTGAGAACTTGGTGTTGATGTAGGCAGAAATGCATCAATAGCTCTGGTAGTGGTGATATTCCATTGGACATGGGGAACAACAAGGAATAAATGGGATCCCAGTGTTAGCAATGGGAATAAGGTCTCCTAGAGAACAAATGATACAGTGGTAGATCTATGATTGAAGGAGAAAAAATATAAAAAAATGAGGGTCGGATCCCAAATGTAATCTCAAATGAGATCAAGAGTAGGAAAGAAACCACCAGTAATGTAATCAGATTTGGATGAATGAGAGGGTATTTCTTTTACATTTGTACCAAGACCCATACATTCCTACATGGGTATTTTCTTATCAATCATCATTGTAGTTCAAATGTTTTGGAGAAAAAGAATTAAGCATTAGTTGGGTGGGATTTCTATTGGGTGTCTGGTTTTTAATCCTTCAACAGCCATGTATTGGGCCTAGTGCCAATGGGCTTATAGGCCATGTAAGGTTACCCCTCAACCCAATTTAAAAAGGTGAAAATATAAATATAAAATAAAAAAATAAGGCCTTTAGGATTTTAGACCTTCCCTACACATTTATTGACTATTTTCATGATAATTTTCAATCTGAGTATGGGGAGAGAGTTATTCCTGGAGAGGGATTTTTTAGGGAAAATGAGGCATTTGATGCACATAGATCGACATTATCTTTTCATGATTATATGTTTTTTATTTCATATTAGCCACATGTGTTACACATATCTTTATATGGGAATATATATACTTTTTTTCAATAATTTTTACATATATGGTCATTACACAGTAACCCTCATCGTTAGGGATACCTATAAAAGTGATGAATCGTTACTCTAGGAGATATATACTTTTACGTATGACATACTTTCACTAATATTATACTGATTATGATCTATTTTTGTACCTTTTATTGTTATATTGTCTTATTTATAATTCATGGGGAGTTGGAGGTGTCACTCACCTGCTTACATATCCATTATTTTTGAGTGAGTTGTGTCCAAAAAAATGAAAAAAAGAGAGAGAAAGAAATAAAATCTTTCATAGAGGCATTGTATTATCATATTTTGGAGGAAAAGAAACGTTTTAAGTGTGAGAGAGAAAGATTTGGAGGGTGAAATTTGTATTGACACTTATCATGCATTTATTTCAATATTTGACCATTATTTGTTCAATAAATTAAAAAATATATATGACCCACTATCCTGGAGCCTCAGAGACATTTGAACCTAAAATAAATTCCTCAAGATTGGTGAATTATTTTGGTTTCCACTAGTGGATATGTGAAACTCATGGAAATATTACAGGAAGCATACATGAGTACAATAATTCGTCATAAATTTTTCAACGAATTGTTTTGAGCAATGAGAGTGATAGCCAGGATGGTCACATTGATTCATTATTGCATTTTTTGTTTTGGAAAGAATATGAGTGGAAGGGTAACTATTTTGAAAATTTTAATTTTAAATGAAAAATGATATTTTATGGGTAAAAGGGATTTATAATATTTAAACTTGTAATTTTGATGTTTTAATTTTTATATGGGTATAGTTGTGAATTCTTTTTGCTGGTTTTGTCTATAAGTGAAAAAATATTAATTGTGGGGGATTTGATTTATATAAAGACTTGAACCTGTGATTTTGGGTTAAGTACATAAAAATGTTTTGTATATTTTTTTAATAAAATCCAAAAGAAAAATACATTGATAATTTATATTCCAATACCTTTTTTGGTCTAGGTTTTAGATAATTAGATATATACATAAAAATTTAACAAAATCCTACAAAATAAATTAAGCAAAAAGACTTTGTGTGTGCCTCATCTTCAAAGAAATACACATCACAGAGAAATCCTACTAAACCTATGAAAAAAAATTTAAACATTGGGTGAGCAATTATTTTACCCAGAAAGGGGTTTTAAAATCATTGGTAAATACTTTTAAAATATTTCTTTTGAATAAATAAATACTTAGACATTGGTTTTCAAGAAATTTAATTATAATAATTTTCATACAATTTGAAATCCATAAATTTCTAAAATAATAACATTCTAAAATAATTCCTTGTATTTCTCTATTTGAAAATAATAATTTTTTATGGATTAGTTATGATACTCATTAGACCATAAAAAAATTGTAAGGTCATTTAACCATATCTTGTATGGGACAATGTCCCCTTAAGTTAATGGGTTCACTCCCCATACCATAACTTAACATTATATACTCTAGTTCCAATTTTAATAAAACATTTTATTGGTCCTAAATTTCTCAATCATAACCCAAAAACTTTTCAAAATAACACACACATAATTTATTTTCTTTAAAATAAAATAATATTTCATACTTCTTAACATGAAAGAATACTTTTTTGAGAACTTCTAAAATCATATTTAGGATAAATCCAGGCTTATAAACAACTTCTCTACTTTAAAAGACATAAATATAAATGCTTAATAAATTAAATTAATACTAGAATAAAAATTTATGGAATGTCGATGATAACTTAAGTAATGGCCATTTATAAATTATTAGTGACATGCATGGATGTTCATAGACATTTTTTCACATTAAATAATAAATTTTATTTAGAAATAACACATAAAATGATAGAATACATAAAATGTTAACATTTATCATAGAAAATTTATTTGTAAAAGAAAAAATTAAAGATAATAACAAAAAATAGTTTTTCCATTGTTTTAAAAAAACTTATTTAAAATATTGGAATAATTATTCCAAAAAATAATTCTTAGCATAATATATATATATATAGTGGTATTATTCATTCACATATTACATATATTAAATATTTATATTATTATCATAATCTATAGGTGTAAATGCATCCAAAAAGGGTCCACCACTTGTTCAATGTGAGTCCATTTCTTTTTTATCTTATCTTTTTTGTCATCATTTATATCTTCTCTCTTTGTCACATTACACACTCACACCCCATGATAAAATAATACCCGATGCAAATTAATCCAAAAATGTGAGTCACTCTTTTTCACTTTTCCATTTTTCTTATTTAACATTATTATTATATTGTAATATTTTACCTCTTTTTCTATTTCATGTTTCTATTATTATATTTCTTCTCTCTTTTTTTATTTTGTTTTATTCTTCTTCTTTTTAGTTTCTTTAACATTTTATATTTTTTCCTCACATTTTCTCTTTTTTCTCTCTCTCATTTTTTTTGTTATCTAACATTTTTTCTTCTTTTTTATTACTTTTTTTAACGTCTTTTTTTCAACAAGTAAGGTTTTTTTAAGTTTTATCGGTTTTATTTAAATTTATATATATATATATATATATATATAATTTTTTATTTATAATAATAATAATAATTTTATTAAAAAATAGGTTTTACCTATTTTATTATTATTATTATTACCTTTAATTAATTTATCCAAATTTTAAACATTTATAATTATAAATAATTATTCTATTTAAATTATAATTTTTATAATTTATTTACTAAAAAAAGTTATATAAAGATAATAATTTTATAATTTATAAAAATCAATTATATTAAAACATATCAAGTAAGAAAGTTAACTAAAGAAAATCAATTATCTATTAAAAAAATTTAACATAAAGTAATAATATTTCATGCTAATATTATTTCTAATATTAACATTTTATAAAAAAAATAAAAAATAATCAAATTATCTACTTATAAATATAATTTTAAATAAAAGGAAATTTATAAACATAATATACTTTATATAAAAAAATACTTTTTCATAAAAAATATTAATATATCCAAAACATTTAATATAAAAACATAATTTTAAATAAATAATTTTTGGTTATTTTAAAAATAAATTTATTTAAAGAATATATTATTTTATTTTCATTTAAGATTTAAAAATATTACCTTTTAAAATAGAAATTAAGATTTTATAATTTGGATAAAAACTTATTTTGATTAAAAAAATAAGTTAGTTTCATAAAAGTTTTTATTAAAAACCTTTATTTAAAATTATAAATAAAATAAATACTTATTTAAAATAAAAATGCTATTTAAATTTCTTGTGATGTTACAAATCACATGGATTTCACTAACTTTTTTATAATTTTCTAACTTATATTTAATTAAACAGTTTAACCATTTTTAGTATTTTTTGTTTATTTCATAGTCTTGAAGTGTTTCAATTTTTTTATAGTTTTTAGTTATTTATATTTTAATATTAGTAATTTTGTATATTATAAGTTTATTTTAATTTCTTATTTTTATATTTATTTTTTATTATATGTATATTTATTAATTTAATTTAACATATAACCCTGGTATATTTAATTATATTTATATATATGTAATTCTATCTCTTTAACTATATTAGTTATTTATTATTATCAATAGTTTATATTGATTTTATAATTTATTAGAATTTAATATCAAACACATTTTAATTTTAGTAGTTTAATTAATATTAATTTTATTATTAGATTATTAAAAAATTATTTTAATTTTATATATTAGTGTTATATATTTATATATTTAATTTTAAATATTTTTATTATTAATAAAAGTTGTATTACTTTTATTAGATTGTTTTTTTATTAAAATAGATTAATATTTAATAATAGTATTATTATTTTGTGTCTAGATTAAAATTTTATCTAACTACTAATTTTATTTTATGAAATATTATATCTAACTTTATGTACCTATATATTTTTATCTAGTCTAATTTATTTTTGTTGAGTATTTATTTACATTTGTATTTTTTTATTATTTCTATTATTTTAATCTAACATTTGTTAATATTAGAACGCCTTTAATTCTTATTAATTAGTTTTCTATTTTTTTTATTTAATTTCCTTTTTAAATACAATATATCCAAGCCTCTTGGATCATCTCCCCTAGAAACCTGCTCCTTCAGCAACCACCAAGAGTTTCGACCTCCTTTCTCTTTCCTATAACAACCATAGTCATCACCTCCTTCCAATGAAGCAACCCACAATAACCATCGTCATCCTCTTCCATCTACCCAGCAACTCAACACCCCCTTTCTCTCATCACCTCATACACATCATGTCACCCTCCTTCATTGGATCAGAAGGTTCCACCACCTCTCACTCTCTCCACTATGCATAGTAGGACCACATAGGGCCTCCTATTTTTACAATCCCATCAACATGCATAATCCTACACTTCATCAATCCACCTCCTCATCATCATCCAAATACCCTAAATCCATCAACCTCCTTCACCCTTGTTAAGCAGCAAGCGGCCACATCTCCTACAATCAATTGCCGCAAACCTTCATGCCTCCACCCAACACCAGGAGGCCACCTCCATCTATCGATCATCCAGGAATAGTACCAACAGCCCCACAGCCACACCATCTTCCCTATAATGCACTGACAGGCAAACCCCTCATCCATTGAAACCCTACCCCCATCACCTCTCCCTAAAACCACATGTGTTGGCGTACACTTCCCACCTCTTACACCCCTTCACTTTGACACCATTGATGTCGACTTCCTTCATTATGGAGGTGTGGTTGGTGTTTTTTTGTGTTGTGTGCAATAGAAAAAAATGCTGAGGTTTTTCTTTTTATTTAGAGATAGACATATATAGAGTAATTTGTGTGGAGAGAATTCAGTCTGAGAGCATCATTTTGATAATAGGGATATATTTTCAACGCATTATTATTTTATCCTATAGGGTATTTTTTTCGTGAAGTTGTGGTAATTTTTTTATGTTAAAATATTGATTGAATAATTTAATTGTTTTTTGTTTCATGTTTATATTTTATTTTGTGATTAATTATCGGTTGAATTTATTTTTAACTGGATACTTATCTACTTTAATTATATTTTCACTAAAATAATTTTTGAAATTAAAACTATGTATTTTAATTATTAGTCGATCCATTGATACTAATAAATTATTATATATAAAGATTTGATTTTAAAAAATGTGTATAGTTTAGGAAGTGGTGATAATTAGGCAGGATAAATATTTAATAATATACAAACAAATTTTTCATAGTGGTTTAATAGTTTGATTACGATGCTAGTATACGAGACGCATTTTTCTGATAAAAGTTATTTCTTATTTTAAATGCATTTTTCTTTTATTTTTTTCATGTTCATAATTTTTTGTTCTATAAAAATAATTAAATAATAATAATTCTCTTAGTTGATCTCTCACCGAAACATTGTCCAATGAGGAAATTTTAATGAACGATATCTCATTCTCTCTATGGTTTGACCATGCTCACCACTTCTACATTAGTTATTGGGTTTTAAATTTTCAAAATTTCACATGTTGTGATGCACGTACCATCCTCTTACCCTTTATAAAACATTTATATTTTAATATACTCATCAAGATTAAATTTCAACAATCTTGGAGCCTAATTCACACCATAGATAGAATTTGTTAGCCTAAATACCTTGTTGTTTTTTAAATCTAGCACAAAAAAATTAAGTTTATTCCATAGACACTTCCTCATCAAGGTCACCATTTAAAAAAAGATAATTTAACATCCATCATAAATATTTTCAATCTTCTATGAGCTATTATGTCATGGAATATTTTTATGGACTTAATTTTATCCATTGGGGTAAAGGTTTCATCAAATTCAACCCCATAAATTAGTGAGCGTTCCTTGCATACTAGTCTAGTTTTATTTCTATCCACTTCATCATTATCGTCAAGATTATTTTTGAAAACCCATTTTGATCCAATACCATCATTTTTAGTTTATCTATGAAAAACTTCACAAGTTTCATTATTTACAATTTGGTCTAATTTTTCATTAATGTCCTAAATCCACTCCTTATGTTTAAAATATTCTTCACGAGTCTGAGGTTCATATTTTAAAAAAAGACTGGTATGGCCAGCTACTATGATCTTCTTTATTTTCTGTACACCTTTATTATAATCCATAATAATTTTTCCGGCAACAACATATTTTCCTAGCCTTATTTTTGTCTCTTTAGGCTTAGATTCTCTATTTTCATCAGTAGAAAATATACAATCATCATTTTTTTTGAATCTAGATGTTTTTTATATTTCCTCTATAAGGTTTTAATATTACACCATCATCCCCATCTTATGAAATGATATTTTCCCAAGAACCTTATTTTTTTACAAAAAAAATGTGAGATCATCACTATAAATAATTCTTTCTGATTTCTTATAGTAACACTTATAATATTTTCAATCTAGCGTGTACCTGAGAAAGATTCTATCTTCAGCCTTATCATCAAGATTTCTTCCACTTATTTCCTTATTATTGATTAAAAAAGGACTTACACATAGCTTGAAATGTTTAACTTTTTGTTTTCTCTTAAACCACATCTCAAAAGGGCATCGTTTCTAAGTATGAACTTTAGAGACGTCAGTTCTGAATTATTCTAGCCATTATGAAGGGTTGTAACTTGTAATACCTTAAGGTTTCATGTTATTCTAGCATAGTTATATCCATATCAACTAGAATCCTATTTTCCTTTAATATAATCCATTTTTTGAGGTTTTTATGTACAATTATATTCATTTATAATCCCATGTTTTTTAAGATATTTAAAAAACTTTTTGTTAGTATATTCACTCCCGGTGTCTGGTCACGATATTTTTATGTACAAGTTTTCTTCATTAACTGTAAGTCTTATAAAACTCTTGAATCTATCCAAGGCCTGTTATTTGTGTGTCATGAACATGATTCATTTCATACATGTAAAATTATATATAAAATTGAATAAATATATTTCTCTATTTTTTCACTTCTTGTTCAAAGGACCACACACATCAGACTAAATCAAATCAAGAGGCTTTAATGTTTAAATTTTAACTCCATTATGTGTTTTGTTCACCATTTTCCTTTTTTTTTACATATTTTACAAATATTAATGGGGTCTTCATTTAGTAAGATTAAATTTCTCAAAGATTCTTCTTAGATTAAATTATTTATATTCTTTTGAAAAAGATAACCATATCTTATATTCCATAATTCATTTCCTTTTTTCACCTAAAGTAAAAACTTTAATTTTTTTCCAAAACTAAAATAAATTACTTGGGTTCCTCATAAAATTATGAAAACAACCCCATATTTCATTATTTTGAAAATTCAATCAGTTTTATGAAAAAAAAATTCATTTATATAATTACACTATTGTGATACACTCAAAAAATTGTTCTTTATTCCATCAAAAAATAACACACTATCCAAACTAATTTGAATTTTACCAATGTTTGTTGTCCCAATGCCTTTGATCTTTAGAAAACTATCATTCCCAATTATTATAACTCCTCCTTTATATTTTTTTAATATTTTTAGTGTTGTTAAAATCTTCTTTCATGTGTGATAAACACCCAGTGTTAATGATCTAAGGACTCTTGGATTTAAAATATTTTAAATTAACTTCAACCAAATTTTACTCTTTCCTTTATGAATTTTATTGTAATAAATACTAACCTATGACATATATTCATCTAAGTCAGAATAAAATTAACACACACATCTGAGGAATTCCCTTCTTGATCGTATCTTCCATAAACTTATTATAAGCTTCCAAATATATTTTAAACATAATCTATATTCTCAAACTATTGATTCCTTGGATAATTTATCAACAATACTTGTCATATCCCCCCTTGATTCCTAGTATATTCTCCGTAAAAAAATATATATATTATAAAAAAATTATAATACTTATGGAAAAACATTCCAAAACACCAACAGTACCCCAAAAATATTATTTTCTGCTAATAATTATGTGTCTGAATAGAATTATTTGATGTTATATTTTTATCCCTTTAATAAGTAGATCTCAAAATTTTATTTTATGAAGTTATTCCTTATATATTTTTGACTAATGAGGGACATTTTCCTGAATTTATTTCTTTTCGTATTTTATTATATTGGAGTGATTTTCCAATATTTTTTATTGTTCTAGATTTCAATCTATTATATTCTTCTTATTAAAAGAAATATCCCTTTGTACTAGAACTTCTATAAAATTTATATTTTTATATATTTCATATTTCATAGATTATCTATTAGTATATGTTTCTTATACCATTATCCTTATTATATAATTTCTTTATTCCCATTGAATTTAATTTTCTAATCTTATTCCTTGGTTTTAACAAGATTCCTTCTGAGTTTATCAATATCTTTATCCCCTAAGATAATGGTTGAAGTCATGTATTCAATGTTTATTTTACTTTTTTGTAATATCAATATTCATTATCTCAATTTCATTGAAAAATTTTCTTTTCATATAGAATTTTATTTTTATTGAATTTTCCTCGTTTTTTCTTATTTTTTTCTTCACTCATCCTTCCAATTTATTTCAATCACATATCGACCTCCATTCTCATAGTATACTCCTTGTAAATATCTTATTACTCTAGAGAAAACCCACCATTGTATTAAGATTCATCTTCTAATGGTTTAACCTCTTCTTCATATTATACCTTGATCACTCTTTGAGAAACATCTCTAGGAGCTTCTTCATTGACACTTTCTTCACTTACAACCACACCTACTTCAATTGATATTAATTTCATTCTAAAATAACTCAGTGAAAAACTTATTATTTCCTTTCAATTGAGAAAATGAGTGAAATATAGAAGTTTTTTTCCTAGAATCTTAATCATTATCATTTTTTTTCAAATTTTATAGGATATTTAGTAGAGAAATGTGCAGTATTTCCATAATTAAAAAATTTAAAAAGAATTTTACATCTATACTTACCTCTTAATCATCTTATTAAACTTCTTGACATGATAGAATGAGTTTCTATATAATATTCCATGTCATCTCCTCCATTTGTGCATTATTTATTCTCCTCAATATTCATACTTTATAGGGATTTAAAATCAATTTCCATTACTTTATTTCATTTTCTCTTGAGTGCAGCTCCTTGTATCATTTCATATTTTATGAGAGTACTATGTATTTCATCAATTTTTAAGTCATCAAGATCACTATCTTTAAGAGATGATATATTTGTATAAAAATTATCTCGTAAGATCAGCTTCATTTTTTTACCAAAGTGGAGTCTTCTATACATTCTCTAAACCCACTAATTTTTTTGATAACCTGTTTTACTCTTGTAAAGAGGTCATCAAAAATTTCATCTTCATGCATCCAAATGTCTTCAAACTATTAATGACTGATTTTTTGTTTTCATTACTTTGATTTTATATCCTTCATAAATGGTATAATGCTTCTTACAAATTGAATTATTTATCTTTATTCCTAATACCTTTGTCAACTACTTCTCAGATAAAGAAGATAACAATACATTCCAAGCCTTTTGATCATTTTCAATGTTCCTATTTTCATTTTGGTTCCATGTTGGGGCTTCATTGGGAATAGTGAATCAGTATTGAAAAGGGTCGAGAACATAGAGCCCCATTGACATAATATAGGGAACCATTCTCTCTTTCGATTAGTGAAACCATTTTCCATCATATATTGAGATGCCTTTGTTATTGACCAAATTATGTTGATTTATTTTTTAAAATTGATATATTTTCTAGAGAGTATAGCTACTATGATACTAATTTTTGGATCCCACAAAGAATGATACACATTGAGATGGGGTGAGTTATTGTTTTATGTTATTTCAAATCCCATTGATCTAATGATTTTGCATCACCGCTCTCTTAATATATTCAACAATAAAACAAAACCCAAAAATTGTAACATCCCTGGCCCGAAATCCACTAACTAGTTCCCTGAGTCAAGTTGTCACGTGACCTCAAGCGCACCTCCCCATATGTCAGAGGTTTCTGACTAGCGGCTAAGGTCTAATAGGTCACATGGGAAGACTATACCCTCTTTGTCAGAGTATTTCATAGTAGAACACAAAATAAATAACAGAAGTAATATGAACAATAAATAAACATGTATAGCCAATCAATTCCCAAACAGGGTACAAACCTCAAATCACATACAAAAATGTCATGTCATACTAGTAATAAAAGTGAAAGAATCCCAAAATAAAACAAATTTCTAAAACTCCCGATAGGTACCGACTCTAAGTCTCGATCCTTCTCCATGTACATCCCAAGCCCAACTTTACATCTTAGTGTAGGGCCTCTGCCATTTTCCTGACCAACATCCAAGAGCTCTACTCGGGAACCCAATGGCAGCCCAAGCAGGGTGTGAGTAAAAAACTCAGTAGTCCACCACCAAAGGTGTCTAAAAAATATCCAGTCTAACAGATAGTGCATGCAAGTACAAAATAAAAGGTAAGTAAACAAGGGACATTTTGGGTGCCATAAGTCAACAATGTTCTTTTAATATATTCCTAGCATTCATCCCCATTTAATTTCTTATACCACCTTCATTACATATGCCATATTGATCACATGTTCCTTGGGTTAGGAATAATTATCATCTACGCAATGGTATAAGGCAATCAATCGCAATGCTTAGGGGAAGAAAATAAATCCCCTATCTCACTAGGGATCCACATATCACATCAACACATTCTCCTCACCTCGAAGCCTCAGTCTGGGTGGAATGCAACTGTTAGGGTAATAGAGCCTCATTCCCCAAACCTAACCCGTGCATTTTGGGGTGGAGTTTAGAGCCTCAGTCTAACTCGACCCATGGGCCTAGAACCTCAAGTCAATACCCCACTCTACCATGCCATGTGCACATGATTATATATATCAATCACCACAACCATGCCATAATACAACATAACACAACCAATGCCATTTAAATTCATCAATCACAATTCATAACAACTACATGAGAATTAACACTATGCCATAACCCATTAACAGTTTTACCAATTCCAATTCATATACATTTATCCAAATTCCCATTCTCGTACCTTAACCCATTAGGTGTATTCAGAAACCCTTATTCCTTATCCAAATTCATCATTTACCATTAATTATACCATTTATCTCATTTACCATTTCACAATATTTTACCCACTTATGCATTTCTAGTACAACCCTTATATCACATAACACAGCCCCTTTATTGCATTCAACCACTTAGGTGTACCACCTAAATCACATGTATTACCCCATTCTATAAATCTAGACATTCCCTTATTATATCTCATTAACACATTTCCCATTTCCCATTCCATTACCCAATTTCAAGTTCACCATTTAATATGCCCTAATCCCCATATCCATTTCTAGCCAAAATTCAGGAAATAATCCACATAAACCCTTTTAACCCAATGACCCATTTTCATGACATTATAACAAAACGTTATGCCCTTATTATTCTAGTCATATTTATCATTATTCCATTTTTTAACTTAATCCTACATTAGTACATACTTTACATGGATTCCACATCATTATTTGGCGACCCCTCACATAACCCTACCACACTCCTGGTCCGGTTTTTCCGGCGCACCCCAAGGGTGGCCCTAAAATGGTCAAGTCATCCTCCACACATCCCACAGGGATCTTGAGGGTTTCAATTGGTCATATGAACTCCCATTTTTATCAAACACCCCAAAGGAACTAAGAACACAACGAGGTAAAATGAAGAACACAAGCTTCCATGCAAAAAATTATAGTAAAACTTTGGGATAATACTTATAGAACACCTACCTCGAATCTGATGATGAACTCACTCTTAATCATGGAATTGGATCTAGATTCAAGCACCCCTTGACACCCTAACCTAGGTTCCACCAGAAAACAAAGGGGTTTAGATCTTCGGAATAATAAGGGAGAAACCACAAGCCCTAATCCGAAGAAGAGAGGGGTGGAGAGGATTAGAGTTACCCAGAGCTTCGATCTGCAACCGATGACACTGTAAATAGCCAAGAATTGAAGAAAACCCACCAAATGGAATCTTGGGATGGAATGGTTCTTCACTAGGGTTGTAGGAGATGAAATGGAGGAAAATCCCGGGTTGGGGTTTTAAATCCGGGAATGGCAATTTTGTAAATTTTCCAAATTTTCTGGTTCACACAGTTTACCTGCATGTTTGTTCAAACCGTGCACAAAATGTGTGGAAGTTACTATCTGAAGACACCCATTATGCACATATTCTTGGTATCTCGCACGTTTTTCCCTAACCATGCCCAGGCTGTACGAAGGCTACTGTCTGAGGATGGTTGGTCTGCATGGTTTCCCCAAACCATGCGCAGACTGTGCGCCTAGCACTGTTTGGCCTGATTTCTCTTCTCTTCACACCCTGAGCACCTGGGGCACCCCCGAGCCTTCACAGAAACTTTAGGAAACACTTATTTATCCAAAAATAGATCCCCAAACCATAACATAAACAAAACATACCTTTAAGAAAATTTGGGATCCTACAAAAAGTTTATTGATAAGGTTAGTCTTATTTTAGGGTGACTATGTCCCTAGTGAATCATGGTTATTATACCACTTATATTGTACACATCCAATTATAAGGAGGAACTATAGAAAGGATGTGACCTTAAACTCAAACAACTTCTGGAACTAACTAGTTACAATTTCATGTCAATAAATTGAATCTACTGGAATAATGATCACTGATAAAGCTCTGATCCTCCATGTGGACTCTGTAGAAGTTGATCATCTTCCTCTTTCATTCATATAGAACAACCATGGATATTATTTATTTTTTCCTTCTTCAATAAAGTAGTGTATCAGTTCCTATTCAAAAAAAATCCTTGGATTATGGTAGGATATAACTCATTCTAACTCATAAACATCGAGTTGAAGGTTTAATCAAAAACTTCCTAAAAGTTTGTCTGATGAATTATATTATTCCCTCAGAATGATATTTTAATTATCTAGATCTTACACTTCATTTAAATCTTGAATAAAATCTATATCTTTTAGTTCTATTGATATTTATACATAATCATAGAGACATGGAATCTCATTTTATGGCATGGAACTCTCTTAGCCTCAGCTTCATTTCCCTCAATTGGTTCTTCCAGATTTATTCTTAGATCATGACCCATGTATGATCATGATGTTTTATCCACGAATAACATCACACCTACAGCATATGATTCTACCCATATTTTATTTCCTCATAATATAAATTTTTTTATTCTCTTCTTACCCTTATGAAGCTCAAATTTACTTTTGGTTGTCGTAAATTTCCCATGTGTATGTAAATTCTCTTATGGACAATCAAATCTCTGGTGAATAAGTGAAAAATATAATAGAGGATATTATATGATATTTTCCTTTACCAATTTTATTAAATATCATATTATACATTGGTAAAAGTACCTTTTTAAATTACAACATATCTTACACACTGAACAATTCATTCCACTTAGATGAATTCTCTTATGAGGCTCCTCATAGATGAAATTACTTTCCAAAAATCTAGGTTCAGCTAAATAATTACTACCCTATTCAAAAAAATTCAACACAAACCAGAACTTATTAAAATTATCTTTAAAGGCATCTTAACCACCCAAAAATTATTCCTAAACATCATAGAAAATCACTGAACTTTATTCATAAAAAATCATACCTTAATCTAATATATATTCTCTACCTATTAAAATCATCCTTAATTAGGTTTAAAAAATAATGGATCCTTCATGCCTCAGTCATATTATCCATAGAATTATAAACTTCTGACTCTGATAAAGTTTTATAGAAAGCACCTCTAGTACTTATCCTTCACATGAGGATCAGATCAGAAATCAAAAGACTTCACATATATTTAAAACAAATACAACACCATACTTATGGGGGTACAACACTCCCAGGTGAGTGGAGAAAGTTCAATTTATGGAGTTGAGGTAAAACCAATCTAGGAAATACATAGTTGGATAGGTTAAATGTTATAGCATGAACTAAGTCATGGTTCAAGGAGTTTTTTCCCTAGGGTCAAGGATTATTTATAAACCACAAGACAAACTAACTATTATAAAATCTCATGATCATACCACTTCATTATTTTATTTATATCAGTTTTTGGTTATTCGTCTATGAATATTTTATCATTATCACTTAATAAATGAATTGAAAAGCATGAATGACGAAATTAAAATAAACCAGATTGTTTAAATTTTATCTAGACATGGTTGACCATTTTTGTAAAATACAATTATTTTTAAAAATCATGTAATATGAAGAAATGATCAGTTCACACATAAATATAAAAAAAATACCTCAAAATAAAAATATTAAGTCATTAAATCCTTCCACTACATGGGTTGAAATTGAATCATAGTTCAAAGTGCTTGACAAAACTCAATTGGAGTGATTTTATTTATTTTTGAACTTTTAACTTGAGATTTGGCTTAATTTAACCTAGTTTTTGTTAATGGTCGATCACCTTTGTGAGACTTAATGCAACTAGTAAGAAAGTATTGAGGAAATCCAAAACTGAGTTTTTAGGATTAGGGAGTCCACTCAATGGATCAAAGAGCTATGAGTTAACAAAGTAGGCAAGACATACCTACTTAAATAGCTTTAAATAGTGTGTAATACCATCTTCTGGATTAAGAGAAGGTTCATATGAATCATTTCCAATATAATATCCTAGTGATTCTGAAACCAATGGTGAGGGAGATTGGGTTTTGATAAAATAATGGTAGAATAATAAATTAAAATTTATTATATAATTTTTTAATCCAGATAAAGTAATAAAAATTTTCTCTTATTTATTCTAATAAAGGTAAGAAAAATGACTTCATAATATAACTATGATCTATATTATAGAATGATATCCTTCTTACCATCTTGAATTTCTAGGAATCATATAGGTTATTTCACATTATACTACACCATGAACAGAAATTATATGTGTTTGAAAACCCTATTCATAAAGTGTCTAGAAAACAGGCATGTGAGTAGGAACTTTATTTTTATATGAAACATTTGGGTGATGCAAAAAATGTGCAATGTTTCATGTTATCATTTAAATCTAGTGATATTATGTAGCAACATGAGGACATGGATACCTATATCATGATGTCTCACCATCATGATATTTATGAAGATAAGGTGAGATAAGATAGATATGAGATCCCCAATGTACTATTCACATGCAATCTTAAAGATTCATCCTATGATGGGCTTCATATGGTTAATATGATTGGATATATAGGGTGCATAGACATCTTGGAATTTAAAATGGCTGATGAGTTGTTCATTGATTTCATTTTATCCTCAACAAATAAGTGATTATCTAGTTTTATTATGAATTATAATATTAGAAATAGTGAAAAGACACTCTCAAAACTCCTTAATTTGATTCACTGAGTTGGTAAGGAAATGGTGGATGAAAAACCTACAGTTATTATGGTGAATACAAGTAAGAACAAGGAAAAGGTCTACAAGAATCACTCTAAGTGTAAGGATTTTGAGTACCTACCTTCCAAAAAAAGGAATATCCAAAGGCAAGAAAAGGAAAAATGTATAGTACATTTTTTTCATATATAAAGTTGGGCCACATAAAGAAGAACTACACCAAGTTAAAGAAGCAAAGGGATAATTAGAGTGTGGTTTTTATTGAGTGTAATATTTACATATCAACCAATTGGGTATTAGATATTATCTGTGGTACTCACATCAATATCTAAATGTAGTAACTAGGTATATTCTGTAATATTTCCATAGGATAGATGGATCTCTGAGCAACCAACATAGCACCATTTGCTGCATTAGCTATAAGAGACTACCACCTTCCATTTACAATAGGGACGATCTTGGTTTTGAAGTATTTTTATTTTGTACCCAGTGTTACCAAAAATATAATTTATGTGTTCTACATAGATATAGATTTATTTATTTTCAAATTTGTAAATAAAATTATTTTCTTTTATAAAGACAATATATATTATGGTATAGAGCATTTAAATAATTGTTTTTATGTATTATATTACAAAAATAGAGTATTATAAATATAAAACCAATCAAGATCACATGAATCATTACTCCCACATGTGGAATCACCACCTTCATCATGTAAATGATAAGAAGTTCAAAAATATCTATAATTATGGATATTTATATTATTTTGAACTAAGACCACTTGAAAAATGTCTCGCTCATTTATAAAGGAAAATGACAAAACTACCTTTTGGTGGGTGCGGTGAATGTGTTATAGAGCTTCTAGAATTGGTGCACACCGATGTGCATAGACCTTTTTTAATAGAAGATATAGGTGTGTATTCTAACTTCATTACTTTTACTAATTACTTAAGTATATATGGATATGTCTACTTAATGATATATAATTCTGATTCCTTTGAGTATTTCAAATTATTCAAGAATGAATTAGTGAATCAACATGGTAATAAGATAAAGAATCTTAGATCTGATTTAGGTGGTGAGTATCTTAACCAAGAATTTATTGAATTTATATGATATTATGGTATTATATACACCATAGTGGAATTATATAAGTGAAAGGAGGAACCATACATTAATTGATATGGTAAGATTGGTGATGCTTCAGGCATATCTTTCATTTCCCTTTTGGGGATATGCATGAAAAAATATATCACACATTCTAAATTGAGTACCAAATAAGGAGGTGAATAGAATACTTCACAAGTTTTTGTATGGAAAGAAATATGTTTTATTGAATACTCATTTATGTGGTTGTGATTCATTTTTAAGGACATCTCTAGAAACAAACTAACACCCTAACACAAAAAGTGTATCTTTATAGGATATCCTAAGGAAACAAGGGGATGTTATCTATACAAACCCGCAAATAGTAAATTCATTGAGGAAAGACAAGACATATTTCTTGAGAGGGAACACATATCTAAAACAGAGTAGGTGTAATATTGACTTTGATGAAGTTGATGATCAATATATACAAGTTTTTTGAAGGAACACACTCCATAGGTCCTCATAGAAGAGGTTGTTCTTGGGAAACAAGTACAGAATATAAGAACCAAAGAGGTTATAGAACTAGAAATATATAGTTTTCTAGTCACTAGGTATGGTGACTCGTTATTGGTTGAAATTAATGATCTTATTTCTGATAAGGAGGAAGTAGTGAACTCAAAAGCTATGAGATGGTAAAAATACATGAATTCTGAGATGGATTCAAAATATAAAAACCAAGGTCAATTCACTAGTTAATATAAATCCCAATAGGTAAAAATGAGTATTCAATATAAAATTGTACATAGAAGGTAAATTGAGTACCCTTAAATCATGGCTAGTAGATAAAGGGTTTAAAAACATTAATTCATTAATTATGAAGAATCCTTTTCTCCAGTATCCATACTTAAATCCACCGTAATTTTATTTTTTGAAGTACCTTTCCACGAATTTGATATTTTGTAGATGGAAATCAAAATAGATTTCCTTAATATAACCTTCAATAAGATATCTATATGAAACAACTATAAGGTTTTGTGACTCTAGTTAAATCCAATAAGGTATGAAAGATATAGATATGCATTTATGGATTAAAGAAAGCATCCAGTTCATGGAACTTTTACTTCAATAAATCTATAAAATAATTTTGTTTCATAAATAAAAAATGAGATCCATGTGTTTACAAGAGGTTTAGTGGGAGTGTGGTCATTTTACTTGTAGTATATTTTGATGATATATTTTTTATTGGAAACAACATACCAGTCTTATAGTCAATTAATAACTATTTTAATAAGTGCTTCTCTATAAAATACTTGGGTGAAGAAGCCTATATTATCATGATTAATATCATTCATGATAGATCCAAGAGGTTTATTGGACTATGTGAAGGTCTATATATTGACTAAATACCAAAGATATTCGATATGGAATAGTCCAAGAGGGAATTCATTCCAATGTCACGTGTTATAAATCTCTCCAAGAAAATGTGTCCTCATACACAACTATGGATGGAGAGTGGGGGGAGAGAAAGAGAGAGAGATATTGAGAGAGGGGGTAGTAAGTTATCATATTCTTCTATAATAAAATCATTCGTATATGTTATGTTATATACTAGTCTTTATGTTTCATATTCCTTGAACATGGTAGGATGATATCAAGTTGATCCAGGTGAACAACATTGGTATATTGTTAAAGTTACCCTTAATTATTTTACATTTACATAGGATGTTCATGGTATATAGAGTATGTGAGGAATTATTCATTGGGGGTATATTGATTCTAGTTTCTAAATAGATCAAAATAATTAGAAATCGCATTCAGGATGTGTCTTCAGTCTCAACAGAGAATTTTTGAGTTGTAAGAGCTCAAATCAGCCATTTTTTACTAATTTTACATTTAAATTAGAGTATATTGTGGATTTTGACGTATCCAAGGAAGTAGTGTAGATTCACAACTTCATTAAATGGATTTATTTGGTTCCAAACATTGTAAATCCTATTATATTATATTGTGATAATACTATAGTGGTGGCTCTCATAAAGGATACAAGGTCACATCGATATACAAATCACATACTTTATAAATATGATCCCTTGAGGGATTTCTCTCAGAGGGGTGAAGTCTCTATGAGTATAGTTTCCATAGAGTATAACAAGGTGTCCCCATTGACTAAATTATTATTCCAATATAAGAATGAACTTCTTGTGAAAGCTAGCGGACTGAGAGTTGTTAGCATTCGCCTCAAGTTCAAGTGGGATTCTGTTAGATTTGGTACCCTATAACTAACTTCTACGAACTTTATGATTAACTATATTTTTGGTTTTAAATTTTTATCAACATATTATCACATCATGATTGATCTTCTATATGAAGTGATAATTTTTAAAGTATAATTGTCACACTGAAAGGTCATACTTGTTTCTTAAAATGATGAGAGCATAGAAGTTCTATGGTGGTATTCTTAAATACATGTTCTATGGATGAATGATATTAGTTGAAAAGACACAAATGATATAATCTATTAGGGTTAGGATACTCATAATACATTAATACCTCTTCTCTATAAGTTCATCCTTGGTAATCTTAATAAAAGAGATTATGAGATCATGATCCACCAGAAGGAAATCCAAAATTATATTTTTCATTGGATGTCCTAAATGTGGAAGTTTTTAATTGTACTTAGACTTTAAGATTATTATGAATTCATTTCTTGAGTTACATACTTTGATGTATTAATGAATACCATGAATACATATTCTTATGGAATGGTAGGATACATTAGGTGTGTCATGAGTGATATTACATTAATAAAAAATTAAAGAAAGGACTTTTCCCTTCCCAATTTAATTAAAGTTGATATCTTAGGACCTTTGATGGAAATGGAACTCCCTGAATAATCCCATGGCCATGGAATTCTATTAGAAATTTCAATCCCACAAAGTCAAAGAAATGGGCATCGAGCACATAGATTGATGACGCTATTATCTAACCAACTTGATTAGAGATATTGAGACAAATGTATTATATTACATAGTGTATGTTTGTGTGTGTTTATTGCAATTGTGAGATTTAACTTCTTTATCTATTAGGTTATTAGCGTGTTTTTAGATGTTAACCTTAGACGTTAGGTGTAAAAACAAAATTCCAACAAGAATGGGGTTTTGAGGGTCACACAGTAAGTGTATTCGAAACCTCGTTTAAATTATATTTGAATTTAACTTGTAGAAAAAATATTATTCTCATATATGCTTTAATAATTATTCATATATTATTGATCACAAATATTCAATAACGGGTTATTCAACAGAATATATGTGAGTTGAGTATTTAATAAATATTTATTTTCTATTTTTGTAAATATAATATTTATTTATTTATCGGTGAATAATGTAGTGATATTTATTTATTTAAATAAATAGACAATATTTGATTTTTGGAAAATATTGAGAAGGATGCAGACTGAGTTAATAGCCCGATGAAAAATTCATATTAAATATTATTTAAATAAATATTTATTTATTTATTTGGGAAAAATAATATTTATTTTATCCATGAGTTTAGCACATGTCAAATAAATAATATTTTTATTGTTATTTTATACATTGAGTTCACCTGAGATTTATAAGATAATGAGGTCCTGAGTGAAATTGTTATTTTTCCAGACATTTCTTTATTTAAACCTGATTATGTCATTTATAAACCTAATCTCTATTGTGAACAATGAAATATATAGATAATTATCTCAATACCTATAGATATTTTCCCCTAGAACACTCTCAATAATCGATAGTGATCCTCCTCTAATAACCTATCAAAACTAAATAGATCAAGAAGAGTCCCTATACCCAAATTGATTCTTGTGGAAATCATGAATGAATGATGAAATAATTAGAATCATCTAAAATATCACCCAAGGATTTCTACAGTGATGTTTGGAGGTTCATGGTGCACATTTGGATCACTTTTAGATGGGTTCTATACTTCAATCCTCTCACCATAATGACAGAATGATAAGAGTTGGTTTACCAATTCATAAATGAAGAATGAAATTAAATGTATGGTATCTATTTATATAAATAAATTAATTATAAATTATATATGATAATACTACCATCTTGGTTCTTGTGTTAATATCAATTAATCATAGAATTAATTTTTTGTACATCATGTTATTCATCATGTAAATCTCAAATTATTCAATGATTAAGATAAAATTTGAGTTGGCTACGACCCACAAGGTACTTCCACTATGCTCGAAACCCACATTAATTATAACATCCCTCTACCTTAAACCACAGATCAATACCCAGATCGATGGTCTCTACTGTACCTCATGCACATCTCCTCGTATGCCAAAGGGTGTTGACTAGTAATGGGGGTCTAAGGTGGTAATGTGGGGAGACTATATCACCTATACCAGAGTTCACAATGATAAATAAAATAATCAAGCATCATACACATAATAAAAATACCATATTTCGTGGGATAAATAAACTTCTGATAATGATAATATGAAATATAGATACATACATACTATCAAACTAACTCGAACTCCCATTGGGATGATCACATATATAATATAAAAATAAATGAATAAAAAGACCAAAAATAAAGTACAGGAGGCTCTACTACAATCCTCTTACCTCAAATCATCTCGAAATCCAATCCCATCTAAGTTACTATAACTCAACAATGTAATCTCAAGCCTCAAACCAGCCTCAAACTATAAAATCTGATGGTTTCTTAGGTACCCAAGTGAAATATTGTCCCAATTAGCATGCGAGTACATGACATAGTAGGTCACCTCTAATGTGGTTTCACACTATACCAGCAATGTTGTGGTATTTTCATGTGACATGCTCTGAATAAAGAAGAAACTACTATAAATAATAAACAAAACTACCATCAATACCTAGTTCAATGTGATGTTATAATATATTTGAGCACATCATGGGGACCATGTCAACCCATGTACCAAGTATTATATTGTTTTTGATCATTATGTATGTGGCACATGATAGACCATAACTAATTTGGCTACTGTCGATTTTTATTTGAGAACCTATCAATGATCACACCTCTAAATAATAGACTCGGGTCTCTTCATTATACATATCAAGTGTTATGGACCACCCATAATGGACTTTTATCAACTAAGGAATAATCCCATAAGTATCATAGACCAAATAAATACTCCAATAAAACTCCATCATATTATATCAAATCAACCCTAAATCCATATACATGGAATCTCCACAAATATTATCACAAACCACCTCTATGGGAGTTTTCTCAGTCTGGTATTACAGACCACCCCTATGGGATTTTTCTTAGCCGGTAGTAACACAAACCTCACTTATGGAATTTTTCTCAGTCGGTAAAAAAGAATACCCCATGGGAGTCTTCTATAAATAAATCAAAGACTTATCCTATGGGAATTTTCTAAACATAAATAAAACACCACCCCAACAACATTTTCCATGCATAAATAAAAGACCGCCCTAATGGGAGTTTTCCACACAACATTATACCACCTAGGGTGTATACAATATCACATAAAAATAAAAGAAAACCTGGGGTTGAACAATTTTCTAAACCCATAAACACTATCTATATCACATCATCTCACAAGTATAGTATAGATTCTAAGGATACCCATGAAACCATCTCTACCCAGGCCAATACATATCCTCTCAAGGTTGATCTAATCATAGGGAACCACTTGGGTCCCCTAGGTCAATAAAATCAATGAACCATACTAGGGGTCCTCTATACCAATCTCAAGCCTTAGTTCTACGCCCATCACTCTAGGTAATCACACCCCTTAAAAACCACATGAATATAACATGGCCTCTCGGAACTCACAAGGTATGCCTCAAAGGCAATGGTTTATAGAGATACCTCAGTCCCCGCCTTGAAGTCCAACATCATCTTAGGTTAATACACTCACCAAACCTAACCCAGCAATCCTATTAGCTCTAATTTATCTCAGTGAAACACTATAATCAAGACCTATATCATAAGCGGTCGAGGCATAAAGTTGGGGCCCAAGGTCCTCAGGGGCCTTTTCACTTTATTAATCTCATGGAATCTCACTTTAAATTATACAATTAACATTACTTAAAAACTGAAATTAAATGTGTTAACTACCTAAGTGGTGAAACCAAACATCCCATACATTATAAAAAACATAAATTCTATAGGAAAAGTACACGAATGGCCTACCTCATTTTTAATTCAACTCTCTTTTTAAAGTCTTGTCCTAGAATCTCCACCTAGGATCACAAAGCTCGTACCACCACCTGAGTTCCTACCTCACATCACATACCATAAATACTTAATTATTATAATAATAATTAATTATTTAATTTAAACCAATGTTTAATAATCACTAAGACACTCACCGCATCACCAAATCACACCAAAACTGATTCCAACCACACACATGAGTCCAACAGTAAACCCCCGAAAATAATTTAAGCCAAATCCCTAACCCACTATGCCAAAACCATAATCAAATTAATTTAATTTTTAAATAAAATTTTTGATAAAATCAGTGGTATGACATACCACACCAAAATTTAAAATATACACATGTGAATGGACCCTTGGTACATCCTCTAGCTAGGTTGAGAAAAATACCTAAGAGAATCAGATGATTCCACTATGCTCCTACGGAATCACCTCAAGAACCTTAAATGAAGAAGTCCAAAATAAGAATAAACCAATAGGAATAATAAAGGATGGAGGAGGAAGGATATTATCACCTCAAACATCATTGAATTTTACCCAATAACACTTCAAAATTAAAGGGGGTGATGGGGGGAGAGTGGGTTTGGACCCCATGGTCATGTGCCCATATGAGTGGAATAAGGAGGGGATGACCCCTCAAAACCCCAAGGGAGAAAATTAGAAAATCCATCTTTTGAAAATTCCATCATCTAGCCGGTATTAGACCACCATCTAGTCGGTGGTTATAGCAGTCATATGGCTTATTATTTGAAGCCAATGATGTGCTAGTGGATTTCTAGATTCAAGGGTGTAGCAACCACCCCAACCCCTCTTCGGGCCCTCCTGAGCCCCTAGGACACCTCCTAAATTCCATTACTCATCCAAAAACTTTATTTTAAGGTGTCTAAACTCCAATAATTTTATTTTGAATCTAAGTTCTCAAAAATAACCATCTAACAAATTAAAAATTAAAAATTCCCCAAGTTTCCAAAACTTATTTTTACATATTGGGTATTATTGACTCCCCACCATAATACATCTCATCTCTAAGAAGTGTCATCAAATATCCCATAATTATTCATGTCTTACTATAACACCCTAACCCCAAAATCCCAAAGCCGGTGAATTACTTATTACATTGGTATGATTAAGAGGAATGAAATCCCAAAGTAATGATTAGTTTAGTAGTCTTGAAGAAACTAGATACATACATGTAACTAGTATTACACTGGGAAAGGTAAAAAAATACAATACATAACAAAAACTAATAAAATGAATCCATGGGAACTCAATATATGATATCCTACTCATAACCTGTTGAAGTTAAAAAAACAAAGGGGTGAGATCAAATGCTCAGAAAGGGTTATAAAAAAAAGCATGAATCAACAATAACTAAATCATAAAAAACTAGCATAGTAAATATGGCATGGTGAATAAATAAAAAACACACACCATTAACAATCTAAGAATGAAATTGCATCCATAGATTTTGTCATAGTGAAAACATCATGGATAGTAATAACTGAAAATGAAAAAAGAGAATTCCTATTAGATAGACGTCAAGTATCTGGCACATGATACCACTATACCATCGAAACGGTTTAAGTCTGTGGGTAGAAACATGTCTGATTTTTGGAAACAAGCTCTAAGGGTTTGTTGCCAACTGATTTGTCTCATGAGACATGTCAATGCATCGAGGGGATATAAAGGGTTATGCCCATCATTGCAATTACAAATCATTATTTATACATATATTTAATAAAAGTACAATATTCCTTATTAATATATTTATATAGTATAGTATGTTCATTTATCAATATTTCCATAGTTAAAACAATATTCCAAATGAACATCGTATGTAAAAGGGTATACGGCGTAAGACAATAATCATATCCATGAAACCAGAATATGGATATATAATATATTCACAATTTCAAATGAAAAATGATCTCAAATTTGAAGTGGATACACCACATAAGAAAGAAATAAGTGGTGAATAATGGAAATCTCATAGAATTAAAAGTGAGATAAGAAACACCTAACCTTATGTCTGAAAGTGTTCTTTGACTGATCTTAATGACCTGAATAATAAAATTTAGACTCATTAATTAATAATTCAACAACCTCCTCAACATTTAAGTTATTTATTATAACCTTATTAGGTTCATTCATGGCCTTTTTAATGGGTTCAAAAGGTTCAATTTTATTATTTTGGAAGCATTTTTATCCTTGGTTTTCATGATCAGTTTACTTGTATTCATGAATGGAAGTTCATTTGTAATATGGTTAAGCATCCATAATTGTAAATATATATTATTAGTGAAATTTATAGAGATATAAATGATCTTATAATGATATTTTTATATACCATGAGGATGAATTGTTTGATAAAAGATAATGATAAACGCTTGGTTTACTTGGCGGTTTTGTGCATAATAAACTTGTTTTGTATTATTATTTTATATTATGAGTGTATAAGGATTATAGAACATTAAATAAGATGAAATACATATATTATGATCTATTTAAACCATAAAAAAATTTCACGACCATAATTGAATATGGTAATAAAAATTGAGAACCTTTTATCCTTGAATGTGTTAAATTAACACATCTCGGATGGTGTTTTCATTTTTAGTATAAGAGGAGGGGGAAAGGAGAGATGATGATGAAATATTACATTAGAATAATAAAATTATAGTTCATGTAAGGTACTATAATTATCATATAATTTTGATGAGGGGAGATTAGGAAAGAAAAGTAAAGAAAGGGCCGCAAAATAAGAGAAAAATTGAGAAATCCCTCACGAAAATTTTGCATCCTAACAGCGTCACTTAAAAATTCACAAAATAGTTTTATGAGAGAAAGGGGGTATCTCATCACTCTTAAATAATATGGATAGAAATGGGAATATGTAATGACATATCACAACATAATTCAATTGAAAATAAAAGAGAAAACATAAAATGAAAGCTTTAAGAAAAGAGAAGGGTGGTAGATTCCGTTACCTTGTATGGTAACTCCCAAAACATGAATGTTGGGACCTTAGGGTCTTGAGGACACATTGGGAGGACTCATAGGGAGGTAAAACTACCAGATATATTAGGATAATGAGTTTGTAATGAAATAAAATTTAGGGGTGAGTGGTTATTTATAGTAAATGAGAGGGAGTTTTTTTAAAAAAAATTTAAAGGTACACCTTATTAGTGGTTTTTGCAAAACCATGGGATTTACCCTGGTATTTTCTCATAGTATTAGAAACTTGGGACACCTCATGTCATATTTTACAGTACACAATTCGACCAGACTTTTATATTAATTATTACATAATTATGATGTCATTAAACTACTGAAAACTCAAAACTGTATTTTTAATATTCACAAAAAAATCATGTATTTTAGAAAAAACACAAAAAAAATTACCCTAGCCATTTTTTGACGTCTATAATTAAAAAATGAAGTCCATTTTTTGAAAAAAAATATAAATATTATTAATTTAATTTTAAAAAAAATTATAATTTATTCAAAAATAACAATTTTAAATCTATAATTCATTTTTTAACACCTTGAAAAATTAATCAACATCGCATTACCTTATAACCTCAAGAAAATAAAATAATATTTTTATTTACTATTTATAAGGTTCGTATTACAATTCATATTACTATTCATAACAATATGTTACTATTCATAAAATAAACAAATTGGTTCTATAAGACTCTAAATAACTTACTGATCACAACCGGAGATGACCATTTTTTGAAATTCAAAACACAGATGTAGAAAATTTAAGTTTAATGTCTTGGTTATGACATTCTCATATAAATAACCAAGTGTTGTTTCATAGAGACTCAGTGCTTCATTCAATATAGGCTATCTAATGAATTGAAAATATTTAAGAGAAACAAGCCATAAAATTTTTGGGGTGTTATACCTAATCAGGTCATCAATTCACCACTTGAATGTTGTGTTCCATATATATACCCCAAGCGTTCCTCCATAGAGAAACTCATACATAATACATTCAAATCACTAAAATAAAAATCATTGACCAAATTCACCACTAAACACTGAGATGATTCTATATGGAACCCATTCATCTTGAAAACCCATTTTTTATTATGCAATTGATCATCAGGATTATGGTGCTCCCCATCATAGGTTCTCACTAAAAGAGGCCAAATTTGAGCTACGGTGCCTCCCCACCATCATAATTTCCTATCAAAACATAGTCCTAGTGTCCTTATAGATTCACCTAATGTGGTTCCTAATACCCACACCAGAACATAAGTGAAACCACTGGTCTAACAATGGAAACAACTCCATATTTTCAGTTCCCAACTAAATCGTCCAAGTTCCAACCACCCAATCATAAGCCCCGATTACACTAAATTTTCATAAAAAATACCCAATCAATTCTTGAAGAAAAACTGTCACATCTAATACAATTCACCTAATGCAGTTTATGGTCCACTACATCTAATTATACATGAAAATTAGTATTGGACATCCATTGTCCAACATACCTCAAAACACTCAGCTGCCCCTGTCGACGCATTACCAGTTTACCCAATCATGATTCATTAAATCCTGAAGGCATCCTAGGGTCATCTGAACATGTTAACCAAAATTTATACCCAACTTTTGGTGGAATTCTATATTTGACCCATCAATTATCCTTTTCCATTATCATGTTATACCAAGAGTATTGGCACACAACTTATATAATCACATTTATATCCCCTCAACTCATCCCAAGCCTGAAACCAATGTTTTTACTCCACCTGGTATTATATCTCGACTCATACCCTGCACTCATCAAGGAGTCTAGAGGAACCATTCAAATTTACTCATCTGTAACCCCAGACCCAATCGACCATATAATGGTTAATCCCACACACCCATGACACTATATGCATGGGTTCATGTTACTCATGAATGACACAAGGCTCCCCGCCATAGGAGTTTCATTGTCATCACTTTTCTAGACCAAAATCCTGAACACAATGAACCACACTCTACTCATCCCTAAATGTGATGAGTGGATGTGGTTGAAACCACTCATACCTAACTGGAAACCTGAAACATAATTCTTCACACACCCTCAACTCATAGAAATGCATCCATGGAATCTACCAAAATCCAATCCATAACATAGATCACCACCTTCAACCAGCCACTAGTGTACTACCAACCATATGGATTTACTTACCCCACTCCTCAAGAGAAATATTAATAGATTTAATTATGATTATGCATGTTCCACTCCACCCAAGAAATGATCAATATCCTATTTAACTTGATCAATCCCAAAACTCCTAGATTAACCATGTTATAGATCCTGGTCCACTTCGATGTCACCTCTCTTCACTAAGGTATGCTTCCTATCCCATCAAAACCCTGGGAAATTATTCCCACAATTCCTCATTAAGGTCATTAAACCTTGGCCTGCACATTTCCACTTTCCAATCCTCAATTTAATGACATTGTTGTAACCAATTAATTCCACCTCAAACTCATTAATCACGATGGGAATACATTCCCATTACACTTGATTACTAAATTCGAAATCATGATCATGTGAGTCACAAATCATCAAACTAGGATGATGCACCAAAACCACTAATCATGCTCCATGGAATGCCAATTCTCTAATCCAAGTACATCTCAGATATTCTCATCCAAAATATTAACATCTCACCCATGATAAGGCCAAACATACTCTTAGCTACCATCTGGCACCATACTAAAAAATTGTCTACCCATTCTTTCCCTATTCTTCTAAATCACATCCTAAGGTCCACAGGGTCATTCACCCTAATGGTCTTGTCCTTGAATCTATTCTCATCACCATAACACCCCAAATTTCATGCATTCCAAGGAACTAGCACCCAAGGTTCTTAATCTCAAAAAACCTAATGCATCATCATGAATTTATCATAAACTCAATAGCACCTCATGTGCATTGATATAAAACCCAAGGCATACACCCATGACTTTACAAATCTATTTTAATCTCAAAGTTGAGCTAACCCCTCTAATGAGTTTCCCTAAACAACACTATTACCTAAAAAAGTAAGGTCGAAGTCAATTATAGAGGTCTCTAGGTCTCTTTCCAATCCTAATAAGTAAATTCTTATAAAATCCCACAGTTAATGGAACATCATCCATGCTCCCATCTCAAAATACCATGACAACATATGTTCCATAATACCCACTCACTGAAGGAGACTGATGTACACGTATAACGACATCTCATTCCAACCCATAAGCCCATAAGGGAACTGATTCTAATGAGTATCCACACAAAATACTTTCCACTTGAGAATCTTGATCTCTTAAAATAGGGTTTTTGTATATAAAACTTCTTCATCATAGATTATCCATGACATAGAATGAAAATCATGAGGTTTGGTTAAATAGTGGCCTTAGCACTTTACTCATCTTATAGAATATCACTTTAAATTAGAAAAGTAAATTCAATTAATAAAAAAATTAAATTAAATGTGTCAACACCCAATGTAGAGTGACCACACATCACATGTATCATATGTAACAACTTCAGTTTTCATAGTTTTATCTTTTGAATATTTCTTTATAAATATCTGGATTTTTACTTAGAGTTGGCGCTGTGTTTTGGGTATCACAAAACCCAAAAATTAACATATTAAATATATTAAAGCATGCATGTTCATATTTTCATAATTAATGGTTTTATCATTGAATGGTATCTCATTTTAAAAAT
The DNA here is from genome assembly GCA_963277665.1 of Viscum album. Taxonomy (NCBI): domain Eukaryota; kingdom Viridiplantae; phylum Streptophyta; class Magnoliopsida; order Santalales; family Viscaceae; genus Viscum; species Viscum album. The sequence continues at coordinate 1,400,848,181 of OY728121.1, read as the reverse complement.
TTGATACTACAGTTGTTTCCAAAATATGGGGTTTGGTTAAGGAATAACATAAGTTTGTTCTGCATTACATGTTTTGTGGAAGATATTCATTGGTGGGTTTATTAAATAAATCAAATGAATTTTTTTGTTTTATTTAATTCTCAAAACCTAATCTTCTATATATAAATATGAACATACATAAAATATATAGGGTTAGCTGTATAAACCTGAGAGATTAGAGAGGATGAGGATAAGAGCCACTATTCTCATTAACAAACACTAGATCGTGGATCGATGGTGAACAAAATGAGGATATTCATAGGATGAATGATGAATGCAACATAATATTCAATGAAATTTCTAGAAAACATTTTCTTCTCAAATTATTGATCTTCTATCAGGGTATGGAATGTTATTTTGTGGTTTTTATCTCATGTGTTCTTGATTGTTGAGTATAGATGGTATAACTACTTAATTATTTTTTTTCATTCTTCACACGAACCAAGAATTTAATTATCATTCTTGAACCTAATTAACATTTTTCATTACACCAATTATTTACACCATTTATGGATTCTGTGTTTATGATCATTTTCTAGGGTCACATTAGCCAATGGTAATATCATATTGTTATTATGCCTCTCTAATGTTTTTTATTTATGTTCTTTATCGTTAGCCCATGGGTTTAGTGATTTAAAATTACCAGAATGGTTTGAGTGTGATAAAACCTCTGGATTCATGATGTATGTGTTAATGACATTAGGATCAATGTTTTTCATATGGATTGAGGTAGATTTGTGGATCACATATGACAGTTACATGTATCAAAACCCCATTTGGGGATAGAAGTTGTGGCAGGATTTGATTAGGCAATCTTAATCCTAATTTCTAGAAGCCAGAGGCTGATAATCGATGATTATAGATATATTCCTTTTATTTTTAGCTTTGGTTGAGTCAAAATTGGCTATAATGGTGAATTGGGTGGATTTGGAGTGTCTATAAAGACCGGGAGATGGGACTTCACTATTTGTAAAAACCCCAACTACATGTTGTGTATTCTGAAAGAATACATGCCATGTTTCTGGAATTATCACATTTTTTGTGTTTTTCAAAAATATAAATATCACACACCATGTGGTTAATCCCACACATCATGTGATACTACCCAAGTGGTTGATCAGTGTGTCAAGAGCACACGCCTAGGGCCCTGGGTGATAAAACACGTCGTGTTCCCTTAAGGACACATCGTGTGGTTATAAATGGTTAATTGATCCATGTATGGGTAAGAACACATAAAGGTAAATGTATGAAATTAAAAAAAAAATCCTTAATACACAAACCATGTAATTTTCTCATAAACTTATACCTTGCATATCTCCTTCTTTAGCACTCAGATTTGGGCCTGTGAGTAACCTATCCTGTGTAGAATTACATATATAACATGATGGTAGCCTTTAATTTGGAAATAGAGATATGAAATAAGGTTATATGATTAGGACATTTATTCCAGTGATGCTTGTCTAATGAAAATAATTGGGTTTGATCATTGGAGAGATGCTGAGTTTGGTACTCCCCTAACTCATCAGGGAATAGGTTCCCCCCATATATTATATACTAGTAGAGTTGTTACTCCCCCACACTATAGAAGGAATGGTTACTATATCAATGGAGTGATACTCCCCCATTATTGATATTAGATGTGGAGAATTTCCTTAACTATAGATAGTTATCTCTCAGTTATGCAGCACAGTAGTGAAGAGTGGGGCCTCTACTCTGATTATTATGAGGTTGTGTGTGGTGATTGGCATCATAGATATGACCTTTAGAGAAATGCGAAGAATCATCATCATACTTAGTTGAATATGGAGATTTATATTCCTCTCCTTTTTACTATGGTTTTAGTATGAGAATATCTAATTTTCAATTTCTTATCCCTATTTAACATATAGGTTGACATAACGATTTTATTTTATTGCTTCCCTTTTTGGTTTCAAGGAATCTTACTAATTATGGTTATACTCACCCCTAAATGGTTTTTTCATTCACATGTCGTGTCTAATGAATAATAAAAGTATATTAATGGTGAATTTAGTGGATGATTTGTCGAAGGAGTATCGCGGTATTTGGAGGAGTTGACTATATTTGGTGGTTAAACTAGGATGTTGTGAGATTATATCTCTTCTTTATTTCCCCATTTCCTATCATTGTCGAGTTGGGACCTCCGTCCTAGTTGGGAATTCATTTTTCCCATTTGTAATTTTATATCACCTTTCTACACATTGATGTATTTTTTAGAGTTTTTTGCATGAATTTTTTACTCTCTAGATGTTTTAAATCTATTATATCTTTTCACTATTTCATGGAGATGGGTGTTTATGCATGTGTACAGGTATATTAGGATAAGTCCTCCCATTTAATTTATATGACTACTCAGTGCTTTTCATCATCCCCTAGCCTATTGGAGGCAAGCATGGGGTTTATCTCTCAGCTTACTGTTGGACCAGATGGGGCCTCTGTGGGTTGGGTCATAAGAGAGTGGCATCAGAGGAGGTTTTTTCTAAGGTTATTGTTTGTAATTATACATGTTATGAGGATTGGTTTAGGAAATTAGTTAAATGATGTAGAAGTTTTTTGAGTTCATCTATTAAGATAGGGAACCCAGGGATAGTGCAGAGCTCGACGTATCTATACACTAGGGCTCTGGTGTCCTTTTTGTCGAATTGGAATATTATATCACTGATTATAGGGAAACAAATTCTACATGTATCATATAGGATTGGATATTTTTAATTCAATTTCATTCTTGATTTATCTCTCCATGTAGAGACTTAACCACATAAATACTAGAGCAAGTGTCTACCACCATTATATTGGAATGATTACAAGGAATCAAATCCCAAAGTTCCAAAGAGATTAGTATTATTGGTTAACCATATGAATATATGAGTCATGTATTATAAATAAATACACTAATTACAAAATAATTTTTTCATTATTGGATAATAAAATTATTATATCTAGAGTATCATTTCATATATTTTTTATTATACTTCTTGGATTCCTAGTTAAAGTAAATAAAATAAGGATGAGATAAAATGGTTAGTAAGGGTTAAGCATAATGGTACCAATAATGAATTAATGAGAATAGTCAATATCGAAAGTTAAATAACTGATAACACATTCCATTCAAAATATTAGTAAGGGAAATTAAATAAGAATAAATAAGTAATTAATGAGAATAAATCAACATGGAAAGGTAAATTATTAATAATAAATTCCATTAAAAACTAGTTAAGTCCTAATTAATATGGAAAGGTAAGAAAGTGAAACACATTATATTTAATAAATAAAATGATAATGAAATGCATCTATAGATATTTAAATGAAATAATCACATGGATAATAACAATAAATTAATTCCCAATAAAGGAACACTATAATTATTGGACATCATGTTTCCCAGGCACATGATACATTTACCATCAAGATCTATTATCAAGAGAGTTTAAATATATGGGTATTAACTGGTTTATTCTACTTATAAAAAAACTAAAAGGGTTTTTTTCCAATTAATTTCCTCTCATGAGACTACCAATGCATCATGGGTATTACATTAAATGGTCCCCATGTCGTAGGGCTTAAATTAATCGGTCCCCAACCCATGGGGCTTGAATTAACTAGTCCCTAACCTGTATAGTTCATGTCTAAACCATTTATATAAACAAAGTTCCTTATCAAATATTTGTATTGAGTAAAGGATACAGATTTATCAATATTTCCCTAGAAAATCAAATAACTATCAAAGTAAGTACTGTATGAAAAATGATATACGGTTTAGTAAATTAACATATTCGTGATAAATGATATTGAAAATTAGGGGAAATTAAATGTTCAATGATCATAGGAAATTGAATAATTTAAGGGGACTAAAAGAAATCAAAGTAGTAAATTTCAATACTAACCTTGGCCAAATTAATCAAAAACCATATAGAGGAAGAATAAGGATGGTATAAATACAACATATCCCAAGTGGACTAAAAATAAATGTTTATTGTCGTTTATGAATATAAATACTATAAAAATATCTTTTAATAACTTTCTGAAGAAAAATATCATTTTCATTTTGAAAATCATTTTGAAAATTAATTTCTTTTAAAATGACATTTAAAAAAAATTCTTTAAAAATTATCCTTTTAAACTTGTATAGAAATACTTGATGAAATGATGGTGGGTAAATCCATACATACCTTACTAGGTGAAAAAGAACAATCCTTTTTCACAGTAAAATGCTAGAAAAGTTCCTTGTTCAGAAAATGGTAAAAAGATTCCTTTGAAAACATTTGTAAAATAAAAAAAGGTAAAAATTTTATTTAATAAATAATTTTGTAAAAGTTAAAAACATTTTTTAAAACCTTTTTAGAAAAATATGGTTTTTAGAAAAAAAATAGGTTCTATGACTAAATAGATAAATGAAGTCAGGTTTTCTTAAAAAAATTAAAACATTTTAAGTACTGAAGAGTGGGAAAATTATATTATTACATGAAAAAGGTCATGAATAATCAAAGGATAAAAAAATTAAATGTTTTATTCTAAAGTTATATAATAATTTCCTATAATGGAAATTCAAGTGCAAATAATCCCAAACAAAATGAAATTGTGAAGTAACCCCTTGAAAAGACCACAATTTTGATGTGAGAATAAATAAATGAATAGATTATGTGTGTCAAATGTAAATCCAAATAAAACAAGTTTAAATACAACAATATATAGTAAAAATTTATTATGCACATAATCTTAGAATATTAATGACAATTAATAAGTAATATATCCCAATGAAAATGGATAGGATTATGAAATTGTTTACCACTTGGTAACTTTTAACTCAAATCCATGTTGAAGAAATAATTAAAATTGAAACTCAAAATAACATGAATTTAAAAAAATCATGATATAATATATCAAAATACGTGATATATACACCACACAAAAGAACTAAGTGGTGAATATGACTTTTATATCACAGATGTAAAAAGTGAGATAAAATTCCCTTACCTTATCCTTTCTTTTTATTGTGTAGTATTTAACCTTATATATAGTGGTTTAAAATATGTTAATAAATTATACCATAAAAAATAATATTCATAATATCATATTTTAACTTCTTATAATATCTTATTTCGTTTTTTTTAATATTTCATTATTTTCACAATTTCATGTGTTAATTGCCTAGTTTTTCAAGTATGTTTTAACTTGTTACATGTTGTTCCTATCATGATTTCTTAATATAAAGAATTTAAACCGTGATTTAAATATCATATATATTCATTATATATTTATTTATAATAAATCATAAATTTTGGAGATAATAATTGAAATGCACAGTTCATGGAGAAGGTAGGTCATACGTACGCATGAACATTACTTCCATTTCTTTTTCATATTTAAAAGAATGAAAAGTAAATTATATATATGTATATGTATATATATATATTATAATTATAGTATAATATTTATTTAATATATGTTTCATAGTTTTAATAAATCCATCCTTTATACATTCCATGTATAGTGTGAACGAATCACATCGCTTTGAGGAGGCGGTAGTCCACACTTCCACAAACGATGTTATCATATTTACACAAAATAAAAAGCATAAGGGAATGTGTTATATAAAAACTAAATAATCATAAAGACATAATAAATATAATATATATCATATATAAATATTGTTTCCATCATAATTCCCAACCATGAAAGGGGGTAAAGGAAAAAAAATGTCATCGTTTTGCATGGCGGTAGTTTTTCGTACACAAAAATGGTAAGCTCGTGACCCATTAGATGGAATTGTGTGTAAGTTTAGGTCAAACCTTTAACATAAAAAATATTAGTATATTTAGGATACTTGTTTTATTATATAATCATGTAATAATAATACCTGAGGGGGTGGATAATGAAAATAAAACAAAAGATTTTGAGGAAGGATGTTACCTCTTATTCAGGTAACTCATTTTGGTTTGCACCAAGGGATTCCTTGGTTTGATTTATGCCCAAGGTGAGGATTATAGGATTATGGGAGGTATTTTTAGTAGATATTTAGTAATATATTGTAATATAAACATTTTCCTGAGTGGTGTGAGGAAGTGGGGGTGAGTTCCTTTTTATAGTGAAGGATGAGTGGCATTCTTGTAAAGTTTTTAAAAGGGAATTCCACCATGTTTTCCTATGAAAATTGGATCCAATAATGGGGAAAATTATATAAAATATATTATAGGGTCTAAATATTTCTATCCAATGACTTTTATAAAATTTTATATGTCATTTTGGATCTTAAGATTAAGGTTTAATCCCTTGTTAAGTTAATTTTTCTCTTAATCGGTGTAATTAATTTTAACTAATTTCGCTAATATTTTTAATAAAAAACTAATTTTACATTATTATACATTTTAAATTCTTATTATTCCAAATTTTGAATCCATTTTTTCAAATTCAAATCACATAAGTGGCAGAAATTAATTTAAATTTAATCTCAGAGACAGAACAACGAAGCGAGTTTTTAAAGTAAAATGTTCAAAAGTTTGAGATGTGTTTATATCTAATTTCAATGTGAAATTGATTAAAATTACCTAAATTGGATTAATTGATATAAAATTTATATAAATAAACTTTTAAACCAATAAAAAATATAATTTAACTTTATAAATAAATTTGAAAAAAAAAAGCAGTTTTGAATTAAAATTCAGTATTTTTCACTATTCATCAAAAAATGAAACTTCATAGAAAAATACCAAAAATTAACCCTAACCTAATATTTATGTTTCAATTTAAAAAATGAATTTTATTTTAACATATAAAATTTATAAAAGTTCCAAAATTTTGATTTAAAATAGTTTCACCATTAAAAGGCGGTAAAAGTGTCATTATAAAAATATTGATTTTTATATGAAATATTGGGTTTGCACTTATCTTATGACTATAAAATCTATTGGATGAATGTCAAAAATATTTTATTTAATATAATATATATATATATATATATCATTAATATCACTCAATAATTTTAATTAATTTAATTTATTATGATAAAATTTATTTTTGGGCATAAGAATAATTTTCTATAAAAATATTCCCTTTATATTAAATTGGTATTTATATTAATTGATAATTAATTTGTAACCAATAAATTCATTTTATATTTTTTTAAACCATATATTTTCATAAGTTAGTTAATACTATTCATAACTACTGATTTTACATCTAGGTTGTATCTTATTATATTAAATAATAGTGTTTTATTAATAAGTTTTTGTTCAGTAAAACTCAGTCTTACGTGTAACATGAGTCATCGAAGAAAATTGTTGTTTTGTAAGATGCATGTTTACTCAGTATCACATGCATTGAAAGATATATCATGGTTTTATTTTATTAAAATAGTAAATATATTATAAAGTTTCAGGATATTATATTCTCTTACACACTTGGTGTTGCGTGACATATATACTATTGAATATAATGTTATTTAGAATTTCGAGGTGTTACATTATCCATGCCTTAAATAAATTGCATCCTCATAATTTAAACTCGGTCTTGGTAATATATTTTTTGATATTTCCTATGTTTAAATCCCACATCATGGGAAGGTTTCTTTAAAAATCCTCTAGAAAATAGAGAATCTGAAGTACAAAGGTTGTGTGGACTAACATATAACTAGGTCTCTAAGTAGGACAACATCAGTGGAAAGTATAGATACATACATAGAGTAAAAGCGTAAGCATTTATAGGTAGTGGTTGAGGTCATTAATCACAAACAAGTGAATGATCAATGGAAATTTTAGGTCCTCAAATCCATAAATATATAAGGATTTAAAAGACCATCAGTTCAAAAAAAGGGAATTATGACAACATTTTTGTTTTAAGATACTTTTCCTGATGTAGATGAATTATTTTATTGATAAATAATATAAGGAAATATATTTACTTGATAGGTTTCAATTTCATATGAACAATTCCATATTTTGGTTGTTCTTTAATCAATTTCCAATTCACCCATTACTTCAAGAAATGGATATCCAAAAATTAAATTTTATTCTTGAAGCAAAAAAATAAACTTTTAATGGATCGTAAGGCCCATAAAATAGTGAAAAGTCTAACTATTTGTCTCTAACTATTTGTCTCTAACTATTCTCAAAATTCAATATGGTTAATAAATTAATTTCTAAAACTTAAAATCAATACTAATGGTTCATCATTAATATTTATGTGTCAAATTGTTTAACTAAAAATAATGAAAAATTAACGAAGACATCACATAGTCAAGTGGTAGGTGCAAAACCCTTATCATCCTTCTGACATGGGTTCAAGTCCCATGGCCTTTATGAACTTGATGGGTTGTCACCCAGCATACAGGTTTTCCTTTCCTAAGACCATATTAATATAATTCCTATAAGTTTTCAAAAATTATTATAGACATCCTTGAAATTTTATCATTAAATATCATTTTAACTAAGGTTTTCAATACAACCTCAATACATAAATACTTTAGACATTTATTTCTACATAGGCCCCTTCTTGGTCTAGATTTTAACCACAATATCATTTGTAGGATTTCTAAATCATGAAACCTTATCTTCAATATAAAACACCTTAGGTTTAGCCTAGGTTATTCATTTTTATCACATATTCAAATCCTTCAAAATGGTTTGTAAAAAAATATGAATTATTCAAATAATATCCCTTAGGAGTTTCAAACCAGGTATGCAGTAAAGCTCATTTTCATATACTAGGTTATGCTTGAGTTAGGCCTAATTCACCTTATCCAAGCTGTTACCCCTAGGTATATATGTGGTAGAACCACATCCACCTGTAGTATCCAGATAAGGATTTATTTCTATGAAGACCCATATAATCTATTCCTTACCAAAATTCTAGGATATCATTCTATAATTATCCTCAAATTCTATCTCAGGGCTATGTTTTCAAATATAATTTTCCTAAATCTAGTTCCCAGGGTTTCTACAAAACATTCTTTGATACCAATTGTAGTGACCCAACCCTAGAAATACTGGATTTGGTGTCTACTACCATTACATTATCAGGATTAAAAGGAATCAAATCCAAAAGGATTGAAGATTTTAGTAGTCTTGTGATAAGTGCATTTCATGAATACATTTTTTAGTGTTTTAATGTATTGATTTTGTATTTAAATGAATAATATTTCCTATTTTAGAGAGAATTGACTTGTTTTATGTTTTATTGTATGAAATAATAGATCTTTGAAAAAGGAACAAAAAGAGGAGAAAATATAATCTTAAAGACACTTCGCACAATGAGAGAAATGAAGAGGTGTGATGCCAGATTTTTGAAAATGGATAAAGCTTGAAATTATATAGGAGAAGGATTACACATCATTTTATACAATTACATGTAATGACTTTTTCAAAAGGAATTAGTACAAGAGGAAAATTATTAAATCAAATACACATTGTGAAATACCATTACATGTCGTGTAACTACATTACATGATGTGATATTTTTTAGGACAAGATTTTGAAGAATATTTTTCCGAGATTCAACATACCTTAAATTCAAGGAATTAAATGACATGAAACTCCTTTACACGTCATTTAAGTGTTGACGTGCTGAAAAATAAATACATGAAGGCTGAGGCTTTGATAGGATTTTCCCATAAATAGAGCCATATGGCCACTGCTTTATGAGATTCTCATGATAGAGGATCTTGAGCTGCACCAAGGGACAACTTCCAGATTAAAGAGTGACAACTTGGAGCCCAGATTCTCCATCGTTCTTTGCTTCCATTCTTACTTGGGTATCCATGCTTCTCATTCTCATCATGCTTAGCATAAGTTATTAGTTCTCTTAGTGTTGGGTGATGTGATTATAGGGGGATTGTTTCTTTGTGTAACGTCCTGACCCAGGTGATATGCCCCAGTGCCCCAAGTCGGTTCACCATATGACCTCAGGCGCGCCTCTCCGTATGACATAGGCTATTGACTAGTAGTGAGGGTCTGGTAACTCCTTTATGGGGCGACTATACCCTCTTTTATCAGAATAAATACCAATAAAAATAAATAAACAAATGCAGAAGTATATATAATCATGAACAATACCAGTGTTACAAGATAACCAAAACAACAAATATAATATTTAACTGAAAGGGGAAATATGTTATGCCAATGTAAGTGTCAAAGTGTCTAAAATGAAACTAAATTAAAGACACTAAAGACTCCCCAGTGGGTCCCAAACCACATCTTGTTCCCTCATCCATGCTCTATCCCCGGTCATTAATCTAATCCAGGGCCTTTTCCCTTAACCTGTCCTACAACAATAAATTATATATGGGTACCGATCAGGCAGCCCAAGTAGGGTGTGAGTACAACTCAGTAGGCCACCACCAATGGTGTTTAAAAAAAATTCAGTCGATAATAGTGTATGAAGTTTTATAAAGAATAAAATTAAAGTGATAAAGTAAACAGCTTACATTTATTCAATTATTCATTATTTAACTGCATAAACCCCTAAGTTCCTCTGGGTAACCTTATCTCAATACCTATTTCAGCCCCTGCCAAAGTCTGAACCGTTTCTCATATTCAATTCACAATCATTATATCACATGGGATTTCATTATCCATTTAATTCAATTCATATTTAACCAATTGGTTCTATAGTCAAATATCAATAAATGGGTTTAGAATGTCATGTCTAGCACACTCATGATTATTTAGATCATTAGTCCCTATCTCACACTGCATGGGTATTTAGAGCCTCATTCCTTGTCCCATATAATAATATTTTCATGTATATTGGTTGTAGAACTTCATGTCTATCTCCCTGTGAGTATTTGGAGCATCAATCTCTGTCTCACACCCCATTTATCAAGCATACATATATATCATTAGTGTAGAATGCCATGTTTATCACTCTGTGAGTATTTGGAGCATTAGACCCTATCTCACACCCCATTTATCAATCATACATTTATATCATGGGCGTATAATATCATTTATATCACCCCATTTCTCAATCATTCATAATATATCACATATATCAGAATTCCCCATATTTCAAAATAATTAAGTTTAATCAACATTAACCCCTAATCACATTTCACATCACAATGTCACATTAATTAATTTAACAATTAATTATTAAAAATATAACAAATAAATAATCATATTATTTCCTTAATTAATTCAATAATGAATTAATCATGTCAATCTCTTTAATTAATTCAATAATTAATTAATCAAAACAATTTTATTAATTAATTCGACAATTAATTAATCACATCAATATCTTTAGTTAATACAATAATTAACTAATCACATCACTTTCATTAGTTAACTCAGTAATTAACTAATCACATTCACAACATTAATTAATTTAATAATTAATTAATTACATCAATTATATTAGTAAATTCTACAATTAACTAATCAAACCGCTTTCATTACTAGTTCAAAAAATATTTTATCACATAAATACCCTTAATTAATCCCAAATTAATTAAGTATGTCAACCCCATTAATTAATTCATCAATCAATTAATTAATAAACTCAACCCAAAATCCAATAATTAATTCAACAATTAATTATTTAAATCAACAATAACAATATCTCACAATTAATTCTATAATTAATTATCTAAAATTTAAAATATCATTGCCCCTTAATTAATTCAACAATTAATTATCCAATTTTTTCAATTCAATATTCCATCAATCTATATTAATTAATTTACTAATTAATTAATCTAATTCATTAAATTGCACAATCACAAACATCCCCCATTAATTAATCTGCCAATTAATTAATCCAACTCATAAATAAAAACATTACATCCATTGATTAATTACCCAATTAATTAATCTAAATCATCTCCCTTAATTAATTCCATAATTGATTAATGTAACTCAATATTGTTATTTAATTCAACAATTATATAACAACACTAATTCCATTAATCAATTCACTAATTAATTATTCCCTACTTAAACAATTCAATAACCCCAATTAATTAATCAATTGATTATTCCATGTTAATTAATTCAATAACCCTAATTAGTCATTGATTAATTGTTCTATCTCTATTAAATCAATCTCCCCAATTAATTCCTCAATTAATTGTTCCCTTTCAAACAATTTAATAATCTTAACATCTCAAATAATTCATTTTATAATTAATTATCCCCATCTAACAACTTCAATAAAAAAATAACTAATTCATCAATTAATTATTCAATCTTAATAAATCTCTATCTTGGTATAATTAATTCAACATTTATTTATCTAAAATCACAATTTCATAATCCCAACCATTCCAATTAATCAATTCTACAATTAATTAATCACATTCAATTATATTATTTAATTCAATAATTAATTAATCTATTTAATCACATTAATTATTTTGTTAATTAATTAATACCTTTATTTAATTCAAAAAATTAAATATTTCCATTACTCGCATTAATTAATTATTAAAATAATTAATCATGTTATTTAATTCAATAATTAAATAATCTCATTACTCACATTAATTAATTCATCAATTAATTATTTTATCAGTTGCGTTAATTAATTTCACAATTAATTAATCTCTTTAAATGAATCATTATCCCATAATTAACTCCACCTTTAATTATCTAAAATAATAATATCATTATCATGTAACTAATTTCACCATTAATTATCTCAATTAATAATATTAATATCATATAATTAATTCTAAAATTAATTATCCCCAATTTATGATAGTAATATTGTATAATTAATTCTAAAATTAATTATTCCTGAAACCCACAATTTCATGATTCTGACGTTAATTAATTCCCCCAAATTAATTAAATAATCAAGAACTCCAAGAACATCAATTTCTAAAGAACTCTTTTAATTCTAAAATTTGAATACACATAATCAAAATCATGACTATGGGATTTGAATTTTACACCACCTACCTCAAGATCGGTGATAAAGAATGCTCGCCAATGAATACCCCCAAATGAGCATAATCAATCAAGAATGTGTTGAAGAATGGGATTTATATCCGACTCCTTGAAAGTAGAGGAAGAGATGACAAAAGTCCTATGTCTACAATAGAAATCGACTACTAGATTCCTCTCAACAAGAACCAGATAATCTATTAGCAACGGATCTAGAAGAAGGTTAATAATTGAAAGGCATACCCTAAAAATCTAGGTTCGGACATCCAATACCCGCTCTGATATCACTTCCGAATTGAATCGGACTCTGGAAAATTAATGGAAGAAAACCCACACCGAGGAGGGAGGTTCATGGAGGGTCTTCTATTGAATATTTCTATGCATGGGGGTGTTTCAGTCTAAGGAAAAGGTGTGTGGGATGTGTTTGGTTGAAGACGGGGGGTGTGCAGAGCATCTTCAAAAATTAAAATGGGGTTAGGAGGTTCACATGATGTTGGATACACATTTTTAATTTACTGGGTGTCAAAAATATGTGACATGAATTCCCTTTTCACGTCATGTAATAATTACCAAGTAAAATCCCATCAAACCCTTTAAAAATTAATATATATTACGTGTGGTGAAATATAATTATACATGGTTAAATATTACACATGGTGAAATCTGATTAGATGTGGTGAAATTTAATATCCTGACATAATGACATGTGGAAAAAGACAGTTACAGGGAGTGTTGTCTATTTTCGTGACATGTTGACACGCAGAGAAAACAACTTATAGGGGTGTAAATTTTAAATGTTATAAATTAATTTTAATTCATTAATTAAATTCAAAACAACCCTTCTTTACCAAAAATTTAATAAGATTCATACATGGAAAAAGAAAGGATCTTACAATCTCCTTACTTTATAACAGCTTGTCCTCGAGATGCACTCATAAGTATCTCTAAGAAAGGTTGGGTTCTTACAATCTCCCCAACTTATAATAGCTCTTCCATGAGTGGTACTCCCAAGAACCTCTAAGATTCCAAGTAAAAAAGATTGAGCCATTGAGCCTGCATATCCACTTATCTCTCCCCAGTTTCCATAGTGTACAAACTATCGACATGGTCTTTTCCTACAACACCTACCCACTTCAACCCAAAACATGTATCAGATGCTCCTCAAAGGACACATCAGTATTAATTTCTACTTCCAAAAAACACCTGATGTGTTTCCCAACTCAATGTACCCAACAACCTCAACAAAAAAATCCAACATTGGCACTTATCCTTGCCATCAAAATAGCATGGAAAGTATGTACATCCACAGCCTCAAAGGTCCACCCATCCTTTCTTTGAGGAATATAAGCATGCACATTACAGTTTCTCATTGTCATTATGATGCCATCACTTCTACCCATAGTATTTCTCCACTCATATATTACATATAAATCGCTCCCCACCTTTTGAGTATTTTTAATTCCACCTTTTAGGAAATTCAACCACCACAAACCATGGCCCATAGTATTTATCGACCTCTGGTCCATCCATAGAACCCCCTTTGTATACTATTGATGGCATACCTCACGCCATCCAGGTCCACATATAAATCGTTTCATAAGAACAACTTCCAAAGGGCCCCATATCCAACCCAAACACATTTAGGTATCTAGGAATAAATCCAGAACATTCTCAGTGTACCCCAGATGATGTCAAGGTAGGGGTCACGATCGTCACTAATTAAAAGTACACTAAGAAGTCGTTGATGAATCACCAACTCAAATAATTCATTACTGATGTTACCTCCCAATATGGAAATTCCTTAATCTATCAAAAGTATTAGGCTTCCCTGACCACCACCATCTCAACACACTGATCCAAAACTATATAGTCTCTCAAAAAACCCACAATCAGGTTCTCAAATTATGGAATTCTCACAACCCAAACCACCCATATCAAGGGACAACTAAACAACACAAGGATTCTCATTTCATGGAATTAACATAGTTAACAAGTGGTATTTACACAAAACCATGTCAATTATTTCCCCTCTTTCCTTCCACATGGTAAATTCCAAGACATTATCTCACCCTTAACCATCCTACACCTAGGTCTTGGTTAACAAGGTTAAAAACAATATCATTATTTAAGTTTCTCATTTAGACACCCACTTATTCTCATCTTACATAATTTTAAAATCTTTCTAAATTTCATGTTAGGCATAATTTTTATTTCAATTTTACAATAAAAAAGAGTTCAAGTTCAACAACTTACCCAAAAACCATTTTCCCATGCATGTCTACAATGATGCATGTCACAAAATAATATTGAGTTCCTAGAATAATGGATGTAGACTCAACTCTTTTGACATTTTGGTCCATGAGTCAATCTAAACAAATCTCAAAGACAAAATAAGAAGAAAATAAACCCCTCATATAGCACTTTGTAACATCCTAGCCCAGGTGCAACGTGACGGTTCCCCGAGCCGGTTCACCAAATGACCTCATGTGCACCTCCCCGTATGCTAGAGGTTGACGACTGGCAGTGGGGGTCTAATATTGACCATGGGGAGACTATACCATCTTTTAACAAATTAAAAAACTAGTGTAAATAAATAAACAAATGCGGAATAATATATAAGAATGAACAATACCAATGTTTCAAGATAACCAAAATAGAAAATGGAATATTTAACTGAAAGGGGTAACATGTTATGCCAATGTAAGTGTCAAAGTTTCTAAAATTCAACTAAATTAAATACACTAATGACTCCCCAGTGGGTCTTGAACCACGTTTGGTTCCCTCATCCATGATCTATCCCTAAATAGTAATCTAATCAAGGGCCTTTTCTCTTAACCTGACCTGCAATAATAAAGTCTACTTAGGATACCTGATCAGTACCTAAAGAGACTTTATTGTTTTAGGATAGATTAAGGGAAAAGTCCTTGTATTTGATTTCTTTTTTGGGATAGATCATCGATGAGGGAACCAGACATGGTTCATGACCCACCGGGGTGTCATTAGTGTCTTTAATTCAATTTCATTTTAGAAACTTTAACACTTACATTGGCATAGCATGTTTCCCATTTCAATTAAATATTGTATTTTTTGTTTTGGTTATCTTGTAACATTAGTATTGTTCATGATTATATATGCTTATGCATTTGTTTATTTATTTATGTTGGTGTTTTACTATGATAAAAGAGGTTATAGTATCCTCATGATCTATATAAGACCCTTGATGATAGTCATCAGCCTCTGGCATATGGGGAGGCACGCCTGAGGTCATGTGGTGAATCAGCTCGGGGCACCGTCGCATGGCACCTGGGCGATGAAATTAAACATAG
Organism: Viscum album; assembly: GCA_963277665.1. Lineage (NCBI taxonomy): Eukaryota > Viridiplantae > Streptophyta > Magnoliopsida > Santalales > Viscaceae > Viscum > Viscum album. Next base: position 1,400,831,920 of record OY728121.1, on the reverse strand, counting down.
GGATTGTTTTTTTATTTAATATTCATGTTTTTTATGGTTCCAACTCATTATATCAATTCCAAATATATTTATTTTCTTATTTCATGATTATTGATGCATTCTGAAGGTTATCTTTTCATTGCATCAATTAGTCACCTTAGTTTTATCATGACCATTACACAATCTAGGATGGTTATGTTTAAATAAGATTTTAGGTTTTTTAATTATATTATTTTATTTAGTATATGACCATTCCAAAGGTGAAATCACAAGATTAGAGCGGGATACCAAGACTAAGGATCCACGTTGACCCGATTCCAACACCAAACCTGAATAAATTCATTATCAATTAAATCCCTAGAACATGTACCTAAAAATCACTGAACCTAGAATTTCACTATCCTGATATCAAACCCAATTATTATTTATAACATTTTTCTTTCCAAACCAATAAAACAGTTTCAATTTTAGTTTTCTTAATTAATTTAGAGCATACAATTTGTCCCTATGGTTTCGACACTCAGACTTACCAAGTACTAAATTTTTTGATAGTTAGTTTTTGTTTTTATAAATTAAAAAAAATATCCCCATAGGATTTAAAGACACTCAAAAGTCTGTCATCTTGGTAAACCAGATACATAAATGAGCATTTTATTACAAATAAATACACTAATTTCGATATAAATTTTTTTCTTTCTTGGATAATAACTTTATTCCATCTAGCGTATCCTTTCATATCTTTCTTAGTATACATATTGGATTCTTTGGGAAGGGAAATAAAATAAGGGTGGGCTCAAATGCTCCATAAGGGTTAAGCATAGAGAAAGTAATAATGAATCAATTAGAATAGTTAATATGTAAAGGTAAATAATTGATAAAAAATGCCATTCAAAATCTCATTGAGGGTAAGTAAAGTGTAACAACCCAAAATTTTATTAATGAAAATATTTCTTGATCTAATTAAATTTTTTATTATGTAAAATGGTTATATAACATATAAAATTCTTTGGTTTTATGTTTTTTTATTTTAAAATACCATTAAGAACTATTATCATTGCTAATATAGTCATTGAATAGTGACCACATGATTAATATAAATATAGGGCTTTAACAAATCCAATTTACTCGGACAAAGGAAGCGATAGCCTCATCTAGTAGAATTGATCCATATAAATCCCATTTTTCAAAGATCGGAAAGGAGGTAGTGTCACTGGTCTTTGCTCTTGACCAAGCCCAAGCCGAGCTTCAACGCGTTAAGCCATAACGGAACTTCCTACGGGAGAAGTGGAAGTTAATAGAGATTACCACCCGAGCAATGTTTTTTGAGCCTCCCAAAGAGTATGTCTCCATCACACACCTTACCCTTAGGTCTTATACAGGTGTTTTAAGGGGTTATGTAACAAGACCCTATAACTATGAATATGTGCATTATTTTTGTATAGAGAATATACATTCATTTTATTATTGTTACTTCGTAAATAGATTTAAAACAAAAAACAGTATTTTTAGTTAATATTCAATTAAAAAAACTATTTTGATGAATTAATGGATTTTTGAATTAAATAATATTTTAATAAAATATTATTACTAAATTAATTTTTATTAGATATAAATTATTTTATAATTTTTTATGAATACAATTATAATTTTTATTAAGGTTTGAAAACTGTTTTTGTCAAAACCCATTAATTTTTTATAAATATCGGTTTTTATTTTAAAAGTAAAAATTCGCATATTTAGAAATTTATTCAGATAAAATGAATATTATTTTTTGAATCAATACATCAAAATTATCCAACAGTGAATTTTTCATAATTTTCTGAGACATTCAAATTTTTGTGCTTTTGATTAGTTTAACATGTGGTATCCAAAACCTAAATAATAAATAATTCCCCCTATTTTCTTATATATACCAACCCAATATCCTACTTCTCTTCACTGAAAACACTTTAAGAACAACCCTAATCTTCTCTCATCTCTCTATTATCATCCAAAGTTGTCCCAAGCTCACAAGAATCCTCTCTCAAGCCCCTCCCAAGAATTTGGGATCACACTTCCAAGTAAGGGAATTCTTCATTTCTCATTTTTTTCCAAGTTTCTTTATGAAGTTATGCCCTTTTATTTTCAATTAAAAATGATGGGGTATGATTTCACACCTCCCCTATACTTTCCTCTATATGTTTTTATGATGATAGGTTCCTTTCTCTCTCATTAATTCCTTCCAGGTACACCTCTTACCATGTTGAAATTTTGTAAGGGATTTCTTCCTTTCTCATTTTTGTCCAAGTTTCTTTATATTTTTATTGCCTTATATTTCAAATTAAAAATTTTGGGGTATGATTTAGAACCTCCCTTATACTTACCTAATTATTCTTGAAATATGATAGACCTCTTTCGATCTCATTAATTCCTCCCATGTACACCTGTTACCATGCCAAAATTTCGTAAGACTTATTCCATTTCTCCTCTTTCTTCAAGTTTCTTTATTATGTTACACCTTCTATTTCCAAATTCCATATGTTGGGACATGTATATATATGACCCCCTTACTTTCTATTTCATTTACATATGATGAGATACCCATTTCTCTCTCCTCAACAATTTCTATGAATTATTATGTCACATTGTTATGCTGTCGAAATTGCATCGTGATTTTCCAAGAAAAAATCATTGTGTAGTGAATATCATACCCATGTATCTATCAAGGGTATTCACCTTTATGCACATATACATATTTAATTGTAATTACATGTATCTATTTTAAATTCCTTAATTGTGGAATAACTTATAATGTTTAATGGTTCCATGTTATACGATCCATGTGGCACACTTATGCATGAAATGAAATATTTATAAAGGGTGTTCCCTGATAGTGCTCCAATGCATTGGGTTGAGATTAGTATCATGATAAGTAAAGTGAAATTAGGGTTTAATCATGCTAATTCAAGTTCAATTATGGTTTATTCATTCTAATTCAAGTGCAATAAGGGTTTACTCATGCTCTATGTTCAATGAACATTGGTTCAGGCTAATATCATGTTAAATGTTGATTCCATATTTCCATGTAATGATAATTTTGATATATCATGCCCTTATGTTCATGTTTCTCTTATGATCCATTGATATTACTATTTTCTAACATGTACTATATTCTTCATGTTATTCCTTGTTTACTCACTTACCGGGTTTTATAGCTCTCCCTTTTTTTATGCATGTCCTCAGGTTATCCCCTACAACGCTAAGTACGAAGAAATGTGTGTGGTCATGTAAAAGAAGTTTTCAATAATGATGTGTATTTCATGTTTTAAGTTGTTATGTAATGTTCCTAAGCCCCAAATACACTAGAACTCTCGATCTTATATGTTTTATCAAGTGAATATTTTATGTAATAAATTATGTTTTAAGTGTGAAATAAAGAGAAGGGTTGTTATAGTTGGTATCAGAGGATAGGTTTAGTTATTTTTAAGACTAGGATTATAAAACCCTAGTGAAAGACTTAGGGATAATACTAAGTATAATAAAAAAGTCCCTAAATTTTCGTGAGTATTTAGTAATTGGTTTATCAATAAAATAAATCTATGTCTAGATATGAGCAGGTAGAGTCAGCTCTAGCACAGATGTATCTAGGGGTAAAACCCGAAAACACCACTTTGAGCTAGACTCGAATGGGAGTTGGTGAATGACAATAGGCCCTTATGCACTCCTGTTTAGGACACTCCTAGGGGATATGATTTGGTATATTACTAAGCTTAGTTTGAACCATTTTTAAGGGAAAAATGTCCCAAAGAATATATGTTGGGAAGTAGATCATGGATAACATAGATTGAAGCCTATAAATTTATAAGTTAAGGAAATAAAAGTAATTTATAAGTTATACCTTTTTGTATTTAGATTACCCTTTATGTGTTACCCATGAATTTCATTTTATTCCATCCAATGGCCGGTAATAGGAGGACTCAGGTTAACAACTGATGTGAAGATCAATGTGATGATTGTTCTAATGAGATGCCCAATCTGATGGGAGTGGGAATCAAAAACTTTGTCATGATACTCTCTTAGTTAACTCAAGTTTTGAATAGAAACATGGGTCAAGGGGAACTTTCAACCCCCCCCCCCCCCAAGAAATAACAAGTTCTAATTTAGAGCTTCATGAGACAATGGCCTCCTACTTTTAATGGATCATCTAATACATCAATTTTCAAACAATGGATCAACTCCATTGAAAATATCTTCTACATCCTTTAATGTTCTCAACAAGAGAAGTTTATTCTGGCTTTTTATCGTATGGAGGGTGAAGTTGATCAATGGTTGACATTGATCAAAAATATGAATCCTGGGAAGGATATTAAGGCGTTGTAATAGAAGTATTTCAAGAAAATGTTTTTCGATAAATATTTTCCTTGCACCCTCCAAGTTAAGATATAAAGTGACTTCCTTTCTAGAATGAAAAAATATGACGAATCCATCGGAGTGTATGAGGAAAACTTCACATGGTTTGTAAGATATGCCTTCGGATTTTTCTGTACACCCGAATTCAAGTTCGACGGCTTCTTTGGTAGGCTAAAATCTAGCCTACGGAAATCCCTAGCGATCCGTGACTTTGAGAGCTATAAGGAAATTGTCGGATGTGTCCTCAACATTTAAATGGAGATCAGAGAATCTCAAGGGTATCATGGGGATAAGTATAATAAGGTGGACTTTAATTCTGGTGGTCCGATGGATAAATCCAACAATTATAAGAGAATACAGCACCCCACTTGGCAAAGGTGTGGAAAGAATCACCCTAGAAATTGCCTGAATGGGATGAGGAAATTATTTAATTGTGTAAGAGAAAGGCACCTATCCATTAACTACAGACAAGAAAAACCCGTGGTTGTGAAAAAATAGAGTAATTCTTTGTTCGACCCTCAACGCGATGTTCATTTCTTCAACTGAAAATAAATAGGGCACTTTTAAAATTAGTTCCCTAAGCCAATGGTTTTCAAAGGCAATCCAAAACCTCCAAGGAAACTAGGGTGAGATTTTTCCATCACTACTACCGAATTGAACCCCAAAAACAAAGTGGTGATAGGTAAGTTAGTTATTCATTCAATAATAGGGAACATACTTTTTTATTCTAGTTCTACACATTCTTTTATATGCCAAAAGTTTAGTAGAACAATCCCAACACCACCCCAAATCATGGAAGTAAAGATGTCAGTAAGAACAAAAATGCGGCAATCATTGCATCCCATGAATATAACACCTCCCCTGTCATAATTTTTGGATTGAACTTCCTGAAAAATCTCTTCATACTCCCTCTGGTGTAATTTGATGCAATTCCTGTTGTAGATTGGATTTCCTTATATAGATCCAACATAAATTTCCGTGAGAGGGAAATCACTCTCCATATAGTGAATTGACCGTCGATTATGTACAAATAAAAGGAGGAGGAGGAATCTTATTTAGCACCATCATCACAAATGTGGATATTAATTCCCTATGATCATGTGTATCTTGCTCAGATGATTGATTCTAAGGAAGTAACCATCCTTGAAGACATGCCTATTTTGAGGGAATTCACTAAAGTGTTTCCCGAGGAATTGTCTGGTCTTGCTCCTAGAAGAGATGTTGAATTATCAATTGATCTTACACCTGGGGCATTTCCAATATCCAAGATTCCATATAGAATGGCTATTTTGGAGCTTGAGGAACTGAATAAATAACTATAGGAGAATTTGGATAAAGGTTTTATACACCCAAGTGCTTCACCATGGGGTGAACTAGTCCTCTTCATCAAGAAGAAGGATAGGACAATGTTCCTTTCCATTGATTATTGTGAGCTCAACAAAATCACGATAAAGAACAAGTATCCTCTCCCACGAATTGATAACTTCTTCGATCAGCTATGTGGTTCAAAATACTTCTCCAAGGTGGATTTGTAGTCAGTATATTACTAAGTAAAGGTAAAGAAGGAAGATATCCCCAAGACTGATTTTCATACAAGATATGGGCACTATGAATTCATAGTAATGCCTTTCAGACTCACTAATTCTCTAGAAATCTTCACGGACTTAATGATTATCATCTTTATAGATTACCTTGACAAAATTTTGGTAGTCTTTATAAAATATATTATAATATACTACAAAATAAAGGAGGATAATGAGGAGAATATAAGCATTGTACTAGAGACCTTGCGAAAGGAGAAGCTCTATGAAAAGTACAGAAAGTGTCAGTTCTGGTTGAAGGAGGTCCCATTCTTGGGTCATATCATCACAAGTAATGGGATATCTATGGATCCCTCCAAGAAAAATGCAATTTATGGATGGTCGAGGCCAACATCAGTAACAGATATCCATATCTTCCTGGTGTTAGCTGGATATTATCACTGATTTGTAAGAAATTTCTCATTATTTTACAACCCTCTTACCAAGCTAAATAGGAAGATAGTAAATTTTTCTTGGAGATATGAATGAAAAGAGAGCTTCCAGGAGTTGAAAAGGAGGATTATCACTGTGCATGTGCTCACACTACCCACAAGTGGAGAAATTTTTGTGGTATTTAGTGCTGCTTCAAAAAAGGGCATGGGATGTGTGTTGATGAAAAATGAAAAATTCATTACCTATGCTTCAAATAAATTGAAATTTCATGAGAAAAACTATCCAACACATGATCTGAAGTAGGCTGCAGTAATCTTCACTTTAAAAATTTGGTGACATTACCTCTTTGGGAACAAGTTTGAAATATACACGGATCACAAAAGCCTCAAATATATATTCACACAAAAAGAGTTGAATATGAACCAACGAATATGGATAGAGATGATAAAAGACTCTGACTGCTCAATCCATTACCACCCTGGGAAAGCGAACAAGGTGTAGGATGCTCTTAGTAGAAAAGACCCAGCGATTCTATCATTGATGAAAATTAAAAAAGGATATAATCTTCTTATATTTGATGAATATGGACATGGGAATCATAAAGAAGGGAACATCATCAATCATTTCAAAAATGATTATTCAACCATCTCTTTTGGAAAGCTTAAAGGATGCTCAAAAGGATGATGTGGGAATTCAGAAGAAAGTGGAAACTATAAGAAAAGGGAAATCCTCAGAGTTCAATGTTAATGAAGAAGGAATCATGATATTTGGGATAGGACTATGTGTTCTATCAAATCTGGAGTTAAAGAATGAACTTTTGGATGATGCACAAAGTTAAAATTTCTTCATTCACCTAGGAAACACAAAGATGTATTGAGATATCCAAGAAAATTATTGGTGGGATAATAGGAAGAAGGAGATTTCTGAGTATAAATCAAAGTGCCTGGTATGTCAGCAAGTGAAGGTTGAGAGGAAAATGTCTAAGGGAATGATGCAACCATTACCCATACCAACATGGAAATGGGAGAACATCGCCATGGAATTTGTCACTGGACTTCTGAATACATCCAAAGGAAATAATTCTATCTGGGTTATTGTGGATATTTTTAAAAAGACTGCCCAATTCACTACAATTTAGGAGGATTTTTTATTGGATAAAATGGAAAGGATATACATTAGAGAAGTGGTAAGGCTGAATGGAGTTCCACTGTAGATTGTATCCGATCAAGATCCAAGATTCACCTCTAAGTTCTAGAAGAGTCTTTAACATGCTCTTAATATTGATTTGAACTTCAGTATGGCTTATCATCCTCAAACTGATGGCCACTCTGAGTAGACTATCTAAACACTTGATGAAATGTTGAGAGCATGCTCAATGGACTTCAATGGATGATGGGATCAACATCTTCCTTTAGTAGAGTTCTCTTACAATAACAGCTTCCAATCAAGCATCCAAATGGCTCTTTATAAAGCCCTATATGGGAATAGGTGCAGAACACCGGCATGTTGGGATGAATTTGGAGAGCGAAAACTCCTTGGTCCAAAAATGGTCGAAGAAATAGTGGAGAAGGTAAAGACCATCCAACAATACATTAAAGAAGATCAGATTTGACAAAAGAGCTATGATTATAATCATCGATGAGATCTAGAGTTTAATGTCGGAGACATGGCATTCCTCTGCATATCACCATGGAAGAGAGTTAAGAGATTTTTTAAGAAGGTAAAGCTTATTCCAAGGTACATCGGCCCTTTTGAGATCCTTGATCGCATTGGATCAGTGACCTATCGACTAGTACTCCCATCAAACCTATCTCAAGTACATGATGTATTCCATGTATCACTCTTGAGGAAGTACAAACCTGACCCATCGCACGTACTCAATCTAGAGTTGGTACCATTTGAGAATAACATCTCCTATTAAGAGAAGCCAGTGAAGATCTTAGATCCTAGGGAAAAATTTCTACTAAATAAGACAATTCCCCTTCTCAAGGGGTTGTGTAGAAACCACAAGTTTGAAGAAGCAATGTGGGAATCAGAGGAAGTGATGAAGAAGAGTAACTCTCATCTGTTTTAGTGGGGGGAAAGGAAATTTTGAAGATGAAATTTCTTAAGGGGGGTAGATTTTGATGACCCAAACTTTTATTAATGAAAATTCCTCTTGATCTAATTAAATGTATTATTATGTAAAATGGTTATATAACATATGCACTTCCTTGGTTTTATGTTTTTATATTTTAAAATACCTTTAATAATTTTTATTATTGCTAATATAGACATTGAACGGTGACCACATGATTAGTATAAATATAGTTCTTTAACAAAACCAATTTACTCGGACAAAGGAAGAAATGGCCTCATCCAGTAGAATTAATCCATACGAAGCCCATTTTTCAAATATTGGAAAAGAGGAAATGTCATTGGGTTTTTCTCTTGACCAAGCCCAAGTCGATCTTCAACATGTTAAGCATGAACGGAACTGCCTACAAGAGAAGTGGAAGTTAATAGAGATTACCACCCGATCGATGTTATCTGAGCCTCCCCAAGAGTCTGTCACCATCGTACACCTTACCCTTAGGTCTTATTTGGGTGTTTTAGGGGGTTATGTAACAATACCCTATCACTATAATTATGTGAATTTTTTTATATAGAATATACATTCATTTTAAAATTGTTACTTTGTAAATAGATTTTAAAGCACAAATATTATTTTTAGTTAATATTCAATTAAGAAATATATTATGATGAATTAATGGATTTTTTAATTAAATAATATTTTAATAAAATATTATTACTAAATTAATTTTTATTAAATATAAATGATTTTATAATTTTTTATGAAAACAATTGTAATTTTTATTAAGGTTTGAATCTCTTTTTGTCAAAACCCATAAATTTTCGATAAATGTCGGTTTTTATTTTAAAAGTAAAAATTCACATATTTATAAAATTATTTATATATAATTAATATTATTTTTGGAATAAGGACTTTGAAATTATCTAGCGGTGAATTTTTCATTATTTTCTGAGATAGTCTAATTTTTGGGTAAAAATTAAATACTGTTTAAATATATAATGTGTTTTATGACATCATAATGACCCAATAGTGTTGTAATAAAAAACTATAAAATGTATTTTCGGCCAATATATGTTTTAACTTTAAAATAATGTGATTTTAGACTTGTTTTATTAATTTTATGGTGCCTTAGTGGACCCTACAAGACTTATAAAGCATTTTAACTTTTAAAATAATTTCCTTGAGAGTGTGACTCATCTCCATTTAAGAAAGCCTGATATTTTAAGAATTTGTTCCATTGGCCTTATAAAATAATGTTTTCCACTCCACTTTGGAAAAAATCATGGGCAAAAACCATGGGTTGGTTTGTGGTTTTTATTAGTTTAATATGTGGTGTCCAAAACCTAAATAATAAATAATACCCTCTCTTTTCCTATATAAACCCACACAAGATCCCACTTATCTTCACTAAAAACCCTTTAATCACATCTTTAATATGACCTACTCTCTCTATTATCCTCCCAAGTCACCCCAAGATCCCAATAAGCCTCTCTTAATCCCCTACCAAGCCTTTGGATTTACACTTCCAAGTAAGGGATTTCTTCCTTTCTCATTTTTGTCCAAATTTATTTATGTTGTTATACTCTTTTATTTTCAATTAAAAATGATTCTGTATGATTTATAAACTCCCCTATAATTCCCTAATTATGTTTTAATGATTATATACCCCTTTCTCTCTCATTAATTCCACTCATGTACACTTGTTACATGCTAAAATTCTGTAAGGGATTTATTCCTTTCTCATTTTTTTTCCAAGTTTTTTATGTTTTTATTCTCTTTTATGTCCAATTAAAAATGTTTGTGAATGATTTATCACCTCCCCCATACTTCCCTAATTATTTTTTAATTATGAGATACCTATTAATCTCTCATTAATTATTCCAATGTACACCCGTTACCATGCTGAAATTTCATAAGAGTTATTCCATTTCTCCTCTTTCTTCAAGTTTCTTTATTATGTTACACCTTCTATTTCGAAATTCCAAATGTTGGAAAATGTATCTATGTGACCCTCTTACTGTCCATTTCATGTAAATATGATTAGATTCTCATTTATCTCTCATTAAAAATTTTTATGAATTTTTATGTCACGTCGTTATGCTGCTAAAATTACACCGCGATTTTCCAATCCAAAATGATTGTGTAGTGAATACCATAACCATGTATCTATAAAGGGTATTCACATTTATGAACATATACATATTGAATGGTACTTACATTTATGTATTACACATTCATTAATTGTTTAATAACTTATAATGTTGAATGATTCCATGTTATATTATCCATGTGGCACACTTATGCATGAAATGAAATGTTTATAACGGGTGCGCAATGATTGCACTCCAATGCATTGGGTAAAGATTAGTATTAGGATACGTCAAGTGAAATGGGGGTTTAATCAAGCTAATTCAAGTGTAATTAGGTTTTACTCATGCTAATTCAAGTGAAATGAGGGTTTACTCATGCTCCATGTGCAATGAGCCATGCCTAATGCTAATATCATGTTCAATGTTGATGTCATATTTCCATGTTATGATAATCATGCTATATCATGCATTTATTTTCATGTTTCTCTTATGATCCATTGATATTTCTATTTCTTAAAATGTAATGTATTCTTCATGTTATTCATTTTTAATCCCTTACTTTTCTTTATAGCTCACCCTTTTTTATGCATGTCTTCGGGTTATCCCATGTAATGTTATGTATGAAGGAATGTGTGTGGTCATGTAAAAGAATTTTTCAATAAAGATGTGTATTCCATGTTTTAAGTTGTTATGTAATTTTCCTAATCCCCAAATACACTAAAAATATCAATATTTTATGTTGTATTGAGTAAATATTTTGTGTAATAAATTATGTTTAAGAGTGAAATAAAGAGAAGGGTTGTTATAGTTGGTATCAGAGGATTGTTTTATTTATTTTTGGGATTAGGATTAGAAAACCCTAGTGAAATCCTTAGGGATAAGACTAAGTATAATAAAAACATCCCTAAATTTTGGGGAGTATTGAGTAAGTGGTTTATCAATCAAATACTTCTATGTCTAGATACGAGCAGGTAGAGGCAGATCTGGCATAGATGTATCCAAGGGTAAAACTCGAAAACATCGATTTAAGCTAGACTCGAACGAGAACTAGTGTATGACAATGGGACTTGCTGCACTCTTGGTTACAAAACTCCCAAGGGATATTCTTTGGTAAATTCATGAGATTTTATTGAACCATTTCTAAGGGGGGGAAATCCCCAATGAATATATGTTGGAAATTAGATCATGGATAACATATATTGGAGCCTATAAATTCATAATTTAAGGAAATAAAAGTAATTTATAAGTTATCCCTTTTTTGTTGGATTACCCTTTATGTGTTACCCCTAAATTTTTTTTTATTCTAGCCAATGGTCGATAATAGGGGGACTCGGGCTAACAACTGATGTTAAGATCAATGTGATGACTGTTCTAATGAGATTCCCAATCTAATGGGAGCGGGAATCGCAAACTTTGTCATGATACTCTCTCTGTTAACTAAGGTTTTAAATAGAAACATGGGTGAAGAGGAATGTTCAACCCCCTAAGAAAGAATAATTCGCAATTGAGGGCTTCATGAGAGAAAGGCCTCCTACTTTTAATGGATCATATGATACCTCAATTACTGAACAATGGATCAACTCCATTGAAAATATCTTCTACATTCCTCAATGTTCTGAACAAGAGATGGTTCTTATAGTTGATTATCATATGGAGAGTGAAACTGATCAATGGTGGACATTGATCAAAAATACGAATCCTGAGGAGGATATTGAGGTGTTGGAATGGAAGGATTTCCAGAAAATATTTTTTGATAAATATTCTTTTCACACCCTCCGACTTAAGATGGAAAGGGACTTCCTTGCCCTCAAGAAAAAAAAGATGACGAATCCATCGGAGCATATGAGGAAAACTTGACAAGGCTTGCACAATATGCCTCCAACTTTGTCTTTACCTTCAAATTCAAGGTTGACCGCTTCTTTGGGGGGATAAAACCTTGCCTACGGAAATCCCTAGTGATCCATGACTTTGAGAGATATGAGGAAATTGTCTGATGTGACCTCAAATTTGAAATAGATATCAGCTAATCTTGGGGGTATCATGGGGATAAGAAGCATAACGTGGAATTTAATTCTCATGGTCTGATGGATAAAACCAAAAGTGCTAATAAAATACATCACCCCACTTGAAAAAGGTGCGGAAATAATCACCCCAAAAATTTCCTAAAGGGGATGAGGAAATGCTTTAGGTGTGGAAGATAAGGTCACTTGGCCATTAACTGCCGACAAGAAAAATGCACAGCTACGATAGAGGAGATAAACGCTCTGTTTGACACTCAATGCATTTTTCATTGCTTCAACTTCAAATAACCAAAGCACTTTTCAAAACAATTCCCTAATAAAAGGGTTTTTGAAGGCAACCAACAACCTCTAAAGCATCAAGGGTGAACTTTTTCCATCACTATTGCCGAAGTGAACCCCAAAAATGAAGTGGTTATAGGTACTCTAGTTATTCATTCAATAATAGTGAATGTAATTTCTCATTCTATTTCTACACATTCTTTTATATCCCAAAAGTTTAGTAAAACAATCCCAACACCACCAAAAATCATGGAAGTAAAGATGTTAGTGAGAACGAAAAATGGGAAAATCATTACATCCCATAAATATAACTCCTACCCTATCATAATTTTTGGATTTAACTTCCTAGAGAACCTCTTCATACTCCCTATGGTGGAATTTGATACAATTCTTAGCATGGATTTTCTTTCCTTATATATTGCCAACATAAATTGTCGTGAGAGGGAAATCACTCCCCATATAGAGAATTGACCCTCGATTATGTACAAGTGCAAGGAGGAGGATTAATCTTCTTTAACACCATAATATCAAGCGTGGATATTACTACCCTATGAGCATGAATATCTTGCTCAGATGATTGAGTCTAAGGAAGTAACCATCCTTGAAGACATTCCTATTGAGAGAGAATTTGTTGAAGTTTTTCCTAAGAAATTTCCTGGTCTTCCTCCTAGAAAAGATATTGAATTATCAATTGATCTTATAACTGGGGAACTTCCAATATCCAAGAGTCTATATAGAATAGATGTTTTAGATCTTGAGGAGCTGAATAAACAACTACAAGAGAATCTAGATAAAGGGTTTATACACCCAAGTGCTACACCATGTGGTGCACCAGTCCTCTTCATCAAGAAGAAATATGGGTCAATGCGCTTTTTCATTGATTATCATGAGCTCAAAAAAATAATGATAAAGAACAAGTATCCTCTGCCACAAATAAATTAATTATTTGATTAGCTATGTGTAGAACAATACTTCTCCAAGGTGGATATTTGGTAGGGATTTTACCAAGTAGGGGTGAAGAAGGAGGATATCCCCAAGACAACTTTTCATACAAGATATGGGAACTATGAATTCATATTAATGCCTTTAGGACTCACTAATTCTCTAGAAATATTCATTTAATTGATGAATAGACTCTTTATAGATTACCTAGACAAAGTTTAGGTAGTATTTATAGAAGATATTCTAATATACTCCAAAACCAAGGTAGAGCTTGAGGAGCATCTAATCACTATACTAGAGACCTTGCAGAATGAGAACCTCTATGCAAAGTATAGCAAGTGTGAGTTATAGTTGAAGGATGTATCATTATTGGGTCATATAATCACAAGAAATGGGAAAACTATGAATCCCTCCAAGACAGCTACAATTGAGAGATGGTTGAGGCCAATATCGGTAACGGATATCCATAGCTTCCTGGGGTTAGCTAGATATTATCGCCGATTTGTGAGAAAGTTCTCATAATTGTCCAACCATCTTAGCAAGATAACTTAGATGGGAGTAAAGTTTTATTGGAGTGATGAATGCACAGATATCTTCAAGGAGTTGAAAAGGAGGATTATCACTGCACTCATGCTCACACTGTCCACAAGTGGAGAAATATTTGTGGTATTTAGTGAGGCTTTGAAGAAGGGATTGGGTTGTGTGTTGATGTAAAATTAAAAAGTCATTGACTATGATTCAAATAAATTGAAAGTTCATGAGAAAAACTATCTAACACATGATCTAGAGTTGGCTGGAGTAATCTTCATTTTAAAAATTTGGTGGCATTACCTATTTGGGGAGAAGTGTGAAATATACACGGATCAAAAAATCCTTAAGTATATATTCACCCAGAAATATTTGAATATATGCCAACGAAGATGGATGGAGCTGATCAAGGACTGTGAGTGATCAATCCATTGCCACCCTGGGAAAGTGAAAAAGGTGGTGAATTCTATAAGTAAAAAAGACCCAGCGATTCTATCATTAATGATAATTAAAAAGGATCCAATCTTCTTAGATTTGATGAAGATGGAAATGGGAATCATAAAGGAGGAAACATCATCAATCCTTTCAAAAATGATTTCTCAACCGTCTTGTTTGGAAAGGTTAAAGGATGGTCAAAAGGATGATGTGGGAATTCAAAAGAAAGTAAAAACTAGCAGAAAAAGGAAATCCTCAGAATTCAATGTTAATGAAGAAGGAATTGTGAGATTTGGGACAAGACTATGTGTTCCATCAAATTCAGAGTTAAAGAAAGAACTTTTAGATGATTCACATAGTTTTAATTTCTCCATTCACCCAGTAAACACAAAGATGTATCGAGATCTCCGAGTGAATTATTGGTGGTATAACATGAAGAAGGAGATTGCTAAGTATAAATCAAAGTGCCTAGTATGTCATCAAGTGAAGCCTGAGAGACATAAGTCTAAGGGGATGATGAAACCATTACCCATACCAACTTAGAAAATGGGATAAAATCACCATGGACTTTGTCACCAGACTTCCAAAGACATCTAAAGGAAACAATGTTATCTGGGTTTTTGTGGATCATCTTAAAAAGACATCACACTTCATTACAATTTGGGAGGATTTATCATTGGATCAACTGGAAAGGATATACATTAGAGAAGTGGTAAGGCTGCGTGGTGTTCCACTATAGATTGTATCCAATCGAGATCCATGATTCACCTCTAAGTTCTGAAAGAGTATTAAATGTTCTCTAAATACAATGTTGAACTTCAGTATGGCTTATCATCCTAGAACTAATGTCCAATCTATGTGGACTATCCAAACACATGATGACATGTTGAGAGCATGCTCAATGGAATTCAAAGGAGGATGGGATCAACTTCATCCTTTGGTTGAGTTCTCCTAAAATAAAAATTTCCAATCAAGATTCCAATTGGACTCTTATGAAGCCTTGTATGGGAAGAGGTGTAGAACACCGGCATGTTGGGATGAAGTTGTGGAGAGAAAACTCCTAGCTCTAAAAATGGTCAAATAAATGGTGGAGAAGGTAAAGACCTTCCAGGAGCACATTAAAGCTGCTCAGAGTTAGAAAAAGAGATATGTTTATAATCATCAATGAGACCTAGAGTTTGATGTCGGAGACATGGTATTCCTCTACATATCATCGTGGAAGAGATCTATGAGATTTGGGAAGAATGGAAATCTTAGTCCAAGGTACATCATCCCTTTTGATATCCTTGATCACATTGGAGCAGTGGCCTATCGACTAGCACTCCCACTGAACCTATCTCAAGTACATGATGTACTCCATGTATCAATCTTGAGGAAGTTCATACCTAAACCATTTCATGTACTCAATTCAGAGGTGGTACCATTGTAGAATTACCATTCCTATGAATATAATCCAATGAAGATCTTAGATTGTAGGGAAAATTTTCTACAAAATTAGACAATTCTCCTTGTCAAGGTGTTGTGGTGAAACCACAAGTTTGAAGAAGCAATGTGGGAATCAGAGGAAGTGATGAAGTAGAGTTACCCTCAACTGTTTTACTATGGGAAAAGGAAATTTTGAGGGAAAATTTTCTTAAGGGGGGAAGATTTTAATGACCCAAACTTTTATTAATGAAAATTCCTCTTAATATAATTAAATTTCTTATTATGTAAAATAGTTATATAACATGTTCACTTCCTTGGTTTTATGTTTTTGGATTTTAAAATACCATTAAGAATTGTTACCATTGCTAATATAATCGTTTAATAGTAACCACATGATTAGTATAAATATAGGTCTTTAACAAATCCAATTTACTTAGACAAAGGAATCGATGCCCTCATCCAATAGAATTTCTCCATACGAAGACCATTTTTCGGAGCTCGAAAAGGAGGTAGCACACTAGGATTTTCTCTTGAACAATCCCAAGCCGAGCTTCAACATGTTAAGCTTGAACAGAACTGCCTTTGGGAGAAGTGGAAGTTAATAGATATTACCACCTGAGCGATGTTATCTTATCCTCACCAAGAGTCTGTCACCATCACACACCTTACCCTTAGGTCTTATGCGAGTGTTTTAAGGGGTTATGTAACAATACCCTAGCACTATGTTTATGTTAATTATTTTTTATAGAGAATATACATTCATTTTATTATTGTTACTTTGTAAATATATTTTAAATCACAAATAGTATTTTTAGTTAATATTCAATTGAGAAATATATTTTGATGAATTAATGGATTTTTGAATTAAATAATATTTTAATAAAATATTATTAATAAATTACTTTTTATTAAATATAAATGATCGTATAATTTTTTATGAATAAAATTGTAATTTTTATTAAGGTCTAAAAGCTGTTTTTGTCAAACCCCGTGAATTTTTTATAAATGTTGGTTTTTATTTTAAAAGTAAAAATTCACATATTTAGAAAATTATTTAGATAAAATGAATATTATTTTTTGGAATCAGGATGTCGAAATTATCTAATGGTGAATTTTTCATAATTTTCTGAGACAATCAAATTTTTGGGTAAAATTTAAATACTGTATAAATATATAATGTGTTTTATGATATCATAATGACCAAATAGTGATGTAATAAAATAATATAAAAAGTTTTTTCGGCCAATATATGTTTTACCTTTAAAATAATGTAATTTTAGATTGGTTTGATTAATTTTATGGTGCCTTAGTGGACCCTCTAAGAGTTATAAAATATTTTAACTTTTAAAATGATTTCCTTGAGAGTGTGACTCACCTCCACAATAAAACCTAATATTTTAAGAATTTAATCCATTTTAATTATAAAATAATTTTTTCCACTTATATTTGGAAAAAACCATGGGCAAAAACCATGGGTTGGATTGTGGTTTTGATTAGTTTAATCTGTGGTGTCCAAAACCTAAATAATAAACAATTCCCTCTCTTTTCCTATATAAACCCACCCAATATCCTACTTCTCATCACTCAAAACCATTTTATCACGTCCCTACACTACCCTAATATATATATTATCCTCCTAAGGCACCCCAATCTCCCAATAAGCCTCTTTCAAGCCGCTCTAAAGCCTTTGGGATCATACTTCCAAGTAAGGGATTTCTTCCTTTCTCATTTTTGTCTAAATTTCTTTATGTTGTTATGATCTTTTATTTTAAATTAAAAATGATGAAGTATGATTGTTAACCTCCTATGTACTTCCCTCCTTATTTTTGAATGAGGAGAGACCCATTTATCTCTCATTAATGCCTCCCATGTACACCTATTACCATGCCAAAATTCTATAAGAGATTTCTTCCTTTCTCATTTTTGTCCAAGTTTATTTATGTTGTTATTCCCCTTTATTTCCAACTACAAATATTGGGGTATGATTTTTCAACTCCCCCATACTGTCCTCCTTATGTTTTAATGGTTAGAGACATCTTTCTATCTCATTAATTCCTTCAATGTACACCTGTTACCATGCCAAATTTTAATAAGAGTTATTCCATTTCTCCTCTTTCTCCAAGTTTCTTTATTATGTTACACCATATATTTCCAAATTCCATATGTTGGGACATGTATCTATATGACCCCCTTACTTTCCATTTCATGTACATATGATGAGATACACCTTTCTCTCTCATCAACAATTTCTATGAATTTTTATGTCACATCGTTATGCTGTTGAAATTGTGTTGTGATTTTCCAAGCCAAAATCATTGTGTGGTGAATACAATACCCATGTATCTATCAAGGGTATTCACCTTTATGAACATATACATATTTAATGGTACTTACATGTGTCTATTCCATATTCCTTAATTGTGGAATAACTTATAATGTTGAATGATTCCATGTTATATGATCCATGTGGAACACTTATGCATGAAATAAAATATTTATAAAGGGTGCACCCTGATAGCACTCCAATGCATTGGGTAAATATTAGTATCATGATACGTCAAGTGAAATTAGGGTTTAATCATGCTAATTTAAGTGCAATGAGGGTTTACTCATGCTAATTCAAGTGCTATGAGGGTTTACTCATGCTCTATGTGCAATGATTCTTGGCTCATGCTAATATCATGTTAAATGTTGATGCCATATTTCCATGTTATAATAATCATATTGTATCATGCCTTTATGTTCATGTTTCTATTATGCTCAATTGATATTCATGTTGACTAACATGTACTGTATTATTCATGTTATACCTTGTTTACTCCCTTACTAGGCTTTATAGAACACCCTTTTTTATGCATGTAATTAGGTTATCTCATCCAATTCTAAGTATGAAGGAATGTGTGTAGTCATCACTACTACAAATAGGGCTTATAATAGTGCTAAAAACCGCCTTTAACAGCTCTAAAAAGGTGCTTTTAATCTTGTAGAAGATAAAGGGGGTCCCCTTTATCAGCGCTTGCTTAGTGCTGATAAAGGTAGTATTTATCAGCACTATTTTCAGCACTGATAAATGGATAATATATCAGCACTAAAAATATCACTGATAAATACTACCTTTATCAGCGCTAATAAAGCGCTGATATATTATCCATTTACCAGTGCTTAATTAGTGCTGATAAAGGCCAAATTGCATGTGCAAACCCAGAACCTGCATAGCACCTGCACAGCACCTGCACACATATGACAACACCTGCACACAGCAGAAACAACACCCACACACAAAGCACAAAAGAAAAAAAATGTTGTATACATATACTTGAAATCATGAATAAAAACAACACACTACTATATACATTTAAATTAAATGTTTAATTTGGTTACAAATACAATTATCCAACAAACAGTTAAAAAACATTGATGTTTCATCCTTATTGCATCCATGATCCGCTCTAAAAAATCATCGTTCATGGTATTAGTTGCTGAACAAAGCATTAGAACTCATTTCACCTATATAAGAAAACAAATATTATGTTAGTAATAAAATAATGAAATAAATTAAACATTAATATAAAAGAATAAATTAATAAAATTTCAATTGTTACTTGTTACAACCTTTACATGCCCATGTTTACTTGGATAGCACCCCCATCCCTCCCATGGACAGCACCCCCTCCCTCCCCTTGCAGCCATCCCTTTCTCTGGTCATCCCCCTTCCCACCTCTTGGACAGCCCCCCTCCTCTCCAGGACGGCCCCCCCTCCCCTAATGGACACCCCCTCCTTCTTGGACAACCCTCTTCCTCCCCACCCCAAGACATCCCCCCTAGACATCCCCCTCTCTACCCCTAGATATCCCCCCTACATGTCCATATTTCCTTGGAGAGCACCCCCCCCCCCCTCCCTCCCCTGGACAGAACCCCCTCCCTCCCCTTACAGCCCTCCCTTTCCCTGGACAGCCCCCTTCCCACCTCCTGGACAGTCCCCCTCCTCTCTTGGATAGCCCCCCTCCCCTACTGTACACCCCCTCCTTCCTAGAAACCCCCCCCCCCCCTCCCCTCCCCAAGATAGCCCCCCTAGACAACCCCCCCTCCCCTCCCCTTGCAACCCCCCTCCCTTTCCCTGGACAGCCCCCTCCCTCCGCCCTGGATAGCCCCCTCTCCTCCTGGATAGCCCCTCCTCCCCTCCTGGACACCCCCTCCCTCCTGGACACCCCCTCCCTCCTAGTTATTTAGTGTATACCCATTAATAACCTTCTTTATCCAACTATATTTTCATAATCTATTTGATAATGGAATAAATATTAATCATACACCATCATTCAATAATATGAATTATAATATCATATATATTTTGAAGAGATATAGTTCAAAAAATCAAGGAGAAGCCCCCAAAAAAATATATTGGAGGAATAGGAATTAAATTTCACATAAATATAATGTGAGAAAGGTAAATGATACATATGTTGGGTCTTTATGACATTAAATAAGATATATTGGGCCTCAAATTGAACTAGAATATAATTCTTGGGCCTTTACATGGGCTTGGAATTGGTTTGGTTGGTTGGAACTTTTGATGCCTCGCTATAGACCCACTTCAAGCTACTCTATAAGTGATATACCCATTGTATATTATCAGTATTGAATGGAATTGAATGGATCTTTGTCTGGACACCCCCTCCCTTCTGGACACACCCCCTCCCTCCCCTCCTGGACACCCCACTCATGGACACCCCCCTAGACACACCCCCTCCCTCCCCTCCTGGACACCCTCACACCTGGACACCCCCTCCCTCTTGGACACTCCCCCTCCTAGACACCCACCCCCCCCCCCACTCCTGGACACCCCCTCCCTCCTAGACACCCCCCACCCACATATAAGGGAAACTAAAATTAAAAAATTGAAAATCCAAGATATTGGTTCCCATCAAGCTTTTAGGATGCTCGTGAGTGGACTGAATGACTATGCATCGGTCGACTTCCACACTATCGACTAGTGTAGTCCAATGAGTTATGATTTACTAGAAATAAAAATAATTTCTAAAACCATTCTTCATAACCTAAGGATATAAAACATAATAAAGGGTGATCATATATGATCAATAAGTGTAAACACGGGAGATATCAATGATCATATATGGATAACATTAGTAGGAATTCACCTTCATCCTATTTGTGTACAATCTTCCATCAGGTATGTTGCTCATTCGTTTCTAAACACATCTATATCATCTTCTGAATATGAGTTTTTATGACAGTCATGGTAGTATTGAAAAAAAAATACACAAAGGATTAATAAATATTTTAAATGAACTCATAATTATTTTCAAAAATACCTCGTCAGGGATGCTATTTTGTTGATGAAATATGATCTATTTCATAAATTTACAAACATAATAACAACAGTATTTTTCATTTGTTTGTTTTGGTCACTATAGAAACATCGACAACAATAAGTAATTTGTTTTTATGTTTGTTTGTATAGTGCAATGTTATTATATATACCAGGATACTTTTCTAGTTGTAGATCTTGTAGCCGTTCTTATCCTTAGGCCCTGGATTCATTCCATGCATTAGACGATATTGATGCACCTTCCTATCATAACAGAATCCTCATTAAAAGATAACATAAATTATATAACTAGATGTTTAGTTTTAAAATTTTGGATCTAGTGTATTACAAATTAACAAACACCATCATACGTAGTTGGTTTTTTGGATATCCTTGCATTGAATCCAGAAAATAAATCTTTGGAGTATCCAAATTGACTGCAATTACCACCCAATGCTTCCTAAAAATACAAAAAGGAATAAGTAAAGAAAGAAATTAAAATGTAGTTGGAATGATTAAATTGTATAGTTTTACCCCTGCATCATTGGTATTAAAAATAGTATGTCATCCGTAATTTTTTTGTCAAACGATTTGAGCAGGTATGACATTATTGCAGCCTCTATCAGAATCTATTTAGTCTTTTAAAGAGGTGGTGTAAGGACTAACGAGTCAAAATTTTTGTTCATGGGGAAATCCCTTCAATTGTTTTTCATATATACGCCTTAGAAAAATATAAAATGTACTTATTCATAATTATCAGAGTATATCAGCTTCTGTAAAATCAAATCATGAAAAAATACCTCATGTATACATTTATAACTAAAGTGCCTAGCCATTCATACTTGAGGATTTCATTTACATTTTAAGTACAAATGAAATATGATGTTTCCACTCTGTATATTTTTTTTTCAAAATCAACTGTGTGAGACTTTCCATCTATTAACTTTGTATCCACATGAGCCTGCAATGATATTAACTGTGGATATAGAACGGGCAGGGTGAAGGTGCTCTTAGTAGACTGTTTCAATCGATTGGTTGATCCTTGAGATAGTTTTGAGCTGATATTTCATTTCACCCCCTTCTCTTTTTCATTCTGTAATAACATTCATCAGTTCAGACCTTTTTCATTAAATGTTAAAGGTCCAGCTTGAAAAATAAATTGGAAATGGATACCTCTGTGTCGACATGTTCTTTAACAAGAATTGTCGGTCATGCGATGAATGTCCCAACATCTTGTTCAACCATATGAATATCGTCATCATCATTTGGAATAGTTAGCTTGGAACTTGGATCATTATCTATGTTAATTGAAACTCTGAGATGATCTATTGGAATATGTCTGTTGTGTAGCATGTTGTTCTGCGTATTGAACATCGTATCCCTCACTACAAGGTGATAGGTGGGAGTTGATAGTTATAAATCACAGTCATTTTCACCCTGTAGAATATTAGTACAGGAAAGGTATCAGTGTATATGTGAATAAAATTTCACATAAACAATTATTAAAACATTGATTACCTCAGCTAAGTTAGGTTTTTTAGGGGAATGGATCGCCTCAAAGCTGGTGGAGGTGGGGCGGGATCGTCACGCATGGATTGTTGTTGAGTTGTTTCTTCTCTTTGCCTCTCCCCCATTAATGTTGCTATCATCTCTCTCTGGTATTGTAATTATTATTGAAAAATAGCTAATTTTTCTTAAAACTTTTCCATTTTTTTCATTTTGATCCTCCGCTAGTTTTTGTTTTTGAAAATATGCCCAGGGTTTCACCCCAAAACCCGCACCTTTGATGCAGCCATACTGTTCTGGCTGCTTCAAGGCTACTGAAAGTATGTCTGCATCTGGGGGAATTTTTTTTGATTCCTATAACTATACCAGATAGAAAATATAAAAAAATAAGTATTCATTGTAATGTAATAGTGATTTAAAGCAAATAAAATTTATATTATGTCATTCTTACACATGTTTCCCAGACTTTTTGTGTGTTTTAAGCTATCAGTATCCCCTCTTTATTTACACGAGCCTCCTTCCATAGCACATGGCATGGGATGGATATGGATTTCGATTTCGATTCATCAATATTCATATAAACAGAGAAACATGGTTATGGTGTTGTTTTATGTCACATAAAAGTAGTACGGTAGAGTTAAAAGATGTACCAATTTTTTCTCAAATGAAGTGTACCCCATCCTTCCTATACGGTAAGGGTACGTTGGTTCTGTTTTGTGTTTTTTATTTTCAGCACACAGTTTTTGTTTCATATAAAAAATTGTCAATCAAAGTGTTGAATACAAGCAATGTCAAACAACGTATTAACCCACATAATGTACCTGAAAATTATTCTCCCCACGACGGTTGCTAAACACATCCCATGCTCCTTGGGATATCAAGTGTGCATAAAGAGGAGGTGGGTGTGGCTTGATTTTCCCTTTAGTATCTTTAAGATGATATTTTGTTAAAATTGTGTGGAAACCTCTATGAATCCTTCCTACAACTCTTAATACATATTCCTTGTGTGAGGTATCTACTATAAATTCACTCTGTAATGGATGATGAAGAGTAAGTCGATGTTTTGATATTTTATTTTAATAAATTAAAAAAATGATATCATAATTTTACCGTAATCTATTCCAACATTAGTGTCTTCAGCCCAGTGACAACATGGTTCCACGACTGTACATCAATCGGAACACATTTCCGAGTGACGATTCCAATGTATCTACTAAAGATAGATCTATTGGGGTTAACATGTTGGTATCGGTTATTCCATCCCACCTCAAATTTGATGCCTTTTTCTTTTGCCATAAGGATTTTGGATAACACTGTCAAACTACGATGCTCTTGTTTTTTTTGCTTTTAGGGTTTCATTTCCTACCATTTCCTCAGAAGTATCATCAATATGTTCCTCTGGAGCGCTAGCATCAGCACTAGTACCAGCAGCAACGGGTTGAGAAACCTATTTTACCTTATCATTAGGACCAGCAACAACAAGTTGAGAAACCTATTGTTGCTCTGCACTGGGACCACCAGCAGCTGGTTGAGAAACTTGTTGTTGCTCTGCACTGGGACCACTAGCAACTGGTTGAGAGACCTTTTGTGCCCCGGGATTGGGCACATCAGCAAGTGCAGAAGTCATTATCTGCGGAAGTGGTTTAACATTTAATTTAGATTACGTAAAACCAGCAGCGGACAGATAATAATATAACGTAACATAATGTATATTACAATAAACAAATAATCAGATTATTGTACTCACTTTTTTTCTTTATAGGATGAAGAGATTTCACTCCTCTATTGACTATGTAAATCCCTTCATTGTGGTCTCCTCTGACATACAAAACACCATCTACATTGGGACCATTGAGAAATGATTGTGAAGTCCCTATAAAAGGGTCATCCTCTGTTGAACTTTCATCTGACCCTTTAGTTGTTTTGGTCGATAACAGAACAATTGACCAATTTCGGTTTGTGGGGTCTAGAACATAAAATAATTGTACTTCTTGTGATGCCATTATAAATGGTTCGTCTTTCTCCCCTTACTTAAATCAACTTTCACGAATCCTAATTTATCTATTTTAATAGCACTCCTGCTATCAACCCACTTACATTGAAAAATCATCACTTTGAATTTCATATAATCCAACTCCCATATTCATTTGATGATGCCAAAGTATGACATATTCGCATAAATTGGATTTCTATCCTTAGGACCAGAAACATGCATCACCTCAGCCACAAGTGTAACCCCACTATTCTACATGGTATTGTCTTCATCATGTTCATTAGTATAGAATGTATAACTATTAACTACATAATCATTGTAAGATAATACATACACACTTTCTCCTCCGGCTATCCATCGAATTTGTTCTGAAATTGAGTCTGGATTTTCATCTAACTTCTTAAAAAAATTGTCCCCAAACCATCTTTTAAACTATCGATTATGTGTATCTAATATACATTTTTCAGCCCTAGATGGATTCAAATGCCTAAGAATTTCTTTGTGGGTTTGAACATATGGGTAAACATCGAAATTGTTATGCAAAACGTAAAGGTGAGCCTACTCCCAATCTATAATATTGATTGTGACAACCTCTCTTCTAGAAATTCCTTCACCCTCAAGCCACTCAATGTGATGAGATTTTGGTAGGCCAACCTCTCTTCAAGAAATTATATTCCAGCCTACTCCAATTTTCGATGAATGTTTCAACCTAATTGAATATGTACCTTGTTCGCAAACAGGACACCCTTGAGTTCCTTTAATGTTATATCCTGAAAAATTTCCATAAGCAGGAAAGTCATTTATCATATCGTACAACATGGATTTCAAAGTGAAATCTTTATTTTTGTAAGCATCAAACAACGTAACACCTGAATCCCACAATATTTTCAAATCCTCGATCAATGGGGCCAAATAAACATCAATATCATTACCCGATTGTTTTGGCTCTGATATAAGCATAGATAACATGATGTATTTTCGTTTCATGCATAACCACGGTGGTAAGTTATAATTTACCAACATAATCGGCCATGTACTCTGACTTCTTCTTTGAAAACCAAAAGGATTCACCCCATCTTTAGATAACGTCGGATGAAGGTTTCTCGGCTCGTTTCCAAATTCAGGATACTCAAGATCAATTCTATTCCACTGAGGAGATTCTGTCGGGTGATGTAGTTTCCCATATTTAATTCTTGTATCTTGATTCCATGTCAATTGTCTTGTAGTCACCTCACTTCCATATAGGTGCCTAAACATTGGAATGATTGGAAAGTACCATACAACATGCGTAGGACTAGAATCATCTTTCTTGTATCGAGAAGCACCACACTTTGGGCATTATTTAAGTGATTTGTGGTCCTTGCGAAATAATATACAGTCATTTGGGCAGGTGTGTATTCTTTCAGAGATCATACCCATCGATCGTATCATTCGTTTGGCATCACATTTTTGGATTGGGAGTTCATTATCTTCTGGGAGCACGTCATTCAAGAGAGAAAGTAGTTCCGTAAAATTGGCATCACTCCACCTATTGCCTGCTTTCAAATTATACAGCTTCAGTACAGCTGACAATGTTGTATATTTAGTGCAACTAGCATACAATGGAATTTTTGCACAACTCTTTAACTTTTCAAACAATTTTGGGCAATCAAGAAGTTCATCTTCAACTTTCCTTGTCAATTCCTCAATGTGATATTCATAATCATTCACATTTGTAATAACACCCTCCATACGATCATCTTCATTTTCCACGCTTGTAATCATATCAGATGGTCCATAAAACTCCGTTTTATCTGACCCACTACCTGCATTCATTTTTTCCTCGTGTTTATTCCAACATGTATAACTTTTATCTATTTCATGATAGATCAGGTGTTCTTCCAACTCCTCTGGACTAATTTTTCTTGAATAACAATAGTTTAAACATGGACAAAGGATTTGAGAAGGGTCACATGAATTATCTTCTGCAAACTTGATAAACTCTTTCACGCCATCTTCATACTCTTTTATCAACCGATTGGCATTCATCCATTATTTATTCATATTTATCTTCTTTATGGGTTTGATCTCGAACTTTCCTAATATTATGTTTTAATTAATCAAATAGCATTGTTTAGGTTTTATAAAAAAATCATGGTACAAATGCCTCTACAATAAAATAGAGGAACCTACCCCAAAACATGTGAAAGTACTTAAACTCTATCTATATACGGGGGACTGTGCCCTGTCTTTTGTATATCTCTATGGAGTACCTAAAACCTATACATGGAGGACTCTTCACCGAAACATGGGGGAGTACCATACTCCATATTTTCTCCAAACATCTCACTTGTCACTTGTCAACTCTCAAGCAGAGTGAAGATAATTAAAATATCCAAACCACATTGTGTGCAATTTCCAATGATTGAGGGAATCATACTATTGTGATCTACATGAGAAGATATTTATAATGGGATACTCATACATGAAATACTATCATCTAAGTGAAAAATAAATAATAATAATGAAAATAACATAGCACACAATTTGTTCAATGGATACACAATGTGTAGGGTTCTCAATCAAGGTTGGTTGTATACTACCATTTTAAAACTCATGTGAAATCCATATACATGGTGTGTCCAGTAGTATGAACATAATGTATGGATAAGATACTTGATTTAATCTGACATATATCAAATTAATTCCAAGTTAGTCTTACAAATACTGCATGATGACTTTGAAAATACATGACATATAGAACAACTTCAGCTAAAGGCGTGTACTTTAGATACATGCTGAGTCACCTCACCGGCTATGCATCCCATTTTTGTGGAATACACGGTGTGTAGTCCTAACATGACCACTAGGGGTGTATAGTATATACACATCAAGTTTAAATGGTATTTATACATGTTGTGTGTGAAGTAAAACACATATCATATGGTTCTACCATTATTTCATGGCATGTAAATGGTTTCATGTTGAAGTATATCTCTTGGAGATACATTGTGTGTGACATAGATTCACATGACATGTAACATTTAAAATGAAACTTATTCCAGGTTTGATTTAGAAGATGAGTCATGTGGTGTAAATTTTGGAGATAAATGTTGTGTGGCATTAAAATCTATATGAAATCCATGTATGGTGAAGCATGTTCCATTTAACAAGACTATATACCATGTATTTTAAAAATATATAGAATCTTAAAAACATCATCTTCACACCATAAAGTGTCTCATAGAGTCCTCTAAAAGTGGTTTTCTAGGATTCAATGGAATTGCACTAGTAACAAAGTGGTGGTGCCATTGAAATGGGTAAAGTTTAGATTGATATTCAATGGTGGAAGAACTACAACATGGAAAACAAATGGCATATCAATCATGCCAACAACCGCAACACCATACAAAAACACAATCGTGCTCACAATCGCAACACCATACAAACTAAGCAATCACAATTTTAGATTTTACAAAGCATCCCTTATTCAATTTTGTTTGTTAATTTAGGGGTTATCACATAATTTTTATCATCCTGGGGAATTCATTCATAAGTAAAGTATGCGTAAATTACCAATTTTTATATTCAAATGTTCAACAAGAACCAACCAACATGAAATTCATTTAGTGTGCAAACAAGGACCACCAACGGCCACGATTTTCAGCGGGGCGTTTAGCCCGTACATTTCACATTATAACAATCAATATCAAATAGTAATAACATGCGAAAAAGAGGAAACAAATGAGTAATAGGAGAAAACTCACCGCAAAGGTGTCATTAAGCACACAGCAGAGGTGCGTTCGTGGCAGAGGAGAGGCGCACAACAGAGGAGATTTCCAACTGAAAAGAAAACATAAAATAGGGGAAACTCATGAGAATAAAATAATCTAAAAACGAGTACACCATTTACCACATCCCACATACCCCAAGAACCCATTAAAATATAAATCAGCCCACACCATGGTTAAACACACCTTAAGATAACAAGAAATTATAGAACCCACCTCCGATATAATGAGTTCAATAGACTTTTTAAAATATAAAAGATAAACATACAATGGGTAAGCCCTGACCAATAGGTCCTCCTTACTAGGTATAATCCCCAAGTTTATTCTAGATAGTATATCACAAATGAGTAAGCCCTCATCAATCCTCTTTTATCAAACCTTTCATGACACATACATCCTAATCGCATGACTTTAAACTTCATGGTAAAATCTTTTCAAACAACCTTAAACTATTTCCCTTAAACTATGTGGACTTTGAATCCTATTTCAATAGGATATGTAATATTTCATCTTGAGTTATAAACCTATCTTCATATTTCATACCCATCCTCATAAATCCATCTTCCTCATGAGATCATCTGCATCCTACCCTTTCCTAACTTACGAATGTGTGAGACATTAGGTTTTTCTAGTTATATGAATAAACCCATTGAAAATTTTCTGAAAAGGAATCATAACCTGACACAAATATTTTGCTACCATACCCAGTCCCCCTCACAACCAATAATCGGGCTATAATGTTTTTATTTGAAACAAAAATGATGAAACTAACATGAAATTACTCAATAAATAAATAAATTAGGTTCCCCACATGTCAAGACATTTTATTTTCGTGTCACATACAAAAAAATAGTGAACCCAATTTGAATTCTTCAATGATAATATAATGGTGTTCCTAGGGTGTCAGGCTATTTTGTTTCATGTTTTCCATGTAAACAAATTTTTTTAATATAACATGAATCCTTTACTTGTTAAAATTATTAATCGAATATACTTATTTGTAATAATTCACTACTCAGTATACTTTTTTTGGTAGTTTTTTTATATAGGTACCCCTTATGAGCTCCATTCAATCGAAAGTGAAGGTCTCTTCATCCACTAGATGTTCCCATGCTTCAATTTCTTCCAAATCTACAACCCCCATGATCCAAATGAATACATCACCTATTCGGAGACTTCAAAACTAGGTGGATGACATGATGGTAAGGGGGTATCACTAACACAGTACGGTCCCTACACTTGAAGTTTCATATGAGGGTCTTCACGTGTTGAAGCCTCACAACCCACCCCATTATAGGGAAACTATAATAAAGCAAGTGGCACCTACCACCACCATTAATTAATTAAAAATTATATCCCTAGAGAATGATAATCATTATATTCCTTATCTTAGGAAGGTGGATCAAGAAGTCATCCATGACCACAACTCAGTTCAGGGGTCACCCAGTATGGATCCTAACAATCACCACTATCGCCAACATCATGTGAACACTAACCTTTAGAAGCCTATTGAGGGCACTACAATGAAGACCCCTTCTCTAATATCTTAGATCCAATAAGCTATGAGGTCTCTCTAGGAATTAAGATCTATTGATCATAGAAAGAAGGTTCATATCCCCACTTCCCCATAATAAGTTTTCCAACACAACACGTGGTATCTAGTGAGTAGGATCATATCCCTATTCAAACTCAATGAGCCCACCTGTACATCTTGACAAAAAATTTGGGGAACGCACATATTTCCACACCCATGCATAAATTCCACCAGTTTCTTATAGAAGTGGATGAGGGGAAAGAGTATGTATATATCCCCACTCCTAAAAACAAACAGGCTCATAATCTTATTACAATTATAGAATCCCATCAATACCACTTGAAGGAAATATAAAAACAACCCTATATCCCCACCCATGTCTTAAATATTTGTCAACATATATTGGAAGCATTAGTAGAAAGTGTTAATAGAAATATCTCAAATATCAGATAGGGGTAAGCCCATATTCATGCTTTCATAAATGCTGAGCAAGGTAAAATAATATCCTAATTTCCATATGATACCAGGCCTATATCCCCACACCCCTTCAAGAGGAATGTTAGCATATCCCAACAAAAACATAGGATTGGATTCATATTCTCACATATGTCTTAAAGGAGAACTAGTATATCTTAATTGAATCTTTGAATTAATCACACATTCCTGCTCCCCTCCAACCTAAAGAAGGATGATGACATAACTCAACAACTACAAAAAGGTAGGAACATAATCCATTTTGGTTTGAAGGGAGCCATTAGAAATTTTTATTAAAATATAATGTACATTCCCATATTCATATCCTTTGCTAAGAATTCCATCAGTTTGATCTATTAATGGCATGTGATTCATCCAAGAACACTCACATTAGGTAGGGTCACCAATCTTCCCCAAGGATAGCACCTAAAGGAAGGCCTCTCTAAAGGAATATAATAACCCAATAGAAGGAAAATACTCCTATACTGACTAGAGGTGGTGGAGGTAGCGGTGGTGGAGGCAGCGGCGGTCACGGCGGAGGAGGAAAACCCAGCGGTGGTGGAGGCAGCGGCGGCGGAGGCAACAGTGGTCGCAGTGGAGGAGGAAAACCGAGCGGTGGTGGCAAAGGAAGATGAGGAGGAGGAGGAGGAGGAGGAGGAGGAGGATGAGGAGGAGGAGGAGGAGGAGGAAGAAGAGGAGAGGTCATGGCAGAAGAGGGTTCTGGTTCAGCTTCCGCGAAATCTTGACCGCGTGCGAGAGAGGAGGGCATGTTAGGGTTAATAAATAAAAACCGGTGGAACCTTTATTAGCGCTTGTTGAAAGAGATGATAAAGGTATGTTTTATTAGTGATAAAATAAAATCACTAATAAAACATTCCTTTATCAGCACTTTCAATGAGTGCTGATAAAGGTTCCAGTGGTTTTTATTTAATAATTTATTTATATTCTTATATATTTATTTAAAATGGCATATAAGATAAATATATATCTATTTATTAATAATTATAACAATTAAGATTATATTTTTATAAATATTGGTATATAATTGTTAATATATACAAAAACATTATTTTTTATTATAAATATTATAATTTTATATAAATTAAGAATAAAAACGTTTATCAGCGCTAAAATAAGTGTTGATAAATGTTACCTTTTATCAGCGCTAAAAACGCACTGATAAAGGGTATACCTTTATCAGTGCTTATTCTAGCGCTGATAAAGGTTTTATTTATCAACGCCTTTAACTAGCACTGATAAAGGCATACCCCTTTATCAGCGCTTTTTGTTTAGCGCTGATAAAGGGAAGTGCTTCCCTTGCCCTGTTTTGTGGTAGTGCATGGAAAAGAAGTTTTCAATAAAGATGTGTATTTCATGTTTTAAGTTGTTATGTAATGTTCCTAATCCCCAAAGACACTAGACCTCTCAGGATTATATGTTGTATCAAGTGAATATTTTATGTAATAAATTATGTATAAGTGTGAAATAAATAGAAGGGTTGTTATATATAGTGGAATAAATAATGAATTGATGAGAATAAATCAACATGGTAAGATAAATAAATGATAACTTATGTCGTTCAAATAACTTGATAAGTCGTAATCAATATGGAATGGAAATTAACTAAAACACATGAAATTTAATCAATAAAATGAGAAAGAAATGAATCCATAGATATGTCGATACAAAAATATCATGGATAATAATAATGAATGAATTCTCAATAAAGGAAATGCATAATTATTGGATTTCATGTTTCCAAGGAACATGATACCTTTACCATCAAGATCTATTCTCGATACAGTTTAAATCTATGGGTAGTGAATGTAATGACCCAATGTTTTATCAATGGAATTTTTTTCTTATAATTATGTCATATAATCACATGAAATCACAACACAATGAACTACTAAGTACTATGTGACACTTAAACATAATTTTGACAATTCTGTGATTTGAATTTCAAAAATCTGACATACACGATTACGATCGGTAAAATGTTTGGAGTCCGATAGGACAAACTTAATTTTTGGTGAATAGTAACATACCCTTATGAATATTAAACTACCCTTATGAATAGTAACATGACCCTTATGAATAGTAAATATTTCAAAAGAATAGTATCCTCACCCATGAATGTATAAAGAAAATTTAGGCATCTTATAAGTGATAATATGGCCATTGTAAAATTAATAATATTTTTGTATTTCGTAAATAATTAATTAAAATTAATTAATTAATTTAAAATAAAATTTATTTTCTTAAAATGTGTTCATAAATTAACAATTTTATGTCTTCTGGTTTTAAGATAATTTTATAAGACCTTATGTAATTTTTGAAAGCATTATAAAGTCAGTCGTAGTTTTTAAATTGATATTTTTCAAGTAAATTATGATTTAAAATAAAAATTAAATTATTTATATTTATAAAATTATTTTTTAAAAATGGAGTTCATTTTTGGATTCTACATGTCAAAAAATGGTTAGGGGTAATTTTTGGGATTTTTCATAAATACTTTAATTTTTAGTGAATAGTAAAATACATTAATTTAGCATATAAATACATTATAATTTAAATCCACTATTCCTAACATCATAAGTGATGTAAGCACACAAATATATAAATCACATGCATTTATTACTATTTTTGGCCATGGTATTATCACTATTTCTAGTCTTGATGGAAATTAATAAACTCAGGAATTAAATATTATGAAAACCCTCCTCCCCTCCACTATAAATACCACTCCTCCTTGCCTCTTATCTCCACTCCCCTAAATCCTTGTTCCTGAAAAATTATACCCAAATATCTACCCAAGCTCCTACACTATGTCAAAAATCCCTTATTCTCTTCAAAATACCAAATCCTCTCCCCTTAAGAATCTCTCGAGGAAGATTGATTCAAGAGGTAAATTCCTCTTTTCAATTCTTTTACTTTCTTTTCAAGTTCATTTGTTTTCTTTTCTATCCTTAACTATCATCATCCAAATGTTATGAAAAATACAGTACCTTAAATTTACTAGAATTTTTCTATGATAATATAATAACTTATTATCATCTCTCCTTTACCGTTCTTTTATACTAGTAGTAAAGACACCGTCTGAGATGTGTTAATTTACCACATTCAAGGACAATGGGTTTTCAATTTCCATTAACATCAACAATTATGGTCATGAAACCATTTTAATTGTTTAACCAGACCATAACATATGTATTATGTCTCGTATATGGTTCTGTAATCTTTTTGTACACATGGTTTTGACTTATAAAACAAAACTTGTTCATTATGGTCAGAAACTGCCAATTAACGCAAAAGGTTGTCACTAAAGTTTTATGTAATGATTCAAATTCACTCAAAACAACCAAATAAATTTTATAAACATTTAATATTATTTATTATCAATAATTTTATATAACTCCAATTCTAGACAACCATCCCCATTTTACACGATTCTTTGTTCATGAAAATAAGTAAACCGATCGTAAAAACCAAGAAAACAAACGGACCCGAACAATGAAATTGAACCACATAACCAAACAAAAAGGTAATGAATGAACTTAAAAGGGTTAAAATAAATATTTTACATATATAATAGGTTATTTAATTATTAATTAATGAACATAATTTTATTATTCATGTCATTAATATCAAGTGGAGAACAACATCAGAATTAAGGTAAGGGATCCTCTCTATTTATCTTTTATTCAAGAATTTCCTCTTTGTTATTCCATTTTATGTGTAATTAATAATTACGGAGTATGATTTTTCACCTCCCCCATAATTCTATAATTATTTATAAGTTATGATAAACCCCTTTCTCTATAATTAATTACTCTTAATTACACATGATACCATGTCGATAATCCATAAGGAATTCTACCCAAACCTCCTTTGTTCCTTCGGGTTGCCTTATTTTCCTTTTACAAAAATGAAGTTATCTTATCTTTTTATGCGCATATTATAAATTATGTGAACATGTACCAAATTCATTTATCAGTACCTTTTAATCATTATCTTTCAGTGATATACATGTTTTTAAGTGATTCCCATCTCAATACTTCACGATAAGCAAACCTATTTTGAGGGAACTTCACGAATTATTACCTGATTTAAAGTGCACTCTATCTTCAGTTTTAAGTCATCATTTTCTTTATAAAAACATTATTTTTTTATGAAAACATTATTTTTTCAATTTTGGTTTTATATAAAGGATTTTTCCCTTTTTTATTTTAAGGGCTCTATAGTATTTTCCTTAAAACCGCACAAAAATGTTTTAATGCTAAAAATTTTTAAATACATTTCTTATATGTTGTCACTTATCCATGAAAAAACTTACCATGAAACATTCCTATTTTCATTTATTAATTTCTATGTATATTTTAGTTCCTTTATTTCTAGGACACTTTTATGATATGCCCATTATTTATGTTTTGTGACATGATTGTGGTACCCAGTTCTTTCCATGGGTAACCCTTATGTTTATGCATGATTGATTATATATGATTCTTTATGTGTAAAATATATTCATGAAAATATAATATGGTTGCACCCATATATCACTCCAATTAATTGGGTAAAGTTGAGTCTCATGAGACGTTATGTGCAACGGTCTTGGCGGTTAGCCTTGGCTTGTGCAACCATGTGCGATGGTCTTGGTGGATAGCCTTGGCTTTTACTACCATGTGATGCTATATTGGTAGTTAGCCTTTAATGGTGCTAAATACATGTTTTATGTTGCTTCCACATTACAATAACTCCATGTTTATATGATTCCATGTTTATATGTTATGATTTAATATGTTACATGCCTGTTTATATCATTATGTCATGCCTTATATCCCATGTTCTAATGCTTTGTTCTTATAGTTATTCCCTTACTGGTCTATTTAGCTCATCCCTTTGTTCATGTGTTCCCCAGGGTACCCTATGTAGATGTTTGAGCACAATGGAAGATAGAATATCATTATGGAGATTAAATAAAATATTGTTTTTATAATGTTTGATTATGTACCTATTCTTCCAAGACACTAGACTTTACGATCCTTGGATTGTAATCTGATGTATAATTATGCTTAAAATCATGTAATGTTTTATGTAAAATTCAAGGGTTTCTATAGTAACCCATCTATTCTTCTTGTAAATAAACTCAAAGGATTTGTCACTAACTAATTTTTTCTCATGAGACTGCCCTTTCATCATGGGGGTTACTTTAAACATTCCCATCCTGTAGGGATTTAATTAACAAATCTCCAACCCGTAGGTCTTTTATTAACCGGTCCCCAACCCATATAGTTCACGTACAATGAATTTAAATAAAAAAAAGTTTCTTATAAAATATCCATATTGAGTAAAGGATACGAATTTATAAATATTTACAATTCAATCAAATAACTATAAAAGTAAACACTCTATGAAAAAAATGATATACGCTTTAGAAAATGAACATATCCAGGATAAATTATATGGACAATTAGGTGAAATTCAATGTTCAATGATCATAGGAAATTGAATATTTCAAGGGGGAAAAAGAATCAAGGTAGTGAATTCCAATAATATCCTTGTAAAGATTAATCAAAAACCATCCAAAGGAATAATAATGATGGTATCAATACAATATATCCTAAGTGTACTAAAAATAAATGGTTTTTGTCATTTATTAATAGAAATACTATAAAAATATCTTTTAAAAACATTCTTGAGGAAAATATCCTTTTCTTTTTGAAAAACATTTTGAAAATAAAATTTTTTTGAAAATCACATTTAAAAATATTTTATTTAAAAAATTACCTTTTAAACTTATAAAGTAATATTCAAAGAAATGATGGTGGACAAATCTGTACATGTTATACAAGGTAGAAAAGAACATTCCTTTTTCATGGTAAAAAGGTTATAAAAGTTCCTTATTCAGAAAATGATAAGAAGATTCCTTTGAAAACATTTTTAAAATAAAAAAGGGTAAATTTAATTTAATAAATCATTTTGGAATGGTTAAAAACATTTTTGAAAACCTTTTCATAAAACAGGGTTTTTAGAAGAAAACATGTTCTCTGACTCAAAAGAGAAATGATGTCGGGTTTTCTTAAAAACATTTTGTAAAAAAAATTAAGTACGAAAGAGTGTAGAAATTGTACTATTACGTTAAAAAGGTTATTAATAACCATAATATAATAAAATTAATGGTTTTAATATACAATTATCAAATAATTTCTATTGACGGAAATTCAAGAGTAAACAATCTCGAACAAAATGAGATTGTGAAGTAAACCCTTGAAAAGACCATAAAGTTGATTTAAGAATAAATAAATTAATAGATTATGTGTGTCAAATTTTAATAAACATAAAAATGTGGAAATAAAAAAATGTATATTAAAAATTGATTACACACAAAATATTATAAAATTAACGACAATTAGTAAGTAATATAACCCAATGAAAACGAATAGGGTCATGAACTTTTTTACCATTTAGTAACTTTTAAATCAAATACCCTTAAAATAAATAATTAAAATTTAAACTAAAAATACCATGAAGATAAAACAATTCATTATATAATACATCCAAATGGGTAGTATATACACCACACAAAATTAGTAAGTGATGAATATGACATTTATCTCATGGATGTAAAAAGTGAGACGAAAATACCTTACCTTATCCTTCCTTTTTTTGTAGTATTTAAACTCCTATATAGTGATTTAAAATATGTCAATAACTTATAATATAACAATACTAATATTCATAATCTCATATATTAACTTACTATAATATCGTATTACCCATTTGTTAACAATCCTTCATTATTTTCACTATTTCGAGTGTTAATTACCTAGTTTTTTAAGTATGTTTTGACTTGTTACTTGTTCTTACTATTATGGTTTAATAATATTAAAAATGAAAAATATAATTTAATATAATATATATTCATCATATATTTATTTATAATAAATCATAAAATTTTGAGATGTTAAATGAAATGCACCATTCATGGCGGCAGTAAGTCTTACGTACGCATGAACGCTACTTCCATTTCTTTATTGTATTTAAAAGAATGAAAATTAAACGATATATATGTTTATTTATATTATAATTCAAGTATCATATTTATTTAATATATTTTTCATAGTTTTAATAAAACAATCCTTTATATGTTCCATGTATAGTGTGAATGAATGATATCACTTTGAGGAGGCGGTAGTCCACACTTCTACAAACGATGTTATCATATTTACACAAAATGGAAAGCATAAGTGTATGTGTTATATAAAAATTATTGAAGAATAAATAAATAATAAATATAATATATATCATATATACACATATTTTTCATCATAATTCCTAACCATGAAATGTGGTAAAGGAAAAAATGAATGACATTGTTTTGCAATGTGGTAGTTCATCGTACACATAAATGGTAAGTTCGTAACCCATTAGATGGATGTGTGTGTAAGTGTAGGTATAAACCTTAACATAACAACATATAGGTATATTTATAATACTGAAATTATTATATAATCATGTAATAAGAATATTTTAGGGTGTGGATAATGAAAATAAAACAAAAGAGCTTAAGGGAGGATGTTACCTCTTATTTGGGTATAACTCCTTTTGGTTTGTACCAAAGGGCTTCCATTGTTTTCTTTATTTATAAATTTAGGAATATATGATAAGGGTAGAGACTTTTAGGATCTATTTTTGTATATATTTTTTTATCCAAATTGTATTGAGAGGTGTGAGGAAGAGGGAGGGGTGAGTGCATTTTTATAGTGGAGGAGGAGTGCCATTCTTGTAAAAAAATTAAAGGAAATTCCACCAAAATTTTTCCTATAAAAAGTGGATAAAATAATGTACCATATTATATAAAAGGTATTAAAGGTTATAAATATGTTCATACAATATATTTTGGACAATTTTATATGTATTTATGGCTCTTCAGTTTAAGGTTTAGTCCCTTGTTAAGCTTAATCATTGTAATTAATTTTAATTACTTTCAGTAATATTTTTGGTAAAAAACTAATTTGACCTTATTATAAATTGTAAATTATGATGATTCAAAATATGGAATCCATTTTTCCAAATTTTAATCACATAATTGGTAGAAATTAAATTTAATTTAATCCCACAGACGAGATGACGAAGCAGGTTTTTAAAGTAAAATGTTCAAACTTTTGAGATGTTTTTATATACAATTTCAATGTGAAATTAATTAAAATGACAAAAATTGGATTAATTTATATAAAATATATCTAAATAAACTTTTAAACCATTAAAAAATATAATTAAACCTTATAAATAAATTATAAAAAAATAGTTTTGAATTAAAATTTCGTATTTTTCACTATTCCTAAAAAAATGAAACTTCATGGAAAAATACCAAAAATTCACCCTAACCTAATTTTTATGTTTCAATTTAATAGATGAAGTTTATTTTGACATATAAAATTTATAAAAGTTCTAAAAATAGGATTTAAAATAGGTTCTCCATTAAAAGGTGGAAAAGTGCCTTTATAAAAATATTGATTTTTATGTGAAATATTGGGTTTTATCTTATCTTATGACTATAGAATATGTTGGATGAATGTAAAAGATATTTGATTTAATAATATATATATATATATATCATTAATATCACTCACTAATTATAATTAATTTAATTTATTAAGATAAAACAACTATGTGGGATTAAAAATAGTTTTCTATGAAAAAATTCCCTTTATATTCAGTTGGTTCTTATATTCATTTCTAATTAATTTGTAACCAATGAATTAATTTTATATTTTTTTCAAAACAAAGACTTTCATAAGTTATTTAATACAATTCCTAACCTCTAATTTAATGGCTAGGTTATATCTTATTATATTAAATAATATTTTTTTATTAATATATTCTTGTTTGGTAAAACTCGATCTTACATG
The DNA here is from genome assembly GCA_963277665.1 of Viscum album. NCBI lineage: Eukaryota > Viridiplantae > Streptophyta > Magnoliopsida > Santalales > Viscaceae > Viscum > Viscum album. Next base: position 1,400,792,270 of record OY728121.1, on the reverse strand, counting down.
TAATGTGAGTCATCAAAGAAACTAGTTGTTGCGTGAGATGCATGATAACTTAGTATTGTGTGCATTTCAAGCTATATCATGGGTTAATTTTATTAAAATAGTAAATATATTATAAAGTCTTGGTATATTATATTCCCTTATGTACTTGGTGTTATGTGTCTTAAACACTATGGAATACAATGTTTTTAATTTAGAATTTCATAGTGTTACACTCCAAATATGCTCATCTAACCATGGTACGTCTTGTTAACTTTTAGGACACCTCTACAATGACAGCCAGTTGGGATTCTGATACAGGGTCATGATGATTACCAGTTGAGTGATGAGGCCTTAGTGCTGGGACCCATCCTTGAAGTATTCCATCCAAGTGGGCATAGAACAGTGCTTCCATCCTATGATTAGTGCATGGATCTACCTCCAGTGGTTTAGGAAGATGATTGACTACATGTTGGCCAGTCGATGACTCGAGAAGGTCAGGATGATAATTTTCATTATCTTAGTGTGTTGTGTGAGTTCCAGTGATAGAGACCACTTAGTTTTCATGGTGATTAATACCCTCTGGTGATAGAGTATTGGATCGAATCATTGGTCCAAGTTTTTTGTTTATTCAAACCTCAACCAATCATATGGTTACACTCACAACCAGCCTTCTTCATAGAGTAGTAGGTGCTAGTGAGTACCGATTAATCAAACCCATTATGCAATGACACTCACATGGATTGACTTTCAATTCTTGTTCTGTGATTATTATTACCCTTTTAGATTATTACCTATATAGATCCATGAGCTTCTTGAAATATTGTAGGGTGATATATCAGTTTTTTAGTATGAATTTATGTTTTCTGACCTCATGCGCTACTCTCTTAGTATGGTGCAAGATAGATACTTCCAAGTATAGAAGATTGAGTAGGGCCTCTATAGAGACATTCAGACTAGCATGGTATCTTTATGAATTCCCACTTATGATAGAGTTATAGAGTGGGCCTTGGTGGCTAAAAGTTTTCTCACAAAGGGACATCAGGTAGGTGGATCAGATAGTGGATATTGTGGGTGAGTTGTCAGTAGTGTCTAGAAGGCATCAGTCATCAAGTTCATAGCATAGGAGTTATAATCATACCTAAACTCAACTAAAAGGATCTATGGTATACAGATATCATAGAGGGTCTGGTCATCCTACTTATATAATCCTACCTTTTTAATACATAAAATTTTCCTTACATAGTACAAACTTTATCAATATATATGATATTTTAAGGTTTAGTGTCTTGTAAATTAGGAAAATAATATATAAAAAAAGAAACATATACATTCTTATAATCCAATTTAAAGGCTTCATCACAAGTTAATCTTAAGTTACTTTTATTTCATCTCATTTCCTAGGGACACATATTAAAATAAAGTGGTGAATATAAATCCTAGTAAGGGAATAAACAAAGAAGATATATATTATGTGATCATGGGTTATATCAGTAGGAAATTGTCATAATAAAAAAAATCATGTCATAAAATAAAAAACATGAATCATAACATGGAAATGTGGGTAAATCATAAAAATGATACATTCATAAGAATATCACTAAGTTTTATGACCAATGTTTTGTAAATCAAAATTACCAAGGTTATTCACCAATGTATTGTAAAACATGTTATCTATAGAGATTAATTATTTAACCAATTAATTGGAACACTATAAAGGAACACACTTTAGATTTATTAATTTAGGGGATCTAAATCAATCAAAATAAGTAATTTCATGAAAAACTCAATGACAATAAAGAATGGATTTCATATAAAAACATTGAGTACATAAGTTCTTAAATACTTAAACGTTAAATAATTTTTAAACCATAAAAAGGGAGTTTGGGTTTTGTACATGTTAATACCAAAATAAATAAATTATACTTACATATATATTAATACCCATGGACAAGTAAATGGTTTGGGTATTTATAATATAAAAAATCATGTGAAAGAGAGAAATTCAAGAAATGAATTCAACAGCATGATGGTATAAATATGGATTAAGGAAATGGAATAACAGAAGGGTAAGGAGGTCTACCTTTGATAAAAAATTGTTTTTTAAGTAATTTCATAATAAAATAGGGTATGAAAATATTGTAACCCAACTTTTAAAAGACATTCCACAAAATAGGTACTTGAATGGAAAAGAAGCAGTGGATAATTCCCTTACCTTGAAGTGTTGCTTGCAAAAACTCGAGGATGGAACCTTGAAGACTTAAGGAAACCTTAGAGGGAATATTTTGGAGGTAAAATGACCATAAATTCATGAATTATTTATTTTAAGTGGATAGGAATGGGAATGGGTGGGTTTTTATAGTAAAAAAGATGGGGATTCTTTATTAATTAGGTTTTGGACTCTATATAATAAATTAATCAAAAACACAAACCATACCATGGTTTTTTTCATGATTTATACCAAATAGGTTTTTATTTAATTATTTTATAAGTTTAAGAACCTAAATCATCTAAATAATACCCTTGGTGACATGGAAGTGTGTCATGTTTACAAATAACTCATTTTAAAACCTTAAAATATAATATAGGTTTTAGAGGATTCATTAAGTGTTTATAAAATTAATAAAATAACCTCAAAAACAAATTATTTTAAAGCTTAAATATATATTTGTTCATGTATAACTTTTATGTAATATATCACATCACTTTTGGTCCATTATGTTGTCATAATACACACCATATATTTATATCGTATTTAATTTTTGACCCAAAAATTCAAATGTATCCAAAAATTATGAAAAAATTACTATTTGATAATTTTTAAATTATGATTTAAAAAATAAAATTTATTTTATCCAAATAATTATATAAGTATAATAATTTATACTTTTAAATCAAAAATCCACATTTATTGAAAAAAAAGTACTAGTTTTTTTTAAATAATTGTTTTATGACCATTATAAAATTATTTTTGACATCATAAAATTATAATATAATTTATATTTAATAATAATGTCTTATTAAAATATAATTTATTTTAAAAAATATTTAATTCATCAAAAATAGTGACTTAATTGAAACTATATATTTTTCAAAAATACAATTTGTGTTTCATCGTATCAAAATCAAATTTTATCAAACTCGTTATCTAAACATTTAAAAAGTAATATTAAAAAGGTATAACTATAATAATTGTATTATTAAAATAAAATATAAAAATTCATATTGTTAGAGTCTATATACATAACCCTTTTTTATACTAGTGAAATTCATAAGGTTAATTTGTGCAATGGTGATATTTTCTTAGGTTGGTTCAGCATACATGGTTTGAAATGTGATCTTGATGAGTTTGATTTTCTCTTATAAATGGTATATTTTATGATTTAGTTGTTGAATCATAGCTTTTTCTTGATCAACAGAAAATCCCAATGATAATATATCTAGTGGAAGCTCTGATAAATTGGCTTTATAAGGTATGATCCTACTGATCGAGGCCACATATTCTTTCATTTGTATCAATTAGACTTTATAATAACCCTAATATACTAATATTAATGGTCATTTTAAAATGGATATATTAAAAAATTTATGATGCATAATGTCCTTTTAAATTTGACATACCATATAATTGTTCAAAATAGACAAAGTAGTGCATGTGTTTTCTATAAATTCATTACTTAATAAGGAATTTATTTATTTAAAAAGGTAATTTAATTTATAAAAGTTTGATTCATTACACTAGTGATGAATTATGTTATGATTGTAATGGGTGAGGTCATAAGGATTGTGATTTCCCTACTCAACATGCTACAGATAGTGGACGGACAATGGAAATACCACCACGATAGAGCCATCGTCGTGATCAAGGATCTATGAGGTGTTCTTAGGGAAGTTCCCAAGGAGGCAGTACTAAAGCAGAGCCCCAGATAGAGGATATGTAGGTGGAGGGAGAATTTTTGATCTAATCTCATCACCAACACTAGGTGTCCCATTATAGGCTTATGGGGGTGGAGGTAGAGGGCATGATTAGTTGTAGTATATGGAGGGATATGACTCAGATATGCATGAGATGATCTACGGTGTGATCTATGTATTCTCTACTTTAGCTCCAATGCTTGTAAAAGCATGAATGATTCATTCCTTTATCTCTATATCCCTTGTGAAAGATTTAGATATTCTTAGGGAGTCTTTTCCCTATAATTTATGTCCAGATGATTCTATAGTGATATATTCTTCTATATCTCACATTTGTTTTCATTGAGAGTTGGCGCTTAGTAGAGATATTTTCTTGTGGGACCCCTTGGTCATTTCAATGAAACCTTATGACATTGCCCTGGGCATGGACTAGTTGTCTGAAGTGCATGCTCAAATAGACTAATTTAGTAGAGTTGGATGTCTATGGGCTGATGGGATGAGGTTTTCTTTTTTTAGTGATAAGAACCTTTGGGAGTCATGAGTGTGGGTCATGAGTAGGAAGATGCAACCTATCACCCATCAGTTGGTTATTTTTATCCCTTAGTGTAGTGGTATCTTCATACATCTAGATTCCAGCAATAGTGAAGGATTATATGGATGCCTTCCTTGAATATTTTCTAGGACTTCCTCTTAGGAAATAGATTGAATTATAATTTAAATTTCACCCTAGTACCACACCAATATCTTCTACAATATATGGAATGGCCCATAATGAGATCTAGGAGCTAAGGGTGTAGTTAGAAGACCTTCATGAGAAGGGTTTTATTAGACCCAATGTGTTCCTATGGATGTATCCAGTTTTTTTCATGAAAAAGTAAGATGGTAGATTAAGGATTTGTTTTTATCACCATATCCTAAAAAAGATGAATATTGATAACAAGTACCCATTTCCAAGGATTGATAGCCTCTTCAACCAGTTGAAAGGTGCGAGATGGTTCTCAAAAATTGATCTCATTTCTAGCTACCATCATTTGATATTTCATGAGGATAATATTATAATTATGGGATTCCAATGTCACTATGGAAATTATGAGTTCCTAGTGATTCCTTTTAGTGTTATGAATGTCTCCCGCAGTGTTTATGGATCTTATAAACTAAATATTCCAACCTTTCTTAGACTGTTTCATGGTTGCTTTTATCAACATCATTCTTATTTACTCACATATGAGGAGGAGTACACCAAGAATTTTAGGATTGTTTTAGACTTACTATGAGAGCACCAATTATATGGTAAGATATCTAATTGTAAGTTTCTGATCTAAGAGGTTCACTTTATGGGGAATGTCATCTTTGAGTATGGTGTAGTTGTGGATCTGGAAAATAATGATACGGTGCTTTCTTGGGAGCCACCCACGATCATGTCGGAGGTGTGAAGTTTCCTCAATTTTGAAGGGTATTATAAGAGGTTCATGATATATCTTTTTATAATTGAGTACATATTGACTATATTAACATGGAAATGGAAGTCTTTTTCCTAAACTAATCAGTGATAGATGGCCTTTAAGGAGATGAGGTAGAGTTTTACCAGTGGTCCTGATTTGAGACTGTCAGAGGAGGGAGTTAGATACTGAAGTTCCCAATCAGGATCTAAGTATCACTGAGAGGGGGAGGGGTGAATTAGTAATATCTTTTTTTTTTATGTTTTCTACTTTTTGAAACAATATTCACCTCTTGTTAAAGAGTTTCTTCTCTACTGAACACACACAACCATAGGAACACAATATTTACAAGGTTCACTACTCAACAGGAGTAGTTACATCCTTGGTATGGTACGTAAATAATCCAATACCACACAATCCACTAGAAAACAATCCTTTTATGTGTAATACAATGAGTAGGATATACCCTTACACTCATGTAGCACTTGGAAAATAATCCGAAAGTATGTTTGCACCCTCTTAGCACAAATAGGGAATTACAGTATTTCAGTGCTTCTTTACAATTGAACAGGTGTATTCTCTGAAGTACAAATCTTCATTTTCTTACCCAGAATCTGGTAAGAACTATCTTACGCACAACTGAATACGTGAGAATAACCAAAATCTTATGTACACCCTTTTAGGTGTCTTGCGCGGAACTTTTATGCCATGTGCACAAGATTTGGCTTTTGTTGTGAAACACCTCTTGCGCGCAACTCTCTTCTTGCGCACAACTCTCTTCTTGCATGAAAATTCTTCTTCTTCCACACAACTCTATTTCTTTCACGCACTCTCCTTTTCTTAATATTTTTCTATGCCTCAGAGATAGTTATTTCTCTAAGTGTCGATCACACAAAGTGTGAGGGGTTCACCTCTTATTTATAGACCTCATTCACCCCTGTGTGCAAAAACCCCGATGTGTCACGCAAGATCCTAACACATCACACAAAACCCCATTTTACATCACATTGGGCATGTAAGTATCTTTCGCGCCAAAATCACCTTTCGTTCACTTCTTGAATCTTTCGTGCACTTCATGCCTTTACTATTTTTTGAAGTTTGGACCTCGAATCATGCCTTGCATGAAAAAACCCATTTGACGTCACATTGGGAATGTAAGTCTATTTCGTGACAACCTCATCTTTTGAAAACTTCTTGAATCTTTCGTGCACTTCATTCCTTTTTCCATTTCTTAAAGTTTGGACCTCGAATCATACCTTGCACGCAAGATTCCAAACTCCCTTCAATCTTGCGTGCAAAAACCTATCTTGTGCACAAGCCTCTCCTTTTCCATATGTTTATGTTTGGATCATGGAACTCAACTTGTGCGCAACATAATAATCCATATTTAAACTTTCATGCAACATCCTTTTCCAAAAACACATTTCTTCATCTCCTGATTTTCGGGCTCTGAAATTTGGAAAACACTGGAAAACGGCGTCACCTTAAAACATTATTTTGTGCCGCTTCCATATTGTTTGTTCCTTTTTAATTTCTCTCTTCACTGCATCCCATAACCATTCTTCAGCTTTCATCACGAAATCTACTATCATGATATGTATCCTTTGATCAAACAGATTTAGTATCATCATATTTTCAATGAAAATTACTGAACCTTCCCTATATTCTACTAGAATCTTTCCTTCATAAGGCTTGAATCACAAGTTCTCCTAACTTATGATATTTATGAAATACCACTCAGCAAAGCATTTTCTGGTTTATAGGTCCTTTACAAAGTGAATTGATTTATCTTCTTTGACAATAAAAGATAACACTCTGTAAGAGCAGACTCTTCTTACTTCCTTCTCCATCCAACTTGGTCCCAACAATCTCCCCCTTTGTATTTTTTTATCAACCAAGATTTGTAAATCACTAAACTTTTTAACCTCAAGAAATGGATCACTTATCAACAATTATAATCCTATATGAGCTAAATCATTGTAGGAAATAAGAATTATTGATAGCCAAAACCACACTGTTCAAAAGTAGTGACTATGAAATTTCATGATCATATCTCCTCATCCTTCTTAAGAACATCTTTCAATCTTGTACTTTAGCATTATTCACTTCTTTAACTTTCTTTGAATACAAAAACATTGTTTTCTACAACCACTCTAACAAATAGTTAGAATAGTTCACACACATACTTGCTGGATTCACAGCTTACCCGCAACTCCCCCTTTATGCATGCTTCTATAAGGATAGATTTATGAAACAATTATCCCACTTGACAAAACTATCCAAAGGTAAGATGAGATTGGGGATAGAAACATGTACCTCAACCTTGATGAGAAGGAGGTTGGACACCCATATTCAACCTCAATTTTTCAAATGGTTTCTTCGATAAAGGTTTTGTGAATGTATCATAAACTTGTTAAGATGTAGGAACGTACTCCATACTTAATTAATTCTTCTCCAACTACAATTTGATGAATTGGTTCTTTATATAAATATGTTTTTAATGAGACTATTGTACCAGATTTCTTGTAAGATTGATTGCACTCTAATTATCACAACCCAAGAGCTAGGGTAGGTTTATTTCAATAAGTAGATCTTCTAACTGAGTCTTTATCCACATTAGTTGAGTTGCAGATTGAGTAGAAGAAACATACTCAGCTTCATAAGTGCTAAGAGTTACTGAATTATATTTCCCGATATGCCAACCAACACAACTTTTCCCCAGAAAGAAAACTCCACTAGATGTGGATCTTCAATCATCAACATTTCCTGCCCAATCAGCATCTAAATACCTGAATATATGAATATTTCCTGAGCCATCATACCTGATTCCAAAATTATTTGTGCCTTTGATAAATCTGAGAATTATTTTTCCATCAATCAAATTTGATTCTTTAGGAGCACTCTGAAATCTTGCACATAAAGTGACAACATAAACGATGTCGGGTCTTGAGAAGCCAAATATAACAGACTTCTGATCATCTTTCAAAACTCTTTCTGATCAACTTTCTTGAATTCTCCATCTTTAGAAAAGTTGGTTCCCACTAAAATTGGTGTGGACACTAGTTTCGAATTTTCCATGCCAATCTTCTTTAGGATTTCCTTATCATACTTTTCTTGAGACAGAAAAACATGATTCTTCTTCTGTGAAATTTGTATCCCAAGAAAGTATTTCATTTATCCCAGCATAGACATCTCAAATAAATTCTTCATTTCCTCAGCAAATCTCTCACGTGATCTTTCATCATTCCTAGCAAAGATAATGTCATCAATGTAAATAATTACGATCAGTGAAAACTCCTAACAATCTGTGATGTAAATATTGATGCCAAATCCACCTTTCCTAAAATCCATCTTCCTCAAACAAGTATATAATTTAGAATACCATACCCTCAGAGCCCATTTTATCCCATACAAAGACTTATTCAATCTACATACATAACTTTAATCCTTCACAATAACAAATCTACAAGGTTGATCAATGTAAACTTCCTCATCGAGGTCACCATTCAAGAATGCAGATTTTACATCCATTTGAAATATTTTGTAACCTCATTGTGTAGAAATAGAAATAATGATTCTGATTGTTTCTAATCTTGACACCAGAGCAAAGGTTTTATCAAAAACAATGCCTTCAATTTTTGAATACCCTTTGCAAACCAATCTTGCTTTGTTTCTTATTACTTTACCTTCTTCATTCAGCTTTTTCTAGAAAACCCATTTTTTACCAATAATGTTCTTGTTGTCCGGATTGGGTACAAGTTCCCAAGTATAATTCTTATCTATCTGATCAAGCTCTTCATTCATAGCATGAACCCATTCTGGATGCTCAAATTCTTCATTTACATCATTCGGTTCAACTTTCGAATAAAGAGAACTATGTGTTATAGCATCCATTGCTCTTCTTGTTTAAACCCTATGATGTTGATCTCCAATAATGTTTTGAGTCTCCGCTTGTTTCCTCATCCTAGGATGAGTTGTTCGAACTTCATCCTCATCACTCAAGATTTTTGAGTTGGATTCCTCTTCTTGAGTAGTAATAACATAGTCTGCAGCATTATCATAATCATTAACAAAATCTTCTCTATCCTACTCAACTTCCACATCAACATATGACTGCTTTGGTTTCTCAATATTTTCAATAAATTTTACATAATTCTTTATATTTCTTTATTGAGACATCCATATCCTCTTCCTTCTGGATCATATCCAAGAAAAACTCCATCATCTTTTCTTTGCTCAAACTTTCCAAGGTTTCCACCTTTCTTCTTTATAATGCATGGACTCCCAAAAACTCTTAAGTGTTTCAGACTAGGATTTTTTCTATAGAACATTTTGTATGGAGTCATATCTGAGTTTGTCCTATAGAAACATTGTTTTTGAATATAAATAGTAGTGCACGTGGCTTACCTCCAATAATAATGAGAAAGTCTATGTTCAAGTAACATAGTTCTCCCCATTTCCACCAGACTTCGATTATTTATTTTAGTAACCCCATTTTGTTGAGATGTTTATGGTGAACTGAAATCATTCCAAATTACATGCTTCTCAAGATAACTTTCAAACTCTTCATTCTTATACTCAGCATAATTATCAGTTCTCAACTTCTTCACTAAATACTCACATTCCTTCTCTTCTTTCCTCCTAAAACTCTTAAACATTGTCAGATCATCTAACTTATGTCTCATGTACATAACACAAGTAATGCGAGTAAAGTCATCAATGAAAGTAATGAAGTACTTATCTCTATTTATATATTTCTTGCTCATTGGTCCACAGATATCAGAGTGTATGAGTTCCATGGGTCTTTTTGAGATAATTCCAACTCTCTTATGTATAGAGTTTATAATCTACCCTTTCTCACAAATAGTGCAACAACAATATATTCTTCTTGATAAATGAGGCATATCTCGGACACTATCTCACTTTCATAACTTATACATATTTCTATGACACATATCTCCTAGCCTTTTATGACATAGCTGATTTTCATCCACTATACCCATGTAACAAGAGTTCTGTACTTCACAAAATTGGAACAAGTTTCCTTTTGTACATTGGCCTCTTGTAACTACCTTTCCATAATTTTCATTTTCCATAAAAAACCAATATTTATTGAATATAACTTTGTTTCCCTCATCACTGAGTTTTTAAACACTCAACAGATTGTGTTTCATCCCATCAACATATAATGTTTTCCTGGATTTCATTTTTTTTCCCCGGTGATGGATGATCCAACACCTTTGATCCTCAGATACTCATCATTTCCAAATGTAACAGTTCCTTATTTTAAGTCTCTCACATTCTTCAGAAAATTTAAGTCTCATGTCGTATGATAAGAACACCCACTATTAAGAATCCATGGACATTCTCCTTTTGTAACTTTCAAGGAAGTTTCAAAGACTAGAGCTTTATGTTCTTCCTTTTCTTTCTTCACCTACAGCTTTTGAGATTTGTTAAGGACTTTTTTTGTGCTAGAAACAAAACAAGACATCCCTTAACAAGATATCCAGGTTGTTCACATATTTCACAAGTAGTTTCTAATGGTTGGAACTTATTTTCAACTTTTACACCATCCTTCTCAAATTTCTTCTGAACTTCCTTCTCATACTTCCCTTTTTGAGAGGATTGAATTTCCCTCAAACATTATCTTCCATAACTTGTGGAATAGTAGTAATGTTGTTGGTTGAACCACCACATGTTTGCAGTATGTCCAAATCCACCACAATACCAGCAGTATCCATAGAAGGAATATTTTCCTTGGAAACTTCCATACTGACCGGAGTTGTGAACATGCTTCTCAACAATCTTCTTACCAAAATTCTACTTACCATCAACCTTAATATTTTCAATTGTAACTTTCTTCTTCAACTCAGATTTATGTTCCGTCTTACTGGAACCAAAATTGGTAGACATCTTTCTGGACTCAATATTTTTAGATGCTTCTGATTTTTCAGTATTGCTAACTTGGACCACATATATAAGGACCCGTCCTTGTTACATACATAATCTTGAATTTAGTCAAGAAAACACTTCCTTTTACATTGAGGTTATTTTCAAGTTTAGAGCTTTAGAGAATTGGTACATAATACATTCATAACACTACAATTTGTTATAGAGTAGATACAATAAAAACGGTTTCTATTTTTTTCAAAATTTTAAACATTAAAACTGAAAACATGATTTCTTGACAATTCTTAAATATTTAACATAGCTTACTTCTTTGTCTTATGCATCAATTAACCTTTGAAAATAATTTAAAACTTGGGATGAGCACAAAAACTCAGTAATGGATATAAAAATAAGGAAATAACACATTAGTCCATGAATACTTATAACGTACGAAATCATTTTCAAAAGACATACTTATCACCTATATATATATACTTACTTTGTGAAACATGAGATTTCCACAATACCTAAGAAAATAAGTAGAACTATAAATTTATCTTGGGGAATTACTTACATAATCTTGTAACCCTCTCGGCTACCATATAATTTGTAACCCTCACGGCTACCTTACTATTTGTGTAACCATCGCAGTTACACTTGGAGTAACCATACGGCCGACCTCCAACTTACACATACCCAATGAATTGGAAGGAAATATAGGTCCCACCATTCATCAAAAACAATTCCCAAGATCCAAAACATAATCATACAACATGAATATTAGAATAAAAACATTACTTTTGAATTTTGAAAAACATAATTTTAAAAGAGGATTTTAAAAGAAAAGCCCCTTATAAATATCATATAATTAAAGTGAGACTTAATAGAGTGGATGGAATATGTATATAATATGTAAATATACATAATTAAACATATTATAATCATACTTAATCACACAAACAATTTAAATACCACATAAATAATGAATAATAAGGTTAACCCAAAGGATGGAAATCGGGTTAAGAATTCCCTTACCTCGGGCTTGTCTTACTTCAAACTTGTTTAAACATCCTGTATAATGGTTAAAAGAGTGTTATTATAATTTTAAAGAAACATTTTCATGTTTATAACATATTATATGATCATTTAATAACCTCATTTTATCCCTTAATTGTTAGTATTTTGTTCCTTACACTGTTTTGGGTGAGTTCCTTACATGATTTCCATGATTGGTTCATGATGGATGTTCTTATCGATTGGAAGTGAAACTCCATAATTGGAATGGAAAAATATTTACATATTTCTAGTACCATAATTTATACCATTTATCACTTTTATTTTTTATATGAGGATGATCCATAAGTTAAAACATTAATGGTGTTCGTTTAGATCATTTTAGTGGTTCTTTGATAATAACAACCTTATTTTGTCTTATAAATTAAAAACATGAGTAAAAAATAATTCCAGAACCATGGATGAGACATAATACATATATTATAACCTGGTTCAACTATAGAAATGGTTTCATGACCAGAATTGAAATAATTAATGGAAATTGAAATCACATCGTCCACGATGTTAGTAATTCGACACATCATGGACAATGTTTTTTATTCCTTGAATAAGTGGGAGAGGAGAAGAATAATGATGATGAATTTTCCATGAACATGAGAAAATCTTAAATATACATGATTTATAGAGATTTCATGACTCTTGGTTAATAATAGATGAAGAAATAATAAGAAAATAAAGGAACTCAAAATAAAATAATAATTGAGAAATCCCTTACAAAAATTCGGCAGCCTAATGGTATGTAACATGGTTTTAGAAAATATTAATAAGATAAAGGACAAGGTTAACCCATCCTAAAATGAATCATAATACATAATAGATCAAGAAAAAGAAGGAAATAAGAACATTTTATGTAAACTTGAAAGTTATACCACATAAAAGAGAACTTGAATGGAAGAAGAAAGAAATTGAGAATTTTCTTACCATGTAGAGTAACTCCTATAACTTGAAGTTTGGGACCTTGGGGGGCTTGAGGAAACCTTGGGAGTTCTACTAGGGAGGTAAGGATTCCAGATCTTAGTTGATGAGGAATTTGAAAAGAAGTTAATGAAGTAATGGGTTGGTATTTATAGCAAAAGTGAGGGATTATTTTAATAATTTCAAAGGGACACCTCATTAGTGGTATTTGCAAAACCATGGGCTTGCACAAGGTATTTTTCCATGGTATAAGACACTTGGGACACCTCATAACTTATTTTATTGTACACAAGTCTACCAGATTTATTACATCATTATTACATCATTAATGATGTCATTAACACATTGAAACTCAAAACTATATTTTTTACTATTCACTGAAAAATCAACTATTTCAGAAAAATACCCAAAATTCACCCTAACCATTTATCAAAGTGTAGAATTCAAAAATGAAGTCCTTTTTTGAAAATAATTTTCTAAATATTTTTAATTTAATTTTTAAATAAAATCATACTTAATTCAAAAATTAATAATTTAAAAACTATAACTACTTTTATATCACATTTAAAAATTAATCAAGATTTTATTATCTTAAAGCCTTAATAAATTAAAATAATAATATAATTTACTATTCATTAGGGCCATATTACTAGTAATACTACTATTCATAAGGGTGTTACTATTCACCAAAAAACAAGTTGGTTCTAATTGACTCTAAATAACATACTGAACACAATTATAGATGACCATTTTTTAAAATTCAAAACATAGAAGCAGTAAAATTATGTTTAAAGGCTACTTATAAATATCTACATTAAAAAAAATTTCAATCATTTCAACTTATTTTTAGAAAACCTTTGGGTGTTACAACATATGTAGCCTTTACAACATTTCTCTTATCAGTACTCATTCCATCTTTCTTTTTAACCTCTGAAGGTAACTTTTGTTGATCCTTATTAAGCTTATTCTTAGTAGAACATTCACCAACTTTTGTAACAGTATTTTTGAACCTTGTGTTCATTTCCTCATCTTTAGAAAGTTTATGTTGGAAAAGTTCCAACTCATCTTCTTTTTTCTTCAGATTTACTTCCAGGTGATCATTACGATTCTTTTCTCTCTCAATAGAATTTTTTAGATCATCAATCTCATTTTTATATTTTTCTTTCTTGTCAAGAAAACATGTTTGGTCATTTGATGAAGGTTTTTCATTTGTCAATTTTCTGTTTTCCTTGTCAAGCATTCTAATCTTTCTCAAACATTATTTTAGCACTTCTTTCAGATACTATTCAAGTTGAGTTTCTCCTTCTTCAGTACTACTGCTCTCATAATCATCATTATTCAATGTTGCAAAAAAGGTGCTCTCTCTAGCTTTCTCAGTAACAGATTTTTCAGATTCAGTTTCGTTATCATCATCTTCTTCATCTTTTGAAAAAAAGATTCTTCCTTTTGATTTGAAGAATTTTTTATCCTTACCTCTTCCAGAATATTTATCTTTTCCATCCTATTTCTTCCATGACCTTCTTGGTCTTCTATCTTCTTCTTAAAAATCTTCATCTTTCCCTTTTTGAGGGAAATTAGCCGCAAAGTGGATAATAGCTCCACATTAAAAACATTTCAAAGGGGTTTTCCCTTTGTATTTCCATGTGTCTCTTTAAACATTTTTAGAAAACAAGGATAAAATTTCATCAAAATTTTTACATACCTCATTTTCATAGTCGGATTCACCAGCTTATTCTTCAATATGAATTTTCTTCGACTTCTCTTTCTTTTCATCCTTGAAAGACGTTTCTCTATCGGATTTTGCTTTGATCTTCATATTCTTCTCCCTTATCATTTCATAAGTTATAATAGTGATATGAAAAACATCCAGTGATAATGTTTCAGGGTCTCTGTCTTCCAGTGATGAAACTTTATCATTAAATTTGTTGGTCAGAATTCTCAAGATCTTTTCAACAACTATAGAATCTTCCAACTTTTCACTGAGACTTCTGATTATACTGACAATATACTTGACCCTTCTAAAGAAGTCTCTAATAGATTCAGACTCTCCCATTTTCAAGTCTTCATACTTCAGCCTCCATATTTTTAGTTTTTCCATATTCACTTTTGTATTTCCTTCATAGATGTTCTTCAGCTTATCCCATATTCCTTTAGTTGTAGCAACACATTTAACTCTCAAAAACTCACTCTCATAAAGAGATGAGAGTAATTCTTTTTTAGCTCTTCCATCATTCTCTAGATTCTTCTTGTCAATAGGTGTAATTGGAACCTTATCATCAATAGGAGGAAATCCATCTGTTGTAGTTTCAATAAATTCATACCCAAGATACATAAGATAAGGAATCATTCTATCTTTCCATATATGAAGATTATTTCCATCAAATATTGGAATCCCCTTACTGTTCACAAAATTCAGATTATCCATCATAACTTCTCTTCAAAAATTCAGCAAAGAACAAATGAAGGGAACTTGTCCCTTAGATACTAATTGAAGTTCCCAATTAGGATCTAAGTATCACTAAGATGGGGAGGGGGTGAATTAGTGATATCTTTTTCTTTTTATGTTCCCTCCTTTTTTAAAAAACTTTCATCTCCTGTTAAAGAGTTTCTTCTCTCCTGAACACACACAACCACAGGAACACAAGATTTACAAGGCTCGCTACTCAACAGGAGTAGCTATGTCCTTGGTATGGTACGAAAATAATCCAGTACCACACAATCCACTAGAAAAAAAATCCTTTGATGTGTAATACAATGAGTAGTATATACCCTTACACTCGTGTCACACTTGGAAAACAATCTGCAAGTGTGTGTGCAACCTCTTATCACAAATAGAAAATTACAGTATTTTAGTGCTTCTTTACAATTGAAAAGGTGTATTCTCTAAATTACAAATCTTCAATTTCATACCTAGAATCCAGTAAGAACTATCTTATGCACAACTGAATATGTGCAAATAACCCAAATCTTTCGCACACCCTTTTAGGTGTCTTGTGCAGAACTTTTATGTCATGCGCACAAGATTTGACTTTTGTTGTGAAACACCTATTGTGCGCAACTCTATTCTTGTGTGAAACTCTCTTCTTTCATGAAAATTATTCTTCTTGCACGCAACTCTATTTATTTTGTGCACTCTTATTTTCTTAATATTTTTCCACGCCTGAGAGCTCGGGATTTCTCTAAGTGTTGATCACACAAAGTGTGAGGGGGTCACCTCTTATTTACAGACCCCGTTGACCCCTGCATGAAAAAACCCTGATGTGTCACGCAAGATCTTGAAGCATCATTCAAAACCCCATTTGACATTTCATTGGGTTTGTAAGTCTCTTTCGCGCACTTCTTTAATATTTCATGCACTTCATTCCTTTTCCATTTTTTGAAGTTTGGACCTCGAATCATCCCTTGAGCGTGAAACCCCATTGGATGTCACAATGGGCGTGTAAGTCTCTTTCAGGCCAACCTTATATTTCGTGCACTTATTGAATCTTTCGCACACTTAATGCCTTTTCCATTTTTTAAGTTTAGACCTCGAATCATGCCTTGCGCACAAGATTCCAAATTCCCTTCAATCTTGCGCGCAAAAACCAATCTTGCGCGCAAGCCTCTACTTTTCCAGATATTGATGTTCAGATCATGGAACTCTAATTGCGCGCAACATACCAAGCCATATTCAAACTTGCACACAACATCATTTTCCAAAAACACATTTCATCATCTTCTGATTTTCAGGCCCTAAAATTTGGCAAACACTAGAAAATGGCACCACCTTAAAACATTCTTTTGGGACACCTCTAGATTGTCTATTCCTTCGTCATTTCTATCTTCACTACATCCCATAACCATTATTCAGATTTCATCATGAAATCCTATAACACACCAAGATTTCATAGTACATTATCTCATTAAAGTAATCCAATAGTTTACGCTACACACAACACTGAGTTCGGGCGCACCACAACTTACCAAACTCACCGTTCAAAAAGCGGTTCTGAATAGTATTAACTACATTTTGAATCTTATATAATCTATATAATTTTAACATCCATATTATGTGTTTCTTAGACATAATATAAGAACAAATTCAGTTTTTCAGATAAAAGAAGTATTTTTCAAAAAATG
Organism: Viscum album; assembly: GCA_963277665.1. Taxonomy (NCBI): domain Eukaryota; kingdom Viridiplantae; phylum Streptophyta; class Magnoliopsida; order Santalales; family Viscaceae; genus Viscum; species Viscum album. The sequence continues at coordinate 1,400,774,943 of OY728121.1, read as the reverse complement.
CAATTTTACCACCTTTTAATGGCGAACTCTTTTTAAACCCAATATTTTAAACTTTTATATATTAAATTTAATGAAATTAAATTATTATTTAGAAGTGGGTAATAAAAATTTAGTTTGGATAATTTTTTCGTACTTTTCTGATAACTTTTATATTTTGATGAATAGTGAAAAATAGTATGTTTTAATTAAAAACAACTTTTTAATTGAAATAATTTATAGTGTTAAATTATGAATTTGAATTGTTTTAAAGTATAATTAGATTATATTTTTATCATTGAATGCAATTTAGGTCATTATAACTAATTTCACATTTAAATTTTTCATAAACACATGTCAATCTTTTGATAGTTTTTACTTTTTAAAAACCCGCTTTTTAGCTTTGACAATGGAAATAAATTTTAAATTAATTTCTACCACTTCGGTGTTTTAAATTTGGAAAAATGGATTCCATATTTGGAATCAAGAGGTCCAAATTGTGTAAATAGGTAACTTTTATTTTTAGACATTATGAAAATTTACTTCAGTAAATATTTTCTTTACCATGGTTAAAGGATAAATCTGGTAAATAAGGGTAAACAAATATTATTTTAATAATATTAAATTACCCTAACATGTGTCCTATTCCTATTAGTTGATACATTTCTGAACATGGACATCCTTGGGTCGATTTTGGGACCACCTGGAGCCACTTGAGAGTGATAATGACACTTTATATTAATTAATTTAAAGTAAAGACAAAAATGACATAAACATATATCTTTTAGTAAAACAATTTTTACAAGGTGTAATATATGTTATCATTTAGACTATAAATACTCATTAGAAAGAAAAAAATATTTCCTACATAATTGTATTATATTTATAATTTTTAGACATTAAATAATTAAATTTATTTATGACACAATGATGATGCAGTAATTACCTTATTAATGAAAGAATCAAATAAATGGTATTACAAATATTAAAATAAATATAATTTCAAAGTTTTTATGACATAAATGAACTTTATAGGTGAATATGAAATTTTATTATTTATTCAATGTATCTTTTTCAAATTAATCAAGTTTTGATGACTTTCAGATAAACCAAATACTAAATAGTGTCAAAATTGACATAAATGAGTTTTTAAAACAAATATTATATTATTAAATTATATAATATTCCTAAAAATATAAATTTCGGACATAGGGCTTAAATAATATTACATATGTCATTAATGAACCACTTGAGGTTCTTTTTGAAGTTTAGAGTAAGTTTATTAACTATATAGTGTAAGAATACAAGAAGACACGGTAAAAGTTAAACTATTTAACTAAGAGTTAAATCTAAAACATAAGGTTAATATGGTGACCTAAACCTATCTAAAACCTATTGTTTGAGTGTTTTTCGACCCATACCCACCTTATCCTAGAAATAAATCATTTTTTAGCCATTATAAACCGGAAATTATTTTATTATAAAATAATATTTCAAGCTTTTCCTAAAGTGACCCTCACCTCTCTTATAAAAGGGCACTTCCCATTCTCTCAAAATCACAACTCCAAATCCATTTTTCTTGGACATACCTGGCCCAAATATCCTCTAAACTTCCCTCAAATCAACCTATAGTCTTTAATTTGATCATAAATCCAGCCTAAGGATCCCTTTTGACCAACTCAAAAGGAAACACCCAAAGAAGAGGTAATAATTTTACCACCCTCTTTCAAGTTCTTTTCTTCTTCCACTTCCTATTTCTTTGTCATTTACATACAAAAATAATAAATCTAGTACCTTATACATACTGTGATGTTATTATAAATATGGTACAACCATATTCATTATTCTATCCATCCTATGAATGATAATTTCACCATGCATGCGTGCGTACGGCTTACCGTCTCCACGTTGTGGTGTAATTTGTTATCCAACACTATTTTATTTGGATGGATATAATGATAAGTAATATGTATATAAATAAGGAAAATAACATTATAATGTCTCTTTAAAATTAATATACCATCCAATTCCACACCTTTTAATCATTAAGGAAATGACATCGTCACTCGTGTGTACGTACGGCTTACCGTCTCCACAACGGGATGAGATTCACTTCCATATTCACCATTCAATGATGATTATAAAAATATATATTATTAATAATTATGTAATATATGAAATAATAATGCTAATGAAAGGATATATATATATATATATGTACGGCATACCGTCTCCATAAACGGTGTTTTACATTTCATATATCTATATACTATACATATTTATATTCTATATATATATGATATATAAATCATGTGTTATATTCTAGAATTATGTAAATCATGATCTAAATTATATGATCAAGAATAACAAGTTAAAACACATATGATAAAGAAAGCAATTATTACCTGAAATGTTAATTTAACATGGAAATAATTATTAAATGGGTAGTAGAAATTCATAAATGAATAATGTATGATATAATAAATATGAATATTCTTCTATTATAATTTAATAACATACTATGGTCATTATACAGGAGGTTAAACGCACCCTTGACCAAAGGAAATTGCAAGGTAAGGGTTAATTTCACAATCTCTTTATTATCCAAGGTTGTTTTTATGTAAGTATCTACCGTGAAATATTCATTATCCATATCCATATTTCATAAAAGTGTTTTCAAAGGGATTATTTTTAAGGTACTTTTTACTAAAACATCATTTTAAATGTTTTAAAGATTTTTTATTCTAAACCTTTCTCATTAATTTCCATGTTTTCAAAAATGTTTTTATGGACATGAATGTTTTAAAATGTTAATTCCTTTAAAAAGTTTCAAAGTGGTGTGGAACACTTTGATTAAAAACTATATTTTAAATGAATTCCTTTATAAATTATGTGATTTTTAAATGATTTTATGAAAAATGGATATTTCTCTCAAAGATTTTTACTGATCATTTTCAACTATGACAATATCCTTTATGGGATATTATTCTTGATCAAGGGTGATTTATTATTATAAAAATCTTCCATATTGTATTTAAGGTTTTGTGATATGTTTGACTATGGATGTGTTATTTTATACCATTTATGGTTTATGGTTAAAGTATTGACATTCTGTATGGTAGTTTTAATACAAATGTTTATGTTATGTTTCGACTTTCTCATATGAGGAATGTATTGGACTTAGTAAGTGACGGGTGGAGCCCGCTATAGCTCCTTGGTGCATTGGTAGGTCTCATGAGACAATTAGACGTGGAATTGGATGAAGCCTTTCCCAATTTGATATATGGTTTTAGCTGAGGCATTGAAAAAATGTTTCATAATTTCCGGCATTATACATTCCCTCATTATGAAAATATTATTGATGGTTCATGTGGTTATTTGACTAGTATAATACCCATGTCTATGTTTTATTATGGAATTATTTACTCATATCATATTCTTTACATAAAGTTTTTATTTTTATTATTTGTAATGTCATTTGTTTTAAAATAATGCACTGACTCTGGGCTTCTAGGGTCGGGGTGTTACAGTTGGTATCAGAGGAAGTTTAGCAACAACCTTAGAAATAGATTTAAATAAACTCTCATTAGACAACATTACCCTAATATAGACTTTGAGGATTAGTATAGAAGAACTTACTAGAATTTTTTTAATGTATATATTTTGTGTATTTTCCAAGAAATACATCTTTTTCTAGATACGAGCAGGTAGAGGCAGCTCTGGCACAAATGTACCTAGGAGTGAAAACGCTGACAAGGAGTTTTGGGCTTGACATGGGGTATCCTGGTACATGACAACGGGCCTTGCTGCACTCTTGGTTATTAAACCATCAGGGGATATGCTTAGGATAATTCACATTTTCATTACAAGCCATTATGAAGGATTTAGGAGTAAATACTTCCTCAAAGAAAAAATTTTATGATTATATATTATATTCAAAACCATTTCAATTTACATTTGGTATTTTACAAGTTTGTAATTATGCATTGCGATCCAAAAAACTAACCTAGTGTATGACATTGTTTAGAAATGGCTCCTAGTATAAGGAATGATAATTCTAGAAATACGCATGATCGAAAGATTAAGAAGGATCATATCTTTCATGGTATTAAGCCAACATTTAAAAGGGAAATAGTCTCCCACGTATTCTCATCATATGAATAAATAGTATCATGTGTTAATAAGATAAGTAAATAATTCTCTAAGTCCTATAGCTTTGAAGGGAAGCAAGAGAAGAAAAGGATGGAAGAGAGAAAGATGCATAAAGGGAAGAGGGGAAAGAAGGATTTTCCCATATGTGATAACTGTGGAAAGAATCACCTTGGTAAATGCTTGAAGGGAATGGAAGTTTGTTATAAGTGTGGAGAAAAAGGACACCAAGTACTTGATTGCAAGGGTAAGAAAAAGGTTTCAAATGTACAATGCTTCATCTGCAAGGATTTGGTACACTACGCGAAGAAATGTCCAAATCATATGAGTATACCCCAAATGTTTCTATTGGATAATAATCAAGTTATGATACTACCTAAGATGAAGAGGAATGATTATATTTCTTTTGTTGTTATTAAATTATTGTGTCATTTGAGTATTGTATTAATGATGTACATGTTATAAGAATTATAGAGTATTACAGAATTATACTGTAGTACTATTTCATTAAGGACTTAAGATTGTGTGGAACCAAGAAAAGTGACTCAATATCAGGTTAAATGTTTTTGGAAAATATATAGTTGAGAAAAAGATAAACTATAATATGGTTCTGATACTGAGGTAGTGATTTTGGAATAATATATGATTGATTTGGATAAATTATATTAGATATTCTTGATTACCTTAAAACTGATTAATGATTTGTATATTCCATCATTGTTGGAGTTTACAACATTTTTGGATAGTAGTATATCCAGTATTCTATAAGAAATAAGGGAGAATGAATGTAATAAATAAGGTTTTATGGTAATTCAGGGTGTTACAGTGTTTTAAAAGAATACATGATGAAGGTATTCACATGTTATTACGTGGAAAAAAGGATCTTCATTATGTTTACCTTCCTTATAAATTTTGAACTGTGAGTTTGGACAGAAGTATTTTGGATAAGTCTAAAGGTTGGAATCGATTAATTTTGACATTGGATACTATTGTTAAGTTTAAATCATTTCTTGAGATTATTTTTGGATTTTCATAAAAAGGACAACCCGGAGGTCTGGTGACAACCCTTCGCGTCCGGCAAGACCATTAGACTTGAACCCGCAATCGAAGGGCGACAAGGGTGCATCACCTACCACTAGCCTACGTGATTTCCGGGTTTGTATAATGTAGTTTTTTTAAATATTTTGTCAAATTAATTATAAATTCGCTATTTTTGGAACCCTATATGATTAGGATAAATAGAATATTTTTGAATTCTATTATCTTTTGGAGTGAAAGATGAGTTTGTGGTAGGAATTAGTTGAAGGATGATACTCTACTTGTCAAGTATATTTTTTCATCTTATTATATGAATAAATTAATTATTAAACTTTAGGGAATGGATCTTAAAACCAAAAATGTGTTATCCTAATACCTTAGGTTTTGTTGAACCGATGATATTTTAAATCATCATAGATTTATGGCTTTGAGGCCCTCGATTTTACACTTGTTTGTGATTGATGACCCCAATCACTCCCTATAAATATTTACATTTTTCCTCCAATTATGTGTCTCTAATTTACACCAATGTTCTCCTAATCGACATCATAATTTGGTGGTGACTTTTTCATTTCTCTTTCTCTCTTATTAAGACTAAATTTTATTGACCCAATTCCTGATGTGGGTTTTCCACAAAGGTATTTTTATATTTTTAACCTTTTATTTTCGAAAAACAATTTCAAATTGCAAGTACGCAATTTATGGAATAAGGGGAGAATGTAACACCCCAAGATTTCATAATATGTTATCTCATTAAAGTAATTCAATAGTTTACGCTACACACAACACTGAGTTCGGGCGCACCACAACTTACCAAACTCACCGTTCAAAAAGCGGTTCTGAATAGTATTAACTGCATTTTGAATCTTATATACTCTATATAATTTTAAAATCCATATTATGTGTTTCTTAGACATAATATAAGAACAAATTCATTTTTTCATATAAATGAAGTATTTTTCAAAAAATGCAATTTTACCACCTTTTAATGGAAAATCCTTTTTAAAACCAATATTTGACACTTTTATATATTCAATTTAATGAAATCAAATTATTATTTATAATAGGGACATAAAAATTTAGTTTGGATAAATTTTTGGTACTTTTCTGATAACTTTCATATTTAGATGAATAGTGAAAAAAACTATGTTTTAATTGAAAACAACTTTTCTAATCGAAATAATTTAGTGTTAAATTATGAATTTCAATTGTTTTGAAGTATAATTATATTATATTTTTTATATTTAATACAATTAATTTCATTATAAGTAATTTCACATTTAAATTTGACACAAACACATGTCAATCTTTTGATAGCTTTTACTTTTTAAAAACCCGCTTTATGGCTTTTATAAGGGGAATTAATTTTAAATTAATTTCTTCCACTTTGGTGTTTTGAATTTGGAAAAATGGATTCCATATTTGGAATCATGAGGTAAAATTTGTGTAAATATTTAACTTTTATTTTTAGACATTATGAATATTTACTTCAGTAAATATTTTATTTACCATGGTTAAATGATAAATCAGGTAAATAAGGGTAAACAAATATTATTATAAAAATATTAAATTACCCTAACATGTGTCTTATTCCTATTGGTTGATAAATTTCAGACCATGGGAATCCTTGGGTCTATTTTAGGATCACTTGGAGCCACTTGAGATTGATAATGACACTTTATATTAATTAATTTAAAGTAAAGACAAAAATGACATAAACATATATCTTTTAGTAAAACAATTTTTACAAGGTGTTATATAAGTTATCCTTTAAATTATAAATATTCAATAGAAATATAAAAATATTTCCTACATAATGGTATTATATTTTATAATTTTTAGACATTAAATAATTAAATTTATTTACGACACAATGATGATGCAGTAATTACCTTATTAATGAAAGAATCAAATAAATGATATTATAAATATTAAAATAAATATAATTTCAAAGTTTTTATGACATAAATTAATTTTATAGGTGAATATGATATTTTATTATTGATTCAATGTATCTTTTTCGAAGTAATAAAGTTTTGATGACTTTCACATAAACCAAATACTGAATAGTGTCAAAATTGACATAAATGCATTTTTTAAACAAATATTATATTATTAAATTATATAATATTCCTAAAAATATAATAAAGGGATTAAATTATATTATATATGTCATTAATGAACCACTTTAGGTTCTATTTGAGGTTTATATAAAGTTTATTAACCATATAGTGTAAGAATACAAGAAGACACGGTAAAAGTTAAACTAGTTAACTAAGAGTTAAATCTAAAAGATAAGGTTAATATGATGACCTAAACCTGTCTAAAACCTTTTTTTAGTGGTTTTAGACCCATACTCACCTTATCCTAGAAATAAATCATTTTTTAGTCATTATAAACCGAAAATTATTTTATTATAAAATAATATTTCAAGATTTTCCTAAAGTGACCCTCACCTCTCTTATAAAAAGGCACTTCCCCTTCTCTCAAAATCACACCTCCAAATCCATTTTTCTCGGACAAAAACTCCCCAAATATCATCCCAACTTCCCTCACATAAACTTAGAGTAATTACATTGATCATAAAACCAACCTAAGGAGCCCTTTTGACCAACTCAAAAGGAAACACCCGAAGAAGAGGTAATAATTTCACCACCCTCTTTCAAGTTCTTTTCTTCTTCCACTTCCTCTTTATTTTTTGTTTCTATACCAAAATAATAAATACAGTAACTTCTACATTATATTATGTTATTATAAATATGTTACAACCATATTAATTATTCTATCCATCCTATGAATGATAATTTCACCATGAATGCGTATGTACGGCTTACCGTCTCCACGTCGTGGTGTAATTTGTTATTCAACACTATGTTATTTGGATGGATATAATGATGAGTAATATGTATGTAAATAATGAAAATAAAATTCTAATTTCTCTGTAAAATTAATATACCATCCAATTCCACAGCTTTTAATCATTAAGGAAATGACATCATCGCTCGTGTGTACGTACGGCTTACCGTCTCCACGACGCGATGAGATTCACTTCCACGTTCACCATTCAACGATGATTATAAATATATATATTATTAATAAGTATGTATTATATGATATAATAATTATACTTAATATATATATATATGTGTGTGTGTGTGTGTATGTACTTACATATATCTTATTCACTTACTTCCATTCAATACGATATGAAAACGGAAATAGCGTTTATGCGTGCATACGACCTACCGTCTCCATAAATGGTGTTTTACATTTCATATATCCATCTACTATAAATATTTATATTCTAAATATATATGATATATAAATCATTTGTTATATTCTAGAAGTATTTAAATCATGATCTAAATGATACGGTCAAGAATAACAAGTTAAAATACATACGATAAAGAAAGTGATTATTACCCGAAATGATAATTTAACATGAAAATCATTATTAAATGGGTAGTATGAAGTCATAAATGAATCATGTATGATATAATAAATATGAATATGCTTCTGGTATAATTTAATAACATACTATGGTCATTATACAGGAGGTTAAATGTACCCTCGACCAAAGGAAAGTGCAATGTAATGGGTTAATTTCACAATCTCTTTGTTATCTGAGGTTGTTTTTATGTAAGTATCTACTAGGAAATATTCATCATCCATGTAAATGTTTCATAAAAGTGTTTTCAAATGGATTATTTTTAAGGGACTTTTTAATAAAACATCATTTTAAATGTTTTAAATATTTATTCTTCTAAACCTTTCTCATTAATGTCCATGTTTTCAAAAAGGTTTTTATGGACATGAATATTTTAAAATGCTAATTCCTTTAAAAAGTTTCAAAGTGGTTTGGGACACTTTGATTCAAAAATATATTTTAAATGACTTAATTTATAAATTATGTGACTTTTAAATGATTTTAGGAAAAAAGGTATATTTCTCTCAAATATTTTTACTGATAATTTTCAACTATGACAACATCCTTTACGGGATATTATTCTTGATCAAGGGTGATTTATTATGATACAAATCTTCCATATTGTATTTAAGGTTTTTTGATATGTTTGAATATGGATGTGTTATTTTATACCATTCATGTTTTATGGTTAAAGTATTGACATTTCATATGCTAGTTTTAATATGAATGTTTATGTTATGTTTCAACCTTTTCATATGAGGAATGTATTGGACTTAGTAAGTGATAGGTGGAGCCCGATATAGCTCCTCGGTGCATCGGTAGGTCTCATGAGACAATTAGACATGGAATTGGTCATGGCCTTTCCCAATTTGATATATGGTTTTGGATGAGGCCTTAATCATTTTTAGACATCTTGGCTGAGGCCTTGACAAAATGTTTTAGAATGTATGGCATTATACATTCCCTCATTATGAAAATATTACTGATGGTTCATATAGTTATTCAACTAGTATAATACCCATGGCTATGTTTTATTATGGAATTATTTACTCATCTCATATTCCTGCCATAAAGTGTTAATTTTTATTCTTTGTAAAGGTATGTGTTTTAAATTATTCACCATGCCTAATGTTTATGTTATCTTATGATGTATTTCTTATCCTTACTGATCATTTGAGCTCACCCCTTTCTTATGTTCTATTTTCCCAGGATTCCAAGATGTGTATTATTTTTGATAAGCAGGGTTAAGCTAGGGGATTAATGGCATTCTCAAAGGATCATTTATGTTGTGTTTTATTTTCTAATGTGTAATATAACGTTCATGTATGTAATCTATTTTCCAAGACTACTAAATTGTTGATCTTTTGGGACTTGATTCCTTGTAATCATGCCAATTTATTAAAATAATGTACCGACTCTGGGCTTCTGGGGTTGGGGCATTAAAAATACTCTATTGTGATATGTATCCTTTAATCAAACAGCTTTAGAATCATTATATTTTCAACGAAATGTATTGAACCTTCCTTGTATTCCACTAGCATAATTGTTTCATAAGTCTTGTATCACAAGTTCTCCTAACTTATGATATTTGTGAAATAAAATTCAGAAAATTATTATCCAATTTACAATTCCTTTACAAAGTGAATTGATTTATCTTCTTTGACAACAAAAGAAAACACTCTGTAACAGCAGACTCTTCTTACTTCCTTCTCCATCCAACTTAGTCCCAATAGGTATGTGGTGTTTTGTGGTGCCTCTAGAGCTCGGATTGAATGTGTGTTTATGAAAATGAAGGTGGTTATATATTATAGATCTAGGTACTTTATACCCAATAAAAAGAACTATGTAACCCATGACTTGGGGTTGGTAGTGGTAGTCTTCACCTTAAATATGTAGAGGAATTATCTTCTAGGTGAGAATTGTTTTGTTTACTCAGAACACTAGAGTCTCAAGTACATATTCACCTAGAGATATATCAACCTAAGATAAAGGCTTAGGTTATAGTTCCTATATTACTATGACTTTGAGATAGTCTATACTCTAGTTAAGTCAACATGGTGGTGGATTCCCTTACCAGGAAATCTCATTCTCACTTGGTGGAGGAGGCATCATAGTAGTTGGCCTTATTATAGCTAACCTTATATGAGAAGAGTGATACTAATTATCTTCAACCGATAGTGGTGTATCCACTGTTTATTTAGTGTGTGAGAGAGGCCCAATTTTGGGATGTCGACTATGAAGTTCTACATAACAAAATATCCTCAAGAGATGAACCTAATGGATTTTCTGAAGGTGGGGAGCATGTCATCCTCTTTCGGTGGTAAAAAATAGTTCCATTCACATTTCATGATAAGATAATGAGGTATTTGTATACCCACCCGATTAGCCGCTAGAAGTGGCTAAAATTAATAGTTAATATATTTATATTTATGTGTTCTAAAGTCCATACACATCATTTTTAGTGCATTATAGAAATTGAACTTCATTTCTCATCTTAAGTGCAATTCAGATTTAAAATGTAAATTTGGGCCCAATCAATCATCTATTTGTAGAGAACATTTTATTCATTTTTTGAATTTAATATTTTGGTATATCATTGATCACTTTGTTTGTAATATTTTATCTTTTAGGATTTATGGATGAATCCAAGGAGAAGATGGATATTTTTCATCATGAATGAAGAAATTTTCTGGAGAAAGCATAATGGGCCTAAGGCCCATCAAACAAAAGTGGGGCCCACAAACCAAGCCCAATGAAGCTCAAATTTTTACTGAAGAAAGATAAAAATATGGGGATCATTTTATTCAACTTTGGATAGAGATAATTCTGAAGTTTTTATGATTATAAAGGGATCTAAAGTTGAGATTTAAATGGTGGGCCCGATATGAATGCACATAAAGTCACCCCACAATTTCGATAATAAATTCCAAAAGGAAACACCAAATGGCTCGAAATTTTTACAGATAATAGAGTAAAGATGGAAGAGAACATTTATCTTTTAAGACCCCTCTGGATTCGGCCTCCTTCAATTACATATTCACACATCAAAACGGGGGACGAATCTGGACGAAATTTATGGACAACTTTGAAGCGTCCAAATCCCTTGATTTTCTCACCCTCCTTTTGACTGTCTAAATTAATGGGGATGGAATTTATTATGGTGGGGTGTCTATAAGGCTCCTAATATGCCTATATAAGAAGCTCGTGATAAAGTTAATTGTCATCTAATATTTTTCTTTCAATCCATGTTTTTCTTTCATCCATTATATTTCTTTCAATTGTAATTTCCTGCTTTCATTTTGTAATCGCATCGTCAATTTTTCTAATGTATGTTTTTCTTTCACATTTAGTATTTTAATAAAATTTATTCTTCTTATTCACTTATTATTTTCCTTTTCTTCTCACATTGATATCTTTTAATCATTGTGTGAATTTATTCACACCAGCACTTGTGAATTCATCACATAACGGTGGAGTGTTCATTTTTCAATGTTTTTTACTTCATCAATCCCAGTTCTTTAAGTCACCTAAACACTTACATTGATATAATATCATTAATTTAGGGATAACCTTTTTTGGGTTGATCCTAGGGAGTCTCAAGGGGTTAATTGAATGTTATTTTATGTTCTTAAATTCTTAAATTTGTTCTTCATTTTAAGAGTTCCTTTCTTTGATTTATCTTCTTTGTTTTCACTGAATTTAACAAAAACACATTTTGAGTGCTAGTACTATCTGATTCCTTGGAGTGGTCATTTAATTGATCCTATAAGTGAATTGGTTATTAGCCTTGAAATTTTTTATGGATTAAATCGGAAAATGATATTGAGGAATTATTTCATTTAATGGATACCTCTTGAATCGATGAATAGAAAATCCAACCAAAAACAAATACTTCCAATCAAGTACTAGAGAAAACCTAGGACCGACTAACCTTAATTAATCATTTTAATTCAAGTAATTTTTTTTATTTTGTTCTTTAAATCAAATCACAATTTTCTTCAAATCAATCAACACCATAGTTGGCCACTTTATAGCCAATCCCACATCCAATCTTAGTGTCGCTAGGTTTCTTCTTCGGTTCCTGTAGATTTGATCCCTACTTGTACTTCAATGATTGCTTTTACTAGTAGGGTCAATTTGGGCGCAACCAAATTTTGGCACCATTTTCGGGGACCCAAATAAGTACCTTAGACACCCATCTTCTTTTCTCACCCCAAATTCTCTATTCTCACCCTAATTTCTCTTCTCTATTCCCCTTTTTATTTCTATGTATCCAATGAATCCCAAAACAAATTTTCAATCAACTCAAATGGATTATCTTCCACAATATCCATTGATAGAAAAAGTCTATAATCAACTATAAAATCAATATTTGGAATCAACTCACATAGGGAATTTCATTGACCAAACCTTGATGAAATACACCACACCAGATGAAATGTACAATCAATGGGGTGCTGATTGTTTAAAGGATCAATTTCCATACCTCTCGAGGATGATTGAAGAGATAAAACATAATGAATTTCATGATGTCCAAACATCTATCAATCCAAATCCTGAAAAAATTATTGAACAATTGTGTGAAAAAATGGTTAAAATGAATTCAAAAGTTTCATCACTAATATTTGAAATAAAAATCTTTGAGACTTATGAGAAACCCATTCCCACTTAGGATGCCCTTTCCTCATCACCAATAGAAGAATATTTTATCCCACAAACCATTCCTGAATTTAAAAAATAACTAACCTTTGGATATGGGTTAACTAATGAAGATCAATTAAATGTCAAAGATTATTTAAATCATGAGGAAATTAATTTTTTGGATTCACAAGGGGAAAATTTTTCTTCATGGATTGAGTGTCCAGAATATTGCTCCAATAATGATTTTTTAGAATCACCAATCATTGAACCATTGGGAGAGATAACAAATATTGAGTCTATACCCACTCCCAAAATTCAAATAGAAATTTTTGGGGATGAATCATCTTTTCAAAAGGAGCCAATTCTTTCAAAAAAATCGAGAAGAAACAATTTTTTATTCAAATTTCGATTATTCTTTAGGAAAATTAAATCAAACTGAACTTGAAGTTATGATCCTTACTTACCAAATCAAGAATCCCTCCATTTATGATAACCAAGACCATTCAATTATCATCCATTTTCATCAAGAATCCCAAAAAGGTGGAATGAACCTTGAAATATTAGGAAGTAATCCAGATGAAACTCAATCAACCATTACCAAATTTCCTTGGAATTTCACACTCATTATTGACCATGGTCTTTCACATGAATCAAATTATAAGAAAATAATCAATCTAAATCAAGTTGAAGTGGAAAAATATGGGTTCATTAAAATTTTGAAAGTTGTAATTGGATAAGTTGGGGGGTCCAAGTCGAGCTAATGACTTTAAATTAAGCGATACATGAAAGGAAAACCATGGTTTTCATGTTTCCAATAATTGTGAATCAAATTTTTTTATTTTTTTTTCATTTAAAAAAAATTGCCATAGACTATTGACCTGTTCTTCTATTATGAGTAAGGATGGGTATGAAAGGGGAGCTCCATATTCATCTGTATCACATGGTGTGATCTCTGAGTAATACCTTACCTAGAAATTTAAAAATAAGACAATTTATCATCAGTTTATTTTGTTTTATTTTATTTTTATGTTTTTATAAGTTAAAAAAATAAAAAAAATAAAAAGGACATGTCGTAGGTTGTGGGGAAAATCCCATCACAATCGTCCAAGCCACTAAGACTCAAACCTAGGATTGAAGGGAGACTACGGTATGCACATTCATCATCTACCACTAGGTGACTTAATTCCATGATTATCATTTTCAATTTCCTATTTGAACACCTCTCCCATACCCCCTTCTAAGTTTTATTTAAGCACTGGGGACAATGTTGTTCTATTTTGGGGGGAGATTAAATAAAAAATGATTTTTTTTTGTTTTTGTGAATAAGAACATGCGTGGAAAGAAAAGTTCCATTAACCTTGGACATGATAACACACATTGAAAACTCTGAAATTGGATATTGAATAATTTTTCATGCCTTGATTCTGATTTTAATGCAAGTTTAAGTTCATGAGAATAGTTTATGGAAAGTGCGGTTGTCTGATGTGATTTTTCAAAGTCTACATTTTCATCCTCTTAATCAAAATGCCACAATGCACTTATACTGGATCTTGGGTGTAAATTTTAGTTCTTGGGTCCCTTTCATCATAGCATAGGGTTTGGGGTCACTTTTAGTTTAATTTGAGTAACCAAAAAATCATAAACAAATTGTGACCACATAGAGTAATGTTTTTTTCAAATGTGTGGCATCCGACACTTGGGGATCATGACTCCATAGTTGTCTTGCCCAGAGTTAGGCTTTATATCTCTGTTGTAGCACATGGAATTAACAATAAGTGTGGCGTCTGGAACTTGGGGATCATGACTCTATAGTTTTCTTATCCAGAGTTAGTCTTTTCATATCTATTGTGGTTAAAAAAATAAAACAAAACAAAAAAAAATCAAAAAAAATCAAAAAAATTGATATTCATATTAAGTTTTAATGTGATTCTCACCTAGCACTTCTATTTTATTTGCCCTTGAACAATAAAATGGGCCCCATTTCTTTTGTGATGCACAACACATCATTATGCTTTATTGTAATTGGATTAAATGTGACGATGAATTTTAACAAAGGAATGGGCTTGGGCTTGGGATATGCTTATGGAACTAGCTTGTTTTAAATTTTTTTGATGGGTTTCATAAATTTTTTTGGTATGAGTTCTTTGGGTAAGCAATGTGTATTAAAATGTTTATGGAAAATGGAATTCAAATTTCATATTTGTAATATATTTTGCTCGGGACTAGAAAAACTCAAGTTAGGGGGAGTGATTAGCCACTAGAAGTGGCTAATATTCATTGTCAATATATTAATATTTATGTGTTCCAAAGTCCACAAACATCATTTTTAGTGCACTATATAAATTGAACTTCATTTCTCATCTTAAGTGCAATTCGCGTTTAAAATGAAAATTTGGTCCCAATCAATCATTTATTTGTGGAGAACGTTTTATTGATTTTTTGAATTTAATATTCTGGGATATAATTGATCACTTTGTTTGGAATATTTTATATTTTAGTATTGATGGATGAATCTAAGGAGAAGATTGAGATTTTTCATCATGAATGAAGAAATTTTTTGGAGAAAGCATAATGGGCCTAAGGCACAACAAACAAAAGTGGGGCCCAAAAACCAAGCCCAATGAAGCTCAATTTTTTACTAAAGAAAGATAAAAATATGGGGATCATTTTATTCAACTGTGGACAGAGATAATTCTGAATTTTTCATGATGATAAAGGTATCTGAATTTGAGATTTAAATGGTGGGCCCGATATGAAGGCACATAAAGTCGTCCCACCATTTCGATCATAACTTCCAAACGGCTACACCAAATTACCCAGAATGTTTACAGATAATAGAGTACATATGGAAGAGAAAATTTATCTTCTATGAACCCTATGGATTCAGCCTCCTTCAATTACATATTCACACATCAAAATGGGGGACGAATTTGGACGAAATTTATGGACAACTTTGAAACGTCCAAATCCCTTGATTTTCTCACCCTCCTTTTGACTCTCTAAATTAATGGGGATAGAATTTATTGTGTTGGGGTGTCTATAAGGCTCCTAATATGCCTATATAAAGAGATGTTGGTGAAGGGAATTATCATATAATATCTTTCTTTCAATCCATGTTTTTCTTTCATCCATTGTATTTCTTTCAATTGTAATTTCCTGCTTTCTTTTTGTAATTGCATCATCAATTTTTCTAATGTAAGTTTTTCTTTCACATTTAGTATTTTAATAAAAGTTATTCTTATTCTTCACTTATTCTTTTCCTTTTCTTCACACATTTATACCATTGAATCAAGGTGTGAATTTATTCACACCAGCACTTGTGAATTCATCACACAATAGTGGAGTGTTCATTTTTCAATGTTTTTTTCTTCATTAATCCCACTTCTTTAATTAAACTACCTGCTTCCATTGATATAATATCATTAATGGAGGGATAAAATTTTTTGGGTTGATCCTAGGGAGTTTCATGGGTTGAATTGAATGTTATTTTATGTTCTTAAATTCTTAAATTTTTTCTTCATTTTAAGAGTTCCTTTCTTTGATTTATCTTTTTTGTTTTCACCAACTTTAACAAAAACACATTTTGAGTGCTAGTATGATACAATTCATTGGAGTGATCATTTAATTGATCCTATAAGTGAATTTGTGATTAGACTTTAAATTGTGTATGGATTAAATTGGAGAATGATATTGAGGAATTATATCATTTAATGGATACCTCTTAAACCGATGAATAGAAAATCCAAACAAAAACAAATAAATCCAATCAAGCACTAGAGACAACCTAGGATTGACTCAACTTAATTAATAATTTTAATTCAAGTAATTTTTTTTCTTTTGTTCTTTAAATCAAATCACAATTTTCTTCAAATCAATCAACACCATAGTTGGCCACTTTATAGCCAATCCCGCATCCAATATTAGTGTCTCAAGGTTTCTTCTTCGGTCCCTATGGATTAGATCCCTACTTGTACTTCAATGACCGCTTTTACCAGTAGGGTAAATTTGGGCACAACCACTACCCCTTGGAGGTAGACCTAAGAGTGTAAAAGATGTATAAAGACCTTCAGTGGCAGTTTTGGTGGGTTGGAATGAGGTGGAGTATTGCTGAGTTTGTCTCTCAATGCCTCACATGTCAGTAGATAAATGCTGAAAATTTGGTTCCATCATATCTGAATCAACCCCTTGTGACCCTAGAATTGAAATTCGATGGAATACTAATGGATTCTATGATGATACTTCAGCGAACAGTGAGAGGCCACAATACTTTATGGGTGATTGTTGACCGACTAACCAAATTAGCACACATCCTTTCCATCCAGGAGTAGAGTTTGTTTGAGAGTTTAGGATGCCTATATGTTTAGGAGATTTTTTGGCTTCATTGGGTACCCAAAATGATCAAAAAAAATTGTGATGGTTAGTTCACATCACAGTTGTGGAGAAGCTTTCAAGTGTCTTTCAGGACCCAGTTATGGATGAGCATGAAATTTCACCCCCATATAGATAGCTATACCAAGTGGACTATCCAGGTTTTTGAGGATATATTGAGATCCTACATGTTGGTATTTGGATGGATTTGGGAGGATCACTTACCATTATTGGAGTTCACCTATAAAAAATATACCACTCCACTATCGGGATGATAGCATTCGAGGCACTGTATGGGTTACCCCACAGTTCACCCTTATACTGGACTGAGATTGGAAAGACATCCCTTATTGGGCCAAAATTGGTGAAGGAAATGACATATTAGGTTCGAGTGATCTGTGATCATATAAGGACAAGCCATGGTTGCTAAAAATCTTACATGGAATGATGTTGTAGTTCGTTATATTTAAAGTAGGGAGACCATGTTTTCTTGAGATTCTCCCCACGGTGAGGATTGAAAAGATTCTATTAGTATGACAAGTTATCCCTGAGTTTTATTGGGTCATTCTAGATCCTATTGATGAATGGTGAGGTTCTCTACCACTTGGCCTCACCCCCATAGTTGGAACGGGTGCATGACGTCTTCCAGGTATCACAGCTGAGGAGATACTTGCACAACCCATCACACGTTATTGATTGGGGAGAGCTAAACATTGAGAATGGATCCAAATTCTCTAAGTATCTAGTTTTTATAGAGGATCAACAAGATGGTATCCTTTGTGGTTAAACTATTCTTATGGTTTGAGTGCTTTGGTGGAATGGGAACATGCATGAGAGCTCATGGGATCATGGGAGCCAGATGTGGGAACAATACCGCCACCTTTTTGTGCAGCTTGTGATTTTTGGGGGGGAAATACTTGAAGGTTGGGATAATATAAAAACTCTATTTTTCATAGTTTGATCCTTTTAATATTTTAATATATGTATCTATATTTTTTCTCAAGGTTGGTGTTGTATTTTGGGATTCACGGGACCCCGAAATTAATATATTAAAAATACTAAATATATTAAAGCACGTGTTTGAAAATTTTCAGAATTAATGGTTTTCCTATTGAATGGGACCTCATATAGAAAATATAATACTATGGTTGTTTCCAAAACATGGGGTTTTTCATAGGTGCAACATAAGTTTGGTTAGGATCAGATGTTACATGGAAGGCAATTTTTAGTGGTTGTGTTAAATAAATTAAATGATAAATTTATTTATTTTATTTTATCCTAAAATCCTAATATAATATATATAAATATGTGGATATGGAAAATATTTTGGGTTAGTTGCATAACCATGGAATATTAGAGAGAATTAGTGTGAGGTATATCATTGGCGTTGACAAACTGAGGATCGTGGATCAATAACAAACAGATTGAGGAGATTTATAGGAAGAACGCAGTGGAATATTCAACAACATCACTAGAGAATTTGTTCTTTACCAATGATTGATACGTTCTCGAGGTTGGGAATGTTAATTTTTGGGTTTCTACCCTTGTGATCTTTATTGTTGAGCATGGATCATATATCTACTTAATTCTTTTATTTTCATTCTTTGTATGAACCAAGAATTTAATTAAAATTCCTAAACCTAATTAACAATATTCATTGAACCCATGATTTACAACATTTATTTTTTTACATTTATGATCATTGGTTGGGGTCGTATCATCCAAAGGTAATCTCACCATGTTATTATGCCTCTATCATCTCTATTCTTAATCATTGGCTTGTGGGGTTAGCGGTTAAACATTGATGGACTAGTTAAAGCATGATTAAACCTCTAAATTCATGATAGAAGCATGAAAAACCTTTCTATCAATGTTTTTTTAATGGATCAAAGTATATTTTCATATCACAAATTATGGTTCCATGGATAGGTACCTCGGTTGTAGATGGGAGGCACAATGGGATTTTCTTGGGTGACCAAAATCCCAATTTTTGACCACTGGAGGTTGAGAATTGTTGATCATAGGTAACTTCCTTCAATTTCTTTGGCTTTGAGTGAGTCAGTGGTGGTTATAATGTAGTATTTGGTGGATTTGGTGAGTTTGTGAAGATTGTGAGACTATACTTCACTGTTTGTGAAAAACCTGACTACATGTCATGTATTATAAAAGAACACACACCATGTTTCTCAGATTTTCACGAAGGCTAGGATTTTGGAAAGAGATAAAAATCACTCTCTATGTGGAAAGGCCCATATATCCTATTATAATACCTGTGTGGATGATCCATCTTTCAAGATCATTCACCCAGGGCCCCGAGTGATCAGATATGTCTTGTTACCTTAAGGACATTCCATGTGGATATACATGGATATCCATTCCATGACTAGGGAATAACTCACCCAGATTTTTGAACTACATTATGCATTGTGTTCCCCAATACACATGTCATTTACTTTTCCCATAACTTTCTACCTTTCATATCTCTTTCTCAAGGACTCTGATTTAGGCCTATAAGTAGTGTATCCTAAGTAGAATTCCACATATGACACAGTAGTGGCCTCTTATTTGGTGGTAGAGATATGACATGAGATTATAAAAGTGGGGTGCTTATTCCAACAATTATTGTCTAAATATAGTGATTGGGTTTGATTGTTGGAGAGATGATAGGGTTAGTACTCCCTTAACTCATCAGGGCTCGAGTTCCCCCATATCCTATATACTAGTAGTGTTTGTACTCCCCCACACTATACAGTGTGAGTGATCTCTACCTATGGAGTAGTAGTACCCCTTCATTGAGATCTAGTATAGAGTGGTTCCTACACTATACATAGTTCTCCCTCAGTTGTAGAGAAAATTAGTAAGTATTGGGCCCTCCACTCTGATTCTTGTGAGGTTGTGCATGGTTCTTAGCATCAGATGTGAGAAATTTGGAGCTACGGGTAGACTCTTCACCATCCTTATATAGCTGTGGTGATTAATATTCCTATCCTTTATACATGGGTTTCAGTATGAGTATATCTAATGTTGGGTTTCTTATCCCTATATTTCTTATGGGTTAACTTGAATGTTTTATTCTATTTCTTCTCTTTTTTATTATGTGGCATCCTATTGAGTATGTTTATACTCACCCCTAAAAATATTTTCCTACACATGTTGTTTCTTATGTAAATAAAAGGTAGATTGATGGTGAAATTGGTGGACATCATATTGAAAGAGCATAAAAATTTTATAGGTGTTGACCATGTTCAGTGGTTAGACTCAGTGGTTGTGAGATGATCTATCTTCATTATTTCCCTATTTCCAATCATTGTTACCTTTTTTCTAATTGGGTGTATATTTTTCCCTTTTATAATTTTGTATTTCCTTATTTTTCTTTAATGTATTTCCTAGAGTATTTCACTTTCATTTATTACTCTCAATATGTTTGAGATTTTTTATATTTCTTCACTATTTCATGGAGCTAGGTGTGTTTACGTGTGTACAGGTAAATTAGTATAAGGCCTACCATTTTAGTGATATGCCTACTCAGTGCTTGTCGCCAACCCCCATCCTATTGGAAAAAGGCTTGGGGTCACTCTCTGCTTATTTCCAGCCTAATTGGGTCTCAATGGGTCAGTTAGGGACATCATAAACAATCATAAATGTCATAGGGAAAGTGTATGGACCCCATAACTCATTTCGAAGTCAAAACCATTTTTAAAGTCTTGGAATGATAGCTCCACCTATGCTCACCAAGCTTGTACCACAACTCATGTTATTTCCTCACATCACATACTATAAATACTTAATTATAAAAATTATAATTATTTTGTAAATTTAAACCAACATGGAATAATCATTGAAAAAATCACTGCATCATTGTGTTGTACTGGAACTAAGTCTAGCCACGCATGGGAGGCCCACAATGGACCCTTGAAATGAATCTAGTCCAAATAACTAAACCACCTCACCAAAACCATAGTCAAATTAATTTATTTTTTTAGTTAAATACTTAATAAAATCAGTGCCATGACATACCTCACAAAAAACGGAAAGCAGCATCATGCAGATGAAACCTTGGGATGTCCTCTATCTAGGATAAGGAAAATCCCTAAGAGAATCAAATGATTCTACCATGCTTAAGTGGAATAATATTAAGAAACCTAATTATAGAAATCTAAAAATAATAATAAATGAATATTAATAAGAAAAGAGGAAGGAGTAAGGATATTCTTACCTCAAATGTTGTCAAATTGCACCCAAGAGCACCCCAAAATGAAAGGGAATTAAGGGGGGCGATGGGGTTAATATACCTTGGTTATGAACCCATATAAGATGAAGGAGGGGTTTCCCCCTAAAAAACTAAATGGGGGGAATGTAAAATCTTTCTTTTTAAATATCACTGGTTATCTAGTGGATACAACGCCAGTATGGTTTGTTGTCTACTGCTACCAAATAGCCACCAGATTGCAACATCAACCACTCCATCCCCTCTAAAGGCCCTTATGATCCCCCAAGATGCCTCCCAAATTTCATTCTTAGTCCAAAAAAATATATTTATGTGTCTAAACTCCCAAAATTTGATTCTAAATTCCGGTTCTCAATTATACCCATACACCACATTAAAAATTAAAAATTCCCTCAGTTTCCAAAACTTTCCTGTACATGTGAGTTATTACATTCACCTTCTTCATAAAACACTCCTTACATTCCATTTATAGAAAGTAATTTAGTAAATATGTAACTAGGATTTTTATTAGGAATTGTAATAATTTTTCATGTATGCATTTTATTTTTTTTAATCAAATTGAATTAATATAAATTCTTGTATGTTTATTAATCTCTTGTCCATAGTGCATGATTTATGTGCCAATATTTTTTCATGAAAAATTCAATTCATAATTTCTTTTTTTTCATATTTGAATCCACTGGTTTTTCCTTACCCCTTAGCTGGATCCTACATAAAAGTAAATTGCCATGAATAAGGAACCAACCTAGCGACGTAAGGGTAATGCCCCCATTACGTAAGGGTACTTCCTAGATATGCAAGGGTAATTATCGCTATGTAAGGTCACTACCAGGATATGTAAGGGTAATTCCTGATGTGTATGGGTAATTATAGAACACATAAGGGTAATACTAGATTGCATAAGGGTATTCCCAACTCACGTAAGGGTGTTTCCTACTTGTGTAAGGGTACACCTAGCTTGCCTAATGGTACTACCTGGATTTTTTAAGGGTACTCAATAGTTGAAAAGGGTACTACCAGCCTCATGTAAGGGTAAATGTCATGACCCGACCCACTGAGGTCCGACTCGTGACTACCCCATTCCCACCTCTAATAGGCAAGGGGCTAGCGACCAGCGCCGAGTAGGAATATCCCATAAATGGGAGGTATTAGACTAAATTAAATATACAAATGAACACATATCCAAGCCCACACAATCCTGAAATGTAAAAACAACTGAAACCAATGCATTCATTCAACTAAGATCTCACAATAGAGTATGATGGAAAAGTACTAAAAGTGGAAAAGGGGCCAAATACAAGCCCAACCAAAAATTGTAAAGAGTATAACCTACTCCAAGGGAGAGGAATAAAGTCAAATGAAATATCTCAGTAACCACCTCGGTTTGAAAAGCTCAAGATATGCTCCACTTTCTCCCTATCCTCCCAAGACACCATCAAAAGGGTCATCATCTGCATAAGACACGACACATGTGGGAAAATCCCATGTAGGGGTGAGTATAACGATACCCAGTAGAACACACCCAAAACACTAAACATGAAGAACCAATATAGTTATCTCAATAAAAGATATAAAAAATCAATGTATAATAGAGAACCCTAGATATGATCAGGAAAGGCACCATGCCACCAGGCGGTCATAACCAACTGTCTGCCACAATATTCTTCTCAAAGAAATGTTTGTTTTGGGAGAATCTACTCTATGATCCATGTTATCACCAAAGATGCTTGATGAAAAGTTATAAATAATTGGTCCCTACCTAAGAAAACTCACAAGTCTAAGAAGACCCTAATGCACAAACAGGGGGCACGCCCAAAAATGTTTGGGGACACCACTAATCCAATCTGAATCAGCCCGCTATGTAGGAGGTTGTATGTTAATGATACCAAAACCCCTACCAATTGGTCCTTATAGATGGAGGATAGACTCCCTTATTAGGGAGGTCACACCAATTCCACAAACCCCACTTAGGGAAGAAAGATGATAGAGGATCGCACTCCAGTCTCACAGAGGGACTCCATAACTCTATCAGAGACTCGACCTCTGGAGGGGATCACAATCCTATGATGTGGGTGTAATGTTTCACTGTTCCCTCAAGGTAATGGACCAAGGGAACAAACTCAACCTATATTTGTCTAAACTAAGGAAAGGAAGAGCTAAAACACTCTTTAAGGGGGTACATGACATGTACTAGGGTTACACGGAATGTCCATTTATCCCCAAGTCTTCTCGTGTGGTAAATACTCACATGGAATTTAAATACAAAGATACACAATGTGTAAAAGAAGTAAATGGAGTGTAGATATCACATGACACCATCCCATGTATATTTGGCTGTGTCTGTGTACTTTGGCCTGCCTGTGTACTAACCCATGTATAGGTGGCTATGTCTATGTACACCTAGCCATGTTTGTGTTTGATTACACAGTGTGCCTCTAGCCGTGTACTTTTTCCCCTATCTGTATACTTTTTTAAGTACACATAGATCCATCATGGATGGTTCACACAGCACATGAATGAGTCACATGGAATTTGATACTTAACTCCAGCCGAAACCTTAGCACCATAGCCAGGGGGTCCACAGGGCATGTAATCCCAAAATACATTTCGTGTTGCTTAGGATTTTCTAGATCTATTGGATCTTCCTCTGCATTATTTTTCATATCACTAGAGCCGCCACCCTCACTGGAAATTATAGATTGGGGTTGTCCAATCCTTTCCATCACTGCTAGCTGGGATTCGGGTCCTCGATCTTCTCAGAAAACCATCCATCGAGTCATTCATCCTCCTGCATCAAAACTGGGAAGAACAAAACCCAAAAATATGTCTCATCTATATTAGATCATCCACCTCCATCATCACACTTCAATCGCACCATCAATAATGAACCACACCAGTGGTATTGATCTGTTTCACTAAATAATAGTCGTGTAATGATCAAATACCAAGTATTTCATCGAACCATGAGCTAAAATAAAATGCTTTTGATGAGCATGAGAAGAATGGGGGAAGAAATATGAAATCCAAAAAATGTGAGGAATAAACCTTGTATTTTTTTTATTTGTCCTTTATCTTTTTTTTTGTAGAAGGAAATGAATGAAGATGGATAAAATAAATGAAGAAATAAAAAATCCATCAATTTAATTCTACCAACAATGTGCATATCAATTTTGTTTGTGGAATTGATCTTCATTCATAAAAGATTAAGAAAAGGGATGGAAATCAAAAAAAAATCCTATTTGGAGTTTGGATTGATCATTCATGAATAATGGTTGTGTTTTCATTGTTGATGAGATCCAAAAACTTTATTGGCGTAACAATCCATGATCTAATCCTAAATTTTCATCGTTCACCAAGAACACTCTCCAATAATGGATTCTAGGTCTCTAGGGTTTAGCATCCAACCCTGAGAAAAATTTCATAGTTGTATATTTAAATAGAAAGAAGGTTATTTCTTCAAACAAAAATTAAATAATTATTTAATTAATTAATTTTATTAATTTCACACCCATGATAACTTTTTCACAAACAACCCATTCCAAAAAAAATATATCATGGATAGGGTAAAACCTACATTCTAAACTCATCAGTGCCCTCGTATTTTTGATCCAGGACCTTATTCGGTAGCTATTTCTCTTTTTTATGAAAACTAAATGCATGTGCTTATTAATATATTTAATAAATTTCACACAATTGTTCTGGGAACACTAGGCCTTGGAATCACACACCATCTTAGTGCTTGGTCTCAAAAAATATCTATATAATATCCAAAAATAATACATAGAAAATACAAGTCATTAAATTATCCCCACCTTAGGGATTTTTGTACCAAAAAGAGAAAATCCTACTCAAAAATATGAGGGTATTGAGCTTGCATATGGGTGTCCCACTCCCAGGTGATCTTCTGAAGATTATTGTGTTGTCACCAGACACACACAAAGGGAATTGATCACCCATGAAGGATCCTCTCCTGAAAATACTTGATCTCCATTGGTTACTCTACAATGGTAGTTCCATCCTCAATGTTCTATTTTCCCCATTCGATAACGTGCGATGGGTTATGAATGTACCTCCTTAGTTGTGACACATGGAAGACATCGTGTACCTAGTCCAACTATGGTGGAAGAGCTAAGTACTACACCAACTCTACACAGTATCTAAAAAGGACTAATGAATCTCAGAGACAACTTGTCACTATGGAAAAATCTCCTCAATCCATTTCATGGTGAGGCCCTCAGGAACACATGATCTCTATCCTCAAACTCTATAGGTCTCTATCATCAATCCTCATAATATTTATGATGGATTTTTTCAGTCCTCATTTTCTTATGGATGATTTTCACCTTCTCTATAATAGCTCACACCAACTCTAGTCCCATGAGTGCTGAACCACCTAGATCATTCCAACAAAGTGGTGACCTATAGGGTCTCCCATACAAAGCCTTTAATGGTTTCATAATGATGGTGGAATGGTAGTTTTTTTTTGTACACAAACTCCACCAAGGTTTGGTGATCCTCCCTACTATGACCAAAGACCAACATGCAAGCCCGCAACATGTCATCCAATACCTAGATGATCTAGTCTTTTTTGCCATTAGTCTGGGGGTGAAATGTTGTGCTCAAACATAGTTAAGTCTCAAAGGCCTCCTATAATCCCCTCCATAACCGATATGTGAATTGAGCATCATATTCCTATATGATCATTAAGGGAACTTCATAGAGTTGGATTATCTCCTGCATGTAGAGGCATCCCAAGCTCTCTATTGAACTCTACTCTCTAATAGTTTGGAAGTGAGACGACTTGGTGAGTCAGTCTATGATCAACCAGATGGAATTATGTCCTTTGGATATACATGGTAAACCCATCATGAAGTCCTTGGATATCTCATCACACTTCCACTCTAGCACCTCAAGGGGTTGTGATAAACCTTCTAGAACCTAGTGCTCAGCCTTCACTTTCTGAAAAGTGAGGCATCGAGAGAAACACTCTAAAATTCACTTTTTCATTATTTTCCACTAAAACTAACATTGAAGGTCTTGGTACATCTTTTACACACCTAGATTTACTACCAAATTGGATTTATGAAACTCCTGTATCACTTCCTCCAGCAATGTCAAAGGTACAATCATTCATCCTCTAAGAAGGATGGCATGCTCCCCACATTTAGAATATCCATCGGGAGAATGTCTAGTGGATATCTAAACACATAAGGTCTCACATTCAGTGTCTACTTACTGAGAATACCTGGTATACTATAAAAGTGGTGGGGTAACAAACATCGACTAAAGATATGAATCATTATCCTTGTTCATGAAGGAAAATTTCAATGAGGCTAACTGCTATGACACCTCGACCAACAACTGAGAAAAATATCTCCTATTAAAAGCATATTCCACCACTTTCCCCTTATTAGGAGTATAGACAATCTCGAAGTCAAAGTCTTGGAGTAACTCTATCCATCACCATTGTCTTAAGTTAAGATCTTTCTATGAGAATATATAATTGATATTTTTGTGGTCATAGTAAACAATAAACTTCTCACCCATCAGGTAGTGTCACCACATATTCAATGCGAAAACTACCACTACTAACTCAAGATCATGGGATGCATAGTTATTCTCATGTGGTCTTAACTGACGATAACCATAGGAAATAAATTCCTACCTCTACATCTTAAAACAACCAAGTCTGGTCCCTGATGCATTACAAAACTCTATGTAATCAACACCATCCTTTGGAAATCTCGGTATGGGAGTGCTCATCAACCCCTACCTCAAATTCTGAAATCACTGCTAGAACCATTCCATCTATTTGAAAGGTTTACCTTTTCGAGTCAAAGTTATCAAGGCTGCTTCCACTCTGAAAAAAAAATAGATACAAACCTCCAATAGTACCATACCATCCCAAGTAAACTTTTTACCTTGATAAAATTCTTGGGTGGATCCCAATTTTTCACTACATCAACCTTTTCTAGGTCTACTGCTACTCCATCCTCTAATATGACATGTCCCAGAAAGTGGATCTCTTGAATCCAAGACTAACATGTTGAGAGCTTCTCGTAAAGTTGGTGGTGTCTCACATGCTCCTCCTTGGACACTAAAAACACTAGGATGTCATCGACGAAGACCAACATAAACCAGTCTAAGAAAAGTTGAAATATCCATTTCATGAGTCCCATGAACATTACTGGGGAGTTCATCCCACCAAATATCATCACCAAGTACTCATAGTGGTCATAGAAACATCTGAATGTCATATTTGGTATATCCTCATCTCGTACTTTCATCTAGTTATAGCCTAACCTGATTTCAATCTTTGAGAATCATTGTTCCCCTATCAACTAATCAAATAGTTCATTTATCCTTGGTATTGGATACTTATTCTTCAAAAACAGCTGATCTAAGCACCGGTAATCCACACATAACCTCAATCTCCCATATTCCTTCTTGGCGAATATCACTGGGGCTACCCATGGGAAATGTTGGGTCTCACAAAGCCCTTCCCCCGCTGGTCTTCCAACTGAACCTTCATCTCTCAAAATTTGTGGAATCCATCTGATATGTTGTAGAAAATATTATTTTCATCTCAAGATGCATGTCCATGAAGAAGTCTAGCTCTCGCTAGGGAGGTAAACCTAATACCTCCCCAAGAAAGACATCTTCATACTCTACCACCACCATAGGAAACTGATAGCCCAAATAATCCACTGCTCCAAGAGTCATGCTAGCCAAATGGTGAGTAATCAGATGCACTCTCATTTTCCCAAGCTCATCCTACTCTACCAAGGTGTACTTTTCACCCAGGAAGGAAAACCTCATTCTGTCGCTACTAACACACTGCATCCTCTTCCTAAATCTTTCAATCTAGGCATGAACTATAGATATTCATTTCATACCTAAGATGACATTGTAAGGCCTAATTTCTACTATAAATAGATCCCATACAAAACTATTTCCTCCAAGTGTCAGGCTGTACTGTCGGCATAAGTCTTTAATTGTCGAATCGCCACCTATCGGAGTCTCCAACCGCAAGTTTGAGCCGAATGTTCGATCGGAATCTCTAAGTGTCAAACCAAAGAAGTGTAAAGGAAGGAATGACTTTCAATTGTATCTATAAATATTGTAGATAAAGTAGAAAATACATAGATCATACCTCGTATCATCCCTAGAGCCTTGGGGTCATAGGCCTCCATAGCCTGCAGCTAACCTTGTCCTTGTCCACCAACTCCCGGAGCCTGGCATCGACCACTTGGGGGTGGTGGTGGTAATAGTTCAAACCCTTGACCACCTCTAATTTCCCTATCGATCCCTCTTCTATTTCTATTACCCTACAAACCATCCTTCTCCTACCTCTATTTATATCATAGTGGTCCCTCTACCATCTCATGATTAGTTGTATGGCGGGTTATACAATCCCAAGATAGATTTCCCCAACTGTCATAGGAGAAAAATTGCCTCTCCCTCGACTAATAAAGCCACCTTGAGAGCCTTATACCACTATACCTACATACTAGGATCACCTCCTGAAGCATCTAACATGATTGGATCCATATGAATGTCATCGGATACCTTCTATTGAGGTCTCAACTACTGGGAACCCAATACTAGCACCCATTTTCGGTGTCTTCTCTGCCATAAATCTCTCCACTACCAAGGATTTCTCAAGCACCCCAGTATAGGTGGGAATACAAAGGGATACCACTGAATCCTTTATGTCTCAACATAATCCCTACTCAAAGGTATAAGACCTAAAGAAATGATCCCACACCATATCTAAGGAGTAACACAAGAGATTAGTAAACCTCATTGAGTACTCTACCATGGTCAAACTTCCATACTTCAGAAGCATAATCTCCTATATGTGTACCAATCACAATGTGGCCGGATAGAACTCCTCCCTAAAGAGATGCTCAAAGTCTAAATAGGAGAGATTTATCTTGTCGTATGACTAAGTCACTAACCTACACTATCACCCAGAAGATCCCTAAAGAATATTCTCCATGAGGACTGTCATCTGATCTGCATGTGTCCTCATAAGGAAGAAAATATGAGTGACTACCTCTAGCCAGTCCTCAACCACCTGGGGGTCTGGCTCACCCTAAAACCTGGGAGGTAATTGCCTATGAAACTTATGTAACACACTCATCTTGTATGCATCCTATTCTAGTACTTATGGTGATAACTACTACTCGACGGGTGGTAGTATATCTAGTAAACCATATGGAGGTTCTATCTCCGGTATAATCCCGTATACTGATGCCTCATCACTAGGTGGATCATCCTCATGATCATGCAATGGAATCCTGGTTGGTTGTTTATGTGGAGGAATCCATAAATAAAACAAGGTTTTCCATGGTCAAAAGAGTATATCTAGGGAGAAAACTCAAGAATGACATAGAAAACACAACTCATTTGATGCATGTACCAAAAAAACTCCCCATAACCAATGTTTACATGTACTAAGTCAAAAGGAAGGTGATCAGAGTCCTAGTGTATGGATACGTTAGTTGTTGCACCAACACTAGAGTCCCTGGACTGAAATCTGAACTCAAAACACTAAACATTGTTTCCCCAAACCAATCTCATCAACTCTGGTCCAAAGGTAGATTTGACTACTCTAATACCACTCTTTCATGACCCGATATGCTAAGTTATAACCCATAACTACCCCAATACCACCTCAAATAGGCCAAGGGTTAGAGACCGGTGCTAAGTAGGCATATCCCAAAAATGTGAGGCATTATCCTAAAGTAATTATACCCACACACACACATCTCCAAGCCCACAAAATGATAAAATTTAAAAACAACTAAAACCAATTCAGGCATACAACTAAGATCCCACAATAAAGTACGAAAGTAAAGTAATGAAAGCAGAAAAAGGTCCAAATATAATCCCAAAAAAACTATAAAGATTCCAACCTACTTCAAGGGATAGGACTAAAGTAAAATGAAAGATCCTAGTAACCATCTTGGTTTGAAAGGTTTAAGCTATGCTTCACCCACTCTCTATCCTCCCAGGACACTGTAAAAAGGGACATCATCTACATATGACAAGACACATGTTGGAAAATCACATGCAAGGGTGAGTATAAAAATACCCATTAGGACAACCTATAAATACTAAACATGAATCACCAAGTATTTTCAGATCAATACAAGATATAACAATCAGTGTATACATAAACACTGAGATATACTTAGGAAATACACTACGCCACCAGGCGGTCATAACAAACTGCTAACCATAGGATTCTGATCGAAGAAACGCTCATTCCTGAAGAATACACTCCATGATCCATGTTATCACTAGATATGCTCGATGAAGAGTTCTAGATCATTGGACCCACCCAATAAAACTCACTAGTCTAAGAATAACCAGATGCATAGATAGAGGGTCACGCCCAGAACCGCTAGGGGATACCATGAACCCAATATTGATCAACCAACTATGTAGGGGGTCATATTTCAATAATACCATATACCCTATTGATATATCTTGTTAGATGGAGGATCAAAGACTTACTCAGGGAGGTCACACTGATTCCACAAACCCCACCTAGGAAACAAATATGATAGAGGATCATACTCGAGTCTCACGGAGGGACGCCACAACTCTCTCTGAGACTCAACCTCTAGATGGGATCAATATCATGTGATGTGGATTTAATTATGCATTTTACCCTCAAGGGAATGGACCAAGGGAACACATTCAACCTATAATAGTCCAAACTAAGGAAATAAAGAGCTACAAACACTCTTGAATGGGTACACAGTGTGTACTAGGGGTACATGAGGTTTCCATCTATCCCTAAGTTTGATGGTTTGGTAAATCCTCACATGACATATAAATATCAAGATACATAGCATATAGAAGGATAAAATGTCATGTATAAATCACCTGGAACCTTCCCATGTGTTTTTTTTCATGTCTGTGTACTTTGGCTTTCCCTTGTACCAACTCGTGTATAGGTGGTCGTGTCCGTGTACACTTGGTTGTGTCCATGTATAAGTACATAGTGTGCCTATGGATGTGTAGTTTTTACCATGTTCTTGTACTTTATAAATTACATTTCAAACCATCATAGAGGTTTCACACAATGTGTGATCGAGTCACATGGCCAGGGGGGCTCACACATCGAGTAATCCCAAAATACACATTGTGTTGGTCGAGATTTTCTAGATTCATTGTATTTTCCTCCACATCCTCCTAAAAATCTACGGAGATGCTTACCTCATCATAAATTGTAGATTGGGGGTCGGTTAAGGCTTTTTGATCATTGCTAGTTGGGATATGGGTCCTCAGACAACTCAAAAAACCATCAATTGAGTCATTTGTCCTCATGCATCAAAATTATAAAGAACAGAACCTGCAAATCCATTTGATCCTCATATTATCATCCATTTTCATCATCACACCTTGATCACATTATCAATCATGAACTAAACCCAAGCTATTGATTTTTTTCATCAAAGAATAGTCTCACATTGATCAAATATTGAGTATTCGTCGAGCCATGGGCCAAAACAAAACACCCATGATGAATGTGCAAAGAATGGGGGAAGAAATCCAAAATCCACAAAATGTGAGGAATGAACCTTGGTTGTTGTTATTTTTTCCTCAATCAATTTTCATATAATTTGTTGAATGAAGTTGGATAAAATGAACAAACAAATAAATAATTCCATCGATTTAATTATACCGATGATGCACATATCAATTCTGTTCATGGAACTGATCCATGTTTGTCTATGATTAATAAGTGGGATGGAAATCAAAAAAAACATCCTACCTAGATTTTTGATTGATCGTTGATGAAGAACATTTTTGTTTCCTTCAGTGATGAGATCCACAAACTCTGTTGGTGCAACGATCCATGATCTAATCTCGATCCATCGTCGTTCACCAAGAACCCTATCCTCCAATGGCTTCTAGGTCTCTAGGGTTTAGAGGCCAACCCTGAGAAAAAAATCCACAGTCTTATATTTAAATAAGAATTAGGTCGCTAAATTAAACAAAAATAAAATAAATTCTCTAATTAATTTATTTTATTAACTTCATGCCCGTGATAACTTTTTTACAAATGGCATGCATCTACAATTTTTATGTCACACCTTGGGTAAAACCAGCATTCTGAACTCAACGGTACCCTCGAATTTCTGATCCAGGACCCTATTTGGGATTTATTTCACTTTTTAAGTAAAATTTTTCATGTGTTCTAATTAATAAATTTAATATATTTCAAACAATTATTTCGCACACATCATTCCTCAGAATCACATGTCATCTCAGTGACTGGTCTCAAAAATAATGCATATAATATATAAAAATAATACATGGAAAATATTAATCATTATAGTAAGGCTTAATGTGAGGGTAAAACTATGTAAAGGTAAGTTGATCTGTGTTAACTTTGGTGGTGAATCAAATGATGATGTGTGTCTATCCCAATTGTTCCACAGTTAACAATTGAACCATCTCTTGCTTTTGGTTCACCTATGTGGTCCACTTATTTCATTAATCTCCTGACACAAGGATTCCTCATATTCCATTATTATTACACCTTAGGGATCATCATCATCATTCATTGTGTTGTTGGGAGTTCATGATTCCCACTTAAGAGAAAGATCAAGAGCAATGCTTAAAGGAGATCATGTTTTAGTTTCCTAAAGTCTGCTAAAGCAGATCATCTTCATCATTTCTAAACCCAGTCTAGGGTTTCGGTGGAGAGCAGTGGAGATCTCCGGCCTTCATGGTAGGATAAGATTATGTGAAGGATAACATTAGCATCTTGAGCTCCATTCGATATTCTTCCTAGTTTTGGAATTACAACCTAGAGATGTAAGATGTTTTTTACACTTTCTTGTTTTAGTTATTGCTTCCATAAATGATGTTGTATCTTTTTATGCATGTGTGTGAATCATGAGTTCATACAGGAAGTCGGATTTCTTGTTCCACATGATAGGTTTTACCAATTCCATTCAAGATAGCTAGATCCGATCCTAGGATAGTTTCTTTAGTCCTTTATTGATTTTATGTCTTGTAATCTAGTTGTTTTCCTTCCTTTGGTAATAAATTTTTTTAGTGGTGTTATCACCCTGCATGTAGGTCCATAGTGGACTAAAGCACATTATATATCTCTATTATTTACTTTTCTTTCATCGTATTCATCTTGAATTCATTTTTTACCTTCTATTAAAAATATAATCAAATTTTCTATATTAAATCATGAACCTAATACCTAGATTAATTTTATATTATAAAATTCAGTGGGGATAATGATTTTAACCTCTGGAGGATAAAGATGAACATGACACTAGACCATAATTATATCCTTGTTGCCTTATGTGGTACTAAAAAGAAAGTTGTCACCTTGTCTGTTGATGGA
Source organism: Viscum album (assembly GCA_963277665.1). Classification (NCBI taxonomy): domain Eukaryota; kingdom Viridiplantae; phylum Streptophyta; class Magnoliopsida; order Santalales; family Viscaceae; genus Viscum; species Viscum album. The sequence goes on along the minus strand of OY728121.1, from coordinate 1,400,740,728 downwards.
TAGTCTGCTGCTACTGAATTTTATGTGCCTACTGATGTGCTTAGAAAGGACCTTGTTTTAATGATTATATATTTAGGAGATGGTTTCCTTTGTGAGGTAGATTATAAATCCACTATTACCCAAAAATGGTCTAATGTTGAAACTTTATATGTGAAAAATAACTTAGTAGGTTGGATACATAAGAAGATGCAATTGTATGACTTTCGTATATGCCCTGGAAATATAGTCAGGACTCGTATCAATGATTTTAATAAAATCATTCTTAATTTATATAATATAGAAGTTAAGTTGGGTGATGGGGATTTAAAATCATATTTTTGACATATTTAGATGACTATTATAATTCAATTAAATATTCAATGTTGTATGGTAGGGATTCTTTAAAACAAGAAGAATTTAGGCCTAAATTTCTATCTAAAGAAATACAAAAGAAGAATATTAGTTCTGTTAATCAAGAATCTAAGGGGCTTAATGCTAGAGGTGGGCCTAAGTAGAGAGGGAAAAGGAAAGTTAAGAGAAAGTCCAGGAGCTTATCAGGGGTAAATAAATAAAATGTTTCCATTGAAAATAACCTATCCACATTAGAATAAATTTTCCCCAAAGGACCAATTCTAAGAACAACGCCAATAATACTGACCATTCATTGTTGGTTGAATAAGATGTTGATATTGTTGATGTTCTGAATGTTTTTTATGATTCTATGAATGCTAAATGGGTCCTAGATTCAGGATGTTCATTTCATATGTGTCCTAAACATGAGTAATTCACTAATTTTAAAGATATTGAGAGTGGTTATGTTTACCTAGGAAATAAAAAAAAAATTGTATCCTGGGTAAAGGTACTGTCTCTCTAGAATTGCATGATGGTTCGGCCAAATATTTAGAGTAGGTTAGGTGGGTGCTTGACTTAAAGAGGAATATTATTTCCCTAAGAATCTTAGACCAAAATTTTTACTCTTTTAGGTCTGATTCCTTAAGTCTTTGGATCTTTAAGGGGTCACTCACTGTTATGAAAGGAACCCTCATTAAATGGTCTATATTTCTTAGATGGTGAGAATAATATGAAATAGTTAAATGTCACCCTTTCCCCCATTATAGATAACACTATGTTATGGAATATATGTTTAGGAAATGTAAGTTAAAAGGTTCTAAATGAAGTAAGAAATAAAGGATTATAATGATGTAACCCCAGACAATTTTCCCTTTTATGAAGATTATGTGCTTGGTAAGTTCAAACAAGTCAGTTTTAAAAGGTATGAATATAGAGCTAAAACCCCTTTAGAATATGTATATTATGATTTGTGGGGTCCCTCTAGGAATACTCCCCATAGTGGGGGGCACTAAAATGTATCATTTATATATGATTATTCATAGAAGGTATGTATTTACATCCTCAAGAATAAATCAGAAACCTTTAAAACCTTCAAAATTTGGAAGTTGAGTGTTGAAAATGAGTCTAGAAATAAAATAAAAACCCTAAGGATAGAAAATGGTCTAAGTATTTATTCAATGAATTCATAGACTATTTTAGTTATGAAGGTGTTATTAAACATATAATTATTATGGATACTCTATAAAAAATGTCTTAACATAGAGGATGGATATAACTATTTTAGAAATCGTGAGAAGTGTGATCTCATATTTTGGTCTTCCTATGTCCTTATGGGAAGAATCTATTGTCGCTAATTTCTATCTCATCAATATATTCCCCTCTAGTTCCATTGACTTAAAAACCCTAGGAGAGATGTGGACTGGTTCACCACCTAGTTTAGCACATCTTAGAGTTTTTTTGTACTACCTATGCTCATGATAGGGCTAATAAACTCGAACCTAAGGCTATGAAATGTGTCTTTGTGGGATACCCAAATGGTTTAAAAAGGTTATAGGATTTGGGTTGATAAACCTAGTTTTCATTAATGTATAATCAGTCATCATATTATTTTCCATGAGGATTCTTCTTTTAAATAGATTTATTATGTTCCTTTCCAGTCTGATCCATCTGAACCTATTGGTATTGAGGTCATATTAGAACCTAAAATTCAGCCTAAAACTAGGTTGATAGAGATGTGACTTGAGAGACTACCAGTTGACTCATGGTAATACCAAAAGAACCATTAGGCCTCCATCCTGGTTTATTGAGGCTGATTTCACTGTCTTTACCTTTAATATAGGCTTTGAATTAATCAATAATGAATCGAAGATCTTTAAAAAATATATTATGTCTGATGAATCTAGGTAATGGATTCCTTCATATAGGGATAAAAAGTATTATATTCTTAAAAACCAAACATGGATAATTGTTAATAGAATAGATGAGGAGAAAATTATAGGTTGTGAGTGTATTTTTAAGAAGAAATAAGACAACACTTATGAAAATATAATTAAATACAAAGATATAATTATTGCAAATAGATCCCTCCAATGTGATGGAATTGATTAAAGTGATATCTTTTCACCTATTTTCAAGCATTCCTCTATTATATTTTTGTTATCCTTTATTGTCTGAAATGATTTTCATGTTGAACAATTGGATGTTAAAACTGCCTTTTTACATGGTAAGTTAGATTAATAGATTTATATGAAACCACCTAATGACTTTTAAAGAAATTTTAAATAAAATCAAGTGTGTATTTTAAGAAAATAAATGTATGGAATTAAGTAATCATCTATAAAATGGTACAAGGAATTTGATTATTTTATGATTAAAAATTCTTTTACTAGAAGTAAATATGATGCTTGTGTTTACTTTAAATTTTTCAAACATGTCTCTCTTTATTTACTCCTATATATTGATGATATTATTTTAATTTTCAAAGACATAAAGTTAATAAATTAAATGAAAACCCAATTTTATAATTCCTTTGAAATTAAATATTTAGGTAAAGCAAAGTAAATTCTTAGTATCGAAATCACTATGGATATAACTGCTAGGGTGTTGTTTTTTTTCCAATATGTTTATATTTATAAGGTGTTAAAAAGTAATTTTTTGGATAATTTGAAACATGTTAGTGTTCCTTTAGGTCAACACTTCAAGTTTTCCTTATCTCAATCCCCTAACAATGATTCTGGCATTGATTTTATGAGAAAATCCATTAGGAAAGCATAGTAGGTAGCCTCATGTATGCCATGATATGATATCATCCATGGGAATCCCTATAAATCCCTATTGGAAAGAATTAAAATGTTTACTCATTTATGTGTTCATGTCTTTTGATTTTTGTATTTGTTTTGAAAAAAATGATTCTTATAGTCAAGATGTTGTTGCCTTTGTTTATTCTGACTATCCTACAAATATAGATACTAGAAAGTTTATTACTAGTTACATATTATTAACTTATTTCACTACAAAAAAATGATATTAGAATAGGTTTATTAGTGGTGTTTCTAATAACTATCACTAAAAAAATACTTTTAAATATAATTTATATTTCGTGGTGGTTTCAATAAAACCACCGATAATTTTAAAAAATATATTTAGCAACGGTTTTATTTAAAACTTTTGATAATATTTAAACATTATCCCATATTTGACCCCATCCCCCACCCAATTACTTATCCCCGCTCCCCCCCACCCTGACCCCCTGACTGCCCCTCCCCCTTGGTTATGCCTCTCCCAGACACCGGTGACCGCCCCTCCCCCTCTCAGTCGCGCCTCTCCCCGATGTCGGTGACCACCCCTCCCCCTGAGTTGCACCTCTCCCCAACGTCGGTGACCATCCCCCCTCCTTGGTTGTGCTTCTTCCTAACACTGAAGACTGTCCCTCCCCCTCTCGGTCATGCCTCTCCCCAACGTCGACGAATGCCCCTCCCCCTCAGTCATGCCTCTCCCCGACATTGATGATCACCCCTCCCCCTCAGCCCCACCTCTCCCCAGTGGCGATCCACATTCTCTTTGAAATATCACCCATACCTCGGATCCCCCTTCTCCCTGATAGCTTTACCCTTATCCACAATGGAAATCTCCCCTCACCCCACCCTCGCCTCTGATCCTTGTGACCCTGACCCCACCTGTTTCCCAACTACAACCCCACAGTGACCCCTCTGCTCCTTGAAGATGATCCCCAATGATGGCCCTCTTCCCCTTTTCCTAGAGAGTGATATCCCCAATCATAAGCTACAATTTTTTAATATTGTATGGTTGTTTTTTTATATCATTATGTGGTATATCATATTGTATGATTAGTTTGGCTATATCGTGTTTACAGAAGCCTTTCAAATTTGGAGTAGAGTTTTAATTCTTGACACATAAAGGGAAGGGTATCACTCTCTAAAGAATATTGTTATTGTAAATGATTCATTTTATCTTAAATCGTGATATTTTTTGTTTTCTCAAAATATTTTATTATTAAATATTCAAAAAAATCACAAATTTATAGATAAATTCATTTTAATCAAACTGTTAAAAAAAATTCAAAATTGTCAATTTTTTTGTATCTAATTTATAATTATGATTATGATTTATAATTGTTGTTTTCCCAACATCAAAATTAGAGGCTTATGTTATATGGATTTAACATTAAACATATGTTTTTTGTGATCCAATAATTTTTGTATCATGATTTTTCAATGTATTTTGATTTCTTTTTTCTTTTTTTTAATATTATATTTTTGAGTATTTTCTATATCTAATTTATAATCATGAAATTTATTTATAATTTTGGTTTGTTTTTTCATTTTAGAAGTATTGATATGCACTTGAATTGATATATTATTATTTATTTTTTATATATTTAAATCATATATTATTTAAATATTCAATATTAAGTGGATGATGAAAGATATGTTATGCATGATCCAAAAATTGTATACTTTTATGTTCACCATGATTTTATATACAATATTTATATAATTATAGGATATAGTTGGTGATTAATCTAGAAGAAGTTGGGTGATGTTTAATTTTGATTATACTTATTTGATTAACCATTTATATCTTTATATATGAATGTATATGGAGAAGAGTGACAATCCAATACCTATGGATAAAAGTTGGATTAATTTACCTCGAAACACACCTCGTTATGCCAAGGGTTTGGAAGAATTTTTATATTATGAAATTGCAAACTAATCAGTGGATGGTAGAATAATATTTTTTTTCCTTGATTGAAATTGAAATTGATGATTTAATAGAAATGGAGTATATGAGAATTTGATATTGATATAGTTTCCTACTTGATATGTATGTTTGATTTCACATGGTGAATTGAATTTTATGGAAATTCAAAACAATGAAAATCCTATTAATGAAATACAAAGTAACCCATCAGAGGAGAATTCAGTTCAAAATTTGATAAATGATACATTTTTCTTTACAGGATAAAATGTCCAATATTTTAATAGATCAACAAAACCTTTAGTTAATCCTAATAAAGTTAATCTTTCTCAGAAGGGTGTTCCAAGTATTCAAAGTTGTCTTTTCTACTTAATTTTTATCAAATCAAGTGTCTATGTGAAATTACTAACAAATAAATTTCCATGATTTTAAAGTTGCTTCATGATGAATTTAGTGAAGCTAATATCCCTGCATCATGCTATGAGATGAAGAAATTAATCAAAAAACTTGGACTTGATTTTAAAAAGTTACATTCATGCCCAAATGATTGCATTCTTTATTGGGGATAAGTATTTGATAAATAATAATTAATAAGATATCATACAATTAGATGGAAGTAAATGAAAAATAATGAGAGAATAAATCAATGAAACCCCAAGAAGAAATAGAAGAATAAAAATATTTCAAAGTTATTTCATTACTTTCCTCTGAAACCATGCTTAAAAATATTATTCATGTCGTCTAAGATTGGATATGACATTAAGTGGTCTACTCATGATAGTAATGATGGCTTGATGAGACATCCAAAAGATTCAAGAAGATTTTTTATTCATTATATGTAACATCCCAAGTAAATAAAGAAATAATACATTTTATTTTTATTTAATATTTTGTGAATTAAATATTAATTTTACTTTAAAGGGGTTGCTATGTTCGATGGCATGCCCGATACGCAACAACAGGTTTCTTTGAAATCTTACGTTGCATAATAATAATATAATATTATTATTTTAAATGGTAGTTAACTCCTAGCCATTGTATTAGCGGGAATGAACTGAACTAATTACAATATTATTATACATGTTTGTTAAATTTTTTTACATTTATCCAACAAAATTTAGAGGCTTAAAATGTTAATGAATCTAATTTTAAGCATAATTTACTTTAAAAAGGTTGATTTACCACCTTTTAATAGAGAACCCTCTTTAAATCTAGTTTTGGTCACTTTTATATGTTATATTTGACCAAATAAAATTATTATTTAGAATAGGGACATCAAAATTTACTTTGGGTAAATTTTTAGTATTTTTATGATAAAATTCAATTTTTAATGAAAAGTGAAAAATGTTGTATTTTAATTCAAAACTACCTTTTAATCTAATTTATTTATATGGTTAGAATATCTTTTTAATTGGTTTTAAAGTGTAATTAGATTATATTTTTACCATTAAATCTAATTTTGGTTATTTGAATTAATTTCACTTTGAAATTGGACATAAACAAGTGTCAATATTTTCATAGTTATTATTTCTTAAAAACATGTCTTTTATTTTAACAGCGGGAATTAATTTTAAATTAATTTCTCCCACTTTGGTGATTTGAATTTGGAAAAATGGATTCCATATTTTTAATTAGGAGTTCCAAATTGTGTAAATAGGTAACTTTAATTTTTATACATTATGAATATTTACTTCATTAAATATTTTATTTACCATGGTTAAAGGGTAAATCTAGTAAATAAGGGTAAACAAATATTACTACAATAATATAAAATTTCCCTAAAATGTGTCCTAATACAATTTTCTGATACCCATCCAACCATGAGAATCCTTGGGTCGATTTTGGGACCCCATGGGGCCACTTGGGAGTGATAATGACACTTTATTTTAATTAACTTAAAGTAAAAGCAAAAATGACATAAACAAATATCTTTTTGTAAATTAATTTTTACATGGGGTTATATAAGTCATATTTTCGACTATAAATAGTCATTAGAAATATAAAAATATTTCCTGCATCATGGTATTTTTTTTATAATTTTTAGACATCAAATAAATTAAATTATTTATGACACAATAATGATGCAATATTTAACTCATTAATAAATGATTTAAATAAATAAGATTATAAATATTAAAACAATATCCCAATCCTGTCCAATTATTATTGGATGATTTTATTTCTACCATAAGTAATCTTATCTTCGACTTTAATTAGTTTTGGACCTTTATAAATCGAATATCATTATATAATAAAATAATATTTTCACACTTTTTTAAAGATCCCCTCCTCCCCCTTATAAAAATCCCTCACTTATAACTCATTTATCACACCTCTAAAGCCCATTGGCTTGTCCAAACCATGCCCAAATAATCTCTCAAGATCCCTATATTCCACCTAGAAGCCTTACCTTAGGCATAAGTCACATCAAGAAGCCCTTTTGGTTCAAACCAAAGAAAGTTACCCAAATTAAAGGTAACGGTTTCTCTTAACTTCTTTTATTTTATTTTACTTCTCCAACCCCTAAAATATTTTTATTAATTTATTTTATAACAACACAAGTATCATAAATATACTAGTATGTTGTTATGAGAAGTATTAGAACTACACTTACACACACCTCCATCTAATGGGTGAAGAACATATTGTTTCTGTGGATGGAAAACTAACGCCTCATGAAACGATGATTGTTTGATTATCTCCTACCGCCTTTCATGGTGGCCATTAATATGGAACTATATTTATATATGATAAATATTATTTTTATGTTTTCTTTATTCTTCCGTTTTACATTTATAGCCTACCTTTATGGTTTCCATAATGGGTAAACGCGATAATTTCATTTGAGGAAGTGCTGACTATCGCCCCCTCAAAGTGATATGAATCGTTAATGCCATATGTGGGGCGTATAAAGGATGGATTTAATGATATTATATATTATATTATACTGGAATTATAATATAACTATATATCATTATGTTTTCATTCCATTAAAATACGAAATAGAAATGAAAGTAGCATTCATGTGTACGTACGACTTACCGTCTCCATGAACGGTGCATTTCATTTCTTATCTCCAAATGATATGTACTATTATAAATACATATATATACTAGATATATATGATATATATTATATCTAAATAATGAATATCATTCTGTAGATAATGTACTATTGACCACATGGACAACTTGTAAATATAAGGTGTTCATTTTTTACTCAAGTACCAAATATCGACAAAACGACCGTTATTAACTTAAATGGTTGAATAATGTTTATAACATGGTAATAAGTGATCTAAAAGGAATAATAAACTTAAAAAATGTTCTAAATCAAGTATAAAATAACTTTAGTTTATTATTCATGATATTAAAGGACAAACGAGTCAAGTCAGACACAAGGTAAGGGACTTCATCTCAATCTCCTTTTATTGAGGCATATTTTTTTTATACACAACTTTTTTTATATAGTGTATAAACACCTTTGACTTTTCATTTAATTCAAATGGAATCTTTTTCTATGAGTCATTTTACTAAACAACAAAAAATAATGTTTCTTTTTAACGTAAGCTGTGACAACGACCTTTCTGCCGCCGTGAGTATTATTTGATCTTTGGCTTCCTTAACAAGTTGTAATTTTTTTAAAAGGAAAATAAATACCATATACTCTTTTACGTATTTTGGTATTGAAAATGGTTTTGATAATGGATTTTTTATGTCAATATATTTAAATAATATATTGTGATTGAAATGTGGAAATGTTATCTTTCCTTTATGTTTGTTTCATATGTTATGAATATGTTATGGTTCTTGGGCATTGTTTATGTATACGGGTGGTTTCGTGATAAACCTAGGGCGGGTGAGCCCGAGATAGCTCTCCAATGCATTAGGTAACGTGACGGAGGTAAATGTTAATGTTTCTCCTAAGATATTTAGGGAATATACTATGATGGGTATTCCAAATGTTACTCCCTACGTAGCTGTGAAAGCTACAATGTAAGTATGTTATGTATTCCACAAGTTACCTTTATGATTTATGTTTTCTATGTGTTATTCATAAATCTTATGATTTCATGAGTTATGTTAAAGAGCTTATGTTGTGTATGTAATGATGAACTGATGTTTTCTTTCTTTGTTTTATAACCCTTACTGAGCTTTTTATGCTCATCCCAAGTTTTCAGATGTTTTTCATAGGACTTAATGGTGAATAGGGTCAAGGATGGGATCAAGGAAAAGTCATGTTGTCTAAAACATGGAACTAGACATGAATCTTTTTTTTCAAAAGTTTTTATTTTGTGAAAAAATTTAAACTGAGTAGAAGTGTCAACTTTGCATTTTTGAGATGTAATGTAATAGTTATGGCCTAATTCTCTAAAACTCTAAACCTAAAAAGATCCTCAATGTGAATTATTCATTTAATTCAATATTATGTAATGTTTAAGGTCGGGTCCTTATAGTTGGTATCAAAGGCCGGTTTAGACAACTTTAGGAGTTAGAATATAGTTAAATTAATATCCATAAATTATTTTTAGTTTAAGTTATGATTAAAATGATATAGCATTTATAGATTACCATGTTGATTCGCCTAAGATATTTCTATGTTCATAATGGTTTTCCATAGAGGAAACAGGGCAGCTATGTTGGGACGACATTAGGAGGAAGACAACCTTCCAAATCAGAAACCTGAGATGGACGGAATCGGAACTGGACAGTTTGTTGCAGTGATGGAATAGTTGACTTGGGCTATAAATGTTGGTGGTATCCATGCATGAGATCAGCCAGATCAACCACAGAGGAACATGTTAGTAGTGGAGCATTTCATGAGGCAATATCCCCCATCATTCAGAGGATCATCTGACCTTGTGCTAGATGAAGGGTGGATTAAACCACTGGATAAATTTTTTGATTTCATGGGGTGTTCAGAACATCAAAAGGTTAGTCTTGTTGTTTACCATTTTGAAGGTGAAGCTGATCAGTGGTGGGCGATGATGAAAAATATCAGGGATAGTGAGGATATTGATGCTCTTGATTGGGATGAATTCAAAGGTATGTTTCTTGAGAAATATTTTCCTAAGGTTGTTCGTCTTAGGATAGAAAAACAATTCCCGGAATTGAGGTAGGAGGATGACTCAGTGGCTGCTTATGAAGCAAAATTCACTCTACTGGCAAGGTATGCTCCAAATTTCATACAAGATCTTGATAGAAAAATCAACCATTTTACTCAGGATTAAAGCCAAAGTATCTAAGGGCTTTAGATTCTCATGATTTCAAAAGTTATGAAAAACTTTTTCGTTGTGCGGAGAAGGTGTAAATGGAGTTTTATAATGATCTGGTGTTCTTTGAAAAACAACAGAATAAGAGGTCGAGGTGGTAGGAAAAAGGGAACAACTCTTCACAAAAGTATAATGGTAAGAAACTTAAGTTTTTAGTTTGTGAAAATTGTGGTAAAAAGAATACAAGTGCAATGAAATGGGTCATTATAAAAATGAGTGTCCAGTGAAGAACTCAACTGAGGGAAAGTAGCCAGACTACAAGAAGAAAGGGGTGTTGAAATCCTTTTCAAGTACTTCAGTAGATGTTGGTCCATCAAATGAAGTAGTATCAGGTACACTGTTTGTTTGTTCAGATTATACCAATGTGTTGTTTGATTCAGGTTTTACACAGTCTTTCATTTCTAAGAAGTTTTCTAGTAAATTGGGAATTCCATATCAAGATATGAATACGGAACTTATGGTAAAAACACCTGGAGTAAATGTTGATACAAAAAAGAAAACATAAGAACCTTCTCGTCCTTGTGTATGGTAAGAATCTACCTACAAACCTTATTGTTTTTCATTTAGTAGAGTTTGATGTTATTTTGGGTATGGATTGGCTTTCTATTTATCATGCTAAGATTGAATGCATAACTAAAGAGGTTTCTTTTTAGAAAGATTTTTATTTTGTGTACAAGAATGAACCCTTTCTTTTGATAACATATCAAAAATCTGAGAAACTAGTAAAAGATAGAAATGAATGTTACCTTGCACATATTTTTAAAAATAAAGGAACTGTTGAAATTATTGATATGCCAGTGGTAAATGAGTACCTTGATGTTTTTCCTAATGATTTGTCCGGTATTATACCTGATAGGGAAGTTTAATTTACTGTTGACTTAGTTCTTGATGCTAAGAAAGTTTCAAAACCCCCTTATCAAATGGCTCAAATTGAACTTTTAGAGTTAAATAATGAATTGCAGGAGTTATTAGATAAAGGTTTCATTCAACCTAGCACTTCACCATGGGGTGCTCTTGTCTTATTTGTTAAAAGTAAAGATGGTTCAATGAGACTTTGCATGGATTGTAGATCGTTGAATAACATCACTATTAAGAATAAGTATCATTTGCCTCATATCAATGATTTGTTTGATCAGCTCCAGGGAGCTCAGTATTTTTCGAAGATTGACTTGAGGTCGGGGTACCATTAGTTCAAAGTAAAGGAAGAAGATATTCTAGAGACCGCATTTCGTACTAGATATGGCCATTATGAATTTTTAGTTATGCCGTTTGGGTTAACCAATGCACCTACTGTATTCATGGATCTTATGAATAGAATTTTCTGTGAGTTCTTGAATAAGTTTGTAGTTGTGTTCATTGATGATATTTTGGTTTTTTCTAAAAGTAAATAGGAGCATGAAAGTCATTTAAGGGTTGTCTTGCAAACCTTAAAAAGAAAAGAAACTGTATGAGAAATTCATCAAGTGTGAGTTTTGGTTACAACAAATTTCTTTCCTTGGTCATATTGTTTCAAAAAATGGCATAATTTTTTATCCTTCTAAAACAAAAGTTGTTAAAGAATGTCCAAGACCCAAAAATATAACCGAGATTCGTAGTTTTCTTGGTTTGGAAGGATATTATCGAAGGTTTATTGAAAATTTTTCATGGTTATCTAGACCATTAACTAAGTTAACTCAAAAAGGTGTTAACTTCATTTGGACAAGAGAATGTAATGATTGTTTTCAGGAATTGAAAAGAAGATTGGTGAATGCTCCAGTTTTGGCACTGACTTCTAGAAATGGTGAGTTTTTTATCTACAGTGATGCTTCATTGAAAGGAAATATTAGTTGTGTCCTTATTAAGAATGATCAGGTAATTGTTTATGATTCATGCTAGTTGAAACCTCATGAGTTAAATTACCCTACACATGATTTGGAATTAGCTGTTATTGTTTTGCTTTAAAATTTTGGAGGCATCATTTGTATGGAGTAAAATGTGAAATATATACTGACCAAAAAAGTTTAAAGTATATATTCACTCAGAAAAAATTGAACATGAGACATAGGAGATGGTTGTAATTAATCAAGGATTATGATTGCACGATCCTTTACCACCCGGGAAAATCAAATAAAGTGGTTGATGATTTGAGTTTGAAAAGTAATGCTACATTAACCATGTTACGTTTTGAACGAGATAATTTGGTTTTTTTATTTGATGAACTTTGGCATAGAAGTTGTTGGTGCAGGAAATTCTTGTGTTTTGTTTCAGGTGTCAGTGAAATCATCTCTATCAGACATAATTAAGCAAGAGCGTAAGGAAGACAGTGAGTTACAGAAAAAGGTAGAGTTTGTTCAAAAGGGTAAGTTGCCTAATTTTAATGTTGATAATGATTTCTGAATGGCCCAAAGGCCTCCTTTTTTATTGATTTTCTGATAAACCCCCTTTTAAGGGATGAGTGGGAACCCTTACAAGGCCCGTAGGCTTAGGAATTACATTTCCCGTAGGCTTAGAGACATTACATGACCTGTAGGTCTTAAAGAAATCATACAGACTATGACTACTTGAAACTGCTCCTCCCCAGCATCTGCATAGTGATCAGATCTCCACCTTTGCATGACTGTTCGGCTAGCATGTCCATGTCAGGGGTGCACAGGCGCGGTATTGATGGAAAATGTCATACCTTCTCATTCTTCCAAAGTCCATTTAGCCCTGTTCTGGTGGATGTGTCATGCTCTTTTCCTCCTCTAGAGTGGTTCCTTATAGAATATGTTTGTGCAACTACAAATCAGGTGGCCCTGAGGGCCTTGAGGTGGCACGAAGGCCATGAGGTGGCCTAAAAGCCTTACTGACCTGAAGGCCTTGGGTGGCCCGAAATCCATAAGGACTCCAAGACCAAACCGGTGGCCTAAGGTGAATAGTTCTGGCTACTACAGTGCCTGCTACAGTACTGTAACAGTAACTGCTACAGTGCCCCCCAAAATTATGCCTCCACCTGGTTTTGAACCTGGGTCTCATGGATTCACTTAGAGATACCTCACCAACTGGGATGCGGCTCATGTGCATGTTGATAATGATTGTGTTTTGAGGTTTGGGAAAAGATTATGTGTGCCTTTTGATTCACAGTTGAAGAATGAGTTGTTATGTGAAGCTCATAGTTCCCCATTTTCAGTTTATCCTGGCAGTACTAAGATGTACAGAGATCTTCAGGAGTATTACTGGTGGGATAGAATGAAAAGAGATATTGCTGATTTTACTATGAAGTATTTGACTTGTTAGCAAGTTAAAGCATAATAGCAGTTACCAAAAGGGATGCTTTAGTCTTTACCAGTGCCGGAGTGGAAATGGGAAAATATATCCATGGACTTCATTGTGGGATTACTAAAGACATCATGAGGTAAAAATGAAATCTGGGTTATTGTTGATCGATTAACTAAATCTGATCGTGATCCCAAGTTTACTTCTAACTTTTAGAAAGGCCTACAGAAGTTGTTGGGTACTGAATTATATTTTAGTACATCTTTTCATCCTCAATAAGATGGGTAGTCAGAATGAACAATTCAGACCTTGGAGGATATGCTACGTTCTTGTTCACTGGATTACTAGGGATGTTGGGACTAACATCTTTCTTTGGTTGAATTTTCATATAATAACAGTTTTCATTCCAGTATACAGATGGCTCCATTTGAGGCATTATATGGAAATCATTGTCGAAATCCATCTTTTTGGGATGAAGTAGATGAAAGAAAGCTGATGGGACCAGATTTGGTAGAAGAGATGGCAGAAAAGGTTCAGTTGATTCAGAAGAACATGAGAACAGCTCAGAGTAGGCAGAAAAGTTATGTGGATAACCAAAGGAATGATCTATCTTTTGAGGTAGGTGATCATGTCTTTCTCAAAGTTTCTCCATGGAAAAGTGTGATGTGTTTTGGTAAGAAGGGAAAGTTAAAATCCTAGAGGAAGTTGGATCAGTTGCATACAGAGTGGATTTACCTCCAAGTTTGTCCCTGGTACACAATGTTTTTCATGTTTTAATGTTGAGAAAGTATATTCCAGATCCATCTCATGTTTTGAGCCCAAAGATAGTTCAGTTGGAAGAGAATCTCTCTTATGAGGAATAGCCAGACCAGATTCTTGACCGAAGAGAGTAAGTATTGCGGACTAAGGTAATTCACCGGGTAAAGGTTTTGTGGAAAAACCATATGGTTGGAGAGGCAACGTGGGAATATGAAAATGCAATGAGTGATAAATACCCCCATTTATTTGATAAGTGAATAAAATTGCAAGGATGCAATTTCCAAAAGGGGGGAAGGATGTAACAACCCAGGTAAATAAAGAAATAATACATTTTATTTTTAATTAATATTTTGTTAATTAAATATTAATTTTACTTTAAAGGGGTTTCTATGTTCGATGGATGCCTGATACGCAACAACGGGTTTATTTGAAATCTTACGTTGCACAATAATAATATAATATTATTATTTTAAATGGTAGTAAACATCTAGCCATTTTATTGGAATGAATGAACTGAATTAACTACAATATGATTATACATGTTTTTTAAATGTTTTTACATTTATCCAATAAAATTTAGAGGCTTAAAATGTTAATGAATCTAATTTTAAGCATAATTTACTTTAAAAGGTTGATTTACCGCCTTTTAATGGTGAACCCTCTTTAAATATAGTTTTGGTCACTTTTATATATTCTATTTGACCAAATAAAATTATTCTTTAGAATTGGGACATCAAAATTTAATTTGGGTAAATTTTTAGTATTTTACTGATAAAATTCAATTTTTAATGAAAAGTGAAAAATGTTGTATTTAAATTCAAAACTGCCTTTTAATCTAATCTATTTATATGGTTAGATTATATTTTAAATTTTTTTAAAGTGTAATTAGATTATATTTTTACCATTTAATCTAATGTTGGTTATTGTAATTAATTTCAATTTGAAATTGTACATAAACAAGTGTCAATATTTTGATAGTTATTATTTCTTAAAAACACGCCTTTTATTTTGACAGCGGGAATTAATTTTAAATTAATTTCTGCCACTTCTGTGATTTGAATTTGGAAAAATGGATTCCATATTTAGAATCATGATTTATAAATTTTGTAAATATGTAACTTTAATTTTTAGACATTATGAATATTTACTTCAGTAAATATTTTATTTACCATGGTTAAAAGGTAAATCTCGTGAATAAGGGTAAACAAATATTACTATAACAATATAAAATTACCCTAACAGGTGTCTTAATCCTATTGGTTTATACACATCCAACCATGAGCATCCTTGGGTTGATTTGGGGACCCCATGGGGACACTTGGGAGTGATAATGACACTTTATTTTAATTAAATTAAATGTAAAAAATGACATAAACAAATATCTTTTTGTAAATTAATTTTTACATGGGGTTATATAAGTAATATTTTCGACTATAAATATTAATTGGAAATCTAAAAATATTTCCTACATCATGGTATTTTTTTTTATAATTTTTAGACATCAGATAAATTAAATTATTTATGACACAATAATGATGCAGTATTTACCTCATTAATAAATGATTTAAATAAATAAGATTGTAAATATTAAAACAATATCCAAAACCTGTCCAATTATTATTGGATGATTTTATTTCTACCATTAGTCATCTTATCTTTGACTTTAATTAGTTTTGGATCTTTAGAAACTGAATATCATTATATAATAAAATAATATTTTCACACTTTCCTAAAGAGTCCCTCCTCCCCCTTATAAAAAGCCCTCACTTCTAACTCATTCCTCACACCTCTCAAGCCCCTTGTATTGTCCAAACCCTACCCAAATAATATATCAATATCCATCTATTCCACCTAGAAGCCTTACCTTAGGTAGAAGTCACTTCAAGAAGTCTTTTTGGTTCAAACCAAAGGAAGTTACCCAAATTAAAGGTAATGGTTTCTCTTAACTTATTTTCTATTATTTTACTTCTCCAACCCCTAAACTATTTTTATTCCTTTATTTTATAACAAAACCATTATCCTCAATATATTAGGATGTTTTTATGATAAGTATTCGAACTAAACTTACACACACCTCCATCTAATGGGTGAATAACATACTGTTTCTATGGATGGAAAACTAAGGCCTCACAAAACGATGATTGTTCGATTATCTCCTACTGCCTCTCATGGTGTCCATTAAGATGGAACTATATTTATATATGATATATATTATGTTTATGTTTTCTTTATTATTATATGTTTTACATTTATATCCTACCTTTATGGTTTCCATAATGGGTAAACGCGATAAGATTTGTGAATAACACATAGAAAACATAAATCATAAAGGTAACTTGTGGAATACATAACATACTTATGTTGTAGCTTTGACAGCTACATAGAGAGTCACATTTGGAATACCCATCATAGTATATTCCCTAAATATATTAGGAGAAACATTAACGTTTACCTCCATCACTTTATCCAATGCATTGGAGAGCTATCTCGGGCTCACCCACCCTAGGTTTATCATGGAACCACCCATATACGTAAACAATGCCCAAGAACCATAACATATTCACAAAATATGAAATAAACATAAAGGAAAAATAAAATTTCCACATTTCAATAACAATATATCATTTAAATATATTGAGATAATAAATCCATTATCAAAACCATTTTCAATAGCAAAATACGTAAAAGAGTATATGGTATTTATTTTCCTTTTAAAAATATTACGGCTTGTTAAGGAATCCAAAGATCAAATAATACTCGCGAGGGAAGAAAGGTCTTTGTCATACCAAGTTTTCAATCACATGACTTAATGGTGAATAGGGTCAAGGATGGGATCAAGGAAAAGTCATGTTGTCTAAAACATGGACTAGACATGACTCTTTTTTTCCAGAGTTTTTATTTTGTGAAAAAATGGAAACTGAGTAGAAGTGTCTACTTTGTATTTTTGAGATGTAATGTAATAGTTATGGCCTAATTCTCTAAAAATATAAACCCAAAAACATCCTCAATGTGAATTATTCATTTAATTCAATATTATGTAATCTTTAAGGTTGGGTCCTTATATTATATCTATATTTTTCTTCGGATCCTAGGAATGTAGGTTTGGGATTAGCTTATGATGGTTTTAACCCTTTTGATACATCATAATCATGATGTAATGCATATTGAGAAGAACATATATGACAATTTAATTTTCACATTTCTTAATGATAAGGGTAAATTGAAGGATTGCATCAATGCTCATAAGGATTTGGAGTCAATGAATATATGGTTTGTGGGAAAATAAGGATGGAATGTATCCATTGGCTATTTTTGCAATGAAAAATCATGAGAAATACATATTCCTTCAAACATAAAATAATGTAAAATTTCTATATGGATATTCAAGTAATATATCAAGGTGTGTTGACTAAAAAAATTGAAACTTACATGGATTGAAAATTCATGAATCACATATTCTGATGGAGTAGTTTTTGTCATTGGTATTGCGTAATGCGTTACCTGAAAAAGTAATTGTGGTTCTAGTTTATTTTTTTACCATTTTTAGAGAGATTTTTGGAAAAAATCTAAATCCAAATTATCTTTATAAACTTCAAGAAAGAATTGTTTTGAAACTTTCCCTTCATTCTTCACAGTCATGATTCATTTGAATATTCATTTGGTTGAAGAATATATACTTAGTGGATCAGTACACTATCAATGGATGTATCCAATTGAGAGGTAAGTTGATATTATTTTTATTTTAATTGGTGAATTCAATTTTATCAAATCATTGTGTAAATTTTTTTAATATGTTTCTTTTTTTTATCAGGTACTTAGGTCATTTGAAATCATATGTGGGGAATAAATCTAAACTAAAAGGCTCTATTGTTGAAGGTTACATAGATAAAGAGTGATTGACCATCTGTTCTAAGTATTTGGATGGGATTGAGACTAGATTCAATCATGTTGTATGTGTTTATGACATCTCCACTGATTATTATAATGAAAATCAGTCCTTGTTATTTCAAACTATTGGATGACCATTTGGAAAGGGGTCAAATTTTACACTGACTGAATTGGAGTTACTATAAAAATATAGATATATGCTACTCAATAGTCTTATTTTAGATCCATTTATTGAATAATTGAGATTGAAAAAAAAAGAGGCGATTAATGGGTCGAGTTCAAAATGAGATGTAATTAACAAAATCTATTAATAAGGAGATTATTGAATGGTTCACCCATCATGTAAGTATAATCTCATATTCATATTATTGACATGTAGTTTTTTTTATGTTAAAAGTAAAACCTTATGTATTTTTTCTAGGTAATGAATGTTAAAAATCAAGCTGAAATATCAAATGATTTGAAGTTTTTGGATCAGGGTCCTCTAAGGAAAGCTAATAAATTTGATGCCTACAATATTCATGGCATCATGTTTCATAAAATTTATTGTGAATAATACTTGAAACCCCAAAATAGTGGTGTATTTACACTTGTAGAGGTGGGATACTATGGAAAGATGAATGATATAATTGAATTAAACTGTCATGGTCAGTTTTCAGTTGTCTTATTCAAATACAATTGGGTCAAAATTGATAGGGTTATAATGAAAGATTCGTTCGATTTTACTTATATCAACTTCTCTCAATTGATACATACCCATAAGCATATAGAGTATGATCCATTTATCTTGGCTTTACAAGCGATGATGGTTTATTATGTGAATGATGAAATACATGAAGTCTGGAGTGTTCTTGTACACATAAAGAAGAGAGACTTGTATGATATGGGTGATGAAGATCAATTGGTACTTTGGTACAGTGAAACTCATCAACCACAAAACATTGAAGAGTTTTTTCTTGAAAATATCAAAATAATAGAAATTTCAAGAGAGGGTCAAAATGAAGCACTCATATTAATGGAGGTTGATAACAATGAAGACAATAAAGGTGAAGATAATTGAATGTACAAAATAGTAATGAAAATATATTACAATTTCTCATTGATAAGTGTATCATACATATATACATTGTTATAGTTTTTATTTTTTTGTAAAATTGTTTTAGTTTTTTATTTTTTATACATTTAATATATCTAAACCATTTGAATTGTAGTAATGTAAGAACCCGGTTCTTATTCTTGAGGTATGGGTTTCTTCCTTTCCTTTTTCCTTAAGTGTTTTTGAGAAAATAAGGGAAATGGGGAAAATCCCAAATTTTGTGGGTACACGTCGTGTACTTTTCCACACACCATGTACTTTGGCCGTGTGGGATGAGTACATAGGGTGTATAGGTCTGTCGGCGATGAAGGGTGTAAAAACCAACTACACGTCGTGTACTAGGTATTTACACGCTGTGTAATTAGTCAGTAGGTGAATAGTAAGGCGGTAGAGGCAGCTACCAGTGGAGTGACAGTACATGCCGTGTAATCATGAATACACGTTGTGTACTCATGTCGATGGATAAACAGTGTCGCGGTGGAAGGAATCTACCAGAGGAACAGTTAAAAAATGAAAATTACATGTCGTTTAGTTTGTTTTTTTCACTTAAAACGGGCAGTAGCCTCCTCATTCGGCAGAGGAGGCCTTGAGTTCATTTTGGAGCTGGGAGAGGAGGTCGGAGCTTCGGAGATCTCCTGACCGCACACCGGGAATCCGAATCCTTCTCTGACGGTCTTGATTGAACTGTGTGGGTGATTTATTCCTTCTCCTTGAGTAGTTCTTTACAATTCTTTCCCGAGGGAAAGTTATTTGAGTTTGAATGAGTGAACGTTTATACCAGATCTACATCGTTCTTGGACGATTCGGGAGGCGTTGTTCACGTATACCGATCAGAGACGATCAAGGTAGGTGTTCTGGTGTTTATTTCTAACTGTTGAGTTGAATTTGTGTACTGTTTGGCTACGAACCCATGTTTGGGATGTCGTATGGCTGTGGAATTTGCTAAAAGTTATCTAGAATTGCATAGATAAACTTTTGATAAGTTAAAACTATTGTTTGGGATCACTGCTTGGATCAAGGACCACCCCAGGGGTGCGTCCATCTGTTTAGCCATTTGGATAGGATACCTGTGTATATACCATGAATTTTAGCATGCTTTAAATTTCCTTGACAGGAATTGTATATAATTGCTTGCTTATGTGTTGGGCTCGGCCCAGTTACTTGTATAGCCTTAGGGCAGTGTTTCGTTTAGCCTGCGGGAAACTTTTCTCATGCTTGTGGGCAGTAGTTTCTGTGCTCGTGGGTAGTAGTTTATGTGCCTGTGGGATACACCTCGTATGCCTATGGGAAATATTCTTTTTGCCTATGGGAAATCGCCTGTGGGTTTCGATTATGATTACCTGAGGGTAAGGATTGTATGTCTGAGGATAGTGTTATCATGAATATTCACTGTGGTGATTTTCATATGTTATACCTGTCAAGTTAAAGCACAAGTTTGGAATAGTTAAATGAATATTAAAATGGAAATATGACTGGTAAGGTTAGTTAATTTTTAGTACTGCTTAGTTTATTGCATTTACTACTACACACTACTGTTGCACATTTTCACTAACAGTTGGGCACGGGCCTTTGGTGGTTGCCTACTGGGATATATTTCTCACACCCTGTTTGGGTCATGTCTTCATCCCAAAAAGATTACATTTCTACAGGTGTCGATAGGGGCAAGGGTCCCTATACAGGTACATGATTGTAGCAGAGGAGTGGGAGAGCATGGGACCGAGCTTTAGGCTTGCGATGCTGCTACGTTCTGTTTACTCTACTTTGTTTTTGTTTGGTTGTACCTTGTACTTTGAGTTGTATTGTATTATATTACAGTGTATCATGTTCTGGATGATTTCATAGAATTAGTGACATGTTTCATCTTTATATATATATGACTGCTGGTTCTCTTTTACTCTAGTTGTCCATTTCAGTTGTATATTGTTTACTGCTTCCGTTGTTGTATGTTATTTATCTTTTCCACCGTGCTACACTTTGACAAATGAGGTCATAGTTTCCCCACTATCAGACCTAGGCCCTCGCTGCTAGTCGGTGGACTCTGTTGTTTGGGGAAATGCGCTTGAGGTCATGTGACCAACTGGGTTCGGGGCACCCGTTGAGTGGCTTCCGGACCTGGGACGTTACAAGTAATTCCAAGAAAAAAAATCAAGATCCTAGTTGATCATTATCTCATAGCACGCCTCCACTACCATTATCTTCATCATATCTAAGTGATTCTATTGTACCTGATACTACTAGTAAGAAAACCATTTCCCCGAATGTTGTTGGTAGCCCACTGTCCGATTCGCCTCCAGTGATGGAGCAGTTGGTCACCCCTCCATCTAGGGGATATGGGAAAGTTACTATTACTGGTATGTATGTCATTATAAAAAAACAATATATTTTATTAATTTTTTAAGATATTTTTCAAATAGATAAAGATAACAATAAAAGGGATATAAATATGAACATAGAAGATGTATGGGGCCTGAAAGAATTCAAGATTATCATTCCATTTGATGAGTTCAGGGTGCCTACTAGTGATGCTTTCGGAATCTATGGACAGATTATTGGGCAGCTTGATTGCAAGATGGTGAGATTTCCCATTAATTATAAATATTAGAGGCAAATTCCTATAGCTTGAAAAAATGAGGTATTTAATACACAATTAAAGGTAATATTAATCTAATATTCCTTGATAACTAATTTAAAATACATTAATAAATTTTTTTAATATACTTATAAAGTGTTATGTTTTTCATTTCTATATGTTTTTTCATTTTGATGTCCCTAACTCTATTTCACACCCGTGGACTCTAAAAAATTTGGGCAAGAAATGAATAGATTTTAAATAGAGATTATGGAATGAGTTTAACGACACATCTCTAAGCTCACAAAAGATGTGTGAGAAAGTTCCTAAAGTAATTTCTTGTAAGCAATGGAATTTTTTTATTGATATCAATAGAGATGCATTTCATGAGGTACTTGCATGTTTTATAGTATCTTAATAACATAAACATAATAAAATTATAACTTTTATTAATGTTGCTATTTTTTTAGGAATTATCTAAAAAAATATAGTTAATTGTGAGAAACAAGTCATTCCTCACATCATTGGGTGATAAGTGAATTTATTATATACATTTTTGATATTAAAATGCAATTATTTTTATAATTCAATTCATAATGCATGCATGTACACCTGATATTTTTCTTCATATTTGGAAGGATGTGATATTTTTTGTAAAAAGAGAAAAAGCGAAAAAAAAATTGTGATTTTTTGAACGACACTGGATTTTTGAAGTTGAATATCGACATTACATAAAGGAGGATCATTCTAAATAATTGTAAAAATGAATTTTCACATCATGTGATCAATACATGATGTAGCACACCAAACATTTTATGGTATGTTTCTCTTAAATAAATTGTATTCATTAGATAGCTTATATTTCATGAATCATTGAGCCTATATGGAACAAAACTTGGTTATTTATATGAGATAGTCATAACCTATCCATTAAACTTAAATTTTTCAGTTTTGTGATTTGAATTTTGAAAATATAACATACATGGTTGTGTTCAGGATGATATTTAGAGTCTGTTAGAATTAACTTAATTTTCGGTGAATAGTAACCTGCCCTTAGGAATAGTAACCTACCCTTATGAATAGTAACTTACCCTTATGAATAGTAATATGACTCTTATGAATGTTATCCATACGCTTGAATGTATAAATAAATTTTGGCACCTTAAAAATGAAGATTGATATTTTAAGTGTTTGTACTTTTTGATTAAATAATTATTTTAATTAAAAATTAAATTAATCATATTTAGAAAATTATTTTTGAAAAATGGAGTTCATTTTTGGATTCTACATGTCAAAAATGGTTAGGTTGAATTTTTGGGATTTTTCATAAATACATGAATTTTTTATGAATAGTAAAATATTATAAATTACGATAAATGCTAAATATTTGATTTACTGCATCATAGGTGATGCAAGGCTGATGTAATCCCACTTGGTTCAAACTCACATGCCATTATTACTATTTTGGATCACATGAATCAAGACTATTCATAGTCTTGAGCAAAAGTATTAAAATAATAATTAAAATAATGTAAAATCTCTCCTCCCCTCCACTATATAAACCACCCCTCACCCCATCTTCCTCCCACACCACTCAAGATTCAAGACATGCCTAAATTATGATAAAATAGCCCCCTAAGCTCCTAAACCATGTCCAAGACCTTCTGGTCTCACCAAAAGGACAAAACCAAAGGCCTTAAGAAGATTCTCAAGGAGGAGTACTCAAGAGGTGAACCTCTCTTCCTTTTTCTTTCAATTTCTTTTACAAAGTTCCATTGTTTTATTCTCTCTTCTCACCTCACCTCATCCAAATTACATGATAATTACAGTAACATACATGTACTTTATTTTCATTATTCTAATTTAATATTTCATCATCATATCTCTTTTTCCCTTCCTTTTATACAATAAATGCAAACACCGTCTGAGATGTGTTAATTTATCACACTCGAGGAAGATGGGTTTTCAATTTGCATTACTATATTCAGGACTGGACATGAAACATTTTCAATGATTGAACTAGATCATAATATATGTATTTTATTTTTTTTAATGTTCTTTAATCCTTACACACTCATAATATGGAATAATAATACAAAACAAGTTCATTTTGCACAAAACCGCCAAGCCAAATCCAAGCGTTTATCATTAACTCGTCGAATGAGTCATCCTCAAGGTATATAACCAAAATCATTATAAGATAATTTATATCTCTTTAATTTCACTAATAATATATATTAACAATTATTTATTTTTAACCACATTTCAAATGAACTTCCATTCATGAATACAAGTAAACAGATCATGAAAACAAATGAAGAAAATGCTTCCCAAACAATAAAATTGAACCTTTAAACCCATCAAAAAGGACATTAATGAACCTAATAAGGTTATACCATATCAATTGAATGTTGATGAGGTTATGTAAATATTAATTAATTAATCTAAATTTGATTATTCAGGTCGTTAAGAACAATTGATAACACCTTCGAGCATAAGGTAAGGGATTGCTTAACTCAATTTTCATTCTTTGAGTTAAAAGTCTATTTCATTGGTTACATTTTTTTCAAGAATATGTATGAATGACCTATGATTTTTTATACTGTATATCCACTTATATTTTTTGGATTTTTATTTGTCACACATAAATATTTCATTAATATATCCCCACTCTAATGATACAATCTTTGTAAGGTATTGGTTAACTCAATTTTCATTCTTTGAGTTAAACGACTATTTCATTGGTTACATTTTTCGAAGAATATGTGTGAATAACCTATTATTGTTTTATATAGTATATTATCTTGTATTTTTTGTATTTTTATTTTTCACACACAAATATTTCATTAATATATCCCAACTCTAATGATATAATCTTTTTAAGGGATTGCTTAATTCAATTTTCATTCTTTGAGTTAAACATCTATTTCATTGGTTAAATTTTTCCAAGAATATGTGTGAATTTCCTATGATTGTTTTATACTATATATCCAATTATATGTTTTGGATTTTTATTTTCCACATATAAATATTTCATTAATATATCCCCACACTAATGATACAATCTTTGTAAGGGATATCATAACTAAATTTTCATTCGTTGAATTAAACATCAATGTCATTGGTTTTGTATTTTACCAGAATATGTGTGAATGACCTATGATTGTTTTATTCTGTATGTATTATTTTATTGTGTGGTTTTATTTTTGTCACACATAATTATTTCATTGATTTTTTCCTTAATCTAATAATATGTTCTTGGTAAGGGATCGTCTCTCTCTTTTGTTCAAGAATTCCCCATATGTTGTGTCCTTTTATTTTTTAATTCCTAATGATGGAGTATATTTTAGAACCTCACACATACTGCCCTTATGATATGTAAATTATGGGATACCCCTTTACCACTCATTAATCCCTCATAATAACACTCTTTACCATGCCGAAATGTTTGTAAGGGGTTCTCTCATCTCACTTTCATTTCCATGAGATTTCCAATGTTCACCACTTATTTCTTGAATGTGGTGTATGTGTACTACTATTTGTCATATAATATCATGATTCTCTTTATATTCATGGTATTCAATGATTTATTTTATGGTTATTAAGTTTTAGTAATATGATTCAACTGATTACATTGTGGTAAGGGACTTTGTCTCAATTTTCCATTTCGTTGTGACTTACTTTGTATTGTGCTCCTAATAATTATTATGTGGTGTATCTACTACCCATTTGAGATAATTATTAATTTTAAATTTTAAATATATTATATATCCATATTCTGGTTTCATATATATGAGTATTGTCTTAATTCGTATACCCTTTTACATACGGTGTTTATTTGGAAAGTTATGTTAACTATGGAAATATTGATGAATTTGTATTCTCTACTCTATACGAATTTTGAGAGGCCATATTGTACTTGTATTAAATATATTTATAAATAATGATTTGGAATTTTAGTGGTGGGTGGGTCCCACTATATCCCCTCGATGCATCGACAGGTCTCATGAGACAATCAATTTGGAGACAAACCCCTCGAGTTTGTTTCCAAAAATCAAACGGGATTCTACCCACAGAACTAAACTATTTTAAAGGTATTATGGTATCATGTTCGAGATAAATGATGTCAAATTAATAAGAATTATCTTTATTCATCATCAATTATTACTGTCCATGAGTTTTTCACTATGACAAAATCTATGGATGCAATTTCATTATCAGTTTATTAATGGTGTGAGTTTTTCATTTATTCACCATGCCATATTGACTATGCCAAGTTGTTTATGATTATATTATTATTGATTCATGCTTCCACTATTTGTAACCCTTACTGAGCATTTTATCTCACCCCTTTCATTTTTTTACCTCCAACGGGTTATGAAGAGGAGATTACTTATTGAGTTCCTGTGGATGCAGTTTTTAGTTTTTATTATGTATTGTATTTTATTACCTTTCCCAGTGTAATTTAAGTTACATATATGTATCTAGTTTCTTAAATACTACTAAATCGATCGTTCCTTAAGGATTCCATTCCTTATAAATATGTAAATGTACTTATTAATGCACTGGCTCTGGTCTAGAGGGGTCGCAGTGTTAAAGTTGGTATTAGAGGAAGTTTAGTAGGAACCTTAGAAACTAGATTAGAAACTGTAGATTGGGGAACAAAGCCCTAAGGTAGTATTTGAGGAAAAACAAACAATAATGTCCTGGAATTTTGGTAAAGAATAGATTATGTAGATCTTTCTAGGAGATACATCCCTATCTGGATACAAACAGGAAGAGGTGGCTCTGGAAGAGATGTACCTAGGAGTGAAAACTCTGAAAATGAGTTTCAGTCTTGACTTGGGGTATCCTGGTACACGAAAATGGACCTTGATTCACTCTTGGTATTGACACTTATGGGGGATATGCTTAGGATAATTCACATTTTATTTACAAGACATTATGAAGTGGGAAATTTCTGACTACGTGTCAAGGTGTCTAGTTTGTCAACAAGTGAAGGCAGAGAGACAACATCCCAGAGGAGTGATGCAACCTCTACCTATTCCTATGTGTAATTGGGATAAAATTATGATGTATTTTGTCATCGGACTACTGAGGACACCTAGAAGGAATGATTCAATATGGGTAATCGTTGATCGTCTCACAAAATTAGAACATTTCCTTCCTATAAGAGAGGATTTACCACTTGAGTGCCTAGAAATACTTTATATTAATGAAGTTGTAAAACTTCATGGTGCACCTCTATCAATTGTGTCCAATTGAAATCCCTAGTTTACATCAAAATTCTGGAAACGTATCAATAATAATTTGAATACTGAGCTTCGTATGATTACTTCTTATCACCCCCAAACCGCTGGATAGTCTGAAATAACTATTCAAACTCTAGAAAACATTTTGAGATCATGCTCTCTTGACTTCCAAGGTATGTGGGATCAATACTTGCCATTGGTGGAATTTTCCTACAACAATAGTTTCCATTCTAGTATTCAAATGGCTTCATATGAAGCATTATATAGAAATAGATATTGAACTCCAACTTTTTGGGATGAATTTTGTGAGAGGAAACTTATAGGCCCATAACTTATTAAAGAGACCATGACAAAGGTGAAGACAATCCAAGCCCATATTAAAGCATCCCAAAGTAGGTAGAAGAGTTATGCTGACAATCTTAGAAAGGATTTGGAATTCCAAGTGGGAGATCATGTCTTTCTGAAATTATCTCCATGGAAGGGTGTCTTAAGGTACAGTAAGAAAGGGAAACTCAATCCTAGGTACATTGGACCATTTGAAATTATGGAAACAATCGGAGTTGTGTCTTACCGTTTAGAAATGCCGCCAAGTCTCTCAAAATTTCATGATGTGTTCCACATTTCATTGTTAAATAAATATATTCCAGGCCCAATGCATGTACTCACCTATGAATAAATAGAACTGGAACCTGATTTTCCATACTATGAAGAGCCTATCGGGATTCTTGACGCAAGGGAGATGGTATTGAGAAATCAGAAAACTTGTCTAGTAAAGGTTCTTTGGAGAAAACATAATATGGAGGAAGAAATGTGGGAACCTGAGGATGTAATGAATAAGAACCACCCACATCTTTTTGAAGGGCTTTATAAATGAAAAATTTTGAGGATGAAATTTATGAAGTAGGGAATACTGTAGCACCCTATACATTTTATGGTATGTTTCTCTTAAATAAACTGTTTTCATTAGATAGATTATATTTCATGATTCACTGATCCCATGTGGAAAGAAACTTGGTTATTTATAGGATATAGTCATAACCTATCCTTTAAACTTAAATTTTCTAGTTTTGTGATTTTAATTTTGAAAATCTGACGTACACAGTTGTGTTCAGGATGATATTTAGAGTCCAGTAGAATTGACTTAATTTTCGGTAAACAGTAATCTACCCTTATGAATAATAACCTACCCTTATGAATAGTAACTTACCCTTATAAATAGTAATATGAATATTATTAATGGTATCCATACCCTTGAATGTATAAATAAATTTAGGCACCTTAAAAATGAAGATGAATATTTTAAGTGTTTGTACTTTTCGATTAAATAATGATTTTAATTAAAAATTAAATTTATCATATTTAGAAAATTATTTTTGAAAAATGGAGTTCATTTTTTGGATTA
Source organism: Viscum album (assembly GCA_963277665.1). NCBI lineage: Eukaryota > Viridiplantae > Streptophyta > Magnoliopsida > Santalales > Viscaceae > Viscum > Viscum album. Next base: position 1,400,712,204 of record OY728121.1, on the reverse strand, counting down.
TACATGTTGAAAAATGGTTAGGGTGAATTTTTGGGATTTTCATAGATACATGAGTTTTTTATGAATAGTAAAATATGATAAATTACGATAAATGCTAAATATTTGATTTACTGCATCATAGGTGATGAAAGGCTGATGTAAGCCCACTTGGTTTGACCTCAAATGCCATTATTACTATTTGGTATCACATTAATCAATACTATTCATAGTTTTGAGAAAAAATATTAAAATAATAATTCAAATAATGTAAAATCCCTCCTCTTCTCCACTATATAAACCACCCCTCACCCCCTCTTCCTCCCACACCACTCAAGCTTCAAGACCTACCTAAATTCTGATAAAATAGCTCCATAACCTCCTCCCCCACGTACAAGACCTTATTTTCACTACAAAATGCCCAAAACAAAGGCCTTAAATAGATTCTCAAGGAGGAGTACTCGAGAGGTGAACCTCTCTTCCTTTTTCTTTCAATTTCTTTTACAAAGTTTCATTCTTTTGTTATCTCTTCTCACCTCACCTCATCCAAATGCCATGAAAATTCCAGTACCAAAAATGTATTGTATTTTCATTATGATAATGGAATATTTCAACATCATATCTCTTTTCCCCTTCCTTTTATACTATAAATGAAAACACCGTCTGAGATGTGTTAATTTATCACACTCAAGGAAGACGAGTTTTCAATTTGCATTAATATATTCAGGACTGGACATGAAACCTTTTCAATGGTTGAATGAGATCATTATATATTTATTTTATCTTTTTTAATGTTCTTGAATCCTTACACACTCATAATATGGAATAATAATACAAAACAAGTTCATTTTGCACAAAACCACCAAGCCAAATCCAAGTGTTTATCATTAACTTGTCGAATGATTCATCCTCATGGTATATAAACAAAATCATTAAAATATAATTTATATATATTTAATTTAACTAATAATATATATTAACAATTCTATTTGTTTAACCACATTTCAAACGAACTTTCATTCATTAATACAAGTAAACAGATCATGAAAACCAAGGAAAAAAATGCTTCCAAAACAATAAAATTGAACCTCTTAAACCCATCAAAAAGGCCATTAATGAACCTAATAAGGTTATAACATATCAATTAAATGTTGATGAGGTTCTGGAAATATTAATTAATGAAGCTAAATTTGATTATTCAGGTTGTTAAGAACAATCGAGAACACCTTCGAGCATAAGGTAAGGGATTTCTTAACTCAATTTTCATTCTTTGTGTTAAACGCCTATTTAATTGGTTACATTTTTTCAAGAATATGTGTGAATGAACTATGATTGTTTTATACTGTATATAAACTTATATTTTGTGGTTTTTTATTTTTCACACATAAATATTTCATTAATATATCTCCACTCTAATGATACAATCTTTGTAAGGGATTGCTTAACTCAATTTGCATTCTTTGAGTTAAACGTCTATTTCATTGGTTACATTTTTACAAGAATATGTGTGAATGACCTTTGATTGTTTTATACTATATATCCACTTATATTTTTTTGGATTTTTATTTGTCACACATAAATATTTCATTAATATATCCCCACTCTAATGATACAATCTTTGTAAGGGATTGCTTAATTCAATTTTCATTCTTTGACTTAAACGTCTATTTTGTTGGATACATTTTTTCAAGAATATGTGTGCATGACCTCTGATTGTTTTATACTGTATATCCATTTATATTTTTTGTATTTTATTTCTCACACATAAATATTTCAATAATATATCCCCAATCTAATGATAAAATCCTTGTAAGGGATATCTTAACTCAATTTCTGTCCGTTTATTAAACATCAATGTCAGTGGTTTTGTATTTTACCAGAATATTTGTGAATGACCTGTGATTGTTTTATTAAATATTTCCACTATTATTATGTGGGTTTATGTTTATCACACATAATTATTTCATTTATTTTTTCCTCAATCTAATGATATGTTCTTGGTAAGGGATCGTCTCTCTCTATTGTTCAAGAATTTCCCCTATGTTGCGTCCTTTTATTTTTTACTTCCTAATGATGGGGTATGTTTTAGAACCTCCCACATACTACCCTTATGATATATAAATTATGGGATACCCATTTACCTCTCATTAATCCCTAACAAGAACACTTGTTACCATGCCTAAATGTTTTTAAGGGGTTCTCTCATATCACTTTCATTTCCATGAAATTTCCTATGTTTGCCATTTATTTCTTGAATGTGGTGTATGTGTACTACCATTTGTCATATAATATCATGATTCTCTTTATATTCATGGTATTTAATTATTTATTTTATGGTTATTAAGTTTTAGTAACATGATTCGACTGATTACATTGTGGTAAGGGACTTTGTCTCAATTTTCCATTTCGTTGTGACTTACTTTGTATTTTTCTCCTAATAATTCTTATGTGGTACATCTACTACCCATTTTAGATAATTATTCATTTTAAATTGTAAATATATTATATATCCATATTCTGGTTTCATGGATATGAGTATTGTCTTAAGTCGTATACCCTTTTACATACGGTGTTTATTTGGAAAGTTATTTTAACTATAGAAGTATTGATGAATCTGTATTCTCTACTCTATATGGATATTGAGAGTCCATATTGTACTTGTATTAAATGTATGTATAAATAATGATTTGGAATTGAAGTGGCGGTTGGGGCCCGCTATAGCCCCTCGATGCAATGACAGGTCTCATGAGACAATTAGTTTGGCGACAAACCCTTCGAGCTTGTTTCTAAAAATCAAACCGGTTTCTACCCACATAACTAAACAGTTTTAAGGGTATTATGATATCATGTGTCAGATACATGACGTCCAATTAATAATTATTCTCTTTATTCATCATCAGTTATTACTATCCATTAGGTTTTCACTATGAAAAAATCTATGGATGCAGTTTCATTATCAATTTATTAATGGCGTGAGTTTTTCATTTATTCACCATGTCATATTGACTGTGCCAAGTTTTTTATGATTATGTTATTATTGATTCATGATTTTTCTATTTGTAACCCTTACTGAGTTTTTGAGCTCACCCCTTTCATTTTTTTACCTCTAATGGGTTATGAAGAGGAGATCACTTATTGAGTTTCTGTGGATGCAGTTTTTAGTTTTTGTTATGTATTGTATTTTGTTACCTTTCCCAATGTAATTTAAGTTACATCTATATATCTAGTTTCTTCAAGACTAATAAACCAATCGTTCCTTCAGGATTTCATTACTTCTAACCAATTCAATGTAATTATTAATACACCATCTCTGGTCTAGAGGGGTCGTGGTGTTACAGTTGGTATTAGAGGAAGTTTAGTAGGAACCTTGGAGACTAGATTAGAAAATTTAGATTGGGGAACAAATCCCTAAGGTAGTATTTGAGGACAAACATACAATAATGTCCTGGAATTTTGGTAAGGAATATATTATATAGATCTTTCTAGAAAATATATCATTATCTGGATACAAACAGGTAAAGGTGGTTCTGGCACAAATGTACCTAGGAGTGAAAACTCTGAAAAGGAGTTTCAAGCTTGACTCGGGGTATCCTGGTACACGACAACGGGCCTTGCTTCACTCTTGGTATTGAAACTTCTTGGGGATATTCTTAGGATAATTCACATTTTCTTTACAAGCCATTATGAAGTGGAAAATTGCTGACTACGTGTCAAGGTGTCTAGTTTGTCAATAAGTGAAGGCAGAGAGACAACAACCCAGAGGAGTGATGCAACCTATACCTATTCATATGTGGAAGTGGGATAACATTATGATGGATTTTGTCACTGGACTACTGAGGACACCTATAAGGAATGATGAAATATGTATAATTGTTGATCATCTCATAAAATCAGCACATTTCTTTCCTATAAGAGAGGATTTACCACTTGATCACCTAGAAAGACTTTATATTAATGAAGTTGTAAGACTTCATGGTTCACCTCTATCGATTGTGTCTGATCAAGATCCCTTGTTTACATCAAAATTCTAGAAAATTCTCCAGAAGGCTTTGAATACTGAGCTTCGTATGAGAATTGCTTATCACCCCCAAACCGACGGATAGTCTCAAAGGACTATTCAAACTCTAGAAGACATGTTGAGATCGTGTTATCCTGACTTCTATGGTATATGGGATCAATACTTTCCACTGGTGGAATTTTCCTACAATAATAGTTTCCATTCTAGTATTCAAATGGTTCCATATGAAGCATTATATAGAAAGAGATGTCGAACTCTAACTTTCTGGGATGAAGTTGGTGAGAGGAAACTTATATGCCCATAACTTATTGAAGATACCATGCCAAAGGTGAAGGCAATACAAGCCCATATTAAAGCATCCCAAAGTAGGAAGAAGAGTTATGCTGGAAATCGGAGAAAGGATTTGGAAGTCCTAGTGGGAGATCATGTCTTTCTGAAAGTATCTCTATGGAAGGGTGTCTTAAGGTTCAGTAAGAAATGGAAATTGAGTCCTAGGTAAATCGGACCATTTGAAATTATAGAAAGAATCGAAGTTGTGTCTTACCATTTAGCAATGTCGCCAAGTCTCTAAAAAGTTAAAGAGGTGTTCCACATGTCATTATTAAAGAAATTCATGCCAGACCCAATGCATGTACTCACCTATGAAGAAATAGAACTGGAACCTGATTTTCTATATTGTGAAGAGCTTATCGGGATTCTTGACACAAGGGAGCAGGTATTGAGAAATCGGACAACTTTTCTAGTAAAGGTTCTTTGGAGAAACCATAATATATAGGAAGAAACATGGGAACCTAAGGGTGCTATGAATAAGAACCACCCACATCTTTTTGAAGGGCTTTATAAATGAAAAATTTTGAGGATGAAATTTCTGAAGGAGGGAATAATGTAGCACCCCAAACATTTTTTGGTATGTACCTCTTAAATAAATTGTATTCATTAGATATCTTATATTTCATGAATCACTAATCCTATATGGAAAAAAACTTGGTTATTTATAGAATATAGTCATAACCTATCCCTTAAACTTAAATTTTCCTGTTCTTTGATTTGAATTTTGAAAATATGACATACACAGTTGTGTTCAGGATGATATTTAGAGTCTGGTAGAATTAACATAATTTTTGGTAAATAGTTACCTACCCTTATTAATAGTAACCTGCCCTTATGAATAGTAACTTACCCTTATGAGTATTAATATGACTCTTATGAATGGTATCCATACCCTTGAATGTATAAATAAATTTAGGCACCTTAAAAATGAAGATGAATATTTTAAGTGTTTGTACTTTTCAATTAAATAATTATTTTAATTAAAAATTAAATTTATCATATTTAGAAAATTATTTTTGAAAAATGAAGTTCATTTTTGGATTCTAAAAATTGAGAAATTCTTAGGGTGAATTTTTGGGATTTTTCTGAAATACTTGATTTTTTTTATGAAAAGTAAAATACGATAAATTACGATAAATGCTAAATATTTGATTTACTGCATCATAGGTGATGCAAGGCTGATGTAAGCCCACTTGGCTCAAACTCACATTCCATTATTACTATTTTGGATCACATAAATCAAGACTATTCATAGTCTTGATCAAAAATATTAAAATAATGATTAAAATAATGTAAAATCCCTCCTCTCCTCCACTATATAAACCACCCCTCACCTACTCTTCCTCCCACACCACTCAAGCTTCAATCCTTGCCTAAATTCTACTAAAATAGCTCCCTAACCTCCTCCACCACGTCCAAGACCTTCTGGTCTCACCAAAAGGCCAAAAAAAGGCCTTAAATAGATTCTCAAGGAGTACTCAAGAGGTGAACCTCTCTTCCTTTTTCTTTCAATTTCTTTTACAAAGTTCCATTCTTTTGTTCTCTCTTCTCACCTCACCTAATCCAAATGCCATGATAATTCCAGTACCATACATGTACTATATTTTCATTATTCTAATGGAATATTTCATCATAATATCTCTTTTTCCTTCCTTTAATACGATAAATGCAAACACCGTCTGAGATGTGTTAATTTATCACACTCGAGGAAGACCGGTTTTCAATTTGCATTACTATATTCAGGACTGGACATGAAACCTTTTAAATGGTTGAAATAGATCATAATATATGTATTTTATCTTTTTTAATGTTCTTTAATCCTTACACACTCATAATATGGAATAATAATACAAAACAAGTTCATTTTTCATAAAACCGCCAAGCCAAATCCAAGCGTTTATCATTAACTCGTCGAATGAGTCATCCTCATGGTATATAACAAAAATAATTAAAAGATAATTTATATATATTTAATGTCACTAATAATATATATTATTAACAATTATGGATTTTTAAACACATTTCAAAAGAACTTCCATTCATGAATATAAGTAAACATATCATGAAAACCAAGGAAGAAAATACTTCCAAAACAATAAAATTGAACCTCTTAAACTCATCAAAAAGGCCATTAATGAACCTAATAAGGTTATACCATATAAATTTCATGTTGATGAGGTTATTTAAATATTAATTAATGAATCTAAATTTGATTATTCAGGTCGTTAAGAACAATCGAGAACACCTTCGAGCATAAGGTAAGGGATTGCTTAACTCGGTTTTCATTCTTTGATTTAAACGTCTATTTAATTGGTTACATTTTTTCAAGAATATGTGTGAATGACCTATGATTGTTTTATACTGTATATACACTTATATTTTTTTGATTTTTATTTGTCATACATAAATATTTCATTAATATATCTCCACTCAAATGATGCAATTTTTTCAAGGGATTGCTTAACTCAATTTGCATTCTTTGAGTTAAACGTCTATTTCATTGGTTACATTTTTCCAAGAATATGTGTGAATGACCTATGATTGTTTTATACTATATATCCACTTATATTTTGTCGATTTTTTTGTCGCACATAAATATTTCATTAATATATTCCCACTCTAATGATACAATTTTTTTAAGGGATTGCTTAATTCAATTTTCATACTTTGAGTTAAACGTCTATTTCATTGGTTAAATTTTTCCAAGAATATGTGTGAATGAACTTTGATTTTTTTTATACAGTATATCCACTTATATTTTGTGGATTTTTTATTTATCGCAAATAAATATTTCATTAATATATCCCTAATCTAATGATACAGTCTTTGTAAGGGATATCTTAACTCAATTTCCATTCGTTGAATTAAACATCAATGTCATTGGTTTTTTATTTTACCAGAATATGTGTGAATGACCTGTGATTATTTTATTATATATGTCTGATTTTATTATGTGGGTTTATGCTTATCACACATAATTATGTCATTGATTTTTTCCTCAATCTAATGATACGTTCTTGGTAAGGGATCGTCTCTCTCTATTGTTCGAGAATTTCCCCTATGTTGTGTCCTTTTATTTTTTTAATTCCTAGTGATGGGGTATGTTTTAAAACCTCCTACATACTACCCTTATGATATATAAATGATTGTTTTACTCTTTACCTCTCATTAATCCCTCACAAAAACACTTGTTACCATGCTGAAATGTTTGTAAGGGGTTCTCTCGTCTCACTTTCATTTCCGTGAGATTTCTAATGTTCACTGGTTATTTATTGAATGTGGTGTATGTGTAATTCCATTTTTCATATAATATCATGATTATATTTATATTAATGATATTAAAATATTAATTTTATGGTTATTAAGTTTTATTAATATGATTCGACTGATTACATTGTAGTAAAGGACTTTGTCTCAATTTTCCATTTTGTTGTGACTTGCTTTGTACTGTGCTCCTAATAATTATTATGTGGTGTATATACTGCCCATTTGAGATAATTATTCATTTTAAATTTTAAATATATTATATATCCATATTCTGGTTTCATGGATATGAGTATTGTCTTAAGTCATATACCCTTTTACATACGGTGTTTATTTGGAAAGTTATTTTAACTATGGAAATATTGATGAATCTGTATTCTCTACTCTATATGGATATTGAGAGGTCATATTGTGCTTGTATTAAATCTATGTATAAATAATGATTTAGACTTACAGTGGAAGGTGGGGCCCGCTATAGACCCTCGATGCATCGACAGGTCTCATGAGACAGTCAGTTTGGTGACCAACCCTTCGAGTTTGTTTCCAAAAATCAGACAGGTTTCTACCCACAGAACTAAAATGTTTTAAAAGTATTATGGTATCATGTTCCAGATACATGACATCCAATTAATAATCATTATCTTTATTCATCATCAGTTATTACTATCCATAAGGTTTTCACTATGACAAAATCTATGGATGCAGTTTCATTCTCAGTTTATTAATGGCGTGAGTTTTTCAATTATTCACCTTGCCATATTGACTATGCCAATTTGTTTATGATTCGGTTATTATTGATTCATGATTCCACTATTTGTAACCCTTACTGAGTGTTTGATCTCACCCCTTTCATCTGTTTGCCTCCAACAGGTTATGAAGAGGATATCACTTATTGAGTTTCTATGGATGCAGTTTTTAGTTTTTGTTATGTATTGTATTTTGTTACATTTCCTAATGTAATTTAAGTTACATCTATGTATCTAGTTTCTTTAAGACTACTAAACTGATTGTTTCTTCTGGCTTTCATTCCTTCTAACCATGCTAATGTACTTAGTAATGCACTGGCTCTGATCTAGAGGGGTCAAGGTGCTACACATGATGTGATACATTTACCTGGAATGAAGGAAAGACACAACATGAAGTGAATAAAATTGAAAGATGAATTTACATATTGTGCCATTATGCATTGTGTAATTTCCCGACAGACCTAGTTACGAGCCTTTGATGGGATTTTTAACAAAAATCTAAAATATTTGACCCTGAGACCCACTGAGGAGACTTTATAATTACATTATAATTATATTGAATGCGTCCTAGTATCCCTTATATTTCTATAAATAGAGGTTTAGGTTGCTACTGTGAAGATATCCTAGAGACCAAATCTTAGAGGGAGAAGTTGTGTTGTGAAGGGTCCTCCCCAGTTTCATCTTTTTTTCATTATTATTTATTTTTCTTCTTTCATTCCCTCTTATTCTCTCATCACTAGGATGAGTGGGTAAACCCACCTTGTTCTAGGGTTATGTAATAAAAGGGGTAAGGTTTTGTTAGATTGATTTCATTTTCTTTATTCATGTATTTGGTTTATCGTGATTTCTTAAATCAATTTCCAATCCTTTTCATTTACTTTTATCATGACCATTGGTATTTTAATCTAAAAGGATCCTTAAATTTTCAAAAATGAAAACCCTAATGGAGGCATGACCATTATCAAATTTTGGGGAATTAGTTTTAAATATGGTATTGAGATAATCTTGATTCGGGGAAACTCTAAATCATCGAACCTAGGGAAATAGGGGATTTTTGCATTAAGGAGGGGATACCAAGACCATTAGATATCCCTCATATAAACTAAAACACCAATCATGGATTAATCAATTTGTTTTCTAAAATACAATGGCACCCAAACCCTAAAATTACATAACCTAGACACGCTTTCAAAATCTGATTTCAAACCAAACAAACAATTTTCTTCACTTTTGATTCTTAATTTCTCCAAACTGTTTTCAAAACCCTAGTCTGATTCTTTCCCATTTCTTTAATAAATTAATAAAATAAATTGTTTTGAAAACCTAATAAAAATAATTCAATGTCACTATGGGTTCGACCTCAAACTTGCCTAATACTATATTTTAATTAATTAAGTAGCATAGTTTTAGTTTTTATAAATTTATATTTTGATAAGACCTGTAGAGTAACAATGATGCCCCACGGGTATGTCACTAGGCCTTAGAGTTTTTTGAGAAAAAGAACAATTTTAGTTTTTATTTTATTCATTATAATTTTATCATTTTTTTATAAGTCAAGGTTTTTTCTAACTTATTTCTATTTTTTTATAAAGGATAATGAATTAGGTCACTCTATTGGTTAGATAGAGATGTGGTTTAAAGTACATAGGAAACTTTATGGCAGTTACATAAATGAACCTACCAAAGATGTTGGAGTAAGTAATTTTCATTACCATTTTATATTATTTCATTACAATAAAAACAAAATAATGAAAAATATATTATAAAAAACAAACCTTAAACCCAATTAAATGGGGTCAGCTACATGGATCAAACGATGCTAATTTGGCATCATTTGATACATCTCGTCAACCCTAATTAATTTGGTTTAAGACTTTTTTGTTGTTATAATATATTTTCAATATTATGTTTTTATAGTAATGAAATAATAATAAATAGTAATGAAAATTTTATTAATTAGATAATATTATAAATTTTGGATATTTTAAAAAATCATTGTTAACATTTTTTTGTATTAACGGGTTAAAATTCAAGAAGTATGTGATGTGAACCCTTCACAATCATTATCAATTTCCCAGGATGATGTGGTTGTAGTCATTTTAAGGAAGGAGCATCCTGGATGTGTACGGGGGATGGGTTTTGGGCCTACTCCATCAACTGTCTTCGGTAGGAAATCGTCATCAGTTACTATTACACCCTATGGGGGTTCGAGTAGTTTCATTAATCGAGAATCATAAAGAGAAATTGCAAGGTTGAAAGAAAAAGTACAAGAATAAGACTCTTATAGGAAAACGCATGAGAAGTGGTGATCGACAATGGAAAATGATTTAGTTTCTATATTTCAGTAGATGACCGCATGGTCCCAAAGAAAATTTCCATCCTTATAGCTCATCCCATTGAGGTAAATTCTAAATTTCATATATCATTCAGATATTTTCAAAGAACACATATAACTTCAATAAATAAAACTAAAATGGCACTTTTATATTGAAAACACGCACTTCGAGTCATACTGACCACATCTTGTACTGGATTGACATGTTGTTGATTCATGTATGTCAAAAATGATTTATAAATCGTTATTTGTAAGTTTGAAAATAATTTGAGCTTTTTTTCTTAGTTTTGACTTAGTAAATAGTTTGTAAACATACCAAAGCCTTTAAAAATGTGTTTTGGGGGTCAAAACTAGGAAAAAATGTTTGATTAGCATGAAATAATATGAAAAATATTTTTGATTGATTTTTGAAATGTAGGAACTAATGGCACACCATTCTGAGTTACGGTTTGCCTGGTATGCCCATAAACGCATTTTTAGTGTTTCAAAACACAAAAGCGTGCAACAGGAAAAACCATACCCAATGACCTCAAATTGATGTAAAATCATGGGAAACCACCATTGAGTTATTTGTGATGTGTACGCATAGACAACATGTCAATCTGACGTGTGTTGTGGTCGGAATGACTTAGTAAACAGTTTGTAAAGGTATTGAAGCCTTTAAAAACATGTTTCGGAGGGTTAAAACTAGAAAAATGATATCAGATTGACATGAAAGCATAGAAAAAACTGTAGATTAATTTTTGAAATATAAGAACTGATGGTACATCATTCTGAGTTACGGTTTTCTCGGGATGCATGTAAACGTGTTTTTAGTGTTTTAAAACCCTAAAATGTTCGTGTAAAGGTCTAAACCATATAAAACAACCTCATATTAACATAAAATCATGAGAAAACCACCTTTGAGTTATTTTTTATGTGTACGAGTAGAAAAATGTCAATCTGACATGCGGTGTGGTCAGAATGACTCGGTAAACAGATTTTAAAGGTACTCAAGCCTTTAAAAACATGTGTCTAGGGTTCAAAACTAGGAAAATGATGTCATATTGACATGAAATCATGGTAAAATGACCAAATATTTATTTTTGAAATGTAGGAATCAATGGCATGTCACTCCAAGTGACGTTTTTCTCAGGATGCCCATAAATGTGTTTTTAGTGTTTTAAAACACATAAACATGCGTGTAATGGTACAAACCACATAAAATGACCTCATATTGATGTGAAATCATGGGACAGACACCGTTTATTTTTTTTATGTGTACACGTAGACAACACTTTAATCCGACATGTGGTGTGGTCGGAATGAATCGGTAAACAGTTTGCAAAGGTACTAAGGTATTTAAAAATGTGTGTCAGTGGTTCAAAACCATGAAAACGATGTAGGATTGAAATAAAATGAAAGGAAAATGAACATCGATTGATTTTTGAAATGTAGGAACCAATGACATGTCATTCTGAGTTTTGTTTTTCTTGGGATGTATGTAAACACGCTTTTAGTGGTTTAAAACACAAAAAACCTATGTGTAACAGTCAAAACCATAGAAAAATACCTCATATTGACATGAAATATTTGTACAACCACCATTAAGTTTTTTTTATGTGTATTCATAGACAACACATCAATCTAACATGCAGTGTTGTCAGAATGACTTGGTAAACAGTTTATAAAGGTACCGAAGCCTTTAAAAATGTGTTTCGGGGGTCAAAACGAGGAAAACAATGTCATATTGACATGAAATTATAGGAAAAAGACTGTAGATTGATTTTAGAGATGTAGGAACTAACATCACGCCATTTCGAGTTACATTTTTCCCAAGATGCTTGTAAATGCGTTTTTAGTGTTTTAAAACGCTAAAATGTGTGTGTAATAGTCCAAACCATAGAAAATGACCTCATATTGACATGGAATCATGGTAAAACCACCATTGAGTTATTTTTGATGTGTATACGCATACAAAACATCAATCTCACATGTGGTGTGGTCGGAATGACTCGGTAAAAAGTTTCTAAAGGTACTGAAGCCGTTAAAAGCATGTGTCGGGGGTTCAAAACTAGGAAAATGATGTCAGATTGAAATGAAATTAGAGGAAAATGACTGCAGATTTATTTTTGAAATGTAGGAATTCAAGACACATCATTCTGAGTTACGGTTTTCTCGGGATGCCTGTAAATGTGTTTTTAGTGTTTTAAAACACTAAGAAATGTGTGTAATGGACAAAATCATAACAAACAACCTCATATTGATATGAAATCAGGGAAACCACTGTTGATTTATTTTTGATTTGTACACATAGATAACACATTGATCCAACGTGCGGTGTGGTTAGAATGAATGGGTAAATAGTTTTTAAAGGTGCTGAAGCCTTTAGAAATATGTGTCTGGGGGTAAAAACTATGAAAACAATGTCAGTTTGACATGAAATCAGATGAAAATAGTTGTAGAATTATTTTTGAAATGTAGGAACCAACAACACGTCATTCCAAGTTATGGTTTTCCCAGGATGCCCATAAATGCTTTTTTAGTGTTTTAAAACACTAAAAAATGCTTTTAATGGTCCTAACCGTAGAAATCGACCACATATTTACCTAAAATCATCATACATCTACTATTGAGTTATTTTTGATGTGTAGGAATAGACAACACATCAATTCGATGTACGGTGTGGTCGGAATGACTCGGTAAACAATTTTTAAAGGTACTAAGCCTTTAAAAACATGTGTCGAGGGGTCAAAATAATAAAAAATACATTGGGTTGACATGAAATAAAAGGAAAATGGTTTTATATTGATTTGTGAAATGTAGGAACCAACGACACGTCATTCTGAGTTACGATTTACTTGAGATGCTCATAAACGCGTTTTTAGTGTTTTAAAACACTAAAACGTGCATGTAACGGTCCAAACCATAGAAAAAAACTCCAGATTGATGTAAAATCATGGTACAACCACCGCTGAATTATTTTTTATGTGTACACGCATACAACACGTCAATCTGATGTGCGGTGTGGTCGGAATGACTCAGTAAACAGTTTTTAAATGTACTGAAGCCTTTAAAAATGTGTGTTCGGGGGTCAAAACCAAGAAAATGAGGTCGGATTGAAATTAAATCAAAGAAAAATGACCATCTATTGTTTTTTGAAATATAGGAGCTGACGACATGTCATTCCGAGTTACAGTTTACCCGGGATGCCCGTAAACATGTTTTTAGTTTTTTAAAACACTAAAACATGTGTGTAACGGTCCAACCCATAGAAAATGACCTTATTTTTATATGAAATCATGGGAAAACCACTGTTGGTTTATTTTTTACGTGTATGTGTATACAACACATCAATCTGATGTGCGGTGTGGTTGAAATGACTCGGTAAATGGTTTTTAAAGGTATTGAAGTCTTTAAAAACGTGTGTTGGGGGGACCAGGAAAACGATGTCGAATTGACATGAAATCATAGGAAAAAATATATAGATTTATTTTTGAAATTTATGAACCAAAGGCATGGCCTTCCGAGTTACGGTTTTCCTAGGATGCTCGTAAATGAGTTTTTACTATTTTAAAACACTAAAATGTGCATGTAACAGTCCAACCCATAGAAAATAATATCATATTGACATGAAATTATGGGAAAACTAATTTTGAGTTATTTTTGATATGTACACACAAATAACATGTCAATTCGATGTGTGGTGTGGTTAGAATGACTCGGTAAATAGTTTTTAAAGGTACTAAAGCCTTTAAAAACGTGTGTCGGGGGTCAAAAATAGTAAAACGATGTCGGATTGACATGAAATCAAAGTAAAATGATCATCGATTGATTTTTGAAATGTAGGAACCAACAACATGTCATTTTGAGTTACAGTTTATCTGGGATGCCCGTAAATGCATTTTTAGTGTTTTAAAACACTAAAACGTGTATGTAACATTCAAAATCATAGAAAACGTCTTCAGATTAACGTGAAATCATGGGAAAACCACCGTAGATTTATTTTTAAAATATAGGAAATGTTGTCATATTAAATTATTTAAAAAAATTTTATTAATCAAATTTCAAGCACACCGCACATCGATTAAAAAATTCATTAGAATGTTATATACTTATTATTTTTCTATTTCAAGTGTCGAATCATATCTTAAATAGGTAATTTTATGTTTTCAAAATGTTTTTAATGATATATTATTTGTTTTATGTTAAAATGTATTATTTTTTATTAACAGAATATCAAATTTTATGTGCAACATTCTGAATATATTTTGTATCTTTTATCTTTCGGATTTCTTTTCTTAAATATTATGGTTTTTATTATAGGTGACAGATACAATCATTTGGAAGGAGGTTGACCGTTCTGATCCATGAAATTCTCCAGAAAACATTCATGATGGTTCTTAGTTTTTATGGTATGTTTAAATTTTATTAATGATTCAACTGTAATTCTGATTTATTATGTTTAGTTTTAATTTATATCTTCTTTTTTGTTATAGTTGATGAGATGATGTGGTCGATTTCCGTTGATGAGATGATGTACAGGAAAACGGATGCAGTGGATGTCATGAGGAGGACGTATATTGGGCATGGGTTGTTGTTGGATATATTTTATATGTATATATTGATGATTGATGTGTGAGTTGACAAAGGTTATGGTGATTGAGGTTATGTTGACTGTGGATGTGTGTGTATATTACTGTGGATGTATGATGTATGTATGATAGGTTTATCATGAATTTATGTTTTAGTTTATTACATTTCATGGTTTTTATATTTATATTTTTTGATTAAATATTTAAAAATAAATAAATTTTAAAATAAATATTTAGCGGCGGTTTCTAAAAACCGCTGCTAAATGGGAAAAAACTATTGCGAAATGAATGGAGACCGTGAAATATGTGGCGGTTTTAATAACCATAGCTAAATTTATTAGAGGCGGTTAGTTTCATCTTATCTATTTTATTTTCAGGTTAATTTTTTTAAAAAAACACTACTAAATAAAAGAAAAACTGCCGCTAAATGCTCCAAAAATGATAAATACAAAAAACGCTGCTAAATGAAAAAAACCACCGTGAAATGAATGGAGATCGTTCAATATGCGGCGGTTTTAATAACTTCCACTGAACAATTAGTCAGTGGTTTAAACCACCTCCATTTGAAGAAAAAATCGTTGCTAATGCATTCTTTTTGTGTAGTGTGGTGGTCATGTTTCGTGGAAATGTAATATGCAGTCCATTGTTTCCCTTTCCATAACCAAGGATGAATATATATCATTAACTGAAGCAATCATAGAAGAAATTTGTAAAAGGCTTAGTTAATGAATTGTCTCTATCTTCTAGTAATATAGAAGTCTTTTTTGATAGTTAGTCTGCATTGCATCTTTCTAAAAACCATGTTTTCCATGAAGATCAAAACATACAAGCATCATATTTCATTTTGTTAGGGAAGTCATTGAAACTGAGATGGTATGTGTCACTAAGGTACATACTTCGGACAATCCAACGAATAGTTTGACTGAGGTTGTTCAATTGTCCAAGTTTAGGTATTGTTTAGGACTTATGAATGTAGTCTCATTTCAATGACCTAGGTTGTGAGAATACCATCCGGTTTAATTCTTTTATTGCAATAGTGTATATTTGTGAATATGCATGTATGCCTTTTTTTTATTTGCAATCAAATTGAATTAATATGAATTGTTGTGTGTTTTTTGATCTCTTGTGCATATTGCATGATTTACATGCCACTTTTTTCGTGAAAAATTCAATCCATAGTTTCTTATTTTTCGTATTTGAATTCGATGGTTTTTTCCTTCTTTCTGGTTACGTGAGGGTAATGCCCCACTACATAAGGGTATTGCCTAGCTACGTAAGGGTAATGCTCGCTATGTAAGGGTAATGTCTGGCTACGTAAGGGTAATGCTTGCTAAGTAAGGGTAATCCTAACTCATGTAGGGTAATCCCGGCTCATGTAAGCATATCACCAGCTCACGTAAGGGTATTTCCTTCTCACGTAAGGGTTCACTTGACTTGTGTAGGGGTACTATCGGGCCTATGTAAGGGTACTGCCTGGTTGTGTAGGGGTATTACTTGCCTTGCATAAGGGTAAATCCGTGTAAGGGTACTTCTAGCTGTGTCACAGTTAATAGTTAAATTGTGTCTTTCTTTTGGGTCGTCCATGTGGTCTGCTTCCCACATTCATCACCTGACCCACTAACATCTTGTTTTCCATCATCATTTCACCTCGTGAATCATCGTCAACATTCGGTGTATTGCTAGGAGTTCTTGATTCCTGCCTAAGGGAAAGATTTAGAGTTGTGCCCGAAGGAGATCCTATTGAGTTTCTTGAAGTTCACTGAAGCGGACCATCTTCGTCGTTTCCGAACCTCGTCTAGGATTTTGGTGGAGAGCGGTGGATATCTTCGGCCTTCCTTGTGGGGAGATCTTACGTAAAGAAGAACATCGACATCTTGAGCTCCATTCAAGCTTCCTCTAAGTTCTGGTATTGGAACTCAGTGATGTAGGAAGTTTATTATGCTTTCTTGTTTTAGTTCTTACTTCCATGAATGATGTTGTATCCTTCTATGTGTGTGTGTGTAGTGTGAGTCGGTCTAGGAAGTCTGATTGTTAGTTCCACATGACAGATTTCACCACTATCATCTGGACCAGCTAGATCTGATCATCGTATGGTTTTTCTAATCCTTTATTATTTTTGTGTCTTGTAATCTAATTTTTTTTCTTTCTTTGGTAATAAAGGCTTTGGATGGTGTTATCGCTGTGCATGTAGGTCCACAATGGACCAAATTACATTATATCTTGTGTTCTTTACTTTCCTTGCACCCTTATGTTTAAAAGTTAGTTGAATTTTTTATATTAAATTATGAACACATTACCTAAATTAGTGGATCTTGGGTATTTCATGGGACCATGGTCGGCCCACGGGGGAGCCCAGCGAGCCTGTGAGCTTGGGCAACGCCACCCATGGGGGAAACAAAAATGACCTCCTAATATAACCCTAAAAATTTCACCTCCCGCTGCAGTGTCGCTTCTCTTCTCGCCCTCTCTGCTTTGGTTCGCCTTGCCCTCACCTCGCCTCGGCCGGACTCGTCGTCACCGAATCCCTTCTCCCCAATGTTCTGGCTTCATCGCACTCTCCTCCTCTGGTCTCATTCGATGACGGTGATGACGCCCCTACACTAGTCTCTGCCCTCTCCTCTCCCTCCCTCCCCCACTTGCCTCGCCTTGCTTTGGTGTTGTCGGTGGGCACACCTCCTTGGCAAAGGACGACTGGTGCTACTAGATTGCTGATGCCCACACAAGTGAGGGATTTTTTGTGTGTGTTTGATTGACTGGTCATTCTTTAATATTTTTTATTTTTTATTTATATTAATTATTTTGTTTAATTTTCAGGAATATTGGGAATGAATTGTGGATTGACCGGTGTATTGTTTGTGTCAATTGCAATTTGTCCGTTTCAATTTCATTTTGATATTTTCTATCTATAGGTAATTTGAGTTTTTTATGATCAATATTTAATTATCATTTTTATTTTTTTATTTATATTAATTGGTTTGTTTGATTTTGAAAAATTATCTGAATTACAACTTCACAGTTGTCTTTCCTGTCTCAATTGAAATTTGGGTATTTCAACTGCAATTTGTGTTTTGACTCTAGGTAATTAGTGTTTTTTTATAATCATTTTCAATTATCATTTTTATTTTTTTTTTATTTTGATTAATTATTTTGATTAATTTTCAGAAATTATTGAAATTGCAGATCTGGCGGTGTCTTGCCCGTCTCAACTATAATTTCCCCATCTAAATTGCAATTTGTGATTTGTCCATAGGTAATTAATGTTTTTTATAATCATTTTTTAATTATCATTTTTATTTTATTTATTTTTATTAACTGTTTTGTTTAATTTTTATAATTTATATAAAACTATGGATTCATTGTTGTCTTGCCCGTCTCATTTGTTATTTGAGATTTGTCGATAGTTGATTAGTTTCATGGTTATATTTCATTTATTTTATGATTAATTTATTAGAAGATCATATATTTGATTGGTTTATCAGTTTTACGAATAATCAATTTTATTTTACACACTATTTTATCTTTATAAAATATTTTATAAAATATATTATATTATATAAATCCAAAAATATTTTTTAGGAAATGAAAATGAAAATAATATACTTTTAAAATAAAAGAAAACTAAAATACATTTGGTTTTAGAGAATATTTTTTGATTTCATTTTTTTAAAACATGTTAGAAATTATGTTAGTTTAGATTTTTCATTACATTTTAATAGCTAAAAAATGAAAACAAGAATCATTTTTCAAAACAACTCAAACTTTACATTTTAGTGTTGTAATGTTAAATTTTTTACTTTTAAATAACTGCAATTAAATTTTTTTATATATTTTATAACAATTTGAGTTATATATGTCTAATTTTAGTTGTGAAATATATTAATTAAATTATTATTTTTTTGTTAGAGAAATATTCACATAAATTGTTGAATATTAAATAAAAAATCAATTAGTTGGAATATATGATTTTAATTTTGAAAGATGACTATTTACTTTAAATATGTTACAAATCTAAATGAATTGTAATTATTTGAATTATAATTTATAACTTGTATGTACTACAATGAAGAGAATTCAAAATTCTGGATCTCAAAACAGAAAAATCAAACAAATAATGAATGGAATAAAAAAATCGCTAGTGGGTTCGATTTCTAAATTATTTGCTAAAATAAGTGAAAAAAGAGAGTTCATTTGTTCAATTTAATAAGTAGTCTCTGAGGGACATTATTTCTGAAGTGAATGAACAAACTGCAGAAGAACCCATGACTCAAAGTGTTGATATGATAAATGAAGGTGTGGATGTGGATTATAAAGAGAATGATAATGGAAATACTATTCAAATGATTCATGATCTTAGAGATCAAATCATGCTTGAGCTTGAAAAAGATATGGATGTGAATTATGATCCATGATTATGAGGAAGTATCAATGATGTTAAGAGAATTTTGTTGGTTTGGCGTGATTCGATTAAAATATTAAATGAAAATGATGCATTTCTTAAGGAAGTCGGTCGTGGGAGACACTTTACTTCATCATTATTTTTGTCTACTTCCTAATGGTGAAAAATATGAGAGGAAGTGGATTGTGTGTTCTAATGAGTTGGACAAAGTATTTTGTTTTTTTTTTGTAAATTATTTAAGTCGAAATCAATGAAAAGTGCTTTGACCGAAGGAGGATCTAATGATTGACATAACCTTCCAGCAAGACTTAGGGAGCATGAAAGAAATTTTGAACACATTTCTAATGTTGTGAAGTGAGTGGATGTGCACAGAGGACTTGAAAATAAACAAATAATTGACAAAAATATTGAATGTCTCATTGAGAATGAAAGAGTTCGTTTGAAGATAGTACTTACTAGAATCATTGGAGTTGTGAAGGTACTTGCACAAAATAACTTACCATTTCATGGATCAAATGAGAAGATTTATGAGAGGGATAATTGTCTTTTTTGTAAACTTATTGAATTTGTTGATGAATTTGATCCAGTCATACAAGATCATGTTCATCGTGTGGTTAATAATGAAATTCAAAAGCATTATCGTAGTCATAAAATTCAGAATGAATTGATAATTTTGTTGGGAAATGCGGTTAAAGAAAAAATCTTGAAGAAGATCATGAGAGAAAATTATTTTT
Source organism: Viscum album (assembly GCA_963277665.1). Taxonomy (NCBI): domain Eukaryota; kingdom Viridiplantae; phylum Streptophyta; class Magnoliopsida; order Santalales; family Viscaceae; genus Viscum; species Viscum album. The sequence continues at coordinate 1,400,691,831 of OY728121.1, read as the reverse complement.
CGATTATCCTTGATTGCACTCTGAATCTAAGTCATAAAGAACATGTGTCAATTATCATAAGATGTGAGGATGTTGAGGAAGAATTTAATGTTGAGGTGGAATAGTTTTTTCCCGACTTCATAAATGTTGATGGCACATCTGGTAGTGGGCTTTTCAAGTTACTTAAGATGCTTTGGTTGATCTAAAACTAAACATTGATGACATAAGAGGACAAAGTTATGATAATGGGTCAAACATGAAAGGTAAACATCAAAGTATCCAAAAAAGGCTTCTTGATTTAAATCCTGTAGCATTTTACACTCCATGTGGATGTCATAACATGAATCTTTCTATATGTGACATGTAAAATTCTAGTGTGGAGGTCGGAATTTTTTTTACATATGTGCAGAAGATTTATATATTGTTTGCAGGTCCACCGTATCGATGGGATGTTTTAAGGACTTATGTGAACGGTTTGACACCAAAATCATTATCAATAACTCATTGGAAAAGTCACATCAAAAGTATTAGATTTATAAGAAGACAAACACATGAGTTCAGAAATGCAGTGGTTGAAATTAGAAATCACTCGAGCGGAGGGTTTTGAAGGTTAATGAATGAAGTGAAAGAACTTGCATTCGAAATTGGTATTGATCTAATATTTGAAGAAAAAAGGGTTGTTCACGGGAAGGAACAATTTAATGAGGATGTGGAAGATGATGCTATTAGAAATTTGTCTCTGGAGGAAAAATTTAGAACAAATTATTTCCTCCAAATTATTGATTATACTCTTATGTCATTGAGGGAACATTTTATGCAATTTGAACACTTTGATGAAATGTTTGGATTTTTGTTGAAGACTAGCTTTAGAAATATTTCTGAAGAACAATTGAAGGAACATTGCACTCAATTTTAATGTTTTTTTGAAACACAATGAACATGATGATATTTGTGGGGATGAATTATTTCAAGAGCACAGACATTTGAAGTCAATAGTGCCAAGTGAACTCATAATATCAATTGATATCCCTGATTTTATCAAGCCTTATTGGAGAGATGGAGGGTTTCAAATGACATGGGTGGTATATTGAATTTTGATGACTATACCCGTTGCAGTTGCATCAGTAGAGAGAAGTTTTTCTAAGCTAAAGTTTATCAAAACTTATCTTTGGACTACCATGCCACAAGAGAGATTATGCGCATTGACAATGATTTCAATCGAAAATGAATTTTTTGATAGCTTGAATTATGATGAGTTGATTGAAGAATTTGCATTAACAAATGCAGGGAGAAGCGTTTTGCTTTCAATTAGATTATAAAGTACCATAATCGGGTTCATGAAGTGCCACAACATGCTTTGGTATGTCATGCTCTATTTCTTTGTAATTTTTTATTTTCTTTGAATTGACCTATTTAATATATTTGATTAAGAATTTCTATCATAATTGCAATATCTAAAACAAATTTTAGCATTTGAGGACATTGTTGAACAAATATAGGCGGCACTTTCTTCCAAAAAAAAAATCAATCCTTGATTTTCATATGAAGTTGGCTTTATGGTTTTACATCAACTAGTAATGTTTTTAACTATTTAAAAGTGTGTTTTTGAATGCAGCTATTATGTTATTTTAAATTTGTATGTTCAAATTTTTATAGGTTTAGAAGATGAAGAAGTAGTTGATGAGGATGAAAATGAAGATGAGGATGATTCATTCCTTTTTTAAAGGCTTAATAGGTTTGTTTTTACAAACTTTAATGTTTTTTTGATTGGTTTTGAAGTGGGTTAAATGTTTAAAAGTGTACATTTTTTTCTTCTAACATAAAAGGTTGTTTTGCATTCTTTACATAGAAGACTAAAGTTTTTATATGATTTAAAACCTTGTTTGACATTCCTTTTTAGTAGTTTTTCAAGTAATACGGATGTAGTTTTAAACATATATTTTTGTATTGTTTTTTTTTTTACTTTTTAACATTATGCGGGCCAACATGTAAATTGACCCGCATGTGGACTGAACTGTTATTTTTTTGAAGTTCAGATGTAATGTGGGTTTAAATAGATTTATAATTTTAGGGTTTCAAAGTGTGAGCTCTGATATGTTTCGCTTCGGGCTAATCCTTTAACCATCCATATTTAAAATACGACATTTTTATAATTTGTTTTGGCCAACAAGACTATCTGGACAGGTCCTGCATGAGACTACCACATTTAACATTAATAATTATTGTACCATTTTAAATGAGCATATCCTATGTTGATCTTTGATCCACCCGTAAACGTGTCCCCAAACAAAATCATCCTGGGCATTAGAGGCATAAAAAAAATCTCAGATTCATCCTCGATGTGACCAAATTTTGAATATATAATATCGGAGTATCCATATCAATGCACCATTTTAAAAGAATTAGATAAATATTATATACAGCGTTTGAATGATCTGTCAACATAGTTAAAATCTATAGTCTTTCCATCATTTTCAAATGTGAGGACTCAAAAAAGAATGATGCGAGAATGCATTGATGTCTAAAAACACAGTGGCGCAAAACAAATACATTATTAATAAAAAGATAGATCCACGTATATCATAAAAAAGGCACCGAGTCAACACCTCGGACAACGCACAAATTATTAATATCATTGCTTGTTTTGGAAACCATGGTGAGGGGCATTTTAGACCCATTATTCTAAACACAGACTGGTCTTATTTTATTCAAACCATGGCCAAGTATGGGCTTTTTCAGTAAGGACATCATTGATGAAGACGACTCTTCGGCTCCAGTGGAGTGGCTCCGGATAGCCACCACGCCCACCCAAGGTCAACCGGCCGCCACCCCACGATCGCCAATTAATGCTACAGTAATGCTCATCGAATCCCCACTGTGACTCCAATTATTACAGAAACCCACTCATTTTTCAGGAACCCTTTGTCCCATGCCGCAATGGATGCTCCGGCGGAGCTGCGGTTGCGCTGGGTGGCGCTCTCCCTTCTCGCGGGCTTCATCACCGCCGCCGCCGCCGCCGCCAACAACGGCTCTTACGTACCCCGGGACAACAAAGCCGTGAACTGTGGGGGCCCCGGCACCACTGCCCTCGTCAGTGGCAGGTCGTGGGCCGGCGACGAGGACCCGTCGAGATTCATCCGCCTCGACGGCCGCGGATCCTCGTCGGCCGCCGCCGCCACCCAGGACTACGCCCCCCAGGTCCCCTACATGACCGCCCGCATCTCCAAATTCCGATTCGCCTACCACATCCCGGTATCCTCCGGCGGCCACATCCTCCTCCGCCTCCACTTCCACCCGGCTTCCTACTCCGCCGGGACCCGCGCAGCCGTAGACACCGCCGACGCCTTCTTCTCTGTCACTGCCAACGGCGGGTACGCCCTCCTCCGCAACTTCAGCGCCTCCCTCTTCGCTTCCGCCCTCCGACAGACCTACTTCTTCAAGGAGTTCCTCCTCGCCGTCCCGCTGGATGAGAAGCACGTGACCATCTCCTTCGCCCCATCACCGGGGTCCTCCGCCTTCGTCAACGGCGTGGAGGTCGTGTCCATCCCGCAGGACCTGTACTACCAGAGGCGGGACGTGGGCATCGTCGGTGTCGCTTCCCAGACTTTTCCCATCGCGGACCACACGGCTATGGAAACGCTCTACCGGCTCAACGTCAACGGCCAGTCCGTATCGCCGACGGATGACGCCGGCGGCATCTTCCGGGCATGGCCCGACGACCAGGACGAGATTTTCGGAGCGGCTGTCGGCGAGGGCCCTTACGACACGCGGATCAAGATCAGGTTCGAGAAGGTCCCCCCGTTCACCGCGCCGGAGATTCTGTACAAGACGGCGAGGTCAATGGGAGTGGATCGGACGGTCAACGAGAACTACAACCTGACGTGGCGCCTCCCCGTCGATTCGGGGTTCATGTACCTCGTCCGGCTCCATTTCTGCGAGATCGCGCCGGAGATCACGAGGATCAATCAAAGGGTGTTCCAGATTTTCCTCAACAATCAAACCGCCGACAGTGAGATGGACATCATCGCCCGCGCCGGCGGGGGCGGGGTCCCGATTTACAGAGAGTTCGCTGTGATCGCGCCATCCGCCGGCGCCGGCAAGAGACAGGACCTGTGGCTGGCGCTCCACCCCGCCGCCAGATCCAGGACGGAGTACAGCGATGCCCTGCTGAACGGGTTGGAGATATTCAAGCTGAATGATAGCGACGGCAGTCTGGCGGGATCGAACCCGGACCCCTTGCCGGGGCGGGGACCGGCTCATACCTTGGCGTGGAAACGGGACACGAAACCGCGGAAGAGGATCTGGTTTCTGGCCCTGGTGGTTGCGGCGGCGGTGCTCGGCGGCGGGGTTGCCGTCTCCTCCCTGTTTTACTTCCTGTACTGGCGGCGGACGCTGTACAAGAGCGGCGGCGTATCGCGGCTGTGGTGCCCGTTCTCCCCGTCGGAGTCTGAGTTCACGAAGGACCTCCCCTGGGACCGGTGCCGGCACTTCTCGCTGCAGGAGATACGGTCCGCCACCGACGGCTTCAGCGACGACCGCGTGATCGGCGCCGGTGGCTTCGGCAAAGTATACGGGGGCGAGATCGACGGCGGCGACGGTGACCGGAAGCCCCGGGTGGCGGTGGCGATCAAGCGACTGAACCCGTCGTCGCAGCAGGGGGCGCACGAGTTCCGCACCGAAATCGAGATGCTCTCGCAGCTCCGTCACCGCCACTTGGTGTCGCTGATCGGCTACTGCGACGACGACCGTGAGATGATACTCGTTTACGACCACATGGCCCGCGGCGCCCTCCGCGACTACCTCTACAACACCGCCGCCGGCGCCTCCTCCTCCTCCTCTTCTTCGGGCTCCTCCTCTGCCGCCGTTGCCGCTGATCACCCCCTCCGTCTTCCGTGGAAGCAGCGGCTAGAGATCTGCATCGGCGCCGCCCGTGGGCTGGAGTACCTGCACACCGGCGGGAAGCACCCGATCATCCACAGGGACGTGAAGACCACCAATATCCTGCTGGACGAGCGGTGGGTGGCGAAGGTGTCGGACTTCGGGCTGTCCCGGGTAGGCCCGTCCAACGTGTCGCGGACCCACGTCAGCACGGAGGTGAAGGGCAGCTTCGGGTACCTGGACCCCGAGTACTACCGGCGGCAGCAGCTGACCGACAAGTCCGACGTATACTCCTTCGGGGTGGTGTTGTACGAGGTGCTCTGCGGGCGGCCGCCGCTGGACCGGCGGCTGGCCAAGGACGAGCTCTGCCTCTCGGAATGGGCCCGGGCCCACCACGCGGTCGGGTCTCTAGACCGGATCGTCGATCCGTCCCTGCGGGACGAGGTCTCGCCGGAGTGCCTCCAGGCGTTCGGCGGGGCGGCCTACGCTTGCCTTCAGGACCGCGGGGCGGACAGGCCGTCGATGAGCGACGTGGTGGCGCAGCTGGAGCTGGCAATGCGGCTCCAGGAGGGCGCCGCGGCGGCGCACGGCGGCAGCGATCGCGAGACCTCGGGGAGGGCCGGCGGCGGCCTTGTCTACAGCGGAGGATGCGCGGGGGATTCGGGTACGCGCGTGGCGGACTCGATTTTCTCGGAGCTGATGAGCCCGGCGGGTCGGTGATGATGGATGGCCACTCCGATCCGCAATGGGCCTTGTGTGGATTATGCTGCCTCGATTCATCATATATATTTTTTAAAATTATTCGTGCCTAAAAAGGTCATGACTGGAGTCGGGTATGATTGTTGGGTCGGGTAATGTGTGCACTCATCACGGTTTGTTTGTTTGTGGTTTGAATCGATCATTTTAAGCATTTTATCCAGATAATTTATTGAAAAAATGTTTCGGAGTATCACATATAAACAACCATAATTATTTTTATAAATCTTATATGTAAGATACAGGGAAAAAACCAAGCGTTCAAGGACAGCATAGATATAATAATTTTACTTCCCGATTTTTGAAAAAAGATATTTTACAACATATGGATAAGATTATCTCTTGAACTCAATCAAATAGTTTTATTAGATTCCCAAAGTGAAGGCAAATATTTATTAAAACAATTTTATTCCATCCCACAAAATGAATGTAAATATATATAATTTTTTTTAAAATCAAGATCGGGATGGATATGATATTTTGTAATAATAATCACGACTTGTCAATTTATTAAAAATAAATAAATAGATAATAATAAAATAAATTTCAGTGAAATGACACCGGTTTATGCCACTCATGTCTAAAGAACATGCAACACCTTGTGATGTTTTATTATTTAATTTTGGATTAATTTGAGTTTTGAAAAATTTCTAAACTTATTTTTGAGATTTGAGAGAATTTTGGATGAAACATGGTTTGCACATAATTAGTAGTAACTATGTGGCGATGGTGTGATAAGAGTGCAATTATTGATAGTATCATTTTGCACAGTTGCCTCACAGTTAATCAAACTGTGCGGAGTCTCCAGATAAGCTATGTGACTTGCCCAAATTCACTTAAAAAGTGAAATTATCATACACCCCCTTCGATTTTTAATCCATTTCCTCTTCTCCCCACTCTCGCACGACCAACCCTCTTGGAGCTCTAAGGGGAGCTCCTTCCTCCCCCTCCTTCGATCTTGGCCTTCTTCCTACAGATTTCAAGTGATTTCTAAGGCAATCCGCCCTTTCCCTCTTCTTTCCTTTTCTCATTCTCTTCCTCTTCCATTCCCCCAGGTTCTCTCTTTCTTTCGGGAACCCTAGCTCGTTGCGCATGGGGGTTTATGGTTTTGAGTTGGTTACAAAATAGGGCTTTGGTGTTCTAGGACTTGCAAAGGGTGTTCACTTGCTCATTTGAGTGTTCATCGCAGAAGGTGGCACATTGCAACTTTGTTCTGATTTATTTGAGGTAGGCGTTTCCATGCTCTTCCTTCATTTTTCAAATTAGGAGATGCTTGAGTTTTAGAAGTTTGTTTTAATTAATATACAACCATATATGACAATCTTGATGGGCTTTCTAAATGTTTCTCATGGATTTTGAGCTTGGCACAAAGGGTTTTCCTTATGGGTTTTATGTATCACCTATGAATTAAATGGTTTCGTAGCCAAGTTTTTATAAAAAAATGCCGAGAGGGCTCCTTTAATCAGATTTGATGGAAAATATTGACCTTGGGCCTTGTTTTGATATTTTTTCAAAGGAAGTTGTCTAGTTTTTAAAGAATCCTTTGGAAATGAAAAGGGGCATGTGTTCTAGTGCTTTCTAAAATGTTTAAAATAATGCGATTTTAAAGAAAATTGGAGGACTCAACACATTCCAAGTTGGTTTTCATGCGAAAGCTCATTTGACACTTTAAAAGTAAATGGTTTATTGCTCGTGAGACCCTCATTGATTACCCATATTGTTTGTGTGATGGATGTATGATGTTAAAAGAGGTTGTTCCATGCGAGGGTGTTGGAGGCGATGTGTGAGGCATTGCTTGTGTTTTATTTTGGTAATTACCTTGATTGCTTTCTCACCACCATAGTTTTTTGGTAATGGGAACCTGGGTGTCTAGGTGAGAGGTATTGATCATGCTACCCTAGTTGGTACACACACTTCTAGGGTCCCCTCTAGCATGCGATAAGGCTAGGTGGTGGGTGTCATCTCGACAATACCGGTGTGGGCTACTCAGGTGGCTTGTGTTATTATAGGATGCAACGTATGCCGACTGTGAGTCAATGTTGTCATAGTGATGTTATGATCATCTCACATTAGTACCTAGGGTATAGCTTGTGACATTTGTTCTCGATTGGTGATTCTATATTGGGGACTTCCATTTCATGATTGCTTGTATCCCCATGTGCTTATGGCTAGTGGCACCAGTTCTGTTTATTGTTTGTCTCCATATTGCTCCTTAATCTTGTAGTGCTCATTTGTGTTGTATTTTTTTCTTTATGGTTAGGCGTGTTTCCAAAATTGTTTCCACAATAGTTTTTAATAGGTGTTTTCAAATGAAGGGAAGATGTTTGGTTTAAAGGATGAGTTTTCATAAATGGATTTGAAATGTTTTAAAGGGAGTTTTTGTTGGATTTTCATAAAATCAAAGGTTCATGTTTTGAGTTTCAAAAGTAGTTTCATTTGGTTTTCCTAAAAGAGAAAGATTTTAATCCTTATAACGTAGAATTTGTGGTTTGTTCCACCATTGCTTATTTAAAACGAAGACGGGGAACCTTGTTTTCAACTGTATTTCAAACTAACATTTATGAATTGTTTAATTAAAGGAATTGCATAGAATCCTTAGAGACATCCTACCGGGTCCATTAGCTCACACCTTGCATATACACTCATGTGCGTCTATACAGCTCTTATGTTTTATATTGGTTCCAGGATTTGTTTTTGAATTGGCTATCATTCTTTTGGGCTGATGATGGTGACTTGGGATGTGGAGGGAAACCATGGGTTGCATGGAGATGACCTTGTTGTTTAGTTCTGTTTTTGGTTTTTATTTTGGTTTGTCGATGTATCAGCCAAGACAACCTTTCTCATTTTGCATTTAGTTCATACTTGTTGTAGTTTGTTATGTGTCTATTTCAGATGATGTCTATTTATACAAATGGGTTGAATCATTGTTGTTGGTTATGACTTGTTTGGTCTATTTATTTTGGATATGCTTATTAATGTTGTGCATACGTTCAAGGTATGGACGGTCCATTATGGACCTTTGATAAAAGATCCATTGTGTGTTAACTCTAATTTGAGGGTGAAACCATTCCCAATGTGTTTTCTTTGCTTCCCAAGAACTAGTTTCTAACTCATGGGGGTCAAAAATTCCCTTTGGGCCCAGTGTGAGCCTAATCGAGTGACGTGTTGGGTCAGTCTAGGCCAATTTGTTACAAATGATATCAGAACCTAAGTTTATAGTAAGGGGCTAGGTTCTTGAGTATGTACTCTTGTTATTTGGGGTTTTATGTGGTTTCTTAGAGATAGGGACTTCATAATTCAAGAGGTAGTGTAGCACCCCTGGTTTCAGGTACATGGCCCTTTATTCATATATTTTGAGTCTATATAATGTTTAGGTTAAGTTTTGGGAGGTTTATAGGGGTTTTGGTATGTTTTGGAGGCATTTCTGGAGGTGCATGATTAGTAGAAACTATACACCTTCTCCAGGAAACTGTGCAAGGGAAGACAATGAGCACTGGGAAGGCACATAGTTGGTGCAAGGTTTAGACAAACCGTGCGAATTCCCATGAGAAACCATGCATCTTGAAATATAGGGCTAAGAACAGTTGGCACATGGTTTGTCTAACCGTGCAATCCAACTACGTGAGGTATGACCTTAAGGTAGTAACACTGTATATTTAGTGCACGGTTTTCCAAACTATGGGGCCTAACCGTTCGACTTACAGTTGACCCTCCTTAAAAAGTGGATCTAATCCAAATTAACCCCTTAAGCCTTGGTTTTCCCCTAATCTTTCCATTACTTGAATTCCTTTTTCTCTCAAGGTGTGAGAGACAATTCCCTTCAACTCGGGAGCGATCCTTAGGCAAATTAAAGTGCATCGGAGGCCCAGATTCATCGATAAGTGCCCGTTCTTCTTCGTTCTTCTTAGATCCAAGGTTCTTGTCTCTCTATCTCTCTCTAAACCATAGATCTAGTCCATTATGGATATATCTATGTGTTATGAATGATTTTATAATGAAATCTTGTTGTATATAGTGAATGGAACATGTGTTGTGATAGGATATTGAAGTTTTTGTTGTGCTGTTCTTCATTTTCGCCAATGTTTGAGAGGTAGGTGGCTTCTCTATCAACTCCACTTGATTTAGAACTTAAAGCCTTAGTTTTAATTAAATGATTTTCTTGAAATGGTTGTGAAATTATTGTGTGACTTTTGATGGAAATATTATTTCGGTATTGGATCAGAAATTTTGGAAAGTTGATTGGTTTTTGGAAAACCCTTGTTTATAATTTTAAAATGGTGTTTTAAAATTTTGGTTTGTTTTTGAAACATGTAATGTAAGGACCTGACCCCATTTGCTCGGAGCCGGTGCCTTATTTTAATACATTGGAATATAAACAAGGAATATGCATCCCAAAGGATCAAGTAGTTTAGTAGTATTGGAAATAACATACATACATAAGTTCATCATTACAACTTGAAAAGAAAAAAAACATAGAATCTCCTATGACAACATCCATAACTCCTAGGTTATTTCAACATGTCATTCATAATAAAATCCTTCATGCCCTAAGAAAATGAAACATAATAAAGGGTGATCTCAAACACTCAGTAAGGATAAGTAATACAACAAAAGATATCATAACATCAACATTAGGCATGGTGAATAATTGAAAACACATGCCTTTACAAATAATAAACTTGAACACATTATGGCAGGAATATGAACTGAGTAAATAATGCTATAATAAAACATAATCATGGGTATTCTACTAGTCAAATAACCACATGAACCATCAATATTATTTTTATAATGAGAGAATGCATAATGCAGGACATCATCACCATACCATCAAGGCCTCATGCTAAGACCATAAATAATCATTTTGTTAAGGCCATGTGCCAAGACCGTAGTTTGTCTCATGAGACCTACCGATGCACCGAGGGGCTATAACGGGCCCCACCAGACACATTATATGTCCAATGCATTCCTCATATGAACAGGGATAAATATAAACAACATATACATTCATATTGAAACTAATATATGAAATGTAAATAACTTTCCCTGAACATTAAGCATAAACACTAACCATTCAGAGTAAATTGGTGAATGGTTTTAAGATAGCACATCCATAGTGAAAATAACAAGAAAACCTTTCAAAAAAATATTTTAGTTGATATCTTAATAGATAAACCTCAATGAAGTACAATATTCAACAAAGGATTTTGACATAGATGGAGATATTTTTAAATGAGACCATTGACAAATTCTTGAGGAAATAACCCTTAAACATTCCAAAATGTCCCATACCACCTTGAAACATTCAAATCATAATCCCTTAGAATATCATAAGAATAAGGGGACTCTTGATACGATATAAAAAATGGAAGTACATACACCATAAGAAATAAATAAGTGGTGAACAAGGCATATATCTCATAAAAGTTAATGTGAGATGAGAAAAATCATTTTTTACTTTTGAAAGAGGAGTTATTTTGGAAAATCATTTATATTTGCCATGAAATTAGATTGTAAACATGAATATCCCATAAAATAAAATAATAGGACATTGAAATTATATTTTAGGCACAAATGATGTCCCATTGAAGTGAAATCATGTAAAAAGAGTTCTTAATATTCTTTAGAAATAAAACATTTTAGAGCATTTTACGGAAAGTATTAAAGAGAATTTTAAAGTGGAAAAGAACATTTGTTTTATTAAATCCAGAAATGATCCAAGATAATTTTCATGATAAAATGAGTGTTTTTATAAAAATAATGGCTTCTTAAAACAGATTCTGGTGTACACTAGAAAACGGGTAAGAATATGAAAATATCCCTTGAATCAGGTTTGTTTACCGGGATAAATTTTTTGAATGATCCTTTTAAAACCTGTAACTCCCCATAAAATATGGAAGGATTTTGGTTGGGACATATATAAATATCATTAACACAGAAATTATGATGATTACATATGAATGAATAAGAATTTAATTGAGGTAAGTAGATAATAAAAGTAACTCGAATGAAAATGGAGGTTTGAGTGAAAAAATCTTACCACTTTGTAATCAATCGATTTGTATGACCCAAAATTAATAATATTCAAATTATAAATTTAATACCATGAAAATAAATATATTCATGATATTTTACATCAATGGGTAGTATACATACACCGTACACAAGTATTAGTAGTGAATATGGAAAATCTCAAAAAAATGGAAGTGAGATGAAGAAACCCTTACCTTAAGTCCGAAAGTGTTCCGCTCTTGAACTTAAGGTACTGGAATATGAAATTAGACTTATTAATAACTTATTTCAGAAACTATTATATATTTATTTAGTTTATAATAATTCTTTGTAGTTCATTTATGCCCTTATTGATAAGTTATTATATTGAATTTCGCCGTTCTAGAGTGTTCGTTTTCTTTATTTTCATAATCGATTCACTTGTTCTTAAGTAATGGAGTTCATGTGGAATGGATGTAAATATCCATAATTAAAACTAAATATTATTTATGAACCTCCAGAAGTGTTAATTTTCATTTCTATCATTTGGTTACATGGAAATAAGATGAATCATTATATGAAATATTAATGACATTCACTTATTTTAGCGGTATTTTAATTATTAGGAACTAGTTTGGTCATACGATTTAATAATATGTACCTATACTGGTTACTTAATATTAATTAGGTTACAATACATACATTAAAGTCTGGTTCAACCATAAAAATGGTTTCATGACCGGTAATTAAGGAGATATTGAATAACAAAACTTCGTCGTCCACGAAGGTTATAAATTGGAACCTCATGGACGTTGATTTCGTTTATAAAATAAAAGAGAGAGAGTAAGGATATTGATGATGGTTCTTCCATTAACATGATATAATTCCAGTATATAGATGATACTAGATCTATCATGGTCATTTGGATAGAATAGGTGAGGTGAGGATAACAAAAAAAGATAAATTGAAATGAAACTAAATGAAAAAGATAGGTGCTTTACCTCTTGAAATAACCTCTTTGAGAACCTCCTTAAGGGAAGGTATTTTGGTCTTTTGGAAAGACCAAGAGCTTCATGGAAGCGAGGAGTGACTAAGTAAGGGTATTTGGGTAGAAATTTGAGGAGATTCAAGGCTTAGAAGAGTGAAGAGAAGAGGGAGTGAGAGGGGTTTTTATAGTGGAGGAGAGGAGGGTTTTCATGTTTTTTTAATCATTAGTTTATTAATTTCCCTCAAGACCAGTAATAGTGATGATTCCATGAACAAGAATAGTAATAAATGCATTTAAGTTCTAACCAAGTGGACTTACATCACTTATGATGTCATAAATAGTGTATTTAACTGATAATTTGTATATATGGTATTTTACTGTATTTTACTATTCATAAAAAATTCGAGTATTTTAGAAAAATACCAAAAATTCACCCTAACCATTTTTTAACGTGTAGAATAAAAAAATGAAGTCCATTTTTCAAAAATAATTATCTAAATATTATTAATTTAATATTTAATTAAAATCATAATTTATTCTAAAAAAACAGTTTTAAAACATTTATTTACTTATTCCAAAACACAAGTATATCGTACTTCCACTTGAATATTATTTATATACTATCATAGGTAAGGTTAATATTCATTAGGGTATATCACTATTCATAAGGGTAGGTTACTATTCACCAAAAATTAAGTTTTTTCTTATCGGACTCCAAATAATTTACTGATCGCAACCGTGTATGTCAGATTTTTAAAATTCACATCACAGAAGTGAAAAACTTATGTTTACTTGGCTAGGTTATAAAAAAGTGGTGTTTTTAGAGGCTCAATGATCCATGCATTCTATAATAAATCTATTTGTAAATTCTTGGGGTGTTACATGTAAAGTGGTTGCTGAAATACTTTAAAAGAAGGAAATGGTTTTACATGAAATGATTGGCATGGAGATTAGTTTTTGATAAATGGATTGGCATGATGTTGTCATAATCAGTTGGGTGTGTGTTTTATGGTATGTATTATAGTCGTGAAGCACCACCATTAAAGTGGGACAAAGTATGGATGTAAAGTTACACCATAAATGGTAACACTATGCTTGTGTGTGTGTGTGTGGTTGTATGTGTGGACATGGAAAAGAATATTCCAAATCAAATGAGAAATGGTTTAATTTATTGTTGATGCATTATTTGTAAAACTAGTTCATAGTTTTGATATAAATTGTTTTTACCGCTTAAAACTATTTTATAAAATGTATTAACAAGTTTTGTCCTAGTAGCGTGAGTTGGGAAGTCATTGAAGAAATCCTACCAAGTTTAGTCTCACCCCTAATTGGGAAATGTTGTGCATTTGAAGATGTCATCTATTGGGACACAGTTTAAGGGAAGGTATCTTAGTTATTTAGTGATGCTTCTATCTTGACATGTGGAGTTATAGCTTGCAACGAGTGGGGTGTTTCTTGTTGTTATCACTTTGGGGTCTTGAGTTTTGTGGCCTTTTGGTCCTCTTGAGTATGTATTTTGTTTCCTATTGTACTCTAATATGTTTTGTTGGTTTGGTTATGATTTGAGTTTTATTTTGTAATCATGAATCATATATAGATTTGTTTGGCTATTGTTTTTATGGTTTGAATGTTTTATCTTTCAAAGGAAAAAATCATTCCCCAAATGTTTTTAAGGCCCTTGGAATTTATTTCCAACCTTTGGTGTCTTGGGGATGTCACCTATGGCCTAGTATCCCCCCATCACTCCTCAATCCAATAAGGAGTGTGATGTTACAAATGGTGTCAGTGTTGGTCGGTCTAAATATTTTTTAGGGACAAATGGTATCAATCTTGTTCGGTCCAAATATTTTTTAGGGACAAATGGTATCAATCTTGGTTGGTCTAAATATCTTTTTGGGACAAATCGTATCACCATTATTTGGTCCTTGAGATAGGAAATGGTGTTAGTTTTGTTTGATCATGGAGTTGAAAGTAGTATTAGTATGTCCCTTGGGATGGTATTAAGGAGTTGGATTATTGGAACTTGAAATGTAGAACATAAAAATGAGTAGATAACCTCTTTATTCTAAACTTCAAGTTACCAGAGAGTTTGTGTACATGATTTCTTTTAGACACTTCTAGGTGAGTTTTCACATCATCATCAAGGGTTTAGCTGATGAGAGTTACATGACATGCATTGATATTAAGACTTCCCAATTGCACTACATTGTTCATTTTGAGAAAGATAGTTTATGAAATGTAAAAAAATTGTGATTTTTGAAAATGATAAAAATGTTGTTTTGAAAAACATGGTTGTAATATTTTAAAAAATGGTTGAAATTTTGATGATTTTTCAATTGTGTAAATATATGTTGTAAGAGGTATTGATGTGGTAAATTGGAATTACTAATACTTTAGTTGCTAATGAGTGAGACTAAATAGAGTTTTTTTTGGTTATAGTGAATTACACTAGGTAGGCATTGTATAAACCAACTGGAAGTGGCTTTTGAAAATGTGGTTTCACCTGAGCCACAGGTGAACCAATAGTTGGTTGAAAGGAAAGGAAAAGTTTCATTCAACCGATCATGTCTCTGTGGGTAGGACCGGTTCTGTTTGTGAATGAGGATATAACTCTTATACTTTTTGTGGACTATTGTAATCTTAACCAAGTTACGATAAAGAATCGATATCCTCTGCCATGCATTGATGATCTGTTTGATTAATTAAGGGGAGCCTAGTGGTTCTCTAAAATCCACTTACATTTAGGGTATCACCAATTATGAGTTCATAAGGAGGATATTTTGAAGATGGATTTTAGAAGAAGATATGGACATTATGAATATGTCATTATTCCTTTTGGTCTTACAAATTCACCATCCTTCTTTATGGAATTGATGAATCAAACCTTTAAGAGATATTTGGATTCCTTTGTTGTGGTGTTTGTTGATGATATATAGGTGTATTATAGGAAAAAAGTGAATCATGATAAACTCTTGGCTTTAGTGTTGGGTATCTTGTAGGAACATCATCTATATGCCAACTTATGAAAGTGTTATTTATAGATACAAGAGGTATATTTCCTTGGCCATGTCATTTACGAAAAAGGCACATCTGTAGATCTGGAAAAAATAGAAGCTGTTATCTCTTGGAAACCTCCGAATAATGCCTTTTAGATATGTATTTTCCTTGTTTTAACAGGATACTACATACACTTTGTATGTAATTTTTCACACTTGGAATCACCGATGACAACTTTGATAAGGAAATGTGTTCCTTTCCAATGGAACGATCAATGTTATAAATCCTTTCAAGAACTTAAGATTAGACTTACATCAACACATATCTTCACACTTCCAAAGTCTATACAGGGATGTGTAGTCTATTGTGATGCATTGGGATCGGGGTTGGGATGTGTTCTCATGTTGGGGGATCATTTTGTTTCTTATGGTTCACGAAATTTATTGTTTCATGAGAAGAACTACCCAAAACATGATTTATAATTAGATGTTGTAGTCCATGATTTGAAGACTTGGTGTCATTAACTCTTTGGTAATAAATTCATAGTGTTTATGGATCATATGAGTTTGAAACAAATTTTATCAAAAAGAGATTTGAAATTAAGACAGTGTAAATAGATGAATAATCTATAGATGTTTGACTTTGAATTGATGTATACATTGGGTAAATGGAAATCTGTAGTGGATTCATTGACCAGGAAGTCATATGCTTAGTTAGCTAAAGAGGCTTAAGAATAGTGGCAACTAATGCCAGTCATACCATATATGCATCTAGAATGCTCGGACCAAGGTAGTGTTGTGGTTTTATTTCTAGTATGATTTGTTCCAGATTTGGTTGAACAGGTTAGAGTTTCTCAAACATCATATCCTAATTGTGTTACTATGAGGTAAAAACTCAATGGTGGGAAGACCATTGAGGGTTGGAAGTTGGATGGGAATTCAGTGTTGTGACTTAGAGATCGTATGGTAGTAACTTTGTTTCTTTAGAAAAAACTTATTAGTTCCTACCAGCATTCCAGATGGGTTGTTCACCCTAAGGTTCAAAAAATTTATAAACCATTTAAATCACAGTTTTGGCGGGTCAACATGAAAAGATATATAATAGAGTATGTCTCAAGATGCCTCACTTGTCAGCAGGTAAAGTCAGATCACTAATGACCAATAGGTATATTGAAATCATTATCGATACCCATGTGGAAATGGGAGCAGATATTGATGGATTTTGTAACAGGTCTACCAAGTATGGTTAAGAAACATAATTCTATATGGGTGATAGTGGATCGACTCACAAATTTGTCTCATTTCATCCCTATTCATGAAACTAATTTGGTGGAATACTTGTGTAAAATCTACATTAGAGTAATTGTAAATATGCATGGTGTTATAGTCTTGATTATATTGAAAAAAGTCCCCAAGTTTATGTCTTGTTTTTGGAAATCCTTACACCAATCCCTTGGAACTTAGTTGGCTATGAGTATGGATTATCATACCCAAACGAATAGACTGTCTGAATTGACAATCCAAACATTGGAGGACATACTTAGGGCTTCTATAATGGATTTTATTTTCTCATGGTAGGATCATTTAACATTAGTGAAGTACTCGATTACTAAGACTCGATACATATGGATCCTTTTTAAGCATTTTATGGGTGTCCTTGTCATTGTCCACTTTCTTGGGTGGAAATAGGTGATACTTCATGTAACATCCCAAGTAAGTAATGAATAATAGATATTTTTATCTATATATATTTATGAATTAGATAGTGTTTTAGAGGCTTAAAATGAGAATAAATCCAATCTTAAGCATGAAATACACTGATATTTTTAAAAGATTGTTTTACTGCCTTTTGATGGAAAACCATTTTTAAATCAATATTTTGACAATTTTATAAGCTATATTTGTCAAAATAAACATATTCATTATGATTGGGACATTGAAATCTACATTGGATAAATTTTTGGTATTTTTCTGACAATGTTCATTTTTTAATGAATAGTGAAAAAATACTGCATTTTACATCAAAACTGTTTTTTCATCTAATTTAATTATATGGTTAGATTATCTTTTTAATTGGTATTAAAGTTTAATTTGAATATATTTTTACCATTTAATCCAATGGTGGTCATTAGGATTAATTTCACTTTGGAATTGGGCATAATCTAATGCCAAACTTTTCATAGATATTGTTTCAAAAAAACCCGCTATTTGTTTTGACAACGGGAATTATTTTTAAATTAGTTATTGCAATTTCTATGTTTGGAATTTGGTAAAATGGATTCCATATTTGGAATAAGAAGGTCCAAATTATGTAATTAAGACTCTTTTTTTTGGACATTATGAATAGTAACAACGGTAATTATCTTTAATTATCTTGATTAATGAGTAATCAGGTAGTTAAAGATAATAAAATAATATCATAATAATAAAAAATGACACCAACATGTATCCTAATGATACTGGTTGTCTCATGGACGACCATGGGATTCCTTGTACCAAACTTGGGGACCCCATGGAATCACTTTTGTGGAAAGTGACTTGTTATCTTTTTATTTTTTAAAGAAAGTTAAATATAACAAAGAATGTATCACCTGAGTAATTTTTTTTTTAATTTTGTCTACATAAATGATATTTTGTACTATAAATATTCATTGTAAAGGTAAAATTATTTCCTACATCACAGTATTTTTTTCATAATTTTTATACATTAAATAAATTAAATTATTTATGACATCATGATGATGCAGCGATTACCTCATTATTTAACAATTTAAATAAAATGAAAAGATAATGTAAAATCTAAGACCTAAACTTGTCAAAAACCTATTGAATGGGTATATTTCTAACCCTTATCACCTTATCCTCGAATTATATCAATGTGGGATCTTTTAAATCTGAAACTCATTTTAAAATAAAGTAACATTTCTTTACTTTCCAAGAGTGCCCTCCTCTCCTCTTATAAAAGGCCCCCACCTCTACCTCCTTACCCACACTTCTCCAGCCTTTGGTTCGGCCAAGACCTGCTCATTTTGTCTCTCCACATCCCTCTACTCACCCTAGAAGCCTTACCTTAGGCAGGAAGCTCTTCAAGAAACCCTTTTGGTTCAAACCAAAGGGAGTTACCCGATTAAAAGGTAAAGTCTTCTCTAATGCTCTTTTGTTTTATTTTGCTTCTCCAACCCCCTAAACTATTTTTATTTATTTCTTTTGTAACAAATCCAGTATCTTCAATATACTAGGATGTTTTTATAAGAATTATTCAAGCTACACTTACACACACCTACATCTAATGGTTAAAGAACATACTGTTTCCGTGGATGTCGAATTTCTGCCTCCCGAAACGATGATTGTTCAACATTATTCTAACACCTTCAAAGGTGGCCATTAATATGACAATATATTTATATATGATATATAATATTTTTATGTTTTCCTTAAGATTCTGTATTTTTCATTTGTGGTATACCTTTATGGTTTCCATTATGGTTAAACGCGATATTTTCATTTTAGGAAGTGCGGACTAACGCCCCCTCAAAGTGATTTGATTTGTTAATGCCATATGTGGGACGTATAAAGGATTTAATTAATGATATTATATATGATATTATACTGGAATTATAATATACCTTTATATCATCATTATTCCATTCCATAAAATACGAAATAGAAATGAAAGTAGCGTTCATGCGTACGTACGACTTACCGTCTCCATGAACGGTGCATTTCATTTCTTACCTCTAAACGTTATGTAATATTATAAATGCATGTATATACTGAATATATATGATATATATGATATCTACATCATGAGTATAACTCTGGATATAATGGATACATGAAAAACTTGTAATTATAAAGAGTTTATTTTTGACTCAAGTACCAATGATCGTTAAAACGACCGTTATTAACTTAAATAATTACATAGTGTTAATGACATGGTAATAAGTGATATAAAAGGAATAATGAACTTGAAAAAGGTTATTAAGCAAGAATAAATTAACTCAAGTTTATTATTCAGGAGATTAAAGAACGACCGAGTCAAGTCAGACCTGAGGTATGGGACTTCGTCTCAATCTCCTTTCATTGAGGCATATTTTGTTTTATACACAACCTTCTTTTATACGATGTATAAAACCCTTTGACTTTTATGTTTATCCAAAAGGAATCTTTTTTATGAAGTGTTTTACTAAACGACAAAGGGGAATGTTTTTTTCGTACGTATGCGGCGACAACGACTTCTCCGCCGCCGTGACCATTATTTGAGTTTCGGCTTCCTCTACAAGCCATACATTTTTTTAAAAGAAAAATAAATACCCTGTTTTAATTTTCTTTTATTTTGGTATTAAAAATGGTTTTAATAACGTTTTTATATCAATGTGTTGTATTGATATCTTGTGATTGAAAAGTGGAAATGTTATGTTTCCTTTATGCATGTTTTATGTGATACGATTATGTTATGGTTCTTGGGAATTATTATGAAGATGGGTGGTTTCGTGATAAACTAAGGGCGGGTGAGCCCGATATAGCTCTCCAATGCATTGGGTAATGCGAAGGAGTGAAACGCTAAGGTTTCTCCGAAGAGATTTAGGGAATATACTGTGATGGGTATTCCAAACATAACCAAGAGGGTTACTCCCTACGTAAGAATGTTATGAATGCCTCAAGTTACCTTTATGTCTTATGATTTCTATGATTTATTCATGATTTGATGAGGTATGTTAAAGTGCCTATGTTTTATGGGTAAAGTATGATTTCATTCTTATGTATATATGAACTCATGTTTCCTTTCCATATTTTTATAACCCTTATTGAGCTTTTTATGCTCATCCCAAGTTTTTGAAATGTTTTTCACAGGTCAAGGGAATGGTACATGATATGATGATAGTGTCAAGGAAGTTTCAAGAAAGAATCCATGTTTTATTTTGAATATTTTTCCATTGATGGGAAAAAAATGAATACTATCTTTTATGTAACCACTTTGTTTAAATGTGGAATGTAATGAAAGTTTTATGATCTAATTCTCTAAAACTCTAAACCTAAAAAGATCCTCAATGTGTAATCTTGTAATAACTCAAGATTATGTATGGTTTATGGCTGGGCCTTATAGTTGGTATCAGAGGTTGGTTTAGACAACTTTAGGAGTTCGAATTCTATTAAATGATTATCCAAAAATATTTTTTTATGGTCAAATTGAAATGATATAGCATTTGAATATTACCATGTTGCTTCATCTAATACATGTTTGTTAAGAATGGTTTTTCATAGAGGAAACAGAATATCTTTTCTGGGAAGGCATACAAAGGGAAATGACCTTTCAAATCAGTATCCTGAGATTTTCAGAATCAGAACTAAACAGTTTGTTGCAGTGATGGCTCAGTTGACTCAGGTGAAAAATGATGGTTGTTTTTATTGATGATATTTTGGTGTTTTCTAAAAGAAAATAGGAGAATGAAAGTCATTTAAGGGTTATTTTGAAAACCTTAAAAGAAAATAAATTGTATGGTAAATTCAACAAGTGTGAGTTTTGGTTACAACAAATTTCTTTCCTTGGTCACATTGTTTCTAAAGATGGGATAACTGTTGATCCTATAAAAACAAAGGTTGTTGAAGAATGGCCAAGACCCACAAATGTAACTAAGATTCGTAGCCTCCTTGGTTTGGCAGGCTATTACCGAAGTTTTGTTAGAAATTTTTCACGGTTATCAAGTCCAATGACTAAGCTAACTCGAAAGGGTGTTAAGTTTATCTGGACAAAAGAATGTGATTATTGTTTTCAGGAGTTGAAAAGAAGATTGGTGAATGCTCCAGTTTTGGCACTACCTTCCAGGAATGGTGAGTTTGTTATCTACAGTGATGATTCATTGAAAGGACTTGGTTGTGTCCTAATGCAGAATGATCAGGTAATTGCTCATGCTTCACGACAGTTGAAAACTCATGAGGTAAATTACCCTACACATGATTTGGAATTAGCTGCTGTTGTTTTCACTTTAAAAATTTAGAGGCATCATTTGTATGGAGTAAAGTGTGAAATATATACCGATCATAAAAGTTTAATGTATATATTCACTCAGAAAGAATTGAACATGAGACAGAGGAGATGGCTAGAATTAATCAAGGATTATGATTGTACAATTCATTATCATCCGGGAAAATAAAATAAAGTGGCTGATGCTTTGAGTTGAAAAAGTAATGCTTCATTAAAAATGTTGCATTTGGAATGTGATCCTTTGGTTAAGGATTTGATGAACTTTGGCATAGAAGTTTTTGGTGCAGGATGTTCTTCTGTTTTGTTTCAGGTATCGGTGAAATCTTCTCTATCAGACAGAATCAAGCAAGCACAGAAGCAAGACAGTGAGTTGCAGAAAAAGGTAGAGCTGGTTTAGAAGGGTAAGTTGCCTGAATTCAACATTGATAATGATTGTGTTTTGAGATTTGGGAAGAGATTGTGTGTGCCTTGTGACTCACAGTTGAAGAGAGAGTTGTTATGTGAAGCTCATAGTTCCCCGTTTTCAGTTCATCCAGGAAGTACTAAGATGTATAGAGATCTTCGGGAGTATTACTGGTGGGACGGAATGAAAAGGGATATTGATGATTTTACTGTGAAGTGTTTGAATTTTCAGCAGGTTAAAGCAGAGCGGCAATTACTGAAAGGGATGCTTCAGCCTTTACCAGTTCTAGAGTGGAAATGGAAAAATATATCCATGGACTTTGTTGTGGGATTACCGAGGACACCTTGAGGTAATAATGCAATCTGGGTTATTGTTGATTGCTTGACTAAATCTACTCATTTACCTGATATACGGGATAATTTTTCCCTAGATCAACTTTCCCGTTTGTATCTTAAAGAGATAGTCAGGTTACATGGATTTCCTCTCTCCATTGTATCTGACCGTGATCCCAGGTTCACTTCTAACTTTTGGAAGGGCCTTCAAAAGTCATTGGGTACTTAATTAAATTTTAGTACAGCTTTTCATCCGCAATTAGATGGGCAGTCAGAAAGAAAGATTCAGACTTTAGAGGATATGGTACGGGCTTGTTCGATGGATTATCAAGGAAGTTGGGACCAACATCTTTCTTTGGTTGAGTTTTCTTATAATAAAAGTTTTCATTCCAGTATACAGATAGCACCATTTGAGGTGTTATATGGGAAGCGGTGTCAAACTCGAGCTTTCTGGGATGAAGTGGGTGAAAGGAAGCTGATAGGACCAGAATTGGTAGAAGAGTTGGCAGAAAAATTTCAGCTGATACAGAAACACATGAGAACAGCTTAGAGCAGGCAGAAGAGTTATGCGGACAACAGGAGGAAGGATCTCTCTTTTGAGGTAGGTGATCATGTTTTTCTCAAAGTCTCACCATGAAAAAGTGTGATGTGATTTGGTAAGAAAGGAAAGCTGAGTCCAAGGTTCATTGGACCGTATGAAATTTTGGAGAGAGTTTCACTACTACAAATCTGAGCTATAGCCATGGACCTATAGCCACGGTTTTATAGGTCCGTGGCTATATCTTTTATACTGCCACGGTTAATTATTTCATCCGTGGCTATATCCAGCAGCCCCATTTTTTTCCCAAACCCATCAGGCTCCTTCTCCTCCCCCTCGCGATTCCTCCTCCTCACCACGCCCTCCCTCTCCCCGACGCCTCCACGTTTACGCCTCCTCCGCGCCGCGCCCTCCTCGCCACACCCTCCTCGCCACGCCCTCCTTGCCGCGCCCTCATCCTTGCCGCGCCCTCCTCCCCGACGCCTCCTCACTGCGCCCTCCTCCCTGATGCCTCCTCACCGACGCCTCCTCCGCGCCGCGCCCTCCTTGCCGCGCCCTCCTCACCGCGCCCTCCGCGTCGCTCCCTCCTCTCCATGGTGTCAGTGAGCATTACTCAGTTATGAAACTTAAGAATATGGATGAGGGTGGTCCCAAGAATCCCTCAGTTTTCTCATTTTCAACAAGCGACAATGTATCAAAATAGGTTTAAGGGAGTGAGGCCACATTCATGAAGACTTCTACAGAAGTGGGAGGTATTGTGATGGATAACCATTTTGATCTTTTTTCATATGATGAACTAGTCCAGAATTTTGAACAATACCTGGTCAGAACCGTTGGAGAGGAGAAGGTCCCTGAAAATTGGTCATGTGATGAATGTTCTTTCCACTTTTTAGGTGATTTAGAGGACGAGGTTTAGGATTAAATGTATCCATGTATGAGAAGAGTAAGATAGGGAGGGTCAAATAGAAAGATAAAAGGGATTACTCATATTTTTCTCTACCAATGGGGACTAGGTCTATGAATATGTCAAAGGACAAATAGAAGGAATGTAACCCACCTCTGTAAGGTGGTCTTTTAGTAGTGGGATATTCCTGATAATCCTTTCAAAATTCTTGTGAAATCATAAGATGATGAACCAATTAAAGATACCCTTTCCTTTACTTTGAAAAATTATAAAATTGAGGATTTTTGTTTTGATAAGAGGTTGGAGGAGGTTGAATAAATAACTTCTAACTTAGAAATACTCCTAGGATCACCGTTTTTTCTTTAAAAAGATCAAGATGACCAAATTAATGAAGTTTTTCATTTAATTGAACAAGCTTTTCTTTTATATTATTGTGATTTTTTTGTGTATGATTTTGATTTATCTTCTCCCTATGTATGTTGTGTAGATTCAAGTGAACTTCATGATTTACTAGAGGTACATGAGAAGGTTATTAATACACCTGATGAGAAACTTTTGAAACTCAAAAAATCTAATTGTAATTCAAAGTTTGGGAGTGGTCGAAGAGAAAGAGGATATTTTGAAGTTGCGCACTAATGAAAAAGTGGATATTGATACATATGTGGTTTTTAATAATGAATTTATATAGGATATTGAATCGGATGAAAAATCACATCCAAGAATTGAATTTTTACTATTTATGCACATCACTCCTCAAGTTGAAGAAGAGGGAATATACCCCCTTTTCCCCCCTTTCCACTACTCCTAGGAAGTTATAATTTCAAAGTGGTGAAATTAAAAGTATATGAAAATGGGGTGTTAAAAAACTATTTGAGTTGATTACTATAGCTAGAAAGAATATTTTATGCTATTTCTTAAGTAAGAAGACACATCCTCCATCTAATTGGGGTTGAATCAATGATTTTTCAACTGTGAGAAATCTAAATATAGAACCCCTTGGGGGATAAACCCAAGATTATCTTGTTACTTTTTTTAGTTTTTTTATTTGACCTTATTTAATAAAGTTTTTTTGATTGAGGTCTTTTTTTGTAGGAAGTTAGGTGGGTCACTTCACATGGCAGCCCATTTTGAGTAACTTCTTTCACTCTAAGAAAATTTTCATGTTGTTTCCTTCCACCCTTAAATTTTTAAGAGTTTAAATTCTTATTATATACTTCAAATTAAGTGTGAGGTAAGGGTACAATTTTTTTTTTCTAATCCTAAATTTTATAATTCTAAATCATTGTTTAAACATTCCTTTTTATTGATTTTTATTAAAAAAAATTATGTTATTCACATAGAATAAGTGAATGTACGTTATAATTTCTATTCTTATAGTACTTTGGTGAGCATAATTTCACATCCTATTGAAGTATAGATTCAACGATTTTTATAGATCTAGAGAAGTTATATTTCATAGTAACTTTGAACCAATCTACCTCAGTTTTTACTCTAGTTTTGTTCTGTTTTGAACTTTAAATTTTATAAATTAATGTATATGTTTACACTTATAGGAGATGAAATTTTGGAAACCAAAGGTATTTATTCAACAAGAAAAGAAGGGAAATTTTTTACAATGATCTCAAATGAATAGAGCATCTACACCATGGGAGTAATAGTTTAAATTCTTTGATTTTTCTACTTAAACTTGAAAATTCACTTTTTTAGTTGAAATAAATGGTTGGAAGTTGCCTTTTAATAAATTTTGTATGCTGAAATCATCTTGTTAAATCTTTTGGTTGTTTCTTCCTTTTTTACTACCTTTTTGTATTGAAATTCTGGTGTGTATGATTATTTTAATGTTTTACTAAAAATCATTTTTGAACTTCAAATGTTAACATGCATCTACATTAAAATCCATGAATATGTGTTAAAGTTGTTAATATAGTAACTAGTGGGTATCATTCATGCATTTTGTGTGATTGTTTGAACTCTATGTTCTTCATTTCTTTTGTTTTTAATATATTAGTTATATGCCTTGTTTGTAATTAGATAAAAAAATTCTTTATTGTTACAAATTGATGCATATATCTAATTAATCATTTCTACCATAGGACGAGGTGGTTGGTGTTGGTTCAAATGCGGGCACATTGGCATGAAACCGACATGCAAGGGGGAACATCCATTCTTGGTAATGGGCATCTATGTGAACTTCACTTCTCAGTTATTGGTTTTGATTAGAGTGATATTAACATATTATTTTGTTCCTATATAGTTTTACAAACATAAAATAAAAATTTAATCATAGTTTTATGGTTCCAATTCTAAAATCTTTTTTATGAGCTAAATTCTACGGTACTCAATTGTTGTGCTTGATATGATTGTATCACCTTCTTTCTTCCATAAACATTTTACAGTTTGATGAATATAGGGTGCAACTGGTGATGAAATTTTTGAAGCTCTAATTTCTAATAGTTGAACTTTTCAAAACAAAACATTTTCCTCTCAAGTAAGATTTGATTTGTGGTTCTTGCATCTACTATTTTTGCAGGATACATGTTTGTATTCAGGCACATAAACACAAATATATTTCTTATCAATTATTTATTCTCTACATAATTACTTCTGATTTATTTTGATCTTTTTTTCGTTATTTCTTGTAGGTAAAATATAGGCTTAGGGTGAAAAAGAAATATGCACCCAAAGTAATCTTAAGGCACCATTTTGTATGATGGTAACATTTTGGTAAGTTCATTTATTTCTTTTTACCATACTACATCATGTATGTTGAGAGGGGTCTTTGATTTGTGGTTCTTGCATCATATATTTTGGTCTTTTGTTATATTTGTTGAAAATAGTCATTTTATGTCTTGAAGTGTTTTTGATAATATCTTCGGGATGTATTGAAGTATGATAGGGGGCTGGGTGGAGGGGGGCAGGGGGCAGGGTTGAGGGGTGCAGGGGGCAGGGTGGAGGGGGGGTAGGGGGCAGGGGGGCAGGGGGTAGGGGTCAGGGGCAGGGGGGAGGGTGGAGGGGGGTAGGGGGAAGGGAGGGTGCAGGGGGGGTGCAGGTGGTGTTGTGCAGGCTAAGGGGCTGGGTGGAGGGGGGCAGGGGGTAGGGGGTAGGGTGCAGGATGGAGGGGGGGCAGGGGGGCAGGGGGGAGGGGGGTAGGGGGAAGGGGGCAGTTTCTCCATACCATTACTCAAATTATTTTTCTTGTTCTTTAATTTTGGGTCACTGCCCATGCCTTTATCATACATGTATTTAGCTTTTGGATATTCATCTTCATTTACCATATTGGAGGTGATGATAACCTTCTAACTGATTGAAATTTCCTCATCATCATCATAACATAATACACGACTTAAGTGTGTAAATTTATCCATATACTATCTAGGATAAGATTGTGACTCTATGGAGGCCTTATTCTTAGTAATCATTGCAGCAGGTACTTTCGTGAAACCCCATACTGATCATTTTTTTTAGTAGGTAAGGGATTCTACTGCAACTTATTTTGATGATCCTTGGGTGTACTCATATTCAGCGAAACTGGTGAGGTTTCCTTCCTAGATTGTTCCTAGATAGCTATGTATGAAACATGCATGAGGGGTCCCTCATAATGTGTCATCATCAATTAATGATAGGTAGGAACCTGCAAGAATTTTTTCCCATTTTTCACCAATTGAGAACCATGAGATGCAATCAGGTTAGGTAAAGCATCCTAAAATCAACACCTCTATGTAGGCACGCCATCAAATGTTGCCTCATTTGAAGTACTCTCTTCAAGACCATCTACATTTTTATAGAGGTCCACATTGACTTTCTGCCTATTTTTCCCATTCGTGAGTATTTACATTAGGCTTTCCTACAAAGTTGCAAATACCTACAGTCCCTTGGATCTGTACAAAACATCAGGGAAAGGTGCCCCCAAAATACATGCCCCTCAAACTGGATGTTCTATCCAATGTTTATCTCTCTATCAGGAAGGGGTACATTGTCCTCATTCAAGGATTTTCCCGGGGGCGGGCCCTCCAGAGTAAATACAACACACTGAGAATAATCCATGTTTTTTTTCATTAGAAGGACCATCCTAAGGTGATGTTGAAGTGATTAAGTTTGTAGTTTTCCCAGTATCCTTCTACACTGATATAACCCCTATCTTA
Organism: Viscum album; assembly: GCA_963277665.1. NCBI lineage: Eukaryota > Viridiplantae > Streptophyta > Magnoliopsida > Santalales > Viscaceae > Viscum > Viscum album. The sequence continues at coordinate 1,400,663,938 of OY728121.1, read as the reverse complement.
TCCACATTATAAGGGACAGTAGTGTATTTTCTCTCCAAGTCATAGATTGGAATATTCATCTTACCGTTACAACTTTCATAGTTAGAGACATCATTCCCCTTCATATTGTAAAAAGAACACTCCTTGTCCCTATTACATTCTGGAGAATGATGGAAAAAACATATAATTCATGTAGAACTGTGGTTTCCTTTCGTATTGGATCAGAAAGTCTATACATTCATCTAGTTAGTTAAGACTACTTATTCTAGAATCATTATATACATGTCCACATTCACATGGGTTATCACATAGTGTCCAAACCTTGGGTTATCAGTATGTATATCCAACTAAATTGAGTTCCCCACGACTGAGAAAATTTCCCAAAAATTGTGTGAGTACCAATAGAGCTATCCAGGCAGGGGGAGGGGTGTCCGGTAGGGGGAGGGGTGTCCGGCAGGGGGGAGGGGTGTCCGGCAGGGGGGATGGGCTGTCCAGGCAGGGGGAGGGGTGTCCAGCAGGGGGAGGGGTGTCCAGGTAGGGGGCGGGGCTGTCCAGCAGGGGGGAGGGCTGTCAAACAGGGGGGAGGGCTGTCCAGTAGGGGGGGAGGGGTGTCCGGTAGGGGGGAGGGGTGTCCGGCAGGGGGGATGGGCTGTCCAGGCAGGGGGAGGGGTGTCCAGCAGGGGGAGGGGTGTCCAGCAGGGGGAGGGGTGTCCAGCTAGGGGGAGGGGTGTCTAGGTAGGGGGATGGGCTGTCCAGTAGGGGGGGAGGGGTGTCCAGGCAGGGGGAGGGGATGTCCAGCAGGGGGGGCTGTCCAGTAGGGGGGAGGGGTGTCCAGCAGGGGAGAGGGGTATCCGACAGGGGGGAGGGGTGTCCGGTAGGGGGGGCGGGCTGTCCAGTAGGGGGGCGGGGCTGTCCAGCAGGGGGGAGGGCTGTCCAGCAGGGGGGAGGGCTGTCCAGCAGGGGGAGGGATTTCCAGCAGGGGGAGGGCTGTCCAGCAGAGGGGAGGGGTGTCCAGCAGTGGGGAGGGGTGTCCAGGCAGGGGGTGGGGCTGTCCAGCAGGGGGGGCGGGATGTCCGGCAGGGGGGCGGGCTGTCAGGCAGGGGGGCGGGCTATCCGGCAGGGGGGAGGGGTGTCCGGTAGGGGGGAGGGGTGTCCGGTAGGGGGGAGGGGTGTCCAGTAGGGGGGAGGGGGTTTCCAGCAGGGGAGGGGCTGTCCGGCAGGGGGGAGGGCTGTCCAGCAGGGGGAGGGCTGTCCAGCAAGGAGGAGGGCTGTCCAGCAAGGGGGGGAGGGCTGTCCAGCAGGGGAGGGCTGTCCAGCAGGGGGGATGGGTGTCCAACAGGGGGGAGGGGTGTCCAGTAGGGGGGGGGAGGGCTGTCCAGCAGGGGGAGGGGCTGTCCAGGCAGGGGGAGGGGCTGTCCAGGCAGGGGGAGGGGCTGTCCAACAGGGGGGAGGGGCTGTCCAGGCAGGGGGAGGGGCTTTCCAGGTGGGGGGCGGGGCTGTCCAGCAGGGGGGAGGGGCTGTCCCGCAGGGGGGAGGGGTGTCCAGCAGGGTGGAGGGGTGTCCAGCAGGGGGGAGGGGTGTCCAGGCAGGGGGAGGGGCTGTCCAGCAGGGGGGGGGAGGGGCTGTCCTTGAGGAATGTCTAGCTGAGAAGGAGTATGAATAGGTGTAACGACAGGTAGAGTAAAATGTGGCAGCCCTATTAGTATATGTCATGTGTAACCTATAGGGTGAGGTTTGTAATGATGGTCCTAGACATGTTCTGGTTGTGTAAAAAATGTTGGGAACAATCTATTTTCTATTTCTTGATTCATGTATGTTGGTTGTTGGTACCCCATGTGACCTATTTTTAACCTTCTTTGTATTTTTTTCTAACATAGTGTTTGGTATTAATATTTTTCCCTTTCATAGCATCTTTCAACGAAGTATTAATAGAGGATGGCTTGCAGAATTTCTGTACAATTCTGCACTTATCAGTGGCATGGGGGGGTGTCCAGCAGGGGGAGGGGTGTCCGGCAGGGGGGGTGTCCATCAGGGGGGAGGGGTGTCCAGGGGGTGTCTAGTGGGGCTGTCCAGTTGGGGCATGGGGGCTGTCCAGTGGGGTGCAGGGGGCAGGGGGTAGGGGGCAGGGGGCAGGGGGCAGGGGGCAGGGGGCAAGGGGCAGGGGGCAGGGGGCCGGGGGCAAGGGTGTCCAGCAGGGGGAGGGGTGTCCAACAGGGGGAGGGGCTGTCTAGCCAGGGGGGAGGGGTGTCTAAGGTCTGGGGGGGGACTGGTAGGGGTGTCCAGGGTCTGGGGGGGACTGGCAGGGGTGTCCAGGGCTTGGGTTCTTTATATTTTTGTTGTGTGTTTTGGATTTCATTGAGGTGGATTCGAATCACCATTGACGAAGGCTTACATGTGTATGCATAGGTAGGAATATGCATATATAAGTTCCCCCTTTATATATATTAACTCATGGTAGTATGAATATATATATTGGGGATAGGTGTGCTTATATATAGATATGAAAAATGCATACGCGTGTAAGTATAAAGGGGTACATTCAAGTATAAACATATATCTAAGGCCCCCCTTGTGCATATTTGGCCATGAAAATATGTACATAGGGGCTAGGTGTCCTTACATATATGTTAAGTTGCATATGCGTGCAAGCGGAAAAAAGGAAGATTCGAGTTGTCGTCGTCAAAAGCAAACGTGCCTTGAGGTTGAGGTAGGGTCCCTCTCCTAGCCCATTTAATTCGAGAATGTTTTAAATTGCATTTAGTTGCATTCTTAATTTTTCATGTTTATATTAAATTGAAATTCTTGAATAAGTGTTAGTTCAGATAATTGTTTTGTTTGATAAATAAGTCCTGGTTTTGTAATAAAACCCCTCCAACGGAGGTGCGCTGTCTGCGAAAAATCACAGTGGTATACCTTTCTTAACATTATTGCATTGATGTTTTCCTTATACTTGATGTCATTGTTAGTCATAAAGCACACATCGTACTTGACCCTTTTTATATCCCTGTAGGGGGTTTTTCTCTTTTTATTAAAACAATTGTTTAAACCAAGACAATCTTTAAGTGCCGTTAGACTTTTAAGATGGGTCCCATGTTGTGTGACCATGTCACATGGCATGTGATATTTAAATCCAACCAAAAGCCTAGTTCCACAGCCCAGGGGTCCCACAGTACCAGTAATGTCAGATTACATGTTATGTAACCTGTGATTTTCCTGATCCCATGGGGTATTCCTCTAGGTATTCCTACACATTTCTAGATCTCTAAACCTCACCAAATTAGGTATATCAGGGGTCATCCAATCCTCTAGTCATCACAGATTAGCATTCATTTCTTTAAATCTTCTGAGAAAACATCCTCTCATGCCATCCATATCATCCTATTTGAAACTAAGTGGAAGATGTTGCCCCGCGGATGTCGCTGGACCGGGCCAACACGCTGCGGTCACGCCGCGGTCACGCCGCGGTCACGCCGCGGTCACGCCGCGGTCACGCCGCGGTCACGCCGCGGTCACGCTGAGGTCACGCCGCGGTCACGCCGTGATTTGGCCCTGCTCCAGGACGACACCCTGCGGCGGTTACTCCTCCAGGACGACACCCTGCGGCAGTCACGCCGCGGTCACGCCGTGATTTGGCCCTGCTCCAGGACGAAACCCTGTGGCGATTACTCCTCCAGGACGACACCCTGCGGTGGTCACGCCGCGGTCACGCTGCGGTCACGCCGCGATCATGCCGTGATTTGGCCCTACTCCAGGACGACACCCTGCGACAGTTACTCCTCCAGGACGACACCCTGTGGCGGTCACGCCGTGGTCACACCGTGATTTGGCCCTGCTCCAGGATGACTTTCTGTGGCAGTTACTCCTCCAGGACGACACCCTGCGGCGCTCACACCGCGGTAACGCCGCGGTCATGCCGCGGTCACGCCGCGGTCACGCCGCGATCACGCCGCGGTCACGCCGCGGTCACGCCACGGTCACGCCGCGGTCACGCCGCGGTCACGCCGCGGTCACGCCGTGATTTGGACCTGCTCCAGGACGACACCCTGTGGTGGTTACTCCTCCAGGAGGACACCCTGCGGAGGTTACGCCATGGTCACTCTGCGGTCACGCCGCGGTCACGCCGCGGTCACGCCGCGATTTGGCCCTGCTCCAGGACGACACCCTGCGGCGGTTACTCCTCCTTAGAGAAACATTGAATGGTTAGCTCTATAATTTTTCGTATTTCCTCATTCCTAAACTATATCTCCTCTCAACGCTGCCTCTCATCCATCTTTCCACAAAACGTGCATAGCAGGTGGTACAAAGGCTCAATTCAACTGAAAACATCGGTTTGGAATTTTCTGGCATATTTTATTGTACATGTATCACATAATATTTGTTCGGTAATTCTTCTTTTTCCTCATCCTCTTCACATGTTGTCCGAACCAGATCATCCTCATCCTCTGCACATGTCGTCTGAACCGGATCAGCCTGTTGTGATGGAAATTCAATGTCTGCTTTTGGCTGTTTTAGATGAAATTCCTTCCATAATTCCCTCATCTCATGTAGCACTCATTGGGGGGGGGGGGGGGGGGTCTGCAGGAGGTGTCTAGGGGGGTGTTTGGGGGGTGTCCAGGGTGTGTCCAGGAGGTGTCCAGGGGGTGTCCAGGGTATGTCCAGGGTGTGTCCAGGGGGTGTCCCGGGTGTGTCCAGGGGGTGTCCAGGGGGTGTCGAGGGGGTGTCCAGGGGGTGTCCAGGGGGTGTCCAGGGGCGTGTCCAGGGGCGTTTCCAGGGGGTGTTCAGGGGGTGTCCAGGGGGGTGTCTAGGGGGTGTCCAGGGGGTATTTTTTTTATGGATTTGGACACCCTATAGCCACGGTTTTTAACCGTGGATATAGACATAATACCACGGTTTTAAACCGTGGCAATATATTCTGTCTGGCCTTTAGTATAGCCATGGTTTGAACCGTGGCTGTATAACTAAAGCCACGATTTGAACCGTGGCTATAGATTTAAAGCCACGGTTTGGAACCGTGGCTATAGGTCTAGGCCTATAGCCACGCCAAACTTAGCCACAGTTCGAGGAACCGTGGCTATTACCTATAGCCCGAATTTCCAGTAGTGTTTGATCAGTTGCTTACCGAGTGGCTTTACCTTTGAGTTTATCTCAGGTACACAATGTTTTTCATGTTTCAATGTTAAGGAAGTACATGCCAGATCCATCTCATGTTTTGAGTCCAGAGGTAGTTCAGTTGGAAGAGAATTTATCTTATGAGGAACAACCGGTTCAGATTCTTGACCACAGGGAGAAAGTGTTGCGGAATAAGGTGATTCACCAGGTAAAGGTTTTTTGAAAAAACCATATGGTTGAAGAGGCAACATGGGAATCTGAAAATGCAATGAGGGATAAATACCCCCACTTATTCGATAAGTAAATAAATTGCGGGGACACAATTTTCTAAAGGGGGGAAGGATGTAACATCCCAAGTAAGTAATGAATAATAGATATTTTTATCTATGTCTATTTATGAATTAGATAGTGTTTTAGAGGCTTAAAATGAGAATAAATCCAATCTTAAGCATGAAATACACTGATATTTTTAAAAGATTGTTTTACTACCTTTTGATGGAAAACCATTTTTAAATCAATATTTTGACAATTTTATAAGATCTATTTGTCAAAATAAACATATTAATTTTTATTGGGACATTGAAATTTACATTGGATAAATTTTTGGTATTTTTCTGACAATGTTCATTTTTTAATGAATAGTGAAAAATACTGCATTTTACATCAAAACTATTTTTTCATCTAATTTAATTATATGGTTAGATTATCTTTTTAATTGGTATTAAAGTTTAATTTGAATATATTTTTACCATTTAATCCAATAGTGGTCATTAGGATTAATTTCACTTTGGAATTGGGCATAATCTAATGCCAAACTTTTCATAGATATTGTTTCAAAAAAACCCGCTATTTGTTTTGACAACGGGAATTATTTTTAAATTAGTTATTGCAATTTATATGTTTGGAATTTGGTAAAATGGATTCCATATTTGGAATCATAAGGTCCAAATTATGTAATTAATACTCTTTTGTTTTTTGGACATTATGAATAGTAACGACGATAATTATCTTTAATTATCTTGATTAATGAGTAATCAGGTAGTTAAGGATAATAAAATAATATCATAATAATAAAAAATGACACCAACATATGTCCTAATGCTACTGGTTGTATCATGAAAGACCATGGTATGAATTTTACCAAACTTGGGGACCCCATGGAATCACTTTTGTGGAAAGTGACTTGTTATCTTTTTATTTTTTTAAAGAAAGTTAAATATAACAAAGAATGTATCACCTGAGTAAAACATTTTTAATTTTGTCTACATAAATGATATTTTGGACTATAAATATTCATTGGAAAGGTAAAAATATTTCCTACATCATAGTATTTTTTTCATAATTTTTAGACATTAAATAAATTAAATTATTTATGACATCATGATGATGCAGCGATTACCTCATTATTTAACGATTTAAATAAAATGAAAAGATAATGTAAAATATAAGACCTAAACTTGTCAAAAACCTATTTAATGGGTATATTTTGAACCCTTATCACCTTATCCTTGAATTATATCAATGTGGGACCTTTTAAATCTGAAACTCATTTTAAAATAAAGTAACATTTCTTTACTTTCCAAGAGTGCCCTACTCTCCTCTTATAAAAGGCCCCCACCTCTACCTCCTTACCCACACTTCTCCAGCCTTTGGTTAGACCAAGACCTGATTATTTTGTCTCTCCACATCCCTCTACTAACCCTAGAATCTTTACCTTAGGCAGGAAGCTCTTCAAGAAACCCTTTTGGTTCAAACCAAAGGGAGTTACCCGATTAAAAGGTAAAGTCTTCTCTAATGCTCTTTTGTTTTATTTTGCTTCTCCAACCCCCTAAACTCTTTTTATTAATTTATTTTGTAACAACTACAGTATCTTCAATATAATAGGATGTTTTTATAAGAAGTATTCGAGCTACACTTACACACACCTACATCTAATGGTTAAAGAACATACTGTTTCCGTGGATGACGAATTTCTGCCTCCCGAAACGATGATTGTTCAACATTCTTCTAACACCTTCAAAGGTGGCCATTAAGATGACACTATATTTATATATGATATATAATATGTTTATTTTTTCCTTAAGCTTCTGTATTTTTCATTTTTGGCATACCTTTATGGTTTCCATTATGGTTAAACGCGATATTTTCATTTTAGGAAGTGCGGACTACCGCCCCCTCAAAGTGATTTGATTCGTTAATGCCATATGTGGGACGTATAAAGGATTTAATTAATGATATTATATATGATATTATACTATAATTATAATATACCTTTATATCATTATTATTCCATTCCATAAAATACGAAATAGAAATGAATGTAGCGTTCATGCGTACGTACGGCTTACCGTCTTCATGAATGGTGCATTTAATTTCTTACCTATAAACGTTATGTAATATTATAAATTCATGGATATACTGGATATATATGATATATATGATATCTACATCATGAGTATAACTCTAGATATAATGGATACATGAACAACTTGTAATTATAAAGAGTTTATTTTTGACTCAAGTACCAATGATCGTTAAAACGACCGTTTTTAACTTAAATAATTACATAGTGTTAATGACATGGTAATAAGTGATATAAAAGGAATAATGAACTTGAAAAAGGTTATTAATCAAGAATAAATTAACTCAAGTTTATTATTCAGGAGATTAAAGAACGATCGAGTCAAGTCGGACCTGAGGTATGGGACTTTGTCTCAATCTCCTTTCATTGAGGTATATTTTGTTTTATACACAACCTTCTTTTATACGGTGTATAAACCCCTTTGAATTTTACGTTTATCCAAAAGGAATATTTTTTACGAAGCGTTTTACTAAACGACAAAGGGGAGTGTTTTTGTCATACGTATGCGGCGACAACGACTTCTCCGCCACCGTGACCATTATTTGAGTTTCGGTTTCCTCTACAAGCCATACATTTTTTTAAAAGAAAAATAAATACCCTATTTTACTTTTATTTTATTTTGGTATTGAAAATGGTTTTCATAATGTTTTTATATCAATGTGTTGTATTGATATCTTGTGATTGAAAAGTTGAAATGTTATGTTTCCTTTATGCATGTTTTATGTGATACAATTATGTTATGGTTCTTGGGAATTATTATGAATACGGGTGGTTCCTTGATAAACTAAGGGCGGGTGAGCCCGATATATCTCTCCAATGCATTGGGTAACTTGAAGGAGTGAAACGTTAATGTTTCTCCGAAGAGATTTAGGGAATATACTATGATGGGTATTCCAAACGTAACCAAGAGGGTTACTCCCTACGTAAGAATGTTATGAATGCCTCAAGTTACCTTTATGTCTTATGATTTCTATGATTTATTCATGATTTGATGAGGTATGTTAAAGTGCCTATGTTTTATGGGTAAAGTATGATTTCATTCTTATGTATATATGAACTCATGTTTCCTTTCCATATTTTTATAACCCTTACTGAGCTTTTTATGCTCATCCCAAGTTTTTGAAATGTTTTTCACAGGTCAAGGGAATGGTACATGATATGATGATAGTGTCAAGGAAGTGTCAAGAAAGAATCCATATTTTATTTTGAATATGTTTTCGTTGATGGGAAAAAAATGAATACTATCTTTTATGTAAACACTTTGTTTAAATGTGGAATGTAATGAAAGTTTTATGATCTAATTCTCTAAAACTTTAAACCTGAAAAGATCCTCAATGTGTAATCTTGTAATAACTCAAGATTATGTAAGGTTTAAGGCTGGGGCCTTATACTTCACTAATTGGACCCAACCTTGTGCAAGAGATAAGAAAGAAGATTTACTTAATCAAAAAAAAAGAATGGAGACAGATCATAGCCTTTAGAAATCATATGCGGATCATCGTCGACAACCATCATCATTTGAGGTAAGTGATCATGGGTTCTTGAGAATATATCCAAGGATTGGGCATCATCATTATGGTAATAAGGGAAATTTATCTCCTTAATACATAGTCCATTTTGAGAAACTTGAATAAGCTGATGAGGTGATATATCGATTGGATTTTATAGCATGGTTCAGTTTAGTGCACAATTTGTTTTATGTTTTGGGAGGTTTTGCGGGGTTTTGAAATGTTTTAGAGTCATTTCTAGAGGTTCATAGTTTGTGCACGATTAGTAGAAACTGTGTACAATCTCTAAGAAATTGTTAAAGGGAAGATAGTGGGCATTGGACTAGCACATAGTTGGAATAAAATTTGGCCAACAGTACGAATTCCTAAGAGAAACTGTGTATATTGAAATAGAGGGAAAAGAACAGTCAGCGCATGGTTTGTCTAACTGTGCCAGCCAACCATGCAGGTATGACCTTAAGATAGTAGCACTGCACAGTTGGCACATAGTTTTCCAAGCTGTTCAGCCTAACTATGCGACATATAGTTGGACCTCCTTAAAAAATGCATCTAATATTAATTAACCCCTTAATTCACCGTTTTCTCCTAATCCTCCAATACCTCAAATTCCATTTTCTACTAAGGCATTATAGATGATTCCCTTTAGTCTGAGAGTGATCCTTAGGTGAATTAAAGTGCGTTGGAGGCCCAGATTCATTGGTAAGTTTCTTTTCTTCTTAATTATTCTTAGATCCAAGTTTCTTCTATATCTCTCTCAAAACTACAGATCTAGTTCGTTATGGATATATCTATGTGTTATGAATGATTTTATAATAAAATAATACTGGATCTAGTGAAGGGAATGTGTGTTGTGATCAGATCTTAAATTTTTGTTATGTCATTCTTTATTTTCTCCAACGTTCGAGAGGTAGCTGACTCTCTCTTGACTCCAATTAATTTATAACTTAAAGGCATAGTTTTAATTAAATTATTTTCTTGAGATGGTTATGAAATTATTGTGCGATTCTAGATGAAAATATTGATTTGGTATTGGATTAAAAATTATGGAAATTTGATTGGGTTTTGGGAAACCCTTGTTTATAATTTTAAAATGGGTTTGTAAAATTATGGTTTGGCTTTGATGAATGTAAAGTGGTTGTTGAAATAATTTAAAATAAGGAAATGGTTTTATGTGAAATGGTTGGCATGTAGATTGTTTTTTGGTAAATGGATCAGAATAATGTTGGCATAACCGATTGGGTGTGTGTTATATGGGATGGATTATGGTTTTGAAGCACCACCATAAAAGTAGGATGAAGTATGGATGTGAAGTTCCACCCTCAATGGTAACACTAATCTTGTGTGTGTGTGTGTGTGGTTGTGTGTGTGGACATGGAAAATAATATTATAAATCAAACGAGAAATGGTTTAAATTATTTTTGATTCTTTCCGTGGAAAATTGGTTCATGGTATTGATATAAATTATTTTTAATGCTTGAAACTATTTTATAAAATGTGATAATATGTTTTTTCCTATTGGTGTGAGTTGGGAAGTCATTGGGGAAATCCTAGCGAGTTTAGACTCACCCCATTCTTGGGAATCGTTGTGCATTTGCAGATATCATCTATCAAGACAAAGGTAAAGGCAAGGTATCTCAGATATTTAGTGATGCATCTTGATACCATGGCTTTGCATGTGGAGTTAGATCTTGAAGTGGGTGGGGTGTTGTTGGTTGTTGTCACTTTGGAGTCTTGAGTTTTTTGGCCTTTTAGTTATCTTGAGTATGTCTTTTGTTTTCACTTATACTATATTTGGAAATGTTTTGAGTTTTATTTTTTAATCATGCATCATATAGATTTTTTTGGTTATTTTTTTCATGGTTTGGATGTTATATCTTTCAAAGGAAAAACCATCCCTCAAATGTTCTTTAAGGACCCTGAAATTTATTGCTAGCCTTTGGAGTCTTGGGGATGTCACCTAAGGCATAGTAGCTTATTCGTCACCCCTCAAACTAATGAGGAGGGGTGTGATGTTATAGGTAGGTACATGGATATTATCTCATGATATTTATTATTTGAAACCTTGAGTTACCATGAGAAGTTGGGGTTTTATTATTTTATTTGGATTTTGTTCATGGCTAGTTGATGTACCTTGATGTGAAAGGATGATATTTGCACCCCTGATGAGTTTGGAAGGTGATTTATATAACACCCAAAAATTATAAAAGAATAAAATTATACTTGACAGTGTATTTGACACAAAAAACGATCTTAAACAACCCACAAAATATATTTCTTTAAATTTAATATCTTCGATAGCTTGCGAAACACACAACCCCGAGTCTAAATGAACCATAATATAGTATACCGTTATAACCTAGCCATAACATTGGTGGGTATGAATAATACTAACTAAATTATTAAAAGTATATAATTTACATAGGTAAATAAAAATTTAGTGGTTATTTATTGATTATAAATAAAAAAAACCAATTGAAATAAAAAGAAATGTTTTCTAAAAAACAATATTTTTCTAAATGACGATTTAGTCGCGCTTTGAAAACATAATATAAAATTAATTTTTACCAATTTTAGAAAATTAATTTTAAAAAATTAAATTAATTTTTTAAATCTATATATAAAAATAATCTTAGTTTTAATTTTTGGTATTTTTCTAAAATGTTTCATTTCTCGACGAATAGAGAAAAATACTAATTTTTATTGAAAACTACCTTTTAATTTGAATAATTTAAAAGGTTAAATAATATTTTAAATTGGTTTTAAAGTAAAATTAGTTCAATTATATTAAAATTTAACTATTTTAGGTCATTGTAATCAATTTCATATTGAATTTTTATATTAAAACCTTCTATACTTATGAGAATTTTCTCTTTGAAAACCCACCTTTTCATCGCATTTGTGGGTATAATTTTAAACTGAATTATGCCAATTATGTAAATTAAATTTGAAAAAATGTATTCCATATTTGTAATAATAATAATTTATATTATCTAATAAGTTTAACTTAATTTTTTATAATTATGAACAATAAAAGCATTAAAAATTAATTACCATGGTTAAGGTAAAATCTGATTTAATAGGGGGTTAAAATAAAAATATAATGGTTAAAATGACCTAAAAACATATAAAAAACCATTTTATGACCATACTTAGACCTTATAAACTCTAAGGGTCTATAATGATCAATTTTGGAGGCTTTTCTGAAAAATAAAAATATGAGTGTAATTGAATCTTTTCAAAAATTCCATGTGTGTCCTCTATCCCACTTATAAAAAGCCACCCCTCTCCTCCCCTGTTTACAATTAAAAAGAATTTTTCTTAGACAATACCTAAAAAAATAACTTTATTAATCCCATACCAAAAAATGGGAAATGAAACCGTCGACTGTGTGTAAGGCGAACTACCGCCTCACGAACTGATGTAATTCATTTTCCATCACCACCTTTCAAGGATGGAAATAATGATGAATTTAACACATTTATATTATATTTATGATATTATTATAATTCTGAAATTATAATATCACATATAAATTCTTACTTTACATGCCGTTTAAAATATGATAACGTCGCCTGTGTGTACGGTGTACTACTGCCTAACAAAGTGATGTGATTCATTTTTTACTTACGATTTACATAGAATGCATTAAGGATAAATTTAATGAATATATGTGATACATATTAGATTAAATTGATTTTTTAATATTAATATATCACCAGTTTTTTACCTTTTCACTCATTAAGGGAATGATATCGTTACTCATGCATACGTACGACCTACTGTCTCCACGAAGCGATATGGTTCATTTTCCATGTCCAAAATTCAATAATGGTTCTAAAAATGTATATAATTAGTAAATAATATATTTATAACATTAATATAATTCTGTAAATGATGTATCTATACCCTATACCCAATAACCAAAACTCTCATGACAAAGAACGAATGAGAAAACAAGGCAACTAACACTTGAAATAATGAAAATCATGAAATATTATTAGAAAATGAGTGAAAAAATGTTATAAGAGGATCATATATGAAATTATAAATATCAATATGGTTCTTTCATAAATTAATAAAATTATTAAAACCATTATAAAATATTTTAAGGAACATAAAACCAAAAGAAAGAATGAGGTAAGAGATTTTGTCTCAATTTCCCTTCATTAAGGCATATTGTAATGTCACGAACCTAATTTATTTTATATGATGTATATAATTCCCATTTTAATTGTAATATCATTAATAATTAATAATTCATGGTATTTTAAGTTTCAATTTTAATTATTCCATCCAAGTGGATTTGAATTGAAAATTACAATGTGGTAAAAAATTTCATAACTTAATTTATTTTCATTGGGTTATATTATTTATTTATTATCTTATATATTATTAGATTATGTGTGTAATTAATTTTGAATATATTATATTTTATTTACACTATTTTATGTGGATTTAAATTTGATACACATGATCGATTCATTTATTAATTCTCACTCCAATATTATGATCTTTGTAATGGTTTATTTTATAATCTCATTTTAATCTGGATTATTTATGATTAAATTTCCATTGAAGGAAATTATATGGTCATTGGATAATAAATCCATTTAATTTTACTATAATCTATTTATTCATGATATTTTCAAGTAATATTATCGTTTTCCCACTCTTTGGTACTTAAAATGATTGAGAAAATGTTTTTAAGAAAATCCAACTTTATTTCTCTCTTTAGTCAAAAATACTTTTCCTTACAAAACCATTTTTTTCTAAAAAATTTTTCAAAAAAGTTTTTAATATTCTCCAAATTATTTATCAAATAATTTTTTACCCATGTTTTACTTTTAACAAAAAAATTTCAAAGTAATCTTCATGTTGTTTTCCAAATAATGCATGTTTTTATTTTATCAAAAATATGAAAGGAATATTTGTTTTAACATGTATGACATATATAGAATTTACTACCATCATGGATGCTAAATGTTTTGAATATTACTTTATATATTTCAAAGGTTATTTTCAAAGAAAAATGTTTTTAAAAATATTTTATAAACTTTTGTGTTTTAAAAATATTTTCAAAGTTAAAAGGATATTTTCCTCAAGAATGTTTTTAAAGATCTTTTTATGGTGTTTCTATTTGTTAACAACACAAAAAAATTATTTTACTTATACTCCGCTGTAGATATGTTGTATTGATACCATCCTTATTATTTTTATGGATGGTTTATGATCATTTTGACTAAGGAAAGTATTGACATTCACTTTCTTGATTTATTTTTGTAGTAATTAACTTTACCTTGAAAGATTCACCTTCCTATGACCATTGGAAATTAAATTTCACCTAAATATCCATATTATTTATCATGGATATTATTATTTCTTAAAACATATATCATTTCTAAATATGGTGTTTTACACTTAAATTTATCTGATTGACTAGGGAAGTATTTATAAATCTTCATCCTTTACTCAATATAGATATTTTATGATAAAACATATTATTCAAGAATTAAATCAATTATATGATATATAAGTAATTTTTTAGACATGAATATATGGGTGGGAAATGGTTATAGATATCCCCTCGATGCATCAGTAGTCTCATGAGATGAATTAGTTTTCTAGCCTTAGTTAAATGAGTTTCTGGTGTACCCATCAGTTTTAAACTATCTTGTGAGAGGTCATGACAGTAGAGGTTTTCATGATGCCTGAGATCATGATGTCCAATAATTAATAATTTACTTCATCAAGAATCTAATTATTATTATCCATGAGATTTTCACAATGATATTATCTTTGGATGTATTTTGTTCTCGGTTTATTGGTTAAATGGAATGTGTTTTTAGTTATTTACATTTCTATATTGATTATTCCTTATAAAGTTATTATAGTCATGTTATTGATTAAATGAAAGGTGTTTTTAGTTATTTACCTTGATATATTGATTATGATTATTGATTCTGTTGGAGTTGGTGTCCTAGGACCAACATTTTGTACTTTGATTACATGAATATTCGATGTATTGAATATTAATAAAACTTTTTATTATATATTGTTTGTTGTTATGAATGAATCTAATGTAATAATGTCCTAGAGTATACTTCACATTGATAAGATCATATCAGTTCCCTGCTAGAATGAGAACCTTGATGTGCTATGATGATATTCTCAAATAATGTTCTACAGTTGGATAATGTACTATGATGTGACATATAGTACATAGACTGTCAGGTGAAAGTACTCATAAGCAGATGAAAATCCTTATCATGAAGTTCACACTTGGTAATCACCAAGATGAGAGATTATAAGAATAGAACTGCCATTAGGAATTCCGCATATTTTGGTGTCATCAAACATTCTTATCTACGAGAATTTTTGATGGTACTTAGAATTTAAGATTATTATTAATGCATGTTACAACTTGCATACTTAGGTGTATTTCATAAACCATAATGATAAAATTTCACAGTGAAGCTGGATAAATTAGGTGCATCATGAGTGACATGTAATTAATGAATAAGTTGAGGAAGGATTTTTCCCTTCCATCTTTATGGAAGCTGATGTCCCAACCCTTTGATTGTAATATAACATTTATATTAAATTCCATGGAAATGGTGTAATGACGTGTTTATTTCAGATAGTTAAAGAAATAAATATCAAGAATATAGGTTGGTGACATGGTTATGTAACATTATTAATGAGATATTGTGGTAAAGGGATTATATTACATAGTGAGCATTTATATGTGGTTGTTAATGTTGTGACATTAAGTTCTTTCTCTTGGGTGCCTTGACCTATTGCTAAATAGTCATCTTAGACTTTAGACAAGCATGCCTAATGCCAATAAGAAATAATCCTAGAGGGTCACACATTAAGTGTTTCCATTGAACTTGATTAAAATCTATTTGAGTTTAATTAATAGAATAAATATTATTCTTAAATCCAAGGAAGAATTTTGTTCAAGTTATATTGATCACATAAATTAAATAAATATTTATTCACTAGCATGTGAATAAAATATTATTTTATTTATTAAATATTTTAATAAATACTTATTCTCTAGATTGTGAATAAAATATTTATTTATAAATAAAATATTTATTTGATTATTCAATAAATGATAGAGGATTTTGAACAGACCAAGACCATGTCCAATGACAAATATTAATTAACAAGATCGTTACATAACATTTTCTATCGTACAAGTTGGCACAGACCACAAAATAATAATAATATAATTATTATTATGTGTAATGGGGTTTATTAAAGGTAATACATGTTATTTAATGGTTTTTATGTGATTAAATAATATTTTAACTTAAATCTTAACTCTATAAATAGATAGATATGTCTATTCTATAGAGTATCCAAAATTGAGAATATAGAATTGTCGGGCATAAAAAAATATCTCTCAAATCCTCATTCTCTCTCACTCTCAAGAGCGAGAAGTGAAAGAGATATTTTTTCAGGAACAAAGAACAAGCGATAAAAAACGAACAACCCAAGACATTCAACTCACCGCACTAGAACCCAGAGATCGAGTGGTGTTGCTCGGATATCATAGGAGCACATGTGGATCACCTCTAGAAAGATTATATCCTTGGATACTCATAGTGAAATAAAGGTAATCCAAAAGGATCCTTTTGGACAATCAAGATTCACCAACAAAGAAATTTCCTAAGCCCAGGTATTTATTTCTTCAAATATTAAATAAATCAATGATAAATTTGACATACAGAATCCTTTCTATCGATTTCAAGAAACAATTCTTAAAAGAAATTATGAATATATCACCCACATTCATACACTTCCACTGCACTCGAAACCAAAAAGTGGTATCAGAGTGGTTACATTTAAATTTATAATTATTTATTTGATTTTTGATCTATGTGAAATTGTGGTTAAATTTTCATTTCATGTTATTAATTGTTTAATCCGATTTGAATTAACATGTTATAGACATATTAATCATTTTAATTAAGTATTTCATTTTCTTAAAGGTTTAAGAAAAAATGAAGAATAATCAGAGATTCCATCAAGAAGTACCAAATCATTGGCTGATAGAACTAGGTTACACGGTGTGCGGCTGAAGCACACATCGTATACCCATGCACATTGTATCTTGATGCATCAAGAAATTAATTACCCATGGTGCTTTTATTGCACACTAAATGTTGACCGGACTAACCTAGAACGTGACAAGAAGATACAGGGTTTGTAGCTGGCATGTACACACCATGTACTTCAGTTGAGTTAACACGCTGAAGCCCTAGGTATGTGACTTGGATATATGATAATTGAGGTATATGGTGTGTAGCTGCATGTACACGCCGTGTAGTCTCCAATTAATAGAAAAGAAATTAAAATTACATTTGAAAATTGTAACATTAAAATCTTATTTTATTGATTAGAACACCATTGTGTGTTTTACAATTTAATAATGGTTTCAAATAATTTTAAATGCTCAATTAATTTATGGTAATTAATATTTCATTATTGGTTCTGTCATTTATTTTCCATGAATTCCATTAATGAAAGGTATCTCCAAATAAGATCATATTATCATTAAAATGAAAGGAAATTAATTAATTAATTAATTAATTAAAGTGCATTTATCTTAAATAATAAAAGAACGAATAAATAAATTAATTCTAGCTATTTACTTTTGCGTATTCATTGAATGTATATCCATTCATGAGCTTGACCAAGACCCATGTATATGTTGGATGTTTTAATTTAATTTATTGCATGAGTTTGAAATTATTTAATATTAAATTAAATAATGGATTGTGAGTCATCCCTCCCTCCATTATTATATATGACCTATGTGTCTAAGGATATTTATGTAACACCTTTTAACCAATCCTTTGGTTCTCCTCACTTGTTTGTGAGTAATAAATATTTTTAATTAATGAAGCATCCAAAGGCATGTGGAGGTGGTTCAAGATGGAACCACAATGATGCCAACCCAGGTGATACATAGGTGGACACGTGGAATGATGTAACTCATACCAAGACTGACAATATGAGTTATTTCCCCTATGTTAAAGGTTGATTTAATGTCCGCTCATTAAATCAACCGTTAGATAAAGATTTTGAATGGGTCATTTAATTAATTAATTATTTCTGTCTATGCAATTATTTATTTTATGGATGCAAGGCCGTGATCACATAAATAAATGAATTAATGTGAAAAGGAAAAAATTAAATAAATAAATTATACGTAAATGTTTTATCCAACATGGTTAATTAATTAAGTAACATACACTTAATATTAAAAAGACACATAACAGATAAAACAAGATAAAATTTATGCATAATAAATTAAAATCACTCAATTAAATATTAAGTCAGACTAAGCATTCCATTACTTGATTGGGAATGAAACTATAGAACTAAGTGTAGTACAAGGACAAAGTTTGGACACTTACTTTTATCAGGGAGATATCATGAGAGTTTTGGGTTGACTTAACCAAAATTGTATTGAGTTTAACAACCAAAGTTTGTTCAATACAAATTTAAAGGTAAGTGTTGGGGAAATCCAATTCAAGATTTCAGGATAGGGGAATTCACTCAATGGATCAAGGAGCTACAAGTCCACAGTTGGAAAGAACGCCTACCTAATTACTTTATTATGATTTTCATGGCCAAAGTCTAGATCATTAAGAAAAGTAATGGAGATCTTTTCTAGTAGAATATTAAAGCAACTAGACATTACGAGTTCAATGGTGAGGGCTATTGAGACTTAATAAAATAGTGATAGATTTAGTAAATAAATAAATAAAAACATTTAATTTATTATATCTCACTTATTTTGTAATAAAGTAAAGTACTAATAATATGCTCTTTTTAATTGTAGAATAAAATAACAAGTTCATCATCCACACTATCCCTACGATCAATATTAGATAAAGATAACCTCTTAACTGGTAGCGACTTCTTAGATTGGTTTAGATGCACTTGGGTTGTGCTATTCCATGAATGGAAATATTACATGCTAGAATCCTCAATGTCTGATCCGCCTACTAAAGAGGCGAGTGATGAAGAGTTACTTGTCTATGAAAAAGGTTTTATCAATACGATCGATGTTCATTGTTTGATGCTTTCATCAATGTCTAGTGAAATAATGAATTCTCATGAAAACATGGATTCATATTGCATGATTGAGCACCTCTGTGGTCTTTACCAGGAGAGATATAGAAAGAAATAGTTTGAGATTTACAAGGATCTCTTAGCTTAGAGAGGGTGCCCCAACTGGGCATCATGTAGTCAAGCTCATTGGATACATTGAGTGCTTAGAGGTTTTAGGGTTTAAACTCCCCAAAGAATTGGGCACCAACCTCATTCTATCATCACTCCCTCAAAGATTCTCTAGTTTTGTTGTGAATTTTAATATGGAAAACATTGATAAATATCTTCCAGATATTCTTACTATTCTTCTCCAAGTAGATAGGGATACAAAGTGTGAAAAACCTTCCATCCTTATAGTGAACAAACAGAAAGGGAAAGAGAAGAGATTTAAGCCCAAATATTCTTCATTCCCTTATAAGAAGAGGAATCTAAAGGGGAAAGTAAGGGAACATGATGTTGTCTATTTTGTATGTAGAAATAATGGCCACTAGAAGAAAAACTACACCCATCCAAATAAGTAAGGGGAATCTTCAGGTGCATTTCTTATCAAGTTAAATTTATCTATTTCTACAAATTGGGTATTAGATACAACTTTTGGTGCTCACATATGTATTCAAATATAGGAACCAAGTAGATTTATAATGATTTACTAATGACAGGTAGATATTTGAGTATCCAAAAAAGATAAACTTTCTACTGTATCTATTGGGGACTACCACATCACGTTGAAAACTAGAATGATATTGGTTTTAAAGGGTTATTATTATGTGCCTTCAGTTACCAAAAACATTATTTCTATATCCAGACTTGATACAGATGGATTTATTTTCAAATTTGGGAATAAATGTTTCTTATTTTATAAATATAGAATTTTTTATAGTAAGAAACATTTAAATAACAATCTTTATGTGTTGGATTACACGAGCCAAATAACGTCAATCAATAATGAAGTTACTTCACATGACTCATACCACACCGAACTTTGGTATCACTGGCTAGTTCATGTAAATGAAAATAGCTTGACTAAATTACATCAATATGGATATTTAGATTCGTTTGAACTAAAACCACTTGGTGTATGTCATGTATGTTTAGAAGGAAAAATGACCAAAGACCTATTTAGTGGGAAAGGTGAAAGGGATAAAGAGTCTCTTGAATTAGTTCATATCGATGTGTATAGACCATTTCTTGTTGAAGAAGGGGGTGGGTACTCATACTTCATAACTTTTACTAATGATTTTAGTAGATATGGATTTGTAAACTTAATGAGGTATAAGTCATATTATTTTGAAAACTTCAAGGAATGAAAGAATGAATTTGAAAAGTATCTTGGTAATAATATTAATAAACTTTAATTAGACCATGGTAGAGAATACCTTAATCACGACCTCATTGATTATCTATAGAAGTTAGAGATTTTATCTCAACTCACTCCTCCTTATACGCCTCATTGAAATGGTGTAAGTGAAAGGAGGAACCACACCTTGTTGGACATGGTGAGATTAATGATGATTCATGCAAGTCTTGAGGAGTATTTGTTCAGGCCTCTTTAGGTAATGAGTTTTCACACTGAGGCAAAAAGTGTATCTTTGTAGTATATCCCAAAGAAACAAAGGGATATTACCTATACAATCCTTCTAAAAAATTTTTTGGTTGAAAGAAGTCCCAAATTTGTTGAGGAGGATCTTATATCTAAAAGATATAGTGGGAGAGAGATATAATTTGATGAAGTCTAGGATAAAGATACAAAAGAGTTGGCATAAGAAAAAATTCCACAAGGCCCCATGGAAGAAGAAATTGTTCCAGAGACACAATTACTGTGTAGAAGTACTAGAGAGGTCAGATAAATAGAATGGTATGATTTTTTAGTAACTGATGATGGTGACTTATTATTAGTTGATAATAATGATCCTCTAACCTATAAGAAAGAAGTAAGTGGAACAAATGTTTCAAAGTGGAAAGAATCCATGAATTATGAAATGGATTCCATGTACCAAAACCAAGTCTAGATTTTGGTTGAACCTTTAGTAGATGTAAATACCATTGGTTGCAAATGGGTATTCAAGAAAAAACTAGACATTAAAGGACAATTCAGTACCTATAAGGCATGACTGGCTACAAAAGGGTTTAAATAACATGAAGGTATTGGCTACAAAAAACCTTTTCAATAGTTTCAATGCTGAAATCCATCATAATTATACTTTACATTGCATATTTCCATGATTATGAGATTTGGAAAATGGATGTAAAAACAACCTTCCTTAATAGGAACCTTTAGGAAGATGTCTGTATGACACAGCCTGAAGGGTTTGTGACTCTAAAGGATGCTAATAAGATATGAAAGTTTCAAAAATACATTTATAGATTAATGAAATCATCTAGGTCATGGAACATTAATTTTTATGAGGCCATAATGGAATTTGGTTTCATAAATAATTAATGAGATTTGTGTCTATAAACAGTTTAGTGAGAGTGAAATCATTTTCTTAATAGTATATGTTGATGACATATTACTCATTGGAAATGAAATACCGGTCTTAAAATCTGTTAAGGTGTGGTTAAATAAATGATTCTCTATGAAGGACTTGGTCGAGACAACATATATTATTGGGATCAAGATCCACCATGATAGATCTAAGAGGTTTCTCGACCAAAGTCAAAGTAAAAACACTGACAAGATACTGGAGAGATTCAGTATGGAACAATCTAAGAGGGGATTGTTTCCAGCATCACATGACATTCATATTTTCAAAAAATGTGTCCTCAGACACATAAGGAAAGAAAAAGAATGAAAATTATTCCATACACATCATAGATTGGGTCAGTCATGTATGCTATGCTATGTACTAGGCTAGATTTTTCCTACACATTAAGTGTGGTAGAAAGATATCAAGTTGATCTAGGTTACCACCATTGTATTATAGTCAAGACTATCCTTAAGTATTTGAGGTATAATAAGGATATGTTCCTAGTTTATGGAGGAGATGAGGAACTAGTCATTAGAGGATATGAAGATTATAGTTTCCAAACTGATCAAGATAATATAAAGTCACAAATGGGATACATCTTCACATTTAATAGAGGTTCTTTGAGCTAGAAGAGATCAAAGAAGGCTATGGTTTCATATTCTATTAGAGTCTGAGTATACTATGACTTCTGAGGTAGCTAAATAGGCAGTATGAATGTGCAACTTCAACCAATATCTTAATGTGGTACCTAGAAGTAAAGATCCTATCACACTCTATTATGATAATACTATAGTGGCGGCTCTTGAAAAAGAGTCAAGGTCACATCTGTGGATGAAGTACATACTTTGGAAGTATCATATCTTAAGGGATTTTTCTCAGAGAAGTGAAGTTGCAGTGAGTAATATTTCTATGGAAGAAAAATTAGAGGACCTAGTGACTAAAGCCTTGACTTAGCATAAACATGACTATCATGCGAGGTCTAGCGGACTGAAGGTTTTAGGTAGTTGGCTCTAGTCCAAGTGGTAGTTTTTTTGGAGTTGGTGTCCTAGGACCAACTGTTTGTAGTTTTATTACATGAATATTTGATGTATTTAATATTAATAAAACTTATTATTACACATTGTTTATTTTTATTCAGGAATCTAATGTAACAATGTACTAGAGTATATTTCACATTGATATGGTCATTGTATTTCCCTGCAATAATGGGAACCTTGATGTGCTATGATGATATTCCCAAATAATGTTATATAGTTGGATAACTTACTATGAATGGACACATAGTACATATACTATTAGTATAGAGTACTCATAAGAAGATTCGAATTCATCTCATAAAGTTTTCACATGGTAATATCCAAGATGGGAGATTATGAGAACAGACCCACCAATAAGAATTTTTCATGTTTTAGTGTCATCAGATATTACTATCTAATAGAGTGTGTGATGTTCCTTAGAGTTTAATATTATTATTAATGCATGTTAAAACTCCTGTACTTAGATGTATTTCTTAAACCATGATGATAAAAGTTCATGGAAAAGTTGGATATGTTGGGTGCATCATGAGTGACATGTCATTAATGAATAAGTTGAGGAATGATTTTCCCTTCCATCTTTATGGAAGTTGATATCTCTTCCCTTTGATTGGTATAAAACCTTCATATTAAATTCCATGGCCATGGTGTAATGGAGTGACCATTTCTGATAATCAAATAAATACATATCGAGCATATAGTTTGGTGACACAATTATGAAACCTACTTGATGACATATCATGAAAAATGGATTATATTACACAGTGATTGTTCGTATGTGGTTTTTGATATTGCAACATTAATTTCTTTCTTTTGGGTGCCTTAACCCGTTTCTAGATAGTAATCTTGGACTGTAGGAAAGTCTGCCTGATGCCAATGATAAATAATCCTAGAGAGTCACACACTACATATTTTCATTGATCTCGATTAAATTCTATTTGAGTTTAATTAATGGAATAAATATTATTCTCAAGTCTGATGAATAATTTTATTCAATTTATATTGATCTCATAAATTAAATAAATATTTATTCACCGGCATGTGAGTAAAATATTTAATTTATTTATTGAATATTTTAATAAATATTTATTCTCTAGATTGTGAATAAAATATCTATTTATGAATAAAATATTTATTTGTGTTTTCAATAAATTATAGAGGAGTTTAAATGGACTAAGATCAAGTTCGGTGAAAAATATTAATTAACAAGATAATTACATAATATTTTTTATTACGCAAGTTGGAGCGCACCACAAAATAATAATAATATAATTATTATTATGTGGAATGGGGTTTATTAAAGGTAATAAATGTTATTTAATGGATAGTATGTAATTAAATAATATTTTAACTTAAATCCTAACTCTATAAATATATGAATATGTCTATTGTGTAGAGTATCCAAAATTGAGTATAGAAAATTGTTGTACACAATGAATTCTACATCAACTCTTCATTATCTCTCTCTCAAGAATGAGAAGTGCAAGAGATATTTCTTCAAGACTGAAAAACGAGTGATCAAAAATAAAAAATTCAAGATATTAAACTTGCCACGCTAGCACCCATAGATCGAGCGGTGTTTCTCAGAGATCATAGGAGCATGTGTGGATCACTACTAGAGGGTTTATATCCTTGGATCCTCCTAGCGCAATGAAGGTAATCCTAAAGTATCCTTTCAGATGATCAACATTCACCAACTAAGAAATTTACTAATCCTAGATATTTATTTCTTAAAATATTAAATAAATTAATTTTAAATTTGATGTGAAAGATCCCCACTGTTGGTTTTGGGAAATGATTATTAAAGGAAATTATCAATATATCTCCCACCTTCGCATGCTTCCACTGTGCCCGGAACAGATTCATGATGGATTTTTCTATACTTAACCTTTACTGAGAATTTGAGATCACCCTTATTTTGTTTCCTTTCCCAGGAATCTAGTAAGTATACTAAGAATGATATGCAAGGATATGCTAGAGGGAATAATGATATTTTCAAAAAAAATATTGTAATTTGTGTTTTAAAATGTAATATAAGAATCATGTATGTATCTTGTTTACCATGACTACTAAACTATTCAGTACTTTAGGATGTGATTCCTTATATCTTATGTCACTGTAATAAAGTAAGACATTGAATTTGATTCATGTAACATGTGGTTATAATATGCCTCTTAGAATAATAAAGGAAGAATATAGAAGCATTGTCTTAAGTTCTGGACTCTACCCAGACTCTGAATAGAGAGTTGGACATAGAAACTTCCCTTATTTGGACCCTGCCTTGGGAGTTCCTCAAGGAATTGTTTGTTTAGTAGTTCTATCTTGATAATAGTGGATTTTTTGTTCATTTATGGGAGTTTGTGTATTTTATTTTGAGAAAGTCACTAATGAAGTTCTAACAGATTATTTCATTGAAGAAGGTATTTGTTTATACCTCATCCAGGATTTGAGGTTCTTTATTTATGGGGTTTTATAGTTTCCATGATAAGAGTGAATCTTTTGTGTAACTGAGTGTAGTAGCTTTGGATGCTAGTTTCCTTTTGGTTGTTTGTTTTAGTGATTTCCTTTTTTTGATTTTTGGATTTTCCTTGAGGTTTTTGTGAGTTGATTTGTCAGAGGAATTATTGGATGTAGTTTGGCTTGGGATGTTTTTTTTTTTCCTTTTACAAATTGGATTTGATAAGGTCTTTTATGGTAGAATTGGTTGGGTGTTCCCTTTGGGTGTATCCTTGATCATTTATTAAAGAATTCAATTTGTTTTGGGATTTTTATACTGTTTGGTTGGGGAAATATTTTTTCTTAAGTTTTGTGTGGCTATGTATGTTTATCCATTTGGGAAGGGATTCTTGGTGGGTTAAACATGGGATACCTTTAAGTCCATTCCCATATAACTAGGACTGATGTTGTCTTTCATTAAGAACCCAGGGGTGTTGGTTTTATTTCATGGGTTTTTTATGAAATGGTACCTCATGGTTGATTTATTTGTTTACCATTATGAAGTGATGACCCAATGTGGATGCTTGTGTTTTTTATTTTTGATTTTTGTTCATGTTTGTTTTTCCTATCCCTTTTCGAGTGGGAAGGAATTTTTAATAGCTTGAAAATTCCCTTTATTAGTAAAAGAATTCATAATTCACTATGACTTTTTTATTATGTTTTACAATAGATGCCCATAAAAGTCTTTTTCAATTCATAGAAACATTAAAAATCATGAAATAATGTTGAATATAATAGATAGGAATACTAAAAGGAGATAAATTAAAAAGAGTAATCCACACACTAATATAAGATCCATAGGTCAGAATTCTCCCATGAAGACCACTCATGCCATAATGGTTGTAAAAAGAAAGAGAATCATTAGGAATATGAAAATAATTATTAAGGGAAACATAGAACCGTATAAGTTAAATAGTGAATGATAAGGTATGAAAATGGTGGAGTATATATACCGTGTAAAAGGTAATATGACTGTTAAGATCTTCCCATTACCCGACCATTGCAATGTGACTATTGGAATAGTTATCTAACTATTATGAATAGTAAACTGACTGGTGTCATAGTAAAATAATATTTAGGAAACAATATAATGAATTTTATCCTAATATAATTAAATAAAAGTGTTAAATATGGTAAAATAAATATTTTACATAATGAAATCATAATTATATTTTTGAAAAAAATATGATTTATCTTCGTTAAAATAAATTTTTATGATAAATTACAATGTTTTAAATAAAATTTCATTTAATAAAATGGTTTCATGATAAAATATGTATTGGTATAAGTATGATAATATAATTTTATGAAACCATAAGTAATTTTTCTAAGTGTTATAAATTTGGTTATTTCATAAAAAATGTTTTTTAATAAATAAAGATTTTATTTAAATATTACTTTTTTATATTCATAAAATTATTTTGATTAAATGGATTCCTTTTTTAATTATCATGTTAAAATTATCTTAGGGTTACTTTTTGGTATTTTTCTAAAAATATTAATTTTTTGAATAGTAATATATGAAAAAACATGATATTTCACATTATAAGTTAAATACATGATTAACTGTATAAGGCGTGATATGATAAAACATTAGCTCAGCCTCACATGCACCAATTTATGTATTTATTCACAATATTCCTCACTATTGATAGTCTTAATAAAAAATAATAAACTAAAGAATATTATATTAAAAAACATCCCTCTCCCCCTTATAAATACCATCCCTCACCACCCCTTCTCCTCACAAATTATAAGCCATGAAGCTATCCTAAAAACTACCAATTTCCCACAAAAACTCTCATTCCTATATCTAAAGAGTTTTGGTGTTATCAAAAGACCATCCAAAGGAGACTTAAGGGGTATCTAAGAGGATACTCCAAAAGGGAGAGGTAAAATTCTCAATCGAGTCTCTTTTGATTATTTTATTCTTCTACGTCCCACATGTAAATTTCATACACATTTACATAGTAACATTAGTATCCTAAATATACCTGATGTTCCCATAGGAATAATTTACCATTGAGATGGGATAGATGAATCAATGATCACATAAAGATTTCATGAATTATTGGCCTTTTAATCTAACCTCCCAGACTTGTTCAAACTCGATCCACTCCTTGTTTCATATAGCCTTACCCTGATAATGAAATAAGTAAAGGAATAAGAATAAAGGGATTTTTAAGAGTTTTGGTAATAAGAACTACTCATTATTATGATTGGTTATTCTCCCCAATAACAGATTATCCACTATAATTAATATTATTTAATTACAAGTAGAGGGTGCTTCGCACACCATAACCAGATCATAGTCTCACTGATCATCTCTTAGCCAGAGTATCAACATCTACTTTTCCTTCCTCTCACTAGATTTATCTTGATATATTTTTACTATACTTCTTCAATATATTCAAAATATAGTCATTGATTCACATAGAGTTATTATTTCATACCCTGAGTCCCACAAGTTTGATGGGTTCACACCATATATACACATGAATTTCTTTCCTAATCCTCCTTATAAGTAGATCACCAGTTCAACATAGGATGTCTCTAAATCAATGAAACTTATATTCTTTTAATCATAGTAGATTATTCTACTAATATTATAGTCTTAAAATTCCATGAGGTTTTCACAATAAACTCTATGAAACTTGGTCTCTACTTATAGCTCGACTTTATAGTTCTTTAACAGATTGTGTGGTGTGGAACTCAATCTTCAGCATGACAATTTCAATAAAAAAGTACAACCTTAATATCAGTTATATAAAAAAAATAGAATATTAGCTTTAAATTAATCTTTTAATCATGGGAAAATTCATAGACTTCCTTCTCAATTCCTCTCGAACACCCGAATAACATCAGATCTTTTGAAACTCTAATGTATTTTTATGATCACAACCACTAAAGTATTTATAACATTTTTGTTTGGATTATTTCTTATGTATAGTGTTTAGAAATCATCCTAGGGAATGACCAGACCAAGAAGAGGAATCTAAAGTGCATGGAAGGCTAATTTCAAGTACCTTACATCCCAACAGCACTGAACAATTGGTATAAGACCACCAGATCACCACTATAGATAGAAGTAGCTCTTGCAATTATTTCAAGCCCATTGGCCATATAGTGGAGATCATTGGAAGGTTAGTGGAATATACAAAATCCAGAAAACCCATAGGTTTCTCACCAGCTATCCACTCGTATTGTCCAACTAACTAGTGGGATCATTCAGCTAGCCGGTGGCTTCAATAAAGAACAACTAAGATGCATTAATTGATTTTATTAAATGCATGGAATTAGCTCTTTAAGGACTTTGTTCAACCCAAGGGAACCCCAAAACCTATGTAGGATATAAATAGTGAAAAAATTATAATTAGATCCAATAAAATTCCAACAATGAACATCTATGATGTCTACTTGATTTTGAATTGATCCAAGAAGTGATTTTTCAAGAGATCTCCGACCTTCTTCCAATTATCTAAAGGCAAATTGGGATTCAATGAATTCAATTCAATTTCCTTTGCTTCTTTATATTTGATAAAATTTATCCATTTCTATAATTTATTAAGGGACCTTTCTATTATACCTTATATCTCTCTCTCTATCTTTCATATTCTTTTAAATCCTCTAGAGAGAGTTGGCCACAGTCATGCCCTGACCCATCGGGGCCCCACCTGGTCCAGAAGTAAGCCAAGAGTGAAACCCCAATCCCTCCTCCAATCAGCCAAGGGCTGATGAAAAGTGATGAGTAGGAATATCCAAATATACTTGAACACATGCACACACACCCATATTCATGAAATAATACAGAGATATAAAATAACTAAAAAATCTAGAGAGTAATAAATTCATGCGACATACTCTATGAAATATATGCAAGTGAAGAAAGGTAATACAAAAGGATAAAGGAAAAAAAATATTTATGCCCAACTAGAAAGGAGGTCCCCACTTGACAACAATTAAAAAAGGTGAATATAGAAGGGATATTAGATCATAATTTCTAAGACCGACTACTGAACATGACCATAACCTCCAAGTACCACTATGATCCACTGATACCAAGTTCACCAAAGTCACCACCAATCTATATTTTGTATTTATAAGACACAAAAACTGACAAAAAATCCCATGAAAGGGTGAGTATAAACATACTTAGTAGGATTCCACCAAAACCAAAAGGAAGTAATAGAATAAAATAGTTATCTTAGCCCATATCCATATAGGGAAACAAAACTCAATACCATATGTGCTCAAACTAAAACCCTAGTAAAAAAGGGGAGGAATATCAGTCTCCATAGCCAACTAATAATAACGAGTCTTCTTGCAGATCCAAAGGTCCCATCTCCAATGCTAATCACCATGCTTAACCTCAAAAGAATCAGAGCAGAGGGCCCACTCCTTGCTATTATGCTCCACAACCAAGAGAGTACTATATCCAATGGAGGAATAAATCCCCACAAGAGCTTTATTATTTGGGATTACCACTCCATAGATATAAAAACCACACCCCATATAATGTGGGGGAGTATCTACTCTACCCGTATAAAGAGTATGGGGGACCTTTTACCTGGTGTGATACGGGAGTATCGAATCTAGAATCTCTTTAATGATAAAAACCTGATCATCGCCATACAATGAGCATTGATATAAGAATAATCATTCTCATATAACCTTGATTCATATCTTTTATATTGAAACTAAGGCCACCATTTCATCCTATGTAAAAAATACTCAGGATGAGATACTTGTGGGCCCAAATCTGAGTCTTGAAGAAGGAGATATGCAAGGTAGATGGTTCTAGGAAAAGTACATAACATGTATATTAGGGAACAAAACATGTGACACCACTCAAAGATCTAGTAATTTTATTTCATGGAAACATCTTGAAAATTCATGTATTTCCACACAACATTTCACTATGGGGACGTAGCATGTCTGATCACCTGAGGCCTTGGGCATGTTCTCTTAGCACAAGACTCAAACACCCAAGTATCATCAGATGGAGAGTTGGACAATCCACATGGAATATGATATTTAACTCAGTACATAACCCTATATTCCATGATAATCCAAGACACATGATTCATGTTCCTTCAGAATACATGGTGTGCGGTCAGGTTTTTCATAGACAGTGATGCTCAGTCTCCCAGTTTTCATGCGCTTTCCATATCCACCAAATCTTCCACCTTGTTAAAAATTTGACTAACCAAAATCTGACCAAATATAAGTTTAATTACTCTAATCATCAATTCTTGGTCTTCGATGTCCATAAATCAGTATTCCGTTCTTCTGAGCAAAATCCATGAAACCTCCCATCTCTGTTCGTAGTCCCAGTCTATGGAATCATCATCCATGTACCACAAATTTGTCTTGATATGTATGAAAACCATTAATCCTTGGGAAATTCATGAATCTATCATGATTTCATGAGTTTAATCATGCTCAAACTGATCCTACAATGTCAAGTCATAGACCCCATGGACCAACGATGAAGAACGTGAATAATAGAGGTGAGAGAGGCATAATAAAAAATAAGATTATCGATAGCCAATGAGATCACGACCAATGGTCATAAATGAAGAATGCATAAATGGTGTAAATCATGGGTGTAATGAAAAATTAGAATTAGGTTCAATAATTCTAATTAAATTATTGGTTCACACGAAGAACGAAAATCCAAGAATTAAGAAGATAATGAATCTATGCTCAATAATAAAGAATACAAGGTAAGAAAACCACAAAATAATGAGCCCTACTTTGAGAATTAATCAATAATTGGTTAAGAACACATTATATAGTGATCTCTTTGAATATTTTTCAGATGTTCTTCACTCATACCATGAATTTACTCGATCATTTTTCATTAATCCATGTTTCCGAGTTCATCAATGCTAATGGTGGATAACCTCCTCCTCCTCTAATCTCCTAGGGTTATGTGGCCAACCCTAGATATTTTCCATAGTTGTTTATTTGTATATGTGTGATCTAGGTTTACACATTTAATACATAAAATAAATTACTTAATTAATTTATTTAACACACCTTCCCTTGAACATCCTTAACAGAACATCCGATGCTGACCAACCTTATATCATGCCTAGGGTAAACTCCACATTCCATAAACAACCATAGTATCATATTTTCTATATGAGGTAAATATCAAATAGAAAAATATTTACTCCAAAAATATGTGAACAAGTGCTTCAATATATTTAATATTTTTAATATACTAAGTCTGGGGTCTTGTGACACCCGTAACATAGTGCCAACTCTGAGAAAAATCCAGAAATTCTTAAAGAGATATTCAAAGGAATTAAGTATAAAAAATGAATTTGTTATATTCTACCCATCTTCAAGGCTTGTCACCCTAAAATGAACAAGATAAAAAAAGGTGAGGGTACTGAGACCACACCTGGTTCTATCACTCTCAGGTGCCCTCCTGGATATTCCCATGTTTCAAAATCACTCAAACCAATGGAATGGTCTATCCACACAAGATCCTATCCCACCACTCTTTGATCATCACCAGGAAATTTGAGAAGGTAGATTCATCCTAAATGTCTAGTTCAACCTAGTCGATAATGTAATATGGGTCCTACATGTATCTCCTTATTTATGCACCCAATTTAAATACACGGATAAGGAAAAATGTTATGCAACCTTTCCAACCCTTTGAAGTATCTGGAACAACCTAATGAACTTTAGGGATAACTTTATACCGTAAAAAAATCTCCAAAATCCTCATAGTGGGGAAACTTTCAAGAAAACACGACCTCCCTACTCGAACTCCAATGACCTATGAAGTTGGTAAGTTTAATATTTTTGTCTACTCTTAGTTGTACTCATACACTCTCAGATTAAATAAACCTACACTTTCATAGACTACACCAAATCTGTCCCAACAAGAGATGTATTTCTAATCTCAGTACAATATAAGGGTGGCCTGCATCATCTCCTATATAGTGCCTCAAAATATTTAATGCTAATAGTGGAGTGATAACTATTATTATAAGAAAAATACACCAATGATAAGTGATCCTCCCAGCTCTTTCCAAAGTCTAACATGAAGGATCTCAATATAGATTCCAAAACCTGGATGGCCTACTCAATATGACCATCTTTCTAGGAGTGAAACACCATTCTCATTCATAACTAGGTGACAAAATCCTCATATAATCCTCTCTAAAACCATTACGTGAATCAAGAATCATGGTTGGAGACTATTTTCATGAGTACCCCATGAAGCTGAATGATATCATGCATGTACAAATTCTACAAAATCTAAATTGAACTCTTTGCCTACATAAAAAGAAAGTGTTCTGATTTGGTAAGTCAATCAAAAATTAACTAGATAACATCATGGAATATCACTTCCCATGGAATCATTATCACAAAATATATTAATATTTAATTGAAATTCCTTTCTAGTATTTAAAGAGGTTGAGTCAAACCTATTGGAACATGATGTTCAGCCTTTACCAGCTATCAAGTGAGTCACCGTTAAACAAACTTGGCAACACTCCGCCTCATTACAACTCACCAAAACTACCACTGAAGGTATTTGTATATATTTATCACTCCCAGATGTACTTATGAAGGGGAGGTATGAAAATAAATCAACACCTCCTCACATAATGAAACCAGAACTACCGCTCATCCCTAGAAAGGGATAACATGATACCCACCTTCATAAAATCCATCTGGTATATCTCCTAAGGATATCTGGTCATATAGAACTTCACAGTTGATGTCTCCCAAATGAACCTCTATCATAAACTGAAGAAGCGGTGGAGTTAACACTATTTACTGGAGATAAGATGCATCCCTCTCCTCTACCAGGGTCAACTGTAATGAGGCCAACTGCTCTGACACTTCCTCCACAAAGAGAGAATGAGATTTCCTACTAAGGGCATCTGTCACCACATTTCCATTCCTTGGATTATACACTATCTTGAAATCATAATCATGTATAGAATCCAAACTAATCTTATATATCAGGTTGAGATCTATCTAGATGGGATGTACCTAAGACTCTAGTGGTCTGAGAAAATAACAAAACACTCACCTAGAATAGAACACCACCACATCTTTAAGGAAAAGACTACCACTACCAATTCCAAGTCACGATTCATGTAGTTATACTTGCGGGGTCTCAACTACCTCAACCCATAAGCAATCAACACCTTCCTATACATCAACATGCATTTGAGCCTAGCTTTGAAGGTATCATAAAACACTATGTACTTGACACCCTCCTTTGGTAGTCTCAACACAAGAACACTGTTCAACCTTTTCCTTAGCTCCTCGAAAGCTATTTAACACTGATCAGTCTAGGAAAATGGACGCCCTTTACACATCAAGCTAGTCAAAGGGTTGCTGACCTAAAAAAGTCTATCATGAACCACTGATAGTACCCTAGTAAACTGAGGAAAATACATACCTCTGACACATTATTGGGTGTCTACAAAGTGAGAATTATATCAATCTTTTCCAGATACATAGCTAAAACTTGATTAAAGACGACATTCCCTAGAAAGTGAACCTCTTGGATATAAAATTAACACTTTGAGAGTTTACTGTATAATTTTTTCTTCTATATTATGTCTAGGACCATCCTAAAATGCTTTATATACACATCCTTAGATACACAGTAAAAGATAATGTCATAAATAAAGACAAACATGAACTAACACTATTGAAAAAGATAGATTTAACGTCAGTTTATAACCAATGTCTATAAAGGAAATGTAAAATATAAGCTTTTCAGTGTTAATTTTCAAAAACTGACACCAAAAATGATGTCATACTTAGTTTTTAGTATCAATTTTACAAATTAACTGATGCTGAAAACCAATTTTCAGTGTCATTTATTATACAAACCGATGTTAAAAATCAAGCACAAACATGTTTTCTACATTGTTTTCTTATAAATTGATGTGAAAAAACATTTTTGGCATTAGTTTATTAGATAAAATGAGGATTAAAGTAATTTTGTTTTATATAAAATACATAATATTAAACTACCAAAATAATCGAAATCCCTGTAATAAAACACAATATACATAA
The DNA here is from genome assembly GCA_963277665.1 of Viscum album. NCBI lineage: Eukaryota > Viridiplantae > Streptophyta > Magnoliopsida > Santalales > Viscaceae > Viscum > Viscum album. The sequence goes on along the minus strand of OY728121.1, from coordinate 1,400,629,785 downwards.
ATCAAACATTATTTATCATTGACTAAAAATATATAAAAACTTAATTTTTTTATCTAGTTAATCAAAATTATATATATGCATTTGTATTATAAAGTATATTTAAAATACACATACCTGAAATTGACAAAATGATAATTTTTGGTTATTATTGAAGCATTCATTTGATATCATTCTATTAAAACACCTATTATAACAAAAGAATTAGGTTTTTGAACACATGTTATTAAGAAAATGTAATATTATTCAAAAAAATTAGAATATACATACCTCAAATCATAATCAGACTTAAAAAATAGTTCGAAAACAAAGATTGAAGATGGGTAAGTTTATTTTGGGTATAAGACTCATTATCATTGAATGTCTACAATAACATTTAATGATATGAGATTAAAAAATAGAATACTATGACAGAAAATACACAAAAAAAATATTACTAACCTTATCAAATTCAGTAGCTACCCCAGTTGTTATATATGAACTAAAAATACATGTATAAAAAATGATAATTAAACACAATGAGCTTATGAAAAACAAAAAAAAACTTACCTATCTAATAAGGTGTAAAAACTTTTATGAACACTCCCTGATAAAGAGAAAACCCACTATAAGGTGCATTTACTTGGAAAAAATACACCTAATATCTAATGCCCCATACAATACAAAAAATTTCACATTTAATGACATTATAATGATCATCAGTTCATAATTATGTTTCTATTATTACTTATCAAGAAATGGAAAAAACCAATATCTAATCTCCGTATGTGATAATCTCTCACATATATATGCAACTCTATTAGGATTCTTCACATGTTTCACTTCTATGGAAACGTATTATAGATCTATAAAACTATAAATGGATGTGCTATCATTTTGTACAAGAAGCATGCATAGATACCTAATTTAAAAAGGAAATATAGTTAGTCAATTTAAACCATATTTTTATTAAAAAAATAAAAATTCAAACATCAATTTACTCACATGGAAAACAATTGAAACACATTCAGACCGAGCTCTTAAAAATAAACTAGATGCATGATATATTCTTTGATTAATCTCAATGGATAATCTATTCCACATATATTGGACTTTAGTGAAAACTCATAGATATTATTAAAGGAAGAAGAAGCCTAAGATAATCTTTGTATCCCAAAAGAAATATCAAAAGTATCCATGGTCGATTGTTCCTGAATGTGTTATTTCAATCATGCAATTTCTTTTTCTTTTAGATAATCCTATATAAGTTAATTGTCAAAAAACATTATAAGTAATTTTCAATCATATTTAATTAATATTTAAAAAAATGTATACCTCATATGAAATATAATAAAGAAGACCAGTTGGAAAAACTAAAAGATGACCCAGAAAACCCCCAACTCTAGTAATCTACTCAGTAAGAAATGGTAGTAGAGCATTAGGATCAATAATATCAAATAATGTATGAGTCATAACACAACAATATGTTTATGAGGATCTCCAGAAAACAACTCATAGTATACGATTTGGTCAGAGTGAGGAGGTGGAGGATCAAAGTAGGTAGGTTGGGTAGGGTAGTCTAGCTGGGATGGAGGTGGAGGATCAAAGTAAGCTAGCTGGGCAGGCTGGGAAGGTTGGGAATTCTGTGCAGATTATGACTGTCTTGCCATGTGTTTTAACAAATCCTACTGCACGACTTCTTGAATTTGATCACCCATATACTATTTCATCTCTTTCTGCTAGGATTTTAAGGATTCTATTTCTGGGTATTTTGATTGGTTACTCTGACCAAAAACATTTCGAATACTAACACTCGCCTGATATCCTTTAACACGACCGGGGTGTTCTGCCTTTCCTAAAGCAGTTCCTAGGATGTCTATCCTACCCTCAATGATAAAAGACCACAATGTCTCTTTCTCCTGAAGTTCATCCTGAAATGAAAAATGAAAAAGTTATATTAGTGTTTATAATTTATAAAATAGAAAAATTCATGAAAAATAAATAATATTTACTTACAATTTTATCATCTACTTTCATAGCTTCTCTATAAGACACTTTTCATTTTTTCCTCTTCTCGCTCATTTCCATTTTTTATGGCGAGTGGGAGGAGATGAAGGACCAAATTGGACCTCTTATGAACCACCACTAGATCGAGCTCTTAATGCTTCAAATTTTTCTTCAATAATTTTTTTCTCCATTAACGGATACCCTCCACGTGATAAAGTATGAGGGTATACATTTTTCAACTAGATCTCCTGATGAGATATTCTGGAGGCCTGTTACATAAAAATATACCAATAAGTAATTAGATAAATATATAATAATTTTTACAATATAAAATAATTATCATACCTAAATTTTTTCTTCATGATGGATGTTAAAAAACTATATCCATATATCTAAATCTATATATGGATACTTAAGGCATGGGTTTTCAAACTTTTTCTTTCCAAAAAAATAATTTTTTGTTAGTTTTGTTTTAAAATCTCACCATCGAACCGTTTCTAAAGTGATATGTATTTTCTTAAATTCTTTTGTTTCCTCAACATTGAATGTCATCTGTAATTGAATAAATGAAATATGTCATTAAAAATATTTAATATTCAAAAAATGAGATAAAATAAACCAATTGAGATATTTTACCGTCACGTCCTCCCAAATCTGTTGTTTTGCCATCCTGTCCACAGTCTTCTAATCAGGATATAAAATAATAATCCTACAATGGATCTACATTGATATATAACAGATAAACTAAACTGAATTTGGGATAGTTTCATTATTATCTTCATCAAAATGAATATGTAATCTATCATCTCCATGAGCAAGTGAATGTTTTGGTAAATGTGTAATACCACATTTACCAACTTGAGAAATTTATTTCTTTGCAGTAAAAAGATAAGTATCCTCCACTAAGGATGCATCAGTAGTCCTACAAAAAAACTATAAATTAAAAGTTTTCTTTCATTAAATAATTATATTACTGAATATTTAACAAAATGAAAAAATAGATATACCTCTATAACTGCTCCTCTCTCTCTATATCTAACATTTACACGAACAAGTGTAATGAAATTTTGTGCACCTACATATCATTAGATAACTGAATATTTAGAAACAAGGATGAAAAAAATAAGTAAAAAAAGAGGCATGTATTTGTATCTTTCAAAAAAAGAAACAAAATATAAATAATTACTAGAAAAATTAGGAGACTAATTTAGTGTTTTACCATATTCCTTCATCATGATCATTACATATTGCATGCACTATGTCTACCTTGTAGTCATTGTAATTATCTGGAAATCATGTAATAGATGGATAAGACTCATGTAAATCAATAACATCATCAGCATCATTCTGATCACCCAAATGGTATCTTTTTCCTTGAAAAATGACATACCACTGATCATTTAACGGATCAATGACATAAAATATCTGCTTTTCATGTGTTTCCATGATAAATGGTTCCTCATTCTAATTAAATCTTTTCAAATCAACCAATATAAATCCACAATCATCATGTTTCACACCACTATTTCTATCAACTCAATTACACTTAAACATAGTGACTCTAAATTTTGTATAATCAATTTCCCATATATCCTCAAGAACTCCAAAATATTCCAACAAAGAAAAAATTGGATTTTTATCTTTTTTACTTGAAAAATGCACTGCTTCAACGATAACCATCACACCACTATTTTAAACGGTACTCTTGTCATCCATATTTTTTGTGTAAAATGTGTAACCATTAATATCAAAACCACTCTATGTTATCACATTAAGAGATGGCCCCCTTAAAACCATTTCAACATTTATAATGAAGATATATATGTTCTCACTTTCTATTTTAACCATGAAACAAATGTCTTTTTATGCTCAATCATTAACCACTTTTCATTTATTTTTGGATATTATCTATTTAATTTAGCAATATGTGATGAGATATATGATTGAACATCATATGTGTTTCTCAAAATATATAAATGTGCCTTCATCACTTCATTATGTTGAATTAAATTTACCTTTAAGCCTTGAATCCCTCTACCTTCACTATCAACTGTCAAATTTCGAGATATAGGGAGACCAATATGCTCCACTTCCTACAAATAATCAGTACAAAACTCAATCACTTCTTCTAATACATATTTTTGAATAATAGAGGCCTCTAGTCGATAAGTATTTTTAACATATCCCTTTAAAATTTTCATATACCTTTCAAAAGGATACATCCAATGTAAATAAATAGGACCGCATATTCTTATCTCACACACTAGATGAATTACCAGATGAACCATTATATCAAAACATGTAGGTGGAAAATACATTTATATTTGAAAAATTATAAGATTAGATTCATTATCCAACTCATATAACAAATTTGGATCAATAACTTTGATACAAATGGATTTTAAAAAATTACATAACTCGATGATAGTCTTTCTAAACGCTAATGGAAATATACCACATAGTGCGACCAGTAGCTGTTGTTGAATCAATACATGATATTCATGAGGTTTCAAACCTATTAATTTAAAATCATTCACTGACATGAAATTATTCACATTTTAAGAACATCCCCTGGGTAATTTTATACCATATAGACACTGGAAAAAATTCAACTTCTCACTCTTGTTTAATGTGTGACAAGACAGAGGTAAATAGGTTATATTTCCTTTCATAGTGGGAAATAAATCCAAACATATTCCCATTATTATCAAGTCAAATATATAATTAAATCCATCTTTTGTATTTCATTTTATGTCTAATAAATTTCTAATCAAACTATCACATATATTTTTCTCAACATGCATAACATCAATGTTATTTTTTATCTCTAAAAATCTCCAATAAGGTAGTTCAAAAAAATAGACTGTTTCTTCCAGATAAATTTTTGAAGACCAGAACTACTTTTCTTTCCAAATGTAGAATCAATATTTTTTACCTTGTTTTAATATTCTTAAAATGGTTATGGGGAAATATTTTATTCTTGTAAACTATTAAATGCCTTTTTCAATATACAATAAGTATGATAATTTCGCAAAAATCTTTAATGTACCATGTAAACTATCTTTCTTCCATTATGAAATTGATAATATAAAGTCTCTTCTTCACAAATTGGGCATGATTTATGTCCCTTAACACTGTATCCAAATAATTTTCCATATTTAGGAAAGTTATTTATACTGAACATTATCATAGCATGCAAAAGAAAATACTCTTTCTTGTATGAATCAAAAAAATTAACACCTGACTCCCATAGAAGTTTCAAATCTCAATAAATGGTGAAAGATACACATCAATATCATTTCCTAGTTGTTTTGGTCCAAAAATCATCAATATCATCATAACATATTTTTTATTCATACATAAATGTGGGGATAAGATATAAACTACCAAAAAAATAGGCCATGAACTGTGTTGGATACTTGGGCTCCGATATGGATTCATTCCATATGTACACACTCCCATTATTTTATTTCTAACTTCACTTCCAAAATTTTGAAATTTTTTATCAAATCTCTTCTATTATGATGAGTCAGTAGGGTGACATAATTTACCATCAAATATGAGTTCATATGAATACCATATTAACCTTTTCGCATCAATTGAATTTAAAAATAGATGCTTCAAATAAGGATTTATTGGAAGGTACCAAATTGATTTAGCAGGAGATTTTATTTCGGTACCTAAGAATGAATCATAGTTAATTTATCGAAATTATATGAAGGGATTATTGGAATAAATTATTTGATTTAGCATGAGGTTAGATGTCAGTACATGAGACTAAATCTAAATTGACCTTTTCATTCATCTTATAGTGTAATGTTCCATATGTTGGATAGTTTGATGAAAATTCATATTCTTTCCTATAGAATACAAAATCACTAGGGAAAGCATGTATCTTTTTATACCCTAATCCCATTGGGAATAATATTTTATTCGCCTCATAATTGGAATCTGGAAGCTCGTTTCCTTCTAGAAGTAGCTCTTTTAAAAGCACAAGTAATTTAGAGAAACTTTTATCCCTCCAACCATTACTTTCTTTCAAGTTAAACAATCTCAAAATAGCTGATAACACTATATATTTACTATAACTTGGGAATAATGGTTTTTCAGAATCTCTATACAATTGTTCAACACTTGTTGTTTTTTCAATGGTTTCAACACCTAAATCATGAATTAAATCTTCTATACGATCCTCTGTCATATTATGAATATTTCATCAACATTATCTATTTAATTTAAAGTTCTTTCACCATGTCAGACCCAACATGTATAATTAAGGCTAAAACCATAACAGATGAGATGATCCTTTAATTCTCTAGAATCTAACTTTCTCATATTCAAACACTTCACACATGGATGGAAAATCAAATCCATGTTTTTAATATTTCGTTTAGAAAATTACAAGAAATCATCAACTCCTTTTTCATATTCATTAGTGATTCTTCATAAATTTATCCAATTACGATCCATTTAGTACCTGAAATCGTAATATAATCAGTGATATATTAAAACATATAAACATTTAAAAATATATATATAAACAAATAAATTTTAAACATAAAAACATACAATAAAATAATACTACATTTATGTTATATCAAGTTCATTTTTCACTATAATGTTATTTTCCAGAACAAAGATGCAAAAGAGTCATTGAATCAATAATAATTCACCATTAAAATTCAGTGTTAGAATCGAACATAATATACATATTAATTTCACAGTTGAATTCATTTAAATATCAATTCATTTATAAAAATTAGTGTCATAATCACACATAACATGCATATTACTCATATAAAGGAATTCAAATAATTTTAATGTATATGATTAACATCACCAACCATTCAAACAATTATAAATCTATGATAAGAGTGGTCATCAATTTACTCCTAAATTAATAAAAATAAATAATTTCATCAAAATAAAATGATAAGAATGAATTAGATAATAAAAGAATAAAAAATCTTCAAAAATTTAGTAAAACCAATTGATATGAATGAATTAGATAATATCTAATTTATTTATAAAATTATAAAAAAACTTACAATATTTGAATTTGAAGATGATAAATTGAGAAACAACCTCAATTTGATCCTTTTAATTCTTTGTAATAGTGAACACTAAAATATCTAACAAAATAAGTAGTATATATGATATATAATCATGAACGAACAAAAAAAATCAAACCTGTTTAGGTGTATCCATGAAGATGATTCAGATCAAAAAATACAAATGTAAACAAAAAACCAAAGATAAATTATGAAATAATGAGAACAGATGATCATGAAATGAAGATTAAAATGCTATAAATAAACCAAAATGAGGTGTGGGTGGTGGTTTTAAAGATTTTGGTACCGTCATGAGTTGGGAGAGATGAGATAATGAAAGTGGGTTTAGGGTTTAGGATAATCTAATGCATCTGTAAAAATTTTAACAGACCTTTTGGCATCAGTTTCTCTAGAAACCAACACCAAAACATTTTTTTATATATTTTCGGTGTCAATTCCTACATAAACCGATGTTGGATTTTTTCCGGGGTTTTGGAATCTATTTACTGTAAAACGAACACCAAAATAGGGGATTTTAAGCGTCATTTTATTGAAAAAATGACGCTGAAGCTATATATATTTTTTATTTTTTAGTGTCAGTTTTCATGAAAACTGATTCCATAAACTTTTTTCTTCACTATTTTTCATTGGGTTCTTAGAACCTATGTAAAAAACTTTATGCTAAATATATTATTTCCACTATCATAGTTTAAGAAAGGCTGGAAGATCTAGTTCATAAGCTCCATGAACATATTGGGTGCATTCATCACAATAAAAGGAATCCCGAGGAACTCATAATTCCCATAGAGACATAAAATTTCATCTTAAGAATATCATTATCATAAAAACTCAACTGATGGTATCTAGACCTAAGATCAATATTTAAGAACCATCTCACAAATTTTAACTAGTTGAAAAAGGTCATAAATTCTCCAAAGGAGTACTTTTTCTTGATCTTCACCTGATTTAGGTGGTGGTAATCAACACAAAGCCTCAATATCCAACCCACCATTTTCAAAAACAACACTGGATCCTCCCAAGGGGAAACACTAGGTCTGATAAAACCCTTCTCATGAAGGTGTTAAAAATACACCTTTAACTCCTCATGCTTAGGATAATCCATCTGATATGCCACATTAGATATCTATGTGGTCCTGAGGTGAAAGTCAATGAGAAATTCAATCTACCACCTCAGAGGTAGTCCTAAAACATCTTCAAGGAATACATCCATATAATCCTCCACTAATACTAAAATATAGATGACTACAGATCCCATTACACTAAGGGACAAAATCTACAACTGATGAGTGATAGGCTACAACATCTTACTCATGAGTCCCACTCATTCCACCATAAATTCCTTTTCATCCATGAAGGATAACCTCATCCCAACAACATGAAGGAATTTAAATCTAATGTGATGATAGTATCTCTGAGAATGCATCATGGAAAACCAATCCACACACAGGATGGCATCATTAGGTTTCATCATGATGATGAAGAGGTCCCATGAGAAAATATCTCCACTGAGCACCAAATCGTACTACCAATAGTTGTGTGATATAGAAGAATCACTCCCTATAGGAACCTCTAGCCACAACTGACAAGAAAAATACTCTATAGGAATATCTATCTCTTTCAAAAGGGATATAAAGATAGGGGATTGACTTAAATTTTTTTTCAAAAATTATTAGAGCTAAAGTAGAAAAGACACAGATCATAACTCTAATAATCTCATGTACAACCTGATCACATCCCTCTATAGCCTGAAACCAAACACACTCTCTACCACCAACCCACTGAGAATGGCATGGGATTACTAATGGTGGTGGTGGGAGTAGGTTATAGCACCAAATTCCTCTTGTAGCTCCTCCATACAGGGATCCACCTACCCCTCTTTCAGCAGCATCACCTTGGGGGATTTTTTGACCACACTTAGGAGATCCATAATCATGACACTACCTCTTATATGGAGATTCATCCAATGTATGTAAAATATCTACAACACATCATGTTGAGAAATACTAAGACATTTTACCTCACCTATCACAAGTATATAACCATCTCTCTCTAAGATTATTGGACCCTCTATGTGAATTATTTGTTGAAGATCCCTATGTATGAGTTTGGGAATGAGTATGCCTCTTTCACTGAAACCTTGATGTCTGAAACCTACTAGATGTTACATATGACTCATCCCCAAGATTTCCAATATCGAATCTAACTACCTAATGTCCCTCAACTATAAAATTATCTATCAAAAAGGCCCACTCCAACACTCCATTATAAGTAGGAATGCATACAAGGACCATGCTAGCTTAAATATATCTACATAGGACCTACTTAAACTTATTCACCTAGAAGTATCCATATTGGACCAAATTGAGAGAGTATAATGTGAGGGTGGTAAACCTCAATGTTTACTCAACAACTGACATATCACACTTCCACAGCTCAAGAAGCTCCAGATCTATATAGAGTGAAAGATCGAAGGATAATACTAATCAAAAAACAACTAATGGAAGCCTATCCATGAAAGTTTCACCTTATCATGGGTTTATGTGACAAATCCCCACCAAAACCCTACTACTCCATGAAGAAGATTGGATATAATAGAAACTATCCAATCAATTAGGGTCATCACAAGCTAGAAAACTCATAAAACTTCCTCATTCCATTCCTTAATTACCTATGGGTTTGGATCTCTATGGAACCTAAACGGTATCTATTACTGAAACTCACATAACGCACTAAGCCTATGTGCATATTCATCCTAACTGGCTAGAGATATCAGCTACCCAACATGTATTTAATCATACACCTGAACCTCTAAAGGTGGATCCATATGTTACGCCTCAGGTGGAAGCACTTATCCATGCTCTCCTTGAGGGAACACCTCAATAATGGGCCCATGTACTGAGGCCTCATCATGCAACTAGTCATCATCAAAACCTTGTATTAGAATCCTAGTTGGATATTGTTGTGGAGGAATCCTGAAAAATAATAAGATGTACCATGGAAATATGATCATATTTGGAGAGATAACTCAAGAAGCCCATGAATTTCCAAATACCCAATCATATATAATTCATGTACCTTTGGTTTTCCTATAATTGGTGCCTTAGTATTTCAAGTTCACAAGTAGCTAATTAGATTTTTGGAGTATGGATATGTCAGCTACCACACCATCATTGGGTAACCTGGCATGAGAGATGAACTCGAGACACTTCCACATCCTTTCCCTAAGTTCCCAAATCAATCCTCAAGACATTTATAACTCCAAACACTAACCATAGGAAACAAATCTTTTTATACCACTCTCTCATGAACTGACCCATCGAGGCTCCACTTGGGCCAACAGTAAGCTAAGAGTGACACCCCAAGCCCACCTTCAAAAGGCTAGGGGTGGTGATAAGTGATGAGTAGGCATATCACTAAAATGGGAGGTCTTATCCTAATATACCTATACATATACACAAACAAACCCAAATCCATACAATAATGAAGAGATATAAAATAACTGAAACATCTCGAGAGTAATCAATGCATGTGAAATCATCTATGGAATACATTAAAGTGAAGCAAGGTAATACAAAATCATAAAGGAAAAAATAAATCCCCAACCATAAATGAGGAACTTTCCTGATAACAATTGAAAAAGGGAAATATTGAAGTGATCTTAACTCACAATGTACAAGACTAACCACCGAACATGACAAGTGCCTCTAAGTACCGCTATGCTCCATCGATACAAGGTCCATGAAATTCACCAATGATCAAATTTTCATCTGTATAAGACACGACACATGTGGGTAAATTACATACAGGGGTGAGTATAGAAATAATTAGTAGGAAACCCTGAAAACCAAAAGGAAGCAATATAATAAAATAGTCATCTCAATTCATAGCCATAGAGGGAAAAGAAACCCAACATTAGATATGATCATATTAAAACCCCATTAAAAAATGAGAGGAAACTGAATATATAAAACCAACTAAGAATGATGGGTATACCTTTATATTTAAATGCCCCATATCCAATTCCAAATACCACACACAACCTCACAAGAATTAGAGTGGAGGGCCCTCTCTTTGTTACTACTCTCCATAGCTTAGGGGTACTATCTTCAGTGGAGGGCCTTCTCCCATATGAAGTATGATAAAAGGAGAGTAAAACTCTATAGATAGAGGGCCTACACCATTTATAACGTGGGGGAGTACTGACTCCACCTATATAAATATTATAATGGATCTGAATCCTAGTGTGATAGTGGAGTACTGAACCCAAGATCTCTTTAGTGATCAAAACACAATAACTTCCATCTATTGAGCATCACCATAAGAATATTCCATCTCATACCACGTCATTTAATATATTTGATGCTAAAATAAATTCCACCACCAAATATTATATGGAAAAATACTCAGGATGGGCTACTAATGGGCCCAAATCCTTGTCCAAAAGAAGGAGATACACAAGGTAAAAGGTTTAGGGAAAATTATATGTCATATAAATTAGGGTGTACAACACATGAAACCCCCAAGGATTTGGGAATGGTCTTCCCTAGAAATGTCTTGGCCAAATATATACTTCCACACAACATGTTTTTATAGGGACATGGCATGTTTGAGGCGTGACCCAATCGCTGATGGATAGCTTGACGAACCATCGCTGTCGGGCCGTCACCCTCCGGGATGCTTTGCCATCTCAGCTGGCAACGACTCCTTCCCAGCTGGGGCTCTCTCTGGAGTGACCCCTTCATGGGGAGGGGGGTTCCCTTGTGTGGAGGGTTAGAAAAGGCCACACAGGGGAATTCCCTTTTTTTTAAAAAAAATAGGGACATGGCATGTTTGATCACTTAGGGCCATGGGTGTGTGTTATCAGTACACAAATTGGACACCTGGGTAACATCACATGGTGTGTGGGGAATTACACATATTGTGTAATATTTAATTCAGGATGTAACCCTAACCATCATAATAATATGAGAAAAATTCTTTGTGTTACTCTAGAAGACATGATTTTTAGTTAGGTTTTTCATAGACAGTGACGTCTGGTCACCTGATCTTAACACACTCCAAATTTTCCATATCCACCACCATGTTTACAATTTGACTTGCCCAAATACACCAAATTCAAAGAGTAAAACCTCAAATCATCGATTCCTAGAATACCATGGTTGGAAATTGGTATTCTGTTCTCTTGATAGAAATTCATCACACCTCCTGTCATTGTTTGGGGTCCCAGTCCATGGAACCAACATCCAAATTCCACAAATATACCTCAATCCATTTGAAAACCATTGATACATGTGCTGTTTATTCACATTTCATGATTATGAGGGCTTGATCATGCTCAAACTAGTCTAGAAACTTTGAATCATGGATCCCATAGGACAATGATGAAGAACACAAATAATAGAGGTGGGAGAGGCACAATAACAAGATAAGATTATCAATGGCCAAATTCTATCCTAACCAATTATTATAAACATGGAAACCCTAAATGATGTCAATAATGGGTGCAATGAAAAATTATAATTATGTTAACATTTTTTAATTAAATTCTTGGTCAGTGTGAAGATGAAAATCCCATAATTAATTAGATAATGAATCCATGTTCATCAATCAATAACACTAGGGATGGAAACCCCCAAATATTGATATATACCTAAAGAAAGGATCTATAATTGTTGGAAAACACGTTTTCTAGTGATGTTTTTGAATATTCCACTATTTTTTTCACTCATCCCATGAATCTCTTCAATTTTTCATCATTAATCCATGTTCTCAAGTACATTAAAACCAATAGTGGATCACCTCCTCATCCTCTAATATCCCAGGGTTATATGGCTAACCCTAGATATTTTCCTTAAAGGTTTATTTATAGAGGTGTGAGCTAGGTTTAAAAATTTAATACATTAATAAATTATTTATTTAATTTATTTAATTCACCCTCCTATAACCGACTTCAATAGAACATCTAAAAATGACTAACCTTATATCTTTCCTAGGGAAAACCCCACCTTCCAAAAACAACCATGGTCTCAAATTTTCCATATGAGGCCCCAATCAATAAAAAAACATTTATTATAAAAATATATGTGTTCAATATTTAATATATTTAATATTTTTAATTTATTAATTCTAGGAACTTATAACACCCAAAACACGACAACAACTCCAAGTAAAAATCTATAAATACTTAAATAAATATTCAAAGGACTTAATTCTAAAACTAGAGTTCTTACAAGTTCTTTTAAAAGGGTTTGTAAAAAAACCTCTATCTTCTTCTTATTTAGGTTCTCATCACCATTAAAGTTAGGGTTATTGGTTCTTGGTTTCTATTAAAACCATGGATATTCTTTTGGTTCTTGGTTTCCTTTAAAACCAAGGGATTTTCTTCTTTTTCTTTAGTTCTTGGTATTGTGTTAAAACCAAGGGAGAAATATAACCCTATAAATACTTCTTGAGGGGAAGAGATATAGGGGATCATTCTTAATCTATTGTTGAAATCATTTATCAAATTAGTCCCTTTTAATTTCCACAATTTATTTTCCACTACACTTAATGTTTTAATTTGTTCCACTATAGATTTACTTTGATTGTTTTTTTATTAAATAGAAATATTTCCTATTAATAAATCTTATTTTATAACATCGCATTAAAATTGTTTTTAAAAGTAAATTCACTTACCCTCTTTGAATTTTATCTTTGAGAAACACTTGGTATCATAGGATATCTTTGTGTTTTTAAAAAAAATCATTGTTTTCAAAAATTAGTTTTAATTTTTAAAATATTATTTTTATTTCAAAGTTTTATATTTTTAAAATGGAATATTTTTCAAAAAAATTTGGTGGAAATAAAGGAAACTCTATGGGTCGTGATTTTTTTAATGGTTTATACTATAATTATTGGAAAAATCATATGTACACTTTTCTTGGTAGTATAGGAAATCTTGTTTGGAAAATTTTTATGCATGTATTTACTCTTAAACAATCAGAGGATAAATATACTCCCAATGACATATCCTCTTTTGAAATCAATAACAAATCTATGAATGATTTACAATATGTTTTATATTTTAATCTCATTTATACATGTAAAACAACTCATGAAATCTAAAAATTGGTAGAAGTAACTCATTAAGGAAAGAATAAATTTAAAGATACCAAGCTTTAAATGTTTAGATTTTTTTTCTAAAAGATTTAATATGCACCCAAATATATATATTATTAAAATTTTTATGCAATTAAATGACATATTCATTGTAATAAAGTTTTTTTGTGATATTCTTATTCTAGATACTTTAGTCAAGAAAATACTTTAGGTTTTACCAATCAATTGGGAACCTAAGGTGATGAAAATTCAAGAAGAAAAGGACATCAAAAACATGATGGTCGAGGAACTAATTAGATCTATCATAACCTATGAGATAATAATTAAGTGAAAACATGATAAGGAAGCTAAATAAGTAAAGGATACAAATATAATCACCTTAAAACTAATTAATGACGACTCTTACAATAGTGATGAAATGGATCATATAGCCAAGAAGATGAATATATTATTCAAAAGAAATAAATCCTTCCAACATGACAAAAAGGAGGATGATCCACATGAATAATAAGTAACATGCTTCATATAAAAAAAGAAGGGACACATAAGGCTGGAATACCCCTTGATCAAAAATAATAACAAGGAGAAGAAGAATAAAATCAAGAAAGACTTAAAGGTTTGAACCTCCGTGAAATTTTTTATTCCCTCCCCTAAAGTGAGTTAAGCGATGAAAGTCCCAAGTGACTCATGGAAAAATTTGAGGAAGCATGTCTAATGAGTAAATCCCAAAAAGCAACATGGTACATGGATATTGTATGCTCTCAAAATATACATGGTGACCCCTATGTATTTAATCAACTTGAAAAACTTCATGGTGGATATGTGACCTTCAATGAAAATTCAAGAAGAAAAATCATCAGTTTAGGTACAATTAGTTTTTTCAATTCTATGATTATAAAATTTCTTTTATTAATTGATGTTTTAAAACAAAATTTTATAATAATTATACAATTATGCACCAATTATTTTAAAATAAATTTTTAAAATTATTTTTTCATAGTTTTTAATCTCAAAGGAAAACTTTTATTTACCTTATTTTATTTTTAAAATGTGTATATTATCAATTTAAAATATATTTATTCTAAAAATGGTAAATTTTTTACCATTAAAGAGAGTGAGTCTTGGATTTGGAATAGACTCTTTGGTCATTATAGCACACACACACCCACTTGTTAAGATCAAACAACATCAACTAGTATAAGATTTACCAAAATTGATTTTCAAAGATAATGTTGTTTGTGGACCTTTACAATTTAGAAAGAAACAAAAAAAATTATTTCATACCTATAAAATAAGTATCAACCTTTAAATCCATTTAACTTCATATTTATCTTTTTGGAACAACTCAAGTCGAAAGTATCGAAGGAAAATCGCACTCTTTTGTGATTTTAGATGATTATATACAATTTAATTGGTGATTTTTATTGGAACATAAATACGAGGCCTGTAAAATATTTATAAGATTTACCAAGAAGGTGAAAAATGAAAAATGGAACAAACTAATTTATATTATAAGTGATCATGGGAGAGATTTTGATAAAAAAGAGTTTTATGAACTTTTTGTTTCATAAGTTTTTAATCATACTTTTTCCACACCTAGAACACCTTAGTAAAATGGGGTAGTCAAAATATAGAATCAAACTCTTTAAAAAATCTCAATGTCCATCTTAAAATATTTAAAAATCCTTCATTAATTTTGGGATGTGGTGGTCAATACCTTAAAACATGTTTTCTTAAGTCCCTTTCTCAAAAATATCCATTATGAACTTTGGAAAAATAAAATTTCAAAAGTTCATTTTTTCAAAGTGATTAGATTTAAATGTTATATTATTAACACTGAAGACAAACTAGGGAAATATAATCCAAAATAAAATAAAGAATAATTATTGGGTACTCTAACTAAATTAAATCCTTTTGAGTATTCAATTAAAGAACCAAAACCATTAAAGAATATATCCATATCAAATTTGATGAAAATATTCTTAATCATTCATTCCAATTTGAATATGTGTATAACCTTGAACCTTTGAATTTTAATCATCCACCTTATCCTAATGATACTATCATAGATGAATCACCTTCTAGTCCTCTATCTAAAGCCTTGAAAAAAATCCATAGTCCATTAGTTGTAAAATATTATCAGTGATTTTCAAGATGATACACATACTAGAATATATATATTAAATGAAGTTGGGAATAATTTTTCTATTTATTTTCTAGAACCTAAAATCCTTGATGATGCTATTAACAATGAAATTTTTGTTTTTTCTATGAAATAATATCTAAACAAATTCCAACAAAATAATGTTTAGACTCTTATAGAAATTCCTAATGATCATCTTGTTATTAACACAAAATGATTTTTTAGAAATAAATTAGATGAGAAAGGTAACATAACACATAACATATCTTGACTCATATCCAAATGCTAAATCAAGAAGAAGGAATTAATTATGGTGAAACCTTCTCACCCATTTATCTACTAGTATAACAATCCATACTTAATATATATTACATATAAATAGATGTATATTCACTACATAACATAAAAATATATACTAGAACCATACAAGTTTAGTTTATTTAGAAACATGTAAATATAAACAACTGATTCATAAAATATCTACATCGTCTCCCAATTATTTCTTCATAACTAGAACCCTTTTATATATTTCATAATTAATAATTTTTTTCATAACCTAGGGAATGGAAACATAAGAAAAGGGTGAGATCAGATGATTAGTAAGGGTAAGGAAGGGAAATATCAATGATTAGATAAGCATAACTTGATAAAAATGGAATAATAACATGAAATTAACATTTAAAAATTATACGCTATATATCATAGATCATAATATCATGTCATGAAATAAATCTTGGTGGTTAATAAGATATGAATCATAAAGAAACATGAGTGATGAGAGAATATCATTGGAATAATTAATGGAATTGTGGCTTATACTTAAGAATAGAAACTAATTTTCTTAACAGTCAAGGATCACTACAAAGACTATAATAGTGGAATGGTTTTACTTACCAAACCATCATAGTAGTAAAGTTTAACTCCTAAGACTATCATAGCAGAAAATATCCCTTACTGAATTTTGTTCACTCCCCATTCCAATCCTATTATCTCATGAGATATCAATTTTTACCCAATACATTGGAGGGAGATATAGGTCCAAAATATCACATAATAAAAATCATACATATGTGTTCCACAAGATCATGAAACATTCATTACATTAGAAACCATGAAAATAAATTCATTTCATAAATACTTCATCACAACATAACTCATGGAAAAGAAACAGGATTCATAAACATCATGTCATCATAAACATAAACCATCCAGATAAATAATAAGGATGTTATGCTTGGATAATATCCCTAGTAAAGTATAATTAAAAAAGGATGTTATTTTAGATGGAAAATTATTTTGAAAGATCACCTGGAATAATTATATAGGAAAATAACCTATCCATTTTGAAATCACTTCTTTTTTAAAAGAATTGCACACATATAAAGGAAAAGAATTTCTTTTAAAATAACCTTGTAAAATTTTAAAGGAATATTAAAATAATAATTTATTCATGAATGTGGTAAAATATACTCATTTTGTATAAGTTAACAAAAAATTCCGTCTATATTTTTTTCCATAAAAGTCAAAAAGTACCTTGTTTGGAAAATGAAAAAAATAATCCTTACAAATCGTTTTGTAAAAAAATAAAACAACACAAGGGTAAATATGAATTTGAACAATTTTAAGATTATATTAATTTTTTTTACAAAAAATGGACATAAAATATAAATATTCACCAAAAGAGACTTAAACATAGACAATCAAAACTAATGATGAAATTGTGAAATAAACCCATACCTCAAGTCTCACCTTTCCTCGTTCACATTAAAAATTCCTATATAATAAATATGAATCTATTATAAATTTATTAAATAAATTTATTCATTTATATAATACCATTTATTATTTATTTATAACATCTTATCACTCTTAAATTAATAAATTTTTATTAAAATCATTGTTCTAGGTGATATCTGCTTCGTTTTCCAAGCATGTTTCAGTTTGATAGTCCCGATATTTATACTTTTATCATATCCCCATCATTAATAGAATGTTAATAATGGCATAAAAATCATATATATTCACTATATACTTATTTATAATCATTCATAATATGTACAAATAGCAAAATTAATTACACTGTTCATGGAGACGATAGGTCGTACGTACGCATGAATGTTGTTTCCATTTTTCGACTCATGGAATGGAAGAAAGGTAAATAATAATTAAAATTTATATAACAATTAATATATCTTATATATAATATTTATTCATAAAATTCATCCTTATTTCCATACATGTGAAATATAAATGAAAAATAAATCACATCACATCGTAGAGATGGTAGTCCATACAAACGCACAAGAGATGTTATCGTTTCACAAAAGATTTGATGGTAAAAATGTTGTCATAATAATATAATTATAGAAGTAAAATTATTTCATAAATATCATATATAAATATTAAACCCATCATAATACCCATCCATAAAATATGGTGATGAAAAATTGATTTTATCACTATGTGGAGATGGCAAGCCACACGTACACACAAGCGATACATTCACTTCTTGTATGATGAGAAATAGTGGATATAATAGTGTTTTAATAATTATAACAAAATTTAATCATATTTAGGATATTTAATTTATTATTTTATGATAAATATCATATATTTAGAAGATTTAAATAAGAGTATAAAAAATAAAGTGATCGATTAATATGATTACCTCTTCTTTGAAACAACTCCTTTAGATATGCTCTAAAGGGATCTAGGGTTGGTCTTTTGGGAATAAAATAACTTCTATAATGTGTATATGGAATTTTATAAGATAATTTTTTAGATTATAGTATATATATAAGGCTCAATGTGGTGTAATGAGGTGAGGGAGGAGGTCCCCTTTTAAAATTGAGGTGAGGGACACTTGAAATTTATCAAAAGATTAAATTATAATAAATTCAATATAAATAAAATACCTAAAAATGGAAAGTTATTTGAAAATAAGGTGGTATAGGGTTGTAATCCCATAAAAAAATAAATTTTATACAAGTTTTGGTCCAATTTTAAACCTTATCATTTTGGTTAACCCTTAGTAAACCTATTTTAATTTAACTATGGTAATAAAATTTTCAATATTAAAAGGTTATAATTTTTAATTATAAGGTGAAAATTAGATCATAAATACCCAATTTATGAAATTTTGGACCATATAATAACCAAATTTATTTATTTATTTTTAAATAATTTAATAAAATATTATTTTGATAAAATATTATTATTTTTTATTTTGACACTATCCATTTAATTTAAATTTAAATACATTAAGAAAAAGGGGTAATTCAAATATAATGCTTTAAAACCTCCCTAATATGTCATATAGATTTATAAAATTCTTGTTTCACTTTAAATCATTAAAATTATCTCTTTAATTTTTTTAAAATAATTTATTATATTATTTTATAAAATAGAGAAATATTTCATCGGCGTTGTATAAGAAATTAAGGCCATTATATAATTACTAAAAATTAAAAATAAATTTTCATCATGAAAATAATTTTATTAAGATCATAATAGACTCTTATACTTTTCTATATCATAATTTTCTCCCAATGTGGACACATAAGAGATATTAAAAACAAATTGAGTAACATTTTGTAACTTTTTTTTTGATTTAAATAATATAAAAGTAATTTTAATGGAAAAGTGTCCATTAAATAACTAAATTTAGAGAATTAGGTGTTAAGTATCGAATTATATTAATCCAATAATAATTAGGATGAAAAATTATGTCCTTATCACTTATTTTTAATCCAAATTAACCTAATTTAACCATTATCGAGGTGATAAATTTTACCAATGTTACTATTCATAATGAAAAAAATAAAAGGTGACTAATTAAAAAATTTGAAAATCATTATTCTAAATATTAAATTCATTTAATCTAATTCAATACCTATAAATGGTATAAATTAATTTTAATTCAAGTTCACAAAATGCGATCAAAACTACTTTTTAGGGAAAATATGTTTTTAAGCATAAAACTGAATTTATTCTTATGCTATGTTCAGAAAAAAATATTTGATGAATGTTTAAAAAATATGATCAATTAAATAATATATAAATTTAATTAAAATTAATCACCAATAGGTATTAATTTAATTTATAAAAATACATTGCATGCAAAAAAACCATTTTTTAGAAAAATATTTCCTTTTCTTTCAAATGTTTTTTATTTTCATTTATAATCAGTTGATAAGTAATGAATTAAATTTATACATATATAACCATAAATTTTTTATAATTTAGTTATTCCTATCCATATCCACCAATACAATGGCTAGATGATAACTTATTATTTTAAATAATAATATTTTAATAGTATATTGTAGTTTTTTTAAACTTGGTGTTACGTGTAATGCAAGCTATCAAAGAAATTAAATTTATTTGAAAAAAATATATCATAAAATATTGGGGTGTTAAATTATACCCCCTTAAAATGAATTTCTCCCTCAAATTTTTCCACTCTGATACAAACAAATGATAATAATTTTTCCTTATTACATCCTTAGGTTCCCATGTATCTTCCTCAAATTGATGGTTTCTCCAAAAAACTTTGACCAGGTGACTAGTCTTATTTTGTTACAATTTCTCTATAAGATCCAGAATATCTACTGTTTTTTCTTTATAGGAAATATCTTTCTCCAATATTATGACCACTGAGTTTATTACTTGTAAAGGATTAGGTTTTTACTTCCTCAGGAGAGATATATGGAACACATCATGAACTTGAGAGAGATTCAGTGGAAGAACCAATAGATAAGATACCATCCTGTTATGATCAATAATTTCACAAGGATTGATATATCTAGGTCTTAAATTTCCCTTATTTCCAAATCTTATCACTCTCTTCCAGGGTGGTATTCATAGGAATACCTTGTCACCCATTTCAAACTCTAGATCTTTCCAATAATTGTGAGCATAATTTTTTTTGTCGAATTTTAGATTCTCTTACATAACAATTAATAGATATAACATTCTCTACCATTTCCTCAGATAGATTGGGTCCCGATATCTTTCTTTCTCCAACTTCATTCCAATATGTTGAAGTTCTGCACTTCTTAACATAGAGGGATTCATAAGGATCCATCTGAATGTTGGAGTGAAATATATTGTTTTAAGAAAATTATTACAAAGGAATGTGTTGATCCCAACCAAATTTAAAATCTATTTAACAAGCTCTAAAAATTTATTATAGAGTTTTAATGGTCCTCTTAGACTAACCATATCTTTTAGGATGATAATCAGTTCTGAAACTTAACTCTATATCCAGAGTCTTCTGAAGACTTAGCTAGAACTTTGAGGTAAACCTTGGATCCCGATCAGATACAATAGAAAGTGGTGCTCCACACAATATTACCACTTCATTAATATATATTCTAGAAATATGATCAAGAGATAAATAATATATGATAGTAATGAAGTGTTCCAACTTTTTAATGTGATTGAATATAACCCATATACAACTATGGACTTTAGATGTTTTGGGGAGTCTGAAAACAAAATCCATGGTAATGTTTTTCCATTTTTACTCAGTCAATGTTAATGGTTGTAACATCACATTAGACTTATGTCACTCATCTTTAACATTATGAAAAAAAAGCATTGAGAAACATACTCTACAATATCTATCTTCATTCCATCCCACTAGAAATACTCTTTTAGTTCTCTATAAATATTTGTACTTCTAGGATGAATAGATAATGATGAAATATGAGCCTTATCCAATAGCTCATTCTTCAAATCTAGTATGTATGGTACACATACATGGTTCCTAAAACTTATTATTCCATCATAATTAAGGTTGAACTTAGGAACATTTCTCACATTATTTTGAAGCTGTAAACTTTCCTTCTACACCTCTTTATTCTTTACTTGGATTAATGGTTGAAAATTTATTTGATCCAGATAATATTTACCCCCTTCCTTTAATATTTCTATATCCATCCTTTTTAAATCCATAAATATTGGATCTTTTGTGATCCTAAACATAGAAAATTTTGAATTATCCTTTAAACTTAAAGAATCTACTACCTTGTTCACTTTCCTAGGGTGGTAATGTATTGAGGAGTCATAATATTTAATAAGATCCAGCCATCTTCTTTGGAACATGTTCATATCTTTTTGAGTGAAAATATACTTTAAAATTTTTTGATCAGTACACATATCTCACTTTTCTCCATACAGATAATGCTTCAATATATTTAAGGAAAATTTCCATAACTAGCTCCAAATCATGAGTTGAGTAACTTTTCTCATAGAACTTCAATTAGAATGAGGAATAAGCTATTACCATATCATTTTTCATGATAACACATCACAATCCCTTATTTGATGCATCACTATAGATCAAAAACCTTTATCTACTATAGGGTAGTGTGATCATAGGTCCACTAACCGACCTTCTTTCTAGATCCTTTAAATTCTATTTGAATTCCTCCATCCATATGAAATTTACTCCCTCTTGAGTCAACTTAGTGATTGGATTATATAATCATGAGAATTATTTTACAAACCATCAATAATATCTAGAAAACCTAAGAAAAATATGGATTTTAGTCACTATAGTTTTTATAGTCTATTTATTAATAAATTCTATCTTTTAAGGATCTACTGATATACCCTCAATTGAGATTATATAAGCCAAGAATGAAACTTTCAAAATCCAAAGTTATCAATTGGTAAATTTTTAGTAAAGATTATCCTTCATAAGGGTATTCATCACAATCCTCAAGTTATATTCATGTTATTCCTTGATCTCTGAATATATAAGAATATCTTCTATAAAGACTACCACAAAACTGATCAACATAGTCTGTAAAGACTCTATTCAGGAAGTCCATGAAGAAATTAGAGGCATTAGTAAGACCAAAATAAATCGCTATAAATTTATAGTGTCCATACCTTGTATGGAATACTATCTTAGGTATATCATCCTTTTTGAACCTCAATTGATGATATCCAGAACAAAGATCAATCTTAGAAAAGTATTGATCTCCACGCAGTTGATAAAAAAAGTCATCAATACTGGGTAGTGGATACTTGTTCTTGACAGTGATCTTGTTAAGTTATATATAACTAATATAGAGTCACATTGATCCATATTTCTTATTAATAAATATAAAGTGTGCACCCCATAGTGATGCACTAGGGAGTATGAATCCATTATCAATATTCTTATAGAGTTTCTTCTTCTATTATTGCAATTCAATTGGGGCCATTCTATAATGATTCTTTGAAATAGGCATAATACCAGGTATAAGTTCTATAAAAAAACGAACTTCAAAGTTTGGTCGAATATTGGAAAATTTTTCCATAAAGACATAAAAAAATCCCATATAGTAGTCGTATACTTAATTTTGAGTTTCTCCCTAACCATTTGAGATAGATAACCTTCATGTACAAGAATTAATACCCACAATATAGAATAAATTTCCATTATAATTTCATATTCATCCTTGCATCGATAAATGATCATAGGTTCATTTAGAATATGAAATGCGACTTACCTTCCTTGAAAATTGATATGAGATCCATATAGAGAAATATAATCCATGCCAAGAATCACATAAAATTAAACTAAAGGGAGAATCAAAATATTGATAGTAAGAAATTTCCCACAAAATTAAATTAGAGAAGAACTATAAACTTGATATACAACCATTATGCCATTAAGAGTTTTCACAGCTCACTCAACATCTAATTATTGAGGTGATATGGTGATACCCTTATAAAATTCTTTATAAATTAAATGATGGGTGGATCCAGAATCAAATAAGATAAAAGATGGTCTAGATTGGATTATAAGTGTACCTTTCATCATGTTATTCTCATAACCCATTTTGAAAATTATGATTTTATGAGATTTACCTTTATATTTGAGCTTATTAGGTTGTTTATTATGATAAAAAAATCTTCGAATTCATGAAATAGTTGGAATAATGACTATACTCCTATAATTTGAAGTATTGGAGTGTGGGTGGTGCATTATGTGGATCTTTATCTCTATTCACATCATTAGCTAACTTCTTCCCATCACTTTGGAATTTTATTTCCCAATTACTTTTTACACTTTAAGTATTTACCAATTATCTTAAGATAATTTCCCCCATGTTTCCTTCCACATTTCAAGGATAAAGTAAATCTCATATTATTTTCTCCATGGTTTTTATAATTTCCTTTTAATTCCATTTTTATTTTCTTTTTGAAACCATGAGATTGATGGTTAACTCCAATATCCATCTCCACCTTGAGACCACATCGAATAATTTCTTCATAGTTACTAAAGTCTCTAATAGCTAATTCCTTCTAGAGATTTCATTTTAATGAACCAAAGAATTGATCAATTTTATTTTTAGGGCTGATAATTAAACTAGAAAATACCTTTTAAGCCTTGTAAAATTTTCCTCATAGTTACCAATGGATTCATCATGCTTTTGCTTCAGCTCAAGAAATTAATTCTATATATTTGTATATATAATATGAGGTAAGTAATTTCTGAATAATATATCCTTAAACTCATCTTATTCCATGGATTAAATTTCTTCCTTTTGCCTCGTATTCTTGATAAGATTCCACCATTGATCTGATTCACCTTCCAGATGATAAATAGATAGGAAAAAATTTTCATGTCCCAAACATTGAATAATAGAAAATATTTTCTCAATGGTGTTGATCCATCATTCACCCACTATTTTATTATAAGATCCACTAAAAAAAAGTGGATGTTACCTTATGAATGATTCAATAATACATTTTTCACTCCTTTGATCATTTGGAAACTTTACATGATACATTGCCTATGAAAGTTTCATGAGCATAATAGTAATATTATTCAGTTTAGCTTCCATAAAATTAGGTTTCTTAGGTGTAAAATCATTTCATTTTCCATGACATTCAATATAACACGTTTCCTTCGGGTTCTATCCATTGACTAAAAAAATTAGTATGAGAAACAATAATCATAGTGGAAAACTACATAATTCTAACATATCATTTATAGAATTTCTAAATCATTACACCTTCTTCTATGATACCTTAGGTTTAACCTAGGTCATTCATGATTGTTCCCAAAACATTAGGATCATATCCTATACTTATACCTATCCCCATAGTTTTCATAAAATATTTCTAACCCTAATATCCAAAGATTGACTAAAACTTACTTTGATACCAACTATCACAACCCATAATTTTCAAAAATTGATATTAAATATAAATAGATGAATATTAATTACATAACATAACAATCCATTCCAAAACCGCATAGGTCTAGTGTATGTGGAAACTTGGAAACATAAATAACTGGTTCATAAAATATCTTCATCATCTCCCACTTATTTCTTCATATCAAGAACTATTTTATACATATCATAATTAATACCATTTTTTATAACTTAGGGAATGAAAACATAATAAAAGGTTGAGATTATATGCTCAGTAAGGGTAATAAAGGGAGATATCAATGATTATGTAAGCATAACATGAGCACAAGGTAAAAATAACATGAACTTAACATTTGAAAACTATACCATACATATCATATATCATAATCTTGAGTCATGGAATAAATATTGGCAGTTCTTATGATATGAATCATAAAGGAACATGAGCCATGAGATCATATCACTACTGGAAAATGGACCTATACCCACGGTTTGGCACAAAACCGTGGGTATAGGGTACCCCTATACCCACGGTTTTCGCAAACCGTGGGCATAGGGGTAAAATGGTGACCTATACCCACGGTTTCATAAAACCGTGGGTATAGATCACCTATACTCACGGTTTTGCACAAAACCGTGGGTATAGATTATTTTTGAAGACCTATACCCACGGTTTTGAAGAACCGTGGGTATAGGTGTTTTTTTTGAAGGTGTATACCCACGGTTTTGGCCAAACCGTGGGGGTAGAGTTTTCCAGAAGACCTATACCCACGGTTCTTCAAAACCGTGGGTATTGGGGTTTATTTTTTTCAAGACCTATACCCACGGTTTTCAAAACCGTGGGTATAGCTTTCCCGCCATTAGGCGGGGAAAAAAATTACGCGGGACAATGGGGAAAAATTGGCGGGAACACGATTTTTATTAATATAAATACAAATATAAAAATATATGTTAAAATGACAATAAAATGCCTTAGCCCAGTCGGTCCCTTTGTTCGGCACTCTCAGGAGATTCTGCATGAAGCCCGAGTTCGATTCCCGCCTGCATTTATTTTTCATAACAGAACTAATATTAATATATATATAAAGATGTATACGCTTTACAACGAATTAAAAGGTAGCTCGGTTGGTCATTGCTGCGGTGCTTGGCCGGGGTGCCGTAGGAGTCGCGGTTTCGAAACCCGGGGGCGAAATTCTTTTGAAAACGTGAAGTTAATTATATTTATATATATATAAAAATATATATTAGTATTTCAAGTAAGTAGAGTAGCTCGGTTGGTCTGTCGGTTTCCGCGGAAACGAGGTCTTGCGCGCGACGCGGTTTCGAATCCCGCAGGGATCGATTTTTTGAATTTAAATAATTTATATTAATATATATACAAAGATATATCTATATTAAGCAGATAAAAATAGTGGCTGGGGTGGTCTGTTAGTGCGGGACGGCCGTAAAGCTTGATGT
Source organism: Viscum album (assembly GCA_963277665.1). Classification (NCBI taxonomy): domain Eukaryota; kingdom Viridiplantae; phylum Streptophyta; class Magnoliopsida; order Santalales; family Viscaceae; genus Viscum; species Viscum album. The sequence goes on along the minus strand of OY728121.1, from coordinate 1,400,602,870 downwards.
GCTGCACGGGTTCAAAACCCCCTGAACCCAATTTTTTTGAAAAAAAAAATTACCCACGGTTTGAAAAACCGTGGGGTCTGCTATGTGCCACGCTGGAACAGGGTTGTGCCAAATTGGACTCTCCTATACCCACGGTTCTCCAAACCGTGGGTATAGGCTGAGACCCCTATACCGACGCCATTCCAGCCCACGGTTCCCAAAACCGTGGGTATAGGCTATACCCACGGTTTTGGGGGCTATACCCACGGTTTTGAACCGTGGGTATAGGTCGTTTTTCCAGTAGTGTATCATTGTCATAAGTAATGAAATAATGGAATACAAATAAGAATAGAAAATTATTTCCTTATATAATGTCCTGAACCAGGTTCCACTGAACGATTCCATGATTCAGTGGGTCAGATGGCCTCAAACATGCCTCCCCATACACCCTAGGATGTCTACTAATAGTGTGGGTGTAAGGTGGTATAGTGGGGAGAATATAACCTCATAATAACAGTTTATCACAATGGTGTAATCATAATCGTGCGGCTTGGGTCGTACAATTTCTACTAACCATGCGACCCAACCTCCTTTTCCAAAAAACTAAGCCTCTGAGCTTCAAAAAATCCCCAAACACCACCTAAAATTCTGTGAAATCATTAGTAACTCACATTAGGTAAAAAATAAAGAGTTAAATCAAAATTAAAAAGATATGGACCCTAATTAAAAACCCAATATTTTACAATCTTCCACCCTTAAAGAAAATTTTCCCTAAATTACCCTTCCAAGGGTGGTCAATCATTGTTTGAGAATAACTCTGGAAACTGATCATGTACATCAACCACCTACTCCTAAGTCTCATCCTATAAATGTCTATGCTACCATAACACCCTTACTATAGGAAAAACTGACCTTAGATATCCTTCATGATTTGATCAATGATACGTATAGTATGTTCCTAAAAGGATACATCTACATGTAACTAAAAATCATCTAGATATAGATATGATATGGGTCTAAGTGATAATTACGTAGCTAAGATATATAGAAGATGTCATGCATGGCTTGGTACCTTTGAGGTAACTGAAACCAATAATCTATTGGCCCGAATCTCTCCATAATCTCAAAAGGCATGAAATATTATGGTGAAACCTAACCCTTTCTCTAAATCTATCTATGCCCCATCCTTAGAGAGATGTGTAAAAAAAAAAATCCCCATACTAGAACTATAGAGGTCATCAATGATAATATATGTGTGATTTTTCTCTATACTGTGTCTTGGTCATCCATTTCTGAATTATTTGAACCTTCTCTATAGTCTTATGGATGATACACAGTCTAAGAAGGGCTACCTGTCCTTCCTCTAACTAGTATAGAGGTGATCAATATGAACTACCATAAAAATCCTCATAAGGTTTCATATGTATAGTCTCTTGATAGCTATTATTTTAAGAGAACTCAACCAGAGGTATATGCCTCTCCCAAGAGCGCCTAAAACTGAGGACATATGTTCTAAGAATGTCCTCTAGAATCTGTATTATGCACTCTAATTGACCATCAGTCTGAGGGTGGTATGCTGTGCTCAGAATCACTTGTGTTCCCATTTCCCTCTATAAGACTTTCCAAATATAAGATGTAAACTAGGTGCCCCTATCCAATATAATAGTATGAGGAACCCCATAAAGGCGCATAATATCATGGATATAAAGTCTTCCAAGATCATTTACTGAGAAGGTATCCCTAATCTACATGAAGTGGGCGACCTTTGTGATCTTATAAAAAAACCCTATACAACATCACTACCTCAAGGTAACCTTGAAAAACAGATCATGAAATCCATTGTAACATCATCCCATTTTCACTCGAGAATGGGTAACTACTATAAAATCCCCACTAGCGGTTATTATTTTTCTTTCACCTGTGATAGGTGAACACCTAATGAAAAAACCTACTACCTCATGTTTCATTATCTATCACCAGTATTAATGGTGTTAGTCATGATACATATTGGTATTGTCAGGATGTACTTCCCAAGTTGAGGCATGAAATTTCCTCATCATTTCCTCTCAGATGTCTATTAAAACACATAAGTTTCTATGAATACTTAGAACTTAATCCCCCCTAATAGTCCAACAAAGAGGTGGGTCCTCACCTTCCACACTCTACCTTAGGACTAAACCCTAAAAATATGATAACTGGATCATCTTCAACTTATCCAGAAGATTGGAAGAAACTTATAAGGATGAGAGAAAATTCTTACCGAAACAGTCTTACACCTCCAAGTGCATATCCAAAAATAATTCCATAAACTTCCACTCACTACTGGGTTCTTGAACTACTTATATATGATTCCTCCTACTCAGTGAATCAACAATTTCATTTCCATTTCTAGGTATATACGTAATATTGAAGTTAAGAGAATGTAGGAACTTAACCCACCTTCACTACCTAAGATTCATGTCACACTATGCAAATTGATACTTGAGGCTTTTGTGGTCTATGTACACCAAAAAATGACCTCCTAGTAAATAATTTATCCAATATTGCAAGGTATCTACCACAATAGATAACTTGAGATTATGTGTTGAGTAGTTTCTCTCATGTGACTTGAACTGAAAAGACCCATACACCATGACTCACTCCTCCTGCATCATAACTTCTTTTATCCTGATACTTGATGCATCAAAAGATACTATATAGATTCTACCTAGCTATGATAGAATTAGGACCAACACTAAATTTAGTCTCCCTTTCATCTCTTGAATGGATGTTTCATAGAAATATAACCATAAGAACTTCACACCCTTCTTATTCAAGCCCATAAGAGGTGCTAATAAGTGTGAGATCTCCTGTATGAAACATCTGTAATATCCAGCTATCCCCAAGAAACTTCATATGTCAAAGATGTTCTTGGACTTCTCCTAGGAAAATACAGATCTCACCTTCTATGGGTTAACCAATACTCTTTTATCTTAGATAATATGACCCATGAAGTGAATCTTATCCATCCAGAAGTGAAACTTTGTGAGCTTAGTATATAAATGATTCTCCATCAGTGTATCTAAAATGATTTCAAGATATTTGGCATGGTCATTTCGACTGTTAGAATACACCAATATATCATCTATGAATACCACCATAAATGAATCCAGATAAGGATGGAAAACTCAATTCATCAGTTCCATGAATACTATTGGTGCATTCATGAGACCGAATGACATAACTAGAAACTAATATAAACCATAATTTCTATAAAAATCTATATTATGTATGTCTACTAGTTAAACACACACCTGATGATAACCTGATCTCAGATCAAACTTTAAGAAAACCTAAGATCCTTAGATCTGGTTGAAGAGATCATATATCCATAGAAAAGGATACCATTTATTAACCTTCAACTAGTTCAATTTCCTTTAATCCACACATAACATGAGGGTTCCATCCTTTTTTTTCAAAAAGGAATGGAAAACCCCATAGAGAATTACTAGGGTGTATAAAACCATTTTTCTCTAATTCCTTTATCTATCTATTAAGATCTTTCAACTCAGTAGTATCCATCCTAAAAGTAGGAGTGGATATTGGTGAAACTTTTTGAACTTTCTCGATAGAGAAATCCACCTCTCGCTCGGAAGGTAAAACAGAAAATTCATCCAGGAAAGCATCCCTAAAACAATCTATTGCCAATGGGAATTCAGTCTGTCATATATCCTAGTCATCCAAATATAAACAAGAAATATGGGATATTATAATGCCTAGCCTAAGATGATCCGGTCTATCTCTACATACCTAGACACCCCATTAATCCTTGTGAATAAAAACCATACCCTCTAGTGATGTGAAAGTCACCCTTCATTGATAGAAATCGGCATGGGAACAATAATAAACTATCCAATCCATCATGAATATGACTTCAAACCTTGCTATCTCAAGGATAAAAAGATCCCATAAGAATAAACACCCACCTATCTCAAGGGGGCACTCCCTTCACTAGCATACAATCACTTGTATAATACCCAACAAAGTATCGAATTTCATGATGCCATCAGAAAAATGAACAATCAACCTGAGGATCTCCACAATGGGTACAAACATGAATCTATGAGAATAATTTGTATTAAGAAGAGAAGATACCAGTGTAGAGGCTAATAAGATTATACCTATCACTGTAGATGGTTTTATTCTCTTCTCCTCAGGTATAGGATGTACTGAATATATTTGGCCTGATCTATGGACCTATGAAATAGAATGGATACCCTGATAAATCCCACTCTACTATCGAGATACAACTAGTTTCTAACTCCCTAGACCATGACCACCTCTTCAGCCTGAATGCCTGGATATACTCTAGCTCCCAGCCAGACATAGAGCTATGAAACCTGCTCCTTAACCTAGAATCGGTGTTTACCCCTATCACTAGATTGTGGGGGAAATTTCCTTCAAAAATTCTATTGATGTCGCATCCCACCACAAGATCGACACTCGAACAAGTCTCTATCATATTGAATCCTCATGTTTCCCTACCTTCCACAATGATGATAGAAGAAACAATGAGAAAAAATCATACCTTGGTTAGTATTCCACTCATGAGAAGCCTCAAAATGGATCTTCCTACCAACTATCACTAAACCATTAGGTCGAGAAGCTGCACTTCCCTACCCTACCCCCCATATTCCCTCAAATCATGTTCTGTAATCAACACATGATTCACTATCTTAGATATAATATTCAACTAAAAAACATTCACCTATGATCTTAAAATATAATTTAGAACTTCCTCAAAGTTTCTCACCCTAGATGGATCATCTTCAAGATACATAGGTGAAAAGCACTAAATCTTTGTAAAGAAAACCGAATACTCCATAACGTTCATTACACCCAACTCTAGACACATAAACTCTATGGCCTGTTCATCTCTCAGGGTCTCAGGAAAGAAGTAATCATAAAATATGGATTGGAAATTCCTCCAAACCATATGTCAAAGTCTATCATCCTTGTTCAGAACATCCCACCAGTGATTAGCGGCTCCCCAAATCATATATGTTACAATTTTCACTCTCCTCTCATGAGGTGCCTCCAAGTGCTTGAAAATCGAAAATATTGTCTTAATACACACCTCATCAGCATGTGGACCACATCCCCTAAAAAAGTGGGTGGATGATACTACTGTAACACACCCTCCAGCTCTTCCATAGTCATTTAATCCTTTTGGTCTCCCTGAATGGTCTATATAAAGCTCATGAAACTCTCTTAGAACTGGGAATCCACACCCACATTAGGTAAAACAGGTGGTACTACAAGTGGAGCTACTGGAGGTTCTACTAGAGACTTAGATCCCAAAAACTCTAGAGAATTTTAATTTCCACCCTCCTAGAATATGGATGTAGGTCATCGTGGTTGAATATCTCTACAAATTCCAAACACACACCTCAAAAAATATTCAGTAACAACCAGATCACAAATATAAACATAGGATAGGTACAAGTCTTACTATAAATAAGCCACACCCCTCTTCCTACTCCTAAATATAGGACTGGTTAAAAAGAACGATCATAAAAAACTATAGAAACTACATACTTCCCACTCTAAGTTTGAGTATGGTTCAATTTATCTATTTCACAGCATGAGAGTCAGTATGTGGACCATCAATTGTAATTGGAAACTCCATTTAATGGCAAACTTTACATTTCAGAATTTCAATTTCACTTAAATTAATATTTATTTTCAATTATCTTTAAATGGTTAAACCAAATTTATCACCACTTCCAATCTATAATGGCCCATACACCTTATAAATCAAAGTTTGGCACTAATTTAACTCCAACCATAACATGTTCCAGTCTATGAAACCAATGGTCCATGACTCAACATTCCATAACTGACTACTTAGGGTATATACTATAGCCTATGTAGGAAAAAACTATTAAGGTTATGGAAGAAAATCTAAGTATAAATTATGTCTCTAAATATCCTATAATAACTATTAGACAATAACAATTCTATAAAACAATTAACACATAATAAATGTCATGATGTCAAGCAATGCATCCTATATCGCATGACATATGCATGAAATGTGAATCTTTCAAGGTGCCTAAAATGATGCATGATAAATTATTCATTTCTATATTGTCCAATGGTAAAATTAAATTCCTCAATCATAGAAATAATAACATCACATATCATATGCATTACCCAATGATGGAATCAAATCAACTATAATAGAAAAAAATCAGAATAATATATCCCATCACCGGAAATTTGGTTTTTCCTTTACATGGGTTAGCTAATCCCAGGAATAAATCATTAATAAATTCCAACACATTTCTATTTCTCCTTTTTATGACTTAAAATACTAAGGAAGAAAAATAAAATAAAGGAAAGGAAACCTCATTTGATACCACTTTGTAACATCTCGACCCGAGAGCCACTAAATAGTGCCCTATGTTGGTGGGTCACATGGTCTCAAGTGCACCTCCCCATATGCAAGATTTTTCTAACTATAAATGAGGGTCTAAGGTGGTATGGTGGGAAAACTATACCCTCATAATCAGAGTGTATCATAATGGTTTAATCACAATAATAAACAATAGAAGCATATCAAACAAATGAACAACAGAAGATAAATCCACATTATAATAATAATAAACCAAGCCAAAGAAGTATCATATACAAAATTATGTATTTAATTTATCTATACAAAAGGGTAGGAAATATAAGGAAACATACACCTAGTACACTACATGTATCAAAAGTACAAAAAGACTAGAAAAGAACTATATACATCTAGCATTACGAGCATAGCTTGTTCCTGTGCTCCCCTACTCCTAAGCATAATAAATAAAGCACCGTAAAGTGGGTTCTTTCCTTGGTCCCTACCTACATCCATAAATTCTGTACAGGTACCCAACAGTGGCCCAAATAGGGTGTGAGATAACACTTATTAGTCCACCACCAACAATGTCTATAAAAATTCAAATCTGTGTAATATAAGCAGAAGTAATTTGAAATATATATAATAGTGATATGAATAAAAAAGAAAGAGTAATAATTTCTATCCAATAAGGCTCACTATAACCCAAAAACCATAAACATGGGCTAACAATAAATCATAATAAAGCATGAGTGATACTATCCAATCTACCAACTGTGATCAAGAAACCACAATAAGGGTCAACTATAAAGTATGATAAACATCCACTATGGCCTATGATGAGTAATCAAGTGTCAGACCTCATGGGTCAGATCCAAGGAGTGGAAAATTATAAGTCATCCTCAAAGGCCAATTCCATGTAATCAAGTATCAGACCCAATGGCCAGATCTAAGGAGTAATAATATCTACAACATCCTAAGTAATTTGAATACTTTGAGCAGAAATATCCATGGAATCCAATATAATCCCAAATCCATGGAGTAGAAATGTCCATGGCATTCAATGTAGTTCTGAAAAAATGGAGTAGAAATGTAAAAGGAATTCAATACAGTTCTGAATTCATGGAGTAGAAATTTCCATGACATTCAATATTATCATAACCATTTCATTAAACATTCACAAGCCATGATTTCATCCAACCCATTCCACATAATCTATTTAATAAATTTCATATCATTAAGTCATAAGAAAAATGAGGTATAAACCCTCTCCTAATATCCCATTAAATTTATCAATGCTCCCACTATGATGGAGAGAACACACACACACCTAATGGTGTGGTAACTCATGGACAGATACATAATTACACCTCAAAGGTGTTCTAGTTTGAGGTTGAAAACTCTAACCATATCATGGTACTAAGTGGGAAACTTATTAAGGTTCCAAAAATTTAATCAAGGCATTTAATTAATTTAGGAGCAATTCCTGAAAGTTTTGGCATGAAACACATCGTCAACTAAATATAAAACAACTTAACTTTGCAGGAAAAAGTATAACACACCTACCATATACCCCTGGTTGAACACTCATCCAGGATCAAATCCTAAATTGACTTGGATTAGAATAAAATGGAAGAATGATAAAATAACATTGAAATATGGAATATTAGCATACACCAAAATAACTTTTTCGATATGAATAAAAATGAATAAAGGATCAAGATGAATGTAGAACTTACTAGAACAGATTCGATGAGATGCACATATCTTGATTCTAATTCTGGATGAAGAATCATCACCAAATCTTAGGTTAGGCTTGAATAAGTATCAATAGGAGTAGAAATCCCCCTGTATTCTAGAGATAAGAAATAAGAAAGGGTTTAAAGCATTTGGGGAGTTAGGGTAAAAAATTAAATTTCACTATTTTTAACTAGGTTGCATGGTTTGGCCACATGGTTGACCAAACCATGTGCCAACCGTGCTCCTTTAACTAACTCAATAGGGAAGCTACATAGTCCATACACACTATTTGGTAAACTATGCACAAATTGTGTGATTTTACTTTTCTAAAAACTATAGGTGGCTCACATGGGTGTGCGACCCTGAATGCACGGTTTCTTAAAACCATCAGGCCTTGGACAGAACCCTCGACCACCCCACATGGTTATTTTTAACCATTTGGCTTGGGTAACATGGTTTATACTAACTATCTGACCCATATTACTTTTCTAAAATCTAATTCCATGAGCTCCGAACAAGCCCCGAACACCCCTAAAACTCCCATGAACTTATTAGGAACTCACATTAGGTCAAAACCAAAGAGTTAAATTGAAATTAAAAAGTTACATACCTCAATGAAAAACCTGATATCTTACACATTAGTTGTCAAGAATCACATCCAAGACTATCAAAGTGGAACTATTTTACTCCCCAAACCATCATAGTAGTAATGGTTCACTCCCAAAACTATCATAGTGGAAAATTTCCCTTACTAAACTGGGTTCACTCTCTATTTCAGTCCTATTTATCTCATGAGATATCAATATTTACAAAATTCATTTGAGAGAGATATAGGTCCCACCCATAATGTAATTAAAATAATAAATACATGTTCCACAAGATTATAAGGCATTCATCATATCAGAACCCATGAAAAGAAAAGGGTTTCATAAACATTTTATTATAGCATAACTCATGGAAAAGAAACAGGATTCATAAACATCATGCCATCATAAACATAAACAATCTAGAGAAAGAATAAGGATGGTACCCTTGTATCACATACCCAGTAATGTATAAGTAACATCAAAATATTTCATTTTAGATGGAAAATTATTTTGAAAGATCACTTTGAATAATTCTTGATGAAAATAACCTTTCCATTTTTAAAGCACTTAATTTTTAAAAGAACTGTGTGCTTATAAAGGAACAAATTTTATTTAAAATTAAACTTATAAACTTGTGAATTAAGATTCAAAGAATAATTTAGTCATGAAATCAGAGAAAACCACTCATTTTTCATAATTTACAAGAAAAAATTCCATCCATATTTTTTTTGGAAAAGTCACAAAGTAACTCATTTGAAAAATGAAAAAAGATCCCTTTCAAACCGTTTTGTAAAAAAAATAAAACAAGGGTAAAAATGACTTTAATTGGAGAATATTAAAAAAAATTGAAAATATTTTTATAAAACTGTAATGATCCGAAAATTATATAGATTTTTTTAATTATTTGGGATTATTATTAGTCTTTGAAAATTGACGACACTTGATTTTGAGGCCCGGTATGCCCGGAACAAAATTTTGAACTTTTTTTAAGGTACGTTCAGTAAACATACGGGAGGTATTTTCTATCTTTTAAACCAGTGCTCGGATTAAAAATCTGAGGGCACAATTGAATCCATAGCACCAGGATTTTCTTAAGGGAGTCTTAACTTCGACCGTAGTTGGTCGGGTGAAAAAGTTAGTTTTTGCAACTTTTAAAGAAATAATAAAATAATATAAAAAAATTTATTTTATTTTCCTACCTACTATTGAGTGGTGGTGGTGGGACCGATTGGTTGTCAAGATATTTAATGGATTGAATCTTTGGTTTGTAACCACACCATTAAGAGATTAATAGGTTCATTCATTAATGAACCTCATTAATCTCTCATTGCGTTAACCTCCTTCCCCCCTCTATTTAATTGAGGCTTGGGTTAGAGTTTTTGACACGACTGTGAGGAAACTCTGGAAAAGTACCACGACATCTTCCAACAACGAAGAATGGAAGCTTGGATGGAAATGATCCAGGATTGATGAATGCCAATGGCTTTATCAAACATGAATTCTTCTTCCACAACCAGGACGTCACCTCCAATTATAAGGTAGGGATTTTGTTTAAATTAAAGTGAATCGTTTCTTTGTCGCATTATTGAAGTATGATGAATAATATAATTTATAAATGGGATTAAATTTATCTTTGTAATTTATTGTTTATTAACCGCTTGATATAATGATAACGCAGAGGGCGCAGGATAAAAGAACAAGGCCCGGACCCTCTGCTGCTTCAGTATTTGTCTCGTTCTTCGAAGACGAATTTTCCAACTCAATGGAAATTTGAATCTAGGAGACACACAGTGACGGTAGTAACCCGAGAGGCCCATATGTGCATTTGGAATGGAAAAAAGACCACCAGAGCTCACCCGGTGGCCCACAGAAAATCTACCTGTGGTGAACGGCATCAGCGGCATCAAGTCGCAGCTGCTACAGAGGGCAGCTAGCCCTCGGCCAGCCACATGGGAAGAAGGGTGGTGGGCCATCGTGCGCCATAGGTGGAGGCCGTGACTTCAAAGCTACGACAGATAGGGGACCCACTCCCTACAGGTCCCATAGATAGTAAGGTGACGCCACATGGTGCCATTGGTTGAAGAGCCGAATGACTCTTTGAGCCGTTCGGGAAGAAGGGGCCGCACAACCCCTCGTGCGGGTCGCACAACCCATCGTGCGGGTCGTGATAGCCGGTGGTCCAGGCCAGTCCACTTCCCAGTGGGCTGAGCTCACCGCGGTTGGGCTGGTTCAGGCCAGGCTGGGCTGGGTTAGATCAGACTCGGACCCATTTCGGCCTAGATACGCTTAAAAGGTTATATCTCACAAACCAGATGTCTGTTTGAAGAACCATCTAGAGAATTGGAATCCTTGGAACGAGACAGTACTTTTGAGATACTCCACCTGATTTTTGGAGAAAATTGGAGTATGGACAGGTTGGATCGTACCCGAATCCAACCGGGCCCTTGACACTAAAATGCCTATAACTCTCAGACCGGGTGTCTGATTGATGCGTCGTATGTTGCGTTGGGACCCTTATGATGTGACAAATCATAAGGTTACTTCTTCATGGGAATTTGTTACAGTTGAATAATGACCAATGGATTGAGGAGATGATTCTCTCAGAATTAAGCATACTATGTATGGGAATCCAGTGCCCGGCTGAGACGTGAATTATGAATAGCGATCCCGTGTGGATCTACACCTATAGATCCTATGTGGATCAGGTCCTAGTGATCCTATGTGGATCAATACCTAGTGATCCTATGTGCATCAGCACCTATATATCCTGTGTGGATCAATACCTAGCGATCCTATGTGGATTAGAACCTAGCGATCCTGTGTAGATCAACACCGAGTGATCCTGTGTGGATCAGCAACAGAACCCTTTATAGAATAAGATGATCTAGCTTTATGACTAATCATCTGTACTTATGTACTTAAGTTATACCTAGTTTGAGATGAGACTTTTATTTGTTCTTTGTGATTGAGATCATGCTTTTTGGTTTTAGTTTCTGTAATTCTTACATACCTTCGGGGGTCTCAGGGTCCCTATAGGGTATTGTTATACTCACTCCTTCACGAGCTTCACCCACACCTTGTTGTGTCTCGTAAAGACGATGAGCAGCTCAGATGAGACTATAGGAGCTAGGACCAGGCGGTACACAGAGGTGACTGGCTCACATGGAGAGCTGTGGAGATGAGCTGTACCTACCCTTCAGGTAGGACCCTTGGTGGACGATCTCAGGGGAGGTTTATTGTTTTCCGTTTTAGTTGTATCTTTCAATTGGGCTTGTATTTCGACCCCTTTACTTTCAGTACACACTTTTACTACTGTAGTTTTACTTCATGATTGCATCTTGTTGTGTTATTGAACTGTTTGTTGTAAAGGTTTAAAGACAAAGCTTTCCAATTTTAGGGATACACATTTCTGGTGCTAGTCGCCAACCCCTGGCCTGTGGAAGGCCGACTTGGGGTAGTCACGGCACTGGCCCTGGGGGACGGGTCATAACAATGTGGTATTAGAGGAGTCTATTCTATAGAAGAACTATGAATCTGATATTTTCAATGGAGCAATAGTGTTAAGTGTTTTGATTATGGTTTTCAGTTTGGGGAGTCCAGTTTTGGTGCGCCGACCGACGTATCCATACACCATGACCCTAAATTCTAATTTCTGACTCAGTGCATGAAAAAACTGATTGCGTGTGTTTTGGAAATGTTTTACTTTCGATCTATTTTGAGTTAACTCTCTAGGTATAACTTATTGACTGTGGCACACCTATTTCTTTTTAGGATTCCACCATGTAGACAGCCATCCAGGATTCCAGAGAGAGTACACAATGATGGCCCACCAAGCGATGAGGCTTCGGTGCAGGGCCCTCTTACTATGTTGGAACATTAGGGTGGTGTACTGGCAACACCACCACTCAGAGGGTAGCAGTTTCCACCAGCCCCACTGACAGACCGTGCATGATTATTGAGCACATTGCATGATTTCTAAAGACAGAGGCCTCTATGGTTTCGAGGTGAGACAGATCTCCAGACATCTAAGGACTGGCTGGAGGCTGTGACACAAGTTTTTTTCTTAGTTGAGACACCGACAGATCAGATGGTGATCCTAGCTACTAGCCTCTTCCAGGGAATATCAGGGAGATGGTGGAGTCTAACACTCCAGATGCATGAGGAGGTGACACTCTCCTGGTTGGACTTCAAGACCCTCTTCAGGCCGAAGTTTGTACCAGCAAATCTACTCTTAGTGCGTATCCAGGAGCTGCTGCACTTACAGTAGGGAAACCTATCAGTGGCCCAGTACTCGACGAGATTCAATGACCTCTCACGCTACTCCACCGACATGGTACGAGACCCATTCTTCAGGGCCCAGACCTTTTATTAGGGTCTCTGGTGGGAGATCGGAGTGTCGATGATATCACTCAATATCCCGATGTAGACTGGAGTTCTTGAGCAAGAATTATTGGTGGAGAGCTTCTTAGCGGAGCAAGCACCGATGGTGAGAGCCACCACCAGATGATAGATAGCCGAGTTATCTACATCAGGCAGTGGAAAGATGATGTAGAGGTCCAAGCGGGCCATACCTTCCAGTGGACAAACCCAGGATGAAGGGTCGGAGGTGCGGAGCTTGCGAGGTAGAGGAGGTCTTCTGAGGACTAAATCATATTACTCATGTGGCAGATAGGGACACATGGCTCATGACTGTCTAACTCCCCACATAGGCGATCAAAAGATGACTGAGGGACTTCCGAGGCAGCGGTTGAGGTTCGAGAGAGGGGGTCTGCAGGGCAGTGGATGTCGCAGAGGAGTAAGTCGTGCAGTAGGTAGTGGAAGATGGTTTGAGGTTCTACCACCACCACCCCTAGGTGGTCCACCCCGACCACAGGGAGCTGGTGGACAGGGGTGAGCTCAGCTTCAAGTGGCAGAGGCTTATGACCATGGCACTCCAGAGATGATTAGAGGTACGATCTGTGACTATTCCACCTTAGATGCAGTTCTTATAGACACAGGTTCTAGTCACTCTTTTATTAGCATGACACTCGTTTAGAGATCATAGATTACAATGGAGCTGTTGGCTTGATCCTTATGATTAGAGACTCCTAAAGGCAAAGATTTGATGATTAAACCTAGTGCAGACAGTGTGATCTCACTCTAGGAGGCGATAGCTTCGGCTGGGATCTCCTAGTTGAAGTGTCAAGGCCTTACAACGTCATCTTGGGTATGGACCAACTATCCATGATCAATGCTTAGATTGACTATTTTAGGATCAAAGTACAGTGTGTTCATAAGGATGAGATCATTTTCCCCTTGAACGGCGAGAAGGGAACCTTTGTAGCTCAAAATTGAATTTCTCGAAGGAGGGTGCATCTGATCACACATTATTTGACTTTCCTTACCCTTGAAGTAGTTGACATTAAGAGTCCGAGTTATCCTATAGTGGTGGACCAATATGTTTATGTATTTCCTGATGATGTTCCAGGACTAACTCCTCGTAGAGAGGTATAATTCTATATTGGCCTGTACCCCGGGATAACACCGATATCTACACCAGCATATCAGATGACTCCCTTGGAGATTGATGAGTTACAGGTATAGTTGGAGGACTTGTAGAGGAAGGGTTTCATAAGGTCTAGTGTTTCTCCATGGGAATCCCTGATTTTGTTCGCCAAGAAGATAGATGGGAGTCTGAATCTTTTTGTGGACTATCGGCGCCTAAACTAGGTGACCATGAAGAACAAGTATCCACTCCCGAGGATTGATGATATCTTCGACCACCTGAAGGTAGTTCGATAGTTTTCAAAGATAGACCTCCGATCAGGCAATCATCAGCTTAGGGTATGGGATGAGGACGTACCGAAGACAACCTTCATATGTCGGTATGGCCACTATGAGTTTTTGGTAATTCCCTTTGGCATGACCAATGCTCTGACAGTATTCATGGGGCTCATAAATAGGATCTTCCAGACTTACCTCAATCGCTTCGTGGTGGTTTTCATTAACAACATATTGATATACTCGATGTCGGAGGAGGAGAACTCCCCGCACCTACAGATAGTTTTGGATACACTTTGAGAGCACAAGATTTATAGAAATATCTCGAAGTTCTAGTTCTAGGTATGGAAAGTTCACTTCCTGGGGAACGTTATCTTGGAGGCTAGAGTTGTAGCGGATCCAGCAAGGATAGAGGCAGTTATTTCTTGGGAGCCATCCAGGAGTGTGACCGAGGTGTGGAGTTTCCTGGGATTGGCTGGGTACTACTAGAGATTCCTACCTTACTTTTCGAGAGTTGTGACACCCTTTTTATTTTTGAAAAATAAGGGACAAACCTTCGTGTGGATGGAGAGATTCCAGCAGAGTTTTCAGGAGATGAGACAGATACTGATGAGTGCCCCCATATTGAGGCTACCAGAAGAGGGCATTGGGTATGTAGTCTATTGTGACGCATTAGGGACCAGACTAGGTTGTGTCCTGATGCAGGAGCGAGTAGTGATCACCTACACCTCATGGTAGTTGAGACTGCATGAGTAGAACTACACTACCCATGACCTAGAGTTGATATTAGTGGTCTTTGCACTGAAGATGTGGCGATACTACTTGATGGGTAAACATTTTATAGTATACTCTGATCACAAGAGTCTCAGATATATCTTCTCATAGAAGGACCTGAACCTAAGACAACGACGATGGCTGGAGTTCCTCCAGGATTATGACTTTGAGATAGTCTACACTCCTGGGAAGGGGAACATAGTAGTAGATGCACTCAACATGAGGTCTAGTCTACAATTGATGAGTGAGGTGACAGAGAAGCTAACCACATTGTAGATATCCTTTGTGGATAGAGATAGACCATCTTACCTCAAGTCTATGAGTGTCACTCCCCCACTTCTTCACTAAGTACAAGAGGCTCATCTTGGGGACGTTGAATGTAAGGCCCGACGTGCTCGGATATCCTTAGGACAGGATCCTGATGAATTTTATGAAGGTGGGGAGCACGTCATCCTCTTCAGAGGATGCACTACAACACTAATGATGCTATGAGAGGAGGTATTGATAGAGTTCCATACATCCCCTTTGGAAGTACATCCTAGTGTGGCGAATATGTACCAAGACCTACGACATAAGTACTGGTGGCTAGAGATGAAGAAAGAAGTGGTAGAGTTCGTATCACGATGCCTCACTTGTCAACAAGTGAAGGCTGAGCATCAGGTTTCAATAAGCTTAGCTCAGCCACTTGAGGTACCAGAGTGGAAGTGGGATGGAATATCCACATACTTCGTGATAGGGATACCACATATGTCTAGTGGCCACGATTCCATCTGGGTGATCATTGACCAACTCACCAAGTCGGCCCACTTCCTACCCATCCGTGAGTAGGGATCAATAGAGAGCTTGGAATTACTCTATGTATAAGAGATTGTATGACTTCATGGGGTTCCATCGGTGATCATCTCAGATCATGAAACATGTTTTACATCCCACTTGTAAAAGGGGTCACAAGAGGTGTTCGGGACTCATCTATGATTGAGAACCGCCTTTCACCCCTAGATAGATGGTCAGATGGAGCAGACCATACAGACACTCAAGGACATGCTTTGGGCTTGGGTCTTTGATTTTTTTGTAGTTGGGAGGACCACCTTACCCTAGTGGAGTTCTCTTACAATAATAGTTATCACTCTACCATCGGCATAGCTTCGTTTGATGCCCTATATGGGTGACCTTGCAGATCACCACTATGCTAGACAGACCCAGAGGAGTCAACACTTATGGGTCTAGAGTTGGTACATGATACCACAGAGAAGGTAAAGATCATCTATGAGAGGATGAATACTGCTCAAAGCCGTCAAAAGCCTTATGCCGACAGGAAATGAAGACCCTTAGAGTTTAAGGAGGGAGATCATGTCTTCCAATGGGTCTCACTCCGATGAGGATTATAGAGGTTTGGTCAGGGTGAAAAGATATCTTTGAGGTTTATAAGACCTTTCTAGATCCTTAATAGAGTAGGTGATGTGGCATACCATCTAGCTCTTCCCCCACAGATACACCAGGTGCATAATGTTTTCCATGTGTCGCAGCTGAGGTGGTACGTGCATGATCCATCACACATTATCAACTAGGGTGAGCTGGACATCGATGATGGGGAGATGTTTAAGAAGTTACCAAAGGAGATAGAGGATCGACAGGAGTGGGTCCTTCGTGGGTGGTCGATTCTTCTGGTTTGAGTTCGTTGGCAGCACAAGAACCTCCAGGAGAGAACATGGGAGCAGGAGGCTCAGATACGTTCTCAGTACCCCCATTTGTTCCCCTAGTTTTTTTTGTAGCTTTCAGGAACAAAAATACCTAATGTGGGGATAAAGTAAAGACCCATAAATTCCATATATATATACATTTTAATTATTTGGGATTATTATGAGTCTATGAAAATTGACGGAACTTGATTCTGAGGTCCGGTGTGCCCGGAATAGAATTTTGAACTTTTTTTAAGGTATGTTCAGTAAATGTACGGATGATATTTTCTATATTTTGAAATGGTGATTAGATTAAAAATCCCAGGGCACCATTGAATCCGCAGTGCCAGGATTCGCTTAAGGGACGCTTAACTTCAACCATAGTTGGTCGGGTGAAAAACTTAGTTTTTTGACTTTTAAAGAAATAATAAAATAACATAAAAATTGTTATTTTATTTTCCTACCTCCTTTTGAGTGGAGGTGGTAGGACCGATGGGTTGTCAATCCATTTAATGGCTTGACTATTTGGTTTGTAACCACACCATTGAGAGATTAATAGGTTAATTCATTAATGAACCTCATTAATCTCTCATTACATTAAATTCCTTTTCCCCTATATTTAATTGAGGCTTGGGTTGGGGTTTTTGACACGACTGTGAGGAACCTATGGTGATGTACCACAACATCTTCCACCGATGAAGAATGGAAGCTTGTATGGAAAAAATCCGGGATCGATGAATGCCGATGGCTTCATCAAGCGTGAATTCTTATTCCACAACCATGATTTCACCTCTAATAATGAGGTAGGGGTTTTGTTTAAATTCAAGTGAATTGTTTCTTTGCTCCATTCTTAAAGCATGATGAATTGAAAAAGTTCTGAAAGGGATTAAATTTTTCTTTTTGATGAATTGTTTATTAACCGATTTATATAATGCTAACGCAAAGGGGGCAATCCAAACAAACAAGGTCCAGACCCTCCGCTGATTCGGTATTTGTCTCATTCTTCGGAGAAAATTTTTCTTTCTTGACAAAAATTTTAATCTGGGAGCCAGACAGTGATGACAACAACCTGGGAGGCCCATATGCGCATTCGGAAGTGAAAACAGACCACTGGTGCTCACCCAGTGGCCCGTAGAAGATCTGCCAGCACGACACCGATGCTGGTGGGAAACAACGGTGACTGGCGCCGGTGAGTGACGATGGTGGATGACATCAGATGACCACAGCGGCAGTAGAAGGCATGTCATCACGTTCCATGAAGGGGATCCACGTCATTAAGCTTCAGCGGCTGCAGAGGGCGATCGACCCTCGGTCGGCCGTGTTGGCGGAAGGGAAGTTCTCCATCGCACACTGTAGGTGGTGGACGTAGATTTGAAGCCATGATGGAGGGAGGAACCACTCCCTACGGGTCATGTGGATATAAAGGCGGTGCCACATGGCACCACCGATTGAAGAACCAGATGACTCTTTAAGCCATTCGTGAAGAAGGGGCCGCGCGACCAGTCATGTGGGTCGCACCAGCCGACGGTCCAGGCCGGTCCACTTTCCAGTGGGCCGAGCCTGCCACGGTCAAGCTAGTTCAAGCCAAGCCAGTTCGCAGCCCAGCTTGTTCTGGCCGGGTCGGTCCGACCAGGTCGGACCGGACCTGGACGCATTTTGGCCCAAAAACGCTTAAAAGGTAGTGTCTCGCAAATTAGTCTACGACACTGTAATATTTGGAATGAGATAGTCCTTCTGAGATAATCTACATGAGTTTTGGAGAAATTTGGAGTATGGTCGGGTTGGATCATACCCGAATCCAACCGGGCCCTCGACACTAAAATGACTATAACTCTCAGATCGGGTGTCTGATTGATGCATCGTCTATTGTGTTAGGACCCTTATGACGTGATAGATCATTGGGTTACTTCTTCATGGGACTTAGTGCCGATTGAATTATGACTGATGGATTGAGGATCAGATCCTCCTAGAATCAAGTATACTATGTACGAGAATCCAGTGGCTGGCTGAGACGCGAAGTATGAAGAGCGATCCCATGTGGATCAACACCTAGAGATCCTTTGTGGATCTGTACCTAGAAATCATGTGTGGATCTACACCTAGTGATCCTGTATGGATCGTCACCTAGCGATCCTCCATGGATCTGCACCCAGTGATCCTGTGTGGATCAACACCGAGCGATCCTATGTAGATAAGCAACATAACCCTTCACAAAATAATATGATCTAGCTTTACGGATAATCATCTATACTTATGTACTTAAGTTATACCTAGTTTGAGATGAAACTTTTCTTTGTGCTTTCCGATTGAGATCTTTCTTTGTGGCTTTCCTTTGTGGAATTCTGAGAGACATTCGGGGGTCTTATGGTCTATATCGGGTATTGTTATACTCACCCCTGCATGGGCTTCACCCGCACATTGTTATTTATTATGTAGACGATGAGCAGCACAACTAAGACTATAGGATCCAGGACTAGGCAGTACATAGAGGTGACTGGTAGACGTGGAGAGATAAGGAGGTGAGCTCTACCTACCCTTCAAGTATGATCCTTGGTGGATGATATCAGGAGTGGTTTAATATTTTCTATTGTAGTTGTATCTTTCAGTTGGGATTGTATTCAGGCCCCTTTACTTTCAGTACTCACTTTTACTATTGCAGTTTTACTTCGTGATTGCATCTTGTTGTGTCTTGGACTGTGTGTTGTACAGGTTTAAAGAAAACACCTTCCTGTTTTAGGGATATTCCTTTCCAGTGCTAGTCGCCAACCCCTAGCCTATGGAAGGCAGGTTTAGGGTAGTCACAACATGGGCCCTAAGGGATGGGTCGTGACAAAAACATAGACATGTAATGGAAATATTCTTGAGTGTATACTTAAAAAAACAATCTTGACTAATGATGAGATTATGAAATAAACCCTTACCTCAAGTCTTGCCTTTTCTTGTTCATGTTAAAACCATATGTATAATAAATATGGATTTATTATTAATGTATTAAATAAAAATATTCATATATATAATAAAATTTATGATTTATTTATAACATATTATCATCCATTTGTTAATAATTTGTTATTAAAATCACTATTCTGGGTGACAACTACTTCGTTTTCCAAGCATGTTTCGGTTCGAAAGTCTTGGTCCTTATACTTTAATCATGATAAAATCATTTATAGAATATTAATCATGTTATAAACATAATATATATTCATTATTTATAATCATTCATAAAAATTATATATAGAAAATGAATTACACTGTTCATGGAGATGGTAGGTCGTACGTATGGTTGAACTTTGTTTCCATTTTTTAAAATATGGAATAAAATAAATGTAAATATTAATTAACCTTTAAAGAATAATTATTATTTCATATATATTCATAAATTACATCCTTATTATCACCCATGTAAAATATAAATGAAAAACGAATCACATCATATTATATAGATGGTAGTTCATATGCACGCACGAGCGACATTATCATTTCCCAAAAGATTGAATGGTAAGAAAATAGATATGATATTATAATTAAATAAGTATAATTATATAATAAATATCATATATAAATATTAAAACCATCATAATATCCATCCATAAAGTATGGCGATGACAAATGAATTGTATCTCTACATGGAGATGGTAAGCCGTACATACGCACAAGCAATACTTTCACTTCTTGTATGATGGGAAAGAGTGTGTATAATGGTATTTTAATAATCATAATAACATTTAAGAATATTTATTATAATTAATTTATTATTTTATGATAAATATAATAGATTTATAGGAGTTAAATAAGAGCATAAAAAAGAAAGTGATTTGTTAAGGCGATTACCTCTTCTTCGAAATGACTATTTAGATCTCCTCCAAAGGGCTCTAAGGTTAGTCTTTTTGGAAGATAAAATCATCCATAATGTTGATAGGGAAGTGGATAATAGAATTTTTCAGAGTATGGTTGATCTAGAAGGATAAATTTTGTGTAATTAAGTGAGGGAGGAGGGGCCCTTTTATAATTTAGGTGAGTGTCACTTTTTGAATTTATGAAAAAAATAAATTATAATAAATTAAATCTCATTCAAAATAAATCTTAATGGAAATGGATTAAAACATAAGGTAGTACAGGGTTGTAATCCCATCAAAAAATAAATTTTAGACAATTTTTGGTGTAATTTTAAACCTTATCATTTTGACTAACCCTTAATTAACCTATTTTAATTTTAACTACAATAACAACTTTTTCAATATTAAAAGGATATAATTTTTAATTATAAGTTGAAAATTGGACCAAAATTTCCAATTTATGAAATTTTAGACCATATAATAACAATTTTTTTTTATTTTAGTATTTTATTATTTTTAAATAATTTAATAAAATATTATTTTGATAAAATATAATTGTAGTCAATTTTAACACTATTCATTTAATTTAAATTTAAATAAATCAAGTAAAATTTAAAATTATAATATAATGATTTAAACCTCCATAATTTGTCATATATATCTATAAAACTCATGGATCACATTAACTAATTCAATTCATATCACTTTTAATTTTTTTAATATCATTTATTATATTTTTTATTAAATGGAGAAATACTACATTGGTGTTGTATAAGAAATTAAGGAAATTTTTTAATTACTAAAAATTAAAAATAAATTCCTATCATGAAAATAATTTTATTTAGATAAATATATACTTTTATATTCATTCATATCTTACCTTGTTCCCTATGTGGACACATAAGAGGTATTAAAAACAAAGAGAGAGACATTTTGTAACTTTCTTTGATTTAAATAATATATAACTCATTTTAATGGAAAATTTTACATTAAACAACTCAATTTAGAACCTTAAACGTTAATGATATAATTAAATTCATCCAATAATAATTATAATGATAAATTATATACATATCACTTATTTTTATTCCAAATTAACCTGATTTACCCTTTATCGAGGTGATAAATTTTACCACGATTACTATTTATATTGACCAAAAATAAAAGGTCCCTAATTAACAAATTCTAAACTCATAATTATAAATATAAAATTAATTTTATCTATTTAAATACTTATAAATGTAATAATTTAATTTAAATTAATGTTCAAAATGTGATAAAGACCGATTTTTAGGAAAACACGTTTTAAACATAAAATTGGATTTATTCTTATCCTATGATTAAAAAAATATTTTTTAAATGTTTAAAACGTTTTATCAAGTAAATATTATATAAATTTTAGTAAAATAATTAAATAATTAGGATTTATTTAATTTATGAAAATACATTGTGGACATAAAAATCGTGTTTCATAAAAATATTTCTTTTTATTTGAAATGTTTTGTATTTTCATTTATAATCAATTTATTACTAATTAATTAATTTTATACATATATAACCACAAATTTTTGAATTTTTTTAGTCCTATTCATACCTACCAGTCCAATTTCTAGATGATAACTTTAATTTTAAATTATAATATTTTAATAGTATATCGTGGTTCGTTTAAACTTGGTGTTGCATGTAACATAAGCTATCAAAGAAATTAAATTTATTTGAAATATTTCAAAAAATATTGGGGTGTTATAGCTATAATACATAAGAATATTTTTGGAAATATCTACTTATATAAATTTAAAACTTTTTTCAAATGGATGTTAAAAGTTATTTTTTAATTGTTTTTATTTTTGAAAATGTTTTTGTTGAATAACCACCTGGATTTGAAAATCCAGAATTTAAAAATGTCATTTTCAAGTTAACAAAATCTATATGTGGTTTTAAAAAAACCCCTCATGCTTGGTATGAAAGGTTAATAAGTTTTATTTCATCAAATGATTTCAAAATGGGACAATAGAATTTGAAATTATTTATATTTTTTTCAAATGATTTTTTAATCGTTCGAATCCATGTCAATGACATAATTTTTGGAGCAAAAAATGAATACATTTTTAATGATTTTTATAATATTATGAGAACATAATTTTAAATGAGTTTTATGGGCATGTTAAAATTCTTTCTTGGTTTTCAAATATCTAAAAATGAGGATGTAACTTTTCTCAGCCAAAAAATACACTAATGAACTTATAAAACATTTTGGTATAGATCATACTGAATAAATTAGTACATATTTGATTATTTATTGTAAAATAACGTCAGATGAAGTCTGTAAACTAGTTTACAATAATATTTTTAGAAGTATTATTAGAATTATTCTTTACCTTACCGTGACCCAAACAAACATTATGTTTAGTGTTGGATTTTATGCTCATTTTCAATCTAATCATAAAAAATAGAATTTAAAGGATCTTAAAAGGATTTTTCACTTTTTAAAAATCTTCTAAAAATAATGGTTTATTTTATCCTAATGCAACATATTATTTTTTATAGTTTTTGTAATTTTTATTTTTGTGGATTTTAACTATATAGTAAAATTACAAGTGGGACTTGTCAAATTCTTGGAAATTCCATAATCTCTTGGAGTAGTAAAACAAAAAAGTCAGTTTCTCTTTCTACATTTGAAGTAGAATATATAGCCTTAAGGCGTTTTTGTGCTAAAATTATATGGATGAAATAAACTATCTTAGATTTTGGGCTAACACTTAT
Organism: Viscum album; assembly: GCA_963277665.1. Lineage (NCBI taxonomy): Eukaryota > Viridiplantae > Streptophyta > Magnoliopsida > Santalales > Viscaceae > Viscum > Viscum album. Next base: position 1,400,579,376 of record OY728121.1, on the reverse strand, counting down.
TATTGTTCCTATTAAATTTTATAGTTTTAAGAACATAAGAATCTATATAAATCCTTTTCAACATGAATACACTAAGAACATTGATATTTAAAATCACATTTTTAGAGAACACTTTAAAAAAGGAGATATAGTGTTAAAATAAATTAGTATGAATCATCAATTCCATGATATATTTACAAAAAATACTACTTTATAATGTTTTAATTTTATTAAAGGGTATTTATAAATAACATGATTATAATTTTTATTCTTTATTTATTTTAATCTATGTTTTTCTCATTTCAAATCTTTAATTTTCTTGATTTTTTTTATTTGTAAAATATCTTTAAAATTATTTTTAAAATCATGTTTTTATAATCACCCTTCATTATCTTATAGTTTATCCCTTATCTATCTAACTTGTTTTGTTCTAAAAGTATTTTTTTCTAATCACAAAGGGAGAGAAAAGTTTGATGTTTTTTGGTGAGAAAGGTTTAATGTTTAAGGGGTAAAAATTCTAAAAGGAGGAAGTTTTCTAAGAGAAGGATCTTTTTTAAAGGGGGAGACTTATCCTTTCATGTAAATGGTATTTATAATGACTTATGATTTCCTATAAATGGTATTTCTAAATCTTTTATCATTTCCCTCTTATTCTTCATATCCTACTCATCTTTTATATTTTTTTATTCTTAAATTATAGTTTTTGATCTTCCAAAGGGGGAGATGTTTGAACCTCTAATGTGTTTTTATTATAACAACCATTAAAGTGTTTCTAACCTTTGTATTTTGAGTATTTATTATGTATAGTGTTTATAAATCATCATTTGGAAAAAAATGACTAAGTGGAGGCATCCAAAGGATAATGGAAGGTTGATTATAACGATCTCACTGTCCAATAACATTGGAAAACCAGTAGAAGACTACTATCCTACTACTAGAGCTGGCATTAGATCCTGTAGTTAAGTCAAGCCCACCTGTCGGTCAGTAGAAGACCACTAACCTTCCAGTAGATTTAGTAGCAAATCCTATAGTTCTATCAAGCCCAAAGACTAACCAGAGGAACTCATCAGCTAGCTAGTGGAATCTTTAAAATCCCGAGAACCAACATGTGTCTTAGTAGCTAGCTGATGGGATCATCCATCTAGATGGTGGCTTCAGTAAAGAATCATCAAGATACAATAATTTCTTGTCTTAAATACCTTTACATGTATATTTAAGTCCTTGTTTCAACCCAAGTGACCTAATCACATATTAAGGCTATAAATAGATACCAAAGGAGGATTGGATACAATACAATGAGAAAAATGAATATATATGATGAATACTTAATTTTGAATTGATCTACAAAGTTCTTTTGAAAGAGATATTATAGATTATTCCAATTATAAAATCGAAAAATAAAATTCAATGGAATTAATTTGATTTAATTTTCCTCTTTATCTTTAAGAAAATTACTCCCTTTTATAATTTCCTAAATGATATTTACCTTTCACCTTCTCTCTCTCTCAGTCTATCATATGCTTTTAAATCTTCTAGAGTGAGTTGAGTTATTTTTAAATGGTTTAAAAAAAACTCTATCTTCCCATATTATTCTTTAAGTGATAACCAATGTTAAATTAAGGGTTCTTGGTTCTTGGTTTCTATTAAAACCAAGGATCTTATTTTGGTTCTTAGTTTCCAATAAAACCAAGGTATTCTTTCCATTTTATTTAGATCTTAGTATTCGGTTAAAACCAAGGGATAAATATAACCCTCTCAATACTTCTTAAGGGTAGGATACATAGGGGATCATTCTTAAGCTATTTTTATAACTCCTTTATCAAATTATTCCTTTTAAATTTCAGTAATTTATTTTTCATGTAATTGAATAGACCTTCCTAGTCCATTACTTTGTGTGTTTTGGGAGGAGGAGGACTTGAGAGGATGTTTGGAGGTGTCTTAGGATGAGAGTGAGTTTTTTCGGACACCCTAATGTCCACCATGTTGTTGAGGATGGCATGGGGGTGTCCATGGTGGGATTTCATGGGATACATTGTGATGATTGGGTTCTTGGTGTACTATGGGTAGTGAAATTCCCATGGTATAGGGAATGTTGGGATAAGAGTTTTCCTATGGGAAATGGTAAGTACTAAAATGAACTAGGCGGCTATTTCAGTGGGAATTTCAAATGGGTAGGTCACCTATATGAACCAAGGACTCTTGAAATTCCTTGGTTAAGGCATGTTGTTGGGTGTGGTGAAGGAAAATGGACCTTGATTTGGAACTACACCATGGTGCTGCCCATGGTGGAAGTCCAAGTAGTTTTTAATGTGTTTTCAAAATGTGTGAGAAATCAATGGGTTTTGTCTCTTTCAAATTGGAGGATCTCAGATCTTCTTTGACCTTTTCAAATGCCTCAGATCCAAGGGATAAGCTTTCTTGATCCTCTTTAGGAGTGGAAATCATCCCATCTTCTGGGTTCAACCTAGTTTCCATTATTTCAAACCATTAGATGATTTCAGTTCCTCTCTTGGTTGTTTTTCTTTCCCTTTCAAATTATTTCCTTCTCGATTCATATAAATTTATTTCTTCCACATTGAGGTATCATTCTCTTTCCCCTTGTTGGGTTCTTATTGTTCTTCCTCTCCGATTGGTTACAACAAACTTGTTGTGATATTTCTATGAATCTCTCTTGATGTCTTGATAGATGGTGTCCAATTTTAGGATTTAGGGAGATTATTGTGGTTTTAGTGGTGCTCATTTTTTGTTTTATTTACCTGGAGTATCTCAACTTCTTAAGTTATGGGATTTTTGGAATTATCATTCTATCTTCTAATTATGCTCGAATAGCCTCACTATGATTCATTCCTTTGTTATTTCCTACCATTTTTTGGATATTGTTGGGTGATTTTTATTTATGGTTGATGTAAAAAAATGTAATGATTTCAAGAAACACATTTATAAAAGTAAGAAATTAATATAGGATGAACCAATTAAAAAGGGAAATTGAAAAGGGAAAAGGGATGTTTGTGTGTGCTTTATGTTTTCCATTTTATTACCATATGTCGAACCTTATAAATTGAAATTTAATGTTGTGATTTCTACAATGATGTTTTTTTAATGTTTAATGACATGTTTTCTTCTATTTTTAAAGGACCATGGAACCCCCAAAATTTAATAATCACTTAAATAAGGTAACGAGACTGGAAAAATTAAGGAATTTAAAATATGAACCATGTTTTTGAAATTATTGGTGCTATATATTATAATTTATTTTGGTGTCTTTGATGAAAAAACAGGTGTGATAATGTTTATGTTAATTATGAATTCCTTGAATTTGGATAAAAATGGTTTGTGAAATGGAAATAGGAATTGTGAATGAGAAACTAAAAAAGGTAAGTGGGTAGTAGATGAATGGTTAATAAAATAAATGAATGATTATGGATTAAATAAACATAATGAATAATGAATAGATAAATTTGGAATCTGATATGGAATGCTTAATATTTGGGAATGTCTTAGTGAATAAACAAACAATCAAATGTGGTTGGGCAATGGTGATTGATAGGGAAAAGAAATGATATGGTTGTGAATAATTATTGTTTGTGTTGTCCACTATTTATGAATATTTTTTGTGATATTTTTTATGTACTTATTGTTAAATTTTTTTTATGTGTTAATATTATGTTGTGGATAGAAATTCTAGTGCTGATGTGGAAGAAGGAAAGACACGGTGGAGTTTTCTATGGGATATAATGGTTCAAAATGGTTATATATGTTTTAAGGGATATAATGTCTCGTAATGGTTACGTATTATTCTATGGGATATAATGGATCTAGGTTGGTATATACACATATGATATGTGATTTCTAGAAGTCCAAATTACAAGAGTGGTGATATTTATGATAGGTGTTGTAGTTCATAGTGAGGTTCATGCTTGGTAGCGGGAGGTAACTGTCATGACCCGTCCCTCGGGGCCCATTCCGTGACTACCCCAAGCCCGCCTTCCATAGGCCAGGGGATGGAGACTAGCACCAAAGGAGAATTACCTTAAAACTGGGAGGGAATTGCCTTTATAACCTGTAACACACACAACCAAGCACACAACAAGATACGAACTCAAGTAAACTGAATAGTAAATAGAGTGAGTACAGTAAGTAATAAGGGGATGGAATACATTCCCAACAGTAAAGTACAAGAAAACTGAAATCATAAGTAAACTAGAATAGATCCTATAATCACCCGCCAAGGATCCTACCTGAAGGGTAGGTACAACTCTTGAATGGTCGAATCTGCGATATGTACCGTCTAAGGTCCACCTCTGAGCTACCTTCAGTCCTGGTACTCTCATCCTTAGTCAGCACTGTCAGTCGTCTGAACCAAACACAACGAGGTGTGGGCATAGCCCATGCAAGGGTGAGTATAAAGATACTCAGTAGATACCCTGAGACCCTCAAGGTCTCACAAAATCCACCAAGGATAAACTAAAAGGCATGAAATCAACTGACAACCCTACTTAAGTATATTCCCATACATATACCTAAGTTATCTAGTAAACCCATCTCAATCATGAGGTAAACACAGAGTCCAACTCCAAATCCCAAATCTCAACTATTCCACAAATGCAGAAAAAAACCATGAAGGCAAATACCACATTGGTACACCATAGAGAAGAATATCACCAAGGTATTACCACGAAGGGAAAGTACCACACAGGTATAGGCTCAGATCACAACAGGTATAACTTAAGTACATTAGTAGAGATGATTAGATGTAACTACTGAATCATCTTACTCTATTAAGAGGTAGACCCACACAGGATTGCTCGGTGCTGACCCACACAGGATCACTCGATGCTGACCCACACAGGATCGCTCGGTGCTGACCCACGCATGATCGCTAGGTGCTGACCCTCACAGGATCGCTAGGTGCTGACCCACACAGGATCGCTAGATGCTGACCCACACAGGATCGCTCGGGGATGACCCACACAAGATCGTTAGGTGCTAACCCACACAAGATTTCTCGGTGTTGACCCACACAGGATCGCTAGGTGCTGACCCATAAAGGATCGCTCGGTGCTGACCCGCATAGGATCACACTTCATTCTTCATGTCACAACCAGCTACAAGGTGCTCACACTATGCTCACTTGTCTCCAGGAGGGCCCGCTCCACAAGCCTCTTGTCAATACTCCAACTTCCAAGAAGTATCACGTGGAAGTATCTCAAAGGACTGCCACACCATATAGGTCTCAACGCAATAGACGGTGCATCAATCAGATGCTCGGTCTGTAAGTTATTAGCCTTTTAGTCCCGAGAGCACGGTTGGATTCATGCTCGATCCAACCCGACCGTTTCCCAATATTATCCAAAAATCCAATGGGACATACTAAAGGGACCGTCTCTCTTTAAGGTTTACAATGCTGCTGATAGTTCGTCAAATGGTTGCCCGATGCCAATGATACGGCCGAAAGTGCGTAAATGGGTCGAAGTGGGTCCGGGTTCAGTCTGACCCAGCCCAACCTGACCTGGGCTGACCCGGTTTGGGTCGACCTGGCCTGGCCCGCGCTGGGTGTAAACTGAATATTAAATAGAGTGAGTACAGTAAGTAATAAGGGGATGGAATACATTCCCAACAGTAAAGTACAAGAAAACTGAAAGTATAAGTAAACTAGAATAGCTCCTATGATCACCTTCCAAGGATCCTACCTGAAGGGTAGGTACAGCTCTTGAATGGCCAGATCTGGGATATGCACCGTCTAAGGTCCACCTCCGAGCTACCTCCAGTCCTGGTACTCTCGTCCTTAGTTAGCACTGTCGGTCGTCTGAACCAAACACAATGAGGTGCGGGCATAGCCCGTGCAAGGGTGAGTATAAAGATACTCAGTAGAGACCCTGAGACCCTCAAGGTCTCAAAAGATCCACCAAGGATAAACTAAAAGGCATGAAATCAACTAAAAACCCTACTTAGGTATATTCCCATACATATACCTAAGTTATCTAGTAAACCCATCTCAATAACGAGGTAAGCACAGAGTCCAACTCCAAATCCAAAATCTCAACTATTCCACAAAGGTAGAAAAAAACCATGAAGGAAAATACCACATAGGTACACCATAGAGAAGAATATCACCAAGGTATTACCACGAAGGGAAAGTACCACACAGGTACAGGCTCAGCTCATAACAGGTATAACTTAAGTACAGTAGTAGAGATGATTATATGTAACTACTGAATCATCTTACTCTATTAAAAGGAAGACCCACACATGATTTCTCGGTGCTGACCCACACAGGATCGCTCGATGCTGACCCACACATGATCACTCGGTGCTGACCCACACATGATCGCTAGGTGCTGACCCTCACTGGATCTCTAGGTGCTGACCCACACAGGATCGCTAGATGCTGACCCAAACAGGATCGCTCGGGGATGACCCACACAGGATCATTAGGTGCTGACCCACATAGGATTTCTCAGTGCCAACCCACACAGGATCTCTAGGTGCTTACCCATAAAGGATCTCTTGGTGCTGACCCGCATAGGATCACACTTCATTCTTCATGTCACAACCAGCTACAGGGTGCTCTCACTACGCTCACTTGTCTCCAAGAGGGCCCTCTCCACAAGCCTCTTTTCAATACTCCAACTTCCACGAAGTCTCATGAGGAAGTATCTCAAAGGACTTACACACCACATAGGTCTCAACGCAATAGATGGTGCATCAATCAGATGCCCGATCTGTAAGTTATTAGCCTTGTAGTCCCGAGAGCACGGTTGGATTCATGATCGATCCGACCCGACCATTTCCCAATATTATCCAAAACTCCAATGGGACATACTAAAGGGACCGTCTATCTTCAAGGTTTACAATGCTGCTGAAAGTTCGTCAAACAGACGCCCGATGCCAAAGATACGGCTGAAAGTGCATAAATGGGTCGAAGTGGGTCTGGGTTCGGTCCGACCCAACCCAACCTGACCTGGGCTGACCCGGTTTGGGTCGACCCAACCTGGCCCACACTGGGTGTAAACTGAATAGTAAATAGAGTGAGTACAGTAAGTAATAAGGGGATGGAATACATGCCCAACAGTAAAGTACAAGAAAACTGAAAGTAATAGTAAACTAGAATAGCTCCTATGATCACCTGCCAAGGATCCTACCTGAAGGGTAGGTATAGCTCTTGAATGGTCGGATCTGCGATATGCACCGTCTAAGGTCCACCTCCGAGCTACCTCCAGTCGTGGTACTCTCGTCCTTAGTCAGCACTGTTGGTCGTCTGAACCAAACACAATGAGGTGCGGGCATAGCCCGTGCAAGGGTGAGTATAAAGATACTTAGTAGAGACCCTCAGACCCTAAAGGTCTCACAAAATCTACCAAGGATAAATTAAAAGGCATGAAATCAACTAACAACCCTACTTAGGTATATTCCCATATATATACCTAAGTTATCTAGTAAACCCATCTCAATCATGAGGTAAACACAGAGTCCAACTCCAAATCCCAAATCTCAACTATTCCACAAAGGTAGAAAAAAACCATGAAGGCAAATACCACATAGGTACACCATAGAGAATAATATCACCAAGGTATTACCACGAAGGGAAATTACCACACAGGTACAGGCTCAGCTCACAACAGGTATAACTTAAGTACTGTAGTAGATATGATTAGATGTAACTACTAAATCATCTTACTCTATTAAGAGGTAGACCCACACAGGATTGCTCGGTGCTGACCCACACAGGATCGCTCGATGCTGACCCACACATGATCGCTCGGTGCAGACCCACACATGATTGCTAGGTGCTGACCCTCACAGGATCGCTAGGTGCTAACCCACACAGGATCGCTAGATGCTGACCCACACAGGATCGCTCGGGGCTGACCCACACAGGATCGTTAGGTGATGACCCACATAGGATTGCTCGGTGCTGACCCACACAGGATCGGTAGGTGCTGACCCATAAAGGATTTCTAAGTGCTGACCCGCATAGGATCACACTTCTTTCTTCATGTCACATCTAGCTACAGGGTGATTGCACTACACTCGCTTGTCTCCAGGAGGGACCTCTCCACAAGCCTCTTGTCAATACTCCAACTTCCAATAAGTCTCATGAGGAAGTATCTCAAAATACTGCCACACCATACAGGTCTCAACGCAATAGACGGTGCATCAATCAGATGCCTGGTCTGTAAGTTATTATCCTTTTAGTCCCGAGAGCATGGTTGAGTTCATGCTTGATCCAACCTGACTGTTTCCCAATATTATCCAAAACTCCAATGGGACATACTAAAGGGACCGTATCTCTTTAAGGTTTACAATACTACTAACAGTTCGTCAAACGGACGCCCGATGCCAAAGTTACAGCCGAAAGTGCGTAAATGGGTCGAAGTGGGTCCGGGTTCATTCCGACCCAGCCCAACCTGACCTGGGCTGACCCGGTTTGGGTCGACCCGGCCTGGCTCGCCCTGGGTGACCCAACCCGCACTAGGTGGCCAAACCCGTGCTCGGTGGCTCGGCCCACGCTGGGTCTGGCCCGCGCTGGGTCTGGCCTGGCCCGTGTTGGGTGGCCTGGCCCGGTGGCCCGGTTGGCCCGCGGGGCCACGTGGGGGCCGTGGGGAGGCACGGTGGCAGCGCTGCGGGCCAGCGTGGTGGATACGCTATGGTGCGGTGGTCGTGGGGCGGCGCGGGGGCCATGGGGCGGCGCGGGGGCCCTGGAGTTGGGCGGAGCGAGGCCGCAGATGGTGCGAGGGTGTGGGGTGGCACTGGCTGCGAATGATAGAGGATGTGGGGGCCGCGGGGCGGCGCCAGCCATGGACGGCGATGGCCGCAGGTGGCACGGTGGCCGCGGTCAGTACGGTGGCCGCGGGGCGGCACCATTGTCTTCGTCACGGCCAACAGTGGTGCCGAACACCATTCTCTTGTTCCACCGGTGTGAAACGACGACATCGGTCACCATCACCATCGCGAAGAACACACAAAAGAATAACGACGTAGGGGTCTGGCCATGTTTGTTTGGCCCGCACCCTCCGCATTAGAGTGGAAGCAAGTGGTTCATAAATTTGCAACAAGAATGTGTATGGAATATATTTAATAACATCAATCCCCACAACCATCATCAATCACTATTTCCAATCCCGCAAAAGAAAACATCCGCAGATCAACTAGTTTTTGAGAGTTGATCCACATTTTTAGTTTATAAGGGAAGAACATGGGAAGTGATAATCACATAGAAATAAACTACCACCTCGAAGATTTGTCGATGGAGGCCGCAAGGAAGGAGACGATGTCGTTGGGGATAGGCAGACCTCGGTGACGTCGACATTTCCTCGATCGTAGGTTCGTTGTCATTGAAGAAGTTCCTCGTCGGTGCGAGTGTTCTTCATTGGGGAGCACGTTCTTCGTTGGGAATCACGTTCTTCATTGGAGAACACATTCTTCGTTGGAGAGAATAATCCTCCAAGCTCTCTCCCAATTCCCTTTTTCCAATCCTTTACCCAATTCCACCGAAAAGAAAAGAAATATCCAACACAAAAATTAAATAATAACTTAACATTTAATTTTATGTTGACATATAAAATTAATTGATAACTTAACATTTAATTTTATGTTACCACATAAAATTAATTGGGGGATTTGAGAGGTTTCTCCCCCATTAAGAGGGATCTGGTGGTCCCCACCCCTAAATTCAAAATTGGGAGGTTTTAAGGACTCGGGTGGTCCCCACAACCATAACCTATGTAGAGGAGGTTTCAACAAATTAAATAAAATAGAAGTTTTTTTTTTCATTTCCATGAAAAACCCAAATTTTATCTTTCACCCTCGACCTACTGTGGTCAAGGTGAAGGTCCATTTAAAAGAATATCAGTACTGTGAGTTCAACGATGCCCTCCGATTTTAATTTCGAACACCAGTTCAGAAGTTAGAAAATCCCACTCGCACGTTTACTGAACGTACTTGAATAAATGTTCAGAAACTCACTCCAGGCACTCCGGACCTTATAATCACGCACCGTCAATTTTCTTGGACTCGTAAAATTCCCATTTAATTAAAAAAAATTACATGGAATTTCTGGGTATTTACATTCTCTCCACCTTATTTCTTTACGACTCAGTAATCCACAACTCAGAACTAGGAAAATAGGTGGGGGTACTGAGGATGAATATGAGCCTCCCGCTCCCATGTGCTCTCCTGGAGGTTCCCGTGCTGCCAACGAACATGCACCAGAGGTATCGACTGCCCATGAAGGACCCGCTCCTGTAGATCTTTAATCTCTACTGGAACCTCCATAAAAGTTTCCCCATCGTCGATGTCCAGCTCACTGTGGTCGATGATGTGAGAAGGGTCGTGCACGTATCTCCTTAGCTGGGATACGTGGAAGACGTCCTGCACTTGGTGCAACTGTGGTAGAAGAGCTATGCAATATGCCACCTCTCAAACTCTACCGAGGACCTGAAAAGGTCCAATGAACCTTGGAGATAACTTTACGCCTCGGAAAAATCTTCGTAATCCTCATCAATGTGAGACCCATAAAAAGATGTGGTCACTATCCTCAAACTCTAGAGGTCTCCGTCTCCTATAATCATAAGACTTCTGCCTGCTCTGTGTAGTCTTCATCAACTCCTGGATGATCTACACTTTCTCTGTGGTATCTCGTACCATCTCTGGTCCCACTAGTGCTGACTCCCCTAGGTCAGTCTAGCACAAAGGTGATCCGCAAGGTTTCCTGTACAACACCTCAAAAGGTGCCATCCCTATGGTGGAGTGATAGTTGTTGTTGTATGAAAACTACACCAAAGGAAAGTGATCCTCCCAGCTACGACCGAAGTCAATGACGCAAGCACGCAACATGTCCTCGAGGGTCTGAATGGTCTGCTCAGTCTAACCATCCGTTTGAGGATGGAAGGTAGTGCTCAAACGAAGCTGCGTCCCGAAAGCCTCCTGTAACCCCTTCCATAGCTGAGAAGTAAAACGTGCATCACGATCAGAGACAATCGTCGAGGGTACTCCATTTAACCTCATAGTCTCCTGCACATAGAGGCATCCCAAGGTCTCTACTGAACCCTGATCTCTGATTGGTAGGAAGTGGGCCGACTTGGTGAGTCATTCGACGATCACCCAAATTGAGTCATTAACCCTGGATGTACGTGGAAGTCCTGTCACGAATTCCATGGATATCTCATCCCACTTCCACTCTGGGACCTCCAAATGCTGAACCAAGCCTACTAGTACCTGATGCCCCACCTTCACTTGCTGACAAGTGAGGCACCGAGAGACAAACTCTGCTACTGCTTTCTTCATTCCCTGCCACCAGTGCTATCGTCGGAGATCCTAGTACATCTTTGCCACTCCTGGATGTACCGCTAGAGGAGATGTGTGGAACTCCCTCATAACTTCCTCTTGAAGCGACACTGGTACCATGGTACATCCTCTAAATAGGATGACGTGCTACCCACCTTTAGAAAATCCATCAGGTGATTGTCTTGTGAATATCTGAGCACATCGTGTATCGTAGTTAGTGTACCTACACCGCACCTCCCGGACTCACTAAAGAAGTTGGGGAGTGACTGTAAGAGACTGAATGAAAGTCTCTACATCACGTTCCATGAAGGATATCTGCAAAGCGGCCAACTGCTCTGTCGCCTCACCTAACAGCTATATACCAGACCTCCAGCTGAGTGAATATACTACAACGTTCCCTTTTCTAGGAGTATAGAATATCTCAAAGTCATAGTCTTGGAGGAACTCAAGCCAACATCACTGTCTCAGGTTCATTTCCTTCTGATAGAAGATATACATAAGACTCTTATGATCATAGTACACTATAAAATGCTCTCCCATCAAGTAATGTCGCCACATCTTCAAGGTAAAGACCACTGCTGCTAACTTCAGGTCATGGATAGTGTAGTTCTTCTCATGTTGTCTCAGCTGTCAAGAACCATATGCGATCACTGATTTCTCCTACATCAGGACACATCCGAGCCCGGCCCCTGATGCATCACAATAGGCTACGTACCCAACGCCCTCCTCTAGAAGCCTCAAGATGGGGGCACTAGTTAGCCTCTGCCTCAGCTCCTGAAAACTCTACTGGAATCTCTCTGTACACACGAAGGGTTTCCCCTTCTTTTTCAATGCTGAAAGTGGTGCTGTAACTATGGATAAATCTAGTAAAACCCTCCAGTAGAATCTTGCCAAACCCAAGAAACTCCGTACCTACGTCACACTCCTGGGTGGCTCCCAATAAATTATCACCTCAATCCTTGATGGATCCACTAAAACTCTAGCCTATGAGATGACTCATCCCAGAAAGTGAACCTCTCGAATCCAGAATTGGAACTTTGAGAGCTTACCATAAAGCTGGTGCTCACGGAGTGTGTTCAGTACTACTTGCAAATGATAGACATGCTCCACCTTGGTAGCTGAGTAGATAAGAATGTCATCAATGAAGAATACTACAAAGAGACCAAGGTATGGATGAAATATCATGTTCACGAGTCCCATGAATACTACTAGATCATTGGTTACACTGAATGGAATAACCAAGAACTCATATTGGCCATACCGACATCTAAAAGTCGTCTTCTGCACATCCTCATCTCGTACTTTGAGCTGGTGATATCCTGATCTGAGGTCTATCTTCGAGAATCACCGTTATCCCTTCATCTAATCAAAGAGGTCGTCAATCCTTAGAAGTTGGTACTTATTCTTCACAATCACTTGGTTCAGGTGTCGATAGTCAACACAAAGTCTCAAGATCCCATCTGCCTTCTTGGAGAACAAAATCAGGGCTGCCCAAGGAGAAACACTGGTCCAGATGAGTCCATTCGCTTTCAAGTCCTCCAGCTATACCCACAGCTCACGAAGCTCCGTGGGAGCCATCTGATATGCTGGTGTAGATATCGGTGTCATCCTGAGGTACAAGTCAATGTAAAAGTCCACCTCTCTATGATAAGGTAGACCAGAGACATCATCAGGGAAGACATCCGTGTACTGGTCCACCGCTATAGGATAACTCAGACTCTCCATATCAACTCCTTCGAGGGTAAGGATAGCCAACTGATGACTGATTGGATGCAATCTCCTCCAGGTAAGTCCATCCTATGCTGCAAAGGCTCCCTTTTTTCGGTGAAGGTAAACCTGGTCCCATCCGTGCGGACACACCGCACTTTGCGCCTAATACAGTCTATATGAGTATTGACTGTAGATAACCATTCCATACCCAAGATGATGTCGTAAGGCCTCGACACTGCTACTAGGAGATCCCAGCTGAAGATCTCACCTCCTAGAGTAAGCTCATACTACCGGAACCAGTGCGTGATCATCGAATCCGCTCCTGTAGGAGTCTCTAGCAATAAGGATCGAGCCAACGACTCTGTCGGAATATCCGAGATATGAATGAGGGCAGTGGTAATAAAAGAATGACTGGAACCTATGTCTATAAGTACTGTATCTAAGGTGGAGTAGACACATATCATACCTCGTATCATCTCCGGAGCACCGTGATCGTAGGCCTCAGTTGCCTGGAGTTGAGATCGCCCCTGTCCTCCTACTCCCTGTGGTCAGGGTGGACCACCTGGTGGTGGTGGTAGTAACATCTCGAATCTTTGCCCACCGCCAGCTGCACGACCAGCTCTTCTGCCACGTTAGCCTACTCCCTGTGTAACTCATCGGTCGAATCTCTGTCTCTGCCTGGGAGGTCCTTCGACCGTCTACTAATCATCCATATAGCAGGTCGGACAGTCATGAGCCATGTGACCCTGCCCACCGCATGTGTAACACTGCCTGCTCTTGGCATGACCGGCTCCACCTCAGGTGTCTAGCACAATCGAACCTGAATCCTGTGGTCGTCCACCTGTAGGTTGGGTCCTCTTGGACCTCTAGGTCATCTGTCTACTACTAGCTGTAGAATACTCTGCTACGTGATGTCCGGTGGTGGGCCTCGCTAATGGTGACTTCTCAGCAAGAAAACTCTCCACTAAGAGGGATCGTTTTAACACCCCCTCCTGCATCAGGATGCTGAGTAGGATCATCAAATCCCTAATATCCTACCCGAGTCCATGATCAAAGGTCCGGGCCCTAAAGAATGGGTCTCGCACCATATCTATGGAGTAGCATGAGAGGTCAGTGAACCGCACTGAGTACTGAGCCACGGTCATGCTGCCCTACTATAGATGAAGAAGCTCCTGAATTCGCACTGTGTGAAGAGTCGCTGGAACAAACACTGCTCAAAATAGGCTCTTGAAGTCTGCCCAGAGAAGCGTCACCCTATTGTGAACCTGGAGCATCAAGCTCCACCATCTACCTTCTGCTACCTATAGAAGGATGGTGGAAAGGATCACCATGAGATCAGCTGGTGTCCCTATCAGTCGAAAAACTCTCACCACGGCCTCCATCCAATCCTCATCCACTTGTGGGTCCCTCTCTCCCCTAAACCTAGGTGGCCTCTGGCGCAGAAACACGTGCAACGAGCTCAAGCGGCGTGCACCCTCTGCTGCTGGGGCCGATGGAATCAGTGTCCCAACGGGTAATGGTACCGTTGGTGCCTCTACTAGAAGAGGGCCCTACACCGAGGACTCGTCACTCAGTGGGCTATCAGTTCGTACTACTCTCAAAACCCTAGCTGTGTCTGCGTGGAGGCATCCTGAAAAGAAACAGGTACTCCATGGTCAAAAAGTTATACCTGGTGAGATGACTCAAAGAGAACACAAATAAAACTCTTCAAAACACACATGCAATCAGTGTTTTCATGCACTGAGTCAAAAACTAGAAGTCAGGGTCTTGGTGTATGGATACTTCGGTCGTCACACCAATATTGGATTCCCTAAAATGATAACCCCACTCACTACACTTATCACTATTGCTGTTAAAAAGATTATATTCCTATGTTCTATGGTAGAACCGACTCCTCTGATACTAATTTGTCACAACCCGTCCCCGGGGCCCATGTCGTGACTACCTCAAGCCCGTCTTCCATAGGCCAGGGGTTGGCGACTAGCGTAGAAGGCGTATTACCTTAAAACTGTGAGGAAATTGCCTTTATAACCTATAACACACACAACCAAGAACACAACAAGATACAAAATCAAGTAAACTAAATAGTAAATAGAGTGAGTACAGTAAGTAAAAAGGGGCTGGAATACAAGACCAACAGTAAAGTACAAGAAAACTTAAAGTACAAGTAAACTGGAACAACTCCTGTGATCACCCGCCAAGGATCCTACCTGAAGGGTAGGTACAACTCTCGAATGGTTGCCTCTCCAATACGCCTCATCTAAGGTCCACCTCCAAGCTACCTCTAGTCCTGGTACTCTCGTCCTCAGTAAGCGCTATCTGTCGTCTGCTCCAAACACAACAAGGTGCGGGCATAACCTGTGTAGGGGTGAGTATAACAATACTCAGTAGGGACCCCGAGACCCTCAAGGTCTCACAAAATCCACAAAGGATAAACTAAAAGGCATGAAATCAACTGAAAACCCTACTTAGGTATATGCCCATAAATATACCTAAGTTATAAAGTAAACCCATCTCAATAATGAGGTAAACACAGAGTCCAACTCCAAAGCCCCAAGATCAACTGTTCTAAAAAGGTAGAAATAAACCACGAAGGCAAGTACCACATAGGTACACCAAACATAAGAATACCACCAAGGTATTACCATGAAGGGAAAGCACCACACAAGTACAAACTCATATCACACCAGGTATAACTTAAGTTTAGTAGTAGAGATGATTAGATGTAACTGAATCATATTACTCTGTTAAGAGGCAGAACCACACAGGATCGCTCGGTGCTGAACCACACAGGATCACTCAGTTCTAACCCACATAGGATCTATAGGTGCTGACCCACACAGGATCGCTAGATGCTGACCCACACATGATCGCTTGGTGCTAACCCACACAGGATCGTTAGGTGCTGACCCACACAAGAATTCTTGGTGCTAACCCACACAGGATCTCTTGGTGCTGACCCACACATGATCACTCGATGATGACCCACACAGGATTTCTCTTTATTCTTCACGTCATAGCCAGCTATAGGGTTCCCACACTACGATCGCTTGTCTCCAGGAGGGTCCGCTCCACAAGCCTCTGGTCGATACTCCAACTACCATGAAGTATCACGAGGAAGTATTACAAAGTACCGCCACACCATAGGGGTATCAATGAAACAAACATTTCATCAATCGAACGTCCGTTTTGTAAGTTATTAGCCTTTTAGTCTTGAGGGCTCGGTTAGATTCATGCTCGATCCAACCCGACCATTTCCCAATATTATCCAAAACTACAGTGGGACATACCAAAGGGGCCGTCCTACTCCAAGGTTTACAACGCCACTGATGGTTCATCAAACGGACGCCTGATGCCAAAGATATGGTCGAAAGTGCGTAAATGGGTCGAAGTGGGTCCAGGTCCGGTCTGACCCAGTCGGGCCGACCTGGTTTGGGTCGACCCGGCCCGACCCGTTGGGTCCGGCCTGGCCCACGCTGGGCGGCCCGGTGTGGCCGTGGGGCAGTGTGGTGGTCGCGGGGCGGCGCAGTGGCCGCAGGGCGGCACCGAGGCTGTGGGGCGGCACGGAGCCGCAGGGCCACAGAGGGCTGCGAGCGGCAGAGCTGTAGGGCGGCGCGAGGCTGCAGACGACGTGAGGCCACAGATGGTGCAAAGGTGTGGGGAGAAACTGGCCGCGGACGACGGAGGATTTGGGGGTCATGGGGCGGCGTGGAGCCGTGGGGCGGCGCGAGGGCGCGGAGCAGCACTGACTACGGACGACGGTGGATGTGGGCGGCGTAGTAGTTGCTGGGTGGCATCGTTGCCTTCTTCGTGGCCGGTGGTGGTGCTGGACACCATTCTTGTGTTCCACCGGTGCCAAATGCTGGCACCGATCGCTGTCACCATCACGAAGAACACACAAAAGAAGAATAACGGAGGGTTCAGACCAGGTTTGTTTGGCCCGCACCCTCCACGTTAGATCAGTAGCAAGTGGTTCACAAATTTTCAACAAGTAAGAGTATGGAATATATTTAATTAGATCAATCCCCACAACATTCATCAATTACTATTCCCAATCCCGCAAAAGAAAACATCCATGGATCAACTATTTTATGAGAGTTGATCTGCGTTCTTAGTTTAGAAGGGAAGAACATGGGAAGTGATAATCACATAGAAATAAACCCTACCTTGAATATTTGTCGACAGAGGTCGCAAGGAAGGAGATGATGTCATTAGGGATAGACAGACGTCAGTGATGTCAGCGTTTCATCAATCGTCAGATCATTGTCGTTGAAGACGTTCCTCGTCGGCATGAGCGTTCTTCGTTGGGGAGCATGTTCTTCGTTGGGGAGTGCGTTCTTCATTGGAGAACACGTTCTTCGTTGGAGAGAATAATCCTCCAAGCTCTCTCCCAATTCCCTTTTTCTAATCCTTTCCCCATTTCAACCAAAAAGAAAAGAAATAACCAACACAAAAATTAAATAATAACTTAACATTTAATTTTATGTTGACACATAAAATTAATTGATAACTTAACATTTAATTTTATGTTGACACATAAAATTAATTGAGAGATTTGAGAGGTTTCTCCCCCATTAAGATGGGTTGGGTGGTCCCTACCCCTAAATTCAAAATTGGGAGGTTTTGGGGACTCGGGTGGTCCCCAGCACCATAACCTATATAGAGGAGGTTTCAAAAAATAAAATAAAATAGATGTTTATTTTATTTTATTATTTTTTTTTCATTTCCACGAAAAACCCAAATTATATCTTTCACCCTCGACCTACTATGATCTAGGTGAAGGTCCTTTTAAGCGAATATTGGCACTGCGAGTTCAACGGTGCCCTCAGATTTCAATTCTGAACACTGGTTCAAAAGTTAGAAAATAACACTCGCACGTTTGCTGAACGTACCTGAATAAAAGTTCAGAAATTCATTTTGGGCACTCCAGGCCTCGTAATCACACGCCGTCAATTTTTACAAACTCATAAAATTCCCATTTAATTAAAAAAAATTACATGGAATTTACGAGTCTTTATAGTAACTAGGTGGATGATCTACTTGTTCATGATACCCTACTATTGAGGATGGAATGGTATTGGTGGGTAATGTACATAGGAGGAGGAGGTAATGATGTGGATGATATACAAGTCCATGATAACCTACTATTGAAGATGTAATAGTGTTGGTTTGGAATATACATGGAAGTGGGAGGGAATGAGGTTGATTTCCTTCACAATTACATTATCCAACTAAAATATGGATGTTAAAGTGGTGAAATTGTGTTGATTTTAGAAATGTGGTTATTGATGTGGATATATAATATCATGGTGATGTGGTTTAAGATGTATGTAATGATAGTTGATGATGTTTTACTCGTGTTGATTCATAATCATTTGCCTATGATTTTCAAGAGGGTGATCCTACTATCTCGCTATCGGTTTGAGTGGGAGAACCCATTATTTGATAGGTTGGAGTTGAGATGAGTATATCCTAATCCTAGAGGAGGAAGTGTTGTGGTGATGATTATGGATTGATTTTTTTGATTGGTTGTGAAAGGAGGATTAGGTTATGGTTTTAGTAGTGGGAAACATAAATAGAGTGGTGTTCATTGTTTGTTTTATACTTTAAATCTATTTTGATATTGTAGACTTTCATTTATTTCTATTCCCTTTTCATTTATTACCGATGATTATGTTTTTTATTTTTTTTCATGGTTGGTTTCACACACACACATTTTTTAATATTTATTTCACACAAATGTTGTTTTTTTAGATTTATTATTCTACTGAGTACTCCCAAGCACTCACCCCACTATAGTTTTCTAGAATTTTCATGGAAGAACACTGGATTTGGAGCTACAATTTGGGTATCTTGGATAGAGTTTGTAGTTTTCTTAGAGTATAGTTTCTTTTTCATGTATTCCTTGAGGTTTTAAATTATTAATTTAAGAATTATTCAGGTTGTGGGAAATTTTTTATAGAATTGAAACCCCTTGGAATTGATTATAAAATATCCATTTATCTCTTATTCTTGTATCTTTTGAGGGTAGTGACTTCCATGAATGATATTTTTATACCCTTGGTGTTGGTCTCTAATCTGAAGCCTTCTGAAGGTGGGACCATGGGATCATTATCTCATTTTTTTCATTTCTAGACTTGGAGGGAAACCTTTAGATGGAGGGGTCATGATAGAGTGGTATCAAAGGGTTTGATTAAGATATAGGGTGAATATTAGAGTTAGGAACATGTAAGGTTTCACGATTTTTTTATGTAAGTGATGAAACTTAATCCTAAAATGTGATATAGAACATAGATACCAGCTAGGACATAGATATTTAAACCCCCTCTATGATTTTATGGAAGTATTTTGACAACATAATAAAATGTTTATGTGAAAGTGAAATTTTTTTTAGGGTAGAAATTGTAGGGAGGTACATGCATCATGGTTATTAGAAACATTGAAATTTTGATTCAAAATCATATGTGTGATTCTATGATTTTTAATTTACATTGTAGTTTCTAGTAACTATCCATTGCAACTGAATTGATTTCATAACCATAAAGGGAAGAATAAAATGATAATTAATTGGAATGTATTATTTAATTAAACACCTTGTTGAAATTTGAATTTTTTTCCCATTCTTGTTATAATATTTTTTGCTTGATTTTTTTTTCAAAAATGAATCTCCTTTTATGTTGGATTATTTTTTGTAATTATTTTATTTTTTACCCAAGTATTCTTAACGTATTTTGTTACAAACAATTTTTTTAATTTTTATAACTTTTATAAAAACATGTTACCATAAGTAGATTTCATATTGGAATGTTCAAATGATTTTTTTGAAACCATTATTAGGATAATTAAAAATTACTTTCAAGTTTCTATGCAATGATTTTTTTCTGTTCTTATTGTATTATAGGCATGTGATAAATATTTATTCTGAAACTTGTTTTAGGTGATTTAAATTTCCTAATTCCTAAAAAATTACTAGCATGTTAATTAATAATTCATTAGAATTTGGGAACTTGAAATGAATGGATTTCCCCTTTCTTATGTAATGACTACATTTTTGTAGTATTAATTTGATTATATGTTGTATGATAGTGATAGAAATTCATAGTAAGTTTGAGATTTTGGTTCCTTTTATTTCCATTTTTTTAGAAATCAATTGTAATTTTTTTAAAGTTTTCTAAATTAATAAATATGTCTCATTTCTTCAAAAATGGTTAAAAGATTAGTTATTATAGATTATTTATCCCATTGAAAACTGAATGTGAATTTCATTCCATGTGTTACTTCCTTCTCATGACGTATAGCTTGAATGTGTTAGGTACTTATTTTAAGGATGAACTTTATTTTTTTAAATATTAGAAAATGAAAATGATGCTTTGTAGTGACCTTTTTAGACTTGAAAATACTTTACCTAATTGAACCTATTTTTCCAATATTGAAGAAATTTATTGTACTTAAATAATTATAATTTTCCTATTATGTCATGAGTACCTTGATAATGTTAGTGGATGAAATATAGACGATAATGTCACAATAAAAAATGAAAATGAATCATCTCATTCAATGTAGTGTGGGAAGCATACCTAAAGTTGAAAAAATTCGTGGTTATTATTATAAAAGTGTATAGCATTAAATTCTTAAGAATTTTTCATGTTTAATATATTTTATTTGGAATATGAAATCATTTTTTGTGTTTTTTATGTTGTGTTTAAATATTTAAGTAGAATTTTTTTCTTTATTGTGGTGTATAAGCATGTTTTACGAGTAATAAAATGTTTAAAGACTATTTTATTTGATCATGTCAAGAAATAAACATAGTGATATAATATTTCTAGTTTAAATATTATGATCTAAGAGCATGTTTTATTTTAAGGATTCCAAAAGAATGTTTTATTTTAAAATATGGAAACATATTGCCTGCATGATAAACTGTCTAAGAAGTGTTTAATTTGAGTGTGGATAACATGATGCATGAGATTATGTATGATTTGTTTTTGTTTTTCCAAAATCATGTCCCCCTTGAGATCAAATGTTTAGATTATGTTTTGAAGAATATTTTTTATTATAAAATATGTTCTTTTTTTTGTCATTGGATTGGACGTATACTATAATTATGTAAAATGAAAGGCATGCAGATTCACCTAAAATGACTTATAAAATGGTGAGTGATGGTTGTGATCACCCTATTTATTTATTTCTTACATTGAAGTGTTGATGTGACTTGATGAAAAATTTATTTTTCAAAAATATAAATTGGTGTTTTATGGTATTTTTAAGAATAGGTTTTTCCAAGATGAAGTTTAAGATATGAAAAATTTATATCTCATAACATGGAAACTCTCTGACCATTGGTGTGATGTTTCTTAATGATGTGAATATGTATCCATGATGTGATTATATGTTTCACTATGGTTGTATTTATGGAATCACCTACCTTCCGTAAAAGGTTAACCACTTAAATTAAACAATAAAAAGTTTCTTTGTAAAATAAGAAAATTGATCAACATGAATTTTCTACCCACACATGAATTATAGTAAATAAGTGATTAATTTATATATCCTATTGTTTTGACTTGTTGTGATTGAGATTATGCTCATACTGATTGTTATGGATTCAAGAATATGAAGAGAAGGAAACCCCTTACCCATCAGAACAACTTCTTCATGACATGTTTTAAAATCATGAAGGTTATTCAAGGCTAAAAAAAGTGGAAAATATACTGATGTAGTGATTGGTCCACCTTATCTTTGTGTGCCTAAGGTGATGATGGTTTGACTGTTTTTATTGGATAAGAGGTATTGTGTGGTTATTGTGGTGGTTGTTGGAATGGGATGTACTGAGGTTGAAATTATGGTGTGTATGGTTGTGTGTCAGAGAGGTGGATTTTGCTTGATGGGGGATGGTAATGTAGTTGTGTGGGGTGTTTTTAAGGAGTTTTGTCTTGGGTTTATGTTCTCATTGTGATGTGATGATGTCTATTTTTTGTTGATTTTATTACTTGTGTGGTTTGTGCGGACCTTTTGATTTCCTATTTTAAATCTATGTCAATATTTCACTTTCTTATAAACAATTTAAAGTGTTTAAATGTTATATTCTTCTTATGAAATATTTCATATGGTTTATTCCTCTATATGGTAATTAAAAAATCCAATTTTTTTTTGTGTAGATATCTATTTTAATTGATTCATTCTAATAGTGTCCCGATATACCACATTCGAAAAGTAAGGTTTTTCTAGGCTGTTTACCATCTGGTTCCACCTTTCCATAATACCATTTTTTATAGTTTCCTCATTGATGATACTTTATATTTGATTCGACAATTCTCTTAATAATCTTCAACATTAGTGGAGGTGTACTCTATGTCATTATCAAATCAATTTTTTTTCATCCTTCTAATATCATTTTCATCTCTCCTCTTGAATCGCTTAACACATTCGATTAAATATTTTTTTTCATTCATGAACATAATGAAACATATTATACTATAATAATAAACAAACAAGATGAATTATTTCTCACCATGTGTTCTAGGAAACTTTATTTGATCACACATATTGGTGTGAATTAGGTTTAATGGATTTATTTCATTCTTCTTCTTTGTACGGTAAGGATTTTTCACCATTTCCCACTCGCACAAGAATCACATGTCTTCTCCTAAAAAATATATTGGATATATAATACCAAATCCATATTTAAAATTTGAATTTTTTTCCATACATTTCTTTTTTATAGGTTCGATCATTCAATGTCCCAAATTTTTTTATTTTAAATAATAAATATACATGTGTTCTCTTTTCCATACACATGATATATATTATTTTTTTATCCTCCATCACTTAAAAAAAGAGTATCTAGCATTTCATTTGATAAGTAATCCCTTTTAGTTGAATTCTAATTGAATTACTATGTCATAAATTTGGCTAAAACTCAAAATATATTTTCATTGACCATATAAATAGAGCACCTCCATGTTTTTATCACATCTATAACTTGTATTGTTTTCCGCCTCATTTGAACTTTAAGGATCTATAATTTATAAATGGTAATAAACCATCAATACATCCTTTAACATTCTCCATGAGGTTGATAAACTGGATCATATGGTACAAACAAAAATTAATAAGGATATAGGTTTTTTTGTTATTTATTACTTTAATATCGATTTTAGAAAAGTTAGCCTTTCTAATCTTCTATTTCCTTCCAAAATATGCTCGGTTGAGTTAATACACATGATATTATTTCCAAATTTCTTTCATTATAGTAGTGTGATCGTACTCTTCTTATTCTTCCTATTAGGAGAACCTATTTTCTATTGGTATTATTCTTGGTTTCTTTGAATCTATACTACTTTGTCTTCCAAAAAAGTAATTTTGACTCCTCTGTTGACTATAATTTATATCCATGTGTCAAAAGTTATAATAGTGAACGGAATTTCCTTAGAAATAATTTCTTCTATTTAGTTTAGCTTATGTTATTATCCTAATTTATTAATCCCAAGTGATTCTCCTCTCAAATAACACATTTCTTATTCATAATATGTCATTTTGTATCAAATATAACTACAAAATTGACACTATATAAGAGGAAAAATTATATCATAACTTTCTCTCTACTCTTTAATCCTCGATCAACCTTTTCCTTCAATTGTTCGATAGATAATATTCCAAACTAAAACTTATTTTTATCACCACTATTTTTTATTCTTATTTAAGTTTCTCCTGTAAATAAAAAACTTATTCTACAATGGATTTAACTATTTTCATTCACTCATCAATACAAGGATTGATTTTATCAATAATATTTGTGTTATCATTGATTTTATATCTACATTTGAAAACTTCTTCTAAATGTTCAAAAACATCCCCTTGATATTCAACAATCTTCTCTAGATTAGTGATTTTGGATTAAGGATGACAAACATACTATGAAAATTCCCTCGAATGGCTGCCAATATTCCTATTTTTTATTCACTGAGTATCCAACTCCTTAATTTATGCTTCAAGTCAAAAACATCTTTTATTTGATCTTATTCAATAGTTTAAGCATTATTATTTTCCACTATTTCCATAAATCCAATGTGTCTAAGAAAAATTCAATTTCATCCACTATAATTTATACCTTATATTTTCCTTATTCTTTTGTTTCCAAAATTTTTCATTGAAACTTATCTCTTTATGTATTTAAAAATTAAAAATTTTATATAGGTTTAAACTATTTTCACTTCTTTCATGTGAATTCACCTTTATATTCTCCATTATATTTCCTCATACATCTTACAACAATGTGTTTGACCTTTCTAAATTTGAAACATGTCAATGGTAATTTACTATTGAATCTCCATTTACCTCACTTGAAATTCCTCACCACAAGTGAAAGAACTCATCACATACATCTTATTCCACTTCTTCCACCTTGTTATTATCAAGTTTCTCCATGTTTTTTAACACAATTCCATTTGATGAATGGATTTATGTGCTCTCTAGCTTCACTCGCATCTCGTATAAAACCATTTTTCTAGGAAGATCATCCAATGATACTTTTGGAAACTCACATTCTTTAAGAGATAATAAAATTGGGTTATAAAAGGGTGGAATTATTTTAAGAATTTTCTTCATGATATCAACATCCTTTATTTAATCAATATGCATGTTTATAACTCCTAAAACCTTGATGATATGATTTAATAAACAATCAATAATTTCATTATTCTCATCCTCAAATAATCAAATTTATTATAAACCACTTGTAGATTTAACTCCATACCTTGTTTCTCACTTAATAAATGTTGGAATGTTTATCCCAAAATTTCCTTTATCATTGTACAGATCATCACCATCATATAAATTAGATTCAATAATTCCCTATATAAATTATTTTGTGTCTTTTCATTAGTATTGAGTAATTTTCTATCATCTTTAGTCATTGAAATCTTTTTAGCATCACTTATGTGAATTTTTTTCATCACATATAAGTGGTCATCAATTTTAAGATATCTTAGGTGTGATATAATTTGATTCATAAACATTTATCAATTTCACCCATCGAATAAAGTCACACCTTTTACATCTAAAGTATTCTCCATGTTAATAATATAATATTAACAAATTCACCAAATTTAAACCTTATGGATCTAAAACAACTTATTATAACTATGTCATCCAAACACACCCTAAGACGGGGGTATGAATTAGGGTGTGCTTTAGTTTTTCATATAAACTCTTGATGGATATTTTTCCCACATTGGTATGAACATTATGATATTTTCACAGGAAATCCACACAAAGGAAACATCCTATAATACTGAAAGAAAATGAAGCTACATAGAGATTTTAATTGGTTCACCACTATGGGATACTCTAAGAAGCATACACTGATAGTGTATTGAAAGGAAAAATGATTTAACTACACACTATATATGAATTATAATTCTAGAAAAGGCACACTGTTAATACTTGGTCACTCCAACATTCACATTATTTAGTCACTACTTCATGGAAGAGTTATAAGAAATGTTCCTTATAATGGTTACTCAAAATAATATTTACAAAATATTTAACAACAAAATAGAAATGGGATTTTAATTTTACTTTCATATCTTTCATTTAATCATGATCTTCAATACTAATCTGTCAAAAAATTTATTCCAATCTATTTCTAAATGTTTCAATATTATTAACTCATCTTCCTTACTTTATTATAAACATAAACTTATTTTTAAATCATTCATTAAATATTATAAATTCAACCCCATTATTTTACTAATTTTCACCTATAAAATGGGCCTTCAAATCACCCATAATTTACCCATTAATCGTTCTAAAATAAAAGATAATCCCACTATATCTACAAAATACTAGAATTTTAGAAACAGTTTAGAAAACAACATATTATAGTGTAATTTCCCAAAATGCAGTGTGATTTAATTTGAAATTACCATATTATTATGTGAACCAATAAGTTTAAGTGTAAACTATAAGTCAATACAAGATCTATAAAATCCAGATAGGATCTCATTTAAAATGAACTTGATAATCATAGGGTGATTATGTTAAATCTCTACAAGTCATAGACCTATTGTTGTGTGAATTTTTGAGATATTCCCTATAGGATTATATTTTAGTTTATGATATTGATATGTTATATAGTAAAACATATAAAATAAAAACATGTATTGTGCGTGGTCTAGGTATATCGTATTGTTCCATAAAACAATATAGTATTCACTTCCTTGGCCTGATATTCAATATGTGATGGCTATATCATATTAAATGGCTTGAAATATATATTTAATTTTGGACATGATAATTTTTAATGATTAAATTTTCAAATAACTTCCACTACCGATCATTAATATGATCGTTTCATATGATGAAACACATGGGAGGAATATATTTGCGAAGAGGTTACGAACATTGTAGATACAATGAATTAAATCATATGTTATGGACGTATGAGTTAATTCATGAATAATGGTTGAGTAATATATAAGGAGGAAGTCCCATTGATAATTTTTTTTTGAATATCCTTGTAAAGTTCATGGATGGTTCTCTCCCTCTCCCAAATATGCTATTTCCTCCTTACTTTACCACTAAGACACTAGTATATCATGGAGTATAGGATAGTCCTTCCCATGTGATGAGTGATTCTATTTCAACCTATAGATACCACATGGAGGAGGGAGCCCATTATCTATCACCTTTTTATATTCATCAATCTTTTTCAATTGAAGATAAACTAGTGTCTTGACCGGTGAATGGTAAATATAACGTTGTTCTTTATTTAATATATATCCATGTTTTGAGGTTTCATGCGTGGTTGATCTTGGAAAAAGCATTTTATTTTTTATTATATTAAACAATTATTTTTAATCCTACGAAAACTTTTAGTGAGTAAATTTCTTATAGTATAAATCCTTTATCCTCTATGAATCCAATACCATGGCCTTTTTCCCAAAACACAAGCCACACATCACAACCCCAAGGTGCAGTGTGATCTTTCCTAACTCCTAAATAGTTGTGTCATGGATTTTTTTTCTCGTGTCATGATAAAATTGACTAGTATAGAAAATAGTTCACAAAATATTTATGGGTTATTCAATATTATGTGACCCTCTCCCCTATAGCATGATCTAAAAAACTATAGCATAGATGATTATCAATTGGATGAACTTACTTCTATTCTGCCTCCATTCATGGTGTGATCACCATAATTATACCATGGTTGTGATCATTTTGGTAGATCCCATTATAAAACCTTCATAATTTTTAATCTTACATAACCTAAATTCATTGTATGAACATTGTGGTTACAATGTTTATATATCTATTTTTACTAAGAAAACTCAAAATCACCCCAATCACTTACAAAACTCCTTCATGGCTCTACGGAACATATGAAACAAAAAATAAGTCTAAGTACCAACAAAAAAACACTACTATAAGACTAATATATAAAAAACTTGGTTCCTTCCTTCTCTCATAAATAAAAAAAACTCAACCAATGACAATCATGGTTCCAACAAAAACTAAGAAGTATAAAACCCTATTTGAGATGGAATTTTTTCCAATACTTATTCAATAAAGGATTTTTCTATATAATTTATTTATTTTTCATCTGGTAAGTGGAATTATAATCTATCAATAACATAAAAGCTATCATGGATATCATGTCTAAAAAGTTTACACAACAAGTGGAGATATACCAACAATTGTAATTCATTTTAATCTCATCAACTTTTCAATCATTTTTTTACTGTTGGATTCATATAGAGATACAATTTCATGATCATTTCCTTTTTCATGAATATTAAAAAAATATTTGATTGAACATAATTGATTGCAACTATCTATTTTGATATTATCTTGAAATTTCATCAATATATTTAGATTTTAAGGGAAAACATAAATATTGCTTAAATGAACACCATTCTTCACTATTATCTTACTAACAAATATTA
The DNA here is from genome assembly GCA_963277665.1 of Viscum album. NCBI lineage: Eukaryota > Viridiplantae > Streptophyta > Magnoliopsida > Santalales > Viscaceae > Viscum > Viscum album. The sequence goes on along the minus strand of OY728121.1, from coordinate 1,400,551,450 downwards.
TTATTTAAAAGTATATCTATCCTCATCCAATGTTAAAATTATTGTAAATTTATTTATGAAAATTTTGTAACATTTTTTATTCTCTATGATGGGGATCAAGGATTGATATCACTACATAGACCATATAACACCCCAAGCTTCCATGGTACATTTCCCTTTGAATAATGCAGTAGCTTGCATTGTACGCAACTTGGAGTTTTAACACACCACTACCAATCAAAATTTTTATTATGAATAGTAATACCCACTTTTTGAAATTTTATAAATTTTATTTTTCAAAGTGGACTTCATTTTTGAATTTGGAATATCGAAATTAGCTTTGGGTTAATTTTTGGTATTTTTCTGAAAACTTTCAATTTTTGATGAATAGTGAAAAATACTGCATTATTGTTTAAAACCGACTTTTTGTATAAGAAATTATTTATTTTATTTTAATTTATTTTAGTTAAAAATAGATACATAATACCTATATATATTCAATGTAATTCATTGGAGTCATTTTATAATAAGTTTAGATATATAAAATTTTATTGAACTTTTTACCGTCTTTTACACACCTTCTAGGATCATTTGAAAATTTATATAAAACTTAATTTTACCTCTTCTATGAGTTGAATTTAAAAAATCCAAGAGACACCATTGAAATCATTAAGTAAAATTTGGTTCAATAATATGAAAATAATTTTTGGTGAAAAGTAACTTTTGACTTTTATTTACCACGGTTAAAAGTAAATAGGGTAATTAAAGGCAAAAATGATATTATAATTACCCTAACACATGTACTAATTCTATTGGATAAGTTTAATTCTACCAAAAAAACCTTATGAATAAAATATGATCCTATTTGGTCCACTTGGATTATATTAGGACATTTATTATTATTTTATTTAAAGAAGAGTTAAAAGAGTTAAATTCAAATTTTAATAACTAAACTATTATTAATATAGGGTTATATATAGGATAAATTAGAATATAAATATTCATTAGAAATATAAAAGTATTTCCAACATAATAGTGTTTTATTTATAATTTTTAGACGTTAAATAATTTAATTTATTTATGACACAATGATGATGCAGTAATTACCTTATTAATTAAATATTAAAATAATTGATATTATAAATATCAAAATAAATGTAAATTTAGACTTATGATGAATTAAACTAATTTTATATGTTAATATGAAATGTTAGTATTTATTAAATAAACTTTATTCGAAGTGATAAAGTTTTTATGGATTTCAAAAAAATCAAATACTAAATAGTGTCAAAATTGACTTAATTGAGTTTTTAAAACAAATACTATATTATTGATTGATAAAATATTCCTAAAAATCTAAGGTTCTGTAAAAGGACTTATATGATGTTATAAATATTAATAATTAACCACTTGGGGTTCTCTTGGAAGTTTATAGTAAGTTTATTAACCATATAATATAAAAATACAAAGAGACATGGTAAATGTCAAACTATTTAACTAAGAGTTAAATATAAAAGATAAGGTTAAAGTGGTGACCTAAACCTGTATAAAACCTATTGGTTGAGAGATTTTAGACCCATCCCCACGTTTTCCTCGAAATAAATAATTTTGGATCCATTAGAAATTGAAAATGATTTTATTATAATATAATATTTCAAGCTTTTCCTAAAGTGACCCTCACCTCACTTATAAAAGGGTACTTCACTTTCTCTTCATTTTACACCTACAAACCATTTGGATCATCCAAAACCTGCCCAAATATCCTCTCAACTATCCTCCCTTCAACCTAGAGGCCTTACTTTTATTAGAAAGCCAACCTAAGGATCCCTTTTGATCAACTCAAAAGGAAACACCTGAAGAAAAGGTAATAATTTCACCACCTTCTTTCTAGTTATTTTCTTCTTCCACTTCATCTTTCTTTGTTGTTTCCATCACTAGTGAAGAAAACGTTTTTTACGTGGGTTATTTTTCATTTTTTACGTCGGTTTCTAGCCGACATTAATACGGGTGACGTGATAAATAACGTTTTTGACGTCGGTTATTTAAAAACCGACGTCAAAAACATAAAATCGTGATGTTTATGACATCGGTTATTTTAGAACCAACGTGATAAAGAAAATGGGAAGGGTTTATCACGTCAGTTATTAAACAACCGATGTGATAAAAGGCCTGGAAAATGGTTTATCATGTCAGTTATTAAAAAACTGACGTGATAAAACGACGGGGAAATGGTCTATCATGTTGGTTATTAAACAACCAACGTGATAAATTGGGGGGAGGGGGGTTCATCACGTCAGTGTTTTAATAACTGACGTGATAAACTAGGGGAGGGGGGTTTATCACTTCGGTTATTATATAACTGACGCGATAAACCGGGGTGAGGGGGGTTTATCACATCGGTTATTATATAATCGACATGATAAACTGGGGTTAGGGGTGTTTATCATGTCGGTTATTATACAACTGACGTGAAAAACCGGGGGAGGGGGGTTTATCATGTCAGTTATTATATAACCGCCGTGATAAACCCGTGGGAGGGGGTTTATCACGTCAGTTATTAAATAAATTACATGATAAACCATTTTCCAGGCCTTTTATCACGTCAGTTATTTAATAACCGACATGATAAACCATTTTCCAGGCCTTTTATCACGTTAGTTATTAAATAACCGACATGATAAACCCAATTTTTTTTAAAATTATAAGCAGTCATCCTCTCTCCACCAGAATCAACCAGAAAACAAATCAATAAATCGTACCAGAAAAATAGAAGTAGATCAAAATTAAGCATGTACATTGATAACATATAAAACTTACCCCCTAAACAGCCCCCACCCTCATGTATACCCCATGGACAACAGTCCCCCACCCCGTTGGAGCCCCCACCCTCATGTATACCCCCACCCTCATGTATACCCCATGGACAACCCTCCCCAACCCTTTTGGAGCCCCCACCCTCATGTATACCCCCTAGACAGCCCTCCCCCACCCCATTGGAGCTCCCACCCTCATGTATACCCCTTGGACAACCCTCCCCCACCCCATTGGAGCCCCCACCACACTCCTGGACTGCCCCCCGACCCCCGGATAGCCCCAAACATCCCTCGACAACCCCCACCCGCCTGAACAGCACCCCCTCACCCCCTCACCCCACTTGACAGCCCCCACCACACCCTTATACAGCCCCAAACACCCTTGGGCAACCCTCCACCCTCATGTATACCCCCCACCCCTGGACAGCACTCCCACACCCCTGGACCGCCTTCCCACACCCCTGGACAGCCCTGCCACCCCCCAGGACTGTCCCCCCACCCCACCGGACAGCCCTCCCAGACCGCTGGACACCCCCCAACCCCATTGAACACACCCCCACACCCTTGGAACCCCTCCCCCACAGACCCAAATCCATACCAGAAAAACCATCAAAAGTAAACCAAAACAAGAAGTAGAGAAAAATTAAACATTCACTTATATAACATTCAAAACTTACACTGTCAACTTAAAAAAAAACTAAATCCAACCTAAACAACTACCAAATACACAATTACAACGACAATATTCAAAATTACATTTTAAATTACAAACAACTAAAATTCAATCAAACCTGTAAAATAATTTGACCACTCCACTTGTAAGTGTTTGATTTCTTCATCAGTATAGGGTTTAGGGTCATCAAAAAGCTACAAATGAAAAAGAAGGTAGTTAACATGTATAATGAATAAATCAAATTGAAATATTATGGAAAAGTTTAAGAGGAAATCGTACCAGGTCAAAATTCAAAACTGTCCCAGTTGTTATTATTTCATACATAAATCTTAACATATAATATCCGCATACGATGAGGCCTTGTTGTTCATGATAATTATGTTTGAATGTGTGTAAATTCAATATATTATTTTTATGTAATAAATCAAAAAGTACAAATTATAAATGGAAATTTACCTTCGCATTTACATATTTGATCTTTGTATTTCTTTTCTTTGTGTTTTTTCGAAAGTAGGCCCATGCACTGTTAAAAAATAATACAAATGGGGTAAATTTAAAATTCATTATAATATATAAAACTATTGATAAATTGAAACTTACTTTTCCAATATATTCTTAAAACTTTCCCACACATCACCATGGACAGAGCATATCCAATAAAGAGCTTTCTCCCTTGGGCAAAAAACCCCTAACATCCAATGATCACTGGTAAAAGGAAATTTAACGTTAGTGGTTTTTTATGTTAAAATATAATTAACTCTTTGAGGGAAATGTGTTTCATACCTCTCACAAAAAGGCATCATCCAACATTGTGTGATTATATTCTTTTCAAATCTTTCAGTAATATAAACCATTCTTTGTTCCTCATTCAATGCACATGCTTTAGGGGAAATCAATTGCGGGTCCATGAATCCATATACTTTTGTCAGCTCATTCCTCTCAAAAATTTTATAAATATACCTAATACAAATCATACATAAGTATACATTTTTAATAAATATAACGCAGGGAAAAGGTATTAAGACTTACATGGAAAAAAATTTCACCACGTTGATTCCCAACTTATCTCCAGCAACAAGCTCCATGATATCAGTTTTTATAATCCCCACACTTATTTCACGTCCAAAAACATGAGCTTCCATTGGAAACTCATAATAACCCAACAAAAAATGTGAATATCTTGACAATCTTTCAAGACCATTTGAATCTGTATCTGATGTCATAGCCATTTGTCTTTGTTGTTGTCTATACAGTATTTCATTACCTTTAAAGTATTCCTGTAAAAAAAATTGAAAAATATATTAGTTTTCAAATGATAAAACAACTTTAATAAAAAAATAAAATAAAATATATAACATTTATACCTCTATGGTAATGAGTCGAAGAAGTCTGGATGGCCAAAATAAAAAATGGCTGATACTCTGTACAACTGTCGCCACCTCATCTGTAGGTATTGGTACCCTAGATGATCTATCTATAATATCCTGTACAGTGACCCTCTGATTCTCTACCTCTAATTGTTTATGATGAACTGTATCTCCTATTCAATATACCAACCCATATGCTACTATATGATGTTGAGAATCATCAACATACAAATCGCAATATGTAGGAAGCTACGACGGAGGCGTAGGATAAAAAATGGGGTCCGCAGGCTGTGGTGGGGGAGTGGGAGCAACTGGCGGAGATGGAGGATAAATAATGGGGTCTATAGGGGGAGGTGGAGGAGTGGGAGCTACAGTCTGAAATTGTCTTTGCATTTATGTAAACATAGACTGCACCGACTCTCTAATCTTTTCCTCCTTCGTCGCATTAATATAATGAACTTCAGCCTCCAAGGATTCTATTTTTTTTAGAAACCCCCTAAATGTTAGAAGTTGAAGAACGTGGAAACACTTTTCTTACCGATACACCTGCTGGATATCCTCTTACACGACCAGGATGTTCGGGCCTTCCCAATGCTGCAAATAAAATATCTTCCCTCCCAGTAGCTATAAATGTCCCCTCTGAACTCTGCTCCTCAAGAGAGTCCTGTATTAATTAATTGAACATTTCTGTAATGATTGAAATTATATGAAGAAAATAGTTAAATTAAATAAATTAAATAGATATCTGACAATCCTCTCAGCTACGATTCTCGATTCTTCTGAAAGATATTGCCCTTTTTTCCCTTCCAAGCTCTCTTCCATTTTTCATGTCTAGATGGAGGGGATGGAGGGGCCACCTCTCCAGAGCTTGAAGACTCACCTCTTAGTTTTTGAAATTTTTCCGCCATAATTTGTTCTTCCAATAATGCATACCCTCCCCGAGATAAACTATGAGGGTATACATTTTTATATTGGATCTCTTGATGATCTTTCCTTGTTTGCTGTAATTTAAGAATAAGAAATCATTAAAAAAACATTAATAAAATCATTTATATAAGAAAGTTTATAAAAGTTTACATTTCCCTTACCAGAAATGACTCTTTTCTTCTACTTTCAAAAAAATGTCTCCATGTGTCTTCATCTATAAAATGATATATACGACATGGATTGTCATGACTCCTATGACCATAAATGAAATCAGATGAGAGGGTTGATTTGAAATCCCTCCATCTCCTGGAAGCCAATGATAAGCATTTCTTCCTAACTCCTCCAGAGTCAGGAATATCAAATGTCATCTAATAAAGAAGTGGTTAAATATATTATATATACTAGAAACATTAAAAGAATGGTCAAAAAATGACAAAAGATCTTACAAAAATCGTCTGCCACAACTGAGAGATAATATCTTTATCCACACTTCTCCAATCATCATACAAAATTCTTACTTTGCTCTTAGCCTGAGTTGCTACAAAACTATTAAAATATTTTGCATTCAGACCTCTAGGAATATCATCATCATCAAACTCAATGACTATCCTCTGATCCTGCGTACGGGCAAGTGATAATTTTGGTAAACGTGTGCACCCACGTTTACCAACCTTTGAACTCTTTGTTGTAATAGGAGCATGTGAATGTTCATCCCCAGAGGTATGACCAACAATATGCTCCTCTCTAGAATCATGTGATTGATCATATGAATGATCTATCATTATCCTTCAAATCAAAAAAACAAACGTCAGTTCACAAATATACAAATTCAAATATTTTAATACTACTGTAATCAGAAAATAGAAAAGTGTACTAAGTTACATAATAGTAAACATTGGTAATATGGTAAGCATGTTAAAAAATGATAAAGATGGTAAAGATGGTAAATATGGTCAAGATGGTAAAAATGGTAAAAATGGTAAACCTGGTAAACATGGTAAACAAGTTAAAGTAATTGTCAGTGAAAAAAAATAGATATATAATTCATGTAATGGTTATAAACATGATAAAGTAAACTAAACAAACTTAAAACAAACAAAAACATATACTTATTTTGTTTTAAAACATTTTTTAATAAATAAAAAACTTACAATATCTAACATTTATGGAAAATATAAATGTAAACAAGAAATAAACATATGTTACCTATAATTTTAGGAATGTACAAATGGATTGTTTTCCCAAATTCCTTCATCGTGATCGTTCCTTATGGCACAAACTATGTCTTCAACATGATCATCATTACGTTCTGTTAATCTTTCCATGTAAGTAGAGATCTCACATAAATCAGCATATTCATCAAGTTCATCCTCACCAACATATTGTTTTTTCCCTTTTAAAACAACAACCCAATGCATATCTGATTGATCTACTACATAGAAAATTTTTTTTTCATGTGTTTCCATTATAAAAGAATCAGCTGTGTCTTCCAATCTCTTCAGATTAACAAGTGTCATTCTGAATTCATCGTGTCTGACACTGTTGTTACCGTTAAACCATTTACAGTTAAAAACATGAACTTTAATTTTAAAGTAATCAACCTCCCATATGTCTTCAATCACTACATAATATGCACTTGATGCAGAAATTGGTTTTTTGTCCTTAGCACTCGAAAAATGCATTGCTTCTGCAAACACCGATACACCACTATTCTGAACTGCACTTCTGTTGTCCTGAGCTTTCGTATGAAATGTATAACAATTAATGTCATAACTAGACCATGTTATCACATTTAAACATGGACCACCCACTATCCATTTTAATGTCTCTGATACATCTGATCTACCAAGCAAATTCTTTTTAATCCATGACAAAAATGTTTTGTTTTGCTCATTCAGAATCCAAATTTCTTTCTTCTTTGGATGACATTGTTTTAACTCATTAATATGCAATGTGATATACGGTTGAGCATCAGCTATGTTATTCAAGATGTATGATTCTAACTTCTTCATCTATTCAGCTGACAATGATTTGACTTTCAAGCCGCGAATCCCCTTTCCCTCATTATTAACTCATTCATGGCGAGATGGAGGCAAACCTATGTGTTGCACATCAGCCAAGTAGCTCGTACAAAACTCTGCTACCTCCTCAGAAATATACTTTTCAATAATGGAGGCTTCAGGTCGATATATATTTTTAACATACCCCTTTAATATTTTCATATACCTTTCAAAAGGATACATCCAACGAAGATATACAGGTCCACAAAGCTTTATTTCTCAAACCGGATAAATCATTAAATGCACCATTATATCAAAAAAAGTTGGAGGAAAATACATTTCCAATTGAAAAAGTATAAAAATTGCATCCTTTTCCAAAATGTTCAAGACATTCACATCAATCGCCTTGTTACAAATTGAATTGAAAAAATAACACAACTTCATTATTGTCTTTCTGACACAAATGGGCAATATTCCCCGCAATGCAACTGGTAGAATTTGTTGCATCATGACGTGACAATCATGTGATTTCATACCTATCAACTTCAAGTCCTTCAATGAGACAAAATTTTTTACATTAGAAGAATAACCTTGAGGCACTTTGGTATCATGAAGACACTGACAGAAGCTAATTTTCTCCCTCTTTGATAATGTATGACAAGTCGAGGGAAGAAATGTTCGTCTTCCTTTAGGAGTGGGAGCTAACTCCAAACGTATTCCCATTGATAGTAAGTATAATCTTGCATTCAACCCATATTTAGTATTTCCTTTAATATCTAAGAATGTTCCAATCAAAGAATCACATATATTCTTCTCCACGTGCATGACATCAATTTTTTTTAACTTCATGATACCTCCAATATGGTAACTCAAAAAAAATTGACCTTTTCTTCCAAATATGTCTATCATTACCATATTTCTGTGTCTTTCCCAATGTCATGTCAAGGTTTTTCACCCTCTCAAAATACAGACCAGGGGATAAAGGTTTTGGAGCAGTATCAAATTCTTGTGAGCTATTGAATGCCTTTTTTAGTCTTCTATAAGGGTATTCCATAGGAAAAAACATTTGACGACCCATGTACACTGTTTTCCTCCCATGATGCAATTGACAATATGAAGTCTGTTGTTCGCAAATTGGACATGCTTTATTCCCTTTAGCACTGTATCCAGACAAATTTTCATATGCTGGGAAGTCATTTATAGTGAACAGAAGCACTGCATGCAGTTGAAAATATTCCATTTTATAAGAATCATACACCCTAATACCATCAGCCCATAACAGTTTCAAATCATCAATCAACGGTGACAAGTAAACATCAATATCATTACCGGGTTGCTTTGGACCAGAGATCATTATACACAACATGACATAGTTGCGCTTCATACAAACTTCAGGAGAGAGGTTGTAAATTACCAATAAAACAGGCCATGAACTATGGGTGCTAATGAGTGTTCGGTATGGATTCATTCCATCTGTGCACAACCCTAGTCTGAGATTTCTAATTTCATTTCCAAATGTAGAATACTGGGCATCAATTTTCTTCCATTGTGGACAATCAACTGGATAACGTATTTTTCCATCACATACCCTGTAACACCCCGAGATTTTATGAAAAATATTCTTTTAATTTCATTGATGTCTTCTATACACCACACCAAGTTTAGCTTGTACTATACGCAACACCGTATTAGCTTGCAGTATACACGACGCTATTCTTGGATCGTGTTACACACAATTTCAAGTTCGTTTTATAATAGTCATTCTACGCAACATTGAGTGTGTTTATATATATATATATATATTCAATGTATAAAATATGGTTGGATTCTGTTATACGAAACAACGAAGGATTCTTACACAACACGCAACCCAGACTTGGCTTGCATTTCACGCAACCGCGGCCTTCCTCGATAGCTTGCGTCGTACGCAATACCGAGTTTCACTAAACAACGATATGCTATTAAAATATTATTAAAACTAGCCATTATAAAAATTATTAACTAAAATTTGAATTTTATAACATTATTATTCATCTTATACATTTTTTATAATGTGTTAAGAGAACAAAATAAATTTTTCCGGTAAAATAAGTATTTTTCAAAAAAAAAATGCAGTTTTACTACCTTTTGATGGCACACCCACATTAAATCTAGTTTTTGACAAGTTTATAAGTTAAATTTGAAAAAATAAGATTCTTCTTTAGAATCAAGATATAAAAATTTACTTTGGATAAATTTTTCATATTATTCTGATAACTTTCAAATTTTAATGAATAGTAAAAACACGCTATATTTTAATTAAAAACAAATTTTTTCATCGTAATAAATTATGTGGTTAAATAATAATATTGAATGGTTTCAAAGTCTAAATAGAATATATTTTTACCATTTAATATAATTTATGTCATTATTCTTGATTTTACCTTGAATTTGTAGGTTAAATCAATTCAATCTTTTGCAATGTTTTAAACAAAAACCCGTTTTCTTTCGACAACGAGATTAATTTTAATTTAATTTCTGCAACTTTTGTGTATTGAATTTAGAAAAATGGATTCCATATTTGGAATCAGTGAGTCCAAATTATGTTAATAAGATAGTTTTTATTTTTGGGCATTATGAATAATAACTACGGTAATTTTTATTTATTGCGGTTAATGGTAAATAGGGTAATTCAAGGTTAAAATAATATTATAATAATTCAAAATTACCTTGAAACTTGTCCTAATCTTATTGGATGAGTAGTGTCCGACCATGGGCATCCTTGGGCCGATTTTGGGACCCCAATGAGCCACTTGGTAGTGAAAATGATAATTTGGATTAATTAATTTAATGTAAAGACAAAATTGACTTTAACAAAACTCTTTTAGTAATTAATTTTTATAAGGGAATATATAAGTTATATTTTCGACTATAAAAATTCTTTGGAAAGATAAAACTATTACCTACATCATGGTATTTTTTTCATAATTTTTAGACATCATATAAATTAAATTATTTATGACACAATAATAATGGAGTATTTACCTCATTAATAAATGATTTAAATAAATAAAATTAAAATGATTCAAATATCATCCAAAACCTGTCTAATTCCTATTGGATGATTTTATTTCGAATATGAGTCATCTTATATTCGACATTAATGTGTTTTGGACCTCTTCAAACCAAAGATAAGTTTATAATAAAATAATGTTTTCACACTTTCCTAAAGAGCCCCTCCACTCTCTTATAAAAGGAGACAACTTCTATGAAATTCCTCACACCTCTCAAGACTTTTGGCTCATCCAAACTCTGCCCAACTAATCTCCATACATACCTCTCCTTCCCCCTGAAGCCTTACATTAGGCATAAGACTCTCCAAGAATTCCTTTTGGTTCAAACCAAAGAAAGTTACTAAAATTAAAGGTAACAGTTTCTCTTAAGTTGTTTTCTTTTATTCTACTTATCCAACCCCTAAACTCTTTTTAATACTTTCTTTTGTAACAAAAAAAATATCCTAAATATACTAGGATGTTGTTATGAGAAGTATTGGAACTACACTTACACACACCTCCATCTAATGGATGAAGAACATAATGTTTCTGTGATGGAAAACTAATGCCTCACGAAACGATGATTGTTCGATTTTCTCCTACTTCCTCTCATGGTGGCCATTATGATTGAACTGTATTTATATATAATATATATTATGTTTATTATTTCCTTATTCTTCTTTACTTCCAAATTATATCAAGCCTTTACGGTTTCCATAGTCGGTAAATACGATAATCTCATTTGAGGAAGTGCGGACTACCGCCCCCTCAAAGTGATGTGATTCGTTAATACCTTATGTGGGATGTATAAAGGATGTGGTTAATGATATTATATATGATATTATACTGGAATTATAATATACCTATGTGTCATTATGTTTTAATTCCATTAAAATAAGAAATAGAAATGAAATTAGCGTTCATGCGTACGTAAGGCTTACCGTCTCCATGAACGGTGCGTTTCATTTCTTACCTCCATATGTTATGTACTATTATAAATGATTGTATTTTCTGGATATATAATGAATTTATATGATATATAAATCATGATTTAAATTTTTTAGGTAAGTAAATAATGATATAAGTAATAATAACATCAAGAACAACAAGTCCAAACACGTACGATAAATAAGATGATTTTACCCAAAACACTACTTTAACATTAATCTATATAAGAATGGGTAATATAAAGTCATAAGTGAACCATATATGATATAATAACAATGAATATGATTCCTTAATAAGTCAATGACATTATTTAAATCATTATACAGGAGGTTCGGACTCTTACGAAGCAAATTGGACCTAAGGTAAGGGAAATATCACAATCTCATTTTTATCCGAGATTGTTTATACTTTAGTATTTACTGGGGTGTATTTTATCATCCACATCCATGTTTCCTCAATATGTAATAGTATTTATATCCACCTACAACTGTTTAAATCCAATTTTATCCTTTGGTGAGTTTTTAGTAAAGGATACGAAATGAATCTTTTGTCGTTTTTCGTACGAGGTACTTTTTGACTTTTTTGAAAAAAGTACGAAGAATTTTTTTTAACTTATACGGCACGAATGGATTTTTAAAACATTATTTCGAAGAAGCTTCCTTTACAAGTTTTAAATTTTATTTTTAATCAACTTATTTTAGTTTAGAATTGTACGACATGTTAAGAAAGGAAAAGTGTTTTTTTGAAGGAGAAAGGATATTTTCCTCAAGAATGGAGTTCAAGTGTTTTATCAAAATTATTTTCCATCTAAGATAATATAGGGTTCTGTTTCTATCCCTATTATTACATTTATTTGATTATGTTGTGATGAAATTATTTTTATGAATTTCTTTATCTTATATGAATTATTTTATGATGTCATGATGTTTAAGAATCCCATTTTTATTACATGGGTTATGCAATGATGTATGATTTATGATTTTGTGGCACACATAAGAATGGTATAATTATGAGATGGGTGGGACCTATATCTCCCTCCAATTCATTGGGTAAAGATTTTATATCTCATGAGATAGACATGGCTGGAACGGGAGGTTAAACCGGTTTAGTGAAACAGGACTGAAACGAGGAGTGAACTCGGTTCAGAAATGGACTTTGTCCACTAAGATAGTCTTGGAAATGAGTCTTGACTAATAAGAAATGATTATCTATGATTATGTGTGTATGCCACAAAGTTTCATGTTTTAAGTTATGATTATTGGGATTACATTTCACTACCAACCATTGTTCGGCAACCCAGCCAAACCCCGGCCAGTTTCACCACCAACCCGAATTATATTTGGTTAATGTCTTCCTCCCATGGTCTCCACCTAAAGACCAGCGGCTTACCTCTTTTGTTGAGGCGACACCCAGCTCCTGGTCCTGCAGAACCTCAAAACCCACTCACACTAGGTGAACCGGGTTGCAGCAGCCTCCTCCCACACAACAAAGTGTTGGATCCAGTTTATCTGGTTGCAGCAAGCACCTACCAACACCACTGAGGTACCCCTACTAGATAGATATACCCTAAAATAAGCATCGACAGGTCATCCTAACCCAGAATGAGTCTAGGAAGGCCCACCCGACTTAAAAACCCCTTGTACGAGGTTTGTATAGCCCAAAATGGGCATGCGTGGGTTCTCCCTGACCTATAGAGAGGCCATATTAATATTAAATTAATCAAAAATTAATTAAATTATTTAATTTAATTTTGGTTGAAAATTTAATTAAATAAATATTAATTTATGGTTTAAAAATTATTTTATTAATTACAGGTCAAATTAATTTATTTTTTGTTTTTAAAATTAAAATAATTAATTAATTAATTTTTTTTTAAAATTAAATTAATCGGCCATATCAAACGATGAAATTTTTTTTGAATTAAAAATAGAAATAATTTTTTAATTCAATAAAACACCCTCAGTAATATTCGGTGCGAGTTTAATTTATTTTTTCATTTATTTTAAAATACAAGAGTTAAAGAGTATGAGACTAATCATGATATTTTGGACTGACCAATGCATGTTTGGTGCGTGTTTTATTTATTTGTTTAATTATTTCATGGTTTGTAATAATCAATTCAATTAAATGGAAATCTACTTCTCATCTAAGGGTCATTATATTTATAAGGGCCTGCGTGTCTATATTGAGTTTTTTATTTTATACTCCCTAGTTTCCCATGTCTATGAGTGAATAATATTGTATAATGATGGTGTGACTAGTGACACACTTCACATCGGGTTATGGTGACACATCATACATGAGATTGATGCATTGGATGGATAGGAAATGCAATTCGAGTCACAAGCAACACGACTCTAGTTATTACCCCTAGGGTGTAAGTTGATCCATTATTCACTCAATGGATCAACCATTAGAATCGACTCATGATCATTTTATCATTTTATTTCTACATGGTTTATTATTTTGTGATTGTGTAGTTTATGCATGATCACAGAGAATAATAAATAATCATGCATAAATAAAATGAACATGTGACACGGTGAACATTTTTCTATTTTATCGCATGGTCAGTTGTGAGTGCATTCACATAGTACATTCTTAAAAGATAGAAAATGATTTATTTCATCATATAAAAATAATATAACCCTCAAAGAAATATTAAGTCGTAACTGCCTTCCATCATTCAAATTTGGACAAAAACGAGTGTTTGGGGTGCTCGTCATGCCAAAGAAGAGTGTCACGACCCGTCCCCCTGGGCCCATGTCGTGACTACCCCAAGCCCACCTTCTATAGACCAGGGGCTGGCGACTAGCACCGAAAGGCGTATTCCCTAAAATCGGGAAGACATTGCCTTTATAACCTGTAAACACACGCAACCAAGCACAAAACATGATACAAACACAAGTAAACTGCATAGTAAAAAGAGTGTGTACACTAAGAAAAATGGGTTAGAATACAAGCCCAACTGGAAAGTACAAGAAAACTGAAAAGTACAAGTAAAATGAAACAAATCCTGTGAACACCCGCCAAGGATCCTACCTGAAGGGTAGGTACAGCTCTCGAATGGCTATCTCTGCGGTACGCCTCATCTAGGTCCACCTTTGAGCTACCTCCAGTCCTGGTACCCTCATCCCCAGTCAGCGTTGTCCGTCGTCTGCACCAAACACAATAGGGTGCGGGCATAGCCCGTGGAGGGGTGAGTATAATGATACTCAATAGGGACCCCAAGACCCTCATGGTCTCACAAAATCCAAAAAGGATAAACCACAAGGCATGAAATCAACTGAAAACCCTACTTAGGTATATTCCCATACACATTCCTAAGTTATCAAGTATGCCCATATCATTCATGAGGAAACACAAGGTGCAACTCAAAAGCCCAAAGCTCAACTGTTCCACAAAGGAAGGAATACCATGAAGGTAACACCTCAAAGGTGAGTACCACAAAGGTAATGCCACAAAGAAGAATGCCACAAAGGTTTCACCATGAAGGAAAGTACCACACAGGTACACCACACAAAAAAATACCACAAAGCTATCACCAGGAAGGAGAGTACCACACGAGTACGCCACATAGAAGAATACCACAAAGGTATCACCACGAAGGTAAGTACCACACAGGTACACCACACAGAAGAATACCACCAAGGTATCACCACGAAGGAAAGTACCACACAAGTACGCCACATAGAATAATACCACAAAGTAATCACGACGAAGGTAAGTACCACCTAGGTACACCACACAGAACAATACCACCAAGGTATCACCACGAAGGAAAGTACCACACATGTACGCCACACAGAAGAATACCAAAAAGGTATTACCACGAAGGAATGGAATCATCTCACACCAGTTATAACATAAGTACATAAGTACAAATTATTAGTCGAAGGATATATCATATTATTCTGTTAAGTAGCACTGATTCTGACCTACACAGGATTGATAGGTAACTAACCACCGCTGACCCACACAACATCTAACCCACATAGGATCGATATGCGCTGACCCACACAAGATCGATATGCACTAACCCACACAGGATTGCTGAGTGCTAACCCACACAGGATCTATGTTCTTTCTTCACGTACAACCATCCATAGGGTTCCCACACTAAGCTCGTTTGATTCCGGGAGGGTCTGCTTCTCAAGCAACAGGTTGATACTCCAACAGCCACGAAGTCCCATGAAGAAGTATTCCAAAGGTCTTTCACATCAAAAGGGATCTCAATGTAATAAACGGTGTGTTAATCAGACGTCCAGTCTGTATGTTATTTTACTTTTAGTCCCGAGTTCCTGGTTGGATTCGTGCTCGATCCAACTCATCCGTACCCCAAATTTATCCAAAACTCAAGTGGGGTATACCAAAAGGACCCTCTCGGTCCAAGGTTTCCATTGCCACAGAAGGTTCATCATTTCGATATCGTATGAGGGAGATATGTCGAATATAAGATCCTGTAAAAATAATAATAATAATAATGGGTGTTTCGTGAACCCAAGCCATGAACCAGAATTTAATATTCAACATTAAATTTAAATCGATAGTCTTAATGATAGGATCACATCGCCACAGACGGTAAGTCAATCGGACGTCACACGCATGAGTTATGGAGGGTCGAAGATTTAATAAGAATAATATATTATTATTATTTGAGAGTTTCGGGTATCCAATCCAAAAACCCTAAAAAGACATCCTATATTGGACTCATAATTTCTGTCTCGAAGTCAGGGTCACACTGCCGCTGATGGTTCGTGAAACCGAGGTCGCACAAATAAGTTACAGATGAAATATGGTTTTACAAAAAATAATAATAATATCATTATTATTATATTATTATTATTATTATTTACAATTCATTTACTTCAATTCTCATATTCCACACACAAACCCACACCTCTCCAATTTGGTGCGCATACCCTTATTCAACAGATTTCATCTTTAATTGCATTAAATTTTTAACTTATCTTTTGTCGACACTTTCTCTCTTCAATTAACCTCTTTCACGATATCTTCACAGCTTCAAGCCCTGCTTCACACGCTAAGAAATGTAAACTCTCAACTCCCAGCCGTTGATCACGCTTCCACTGTAATGAACACATCCCTACTCGCACCACCCTATTCACGCATCGAAAAACCGCACACCGCATACCGCTGCCTGCCTGGCCGCCGCACCGCTTGGGATCCGCGCCCTGAAGACTCGTCGGAATCACACCGTCACATTTCCCCTTCCGTGTCCCACTACATCATCTTTGTAATCCCAAAAAATAAAGTGATCTCATATTCACGATCCTCGGGTCGAGGGTTCCGCGTCCATATGTCGCGCTCAACAGAATATTGCGTTTCCAGCGCCAATAAATATTTGGCCGCCTCCTTCCGTGAGCCATTGTGGCTTCATTCCTAGCCCAAAAAATTAAACGATCGCATATTTTCGATCCTTGCGTCGAGGACTTTACGTCCATATATCACGCTTAGTAAAAATACATGTTTCCAGCACTAATAAATATTAGGCGTTAAAAAACGCGCGAAGAACGAAATAAAAAGATCATGGTATATGTGTGGATCGATGGCCATGTTTGTTTCACCATCATCATTAAGAATCAAGAATATTGGGAATCAACAAATAGATATTTATCATACTTCAAAATAAAGCCCCTACCTCAATCATCCGTTGGAGGTAGCGTGAGAGGAAGATGATGCGTCGGTGCTTCTGAAACGTTGGTTCCCCGTTCCTCGTTCGGAGGCCGTTCTTAGTTAGAGGATATTCTTCATTGGAGAAAGTTCTTCCTTCGAGAGTTCTCCATTGAATTGATTTGCCAACAACTTTCCCCCAACCCCCCACGAGAGGTGAGGATCCCCTCTCCTTTAATCTTAATTAATTAATCAATTAATGTTGGCTTCATTAATTGGGGGAATTTCAAGAGTTATCTCAAATTAAGAGAGGAGTTCATGTTCAGTTGGTCCCCACCACCAAAATTCAAATGGGTGGTTTCAAATAAATAGAATAAAATTTGATTGTTTTATTTTATTATTAACTCTCCCACGAAAATCCGAAAACTAACTTCCACCCTCGACCTACTACAGTCGAGGTGAAGGTCTCCTTAATCGAATATCAGCGCTGCGATTTCAACGGTGTCCTCAGATTTTAATTCTGAGTACTAGTTCAAAAGTTACAAAATGCCGCTTGCTCGTTTACTGAACTTACCCGAAAAATGTTTGGAAAATTATTAACAGTCACCCTCGACCCGCGCCGGTCAAGGTTAGGCTCTTCCCAAGTGAAAGAAGCCCCAATGAACCCAATGGTACTCTCATATTTCCAATCTGATTTACCGTTTAAAAGTTATGGATTTTATAATAAAATAATTGTCACTTAATTATTTTATTTACGACAAAAAACTAACTTTCACTGGTGGCCCGCGCTGGACAAAGTTAGTATTTTATTAAATAAAGCGTTCCCTCATGAGTTCATTGGTGGTATCAGATTTTCAATCTGAGTTACCATTTGCGAGTTATAAGTATTTGAAAAATAGAATAATTTATTTAATTATTTTATTTACAGTTATGCCATTTTTGTGTTTTCTCACTGGGGTCCCACGCCGAATAAACTTAAGTCACGCCTAGGGTAAACCCGCCATCTTGAGCGCAAAGGTGCCCTCAGATTTCTGATTCGAGTAACCATTTAAGTGTTATTCCACTTTTTCAGGAAAACTGTTTACACACGCTAATTAAAGCTTAAAAAAACTTCGACGGATCATTCTAGGAACTTCGGACTTCGGAATCGCACACCGTTAGATTTCACAGTCTCAAAAATTTCTCATATAACTAAAAAAATTTACATGGAATTTTCAGGTCTTTACATTGTCCCCACCTCAGGGATTTGCGTCCCCAAAAGCCACATTACAAAAACTAGGAAAATAAGTGGGGGTACAGAGCACGAATCTGAGCCTCCCACTCCCATTGGATCTCCTAGAGGTTTCCGTTCTTACAACACACACGCACTAAAGGTATCAGTCACCCATGAAGGACTCTCTCCTGTTGATCCTCAATCTCCACTGGAACCTCCATAAACGACACCCCATCGTCTAAGTGTAGCTCGACGTGGTCGATGATATGAGATGGGTCGTGCACGTATCCCCTCATCTGGGATATGTGGAAGACGTCATACAACCTCTCTAACTGTGGTGGAAGATCCAAGCAGTATGCCAACTCACCTACCCTCCGAAGGATCTGAAAAGGACCGATATACCTCAGTGATAACTTGCCCCCTCGGCCAAATCTCCACAAACATAATCGAGATGAGACCCGTAAGAATACATGATCTCCCTCCTCCTATCGGCATAATAATTCTTCTGACTCTGAGCAGTTTTCACTTGCTCACAAGTGAGGCATCGTGATACAAAATCTACCACTACTTTCATCATCCCTGGCCACCAGTACTGACACTGAAGGTCCTGGTACATCTTCACCACACCAGGATGTACTGCCAGATGGGACGTATAGAACTCCCTCAACACCTCATTCTGTAGTGCTGCTGGTACCATGGTACATCCTCTGAAGAGGACAACATGATCCCCACCTTTAGAAAATCCATCTGGTGGCTGCCCTGAGGATATCTGAACACGTCGAGCCTCACAGTGAGTGTTCCCACGCTGCGCCTTCCTGACTCACTGAAGAAGTGGGGGAGTGACTGTCAGAGACTAAAGATAAACTACTCTATCTCGATCCATGTAGGATATCTGCAAAGGGGATAGCTGCTTTGACACCTCACTCAGCAGTTGTAGGCCAGACCTCCTGCTGAGTGCATCTGCTACCACGTTCCCCCTCCCAGGAGAATAGATTATCTCAAAGTCATAGTCCCGGTGGAACTCTAGACACTCCGTTGGGAACTGAAAACTCAAAATTCCTACTGCCACGTGGGTAAGGCTGGACGACTCAAGAGTGATCGACTGTACCCTCTTATGCATGAGTTTATCCTATGATTCCTGGGTTTCCTATTTTTCCGACCAAGGAAAACCCCATTCCAAAATTGTAGAGAAATTACAACCTTTTTGCCTAATAGAGTCAATCTGAGTATGAACTGTGGATGTCCAGTCCATACCCAAAATAATGTCGTAAGGCCTAGAAACTACCACCCAGAGGTTCCAACTGAAACTCTCACCACAAGGGTCAGATCACACTGTTGGTGTAAGTGTGATTATTGTGTCTTCTCTAAATGGTATCTCCAGACGTGAGGGTCAAGTCAACAGCTTAACTAGAAACTCTCAGTCTTGGACAAGATTCTTGGAAGGAAGGAATGATTGGTACCTATTTCTATTGATATGACAGCTAGTAGTAGACATATATCGTTCCTCGAATCATTCCTAGAGCCCTTGGGTCACACTCCTTGACCGCATACAGCTACTCCCTTCCCCTGTCCTCGAGCTCCCTAAGCCTATTGGGGTCCACAAAAAGGGGGGGGGGGTGGTTGTAACATGTAGAAAAGTACACCACATCATGCTGCTCTCCAAGCTATGCTTCCATGTCTGATACCCTGCAGATTCATCTGTCTGTCACACTTCTTCTTACTGAAACATTTTTACACGCCCAAGTCTCTAAGACTAGTGCTAGTTTCCTATTTTCCTACTACTAACATTCACTGGCTGTATCTGCTTAGCCAAAGAACATTCAACAACAAAGTTACTCTCTAGCACCCCAACATAAGTAGTAATTCCTATATGAATAGTGCTGGCTCAGACATCCTTAAACACACTACGCTTGAAAGTCCGAGCCCCGAAGCACTGATCGTATCGTATTCATCGTGTACTAGGAATTATCGGTATGTCTCAATGAATAATCAGCTACTGACATGTCATCCTGACGAAGCTGTAGAAGCTATAGAGAACTCTCAGACACCTCATCAAACCAGTCCTTAGCTGCCTGTGAGTCAGGAACGCCTCGGAACCTGAGGGGTATCAGATGCTAAATCACGTGTAAGGAACTCAACCTATACATGTCCTTTACCGGTACCACTGGTTATAACTGCTGACCAATGGGTAGTGATATAGCTGACACACTACCCGAAGGTACTATCTCGGGTAATGGTCCATGTACCAAAGCCTCATCACTAAGCAGAACATCCTCATGGTCACTCACTGAAAAAGACTAGTAGCTAAAATCACCATCTGCTCTACTGGTGTCTCAACTAGGCCAAAAACTCTAGCAACCGCCTCCAGCCAGCCCTCAGCTGCGTGGGAATTTTTCTTGCCTTGAAACCTCGAAGGCCTCTGCGACTGAAACTTGTGCAACGCACTCAGCCGGTGTGCACCATCTTCCAGTGTGGATGATGGTATTTGCTGCCCAATGGGTGGTGGTGCTGCTGGTATACCACCCAAAGGTGCCAACATAGTAAGAGGGCCTTGCACTGGAGCCTCGTCGCTCAGTGGGCCGTCATCATGTACTCTCTCTCAGGAATCCTATCTGGCTGTTTACGCAGCGACATCCTGATAACGAACAGATGCACCATAGTCATTAAGTTATACCTGGTGAGATGACTCAAGGAAATTACAAGAAACACTTAAAAAACACACACAATCCGTGCTTCCATGTACTAAGTCAGAAATCAAAACTTTGGGTCCTGGTGTATGGATACGTCGGCCGCCACACCAACACTATAATCCCTAAACTAAAAACCAAACTCATTACACTTAACACTATTATTGTTAAAAAGATAAGAGTCCAATGTTCTATAGTAGAACCGACTCCTCTAATATCAATTTGTCACAACCCGTCCCCCAGGGCCCATTCCGTGACTACCCCAAGCCCACCTTCCATAGGCCAGGGGCTGGCGACTAGCACCAAAAGACGTATTCCCTAAAATCGGGAAGGCATTGCCTTTATAAACTATAAAAACACGCAACCAAGCACATAGTGAGATACGAACACAAGTAAACTGCATAGTAAAAAGAGTGTGTACAGTAAGAAAAAGGGGCCAGAATAAAAGCCCAACTAGAAAGTACCAGAAAACTAAAAAGTACAAGTAAACTGAAACATGTCCTATGAACACCCGAAAAGGATCCTACCTGAAGGGTAGGTACAACTCTCGAAAGACCGTCTCTTCAGTACACCTCGTCTAGGTACATCTTTGAGCTACCTCCAGTCCTGGTACCCTTATCCTCAGTTAGCGATGTCCGTCGTCTGCACCAAACACAAAAGGGTGCGGGCATAGACCATGCAGGGGTGAGTATAATGATACTCAGTAGGGACCCTGAGACCCTCAAGGTCTCACAAAATCCACAAAGGATAAACCAAAATGCATGAAATCAACTTACAACCCTACTTAAGTATATGCCCATACATATACCTAAGTTATAAATTATGCCCATCTAATTCATGAGGAAACACAAGGTCAAACTCAAAATCCCAAAGCTCAACTGTTCCACAAAGTAAGGAATACCACGAAGGTAACACCACAAAGGTGAGTAACACAAACATAACACCACACAGAAGAATACCACAAAGGTTTCACCATGAAGGAATGTACCACACAGGTATGACACACAGAAGAATATGATGTGGTAGTGTTTTCATACTCTTTACCACATCCTTTTTGTATTTTCTATTGACTTTTTTATATTAAAATGTTGTTTTTTATTAAATAATTGATAAGTGTTGTGTTTTTTGTACTTTCTGTGTAAAATAATCAATTTTAGTTTAAATCAATTGTTATTAATATTCATTATTGTATTTTTAAATAATTCTTAATTTAATTTAGTCGTGCGAATTAGACTTTTATTTATTTATTCTTTTATTTTTATAATTTTTCATTCTAGTTAGTTAATTAATTAATTAATTAAATTAATTAATTCTTTATTCTTTAAATTGTAAATAAATAACTCATTTTAGTTTTTTTAGTCTTTTAATAATTTAATTAATTTTAACAATTTTATTTTATTCAATTAATATTTTTATTATTTAATTTTATTAATTATTTAATTAATTGGTTTATTAATGTAAGCAAGCGACTTTTTTTATTTTAGTTTGTTCCCAAATTAATTTTTTTATAATTCTGAATACAAATGAATTCATTCTTTTAAATAAAACACAATTAATTTTATTATTTTACATTGTTTTATTTATTTATTTTTCAATTTCATTCTATTTAATTTATTAATTGATTAGTATAATTGTAGGTTTATTTGAATTATTAATTTATTTAATACATTCTTTTTAATTTTCAGGTACTCACGGTGGCACATCGCACCATTTCCATCACGTTATCACCACTTTCCTTACTGCCCCGCACTCATGGTTCCTCACCCACAACAGCTTCATGGTGCCTCACCCTCCTACACTGTCCCACCATTTCAATTATCACTGTCTCACTGTGAGCTCCCTACTTCGCACCACATACCGTATCCCCCACCTCCCTTTCCACACGGTCTCACCATGATTGAAACTCACGGTGACTGTTTCACCGTAATCCCCTACCACCCTCCAGCTTATTCACTGCTTCCAGCCATAACAAATCTGGCATCATTCCGCTCCTCTGTGACTTCCTCATCCGCACAGCATCAACACACCAGACACAACACAACACCACACTTAGCAACACATCGCCAACATACAAACAGCAACATCAAGCAATTACAGCGGCAATGAAATGCAAACCAGTAGAATTAGAAGAAGAGAAAATTTTTCCACAGTTGCTCATCAACAACAGCATTCTACTCAACAGAGAATCAGAACACCAAGATCTGAACCTATTGGAAAACATTTCCTCAACCATCACCTGATTCGAGTCTGAGCACGCCATATCAGCCTTGCGCCGCCACATTTTGCCACTACTCAGTGCCGACTCCCCTGTGTATGACTCACCCACATCACCTAGCTGCGGCCGGCCAAAATCGAACCCATGACCTTGCCACAATTCCTCCTCCTCACCTCGCCACCTTACTTCGCTGGAGAGCCACCCGAGCCCCCTGCACCGAACCCCTTTCTCCTCTCCACCCAAAGCCCGCGAAGACCCCCTGTTTTTCCCCCTTTTTCTTTCGATGGTGAACCATCCCCTCTTCATTTCTTCTTATTTTTAATTCCTATTATGTTCTATTATATCATATAATACAATATATATATATATTATGAATTATATATCTTAAACTATCCTAAAATAATTATAGGTATTTTAATAAAAGTAGAAAATCCTATATATAATATTAATATATCATAATAATTAATATAATAATTATATTTACATATAATGGTAATAATAATATTAAGTATTATATATATATATATTAATAAGTATTTTTTATTAATGAATTTAAGTAATAATATATAGTTATTTTAGTTCATTTTATTTGTTTTACTTGTTTTTTTCTCTGCTTCATGCAGGGGAAACTATTCATTGAAGCGGTGATAAAAGAAGCAGTTAGCGGGAAAAGTGAGAGAAGATTCGTGAGTTCGTTGTAGGGGTTGTTTACACTTACATGGAGTTCAATCGAGATCTGGTGACGAGAGTGTTGAAGCGCGCTAGGTGGATAGACACTACCTGTTAGTTTAGTTCTATATTCTCATCTCTGAATAAGAGCACTCTCGAAGGCTCCAAGAGAAAGAGGGAGAGAGGATGAGAGCTAGGATGAGAGTACCCAGGGGAGGGCACTATTCCACAACGGGAGGAGGATACTCCATCCCAATTCACCATCCATTCATCCACTTATCACGGACGGGGATCGTCTTCGACTTGGAGACGGGACCTGCTCCTCCATTCTCCGCCTCACCCTCATTGCTATGTTCTAGTTTTAATTTCAATCATGTCTATAAATACTTTTTTTTGTGTTTTGTTAATTGAATTGTGATGTTAGTTATGTTTAATTGTTTGTGTCGTTCATTCTTTCTCATCCTGTGTTGCGATCTCAAATCTCTAGAAATGGAGATCTAACTTGCGGGGTTGGATCCAGTTTATGAAACCCGACACGATCTTGAGATCCGCACATTAATGAGATCATGTTATTTTTATCCGCATTGGTAGATCATGACTGTGATTTAGATTTTGCAAGAGCGAGAAATTGCATAGGACAATTTCCTACTCTCTCGTCTCATTTATTCTCCCCTTCCTGTCTTGATTTCTCGAACTGAGATTCAAGATTGGTTGTGCGACATGATGATCTTAGTGGAATCATTCTGGATTGTGAGAAATTATTTCCAGAATGACTTTGCTGTGTGATTCAACTTGTAGTTCTGAGGAACGCTTGAGTATTGAAGAACTTAGATGCTTGAGTGTTCAGTTTATAGGCGAGACTGGTGTGTGATCTGATACATCGATCATGCACTGTGCGAATTTGAGAATTGTTAATTAATTTCATAAGCTGATCTAGGATAGGGAGTATAGGGTGAGGTAACCTGGGTCTGACCTTGTTCTCATTACCTTTTGTCTTCTGTGTCTTGGTGTCATTTATTAGTTATGAGTTTTGTGTTGTGTCTATATCTTCTTTCTTTTCTTGGTTTTGTCATGTGTATCTTTATTTTTTCACTTTTCCATCTCTGTTCTCCTATGTCCGTTCACTGTTCCACATCCACTATGCTCTTTAGTACTGATCATAGTTTTCTTAGGGTTAGTGTTTTATTGTTTTAAAAATATTTTAAAAAAACAAAAAAAAGATTTTCGGAACGACCATTTAGTCACTCGACACTGCTTCCTTGAGAGTGACCCCGAGGTTAGCCACTGTGCTATATCTTGGGTCTTTATAAATGTAAACTTGACCGTCCTCGCGACAAGGAGGCACATCCAATTTTGGCGCTGTTGCTGGGGAAGCAATGGGTGTCTTAGTGGTTTTTCCATTTTTTCTTCAAAAAAAATAAAAAAAAAATAAATAGAAAAAAATGGATACTATGTTCTCTTTTTCTGATAATGATTTGTTTTATTTCTCTGATGTACAACTATTATATGAGGATGTTGACTTATTACAATTTTGTCTAAAAATCCGACCAGTAAGAGACCCTTCAAAAGTGACAAAGGTTGTAACACATGAGACCAAACAACAATATGCATACCGATTCAATCAAATTATGAGGGTTCAAGAGGGGAATCAGCCCACCAAGAAAGATTCACTGGCTACAAAGATGATCAGGGAATTCCTAGGACCTAATTACTTGGCTCCAGAGGATCTGATCATGAAAGTTCCCCAACAAGACACTGAAGTTCCACCTTCTTTAAAGAAACTGAGAAGAAAGGAAAGTGGACATAGAAGGAGTGAAAAAAAGCTGGAGCTACCTATTTTTGAGCCTGGAGAACCTTCTAAAATGCTACTGGATTTTAATGAGCTACATCCCCAATCTGTTTTCAAAAGCTGGCAGGATTTGGGATACGAAGACCTTGAAGAAGCTGGACATACACTGGGGGATCATTTTATTTCTTTTACTTCTGTCAATGATATTTTTTGTACTGAAGTGTCTAATGATTTTTCCTTTCTTTCACAGGATGACCCAACACATGACATCCTAACCTTTTCCTTGGAAGACACCACATCATATATCATATATTTTGAAGAAATGTTGGAGGAGGTTGACTACCTTCCTCCTGCCATAAACATTTTTCTAGGATCATGGCTTAACCAGGAGAAACAAATTGCATCACTTCAGGGAGTTGACTTCACCTTAGAAGAACTTATTTTTGATTTTTTTGAAACTAATGTACACTGTGATGCTCCCTGTGCAGATATTGAAAATACAATATACTGTTGTGATTTCCTGGAGAGAGAGGAAGTTTTGGTAGCATCTGCTAAAGAGTTAATGGAACTCCCAATCCTGGATAACACTTCCGGTTTAGGAGTTATTTTTGAAAAGGAATTTTTGGAGATGTGCACAAGTTTACAATTGGATGTTGAAAAATTCCTTATTTCTCAAGATAAAATAATTTATTAGAATAAACCATAATACAAGTCACATACAACTTTTCCAACATTACAACTTGTGCATCCTCGGCCTCAAGATACAGAAGAGGGAAAATACCCCTACATTAGGTATTCCCCTCCATCACTCAACATGAAGTACGTAACTTCCCAGGAGGGGAATCTGTTTGAAGCTGCACATGGGGTACCCTAAAGATGGAAAATGAGTAAAGTTGGAAGGAATCACACCTGGGGGTTCTTATGAAAGAAGTTAAATCCCCCATCAGACTGAGGTTGATATGAGGACTGTCCAACTGTGGACAGTCAAACTACAGCACCCCCTGGGGGGTTATCCTTGGATTATCCCTTTTCATTTCCTGCTTTAGTTTTTATTGCACGTAGTTTTAATTTGTGTGTTGTTTTTTTAGGACAATAAGCAGGCAGTAGATTCGAGGTGGCTATCATTCGAGTCTTCGATGGCCAGCTCACTATATTAATGGATAAAACTCCCTAACTCATACTCTGAGGTTTCTTTTTATTTGAGCTTTAAATATTGAACACTAATGTTAAATTGTTTCATCATGTAGGTTCCCAACTGGAGCAGCCAGAGTTTATGCACATGGAAATCAAAGGGATAATTTTGTAAATTTGAGAAGCTGCACATTCAGGGGAGTATTTTTTTATGTTGTAATGTTTTACTCTTCACATTCTTATTGCATGCTACTGTGAATTAAGTGTGGGGGTCTTCCCACTATTTTTTTTGAAACTCTTGGAATGTGTTTTATGCTGTATTTCATGGGTGTTTAGATGCTAGTATCTAGAGAGTTGAAAATTATTTTGATCTGATTTTTAGAACCTACTTGCACCCATTTCTTTCAATTTCATTGAGCTGCTACTGCACGTTATTGTTAATCATGATACCATTTAAAGTAAATTGATAAAATCTTTTTTCTGCTCACAATGATTCAAGCATGAATAGTTTAGGAATAGAAATACACTTGGTTGCTGGCGATGGTTGGTGGGGTTAGGATCTTCTGTTTTTGTTTGTTTTTGTTTTTATTTTCTTTTAATTTTTGTGTGGAAAATAAAAATTTTGAACTTCATTGATACCCCTCCATTTCGTTTTTCAGCTAAAATGTCCATCTATTTTGAACTTTCACTGTCTCTCACCTTGAGATACAACATTGGGGACAATGTTGGGTTTTAAGTGTGGGGGAGAGGGGTCATTCTAATGTCATGTTGATTTCCCCCTTCTTGAACTTGAGTTTGTTTAAAAAAATGGTCTATTTTTTTCATTTTTCAAAAAAAAAAAGGTTCAAAATTACTTCATTTTTTTCAAATTCTTTCATCACAATTTGGTCATTGGAGGTTCACTGGTACTTTATTTATGTTCTATTTAGTGGATAAGTGTTTGCTGGATGTTGAGAGTGGCACTGTGTCAGAAACTGTTAAGTATGAATGATTGTTGAGTGCAATTGTTCACTATCTCTATGGATATGTCTGTTTAGGAACTGATGATGGGAGTGTGACATGATAGGTTTTGTGGAATAAGGATCATGGCTTGGAGTAACTTGAAGTTCTCACTGGAACGCATGGGACTCACATTTTTATTAAATAATATTCAATCACTTTAGGAAGTCAATCCGAATGATTATTAATTAAGTCCTTTGTAACTGGAGTAAAATGGGAAAATGGGATCCCACGGTGAGTATCTGAGACAAGGTGCATTGGGTGCGTTTTTGTGAATAAATAAATCCAGTTTCAATCTTAATAAGTGAAATTCATGGTTCTTTGCACATGGAATATGGCTGGGAAAAAAATAAAATAAAGTGCCCTTTTCAAAAATGAACTCATTAAGGTGAGGGGAATTTTGAACCCAGATGAAGAAGGGAGCAATTGACTTGGTTAATATTCATTTGAGTTGGATTAATAAAGTGATGAAATTAATCGACCTTAATTCTTGGCACCTGGGGGAAGGTGAGAATAGAAGGTGCCCTTGGTTAAGTTTTTAGTTCCATTTCATCTAACCTTTCATCACTCCTTGAATCAGTACTAGAATTAGATGGTGAAGTAGGATGGTTAATGATTACACATAGGAGGAATGACATACTTTAAAGTGTTCAAATTAGTGATGCTCTAGACTTCCGGTGAGTATTTTAAGCTAGACAGGACAACATTTTTTTAACACTTTTGAAAAACCTGACTCATTGTTTGGTCCTAACCATCTAGATTTTTAAGTTTAACCATGCACCTTTTGAGCTGAACTTCACAAATCATCTTATTGTTTTAAAGTCAAAGGCATGTACTTGTTTGAGGACAAACAATGTTTTAAGTGTGGGGGAGTTTGATGTGGCAGTGTTTTCATACTCTTTACCACATCCTTTTTGTATTTTCTATTGACTTTTTTATATTAAAATGTTGTTTTATATTAAATAATTGATAAGTGTTGTGTTTTTTGTACTTGCTGTGTAAAATAATCAATTTTAGTTTAAATCAATGTTTTTTAATATCCATTATTGTATTTTTAAATAATTCTTAACTTAATTTAGTCTTACGAATTAGACTTTTATTTATTTATTCTTTTATTTTTATAATTTTTCATTCTAGTTAGTTTATTAATTCATTAATTAAATTAATTAATTATTTATTCTTTAAATTGTAAATAAATAATGCATTTTAGTTTTTTTAGTCTATTAATAATTTAATTAATTTTAACAATTTAATTTTATTCAATTAATATTTTAATTATTTAATTTTATTTACTCTTTAATTAATTGGTTGATTAATGTAAGCAAGTGACTTTGTTTATTTTAGTTTGTTCCTAAATTAATTTGTTTATAATTTTGAATAAAAATGAATTCATTCTTTTAAATAAAACACAATTAATTTTATTATTTAACATTGTTTTATTTATTTATTTTTCAATTTCATTATATTTAATTTATTAATTGACTAGTCTAATTGTAGGTTTATTTGAATTATTAATTTATTTAATATGTTCCTTTTAATTTGAAGGTACTCACGATGGCACGTCGCACCATTTCCATCATGTTGTCACCGCTTTCCTTACTATCCCGCACTCACAGTTCCTCACCCACAGAAGCTTCATGGTGCCTCACCCTCCTACACTATCCCACCGTTTCACTTCTCACTGTCTCACCGTGAGCTCCCTACTTCGCACCACATACCGTATCCCCCACCTCCCTTTCCTCACGGTCTCACCGTGATTGAAACTCACGGTGACTGTTTCACCGTAATACCCTGCCACCCTCTAGCTTATTCACTTCTTCCATCCACAGCAAATCTAGCATCATTCCGCTCCTCTGTGACTTCCTCATCCGCACAGCATCAACACACCAGCCACAACACAACACCACACTCAGCAACACATCACCAACATACAAACAGCTGCATCAAGCAATTACAACGGCAATAAAATGCAAACCAGTAGAATCAGAAGAAGAGAAAAATTTACCACAGATGCTCACCAACAACAACATTATACTCAATAGCAAATCGGAACACCAAGATTTGAACCTATTGGAAAACTTTGCCTGAACCCTCACCTGATTTGAGTCTGAGCGTGCCAGATCAGCCTTGCGCTGTCACATTTTTCCACTACTCAGCGCCAACTCCCCTGCGCATGACCTACCCACATCACCTAGCTACGGCCGGCAAAAATTGAACCCATGCCCTTGCCGCAAGTCCTCCTCCTCACCTCGCCACCTTACTACACCGGATATCCACCCGATCCCCCTGCACCGAACCCCTTTCTCCTCTCCACCCGAAGCCCGCGAAGACCCCCCCTATTTTCCCCCTTTTCCTTTCCACGGTGAAACCTCCCCTCTTCATTTCTTCTTTTTTTAATTCCGATTATGTTCTATTGTATCATATAATACAATATATATATTATGAATTATATATCTTAAACTATCCTACAATAATTATAGGTATTTTAATAAAAGTAAAAAATCATATATATAATATTAGTATATCATAATAATAAATATAATAATTATATTTACATATAATGGTAATAATAATATTAAGTATTATATATATATATATATATTAATAATTATTTTTTATTAATGAATTTAAGTAATAATATATAGTTATTTTAGTTCATTTTATTTGTTTTACTTGTTTTTTTTCTGTGCTTCGTGCAGGGGAAGCTATTCATTGAAGCGGTGATAAAAGAAGCAGTTAGTGGGAAAGGTGATATAAGATTCGTGAGTTCATTGTAGGAGTTGTTTACACTTACATGGAGTTCAATCGAGATCTAGTGACAAGAGTGTTGAAGCGTGCCACGTGGATAGACACTGCCTGTTAGTTTAGTTCTCTATTCTCATCTCTGAATAAGAGCACTCCTGAAGGCTCCAAGAGAAAGAGGGAGAGAGGCTGAGAGCCAGAATGAGAGTACCTGGGGGAGGGAACCATTCCACAATGGGAGGAGGAGACTCCATACCGATTCACCATCCATTCATCCACTTCTCACGGACAGGGATCGTCTTCGACTTGGAGACGGGACCTGCTCCTCCATTCTCTGCCTCACCCTCATTGCTCTGTTCTAGTTTTAATTTCAATCGTGTCTGTAAATAATTTTGTGTGTGTTTTGTTAATTTAATTGTGATGTTAGTTATGTTTAATTTTTTGTGTCGTTCATTCTTTCTCATCGTGTGTTATGATCTCAAATCTCCAGAAATGGAAATCTAACTTGTGGGGTTGTATCCAGTTTATGAAACCCGACACGATCTGGAGATCCGCACATTAATGCGATCATGTTCTTTCTATCCGCCTTGGTAGATCATGACTGTGATTTAGATTTTGCGAGAGCGAGATATTGCATAGGAAAATTTGCTACTCTCTCATCTCATTTCTTCTCCCCTTCCTATCTTGATTTCTCGAACTAAGAATCAAGATTGGTTATACGACGTGATGATCTTAGTGGAATCATTCTGAATTGTGAGAAATTATTTCCAGAATGACTTTGCTGGGTGAGTCACCTTGCAGTTCTGAGGAATGCTTGAGTATTGAAGAACTTAGATGCTTGAGTGTTCAGTTTATAGGCGAGACTGGTGTGTGAGCCGAGACATCAATCATGCACTGTGTGAATTTGAGAATTGTTGATTAATTTCGTAAGCTGATCTAGGATAGGGAGTATAGGGTGAAGTAACCTGGGTCCGACCTTGTTCTCATTGCCTTTTGGCTTCTATGTCTTGGTGTCATTTCTTAGTTCTGAGTTTTTTGTTGTGTCTGAGTCTTCTATCTTTTCTTGGTTTTGTCATGTGTATCTTTATTTTTGCACTTTTCCATCTCTGTTCTTCTATATCTGTTCACTGTTCTACATCCACTATGCTCTTCAGTACTGATTAGAGTTTTCTTTGGGTTAGTGTTCTAATGTTTTAAAAATATTTAAGAAAAAACACAAAAAGATTTTCGGAACGACCATTTAGTCACTTGACACTGCTTCCATGAGAGCGACCCCGAGGTTAGATACTGTGCTATATCTTGGGTATTTATAAATGTAAACTTGACCGTCCTTGCAACAAGGATGCCCATCAGAATACCACAAATGTATCACCATGAAGAAAAGTACCACATAGGTATGCCACACAGAATAATACCAAAAAGGTATCACCACGAAGGTAAGGACTCAACTCACACCAGGTATAACATAAGTACATAAGTACAAATGATTAGTCGAAGGCTAGATCATCTTATTCTATTAAGTAGCATTGCTTCTAACCTGCACAGGATCGATAGGTAACTAACTCCCGTAGACCCACACAGGATCTAAACCACACAGGATTGAAATGCGTTGACCCACACAGGATCACTGAGCACTGAACCATATAGGATCTATGTTCTTTCTTCACGTACAGCTAGCCACAGGGTTCCCGCACTAAGCTTGCTTGATTTCGAGAGGGTCCGCTACTCAAGCAACATGTCGATACTCCAAATACCATGAAGTCCCATGAAGAATTATTCCAAAGTTTTTTCATGTCAAAAGGGATATCAACGCAACAGATAGTGCGTCAATCAGACGTCCGATCTGTAAGTTATTGGCCATTTAGTCCTGAGGGCCCAGTTGGATTCGTGCTCGATCCAACCCAGCCATACCCCAACTTTATCTAAAACTCATGTGGGGTATACCAAAAGGATCGTCTCGATCCAGGGTTTCCGGTGCTGCAGACGGTTCATCATTTCGACACTGTATGAGGGAGATTTGTCGAATACAAGATCCTGAAATAATAATAATAATATTATTGGGTGTTTCATGAACCCGAGCCACGAACCAGAATTTAATATTCAATATTAGACTTAAATAGACCATCTTAATGACAGGATCATGTCACCATAGACGGTACATCAATTAGACGTCACACGCAGGAGTTATGGAGGGTCGAAAATTTAATAATAATAATATATTATTATTATTTGAGCGTTTTGGGTATCCAATCCAAAAACCCGAAAAAGGCATCCAATATTGGACTCATAATTTCTGTCTCGAAGTCAGGGTCACACTACAGCTGATGGTTCATGAAACTGAGGTCGCACAGATAAGTTACAGATGAAATATGGTTTTACAACCAAAAATAATAATATCATTATTATTATATTATTATTATTTATAATTCATTTACTTCAATTCTCACATTCCACGCACAAACCCACACCTCTCCTATTTGGTTGGCATCCCTTTATTCAACAGATTTCATCTTTAATTGCATTAAAATTTTAACTTATCTTTTTTCAACACTTTCTCTCTTCAATTAATCTCTTTCACGATATCTTTCTAGCTTCAAGCCCAGCTGTACATGCTCAGAAATGTAAACTCTCAATTCCCATTCGTCGATCATGCTTCCGCTGCAATGAACACGGCCCTGCTCGCACCACCCTGTACATCCACTGAAAAAACTACTCCCTGCTGTCCGCCTGACTACCGCACTGCTCGGGAGCCACGCCCTAAAGACTCACCAGAATCGCACCGTCATTTGTCCCTTCCGCAACCCACTGCATCTTCGTTCTAAACCTGAAAAATAAAATGATTGCATATTCGCAATCCTCGGGTCAAGGGTTATGCGTCCATATGTCGCGCTCAACAGAATATTGTGTTTCCAGCGCCAATAAATATTTGGCCGCCTCCTTCCGCGAGCCATTGCGGTTTCGTTCCAAGCCCGAAAAATTAAATGATCACATATTTTCGATCCTTGCATCGAGGGATTCGCATCCATATATCGCGCTCAACAAAACTCCATGTTTCCAGCACTAATAAATATTAGGCATTGAAGAATGCATGAAGAACGCGTGAATAATGAAATAAAAATAACATGATATATGTGTGGATCGATGGCCATGTTTGTTTGTCCATCATCGTTAAGAATCAATAATATGGAGAATCAATAAATAGATATTTATCATACTTCAAAATAAACCCCCTACCTCAGTCGTCTGTTGGAGGTAGCTTGAGGAGGAAGATGATGCGTCGGCGCTTCTCGAAAACTGGTTCCCCATTCCTCGTTCTGAGGTCGTTCTTCGTTGGAGAATCTTCTTCGTTGGAGAAAGCTCATCCTTCGAGAGTTCTCTACCAAATTGATTTGAAAACAATTTTACCCTAACCCCCCAAGAGAGGTGAGGAGCCCCTCTCCTTTAAGCTTACTTAATTAATTAATCAATTAATGTTGGATTCATTAATTGGGGGAATTTCAAGAGTTATCTCACATTAAGAGAGGAGTTCATGTTCGGGTGGTCCCCACCACCAAAATTCAAATGGGTGGTTTCAAATAAATAAAATAGAAGTTGATTGTTTTATTTTATTATTTTTTTAACTCTCCCATGAAAATATAAAAAACTAACTTCCCCCCTTGACCTATTGAGGTCGAGGTGAAGGTCTCCTTAAGCGAATATCGGCGCTGCGAGTTCAACGGTGTCCTCAGATTTCAATTCCGAGTACCGGTTCAAAAGTTACAAAATGCCGCTCGCGTGTTTACTGAAGGTACCCAAAAATAAGTTCGGAAAATTATTAACAGTCACCCTCAACCCACATTAGTCAAGGTTAGGCTCTGCCCAAGTGAAAAACGCCCCAATGAACCCAACAGTACTCTCAAATTTCCAATCCGAGATATCGTTTAAAAATTATGTATTTTAAAATAAAATAATTGTCACTTAATTATTTTATTTAGGGCCAAAAACTAACTTCCACTGGTGTCCTGCGCTGGCCAAACTTAGTATCTGCTTAAATAAATCATGCCCTCATGAGTTAAGTGGTGGTTTCAGATTTTCAATACGAGCTTCCGTTTGTGAGTTATAAGCATTTTAAAAATAAAATAATTTATTTAATTATTTTATTTATGGTTATGCCATTTTTGGGTTTTCTCACTGGGGGCCTGTGCCAACTAAACATAAGTCGTGCCTAGGGTAAACCCGCCATCCTGAGCGTGATAATGCCCTTGTATTTCTGATCTGAGTAACCGTTTAAGAGTTATTCCACTTTTTTAGTAAAATTGCTTACGCGCACTAATTAAAGCTTAACAAAACTTCAACGGATCATTCCGGGCACTCCGGGCATCGGAATTGTGTGCCGTCAGATTTAGCAGTCTCAAAAAATTCCCATATAATTAAAAAAAATTACATTGAATTTTTGGGTCTTTACATTACGGGTGCCTCTTACTGCTAAGGATTTCTTAAGAGAGTGGTGGGTTGACTTAACTAAAGTGGTAGTAAGGATTATCCAAATATAAATTTATATCATCTTAGAGGAAATCATTGAGTAAATCAAGTTATGATTTTAGAAGCTATAACCTCACTCAATAGATCAAGGAACCATGAGTTAATATGGTTGTCCAGTCAAACACCTACCTTGAACCATATGAGTAGTGGTGTAGCCATAGCTTTTAGACTTTGTGGGGAGGTTCAGGGATACCTTCCACTAGAATACTCAAGCAACAAATTATTCTGATTCTAACATATAGGGTTCCTAAAATTCAATAAAATAGTGGGAGATATTTAATGATTTAATTAATTAATCAAAATGACTAAATCGGTAATCATGATGAAAAGTACTAAACTGCTATTTTTTTGTAGAAAAATGGAAAGTTATAACACAATAAATAGTTCAATAAATAATGGACAAACTAAATTTCCTCACTAGCATGGGTTTCTATGTAGTCTATGAGGATAAAGTGAAGCCATATATGAATAAGGTGAAGATTACACCAACATGTGTAAATTAAAATATGGATCATGATATTTCAATATAACACTTTCTCATATAATTTTCACCCATTTAATCAATTCTCATTTTAGGTTACAAAACAAACAATATTGACTAAACTCTTCGTTACCTATTCAGGTAAGGTTCTCCAAGTAAATAAGAATATAAAAGATAGATTAATATTTTATTCTAATGGAAAACAAATTGAAAGACAAGGTGAAAATGCCAATGGAAAGTAACACCAAAGGCACATTCAAAATGTCCTTCAATTAAAGAGTTATTAATAAGGGGTTATTTTCTTTTCATATCATGAAATAAAAACAGATAATCTTAATCGAAATAAACTAAATTAAAGAAGAAATTTATCACTTCTTCTTTAGGTATATTCATCAATGTACTATTTTAGTTTTAATTCTTGGGAATTAAATTAAATATTCCAATCACAAATATGTATTTAAATAGAGTAACCAAGAAAGTATAGAAACATTATTATAAGTAAGGTGTATTATCCAAGTAGTTGAGAAAGAGTGATTCCTAACTCTACGGTGAGAAGTAAACGACTTCTATATTTCCATGTAAATGTTTATTGTAAAACCATGATTGAGTATAAACAAAAACATTTATCTTGTGTGTTCTTTGGACGCAAGGATACATTATTCTAGGTTCTAGAATGGATTTTTTTATGGTTTTTAATACTTAACCAATAGTTTTTGTAATACATGAATCATTATAAATATCTGATGAATATAAAATGTAAGATTTTTATACCCAATTATGGAAGGATAATTATTTTTCAAGTAAAAATAAAGGTATACATCAATTATATACCTAGTTTTGTATTTAGGATTGGTAAAACTAAACAACTTTAGTATTATCAATGTCTTTAGTTTGGACAAAGAAACCTTTTAGAGATAAAGGTAAGAAATAAAGCTATAGGAATTAGATCATCAATTGAGCATGAAATATTCTAAGGGTAACATAGTGGTAAATATACTTCATAATATTCCTTTAATTTATTAAGGAATGGTAAAGTGATGTATATGAAAGGTTAGAAGATATGAGTTACTTTGGTCTGATTTACCGAAGAATATCTTGACTAAGAAATCATCGATCAAAATAATGTAGCATAGAGTAATTCCTAAAGAGGAATTACCTTATATACTTCAATACATTGATGTTAATGTGTATTATTGATGTTGAAGTATTACATGTTAACATTTATCAACAAAATTAATCATGGAAAAATTCCTAAAAGCACTTTTTATATATGAGAGTTATGATATAAAGAGTTTCAATGTTAAAACTTGCAGAAACTTCCATTATATTTCAAGATGTGATTTGAAAATAACGGCGATATCCTATAACCATTTTCAAACTATAATGAAAAATGGATATCATATAAGTCATAATATAAGGTAAATCCATTATGTCATAAGGATATGTGTTTGGAAGCAAAGAGTTTGTTAAGACATAAAAAAACTTGCATCATGTACACACATATTATGCATCTATTATAATAATCCTAAACGTTTCTTAGGATATTACATAAATCCATAAGATAGAAAAGTGGTAGTGAATTGATAGACTACAATTTATATAAAGGTATACATCCCTATTTGAGATAGTGGGAGAAAGTTTGACTTGGGTTTATTCAATGATCCAAATGCACATGTAGTTTGCATAAAAACTAGTTCCATAAGTGCATGTGAAACATGAATGTTCCTAAGAAACATACTATATAGGAAGGTTAAAAACATAGTGATGGTTTCATTGTATCCAGTGATACATTATTTAGTAAGAATAATATTTCCTAGAAGTAAGTAGTATTTGGAAATTAGTTAAGATTGAAAAGATTCATTAACATTCAATAATGGATTCCATGTATCAAAGTGAAAAGGGGATTATTATTTCTGAATACTATGGTGGGTATTCAAGTTATATTATACATGGATGGTATAAGTGGATTAACAATAAGGCTTGATTGGATATACCAAGTCGGTATTCCTAAATCTATTAGAATTTTAATTTTCATAGCTAATTTCTATGATCATATTATTTAGCATTGGATGTCATGACCACCAATCATGGAAGATGTCTATATGATGCAACCAGAAAGGGATGGTCATGTCATAGAATGATAAAAAAATTTACAAGTTACTAATATCCAGTTTTAGGATTGAAGTATACAAAAATATCCTAGAGTATTCATTTGGAATGAATGTTTTCCATGTGTCTACCAAGTGTTAGTGGAAGCACCATTGTTTTCCAAGAACAATATATTCAATAACATATGGAAAAAAGATATTGGTCTTCAAGACATATAAGGCCATAATGAAAGAATATATATATTCTATAGTAATTGACTTAAATTAGCAACCTAATTTCTAGGGAACATGATCTGTTGAGGCAGATCTAATGGTTTATTGGTCCTAGTCAATCGTACATATATTGACATGGTATTGAAAAATATAAGCTGGAACAATTCAAGAGAGAATTGTTACCAATGTCACATGGAATATATCCCCCTAGGTTGAAATATTTGGACATGGGAGGAGATAAACACGGTGAGATGAAATACATATGATTATGTGATGGATCAATCATGTATTCCATTATATGTATAAGAATCAATATTGTTAGTATATAATTTATAGTAGACGAATATCAGTTATATCCAGAAGCACTACAAGTGATGGAGTCAGAAATATCTGACTGTACTTTATAAAGTACAAAAGATATATACCTGGTAAGTGGATAAGAAAGAATACTAGTTTTCTAAGGATGCAAACTAGTCTTCTTTATATCCATGTGATCTAGTATCAAAGTTAGGATAAGGGTGACGATCCATTCAAGATCATAAAATCTAGTGGTATCCACACCTATATATATTGAGTAAATTGAAGATTTTGAGGTATCAAATAAGTATTTAAACACAATGATTTTTTCTAGTTCTTGGAATCACACCTAGTAAGTAAAGTATTATCATAATGTAGATTATTATTTTCTTACTAATCCAAGATTTCAAGTTATTATAGTGAACAAAAGGGATACCTTGGATACCATATATTTAGAATTTTTACTCAATAAGATGAGGTTGCTATATTATAATTGACACATGGAGGAATCGTAGAAGGCCTAGCAGCTAAAGCCGTGACTTAGGAGAAACATGATTTTGATCATGTGCTAGCTAACAAGGTTGGTTAGCAAGTTAGCTCTAGTGAAAGTGGGAGTATTGTAATAGTGGGTGTCCTAGACCCAAATATACAATACTTTTGATTACCATATCATGTATGCAGTTAGATATACATGATGTATACTTACCATTATAGTGTAGAATTTTCTACATCCACTATTGAAATGGTAAGGTACATAGATTAATTGTCGTATCAAAATGTTATAACAGATCCCAGACTATAATGAGAACCTAGAGATACCATGACATTAATATTAAATATATATACTATGGTATAGATACATCGTATTGACCATAAAAAGTAGATGTTTGAATATCAAGTGTTGGGGGATCATAATCATTGAGACTTATTTTTATGAAGTTCGCACTTGGTTATCTCTAGTAGTGATATCATGAGGACATAACTGCTAATATGAACACTACATGTTTTGGGTTTCATTAGATGTTATTATCTACAGACATGTGTAATGGTATCATGACTTGAAATCATTTCCAATGTGTTCCATTTGATCATGTACTTTGATACAAGTCCAAAACCATGATAATGAAATCATGGAGAGGTAGCTTGTGTTGGGTGCATCATTGGTGGTATGGAATTGGATTAATGGTCAAGAAAGGATTTTTCACTTCTAGGTTAAGGTAGTTATATATATCGGGATTGGCTGATCATGATAGTGGTGCCTTTATAAATCCATAGCCATGGTAGTCTAAGGTAAACCCTTCCAGTTAGATTAGAAAATAATAAAGAAATAAAAAGTACGATGACACGGGTGTGCATCCCACTTTATGAGATATTAGAGACAAAGTGATTATATTACATAATGTGTATTCGTAGGTTGGTTTTCACTATTGTGGCTATCCTTATCTCTTTAGGGTACATGATGGGTTTCTAGATCCCACTCTTGGTTTGTGAATAATATTCACTACTATTGAGGTAAGGGCCTATAGAGTCACACAAAGTAGCGTATTCAAGAATCTACCCTGTTTAATTGAATATGAGTTTTGGACATGGTGGGACCCACCACTGGGGTTTGGGATTTCTCCAAGGATAAAAGATCACCAAGGAATAAATAAATTCATATTATTCAAGTTAAGAATAATTGGAATTGATTTTATTAAATTTATTTACAAATTTTAAAGTAAATACATGAAAATATTAATTGAAATAATATTAGTTTAAAATATTAAATGTTCATTTAATATTTATGGGAATGAAAAGTCAAGTTAAAGACTCAATTATTATCACATAATATATTTATTATATTAAATTAAAGTGATAATAATATTTATGACTTAGTACAATAATCATAATATGTCTTTTATAGTGTGTTAATTATTCGGGGGTCAAAGAGGAAATACCAAATAATTTCCTAACATGCTATAAATAGAGGAGGAGAGGAATTATTTACAGACTATTCATAGACCTGCTCTATAATATTCTATCTCCATAATTCTAGAGAGAGAGGATATGGATGTAGAAGTTTGGATTGAGATCCCTCTCATGCATCACAAGCAAGGCGATGTGGTGATCATCAGAGCATCAAAGGCATCGTCAAATCTCCTCACTAGAACCCAGAATTGGACGATTGGTTATCGCTTATTTTATTAAAGCATGTGTGTATGATCTAAAGGAATTCGAATTTGGATTCTTCGAGCAGTGATAACCGATGATGAGTAGACTTCATGTGTGGATTCATATCTAAAATAGGTATTTTATGGTTTTAATTTTTTTCTTAAAACTCTTTATGCCAGATCCTTGACATAAACTGAGCAGTGATTTCGTGACGTTAAAAATATCATGTTGATCATCAGTGGAAAAATTTAAAATCCTATATTTTGGGGATTATACTACTTGCTCGGTACCTTCACTAGGAACTTTGATGTATATTCTTTGGTATCCTTTATATTATCCCACTAATAGTTCTCTTGGATATCTCAATACATATTTATACTCCTAGGCTGGATAAAGAAGGTCGATCTATGTGAATCATTCAATATCTACTTCTTTATCTTAGGATTTGATGATACACATCTCCATGACCCAAATCTTATATTTCATTCTTCATCAATTTTAAACTCTATATATTTCCCTTTTATTAATGATTCCACCTTATTCTGTATTTCCACATCATCCCTTTGAGAATATTTTATCTATAAGTGATGGTTAAACAATTATTTGAGACAATAATGGTGATATTTATTTCTTTATTATCCCCATGTCTATCCTTTGAAGGTCTAATAATATTGGATCCTTCTTAATTCTCACCATTGATATGGTTGTAGGATCCTTTATACTGTTCTGCCACTTTATTTTCTTCCCCAGGATAACTATGGATTGAGAATTAATATCCCTTGATCATATCTAACCATCTTCATTGGCACCTATTATGCTCCTTCTATATGAATATATATTTGAGCATCCCATTATTCGTAGATATTTCACACTTCTCTTTTGAGATAATTCTATTAATTTTTTAATGAAAATATTACTACATCCAATTCCAAATCATGAATTAGATAGTTCTTCTTATGAAATTTAAAATTCCTTAAGGCTTAGGCTATCACTTTTTAATTTTTCATTAATACATATCTCAATACCTTAATTAAAGCATCTCTTTATATAATGAAAAGTTCCCCACTTTAGGGTTGTATGATTAATGGTGTTGTGATAATCCTATTTTTAAATCCCAATAATCTCTATTCACATTAATTGACCAAGAAAAGATTTACTCCCTTCTAAGTTAGCTTGTTTAGTAAGTTTTAAAATATTGATAATTTTATTATAAATCATTGATAGTTCCCACCTACTCCATGGAAACTAGAGATCTCTATTATAGATGTGGGTCTAGGACACTCTTCAATTGTCTTTTTCATAGAAGGGTCTATAAATTTCCCTTTATAGATAGTAACATTCCCTAATAATGACACTTCCTCCGTCAAAAACTCACATTTTCTATACTTTGCATATAGATTATCCTTTCAAAAAGTTTTTATAATAGTATTCAAATGATCATCATTATCTTCCTTTATTTTGCAGTATATCATAATATCATCTATAAATACTACAAAAATCTTGTCATGGTAACCTCTAAAGACTCTATTCATTAAGTCCATGAATATTGTTAGAGAATTAGTCTATTCGAAGGGAATCACTATGAAATCAGATAGTCTATACATTTTTCTAAAGGTAGTCTCAGTAATATTATACTTCCTCACATTTTATTGGTGATATCTCAACCGAAGTTCCATCTTAGAGAAGTAATAGGCCTTATAAAATTTATTGAACAAGTCATCTACTTGTGGTAGGTAAAAATTGACCTTGATCTTTATTTTTTTTGAGTTAATGATAATCAATGATGAGGTTCATTGACCCATCCTTATTTGTGAAAAAGAAGACAAGTGTACTCCATGGTGAATCACTCGGGTGTATAAAACCCTTATTTAGATTCTATTATAACTACTTATTTATTTACCCCAACTCAATGGTGGAAATTTTTCATGGATTATTGGATATAGGTAGAGATCTAGGTATAAGTTCAATTGAGAACTCAACTTCTCGATCTGTAGGAAGACAAAAAAATATCTCTAGGGAATTCATCTATATAGTCCCTCATAATGGGAATGTATTCAGGCATGTTTCTCTCCATTTCCTCAATAA
Source organism: Viscum album (assembly GCA_963277665.1). Lineage (NCBI taxonomy): Eukaryota > Viridiplantae > Streptophyta > Magnoliopsida > Santalales > Viscaceae > Viscum > Viscum album. The sequence continues at coordinate 1,400,508,776 of OY728121.1, read as the reverse complement.
TTTTAGAAATACATAATTTTGCATAAGGAAATAGTACTAAAACTTGAGAAGAAGATTCCAAAGTAGATTCATCCCCCTTATTACACTTGAAAAAAATTAAAGGAAGACTCGGGATATGAAGAGTGATCTCCAATTCCTAAAAGTTGATGTTTGATTTATATAAGTATAGCTAATCCATGCCTAATATAGAATCAAATTACACTAATGGAAACATGAAAAGATTTTATGGAAGAATAAATACCTCAAAATTGATTTAGGATTAGTTATATAATTTGGATGAAATAATTTCTTCATTTATTATTCTCACATATAGCTTAAAACCAATGTTTTGAGGTAGTGTTTTAATAGTTCTAATAAACTTACATGATATTAAAGAATTTTTAGAAACAAAATCAAATATTTTGTTTGATATTATTGAATGAATAACTAGTATACTTGTCACCATGTCATTATCAGGATCCACCTCAACAGTAGTGATAACATATTCCTTTTCTTTCTCTCTAGGACTTATATACCATTTCTATTGATTGTCTTTAAGAAAAACTATCTTTGGGAATTGGATTTGATAATTCACGTGTTACTTGTAGTTAGAACACTGTACTATAGTATGGGTGTTTATCATAACCTTTTTTCTTTCATCGCATTTGCGAGATTATTCATCTCCCTTCGAAATTGATTATCATGATTCCCCATTTTCCACATTTTAAGTATCTCCTGATTCACTTCATATATTTTTATCGATGTTTCCTCCCATATTTTTGACATGTGGGTAGTTGGATTTTTTCCCCCATGGGATTTATCCATTGATCCACTTTAATAATATTCTAGTTTATTCTTTTTATCTCCATCCCCATGAGACCAACGATAGTAACCAATACTTATCTCAACATTAAGGGAATAATATATAATATCTTCATAGTTTTCAAAGTCTAAAATTGCTAAATATTTTCATAGACTTGGATTTAGTCCACTAATGAAGTGGTCCACCTTAATTTTAGTGTCAATGAAAAATCCATAGGATTACCATGAAAGCCTTATGAAGTTTTCCTCAGATACTCTGATAATCTCTTATTCCTTTTTAATTATTCTTAGTAACTTCTTATATATTTTATGATGGATATTTTAGAGAAAATTATTATTGAAAACTATTTTTTTAATCCTTCCCATTCCATGGAATCAATTTCTTCCTTGGTATTCATGTTCTTAATCAGTGTCCACCATTGACCAACTTCCCCATCCAGGTGATAAATGGAAAAAAATTATATTATTTCAAGAATTGGAGGATAGATAATATATTCTAATTGGAGTTAATCCATTATTACTTTATGATAGATAAAAAATATATACTAAAGGTAGGAGGAATTTTTCATATAAAGGACTCAATCACAACTTGATATTTATTTAGTGAAGGAGGGTGTTCCACACGATTCAAGTTATTATTCATAACCTGAGTTAGTTGATCCAATACCACTATGAATTTCTCAACTTCATATCCCATTAGGTTAGGCATCTCATTAGGTAAATAATCATATTTCATATCACATTGATTTTTGGAAAGGTTCCACCTATTTCCCACCATCAACTAAAAATGGAAAGATTAGGGATGAGAATGACTAAACTAATAAGAATTTAAATAGGGAAAATATGATCTTAGAAGTAATTACTTATAAATTATATGCCTATCCTAAATTATTATTCTCAAAATTTTAATCTAGGTTATCCATGATAATTTTTCTATTAGGTTTTCTAACCTAATAATCTATTCAAGTCCTTCATAATGGTTCTTAAGTAGTTTTTGATTTTTCTATAGCATATCCCATGTGAGTGTAAAACTAGGTGTGTATAAAGGCATCTTTGTTGTTCACCAAGTGAAGGTTATGTTAATACCCAATGATACTTTTTAGGTTTATACCCCTAGGTACATCTGTACCCGAGCCACATCGACTTGTAGTATCCACACAGGGATGCAATTTCTTTGAAACCACTCACTCTATAATTCACTAAAATTTAAGGATATTTTACTATAAATAGAATTATAATTAGGTTTATCACTAATTTATTCATGTTGTAATCCCATAAATAAGTATACCTTTATATGATAACAAATATGGAGAGCCAATACATTTACACAAATTATTACATAATTTATAACCTAAATATACAATAAACACAACCCAATGATGGGGAGGCCTAGTGTATTTGGAATAATAGGTAAATAAAAGATAAAGATAATCTCTATAGTTATATCCTAAATATATTTTATCTTTTAAAACTTTATAGGATAACCCTGGGAATACATAAACAAAATGGATGTGCTAAAAATACCACTAAGGCTATAAACATGATAACAAAGAATAAGATACGAGTAAAATGGTATGACATGATGTCATAAAAGAAAAGGCTCATGAATAATCATATTGAGGAATAATATAAATAACATGGATTAATATGATAATGGAAACATAAGAATGTGGAAACAATATAAAACATTACATAATCATAATTCAAGGCTAACCGCCTAGACAACATCACATGGTGGACATAATCCCATAATGGATTTGGTTTACTCCCAAATCCCATAAATATCATCTCATGAGACATAAAAATTACCCCATGTAATGAATGAATATTTGGGAACATCCATAATAACATGTACATGATTATGTGTGCCACAAATGGAAATTATACACAAGGTATAAACATTAGGATTACCCATGGAAAGAAATAAGTTACATAGTCATGTATTATAGTATAAATAGACGTCATATAATATTATTTCACATAGAATAAGAAAGTAAATTATTATTATAAAATAATAGGTAAATAAATATGAACATTTCATAAAAAACATGTCTATATTAATTGAAGACATAAAAAGGAGAAGATATTTTTTTGGAAATATTCCTTTTAAGTATGGTTTTAGGAAAAGGGTAATGAATCAATAAAGAGGGTAAGAGTATAATAATTTATATAAAATAAAAAATGAACTAAAATGGGATTTACATAATAAAATAATTTTCTTTATAAACCATGTAAGGTTAAAAACATTTTATTGAGTGGTTCAGGAAATAAGGAAAGAAAACAGAAGAGTTCCCTTTAATCGACTTTTCTTAATAAAAGAATTTGATAAGAAAACCTTTAAAAAATCTATATACCCATAAATTAAAAGAAAATTAGAATAGTTATATACATGTAGGATATATTTACATAATATAGAAAAAGTAAATAATAATAATAGATAGATAATGTGGGGAAAATAGAGAGAAACCATATCCTAATGAAAACATGTCTATTCAGAGAGATCCCTTACCCTATGTTCTAGAATCATTATGTAATTTCACTTAACGTCATGAATAATAAAATTAGATTAATTAATTAATTAATATATAACTCTTTACATCTATTTTTTATTTACTATAATTATATTGTATTCATTTACAACCATTTTAATGAGATATAAAGTTTAATTTCATTGCTCAAAGGGTGTTTGTTTCATGGTTACAAGGTTAGATAACTTGTGGATAACTATTGAATTTCATGTAAAATGGAACTAAAAATAAAAAATATTTATTATATTAGATTAATTTCCTTATATAAATTTAAATGGTCTTAAAAATCCATAATTTTTATGAAATAAGTATTATTATTTTAGTATAATCATTGTCGTTATCTAGTTAGTTCATTTAGATCGTTTTACCGAACATCATGAACTAGATTATTTTTATTTAATTAAATTTATTTTCATACATTAAAAAACTTTAACTAAGTTATATTATACTTATTATCATCATATTTAACCATAATTTTATTCCTATAACCTATTGGGACCACTTTGTGTATAAGGTTGTATTTGTTGTCAAGAGTTGTCAATGAAGATCAAAATGAAGGAGATCAAGAAGAACTCCATTGAAATGGAGGAATAGTGAGGTATCATACATATGGGGATGATTGATGATGAATAAGGATATGAATAAGACCATACAATTATTGATGATTGCATGATAACCATGTAAGAGACTACTTGAAAGAAGGAAGTATACCGATACACATAGGTGTTGGTGTTGGGAATTAAAGGAAGAGAAGAAGGAGAAGAATAGACTGTGCCCAACTGAAGATTGTGAATTATTCAGGGTAGTATAGTTGTGATGATGCTTTGAGTATATGGTTTGTGTGTTCAGTGATTTTAAGTACATCAATCCAGGAATTCGATGTAAGAAGTGTCTCGTGATGAATAAAGATAAAGACTTAAATGAAAATCTATTTAAGAGAACTTCACATCTATAAACTGAGTGGGACTTCACCCAAGTTAGTGAGCTAGGGGGAGTCAATGGGAGTGACCTGAGGAACACAATGATCTATCCCTGAACATTTGTAAAGGTAGTGAGCCTGAGACAGAGTGACAATGCCTGAACCTTTGTAATCCACAATTATTGAAGAATAGTGGAGTTAGGTACAACCAGAAACCTATCAGAATATGATTCTTAGATGTAGACCTTAGTGGTGAACCAAGTAAAAGTGTTGTGTCATCTCTTTGCATGTTAATGTTTGATTTCCGATCATATCCATCATATAGGTTTAACAAGTTACTACCAATGTGGGAACAATGTCCATCACTTTAAAAGAAAAATTTGACACCCTGATTCACCCCTCCCCTATTAGGGTGTCCTAAGGTCCTACAAGTGGTATCAGAGGGAGGTTCACGTATGTTGGATACTCTATAGTAATTCTATTCTGAATAGTATTTTGAGTTTTCTTTCCTAATTCAACAATGAAATGTTGTCTTAATGAAGACTCTGTTATCTCTGAGCAAAATTCCACATCCAACAAGACTGTGAAAAATAGGAAAAAGAAAGAGAAAACACAATTGAAGAAGTCCCTCATGTCCAATAAATATGAAGTGTATGGTTCTCCATGCCCTTTTAATGATGAAGAAATATTTGGCTTGGAAAGTAAAGGGCAGGTGGATCATGTTTCTACCAGAGGAAAGGAAGACACATCTATATCATTTTAAAGTGATTAGAAGAAATCAATAACTTATCTGCATGATATTAATGAAGAAAGAGTTGCTGTTGTTTGTAGAATACTTCAATGTATGCAGGATGAGATCACTCGAATGGGAAGAGAAGCTGATAATATGAAGTCTTGGTAAAGAAAATGTCATAATGTTATAAGATCTCCATAAAGATTAAAGAATTTGAAGAAAAAGAGGGAGTCAATAAGACTCTATAAGAAAAGATCCATGCGGTTGAAGTTAAGATGAATAAGATCACTGAATTCAGGAGTTTTTGTTTGGAAGAAACTTCCAAGAGGTTCAAGGAACTTGACTCTTTGTTACAAAACAAAGTTAAGATGCATGAAGTTGAGGTTGAAATATTGAAGAAGACTTGTGAAGAGAAGATGATCATGATTGAAGATCATAAGATCATCCTCAATATTGAAAGTCAAAAATTGGAAGACCAATTGACCAATTTTGAGAAGAAACATATTGAGAGTTCATAAAAGAATGAAACGGTTGATGATAGTACTCAATGCTCATTGGAGGATTCTAAAGCTAAATTTCCTCCAAAATTTGACAAGAAGATTATGAAAACTATTGATTATCAATCTCAAGAAACAATATTTGTTTATATTAAATGCACACTAGAGGATTATAAAGCCAAAAGACCACAAACATGTGATAAGAAGATAAAAAATTCACCCATTAATCTTTCACAAGTAGCTGAGAAAGTTAAGGTACCATCCATACCAACTTGTACTATTTTTTCTAAATATATTTCTATAAAAAGTGCAGGTTGGAATAAAAATTATGAACACATATGGATGAGTAAAGGTGAGTAGAATAAACCTACCACCATGGATAGGGTGGATAGAAATGGAAATCTAGAAGATGGTTTCCCAGATAGAGAACAAAACATTAATAAGAAGGCCCAAAAACATTACACAAAAGATATAAAGAAGACAAGATTTGTGGGTCAATGTTGGTGCTGCAACAGATTTGGGCATTGTGCACTGGATTGTTGGTACAATCCCTTATATAAAAAAGCATAGAGAAAGCCTATATCAATGGAAATGAAGCCATAGAAGAATAACCAACATCCATAGGTCCAGAAGAATCTATCTACCACAAATAGATTTGGAACTCTTAATAACATCTGTGATGTATGAAATGACAGTGGTCACAAGGTAGGTACATTCCCATCTCAACATGCATTCACTATTGATAAGAAAATAAGACCTCCAATTCCGGATATGTATGAAGTAGATACCTTGGGAAGAAATAAGAAGAATATTATAAACACACACTTCCCCAAGAAGATCTCAAGTAGGGAAGCTAAGAAGTCCCTAGATTTTAGATCCATGAAAATGAAGGTAAATTCATCCAAAAGAGAAACTAAGAGGGATGACACTCAGATGAACCCATGCAGAAGATCCAAACCTGCTACAATAGTTCCAAATGACATGTGGGTCATCTAGCTAGAATATTTGGAAAGAATAAGAAAACTTGAAAATGAACAGGCTAGGGCTAGTAGTAAAAGAAAAGAAAAACTTTCACATGATGAAGACAAAGTGAATGAGAGATTGAAAACAAGAGAAAAACTTGTGTCCAAGGAGTTATGTGTGAGAGATGCAAGAAATATGGTCACATTGCAAAAGTTTTTCTAACCTTAATACCAGAGAAAGAAGCAGTACTTAAAAGAAGTAAGAATATATCATTCATGATGGCTGTTAAGACGAACAACTCTCTACACAAAGCAGAAGATAATGTTAAGAGATCCATGCCACATCAACATAGATTAGAACATATGTTCAAATGTGTAGTCATGAAGACTGAAGTAAATGGAGGAAGTTGGTTGAGAAAATAATCTCAACCATTCAGCTCATATTGATGAAGCAATGAGGAACCACCTTATTCCCTTAAGTATTTGTGTATTGTATTTTTGGTTATAATATAGGGAATTAAAGGTAAAGCATGCTATCAAGGTGAGAACTTGAGAAGTAGTGAATGCTATCAACTCTTGATAGCTAAGATGAATAAGTTTCTATCCTTGGAAGATTCTTCAATTGATATTCAAAGATTAAAATGATGAATATGAGTATGAGTGTTTCTCTTGAGGGGGAGACAAATGAAGAAGCTTCTAGAATTATTATTTCGATCAATATCAACCTCAATTGGTATTAAATGCATTTACTTTGGAAATTTCTTAAAGAACATGTCTTTGGAAAATGTATGTCATTTCTCAATCTCCCGTCCTTGGTTACTCAGAACAAAGATCATTTTACAAAGGGGGGAGTAACTGAATTAATCAGTGACATAAGAAGAATGGATGTGACCCAAGGCCACTTATCCTGCCAATTGCACTTGAATGTTTTTGATTTGTTTATTGAAATGAGTGCAGGAGTTTCAGGTTGATTATTTCCTATAACATTAAATTTCTTTAGCCTATAATTAAAGTGGAAAACCCTTAAAGACAATGTACATGAGTTCTAATCTCATGTGGTATCATGACCAGTGACTAATGGACAACCTTGTTTTCTAAATCAAATGCTATTGTTTTCTACAATGATCATTGATCAAGTAGACGTAGAGTGAAATGATGGATGAAACATTATTTAAGTATTTATTGATACCATATCTACCATGAAATTTTTATTTCTTGTCAATAAGGGGGAGATAAATTGAAATGAAAGTTTGAAAAGTAAAGAAGAGATAAGATTCTCATTTTGACATTGACTTATTCATTTCATGAGACTTTTAAGGTACTGATAAAAAAATACAAAGGGGGAGATTGTTGGGACCAATTTTTGTATAAGGTTGTATTTGTTGTCAAGAGTTGTTAATGAAGATCCAAATGAAGAAGATCAATAAGAAATATAATGAAATGGAGGAATGGTGAGGTATCATCCATATGAGGATGATTGATGAATAATGAGTATTTGACGAAGACCATGAAATTATTGATGATTTCATGAGAACCATGAAAGATCTTACTTGAAGAATAGAATAATATGATTTTAATGAAGTAGAGAATGATGGTTGAAGAAGTAGAGAGAGTTTGAAAGGGGGATTAAAGATGATTCCAGTCATATTCAGTTTTGATTGGAAAGTAAGATGGTGGAAAAGGAGTTCAGTTTGTGTTTGTTGTCAATATACTTAGGGTTGATCATGGTTTGGGTTTTTTATTGTCAAATAATTAATGGAATATCAGAGATATTACATGGACATGGGTCATATAGTTTGATGCAAAAGAAATATTGAAGGTGGTGCCATTCTATAGTGTTTTCCAAATTTTTGGGGCTGAAAATCTAAAAATGGAGAAACATGTTTTTGGAAAAGGAAGGTGTGAGAAATACATGAAGTGTGCGTGGAAGATTGGTTTTTGTGCACAAGATTGATGATTTTTTTGTAACCTGCACGCAATAAATATTTTAGGATCATAAATTTGAAAAATGGAAAAGGCATGAAGTGAATGAAAGATTCATAACGTGCATGAAAGATGAGGTTGGCATGAAAGAGACTGTTGCGCCCAATGCGACGTCAAATGGGGTTTTGTGCGACACATCAGGATCATGCGTGACACATCGGGGTTTTTGTGCATGGGGGTCGACAAGGTCTATAAATAAGAGGTGACCCCCTCCCATTTTAAAAGATTAACACTTAGAAAAATCACGTGATCTGAGGCACATAATTTTTTTAAGAAAAGTGTACTGTGAAAAAGAAATAGAGTTGCGCACAAGAAGGATAAGTTGTGCGCAAGAAGAAAGTTGTGCGCTAGATTGGAGTTGTGTGCAAGAGGTGTTTCGTGACAAAAGTAAAATCTTTCACGCGTGGCATAAAAGTTGCGTGCAAGACACATAAAAGGGTTCATGAAAAATTTGGGGGTCCCGCAGGCCTTCAACAGGTTCTTATCACTCTTGAAGTGGATTTTCAAAGAAGGAAGTACCGTGAACCATTTGGTTCTATGAAGAGAAGTAGTACCGCACACACAAAACTGATGTTTAACACCCTATTTATGATTTGAGAAGAGATGAAGAACAATACATGAAATGAAACTCAGATCTTCACTGAAAGAAGGAAGTATACCAATTAAAATCTATGTTGGTGTCAGTAATTAAAGGAAGATAAGAATGAGAAGAACAGACTGTGCCCAATTGAAGATTGTGAATTATTCAGGGTAGTATAGTTGTGATGATGCTTTGAGTATTCAGTTTGTGTGTTTAGTGCTTTCAAGTGCATCAATCCAGGACTTCGATGCAAGCAGTGTCTTTTACTGAATAGAGACAAAGACTTAAATGAAAATCTATTGAAGAGACCTTGATATATATAAACTGAGTGAGACTTCACCCAAGATAGTGATCCAGGGGGAGTCAATGGGAGTGACCCAAGGAATGCAGTGAACTATCCTTGAACATCTGTAAAGGAAGTGAGCCTAGGAGAGAGTGACTGTGCCTGAACCATTGTAATCCACAGCTAGTGAAGAATAGTAGAATTAGGTATGACCGGAAATCTGTCGGCGTATGTTCCTTAGACATAGACCTTAGTGGGGAACCAAGTAAAAGTTTTGTGTCATCTCTTTGCATGTGAATGTTTAATTGATAATCATATCCATCATACAGATTTAACAAGTTCCTACCAACCTGGGAACAAGATCCATCACTTTAAAAGAGAAAGTTGTCACCCTGATTTACCCCTACCCTCTCAGGGTGTCCTGGGGTCCTACATAACCATCCATGAAGGCAGTGGATTAAAATAAAATACATTGTTCGTGGAGGAGGTGAACCAACCAAATTTTGAACAATGTTTTCATTTTAGAATCAATAAAGGGAGGGTAGAAGATGAATATTATAGCATAATAATATAATAATGGTATATTTAGGATATTTATGTTACTATTACTAGGTGGATGGAAAAAATGGGGTTTGTAGAAGAAGAATAAAATTGAAAGAGTTTTAGTTGAGATTTTACCTCTCCCTTTGGTTGTATCCTCTTAGGATAACCCTTAAGAGTCCTTGGGATGGTATTTGGTGATACTAAGGCTTATAAAGAAATGGATAGATATATTATGGTGTATTTTTAAAAATTTTTGGTAAGCTCCAAGGCATAAAATATGTGGGGATAAGGGGTGATATTTATATGGCGAGGAGAGAAGTGTTTTTTTAATATTATATTCATTAATTTATTATCTTTGATCAAGACTACCAATAGTGATTAATCTTATGAATATATAAAATAAATAGTGAATTTGAGTTTGAAATAATGTGTCCTTAAATCATAAATTACTCATAAATTCAAGTATATACGTTATAATGTTAAATATGGTATTTTGTTGTATTTCACTATTTCGCAAAAAATCAACTATTTTAGAAACATAACAAAAATTCAATCTAACTATTTTTAAATGTATAGATTTGAAAAATTAATTTCATTTCATGAAAATAATTTTATGAATATGAACATTTAATTTTTAAATAAAATCATTATTTATTTGAAAAATATCAATTTTAATATTATGATCATTTTTCTAACCCTTTGAAAAATTACTTATGGTATCATAAAATTATATTATCATCATAATGAAAATTATTATTTTTTTATAAAAAAATTTCATGAAAATAAATTCTATTTAAAAACTTTACATTCATTATAAAAATAATAATAATATATATATATTTTACAAAAATATAAACACTTATTTTATCATTTAAAGAACATTTATTTACTTGTATCATGATATAAATATATTATATTTTCATTATATAAGATACCTAAATATTATTTTATACTTTCATAGGTGAGTATACTATTCTAATGGCTAGGTTACGATCATATTTCTATTTCAACAGTCATATTTCCATTCCAATAGTCAAATTACTATTCCAACAATCAGATTTGTAACAGTTATATGAGCTCCCTAAATTCTATAAATACCTCATATTTCATTAATTATTCATTAAATTATATTTTCTATCAATTTTATATATTTTTTTATTATCAAGATGAATATTTTATTACTAATATTTTATTTCATTTATATAGTGTTTTCTATGAGTGAAGTTTTTTTTGTGGATCAAGCGTATCTGAATTTTCATATTATAGTTATATTATTTTCTATTTTTTGTCTCATTATAATATTTTAAATTCTTATGGACATATTAATTATCTAAATGTATTGTTCAAATTAATATAATAAATTTTTTTTGGTTCTATCATGTGGTGCAAGTGCTTTATATAATAATATATTACTAAATATACAATAATTATATAATTATAAGGGAAATTCAATTGAGAAAATTATGGGTTGTTATAAGAGATGTATGATTTGATGTTGAGGGGTATGGGGGATAACATTTATGAACCAGGTCATAATGGTGTTGATCTATTCAGGGATTCAAAAATATCCATCTAATACAAGTGATTTAATTGTGATGGTATGGATACATAGCCCTAGTGTGGTGGCCTTAGTGACCACTGGTTTCATGAGACATGGTTGTATGATCATTAGATAGGAAAAAACATTTTGTTTAGGGTGATTCATTTTAGTGGGTGATGCGATAAAAGATATAATTTTTGATAATCAAATTGTATGGTAAAGGATGATACATGGGAGAGTGACTATGGTCGCATGTTGTACGATTCCTAGTCATCCAATCGAAATATTGGATGTCTGTATTTCAATATGGGGTGCATCATAAAAATGTGATGACGTGGAACATTAACGAATGTCTAATCATAGAGAACATGTAGTCAGATAGATGATATTTAAATTAGTTATAAGGGACTCATGGGTCATGGGATTTGGTGTATTGAGGGTTCCATTTGGCACCCTTGGATTAACTGAGAAATGTATGGAACACAAGGGCACATCCAAGCTCTAAATTGAGCCCCAAAAGTTGCATTAGACTCTTTATTTTATCCCAGGCCCTATGTAATCAACTTTGGATATTTTATAGAAATTTTAATGGGTAAATTAATCTTATTATTATTATAATATTATGAAAATTATTATGAACATAATAATAATTATAATTTATTTAATTAATGTATTAGTGATATTACTGCTTTGGATTACTTGATATTAGTTTATTGAGTTGAATAAACTCCGTGGGATGAAAAATATTGGGTCAATATTTCAATATTTCTTGTTTGATTATGTAAACATTATTATTATTGATTAATAATAATAGTAATGTGAGGAAATTTCCATGAGGCTTAATTGAGTATCTTAAATTAATCACCTTAATGAATTTATTATCCAAGGGAGGTGCTGAATTATCCTCTTTGTTGGCTCAATGTATGAAATAAAGGGTTATAAAAATGAAAATAATTGAGTAACTGAATAATGATTTCCATAACAGATGATGATGACACTTATAGATATCTTGAATTCATTATGAAATAATCAATAATTCATGATGTTAATAACTTATATTAGATATTTAAGGTAATATATAAAGCCAATTAAAAGAATAATGAAAATGAGAGAGTGATATGATACTGAATATAGGGTTTCCCTTATATTTTTTGGTATGGTTACAATAGAGATGGGTCAGGTTTTTATGAACAACTTTAATCGATAAAATAGATTACTTAATGAAAACTTCATCCTTTAGGGATAAGTTAGTAGAATATTTCTGATAGGGATTCGTGTACTCTATGAAAATATTTGGGCAATGTAGTGGATTAACTTCAGTTACTCAAGATGATGCAGATGAACCACTGAGTGAAGGTAGTGATATTTGTTTGGTTCTGATGTAAAAAACTAAATAATTCTATAACAACATTTATCATTTTTGAATTATTATCACCACCATGTAACAATATGTGTATGAGGAAACTCACTAGGGATGTTATAGAATATAGGTATATTTAGGTGGAATGTAACGTTTCTTGTGTAGTGATATGAAAATAGAAATAATTCAATTACTTACATTCAACTATTATTAAACTGTCACAAAATTTCTAGGATTTGGGTTAGTGAGAATATGATGAGGATGAAATAGAATATCTAGATTACTATACTCGAGGTCATACAAAATGAATATGGTGATCCTTGATTTTGATTGATTTCATGTACTCATTTACTCTGATATTTGATGTGGCTTATGATAGAAGGATATTTACAGACTCAGGATATAACAGTGGATATCCTTTATACTCACCCTCTATATAAGGTTAGAGTGGGATGATAGTGGTTATACTATGTCTCAATTAGTAATATGGATAGGTACTGATGATTACATATGCATATATCATTCACCACTCACCCACTACTCTGGGATGATATAAGGTAAATACTTTTATGGGATTATTAGGGATGAATAATTCATTCAATATTCCCAGAATGAGATAGAAGGATATGGGTAGTCCCTCCAGTGTCCCTTATTTGTAGGAAATTTATATGGGATTGGTGTAGATGTGCAGTTCCACCAACATCATAAGTATGTGAATGCAGTAATTATAATTCACACAAGTGTTTACATCCCTTCTTTACCTAATATAAGAATCAAGGTGGATAATGATGAACCTTATATTATCTCTAATACCTTCCCACTAATATAGGATGAGGAGTACTAGAAATATAATAGTATCCCTAGGGATATGTATTCCCTCCATTATACCAGTATATAGGTATATAGATTTATTCTTAGTGATTTATATTTCTTTTTGTGTTCAGACATGTATGAATTGATAGTTGTGGAGAAATATATTTCCTCTGATAGATATGTCTATTTCCTCTAGAGTATATGTGTATTTTTTCTAGTATAAATACTCATTTCCTCAAATATTATAAGATATCTATTGATTTATATTTTCTCTAGTATTATAGATATAGGTGAATATGTTTATTTCATCCACCGTCTCACAACTAGTACATTTAGGGTGAAATAACAAGAGGAAATTTGATTATGGGTTGTGAGATATGTTTTACAGTTTCTTTTTTAGAACATTGTTATTAATTGAGTGATGTAAAAGTGCGTTATTGGATGATTGATCAAGATAGATCATGGTTGTGACTGTTTTTACCATTAGGTGATGTTAAATTGTCTACACTTAATATTGAAGCATATAGAGACTATATTATTATCTGGTTGGATAAATACATAGGACAACCATAATGGGTGTTATTATACTCATACATAAATTTTCAATTTCACATTTTTCTTCTTGTGTGACAAAAATATATTTTAAAAAGAAAACTAAGTTCGATAGTGTATATGACACACACCACCGAGCCTAAATGAACCATGATTATATAAATATGATTGTTACAACTTAGATGTTAAATTGGTGGGTATTAATATGATTAAATAATTTATGAAATATATATACAGGAACTAATAAATATAAATTTATTTATAAATTCTTATTAAATAAGCACTAAATTTTTTAATGAAGACATTTTGTAAAAAAAACATTTTCTTCAAAAAAAATTTATTTCTTTTTATGAGAAAATATTATAAATAATTTATAAAACTTTTAGTAAATTAATTTTATAAAATGAAATTAATTTATTAAATCATAATATTAAAATTAAATTAGGTTAAAATTGTTGGATTTTTATGATATTATTGATTTCTCAGTTAATAATGAAAATTACCAATTTTTCAAATACTATCATTTCTTTTCATTAAATAAAGTAATATAATAGTATAATTATATTTTTTATTTTATATTAAAGTTAAATATGAAAAATTTTATACAAATAAATATAATTAATGTTATTTTAATAATCAATTCTCATGATCTTGGTATATGTTTATTTTTATGCTTAAAAATGTGATTTTTTTGAAAAAATTTTAGTGCATAAGGTTTATCCATTTAAATTAATTAAAACAACCTATTATAAAGAAATATTTAAATGAAATTTATATATTATATATCCATTTATATATATTTATATTCATATTATTATGATTTTTATTCAAATATTTATTATAAGATCATCCATTTCTTGAAAAAAATGCATTTTCCTGAAAAACCACACTTTGTTGCATTTAAGGGCTGAATTTTAAATTAAATTATTACAATTATATGAATTTAATTTTATAAAATCGATTAAATATTTATAATAAAAATAATTAATATTATTTAATAATTTTAACTTAATTTTAGGCCATAATGAATAGTAAAAATAATAAAAGTTAATTACTGCGGTTATGGTTAAAACTAGGTTTTGCACATTACTTGCGCTTGTGTTACAATTAATTTTCCACACACATAAGTTTTTTATTTTATAAATTATATTTTAAATTTATAATAAGTGTTTCCAAATTATATAATGAGTCTCACTTTATTTTTATTCTTAAAGGATAAATTACCTAGGTAAAAACTAGTTACCACGGTAAAAACTAAATTGGTAAAAAAAAATTACCATAGAGGTAAAGGGAATAAAATGTTTAAAAAATATTTATTTTTTAATTTTGTGGATGTTTATAGAAATTATATTACATAAATTACATAATTTATAAATTTTTAGGCACTTTTCTTGGGAGTTACATCCCATTGTATATTAGTTTTGTGTGCTTACAAAAATGACACTCCTTCTCACTTGCAAAAAATACATCTCATATTCTCTCCTCTACACATTTTAAAAGAATTTTTTTTCATAAAATAACAACCCAAATACCTTCCTTAATTCTATTACCACTTTCTATAATCCTTGTTTTGATTATAAATCCCTCATAGTAATTCTTTTGGTGCAAACCTACGGAGGTTATCTGAAGAAGAGGTATCATTATTAACTAGAAATTTTTATTTTATTTATTCTTCAAAATAATTCAAATATTATTCAACCATAATGATATTATAGCATAATTATCTCCCATATACTAAGATTTTATTATGTTAAAGTAATAACCCACACCCATCTCGTCTTCCATCAAATGAAAATGAAACCATCATTCATGTGTACAACATACTACCACCTCATGATCCGATGTTATTTGTTTTTCATCATCGCCCCTAATGTCTATTTATAAAGATAGATTTAATATATATATATATATATAAATTAAATTAATTAAATCTTTTTAATTCTATAATTTTAATATATCTTATATTTTCTTATTCTTCCATTCATTAAAAGATGATAATGTCATTCATACAGACATGTTGATTACCACCTCCATGAAGAGATATGATTCATTTTTCATTACTACATCACATGGATCATTTGTATAAATGTATTTAAATAAATAATATTATATTTATGATATAATTATCATTATTTAAATACAAAATAACACTTATTCCCATAATGGTCATTGAAAAATGGATACATTATTCATGCGTACGTACGACTTAGCATTTCCATGATTGTAATGTAGATCATTTTTTGAGAGAAATATTTCATGGTTAGTTTTAAAAGTATAAATGATGTATAAAATTTTGTATTATGTCATTATTATTATTTTTTATATGATTAATTAATAGTATATTTGACCTTATTCAACTTACCAAAGTGATTTTTGATATACGAGCAAAATATCATCAAAACATCCAACATGAACCTAAATGATTAAGCAATTGAATATAAAATGGTAATAAATAAAATAAATGGAATAATAATATTGAAAATGGTTATTAAGAAATTAAATAAACAACATAATTTTATTATTCATGAATATAAATAACTCACATTACAAGTTGGGATTATGGTAATGGATCTTTCTAAACCATCATTTTCTTTAGGTTATGACCATTCTCTCTCTAAATCACTTTATCTCTATATTTCATCTTTTTTAATTCTTCTAAATTATTTATAAATATCTCTCACATATACAAATATCTTATTCTCCCTTAATTTTATGGATTAATACAATCCATAAGTTATTTTATCAAATGCAACCCATTTCTTTTCATGGATTATTTTTTTGTTTATGCCTTAAGATTGATTTCCTTTTGTGGAACACATAAGAATGTACATGTTATGACCAGTAAAAACATATTGCGGTCTTATGAATTGTGTAAATAATTTTCTTCATGAGATGTTATGTATAAGATTATGGAGTAAGCCTAATCCATTATGGGACTTTGTCCACCATATGATATTGTCTAGGTAGTGAGCCTGGACTCATGTTTACGTCATGTTATATGTTGCCAACACATTTCCTATGTTGATATGATTTTATGATACCATGTTACTTGTATTATACTTCCATGTGATTACTTATTATCCTCTTATTTTATTATATCATGTTACACCTTTGAGTCACACATTATGTTTCCTTATCATGTTTATTCCATTACTGATATTTTTTGACCACCCCTTTCTTTTATGTATTCCCCAAGTTATCCTATTTAGTTTAGGGGATAAAATAGATTTAGGTTATCATTATAGAGAATAAAAAAAATCATTTCATGTTTTAGTTTCCTTTTGATGTTTTATGAACCTAATATTTCAAATATATTTGGTGTAATGTTCCCCAATATAAAAATCTCTAATGAAGACAAAACAGGTTGGTTACTAGAACTCAATGCACCTTCACATACGCTAGAGGCATCCAACTAGTAGTGGGGGTGTGGTGAATATAGTGGGGAGACTATACCCTATGCTATAGAGTAAAATACATTTAAAATGACCTATAATAAATAAAAATTAATGGAAATAGAGGAGATAATATATCATACAACTGGGGAGTAAAAATGGGGAGCCAAATAATCCAATAATAATAAACTATGTAATGACATGATGATATGTATCTAATATAAAACAGAAATCAATAAAAATAAATGAATCAACTGACACACAATATACCCAAAAGACCTTGGTATCAAACCCAATGTCAGAACCATCCCCAAAGTCCATACCATCCACCAAGAAAATAATCAGAAACAAGGTCCCTTTCCATTATCTAAACCTACATCCATGAAATATTCTCGAGTACTAAATGTTGTCCCAAATAGGGTGTGATTTAAACTCAATAGGTTGACACCACTATATCTAAACATAACTAGTATGATAATAAGTGTTTACAATAAGGGATAAAAGGGATATTAATAAACCAATTAATACAATATAACAATCAAACTACTTATGCACCATGCTAGAATATCTATGATCATGCAGTATTGTTATTCCAACAAACAACCATATATCCATGGAAAAAATCACACAATTCTAGGCCAAGCTCATTATATAAGAATTTCAACATGATATTGGGCAGATCCCACTCAATATAAGAATTATAACATGTGACTGGGAAGAGATTTCTCAATATAAGCATTACAACATGGGATTGGGGAGATCTCGCTCAATATAAGCATTACAACATGGGATTTGGTAGATCTCGATCAATATAAGCATTAAAGCATGTGACTAGGTAGAGCCCACTGAATATAAGTATTACAACTTGGGACTGGGTAGATCCCACTCAATATAAGAATTGTAGCATGAACCATGACACATGTCATAGAAATAAAGATATCACAATATCACATCATTTGGCTCAATGTTTAAATATGAAAATGATCATTTATATTTAAATTTCAATTTCATTTATAAATCAATTTATCAACAACTATATCAATAAAAAAATCTATTTCCATGGTGAATCTATATCAATAAAACACCTGAATCTCATGTCATGATAAACACACTTTAAGACAATAGAAAATTTCTTATTATTCAAAGGTTCTCTCACCTTATGGGTAGCCATAAGTCATGTCACATCGATAATTGAATGAAAATGTATAAAAACAATATTCTAATCCAAGATTTACCATTAATAAATAAATTTATTAATTAGAGTTCATGTTACATAAAAGTAATCAAAATATTGCATATACTTCATAATCAAATTGACCATAGGGTTAGGTTCATACTGCCTACCTTTATCCAACACTTTATCCACCCTAGTAATGGTTAAAGACAATGAAAATGAAGTTGATGGAGATTAATGAATAAAACATGGATCACACTAGATCAAGATAAAAAACCAAAACAAACACAATTAATAGATTTACACTATAATGACGGAGGGCAACATGAGAAGATATGGAAACCTAAGTAGAATAATTCACTAGGGATTAGATGTGTAATCAGGAAATCCTTAATAGAATAGGAGACTCCAAAATTACTTATAAAATGTCTTAGGTCTGATAGGTAGAGGGATGAAATGATATAATAAAATAAATCATAATTTCTATCTACTATAAACCACTAGGTGTGAGGAATACATGACATGTAATCCTTTCATGTCATGTGTTTCTTCATTTTTGAGTTACTTTGAAAAACCTATTACCCATGGTTAATATTTATCCCAATTGACATTTAAAAGACATGAATTAGGTTCAGGATGTGTCACCACTTCACATTATGAACTAGTTCATGAAATGTTTATAAAAATAGTTAAACATTGTGTAACGTGTACATGATGTGTAGATGCACCGTAGACTATTTTAATCCCAGTTTCTACATAAGGAACCAAACAAGTTGCAATTCCTTTCAAACCATGGAAATAACTCATAATTTTTTTAACACATTTATACCCAGAGTCCATTAATTCAAACAATATAAATCCTAAAAATTTATTTCATTTTTCCCAATAAAGGCCGTCCTTCTCTGAAAAGGACCTGACCACCAAGGTCCAACGAAAAACTCAAAGATAGAGATGTACATGAAAAAGATGGGATCTTAAAACCTCCCAAACATATAACATATCATCCTAGATCTAATCCAAGATTGACTATAGGATCTTAGTGAAAAAATCTATCCATTTTTATCACATATCAGAATCCCACTCCCAGGTCTCCTCATGAACACAAGCATGCTTCCACTACACTCAAACCAGAGGAATAATACTCCTCTAGATATATTTCTCACTATGGTCAATAATTTGTATCATATTATCCTCAAAGGATGCGTCGACATAAATCTTCATGTCCTCAAATTCTACCACATGATAAGGGTTAGGATAATATCTCTAAAGCTGTGACATGTAAAATGATTCGTGAAAGGTACTATATCACCCTGGAGGGGCTAATTGATATGCCACTAGTTTTTCCCTTTCCACTATCTCAAATGGCCTAAAAAATTAGGTGCTTGATTCCCCTATTTTTTGATATGGAATTGTCTCAAATTAGGTGAACCTTTAAGGAAAACATGATTACCAATATTGTACTCCAAAGGTCATCTCTGATGGTTAGTGTATGATTTTTTCCTACTCTGCACAGTTACTAACCGCCTCCTGATCAGCTAAACCTGCTCAGACATCTCCTGTATGTGACTAGGTCTAACAAGCACTGACCCACCTACCTCCAACCAAAAAAGAGGAAAAAGATATGGTCTACCATACAAAGACTCTAAAGGTTCCATTTGGATAAATTCTTGGAATTTTTTATCATATGAAAACTCCATGAGTGCCATATGTTTCTCTGAAAAACCACCGAAATACAAAAACTAGGATCATAACATATCCTCCAGAACCTGAACAGTCCACTCATATCGATAATTAGTTTGAAGATGATAGGATATTCTGAAAAGAACCTGTGATCCTAGATCCTTCTAAAGACCCTACCAAATACATGAAGTGAAATAAGGATCTCTATTTAAAATTATGCTCCTAGGAACATCATGAACCAAACTATATCACACATGAAGAGAATACCCAGACCATTAACGGAGAAGGTCTCCCTAATTGGTAGGAAGTAGGATAAATATGTTATTAAATCCAATATCACCCATACTACCTTATTATTATAGGTTTTCTTGGGTAATCCTATCACAAAATCAATAGTGACATCATCCCTTTTCCACTCAAGAAAGTGAATAGGCTGAAAAAGCCCAGGTGGCCTTTGATTCTTGGATTTTACCCCCTATTAGGTGAAACATCTCACCATAAATCCAGTTACCTCCTTCATTATTGACCACTAGTACTATCTATGGAGATCATAATAAATATTTGTAAAACCAAGATGTACCTCCCATATAGAATCATTAAAATCTCTCATTTGATCCTCTTGAAATCCCATAGGAACCCATACTAGACCTTATAAATTAAGAGAATTACCACTACCAAGAGACCATCCTAATGATGTCTCCCCACCATATAATATATCTCTAAAAAACAATCCCCCTAGATCAGATAACTAATTTTTCTTGATCGAGTACAAAATCACAGGTATAACAATTGTCAAAGCTAGAGCTACTCATCCCTAGGACTCCTGAACATCTAGATGCATGTATGCAAAGAGTGACATCATCCACTACTCATTGTATGATTCCAAAACTTCTTCTGTCTATGTATATGGTCTCAAATCATCTACAATGATGCTTCCCTTTCCTGGTGTATATGCCAACTCGATGTAAAAAAACTATAGAAACTCGACCCACCTCCTCTGACAAAGGTTCAGGTCCCACTCATAAAATATGTACATGAGGATCTTGTAGCCCATGTATACAACAAAATGTTCTCTCAATAGATAGAGTCTCCAACATCTCAGGGAATATACCACCATGGATAACTCCAAATCATGGGTAAGATAATTCCTCTCATGCAGGCTCAGCTATCTGGAGCCATAAGCAACCACTCGATCCTCCTACATCAGAACTTATCTGAATTTGACTCTAGATGAATCAAAGTACATGGTATATGATTTTCCTAACATGGTTAAAGTAAGGATAGGTGATGAGGTTACCCTTCACTTTAGCTCCTGAAAAGTACTCTCGTAATCATCTGACCAAACAAAATTCACCCTTCCTTGGTTAGCCTAGACATCGGTGCATCTAGATGAGAGAAGTCTTGGATAAAATATTGATAATAATCTGATAATCCTAAAAATATATCAATATTTAAGACATTCTTAATCTATCCCAAGATAATATGGCTTCAACCTTCTCTGGGTCTACTACCGCTCATATCTATGAGATTTCATAGCCTAATAAGTGCTATTTATCAATATAGAAACTTCATTTGGTTAGATTGGAATAAATCCAATACTGTCTAATGTACTCAAGATGATATCAAATGTTTGGAATGATTATATATTGAATTTCATTATACTAAAATTTCATCAAAAAAATAACCATAAACTGGTCTAAAAAAGGATGAAAGATCTGATTCATCAAGGGAATTATTACCACTAGTGTATTTTTAAAACCAAATGACATCACTAAAAACTCATATAGGACATACAATCTCCTAAAAGTAGTCCAAGGTATGTATGAAGGTCTCACTATCAACTAGTGGTATCGAAACCTCAAATCAATATTAGAAAATATCTTGGAACCTCTCATATAGTTTAAGATATCATCAATGTGTGGAAGGGGATACTAGTTATTAACCATCTTCTGGTTCAATCTCTGACAATCCACACATAACCAAAAA
Organism: Viscum album; assembly: GCA_963277665.1. Lineage (NCBI taxonomy): Eukaryota > Viridiplantae > Streptophyta > Magnoliopsida > Santalales > Viscaceae > Viscum > Viscum album. The sequence goes on along the minus strand of OY728121.1, from coordinate 1,400,486,450 downwards.
GTACCATCATAATTCTTGGAAAAAGGAACTGGAGAACCCCATAGAGATGAACTAGGCTGTATGAAGACTTTAGCTTCCAGATCTTCTAACTACACTTTAAACTTATGAAGTTCTATTGGTTCCATTCTATAAGTAGGAATAGAAAATGGATATTCTTCTAACACCAACTCATTCATGAACTTAATATCCTATTCAGGTAGTAAGCTATAGAAATCTTCATGAAATACATCTTAAAAATAGTGTACTACTAGAGGAATTGTATCCGGATACATTCCACCATCATCCAGAGTAAGACCATCGATAAGAGTTGTGAGACAATCCAATATACACTAAATTGGTATTGTATGACCAGAATAAATATCACACTCACCTTGGTGATAATAAATACTATTTCTAGAGAGATAAATCTAACTATCCTTTAGTAACTATTGATATGATCCTGGTCTAGAAAAAATTAATATATAACAAGAATCAAATCAAAACCTATCATTTCCGCACAAACAGTTACCATAATAAATGGTAACCACCAATATCTAGAGAAAACTCCTTGCAACATTTGATATCCCATTATTTCACTCCCAATGGTGTTTCAATGGTAAAAGAACCATCTAATATTTATAAAAAAAATCCTAAACCATTTGAAAAAAGATCAGATAAAAAGGAATACAATGAACCTATATAAAAAAAGTAAGAAAGGGTTGATGATAAAAAAATATTACTTTTGATTGTAGATTCTCTTACATCCATAATAACTAGATTAGTCTTCATAACATGAAACTGTCCAACCCCTATGCTCTGGGCTCCAGTCTAACTACCTTGATCTATTACCTTTGTTTGAAGCTTCTACTCTGGCACTGGGGTACCACATCCTCTGCCTCAACGTGAACATCTAATGGACCTCCAACTACCTATCTGCTGAGGAGTAACTGATTCCTTCCTAGACTCCCATACCTTTCTAAATCTCCTTCTACTAGTCTGCTGTTGTATACCCCTAAAAAACCTATACAAGTTTCCCATCCTTCTGTAATCATGACACTCTAAATTGGGGTATGGACACAAGTCTAATGGGATAATAACATGCCATACTGAAAGTAATGAAATAGAACATGATTGGAAGATGGATACCCACTAACCTAACTACTCTGCCCGCTGTTTCCTTACAGAAAACTGTCAAAACGATGATTCTTACCACTAGAATAAGAGCACCCATTTTAACCTGATGAAATAGTCTAGCTGTTACAAAAGGACTCTCTTAGATTCCGTTGTGTGATTAGGGCTTGATTCAGCACATATTAAAATCCAATCATATGAAAAATGTTCACTTGAAACCTAATCTCAAAGAGAATCCCATCCTAAAATGGCCTCACCCAAGAGATCTCATTATCTACCAAAGAAGTTGAAAATCACTACAGGTCGATGACATGTTTGTCATAGTTCATCACTAACATTCCCTTCTATGTCATATTCATGAACTCACAAGCTTTATCACCCATAAATGTATCAAGATAGAAGTGGATCAAAAACATTGCCTCAAATTCCTCCCAAGATAACTCCTCTTTCTACCCAGACTGCTATAAAATATCCCATCAATGCTTGGTAGGTCCATAGAGAATTTATGCAACAAGCTCGACCCGTCTATCTGTGGGTGTCTCAAGGCGTTTAAATATTGTCTGGGCTAACTCAATCCAGAAATTGGATGTTTGGGGGCCTCTTTTCCTAGTGAACATAGGTAAATGCTACAATTTTAACTCTCTCATCAGCTCAAAAATCAAAGGAATGGTATGAACAATATCCCTCTTCATGGATCACATGGACCTCAGGTATCTTTCCTGTAGCTGTACATCCATATAATCCAAAAGAGCTAGAGGGAGCTCTAGTTCAACATTGTTTGAAGCATGCTGATTTCCACTATCCTTATTATCAACTCGAAGATGGTTAGGATACATTTTCTCAACAAGACAAACACATTCCTTAGTAAACTGGTTATAAAAAAAAGTTCAACCTCAATAGGTGACAAAAAAAGAGAACCACTACTCTGGGTCTCTCTAAACAATGATTACAAGTATTTTACCTTGACATATCAGTTCATTTCATTTCATTTATTAGATATAATAGATATCTCATATCATAATTAATATAATAAATTATATAATATTTTCAATAAATATGTCCATATCATGAAAAATACATGTCAATATACACCCCTATGTTCCTAACATGATTCATGTATACTCATTTTGTTCCATACCGGGCCATAAGTATAAATCTCAATAAAAATAACATCACAAAACATGTGAATAACCCATGGTGAAATAACATCAACTATAATAGGTGAACATCATAAAAAACAATCCCATCCTTGGGAACTAGGATTTTTCCCATACATGGGTTGGATATTCCCATTACTATCTCATTACCAAGTTTCAACACACCCTAGTCTCCTTTCTAACTTCCCAAATAGTAAATAAACAGAAAATAAAAAAAATTCTCCTCTAATCTAACTTTGTAAAATCCCCTAATCTGAAACTCTATCACATAGCTAAAACAGGTTGGTTACATGGCCTCAAGAACACCTCCCTATATACCAAAGGCTACCAACTAGTAGCAGGGGTTTGGTGAATATAGTGGGGTGACTATACACCCTGGTATAGAGTACAATATATTAGAAATAATCCTTAATAAATAAACATTAGAGTAACACAAATAGTATAAATTGTATATCATACAACTGGGAAGTAAAAAGGGGGAACCAAAAAATCCAATAACAATAAACCAAGTAATGAAAAGATGATTTGTATCTAATGTCAAATTAAAAGTAATGCAAATAAAAGAAATACCTAACACAAAATATAACCAAAATAACTAGTCTCCAAAACCCATGTCGAACCCATATCTAAACTTCATCCCATCTACGAAGCAACAAATCAACAACAAGGTCCCTTTCCCTTGTCCAAACCTGTATCCATGAAATCTTCTTGGGTACCAAACAATGACCTAAATAGGGTGTCAGTAAAACTTATAAGGTTGACACCACTATGTCTAAACATAACAAATCCGATAATAAGTGTGTGGAATAATTGGTAAACAAGTGTATTAATTAATTAATTAATAAAATATAACAATCAACCTGCTTCAAAACCATGTCGTAATATCTTTGATCATGTAGCATAACCATGCTAACCATCAACCCTATATCCATGGAAAAAATCACACAATTATTGTACAATCATAATATATAATCAATTTATCATGATATTGGGTAGAACCTACTTAATATAAGCATTATAGCATGGGATTGGGTAGAGCCCACTCAATATCAACATTACAGTGTGAGACTAGGTATATCCCACTCAATATAAGCATTACAACATGGGACTAGGTAGATTCATCCCATTATAAGAATTACAGCCTAAGAATGGGAAGATCCCACTCCATATAAGCATTACAACATGAACCACAACACATTTAATAAAAATAATGATATCAAAATATCACATCATATGGATCAATGATTAATTATGAAAATTACAATTTATCATTAAATTAAACTTTCATTTATATATCAATTTATCAACATCCATATCAATAAAAAAATATATTTCCATAGTTAATCTATATCAAGAAAACACCTAAATCTCATGTTATGCTAAACACACTTTAAGAAATTAACCAATTTCTTATTATTCAAAGGTTCAGTTAGCCAATGGGTATCCATATGACAAGTCACATCAATAATTGAATCCAAAGGTATCCAACCAATATTACAATCCAATATTTACCATTAATTAATGAATTAATTAATTAGAGAACATATTAATTTAAAAAAATTACAATATTTCATATACTTTGTAATTAAATGGGACACATGGTTAGGTTCATACTTTGTACCTTTATCTGGTGATTTAGAAAAACCAGTAATGGGTAACACCAATAGAAATAAGGGTTATTAAGATCAAAGAAGAAAACCAATATCACATTGTATCAAGATCAAATCCAAAAAACAAATGTGGTCAAGATATTTACACCACAATAAAAGAGAGTAATGGGATAAGAGAGTTAAACCCAAGTATAACAAATCACTAGGGATTAGATGTGTAATCTGGACTTTCAAAATTGAAGAGGAGACTCTAAAATCACTTGGAAATCATCCTAGATCTAATAGGTAGAGGTATTCAATACTGGAATGAAATAAATCATAAGTTTTTACCACTTAAAAATGATGGGTATGAGTAATACATGATATTTAATCCTTTCATGTCGTCTATTTCCTCATTTTTGAGTTATGCTAAAAAACCATTCACCTCAAGTTGATATTTATCCCGATTGACATTTACATGACATGAATTAGGTTCAGGACATGTTACCACTTCATGTCATGAACTAGTTTACGACATGTGTCTGGCGATAGGTACACATTGTGTATCATGTACTTGGAGTGAAAAATCTCTGTAGACAATTTTCAAACCAGTTTCTACATAAGGATATGAACCACCTCCAAAGACTTCTAAACCATGAAAAACCATCATAAACCAATTCAACAGGTTTATACCTAGAATTCATTAATTAAAAAAATCCTATAACTTTTGACAATTTTACCCAACAAATGATCTGTATATGAAAATGAGACTCAACCACTAAGATCTAATGAAAAAATCAATAGGAGAGGTACCTAAAAAAAATAAGGGATCTTACATTAGGCCTCAAGATATTTAGGTTTTACTTATTGTGTATTTATTTTTAAAAATCATGTAATACTATATGTAAAAGGCTTGGGTTATTATAGTTGGTATCATATAAAGGTATAGTTATTTTTAATGATTAAGACTATAATACTTTAGTGAGAACCCTAGGGACAAGTTCAAGTATAGGAAAATATCTTGGAATTTTTGTTAAGGATAGATCTAGTGGTTACCAAGAAATTACAACCATGTATAGATAATATAAGTGGATGTGGATCTGGTATAGTTATAATGGGGTTAATAAATTCAAAAATGGTGCATTAGGATTTTAATTGATCATCGCTTGGTGTATAAAAAAGATTCCTTGTGGAACACCTAGTTTGACACTCTAAGGGGATTTTTTTTTGGAAATTCACAATATTTAAAAATATAATAGGACACATTACCATAGATAAGCTAGATTGAAACCTAAATACTCATAAGTTGGTTGGGAGGAAAGACTCATAAGTTATAATATACTTATCATTTATAATTTATTTATTCTATGTTTAGAATTTTCCCTTTTGTATTTAAATGTATTCTAATCTTGTTTTTTTATTATTTTTAGTTAATAGTGGGAAATATGAGAAATTATTCCAAAAAAATTCATAGTCAATGTTATGAATTCACCAATGATATGACTAACATTATAGGAGTGGGAGATGATAACTTTATGGAAGTACTAGATCAACTAGATCAAGTTATGAGTAATAAATTGAATCATGTGGAACTCCCTCCTCCTCTTAAGAAAGAGCAAGTTGCAGTCAAGTATTTTATGTAAAAAATTCATCCTACCTTTATTGGATCTTTTAATACCCTCATTTTAAAACAATTGATTAACTATATTGAGAAGATATTCTCGGTCCTTCAATGATTAGATAAAGAGAATGTTGTGCTATCCATTTATCACATTTAGGGATAAGATAATAAATGGTGGACACTAATAAAAAACACAATGTCCAAAAAATATTTTGATTCCATGGAATGGGAAGATTTCAAGAAAATATTTTTCAATAAATATTTCCCCCAAACTTTTCATCTTAAAATGGAGAGGGAGATCCTAAAATTGAATAAAAAAATATGAATCTATCGAGGAATATGAGGAAAAATTCCCAAGGATTTCATGGTATGACTCTAAATTTTTCATTAACACCAAAACTAAGGTAGACTATATATTTAGTGGGTTAAATTTGAGTCTAAAAAAATCATTAGTGATGCATAATTTGATAGTTATGAAGAGATTTTATGTTATTACCTCAAAGTTGAGATAGATATTGGTGACTCTCTGTGGTCTTGTGGGAGTAATGAAAAAAATAATAAATGAGGTTTTATTTAGAAGTATAAATAGATAAATTACATAAAAGAAAGAAAACACAACATCCCATAATCCAAAGGTTTGGGAGAAAACACCCTATAAAATATCTCAAAGGAACCAGAAGATATTTCAAATATGGAAAAGTGGGGAATCGAGAAAATTAGTACTGAAGGGAAATTAAGAAACCCACTAATGTGGAAGAAGAAAAGAAGGAACACTAATCCTACAGTGTAGTGTTTTAACTATATGTAATGTTATAATTATGAAATATAATTACCTAATCCATGGGATGTCATAGAAAATCAATTACAGCAACCTTCAAGTCCTAGAGAACAAGGAAGGGCATATGCTATCACTACTTATTAGGTGGATCCCGATAATGATGTGGTGATAGGTATACTATTTATTCATTAAATTATAGATAACATACTATTTGATTCTTGTTATATTCATTATTTCATATCTTGAAAGTTTAGTAAAACTTTTTAAACACCAACCCAAAACATGGGGGTTAAGCTCTCTATGATTATTAAAATGGAGAAATTGTTTCATCCCAAGTATATAAATCATCCCCAATTAGTGTTTATAGAATAAATATTCCATAAAATATAATATTACTTCCTGTAGTCAAGTTTAATTCTATATTAGGAATGAATTGGTTATCCTTATATAAATCCAACATCAACTTCCAAAAGATGGAAATCACTCTTCACATCCAAATTCATCCTCCAACTATATAAAAGTGTAAGGAGAAGGTTGAATCTCCCCCAGAATCCTCTGTTCAAGCATGTATATTATTTCCTTATGAGTAATCATATCTATTCTAAATGATTGAAATAAAGGAGAGACTCATTCTTGAATACATGACCATTGTTAGGGGTTATACTGATGTATTCCCTGAAGAGTTTCCTTGTCTTCCTCTTGACCGATGGGTTGAGTTTTCAATCAAACTTGTACCAAGATCTATTCCCATATCAAATATTCCTTATAGAATGACCATCATTGAGTTGGAAGAGATAAAAAATAAGTTAAAATAGAATCTGGAAAAGGGTTTTATATATCTAAGTGCTTCACTGTGGGGTGTGCCGACCCTATTCATCAAAAAGAAGGATGGGTCAATGCACCTTTGTATTGATTATCATGAACTCAAAAAAATCATGATAAAAAAAAAGTATCCACTTCCACAAATAAAATAATTATTTAATAAACTACATGGGGAAAATTATTTATCTAAGGTGGACCTTCAGTTGGGTTATCACCAATTAACAGTGAATAAGGAAGATATTTCAAAAACCATATTTCAAACAAGGTATGGACATTTTGAGTTCAAAGTGATGTATTTTTTACTCAATAATTATCTAGTAATATTTGTGGACTTAATGAATAGAGTCTTTAGATATTACCTTGAATATTTTTTAGTCGTATTTATAGATGATATTATGATATACTTCAAAAGCAATGAGTACTATGAGAATCATTTGAATAATGTGCTAAAGACTTTTCGAAATTAGAATTTATATGAAGAGTACAGTAAACGTGAGTCCTTGATTTAGGAAGTATCATTATCAGGGAATATTATCACCAAAAAAATAGATATCTGCAGACCCTTATAAGACAAATTCTGTTGAGGGGTGGCCCATACCAACATTTATAATAAATACCCATAGTTTACTTGGACAATAAATATATTACTGAAGATTTTTGGGAAACTTATAATGATTTTTAAACCTACTAACCAAGATAAATTGGATAGGGGTATAGTATTTCCAGGCCAGTGAATGAAAATAGAGAATTAAGGAGTTAAAAAAGAGGCTTATCATTGTACCAGTGCTCTTGAGGCCCTTAAAAGGGGAAGTTTTCATGGTATATATTGATTATCAAAATAATGTATTGGGGTATGTATTGATAAAAAATGATAAAGTAATAGTATATGACTCAAGGAAGTTGAAATTTCATGAATAAAACTATCCAAGACATGATCTGGAGTTGGATGTAGTGATCCTTGGATTGAGAAGTTGGAAACATTATCTATATAGGGATAGGTGTGAAGTGTATATGGATCATAAGAGACTAAAAAATATATTCACATAGAAATATATTTACATTAACCAACGAAGATAGTTAGATAAGATCAAGGAATATGACTACTCAATCCATTACTATCTTGTGAAAGAAAGCATAGTGGAAGATGATCTAAGTATAAATGATCCGATAGCTATATCACTGATGAGAATTGTGAAGGATCCAATCTTTTTATACTTGTAAAGGATAGATATGGGAATAATAGAGAAAGGAAAATCACCATTAATTTAATATATGATTGCTCAACCATCCCATCTATAGAGAATAAAGGACACTCAAACTGATGATGTGGAAGTTTAAAATAATATAAAAGCTTTAAGAAAAAAGAAATAATTAGAGTTCAAAATTAGGGAAGAAGGATTTGTAAGATTTGGGTTATGAATATCTACACCATAAAATCTTGAGACAAAGAAATATATATTGAATGATTCACATATCTTGACCTTCTCCATCCACTAAGGGAGCATGAAGATGTATCGATATCTCCAAGAGAACTATTTGTGGTACATTATGAAGAATGAGATCATGAACTATAAATCAAAGTGTTTTTTATGTAAGTAAATGAAGGTTTAAAAGAAAAATTATAAGAGGGGAGATGAAACCATTACCCATACCTACATGGGAATGGGAAAGCATCACCATGGACATCAATACTCGTCTTCCAAATACATCAAAAGGAAATAATTCCATATAGGTTATGGTGGTTTATCTTACAAATAATGCTCATTTTATTGAAATTTTAGAGGACTTATCAATTGATAAACATGAAAGGATATACACGAGAGAGGTGGTGAGGCTTCCGGGAACAAAACTATTGATTGTATCTGATCGAGATCTGGTATTTACCACTAAGTTATGGAAGAGCCTCCAACATGATCTAAATACCGAGTTTAACTTAAATGTGTATTATCACCCCTAAATTGTTATAAAATATAAGAGGACAATTTATAAATTAGAATATATGTTGAGAACATATTTTACATACTTAAATGGGGTATGGTATCCACAACCTACTCTGGTTTTGTTCTCATACAATAATAGCTTTCAATCAAGCAATAAAATGGATCCATATGAATCCATTTCTGAAAAGAGATGTATAACTCCTATGTTTTTGAGTGAAGTTCATAAAATTTATATTGTGGGACCTTAAATGGTTGATTAAATGTTATAAAAGGTCATAACCATTGAAAAACACATTTGGACAACTCAGAGTTGATTGAAGATCTATGAAGAAAATCATCAATGAGACCTAGAGTTTGAGTCTGGGGATAAAGTATTTCTCCACATATATCTATAGAAGAGAGTAATGAGATTTAGGAAAAAGGGAAATATAATCCCCATGTAAATCATCCCCTTTAAGATTATCAATCACATTAGAGCTGTGGATTATCGACTAACACTCCCACCATCCCTTTCTTAGGTACATGATGTACTCAATGTATCCCTCTTGAGAAAGTATATACTATATCCCTCACATGTATTAAATTCCGAGGTGATATAGGTGGAAAATAATCTCTCTTATTAGGATTTAAAAGTGAAGATCTTGGACTATAGATATAGAGTTATACACAATAATATAACTCACCTAGTCAAAGTACTATTGAGGAACTGTAAATACGAAGAGACAACCCCAATACTAGAGGAAACCATAAAGAAGAAGTACCCTCACCTACTTTCACATTATTATGTAATATGAAATTTCAATGGATAAATTCCTTAAGGTGGATAGAATTTAATACCATAATATTTGAAAAAGAGAATTATGTCTGATCATGTATACGACACGTAACACCAAGCCTAAACGAACCATGATTATTTAAATATGACCATTATAACCTAGCCATTAAATTTTTGGGTATGAATCAGATTAGATGCTTTATGAAATATATATAAAGAAACAATTCAATATAAATTTATTGAAAAATTCCTAGGTAATAAGAACTCAATTTTTTAATGAAGACATTTGGTTCTTCAATCAAATATGTTTTACTAAAAAAATGATTTTTATATCTTTTTATGAGAAAATATTATAATTAATTTCTGGAAATTTCAAAATATGTATTTGATAAAATGGGATTAAATTTTTAAACTATTATATTAAAGTTATCATAGGGAAATTTTTTGTGATTTTTATGAAATGGTTGATTTTTTAGTGAACAGTAAAAATTACAGATTTTTCAAATACTATCATTTCTTTTAATTAAATCAAGTAATTTAAAAGTGAAATTATATTTTGAATTTGGTATTAATTTAAATATAAACCATTTTTTTATAATAGTCTTATTAATTTTATTTTAAAAAGCAATTTTCATGATTTTTGTGTAAGTTTATTTTTATGCTTAAAAATGTGGTTTTCTGGAAACTATTTTTAAGTACATAAAGTTTATCCATTTTAAGTATTTAAAATAACTACCAGTATAAAAATATTTAAATGAAATTTATATATTATATATAAATTTATATTAATTTAAATTATAGAATGATTATTTCTAGTCATAGATTTAATATAAGATTATCTATTGCTTGAAAATGCATTTTCTGGAAAACTGTTTTTCATCGCGTTTTGCGGGTTTAATTTCAAATTAGATTCTACCAATTTTTTGAAATGAATTTGATAAAATTGATTCCATATTATTAATAATATAAATTAATATTATGTAATAAGTATAACTTAATCTTTGGTCATAATGAATAGTAAAAACAAAAAAACTAATTATCATGGTTAATGTTAAAACGAGGTTGTGCACGTTACATGTGATTATGTTAAAATTAATTTTCCACACACATAAGATTTAATTTGATAAATTGGATTTAATATTGATAATTCTAAATTCTAAATTATCTAATAAGTCTCAATTTTTTAGTCTTAATTGATAAATTACCTATGTAAAAACTAGTTACCGTGGTGAAAACAAAAATTGTAAAAGTGACTAACCATTGAGGTTGAAGAAATAAACTATTTAAAACATGTTTATTTTTTTAATGTTTTAGGTGTTTATAAACCCTATATTCTCTATAAAAAATTATTTATCAATTTTGGAGGCACTTTTATTGAGATTGAAGACCCATTATTGAATAGTTTTGGGTATTTACAAAAATTCAACTCCTTCTCACTTATAAAAGGGCACCTCATATCCTCTTCTATCCACACTTATAAAGCCTTTTGGTTCATAAAATCCCTTCCTAAATACCTTTATTACTTCCATTACCATTTATTAGATTCATTTTCTTGATTATAAAACCCTACTATGAAGTCTTTTGTTAGAAACCTAAATAGGTTGTTTGGAGAAGAGGCATCATTCTTAACCGACCCTTTTTGTTTTATTTATTATTACTACTACATAAAATATTATAAAACATTATGATATAATTTCATCAGTATATATCATTTAATTTTATGTTATTATGTTAATTTCATAACCTATATCTATCTCCTCTTCCATAAAATGGGAAACGAAACCATCATTTGCGTGTTTAGTGAACTACCACCACCCAAACAGATGTAATTTGTTTTTTTATCATCAGATATCACAGATTTTTATAATGATGAATTTAATGTATATATATTATATTCAGGAAATATTTAGCATTTTTTGAAATCAATATATCATATATTTTCTTATCTTTCCATTCATTAAAATATGATAACGTTGTTTGTGCACACGTGTGGATTACCACCTCCATAATGAAATGTGATTTATTTTTCATTACCATATATTATAGATGGTATATATAAGTATATTTTAAAAAATAATATGATATTTATGATATAATTATAATTATATAATGTTCAAATAACACTTATCTTCTTTCCTTTCTGATCATTGACAAATGGAAATGATATTTATGTGTTTGTATCCAACCGTCTCTGTGACTGTAACGTAGTTCATTTTTCATAAAAAAATTTATAGTTGGTTTTAAAATTATAATTGATGTATAAAATTTTAATTATGTAATTATTATTTCTCTATATATTATTAATTAATAATCTATTTGTCCTTAGTCAACTTACCGAAGTGATTTTGGACATATGATCCAAATATCATCATAACGTATGATAAGAACAAAAATTATTTAGTAATTGAATAAAAATGATAATAAATAAAATAAAAGGAATAGTTAAATTTAGAAAAGTTCATAAGAAGGTAAATAATTAATATATGTTTATTAATCATGAAGACAAATAACACATGTGACAATTCAGGCTCAAGGTAAGGTGTACAATCCCAGATTTCTCTATAAGGCATGATCTTATTATGTTTCAGTTATAGTAACCTTTTTGTTGTTAATAAAGTGTTTCCCCAAGTCCATCTGAAGGTTTTTGGTGTTCCAGGGGTTTGGGACATGAAAAAGGGGGAAAAGGGCCCTTTTGGGTAGTCCGTATGGTTTGTGCACTGTTTGGAAAACTGTGCAAGGGGAGACCATACTGGTAGTGGAAATTTTCATGATTTTCATGCGGTCTGGAAAACCATGTGAGGGAGAGGGAATGTAGGCTGTAGCCTCCCCAGGATTTTCACATGGTTTGGAAAACTGTGTGAGTAAACCATATGGCTTGGAAACTTCTAAAAAATTAAAAATATGCCATTACAGTATTTCTTATACCAACACGGGATTTATCGCTTATCACCCTCATTCAACCCTAGGGATGAGCCAAGATTCCAAGATCTTATACGTGGTTCATCTTCTTCATTCCCAATCCATTGGGAGCACCTTCAATTGCAGATTGAAGATCCGGGTAAGGCTAATCTCCCTCTTGGTTCTATTTTTGGATTAGGGTTTGTATCTCTTCCTTCTCTCCATATGAAGCTCTTAAACCCTACTTTTTTGGTGAAATTTAGGTTAAAGATTCAAGGGTTGGTCGAATCGAGATCTAAGGAACTATTTGAGAGTGCGTTCGCCAACGAATTCAAGGTAGGTGGTCTACAAGTTATATCCCTTGGGTTTTTGTGTAAATTTTTTCACACAGGATTTTTATTCTTTCCATCTTTTTAAGTGTTCTTGGAGCCTTTGACATGATGTAATGTAGTGGGTGTATAATTGGTTAATTGAGTGCCTCTTGATTCCCATGGGATGCAAGGAGGATGACACGAACAAATTAGGGCCACCCAAGGGGTGTGACAATATTCTCCAGACTTATAGTTTAGCTAAGTAAGTGTAAGGCCGTTGTGCGAGAACTTATAGCCCCTGATGAATATATTAATATGATTAATGGATGTGTAATTTTTTTATTAATACACTTAGGTTAGGTAATGTCCTAAGAGATTTTTTGGTTGTCATGAAAAAGGGTTAAAGGGATTAATGGAAAATTCTAGGGGACTATATTTATACTAAAACATGATTAGAGATATATTCATGGTAAATGTGAATAGGGATAAAGGGGTAAGTGATATAAATGATGAATGTGTTAATGGATTGATGAAAAATGTTAAATTCACATTTATTGATATTTTTGTGATGTTTTGAATGTTATTGGCTATGTTTTTGGTGATATGGTTAATTGGGGTGAATGATAAATAAGCATGTGCACATGTCTTGGTTGAGTAGGGTATCGACTTGAGGTTTTACGCCCATGAGTAGAGTTGGACCGAGTTCTAGCTCCTCCAAAAAATGAATGGGTTAGGGAAGGGGATAGATTTATATTGCCCTAATGGTTTCATTCCACCCAGACTGAGGCTTCAAGGTGAGGATTATAGGTTTGTTACAATGTGGTACCTAGTGAGATAAGACTTGATTTTATTCCCATATGCTTGGAAATATTGAATGTGCCTAATCAATTGAACACATGAAAAGGGTAGATTAAATCATGAAATGTCTAAGTAGTGAACCCAGATTCAATGGTAGTATAAATTAAATGAACATAGTATAGAATGCCCCGATGAACTATTTATCCTTACTTTTCATCAAAATCACTTGCATGCACTATCTTCCTTTACTGGATATTTTGTAGACACCGTTGGTGGTGGACTACTAAGCTATACTCACACCCTACTTGCACCGTCGTTGGGTACCTGAGAAGATTTCATGCTTGCAGGTTAGGATAAGGGAAATGGCCCTATGCATGGGAGTTGAGTTTGAAATGGGACATGTTGAGTGAGGTTCCAGACTTAGGGTTCGAACCATTTTGGGGATCCTTCTGTTTTCTTTATTTTGTTTTTTTTTTCACTTGACACTGTAGCATGGCATGAAATATTTAATATTCTATATGGTTGTACATAGTTTTGGGAATTGGTTAATTATGCATGTTATTGATTGTTCGATTTTGTTTTCATTATTTAAGTTATTATCATCTGTAGATTACTCTGATATTGAGGGTATAGTCTCCCTTCGTGGCCTATTAGACCCTCACTGCTAGTCAGAAACCTCTGACGTATGGGGAGGTGCACTTGAGATCATGTAACTACCTGGCTTGGGGAACTAGTTTAGTGGCACTCGAGTCGGGGACGTTACATAAGGGATCTCTCAAAACCACCCTTTTCTTCAAGTTATGTCTATTATCTCTCTAACTCACTTTCCATCTCTATTTATTTTTATGGAATGATTCTAAATTCTATATATATGTCTCTCACATATATATATTTCTTATTCAACCTTCTTTTTATGAGGTAACACTTTCCATAAGTTCTTTATCAAATGCAACCCATTTCTCTCCATTGGTATTTTTTATATTTATTTATTAGGATTAATTTCATTTTTGGCACACATAATCATGTACATGTTATGATGGGTTTACCTAGATAGCACTCTAAGGAATTGGGTAATGATTTTTTATCATGAGACATTATGTATAGAATTAGGGAGTAAACTTAATCCATTAGGAAACTTTGACCATAATGTGATATTGTCTAAGAAGTTATCCTTGACTCATGTTTATGTTGTTTTATGTGTTTTTTCCACATTTCCTATGTTCATATAATATTATGATACCGTGTTATTTATGATATTCCTCCATGTGATTACTCCCGAGCCTTCCATTTTATAATTATTTTTTCATTTGAGTTACAAATTATGTTTCCTTATCATGATTATTCCCTTACTAGTATTTTTAGTTCACCTATTTATTTTATGTATTCCCAATTTTATCCTATGAAATTTTAGGAGGTAAAATGTATTTAGGAGTTCATTATAGAGAATAAAATATAGAAGTAATTTTTTAGATTCTTTTCTATGTATTATTAACCTAGTCTTCCAAAGAAACTATACCACACGATATTTGGGTTGTACTTATTGGATATTCTCATTTAAGAATCATGTAATAATATGTGTAAAAGTATTGGGTCACTATACCTTATGTCCACAAAGTTCAATGGATGGGGTTTGTGGGTGATCATTGATACCAAGTATGGATAGTGGATGTGGATATCCAATATAGAGGAGATCTTATAACGAACCATACTTTACATAAATTTTTATTAATTCAGAATTTAAGTATATTTATTACAACATATAAAAAAACCATGACATGACCATATAGGTATAGTGTCTTTAGAAACTGGGAAACATAAACAACTGGTTCATAAAACATCTACATTGTCTTATATTTATTTCATCATAACTAGACTCCATTTTTTCATATCATATTTAATACCCTTCTTCCTGACCTGGGGAAAATAAACATAGAAAAGGTTGAGCTCAAATTATTAGTAAGGTTAAGAAAAGTAAATATCAATCATATCATATTCATAAGAATATAACATTTGAAAATCTTATCCTACATATGAGATCATAATATCTTGTCATGGGATAAATCATAGAAGTGAAATGTAATCCCAATAATCACAACATAAGACATGAAATTTTTTGGCATATACACATAAGCATAGAAAATCATTTCATATTAGTCAAGGCTCATTTCCAAGACCATCATAGCAGACAATGTCCATTACTGTACCGATTTCACTCCTCATTCCAGTCCTGTATCACTAAACCAAATTAACTTTCCGTTCCAGCCATGTCTATCTCATGAGATATAAATCCTTACCCAATGCATTGGAGGGAGATATAGATCTCACCCATCTTATAATGAAACCATTATTATGTGTGCCACAAAAATATAAATCATAAATCATAGCATAACATATATAATAAAATGGGATTCTTAAACATCATGCCAACATAACCTAATCCATATAAGATAAAAGGACTTCAATAAAATAATTCCATCATAACTTAATCAAATAAATGTAACAATAAGAATAGAAACATAACCCTATATCATCTTATATGGAAAATAATTTTGTTAAAACACATGAACTTAGTTCTTGAGAAAAATATTGTTTCTTCATCAAAAACATTTTCTTATCTCAATATGTCGTGAAATTTTAAAAGAAAAGAAGTTAATTTAAAATAAACTCGAAAACTTATAAAGGAATCTTCGTGGAAATAATTCTCTATAAAAGCGTAAAAATCTGTTCATGCTGTATAAGTTAAAAAAACATTCTCCTCATACTTTTACCAAAAAAGTCAAAAAGTACCTCATATGGTAAACAAAAGAAAGATTCCTTCCATACCATGTGGTAAAGGTCAAAAAAGGGTAAAAATGACTTTAAATGTCCATGGAATAATTTTAAACATTTTATGGAAATATTTCTAGAAAACATGGACATGGATGATAAATATAACCCTAGTAAATACTTACGAATAAACAATCTTAGATAAAAATGAGATTGGAAAAGTTATCCCTTACCTTAGGTTCAATATTACTCATATGTATCTGAACCTCTTGTATAATGATTTAAATAATGTTATGGATTTATTATATAATCATAATCATTTTTATGATAACATTTATGATTATATTTTCATCTGTTTGTTAGTAACATTTCATTATTACTTGTTATTCGTGTATTAACTGCTTTATGTTCTTACATATGTTTCTTAAGTTCTTGTTTGTATTTTTATGTTATAGTTATATCATTTAAAACCTGATATTAGTATAATATAGGTCATATTTATTCATTAAATTCATTTATATAATCATTTTTTAATGAAGATCATGTAGAACGAATCACATCACACTGTGGAGACGGTAAGCCGTACATACGCATGAGCGACGATATTGTTCCCATAATTGTTTAATGGTATTGAAGTGGATGGTGTATAGTATATCATAATTAGTATAATGTTAAAATATTCATATATAGGTATTATTTACACCATTATACCCATCTAAGTAAGTTGGTGGTGAAAAACATATTACACCACGGTGTGGAGACGGTAAGCTGTACGTACGCACACGCGGTGATTTCATTTTTTCATAGGATGAATAGAAATTGAAATAGGATTGTTTAATATCTATAATAACATATCAGTATATGAGTGATACCGATGTTTTTATTTTATAATGAAACAACTAAGGAAGAGGAAGTATAAGAAGAAATAAACTGGAAAGAATCGGTAGAAGAGACTACCTCTTCCTCAACGTGCCTCCTTTGAATTTCCACTTAGGGCACTAGAGTTACTCTTTTGAGAAGACAATAACCTCAAGAATTTTACTAAGGAAGTTTATAAGAGTAATGGTTAGGGTTTTGATGAGATTTAAGGCTCAAAATAGAGTGAATAGGAGAGCGAGGAGGTTCCCTTTTATAAGAGAAGAGATGGGCACTTTAGGAAACTCTCAAAAATATTAATTTATAATAAAATAAAACCCTACCAAAAAACCTCCAAAGTATCCCTAATTATAAGATGAGATGATATAGGGTTTTAATATAATCAACCAATAATTTTTTGAGAACTTATTTTGTCAATTTAAACCTTATCTTTTTAATTGACCCCTAGTTATTCTATTAAAGTTTAATTTTGGTATTAACATTCTAACTATTTAATAGTAATAAATATTTACTTATGTGGTATTAATTGACCATAAATGGATACTTTATGATATTTTAGATCTTATAATTTTCACTTTTAAATTTTTAAATATTTTTATGATTTTTAAATAATTTAATAAAATGTTATGTTTATAAAATATCAATAGGGTCAATTTTGACACTATTCATTTATTAGAATTCATATAAAATTCACACAGAAGATAAATTCAAAAAAAACACTCCTAACATGTTATATTATACTATAAAGTTCATGTATAACATTAATTAGTTAATATTATATTTATTTTAACATTTTTAAAACCATTTATTCGATATTTCTATTAAGAAAATAGTTTCTACATCACAATTGTGTCATCATTAATGTTAATTATTTAATCTCTAAAAATTATAAATAAAATTTTATGATGTGGGTAATTATTTTTTATTTCTAGATACTGTATATATTCTATTTTATCTCCTAGTTATCCATATATTAAAATTTATACACTTATATAAAAAGAGATTGTGACACTTTGTCCATTTCATTAGTTTTATTACATTCATGTCTTTTTCATAGGTAAGTGGAAATAAAGTGATTAAATTTCAAAATATTGATGATATGGGTCGAATTTAATCATAAAATAGGATTTTTACAGGTGTTGAGGTAATTTTATAATATTATTTTTACCCTTAATTACCCGATCCATCTTTAACCAAAGTAATAAAAATAATTACCAAAGTTACTATTCATAATGTCCAAAATTAAAAGTAACCTATTAAAATAATTTAGAACTAATTATTATAAATATGGAATACATTTTTAAAAATTAAAAACATAGAAGTTCCAGTAATTAATTTAAAATTAATCCCATTGTTGAGAAAATGAGTTTTAAAAGTTAAAACTTTGCAAAAGATTGAAATGTTTTTACCTATGAATTCAATGTAAAATTAATAATAATCTCATAAATTATATTAAATGATAAAAATATATTCTATTTATACTTTTAAAACCATTCAGTATTATAATTTAAGCATATAAATTATCTCAATGAAAAAGGTTGTTTTTAATTAAAATTTAGTATATTTTTACTATTCATCAAAATATGAAAGTTATGAGAAAATTATCAAAAAATTATCCAATGTAAATTTCTATACCCTGATTCAAAATAAAAATTTTATATTTTCATAGAGAAATCATTAATGTGTCAAATTATTAATTTAAAATGGTTTCTCTATTCAAAGGTGTAAAATTAACCTTTTTAAAAAAAACATCAAATAGGGTTTTATTCATAACCTATGACTAAAATATTCAATGAATGAATATAAAAAATATTTTATGAAGTATATAACACATATATATCTTATTAATTTCATTACCAAAAATAATTCACTCTAAAATACAAATATCTAATTGATTTATATTTTTTATAATTCATTTTCATAAGTTAGTTATAATTATTCCCGAAAACCTAATGACTAGGCTATAATGGTAATTTTATATGAAGGGAATATCACAGTTTGTTTAAACTCATGATTGTGTGCAAAAAAAATTTACTGGAGAATAAAAATTATTTAAATATTTCATAAAAACATAGGAGCGTTACAGATCTCATCATGAAAACCACCCTTTTATCATAATTAATCTTGATTTCACTTGTTACAGATGCATGAGTTGTATCTAGGGTTTGCTTTTTGTAATAAATGATTCTATTTTTATCAGTACCCCATGTACCCTTGTGGTTTTTGATATATATATATATATACACATTATTTTATTATTATGTTTTACATTTTACGCATATTATGTTGGATGAGGATGTATGATAGTAAGTGCAAGGTTTATTTAGAGGCAATACCTCTGATCATGTGGACACCTCAGTGCTAGTCTCCAACATATGATCTAATGAAGGAGGGTCAGGGGATTTCACTCACTGGTGAGCTGGTACATGATAGATTGTAATTATAAATAGATTATAAAGTATGGGTTTAGGAACATGTGGTAATTAGTTGGTATTGTTATAATGAATATTATTAAGGATATTTGGTATCTATAGTCACATTAGAGGAATTTGAAAAATTATTGTATGGATGATGTATTCCTAAGGAGGACTCTTATAGCATATGACTGAGACCTCATAATGTAAACTAATATTGAAAAATGTGGGACATACATCATATATAGATCTAGTGTATGATTTTTCTATTTATTTTTTTGATTTTATCATCTCTTTAGATAGTCTATATGGGTCATATTGGAGAAAGTGTTCTTGAAATCCTAATCTTTCACCCTGAGTTCAAGGTCGAGATGTTATCTAGGAGATAATGAGTAGGGATTTTTGAGATTTAGATAATGTGTTGTGAATCAGTGGTCATGATGAAGAGTTGAGTTGAATACAAAAGATGATATGTTGTGGCATAGCTCTAGGTAAGGGATTTTAGTGGACTCAAGAGGATGAAATTAGAATTATTTATTTATAGTTACATCAATTATTGCATTATGGAAAATAAATTTATCAATGTTTTCTAATTTTATCTTTTTTTTTTCTATGTTTTGACTTGATTTTGACTTCCTTATTTTGAGATATTTGATACACCATGGGGTTATTTTTGAATTTGAGAGATATTACCTTAAGTTTTCACTAGTTAGAGTTCCAACATTGGGGGATTTTATGTTTTTGAATAATTAGAAAGTGGTGCGTTGGAATCATAGTGGGAGTTATGAGCTCAAGTAGTGGTGAGAGAGCTTGAGAGAAATCGTTTCCCTAATTTGATTTCACATGGTTAACAAATGCATGATTTATTTCAAGGGAAATAAATAATGCACTAATTCCCTATTTATAGGTGTAGGTAAACCACTCACATATGCATCATAATACTTCTAATTCAAGACATGGTTGTATGTTGGGTTGGAAATTTATATATATCTTATAAATTCAATAAGTTTATTAGTGTGGGGACTATACAATGATAGATGCCAATAATTTTCATGGGATATTTTAGTATAACTCAGCTTTCTCTAAGTGAAATTTCTAGGTCTTGTTGAACCACTTTAGCCAAATCCATCTGGAAAGAATAATCTTCAACCAAGTGATGATTAGTTGACCAAACATTCCTCTAGGTATTTAAGGAATCCTTACCGACCAATTTTTAGGGCGAATGAATTATAGAAAAACTCATAATAGAGGAAGTGGTCATAAAATTATAGTCATTTAACTTATCATGACAATGTTGGATAATAAATATTAATGATTTTTTCCTTCTTAATAATGATTCTGAGATGTGATCGATCACTTTTCCTAGTGGAATGTGGATATGAGTAGCTAAAAAGTACGATATAACTTTTCTTAGTGATATATATGGATTATTTCCCTTAGTGGATATCATAAGGCTACATGGATCACTATAGTGATGGAAATATTCTAGTGATATTAGATCATCAGTAGTTTGGAAATGTCTCATGGATTTGAGTGAGGGATGAGTAAATATTCTCATTGTTTGGGGGGTTGATAAATTCAATGAGGAATAATTCACATGAAGTAAATATGAAATGGTGAAATAAAAAAATTGACTATATTAGATTATATTTTTAATCATCACCATCTAAAAAGTTTTATTTTTTTTATTAATTAGTGGGGGTAAGGAGACTATCCATGACCAGATCTACTTTCATAGAATCTTGGAGCCATTCTTAAAAAGGTGGGGAGCTTGATATTTTTTCTGGGGGTAAATAATAAATTTTGGTGTGGAAATAAGAGAGTGTTGATTGAGAATCCCACTCCCAGATGATGAATCTCGAATAACATGAATTATAATGTTGAGATATTACATAGTAGTCTCTTTCAATCAGTTAATTAGTAGTGTTTATGTTTTTATTACTATGATGGGTATTCTATATCACAAGTATTATTACTAGGAATATGATTCTCATATAAATTTTATTTGGATGAATTAATTTTTCTTGAAAATAACCCTTTCCTTGGATAGATTAGTGAAGAAAGATGCATTTATATCATGTTCCCTTGATATTGTGGAAGGTTTTATGGTAGTTTTGGGGGACTAACATATTTATAATTATTTACAATTATTGGTTAGTGAATGGTTGGAGGATATTTTATTTTATAAAGGAATATTTGAGAATGAATTTTATGGTTATTTTACATTTGAGGATGAAGGATTTTAAGGCTGGGAGGTTATAACATCCTAGGTTTACACTCAAGAATACCTGTGCTTGTGATCTTAATCCAATGCCTCATTAAGCATTGATAAGTTTTTAGAACTTTTTTAAATTTAACTTTTGTTTTTTTCTTTGAAAGATAATTGTAGATGATTTATAATGAAATATTATTTTTTGATGAAAAAGGAAGAATAGGTAAACTAACCTTCCTTGGGGTGTTGGATTAAAAAATAAACTACATCGTTAAGTTCAAAATAAGAATTTTCCCCATGGATCCATGTTGTATGATTTTATATGATGATAATTGATTGTGTAGTGGTTTAGAACCAATTTTTTAATAAAAATATTTTTTATTTATTATTTTAATCATTTTTAACCTAGCTCTATTTAAATTTAATATTTTTTAGAGAAAATAGAGAGAAGCTGGGATTTTAGGAGATGAGGCACCCACTATTGGGGGATCCCTCATAATAGGATAGAGGAACTTATCAGTGATTGTAAGAATCATTAAGAAGGTATAGTTTTTTCATTTATGTGTCATTTATTTACATTATACTTATCTATACCTTTCTTGGTATGAAACCATTGAATTCTACCCCCAAATTTTAGTATGATTTTCTAACCAATAAAAAAAATCTACCACCCTTTTAAATTTAAAAATTATATAAACATTTTTAATGTAAATTAGAGAGAAGATATAGGGTATTATTTTCAAATTCAATGATAAAATTTTATTCTGGTAGAATTATTAGGCCTACCATACATGTTTGAAAAGTTATTGATGATCCAATTTTATAGCCTTTAGAATCAATATAACCAGAGTCATAGATTAGGAGAAAGGGATCCTAGATATAGAATTAGGAATTAATAATTTACTAGGGTATGGATTTTATAGAACAAGTAAGGAATTCAATATTCAGTCAACAAATATGGGCGGTGGTGATGTGGCTGTGGACAACGAGTCTCCCATAAGGCATCAATGGATAGGTGGGAGTTTTATGATCATATAATAGATAAAATGTGAGGTAAAATGAGAAAATTAAACAAAATTATTACTTTATTTCACATAAATAATCATTTTATATCACACATTATTTTGAAACCCCAATAAACGAAGGTTTAGGGAATTTAGAGATTATCCACATAAACAGATTATTTTACAACACATGTGAACATTCCCACATAATCATACCCCTATATACCCCTTATAGACTTATCATAAGTTATACATATATTCATAACATGGGTAATGAAAACATTAGAAGGGGATGATCTAAGATGCCCAGTAAGTGTTAACATAAGAGATAACAATTGATAATCACAAGAGAGCATAAGATAAACATGTGTGTACGAGATCATAGTCATGGACCATGAACTTAACATTAAGAAATCATACCCAAATAACCCCGAATCATTAATAATAAGTCAATGCATTGGTATCTAATAATAACATAAGATATGAGTAATCATAATATGATAATGTTGTAAAATATATTAAAATGACACAAACATTAGCATATAAATCATAACATATTGTTTTAATAATTCCCATCCCTATATCCCTTAATATAGTGGGCCAGGAATTAACATCAATGTATCCCATAATATAGTGGTTAAAGTATTCAAATCCATGTCTCCAATAATTATCACATGAGATATAAAATTTTACCAAATTCATTGGATGGATATATCAGTCCCACCAATCACATAATAATAAATCATACATATGAGTGCCCTAATAACTTTAAAAAATTTATATATTATAATAACTTGATTAAATCATGAAAAAGAAATAAATATCACAAAAATATCCATAAAACATAATAATAAGTCATCTAGAGAAAAGAGTGGATGGTATCCTTATATAATATTCATACTAAATTAGTAGAAACATTAAATGATATTTACAAAGATTAAAAAAACCTTTATAAGAGAATTAAAAATTACTTATAGGAAGAAGGATAACCACTCTTTACATTTTTCTTATATTTTGAGATTTCTTTTATTAAAATAGGAAATATGAATTTATTTATAAAACCATGGAAATTTAGAGATAAAATCTCTTAAACAATCAACATAAGTGTCAAGAAAATGAACTAGTATGAATTTTTTTATAAAAAAATCATTCCTTTCATTTTTTTAAGAATTCAATGTTGGTGGAAAATGAACACATCAAAAATGTTAAAATAATATTTATTTTATAAATAAAGTCAAGTTCACTAAAAAAGGTCTCCTGAAATCATATAAGTATAGATAACAACATCCATAAAACAAAATAAATAATATGGATATGAAGGAATAATTTCTCAACCATAAAGAAGAGGTAAGGTTGATTTCTTTTAAAAGCATCACTTCAAGTGAATTATGAAGAAATGGGGAATTTATATGATAGAAGAACATGTTATCATTATAAAAATATATAGTAGAAGAAAATAAAGACCCATAGAGAGAAATATTAAAACATTCAATAGATTGTAATTTATTTATATCAATCTTGAATCCAAAATGATACTGGGAAGAAAAACTCTGACCTTTTTACTACTGAATTCCACAGAATCTTTTTAACCTCTCTAGGGATTTTATTTTTCTCTTGGAACACTTCTTGGAAATTAATTAATTGGGACACTTTATTGTATCCGAGGGTTTCTAAAGTTGATAGTAATTTTAGGATTGGTAAATTGGGTGTTATTTCAAAAGGTATTCAATGCATAACGTGGTTTTAAGAGGGTGGGGGTGAGCTCCTTTTATAGGTAAAAAAGTGGGACATTTCCTTGGAAGGTAATGTTATATGAGGATTAAATATGGAATCACATGAGATTTAGGTGATTAAGGTGGGGAAATTTTGTTGATACATGTGGATATAAATAGGAAACATAAAAAATTTCTTCTAGAATCTATATCTATTATGTAAAATTTACCAAATTTGAGCCACTTTAAATTACATATTTTTACCTTTATTAACCTTTATTAAAAATTTACTATGGTAATAATTTTTTTCCTAAAAATATTAGATGAAACTTATTACCAAATTTTGACATGTTGATTCCAAATTTGGACTAAATTTAATCTAATTAAATTTATAAATATGTGAAAATTAACTTTTAAATTAATATTATAAGATATAAAGAAAAGAACAATTTTTATAGAAAGAAGAATAAAATTAAAATCATTATTATTTATATTTTTCAATCAATAACTAATTAAATTAATATTATTATACTATTCATATAAAAATTATTTTTTATCCTCATTTAACTATAATATATTTATTTTTCTAAAAATTATAATACATAACATATAAAAAGGAAATTTTTAGAAAAAATACATTTTAAGCATAAAATGAACTTATTATTTATTTAGCTACATTAATTAAATTTGATCAATGTATTGGTATTAAAAATTTCTTTTATTTTTATTTATACATATATTTAATAATGCTTTTACTTATATTTCTGATTTTCAATTCATTGGTTATATATTAATGGATATATTTTATTATTTTTTCTTACTAAAATGTATTGCAGTTTGTTTTGGCTTAGTGGTGCATGTAAAAAAAGTTATTAAATGAAATTTTTAAATGGGAAATATTAAGTAAAATTGAAATATGTTAAATTATACACCCCATAAAAGATTTTTCCACCATAATTTTATCACTCTAATCAAAACAAGTGACGGTAATTTTGCCTCATTACATCCTCTAGTTCCCACATATTTTCCTCAATAATATGATTCCTCAAAAGAACTTTATCCAGTTGATTAATCTCATTTTGTAGGAATTTGTCTCTGTGATCCAAGATTTCAAACTTTTTTTCATTATAAGAGATATCATTTTCCTATTTCATGACTTATGAGTTCAGTACTTGTGACGAGCTAGGTATATAGTTCCCAAAAACTTATACATAAAACAAAAAATGTTCTTTGGAGAGGTTCATGGGGAGGTAAAGATGATAAGATACCATCACCACAAGATCAAGAATTTAAAAAGGTCAAATGTATAAAGGTATTAACTTCCCATACCTTACAAATATCATAACTTTCTTCCATGGTGATATTTTAAAGAATGAATTATCTTTGACTTCAAACTTCAAATATCATAGGTGGTTATCAAAATATCTCTTTTGTTGACTTTTAAAAGCTTTAATATGCCAATAAATTGTTTAAATATTTTATTTTATCTATTTATAAATGTATTGGCCTAACAATATATGTTATCTTCTATATATATTTTTTTTCTTCCAAGATGAATAGAGAATGATTAGATTTTTGAATCATCCAATAACCCCTTCATTAATTCTGGTCTTGAAGGGGTACATGTATTCTTACCAAATATTATGACACCATCATTTTCAATGTTTAAATCTAGAATATTGTCCCAAATTTTTTGGTAGCTCCATATACTCTTTATATACCTCCTTGAACTTCACATGGATTTATGGTTTAACTGTTATTTGAGAAAGATATGATTTTCCTCTTACCTTATGATTTCAAGGACTATCCTATGGAAATCCATGAGTATTAGCTATTTTTCAATATTTATCATTGAAAAAGTATCATGATACTTCCCACATAGAGTATCAGCCACCTTATTTTTCTTCACATTGTAGTAATGTGTTGATAAATCACAGTCTTTAACCAGTTCTAACCATCTCCTTCAGAACATGTTCATCTCCTTTTTTGTGAATAT
The DNA here is from genome assembly GCA_963277665.1 of Viscum album. NCBI lineage: Eukaryota > Viridiplantae > Streptophyta > Magnoliopsida > Santalales > Viscaceae > Viscum > Viscum album. The sequence continues at coordinate 1,400,459,671 of OY728121.1, read as the reverse complement.
GTACTTTAAGATCATGTAGCCTGTATATATATCACAATTTTAACCATATATATAATACCAACAAAATTTCAATGTAAAAACAACTACTATAGTATCCCTCACTTTTCAAAAAGTTACTATTACACAACTTTTGTAGAATACTTTAACATTATACAAAAAGACAACCAAAGAACATATTTGTTCTAGTGCCTTTGGAAACACGGAAACATAAAAACTGGTACTTGAGCTAGCTACATTATCTCCTACCAGGTTATCAAAGACTAGAACTCCTCTTATACAGATCATACAAAAAAACATTTCTTCATAACCTGGGGAAGGAAACATGAAAATGGGTGAGCTCAGATAGTCAATAAGGGAAAACAAGGGAGACATGTAAGTATAATCATTAAAATAAGGGTATGAGAACATGATCATGAAAATATAAGGTCATACCCTACATATCAAAGATCATAAACATTAATCATGGAATAAATCTTAGTAGTTCATAAGAAATGAATCATAAGAAAATAAATAACATAAACCATGAAATCATAACATATGAATAAAATATAGAATTGTGGAAAACAGATAAGCATATAATATGTTTTCCATAGTATCCAAGGAATTACTTCCAAGACCATCTTGGTAGTATGGGTTCACTCCCCATACCATATTGGCAGTCATGGTTTACTCCCATTAGAATCTTAGTAGCATGAGTTCACTCCTCATACCATCTTGGTATTTATTGTTCACTCCCATGGACATCTTAGTCTATCTCGCAAGATATTAATCTTTAGCAATGCATTAGAGGGAGATATAGGTCCCACCTATCTCATAATAAAATCATACATACATGTTACATAAGATCATAAATAATCACATCATAACCCATGAAATGAATTAGCTATTAAAAAAATATAATCATACCACAACCTGTGGAAAAAGACAGGTTTCATAACCATTTAATCACAAACATAACCCATGAAAATAAGCATATTTTAAAAGTATATAACCCATGAAAGATAAATGGGATTCATAAAGACCATTACATTAATCTTAAACCATTCATAAAAAGAAAATGAATATAAACTTTAGATTGTTTCCTAAAATGGCATTTGTAATATCAATGGATGTCAACTTAGATGAAAACTAATTTTGAAATATCTTTCAAAAACCTTTATTGAGGAAAACATCACTTCTTCATTGAAAAGGGTTTTTTAATACATAAAACCATTAGATAATCATTTTCATATAAAAATACTTTAAAACTTATAAATAAAACTTGAAATCATTTGAAAACATTTTCCTTGAAAACTAATAAAATAAGCTTCAAAAAATTTTAGAAACTTTTTTGTTTAAAAACACTTTGAAAGCATATAATGAAATCTAGAAAATGTTTTGAAAATAATTTCATTTAAAATTATTTGAAAACTTATATATAGAGATTGAAAACATGTTGGAAACTATTCTCCTTTAAAATCATTTTTAAACTTATAAATAAAGTTTGAAAATGTTTTGAAAACCATTTTCCTTGAAAATGATTTGAAAACTTATAAATAAAGCTTTAAAACATTTTGAAAACCATTTTCCTTGAAATATTATTAAATAAGTTTGAAATAATTTTGAAAAACAATTTCCTTGAAAACTTATAAAAGAAGTTTGAAAACATTTTGAAAACTATTTTTCTTGAAAACTTATAAAATATGTTTGAAAATGTTTTTAATGCTTTTTAAATAATAAAACATTTTTGAAAAGAATTTTCTCAGAAAACCATTTTTAAAATAATGAATATCCAAAATATTAGGAGAAAATTTTCTTTTATAATAATAACATGTTAATCTTGTAAAGTAATCTTCAAGGTAATTTCAGTGGGTAAATCTGTACATCTTGTACGAGGTGAAAAGAAAAATCCATTTGCACCGTGAGATGGTTAGAAAAATGCCTTGTTTGGAAAGAGAATAGAACATTATTTTGTAAACAATGGTAGAAGAAAAAAAACTAAAAAAAATGAATTTTAGTGATCATAGGATATTAGTATAATATTCTTGTAAACCCCTTTTAGAAAACATGGTTTTTAAGGAACATATATTTCCTACCAAAGAGAGGGTAAAGTCAGGCTTCCTTAAAAACAATTTCTAAAATATGATATGTACCAAAGAGTGGAAAAATTATACCAATAAATGAATATCTTATGAAATACCAGAGGAGAGGAAATTTCATGAATGTTCTTGAGATATTTAATATATTATTTCTTAAAAGGAAGCAAAAAGATAAACAATCTTGAAAAGGAATGAGATTGTTTTAATAAGCTCTTATCACTTGGTAACTTGGGATCATACTCGCCATATAAGAGAAGTAAATTACATGAAGCTTTAAATATCATTAAAAGAAGGAGATTCATGATATATCTTGTAAAATAGAAATATATACACCTCAAAAAAGGGTTTAGGTGTATAAATAAACATGATTCTCAAAGAAGGCAAATTGAGACAAAACATTTCTACCAATTTGGTAACTTTTGAAACTTAAACCCCATGAAAGAAAGATCATAAAATCTATTTGTTAATACCCATAAATTTAATTGTAATATACATAGAATACAATCATGGGAATTAATACACCACATAAAAATAAAGAGTGCCAAACATAGCATATATCTCACAAAAATAAAAGGTGAGGTGAAATCCCCTTACCTTGGGTCTTGACTCTCTTCATACTTGTAAAAAATTCCTGTCTAACAAATATATGTCTATTATAAATCTTTTACAGAAGAATATTATTATATATAATACCATATATGGTTAAATTATGACCTTATATTACCCGCTTTTTAATGATCCAATTTCAAGTTTTCACTTTGGGTAATATTTAATTTGTTCATCACATGTGTTGTTATTTTTTATATCCATTAGTATAAAAACATGATTTAATGTCATTGTTTTAAATTTTAACATCATTTTTTAATAGAAGTATATAAAGGTGACGTTAAAAACAAGGTTTTATGCATTGGTTTTTTAAAAACTGATTCCAAAAATGTGAATGGTATTAGTTTTTGGTCTTGGTTTTCAAAAAAAATGACACAAAAAATTGATCAAAATTTTTTAAATGATTCGTCCTTGGTTTTTATAAAAACTGATGCTGAACGTTAATTTTTTATATAAAATTATAGAATTACACCCAATAAAAAATTAGAATCCCTGTAATAGAAAAACAGTATACAACCATCAAACAACATTTATCAGTGACTAAAAATCTATAAAAACAAACATACTTTTAATAAGTTAATCAAGAAATTATCTATTCCTTTGTATTATAAAGTAGAATTAATAAACATATACCTGAAATTTACAACATGATCATTGTTGGTTATTGTTGAAGCATTATTTTGATATCATTATGTTAAAATACATATTATAACAAAATAATTCATTTATGAACACTTTTTATTAGTAAAAGGGAATACTAATCAGAAACATTTGAATATACATACATTAAATCATTATCACACATAAAAAATAGTTCAAAAACAAAGATCAAAGATGGAAAGTTCATTTTTAGTGTATGAATTGACATCATTGAACATCTACAATAATTTTGAATGATATAAGATTAAAAAAATACAATAATGTGATAGAAAATATAAAATAATTAATATGAATAACCTAATCAAAATCAGTAGTTACCCTAGTTGTGATTATCTCGTACATGAATTGTAGAACATAATAACCACATTCGACTGTTACTTGTTGATGATGACACTATAGTTAATAAACCATTAAATTGATAATAAAAACCGACACACACAAACACACACATATATAAAATCAATATAATATATAATATAAAAAATTACCTTTACTTTCACATAGTTGATTACATTTGGATTCGCTATTGACAAGTGATCTTTGTTATATTTTCTCCATGACGTGTATTTTCTTATATATCAACTAATAATACATGTATAAATAATGAGAATGAAATATTGAGAGATTATAAAAAACAAATAAACTTACTTGTTTAATATGGTGGAAAATTTTCTATGAACACTACCTACTGCTGTTGTAAATCATTTTTTTTCATTTTCTAAAGGATGTTTTAAGGGTTGCCGATACCCAATACATGACTTCACCACTTCCACTTAACCACTTCACAACATCATGATTTCACCATTACAAAACCACAAAATAGTATTAACACCCAAAAACCACACAGTAATTTCAACCGCATCATTAGACTCAAACCAATTCAAATTAAACAAGAGCAAGCGATCGCACCTATGCAGTGCCTCCTCAATCCCAGCTCACTGCCATCATGCTTCATCCCCAAATCAGGCCGCCGGTGAGACCCATCACTGGAAATAGCACTGTAATCCCTTCAACAATGCGCGACCTTAAATCGTGCTCCACTGTCGATTGCCACTTGACAAGGCACAGAATGCCATAATCATCACTAGAAGACAAAAACCAACGTCAACCAGGAAATAAAATCTGAAGCCAGTAGGTCCAGATGTCGTAGCTGACCATAGGGACCCCACCTCCGCACAACCATCCTCCATCAACTGCAGAGACAAAGAAGAGAAAAGCAAACCCAGGAACACAGACCCAAACCGTTGTCACCTGATACTGGGGGCCCAACACCACACCATAGGAAGCATCATCGCCCAAGATATCCAAGCCGATATTACCTAGAAACGCCTGTCTAAGCCGGATTTGGAAAGATCAAAACCACGAAAGCCCTCACAGAAGTCCAAATCGCACCATCCACGAGAAGTAGAAGAGACCATCAAGGAGGGGTCGAGACCACCAGTGGAGGAAACGCCGAACCACAAGCTTCAAACCTCAAAGATACCTCTTGATCCATCGGAGTTGCAAAGTCCGTGAGAGACAGAGCACTGCAGCTGCACAACACCACCAAAAAGCCAGAAGCAAAAATCCCCACTCCCCTCGAGCTACTCTAGATTAGACAAAGGAACCCTGGAAACCATGGAGCCGCCGCAGAACCACAGAAACTTGGAAGCCGCCTGGACCCAGATCCGACGAAGCACAGATCCGAGCTCCTGAGTAAAAAGCTGCCGAGCCGGAGCGAGCCGGGGGAGGGAAGAAGGAGGAGAATGGGAACACCACCTAATAAAGAGAAAAACCAATATAATGTGTTTTCACTTGGGAAGAATATGACTAACATCCAATTCCTCCATACAATAAAGTTTTTCACATTTAATGAAATTATAATGAACATTAGTTCATAAATATGTTTATATTCTTACCCATCAAGAAATGGAAAAAACCAACACCCAATATTCATCCTTAATAACCTGTCACATATATATGCCTCTCTATTTTTAGTAGACACATATAGAACATCTATTTAAATGAATTTTGGATCAATAAAACTATAAATGCCTATGGTGTCATTTTGAAGAAGAAGCATGTGTAAAAAAATAATTAAAAATGTAATATAGTTAGTCAATTTAAACCATCTTTATTTAAAAATATAAAAACTAAAATGTCAATTTACTTACATGGAAAACAACTACAACACAGACACATTGAGATATTCAAAATTAATTAGATCCATGATATCTTTTCTGAATATTCTATATGGATAGTCTCTTTCACATATGCCAGATGACATCCAAAACCCATAATATTAGTAAATGAAGAATAAACCTGAGATAATATTTCTATCCCATCAGAAATATATCAAGTATATAAATTTGTTTATTACTGAACATTTTATTTCATTTGTGCCATTTCTTTGGATTTTAGATACTACTATATACGTTAAATGTCAAAAAACATTTCAAGTAATTTTAAATCCGATGTAATTAATATTAAAAAAAATGTACACCCTATATGAAATATGATGAAGAAGACTAGATAGACAAAGTAAAAAATGACCTAATCAATCCCCAACTATGGTAACATCCATGGAAGGGAATGGTAATAGAGTAGTAGGATCAATAATATCATGTACCGACACTCTAACCTGACATATCTGAATAGGATGGTGATGTAAAGAATCCCCCAAATAATGTGTGACTATGAATGCTACAATATGTAAAGTAGGATCTCCTGTATACAACTCATAGTACAAGGCTGGGTCCGAGCGAGGAGGTGGAGGATCTGAGTAGGTAGGCTAGGCTGGTTGCGCAGACTGTGACTATCTTTTCAATTGTTCTAATATATCATGCTACACATCTGCTTGAATTGGATCACCCATGGACTCTTTCATATAATTTAGTTGAGATTTCAAGTATTCAATTTCTGGGTCTCTTGATTGTTTACTTTAATGAAAAAAACTTTCTGAATACTAACACCTACCTCATATCCTCTTATACGTCCAGGGTGTTTTGGATTTCCTAAAGTAGTGGTTAGGATATCCATCCAATCCTCAAGAATAGAAGTTCCCTATATTGATTTCTTGTTAAGTTCATCCTAAAATAAAAAAGGAAAAAAGTATATTAGTGTTGTTAATTTATATATTACAAAAATTCATGAAAAATAATAATTATTTACTTACAATTCTTTCAGCTAATTATTTAGATTTATCTATAAGATACTTTTAATTTTTTATTCTTCTTTCTCTTTTACATTTCTCATGGTGGGTTGGTGGAGATAGAGGAAAAAATTGGACCTCATTAGAACCACTAGTGGAGTGAGCTCTTAGTGCTTCAAATATTTCCTCTACCATTTTTTTCTCCAAGAAATGATACCCTACACATGATAAAGTATGAGGGTATTACTTCTTTAATTGGATGTCTTGATGGGATTTCCTCAAGACTGGTTATATAAGAAGTAAATCAATAAGTAATTAGGTAGATATATGAGAAATTTTACAATATAATATAATATAATTATCATACCTGAAATGTTTATCATTTCGGGTGGAATCAAATTTCTTCCATTTATCTTCATCTAAAAATGGACATTTGAGGATAGAGATTTCATTTTTTTCCTTCCAAATAAATAATTCTTTGTCAACATTATTTTGAAATCCCTCTATGAAACTGCTGCTAAAGTAAGACATATTTTCTTAATTACTTTTGTTTCTTCAAAATTGTATGTCATATGTAATTTCATAACATAAATATTATCCATTTAAAATATATCATATTTGAAAAATGAGATAAAATAAACCTATTAAGATATTTAACCTCTACAACCTCCCAAAGATGATCTATCACCACCTTATTGATAGACTTACAATTTGGATATAAAATGCTAATCTTGAAATGGCTCTGCATGCTGATATAGCCAACAAACTGCATTGAATTTGGACCAGTTTCATTATTATTATCATCAAAACTAATATGTAATCATTCATCTCCATGCGAAAGTGATAGTTTTCGTGAACATGTAATGTCACTTTTACCAACTCAGGAATTCAATTTCTGAATATTAAAAGCAGAAGGCTCTCTTACTAAAGTATCATCAGTAGTCCGTAAATTATTTTTTGAAAATTAAAAGTATACTTTAATTAAATTATTATATTACTTTATATTTAATAATATGAAAAAATAAAAATACCCCAGTATATGTTCTTCTGTATTTGTATATGTATCTATCATTTTAACAGGAAAATTTAATGAAATTATTGTGTACCTAAATATTATTAGACAAGTTAGTAATTATAAAACAGGGAAAAAATATATAATTTAAAAAAGTTTCACACATGTGTAAGTTTAAAAAATAATAATGAGGTTATGATTCTTTACCAAAACAAATATTCAAGGTGATATATTGAATAAAAACATTACTACTATAAAGAAATAAACATTTAAAAATTTAAATACCAAAGTTTGAAAAGGTGTTCACATATGTGTAAATTAAACCAAAATATAATAATGTATGTCGGGTATTTCAATGATTTTTTCAACCATAACCATGGAATATTAGGATTTAACACAAAAAATATCCCATAGTTATTAAATAATACAGTTTTTACACATATAAATTTTAAAAAGAAATATAATTTATATAATTACCAGATTAATTATGAGAGTAATTTAGTGTCTTCCCATACCCCTTTAGCATGATCATTACATATTTCAAGCACTATGTCTGCATTATAGTAATTGTTATCCAGAAAACATGTAATAGATGAAAAAGACTCATATAAATCAATAACATCATCATCATCCTCATCAAAAAAATGGATTCTTTTCCATTAAAAAATGATGGACCATCAGTCATTCGATGGATTAATGGAAAAACTATTTTCTTTTCATGTGTTTCCATGATAAATAGTTCCTCATTGTAACTAAATCTTTTGAAATCAACCAATTTAAACCCATATTCACCATGTTTCACATCACTATTACTTGTAAACCAATTACACTTAAACACTAAGACTCAAAATTTCACATAATCTATCTCCCATATGTCTTCAAGAACTCCAAAATATGGCACTGATGTGGAAATTGGGTTTTTATCTTTTGCACTCGAAAAATGCAGTGCTTTAGTGATGACCATTACGCCATTATTTTGAATGGTACTCTTTTCATCCATATTATTTTTGTAAAATGTGTACCAATTAATATCAAAACCATACCATGTAATCACATTAAAATATGACACCTTTCCAACCATTTAAATGTTTCTGATGCAGATATATCTCGGATGACTTTCTCCTTAAACCATGAAATAAATGTCTTTTTATGCTCAATCATCAACCAATTTTCATTTCTTTCTTGATATAATAACTTTAATTCTATAATATGTGATGATATATACGATTGAACCTCATTTATGTAGTACAAAATGTATAAATGTGCCTACAACACTTCATCATGTGGAATGAAATTTACCTTTAAGCCAAGAATCCCTCTACCTTCATTATCAACTATCATATATCGATATATAGGGATACTAGTATGCTCTACTTCATTCAAATAACCTATACATAACTCAATCAACTCTTACAATACATATTTTTAAATAATAGAGGCCTCTTGTTGATAAAATTTCCTAACACATCCCTTCAAAATTATAATATATATTTAAAAATGATACATCTATCATAAATATATAGGCCCACATATTATTATCTCACGCACAAAATGAATCACCAAATGAAACATTATATTGAAAAACATATGTGGGAAATAAATTTCGAGTTGAAAAAGAATAAATGAATATTTATTCTCCAACACATATACAAATTTTGATCAACAAATTTTCTACAAATGGATTTTAAGAAATTACATAACCTGATGATCGTCTTTCTGAGAGCTTTCAGCAATATACCATGTATTGCGACTGGTAGAAGTTGTTTCAACAATACATAAAAATCAAGAGATTTCATACCTATTAATTTACAATTATTAAATGACACCAAATTATTAACATTTGAAGAATAACCACTAGGTACTTTAATACCATGAAGAAACTGACAAAAATTCATCTTCTCAATCTTTCTTAATATGTGACAAGCTGGAGGTCAATATGTTATGTTTCCTTTCATAGGGATAGTTTACTAAAAACATATTCTTATTGATATCAAGTCTAATATAGCATGAAATCCCTATTTTGAAATTCCTTTTATGTCTAACAAAGTTCCAATAAAAATATCACTTGTGTTTTTATCAAAATTCATAACATCAATGTTATTTTTTATCTCTAAAAACTTATAATATGGTAGTTTATAAAAGATAGACTATTTCTTCTAGATATGTTTTTGAAGGCTGGAATTTATTTTCTTTCCAAATTTCAAATCAATATTTTTCACCCTTTCATAATATTCTTCAACTAAAAATTGTCTTGGAGGAATATTGTATTCCTATAAACAGTTAAATTCTTTTTTTAATCTATGATATGGATGATCAATTCAAAAAATCTTTGATGTCCCATGTACACTGTCTTTCTTCCATTCTGAAATTGATAATATGAAGTCTCTTCTCCACAAATTGGACATTTTTATGTCCCTTAACACTGTATCTAGATAATTTTACATATGCATTAAATTTGTTTATAGTGTACATTATCATAGCATGAAAAAGAAAACACGCTTTATTGTATGCATCAAAAACTTTAACACTTGTCTCCCATAGTAGTTTCAAATCATGAATCAATGGGGAAAGATTCACATCAATATAATTTCTTTACTATTTTGGTCTAGAAATCATCAAGATCATCATTACATATTTTTTATTCATACATATATGTGGGGCCAAGTTGTAAACTACTAATAAAACAAGCCATGAACTATGTTGGATACTTAGGCTATGATATGGATTCATTAAATCAGCACACAATCCCATTATGATATTTCTAACTTGAATTCCAAAAGGGTGAAATTTTTTATCAAATATCTTCCACTATAGTGAATCAGCAGGGAAACGTAAGTTATCATCAGAGATGTGATCATCTGAATTCCACCTTAACCCATTTTCATCAATTTAATTTGAAAATAGATGCTTCAAATGAGGAATTATTGGAAGGTACCAAATTTCTTTAGTAGGATCTTTAATTCTGGTACCTAAGAATGAATCACAGTTGAATTATCAGAATTTTATGAATTAATTATTGTATGATATCATTAGAAAGCACAAAATTGATTTTTCATGAGGTTATATGTTACTACCTGAGAATGTATCTGAGTTGAATTTTTTTATCCAACTTATAGCATTATGCGCACATGTTGGAAAACTTGATAAATACTAATATTCTTTTCTATACAATACACAATAATTGGGGCAAGCATGTATCTTTTTATACCCCTGTCCCATTGGGCATAATATTTTCTTTGCCTTATAATTGGTATCTAGACTCCCTTTTTTACTTCTGGAAGTATCACTTTTAAAAGCTCAAGTAAGTTAGAGATACTTTTATCACTCCACCCATTTATAGATTTCAAGTTAACTAATATCAAAAATACTAATAACACTATATATTTACTACAATATGGGAATAATGAATTCTCAGAATATTTGTACAATCATTCAATATTTTCTGTTTTTTTGATGGTTCTAACACCTAAATCATGACTTAATTCTCCAATACGATCCTCTACCTCATTATGAATTTTTTCATCAATATTAGATGTTTAATTTTCAATTCTTTCACCATGTCAGATCCAACGTGTATAATTAAGGATAAAACCATAACCAATGAGATGATCCTTGATTTATCTAGAGTTTAAATTTCTCATATTAAAACAATTCACACATGGAAGGAAAATCAAATATATGTTTTTAATATTTAGTTTATCAAATTCCAATAATTTATCAACTCCTTTTTCGTATTCACTATTGGTTCTTCATAAATTTATCTAATTATGATTCATTCAATACCTGATATCGCAATATAATTATCCAATATATTAAAACACGTAAATAGTTAAATATATAATATATATAAATAGATAAATTTTAAACATAAAAACATTCAATAATAATGATTGGTAATCAAATAGTAAACAACAAAAGAATATGAAAATTAATTAATGCTAATATATTATTTCAAAGGAATATGACCATTTGAACATTTATTGTTCTTAATATTATTTCAAAATAATATGAAACTTAATGAATTCTAATATATAAGTTTATATATGGAAATATTGTTTCAATCATTTAAAATTGGTTAATTTAATTTATTAAGGTCAATTACATAAAATGTGAAAATTTTTTATTTGAAGAAAATACTCTCATAATATAAATTATATATATTCTGAATTTATAAAAAGTAATTTTTTTTATTTTTATATTATATACATGTGGTTTATTTATATTATAATTTAATTATTTTCAATCATTTAAACTATATTAGTTCATATTACATAGTTGTTACATTAGTTCGGTGTCGTGTGTGTCAAAAGGTATTGAAGATTGTATTAATTTAACAAGTGAAAAATATGGGGTCAATACATGTGTTTTACATTATATTGATGAATGATGACAAAATATATCATTATTTATTTCATAATATATATCATCACGACCATTTGATAATTTAAACAAATAAAAAAATTATTAAAATAAACAAACTTTAAGAACATCATTTATAAATAATAATCAACTGCATACAAATAATTGAAACAATAACTCAACAATATTACTAATTCATAAATAATTTAGCTTTAAAATTTAAAAAAAACTTACAAAATTTGAATTTCACTTAGTAAAATGGATCCTTGATTTTAACTTTCTCCCTCAAATTATTTTGAAGAAAAAAAACTATAATATCTAACAAAAATGTTTGTAGAAATGAACAATAAAAAAGAACAAAGAAATAAAATCAAACCACAGATGACGATTAGTGAAAAAAAGGTTTTGGAAAAGGAATTAGATGATGAAATAATGACATAGGATGAATAATCGAGACCACATATCATGAAATGATGATAAATATCGAATAAAATAAGGAATAATCAACATTGGGATCATCGGGTCACCATCGGGTTCGTCGTGAGTTGAGTGAGGGTTTCCAAGTACTAAAAAATGAGGGTTTCATGATCCTATGTTTTTTTAAAAAAAAATTGTGTAGTTTTCCCCAAAAACAGACATTTTTTTTGATTTATGGCATCAATTTTTCTAAAAACAAGCGCCAATTTTTTTCTTCATTTAGGACATTGGTTTTTGAAAAAAACGGATGCCGTAAATCAATTGTTGTGGTGTTTATGGTGTCGAAATTTTTAAAAATGGATGCCCAAATGCAATATATATTTTTGGATTGGTTTATGTTAAAACTGATACCAAAACTTCCCCTCATGTACATTTTTCATTGATTTATAAAAAATCGACGCTATATCTTCGATGTTGAAGCCAATATTTCCACTAGTAATCTTTAGTTCTTATAGTTATATCATGATTAAAAAATGTAAAACTTGATATAAAAATAATTTATATAAATTATATTTATATTATAATAATATATAGAATACAAGAGTATGAAATGGAATACATCATTCATGGAGATAGTAAGTCGTATGTACGCATGACAATGTTTCTGTTTTTATCACTATATTGAAAGAAATAAAGAAAATGACATATATGTATATGAATATAATATCATTACAGAAGAATTATAATATTATATATATATATATATATATCATATAAGTTCACTAAACCCATCATTGATACATTCCATGTAGTGTATGAATGAATCATGTCGCTTTGACGGGGTGGTAGTCCACACTTCCTCAAACGAATTTATTGTATTAACACCAAATGAAAAGTAAAAATATATGTGTTGTAAAAGGAATAAATAAGATTAAATAAATAATAAATATAATATATAACATATATAAATATATATTCCATAACAATGGACACCATGATTGGTGGTAAAGCAAAAATGAACAATCATCATTTCGTGAGGGAGTCGTTCACAGTACACATAAACAATATATTCGATATCCATTAGATGGTGGTGCGTGTAAGTGTAGGTAAAACTATTAGCATAAAAAAATCCTAGTATATGGAGGATACTGGTTTTTTCATACAAGAATGTAATATATATAGTGGAGGGGTGGGGAAGGAAAATAAAAGAAAGGATCTTGAGAGAAGATGCTATCTCTTAATCTAGTAACTCCTTTTGTTTTTTCCAAAAGGATACTTTGAATTGAATTCTTCCCAAGGTAAGGCTTCTAGGAATAATTTAGGGTAGTTGGGATATTATTTTAATATATATTGTGATATCCAATTGTCTTGATAAGTGTGAGGAAATGGGTAGATTTGGTGGCCTTTTATAGGGAAGATAAAGGAAAAACTTCGCATTTTTGAAAACAGGTTAGGTTTACCCATATTTGTACCGAAAAAAGTCATAAAAACAAAAAAACTCAATAATGGAAGGTTCATGTCATAAAAATGTCCATAAAATGGATTTTGGACTAGTTTCTAGGTCTTTTTGGGTCTTATATATTTTTTAGTATTTTATTAACCTTATTTTTCTCTTAACCGATGTAATTAATTTTAATCAATTGCACTAATATTTTTGGTCAAAAACAAATTTGAAATTATTATAAATTAAAATTATGATGATTCAAAATATGGCATCCATTTTTAAAAATTATAATCACATATGTGTTATAAATTACTTTTGAATTAATCCTGCTGACGGGACGACACTGCGGGGTTTTAATATAAAAACCTCCAAAAGTTTGCTAAGTTTCTATATCCAATTTCAAAGTGAAACTGGTTCCATTAACCTAAATTGGATTAATTTATAAAAATATAATCTAAATAAACTATTAAACTAATTAAAAATATATTTTAACCTTATATTTTTTTATGAAAAAGAAGTTTTGAATTAAAATCCAGTATTGTTAACTATTCATTGAAAAAATGAAACCTTTCAGAAAAATTCAAAAAATTTATCCTAACCTAATTTTTATGTCTCTATTCCAAATATGAAGTTTATTTTGACATATTAAAATTATAAAATTCCCAAAAATTTTATTTAAAATGGGTTCTCCTTTAAAAGATGATAAAACTACCTTGGTAAAAAAATAGGTTTTCATGCATAAAAATTTGGTTTTTTCTTATCTAAGGTATAATGAATATATTGGATGAATGTAAAAAATAATTTATTAGATATATAAAATATGTATTACATTAATATAAATTACCAATTGTAATTAATTTAATTTACCAGGTTAAAATAACTTTGTTACTATAATAATATTTTCCTTTATATTCAATCAATTTTCATATTCATTTATAATTAACTAGTAAGCTATAAAATTCATATTATTTTTTTTTGTGAAAAACATATTTTCATAATATAGTTTATACTATTTATATCCAAAAACTTAATGGATAAGTCACATCCCATTATAATAATATTTTTAATAATATATTATAGTTAGGTTACAATCGTTCTTGCGTGATATGCAAGCCATCGGGGAAGGTCACTCTTGCATGTAATGCACTTTAAACATGTTGTTCTGTGTAATGTACTCCAAGTTGGTGTTGTGTATAACATAATCTAGGAAGATTCATTTTTAAATAAATATTAGACTTAGTAAAAAATGTTTTTAGTGTTTCCTAAAATGAAAAATATCAAAAGATTAAATTAATTAAAAAAAATATTTCAAAAAATCTTATGTTGTTACATTCTAACCCCATTAAAATGAATTTATGCCTCAAATTTTCTATGGGTTATTAAAGTATTAATACTTGTAATTTTCATTCATATAAATCCACATCATCAAAATAAATACTAAAACTTCCCTTAAAAAGGGAAAGTTAGAACCGTAATAGCTACCCAAATTAACATATAACTGGGTTTCCATATAGGAGAATATAAGTTGGGATTAAATATTAGACATGGAGGAAATGTGAAAATATTTATAGGGAATGATTGAGGTCATCAATCATAAATAATTTAATGATCAAATAAATTTTAAGGGCCACAAAGTTATAAATATGTGATGATTTATAAGGACATTGGTTCAAAATCATTTTATGTATTAGGTCAACACATTTTTTTGATTATTATCATATCTTTGAGTAATTATTATATTTACCAAGAATATAAGGAGATATAATTACATGATATATTTATATAAACAAAATTTCATTATTTTTTGTGCTTTTATTTATTTCTAATTCATCCATTACTTGAAGAAATGGATGTCTAGAAATTAACTTTGATGCCCGAAGCACTAAAATACACTTTTAGCTGATCCTAACTCCTGTAAAAGAATAAAAAGTATAAATATTTATCTCTTCAAAATAAATATGAATCAATCTATAAATAGAAACACTACTGATTCATCATTAATATTTATTCATCAAAAATAAGTATACATTAACTAGGACATCGCGTATGCTGGTGGTAAGCATGAAACCCTTATCTTCCTTCGGTCATGGGTTCAAGACCCGCAACCTTGCGAGACTTTATTGGTTGTCACCTGACATACATGATGTCCATTTAAAAAACAACATTAATATAATTTTAAAAATATATAATATGGAAATATTTTAAATAATTTTAATCACTAAATATCCTTTTAACTGAGGTTTCCAATACAAACTCAGTGCATAAAGACTTCCTTATAAGTTTAACTTAAACTTTTCATGAATGTTTAACCTTATAACCCTTTTCAAAGATGAAAATAAAAAACTTTAGAAAGAGATTCATGAAATCAGGTTAAGATTTTTTCCCATATATATTACAAAGAATAACTTTTTTGTCACATTCCAAACATGTGAATACCCTCATCATATATTCTCTTGAAACATGGTAATAACCTAATTACCCTAAATCATTTTGGAAAACATGCATGCTTACTTATTCCAAAGTATATTGGATCTATTATTTGAATCCAAAAATAATGTAAACTTCATCAATGATAACATAAACCACCTATCAAAAAGTCCATACTTTGTTCCAAGGTAACTAGTACCGTCCAATTTACTAATCCATATCCAACATATCATTATCCAAATATCATTATCTCAATTTTAGGCATTAATTAAGGGTTACCTCCCCTTAATAAAAATATCACCAATCCATGAAATGATATTTCTCTATATTATTCACCATTCAATATGTCCTTTTAAATAATTAATGAAATTTATACTAAAATACTTATACATTTCATGATTTATATTCCAAAACATAAATAATTCATTAATCCAACTTTATTCTTAAACCATAACTCAAGATTTATCAACTTATTTCTTAATAACTCATTCCTAGAATATGAAATAGAAATCATGTCTTAAGGTTCCTCAACTTGAATCTAATAATTCTTCTTATGATCAATGTAAATAATACTGTAAGAACATCACATACCTTTCACATGTCGTTTACAATCTTTTTATCTTTATAAGTATAACCAATACTCAAACCACCTTCCTGATTATCTTCATGAGATTTCCACTTGGAACATAAATTTTCAAATTTCCCATAATTTACACATATGAAATATTTAATGTTAACCATGTTCCTTCTTGTTATCTCTATTTAATAAAACTATAAAGCATAGTGTGAGAAACATTCATCATATTGGGAATCATGTGAAATTTCTTACAGGGTTCCTAAATCATGGATCGTACTTATTTATTCTATGAAAACTTAATTTTATCCATATTTATTCATAGAAAACTTATATTTAAATCCTTAAGTATGTTTCATTAAGAGTTTTTGAATTTTCAAATCATATCCCCCAGGAGTGTCAAAACGAGTGTGCAGCAAGGCCCATTGTCGTGTACCAAATTACCTCAAGTCAGGCTCGAAACATCTTTTCAGAGTTGTTACCCCTAGGTACATATATACAAGATCCATATCCAATTATAGTATCTAGACACATATGTATTTCTAGGAAACCACTTACTCTATCCTTTACAAAAATTACAGGACATTTTCCTAATCATTGACTCATCCTTATACTTATCCTTAGAGACATCCCCAGACATATCCTTAAAAATATACCCAGTGGTCTCACTAAAGTTTTCTCACCCTAGTTTCCAAAGGTTAACTAAACCATTGTTGTGATACCAACTATAGTAACCCTTGATTTTCAAAACATTAACATTACATAACTTTTGAGGAATAATTTAAAATTATACAAACAACTTCCCAAAGACTGTATTTAGTCTAGTGCCTTTGGAAATATGGAAACATGAAAACTGGTACATGAGAAAACTACATTATCTCTCACTAGGTTCTCCATGAATATAACACCTCTTAGACATATCATAAAAAAATATATCTTTATAACTTTGGGAAGGAAACATTAAACGGGGTGAGATCAAATGCTCAATAAGGGAAAACAAGGGAGACATGTAAGTATAATCATGAGTATGAAGGTATGATAATGTGACCATGAAAACAGAAGATCATACCCTGCACGTCAAAGATCAAAAATATTAATCATGGAATAAATCTTAGTAGCTCAAAAGGTATGAATAATAAGGAAATAAACAACACAATCCATGAAACAATAACATAGGACTAAAATATAGAATTATGGAAAACAGATAAGCATATAATATAATTACCATAGTAGCCAAGTCATTTCTTCCAAGACCATCTGGGTAGTATTGGTTAAATCCTCATACCATCTTGGTAGTCATGGTTCACTCCCATGACCATCTTTGTAGCATGAGTTCACTCCTCATACCATCTTGGTATTCATGGTTCACTCTATGGCCATCTTAGTATATCTAATGAGATATTAATCTTTACCCAATGCATTGGAGGGAGATATAGGTTTCACCCATCTCATTATGAAATCATACATACATGTTCCACTAGATCATAAATAATCATATCATAACCCATGAAATTAAATGGGTATTAAAAACATGTAATCATATCATAACCTGTGAAAAAAATATAGGTTTCATAATCATTTCATTATAAACATAACTCATGAAAGGAAGCGGGTTTTAAAATTATGTAACCCATGAAAGGGAAATGCATTTCACAAAGACCGTGAAATTAAGAGTATCCCATTCATAGAAATAATGTGAATAAAACCTTTAAATCACTTCCTAAAAGGGAATGAGTGACATCAATGGACATCATCTTTGATGGAAAATAATTTTGAAATATCTTTTGAAAATATTCCCTGAGAAAAATATCCTTTATCCATTGAAAAATGATTTTTAATACATAAAACCATTTGATAATTATTTTCATAGAAAATACCTTTGAAACTTATAAATAACACTTGAATTAATTTTAAAACCTTTTCCCTTTAAAATTTATAAAATAATATTTAAAACATTTGAAAAACCTTGTTCTTCAAAAGCAATTTAAAAAATTATAAAGAAATCTTGAAAACATTTTGAAAATAATTTCTTTGAAAATACTTTGAAAATTTATAAATAGAGCTTGATAACTTTTTGAAATCTATTTTGCTTGAAAATACTTTGAAAACTTATAAATAAATCTTGGAAAAATTTTGAAAACCATTTTCCTTTAAAATACTTTGAAAAATTATAAATAAAGCTTGAAAATGTTTTGAAAACCATTTTCATTGAAGATATTTTGAAAAATTATTAATAATGCCTTAAAAAAATTTGAAAACCATTTTCCATGAAAAATTATAAAAGAATTTTTCAAACATTTGGAAAACCATTTTCCATGAAACCTTATAAAAGATGTTTGAAAATGTTATGAAAACTAGTTTTCTTGAAAACTTATAAAATAATTTTGAAAACGTTTTGAATATTTTTAAAACATAAAACATTTTTTAAATATTTTTATTTGAAAACTAATTTAAATATAATGAATATACAGAATATTAGTAGAATATTTTCTTTTAAAAGGAATAAATTTTTAACCTTATAAAGGAAGATTCAAGGGAATGACAGCGGGTATATTCATACATGTCATATGAGGTGAAAAGAATATTCCTTTTTCATGGTGAAACTGGTAGAAAAATGAATCATTTGGCAAGATATTAGAAGATTATTTTGTAAAAAATGGTTGAAGGAAAAAAGGGTAAGATGTATTTTAATTATCATTGGATATTATTATAATATTCTTGGAAAACCTTTTTAAAAAACATGGTTTTGAAGGAACACAGATTTTCGACTGAAGAGAGGGTAAAGTCAGGCTTCCTGAAAAACACATTATTAAATATAATATGTACCAATTAATAGAAAAATGTGACCAATATATGAAAATATTTTGAATAACCCGAGGAGAAGAAATTTCATGAATGTTTCTGAGATATGGATCATATGATTTCATCAAAGGAAGCTCAAACATAAACAATCTCAAAAAGTGATGAGATTGTTTCAATAAACTCTTATAACTTGGTAACTTGGGATCATAATATCCATGTAAGATAAGGAAATTACGTGAAGCTTGAAATATCACGAAAATAAAGAGATACAAGATATAACATGTAGAATAGAAATATATACACCTTGAAAAGGAGTTTAGGTGAATAAAAAAACATTAGTCTCAGAGAAGGAAAATTATGACAAAACATTTTTACTGATTTGGTAACTTTTGAAACATAAACTCAATGAAAGAAAGATCATAAAATGGATATGTTAGTACCCATAAATTTTAGTATAAGATACATATAATACAATAATAGGAAATACATAAAACACACAAAAATAAAGAGTGGAAAACATAGCATATATGTCATGGAAATAAAAGGTGAGATGAAATCCCCTTACCTTATGTCTTGACTCTCTTTGTACTCATACAAGCTTCCTTTCTAATAAATATAAGTTTATTATACATATTTTACATAAGAATATTCTATAATAACATAGATGGTTGAATTATGACCTTATGTTACCCTCTTGTTAATGATCCTATGTTAAGGATTCAATTCGGCTAATATTCGCTTTGTTCTTCGCATGTGTCTTAATTTTTTATATCCACTAGTGAAAAAATAGGATTTAACGTCGGTTTTTTTTTTTTGAATTTTAACATTAGTTTTAACTGAAATATATAAAGGTGATGTTAAAAACAAGGTTTTTGGAATTGGTTTTTTTAAAAGTTGACACTAAAAATGTTAATAGTATTAGTTTTCAGTATCGGTTTTCATAAAAACCAATGCAAAAAACCGTTCGATTTTTTTAAATGATTTGGAGTCTGTTTTTTTTGAAAACTGACACAGAAATTTAATTTTTTTTATAAAATTATAAATATTACAACCCATAAAAAATCAAAATATTTATAATAGAAAAACACTATAAATACATCAAACAACATTTATCAGTGACTAAAAATATATAAAAACATTCATACTTTTAACAATTTAATCAAAAAATTATCAATTACTTTGTATTATAAAGTATAATTAAAAAACACTTACCTAAAATTTGAAATATGATTGTTGTTTGTTATTTTTGAATCATTCCTTTGATATCATTATGTTCAAACACCTATTATTACAAAAGAATTCATTTTTGAACATGTTTTATTAGGAAAATGTTATACTAATTAGAAACATTAGAATATACATACCTTAAATTGTAATCACACTTAACAAATAGTTCATAAAGAAAGACCAAAGATGGCCAGGTTCATCTTTAGTGTACTAATTGAAATCATTAAACATTTCTATAATAATATTTAATGATATAATATTAAAAAACTAAATAATAAGTAAGAAAATATAAAATAATTAATATGACTAACCTGATTAAAATCAGTTGTTACCCCAGTTGTGATTTTCTCACACATGAATCATAGAACTTAATAACCACATTCAACATGTCATTGTTGACGATGACACTATAGTTAATAAAACATTAACTTGATAATAAAAACCAATATATATATAGATATATATCAAAAAATCAAAATAATATCTTATATAAAAAAATTACCTTTACTTTCACATAGTTTATTACGTTTGGATTCGCTATTGACAGGTGATATTTTTTAAATTTTTTCCATGACATAAATTTTCATATATATCAAATAATAATACATATATAAACAATGAGAATTGAACATTGTGATATTATAAAAAACAAATAATCTTACTTGTCTTATATGGTAGAAAATTTTCTAAGAACACCGCCTAATAAACAGAAAAACCAATATAATTTGTTTTCACTTGAGTAGAATACGTCTAACATCTAGTACCCCCCTAAAAAACAAAAATTTCACATTTAATGTCACTACAATGAATATTAGTTCATAATTTTGTTTCTGTTCTTACCCATCAAGAAATTGAAAAAACCAACACTCAATATTCTTCATTAATAACCACTCATATATATGCCTCTCCATTTTCAGTCAACACATATATCACAACTATTGAAATAAATTCTACATCCATAAAACCATAAACGTATGTTGTGTCTTTTTTAACAAGCATTGTGTGTAGATACTTAATTAAAAAAGTAACATAGTTAGTCAATTTAAACATGTTTATTTTAAAAAATAAAAACCAAAACATCAATTTACTTAAATGGAAAACAGATGTAACACAGGAATGCTAATCTCTTCAAAATTAATTAGATCCATGATATCTTTTCTGAATATTCTTAGTGGGTAGTATCTTCTACATATGTCAAATAACACCTAAAATTCATAGATATTATCCAAGGAAGAAGAAACTTGAGATAATATTTCTATCCCATCAGAAATATATGAATTATCTACATTTATTTGTTATAGAACCATTTATTTACTTTTTGTTATTCCATTGGATTTTTGATATTCCTATATAATTCCTATTGAAATGGAATCTTTGGGAGTGGCCTTTTCGAACCCTCCACACCCAGAATCTCCCTCCCTATGAAGAGGTCATCTGGAGAAGCCCTAGTCAGAAATAAGTTATTTCTAGCCAAGATGGAAGTGCTTCCTATGAGGTAACAGTCCAATCATCAATGGTTTCAAAAAGAAATCTATCAGCTAGGTGGTCTGTGCCCTTCTGCCCACCCGGTGAGACACTGGGTGACCCAATAAGGTCAGTGGAGCATGGGAGGTGGAAATTCCCCCAAGATCGGGCTCCCAATAATTGAACCCCAAAATCCAATATAAGTTAAATGTCAACAAATTACATATAATTTTCAATTATATGTAATTAATATTTAAAATAAATGCATACCTAATATGAAATATGATGAAGAAGGCTAGATGTCCATAGTAAAAAATTACCCATACAATCCCCAACTCTGGTAAACTCCATGGTAGGGAATGGTAGTGGAGGAGTAGGATCTATAATATCATGTACCGACACTATAACATGACCCATATGAATAGGATAGTGATGTAGAGAATAAAAAAAATGACTCTGAAAGCTACAATATGTACATTAAGATCTTCTGCATACAACTCATAGTATAATTTTGAGTCCGAGAATAGAGGTGGAGGATCTGAGTAGGTAGGATGTGCAGACCGTGATTGTCTCGTTAATTGTTCTAACGTAGCCTACTACACAACTACTTAAATTTGATCCTGAATGGTCAGTTTCATATCTTTTAGCTGAGCTATTAAGGATTTTATTTCTGGGTCTCTTGATTGTTTACTTTGATGACTAAAAACTTTCTAAATACTAACACCCACCTCATATCCTCTTGTAAAGCCAGGGTGTTCTATCATTCCTAAAGTAGTATCCAAGATTTCCATCCTACCCTTAGGTATATAAGTTCCCAGTTTCATCCTAAAATGAAATATGAAAATGTAATTTTAGTATTGTTAATTTATAAATGAAAAAAATTCATGAAAATTAATAATTATTTACTTATAATTATTTCAGCTACTTCTTTATATTTCTCTTTAAGATACTTCTAAATTTTTTCTTCTCTATCTTTTCCATTTCTCATGGTAGGTGGGTGGATATGGAGGAAAAAATTGTACCTCATAAGAACCATTAATGGAGTGAGCTCTTAGTGGTTCAAACTTTTCATCAATAATTTTTTTCTTCAATAAATGATACCCTCCACATGATAAAGTATGAGGGTATACATTCTGTAATTGGATGTCTTGATGGGATGTCCTCAAGGCCCATTATATAAGAAGTATACTAATAAGTAATTAGGTATATATATATATATATATATATATATGAAATTTTAGTATATAATATAATATAATTACAAAAACTTAAACGTTTTATCATGTTGGGTGGAAACAAATTTCTTTCATGTATCTTCATCTAAAAATGGATACTTGAGGCATGGGATTTAATTTTTTCTCCTTCCAAACACACAATTTTTTTTTCAACTTTGTTTTGAAATCCTTCCATAAAACTTCTACCAAAGTAAGAAATCTTTTCTTAACTACTTTTTTTTCTCAAAATTGAATGTCATCTGTAATTTCATAACATAAATATTAGTCATTGAAAATATATCTATAAGGCCCCATCCTTAAACCTTACTTAATCTTGAGTTATTACAAGATTACACATTGAGGATCTTTTCAGGTTTAGAGTTTTAGAGAATTAGATCATGAAACTTGCATTACATTCCACATTTAAACAAAGTGGTTACATAAAAGACAGTATTCATTCTTCCCATCAACGGAAACATATTTAAAATATAATGCGGATTCTTTCTTGACACATCCTTGACACTATCATCACATCATGTACCTTTCCCTTGACCTGTGAAAAACATTTCAAAAGCTTGGGATGAGCATAAAAAGCTCAGTAAAGGTTATAAAAATATGGAAAGGAAACATGAGTTCATATATACATAAGAATGAAATCATACTTTACCCATAAAACATAGGCACTTTAACATACCTCATCAAACCATGAATAAATCATAGAAAACATAAGACATAAAGGTAACTTGAGGCATTCATAACATTCTTACGTGGGGAGTAACCCTCTTGGTTACGTTTGGAATACCCATCACAGTATATTCCCTAAATCTCTTCGGAGAAACCTTAACATTTCACTCCTTCGCATTACCCAATGCATTGGAGAGCTATAACGGGCTCACCCGCCCTTAGTTTATCACGGAACCACCCGTTTTCATAACAATGCCCAAGAACCATAACATAAATGTGTCACATAAAACATGCATAAAGGAAACATAACATTTCCACATTTCAATCACAATATAACATTTTAGTATATTGAAATATTGAATCCATTCAAAAAGAAACCATTTCCAAAACCATTTAAAACATTTAATAAAGAGATTTTTGAATCAAAGTGTCCCATACCAACTTGAAGCTTAAAATTTTAAACCATTAATATCCATATAAATAAATCCTTAAAACCATTTTGAAAACATGGATATTAATAAGAACAAATAATTAAAACATTTAAAACGATATTTTGGTTAAAGGGGTTTTACCAAAATTAGAGACACTTGAATACAATAGTTGAGGAATAAAATTTAGTCAAAACTTTATAATATCATGAGAATAAATGGATTCATGATATAATACTCCAAAGGACAGTATATACACCATATAAGAGTGAATTGGTGCATAACAACAATGAACCCTCAATAGAAATGTCAAATGTGATGAAATCCCTTATAAAGAAGGTATCCTTAAATTAAGGACAAATCAATCTCAAAAATATGTGTGACAAATATAAATACACCCAATATAAGTGGATATTAAGTGTAAAATAATAAAAGGTCATTCACACATATTCAATGGACGACATATTCAATGACTACATGTTGAACCCAAAGAAATCAAAATTGGGTTAAAAAGTTCCCTTGACAGCCTAACGACATCACATCAAAAAGAGTTGATGAGAGATAAAAAGAGTATCTCATCACTTGGACATAAAATTTACATCAATAAGGATATATGAGAACATATCCCAACATAACAATATGTAAATTAAAAGACCCAACAAAAGAAGTCTTTTAAAAAAGAGGAGGGTGAAAGGTTCCCTTACTGACTTGGGTATCTTTCAAAACATACACCCCATGAAAGAAGGACAATAGATCATTGATGTAAATACTCATAAATGAAATTATATTACACAAATAGTATAATAATGGTCAGTACATACACCACTCAATGGAATTTGTGGAAATGTAGCATAAATCTCACGGGAATAAAAGTGAGATGAAAAATCCCTTACGAAAACTCGGCAGCCTAACGGCGCCACTTAAAACTTCCGAATATGGATTGATGAGATCAAATAGGGTATCTCATCACATTACAATAAAATTTAAAGCAAGAGTAATATAAAATAACATCCCCCAACATTACAAAGAGGAGCTTAAAAGAAGTGACATAAAGGAGAGTACTTAAAAAGAAAGAGAGAGGTTAGATCTCTTATGAAAGTATGGCAGCCTAACGGCGCCACTCAAAACTCCCAAAATGGATTGATGAGAGAGAATAGGGTATCTCATCACATGAACATAAAAATTACAGTAAGTTTAATATAAAAGATCATCCCAATAACAAGAAATATGATCTTTAAAAGGAGTGACATAAAAGTGTGTACTTAAAAAGAAAGAGAGGAGTAGGATCCCTTACCTCGGGTCCGACTTGACTCGATCGTTCTTTAACGTCCTGAATAATAAACTTGAGTTAATTTCTACTTCCTTAAGAACCTTTTTCAAGTTCATTATTCCTTTTATATCACTTATTACCATGTTATAAACACTATGTAATCATTAAGTTAATATTGATTGTTTTGTTGATATTTGGTTCTTAAGTCGAAAGTGGACTTCTTACAATTACATGTTGTTCGTGTGGCCAAATGTTTATTATATCCAGTATTGTATTCATGATTCAGATATAATATATGTCATATATATCCAGTACATGCATGCATTTATAACATTACAAAATCATTTAGAGGTAAGAAATAAAATGCACCGTTCATGGAGACGGTAAGCCGTACGTACGCATGAACGCTACTTTCATTTCTATTTCGTATTTTATAGAATGGAATAATAATGATATAAAGGTATATTATAATTCCAGTATAATATCATATATAATATCATAGTTCCATCCTTTATACGTCCCACATATGGTATTTAACGAATCAAATCACTTTGAGGGGGCGGTAGTCCGCACTTCCTTAAATGAAGATATCACGTTTACCCATAATGGAAACCATAAAGGTATGCCCAAAATGAAAAAAACAGAAGCTTAAGGAAAAAATAAACATATTATATATCATATATAAAAATAGTGACATCATAATGGCCACCTTTGAAGGTGTTAGATGAGTATTGAACAATCATCGTTTCGGGAGGCAGAATTTCACCATCCACGGAAACCGTATGTTCTTTAACCATTTCATGTAGTTGTGTGAGAGTGTAGCTCGAATAAATATTATAAAAATATCCTAGTATATTTAAGATACTGGTTTTGTTACAGAAGAAATAAATAAAAAGAGTTTAGGGGGTTGGAGAAACAAAATAAAACAAATGAACACGAGAGAATGAATTACCTTTAAAAGTGTAACTCCTTTTGATTTGAGCCTAAAGTCTTTCTTTGAAAGGATTCTGCCCAAAGGGAATCCTCTAGGATGAGTAGAGGGATGTGGAGAGAGTAAATGGGTAGGGGTTGGCCGAGCCAAAGTCTTGAGGAGTGTGTGAAATGAGGTAGAGGTGGGGGCCTTTTATAAGAGGAGGGGAGGGGCACTTTTGGAAAGTAAGAAATATTACTTTATTTGAAAATGTGTTTCGGTTTTAAAAGGTCCCACATTGATAGAATTCGTGTATAAGGTGATAAGGGTTCTAAATCCACTCATCCAATTGGTTTTGGACATGTGTAGTTCATAGATTTTACATTATCTTCCCATTTTATTTAAATCGTCAAATAATGATGTCATCACTGCATCATTATTATGTCATAAATAATTTAATTTATTTAATGTCTAAAAATTATAAAAAAATACTATGATTTAGAAAATCGTTTTATCTTTCCAATGACTATTTATAAACAAAATTTGGACTTGTTTAACACTACTTAAAAACTGTTTTAGTAAAACAACTCATGTTTGTGTCAATTTAATTTTAACATTAAATAAAAATATATTATTGTCATTTTCCAAATAAAGTGGCTCCATGGGGTCCCCAAGTTGGCCCATGGCTTGTTTTGGTCGGCCATGACTCACCCAATAGGTGTAGGACAAGTGTCATGTTGTTTTCACATTCTTATAATATCATTTTTATCTTAAAGTACACTAATTACCACTAATCGCGATTAAAAACTTAATAAGTTACTATTCACCAAAAAATTATTTTTATCCCATTGAACCACATTTTACTTCTTAATGACAACCATGTATGTCGGATTTTTGAAATTCAAAACACAAAGATGGCAAAATTCCATTTAAACGGAAAAATCAGTTTTTATAAGTACCACTTAGTGGTTTCACTATTCATCAAAAATTGAAGTTTTTTAGAAAAATCCCAAAAATTCACCCTAAGCTATATTTGATATTGTGAATTCAAAAATGAAGTCCGTTTTACAAAATTCAAAACATATAAGTCACATTAATTAATTTAATAATTAATTCCCGCTGTCAAGACAAATAGCGTGTTTTTATGAAACAATAAGTATCAAAAGATTGACACTAGTTTAAGTCCGATTTCAAAGTGAAATTAATTCCAACGACCACTATTGGATTTAATGGTAAAAATATTTTCTAATTTCACTTTAAAACCAATTAAAAATATTATCTAATCATATAAATAAATTATATTAAAAAGAGGTTTTGAATTAAAACACAACATTTTACACTATTCATTAAAAAAATGAACTTTATCGGAAAAATACCAAAAAATTACACAAAGTAAAATTTGATGTCCCGATTATTAATAAGAGTTTTATTTGGTCCAAAATAATGTATAAGAGTGATCAAAACTATATTTAATGACGGTTCGTCATCAAAAGGCGACAAGTGAACCTTTAGGGAAAACTAGGGCATATACGCCTAAAATTGAATTCTTTCCGTATTTTATGCCTTTATATTTTATTGTATAAATGTAAAAACATTTAAAAACATATATAATCATATTTTAGTTATTTATATCCATTCCTGCCATTACAACGGATACATGTTAACTACCGTTTAAAATAATATTATTTTATCATTAGAGTGCAACGTAAGATTCCCAAGAAACTCGTTGTTGCGTGTTGGGTACGCCATCGAGCATAGAGTCCCCTTTAAAGTCATATCAATATTTTATTCACAAATATGGATAAATATGAAAATGTCATATTCTTTATTTACCTGGGGTGTTACATCCTTCCCCCTTTTGGGAATTGCGTCCTCGCAATTTTAAAATTGCGCTTGGAAACATCCTTGAAAGTCCCACATCGGAACAAGAGTCGGTAAAACAACCACTTTAAAATAAAGGAAGATAAGTACAAAGGTCACCCGAGTTAACCCATACTAGGATTCCAAGTATGAAAATATGGACATGAAGGAAAAAACAAAGGGTCATGTTCTGATGGAGAGTGATAGAAAACATGTTTAGGAGAAAGTTAACCACGAGAAAATCACAAACTTGTGATGGGTTAAACGGTATTCGATTCCCCAGTAGGAAAAGTTAATAGACAACATTTTTGTTTTAAGTTACTTTTTATTGAGGAATTTATTCATAAGGAAACATAATCACTTATCATGTTGACTTTCAACTTTTACTAGATTCCTTAATCAAACTCATGTTTTTTCCAAAAGACGAGTATTTAGGGAGACTTGTTCGCATTAAGAGTACTATAATCAACTTCAAGAGAATCACCTAATCCACAAAAGATAACTATATACTTCCCATTTCTTTAGGCTTTAACCAAAACCAAAACCAAAAGGTTAGTACAAGATCAGATAATCCAGAAAAGGATAACCCTTTATAAAAAGAAAATATATTCTTAACCTCCAAAATTTGTCCAACAAAACCCAAAGTTCAACGAGGACCATTCTATAATCAATTTGTCCATAAAATTCTTCAAAGTAAACCAAACTAAGATTGAAACCCAAATATTTGAAGGATTTAGTCACATAGTCTTCCAAGTTAAATCGTAACATTTATCTCCAAACAACATCAGTTTCTCCTAAAGTCTCGTATTGAAAAGTAATTAACCTAATCACATATCCTCCATGATAGGTTAATCATTTTCATAAATAACCCAAAATCATCTTACTCTTAATTCATAAAATTATATAACTAAAAATAATCAGTCAAACTAACCAGGGACTTCACGTAGTCCAGTGGTAGGCGATAAATACCAGTCGCACTTTGGTTGTGGGTTCGATTCCCACATCTTTGTCCGACGTGACGGGTTGTCACACGGTCTGCATGTTGTCATTTTTCCAAAACTATATAATTCTTAAAACATTCCCCAAAAGAGATAAAATCATCAAAAATGATCATAACATATTTTAACCTCAAGTTTATCTCATGCTTTTCACTTTCCATCATATCATATAATAACCCATAATTACCTCAAAAGTAAGGATCATATAAAACCAAATGGTTTTTTATAACTATGTCCACAAAAGAAAAGATAACTATTACTTGAATAAAATTTGCCTATATTAAACATCAGGGTTACACATAATATAAAAAGTCTTCTAATGTAACCCCATCATCAAAAGAGACTTAATACTCTTAAGAATTTCACCATAACTCTTGAAGCCCTTATATGTTGACATCTTACTCATTCAACATTCTTCATGATCCATTATCCATTCCTTTCCAACTTATTCCGAAATACCTCTTTCCTACAAAAAAAATAATGAATCATATCCTAAGATTCTAAAATAGGAAAACAATAGTCATGAAATAGTACATACCTTTGATTGGTCATTGTCAGTTTCTTCATCCTCAATCGGAATGGCATTAGGTATTGGTAAACGAATATTGGTATGCTCTTGGTGACCCCATTCATGAAACTTCTTCATAGGACATGTGTTTGCATAATGACCATGCACACCACATTTAAAAAATTCAATTGATCCCTCAGAAAGAACTTCTTTCCCTTTCCTCGAGTCAACTGGATGCTTCCTTTTTCCATGGCAGGTTCTTGCTTTATGACCTTTATTTCCACATCTATAGCATATTTCTGTCCCTTTGAAACATTTTCCTAGGTGTTTCTTTCCACATCTTTGACACATAGGTTTTTGAACACACTTACCTTTATGATTATTACCTGTACTTCCGTAGGGATTTTTTTCTTGTATATATGACGTCTTAGAGAAATCTCCAAGGTTTAGGTGGTCAATCATGACTCCAGATAGTTGGTTGAGGATAATCACAAGAGTTCTCATTGCAGCTCCCATATCATTCAGTTGCTTGCTCAAACAACTGTCACAGTTTCCTTCACATCCACTGTTACTTTGGTGCCAGCTAGATCCAGCCATTTACTAAAACCAAAAAGGTCAGTGTGAGTATATCAAAAAAACCATCATGTACTAATGAGTAAGATAAACAGTAAGATATACTTACTCATTCACTTTATCTAAAACTAGGACTCTTTCTGAAATCTTAACCATTATTGTAATTCCACTTATGCTTAAAGAATACCCTAACCTCTAAAGTTATCTAAACCGACCTTTGATACCAACTATAAGCCCCAGCCTTAAACCTTACTTAATATTGAGTTATTACAAGATTACACATTGAGGATCTTTTCAGGTTTAGAGTTTTAGAGAATTAGATCATGAAACTTGCATTACATTCCACATTTAAACAAAGTGGTTACATAAAAGACAGTATTCATTCTTCCCATCAACAGAAACATATTTAAAATATAACGTGGATTCTTTCTTGACACATCCTTGACACTATCATCACATCATGTACCTTTCCCTTGACCTGTGAAAAACATTTCAAAAACTTGGGATGAGCATAAAAAGCTCAGTAAGGGTTATAAAAATATGGAAAGGAAACATGAGTTCATATATACATAAGAATGAAATCATACTTTACCCATAAAACATAGGCACTTTAACATACCTCATCAAACCATGAATAAATCATAGAAAATATAAGACATAAAGGTAACTTGAGGCATTCATAACATTCTTACGTGGGGAGTAACCCTCTTGGTTACGTTTGGAATACCCATCACAGTATATTCCCTAAATCTCTTCGGAGAAACCTTGACGTTTCACTCCTTCGCGTTACCCAATGCATTGGAGAGCTATAACGGGCTCACCCGCCCTTAGTTTATCACGGAACCACCCGTTTTCATAACAATGACCAAGAACCATAACATAAATGTGTCACATAAAACATGCATAAAGGAAACATAACATTTCCACATTTCAATCACAATATAACATTTTAGTATATTGAAATATAGAATCCATTCAAAAAGAAACCATTTCCAAAACCATTTAAAACATTTAATAAAGAGATTTTTGAATCAAAGTGTCCCATACCAACTTGAAGCTTAAAATTTTAAACCATTAATATCCATATAAATAAATCCTTAAAACCATTTTGAAAACATGGATATTAATAAGAACAAATAATTAAAACATTTAAAACGATATTTTGGTTAAAGGGGTTTTACCAAAATTAGAGACACTTGAATACAATAGTTGAGGAATAACATTTAGTCAAAACTTTATAATATCATGAGAATAAATGGATTCATGATATAATACTCCAAAGGACAGTATATACACCATATAAGAGTGAATTGGTGCATAACAACAATGAACCCTCAATAGAAATGTCAAATGTGATGAAATCCCTTATAAAGAAGGTATCCTTAAATTAAGGACAAATCAATATCAAAAATATGTGTGACAAATATAAATACACCCAATATAAGTGGATATTAAGTGTAAAACAATAAAAGGTCATTCACACATATTCAATGGATGACATATTCAATGACTACATGTTGAACCCAAAGAAATCGAAATTGGGTTAAAAAGTTCCCTTGACAGCCTAACGGCATCACATCAAAAAGAGTTGATGAGAGATAAAAAGAGTATCTCGTAACTTGGACATAAAATTTAAATCAATAAGGATATATGAGAACATATCCCAACATAACAATATGTAAATTAAAAGACCCAACAAAAGAAGTCTTTTAAAAAAGAGGAGGGTGAAAGGTTCCCTTACTGACTTGGGTATCTTTCAAAACATACACCCCATGAAAGAAGGACAATAGATCATTGATGTAAATACTCATAAATGAAATTATATTACACAAAGAGTAGAATAATGGGCAGTACATACACCACTCAATGGAATTTGTGGCAATGTAGCATAAATCTCACAGGAATAAAAGTGAGATGAAAAATCCCTTACGAAAACTCGGCAGCCTAACGGCGCCACATAAAACTTCCGAATATGGATTGATGAGATCAAATAGGGTATCTCATCACATTACAATAAAATTTAAATCAAGAGGAATATAAAATAACATCCCCCAACATTACAAAGAGGAGCTTAAAAGAAGTGACATAAAGGAGAGTACTTAAAAAGAAAGAGAGAGGTTAGATCTCTTACGAAAGTTTGGCAGCCCAACGGCGCCACTCAAAACTCCCAAAATGGATTGATGAGAGAGAATAGGGTCTCTCATCACATGAACATAAAAATTAAATTAAGTGTAATATAAAAGATCATCCCAATAACAAGAAATATGATCTTTAAAAGGAGTGACATAAAAGTGTGTACTTAAAAAGAAAGAGATGA
Source organism: Viscum album (assembly GCA_963277665.1). Classification (NCBI taxonomy): domain Eukaryota; kingdom Viridiplantae; phylum Streptophyta; class Magnoliopsida; order Santalales; family Viscaceae; genus Viscum; species Viscum album. The sequence goes on along the minus strand of OY728121.1, from coordinate 1,400,426,709 downwards.
GTAGGATCCCTTACCTCGGGTCCGACTTGACTCGATCGTTCTTTAACGTCCTGAATAATAAACTTGAGTTAATTTCTAATTCCTTAAGAACCTTTTTCAAGTTCATTATTCCTTTTATATCACTTATTACCATGTTATAAACACTATGTAATCATTAAGTTAATAATGATTGTTTTGTCGATATTTGGTTCTTAAGTCGAAAGTGGACTTCTTACAATTACATGTTGTTCGTGTGGCCAAATTTTTATTATATCCAGTATTGTATTCATGATTTAGATATAATATATGTCATATATATCCAGTACATGCATGAATTTATAACATTACATAATCATTTAGAGGTAAGAAATAAAATGCACCGTTCATGGAGACGGTAAGCCGTACGTACGCTTGAACGCTACTTTCATTTCTATTTCGTATTTTATAGAATGGAATAATAATGATATAAAGGTATATTATAATTCCAGTATAATATCATATATAATATCATATTTCCATCCTTTATACGTCCCACATATGGTATTTAACGAATCAAATCACTTTGAGGGGGCGGTAGTCCGCACTTCCTTAAATGAAGATATCGCGTTTACCCATAATGGAAACCATAAAGGTATGCCCAAAATGAAAAAAAACAGAAGATTAAGGAAAACATAAACATATTATATATCATATATAAAAATAGTTACATCATAATGGCCACCTTTGAAGGTGTTAGATGATTATTGAACAATCATCGTTTCAGGAGGCAGAATTTCGCCATCCACGGAAACCGTATGTTCTTTAACCATTTGATGTAGTTGTGTGAGAGTGTAGCTCGAATTAATATTATAACAACATCCTAGTATATTGAATATATTGGTGTTGTTACAAAAGAAATAAATAAAAAGAGTTTAGGGGGTTGGAGAAGCAAAATAAAACAAATGAACACGAGAGAATGAATTACCTTTAAAAGTGTAACTCCTTTTGATTTGAGCCTAAAGGCTTTCTTTGAAAGGATTCTGCCCAAAGGGAATCCTTTAGGATGAGTAGAGGGATGTGGAGAGAGTAAATGGTCAGGGGTTGGCCGAGCCAAAGTCTTTAGGAGTGTGTGAAATGAGGTAGAGGTGGGGGCCTTTTATAAGAGGAGGGGAGGGGCACTTTTGGAAAGTAAGAAATATTACTTTATTTGAAAATGTGTTTCGGTTTTAAAAGGTCCCACATTGATAGAATTCGTGGATAAGGTGATAAGGGTTCGAAATCCACTCATCCAATTGGTTTTGGACATGTGTAGTTCATAGATTTTACATTATCTTCCCATTTTATTTAAATCGTCAAATAATGATGTCATCACTGCATCATTATTATGTCATAAATAATTTAATTTATTTAATGTCTAAAAATTATAAAAAAAATACTATGATGTAGGAAATCTTTTTATCTTTCCAATTAATATTTATAAACAAAATTTGGACTTGTTTAACCCTACTTAAAAACTGTTTTAGTAAAACAACTCATGTTTGTGTCAATTTAATTTTAACATTAAATAAAAATATATTATTGTCATTTTCCAACTAAAGTGGCTCCATGGGGTCCCCAAGTTGGCCCATGGCTTTTCTTGGTCGGCCATGACTCACCCAATAGGTGTAGGACAAGTGTCATGTTGTTTTCACATTCTTATAATATCATTTTTACCTTAAAGTACACTAATTACCACTAATCGCGATTAAAAACTTAATAAGTTACTATTCACCAAAAAATTATTTTTATCCCATTGAACCACATTTTACTTCTTAATGACAACCATGTATGTCGGATTTTTGAAATTCAAAACACAAAGATGGCAAAATTCCATTTAAACGGAAAAATCAGTTTTTATAAGTACCACTTAGTGGTTTCACTATTCATCAAAAATTGAAGTTTTTTAGAAAAATCCTAAAAATTCACCCTAAGCTATATTTGATATTCTGAATTCAAAAATGAAGTCCGTTTTACAAAATTGAAAACATATAAGTCACATTAATTAATTTAATAATTAATTCCCGCTGTCAAGACAAATAGCATGTTTTTATGAAACAATAAGTATCAAAAGATTGACACTAGTTTAAGTCTGATTTCAAAGTGAAATTAATTCCAACGACCACTATTGGATTTAATGGTAAAAATATTTTCTAATTTCACTTTAAAACCAATTAAAAATATTATCTAATCATATAAATAAATTATATTAAAAAGAGGTTTTGAATTAAAACACAACATTTTACACTATTCATTAAAAAATGAACTTTATCGGAAAAATACCAAAAAATTACACAAAGTAAAATTTGATGTCCCGATTCTTAATAAGAGTTTTATTTGGTCCAAAATAATGTATAAGAGTGATCAAAACTATATTTAATGACGGTTCGTCATCAAAAGGCGACAAGTGAACCTTTAGGGAAAACTAGGGCATATACGCCTAAAATTGAATTCTTTCCGTATTTTAAGCCTTTATCTTTTATTTTATAAATGTAAAAACATTTAAAAACATATATAATCATATTTTAGTTATTTCTATCCATTCCCGCCATTACAACGGCTACATGTTAACTACCATTTAAAATAATATTATTTTATCATTAGAGTGCAACGTAAGATTCCCAAGAAACTCGTTGTTGCGTGTTGGGTACGCCATCGAGCATAGAGTCCCCTTTAAAGTCATATCAATATTTTATTCACAAATATGGATAAATATGAAAATGTCATATTCTTTATTTACCTGGGGTGTTACAATATCATATTTGAAAAATGATATAAAATAAATCAATTGAGATATTTTAGCTTTACATCTTCCCAAAGGAGATCTATCTTCACCTTGTTGATAGACTTCCAACCAGGATATAAAATTCTAATCCTGCAATGGCTCTGCATGCCAATATAGTTGATAAACTGCATTGCATTTGGTCTAGTTACATTATTAACAGCATCAAAACTAATATGTAATCGCTCATCTCCATGAGAAAGTGATAGTTTTGTTAAACATGTAATAAAATGTAGACCAACTCAAGAATTAAATTTTCAAATAATAAAAGAAGAATAATCCCTCGTTGAAGTCTCATCAATAGTCCTATAATTATTTTTTGTAAATTAAAATCATTCTTTCATTAAATAATTATAATACTGGATATTTAATAAAAAGAAAAAATAAAAATACCATAGTAGATGTTCTTCTATCTCTGTATCTATATGTGTTATTATAATAGGAAAAGGTATTGAAATTATTGTGTAACTAAATATTATTAGACAAGTAATTAATTAGAAAATAATAAAATAGAAATATGTAAGTAAAAAAACTGGCACACATGTGTAAGTTAAAAAAATTATTTCATGATTATTAACCAAAAAAATGAAAGGTGAACTGTTAATTATGAACATTACTTCTATAAAGATATAAAAATTTAAAAATTTAAATCTCAAAGTTTGAAAGGGTGTTTACATATGTGTAAACTAAACCAAAATATAATAATGTACATCGGGTATTTAATTGAAAAATGTTTAACTATAACCATGTAATATAAAACTGTAACACAAAAAATCAAATAAATAATCCAATATATATAATTAAGTATCATGTAGTTAAAAAATAATATAGTTTTCACACATGTAAATTTTTAAAAAAAATATAATGTAAATAACTTCCATATTAATTAGTAGATAAATTTAGTGTTTTCCCATATCCCTTCAACATGATCATTTCATATTGTATGCACTATGTCTTTATTATAGTCATTGTTATCCAAAAAGTGTGTAATAGACAAAGAAGGCTCATATAAATCAATAACATCATCATCATCCTCATCATCCAAATGGATTCTTTTCCCTTAAAAAATTATGGAACACTGGTCATTCGATGGATCAATGACATAAAATATTTTCTTTTCCTGTTTGGCCATGTTAAACTGTTCCTCATTGAAACTAAATATTTTCTAATCAACCAGTTTAAACCCATATTCAACTTGTTTCACACCTCTATTACTTGTAATCTAATTACACTTAAACACGATGAATCAAAATTTAATATAATAAATTTCCCATATTTATTCAAGAACTCCCAAATATAGTATTGATTTAGAAAGTTTTGTTTTTCTATTGTACTTGAAAAATGTAGTGCCTCAGTGAAGACCATTACACCACTATTTTGAATGGTACTATTTTCATCCAGATTCTTTGTGTAAAATGTGTACCCATTAATATCAAAACTAGACCGTGTGATAACATTAATAAATGGTCCCCCTGCCAAATATTTCAATGTTTCTAGTATAGATATATTTGTGATGGATTTCTATTTAATCCATGAAACAAATGTCTTTTTATACTCAATCATCTGCCACTTTTCATTTCTTTTAAGATATCGTAACTTTAATTCTGCAATATGTGATGATATATATGATTGAACCTCATTTGTGTTTCTTAAAATGTATAAATGTTACTGAATCACTTCATCATGTGGAATTAACTTTACCTTTAATCCTAAAATCCCCCTTCATTTATTATTAACAGGAATATTTTGAGATATAAGTAGACTAATATTCTCCACTTAATACAAATAATCATTATAGAACTCAATAACATCTTATAATACATATTTTTGAACAATGGAGGCCTCTGGTCGATAAGTATTTTTAACATATCCATTCAAAATTTTCATATATCTTTCAGAAGAACACATCTATTATAGATATACAAGCCCACATATTCTGATCTCATGAACGAAAGGAATCACCGGATGAAACATTATATCAGAAAACATAGGTGGTAAATACATTATAGATGAAAAATAATAATATTAGATTCATTATCAAACACATCTAATTTTTTTGGATTGATGAATTTGCTACAAACATATTTGAAAAAATTACACAACCTGATGATAGTTTTTCTAACAGTTGTTGCTAATATATCACGCAGTTCAACCGATAGAAGTTGTTGCATCAATACCTGATCATCATGAGATATCAAACATATTAATTTACAATACTTCAATGATAATAAATTCCTCACATTTGAAGAATGACCTCTAGTTCCTTTAATACCCTGAAGAAACTGGCAAAAATCCATCTTCTCAATCTTTCTTAATGTTTGAAAAGATGGAGGAAAATATGTTTTGTTTCCTTTTATAGTGGGAGCTAACTCCAAACATATTCCCATTGATATCAAGTCCAATCTAGTATAAAATACATCTTTTTTATTTATTTTTTATGTTTAACAAAGTTCTAATCAAACTGTCACATATGTTTTTCTAAGCACGCATAACATCAATGTTTTGTTTTATCTCTAAAAAACCTATAATAAGGTAGTTCGAAAAAGATAGACAATTTCTTCCAAATATTTTTTTAAAGACTAGAATTTCTTTTCTTTCCAAATATCAGTGAAATATTTTTTACCTAGTAATAATATTCTTCAACTAACAGTGGTCATGGGTGAAGATTGTATTCCTTTAAAACGTTTAATGATTTTTTTAATCTATGATAGGGACGATCAATTCGTAAAAATATTTGATGTCACATGTACACTGTCTTTAATCTATTATGAAATTGATAATATTAATTCTCTTCTTCACAAATTGGTCATGATTTATTTCAATTTACACTGTATCTAGATAAGTTTCTATATTCATGAAATTCATTTACAGTGAACATTATCATAGCATGCAAAAGAAAATACACTTTATTGTATGCATCAAAAACTTTAACACCTATTTACCATACTAGTTTTAAATCATCAATCAATTGTGAAATATAAAAAACAAATATCATTTCCTAGATATTTTGGTCTAAAAATCGTCAAGCTCATCATAACATATTTTTTCTTCATAAATATATGTGGGGAAAAGTTTTAAACTACCAAAAAAACAAGCCATGAACTATGTTGGCTATTTAGGCTTTGATATGGATTCATTCAATCAGTATACAATCCCATTCTTAGATTTCTAACTTCACTTCCAAAATCACACATTTTTTATCAAATATATTTCACTATAGTGAATCAGTAGGGTGACATAAGTTACCATCAGAGATGTGATAATCTGAATTCCATATTAATTTTTTTCATCAATTGAATTTTCAAATAGACACTTAAAATGAGGTATTATTGGATAGTGCCAAATTTCATTAGTAGGAGCTTTGATTTTGGTACATAGGATTGAATCAGAGTTGAATTATCTGAATTGAATAAAGGAATTGTTGGATGATATTATTAGAAGTTAAAAAATTGATTTTTTCATTAGGTTATATATAAGTACCTGATAATGAATATGTGTTGAATTTTTCATTAATCTTATAGTGTGATGTCCCACATGTAGGAAAACTTGATAAATATTCATATTCTTTTATATACAACACACACTAATTTGGGAAATCATGTCTCTTTTATACCCCAATACCATTGGGCATAATATTTTTTTCACCTAATAATTGGAATTTGGAAGGCCATTGCTTTCTAGAAGTTTCTCTTTTAAGAGCTAAAGTAAGTTGGAGAAAATTTTATCACTCCACACATTTCTTTCTTTCTAGTTAACTAATCTCAAAACTGCTGAAAACACTGTATATTTACCACAACATGGGAATAATGGTTTCTTATAATCTCCATACAACCATTCAAAAGTTTCTTTTTTTGATGACATCAACACCTAAATCCTAAATTAATTATTCAATATAATCATCTTCTTTATTATGAATATTTTCATCAACATTATATTTTGAATTTTCTGTTCTTTCACAATGTCGGATCCAATGTGTATAATTAAGAAAAAACCATAACAAATTAGATGATCCTTGATTTATATTGATGTTAACATTATCATATTCAAATAATTCTCACATGTAAAGAAAATCAAATATACGTTTTTAAGATCTTGTTTATAAAATTCAAAGAATTCGTCAACTTATTTTTTATATTCACTAGTGTTTGTTCATAAATTTATCCAGCTATGATTCATTCAATACATGATATCTCATTATAATCATTGAATATATTAAAACATATAAATAGTTAATTATATATATATAAATAGATAATTTTTAAACATAAACACATTCAATAAAAATTATTGGTAATCAAATAGGAAACATCTAACAAATATGAAAATTAATTAATGATAATATGTTATTTCAAAATAATATGACCATTTTAAGATTTATTGTTTTTGATATTATTTCAAAAGAATATATAAATTAATTAATGCTAATATATTAGTTCATTTATGGAAATATTGTTTCAATCATTTGACATATGTCAATTTAATTTATTAAGTTAAATTACACAAAATGTTAAAATATTTTATTTGAAAAAAATCCTGTTATAATATAAATTATCTATATTATGAATTTAAAAAATAGTACATTTTTTATTTTTTGTATTATATAGATTTGTTTTATTTATATTATAATTTAATTATTTTCAATCATCTGACATGTATTAGTTCAAATTACATAGTTTTTACATTAGTTCAGTGTCACGTGTGTCAAATGGTATTAATTTAATGGGTGAAAAATATAGATTCATTACATGTGATGTAAATTATATTGATGAATGATGACAAAAAATATCTTTGTTCATTTCACAATAGATATCTTCACGACTGTTTGATAATTTCATCAAATACAAAATATATCAAAATAAACAAACTTTAAGAACATAATTTATAAAAAAAATAAACTGCATACAAATAATTGAAATAAGAACTCAACAATATAACTAAATGATATATAATTTAACTTTAAAAATAAAAAACTGACAAAATTCTGATTTCCCCAAGGAAAATGGATCCCTAATTTGAACTTTCTCCCTCAAATTATTTGAAAAAACAAACAGTGAAAGATCTTACAAAAATGTTTGTAGAAATGAAAAAAAAACAATAAAAAGGAAATAAAATCACACCCTAGATGATGTTCAGTTAGAAAACAGTTTCAGAAAAGGAATTAGATAAAGAAATAATGATAGAGGATGAATAATTGAAACCACATATCGTGAAATGATTATAAATATCAAAGGAAATAAAGAGAAATCAACATTGTGATAACTAGTTCGCCGTCAGGTTCGTTGCGAGTCAAGAGAGGGTTTCAAAGTTCTCTAAAAATGAGGGTTTCGTGATACTTTGTTTTTTTAAAAACTTTTTGGCATCGGTTTTCACAAAAACTGATTCCATTTTTTTTTCATTTATGGCGTCAGTTTTTTACAAAAAATAACGTCGTAAGTCAATTTCCGTGGTGTGTTTGGTGTTGGTTTTTTTAAAAACCAATGAAAAAACTCAATATAATTTTTTTGGATTTTTTTATGTTGATAATTATGCCCAAATGTTCCCACATATACATTTTTCATTAATTTATAAAAAATTGATGCCATATCTTCAATGTTGAAGAAACTATTTTTACTAGTGATCCTTGTTCCTTATACTTATATCATTATTCCAGAATGTAAAACATGAAATAATTATCATGTATATAAATTATATTTATATTATAATAATATATAGAATATAGGAGTTCCAAATTTAATACATTATTCATGGAGACGGTAAGCCATACTTACGCATGAATCCTATTTCCATTTTTATTTTTGTATTGAAAGAAAGAAAGAAAATCAAATATATGAATATGTATATAATATCATTAGAATAAAATTATACATTTATATATATATATATTTCATATAAGTTCACTAAACCCATCCTTGATGCATTTCATGTAGCGTATGAACGAATCATATTGCTTTGAGGGAGCGGTAGTCCCCACTTCCTCAAATGAAATTATTGTATTAACCCCAAATGAAAAGTAAAAAGACATGTGTTGTAAAAGGAATATGAAATCTTAAAGAAATAATAAATATAATATATTACATATATAAATAGAGTTTCCATCACAATATCCACCATGATTGGTGGAAAATGAAAAATGAACAGTCATCATTTTGTGAGGTAATAGTTAACCGTACATAGAAATAGTATGTTCGATATCCATTAGATTGAGGTGTGTAAAAGTTTAGATCAAAAAATTAGCATAAAAAAATCCTAGTATATTGAGGATACTGGTGTTTTCATACATGAATGTAATAAATATAGTGTAAGGGTGGATAAGGAAAATAAATTAAAGGAGTTTGAGAGAAGACATTACCACTCAATCAGGTAACTCCTTTTAGTTTATGCTAAAAGGCTTCCTAGAGCTTCCGTCTACCCAAGGTAAGGATTATAGAAGGAAGGGACAGAAGTTGGGAGTTTCTTTGATCAGATATTGGGTAATAAAATGAGATTTATAGGTGTGAGTAAGTGGTTATAGTTGGTGGCCTTTTATAGGAAAGGGAAAGGACACACTTGGCAATTTTGAAAAATAGTCAGGTGTACCAACGTTTTTACCTAAAAAAGTCATAAAAAACAAAAAACAAATAAATAATGAAAGGTTTATGGGTTAATAATGTCAAAAAAATGGTATTTGGATATGTATCTAGGTCTTTTTGGTTCTTATATTTATGGCTTAGTACTTTATTAACCTTATTTTTCTCATAATCGATGCAATTAATTTTAACCACTTTCACTAATAGTTTGGGTCAAAAACGATGTTGAACTTATTATAAATTATAAATTATTATTATTAAAAATATATAATCCAATTTTCTAAATTATAATCACATAAGTAGAAAAAAATAATTTAAAATTAATCCCACTAATGGGACAACACTGTGGGTTTTTAACGTAAAAACATCCAAAAGTTTCGTAAGTTTTTATATATAATTTCAATGTGAAATAATTTAGAATGATCTAAATTTAATTAATTTATAAAAATATCATCTAAATAAAATATTAAACCATTTTAAAATATAATTTATCCTTTGAAAAAAATTATATGAAAAATCAGTTTTGAATTAAAATCCAGTATTTTTAATTATTCGTTGAAAAAATGAAACCTTACAGAAAAAATACAAAAAAATTATCCCAACCTAATTTTTATGTCTCACTTCCAAATATGAAGTTTATTTTTACATATTAATTCTATAAAGTCCAAAAAATTGATTTAAAATTGGTTCTTCATAAAAATATGATAAAACTACCTTTATAAAAATATAGGTTTTTATGCATAAAATTTGGTTTGTTATTATCTTATGTCTATCGAATCTATTGGATGAATAAAAATAATAATTTATTTAATATATAAAATAATTATTATATTAATATAAATTACCAATTTTAATTAATTTTATTTACTTGGTTAAAATAAATTTGTGACTATAATAATATTTTTCTTTATATTCAATCAATTTTTATATTCATTTCTAATTAATTGGTAACCTATGAATTCAATTTATTTTTTTGTAAACCACATATTTTTATAATTTAGTTAATACTATTCCTATATATCAACTTAATGGATAAGAAATATCCTATTTTAATAATATTTTTAATTATATAATATAATTGGGTAACACTCAGTCTTCCGTGTTATGCAAGCCATCAAGGAAGGTCAATCTTGCATGTAATATACGCTAACCAATTTTTTCTGTGTAATGTATGCCAATTTGGTGTTTCATATAACATACTCTAAGATAATGTTGTATAAAAGGAATATTCTACTTAGTGAAAAACTATTTTCTAGTGTTTCGTGAAATGAAAAATATGAAAAGATTAAATTAATTAAAAAATATATTTCAAAAATCTCTGGGTGTTACATTCTATCCCCCTTAAAATTAATTTCTCCCTAGAAATTCGTCTAGGTTATTAAAATATTAATACTTGAAAGTTTCATTCATAGAAACACACATCATAAAAATTAATACTAAAACTTCCCTTAAAAATGGATGTTGGAACCATAATAGTTACCCTAAGTAATATATGATTGGGTTTCCACATAGGAGAATATAGGTTGGGAGTGAATACTATACATGGAAGAAAACTATAAATATTTTTAGGGAGTGGTTGATCTCTTCAATCCCAAACAAATGAATAATCAAAGAAAAGTTGAGGACATTAATGTCTTAAATATGTGATGATTTATAAGACCATTGGTTTAACAAAATTTAAGGTATTATGTCAACACATTTTCTTGATCATTATCCAATATTTGAGAAATTATTCTATTGAACAATAATATAAGTAGATATATTTACACGATATGTTTCTATAAAAAAATTCATTCTTTTTTTTGTGATTTTATTAATTTATAATTTATTAAATACTTTAAGAAATGGATGCCCAGAAATTAAATTTGATGCCTGAAGAACTAAAATACACTTTTAGAAGATCCTAAGGCCTATAAAAGAATAGAAAGTCTAAATATTTTTCTCTTCAAAATAAATATGCATTAGTCTATAAAATGTAACGCTATCGATTCATCATTAATATTTATTCATAAAAAATAACTACACATTAACCGGGATATCACATAGGCCAGTGGTATGTGTGAAACCCTTATCGTCCTTCGATCATGGTTTCAAGATCCACAACCTTATCAAGTTTGATTTATTTTCACCTCAAATACATTATTTCATTTTAAAAAACAACACTAATATAATTTTCAAAATATATAATATGTACATACTTAAAATAAGTTTAATCACTAAATATCTTTTTAAACAGGGTTTTTAATACAAATTTAGTGCATAAGTACTTCCTTCAAAGTTTAACTTAAGATTTTCATAAATGGTTAAACTTACAACCCTTCTCAAAGATGAAAATCAAAAACTTTAGAAAGAGAGCCACAAAATCAGATTGAAATTTATTCCCCTGTATATTACAAAGTATATCTTTGTTGTCACATTCCAAACATGTGAATACCCTCATCATATATTCTCTTGAAACATGGTAATACCCTAAATTTTCATAAATCCTTTTGGAAAACATGAATTTTCCCATATTCCAAAGTATATTGGATCTATTCTGTGAATCCAAAAATGCTGTAAAATTTATCAATGATATCATAAAGCACCTATAAAAAATCCCTTACTTAGTTCCAAGGTAATAATTACCATCAAATTTACTTATCCATATCCAACATATCATTATTTAAATATCATTATCTCAATTTTAGGAATTAATTAAGGTTTAACTTCCCTTAATCAAAATATCACCATTTCCTGAAATCATTTTTCTATGTCTTCATCACCATTCAAAATGTCATTTTCAATCCTGAATGAAATATTTTACTAAAAATACTTATACATTTCATGATTCATATTCCAAAACATAAATACTTCATTAATATATATTTATTCTTAAAACATTAATATGACTTTATAAACTTATTTCTTAATACCTCATTACTATAATATGAAATATGAATCATGTTTTAAGGTTCCTCAACCTCAATATAATAACTCTTCTTATGATCAATGTAAACAATACTGTAAGAATATCACATTCCTTTCACACGTCATTTGAAATATTTTTATCTTTAGAAGTATAACCAATACTCATACCACCTTCCTGATTATCTTTATGATATTTCCAATTGGAACATCAATTTTCATATTGCCCATAATTTCCACATCTGAAACATTTAAGGTCAACCATGTTCCTTCTAGTTATCTCCATTGACTAAAACTAGAAAGCATAGTGTGAGAAACATTCATCATATTAGGAATCATGAAAAATTACTTTCTAGGTTCCTAAATCACGACTCATACTTATTTATTATATGAAAACTTAGTTTTTTTCTAGGTTATTCATAGAAAAATTATATTTAAATCCTTAATAATGGTTCATGGAGAGTTTGTGAATTTCCAAATCATATCCCTCAGGAGTGTCAAACCGAGTGTGCATTAATTCCCATTGTCCTGTAATATATTACCCCAGGAGAGGCCCATAACATTTTGATAGAGTTGTTACCCATAGGTGCATATTTTCCAGAGCCACATCCACTTATAGTATCTAGATAGGGATGTATTTCTAGGAAACCAATTACTCTATCCTTTACCAAAATTCCAGGACATTTTTCTAAAAGTTGACTCATTCATATCCTTGTCCTTAGAGACATATATAGACATATCCTTAGAAATATACCTAGGGATATCATTAATGTTTCCTCATCCTAGTTTCCAAAGGTTAATTAAGCATGTTCTCTAATACCAACTACAGTAAACCTCACTTTTCAAATCATTAACATTACCTAATTTTTGAAGAATACTTAAACATTATAAAAGAAGACACCCAAAGACCATATTTGGTCTAGTTCCTTTGGAAACATGGAAACATAAAAACTAGAACATGAGTGAGATACACTATCTCCCACTATGTTCTCTAAGACTAGAACCCCTCTTAGACACATCATACAAAAAAATATATCTTCATAACCTGGGGAAGGAAGCATGAAAATGGGTGATCTCAGATGCTTAGTAAGGGAAAACGGGGGATATGTAAGCATAATCATGAACATAAGGGCATGAGAACATGATCATGAAAATAGAAGATCATACCCTATATGTCAAAGATCATAAACATGAATCATGACATAAATCTTAGAAATTCATAATACATGAATCACAAGAAAATAATGAAAATAATCCATGAAATCATAACATAGGAATAAAACATGGAATTGTGGTAAATAGATAAGAATATAATATTATTTCCTCAGTACCCAAGGAATTTCTGTCAAGACCATATTGGTAGTATGAGTTCACCCCCATACCATCTTGGTATTCATCTTTTACTCCCATGGCCATCTTAGTGGAATGAGTTCACTAATCATACCATCTTGGTATTCATGGTTCACTCCCATGAACATATTAGTCTATCTCACGAGATAAAAATCTTTACCCAATACATTTTAAGGAGATATAGGTCCCAAACATATTATAATGAAATCATACATACATGTTCAACAGGATCATAAATAATCATATAATAACCTATGAAATGAAATGGGTATAACAAACATGTAATCATACCATAACCTATGTAAAAAAGAAAAGTTTCATAATAATTTGATCATAAACATAACCCGTGAAAAGAATCAGGTTTTAAAAGCATATAACCCATGAAATAGAAGCATGTTTCATAAAGACCATGACATTAAGCACAACTGTTTCATAGAAAGAATATGAATGGAACCTTTAGATTATTTCCTAAAAGGGAATGTGTAAGGACCCGACCCTAGTTGCCCGAAGTCGGTGCCTTATTTGATTACATTGGAATACATACAAGGAATAAGAATCCTAAAGGACCAAGTAGTTTAGTATTATTGGAAACAAGATACATACATAAGTTTAACTTTACAACATGAAGGGAAACAAAACACTATTTTAAACCACTAGAAACATCACGTATCCTAGATTATGCTTGTAAGTCATTCATAAATTACTTCTTCATGTAATGAGAAAATGAAACATAAGAAAGGGGTGAGCTCAAACGCTTAGTAAGAGTAAGCAATACAGCGGAAGATAATATAAACATTAGACATGGTGAATAAATGAGAACACATGCCTTTAATAATAAACTTGAAACATATTATGGCAAGAATATGAACAAAAAAAATAATTCCATAATTAAACATAATCTTGGGTATTCTACTAGTTGAATAACCACATGAACTTCAAATACTAGCATCATAATGAGGGAAGTTCATATGCCGAACATCATAACCATACCGTCCAAGCCTCGTGCTAGGACCATAATCATTTTGTCAAGGCCTCGTGCTAAGACCATAGTTTGTCTCATGAGACCTACTAATGCATCGAGGGGCTATAACGGGCCCCACACATCACATAATAAGTCCAATGCATTCCTAATATGAGTGGGGATCAACATAAACAACATATAAATTCATATTGAAACTATCATATGAAATGTAACTAACTTTCACCAATTATTGAACATAAACACTAACCATTCGAAATAATATGATGAATGGTTTTAGGATAGATCATCCAAAATAAATTTAGTCATAAAACATTAAATAAAATATGGTATATGACTTCATAAATGATTAAACCGAATAATACCATCGAATCAACAAGAGCATTGAACGAAAATACTCTTATAAAATCATTAAGCAATTTTGAGATAAATACTCTTTTATTTGAAAAGAAGAGTTATTTTGGAAAATATTTGTACAAAACTAGAAGTGAAGTAAGATAGTATTTTAATAATAAAGTGAGTATTTTTATAAATATAATGATTTCTAAAAACAGATTATAGAGTGCCCTTGTAAATAGATATGAATTGGAAAAATTCCCTTGAATCGGGCTTCTATTTGGAAACAATTTTGAAAGTTCCTTTTAAAATGTGTAACTATCCATAAAATAAGGAAGGTTTTTGGTT
Source organism: Viscum album (assembly GCA_963277665.1). Taxonomy (NCBI): domain Eukaryota; kingdom Viridiplantae; phylum Streptophyta; class Magnoliopsida; order Santalales; family Viscaceae; genus Viscum; species Viscum album. Next base: position 1,400,411,450 of record OY728121.1, on the reverse strand, counting down.
TGTAAACATATATATGATACTGACACAGAATATATTATGAGTAAATAACAATACATAAGAATTTAATTGAGGTAATTAGACAGTGACAGTAACCCGAATGAAAACGGAAGTTCAGGTGAAAACCCCTTACAACAATGTGATCGGTTGAATCATATGACCATAACTTAATAAATATCAAGTGAATCATTGAATAAAATTAATATAAAGAGAATAATGTTATTATATATATCAAATGGCAGTACACATATACCACATATAAGAAATAAGTGGCGAACGATGAAAATCTCACTGAAATGAAAGTGAGATGAGGAACCCCTTACATTAAATCCAAATGTGTTATCCTCTTGAACTTAAGGTCCTGGAATGTGAAATTATACATATCAATAACTTATTTCAGAACCTAATATACATTTATTTAGTTAATCATAATTATTTTTTAGTTCCTTTATGTTATTATTTATAAGTTATTATATTGAATTTTGTCATTTCAGGGTGTTTGTTTTCTTGATTTTTATATTCGGTTCACTTGCTTTTAAGTAATGAAGTTAAATGGATGTAAATATACAGAATTGAAATTAAATATTACTTATGAACATACGGAATTTTTAATTTCCATTTCTATTATTTGGTTACATGGAATGAGGTTGAATCATTAGATGACAACCACTTCGATTATTCGGCGGTACATGGATTATTATGAACTAGTTTTGTCATATAACTTAATTATATGTACATATTATGGTTCCTGAATATTAATTAGGTTATAAAACATATATTATAGTCTGGTTAAACCATGAATATGGTATAATGACCAGTAATGAAGAATAAATTGAAGAATGAAACTTCGTCGTCCACGAAGGTTATAAATCGGAACCTCATGGACGTCGATTTCGTTTATAAAATAAAAGGGAGGGAGTAAGAATAATTAAGATGGTTATTCAATTAACATGATATAAATACAGTATATAGATTTTATTGGAGTTATCATGATCATTTGGACATAGGAGGTGAGGAAAGAAGAAGAAAAGAAAGGAATCTTAAAATGAAAGAAAACTTGATGAATTTCTCACGAATATTCGGCAGCCTAACGACGTCTCATAAAATTTTATAAAAATAGTTTGATGAGTGGAATATAATATCTCATCATTCATACATAATATGGAAAGTAAGGGGGAATATTTAATGAAATATCTCAACACAAGACAAAGGTAATGGAGGAGAATAACATAAAATGAATTAAAAGAATGAAAATAAAAGAGGATGTTTACCTCTTGATCTCTTCTCCTTGAGATCCTTCTTAAGGGATTTGGTTTTGGTCTTTTGGTGATAACATAAGCTCTATGACATGGGGAAGATGATTGGGGAGGGATTTTGGCAGAATTTAGACAATGCTCAAGGCTTGAGAGGTGAGGGAGGAAGAGAGGAGTGAGGGTGGTATTTAGAGTGGAGGAGGGGTGGTATTTTAGATTATTCTAATCATTATTGTAATATTTTTATCAAGACTATGAATAATCTCAATGAAAGTGACCATAAATAGTAATAATATCATGTGAGTTAGAACCAAGTGGCCTTGCATCACCTGTGATGTCATGAATAGTGTATTTAACTGATAATTTGTATATACGGTATTTTATCGTATTTCACTATTCATAAAAAATTCTAGAATTTCAGAAAAATATCAAAAATTCACCCCTACCATTTTTCGACGTGTAGAATTAAAAAGTGAAATCCATTTTTCAAAAATAATTTTCTAAATATTATTAATTTAATTTTTAAATAAGTTCACAGTTAATTCAAAAAATAACAATATTGAAGTGCAATTAGTTTTATGTGACATTGGAAAATTAATTAAGATCCCATTATCCTATTGCCTTGGGAAAATAAAATAATATTATTATTTTCTATTCATGAGGTCATGTTACTATTCATATTAATATTCATATTAGTATTCACAAGGGTATGTTAATATTCACCAAAAATCAAGTTTGTTCTATTAGACTCCAAATGATTTACTGAACACAACTCTAGATGACAATTTATTGAAATTAAAAACATAGAAGAGGATATATTATAAAATTGCATTCTATATTTATTTCCAAAACCTTGGGGTGTTACATTATTCTCTCCTTTGAAGAATTGTGTCCTCACAATTCATTTCATAACCACAAAAGAATGCTCTTGGATTTTCCTACCACATCTCCCGTCGTAGAGGATCCTCAGGTGCATTCAGCGGAAAACCCAAATTGTTGCTCAAATCCTCTAGTTTTATGACCCAGACACACCTTGGACAGAAGGGGTTGATCTCTTACATCGAACACTCGGGCTTCCAGAGGAAGGCTCGAATAGTGCAATGTTTGGAAATGTCTGAATGGACCAACATACGAAGAATTCGCCGAACTATGTCTCAATTGAGGACATCTAAGTCATAGATATTGTTGTACAGGCTAAAACTAAGGATTTGGTACATGTATGCTGCACAAAGGTTTCCCTCCAAAGCAGCCCCTTGAAAACATAACTTTTCCGTATAGTTCCATTCTAGGGTGAAACATAGGAAAATCCCTTCGTGGTATTTTCCTCTTCGCCTGTACTCAGCCAATTGTACCATAGATAAGCGGTAGTAAATAGAAGCATTCCCTTGACAGGTGCGGAGAATGTCTGGACTGTTTGTCACTTCATATAGTTGTTTACACGTTTTTCACAAGTTTTCAAGAGGTAGGTACTCTTCTTCATAGGTTTTGATCACAATGATCTCCAAGATCTCCACAGGAAGAGATAACATATGGGTTTGTCCTTACATCTAAAGATTTATTATAAAAGTTCACTTAGTGATACTCATTCAAAAGTATAACTGATGAAAGGATAACAAAAAGAAGAGACAACATGCTATATTCTTATATAACCACTGGTTCAAAAATTAAAACTGGGCTAATGGTTTCTGAGTCCTCCAATACATGAATCCCCAACCTAGTTCAAAGATTTCAATCTCCCAGAACCATACGCAACACTAGACACACGTTACTCCAGAAGTCCCTTTACCAGGAACACCACCGATGCTAGGGTGCTCATGACCTCAGGTGAATTACTAAGGTAGTATTCATCTACTCGATTTCCTTAACCCAGACACACTCCAGATAGTTAGGGTAGAAACTGTGCTTAGAGAACTCAGGCTTCTATAGAGAGGCACGATAAGTGTGGAGGTCAGAAATTTCAGTGTGGACTAAATCCCTATAATTCCCACATACCACATCATTCTTGAAGATATTGACATCTTAAAGTTCTTCGTACACATTAAAACTCAGGATCTGAAATAGGTAGGTTTCTCGATGGTAACTATCCAAAGTAGCTTCCAGAAATTTACCCACATCTTGGTAGTTATCAGCAAGAGCGAAACATAGAAAAAGATCTTCATGATACTTCCCTCTTTTCCTATATGCAGCAAATTGTGAATATGAAATACGGTAATAAACCATATTGCTTCCTTGGTAAAGATGGATAATTTTTGGACTATTCGATACCCAATGGAGTAGTTTACAAGTCAGACGTAAGTTGGCATAGGGATGGTCCTCTTCAGAGAATGTATTGACAATTATAGTCTCTAGCAACTCGGTAGGAAGTGATAAAATATTGGTTGGTTGACTCATCTTCTATCTGAAAAGTTTTAGTAAATCAAAATTCAGTATGGAAAATCCATTTTAAACCAAGTTATTGTTTTATATAAAAACATATCAAAAAAGAGAATACAACATCATTCATTTAGACATGATTTATAAAACTCAAGAAATTACACAATCTCTTGATCCCTTTCACAAAACATTAGTACGGACTTCCTAACATCCTTGGTGATGTCCCTAAACCTCCACCGCCTAAGGAGGAAGGTTTTATTCAACTCTACTCCCAGGGCAAAACAAAGATCGCGAGTCTCCTCTTCCCAAATACACTCTCGATAATTTAGATCATGGTTAAACCCAAGCCCTCATTTGATATAGGTGGTTTTCCAGATATAGGCACGGGTATCATAAAGTTCTGAGACATCCACTTGGATTTGGTTACTAAAGATCTTTCGAACCACATCATATTTGAAGAATTGGATGAAAGATTAAAAATCGCAGAGGTCCCCAAGAATGCTGAAACACAGGATTTGGTACATAAAGACTGCGCAGAAGTCCAGCTCCTTTGCAGCTTCTCCAAAAACTATGAAGGCCAACCATTTCTTATTCAGGGTGAAACACAGGAAGAGTAACTTATAGTACTTCCCTTTATTTTTATAATTCTCGAATAGTGCATTGGCCATTTGGTTATACACAACTTCCGATCCCCGGAAGATTCGAAGGACATTTGAGTTGTTTGAAACTTTGTAAAGAAGCTTGCAGGATAATAGGATGTTTCCAAAGGGTTCATAGTCTTCCGTACACGACTTCAATATTATAGTCTCGAGGGTTTTCGTGGTAAGGGAAAAAAGACTTGTACCTTCTTTTTCCATCTGAAAATTAAGAAAACATCGCTCTTAGTATTGTTTAATCAAGTTTTTAATTATTCAGTTCTAGTTTCTAAAGTTATTCAAACACAATCCTATGAGGAAAATTTACATTAACTCCCTTATAATGGCTTGTAAAGAATTTGAATTATCCTAATCATATCACCCGGGAGTGTCGTAACCAAGAGTGCAGCAAGACCCGTTGTCGTGTACCAATTCCCATTCGAGTCTAGCTCAAAGCGGTATTTTCGGGTTTTACCCCTAGATACATCTGTGCCAGAGCCACCTCTACCTAATCGTATCCAGAAAAGGATGTATTTTCTAGAAGGATTCACATATTCTATTCCTTACCAAAATAGCAGGATGTTCTTGTACGTTTATCCTCAAATACTATCTTAGGGATTTGTTCCCTACTATAAATTTCCTAATCCAGTTTCCAAGTGTTTTACTAAACTTCCTTTGATACCAATTGTAAAGACCCGACCCTAGTTTCCTGGAGTAGGTGCCTTATTTGATTACATTGGCATACATAAAAGGAATAAGAATCCTGAAGGACCGAGTAGTTTAGTATTATTGGAAACAAGATACATACATAAGTTTAACTTTACAACATGGAGGGAAACAAAACACTATTTTAAACCACTAGAAACATCATGTCTCCTAGATTATGCTTGTAAGTCATTCATAAATTACTTCTTCATATCCTGAGAAAATGAAAAATAAGAAATGGGTGAGCTCAAATGCTCAGTAAGAGTAAGCAATACAGCGGAAGATAATATAAACATTAGACATGGTGAATAAATGAGAACACATGCCTTTAATAATAAACTTGAAACATATTATGGCAGGAATATGATCTAAATAAATAATTCCATAATTAAACATAAACATGGGTATTCTACTAGTCTAATAACCACATGAATGTCAAATACTAGCATCATAATGAGGGAAGTTCATATGCCAGACATCATAACCATACCGTCCAAGCCTCGATCTAGGACCATAATCATTTTGTCAAGGCCTCGTGCCAAGACCATAGTTTGTCTCATGAGACCTACCGATGCATCGAGGGGCTATAGCAGGCCCCACCCGTCACATAATTAGTCCAATTCAATCCTCATATGATCAGGGATCAAAATAAATGACATATACATTCATATTGAAATTATCATATGAAATGTAACTAACTTTCACCAATTATTGAACATAAACACTAACCATTCAGAATAATATGATGAATGGTTTTAGGATAGATAATAAACAATAAATTTAGTCATAAACCATTAAATAAAATATGGTATATAACTTCATAAATGATTAAACCCAATAATACCATGGAATCAACTAGAGTATTGAACAAAAATACTCTTATAAAATCATTAAGCAATTTTGAAATAAATAATCTTTTATTTGAAAAGAAGAGTTCTTTTGGAATATATTTGTACAAAACCAGAAGTGAAGTAAGATATTATTTTCATAATAAAATGTTTATTTTTAGAAATATAATGATTTCCAAAAACAGATTATAGAGTGCCCTTGTAAATAGATATGAATTGGAGAAATTCCCTTGAATCGGGCTTCTATTTGGAAACAATTTTGAAAGTTCCTTTTAAAATGTGTAACTATCCATAAAATAAGGAAGGGTTCTGATTTGTAAACATATATATGATACTCACACAGAATATATGTTGAGTACATAATAATACATAATAATTTCATTGAGGTAATTAAATAATGAATGTAACCCAAATGAAAACGGAAGTTCGGGTGAAAACCCTTACAACAATGTGATCAGTGGAATCATATGACCAGAACTTAATAAATATCAGGTGAATCATTGAATAACATGAATATAAAGTGAATAATGTCATTATATATATCAAATGGTAGTACACATATATCACATATCAGAAATAAGTGGGGAACGATGAAAATCTCACAGAAATGAAAGTGAGATTAGGAACCCCTTACCTTAAATCCAAATGTGTTCTCCTCTTGAACTTAAGGTCCTAGAATGTGAAATTATACATATCAATAACTTATTTTAGAACCTAATAGACATGTATTTAGTTTATCATATTTTTATTTAGTTCCTTTATGTTATTATTTATAATTTATTATATTGAATTCTGTCGTTTCAGGGTGTTTGTTTTCTTGATTTTTATATTCGGTTCACTTGCATTTAAGTAATGAAGTTGAATGGATGTAAATATCCAGAATTGAAATTAAATATTAATTATGAACATACAGAATTTTTAATTTCCATTTCTATTATTTGGTTACATGGAATGAGGTTGAATCATTAGATGACAACCACTTCAATTATTCGGCGGTACTTGGACTATTATGAACTAGTTTTGTCATATAACTTAATTATATTTACATATTATGGTTCATGAATATTAATTAGGTTATAAAACATATATTATATTCTGGTTAAACTATGAATATGGTTTAATGACCAGTAATGAAGAATAAATTGAAGAACGAAACTTCATCGTCCGCGAAGGTTATAAATCGGAACCTCATGGACGTCGATTTCGTTTATAAAATAAAAGGGAGGGAGTAAAAATATTTAAGATGGTTCTTCCATTCACATGATATAAATATAGTATATGGATTTTACTGGAGTTATCATGATCATTTGGATAGAGGAGGTGAGGAAAGAAGAAGAAAATAAAGGAATCTTAAAATGAAAGAAAACTTGATAAATTTCTCATGAAAATTCGGCAGCCTAACGACGTCTCTTAAAATTTCATAAAAATAGTTTGATGAGTGGAATGGAATACCTCATCATTCATACATAATATGGATAGTAAGGGGGAATATTTAATGAAATATCTCAACACAAAACAAAGGTAATGGAAGAGAATAACATAAAATGAAATAAAAGAATGAAAATAAAATAGGATGTTTACCTCTTGATCTCTTCTCCTTGAGATCCTCCTTAAGGGCTTTGGTTTGGGTCTTTTGGTGAGACCAGCAGCTCTAGGACGTAGGGAAGAAAATTGGGGAGGGAATTTGGCAGAATTTAGACAATGATCAAGGCTTGAGAGGTGAGGGAGGAAGAGAGGATTGGGGGTGGTATTTATAGTGGAGGAGGGGAGGTATTTTAGATTATTTTAATCATTATTATAATATTTTGTTCAATATTATGAATAATCTCAATTCAAGTGACCCTAAATAGTAATAATATCATGTGAGTTCGAACCAATTGGCCTTGAATCACTTGTAATGTCATGAATAGTGTATTTATCTGATAATTTGTATATACGGTATTTTATCGTATTTCACTATTCATCAAAATTTCTAGAATTTCAGAAAAACCTCAAAAATTCACCCCTACCATTTTTCGACTTGTAGAATTAAAAAGTGAAATCCATTTTTCAAAAATAATTTTCTAAATATTATTAATTTAATTTTTAAATAAGGTCACAATTAATTCAAAAAATAACAATATTGAAGTGCAATTAGTTTTATGTGACATTGGAAAATTAATTAAGATCCCATTATCCTATTGCCTTGGGAAAATAAAATAATATTATTATTTACTATTCATGAGGTCATATTACTATTCATATTACTATTCACAAGGGTATGTTACTATTCACCAAAAATCAAGTTTGTTCTATCAGACTCCAAATGATTTACTAAACACAACTATAGATGACTATTTCTTGAAATTCAAAACATAGAAGAGGATAGATTATAAAATTTCATTCTATATTTATTTCCAAAACCTTGGGGTGTTACAGAATGAGTAACATCAATGTATGTCATCTTAGATGAAAAATAATTTTGAAATATCTTTTAAAAACAATTCATGAGGAAAATATCCTTTCTTTATTGAAAAATTATTTTTAATACATAAAACCATTTGATAATCATTTTCATTGAAAATACCTTTAAATTTTATAATTAAGACTTGAAATAATTTGAAAACATTTTTCCTTGAAAACTTATAAAATAACCTTCAATAAATTTTAAGAACATTTTTCTTCAAAAACACTCTGAAAACTTATAAAGAAATATTGAAAACGTTTTGAAAATGATTTCCTTGACAATACTTAGAAAACCTATAAATAGAGCTTGAAAACATTTTGAAAACGAGTTTACTTGAAAATAGTTTGAAAACTTATAAATAAATCTTAGAAACATTTTGAAAACCATTTTATTTTAAAATAATTTGAAAACTTATAAATAAATCATGAAAATGTTTTGAAAACCATTTTCCTTGAAAATACTTTGAAAACTTATAAATAATTCTTGAGAAAATTTTAAAAACCATTTTGCATGAAAACTTATAAAATAAGTTTGAAAATTTTTTTGAAAATAATTTTCCTAGAAAACATTTAATATTATTTTGAAAATGTTTTGAAAACCATTTTTCTTGAAAACTAATAAAATAAGTTTGAAAACATTTTGAAAAAATTTTAAAACATAAAATATTTTTGAAAATATTTTTCTCTGAAAAAAAAATTAAAAATAATGAATACCCAGAATATTAGGAGAAAAATTTATTTAAAAAATAATAACATTTTAATATTTTAAAGGAATTTTTATGGGAATGATGGCAGGTAAATTTGTACAGGTCGTACAAGGTGAAAAAACATTCCTTTTGCAAGGTGAAAAGGTTAGAAAAATTCCTCATTTGGAAAGATGCAAGAAGATTCTTTTGTAAATAATGGAATAAGACAAAAAAAGGTAAAAATTTAGTTTAATGATCATAGGTTATTGGTATAATATTCTTGGAAACCCTTTTTATAAAACATGGTCTTGAAGGACATAGGTTTCTGACAGAATAGATGGTAAAGTGAGGCTTCCTTAAAAATACTTTCGTAAATATAATGTGTACCAAAGAATGAAAAATGGCACCATTAAATGAATGTATTATTAATAAATATAGGAGGGTAAATTTCATGAATGTTCTTGGGAGATATATCATATATTTTTTATCAGAGGAATTAAAAAAGATAGACAATCTCGAAAAGTGATGAGATTGTTTCAATAAACTCTTATCACTTGGTAACTTGGGATCATAATCTCCATGTAAGAGAAGGAAATTACATGAAGCTTGAAATATCATTAAAATAATAATATTCATGATATAACATGTAAAATTAAAATATATATACCTCGAAAAAGATTTTAGGCCCATAATAAAAACATGAGTCTCAGAGAAGGTAAATTGAGACAAAACATTTTTACTGATTTGGTAACTTTTGAAACTTAAACCCCATGAAATAAAGATAATAAAATGGAAAAGTTAATAAATATATATTTAATTATAATATAAATATAATAAAATCAGGGTTAATACATACACCACACAAAAATAAAGATTGGCGAACATATAATTTATCACACGGAAATAAAAAGGTGAGATGAAATCCCCTTACCTTGTGTCTTGACTCTCTCTGTAATCATAAAATATTACTAAATAATAAATAAAACTATATTATAAATATTTTAAATAAGATATTATTATATATAATTCCATATATGTTTGGATTATGACCTTATATCACCCTCTTGGTAATGATCCAATGCTAAGGTTTCACTTAGGGTTATATTCGATTTGTTCTTCGCATGTGTCTTAATTTGTTATATCTTTGGTAATTATACTTATATCATGATTCCAGAATGTAAAATTGATATAAATATCATTTATATAAATTATATTTATATTATCAAAATATATTTAATATAGGATTAAAAATGGAATACACTGTTCAGGGAGACGGCAAGCCATACGTACACATGAATGTTATTTCTATTTTTTGTTACCGTATTTAAGGAAAGGAAGAAAATGACATATATTTATATGTATATAATATAATTATACTATAATTATAATGTTATATATAATATATAATTTCAATAAACCCATCTTTCACACAATTCATGTAGTGTATGAAGGAATCATATCGCTTTGAGGGGGTAGTGGTCTGCACTTCCTCGAACGAAATTATCGTATTAACACAAAATGAAAAGTAAAAATACATGTGTTGTAAAATAAATAAAGAAGCTTAAAGAAATAATAAATAGAATATATTACATATATAAATAGAGTTTCTATCATAGTTTCCACCATGAATGGTCGTAAAGGAAAAATGAACAATCATTATTTTGTGTGGTAGTAGTTCACCATACAAAAAAATATTATGTTCAATATTCATTAAATGGCGGTGTGTGTAAGTATAGGTCTAATATTTATCATAAAAATATCCTAGTATATTTAGGATAATAGTGTTTTCATACAATATTATAATAAATATAGTATAGGGGTGGATAAGGAAAATAAATGAAAGGAGCTTGGGAGATGACATTACCTTTTAATCAGGTAACTCCTTTTGGTTTGTGCCAAAGGATTCCTTGAGTTGAATTATGACCAAAGTAAGGATTCTAAGAGGAATTAAGGGAAGTTGGAAGATTATTTGAGAATATACTAGGAAAGACAAGGGGATTTATGGGTGTGAGTAAGTGGGTAGAGTTTATGACCTTTTATAGGGAAATTAAAGGACACACTAGGCATTTTTGAAATTAAGTTTGGTGTACCCTTGTTTTTACCTAAAAAAAGTCATAAAAACCCCAAAAAAACTCAATAATGTAAGGTTAATGGACTAATAAGGTATATCCAATTGGTTTTGGAAAAATTTATAGATATTTTTGGGTTTTATATTTATGGTTTAATACTTTATTAACCTTATTTTTCTCTTGACCAATGTAATTAATTTTAATCACTTTCACTAATATTTTTAGTAAAAAACAAAGTTGAAATTATTAGAAATTAGAAATTATTATTATTATAAATATGGAATATATTTTTCCAAATTATAATCACATAAATGATAGAAATTAATTTAAAATAAATCTCGTTGACGAGATGACACTACAGGTTTTTAACATAAAATCCTCCAAAAGTTTTATAAGTTTTTATATCCAATTTCAATGTGAAATTGGTTCCAATGAACTAAATTGGATTAATTTATAAAAGTATTATCTGAATAAACTATTAAAATAATTAAAAATATAATTAAAACTTTTAAAAAAATTAGATGGAAAAGAATATTTTAATTAAAATCAAGTATTTTAAGTATACATTGAAAAACTGAAACCATGCGGAAAAATACCAAAAATTTATCATAAACTAATTTTTATGTCTTGATTATAAATATTAATTTTATTTTGAAATATTAAATCTATAAAATTCTAAAAATTTATTTTTAAAATGGGTTCTCCATTAAAAGGTGGTAAAACAACCTTTATAAAAAAATAGGTTTTTATGCATAAAATTTTGTTTCTTCTTATCTTATATCTATGGAATCTATTGGATGAATATAAAAAATATTTTATTGAATATATAAAAAATGTATTGCATTAATATCACTTAAATATTTTAATTAATTTAATTTACCTGGTTAAAATAGCTTTGTGACTCTAATAATATTTTCCTTTATTGGTTTTCATATTCATTTCTCAATAATTGGTAACCTATGAGTTCATTTTTTTTGTGTAAACCAAATATTTTCATAATTTAGTTAATACTATTAAAATCCCTGAAATTAATTTCTAATTTGTATCCCATTATAATAATATTTTTAATAATATATTATATTTAGGCAACACTTGGTCTTTCATGTTACTCAAGCCATCGAGGAAGGTCAATATTGTGTGTAATGTATGCTAACCTTGTTATTCCGTGTATCTTACTCCATGTATTTATTGTGTGTAAAATATTCTAAGATGATTCTTTATGAAAGGAATATTTTACTTAGATAAAAACTATTTTTGGTGTTTCATGAAATTAAAAATATCAAAATATTTAATTAATTCAAAAAAATATTTCAAAAAATATTAGGGAGTTACAACTACTTCCAGGTACAAATTATGTGTTATGTAATTTTTATCATGTGTCTTTAATTGACTTGATAAATAAGATATTAACTTGTCATTTTTCATAAGGACACATTCTAATCCATTTAATGAAGAATCATTGTATATTAAAAACCATTCTCCACTGAATGTTAATGTAAGAATAAGTGAGGCGACCAACATATTTTTATGCTACTTTAATATTGCCTCATATTCTTCCATATATATGAACTTCAATACTTTCCCTATTAACTTGATTAGAGGAGTGGTAAATCATGATAAATTTCTTACAAATACTAGGTAATATCACACTAATCCAAGAAAACTTCATATTTATATCATAGTGGTTATTCTTAGCCATTCCTTTATCCTTTCTGTCTTTGATAGATCCCCAGATATACCACCACTTTTGATCACATGACCCAATAAGAAAGCTTCTTATATCCAAAATTCACACTTTTTGAACATGGAATACAATTTATCCTTTTATAAGTTCATTAAAACAATTTTTAAGTGATCTTAATGTTTATCCTTACTCTTATAATATATGAGGATATCATTCATATATACTATAATGAATTTTTAAAGGTAATCTATAAAAATTTTACTGATAAAATCCACTAATATTTTTGGGGAATTTGTGACTCCAAATGATATTACTGTATATTCATAATGTTCATAGCTTGTGTGAAAAAATATCTTATCTGTATCTTTTATCTTTACCCTTAATTGATGGTATCCAAATAAAATATCGACCTTTGAGAAATATCAATGAAATATCCCATGTATTTCCATAAAATATCCTCTTTAATATTTTGGGTAAACCTAATTGAGTTTGGTTAAACCATATAAACCTTGGTAATTGATATTTTTCCTCGAATTAATTCTAATTTTAGAGTTGGTTAGGGGAATTAAGAAGCCAAATTGGAAGGGAGATAGTAGTGGATAGTGGTGGTTGTTGTTTTAGAAATACTATAGAGGAACCATCTATATGGTAGTGTATTTAGTAGCTTGGAATAGGTACCAAAGTTCCACCAGATAGTCGTTGGTATTTTGTGTCTTTCAAGATTACTATAGGAAACCAATAGCTCACTAGTGGTTCCAACTATCCTGTCAGTGGCGTCGGTCTGGACCAAGATTAAGAGGGGATAGAGTGCCATTTTACACCTTGAAACCCCATTTAATCACATATTAACCTTTAATTTGAACCCAATTCATGATTTATTTATTTTAATGTTCTCTAAGGCTCTAAGGTCTTCTCTAATTCTTCTCCTTGATCTTGTCATCCATTCTTCGATATGGTGATCCCAAATTGTTAAGCCTCATTTCTCTTTGATAAAATCCTATTTTTTATTATGGAATATCCATTTTCTAGCCTTGAAATTGCGTGTAAATTAATTTCCATCGAGGATTGTGATTTTTTACATATATCTGACATTTGACATTGGATTTTTTCTTCTTTATTACTTATGGGAGGTGGTCTAGAACATCTCCCTAAAGTTTTTTTCAAATTTCTATTATGTGTAATAGGTGTTGTCATGACTACATGTAGTGAGTGAAAACTTTATAAATTATAATGGATTGATTCATTATGCCTAGACCTCCCATGGATCCCATTGTGTTCATTGGCATTGAGATCAGGACTTGCAACCACCATGAATCTAGCATGGAACTCTGGAAATAATGAACCTAGAGACCTTATTAATTGGGAATTGATAATGAATTTTCACAAAAATATGAATTTCATTGATTTCATATTTATGTAAATGTATTGATAAAGAATCACTTAGGTTGGAAGTGTTTATTTGTATTTTTTTGGCATCAGGATTATAATGTTATGGAATCTGAATATAATAGCACGTTGTAGGGAAATTAGGAATAAATGAAATGTTTAATGTAATTGATACAATTATATGAGATAATTGATAACTAGACTTTATGGGATAATTTTTTGATAATTTCTAAAATGGGTAAATTATCCTACTGGGAATATCTTCACATGTTTTTCATATTTGATGAATTAGATGTTAGGATTTTTTTCATTTGTTGTGGAATTGTAAAATCGACCTTATCATGGGAATTCATATGAGGTCTTATGTCATCTCAACATATATTTTGTCCTAGAATGGAAATTCAAAATATATCCTATGATAATTTTTACCTTATAATGTTCTTTCACCCTTGGAATATAGAAGTAGTTCTCACATGGGAATTCACATAGAGCCCATTATGACACGATTACTTTTTCCCTTATTCTGGTATTTGGAAGTGAGAACACATAAGTGCATATAACATGGTAATTTATATAGAGATCAATATTGATTCTAGAGGGTGATAGGTTAGGTCACTTGTCATGATATTGGTGATTCATTCTAGGATATAGAGTCCATTAATGATAACTTGTGCCAGTTTTTTGAAACATGGTATAGGTGATTCATCCTAGGTAGAAGAATCATCCAATGAACAGAGATATCCAGCATCATGCTGTAGTAGGTTTGGTTGACCCTAGGTTACAATATAAAGCTTGAGGGTTAGTAGGTTTATTTGATGTTTAACATTAATTTATGAATTAATTACCTTCTTTTCATACTTTTTCATGTAAAATTTTATTTATACCAAATTCTTTATACACTATGGGTATTAGAATACTAATTTTTACTCACGTATTTAGGAATTGTTTTGTACTTGGAAATATTTCATGGATTAATGTATGGAAATGGGAAAGGGGACTTATACTTGATTTATTTCTTGCTGATGGGATTGGAAAATGGAGATGGGACCCAGAAGGTTTTTAGGTCTATTTTATTTGTTTCCTTGAATGGGTTCATCATGAAATATATATTGACATAAAATATAAAATGACATGATTATTATTATTTTTGTATTATTTTGGGTTTTTTTCTTTATTCTAATTGAGATAAATAGTTTATTTTCTATCTTATTTCCTTTTTTGTTGAAACTCTACACCATAAGGTATAGTTTTCCTAATATATTAATGACACCCACACTGTTAGTTAGAAAACTCTAGCATACAGGGTGGTTCACCTGAGGTATCTTAGTGACCTGACTTGGTCATGTGAGGGAGAACTAGTATGGGGATGTTACAAAGTAAAACTAGAGTGTAAAATATTTTCTCTTTAATTACAATTTGGGAAAGGTATATAGGATATTATGATGTGTTGGGTATTGATAATGATATCATGTATGAGAGTAGCTAACACATGTGTGGGGGGAAACCTAAGTACCCCGGGATGGGATTGTGGTTCATGATGTTATTTCACCTTTTGTGATGAATTTTTTTTTTTGATGTTACAAAGTTATGATATTTCACTCATGGGGTAGTATGGCATGATTTGAGTATGCATGCATCATGGTAGGAACATAGGATAATATGATTACATGGATTGTTTATGCTAGAGACATATTTATCACATACGATTTATCATCCTATCTAAACTATGGAAAGCAATACCTTGATATATTTGATAAAAATAAATGAAGGAAACTTTGATGACGTGATAATTCACTTGTTAATCCATGTTTATAGTAACCTTTTGGTAGTGGTTATCTATTGTTGTCCAGATATTTTTATGTTTATCTTTTTGTGTGTTCTATAATCTAAGGATAATGAATAACTTAGTAAAGAAAATTACTTAGTGTTCTCTTTAGGTTGAGCCTCGAGAGTGTGGTAATAATCACAAACTTCACACAAATTATTTTGAACATCCCGAAGCTCTAGGGAACTAGATGGGTGATCATATTTGTGACATTTTTCAAAGGGTCATGCGATCAATTTAAAAGTAAACTGGTTTCACTGTAATATTGATGTTTGATCTAACTAGAAAATTTTAGCTGCAACATCCACCAATGTTCACAAGGGAGGTAGGATTCCATGTATATGATTTATAAATTGAGTATCTCAAAATGATCTTCAAAAACCTTTATACAACCATAGAATGGAGGGCGAATCTTACTTCTTATTTGCTTTGAGGACTAACCAAGCACTACTGGGACATCATAGAGAAATATAAATAGAAATATGAGATAACCTGAAAGTAATTATAGGATAATTTTTGGATTTAATTCTATTTGTATACGCTAAGGGATGAGAGGTCTCAGGTGTTAATTCACCTAACATAGGGGTGCATGTCAGTGATAGACTATGTTGGGAATTTTACTGACTGGAAACGTTTTGCAGTATCATTGGCTAAAGATGAGATCGTGAGGGAGAATCAATTATAGGATGGGATTCATCATGAGGTAAAGTATTAGGTGAATATATTTATCTTAATGAATGAATCTCTCATCATATAAGGGAACATGAAGGAGGCCCCATGTGGTGGGAATATAGTCTCAGTAGAATCATTGTTGATCTCTTCTTTGAGTGGAAAGAAATGTTTCTATGATAGTTATCACCAAGGAAGTGGTGGGTAGAGTAGCTAGGGAAGTGGGCAGCCATATTAGGACCATGGGTAAGGGAATTTCTTTCATTGTGGAAGATCTATACACATGATATTCTAGTGGATTTCCATACTATGGAGTGACAAACTTATGAAAATATGGTTCATTTGTAGAGGTTCTATAGAAAACCTTAGCATTTTAGTGGTGTTAGAGGATCAAGGTAGGAACCATAGTCTAGGAAGGACTCAACTAACTCTCATAAGATAGGTATTTGGGGTTCCACTAGATGCTTTGGTTGGGGTCGGGGATGAGGTACCCTAATGCCGGGGTGGTAGTACCAACCAGAGGGAATAGCTATGAGGAGTTATACTAGAGCCTATGTTAGAGGGATAAGTTAGCTTCATGATATATATTCTACTCCGACCAGTCTAGATGAAGGAACCTCCACTATTAGAGGTATAATTATAGTATCATCTACCCTTAAATGCATTTTTTTGATATAATTGGATCACATTATTTTATATCTACTCAATTTTCAAATGGATTGGGTTTTGTTGTGGAAAAAACAAGTGGGGTTATGACCATCGACACAAAATTAGAAGTGTAGTCAAAGGGTATCAGACACTGTAAAGAGTGTTCTATAAAAATTAGTGGTTACAGCCTCCTCTAGATTCTTTTTGTTCTAGATATGACAGGGTTTGATTTGATTCTGGGTATGAATTGTTTAGTCCTATACCTGGATCATATTGACTATTATTGGAGGAGAGTGAACTGTCTATCAATGAAAGGGGGTGTCATTATCCATCAATGTGAATGGTATCTTTAGTCTAGTCATACATGACTAATTTAATGCATATTTCATTGTCTCATAGACTTGATAACGATCCTTGCTCTATATGATGGTGAGATACAACAGAGAACATTTAATCCATTATTGGACCACTTTGGTGATGTCTTTGATAAGGATTACTCTGGCTTATAACTAGAGTGGAAGACTGAGTTCACTATTGGTTTAGTGCTGGGAGCTAATCCAATTTCTATCCCAACTTATAGGATAACACCATTAAAGCTTCAATAATTAAAAATATATTTAAAATTCATAAATAAAAAGGGATTCATACAGCCTATTACTTCACCATGGGGTTCTACTATGCTTTTTAGTAAGAAGGATGATGGTACTTTACACTTATGTGGATTATTAGAGATTGAATAAGATGATGGTCAAGAACCTATATCCCTTTATAAACACTAATCATCTATTTGATCATTTAAGAGGTTACCAGATCTTGTCCAATATTAAAGGAGGTTGGGGTGCCATTAGCTGTGTGTGAGGCTATCAGACATACCCCATACTACTTTTAGGAGAATATATGGATTGTATGAGTTTACGATGATGCCTTTTGGTCTAACGAACACATCAATAATGCTCACAACCATGATTAATAGGATCATCCATCAATTCTTGGATTAGGTTGTGGTGGTTTTTGTCGATGAAATATTTCTATATTCCTAGTCAATAGATAATCATGACCAACATATTAACATCATCCTAAGTATACTGAGAGAACATAAACCATAATTAAATCTATCTAAATTTTACTTATGGATTGATAAAGTTCACTTATTTTGTTTTGTTATCTTAGAGGATGGATTATCGATGGACCCATATAAGGCTGCAGCTATGGTATCTTTGGAACGACCTAAGATGGTCTTTGTGATTCAGATAATTTTAGGTCTATACTTCTATTATTGAAATTTCATCCAAGAATTCTCCTATTTTGAAGTACTAATGTTCAGGATGACCAAGAAAGGGGTGAATTTCATTTGGTTAGATTATTATGAGGAGTATTTTTAGGAGTTAAAGAACATGTTGAACTTAGAACCAATCCTCACCCTACCTGAGCTGGGTAAGGAATATACCATGCACTAGGATACATCCAGAGTTGATCTCAGAGGAGTTCTGAGGTACAAGGATTGAGTGGTTACCTATGGATCTAGGATTTTGAGGTCACACAAGAGGAATTATATTACTCATGAATTAGATTCAACTTTGGTGGTACATTCCCCCAACATTTTGGCAGCATTATCTCCCAAGAAATAGGGTTGTGGTGTATATGTACTATAAGAGAATCATGTAAATATTTTCTCTGTGGGACTTGAACCTTTAATGGAGGAGGTGTGTTGAGTATCTATAGTATTTTAAATTTTAGTAGGAATACATCCTAGGAAAGGGAAACATCATTGTTGATTCCTTGAGTCAGAAGATGCAGATAGAGTCAGTGTGGGTTTCTTGTGACGAGTGGCATATGATAGTTCTCTTTCCCAAAATTCACCTAGATATTCATGAGTCCTTGGGTTGAGTGACTTTGATATCAATATCAATGGTTCTCATATTGCTAAATTAGATCAAGAGGGAGTAGTTATATGATCCATAGGGATTAGATCCAAGTAGAATCATATATGATGGGGATCCACCATCAGGATAGTATATTAGATGAAGTTCTATTATTATTGTTCATTAAACTATTTGGGTTTCTACATGCTTTCATGAGGAGATGGTGAGGGAATTCCATGAATATAAGTTAGTGGTACATCCTAGTCTGAAAAATATGTATCACGATCTCTATAGGAAGTACTGGTAACCAGGGATGAATAATAAGATAATGTGATTTATGGCTTGATGTCTCACCTATCAAAAGGTTATAGATGAGAATTAGAGGCCTACTAGGTTTTTATAAACTATTACAATTCGAAAAAGGAAGTGGGATGATGTCACCATGGACTTATTGATAGGATTACCCAAGACACCATGGAAAATGATGTAGTTTGGGTGTAATGGGTTTATTGATGAAGGTATCCAACTTATTTCCTATCAGTGTGACCTTCACCTTCAATGATCTGGGTAGTATATGTATACAAGAGATAGTTAAAATTCATGGTGTTCTAGGGAGTATCATTTTGAATCTAGATCGCCATCTCATGTCAAGGTTCTGGTAGGTCCTTTAGAAGTCATTGATATCATAGGTTCTTCTTAGTATTTACTATCATCCTCATAAAGACATATAATTTTAATAGATGATTCATATTCTAGAGGATATGTTACGAGACCTTTTTGGTCATTAATGGTTCTTTGGAGAAGAATTTAACACTTATGGATTTTGCGTATAATAAAATATTCTAGGAAACAATCAAAATGCATCATTTTTAGGATTCATACAAAAGTTTGTGTCATTCACCTTTTCCTGGTTGGAGGTATGAGAGTCAACTCTTGTTGGACCTAGTCTCATGAAGGAGACTTCTAAAGAGGTTTTTTTATTATAAAGCGGTTGGTGACCATGGAGAGTCGATTGAAATTATACACTAACCATAAAATATTACCACTTAATTTTGATGTTGGTCATTTGGTTTTTTGTTTGGGTATCTCATAGGTTGGGAAATGATAAATCAAGAAGAAAGGAAAGCCAGTGCCTAGGTATATTGGGTTTTTATGATATTGTAGATGGTTGGTCCAATGGGGTACCAATTTCCCCTTCTATAGTGATAAATTGTTATGCCCAATGTGATTTATATGTATCAACTTCACTGTTATCAACCTAACCCTTATCACATGATAGATGTTGATGATGTTGATATTAATGTTGATGAATCCTATTAGAATCATATGATCTATAACATGGATCACTATGAGAAGAATCTCAATGGGAAGACCACACCTCAAGTGTGAGTGTTATATAAAAATGGGAATGTGGAAGATGAGACATAGGAAGGGGAGTTTGATATGTGAACATAGTGGCCAAAATTATTCATAGATACCCCATAGTGATGCTTGGGAGAACAACTCATGGATGAGAAATTATATGGTGGGGATGTTTTAAGATATTGTATTTTTATAGGTAAGCTCCAATTTATGTTTTTCATTAAACCTCTTTGAGTTCGGTTAAATCATTTAAACCTTGGTAATAGAGATCATTCCATGTATTAAGTAAGGTTTCAAAGATAGTTAGAGGATCAGAGAAGTTGGAATAGTGGAGGATTATTAGTGGTTGGTTATTTGAAACATGGTATAGGAGATTCAACCTTGGTAGGAGAATCAGTCAAAGGATAGAGATACCCATCATAGTTTCAAAGTAGGTTTGGTTGACCCCAAGTTTCAAACTGGAGCTCAAGGGTCGATAGGGTTATTTGATGTTTAGCATTAATTTATGAATTATTTTCCTTGTCATCATACCGTTTCATAAACTATTTTATACAAGATATGTTTTTTAGAAACTATGGGATTTGGACTACAGATTTATACTCACACCCTATTTAGGCACTGTTTAGTACCTGAGTAGATTTTTGGATGCATATATGGACTAGAGAAAGAGGACTTATACTATATTGATTTATTTTTTATGGGATTGGAGTATAGAGATGATCCTGAGCAGTTGTTAAAGACAAGGGTTTTGGATTCATTTTTATCGAATCTATTTTAGTTGTTCTTCTGTATAACTTCCACACGGTATATATATTGACATATAGTGTGACATGACATTGTTATTATTATTATTTGGATTGTTTTGGTTTTTATATTTTATTATACTCATGTTTCATAGTTTATTAATTATTTTATTTATGATATTATTTCAATTCATTACTAGATGGTATAGTATCCACACAATATTCCTTACACCTTAACTTATATTTAGTAGCCTCTGGCGTATGGGGAGGCACACTGGAGGTTTATTAGTGATCCAAATCAGTCATGTGATGGAGAACCATTTTGGAGATGTTACAATTTATCTCCTCTATATTGATAAAAAAACAAAAAATATAGGTTAAGGGATACTTATTCTTTATCATGATCTTGTTTAGATCCTGATAATCTATAAAAACTTGAAGTGATCTATATTATTTCTTAGAAAATAGAACTGGTGAATCCCATGGTGGATAAATTGGTAGTATAAAACAATTTTACACATCCCCTTGAAGTGTCTTCTTCAACTCTTCCAATTTAACATGGTCCATTATAAAAGGACTCATTGATATTAGCATAAAACCATGTATAAGTTCAATTGATAACTCAACCACACATTTTAGGGGAAGACGTGCCAATTATCTAGGTAAAACAACAACATATTCTTATACAATAGTCATTTCTTTAATGTTGAATTCTTCCTTGATCATTTGAGCCAAATATTCCTCATTACTGGGTATCAAGAACAATATTAGGGCATTCACTTCTAGAGGGAGTTTACATTACTCCCTAGATTAATATTTCATAATACGATTATTAGGTATATTTAATTATATTTCCTTATATGAAAAATTGATACGATCTTTATGCAGAGAAATCCAGTCCATGCCTAATATCTGAATTAATTACACTAGGGTAACAAGAACTAGATCTACATGAATTATTTTAACACTAACCCTAATTTAAGAGTATTATTATATCATGGATGCAATCAAAGAACCACTAGGTGTTTTAATGGAAAATTCTATATCCAAGGTTTGAGGTGGTGAATCAACATTCTTAACAAATTTGAATGATATGAATGAATGAAAAAACCAAAATAAAATAGAACCTTTTCAAATCTTGAGTGGATAATATTTTTTCCTTTATCCACTTCATTTTCATGCCAAACTTAATTGTTAGTGTTTTCATAGGTTCTTTCTTAATCCCTTGGCTTATGAGGTTTCAAAGGCCTATTTTCATCATTATCCATTAGATTGGGGAATTGATTTGAATAATGCCTCAACTCCTTGAATTTGAACCATTTTTTGGGAAGTACACTAGTTGGGACCTTTTAATATATTTTTTCATTAATCAATCACTTTGAAACCTTTTTAAAACCACATGAATAATTTTATGCTCTACTTTATCTAAAATATTTCCTTGATGCAATGAGGAAATTTACAAGGTGATTCTTGCCATATTTTTTGGAAAGTAGGTAGGTGAGATTTCTTCCCCCATGTATTTTATCATTAGAGATTCCATGGAACTCTATTTTCATTTCTTTTCTTCAGATATAGGGGAATGATGAATCTATGACTTCCATTTCCTCCTCAAGTTCACATAGAACAATTTTCTCATAGATATCAAAGTCTCTTATGGATTATTCCCTTAAAACACTTGGTTTTATGACTGTAAAGAATCAATTTTAATTTAAATGTCAGTAATTAAACCGGAATAATATCTTATGAGTCTCATGAAGTTCCCTTGTATTCAACCTCATTTTTTTCAGCTCTAGGAATTATTACTTAATTTTTATTCGAAGAGTTTGATGGAAAATAATCGGTGAAGAACATTTTCTTGAACTCAAACCATCAAATTGAGTAAAATTAATACTTATTGATCATATTCTTTATGAGGTTCCATTATTGGTTAACCTCGCCCTTTGTATGATAAATATTAAATAATACCTTTTCATGGTTTGAGCACTGGAGAATAGAAAATATCTTTTATGTGGAATTGATCCTTTTCTCAGAAACTATTTAGTTTAAATACCCACTAAACAAGGGTGGTTGTTTACACATAAATGAATTGATAGATAGTTTCTCCTTTGTTGTATAATATAGGATATAAACATGGTTTTTATTACTATTCATTTCTTGTATTAGATGGTTTAGTATTCCTATGATATTTTTTAATCCATCTCCCATTACATTAGGTTTCTCATTATGAAAATCACTGCATTGTCCATCACACACATTATAAACTTAGTTTCTATTTGATCTAGATATAAATTGAAATAAAATTAAGTTAGGGATACAGATATTTGATTCGATGAGCTTATAAAAAGGAAAACTATTAGCGTAAAAGAAAAAAATCATAAACGAGATATGTACCCTAACTTATAAATTTTTAGGTTTCAATCTAATTTATTCATGGTCATTTTTATTTGTCCCTATAAAATAAATATATTAAGATACATCATAATAGTTCATAAATATTACATAAATTAAAAAATAATATCTCCTGGGAGAATCAAATTAGGTGTGTAGTTTAGCCTCTTTATCAGGCACTGAGTGAAGATTTCATAAACACCCAACCAGCCTTTTTAGGGTAATTACCCCTATTTGTATCTATGTCATATATTTCATCCACTTGTTTGTATCAAAACATGGATGTCATTTTTTTGAAACCAAAAACCCTATAATTTACCAAAATTTTAGGAAGTTTTCCTATATTTAGTCCTATCCCTAGGATTTTCACTAATGTTTTCTAGTCCAAATCCAAAAAAATAAGGAAATGTTGTTTGATACCAACTAAGGAAACCTAATAAAAATAAATAAAATTACTATATTATTTCACATGAATAATCATTTCATCTCACACATAGTCATACAACCCCAATAAACAAAGGATTAGTTTCTTTCGAGATTAGCTATATAAAAAATTTAGTTTACAATACTTATGAACATTACTCTATAATTGTAATGCTTTAGACTCAATTCTAGACTTCTTATAAGTTATAATCTTCTTCATAACATGGGTAATGGAAATATAATAAAGGGGTGGTCTTAGAATCCCAGTAAGGGTAAACATAGGAGATAAGAAATGATGATCATAAGTGTGCATAAGATAAACATATGTGTATGAGATCATAGTCAATGACCATGAACATAACATTATGAACTCATACCCAAATAATCATAGATCAACAATAATAAATCAAGGAATAAGGATCTAATCCTAACATAAGATACAAGTCATCATAATATTTGAACATTAGAAAAAATATGAAAATAACACATACATAAGCATAAAAATCATAACATAGTGGGTCATGAATTCCCATCCTTGTCTCCAATATAATAGTGGCCCAGGAATTTACGTCCCTATATTCTATAACATATTGGGTGATGAATTCTCATCCCAGTCACCCATAATTATCTCATGCGATATAAAACTTTACCTAATGTGTTAAAGGTATATATAGGGCCCACCCATCTCATAATGATATGTCATGCAGATGTGCACTATAAGAACTTTAAAACATTTATAATTTATCATATGTTAATCAACTTGTGAAAAATAAATGGGTTTAATTATAACATTCATAGAACATAATAACAATTCATGAAGAGAATGAAATTGGATGGTATCCTTAGAGAATATTCCCACTGATACATGAGAAATATAATGGATGTCGACACAGATAAAAAACAACTTTGTAAAGGAATTAAAATTTACTTAGAGGAATAAAAAGAATCACTCTCTATGTTTTTTTATATCTTTTGTTAAAATTATTTATAAAAAAATGGAAATATAAATTTCTTTATAAAATAATGGAAATTTGGAGAGGAAGTTTCTTAAAGAAAACCGATGAAGTTGGGAGGAAAATTTATTAGTACAAAAAATATTTTAAAAAGAAGATTTCTTTAACATATAAAAAAGTCAAATTTGGTGTAAAATGATCTCGTTGAAAATTATAAAAGAAAATTCCTTTTTTAAAAAATTCAAGTTCATTTAAAAGTAATCTAAATAGTCATATAAGTACATATAATAACATCCCTAAAAAAATAAATAATATGGACATAGAGGAAAAATTTCTCAACTATAAAGAAGAGGTAAGGTTGATATCTCTTAAAAGAACCAATTTGAGGGAATTATGAACCAAAGGGGAAATTTTACGATAAGTGAACATGTAATCCTCATGAATAAAAAGAGGAGTAGAAAATAAATATGGTTTTATAGATAAATATAACATAATTACCCAAATGGTGATTTAATAATTTTAGTATCAATTCAAAAATTATACTGGAAAGAAAAACTCTTAACTTTTTACACCTAGCTTCCACAAAATCTCTTTAACCTCGCTGAATACTTGATTTTTATTTTGGAATAATTCTTATAAATTGAAGAATTGGGCCACATTATTGTATCCAATGGCTAAAAAACATGGAAAGGGAATCTATGAGAGGCAAAATGGGTAGTATTTATAGATTAATTTGAAGGATAGAGTGGTATAAAGATAGGGGTGAGCACCTTTTATAGGTGAAAAAGAGTTTCTTTCCTCCAAAAAGGAAAGTTAGGTGAGAGGTAAATAATGAATCACTTGGGATTTAAGTGGGGAAAGGTTGGTGAGATATGTTGTTATGATGTTGAAACTAAAAAAGGTATTCTATAAGGTCTATGTTTTTTGAAAAATTAACTAAATTTGAGAGAATTTATATTACATAATTTTGACTTTATTAACTTTCATTAAAAATTTATTATGATAAATATTTTTTTACAAAAAATATAATATTTCCTTTTTTTACAAATTCGGATCTGATGATTCTAAATTCTGACTCCATTTAACCTAATTTAATTTCTAAATATGAGAAAATTAACTTAAAATTAAAAACATAATATATATAGAAAAAATATTTTCATTGAAAAAAATACTTAAAATATTAATTATTATTATTATTATTATTTTCTTATTAATTAATAATTAAATTAGATTTAATATATTATTCGTATCAACAATATATTCTATCATCATTTAAATACAATATATTTAGTTTTCAAAAAATTAAAATGCATAACACATAAAAAATAAATATTTAGAAAAATAAAATTTTAAGCATCAAATGATTTTATTAGATATCTATCTTTAATAATTGAATTTTCTAAATAAATTGGTATTAAAAATGATATTTTTTTATTTATAAATAGATTTTATAATGATGTTACTTCTATTTGTTCCCACATATTGAATAAATATATTACAATAGTTATATTCTATAATTTTATCTTACTAAAATGCATCATGGTTCATTATGGTTCAATGTTCCATGTGAAACAAGTTATTTAGTAGAATATTTAAAGGGTAAATACATTGTAAAATTATGGGTTATTAAAAGTGTGAAATGACACTTATTCCCTGAGATAGGAGGATAAGATCTTAGTTAGGGATTCCTAGATAGATTTTGAATATAAGGGATCAAAAACTAGGGTTGGGGACTCAAATCCCTTATGTGGAAGCCTAACCGATTGTAGAATAGACGAGCTATGACCTCCCAATCATTAGATCAAACAACTTCCTTTTGATCAAGGTGACATGTCTTGGCTAGAGACTCGATGAATAATGGATCATCTAATCATTAGATTGAATGGTTAAAATTGATGTGTGGGGTGGGGAGTAGAAACCGTCACAAAACTCATTATTCTGGGTCATATGATCAAAATATTAAACTTATATCTTCCAATATAGGGTGTAGAAAGGAAAGGTGGTGAAACAATATGATAGAGACTGTCTGATCACATAGTGCAAATGATTTAATAAATGATATTTGGAATGGAGGGGAGGTCACAACAAGGTGTATGACGTGGCATGTGGGGGTACTGCATAGAACCCTCAAATTTTATGGGAAGGGGATATCATCTTAGGGTGTGTACATGCTCTAAATGTGGTCTCAAATGTTGTGTTAGGGTCCAAATTTCATATCAAAACCTATGGAACCTTGTTTGGATAATTTGGAGATCTTTTTATGGGTGAATTAATATTGTGATGATTAAAACATAATAAAAATACTATTAAGAAAATAATAATAATTAAAATTTGCTTAAAAAAATTATTAGTGTGAATTATACTTTGGATCATCGGATAATTGTATTAAGTGCAATGAACTCTGTGGAATTTGAACTCCTAAATTCGGATCTCAATTTTTCTTAGGTGATTATATGAATATTATTATTATTGATTAACAATAATAATGAGAGGAAATTTATATGAGGCTTAATTTAGGAGATTAAATTACTCACTCAAATGAAAATATTCTCCATAGTTGGTGGTGGATTATAATGTATCTGACCCAACTCAGTCTATAGTAACTGAACTAAGTCACTACATGACCATAGGAGTTTCTCCCTATATGCCGGAGGTTTCCAGCTAGCTGTGAGGG
Organism: Viscum album; assembly: GCA_963277665.1. Classification (NCBI taxonomy): domain Eukaryota; kingdom Viridiplantae; phylum Streptophyta; class Magnoliopsida; order Santalales; family Viscaceae; genus Viscum; species Viscum album. The sequence continues at coordinate 1,400,383,822 of OY728121.1, read as the reverse complement.
TCTAAGATAATATTATGGGTAGATTATAAGGTCTACTATGTTTCATTTACTCAATTTATAATCATATAGGGTATTTATATCTCATAAAACAAATTTATAGTTTAACCCTCTCCCAATGGAGACCAAGGATTTAAAATTACGTCCAAGGGTCCATTTGAGGCAAAAGAGGCTTCCAATATATGAATAGATTCGTAATGGAAACCATTCAATTAAAATTCAAGGTTGATCACACATAAGTGGAAGGAACTCATATCACACACTTTATAAAAAAATCTATAAAAATTAATAATTCTTTTTGGGACCACCTACCACATTTGGAGTTATTCCCTTTTTAAGAAATCTCAGCCACCCCTAACTAAGCTACTTCATTCCTCATCCATGATTATACCAACACCCAAGTCTCTATCTCAAGAAAAAATATCCAAATTAATACTAAAATCATTAAAATTAAATTAAATAATAATTTAACATTATTTTCATAATTAATTTTTAGGGTATAAATCATAAATTACTAACCAATGATCTTCCTCAACCAAATTCTTAAGAAAAGGGATATTCACCATCCTGAAAATCCTTCCAAAAATTTAGCATGTATATATATTCCAATTTCACATATTAATTCATCCTTAAATTTTATCTAAATTTGTGTATATTTATAATAAATTCAAGGAAACAACATACCATAATAAATATAATGAAAATGTAGTGTTTTAAACCTCCTTAAACTTATAAGGACCCATATAATTTTCAACCCATAATTACATGATTTATAAAAAGGTTTTCACTTTATTAAATTTCTGGGATCCTTTCAGTTTATAGTTTTAGAGAAATAGAAAAAAACTTGTATAATGATCCCATATGATAAAAATTGTAGACACTTCTAAACAATATAGATTTTTACCCAAAAACAAGATATATAAAGTTAAACTCTCATTTCATTAAAAATGTATTCTATTATTTAAAGTTTAATCCCCATAGTGTTGGGACCATGTTGGGTGAAAGTGGTTTTTAGATGGTGAAATAAATGCTTGGTGTTTTTTAATTTTTTTGTATTTTAGTGAAATTAATTCACATTGTAAGTGTTGGTGACCAGAAAAAGCAATAACAGACTCAAGAGATTAGATGTAGAATGATTCAGAAATTTCATCATTTACAAATTTCTATTATGAACTATTTTTTTAGTGAACCTATTTTTTGGACTAATATTTTGTCAGAAATGAAGTTTTTTAGAATGGCGTGGGAAATTTTATCGAAGGTATAATGTCTTAAGAGACATTCAACAGAAAAATTTAATGATCATTTTCTGTGAAATTTTTTTATACATCAATAGTTTTCTGGAAACTTGTGATCCAAGTACTGTAAAAGAAACTAGGAGAAAATGAGTTTATACATTTAAAGTGTTGGCAATAAAATTTAGTTTTTGATGGAAATACATAACGTGTTAAAGAAAATGGAAAGAAGTAGATAATTACAACCTTAGTATGAATATTATATAATGATCCTAAAATTCTCAACATCATGAAGAAGTTATGATGTGAGTATAATTTTATAGAAGAAACGAGTTTTGTGTTTTTTTAATGAAGATCATCGGTGTGAGTATCACAAGACACAGAAGTATTCTGAAGGATAAAAGTTTGAATGTGCTAAAGAGAGAAGTTTTTATAAGTATTGATCGACCAATCCATCAGACTGGTTGATCTACCAGTAGAACCAATTCTTTGAGTGAGCTATCAGTTTTTGAGTTTTTAAGAAAGATGTAGTTGTTGATAACTATCCTCCAGACATGATGATTCATCAGACAAACCATTCCATTGGATGAATTATTAGTTGTAGAGAAAAAAAAAATAATAATATGCTATTGATCAACCAGAAACTCATAAAAGTTGTACAACTGATCTATCAAATGAATGATGACACTGATATTACATTAGATGCACAATTTCATTAGATGAAAAATAGTGGACTATCCAACTTGTTTTGAATGAAGTAGAGAAATAGTTGGCAACAGTGAATCTGATGATCTATAGTGACTGATCAGTAAAAAGAAATAAAACAATGTACACGAACATTTTCATGATACCCAAAGCATCAGAGTGAGGTATCAAGGAATTTCTTTGTTCATTAAGAACAAGATTTGGGTAAAGATTCAACAGAGAAGACTTGACACTAATACATTAGATGATATTAAGAGATTGACCCATCTGACACATGCTAACATAGATATGTCATCAGAGGCTTTGTATCATCGGATGCAGTTCCATATTTTTGAGGAGTTACTAAACAAATGAAGTAAGTGGAATTGTATTGAAGTTTCCATCATACATTCATTAGGATTAGAATTATTTAGAAGTTACAACAATTTTTATGGAATAATAGGCTTAGTTGGTTTGGAACATCGGAATGAGAAGTCTTTTATTTTTCATCGTTTCAATAAAAATAATAAATTCAGAATAAAAAATATCTTCTTACTAAAAAGGTGTTTGTTAATTTGAATAAGGATGAAGTTGTGAGAATTTTCAAGAAGATTATAAAAGAATCCAAAATTTTTGAGAAGTTCTATAGAGGTAAAAATAGTGTTCAAATGGAAATGAAATTTGGAATTTTAAAATTTCATTGAGTGGGAAAGCATTTTTTAGATCCCTCAATTTTTTTATAGGGAACCTGTCACGACCCGTCCTCAGGGCCCATGCCGTGACCACCCAAAGCCCGCCTTCCATAAGCCAGGGGCTGGCGACTAGCACCAAGGTGTAAATCCCAGAAAAAGGGAAGGCATTGCCTTTGTAAAGTAAACAAGCACCACAGAGTAAGCAAGCAGAAAAGTAAACACTAAGTAAAAACTGTAACAAGATGTGATGAAAGTAAAAGGGGCCGAAAATACAAGCCCAACTGTAAATTACAACTGAAAGGGAAAAACAACAACTGAAAAGAAAAGCCGCAGCATCGAGCCGTCCTCTGGAAGTCCCACCTGAAGGGTGGGTACAGATAGCCTCCACTGCTCCTCAGGTCCACCTGACCACTCCAAGTAGGTCCCGCCCAGTGGTCCAGCTCCAGGTACCGTCCTGCTCCACAAGCCTCCACCACAATCAGCGATGTCCGTCGTCTGCAACCAACACAACGTAGTGCGGGCATAGCCCATGCAGGGGTGAGTATAAGCTACTCAGTAGGGACCCCGAGACCCCCGAAGGTCTCCCTAAATCCACAAAGGATAAACCACAACGAAAATATTCAATCACGAAGTAACATCCGACACAGCTTAGGTATATTCCCATACATATACCTAAGTCATCAATTCTCATTCAGCTCCAACACATGAACCCAAACACAGCCCAATACACACAGGAAAGAAAAACGCAAATCCACACATGAGTAAACAGTAAATCCACACAGGACAGTTCAACACAATCCACAAAGGAGAGTAAACAGTAAATCCACCCAGGATAGTTCAACACAATCCACAAAGGAGAGTAACATAGGATTCATCTCACACAGGTAGTTCTTCGTATGACGTTAGAGAAGATCAGATGTAGCCACTGATTCATCTAAGCCATCGGACCCACAAAGGATCTGTAGGTACTAATCCTCACAATGACTCACACAGGAACGATCATGAAGTTGAACCCAAAGATATTGGGAAACGCCTTCTCCATTAAGTACAGTGGTTATGCCGCTAAGACCAAGCACTTCCCTCTTACCTCGGACTGTTGTAGTACTCCACCTATCGGGTACTGTGGTCCTGCTGCTACAACCAAGCGCTCCCATGTGCCGCTACAACTAAGCGCACCTCTGTCGTGGGTCTGCCGCTACAACCAAGCGCTCCCATGTGCCGCTACAACCAAGCGCACCTCTGTCGTGGGTCTGCGGCTACAACCAAGCGCTCCCCTGTGCCGCTACAACCAAGCGCACCTCTGTCATGGGTCTGCCGCTACAACCAACCACTCCCCTGTGCCGCTAAACCAAGCGCACCTCTATCGTGGGTCTGCCGCTAAAACCAAGCGCTCCCCTGTGCCGCTACAACCAAGCGCACCTCTGTCGTGGGTCTGCCGCTACAACCAAGCGCTCCCCTGTGCCGCTACAACCAAGCGCACCTCTGTCGTGGGTCTACCGCTACAACCAAGTGCTCCCCTGTGCCTCTACAACCAAGCGCACCTCTGTCGGGCTATCCGTAACACACCGAGTTGTTCGATCAGCAGTCGTCAAGTCTCAACCGGCTCTAGGGTTTCCGCACACAACAAGCTCGTTCGGGAGGGTCCGCTCCACGAGCTAAGAGGTCGATGCATCAACTGACATGTAGTCCGGAGTTGATGTATTCCAAGATGTACTGTAGTGATCACTGCCAAAAACACAGAGGATTTCTGTACCATTTTCATCATCGTCACAGTCGAATCCACTAAGGATCTCTATATAGTCATCGTCGCAGTCCACTGAGGATCTCTGCACAGTCGTCGTCGCAGTCACAGTTGCAGTCGTAGCCAACACTAGGGTTCTCGTACACAGCAAGCTCGTTCGGGAGGGTCCGCTCCACGAGCCGAGAGGCTGATACATCAACTGACACAAAGTCCGAAGTTGATGTATCCAAAAGTTCCGTATCGTCAACAGAACTCAACGTCGCAGACGGCGCGTCAATCGGACGCCCGGTCTGAGAGTTATTGACTTTTTCGTCCCAGGGGCCCGGTTGGTTTTTAAGGAAAAACCAACCCGACCGTACTCCACCTGCGCCCAAACCTCAGTCGGAGTGAGCCAAAAGATCTGTCTCACTTAGAGGAAATCAACAAAGTCGACGGCACGTCAATCGGACGTCCGAAGCTCGAGATATGAGTGTTTCCGCTCCGAGGACCCGGTTGGTTTCGTGTACGAACCAACCCGGCCGAACCCAAAGTATTCTGAAACCTTGAGTGTCATATACCGAAACGACCGTCTCGATCCAAGGATCGTGTTTTCACTGACGGCGCATCGTTCGGAGTCTCGTAGCTCAAGTTACGGGAAAAATACCGAAAACAGTCCGAAGACGGGGGTCTAGGCCCGGGCCGACCCGGCCTGACCCCCCCTGGGTCGGCCGAAACGGGTCAACCCAAACCAAGCCGACCCAACCCGGTCCAACCCGGCTGGACCCGGTCCATTCCGGCCAGGGCAAGGCCCGGCTGGTCGGACCGTCCCAGCTCGGCTCGGCCGAGCGGCCGACCGAGGCAGCCGCGGGGCGCTGCCCCCGCGCATTGGAAGAGTCGCGGCCCCGCGTGGGGCCACGCTGGAGTCAACGGGCGCGACATAGCCATGCCCCATGCGTTAGGGCCGGACCCGCGTGGCCGCGGGTCCACTAGCCGCCGCCGCTGCGGCTTCAGCCGCGGCGGTCCTGTCCGGCGGCACGCCGGGGCGCCGCCGGCGACCCGCGCCGCCGGTAGCTTCCGCGGGCCACTGGAGTTGCTCCGGTGGTCCGTTTTCTTTCCTGCCTGCGCCGCTGTTCCTCCCGGGTTCCGTTCTTCACTGCGGGATCCTTAAAAACGCCCTTGCGTCACATTTTTCCATCACCCGCCATATCCGTACAACAACGAAGAACGACGGAGGGTTTTCGGGCCGTGTTCGTTTGGCCCGCACCCTCTGCGTTAGGCGATAACAAATGGGAGGATATTACAACACATAGAAAACAAAACCAAAACAATTTTAAAGAATTAAAATTGTTCTTATTATCCGGGTTCTTCACTTTGAATGGAAACATTCACGGAGTATAAAACATTCAAATAAACCCCTACCTCGTCAAGTCGTCACACGCGGGTTCTTCGCGGATTTGATCGTCACGGAAGGAGGGGATCACCGCATCGTTGCGGTATCCGGCGTTGCGTCGACGAAATCTGAGGTCCATGAAACAACAGATTTAATTTTAATAATTAAATCCATCTTGAGTTAAAATCCACAAAGGAATTTTAAGAATCGCAAACTCTCACCTCAACAGATGATCGAAGGTTTTTGTCGCGGAGGAAGGAACGTCGCCGAAGAACATTGCGGGAGAGGAAACGTCGACGTCGCGGCACACGACGTCGCGTCGTCGATTTCCGCAGGTTCGGCGTTCTTCGTCGGAGTCCAGCGTTCTTCGCGTTCTTCGCGTTCTTCATGTTCTTTGCGAAGAAGGGTGAAGGCAACAAGAACTTCTGTCAAAAACCTCTCAACGTGTAATCCTCCAAATGTCGGTGTTGGTCTTATTTTATTATTACGCCAACGGACGAAAAAGAGGTAAGTAACGACCCATTAATTCGTAGAATTAATTCAACGAAAGAAACTGCCCATTTAATTCACGAATAAAACCGCCCAATTAAATGGTGTGTTAAGAATTTAAGAAAACGCGTCAGTTGACTTTCATAATGATGGGTTTTCGCGGGTGTGTTACTTAGCGGAAAAGAAACGGTGGGGCTCGTGCGGGCCCCACCTCACAAATATCCTACCAAGAGGGTAGGATATTTTTGGATAGTACTCTATCCATTTCAACTCAGTTTAAGTGCCTTTCAAGTGGCTTAAGTGAAATAAAATAAAGTTTGTCGTACAATTATTTTATTTCTTAACTTTAATCCCGAAAATTAAAAACTACACCCGAGAAAACACAACTCCAGAGGAGGCGTTTCTAAGCAAGTACCGGCATTTCGATTCCATCGGTGCTCTCAGAATTTGATTCCGAGCACCGGTTCAAAACATAGAAAAACTCGCTCGTTCGTCCACTGAACGTACCCGAGCCAAACTTTAGAAAATGATTCCGGGCACTCCGGGCCTCGGAATCAGGTGCCGTCAGAAGCTGCGTTCTTGTAAAATTCCAAAGAAAATTAAGAAAAAAAATTTCCTTGAAATTTACGGGTCTTTACATTACTCCCACCACAGGGCTTTACGTCCCCGTAAAGCTTCACCACAAACTTAGGGATACAAAGGCGGTACTGAGCATGCATCTGAGCCTCCCGCTCCCAAGTGCTCTCCTGGAGGTTCCTGAGCTGCCATATGAGGCGTACTAGAGGAATCGATCGTCCACGTAGGACCTGCTCCTGTCGATCCTCGATCTCCACTGGGACCTCCGCAAAATCCGCCCCATCATCAAAGACCAGCTCTCCATGGTCAAATATTTGTGTCGGGTCGTGCACGTATCTCCTCTTCTGAGATACGTGGAAAACGTCGTGTAACCGGTCCAACTAAGGTGGTAGAGCCAGGCGATAAGTCAACTCGCCAAATTTTCGTAAACCCCATCGAGGTGAGACCCGCAAAAAGACATGGTCGCCATCCTCGAACTCTAGTGGCCTCCGCCTCCTGTCAGTAAAAGACTTCTGTCGGCTCTGAGTTGTCCTCATCCGCTCCTGGATGACATGGACCTTCTCTGTCATGGCCTGGACCATCTCCGGTCCTGCAAGAGCTGCTATGATTTCTCCTTTGCCGATAAGAGAAATCTGGTCTCATCCCCTGGATGAACCACTTCCTTTGCCTAATACAGTCAATCCCGACATGGATGGTACTAATCCATACCAAGGATGATGTCGTAAGGCCTCGACGCTACTACCAAGAGATCCAACCGTTACTCTCGCCTCCAAGGGTTGAGTCACACTGTCGGCATCAGTGTGTGGTAACCGGGTCTCCTCCAGTAGATGTCTCACAAGTGAGGGTCAAGTCAACAGTCTAAACCGGAACCTCTTAGTAACAACACAAAAGAGGACAAGAATAAGAACATCACCCAGGTATGCATCTTTTATTATTGCAACTCATAACACAAAGACACTACACCATAGCAACAAGGAACTAGAAGTACAAAAGACGTATCCACTAGTTCCGTTCCTGTCCATCTGCTTCTGGAGCTCCATGATCATAGACCTCAACTGCCTGAAGCTGAGCTCTCCCATGTCCTCCTGTCCCCTGCGGTCGGGGTGGACCTCCCAGTGGTGGTGGTGGCAACACCCCGAAGCGTCATCCACCTCCAACTGCACGGCCAGCTCCCCTGCCATGGCCGCCTGCTCCTTGCGGCCCGCCCTGATCGAACCTCTGCCTCTGCCTGGGGGGTCCTTCGTTCATCTGCTGGTCATCCGTATGGTGGGTCGGACAGTCACGAGTCATGTGACCAATCCCGCCACAGGAGTAACACTGCCCTCTCATGGCAAGTCGTTGTCCACCCCGAGTGCCTCGCACAAACGACCCAGAGTCATGCTGTCGACCACCTGTAGGTCTAGTCCTCTTGGACCCCTGTGTCATCTGTATACTACCTACTGCAGAATACTCTGCCGCATGCCGGAAAGTGGTGTGTCCTGCTGCTGGAGACTACTCGGCAAGGAAACTCTCCACTAAGAGGGCTCGCTCCAACACCCCTGCCTGAGTCGGAATGTTGAGGGAGATCATTGAAGCCCGGATCTCGTGCCTCAGCCCCTTCTCGAAGGTCCGGGCCCGGAAGAACGGGTCCCTTACCATATCTGTAGAGTAGCGCGAGAGATCAGTAAATCTCGCCGAGTACTGGGCCACTGTCATGCTGCCCTGCCGCAGCTGTAGTAGCTCCTGAATGCGCACCGCTCGGAGGGTGGCTTGGACGAACTTGGAGCGGAAGATGCTCTCAAAGTCCGTCCAGAGGAGAGATGTCTCGTCGTGCACCTGGAGCATCAAGCTCCACCATCTGCCTGCTGCCGAGTGCAGGAGGCTCGCTGCGAGGATCACCATGAGGTCTGCTGGTGTCCTCACTAATCTGAAAACCCGTACAACTGCCTCCAGCCAGTCCTCGGCGGCCTGAGGGTTCGTCTCCCCGTGGAACCTGGGCGGTCGCTGGCGCTGGAACTCATGCAGTGCACTAAGGCGACGTGCATCGTCAGCGGCTGGGGCTGGTAGCATCGGTGGCTCGGTGGGTATAGGTACCGCTGGTGCCTCAGTTGTCAAAGGGCCCTGTACCGAGTCCTCGTCGCTCGGTGGGCTCTCGCCACGCACAATGCTCGGAACCCTAGCTGGCTGCCGTCGTGGGGCCATCCTGAAAAGGACACAGGTGCGCCACGGTCAGAACAGTATACCTGGTGAGCTGAAACAAAGTAATCAAAAAGAAAACTTTGAAACCCACAAGCAATCAATGTTTTCGTGCATTAAGTCGGAAATCAGAAGTCAGGGTCCTGGTGTACGGATACGTCGTCCGCCGCACCAACACTCGACTACCTGGACTGATAACCACACTCAATACGCTAAACACTATTGCTTCACATATAGGAAAGATCAGAGTCTGCGGTAGAATCGACCACCTCTGATACCAATTTGTCACGACCCGTCCTCGGGGCCCGTGCCGTGACTACCCCAAGCCCGCCTTCCATAGGCCAGGGGCTGGCAACTAGCACCAAGGTGTAAATACTGGAAAAAGGGAAGGCATTGCCTTTGTAAAGTAAACAAACACCACAGAGTAAGCAAGCGGAAAAGTAAACACTAAGTAAAAACTGTAACAAGCTGTGCTGAAAGTAAAAGGGGCTAGAAATACAAGCCCAACTGTAAAGTACAACTGAAAGGGAAAAACAGCAACTGAAAAGAAAAGACGCAGCGTCGAGCCGTCCTCTGGAAGTCCCACCTGAAGGGTGGGTACAGATAGCCTCCACTGCTCCTCAGGTCCACCTGACCGCTCCGAGTATGTCCCGCCCAGTGGTCCACCTCCAGGTACCGTCCTGCTCCGCAAGCCTCCACCACAATCAGCGCTGTCTGTCATCTGCAACCAACACAACATAGTGCGGTCATAGCCCGTGCAGGGGTGAGTATAAGCTACTCAGTAGGGACCCCGAGACCCCTGAAGGTCTCCCGAAATCCACAAAGGATAAACCATAACGAAAAGATACAATCACGAAGTAACATCCGACACGGCTTAGGTATATGCCCATACATATACCTAGGTCATCAATTCTCGTTCAACTCCAACACCCGAACCCAAACACAGCCCAATCCACACAGGAAAGAAAAACGTAAATCTACACAGGAGTAAATAGTAAATCCACACAGTTCAGTTCAACACAATCCACAAAGGAGAGTAAACAGTAAATCCACCCAGGATAGTTCAACACAATTTACAAAGGAGAGTAACATAGGATTCAGCTCACATAGGTACTTCTTCGTATGACGTTAGAGAAGATCAGATGTAGCCACTGATTCATCTAAGCCATCGGACCCACAAAGGATCTGTAGGTACTAATCCTCGCAATGACTCACACAGGAACGATCATGAAGTTGAACCCAAAGCTATTGGGCAACTCCTTCTCCATCAAGTACAGTGGTTATGCCACTAAGACCAAGTGCTTCCCTCTTACCTTGGACTGCTGTAGTACTCCACCTATCGGGTACTGTGGGCCTGCTGCTACAACCAAGCGCTCCCCTGTGCCGCTACAACCAAGTGCACCTCTGTCGTGGGTCTGCCGCTACAACCAAGCGCTCCCCTGTGCCGCTATAACCAAGCGCACCTCTGTCGTGGGTCTGCCCCTACAACCAAGCGCTCCCCTGTGCCGCTACAACCAAGCGCAGCTCTGTCGTGGGTCTGCCGCTACAACCAAGCGCTCCCCTGTGCTGCTACAACCAAGCGCACCTCTGTCGTGGGTCTGCCGCTACAACCAAGCGCTCCCCTCTGCCGCTACAACCAAACGCACCTCTGTCGTGGGTCTGCCGCAACAACCAAGTGCTCCCTTATGCCACTACAACCAAGCGCACCTCTGTCGTGGGTCTGCCGCTACAACCAAGCGCTCCCCTGTAACGCTACAACCAAGCGCACCTTTGTCGGGCTATCCGTAACACACCGAGTTGTTCGATCAGCAGTCGTCAAGTCTCAACCATCTCTAGGGTTTTCGCACACAGCAAGCTCGTTCGGGAGGGTCCGCTCCACGAGCTAAGAGGTCGATGCATCAACTGACATGTAGTTCGGAGTTGATGTATTCCAAGATGTACCGTAGTGATCACTGCCGAAAACACGGAGGATTTCCATACCATTTTCATCATCGTCGTAGTCGAATCCACTGAGGATCTCTGTATAGTCATCATCGCATTCCACTGAGGATCTCAACACAGTCGTCGTCGCAGTCACAGTAGCAGTCGTAGCCAGCACTAGGGTTCCCGCACATAGCAAGCTCGTTCGGGAGGGTCCGCTCCACGAGCCGAGAGGCTGATACATCAACTCACACAAAGTCCGAAGTTGATGTATCCAAAAGTTCCGTATCGTCAACAGGAACTCAACGTCGTAGACGGCGCGTCAATCGGACGCCCGGTCTGAGAGTTATTGGCTTTTTCGTCCCAGGGGCCCGGTTGGTTTTTAAGGCAAAACCAACCCGACCATACTCCACCTGCGTACAAACCTCAGGCGGAGTGAGCCAAAAGATCCGTCTCACTTAGAGGAAATCAACAAAGTCGACAACACATCAATCGGACGTCCGGAGCTCAAGATATGAGTGTTTCCGCTCCGAGGGCCCGGTCGGTTTCGTGTACGAACCAACCCGGCCAAACCCAAAGTATTCCGAAACCTTGAGTGCGATATACCGAAATGACCGTCTCGATCCAAGGATCATGTTTCCGCTGATGGCGCGTCGTTCATAGGCTCTTAGCTCATGTTATGGGAAAAAGACCGAAAATGGTCCGAAGACGGGGGGGTCTGGGCCCGGGCCGACCCGGCCCGACCCCCCCTGGGTCGGCCGAACCGGGTCGACCCGAACCGGGCCGACCCAACCCGTTCCAACCCGGCTGGACCCGGTTCGGTTCGGCTAGGGCACGGCCCGACCGGTTGGACCGGCCCGGCTCGGCTTGGCCGAGCGGCCGACCGAGGCAGCCCCGGGGCGCTGCCCCCGCGCGTTGGAAGAGTCGCGGCCCCGCGTGGGTCCGCGCTGGAGTCAACGGGCGCGGCATAGCCGCGCCCCGTGCGTGAGGGCCGGACCCGCGCAGCCGCGGGTCCGCTGGCCGCCGCCACCGCCGCGGCTTTAGCCGCGGCGGTCCTGTCTGGCAGCGCGCCGGGGCGCCGCCGCCTCCGGCCGCCGGTAGCTTCCGCGGGCCACCGGAGTTGCTTTGGTGGTCCGTTTTCTTTCCCGTCTGCACCGTTGTTCCTCCCGGGTTCCGTTCTTCACTGCGGGATCATTAAAAACGCCCTTGCGTCACATTTTTCCATCGCCCGCCAAATCCGTACAACAACGAAGAATGGTGGAGGGTTGTCGAGCCGTGTTCGTTTGGCCCGCACCCTCCGCGTTAGGCGATAACAAATGGGAGTATATTACAACACATAGAAAACATAACCAAAACAATTTTAAAGAATTAAAATTGTTCTTATTATCCGGGTTCTTCACTTTGAACGGAAACATTCACGGAGTATAAAACATTCAAATAAACCCCTACCTCGTTAAGTCGTCACACGCGGGTTCTTCGCGGATTTGATCGTCGCGGAAGGAGGGGATCGCCGCGTCGTCGCGGTATCCGGCGTTGCGTCTACGAACTTCGAGGTCCATGAAACAACAGATTTAATTTTAATAATTAAATCCATCTTGAGTTAAAATCCACAAAGGAATTTTAAGAATCGCAAACTCTCACCTCAACGGATGATCGAAGGTTTTTGTCGCGGAGGAAGGAACGTCGCCGAAGAACGTTGCGGGAGAGGAAACGTCGGCGTCACGGCACACGATGTCGCGTCGTCAATTTCCGCAGGTTCGGCGTTCTTCGTCGGAGGTCAGCGTTCTTCGCGTTCTTCACGTTCTTCGTGTTCTTCACGAAGAAGGGTGAAGGCAACAAGAACTTCTGTCAAAAACCTCTCAATGTGTAATCCTCCAAATGTCGGTGTTGGTCTTATTTTATTATTACGCCAACGGACGAAAAAGAGGTAAGTAATGACCCATTAATTCGTAGAATTAATTCAACAAAAGAAACTTCCCATTTAATTCACGAATAAAACCGCCCAATTAAATGGTGCGTTAAGAATTTAAGAAAACGCGTCAGTTGACTTTCATAATGACGGGTTTTCGCGGGTGCGTTACTTAGCGGAAAAGAAACGGTGGGGCTCGTGCGGGCCCCACCTCACAAATATCCTACCAATAGGGTAGGATATTTTTGGATAGTACCCTATCCGTTTTAACTCAGTTTAAGTGGCTTTCAAGTGGCTTAAGTGAAATAAAATAAAGTTTGTCGTACACTTATTTTATTTCTTAACTTTAAGCCCGAAAATTAAAAACCACACCCGAGTAAACGCAACTCCGGGCGAGGCGTTTCTAAGCAAGTACCAGTCCTGCGATTCCATCGGTGCCCTCAGAATTCGATTCCGAGCACCGGTTCAAAAGTTAGAAAAACCCGGTCGTTCGTTCACTGAACGTACCCGAGCCAAACTTCAGAAAATGATTCCGGGCACTCCGGGCCTTAGAATCAGGTGCCGTCAGAAGCTGCGTTCTTGTAAAATTCCAAAGAAAATTAAGAAAAAAAATTTCCTTGAAATTTATGGGTCTTTACAGAACCTATAATTATAGGTCAAATTAAAATGAACACTAACACTATTCATGTGTTTGAGAGAGAGAAAACACTAAATATTTTGAGGTATAATTAGTAGAGAAGGGTCTCCCAATAGAGTTTTTCTTAAGTAACATTTCTAGATAGAAGAATTATTATGAAGAAGTAATGGTCAAGGTTTTCTCAGATCAGACCAATCTATAAAAATGATACATTTAGGTAAAGAAAAAATAAAATTAGAATTATACTTGGATTAACATATTAGACTTATTTATATATTGAAGAATCTAAGTGAGCTATTAGACCGAGTTTTTAGACAAAGTCCTGAGAATTTTTTTATACCTGTTGTTGGGTAGTAAAGTAAATAATTGTTTTTGTTGAATAATTAAAAAAGTTGAATTTATTGAAGAACACATTTACATGTTCAAAACCAACTAGAGGAGGTTTATAACCTTTTTGAAAAAACATATTTACATCATTCATGCTAGAATAAGAACATACAATTTTATATTGATCATAGTGATGTAGAAGTGTATGGATATTTTCTACTTATTATATCCACAAGAAAGGTTTGTTTTCTAGTGGATTTTGCATCATTGGATTATTTCAAACCATGAAAAGGACTAGATAATATTATTGAGTAGTGAAAATTATAAATTATTATATTCCTATGGTTGTGTGAATGTTTTGTTTCAGCAAAGAGAAATAAAAGGTTGTTATATAAGAAATATAACATAAAATAAAAAGATATAACTGATTCACCCCTCCCCCACTTAGTTATTATATTTATCCTAGTTGGTCCTTTTCAATTGGTATCAGATTTAAGGTCCCTTTGTTTACTATTTGATAATTTTTTTGAAGAGAAGTTGATATGGAAAATTTATATTGTGTGAATACTATGGGAATTCTAATCTAAAATGGAAATATCTATCATATCTAGAAAGATATAATTCTTTTGTATCTTATGTATATTGTGTGTGATGTTTTAGAAGTTGGTAGAGATGAATTTCCTCCTCTTTTTGAAAATTTTCCTCTTATATCCATTGATATGAAAAATATAGAGAATGATGGAAGGGATAAAAATTATTTACTTTCGTCACTTTCCAAAAGTGATTATCTTATTGTAAAAGGAGTTGTAACTACTAATGGTATTTGGGAGAAGTTAAAAAATATATATGAAGGAAATACTAAGGTGAAAAAGGAAAATTTACAAATATGGAGGCTAAAGTATGAAGATATCAATATGGGTGAGTATGAATATGTTGGTAACATCTTTATAGGGTCGAATGATACTATTATCACCATAAGATGTTTTGATGAGACGTTGAAAGATTATACTATTGTTGAAGAGATCTTACAAAATTTTATAGGAAAACTTTAAGCGAAAGTTTCATCTTTGGAAGATAGATATGCTGAAACTAAATCTATGGATGACCTTGTTAGTACTATCATTACATATGTAGTGAGAAGGTATAAATTTAAGAAAATAAAAGGAAAATATGATCAAGAAATTTCATTTAAGGATTTTAAGAAAGGATAATCTAAAAAGATTCTTAAAGATGAAGAAGTTGGTGATTCTGAATCAAAACATGAGGTTAGTAACAATCTTTTTGAGTTCTTATCCTTGTTTTATAATAATGTGAAAACATTTATAGGAAAATACAGGGGGATGATACCTCTAAAATGTTTTTTAATTTGTACCTATTTGGGACCTTGTTGTGAATTTACCTCAAAGAAAGAATGGTGATGAAAGTGATGAAGATGATAGAATACCAAGAATATATTATAAGAAATAGGTTGACAAGTTAAAATATTATTCTAATGGAAAAGATAAAAATTTACCGAAATTCAAAAGTATAGGTTTTTTTTAAATATGATGAAGGTGAATACAATGATGTTGAGATGAAAATATTCATTAATTTTTTTGGAGAAAACACATTTATTAAAAAAGTTAATGATGAAGTGTTTACTAGTGATGGAAGTAGTAGTTATAAATAAGAATAGAAACAATTAAAATTTTAGCTAAAAATAGAGTTGAAAGAATGTGTTAGAAATATTGTGAGACTTGAAAGGGAAAACAAGAATTTGAAGAAGGAAAGTTCTATAAAAATGATTCAAGAATATTTTTTTGTAGAGAAAGTTAATTTTCTTGAAGTGACTGATAACTTGAAGAAATATATTAAAAAATAAAAGAATCATAATGAACATATTTAAGTAAGGAAAAAGTAAAAGGAAGAAGAGTTGGAACTTGTTCAACAAAATTTTTCTAAAGTTGATGAGGGAGTTACAAGTTTCAAGAACTCTATCTATAAAGTTTGTTAAAGTTATGGAAAGATTGAACCGAGTAAAGATGAACCAAATTTATATTCAAAGGTAGAAAATAATATTAAAGATATTCCTAAGAATATGAAATATTAGAAAATCGTTCATGTTTCCAAAACTAACAAATTTCAAAATAAAAAAGTTTATAAAATTTCTAATTCTAAAACAAAGGTTATTACTACTTCAAATTCTGATAAATTTGGAAATAAATATGAATTAAAGTAGAATATTCCAAGTGGTAAAAATAATTTTGGGACTCAATAAAGTTCTTGTGTGGAAGATAATAATTTTTTTTAAAAACATGCTTATAATTCAAAACAATATGGAAGTTATAGAGGAAAATATTCTTTCCATGGATTCTTTTGGTATTGTGGTAGATTTAGGAATATAAAAAAGATGTGTTGGTTTAATAAAACAATACTATAATTATCCAATGAGTTTCTCAAAACAAAGTTTGACAGGGATTCAGTCCTATCGAAGAAGGAATTTTGAGAAAGTTTTTTTAAAATTTTAAAACAGATTCTAACCTCTAGAAAGTATTTGAGAAAGGTGTGAGAAACATGAAAATTTGGTAAAAGGGTGTCTTGTTTTTCTACTAGTATAAAAACTTGTTTATTTAAATTCTAAAAATCAATATACGAAGGTAGAAAAATGGAAATAAAAATATCTTGTTGTAGAAACTAATCTCAAAGATATAAAAGGTGAACAAACTTGAATTTTGGATAGTGGGTTTCCTTCCCATATTATAGGATATTTTAAATTGTTGAATAATGTGAAAGATTGAAAAGAATTAATAGAAAATATTTTAAATGATGAATCACTTAGAATAAAAGGTGTTGAATCCACTATTATTATAGCACCCCTAGTTTAAGGTTTGCATCCTTTGTTGATTCCTTTTTTGTTTTTAAATTTCTTGGGATGAGTTGGGAAGAGGTTGGGAGAGTTTGGAATGATTTTTAATAAGTTTGGAGGATTTTATAAGGGAGTACAGTTTAATCACGGTTAGGGAAAACTGTGCGGGTTCTCCTGGAAACCATTTAGGGAGAGATAGTGGGCTTCATAGGGCCTGCGTAAGGTTTTCCAAACCATGTGAGGCAACCATTCATACCCCTTATCTTGAGGCTATGGAAAGCACACGGTTAGTGCAAAATTTGAAAATCTGTGCGGGCTAACCATTCAACCACTTAAAACTAGGGTTTTTAAATCCATCCACCCTCAGGTTTTCCTCATTTCATTCCAAACATCCTCCCACTCGAACCTCACTTGGGATTTTGGGTTCTCAAAGTTTTAATGTGCTCTACCACACGTTTTGAAAGAAAATAGAAGGGGTTTCTTGGTGGATTGAAGGTGGTTCTTCTTGGGTAAGTCCCCTATCATGGTTCTTTGTGGTTTCCTCTAGATCTACATCTCCCTCTCTCTCTCATTTTTCTATATCTACACCTATTTTTTGGGGTTTTGGTTGCCTTGGGTGTTTATTTTAAGGCTTGTTGATGATAGGGAAGGAGATATTTAGTGATTTTTCTGGATCATTTTCTCGGATTGGGGTGCAGTTTCTTGTGGGTCAAATTCACCGGAACCCTAAAGGTAGGTGGATTCTCTATCCACTCCACTTGTTTAGAACTAGTGGTTTTGGTACGATTAATTTTTTTTATTGAATATTAATTGTGATAATGATGTTTGAATCTTATTGGAAACCCATTTTTTGTTGTGATTTTGGGGATTTTGGGGAAAATGGGTTATTATTTCAAAAAGGGGCTAATTGTGTGATTTTAAGATGTTGATTTTAAAATCTTTAGTTGTTGATTATGAAAAAATATTTTGTGAAAGTTGATTTTCAATAAGTATTTTTTTTATTGAAATGTTGTTGGGCATGGAAAATTGGTGAAATGGTGTTTTCAATAATTGGGTAATTTATTGAAGTGAATTGGCATGTGTTTGGAATGATGTTGTGCTTTTGTGTGACCATGATGCTTAATGATTATGGGGTCATTAAGTGTTATGTCTTGTGTGGATTATGTAGAATTGGGTGGGAAGTACCACTATAAAAGGGTATGGATAGTGGATAGAAGGTCCACCATCAAAGGATAAGTGGGTGGGAAGTACCACTAGTTAGAAATGTAGTGAACAGGTTGGACGGAAGCTCCACCATTTTGGTTTACTTGTTATGTGTTGCTTTTTAGGATGGGATTTTTTGCGCTAATGTGAAAATGTGAAATGGATTGTGGAATGGTGTTTTAGATTTCCTATTTGTTTTGAGCATTTGGGTGGAAATGTCTTGTTAAATGATTGTTTTGCTTGTTGTAAGTTAATGCACTATTGAATATTTTATATAAAATGTTTTAAATAAATGTGCTAATAGTTTCATCCTAGTGGCATGTGTAGGTAATTCATTTGTGGAAAAAATATTGAGTATTTGTACTCAACCACGACTTTGGAACTTGGGTGATTTTTCAGATGATGTATTCTGAGACACATGTAAGAGTAAAGCATATCATTTTCTAGTAGTTTGGCATGATGCTTTGGTGACGTTGTGGTGCTTGGATTTTGAAGATTTGTGAAGAGATATGGATGGTGTCCTAGTTCTATCATAGTTTTGTTGTAGTCTTCTTCTTGGTACTCTGATTTAGGCTTGGTTGTATTTGGCATGTGGGATTGTTATGGATAGGTTGTTTGTCTTTTGGTAATGCATAGGTTTGGTTGTTTTGTTGACATGCATCATATAGTTGTTGATAGTGGATTACTTTGATGGTTGGTTTTATCTCAACGGAAAATCATTCCCCAGTTTATCCTCGAAGCCCCCGACATTTATTTATAGCCTTTGGATCCATGGGTATATTTCTTAATGCCGAGTGGAATTCCTCTTCCCTATCAAGACAATGAGATGGGGTAGGATGTTACAAGTGGTATCAGTTTGTTCGGTCCTTGGATTTCAAGTAAGAATAGTTGTTTGGTCCTTTAATATTGATTGTTGGTCTTGGTGTTGACATTCGTTCTTGGTCTATTCCTTGAGTCAGGATAGTAGAAAAGCATTATATTTTTGGAACTTGGAATGTATATCATAAAAATAATTACATAACCCTTATATTCTAAACATCAAGTAACCAGGGATTTGGGTACATAAGTGTTTGGAGACACTTATAAGCATTGGAAATCTCATTGTTGTGGGTGTAGCCAATGAGACGAGCATGGAATGATGGGTAGAAATGAATTTCCACTAGGATTCATATATCATTTGGGTATAATGATCTATGGTGTGATATAAATGTGTGGATTTTAAAAATATGTATTGGGTTCCATAATGGAATGATTTAAAATAGGGAAACTTGTTGTATTTTGAAAATGGGATGATTTTCAAAACATGGTGGATTTTTCAGAATAGTGAAATATGGGAAATGTGAACTTGTGGAAAGCCTGGTTGTTGAACTAGAATTTTTGAATCATGTGTTGCTAAAATAGAAGGACTTATGGTTGTTTTTTTTATAGAAATGGGATCGGGTTGGCATCATAGAGACCAACCAGAGGAAGCTGCTAAAAATGTGGTTTCACCTGAGCCCCAGGTGAACCCGCAGCTAGTGAAGAGTATAGTGAAATCTTTCCAAGATGTGGAAAGGGAGAATAAATCAGATTAACCAAAACATGTGGATCATGCGGTTCAGTTTCGAAGGCCGAATACACCCATGTTTAGGGGTGATTCGGAGCCAGAAAGGGCTAAAGCATTGCTGAATAGAATGAATAGAATATTTTACTTCTTGGGAACATAAAAAGAGTTGAAGGTGAAGTTAGCCACATATATATTGGAAGATATTTCCATTCAGTGGTGGGAGATAGCAGTCCAAGTTGGGATAGACCAAGGTGTGAAATGGGAGAGGTTTGAGGAATTGTTTAATAAAAAATTCTACCCTCATATGTTTAGAATTCATCATACAATGGATTTATTTAGTTTGAAGCAATGGAACATGGTAGTGACAGAATATACGACAACGCTTATTAACTTACTACAATTTTCACCCTAGGTGGAAGGAAGTACAAAATTGAAGGAACTAATTTTTGAAGTTGGGTTGAACCAGGAAATTTGTTCCAAGATATCAGTGCTATGTATAGATGATTACACAGAAATGGTGAATAGAGATATAGTGGCGAAGTATGATCTTGTGAGGGATACATGAGGGGGAAGTATGTTGGTACCCACGAGGAATATTGGGAACTCAAACACTGGGTTCAAGAGGAAGAGGGACACTTATTTCTAGGGTGGGGGTATGGTTTAGAATCCCATGACAGGATCGGTGAATATTTTTACGAAGACTAAAAGTAATCCAAGATGTTTTCAATGTGGTTTTATGAGCCACATCAAGTGGGATTGTATGGAACAACCTTGAGCTTGTCATAATTGTAAGAAGATGGGGAATATTCAATGTTATTGTCTAAATGCTCAGAGGTTGGGTGTACGTGACACTCCTCAGGGGTCTCATGGGTCTTACACCTCGACAGGATGGGGGCAGCCACATACCCATCAATAGTAGAGTAAAGTGGGTCATGGTGATTCTCAAAATACCACGATGCCTCTGCGTGGTAATAAAGAGCAGAGAGTGGCAAGAAAGTAGTTGTTTGGAGCTGATCAGGTTGTGGTGGATGATCAGTCGGGACCATCCACGTTGCAAGGTACTGTTCTTTTAAATTCAACGTTGATGTAATCATTATTTGATACAGGTGATTCACATTATTTTATTTCTTTTCGCATCATTTATTTTTTTGGGGTTACATGTATAAATGATGCATTCTATTTTAAAACAACAAACCCCTATGGGTCAAAGAGAGTGTCGATATTTCCTCTGTAGAGTATGTTTCTTTGTGGTGGATGAAACTGAATTGATGTGGGATTTCTTAGTAATTTATATAGATTCTTATTATATAATCTCGGGAATGGATTGGATGGAAATGTTTAAGGCCCAGATGGATTTATATGCGTGAATGATTAGTTTTACAATAGATGATGGGGTTTAACATCTCTTTAGAGGGGAAAAGAATGAAAAGCTAGGTGTAATGGATTTGTTGGCACTAGCTGTTGGCCTGATCTCGTCTCAGTTAGAGGATTTGTCATTGGTATCGCTAGAAGGTGTTGAGGAGAGTGTTCTTTCAGTGGTTGTGGATCATTTTATAGATGTATTTACTAAATAATTATCAGAGATTACACACATAAGAGAAGTGTAGTTTATGATTGATCTCCTTTTGAGTAACATTCCTATCTCACTTCCTTCTTACCTAATGGAACTAGTAGAATTACGGTAATCAAAGGTACTGTTGGAAGAGTTAGAAAACAAAGGGTTCATCTGGCCTAACACGTCTCTATGGGAAGTTCCAGTTTTTTTGTTAAAAATGAGGATGGAACCTTGTGGATCTGTGTTTATTATCGTAGACTTAATCAGGTTATGATAAAGAACCGATATCCACTTCCATGCATTGATTATTTTTTTGAAAAGTTGAGGGGAGATCAGTGATTCTCTAATATTTACTTGAGGTTAGGGTATCACCAATTGCGGGTGAGGAAGGAGGATATTCTGAAAATAGCTTTTAGAAGTAGATATGGACATTATGAGTTTTTGGTTATTCCCTTTGGTCTAACAAATCCACCAGCAGTGTTCATGGCATTGATGAATCCAATATTTCAAAGATATCTAGATTCTTTTGTGGTGGTGTTTTTTGATGATATACTAGTGTATTTGAGGACAAGGGTAGAGCATGAGCATCACTTGGCGATTGTTTTGGAGATCTTGATGGATAATTGATTGTATTCTAAATTTTAAAATTCTGACTTTTGGATATTGGAGGTCTATTTCTTTGTCCGTGTCATTTCTGAGAGGGGTGCTTCATTTAATCTAGAAATGCTAGAGGTTGTCATATCATGGAAACTGCCAAAGAAAATTTTTAAGATACAGAGATTCCTTTGTATACCTAGGTATTATCGACCTTTTGTTCATGATTTTTCATGATTGGTTTCACTAATGACAACTATTACAAGGAAGAATATCTTATTTCAATGGGACGATCTGTGCCTTAAATTCTTTGAAGAGTTAAAGGGCCGCCTTACATTACAACCAATATTGTTTTTTCTAGAACCAGGGAAATGGTACGCGGTGTATTGTGACACCTCGGGATCAAGGTTGTGGTGTGTTCTCATGAAGCGGGATCATGTGGTTTCATATGGCACCTGGAATTTGAGGTTTAATTAGAAGAACTACCCAACACATGATTTGGAGTTGGCGGTAGTAGTTCATGCTTTAAAGATGTGGCTTCATTATCTATTCCATGAGAAAATCACGGTGTTTACTGATCATAAGAGATTAAAGCATATCTTCTCACAAAGGTATTTGAACATGAGGAAATGGAGATGGATGGAATATATCCATATGTTTGATTTAGACTTAATGTACACACCAACTAAGTGAAATTCAGTGGAAGATGCATTAATTAGGAAATTATATACTCAAGTGGTGAAACAAGCATCAGATCACTGACAGTTGATGTCTGTAATAGCCAACATGTAGTTGTAATGTGAGGACTAGGGTGTAAGAGAAATCTTATTTTTAGTTTTGTTGGTTCCTGACTTGGCTGGTTTGGTTAAAGTGGCCCAAGCATCAGATTCTGAGTGTATGTCGATGGGGTCGAAACTCTATGGTGGGGATACCATTAAGAAATGAAAACTAAATGGGAATTAAGTTTTGTGTTTTTGGAATTGGATGGTGGTACCAATGGATTTTTGGGAAGAAATTATTAGGGATTATCATAATTCCAAGGGAGTTGTCTATCCTAGAATTCAGAATCTTTAAAAGGCATTGGAAGTGCATTTTTGGTGGGCTGGTATGAAAAAGGATGTGGTTGGGTTCTTCTTGAGATTCTTGACTTGTTAGCAAGTTAAGGAAGAGCATTAGTAGCCAGTAGGCATGTTGTAGTATTTACCTATCCTAGGGTGTGAATGGGAGAAGATAGAAATGGATTTTTTGATAGGTATTCCAAGAGTGGTTAGGAAACATGATGCCATATGGGTGATTGTGGATCAACTCACAAAGTCACCCCATTTCATCCCGATTCATTAATCTCATATGGTGGAGGATCTATCCAAAACCTATATTTTGGAGGTGGTAAAGAGGCATGGTGTTCTATTTTCGATTGTATTAGATAGATATATGAGGTTCACATATCATTTTTGTAAATCCTTGTAGCAATCCCGTGGGACACAATTGATTATGAGCACAGTGTATCATCCATAGAAGGATGGCCAATATGAGAGGAAGATACAAACCTTGGAGGATATGTTAATGGATTGTGTGAGGGATTTTGTTGTTTTATTGGAGGATCACTTACCATTGGTGGAGTTCTCCTATAATAACAGTTATTAGGATTTGATACATATGGACTTTTTTGAGGCATTGTATGGGCATCCGTGTCATTATCCACTATATTGGGTGAAAACAGGCAAGACTTAGATGATCGGACCGAGCCTTTTCCAAGAGATTATGGAAAATATTGATTTGATAAAGATAAGGATGAATATGGCTCTAAGTCATTATAAATTGTATGTAGACCATTGTTGATGACCGTTGTTGTTTGAGGTGGGTGATCATGTGTTTTTTAGAATCTCACCTTGGTTGGGACATCGTCAGTTTGGGAACCGGGGTAAGTTATCTCTGAGGTATGTTTAGCCTTTTGAGATACATGAGTGAATTGGAGAGTTGTATTATTAGTTATCTTTTCCACCACAGTTTAGTGCGGTGCACAATGTGCTTCATTTTTCGTAATTGAAAAAGTTTCATCCAGATCCTGACCATGTGATTTGTTGGGATCATGTTGAGCTAGAACCAGATGCTTCCATAGTGTACATGCCAGTGCAGATTTTGGATATACAATAGAAATTATTGCATGGTAAAAGCATCAGTTTAGTTTTTGTTTTGTGGCGGCATGTTTAGATTCAAGATGAGACTTGGGAGTAGGAAATAGACATGACCGAGCATTTGCCCAAGCTCTTTCAGCAAAGCGATGGTTCCCTACTTTCTGAGGACGGAATTTCCAATAGTGGGGAGAATTTAGCACCCCCAGTTTCAGTTATGTTTCCCTTTTTATGCCTTTTTATGTGTTTAAAGTTATTGGGATAAGTTGGGAAGAGTTTTGGAGAGTTTGCGATGGTTTTGAATAAATTTGGTGGCTTTTCTAATGGTGCACATTTTTAGCACGGTTAGGGAAAACCATGTGGGTTCTCTAGGAAACCGTGTAGGGGGAGATAGTGGGACTCTCATAGCCTGGGAATGGTTTTCAAAACCCTGCCAGGAAATCGTACGTACTCCTTCTCTCAAGGAAGTGGCATGCACACGGTTAGCTTACAGTTTTCTAAACTGCATGGGCTAACAGTGCGACCACTTAAAATGGGGTTTTTAAATCTAGGCTTCCTAGGGGTTTCCTCTGTTCATTCAAAACTTCCTCCCACTCAAGACTCACTTGTTATTTTGGGTTCTCAATGTTTTAAGGAGCTCTACCATAAATTTTTTAAGAAAATCGAAGGGGTTTCTTGTTGGATTGAAGGTTGTTCTTCTCAGGTAAGTTCCCTATCGTGGTTCTTTGTGGTTTCCTCTAGATCTACATCTCCCTTTCTCTCGTTTTTCTAGATTTACACCCATTTTGTGTATATCTATGGTTTTGGTTTCCTTGGGTGTTCATTTTAAGGCTTTTTAATGATAGGGAAGGAGATCTTGAGCAGTTTTTGTGGAGCATTTTCCTGGACTGGGGTGCAATTGCTTGTGGGTCGAATTTTCCAAAACCCTAAAGGTAGGTGGCTTCTCTCTCCATTACACTTGGTTATAACTAGTGTTTTTGGTAATATTAATTTCCTTTTCTTGAAAATTAATTTTTATAATGATGTGTGAATCTTGTTGGAAACCCATTTGGTGGTGATTTGGGGGATTTTGGGGAAAATGGGTTATTATTGCAAAAGTGGCTTGTTGTGTGATTTTAAAATGTTGATTTTAAAATCATTAGTAGTTTATTATGAAAAAATGTTTTTCTGAAAGATAATTTTCAATAATTATGTTGTTTATTGAAATGTGTTTGGGCCTAGAAAATTAGTGAAAGGGTGTTTTCAATAATTGAGTGATTTATTAAAGTGAATTGGCTTGTGATAGGAATGATGGTGTACTTTTGTGTGAGCTTGGTGATTAATTATTATTGGGTGATTAAGTGTTATGTCTTGTGTGGATTATGTGGAAGTGGGCGGGAAGTACCACTATAAAAGGGGATGGATAGTGGACAGAAGGGCCACCATCATAGGATAAGTGAGCGAGAAGTATCACTAGTTGGAAATGTAGTGAACAGGTTTGATGGATGCTCCACTGTTTTGGTTGCCCTGTGATGTTTTGATTTTCAAGATGGTATTTGTTGTGATAATGTGAAAAGATTTAATGACTTGTGGCATGGTTCATTGTATTTCTTGTGTTTTTGATCATTTGGGTGGAAATTGTTTGGTAAAGGAGTGTTTGTCTTGTTGTAAGATGTTGCACTATTAAATTTTTTATATAAATGTGCTAATGGTTTCATCCTAGTGGTGTGTGTAGGTAATTCATTTGGGGAAAACCTACTGAGTATTATTACTCGCCCCCTACTTTGGTACTTGGGTGCTTTTGCAGATGTTATATTCCGGGACATAGGTAAGAGTAAAGATGTAATGACCTATGTATTTATAGAACAATACTTATTAATTTCTATTAATTCTTATGATTATGATATTAATTTTATGTTAAAGGGGATGCTTTTTATGATATCATACTCGACATGAAACAAGGGGTTTCTCTGAAATCTTGGGTTACACACTACTTTGAGATATACTGAAAAATAATATAATAATATAATTATTTTAAATGGTAGTTAACGCATGGTTGTTGTTTTGGAAAGAATGAATAGAACTAACTAAAATATGATTACACATGTTTGTTAAATGTCTTTACATTTATCCAATAAATTTTATAGGCTTAAAATAAGAAAGAATATGATATTAAGCATGAAATACTCTAATATTCTTTAAAAGGTCCTTTTACCACCTTTTGATGGTGAACCCTTTTTAAATATAGTTTTTGTCATTTTTATATATTATATTTGAAAAAATAAAATTATTCTTTAGAATAAGAATATCAAATTTTACTTTGGATGAAATTTTGGTATTTTTCTAATAAAGTTCATTTTTAACGAATAATGAAAAATATTTCATTTTAATTCAAAACTGCATTTCCATCTAATTTATCTATATAGTTAGATTTTAACTTTAATTGGTTTTAAAGTTTAATAGGATTATATTTTTATCATTTAATAAAATTTTGTTCATTATTAGTAATTTCAGATTGAAATTGGACATAAACACATGTCAATCTTTTTGTAGTTTTTACTTCTTAAAACTCGGTTTTTGGTTTTGACAATGAGAATTAATTTCTGAAATTTATGTGTTTTGAATTTGTAAAAATTTATTCCCTATTTGGAATCAGGATATCCAAATTGTGTAAATAGGAAAATTTTATTTTAAGACATTATGGATAGTTACTTCAGTAAATATTTTATTTACATTGGTTAAAGGGTAAATCTGGTAAATAAGGGTAAAAAATAATATTATAATAATAATAAATTACCCTAACACATGTCCTAATACTATTTTATGAGATATTTACATCCATGGGAATCCTTGGGTCTATTTTAGGACCCCATGGAGCCACTTGTGTGTGAAAATGACATTTAATTACTTTTAATTTAAAGTTAAGGAAAATATAACATAAACATGTATCTTTTAGTAAAAAAAATTTTATTTGGGGTTATATAAATTATATTTTAGACAATAAAGAGTCATCAGAAATATAAAAATATTTCCTAAATTATGGTATTTTATTTATATTTTTTAGACATCAAATAAATAAATATATTTTTGACACAATGATGATGTTGTGATTACCTTATTAATGAAAGATCTAAATAAATGAGATTATAAATTTTAAAATAAATTTATTTTGAGACTTCTTATGCAATACACTAATTTTAATAATGATTATGACTTGTTATATTTTAATATATGAAGTTTTTTCGAAATAATAAGTTGTTATTGAATTTTAAAAATTCATGATATGAATAGTATAAAAATTGACATAAATGAGTTTTTAAAACAAATACTATTTTATTGAATGATATAATTTTTATAAAAATATAATATTTGGACAAATGACATAGATAATGTTTTAAATTTTATTAATGAACCACTTCAGGTTCTATTTTTATTTTATGGTCACTATATTAACTATATAGTATGAATATACAAGAAGACATGGTAATAGTTAAATTAGTTAACTATGGGTTAAAGCTAAATGGTAATGTTAAATTTGAAACTAAAACTTGTATAAAACATATTTTCAGAGAGTATTTAGAACAATAATCATATTATATTCTAGTTAAATGAGTTTTATACCTTTTTAAAATTGAAATTCAGTTTATAATAAAATAATCTTTGAAGAAATTCCTAAAGTACCCCTTCTCCCTCTTATAAAAGGCCACCACATCTAACCCCTTACTCACACCTCTCAAGACCCTTGGATAATACACAATATGGTCCAATAATCTCACAAAATCCCTCTATTCCTTATAGATGCCTTAACTTAGACATAAGGCAATTCAAGAAATCCGTTTGGCTCAAATCTAATGGAGTTACCCATTTTAAGAGGTAGCATATTTTCTAAAGTTTCTTTCCAATATTCTACCTCTTCACTCCCTATTCTATTATTATTATTTGGTTATATAAAAACAATAGTATAATAAATATACTAGGGCCGGCCGGTTGTCATAAAAACCGGGGGATTAAACCCCCGGCCGGTCCTTCAAGACCCCCCTCTTAATGAGGGGGGCGGTTCATTTAAAGGAGGGGGGGGGGGGCAAAGCCCCCCCGGTTCGTCCAGCCGGCCCCCAATTGTGGGGGGGGCCGTTTTCTTTTGCAAGGCACGGCACAAGGCCGTGCCACTTGACAGAAACGCGGGGCTCAGCCCCCGCGTGCCTCCCGCGTGCGCCGCGGCACCCCGCCGCCAGCACGGCACCCCGCCGCCGCCGCCACGCGGCCCGCCGCCGCCGCCACGCGGCCAGCCGCCGCCGCCGTCCGCCGCCGCCGCGCCGCCGCCCGCCGCCGCCGGCCGCCGCGCCGTCCAGAGGGGGGGGGGGGGGGTCGGGCCGGGTCGGCCCGGACCCGGACCCCCCGTTTCGGACCAGATTCGGTTCTTGGCTTATAACTTGAGCCTCGGACCTCCGAATGACGAACCGTCTGCGGCAACGCGATCCTTGGATCGAGACGGTCGTTTCGGTATATCGCACTCAAGGTTTCGGTTTACTTTGAGTTCAGCCGGGTTGGTTCGTTCACGAAACCAACCGGGCCTTCGGAGCGGAAACGCTCATATCTTGAGCCACGAACGTCCAATTGACGCGCCGTCAGTCGCGTTGTGTTCCTCTTAGTGAATCGGATCTTTTGGCATACTCCGCCCGAGGTTCGGACGCAGGTGGAGTACGGTCGGGTTGGTTTTTCCTTAAAAACCAACCGGGCCCCGGAGACGAAAATGCCAATAACTCACAGACCGGGCGTCCGATTGACGCGCCGTCTGTTTCGTTGACTTCCTCTTGACGATACGAAACTTTTGGCACCCTCCGCCCGAGTTTTGGATGCAGTTGGATAGTGGCCGGGTTGGATCGCACCGAAATCCAACCGGGCCCCTGGAACGGGAAAAGCTGTTATCTTTCAGACAGGACGTCCGTCTGACGAACCGTCAGCGGCGTTGATGATCACGATGAGAAACGGTCCCTATGAGTTTACCCTATGAGAGTTCGGGGTACAGTTGAGATACGGCCGGGATTGGTTTCGCTCTCGAAACCAACCGGGCCCCTGGGACGAAAAGGCTAATAACTCTCAGACCGGGCGTCCGATCGACGCGCCGTCTGTTGCGTTGAGACCCCTGTGACGAGACGGATCTTTGAGGCACTTCTTCGTGGGACTTTGTGATACTTGGAGTATCGACCAGTAGCTCGTGGAGCGGACCCTCCCGGAGACGAGCGTGCAGAGTACGGAGACCGTGTAGCCGGCTGAGACCTGACGACTGCTTGACCGACTCGACTTGGAGTGAGTCGACTAGCCCAGTGGACGGAGCGCCCGGTACTTGGCGGCAGACCCACGGCGGACGGAGCGCCTGGTAGTTGGCAGCAGACCCGCGGTACTCGACAGGAGGAGTACCTCAGTAGGCTATCTGGGTAGCGCCCGGTATTTGGCAGCAGACCCTCAGCGGACGGAGCGCCTGGTAGTTGGCAGCAGACCCGCAGTACTCGACAGGAGGAGTACTTCAGCAGTCCTAGGTTAGTGAGCGGCAGCCTCGGAGTCGTGACAGGACCACTGTACACTCTAGAGACGGAGCTCTTCAGCAGTTACGGTTTCGATAATGAAAATCCTGGTTTGAGCTGAGACTTTTGACCTTGTGTTTACCTCATGAATGAGATGGGTCACTTGCTAACTTTGGTATATGTATGGGCATATACCCGGGTAGTGGTTATCCGTCGTTTTCACAATCCTTGTGTTACCTCATGATTGAGATGGGTTACTTGATAACTTAGGTATATGTATGGGCATATACCTAAGTAGAGTTTATCTGTTGAGATCTTCTTGTGTTTATCCTTGTTGGTTTTAGTGAGACCTTGAGGGTCTCGGGGTCCCTACTGAGTATCGTTATACTCACCCCTGCACGGGCTATGCCCGCACCTCGTTGTGTTGGTTGCAGACGACGGACAGTGCTGACAGAGGCCGAGTGTTCGAGGACTGGACGGTACCTGGAGGTGGACTATACGACGAGGCGGTACCCAGAGGCAAACCACTGGGCGAGACATACTCGGAGCGGATGGCGGGACCCGAGGAGCAGAGGAGCTATCTGTACCCACCCTTCAGGTGGGATTTCCAGTGGACATCTCAACGTAGCAGCTTTACTTTTCAGTCGCTGTTTTTCCCTTTCGAGTTGTACTTTACAGTTGGGCTTGTATTTCCGGCCCCTTTTACTTTTCAGCTCTTCTTTTGTACTTAGTGTTTCACTTCCGCTTGTACTCTGTGGTGCTTGTTTTCTTTTATAAAGGCAATGCCTTCCCAGTTAACGGGATTTTACGCCTTTGGTGCTAGTCGCCAGCCCCTGGCCTATGGAAGGCGGGCTTGGGGTAGTCACGGCACGGGCCCCGAGGACGGGTCGTGACAAATTGGTATCAGAGGAGTTCGGTTCTACCGCAGAACTTATAACTCTGATGTCTCTTTCTGTGAAGCAATAGTGTTGAGAGTACCGAGTGTGGTTTTCAGTTCAGGGAGTCCAGTGTTGGTGCGGGCGGCCGACGTATCCATACACCAGGACCCTGACAACTGATTTCCGACTTTGTGCACGAAAACACTGATTGCGTGTGTGATTTCAAAGGTTTTTCCCCTTAAAACAGCTCAAACCAGGTCAGCTCACCAGGTATAATCGTTTGATCGTGTTACGTTGTTTCTTTCATGATGGCCCACCGAGCAGCGAGACTCCAGTGCAGGGCCCTTTTTCAGTGTTGGCACCTTCGGGTGGTGTACCAGCAGCACCACCACCCGTTAGGCAGCAGATGCCACTAGCTGACGGTGCACGCTAGCAGAGCGCGATGCACGAGTTCCAGCAGTAGAGGCCTCTGAGGATACGAGGCGAGACAGATTTCCCAGGCAGCAGTGGACTGGATGGAGACGAATGCTAGAGTTCTACGCCTAGCTTGGATACTAGTAGAGCGGATGATGATCTTAGCTCCAGGTGTTTCCAGAGAGTGACCATGAGGTTGGTCCTTATAGTAACGAGGCTTCGGTCCGCGAACCGATACCTGGATTAGTACCTACGGGTAGAGCGCCAGCTATGTCACTACCTGTTGGTCAGCAGACACTACCGGCGGTACCGGTAGCAGAGACTCGGGCGTGTAAAATGTTTCAGGAGGAGGAAGTGCTAAGGACAGATGAATCTGCAGGGTAGCAGACGTGGAAGCAGAGCTTGGAGAGCAGCATGTGGTGGTGTACATTTCGACATGTTACGACCACCCGACTTAGTAGTCCCCGCCAGGCTCAGGGAGCAGGAGGGCTGGGGAGGAGAATAGCTGCATTGCGGTCAAGGAGTGTGACCCAGGAGCTCTAAGAATGATTCGGGGTACGAATTATGTCTACTACGAGCTGCCATATCTATAGACATAGGAACCAATCATTCTACCCTTCCACGAATCATGTCCCAGACCTAGAGGTTCCGGGTAAGCCGTAGACTTGACCCTCACGTCTGGAGATACCTTTGGGAGGAGACTCGATAATCACGCTTACGCCGACGGTGTGATTTGACCTCGAGGCGAGAGTTTCGGTTGGAATCTCTTGGTGGCAGCGTAGAGGCCTTACGACGTTGATCTGGGTATGGTTTTAATTCACAAATCATACCCCGGTTGACTGTTTTAGGCAAACGTCGGAATGGGTTTTCCTTGGTCGGCGAAAAGGAAACCCTGGGCAGCTCATGTTAAACTCAGACATAAGAGGGTGTGACCGATCACTCTTGAGTTGGTCAACCCTACCCCTGTGGCAGCAGGAGTTTGAGTTCAGTTCTAACCTAAAAAGGGAAACCTCTTGAGTTCGAGGGTGACGAACACGTTCTTATACGGTCTCAACCCGATGAGGTCTCGGAGATGTGGCCGAGGCGGCATGTTATCTCCGAAGTTCGATGGACCCTTTTTGATCTTCAGCAGGGTAGGCGAGGAGGTTTACCGCTTAACCCTACCACCTCAGTCGCACCGGGTGCATAGTGTCCACCACGTGTCTCAGCTGTGGAGATACGTGTATGTTTCTTCACACGTCATCGACCCCGGGGAGTTGGACGTCGATGACAGGGCGATAAGCACAGAGATTCTAGTAGAGATTGAGGATCGACAAGAGTAGGTTCTACGTGAACGGTTGCTTCCTCTGGGGTGCTTCTCGGGTAGCACAAGATCTTCAGGTGAGCATATGGGAGCGTAAAGCTCAGTTGCGTGCTCAGTACTACTTTGTTTCCCTTAAGTGTGAGTTGAAGCTTTACGGGGACGTAAAGCCCTGAGGTGGGAGTAATGTAAAGACCCGTAAAATTCAAGGGAAATTTTTTCTTAATTTTCTTTAGAATTTTACAAGAGCGCGGTTTCAGACGGCACCTGATTCCGAGGCCCGAAGTGCCCGGAATTAATTTCCGAAGTTTGGCTCGGGTACGTTCAGTGAACGAACGAGCGGGAATTCCTAACTTTTGATCCGGTGCTCGGAATTGAAATCCGAGGGCGCCGATGAACTCGCAGCGCCGATATTCGCTTAAAGAGACCTTTTCGGGAGTTGCGTTTTTGCGGGATGAGAAGTTAATTTTTGTGGATTAAATTAGAAGTGAATAAAAATTGGGGAACAATTTTTATTTTTATCTAAGTGGTTATATCCTAAGTGAGGGAGTTGGGGTGGGACCCACTAGTTCCTAACTACCCATGTGTGGATAAATGTGAGGTGGGGCCCACACGAGCCCCAACCTTTCACATTCCCATAACTCTCATAAACTCTCCCTTTAAACTTGTTAACTCCCTTAAATTAAGTAACTCTTCCACTTCCTTATTTAATTTGCCAACCTACCTCTTAATTAATTAAACAACTCATGGTTTAATTAATTAAGTGAATTGGATTTGAATTTTGTAAATTTGAATGCATGGCATGGGTAAATAAAATAAGGTGGAGCCTTATTTTATTTTGGTTGGAATGGATGTGTTAAGTGAAAGAGAAGAGAGCTCTTGAGTTTTGAAGAACGTTCTTGACGAAGAACAACGCCTCCGACGAAGAACGCCTCCGACGGAGAACGCGAAGTTACCGACGACATGCCTTCTCTTCTTCTTCCTTCGCGTCAAGGGAGGAGACATCACCGCAAGGAACGTCGCCATAGACGACGACTCTTCCTCCGATGACAACGGAACTTCACCCCGCGACGCCGCTTTCCGCGACGCTCTTCGAACTTCATCTCGTTATCAAGTAGGGGATGTTATTTATTGATTATTTTATTCCATTCTTGAAATCATGGATTTTAGCATGACTAAACGTGAGGCTTTTGGATATTCTTTAGTTATGTTATTATTTAACGTGAGGGGGGTCGGACCGCATGAACACGGCCGAACCCCCCCTCCTTAGTTCTCGTTTTATTCATGCGGGTGGAAGCAAGAGGCGTGGTGCCGTCGCACCACGCGGATGAACATGCTTATAATTTTCCGCAACACCGTCGCGCTTCGCCGAGGAGAGACTTCAAGAACACGACGCCGTCGCGCCGCGTTGGGAGGATTCATGGCACGACGAAAGGGGCGCGGTGCCGTCACACCGCGCCGGACGACGAACACCGCGGCCGGTTCCGGGCCGCGGTGAGACGAGGAGACCGCGGCCGGTTCCGGGCCGCGGCGGAAGGAAAGACCGGCGGCCGGGCCGCCGGCGTCGGAAGTCGAGGGCGGGACCGGAAATTCCGGTCCCGTTGGTAAAAACCGGCCGGCCAGCGGGCCGGCCGGATGTCATAAAAACCGGGGGATTAAACCCCCGGCCGGTCCTTCAAGACCCCCCTCTTAATGAGGGGGGCGGTTCATTTAAAGGAGGGGGGGGCAAAGCCCCCCCGGTTCGTCCAGCCGGCCCCCAATTGTGGGGGGGGGGGGCCGTTTTCTTTTGCAAGGCACGGCACAAGGTCGTGCCACTTGACAGAAACGCGGGGCTCAGCCCCCGCGTGCCTCCCGCGTGCGCCGCGGCACCCCGCCGCCAGCACGGCACCCCGCCGCCGCCGCCACGCGGCCCGCCGCCGCCGCCACGCGGCCCGCCGCCGCCGCCGTCCGCCGCCGCCGCGCCGCCGCGCCGCCGCCCGCCGCCGCCGTCCGCCGCCGCCGGCCGCCGCGCCGTCCAGAGGGGGGGGGGTCGGGCCGGGTCGGCCCGGACCCGGACCCCCCGTTTCGGACCAGATTCGGTTCTTGGCTTATAACTTGAGCCTCGGACCTCCGAATGACGAACCGTCTGCGGCAACGCGATCCTTGGATCGAGACGGTCGTTTCGGTATATCGCACTCAAGGTTTCGGTTTACTTTGAGTTCGGCCGGGTTGGTTCGTTCACGAAACCAACCGGGCCTTCGGAGCGGAAACGCTCATATCTTGAGCCACGAACGTCCGATTGACGCGCCGTCAGTCGCGTTTTGTTCCTCTTAGTGAATCGGATCTTTTGGCATACTCCGCCCGAGGTTCGGACGCAGGTGGAGTACGGTCGGGTTGGTTTTTCCTTAAAAACCAACCGGGCCCCGGAGACGAAAATGCCAATAACTCACAGACCGGGCGTCCGATTGACGCGCCGTCTGTTTCGTTGACTTCCTCTTGACGATACGAAACTTTTGGCACCCTCCGCCCGAGTTTTGGATGCAGTTGGATAGTGGCCGGGTTGGATCGCACCGAAATCCAACCGGGCCCCTGGAACGGGAAAAGCTGTTATCTTTCAGACAGGACGTCCGTCTGACGAACCGTCAGCGGCGTTGATGATCACGATGAGAAACGGTCCCTATGAGTTTACCCTATGAGAGTTCGGGGTACAGTTGAGATACGGCCGGGATTGGTTTCGCTCTCAAAACCAACCGGGCCCCTGGGACGAAAAGGCTAATAACTCTCAGACCGGGCGTCCGATCGACGCGCCGTCTGTTGCGTTGAGACCCCTGTGACGAGACGGATCTTTGAGGCACTTCTTCGTGGGACTTTGTGATACTTGGAGTATCGACCAGTAGCTCGTGGAGCGGACCCTCCCGGAGACGAGCGTGCAGAGTACGGAGACCGTGTAGCCGGCTGAGACCTGACGACTGCTTGACCGACTCGACTTGGAGTGAGTCGACTAGCCCAGTGGACGGAGCGCCCGGTACTTGGCGGCAGACCCACGGCGGACGGAGCGCCTGGTAGTTGGCAGCAGACCCGCGGTACTCGACAGGAGGAGTACCTCAGTAGGCTATCTGGGTAGCGCCCGGTATTTGGCAGCAGACCCTCAGCGGACGGAGCGCCTGGTAGTTGGCAGCAGACCCGCAGTACTCGACAGGAGGAGTACTTCAGCAGTCCTAGGTTAGTGAGCGGCAGCCTCGGAGTCGTGACAGGACCACTGTACACTCTAGAGACGGAGCTCTTCAGCAGTTACGGTTTCGATAATGAAAATCCTAGTTTGAGCTGAGACTTTTGACCTTGTGTTTACCTCATGAATGAGATGGGTCACTTGCTAACTTTGGTATATGTATGGGCATATACCCGGGTAGTGGTTATCCGTCGTTTTCACAATCCTTGTGTTACCTCATGATTGAGATGGGTTACTTGATAACTTAGGTATATGTATGGGCATATACCTAAGTAGAGTTTATCTGTTGAGATCTTCTTGTGTTTATCCTTGTTGGTTTTAGTGAGACCTTGAGGGTCTCGGGGTCCCTACTGAGTATCGTTATACTCACCCCTGCACGGGCTATGCCCGCACCTCGTTGTGTTGGTTGCAGACGACGGACAGTGCTGACAGAGGCCGAGTGTTCGAGGACTGGATGGTACCTGGAGGTGGACTATACGACGAGGCGGTACCCAGAGGCAAACCACTGGGCGAGACATACTCGGAGCGGATGGCGGGACCCGAGGAGCAGAGGAGCTATCTGTACCCACCCTTCAGGTGGGATTTCCAGTGGACATCTCAACGTAGCAGCTTTACTTTTCAGTCGCTGTTTTTCCCTTTCGAGTTGTACTTTACAGTTGGGCTTGTATTTCCGGCCCCTTTTACTTTTCAGCTCTTCTTTTGTACTTAGTGTTTCACTTCCGCTTGTACTCTGTGGTGCTTGTTTTCTTTTATAAAGGCAATGCCTTCCCAGTTAACGGGATTTTACGCCTTTGGTGCTAGTCGCCAGCCCCTGGCCTATGGAAGGCGGGCTTGGGGTAGTCACGGCACGGGCCCCGAGGACGGGTCGTGACAATACTTTTATGCTTTTCATGATTTGTAAACACAATAATTTCATTTGAGTCAGCGCAGACTACCGCCCCCTCAAAGTGATATGACTCGTTCATGCCATACATGGAATGTATAAAGTATGGTGTTAATAAAATTATGTAAAATATAAAAAATATTATATTATTATGTAATTATAATATACCTTTGTATCATTAAGTTTTCATTCTCTTAAATATGAAATAGAAAGGAAAGTAAGATTCATGCGTATGTACCGTTTACCGTCTCCATGAACAGTGCATTTCATTTCTTATCTCCAAATGTTATGGAATATT
The DNA here is from genome assembly GCA_963277665.1 of Viscum album. Classification (NCBI taxonomy): domain Eukaryota; kingdom Viridiplantae; phylum Streptophyta; class Magnoliopsida; order Santalales; family Viscaceae; genus Viscum; species Viscum album. Next base: position 1,400,347,717 of record OY728121.1, on the reverse strand, counting down.
ATAAATACACATATAATGGATATATGATATATATATGAATAATATTATATAGATAATGGACTTTTGACCACATGGAAAAATTGTAATTATAATAAGATCATTTTCGACTCAGGTGCCCAATATCGACAAAACGGCAGATATTAAATAATTATGTAATTTTTATAACGTGGTAATAAGTGATATAAAAGGAATAGTAAACATGAAAAATGTTATAAAGAAAGTATAAATAAAATTATTTTTATTATTAAAGAAATTAAATAATAAATGAGTCAAGTTGGACATAAGGTAAGGGAACTTCTTAACACAATTTATATTCTTTGGGTTAATTTTCTACTTCTTGATTTGTCATTCTATGATTATGTGGGAAATAAATTTTGATATCCTATAATGTATTTATAATTTATTTATTTGTACTTATATTTAATACACATAATCGATCTATTTTATTTAAAAAATGATCTTTTTAAGGGACTTCGTCTCAATCTCCTTTCATTGAGGCATGTTTTGAGAATATACACCTCCTTATTTTACATAGTGTATAATAAACCCCTTTGACTTTTACTTTAATTCAAAGGGAATATTTTTTTATGAATCAGTTTACTAAATGAAAAGTTGAATGTTTTTAACGTATGCGGTGACAGTGACCTTTCCGCCGCCGTGAGCATTATTTGATATTTTACTTCCTTAACAAGATATGATGTTTTTAAATGGGAAATAAATACCATATACCCTTTTTACATATTTTGGTATTGAAAATGGTTTTGAAAGTGGATTTAATATTTCAATATCTTGAAATTATTTATTGTGATTTCAAATGAAATTTTACGATTGACATGTTGATATTTTCAATCTTTTATGTTTGATGATTATATAAAGGTAGTTGGACATTTGACGGGCGGTTACGTGATAAACCAAATGATGGGTGGTTCCATGATAAACCAAAGAAGGGTGGTTATGTTATAACCTCCAATTCATTAGGTATAGAAGTTGGCCATATGGCTATTATATTTAGCATTATGTGTGGATGTCTTCCATATGGTTATTCAATTTAAGTATGTTTATGTCCCAAGTTACCTTAATATTCTATAAATTATTTTATATGGGATTTATGGAAATATTTTGGATTTAAAAAGTGTTATCAATGAGTTTATATTCAATGAAGTGCTTTTGTTACTTCTTTAAGGTTAAAACTATTACTTTATGATAAATCATTCAAGTTTTACATGTTTTTTTTGAAAAACTAATAGTTTTACTTCTTTATGTATCCCTTATTGAGATTTTTATGCTCATCCCATGTTTTTAAATGTTTTCACAGGGATTAAAGATGAATAGGGTTAATTATTAGATCAAGGAAAATTCATGTTATTTAAATCATGGAACTAAACATGTCTCCTTCTAAAGAGTTTTTGTTTTATGAAAAAATATATGGTGACTAGAAGTGTCTACTTATAATATTAATGTTTTTATGTATAAGTTATGTCCTAATTTTCTAAATCTATAAACCTGAAAATATCCTCAATGTGCATTATTAACTTAATTCCAGATTATGTGATGATTAAGGATGGGGACTTACAGTTGGTATCAGAGGTCAGTTTAGATATCTTTAGAGGTTAGGGTGTTATTTAAGCATAAGTGATATAACCATAATGGTTAGCCTATTAGAAAGATTCATATTTATTTTAAATAAATTTAATGAGTTTAAGATAACATGAATATGTATATATTAGTGTTTACCATACTCATAAGATATTATATGATGATTTTACTGATATACCCACACTAACCTTTTTGGTTTTAGTAAATGGATAGATCTAATAGGAACCAAAGTAACAATTGATGTGACAGAAACTGTGGTGGTTTTCTAAATGAGAAACCGAATGAAATGGGAACTACAATGATAAATCTTGTGTTTATTCTTAAACAACTATATGGAGTCATGATTGACCACTTAAACCTTGGTGATTTTTCTAAGGCATCATATATGTGAGAAAAAAATCTCAATGGAAGTTCAGGTAATAATCATAAAGGTAAGTACATTAAATAACCTATGTGTCAAGGATGTGGAAAGAATCACCTAGGAAAATGCTTCATTGGGATGGGAAGACGTTTCAGATGTGGTAATGAAGGTTATAAAGCAATAAACTTCCATGAAAAAAGGAAGCATCTAGTTAACTCTAGGAAAGTGAAATAATTTCTTTCCAAAGGATCAAATTAATGTTTTATATGTGGTGTGAAATTTCATTATACAAATAGATGTCCTACAAAGAATTTTTGGGAATGGGATCATCCAGATTGTACAAATATATGTTTACCAATTCCTATTTCCATTACATTTGAATATGAGGAAACTAAAAATGACCTATGAAAGGTATGAATTATTTCTCAGCTTATGTTTTGACATTACTAAAATCTTAGGAGATTATGCATGATTTTATTTGTAGGAAAAAATTATAAAATAATAATATGAAAAAAATGGATAAAGGATTGTGAATAAAGTTCGATGATTAAGATGTATAGGAATTGAAGAGTTATGTTAGATATATGGATGATGATATGTTTAAATGTATTAATGATAAGATTACTTTGGAAGAATTTTTCTAGTATGTGTAACCCAAAAGTTTGATATGTGAAATTTTTATTCAAGAAAAAATTATCTTTTTTTGTGTTGACATAATGGATAACCTTAGGGGTTCATATGATCTTTAGTTTTTGAGGTGATAAATGGTTATTACATTTTGGGGTGCAAAATGAAAGGTATTATATAAATTTTGAGGATAAAATAGATTATGGTTATTTTTGAGGAAGATATATTACTTTCGATAATATTATAAGAATTATATGGTTTTAAAAAAAGGACAACCCGCAGGATGAGTGACAACCCATCACATCCGGCAAGGCCATGGGAATCGAACCCACAACCGAAGGGTGACAAGGGTGAATCACCTACCACTTTCCTATGTGAAGTACCTGGTTAGTATGACTAATTTGTTTTAGTTAAATGATTTTACGGATGAAGAATAATTTGATTTTTGGAACTTATGTTTTATCAAATTGATATCCTTAGTATAGGAAAATGATTTAGTGATTAAGTGATAAAGGTTATTTTGGAACACATTTTCTCTTTTGGGAACACTATATGCCTAAGGAAAATAAAATACTATGGGATTTCATTTTTGGAGTAATGGTTGAAATTTTATTTTGGAAGAATCTATGTTTTTATTGTGGATATATGGTGATTTAGGTTATTTATGGAAATGATTAACCTATCATAGAGAATATTTGATTATGTTAATTACACTTCAGTATGGGACTTTAAGAGTAGTCAAGGTTATTTGGAGATAAAGGTTAAGATTTTTATGGAAGACTATGTGATTAAATCCTTCTAAATTTTGGGTTTCAAACATAGTTTGGATTATTTTGAATAACTTTATGTATAATTGTGTATTGATTGGTATTTGTTGATATTTGGGTATTGTTTGTTCAATTTTTGATATTAAGAGTAGTATTTATTTTTATAAAATAGTATCCTTTTAGGGATTATCTAATCTTGTACTAACCCTTTTGGTTTTGGTTAATTTCTAAAGATCAGATAAATATATGGTTCATCTTTTGTGGATCATGTTATTCTCTAGAATTTTATTCTAGCACTTCAGGTGTGACCAATTCAGCTTGAATGCTCATGGTTTGGAGAAAATATGAGTTTTTGATTGAAACTTATTAAAGGATATAACTCTACTTTAAAATTAATTATATTTCCTTATGTTCTTAGTAAATATCATAAATAAATTATCTAACTTTATGAAAGGGAAGTTAAAACGAAAAAATTGTCCATTTACTTTTCCTACTGGGGAATCAAAGACCGTTTAACCAATCACAAGTTTGTGGTTTTTTGGTGGTTAACTTTCACCTGATCATGTTTTTTATCACTATCCATTAGAACTTGATAGTTAGTTTTCTCTTTCATATCCATGTTTTTAGGGAATCCTAGTATGTTTTATCTCGGGTGAACTTTATAATTCTATTTATTTCTTTTAAAGTGATTGTTTTATTGACTATTTTTCCGATGTGAGAATTTCAATGATGTTTTCGAGCCCAATTTTAAAATTGTGAGGACACAATTTCCAAAAGGGGTGAAGGATGTAATGAACCAGGTATTTATAGAATAATACCTTTTAATTTATATTAATATTTATGAATAAGAGATTAAATTTACATTAAAGGGGATTATTTTTCCGATAGCGTACTCGACATGCAATAAGGGGTTTCTCTGAAATCTTACGTTGCACACAAATTTGAGATATACTGAAAAATAATATAATAATATCATTATTTTAAATGGTAGTTAACACATAGTCATTGTTTTGGTAAGAATGAATAGAACTAACTAAAATATGATTACACATGTTTTTTAAATGTCTTTACATTTATCCAATAAATTTTAGAGCCTTAAAATAAGAATGAATCTGATTTTAAGCATAAAATACTCTAATATTATTTAAAAAGTTGTTTTACTACCTTTTGATGGTGAACCATTTTCAAATCTAGTTTTTGACAGTTTTATATGTTCTATTTGACAAAATATAATTTTTATTTAGAAACAGAACATCAAAATTTACTTTGGATGAAATTTTGGTATTTTTCTGATAAAGTTCATTTTTTGATGAATAGTGAAAAATACCACATTTTAATTCAAAACTGCCTTTACAACTAATTTATTTATATATCTATATTGTAATTTTCATTGATTTTAAAGTGTAATTGGATTATATTTTTATCATTTAATCTAATTTTGGTCATTAGAAGTAATTTTACTTTGAAATTGGACATAAACACATGTCAATATTTTGATAGTTTTTAATTCTTAACAACACACTTTTTGGTTTTGACAATGGGAACTAATTTTAAATCAATTTCTTCAATTTATGTGTTTTGAATATTTGGAATCAAGAGGTCCAAATTGTGTAATTAATTACCCTTTTTTAGACATTATGAATAGTAACTTCAGTAAATATATTTTTTACCATGGTTAAAGGGTAAATATGGTAAATAAGGGTTATAAATAGTATTATAATAATATTAAATTACTTTAACACTTTTCCTAATCCTATTTTATGAGATATTTCCAACCATGGGCATAATCGGGTCGATTTTAGGACCCCATGGAGCGACTTTTGTGTGAAAATAATATTTAATTACTTTTAATTTAAAATTAAAGAAAATATAAACTAAAAATGTATCTTTTAGTAAAACATTTTTTATAAAGGGTTATATAAGTTATATTTTAGACTATAAATAGTAATTAGAAAGATAAAAATATTTAATACATCATGGTATTTTATTTATAATTTTTAGAAGTCAAATAAATAAATATATTCATGACATAATGATGATGTATTGATTACCTTATTAAGGAAAGATCTAAATAAATAAGATTATAAATATTAAAATAAATTTATTTTGAAACTTTTTATGCCATCCAAGAATTTTAGGGATGATAATGACTAGTCATATTTTAATTTATGATTCTTTTTGAAATAGTCAAGTTGTTATGGATTTTTAAAAAGTCATGATATGAGTAGTATAAAAATTGACATAAATGATTTTTTAAAACAAAGACTATTTTATTAAATTATATAATAGTTATAAAAATCTAAGATTCCTCCAAATGACTTAGATAATTTTTAAAATGTCATTATTGAACCACTTGAGGTTCTATTTTCATTTTATGGTTACTATATTAACCATATTGTACGAATATACAAGAAGTTTGGTAATAGTACAATTAGTTAACTATGAGTTAAAGCTAAATGATAAGGTTACATTTTAAACCAAAACATTTATAAAACCTATTGGTTTAGATTATTTACAAAAATAATCATCTTATATTTAAATTAAATGAGTTTTGGACCATTTGAAAATCAAAATTCTGATTATAATAAAATAATATTTTAAGACATTCCTAAAGTACCTCGCCTCCCACTTATAAAAGGCCACCACCTCTAACCACTTACTCACACATCTCAAGCCCCTTGGATCATACAAACTATACTAAAAAAGGATCCAAAAATTACTCTATTCCTCTTAGAAGCCTTACCTTAGGCAGAAGGAAATTCAATAAATCCTTTTGGCTCAAATCAAAGGGATTTACCCGTTTTAAGAGGTAATGTCTTCTCTAAAGTTCCTTTCCAATATTATAATTCTTCACTCCCAATTATATTATTATTCTTTTATTACATAAAAAACCAGTATTATAAATATACTAGGATGTTTTTTTGAGACTTATTAAAACTACACTTACACACACCACCATCTAATGGATTTAGAACATACTATTTCTGTGGACGACGAACTACTGCCTCACAAAATGATGATTGTTTAATTATCTACTACCGCCTCTAATGGTGGAAATTATGATGGAAATATATTTATATGATATATATTATGTTTATATTGTCTTTATTATTCAGTAATTTTTATTTACTACATACCTTTATTCTTTTCATGATGTGTAAACACGATAATTTCATTTGAGGAAGCAGAGACAACTGCCCCCTCAAAGCGATATGACTCGTTCATGCCATACATGGAATGAATAAAGGATGGTGTTAATGAACTTATGTAACATATATAAAATATAATATTATACTTTAATTATAAAATACCTATGTATCATTATGTTTTTATTCCATTAAATATAAAATAGAAATGAAAGTGGCGTTCATATGTATGTACGACTTACCGTCTCCATGAACGATGCATTTCATTTCTTATCTCCAAATGTTATGGAATATTATAAATACATATATAATGGATATATATTATATATATATGAATAATATTCTATAGATAATGTACTTTTGACCACAAGGACAAATTTTAATTATAACAAGATAATTTTTGACTCAAGTACCGAATATCGACAAAATGACTGATATTAAATAATTATGTAATTTTTATAATGTGGTAATAAGTGATATAAAATGAATAATAAAATTGAAAATTGTTTTGAAGAAAGTATAAATTAACTTAATTTTATTATTCTAGAAATTTAATAATTAACAAGTCAAGTCGGACATGAGGTAAGGGAACTTTTTAACCCAATTTCCATTCTTTAGGTTAATCTTCTACTTCTTGATTATGTTGTGATATGATTATGTGGGAAATAAATTTTGATATCCTATATTTTATTTATAATTGATTTATTTTTTCTTATAGTTAATAAACACAATTGATCTATTTTATTTACAAAATGATATTTTTAAGGTACTTCATCTCAATCTCCTTTCATTGCAGCATGTTTTGATAATATAAACCTCCTTCTTTTACACAGTGTATAATAAACCCCATTGACTTTTACTTTCATTCAAAGGGAATATTTTTTCTACGAATCATTTTACTAAATGAAAAAAGGAATGTTTTTAAAGTATGCAACAACATCGACCATTCCACCATTGCAATCATTATTTAATATTTGGATTCCTTAACGAGCCATGGAATTTTTAAAAAGAAATTAAATACCGTATACCCTTTTTACATATTTTGGTATTGAAAATGATTTTTAAAGTGGATTTACTACTTCAATATCTTGAAATTATTTCTTTTTATTGAAAATTAAATTTTATGATTGAAATTTTGATATTTAAAATCTTTTATGTGTGATGATTATATAGTGGTATTATGACATTTGACAGGTGGTTATATGATAAACCAAATGATGGGTGGTTCCATGATAAACTTAGTATGGGTGGTTAAGTTATAACCCCCAATGCATTGGGTATGGAAGTTGGCCGTATGGCTATTCCATTTAGTGATATGTGTGGAAGTTGATCGTATGGTTATTCCATTTAAGTATGTTTATGTCTCAAGTTACCTTTATATGTTATACGTTGTTTTCTATGGGATTTATGGTAATATTTTGGCTACAAAAAGGGTAAGAAATGAGCTTATATTCATTGAAGTGTTTTTTCTACATCTTTAAGGTAAAAAGTATTACTTTATGATAAATAATTTAAGGTTTCCATGTTGTTTTGAAAAAATAACAGTTTTCCTTCTTTATGTATCTCTTACTAAGATTTTTATGCTCATCCTAAGTTTTGAAATGTTTTTCACAGGACATAAAGATGAATAGGGTCAAAGATGAGGTCATGGAAATTTTATGCTATTTAAATCATGGAACTAAACATGTCTTTTTTTAAAGAGTTTTTGTTTTATGAAAAAATGGATAGTTAGTAGAAGTGTCTAGTTGTAATATTCATGTTTTTATGTATAAGTTATGTCCTTATTCTATAAATATCTATACCTAAAAAGATCCTCAATGTGAATTATTAACTTAATTCAAGATTATGTGATGTTTAACCCTAGGGCCTTACAAAAGCATATCATTTTTCTTGCGGTTTGGCATGATGCTTTGATGATGTTGTGGTGCTTGGTTCTTGGAGCATGATGAGGAGCTATGGATGGTGTCCTAGTTCTATCGGAGTTTTGTTGTAGTCTATCGCTCGGTACTCTAATTTTGCTTGGTTGTATTTGTCTTGTGGGATTGTTATGGATATGTTGGTTGTCTTTTTATAATGCATGCGTTTGGTTGTTTTTTTTTACATGCATCATGTAGTTGTTGATAGTGGATTTCTTGGTTGGTTAGTTTTATCTCAAGGGAAAATTGTGCCACTATTTATCCTTGAAGCCCTCATCATTTATTTCCATCATTTGGCACCTTGAGAACATCTCTTAAGGATAAGTATCGTTCCTCTTCCCTCTCAAGTCAATGAGATGGAGTAGGATGTTACAATTATTGGGGAATAAAAAGTGAAATCCAAGAAGGGTTTATTTTTTGATGGTCTAAAACGGTACTTGTTGAGTTGTTCACAACTTTTTGATTAAGTAAATATAGTTTTTTTTTAAAATATGGTTTTTGTGAAAGGTTTTGAAGATTGAAAATTTATTACAAGAAGAAAAATACAAAAGGATACCTGTTTCTAGTTGGCGATGTTTATAAGTTATGTTATCTTACCATATTGAAAAAAAGTGTCATAAAAGGTTGGGATATACGTGTCATAGAAACATGAAAATTCTATCAAAGCGAGACTATGTTTGATATATTATTTATTCAATAAGAAAAAGAAATTTGTTCTTTTAATTTGTTAAAAACAGAAGATTATAAATTCAATACATAATTAAGTTTAAATTAATTCAACTAAACACCTAGAGTTGATTCATTATGATTTTTTTGGGAAAATGGGATGTCATACAGTTTACAGATATATGTACTTCATTTTTTTCATTGATGATTTTACTCGAATAAATTTTATTATTTATTTAAAACATAAACTAAAATCTCTAAAAAAAATTATGGGTTTTAGGAGAAGAGATAACAGTCTATATTTAGAATATATGTTTTTATAGGAAAATTTATGATATGAATCCTTATGAAATTTTATATAATAAAACTATAATTTTGAAACACTTAAAAGTTTTTGGTATGCACTACATCATAAAGAATGAAGTTGGAAATATTAGAAAGTTTTATCAAAGAGGTGGAGATGGAATTTTCCTTTGAAATGATCTAGATGGTAGAGGATACAGATATTTCAAAAAAGAAATTTGAAGGATATTTTTTCGGGTTGATGTAAAATTTCTTGAAAAATACAGGGTAGATATTTAACAAACACATGTAGATGAGGAATATGAAAGAGTTATTGTTGAGAAACTTGAAAAGGATTCCAACAATGGTTATGTCACATAGATGGAGGAATTAGAATCATATTTTTCTAGTGATCTGGATGAATTTCATACATCTTATCATGGGTTAAAGAAATAGTTTTAAGTTCAAAACATTATTGGTTATAAAAATAAAGGTTCAAACAAGAAGAACATAAAAAGTTGTTACACATTCTTCATTTTATCCGAAATTTGAATTGGAATATTTTAATGAAGCTTTCATGCATCAAGAGTGGATTTGTTCTATGAATGAAGAGTTGGACCAAATTGAGAAGAATGATACTTGGAAATTTCTACCTATACCAAATAAAAAAATGTTATTGGTATAAAGTGGGTGTTCCAAAACAAGTTGAATGAATATGGTGAAGTGATTATAAAAAAACAAGATTATTTTGAAAAGGTTACTCACAAATTGAAGGTATTGAATTTGATGAGTCTTTTTCTATTATTTCAAGGTTAGAAACAATAAAAATATTTCTTACAATTGCTTCCCAAAGAATGTATAATTTTTTTTAGATGGATGTGAAATCCACATTTCTTTATGGAGAACATGATAAAGATTTTTTTGTGGAAAAATCACATTGATTTGTTATTAGAAAGTATGAAAGTTATGTGTTCAATTTAGAGAAATATTTGTATGGGTTAAAGTAATCTTTAAGGGTTTGGTATTCTAAATTGGATACCAACTTAATAAAGTTGAACTTTAAGAAAGGAAGAGTTGATATTAATCTCTACATCATATAAAATAAGGATATTTACCTCATTATTATTGTATATGTGGATGACATTATCATTTATTTGAATGATGAAATAACTTCTGAAATTTTTACTGAAGATGTGATGAAATTGTTTGAAATGTTATGCTTAGTGAAATGAAATATTTTATTGGCTTAAAAATCTCACAAAAGGAGAAATACATTTTTCTATATCAAGAGAATTTTTTTATGGAACTTATTAAAAAGTTTTTAATAGAAAATTAAAAACCCGTATTGATGATAATTTCAATAGGAACCAAGTTATATAAAGATGGATAAGGAAATGAAGTTTATTCTAAATAGTTTCTGATACTAATCAGAAGTTTTTTATATTCATCTAATTCAAGAAAAAATATTATATATGATATTTCCTTATGTGCAAGATTAAAAATTTGTACAAAATAATCTCATATCTTGGATTGAAAAAAATTATTAGATATATCATAGACACAATAGATTTAAAAATCAGATATGACAACTCCTATAGAATTTATTGTATTGATACACAGATGCTGATTGGGAAAGAAGTGCATATTATTGAATATCCAAGTCTAGAAGAGTTTTATTTTTAGGGAAAAGTTGTGTAGATTGGAATACTAAGAAATATAATTTAGTAAATCTTTGAATGGAAGAATCTGAATATGTTTCAACCACTCAAGCTACAAAAAAACTAATGTGGATGAAAACTCGATTGAAATATTTACTTGTTGAAATGAATTCACCCCTCTCTTGGGATGTGATAACCATATTTCTATAAATCTAACAAGAAATATAGTGAAACATTTTCATTCAAAACATATTGATATCCTATATAAATTCATCAAAGAGCATGAGTATAATAATAAACTCATATTTGAATATGTTCCTACACTAGATCAAGTCACTAACATATTCACAAAACCTTTACTAAATGAATACTTCTGTAAAATGAGGTTTAACATGGGAATCCAACCTATTTGTCTCCAAGTTTGTGGTATGTGTTTCTATCCCCTATCTCATATAGTCTTTGGATAGTGTTTCAAGGGGGAGAAAAATGATGTTTCATAAATCTATCCATCGGTATGTGCTAAACCATTTAAGAAAACTTTTATTCAAGGGGAGTTGTGAGTAAGCTGTACACTCAACATGTAAGTGTGTGAACTTTTAGAATAGTTTTTTGAAGTGATTGTAGTAAAAAAAATTACATAGAAAGAAGTTATGAAGAAATGTGAAAAATTTTAAGGTTTGAAGTTCTTTAGTCCCAACTTATGGACAACTTGGTTTTGCTATCAATGATTATTGTTTCCTATAATGAGTTTACTCATGTGGGATTAGAATTACTGATCAGTGATCTATAGCTTGATTTTACAAATTTATAGTGATTTATGAACCTTGGTTGACAATAAAATCCAAAGGGGGAGATTATTGGGACCATCTTGGATGGAATTGGTTTTCAGATGTTGAAATAAGTGGTTGGTGTTTGTTTTTAATTTCATTGTATTGTCATTAAATAAATTCAAATTATTAGTTTTACTCATTAAACAAAGTAGTAACATACCTAGGAGATCAAACATAAAACTATTAAGAAAGTTCATTAGTTATAGATTTTCTGTTCTGAAGTTGTTTTTGGGTGAACATGTTTTTTAGACTCATCTTTTGTCTAGAATGACGTTTTTTGGAATGGATCATGAATTTATATCAGAGGAATAATGTATTAAGAGATGATCAACAGAAAAAAATTTATTATTATTTATTTTAAAAAAAGTTCTAAACATCATGATTCGTCTAAAAATTTATTATCCAAGATTTATGAAGGAAATGGGTAGAAAATGTGTTTAGTAATTTAATGTGTTGGAAATCAGATTGAGTTTTGATAGAAACATTAATGGTGTTTTAGAAAATAGAAATTTTCAGAACTTTATAACCTTAGTTATATGATTCTATATTGATCCTAATGTTCTCAACATCATTAATAAGTCAAGATATAAGAAAAAGGTTATAGAAGAAAGGATTTTTTTTGTTTTTTGACCAAATATCATCGATGTGAGTATCACCAGACACAAAAGTTGTCTGAAGGTTGGAAGTTTGAATGTGATGAAGAAAGTAGGTTTTTAAATTGTTAATAAATAAATACATTAGAAGATTTTTTCTACTGGATGAACCAATTCTTTGAGTGAGCTATTTGATACTAGTTTTTTAAGAAAGATATCTCTATTAACACTAGTCCATTGGACATACCGATCCGTTATTAGAACCATTCCATCAGATAAATTATTGGTTGTGGAGAATTAGAAAGAAAGAAGATGTTGTTGATCAACTGGAAACTTGAAAAATTTTCACCACTAATCCATCAGATGAATGATGACATTGATATTACTTTGGATGTGAAATTTTATTAGAGACAGAATAACAGACTATCCAAGATTTTTTGAATGAATTAGAGAAAAAGTTGGAACTTGTGAATTAGATGAGATATAGAGATTGACCAGAATAAGGAAATACAACAATGTAGTTGACCATTTTCATGATATCTAAATAATCAGAGTGAGGTCTCAAGGTGTTTGTGTTTTCAGTTGGTTAAGAAAGAGAGTAATGAATTATTTCGATTGGGTCAAGATTCATCTGAAAATACGTGAAAATGATCTTTCATATGGGAATTAGAGACGAACCCATTAGATGCATGCTAACACAGAATTTTCATAAGAGGTTGTGCTTCGCAAAATTCATTTTCATTGGTTAGAGTGGTTGTTGAACAAATGAAGAAAGTGGAATTATATTGAAGTTTCTATCGGGCAGTTATTTTTTTTAAAGGTTGAGGCCAAAGCCTCAATTTATTATTTGAAAGTAAAGACCTCTTTAGACTGGGTATAGGGAGACCTAAATTTATTAATGGAAGTATGTTCTCACTTAGTTTGGAACATTGGAATGAGAAGTCTTCTATTTTGCATGTTTTCAATCATAAAAATAAAATTAGAATGAAAAACAATTTCATATTGAATAAGTGTTTATTAATTCAAAGAAGGATGAAGTTGTGATAAGTTTCAAGAATATTTGAGAAGAATCCAAAAGTGTTGAGAAGTACTGAAGATGTCAAAATGGAGTTTAAATGGAAATAGAATTCAGGATTATGACATTTCATTAATCAAGAAATTGTTTTTATAAAATTTCCATTTCTTTTTCTATGGAACCTATAAATTGAGGTCAAAGTACAATGTACACTGACACTATTCATGTGTGGTAGAGAGAAATAGAAATGAATTTCTTGAGGCAAAATCAGTTGAGAAAGTTTTTAGGATAGATGTTTTAGGAACATTTCTTGATAAAGGAAGTGTGATGAAGAAGCTGTGGTCTGAGTTCTTCTGATCGTACCAAGAAATAAAACTGACATATTCATGGAAATAAAGAATAAAATCAGGATTGTTTTTGGATTAAATTCTCAAAATTATTTTGATATTTTATAATCAGAATGAATAATTAGAGTGTTCTATCTGACTGAGTTTTCATAAAAATTCTAGAGAAGTTGTTTCTACCTATTTCTAGATTTTAAAGTGAAGAATATTTTTCTTTGAAGAATTAAAAAAATAGAAGTTATTGAAGTAACAGAGTGAAATGTTCAGAACAAATTATAAATTTTTATATACTTATTACAAAAACCTATTTACATCATTCATTCTAGAACAATACCACGTAATATTTTATTAATCATAGTGTTAAACAAGTTTAAGGGTATTTCCTACTTGTTTTATCTACAAAAAAGAACTATTTTCTAGTGGATTGTGTGGTATTCTATTATTTCCAAACCATGCCAAGGACTGGATACTCTTATGGAGTAGTGAACCTTGTAAATACTTGTGTTCCTATAGATGTGTGAATGTTTTGTTTTTAGAAAAGTGAAAAATATTTAATAGGAGGGAATTATTTCTATATAATAAAGATGACATAAATGAAATATATATCACTAATTCATCCTCTGCCCCTCTCAATGACTATATTAATCATGGTAGGGAATTTTCACATTGTATAAATTTAGACCTTGATATAGTATCATACTCATCATTAGGTCTTAAAAAACATTTTAGAACATGGTATTATCACAAAAATCTCCGTAACAAAAAAAAATTATTATCCACTTTTTAAATTCATATAATCCCAAAATAAAATTTTCCATTTTTACATAATAAACTTTAACCTAAAATAATCATTTTATTACTCATGAAATAAACTTCATTACCCAAATATTTTCCTAAAAAATCCTATAATCAATAATAAAATAAAAATAATAATCATTATGGTTTATTTGTAAACCATGGGTACTCATGAAAAAATTTTCTTTAAAAGTATACTTTTGGACCTTAAAATAGGAATAGAATTTCCATTGACCATAAGTTTATTAACATACCTTTTGAAATAAAAATACATCTATCAAAAATCATTTTCAAGGATAGAATAATCATAAAGGTACCTTGGGAAGTCATATTCATATCACTATTACAATAAATCTTATAAGAACTCTTACAAATGGATTAAATTAATCAGTTATTTCAAATATAATTCCCTAGAGAACATAATCATTCTTAGTATTCATATAAAATATTAAAAATCTGATTTTATTTTGATAATATTTAATAAAAAAATTCAAAAATATTGGGAAAATATTTTATTTGAAAATAAAAATGGAAAATTTTATAGGATTATTTTAAAAAAATAACATCCATGATTGCGATAATATTAGTTCATGTCGTATATGTTAAAAAAATTATTTTCCCATCTTTAGTAAAAAGCACCTCATTCCAAAAATGAAAAGAATATTTCCCTTTTTAAAGTATTTATAAAATATGTAAAATGTAGTGTAAAAATAATTTTATAAATTTTTTTGGCAAAATATGATATTTCATTAACCAATTTAAGAAAAATATGTATTTGGAAGAAAAAGAGTTATAAGGAATACTTAAAAATGTTTGAAATGATTTTTTAGGAAAATACCTTACCTCAGGTTTTAATTTCCATGAACATACTTTAAATACTAAAGAATAAACATATACAAATATTATACTTGATTAAGAACCTTTTTAGATGTATTCCCTTAGTATTATCCCTTTCATTTCATTCATTTTATCGTTATTGAATCAGTTAAGTTCATGATGGGAGTTTTGAGGACGTTTAGTTCAGAATCACAAAACAACGTTGGTGGGGTGACCGTGATCAAAGTAGTAATTCTACAATAATATATAGAATAATAATTATTAAATAATTATAATTTTTATACATGAATTATACTTTTAAATAAAAACCATGAAATATGGTTTTGAAAAATGATTTATGTTACAATCAAGGAGACGATAATATATATGTACGCGTGAGTAACATTTCAATTTTTGAATGAATTAAAGTATTATTTTATCATTTAAAAATTACTATTATATAATAAATATAATATTATATCTTTAAATAAACTTATATCAAAAAACCATGTGACTTTTTGAAGAAAAGTGAATCACATCACTTTGTAGAGGTGGAAATCCGGACGTACGCACAAACGACAATATCATTTTTCAATAGAAAGAAAGGTAAAGAAATAGATTATAAATTATCTTTATATATTGATAATTAGGTCATTAATATTACATATAAACATTAAATTCATCATTATAATCATTCTTGATAGGTGGTGATGAAAAATGAATTACATCGGTTCACGAGATGGTAGTCCTTTGTACACACGAATGATAGTTTCATTTCCCTTTTTATGAAAATGAAGACAGATATGGGTTATTATTTTAAAATTATAACATATATTTATAAGGAAGGTACTTATTTTATTATTTTACCATTTTTGAAAAATATTGTAAGGATGTATAAGAAGAAATAAAATGAATAAGAAGAAATAAAATGAAAACTTTGCATTAAAATCTATACCTCTTCTATATACAACCTCAATTTATTTATACCTCAATCCATATAAGTTTATTATTCTAACTAAACTAAGAACTATAGTATGTTAGGTGAGATTTTTGGGAGATAAATGGGTTGGTATTTTTCTAATAATAGTTCTCAAAATGTGTGATGAAGAGAGGAGAGGAGGTTGCCTTTTGTAATTTAGGGGAAGGACACACATTGAATTACTTAAAAGTTAATATATATATATATATATATCATAATATAATAAAGTGGCACCAAATAACCACAAATTTGAATCAAAGTTGTGATAGGGTTTAAATAAACTAAACCAATCATATTTAGACAAGTTTTGAACACATTTAAAGCCTTATATCCCTACTAAACACTTTAAACTAATTTTTACCTTTTCCTTGACAAAATAACTTTTTTAAAATAATAATTTAATTATATAAATAAAAATAAAAGGGAAATTATAAAAATATATATACCTTCTAATTCAAAATTTGTAATCCATTTTATCAGCCTAATTTTTTATTAGTGTTAGAAAATACTTTTAATATAAGAAAATAAAACACATGAAAAACTAATTTTAGAAAAATACTTTATTTAAGTGTAAATTTTTTAGCTTGAAATAACATAATAAATTGGTTATAATTTTTTTTGGTTAAAAAATAAAAAATTAAGGTTTTTTGACTTTTGGATCAAGATGAAACGGGATGGATTCATCCAACCAATCCATTAAATTTAAAGGCCCAAAAATAGTTAATAATTTAAATAAAATATTACCTATCTTTACAAAAGTAAATATTAGCCTTAAAAATTTAAAATAATGTCTAAAAATACATTATTTAACTTCTAAAAATTATATATGGTTAAAATAAACTCATAAAATAGGATAAATTCAGTTTTTAGAGAGAGTATAAAGTTATACGCCACAGTTTTAAACCATTTTTACCTCTTTTACCCTTCCCGTAGTGACTAATATTTTCTACTGTTACTATTAATAATGGAAAAAAATTATATAAAACCTATTAATATACATTAATTTTTATGATTCCAAATATGGAATCCATTTTATCAAATTCATTTTACATAAGTGGTAGAATTTAATTTAGAAACAAACTCAAAAACATGATGAAAAACAGTTTTCTAGAAAAATGTCTTCTTAAGTATAGAAATATTTTATACCAAAGTCCAGCATAAAATTGATTCAAATGATATTAATTTGACTATTAATAATATAAATGTTTTAATATTTCTTTCAAACAATTTTATAAAATTAAAAATGTAAAATTCTAAAAATGAAATGATAATTTTTTTAAAAAATAGTATTTTCTAAAATTCCCTAAAAAATTAATATTTTCTTAAACATTTCAAAAATTAACTCAATTTTTTTTTCATGATGGATTCAAAAATTAATTTAATTTTTTGAAATATATTTTATAAAATTTTCATAAATTAGTTAAAATAACTATGAACAAAAAGTAATGAAAACTAGTTTTGTAGAAAATATATTTTTTAATATAAAATGACATTATTCTCATTTCCTTTATAATAACCATATTTTAAAGAATTAAAATTAATTATACTAAATATATATAAAATAATTTTTTTTAATTTTAATCATTTATTAAAACTGATAAATTTAATCTATTATGATAAAAATATATTCTGTACATAAAAATTGTTTTATAGAAAATTTCTCTTTTACCTTCAAAATATTTTATCTTAATTTTTCAAAAAAATGAATTTAAAAAATCCCAACGAATATATATCTAACAACTATATATATAATGGATATGTGGTTATAAACAATTCATATATAATGGCCATATTTAAATAATATTATTTCTTGTTTCTTTTATGGTCAGTGTTGGATGTCTTGTATGCTATCAAACATAGTGTTTATCTTTTAAAATCTTGGGGTGTTACATTCTCCCCCCCTTTAATAAATTTAATCTAAGAAATTTTATCATGATTTTAGTAATCAGGGTTTTAACATTTAAAGATAATTTTTTTGGAAAACTACATCATAAAATGGCTTAATTAAATATCCTTTTGAAAAGTGGGAAATGAAAATATGAAGGCTATTTATAATAACACATAATAGGTTTCCAAATAGGGGAAAATTATTGGGAAGTAAAAATATGGACATGGAGGAAAGTATTAATATCCAAATAATGATAGATATTTAAAGAGAAAATTTATCATATGAAAATGAATGATCATTGTAAAGTTAATGAATATATAAAAATAAACCAATGAGCTATGAAAAAGACGATCAATTCAATAGAAATGAATGTAATATGATAAGATTTTTTTTGTCCATGATCCTTTTAAAAAATATTTTGGGAATTAAATTACTATATAGACCTGTAAAATAATTAATTATACTTATTTATAAATTTTAATTTCATCCTTTAATAAATTTACACTAAAATCTCATTTTTACTCCTAATGATGTGTATTTAAGATGAATTTTTTAGGCTTAAATCACTAAAATAAACTTCTAATGAAGACTACAAAAAGAGGGTGAAAATTAATTAAATATTTCTCTAGAAATAAACCAAAACCAAAATGGTTAGTATAAGATAATATCCAATATGGAGAAATACTACATCAATCTCCAAATATTGAACAATTTACAACCATAGTACATCATAAATGATTCCATAAATAACCAAGCTTAAAATTCTTCAAAACATGTATGACCAAGATTGAAACCCAAATATTTGAATGATGTGATCACATATGCTTCCAAGATATAAAATTCATATCCACATATATTCAATAAATCCTGAATTAATATACCAAAAAATTAATATTCCCAATCTTATAATCTCCAAAACATACAAAACTTTCCCTTTAATAATACAAATCATCATAAATTTATCCTAAAATCATATGTGATTCTAAAAGAAAATTTAACTTTTATTCCTCAAAGAAAGACCCATATTATCAAAACATATTTACATTTACCTTAGTCATATAATGTCACCAAAATAGTTGATTACTTTTAAAATAACATTAACCACTTAGTCACCAAATCACTTTTCAATCCCATGGTTATCTATGCGATAAATCATATGTTTCCTACATATAATAATCCTTTTATTGAAATTATCCATAATTAACTCAGAATCAAATATAATCTTAAACCTAAATGTTATCAATACCTTTAAACTTATGTCTATAAAATAAAAATACATTATTCTTCAAATAACATTTTAATTAAAACACATACTAAAATCGATGGGTTTATTACCATATTTTATTCCAAAACACTCTTAATCATCTTAAAATCTCATCAACTAAAAAATTTGTTTCTATATATTTAAAATTATAATAAACCATGGTCTAATTGAACTGTGATGGTTTCTAAATCTCATAAAATATCATCATTTAAATCATTATAACCTCTAAATTTATCTAAACCTTTCCTCTCATAACAACTATAAGGAATCATACATTATTTAACCCATAATTACATGATTTATAGAAAGGGTTTCAATTACTTATCTTTTTAGGATATTTTTGGTTTAGAGTTTTAGGTTTGTAAGGAAAACACCAACATATCAAACCCTTACAATAAAAATGATGTCCAATTCCACTGAATATCTATTTCTTTAAAATAAAATGGATACTTAAAATTAAACTTCTATTTCATTTAAAACATGTCCACTTCAATAAATATGAATCATCATATTAGAATTTTAGTGAGTTATATGGTATCATAATTCTACTTAGGCTTTGAAAAACATTTGAAAACATCGTATGACCATAAAATGATGATTAAGGGATACAAAAAGAAGGAAAATCATTATTCAATTTTGAAAATCATGTAATCACATAATATTTTTCCCTTTTTACATTGTAAACATTGATATAAAGTACCCATTGTAGAAAATATCAAAGGAAAAATCATAATAATGAGGGTTTATTTGTAAACCATGGGTTCTCATGAAAACATTTTCTTTATAAATATACTTTTCACTCATAAATAGGCATAAACATTCCTTTAAAAATAGGCACAACAACAAACCTTATCAAATAAAAACAATTCCAGGAAAAATTATTTCCAATAATAGAATAATCAAGTAGGTAACTGTGAAAATAATCTTCATATCACTCTTACAAGAAGTTTTACAAATGGAATAACCTTCTTGTTTAATTCCAACATAATTACTTGAAGAACATAATCATTACCCAATGCATTGGAGAGATATATTGGGATCATCCATCATCATTAATAATTTATAATGACCATAAAATGTACAAAACATATATATGATTTAATTTATATCATAAAAATTCATAAAATATTCTTTTAAACCCTTATAAAAAATCATTTTCAGTCTTCACATAAAAGAAATAAATTTTAAATTCATTTTGATAATATTTAATAAAAAATTTCCAAAAAAATTATAAAAATATTTTCTTTGATAATTAACATGTATGGTTTTATATTATTCTTCCTAAATAATAAATACCATGATGGTAGGAAATTCTATTCAAGCCATATATGTTAAAAAAATTATTTTCACACATTCAGTAAAGAGTACCACATTAAGGAGATGACATGATGATTCCCCATTTTTAAAACTTTGTAATGTAATTAAAAAAGATATATAATAATATTTTTTTCAAAATTTTATAGGTAATTAATACCATCCATAATATAATTTATAAAAATTATGGATATTGAAGAAAAATAGTCCGAAGGAATACTTAAAAAAGTTTAAAATGATTTTAAGGAAAATCCCTTACCTCGAGTTCAATTTTCCATATATGAACATTAAATCATATATTATAAATTTATAATAATTTTATGCTTTCTTAGGAAATTTTTTCAAGTGTATTGACTTAGTATTATCCCTTATATTTCATGCCTTATACAATTATTGAATCATGTAAGTTTGTGTCGAACATTTTGAGGACATTCGGTTCATAATCCGAAAAAAATTGGTGGGTTGACCTTACTCAAAAAGGTAATTATTATATCATTTTTCAAATAATAATAATGAAATAATTATATTTTTTATTAATTAATTATAATTTTTATACCAACCATGAAATATGGTTATGAGAAATAATTTATGTTACAATAATTGAGAGGATAGGCATTACATATGCATGAGTAACGTTTTAATTTTTCAAAAATTAAAATAATTATTTTAACTTTAAAAAATGATGATTATGTCATAAATATAAAAATATATCTTTAAATACACTGATATATCTCCGAAATTTTAAGTCTTTATGAATAAAAAATAACATCCTTTCATGAAGGTGGTAATCTACACGTATACATGGATGACAATATCAATTTTCAATGGATAGAATGGTAAGGGAATAAATGAGATATTATCTTTTTATAATGATAATTATTTAATAAATATCATATATATATATATATATATATATATATATTAAATAAATAATTATAACTATCCATGGGATGTGGTGATAGAAAATGAATTATATCAGTTCACAAGGTGATAGTCCGTCGTACACAAGAATGATGGTTTCATTTCTCATTTGATGGAAAAGAAGATGGATTTCGGTTAGGAAATTATTATAATAACATATCAGTATATGTAACATACTTGTTTTTTTATTTTATCTTAGTTAAAGTAATTAGAAAGAGGTATATGAAGAAATAAAATGGAAACACTCAGATAAAATCTATACCTCTTCTTCGGACAACCTCATTTTGTTTATTCATCAAGACCATTAAGTTTGGTATTATAACCAAAATTATACCTCTAGGATGTGGGGAGGGATTTTTGGGGAAATATTTGGTAGGTCTTGGACAAATTATAATGCTCAAAATGTGTGAGGAAGAGAGGAGAGGAGGTTCAATTTTATAATTGAGGGGAATGAAACATATGGAATTACTTAAAATATTAAATTATATATATATATAATAATATAAAGTGGAAGAAAGGAACCCAAATTAAAATATAAGGTTTTATAAAATTGAAATAAAATCAAACAATAAAATTTATACAAGTTCTTAATGAATTTTAGTTCTTATATCCCATTTTAACCACTTTAAACCCATTTTAACCTTAACCGTGATAACTAATCTTTTTTTCCATGATAACTTAATTATATGACAAAAAAAGGACATTTTTGGTTTTTAAAATTATGATTAATTTTTTTAATACATTTTATCAGAATAAATTTATATAGGTAGAAGAAATTAATTTAAATATAAGAAAGTAACATGCATGAAAAACTATTATTAGGAAAATACCAGATTTAATCATTAAAGATATTTTACCTTGAAATAAATTAATAAGTTGGTTTCCATGAAATATTTTTGTTTAATGATAAAAAATAAATGTTTTTGGTCATTTGTAGTATACAAAAACCAAATTTAAACTTCCAGCCATGTCGTTAAAATCAAAGACCCAAAAATAGTTTTTAATATGAATAAAATACAGCTTATCTTTTAAAAAGTCAAGCATGGGTTCCCAAATTAAAAAAATATATTTTAAAATAAATCATTTAAATTCTTAAACATATATTTGGTCTAAAACAACTCATCCAATAGGATAATGGTAAGTGTTACAAGAATTTTAAATATTTATACATTAGTTTTAACCCACCTTTACCTCTTTTACCCTTACCACTACGATACATAATTACTACGATTACAATTCATAATGAAAAAAAATTAAATTAAAACTATTAAATTATATTAAATATACTAATTCCAAATATTGAATATATTTCATGAAATTCAATCCACATAAATATTAGAATTTAATTTTTATTTAACCCACAAAACATGATGACAAGCGGTTTTCCATAAAAAAATTATTCTTAAGTTAAAAATGTTTTTATAACAAAATTAAGCATAAAATTGTTTTCAATTAACATAATTGGATTAATAATAATATAAAATAACTAATTTTTTTCAAAAAATAAACTTTATAAATGGTTGAAATGAAAAAAAATTTCAATTAAAATCTGTATTTTCTAATATTCACAAAAAACCAATATTTTTAGAGAATTCCAAAAAAAATCACTCTATGATAATTTTTTCAGGTTGATTTCAAAAATGAAGTTAATTTTTCAAATAAATTTAATAAAAGTGATAGAAATTAATTACAAAATCCACACACAGATGGAAATCAAAATCATTTTTGAAGAAATTGTATTTTTGAATGAAAAAAATTATATTATTATCATTCATTTCCTTTTTTATATTATTGTCATTCCTTTCATAATAACCATAATTATAAAAATGTTATTTATTTATTTTTAATTTATATATAAATTGTTTTATTTCATTAGAATCATTTGTCCATCGTGTTAAATTTAATCTGTTAAGATAAAGATACTTTGTGCATATAAATAGTGTTTTATTCAAATTGTCTCTTTTACCTTAAAAAAAATTTATCTTAATTTCCAAAAAATTGAATTTTTAAAATATATATATATATATATATATATAATTTATATATATAATGTATACGTATCCAATACTCACACACTCATATATATAATGTTCAATTTTAAATAATAATATTATATGGTTCATTTAAGCCTGGTGTTGTGTGTCTTGTATTATATTTAACATAATGTTCATTTTTTAAAATATCAGGGTTTTTTTTTATACCTTCCTTTAATAAATTTCATCCTCAATGTTTTATCTTGATCTCAGTAATAAAGGGTTTAACATTTGAAAATACCGTTTAAAAAAACCTAACTCTTAAATGGGGTCTATTCCATTTTAAAAGAGGGAATGGGAAATATATAGTCCATACAGAATAACACATAACTTGGTTTCCAAATTAAAGAGAATTAGTGGGAAGTTAAAATATGGGCATAGAGGTAAATAGTAATGTAAATATAATTATGGATAGTGATAGAGAATTTTGATATCAAGAAAGTGAATGACCATGACAAAGTTAATGACCACAGGACTATAAAACAACAAGTTATGAAAATAACTATAAATTAATTAGAAATGAATTTAATATGATATGATTATCATTTAGAAATCATTTTCCTAGAGTAGAGAATTTAATTTACCATATTGATAAAAAAAATAAAGAAATATTCATACTTTTCATGTATAATTTCACCCTTTAATCAATTTCCACCACAATATCATATTTTTCTCCAAATTATGAGTATTAAAGATGATTATTTTCATTCCTAAATAACTAAAATCAAATTTAAATAATGTCCAAAAAAAGAGGGCGACAAGTTATTCAACCTATCTCTAGACATGAACTAATAATAAAATGGTTAGAACAAGATAATATCCAATATGAATAAATAAAAAATTAATCTCCAAATATTGAACAATTTACACTGATATTTCAAATTAAATCATTCTATAAATAGATAACCTTAAAATTCTTCAAAATATGTCCGGCCAAGATTAAAACCCAAAATTTAGAATGATTTGACCACATATTCTTCCAAGATATAACATTTATCTCCAAATAAAATCAATAAATCCTAAATTCATACACCAAAAATGTATATGACCTATCATATAATCTATAAAATATTTTAATCTTTACCATAAATAAAATTAATCATCATAAAGCTATAATAAAATTATATATTTTTACAAAAGACAATTCAGCTTTTATTTCTAAAAAAACTCTGATATTAACCTAAAATATTTCCATTTAACTTAATCATATAATGTTCCAAAAATAGAGAAGTTATTTAAACATAAAATTAATCACATGGTCACCAAGTCACTTTTCAATCTCATGGTTATATACATGATAAATCATATGTTCCCTACATGTAATAACACTTTTATCCCAATTAACTGTAATAACCTCAACATCAAAGATCATATTAACCCTAAAGGATATCAAAACATTTAAACTTAGATCTATAAAGTATAGATGAAATATTTATCGAATATCCTTTTCAATAAAAAACATTATAAACTCAATTGTTTTATTACCAGAAATTTCAACTAAAATACTCTTAATTATCTTAAAATCCCATCACTTAAAAACTCAAAAGGGGTATCTATACCTTTAAACTTATGATTGAACTTAGACTTATTGACCTTTGATGGAATCTAAAACTCATAAAATATTTACATCTAAATCATATTGACCTATAATTTTTTCTAAACCTTTCATGTAATACCGATAATAAATACCTTTACCTTTTTCAACCCATAATTACATGATTTATAACAAGGGTTGCACTTTCTTAGATTTTAAGAAAATTTTCAGTTTAAAGTTCTTAGGAAATAATAAAAATAATTAAATATAATAAATTATAATAAAATGGTTGGAACTTCCACTCAATATCCATTTTATGTTCAAAAAAATGATTGTAAAATTTGAACTCTCATTTCATTAAAAACAGGTTCACTTCTTTAGATTTGAATCCCAATAGTAGAAAGTTAGACCTTAATAGATTATCCTAATAATACTTGGGCCTTTAAAAACATTCCAAAACTTTTTATAAGAACAGAAATCTTTTTACAAGATACAAAAATAATGAAATCTGTTTTTCCATTTTGAAAATCATGTAATCCCATTATAAATATTTCCCTTTTTTATAAAAAAATTTGATCTCAAATACTCAATTTATTACTCATTAAATAAGATTAATTGTGAAAATATTTTCATAAAGTACCTCGTAAAAAATATTAAAGGAAAAATCATAATAATGAGGGTTTATTTGTAAATCATGGGTACTCATGAAAACATTTTCTTTTAAAACATACATTTTACCCTTAAAATGGTCATAAACATTACTTTAAACATAATCATACTCTCATACATTATTAAATAAAAATAATTCCATGAAAACTAATCTTCAAGCGTAGAATAATCATATAGGTACACTGTGACATCATATTTATGTAACCCTTACAATCACTCTAAAAATCACTCTTACAAATGGATTAACCTACTAGGTTAATTCCAAAATAATTCCTCAAAGAACATAATCATTAAATAATGTATTGGAGATATATATCAATCTCACACATCATCATTAATAATTTAAAAGGCATACAACATATATAAAACATATTTAATCCTATATTTCTATTATAAAAAATCATAAAATATTCTTTTGAACACAAATGAAAAAGCATTTTGAGTCTTCTCATAAAATAAGAAAAATTCTATTTTTATTTCTGTAATATTTAATAAAAAAATTAAAAATATAGGGAAAAGTATTTTATTTTAAAATAAACATGGAAACTTGTAGAGTAATATTGTTAAATAATAATGTCCCTAATTGTGGGAAAATATGTTCATGTGGTATATGTTAAGAAACATTATTTTCACACATTCAGTAAAATGTACCTTGTTCGAAAAATAAAATGATGATTAAAATTTTATAAAAACTTGTTAAAGTAAGTCCAAGGTAATACAAAAAGAAAATTATCAACCATTTATGAGTAAATAAGAACTTAGAAACCATTTATGAATAAAACAGTAAAATGGTATACTTAAAAATAATTAAAAACATTTTAAGGAAATTACCTTACCTTGAGTATGAAATTCCATGTATGTACATTAACTACTATATAATAAAAATATTTTCATTTTATTCTTCCTTAAGAACATTTTTAATGTGAATTACGTTATAATTATCCCTTTTATTTCATTCCTTATACAATTGCTGAATTAGTTCAGTTCATGTTTGACATTTTGAGGACATTCAGTTCACAATCAATAAACAACTTTGGTGGGTTGACCATGTAAAGATAGGTCAATATAACATCATCTTCAGAATAATAATCCTGAAATAATGATAATTTTTATACATTAATTATACTTTTAAAACCAATCATGAAATATTGTTATTAAAAATTATTTATGTTACAATCATGGAGATGGTAGGCCGTATGCACGCATGAGTAACGTTTCCATTTTTGAACTAACATAATTATTATTTTATATTTAAATAATGATAATTATGTCATAAATATCATATTAATTCTTTAAATAAACTTATATATATATATATCAAAAATGTGATGAAATAATGAATAATGAATCACATTAATTCATGGAGGAGGTAATCAACACGTACACACGAACGATGTTATTATTTCTCAACTGATAAAAAGGTAAATAAATAGATGATATATTACCATTAAATAATTATAATTATGATATTAATATCATATATAGACATTAGATCCATCATTATCACCATACATGATATGTGGTTTTTGAAAAAAAATTAAATCAATTCATAAGGCGGTTGTCCACCGTACACACAAATGATGGTTTCATTTCTCATTTTAAGGAAGAGGAGAAGGATATAGATTATTAAATTAAAATAATAACATCTAATTATACAGAATATAATTATTAATTTTCTTTAATCATGGTTGAATAATATTTAACAAATTATAAGAAGAAATAAAATGAAAATGTTCAATTAAAAGTTATACATCTTCTTCAGAGAACCTCATTTTCTTTATACTTTATGACCTATATGGTTGGAATTATTCCCAAACTAAGACCTCTAGGAAGTGGGGGGCATATTGGGGAGAGTCATGGTTAGTTATTTTATGAACTATATTTTTCAAAAGTTGTGATGAAGATAGGAGAGGAGGGCCCCTTTTACAATTGAGGGGACAAACATAGTTGATTTTACTTAAAAGATTAAATATATATATATATATATATCATAATATTTTGAAGTGTCACCAAGGAACCCCAAATTAAAATATAATGTGTAATAGTGTTTAAAAATACTCTACCGGTCACATTTTTAAAAGTTTTGTGCACATTTTAAGCTGTATCTCCTCATTAAACCACTTTAAACCCATTTTAACCTTAATCGTGGTAACTAAATTTTTTTACCATGATAAAATAATTACATGAACAAAAATAAAGTATAAAATATATCCAAATTTTTACATGATAATTTTAATTTTTTAATCTATTTTATCAGACTAAATTTCTACTTGTGGCATAAATTATTTTTTATATAAGAAAAGAAAACACATTAAAAACTATTTTTAGGAAAAATACTTGATTTTAGTGTAAAGATAATGTTACCATAAAATAAAGTTAAAAATTTCTTTCAATGACTTTTATGGTTAAATTATTAAAAAAATAAAAGTTTTTTTAAATTTTGGAGTAAAAAATGGAATCTTTCAATCATTTTATTAAATACAAAGCCCAAAAAATAGTTATTAATTTTATGAAAATGTAACTTATCTTTACAAAATAATATTTGGATTTATAAATTAAATAGTATGCATTAAAATATATTATATAACTCCTTAAACATATTTTTGGTCAAAAACTAGTTATAAAATAGGATAAAGGAAAGTATTAGAGAGATTTTAAAGCTTTACCCCATAGTTGTGACCATGTTTTACCTCTTTTACCCTTACCATGATGATAAATACTTACTACGATTACTATTTATATTGAAAAAAATTATGTTAAACCTATTAAATTTTATTAATTATTTGGATTAAAAATATGTAACCCATTTTATAAAATTTAATTCACCGAAGTGTCATAATTTAATTTAAATTTGAACCCATAAATTAAAAAGAAAAGTGGTCTTCCAAAAAAAATGTCTTCTTATGTATAAAAGGGTTTTATACCAAAATCAAGCATAAAATTTAATAAAATTATCCTAATTGTATTATTTATAATATAAATTAACTAATTTTACTTTTAAGCCATTTAAAAAAAATAACTTTGTAAATTATTTAAATCGAAAGATACTTTTCAATAAAAATCTGTATTTTCTACTATTCACTAAAAAATAAATCTTTTCAAAAAAATCTTCAAAATTCAATATAAGATATTTTTTTAATAAATATTTCAAAAATAAATTTTATTTTTTCAATTTTTTTTTTAAAATTGGTCGAAATTATTTACAATATCCACACACAAAAAGTAATAAAGATCATTTTTTAAGAAAATGTATTTCGGATGGATCAAATGGAATTATTCTAATTGCTTTAATAATAACCATATTTTCAATAATTCAAATTAATTATATTGAATATGTATATAATATTATTATTTTATTATAATCATTTATCATTAGTGAAAAATTTAGTCTATCAAGATAAAAATACATTTCCTAAATAAAACATTTTTGTTGAAAATATATCTTTTACTTTCAAACGATTTTATATTAATTTACAAAAAAAATGGATTTAAAAAATACCCAATTGATATATATTTAATCGATATATAAATAATGGATATTTTCTAATATCCATATATATATTTATAGTAGTCATATTTAAATAATAATATTTTGTGGTTTGTTTAAGATAAGTGTTTCATGTATTTTACTCTATCAAACAGAATTTCCATATTTTAAAATATCAAGGTGTTAAAAACTTTACTCAATTAGAGATAAAAAAATACCCATCCTCCATGATGATTATACTATTCATCAATAGTATTATTAACCAAAAACTTGGCCTAAATCACACTAAATTAATAGTGAACCATGAAAGAAAATAACTGAGGAAAAAAAGAGAAAATATAAAAATAACCAATGAAAAAATCCACCTCAAATTGATAAGTATAATTATTTTTTAAATAGCAGGTAGGATGTAATAAGTTTTAAATCTCCCCATGATTTCATGCTAGAAAATGATGAGAACTCATAGGGGTTTTCTAATTTAATATCCATTAATGACTATTCGTCCATTCATTCATAAAATATGAAAAATCCCTTCAAGCTTGATTTTCCGTAAAAATAGGGACCCTTACATACTAAACCTTACAGATCATCCCCAATGAACCTTATATACCAAGTACATTTCCCTTTCATATTATAGTTTTCCTTGAATATTCTATTACATATCATGGAAATAAACCTTATGTATGCGGTCACTCTTAAGTATCATATGGGTTACCCTTAAGTATCTCCCATCCACCTATACATATCACCTAACTCTACTCTTACATATCACATGGTGACTTATAGTTACCCTTATGTATCAAGGGTTTACTTTTATGTATCAGGGGTGTTTTTTAAGTATCAAGGGAGTTTCTATTAGATATCTTATGGATGAATTTTACATATCCAAAAGATATTTTTATATATCCCCTTTTTTGTAAAGTTACTTTTATGCATTAGTTGGGTTACTTTTTCACATAAATATTTTACTCTTAGATATGAATATTTTACTTTTACACATGGGGAGTTTACCTTTACATATACAAGATGGCTTCCAAAAATTTCCAATTTCTGAATAATAAGATGAATCTTACATACAAGAGATAATTAATTTCTCTTAACCCTTTATAGGGTGAATTGCTTATGTTTTTAAATCCAACATAAGATGGCCCTAACATGTGGGCATTTTCTATTTTCCCCAAAACCTTAAATTTCTATATTTTCTCCAAATACCCCTATATAATTATTATAGCCACATGAGACTTTTCCTAGGACTCTTGAAAAATAAAAAAAAATACTGGGAAGCTAAAACCCACATAATTCTTATATGAGTCTCAATTATCAAAAGTCCCCCCCCCTCATTTAGGCCAAAATTTAAAATACCATTTATTTTCACCAACTTGTACAACATGAGTCTTTAAAAAATCCCTACTAGAAAACTTATAATCATAGAGAAGTCTCCTCATATATCTTATGTGAAAAATCCTTACCATTGAATCTTGATACATAACTCAAATACAATATCTATCACTAATTATGGTCATTCTAATACCACACTGAAATTGGGTTCACTACTAATAACCCCACAATCCCATACATCATGAAAGTGATTATTTCCATCAATTCCACAATAACTTTCCACTTCCAGTGGTGTTCAAGAATACTCTATCTAGTAATGTCATACACTATTAGTAGACTTCACTAGTATACAATAAACCATCAATCACCTGATATCATAAAGGTACCAGGGTCACAACAGAAGCCAATGAGTTAAATATTTTAAAAAATTTCATCATTGGGATGACTGAACTTATTGTCTTTGGTGATATGATCCCTAGTATGGTCTGATGATCTCACATAAAATTATTCAAATAACAAAAATAAATCAAAACATGTACCTCAATCCGAATCGGAGCACACTTGATAGCATCTCATCACCAGAGACCGTTTCCCGAAGGATCCAAAACCAAACCCCTATAGATCATGAACACACACTCCAATAATCTGTATGCCCACTGTTTGTCAAATTCTGGGTGCTAGAGTGGAGCTTTGATGAATTCTTTAGCATTGTTTCGATCACCTGGATCCATTACCTTCGATCTGTCAGAGGAATTCTTAAATCAGCACAAGTAGAGAGGCTTTCTCTCTCTAGAAGATGAGAGGATAAAGGGGCACTCACATTGTTGGAATGAAAATTGAAATGGAAATTAGCCTCTCTCCTACTTTTATAGTGGGATTCAAAATACCCAGATGGGTTCACCGATCCCCGAAAATATAACTCCCACTAGAGAAGCAATAAATAAATTTATGAAGAACTATTCTATGTCATAAATATTATTTTTATTTTATCACATACTTTAATATATATTAAATATATTACATGATAAAACTGATTCATTTAACCCAGCTCATAATTTCCACTAATTTTAAATGAATCTAGAATATTAAAATAATATTCGTTCTATTAATACTATTTCTCATATTTAGTTTAATTGTTAATAATTTTAATAAAGAAATTAAACCGAATTATTATTTACTTTAATAATAATTAATTGATTTATTATTTGGTGATTGATGAGTTGGACAACACTCGAACCCCATGGTGGGCCCAACCATATCTGATATACCTATTCAACAAAAGTAAAGAAGATTCTTGAATGTGTTGTTGTCTGTGACCCTCTAGGACCTTATTTCGACAACAGTGAATAATATTTATAAACCAATAGAAGAGTCTAAGAACCCATCAAGGCCCTTAAAGAGATAGTGATATTTATATCTACAATAACCAACCTACAAACATGTATTGTGTACTATAATCTTTTTTTCTTTAAATACATCATAAAGCTGAACGCATACTTGTATCATCATCCTATATTTATTAATTGTTTTTTGATCTAACTAGAATAATTTACCCTCCACTACATTGGATAAGGACTTATGAAGGTGGTACTTTCCTGATCAAGAAGACCCGAGGTATATTACTTCCTTAACCCAGAAGTGACAAATCCATTCTTGACCATTCAACCAATGTCATACCACCAATGCCACACCCAACACAAGCTACCTCAAAACGATTTCATTATCTTGGTTTTTTCCTTGCATCGATGTACATGAACAAATTTCACACATTGATAATTATCTTAGGTTAAGATACCAATACACATATACGTAGATAGTAACAACCAATGACACCCAAAACATGTGGTGTTCTTATTGGTGAGGTTGTCATCATGATCTCACTACTAAATATCACCATGTCTGAACTTCATGAGAAGATGTATCAATGATTATGATCCCCCAACACCTTATAGTCAAACATCAACTGTGTCCAGTCCGTATGATGTTACTAGACCATAAGAATTTTTTTAAGATAAAAGTGATAGTATCTCTAGGTTCTCATTATAGCTTGGGATCTCCAATAAAATTTTGATATGAAAATTAATCTATAAACATTACTATTAAATAGTATATGTAGAAATATCTACATATAATGGTAAAATTACATCATGCATAGATAACTGTATACATGATATGGTAGTAAAAATTAATGTTTAGTTGGGTCTAGGAAACCCACCAATACAACACTCACACATTCACTAGTTCCAAATTACTAACCATCCTTGTTAGATCCCACATGATAAAGATCATGTTTCTAATGAGTAACGACTTTAGTTATTGGGTATTCCATGTTTCTACCGCAGGTCAGTTCTGCTATATACGACCTCATCTTCTTGAAAAAAACATCTCAATAGAAGAAAACCCTGACTATATCCCTTTTTTCCATTTTCAAAACTTTAAATATTGGTTATAACTAGTAATATAATTATCTCAATGATAAAACTTTACTTACTAGGTTCAATTCCAAGAATGGGAACAAATCATTGGATTCATTAACTTCTTTTTAGCTACCTCATAAGCTGATATGTACTCGGTATTTGTAGGTATGAACACCATTATATTTTATGATATTTGCTCGCTCATCAGATTAAACTAAATCAGATATTAGATCACTTTTATCAAAGTAATACTACTTCCTATCCCCTTGAAACTAGTATAAAATTTTCTCCACATACCCGGTATATACCCTAGGTACTTTCCCAAGTACAATTAGATAGTTCTACCTGCTTCACTTGTAGTTCTCTTGGATATAACTAATATTTTCTGAATATAGAGTATATCTTTTCAATATAAATTTATGTACATATCATGGAATACACGATTGATCCATTTCTAAAGCGTATAAAATTTCAACTCATGACATTAATCTCCTCTCATGTACCATCCATGTCATATTGGTGAGATTTATTCCATGTGACATTGGTAACAATTATATCTTGAATTGTTCTAGCTTGAATTTTTTAATAAAATTTCAGTATATGTATGATTGAAAAAGTCCAAGAAACTACTATATCTACCTTGGTAGATCATATTTCCTAGAAATTAGGTTGCTACTTTAATTCAATCAATAGATTATTACATTTATCATGGTCTTAAACAACTGTAAGACCAACATCTATTTTCATATGTTGTCAAACGTATTTTATAAGGAAAATAATGGTGCTCCCACTAACCTATAGTAGACACATGACATTGATTCATTACAAATGAATGTTCTAAAATATTGTTTCTTACTTTTCATTCATAACTAGATTTCAGTAACTTTTAACCCTTATTGTCATTTGATGATGTCATCATCCCTTTCTGGCTGTGTTGTACTAACACTTTCCATTATTGGTGATCTTGACATCCAATGAAAAATATAAATATCATAATAAATAGCTATGGAATGTAAAATTATTATGGATTTATATAAAATGACTTGGTATGACCAATAGAGCCTTATTTGTACCACACTTGTACCATACATGTATCATCTCACTTAAATACCCACCACCATATTTACAACAATAAGCCCCTTTGCACTTAGATACATGGAGTCCATTATTGAATTTTAATTTACCTTGTCAATATTAGATAATTTCCAAATAATACCTACTTGTAGGAATTATCATTTAAAATGAATAATTTATCATTGACCATAGTGAATATAAAACCATCACTATGGTTTTAAACTTCCTACGTAGTATGTGTCTATGGAACATTCATCTTCCACATGCTTTTGTGGAACATGTTATTATGATAAGTACTTGTGCATCTTCAGAATTGACTAAACCCAAGTCAATCTTAATCCCACTATCTCAAGTAGAGAAGTGGACCATTTTATATAAATCTAGTCTATCCCTTGAAAACCACTTTTCCATCATAGAGATTTCTTTCATATCCTAATAAACTTTTAGGATGCTTACTTTAGATGCACAATGTGTTTTGTTTGATGCATGTTTGTTTATATCCTAACAAAATATCTGCATATAAAAACATATCCTTATGAAATAATAGATTTCCATCATACCATAAATAATATGATATCCATTTTTAATAATAGTTGGCTCATGGTTATGGAATATCACCATTATTTTCAAAGCATGCCTTGAAATATAAAGGATGATTCTACAAGTTGATAAATTGATTCTACTTATATCATGACACTAATGTATTAAATGATCATTTAGTAATTTCTCCACGCTAAATTTTATCAATCAATGTTAACATGTAAGACTTATCATAAATCCTCCTTATTAACATTAATGTTGTGATGTAGTCAAGGTAATGTACATTTAGTAATTACTCCACTCTATATTATAATGATCAATGAATGCTTGGTCAAGATATTCTTCAACATATCATCCTGAAGAAACTCATATATTCTGACCATGCATATATCATACATCACTTTACCATTCCTTAAATACTTAAAGTAATATTATGAAGTATATTTTCCATTATATTTCTCTTGGAATAGTTCATGCATAATATAAAAAATTCCAAAAGATTTGGGACATACATTTATTTATACAGGTTTATTTTTCCAAAATTATCGTGTATATGCATCAATGATACCAAATGTATTTAGTTCCACTTAGTTTAAATACCATATTGGGTATATCTTTGATTTCCATTTTTAGTTTTACTAGAAAAAGAATTATCTTTACTCAACTAGGTAAATATATCTTACACTTTATATCCATAATGTATTTCCCATGATTCAAGTATCACGAAACTGTCAGTTGTGTATAAAACAAACAAAAAACATTCATTCTTGACCATGGAATAATGTATCATTGTGTCCAATAGACATATGAGATATATTTTCGGTTATACTAAAAATGTTTTCCAAATATAATCATTTACTTGAAAATTAGAAGCTTTGTGCTTCTCATTGACAACTTAGGATTCACCATTTTTTAGCCACTTGGAGAATGCATGTTATAATGTTTCTATTAATTACATGGTGACTTTATTTCAGTACACATATGTAAGAAAATTATTGTATTTAATACCTAATAAGTATGAAAAAAACATTAAATTTTATATTATTAAAAATACATGAATAATAATAGATAACTTGATTCTTTATTTTAGGTCATTGTGATTAAACTTCCATAAATGTATTTCATGATATGCGAAGAAAATAAAGTCTTGTTTCATAACCAACATTATTTCATTAAAGGATGTTGCAAATGTGCCTTTGGAGTTACAATTCAATTTTTTATTTTTTCCTTGTCTTTCAATTTGTTTGTCGTATGATCTAGAGATTAAGCATTCTTTAATGTTCTTATTTTACTTAGAGAACCTTAACCAAAAAGGTAATGAAGCATTTACTCAATTATGTTTATTTTGTAACAAAAAATGACATTGGATTAAATTAGTGAAAATTATATGAGAAAGGGACACAATGAAATATTTTGATCTACCTTTCAATTTACACACTACCAGTGTATTTATCACCCTTCCATATATGTGCATCACTTTCTCCCTATAGGCTTCTTAGAGACGAGACTACTTGTAAAATCATCTATGTTTCTACGTGATAACTACAACTAACATCGTACATTGATGATATAATTATGAAATAACCATCGTATTCTTCCTACATGAGTCACCTTTAATAATTCTTACACCCTAACTTACTGAGATGGCTTAAAAGGTGTTGGGACACTAGCACCTTGAATTTATCATATCGTAGTATTGCGCACAAGCACCTATACTACACTGGGAAAATCATGTTATTTTGTATATTTTCTTTGTCAAATATTTATCTAAGTGTATCTTGTGGCATCTATTTCCATTTTCTACAAAAATAAAATATATCATATTGTACTTTTTTTGATTACCAATTTAGACATTAATGATTAATTAATTAAATCATTAAATGTCTCCCACTATTTTATCAAATTATTGGAATCCTTTGTACTATAATTGTAATACTTTGTCACTTGATTATTCTAGTGGTAAGGATATATGAACCTCCCCTCATAGCCTACATGCTATGACTATTCCACTACTTAGAGAGTTCAAGGTAAGATTTTGACTATCCAACCACATTAACTCATGGTTCCTTGTTCTATTGAGTGAAGTCTCAACTTTTAAAATCATAAACTTGATTTTATCAATGATTTCCTATAAAGTGATAACAACTTATCTATTTCTAATCTTTACAACCAAATTTAGTTAATCCAACCTATCATTCTCATAAAAACTCCCCAGTATTAAGTGGAACCCTTAGCTATGGCTGAATGAGAACCCTAAACATCCAGTTGTGTTCAAATTCAAATGATGGAAGGTGTTTGAGACTTAATATTTTTGTGAGGGTTTTATTATTTTTCTCAACGAATGTAATCTATTTCTATAAATCTGGTTCGTTATATGTTGTCGCACTCACAACTAAACATTTATTGAAAAATAATTCACCGCTTCTTTGTTCATTTTATTGTTTATTATTTTATGTATTTTCCCCCTGTCATAAAATGCATAAAATAATAAATAAATTCATAAAGGAAATTATGTACCAGAATGGTCTTGAGCATCAAAAATTGATTTATCCATTTAAACTAAATATATTAACCATGACTTAGGGGTATCATATCTGATTCGTATCTTACATGTGGATGCAGCTCATCCCCATCCAGTATGTCCACTACTCATCTGGATTTTGACACAACTTGAAATTGTATGTATCTTACGCCATCCTCATCATGTAATACCACCTCCTATTGTTGTGATCCATGTAATACATCATCACCATCAATATAAAAGTGTACTCTCATGCATGCGAGGGGAATTCAAGAGTACAATGTACACACAAATATTGAAAGGACACACATGTACTTATATATATTGACAAAAAAATAAATGAAAACACACATACCATATTAATTATTTACAATCATCACAAATAGTTAAATAATTAATTAAAACATCTATACATATATAGGTTAGTCAATTTCACAAGACCAGTCAATGTGTAAAATTAAATGTGTGATAAAAATTAAATTACAATAAATTAAAGTATGAGGGTATTTCATTAAATTAAATGAATTAATTTAATTTAAATAATTTAATTATATTCTATATCTAAATTAATTTAATTTTAATACAAAAAATTGAATTAATTAATTAATTAAATTTAATATCCCAATCAAATTATTTTTTTACCTGTGTATTGAAATTATTATTTTGAACCACAATTAATATTTTAATGAATTTAATTTAATTATAAATTAAATTAATTAGTGCAATAAATTTTGGTTAAATAAATAATTATTCAGACCACTCAACACCGCATGGGGCCTGTATGGTTTGGTTCAACCCCTTGTTGGGGATTCTAGGTTAGCCAGACCAGCCTTGACCCATTCTGGGTCGAGTAGATCTGGCATGTCCCATTCCGACCCATTTCGGGCGGGAAAAACCTGATTTGGGTAAGATCTATGTAGATACAAGTTAGGTAGGGTGGTGCATGAGGTACCTTGTATCTTAGTTTACCATTTTGAATATAGGAGGCTGATAGTGGAATCATTGCTAGACATTAGAAGCAGCTAATGACATGCTCTATGGTGGCTACCGTATCTATGACAACAATGGGGTCTAGGTGGCAGTGTATTTCAACCTTTTCACACTTGGATTTTTTTCTGTCTCCTATTTTTTATTATCTTTTGGACTTGGGTTTTTATCTCAATTATCGGGTGTGACGAGTTTGAATTTTGAGTTTTAGTGTGTTTTCTCTAGTTGCATGGTTACTGTAAACCATGAGAGAACCTCAAGGAAACTGTGCGTCTTAAGGTTTGGTGGTAGTGGCATGGTACATGGCTTGTGCACGATTTTTCAAACCATGTAGAAAGTATTTGGGTATGATCTAAGTTATGGAAGAACCATTTTACATGGTTGGTGCATGGTTTTCAAGCTGTGTGGCCAAACCATATATGGTGCCTAGATCTTAAAAATTTTAAAGTTCTATTTCTACCCCCTATTGATTTTTAGGCAAAAAATCCCTATTCTTCCTCATTCTAGTTCATATGGTCATAATAAATCACCTCCCATGTTATCTAAGCTTCTACTTCCTCCCTTGGTGTATATATATGGAGATTCTTCATGTTTTGGGGTGAATCTTCAAGGTATTCTCCTCCTCTCTTCTTCCTATTCATCTTTATCTATTTTTTTCTCTAGAGATCTCCTTTTCCCATATTCATGTGGATCTATAGTGATTATTTCCTTTAGTTTATTTTGGGTTTTTTTGTGTTTAGTTTTTCTCTTGGTTTCTCTTGGATCTTGTATCCTTCATGGAGTTGTCGTGGGTGTGTGTTGTTGAAGCACCATGAGATTGAGGTAAGTCTCTATTTCTAGTTTCCTTTATATTTAAGAATTGTTGGTTTCATGATTTTCAAACCTCCTTTATGTTGGAACCAGGCATGCTGCAGAATCCCCAAATAGGTGGGATTTTAAATTTTTCCACCAATGATTGACATAAATTTGTCGACATCGGTGAATAGAAGCTCCATCTTAGCCGAGGACCCCACATAAAGAGTTTTAAGCACAAAAATAAACAATAAAAATACCTTTTTTAAATTTGAAGTTGCGCATGACGTCCTCTCTTCATTAGTGATATTTGATCGAATAATCCGAAGCCTAATTCCTCTAGATCATCCACACAAACATCAAGGAATCCACAGTAGCATGGTTCATCATAATTCGGGTGCTAGCGTAGAATTTCGACGACACCTTCAACGCTCCAATGATCACTACATTGCTTCGCTAGCGATGACTGAGAGAGTGCTCGATCCAAGCACCTTGGATATAGAGCCTCTCCCTCTAGATCATGGGAGAGAGGAGGGAAGAGATAGGCCCCATGAATAGTATTTGGCAAAATACCCTCCTCTCCTATTTATAGTGTTTAATTGAAATACCCAGTATAGCCTTGCTGACCTCGAATACTTAACACACTATCAAAGACATTTTATGACTATTAAAATGATTCATAAATATTATTATCATTTACTTGTAATATATTAAACATATTACATTATAATAATTGAGTCCAAAACTTGACTCTTCATTCCCATAAATATTAATTGAACCATGAATATATTTAATATTCTTCAATTAATATTTTCATATATTTACTTAAAACTTGTAAATACATTTTATAAATAAATTCAATACTCATTATTCTAAACATAAATAATATGAATTCATTTATTTAATTGGTGATCATTTAACCGTGGAAAAACCCCGAACCCCAGTGGTGGGGCCCACCATGTTCAAAACTCTTATTCAACTGAATAGGGAAATTCATGAATATGATATTGTGTGTGAGCCTCTAGGCCCATATCTTGACAATAGTGAATAGTATTCATAGACCAAAAGTGGGATCTATCAACCCATCATGGCACATAAAGAGATAATGATTGTCACAATAGCACAACCAACCTACGGACATGCACTGTGTAATATAATATATTTGTCAGTAATATCTCATAAAGTAGGACGCACTCAGGTACCATCACCCTTTTCTTGCTTTATTATTTATTTATTTAACTGGACAGATTTACCCTTGACTGCCATGGCCATGGTCTTATAAAGGTACTTCCATCCATATCAACATGGCATGGGATATATTAATTCAGTAACTCAGAAGAAAAAAATCCTTTCTAGACCATTCAACCAATGCCATGCCACCAAAGATGCACCCAACACAAACTACCTCACCACGACTTCATTTACATAGTTTTCTTCTTGCATCAAAGTACACAATCAAATGGCATACATTAGTAATTATCTTAATTCAGGAGACCAATACACATGATCATAGATAGGAACATCCAATAACACCTTAAACATGTGGTGTTCCTATTGGTGGGCCAGTCCTCATGATCTCACTACTAGAGATCACCAAGTGCGAACTTCATGAGAAGAAGTATCAAAGCTTATGATCTCCCAACCTTGGATAGTCAAGAATCTACTATGTCTAATCAGTAAGATGTATCTATACCATAGAACATATATTTATAATTAATGTCATATTATCTAGAGGTTCTCATTATAGCTTGGGATCTGCTATAACATTTTTATATGACAACTAATCTTTGGAAATTACCATTTCAATAGTGGACGCAAGAAAGTCTACACTATAATGGTAAGATGACATCTTGTATAGATAACTATATCCACAATATGGAAATAAAAAGCAATAAATAGTTGGGTCGAGGGTACCCACTGTTTCAACACTCCCACTTGCACTAGAGACAACTTTCTAACCAAACTTGTTAGATTCTCACATGATGACCATCACGTTTCGTTTGAGTAAAGGATTTAGCTGTTGGGTCTGCCACAGTTCTTCCGCATGGAAATTCTTCTATAGACACCTCATCTCTTTGAGTAAAACTTCTCAAGAGATGGTATCCTAAGTATATCCCTTTTGTCCACTATCATAGCTTGACATATTAGCCAGTAAGAATATCATAATTTAAATTATGATAATACTTTTCTTACGAGTTGTAATTCTAAGAACTAGAATATATTGTTGCATATCTTTTTCTTAGCTACCTTAGAAGCTGCAACGTACTCAGTCTTTGTAGGCATGGCTACCACTGGCTTATATGAGCTTGACTCACTCATTGTCTTTAGCCTAACTACTATAGTAGATCACATTGATCTATGAAGACTAGTTTGTATCCCTGAAACTAGTATTCTATCTTCTCCACTTACCAGGTACTTATCTTTTATACTTCATAAAGTACAATCTGATAGTTCTAACTGCATCCCTTGCAGTGCTCCTAGATATAACTGATATTTTCCTTTTTATAAATCGTATCTTGGAAATATCAATTCTTGTACATATCATGGCATACATGATTAATCCATCGCTTAAGTGTATGGACTTCAACTCACCACTTTTATCTCTTCCCATGTCATGAACATGTCAATTTGAAGAGATTATTCCCTATGATAAAGGAAACAATTCATATCTTGAATTTTTCCATCTTTTATATCTTTTTATACAATTTCACTATATGTACGATTGACTAGGACCAAGAAACCTATATATCTACCTCAGTAGATCTTTTTCCCTAGAACTTAGGTTGCTACTTTAAGTCAATCACTGAATAATAAATTTCATCTTTAACTAACTTAAAGACCAATATGTTTTCCATATGTTACCGAATATACTTCACTTGGAAAACATTGGTGCTCCCACTAACCTCAAGTAGAAACGTTGAAATAATTTGTTGCAAATGTATATTATATGATCATTTTTCTTACTTTAATCCTAAACTAGACTTAAGTGACTCACAACCTTTATTATCATTCTGTGACGTGACCATCCCTTTTTGGTTATGTCATATAAACACCATCTATGATTGGTGTTCATGAAATCTAATAATAAATAAATTGATCATAAATATTATCTATGATAAGTAAAATTATAATGGATTTAGGCACAATGACTTGGTCAAGCCAATTGAGCTTTATTTGTATTGTGCATGTACCACCCATCTATCAACTCACTTGAATACCCACCGCAATATTCAAAATAATAACCCCCTTTTCACTTTGATACAATGAATCCATTAATAGAATTTTAGTTAGTATTATCAATTTTAGCTAATTTCCATTCACTTCTTACTTGTAGAAAATATTATTCACATTGAATAATAAATCTCCAATCGTGGTGAATATAAAACCATCACCATGGTTCTAACCTTCCAACACAGTGTGTGTATCTAGAAAATCCTCTGTTCCACATGCGCTTATGGAACTAGTTCCTATGCCAACTATTTGTGCATTTTGAGCATTGAATAAACACAAGTCAATATAGCTCCCATTATCTCTAATTGAGATGTGAAACCTTATATATAAGTGTAGTCTATCACTTGACTACAAATTTTCTATCTTAGGGATTTATGTAATATCCTAATCAATCATTAGGATAAGTACCTTATATGTACAATGTGTTTATCTTGATGCAATTTTTTTTGTATCCAAACAAACTATTTGAATCCAAACACATGTCCTTTTGATATAATGGATTTACATCATATGATATCCATTTTTCATCGTAATTGGCATTTGGATGTGGGATTATTCCCTTATTTTTAATGCATTTCATAAAATATAATGGAATTTTCTTCTAGTTAAAACATTGATATCACTTACATCAAAATTTTGATGTATAACATATGCGTTTAGGAATTTCACCATGCTATATGTTTTTTGTTCAATGTTGACATGTAAGACTTCAACATCAATCCTCATCATTAACATCAATGTTGTGCTGTCGATAAGGTAATGTGCATTTGGGAATTACTCTATGCTACATTATCATGTTTGGTGAATGCTTAGTCAAGATATTCTTCGGTATCCCAACCCAAAGCAAATCATATCTCCTGATCATGCATATAATTCAATTTATTATTCATTAATTATATAAAGGAATCTTATGAAGTATATATACCTCTATCTTATACTTGAAATATTTCATACTTACTTGTTGAACTATTTCCAAAAGATTTGTGACATACCTTTATTTCTAAAGGCTCCTTTGTCCAAACTAAAGACGTCAACAATACCAAAATTATATAGCTATGTTGAGCCTAAATACCATACTTGGTATATTCATGATGTCCACTTTTATTATTACTTGACAACGAATTATCTTGTCACAACTGGGTATAAGTCTTACATTTAAATTCATCACTAATTACTTATGATTCCTGTATTACTGAACTAGTGATTGAGTTTACCAAAAATAACATTCATTCTAAGACTTGAAAGATTGTCTCCTTGCGTCCAAAGACACATGAGATTAATGTTTGTGGTTATACTCAATAATAGTTCAACACAGATATTTCACTTAGAAATTAAATAAGTCGTATACTTCTCACCACTGGCCTAGGTATCACCCTTTTACAGCCACTTGGAGAATACATCTAACTTCTAGTAAGGTTTCTAGAATTACTTGGTAACTGCATTTAAATACACATATATAAAAAGCATATAGTACTAAATACCCAATTAGTAAAAAGGAAACATTACATTAATGAATATGCCTAATTTAGAAGTGAAAACTTGCTTATTCAAATCAATTTATTTCTTTTAAACTTCCATTGTTTTATTTTATAATATGAAATGCAAATATCCTTTATCAATACCTCATTAATTGAAGGATGTCGTGAATGTGCCATTGAAATTACTTTCCTTTTGTACATTTCTCATTGTCTTTCAATTTATTCATAATAATAATTTAAGATAAAACTGTCTTTGATATTCTTATTATCTTGGAAAACCTTACCTAAATTGGTAGTGGAGCATTTACTCAATACTTGTTCATTTTATAACTTAAAATGAGACTTGAGTAATGTGGTGAAAATGATATGAGAAAGTAATCCATTTAAATATCATGATCAATCTTTCAATTTACACATGTCGGTGTAACATCGCCTTATTCATATATTTTCTTCACATTCTCCTTGCAAACATCCTAGAGATGAGACTTCATGTTTATATAATTTGTGTCCTCATGTAGCAATCATAACTAAAATCGGACATTGAAGAAAGCATAATGATATAACTATTATATGATATATACATTAGTCTCTTTTATGAAATTTTCACC
Source organism: Viscum album (assembly GCA_963277665.1). Taxonomy (NCBI): domain Eukaryota; kingdom Viridiplantae; phylum Streptophyta; class Magnoliopsida; order Santalales; family Viscaceae; genus Viscum; species Viscum album. The sequence goes on along the minus strand of OY728121.1, from coordinate 1,400,303,230 downwards.
ATCACTTCTTGAGGTAGTTTAATAGGCGATGGGGACACTACACCTTGAGTTTCCTATATTATAATAATACTATGCACAAGCACCCGTATTATTCTTGGATACTCATGATAGTGTGGAAATTTACTTTGTACAATATAATATAATAGTTTTAAACTTATAGTATAACTTTCCATTTTTCAACAAAAATTAATTTTAGAATATGGGTTCCTTTTATATGGATTACTGGTTTAGACATTTTGATTAATTACTTAAATCATTTAGTGTCTCCCACTATTTTATCGGATTCTAGGGACCCTATATGCTAGAATCGGAATACTTTGTTTCTTGAGTATTATAGTGGAAGGGATCCCAGAACCACCCCTCGTAGTCTACAAGCTGTGGTTACGCCACCACTTGGAGGGTTCAATGTGGGCTTTTGGCTAGACGACCTCCTTAACTTGTTGTTCCCTGATTTGTTGAGTGAAGTCCTAGCTTCCAAAATCATAATGTCATTTACTCAATGCTTACCTCTAAAATTACAACAAGCTAGCTATGACTATTTCTTTGCTACAATTTTAGTTGTGTCAACCCATCATTCTTATAAGGACTCCCCAGTAGTAAGAGGAACATTTAGCTATGGCATGAACGACACCTCAAACAGCCGGTTTTGTCCAAATTTGAATGAAGGAAGGTGGTTACGACTTGATATATCTTTGAGGGTTTTATTATTTTTAATGTGATAAAAGAAATAAATTTATATTTTTATAGGCACGTATTATGTGATCACAATCACAACTAACCATGCTGGAAATAGAAAAAGCATCACATCATATGTTCATTTTATCTTGTATGCTTTTTTATTATTATACTATGTGATCACACAATAATCTACAATGCACAAAAATAATAAACCATGAAAAACAAAAATGAACACCTGATCTTGAGCTGGTTCTAATGGTTGATCCGTTGGGTGAATAACAGACCAACCAAGACCCTAGGGAAAATACCTTTAGTTGCGAAGCTTGCTAATTGAATGGGAATGTATGCTCATTTAATGAATCCAACTCTTGTCTTGTGCGTCCTCTTCACTTGGCGCGAACTTCGTCACTGGTCCTCTTGTCATTATACGACTGTACTTGCATGCAGGCGAGGGGGTCTCAGGGTATAAAATACAACTCTGAGAATGAGCGCACAAGCCTATATACAAATAATGGCACCTGAGACGACACACAGATTGTCTTTTTATTTAATTAAACTAATTATTACAAACTGGAAAGTAATAATTAAATAAATAATTAAACACTAGACATGAATTGGTCAGTCTTCATCTCATGATCAACATACGCATTAAGCTCTCTTAATCAAAATAAATGCAAAATTAAAATTAAACGTTCATTAAATAAATTGGAGGACATTATTTAATTGAATTAAAATTGCACTCTTGTTTTAATTCAATATTAATATATTGTTTTGTCCCAATTCATTAATTTAATTTTAAAACTAAAAATTTAATTAAAAAATTTAATTATTCACCAAATTAAATTAATTATGTCGTATTAAATTTTAAAAAACCAAAATTAATATTAAAATAATTTAATTATCAACTGTATTTAAATTAATTATTTAAATTAATTTTTGATTAAATTAAATCACCTGGACCCGTATAAATCAGGGCCTGTGCAAGTTGGGGTGAATCTGAGTAGGCCCAATCCAGGTGGTACCAACCCTATTTGAGGGGTGTTCTATGCTGGGTCGGTATGCCCAAGTCTGTTCTGTGCTGGGCGACTCGCCCGAACCTATTTTGGGTTGTGAAAAAAATACCTGTCTGCAAGGATGATCGAGCAGCAGCCAGAAGAGAGTAATTTTATGGTGGCACGGGCTACTCGGAGGCAATGGTGTGTGCCGCACTGCGGGTTCCAGTGGAGTTGTCTGGTCGACAGTGGACGACACATCAGAGGCCGGGCGACGCGCTAGTGCGAAGGTCTTGGGGTTTTAGGCGACTAAGGTAGGAGGACGCCGCTGATGCTGTGCGGTGTGCCGCTGCGGGCAGATGAAGAATGTTGAGGCGGAGGGTCAGCCGACCTTGATGGGATGCGACGACTGGTGGTGCGCCTGACTGGGCAGCCATGCAGGCGGTCGACCGGTGTAGGCAACACGTCTGGGAAAAGGAGGCTACAAGGGGTTCTTAAAACTAGCCAAGGGGGTGGCCAGACCTTTTTCAGGCATGGAACTGGAGGCATCTTGGGTTCCACAAACTGGACAAGGAGGAGGCGGTGGTGAGCACTGGTTTGGGAGACCCCGTGACCATGGGAGATGGAGGAGGCCAGGAGTGGCCGGGCAGTGCGGCAGATGGCGGCCTGCGCTGCGTGAGGGAGGCGAACGGTTGGCCGGTGGGGTGACCTGGGTGGGAAGATCAGGGATTCCATCGAGGAACTACTGCTGTAGCGCGGCGAAGGAGGGTGGTTTGCTGGGTGTCGGCCTGGTGTGTTGCGCCACTACGTTGTGCATAGAGGAAGCCGTGCAGGTGGCTCCGCGGGAGGGAAACCAACGGACAAGGGGTGGGGGGCACTCAGCCCCCGTAAAACACTCTGATATTATTCTTGACCTTATTGGTAGCTCCACCCCTTTTTTTAACCGTGACCTGCTTTGTAGGTCACCCTTTTCACCCCTTTAATTTTTTTTTTCTAAAGAACTTCCTTGCATACCTCCCCCTTTTTTTAACAAGTCTTACACCCCCCTTTGAATTTTCTAAATCCTATTTAGGATTTAAAAAGTGATAATAATATTAAAATATTATTATAATAAAAATTATAATAATCAATTTATTATTAAAATAAAACTTTTGTTATTATTATTATAATTTAATTATTATAATAATAATATTTATTAAAATACCTGGAAAAAAACTATTCTGGTGACCCACAAATTTTTTTCTTCAATCCGAATTCATATCTTCATATGTCCGCAGACTAGACATCCGACATCCGATTCAGATTCCCTTTGCGGCGTTGGGACCGTATCGATGCCATCTTCATAGTTTAATGCAAATTTATTTATTTTTCAATTGACTTAAAATGGTCACGCGTTTCTCTGATACCACTTGTTGGAACCAAGCATGCAGTGGAAGCCCCAAACAGGTGGGGTTTTAAAATTTTTCCATTGACGATCGATGTAAACTTGTCGACGTTAGTGAATACAGCCCAATCTTAGCCGAGGACCACACATGAAGAGTTTTAAGCACAAAAATAAACCCCAAAAATACTTGGTTTAAATCTGAAGCCGCACAACACGTCTTCGACCGCTGCTTGAAGAATCTGAACCCTAATTCCTCTAGATCATCCACACACACTTCGAAAAATCTGTGCGAGCGTTGTTCATCATAATCTAGGTGCTAGCGCAGAATTCCATCAACCTCTTTGAAGCTCCAATGATAACCGCATCTCTTAGCTAGCGATGCCTGAGAAAGTGCTCAATCCGAGCACCTTGGATCCAAAGCCTCTCTCTCTAGATAATGGGAAAGAGGAGAGGAGAGATAAGCCCCCTGAATAGTGTTTGTAAAAATCCCCTCCTCTCCTATTTATAGTGTTTAATTAAAATACCCGATATAGCTTCGCCAACCTCGAATACTTAACGCTATATCAATGACATTTTATGACTACTAAACTGAGTCATAAATATTATTATCATTTAATTGAAATATATTAAATATATCACATGACAATAATTGAGTCCAAAATTTGACTCGTTGTTCCCATAAATATTAATTGAACCTTGAATATATTTTACATTCATCAAAGAAAATTTTTCATGTATTTACTTAAAATTCATAAATACATTGAATAAATAAATTCAATACTCATTATTCTAAACTTGAATAATATGAATTCATTTATTTCATTGGTGACTGTTTAACCTTGGACAAACCCTGAACCCCAATGGTGGGGCCCACCATATCCAAAACTTATATTCAACTGAATATGGAAGATTCTTGAATACGCTATTGTGTGTGACCATCTAGGCCCTTATCTCGACAATAGTGAATAATATTCACAGACCATGAGTGAGATCTAGCAACCCATCATGGCCCCTGAAGAGATAAGGATTGTCACAATAATGACCACCAACCTATGAACACACACTGTGTAATATAATCTCTTTGTCAATAATATCTCATATAGCATGAAGCACTCATGTGTCATCTCCCTTTTCTTTCTTTATTGTTTGTTGATTTAACTGGACGAATTTACCCTTGACTAACATGGCCATGGTCTTATTAAGGTACTTCCATCCATATCAATATGGCCTGAGATATATTTCTTCCATAACCCATAAGCGACAAATCCTTTCTTGACCATTCAACCAATACCATGCCACCAATGACACAGCCAACACAAACTACCTCTCCATGACTTCATTTCCATGGTTTTCATCTTGCGTCAAAGTACATAATCAAATGACATACATTAGTAATGATCTCAAGTTAGGAGACCATTACACATGGTCATAGATAGAAACATCCAATGACACCCGAAACATGTTGTGTTCCTATTGGTAGGTAAGTCCTCATGATCTCACTACTAGAGATCACCCAGTGTGAACTTCATAAGAAGAAGTATCAATGCTTATGAGCCCCCAACACCTAATAGTCAAACATATACTATGTTCAATCAGTAAGATGTATCTAGACCATAGAACATATATTTTAGATTAATGTCATAGTATCTAGAGGTTCTCATTATAGACTGGGATCATCTATAACCTTTTGATATGAAATCTAATCTTTAGACACTACCATTTCAATAGTGGACGTAGAAAAGTACACAATATAATGGTAAGACGACATCATGTATAGCTAACTGTATACATGATATGGTAATCAAAATCACTGAATAGTTGGGTCTAGGGAACCCAATTTTTCAACACCTTATATGTTAACTATTGATGTGTTATCCTTAGAATATTTTTTTGGTGTGCAATGTGGTTTTTTCTACCTTGTTTTGCGATAAATGGATTTTTTTTAATATGGCACACCAAGTATTGAATGAAATACACAGTTTGATTTTGTGAGTATTTTTTTTTGATTTTTAATGTATGATTTGGCTTTGAAAATATATTTCTGATATCTAAATGGTGGTTTTGATTCCCAAAATGGATTTATAAATGTTTTTTCTTGACAACGAGGTGTATTTGGTACTTAAAAATGGAATGGAATGTGATAATGATGAGTGGCTCAATAGACACTTTGATGAAAATGGTTTTGGTTTGAACATGTGGTGTGAGTACTTGAATGAGATTTGTAAAATGATTTTGAAATGGAAAATGATGTATTTTCACCTTTTTTGAAAGGTAGTTTTGAATCATTTAGAAAGGATGCTTGAGGCCCATTTGAAACTTTTGTGGAACTTGTGAAAAAGATTTTTATGAAACCTATTCTTGGATAGACTCCAAGAATTATTTATATTTAATGGATGGGATTTCCTCACTTTTGAATCCTCATGATCCATTTATGTGAATGGGCGGGACATCCTCACAGTGGAATCCTCGTGGACCATTTAATTTGAGCGGAATGGGAGATCCTCGATGTGGACTCCTTTTATATTTATTATTTATGGCATGAGATTGATCCTTGGAGTGACTCAGGGTGATGCATGTTGTGTGAATTATTTATATATAAGATGCACAATTTTGATTGGATGATTGGTTGGAATTTGTTGGATCACCCCTTTATACTCTTGAAATGGAGACCTAGTATATATAGTGAATTTTCTAAGAATGATTGTTGCACTAATTAGGATTATACTCTGGCTAGTAGCCCATAGTAGGGGGATATATTTTGTTTTTATTGATATGGTATAGTGCCACGATTAGGAAATTTAGAGTGAGATCATGTGTGTGGGTGATGTTTTATTTCTTCGAGTGAGGCATGATTTCCCAGATGAGTTAATATGTACAATTTTTTCCAGATTATTTCATAGGCTCATGGGTTCTACCATGTCTATTATCGCCTTTTTATCTTTGACAGGTGATTGAGAGGTTTTATTGGTCAGTTATTCTCATTTGCTTATTTCAATTCCCCATATTCTATTATCATTGTTGGTTTTATCATGTGTGGTGTTTTTCTTTACAGAGTAATGAGTTTATTATTAATGTTTTGTGAAAATTGTTTTGGAAAATGTTTTACACACCATTACTCACTTTTTTAAATGGAACGTCAACATTATTTTTTAAAATGCAATTGTCTCTTTCTTAGTAAAGATTTTATATTTATAATGAAAAAGGGAAATGAACTATGTTTTGAAATAATCCTGAAAATGAGTGGAAAATATTAATTTTAAATATTTTATATCAAACTTGGAGTTTTTATTTGTTTATTTAAATGAAGTGCATTGGGAATATATATTTTTGGGAATGACCACAGAGTTTTAATACTCATGCCTATAGTCCTTTCTTGTTTTTAAATTGTAGTGTAGGTTTTATCCTGGTTTCAATCACCAGGGGAAATGGCTAGTATCAGTATTAGAGAGTAACCCTTCGGGTCACATGGAGATGTTTCAGTTGTCAGGTTTGGTTTGGTTTGTTGTTTATTTTTGTTGTATTTTCATCTTATATAAAATATGATGTTCAGTTTTTATAATTATTTATATTGGGATGCTATTTTATTTATACCATTCAGTATATTTATTTTTATTGGGTTAAATCATCCCTTTGGTTATTATAATGATGCCCAATAATAGTTTCTAGTATTTGGGGATTGCAGACGCCCTTTGGGCCTTGCCATGGATCGAATCTAGTGACCGGTTTGGGTCAACCTGGGTTGGTTCGGGACAAGCTTGGTCATCAGGTACATGGTGGGCCTCATCAAAAATATGAGGTTGGCTAGAAGGATGTGGATTTACCCAGTCATTTCAGAAGGGGAAGGAAATAGCTTGTAGATTGCTCTCATGTGCGCGGTCTACTCCGTTCCTACGAGATTGACTATTGGGAGGAGAACCGTCGACCTGTGTCACCAAATCTGGGAGGATATCTATTAGCCACTACTTCTTCATCTAGGAGGTGCACAATTGGCCATTTACATCAAGTCAATAGGTGCTGGAGGCCATCTTTGAGGAGGAATCCTAGGCAGAGTGCAGTTCAGCTATGCCATAGAGAAGCTGCAGTGTCCTCACAGTGCGGTGATGGGGAGGCGAGGTTCTGGTCTGTCGTGGTTCAACCATGGGAAGGGGTGGCTGGCTAGGATGCCTAGGAGGCAGTGATGATTACCACTTAGGGAGAGTAGAAGTCACCGATAGGTGGGACTTCGGGTATGTGGAAGTCTCCCTCAGTGTAGAAAATATAAAAAAGAAAGATTCTTCCTCCTTTTTTGTTTTTATTTCTCTCTAGAGAAGTCAAGCAAACCATTAATTTCCAAAAAAGTTTTTTTTATAATTTTGGAATATTTTCATTATTTCAATTCCCCCTCCCCTCAAATTTTGTTTTATTATTATTTTTAAAATAAATTTTCAAGAAAAAGTCAATTATTTTTTTGAAAATAAATAAATAAATAAATAAAAAAATTATTTAATTTAAAACCACAATACAATGGATTGAACTCCTACTAGCCAGTATTAACTTCCGGTCGCCAGAGTACAACAAAAAATTTGACGAATTTTTAGTGATTATTAGAATTAATATTTTAATTTTAATATGTGGAACCACAATCATGACCTGTATTAAAATTTTAAGATGTTCATTAATTTTACGTTTGAAATCCGATTGACTTGTGTTCTATCTTGTTAGGACTGAAATAACACCCTCTAATTAATTTTAATGCAACTTAATTTTTCGTTAGCTTAGATAATTTACATGATCACTCTAATAGAAATTGAAGGTATTTGGGTCATAGTGGAAGCTGTTGGGCATGAGATTTTAAAAATTTTCATCATTGGGATGATGGAACTTGTTGTATCTAGTGATTCAAGCCACGATATTGTATAAGGATCTAGCATAAAATTATTCAAAGAACAAAAATAAATCGAAACATGTACCTCATTTTGAATCAGAGAATGATCAACATTAGATCTTCAATGGTGACCATTTCTCAAAGTATTTGAAGTCAAACCCTCTCTAGATTATCCACACATGATCCAAGAATCCATGCACTCATCATTTGTTGAATTTCAGATGCTAGCGCGAAGCTCTGAAAAATATTCCGGTGTCGCCTTGATCACTATAATCTGTTTCCTTTGAATCATCGATGGCATTCTGGGATCAAGGCTCAGAGAGTAGATTTATCTATATTTAAGGTGGGAGGAGGGAGAGGAACTCTCTTCATTGAAATGAATAGTGTAATAGAAATGAGCTTGTATCCTACTTTTATAGTGGGAGTCAAAATATCCAGATGGGTTCCCCGACCCCAGGAAATATATGAACAACTAAAGAAGCAATACATTAATTTTTGATGAACTATACTGTGTCATAAATATTATTTATATTTTATCACATAATTTTAATATATATTAAATATATTAAATGAGAAAACCAAGTCATTTAACTCGACTTGTAATTCTCTCTAATATTAAATGAACCTGGAATATTAAAATAATATTAATTATATTAATATTATTCCTCATATTTACATAACATGTTATAAGAACCCAGTTCTTATTTTTGAGGTACGGGTTTCTTCTTTTCTCTTTTCCCTAAGTGTTTTTGAGTAAGGAAAATGGGGAGAAATCCTAAATTTTGGAAGTAAACGCCGTGTACTTTTTCACACACCATGTAGTCTGGCCTTGTGGGATAAGTACACAGGGCATGTAGCCATGTTGGCGATGAAGGGTGTAAAAACCGACTACATGTCGTGTAGTGGTCCTTTACATGCCGTGTAGTCAGTCAGCAGACGAAATAGTAAGGTGGTGGAAGCAACCGCCAACTGGGAAATAGTACATGCCATGTAGTTGGGAATACACGCCGTGTACTCCTATTGATGGATGAACAGTTTGGCGGTGCCTCCAGATGAACAGTTAAATAAAGGAAGTACACGTCGTGTACTCAAAAGTACACGCCGTGTACTTTGTTTTTTTTTTGTTTAAAATGGACAGTAGCCAACCTTGTTCACAGGGAAGACTTAGAACCGGACGAGAGCTCAGGAGGGGACGAACGAATCTTCGAGGATCTCCAGATCGAGCGTCGGGAATCCGTTTCTGCCTCGAACGATCTCGTTGGAACCGCACGGGTAAGCCCTCTACTCTTCTTAAACCGTTCTTGCCAATTCTTCCTCTAATGGAAGTTATTTTCATTTAAGAAAGTTTTCTTTCACCTCAAATCTACCTCATTCTGGGATGATTAGTGAAACATCGTTCGAGTATACTGATCAGGGGCGTTTAAGGTAGGTGGCTTGGTGTTTAATTTCCAACTGTTGTGCGTTTTTGTGTATCGTTGTGCCATGAACCCATGTTGGGGTGTCATGTGGCTGGGGACATGGCTATTATAAATACCTAGAATTGAATAGGTAATTAATTGTGATAATAAACTGCTGTTTGGGATTGTTTCTTGGATCCAGGACCACCTCGGGGGTGCATTCCTCTGTTTAGCCGTTTGGCCAGGATACCCGAGGGTATGGATTTAAAGTAATGATTGTTGAATTGCCTTGAGAGGAATTACTTGTGTACTGCTTGTTTACATGTTGGGCATGGCCCGGTTACCTATTTATCCTGAGGGCAGTGTTGTGATTAGCCTGTGGGAATTGTACTATTTAGCCTGTGGGTAACTTCTTCCGTTCCTGTAGGCAGTTGATTCTATGCCTATGGGAAACACTTCTTACGCCCTTGGGCAATATCCGTATGCCTATGAGAAGATTCTTGTATTTGATTCTCTTTACCTGAGGGTAGGGGTTTACGTGTCTGAGGACATTGGCTGTTTACTTAGAATATTCACTTTGGTGATATTTTAAATTAAATGATTAAATGGATATTTAAATGGTAATATAAATGGTTAAGTTAGTTACTTTTTAGTACTACTTACTTTATTGCATTTTAATACTGCAAACTGTTGTTTCATGCTTTCACACAGTTGGGCACGAGCCTTTGGTGGGTGCCTACTGGGAATTATTTCTCACACCCTATTTGGGTCATGCTTTTTGGCCCAAATAGATTACGTTTATTCAGGTTTGGATAAGGGCAAGGGTCCCTATACAGGTACTTGATTGCTGCTGAGGAGTAGGGGAGCATGGGATCGGGCTTAGGCTCACGATGCTACCGGTTGTTTTGTTCTGTTTTATTGTACTCTGTATTGTATTGTACTGCTGTGTAACATGTTCTGGCTATTTTCTTAGAACTTGAGACATGTTGCATCATATCTATATATATCTGGTTGGTTATCTTTTACTGCATTTATTATATTAAATGTGTATGGTTTATTGCTTCTGCTGTAATTGTATGCTTTTTATTTTATTCCGCTGCACTACACTTTGAAAAATGAGGGTATAGTTTCCCCACTATCAGACCTGGGCCCTCGTTGCTAGTCGACAGCCTCTGGCGTTTGGGGAAATGCACTTGAGGTCATGTGGCGAACCGGGTTCGGGGCACCCATTGAGTGGCACTCGGAACCGGGACGTTACAAAGTGGTATTAGAGGCTATTTCTTTTCTTTGACTTACTATTTGGAACCTTAGTCAGGGATAGGATGGAAACAGTTATTGGTAATAAGCTATGCCCGGGCGTAGCTAAACTGTGTACAGGGAAAAGCCAGTCTACCTCGTATTTTTGCAATTATTTTGATTTTGTAAATTTTACAGTTGATTTGATTTCACCGTTGGGTGACACACTTGTGATTGTGCTGTTTATATTTTATCCATGGGTTCTATTATTTGAAACCTGATGAGATGAGGGTATGCCATCTCATGCATCATTTAGGCACATTCTAGAAATCACATGCCATGCATAGTTCCATGCCATGTAGGCGCATTAGAAATTTCATGTTGTTGTGATATTTGTTGTGCTAGAAAATCATGTTGTTGTGATAGCTGCTTGATAATACCTGCTATGTGGTAGGGTATGTTTGTGTGAGCCTGTTGAAAGAATGGACGTCAAACTTTGGTTTTTGGGGATCATGGGCGCCCATCGATCGGAATTTGGTGGATCATTAGCAGTTTATTTTGTTATAACACAGATAAGATGTCAAACTTTGATTTGCGGGGAGTATGGCCCCTCACGGATCGAAATTTGGAACTCGGGTGTTATTTCTCAGTATTTTCTGGGTTCCAGGGAAGTTTCTGAGGCATACTGTCTGGAAATCCCAGTATACGCGCCGTGTAGTACCTTAAACATGCCTTGTATTTTCTTCTATTCTGGAAGAAAAGAAAACATTTTGAGTACACGCCGTGAACCCTAAGTATATGTCATGTAGTCCTTCCTGTGTCATAGACCGTGTGGGCAGGTACACGGGGAAGGGAAATTCTTGGGGCAAACACACTGTGTACTGGATGTACATGCTGTGTAGTGTTGACCCGGAGTCCTCCCATGTAACTAACAAACACGGATGGAGGAGACCTTAAGACATACATGCCGTGTCCACTGTGGAACATGTCGTGTAGTCTGACCTGGGGACCCAGCCATGTAACTAACAACACGGGTCAATGTAATCCTCTCATGTACACGCCGTGTCCATCTGGAACACGCTATGTAGTTGAGCCGTGTGTTCGGCTGTGTTACTAACAACACGGGTCGGGGAATCTCATCTAGTACACGTCGTGTACCTTTAGGACACGTCGTGTAGTCTTGTCCGAGGATAGACCGTGTGGACTTAGCCGTGTGGCTGGAAAACGAGGTGGTGTACACACCGTGTTCGGGTGTCACACGCCATGTAGTGTCAAGCTGAGTAGTTGGCCATGTCACAAGCGACACGAGCAGTTAGAAAATTACACCATACACGCCGTGTAGATGATATACACGCCGTGTAGTTTTGTTCAACGGGAGCCGTGTGGCTTAGCCGTGTAGAAGGACCCGGGGAGGGAAAGAGAAGTCAAGTACACATTGTGTATTCATTATACACCCCATGTAGTCTTGCTTTGAAAATTTTGAATGCCTTCTTCCTCCTGTTCCCTTTGGGGTTCCTTCATTTTTAGTCTTTGATAATCTTGTTCTAAAGGTGTGTGTTTGACCTTGTAGAGTCATGCCACCGAGACGATCCTCCAGAGATTATACTCCAGAGATGGTGGGCCATGGGATACCAGTGGATCCTCCAGTAGAGCCAGATGCGGTGTCAGCCGTTATATCAGATGTAGGCACAAAGGCGCAGTTCTGTGAAGGCTTTATGTGGTTTATGCAGACCTTTCAGGGAGCACCGCCGACTGCCACATCTATGGTTGAGCTTACTCATATATTACAGTAGCAGCATCCGCCGATGTTATCTGGGGATGGCGGACCACTGACTACAGAATCTTGGCTGGGGTCAATGCAGACTATCTTTGAGCATCTTGAGACGCCTCCAGGGCGGAGGGTCAAGCTCGCGACGTAAATGCTGCGTGATTCCGCCAAGAGGTGGTGGGATGTTACCACCAAATCAGAGCATAACAGGGACATGGCGTGTGAAGATTTTCAGGCAGTCTTCTATGACTTCTTCTTTCCAGAGACACTGAGGGCATATAGAGCTCGAGAGTTCATGAATCTGCAGTAGGGCACTATGTCGGTGATGGATTATTATGCTCGTTTCACCGAGATTAAGCATTTTGCACCCATTCTAGTGGGTGATGAGATGTTGAGGGTCAGACGCTTTAAGTATGGTCTTCGGTATGACATCCAGGCACTGGTGAATGTTTTCAGGTTTCCTTCAGTACATGCTATTGTGAACCAGGCGCTGATTACAGAGAGGAACATGCGGGAAGCTAGTGGTGTGGGCCAGGGTGGTTCAGCACCAATTTCTGGTACTATTTCTATGGGTAAGAGGAAGAGACAGATGGAATTCTCTCAGGGTGGCAGTACCAGCCAGAAGAATGCTTCAGGTGACCAGGTCATGTGCTACCAGTGTGGTAAGGAGGGGCACAAGTGACCTCAATGTCCACGAGACCTAGTGGAATATTGGGCTTGTGGTAGGATGGGTCATCTGCAGCGCTTTTGCAGGGCGTTTCCACCAATGGATAGTGATAGGGGTTCTGTGTAGACTCCATGTGCCGCGGCAGGTCCAGCAGCTTCTTACCAGTCAGGGAACTGGAATACATCAGGGCGTGCTGGCAGGGATGGTGGACGTGGCTGCGGTAGCCAGACACCATGATCTCAGAGGCAGCAGGGCGTGACAGCTCAGGGTAGTCAGGCTGTGTCGCAGGGCCGTGGCACTGGACAGGCATATGCAGTGCAACAGAACCAGCAGGAGCAGGATCCCAGACCTTCTACAGTCAGGGGTACTATTCTAGTAGCTTCTGTCTTATCTTCGGCACTTTTCGAAACAGGTGCTACACATAGTTTTATATCTGTGCCCGTTGTGGAGAGCCTTGGGCTCGGTGTTTCTACTTCTTCTGATATCATGATGATAGACACTCATTTGGGGACTAGAACGGTTGGTGTGCGTTAGTGTAATGAGTGCCCCCTAGAGGTTGGTGGGTGTCACTTCCTATGGGACCTCTATTTCTTAGAGATGATAGCATATGACGTCATTCTCAGAATGGAATGGTTGGTTCCCTTTCGAGCCTTTGTGGATTTCTATCATCGCAGGGTGAGTTTCACTTCACTTGAGGGTGGAGAGTTTCTATACAAGGCAGAATGTGATGTTCAGGCGAGTCGAGATAGACCATAGCATCTTGGGCAAGGTGGAGTCACAACCCAGATTGTGAGCTTATATCTAGACGACTAGGGGACTTTTTAGAAGGATTTCCCTCCAATGGTTGATCGTTTCAGGTATGTCTTCCTAGACGACTTTTCGGGTCTTCCTCCGGAGCGTGAGGTAGATTTCTCTATTGATCTTGTTCTAGGAGCAGCACCGGTGTCCATTCCTCCTTATAGGATGGCAATGCCTGAGTTTTAGGAGCTCAAGAGGCAATTAGAGGAGTTACAAGAAAAGGGTTTTATCCAACCCAATACTTCTCCTTGGGGTTCTCCGGTCCTCTTTACGAAGAAGGCAGGTGGTACCCTCAGACTCTGTGTGGATTATCGGAGGTTGAACCAGTTAACAGTCAAGAACTGATATCCCTTGCAGAGGATTGATGATATTTTTGATCAACTTCATGGAGCACGGGTGTTCTTGAAGATTGAATTGATATCAGGATATCATCAGTTGTGCGTGAGAGCATCAGATATACCGCTTACAACTTTTCGGAGCAGATATGGTCTGTATGAGTACTTGGTGATGCCGTTCGGACTCACGAACGTGCCAGCAGTTTTCATGGCTCTGATGAATCTTGTGTTCCATCCTTATCTAGATTTTTTTGTGGTAGTATTTGTGGATGACATCTTGGTGTACTCTCGCCCTCGACACGACCATGCCACCCATCTTGATATCGTATTGAGTACACTGAGAGAGCATCGACTATATGCTAAGCTCTCAAAGTGCCACTTTTGGATGGACCAGATTCACTTCCTAGGTCATATAATCTCAGAGGCAGGTGTTGCAGTAATCCTAGAGAAGGTGAGAACAGTAGTTTCCTGGGAGCATCCCAAGAACGTGTTTGAAATATGGAGTTTCTTGGGGCTGGATGGTTATTACAGACGCTTCATACAAGACTTCTCCCGCTTAACAGCACCGTTGACGGGTTTGACTAAGAAGGGTGAGAAGTTCGTTTGGTCAGAAGCTTGCGAGACATCCTTCCAAGAGTTGAAGGGAATGTTGACATCAGCACCGATCCTGATACTCCCAGAGCAGGGGAAGAGCTATACAGTTTACTATGATGCATCAGGGATTGGGCTGGGAGATGTGTTAATGCAGGGTGACCGAGTTATTGCATATAGGCCTCAGTAGTTGAGGCCACATGAGAGGAATTACCCAACGCATGATCTCAAGTTGACTACAGTTGTTCATGCGTTGCTCTGTTGGAGACACTATCTCTTGGGAGAACATTTTGTGGTGTTCACGGACCAAAAAAGTCTCAAGTACATCTTTACTTAGCGTGACATGAATCAGAGGCAGCGAAGGTGGGTCGAATACCTTCAGTCCTTTGATTTTGAGCTTGCCTATACACCTGGTAAAGGTAATGTAGTAGCTGATGCACAGAGTAGGATGACTCAGATACAGGCAGTGCAGGAGGATAGTGGTGAGTGGCAGCTCATGACTTTGTTCTCTGAGATACATTTGGAGGTGAACGACAGTCATGGGTAGACTTATCTTTCATCTTTAGCTGTGACCTCTACCCTCCTGGATAGAGTGAGGATGAGACAACTATCTGATTCAGAAGGCCTAGTTCTACGGGAGTCGGTGGCAAGTGAGGACCCTCCTCCTGGGTGGATGATAGGCGATGATGAAGTTTTTCATTTCCATGGATGAGTATGGGTTACAGGGGATATACGCGAGGAACTGATGTGGGAGTTTCATGCTTCAGTCTGGGCAGTTCATCCTGGAGTTACCAAGATGTATTGTGATTTGAGGCGTTAGTACTGGTGGCCAGGTATGATGAGCGAGATAACTGGTTTTGTTACGAGATGTTCCACCTGTCAGCAGGTGAAGGCGGAGCATCAGAGGCCAGCTGGACTGTTATAGCAGTTACCTATCCTGGAGTGGAAATGGGATGATGTAGTGATGGACTTCATGACTGGGTTGACGAGGTCACCTCGAGGCAATGATGCCATGTGGGTTGTTGTTGATAGACTCACAAAGGTAGCTCACGTTTTTCCGATCAGGGAGACCTTCGAAGTTGAAGAGCTCAGAAAGTTGTATATCCGAGAGGTCGTACATCTTCATGGGGTCCCTCGTTCTATCGTTTCAGATAGGGACACCCATTTTACGTCTCGTTTCTGGCAGAGTTTTCAGAGGGAACTGGGTACACAGGTGCTTCTGAGCACGACTTACCACCCTCAGACCAATGGTCAGTTAGAGCGTACGATACAGGTTCTTGAGGACATACTGCATGCATGCATCCTAAACTTTGGGGGCTCTTGGGAGAATCATATACCTCTAGTCGAGTTTTCCTATAATAATAGTTTTCAAGAAACTATTGAGATGGAACCTTACGAGGCTTTATATGGTAGGTCATGCCGATCACCCTTGTCCTGGTTAGAGGCAGGTGGGGGAGCTTTATTGGGACCACGTCTCATGAAGGATACTTCTAAGTAGGTCCAGTTGATTCAGAAACGGATGGCTACCACACAGTCTCATCAGAAATCTTATGCTGATCACCGCAGACAACCCTTGGAGTTCGTGGTCAGGGATCTTGTTTTCCTACGTGTTTCGCCGAGGTTGGGACACAGACAAATCAGGAGACAGGTTAAACTTTCACTGAGGTATGTGGGGCCATTCGAGTTTCTGGAGAGAGTCGGGCGGGTTGCCTATCGGTTGCAATTACCACAGAGGTATCGGGTCATGCACGACGTCTTCTATGTATCTCAGTTGCGCCGCTATCATTCAGAACTGTCTCACATTTTTCAGCCTAAGGAGGTTGATCTTGAAGTAGATGCGTCCTTTGAGGAGCATCTGATTCGTATCATTGATAGGATCACGAAGGTTCTCTGAGGCCGGTCAGTTCCTCTCGTACGGGTGCTATGACAGCATGGCCGAGTGCAGGATGAAACCTGGGAGTGGGAGACCGACATACGTGCTCAGTGGACAGAGTTTTTCTGAGCTTTATCTTTGCCACCCTTGGAAGGGAAATTCAGGGACAAATTTATTTAAGGGGAAAAGTTTGTAAGAACCCAGTTCTTATTTTTGAGGTACGAGTTTCTTATGTTCTCTTTTCCTTAAGTGTTTTTGAGAAAGTAAGGAAAATGGGGAAAAATCCTAAATTCACGCCATGTGCTTTTTCACACGCCGTGTAGTATGGCCGTGTGGGATAAGTACATAGGGCGTGCATCCATGTTGGCGATGAAGGGTGTAAAAACCAACTACACCCCGTGTAGTGGTTATTTACACGCCATGTAGTCAGTCAGCAGACGAAATAGTAAGGCGGTGGAACCATATACCTACTGGGCGACAGTACATGCTGTGTAGTCCGGAATACATGCCGTGTACTCATGTCGACAGATGAACAGTTTGGCGGTGCCGCCAGATGAACAGTTAAATGAAGGAAGTACACGCCGTGTACTTTTTTTTTTATTAAAATGGGAAGTAGGCAACCCTGTTCATAGGGAAGGCTTAGAACCGGACAGGATCTCGGGAGGGGATGACTGAATCTTCGAGGATCTCTAGATCGAGCATCGATAATTCGTTTCTACCTCGGATGATCTCTTTGGAACCGCACGGGTAAGCCCTCCACTCTTCTTAAACCGTTCTTGCCAATTATTCCTCTAATGGAAGTTATTTACGTTTAAGAGAGTTTTATTTCACCTCAGATCTACCTCGTTCTGGGCCGATTTGTGGAACGTCGTTCGAGTATACTGATCAGGGGCATTTAAGGTAGGTGGCTTGGTGTTTAATTTCCAACTGTTGTGCATTTTTGTGTATCGTTGTGCCATGAACCCATGCTGGGGTGTCGTGTGGCTGAGGCCATGGCTATTTTAGATACCTAGAATTGAATAGTTAATTAATTGTGATAATAAACTTTTGTTTGGGATCGTTTCTTGGATCTAGGACCACCCCGGGGGTGCGTTCCTCTGTTTAGCCATTTGTCCCGGATACCCGGGGGTATGCCTTTAAAGTAATTATTGTAGAATTTCCTTGAGAGGAATTGCTTGTGTACTACTTGTTTACATGTTGGTCATGGCCCAGTTACCTATTTAGCCTAAGGGCAGTGTTGTGATTAGCCTGTGGGCATTGTACTATTTAGCCTGTGGGCAACTTCTTCTGTGCCTATGGGAAGTTGATTCTGTGCCTTTGGGCAACACTTCTAATGCCCGTGGTATATATCCGTATGACTATGGGCAGATTCTTGTTTTGGATTCACTTTACCTGAGGGTATGGGTTTAAATGTCTAAGGAAATTGGCTGTTTACTTAGAATATTCACTGTGGTGATATTTTAAATTAAATGATTAAATGGATATTTAAATGGAAATATAACTGGTTAAGTTAGTTACTTTTCAGTACTTCTTACTTTATTGCATTTTACTACAGCACACTGTTATTTCATGATTTCACATAGTTGGGAACAGGCCTTTGGTGGGTGCCTACTGGTAATTATTTCTCACACCCTATTTGGGTCATGCTTTTCGGCCCAAACAGATTACGTTTCTGAAGGTTTGGATTAGGGAAAGGGTCCCTATACAGGTACTTGATTGCTGCTGAGGAGTAGGGGAGCATGGGACCGGGCTTAGTCTCGCGATGCTACCAGTTGTTTTGTTCTGTTTTATTGTACTCTGTATTGTATTGTATTGTTGTGTAACATGTTCTTGCTGTTTTCTTAGAACATGAGACATGTTGCATCGTATCTATATATATCTGGCTGGTTATCTTTTACTGCAGTTGTTATATTAAATGTGTATGTTTTATTGCTTCCGTGGTTGTTGTATGCTTTTTATTTTATTCCGCTGTGCTACACTTTGACAAATGAGTTCATAGTTTCCCCACTATCAGACCTGGGCCCTCGCTGCTAGTCGGCAGCCTCTGGTGTTTGGGGAAATGCGCTTGAGGTCATGTGGCGAACTGGGTTCGGGGCACCCGTTGAGTTGCACCCGGAACCGGGGCATCGCACATGTAAACAATTTTAATAAATAAATTCAACCCAATTATTATTTACTTGAAAAATAATGAATTTATTAATTCTTTGTTGATCGATGACTTGGATGACACTCGGACCTCATGGTGGGGCCCCCATGTCTGATAAACTACTCAACCAAATTGGGAAGATTCTTGAATGTGCTATTATGTGTGACCCTCTTGGCCCTAATCTCAAAAGCAGCGAATAATATTCATGAACCAAGAGTGAATACTAGTAACCCATCAAGGCCCCTAAAGAGATAAGGATAGTCATAACAACGACAACCAGCCTATGAACACATTCTGTGTACTAAAATATTGTTTTCTTTAAATATATCATATAGTAGAACACAAACTTGTTTCATCATCCTTTAATCATTTATTGTGTGTTGATCTTACTAAACTAATTTACCCTTGAATTCCTTGTATAAAGAATTTTGAAGGTTCTACTATCCTGATCAAAAAGGCCTGTGATATATTAATTCCTTAGCCCAGAAGCGGCAAATCATTTCTTGACCATTCATCCAATGATATACCACCAATGAAACACCCAACACAAACTACCTCACCAAGATTTAATTATCATGGATTTTCCTTGCATTAAAGTACATGATCAAATAGAACATATTGATAATGATCTTAACTCCGGAGACCAATACACATGTATGTAGAAATTAACAACCAATGAAACAAAAAAAAATGTGGTGTTTCTATTGGTGGGTATGTCCCCATGATATCACTTCTAGAGATCACCAAGTACAAACTTTATGAGTATAAGTCTCAATGATTATGATCCCCCTACCCCTGATATTCAAACAGGAACTATGTCTAGTCAGTATGATGTATGTAGACCATATGACCTTTATTTAAGATTAATGTCATATTATATCGAGGTTCTCATTATATCCTAGAATTTGGTATAACCTTTTGATAAAATAATTAATCTATGTAAATTACCATTAAAAAATGGACGTAGAAATATATACACTATAATGGTAAGAGTACATCATGAATAGCTAACTGTATATTGGATATTGTAATCAAAATTACTATTTAGTTGGGTCTAGGGCACCCACTACTACAACATATCACACCTGAGTGTCATATGACCTTCCTTATCAGAATATAAATTCTCACACCTTAGACTAAATCTAAAACATAAGCCCCTACCTCATTCTTTCTGTCATTTTGATGTACATGATCATTAACATTCCATAAAACCATTCACTCCACCATCTTATTTTTTAAAACACACACGAAGCCCTACAACCCGAACATATGAAATGGTAGTTAGATACTACACATACTGAATTATACAGATTATCATCAATGAATACCCACATATGGGTGTTTTATATTTACCATAAACAACCTAAACACTTAAATACATGAACTCTCACAAAACCAAAACCTCCTACAGTTGAATCCTCTGACACATCACACCCAATATTTTCCAAAAAACTACTTAAAATGTGCACCACATGTTTATATCATCCATGGATTTATACCCAAAATTATCCTTCCCTATAATTAATTCATAATAATGACCCAAATTTATGAGAATGAAACTTATTTATATCCATCAATAACCAAAGAATGATATTCAAAATCACCACTCATATTTCCTCAAATAGATCCACACTCCATGACCTATTATAGGGCCAATGATACCATGGTTCCCTATTCAACTACTTTGTAATTTTAATAACAATTTTCTACCACAAACCCAGTCCTAACAGATATAGATCAAGGTATATGACATCTCTCTTTACCATGTGACACTTTTGTTTCACCCGACTATGAGTCCTACCCATCTCCACTAACAATTCACAATGAAATTAGTTCCTAATTCATTATAGTCAAGGTGATCTTCTAATTACTTATCCTTCACATTGATCCATTATACCCCTTGTAATTTTAAAAAACACATTAAAAATGTCACCACTTTTCACTTTCTGTAAGGATCACATCTCATCCCTCACATGAGCTGATCATATGGTCATATCCATAATCTTATAATACCTTGGTAAAATAATGATTATACCACACATATATCATATCACCCACTAATTATATCCCAATATACCTATTCCACAAGTCAAATACACACTTAAACATATCCCATGTAAATCCATGGTCTAACTAATACATTCTGTTGCATATAGGGTAAACACGCTCTTTTTTATTCCTTGATCACAACAAGGTGTTTCACACATTTTCACTATCATCCTTTATCTAATCACCATAAATGAACATTCATCCACTGATTTCATTAAAAAAACATGATCTAACTCTTTATATTCAGGGAAGTAATGAGTCCTTAAATCTATCAAAAATCATAGATATCTCTTAGTGTATTATCCCCAAATAGGTCTTAAGGGACTAATTTACCACCACAATTTTGAATATTCACATAGTTTAAAGGAATCACATGAAACTACCATGCATTTTTATCCACCACTGTGACCTTATCCAAGTATTTACATAAAATATAAAACTCAATCTACCTATCCTATAGACTTGTCAAAATATAACCTTGATATTCCATGCCTTTCTTCCAAGGATATCTATGCCTAATCAACTGGTTGACCATACCTCTCATTCATGTCAAACCTATCACAACCCGATACTACATATTATTACGCATTCACCAGACCAAAGAAATATCAATTACTATAACACACATTTTATTGAACCTATCATGCATCAATCCCAAACATAAAGTATCTACCCAAGATTCACATCTCTGAAGGAAATCAAAAAACTGAGTTAACACCTCTCTCTTGGGTTACCCTCATACATTAGAATATATCTTGAATAATAGAAGGAATGTGCCCAACTTTTCAGTTATAAAACCAACTCACTAATTTTATAAGTAATATATAAATCTCACTAGTCTATCCCTCCATTCCAATAACTATAGCCCATATAAGTCACAAAACATTGAGAAACATCGGTTCTATGATCTCAGATATCATAAAGAATATTTCCTACCAATATGCCCACTGTAGGGTTCTCATATAATTTTGTATTAGGAATATCATTCTTAAGAAAAATACACACTCTAGGTAATTAATCCTCATTAAGAATATGCATAATTTTCTACCCCTAGAAGACTATAGTCATATAAATTGCATATAATGGAATCTCCCTATAATAATGTCTATCAAGAAAACTATTCCCATATGACTCGGTTAAGTAGACTTTCATCAAATTGTTTTTTTGGAAAACACCAAATTGTTTATTATTTACACTTTAAAACTATAAAACCTATATTTTAGAAATATGATCCTAAAGTTTTTTTATTTAGAATTTCACCAAGAAGATAAATTGGAAAACACTATATAGGTTGTTGTTGAAAATATAAGTAACTGAACATATTTTCATTTATATTTTTCTTTTTCCAAAACCAAATGCTCAATCATATATAAGAAAGAACATGTTATGTTAACCTAAGTGTCTAGTATGATATATAAATTCAAGACTCTTGGCACCCCAATCCATGAGTAAAAATCAAGAATCAACTAAATAAAAACCTCTAACTTGATAATAACTAAATTATTTTTGTCCTACAAAAAAAGAATAAAAATACCAAAATACTTGTAACTTGGACTCCATATCCTATAAGTGATGGTCACACAAACAACTTGTCATTATTCTAAATTCTGACCAAACCTATCTTTAGTCTATAATTTCCCAAACTGTATGAAAATAAAAAAATATTTGATTCCATTTTGTAATTTCCCCATCCCAGATCACTCTATTGTAACTACACAGGGTCGGTACATGACCTTGGAAACACCTACACAAACACTAGAGGCTACCGACTAGTAATGTGGGTCTAGATAAATACTTTGGAGAGACTATACACCCATACCACAATAGTATAAATAGAAAAAATATCACATAATTATTAATAACAATATTCCCAATAATAAATAAAAACCATAGAAAAAACCACTATAAAATAATAATAACCCACATGCTATATTAATATTACTATTGTAAATGTCATGAAAGGTAGGAATACATTGATTAGATCTCTTGTGGGAAGATAATATACATCCAAAACTAAACTAAATAAACCTAAATCTATAACTACAACCACCTAGTCCTGATTCTCGACCTAGTCCCCTATCCTAAATCCACCCAAACTATCCGGATCAACCACAAAATACTAGAACTATTGCATAATAATACCAATTATCACGAGGACTTATTGGGTACCAAAGTGTCAAGGATTCCCCATTAGTTTGTGAGTATGAAATTTAGAAAACACTAATGGTTTCTGAAACATAACCAGAAAATATATTGTATGAATCATGTAACTCATAATAATAAATAAAAAACTACAACTTAATAAAATATATCATCATAGATCCTTGGTTTTAGGGTGAATCTGAAGATCAACTATACCCACTTTGTCTAGTGCCATATGTTTCTAAAAAATTCACAAAAAATTCCAATGATCAAATTAGTTCTTTCCTATAAAACCATCAATATATCCTAAACAATTGTGGAATAGACCCCACTACATAATACCATCATATATCATCAAGGGGATAACACCCACCTTGTATAACTATATACATCTCAATGAAGGGAATAATACTCACCCCATATATCTCTATATATCATAATCAAGGGGGATAACACATTCCCTATATATTTATATAGATTATAATATGGTGGAAGGAATCATAATCATTAAGGGGATAAGTTACCACCCTATCTATCACCATATATAACCATTAGGTGGATAAGCTACCCTATAAGATATAACATCATAATTATCATAATCAAGGGGAATAGAACATACCTTTCATATAACCGTATATCATAATAATGTGATTTCCAGATAACTAGTACCATTGGACTTTTCCTAGGTTATCCCCCAATCACCAAAACCTATTCATACCACCAAAGTTATGCTAGGATATAACCATGATAATCATCATTTGAAATAATAATTATAGTTAATATAAAAGTGGGGAATCCATTATGGTTCCTTAGTTTACCCAAAGGCCAAGACACCTCATAAGGGTTCATTTATCTCATTCCCAAACTCTAGGGTAAAAACCCATAAATTAATGGAAAATTTTCCCTCAGTATAGCCACACACACATCACGACCTAATACGATGCATAGGAAATTCACCACATTCATCAAAAATATGTATGGAATAATGACCCTCTCTCTTCCAAGATAATCTTTGTTTGTCCACTTTCTGAACATAAAAAATCCTTACAATGGTATCCTCACTTGGATATGATCACATACATTTGTAGGAGGAACACTCACCCCCACACAATCTTTCCAATATGATCTATTGTATATCATGTTTCTCTATTTTCTACCCCCAGGCTCACTATTCCCAATTTATAACTCTCCCCTACCTAAATGAAAGTAAGGTAACCTATCACAAGGTCCACTATGTTTCAAATATTCAATTTATACACCTCTGGGGTCTTTATACATCATACAATATATTTTTAGTTTGACCCTCATATATTGGAAATCAAGGCTTCAAATGGGTGTCCAAGGGTTCATTAGAGGACTAAGAAACTACCATTATAGGAATGGGATTTTAAAGGAAACAATTTTTTGTAGCCTGGTGGACCATGTAGACATACCATATAGGGGGTGAATTAGGTGTGGAATGATTTAACTAAATTAAAGTTTTTTCTTTCAAAACATCATTAACCATTTGGTATTGAACCTTTAATAATAGTTTATATTATTGGATAGGTTTTTTAGCCTATAATGAACATATATTAATTGTAGATAAGCTATAAATATCATAGGTTTTTTTACAAGGTTCAAACCCTCTTGAGAATACTACTCCTTTCCATGGTTGGGATGTCTATGTCATAGATTATACACTAATAAAAAAATAAACAAATTAAAAAGTGGAGTTGGATATGGATCATCTTGTAACTGAGGAACACCATGTTATACAGGTGTGGGATCACTATATTACACAAGTGATCACTGTAGTATCCCACTACCCTTCTGTATACTAGCATCCCCCCAGTTATCCTCAACTTTTCCTCCTACTATTAAAGTAGATTGACATCACTATATAGGTAGGTCTCTAAAAACCCAAATATTGAATTCATCAGTCAACATAGAGTCTTCTATATCCAATGGATATTTAATAAAAATACTTATAACTCGATCTCTGGTACTCTTTCCATAGCTTCAGTTATTATGAATATATAGTTTCACACTCAACTCAACTCTTATTTTATCATCACAAAAACTTACAATATATACATATTTTTCTTATTCGTATTATCTATAGATTTTAGTTGATTCAAATTCTTCTTCATTGAGATATCTATTGCTTCTATCTTCTCTTAGTACACTCTTGCAGGTAAAATAATAGCTACATTTTTATTGTATAGATTCATGGGAACATTGTCTCTTAATTCCTTGATATCCATGCTTCTAACATCCATTAATGGATTATTAAATGTGTTAATTATTTTCCAAATACCATAAATGGGTTTTAAGAAGATAAAATAACTGCTAGACTAAAATAACAATTATAAAATACCTAGTTCGAGTTTCCATGTATTCCCCTGTGTTGTTTTTTTAACTCAAGGTGTATTCCAAGAATACCCTTATTAAATGAACCTTATTTCTATAACATGGTTGAATAATATATTACCTTATTCTTATTCAAAATTTACATTTTATTCTTCTTCCACTCAAACTATACCACTACTGAAATATTAAATTGAATCTTTATAGCTGTAAAAAAAATTACAACAAATATATCTATGTAGTGGAACTCTCTCTTTCAGCATAATAACTTCTCATGAGACCATAACATAACATATTTTTAGTTTTTAGAAGTATCCAATACTCATAAATCTTAATTTTTTGTTCCTCTCAATTATATTTCTTCATAAACTACTTATGAAATGATGAAAAAGAATGAATTGATGGAACACCGTCTATATTACTCTTGAAAACCCAAAAACTTTATTTTCTTCATAAAGAAATACATGTAGTGGTTCTCCTTAAATATTCCTTAAGAATTTACCATATCATGGATTGAATAAGATTCTTGATGTTCTAAACATGAAAGCATAAATTCAACATCATCATATTTGAATTTACTCCTAATTAAAAAAATTATAGAAATTATCTTGTTTCATTCTTATTTGAATTCCACTTTTCATGCATGAAGGTCAAATTATTTATTTCTTATAAATCTTAGATCAAACATTAATGTAGTAATTTTTTATGACTATATGATGATCAAATATCTTTTTAATCATCTCAAATAACATTATTATTTATCAAATTAAAATATATAAACTAAATTTTTTCATCTATTAGAACTACCAATTTTTTTTCTAAGTGTTAAATATTTACATTGGGGACATTAGAGTCTTATATTAATCTAATATTATGATAAATAATCATTATATAGTCTGGGTACTTCATTTTTATCCAAAATAGTTTTAAAAATTTCATTAATTATGAAAAACCTATGCTTCAAAGTCTTAAGTTGGACAGATTACGCTCAACCAAAGGCGTATGATTAACACTTAAAAAGTATTACACTAAGACAAAGTCCTATGTTTTTACCTTTTTAAAATTTATAATTTAACTCAATTTCATAAATCTATAAAAGTCATACAATGATCTCAAATAATTATATTTCAATCTTAAGGTCAAGATATACTTCACAGCTCAAGTCTTACTACTAGAAAATTTGTTAATTTTCAGTAGACTCCAAAGCCATATGATAGGAAAGAAACACATATGATCAAGTATTATGATTGAAAAAAACTCATGTTCCACACATGAAGAATTATGTTCACTATGAAGTTATATTATATTGTAAGAAAAAATTCACGCTCAATACTTAGACATTTTTCAGTGAACTCTAAAAATCCAATTTTTACAGATGGATTTAAACAAATATAAAATTGCTCAAGGGATTCTAAAAAAATAATTGAAATCATGTCAAAACAACTTTAAATGATAATTTTAATTATTGAAATAATTCTAAAATTACTTTATATACTTATTTTTGGTGTTATAGCATAGAGAATACTCATATTAGAGTATTTCAATGAGCTCCCCTACGAGATTAGTTGCATCTCTTATTAATTCAATACTAAGTCATCTATATTCAAATCAACTCCACTTTTTATTGATATCCTATTCACTTTAACTAGTTATACACTTATTATTCATAGATTATGCAAGCTTTTAAAATGTAGGTTTAAAAATTGGCCTCTCTTTCAGCCTACCGAGATGTTGTCAAGCCAATTCTTCTTTAGATATAGTAACTTCTTCTTAATTTGGTTGGATCTTGAATTCATAACCCTAGTAATATCTTTTAAATTAATTACTTTGAAATTTTTCAACACTAACTGTAAAAAAATAAAAAAAATGTTACTCCT
The DNA here is from genome assembly GCA_963277665.1 of Viscum album. Lineage (NCBI taxonomy): Eukaryota > Viridiplantae > Streptophyta > Magnoliopsida > Santalales > Viscaceae > Viscum > Viscum album. The sequence goes on along the minus strand of OY728121.1, from coordinate 1,400,276,084 downwards.
TAGCCTTAAAAATATCATCTTTTGTGTTTATTTTCAATTTCATATTGTCTTCATTGTTGATCAATATAATTATTATCCCTTAATTTATAATAATTGAAAAAGGGAGTAAATTATTATCCCACCAATTAACATGATAGGGTAGGGTTTAACTGTTATTCTACCCCTTTCTTGATATCACTCACTTCTGATGGAAGTATCATATTATTAATCTTTTCCTATAGATTAGAAGTGATTTTAAGAACTTTTGAATTCATAGAATCATTTTATTTTTCATAGAATCACATTTTACTTAGAAATAACTCCTAAAAAAATCAACTCAAATCCTTCATGGGTTAACCCTTAATAGAAAATAAGAGAGATAAGTTTATAAAACAATGTCTTATGTTTTTACCACATGTGATTCTAGTTTCAAACTTTCAATTTTTTGGGTGAAACACATATATATTTTCAAAAAAATAGGAATATGCACTTACTTAAACACAAACATGAAGAAATTCAAGTGAACGGTATTCCCAAGAAGTTAGATAATCATCCCCCATTTATAAAAATCTTTATCATGAATAAAAATAGTGATAAAAGAATGAAAATCATACAACATGCTTCAATGTCATCAAATATATCCATAATTTCATGATCACGTAGAGAGACTGATTTATGATAGATTTAACTTATTTTAAAAGATACTTCTAAAGGGATTACCTTTAAACTTATTCACATTCAATTAATTTTTTTGAAACACATGTTTAATATAAAAGAAAATGTGTTAGATCCTTAATAGGTCCTTAATTTGGGTAACATGGTTGAGATATATTTCTTAACCCATAAACTCCATTTCTTATAAGTTTGAACTATAAAGAAATATTCCACCAATCCTACCTTTTTATTTTCCATATATTTTCTAGATTGGCTATCATGGAATTATTTCAATCATCAGTTTTCTTCTTAGCTAGAATGGGATCCTTAACTTTAGTAAATATAGAACTTTATTTTTGTAAAAACTTCTATATATTTCAAGAAAAATATAACTAATATGTACATATTGTTAGAAAAACATTAAGAACATGTTATGACTTATCCTTGAGTGTGGGTTGTTTCTTTGAAGCAATGGTTTTATAACTTGATCACACAAGATCTTTCCCTTTTTTTTATTTTTCTAATAAAAACAATCATAGATTTGATGGAAAAGTGTCCTACCTGGTTACACCCACCACACACATTTTTATAATATTGTATCCATTATTAGGTAACTTTTCTTACACTTCACAAGGAGTTTAAAAAATCATTCCAATATTACTATATATTTCTTGGAATGAATCCTTTTCATTTTATCTTTCTCTTGTCTACTTTTTCTGAAGATCCTTTGGGATTTTATTATAATATGTTTTTTATTTTTATTAATATATCTTGTTGAAAATATTTTTGTTAAATAGGTTAGAAAAAATTGTTGATGTTTGTAATTTTTTTTTTCAAATTAAGTGCTAAAGAAGGTGAAGCAAGTTTCTCTAACTATATTAGGAAACATTCTTTATGTTAGATAATGTTGAGCTACTAATCATGTTTCTAACATCATGAATATCATCATGATATAAGATGAATTTTGAAATTTTCATAAAATGTGATAGAAGTAAAAAAGTTATAGTATATATATATAAGTGGATGTTATTAGACCAACACATGTTAGAATTTTAAGTTAAAGATACAATGTTGTAGTTTCACAATGTCACCGAATGGACAATTTACAATGTTACCAAACACACTAGGGATGTTTTTATTGTTTATAGGTTTTCATGAAGTCCACTTTGTTGAGTTTTTACACACTTATAAAAATTTTAAGGAGAATAAAGGGGGAAGAAGAATAATGGTGCGAGAGGATTGATGTTTGAGCAGCGGTACTTAGTTAAAGCTACAATACAAAATTGAGAAGGGATGTTGTAAATAGAAAAAGAGAGATATATTTTTTGTAATAGAAGTATTTATAAGATTAAAAAAAATTATCTCACAATCAATGAATTAATTATATTGGATATAGGAATTTGAGGAGACTAAATATATGGTGTTAAAAAAGTTTATGTTGTTGTACGAAGGCATTAGATCGATTACATCAGATGAAGATTCATTAGTTTGATATCATCATCTAAATTTCCATGATACTGAGTTCAATATAAGGTACATTCTTATAGATATTTAAAAATATCATCAAATAGATGATAATATAATAAAAATTAATTGTGTTATTAGATGGATGATTTCATGTGGTTTCACAAAACTCAGTTTTATAAACGCATGATGTTTGAGATGAGGTTGGATGATTAGAATAAACCCTATAGAGTCATTATAAAGATCAAATCATATGTAATTATCTAAAGTACATCAGTTAGAGGAATAATTTGAAGAGAACCAGTCGAAGAGAAGCTGAGTTCTACAAATAGATTCAGACAGTCGAAGAAAAAATTAGATAAGTGGAGAATAGTCACCGATTAGAGGTGATCCAAAAGATGAAATTAGACAGAAATCAGCTTGAAATATTTTCAATAAGATTTACCTAAACTTGATAATTCCAAAATAATATTATGATTCTAAGCTAATCTTTCAAAATTTTCATATCATTCATGGTTAAAAAAGTTTTAAGAAATTTTTCAACATTGAGTTTAAGGAATTTCAAATAAATGATGTTGGAAATTTTTTTTATAAACCTTTAAGAATATTCTAGAAGACTTGAGAAGAATCCTATGAATTTTAGTTGAGTGGGAGTTTTATATTTTGAGTTTTTTTGATAGGGAAAATGAATTTAGGTTCCTGCATTTTTTCTTATGAGGTCACCTAAAAAAAGGGTGCAAGTGTAACTCATACTAACACTATTATCCATTAAGGATGAACTAATATAACAAAGTTGTTTTGAGTTTTGTATATTTCTAACTAAATTAGTTGAACAAGAGAGGATACCACACAGATTCATTGGATGCATGCTTCAATCTTAGGCAATTAACATAAGTAAAAAATTTGAAACATAAGAAAAAGGAATCAGTTATAGATACCAGATAGATATTGTATCAAAATAGTTTTTAAATAGTTTTTGAGACAAATATATTCTATTTATTGGATAGACCACAGATCAAAGGAATAGTTTCGTGGGGTGAACTAGATAGAGTATACGAGATGAAGTCATAAGGTGCATTGGATGGAGTTATCTAAAAAGGATATTTCTAGATGATTTTTTTGTGAGATGTGAATAAAATTTATTTATTTATTATTGTATTGATTTCACACGTAAACTTTTTTGAAATGATGGGATTAAATATAATATTTTCTATCTAGATATACATGGAGTATAATATGAGTTGGATCAAGTTATTTTCACTTCTTATAATTGTGTATTTTCATAGACTATTGAGAGTTTCTATGGGATGGATATATGTTATCACATTGAGGACTAACCTTATAAATATTATGTGTTTTTTTTAATTTCTTATCATTATATAATTATGTTAATGTTATATAATGTTTTAAGGATGAAACCTCTAATAATTTATTGGGGTTAATTTCAAGAGAATTGGAATTTTAAAAGATCACAACTGATTCAAACCACCCTTCTCAGTGGTTCTCAAGATCCTAAGGAACTTCAATAGGTATTAGAGCTTGATTACCCTTATTTGATCCTTATCATGGATAATCAAAACTCTATTAATAGTAGACAAATTCAAAGCTTTGATAGAAAAAATTATCATTGTTGAAAAAATAGATCGATACCCTTTCTTCTATCTCTTATCCTGGGGGTAATTGATGTAGCTATATTTGGGTTTCCACCCATTGTGAAATATTATCATATAAAATTTTTTGAAAAAAAAATTAAGGTAGATGGGAAAGCTAGAAATTTCATTCTTCTGCCTTTATCAAAAAATGTTTTTATGAAGGTGATGATTCTCAAGACAACTAAGGAGTTTTTGGAAAAATTCAAAAGTATTTTATAGGGAAATATCCAAGTGAATGAATAAAATAGAAAAATATGGTGAATAAAGTTTGGTTAGAGGAACCATTATAATAGCATAAGTTGAAGAGAAGATAAGTTGATTAGATAGATTTAGTCGGTCAAATGAAATACTGGAAAAGTGAAGAATAGTCACAAGTTATAGAAGACCCTAAAGAAGTTTTCTTAAAAATATCCATCAGAAGGAGTTTTAAAAATAATTACCTAAAATTGGTAAAACCACAAAAACATTATGATTATGAGCTGATCTTTCAAATGTTTCTTAACTAGTAAGTTCTAGAATGGTTTAAGAGGTTTATTAACATAGAGTTTAAATTATTTTGAAGAAATGACACTAGCACCTAGTTTTTTGAATGTTTAAGAATATTCTAGAAGACTTGAGATGAATCACAAGAGTTTGAGTTAACTAGAAGTTTTTTAGTTTGAGTTTTTTCAGTAGGAATAAAAATTTGAGTTCTCACATTTTCTCCTACTAGATCAACTATAAAAAGGGGTGTGAAAGTGCAATACATTTGGATACTATTCACCCATACAAAAGTGTTTTTATGCTTAAATTTCTTCATTAAGTGAAATTTTACAACTGAGTTATTTGAAGAAGAGAGTATACTAGTCAAATTCATTAGTAAAAGACTTCAATATGAGGCACTAGACATATTTAGTCCTCAGAGACATCGAATAGAGGCATCAGTCAGGGATACATGACAATGATCATATCATATAGAGCTTTGGAATTGTTTATGAGGTCTAGATGTTTAATTTATTGGAAAGATCATGGATCAGAGGAATATTTTATTTAGGTTTATTATATGGAGTATAATATATAAATTCATATGATTCATTGGTTGAAGATACCAATTGGAGTTATCAGACAATGATTTTTTCGGATGAACTTTCCCTGATCCATGGAAAGAATTTTTTTATTTTTTATGGATCAGTTTCGCAAGAAAAAATTTTAAAATAAAAGTATTAAGTATAATATTTTCTATTTGGAGATTAAAGGAGTCTAACAATATTTTTATCAATTTGGAGTCACTTATTATAATAGTGTAATTCCATGGAATGAAAGGAGTCACCATGGCAAGGATATAGGTTATCACAGTAAGGAAAATCCATATCAATATTGTGTTCTTTAATATTATTTATTATCATTTCATAATTTTTATATTGTTGTAAAAATTTTATAAGGATAAAAATTCTAATAGTTATAGAGGTTAAATTCAAGAGAATTGAAATTGTAAAATATCACCCTTGATTTAACCCCCCTTGCTCAATGGTTCTCACGATCCTAAGGAACATCATTTTCATTCACAGTCATCTTGTAATGGTTCATGATGTGGCCTCTATTATCAAAATAGAATCACTTATTTCTATTAGGTTTTAAATACTCTATATCATTCTTCACTCTATTATTGAGACTATATGTAACACCCCGAGCTTCCACGATACGCTTCTCATTCAATAATTCAATAGCTTGCATTGTACGCAACTTCAAGTTCTAAACACACACCACAACCAATCAAAGTAGCCGTTATGAATAGTAATAACTAATTTATGAAATTTTATAAATTTTAACTTTCCAAATGGAATTTTTTTTTGGATTCGGAATATCCAAATTATCCTATGTTGAATTTTTGGTATTTTTCTGAGAACTTCCAATTTTTTATGAATAGTGAAAAATACTTAAAAACAAATTTTTTAATCAAAATAATTTATAGTGATAAATTATACTATTGAGCGGTTTTAGAGTATAATTAGAATATATTTTTACCATTTCATCCAATGGTGTTCATTAGAATTAATTTCACTTTGAAATCGGACATAAACAATTGTCAATCTTTTGATATATATTGTTTCTTAAAAACACGCTATTTGTTGTGACAGTGGGAATTAATTATAAAATTAATTAATGAAACTTATATGTTTGGAATTTTTTAAAATAGACATAAATTTTGAATTCGGAATATCAATTATAGCTTAGGGTGAAATTTTGGCATTGTTCTGAAAAACTTCAATTTTTGATGAATAGTGAAACCACTAAGTGGTAGTTAAAAAACTGATTTTTCGTTTAAATGAAACATTACCACTTCTGTGATTTGATTTTCAAAAATCCGATATACATGGTTGTAATTAGGAAGTAAAATGTGGTTCAATGGGATTAAAATTATTTTTTGGTGAATATTAACTTTTAAGTTTAATTAATCGCGATTAAAGGTAATTAGTGAAATTTAAGGTAAAAATGATATTATAAAAATATGAAAATACCTTTACACTTTTACTACCCCTATTGGATGAGTCATGGCCGACCAAGACAATCCATGGGTCAACTTGGAGACCCCATGGAGTCACTTTGGTAGGAAAATGACATTAAAAACTTTTTATTTAATGTTAAAATAAGAATGTCACAAACATGAGTTGTTTTAATAAAACAATTTTTAAGTGGGGTTATACAAGTCATATTTTTTTAATATAAATATTAATTAGAAATATAAAAAGATTTCCTACATCATGATATTTTTTTTATAATTTTTAGACATTAAATAAATTAAATTATTTATGACACCATGATGATGCAGCGATTACCTCATTAATTAACGATTTAAATAAAATGAAAAGATAATGTAAAATATAAGGCTTACACTTGTCAAAAACCTATTGGATGAGTATATTTCGAACCCTTATCACCTTAGCCTAGAAATATATCATTGTGGGACCTTTAGAATCTGAAAATCATTTCATAATAATGTAACATTTCAATCTTTCCAAGAGTGCCCCTCCTCTCCTCTTATAAAAGGCCCCCACCTCTACCACCTTATTAACACCTTTAAGCCTTTTGGATCAGCCAAACTCTGCCCAAATACTCTCTCAACTTCCCTATATTACTCCTAGAAGCCTCACTTTGGGCAGAACTCTTCCCAAGGAATCCTTTGGCTCAAATAAATAAGAGTTACCCGATTTTAAGGTAATGTCTTCTCTTGTGTTCTTTTATTTTATTTTTCTTCTCCAACCCCCTAAACTCTTTTTATTAAATTCTTTTGAAACAACACCAGTATACTAAATATACTAGGATGTTGTTATAAGAAGTATTCGAGCTACACTTACACACACCTACATCCAATGGTTAAAGAACATACTGTTTCTGTGGATGGCGAATTTCTGCCTCACGAAACGATGATTGTTCAACACTCATATAACACTTTCAAAGGTGGCCATTAAGATGTCACTATATTTATATATTTTATATAATATGTTTATGTTTTCCTTAAGCTTCTGTATTTTTCATTTATGGAATACCTTTATGGTTTCCATTATGGGTAAACACGATATTTTCATTTTAGGAAGTGCGGACTACCGCCCCCTCAAAGTGATTTGAATCGTTAATACCATATGTGGGATGTATAAAGGATGGAGTAAATGATATTATACATTATATTATAATTGAATTATATTATAAATTTATATCATTATGTTCCATTCCATTAAAATATGATATAGAAATGAAAGTAGTGTTCATGCGTACGTACGGCTTACCGTCTCCATGAACGGTGCATTTCATTTCTTACCTCTAAATGTTATGTAATATTATAAATGAATGTATATACTGGATATATATGATATATATGATATCTAAATCATTAATATAATTCTTGATATAATGGATATTTCACCACATGAACAACTTGTAATTATAAGAAGATTATTGTTGACTTAAGTACCAAAGATCGAAAAAACGACCTTTATTAACTTAAATGACTACATAATTTTCATAACATTTAATAAGTGATATAAAAGAGATAATGAACTTGAAGAAGGTTCTTAAGAAAATAGAAATAAACTCTAGTTTATTATTCATGAGGTTAAAGAGCATTCGAGTCAAGTCGGACACGAGGTAAGGGAATTTCTTAACCCAATTTCCATTCTTTAGGTTAATCTCCTACTTTCAAATTATGTTATGATATTATTATGTCCTATATTGTATTTGTACTTTATTTATGTGTACTTATATTGAATACACATAATAGATCTATTTTATTTAAAAAAAATGATCTTGGTAAGGACTTCGTCTCAATCTCCTTTCATTGAGGCATATTTTGTTTTATACACAACTTTCTTTTATACGGTGTATAAACCCCCTTTGACTTTTACATTTATTCAAAAGGAATCTTTTTTATACTAAGTGTTTTAATAAATGACAAAAAGGAATGTTTTCTTGAAATACATATGCAGCGACAATGACTTCTCTGCCGCCGTGACCATTATTTGAGTTTCAGCTTCCTCTACAAGCCATAACTTTTTTTTAAATGAAAAATAAACACAAAGTTTTAATTTTATTTTATTTTGGTATTGAAAATGGTTTTGAAATTGTTTTTATTATATCAATGTGTTTTATTGATATATTGTATTGAAATGTGGACATTTTATGTTTCCTTTATTCATGTTCTATGTGATACGATTATGTTATGGTTTATGATATGTTTAAACCTGTTCATATGAGGAATGCATTGGACTTAATAAGTGACGGGTGGAGCCCGCTATAGCTCCTCAATGCATCGGTAGGTCTCATGTGACAAACTAGTGTCTTGGCACGAGGCCTTGACAAAATCTTATTTTTGGTCTTGGCACGAGGCCTTGGCTACGTGGTTATGATAGTCTGACATTATGCATTCCATCATTATGAAAGTGGTTATTGATATTGCATGTGATTATTCGACCAGTAGAATATCCATGTGAATAAGTAAATGGAATTATATCATTTTACTTTTGCCATATTATGTTGAAGTTAATGTTTAAAAGGCTTTTTTTTAGTTATACATTGCCTTAAATGTTTATGTTTATTTATGAAAGCTTCCGCTATATTGTTATCCTTACTGAGCATCTGAGCTCACCCCTTTCAATGTTTTAATTTTTCCAGGATGTGAAGAAGTATATTATGAATGACCTGCAGGGATAGTATGAGGGGATATGAAGACAAGATGTTGTTGTAGTTTTGTTTTACTTTATGATGTAATGTATGACTTATGAATGTATCTAGTGTTTCCAAGGCTACTAAACTAATCAGTCTTTCGAGACTTGATCATTTGTGATCATGACAATGTTACGAAGTAATGCACCGACTCTGGGTAGCTGGGGTCAGGGCGTTACAGTTGGTATCAGAGGCAGTTTAGTACTAACCTTGGAATCTAGATTTAGATAAACTCTGATTAGAGCGCATAGCCATAAGATAGACTTTGAGGATTAGTATAGAAGAACTTCCTATAAATTTTGTTGTTATAGAGATTTTGTGAGTTTTCCAAGCAATACATCGCTGTCTGGATACGAGCAGGTAGAGCCGGCTCTGGCACAGATGTACCTAGGGGTAAAATCCGAAAACACCGCTTTGAGCTAGACTCAAATGGGAACTGGTGCATGAAAACGGGCCTTACTGCACTCTTGGTTACGACAGTCCTGGGGGATATGCTTAGGATAATTCTCATTTTCTTTACAGACCATTATGAAGGGTTTATGAGTATATACTTCCTCAAAGAAAACATTTTTATGATTATGGATTATATCCATAAATAGTTCAATTTATGTTAAGTATTTTACAAGTATGGAATTATGTATTTTGATTCATAAACTAATCTAGTTTATGCCATTGTTTAGAAATGGCGCCTAGTGGAAGGAATGGAAACCGTATCAATGCACGCACTCCGTGTAGGGATTTCCCTCCCTCTCAAGATAATTATTGTGGATCTAGAGATACAAGTGGTGCTGATCAACTTATTACCATACTGGGACAACTCACTCAGGTTATGAATAATAACCTTACTCGTATGGAGCACCCTGATCCGCAACGTGGAGGATCAATGTTAGACCGCTTCATGAGGCAACAACCGCCAACATTTAATGGGGGTACAGATCCATTAGTAGCTGAGCAATGGATAAAATCCTTAGAGAAAATATTCCACGCCTTGGGGAGTAGCGAAAGGGAGAAGGTTATCATGGCAGTTTACCGCCTCACTGGAGATGCCGATCAATGGTGGTCATTGATTCAAAATAAAAAGGAAGATGAAGAATTATCAAGTATGGAATGGAGAGAGTTCAAAGATCTTTTCTTAGAAAAATACTTTCCACGTGAACATCGAACAGATATGGAAAGACAATTTATGAGTTTGAGACTAAAGGAGGATGAGAATGTTGCAAAGTATGAGGCTAACTTTACAAGGTTAGCGAGGCATGCTGCATATTATATACGTAACCCAAGAAGTAAGATCGATCGTTTCTTTGATGGGTTAAAACCGTTTCTCTGTCGAGCACTAGTATCACAATCTTTCTCAACGTACGAAGATATAGTCGCGTGTTCTATCAAGACAGAAAATGAATTATCTAAATCTTATGACAATAAAGTAAAGTAATAGAAGAAGAGAATGGTGGAACAAGAGACAGATAAAGGGAAAAATGGAAAGAAGGATTTTCCATTATGCAATAATTGTGGGAAGAATCACCCCGGTACCTGCCTAAAAGGAATGGGAGTTTGTTATAAATGTGGAGAAAAAGGTCACCAGGCTCGTGATTGCAAGGGAAAGAAAGAGGCTATCAATGTTGAATGCTACAATTGTAGGGAAATGGGGCATTATGCAAATGATTGTCCAAAGCACCAAAGAAAATTACCTCAGAAAAGGCCAAGGGATCAAGGCCAAGCTTATGTTGTTGCTACAGATGAAGTTGAATAATTAATATATTTGTGTTTTTGGAATCAAGGATTATATTCTGGTTATAAGAATAATGTGATATATAAGGATTGTACTGCAGTACTTGTTTTTTTCATTAAGGTTTTAATATGATGAAGGTAATCATATTTTTAGTATGTGAAAAAAAGAGAAACTTTAATTTGTTTTGGGAATTTGATGTTACAATTGATTTTGGAATTTAGAGACCTTTTAGAGAATGTCTGGACAAAGGTATTTTGGATAACTATAAAGGTTGGAATGGATTAAGTTGATCTTTGGATAGTATTGTTTAAGGTTAAACCATTTTTGAAGAGTATTTTTGGAATATTATAATACTATAGTTTTAGGAAAAGGACAACCTGTAGGGTGGGGCATAACCCGTCGCGTCGGAAAAAGCTGCAGCAATCGAACCCACAACCATAGTGCGACAAGCCTTTATTGCCTACCACTAGCCTACAGGAAGTCCCTGGTTATTAAAAAATAGTTTTCCTAATCTAAATGGTATGTGGTAATATTTAGAACCTTATACAATTAGGATAAATAGAATATTTTTGAGTTCTGTTACCATTTGGAGTGAAAGATGGGTTTGGGGTAAAAATTTATTAAAGAATGAAAGTCTACACGACAAGTAAGTATATTTCCTTACATTCTTAGTAAATCCCTTAAATAAATTCCTCAACTTTATGAAAGGTAACTTAAAACAAAAACTTTTCCGGTTAACTTTTCCAATTGGGGATTCAATGATCGTTTAACCAATCACAAGTTTGTGATTTTCTTATTGTTAAATTTCTCCTAATCCTGTTTTCTACAACTCTCAATTAGACCTTGCTGGTTTGTTTTTCTTCCATATCCATATTTTCATAGAATCCTAGTATGGTCTATCTCGGGTGACCTTTGTACCTCTATTTCTTTCTTTTAATGTTATATTTTTATTAACCTTATTTCCGATGTGGGTTTTCCACAAAGGTATTTTCTATTTTTAACCTTTTATTTTCAAAGAAAAATTTCAAATTGCAAGGATGCAATTTATTGAAGGAGGGGAGAATGTAACACCCTGAGCTTCCACGATACGCTTCTCATTCAATAATGCAATAGCTTGCATTGTACACAACTTCGAGTTCTAAACACACACCACAACCAATCAAAGTAGCTGTTATGAATAGTAATACCTAATTTATGAAATTTTATAAATTTTAACTTGCCAAATGGACTTTGTTTTTGGATTTGGAATATCGAAATTAGCCTATGTTGAATTTTTTTTATTTTTCTGAGAACTTCCAATTTTTTATGAATAGTGAAAAATACTTAAAAACAACTTTTTTAAACAAAATAATTTATAGTGATAAATTATACTATTGAGTGGTTTTAGAGTATAATTAGAATATATTTTTACCATTTCATCCAATGGTGTTCATTAGAATTAATTTCACTTTGAAATCGGACATAAACAATTGTCAATCTTTTGATATATATTGTTTCTTAAAAACACGCTATTTGTTGTGACAGCGGGAATTAATTATAAAATTAATTAATAAAACGTATTTGTTTGGAATTTTTTAAAATAGACATCAATTTTGAATTCGGAATATCAATTATAGCTTAGGGTGAAATTTTGGCATTGTTCTGAAAAACTTCAATTTTTGATGAATAGTGAAACCACTAAGTGGTAGTTAAAAAACTGATTTTTCGTTTAAATGAAACATTACCACTTCTGTGATTTGATTTTCAAAAATCTGATATACATGGTTGTAATTAGGAAGTAAAATGTGGTTCAATGGGATTAAAATAATTTTTTGGTGAATAGTAACTTTTAAGTTTAATTAATCGTGATTAAAGGTAATTAGTGAAATTTAAGGTAAAAATGATATTATAAAAATATTAAAATACCTTTACACTTTTCCTACCCCTATTGGATGAGTCATGGCCGACCAAGACAATCCATGGGTCAACTTGGGGACCCCATGGAGCCACTTTGGTAGGAAAATGACATTAAAAACTTTTTATTTAATGTTAAAATAAGAATGTCACAAACATGAGCTGTTTTACTAAAACAATTTTTAAATGGGGTTATACAAGTCATATTTTTTACTATAAATATTCATTAGAAATCTAAAAAGATTTAATACATCATGATATTTTTTTATAATTTTTAGACATTAAATAAATTAAATTATTTATGACACCATGATGATGCAGCGATTACCTCATTAATTAATGATTTAAATAAAATGAAAATATAATGTAAAATATAAGGCTTAAACTTGTCAAAAACCTATTTTATGAGTATATTTCGAACCCTTATCACCTTAGCCTCGAAATATATCATTGTGGGACCTTTAGAATCCGAAAATCATTTCATAATAATGTAACATTTCAATCTTTCCAAGAGTGCCCCTCCTCTTCTCTTATAAAAGGCCCCCACCTCTACCACCTTATTCACGACTTCAAGCATTTTGGATCGGCCAAACTATGCCCAAATACTCTCTCAACTTCCCTATATTACTCCTAGAAGCCTCAATTTGGGCAGAACTCTTCCCAAGGAAGCCTTTGGCTCAAATAAAAAAGAGTTACCCGATTTTAAGGTAATGTCTTCTTTTGTGTTCTTTTATTTTATTTTTCTTCTCCAACCCACTAAACTCTTTTTATTCATTTATTTTGTAACAACACCAGTATCCTAAATATACTAGGATGTTGTTATAAGAATTATTCGAGCTACACTTACACACACCTACATCCAATGGTTAAAGAACATACTTTTTCTGTGGATGGCGAATTTCTGCCACACGAAACGATGATTGTTCAACACTCATATAACACATTTAAAGGTGCCCATTAAGATGTAACTATATTTATATATGATATATAATATGTTTATGTTTTCCTTAAGCTTCTGTATTTTTCATTTATGGAATACCTTTATGGTTTCCATTATGGGTAAACACGATATTTTCATTTTAGGAAGTGCGGACTACCGCCCCCTCAAAGTGATTTGAATCGTTAATACCATATGTGGGATGTATAAAGGATAGAGTAAATGGTATTATACATTATATTATACTGGAATTATATTATACATTTATATCATCATGTTTCATTCCATTAAAATATGAAATATAAATGAAAGTAGCGTTCATGCGTACGTACGGCTTACCGTCTCCATGAACGGTGCATTTCATTTCTTACCTCTAAATGTTATGTAATATTATAAATGAATGTATATACTGGATATATATGATATATATGATATCTAAATAATTAATATAATTCTGGATATAATGGATATTTCACCACATGAACAACTTGTAATTATAAGAAGATTATTATTGACTCAAGTACCAAAGATCGACAAAACGACCATTATTAACTTAAATGACTACATAATTTTCATAACATTTAATAAGTCATATAAAAGAGATAATTAACTTGAAGAAGGTTCTTAAGCAAATATAAATAAACTCTATTTTATTATTCAGGAGTTTAAAGAGCAGTCGAGTCAAGTCGGACACGAGGTAAGGGAATTTCTTAACCCAATTTCCATTCTTTGGGTTAATCTCCTACTTTCAAATTATGTTATGATATTATTATGTCCTATCTTGTATTTGTACTTTATTTATGTGTACTTATATTGAATAAACATAATAGATCTATTTTATTTAAAAAAAATGATCTTGGTAAGGACTTCGTCTCAATCTCCTTTCATTGAGGCATATTTTGTTTTATACACAACTTTCTTTTATACGGTGTATAAACCCCCTTTGACTTTTACATTTATTCAAAAGGAATATTTTTTATATGAAGCGTTTTAATAAATGAAAAAAGGAATGTTTTCTTGCCATAAATATGCGACGACAACGACTTCTCTACCGCTGTGACCATTATTTGAGTTTCGGCTTCCTCTACAAGCCATAACTTTTTTTAAATGAAAAATAAACACAAAGTTTTAATTTTCTTTTATTTTGGTATTGAAAATGGTTTTGAAATTGTTTTTATTATATGAATGTGTTTTATTGATATATTTTTATTGAAATGTGGACATTTTATGTTTCCTTTATTCATGTTCTATGTGATACGATTATGTTATGGTTTATGATATGTTTAAACCTGTTCATATGAGGAATGCATTGGACTTAATAAGTGATGAGTGGAGCCCGCTATAGCTCCTCGATGCATCAGTAGGTCTCATGAGAAAAACTAGTGTCTTGGCACGAGGCCTTGACAAACTCTTATTTGTGGTCTTGGCACGAGGCCTTGGCTACGTGGTTATGATAGTCTGGCATTATGCATTCCATAATTATGAAAGTGGTTATTGATATTGCATGTGATTATTAGACCAGTAGAATATCCATGTGAATAAGTAAATGGCATTATCTCATTTTACTTTTTCCATATAATGTTGAATTTCATGTTTAAAAGGCTTTTGTTTTAGTTATACATTGCCTTAAATGTTTATGTTTATTTATGAAAGCTTCCACTATATTTTTATCTTTACTGAGCATCTGAGCTCACCCCTTTCAATGTTTTAATTTTTCCAGGATGTGAAGAAGTATATTATGAATGACCTGTAGGGATAGTATGAGGGGATATGAAGACAAGATGTTGTTGTAGTTTTGTTTTACTTTATGATGTAATGTACGACTTATGAATGTATCTAGTGTTTCCAAGGCTACTAAACTAATCGGTCTTTCGAGACTTGATCATTTGTGATCATGCCAATGTTACGAAGTAATGCACTGACTCTGGGTAGCTAGGGTCGGGGCGTTACACTATATGATTCATCTTTCACTTTCAAATTATTTTCTCCCAAGGTAGAAACAATTTCATATTTCACCCGATTATATGTATTTAGTGGCTCTATATTTTCATCATTAAGTGAACAACACCTAAAAATATTATAAACAAATTTATCATGACAATGAAGATATATGTTACACATTTCACATAAGTCTCTTAGTGATTCAAATTTGTTCCTTGTAGATTGACTCTTCTTCAATTGTGAGGTCTTATTTATTACAGTAGGTTGCCTCATTTCTTCACCCTTTATCCCCTTAATTCAGTACTTCTAGAAATTGTACATATTAAATAGTCGTGTCTAAAATCAATTTACCCATTCCCAAATATCTAACAGCACCAAAAAATTCCAATTAACCTTACTGTTTTATTTTTAAGTGTAGTCGGTCAAGATTTCATAATTTTATGATTTTGGGAAGTCACCCCAACCTTTTGGAATTATTTTAGGGAATATATTTTCTTAGACATGATTAAATATATCCATGAAATATTGGTGGTTTTACTATAATTTTTCTCTTTCCATGTTTAAAACAACCACCCTTTAATCCCACCTCCAATAGGCCAGGGGATGGAGACCATCACCGAGTAAGCATATCACAGACATGGGAGGCATTAACCTGATGTACCTGTACACAATTAGAGTAGCATAGTAATGTACTAAAAGTGATAAAGGGGATAAATACACACAAAAAAACCGAAGAAAGTATAAACTACATATAATAAAGGGACTATAATAAATATTAAGTGAAACCACCCAAAAATTTCAACAGTATTTCTAGAAAAAACTTTTAACCACAAACTCCCTATCCACCCAAGAAATTATTAAAAAGGGTTATCGTCTATATAAGACATGACATGTAAAATAATAGTCTATGCAGGGGGGAGTATAACAATACTTAGGAGGACACCCTAAAAACACAAAACATAAATCATAAATATTATTCAGCTCATATTAATAATATTACAATCGAATAAAGAACCAAATATACTCAAGAAGGATACCATGCCTCCTGGTGGTCCCAACCATACATCCATCAACATGGTTCTGTTTGAAGCTTCTATGCAATTTTCATTCTAGGAGAACCCATTCCACAAGCCATGTTATCATTGGTCACACCCATCCAAGAGGTCGATATCAGTGGGAACCACCCATTAAAAGTGATTTTTCTCTAAATGTATCAATACAAAGATAGGGGTTTACACTAAGGACCATTGAGGGACACTACAAACCCAATCTAGATAAACCCCCCATGTAGTCAATAAAATGACGATGATACCATGAACCCTACTGAAGAAACATTCTAGGTGGAGGATCAAATCCCTGAACATGGAGGTCATTCCAATTCCATGATCCCCACATAGGGTATAACAATTAATGATATAGAATCACAACCCGATCTCACAGAGGGACACCACAAACTCCATTTGAGACTCATCCTCTAAAGGGGATCACAATGCCAAGATATGGATGAAATTTAGAACTATACGCTTGATTGGTTGGATGACAGGAACTTACTCAACCAACACTGGTACAAACTGAAGATATGAATAGTTCATAGATTTTTCCGAGGAGATATATAGTGTGTAATGGTGGTTATACTGAATTTCATGTGAATGTCTAGAAATTACATGTCCATACCTATGTTTTCAACCCATGCCTATGTAATTTGGCCATGCCAATGTACCATCCAATATACTTGGACATGTTACTACCCAAGCACCCTGGGTAACATGTTGATCCAATGGCCTATGTTCACACAATGTATAGTGGGGATCACTTGATGTGTGATCCTTATATCTTCGTAGAAACACTAACATCATAGATGGGGGGGGGGGTCCCATAAAGTGTGTGATCCCATATAGCATACCATGTAACCCTGAAATTTTAAAAACCCTTGGGTTATTCTCCACTTTTTCTATCCATGTTATACACTCCATGATTCCATTTGAGAATCATTGATTTATGGTCATTGAGTCTTATCTATGAGATTAATCTAGAATCCGACCATTAAAACCAACCCAGAAAATAACTCCACTACTAATTCAATAATCATGTGCCAATATGGGGAAAGGGGAACCTCTAAATCAGTATAATCTACCTCCATTCATCATCCGATATCGAAAATCCCTGGTATATTCCCCCATTACAAGCTGTATCTTCGACATCAATCTACTGTGCAAATTAATAGTCGCGTAATGATTTAATAAAAGGTGTTCATCAATGTAGAGACCCAAAGATTGACGTAAATGGACATTACATTACTTTTGCAGAATACTTAATATATAACAAAAACAGACACACAAGGACTGTAATAGTTTAGTGTCTTTGGAAACTCGGAACATAATCTTCTAATCATGGTGAAAGATCTTCAACATCTCCCATAAAGATCTTCCCCTTTTGTTTTCTTACCTAAAAACCTTTCTTTATATCCTGGTGAAAAGTAAACATATAAAGGGTGAGCTCAAATGCTCAGTAAGGGTAAGCATGGAGAAAATAAAACAAACCATATACATTTGAACTTAAAAACATGAACACAATGTTTAAACATCAAGATCTTGAGAAATGACATAAAACATGGCAATACGTAAGGTATATATCATAAAAAAACATTAATCCTGATAAAATAGCATGGGAATAAAACATGTAATTATGGAATACATTAAGAACATGTTATGATTTCCATAGTAGCCAAGACACTTTTTCCAAGACCATCTTAGTGGACAAAGTCCCTTTCTGAATCGAGTTCACTCCTCGTTCCAGTCCTGTATCACTGAACCAGATTAACTTTCCATTCCATCCATGTCTATATCATGAGATATAAATCTTTACCCAATGAATTGGAGGGAGATATAGGTCCCAACCATCTCATAATTAAATCATTCTTACTTGTGCCACAACATAAACATAAATCATTCATCATAACCCAAAGAATAAAAATGGGTTTCATAAACATCATTCCATCATAAAATAATCCATATAAAACAAATGGATATCATTTCATCATAAGAAAATTGAAACCATGTAAATCATAGAGACATTATACTTGAAACATACACATATGAAATAATGTCATCTTAGATGGAAAATGGTTTTGATAAAACACTTGAAATGAATTCTTGAGGAAATGTCCTTTCTTCTTCAAAATCATTTTCTTTCCACAAAATGTCATGAAATTTTAAAAGAAAATGATTTTTTTGAAAATAGTCATGAAATATTTTGGAGTAAGCTTCATGAAAATAAGGATTTATAAAACCATAAAAATCCTTTCATGCCGTATAAGTTAAAAAAAACATTCTTCTCGTTCTTTTGCCGGAAAAGTCAAAAAAGTACCTCGTAACGTAAACAAAAGAAATATTCCTTAAATACCATGTAGTAAAAGTAAAAAATGGGTAAAAAGGACATTAAACATAATTGAAACTATTTTTAGAAAAACAAGGACATGGATGATAAATATAACCCCAGTGAATACTTACGAATAAACAATCTCGGATAAAAATGAGATTGGAAAAGTTATCCCTTACCTTAGGTCCGATATGCTTAGTATGTATCTGAACCTCCTCTATAATGATTTAAATAATGTCATTGACTTATTAAAAAATCATATTCATTGTTATGATATCATATATGGTTCACTTATTACTTTATATTACCCGTTCTTTTGTAAATTCCATTTTAAAGCACCGTTTTGGGTAAAATCGTTTCATTTATCGTACGAGTTTCGACTTATTGTTCTTGATATTATTACTTATATCCTGATTTAAATAATTACAGAATGTAAAACATGATTTATATATAATATATATTCAGCATATAAATATATATGATAGATCGATAAATGGAATGAAATACACCGTTCATGGAGATGGTAGGCCGTACGTACGCATGAACACTGTTTTCGTTTCCTTATTGAATTGAATGGAATTAAGTAGATGACATACATATATATATATATATATATATATATATATACACATAAATCCAGTATCATTATTATGTCATATATTTCAGAATTACTTATTATATATACTTTATAATCATTCATGAATGGTTAACATGGAGAATTAATCTCATCGCGTCGTGGAGACGGTAGTCCGTACGTACGGACGAGCGATGATACCATTCCCATGATCATGGAAATGTATTTAAGAGTATGTATAATAATTCAGAATCAATATAACTTTACAATAATCATATATAGTTATTTATTTACACCATTATACCCATCCAAGTAAGGTGGTGGTCGAAAATAGATTACACCACGGCGTGAAGACGGTATTCCGTACGTACGCACGCGCGGTGATTTCATTTTCTGTAGGTTGGATAGATAGTGAAATAGTGTTGTTTAATATTTATAATAACATATCAGTATATAATTAATGCTTATGTTATTAATTTATAATGAGACAACTATAGAAGAAGAAGTAGAAGGAGAAAGAAACTTGAGAGAATCGGAAGAAGAGATTACCTCTTCTTCGATGCACCTCCTTTAAGCATTCTTTTAAGGAAGTAGAGTTGGTCTTTTGAGAATACCAGAACCTCCAGAATGTTTCTAGGGAAGTGTATAAGAGAAATGGGCAGGTTTTGTCCGATCTTAAAGGCTCAAAAGGGTGTGAAGAGAAGAGGGAAGGGGTGCCCTTTTTATAAGGGAGGAGAGGGGCACCTTTGGAAAAAATCAAAATATTATTTTATAATAAAGTCATATTCGGTTTATAATAGCTCCAAATTGATTTATTTAGAAGATAATGAGGGTATGGGTCGAAATACTCTCAACCAATAGGTTTTAGACAAGTTTAGGTTACTATTTTAACCTTATCTTTTAGATTTAGCTCAATGTTAAATAATTTAACTTTTACCGTGTCTTCTTGTTTTCTTACACTATATGGTTAATAAACTTACTATAACCAGCCAAACGAACCCCAAGTGGTTAATTATTAATATATATAACTTTATATAAGTCATTTTTCCTATCCTTAGATTTTTAAGAATATAATAACAATTAATAATATAATATTTGTTTTAAAAACTATTTCATGTCAATTTTGACACTATTTGGTAATTGATTTTTGTGAAAGTCATAACAGCATTATTAGTTCGAAAAAAGTTAATTAAATCAATACTAACATGTCATATTAACATATAAAATTATTGTAATTTATAAAAAGTCTCAAATTACATTTATTTGGGTATTTATAACATCAATTATTTCAATATTTCATTATTTAGGTAATTACCGCATCTCCATTGTGTCATAAATAAATTAAATTATTTAATGTCTAAAAATTATAAATAAAATACAATTAGGTATGAAATATTTTTATCTTTATAATTAATATTTATAGTCTAAAATATGACTTATATAACACCATATAAAAATTAATTTACTAAAATATTTTTGTTAATGTCAATTTTGTCTTTACATTAAATTAATTAATCTAATGTGTCATTGTCTTTCATAAGTGGCTCCATGGGGTCCCAAAATATACCCAAGGATGTTAATGGTCGGAAATTACTCATCCAATAAGGTTTTTACAAGTTTTAAGGTAATTTTGAATTATTATAATATTCTTTTAACCTTGAATTACCCTATTTACTTTTAACCGTGGTAAATAAAAGAAAAAAGTTACTATTCACCAAAAATTATTTTCATCTTATTGAACCAAATTTTACTTCTTGATAACAACCATGCATGTCAGATTTTTAAAATTCAATTCACGTAAGTTGTAAAATTTCATTTAAATGAAAGATTCAGTTTTTTAACTACCACTAAGTTGTTTCACTATTCATAAAAAATTGATGTTTTTCAGAAAAATACCAAAAATTCAGCCTAAGATATATTTGATATTACGAATTCAAAAATTATGTCCATTTTTAAAAATTCAAATCATATAAGTGGATTAATTAATTTTAAAATTAATTCCCGTTATCAGAACAAATAGTGTGTTTTCAAGAAACAATAAATATCAAAAGATCATCACTTGTTTATGTATAATTTCAAAAGTGAAATTAATTCCAAGGACCAACATTGGATTAAATAGTAAAAATATATTCTAATTACAATTTAAAACCAATTAAAAATATAATCTAACCATATAAATTATTGCGATGAAAAAAGATGTTTTTAATTAAAATATAGCGTGTTTTTACTATTCATCAAAATATGAAAGTTATCAGAATAATATGAAAAATTTATCCAAATTAAATTTTTATATCCTGATTCCAAGGAAGAATTTTATTTTGTTAAATTGAACTTATAAAAATGTCAAAAACTAGATTTAAAGTGGTGCTCCATCAAAAGGCGGCAAAACTGCATTTTTTGAAAAAATACTTATTTTACCTAAAAAATTTATTTTGTTCTCATACCATGTTCTAGAAAATATGTAAGTTGAATAATAATGTTATAAAATTCCAAATTTAGTTAATAATATTAATAATGGCTAGTTCATAATAATATTATAACAATATATCGTTGTTTAGTGAAACCCGGTATTGCGTACTACACACGTTATTGAGGAAGGTCGCGATTGCATGTAATGAAAGCCAAGTCAGGGTTGCGTGTTGTGAAAGACTCCTTTGTTGTTTCATATAACAGAATCCATCCATATTTCATTTATACATTGAATATATATATATATATACACTCAATGTTGTGTAGAATGACTACTATCAAACGAACTTGAAATTGTGTGTAACACAATCCAAGAATAGTGTTGCGTATACTGCAAGCTAATACGGTATTGCGTATACCACAAGATAATCTTAGTGTAGCATAAAACACATGACATAAAATAAATTAAAAATAATACTTATCATAAAATCTTGGGGTGTTACATTCTACCCCCCTTAAAATGAATTTTTCCCTCGAAATTCGTCGGGGTTATAAATGGTTTAATACTTGAAAGTTTCTTTAATATAAACCCACATCGTAAAAAGAGAATACCAAAACCTACCTTTAAAAACTAAAGTATGAAATGTAACGGTTACTCAAATTAACTAATCACCGGGTTTCCACATAGGATAACATAGGTGAAAATATGGATATTGAAGAAAAATCTAACCATCAAGTTCTGATTGAGAGTGGTAGAGAACATGGCTATGAAAAAGCCACCAAACACAAAGCCATAAATTTTTGGTGATCTAAGGTACCATCTGATTAATCAGATATAAGAGCACTAGGACAACATTTTGTTTTCAATATCATTTCCTAAAGTTGAAGAATTTGAATTAAAATAAATACTTACTTTATTTCGGTAC
Organism: Viscum album; assembly: GCA_963277665.1. NCBI lineage: Eukaryota > Viridiplantae > Streptophyta > Magnoliopsida > Santalales > Viscaceae > Viscum > Viscum album. The sequence continues at coordinate 1,400,253,352 of OY728121.1, read as the reverse complement.
ATTCTCACTGTTGTTTGTGCCTTAAATAATTTCCACTTCATCTCTTAAAGAAATGAAGTTGAATTTGTCATTCTTGAAGTGTTAGGAGATCATGTGAGAGAATGATGGGTCATTCCATCTATCTCAAAAAAAATGTTAGCAAAATTTATCGAATACATAAGTCCATGTATGGTGAGGCTAATCATATATGATTCCAAAAATAGACCTATACTTCATCTATCATACCGCTTAATAAAATAAAACTAGTTTCTACTAACCAGGGAATTCCTGTAGGCCAATGGTAGGTGATAAAGGCCTGTCGCACTTCGGTTGTGGATTCGATTCCCACAACCTTGTCCAACACGACGGGTTGTCGCCCGTCCTACAGGTTGTCCTTTTTCTAAAACTACAATATTATAACATTACAGAAATAATTTCGAAAAAAGTTCTAGCCATAAAAAATACTATCTGATGTCTGACATAACCATTTTTAATCTTTAGACTTATCCAAAATACATCTGTCTAATCTCATAGTATACAGAAAATTATTACGGGAAAGGCCACATAACAAGAACGTGAATAACATCATTTATCATACGATATATCTTGTTGGTCACATTCCAAACATGTGAATTCCTTAATCATGTGTTCTCTTAAAACATAAATTACCATAGAATCTTAGTGAAAACATGAATGCTATCAAAAGGTAACTCTTTCCACATACCAAAATCCCAAAATTTCTATATACTCAAACCATGATATAACTTTGTCCTTATACCAGTCATGAGCTCATTTCATTTTCTCTTTATCCCTTTATTATGAGCATATCATCTAATTTCCAAAAATATTTAAATCACTTTTCATGGTTATCAGTACCATAAAATTATTGAAAACCACAATAGACCAATACATAAATATTCCAATATTCCACAGTAATATATACAACATTATTTTGGAATCCCATTACATAAACACTTAATCATTCCACCACATCATTGTCATATTAAACATTTCCAATAGTGATCGCATGTGACTTACCTTTGTCCTTTTCCTTAAGTGGTTGCTCATGTCGATCATCATTAACCCTTGGATTAGGGAATTTATTAGCATAATTCCTCATTTCCTTGCACTTGAAGCATTGAAGTGTTGGTGGAGCATTCTCTGTAGTCTTTTCTCTATTCTCATCATTAGCTACCTTTTTCCCATTACTTTGACACTCAACTGCTCTATGACCTTATTTTCCACACTTAAAACATTTTCTAGTACCTTTTAGACAATCTCCACCATGCTTCTTACCACACTTTGAGCATATAGAAACATTCATCTTCTTTTCACCATTATTTTGAGATTTCTCCTCGAACTCCATCTTTCGTTTCTTGTCAAAACCATGAGATGGATATGTAACACCAACTTCCATTTCTACCTTGATAGCACAAAACAAAATTTCTTCATATCTACTGAAGTCTCTTATAGCTAATGCCCTTCGAAGAATTGGTTTTAATCCACTGAAGAATCGATCAACTTTACTTTCAGGTTGGATGATAAAGTTAGATGCATACCTTGAAAGCCTTGTAAAATTCGCTTCGTATATACCAACAGATTCATCATCCTTTTGCTTAAGCTCAAGGAACATTTTTCCATCTTTGTTTGAAGAATACGAGGGAAGTACTTATTGAAAAATAAGTTCTTGAACTCATCCCATTCCATGGAGTCAATTTCACCTTGGGGCCTTGTATTCTTAATTAAAGTCCACCATTGATCTGCTTCGTCTTCTAATAAGTAAATAGCCAGAATGAATTTTTCATGTTCTGAACAGCGAAGTATGGAAAATATCTTTTCAACGGTACTGATCCACTGTTCCGCAACAAGTGGATTAGAAGACCCACTGAAAGAAGGGGGACGTTGCCTCATGAAGGACTCAATAGAATATTGTTCCCTTATCTGCTCATTCAGAAGTCCAGAATGATTCATAGCATGTGTAAGTATAGCAATAAGATTTTTCACTCTATCTCCCATAACATTGGTTTGTTCAGAAGGACAATCATTGCATTGTCCATTACATAGATCAACACAGTTCCTTTAGGTTCCAGCCATCATCTAAAACCCAAAAAAATAGCGTGAGAGGCAAAAATCATGCTAGGAAAACAACATAATAATGGGGGATTACCTTCAATATCTAACATCTTAGGTTTAATTCTAATATCGTTACCATAATTCTAGGACTATACCCTATACTTATACTTAACCTTAGGAACATCCCTAGACATAACTTAGAAATACCTCTAGGGATCTCACTAAAGTTCTCGCATCCTAGTTTCCAAAGGTTGACTAAACATTTCCCATGATACCAACTATAGAAACCCAAAGTTTGACGTACATGGACATTACATTGCTTTTTCGGAATACATAATACATAACAAAAAAAGACACACAAGGACCATAATAGTTTAGTGTCTTTGGAAACTCAGAACATAATCTTCTAATCATGGTGAAAGATCTTCAACATCTCCCATAAAGATCTTCCCCCCTTGTTTTCTTACCTAAAAACCTTTATTTATATCATGGGGAAAAGAAAAAAAAATAAAGGGTGAGCTCAAATTCTCAGTAAGGGTAAGCATATAGAAAATAAAACAAACCATATACATTTTAACTTAAAAACATGAACACAATGTTTAAACATCAAGATCTTGAGAAATGAAATAAAACATGGAAATACGTGAGGCATAGATCATAAAGAAACATTAATCCTGATAAAATAGCATGGGAATAAAACATGTAATTGTGACATCCATTAAGAACATTTTATGATTTCCGTAGTAGCCAAGACACTTTTTCCAAGACCATCTTAGTGGACAAAGTCCCTTTCTGAATCGAGTTCACTCCTCATTCGAGTCATGTATCACTGAACTGGATTAACTTTCCATTCCAGCCATGTCTATCTCATGAGATATAAATCTTTACCAAATTCATTGGAGGGAGATATAGGTCCCACCCATCTCATAATGAAATCATTCTTACTTGTGCCACAACATAAACATAAATCATTCGTCATAACCCAAAGAATAAAAATGGGTTTCATAAACATCATTCCATCATAACATAATCCATATAAAACAAATGGATATCATTTCATCATAAGAAAATTGAATCCATGTAAATCATAGAGACATTATACTTGAAACATACACATATGAAATAATGTCATCTTAGATGGAAAATGGTTTTGATAAATCACTTGTAATGAATTCTTGAGGAAATATACTTTCTTATTCAAAATCATTTTCTTTTCACAAAATGTCATGCAATTTTAAAAGAAAAGGATTTTGAGGAAAATAGTCATGAAATCTTTTGGAGGAAGCTTCATGAAAATAAGGCTTTATAAAACCGTAAAAATCCTTTCATGCCGTATAAGTTAAAAAAACATTATTCTCGTTCTTTTGCCAGAAAAGTCAAAAAAGTACCTCGTAACGTAAAAAAAAGAAAGATTACTTACATAACATGTAGTAAAAGTAAAAAATGGGTAAAAAGGACATTAAATATACATGAAACCATTTTTAGAAAAATAGGGACATGTATGATAAATATAACCCCAGTGAATACTTATGAATAAACAATCTCAGATAAAATCAAGATTGGAAAAGTTATCGCTTACCTTAGGTACGATATGCTTCGTACGTATCCGAACCTCCTGTATAATGATTTAAATAATGTCATTGAATTATTACAGAATCATATTCATTGTTATGATATCATATATGGTTCACTTATGACTTTATATTACACGTTCTTTTCTAAATTCCATGTTAAAGCACCGTTTTGGGTAAAATCGTTTCATTTATCATACGAGTTTAGACTTGTTGTTCTTGATATTATTACTTATATCCTGATTTACATAATTACAGAATGTAAAACATGATTTTTATATATTATATATTCAGAATATAAATATATATGATAGATCGATAAATGGAATGAAATACACCGTTCATGGAGACGGTAGGGCGTACGTACGCATGAACGTTGTTTTCGTTTCCTTATTGAATTGAATGGAATTAAGTAGATGACATACATATATATATAAATAAATCCAGTATCATTATTATGTCATATATTTCATGATTAATTATTATATATATTTTATAATCATTCATGAATGGTTAACATGGAGAATTAATCTCATCACGTCGTGGAGACGGTAGTCCGTACGTACGCACGAGCGATGATACCATTCCCATGATCATGGAATTGTTTTTAAGTTTATGTATAATATTTCAGAATCAATATCACTTTACAATAATCATATATAGTTATTTATTTACACCATTATACCCATCAAAGTAAGGTGGTGGTTGAAAATAGATTACACCACGATGTGGAGACGGTATTCCGTACGTACGCACGCGCGGTGATTTCATTTTCCGTAGGATGGATAGATGGTGAAATAGGGGTTTTTAATATTTATAATAACATATAATTATATAATTAATACTTATGTTATTACTTTATAATGAGAAAACTATATAAGAAGACGTATAAGAAGAAAGAAACTTTAGAGAATCGGAAGAAGATATTACCTCTTCTTCGATGCACCTCCTTTAATCCTTCTCTTAAGGAAACAGTGTTGGTCTTTTGAGAAGACCAGAACCTCCATAATATTTATAGATAAGTGGAGAAGATAAATGGTCAGGGGTTTTCTGAGCTTCAAGGCTCAAAAGGGTGTGAAGATAAGAGGAAAGGGGTTCCCTTTTTATAAGGGAGGAGAGGGGCACCTTTGGAAAAATTCAAAATATTATTTTATAATAAAGTCATATTCTATTTATAATAGCTCAAAATTGATTTATTTCTAAGATAATTCGGGGATGGGTCAAATCCTCTCAACCAACATGTTTTAGACAAGTTTAGGTTAGTATTTTAACGTTATCTTTTAGATTTAACTCTAAGTTAAATAATTTAACTTTTACAGTGTCTTCCTGTTTTCTTACACTATATGGTTAATAAACTTAATATAACCAGCCAAAAGAACCCCAAGTGGTTCATTATTAATATATATAACCTTATCTAAGTAATTTGGCCGAAACTTAGATTTTTAAGAATATAATAACAATTAATAATATAATATTTGTTTTAAAAACTATTTCATGTCAATTTTGACACTATTTGGTAATTGATTTTTTTGAAAATCATAACAACATTATTAGTTCTAAAAAAGTGAATTAAATAAATAATAACATGTACTAGTAACCTATAAAATTATTGGAATTCATAAAAAGTCTCAAATTACATTTATTTGGGTATTTATAACATCAATTATTTTAATATTTCATTATTTAGGTAATTACTGCATCATCATTGTGTCATAAATAACTTAATGTATTTAATGTCTAAAAATTATAAATAAAATACCATTAGGTAGTAAATATTTTTATATTTCTAATGAATATTTATATCCTAAAATATGACTTATATAACACCATATAAAAAATAATTTACTAAAATAGTTTTGTTAATGTCAATTTTGTCTTTACATTAAATTAATTAATCTAATGTGTCATTGTCTTTCATAAGTGGCTCCATGGGGTCCCAAAATCTACCCAAGGATGTCCATGGCCGGAAATTACTCATACAATTAGGCTTGGACAAGTGTTAAGGTAATTTGGAATTATTATAATATTCATTTAACCTTGAATTACCCTATTTACTTTTAACCGTGGTAAATAAAAGGAAAAAGTTACTATTCACCAAAAATTATTTTCATCTTACTGAACCAAATTTTACTTCTTGATAACAACCATGTATGTCGGATTTTTGAAATTCAATTCACATAAGTGGTAAAATTTCATTTAAATGAAATATTCGGTTTTTTAACTACCACTAAGTGGTTTCACTATTCATCAAAAATTGAAATTTTTCAGAAAAATACCAAAAATTCAGCCTATGCTATATTTGATATTCCAAATTCAAAAATGATGTCCATTTTTCCAAATTCAAAACATATAATTGGAAATAAAAAATTTTAAAATTAATTCCCATTATCAAAACAAATAGCGTGTTTTTAAGAAACAATAACTATCAAAAGATCATCACTTGTTTATGTCAAATTTCAATGTGAAATTAATTACAATGACCAAAATTGGATTAAATGGTAAAAATATATTCCAATTATACTTTAAAACCAATTAAAAATATAATCTAACCTTATAAATTATTGCGATGAAAAAAGTTGTTTTTAATTAAAATATAGCATGTTTTTACTATTCATCAAAATATGAAAGTTATCAGAATAATATGAAAAATTTATCCAAATTAAATTTTTATATCCTGATTCCAAGAAGAATTTTATTTTGTCAAATTGAACTTATAAACATGTTAAAAACTAGATTTAAAGTGGGTGCGCCATCAAAAGGCGGAAAAACTGCATTTTTTGAAAAATACTTATTTTACCCGAAAAATTTATTTTGTTCTCATACCATGTTCTAGAAAATATGTAAGATGAATAATAATGTTATAAAATTCAAAATTTAGTTAATACTATTCATAACGTCTAGTTCATAATAATATTATAACAATATATCGTTGTTTAGTGAAACCTGGTATTGCGTACTACACACGTTATCGAGGAAGGTCACGATTGCGTGTAATGCAAGCCAAGTCAGGGTTTCATGTTGTGAAAGATTCCTTTGTTGTTTCGTATAACATAATCCAACCATATTTCATTTATACATTGAATATATATATATATACACACACACACACACACTCAATGTTGCGTAGAATGACTACTATCAAATGAACTTGAGATTGTGTGTAACACAATCCAAGAATAGTGTTGTGTATACTGCAATCTAATACGATGTTGCATATAGCACAATATAATCTTGGTGTATCATAAAACACATGACATCAAATAAATTAAAAATAATACGTATCATAAAATATCGGGGTGTTCCAATCAAACCATGGGATAAATAAATTTCCCATGATGAACGTGAAAATTAATAAGGGAGAAATATATAATCCACAAACATTAGGAATGGATGTTAACATTTTTTAATTTTTTCCTAGATCTATTGTCAACTAATTTGATGAATAAATAAGGAATAATCAATATGAACAAATGAATTAACCATAAATAAATCAACCGTCAATGAAAAAATCAACTATTGTTTTTGGAATTGATCTTTGTTCAACCATGATAAAGGAATGTGATGGAATAAAATAAATAAAAAATCCTACATAGAGTTTTGATTGATCAATAATGAAGAAAATTCATTCTTTTTCATCATGGATGAGATCCACACACTCTTTTGGCACATTATCCTCAATATGATCTCAATCCAATTTCATCTTCCAATGATCCTCCAATAAATCCTCTCCAATGAATCCTATTAATACCAAGGTTGGGATAATAACCCCAGGGATTAGGTATCAACATGTTTAAATAGAGGATTCTTGGTCACTATGTCAAATAAAAGAAATTAATAAATTAATTTATTTTATTTTATTATTTTCCCCCATGGAAGCACATTACCAAAATTCCCAACATAGACAATGATTATGTCACACCTAGGGAAAATCATATTCTATTAACTCAATGAAGGCCACATATTTCTAATATTATCCTCCATTATAGATTTATTACTCTTTTTCAGATAAAATGCACACGTGTGATATTAATATTTTTAATATTTTTCAAATATTAATTCTAGGCTCCCCAGGACTCAGAATCTCATGTCATCTTAGAACCTAGTTCAAAAAATAATCAATATAATATTTTGAAGTAATACTTGTAAAAATAAGAATTGTTACTTTATCCCCACCTTAGGGATTTTATATCGAAAAGCTATATACTCAAAATTTGAGGTTACTGAGATTAAATCTCGGTCTCCCTCTCTTAATTTCTCTCTTAAGGATTATCGTGCTTCCACAAGACACACACAAGGGGAGTCGATCACCCATGAAGGATCCGCTCCTACTGATCCTCCATCTCCATCGAGTACTTTTAAAAGGTTTTCCCATCCTCGATGTCTAGATCACCTCTATCGATAACATGCGGTAGGTCTTGTACATAGCTCCTCATCCATGACATGTGAAAGGCACCATATACCTAGTTTAACTATGGTGGTAGATATAATCAGTAAAACACATCACCAAATCTACAAAATATCTAGAAAGGATCAATGAATTTTTGGGGATAAATTGTGGCCTCGACTAAATATTTATAACCCATATCGAGGTGATACCTTCAAGAACAAATTTTCTCCCTCTTCAAACCCCAAAGGCCTCTATATTCAGTTAGTATAAGACTTATGACATATTTGTGTAGTCCTCATATGATCCTGGATTATCTACGCCTTCTCTATCATATCTTGCACTAACTCTAGGCCCATGTGTATTGAATCACCTAGACCAGTACAAAAAATTTGTGACCTATAGGGTTTCCCATACTGGGCCTCAAATGGTGCTACACCGATGGTGGAATTATAGATATTATTGTATGAAAACTTCACTAAGGGTAGGTGATCCTCCCAACTACAACCCAAGTCCAACATGAAAGCCTGCATCATGTCCTCTAAGAATTGAATGGGTCACTAAGTCTGAAAATCAGTTTTGGGTTCAAAGGGAATACTCAAAAGAAACCGAGCCCCAAAGTACCCCTACAATCCTCTCTATAATAGAAACATGAATTGAAAATCACGGGCTAAAATGATCATCTAGTGAAATCTATGGATCTAGACTATCTCCTTCACATAAAATAATCCCAAGTTATCTAATAAAATCTTCTCTTTAATAGATAGTAAGTGGGCCATCTTGGTGAGTCTTTCGGTGATCACCCAGATGGAATTGTGTCCTCTTGATGTGCATGGTAACCACATCTTTATGTACATATATATATCATCCCACTTCCACTATCTCACCTCAAGGTTTTGAGATAAAACTACTAGAACCTAGTTCTCAACCTTCACCTACTAATAAGTGAGGCTATGGGAGAAAACCTCTACAACGCATCTCTTCATCCATGGACACTAGAACTACTTCTGAGGATCCTGGTACATCTTTTCCACACCTGGATGTACCACTAAGGGTGAAGTATGAAGCTCCCTCATCAACTCCCCTCTCAGCACAATTGACACCAAAATCTATCCTATGAAAAGATTTATATACTCCCTACCTCATAAAATCCATCAAGTGCATGTCCAATGGATATTTAAGTATGTAGGGTTTTGCAACCAATATCCCCAATTTGTCCCTCCCTGACACACATTAAAAGTGGATGGATAAAAACCATCGACTAGATATATGATACTCCATCCTTGTCCACAGAGGACAAATGCAAAGAGGCTATCTACACTGACACCTCACTCAAAAACTCTGAATAGGATCTCCTGCTGAGATCCTCTACCACCATATTCCCCTTCCCAAGAGTATAGATTATATCAAAGTCATAGTGTTAGAGGAACTCCATCCATCTACTATTCATCAAGTTGGTATCATTTTGAGATAAGATATACTAGAAACTCATTTGGCCAGAGTAGACAATACATTGATCACCCAAAAAGTAGTGTATCCACATCTTTAGGGAGAATAATATTGCTGATGGATCCATATCATGGGTCATGTAGTTATGATCATTAAGTCACAACTTAATAGACATATAAGAAACCACCAATAGACTCTACATTCATACACATACTAAACCGATCATTGAGGCATCATTGAATACTACGTACTCAACACCCTCATCTAGAAATATCAAGATGGGGGTACTCACCAACCTCAAATTTAACTCCTGAAATTCCAGATGGGAATTTAATGTCCACATAAAAGGCTTCCCCTTTTAGGTAAAAGGTGTAAAGGGTTCTAAAAATCTAGAGAAATAGGTTATAAACCTATTATATTACCCTTCTGATCCAATTAACCTTTTCACCTTAGAAACACTCTTATACGGATTCCATGCTAGAAATTACTAAACCTTCCAAAGATCCACTACGACTCTTACCTTTGAGATGAAGTTTCCTATAAAATGGACCTCTTGAATCCAGAACTATAACTTAGAGATATTACCATAAAGTTGTTGCTTCTAGATTTTTTTCACAACCTTACTCAAGTGTATCACATGCTCTTCCTCAGATGCTAAGTATACTAGGATATTTCCAATGAAGACCACCAAAAAATGGTCTAGGAAAGTATGAAAGATTTGGTTCTGAGTCCCATGAACACTGCTAGGTATTTCATCAAGATTAAGGGAATCACTTAGTACTCATAGTAACTATAGTGATATCTTAATTCCATCTTCGATATATCCTCATTTCATATTCACATATGGTGATTACCTAATCTAAGTTCAAGATTTGAGAACCATCACTCCCTTATCAACTGATTAATGAGGTTATTGATCCTTGGTAGTGGATACTTACTCTTCATGGTCACATGGTTCAAGAACTGAGAATCAATATATAACCTAAATATACCATCCTCCTTATTGGAAAAAACACTAGGGATGCCTAGGGGGAAACATTGGGTCTTATTAATCCCTTCTTCTATAAGTCCTCCAATTGCACCCTCAGCTCATAAATATTTGTGGGAGGCATACCAAATGATGGTGTAGATATTGGGGCCATACCAAGTTGTAAGTCATTGTAGAATTATAACTCTCCATGGGGAGATAAGCCTAATTCATTCTTAATAAATACTTCCTTATACTCTTTCACCACTACAAGAAACTAGTAACCCATAACATCCAATACTCCTTGAGTCATTCAATCCAACCAGTGGGTAATGGACTGAATTATCCTATTACAGAGCCCATACTACTCCAACACAGTTTCATTTTCACCCACAAAAGGAAACCTCATCCCATTACCCTAGAAGAACTAGATCCTACAACTAAAACACTCTATATGGACATGAACTATGGATAGACAGTCCATACCTAAGATGATGTCATAAGGCCTCATCATTGCTACAAAGAGATACCATATGAAGCTCTCACCTTCAAGAATCAGATTTAACTATCAATAGAAGTGTGTAATCACAAATTCACCTCCCATCATAAGTATCTAAGTGCAAGGGCCAATCCTATGGATCAACTAGAATATCTAATTATTGAATCAGAGAAGTAGTAAGAATGGAATTACTCTCACATATGTCTATAAATATTACAGATACATTATAAATGGAACATATTATACCTCACATAATCCCTGGTTCCTCAGTATCATAAGCCTCCATATCGTGTAGTTTTCCTTATTCTTGACCACATTCTCCTTGATCTAAGAGTGAACCATCTGGGGTGGTAGAAGAAATAGGTCAATCCTCCTACAACCTCATTCTACAATTCCAAACCCTCTTCTACATCCACCACCCTATAGACTTCCTTGATCCTACCTTTATCTTTCCTAGGTAGTCCCTCAACTATCTCATTATTAACTATAATAAAAATAGGATAAACCCATGAAAGATGTCTTTGGCCATCATAAGAGAAAAACTACCTCTCCCTTGACTAAATCAAGCCATATAGAGAGCCTTATACCACTGATCCTCTATCCTGGGATTGTCTCCTGAAGCATCTGATATACCTTGATCCCTAAAACTACTGTTGGATACTTGTTTCTGAGGTCTCAGCCCTTGGGAGAACACTACTAACACCCATTATCAGCATCATATCTATAAGGAATCTGTACACTACTAGTACCCTCTCAAGAAACCTATCATAGGTGTAAATAAAAGATATAATGTAACACCCCAAGATTTCATAGTGTGTTATTTCTTCAAAATAATTCAATAACTTTTACTACATGCAACACCATGTTCAAGCACACCATGACTTACCAAACAAGCCGTTCAAAAGAGGTTATGAATAGTATTAGATAAATTTTAATGTTTATATAATCCTTATAATTTTAGAATCCATATTATGAGTTTCTTAGATATAATGCAAGAACAAATTCATTTTCAGTATTGCACTTTTATCAACTTTAATAGTGAACCCTTTTTAAATACTATATTTTAAACTTTTTGACTAAATGGGGACATCAAAAATTTAAAATGAAACATCCCAAGCTTCCACGGTACGCTTTCTTTGAATAATACAGTAGCGTGTGTTGTATGCAACCTTGAGTTTTAACACACACCACAACCAATCAAACTAGCCGTTATGAATAGTAATACCTAATTTTTGAAATTATATATATTTTATATTTAAAAATGGACTTCATTTTTGGATTCGGAATATCGAAATTATCCTAGGGTGAAATTTTGGTACTTTTCGGATAACTTTTATATTTTGATGAATAGTGAAAATTACTAAATTTTAATTAAAAACAACTTTTTTAATCAAAATAATTAATAGTGATAAATTATGAATTTGAGTGGTTTTAAAGTATATTTAGAATATATTTTTACCATTTAATATAATGTTGGTCATTGGACATAATTTTACAATTAAACCGAACATAAACGAGTGTCAATCTTTTGATAGTTATTATCTCTTAAAAACACGCTTTTTGTTTTGACAGCGGGATTTAATTTTAAATTAATTTCTGCCACTTCTGTGTTTTGAATTTAGGAAAATGGATTCCATATTTGGAATCAGGATGTTAAAATTGTGTAAATAGGTAACTTTTATTTTTAGACATTTTGAATAATTACTGCGGTAAATATTTTATTTACCATGGTTAAGGGTAAATCCGGTAAATAAGGGTTAAAAAAAAAATATTATAATAATACTAAATTACCATAAAACGTGTCTTAACCCTATTGGTTGATACATGGTCGACCATGGGAATCTTTGGGTCTATTTTGGGACCCCATGGATCCACTTGTAAGTGATAATGACACTTTATTTTAATTTAGTTAAAATGAATACAAAAATGACACAAGCATATATCTTTTAGAACAACAATTGTTACATAGGGTTATATATGTTGGATTTTAGATTATAAATATTCATTAGAAAGCTAAAAAGATTTTCTACATAATGATATTTTATTTATAATTTTTAGACATTAAATAATTTATTTTATTTATGACACAATGATGATGCAGTAATTACTATAATAGTGAAAAATTAAAATAATTGATATTATAAACACCCAAATAAATATAATATGAAACTTTTAATGAATTAAACTAATTTTCTAGGATAATATGATATTAATGATATATATTTTATATATAAGCTTCTTTAATTCCATTTTATTTCATACCATTATTCGTTTCATGTTGTATATACATACGATAATTTCATTTGAGGAAGTGCGGACTACCGCCCCCTTAAAATGATATGACTCGTTCATACCACACATGGAACATATAAAGGATGGTGTAAATGAACTTAAGTAACATATATAAAATATTATATTATACTGGAATAGTAATATACCTATGTATAATTTGGATTCGATTCTTTTAAAATAAAAATTAAATGGAAGTAGCGTTCGTGCGTACGTACGGACTACCGTCTCCACGAACGCGATGAGATTCATTCTCCATCGTATAATTTGATGATTTAAAAATGATGTTTAAGAACTTGATACCATTCTGTATATGAATAATATACATCCCATTAATAACGAATATGTCTCACATAACAAAGAATATAAAGTAAAATGAACCCGTTAACACCCGAAATGACGATAATTCTAAAATATTATTAACAAATCAATGATAAAAGATCATATATGATATCATATTAATGTATATGATTCTTGTATAATTTAATAACAATTATTTCACCATTATACAGGAGGTTAACCGACCCCAACAAAGTAAAAGTACAAGGTAAGGGATTTTCTTATCTCACTTTCAATTCCGTGAGATTTCCATTGTTCACCACTTAATTATTGCATGTGGTGTATGTGTACTGCCCATGATTGTATTCATTGTGTAATATACTTTAATTTATGGGTATTTACATCATCATGGTATGATACTTCTTTCATGGGTGTATGTTTCGAAAGTTACCTAATCGATAAGGGAATTTGAGATTTCAATTTCCACTCATTTGGCTTTACACATATTTCATTGATTATATTACCCCAAGATTATGTGTGGAATCACTATTCATTTGATTATGTCATAATTTCCACTCCCCTTCCTGTGGATAGAAGTTTGATACACATAATCACTCCATTGGTAATTCTCAAGTCATTGATATGAATTTGATAAGAGTAATTTTAACTCATTCTCCATTTGTTGAGTTAAACATCCAATTCGTTGGTATTGTTTTTTACAAGAATATGTGTGAATGTCCTTTGATTGTTTTACACTGAATATCCAATCATATTTAGTGTATTTATATTTGTCACACATAATTATGTCATTGATTTATCCTTAACCTAAGGATACAACCTTTTTGAGAAATTTCATCTCAATTTACATTCCATTGAGACTTCTTTGATGATATACACCAAATCACTTCTATGTGGTGTATATAATGTACTTTGACATAGTATATCATGAATTCCTTTATTCTCATGATATTACAATGTTTTGATTACCTCAATTATTTGTATTCAAGTGTCTCTCTTTTGGTTAGAAACTCTAACCAAAATACCATTTTAAAATGTTTTAAAGAATTATTCTTCTAAATCATGCTCATTAATGTCCATATTTTAAAAATGGTTTTAAGGATTTATTTATATGGACATTAAAGTTTTAAAATTAAAACTCCTTTTAAAAGTTTCAAAGTGGTATGGGACACTTTGATTCAAAAATATACTTTTAAATGGCTTCTTGACAAATAGTGTGACTTTTAAATGTTTTCAAGAAAAGGGGGATATTTCTCTCAAATAGTTTTGATGATTATTTTCATCTATGTCAACATCCTTCATTATTATTGATTGAGGTTAATGTGATACAATAAAATCTTCCATATTGTATCGAATGAATTATGTTTGACTGTGGATGTGCTATTTTTATACCATTCATGGGTTGTGGTGAAAGTATTGACATTTCGTATGCTAGTTTAATACGAATGTTTACGTTATGTTTAAACCTTTTCATATGGGAATGCATTGGACTTAATAAGTGACGGGTGGAGCCCGCTATAGCTCCTCGATGCATCGGTAGGTCTCATGAGACAAACTAGTGTCTTGGCACAAGGCCTTGGCAAAATCTTATTTGTAGTCTTGGCACGAGGCCTTGGCTATGTGGTTATGATAGTCTGGAATTATGCATTCCATCATTATGAAAGTGGTTATTGATATTGCATGTGATCATTCGACTAGTAGAATATCCATGTGAGTAAGTAAATGGCATTATTTCATTTTACCTTTGCCATTTTATGCTGAAGTTCAAGTTTAAAAGGCTTTTGTTTTAGTTATAAATTTCCTTAAGTGTTTATGCTCATTTATGAAAGCTTCTGCTATAATGTTATCCTTACTGAGCATCCGAGCTCACCCCTTTCAATGTTTTATTTTTTTTCCCAGGATTATGAAGAAGTAATTTATGAATGACCTGCAGGGATAGTATGAGGGGATATGAAGACAAGATGTTTTTTTTATGATGTAATGTAAAAATTTATGGATGTATCTAGTTATTCCAAGGCTACTAAACTAATCGGTCTTTCGAGACTTGATCTTTCTCGTGATCATGCCAATGTTATGTAATTAATGCACAGACTCTGGGTAGCTGGGGTCGGGGCGTTACAGTTGGTATCAGAGGAAGTTTAGTACAAACCTTGGAAACTAGATTTAGATAAACTCTGATTAGAGCACGTAGACCTAAGATGAACTTTGAGGATTAGTATAGAAGAACTTCCTAGAATTTTGGTATTGTAGAGATTTTGTGAGTTTTCCGAGCAATACATCCCTGTATGGATACGAGCAGGTAGAGGCGGCTCTGGCACAGATGTACCTAGGGGTAAAACCCGAAAACACCGCTTTGAGCTAGACTCGAACGGGAACTGGTGCACGACAACGGGCCTTGCTGCACTCTTGGTTACGACACTCCCGGGGGATATGTTTAGGATAACTCTCATTTTCTTTACAAATCATTATGAAGGGTTTATGAGTATATACTTCCTCAAAGAAAACATTTTTATGATTATGGATTATATCCATAAATAGTTCAATTTATGTTAAGTGTTTTATAAGTATGGGATTATGTATTTTGATTCATAAACTGATCTAGTTTATGCCATTGTTTAGAAATGGCGCCCAGTAGAAGGAATGAGAACTCCAGAAATGCACATGATCCAAAGAGAAGGAAGGATCATATCTTTCATGGTCTTAAGCTAGAATTTATAAGAGAAATAGTCTCACATGTATTATCATCATATGAAGAAATAATATCATGTGTTGATAAGATAAGTAAAGAGTTTACTGAGTCCTATGGATTTGAAGGGAAGCAAGAGAAGAAAAGAATGGAAGAGAGAAAGATGGATAAAGGGAAGAGGAAAAAGATGAATTTTCCCATATGTGACAACTGTGGGAAGAAACACCCTGGAACTTGCCTGAAAGGAATGGGAGTTTGTTATAAGTGTGGAGGAAAAGGGAACAAAGTACATGACTGCAAGGGTGAGAAAATGGTTTCAAATGTACAATGCTTCATTTGCAAGGAGTTTGGACACTACGCGAACCTATGTCCCAGTCATCAGACTATGCCGCAAATGATGTTATTGGATAATAATCAAGTTATGATACTACCACAGATGAAGAGGAATGATTAGAGTTCTTATGTTGATTATGTCAATTGAGTGTTGTATCAACAATGTACTTGTTATAATAATTATGGAGTATATAAGGATTGTACTGCAGTACTATTTCATTAAGGACTTGAGATTATGTGGAACAAAGAAAAGTGACTCAATAGCAGGATAAATTTTTGGAAAATATATGGTTGAGAGAATGATAAATCATAATATAGTTCTGATACTGAGGTAGTGATTTTGGAATAATACATGATTGATTTGGATAAATTATATTGGATATTCTTGACTACCTTGAACTGATTAATGAATTGTATATTCCATCATTGTTGGGGTTTAAAACATTTTTGTATTGATGAAGTATATCCAACATTTTATATGGAATAAGGGAGCATGAATGTAATCAATAAAGATTATGGTAAATCAGGATGTTTCAGTGTATTAAAATAATACAAGATGAAGGTATTCATATGCTATTGCAGGGTAAAAAGGATCTATATTATGTTTACCTTCCTTATAAATGTTGGACTGTGAGTTTGGACAGAAGTATTTTGGATAGTTCTAGTTTGGATTATTTTGGATTACCATAAAAGGAAAACCCGGAGGTTGGGCGGCAACCCGTCGCGTCCGGCAAGGCTGCGAGACTTGAACCCGCAACCGAAGGGCGACAAGGGTGTATCACCTACCACTGGCCCACGAGATGTCCTGGATTAAATAATGTTGTTTTTTTAAAGATCTGGTAGATGAATTATAAATTCATTTATTTTGGAACCCTGTACGAATAGTATAAATAAAAAAAATTACATTCTATTATCTTTTAGAGTGAAAGATGAGTTTGTGGTAGAAATTTATTAATGGATAAAACTCTAATTATAAAGTAAGTATATCTCCTTATGATATTAGCCAATCTCATAAATATATTCCTCAACATTAATAAAAGGAACTTAGAACAAAAATGTTGTCCTATATGGTACCTTAAATCATCACTAATTCATGGCTTTGGGATTGTTGGCCTTTTCATAGCCATGTTCTCTACCACTCTCCATCAGATAATTGATTTCTCCTCCATATCCATATTTTCCTTCATGGAACCCTAGTATGTGTTATTTTCGGTAATCTTCATACTTTCGACTCTTTATTTTAAATAGAGGCCTCATTAATTCATTTTTCGATGTGGGATTTCAACTAAGATATTTTGAAACGTCAAAAATGTGTTATCCTAATACCATATGTTTTGTTGAACCGATGGTATTTCAAATCATCATAGATTGATGATTATAAGGACCTCAATTTTACACTTGTTTGTGATTGATGACCTCAATCACCACCTATAAATATTTACGTTTTTCCTCCAATTATATGTCTCTAGTTGCCACCAATGTTCTCCTAATCGAGATCATAATTTGGTGGTGACCCTTTGATTTCTCTTTTTCTCATATTAAGACTAAATTTTAGTAACCCAATTTCCGATGTGGGTTTTCCCACAAATATATTATCTATTTTCAACCTTTTTTTTTCGAAGAACAATTTCAAATTGCGAGGACGCAATTTATTGAAGGAGGGGAGAATGTAACACCCCAAGATTTCATAGTGTGTTATTTCTTCAAAATAATTCAATAACTTTTACTACATGCAACACCATGTTCAAGCAGACCATGACTTACCAAACAAGCCGTTCAAAAGAGGTTATGAATAGTATTAGATAAATTTTAATGTTTATATAATCCTTATAATTTTAGAATCCATATTATGAGTTTCTTAGATATAATGCAAGAACAAATTCATTTTCAGTATTGCACTTTTATCAACTTTAATAGTGAACCCTTTTTAAATACTATATTTTAAACTTTTTGACTAAATGGGGACATCAAAAATTTAAAATGAAACATCCCAAGCTTCCACGGTACGCTTTCTTTGAATAATACAGTAGCGTGTGTTGTATGCAACCTTGAGTTTTAACACACACCACAACCAATCAAACTAGCCGTTATGAATAGTAATACCTAATTTTTGAAATTATATATATTTTATATTTAAAAATGGACTTCATTTTTGGATTCGGAATATCGAAATTATCCTAGGGTGAAATTTTGGTACTTTTCGGATAACTTTTATATTTTGATGAATAGTGAAAATTACTAAATTTTAATTAAAAACAACTTTTTTAATCAAAATAATTAATAGTGATAAATTATGAATTTGAGTGGTTTTAAAGTATATTTAGAATATATTTTTACCATTTAATATAATGTTGGTCATTGGACATAATTTTACAATTAAACCGAACATAAACGAGTGTCAATCTTTTGATAGTTATTATCTCTTAAAAACACGCTTTTTGTTTTGACAGCGGGATTTAATTTTAAATTAATTTCTGCCACTTCTGTGTTTTGAATTTAGGAAAATGGATTCCATATTTGGAATCAGGATGTTAAAATTGTGTAAATAGGTAACTTTTATTTTTAGACATTTTGAATAATTACTGCGGTAAATATTTTATTTACCATGGTTAAGGGTAAATCCGGTAAATAAGGGTTAAAAAAAAATATTATAATAATACTAAATTACCCTAAAACGTGTCTTAACCCTATTGGTTGATACATGGTCGACCATGGGAATCTTTGGGTCTATTTTGGGACCCCATGGATCCACTTGTAAGTGATAATGACACTTTATTTTAATTTAGTTAAAATGAATACAAAAATGACACAAGCATATATCTTTTAGAACAACAATTGTTACATAGGGTTATATATGTTGGATTTTAGATTATAAATATTCATTAGAAATCTAAAAAGATTTTCTACATAATGATATTTTATTTATAATTTTTAGACATTAAATAATTTATTTTATTTATGACACAATGATGATGCAGTAATTACTATAATAGTGAAAAATTAAAATAATTGATATTATAAACACCCAAATAAATATAATATGAAACTTTTAATGAATTAAACTAATTTTCTAGGATAATATGATATTAATGATATATATTTTATATATAAGCTTCTTTAATTCCATTTTATTTCATACCATTATTCGTTTCATGTTGTATATACATACGATAATTTCATTTGAGGAAGTGCGGACTACCGCCCCCTTAAAATGATATGACTCGTTCATACCACACATGGAACGTATAAAGGATGGTGTAAATGAACTTAAGTAACATATATAAAATATTATATTATACTGGAATAGTAATATACCTATGTATAATTTGGATTCGATTCTTTTAAAATAAAAATTAAATGGAAGTAGCGTTCGTGCGTACGTACGGACTACCGTCTCCACGAACGCGATGAGATTCATTCTCCATCGTATAATTTGATGATTTAAAAATGATGTTTAAGAACTTGATACCATTCTGTATATGAATAATATACATCCCATTAATAACGAATATGTCTCACATAACAAAGAATATAAAGTAAAATGAACCCGTTAACACCCGAAATGACGATAATTCTAAAATATTATTAACAAATCAATGATAAAAGATCATATATGATATCATATTAATGTATATGATTCTTGTATAATTTAATAACAATTATTTCACCATTATACAGGAGGTTAACCGACCCCAACAAAGTAAAAGTACAAGGTAAGGGATTTTCTTATCTCACTTTCAATTCCGTGAGATTTCCATTGTTCACCACTTAATTATTGCATGTGGTGTATGTGTACTGCCCATGATTGTATTCATTGTGTAATATACTTTAATTTATGGGTATTTACATCATCATGGTATGATACTTCTTTCATGGGTGTATGTTTCGAAAGTTACCTAATCGATAAGGGAATTTGAGATTTCAATTTCCACTCATTTGGCTTTACACATATTTCATTGATTATATTACCCCAAGATTATGTGTGGAATCACTATTCATTTGATTATGTCATAATTTCCACTCCCCTTCCTGTGGATAGAAGTTTGATACACATAATCACTCCATTGGTAATTCTCAAGTCATTGATATGAATTTGATAAGAGTAATTTTAACTCATTCTCCATTTGTTGAGTTAAACATCCAATTCGTTGGTATTGTTTTTTACAAGAATATGTGTGAATGTCCTTTGATTGTTTTACACTGAATATACAATCATATTTAGTGTATTTATATTTGTCACACATAATTATGTCATTGATTTATCCTTAACCTAAGGATACAACCTTTTTGAGAAATTTCATCTCAATTTACATTCCATTGAGACTTCTTTGATGATATACACCAAATCACTTCTATGTGGTGTATATAATGTACTTTGACATAGTATATCATGAATTCCTTTATTCTCATGATATTACAATGTTTTGATTACCTCAATTATTTGTATTCAAGTGTCTCTCTTTTGGTTAGAAACTCTAACCAAAATACCATTTTAAAATGTTTTAAAGAATTATTCTTCTAAATCATGCTCATTAATGTCCATATTTTAAAAATGGTTTTAAGGATTTTTTTATATGGACATTAAAGTTTTAAAATTAAAACTCCTTTTAAAAGTTTCAAAGTGGTATGGGACACTTTGATTCAAAAATATACTTTTAAATGGCTTCTTGACAAATAGTGTGACTTTTAAATGTTTTCAAGAAAAGGGGGATATTTCTCTCAAATAGTTTTGATGATTATTTTCATCTATGTCAACATCCTTCATTATTATTGATTGAGGTTAATGTGATACAATACAATCTTCCATATTGTATCGAATGAATTATGTTTGACTGTGGATGTGCTATTTTTATACCATTCATGGTTTGTGGTGAAAGTATTGACATTTCGTATGCTAGTTTAATACGAATGTTTACGTTATGTTTAAACCTTTTCATATGGGAATGCATTGGACTTAATAAGTGACGGGTGGAGCCCGCTATAGCTCCTCGATGCATCGGTAGGTCTCATGAGACAAACTAGTGTCTTGGCACAAGGCCTTGGCAAAATCTTATTTGTAGTCTTGGCACGAGGCCTTGGCTATGTGGTTATGATAGTCTGGCATTATGCATTCCATCATTATGAAAGTGGTTATTGATATTGCATGTGATCATTCGACTAGTAGAATATCCATGTGAGTAAGTAAATGGCATTATTTCATTTTACCTTTGCCATTTTATGCTGAAGTTCAAGTTTAAAAGGCTTTTGTTTTAGTTATAAATTGCCTTAAGTGTTTATGCTCATTTATGAAAGCTTCTGCTATAATGTTATCCTTACTGAGCATCCGAGCTCACCCCTTTCAATGTTTTATTTTTTTTTCCCAGGATTATGAAGAAGTAATTTATGAATGACCTGCAGGGATAGTATGAGGGGATATGAAGACAAGATGTTTTTTTTATGATGTAATGTAAAAATTTATGGATGTATCTAGTTATTCCAAGGCTACTAAACTAATCGGTCTTTCGAGACTTGATCTTTCTCGTGATCATGCCAATGTTATGTAATTAATGCACAGACTCTGGGTAGCTGGGGTCGGGGCGTTACATATAACAAGTATTTTGAGAGATTAGTAAACCTAACCAAATACTCCTCTATGGTCATACTACCCTGCTATAGATGCAGAAGATTCTAGATGTGTACTGATCACAATAAGGCTAGATAAAACTCCACCCTAAAGAGATTATTGAAGTCTGAATAGGAGAGTTCTATCTCATCAAGTAACTGATTCACTAGACTTTCCCATTTCCCAGTGAAGACCTAATAAAGACTCACCCTCAGGACTTCCATATGATCTAAAGGCATCCTAAAAATATGGAAAACTCTTGTGACTACCTCTCGATAGTCCTTATCCAAATAGTGGTCTATCTCACCTCTAGACCTTGGATCTCACTAACTCTTGAAATCATACATCACACTCTTCCTGCATGTATTCATATCCAACACTGCCAATTCTTTCTACTTCTTAAAGGGTGGTGGTGTAGATGATAAAACACCCAGAGTTACCACCTCATGTATTGGACCTTGTACTGGAGCCTCATCACTCAGTGGATTATCCTCACGATCATATGATGGAATCCTGGAAAGTTGTCTTCTGGGAGACATCCTAAAATAAACATGATATACCATAATCAAAGAGTATATAAGGGGATATGATTGAAGAAGGATGTGAAAACCATAAACCATTCATATATGATGCATTTACCAATTATTTCCATTCAACCAATGTCTACATGTACTGAGTCAACATGAAGGTTTTAAACTCTTAATGAATGGATACATCGACTTCCACACCAATAGTGGGATCTCTGGTTTGAGAGATGAACTCAAAACACTTTTAACACTATTTCCCTAAATCCCAAACCAATCTCACAGACTCTGTTCCTATGGTAGAATTGAATCATATGATACCACTCTATCATAAACTGACCTGATGGGGCCTATGCCCTAACTACCCTAATCCCCTCTCAAATTGGCTAGGGGCTGGTGACAAGTACTGAGTAAGCATATCACACCCATGTGTGGCATTAAACAAATTTACCCATACAGACACACATATCTCCGAGACAATAAAATATAGAAATGTATAATAAATAATACATATGCATGAATACATGTATAATACCATAATAAAAGTATAATAATAATGTACTAAAAGCGATAAAGGAACAAAATATATGCCCAACTGAAAAATAGAGAATGTATAACCATATGAGATGGAGGATACTACTATAAAATGAAGCCACCTGGAAAAAACCTTAATATGTTTATCACAAACTATGCCATACCCTCTACCTATCCTCTTAGGACTACATTAAAAAGGTCCATCCTCTGAATAAGACACGACACGCGTGGGAAGATCCCATGTTGCAGTGAGTCTAAAAATACTCAGCATGCTGCAAATCAGACCCATTTCACTCATAAGTAACCAATCCATTTCATCCACATGACCTCAAGTGTGCCTACCCATATGCTAGAGGATGGAGAATAGTAGTGGGAGTATATACTAGTACAATGGGGAGACAATACACCCATGATCAGAGTGTATTAGGAAGAAATATAATAATAGTAAGTAGAAGAAATAGTAATAAAAAATCTACAGTAGAATAGAAATAAATCATACAGATATAATCAGTAGGAGGAAGCTAAATCAATTTCATATAAAAAAATGATGATCATTTCATGGAACTAATCAAAAGGTAATACACATGGGGTATAGAGGTATATACATATATTATATTCTATACAAAAAATATAGAGAGGGAAAACATGCCTCCACTAGTATCATGACCATATGATTTTTCTAACTATCCCATAATCAATCCTAGGATAGTAAGTCAAACATCCAAAGGTGGATGGTTCCATTTATCCCCACTTACAACCATGAGGTCTGTTCATCTATCAACGTTCATCCCAAACATGGAGTGATATATAATTATTAGGCCTCCACCAACAGATTTTATAACTCTCCATTCAGTGCATATATGATAAGAAGTGTGTAGGTAATTTTGAATGTAAGATAGTTAATAGATAAATAAATAAATAAATCATCTTGGATTGGGTTCCTCATGGGAATCCTGACTGAAACTACATGCTTTGGCCTAAATTATATGTCTCTGAAGAGATGTCACCCAACATGTACATTCATATATATAAAGTTTTGTATTTATATGAATCATATACATATAGACATATATTTTCATATAAATATAGATGCAAAAATTCTTAGGACCTAAGGTGTAAGCCCAAGGAATCCACCCTTAATTTTGAGGGGTTTCATGACCCCCATGGAATATGAGCATGGATATATAACTGATTCATCATATAATACCAATATAAATCATGGACTAAACCCAAGAATGTTCTTTTTCTTGGATAAAAAATCCTTATTTTTAGATTAACTAGCTTCCTATGATCATCCAAGGAGTACCATATAAGTAGCCTAGGTATCACTCCAGGTACACTAATAAAACCATCACCATGGAAGTCCATCCAAGGCATCTATATAAGGACCCACGTACCACTCACAACATAGTATAAAGAATATCCCTCTGAGTTAGCCCATGGTGTACCATATTAGGAACCAATTATCGCTTGTGGTATGCTATAATGATAATGGCTATCGAGGCAGTCCAAGGTAATCCACTAGAGAACCTAGTGCCACTCATGGGAAGTATAAGGACATATAGTCAGTGAGTCCATCTATGGTATTCTATAAATAACCCATGTATCAATCCCGATATTCTATAATCAATTATAACTTTTAGGTGTTAAGATTGATGATCCCATTCAAGGAATACTAAATTGGGTTATTTTTATCACCGAAGACATGGTTTAAGTAAAGGTCATTGTGAGATTTAAACTCATACCATTTCATAATACATTTTAATCATGTTGTCTAAGTCATTTAATATGGTAAATTAAACTATAATAATAGGAGTAAGAGTACATACATATGGACTATAATTTTTCCTTAGTTGAATTCAAAATATTCCACTATCATAAGGGGAAAATAAATACACCAAAAAGGGTAGTATAAAATATTTCAAAACTGTGTGGTTCATAGGAATTTAAAGAAGGAACACCCTTAGGGATGGCTCACATTGATGTGGTAATCCTATAACATTGATTACCAAATTTATGGAATTATAATAAGAATGGAATCATAATTTAATTTAATTAATTTTACATTTAGGAGGCATCACCAGAATGTTCTTATGTTCACTTGAATGGTGCACCATATAAAACATCAAGACTTCATAAAAAAATACAAGACCACCCAAATTAGTTTTTTTGTAATCTTCTATACCATTACCATTCATTAAATTGAATATTTAATAGAATAAATCCGAAAAAGATGAAAATTCCTTGAAAATAAGGAATATTATATTACACAAAAATAGCATCAAAGATGATGGGATAAACCAAGAAAATAAGGAAGAGGAATGAAGCTCTTACCAACATACTTCCAACACAATTGATGATGAAGGAATCCGACCTCGAATAGAAGAGTGGGATGAACTCCTATGTTTATGCATGAGAAGATCTACTCACTTGGATTATCTTAGTGAAAATATGGGAATAGGTTAAAGTGGGGGTATTCTTTCCATTTAAAAAAATTGGTCATGTCATAGTCATAGTATGAATAAAATTCTTTTCATGAACTCCTCATGTTTCATTTTTATTTGAGGAAAAATCAGTTCATGTCAGGAATAGAATTCATGATGTTCTTTGAATTCACTTTCCAAAAAAATAAAAGGGTATAGCTAGAGAAATTTAAGTTGTGAATTGAATTCATGTTGTGAATTAGTTTTTTTAACTAAGATCCAGCTCACTAATTTCTTCCTTTAAAAAAAAACAAACTGACCTCTTAGAGCAGTTATGAGGGATTAAACCAAAATTAAATCTTAATGAGGGTTCAATTAAATTTTAAATAATCCATAACACTCTGAAAATATGATAAATTACAAAATACCCTCATTAAAATAAATCATCCCCAAGTTTCCCTTTCTGAGGGTGGTAAAAAGTCATCCCAGAAATGTTTTGGCCATTGAGTTTGTATGTATTCGTCTCTCTATCAGGTCTCATCTTGTACATGGGCATGTTTCCAAGGCACCCATACTAGAGTAATTGACCTGCCTTAGAGAAAAATTATACTCCAATCAATGATACATACTGGGTGCTCCTCAAAGGACTCATATGTATCCACCTCTATATCCATAAGGTCAAATGAATAAGATGGGTTAAAATAATAACATATAAGCTATGATATAAGGAATACATTGTGCATGACCTAGTACCTCTAAGGTAAATCCAACTGATTTTCTTCCTTACCAAATATCTCTATAATCTTGAAAGGCCCAACATAATAAGGTAATACCATTACATATTTCATAATTCAACTATAACCTAGTCTTGATGAAACTCATAGAAAGACATGATATCTTACATCAAACTCTAGAGGTTGGAGGTAATGACCAGTATAAGACTTTTTCTGAGACTGAGCTATAAAC
The DNA here is from genome assembly GCA_963277665.1 of Viscum album. Lineage (NCBI taxonomy): Eukaryota > Viridiplantae > Streptophyta > Magnoliopsida > Santalales > Viscaceae > Viscum > Viscum album. Next base: position 1,400,226,776 of record OY728121.1, on the reverse strand, counting down.
ATACACTTATAAACAGGATATACCTTCTTTGAAGTCTCCTAAATGGGATGAGGTCCCAGTATCACTACCTCACCTACTTCCAACTAACACATGGGTGAATGACATGACATACCATATAGGGCCTTGTAAGGTTTCATTTGAATAGTTTCCTTAAAGCTATTATTGTATAAACACTTTATGATATGTACTTTATTCTCCAAATTAACTTTGAAATCAAGGATTAATAACTAAATCATGTCTTATAACACCCATATTATACACTCAGATTGACCATCAGTCTGAGGGTGGAAATTTGTACTCAGATTCACTTGTGAACCCAATTATTTCTGTAACCCCTGCGAGAACTGAAATGTAAATTGAGTTTACATATCTGATATGATATAATGAAAAACATTGTGAAAGTTTAAAATCTACCAAATGTAAATCCTCCTAATATTATCTATTGAAAAGTTATCCTTTATCAGAAGAAATTATGAAACCTTGGTCATCCAGTCCAAAAACACCAATACTACATCATTACCATGAGGGGATCTTCGAAATATCTCTACAATATCTCTAGTTTTTTCATTTAATTTACACTCAGTAATAGAAAAAGGATTAAAATTTCCCACAAGACACTAGTTTTCTACCTTAACCTATTGACAGGTGGAAAATTAGTTGATAAAATCTATAATCTTCCTCTTCATATCCGACCACCAATACTGACGATTTTTGTATCATTATATCTTTGTAAGACTAGGGTGTACTGACCAAATGGACGCAAGAAATTACTAAATCAATTCTCTCTATTTATTTGTAGGAAACTAGATACATCCTTGGATGTGTTGAATATCATCCATGCCAAAGACCTGACCAAGGGGTGGTTCCCCACCCGATACATTTTCCCTCAGGACTAAGCCCACGAGATCTGAAAGCTATCTTGTCCTTACTCATTATAGAAGGGAGTATGTAACTTCTAAATATACTAAAAAAATATTCCCATGATATTCCTAAACCTTCCAGTGAATCTTAGAAAATAGGTTCATCAATTTCCACTCACAACTGGCCTCTTGGACAACTAGTGTCTTCGTTTTCCATCTTAGGGAATTAGTTATAGTATTTCCCTTCCCAGGTGTATAAGAAAGATCAACGTATAATGACTAAAGGCACTCTACCATCCTATGCTTCCTGGGATTCATGTCATGATATATGTAAATGTATTTGATAATTTTATGGTCTATGTAAATGAGTAACTTCTACCCCAATAGATAATAATTCCCACAACATAAAGCATGAACCATAATTTCCAGCTTCAGGTCATACATAGGGTAATTCTACTCATGATGTCTTAGCTGGTAGGAATATTACACCACAAAATTTTCTCCCTTTATCAAAAAAATACTCCATGACCAATTTATAATGCATAAAAAACTATATAGCTTCTACCTAGTTGCAGAATAATTAGGATTAGCACTGAAGCAAATCTCCCATTTGGATCCTGAAAGGATGTCTAACATGTGTCTGACCATAAAAACTCAACACCATTATTAGTCAAGACATTGAGAGGTACTTATAGGCATGAAAATTCATGAATTAAATGTCTATAATATCCTAATATCCCCAAGAAACTATGTTTTTCAAAGGAATTATTGGGATATTCCTAAGAAAATACAATGTTCACCTTCTCTAGGTTAACAGACACTTCTACCTTTGAAATGAGATGACCTAAGAAGTGATTTTTTTGATCCAGAAGTGGGATTTTGTGATCTTAGCATACAACTAGTGCTATCTCAGTTTATTTATCAAGATATTAAGATATTTTTAATGGTATTGTAGAGCTTACGAATACCCCAAGATATCATCCATTAAGACCACCATAAATTAATCTAGATATGGTTGGAAAACCTAATTTATTAGGGCCATTAAAACTTTTTTCATGTTCTTAAGGCCGAATGAAATAACTAGATAAAAATAGAAGATGTATCTTCTCAGGGATGTTATACATTTTATGCCTGATAACCTAACACACACCTGATGGTAGTCCAAACTCTAGTTGATCTTAGCGAAAACTATCATTCCTCATTGTTGGTCGAAGAGGTCATTCATAAGAGGTATTATATTCTGGTTCTTAACCATAAGATGGTTTAACTAATGATAATCCACACAAAATATGAGGGTTACTTCTACCTTATTGGTGAAAAGGATAGGTGAAACCCATATGGAATTACTATTTTATATAAATCAATTAGATTCAAAGTCCTCTAACTTCCTTTTGAGTTTCTAGAGCTCTGCAGGTGCCATCATATATGGATGAAAGGAAACTAGTTCCACTCTTGGAACTTTCTCGGTGCTAAACTCCACCTCTATAATAAGAGATAATATAAATAAAATTTCAGGTAAAATGTCTAAAAAATGATCCACCAAAGGAAGGAACTCCATACATCACATACATGGGAAACTCATAAAGAGACTAGCCATCTACGTTGTCACTCTACCCATCCCATGATGCTCCAATCTATATAGACTCTACTAGACATCCATTCACCCTTATGAATGAAGGTACCAACCTCAGGTGATGTAAATAACACCCTTTTATGATCGCAATCAATGTGATCATGATAAGGAACTTAGTATACCATCCTATGTATGATGGAAATTCCCATCATCTTGAATAAAAAGAGATCCCATACAAAAAGATATCTACCTATCTCAATTGAGAATCCCATATATTGGAATACACACTTGTTTCAGATCCCTAATGGTGTTTCAAGAGTCATAATTCCACAAAAGTACTCTATTTATTTTACTATACTATAAAAGGCCCTGGAATATGCTCCTTAGTAGTAGGAAACACTACATACATATGGATAAATCTGTGGACCTGAGATGCAACCACTACTGGAAAACAGTTCTATACCCACGGTTTTGCAAAAAACCGTGTGTATAGGGTACCCATTGATAAAACACTATTTTATTGAATATTTTATTGATAATAAATGAAATAATTTCCTCACATTGTGTTAAATATGTTTATTTATAAAATATTTGGGATTTGATCATTCATTTGAAAATTTGGTGAAAATTCCAGTTTTACCCTTTATAGTTCACTATAGTATTTCGAAGCTAAATATTTTTATATTTATTATTTGAATTTTAAATTTTGTAACAGTGTTCCTAACATAATTATCTAAAACTTTTATTCAGGACACTAAAGCTAAAGAGTGCATTTGTATCCCTAGCCCTCACAAACTCTATTTAAAGGGGGTTTTAACTCTTTGAGAGGGCGGGTTGAGGCTTTGGGAAGGTGTGGCCGAAAGGTTGTCTCTTGGGATCCCCTCACAACTCTTGGAAGAAGTAAGCCTTTCTGAAAACCTCTCTTCCAAAAAGGCTCTCCTCTCTCACCTCTTCTTTGTATTTCTTTTCTTTCATGTTTGTTTCTTGAATTTTTCTTCAAATAATATTCTATGTTCATCCCTCTTATTCTTATCTTAATCTTCTTAATTGGGTTGGAATCAAGAGTGGAGACAAGATTGGGTTCTACCCTTTCAATCCGTTGCTTATGCAAAACGTCTCCACGATGACTACACCACCCATGGAAGAGTAGTTCTTTTTAGTAATCGATCGACCTCTATCCTTCTTCATTCATTTATTTTGAATCAATGAGCTACTGTAATTCACATATTATGATCTATTAATTGAGTTTTTAATTTAAATTAAACTAAGAAAGCAATTGAATAGTTAACACAAAACACACGAGGTCGGGAATTGTGTGAACTTTGAGAGCGCAACCTTAATCGGTAATTCAAAACCACATGGGATCAATTTGTAGAGTTCAAATATAATCCCTAAACTCAATTAATCCTAATTTCCAGAGTGGTTATGTGCCTTAATTTACCACTGACCATAAGCTAATTTTAGAACATCAATCAAAGCAGGGTGTTGCGATTGCTTGTTCCGAAGTTATCCTAAGGTTAAAATTCACTTCAATCTTCGTGGTAAAGTTAATTCTCATAGGGTTCGGGATTTAACAAATTAAGGGATCATAATTAAGTGAATATTAATTTAAATGATAATGATTAATAAATTATTGAAGAGGTAGAGTTAGATCGATTACGTCTTTTAAATATTGTCTAAACAAACATCTTTTTGTTGTGTCATTTTAATCAAACTTCATTTCAAAACTAAAAACAAAAAAAATACAATCTTCTTCCAGCAAAATTCTTCTAGATTCATAAACTATAAACAAACACCCCCATCCTTTCAAGTAGTGTTTTTCTCTCTTTTATTTTACTTCTAGAATACATCTAAAATTTTTTTTAATTCACTTCCTCCTTTGAGAGACGACCTTGGTCAGCCACTCTGCTGCACCTAAGTACCCCAAAATCATACTAATCATTTGAGGGCGCCCACGACAGCGCTCTTTCAAATTGGCGCCGTTTCCGGGGAGGCAAGTAATTATTTCAACCAATTAGAGGTATTTATTTTATTTTACATTTTATTCTCTTCCTCTCTTCTTTCTTCATTCTTTACCCAATCTGATTTTTCTTCTTCTTCTTTTATTTTCTTCTACTTATCTTTGGACAATCAACTCAAACTTCTCATTTTTATTTTACTATGGTCCACTTTCTTTCTTTTCATTTTTATTTTATCTATGACACGAACTAATCCCGAATATCTCTTAGATCTTGACCCTGAGATTGAATGTAGCCTTAGGGCACGAATCAGAAATTCTCAGTCTACGGGAAGTTTCAATATTCAACCAGTTGGTGAATTCCTCTCTTCTGGAAACATTGAAATTGGAAGCTATTCAAATTCAAACATAAAAGAGGCACCAATGTCTGAAAACAATGGAAATGAACTTAATAGAAACATTCGAGAATTGGCTGCGCCTGATACTAACTATCAACCAAATTGTATTGCATACCCAAATCTCGAATCGGACTTTGAATTGAAATCTGGATTAATTCACCTTCTTCCAAAGTTTCATGGATTATCTGGTGAGGATCCCAACAAACAACTTAAGGAATTTAATGTGGTTTGCTCAACTTTAAAACCAAGAAATGTTTCTGAAGATCAAATTAAATTAAGAGCATTCTCATTCTCACTTGATGGAGCTGCAAAAGATTGGATGTATTATTTGCAACCTGAAGATGTAACATGTTGGAATGATTTGAAACGTCTTTTCTTGCAAAGATTTTTTCCAGCATAAAGGACAACATCCATTCGAAAGGAGATATCGGGGATCAAGCAAGCCCAAGGAGAGTCAATGTATGAGTACTGGGAGAGATTCAAGAAGTTGTGTGCAAGCTGCCCACATCACCAAATCAGTGAGCAACTCCTCATTCAGTACTTCTATGAAGGACTCACACCTATGGAGAGAAGCATGGTAGATGCTGCGGATGGAGGAGCATTGGTGGACAAGACACCAGTAGCTGCACGTGCGTTGATCGACAAGATGGCCCAAAACTCCCAACAATTTGGTGATAGAGGTACACCACATGTCAGGGGAGTACATCAGGTAAGTCCTTCTTCTCATGAAAGTCATTTGATTGATACTAAGTTGGAAGAATTGACCACTATGGTGAGGCAAATTTCTTTGGCACAAAAGACATCTCTACCCCCTCCTTCAAGGCCTTATGGTATTTGCACTGAGACAAGCCACCCAACTGACTGTTGCCCACAACTCCAAGAAACAGAAGATTGTGCAGCAGTGTTCCCTGGGAGACCATTTCAGCAGCAACAACAACAACCATATCCCCAAAAGAAGTTTGATCCGACATACAACCAAGGGTGGAAAGATCAGTCGGACATGAGGTATGGCTCTGGACAACAACAAATTCCACCCTTTCAACAAAACTTCCAGCAGCCTCCGCCTTACCAGCAGGGTTTCCAACAACCCCAAAGGAGATTTGAAGCTCAAACATCAACAAGTCAGCAACAAGGGAATCATCCACCAAAGGTAGATTCTAATACTGATGATCTTTTGAAGCAAATTGTTCTTAATCAACAGAATGAGCTGAATAGTCAAGGTTCGGAGCTGAGAGAGTTGAAGACTCAAATGAGTCAGATTGCCACCGCCCTCCATGAACTTGTGAGTAAAAATTCTGGAAATCTACCTTCCCAACCCACTCCAAATCCAAAGGGGAATGTTAGTGCCATCACATTGAGAATTGGGAAGCAAATGAACGATACATATGCACCTACCATTCCACCGGGATTCACCTCAACTTCAGAGAAGCCGCATTCCATACCAACTGATGAGCAATCCAAGGAGAAAGATAAAGGTAAGAAAAAGATTGATGATGTTCCTCCTAAACCCCTTCCTTTTCCAAACAGGGTTGTTCAAACCAAGAAGATGGCTGAAGAAGCAATGAAAAAGGAGTTTTTGGACACATTCAAGCGTGTGGAGATCAACATTCCTATACTTGAATCCATTAAGAAAATCCCAAGGTATGCCAAATTCTTAAAATAAATCTGCACCAATCGAAGAGGGCTCAAGGGAAATGAGAGGATCAACCTTGGAAGGAATGTCTCGACACTCATTACACCAACTCTAGCAATGCCAACAAAGTGCAAGGATCCTGGGACATTCACCATCCCATGTACCATAGGGGATTTTCACTTCTCTGATGCTCTTTGTGATTTAGGAGCTTCAATAAATGTGATGCCTCACTCTGTATTCTCTTCCTTACAGGTTGGTGAGTTGAATCCAACAAGAGTAGTGGTGCAATTGGCGAATAGAGCTACGGCATATCCAGCGGGAGTTCTTGAGGATGTACTTGTTCGGGTAAGAGACATGATCTTTCCAGCAGACTTCTATGTGCTTAACATGGAGGATGATCAGGTAAGTTCTCATGCCCCCATTATCTTAGGTAGACCCTTCCTCAAAACTGCAAAAACTATCATAAATGTCAATGAGGGTACACTTTCCATGGAATTTTGGGATGAAGTTGTGATATTTAATGTTATGGATTCCATGAAGTACCCCTCTGAGGACCATTCTGCTTTTGTTATCTCCCATTTTGAACCACCAAATAAAAACTCCATAGAATTTGATTGTCCTATGCTTAGGGAGATTATGAGTATTGGTTCTGGTTTAATGTCTAAGAGAACTTCCACACCTGTTTCTAATGAGAAAGACTCTCTAATATTTGATTTTGAAATGGATTGATATTCTGATCTTGTTCATGTGAACTCTGATTATGACATGGCTATAGAGTATGCTGATGGATTTGATGCTTTATTCTCTGATTTTGATGATGTATATTCTGATACTGATTCTCTTTGTGCACATATTTCAGTTCCTTCAATGTCTCCATCCATACTACACCCTCCTTCATTAGAACTCAAGCCATTGCCACCAAATCTGAAATACTCATACATGTTGAGTGGTGAGAGATTACCTGTTATCATTGCTAACAATCTCCCTTTTGAACATGAAGAAAATCTTTTGAATATTTTGAGGGAGAACATCAGGGTGATTGGGTGGACCTTGGATGACATATCAGGTATTAGCCCCTCCATTTGCATGCATAGGATTCTCTTGGAGGATGAGGCTAAACCGGTGAGACAAACACAAAGGAGACTCAATCCCACCCTCCTGGAAGTTGTTAAAAAGGAAGTTGAGAAATTGCTCGAGGCAGGTATAATCTTTCCCATTTCAGATTCACAGTGGGTAAGTCCTATTCAGGTTGTGCCTAAGAAAAGTGGTGTTACTGTTGTTAAAAATGAGAAAGATGAGTTAGTTCCAATGAGGGTGAAAAACAGTTGGCGTGTGTGTATTGATTATAGGAAACTAAATCAGTCCACTCGCAAGGACCATTTACCCCTCCCATTTATTGATCAGATGCTTGAGAGACTAGCTGGGAAGACACACTATTGTTTCTTGGATGGATTCTCTGGATATTTTCAGGTTCCTATAGCTCCAGAGGATCAGGAGAAGACTATATTCACCTGTCCCTTTGGCACATTTGCCTACCGGAGGATGCCATTTGGACTTTGCAACGCCCCAGGTACCTTCCAGAGATGTATGGTGAGTATTTTTTCTGATTTTATTGAGACCTGCATGGAGGTATTTATGGATGATTTTACAGTGTATGGGTCTTCATTTGATGAATGTCTAATTAGTTTGGGAAAGGTGTTGAATCGTTGTATTGAGAAGAATCTGGTCCTGAACTTTGAAAAGTGTCATTTCATGGTAGAGCATGGCATTTTCTTAGGGCATGTAGTGTCCAAACATGGGATAGAGGTTTATAGATCTAAGATAGACATTATTTCGTCCTTACCATATCCTTCATGTGTGCGTGATGTTAGATCTTTCCTAGGGCATGCAGGATTTTATTGGTGTTTCATCAAAGATTTTAGTAAGATTGCTCTTCCTATGTCAAGATTACTTCAAAAGGATTCTGATTTTGTGTTTGATGTTTCTTGCAGGAATTCATTTTATGAGCTAAAACAACGTCTGACCACTCCACCTATCATACATCCTCCACGGTGGGAGATTCCTTTTGAGCTTATGTGTGACGCCTCCAACTTCGCGGTTGGAGCTGTCTTATCTCAGAGGGTGGAAGGACGTTCACATGTGATTGGCTATGCATCGAGGACACTAGATTCAGCCCAATCAAACTACACTACCACAGAAAAGGAGTTTCTTGCTGTCATATTTGCTTTATATAAATTCCGTTAATATTTATTGGGCTCTAAAGTAGTTGTTTTTTCTGACCATGCAGCTTTGAGGTACCTCCTAAAGAAGCCAGATGCAAAGCCACGACTTATCTGTTGGATGCTCCTTCTTCAAGAGTTTGACCTTGAGATAAAGGACAAGAAGGGGTCAGAGAATTTGGTGGCAGACCACATGAGTAGGCTTACTCACACACTAGAGGGTGACACCTTGGACCAGGTACCACTTCGGGACACTTTCCCCGATGAGCATCTCTATACCATCTCAGGTAAGCATCCTTGGTATGCTAATTTAGTTAATTACATTGTTGGATCTGAAATCCCAGTAAATTTGAAGAAGCATCAAGTCCAAAAATTAAAAAGTGAGTCTAGGTATTATGTGTGGGATGATCCTTACCTCTGGCGCATGTGTAGTGACCAAGTCATTAGGAGGTGTGTTCCCGATCATGAGTTTGAGTCTGTTTTGCAATTTTGTCATACACTTGAATGTGGTGGACACTTTGGACCCCAACAGACATCTAGGAAGGTTTTAGACTCTGGATTATATTGGCCTAGATTATTCCATGATGCCCATGTGTTTTGTAAGTCATGCTCTCATTGCCAACACACTGGGAACATTTCAAAGAGACATTAGATGCCCCAACAACCCATACTATTCTGTGAGATTTTTGATGTATGGGGCATTGATTTTATGGGTCATTTTCCTAGTTCATTTGGATTTTTGTATATTTTGGTTTCTGTTGATTATGTGAGTAAATGGGTGGAGGCCAAGGCCACCAGGACTGACGATTCTCATGTTGTTTTGGACTTTGTCAAAACACAGATTTTCTGCAGGTTTGGAATACCAAAGGCCATCATCAGTGACCAAGGGACACACTTTTTCAATAGGAATTTTGCTTCCCTCCTTCGAAAGTATGGGGTGACACACAAAACATCAACACCATACCACCCCCAAACAAATGTCCAGGCTGAGGTTTCAAATCGCGAGTTGAAACAAATCTTGGAGAAAACCGTGCAGTCAAATAGGAAGGATTGGAGCAAGCGCTTGGATGATGCATTGTGGGCTTATAGGACAGCATACAAGACCCCCATTGGTATGTCCCCATTTCGGATTGTTTTTGGGAAAGCGTGTCATCTCCCCGTGGAAGTCGAGCATCGGGTATATTGGGCTATAAAGAAATGTAACATGGATTTGGCCCAAGCTGGAATTCAAAGGAAGTTGCAAATTCAAGAGCTTGAGGAGATTCGACTGTCATCATATGAGAACTCAAGGCTCTACAAGGAAAGATCAAAAGCAGCTCATGACAAAATGATCCAACAAAGGGAGTTTCATGTTGGAGAGAAAGTCCTTCTCTATAGTTCATGACTGAAGTTGATGCCTGGTAAGTTGCGTTCCAGATGGTTAGGTCCTTATATTGTGTATAACGTTTTTCCTTATGGTGCAGTGGAGATCACAAAATAGGACACTGGAAGGAGCTTTACAGTCAATGGGCAACATTTGAAGAGATACATTGAGGGACATCCTACTGATGCAGTGGATTTTATCACACTGCATGACCCCATCATCACTTGATCACATCAGGCTGTTCTTAACCCTTTCACTTTTATATTATTTGTCCTATTTAAAAATTCTACATTTCATGTGCATATATCATCTCACGGGTTCACATTGAGGACAATGCAATATTTTAAGTGTGGGGGAGGGAACCTTTTAGTTTAGTAATTTCAATTGCTTTCCTGTTCAAAAAAAACAAAAAAAAATTGTGTGTTTTTCAAATTTCGTGTGTTTATTTTACAATTTTCTGTGTGTTTTTGAAACTTTTGGACTGAAATGATTATCATCACCATTTTTAAATCCATATCAATAAGTAAAACAATTTACCCCTTGAAACTAAGCTTAAATGAATGCTGAAATGACTTTGTTTCAAGTTCAAATATTTAGTAATTTCATGAAAAGTGCGCTGAATTTTGAATCCCATGCCAATCTCACTATCTTTATATTTGAAATCACTTTCCTGTGATGATTCTAAACCATTATTTTCATATTCTTTACATTAACCTCACTTCTTGAGAGAACCAAACCATGCTTGATTTAACCAGAATTTGATCTATTCCTGTCAAAACTTGAGGGTTTGAGGTACATATGTTTAAATGATTGAGGCATTTGTTTGGTATTAAAGCCCCTATTTCAAAGAATCTTTTTTTATAATGGACTACCTTGAATATTTAATCCTTGTAGCCCTTATAAGCCATGCACAACCTGTTAGGTTAAGCCACATTACAAGCCAATTTTCCCTATCCAACCAACTCTTGAAGTGAAATTGCATAATCTAGTTGAGCTTAAGTGTGAGGGAAGTTGTCTTGGGTTTTTCCACCACATTCTGTGATACTTTGGGTAGAAAATTAAATTCTGAAGAGATGTGTTTGCTTCTAAAGAAAGTCATTATATTGAAAGCTGTGCCTTTTCTGGAGCTTTCATGACAAGTGAAGTTGTGCCTTTTCTGGAGCTTCTAATTGAGGTGGAAAGCTGTGCCCATCTGGAGCTTTCAAGAAAATCATGTTTGAGAAGATTGACATTTTTTATGCTGAAATGATAAATGGTGTAAACCTTTCATGACTTTTCATGATGATGAAGCTGAATTGATACTACGGGGATTGAAGAGAAGACCATATTTAAGTGAAAATTAGATTAATGCAATTTTGCTTCAAAAGAGTCAAGCCCTCCTCATTCAGCCTCAGAGTTTTTCACATCTTAATCCTACCAACCGAAAGCCACAGAACAACCCTGAAAAGTCTTCATGATAAAAATATGTTCTTGACTCACATCGGGTAGCGATGTAGGAATATATCAATCCTATGGTGACCCTTGTATGAGTTTGGATGAGAAAGACATTGCAAAAAAAATTGATATTTGAGTGATGAGAGAAAATTCAAGCGAGGTAAGTGTTTTGTGCATGGGTGGATAAATGAAGTGGAAATATATTGAATGATATAAATGGAGAACTTGAAATAAGGTTTTTTATGAGGCATGATATCTTTTGATTCTTGGTGTGAAATTGATTGATCTTAAGGATATGTGTTTTAAAATTGGTTTTGATTTGATATTGATGTTAACTTGATATGAGGGTTTGCCCAGGTGTGCAAAAGGGTAAGTGTGGGGGAGTTGATAAAACACTATTTTATTGAATATTTTATTGATAATAAATGAAATAATTTCCTCAAATTGTGTTAAATATGTTTATTTATAAAATATTTGGGATTTGATCATTCATTTGAAAATTTGGTGAAAATTCCAGTTTTACCCTTTTTAGTTCACTGTAGTATTTCGAAGCTAAATATTTTTATATTTATTATTTGAATTTGAAATTTTGTAAAAGTGTTCCTAACATAATTATATAAAACTTTTATTCATGACACTAAAGCTAAAGAGTGCATTTGGATGGAGTAAATGAGCCATTAATCCAATGGTGGGCTGGACTCGGCAGAATGGACATGGGTTCTGTATTTGGGCCATATCTTCTACATACGGGCTTGGATTGAGCCGAAATGTTGAGGAAAGATCTAGGACATGATTTGGAACAAATCATCCTTCTGGAAGTCCGGTCAATTCACGCGGTTTGGAGGTCAAATTGGCGGTGCAATTTGGAATAAAATATTTGGCCGAGATTTTCATTTCACACTTAAAAAGTTATGTATCCCTAGCCCTCACAAACTCTATTTAAAGGGGGTTTTAACTCTTTGAGAGGGAGGTTCGAGGATTTGGGAAGGTGTGGACGAAAGGGTGTCTCTTGGGAGCCCCTCACAACTCTTGGAAGAAGTAATCCTTTCTTCAAACCTCTCTTCCAAAAAGGCTCTCCTCTCTCACCTCTTCTTTGTATTTCTTTTCTTTCATGTTTGTTTCTTGAATTTTTCTTCAAATAATATTCTGTGTTCATCCCTCTTATTCTTATCTTAATCTTCTTAATTGGGTTGGAATCAAGAGTGGAGACAATATTGGGTTCTACCCTTTCAATCCGTTGCTTATGCAAAACGTCTCCACGATGACTACACCACCCATGGAAGAGTAGTTCTTTTTAGTAATCGATCGACCTCTATCCTTCTTCATTAATTTATTTTGAATCAATGAGCTACTGTAATTCACATATTATGATCTATTAATTGAGTTTTTAATTTAAATGAAACTAAGCAAGTAATTGAATAGTTAACACAAAACACGCGAGGTCGGGAATTGTGTGAACTTTAAGAGCGCAACCTTAACCGGTAATTCAAAACCACATGGGATCAATTTGTAGAGTTAAAATATAATCCCTAAACTCAATTAATCCTCATTTCCAGAGTGGTTATGTGCCTTAATTTACCACTGACCATAAGCTAATTTTAGAACATCAATCAAAGCAGGGTGTTGCGATTGCATATTCCGAAGTTAGCCTAAGGTTAAAATTCACTTCAATCTTCGTGGTAAAGTTAATTCTCGTAGGGTTCAGGATTTAAGAAATTAAGGGATAATAATTAAGTGAATATTAATTTAAATGATAATGATTAATAAATTATTGAAGAGGTATAGTTAGATCGATTACGTCTTTTAAATATTGTCTAAACAAACATCTTTTTGTTGTGTCATTTTAATCAAACTTCATTTCAAAACAAAAAACAAAAAAAATACAATCTTCTTCCAGCAAACTTCTTCTAGATTCATAAACTATAAACAAACACCCCCCATCCTTTCAAGTAGTTTTTTTTCTCTTTTATTTTACTTCTAGAATACCTCTAAAAATTGTTTTAATTCACTTCCTCCTTTGAGAGACGACCTTGGTCAGCCACTCTGCTGCACCTAAGTACCCCAAAATCATACTAATCATTTGAGGGCGCCCACGACAGCGCTCTTTCACCCATATACCCACGGTTTTCCAAAACCGTGGGTATAGGGATAGTAGGTGAACCTATACCCACGGTTGTTCCAAAAACCGTGGGTATAGTTTTCTTTTAAGACCTATACCCACGGTTTTGGAGAGAACCGTGGGTATAGGGTATTTTCTGAAGACCTATACCGACGGTTCTTGAAAACCGTAGGTATTGTGGGTTTTTTTAAGACCTATACCCATGGTTCTCCAGAACCGTGGGTATAGCTTACCCGTGTTATGGCGCGGAAAGAAATTATGGCGGGACACGGAAAACGGAAAAAATTTGGCGGGTAGACTATTTTTCACGGTTTAGATTAATATATTTATATACATATAAATATAAAATTTGAAACCTTACTTAGGTCAGTTGGTCTGTCCGTGCTGCGTGGATGTGATGTTCTGCGTGAGTTGCGAGTTCGATTCCTTGCCAGCACGATTTTTGAATTTAAATACAGAATATTAATATATATAAGCAGATATATGCATGTTCCACTTATAGAAAATCCAGCTCATTTGGTGGCGCGGTTGCGATTATTAGCGCCTGTCCCTGGTTCGAAACCCAGTGGACACTATTTTGAATTTAAATACTGAATATAAATATATATAAGTAGATATACATACATACAATAGAAAAAATGTTGAAGGTGCCTCATCCTACCATAAGCTCGACACTCAATTGGTTCCTTCTTACACTGGGGATTATTTTTTCCCACCCTCCAACATTGGTGAAACATTACATAAATATCATTGTGTGTAATCTGACTAACACTTCCCCCATTAGAAGACTCAAAACAACCTTTTCTACTTCTAGATGAAAGTTAACCTATATCAAAATTGAACCAACCTCAATCAAAATAACTACCTCCCTCAGTGATGAGGGTCTAATCAAATACCTTTGAAATGATGTTTAGATGAAATAAATTCACCTACGATCCTATAGCGCACACAAGTCCATCTTCAAACCTTATCATTGTCATGAACTAATCACTAGAAAGGGTAAGTGAGAATCACTGAAGTTAAGTAAAAGTATTGAATACTCTATCACTTACATAGAACAATACTGTAGGTTCATAAATATTCTAGCATAGTCCACTTTTAGTGTCTGTGGAAATAAGTAGTCATAGAAGGTTGTATAAAATTCTTCCCAAATGATAACTTGATTTTGACCAGCTAGTGTGATACAATTCCAACAATACTTGTTGGAATCATGAAGAATAAAAGGTCAAAGATTGAGCCTCCCTCTGGAGGTATCTCCTAATTTTCTAAGATCAATAACATGACCTCAAGCCACTAATTAACAGCCTAAGGACTACTACCCCCTAAGAAGGTGGGAGGATGCTACTACATGAATTACCTTGTCAACTCTACCATATAAGGTGTAGGTCATAGAGATTATTTTATAGGCCACTAGAAGCATAGTAATATATCTTGGAATCGATCATAAACACCCATATTAAGAATAGCAAGAGGCACCCCAGGTGGAACCATGGGAGGCTACACAGGTGGCTTTGGGACCACCACCTCTGGAACATGATCATCACCAACTTCCTGGTGCATGAATCAAGGATATAATGGTGGAATAACTACAAAATTTCTAAATAGATGCCTCAGATAAGACTTAACAGCAAATATTTCAATGATAAAAGAAAAATATAGTTAGAAATCCTTCCTATAAACAGGTAAAAACCCTCTACCTACTCCTAAATCCCAGTATAGGTGATAAGAAAGCTCACAAAAGTCACAGGAGACACTTCCTACTACCCACTACTAAGGTTGGGTCATTTTCAAGGTCTCTTATAACACCACTAAGGTTTTTTATATAGAGTTTTAATTGTAATGTATTTATGAAAACAATCTTTTCTTTTCAATTGTCATCGCAATTTAATGGTAACCATTTCAGTTAAAAGTTAAAATTCATTTATGTTCATACTATTATATATATATATATCATGGTCTAGTTAGATTATTTACCATTCCCAATTAATAAAATCCCATACTCCTTATAAATTACAATTGACACATCATGTAACTGCGATGTAACCCTTACATCTGATATCAAGATGTATCATGTAAGATAAAATGATTTGATAAAATGAATTACCATCCCAAATATATATAAGTACATGATTCATAAATTACAATTGGCATTCATGTAATCAAATCAACTGACATTTCATCACATGGAACTGGTGGTCAATGAATCAAACATGTTATAATTGGTTAATTAAGGTGACATCAACAATCTTTATGGAAAAACACATTTATATTGATGTAGAAACTTTAATTAATATAATAATTTATCCCAAAAAGAAACATTATCAAATTTTAAATATATAATTGTCAAGAACCAAAAATATGCAGTAGGAAAAACAGGAATTCCAAGTAATAAAATATACCTATATGGCATAGAATAATTCATGACATGTGAATATTTAAGTTCCTATATGATTCATGAGATGATACCTCCTTGCTATACCTGGAAAAGGAATAAAAGTCCATAATAATAGTATCAATAATAATAAGGCCACAAAACATGTGTGTCACCCAATAGTTAAATTAATACTACTCTAACAGGTGTAATCCAATAGTAAAAATATCCCAAAACAGGTAATTTGGATTTCCCCTATACATGGGTTTGCTACTCCTTGGAGCAAAATCATTAAAAAATTCTAACACATTCCTAAGATCCTATCCAATACCCAAATAGTAATAAAAAAGTAGATAGACCATTTTATACCACTTTATTGCATCGTGATCCTAGTTTACTCATAAGTAACTAAACCCGGTTAACCATATGACCTTAATCATGCCTCCCCATATGACAGAGGATACTGACTATTAGCGAGGGTCTATACTGGTACAATGGGGAGACTATACCCCCACGACCAAAGTGTAGTGCAATTTTATATAATAATAGTTTGTAATAGGAAGAGTAATAAACAATCTTTAAACTAATAATAATAAATTATCCAAACATAATCCAAGGTGAAAGTTAATCAATGTTATATAAAAAATTGATGATCATTTCATGGGACTAATTAAAAGGTAATGTATATGAGATATAAAGGTAATAACATACATAAAATGATATAAAAAAATAAAAAAGTCCAAAAAACTACCTCAACTAGGATCATGATCATTGGATCAGTCCTCTGCTCCCATACTCCATCCTATGATAGTAAGTCAAATAACCAAAAAATGGATTCTTCCCATTGTCCCTATGTGAAACTATGAGGTCTATTATTGTACTAACTGATGTCCCAAACTAGGTGTGAGATATACTCAATAGGATACCACCAATGAATTATAAAACTATCCATTTGGTACATATACTATAAGCACTGGGTAAGTAATAATTAATGTTAGATAGTAAATAAAAAAATAAATCATATCGGATTGGGTTCTTTATAGGACACCCGACAAACAATACCTTCTTCAGCCTAATCTAGATGTCTCTAAACTAATGTCATCATACATGTACATTCATATATATAATGGTATGTATTTATATTCCTCATATACATACATAAATATATGTGAATGTAAATAAATATGCAGTAATAGTCAGGACCCAAGGCATAATCCCTAAGTTCCCACCATTACTTATGAGGGGTTTCATGACCTTTATGTAATATGAGCATAGGGATATGACTAATATTTCATATAAGACCAATATAAATCATGGACCAAACCCAAGAATTTTCTTTTACTTGGATAACACAAACTTAGTTTTAGTGTAATTGGCATCCAGATCCCGTCTAAGGAATTCCATATAAAGAACCTTGGTATCGATCCAAGTACTCTAAAAAAACCATCACCATAGGATTCCATCCAAGGTGTCCATATAAATACCCATGTATCACACATGTAATGGTATAAAGAAAATCCCTCTGATTCCATTGATGGTGAATCACATCAGGAACTTTATATCACTCATGGAATACTACGAGGGAAATACCTACCGAGCTCATCCAAGGTAATCCACTGGGGAACCGGGTATCACTCATGGGAAGTACAGGGACATCCTCCCAATGATACTATCCATGGTTTTCTACAAATAACCCATGTATCACTCCTTTCATTATATAATCAATTACAACTTTTTATTTCTAATCTATTTGAGCCCATGCAAGGCATCTAAAATTGGGACCATTTTATCACCCTTGACACGGTATAAGGAAATATTATATATATCTTTAAACTCATAACATTCAACCATACATTTTAGTCATGATAGATAAGTCTTATAATAGGTTTAATTTATCTATAATAAGATGAGTAAGGGTCTATACATTTTTACCACCATTTTCCCTCAGTTCAATTCAAAATATGCCACTATCATAAGTGGAAAATAATTACAACTAAAATAGTAGTTAAAAATAATTCCAAATAATGAGTCTACTAGTTCATTAATGAGGTAACACCCTTATGGGTGTCTCACATTGACATGTTCATCCTATAAAATTGATTTGTGAGTTACTATAATTAAATTAAGAACCAAAACATCATGTTATTAAATTAATTTAAAATTTATATGGTGTTTCCAAAAGGTTCTGGCATGCGGTACAGTGGTGCACCATCTAAAACATCAAGACTTTATGGAAAATAACTAGACCACCAATAATTGGTGGGTAGAAATCAACTCATGTATTATCATCCTTTATATTTAGATATAATAGAAGAAATTGTAAAAATATGAAAATGACCTGAAAATTGGGAATATAATCTCACACTAAAATAGCAATGGAGATGGAAAGATAAACTAAGAAAAGAGGTAAGAGGAATGGAGTTATTATTGATACAGATTCAATGTAATTAATAATGAAGGAATCAGAGCTCTAGTGAAAGATAGGGATCAAAGAATAGGTTGTGGTGTGGGAGGATCTCTTGATGCGTCTACTTTGAGAGAAAAAAGGGGAATAATTTAAAATGAAGGGTTTTTTACCTTACAAAACTAGGTTGAAACATAGTCATGATGTGAATGTAATTCACATCATAAATTCATTAGGATTATTTTTTCTCCTAGGAAAGCCAAATTCACGTTATGAATAAGATTCATAGTGTGTATTGAATTCACATCGTGTAATAAAAACTCATGGGGTATGGATGGATAAATTAACATTGTGAATTGAATTCATGTTGTGAATTGAATTCACGTCCTAGATTAGTTCTACAGCCAAGATCCATCCCCCTACTACATTCCTTTCAAAAAAAATTGATGTGCCTCAAGGCATGGTTACCGGGGTTTAAGATAAAAGAAAAACCTAATGCAAGTTCAACCAAATTTAAAACAATCTGAACCACTCTAAAAATCTAGAATGTCACACAATTTTACACCCCAGAAACACTAAATAAAATTCATCAAGACTTGTAAACTCATAAAAAGAATATAAAAATCAAATAAAAACCCATATATTACCAGAAAAGTCATCATGCCCCTTGGAGGTATCAATCATACTTCCATCCACATGAATCTTTTGGAATCTTCTAAGAAATTCTCATGTTAGGAGAACCCGCTCCATGAGCCATGCTATCACAAGTGACACTATTCCAAGAGTTCACGATCATTGGGAACCACATATAAAAACTCACTAATCACTAAAGGTATCAATACAATAATAAGATATTCCACCCAAGAATACTGGGGTACACTTCAAAACCAATCTTGGTCAACCATCTATGTAGAGGATTGTATGCTGAAGATAAAACGAACGCTACTAAAAAACACTTTTAGGTGATAAATCAATGCCCCATGCCTGGAGGTCATGTGAATTCCATGAAACCCACCTAGTGTATAATAAGTAATGATATAATATTACACCTCAGTATCATGTAGAGGAAAAATAAACTCTATCTAAGACTCATACTTTATTTAGGATCACAATCCAGAGATATGGATGCAATTACATAATGTAACCAGAACTGGATGAACCAAGGGAAAAAACTCAACCAACAGTGGTAAAAACTGAAAACAATTAATATCTATAAGTTTTCTTTGAGGAAGTACACAATGTTTACTATGGGTTACATGATGTCTCTCATGAAACTTAGGTTAGTTAGTGTTTTTCTCCATGTCTCCAACCCATTCTCATGTACTTTGGACATTCCTATTTACCATTTTGTGTACTTAGCTCGGTAACTACCAATGAAACTTAGGTTACATGATGAGATATCAACTTAATGTGACACAATGTGTGGTAGGGACTACACAACATGTGATCCTTATCTCTTTGTGGAAACCCTAGCACTATAGCCATGGGGTCCCACATGTCCCATAATCTCGGATTACATGTTGTGTAATATGGTAATGTCTAGAACCCTAGGGTTATTTTCCATGTAAAACTACTATGATATTTCCAACACTATTCCACCCAAGGATTTTAGATTTGAGGTTGTGTAAGCTTATCCCCAACCGTTGGCTAGGATCTGGCTGCCGAACCCAATTAGGAAAATACCTCAATCGCTCTTGTGATTTCTATATGCCAAGAAAGGGAATGAGGAACCTCCAAACTAGTCTGATCTACCTATATTCGTCATAATCTATCAATAAGTAAATATTATATACTAGATTTCAATCATTTTCCACTATATCAATTCGTTTCACTGAAGAATGACCACACAACGATCGAATACTAAGTGTTCATCAAACCGCGGGCTAAAGAAATTGTATTCAGTGAATGTGTGAGGAAATAAGGGAAAAATTCATAAACTAGAAACATGTGGAATGGACCTCTAACATATTTGTCTTATCCTAGATCGATTTTTGAATAATTTGATGAATAAATTTTGAATAATCAATATAAACAAAATAAATCAATCGTAAATAAATTAACCGTTAATGGGTGAATAAATTCTTATAAGTGGAATTGATTTTTAGTTTATCAGGATAAATGAATGGGTTGGAATAAAATAAATTAAACATCATACCTAGATTTTTTATCAATCACGAAAGAAGAATGATATTTTTTTTTCTATCATTGGCGAGATCCACAAACACCGTTGGTGCATGGTCCTCTATCTAATGTCATATAGAAATGATCCCCCAATGGTTCCTCTCCAACAGCTCCTCTTAATCCCTAGTTTATGCGACTTACCCTAGGGATTATACATAGAAAACTTTAAATGGAGGATTCCAGGTCACTGTAAAAAATAAATAAATAAATAAATAAATTTATTTTATTTTATTATTTTCACCCGTGATAGCACTTTATCGAAACATCTGACCCTAAAAAACATTATGTTGTACCTAGGTCAAAAACCACACTTTGAACTCAATGTTGGCCTCATATTTTCAATCCAAGACTTTATTCAGGAGTCATTACACTTTTTTTATAAATTTTTTCAAAAGTTATATTAATATTTTTAATATTTTTTAAATATTTATTTCGGGCTCAACATGCATCATAATTTCATGTCATCTTAGCTCCTAGATAAAAAACAATCCATATAATATTAAAAATAAATACATGGAAAAATAATATTCCTCACATTATTCTACATCAATATCAATATTGCTTCTCAGTTATTTTAGTACACTTTCACTTGTATAATAGAATTTAATATTTCTTATTGAATTGAATCATTGATGAGATATCTCTATATTCCTTGAGATCCACCTTCTCAAATACATACATGGAACATTAAATGAATTTCTTTTTTTCTAAATACCATAAATGGTATGTCAAGAATAGAAATCAGATGGTATCTGAAAATAATAGTTATATAATACCCTATTTGGGTTCCCATGTATTCTCTTATAGTGTTTTTTCAAATCAAGGATTATTCCAAGTGTACCCTTATTAAATTCACCTCATTTGTAAATCTTGGTCGACTAAAATATTCTATTATTCTTCCCCAAGATTTTATTTTTCTTCTTTAACTCAAACTAAACCAGTATAGGAATTCGTAATTCAACATTAAAAACTATATAAAATATATAAAAAACATATATGTGATGTGGTACTCTCTCTTGAAGTGTGATTTATTCTCATGAAACCAATATAGACATCATTTTGAGTTTTTATTAAAAAAATAAATTCAACAATCTTCATAATTTATTTTTATCAATAAAATTTCTTCATAAATGACTTAATATATTGGGAACAATCATTCTTTGATGTAACTTAATCTGTATTAATATTGAAAACCTAATAAATTTATTATCTTCATAAAGAAATATATGGAGTGGTTCCTCCTTAAATATTATTCAAGATAGGATCATATCATGGATTGAATAAGAACCATGATTTACTAAACATGGAAAAAAACTTTATCATTATAATATATTCATTTTCTTAGAATTAACAAATTTTATAAATGTTATTTTTCATTATCCTTTGATCTTAACTTTCCATAGATGAAGTAAATCTTCTTTTTTTCTTAAAAATATTTGAACACACACCAATGAAGGTATTTTTTATGTTTAAACCTTGATTTAACAACTATTTTTTCATCCAAAAAGATCTTATTCTTTATCAAATTAAAATATGGAAAATCAAAATTGTAATCTAGAATAACTTTCAATTGTTTTCTAACTATTGAAGCTTTATACCGGGGAATTAAAAGGTTTATGTTAATAAAGTATTATAATGAATACATACACTATGATTAGAGTTATTTATTTTAATCTAGAAGATATCTAAAAAATTCATCAAGTATGGAGGACTTTCACTCACAAAGTCTTACATTGAGAGACTTACGCCCAACCAAATGCTTATGCTCATTAGTTCAAATGTCATAAATAGAGACAATTGATTACAATCTTAGATTTTTCAAATTTAATCTACATATCAAAGTCATATATTCAAGTGAAGACTTATGATGAGCTAAATAAATTATAGAGAATTCTTATGGTCAAAACTTATTATGTATCTGAAGTCTTATTATTAATGATTTTTTCGATTTTTAGGAGACTCCAAAGTCATATAATGGGAAGGACACACATATGATGAGGTATTATGAATGGAAAAGTCTTATGTTCAACACATAAGGAATTATGTTCACTATGAATTCATATGATTTGGTAGGAAAAACATTATTTTCAGGACTTGTATATTTTTCAGTGAACTCCAAAAACCAGATTTCTATAGGTCTCTTCAAATAGACTTTAAATTTCCCTAATGCTTTTAAAAAATCTATCATATCATCTCAAAAATACCTCAAATGATTATTTAAATTAATAAAATAATTAAAAACTCTTATAAATATGTTATTGATGTTTTTATCCTATAGAACACTTATATTAGAGTATTTTAGTGAGCTCCTCTACTGACACATGTTTAACCCTTCTTCACTCAATTCTATACCAACATTATTTTACTCAGATCCAATTAAATTAGATCTCATAACTAATTTGAAACTATTATTCACATTATATTCATAGATTATACAGGCTGATCATTCATAGGTTAAGCATCCATCTTCTCTTTCAACCTACCTAGATGTTATCCAACATGTTCTTATTAGGTAGCATTAGCTTGCAATTACTTTGGATGAATACTTTATCCATCACCCAAATCATCCTCTTTTAATTAATTACATTGAAAATATTTAATAATAATTGAAAATTAATAAAAAAATAGATCTTTTAGAAACAAAAAAAATCAATTAAAATTCGAGGTTGATCATAAAAAAGAACTGAGACCATATATAAAATTAACTATAAACAAATGAAAAAAACATAAAGGGATGTTTATGGACTACCTACGTCATTTGGAGTCATTCACTTTTTAAGAAATCATGGAAACCCCCTATTAATATTTTCCATGCCACAATTAAGCTCATACCAACACCAAATCCTTTATATCAAGACACAACATCAAATTAGTTATAAAAGCATTATAAATAATTTATATAAAAACCAAAATTATTTCAATAATTTATTCTTTGGAAATTATTCAAGAATCACGTACCAATAATATTCTATGACCAAATTCTTGATCAATGGGGTATAAATGATCTCTAGAATCCATCCATACCTTGAGAATAAAAATCCAAAATCTCACCTATTAATTACTCATTTAATCTCATAAAAATTGATGGAAATATATAATAAATTCAAAGTGGTGACATATATCAATAAATTCACATGAAAAATTCTGTGTTCATCATTCTAATGTCATAAATATTAGATCTACTGGCCCCAATACATGGATGGTAGTGAATAGAAGGAGTGACCCCAAAGTCCTAGCCCTAGTAGGCCCTGGGTATATGAGTTGCACCAAGGGTATAAGACACACAAATGGGAGGCATTACCCTAAATGTAATAAAAAAGGATTGAGATAAAAGATTAAAAATATCTAAAAAACTCTATCATAAAATTTAAAAGAAACCAAAATTCCATAAAAGTGATATTCCATTTGCATAAATATAAAATTGATATAAAATTCCCCCAAAATATATCAATACCCAAATAAAATCATTGGGATGAAACCATAAAAAACCAAGATATGAGGTAGTGTTATCCAACTCAATCACCAAATCTCTCCTGGAAACTAGAAAAAGAGTTTACACATACATAGGGTGATAAAAAAATTTATACTATGAAGGATCATACCCAAGGTTTCCCATGAAAATGTGAAAGGAGGATGTTAATTCCCGGGTGGACAAATAAAAAACTAACCAGAACCTACATAGTAAAACTAGTACTCAAGCCTCACCAAGGAACATTAACTAAATAACACATCAAATATAATAAGATAATAAAAAATAAGAATATAATTATAGGCCCCATGAAACCACTTCCCCATAGATTGGTCAATATTTCCCAATGATAATACATAATTTTATCTCATCCCTTCCATATCTACTAATAATGGAACGAGCCATATGTCATGTATCATGGAACCAACCACATATCACATCTCATGACACTAACCATATATCTCACATCAGGTAACTAGTATAGTAGGATAATATGAACATGTAAGACATCAATATTGTTTCTTCCTCTTACCACACATGACACATATAACATATCTCATCATACACAATAGGTATAACCAGAATATAATACTAAATTGAGAGTGGGGGAGATGGGGTAGTCAAGAATCTATATCCTTCTTATCTTGGATGTTTGAAAAAAAGCTCAATGTCTTAGAGTTTTGGTATGGTTATAAGACTCAGGTGGGGGTGTAGAAAAGTCACAAAAGAATACATTTATATAATAGTCTCATACACACCCACACATATGGGTTCACATAAGAAACAAAACCACATACACCATGAGGAACTAAAAATATCATGCCACCAAGTGTTGCCTCTAATGTAGAACAACCAACCCACAATCATCACAAAACGGCCACAACCTAGGTTCTATTTATAGTTAATTTATTTAAGAAATCATCCACCAAACTATTGAAAAACCTAATTAATGTTTTAAAAAATAATTTATATATATAAATAATATTAATTAAGTTTATTATATAGAGATATATTCCCTATTATAATATTAACTAAGTTTCTAGTTAAGAAAGAAATAGTTTTATTCTTACTAAATTTGGTTACACACATTATATTTTACTATTTTAAAGTCTAATTACCAAATTTTTGAATTTAAATTTTAAAAAATGAATTTAATTTTTCAAATCATTATATCAAAATTTTTTGGGGTTAATTTTTGATACTTTTCTTTAAAGTTTTATTTTTTAATGAATAGTGAAATATACTGATTTCATTAGAAACTATATTTTATTTTTGAGTATTAAAAAAGATAAATTATATTTTCTATTTTTTGTTTTAAAATTTAATTAGTTTAATTAATTAAAAATAATTCAATTTTGGTGTTTTGAAAGAATTTTATACTTAAATTTGGTAGAAACATTTTTTATATTTAAAATGTATTTTTCTAAAAAACTATTTTTCATCGGGTATTGCATGTTTAATTTTAAATTAAATTATTATTTTTATTGAAATTGAATACTTTAAAATTTATTCCACATTTGGAATCATTATTTACAGATTCATTAAATAAGTTTATTTTTATTTATGTTTATTGTTAATAGTAATCATAATAAGCTTTTGTTACCACATTAAAAGAAAATAGCTTACTTAGTGTTAAAACTACTGTGATAAGGCCTAATATTCATTAAAAAACTTGGTTTTATTTCATTATATGAGTATATTTCATAAAAATGCATCCAAAATTATAAAATATGACTTTTTTTGTATCCATTTAGATTTTAGTTTTACCTTTATAATATTTATGTAAAAGATAAACTCAAAAGTGCCACTCTGTTGCTTGTGATAACAATAATATTTTGTGACATAGATAAAAAAATTATATTAATTTATAAATAGTTATTTGAGATATTAATATTTTTTTATCATGGTATTTTATTTTTAATATTTATTTATGTAATAATTACCATAAGCTATTATACAATGCTGACTCATTACTTACTGAAGAAGTCGAGAAATCATGAAATTATTTGAAAAACATTAAAAGTAATATTATTTGAGGGATTTATAGTCTTCCATTATTTTTATAGATAAATATAAATTATTAGGTATTTTTTAAAGTTTTAAATTATAATTCCATTTTAATATTTATGTCATGAAAGTCAAATTAATGAATAGTTCCAAAAATGAAAATAATGACATTTTATTAAGAAAATATTTATTAAATGATTTAAAATTAATAAAAATACTATATTCAATCAAGATATTAGGATATAACTGAAAATGTAAACCATGGTATTTTTATGAGTCATTTTTCATCTTATTGTAACTTTCATTACACATACAGAGTAAAAAAATTGATATCATTGTAATTGTCAAGAGGATTAACGAGGGGTTAAAACAAAGTGACATGGGTGAAAACATCACATAAACTTGTAAAAATTTTATTTAATAATATTATTGAGACTCATACACAAACTATATTATAAATATATCTATTTAGATTAATTTTTATTTGAAAATTAATTTATACTAATTTAAATTTTTTTGAAATTTCAAAAGTTCCCTCCCCTCAATTATAAAATGAAACCTCCTGTCCTATCTTACTCACTCATTTTAATCAACATAAATCAAATAATAAATTTAAAAATACCTTACTAAAATATCTCTCTATTTCTTAGAGGCCAATATTTTATCAAAAAGCTAACCTAGGAAGAATTTAGTTATAAACCCAAAGAGTCCGTCTGAAGAAGAGATGCAGTTCTTAACCTATTGTTTTCATTTTATTTATTATCACACCTCCTTAATATCTTGTTAAACCTCATCTAAATAATATAATTGTTATATTAATTTTAATAATATGTTACTTTTTTAATTTTATAATCTATATTCATCTCCACTTCCTTCAAATGGGAAATGAAACCATGGTTCGTGTGTACAGAGGACCACCCCCAAGAGAACCCTTATAATTCATTTTCCATAACCACCTATAAAAATTGGTTATACTTATGAATTTAATTTATATATATATACATATGATATTAATGATATATTTATCATTCTATAAATATAATATATCATCTACTTTATAACCTTTCCATCCATTGAAAAATGATAACGTTTTTTATGTGTATGTATGGATTGTCACCTCTAAGAAGTAATGTAATTCATTTTTCAAGACCACATCACATGGATACTATATATAATAATATTTAAATAAATAATAATATATTTAAGATATAATCATAATTTCATAAAGATAAAATGATACTTACTTTATTTCTATTATGTTCTTTGAAAAATGAAAATGTTACATATGTGTATATACAACCTACCGTCTCCTTGATTTCAACCTAATTAATTTTTTATAACAATAATTTGTGGTTGGTTTTAAAATTGTAATATATTTATAGAAATTATATGTATTTCATGATTATTTTATAGATGATGGAATAATAAAATATTTTATTTTTTTCAACTTACCAAAGTCATTTTGAACATATAAGCCAAATATAATCAAAATATACAACATAAAATTAACTAATTTAGTAATAAAATATAAAATGATAATAGATAAAATAAAATGAATAATAAACAGAAAAAATTTTGTAAATCAAGTAAATAATTTATATAAGTTTATGAATTTATTTATATAGATATAAATTAAATATAAAGGAAAATTTATATTAATTTTTTTACTTTATTTCAAAGGTTTTTAAAAGGAATATTTTTACATATTTTATAGAGAACATTTTGAGAAAATTGAAAAATGAATGTTCTATAATGATGGGTATTTATATTATAAACTATTTATGGGTGGTTGTATTATACACTAAGAATTTTTGGTTCTATTATAAACCAATCATGGGTGGTTTTGTTATAAACCAAAGATGGGTGATCCTAATATAGACTTCTAATTCATTGGGTATGCAATTTCATTTTTAAGAGTTATTTTAAGAGTGATATCATAATTGTTTCCCAAGATACAGTCTAGATTTTTCTATGATTTTATAGGATTTTATTAAAATATTATGATTTTATAATGTTAGTTAATGATATTATTTTAATCAAAAGTATATTCTACTTCCTATGGGTGAAATGTATAACTTTTTTTGGGAAATTTTTTCATAATTTTTTATAATTAAAAACAATACTTTATGAGTTTTTAATTTGTCTTTAAGATTTACTATGAAATGTATTATGATATTCATTGGGATGATACATTGATTTATATTTGTACGAAAATGTTTATTTTGAGATCAAAGTTTATTTTGAAAAATAAAAATTCTTATGAGTATTCATGGACATATGAGTTTTTTTGTTATTTTGTTATTTTTATATGCACCATACTAAGTTTTTTTTCTCATCCTATTTTTTAAAATGTTTTTCATAGGGTTATTAGAATGATTAAGGAAAATTATGAGTCCAAGATTAATATTGTAAAGATATGTAATTAAAATAAAAATTATTATATACTAAAAGATTTTATTATGGGAGAAATGTATTCTGAGTAGAAGTGTTCACTTTATGGAAAAATATCTATTTTTATAAGGGTGATAACCTAATTAACTATAATTATAAACTTCAAATATATTTGGGAATGTAAAAAAATTTATTATTTTAAAGATACAATATATGGATTGTTTAAGGCTGGGTCCTTATAGTTGGTATTTGAGTGAGGGTTTTGATTATTATAGGGGTTAGGATATTGTATTTAAATACGCTTAAGAAATTATAATTTATGGTTATAATGATAGAATTTTATTATTACCATGTTTATTTATTTAAAATATCTCTATTCAGATTGTTTTTCTATAGAGGAAATGGTGAAGCTCAAGTAGGAAGGCCCTAAGAGGAAAATATCTTTCCCAAACAGAAACCTAGAATTGTTGGAATTGAAGCTGTGAAGTTTGTTTCAATAATGAATTGGTTGAAATAGGATATAAATGGTGGTTTAATACATGCTATAGAGCATCCAGATCTACCATAGAGGAACATTTAAATAAGGGAGCATTTTAGGATATAACAACATCCATTATTCAGTGGATCTTCTAACTGCGTGGAATATAAGGGATATATTAAAGTTATAGAAAAGATATTTAAAATCATGGGTATTTATAATCATCAAAAGTTAAATATTATAATTTAACATTTTTAAGGTGAATCTAATCAATCTTTTTTTATGGTTTGGAATACTAAATAAAGATAAGAGATTGACACCATGTAATGTGATGCATTTAAGAAAAAATTCCTTGAGATATATTTTCCTAAGTCTATTCAACATAGGATGGAAAATAAAGTTTTTGAATTGAGGCAGAATGAGGAAGACTCATCGGCCATATATGAAGAAAGATTCTTATGATTGGAAATGTCCACACTAAATTTTATCCAGGACATTGATAGTGAAATCAATCAATTTTACTTAGGATTGAATCTAATATATCGAAGGGAATGGGATTACTGATAATTCAAATGTTATGAGAAACTTTTTCAATGTTCCAAGAAAGTTGATATAGATATTGAATATGATTAATTATTCCATGAAAAAAAGATGAAAAAAGGTCAATATGGAAGGTAATGGTAAGGAATCCTTTAAATAAATATTAAGGTAGGAAAATCAAGTTTCTAGTTTATAATAGGTGTTGTAAAAAGTACCATTAGGAATGTCTTATAAAATCTATAAAGTGATTACAATGTGATATGTTTGGTAATATGGATTATTATTGTGAAAAAAATATATTTATAGTGGTAATAAAAATATTTATAGACATGACGTAAGGTATTTTAAATATAATGAGATGGGTAATTTGGCAGATACATGTTTGTATAAGAGCTTGAATTATCAGAAGTTGCAAAACTATAAGAAAAAGTGTGTGGTGAAATCATTGGAAACTATGTCAGTAGATATTAGGCCATTAAATTAAGTGGTAACAGGTAAATTACCTATTTATTCATAGTATTCTAATCTATTCTTTTATTTGGGGTCTAAACATTATTTCATTTATTAGAAATTTTCTTGTAAAATGAAAATTTCACCTCAATAAATGAAGTCATTACTTTTGGAAAAAACACATGGGGGTATTATTAATGAAGAAAGTCTTTATAATTTTCTTAATGTTATCATATATTGAAGGGTTTTACCTAGAATCATTGTTATCGTTCCCATTATAGCATTTGATGTTATTTTGGGTATGGATTGGCTTTCTATTTATCATGCAAAGATAGATTACAATGCCAAAGAATTTATTTTCCAAAATGATTTTCTGTTTTTATATAAGAATCAATTAATTCTGTTGATAATATATCACAAAGCTGAGAAACTATTAAGATATAGAAATGAAAGGCACCTTTTTCATATTTTGTTTAAAATATGGGAATAGTTCATAATAATGATGCATCAGCAATAAATAAATACCTAGATGATTTTCTCAATGAGTTTTTAAGTATTATACCTGATCAGGAAGTGAATTAGTGTGTGATGCTAAGCCAATTTATAACCCCCTTATCATATTGCTCATTTATAACTTTTGGAATTGAAAAAACACTTGAATGAGTTTCTTGATAAAGGTTTCATTCATCTTAGAACTTCAACATCAGGTGCACTAATTATTTTTTAATAAAATAGTTCCATGAGTATTTTCATTGATTATTGATATTTTAATACCATTAATATTAAGAATATGAATCTATTATGTCATATTGATGACTTTTTTTATCAGCTCTGAGGATCTCAGTATTTTATGAAGTTTAGTATAAGGTCTGAGTACCATAAACTTAAGGTAAAGTGGGTTAACATTCAAAAAAAGTGTTTCGTAATATTTATGAGCATTATGAGTTTTTAGTCATTCCCTTGGGTTGAAAAATTTTACAACTATATCTATGGAACATATTAATAGAAATTTTCATGAATATTTGGATGAGTTTTTGGTTTTTTGTTGATGATATTATAATTTATTCTAAAAGTTGTTAAGATCATTAAAAATACATAAGGATTATTCTATAAACATTGGAAGAAAAGAAGTTATATGGGAAATTTAAAAATGTGAATTTTAGTTACATTGGATTTCATTCAATAAAAAAATCTTAAATATATATGGCATAACTATTGGTTGTATTAAAACAAAAGTGGTTAATGAAGATCAAAGGGCTAAAAATGTAATTTAGAATTGAAATTTTCTTAGGTTAGTTGTCTACTAATGGTAGGTTTTAAAAAAAATTGTGGTTATCTTTCCCACTAACCAAGTTAACATGAAAACGAGTTAAGTTCATCTAGATAAAGGAATGTAATGAATGTTTCCATGAATTGAAAATAAGATTTGAAAATTTTCTAGTTTTGTCCCTACCATCCATAAATTGTGACATTATTATATATTATGACGCTTCTTTGAAAGGAAAGGGTTGTGGTTTAATATATAAATATTGGGTAATTTATTACTCTTTATGTCAATTAAAACCTAATGAGAATTATTTTTCTATAGACGACCTTGAGATAAAAACTATAACGTTTTCTTTAAAAATTTGGAGACATTATTTATATGGAGGATATTGTGAAATATATAATAACAATAAAATTTTTATGTATATACTCACTCATAAATAATTGAACATGATATAGAAGAGATGAATTAAATTGATAAAGGACTATGACTGCATAATTAATTACTATCCAGGTAATGAAAATAGAGTATAAGATGCTTTGAGTTGGAAAGATAATGATTCATTAACTATGATATATTTGGAATATGATACATTGGTTGATGATTTGATGAATCTTAGGTTTGAAATTATGTATGAAAGGACTTCATCTATTTTATTTAAGTTATCAATAAAATTGTATTTTCAATACAGAATTAAAAATGCTCAAAATAAAGATAATGTTTTATATGAAAATGTGAAATTGTTTAAGAAAGGTAAGTTACTTTAATTTAATATTGAATAATAAAGTGTTTTGGGATTCAAAAAAAGGTTGTGTGTTTTATGTGATTCCTAGTTAAAGATGGTACCATTGATTGAGGCTCGCATATATCAATTTTAGATTCATCTGGGAAACATAAAAATATATAGAGACATTTGGGAACATTTCTTGTGGGAAGAGATGAAGAAATATATTACTGATTTTACTATGAAATATTGACTTATAAACAAGTTAAAGTAGAGTAATTATTATAAAATGGGATTATTTATACTTTTATAATTACAGAATGGAAATGGGGAAATATATATTTAGATTTCATAGTGGGATTACCAAAGAAATCTCTTTGTACTATTTCAATTTGGGTAATTGTTGACCAATTAACTAAATATTTTCATTTTATTCTCATTTTTGATGATATGTATTTGGATTAAATTTCTCAAATTTATATTTATGATATTAATAGATTACATGGAGTCCCACTATCTATTGTATCTGGTCATGATCCTAGGTTTAACTTTTGTTTCTGAAAAGGACTTCAGAAGTCATTGGGTTCTGAATTAAATTTCAGTGTGACCTTTCATACTTAATATAATGGATAGCTATAGTGAGTGATTCAAACATTAGAGGATGTTATTTGATATTTTTAATGTATTTTTAAGTAATTTTAAATCAAAAATCTATCTTGGTATATTTTTATTATAAAAATAGTTTTCATTCCAGTATATAGATGCGACCTTTTGAAGATTTAGATGGAAAGAAATGCGAGACTCCATCTAGTTGTGATGAAGTCGGGGAAAGAAAGTTGTTGGGATTATAATTGGTATATGAAAGGGTTTATATGGGTAATAATATTATATAGCACATGAGGATGCCTTAGAGTAGTAAAAATAATTTTTAAAAAAACCTGAGGAATTATCTTCCCATGGAGGTAGGTGATCATGTTTTTATTATAGTTTCTCCATGGAAAAGTGTTATTATTTTTGGTAAAAAAGGAATGTTTAGTCCATAGTTCATTTGATTGTATAAAATCTAGAAGAAAGTTATATTAGTTTTATATCAAGTGTATTTTCATCTAATTTTATCTCAAGAACATGATATATTTTAGGTTTTATGATTAATAATATATGTTCCAGATGCATCTCATATTTTTGCGGCCATAAAATTTATTTTTAGAAGAAAAAAGTTCTTTTGAGGAATATGAAGTAAAATTTCTTAACTAAAGAGAGAGATTTTTTGAGAATAAGGTAACTCATCAAGCTTGGGTTTTGTGTAAAAATCATATGGTTTAATAAGAAACATGGGAATTATAAAATTCAACGAAGGAAAAATAACCCCACTTGTTTAAGTAATGAATAAAATTGGGAGGACCCAATTTACAAAAGTGATGAGGAATGTAACAAACCAGGTAATTTAATAATAAATCATTTTCAAGTCTAATTTTTATTCATTAATTATATAGTATAAATATATATTAAATATGTGAATATTGGGAAATTTTTCTGTCAAAAAGGAAATAGTTTTCTTATTACTAATTTTTTAACAAAAATTATATGGAATTATTTAAAGGATTAATTTAAAAATTCTATAATTCTAATTTGAAAAAATTAATTTCATTATTGATATTATCATTTAATAACTAACTTTAGGGAATTTGTTTGATAATTTTTTGAAAATTTTGATTTAAAATTATGAATAGTTAAAATAGTGATTTTAATGGAACTATTTATTCTTCTCAAGTATTTACAAATTAAAATTATATTTTGTATTATTAATAAAATTTAATTAGTTAATTTTTATTAAAAACAATCCAATTATGGTCTCTAGAATGAATTTTATAATTGAATTTTGTATAAAAACATTTTTTATAATTAAATGCATTTTTATAGAAAACCGTTTTCATCGTGTTTTTTAGGTTTAATTTTATATTAAAATATTAAAATTATAGAAATAGAATTTTAAAAAATGGATTTTATATTTTTAATTATTATGTCCAAATTTTTTAAATAGGTCCCTTGTATTTTATGTCATTATGAATAGTAACTGTCGTAATTTTTTTTCCACAGTAAAGGTAAAATGGGTTAATTAAGATTAAAATTAATGTTGTATGGAATAAAATTTATTCAAAAACATTCCTTTTTTTTCATTTTTTTGAGTCTATTTCATCCATTATTATCAAAATTTCAAAAATATTAACTTTTTTTACCATTAAATTTTGATTTTATACATTTATAATATTAATGTAAAAGATAAAGTCAAAAGTTTTACTCTTTTATTTTAGTATATTAAATAATTTGTAATTGGATTTAAAAAAGATATATTTAGATATAAATGGTTATTTGAAATATTAATTTTTTTTTATCATGGTAAATTATTTTTAATTTTTAGTAATTAAATAATAACCTCCAAAACTTATACAATACTAACTTTGTGCTTGTTCCAGGAGTAGAAAAATAATGTAAATGATTTTAAAAACTGTAACAGTAATATTTTTTGGGAGATTTATAGTATCTAATTAATTTTATAGATGAATATATTGTAACTCCCCAACCCAAGTTACACAGAGTCAGTGCATTATTACATAACATTGGCGTGATCACAAGGAAATCTTTTCTCAGAAGACCAATCAGTTTAGTATTATTAGAAACAATATTCATACATAAGTTCAACTTTACAACTAGAAAAGAAATACAACACGAATTTATTCCATTAGAAAAATCCAAGCCTCATAGATTATGCTTTCAATTCACTCATAACTAACTTCTTCATATCCTAGGAAAGTGAAACATAAGAAAGGGGTGAGCTCAAACTCTCATTAAGGGTAAGCAATACAGTGGAAGATAACACAAATATTAAGAATGGTGAATAATTGAAACCACATGCCTTTACCAATAATAAACATGAATACATTTATGGTAGGAATATGAGCTTAGTAAATAATTCCATAAAAAAATATATTCATGGGTATTCTACAAGTCGAATGATCATATGAACCATCAATATTATTTTCATAATGAGGGAATGTTTAATACCGGACATTCTGAAACATTTTTTCAAGGCCTCGACCAACACATATAAAATGATTAAGGCTTTGGCCAAAACCATATATCAAATTGGAAAAGGCCTCGGCCAATTCCACGTATAGTTGTATCATGAGACCTACCAATGCATCGATGAGCTATAGCAAGCTCCACCCATCACTTACTAAGTCCAATACATTACTCATATGAAAAGGTTGAAATATAACATAAACAATCGTATTAAAACTAGCATACGAAATGTCAATAATTTAACCATAAACCATGAATTGTATAAAAATAGCATATCCACAGTCAAACATAAGACAAAACCTTCAATACAATATCGAAGTTTTGTATCATAATAAATCAACTTCAAGTAAACTTAAAATCCATCAAAGGATGTTGACATAGATGAAATAAAAAACTTTTTTAGAAAAATATCTCTTTCTATTTTTTAATCATTTAAGAGTCACATAATTATAAATAAAACATTTATTTTCAAAATATTTTTATAAGCTTGTAAGGGAAGCTTCGACGATGTTATAATGGCGGAAAATAGTTGCACCCACCATATAAGTTTAAAAAAACATTCTAATGTTAATTTTCTCGAAAAGGTTATAAAGTACCTTGTTTGGAATACTACGGAATGATTCATTTAAAAAAATATAAGGTTATAAATTACTTTTCCCCTATATCTAGTAAAAAAATGTTTTGAAATACATTTTTAAGAAACATGGATGTGGATGATAAAGAGGTCCCAGTAGATACT
Source organism: Viscum album (assembly GCA_963277665.1). Taxonomy (NCBI): domain Eukaryota; kingdom Viridiplantae; phylum Streptophyta; class Magnoliopsida; order Santalales; family Viscaceae; genus Viscum; species Viscum album. The sequence continues at coordinate 1,400,191,118 of OY728121.1, read as the reverse complement.
TACAAAAAAACAACCTCGGATAATAAAGAGATTGTAGAATTAACCCTTAACTTATACTTTTTCTCGGTAGAGGGTAGATTAACATCTTTTATAATGGTGAAATAATTTTTATTAAATTATAAAAGAATAATATACATTAATATGATATCATATATGATATTTTAATATTGCTTTGTTAATAATATCTTAGTATTATCGTCATTTCGGGTGTTAACTGATTTGTTTTCCTTTATATGATTTGTTACATAAGTAATGTTTGTTGTGGGTATGATGTATCTTATTTGTATTAAGAATTATATTAAGTATTTAAACCTTATTTTTAAACATCTAATGAAAATTAGTCTTGAATGGATACGATGGGGAACGAATCTCATCGCGTTCGTGGAGACGGTAATCTGTACGTACGCACGAGTGGAAATATCATTATTTTGATATTAAAATAATATATAACTGGATGGTGTATCATATATACAGAATAATTATCATGTTTTATTTATTATTTACATTAATTACACATCATTATTATACCCATCAAAATAATAATGTATTGAATAACAATTACACCACGACATGGAGACGGTAAGCCGTACATACACACGTATGGTGACATGTCATTTAAAGGATGGATAGAATAATGAATATGGTTGTACAATATTTATAATAACATCAAATTATATAGAAGATACTGGAGTTATTATTTCTGAATGGAAACAACAAATAAAGAGGAAGTGAAAGAAGAAAGGAACTTGAAAGAGGTGATGAAATATTTACCTCTTCTACGGGTTCTTCGTTTTGATTTGATCAAAAGGGCTCCTTAAGTTGGATTTATGATTAATGGAAGGCCTCTATGATGAAGGGAAGACAGTTGAGAGGGTATTTGGGCAGGGTTTGGCCAATCCAAATGGCTTTGAATGTGTGAATTAGAGAGAAGGGGAGTGCCCTTTTATAAGAGGGGTGGGGGGAACCTTAGGAAAAACTAGAAATATTATTTTATAATAAAATAATTTTAAGTTTCTAATGGCTAAAAAATGAATTATTTAAAGTCTAATGTGGGGATGGGTCGAAAACCGCTTAACTAATGGGTTTTAGACATTTTTGGGTCACTATATTAACTTTATATTTTAGATTTAACTCTTAGTTAAATAGTTTTACATTTACCATGTCTCTTTGTATTTTTATATTATATGGTTAATAAACATACGATACACTTAAAATAGAACCTCAAGTGGTTCATTAATGAAATATATAATATTATTTAAGACATTTGGCAGAACCTTAGATTTTTAGGAATAGAATATCAATTAATAATATAATATTTGTTTCAAAAACTCTTTTATGTCAATTTTGATACTATTTGGTATTTTGTTTTTTCTAAATTCATAAAAGCATTATTACTTAGAAAAAAATTCATATAACCAACACTAATATGTTATATTAACCTATAAAATTAGTGGAATTCATAAAAAGTCTCAAATTACATTTATTTGGATATTTATAATGTTAATTATTTTAATATTTGATTAATTAGGTAATTACAGCATCATCATTGTGTCTTACATAAATTAAATTGTTTAATTCCTAAGAAATATAAATAAAGAACCATTATGTATGAAATCTTTTAAGATTTATAATGAATATTTATAGTGTAATTTATCTAATGTGCATCCCTATATGAATTTTTTTTAGTTATTAAACTTTGATTTTAACTCTTTTAACTCTTCTTTGAATTAAATAATAATAAATGTCCCAATCTAATCCAAGTGGGTAAAAGATGGTGAGAAGTTCAATAAAATTTTTATATATCTAAAATTATTATAAACTAAATACAATGAATTAAATTGAACATATATAGGTATTATGTATCTATTTTGACCTAAAATAAATTTAAATAAAATAAATAATTATCTAAATAAAAATTCGGTTTTAAACTATAACTCAATGTTTTTCACTATTCATCAAAAATTGAAAGTTTTCAGAAAAATATCAAAAATTCACCCTAATCTAATTTCGACATTTCGAATCCAAAAATGAAGTCCATTTTGAAATATAAAATTTATAAAATTTCAAAAATTGGGTATTCCTATTCATAACGGCTAGTTTGATTGGTTGTGGTGTGTTAGAACTCGAAGTTGCATACAACACAAGCTATTGTATTATTTAAGGATAAGCATACCGTGGAAGATTGGGGTGTTACATTCTCCCCTCATTCAAATAATTTCGTCCTCAAAATTTCTAGAGTATTACTGTGTAAAAAGACTTGGGTGATTCATCATAAGTTCCTCGGGTTCGCACGTTGCCTCTTCCATCTTACGGTTTCTCCATAGAACTTTTATCAGACGAGTCGTCTGGTTTCTCAGCACTTGTTCTCTTATATCAAGAACCTTGATAGGCTCTTTTCCATAAGACAGATCAGGTTCTAGATCTAATTTCTCATAGGTGAGCACATGCGTTGGGCCAGACATGTATTTCTCAATAGTGAAACATGGAACACATCGTGAACTTTGGAGAGACTTGGCGGCATTGACAACCAGTAAGCTACAACCCCAATTCATTCAGAATTTCGAATGGTATGATGTACCTGGGACTTAATTTTCCCTTTTTACCGAAACATATAACACCCTTCCATGGAGATACCTTCAAGAAAACAGGGTCTCCTACTTGAAATTCCAATAAAACTGCGTATCTCAATTATACTCGTCGGTACTGGCCATTCTTGGATTGCCTTGATCTTAGAAGGATCAATATAGATTCCATCCTTGGAGACAATATGGCCAAGAAAAGAAATCTCCTGAAGCCAGAATACACACTTGCTAAACTTCCCATATAATTCATGTCTTCTCAGAGTCTTCAGGATAATGAACAATTGATTTTCATGATCTTCGTAGATTTTTGAGTATACCAAGATATCATCAACAAATACCACTAAAAATTCATCAAGATATTCCTTGAAAAATATATAAATTAGATCCATGAAGATAGAGGGTGAATTATTCAATACAAAATGCATTAATGTAAACTCATAATGCCCGTACCTAGTTCGAAATGCTGTTTTCGAAATGTCTTCCTTCTTCACACACAACTGACGATATCCAGATCAAAGGTCAACATTTGAAAAGTATTGAGCTCCATGAAGTTGGCCGAATAAATCATCAATGCGAGGTAGGGGATACTTGTTCTTTATTGTTATAGCATTGATCTCCCTTTAGTCAATTAACAACCTCATAGATCCATCTTTCTTCTTAACAAAAAGGATTGGGGCTCACCATGGAGAAACACTAGGGCGAATAAATCCCTTATTACTCAATTATTCTAGTTGTTTATTTAGTTCCAATAATTCCACAATGACCATTCTATAAGGGGTCTTCGATATGGGCCTTGAACCAGAAACTAAATCAATGGAAAACTCAATTTCTCGTTTTGGAGGATGTCCAGGTAAATCCTCTGGAAATACATCCACATACTCTTGCACAATAGGTATATATTCTATTTGAACATTATTTTACTCACCCACAGTTATTTAATTCTATTTTTTCCTAATAATTGAATTTAGTTGAGCTACTAAGGGTGGATCTAAATAAGAATTAAGTGGTGATGATTCTACTCCAACGATAAGGTGTTCTTTATCATCATCATCAAAAATAGTATTCTCCTTCTTCTTACAATAAATTTTTGCATCATGGTCCGAAAGCCAGTCCATAACGAGGATTATGTCAAATTAAATCATGGATATGACGATGAGATCAGCAGATAAAGAACATTTATATGCCCTAATGGGAATTGATACACAAAACTTTGTAGCAAACATACTTCCCTTAGGATTTTTGACTGACAACTCCCTTGTTAAATCAAATTGGAAATATCTAATTTTATTAGAAAACTAGGAAGATATAAAATAATGTGACGATCTATAATCAAATAAAGCATTCGATAAACTTGAGGAAACAATTAAATTACCCACCACCACATATTTTAGGGCTTCAACCTCAGTAGTAGTGATCACATAAGTTTGGATTTGATCCCTTGGCCTTTTCTGAGGTAAGTTTCCCTGATGCTTAGGAAATTCATTTGCATAATGTCCCATCTCCTAGCAATTGTTGCATTGAGCATTGGTAGTGTATCTCTTTCCCTTACAATCACCAGCAAGATGGCCTTTCTGTCCACATTTGTAGCATACTCCTTTTCCTTTTAGATAGGCACCAGGGTGCTTCCTTCCACAATTATCACTGGGTGAAAATTCAATTCTTCCCTTATTCATTGTTTCCTTATTTCCTTTACCAGAGTGTACTGCATATATCTTCTTCTCTTTCTTTTCTTTAAAGTCATAAGACTTAGAGAATTCCTTTTCTATCTTGATAGCACACGAGAAAATATATTCATATGATGATAAGGATTGTGATACTAATACTAGATGGAGAAATGGTTTTAACCCATCAAAGAAACGGTCAATTTTACTTCTTGGGTTACGTATATAATCTGCAGTATGACTCTCTAACTTTGTAAAGTTAGATTTATACTTTGTGACATTATCATCCTCCTTTTTCCATAGACTCAAAAATTGTCTTTCCATATCTTCTCGATGGTCACGAGGAAAGTATTTTTCTAAGAAAATTTCTTTAAACTCCCTCCATTCCATATTTTATACTTCATCATCTTCGTTTGTGTTTTGAATCAATGACCACCATTGATCAACATCTCCAGTGAGGCGGTAAACTAACATGACAACTTTTTCCCTTTCGTTACTCCCCAAGGCGTGGAATATTTTCTCTAAGGAATTTATCCATTGCTCAGCTACTAATGGATTTTTACCCCCATTGGATGTTAGTGGTTGTTTCCTCATGAAGCGGTCTAATATTGATCCTACGCATTGTGGATTAGGGTGCTTCATATGGGTAAGGTTATTATTTATAACCTCTGTGAGTTTTCCCAGTATGGTGATAAGATGATCAGCACCAGTTGTATCACCAACTCCACTATAATTATATTGAGTAGGAGGAGAATCCCTACATGGATTGTGTGAATTGATACAATTTCCATTCCTTCCACTAGGCGCCATTTCTAAACAATGGCATACACTAGATTAGTTTATGAATCACAATACATAAATCCAAACTTGTAAAAAACATAACTTAAATTGAACAGTTTACGGATATAATCCATAATCATAAAAATGTTTTCTTTGAGGAATTATATACTCATAAACCCTTCATAATGGTTTGTAATGAAAATGAGAATTATCTTAAGCATATCCCCTAAGAGTGTCGTAACCAAGAGTGCAGCAAGTCCCATTGTCATGCACCAGTTCTCGTTCGAGTTTAGATCAAAGCGGTGTTTTTGGGTTTTACCCCTTGGTATATCTGTGCCAGAGCCACCTCTACCTGGTCGTATCCAGACATAGATGTATTTCTTGTAAAACTCACAAAATCTCTACATTACTAAAATTCTAGGAAGTTCTTCTATACTAATCCTCAAAGTCTAACTTAGGGATATGTGCTCTAATAAAAGTTTATCTAAATCTAGTTTTCATGGTTTGTACCAAACTTCCTCCGATACCAACTATAACACCCCGACCCTAGTTACCTAGAGTCAGTGCATTATTAAATAACATTGGAGTGATCACAAGGGAATCATGTCTCGAAAGACCGATTAGTTTAGTATTATTGGAAACAAGGTTCATACATAAGTTCAATATTACAACTTGAAAAGAAATACAACAAGAATTTATTCCATTAGAAACATCCAAGCCTCCAAGATTATGCCCTAAATTCACTCATAACTAACTTCTTCATATCCTGGGAAAATGAAACATAAGAAAGGGGTGGGTTCAAATGCTCAGTAAGGGTAAGCAATACAGCAGAAGATAACATAAATATTAATCATGGTGAATAATTGAAACGAAATGCCTTTACCAATAATAAACATGAATAATTTTATGGCAGCAATATGAGCTGAGTAAATAATGACATAATAAAACATATTCATGGGTATTATACTAGTTTAATTACCACATGAACCATCAATATTATTTTCATAATGAGGGAATGTATAATGTCGGACATTCTGAAACATTTTTTCAAGGCTTCAGCCAAGACGTCTAAAATGATTAAGGGCTTGGACAAAACCATATATCAAACTGGGAAGGGCCTTGGACAATTCCACATCTAGTTGTCTCATGAGACCTACCGATGCATCTTGTAGCTATAACGGGCTCCACTCGTCATATACTAAGTCTAATACATTCCTTATATGAAAAGGTTGAAATATAACATAAATATTTGTATTAAAACTACCATACGAAATGTCAATACTTTAACCATAAACTATGAATGGTATAAAAATAGCACATCCACAGTCAAACATATCACAAAACCTTCAATACAATATGGAAGTTTTTTATCATAATAAATCAACTTAAATAAACTTAAAATCCATAAGAGGATGTTGACATAGATGAAATAAAAACCTTTTTGAGAGAAATATCTCTTTCTATTTTGTAATAATTTTGGTTAAATAATTGTTTTTAAATTTTACAAGAATCATATACATTAATATGATATCATATATGATCTTTTAATATTGATTGGTTAATAATATCTTAGTATTATCGTCATTTAGGGAGTTAACTGATTTGTTTTCCTTTATATGCTTTGTTACATAATTAATGTTTGTCATGGATAGGATGTATCTTATTCATATTGAGATTTATATTAAGTTTTAAAAATTATTTTTAATCATCTAATGAAAATTAGTCTTGCATGGATACGATGGGGAACGAATCTCATCACGTTCGTGGAGACGGTAATCCAAACGTACGCACAAGCGACAATATCATTCTTTTGATGTTAAAATAATATATAATTGGATGTTATATAATATATAAAAAATCATTATCATGTTTTATTTATTATTTACATAAATTACACATCATTATTATACCCATCCAAATAATAATTTATTGAATAACAATTACACCACGACGTGGAGACGGTAATCCGTATGTACGCACGTATGGTGACATGTCATTCAAAGGATGGATAGAATAATGAATATGGTTGTACCATATTTATAATAACATCACAGTATATATAATATACTAGGGTTATAATTTTATAATGGAAACTACAATGAAAGAGGAAGTGGAAGAAAAAAGGAACTTGAAAGAGGTGATGAAATATTTACCACTTCTTTGGGTTCTTCCTTTTGATTTGATAAAAAGGGCTCCTTAAGTTGGATTTATGATTAATGGAAGGCCTCTAGGATGAAGGGAGGATTTTTGAGAGGGTATTTGGGCAGGGGTTGGCCGTTCCAATTGGCTTTGAATGTGTGAATTAGAGAGAAGGGGGAGTTCCCTTTTATAAGTGGGGTGAGGGGCACCTTATAAAAAGCTAGAAAGATTATTTTATAATAAAATAATTTTGGTTAATGTCTCAAAAATTAATTATTTAAAGTCTAAGGTGGGGATGGGTCAAAAACCACTCAACTTATAGGTTTTAGACAAATTTGAGTCACTATATTAACTTTATCTTTTAGATTTAACTCTTAGTTAAATAGTTTGACATTTACCATGTCTCTTTGTATTTTTTTTATTATATGGTTAATAAACTTACTATAAATTTCCAAGAGAACATTAAGAGGTTAATTAATGACATATATAATATTATTTAATACCTTTTTCCAAACCATAGATTTTTAAGAATACAATATCAATTAATAATATAATATTTGTTTTAAAAACTCTTTTATGTCAATTTTGGCACTATTTGGTATTTTGTTTTTGCTAAATTCATAACTGCATTATTACTTCAAAAAAAATTCATCTAACCAACCATAATATGTTATATTAACCAATAAAATTCGTGTAATTCATAAAAAGTCTCAAATTACATTTATTTGGATATTTATAATGTTAATTATTTTAATATTTGATTAATTAGGTAATTACTGCATCATCATTGTGTCATACATAAATTAAATTATTTAATGCCTAAAAAATATAAATAAAATACCATTATGTATGAAATCTTTTTAGATTTATAATTAATATTTACAGTGTAATTTATTTTATGTGTAACCCTATATTAAAAATGTTTTAGTTACTAAACTTTGATTTTAACTCTTTTAACTATTCTTTGAATTAAATAATAATAACTGTCCTAATCTAATCCAAGTGGACCAAAAGGGTTTATATTTTATTCCTACGTTTTTTCTTGGTCGAATTATACTTATCCAATATAATTAGGACATGTTTTAATGTAATAATAATATAATTTTTACCCTTAATTATCCTATTTACTTTTAACCGTGGTAAATAAAAGTAAAAAGTTACTATTCACCAAAAAATATTTTCATCTTATTGAACCACATTTTACTTAATGATATCAAATGTGTCTCTAGGATTTTTGGAATTCCACTGACATAAGCGGTAAAATTAAGTTTTATGTGAATTTGCAAATTCTCCTAGGAGGTGGGTAAAAGACGATGAAAAGTTCAATAAAATTTTTATGTATCTAAAATTATTATAAACTGACTCCAATGAATCAAATTGAAGTTATATAGGTATTATGTATCTATTTTTACCTAAAATAAATTTAAATAAAATAAATAAATATTTAAATAAAAATTCGGTTTTAAACTATAACTATGTGTTTTTCACTATTAATAAAAAATTGAATGTTTTCAGAAAAATATCAAAAAATCACCCTAATCTAATTTCGACATTCCAAATCCAAAAATGAAGTCCATTTTGAAAGATAAAATTTATAAAATTTCAAAAAGTGGGTATTTCTATTCATAAAGGCTAGTTTGATTGGTTGTGGTGTGTTAGAACTCGAAGTTGCGCACAACACACACTATTGTATTATTCAAAGAGAAGAATACCGTGGAATCTTGGGGTGTTACATATATTGTATTAGTTATGTTTTAAAGTTATATATTCTAATTAAATTACTATATTTATGTCATCAAAGTCAAATTAAATTAATTGTTCCATAAAGGACATTCACGATATTTAATAGTAGACAATATTTTATTGAATGGTTTAAAATTGATAAAAAATATATATCTAGAAATAAAATTTATATTGTTTAAAATATAAACCACAGTCCATTTATGAATCATTTTTATTTTTATAGTAACTTTCTTTACCACTAATGAGTATAAAACATTAATATCATTGTAATTGTGAAAAGGGGTAGTAGGGGTTAAAACAAAAAGATAAGGGTAAAAAACTCTCCAAATCTTATCCAAATTTTATTGGATGAGGTTATTTAGACTCATAATGAACTTAGATTTTAAATATATCAATTTGGATACATCTTTTATGAAAATTAATTTATATTGATTTAATACTTAAAGAAATTCCAAGAGTGCCCCACCCATCATTTATAAAAGGGAACCTCCTCCCTTCTCTTCCTCAAAACTTTTGGAAACTCTTATTCATCAATTTCATAAAAAACCACATTCTTAACATCCCTACAAATTTATTATTGTCCATTTTTAATCATAAAACTATCATTTTAAGGCTTTAATTATAAACCCAAAGAGGTTTTTCGAAGAAGAGGTATAGTTCTTAATAAAGAGTTTTCAATTTATATCTTCTTCTGCATCTTTAAAATATTGTTAAACAATATTTAAATAATAAAATAAGTATACTACTAATATTGATATTTTATTATCATAGTTTCATTACTTATAGTCCGCTCCTCTTCTGTCAAATGGTAAACAAAACCATTATTTGTGTGTACGATGGACTACCGCCTCACGAACTGATGTAATCCATTTTCCATCACCACCTCTCACGACTGGTTATAATAATGGATTTAATGTGTATATATGATATTACTGAAATATTTATCATTCTATGAGGTTAATATATCATCTAATTTATTACTTTTTTTCCTTTGAAAAATGATTATGTCCTTCGCGTGTTCATGTGGATTACCACATCCACAAAGCGATGCTATTCATTTTTCTTAATCACAGAATATAGATACTATATATAAGTATATTTAAAGAAATTATATTATATTTATGATATAATCACCATTTATTAAATATATATTGATACTTAATTTATTTACATCACGTACTTTTAATTAAGGAAACATTACTCATGCGTACATATGGTCTACGGTCTCCATGATTGTAATGTAATTAATTTTTCTTAACAATATTTCATGGTAGGGTTTAAAAGTATAATTAATATATAGAAATGAAAATTTATTAGGATTATTATTCTATATATGATGGAATATTTACCTCTTTGACCATATTTAACTTACCAAAGTCATTTTGAACATATTATATGAATATTATCAAAATATCCAACGTGAACTCAATTGATTAAGTAATTATATATAAAATTAAAATATATAAAATAAAACGAATAATAAAGACTAAAATTTTTATTTTTGAAGTAAATAATTAAAATAATTTTATTATTTTGGAATATAATGGACATACATGATTAGTTGGACTCGAGGTTAGGGAAAATTTACTTTTAAAATCTTATTTTAAATGTGTTGAAGATTTATTTTAAAGATCCTTTTCTTACAAGAAAATAGTCAAAAAGTTATTTTATAGATATATTTATATGAAAAAAAATTATAAAGGAAATTTTGTATCTTCTTTTACTTAATTTTATATATTTTCAAAACTAATGTTTTGAAAAAAAGGAAAAAAATAATGTTATATTTTAACATATATGACATCAATAGTTTTTTCCTACCATCATAATCAATTTTTGATTTTTGGACTCACTTAAAATATTTCGTGTTTTTTCAATGAAAACCCAACTTTACTATGTTCTAGGTATTTTAAAAAGAGGTTTTAATTAGAATTGATATTTTAATATCCAGAAATATTTTTCTTATGGGTGAAAGGGATATTTTGATGGAAATGAAAAGTTTTATGTGTTATGATTAATTTTTGGTTTTTAATAATTATTTATGATGATGAATGGTTCCATTATTAACTAAGTATGGGTGATTCTATTATAAAACAAGGATCAGAGGTTTGATAATATCCCAAGTATGGGTGGTTCCTTTTAATCTTTGGATGGGTGAGACTGATATAATGGGTAGCTTATTACATTTGAAAGAGTGATTGTAAGAGTGACCTGAAAATGATGTTCCATGTTACATATATGATTTATCTATTTGTTGAGTTTTTATGGGAATATAATGATGTCACAAGGTAATATATTGAGCTTATGTTTAAATGAAATTAAATTCTACTTCTTAATGGTGAAATGTATAACTTTTTTTTAAAAAAATTCATATGTTTTTATGATTGAAAAGTAACATTTTTAATTTTAATTTTTTTACATTAATATTTCTTATGAAATTTTTTATGAAAATATTCAAGTAGAGAAGTTGATTTATTAGGTAAGAATAAGTTTATTTTGAGAATATAGTTTATTTTAAAAAAGGTAAATTATTATGAATATTCATTGATTACAAGTTTCTTTCTTCCTTGATTTCTTTTTGTATGTCCCTTATTAATATTTTTTGTGAAAACCCCCCTTTTTCATATGTTTTTTGTTGGGTTTTAGTCATGAGTAAGGACAAGGATGAGGTAAAGATGAAAAATATGAAGATATATCATGAAAATAAAAAATTTCTTATATTAAATGTTTTATAATATTGGAGTAATGGATATTGTATAGAAGTGTTTACTTTATGATGTAATTTCTATTTGTGTGAGGGTGATGAACAAATTCTAAAAAACTCTAAGCCAAAAAGATATTTAAGAATGTAATAAAATGAATTCTTGTATAAATATACAATTTATATATTATTTTATACTAGGTCCGTATAAATATTTATCCATTTAATTATCAAATAAAAGTCAAACCAATAAATTCTATAACTCTTACCAAATTATTATTGAATATGATATTATTCATTTGCTATTAAATTGGTATTAAGAAAACACCATGTCAAATAACTACATCAGAACCAATTCCACCAATATGAAAAAAACCAAATCCACCTGGACACACACAACCAAGGCCACCAAGATTCACACATCAAGGCCACAAAGCATCTCACATCAAGGCCAACAAGCTGCACACATCAGGGAAAGCATAAAATATTCATATTCAACTTAGTATTTTCATTTACTAACATTAATATTTTAACAATTTAAAGGGTAATATCAAATTATTACATCAATACAAGGAATAATCCTATAAAAATAATATTAAATGAAATAAAATCAGCAACATGAATAAATTGGTAACTACATGTGCATCACACCATTGCCTTTCAATTTCATTAGTCTATTTTATTATATTTATTATACACATTCATAAAAAACCCCCAAGAGAATGAAAAATGTTGATAATCCCCTAGATGAACACATAATAGAGATAAATCAAATCCCCTACATGAAAAGTTGAATTCATATTCACTATACAAATCCAAAGAGAGGATGAACCATGGTGCCACCACCACACAAGGAATACCCAAATAAATCTACAATGCAACGGAGTCACATCCAAATCATATACTATCAGACCCCCCAATCCAAAAAACATAGAAAATAAAATACCTATAAAGAAATAGGGAATAACATATAGATAGAGAGAGTAAGAACTCTCATATAATCACAAATATCAAATCTCAAGAATCCATTGATGAATCAAAAATATTGAAAGTTATTAGGGTTTTGAAAATTTCCTAGATACCACATGAAGTTTGAGATTAATTGTGGGAGAATGAGGGAAAATAGTTGGAGTACAGAACTAATGGATAACCTGTAAATTTCCCTATTCCTTATGTGAATGACTGGTTTAGGTCATGATCCTCCCATGATTCACATATATTGAAAAAAAGGTGCTTGATTGAATAAGGTTAGGTGGTATTTATTGTGATGAATGAAACCGTTCTTGACATGAAACCTTCTAAGACAGATCCACCAGAAACTCCCCCACACACTTTAATAATTCAAGGACTATTTCATGTCATGAATTATAATTAATCATAAATTTCAAGAACCAAGTATCCCAAGTTGTGACGCTGAACTTAAAAACACCATTCACATCATAAAATGGTTATTCACGATGTGAATCACCACCCATAGTTATATATATTCAATTGCATATCCTACTATTCCCCCATAAAATTCATTCCAAAGTTCCACCACAAAAAACACACAACATAATGAGACAGAAGGGTAAGTTAATTTAAACCTAATATAGCCTCTATCCAAGCAAAAAAATCCCCATAATTAGGTTTTATTTTATAATGATTTAGTGAAATATTCTCCCAAAACCCAAGATTTATACATACAAATTTTTTAGTGAAATAAGTAATAAAATATATGTGAAAAAAGGAGAAAATCACACCATTAAATAGTGATTAAATCCACCTCTAATTTATAATAATCAAGGTGGTTAAAAGAGGAGGGAGAGAGGAATATGATTCAACACCCCCTTCCTGTGTTTCAAAAAATGAGGAGAACCCATAAGGGTTTTCCAATTTAAAATACCTAAATGAATATTCTACCCTTAATTCATAAAATCTATAAGGAATACTATAAAAATAAATTTTTGTAAAATATAAGTACTATTCTACCGAACCTTTCGTATGGGACCCTTATGCATCACCCCTGATGACACTTATATACCAAGTGAAGTAACCTTACACATTATAATTCTCCATGAAAATATTATTACATATCAAGGAAATGATCCTTATATGTGAGGCCACTCTTACATATCATACTGGTTACCATTGAATATATACTGACTATCTTTACATATAATCCAACTCTAATCTTACTATCACAGGGTGGCTTGAAGTTAGATTTATGTATCTGGGATTTACTTTTACATAATAGGGGAGTAAATTTTACATATTAGGGGAGTTACTCTTATATATATATATATATATATCCCAAGATGACTCTTATTTAACTTGAACTAACTTTTGTATATCCCACTTAAAGAAAGTTTAATTTTATATATCTTCTAGTTTAATTTTAGGAACCAATGGATTACTCTTACATATAAATAGTTAAAAAAATCATGGAGGGTTTTCCTTTAAGAATACATGGTAGGATACATAGTCATCCAATTTATGAAACAAGGGAGGAACTTTATGTTTGAAAAATATACAATTTCCTCTAACTGTTAATGGGTGTAAATATTATGTATAAGACTTCTACATATAATGACCCTTAAATATGGGAGTTATTTTTTTCCTAAAAACCTAAAATTTATATATTTTCCTAAAATATCCCTTTGGTATTCATCCAACCAACTCAAACACTTATGAAGACTCTGAACACCACCAATAATACCTTCTGGAGATGTTCCAACACATATAATTATTATCCAAATCTCAATTATCAAAGCCCACCTCCCCACCATGGGATAACTGGGTCTTGGTGAAAGCATAGACACCCATCCTTTACATGGCCATTGGGTCCTGACTCGCCAGGTACCACCAGTTGCCCTGCAGACACATGGTCCCCCCCGCGGGACCCACCCACGTGCCCAAACGGGTCATCTGACTAATGACTTTCCCCCAAACGGGTCATCTGACCAATTTCCCATAACTGTTAATGGGTGTAAATATTATGTATATGACTTCTACAAATAATGACCCTTAAATATAGGAGTTATCTATTTTCCTAAAAACCTATAATTAATATATTTTCTTAAAATATCCCTTTGTTATTCTTCCAACCACCTCAGAAACTTCTCAAGACTCTGAATACCACCAATAATACATTCTGGGGATCTTCAAACCCATATAATTATTATCCAAATCTCAATTATCAAAGACCAACTCCCAACCATGTGATAACTAGGTCCCTGTGATAGCACATACACCCCTCCTTTACATGGTCGTTGGGTCCTGACCCTCCAGGTACCACCAGTTGCCTTGTGGAAACGTGGTCCCCACCCTAGGACTCACCCACGTACCCAAACGGGTCATCTGACTAATGAATTTCCCCCAAATAGGTCATCTAACCAATTTCCCCCAACTATTAATGGGTGTAAATATTATGTATATGACTTCTTCATATAATGACCCTTAAATATGGGAGTTATCTATTTTCCTAAAAACCTATAATTTATATATTTTCCTAAAATACCCCTTTGGTATTCATCCAACCACCTGAGACACTTCTCAAGATTTTGAACAACACCAATAATACATTCTGGAGATGTTCCAATCCATATAGTTATTATCCAAATCTCAATTATCAAAGCCCACCACCCCACCATGTGATAACTGGGTCTCAGTGACAGCACAGACACCCCTCCTTTACATGGCCGTCGGGTCCTAACCCGCCAGGTACCACCAGTTGCCCCGTAGAAACGTGGTCCCCACCCTGGGACCCACCCACATGCCCAAATGGGTCATCTGACCAATTTTCCCCAACTATTAATGGGTATAAATATTATATATATGAATTCTACATATAATGAACCTTAAATATGGGAGTTATATATTTTCCTAAAAACCTATAATTTATATATTTTCCTAAAACATCCCTTTGGTATTCATCCAACCACCTGAGACACTTATCAAGACTCTGAACACCACCAATAATACCTTCTGAAGATGTTCAAACCCATATAATTATTATCCAAATCTCAATTATCAAATACCACCTCCCCACCAAGTGATAACTGGGTACCGGTGACAGCACATACACCCCTCTTTTACATGGTCATCAGGTCCTGACCTTCCGAGTACCACCAGTTTCCCCAAATGGGTCATCTGACTAACGAATTTCCCCCAAATGGGCCATATGACCAATTTACACCAACTATTAATGGGTATAAATATTATATATATATGACTTCTACATATAATGACCCTTAAATATGGGAGTTATCTATTTTCCTAAAAACCTAAAATTTTTATATTTTCTTGAACACCACCAATAATACCTTCTGGAGATGTTCAAAACCATATAATTATTATCTAAATCTCAATTATCAAAGACCACCTCCCCACCAAGTGATAACTGGGTACCAGTGACAGAACATACACCCCTCCATTACATGGTCATCGGGTCCTGACCTACCAGGTACCACCAGTTTCCCCACTGACACATGGTCCCCAAGACTCTAAACACCACCAATAATACCTTCTGGAGATGTTCCAACCCATATAATTATTATCCAAATCTCAATTATCAAATCCCACCTCCCCACCATGTGATAACTGGGTCCCGGTGATAGCACATAAACCCCTCCTTTACATGGTCGTTGGGTCCAGACCCGCCAGGTACCACCAGTTGCCCCGCAGACACATGGTCCCCACCCTGGGACCCACCCACGTGCCCAAACCAGTCATCTGACTAATGACTTTCCCCACAGGCCAACCCATGGGAAACTTCCCAGAAGGTCACCCATCCTGATCACTACTCTAGTCCATGCACACTTAACTATGGAGTTCTAACCTAACAGGCTCTCGAAATTGAAGGTACACCTTGTTGACACGAGTCATATCATTTATTCATTTAACCCTTTATCATTTTTGGGGTGTTACACACCAACACCAAAATTCAAATTTTCCCTGATTTTCATAGACCCATACAATGTGGTTCATTACATGGTTGGTCTTCCTTGGCAATATAGTGGATGCAACAAAGGGTTTTGAAAAGTAAATAGAATTTAATTTCTTAATAATGTTTTTTATTTAAGATGGAAAGGAAAACTGTTGAGATCATGAACTCATTATGGAATAATCAATTCATAACATTAATCACTTATGATCAATATGGAAGGGAATATAATGATGGAATGAAAAGAATAGTATAAATGATAGATTGATATGAAACTGAGGATATTTACTTCCTAATTTAGTGTGTCATGATTTCAAAGGAAATGAGTGATGATTTATGAATAATTTTTATCAATAAAACATATTAATGAATTAAAACTAGTACCTCAGGGACCGAAGTAGTAGAATATTTCTGACAGAGATTTGGGTAATCTCTAAGAATAGGTAGCCAATGTTTAAAAGTAACTTTAGTTATTATGGATTATAAAAATAAAACACTAAGTGAAGTGAGTAGTATCAACCTAGTTCTAATTTATCTGGATGAATAATTAAATAAAAACCATTATCATTATTGAATTATTATCACTAGTATGTAAAAAAAATTATTTGGAAAGTCATTGGGGATGTTGTGGAATCCCAGGATATCCATGTGTAAAGTAGCTTTATTTATAGAATGACATGAAAGTATGTGGGAATGAAACTAGTTTGGTAAGACACATATCACCCATCATTCCCATAATGTTATAGTCTGAGTTGTATGACCTAAAACTACATGCACAATATTTCTCATGTTTGGGTCATACCTATATAGGAAATGTTTTCCCCCCAATTTCTGAGTAATTTTAAATTAGAATTCTCCTCCAATATTTAGGGATTTCCCTTTTAAAAAAAATAATATGTGTCTGGGGAGATATGAATCTCCATAAACTTTTTCCATCAAAAATAGAATGTCAGAATTCGCGAGAACTCCTTTTCCTGACTTGTAGTAACTCTCTCTATTTGGATATTCATAAAATCACCCAAGAAGTGTGTCTATCGCCCAAATGATTCTACTATTTGACTATGCAGTAACACACCCTTATGGGATTTTCATAAAATTTCCCCCAAAATGGGTTTCAACCAGAGATAAATTTGTCCTCAAAAGAGACCTCCTCTATCTCTAAATGCACTTTTCCCTAGACCACTCTTCAGATCTAAAAACCCTAGAATATATCTCACAACATTCACCTTCTCATAACTAAAAGTGATGGTGCATTATTAAATATATTACCATGTAAGGGTAGAATTGTTAATCTTTTTAGAAAATATAAATACCTTAAATTATTTCCCCCTATAATATCATTATTGTATGAAATTTAACTATATAGAATAATATCCTTTATGTAAAAAATTAAACTAAATATAATAACATCCTAATCACAAGACATTAGATTGTACAACAACATCCTCACCATAAGAAATTAAACCACACAGTCAATGTCCTGGTCACACAACATTAATATTCATGATTCTTTAACCCTTATTATGATGGAGACTTCCTGATGACATCAGGAATTTATTAATATTTACCAACCTTCAGATAAACCAAGTTCATGTAGGTGTAGTTTCCCATTTAAGGCCAATGCCAATATGAATTCTCTCTTCATTCCTAGATATCCTCCCTTGAAAAAATAACCAATCATAGACTTGAGAAATATGAATGTTTAGGAACTTACTTCAGAAATCTATAATATAATGTAATAATTCTGAAAAACACATTTTCCTGGCTATGCTATAAAATTATGTAGTAAGCTTTTAATATGCTGTGTATAATGTTTTAGGGCCAGTTAGCCAAAGGATTCCACTTTTTGACTATATAGTAAAACACCACTGTTGTATTTTTAAACATTCTTCCAAAAAATAGGTTTTCCAACATGTGGTAACTTTGTCCTCAATAGAGATATCCTCTATTCCGGAATGTCATGTTTTAGAATCAGAAACCAAAAAAATGTTCCTTAATATTCCCTATTGGGTATCTAAATAATGTTAAAACATTCTCAGTCCACAAGTATTGTTTTATTCATCACTCAGAAACTGATGGTCAAATCTATTCAACATTAAACACTAGTCCCACTAGTATGAATTTCAAGAATTTAAATTACCCTAGAAAATAGAAAAATTACCATTTAGGTTGAAAATCCAAAAAAGAAACCCTAGAATAAATTTGAGTCTCAACATGTTAGATCTATAATTGAAGTGTTTCAGTAAAAAAAATTAAGCAATGAAGGGAAAAAGGAATAACACTTGTTAAAGTGGAAAATTGAAAAGGTAAGCCTAAGTAAAATACATGTCTCGCCCGCTATGCCATCCTTATATTGGAAATTTATAAAAAAAGGGGAGATGAAATAAACAAATATGTAATGTTTGTAATTTTGGACCTATATCCTTAACAATAGTCGAACAACGCCCGTTAGGCCCCATTGATTAGGAAAATATTTCAGAGATCTCTCAACCTTATCATTATAATTATAATGCATTGACATTCAATCAAATGGGTCATTTGAAGCATTATATTATGATTATAATGAGGATAATAATGAAAGAAAAAGTGATTGAGAACAAAAATACTTTTCTTTTATGTTCCAAAGCCTGATGGAACTTCCACACTATAGAGCCTCTTTACTGAATTTTATATTTTTTCCTCAATAAAGGCTTTGAGAACACGAGTTTTAGTTTAAGAATTATCCTTACCTTTCTGGAGCTTGACTGATTGTGTAGTAGTGGCCTCTTCAGTATAATGGAGCTTCTTCTGCTCTGTAGTGACAATATACCTTCTTTGTTCCAAATCCCCTACCAAGGATCGGTGGAGTTGGACTACCTCATCCTTTATGACATTTAATTATTTTTGAAGTTGAACCATTTAGAGATATTTCTCATTAAGTATATCTTGATACTCCTCTACCATCTTGGTGTGGCTAACTGATATTGGGTTATGGAAACTTTGAGTTCCTGAACCAGGCCTACCAACTTCAGCTCTACTTTCTATGATCTTCACTCCTCTTACCCTTGATGAATGATCAACTTCACCACATCATGGATCTCATGATAACCAAATTTTACATTTCCCAACATATTAATCTTGAATGGAAGTCAGTGAAGTAACAATTTCATGTCTTCAAGAGGCATCTCCAAAATTATCTTCCAAATATCCCACTAGACAATGCGATGTTTAGTGAGAAAATCCTCCCATGTCTCCAGATCAAACTCATATCCACTCTGAAAGGGAGAGACATAGTAAAATATTAGTGTACTCAATGGTACACCTTTCACTGATCTGTCTAAAAAATACTCAGTTTCACTTCCATGTATTGGTGGAACTGGAATAGAAGCCCACCTCTCAGAATCATACACCAAAGTCAATGCCACTGAGAAACAAGTAACACCTCCCATCAATATCAGTAGGTCATTATATGAAAAATGAAATGAATAAACCAAAAAATATAATAACACTTAAACATTTTTAATCAACTATTAGGATTGAAATCACTCAAGTACTCCCAACTATAGTTCTTGAAGTAAGGATCTCTTGATGAGGAGTATCCTCTTGAGTTTACTCAGAAAATGGGATGAGGTCATCCTAATAATATCCCACTTTGGGATTCATAGCTGTCACTCTCTTGAAAATGGGAGTAGGATAGACTTGGATTCATTATTCATAATGTGACTTGGAAAAACTATCTATAGACAAAGATGATACTTTTAAGTTTTGATGTAATGTATTGGGTGAAATAAATTCAATTGGATTTGGAAAATATATCAGTGGGAAAAATCATGTATATCAAATTAACTATCGATATCCTCAAACTCCTGGAGGGAACTTGAGATATCCATGTCTAGATTAAAAAGTTATATTATTTCATGATACATGGTGTCAAGTCTTATTTCTTGCACACTAGTAAGGGTATTTGAGGAACATTGATCATGACCCAAATTGGATCTTCCATAGATCCTATCTTCCAACTTCATAACATGCAACACATCATCAAGCCCTGTGGGGTCACAGTCAACATCAACACCTTCATCGAACCAGTTGATATCCATGTCAGCCCCTTCTAGAGTGAAAAAGGGACATATGTGGATTGTTTCAAGGTCCCCCCAGTGTTGGAATGGATTTGAAATATCATGATGATAGGAAAATAATAAAAAATACATGACACCTTAGTGAATTCATCTAACATTAATTTGTCCCTATCGTCTTTCTGTAGGAATGGAGGTATACGCGGTCACATATCTTGATGCTTCATCCATCAAGATGATAGATTCATCAGCATGGGTCCGTGCCTCCACCAAAATATCCTTCTTGATCCTTGAAGTACCAGTTCTAGATACCTTAAGAGAGGAATGTGATAAAGATTTTATTAAAGACAATCACAATCAAAAAGTGTATGTCCTACAAGTCTTGAGATTAAATGATAGTAAGAAGAATTACTGTGGTTTACATTACAAAACAATAATTCCACCCTCTTTTTCTTCCTCTATTAGGATGGTGAAAGGAATGTATTTGTTCTCTCAGTAATATACACTTGAAGTAATGGTTGAGTAAATCCTCCCACCATTTCCTCTATCATCATCCTCTGACCCAAGGATAGTTTCAGGGGATTAGGAGACTCACCCTCCACCTTGATGGGGGTGATCTTAGGACCAAAACTTGGTGACCCAAACACCAATATTTCTGCTGCAACATCTTCTTATTATTCTTATTCAATAGGATGCTAAATAAATCCCCTAAAAATTAATGATAGATGATGAAAAAAGGAAAGTAGAGAAAATAGGAAAGATAAAGATACATCAGCTGGGTCAATTTAGTAATCCCATTCCTCTTTAGTGTGACCAACTAACCCATCAAGTCTTCTTCGGTACAACATGTAACACCCCTAGATTTTATGATAAGTATTCTTTTTAATTTATTTTATGTCATGTGTTTTATGCTACACCAGGATTATCTTCTGATATACGCAACACCGTATTAGCTTGCAGTATACGCAACACTATTCTTGGATTGTGTTACACACAATTTCAAGTTCATTTGATAGTAGTCATTCTACGCAACATTGAGTGTGTGTATATATATATATATATATTCAATGTATAAATGAAATATGGTTGGATTCTGTTATAAGAACCAACAAAGGAGTCTTGCACAACATGCAACCCTGACTTGGCTTGCATTACACGCAATCACGTCCTTCCTCGATAGCGTGTGTAGTATGAAATACCGGGTTTCACTAAACAACGATATATTGTTACAATATTATTATGAACTAGACATTATGAATAGTATTAAATACATTTTGAATTTTATAACATTATTATTCATCTTACATATTTTCTAGAACATGGTATGAGAACAAAATAAATTTTTCAGGTAAAATAAGTATTTTTCAAAAAATGCAGTCTTGCCGCCTTTTGATGGCACACACAATTGAAATATAGTTTTTGACATGTTTATAAGTTCAATTTGACAAAATAAAATTCTTCCTTGGAATCAGGATATAAAAATTTAATTTGGATAAAATTTTCATATTATTTAGATAACTTTCATATTTTGATGAATACTAAAAACACGCTATATTTTAATTAAAAACAAATTTTTTTCATCACAATAATTTTATTGTTAGATTATCATTTTAATTGGGTTTAAAGTGTAATTAGAATATATTTTTACCATTTAATCCAATTTTAGTCATTAGAATTAATTTCACTTTGAAATTGGACATAAACAAGTGATGATCTTTCGATAGTTATAGTTTCTTAAAAGCACGCTATTTGTTTTGATAACGATAATTAATTTTAAAATTAATTAATTCCACTTATATGTATTTAATTTGGAAAAATGTACATAATTTTTGAATTCAGAATATCAAATATAGCTTAGGCTGAATTTTTGGTACTTTTCTGAAAAACTTCATTTTTTGTTGAATAGTGAAACCACTTAGTGGTAGTTAAAAAACTGAATCTTTCATTTAAATGAAATTTTACCACTTATGTGAATTGACTTTCAAAAATATTACATACATGGTTGTTATCAAGAAGCAAAATGTGGTTCAATAAGATAAAAATAATTTTTGGTGAATAGTAACTTTTTACTTTTATTTGCCACGGTTAAAAGTAAATAGGGTAATTCAAGGTTAAAAGAATATTATAATAATTCAAAATTACCTTAACACTTGTCCAAACCTTATTGGATGAGTAATGGCCGACCATGGGTATCCTTGGGTCGATTTTGGGACCCCATGGGGCCACTTATGAAAGACAATGACACATTAGATTAATTAATTTAATGTAAAGACAAAATTGACATTAACAAAAAGATTTTAGTAAATTAATTTCTATATGGTGTTATATAAGTAATATTTTAGACTATAAATATTAATTAGAAATATAAAACGATTTACTACCTAATGGTATTTTATTTATAATTTTTAGATATTAAATAATTTAAGTTATTTTTGACACAATGGTGATGCAGTAATTACCTAAATATTAAAATAATAAAATAATTGATGTTATAAATACCCAAATAAATATAATTTGAGACTTTTTATGAATTAAAATAATCTTATAGGTTAATATGACATGTTATTATTGATTTAATTAACTTTTTTCGAACTAATCATGCTGTTATGATTTTCAAAAAAATCAATTACCAAATAGTATCAAAATTGACATGAAATAGTTTTTAAAACAAATATTATATTATTAATTGTTATTATACTAATAAAAAACTAAGGTTCAGAAAAATTACTTATATAAGGTTATATATATTAATAATGAACCACTTGGGGTTCGTTTGACTTGTTATAGTAAGTTTATTGACCTTATAGTGTAAGAAAACAAGAAGACACGGTAAAAGTTAAATTATTTAACTTAGAGTTAAATCTAAAAGATAAGGTTAAAATAGTAACCTAAACTTGTCTAAAAACTATTGGTTGATATTATTTCGACCCATACCCACATTATCTTCTAAATAAATCAATTTGTAGCTATTATAAACCAAATATGACTTTATTATAAAATAATATTTTGAATTTTTCCAAAGGTGCCCCTCTCCTCCCTTATAAAAAGGGCACCCCTTCCCTGTTCTCTTCACACCCTTTTGAGCCTTAAATATTGGCCAAACCCTGCCTATTTCTCTTCTACACTTCCCTAGAAACATTTTGGAGGTTCTGGTCTTCTCAAAAGACCAACTCTACTTCCATAAGATAAGGCTTAAAGGAGGTGCGTCGAAGACGAGGTAATCTCTTCTTCCGATTCTCTCAAGTTTCTTTCTTCTTATACTTCTTATTCTATAGTTGGATCATTATAAATTAATAAATTAAGTATTAATTATATACTGATATTTTATTATAAATATGAAAAACCCTATTTCACCATCTATCCATCCTACGGAAAATGAAATCACCGCCTGTGCATACGTACGGAATACCGTCTCCACACCGTGGTGTAATCTATTTTCTACCACCACCTTACTTGGATGGGTATAATGGTGTAAATAAATAAATATATATTATTATTTTCAATTGATATTTATTGTGAAAAATTATACATACACTTCAATACAATTCCACGATTATGGGAATGGTATCATCACTCGTGCGTACGTACAGACTACCGTCTCCACGACGCGATGAGATTCATTCTCCATGTTAACCATTCATGAATGATTATAAAGTATATATAATAATTAATAATGAAATATATGACATAATAATGATACTGTATTTATGCATATATATATGTATGTCATCTACTTAAATCCATTCAATTCAATAAGGAAACCAAAACAGCGTTCATGCGTAGGTACGACCTACCGTCTCCCTAAACAGTGTATTTCATTTCATTTATCGATCTATCATATATATTTATATGATGAATATATATTATATATAAATCATGGTTTACATTATGTAATTATTTAAATCAGGATATAATTAATAATATCAAGAACAACAAGTCGAAACTCGTATGATAAATGGAACGATTTTACCCAAAACGATGCTTTAACATGGATTTTACAAAAGAACGGGTAATATAAAGTCATAAGTGAACCATATATGATATCATAACAATGAATATGATTCTATAATAAGTTAATGACATTATTTAAATCATTATACAGGAGGTTCAAATACATATGAAGCATATCAGACGTAAGGTAAGCGAGAATTATTCCAATCTCATTCTTATCTGAGATTGTTTATTCATAAGTATTTACTGGGGTTATGTTTATCATCCATGTCCATTTTTTCTAATAATGTTTCCATAAAATGTTTATTATTCTTCCATGTATGTTTAAAGAAATTTTTACCCTTTTATGACTTTTACCACAAGGTTTGTAAGGAATCTTTCTTTTGTTTACCATACGATGTACTTTTTTACTTTTATGACAAAAGTACGAGGAGAATGTTTTTTTAACTTATACGGAATGAACGGATTTTTACGGTTTCATGAAGCCTTATTTTCAAGAATATTACTCTACAATATTTCATTATTATTTTCATCAAAATCCTTTTCTTTTAAAATTCCATGGCATTTTGTGAAAAGAAAATTATTTTGAAGAAGAAAGGATATTTTCCTCAAGAATTCATTTCAAGTGTTTTGTCAAAACTATTTTCCATCTAAGATGAAATTATTTAGTATGATTATGTTTCAAGTATAATGTCTCTATGATTTACATGGTTTCAATTTTCTTATTATGAAATGATATCCATTTGTTTTATATGGATTATGTTATGATGGGATGATGTTTATGAAACCTATTTTATTCTTTGGGTTGTGATGAATGATTTATGTTTATGTTGTGGCACACATAAGAATGATTTCATTAAGAGATGGGTGGGACATATATCTCCCTCCAATGAATTGGGTAAAGATTTATATCTCATGAGATAGACATTTCTAGAATGGTAAGTAAATCTAGATCAGTAATATAGGGCTGGAACGGCAAGTAAACCCGGTTCAGTAAGGGACTTTGTCCACTAAGATGGTCTTGGTAGCAATGACTTGGATACTATGGAAATCATATCATGTTATTAATGGTTTACACAATCACATGTTTTATTCCCATTCTATTTTATCATTATTTATGCTCTTTTATGATATATGCCTTACGTACTTCCAAGATTTATTTCTTCGCTCAATATTTTGATGTTTAGATTTTATGTTCAAGTTTTTGCATTTAAATGTTTATGGATTGTTTTATGTTCTCTATGCTTACCCTTACTGGGCATTTGAGCTCCCCCTTTGTATGTTTTCTTTTCCCCAGGATTTAAAGAAAAGTTTTAGGTAAGAAAACAAAAGGGGGAGATCTTTATGGGAGATGTTGAAGATATTTCACCACGATTAGAAGATTATTTTTTCCGAGTTTCCAAAGACACTAAACTATTATAGTCCTTGTTTGTCTGTTTTCATTATGTATTAAGTATTCTGCAGAAGTATTGTAATGTCCATGTACATCAAGCTTTGGGTCTTTACACAGCATGTGAGACAATATCTTTTTGAATGGGACCTAATCATTAGTTCCATAAATCAAGGCTTCTAGTTCATCAAAATATCTACCCACCTCATCTAAATCACTATCTATGTGGAGATTAGATGGTTCTATAAAATCTAACAACTCTTGGATGCATAATACAACTTGGAAAAATACCCAAATGTCCCTGATGTGATGATATTTCCTCTACCAAGACCATATCTCTAAGGATTGCACATAAATTGGCTATGAGGTGGATGGTCATGAGGAAGTCCCAACATAATTTTACTTGGAAGTCTTTTTTAGGCCACTATGCTCTCATAGAAGTCTGGGTAATTATAACATGAGTCTCCTCCCAACAGTGTTAAATAGTCCCCCTTGGATTAGGAGTTGATGTTTTCTCCACACTAGCATAATTAGTGGTCATTTCCCAAGACAACCTTGAAGACTTGAGTGCTTCAACATCATCACCTTCGGTTTGAACCATTCCACCTTGCATGTGATGATCAATAGTTATTCCGGAAGAGACCTAGTGATTGCCTTTCATTAGTACCCCTTGAGGTTATGACACGATATAGGCACTAGCATACCCAACATCCAGTCATATTGATGCATCTGTTGGAATTAGTTTAATTGAAATATTAAACACCTACACAACCATCATAATCTAGAATTGTTCGGCCACCATCGAGCATCTCTCAAGTCTAATGTGCATGGGGGATGGTATTATTCATTGTTGGAGACATTTTAACAAGAATGTAATTATATATGAAGAATAGGGCTTTCAGATTATTTCACTATCAATGTGAGAAACTGGTACACTATCTGTGAATGAAATCATGTATTTTATTAGTTCATCATCAGCCTTTCCATTATCGATCAATATCCTAGTCAGTGGATCACCATATGTAAAGAAGTTGAATTATACTTAAAACTTCATCATCTTCAATACTTCATTGTACTTTAATGACAGAGGTCAGATTCCAGAAAACACCTAGAAAAATGGGGGAAATCAGTTTTCAAGGACGTTCACTGGGCTCAACACAACATATGAACGGAAGTGAGCTGCTATCCATCCAAAAAACACCTAATACAAGCCTAAAATTCTAAATGGGGCCTTCCAATTGTACGATTTAAGTAAAAACATTTACATACATTCTAAGATAGGTGCATCTAACCATATATGGATCCCTTATTCTAGTTTAGCTATTGTAATAAGTTTCCTTGGCTTTACACTTATGTTAGACTCACAGATCTGTAGAAAGTATATGATTTTACACATTGTGAGAAATATAACTAGGAGAGTTTTAATAGAAGCTTTATAATTAACCATATAACCCCTTTGGGTATACTTAACCTTCTCAAATTTGGATCAAAATGTTCCATAATAATCATTATTCTCTAATGAGGGGCATCATGTAGGGCATTGTCAAGTAGTACCTACTCATTCTAGCTTGAGGAACTCCTTTATCCACATTCTAGGATGGATGTCACCCTTGGGGTGAGGGTTATCATCATGTAATTTCTTTTCCACTATAAAGATATCATGGGAAAAATACAGTTCCCATTCAACATCATCCCATGTTGTCTTCAGTGGGTTAAAATCAACATACATTTCCAAAAGAATATGGGATCCACAAATTTTTTAGATTTCCCACAGACTAATACTAACTTCAACATTAGTAAGATGGAAATGAATTTTCTAAGGACTCCATCATCTCAATATATTAGGAATGATTTCATGGTTTTTGTAAATATAAGTTTTACCTACCCAAAAATCCTCATATATTCTAACGTCTTAATGCTCATTATTAAACTCCAGATAAGTTTTGTGCACCCAATATCCACACATCCATTCAATTTTGACCCCCCTTTAAGAGGAAAAATATATTCTTCCTTTTTACCTTATGTATGGTCTATCTATGAAGCATGAAAAGTTGAGTCATAATAGTGAGGATTTGACTCTATGACATGAGATATCAAGTCCATGGTGTAGTGGTTGTGATGTAAGAAAAAACTAGTTGGAACTTTTCCATACTCAATATAGACACCCTTGGAGGAGACATTGGTGGCAAGAGAATTTGTATGTTCCCCAAAATACAATTTTAGCAAGTATCTCTGAGTCTTCAGGGTGAGTGAATCCCTCATAAGTCTATTATTTTTCAAAGGAAGGTATTCTCTTCATGGATACTCACACTTATATGGTGCCAAACGGATTTCTAAATCTTGGAGAGTATATTAGAACATGTTATAATAATCCATCCCAACAGCCTTGATCATATTTAATGTATGTGAAGCATCTTGATCCAGAGAAGTCATTAGAGGATCCATTGAAAACTTATAATAAGGCATTTATTTTTCTCATTAAGTTAAAATATTAACTTAGAAATGTTAAAATTTTGACTTGGAAGACTTAAAATTCTAAGAAAAGGCTTCACACTAGACAATGGACCAGGTCTCCCGCACAGGATCCTCAACCAGGTCGTTCATGTAGGTTCCCTGATCATGCCTTCCCTATAAATTTCCTAAAAAATGTTTCTTTATAGACTACTAAAATAGTTCATTCTTGCAGGGATGTTGTACAAGTGGAATACCAGGTACCTAAGAAGAGAAATCCTTCATAAGTCCTATGAATAGAGAAAGCGTGACACATCTAGGTGGAAGACCTGCATGATGAGAGAAAACGATTTGAATGCAGAATGGGAGAAATCTATAAAGGGTCCAGCATTTTTTTGTAGATTCTACTGGCTTACACACCAGACTTACGCCATGGATCTAGGATGTGTAACTTCACACCAGAACTATGCACTCAACCTATGCCACCGACCTGCGCTTCTGACTTCCATGGGTACCCTCCGTGACAAACCTACACTACATTCACAATATTTTCCCAGTTCTACCTCAATATTAGACCCTATTCTTTAAATCATATCCGATCCTAGGGGTGGGGGGGGGGGGGGGGTTGACACTCTATTTTGTCAAGTGAGATGAAATGTTTGTTAAGAGTATCTTATGCAAGTTAAAGAGGTGAAGAGTGCCACGAATAATGAAACTAACATTCCTAATCTTGCTTGTGCCCATACCCATCTACATTAGAGGCTCTTAGAGCCCCCTATGAGATATTGAAATGAAACCCACCCATGAGTGGGACACCTCTTTCATGGAACTGCACCGTTGAACATTGCATATAACCCCCTTTGACCAGGGTCCCCCCTTTTCCTATAAATAATACCTCAAGGATCCTTATTTCAATGACTAGAAAATCAGAAGAATCCCCCCCGATCTAGTTTCTCATTCCCTTCACCCAGGTCTCCAAAAATCCCCCAGGAAGCCCTTTTCAACCCATGAAAATAGTGGATAATGGGGGATAGTGGGATCAAAGTCTCTGCAGTGTCCAAAATAAAATATACCCGCACGAACACCCTATTTGTGCCCAGTGGACAAGAACCCGCATGAGGCTCCCTACCTAACAATGTACATCCATGAGATCCATATAGGGACACCCAAAGTTAACCTATAGTTCCTAGGATAATTCTTAGTCCAAGTTATGTTTCCCAGGTGATCCATTTCTAAAGACATATTCAGATCTCATAGGACTATACAACATATGTGAAGAACCTCTAGTTTCTCCCACGCCTTACGTGAAGAACCTTTTCTCTCTAATATAGGACATGCCTGAGACCCACTTTGAGTCCTCTTCCAAGAAAACCATTGTTAGGCCCATTTTACTTTGGATCCCTTATCCAAGGGTGACTAAATTGGAACCTACACCAAATCCTCTAGAAAGGAAAAATCATGGAAAGAGGAACACCATCGTGTATCCCATTTTAATATGAATTCCTTCGGTTAGAGGTTTACCTCACTTGTCCTCCCTGACAGTTTAGGTCCTCTGGGTGTATGTAGATATGATTTCCCATAGTCAGATGGACCCTAATCATGTGGGCGGTGTTAGGGAGTTCGTGGTATTTGGTATTAGGGTTAGGGAGATGTCATTCCATAGTTTTATCTAAGACCCAGAGACTTAATTTCTAGGAAGAGAGGGTGAGGATCACAATTACCTTTCCCTTTTATTAGAAATGTGATCCCACTCTCCTCCCATAGAACCAATTTTAGGGAATCCCTTGAAGAGTAAGTTCATATCCCTTCTTACAGGACCACTCATACTCCATTCTTTCCTATATCTCCATACCCATGGTCCATAGATGGATAGATAACCAAATGTGACTATCCTAGATATCAAAAAATGAGGAGATATTGGGACTTTAAATACATTTCTCTCTTCATTTGGGTCTAGGTTACATTGATGGGAGGGAAGTTCCATCACCCTAACCTCATCCACCAGTGGAAGGGGGATCATGTGGTTTTCTATATTTTGACTTCCTCTTTTTTTTAAAAGTTAATCATAGATCAACATGACTCATGTGGGATTATAGGATAGAAAAAATCATTTCATCCACAATGTCAGATGCCTATTTTGGTAGAGAATATTATTCCAGTTCTTCCTATTGGATTCCTTGAAAGGGTCTCCATAGGCATGTCTCCTCAAGTACATGTATCCGACCTCATAGAAAAGAGTATTTTTGGGGTTTTCTAGATCTTCCATTTCCTCTTGTTTTTGATACTGATAATGAATCACATGGTGTTATAGGTTGACAATCATCAGGGGATCCACATGATCCCAAATGTTTTGGGAATCATTCCAAGTGTAACACCTAACCAATCAAAGTCAATCCTCCTCATGTGTAAGACCCAAACCAAATCCTCAGATCTTCATGAATCAAGTCACTTTGCATGTACCTAAACCCAATCATGTCATCATCCATAGGAGTAAGCCCCCAATTAATTCTCTCAAAGGGCCTTACTCTTGTGTGAGATAAACATACAGAGGACCTCCACATACATGAGTCCTCACAACCGAAATACATGGGATTTGATTCCCATCCAAATGGGATATATAATAATCCCCCCTAATGTCCAAAACTAAGAAACCAAACCAACCTTAATTCACTCTGGGCCATATTTTAAATATATTCTTGTTAAACCTGGGAATCCATATACCTTCTAGGTACCTTGTGACACATTGGCATAAGTCCACACCAAACTATTACTTGGACACCTCTACCGAGAAGTCTTACCCACATGATGTTAAAATGCTTGTTTTGGTTACTATCACATGACCTTAAAAGGTATGATGTGCCCTGTTAAGTTTCATTGAACTATGTGGGTTATGATTCCTTTCCTGAGGATACATAAGAATCCCATTTTGTGGTTCTGATCCCAACATCAAAACAACTCCCATATCTCTAGATGATGATCCACTACAGAGTTCCCCACTATGTGTATGAAAACCAAAATTATCATAATAATGACCAAATAATATCTAATCAATAAATAAATGGATACCATTAATGGAGGACCTCATATTCATACAAATGTATCCATTGATGAAGAACCTCATTTACATAGAGATGATTCTAAATTTCTTACATGCTAATATGTTTTGTTAATTAAAGGGTGAACCATGTCATTCTTGGGAATTAATTAAGGATTAATGAACATATATTAAATATATAAGAGGGTCCTGAATTCGGAAACAAATCCCCCAAAAAGGTGTGATGAGCCTGACCTCCTATCCTCTCGACCAATGCAATTTCTTAAGTACCATCGGCCAAACTCCCCCACGATCTCTTGAATTTGGAAAGTAGGTCCCTCATGATATAGAACCATCGAGTTTTTTTGGATCCATGAATAAACCAGTTGGAAACCATTCAGAAATAAAAAACTCGGCGTGAATGATTGCAAAAAACTCAACCCCCAACAATCGACCTTTGGGAACAACATTTCTGTCAAAAACAGACATTCCATGGTGTTTAAAAAAGTTATTCATGTATATCTTCGATAATCCAATAATATTTTATTATTAAATTTCCTTTAGAAAAACCATATCTTTCAATTACCATGACAAATTTCTTTAATAAAAAATATTAAACACTTCAACATACTTCTCTTTTTCTAGATAGAACTTTTACCCAATATCCATTTTCCATACATTAACAAATTTCAATCATCATATTTATAGTTAAAAAATAATCAATATTTTAGAATATATGGAATGTGGTTATGGAATTCAATAATATTTTCTAAAAATTTCCATAAATGACAATAAGATGGATTTCTAACTAGAATAATCAATTAGTAGTCTCCACTAAAATATTTTATATAATTGAACACATTATTAACTATATGTATTAAAAATATCAGCCCCATTTTATTGAAATTTTTTTTTACACACTCTTCTCAAGAGAATAATGAGGAAAAATAAACATCTGATGAAAATTTATTCCAATATTTGAAGTATCCAAGTCTTCAATGATGCTACAACTTCACTTCATTACTTGGAAAAATTTCATGCTTCATTATTCAATTCATTATTATATTCTAACCATATATATATTTATTTTTTTTGTAAAAATACAGTGAATATCCTATATATTTCATAATAATATAATAAAATTATTTAACTTTTATACCTAATTTATCCAGTCTAACAGGTTTCTTAAAACTCTTTAGGAAATCTTGACAATTTCTTCTCCAATGGCCAATTTTTACACAGGAAAAAGGCATTGTCATACCTAATAATACTCACAAGTGGAGACTAAGATTTATGTATTAATTTTCAATATAATTCATTTTGAACCTTAGTTTAATCATTACTATTACACCCAATGATTTTATGGTATGTCTCTTTTTAAATTTAACCTCTTATATAGCTTACGTTGCAGGCAACACCTAGCTTAAAAGAATAATGAAATATTATTATAAACTAGACATTAAATTAGAGTAATGAATAATGTTAAAAAATTATTAAATTTATATATTTTATATTAAATAATTTTTTTACATTCATATAATATATTGGAATAGTATAATATAAGAATAAATCCAATTTTTACGCATAAAGAGTTATATTTTTGTAAAGGAAATTTTGTCACCTTTTGATGGAGCACTTGTTTTAAATCTAGTTTTAGAAAAATTTATAAATTATAATTTAAAAAAAAAACTTATGATTTGAAATTATAATATCAAAATATACGTTGGTTGAATTTTTGGTATTCTTTGGATAAGTTTCTTGTTTTGATGAATAGTGAAATATACTAGTTTTTAATGGAAACTAGATTCTTCATCTAAACAATTAATAGTATTAAGTTATATTTTTTATTAGTTTTAAAGAATAATTAGATTAATTTTATATCATTTAATTCAAATTAGTTCATTGGAATCAATTTCACATTGACATTTTATATAAAAAGATTTTAATATTTGGATTTTTTTCAATTTAAAAATTTATTTTGTCATTCCATCAACGAGAATAATTTTAAATTAATTTTAGAGAATTATTTGTTTTTAATATTTAAAAATTTATACCATATTTAGAATCATAATATAAAATTTTAGTAAATAAGCCCCATTTATTTTTGGACAATATGAATAGTAACTTCGGTGATTTTGATTACCCTAGTTAAGGGTAAATCAAGTAATTAGGGGTAAAATTAATATTATAGATATTATAAAATGACCATAAAACTGTCCAAAATATTATAAGATGAGTATTTTTCATCCTTGAACATTATAGGATTGGTTATGTGACCATTTATGACCATATAGATGAGAATACAACTTTATAATATTTTATTAATAGAAAAGTGGAACTTGCCATACTTTTATTTTTAACTAGTTGAATATTTTTAATGTGGGGTTATATAGGTGAAATTTTCGACTATAAATCATATTTATAAATATAAAATATTTATTTTCTTCATGATTTTTTTAATTTTTAGTGATGGAATAATGACCTCATAAAGTAACACAATAATGATGTAATAATTGTTTAATTAATGGAAATATCAAATAAATGATATTAAAAATATTAAAATAAATGTGATTTGAGATAATTAGTACCATACAAGATTTTTTTAGAAAAAGTTAAAATATTGGGGATATGTTAAAGATTTTGTTTGAGGATATAATTTTGTTATGATATTTTTAAAAAGTCAAGTAACGAATAATTTCAAAATTATAAATAATAAAATTTTAAAATAAATAAAATTTTATTAAATGATATAAAATTCATAAAAATATAAAATTAATAAAAATTATGGGGATAAAGTTTAAAATTTCATCCATGGTTAATTTATAGTTCTATTATAATTTTATATTAGTAGTATTAACCTATGAAGTGTAAAGTCCATGTTATCACGATAAGAGTTAAAGGGGTTAAATAATGGTTAAAATTGAATAATAAGGGTAATATTGTGACCTAAAATTTTCTAAATATTATTTGTTGAGATTATTTAAACCCATAATCCTATTATATTTTAAATAAATCACTTTGGATCAATTTTCAATTGAAAATTAATTTATATTAATTTAATATTTTTAGAGTTTCTAAAAGTTCCCCTCACCTCAATTATAAAAGTTCACCTACTCAATCACTTATTTACTCCACTTTAGGCCTTATATCTAGTAAAAACTGAAAAATTTATCTTATTAACATCCTTATACATGTTATAGAGCTTCTGGCCTTCCCAAAAGACCAGTCCTAGATCCCTTAAGAAGAGATCTAAAGAAAGTTTTCTGAAGAAGAGGTAATCATTTTTACCAAATCATCCAAGTTAATTTCTTCTTCTACTTCATATTATTATGTTGTTTAAATTAAAAATTAATAAATACAGTGTCATATACATTCTGAGATTTTATTGTGATTATGGGACAACCATATTCCATCTCTATCCATCCTATTAAAAATGAAAGCACTGCGTGTGCGTATATACAACTTAACATCTCCACGTCATGGTATAATCTATTTTTCATCACCATGTTATTTGGATGGTTATAATAATTTAAATTATATATATATATATTATAATTAATAAATTATTTTTATTCAAGAAAAATTAATATACCATGAACTTATTTACCCTTTCATCAACAAGAGAATAATACCATCTCTTGTGCATACGTACGACCTACTGTCTCCACGACACGACGTGATTCATTTTACATGTTCAGCATTCAATAAAGATTATAAAAAATTATATAATGAACAGATATGAAAACTATGAAATTAATATAACTTTTTATATGACATTTTTAAAACCAATTCAAATGAATTAGGACTTA
The DNA here is from genome assembly GCA_963277665.1 of Viscum album. Classification (NCBI taxonomy): domain Eukaryota; kingdom Viridiplantae; phylum Streptophyta; class Magnoliopsida; order Santalales; family Viscaceae; genus Viscum; species Viscum album. The sequence continues at coordinate 1,400,155,901 of OY728121.1, read as the reverse complement.
CATGATAAAACATGCGTAGGAAAATGAAGTAGTTAACACCCGAAGCAAGGATAATAATAAAATATTATTTACAAAGGGTGATAAAAATATATAATAGGATTATATAATATATAATAAATATAAAACTGGTTATGGTAGAAATTAATAACATGATTTAAACCATTATATAGCGGGTTAAAGGATGTATAACCAAAAGGAACTGTGAGGTAATGGATTTCATAACTCAATTTTCATTCACTGGATTTAACTTCTATTTCATTGATTATGTTATTTGTGTAATGAATTTCAATTATATTATTTTTTATTGAAAATTATTTATATTTATTTATAGCAGACACACTTAATCGATTAATTTTATTTATCATATGATCTTTATAAGGGTTATTTCACAATCTCATTATTATTTGAGATTGTTTGCGTTTAAGTCTCCACTAGGGAATATTTTTATTCTATATCTATGTTTTCTAAAAATGTTTTTAAAAATATTTTTACTGTTATACTATGAATTATTAAAGTATTTTTACCAATGTTTGAATTTTTATAATATAGTTTTATATGATTCTTTTTATCACTATCCAATCAAGGTACTTTATCACTTATCTAAAGAAATACGAAAGGAATGTTGTTTTAACTTATGAGGGATTAATGTATTTTTTCCACCTTTATGAAGCTTTAATTAATTTAGGCTTCCTTTAAATTTTTTTAAGTTTATTTTTAAAGATAATATTTTTCATTTATAATTGCGCATCCTTTTAAATAAATTATTTCTAAATAAAAAATGGGTATTTCTATCAATGAATTTTCAATAATTTTATTAGAGTGTTTTCATATATGTTAACAACCCTTTGTTGAACTATTATTATTAAATGAGGTTTATATTTTATGATATCATCTACCAGATTTTATTCAACGTTTTATTCTTATTTTGATTTTGGATGTTCTATTTTGATACCATTATTCGTTTATGGTTAAAGTGTTCACATTTCATATGCTAGTTTTTAATAAAAACGTTTAAGTCATTTATGTTTCACTAATTTCATACGTGGAATAAATTGGAATTAGTAAGTTATGGGTGAGAACTTATATAAAACCTAAATTTATCAAAAGGTCTCATGAGACAAACTAGACTGGGTTTTGGCCAAGGCTATACCCATTTATTAGATTCTTGGTATAAAGCCTTGATAATGTTAAATTCTTAGCGTGCATGTCATGCCCGGACTTCATTGAGGTACAACTTTAATTTTAAATTTTTTATTTCGTGAATTAATTGCCTATTTATTTAAATTTCTTGGTTGTAGCATGGGCTGAACCTGATACGGGTAGCCCATTTTGGAAACAATTTGTGCGCGTGAGCCTTACACCGCTCGACACACAGGCAAGGCATGGGCGAAGCCTTGCGGCTTTGCCATTTTAATGTGCAGTGTCCGCTGCATGGATGTTTCAAATACCGGATGATTAACTTCAGTTTTATTATTATTATTGTTATTATTATTATTATTATTATTATATTATTATTATTATTATCATTATTATTAATTTTATTATTATTAAAACCTTTTATCTTTATTTTATTTCATTTAGTTATTTTATTTATTGTATTGGGTTATTTTTTTTAATTTTTTTTTGTTAATTCCCCCCTATGAAAACCCTAGACACCACCCTATTTATTTCTTTATTTCTTTATTTTTTTCCTCCGCTTTCTTCCTCCCCACGCATCCCCTCTCTCCTTATTCTCTCTTCTCTCCCGCGACCTCCCTCCTCCCTCACCCTTTCTTCCCCGCTCGGCCGCGCCTCTCCCCTCTCCCTTCTCCCTTCTCCCTCTTTTCTTCTTTTCTCCCGCCCTTCTCCCCCTCTTCCCTGCACGCTCCCCCATCCCCTCATTTCCCTCCAGTGCCGCGCCCAGCAGGCCCCTCCCTCATGACCTCCCCCTTCCCCTCATTTCCCTCCAGCGCCGCGCCCAGCAGGCCCCTCCTCTACTCCACGCCCCCCAACTCCCTTACTCCTCTCCTCCTCCCTTCTCGAATCGACCAGCTGATGCTCTTGTTCCGGATAGCAGCTATGCATGCCGATGCCCCTCCTTCCTCTCGCCAAAAAGTAGCCTCCGTAGCCCGCTCCCACTGCCGGACCGCCTCCCGCACCCCACTCGTGCTACCGGACCGCCATCCCGCACACCACTCGCGCTCGCCAGACAACCGCCATGCTGCCCCTTGTCGCTTTCCAGACATTCCACAATAAGGGTTTGTTTTTAATTTTATTTAATTATTTTGATTGGTTTTATTGATATTTAAGTTATTTAATTATTAATGCATTTGTTTAAGTGTTAATTAATTAATTTATTATTGTTAAATTTGTTAATCATTTTATTTATTTGAATTAGTTAAATTGATAATTAATTTATTTAATGTTCATTACATTTGGTAAATTGTTAATTAATTTAATTTATTTTGTTAATCATCTTATTTAGTTGAATTTTTTGAATTGTTAATAAATTTATTAAGTTAGTTTTGGAGTTGTATAATTATTAATAAAATTATTTAATTATTATTGGATTTGTTTAACGGTTAATTAGATTGATGATATTTTCTAGGTTGGCACAATGGTGGCTTGGTCTACTGTTTTAGGACCTTTTTGACGGCTCCATACAGTGCGACCATTGCACAACGGGAGTTTTGCGCCTTGTCTCTTTTCTTACCTATTTGAGGAAGGTGGTTTCCCATGCTTAGGGAATTTGATCAATTAGTCTTCTGGTTTGATTAATTTAATATGTATTTTATTTAAATGCTGCTGTGAGTTGTCGGTTTGACTAGTAGAGTGTGGTGTTTTACTTTTATTAGTGTCTTGTTTAGATTGCCGGGTTTATACGATGTTGTGCCTTGGTTTTTGAAAAAATGCAGTAGTTGAAATTTGATCCTTGTTACAGTCTTAGTGTGCGTCCGAGTGGGTTTTTCACTGTTGATTGTGTTGTTTTATTTTCTTAAAACTCTTAAACCAATTTTTCAAATGTTTGATAAACTTTAGTTTAGTTCTCGAAATTCCATAGTTCTTGCATGTTGTGAGGATTCTATGTTGCGTGTTGTGTATTGACCTTGATGAGTAGGGTAAACTTTGAATATTGAGCACAAAAGGGGAATCATGGGTACTAGGTGGGTGGACTAGACTAGCGTGCTAGTGATACGAGAGTGGCCTCAGCCCAGTTTTACTTAGCGGTATTGACGCTTACAACAGTAACTAAACATTGGATGATGACTAGAGACCACTATGTTAGGAAGTGTTTCCATACAAGTGGATCGTGCATGGGAAAGTATGATATGGTTCACTGAGACGTGAGGTTCTAGGGCCCCACACAGCTTTAGTACTTTAGGGCCTCTTCCACTTTTTGTTGCTCTTGTGCGATTATATACTCATCACTGGTTGGTTTTGGTGACTTCCGTGGTTTCAACAGGTAAGGATGTTTTATTTTCTTTCAATAACAAAACCCCCTTTTTCTTATTTTAAAACTATCTTTCTTTCTTTAAAAACTGTTTCAATCAAAATTTTAGTGCATTTATTTACTTTCTCTAAAATTTGAACCTGCAAACTTCTTTGGTCATCTAACCCCTTTTATGAAAAATCGTTTCCCTGGTGCCAACCTATTGAGCGATTGCTCACACCCTACTTACACCCTTGGGTGTAAGTAGATCTGATTATGTATGATATAGGGAAATGCCAAGGTTTTGAGCATGGTGATCCGAGTTATTAGTTGGCTCATCTGATTTGGCGCTAGCGGCGAAGGCCTGACAGTGATATTCTTCCATCAGGTTACAGTTGCTAGTTTGGTTTTTGGTCACTTTTTTTTGGGAGTTAGTTGTGGTTGAGTTGTAGTTGTTCTTTTTTCTAAGACTCGTTTATGCTATTTTAAAACTTGTCATTGTAATGTAGATTTCAGAATTCAGTTTACTTATGGTTTGTTTCTGGTTGTTATACGGGTAAATCGTTCCCAAAAATTATAAATTGATACCCGGGCACTTGTGCCAGCCCGTGGGGATCAGGAACGCCCTTCCGGCCTTACCGCGGGCCGGGTCGGGCGTCGAGTTCATGGAGACTCGATTCGGTTCATGACAAAATGGTATCAAAGGGGTTTTAGCTCTTTGTTTATGTTATTTGGGATGAGTTTAGTTATACAGAAGTTGGGACTGTCGGGGCTCGGAATTCATGTTGCGAGTAGGGTGTCTGGCCATCACGCCTCATGACAGATACTGAGTCACCATGGGATGTCAGGATGCTTGTTTGAATTCTTTTCTAGGTGGGATGTACAGGCTACAGACTGTACGTGGACACCAGTCAGGAAAGTAGAGTTTTGACATGAAGTTGTTTTTGCATGTTTGGTTTACTAATGAATATTTATCTTGCTGAAAAATTTGGTTTGTCTTGAGATATGTGGTATTGATGGTATTCCTTCATGACTGTTTCCCTTTGCAGCAAGATGCCTCCCTGGAGAGCTCCCATGCACCCACGGGAGGAAGCCGAAGAGAGTTCTCCCGCGCCGCTTGATCAGAGATTGGTAGAGCTGTGGTCCGAGACATTCAGGCTTTGGGACAAGGGGTGACTCCTGCCCCCACCCCTTTTCAATCTAGAGGGGAAGAATCTGGCTTCAAGAAGGATAGAGCTCAGGAGTTTCTAAAGAAAAAACCTCCTTTATTCTGAGGTAGTTCAGAACCTCAGGAGGCATAGGAATGGCATGAAAAGATAGAATGCATGTTCTAATTCCTCAACACACCTGAGGAAGTCAGGGTGAAGTGTGCCTCGTTACAGCTAGGGGGTTCCAGTCACAAATGGTGGGAATTAGTGGTCCAGGCTGGGAAACATGAGCACATGAGTTGGAAATATTTCAAGGTTATCTTCAACGAGCATTATTGTCCAGAGTTCTTAGACTACGCTAGATATCAGGAGATCATGGATCTTTCTCAAGGGAATCAGACAGTGATGGAATATGTGAACCGCTTTGCTGAGTTGGTGCTGTACGCACCTGAGATAGTTTCGAGCGAATTCTTGAAAGCTCAGATGTTTGAGAAGGGCCTTCGACCAGAAATCCACTCTTAGGTTTTCTTATTCAAGATGAAGACTTATGCCGAGGTGGTAGATTGTTCTTGCATGGCTGAGACTGACCAGAGAGGAAAGTCGGGGTTTTCGGGATCAGTGTCAGGTTTTGGCAGTGGCAGTTCCTCAGAAAAGAAGAGGAAGCATGTTGAGCAGTGGAAGAAGAGTGGTGGTGGCTCAGGCCATCCCTCCTAGAAGAAATCATCTGGGACTTCTGATGTGAGGCCCATTGTGTTCCATCAGTGCGGAAAGGAAGGGAACATCCAACCTACGTGTCCACATCCTCCCAAACCTTGCTATGGGTGTGGAGTCATGGGGCACCTACAGAGTTTCTGCGGGACTGTACGCCCTTACCAGAGTGGGACTGGATCTGTAGCTTCCAGGGGTGTATCAGTGCAGTCAGAGCTGACCAGGATGCCGAGATCTCAGATCAGTGGTCGTGGTGGTAGGACCAGATCATATTCTGGGCAGAGCCAGATTAGGGTGGAGCTGCAGGCGAGCAGTCGTTCTCAGGTAGGGACCAGGAAACTACATGCTGTGGATCATGCACCAGCGGGATCTGATGCAGGGCCTCTGACTGTTTGAGGTACCATTCTGGTTGCATCTTCTATAGCTATATTTTTATTTGATACTGGTGCTTCAATTTCTTTCATATCTACTTGCCTTGTGAATCTGCTGAACCTACCAACCGATCTGTTATCATTTGCTTTGGAGTTGGCAACACCGTTGGGGAAAAAGAGGGAGAAAGGAATTAGGTGCCCATTTTGTGCACTCTATGTGTCGGGAGTCGAGATGGAATGGGATTTCTTGGTACTTGATATGGACCTGTTTGATGTGATCCTCGGTATAGACTGGCTGGTGTGCTTTTAGGCGCACATTGATTACTATCGGCGCTGAGTCAGTTTTACAGCACCAGATGGGACTCCCCAGTTATTTCACGGAGAATGGGATCCTCAGTTGGGACGTGCATGACCTCCACTCCCTAAGTTGGGAAATATTGCTTATCAGTAATCATCGCTCGCACTAGAGGATGATGGTAGTGTTCCTTAGGGCGAGTTACCTCGTGTAGTGGATGAGTTCCTAGAGGTGTTCCCAGATTATTTTTCTGGTTTAACCCCAGAGCGGGACGTGAAGTTCTCGATTGAGTTTGCGCCGGGAACACAAACTATATATCTTCCCTCATATATCATGGCCCCCACCGAATTGAGGGAATTAAGGATACATCTGGATGATTTGGAATCCAAAGGATTCATTCTCCCGAGCGTCCCTCCTTGGGCCGCCCCAATTTTATTCATGAAGAAGGCCGATGGAACCCTCCAGTTGTGCATTGATTTCTAGAAATTGAACAAGGTAACCATCAAGAATAAATACACTTTTCCCTGAATTGACGATTTTTTCGACCAGATGAAGGGTGAAAAGTGTTTCTCTAAGATCGATTTTCATTTGGGATACCACTAGCTTAGGGTGAGAGAAGCAGATATCCAGAAGATGGCCTTCCGAAGCAGGTACGGTCACTTCTAGTACTTGGTCATGCCTTTAAGATTAATGAATTATCCTGTAGTTTTTATGGCGCTCATGAATAGGGTGTTCCACCAATATCTTGACTCATTTGTCATGGTATTTGTGGATGAAATCCTGGTTTATTCAGGATCTGAGGAGGAGAATGAGCATCACCTGCGCATTGTTTTGGGCACTTTACGGGATCACCACCTGTATTCCAAACTCTCGAAGTGCACATTATGGATTAGGGAAGTGAGGTTTTTGGGGAATGTCGTCTCAGAACAAGGGGTTTCAGTGGATCCTAAGAAGATCAGGGAAGTTATTTCATGGGAACAACTGAGAAATATGTTTGAGATCAAGAGTTTCCTAGGCTTGGCTGGTTATTATAGGTGCTTTGTCCGGGACTTCTCGCGGCTTGCCTCCCCCATAACTGTACTCACCCGGGAAGGGGTGAAGTTTGAGTTGAGCCCTCAGTGTCATGAATCCTTTGAGGAGTTGAAGTAGCGGTTGGCCACTGCACCTTTTTTGACCTTACCAGAGTCGAGAAAGGGATATGTAGTTTACTGTGATGCTTTAGGTACGAGCCTTGGATGTGTACTCATGTAGGATGACCATGTTGTGGCTTATGGTTCTCACACGCTCTGACCACATGAGAGGAATTATCCAACTCATGACTTAGAGTTGGCAGCGGTGATTCATGTTTGAAGACATGGCGTTACTATCTATTTGGGGAGATGTTTGTGGTCTATTCTGACCATAAGATCCTGGCCTACATTTTCTCTCAGAAGGATCTCAATTTGAGGCATTGCCGCTGGGTCGAGTACCTACAGGGTTTTGATTTTGACATTGTCTATACCCCTGGCAAGGGTAATGTGGTAGCCGATGCCTTGAGCAGGAAAGTACCAGTGCAGTCGTTGAGGAAGTCCAGCGATGAGTGGACTTTGATGGGGCTTTTCGCCCAGAAGCACTTGGAGAGCAGGGAGCACAGCGAAGGTACTTTCCTGGCTAGCATTCAGTTGACTCCTGCTCTTCTGGAGTTGATCCAGTGGGAGCATCCTGGTGATGATCTGTGTGAGTGATCTATGTAGTTTCTTAATGCTGGGGAGACTCCTTTAGATTGGTCCTTGTCTTACCAGAGGGTCTTGTGCTTCAAGGGCTGTGCTGTGGTGCTGTTGTCTCTACAGAAGGTGGTGATGCAGGATTGCCACCAATCTCAGTGGGCCATCCATCCTGGTACCACCAAGATGTACTACGATGTTCTCCGTCAGTTCTGGTGGCCAGGTATGAGACGAGACATAGTTGACTTTGTGTTAAGGTGCTACACTTTCCAGTAGGTGAAAGCATAGCATCAGAGATCATCTGGCCTACTCCAGCCATTACCCATCCCTACCTGGAAGTGGGACGAGTTCTCCATGGAATTCATCATTGTCTTGCCTTAGACACCTCGAGGGAGGAATGCTATTTGGGTAGTGATTGATCGTTTGACCAAGTCAGCTCACTTTATCTTGATCAGAGATACAAAGAAGGTACGTGAGCTGGGCCGCTTGTATGTTCAAGATGTGGTCAGAATTCATGGTGTGCTGTCGACAGTTGTTTCTGACCGAGACCCCCGCTTTACCTCCCGGTTTTTGGGAGGCCTCCAGAAGGATTTAGGTTCGCAAATTAAGATGAGCACGACATACCACCCTTAGACAAATGGGAAAACGGAGTGAGCGAATCAGATTCTGGAAGACATGCTCTGTGCCTGTGTGTTAGATTTCGGAGGTTCGTGGGATAGACATTTGGGATTGGTTGAGTTTTCTTATAATAACAGTTACCAATCTTTCATGAAAATGGAACCCTTTGAGGCGCTCTATGGCCGACCTTGTTGGCCTCCTCTGTGTTGGGATGAGGTAGGCGAGACCTCGCTCTTGGGACCGAGCCTTGTTCAAGAGATGTCTGAGATGGTCAAGCTGATTAGGCAGCGACTGTTGATAGCTCAGAGTCTTCACAAGTCTTATGCAGATCAGAGGCGGCGGGATCTTGAGTTTTCAGTGGGGGACAAAGTTTTCATGAAAGTGGCCCCTCGCTTGGGTCACTGTCATTTGGGGAAGCAGGGGAAGCTGACACCGAGGTATGTCGGACCTTTCGAGGTTTTTGAGCGGATTGGAAAGGTGGCATACAAGTTATCTTTTCCCTCGCAGTTGACATCTATTCACGATGTATTTCATGTCTCCCAACTAAATAAGTAGAACCCCAATCCGTCACATGTGCTAGATTGGGAGGAGCTAGAGATAGAGTCCGACTTATCTGTGTTTGAGCGACCAGTGCAGATAGTGGATTCTCAGGAGAAGGTGTTTCGTGGAAAGTCCATTCCTTTGGTCCGTATTCTCTGGCAGCATGGGAATGATGAGCATGAGACTTGGGATCAGAAGTCATGGGGTGATTAGGAGTACCCATTTCTATTCTCTGATCAGGCATCGAGCTGACTTTCTGAGGAAGGAAAGTTTTCATGGTGGGGAGAATTGTCACGCCCGGACTTCATTGAGGTACAAATTTAATTTTAAAATTTTATTTCATGAATTAATTTCCTATTTATTTAAATTTCTTGGTTGTATCACGGGATGAACCCGATGCGGGTTTCCCGTTGTGGTAACGATGTGTGCACGCGAGCCTTACACCGCTCGACGCACGGGCAGGGCACGGTCGAAGCCGTGCGGCTTTTCCATTTTAACGTGTGGTTTCCGTTGCGCGGACGTTGCAAATACCGGAAGATTAACTTCAGTTTATTATTATTATTATTATTTTATTATTATTATCATTATTATTAAAACGTTTTATATTTATTTTATTTCATTTAGTTATTTTATTTATTGTATTGGGTTGTTTCATTTTTTTTATTTTATTTGTTTTTTATTAATTCCCCCATGCAAACCCTAGCCGCCACACTATTTCTTTCTTTCTTTCTTTTCTTCCTCCTCTTTATTCCTCCCCACGCACCCCCTCTCTCATTCTTCTCTCTTCTCTCCTGTGACCTCCCTCCACCCTCACCCTTTCTTCCCCACCCAGCCGCGCCTCTCCCCTCTCCCTTCTCCCTTCTCCCTCTTTCTTCTTTTCTCCCTCCCTTCTCCCCCTTTTCCTTGCGTGCTCCTCCATCCCCTCATTTCCTTCCAGCGCCACGCCCAGCAGTCCCCTCCTCTGCTCTACGGCCAGCCCCCCCCCCCCCCCCAACTCCCTTCCTCCTCTCCTCCTCCCTTCTTAGACCGACCAGCCGGTGCCCCTATTCCGGATAGCAGCTCTGAAGGCCAGCGCCCCTCCTTCCTCTCACCGGACAGCAGCCTCCGCACCCCTGTCACGCTGCCGGACCGCCTCCCGCACCCCGCTCGTGCTGCCGGACCACCATCCCGCACACCGCTCGCACTCGCCGAACAACCACCTTGCCACCCCTCGTCGCTTTCCAGACGTTCCACAATAAGGGTTTTTTTTTTAATTTTATTTAATTATTTTGATTGGTTTAATTGATATTTAAGTTATTTAATTATTAATGCATTTGTTTAAGTTTTAATTAATTAATTTATTATTATTAAATTTTTTAATCATTTTATTTATTTGAATTGGTTAAATTGATAATTAATTTATTTAATGTTCATTACATTTGTAAATTTTTTAATTAATTTAATTGATTTTGTTAATCATCTTATTTAATTGAAATTTCTGAATTGTTAATTAATTTATTTAGTTAGTTTTGGATTTGTATACTTATTAATCAACTTATTTAATTGTTATTGGATTTGTTTAATGGTTAATTAGATTGCTGATATTTTCTGGGTTGGTACCGTGGTGACTTGGTCTACTGTTTTAGGACCTTTTTTACGGCTCCATATGGTGCGACCGTTGCACAACGGGAGTTTTGTACCATGTATCTTTTCGTATATATTTGAGGTAGGTGGTTTCGCATGCTTAGGGCATTTGATCAATTAGTCAGATGGTTTGATTAATTTAATATGTCTTTTATTTAAATGCGGCTGTGAGTTTTGGTTTGACTGGTAGAGCGTGGTGTTTAACTTTTATTAGTGGCTTGTTTAGATTTCTGGGTTTATACCGTGTTGTGCCTTGGTTTTTGAACAAATTCAGCAGTTGAAATTTGATCATTGTTACATTCTTAGTGTGCATCTGAGTGGGTTTTTCACTGTTGATTGTGTTGTTTTATTTTCTTAAAACTCTTAAACCAATTTTTCAAATGTTTGATAAACTTTAGTTTGGTTCTTGAAATTCCGTAGTTATTGCATGTTGTGAGGATTCTATGTTGCGTGTTGTGTCTTAACCTTGATGAGTAGGGTGAACTTTGAATATTGAGCACAAAAGTGGTAGCCTCGGTACTTGGTGGGAGGACTAGACTGGTGTGCTAGTGATACGGGAGTGGCCTCAGCCCGGTTTTACTTAGAGAGATTGACGCTTACAACACTAACTAAACATTGGATGATGACTGAAGACCACTATGGTAGGAAGTGCTTCCCAACCAGTGGCTCGTACACGGGAATGTATGATATGGTTCACCGAGACGTGAGGTTCTAGGGCCCCAGACAACTTTAGTACTTTAGGGCCTCCCCCACTTTTTTTTTCTCTTGTGCGATTATATACTCATCACTGGTTGGTTTTGGTGACTTCTGTGGTTTCAAAAGGTAAGGATGTTTCATTAAATTTCAATACCAAAAACCCCTTTTTCTTATTTTAAAACTGTCTTTCTTTATTTAAAAACTGTTTCCATCAAAATGTTAGTGCATTTATTTACTTTCTCTAAAATTTGAACATGCAAACTGCTTTGGTCATCTAACCCTTTTTATGTGAAATCTTTTCCCTGGTGCCAACCTATTGAGAGATTTCTCACACCCTAATTACACCCTTGGGTGTAAGTAGATCTGATTATGTATGATGTAGGGAAATGCCAAGGTTTTGAGCACGGTGGTCCGAGTTATTAGTTGGCTCAACTAATTTGGCGCTGGTGGCGGAGGCCTGACAGTGATATTCTTCCATCAGGTGATAGTTGTTGGTTTGGATTTTGGTTAGTTTTTTTTGGGAGTTAGTTATGGTTGAGTTGTAGTTGCTATTTTTGATAAGACTCGTTCATGCTGTTTAAAAACTTTTCATTGTAATGTTGATTTCGGAATTCAGTTTACTTATGGATTGTTTCTGGTTGTTATACGGGTAAATCGTTCCCAAAAATTCTAAATTGATACCTGGGCACTTGTGCCAGCCCGTGGGGATCGGGAATGCCCTTCGGGCCTTGCTGCGGGCTGGGTCGGGCGTCGAGTTGATGGTGACCCAATTCGGTTCGTGACAATGAAGCCTTGAAATTATTATATGCTTCATACAAATCCTTGAAAGTATGTTTAAAATGTTTGAAATTATTAATTCCATAATTATGAATTCAATTATTGATATTCCATGTGATTATTAAATTAGTTAGAATATTCATGGTTAAGTTTCATTTTCATACGATTAATTATATGGAATTATTTTTTTTATCTCTTATTCCTGTCATACTATGATCAAGTTATTAATTAAATGGTGTGGGTTTTAGTTATTTAAATTTTCATATTATTTATGTATTATTTACTAAAATAATCTATTGTACACTTTCCTTTATTGAGAATTCAAGATCACCCCTTTCTTATGTTTTTCCCTAGGATACCATGAAATGTTTTCAAATTGATTATGAAGGGTTTTGCTAAGGGGATAATGTTGTTCTCTACGAAAATACTGTGTGTATTTTATGTTTGAAATGTAATTTTAAATTAATGTATGAATCTAGTTTACCAAGAGTACTAAACAAATTGGTTCTTTGGGACGTGATTCCTTATATCTTATACCAATGTAATAATGTAACCACCAAAAATGAGTTGTTGGGGTTTGGGTCTTTATAGTTGGTATTAGAGTTAATTTAGTATAATATTTGGTAACTAGATTTAGGAAAATAAGTATTATGGAATAAAACCATTTGACATAATTTTGAAATATTCCCAAACAAACCAAGATTATGATTTAGAGATTAGTTATACTTAAATATTCAATTTAGTTTATGTGATTCCCTTGTTCTATGACTATAAATTATGTTTCATAATGTTATGATCTAATTTATTATATTACATAATTTATAAATGGACCCTAGTAGAAGTAGTGGAATCCGCATCAATGAATATTTGGATTTTCCTCATAGGCAGGGTAATAAAGATAGAGTTGGAGCTAGAGGTGCAGGTAGAGCTAAACAAATTATTACTATATTGGGACAACTGACACAGGTTATGAGAAATAAAATTACCGATTTAGAGCAGCCTGATCCACAACATGGTGTAAAAATGTTAGTCTTCTTTATATAATAACAGCCTCCATCATTGAATGGGACTATAAATCCATTTGTAGGTGAGCAATGGATAATTTCCTTAGAAAACATATTTCTCACATTAGGAAGTAATGAATGGAAAAGTTTTTCTAGGTATTTTATCGTCCCTCTAAAGATACGAGTAAATGATGGTCATTAATTCACAACACTATAGCGGATGAGAAAATAAAAAACCTGGAATAGAAGTATTTTAAGGAAATTTTCTTGGATAAATTTTTCCTGCATGAACTGGAAGAAAACTTAAATATATAATTATTGATTCTAAGAAAAAAGGATTAAGAGAATGTTACTAATTATGAAGAAAACTTTAAAATATTAGAAACATATGCTGAGAACTACATACATAACCCATGGAGTATGATTGATAATTTATTTGATGGGTTAAATCCATTACTTTAAAGGTTATTTGTCTCCCAAAAATTCTCATTATATGAGGATATAATCTCAAGTGCTATAAATACAGAGAAATAATTATCAATTTATTATGACTTAAAAGGGAAGAAAGAGAAGAAGATAATGGGGGAGAAAGAGTTTGATAAAGTGAACAAGGGAAAGAAGGATTTTATAACTTTTGATACTTATGGAAGGAAACACTAAGGAGAATTCTTATAAATAAAAAGTTTGTTTCAGCTTTGGGAAAAAATTCCACCATTCTTGTGATTTCATGGAAAATAAATAATTTTATTAATTACAATGATTCTATTATAAGGATATAAGGAACTATATGAATTTATTCCCAAGAATAAAGGAAATATACTTTAGAAGGAGAAAATGGATCAAGTCCCATCTTATACTGTTACTACAGTCATAGTGGAATAATTTTTTTTCTAGCTATAAGAATCATAAGACATATAAGGATTGTATTGTAGTATTTCTTCTTTAAAAATTTGGAAGAATTCATGTCTATATTAAGGTTTTTAGGTGATTAGTGTATTCATATTTGAGTTATATGAAAATAATAGATACATTATGTGGTTTTTGGAATGTAATGTTAAGTTTATTTTTTAAATTTAGTGACCATACTTATAAATTTATGGTCATTGAATTTGGATAAATGTTTTTTTCATGAGTATTAAGGTAAATAATTATAGAATGGATTAGGTTAAAATTTTGATATTATTGTTTGCGGTTAATGTTTTATTTATCATATTTTATTACCCATTCTACCCATTTTGGTTTTCTTAATATTTAATGGTAGAAGGAATGACACTTGGATTTTTGGATAAAGGTTATTCAGGCATAAAATTCATATTTATTATCCATATCTTGGTTTAAGAAATGAAGTGGAAATAAATCAAAGAACAAATAAAGGATGATATTATGACATAGAAAGAAATCAAGTTAGTTTTATTGTGTGCTTTATCTAGATATTAAAATTATCCTTCAACTATTGGAAAATTATTTTTGAACAAAAAAGTTTTTTATTTAATTTTTTTTCTAAGAAACCGGTTGTCTTTTAACAGATTAAAACTCTACGATTTTGTGATGGTTAGCTTTATAATGACCATGTTCTCTATCACACTGCATCAGAACTTGATAGTTTGATTTTTTTCTATGTAAACTTTTTCACTTTTTTCTAATGTTCTCATATTTTGAAGTCTAATTTTGTGGTGAACTTCACATTTTCCTTTCCCTCTTTTAAGAGGAATTATTTTTCACACTTTTTATGATGTCGATTTAAAATAAAATAATTTTTGAGTATCAAAATTTGAGTTTTGAAGATAAATTTAAAATTTAAAGGATTCAATTTATCGAATAAGGGGAGAAAGTAACACCCCATGATTTTATGGTATGTCTCTTTTAGAATTTAACCTCTTTAATAGCTTACATTGCATGCAACACCAAACTTAAACGAACAATAAACTATTATTACAACCTTACCATTAAATTGGTGGAATGAATAACATCAACCCAATTATTACATGTATATATTATATATTCATTCAAATATTATTACATTCATATAATAGATTTGATATTCCTAAGATAACAATAAATCCAATTTTTACGTAGAAAAAGCTATATTTTTAAAAGGTAGTTTTGTTACCTTTTGCTGGTATAACTATATGAAATTTAGTTTTTAACCCTTTTAAAAATTCAAAATTTAATAAATAAACATCCTATTTGAAATAATAATATCAATATTCACTTTGATTTAATTTTTGGTATTTGTTTTTGATAATTTTCATGTTTTGATGAATAGTCAAAAATACTGGATTTTAATTGAAAAAAACTTTTTCATCTAAATAATTTATAGTGATAAATTATATTTTTGATTGATTTTAATGTATAATTAGAACAATATTAAGTCAATTAATCCATTTTAAGTAATTTTAATATATTTTACATTGACATTGGATATAGAAAAATTTCAATCTTTTGAATGTTTTCACTTTAAAAAGTTGTTTTCTTGTTTTGTCAACAGGAATAATTTTAAATTAATTATATACAATTATGAGTGTTTAGTGTTGAAGAATGGATTCCATATTTGGAATAATAACGTCCAATTTTATTAAATAGGCCTTTTTGTTTTGACAATATGAACAGTAACTGGTAATTTTGATTACCACGTTAAAGGTAAATCAGGTAATTATGGGTAAAGATAAATTTTTCAATACTAGAAAATGACCCTAAAACTTACCCCAATTTTATTAGATTAGTATTTTCTATTCCAAAAAATTAAATTATTGGTTATGTGACAATTTATTTCCATTATATGAGAATGTATATATTATAATATTTTATTCAATGAAAAGTTAAACTTGACAAACTTTTGTTTTTAATAAGATAAAATAGTTTTAATATGGTGTTATATAAATGATATGTTCTAATATAAATATTATTTTGAAAGATAAAATATTTATTTTGATCATGAAAATTTAATTTTAATTTTTTGTGAAAAAATATTTACCTTAAATAATTACACAACAACGAGGTAGTAGTTATTTAATTTATAGAAATATTAAATAAATGATATTAAGAATATTTAAATAAATATTATTTGAGATAATTAGTTTTATAAAATAATTTTCTATACGAATTTGACATATTTTATAAATTTTAAAATAGTTGGTTTGATGTTTTTTAATTTTTATTATATTTTCAAAAATTCAACTAATGAATTCTGTCAGAATTGACATTAATTATATTTAGAAATAATTTATTTTAAATGATATAAAATCAATAAAAATATAAAATTAGGAAATAATACTATTATAATGTTTAATATTTCATCCATGCTTCATTTATGTTTCATTTGGAATTTTATAGTAACAATATTAACCCTTTATGGGTAAAATACATGTTATCATAGTAAGAGTTAAAGGGGATAAATAATGGTTAAAACTAAATGAAATGAGTAATAATGTGAGCTGCACATGTATAAAAATTATTTTATGAGAGGATTTAGAACCACAGTAATATTTTTTTGAATAACTGACTTTGCACCATTTTTAACTGAAAATTAATTTATATTTACTTAATATTTTAAGAGTTTCCAAAAACTACACCTCTCCTTGATTATAAAAGGGCACCACCTCCCTCACTTATTCACGCCAATTTGTTCCTTATTGAATTATAAAACCCTAAATATTTTTCATATTAACATACTTATTAATTTTTTGAAGGTTCTTTTCTTCCAAAAAGACCAACCATATATCCCTTAAGAAAAGATCTACAGGAAGTCCACAGAAGAAGAGGTAATCATTTTTACCAACTCCTCCAAGTTAATATGTTCTTCAACTTCCTATTCACATGTTGTTTCAATTAAAACATAATTAATACAGTATAATCTATATTATTATATGTTATTAGGATTATGGTACAACCATATTCCACCTTTTATCCATCTTATGAAAAATGAAAGAATCGGGCGTGTATACGTATGACTTACCATCTTCACGTCGTGGTGTAATATGTTTTTCACAACCAAATTATTTGGATGGGTATAGTGATGGAAATAATAAATATATATGATAATTAAAACACGAAATGTATTTTATAAAAATATATATACCATCTAATTTCTTACCCTTTCACCAATAATGGAATGATATCATCGCTAACACATATATATGACCTACCATCTCTACGACATGATGTGATTCATTTTACATATTCGCCATTAAATTATGATTATAAAAAATTATAAAATGAATAAATATGATAACTATGACCTTGATATCAATATTTAGATGATGTAACTATATTATATGCACAATAATCTTTTCTTACATTAAAAAACATGTATAAAAAAATGAAGCAGTTAACACACAAAACATGGGTTATATTGAAATACTATTTACAAGCGGGTGATAACATGATATAAGAGGATCATATAAGATACCATAAATATGAAAATGTTTCGGGTATAATTTAATAACATGATTTAAATCATTATATATGATGTTAAATAAAGTACAACCCCAATGATGTGTGAGGTAAGGGATTTCTTTACTCAATTTTCATTCATTGGGTAAAACTTCTATTTCATTGATTATTTTATGTGTGAAATAAAATTTAGTTATCTTATGTTTTATTGCTACTTATTTTATATTGTTTTACATCATACACACATAATATAATAATTTAATTAATTATATAATCTTTTTAAGGGTTATTTCACAATCCCATTTTTATTCAGGATTTTTGGTGTTTACGTCTCCCCTAGAAAATATTTTTCTTCCATGTCCTTGTGTTCAAAAGAATATTTTCAAAAAGGGTTTTAATATTATCCTATGAATGTCTAAATAATTTTTACCCATGTTTGAATTTTTATAATATTTTTAAAGGAATATTTTTATCATTTTCCAAATGAGGTACTTTATGGATTTTCAGACAAAAATACGGAGGGATAATTTTTTTAACTTGTGAGGAATGAGAAGATTTTTCAACTATTATGTTATTTTCATGTCTTTAAGCATCCTTTACATGTATACAAGTTTCATTTAAAATAAATTTTTTTCTTTTATAATAGTGTAACATTTTAAATAAATTATATTAAAATAAAAAAGGAGTATTTCTCTCAAATAAATTTTAATGAATTATTTATATTGTTTTCATATATGTCAACACCCCTTTTGGAAATATTATGATTAATTGAGGTTGATCTATTATTATATAATATACCATATTTTTTGAAACTATTATGATGAGTTTGACTGTGGATGTTCTATTTTGATACAATTCTTGGTTTATGGTTATAGTATTCACATTTCATATGTTTTTTATATATGAATGTTTGTGTTGTTTATGTTTCAATCCATTCATATGATTAATGCATTAGACTTAGTAACTAATGGACATGTCCTAATATAACTCCTTGAATCATTGGTATGTCTCATGACACAAACTAGACAAGGTTTTGGCCAAGGCCTTACCCATTTATTAAAGTCTTTATACGAAGCCTTGATAATGTTAGATTATCAGTATGATTCTATGATAGTATTAAATTCTTGGTAAAAAGCCTCGACAGTATGATTCAAATGTTCGACATTATGAATTCTATCATTATGAATTTAGTTTGTGATATTCCATTTTATTATTTGATTTTTATAATATCCATGGTTAAGTTTCATTTTCATGTGATTATTTATATTGAATTATTTGATAATCCTTTATTACTTCCATATTATTCTCATGTTGTTGGTTAAATGGAATGTGTTTTAGTTATTTAACTTGCCATATTGTTTATTCCTTATTTACTCTTATCTTCCGCTATATTCATACCCTTTCTGAGCATTTGACCTCACCCTTTATTATGTTTTATTTTTCCCCAGGATTCCATATAGTGTTTTGTGATTGATTATGTAGGATAATTACAAGGGGACATTGTTGTTATATAAGAAAATAATTTGTTTATTTTATGTTTGAAATATAATTTTAATTTCATATATGTATCTAGTTTACCTAGACTACTAAACTATTCGGTCCTTCAGGATGCGATTCATCGTATCTTATGCCAATGTTATAAAGTAACTAGTGACTATGGGATAATGGGGTCAGGGTTTTTAAAATTATGATTTCATAAGCATCTAGAATCACTTATTTAATAGTTTTAACATTTAGTTACTTAAGAAGTAACATTTTTGACCCATAAAATTTCCCTTAAGAACTTTTTTTTCTTAAATAACTAATATTGCTTAAGAATTTTTTAGGTCACCAATATTTTGAGTAGATTAAAATAAACTTATCTTTCTAAGGATTAATATAAAATTTTAGTTTTAGGATTAGGATTATCTTCATTTATAAAATAATTATTTATTAGATGAGTATCATGTTTTATTACTATTTAATAAATTTTTTTATTAAATGGGATCTCACTAAAATGATGGCCCCTTTTAAAATCCATCATATCCATTTGTGAAAAAAGATCCATATTACAATAAGAAATGAGTGAAATTTGGCATTCCACTCACCACATAGAAATTTAGGTAGGGAATCATACTAATCACATCATATATGACTCTTGGATAATTGAGCAGACAACACATTTTCCAATCCATCATGTTGATAAACCCAAATCTATTCCGTTGGTATCCTTCCTTAGGGTTTCCCAGCTAAGTGTAACCCAAAGAAAATTACAAGAATAGTCTAATATAAGAAAATATAGAGAAACCATGATTTGGAAGAAAATACCAAAGGATGATCCAGTAACATCAATCAGTTTCTTTCCTTACACATGACAATATTGGGGTACCCTTATTTGGTAGAACCTACCAGGTTGGATGATCGAGGTCTTGATATGCGTCACTTTGAAAATAATCTAAAACATGGTATTTAAATGGGATTTAATATCATTATTTTATGACATCTTATTTTTTTATATGAATTCATATAGTAATTCCTTGTTTGGAATCATCTTCCCTTAATGAAACCAATTTGGGTGAATCATATTGATGTGCATACCTTTACACAAGCAACAATTTGTGTTACTCACCCAAAATTTGAAATCATGAAATTCATATAGAACCAAATGAATCATATGCCCAGGGTATATGAAATTTTTTCTTAAAAACATAGAGGTATATGAAATTTATTCTCTTCATATGAGTAAACCCAAAGCGATAGATATCCAACTTCATTCAGCTTTCTAGACAGGGCATAATCCTCCGAGTCGATATGTAGTCCCACCACAATTCCCTCAACCTGTGAATACATTACACTAGATAGAATCCAATCACTACTACAAAATAGCTCTTTAACATCAATGTCTTTTATCAGTACTAGAAGAAAACCCTGATGAATGGTGGCTTTTTTCAGCGCTAAACAATATCGCTAATAAAAGGTACCCATTATCAGTGTTTTTTTAACACCGATATAGGATAAACTTTTTTAGTGATTTTATTTAGTGTTGATAAAAGGAACCATTTATCACTGTTTTATTTTTATTACTGATAACGATCTCAAATAAAATAAAATAATTAAAAAATAGAGAATTTAAGAAAAAATAATTTTTTTGAATTAAATAATTATTAATAGAAATGAATAAATTTAATATACATATATATAAATTATAAATATTAATAAATAGTATATATTATATATATAGATATATTAATTGAATAAAATGAAATAACTAAACAAATAAATATTTAAAATGAGTAAATGAAGAAAAATAATGAACATTTTGTTAATTAAATAATTATTCATAAAAGTGAATAAATTTAATATAAAAATAAATATATTATAAATATTAATAAATCATATACATTAAATAAAGATATAAAAAAAGGATATATTATAATAATTAAAAAAACTAAAAATGAATAAATAGTAATTGTTGAACAAAAAAATTTGAAATGAATAAATTATGAAACTATTAAAATATTAATTAGTGAAACAATTATTAATAAAAATGAATAAGTTTAGTATATATATATATATATATATTCGTTAAAAATAGTAATAAATAATATATATTAATTATAAATATAGAAAATGAATAAAATTTAATAATTAAAAACATATAAATGTCTTATTTATTTTAATAGTTTTTATAAATAATTATTTATTAATACATTTAATATTAAAATATAATTATATATATATATAATTGTATAATATTTCCTAAAATATGAATTATGTAAAAAAAATATTTATGCTTATATTTAAAATGTAATATATTTAGTGAATATTTTTTTAAAAATAAAAATTAATATTAATTAAAAATAATAACTAATTGCATCGAGTAGTAGAAATAACTAGATTTTAATCGATTTTACAATTTAACATATATCAATTAGGCATTACATTGATTTCACATACATATATGTAATTAATTCATTTTTATATTCAATGCACACACACTAATATTTATTTAATTAATGAAATCTTATATAGAAACAAATACACATAATATTTATGTAATCTAATAAAATTTTATTATACACTTTATAATTTCATTATAACATGATACATTTAATATATCATGTTTTAATTAGTAAATTTTACTTATTTATTTTTAATATTATTATAGTTTGGTATAATTTATTCATTTTTAATAATTTATTTTTTATGGAATTTAACCATTTTCTGTTATTTATTTATATGTATTTATTTACGTTATTTTAATATTTTCAATATGCATTCATCTTTATTTGAATATATATCGATATGTTTTTAATAATTTATTTTTAATTAATAAAACTGATCTATTTTTTCAATATTTATAAACTGTGCTCATTTTTAATAATTCAATTTCACTCAATTTTAACTTGCATGTATTTAATACTATATACTCGTTAATAATTTTAAAAAATATATTTTTTAAAAAAATTTATAAATAAATATATTTATAAATGTAGAACAGCTATATTTATAAACTTATAAATTTATAATTATAGTTAAAAAAATATATTTTTTAAAAAGTATTTATATAGTTGTAAATAAATAATTATATATATTAAATAGTTATAAAATTATATTGAATTTATTTAAATAATGAATATATTTACTGTATTTATATTTATATTTATATTTATACACATTTATTAAGTATATATAAATATATAAATAAATAAATAAATAAATATTTTAATATATATAAATATATAAATATTATTTTAAAAAAATCATTTATATAATTATAAAAAAATAATTATATATTTACATAATTTAAAAATTAAAATAAATATATTTAAATAATGAATATATTTACTATAAATATATAATTTATATACGTATAATTATATAAATATATGTAATGATATAAATACATTTATAAGTATAAAATTATAATAAATATATTTAAATAAAGAACACATTTAATATATTTATATTTATATATATTTATTAAATATATATAATTATACAACTATAGATAATGATATAAATATATTTATAATTATAAATAAATAATTATTAATATATTTACATATATATATATATATATTTATAAATATATTTATAAATTTATGATTACTATATTAATAAAATTATATATTTATAATTATAAATAGAAAAAATATTTATTTTTAAAAAGTATTTATATAATTGTAAATAAATAATTATATATTCAAATAATTATGAAATTATAATAAATATATTTAAATATTTAATATATTTAATATATATATAATGATATAAATACATTTATATTCATATACAAATATTTATTAATATATTTAATTTTTTTTATTTATAATTATATTTATAAATCCTTTATTAGTGAAAAGGATTTAATGTTGATAAAGATGGCTTTTATCAGTGCTTCATTAGCACCATTAAAGATATCTTTTATTAGCTATTATTAATTTAGTATTGGTAAAAAGTATCTCTATCATTGGTTTTTGGAAGTGCTGATAAAAGGACCCCTAATCGATTTAAATAACCCGAATGCACTGATTTCAGTCACAATATCTCAAACTTTTGTAGAATTCATCTTCTGTTAGTGGCCCCCTCGTCAAATCCAAGACTCAAATCAAGGCCCAAATCAAGGATCAAGTCCAAGACTCGAGGGAATCATGCTCGAACAAATCAAGGCTCGAACGAATCCAAGGTTTAAATGAATCCATGCTTTCATGACATCTCTACCTTATCTCATATGAATAAAAGATTGAATCCAAGGTATGTTATTTTCTCCTCCTCTCCACTTTTTGATTTCTTGTTTGGGTTCTGCGTAAGGTTTTTTTCCTATATATTTTCCAACATTTGGGTGATTTAAGAGTTTCATCATTTTCATTTTTTTGCATTCTTTTGTTCAATAGCAACTTTCTGATTTCACTGTTAGTGATGTAATATCCAAGTTGATTCACCTATAGTGTTAGGGATGTGATAACTTTATTTCTTTGCCGAAAGTGTTGTTATAGATGGGAACCCATGGGTTGTTGTTTCTACTGGTATATGTTCAATATTATCACTCCTTAGGATCCTGTGATATTCCCATGATGATTTTTCATTTAATGATATTATATTTGAGATCCACACTACACACTTTTCCAATTTAACATTTCATGGACATGTTGAAACAATTTATTTTTTTTACTGTTATTATACATCATAGTGATAATGGATCTCATTTGATCTAATTCCATATTTAATTTATGGTTGAGGTTACATTTTTTTATTATAAAATGTATTTTGATAAATGTTTTGAATGAATGAAATTTAATTTGATTAAATTTCATAAGTTCTAAAGTCTATATATTTATTATTTTAAAGTGATTTCACTTTTAAAATTATTATTCCATCCAATGGTTGGTAAAAATTTTATTTTAAAATAGTGATTTTAAATGAGATTTTTTATCTACAGTAGTATAAAGGTTTCTATCTTAATCATGGTTTTTTTTATTTTCCAAAAGGTTTTACCTTATGAAATAAAAAATTTATAAATTTTTGATATTTCATTCCTTTATAATTTCCTTTTTTGAAACCTTTTTTTAAATCGTGTTCAATCCTTTTTTTGAAATGTTTTATAAATGAAATATAATTTATTATTTGGTGAAGTCTCACTTGGCCCATTTAGCTCACGCCCAACATATACACACAAATAGATACAGATAGATTTTATGTTTTCATAAATTTTCTCATTTTGTGATCTCAATTTATATGTCATTCATGAAGTCCATTCCGGGAAATTTGGGTCGAGGTAGGTGACCTTGGGTCCCATATAGATGTTTGTACTTTTTCTTAGTTGGTGGATGTTTTGGGATGTTATTTTATTGAATTTTTCTATATATTCTCTATTTTTATTTTATTTTCCTTTACAAAGAGACATGATTATGTATTACTCTAATGTTTAATATAATAAGTGAGTTTTTAGTTATTTTTATCATGAATCCTTTGTTATGATTATTTATTTTAAACTATTTAGTTTATATATTTGGATTTATAATGTATAGACACACCAAGCTAGATACTCAAAAACGTTTACATAGCTTGTTTAATTTTATTAAAGGGTGAAATCATCCCTAACTGTATATAGACTTATAACATGGTTCTTTCTTTGGAAGAATAAAATGTCCTGTTAGTAATGTAAAATTATGCTTTATTGAAACTTTTTAATGAATAAAAATACCGAATACTGCGATTTTATGAAAAAAATTATTTATTTATGGTATTTATATATAACCATATCCTTACAGAATTCTTTTAGAAAAAAGACACATTTTTCACTTAATTTTTTTAGTTTAGTTTCAAAAATAAAAAAAGTTGATGATACTGAATAAGGTATCATAACAAATCTTTCCTTCCAAGTCAATCAACCTAGCCATTATCTCATCATTGATGCCTTCAAAAAATCATGTTTAAGTATTGTTCACTGAATTATAATTAATTATGCTTATAGTGAAGGGAAATGAATTTCTTTGTAATACAAGACAATAAAAATAATGGAATACTTAACTAAGTATAATCAAACAATTTAAACTCATGATTTAAAACTAAATCCAAGTTCACTAATTTTACTCAAGATACCAGAACAAAAATATGTACTGAATAATAATTTCCTTTAATGAAAAAAGGTTTAAGACATGTGTTTCTTTTGTTTACTTTATCAAAATAAAGTGAGGTAATATAACCCAAACATATTATAGCTACATTAATTTATGGATATTAAAATGATTTGGAGTTTATATAATATTTAAGCATGAACTTATATAAATTAAAGAATGTAAATAATTACTCAACAGAAGTATAAAATTTAATTTCATAAAATAAATAATTTAAAAAAAAGTAAACATGTTTAACAGAATTTACACAGTAAACCGAGAATAAATATATAATGTGAACAACATAAATGAGGTGGTTTTTATCTCACAGAACCCAATCTCTTGCAAAAACACTATTCATTCCTCACATAGATAAATTTTCTCTCGACATGATCAGTTGCACCCATCAATGCTCTATATAACCGCTCTATAAGAATTCCATTACAACTGAAATCATCCCATGATCTTCTAAACAACCAAAAAACTTTACAAACTCAAAACATGGTGTAATATCATGGTTGGTTACTTTCTAAACAAAAACCAAATCCTCTATCATTCTCTTACCCTGAGTACTAGATCACCTCTAATTAGACTCACACTTAGATAAATTAAAATCCATCTTAATCCCTATATCACATATGGACTCCTTCCAACACCTCTTGATCTTTTGGAATGTAGTTTTCAATTTCATGAATATTTTTAAAACCTTCTTGATGTTGATTCTTGAATAAATTTTTTGGCGCGTGAATGCTTGGATTTGTTGCTTCTTATGTGATATTTGATGAAACTAGTTCTTGATAAATGAATAGTCCCTTGATTAAATTTTTAAATAATCTCAAGTCAACCTTTGTATTTGGGTAGGTAGTCTAGGATAATTATGTTAAGATTTAAATTGTTAATTTTCTAATTCCTTTTAAAAAAAGTTTTATTCATGTTATATTTATAATATTTTTATGAACTGTTTAATTATCATGATTTAATTTAAATTTAAAGGTTTCCTACTTTGAATCGTTATGATAATTCTTATTTTAAATTTTAGTTTTCAAAAAGGAAACTTGGTTTTAAATATTAAAGTGTGTTTTGAAATGAAAAAAATAACGCTTTCCCTTAAAATGAACTAAAATGGATTAAATGTTTTGAAACCCATGAAGTTATTTCAAAGAGAACCTGTAGAGTTTTAAAAATTTCAAAGTGTACATGTATTAATGGTATTGTTTTAATTATTTATTTTATTTTTAATTTTTTTTGAATATGATTTTAAAATTTCTCACATAATACTAACAGTTTTTATTGAAATGTGGGTTCATATCCCATTAAACTTTTTGAATTTTTTTTTGTCGATTTTCATGTGGAATTTAAAAAAATTATTTCAAGAGGGGTTTTAAAAATTCAAAAATCAACCCTTTTAAATTTTGAAATTGGTTTTTAGATGATATTTTAAATTTTAAATTAATATGTGGTAATTTAAAACGTTTTAAAAAGATAACTTTAATCCTCATCAGCTTTATCTCCTAAAAAGTTATTATTGAATTTTGTTTCTGGAGAATCACCCCCATCTCTTCTTGATATGCATATATTTTTCTTGAAATATGCTGAGCAGTTTTCAACCCATACCTAGTACCAGTGATCATTTTGGATGAATTTATAGGAGAAAACAAACAATAGTGGAGTAATTCTCTTCTTAAATTCAATTAACCATTTTCTTCAAATCATATTAAAATTATATAGAATATTTAAATGATTGGTTCCCATTATTATAATTATCTATAATTTTCAAATTTTATGATGAATATATCATGTGTATTTATTTATTTTTTATACCGAATTAATATTTTAATAAATTAATATGATGGGTATGAATAAAAAATTGATGCACAATAATCATATGACTAAATAATATGAAGATAATGTTAAAGAGTTCATCTTATTTGTGATAGAGCATGTATATGAACCTTCTCAAATCCTTTCCCTTTTTATGTTATTATTATTCAAGAAATGTTTTTCTAGTGGAGTTAGAATAACATTTTATTTCTCAAAAAATAAATCAGAGCTATAAATATTGGACTAAACATGAGTACAATCTGAATGTTCACACTGTTTCGGATGATACTTTTGTGTATAGATCATTTTATATGAATACCAGTATAAATGATGAGAGAGATCACATGGATGAAATGAAAATGGTGATTGAATATGACCTTTGTGATTGTCCAAATTTTTATATAAGTTATATAGTTTCAATAAGAGACCATTATATGATAGTTTTACTAAATACACAACATTTTCTACTGTATTGATGTTATATAATTTGAATGTTGGAAGCCGATAGAACAAAACCATCTTTACAAAACTACTTGGTATCCTAAATAATATGATTCCATAAGAAAATGAACTTCCTTATCGAACATATGAGTCCAAATGAATGCTACATTCAATGGGAATGTCTCTAAAAAATACATTCCGATCAAAATTATTTCATATTTTTTTCAATGATCATGAATCACTCATAAAATTCAATAATTTTGGCATGGATTAGTACAATAAAAATGAATCAAGTCCACATAAATCTATCAACTACTTTAATATCATTCTATGGTTTGAAATAATATATGTATGTTAGGAAACCATGAGACAATTGGCATGGCTTGCAGATACAATAATTAAATATGAGAACATACATCATCTAATATATTATCCCCAGGGGAATAAAATTGATTAAAAATTTCTTTAATTTCAAAATGATCCAAGAAACATTCATCCATTGTTATCTATAAATGAAATAAATCCTTTTTTTGTATAGAGTAACACTAAATGTAAATGTATCATCATGTTGGTAAATTATTACTTTCCACCATGGTTATGCATGAAACACAAATAAATTAGGTTTTCTCTACTTATATATAGATCAAATATACCTTAAAATGATATTGATATCTATTTGGATCCATCGACTGCAAATTTAAGATTGATGTGGGATTGAGGTGCTACAATACATGATTCTAATAGAAATGAAGAGTTCACGTTGAGGGACTTGTTGTACAGGATGTTAAATAACATTACTTATTATGGAAATTTTTTAGGCTATGTAATTAAAGGAAAGTTAGGGTGTCCCATTTGTGAAGAATTCACATACCCAGTTGGGTTGAATCATTCCTTGATGTTTGTGTTTTTAGGACGTAAGAAATTTTTGACTCGATGACATAAATTTTGATCCTCGATGAGAACATTCAATGAGAATACCAAAAATGGTACAACACCATATCCATTAACTAGTGATAAACCATTTTATAAAGTAAAATATTTTGAAACTTTTTAATTAAAATATTTTAGAAAAACCTTTTGAAATCAGGTAGGAAAAATAGATCAATTTTCTTTGAATTATTATATTGTAATTTTTTGTATGTATGACATTTTATTGATGTCATTCTTGTATAAAAAAATGTATTGGATAGTGTTATTAGAACATTATTAAATGTTCTAGATAAATAAATGTTGGAATCAATGCTAGGTTGGACATGATTGACATGGGGATAAGAGTAGAGTTGGCACTGGTGAAGGGTTAAGGGTAGACCTTTCTTCCTCCAACAACTTACAATCTATGCAGACCAGAAAAATTGAAATTTACAATTTTCCTTAATGGTGTAAAAGTTAAAGAGGGGTATTCATCAAATATCAAGAATGTCCTGTCAATGAATAATTTGAAGTTATAGGCACTAAAATCACACAATTTTCACGTTTTGATACTATCTTTGATGTACATTACTCTAAATTGCATTCTACCTAAAACTTTATGACATACATTAACTAGAATCTACTTCTTTTCCAAATACATATACATTAATGTTATAGATTTGAAAATTTTTCCAATCATGAATAAGTAGGTTGTAGTCATATTATGTCACTTAGAAATGTTTTTCCCACAATAATTCTTTGATATAATGGACCACCTAATGGTTCTCTTGGTTAGAAAAGTTCAACTATGTGGTCCCTATCTGTTACAGATAGATGTAACCCTTTGAGTTGTATATGAATATTTTGAATGGGTATGTCAATAATTTATATCATCCTGAAGGTTGTATTACATAATTATATATCATTTAAAAATATGTTTAATTATGTACTGATTACCTATCAGATGTTGACAGTGTCGGTGTCCCAATGTCTCGTTACAATAGACACATTATGGGAGAAGTGATTTAGGGAAGATATTTTGTTACATTTACCATCCCATAGAGGGAGCAAGAACACCTTTAATTTTTACATCATAGAGAATATGTTTATCCATATGTTAAATCCCACAAAGAAATTATTAAATATTTGAATCCATCAAGGGATAAAGGATGGATATAAAATACACATAATCAATAGATTATAGCATGGTGTTGAGATCAAATTTAAAAGGAGTTATTTGAAAATCCAAATTCAATTGTTGAATGAATTTGATGTCTTTCCAAGGGACCAAATTAAAATGTTATATCTTACACTAGTTTCATTATCAATAGTTAAACATTCTAAAAAAATAAAATGACGATTTTAGTACAATGAAAAAGAGCGGATTTATGATTATGTAGGAAGAAATGCATATATCTGGATCCAAGTATAGAAATACAATTTATGTGAACATGTCAAATTTTGGTATTATCAAATAGATATATGAGTTGGATTTTAAAACATTTCAAGTTCAGATTTTCCTTTTCAAATGAAGTGAAAATAAGAGTGAAGTGAAATTTGATGAGATGGGATTCGTGAAGGTTAAATATAGTGTTGAAGGGGAAAATGATATTCCATTTATAATGGAATCACAAGAAGTTCAGGTTTTTTATGTCTTAGATATATAAAATAAGATTTTTTTTCTACTAGTGTCGAAAATAACTATTGGGTCAGATGAAAATTCAATTGAGGATGACCCTTTCATTGGGATATCACAATTAGTTCATGGTGGTACTAATGTAGACAATGTATTTTATGTTTGATGGAACAAAAATATGGGATTTGGATTCTCGATAGAGGATCCAAATTCCTTCAACATTGAAAAAAATAAATAGATTTCAATGATAAGGTTAATGTGTTTTTTATTATACTATACTTTTAATCATAATATCATATGTTCTCTACTACATTAACATAATCTCAATTAATTATTATCTAATAATGTAGACAATGTCTTGTATACATGATTATATTACCAATTTTGGGGAAGAACATACAGTTTATGATGAAACGATAGAATTATTAGGGGATTAAATTTTTTTTGACGAAATAAACTAGAATGATGTAGCATCACAGTATTGAATAAAGTTATTTAGACAAGAAGTAAGGGTATAAATTTTTTGGTTAGTTGGTGTCCAACATGGCCAACCTGTTGACCCCAACCTAAAAATGTTTATTAGTTATGTTAGGTTCAGAACCTGGATGGATATGCCAATTGATATAGATTCATAGTGGTACATACAACCTATAACAAAGGAAACCATTTGGGAAGATTTAAATGTAATGTTATGACATACTTTCTTGATTTTACTGAAAAATTATATAATTAAATGTTGATTTAGTTTTCATTATTCCTTTTAATGTTCATTTATTTTAAAAGATTTATGTAATGAATATGACTTAATGGGCACTACAAAATCCCATATAGGCTTTCATACTCTTCTTACCAAGTTATATCTTTGGGATGCTGAGGGGAAAGTAAAACCCCACCCACTAGTTTGTTATGCACACATTATAAAGAAGAAAATATGGAATGATTTAATCAGTTATCATGATGAGAAATCATTTGCCGTGAAATTTATTCAATAATATATTATTTGAAATTTTTTATTTTCTCAAATTTGATTAATTTTTTTAATATATAAAATATAAAAGAGTGCTAAAAATGAATAACGTGCATAAAAAAGAATGTACCCTTATCACTAAGTAAGGATGGGGTACACTTTACTTGGGTATAAATTGGTATGTATTTTAAATCAATAATAAATGTTTTGTATGATATGAAACAACATATGTTACTTTATTTATATGCAGATTGACGACCCAAAATCCGAATCCAATTGCATCCCATGTCACATGCCAGGGAAGGTGGTTCGCGTAAATAAGGAGGGAAAACTAGCTGATGAAAACAAAAAATTAGTATAAGAAACATGTTTAAGTATGAAATAATAGTAATTCATTATGATTTGTTCAGTCTTACATAAAAAATATCTATTTATGTTCAGACTTTTTTATATGGTTTAGATACATGAATCTGTAGCGACCATAATAGAAGAAAACCTACTTCTAGTAGCTTTGAAGCAGTCAGAACAATATGGTCACATTGGAGGAGTAGGTTTTGGAGTGTCTCCTTGAACATATTTTGAGAAGATAAAAAGGCAATAATATATATATATATATATATATAAGATGATGAAAGTAATGTTGGAATAAATAGATTTTTTTAAGATATTATTGTTTGATCTGGTTTGGTAGACCATTATATGAGAAAGGATCAGAACAAACCGGTGGTGAAACAAATATTTTCACATAAAGAACTAAATGACCCTACTAGGTTTGAGACTATTCATTACCCTCAACTTCATACCTTACCCAAGTTAATCAATTTTGGAATTAAACATTCTCCTTAATGTGGATCAAACAACTCTAGATAACTATATATTACTAAAGTTCTATGGGGTAAAGTGGTATGTGATTTCTATCTTTCTATAAAGACCCAACCTTAAAAAATTACAAAATCTTGAATTAAATGGATATTTCAAATTTAGGATCTTTTCAGGTTTAGAGTTTTAGAGAATTAGGCCATAACTATTACATTAAATCTCAAAAATTACAAAGTAGACACTTCTACTTAGTTTCCATTTTATTCATAAAATAAAAACTATTCAAAAAATGAGTCATGTTTAGTTTCATGTTTTAGACATCATGACTTTTCCTTGATCCCATCCTTGACCCTATTCATCTTTAAGTCCTCTGAAAATCATTTCAAAACATGGGATGATCATAAAGAGATAATTATGGGTTATCAAATAAAGAAAGAACAAATTAGTCCATAAACACATAATCTTTTTAACATACCTAATGAAATCATAAGATTTATGAATAACACATAGTAATCAAAAATCATTAATTTAACTTGTGTCATCCATAAAATACTTACATTATAGCTTTCAAATCCATGTAGGGATTTAAATTTGGAATAACCGTCACAGTATATTCCCTAGATATCTTAAGAGAAACATTCACTTTTACCTCTTTCATGTTACCCAATGCATTGGAGAGCTTTCTTGGGCTCACCCACCCAAGGTTTATCACAGAACCACTCGTATACGTAAACAATTCTCATGAATCATAACATATTCATAACACATAAAACAAACATAAAGGAAAGATAACACATCCACATTTCAATCATAATATATCATTTAAATATATTGACATAACAAATCCATTATCAAAACCATTTTCAATACCAAAATATGTAAAATAGTATATTCTATTTATTTTCCTTTTAAAAACATTACAGCTTTTTAAGGAAGCCATAGAGTAAATAATACTCGCAGTGACGGAAAAGGTCTTTGTCACCGCTTACATTAAAAATAAACATTTTTTTTCATTTAGTAAAACGCCACACAGAAAAAAGATTCCTTTTGAATAAAAGTAAAATTCAAAGGGATTTATACACCATATAAAATAAAGTCACGTATAAAACAAAATATGCCTCAATGAAAGGAGATTGAGATGAAGTCCCTTATAAAGAATGTATTTTTAGATTAAAGATAAATGAATGGCATAATTATGTGTGAAAAATATAAATACACCCAATATAATTTGATATTAAGTTTAAAACAGTCAGATTTCATTCACACATATTCATATCATGGCATAATCCAGAATTATAAATTTAAACCAAAGAATGAAAATTTGGTTAAGAAGTTCCCTTACCTCATGTCTGACTTGACCAGTTCAATTTTTAATCTCCTGAATAATAAAATAAAGTTAATTTATACTTTATTAAGAACCTTTTTCAAGTTTATTATTCTTTTTTATTTCACTTATTACATTTCTATAACAATTAGTTAATTATTAGAGTTTATATCGGACATTTTGTCGATGTTCGGAACTTTTGTTAAAAATGAACTTGTTATAGTTATAAATTGTCCCTGTGGTAACAAGTCTATTATCTCCAAAATGATATTAATGATTTAGGTACCATATATATAATATATATCAAATATATATATGTATTTTCAATAGTACATAACATTTGGATATGATATAAGAAATTAAATGCATCGTTCATGGAGACGGAAAGCCGTACGTATGCATGAACGCTACATTCATTTCTATTTTGTATTTTAATGGAATGAAAACATAATTATACATAGGTATATTATAATTCCAGTATAATATCAAATATAATTTCATTAAATCAATCCTTTATATGTTCCATGTATGGCATGAATGAGTCATATCACTTTGAGCGGGCGGTAGTCCACACTTCCTCAAATGAAATTATAGTATTTATACACTATGGAATCCATAAAGGTATTCTTTAAATGAAAAATACCAAATAATAAAAACAATATAAATATAATATATATCACATATAATTGTAGTTCCATCTTAATGTCGATCATAAGAGGTGGTCAGAAACGATTGATCAATCATCATTTCGTGAGGCAATAGTTCATCGTCCACAGAAACAATATGTTCTTTACCCATTAGATGGAGGTGTGTGTAAGTGTAGTTCAAATAATTCTAATAAAAAAAACATAGTATATTGAGGATATCGTTGTTGTTATAAAATAAAGTAATAAAAAGAGTTAGGGGGTTGGAGAAGTAAAATAAATGAAAAGAACTTAAGAGAAGACGTTACCTTTAAATCGGGTATCTCCCTTTGGTTTGAACCAAATGGATTACTTGAATTTCCTTCTACCTAGAGAAGTATTATAAGAGGAATAAAGGTATCTTGAGAGATTATTTGTATAGAGTATGGATGAGACAAGGGGCTATAGAGGTGTGAGTAATGGTTTAGAGGTGATGTCTTTTTATAAGGGGGAGGAGGGGTTCTTTAGGAATGTTTGAAAATATTATATTATTATATAATGATTTTAGGTTTCTAAAGGTCCAAAACTCATTAAAGCCTTAGATAATATGAATAATGTTCGAAATAAAATCATTCAATATGAATTGGAAAGGTTTTGAATATTGTTTTAATTTGTATAATCTTATTTATATAAATCATTCATTAATGAGGTAAACACTACATCATTATTGTTTCATAAATAACTTTATTTATTAAATATCTAAATATTATAAAAAAAATACCATGATGTAAGAAATATTTTTATCTTTAAATTGAATATTTATAGTTGAAAATATAGCTTATATAACCTGATGTAAAAATTGATTTACTAGAAGATATATGTTTATGTCATTTTTG
Organism: Viscum album; assembly: GCA_963277665.1. Lineage (NCBI taxonomy): Eukaryota > Viridiplantae > Streptophyta > Magnoliopsida > Santalales > Viscaceae > Viscum > Viscum album. The sequence goes on along the minus strand of OY728121.1, from coordinate 1,400,121,583 downwards.
CCTGTACATTAAATTAATTAATATAAGGTGTCATTGTCACTCCCAAGTGGCTACATAGGGTCAAAAAATTGACCCATGTATTTCCATGGTCATACATATATCAAACAATTGGATTAGGACAACTGTTAGGGTAATTTAATATTATTATAATGTTATTTTTTACCCTTATTTACCAGATTTACCTTTTAACCATGATATATAAAATATTTACTGCAGTAAATATTCATAATGTCTAAAAATATAAGTTAACTATTTAAAAAAATTTGGACCTTCTGATTCCAAATATGGAATACATTTTTCCAAATTCAAAACACAGAAGTGGCAGAAATTAATTTAAAATTAATTCCAACTATCAAAACAAGAGCGTGTTTTTATGAAATAATAACTATCAAAAGATTGACACTTGTTTATGTCCAATTTCAAAGTAAAATTAATTCAAATGACCAAAATTGGATTAAACGGTAAAAAATTAATATTATTACACTTTAAAACCAATTAAAAAGATAATCTAACCTTATAAATAAATTAGATTAAACGACAGTTTTGAATTAAAATGCAACATTTTCACTATTCATTAAAAAATGAACATTATCTGAAAAATAGCCAAATTTCATCCAAAGTAAATTTTGATGTCCCAATTCTGAAGAAGAATATTATTTGGTCAAATAGAACATATAAAAGTGAAAAAAACTAGAGTTAAGAAATGATTCTGCATCAAAAGGCGGTAAATCGACTCTTTAAATAATATTAAAGTATTTATGCTTAAAATTGATTCTTTCTTATTTTAAGCATCTAAAATTTATCTGATAAATGTAAAAACATTTAAAAAACATGTATAATCATATTTTATTTAGTTCTGTTCATTTCAATCGTTACAATATCTAGGCATTAAATACCATTTAAAATAATAATATTATATTATTATTTTTCAGTATAACTCAACGTTGTATGCAATGTAAGATTTAAAAGAAACCCATTGTTTCATATCAGGTAAACTATCAAACATAGATTCCCTTTCAGAGTAAAATTAATATTCAATTCACTAATATTAATAAATATGAAACTGTTATATTCTTTATTTACCTATGACGTTACATCATTCCCCCTTTTGGGAATTGTGTCTCCATAATTCTATTCACTTATCAAATAAGTGGGGGTATTTATACTTCATAGAATTTTCAGATTCCCACATTGCATCTTCAACCATATGGGTTTTCCACAATACATTTACTTGATGAATTACCTTATTTCAAAACACTTTATCTCTTCAGTCAAGAATCTGGACTGGTTGTTCCTCATAAGAGAGATTCTCTTCCAACTAAACTACCTCTGCGCTCAAAATAAGAGATGGATCCGACACTAAACAAATATGGTATTTGGGAATATAGTTGTGTATTTTATTAAATATTCCAAAAAATTAATGCAATATTCATGTATGTCAATCTTGGGTCGTTAGAGAATGAGATCCTATACATGGGAACAAACAAGGAAAATGGCTTAGTCTAGGTCAAGAAGAACACGTCATGTTTCAGGGGTACACACCATGTGTGAAAACATGTCCAACTAAGCTAGATGCTAGTGTGAAAAATCCCCAAGGTTTGGATTAAGTCACACTCCATGTGACATAGGGTACATGCCATGTATTCTTCTTTTACACGATGAGTATCAAGAGGGTACATGTACTGGGGATAGTTTCTATAGAAATTTATTCTACTATGGGTAAGAATCATGTAATCCTCTCATAGACTTCCCTCTCATGCATCTCCATCTTTAGGACTTAGATAGAGGCCCACAATTAGCCTTTCCTGAGTACTTTTCTATGTAGAATGTGATAGTGGCCATGGTTTTATTGTAAGAGATCTGAATAGAGGTGATTCTTATGGGATGATTTTTATCTAGGAATAGATGATTATTAGTGGGAGTGTTCCCTCGATAGATCCCTATGGGGGTAAAATGTGGAATTATGTCCTCTTTTGATGATTTTTATCCCATTTACAGGATGAGTTTGGATAGAGTTTGTTTATCCTTCTGAGAGCCTGGGGTGGGATCCCTTATCCTTTTTCTTTCCAAATTGGATTTTTTTGGTATCTGTGAAACCCTCTTACATGGACACGGATCCCATACTTAAAGTGTTGGTAATGTGTGATTTGTAGTATCATCGTGTTTACGATCCCCAACTTACAAGATAATTCCAGATTTGGGTTTCCGGTATCTCACAACAGTCTAGGGTATGATCCCCTATATGAGTATCATGGTTCAAAGTCTCAGTAGGTTTTTCAGAGCCCCCCTATGGACCTCATTATGATCCTGTATCTTAGTGTTATAGTCTCTAGGGCCCCATATTTTGTTCATGGTGTCCCACAATGGTCCTAGGTGTTCTCCCATTTTTGATTTTTGATATATTATGGGTTCCAATAGGGTTTGTGGAGTCCACCACGAGTTATGGGAGAGACCCCCTGACTGATTATCAGGATATTCTAGGTTCCAAAAATACAGTCCTCATGGAGAGACCCGATGATCATGTTATCTCAGATGTACACCATTAGGGATGGCATGGATGTTCCCTCAGCTTAGTGATACCCAATGAGTGGGATATCTCAGATGAGATCCACCAAGTATGTCAGAGATATAATCGATGAACACGTTCTTTTGGATGAGTTCCATTTGGGATGGAAGGGGAGATGAGGGGTTCCTTTGAGCCCAAATTAGAATCCTTTGGTAGACTCTTCCATTGAAACCATGACACTTGGAGTCTAATATGAGTGGATATGGGTTATTCTATGAGTCCTTTTGGTTATGTATCATATCTTTATCGACATACCATGTGGATATGTGCTAACTAGTCATGTATGGACAAGGAGTGGTCAAGATGGAGATTCCTATTCTCCATCAGTTGTGTTTTTTGTACCCTCTAGATATGGATCGTGTAGACTATTAAATTTTATTTTATCCCTTTTATTTTGGGATTTTTGGGTTCTTAATATGTATATTTATATTCAATTTCTTGTCTTATTCCAATGAAATGACTTTCGATGAAGTCCTAGGAGGACCCAAAACATTCAAAGCATAGAAATCTAGGTAGACCGAGGTGTGTATGAGTGGTTACATATGGAATCAATACCCTCCCACTGATAAGTTTTAATGCTTTTATAATTTTGTAGTTGTATTTTATTTCTCCCTATTCACCCTTTTATTAATTTTTACTCTGTTTGTTAGATAGAAGCATGAATTAATTTTTGGTGTCAGTTGTTATTATCTCTACACTATTTCATGGATATGGATGTGTGTGCATGCATTTAGTTATCATAGGAAAATGATTCCCATGTGCATGATATTCATACTCAGTGCTAGTATCTTGTACCTAGCCTATTGGAGGTAGGGTTGGGGTAATCTCACTTAGGTATTCAATAGAAAGTTGGCCCTTGTGGGTTGGGTCCTAATAGAGTGGTATTAAAGAAGATCATTCCTTTGGATTTGAGTTAGTAGTTTTCTAGTTGTGAGCATGGTTTGGGATTTTGGGAAAAAGTGTAAAGTGTTTCGATTTCAATTTTTAGTCTAAGGAATCCAGTGTTGGTGCAGTGGTTGACATATCCATTCACCATGACTCTGAGAACTTACTTGTCGACTCAGAACATATAGAAATTTGTTTCAGGAAAACATTGGTTCATGAATCATATATGAATGGATTTTGGTTTCTATGTACGTATTGAGTTATATTCCTATATAAAATTTTTCACTATGGTGTGTCTTGATTTTATTTTAGGATAACACCATGATAATATCCAGCCTGGGATCCATAGTGGGACTGTGATGATGATCCACCCAGGGATGAGGCTTTAGTGTAGGGGTCTGCTTATGAGGTGGTACCTCTGTGTGGTTTTCCAGTTGTTCCACCACCCATCGAGATTCAGTTTGTTCCATAAGTGCTAGTCGAGGATGCATGTATGATGATTGTTCTATAAGTTTTTCATAGGAAGAGACCTCCTAGGTATTAGGGTGATATATACCCCCTAGTAGATATTTAATGGATTCAGGGAGACACTTGATTTTTTTTGGCATGTGGGGACACCTCCGGATTAGACTGTGGACCTAGTGGAAAGTCATATTTAGGTACCCAAGGATAGATAATGGAGTTAGGTGTTGAAAAATCCTAATGAAAAAAAGGTCACTGGGAAAAATATTTAGAAGCTCATTAAGGAATAGTTTTATCCAAACACATTTCGATCACTGCCTATTCCGGAGCTTCTAAAACTTAAATAGGGCAGAATGAACAAGGAAGAGTATTCATATAGGTTTACTATACTTTTTCAATACTCCCATGATATTGTTTGAAATCCATATTTAGAGGAATGAAACTTCAAGAAGGGATAATTTTATGATATTAGTGATATATATCTATATTTCCACATATGCTGGAGTTCTTAACAATTCTTTCTTAGTGGATATATTTCTAAATGACCAGACTCTGAAAATTGGTGCTTTGCACACAAGAGCTAAGACCTCAGTAGCTAGTATCCAATGGTAGGCTCAGGGATCCAAGAATGAGATAAGATTCAATAGATGATCCCAGTATGGAGGGATTACAAATTAAGTCTCTTAGGATGGTTCTAGCCAGCCATGAGAGAGGCTGTATTTCTCTTCTAATGGAAGGGGACATCAAACATGATATTTTTTGACCTGCTATGCTATTGAGAGGGATAAGATCAATGGGTCACATTTACAGAGATATTGAAATGATCATGAAATCTGGCATGATAGTGAATGTGGAAAAGGAGTGGGAGGAGTGGAATGAGGTTGAATATTATTTGATCTGTTTCCACCACCACCCCCTAGTTTTCTGCGCTATTCTTATAGAGTTATATGATGGGGGGAAAGGTTTTCTACAGGCCATAGAGTCTTATAAACTGGAGGCTTTGAGGATGATTAGAGGTATGATCTATACCCATTCTAATTTTTGAATATTATTTTTAGATATATGTGTGAGATACCCTATTCATGCCATATATTACTTGAGTCTTATCTAGGGTGATGCATGGAATTTATAGATCAATGTTATGGTGTTGTTAAACGTGACATCGAATGTATAAGAAATAGGGGGATTACCCCACCGATAAACATTTTTACGACATGATTAAAACCATGTTGGAACGTAAATTTATCATAAAGAATATATTAGTGAGGTATAGTAGATAAGTTCCTTGGTCTTTGGAGTTCGAGGAAGTCTGGTGGGTAGATGTATTGGAGCAGGCCCTGATTATAGTGAATTGGTGGGAAATGGAAACAATGAGAATCAGGAAGAAGGGGATTCTATAATGGAGTCTTGAGTATGGTTTAAGGAATGATATGTGATCTTACTTCCCTAGCTATAGTTAAGACCAATTCATGAACCACTTTTTCCTCAGCATAGCCTTTTCATGAGGCCTAGAGATAATAGTGGAGCCTTTTTAGTGTGATCATTGTGCGTGGACACTCCAACAGAGAGTATCAGTTTTCATGAACTCCAATGTATAGTGTGACCAAATATAGTGGAGGCAGAACCATATATGTAATCATTCCATAGTTTTAGTGAGACTCTATACTGGTTTCTCAGTGTGGAATAGTTTCTTACCATCCATTCTTATATGGTTTCTACTGGTTTTTGTGGAAGAGTTTTATGTTTGTGGAATAGATTTTTCCTCTTTTTTAGAGGAGCGATCCTAGGAATTGAAAGTTGTTATTACATGCGGGAGGATACAAAAAATTTTTATTAGTTGGATAATATGACCCTTAGAGAAGTATATTCTGTGAAATTCCAATTACCTATAGTGGTATTAGTATTGAGGATTTATTCTTTAGGTTGTTTTAGGTATATCTCCCCACTAAGTGTTATAATCCTACATAAAATGGAACCCATGGGCTTCATTGATATATTTCATTAGCATGTTTGTTGTCTCCATTAGAGCTTCATGATATGAGGTGTAGTTGGAGGTTTACAAATGAAAGAATTTGCAAGATCCGGTGTGTTCTCTTTGGAAAACATGTATTTTTCTTATAGGATATGGATGAGAGATATTGGACCAAGTCCTTCAACGTTTTTGACTAGTTCATGTGAGCCTTCTTTTTTGGTTCCCTCATATGCTTGACATCGAAGTTGTACATGAGAAACACAAGGAATAATTCTTAACATGATCTAAGAGTACCATTTTCTTATGGAGATATCACTGAGATATGTGTGGATTGGGGAGGACAAATTCTAATGATATGTATATATAGAAATGGGAGTGATTGTAGTACTAGAAGAGGTTGAGGCCATGTTATCATGAGAGCCACCCAAGGGTGTGACTGTAATAGTAGATGCTCATGATGAGAGTTTCTATCTGATGTTTTTGTTTGAGGTAACAATGAATTTGACAACATTACTGTTGAAAATTATGGGTGAGGCTGAAACAAAATGTCTCTAATAGATTGTGGTTACCTATACAATTTTTCAATGAGGTAGGTAGGTATAGCAGGGAAAAACTTTTTTCTAGGACATTCACTATCAGATACCCACTAGACATGTTCTAGATTGATTTTCCTAAGACGGGGAGTATACCAAACTTCCAAGGATTTATGATGATACTAGTTATGTTGTGAAGTAAGGAGATGAGGAGGATTTTTACCTATGTATTTCACTCAAGATAGGGGTGGTTGTACCATGATCCTTTGGTATCAGGTTTGATGGCCAAGGATGAGGACTATCGGAAAACAACATGAGCCCTTTATGGACTGATGATGGCAGCCTTTGGAGCTCACTTAGGAGATCATGTGTTCTAGGTGATATATCTTTTTCAAGGGTTTTGGTGAGTAAAATGAGTCAGTAGGATAACCCTAGGTGTTTTAGACCCATTCCTCAATTTCTAAATTAGGTTGGAAAGGTGACATACTTATATACCCCGTGATAATTATTAGATAGGGAGCTTTGTGTTTTCCACCTATCGATGTTTAGGAGACATGTACATGAATCATTTCATGATTATGACCTAGATGATCCATGAATTGTGTGTTGAGTTTCTATTTTAAGGTACCTAGTGCCATTGAAAAATAATTAGAGAAGAACCTTCATGGGAAAGTTTTTCCTTAAGGTTTTCATTTTTTGACAGCACATGAACCCTTCAGAGAGATCACTAGTGTGGGATACCAAGTTTAGAGCTCAGGTTCCCCCTTGTGCCAAGGTTTTCATTTTTTAGGATAAAAATATTTGAAGGTTTTGATTTTTTAGTTAATTTTATTTTTCATGTAGTACTTTGTAATATTTATAGTAATATTTCTAAGAAGGGTTTTCAGTGGACACAAACTTCAAGGGCCCGAGATCCTAAGTGTCGTGATATTAAAAATTTTAATTATTTTATATCACACATGCATAGTTTTTCCAGAAATGTTGAATAAAACCCATTCAATGTCTCGTATCCAAAAGATGATATTGTGGTTGAGTTTGAAATGTTGGTTTTACCATGGGCGCGCCATATAGTTTGTCGGCGTCAGGTGTTCGATTAGAGGTGAAAATTGGAAGGGTGTGAATTGATGGTTTAAATTAAGTAAAATTTTAAAAATAAACCTTCTTCATGATTTGGATGATTTTTTATAGAAGGGTTATGGAAGGTTCTATCACACTAATAAGGATGAACCGAGGATGAACTTTGGTGAGGATGTTCAACTAGACCCCATTTCTGACATTGATCATCACTGTATCAGGGTATAACAACTTTTGGGCTTCACGTTAGACATGAAGACTCATATTTTCTCCATGAGGTTTACTGATGAGATTTATATCTTTATCATAGTATATGAATGATTTTAAGATTTTAGATCCCTATTACGACTACTATAGATTCCCTAAGAGTAGATATATGGGTTTCAGGTGAAAATTGCAGGTTTTTGGATGCTTACAAGGATTTCCCATCCAGAAATCCTAATCACACAATGTGTAGTGCAGGAGAACATGTCATGTGTTCTTCCGATTGAGGGAAGATGATTATTTTGGGAATTAAAAACCTTGTATTGGGGGTATCCACTATGTAGTGAGCCCAGGTCATGCAACTGAGGACATGGGAAGGCACACCATGTAAGGGGGAATTTCCAAAAGAAAGTACACAGCTATATCCTTGGTGTACATAGGCATGATGCCACAGACAAGTATAGGGGGACATGAACTTGTACATGGGAATAAGATCTTATACATGGACATGGACAAGGACATGGGTTTCGGCCGATCCAAGAGGAACACGCCATGGAACGAGGATACATTCCTTGTATGGAGACAAGGCCAAATAGGTTGTGTATGATCTTAGATATGCCTATAGGTTTGGATGAAGTCATACACCATATGAAATGGGGTACATATTTTTTATTTTTCTTGTAAATTCCCAGTATAGAGTGGGGGCATGATGTGGGGTTGGTATTCAGAGAAATTCCATGTCCCGAGACATCTACTTCATGCATCTCTATCCTCAAGACATGAATATATGCCCATTAGTAGCCTATCCAAAGTAGTATAATGCATAGAATGTGATGGTGGCCTTGGTTTTGGAATGAATGATATAAATCAAGTTTATGCTTATAAGAAACTTGTTAGAAATACATAGATGTGTATTAGTGGGATTATTCCCTTTATCCATCCCCATGATGGTATAATGTGTAATTACAACATATACATAAGAATATCATCCCCTCTAAAAGATGAGTTCAGATGTTGTCCTTGTATCCCTTTGAGAGCCTAGGGTGGGATCCTCTATCACATGTCATTACTAATCATGGGTTGATGCATTAGTGAGACCCTATTGTATATCCATTGATCCCATACTTAGAGGGTTGGTCCAATGTGGTTTTTGTTATCCTGGTGTGTATGATTTGCTTCATGATAAATAGTTCTAGATTTGGGTTCACGGTAATTCCTAATAGTCCAGGGTATGATCCCCTTTTCGTGTATCATGGTTCTATGTCTTGGTAGGGTTTTTGGTGTCCCCTAGTAGACCTGGGTGTGATCCCATATCTAAGAACTATGATATCCAGAGTTACAAATTGGGTTCAAGGTGTCCCACATTGGTCCTAGGTGTGATATCCTAATTGAGTGTTAAAATATTATGGGTCGCAGTATGGTTTATGGAGTCCCCCTGATTCATGGTTTAGATCCCATAACTGAGTGTATGGATCCGTTGGGTTCCATTTAGACTTTATTCATAGCGAGATGTGACGAGCATGTTCCCTCAGATTTATGCCATTAGGTATGTAAGGGATGTGACATTTTCTTAGTGATACCTAATGAGTGGGATCTCTTGGAAGAGTGCCACAAGGGATGGTATAAGTATACCCAATAATCATTTTATCTCATATGGGTTCCATCAGGGATGGAAGGGATCATAGTGTGTGTTCTCCAAGATGATAAGTTCCATTGAGCCTCAATAAAAATCCTATACTAGGAAATATATTTGAAAAAATGATACTTGGAGTCTGAGATGAGTATATATGAGTTTTTATAGGATTCCTTGTGGTTATATCTCATATCATGATTAAAATACCATATGGATATGATATGACTTGTCATGTATGAACGATGAGGGGTCGAGGTGAAGATTCACATTCTACCCCTCTTTAATTTTCTATATCCTCTAGATATGGATCGAGTTTACTAGTTCCTTTTTTGTTTCTCCATTTTATTTTATATTTTTTGGGTACTAGATGGGTATTTTTAAATTCACCCCCACATGGGATCTTCCAATATATGTCCTGCTTTATACAAATGAAATTCCTTTCAACAAAATCCTAAGAGGACATAAAGTAGGTGAATCATAATGATCTAGATAGACCGAGGTGTATACCAGAAGTTACATTTGATAGTATTACCCTTATATTGGGAAGTTCAAACACTTTTATCAGTTTCTAGTGGGCTTTTATTTTTAACTTTTCCAGATTTCAATACTTTTTTTGTAGTATGATTATGGAATTCATGTATGTATTCATTTTTTCTATTAGTTTTATTATAATATTAGGACTATTTCATTGATATTTATGTGTGTGTGTGTGTGAATATCGGTACTATATAATAATTCCTCCCATATTCATGACTTTACTACTCTTCACTAGTTTCTAGCCCCTGGCCTATTAGAGGTGGGATTGGAGAAGTCACTCTCAACTCTTCACCAGCCAGGCACGTCCAAGAGGGTTGGATTATGACAATCCATCATATAACCAGAATCTACCCTACCTCCATGGCTTGTTAGTGCCTTAAACATCAAGAGAAGTATGAAGAGATATTTTTTTATTCTAGGGAGTATTGGCGAAGAATCAAGAACTACCCGAAACCACTTAAAACATATTGTAGCGTCTTTAAATAGATATAAGGATGGTTCTTGATGATTTTAGAACAAAATCATGTGTTCATAATTCATGTTTTATTTAAATTTTCATTTCATTCATTATATATATGAATAAAAAACCTCTCACATTTTTCATCTTATAAAACAGTTGTTTTAATGATAACTAAATGTGTGGAGGATTGGACTTAAATATCATTCTTCTGATGTATGTAGTATATCCCATGTAAATTGAGCTTATATAATAGAAATATGAATCAGAATTAGTATATATCTCATATTAATCTTCTATTTTTATTGCATATATAATAGTTTTTATGTCAAATAACTTTCAAGTATGAGTCAAGGAAATTTTTGATGGAGTCGGTGTCCTCCTGGTGAAACTTGATACAACCATTCGAATCTCCTCCTCATATCCCACTATAAATATGTGTTGATCTAACTTTTTTTATTTTTTATCATGAAATTTCAATGAGATTAATTTATCAATGTAGTTTTTTATCAATGTGATTAAGGAAAATTTTATTTAGGAATAATATATTGGAATTTTAGTTATTGAACCCAATTTTATTTGTGAAGAAAAATATCTTTGGAAATAAGTCATATATATTTGGTGTTAAAATATTGGCAGAAATATATTGGAATTTTTGGTAAATTTTATTTTCATATTTTAAATTAATTTTTTTTCTTTCCATTGGATGTTGTGGAAGATTTATTAGTATTATATGCAGAAGATATTTGAACATCTGAAATCCCATGGAGAAGTTATAAAGTATATTGTATATCTCAATGTGGAAGTAGTTTATGAATATAGATAAATGTTATTTATGATAATAATTAAAGAGGAATATGGATGTATGTTTTTAAGTTTGAATAAGAAGAGAAAGGGAGGATGAAATTGGATCTTGAGTTTTCAAAGGAAATTTTAAAATAATTTTTCTATGAATTTTTCCAAAAATGTACATCCAATACAAGATAAGTGTATTAGCTCAACCACATCCCACAATACCTAAATGAGTAAGCTGAACTATATATTTCATAGGAGGTATATTATATGAAAAAACCCTATACTAGTCATTAGAGGTGTGAAGGATGCAGGTGGGTGCTTGATCCACCATGTTGGTCAGTATGATGGGAAAATAGAAATAAATGGATTTAATGAACTTCAAAGAGGAGTTGAATAAGAAAATAAAATTATTAAATATTTATTCCTCCCATATAGAGTCTAATGTGGGATTTAAGCCATGCAGTGAAATAAGAAGATAATAAAAAACTACCATTTTCATGGACATTTTGGTTGAGAGTTTCTTGTATAAGAAAAGATATATTGTGCATTCCATAGAGAAAATTTATGGTGATATATATAATAATATATGATTTTCAAGATAAAATGGGGATTAGTATGACTTGGTTAACATTCTATAGGTGTATTAATTTAAATGTTTAAATATGTGAAATGGATATATTGACTATTCTATGGAGCTTGCCATGGTGTTTTCCAGGGAATCCAAAATAATATGTGTCCCATCATGTCTTATCTTTAGTGGGTATTTTGGATACTGTTAAAATTTCAAATTATCAAAGGATGAATCATGTTGAATTTATAATTGGGGATATACATTTCATATAACAACTCATGTTGTGAATAAAAAAGTACTTATTTGAAATGACTTGAGAAGTACATTTCTAATTGTTTGAACTTTGAGAACAATTTCCTATAGGTTTAAAAGTTTTATACAAAAATAGGTTCTAACACATCTTGTTTAATTTTTAGATAAGTTGAAACATACTAAAATGATATACGACATGACATGGTGATGATAAAAAAAGTCATGGTACGAAGAAGTGTTCTTGTTTTGACTAAATCTGTTGATGTGGTTATACTATTAACCTAAGAGCCTCTCATAAATGATATAAAAAGTAATTTAACCTCATAAATGGAGACTGAGAGGGTTAATATGATCAAATGGTTTGAAAATAATTAGGAAAGTTGAATAATGTTTGAGGGAAGTTAGTTTTTTTAATTTCAATTAGAAATTCAAATTCAAACTATCTATTTTTCATTACTATTGTGAAAGATGTAGATACATAGAAGAGAGAAATAAAGATAAGTGAGCGTATGAATATTAATTGATTATATGATATATTTAGATACTATAAAAATAATGGATAACTGAAAAATAACATAACTAAATTAATACTTTGAGTATCAAAGAGAATAAGAGATTTGGCACTGTTAGTCTCTTGAATATGTATTCTGCATCGAAGCTAGAAAAGAAAAACCATTGTAGTATTGTTTTTTAATGAAGAAAAAGAAGAGGAGTAAAATCGGGTAGAATAAAAATATGTTGTTTTTCATTCCAAGTTTTCTCAAATATAATAATAATCATGAAATCAATAAAAGAGAACAAGAGGAAGAAAAATCTTATTCTTTTTAGATTTTCATAGAAAAAAGAAGTATTTTCTATATGCAAGAAAGGTATTACTCAGACTAAATACTATAAAGAGTTCAATGAGATGTGTTCATAAATATTTTCATTAAAACAAAAATAAATTAATTTCACACGTTTGTTTGAGTAATTAAATAAGGATAAGGAGACCAAGAAACACATCAATGTTTTTTAATGAGTTCTCAATTAGTGATTGAATTTGTTTCTAATACTAAAATCCATTATAAACTGTTATGATGGAAGTATAGAGAACTAGTGGGATTACAAAAGAGTGTTATATGCATAAATAAATGTTTAGAGATTATATTGAAACATGTGTTTAAGGATAAAAACTTATTTGTTTACTCAAAAGTAAATTCTAGTTGGTAGTATGGTCTCGTTGAGAAAGTGAAAAAGGTAAATGAAATAGAAAAAGAGATTGAAGAAGATATACCTATTATCAAAAGATGAAGTAATTTTAGTATCTACATAAAATAATTAAACTGAAAAATATGACCTAGAAGAATAAAAACTGGTGGTTTAGTGTACCATCATAGAAATGGATTTTCTATCCACCTTAAATGATCCAATAAACCTAATTTATCATGAGGTAAATTAATTTTTTTATTAAAATTCTTTTTAGAAGACCCAATTACTAGTTTATGTGATGTAATATCAATATATATTTCTGTTGATGCATTAAAAGATATGATTTATCATTTTCATGATGAAATAGTTTCTATTATTTTTTGGATTTCTCAGAGAATCCATGAAAATATCACTTTTCATGAAGAGGATTCAAATAATTTTGAGAAGGCATGGGAAGAAAAGTTATCATCTTGTGTAAAGCTCTAAAAAATGTTATATCTAAGGAAAAAACAAATTTAATTATTTAAGTGTAGTTATAAAAGTTTTAAAAAGAGTAGATTAGAACAAACTCAGAAAAGGATGAGGGAAAATAATTTTTTTAGAGAATATCCATGCATTATAGGTTTATCATAAAAACAACATTGACATCAATAATTTACAAATTGATGTCAAATATAATAATATGGAGAATATTGACACATTGTTACATGAAAATTTTATAATTATTGTTGATAATGCTGCAATGTTAAGAAAATATTGTGAAGATAATGTTACTTTCATTTAATATCATAAGAATTATCTCAATATAGAGTCTAGAAATAGAAGTAAAATTAGTGAACCTTATGGTGACCCATATTGAGTATTCATAAACGAGGAAGAAAAGAAACAATACCTCATATTTTTATAAGGATTACTTTGATGTTAAAAGGCCTCAATTATGTTCCAATAAGATCCTTACACCATCTGATGATCATTCTCATGTATACTCAATGAAGAATGTTTCATCTATACTTTATTCTATTTTTTTAATAAATATCTTGACATAAATAGTGTAAAATTTCTACAAATAATAAATAGGATATCTAATTATATACATACCACCATGTTCATAGTTGATAAGAAAAGGAGTACCTATGTTGGTTCCCTAAAAGAGGCTTAAATAGTAATAAAAAAGGCCTTAAAACAACATGTTATCTATTTTTTAAATTCAAGAAAATATGAAAAGGATAAAATATTATCACGATTTTAGGGTAATTTTTGGAGGTTTAATAATTTTGGGCATATATTATTGTATGGTTGGTGTAATAGGTTTGGGAATAGATCTGTTTACCTCAAATAAATTTAGAAATCTTGATAAAATCTAAGAATTTTTTATTGATTGTGGTTAAAGGAATGCTGTAATATCATATATGCATGCATAAAAATAGAATGGGTAATTAAAAATACAGAATATAAAGAAAAAAGTTTTTATTGACTTGGTAATGAAATATTAGGAAGATTCTAATCAAAATATTACCAAGAATATATCAAACAAGATTGATGAGAGATCTTTAGGTAGAAATCCTAAGAAGTTTAGGAGTAGTTTTTAATCTTTAAGAGTTTATATGGTAAATAGAACTCACAATTTTCAATATAGATGCAATAAGAATCATTATAATGTACATAAGGATTATCTATACATTTGGAAAATAGATTTAGATATAGTAAAGGTGATTGAAGAGTCATAAAAGAATCTATTTTGAATTGAAAATAATACGTTAAATACGGGGAACCCTAATTTCATGATATTTTTTCGACAAATGACAACTCAAGTGGTTAGAAGTGATACGTGGGAGGTAAAAAAACCAAGAAATAATGTTGAATATTAATTAACATTGTTTTCAAAAAATGAATAATTTATAAAACAGAGGAAGGTTATACTTATATACGTCATTGGTCAAAGGGATAAAAAAGACATAAGTAATGAAAAAAATGGAGTTGAAGTTGAGAATAATGACATGATATAAAAAAAATCATATTTAAAAAACACATGTGGAAGAAAGAAGAATGAATCCACTTTGTTGAGAAAAACCCTTCAAACATATTATTAAAATTATTGTGCTAGAATTTCAACCTTATTACGCTACCTCTATGTGTTTTATTTTTAAATTACAGTGAAATGAATTGAGGGTAAATCATGTTATCAGGGGGAGAACCTAAGATGAAGTAGGGGATATAAATAATTTTACAACAAAGAGAAGAATACATAATCTCAGATTGATAAAAATAAGTATTATAACATAAAATTTATTTAATGAATATTATAAGATAATATTTGGAAAAATAATTTTATTAGTCAATAATAAGATGATGAAGATACCATATTGGAATGATCCATCTACTATTCTCAATAGTATATATTGAAAAATATCATCCTTATTGAATATGTGGATGATGAAAAATATAGAAATCAACACGAATTAATATATTTTGGTGAATTATCTTTTTGGAATTTGTTGAAATATTTATTTCGAAGGGATCTAAAATTATAATTATTTAGTGGAGTGTCTTATTGATGTAGAGACTTGTGAAAAATGTTATGAAGAAGACTCTATAATAATTACTTTATATAAATCCAAAAATTTTGTAATGTGATCTAATTATTTTCATTGTAAAATGTATGATTTATTAATCTCTCATCATTGGTTTAATAAAATCATATCCTAAAACTAGGTAGAGAGATATATTTTTATAAATTGATTAAAATTGGATGTTTGAAGAATACACCGAGCTATTTCATGAACTATAAATCATATTCTTTTCTATTTGAATGTTCTTAACTTATGGGTATAAGTAGGTGGAATAAATCTGGTTTATATATATTTCATGTAAAATTCTCATCTCAATTAGTTTATATAATTTTTCTCAATCAAAAATAATTATAAATACTTTGAGAAATTAAAGAAGCATATCATTCCATTTGGTATCATATTATTTTATCAGGTATATATTTGTTTCCTAAATCAAACCCAATTATTTTCTACACTGATCATGCATTAAGAAGACTTATAATGGATTGGTTTATGAAAATTTTATCCCAATATAGTTTTATTTAGTTTTATTAATGGAGATTGAAAGTAAAATTAATGGTTTGTGAGAGTGTGGAATTTATGGAATGTTTAATGGAGAGAAAACATATTGACATATATTGACATATCATTTTATATAGGTATTTCCTACAAACTCAAAGGGGGGTATTTTTGAACCAACTTTTCCTTTTTTGTATTTTTTATCAATGAATTTCAATGAGATTGATGTATACATGAGTTTTATGTTAATGTGATGAAGGATAATTTTAGTGAATAAGAATATCTTGGAATATTGGTTATTGAACATAATCATATTGGTGAAGTAGAATATCCCAGGAATAAAGTCTTCAATATTAGGTGTTAAAATATTTAAAGACATATCTTGGATGTTTTGGTGAAGTTTCTTGTCATAATTTATACCAAAATAGATTTTATTCCTTAAATGTTTTTAGAAGATTTATTCGTAATAAAGGAAAAATATATTTAAAGATTATAAGTTCCATAGAAATGTTATAATATATGTTTAACACCTCAATGATGAAGGATTTTGAGAATTTCTATATTTTTTATTAATGATAAGAGTTAAAATTTATTATGGATTTATCTTTTGATTTTCAAATAATAAGAGAAAGTAGGGTTAAAAGTGGATCATGAGTTGGAAAAGGTGTCTGGAAAAGGAAATTTTCTAAGTAGTTTGCAAATAATTTTCTAGACTATACAATCTATTGTAATTAAATCTTCCATTTAAATGAATGATCATAGGACATAAATAAACTCTATCATTCACAGGAGGAATAGAGGAGGTAGAGACCCTCTATAGGCCAACACAAGTTTATAGTGTATGGGTTTGTACTTGAGACACTATAGGGATTGGCCGGATGTTACACTGGGGTTCATTGGTATAATGTACTTCAATGTTTATGTAAAGAGGCACTTTATTTTATTAACTATAACTTCTTCTTTGAGAGAGTCTGATGTGGAATTCAGTTCAAGTAGTGAAATGAGGAAATCATCATAAAAATGTGAGTTTTTCAATTTATATTTGGATAAGTGTTTCATCTATTAGAAATGGAAATCATAAACATTCTATAAAGTCAATTAGTGGTGATATATTTTAAAAGAGAGGACTAGGAATAAAAATGGCTAGTACTACACTATGGTGAACATTCAATGGGTATTTCAATAGAAAATTTTACATGTATTGAATATTTAGAATGAAAATGTCATTGTTCTTGTCGTGGTGTCTATCTGGGAAGCCAAATGGTAGGGAAAACTCCATGGTGTAAATTCAGTGGACTATTTATAGAATGCGGAAATGTGGAATAATTGATTTATTGAGGGGAGAAATAGCAGGAATTTTGAATTAGTGAGCTACATTCTACGAGACAATCCTTGGAGTAAATAAAAAGGAACCTCTTCAAAATATCTTGGGAACTACATGCCAATATATGGGGTGTTTTGAGAACATTTTCCTAGAATTTAAAAATTTTTGGACCAAAAAAGGGTCCAACACACCGTGGTTTCTGTTATGGTCAGTGAATACTTTAAGAAAATATATATAACATGTCATAGTGATGAGAGAAGAAGATATGGTCTGAAGAAGTGTTCCTTTATGAAGTGAATCTAATGATGTGGATCTATTTTCAAATCAAGATCCTCCCATACTCAATCCCTAAATTAATTTATCCACATCAATGTTTACTAAGATATCTAATATGAACTAATGGTTTAAAATGAAGTGGTGATAAGTTATATAGTGGTTGAATTTAGTTGGCTATTTTAATTTGAAATTCAAAGTTGAACTAGTTTTTAGATGCTATTACTGATTAAGATATATATTCATGGTAGAGAGAAAGGAATATATATGACATTATTCATATAAACCAATTGGAGGATATAATTAGAGGCTGAACATATCATATAGATCTGATACAATATTTAAATGAATAAATACTTTGAGTTTCGAAGAGGATAAGAGACCCGATGTTACTAGTCTCTTGAAGATATATTGTGTATCGAATCTAGATAAGAATAACTAGTTCAATCATGTTATTCAATGAAATATAATAATAAAAAGTGAAAATAGGGAAGAATAATGGGATGATTTTTTTGATTAAATGTTTTCATAGATTTAATAACAATCTTTTAATCAGTTCAAGAGAGTAAGTGGATATAGAAGGAAATGAATTTTAGATTTTCATATAATGAATAGGTATTTCGCATGTGCAAGGAATTTATTACATAGACCTAAAACTATGAAAATAAGAATAATCTGTTATTTGTATCACTATTTTCAATAAATATAAGATGAAGTATTGTATGCTGTTGTTTGAGTAAATAAATAACGAGAAGAAGGCCAAAAACCAAATAAAAAATTATATGTGTTCTAAATTTGTTTTTGACTCAATTGTTGTTAAAAAACACTATTTTAAATATATTGGAGGGGAGTATAAAGAACTAGTGGGATGCCAAAAGAGTTCAGGATACACAATACATTATTGGGAGATTATAGTGCAATATGATTTCACAGATAAATGTTGCTCATTGTACTCATAAGTAAATTCTAGTGGGTTGTATGGTTTTTATGTGTTATTAATGACAATAATGACTATCCTTCTCATATTGAGATGTGTAAATCAAGAGAATATATTATAAATCTTGTGTGGGTCTATTCAAGAATGTTGAATTCAATAGTGGAAGTAAGAGGAGATAATAAGGAACCATTCACCTTAAAAAGTGATAACGGTAAAAGGAAAATGGATAGAAAGTATAATTTGTATTAAAGGTCTACAACATTGATTTACCCCTATCAATTTTGGAATATTCCTCTAATAGTCCCCCTCAATATAGTTCTTTATCGTTGGAAATATATCTCTATTTTTTATTCCCATTTTTTAATAATAATTACTCTCTTCCCCCATGTATATTGGACTTTTGGACAAATCACCTAACATTATCATATGTTTTCTTTTCTCCCCTATACGCGTGTGTGACTTTTATTGAGTGAATTATGTGAAAAAACTAGTATCAAAGCATTATGTTAACTAGAGAATGAATCATGACTGATCCTTTCACTTGAACTAACCTCCTAGTGAAAACCCTTGGTTGTGGTGTCTGTGACCAATCATCCTTGCATGGACCATAATTAGTGTTTTTTGTGGGTCGTTACCTAAAATTACTTGATGATAATATCCATGAATTAGGCTCTAAAACCCCTCAGTAATTATTTTTTGTGCCCCATAAATTTCAATTTATTTTTATTTTAGTTACGTGTCCTAGCCTCTTCCACTTTTTGATGTGTTTCATGGGGTGAGACCACAAAAATATGGAGGGTGATATTGTAATAAAAAATGGAATACTTTTTTATTGTTTCAAAATAATGTAAGTGGAGGGACCCTGATGGAAATGGGAAAGTGTGTAGAAGTTTTTATCACACACAAAAAACTAGGAAAAAAGGATATGTAAAACGGCCCCCTTACATTTCACCTAGCGATTGTGAAAAAAGACAATGTATGAAATCATATTCCTCATAATAAAATGGAATCCTTTTTGAGGTGGGGATAAGCTTGTCTCCCTATGTAATTTTTGAATAAAAAGTGAGAATATTTTTATAAATATAAAATTGTGCAGTAGGGGACTGACGTGATGTGTACCACATTTGATTAATATTTTAATAAGGAAATTTGGATTTTTTTAACAAAAAGATTTAATCTCCCCATTAATGGTCCATTTGAAATATTAGAATACTATATTTAAGAATATTTGAGTATTTTATATTCTTGGAGATATCTATATATGGAAATTCCAAACTATTTCTCATTTTACTGAGAATCCCCAAATTGAATGTAGCATGGTGCCACAAGAGGAGGATATTATAGAAGAATATAACAGGGAATCCAGAAATTATGATCTTAGAATTGTGGTTTCTAATACGAATTTTGAGGTGAAGATATTTTATAGGATGAATAACATCAAAATATGGCAAGGAAAATTTCTTGATATGTTATGTTGGAAAGAGTAATATATTTCCCTAGAAGAAAAGACCACTAGCATCTCTTAGTGTAATTTGAAGAAACTCAAATTCTAATATTGTGGCATGATTGAACTTTTTAAGAAGATTATAATTATAACATGATGTGGGAAAAATCTATAAAGTCTTTATAAAATATTTTGAAGAATAATTACATGAAAAAATGTATTAAAAATCTTATCTACCTAAAACAGAAATTGTTTTTATTTTATGATAAGAAGGGTATGTCCATGATTTATAACTGAGATAGTTTTAATAAAATATTATTATTTTTTAAAATAATATAATTAACAATCATTGATGAAGATTAGTCACCCTTGTTGTTAAAATATATACCAGAGATTTGTGATCATCTATCTGTAAAACTATTGTATAGTGAATATGAGGTAAAATTTGACAATGTATCAAATGACATGATTAAAGATGAGTATCGGTGGAAGGAAACATATGACCATAGATATTATTCATTTGAGTAATTGAGAATTACTATAGAAAGATAATATATCAAAAAACCTAGAGGCTTCAGAAGAGAAAAATCATGATCTAAGTCAACAGGTGATTATAGGATATGGGAAAGAGATTAGTGCTCCTATCATCATCAAAAAGGTACTAGAAGAATGATTGTACAAACATTGGAAAACTAAAGTTGAGAATTTTTCATAATACTAAGGATGTTAAAGATTCATATTTACATGTTTCCTTGACATTCAACTACTTTTATGGATGGATTATTGACTTTAATTTTCTATTCCACATGTGTAGGAATCGAGATTGGTTTTCAAGGCTCATGTTTTTTGATGGAGGTGTGGTGTTTATGAAAAATAAACATCCATACTAAATTATATTAGTTGAATAAAAATGAATAAGGTTTTATAATTCTACAATTTGGAACCTTTAAATATTTCATATGCATACCACAAATGGAAAATAACTGCATATATTTTGGAGTCTTAGATAGACTGGGTTAAAATATATACATTGAAGTTGAAATCATGAGAATAATCAATGGATCATTCCATGCAATGAAATCTCCTTGTGAAATTATTTATTTTTATTGGAATATTGATATTCTCATAAGTAGAGAATTGATATCATAAGGGATTAATCTAGACACTTCTTGAGTGTGTCGTATGAGAAATTGACATACTTGTAACTACCTAGACTAGATCATTCTATACAATAACTAGAACAAACCACTATTTGACCTCAAGTGCACCTAGTATTACACCAAAGGCTACTGACTAGTAGGGAGATTCTAATATGGTATCATGGGGAGAATATAACCCATGTATCAGAGTGATTAGTGATAATCAAATAACCCAACATCACCATCATTAGAGTATAGATAACAATAATTATCTGAATACTTTAAAAAAATTGAAATAAATTAATACAAGGATACAATACTGGTTTTCCAATAGTTCAATCACATACATAGAATACACAAAAGAAATAAATATATGGCTCTACTATAACTCTAATACATTCCTTGTCCGGATCTCCAGTCTAAAACATGCTGTTCTGGATTGAAAATCAACATCATTAGGCCTCAACAAACCTGTACCTAAAACCAAGTGAGAGTCTTATCAGGTACCCAAGTGTGATGGAAGATTAAAGAGGTTCTGAGTACCAAGCTTAATAAGTCACCAACAACATGATACTATAAATAATATTTATAAAGTGATATGTTTTTGTGACATTCTTAGTAGATATAAATAAATAAATAAATTTAATGAAGATAACTAAATAAAC
Source organism: Viscum album (assembly GCA_963277665.1). Classification (NCBI taxonomy): domain Eukaryota; kingdom Viridiplantae; phylum Streptophyta; class Magnoliopsida; order Santalales; family Viscaceae; genus Viscum; species Viscum album. The sequence goes on along the minus strand of OY728121.1, from coordinate 1,400,099,604 downwards.
CATTATTGATCTTTAGGTCCATGAACTCAATTGAACATGCCTAATTCATCCAAAACACATCACCGCATAAGGTTACAAGTCCTTCCCTTGGATCCCACTAAAATGATACCATAAATTATAATATCTAATCCTAGGGTATAACCCATTCATCCAAAAATCATAGGCTCAAAAGTAGAGCATCTAATCATGAAAGTATAAATATCTAGATCCCAAGCATCCTGGTAATCTCTCTAAGGTGAAGTTATAATTTATGGATCAAATTATATTCCAAGTAATCTTGAGAAATCACTGATCAGACTCACCTCCATGTCACCATTCCAATTGGTCAGATCTAAGAAATCCTTGGCATTATAATCAAGTACATGTATGTATTAGGTTTATCTAGTTAGTTCCTAAGGGTGACCTAGGATTCCTATAATAAAAAATATAATAAAATACCAAGCTTGAATTCATTGATATTGTACATACTAGGAATCCTAGGGACCCTTGGGGTCTAAGGTATCCCATATAGACCTATGGTTGAATCCTAAAATCTTAATAATTTCTCATTCAACTCACCCATCAGATCATGGGAAGAAAATATAGGCTTCCACATAATATCACATGAGGTCCAAAATTCAGATCCTTGGAAGTATATCTGGCCATCCCCATCAACATAATCATGTCATATAAGGCTCAAAATCTAGATCTTAGGAATAGTCTCTGGGAATTCACCATGATACAATTATCATATTGTATCAGGAGTACAGTCTGGATCCTTGGAAGTATATATGGGAATCCACAGATCCCAAAAAATACAAAATATAAATAATAAAACAATTTGTATTAATTCACAAAACCATCACCACTATACACATCCCCTTGGACGCAAATATAATGTAAAATATTTTTAAGGTGACACTTATACTCACATATACCATTATCTCACTCACCCACCTAAGGGGAAATATGTTTTGGGGAACTTAATTAGGTCCCTTGGATAAACACATAGGAAAAGTCATCATACTAGGGGGTCCTCGGTCTAAAGATACTCAGTCAGGAAAAAACTTATCTCACAATTGACATCACAACCCTCAATGGTGTCATAAATAGAACCCGACCTCATTGGACACCTGGAATATGACACATTGAAAAATTTCATATGTGATGTCTCATAATCCATTTGAAATCCAATGGTAATCCTAGGTTAGTCCACTGACCCAATATAATCCCATACTACCTATGAGATCTCCAACTAGGATAATCATATCACAGGGGTCCTTACAAGGCTGACTGGGACAGTCCATCACAAGTTAATACAAAACCCTCCAAAAGGTTTCCAAATATTCCTAGGAAAAGGACACTAGGTTATAATTGTTTCTATTAAACTCAATAACACCCCTCAATGAAGTTATAGAATCAAGGTAATTCATTCAGACCACATGATTGACTATCAGTGGATGAGTCTAACAAGATAGTACACCTAGAATAATGGGACCTCGAAACATTTCTAGTTTAGTTAAGACGCACCATTTAAATTTAACATTAAACCCAAAATAAACATTTAAATTAATTAAATAAAAATTTCTAACACCTTTGGTGGCATGAATTTACTTCCCAGGTTCCCTAATAACTACCATTAAACCATAAAACGGGTACCAAAGACAACCTACCTCAAAAGAATCTTCTTCAACTTTTAAACTATAGGAAAAACGCTATTCTAAAGTACATATAGCATCATCTAATATCTTAAAAAAATCTATAGATCTTAACAAATTCCCAACATCATCAATTAATTAATAATAACATTTGATATTAATTCATCAAATTATATTCAAACAGTTATAATTACCATTAACGCATTAGGAATCCAATATGTTCTTCTCCCTTGACAAACAAGGTGTTGACCACCCCTGACACACCCTTGAACCCAAACCAATAAAAATACCCAACCAATGCCACTAATAAATTACCAAAATTAATTCAATTTAATGAAAAAACCATGAGAAATCTACCATGACGACATACATCATCAAAATTGAAAATGGAATTTCATGGATGGAATCTTGATACATCCTCTTTTTATATAGAATGAAAGATACAAGAGAATCATCCAAATCAACCATGATATGGTGGAATTAAATACAAATCTCTAAACTCAAAAACTATAATTAAATAAAAACAGATAGGGGAGGTGGTGATCCATGGAGGAAAGAAAATACCTTGAATCGGAGAAAAAACACAAAAATCACACTGAAAATTAAAGAGGACTGAATAATGGAGGGAGAGGAAAAGAGGTTGGCCCATGTGCTCATGAGGGAGTAGGAAATGAGGGCCTTGGTGATAAAAATAAAATAAGGGGAAAACTATAAAATTCCACTTTTAATAATTCATACAGTTTGGCCAAATGATTTTAAAAAACATGTGCTAAGTTTGTGATAAGAACTTTTCATGTACACCCCTCTCACATGGACGAGCTTCAAGGATTTACAAATCATGTACCAACCATGTGAATTGATTCTACCTCGATTTACAACATTTATCATGAATTGTATGAAACCATACACCATTCCCTAGGTAAAACCAAGATCATATAGTTTTCTTTGAGATTCACATGGTTTCTTCTAATAATTTCTCTAATTATTCTTAAAAATATTGCGTTATACATAATGAACTGAAACCCTCCCCATGGTCTGGGTGATGCACAATTCCTTTTAAACAATTCCTATAAAACCATGAACCCTAGTAAAAACCAAAAATAACTCATGGAATTTAACTTGAAGCTCCAAAGTCTAGATTGAGATCCCAAATAACCTCTTGAGACTCAAACCATATCCAAAAACATCATCTATAGTTTATTGAACTATTATATTCTTGATCCAAAACCCAGTTCTTAAAAAGAAACATCCAACAGATTAAAAATTCAAATTCCCCCTAAAAAGAACACCCTATATGAGTGTAGGTTTTTACAACCTCCAAACCATAATAGTTCTTATATTAATTATGTCTCTACAATTTTCATGATACACATCCTAACCTTCTTTTTTTTCACTTTGATAGAAAATGGCTGCGTTCTGTATATTAAATCCAAACATGATCCCAAATCTTTATTCACAATTTATGATACTTAAACCACAAAAACCAAATCCAATTCCCATAATCCCATCGAAACACATTGAAGGACCTTCCCTGATCCTATTTAACTGAATGAAATGATCCTATCATAATTCATAAAATCATTTGGGGTATGGTTCTCCCCACTATAGTAATTAACTTACAAAGGAAAATTCTAAGCATAGTGACTCCCATCGTTCAAGAGAAACAGATGCTTAGCAGCTTCTCCTTGAAAATTTTGGTCGATCCTCGAAAACCAAACGCACATCTCAAATGTTTATTATATAATGGTTTCCATTAGATAATGCATTGTTATGTGAAAAAAAACCAATCAGACCTCATTTTCCTAACCTTCATAAGTAATTATCAATTTATCTTTTTGAAAAATTACCAACCACCTGATTATATAGCCTCTGAGACTAGTGTAATCCCTTGATCATTAAAAGATCCAAAATGATGTTATACTTTATAGATGAGATGTTCTCATAGATTTTATTATCAATTGACTAAAACCATTATCATTATTTTTGATGATCACTAACACATTTATGATCAAATAAATTTGGATCATCTTAAACCAAGTCTAGCCTGATTCCTATGATTGAACTCCCCCAACATCATAACTGAGGAATCATCTAGTATTCACCAAATAGTCAAGATGAAATTTTACAATTTACTCAACAACTTATTAGTTTTATAGGTCCATATAATAACTAGTCCCAAGCATCAATGATCCTTTATAACTTGAAAGTCACATGCTCATATCCTATTTACAACTCCCCCCTATAGGCATGTCCTTTTCATCACTTCACCTAGTCAAAAACCAAACACTATGGAATTCCCCCATCCATCATACCTTACAAGTACTAGGTGAGATCAATCCTACTCATACCCAAGTACCAGATGAAACACAACTCATAAGCCACCCTAGTCTAACAAAGATCTCTCACAAATCCAAACACATTAGGCATCATGCACAACCAACACATGATACCCTATATCAACTGTACATATAAATTTTTATTCCACATATCACTCGATCTTCAAGTTAAATGGTATCATTCCTATGTTAATTATATAGACAACCACTAACTGGTGTTATTCCAACACCACAATTCTTAACCTTGTTCCCACCATTCTTATCAGGGTGCATCTAAAATCATTGGGGTGAAGTCATTTCATTTGTGTTCAAACATTCTATTATGAAAAAAACATCTTCAATCTTTACATAATGCAGCTTAAAACAAAAAACAAGAATCATGAGTCTAAAACACGGATCCTAATCTATTTAATTTTAGTTGATAATGGTAAAACACTATATATATTATTTTCCAAATTTCAAATGTTTCACTCATACTGAAGCCAACCACATGATTATTTCTCATTCAGCACTATCCAAAGTAACATACTTCTAACTGTGCTCTCATGTATAAAAAAATCATATATTAATAAAGGGTCTAGGAACCCGAAAAATCCTTCCCCTCAAAAATATTCTCAATTAAATGACATACTACATGGATCATAACCTAGTGTACTGGTACTCAAGGTATCTTTCTTATAAAATCCCATGGCATTATCAATCCTCTTATGTAAACCTGATTTCACCTGTCAAGAATCAATCCAAACCCAAAGTATCTACCCTTACTTTCCACCAATATATAATTTAACGACTAGGTAATACCACTCTAATAGGTCACCCTAGATCATAACATTATGTACCAACTCACAAAAATGATGAGTTGTGTCTCAAAATCCACTAGTCACCTATCTATCCTATTGGTAAATTATTAGAGAAGGTCATAACTCACAGGATATTATCCACACTCACATATTGAATTAAACATTCCATAAAACATGATCAAACCCTATTGTAGGTCTCATATTCATATAACTGACATCACATGCCAAAACTATCATCCCCCTAGGCACTGATCCTCACTGACCATCTACCTATGTAATTTCTCCCTCAAGGATCACCACTCATCAATCACTACTGTCACATATAATAGCATCATATTAGATTATTTTTACCAAGTTAAATTATAATAAATGGACCAGTTTATTAGAGTATCAGTCCATTTTATTTGGGAAAACACCATATACATTGTTTCTAACACTTTATATAACCACGATCATATGATAAAAAGCCACGATGGGTCTAAATATTAGGAATCATGTGCCTATTATGACACACTAATGTCTCAGCATCTCTGGTCCACATAAAACTGCATCGTTACCCTTATCACAAAATATCTCACCATATATCCACTTAAATTTACATTAAAAGGATATATATATACATACATACAAGGCATTCCCACTGAGTAAAATTCCACCAATAGATTATATGGGAAAAACATTTATAGTCTATTTCTCACACTTTAAATAATTGAGCTTGATCATTAGTAAAATAGATCAAACAATAGAATACCTATATGTCATGTGAATACCTATGTGGTGAGAATGCTGAATCAGATTCCTCTTCCCCTAATTACTAAGATCCAATCCATAATAAACCATAAACATCAAACATCATGTGTGTCATAATAAATAAAAAAAATAAAATGTTACATCACATAATAAAAAAATCAATCTCAAGACCTTGATAACTTGGGCTTCCTATTAGAATAGGTGGCCCTGATTCACTAGATAGATACACATTACATTCTCAAGTAGATTCCTATGAATCTAGGATACCATATTCCAAATAAAAAGAAAAATGAAAAAAAATTATCTAATAGCAATTTGTAATGCCCCAGCCTGTCTCACATGATATAGTAACTAGAATATACCACCATGTGATCTCAATCAGACATTCCAATGTTCCATAGGCTGGAAACTAGTTCCTAGATTCTAATATGGTATTGTGGGGAGAGTATACCCCCATTTTTAGAGTGTGCTATAACTATAAAATAACCCCACATCTTGAAAATCATAGTACACAAAATAATAATGATCTATATAGGATAAAATAAGTTTAAATGTAGTAATACAAGGATACAAGACTGATCCCCCTTAGCCCAATAATATGTCTGGAATAATCATAAGAAATAAATTTAATTCTTCACTCTAACTTCTTTCCATACCTCATCCTAAAGTCTATTCGAGAACGAGCTTCTCCATATAGACCATCTACATTGTTCATAAGCTTTCTAACCTTTACATGCAACTATGTTATTGTCTTCTTGGGAACACAAGTGAAATTGTGTCTCGAGAATTGTGTAAGTACAAAATTATATATTTAACCACCAACATGGTCCCAAATATTCCAGAAATATAGTGATATGCGTATGTGAAATGATCAATAGAAATAAGTTAAAAAATAAAATGAAAATAAATAAATAAACAACCATATATTCTCTAGTTTGTAACCATGATCGACCATACATGATTTAACCTATGTTAAGGAATCTCTAAGAATAATAAATCACAATAGATGGATAGATGTCCTACCTTGGGATCCCACATAAATAAATATATAAAATATAGCATCAGAACCTAGAGAATAACCAAGGAATTCCTAAAAATTAGGCCCAATGACTAAGAATATCATCATGATAGGATCAATATCTTGATCCTAGACATCCAGGGCATTTCTCCAAACTCTAATTAAAATGAATGTTTTGAAACTGATTCTTAGGAATCTTGGGAAATCACTAATCAAAATAATCTCAATGTCACTAGGATGATTGGAAAGATCCCGGGCATCGAAGGCATCCCAATCAAGCACATGTACGTATTATGTTCAACTAGATGGATCATAGAGATGACATAGTAATACCAGAATAGCCATGATATTAATCTCTCAAGGCTTTAACAAATATATCCTAGATATTGTAGGCATCAAAGTGACCCTTGGAATCCAATGCATCCCATATAGACCCAAGGTCAAATCCCATCATCCTATCAATTCTTCATACGGATCATCTTTTGGATCATGGTAATCACATCCATTCATCCACATCATATCACATGAGGCTCCAAAGAATGATCCTTGGAAGAACATATTGGAATCCACATCAACATAATCATGTAATATAAGGCTTAAAATCCAGATTCCATGAAGTAACTCTAGGAATCTACCAAGTCACAACTATCATAAAGTACTAGGCCCATAGATAGAATCCCAAAATGTATATTCTATTATCCATAAATACATAAAAGTAAACCAAAATAAGAATAACACCATTGGTTGGCCAAGAACTCAAAACCTTCACCACTTTCCATAACCCCTCTAACTCACATGCAATGGAAAAGGATAAAGGTGTTGTGTCAGGACCCATTTGAAATAAAAAGGCCATCCCATATTAGTTGGATCACTTAACCTAATCCCATCATGCCCATGATCTCTCAACCTAGGAAGAACATATCACAAGGGACCTCATAAGGCTGATTAGGGTCATCCATCATAAGTCAAAACACACTAACTATAAGAGGTATCAAATTATTACTAGGAAAGGGCCATCAGGTCATAACCATTTTAATTACACTTAAGACTAAACCTCAAGGGGGTATGAGCATCAATGAAATCTATTTGATCAGTGGGATGGTCCATTATTGGCCGATTCCAACAAGACAGTACCCCTAGGATAACATGGTCATGAAACATTCCCAATTTACTTATGAAATAAACATTTAATTAAACATTTAATCCCAAATAAACATGTCAACTCATTAATTAAAATGTGATAATGCCATTATTGGTGTGACTGTACTTCACATGCAGCAGCATAACTAGAATTATATAGCAAGATGAGTACCAAGGACTAAAAACATCAAAAGAAGCTTCTCAACCTTTTATACAGTAAGCCCACATCTCTAAAAATTCATATTTAACCTTATTCAAGATCCTGTGACCATCGTAATCTCCTAAATCATTCCCAACATCATTAATTAATTAATTTCAACCATTGAAATTAACTCAACAAATTAACATAAAATAGGAATAATGACTATTAATTCACTTGGAATTTAACCGTTACCACTCCCTCGAGTAATAAAGTATTGGACACCCCTGGAAAACCCATGAACTATTTCCAAGCCAATATCCCAACCTACACCACCAAAAAATTATAAAAATAATTTAATTTAAGGTGAAACCCTTAAAAAATTAACCTTGAATATATAACTCCTCAAAATGAAGAAATACATGTGGATGACATCTCAAGACATCATATTCCTATTAAAAATGTAATTCACAAGAGAATCAGACAATTAAACTATACATTGGTGGAATTAGAACCAAAAACCTGAACTAAAAAACTAAAATTAAAGACAAACAAAGGATAAGCAATGAATAGATCAATAGAAAAAATAAAGTACCTTGAATCAGTGTAAAACCTATCAAAATCCAACCCATAACTAAAGTTTGTTAAATACGGAAGGTGGAGGAAGGATGATTAGATTGCACACACATGGGGGAGAAATCAGGTTGTGGGTGCATATGAGGCTAAAAATCAAACAGATGCATAACTATAAAAAATGAAGTATAATGAGATGTATTGTTTGTTCATATGTTTTCTAAAATTTTGTTCCAACCACGTGGTAGGAAATTCCCAAGTACGCTCTTCATTCATGGTTGGGTAACATAGTTTACCAAGTAATGCACTAACCTGAGAGTTGCAATAGCCTTAGTCTAAACTATTTCACATTGTTCATTTACAACTATGTGAAAACAATGTTTCAAACCCTAGGTCTAACTAAGATCTCACAGTTTGATATAATATCATCATGGTCTCTTAAAACCATGCTCAATCCTTGATAAAAGTCTAGGTGATGAAAAATGAACTGTAAACCTCCTTATGCTCCCAGCACTGCACTGTTCCTCCTAAACAATGCACACAAAACATGTTCTCTAGATAGAATCCTCAAAATACTCTTGAAACATATCCTAGATATCCTAAGACTCACTCAATCACTCAAGGAACATCTAAGGACTGTAACCATATTCAAAAACATCATTCCAAGACATTGAAACTCTCAGATTCTTGATTTAAAACCTGGTTCTTAAAATGAGCTATCCACCAAATTGAAAATTAAGAATTTTCCCTGGACTTTCTACCCTAAAATGAGTATGGGGTTTTATAGTATTGGATAAAATACTTTGAAGATATCAGTTAAAAAAATCATTTTGAAGTGTGATAAAATTTGAAAACTCAAATTATGTAAATATACTTGAGTTAGTTTTTACATTTAAACCCTTCAAATAAAGGGAACACTTAACGAAATCCATACTGATTTTTATGGACTATCAAGGAATCCTTCAGTAGAGGGTAATCATTATTTTTTTAAATTTATTGATGATTACACAATATATTGTTGGGTGTATGACGTAAAACATAAGGATTTAGTGTAAGATGTGTTCTTTAAATGGATAAGATGACTTGAAATCAGACATAAAGAAATATCAAGTGACTAGGATGAGATAAAAGTAGAGAACATACATTAGATCCATTAAAAATGATTTTTAAGATAATAGTATTATGATAAAATTTATAGTTCCTATAATAATTCATCGGAACAGATTTTTAGAAAAAGTAAATAATATTCTCATTGCAATGGTATTATGTGTATTATCTTAGTTAGGTTTTAAAAAAACCTTTTGGATAGAAGCAATGATGCATGCAACACACTCTATGAACTTATTACTTTCTTTCAGGATTTATGGGGAAATTCCAATAGAGTTTGGTCTAGTTTGAACTTTCTAATTGTTCTAGAATATATGTATTTTGATTTATATATTATTTTCATGTCACAAACATAGTTGGATCCTATAAAAAATAAATTTATAATTGTTGTATTTGGTAATTATGTGAAATCTTTTTAAATTTGGGATCTAGAAGAAAAGTTGATTATTCAGAGTCATGATGTCACATTTGGAAAATCAATAATTGTATGGTCAAATGGTACTAAAAATAAAATGTATGAATTAGATAAATTTTTGATTAATGTGCATAAAATCCCATAACTAACTGATTAGAAGAAACATGGGATAGAATGTAGTGATTATATTGATATAAAGACTAGAGAATAAGGGTTGTTACATTATGAAAATAAAAATCATGAGAGTATCATCACTAGAAGATCCCAATAGATCATACAAAGACCTTCTATGTTTGAGGATATGGTTCGTTATGCTCTATTATTAATAGAAGAAAATTTTCGATAAATTTATCAATATGTTTTTCATAGACAATAGATAGTCCAATAGAATTTGGATATGGAATAATACATGAGTTTTCTACATCATAATTATACATGGGATCTTGTTCCTCCTATAAATAATGATATGGAATTTGTGTGAAAATGGGTGTTTCTGAAAAAGGAATAGAACACTATCCAGTATTAGGATGGTAGATAGACTTGTTTTTGAGGGATACAAAAATAATATAGTGATAGAATACAATTATTTATTTTCTAATATTTTTTGTTTCATAAAAAAATCACTTGACCCATACAATTTATTCTTGTCTCATCATACCCCTCCTCCATTACAGTGGGTACCATTCACTTTCTTTCAATATGTGTACCCTAGGTCAATTGGGTAAAACTTTTGTCCCAAACAAGACCTAGACTATTGAGGTATTAAATCATTTTATGTATAATTATAATTCATTCACAACTAGTTAAGATTTAACTTGGGTCCAATAGAATCCCATCCAAAACCTTAACCATTAGGGAACCCCTAGGGGGGATTCTTATTATAAAGATTGAATCTATTATAATTTTTTTAGAATTTGTTTTAAAATTTGATTTAGATTTAACTCAACTTGATGTCAAGATGTCATTTATTCATGGATCATTAAATAAAGAGACATATATGACAGAACTTGATGGATTTCATGTACCTCGATATGAGAATAGGGAATTTAAATTGAAAAAATTATTGTTTTTCCTAAATAAGTCACCAAGATAGTTGTAAAAATGGTATGAAACATTTATATTGTATGAGAAATCTATATTTTGTTAGTTTGATCATTTTTTTACTTCAAGAAACTTCATGATGGTGCATTTATCTACCTATTTTTATATTTTCATGACATATTGGTTGAATGTAAAATTGATCTGGATATTGAAAGGATGAAATATTAACCTTAATTATAATTTGTGATGAAGTATCTTAGAGAGTCAAAGAATATTCATGGGATGGAGATTGGATGAGACAAATCTTAGTGTGTTTCTAACCTCACCTCGATGGATTATATGTAGAAATTGATCTAGAATTTTGAAATTTATAATAAATATAAACTGGTTAGTACCCCATTCGAACCTCATTTTAAATGTATTACTTCATTATCTCCAAATATATATGAAGAGAGGAACCAAATGGACCATATTCCATATATAAGTTTGATAGGATTCTTGATATATTTTATGGTGTGCATGAGGCCAGATATTCCACATGTGGTGAGTCTTGTAAGACAATACAAGCTTGACCCTAGTAAAAGCTGTTGGCATGTAGTTATATGAATTATATTTTATATCAAAAGTACTATAAATTTTGGTTGGATGTGTACATAAGATAAAAATATTGGGATATTTTTATTGGATTTGTTGATTCTGATTGTATTGGAGACCATGATAGGAGACTATCCACTAAATTTATTGTTTTCACTATTAAAGTAGACTAATGATCTATAAATATACTCTATATTCAAATGTGGATTTATCTCTCATAGGTTCAGAATATATGGAAGTGAAAGTTATCTGGTTACAAGGATTGGATAGTGACTTAGGGATTATCAAGGAGAAGGTCGCTGTTTTATATGAAATCCAAAGTGCAATTTTTCATTCAAGGAATCAAGTTCTTCATATTCAAACCAAGAACTTTGATGTTCATTTTAATTTGATCCTAATGATTTTTAATTATGGTTTTATCTCACCCAAGAATATCATGACAATTGAGAACCCAACTTACATTCTAAGAAAGGTGGTTATAGAGATTAAGTTCTCACTATTTTGGAATTGGTTGACAAATCTCATACTTGATATTCCTATAAGAATTGAGAAGGTAGTATAAAGATTTTTTTTAACAAATTTCACTTGGTGATATTTATCATCAAAGTGAGATTGTTTAAAATTGATGCAAGAAATATCAACTCCCACGTGGTAAATGAACACTGATATAGGATGCATTTGACGTTGGTGTTTCCTGAAGAAGTTTTTCTAGGAATTGGTGATCTCTTGATGCAACACGAAACATTCACTATAATCTCCTCCTCCACTCCTTCTATATATATAGGTTCTAATCCTAGTCATTATATTTTTAATATGTTCTTCCCTATTTGAAAATAATAATTTATATATTTCCCATTGTACATATTTTTTATAGCTATTTAAAATTCTTATGAGCATGTGTACATGAGTTTAATTGAGTTAATGAGGAACAAACACTACCACAAAATGGGGCAAGGCCAGCGCCACCCTTTATCAGCGCTAAAAAATGGGCTGATAAAAGTACCCCTTTATCAACGCTTTTTTTAGCACTGATAATGGTACCCCCTTTAACAACACCTTTTTTAGCACTGTTAAAGGGTATCCATTTATCAACAGTTTTTTTAGTAGCACTGATAAATGGGGTCTTTATCAGCGTTTTTTTAAAGCGTTGATAAAGGGTCTACTTCCAAAAAAAATTCATTAAAAAATATATTAATATTTAGATATATAAATATATTTATATTGATATAAATATAATATATATATTTTAAATATATTTTAAATATATTTTAAATATATTTTAGATAAGTATAAATATATAGTTACAATTAATATATCAGATGCTTAGTGAAAATGGCTTATAAAAAAATAAAAAAAATATTTTTCATTAATAATTTTCTAATTATTATGGAGTAATAGTAATTTAATAACAATTTGAAGACTAAAAAAATACAAAAAAAATTAAAAAAAGATCCAAAATATGTTGAAAACACAACTCGAACTTCAAACGACCATTTGATCCGGGTGTCCGTTTGAGCTCTACCAAATATCAAATCGAAGCGTGCGATGAGATCTACACCCCTGTAACCTGGGGAGTCCTTGATCAAGGTTTTTTCGAGGACAAAAAAGGCCCATAATTCATCCAAAACCGAGTTTTTAGTCGGGATACCTCGATTTTTTAACATTTTGTGGATTTTCAGCCTCATTTAAGGGGGTATTATTGGATTTTTTTGGTGGAGACTGAATTTATTCCAAGGTATTACATTCATATTGATATTATTTCTTTGAAATTTTATTGTTTTTTTATAATGAACTGCTATTTATAATCAAATATATAACAATATGTACATATTTTTTATATATTCAAACATTAAAATTTAATTATAAATATAAATAATAAAATATATTTACATATAAAATATATTAGCTATATCTAAATAATAACTAATATCCATTTTATTTAAAATAAAAATATATGAATATTTATATACCTATATATTAATCTAACTATATATATATATATACATTAATATAACTACATATATATATTAATATAACTATAAATATATATATTAATATCACTATAAATCTATATATTAATATAACTATATATATTAATATAACTATATATATATATTAATATAAATATATATTACTATAAGAATAAATATAAGTAAATATAAATATATATATATATATAAATAGAGATATCATGAAATGGAAAACAAATCAAAATAGAGGAGTGGTAAGGGCTTAGGCGCGCAGGGGGGGAGGCCTCAAGTTCAAAACCTGGTGGAGGCAGGGGCGCACGTGCATGAGGGAATGTGGGAGCTAGCGTTGATAATGGGTGGGGGATAGCACTGATAAAGGGCGGAGGGGGGTGCGTGGGGGCACTGGAGGTGCCGAAATGTGCTGATTAATGGGGGGCTCAAGCACTGTAAAAAGCCCCCACGAGATTGCCAAGATTTTTTTAAGAAAATTTTAATTTTTTTAAACTTTTATCATCGCTAAAAAAGTGCTGATAAAATGGGTCTTTATCAGTGCTTTTTGGAGTACTAATAAAGGGGACCCCCCCCCTTATCTAATCCAGCTTTAACAGTGCTTTTCTTGCACTGTTAAAGTCCATTTTTAGCACTGATAAAAGGGGTATTTGTAGTAGTGAAAAACCTAAGTTTATAAAATTCCCCACATACTAATCATCCAAAAGTATATTTTTTTGGTTTTCATATCCCTATGGATAATAAGGTTCTTCCCACCAGTATGTTGGTACCCTATCCCATGGGAGACATTGAAGAAAATATCTAATCATTGCTTCTATAATGGATGGAAGGAATGATCAATGGGGGAGATTAAAGAGGATAAAGAGGAAACTATTGTAGTGGAGTATAGGTAATCACAGATTGATTCATGATCCTTGTGGCCATAGATAAATATCACTTCATAACCATCATTGTATATTCCCATCAGCGCACTAGGAAGTGGTGTTGGAGTTGGGAGTGAATCTTGATTTCTGTGTAGAACTTGTGAACTCCATTCTCCAAAAATGGATTTAGTTTCTTTATTTCCACTGCCTATCAATTTTAGTACCCTTCCTCCCATCTTAAATCCTCTATCCCGAACACATAACCCTTTTTGGGGTTATATCCTAAAACCAATGGGTGATAGGTGGAGTTGTCTATCCAATTTTATATATTATCCACTACTCCTTTCAAAAATTGATGTGTGTTTAGGTTTTCACCCAAAAAGCCTCCCCCAAAACCAAATACCACACATTTGGGATTCCCCTTCAAGGATAATCCATCTAATCCAAATCATCTTTCAATTACACTATCATTTATCTCTTACCAGGGAAACACCTTCTAGCTAATGTTTTCAGGAATAATTTTGATACAAAGCTCCACACAAGATCTATATACTCAAACATGATCCATAATTATCATTCAAAAAAATTTTTTTGGGTCTGAAATCCACATCACACCTTGGATATATCATTGATTTGATACCACTTTTGGGGAAACAATGATTGGCCCTTCAGTGTAGTGATAATTTTGAGATAAAAATATAGTGAAAATGGGAAATTAAATGCACAGTTCATGTGTTGTGGAAAAATGACATTCATTTTGTCACAATAAATTTCTTAATTTTAGTAATTTAATTTCTAGATAAAAATACCATTTATTAAAAAATATAAGTTTTTATGACATATTTAACATTATGATGCATATAAAAAAAAATTAGGACTTTATATAATTATATTAAAATAAATAGTATTTTATATAACAATTTAATGTAAATAAATTTTACTTCAAATTCATGAATTTATCATAAAATATTATATTAATTGTAATCATATATATATTTTTTAAAAAATATTATTTTTTCTTTTTATACAAAATTATATTTGTCTTATTCATCCTATATTCATGTGAATTTATATAATAGTGAAAATGGGATTGAATTAACCACTATTTTATTTCTAACAAGAAAATTTAAAACTTTATACTAATAAGGTCAAGATACATAACCCCTTATTACACCACTATACACCCTAAGGGTAATTTGTGAGATAGTTTTACTTTAAATTGGATGGTTAAGTGAACATTTATTGGAAGATGACTTCTATAATCTTGAACTTCTCTTATAATCTTTTATTTTCATGTACCAATTGTTAAATCATTGATATTTAGTGGTCATGGGAGAACCCTTGTGATGAATTTCCATTGGAAGCTTGGATAAGTGAGATTCATAAGGGATAATACTCCTTGTTGAGTCCATTTATTCTCCCTTATAAATGAATTAGATTTTATTATTACCTTTAATATATTCTAATCTCAAAGGATACTTTAAAACAACTATATTACAAATGGTTGTAACGTTCTATGGTCATAATAAACAATAATAATATTATGGATTTATTTTATTATAATATTAAAGTGTTTTTTATTTTCATTACGCAGTGAATGTGTTGTATATTGTACTACATTACTAAATGGATCCCAAATTCATTCATAAGGGATTTTTTTTAAATTTTGGTTCGTTACTCATTCTATGATATAATAAAAATAAAATATTATAATTATTATAATCTTTGGAATATATAATACATAAGGATTATTATTTGATTAAGGTCTTTTGATAAGTTATCCATATTATAACCTATCTACGTATATACTAATGTATATCATATTAAATAATGGGTAAAATAATTTGTCACCCCGACCTTACATTCTCTTATTATTTAATTTAATTGTTGGTTTTATCCTTCATTTCTCTATTCCATTCATTTTATATGTGTTTTGGAGTTTTTGTAGGCACTATTCCATGTTCGGGGGTGCACCACATGATAGAGGTTAGCTATGGGGAATAAAAAGTCATCTTTGATAGGTATTAGTCATTTGAGTGCATTTTGGATGCGTAGTTTCCTCAAAACAAAATTGAAAGAGGGTCCACGCCCATTTGGGAGGCCATGACGCCTCTTGTGTTTTTATTTTAGCCCAAAATGCTCTGGTGTCCAAGTGTTTTGCACATAACTAATTCTTATATGCCTTGGCACATCTTTCTGTGATATGGGGAGGCCGAAACGACAACCTTCATGCCTTGGTGAAGACCTGGTGACCATTTTGATAGGTCTACATGGAGATCCACACTATATCACATGTTGTAGTCTAAGGGAGAATTACCTACTTGATAAAATTTATGGGAGAGCCATTTTCTATATTGGTCAGGAATTTTAGGCCCTTTAGGATGCCTTGAGGGGGGGGGGGACCATGGCATTGTGCATGAGGCCACATCATGGTGGGTGTCTATATAGTTAATTTTAAATGGAGAAATTCTTCTTTCTCCCTATCATTGTAAAATTACTTTTGAGGTATTTTCCCCCTTCCCTCAACTTCTCAATCAGAGTTGATACCTTGGGGACTCAATTCTTGTTATCCTTTTATTTTTGGTTTCACCCCTATGATTCTTGGTGTTTTAGCAAGTTAAGGCCCGATTTTATTCTATTTCTCTATCTTATTGTTATGATCTCTTCTTCTAACCCTATGATGGTCTTGGTGAATGAGGGTTCACTACTTCATGAATTTTAATTTGGGTTTTTATAATTTTAAGTTCCAAGTTGTCTGTTAAGGGTTCCTCATGTTGTATTATAGTTGGTTGACATAATGACTAGTGCAATAGGCATGTCTGTGGTATTTTACACCACTTATAGATCTTTAAAGTTAAAACCATTGATTTATTGTTTTTTAATTTATGTTTTAATCTCTTTTATGTTTATGGGATGTGTTTATTATGATTGTTTCTTATGTATGTTGTTATTTATTGGTATTAAACATATTTTTATTTAGTTTTTAAAGGTCTAAATATGTTTTTAACTGATATTTCACATGCAGTTTTTAATAAATTTCTCAAATGGATTTTTATAAAGGGTATTTTTGGTTAAGAGATATGTGTTGGTTAAAAAAATAAAATTTAAGATCATTACCTATTAAATTAATGGTACAATTATAATCATTTAAAGGATATTGAACATTCTTTCCTATTTATGATTTGAATGGTGTATATGTAATTTTTTTATAAAAATTAGTATTTTACCTCATTTCAGGGGAATGTCTTAATGTCCAAGTCGGAAAATTATAAAAATAATTTTACAAATAGAAAAATATTCTTTGATAGTCCACCCTATGTATTTTGATTTAATATGGATAAAATTTCCCCTATTATAAGACATGATCATTATATTAGAAATTTTATTAATGACAGAGGTCATTTTTTTTCAGAGTGTTTAGAGGTGATGGTGTTATTATTCTTATTGTCATGAATATATATATTATTACTTGTTTTTTTGGTTTCCCACTTACATTTTATATATCTGGGGGAACCAAGATTAGCTAGTGGTATGTATAGAGACACATGATGCACTATTTTTGGGTTACACTCAGGTTAATGGCCCTTACTATATTGTTCTACCTGATTAGGGAGTTTTACCCTCAATTAGGCTTCTTAGGGAAATATCATGAATTATGAATGTTTAATTGCATCAAGTGTGCTGATAGGGTAGATAATTTTTTATATTATACTGGATTTCCCCTTGAGCTCTTAGGTGTTCACCTGATCATTATTCCCTGGATATTATATGATGATTTCATTTCCTCAATTTCTATGATTGATCACTAATAACTATTTAATATTGACCACCTCTTATTATTTCTATTAATATTTTTCAATATGATTTATTACTGTAATTTTTATTTTTATTTGTAAAAGAATAAATGGATTATTATGGGTTAAAATTATTTTTTTTTTGAAGGATTAATGGCACCCTTTTCCCATTTCCTTAACTATACATGGGTATTTTATGAAGAAATGATACAAAGTCGAACTTGATTGTAATAATTTGAACAGTTTCAAATAATAAAAAGTCATTATTGGTTTTCAATATAATGGGAAACATGTATTTTATTTGTATTTCATAATAATATTGAATGGGTTTATTTTAAATGGTTATGAATGGGGGTGACGAGTATACATATTAGGGTTATTTTCTCACACCTATCATATTATTGGTTTATCAAAAGACCAAATAGGATATAATGGGTGTTATAAAGATTTTGATTCAATAAGAGGATGCAAATAAGTGAAAATGGATCACTTGGAATATGAATATAGTTGATGTGATTTTTTTTTAAATTTTAGAGTTGTATCTATCATATATATCATGCCATATTGATACTTCCTTATTGATTATTTTAGGGTTTTCATTAGTTCATTTTTATGAGTTTTATTTAAATATTATACAATGTTTAGTTCAATTTATTTTTAACACTATTTTTTTCTTAGATGGACCTAACAAATATGGATTGGTTATGCTAAACATCATAGGGGATTTCTATCGTTCAATATTCTTTATTTGAGTAAAATAATTCAAATTAAGAATTTTTAGATTCCCTAAAACTAGTTTCTAGACTACGAGAATTTTGAACAACCTCTACGAAATTCAATGGATCGACTTGGGGACACAAATCAAGGGTAGATGAGGTTGGTTTGAGAAAAACAATGTTATTAGTGTGCCCCCAATTATTTGATGAGTAATGAAAAATTGGTGATAAGAGTGGTGAAAATTGGGAGTTATTTCTATAGAGAGTATAGATAGATCTCTATCAATTGAATCCTGATGTTACCATTGGATGTTAGGGGTGTAATTATTCTTCTATGTATTTTGGGTGATAATGGGAGAAAAACTTGATTATCATGGTAATCCCACATGATCTAGAAATATATGGAGAAACCATGGGTATGGTTCTAATAAATATATTGGTGGTTATTTCATAGTAGTGTATGTCTTCCAAGACCTGAAATAGAGTTTTATATATACAATAATCCCTGAGGTTTTTTGTGTTAGACCTATTTTTTTAGTTTATTTTGATTACATGTGATAATTTTTTTTGGGTTAGTTACAAACTGGTTTTATGAAGTGGTATTGTTATTTGGGAGTTTTTTTAATATTAAAGAAAACATGGTTGAAATGGTTATAATTAGTTTATAAATTAATAAATTTTTGTTATGAGTAGGTTTAAAACAAATTTATTATTTAGATATTCAAATTTATTTTATTAAATAATTTTTGAAATGGTAAACCTATTTTTATGTTGTGTTTTATAACCTTGAAATTGGTGTGTACTACTCGAAGATTTATTTCAATGGTGTTTGAAGTGGTAAGTACTTTTATTTGAGGTTTTCTAGTAAAAAATGGTTGTAATGAGAATATTTTTACTTTTTAAACATTAATAAAGGGTTCTTTAAAAATATAATGAGATGAATTGTTTCCCTATTGATTTGAGTATTTGAGAGTTTGGGCTTGGGAAAAGATATGAAATCAGGATTTCATATTTCTTGAGATGTTTTTAAATCTTTCCGTTTCAATATATAACTTAGGAAATATTTTTAATGGTGGTTTTTATTTTTGGAGGAAAATAGATATGGATTTTTGTTTAGTTTCAGACTAAAATTATGTATTTTCAAGGGATTGTTCTATTTTTAAAGGGTGTGAAATGTCGTCGAACTATACTGGTTTTCATGAAGTGTGTTTTAAAAATATTATTTTGATGTTGGTTGGATTATGAATTTGTTATTTTCGGATGGTATATATCCAACCTCTTTAATTTTAAATGGGATAAACCAATTAAACATGTTCATGTTTTGTGTTATTTTGAGTATGCTTCCTAGAAAGGTATTGATAAATAAAATAAATTCTATCAATGGGGAGGATTATTAGAGTGATTTATTATATTTTTTTGACGTGACTACTTAGAGGATATATTAGTTAGATTATAATATAAAGGATAATTCATTGGTATGAATCAGTTTGGGATGGTGGGGTTTTTTTATTTTAGGATTTATGATTTTTGAGTCTAGAGAAGTAATTTTTTTAAAGTAATCATTGTTTGATGTATTATTTTGGTATTCCCATAATTAATATTGGTTTTATGTTGATTATATTGTATGATTTCATTCCTAAATGTTTTTTTTCCTTTTTATGTGATTCTAATTGGGTGATGAGGTTCTTCACTTTAGGTCTTGTACATGGGAAGTCATGGGTATGTGCTTGAGTAAATGGGACATGTAATATTCTTATCCAAAATTGTGAACTAGTGGGTGCCTTATTTTTTATTTTTGTTTCAACATGATATTTTGTTTCTAGAGTGAGGTCTTAGGTTACTATATCTTCCATTCTTGATCGAAATCTTGAGCCCATTTTGTTCTTATTGAGACATGTTTATACGAGAAGTATTTTGAACTCAATCTTTCCTTCTCCAATCTAATCTACTTTTTTTTTGTTTTTTGAGTTTTTATCCATTTTTATATTTTGATTTTTAAAAACTGTTAAGATTTATTAATACTATTTCCATGTTGATATATTTTTTATTCTTTGGTAGTTGTGAATACCATTTTTTAGGTGGTTAATGAGTTATAGTATGAGTTATATAAGAACACAATGAATGATATCTATATTGATACTTTGGTTATTTGCTGATAATTTTTTCCTCCTGTTAGTTATTATGTAGAGATTCATTTCCTTTTGATGAAACATTGTTTTAGTGTAATTATAAAATAGTGGGATACCACTAGTGATGTTACACTCTTTTTTGATCCCTTACCAATCCTTTTGAGGAAGTGATTTAAGACCATTGGTTGAGGTGTTTAGTGGCCACAAACTTCCCTAACATATGATCGTTTTTGGATTTTATAACCTTCATTGATTTTGATTATATTTTATGGAGTATATCATATTTCTACTTATGTGAAAATTTGGGCGCTTAGAGCAAGATTTAAATTTTTGACAGTGTTGAAATTCTTGTTTTATGGTGTCAATTTAAGAGGTTTTTCAAGAGATGAATTGAGTTTGGTTATACATTTCATGTTGGTGAGAATTGAAGGAAATGTATTCATCATTTTCATGGAGTTCATTAGTTTTTAAAATAGATATTTTAATGAAGAAGTTGTACATCTTCTAATACATGATCAACCTATTTGATTGAGACTTTTGGGGGGAATAAACTGTTATGTAATGGATATTGTCAAAACCCGGCTTGAATTTCTCTTATTATTTTATTTAATTTTTATATTTACACATTTATTATTCCTTCCTTAGTTTTTTATCTATTTTTTTGTTTCTATAGTCACATCATTATGGTATAGAGTGAATAATTCCATAGAGGTATTCTCTGGGGGTCAAAATGCTTGTTTTTATGGTTTTGGGATTTTTATAGGGTGTTGTGACTGGTTAGTTTCTATATAGGAAATGGAGTGAGGGATCATACTCATTATGGGATGTTGTGGTGCCTTTGGGGTTGCCATAGGATCATAAAACACTCATGTGTCTTCGGTTTTTAATGGGTATGGAGGCATTGGGGAATCATTGTGTAAAGAAAGGAGTCTAAAACAGTGACCCACACACCATGGTAGGCCTTGGTTCCTATTTTGATATTTCCATAGGGATCTCCATGTAAAAAATCTTTCCATGATTAGGGGGATAAGTAAAAATTTGAAATAATAAGTGGGAATATCCCTTAACCATGATGGGTGATCTCTTTGGGACCTTTGGGATGTTTGGGGGGGGGGGGGTTCACAATGACATGGTTCATGGGAAAAAATTTAAATGTGTATCTTATGAGTTAATTTTAAATAGTGAAATTACTCATTTTCCCCATTAAACTATAAAACACTTTTGGGTATTTATTTCCCATCCCTTATGTATCTCAACTAGTGGAGAACAGTACACAACTCTCCTCTCCCTATCCATCATTTTTTATTTTATCCCTTTGATTATTGGTGTTTTCATCAAGGTATGGTCCTATATTATTATATTTATCCATTAATTATTATTATACTCACATAATATTTACCAATCATGGTGTTTGTGAAATGAAAAGTGTACTTGGGTTATTTAAAAGGATCTTGTTTATTTTTGTCTATTTTTGATGTGAATTGTGTATATGTGATTTTTTCCTAAAATGGTGTTTTATAGGTTTAAAAGGGATTTATAAAAGTCCCAATGGGAACTTTATACATAGAATTTTCCTGATGTCAATAAACCCTTGGAATTTCCCCTTGATTTTCTTCTTTTAAAATGGATTATGGTGTCCCTATTTAATGTCTTTCTCATTATATTGTTATTTTTCTTGATGAATGGTGATGTTTCAATGAACAATGTTTAGAGGTGAATGTGTTATTATGGTTCTTGTCTTTTAAATATATATTATTACTTTTTTTGTTTGATTTCTCACCCCCAGTTTATATATCATGGGTAACCAAGAGTATCTGCTGGGATATTTGAGGACACATGCTACACTAGTTTATGATTACGATCTAGCTAATAGCCCCTAGTGTATTATTCACATAGAATTTGGAATTTTAACCTTGATTATTCTAGGTAGGAAAATACCAAGTGTCTTTTTTTATTTCATTAAGAATAATGATAGGATGAATAATTTCTTAGTAATATTCTATATTTTCCCTTGACATCCTAGGTGTTCCAATGATTACATTTTTTTGGATATTATACGATGAATTTATTTACACAATTTCTACGATAAATTATTTATGAATATTTAATGTTGACCCTCTCACACTATTTATAATATTATTCTTTGTATGTTTTATTATTTCCATCTGTATACTATTTTAAAAAGATTAAAAGGATTCTCATGAATAAAAATGAAACGGTTTACAAAGGTGTATTGGGACATTTTCCCTTGATTTTCTTATATACTAGTATTTATTAAATAATGGTTCTCAAATTTGAACTATAATGTTTTAAATTGAATGGATTTAGATGATAATAAATCATTATTTGTTTTTAATATAACTAGAAAACTTATATTTTATTTTTAGTTAAAACAAGAATTTAATGTATTTATTTTTAATGGATCATTCACGGGGTGTGGGGAGGAAAACCACTAGGATTATGTGATAATGCCTATAATAATTGAAGTTTTAGAAGAATAAATCTTAAATATAATATAAATTCCTAGTATTTTTATTTAGTGTCATGATGGCGGCTCGTGAAGATGGTTCACACAACACATGGAGACTGGTGCTTTGTGTTTAGGATTATTTTTAGAATTGTATCTATAATATATATCATTATTTATAGAAACATACTTCTAGATAATTTTTTGTTGTTAGTTAGTTCATTTATTTTTTTTGAATTTTATTTTCTGTTTATAACATATTTGGTTCCATTTATTTAAGAATATTTTTTCTTATGTTCATGGAACTCCGACATAGAGATTGTTCATTCCAAAAATTTGAGTTCAAGTCTCACTTGTACAAATATTTTTATTAAAATAATAATTCTAATTGAGTATATTTTGACTATCTAAAACTAGTTTCCATCCCTTAGGGACTATGAATGACATTTGGAAATTACCATAGACCAACTCATTGAGGGGGGGGGGGTGATCAGGGGTAGCCTAGGTTGGTTCATGCCATCATTTGTTTAGTTCACATCACATCCTAACCCTAAAGAATTATCTCAATGAATAACACCTCTCGGGTTCATCTATTGTTGAAGAAATTTAATACACCTCTTACCTTCATCACAAGAATAAGAGATATAGTGAGTTTATCCATTAAGCCTGGTAGAGCATATCGCAATCAGAATGACCAATGAAAGGTGATCGAATCATCGATGCTAATACTAGAATTTCCATTAACATTATTCAAATATTAAGGATAAAATGAAATAATTCATATATTTTGATTTTAATTTGGATATTATACATGAAAAAAGTCACAACATAAACAACGGGGTCGAATGATCAAAAAATTATACAAAAAAATATCCAGACTATGGAAATTTATGTTATTAAATTAATTATAAATTTAATGTGCAACATCACATCCCTATGTTTCAGGATTCCATTAACCTTGTTTCTTTAGTTATATTCATCATACATAATGATTATTCAAAATTTTATTATGAATTATTTTTTAGATCCAATGAAATACCATTATTGGTCACGGGAATGAATAGTTTCAACTACACTTGAAACTTTTAAGTTCTATTAAATTGGTCACACTAGAATTTATAATTATTAAGTTTTTATCAATATATTCATTTGTTATTATTTTTTCCTTTATATTTTATCCATTCCTTAATATAAAAGTTGATATATCTTATTTTTTCATCTTCATATAAACCAAAAACATGTTAAAAACACATGAATTTCATCTGAAGAACATATTTGGAGGTGCTAAATATTATAGCTTAGAAACCTGAGACGACATGAAAAGTAACTGAATATTCAAAACATGTTCCAAGAATCATCACATGAGGAGAATTTTCAAAATTCATGGATAGTTGTGTGGAGGAGTTCACAACTTTATTATGTGTCATGATTTTACTAGAAACAACAGGTACATAGTTTTGGGGACTATATTTTATTTATCTGGTGTCCACATCATGTAGTTCTATACGGTTTGCCTCGTGAATTTCAAAAAAACTATACTGTCAAAATATATTATTTAATTTTATTACAGACCACGTAATGAGTTATATTAAATAAACACATTCCATATGGGATTATATAGCTAATATACGGTGCACACATTTCATAAACCGTAAATATTTGCTCATATTTCACAACAGGTCTCTAGGGATGTACCATAGAGGGGAAAATAAAGTGTAAAATCATGTGTATCCTATTGTACATGTTGTGTAACCAGTTCCTATATACATTTATTATAATTATCATACTATACAATTTGTATCTATCATGCCCACCATGTGATAATGTTTAAATAATACTAATTCCCTAAATAATTTTGTGTTAAATTTGGAACTACACACCATGTTTGGTCATTATTACACATTGTGTTCTCCATGTGAATTAAAAGAGATACATTGTACATTATTTAATATGTGTATGTGTGTCATAAATTTATGATAAGAAATATATAACTACATGAAACACCATGTATAACACTTGTTGTGCGAGTTCACAAAACATGGTGATGACCGTACCACGTTCCAGGTAGTTTGGATGGGTACACACCATGATTTAACCAAGTAAATGTTGTGAACATAATTAATTTTTAATTTTTTATGATTATAGAGGATGAGATCCTCTTATACTTTTTAGATGGAAATTATGATTATTGAATTAAATAATTAATATTATAATCAATTTATTAAATTGGGTAATTTATTTAAATAAATAACAATTGAAATATATACTATCTATTTTTTTAAATGAATATTAATTACATTTATTTGACTGATCAAGATCAATTCTAAGAAATATATGTGTTGGGTTTCTATTTAATTTAATATTATTTTTTGAGTTTTTATATGTGATAATGTTTTATTAAATTAAATATAAATATCTATGAGTTATCTCTCCCATATTTATTATACTAGACATATGTATCCATGGTTTATTTTATATACCTCATATCCTAGGTTCCACTCACATGTGTGTGAATAAAAAATGGAAAGTACAGAGCTATAAGAAGAGGAGGCAATTCAGAACCTAATATGAGGTGAAACCAACCAAGAAGATACAAAGGTTGATGGTGAAATACTGCAACTTGAGAAATTCTTAGATTAAATAGTTTTCCCCTAGGGTTAGTGATTAATTCATCATCCACTCTATAAATGAACCATTAAATATACCAGGATTAAGTCACCTTATTTATTTTATTTGTAAAGTTCATTATTATTTAACAACTTATGTCATCACATGTTTATATGATGTTAAATGTGATCACATAAAAAAATATGATTACAAGACACAAATGATAAAATGTAATAAATATATTATGTCTAAATTACTATACCAATGTCATGGTTAATTAATTATATAAAATAAAAATAATATTAATAATACATGTTTATGAATAAAAAAATCCATCATGTAAATTTTAATTCGTAATCATTCCTTTACTTATGTTACGAATGGAAATATTGTTAAAATTAATTTTCTGGATAAATCTAGGATTCTTTAAAATATTGGATAGATCTTACTAATGTTTTGGGTTGACTAAACTATGTGAAAATCAAGGGTTTACTACTAAATTAGTTCTTGGTGATACTATGAGGCAAGTGTTGAGAAAATCCGAGTCGCGATTTTGGGATTGGGGAGTCTGACCAAGGGGTCAAGGAGTTTCATGTTAATATTTTAAATGAATTTTTACCTAAAAATCATTAAATAATTTGGTTGTTGTTTGATTATATTATGATAATAGAAATATAGATCATTTCCACTAAAATTTCCATACATTAAGACATTTTTATTCAAATAGTGAGGACCATTGAGAATTTATAAAATAGTGGGAGATCAATTAGATAATTAAAATTATTTCATAAAACATATTTTTATAATCAATATAAAGTACCAAATATAATTTTATTTTTTTGTAGAAAAATAGAAATTCCATTGATATCCTTTTGATATATAATGGAGAAATACAACCTCTTCTCTGGTAGTCACTTCCAAGGGTGGAACATATATTTTTGAATTTTACTATGCTTTTAATACAAGGATTACATATTTAAGGCCCCAATTAATGATCCTCCTACCAAGGATGTGAGTGAAGTGATTCTTTTTGTTTACTTAAAACACTTTGATGATGTGACAGATGTCGGATGTTTGATGCTGTCATCTATGACTACTAAACTCCACAAGTAAAATGAAAACATTGATGATTATATAATAATCAAGAATCTCTTTGATATTTATTAATATAGAGATAGAGAGGAGTGGTTTGATATCTCCAAGGAAATATTTACATGAAATTTTTTTAGGGTGTGTGTAATCCACCATGTTCAGATAGGCTATGAATTTAATACAGAATTTTGATTTATGATCTGGTGAATTTATTGTTTGATAATAAATACACATAATAATATTAAAATAGTTTTATAATCCTAAATATGTGTTTTTGGATGTTCTTTAAGGTTAATTGAATGTCCTGAAGGTTTTGGTGAACTCCATGGGAGAGGTCAGAGACCTGACCTTCTGTAAATTGGAACAATAGAACATTTAAAATAAAAAAGTGTATTTCATGATGTGAAATAGTTTCGTGGGGTGTATAATAAAATTTCAGGCAATGAAATATTACTGGGTTAGAACATCTATAAGAATCAATTCTTGAAATTAATTTTCATTTCATGACACTATGTTGGCCATTTTTATTTAAAACTAGATGGAATGGACTGATGGACTTAGATTTTTTTATTTCTTAGATAATCCCATTTTTAATGGGTTTAGAGGTAACCCTTACATAAACTAAATTACCAGTGGTATAAATCATGAACTACATATCTTGGAGGCCTAGAGGAAAATCAATTTAAAATATTAAATCATAATTATACTTTAACCACCCCTCCCCTGCTCATTTATAGGTCAACATTAGCTTCTTGACCTGTGGTTTCTATTGGATTGAAGTGACCTTATCCTAGTTCATGGGATAATAGAATATCTAACATATCCCTCCTTTAGTATTATTTATAGTTGTCATCAACTGATGACTATTTTTTCTCTAATCCACCAGTATGGGGTTAATCTAATAAGCCAGGGATTTCTCCGCTTCATGGCCTTGAAATCCCAATGGCCCAAATTCATGAATAGTTTTACCTAGTAGGACCTATGTCCCAAAGAAATAATAATGGGATTGTAGCCCCATTTCTTTTCTTGTCTCGAATAGGAACATGATGGGATCTTAACCTGACCTCCATGTCTCTCAATTTACCTCTTTTTTTGGGATGTTCCATGGGTATTTTTATGGTTTTTTAGGTAAGGTTATTACTCCCAATATATCCATTCTTGTTTCCCCTCAATCTCTATTAAATTAGGGAGATTAGTTTTTAGATATTTGGGAAAATTCGTCCATATCATGGTGGAATCCTCCATTTTATAGGGATTCTATGAAATACTAGGAGAGGGTATCCCAAGATGATGTATTCATACTGTTTCAATCCATTTTGGTGAAGGAATGTAACAATTTGGATTTTAAAATGGTTTTATAATTTAATTGATTTATCTAGACACTGAATCAGAGATACTAATTGAGTATTTTTTTTGTTTCTTAGGATTGGGGGTATGTTGGGAGCGTATTGCACCCCATCTCTCATGGTTTCAGTTTGATGAGGTTGGTAGGTGAGTTTTAGGAATTTATGCCTGTTTAAAACAAATTATTAAATTAACTATAAATTGTTATAATTATTAATTTTGGATTTATTGATGTGAGTTGGGGGCTTAGAAGGATGAGTTTTGGTCGTTGGACTGGGATGATCTTTGGTAAGATTTTTGGGGCTATGAAATTGAAAAGGGGAATGGATACTGAATCAAATATGTTCTTATTTGAACATTCACTTTGGTATATTAATTTAGTACTTTATGTATGGAATGTTATATACAACCTCACCACTAAGCGTGGATATACCCTTTAAATTTAATTAAATTTTATATTTAAAATGATAATACTAGATAAAATGAACTATGTTTAAAGGGCCAAGATGGACCCCTAGTAATTAGATTAATTACCTCATTCCTTGATGGCTGAGGCCTTGATTATTTTTATGTATTCCTTGGGAAACTGAGACCACATGTGGGGTGTTTATTAAAATTTATTGAAATGATGCAATGACCCTAGTAATTTGATCCCTTAGATACCTCCACATATGTTTTATTTATGAGCTATGTTAGAAGACCTCAAGTTCGTCCATGTGAGACACAATAGAGCCTTGGGGACAAATGAGATGACTATGTGGTGAGTCTTCATCCCCCAGAGGCATATTATGTCTTTGGTGGATAGAACATGACGAGATTGGAAGATGAGTTAGGTGTTCGAACTGAATTAGGATGACATGGAAAGGGGTTAGACCTGAGGCCATCACCCTTTTGGGTTTTTTACAGGATACCTGTGAATCCTCTATGGGACTTGATGTGTCTGAGGGATGTTTTTCCCTATGAATGATGGTTGTTTACTAGAGACATGTGTTTGAGATAAGAATACCCATGATCTGAGTCCTGAATATAGTGTGCCCTAGGGGACCCCAATTGGTTACCCCATGAGATGCTAACCCTTGTGTGAGTGTGTGTATAATATATGGGCATTGATGATTGGATTTGTCACCTTAGAGCCCAAATAAATTATTTGATGATGTTAAAGATGTGTTGATTATATTCCATGATCTAGAGAGGATGACCATGCTATATGAGGTGGGATTAAGTATATGTATAGACTTGATGAGATATTACTGGAGGAACTACTACACTATGAGATATATTTACATACATGGTATGCCTTTGATGATCTCCTTGGGATCTGGACATTGAGGTTTCCACTATAGAACACTCAGTATTATCTCACACAATTCAATGATGATTCTTGATGACTTTGAGACACCATGATTGATACCCCATATGTTTAGTGATAACACCTGATATATTGTAATTCCAAGGGTGGTACCCCTTGGGTTTAGTAATAACACATGATATCTTAAAACACCATATATGATAACCCAATTGTTTTTGAATGAGGAATTATAATTTATAATTCCATAGTTGATGCCCTTGGGTTTGGTATTAATTCTTCAAGATATTGGATTTCTTGGGATTACCTTATAGGGAGTGTCTTATAGTCTGATAACTAAGTAATTCCATTATTATCACCTTGGGTTCTACGATGATATTGAAAGTAATTATTAGATCACCTAGGGTCACCCCCTTGGGATTGACTATATGCCTAATATTATGAAACACCCATGATGATCTCTTGGGGGTTGACATATTCACCTTATAATGGTTTTAATGATCATTTGATATGATTTGTGATAGTCCTATATTGGCCGAAGTAGGTTTGGGTCAATCGAGGATTCATGGTAGAACCCAAGGATTGATGGAGGATATATATTTATGATTCCATTATTTTTTTATTTATATTCTAGTAAAATAAAATGTATACATTTATTTTATTGTTTTTGTACATGACCATTTTGAAGGTGCCTTACTGAGATGTACTCACACCCTTCTCAAGAAGCCATGACACTTGGGTACCAAAGTACTATTCACTTGTTACATGTTCAGGTTGGGTAGAGGCCTGAAATTAGATTATTTAGTCCGATATCTTGGATAGTAATAGAGATTTTTTAGATTTGAGGCTCAGTGATGTAGTAATGCCTCTTGGACTTATATTTTACTCATGGATTCCTTTTCATATATGTGATTGGTCTAGGGGTGATTAGTCTTAAGGTATGATTGTATTCCTCCACATACTATGATGGGTATTTATTATTGATGGATGATGATTTGGTAATTTTATATTATTATTTAAAAATATGATATTTGTTTATAGTCTCCCCATGTTAACACCTTAGACCCCCGCTACTCATGACATTCTCTAGCGTATGGTGAGGTGTGATTGAGGTGATGTGTGAAACCGAGTTAGGGAACTGGTCAAGTGGGCTATGACCCAATATGTTACAAATTGGTATCAAATATTTTTTCTGACTGATATGACCATATGTATCCATGTTTTATTTTTTCTTTCTATATAGGGAGATTTTATAAATGTGTCATGGGAATGTGTTTGAACTTTTCATAGACCCAGGACAAGTGCATCACAAAGACCATTTTTGATGGGATGTCTAGGTTACCAAGGATATAAGAGTACTATTAATGATTTCTAGTCTTATGATTGAATTATTTTCACCTATTTTTATGCATATGGATATTGAGATTGATTATTTATGAGATATTGAATTTTTTCTATACTTTGACAAAGGGATAATTTCCAGATTTATGGATCCTGGCCTAAAGGAAAGAGGCATGTGTCCATGCATAATATTTCTCACATATAATTCAAATTAAATAGGTATTATTTTTGTGATTTATGTCTCCAAAATGAGTGATAATATGTTTATAATATTAGAAACAACTTATTTGGTGTTTTCCAGAATAACATTGAATAAAATTATACTCACCAAAAATGTGGTATTTTTTTATTTTTATGGGAGGTCATGTGGATCAATGGTCAGATAGTTATTGATGATGTTAATGGTTATGTAGTCCCCTAGTGTACATGATGAATTGATTCCATTTATATGTTGATTAAGGAACTAGGTTTCTTAGTGATTAACCCACTTTGGGTGAATTTTAATTTGATACCAGTTTTAAAAGAGAAAAAAACGTTTTATTATTTAAAGTTCCAGTAAAAACCTATACAATGTGTTCCCATAGAGCATGGAAAGAAATTATAAATAACTAAACCATATGACTATGGTTACTCAAAACAGATCATGGTGGGATGTTGTCATGGTATAGATATGCTGATTAATGATAATGTGATCCTTGATTGGGTGACTCCCATATGTGGAGGCCCAAAGAGGATCAATATGAGATTTCAAATTATCAATGGGGAGTTATATATATGGATCCCCCTTGAGTATTAATTCCATAGGAGGAATTTTTTTGTCATGTGATTTATGATAAATATATGAGACACTAGAGTGTGTGTTTTGGAACATGAGTCTCCTTGTGATATTCAAAATAGGATTGTAGAGATGATTCGCATGAGTTATGTTTTATATGAGATATGATTTATGGGTTAGGAGGAAGATCTTGGTGTCTTTAAATATGGTTCAAGGTTATTAAGTCTAGTGATATGTTAACATGGGAAAAGACTTAGGATTGTAACCTGAGTTAGGTGTCATCTCAAGCTTGTGAGTTCCTTTGAGATTGAATCATGGGTTAGTGATTCTGGTTGAGTCAGATGCCTGGTATATGCTGAAAAATATATGGTATATTCATGGTGATTCCTTTAAACTTACTGACGTGTAAGGAAAGGGTAGCTACCATGATTTAAGAATACTATTCTGGAGGGCTTCCTTATATGTTATAGGCATATAGTTTACATGGATAGTTTTACAGGGAAAGAATCATGAGTATTGGTACATTGGTATCAAGGTTTTATTTTGAGGGTAGGACTTGTGTGATTAATATACTTGTGTATTTTAGAAGTTTTCCATAGTATAACAAAGGTAGAAAATGGTTAGACACTTGTGATTTTAGAATGATGCTCAGATAGTGCGTGATCATTTTATATACCTTTATGTAGGTAAGATTCTTTATTTTTAATAGGTTCACCAGTGGTTCTACTAGAGAGAATACTGATATGTCATGGATTATAGTCACTAGTTTAAGTGCATGAGACTAGTTATAGAGAGTCGAGACCTGTGGGTTTGTGAGATAGGTTTTTGTTATTGGGTGTTATGTGAGCCTACACCCATTACTTATTGACTTGAATGAGCTGGTGTATACTAGATACATGTGGCACTATTGAATTACAAATCATTGAGAGGTCTTATGTGGGACAAGGGATGATTATTTTGATGAAATTTTATGGTAATTTTTTCCTAGAAGTTGTGATGGAAATGATAAATGCCCCTCCATTGTAGAAGAGACCCTAAAAATAGAACAAGTGGAGTGGAATGATTGATCCCTGAGTAGATTTTAGGAAGGTTATTCTTATGATTAATTGAGAATGGATTGGTAAGAATGGAACATGTTTAATATTTTAACCTGTTATAGTTGTGCTTGAGGATCACTATACGTAAATTCATATGGTAGGGATTCCACTATTGGCTATTAGAGGGTGATCCTCATTTTGAGATTTTTTTTGTATTTCAGGGATGGTATTCCCATGAGTTTGGAAGGGGTATTGATTGATGATTTGTCTTCAAACTCATGTATGAGAGAGAATTTAATGTCTGATCATTAAAAATGGTAATGGATGGAGAGTGGGACATGGTTGTGATATGACTGATCATTGGATGGTCAATGTTGGGGTCAGATGTTAGTGATATATAAATTCAATTTATCTTGTCCTATTTAAATAGTATATTTGATATTTGGAAGAGATATTTGATGATTCAGTGCATTAGAATTAATCTCAAGATATTTCAGGTGTGATCCAAAGGTGGTTTAAGAGGCGAAAATCAGTTCATGACACAATCCAATGGTGAAATAAATTTATCACATGGATCAGGGGTAAAATATAAATTCCCATCACGATTCAGGGGGTGAACCATTGTTTTTGAAATGGTAAAGGGGGTGAACCAATTATATCATGTGGTTCAGGACCTAAACCAATGATTATAGACATTTTTATGGGGATGATACTGTTTTGTTTCATGGTTCAGGGGTGAAAAAATTTCATTTTCTGGTTTAGGGTGTGAATTATGTGACAAAACATATTCTAGTTTTCTATTGATGTGAAAAGTATTGGGAAATAATGGGAATTATATACCACAATTTGGGTACATTTTATTTGGTGAGGAGGGGGTTTTATGATGTTTTGTCGAGTACTTTTGAGGAGAGGTCGTCATTTGTGGTCCTTTTTCTTGAGTAATGAATACTTATATGTTAATGTCTAGGATCAAATATGAGAGGTAGTATCAATTTTTAACATTTGTTCTAATTCATATTTATGTGTGGTGAGATGGAAACCACATCGATCCAGTCATTGGACTATTTAGGGATAGATTACAGTAGGAAGATCTAATGGTGGGGTGAACTTTTGATCGAGATTGGTCATTATGAGATGAGGATTATTGTTTGGATTCCCATAATCAATATGAGGAGTCAGTTGAATAGAAAATAATTTCATTAGATATATGAGAATCATATATAAGATTATAGTTGTTTCAGTGATAGTTATGAGTTGTGGATCAGGTTTTGATGAGGGACATGACACACATTTAGAGTTATGCAATTGAAGTTTTTTGTGGTTTTGGAGTAGATCATGGTGAATTGATTTTGGTTCATAGAATCAACTGGGAAAGGTTAGTTGGTGGAATGGTTGATGAGACTTACCAAGTATAATAATTTTTATTTTTAGGATATTTCTATACCCATGTTCGCATGGCATATGAATTTTAGAAGGAATTTTAACATTTAATTTGGTGAATGGTTATTTTTTGATAATTGAGACTCGTAATAAGATTATGAGAGATTGATCATATCAATTATTTTTTTAACATGTGTTAAGGTTCAATGGACTTCTTGATGGGTTTTTGAACCCTAGGTGAGTGGTTAGGGGTACGACCTACTGAAAAAAGAAACAACCAAATATTCAGATAATGATAATGTTTTATGGTGTGTGTCCTAGGATTTCAGGGTGTGAAAGAGGAAAACATGGGAAATTAATAAATAATTAGGTCATGATCCTTATTTTTATGACGTAACACTATGTTTCCATGTTTTTGAAAAATATATAAGGGAACATGACACCTATTTATTCTTCTTAATGGATATGGACATGTGGAGTTCAGGGTTATTCCTCCCCCTTTGATAATTTTCATCCATTTTGGGAAGTTCTAGGCGTATTTTTGTATCATATGAGTTATGTTTATTCCTCCCCATATCTTTTTTATTGTTTCTCCTATATAAGCTATGATTTTGGGATAATTATATTTTATGGATTTACAACAATTCCACTGGATCATGGTGGAGTCATACATTTTTTATGGGTCTTCCATGAAGCCTAATGAGAGGGCCGGTCGAGATGATGTTTCCATGTCATCACATGCCTTTTAGGTGAAGGTATATTTATGTTTTAATTTTCAATTTTTTTATACCTAAATTTATTTATCTAGATATTTAATTGGATATATTAAATGTGGATTTTTTTTCTTAGGCCAGGGCCTACATCGAGATAGAACCACACCCCATCACTTGGGGTTTCAGTAATCAAAGTTGACCGATTAGTTTTAAGAATTCACTCCTATTTAAATTAAGTTGTTAAATTAATTATAAATTGTTATAAATAATTATTTTATATTTATTTTTTTGATTTAGTGACTCGAAATTATGGGAAGTGGTTATTTCATTGAGTTAAGCTTGTGTTGGAGTTTTAAGCTTATAGAACAAAAATGGGTAATTACTCTTGATCGAGGAAGGTGGTCCCTTGTATATTCCATATGGTATTGAATAATTTTTTCATTCATGGCATGTGATAAGTGGTATGTCTACTAAGGGATGAGGACCCCATTAAATTTAAGAAAATTGATTATTTACAATGAAAATTGAAGATAAACTAAACAATGTACCAAGGACCATGGAGAACACTTGGGCACTGACTTGATTGCCACAACCACCAAAGGAAAAGTACTTGATTATGTATTTGTATTCCTTGTGAAATTGAGACCTCAGTAGTGTTGTTTATAAAATTTGATTAATGTGATGTAATGAACATTGTAGTAGGATCCCATAGTGACCTCCATAAAGAGGTTAGAGATAAGAAGATATGGATAACCTCAATTTTGGCTATGGGAGATGCATTAGAGATTTTTGGATATGTGTGATGAACATGGGGAATGTGTGCCTCCAACAATGAGATGTAATGAACTAGGTGGGTATACCATTATAAAATTGAAAGATAGGTCTTTTTTTTGGAACTACATAAGGTGACATGGAAAGAGGTTGGTCTTGAGGTCATTTTCCTTGTTGATTCTTTCCTAGGGGTATAGTGAGTTCTTGATGGGACTTGACATTGTAGAGGGAAATTCTTCCCCCCTAAGGGAAAAATATTAAACTAAGAGTTATGTTTGAGATAAGTGGTCCCATGAATATTTTCCTAACTATTTTGTGGCATAGGG
This sequence comes from Viscum album, assembly GCA_963277665.1. Taxonomy (NCBI): domain Eukaryota; kingdom Viridiplantae; phylum Streptophyta; class Magnoliopsida; order Santalales; family Viscaceae; genus Viscum; species Viscum album. The sequence goes on along the minus strand of OY728121.1, from coordinate 1,400,063,414 downwards.
GACCCTAATAGGTTCCCTATGATATATTTAATCTAGTGTGAGGGTGTGTGTAATATATGGGTAGTGATTATTGTTGGTGTCACCTTATAACCTCAATCAATGATTTGAGAATGCTATAGATATAATGATTATAGGTTTTTCCCTAGAGAAGAAAACCTTATTATATGATATGGTCTTAGGTAGATGTATATCCCTATTGGGATGTTATTGGAAGAAGCACAACCCTATAATATGCATTTATAAACATGGGATTCCTTAGATGATCTCCTTGGATATTGAATTTTATCATATAACTAAGGAATTATCAGGACTATCTCATGAGGTTCAAAGATGATACCCAATGATTATGGAATTTTAAGAGTGATACCCCATGGATTCAGTGATGATGCCTGATATTTTATAATGCAAATGGTGATACACCTTGGGATCTAAGATAACCACTGATATCTTGGAATAATAGGGGTGGTAACCCTTGGGTTTAATAATGATGCCCACTACTTTATAATGCCAAGGGTAATACCCTTTAGTTTTTTCAATGATGGATTATGATTTTGGATCACCTAGTATTACCTCCTATGGTTTTTATTGGATATTGATGACTATTGAATTCCAATTTTATCACCAGAGGTATGGTGATGAAACCAAACATTATTATTTGATCACATAGTTTTACCAGGGAGGGATCAAATTTATATCTAATACTACACGCCACAAAGGATAATCTCACGGGGGTTGGTTTATTGAAATTATATGAGTTTTTATAGTCATGTGACATACTTATAGACAATATTTCATTAAAAAATGAAGGTTTGGGTCAATTAGGTTTGCATGATAGAACCCAAGGATCAAAATTGGTTATTTTTTTATACTTCCATTGTTACGTTTTATTTATATTCTGATCATATCACATGTGTAAATTGATTTCACTGGTTATGTGTGGTACTAAATTAACGGTTCCCTATAGAGTTTTATTCACATCCTATTTTAGATGCCATCGAACTTGGGTACCCAAGAAACATTCATTGGTTGATAGTTGAAGTTAGGAAGAGGACCAGAATTGAGTCACTCAACTGGATAGTTTATAAAGGCTTATAGATTGGGTTAAGGTGAGGCTTGAGGATTTAATAGAGCTTATTGTTCTTTTGTTTTATTCTTGTATTCTTTTTTGGATATATGAACATCCTAATGGTATATTAGTGTTGTTGTGTAACTATATATTTCTATGTACTATGAAGAATGTTTTTTATGGATTGATATTGTTTGGTTTATTTTTAATTACTATTGGGAACACTACTATGGGGGTATTCTATTGTCATGGTTCTAACATATACCCCAATCACTATTCGAAATCCTCTGGTATATGGGGAGGAATTCATGTGGTGAGATGATGAACTTTTTTGGGGATCCAGTTGAGTGTCCTAAGACTTGAGATGCTATAACAATCTAGCTATAACTCATGTGGTCAAAATTATTTTGAAACATTAAGCTCATGTACATTCTATGGTTTGAACTTCCCAATGAATTTTTCATCAATCTCAAACTTTTTTCACTCACTCATAGATTCTCTAATTTTTTGTGTATTTTACTATGAAAAACATGGAAAAGAATCTCAAAGATCTCCATACTTTAGTTCAGCAGGTAGATAAGGGAATGACACATGAGAATCCTTGTATTATTATAGTGAAAACGAGAAAGGTAAATTAGAAAATTCCTAAGACTAAATATATATATAAGGAATCTTTGTAATTTAATTCCAAGAAGTGGAATATTAAGAGGAAAGAAAGGGAGCAAGATTTTTTTTGGTTTCAAGTGGGTTATAGAGGGCCACTAGATAAATATCCTCACTAAGAGAAAGAACAAAGGGGATGATTTAAATGTATTTTTCTTCGAGTGAAATATTTATATTTATATGAATTGGGTATTAGATATATCTTGTGATGCTAAAATTTTAATTTGGTAATAGGATCTATGTATGTTCAGAAGAGTTGTATAAGGTGAGGTAAATCTAACTACCTCTTACAAAGAAAGACTCAATGTAGTCTTTATTGGAGTTGGTTCCTTGGAACCAATGACTTTTTAATTTTTTATTTCCTTTATATTCAAAAAAAATATTAAAAAATGTTATATCATACACTGATTGTTCTTATATATAAAATTAATGTGATAATTTCCTTGTATTATTTTTTATATTAAAATGTTTTTGATACCCGAAAAATGTGCATCGACAAAATCACAAAGGAAGAAATACCAAAATAAGATTATTGTCTTCCTTGAAAAATAATAGGAAGGAGAAGGTGGATATGGATCCCAGATCACATAAAAAATCTAAGATATATGAAATTGTGGGTCAAACATAAGGTCACATGAAGGATCAATGTGTAGCACATAGTCCGTGGAAGGCCTCATAAAGCCTTCTTGACAAGCCCTTTTTCCATTGCAAAGGTGCCTCATACAATCTATGGTCATGCGTCTAAAACCAAATAATCTCCCCCAAGACACATGTATTGTCAACTGACATATTCTTAAAAATCCTCCAAAAGTCCTTCGAACATTGGAGAACAATATCAAAAATTTTGGAACCTATTGTGATCCTAAAATGCACGCGATGTTTCACCGATTTGGTGAATGATTATCCTTTTAAACATTCAAAAAAACTCATGAGACCCCAATAATTTGTAAAAAACAATGGAAATAAAAATGGGGGGGGGGGTTGCAGGTTCCTCTTATGGTTGAAAAAATCACGTGACATGCCCCTAGAGATCCAAAAGACATTGCGAGACCTCGATGACATGTCCACATCTACTCATGAAATCCCACTGTCATGTCATCCTCATCACGTGAAGAGCCTCATGTATGTCTAGGAAAACCTCAAACTAACCATTTGGACCCTTATGGACCAATGGATGGAATTTTCCATGATATAATTTCACATCTCCATAGGACCATTTTTGGTCACACGACACATTACCAAGAGATAGAGTAATTGTATTATATAATACTCATTCAATCTCACACGATCCCCAACCATCCTAAAAAAAGAAAAAGAAATAAAAAAGTGTAATAGGAGGGAGCCTATCGTGGTTTTAAAAATAATGAAACATGGATAGGCTGTCCACTACTTGGTCTTGCAAGACCCTTTGATGAGTTGGCCTGATCTAGTAATGGCCCTTTGATGTGGACTCTGATCATGTGAAGGCCCCTAGACACATCAATATGAAAATATGGAAGTCTTATGGCATTCCTGCATGATTCAAAAATATCCCATTAATTGGAAATAATCCAATAAAGGATGCATTAATGGGATGGACTCATAGTCACTAAAAATTAGGTGACGCCCTCAGAGTGATCCATGATACGGACTAATGAAGATGCATGATGTCGATGCCCTCCACCAGCTCTAGCTAGTATTTTCACAATACGCACTGAACAATGTGGTAAAAACATGGGTGGGGAGGCCTATAAATCCCCCACCATAGCATGAAAAATTCACGACTACTCTCTAAATGAGAAGTCAGACCCTTTTGATCCAAGAACCAGAGAAGATTTCTTGGAGTGATTGATCACCTGACCAATAAGTTTTCTATCAGATAAGATAATAGAGAACAACCAAAGCAACCATGAAACATGCATAAGCACTATGAATGATCAATCGTAGATCATGTAAAGGAATTATGGAAGGGATCATGAAAAAGATTCGGTATATCTGCTAAATCACATGAGTGTAAAAACAAGATAACTGTGAAAAAATATGGAATTCTCAATATACAGTATAGAAAAGATTTTAAATATGGTAGAATTATGTGAATATCACACATAATGAACCTCAATCACTTTTTGTGGACCACCCAGGACACAAAACATCATTGTGACATGTTTCCTAAATCTCACGATGCTTCTTTAGTATACTATTTGGGTCCTGTAAAGTCCTCGGGACTTGTCAAAGAAAGTCACATGGTTCCCCTTCATCATTCCACCAAAGTCTCAAGAAAACCTTTGGAAATTCCATTCAAGCCTCTTGATGTCTTTTAGATGTATCGCCAGACTCATATGGTGGAACCAATTCATGTACGGTGAGTCTCGCGGTTTCACCCAGGCATGTACGTCAGCTCATGTGTCGTCCCTCGGACATGACATCCGGGCTTCATGATGTCTATCAGACATGTTACATGAGACATATGACACCCTTCAAGACATGTCACACTGACTCTCACAACGACCCCAGAAGTGTCAGAGATGACATGAGGGTATGTTAGTTGGATCATGAAACACCCTAATGGAATGTTTTCCAAGATCATGTGCTAGATTTCCAGATTAACTAGCCAGATCTTGTGATATCCTATAGAAAATCCATCCTTGATCATGTGATACTCATCAAACATTCAATCCAAGATATGTGATGTCCCTCAGACAATCCAACTGGATCATGAAATTATCTTTTGATATGTTTGAAAAATAACTAGAAATTTCTAGACATACTTTGACCTGTCAAAACATACAATCAAGGAATGCCAAGAAGGCATTCATGCATGTTAGGTAGGTAAGCAGGTATGATCAGGTAGGCATCTGAAGGCTTGATATTATCATATAGCCTCGGTCTGTATGCCCCAACCGAAGGGAAGCATTTGTGTGTAATCCATAATATGGGAAACTTCAAGTACCTTAATTCATTTTGTAACCAGGATATATAGGAATCCTCTCAGAGGCCTGAGATTAACATTAAACATCCAAAGGGTTTTACCATTACATAAGTCCTGTATCCATGATCAATGAGGCAGATCATATTCCATCCCTAGTTTCTTACACAGATCATAGCTCACATGGGCTTATAGAGTTTAAATAATCTTCTCATTTGACTCACAATCCTCTATAAAGGTAAGGTAAATCTCAGAGTGTAAGACCCAATCAATGACATAATATGATATATACCACTTATTGGGAAATCTCAGCATGTTATCCCCAATCAATTGAAATATGATAATTGTGATTCCTCCAATAACCATAATATATTGGATTCCTTCCTAGGACTGGAGCTTAAATAAGCATCCATTTTGATGTAATCCCCTTATCTCCAATATTTTGACCATCAGGATCCAATCATTCCTAAGGACTCATCACTCTACCTCATCCCTCGGTAGATCGAGAAATCCACTCAACTAAGATGAATCTGATTCTTTCCATAACTAGGATATGTTGGATTCTACTTCAAAGAATGACCTCTATATTAACATCCAAGGGTTGTCTCAGTACATAAGTCCTAAATCCACATGGAATAAGGTTGATCACTAGAAATACCTTAGTTCTCACACTAGGCGTATCTCATGCATTCTTAGAGAGTTTAAATGAACACATAATTGACATTATGAATCTACTCCATCCATGTAAATCTTAGTATGGAAGCCTTAATGAGTGGAAAAATACAAATATCCCCCATACAAGTTAATATACCTTGGTGCCAGTCTTGAGGGTGTGATCGAACTATGATAACTTTGATCCCTGCCATCACCAAGATTCATTAGATGTTTCTTCAAGACATGAGCTCAAATCTATGGTGCCTAAGTGCATGTGCATACATCCTTTCTATATGATGTTTAAATGCATGAGTTTGACAAATAATGTGGGTTTAGATTCTTCTAATAACGAGGATATGTAGGACGCCTCATAATTTCCAAATCCCCTCATCAGAATATTAACTTCCTTCCTACATGGTATATAATTCCTAAGTACCTATTTATATGGCTTCAACACACAAGAATATACCCATTAATGGGGAAACATATGAAGAACCTCGAATACATAGAGACTAATTGTAACACCCCGAAATTTTATGAAAAATATTTTTTTAATTTCACTAATGTCTTGTGTTGTACGCTACACCAAAAGGAGCTTGTACAACACGCATCCTTGACTTGCCTTGTATTGCACGCAATCGTGACCTTCCTCGATAGCGTGTGTAGTACGCAATACCGAGTTTCACTAAACAACGATATGCTATTAAAATATTATTAAAACTAGCCGTTATGAATAGTAATAACCACCTTTTAAAATTTTAGAAATTTTATCTCTCAAAATGGACTTCATTTTTGGATTCGGAGTATCGAATTTAGCCTAAGGTGAAATTTTGGTACTTTTCGGATAACTTTCATATTCTGATGAATAGTGAAAATTACTAAATTTTAATTAAAAACAAATTTTTTAATCGAAATAATTAATAGTGATAAATTATTAATTTGAGTGGTTTTAAATTATATTTAGAATATATTTTTACAATTCAATACAATGTTGGTCATTGGATGTAATTTCACATTTACACCAGACATAAACAAGTGTTAATCTTTTGATAGTTATTATCTCTTAAAAACACGCTATTTGTTGTGGTAGCGGAAATTAATTATAAAATTAATTAATGCAACTTATATGTTGGTAATTTTGTAAAATAGAAATCATTTTTTAATTCATAATATCAATTATAGCTTAGGGTGAAATTTTGGCATTTTTCTGAAAAACTTCAATTTTTGATGAATAGTGAAACTACTAAGTGGTAGTTAAAATTTTTTTTTTTTCATAAATCTTAATTTTACCGCTTCTGTGAATGGAATTTCAAAAATCCTAGAGACGCGGTTGATGTCAGTAAGTAAAATGTGGTTCAATGAGATGAAAATAATTTTTGGTGAATAGTAACTTTTTACTTTTATTTACCACGGTTAAAAGTAAATAGGATAATTAAGGGTAAAAATGATATTAATATTACCCTAACACATGTCCTAATCCTATTGGACAAGTGTATCGCGACAAAAAACAACCTTAAGTGTAAAATATTATCATTTAGGCCCACTTGGATTAGATTAGGACATTTATTATTATTTAATTCAAAGAAGAGTTAAAAGAGTTAAAATCAAAGTTTATTTACTAAAAAATTTTTAATATAGGGTTATACATAATATAACTTCGACTATAAATATTAATTAGAAAGATAAAAAGAGTTCCTACATAATGGTATTTTATTTGTAATTTTTATACTTTAAATAATTTAATTTATTTATGACACAACGATGATGCAGTAATTACCTTTTTAAGAAAATATTAACATAATTGATGTTATAAATGCCCAAATAAATGTAATTTGAGACTTTTTATGACTTACACTAATTTTCTAGGTTAATATGACATGTTATTGTTGATTTACGTAACTTGGTTCGAACTTATCATTCTGTTAGAAATTTCATAAAAATCATGTACCAAATAGTGTCAAAATTGACATAAATTAGTTTTTAAAACAAATATTATATTATTAATTGTTATTTAATTCCTAAAAATCTAAGGTTCTGCCAAATGACTTAGATAAGGATATATATATTAATAATAAACAACTTGGGGTTCGTTTGGCTTCATATAGTAAGTTTATTAACCATATAGTGTAAGAAAACAAAAAGACACGGTAAAAGTTAAATTATTTAACTTAGAGTTAAATCTAATTGATAAGGTTAAAATAATAACCTAAACTTGTATAAATCCTATTGGATGAGATGATTTAGACCCATCACCACTTTATCTTCGAAATAAGACCATTTGTAACCATTATAAACCGAATTTGACCTTAATATAAAATAATATTTTGAGATTTTCCTAAGATGCCCCTCTCCTCCCTTACAAAAGGGCACCTCCTCCCTCTCCTCCTCACACCAATTTGAGCATTCAAGCTCGGCCCAACCCTGACAAAATCTCTTCTCCACTTCCCTAGTATCATCCTATAGGTCCTGGTATTCTTCAAAGACCATCCATTGTTCTTTAAGTGGAGGTTAAGTGAAGGCGCGTCAAAAAGAGGTAATATCCATTACCGATCTTTTTCAATTTCTTTCTTCTTCAACTTCTTCTTCTTTGGTTGTTTCATAATAAAGTAATAACATCAGTATTTATTATATACTGATATGTTATTATAAATATGAAACAACTCTAATTAACCTTCTATCCATCCTACAGAAAAAGGAAATCACCGCGCGTGCGTACGTACAGAATACCGTCTCCACACCGTGGTGTAATCTATTTTCCGCCACCACCTTAATTGGATGGGTATAATGGTGTAATGAGTAACTATATATGATTATTATAAAGTTATATTGATACTAAAATATTATACATACACTTAAACACAATTCCACGACCATGAGAACGATATCATCGCTCGTGCGTACGTACGGACTACCGTCTCCACGACGCGATGAGATTCATTATCCATGTTAACCATTACAGAATGATTATAAAGTATATATAATGAATAATAATGGAATATATTACATGGTAAATCTACTTTATTTATGTATATATATATATATATGTCATCTACTTACTTCCAATCAAGACAATAAGGAAAGTAAAACAGCATTCATGCGTACGGACGGACTACCGTCTCCATGAACGGTATGTTTCATTTAATTTATCTATATATTATATATATATATATATACTGAATATATATGATATATAAATCATACTTTATATTCTGGAAGTATGTAAATCATGATATAAGTAAAAATAATGTGAAGAACAACAAGTCCAAACACCTACGACAAATGAAACGATTTTACCCAAAACGCTTCTTTAACATGAATTTACAAAAGAACGGGTAATATAAAGTCATAAGTGGACCATATATGATATAATAACAATGAATATGATTCTGGAATAAGTCAATAACATGATTTAAATCATTATACAGGAGGTTCGGACACGTACAAAGCAAGTCGGACCTAAGGTAAGGGAAAATATCGCAATCTCAATTTTTATCCGAGATTGTTTATACTTTGAAATTTATTGGGGTGTATTTTATCATCCACATCCATGTTTCATCAATATGTAATATTATTTCCATCGACCTACAATTTTTTAAATCCATTTTTACCCTTCGGGGAGTTTTTATTAAAGGATATGAAAGGAATCTTTTGTCATTTTTCGTACGAGGTACTTTTTGACTTTTCCGACAAAAGTACGAAGAATGTTTTTTTACTTATATGGAATGAATGGATTTTTAAAACATTATTTACAAGAAGCTTCCTTTACAAGTTTTCAAGTTTATTTTTAATCAAATTATTTTATTTTAAAATTGTATTACATGTTAATAAAGGAAAACTGTTTTTGAAGTAGAAAGGATATTTTCCTCAAGAATGGAGTTCAAGTGTTTTATTAAAATTATTTTCCATCTAAGATAATAAAGGGTTATGTATTTATACCTATTATTAAATTGATTTGATTATGTTGTGATGGAATTATTTTTATGAATTCCTTTATCTTATATGAATTGTTTTATGATGTCATGATGTTAAAGATTCCCATTTTTATTACATGGGTTATGAAATGATGTATGATTTATGATTTTGTGGCACACATAAGAATGATATCATTATGAGATGGGTGGGACCTATATCTCCCTCCAATTCATTAGGTAAAGATTTTATATCTCATGAGATAGACATGGCTGGAATGGTAGGTTATACCGGTTCAGTGAAACCGGACTGAAACGAGGGTGACTCGGTTCAGAAAGGGACTTTATACACTAAGATAGTCTTGGCAATGAGTCTTGACTAACAAGAAATGATTATCTATGATTATGTGTGTATGCCACAAAGTTTCAGGTTTTAAGTTATGATTATTGGGATTTCATTTCACTACTATGATTTATCCCATGTTATGAAATTATGCTCTCTTTTGCAGGTTAAGATTTCCAAAAGTTATGTTCTTATGAATATGATGTGATTGATTTTTCTTTTGTTTACCCTTACTGAGAATTTGAGCTCACCCTTTTATGTTTTCTTTTCCCCAGGATATAAAGAAAGGTTTTAGGTAAAAAAAGGGAAGATCTTTATGGGAGATATTGAAGATCTTTCTCCACGATTAGAAGATTACGTTCCGAGTTTCCAAAGACACTAAACTATTATGATCCTTGTGTGTGTGTTTTTGTTATGTACTAAGTATTCCGCAAAAGTAATGTAATGTCTCTGTACGTCAAGGTTCGCGTCTCTACAGTTGGTATCAGAGGAAAGGTTTAGTCAACCTTTGGAAACTAGGATGCGAAAACGTTAGTGAGATCCCTAGAGATATTTCTAAGGTATGTCTAGGGATGTCCCTAAGGTAGTTACGTATAGGTTATAGTACTAGAATTACGCTAACGATCATAGAATTAAACCTAAGATGTTAGATATTGAAGGTACTCCCCCTTTATTATTTTGTTTTCCCTAGCATGATTTTTGCCTCTCACACTATTCTTTTTGGGTTTTAGACGATGGATGGAACCCGAAGGAACCGTGTTGATCAATGCAATGGACAGTGCAATGATTGTCCTCCTGAACAAAAAAATGTTATGGCAGATGGAGTGCAAAATCTTATTGCTATACTTACACAAGCTATGAATCATTCTGGACTTTCAAATGAGCAGAGAAGGGAACCATATTCTATTGAGTCCTTCATGAGGCAACATCCACCTTCTTTCAGTGGGTCTTCTGATCCACTTGTTGCTGAACAATGGATCATTACCACTGAAAAGATATTTTCAGTTCTTCAATGTTCTGAACATGATAAAGTCATCTTAGCAGTATATCGTTTGGAAGGTGAAGCTGATCAATGGTGGAATCTTATCAATAATACGAGGCAAAGAGATGAAATTGAGTCCATGGAATGGGACGAGTTCAAGAACTTCTTTTTCAATAAGTACTTCCCTCGTATTCTTCGAACAAATATGGAGAAGGAGTTTCTTGAACTAAAGAAAAAGGATGATGAATCTGTTGGTATATACGAAGCGAATTTTACAAGACTTGCAAGGTATGCATCTGGCATTATCATCCAACCTGAAAGTAAAGTTGATCAATTTTTCAGTGGCTTAAAATCAAGTCTTCGAAGGGCATTAGCTATAAGCGACTTTAGTAGCTATGAAGAAATTGTGCGTTGTGCTATCAAGGTAGAAATGGAAGTTGGTGTTACATATCCATCTCATGGTTTTGACAAGAAACGAAAGATGGAGTTCAAGGAGAAATCTCAGAATAATGGTGAAAAGAAGATGAATGTTTCCTTATGCACAATGTGTGGAAAGAAGCATGGTGGAGATTGTCTTAAAGGGACTAGAAAATGTTTTAAGTGTGGAAAATAAGGTCATCGAGCAGCTGAGTGTCGAAGTAATGGAAAAAGGGATTCTAATGATGTGAATAAAGCAAACACTACAGAGAACGCACCACCAACACTTCAATGCTTCAAGTGCAAGGAAATGGGGCATTATTCTAATAAATGCCATAATCCAAGGGTTAGTGATGATCAACATGAGAAACCACATAAGGCAAAGGACAAATGGAAGTCACATGCGATCACTATTGGCGATGTTGAATATGAAAACGATGTGGTGGAATGATTAAGTGTTTAGGTAATGGGATTCCAAAATAATGTGGTATCATAAAGTATTGGAATATTTATGTGTTGGTCTAATGTGGTATTCAAAGTGATTGAGATATTTTTTTTGGAAATAAGATGATATGCACATAATGAAGGGAAAACGAGAAAATGAAATGTTTAATAGTATTCATGAGCTCATGATTGATATAAGGACTAAGTGATATCATGGTTTGAGTATATAGAATTTTGACTACATTCATGTTTTCACTAAGGCATTCAAGAGAATATATGATTAAGGACTTTGAATGTTTGGAATGTGACCAACAAAACATATCTTATGATATATGGGGATCGACGATGGTGTTAAATCTTTGGTAATCGTTTTCACTATGTTATGAGAATGGACTACAGTATTATGGATAAGCCTAAAGATTGGAATGGATTATGTTGGACATAAGTTAGTATTGTTTAAGGATAGAAGTTTTTTCGATATTATTGATGGGATGTTATAGTAATATAGTTTTAGAAAAAGGACAACCTGCAGGACGGGCGACAACCCATCGCGTCGGACAAGGCTGTGGAAATCGAACCCCCAATCGAAGTGTGACTGGCCTTTATCGCCTACCACTGGCCTAAAGGAAGTCTCTGTTTAGTAGAAACTAGTTTTATTAAATTAAGAATTATGATATATGAAGTATAAGTCCATTTTAGGAACCATATATGATTAATCTCACTATAGATCGACTTATGTATATAATTTTTGCTAACCTTTTGTTTGAGACAGATGGAATGACCCGTCATTCTATCACATGATCTGCTAACACTTCACGAATAAAAAATTCAACTTCATTTATTTAAGAGATGAAGTGGAAATTGTTCAAGGCACGAACAACAGTGAGATTGTACCAAAATGAAGTAAGTATTTATTATAATTCAAATTTTCAACTTTAGGGAAATGATCTTGAAAACCAAAAATGTTGTCCTAGTGATATTATACCTGATGAATCAGATGGTACCTTATATAATCACAAATCTATGGATTTGTGATTACTGGCTTTTCCATATCCATGTTCTCTACCACTCTCCATCAGAACATGATGGTTAGATTTCTCTTCCATATCCATATTTTCACCTATGTGGAAACCCAGTGATTAGTTTATTTGGGTAACCGTTACGTTTCATACCTTTGTTTTTAAAGATTGGTTTTGGTATTCCTTTTTACGATGTGGGTTTCTATTAAAGATACTTTCGAATAGTAAACCATTTATAACCCCGACGAATTTCGAGGGCGAAATTCATTTTAAGGGGGGTAGAATGTAACACCCCGAAATTTTATGAAAAATATTCTTTTTAATTTCACTAATATCTTGTGTTGTATGCTACACCAAAAGGAGCTTTCACAACATGAATCCTTGACTTTCCTTGTATTACACGCAATCGTGAGCTTCCTCGATAGCATGTGTAGTACGCAATACCGAGTTTCACTAAACAACGATATGCTATTAAAATATTATTAAAACTAGCCATTATGAATAGTAATAACCACCTTTTAAAATTTTAGAAATTTTATCTCTCAAAATGGACTTCATTTTTGGATTCGGAGTATCGAATTTAGCCTAAGGTGAAATTTTGGTACTTTTCGGATAACTTTCATATTCTGATGAATAGTGAAAATTACTAAATTTTAATTAAAAACAACTTTTTTAATCGAAATAATTAATAGGGATAAATTATTAATTTGAGTGGTTTTAAAGTATATTTAGAATATATTTTTACAATTCAATACAATTTTGGTCATTGGATGTAATTTCACATTTACACCATACATAAACAAGTGTTAATCTTTTGATAGTTATTATCTCTTAAAAACACGCTATTTGTTGTGACAACGGAAATTAATTATAAAATTAATTAATGCAAATTATATGTTGGGAATTTTGTAAAATAGAAATCATTTTTGAATTCGGAATATCAATTATAGCTTAGGGTGAAATTTTGGCATTTTTCTGAAAAACTTCAATTTTTGATGAATAGTGAAACTACTAAGTGGTAGTTAAAAAAATTATTTTTTTTCATAAATATTAATTTTACCGCTTCTGTGAATGGAATTTCAAAAATCCGAGAAACACGGTTGATGTCAGTAAGTAAAATGTGGTTCAATGAGATGAAAATAATTTTTGGTGAATAGTAACTTTTTACTTTTATTTACCACGGTTAAAAGTAAATAGGGTAATTAAGGGTAAAAATGATATTAATATTACCCTAACACATGTCCTAATCCTATTGGACAAGTGTATCTCGACCAAAAACAACCTTAATTGTAAAATATTATCATTTAGGCCCACTTGGATTAGATTAGGACATTTATTATTATTTAATTCAAAGAAGAGTTAAAAGAGTTAAAATCAAAGTTTATTTACTAAAACATTTTTAATATAGGGTTATACATAATATAATTTCGACTATAAATATTCATTAGAAATATAAAACGATTTCCTACATAATGGTATTTTATTTGTAATTTTTATACTTTAAATAATTTATTTTATTTATGACACAACGATGATGCAGTAATTACCTTTTTAAGAAAATATTAACATAATTGATGTTATAAATGCCCAAAAAAATGTAATTTGAGACTTTTTATGACTTAAACTAATTTTATAGGTTAATATTACATGGTATTGTTGATTTAAGTAACTTGGTTCGAACTTATCATTCTGTTAGAAATTTCATAAAAATCATGTACCAAATAGTGTCAAAATTGACATAAATTAGTTTTTAAAAAAAATATTATATTATTAATTGTTATTTAATTCCTAAAAATCTAAGGTTCGGCCAAATGACTTATATATGGATATATATATTAATAATAAACAACTTTGGGTTCGTTTGGCTTCATATAGTAAGTTTATTAACCATATAGTGTAAGAAAACAAAAAGACACGGTAAAAGTTAAATTATTTAACTTAGAGTTAAATCTAATTGATAAGGTTAAAATAATTACCTAAACTTGTCTAAATACTATTGGATGAGAGTATTCCGACCCATCCCTACTTTAGCTTCGAAATAAGACCATTTGGAACCATTATAAACCGAATTTGACCTTAATATAAAATAATATTTTGAGATTTTCCTAAGATGCCCCTCTCCTCCCTTATAAAAGGGCACCTCCTCCCTCTCCTCCTCACACCAATTTGAGCATTCAAGCATGGCCAAACCCTGCCAAAATCTTTTCTCCACTTCCCTATTATCATCCTAGAGGTCCTGGTCTTCTTCAAAGACCATCCATAGTTCTTTAAGTGGAGGTTAAGTGAAGGCGCGTCAAAAAGAGGTAATATCCATTACCGATATTTTTCAATTTCTTTCTTCTTCAACTTCTTCTTCTTTGGATGTTTCATGATAAAGTAATAAAATTAGTATTTCTTATATACTGATATGTTATTATAAATATTAAACAACTCTAATTAACCTTCTATCCATCCTACGGAAAAAGGAAATCACCGCGCGTGCGTACGTACGAAATACCGTCTCCACGCCGTGGTGTAATCTATTTTCCGCCACCACCTTAATTGGATGGGTATAATGGTGTAATGAGTAACTATATATGATTATTATAAAGTGATATTGATACTGAAATATTATACATACACTTCAACACAATTCCACGACCATGAGAACGATATCATCGCTCGTGCGTACGTACGGACTACCGTCTCTACGACGCGATGAGATTCATTATCCATGTTAACCATTAAAGAATGATTATAAAGTATATATAATGAATAATAATGGAATATATGACATGGTAAATCTACTGTATTTATGTATATATATATATGTCATCTACTTACTTCCAATCAAGACAATAAGGAAAGGAAAGCAGCGTTCATGCGTACGTACGGACTACCGTCTCCATGAACGGTGTGTTTCATTTCATTTATCTATCTATTATATATATATATACTGAATATATATGATATATAAATCATACATTATATTCTGGAAGTAAGTAAATCATGATATAAGTAATAATAATGTCAAGAACAACAAGTCCAAACACCTACGATAAATGAAACGATTTTACCCAAAACGCTTCTTTAACATGAATTTACAAAAGAACGGGTAATAAAAAGTCATAAGTGGACCATATATGATATAATAACAATTAATATTATTCTGGAATAAGTCAATAACATGATTTAAATCATTATACGGGAGGTTCGGACACGTACAAAGAAAGTCGGACCTAAGGTAAGGGAAAATCTCGCAATCTCAATTTTTATCTGAGATTGTTTATACTTTGAAATTTACTGGGGTGTATTTTATTATCCACATCCATGTTTCATCAATATGTAATATTATTTCCATCCACCTACAATTTTTTAAATCCATTTTTACCCTTAGGTGAGTTTTTATTAAAGGATATGAAAGGAATCTTTTGTCGTTTTTCGTACGAGGTACTTTTTGACTTTTCCGACAAAAGTACGAAGAATGTTTTTTTAACTTATACGACATGAATGGATTTTTAAAACATTATTTCCAAGAAGATTCCTTTACAAGTTTTCATGTTTATTTTTAATCAACTTCTTTTAGTTTAAAATTTTATTACATGTTAAGAAAGGAAAAGTGTTTTTGAAGTAGAAAGGATATTTTCCTCAAGAATGGAGTTCAAGTGTTTTATTAAAATTATTTTCCATATAAGATAATAAAGGGTCCTGTTTTTATCCCTATTATTACATTGATTTGATTATGTTGTGATGGAATTATTTTTATGAATTCCTTTATCTTATATGAATTGTTTTATGATGTCATGATGTTAAAGATTCCCATTTTTATTACATGGGTTATGAAATGATGTATGATTTATGATTTTGTGGCACACATAAGAATGGTATCATTATGAGATGGGTGGGACCTATATCTCCCTCCAATGCATTGGGTAAATATTTTATATCTCATGAGATAGACATGGCTGGAATGGTAGGTTATACTGGTTCAGTGAAACAGGACTGAAACGAGGGTGACTCGGTTCAGAAAGGGACTTTGTCCACTAAGATAGTCTTGGAAATGAGTCTTGACTAAAAAGAAATGATTCTCTATGATTATGTGTGTATGCCACAAAGTTTCATGTTTTAAGTTATGATTATTGGGATTTCATTTCACTACTATGATTTATCCCATGTTATGAAATTATGCTCTCTTTTGCAGGTTAAGATTTCCAAAAGTAATGTTCTTATGAATATGATGTGATTTATTTTTCTTTTGTTTACCCTTACTGAGCATTTGAGCTCACCCTTTTATGTTTTCTTTTCCCCAGGATATAAAGAATGGTTTTAGGTAAAAAAAAGGGAAGATCTTTATGGGAGATATTGAAGATCTTTCACCATGATTAGAAGATTACGTTCCGAGTTTCCAAAGACACTAAACTATTACGATCCTTGTGTGTGTGTTTTTGTTATGTACTAAGTATTCTGCAAAAGTAATGTAATGTATATGTACGTCAAGCTTCGGGTCTCTACACTAATTCACTAATGAGATCACCATCTTCTAAATATGATAGAAAATTAACCCATAAATAATTTTTAGGGTAACAGGTCTTGTATCATGATTAGGAAGAGATTCATGAATGTAACTTAAATCTATAAGAGAGTCCTAGATAGGATAAAATCCCCCCCAAAAGGGTGTGATGAGATAGACCTCCCATCCCATCGACCAATGCGAGTCCCCAAGAATCATTGGGTCTAAAACCCCAATTGACCACATGAAGTCTGAAAGTATCTCCATACTAAGTTATGGATGATGGAAAAATTTCTAGTTTCCATTAATACAGACAATGATAAATCTACGTTATTAGTTATGAAAGACCTGAACCCCTCACAACCAACCATTGAGCTAAACTGAATACACCTCAATGGGGGTTCTAGATGTATCCTTCCTGATGAAGAAAAAATGGTGAACCCAGTGTGAATATATCAAATAAAAAAACGACTAGGTTATTATCCATAGAGACTTTTTTTTCACAATATATGAAAAAATGGTGAACCTGACATGGATCTCTCAAGAAAAAAATGACTGTGTTAATTATCCGTTGGGCCATTTTTTATTTTCATACTCCATGCAAGCATTGAGCCCGAAATAGTGATTTTTTGGCATACCATATGTCACGACACATTGTTGGAATATCCCTAAAAGATGATAAGAATTGTATAAATCATAAAAATAATCCTATGTTATTATGGATATCATGAGATAAGTCCACCCTAGTACTGACAAGTCCACACAAGAAAAATTGATGGATCTGAAATATGTGAAAAATTTTGTTAACCATGCATATCTAATTGAGAACATCATGCCTATGATATTTCACTAATTGGTGAAACATTTATGTGTTTTCTTCATGAATGTAGATATTTATCTCATAAACATTATCCGAAATCAAGATAATGTATTCATCATCTAGTGACCATTATATTAAATCACTTATGGAATCAAACCCTGTGGGTTAGAAAATGATATCACCTACCCAACAGATTCAACGTCTTGTGGTGAACATAATGATTAGGGAGTATCACTGATGTGGTATAATCCTGACCCTAGAAGTTACCCTAGAGGTTCTCTATGCATGAAAACTAAAGAATTGGCATCAACCCAAAAAATATGTTTCTAATTCAGTGGACCATGTTGCTATCACCAACTGCTTCAGGAGATTATACCCAGAGTGTGAAAACCACTACCTCTCTCTTAGATGAAGGTGGACCGTGGGGTCAAACACGACTCCCTTCTGGTTCTGGTTCCATTGAGGAGGCCACTTGTCTTCTTCTATTTCTAGCATCATCTCACCAAACCCCTCTAGTTTCTTGTTGAGGGTACCACCAGACACATTACTGTCTCTAATGACCATAAATAGGTAGCAAGGAAGACACACTGTGTGGTGAATACACTGGATATCTAGGAGGGAGATCATACCCACACTCATTCTAATGGTGTCTTCTAGCATATTCCTGCATTGAAAACTGAGCAAGCTCATATCCCTGCTCACTCAGAACATGTCATTGGACATATACCCATATAATTCATAGGGGAGGAACTTATCCCTACCACCATGAATGAATTCCATCATTATATTCTAGTGGAACAAGGAGGTTATAAGTGGGAACATATCCTTGATTCAATTGATGATATTTTCTAGTACATAATGGAGATGGAAAAGGTTCTGGCTTATATCCCTGCACAAACTTCTCTAAAATTACAATATGACTTATAAATAGTTAAAGGACTCCACCAGAATATTTCATCACTTGTTCAGATGTAGGGATAACTATATATTCTTATCCCTATATCCACAATAGATGTATGGTATGATCATTATGAAGAAGTGGCTACTCTGGAACAACAAAAAATTTTCTTCCATCCAGGAGGATTATCAGTATAATATGATAAAGGATGAGGCATAAGACCAGTCTCATTGTCCCATTCCAACTAGGGATTACTAGGTGAAAGTGGAACATGCCTTAGGATAGGGGAACATTCCTTTAAAAATAGTCGAGTGGAATATTCCAAAGCCCTAGGACCGTGCGCATATCCCTATTCTTGTCGAAGATCACCAAGTGAGTGGTGAACATGCCTTAGGGCATGCTCACATTCCTATCAACAAAGTCCAAAAACATACTCCAAAGGCCCAGGATCAGGCATATATCCCCATTCTGGTCGTGTCATGAACCAGCCCAAGTCGACCCTGAACCGGTCACCTGATCCGGCCCGTGACATGGCCCGAGGGGCGTTCCCGATCCCCGCGGGCTTTCAACTAGTGTCGGGAATCAAATTTAACAGGTGGGAATGATTTGGCCCAAAATAAAACAAACTAAGCAGCGAAAAAAATAGTACAAAAGAAAATAAATAAAGAACAACCAACAACGCTACTAACCTGACTACGACCAAAACTCCACGTGACCCTGTGGGTCACTCTCTAATACCACAAACAACGTTGCTCAAGGAGAACAACTGAAACTGGAACCTACAACAGAACTAAAAAACAAGAAAACACTATAGGCATGAGTATTAAAACTCAGTAGGCTAGCTCGATAAATCTATTCCCAATGCACTACCATTAAAATAAAAGAAACATCATTTCAAGTTTGAACTACAATCTATAAAAGTATGTTTTTTCTAAATATTTTACTTAAAAACAAAGTACAAACCATTGCCCTTAACCATTTCCAAATTTGGGTTCATTTCATTAGTTTCAATGGCTTTTTAGAAAGGGAAAGTGATGTTCATATTTTCAAATTTGTACAAAGAGGATTAAACACTTTTATTTGAAAACAATTTTTAGAAACATCTATTCACAAGCAATTTTCCACTTTCCAAGGAAAACAATACACCAGAAATTCAAAAAGTAAAACACACAGCAAGGGAAATGTAGGTATACTTATGAGCATCATAATCACTACTGAAAGCAACAAAATCCGAATAGACATGGGTGAATCTACGAGATCGAGAATAACCCAGAAGACACCAATACATGAGAAATCATCCTCGTTGACATGTCACGATGAAATCAAAACGCACAATACGCTCAACCATCCTCTCTCAGGTAGGTCGAGGGAAAATCATATAGCAATAAACCCAATATATCCACCTACTATGGGCCACTGGTCAGTACCATAACCTACCAGTGTAGCAATAATTCTTAGAATATTCTCTCAATATGCCAGATTCCTATGTCTCAGGTGTTTGGAAAGGGGGTGAGCCAACCGATGCCAACCGATCATCCAATCACATATATATATATAAAGCATAACAGGCATCACCTCGAGCCACTCCATGGAACAACCTCCTGCCTTTAAACTACTCAAGTACCCAGGAGCCTCTAAGCGCAGCCTCCCAAACAATCAATTGCAACCAAGGCATGAAAGTTGTCCTAGGAGGGTTTTTTATCAATACATTTTCATCACTTTCCATAAAGTGCCAAACGGGCATTAAATACATTTCACAATCACTACTCTAAAAGAACCAAAACGCTTGTTCATGCTTGAGAAGAAATAATTTATCATTAAAACCATAACTACATTTGAAATTCCGTGAATTATTTTTAAATACCAAATGAGAATTATTTCAATACTAGGTGTCCGCTCGTCAAGAAAATGTTTCAAGTGTCGTGTATAAAATAAACGGCTCTTTTTTACACCAAATAATAATCTGAAAATTGATTGTATTATATTAAAAATTAATTATCTTATATTATCTCACATTTTTTAAAATTAATAAAATATTTAATTTGAACAATTAGTGTGTACAAAAAGTAAGAAATAATGTAACTTAAATTTTAAAAAGAAGTGTAACGGGAACCTACCTCAACTCGCAGCTCGAACGTGACAACGTGACAACATGACACACCTCGCATAGGTGCACAAACACGCACAAACCAATAAGCGCGGTAACGTGGGGTTACCATGCCAACGCACTGCAATAAATGAACAATAATAAAGGTACATGAACAAAGACCCAAAACAGTCCAAACGAATAACTAGCGCAAAAGAACCACCTTGTAAAATTTTCAAAACACATCTCGCATCATCTGTACCATTTAATAAACCACTTTAAACATTATAAAAAAAATTACAAATAGTAACCCACAACTTACGCACCCAATAACCTCATCAGAACCCTCTTTTATGACCAAACGTACACAACGCCGCATCAAAAACATAATTAACCCCACTTGAACAGATTAAAAAACTAACTACACAATTAAGTAAACCATTTTCACAACTAACCAAAGCACTAATAAAATTTATTAAACAAATTTAAAATGTGCCGCATGACTCAAAATATCATGAACTCACTCAAAAATTCTTTTCTAACTAAACGCACAGTGACGTCACACCAAAACACAAATGCAACCCTTCAACATTTTAAAAAATCAACAACACAGTTTATAAAACACTGCAAATGGATCAACACGGGTTTCCAAAGAACAAAACACTCATATCACAAAACCACGATGTTATACAAATCAAAACATATTAACTTCATGTAAAACTATACTCAAACCAATAAAACTAATCAATGAGTAAGCTAAATTAATTAAATAAGAAAAATAATTCATCAAACAAAACTTATATGCGGAAAGACATACCTTTGGTGTCGAAACACCACAAACACAGTGTTCAAACTCAGCCGCACATCAAACGCACTGCAGGGGAGCAAAAGAAACAAAAAAATAATTAAATTATCAAGAATTTATGCCAAATATAATATCATACATGCTCGAAACCTAACCCCCAAATAAAAATGAACCAAAACTTACTATGAGGAAAAGGGCTAATAGAGGGAAATAAGAGGGTTCGAACGGAGAAGGCAAAGGAGGTCACCGGAGGGCCACTCGTCAATGGAGGGGAGACCGAAGGCCGACTGCTGGCTTGGTCGAGGCTAGCATGAGGCAGGGGGTGAGGGAGGTGGTGTGCGAGCAGGAGCCGGCGACGGAGGGTCTGGTTCATGGCAGGGAGAGGCGGCTGGAGTGGGAGATGGTTGGCGCAGGTCGCGTGAGCTGGAACGCGACGGGATGGCAGTGCCGAGGTGCGAGCAAGATTGTGGTGTCGGGGCATGTTGAGGAGAGGGGGGTTCCGGTGAGAGGAGGGAGCAGATGGGGATGGTCGATTCGCTGGAGCAGGGAGTGGGGTGGCGGCATCGGGCCGCAGAGTGGGAGTGGGGTGTAGACCCCGGGTCGCCGGAGCAGGAGAAGGAGCAGGGTGGCAGCGTCGGGTCGCCGGTATAGAAGCAGGGTGGCAGCGGTTCGCCGGTGGCTGTAGTAGGAGAGGCTGCGAGGGGCGCCGCTGGGTCAGGCGCGCTGCACCGTGCAGAAAAGAAAACGGGGGGGGGGGGGGGTGTCGCGGCCCTCCCCTAGGTTTTTCAACCCCTCACCTTTAAAAAAATTATTTCTTATAATAATGATAATAATAATAAAACTAATACTAATAATAACAATCATAATAATATAAATAATAATTATATAAATATAAATAAGAATAATACAAAACCAAAACAATAATAATAAAAATAATTAACAATATTATTATTATTATTAACAAACATTTTTTTCCCTTAATCCATTTAATTATCAAACTCTGAAAACTGGGTAACCACACGCTCAATGCATGTCTTTCAAAAAAAAACACGCACACAACTTGTGCACCTCAACGCAGTCTACTTGGGCACCCGCACAAACACCAGGGGTGACCGTGCGGTTACCTCTTATCATACGGTGCCCGTTCACAGGTCTGAAACCAAGTAAAAATAGTAAATTACGATGAATTTAATCTGGGACCCAACCCGAACATTGGCGCTATAAACCAGGTCCAAGAATTAATAAAATAAAGAAATGAATTAAAAAGTACAGGTGTGACAATTCTCCCTACCACAGACACTTTCTGCCCCCTGAAAGTCACCAAGCCAAAGGACTATACAAACTCAAGTCTATGCCCGAACAAAACCGAGAGAGAAAACAAAACAAAAACCTTAGGGTGACTATTCACTCCACAAGTCACACCCAACCAACTCAGGAGAAACCCCAACACGAGAGAATGGGAGAACACCAGAGGGTTATCCCCACCACAAGGACCTAACCAGTATGAAAATTTATACTCAAATACACAACCCGAGGGGGGGGGGGACCTGGGAACTCCCAACCGATCCAAACCAATTTCAGTAACACAAGAAAGGGAACACCTCCATTGAAACTTGGAACCCTCGACTCAAGCCAAAAACTTTCAACACTAAATAAAACTCAGAAGAAGGACTTAACCCCAACAGAAATTCGGAAACACCGCTCCTCAAGTCCACAAGACACAATAAATAGGCACCACTAAACCAAGATCAACTCATACAAGGGTCAAACACACTTTAAGAGAAATTCCCGATTTAGAAGACCCTATTCAGACAAACCAGACCGTTTATAATGCAATGGAACAAGTTTATCTCATTCTTCCATTGAAACAATGACCTTATAATGACGAAACAACTTTAGTGGTAGAGAAACAAGAACAAGAATATTTTAAAAATGTTTCCATCCCAACATGGAACACAAAACCAGGGTCGAGGCTTCACACCCTCAACAATTCCTGACTGTTCACGAGCTTCACCCCGAGACCTGAGGCTGGGGATCTGATGGAAGAAGCATCTTATGCCTCACAGTCAGACACAAGCATACCCCGATCAGGACTCCCTATTCGAACGACACTTATTTCATCACCTTTCTCGGTGACCTGAATGGTCACACAATAGCAGGACTTCGGAGGAATGCGGAAAGACAACTTGGAATGGAAAAAACAGTCATACCGATGGTACATTAGGAAGCATTCCGACAAATTAAATGTCAGAACCAACAATAATTACTTCTTATAGACAAGTTCTTCTCATGCGCCCCACTCACCAGATGCGGAACTCTCATGAACAACGAGAGGCAACCGATTTTCCAAGCACTTGGGCTTCGGTTGTCAACTCCATGAAGCTGCCGACACATGCCTTCACATACTCAGGTATGATCCATTAAAAGAATACAGACTTCAACACCTACCACGTCAACCCAACTACAACTATTTTGAGACATCCAACCTTCACTGATCCAAAACTGGACCCTCAAACAAACCCGAGACAACACAAGCTCTAAAATCTCGGGAGTTCCTAAATACCCGAAGACACTCTTTTCTTTCATCAAACCACATAAATTCCTATAACAGATCTCAATCACCTCGATAAATAGGAAAAACTTGATAGGAACTAGAATTGGGCATGACTCATTAACAAATTTCAGATACATTTCTGGGCGGCATATTCAGAACAACACATAGGGCACAAAACCAAAACCGACATCATGCCAAAACACAATCAAAATAAACACCCCAAGCCGAGACAACTGGACCGGAAGTTAAACGAATATAAATATAAACAAAATCCTCCTTTTTAAAATCACCATTTTCATTTAAATCATCAAAACTGCTTTATTCCCAAGACCATTTTTCAAAAATAGAATTCATTTTTCACTGGTCATAAATACATTTGTTAGAGAAAAACCAATTTCCAATACCTTTATATTTCGAAAACTCACCCATGGCATACCATGAATCATCACATGTGTGTCCATCCATTTTTATCCACATCGTACCTGCACAAGTGCCCCCATACACTTTTCGTTCATACCCACACACATGCGATCCTCCATAAATAATACCAAGGGTCACACCAAGCCACCCTTTACCAACTCCAAACAAACATTAACTTTCAAACCAAAGATCCTTCAATTTAAAAACCCACTTTACTAATTTAAAACCATTTTAGAAAAAACACTTTCATTTTAAGAATCACGTTCATTTCCAAAAGCACACTTACACCTACCCGATCCAAAAAAACAAAATCCACAACGAAGCACCGAAATGAGGAACTAGCAGTCGCACTTAACCTGGCGACATGGTAGTGAGCCACGCCCAGGTAAGCAGCAACAACTAGGAGTAACTTAAACCGTGAACTCATACTACACATGGGTCACTACTCCATGTGAGGTCACGACGTGACGTTGGCTCATCTCCATTGTCATTCCTCAATCCAAAACAAAAGCAGAAGACTCAAATCCTGGACTACCCTGGTAACTAGAGAATCATTGCGAGAAAGAGTTCGCGATGCTCTTCCCACACTTACCTCCCGAATCTTGACAGTCCTAATCTCCATCTACCAAACACCCCAAATAACAATAACCTCCTCTGATACCATTTTGTCATGAACCAGCCCGAGTCGACCCTGAACCAGTCACCTGAGCCGGCCCGCGACATGGCCCGAGGAGCGTTCCCGATCCCCACGGGCAGACAACTAGTGCCAGGAATCAAAATGTAATAGGTGGGAATGATTTGGCCCAAAAGAAAACAAACTAAGCAGCGAAAAAAATAGAATAAAAGAAAATAAATAAAGAACAACCAACAACGCTACTGACCTGACTACGACCAAAACTCCACGTGACCCCATGGGTCACTCTCCAATACCACAACCAACATCACTCAAGGCAAACAACTGAAGATGGAACCTGCAATAGGACTAAAAAACAAGAAAAAACTATAGGCGTGAGTATTAAAACTCAGTAGGCTAGCCCGATAAATCTATTCCCAATGCACTACCATTAAAATAAAAGAAACATCATTTAAAGTTTTAACTACAATCTATAAAAGTATGTTTTTTCTAAATATTTTACTTAAAAACAAAGTACGAACCATTTCCCTTACCCATTTCCAAATTTGGGTTCATTTCATTAGTGTCAATGGCTTTTTAGAAAGGGAAAGTGATGTTCATATTTTCAAATTTGTACAAAGAGGATTACACACTTTCATTTGAAAACCATTTTTAGAAACACCTATTCACAAGCAATTTACCACTTTCGAAGGAAAACAATACACCAGAAATTCAAAAATTAAAACACATAGCAAGGGAAATGTAGGTATACTTATGAGCATCGTAATCACTACTGCAAGAAACAAAAGCCGAATTGACATGGGTGAACCTAGGAGATCGAGAATAAACCAAAAGACACCAATACATGAGAAATCATCCTTGTTGACATGTCATGATGAAATCAAAATGCAAAATACACTCGACCATCCTCTCTCAGGCAGGTCGAGGGAAAATCCCATAGCAATAAACCCAATATATCCACCTACTATGGGCCACTGGTCAGTGCCATAACCTACCAGTGTAGCAATCATTCTTAGAATAATCTCTTAATATACCAAATTCCTATGTCTCAAGTGTTTGGAAAGGGGGTGAGCCAACCGATTCCAACCGTGCATCCAATCACATATATATATAAAGCACTACAGGCATCACCTCAAGACACTCCATGGAACAACCTCTTACCTTTAAACTACTCAAGTACCCGGGAGCCTCTAATCAAGGCCTCCCACACAATCAATTGCAACCAAAGCATGAGAGTTTTCCTAGGAGAGTTTTTTTATCAAACCATTTTCATCGCTTTCCATAAAGTTCCAAATAGGCATTAAATACATTTCACAATCACTACTCTAAAAGAACCAAAATTCTTGTTCATGCATGAGAAGAAATCATTTATCATTAAAACCATAACTACATTGGAAATTCCGTGAATTATGTTTAAAGGCCAAATAATAATTTGAAAATTAATTGTCTTATATTAAAAATTAATTATCTTATATTATCACACATTTATTAAAATTAATAAAATATTTAATTTGAACAATTAGTGTGCACAAACAGCAAGAAATAAGGTAACTTAAATTTTAAAAAGAAGTGTAATGGGAACCTACCTCAACTCACAGCTCGAACACGACAATGCGACAACGCGACACGCCTCACACAGGCGCACAAACACGCACAAACCGATAAGTGCAGTAACGCGGGGTTACCCTGCCAACGCGCTGCAATAAATGCACAATAACAAAGGTACGTGAACACAGACCCAAAACAATCCAAACAAATAACCAGCACAAAAGAACCACCTCGACACATTTTCAAAAAACAGCTCGCATCATCTGTACCATTTAATAAACCACTTTAAACATTATAAAAAAATTCCAAATAGTAACCCACGACTTACGCACCCAATAACCTCTTCAAAACCCTCTTTTATGAACAAACGTACACAATGCCACATCAAAAAGATAATTAACACCACTTGCGCAGATTAAAAAACTAACTACACAATTAAGTAAACCATTTTCACAACTAACCAAACCACTAAGAAAATTTATTAAACAAATTCAAAATGTGCCGCATGACTCAAAATATCATGAACTCACTCAAAAATTCTTTTATAAATAAAGGCACAGTGACGTCACACCAAAACACAACTTCAAACCTTGAACATTTTAATAAACCAATGAAACAATTTATAAAACACTACAAATGGCTCAACATGGGTTTCCAAAGAACAAAACACTCGTATCACACAACCATGATTCTATACACATCAAAACATATTAAATTCATGTAAAACTATACTCACACCAATAAAACTAATCAATGAGTAAGTTAAATTAATTAAATAAGAAAAATAATTCATTAAACAAAACTTATATGTGGAAACACCTACCTTCGGTGTCGAAACACCGTAAACGCAGTGTGCAAACTCCGCTACACATCAAACGCACTGCAGGGGACCAAAAGAAATAGCAGAATAAATAAATTATAAAGAATTTATGCCAAATATAATATCATATGTGCTCGAAACCTAACCCCCAAATAAAAATGAACCAAAACCTTACTAGGAGAAAAAGTGATACCAGAGGGAAATAAAAGGGTTCGAACGGAGAAGTCAAAGGAGGTCGACGGAAGGCCGCTCGTCGATGGAGGGGAGACTGAAGGCTGGATACTAGCTTTTTAGAGGATGACATGAGGCATGGGGCGAGGTAGGTGGTGTGCGAGCAGGAGCTGGCGGTGGAGGGCCTGGTTCACGGCAGGTAGAGGCGGCTGGAGTGGGAGAGGGTTGGCGCAGGTTGCAGGAGCTGGAACGCGACGAGATGGCGGTGCCGAGGTGCAAGAAGGATGGTGGTTCCGGGGTGTGTTGGGGAGAGGGGGGGGGATTGGTGAGATTAGGGAGTGGATGGGGATGGCCGATTCGTCAGAGCAGGGAGTGGGGTGGTGGCGTCGGGCCGCCGGAGCGGGAGCGGGGGTAGCGATGTCGGGCCGTCGGAGCAGGAGCAGGGTGGCAGCGTCGTGTCGCCGGAGCAGGAGCAGGGTGGTGGCGGTTCACTGGTGGCTGCCGCAAGACAGGCTGTGAGGGGCTCCACCTGGTCAGGCACGCTGCACCGTGCAGAAGAAAAAAAGGGGGGGGGGGGGTGTCGCGGCCCTCCCCTAGGGTTTTCAACCCCTCTCCTTTAAAAAAAATTATTTCTTATGATAATGATAATAATAATAAAACTAATAATAATAATAACAATCATAATAACATAAATAATAATTATAACAATATAAATAAGAATAATATAAAACCAAAACAATAAAAATAAAAATAAATAACAATAATATTATTATTATTAACACTTTTTTCCTTAATCCATTTAATTATCAAACTCTGAAAACTGGGTAACCACGCGCTCAAAGCACGTCTTTAAAAAAAACACGCATGCAAATTGTGTACCTTAACTCAGTATACTTGGGCACCTGCACAAGCACCTGGGGAGACTGCGTCGTTACCGCTAATCATGCGGTGCCCATGCACAGGTCTGAAACCAAGTAAAAATAGTAAATGACGAAGACTTTAATCCGGGACCCAACCCGAACCTTTGTGCCAGAACCTGGGGCCAAGAATTAATAAAATAAAGAAATGAATTAAAAATTCCAGGTGTGACAGGTCGGGGATAACCAAGTGAGAAAAAAACCTGCCTCAGGAAATGATCATATTCCTATTATTGAATCTACCTAGAATATTGCAACAAATCATGGGAGAAAGACACATATTCCAACTTCTAATAATGAAAGACTGGACCAACATCATTCCAAGGAAAAAAATAGGAGACCCATATCCCTTCTCCCATTTCTATTTTCTGTCAATATATTCCAATGAGGAACACATATTTGTACTAGGATCGTATTCATGTTTCAATCGGGGATCTCCTGGTGAGAGTGGCACATGAATAAGCTTATATTATCCTAGGGCATGTTCTAACCGAGGCTCATATTTTTTCCATGAAAGACTAGAAGCATATTCCGAAGGCTTCGTATCAGGATAATACCTGTGTTATGACCGAGTCTCACCATGTGAGAATATAACATGCCTCAGGAAGATATAAAATTCATTTTGATTATGATATAGCTCATTTGCATATTCTAGAAGCTTCTTAGTAGTGGTCTCATTCTCCCACAACACTAGATGATTATATGAATGTTCAACCATCCATCACACAACATGCTCATATCCCTACACAATTCCAAAATATAGGTAGACATATTTCATCCACAATAGATATCAATACCTATATTCCTAATCTTCTCAATGTTAGTGTCCTTAAGATTTTTGGAGACATATTCTTAACACCATAAGGGTCTTTAAACTATTCAATTGAAGTGGGAGACAATCACTAGAATGATAATCCTCCTCATGGTAGTGTGGAGATGGATCATAAGGAATCTAGTCCTGACATCCACTGTGGTCAACTACCCATGATGACATATACCATAAATAATAAAATCCAACAATTTCCCAAACACCTTCTTATAGATAGGTGTTAAAAACCCACACACCTTCATTTAGAGAGTTGATCAAGATATCTGGGTCAACTACATATAGTTCCCCAAAAACTTCCAACAAAACTCTACTCTAGATTTCAGGAGACCCTCAAAAGAATCTTCCATGGTTCGACAGAGTAGAGGCATGTATGTTCAATGAATAGGATACTTACATTGATATTTGGAGATAATTATACATAAAAAACCTCCCCATCATGTTCTAGCCCCTCTCCACTTCTGACTATGATGTCCCAGATGATCTAGAAAAGGATTTCATGCCTTATTTACCCTAAAATATTTTGGAAAATCATCAGTGATTGAAGGCTAGTCATCTCCCCTATACAATATATGTGTGTCACCTTCATCTCATCAAGACACTCTATTATATAATAGATATGGATTCTATTTTCATGGTCTGAAATACAAGAGCGTAAGAGAATGAAAAATGATTACGCAGTGTTTTTCATCGAACTATGAAATCCATCCATCGACTGATTTCATGAGAATCACTAGATGTGTGTATATGAGGATGGGTGGAATATGGAGAATTACCCTTCACTATATCCCCAGAACAACATAACCCTTTAGACATAACATCCTACAATTTCATAACCTTTGAAAAAATTAGAGTACCATGTATCATGCGAGCCATTTGTTCACTATAATATAATTACCCAGCTATGATGATTCCCAAAAACCAATAAAGGAGGGAGAGGATATCAAAAATGTCTTTGAACTAGGCCCCTCAATGAAATGGGAAATAATTTCATATATAGAAGCCAAGTTTGCAATCACCATGACAAAATCCTATAGAAACTTACTCCCATCATGGGATACCATCACACCTAGTTTCAACGTGAGAACAACTACAATACTTCAAACGAGAAATAGTAGTGACTACCATAATGAACATCTAGGAGAAGATAAATATAACCGGGCTAAGGGATTATTAACCACCTCATCCACCTCTCAGATTGTCAATTACTAAGAGGATTTAGGACATATTGGTAGTAGCTATAAACAAACCCCCAACCCATGAGGATGGGGGAATTTGTATCATAGTCACCATTAATAGATTCATTATCCCTTGATAGGGTCTTCTAGAAAATAGAGGGGATTCTAGATCAACCCCATCTTGCTGAGATGGGGCATTTATATCTGAGTTTCTATCCTGGGACTCATTAATTCCCTAACTGAAATCATTGGATCCTCAAAAATTGGACTAGTAAACACTGATTATGGCCCCAAATATTCCCTATCACTCAGGGATGGGGGAATTTTTATCATCATCATCACTATAGAGAGAAACAATATTCTCTAGGTTGAGAGATTAAGATAAATATTTATAATCACATATGTTCCACTTATTGAAAGAAAAGACTAATCTATTTGGGGCCTGTTCATAAAACATGATAAGAAACTACCTCAAGGAAATTGTTAAAAGACCAATATGGGAGGAACATATGAAAAATGTGATCGTACCAGCTTGGGATTGCATGCCAAAATAGCCCAATATGGACAAGGGTTTGAACGACAATCCCGATGAAGGCAGTGTAGAATCACCCTATTGCGTCAAATGTAATTGTACAACCACCATTACCCGGTATGACTATATGAATTTCATCACAATTAATATGATAGACATTGTGGATGAAGACACAAATGGAGAGGGCCATAACAAGAAAAACCTACTTTGAGAGGAGGGTGATCTGGATGCACCAACTAAGGCTTCACACACCCAAAACTGGAGAAGGCTCCAAAATCTGGCACCTTCATATATCAAGTTTATACCTCTCTATTGGGAAAATACCAAAGAAAAAGGGAATGGGGTTGCTACATACCAATCACCACCCAGAAGAGTTGATGTTTCTTCAATTGTGGAACAATTTTTTCCATTTTAGAGTTAAGTACAAACTGTTAGATAACTCAATAAGGACATACTTAGGGAAATATTACCGCTAGGTATCGTCTTCAAGAAGAGATAAATATTATCCCTCTTATAGTTGATCTGCCATCAAGTGTGGTATATGATCATTAGGTTTGATCAAGATCTAAGTAGCTAGTCTACATAGATGAGGATGTTCAAAATGATCATGAATTACCTATGCTGTAGAGAAAAAATCTATCTCTCTCCAGGGAAATCATTCAGTATTTGGATGAATTGAGAATTAATAGGAGGCAAAGGCAGGGCTACCACATCGACCACCTCCCACTCCCTACAGATTGAAGGAGGCTCAGACAGCAGTACCCCAGAGCTAATAAACATCATTAAGTCCCAATCTACTTCAATGGAATCCATGGAAGGGTGACATGCACCTTTACAACCTGAGAGGAATCCATATCCCTAGTAAGTGGATGAAACATTTCCTCCACCCAATTTCGAAAATTCTACTTTATCTACATTTGATGGTGGAGACGACCCCATAAAACATCTCACACACTTTGTATCCTAATATGGGGAAATGATGGGAACTCAAGATCAAAATTATTCAACCAAGATGAGGTTTTTATGAAAACTCTGATAGGGTTAGCCTTTGATTGGTATAACAGTCTTCCAGTAGGATCTGTTGCAGGATGGGAAGACCTTCATCATGAGTTCCTTTATCAGTTTATTTACATGATAATGATAATGAAAATATTTTATCTAAAATACTGCAAGAAACATTTAAATGAGAGGTTGTATGACTTCAGTATCCCTCTCTCATAGAAGAAACTACAAGAAATCTATCTGAAAATATCCAAGATGAGTTGCTGAAACATTTGATACCAAAGAAGTATCCAGGTGTGTTCCGTGAGTTTATATTAATGGAACAACAACTTTAGTATGCAATTTAGTGAACCTTAACAATTTTTTAACTCATTACCTTAGGATATGGGAAAATAATAGGAAAAGAAGAAGCTCTAACTATCACTCTCAAGCTAATAGTGGTGCCCATCCAAGCACATAGACATGTCCCAAACTTCCCTGATCCTCTTATCGACTAGCGAAAACTATATAATAACCCTTATCCAAAATCATAGAGAAATCGGTTTTACTCGAGAATTGGGGAATAGATGAATAAATAATACTCTTTCTGAAATGAACAAGTTTTGAGTTATTTCATGGTAGCCACAGATAACATCCTACATAGGATTCCATAAGCAAAGCAAACCAATGTGTTCAACCACACCAAACATCCCGACTACTACCCTTTACATAGTAGGATGTGCAATATTATCTAGGAAAACATAATCTTAAAACATTTACTTCAAGTCCTGGTTGATTCTAGATAGTTGTTACAAGATACATCCTTAGAGAAGGTGGCCTACATAACCAATTCTTAGTTAGAAGAGGGTGCTGGGTAGAATGTTCTGGCAAGGTGTGAGCATAAGTTCAGCAACTTGATGTCTCAAAAGGCAATTGATTGAGATCATGCCACCCTGAGGGAAGAGGAAAATAAACCCATAATAGCTCCAAAAAACTAGGAAGTTAACATCAGATATGTCTCTTAAAAGTGGGTGTGACCATCAGGAGTTGGATGAAACAGAACACGACAAGTCGCATTCTGCTCCAACGCAAGTCATCACTCCTCCATAATTCTTCCCGGTGACCTCAAAAGCATGGGAACCAGTCTACCAAATAGAACCCTCATAATATTAGTAGCTCATATATCATTTTTAAACATGATACATAGTGAATACCCCTTCTTCAAAGATTAATATTCCTCGCAATTTGAGTTTCATGCGCATAACTGGGGAATTGGAGGCCACATGCATAGGAACTGAAGATACAGGGGACAACATGAGCATGGTCAGCCCCCATATTTTTATCTCATCCACATAGATGAAATATATTCTCTTGAGACCCATGGGTAGGGACTCTCATGAGTCTAGAAAAGACATAAAGGTGTCTCAGAACCATCCAAGAGTTGTCTGCACCCAATTTTCTTACATGAACACCTTGCAGTTTTACAATTATCTAATCATCCCTAACAACAGGGGAGGATGAAATGACTTGTTATGCTTGTAGTAGATGCTCCCTAACATTTTCACAATCACTAAGCCCATATACCACAAATTCCTTAGTGCCTGATCCACATGTCTAAGACCAACCCCAAATTGGGAAGCACAGACCTCCAACACAAAAGTAAGATTCTCTGAAACAACTAGAGTTTCTCATAGCCAAGCTCTAAATTATGGAAATTCTTCATATTTTAGAATAACTTAGGGAGGAACTCATTAAATACCTCTAAATACTAGATGAATTTTAGATTTATTTCTCTGTAGATAGGGTCCATCAAGTGGAGTCTATGTCTATAGAAATCCATGTCTCCATCTCATTCATAGAATGTGACCAGAAGGAGTTCATCCAATGGTGTAGGAGGCCCCTATATTTTTTTTGGGAAGAATCAATAATGTCAATTTCAAAAGGGCCCTTATTAGTAAGGTAATCGGGGTCAAACTCATCCCATTTTGAAACCTCTAATGCTTAGGATATAGTAATGGGTACTTATCTCCCATAAATATAACTATTCTTAGGTATTATAAGCATGATAAAAGGAATAATGGGAAGATGAAAATCAAAGATTAGTTTATAGATATCACATCTAACACTATGTTTATGTTTATCCAATAAGAAACCATATACAACATCCTTCTCAGAAGTCCCTAGCTCTATATCCACATGGTGGTACTTTAATCATTCCATCAATGTCTGAAATACCCCATTGATGGAAAGTTTGACATACTACATGGTGAAAACACCCCCTTTGAGGCTTGTATAGACACTTATTTTGAAGTGGATTTCTACAAAAGCAGAGGTAAACAACCAATGGAGGATGACAAAATACCTGTTTTAGCCCCAAATTAATTATAGAACCCCATGCGAATCCCTGGAGTATATTTGATAGCTTCAATGTGCTCCCAATAGATCAATTCAATGTAATTGACTTGGTCCTAGATATCCAAGCTCCTCCTACCCCTTGAGACCATGTAAAAAACATTCAAATCCAACATATCTCTATAATGACTCAAGAACTGGGAGATTATAATGTCTTTTTCTCATGGCCTATATTGAATATATAGTTATGAAGAATCCCCTATATTCTCAATTTCAGCAAAAAGTCTATCCATATATTTATTAGTGTAAGAAGATGAGGATTAAATCAAGAACACCCATCCTGCATTTGAGGAAAGTGTCTCCACCACCATTTATGATCTCAGATTGGTAAATTTTGGAATAAAAGAAGACCCCCAAACTACACTAATTGGTTCCTCCATTCCCCTTGAAGAAAAAAAATTATATTTAGTTTCTAAAGAAACACCAATATATTTTTTCATGGAAATATATATAATTTTTTGGATTGAATCCAGATATAGCTACACACCATCTTAGCTTACCCATTGAACATCAGGGCTTCCAGAAGGAATCCAAGAGGATGTAACCTTTTCATTCAACCAATTTAGAGGTGGAAGTAGACAAATTGATAAAATTAGACTTTTTATGAGAAGTGGAATAACTAATATGGATGGAAAACATTTTCCCTGTTAATAAAACAAATAAATAGATTAGGTTCTTAATTTATTTTAGAGAACATAATCGGCAGTTCCCAAAGAATGATTTCCCATTACCGATCACATAAGTTTTTATCTATGCAACTTCTATATTGAAATCCATTTCCTTAATGGATGGGTATTTAGAGTACAATAAAATAAATATGGAAACTAAAGATAATGATGAAACTACCTTCAGAGCACCCATGTGATCTTTTTCTATCACGTCATTCCCTTCTGCTTAAAGAACACCAAACCCACATATCAACATGCCATGCATCATATATTTAATCAATTATTGGGAAGGATATCTAAATGTTTCATCGATGAATTGGTTATGATCTCTCAACATCTATGTGATCACTTCAGAAATCATCAAAAAATATTTGATGAGCTGTGACAATAAAGTATGAAGATAAAACCACTAAAATATTCTTTTGAGGCAACATTAGAGAAGTACCTGGTCATTGTGGTAAAAAATTATATCACATTGAGGTCAACCTAGATAAGAATAGTTCAATTCTAGTAGTGTCACCCATGAGAAATATCAAAGAGCTGAGGGGCCTCGAAGGGAACCTCTCCTACATTCAGCGATTCATATCCAACCTAGAAGAAAAAGATCTCTAATTCACCAGGCAAATGAAAATGTGAATCTCCTATCAATGGGATGATGACTACCAATAATAATTATATGTTCTCAAGTAGTACCTACTTCACTAACCATTTCTGGTGCCTCTGATGGACGGGAGGCCCGTCATCATGTATGTGGCTTCCATGGAATTCTCATTGGATTCTATCCTCACACAGAAAAATTATGTGGGGAGTGATAAATATCTCTACTATCTCAGCTGGACGATGCTTGGTTCTGATACTTGACACTCTGATGTCGATAAGATCTTCCTGCACTCATCTTTACAGTGAAAAATATAATGCATTACAAGAAGAATCAAAATGTCTATTTACTCTCTCCTATTAATTCAATCATGTACATACTTGTCCATCCTATGTTGACTGGGAAATTAGCCTGATGGGAAGTTATCCAGCAACTATTTGACATCCAATTTGTGCTTCAAAATCTAGTGAAAGGGAAATCCCAGGGTGATTTACTAGTAGCACATCCTTCCTTAGGGAATACAATGATGGACACTGAGCTTCCATATGATGATTTATTTTATGCTCATAACACTCTCCAGACATGGGAGATGTATTTTGATAGCACCTCAAAAAGTCCAATCAAAAAATGGATGGAAAAACGAAATATAAATCAGGTTTTCCTAGGGATTGTATTTTTCTCTATTGACAAAGCTATTTTCCCTACTCTTTCTGACTATTCAATGGCTTCACAAATAATGAGGCTGAATAAAAAACCATCATTGATGTCTTGGAACTATCCCTAAAACTACATATATCAGAACAAAATATCCAAGGAGAATTGTAACTTTTGATAAAGTATACCAATAGTGAATACATCATAAAAAAGGAATAATTGACACCTATCACTGGCTAAGTCAAGGGACTGATGATAGAATTACATTTTTATCCCACATCACATCATGTTCCCAGATCATAGAACACTCGAGCTAACGCATTGGAAAATGCATCCATCTTTCTGGATGACCCTGATGAGGAGGTGCAATATTTAATATCACATATTAAAGAATGGTATCATCAATATTAATATTTGACATGAAAGAAATCAATGAATTCATCACCACCCCATATCATGATGAAATGATGTCCACCCCAGATGGATGGATCCTATAATTAGCTATGTATAAAACAAGATAGTCTTGACAGATTGAGCTATAAGGGAACAATTTTGGTGCTTTGTAGTGAACATTACCTAACATAATGTCCCAAATGAACCAATGGCCCTCTACAAGAATTTATCTGATAAAATACTTCTCATATTAATAACATAAAGAGATATACTCTCCATCATGAAAGAAGTCCATGTAGGATCATTTGGCACCCATTTTTCTTGGACTAGGCTCTCCCAAAAAATTAGGAGGCTGGGTTATTATTGGAAAACCATGATATAAGACTATGTTTAATTCACTAAGGAGTGTCATGCATTCCATATCTATGAAAACTTAATCCATCAAGCTCCATAACTTCTGCATACAATTAAATATTCCTGGCCATTTTCCATTTGGGGTATGGATGTTGTGGGGCTATATCCCCCAACCAAAGCTATGCAGTTCAAGTACCTCCTTATTGCTACCGAATTCTTTTCTAAATGGGATGAGGAAATAACCCTCAATGAATTTGGGACAAATAAAATGAATTTTTTTAAAGTCCCATTTTATCACCTAGTTTTGGGTTCCTCACACAATATTAATAGATAATGACACAAACTTCAGTTCTATGGAGTTGAAGAAACATAATATGAGTACAATATCAATTCCAATAATTCATCTTTATAACATGAAATGAAAAATGGATAGATAGATAAATTCAATAAGACCTTTTCAAATATACTCTAGATTATGGTGAACAAGTTTAAGAGGTCCCAGCAGGATAGGATCCTGTATGATTTAAGGGTTAACCATACCACCATGCATACTTCTACACAAGAAACTCCCAATTCATTAGTGTATGGGAATGAGGTAGTGTTACCCATATAAGTCCAGCTATATTTTCTCTAAATATCCATTATATGATAGCTCTAATATGGTGAGAAATCAAAAAAGTGGATGGATGAATTGGAGCAGCTCGATGAGAATATGTTACATACATTACAAAACCTTAAAATCCATTAAAATCAGATTGAATGAGCCTTTAATAAAAAGTTTATCCTATTTTAATTCCTACAAGGTGAACTTTTATTGGTTCTTAGAACCTAAATGATACCAGGGAAGAAGCCTCAAATGTTTGAACCTAAATGGGAGGGGAATTATATCATATAAAAGCTCTATCACAACTGATCTTATTCATTATCCATAATGGATGAGGAGTGTGTAACACCACCAAAAAATTCCATATTTCTCAAGAAATAATTTTTATAGCCACCATAAAGGGTAAATTACTAACAAATAGCATTTAAAATATACAATGTCTCATGTCCTAACCACATGGTGTTGAACTATACAGAGATGTCCTGACCACATGACACTAAATTGAATAGAATAAGTACACAACACATGATGCTAAATTTCACAGCTGAAGTCCTCACCGCATGATATTAAAATAGATGGAAAATACAATATCACTAATAATTCAGGGCACACAATCCATATCTGTGGGAATGAAAGGATGAAATCCCCCCTTCCTCGCTTGAGAGTTAGCTCCACCATGGAAATATCTTCAACCAAGAACTACAAATGACTTGATTACTACCATCACAAGATATGTAGTGATGCTCGAATCTCAATTATTGGGCCTAGAAACAATTTTCCTTTTCCTTCAAGTTGGGTGGTCCTTCTCGATACCATTAGTGCTAAACTACATGGCTATTGTTTTTTTACATGACATTAAACTTCATGGGTTTCTAGAACTATATATAGATTGATTACCATTTTCAAAGAGATATGTATGGATTCCTTGATCCAATATATTGGTCTCACCACCACATGATACTAAATACCCTACCATATACTTAATTTCCTCTTCATATTAAGAGGAACCCTTTCCATTTCATGTTTCTAACACTAAGCACTGCTCATGTGAGCTTAGGATTTTCGGTAAGGGATTCCCATTAGAAACAAGGATTAAAATATTTTGATGAGATCATCATCTTCATAAATTAAAGAATATAAAAGGAATACAATGACTCCTTTTCATATGTCATTTAAATACATGTTTGAAATCCATTATATAACATAAAACTACACATTCCTATGGAAATCGCCTGAGAGGACCATCATAGTACGTGTTAGTCATATACCACACCTCCATTAAAGAATGGAGTGTGGCTTGATTCCAAACATCACTTGATATGTAGTGATTTCTGGATCCATAATCCTAGGTCCAGTCATAAAAAATATAAAAATACATCCACTTTTCTCATATTCCAAACTAGTGAAGGAGGGTCCTTCCTTAAGAACTATGTTTTTCTTGATTCCTATTATCATAGGATACATAGTGATGATTATATTTTGATCCTTGGGTTCATCCACAATCCCCTTTTTCGTGTAGAGAAGCTGACATCCTTGCCACATTATGTTAAACTAAAAGGTTCCTAAAGAACTATGCGTGTCTTGATTCCCATAATCACAAAATACATAGTGATGCTTGGATCTCCAATCATAGGCCCGACAATAATAATCAATTTAAAAAATAACCATCTCTATGTATGGGTCAGAAATTTATAGAGAGTTTATCATTTAAGAACAACATGTGTCTTGATTCCTATCATCACATGATATTTAGTGTTTTATAGATCTTGAATAATGGGAACAGTTGCAACAACTAATAATAAATGCACCCCAACCACATAGGAGATTAGTCATTAATTTTTTTCACATTAGTTTCAACATCCTTACTGCATGACATTAAAATGCAATTAAAACATCCTGGTTTCCTGACATTAAAATTTAACAATAAAGATGTCCTTACTGAAGGATGATAAACTGCACAGAAAAAGGCCTTACTAGATGATGTTAAACTATATGGACAATGTTCCCACTTCATAATAATTAAATATGTAAGACACCACCCATTTTTCATCATCTATCAAGGGACCATAAGATCCTTACCCTGACCCACTAGAGTGTGGGGTGCTTCTGCCATCCATTAAAAGCACCTCAAACCATAAATCATCCTTTACGTATCGGGTGCATCGAGTTTCTAATACCTTCTATGACCCTTTGAAATGATAAATGGATTCAAGGGACTTTTTTTTGAATATTCTTGTATTCCTATGACTCTTACATACACTCATATGTTCATCAACCAAATTCATCACTCTACAAAAAGTGATTTCTGATCCTTTTGAGCACTGGAATCACTATTTTAGAACTCAACACCTCATTTTGACCTAAAATACTCTTGGTATTATTGTCCAATATCATTACTCTTGATCTGAGGACCTCGATCAATGATTTACAACATCTTAATCCCTCGAAAATAAGAATGTTGGGGTACTCCTAACCTTGGTTATCCTAACTAGGATCTTGTGTATCATTCCCCATATTAGGTCTATGTACATAATGACCATAAAATTTCCACAATATTGGTCAAAGATGTACAACCTTAAACTCTATACTCTAATGGTCCAAATCGATAGAACCTAAACATCTTGAGAAAGAGACGGAAAAATTTTCATGTTGAAAACCCGCAAAGGGAATCCAAAGAAAAATTCAGGCCTCACTCACTAAAATCTTCATTTATAGAGTTTAGGAAACAATTATCGTGGAAATAAATAATTCACTAAGATCATAGTGTCTACACATTAGTCCATGTAAAATCTAATCTATGCTCACTGCACCCCCTGGCATAGGAAAAATATAGAGTAATTATTTGACACATCTCCTCACTACGAGAGTATTATTTCAATGCAGTGACATAGCTTTTAGGGTGCTCGAACCCTTATTGGATATTACACTTTTGACAAATCACTCTTCATGATTTCAATTCCTCAGATAACTGTAATCTTCAATGGAACTTGGAAAGGAATCCTGGCTTCAATGGACCCTTTTCTTGATTATTCATGTATCCCCATGGCTCCAACATATACACCTATGATCTTCAACCAAATATGTTAATTTTCAAAAAGTTATTTCCCATACTTGGGAGCCCTAACATCACAATGGTAGTACATATAACCTCAATGTGTTTTGGTAATTTCCTAAAAACATTTTACTATATAATCTGCCTTGTATGAGAACTTTGTACCAGGATTTACAAATTTCTTACCAAACAATTCATATGGATTTGAAATCCTCAACATTACATCATCATGTTTTGTACCTTTTCTCAAGGCTAGAAATAATCAATCCATTTTTAATTATTTAATGTCCCACACCTAATAATTTGAAACCATATGTAATAGGGCTTGAAAAAAATAATGAAGAGATGAACTACCCTAGGTTTCCAAAACCATTCCTATATAGCTTTACTACCATACCAAACCTCATCATCTAGATATTTGAGTCTTAAAAAACCATTATTGTTAATCACAATGGAATGGAGATAACCTTTTCTTGTACATGGTATCATTGTATAAGGGAATTGACCTACCATATAAAGAATCTCATTCATACAAGAAACAAGCTTCAATACTTGTGGGCCAAGGAAACACTGCGATATAACCTGGTACATTATGGGGTCACATGTCATCCCTAACATTTTTTTTTCAATACCATATTCATTGTATCAACCTTTTTGTTTATTATTTAAATCATCTATACTCCCAATATCCAGGTGTACCTTAAATACGTAGTATTTCTCCCTCAATTGATATTAAACCCATAATAATTCCTTGACCATTCGAAAAGAGTGGAGGAACCTCTATTTGGAAATGCTACCGATGCATAAGGGCTTTGACCAACCAACCAAAAAATATCCTCCTTACAAGAAATGATATTGGATCTTTGTGAGCCTTTGAAACACCATGACCGAACCCAACATCTTATTATGTTTTGGGTCATTCTTGGACTGTCTATACCAGACCCCTTTATTACTGATCATGTCCAAGATAAAAGACCCTAAACTAATGTGATATAAGTCCTAAGCTAAAAGACCCTAAACTGAAGCACTAGAAGGTCCAAGCTAAAAGGACCTAAACTAAAGTGATTGAAGGTTTGAGTTAAAATACACTAAAATAAAGAGATAAAAGGTATGAGATAATTGAACCTATAATAAACCAATAAAAATATTGAGATAAAATACCAAAAAATAACGAGATAGATGGACTGAGCTAAAAGACCCAAACTAAAGCAATAGATGGTCTGAGCTAAAAGAACCTAAAGTAAATTGATGGATGGTCTAAGATAAATGGACCTAAACTATAGAAATACAAAGTCCAAGCTAAAATACCCTAAACTATAAAACATTAGTGATTTAGTATACAAGATCTTGTAATGCCCTATATGGCCTTAGAAAACATCCAGCTACTCTCTCAAAGACTATCAGATTCAGAACAAGATAAATCACTCTCCCTCCAGGACATATATTTTACCCAATAGTCCTTTTGTGAAACAAGTAATAAAAAGATATATGGAATAGAAATGTCAATGAATAATATATTTTTTGTTGGTAATTAATGAGTATTTCTCAAGGAAAATAATTTAGAGTTTCGACATTCAATTCCCGTAATTTTTCTTTACTTTATATGATTAAAGGGATGGGTATTTTTACAGATTCATAAAATATCAATGTAGAGAAATTTGATACATATCATGAATGGAAGAAAAAACAATATAGAGGCATGGAAGGTTCCAAAAAATTAATTAACTAATAATGTGGAATGATGGAGGAATCACCACATTTTTTAGTCTTTATAAAAATATCAAAAAACTTAGTATATCAAATTATAATAATATTTGATCTCCAGAACTAGAAAAGTTGGTGAGAGTATGATGAGAATCCTCAATTGAATTCTGATGTTCTACTAGCACAACCTCTTCTACTTCCACCTTGATATAGAAAACCTCGACTAAATCAGTCATCTCTTTAACTCTCTAAGGAGAAGTATCCAATTAGGATGATGCTGTTGAATGGTCGGACCAAATTCAAGCTATGATTTAATCATGAATCTATATTTTTATGGTCAATTCATCCTTCTAGGCTTTCCATTTTGATATATTCTAGTGATCTGGCTCCAATTTTTCTGATGTCTCCTTCATCTTCCCAATAAGGCGAGCCTCATATGAAAAATTATGAAATTCCCGATCATTAGTGTCCAAGTCTTGTCGATTCATAAATTTTTTCTTCATGATTTCATATTGTGGCACTTGGTAAAAACTACATGACCCCAAATCATGAAATAGACAAGGAAGGTATTCCCCTTTGTCAAAGAATAATTCCATAGGAGTATCATTAATGAAGGCTTGAATCTGTTACAAGATCACCCAACATTGTGTCTGAGGTTTTATAAATGGCATGGTGGGTGTGCCGAAAGAGGAATAACCAATTGAGTTAGTAAGGAAGTAGGATTTGAAGCCTTATATTATCTTCTATCAACATGTATATTATCCGTATCCTAAACAAAATGACTAATTTTCTCAATTTATTCACTCCTAAAATTTTTATATTCATCATTAGGATGAGGGTGCTTCCTCGAAGTCTTCCCCAAGTCCTAAATAAACATCGTTGTGGCTATTAATAGAGGAATTGAGGATGAAAATGGACTATCCACATGGAAAATAATCTAGTTTAGAAAACCATCCAGATTAGATGCTACCAAATCCTTGGAATAATCCCTGGTAAGGAAGGAAGAAGCATCGAAAGGTAGAAGAATGATCTCAGCGTCTGTATCTTCATGGGCCAGCATCATCCCAAACTGTGAGATGATCCAAGGGTCACTCTCCACGCATTCTGTCCAAAGGAAGAGGAGAGACCATTTGGGTGTAGTCAAACAGAATATAAAACCAATAAGGCATATATGGGTCACATATGATTAGGTCTTCCATTCTATCTGTTAGAACCCCTCCCAATAGATAGATTGTATACGATATTTCATCAAGGGAACCAAAAAAGTTATCAATAGTCAGCCCAGGTAGTGTGTGGTAAGTGGTGAAATCAAATCAACCAGATCATCTCAACACATCTCTAACCACATTAGGTATTTCCACATAACACCAACCCTAAATACATTTAGCAGTATGGGATGAGATAAAACATCTGGGATCATAGTGTCATTGTAGTATTCATAACAATGGAAATACTCCCTTATCCAACCAATAAAAAAATGGAGAGTACCACTGATCGTATAAGGCAATATGCATTTTTAATGTGGTCTAGGATTTGGTAATGGTGTGAAAGGAATGACACTACAAAATTGAGGTGTTGTCCTTCTTCTAGCCGTATCACCTTAACCAACAAGTGGAAAAACATTACTGAACATGCATCCCTAGCCGAGAAAATTCATCTGTTAAAAAATATGTCTCTAAATATTTCCAACCTAAGGATAAAATATATCTATGAGTTCACTTTGTATCCCCTTGAGGTATAGTCCCTGACTTTCTAAATGGGCCAATACAAGCAAGCACTATTGCAGACCTACTGGGAAGGGAATCAATGCAGGCTTATGGATGTTGGACTGACCCCACTATGAAAAAATAAAATGTTGATATAGTACTGGAAAGAGATGAGATAGTGCATTATCAGATCTATCTTGATATTCTCCTTCATAATGGTGATCATTTACCTCGCCAAAACATGAGTTCATAAGGGATCATCCCAAATATGTACAAAAGGGAGGAACTCATCATAAATCTCTCCAAGAGGGGGAATCCCAATTAGTTTCTAGATGTCCCATAAGATGATGCAAAATCCACCATGGGATAAATGTAATGTGATGGTTTCATAGACCCGAAAACTATTCAGTTTTCGAAGAAGCTCAGGATGCCGATAGATAATGAATTTGTAAATCTACATGGCTTCATAATGATAGACC
Source organism: Viscum album (assembly GCA_963277665.1). Taxonomy (NCBI): domain Eukaryota; kingdom Viridiplantae; phylum Streptophyta; class Magnoliopsida; order Santalales; family Viscaceae; genus Viscum; species Viscum album. Next base: position 1,400,018,710 of record OY728121.1, on the reverse strand, counting down.
ATGTATATCTAATATGTGAACCCTATGATTATTTGACTAACCCATAAGGGACATTCACATTCATCAAGAAATCACTTATAGGAAAAGGATTCCATTTCGAGATCCATCCACAAACAGGGTTGTTTAGAGAAGTGGAATAAATGATCAATTAATTATGAGTAATTGGTTGATGAGTGAAATCACGGCCATCCAAACCCAAGGGATATTTTTCCAACATATAATACAAATGTTAAGGTTGATCTATGTCCTGCTAGAATTCCCCAATAATTTTCAACTGAATATTGTGATAAGAAGTTGAAAGCTAGTGAGATGGAATATTTAAGTCGAAAGGAGGGATGGAAACATCGTCCACTAAACCAAACCCTTATAGAGGAAGCTGACGAGATAGAGGATAATCCGGAATCTTAGATAAGATCCACCTATTCAGAATCTCATTATCAAAATAAACACTATATCAGGGGTCAACATTTCAATTTTTTTAAATCGTGGCCTTTTTATTGGCCATAGTAGAGGAACAATGTCGAGAAATAGAATCTATCTGAACAAAAGTAAGTGGACCATGCTAAACAGATAAAATAAAATCTTGTTAAATCAAAGGCAGAAATCGGTAGCATCATGTGCATCACAAGTATCAAAAACAGAATTCATGAATTTCATAGAGTATTTTTGAATAACACGAATCTTAAATATATTCCAGGTCACATAAAACCCCACAAAAACAAAAGTCTGGATGGTCCCTTGGAGACTTGAGCTTGTGTGACCTTGACATTGTCACATGATCCACATGATTTTCAATGGATCATATAACTGAGCTATAAGATCCTTCACAACCCTTAAGATAATGACATACCCTTGGAAAACATCCAAAAAAATTGCGAAAATGTTTTTCTTAGTTGGTTCAAGATGGAGCTTGATAAAAATAATTCTTACAAAAGAGTTCTCACAAAATCTAGCTTGCAATGAGGTCTCACGATCAGGTCTTGCAGCATGGTCTTGAAACAAGGGAACATAAAAGAAGAATTGTGGGGGTGTTCTAGAGAAATAGTAAGATATTGAATGAATCAATCTACCCTATATTATTCATAGGGACTCCCTTGGGATAATACATGTCTTCTAACAGACAAATCATCACCGAAGACCCTGATTTGTGATAGCGCCAAAGAATCTATCAGGAATTTACTTCCACAGAACATGGTCATTTTCCTTGTTGATTTCAGTCCTGGGGGGATTTATTATATCCCTAAAAATAAGAGTTAACAACTTCATAAAGGAAGAAATACCTAAATATGATTAATATTTTCCATGAAAAAGTAAAGGAAGGAGAAGGTGGTTGTGGCTCATGGATTTCATAAGCCTCTTAAAGATACATGAATGTGTGACCATCATAAGGCCATACGAAAGAGTCATGAGCATAACATAGCCCAAAAAAGGTCCCACAAAGCCCCCTTGGCAAGTAATTCTACTCTTTCTAAGGTTCCCCATATCATCTCTAGTTATGCGACAATATCCAGCTAAACTCCCGCAGGACATGGGGATTGTTAATCGAAGGATGCCTAACAAACCCCCAAAAAGTTTTTAAAAAAATAGGAGAATAATATCCTAAAAGTTGTAGCCTCCTACACTCATATAATCAATGTGACACATCACCAATTGGGAGAATTATTATCCTTTAAAACATTAAAAAAAACTCATGAGACCTTGGTTATTTGTAAAAAAAAGGAAATTAAAATGGGGAAGAGGAAGGAGCCTCTCATGGTTGTAAATTCCACATGACACACCCCTATAGATAAGAAAGTCACTACAAGACCCTGATGACATTTATTCCTCATCTCAAGATACCTATAGGACATTTCACCCTCATTACGTGACGTGACATGGGTAAATCTAGGAATCCTCACACTCCCCCTTTAGATACCTAAGGACAAATAGATGGAATTTTCCATGAAATTTACATGCATCTCAATAGGACCTTTGATAGTCATGTGGTGAATTTCCAATAGATAGAGTAATTTTCATTAAAAATAACCGTTAAGTCTTTCCTAATCCACAAAATTTTTAAAAAAATGAAAGGAAATAAAAAATGGGAAGAGGTGAAAGCCCCTCACGGTCATTTAAAACATGCGTCAAGCTTAGGATGTATGAAACAGGGTCTCGCAAGACAGCTTTATGAGTTTGTCTGATCTCTCGAAGTCCCTTCAGTAAGCACTATGATCATACAAAGGAACTTGGACATATCAATATGAAAATAATAAAGTCATTCAGTATTCCCAAATATTTAAAAATCCTCCATTAATTGGAAATAATCCAATAATTGTGGCGTCAATGAGAAGGATTCACGGTCGCTGGAAATCTGGGGACACCCTCAGAGTGATCCACGACATGGGATCATAAAAACATGTGTTGTAGAGGGACTCTACCAAATCTATCCTGTAATCACGTGTTATGTACCGTACGATAAAGAAAACAACCGAGGTGGAGAGTCCTATAAATCCCCCACCCCAGATTAAAAAATGCACTATTACTCTTCAGATGATAAGTTGGCCATTTTCCTTCCAATAACTAGAGAAGATTTCTCAGAGCTGTTGATCTTGTGACCAAAAAGTTTCCCATCAGGTATGATATAGACGAACAACTAGATAAACCATGAATCATGCATAATAACTTTTCATGATATCTCCTAGATCATGCAAATGACTTATATAAGGACACACAAAAAACACCCTACATATATACTAAATCACGCAATAGTTAAAATAAGATAACACATAATAAATCTAATGCCTTAAAAATATAAAGGCTAGGAAAAGACTAAATTTGTTATAATTACATGAAGAAAATACATGTTGACCCTCATGTGCTTCATAAGAACCACACAAGAGACACGACTACACAATGACATGTCACCTAGATCTCACGACACTCCTTGCCTATACTATATCAATCATGCGAACTCCTCCAAACATATTGAATAAAGTCACATGGTGACCCTAAGGTATGCCACCCAAGTCTAAAGAAAACCTCTGAGATCACCATTAAAGCCCAGCGATGTTCTTTCGGTGGGTCACTAGACTCATATAGTGGCACCAATTCATGTCAAATGAGTTCTGCGATAGCACCTGAGCATGTCAACAAACTCCTACAATGTCCTTCAGAAATTCCATCTACACTTCATGATTTATTTCAAACATTTCATCTAGAACTTTTGAATCCCTCCAAGACATGACCTAGATAATCACGTGACACCCTCTAGAAGTTTCAGATAGCTCTTATGACACCACTAGGTCATGTCAGTCGAATCATATGACACCTTATAGGCAAGTCAGTCGAGATCATGTGATTTATTTTAGTATCAACTGGCCAAGTATTGCGTTTTCCTAGGTACAAGTGAGATTTGATCAAAATATGACACTCAAACATGCCATCTATGATATGAAACATCCCTTAAACAAGAGAATTGGATCATGTGACTATCTTTTTACATTCTTAAAACATAACCAGACATGTCCACACATCCTTCCACATGTCAAAATAGATAATAAAATCTTTCCAAGTAGGCAGTCAAGCATCTCAGATAGGTAGGCAGGCCGAGTCAACAGGGCATCCCAGGGCTTGATAACTTTTTCCACCCTCAGTGTGTAAGCCCAAACCAAATTTAAATGTTAGTGTGTAAGCCCAAATCTAGGGAACTATAAGGAATATGATTCATTCCATAACCAAGATATATATGGTTCCTCTCTATGGAATGATATCTATATTAACCATCCAATGTTCTATTCTATTGCATATGTCCCACATCCATGAGCAGTGAGACTAATCATATTCTCTCCCTTATTTTTCACACCGATCATAGATCATGTGGGCTTTAGGAGTTTCAATAATCATATCATTTTAATCATAATACTCTACAAATCCAAGGGTAACCTCAGAGTGTATGTCCCATTCAACAACATAATATTTTATGTCCCGAATATTGGGAAATACTAGAATGAAATCCCTAATCAACTGAACTATGAGAACTATTATTCCCTCAATAACCCAGATTTTTAAATGCCTTCCTATGTACTGTGCTCAGATAATAATCCATTTCAATGTAATCCCCATTTATTTGTTATTTTTACCATTGGTACCCAATCATTCCCATGGGTTGATCATTATACCACATCCCTTAGTGGTCTGAGAAATAAACTAAACTATGATGAATCTGATTACTACCATAACTAGGATATATAGGATACCTCATCGAGGATTGAGATCTATATAAACATCCAATGGATGTCTCAGTACAAATGTATCGCATCCATATAGAACGAGGATGATAAATTTATATCCCTTGTTTCTCGCACCGAGCATAGATCGTATGGTCTTAGGGAGCCAAAATGAACACATCATTGACATCATGAATCTCCACCATCTAATGTGATCTTAGTATGTAGTTCATGATGAGTGGAATGATATAAATATTCCACATATAAGATAATCTACCATGGGCCCAATCCCAAGGGTGTGATAAAACTATGATAACTTTGATTCCTACCATAACCAGGATACACAGGACTTACCCTCAAAAATCATGCTCAAATATCTAGTGCCAAAGTGTCTACACATATGCTCCTTCCATATGATGTTAAACTTAATGGGTTTAATGAACAACATGGGTGTATATTCATGCAATAACATGGATATGTAGGACTCCTCATAATTTCTCAATCCTCTGATCCGTATATTAACAGTCTCCCTACGTGGTAGAAAATTCAAAATTACATTATTATATGACTTGATCACATAAGTAGCAACACATTACTAGGGAAGGGGATGAATGAACTCAGATACATGTAGATAGATTCACTAATTATATCCCCTTCATCTTCTTGTGAAAGAGAGTTAACCCATAAATTTCATTTTCAGGGTAACTGGTCCCTTATCAGGATTTAGAAGAGATTCAATAACATATCTTAAATATATAAGATATTCCCTAAGTAGGAAAAAATCCCCCACAAAGGGAGTGATGATTCCAACCTCCCATCATCTTGACCAATGTTTGTCCCCAAGCGTCGTTGGGGTTGAAACCCTAATTGACCACCTTCCATTGGAAATTAGGTCCGTATATAGTTATGGATGAGAGAACCATTGGGATTTTTTTATTAAGAATGTCAATGGTGACTTGATTTTATTAGTTGGGAAGGACCTAAACCCCACACAACTAACCATTGGGCCAAACCAAATTCACCTCTATGGGGGTTTCAGGTCATCTCCTCCCCGATAAAGCAAAGGTCATAATAGTTAACTTCTATAATGAAAACCTTGAAGCTACCTTAAAATATTTCAGCACATATAAGTAATATATTTGAATGAAATTATATAATGGGAAGAAGATGATATATATTATCAGGTGCATGATTCCCATGGGTTGATCACTATACCTCATCCCTTAGTGGTCTGAGAAATAAACTGAACTATGATGATCTTGATTCCTACCATAACTAAGATACATAAGATACCAATTCAAGGATTGAGATCTATATTAACATCCAATGGATTTCTTAGTATGAAGGTCCCACATCCATATGGAATGAGGATGATGACTTTCATTCCCTTGTTTCTCACAATGAGTATAGATCATGTGGGATTAGGGAGTCACAATGAACATATCATTAACATCATGTATCTCCACCATCTAAGGTGATCTTAGTATGTAATTAATGTTGAGTATAGTGATATAAATATTCCACATATAAGGGAATATATCTTGGGCCCAATCCTGTGGGTCTGATAAAACTATGATAACTCTGATTCTTACCATAACTAGGATACATAAGACGTATCCTCCCGAATCATGCTCAAATATCCAGTTCCAAAGTGTCTACACATATGTTCCTTCCATATGATGTTAAACTGCATGGGTTTAATTAACTACATGGGTGTTGATTCATGCAATAACATGGATACGTAGGACGCGTCATGATGGCTAAATCCCCTCCATCATATATTAATAGTCTCTCTACATGGTAGAAAATTCCAAATTTCCTTATTATATGACATCATCAAATAAATAGCTGCCCATTATGAGAGAAAGGGATGAATAAACTTAGATATATATATATATAGATAGATTCACTAATGATATCTCCTTCATCTTCACATGAAAGTGAGTTAACCCATAAATTTCTTTATTAGGACAACTAGTCTCTTATCCGGATTAGGAAGAGATTCATGAACCTATCTTAAATAAATAAGATATTCCCTAAGTCGAAAATAATTCCCCCAAAAAGGGAGATATGAGCCCAACCTCCCATCCTCTTCACCAGTGTCATCCCCAAGCATCGTTGGGGTTGAAACCCTAATTGACCACCTTCCATTAGAAATCAAGTCCATATCTAATTATGGATGAGAGTACCATTGGGATTTTATATTAAGAATATCGATGTTGACATGATGTTATTTGTTGGTAAAGACCTGAACCCCACACAACTAACCATAGGGACAAAATGAATCCACCTCAATGTGGGTTTCAGGTCATCTTCTTCTCGATAAAGCAAAAGTTGTAGTAGTAAACTTCTATAATGAATACCTTGAAGTGCCCTGAAAATATTTTGGAACATAAAAGTAATATATTTGAATGAAATTATATGATGGGACACAAATTATATATATTATGAAAATCTTGATTCTAGTAATATAGAGAGTCATCTTAGTTCTTGATGATATCATCCCTGAATGTTAAACTCTAGAAGTTTCTTAAGAAAATGGATGAATACAGAATGCTTAAGCATCTACATGATCTTTATCAGCAGTGAGAAATATAGTATAATTTTAATATCTCAAAGGCACTCTTTAAAAGAATATTTGGAGAGGGAATTCCAGTTGGACCTCATATATTAAAGATGATTTTCTATATTAGCTACCTAGACATTCTATGGTTTAAACTACCAATGAATTTTTCACCAATATCATACTTTTGTTCACTCCAATAGAGCTTATTTTTATTTTCAGTTAATTATAATTTGAATAATATTTAAAAGTATCTACCAAATATCTTTACTGTTTTTCATCAGGATGAAAAAGACATCATGTGGGAAAATACTTCTGATCATACAGTGAACAAGGGAATGTGGAAGGGGGAAGTAAGTGATCATTATGATAACTATTTAACTTATAGAAATTAGGGCCCCTTAAAGAAGAAATGTATGATATAAAAGAAGAAACAAGAATATTATATAGAATATCACTTTGCACACATTAAAATTACTTCACATTTTCAGAATACTTAATATATTACACAAACAGACGTCTAAAGACCATATTAGCCTAGTACTGTTGGAAAAAAGGAAACATAAACATAGATACATAATTGAGCTACATTATCTCCCACTAGTGTCTCTATGCCTATCAACCATCTTAGAAACATCATACATAATACATATCTTCATAAATAGGGTGAAAGGAAGCATAAAAGGGGGTGATATCAGATTCTCATTAAGGGTAAACAAGGAAGATATATAAGCATAAACATGATTATAAGGGTATGAGAATGTGGTCATAACATTATAAGATCATAACCTGCATATCAATGATCACAAACATAAATCATGGAATAATTCTTGGCAGTTTATAACACATGAATCATAAGGGATTCATGAGCATAAGCCAATAAAGAATAACATTGGAGTAAGACCTGGAATTTTGGAATACAAATAGTATTTTAATATCATTCCCTATAAGTCAGGATGAACAACAAGTACTTGTCATTGCACTTCATGGGGACTATACCTATTGGTTGGGACACACCACCATCCCCAATCATAACTGTTTCCTTGTAAGGGACAAAGTATTACCATCTTTCCATAGTGGATCAAGATCATTGACTTGATTCCCATAATTAGCTCATGATAAATAAATATTTACCCAATTCATAAGAGGGAGATACAGGTCCCACCCATCTCATAATGAATTCATTCAAACATGCCCAAAATATCATAAACAATCATATCAAAACCCATGAAATGAAATGGGAGTCATAAATATTTAATCATGCTTTAACCTATGTAAAAAAGATACATGTTTTATAAACATTTCATCAAAGCATAACATTTGAAAAGAAGTGGGTTTCACAAGTATATAACCCTTGAAATAAAACTAGGATTCTCAAAAATATAACATGTAAAGGAGAAAAGATTTTATTTCTATCATAAATAAACCATTTAGAGAAAGAATATAATGCAAACTTTGGATCATTTCACCATAAAGGCACATATAACACTAACAGAAGTCATATTAGGGGGGAAATTAGTTTGAAATATATTTTAAAGAAATATCTTAAGGAAAATGTCCATTATTATTTAGAAAATTATTATTAAAACATAAAATCCATTTAATACCATTTTCTTGAAAATAATATTTAAAACATACAATGGAATCCTTGAAAACCTTTTTAAAAACTTTCCTTTGAAAACATTTTGAAATATTACATAGAAATATTCACATTTTTTTGAAAACCATTTCTTTGAAGAAACATTGAAAGTTATAGTGAATGTTTGAAAATATTTTGAAAAAACTTCTTTGAAAATACATTGAAAACTTATAACTAAATATTGTAAACGTTTTGAAAACTATTTATTTGAAAACACTTTGAAATATTATAATGAAATATTAAAAACGTTTTGAAAACCCTTTCTTTGAAAACACTTTAAAAAATTATAGAGGATTCCGTAAAAAACAAAAAAAAAAATCAATATTATTTTTCTTCAAAAATTATTTTAAAAATTAATTTTTAAATTTTTTTTTAAGGCAATTCGGAAAACAAGTTTTTTAAATTCATGGCATGTGTCTCAAAGAAAGAATGTTGAGATAAAACTACTTAACTGATTTGGTAAATTTTAAATGATAAACCCCATGAAAGAGACATCCTCAAGTACAAATGAAAAAACACATAAATTTATTGATAATAATAATATAATATATTCATGTGTAGTGTATACACTACACAAAATATATGATGGGTGAGTAAGACATAAATCTCATAGAAAAAAGAAATACTTGAAATCTCTTTACCTTATGTCTTGACTCTCATCGTACTCATACAAAACTCCAATGTAATAAATATAAGTTTATTATAAATCTTTTACAGAACCATATTATCATATATAATATCATATATTTTTTTATTATGACTTTATGTAACCTCCCTTTTAAAAATTCCATGTTATTATTACGCTTCGGGTAATATCCGCTTTGTTTTTATTACATGTTTATTAATGTGTTTTTTTTGGTCCTCATACTTACATAATAATTTCTAGAATGTCAACCATAACATAAAAATTATATATATTATGTATATACATATTTATAATAACCTATGAAATTTTGAATAATGAAATGGAATACACTGTTCAAGGAGACGGATGGCCGTACATATACATGAACATTGTTTTCTTTTCATGGTCATATTTAAAGAAATAAAGTAAATGAAATATATGTTTGTATATATATATAAATATTAAAGTTTAATTATTATATCATATATATATATAATATAAGTTCAATAAACCCATACTTAATACATTTCAAGTAGAGTATGAATGAATCACATCACATTGAGGAGGCAGTAGTCCACATTTCCCCAAATGAAATTATCATATTTACAAAAAATAGAAAGAATGGTGGTTTATGTTATACAATAATTCCAAAAGAATAAATATAATAAATACAATATATATCATGTAAAAACATATTTTCCATAATAATTCTCAACCATGAGAGGTGGTAAAGGAAAAATGAACTACATCATATCGTGAGGCGGTAGAGAATCATACAAAAGAACGGTATGTTTGTTACCCATTTGATGGAAGTGCATGTAAGTGTAGGTAAAACCCATATAATAAAATAAAATTATTATATTAAGGATAATTATTTTATCAAATAATAATGTAATAAATATATTTTAGGTGTTGGAGAGTGAAAATAAAATAGTGGATCTTGAGGGAGAATGTTACCTCTTATTTGGGTAACAGCATCTGGTTTGCATGAAAGGGATTACTTGGATGTATTTATACCCAATTTTAGGATTCTGGGAATATGGTAAGAATTTAGGATCTATTTGGTAACATATTTTTCGATCCAATGTGGTATTAGGGGCATGAGAAAGATGGAGGGTTCATTTCCTTTTTATAGTGGAGGAGTGTCATTCTTGTAAATGTTTGAAAAGGGAGTCCCAACAACATTTTTTCCACAAAACATGGCTCCAATAATGGAATAAATCTGATAAAAGACATTATAGGGTATAAATAAGGTAAAAAAAAATGAATTTTTGAAATGTTTTTAGGTCATTTTGGCCCTTATGTTTATGGTTTAGTCTCTTGTTAAGCTAATTTTTCTACTAATTGCTGTAATTAATTTTAATCGTTTTCATTAATATTTATTATCAAAAACTAAGCTGAACTTATTAGAGATTATAAAATATGACTATCCTAAATATGGAATCCATTTTTCAAAATTTTAATCACATAACTAAAAGAAATTAATTTAAAATTAATCCCGTAGATGTGTCGCGACAACGAGTTTTTTTTATAAAAAAAAGTGTAAATGTGTAGAATATTTTGAAATCCAATTTCAATATTAAAATGGATCAAATGAACTAAATTGGATTAATTTATGTACAAATAGTCTCATTATACTTTTAAAAAAACATTTAAAAATATTTTAACTATATATATATATATTTTATGAAAAAGAAGGTTTGAATTAAAATTCATTGTTTTTAACTATTAATCTAAAAATATTGTTTTTAAGAAAATTCAATTAACATTACCCCAAGATAATTTAGGAATGATAAATTCCAAATATATTTTTTTATTTTTTAAAATTAACTTTCCAAAATTGTATAAAATTATTTTTTTATTGTTCACATAAGGGCATAAAATTATGTTCATTTAAGAAAATAATATTTTAAAACATATAAATACATTACCAATATTACATGATTTATTGTCAATATGTTTTATTTATATAAAAAATTTATAAATAATATTCAAAAAATAATTATTACAATTTATATTACTATGTTTAAATTTTACATTATGACTATCTAGTTCAAACAATTATAATAATATGATGGCGATTTGTAGAAACTTGATGTAATGTGTAACGAAAGAGAAGTCAGTGTTTCATGTTATTAAAGTATTAATTAGTGTAGCATGAAATTGAAAACATCAAATAAAATTAATTTATTTAGAAAAAGGTTAAAAAAACTGAGGGTATTACATTTTACCCCCTCAAAATGAATTTTCCCTCGAAATTAATATTTCTAATACAAACACATGGGGATATTTATACAACATAATATCCTCAGGTTCTAATATAACTTATTTCTACTGGTGATTTCTCCACAAAACTTTGACTAGGTGAATGATCTTATTTTGTATAATTTTCTCCCTATGATATAGAATTTAAATAGGTTGTTCCACATGAAAATATCCTTCTCCAATGGTATGACCTCTGTGTTTAGTACATGTGGAGGTTTAATTATGTACTTCCTTAGGAGAGATACATGGAACACATCATGGAATTGAGTGATATATGTAGGATTTTCCAAGCGATAGGATACCATCTAGATGCGATCAAGAATTTAAAAGGGACTAATAAACCTAGGAAAAAACATTCATTTATTCCCAAGCCTCATAACCTTTTTTTAGGGAGAGATTCATTTAAACTTCTTCTCACCAACTTCAAATTCTAGATCACACCATCAATTATAAGTATAAATTTTCTACCGACTTTGATCTGCCTTGATATACTGCTAAATGTATCTAACCTTATCTTCCATTTACTCAACTATCTAATGTACCAATAGATTTATTCTACAACATCATCCCAACACATTGTATATCTATATATCTTCCCTAATAGGGTCACATAACAAGAAATATGAATTCTTGAGTGAAATTTATTATTGTTAGAAAACTCAACAAGAGGAAGGTTTTGATCCCAACCACATTTAAAATCCAATGAACATGATCTCATAATATCCTACAACCTTTGAATTGTTCATTCATACTAACCATCCGTATGATAATGATAAATAGTGTTGAAATCAATTCTACATCAAAATATTACTAAAGAATTCCCCAGAACTTTGAGGTAAAATTCATATCCTGAACATATACTATACAATGTGGTACTCCATAAAACTTTACCACCTCTTTAATGGGTATCATGACAAGTTGATATAGGGAGAGGTCTTCTCTGATAATGATGACATGTACTGACTTAGTAAGATTATTGAATACCACCCATATAACATTAACCACTTTAGAGGTTTTGGGGAGTCCAATGGAAAAATCCATTGTCATTTTCTCCCATTTCTATTATGGTATAGGTAATGTATATAACATCCCCTTAGAATTTTGTCTTTCAGCCTTAACTTTATATCTTACCAGGAACCAAGATACAAACTCTATGATATCCCTCTTTATGCCATCCCACCAAAAGTATTCTTTCATTTCTTTATACATCTTCTTACTTCCAGGATGAATAGAGAATAAAGAGCTATGAGATTACTATAATATCTATTTCTTCAAATCGAATTTGGATGAAACACATACACAATAATTGAACCTTATCATTAAATCCTAATCAAGGTTAAAATCTATAACATCTCTAACCTTCTTGTGTAGCACTACATCTTACTTCTTCACCTCTTTGATCTTAAAAAGGATAGAGGGATGGACATTTAATTTTTCAAGATAATATTTTTTTGCTTCCTTTAATATTTCCATATACATGCTTTGGAAATCATGAAATATTGGATATTTTTCAATCATCATCATAGACAAGATGGCATGATCCTTTCGACTGTATTCATCTTCCACCTTGTTCCCTTGCTCAGGGTGGTATTGTATTGAGCAATTATAATCTTTTATCAGGTCTGACCACATTCTATGGTTCATGTTCAACTCCTTCTATGTTAATATATATTTTATAATTTCATGATTGGTATATATTTCCAAACAGTATCCATAAAGATAATTTCTCCATATATTTATTGATAAATTATCACGGCAACTAAAAATCATGAGTTTGGTAATTTTATTCATGGATCTACAAATTTTGTAAGGCATATTAAATAACCATGTTATTTTACATAAGAGAACATCCTAATACCTTATTGGAATCATTAGTACAAATTAAAAACCCTTATCCACTATAGGTTAATGTAAGCATATGTGTGTTGAATAACTTTCTCTTTGGTTCCTTGAAATTTTTTTGACATTATTCTATCTAGAAGATCATGGAACCCTTCCAAGTTAACTTGGTCAGAAGATTAGAATGTATTGAGAAATTATCCAAAAAAATAGATAATATCCACCTAGACCAAGAAAGATATTTATTTCAGTCACCACATTTGGTCTAGGACAGAATTCAATAGCCCCTATCTTTGATGGATCTACTGCTATACCCTCTCTTGAGATTATGTGACCTAAAAATGAATCCTTTTTCAACTAAATATCACAATATTTTAATTTTTTAAACATATTGTCATTCCCTAAGGTATTTAGAACAATTATAACATTGTCTTAATTCTCTTTCTTTATATTTGAATTGATAAGGATATCATCTAAAAAGATATTGACAAACTGATAAAGGTAATCTCTAAAGAATATATTCACCAAATCATTGACTATAGTAGGGGAATTAGTAAGACCAAAAGGAATCACTAAATATTAATAGTTTCTATATCTTGTAAGTAATTCCTTCTAGGGAATATACACTTTCTTGACCGTCAATTAATGATATCTAGAATTAAGGTCAATCTTGGAAAAGTATTGATCTTCATGTAGTTGATCAAACAAGCCATTAATACGAGGAAGTGGATAGTCGTTCTGGGTCATGATCATTTTTGACTCCCAATAATAAATGAAGAGAAACATTGATCCATGTTTATTTTTCACAAATAGGATAGGTCCACCCAATGGTGACACCCTTGGAAGAATGAATCCCTAATTATGGTTTTATTGGCATCTCTTCTTTAATTTCTACAACTCAATTGGGTCCATTCCATAGGGAGTCTTTGAGATGGGTTTATAATTAGGTATGAGTTATATTGATAAATAAACATCATTTTTTTGATAAAGGCTGGGAAAATATTATGGTAACACATCCACAAATTCCCAAATAATAAGCATATCATAAATGTCATGTTTCTCTCCAACCATCTAGAGAAAACACTACTTCTGAATGAGAATTAAGACCCATACACTGGATGTAATCTCCATAGGAAGTTTATACATATATTCACATTGATATATGATCATATGTTGGTTTTAAATATAAAAAATAACTTCTTTTCCTCAATAATTATGTGGGATTTATGAATAGAAAAGAAATACATTACTAAAATGACATAAAATTCAACTACTTGAATAATGATATGATTTGAGGGAAGTACATTCCCACATACATTAACTAGAGAGGGACCGGAGAGTTGATATGAAATCATCATACCATTAGGGTTATGTACTACTAATTCCACCTCTAAAAATTTGTGTGGAATAAAAGTTCCCTTAGAAAATTCCTTAGATATGAAAGGGTGTGTAGATCCTTAATCAAATTAGACATTAACAGTTATAGAGTTGATAGTAAGTGAACCTCTGGCCAAATCATTATTTCACCCCTTATTATAAATAGTGATAAAAGTATATTTCCCCCTATCCTAGGGTTTAAGAGGTTTCTAACACTGATCATCATCACTAAACCTTGTGTTTGGGTAATGGTAAACATAATGCACATCCTCCTTACACTTGAACCACTGAAGTGTGGGAGGTACATTTTGTATATATTTTACTCTATTTGCATCATAGACCAACTTATTCCCATCATTCTGGAAATAAATTTTTTGATGAACTTCTCTTACACAATTAAATCACTTGTTAGACCCCATAAGACAATTCCCTCAATGATTCTATATACACTTAGAGAATAATGAGAATCTCATCTTCTTATCTCCATGGTTTGTAGATTTTTATTTGAACACCATATTCCTTTTATTATTTAAACCATGATAATGATACATAACTCCAAACTCTATTTGAAATTTGATTGCACAAGGCATAACCTCTTCAAATCAACTAATGTATTTTCTAGATAACACCCTTCTGAGACTTGAATTTAATCCACTGAATAACCGATCAATGTCACTTTCTTGTTAGATGATAATACCAGGATCATACCTCACAACTCTTGGGAAATTATCCTTATATGTACCAACAAATTCACCATCCTTTTTCTTATACTCAAATAATTCCTTTTATATATTATAATTAATAACACAAGGAAAGAATTTATTGAAGAATAATTTATTGAAATCATCCCAATCTATGGACTAAGTTTAATATTTGTTCCTCGTATTCCTAATTTTAGTCCACCAATCATCTACTTCACCTTATAACCGATAAATATACTAAATTAATTTTTATTGTTCTGAACACTGGAGAATGGAGGATATATTTTTTGTGTTACTCATTTTTTATTCTAAAACAAGTGGATTAGAAGATCCATTGAAGAAAGGTGTATGTTTCCTCATGAAGGACTCAACTGAACATTGTTCCCTACTTTGATCGTTTGGAAGCTCAGCATGATTCATTGCCTGAGAAATATGTGTGAGCATAGAAAATCAGTTTTTTTCTAGCTCCCATATAATTTGAATACTTAGGATAAAAATCATTACATTTTCCTTCTTAATCATTATTAACATGGTTCCATCGAGTTCTATCCATTGACAAAAACTTAAAAGCATAGAGTAAGAAGACATTAACATATATAGGAACCACATAACTATGGAACCCGCTTATAGGATTTATAAATCATAACACATTCTTTAATCTATGGAACCCTAGGTTTATCCTAGGTTATTCACAGCCAAATTATTTTTAAATCATTCAAGATGTTTCATGAGGAGTTTGAGAATTACCTAAGGATATCTCTAAAGAGTGTCAAACCTTGTGCGTAGTAAGGCCTGTTCTCATGTACTAGGTTATGCTAGAGTTAGGGCTGACTCATCTTGTCTGATTTGTTACTCCTATGTACATCTCTGCCAGAACCATGTAAACTAGTATTATCCCGATAAGGATTTAAATCTAGGAAACCAATCACTCTATCCTTTACCAAAATTCCAGGACATTTTCCTACACTTTTAGTTATCCTTGGATAGGGAATTTCTTAAGATTTCCCTGTAAGGCATTCTCATCCTAGCTTCCAAAGGATAACTATAATTTTTCTCTAATACTAACTATAGTGACCCTTACATTTTATAAATTAACATTACATCACTTTTGAGGAATACTCATTACATTACACATTTAGACACCTAAATAGCATAATAGCCTTGTGCCTTTCGAAATAAGGAAACATAAACATTGGAACATATGTGAGCTACATTATCTCCCACTAGTCTCTCCATTACTATCACCCTTCTTAGACACATTATACATAGTACCTTTCTTCATAACCTGAGGTAATGAAACATAAAAAAGGGTGAGATAAGAATCCCATTAAGGGTAGAAAAAGTATACATTCAAGCATAAACATGATTATAAGGGTATGTGAACATGATCATAACATAAGGAGAACATACCCTAGATATTAAAGATCTTAAGAATAAACCATTGAATAAATATTAACAGTTTATAAGACATGAATCAAAAGGGAGTCAAGAGAATAATCGATGAAAGTATAACATAAGAGAAAGACAAGTAATTGTGGAATACACATAAACATGTAATATCATTCCATATAATTAAATACGCATTACTAGAACATATCAGTAAACATCATGGGGACTACACCTACTGGGTGAGACCCACCACCATCCCTAGTCGCAGTCCTTTCCTTGTAAGGGATTGGGTTTCACCATATTCTGATAGTGGATTAGGTTTCCCCATATTCTAATATTATATTGAGTTTCCACATATTTCAAGAGTGTTCAGGTTCCACATCTTCCTATATTGAATCGAGTATCCCTATATTTCCATAGTTGATTGGGTTTCCCTATCTTCCCATAGTGGATCAAACCCTTCATATTTGTTCCCATCACTATCCCATGAGATATAAATCCTTACATTAGAGGGTGATATAGGTTTCACCCATATCATTATTAATTCATACATATGTGTGCCAAATGATCATTTAGAGTCATATCATAACCTATAAAATGAAGTGGGTGTTATAAACATGTTATCGTACCTTAACATATAAAAAAATAGACACGTTTCATAATCATTTCATCAAACCATAACCCATGAAAAGAAGCGGGGTTCATAAGAATATAACCCGTGCAAGGGAAACATGATTCATAATGAAATAACCCATGAAAGAGAAATGGGATTCATTCCATCAATACATAAACCATTATGGGAAATAATTTGAATGGAACGTTAGGATGATTTCCTCATGAAGGCAAGAGTAACACCAAAAAATGCCATATTAGATGGAAAATAATCTTCAAATGTTTACTTTTTTTTAAATATTTTTTTAAAAACACTATGAAATATTGTAATGAAATCTTGAAAATATCTAGAAAATAATATCTTTGAGAACTCATTGAAAAAATTAAATATTTCCTGAAAACACTTTGAGAACCATTTCTTTGAAAATTGTTTGAAAACCAATAAAAGATTCTTAGAAAAACATAAAACATTTTTAAAATCCTTTTTATTTGAAATGATATTATAATATCATCTTGAAAATATTTTTTTAAATAATATTTTTTAAAATTCTTGGCATGTGACTCTAAGAAGGAAAATTAAGACAAAACTACTTAACCGATCTTATATCTTTTGAAATATAAACCCTATTAAAGTGGGATGATAAAATAGATTTGAAAATACATATAAATTTAATTACAATTATCAAAAAATATATTCATGGGAAGTACATACACAATATAAAAGAAAAAATCATTTAATAAGGAATAAATATCCTCAAAATAAAAGTGAGACTAGAAATCCCCTTACCTTATGTATTGAATCTCACCGTTTCCATAGAAAAACTACATTATAATAAAGATAATTTTCTTATAAATATTATAAAGAACCATATTTATATATATAATACCATATATGGTTTGTTTGTGACTTTATATTTCTGACTTGTTAGCAATTCCATGTTAAGGTTACGCTTCGAGTAATATTAACATTTTTTTCTTATATGTGTGTTTATATGTTATATATTTGGTCCTAATACCTATATAAAGATTTATAAACATTAAAAATGATATATAAATCCTATATATTTCATATATACATATTTATAATATCCTTTTAAAAAATAAATATGAAATGGAATACACTGTTAGTGTAGATGGTAGGTTGTACACATGCATGAATGTTGTTTTCATTTTATTGTAATATTAAAAGAATGAAAGTAAATGAAATATATATATATATATAAATTATATAAGAATGTTTTTATCATATATTTCATTTAATTTTACAAAAACCAATCTTAATACATTCTATGTATAATGTAAAAGAATCACATGGATCAGAGGAGGCGGTAGTCCACACCTCGCCAAACGAAATTATCATATTTACACAAAATGGAAAGCATGAATATGTGTGTTATATAATATTTAAAGAAGCATAAATAAGACATGGAAATAATATATATCATATAAAAATTTATTTTCCATAATAATTCCCAACCATTATAGGTGGTAAAGTAAAAATTAACAACATCATCTCACGAGGTGATAATGTTCTGTACATAAGAATTATAAGTTACTTACCCATTGGATTAAAGTGTGTGTATTTCTAAGTCTAAAAATTATAATAAAAAAAACTATGTTTATTTATGAAACATGTTTTATCATAAAATATTGTAATAATGACACTTTAAGTGGTGGATAATGAATATAAAACAATGGATCTTGAGGGAGGATGTTACCTCTTATATGGGTATGTCCTTTTAGTTTGAACCAAAGGGATTAATTGGATATATTTATTCCCAAGGTTATTATTATAAGTTGATGGGATGGATTTTTAGGAGATATTTAGGGAGAAATTTTTTAAACCATTGTTTCTTGAGATGTGTTAGGAAGTGGGTTGCATTAGTGCCTTTTTATAGTGGAGGAGGAGTCAAATTCTTGCAATTTTTTAAAAATGGAATTCCCCCCTCGATTTTCCCATGATAAGTGGATCCAATAGTGGTATAAATATCATAAAACTGATTATAGGGTCAAAATATGTCCATACAGTGGATTTTGTATAAGTTTATAGGTCATTTTTCCCTTAAGTTTATGGTTTGGTGTCTTGTTAAGTTACTTTTTCACTTAATCACTTAATTAATTTTAATAACTTTCAATAATATTTTTGTTCAAACACTAATTTGACATTATTAGACATTATAAATTATTCTCATAGAAAAATTTAACCCTTTCTTCCAAATTATAATAATATAAGGGGGAAAAATTAATTTAAAATTAATGTTGGAGACGTGTCATGAGAGTTGGGGTTTTTAGTAAAAATGTTTAAAAGTTTGGAATATTTAGATATAAAATTTCAATGTGAAATTGATTAAAATGAACTAAATTTTATTAGTTAATGTAAAATTAATCTCAATAAACTTAATAAAAGAATTAAAATATAATTTTACTATTAAAATAAACTATATGAAAAATCTATTTTTAATTAAAAATCAGTGTTTTTCACTATTCATCCAAAAATGATGTTTTTCAAAAAAAAATCCCCAAAAATCACCATAATATAATTTTGAAATTATGAAATATAAAATTATTATTACTATTTAAAATTCATTCTTTAAATGTTTCTAAAATTATTTTTATTATTATTCACATAAGGACATAAAAAACAATTCATTTGAGAAAATAATATTTTTCAAATATATAAAGACTTTACCAACATTACATGTTTTTATTATAATTTTTTTTATTTGTTTAAAAATATTATAAATAATATTTGAAAAATAGTTATTACTATTCATATTTATATGCTTAATTACTTGGTTATAATTATGTTGTTTATATAATTATAACAATGAAATGATGTTTCATTGAATCTTGGTGTTGCGTGTAATGCAAGTCAAGTCAGTTTTGTATATAATAAAAGTTTAACTAAGTTTAGTCTAAAATTAATGATATCAAAGGAAATTAATTTAGTAAAAAATGGTTTAGAAAAACTAAGGGTGTTTAGAAGCTTCAGGTGTGTCTTTATCTATTAAAATATTTCTTTTTCAACAAATTTGGAATTAGATATAGCTTTTTTCACTCATTTTTAAATCCAATTATTGGAACTAAATATATTTTGATGTGTTAGTAAAGGAAGTGGATCTAAGATCCACTTACAAATCTAGGCTCTCTAAAATAACTAAATAAAACTACCACACCACATTACTAACAAGATTGATCATGGTTTTAAGGAACTATTATTATTTAAAAGAAATATGAAAAACATTATTTCTATATCCTATCTTGACATAAATGGGTTTTCAAAAAATTTTAAATAAAATATTCTTATTTTAAAAATATGTAATATGTTAATTTTGGACCTATCTAAATAATTATCTTTATTTGATTGAAGAAAGCACTATGTATTGGAAATCAATAACGAATCTAGTTCACATGACTCATATCACACCCAACTTTTGAATCATTGACTAGGTGATGTAAATAAAATCAACTTTACAGAAATTATATCTCTATGGGTGTTTAGTTTCTTTTTAACTTAAACAAATTAGTATATATCATTCCTATTTACAAGGAAAAATTAAAAAATCCCCATTTAGTGGAAAGGGTCAAAGGGAAAATATGCTTTATAAATTGGTTTATATAAATGAATTTGGAAGATTTAATGTTCAATCAATTAGCGGACACTCATACATTATAAATTATACAACTAAATTTAATCAATATTAAATTTTATACTTAATGAGGTATATTTCTATGTCCATTGATAAATTCAAATAGAATAAGAATAAATTTGAAATCCAACTTAATAAGAAGAATTTTTTTTCTTAAACCTTGGTTGAGAATATCTAAACCAAGAGTTCATAGATTATCTATGAGAGCTTTTTATTCTATCTTAGCTCAACGATCTATATACACCATAATATAATGGTGTAAGTGAAAGGTGAAAAAACACCTTATTGGACATGGTGAGATAAATTATGGGTCATGAAAGTCTTTCATTACCATTTTAGGTAAATGAATTACTAAAACCAATATACACTCTATAAAATGTTCCAAAAAAGAGGAAAATGGTGTTCTATTTATTTAATGGAGTGGATAGAAACCCATGTTCATATATATATGATTTAGGATGTGAAACGTTGGTCACGAACTTTTAGGTAACAAAATTTTACACTGAGGTACTAACTTTATCATTATAGGATATCTAAAGGAATCTAAAGGGTATTAAATATACGAAACCTCAAAAAATGTAATAGTGAAAAAAATTTCATATTCATTGAGGGGGATAAAATATCCAAAAGATATAGTGGGAGAAATATCAACTTTGATGAAGTAAAGGTTTATGATCCACACGTGTTGGCATAAGAATAGAATACCTAAATCCCTATGGCAGTGTATTTTACAGAGATACAAGTACAACATAGAATAACTAGTGGGGTTAAAGAAATAGAAGGACATAATTTTCAAGTTATTAAAGATTCTGACTGACTATTAGTTGATAATAATCTACCCGTGAACTATAAGGAAGAAGTATGTGTCACAAAATATTCTAGATAGGAAGCAGACCAGAATTATAAGATGTATTTCATATATAAAAACTATGTATTCATTATTGTATAACCTAGAGTAGATGTATAGACCTTGGGTTGAAGATAGGTATTCAAGAATAAACTTAACATTTAAGGTAGAGTAATTTCATATAAATATATGATTTTCTAGTCATCAAAGATTCCTACTAATTATTAGTTGATAATAATAATCTCATGACCTGTGAGAAAGAAGTATGTGTCACAAAAGATTCCATTTGAGGAGAAGCCTTTAATTATAAGATGGATTTCATATATAAAAAAACGTAGGGATTTTCATATATCATCTGGTGGATGTAGATACCTTTGGTTCGAAATAGGTATTCAAAAATGAACTGAAAATCCAGGGTAGAGTCAGTACCGATAAATCAAGACTGGGTGTAGAAGTGTTTAAACAACATTAAGGCATTGACTATGATGAAACCTTTTCCCCAATAACTATGATAAATTCCATCATAATTATAATTTCCCTATGATATTACCAGGACTATAATAATTGAAAAATGGATGCCTAAATAACCTACCTCAATAGAAACCTTATAAAAGATGTCAATATAGGAAAAAAGGGTTTACGACTCCAAAAAATGGTACTAAGGTTTGAAAATTAAAGAGATTTATTTAAAGATTAATGAATGAATAAAGGTCTTGGAAAATTAATTTAATGATTCCATATTGGAGTCTGGTTTCACAATGAATAAATACCAGACATTTTTCAACAAGTATTTTAGTGGGAGTGTTAATGTTTTCCCAATAGTATATATTAATGATATATTACTAATTAGAAATGAGATACCAATATTATAGTTAATTAAGATTTAGTTAAATGCAATCTTCTCCATTAGGTGAAGCACCATATATTATTTGGATATATAACCCTCATGATATATCCAATACGTTTCTTGGACTATGTCAGGGTACATGAAATTACATGACCCTAAAGTTATTTAGTATGGAACAATATAGTTGGGGATTGTTTCCAATATAATATAGAAAATATATCACCAATAAAATATGTCCTAAAATATATTAGTGGATAAAAAGTATGACAAGGATCCTATAAACATCAATGATAGGTTCAGTCATGTATTCCATGTTATCTAATAAGCCTGATGCTTCCTCTGTCTTGAGAACAATAGGTGGATATCAAGCCGACCTATGACGCTGCCTTTGGATGTAAGTTATGTCTATCCCAATGGGTCCCAGGCATGATTTGTATATGTTCCTATTATATATAGGATATAAGGGTCTAGTCATTAGGGGATATACATATAATAATTTCCCAAAAAAATAGGATGATAAAAAATTTGCAATCAGGATATATCTTTCCATCAATGGAGGTTCTGTGATATGGAAGAGCTCAAAGCATGAACTAGTAATTTATTATATAGTAGAGTCTAAGTATATAATGGATTCAGATGTATCAAATTAAGTAGTTTGGATACTCATGTTCATCCAAGATCTATATTTTTTCCAAGTAGTAATGATCCTATAAAATTTTACTATGATAGTACTCTAGTGGCGGCTCTATCCAAGGATCCAATGTCAAATGAAATGATTAATATCATACAAAAAATGTATCATATCATTAGGGATTTTTCTTAGAGGTTTATGGTCACCAAATTTATAGTTTACATGGAGGATAACGCGTCATACTAATTCACTAAATACCTATCTCAGTAGAATCTTGTATATCATTTGAGTGATAAAAATTTCAAATTCATTAGCAGTTGGCTCTAGTTCCTGGGGGAGTCTGTTGGTGTTGGTTCCATAGAACCTAGATTGTTGGTATTTTCCAATTATAGATTCTTAATAAATGACTTATTAGATATTGATTACTCTTCCACATAAAATTCATATGATAATGTACATATATTTTTTGTTTCATCCACATGTATAAGTTGTTCCCCACTATGATGAGAAACTTGAAATTCCATGAAAATATTCAAAAGTATATAAGTTCTATAGTCTAATGATGTAATCTGATGGGGGAATAGATTATGCATAATATTAGGTGTTGGATTATAATAAGAAAAATGGACTTTATCTCATGAATATTTCAGTTTGTAATCCTTGAGATGAGAGTTTATAAGGACATATATGCAAGTAGGAATTCCATACATATTTTGTTTTAGATTACTCATATAAATGACGATATGTACTAATAATTTGACATGTGATTATTATTAACCTATCTATCTAGTCACAAAATATAATCTTTTGATGAATCATGTGACGTTATACGCCTATGGAAAAGTAGGATACATTGACTTAATCATGAGTGATATGAAATTAATGAATAAATTAATAAAATAGTTATCTCTCACAATACTAAACGATTATATATCATAATTTTTATTGAAATGTAATTATCAAACTAAATTTCATGTCCATGGAGATTTAAAGGCTCATTTCAAAAAGAAAAAGAAAGATATATTTATATTTTATGTTAGTGACACATTTATGAAACCTTTTTGATGAGATATAAAAAAATTATAATAAAAAATGAAAATTCATATGTGGTTGTTGTTATATCAACATTAACTTCTTCCTATATGGGTTCTTTTCATGTTTCTAGATGGTGATATTGAACTTTAGTAACGACCACCCAATGCCCCTGAGGAAGAGGCCCATAGGGTCACATGATTTGTGTTTCCATTGATCCGAGTTAAATTATTTTTGAATCTAATGTCTAGAATTAATATTATTTTCATGTATGAAGAATAATATTTATTAAGTATTTATTTATTGAACATAATAAGTCACCATATTTATATTTGAGTTGAATATTAAGTAAATATTTATTCCTAAGACCATGAATATAATTTTAATTTATTTATCAAATGAATAATATTTATTATTTGAGGTTTAATAAATTACAGCGAAGTTGTATAGGCTAAAATATATGTTTGGTAAGTTAAATGAAATAATAAAAAATAGCATTTAAATAAATAAGAAAATATTTAATTAATAAAATGATATTTAGATTGAGAAAATTGGTGAATGCTATTATATAATAATAATAATAATAATAATAATAATAATAATAATAATAATAAAAATAATAATAATTTCATTATTATGGTTGGAATTAGGAATATATTATTTTTATTTTTGGCTAAGAGACATTGGATAATTATCAATATTAAACTCTACCTCTATGTATACCCACATATATTATTTTAGAAAATGGGGAAATTCATTTGTGTTATGAATATTATATCCTCTCCCTATGGAATTCTCTCAAAGAATAATATCTATAGGGTTTCCATAATTTCAATGATATTTCCTCCTCTAACTTCCCTCCACCCAAGAATGAAAGATATAGAGAGACGATCCTTCAATACCAAATTATATCATCATGATTAAGATGAACATTGCCAGGAGATCAGATCATTCATGGTCGCACCTAGGTTTACATTGACATCATTTGGACATTAATGAGAGTGTGTGTATTACCTATAGAGGGATCTGAAGTTGGACCATCTTAATGAAATGATAGTACAACTCAAAACAAGGGTTTAAACAACCAACACCTTCTTCGAAGAAAGAATCTATAGACCAAGATAATTGATGTTATTAAATTAATTATAAATTTTAATTGAATGATCCTAACTCTATGTTTTTGGATTCCTTTTGTCTTTTTAATATTAGACATGCACTCACACAGGAACCACCATGTATTGGTGATGCATTTGATGTTGTGATCAATAATCAAACTAGTTTTAGCATGAATATGATGCATTTGGATGAAATATATTTCTCTTAAAAGATTTAATTAGATATGAAACAATGTGGTGGTTTAATTATAGATCGCTCACCTCATTCATTGATGTTTTCAATTAATAAACCCATAACAAGATGAAATAGATAGATACAATTAGATGGTACTCAAACAGTTTGATATAGCTGAGACACATTGTTTCTTGAAGAACATAGAATAATGATATATATGATGAAAATATCCTCTTAGGTTGTTATGTGTGTGGTTACTAAGGTTGTTGGATTCTAACCGAGTCTCTCTTATATTCTATATGGTCATTCATCAATCGATGATGGTGCTATCACGCCTTTGAGTGTTCCCAAATCCTTATGAAATGTTTGTGTATATTTGGATAGTTTATTCCCCTCAAAGGAGCGATCATTTTATTACTAATAATTATGATATTAATCAAAATTAAATCTTTGAAAAATGAGGTTAGATTCATCTAATGTATGGATATTTTATGAATTCAAACTTTATACTTTGTTTTTCAAATATTATGAAAATATTGATTCTTGGTGATAGATCATCCTATGTTTTGGGCTCACTTCCACTTACAAGGCTCACATGATGATCCAATGTAACCCATAAGTAGCATCAAAGGGAGTTTATTCAAGGATTAAACATGTTTCATTATTTTTTTAGAAAAATAACACCATCTCTATAGCGTTTTTTTCCATCGTGTAGTCATGGCTGTCTTTAAACATCTAGTTCACAGACACCATTATGTAATGATAATTGTGGTGGCCTTAAAACACCCAGTTAACTAAAACTAGGACACAATGATTCCCATGGTGGTTCTTCATATGGATTCTCTAGGACCCATGACCTACTCTATAATGAAGTGATCGTCATGTTGTTCCACATTTTTCATATCATGGAGAACCTATCCAAAATGGACTGATCTTGGGAATGAGAGCATTTTTTAATCCATGGGGAATCATTAAATTGTAAAAAAAGTAATATTTTAATATTTGGATATAAATGGTTTATAAAGTGTTTATAAATAATTTAAAAGGTATTTTGGGATATTCTAATTTATAAATGTTTTTTATTAATTAAATAATTAGAAAATATTTTCAATTAATTATTTTTAAAATTTTTTTGAAATATTCCTAAATATTAAATGTTAATATTTCAAATACCTTTTCTTAAATTAAACGGAATATAATATGATCTAGAAATAAAAGGGTTTACTTTCAAATCATTAGAGATAATTTATAACATTGTTTTAATTTATGAAATAAGGATATAATATAAAATATTTATATTTTTAATTGTTAATTTTTCAAAATTAATTAGTTTGAAATTATTCAACTAAAAATTTAAGCCTTGTTTAAAGATATTATTTTGACCAAATCAGTTTTTTATTACTATGATTAAAGGTTTAAAAAATATTTAAAATGATATATAATGTTAATAAGAAATATTTTATATTTTTTTTATTACAGAGTGTTTATATTCACGTTTTAGAAAATTTAAAAAAAAATTAAATTTAGATTATATTTATTTATAATTCATAAATGTTAGATATTTTTAAAAAATAAATAAAATGACTAATTTATCATTAAATTCATTTTATATTCATGTTTGAAAAATTATTTATGAAATTTGAATATTTTGTATTCTTTAGTTAAACTCTTAAACCGCTTCTATGAGATAGTTCTATACATTACTTGATAGTCACTACTCCTTATTTTTTTTCTTTATCTACATTGGAATTGGTTTTTATTTTGATTTAATTATCTTTAAAATAGTTTTAGATTATATTTTCTTCATATTAGGTGTCAGAGACATCATGAATTTAATTCTGTCTTCAGTAAAGTATCCCCGAGTTGAGAGAATTGGTGTTTAACTACTAACTGACCTAGTGACTATTCCATATCTTTAATTATGAATGGGGTTGGCTATCTATCACACTTGGTTCACTAATGTGGAGATTTTCAATCTCATATAACTGTATACATTTACATAAAGTGTTCATGTACCTTATTTATATGATTTATTTCGAAATGTATAAAGATTTTTGGATTCTATATTTGGGTGAGTAAAAGAAACATTTCATATGTGTAAATAGTTACACCTTAATGTGTTGTGAACGATTTAATTTTGTTATTGGAATTGGGATTCTAAAACTAAAACACTGGAAGCATGCATACATGTAAAGGAATAAATAATTATAAGATAAGGATTACATAATATGTGATATTTCAATATTTAATATGAATATGATACATATTAAATTGGTGTGACTTAAAATAAAAATACATAAATACCAAGAGTGATTTTCATTATAAAGAGTAACTTATTAAGACCTAATCATCCAGTCACATAGGTCATGGTAATGTTGGGAATTTCAGGATTATCTTATGTAAGAAAATCATGTAATAAGTAACTCTACGTAGTCCTGGTAGGTGGGTCATGCTATATTTGGATGTTTCTATATTATATTGTGTAGGGAATCCATGTAATAAGTGACTCTGGGTTTCCCTATTGTGTGGGTCTTTCTAAAGTTGGATTCCTTTTTATTGTCATTTGATTCCATATTTTCAGCATATACTTTGGGTTACAATAATTGAGAGACCTTAATTCGATTAGGTTACTAGAGGAATATAGTTGTTTAAATCCATATAATGGATTTGGATAAAGACTTATCCACTCAAATATCCAGAAATAACAAATGTTATGATTATTATGACCTAGTAACTAAATATCTATATGATGGGAGAAATTATATAGAGACCTAGTACTTAGTGAATAAATGGATAAGAAGTTTGGGACCATAATTTTTAGTGAGATATAATTATTTTAATGACCTTAATGGGGAATATATAATACATGATACTCACTCACAGATATGTCCTTGTTGTATATTATGGAATACAAAATCATAATCATATTGAGATCACTAACAGATGTGACATATAAAATAGTTAAATATTCAGATCTAGGATTGTGAAGTGTTATCAAAGATAGAAATTAAAAGCACACAAATGTTAATGTCATTAAGATTAATTATTACAACCTTAACTCAAGGGTATCACATATTGAGTGCATGTCTCCAATTTTTTCTAAGAAATATAGATTCATAGATAGGAAGGAATTGATCATGGATTAAGTATATATTCATGTTGGTAAACAAGAAATAGATATTTCATTAGTTTTCAATAACTATAATATGATTTTTCTCAGGTCAGTTGATCATAGAGTTGAAGAAATTATATTATATTCCCACTATAAAAAGGAAATTTATTTTTATATCTTGGTTGGATATGATGTGAGTTCTATTCACTATAAAGAACAAGAGTCATTATACATATAATGAGGAAATGTTTTATGGATTTAGTAATATAGTGAATGATTTATATATTTTAGAGATGGATAATACTATTTATAACCTTCAAAATAAGATTGTTAGTGTATAGTTTTGTTTTTTTGAAATGGATAGAAATCCAAGGGATTTTGAACATTTTATTTTACTGGATGGTTCAACTTTAAAACCAAGATTCAAAACTCAATTATTTGAGTTTTAACACTTTAAATTGATGTTTTTGGACATAGTTAAAGGGTCGATAAGATCATCGGGTGTCAAAGTGAGTTTTGAGGGCACTGGACCTGAAACATTAAATTTTTAAAAGGTCTAAATTGGGCGCACAATTTTTTTGAAATCATGTGACCCATAGAAGGAACACATACAACCATAAAAAGGTATGCAAAGCCATGCACATGGGATACACATGGTTTCCCAAACTGTGAAACTAGCTTGCACAGTCTGTGTTTGGGGGCAGTACCCTCACACTGTTCATATCACAGTTTGCGCATGGGTTGACAAATCATTTGGGACAAACCTTGTTTTAAGCCTTATTTTAGAAATTAAATTAAATTAAAATAAATACAGTTAAATCATAAACTGCACTCACCTATCATCCCCCTCATACCTGCATGTGGAGACACCCTAGATAAACCCCTTAGGTGCACACCACTCCCTCTAGCTCCCTCTTTCGATCATCAATTTCGTCCGTATTTCTCTATGGTTTCTCCTCGAATCACCAAGGGAGAGTTTCAGTTTCCTCTTCTCCCTTGTTTCTTGGTTGATTTAGGTCTCCCCATTTCCTGATGTAGCTCGACTGAAATGATATGTTTCGGTTAATTGTATTTTCTTTATTTCTTCCAGTATTATGACGTGTGAAGGATTCCTTAGGACTCGTGGGTTTGTATTTTGGTATATTTCATAAATATTGAGGCGGATGGGTTCATTTCAGCTTGCCGCTAATGTTTTGGGTAAGTTTCTACACCCACTGTTTTATTTCATACACTTTTATTAATAGAATGAATGTGTTTAAGAGTCTCGGGGATTGATTGTAGGGAGTTTTGATCATCGTTGATAGTTTAAAGACACATACATAGGTATATATATATCTTCCTCATGTGTATTACCTCCTAGAGAGTAGAATACATGGTTTGGATTAAGGGATGCATATATATATGTATAAGGATGTTTGTCCATGCGACTGTGTGGCGGTTTGGAGTGGTGGCCACTTTCTTTGACTAGTGTTGAGTGCCGGCTTGGTCAACTACTTGAGGTATGGTCCTTTCCAAGTCCTCAAATTTAATAAATGCATTATTTAATTTCTTACTACAATTTTTTTATATTTTAATTAATAAAGTGATGTATTTAGTTTAAATACCTCTTAAATGTGAATTTAGTATGTTTCATGATTTAAATGTTATATGTAATAAATGATTTCTTTGATAAGAAATATCTTGATTTTATAATAAAAATCCTCTAATGGAGGGGAACTATATTGAATATAAAAAGGAGTGATTATAATTTTATGTTTTCTTCTTTCTGTATGGATAATTCTTTATGCCTTGATGTTACATTTAAAATATATAATGTTTAGGACTTGGCCCCTAATGTCATTAGAGAAAAAAAGTTTCCCTTTTTAAATGATTAAATAAAAATACACCTTATATGTTCAAGACCCAATTTCTATATTTGAATTACCCATATAGGGGATTAATTTTTTTTCCATTGACACCTCATAAGTGACCCATGAATCCTTATAAATACAATTGACTAGTGGGGTCCTCCGATCTCATTGGATGTTGTTGGTTGAATTTATATTCATTTTTTATAGTAATTAGAACCATTTAATTATTCAATTTACATTATTTTTCTATTTAATCATGATATTTTGAATAGATTGTTCCTTTTCAATTCCACTTGCGTCATCCAAGGTAATTTCTTAACTGTAAGTAATTCATTCGAATTGAAATTGTTGATTATACTAAGTATAGGACATAAACTTATAATATTTAATTTAATAATAGGTTTCAGGTCTATAGAACCCCTTACCATTCTAATGGAATGAATATGAGTTAACCATGATTTTTGAAAATTCCTTAAATGAATTAAATGATTGGTTGCAAGCTACTTGGCCTCGACACACTAATGAATGTAAATGCTAGAGCCAAATGTAATTATTGATTACATATGACTTGGTTAAATGGATGAATGCCCAATTAGCCTTGTCATGGTAATGAAAGGTATTGGCTCAAACCTTATGAATTATATTTGAATTAATTATCGAAATTGGAGTGGCCTAACTCGAGCTCGTCTTGGATTCCTGAGAGAATCCATTGAGCACTCGAGGATCTTATTCCGAATTCAAGGATACATATTACTTAGGTTGAAACCCACCTTGAACCTAATCCTTTATAAATTTATATTCTTAGTATGACACCATAGGATCCCTCATGCAGTACTACAGGATTCCTGGGAAACACTCCTTAGATCCAGCATTGGAAATTAGGTTTCATGGATAAAGCCCATCGGGCCCAATCATTGCTAAGCCGTGTTTTACCTTTTATTAACTACTTGGGCTCAGTAGGTGTCTTATTGTGGAATAACATAGAATATTATACTTGGATTAAACACTTACCCTTAGCCTATATATATTTTTTACTGAGTTAGTGAACTTAAGGTCTATGTTTCCATGGTTATTAACTTGGAACTTCACTAGTAGATATCAATACAGGTTTCCTTGGGTATCTTGGAAACATCATATTTTCTAACATGTGTTTTGACTATAAACGGGTAATAATAAAATAATGAATTGGTTATATTTTTAGAAAACATGTTAGGGATGAAATAGGGACTTTTCATTTAGATACAATGTACTTATTTATTTTATTTATGCTCTCATGCACATTGTTTAATTTATTATTTCACTATCGAGATTAGGCTAAAAACTATGTGTGCCGAACTACTGAGATTATTATCTCAAACCCTACTCAGGTACCCTTGGTACCCTAGTAGACCTTATATTTACAGGATCCTAGTTTTTTTCTCTATTGCATGTACTTGGGAGTTATGAGAAAAGGACAAAGCTGGAGCTCAAGATTCTCTTGGAGATCACCCATGGGGATTTTCTGTCTTCCCTTATTTTCCATACAATATTGTACAAAATATTATTGTTTACTACACTACCATATGTATCATCCACCATACATGAAATTTATAAACTGTAATTGACCACTTTTGTTTAGTTATATAAGATTTGTCTTCCGCTTCTTTTTCATTACATTATACTGCTTCTGCTACTGTCTTTTGTTTACTATCTAATAATACTGATTTTCATAATTGATTAGTGGGTATATTCTTACCAGTACCACCTTCCAAGACCCTATCTACTATTTTTCAGAATCTTTCATATGGGGAGATGTTCTTGAAGCCACGTGACCCACCGGTCTGTTTATCGGTTTAGTGGTAAGTCGGGTCAGGACATTACAAAGTGGCGTGAGAGGGTAGAATTTTTCTTTTTCTTTACTATTTTTGGTTGGTAGATAGGATATTAGGAATGTGTCGGTGACTGGTTAATAACCATTCTTGTAAATGATCACCCCACATACGTAAAATGACCAAGTGGCCAGGGCTGATTTTGATGTTCATGTTATTGGCTATTACAGTTGAATTTGATTTCACCTAGACTGATTGGAGTATTTTTCGCCTAATTATTGGTTTATGAAGTTTATGGTAAATTTATTGTTTTTTAGTTAGGAAAGAATGGATAATTTCATGAATCATATCAGGAAAATATGAAATTAATATTTCATGCATGTAACAAGCCATATAGTTGAATTAGTGGGCTTCTTGCTGTTTTGGACTGTGTGCCTTGAGTGAAATGCTATGCTCTAGTGTTTATTGGATTTCCTATTATATACCACAGAAAGTGTTTAATTACATGATTATTTGATTATATGATATGTTTCTAGATCTATTTAACATTCCTTTCCTATTTAGTATGGCATGATTTTGTGATAATCACATGCATATGGGTTTAATGCTTAAAATGACATGCTTGTTTCATTTAAATATAATGGTTTCAATTTATAATAGGATCAACTTTTCAATTTTCATGTTTGTGGGTTAACTATAGTTGGGTAAAGGTAGATTTTACACTTTAACCATATTTAAAAATTTAAAGGCAACACAAATTTAAATGATAAAGTGATTTTTTTATTAAATGGGATCCAAATGAAAAGATGTAAAGTGTCTTGGCGCTTTATAGATTGGTAAATGGCCACAAATGTGACTGGAGAATTATGTATTTGATTATTTTCAAATTTTAAATGAATTGGTTAACTACTTAAAATAATTACTTGGCCAAATTAGGATAGTTAGGGCATGTTACTATTGAGATAACTCTATATAGGTGTTGAGACTCTTAATAATTAAGAAACTGATTTTGTGTTGTATTCTGATGAACTCAGGTGGGATTAGTGGGACCCTCATAGGTCTCCTTATTTTTTAAAAGGAATTTATCTGCGAAATTGCCTAATTAATAAAGGGATGTAAATAAGAGAGAAATGTTTTAAAAATAAAGTTTTTTGATACTTGCCAGTTCAAATTTGACGTATTATTTATATCTTTTAAATGGTTGAAAATTTAAATTGTGAATAAATTTAATGGATTTTAAATGGAACCTGTAATTGTTTACTCTATTTAGAACCCTCATGTAAAGGTAGTAAAAATTTATCATGGGTTTTACTTGGAATGTAAGTGTGAGAATTTTCCATAGGAATTATTTTTCTTTTAGAAATGGCTCCGATGAACAGATTTTGAACCTAGTGAATTTCATTGGAATGAAATGATGATAGGGTTGATGTATTGTTTTCATAAGGGGATATAAAATGTTAGTTATAACCCTTAGAATTTAAATTCCTTACTAGTTCTATGACTTTCCTGATGTTTGGTGCCTATTGGGTGTAGTTATCCCTTTTAGGATGCTTGGCTTCTTGATGTTTCCCTTGTTTGGATGGGTGATCATGTTATCTTTGACCCCTGTATGAGAATGAGAATTGGGTAATGCTCAGTTTCTCTGTTTTAGATATGCCTAGGGCATGGTTTTCTATTTCATAGGCCTTGTGACCCTTTATTTTCCTAAGGTATGGATAACATGGTTTAACATCGTCAAGGTCAGTGGCCGTATGGAGTAATGAGACTTGGGTTTCAATCTCTTATATTGGACATCCAATATTTGAATGCATAGGGATGGCAATCCTATGGGTAGTATCAATGGTGTTCCTCTTTTCTTCTAAAATATTGGGGTAGTATTCATTCTTATATGTGGTACCTATCAAGCTTTAAAGTGACTTAATTCATCCCAATGCTCGAGATGACTTCCTTGAGACTCAGGTGTTTTGAAATGATGATCTGTTTGGTTTTGACTTTTATTTCTAACTCTTGAGATATGTGAGCATGGCTCAAAAGAGGTCACGAGTATGTTTAAACTAAAATTGGTTCGATCAAACTTGTGAGTAGCTAATCTATATCTTCATCGACGATTATGATACTCATAATGTGGGGAGCATCATATTGTTTTTGGTGGTTATGTTTCCTTTCAAGTAGGAATAACAAACTATGGAAGACCATTTCTGAATGGTCAATGTCACTTGAATTACCTTGAGGCCTAAAATTCATAAATCATGTCAGTGCTTTCTCTCCCACATGACTTTGTTGGAGGTTGGCTTTGTATGGTTGGTTGGAAGCCATACAGAGCAATTCATCTTTGATATGATGGAAGTATATTGAAGCTTATTGATAATCTTTGATCTACTCTTACTGTAATATTTATTAAAGATGATAACTTCCCATATATTTACTTCATCCTTAATGAACTAAGAGATCGTTGGTCTTATATAACACTAGGCTTTAAGCTACTAAGCTTGGTGGGTGAGTTTTATCGGTGTTTTAAACTGACACGTGGTTCTTATAGAGGGTTGGTAAGTCAAGAGATATTTCTGGGTTCCCATGTACAAACAACTTGGTCAGTCTCATGGAATACAACTCTCACTTTTGAATTGATAGCTAGGTGGATGCCACTCTGGTCTCCATTAAGGTTCATCATTGGATAATGTGGGATTTTACCAAAGAATTATTTATAAAATGGAGTTATAACTAACTTAAAATGGTTCTTGAGAATCCAATCTAAAGGTTTGAGTGATGGATTGACCTATGAAGTATCACAGAGAGTCACCTATGGGTTTTGGCGAAGTTACTCATTGTAAAATCAACATGGATTATAGGAAGGTATTGAGGTTAAGTTAGAAATGCACTGGTTTTCTAACTAGAAATCTTTGAGATAAGGTATACAAGTTGGTTGACTCATTATCTATTATTTTAGTTCAATGTTTATGGTCATAAAGAACCATTTTAATACATGTTTCTAGGTTAAGGAGAGAGTTTTTTTTATTGGAAGTGTACTCTCGGAAATAATGTGTGACCCGTATCTGTTAGGTCATTCAAGATTAGACCATTTCATTTTAAGAAAATCATGCCAGTAGTGTCATTAGGATGATTAGAGGTGTGATTTATACGACAATTCTGATGGTGGAGGCACCATGGAATGCAATTTTCCTTTTACTTAAGTTATGAACTACAGTGGGGAGCACCATCAGTTGGATGTTTATTGATGTGTTGATGATTTCATCATGTCTCTATTTTAATGGGATTTTGTTAACTCAGTTTTGGTTTTCCAGTTTGAAAGCAAGTGTTGGCTTAGGTTTTTATGGATTAAGTAATGATTAAGGGTTCATTGAGTGTAGAAATAACAATGCAATAGTTCAAACAAGAGTTTATAACAATAGTAGGTCAAGTGATGTTTTCTTTTTTTCTAGATGGATTATTGGGGATGAGAAGTTCAATGATGGGGAGATTGTAGAGTTTCAGGTTTTGGAACTCAACAAAAATCAATGGGATTTTGAACTTCTTGTTTAATGGATGAATTGAATTTTAAAAAATATTTAAAACTCATTTTTGTGAGTTGGGACACTTTAATATGACATTTTTGGACTTGGGTAAAGGCCAGAGAAGTGTCCTAGGTGTCTTGGTGAGTTTCAGGAGTGATGGACCCAAAAAATAAATGTTTTAAAGGAAATTCACTAAGGGAATAGTCTTTCATATACCATGAGGACCATAGTAAGAAACTTTTTGGCCTTAAATAGGTGTATACAGTCATGCTCACCGGCTATGAACAATTTCCCAAACTATGTTCAAAGCTCATACAATGTGAATTTAATGGTAGTACCCTCACACTTTTCAGCACATAGTTTGCACACAGTTTGAAAATCCGTGCAGGACAAATCATATTGTATACCTTGGTTTAGAAAACTAAAATAAAATAAAATAAAATAAATAAAACAAAAATCTAAACGACAATATTCTCTCCTCCACCACATACCCAGATTATGAGACCCCCTGGACAAAACCCTTAGGCACGCAACACCCCTTCTGGTTCCATCCTTGGATCTTCAATTTCATCATGATTTCTTTTCATTTTTTCTTTAAATCACCATGGTAGATTCTCTGTTGTCTATTCTACCATGTTTCTGCACAGGTTTAGGTCTCCCCTCCACCCATTGTAGCTCAGCCAAAACCTTATATTGGGGTTAATTTTATTTTCTTTGTTTGGCCTTGTAGTAGGGCGTGTGAAGGATTCCTTGGAGATCATGGGTTCATATTCCAAAATCCTCTACCAAATATTATATAGATGGGTTCATTTTTCATTTCCACCATTGTTTTGAGTATGGTTCTACACCCACTGTTTTGTTTCACACCCTTTAATGGAGATTCTGAATGTGTTTATGAGTCCCGAGAATTGATTGTAGAGAGTTTTGATCATCATTGATGGGGAACACACACATACAGAAGTATATATATATATATATACATTTCTTCCTCATGCATGTTCCATCATGGAATGGATAACACATGCTTTGGATTAAAGGATATATTTATATGTATAAGGATGTATGTGAATGAAAGTGTGGGGAAGTTTAGAGTGGTCTCCACTTGTTCTGAAAAGTGTCAAGTGTCATCTTTGTCTACTACTTGAGGTAAGTTCCCTTTCCAACTCCTCACATTTTATTAACACAATAATTAATTTATTAATTCAATTTTGTTATATTATAATTAATTTAGTGTAGTATTCAAAATAAATACATCCTAAATGTGAATTTATTATTATTTAAATGTTAAATTTAATAATTGATTTGTGTGGTAAGTAGTATCATGATTTTATAATAAAAACCCTTCAATGGAGGTGCACTATATTCAAGAAAAAAATTCATGATTAGAATTTTATGATTTATTGTCTTATTGTATTGATAATTCTCTATGCCTTGATGTTACATTTGAAATATGGAATATTTAGGACATGGTCCATAATGGCATTAGATAAATAGAGTTTCCCTTTTTAAATGATTAAAGAACTAGACATCTTCTAGGTGATTGAACCAGTTTCTTGATTGGAATTACCTGTATAGGTGACTTCCTTTTTTTCCATTGACACCTCCTAAGTGAACCATGGACCCTTATAAATACAATTGACATGCGGGGACTGTTAGTTTCACTATGCACCATTTGTTGAATTTATATTACTTTCTTATTGTAATTAGAAACACGTGGTTATGATATTTACATAATTATTTACTTAATTATGAGATTGTGAATAACTTGTGCCTTTTGAATTCCACTTGACCCATATAAGATATGTTCTTAATTGTTTATAATTAACTCAAATGGAAATCAGAAAGTATACTAAGTATATGAATTGACCTTATTAAATGTAATTGAATAATAGGTTGCATGTCTATAGCACCCCTTAAAATATCAATGTAAGGAATCTAAGTGAACCTTGATTTTTGAAAATGCCTTAAATGTATTAAATGAATGGGTTTAAGCTAATTTCCCTTATCACACTAATATAAGGCATGGATTTAACTAAATATTCTTATTGATCACTTTCAATTGATTAAGTGGTTGAATTCTCAATTATCCTTGTCACACTAATGAAAGTTTATGGATTAAAACTTAATAATTTTATTTGACTTCATTATCAAAATAGGAGTGTCCTAACTCAAGATCACCTTAAATTTTTGAGGTAATTTCATGAGCACTCGAGGACCCCATTCCAAACACAAGGATACAACATTCTTAGTTTGAGACACACCTAGAACCGAATCCTTATCCCAATTTGGATGCCATTTATGGCAGTATAGGATCCCTCAGGTAGTACTATAGGATGCACTGGATACAATCCTTGGATTCGACATTGACAAGTAGGTTCATGGGTTAAAGCTCGTCGAGCATAGTCATTATTGATACCCATTTTAACTTGGATGAAATCTTGGACTCAGTAGGCATATTATTGTGGAATTCCTTGGACTATGAAACTTTGATTACACTATTACCCTTATCTAGGGTATAATTATTAATGAGTTGGAGGCCCTTGAGTTCTACATTTCTTTGGTTATTACCTTGGAACTTCACTAGTAGATATCAATAAAAGTTTCCCCATGTATCTTGAAACCTTCAGCATTGATAACATGTTTTTTTGAAATGAAAATGGTAATAATCAAATAATGAACTAGATACAGTTTAAACACTATTCGAGGGCTGGAGCAGGTACATGAAATTTAGTCCTTTTATACTACTTTACTTTATTTATGAATGTCTGTACACTGTTCAATTTTAATTGCACTGTCAGTATTGGGCTAGACACCATGGGTTCCAACCTACTGAGATTTATCCCTGAAAACCTTCTCGGTTACCCTTGGTACATGACTAGACCTTATATTTGTAGGATATAGGTTTTTTTGTATTTCTTGTACCTGGGAGTTAGGAGTAGAGGATCGAGCTGGTGCTCTGGATTCTCTTGGAGATCTCCTGTGGGAATTTTCAATATTCTATTATTTTCTATAATATATTTTAAAGCATGTTTCTTATTTTATGATTTATCTTATGTATCATCCATCATCCATGCATTGTATAAACTGGTGTTGGACACTTCTGTTCAGTTGTATAAAATCCGTCTTCCAATACTTTTTTATTGTTTTAAATTACATCCATTACTGTCTGTTGTTTACTATATAATAATACCACTATGCATCACTATTATAAGGGTATACTCTTCCTACTATCA
Organism: Viscum album; assembly: GCA_963277665.1. Classification (NCBI taxonomy): domain Eukaryota; kingdom Viridiplantae; phylum Streptophyta; class Magnoliopsida; order Santalales; family Viscaceae; genus Viscum; species Viscum album. The sequence continues at coordinate 1,399,979,683 of OY728121.1, read as the reverse complement.
CCTCTCGAGTCCCTTACTAATATTCTTCAGCCTTTGGAATATGGGGAGATGTTCTTGGGGCCATGTGACCCAACTACCCTGCTATTGGATTAGTGGTAAACTAGGTCAGAACATTACATTTGGGGTTCATTCTAATACCACTTAACTTTTTAATTCCCACCATATAAATAAAAATGATAAAAATATCAAATAATCCAATGAGTTAGATTTTTGGGATCATTTTATAATGAATTATTGGAAAATTTGTATATTATTTACTAAAAAAAGCACAAAGTCAAATTTGGGAGAAAAAGTGAGATCTCTGTTGCACTATTGTATCTTAGGTATGGGGATGCATGTGGAACAATGAGTATATATGAAATTGGTGATTCTTTGTACTTCACCACTTTTACTAATAATTTTTTTATATGTTCTTGTATATTTGATTATGGAAAAATATAAAACTTTTGAAAAGTTTAAATAGTTTCAGAATGAAGTGTAGAATCAATTAGAAAAAATTATTTAGATTATTTGATTAATTAGAGGTGGTGAATACGGAATCTAGAAATTTATCAATCAACTAAGAAATTTTTGAACTGATCACAAATTTATCCTCCTAGAACACCATAATGGAATATTGTGTCAGAAAGGATGAATCATACATTTTATGCATGGTTTAATTAATTATGAGTTTATATTACCTTCTTATCATATTTTGGGGTTATTCCCTAATTACTACTACATTTCTGGTAAATCGTGTCCCATTTAAATCATTCATGATGAAACCATTTGAGATATTGAATAGGAAACTTCCTAAATTGTCATTAATGATGATTTTGGGTTGTGGATAACTTTTTCAAAGACTATATTTTGATAAGGTAATATCCAAATATGAAAAGTTATTTTTTATTGGTTATCCCCAAGAAATGATACAATACTATTTATATGACCCAACTTTTCAAAATGTTTTTTGAGGAATGTACTAGTGTGTTAATTAACAAAGATAAAATTATTCAAGGAGCCGTTGAGAGTAAATTAGATCTTGGATGAGTCCAATTCCAACAAATAAGAAATTTTCTTGATATGGAGTTTTAGAAGGTTCTATAAAGAGTTGTAGAAGAAGAATTTACTCAAGTAAAAAAGGCCTAGGATGTTCTAGATGGATTATTCTAATATCTTGTGAGATATAGATTTTATGAAGTGAATAAATAGTGTTTAATGTTTAAAATATATAAGCCTTATACCTACTAATAATCCATTAATAGTTATGAATATGAGAAATTGTTAAAATCCAAGAAATAGGAAATGGGTTCTATTTACACTGTCAATGTTTGGAACTTATTGGATGCACTATAATGGGATAGAACCATAGGCTTAATGTGGGTTTCCTATGTTAAAAGTGACATATATGGTAGAGGGTCTACCTATAAATCATGTCTAGTGAAAAAATGATCATAAAAAATTTCAAGGTATTAAATCTAAAAATTCCTCTTCCTTTATTATAATGCTAAATTGAATTAATATTTTTTCCGATTATAGCTAATTATGATTATGGGATATATCATATAGATGTAAAAAAAATTCCACAATGATAACATTATCAAGAAAATGAATATTTTAAAGTTTGAGGGTTTTGAAGTTATGAATGTATTATCATGGGTTTCAACTTGCAACAGTCCATTTATAGACTAAATAAGCATCTATGAGTTGGAAAATATTGTTCGATGATCAATCAATGATTTTAGTTTCATAGAAAAGGTGGATTATTCTAATGTATATAAGTGGGTCAATGTGAATTTTATAGAATTTATTATATTGTATTTATATTACATAATGATTATGGGAAATGATATCACTACCCTTCACTCTATGAATTTGTGGATGGGTAAATGATTCTTAATGAATGGAATGGGTGAAGAAGAATACATTCTAGGTATACATATCTATAAAAATATATATAAGAGGAATATTGTATTGAGTAAAAACCCATATATTGGTAGAGTTATAAAGTTTTTTTATCATAGTGAACTATAAGAAGGGGTCCTTACCGGTGTTTCAGGGCATGCATCCTAAGAAGATTCCAAATCATTATAAAGAGTTTGGAATAATTAATTGGATTCCTTATGAATCTTCTATATGATATCTTGTTAATACAATTTTGGGTACTCGACATAATGGCTCTTAGAATTTGAGCATAAATTGTATATACCAATCCAATCCTAGTAAGCATCATTGGATTGTTATTAATAATATCTCTATGTACCTGAGAAGGAATAAGGATATGTTGTTGGTCTTTGGAGGAGAATGTAATCATTGTGTAATTGGTTACATAGATTCTACCTTACAATATGATAAATATTATATGAAATATTAATCTAGATTTGTTTTTTCCATGATGGTGGAGTTGTTAGCTGGAAGAGTTTTGGACAAGATATTATAAAAGACTAAATAAGGGGGATGAATACATCACTGAATAAGATGCTTCAAAGGATGTTATTTAGATAAATAAGATAATTTCTGAACATATGATAGTTCATTGCATCATGGTAGAAATTAATTTATATTTTGATAACAATAGAACTATTTATCAGGAAAATAATTATTGGTCTTACCAAAGGATCAAACACGTCATTCATAAATACCATATCATATGTGAGATTATTGAGAGTGGTGATGTTAAGATCAGTTGGGTGGCTATAGAGGAGGATGAAATAGATCCACTAATGAAACCATTACCAAAACAAATACACGAGGTCCATCTAGAATATCTAGGTGTAAGAAACATAAGTTACTGGTTTTAATGGATTGAAAATTTATCATTTTTTATAATAAAAGTAGACTCCAATTATAATTCATTCATGTGTACTGACATTTATTTTACATGAACAGTCGAATGATAATATCCCCTCAAAGTGTGACTGTGAGTTGTCCCTAATTGATGATCATCGTGGAGTATTATGAGTTGTCATGATATGTTAATATCAATATGAATATAACATTATATTACATTTATGTATTTATATATGAGATACAAACAATGTATTGATAAGGTAATAAGTAGAGACTTATTACATGGATTGACCCACTAAATTATATCTCATAAAATTCCATTCAATCATCAATATACGTTGGGGTGTATTCTTATTATCAATCATTCTTACCTAATATTGGTGAGATACCTTGCATGAGAAACTTCACACTTTGACACGCTACTTATGAAACTCTATATATTGATGTATCTAATACATGGGCGGTTGGGAATGTTGTTGATAAGGTTAACGGTTGAACAAAACCATTCTTGGGTTTTCAACTCACATAACATGTAAATAAAATTATCACTTGATTGAATTAGACTAAACCGATACATGTACATGCTTAGTTGTTCCACTTATGATGTGTTTAACTACCTTAATAAGGGAAATATGATGTCTTTATTATATATATGAATGAAAAGTGATGTATCCATCGACTTGGTCAGTATTTTTCGTAGAATAAATAAAATATGAATGGATTATACCAGATTAGCTTGTTCTATGTCTAATGGTCAATTTATGTTAATGAAAAAGGGTTTATAGAGGGATTCATATGATATATATGATACGTCTTGTGGTGGAAATAATTATATTGAGATATTATAATGTTTCATTAAGATCACATCAGACCCCTTAGTTTCACGAGTAGAACTAATGTTTTTTTATAAGTAACACTTTAAATAAATCTATAAAATAAGGTTTTTCTTGTTTTTCGTAACTTTAATAAGGCCTGTAGAGTCACAAAGTTAGGAACTTATATAATTTTTATTTTTTTGAAAATGAGTATATTCCAAAATTAAGAGAGTTTGATGAAACCATATAGAAAATTAGTTTTTTATAGATTATTAAAGATTTGTAAATTATTCATAAGTTATTTAGGATATTTTAGTGAAAGTTAAATATTATTGAATGTGCACTAAAATTGAATCCACCACACTATGGTGATTCATTTTATTTATTAGTCAATAACCATGATGGGTTCTACTTGAATATGATACAATTGGACACTGCATGTAGAGACCCAAATCTTGACGTACATGGACATTGCATTACTTTAGGAGAATACTTAATACATAACAAAAAACAGACACATAAGGACCGTAATAGTTTAGTGTCTTTGGAAACTTGGAACGTAATCTTCTAATCGTGGTGAAAGATCTTCAACATCTCCCATAAAGATCTTCCTTTTTTTTCTTACCTAAAACCTTTCTTTATATCCTGGGGGAAAAGAAAACATAAAAATGGTGAGCTCAAATGATCAGTAAGGGTAATCATGGATAAAATAAAACATACCATATACATTTGAACTTAAAAACATGAACGTAATGTTTAAACATCAAAAGCTTGGGAAATGACACAAAACATGGAAGTACGTAAGGAATAGATCATAAAGAAACATTAAGAATGATACAATAGCATGGGAATAAAACATGTAATTGTGGCAACCATTAGGCACATGATATGATTTCTATAGTAGCCAAGGCATTGCTTCCAAGACCATCTTAGTGGACAAAGTCCCTTTCTGAATCGAGTTTACTCCTCGTTCCAGTCCTGTATTACTGAACCATTTTAACTTGCCGTTCCAGCCATGTCTATCTCATGAGATATAAATCTCTAACCAATTAATTGGAGGGAGATATAGGTCCCAACCATCTTATAGTGAAATCATTCTTACTTGTGCCACAAAATAAACTTAAAACATTCATCATAACCTGAAGAATAAAATGGGTTTCATAAACATCATCCCATCATCTCATAATCCATATAAAACAAATGGATATAATATCATAATAAGAAAAGTGAAACCATGTAAATAAAAGAGAAATTATACTTAAAACATACACATATGAAATAATTTCATTTTAGATGGAAAATGGTTTTGATAAAACACTTGAAATGAATTCTTGAGGAAAATATCCTTTCTTCTTTAAAATCATTTTCTTTTCACAAAATGTCATGAATTTTTAAAAGAAAAGGATTTTCTTGAAAATAGTCATGAAATATTTTTGAGGAAGCTTCATGAAAATATGGCTTTATAAAACCATAAAAAAAATTCTTTCATGCCGTATAAGTTAAAAAAACATTCTTCTCGTACTTTTGTCGGAAAAGTAAAAAAGTACTTCATACGAAAAACGAAAAAATATTCCTTTCATATCATTTACTAAAAACTCACCAAAAGGTAAAATTTGATTTAAACAATTGTAGGTGGATGGAAATAATATTACATATTTAGGAAACATGGATGTGAATGATAAAATACACCCCAATAATTTCTGAAGTATAAACAATCTCAGATAAAAATGAGATTTTGATATTTCCCTTACCTTAGGTCCGATATGATTCGTACGTATCCGAAACTCCTGTATAATGATTTAAATAATGTTATTTACTTATTAAAGAATCATATTAATTGTTATGATATCATATATTGTTCACTTATGACTTTATATTACCCGTTCTTTTGTAAATTCCATGTTAAAGAGCGTTTTGGGTAAAATCGTTTCATTTGTCGTCCATGTTTTGACTTGTAATTATTCATATGATTACTTAGATCATGATTAATTACATCCAGAATGTAAAAAATGACTTATATATAATATATATTCAGAATATACATATATATAATAGATCGATAAATGGAAAGAAATACACCGTTCATGGAGACGGTAGGCCGTACGTACGCATGAACGTTGTTTTCGTTTCCTCATTGAATTGAATGGAACTAATTGGATGACATACATATATATATATATACATAAATACAGTATGATTATTATGTCATATATTTCATGATTACTTATTATATATACTTTATAATCATTTATGAATGGTTAATCATTGAGAATGAATCTCATCGCGTCGTGGAGACGGTATTCCATACGTACGCACGAGCGATGATATTGTTCCCATGATCGTGGAATTTTATTGGAGTGTATGTATACTATTAAATAATCAATATCACTTTAAAATAATCATATATAGTTATTATTTACACAATTACACCCATCCAAGTAAGGTGGTGGTGGAGAATAGATTACACCACGGCGTGGAGACGGTATTACGTACGTACGCACGCACGGTGATTTCGTTTTCTGTAGGATGGATAGATGGTGAAATAGGGTTGTTTCATACTTATAATAACATATCAGTATATGAGTGATACTGATGTTATTACTTCATAATGAAACAACCTAAGAAGAATAAGTGGAAGAAGAAATAAAGGTGAAAGAATCGGTAACAGAAATTACCTCTTCTTTGAAGCGCCTCTTTGAGACCTCCTCTTAGGGCACTAAAATTGGTCTTTGAAGAACACCAGGACCTCTAGGATGTTTCTAGGGAAGTGGAGAATAGAATTGAGAAGAGTTTGGCCGAGCTTGAAGGATCAATGTGGTGTGAGGAATAGAGGGAGGAGGTGTCCTTTTATAAGGGAGGAGAGGGGCACCTTTGGAAATCTTAAAAATATTAATTTATTATAAAGTCCAATTCGGTTTTAAATAGCTTAAAATTGATTTATTTCTAAGATAAGGTGGGGATGGGTCGAAATACTCTCATAAAATAGAATTTAGACATGTTTAGGTCATTATAGTAACCTTATCTATTAGTTTTAACTCTTAGTTAATTAGATTGACATTTACCATGTCACTTTGTATTTTATATTATATAGTTAATAAACATACCATATACATCCAAGAGACCCCCAAGTGGTCCATTAATGATACACCTATCATTATATAAGTATCTTGGCAGAAACTTATAATTTTAGGAATAAAAGTACAATTAATAATATAATATGTTTTTTACAAACTATTTTATGTCAATTTTGACACTATTTATTAATTGATTTTTGTGAAAATCATAACAGAATGATTAGTTTGAAAAAGGTTACTTAAATAAATACTAACATGTCTTATTAACCTAGAAAATTAGTATAATTCATAAAAAGTCTAAAATTATATTTATTTGGGTATTTATAACATCAATTATGTCAATATTTCATTAATAAGATAATTACTGTATCATCTTTGTGTCATAAATAAATTAAATCATTTAAAGTCTAAAAATTACAAATAAAATATCATTATGTAGGAAATATTTTTATCTTTATAATCAATATTTATAGTTGAATTTATCTTATGTATAACCTTATATTAAAAATGATATACTTATTAAACTTTTATTTTAACCCTTCTTTAAATAAATTAATAATAAATGTCCTAATCTAATCCAAGTGGGCCTAAATGGTCATATTTTATTCCTAAGGTTGTTTTTGGTCGAATTACACTTATCCAATAGAATTAGGACATGTTTTAGGGTAATAATAATATCATTTTTACCTTTAATTACCCTATTTACTTTTAACCGTGGTAAAACAAATAGAAAGTTACTATTCACCAAAAATTATTTTCATCTCATTGAACCACATTTTAGTCCTTGATATTAACCGTGTCTCTCGGATTTTCGAAATTCCACTCACAGAAGCGGTAAAATTAAGTTTTATGAAAAAATCAGTTTTTTAACTACCACTTAGGGGTTTCACTATTCATCAAAAAATGAAAGTTTCCCGAAAAATACCAAAGATTAGGCCTAAGCTATATTTGATATTATGAATTCAAAAATAATGTCTATTTTACCAAATTCAAAACATATCAGTTTCATTAATTAATTTAAAAATTAATTCCCGTCGTCAAAACAAATCGTGTGTTTTTAAGAAACAATAACTATCAAAAGATTGATACTTGTTTATATCCAATTTCAAAGTGAAGTTAATTCCAATGACTAACATTGGATTAAATGGTAAAAATATATTCTAATTACACTTTAAAACCAATTAAAAAGATAATCTAACCATACAAATTATTGCGATGAAAAAAGTTGTTTTTAATTAAAATAAAGCGTGTTTTTACTATTCATTAAAATATGAAAGTTGTCAAAATAATATGAAACTTTTATCCAAAGTAAATTTTTATACCCTGATTCCAAAGAAGAATTTTATTTTGTAAAATTGAACTTATAGACATGTAAAAAACAATATTTAATGTGGGTGCACCATCAAAAGGTGGCAAAACTACATTTTTTGAAAAATACTTATTTTACTCGAAAAAATTGATTTTGTTCTCATACCATGTTCTAGAAACTGTGTAAGATGAATAATAATGTTATAAAATTCAAAATGTAGTTGATACTATTCATAACGGCTAGTTCATAATAATATTATAACCATATATCGTTGTTTAGTGAAACCTGGTATTGTGTACAACACACGCTATCGAGGAAAGTCATGATTGCGTGTAATGCAAGGCAAGTCAAGGATGCGTGTTGTGCAAGCTCCTTTTGGTGTAGCGTACAACACAAGACATTAATGAAATTAAAAATAATATTTTTCATAAAATCTCAGGGCGTTACAATGAATTCTTCTATCACATGATTTTATTATTTAAGAACCAATTTTTTATTTACTTTATTTCAATGTAACCCCATTCAATGAATTTTCAAATGAATGAACATTAAATGGGATGAAATTGATGGATTCCATGTGATTAAACTCAAACTATTTGATATAGTTGATTCTCTTCCATTCATGAAGAGTATCAAGGAAGGAAATATAAGATAATGGGATCCTATCATATTATTAATTGTGTGGTTCATGTGATAATTTCATTCAAGTCGAGAATCTATTCCATTCTCAAAGATCATTCAACATTTGGTGAAGGCATTATAACCCCTTTGAGCGTTCAGGAGTTCTAAAGTAGTTTTCATGGATATGTTGGATAGTGTATGTAACACCCCAGGTAAATAAAGAATATGAAATTTTCACATTTATCCATATTTGTGAATAAAATATTAATATTACTTTAAAGGGGACGCTATGCTCGATGGCATACCCAATACACAACAACGAGTTTATTGGGAATCTTACGTTGCACTCTAATAAAAAAATAATATTATTTTAAATGGTAGTTAAGGCCTAGCCGTTGTAATGGTGGGAATGAACATAACTAATTACAAAATTATTATATATGTTTGTCAAATATTTTTACTCTTTACAATAAATGTTACAGGATTAAAAATGCAAATGAATCCAATTTTAGGCGCAAACATTATAATATTCTTTAAAAGGTCAATTAACCGCCTTTTGATAGCAAACCTCTTTTAAATCCAGTTTTTGACAATTTTATGTGTTATATTTGACAAAATAAAATTCATCTTTAGAATCGGGACATCAAAATTTACTTTGTGTAAATTTTTGGTACTTTTCTGATAAAGTTCATTTTTAATGAATAGTGAAAAATGTTGTATTTTAATTCAAAACCACTTTTTAATCTAATTTATTTACATGATTAGATTATCTTTTGAATTGGTTTTAAAGTTAAATTAGAATATATTTTTACCATTTAATCCAATAGTGGTAGTTGGAATTAATTTCACTTTGAAATTGGACTTAAACTAGTGTTAATCTTTTGATATATATTGTTTCATAAAAACACGCTATTTGTCATGACATCAAGAATTAATTATTAATTTAATTAATGTAACTTATATGATTTGAATTTTTTAAAATATACATCATTTATTAATTCGGAATATCAAATATAGCTTAGGGTGATGTTTTGGTATTATTCTGAAAAACTTCAATTTTTGATGAATAGTGAAACCACTAAGTGGTACTTAAAAATCTGATTTTTCGTTTTAATGAAACTTTACCACTTCAGTGTTTTGAATTTCAAAAATCCAACATACATGGTTTTCATTAGGAAGTAAAATGTGGTTCAATGGGATTAAAATAATTTTTTGGTGAATATTAACTTTTATGTTTTTAATCGCGATTAGAGGTAATTAGTGTAATTTGAGGTAAAAATAATGTTTTAATAATATGAAATGAACTTGACACATGTCCTACCCTCATTGTATGTGTCATGGCCGACCCAGACAATCCATGGGTCAACTTGGGGACCCCATGGATACAATTTGTTGGGAAAATGACATAAGTACCTTTTTATTTAAAGTTAAAATTAAAATGTCACAAACATGAGTTGTTTTATTAAAACAATTTTTAAATGGGGTTATACAAGTCATATTTTTGACAATAAATATTCATTAGAAATATAGAAAGTTTTCCTACATCATAATATTTTTTTTTTATTTTTAGACATTAAATAAATTAAATTATTTATGACATCATGATGATGCAACAATTACCTCATTAATAAGGGATTTAAATAAAATGAAAAGATAATGTTAAAACTATAACTTAAACTTGTAAAAACCTATTGTATGGGTGGATTTCGAAACCTTATCACCTTATCCTCTAAATATATCCTTTTGGGATCATTTAAATTCGAAAATGATTTTATAATAAAGTAATATTTTATAACTTTCCAAGAGTGCCCTCCTCTCCTCTTATGAAAGGCCCCCACCTCTACCACCTTACACACACCTCTAAACCCTTTGGCTCGGCCAAACCCTGCCCATTTCATCTCTCCACATCCCTCTCTTCATCATTGAAGCCTCACTTTGGGCAGAATCTTTTCCAAGAAAGCCTTTGAGCTCAAATCAAAGGAAGTTACCCGATTTAAAGGTAATGTCTTCCCTTGTGTTCTTTTGTTTTATTTTGCTTCTCCAACCCCCTAAAATCTTTTTATTCTTTTTTTTGTAACAACACTAGTATCTTAAATATACTAGGATGTTTTTCTGTTAAGGATTTGATCTACACTTACACACACCTTCGTCTAATGGTTAAAGAACATACTGTTTCTGTGGATGGTGAATTACTGCCTCACGAAACGATGATTGTTCAATATTCTTTTGACACATTAAAAGGTGGCCATTAAGATGTCACTATATTTATAAATGATATATAATATGTTTATTTTTTCTTTAAGATTCTGTATTTTTTATTTATGGCATACCTTTGTGGTTTCCATTATGGGTAAACACGATATCTTCATTTTAGGAAGTGCGGACTACCGCCCCCTCAAAGTGATTTGATTCGTTAATGCCATATGTGGGACGTATAAAGGATGTAATTAATGGTATTACATATGTGATCCTACTGGAATTATAATATAATTTTATATAATTATTATTTCCTTCCATTGAATACAAAAAAAAGAAATGAAAGTAGCGTTCATGCATACGTATGACTTACCGTCTCCATGAACGGTACAGTTCATTTCTTATCTCCAAATGTTATGTACTATTATAATTACATATATATAATGGATATATATGTAATATATTACATATAAATTATGTATATAATTCTGGAATTATAATATATATATCTCTCATTTTGTTTTAATTCAATTAATATGAAAAAAAATGAAAGTAGCATTCATGCGTACGTACGACCTACCATCTCCATGAACGGTGCTTTTAATTTTTTTATCTACAAATGCTATGAAATTGAATAAAATGAATATATAATGGATATATATGATATTTAAAACATCAATACTATTCTGGATATTATGTACCTATAACTACATGGAAAATACTTTTCCAACAAGTTCAATTTTTACTCATGTACTGAACATCGACAAAAGCGTCTGATATGAACTCACTTTATTAACCAATTATTATAAAATTATAATATGTGATATGAAATGAATAATAATATTTAAAGGATGTACTTAAGAAATTATAAATTGACAAAATTGTATTATTCATGAGATTAAATAACGATCGAGTCATGTCGGACACGAGGTAAGGGAATCCTACCTCCCTCTTTCTTTGCAAGTACTCTCTTTTATGTAATTTCTTTTATTCTCCATGTTATTATGTTAGAGGATGTTATTTTATATTCCACTTTCTGTAATTTTTATTTTCATGTGATGAGAGACCCTATTTGATCTCATCAATCCATTTTTGGAAGATTTATGTGGCGCCGTTAGGCTGCCGAATTTTCATAAGGGGATTTTCATCTCACTTTTTGTTCCCGTGAGATCCATGCTACATTGGCCACTATTTCCTTTTTGTGTAGCGTATGTACTGCCCATTATTTTACTATTAGTATAAAATACTCTCATTTATGGGTAGTTACATCTTCATTGTATGACCCTTCTTTCATGGGGTGTACGTTTTGAAAGTTGCCCAAATCGGTAAGGGAACCTTTCACACTCCTCTTTTAAAAAAGACTTATTTTGTTATGTATTTTAATTTACATCTTTTTTATGTTGGGATATGTTATTCTATATCTTTATTGATGTAAATTTTATGTCCAAGTGATGAGATACCATTTTCTCTCTCATCAACTAATTTTATGAATTTTAAAGTGACGCCGTTAGGCTGTCGAATTTTACCAAGGGAACTTCTTAACCCAATTTCGATTTCCTTGGGTTCAATATGTAGTTATTGAATATGTTATCCTTTGAATATGTTTGAATGAACTATAATTGTATTACACTTAATATCCACTTATGTTGGGTGTATTTATATTTGTCACACATAATTATGTGATTTATTTATCCTTAATTTAAGGATACCACCTTTATAATGGATTTCATCTCAATTTACATTTCCATTGAGACTTCATTGTTGTTATGAACCAATTCACTCTTATATGGTTTATATACTGTCATTTAGAATATTATATCATGAATACCTTTATTCTCATGATATTATAAAGTTTTGATTAAATGTTATTCCTCAATTATTGTATTCAAGTGCCTCTCATTTTGATAAAAACCCTTTAACTAAAATATCGTTTTAAATGTTTTAATGATTTATTATTATAAATATTTCTCATTAATATCCATGTTTTCAAAATTGTATCAAGGATTTATTTATGTGTATATTAATAGTGTAAAATGTTTAAATCTTAAAAGTGTTATGGGACACCTTGATTAAAAAATCTCTTTATTAAATGTTTTAAATGGTTTTGAAAATGTTTTTTTAGAATGGATTCAATATCTTAAAATGTTATATTGTTATTACATTGTGGGAATTTTATCTTTACGTTATTCTTAAGTTTTGTGCTATGATTATGTTATGGTTCTTGGGCATTTTTTATGAATATGAGTGGTTCCGTGATAAACTAAGGGCGGGTGAGCCCGATATTGCTCTCCAATGCATTGGGTAACGTGAAGGGGTTAAATGTTAAGGTTTCTCTGAAGAGATTTAGGGAATATGCTGTGATGGGTATTCCAAATGTAACCAATAGGGTTACTCCCTACGTACGAATGTTATGAATGCCTCAAGTTACCTTTATGTCTTATAATTTCTATGATTTATTCATGATTTTAGGAGGTATGTTAAAGTTATTATGCTTTATGGGTAAAGTATGATTTCATCCTTATGTATATATGTACTCATGTTTCCTTTCCACACTTTTTATAACCCTTAATGAGATTTTTATGCTCATCCGAAGTTTTTGAAATGTTTTTCACAGGTCAAGGGAAAGGTACATGATGTGATGATAGTGTCAAGGAAGTGTCAAGAAAGAATCCATGTTTTATTTTAAATATGTTTCCGTTGATGGGAAAAATGAATACTATCTTTTATGTAACCACTTTGTTTAAATGTGGAATGTAATGAAAGTTTCATGATCTAATTCTCTAAAACTCTAAAACTGAAAAGATCCTCAATGGGTAATCTTGTAATAAGTCAAGATTAAGTAAGGTTTAATGCTGGGGCCTTATAGTTGGTATCAGAGGTTGGTTTAGATAACTTTAGAGGTTAGGGAATTCTTTAAGCATAAGTGACATTACCATAATGGTTAGGATTTCAGAAAGTGTCATAGTTTTTAGATAAAGTGAATGAGTAAGTATATCTTCCTCATTAGTACAAGATGGTTTTGTTGATATACTCACACTGACATTTCTGTTTTTAGTGAATGGATGGATCTAGCAGGCACCAAAGTGACAATAGGTTTGAAGGAAACTGTGGTGGTTCTCTGATTAAGAGACTGGATGAAATGGGGGATTCAATGAGGAAACTCATGGTTGTTCTAAACCAACTATCAAGGAGTCATGATCAGCCACTTGAACCTTGGTATGTTTTGTAATGCATCATGTACGAGATGACCAATCGATGTGGAAGTTCAGGTTATAATTATAAAGGTAACCATTAGGGTTTATATGATCCTTACTTTTGGGGTAATTATGGGTTATTATATGTTATAATGGAAAATGAAAGGCATGATATAAACTTGAGGTTAAAATATGTTATGATTATTTTTGAAGATTTTATCTCGTTTTGGGGAATGGTTTAAGAATTATATAGTTTTGGAAAAAGTACAACACACAGACCGTGTGACAACCCATCGCGTTGGACAAAGCTATGGGAATCGAACCCACAACCAAAGTGCGACTGGTATTTATCGCCTACCACTGGACTACATGAAGTCCCTGGTTAGTTTGACTAATTATTTTTAGTTAGATGATTTTAGTTATCAAGAGTATGTTTATTTTGGGTTATCTATGGAAATGATTAACCTATCATGGAGGATATGTGATTAAGTTAATTACTTTTCAATATGAGAATTTAAGAGCAACTGATGTTATTTGGAGATAAAAGTTAATTTTTACCTTGGTAGACTATGTGATTAAATCCTTAAAATATTTGGGTTTCAATCTTAGTTTGGTTTACTTTGAAGAATTTTATGGACAATTTTTTATCGAATGGTCTTCGTTGAACTTTGGGTTTTTTTGGACAAATTTTGGAGATTAAGAATAGATTTTCTTTTTATAAAGGATTATACTTTTGTGGATTATCTGAACTCATACTAACAATTTTGGTTTTGGATTTTGTCTATAGAAATGGGAAATATATAGTTCTCTTTTGGTGATTAGGTGATTCTAAAGAAGTTGATTATAGTACTCTTAATGCGAACAAGTCTTCCTAAATACTCGTCTTTTGGAGAAAATATGAGTTTGATTAAGGAATCTAGTAAAATTTGAAAGTCTACGTGACAAGTAAGTATGTTTCATTATGATTTATTTAAGCTCAAAAATAAATTCCTCAATGAATAGTAACTTAAAACAAAAATTTTGTCTATTAACTTTTCCTACTGGGGAATCGAATACCGTTTAACCCATCACAAGTTTGTGATTTTCTTATGGTTAACTTTCTCCTATACATGTTTACTATCACTCTCCATCCGAACATGAACCTTTGTTTTCTCCTCCATATCCATATTTTACTACATGGAATCCTAGTATGGGTTAACTTGGGTGACATTTGTACTTCTATTTCTTTATTTTAAAGTGACTGTTTTACTGACTCTTGTTCCGATGTGGGATTTTCAATAAAGTTTCCAAGCCCAATTTTAAAATTGCGAGGACGCAATTCCCAAAAGGGGGGAAGGATGTAACACCCCAGGTAAATAAAGAATATGACATTTTCACATTTATCGATATTTTTTAATAAAATATTAATATTACTTTAAAGGGGACGCTATGCCCGATGGCATACCCAATACGCAACAACGAGTTTCTTGGGGATCTTACGTTGCACTCTAATAATAAAATAATATTATTTTAAATGGTAGTTAACTCCTAGCCATTGTAATGGTGGGAATGAACAGAACTAATTACAAAATGATTATATATGTTTGCAAAATATTTTTACTCTTTACAATAAATGTTAGAGGATTAAAAATGCGAATGAATCCAATTTTAAGCTTAAACATTCTAATATTCTTTAAAAGGTCGATTGACCACCTTTTGATGGAGAACCTATTTTAAATCCACTTTTTGACAATTTTATGTGTTATATTTGACAAAATAAAATTCTTCATTAGAATCGGGACATCAAAATTTACTTTGTCTAGATTTTTGGTACTTTTCTGATAAAGTTCATTTTTAATGAATAGTGAAAAATGTTGTATTTTAATTCAAAACCAATTTTTAATCTAATTTATTTATATGATTAGATTATCTTTTGAATTGTTTTTAAAGTGAAATTAAAATATATTTTTACCATTTAATCCAATAGCGGTCGTTGGAATTAATTTCACTTTGAAATTGGACTTAAACTAGTCAATATTTTGATATATATTGTTTCATAAAAACACGCTATTTGTCATGACAGCGGGAATTAATTATTAAATTAATTAATTTAACTTATATGATTTGAATTTTTTAAATAGACATCATTTTTGAATTCGGAATATCAAATATAGCTTATGGTGAAGTTTAGGTATTATTCTGAAAAAATTCAATTTTTGATGAATAGTGAAACTACTAAGTGGTACTTAAAAAACTGATTTTTTGTTTAAATGAAACTTTTCCACTTATGTGTTTTGAATTTAAAAAATCCAACATACATGGTTTTCATTAGGAAGTAAAATGTGGTTCAGTGGGATTAAAATAATTTTTTTGTGAATAGTAACTTTTATGTTTTTAATCGCGATTAGAGGTAATTAGTGTAATTTAAGGTAAAAATAATGCTTTAATAATATGAAATGAACTTGACACATGTCCTAACCTCATTGGACGTGTCATGGCCGAGAAATAAAATCCATGGGTCAACTTGGGGACCCCATGGAGCCACTTTGGTCGGAAAATGACATAAATACCTTTTTATTTAAAGTTAAAATTAAAATGTCACAAACATGAGTTGTTATACTAAAACAATTTTTAAATGGTGTTATACAAGTCATAATTTTGACTATAAATATTCATTAGAAATCTAAAACTATTTCCTACATTATGATATTTTTTTTATAATTTTTAGACATTAAATAAATTAAATTATTTATGACATCATGATGATGAAGAAATTACCTCATTAATAAGGGATTTAAATAAAATGAAAAGATAATGTTAAAACTATCACTTAAACTTATCACAAAAATATTGGATGGGTGTATTTAGAAACCTTATCACCTTATCCTATAAATATATCCTTTTGGAACCTTTAAATCTGAAAATCATTTTATAATATAAGTTATATTTTATAACTTTCCAAGAGTGACCTCCTCTCCTCTTATGAAAGGCCCCCACCTCTACACCCTTACACACACCTCTCAAGCCTTTGGATCGGCCAAAACCAGACCATTTCATCTATCCACATCCCTATATTCATCATTGAAGCCTCACTTTAGGTAGAATCCTTTCCAATAAATCCTTTGAGCTCAAATCAAAGGAAGTTACCTGATTTAAAGGTAATGTCTTCCCTTGTGTTCTTTTGTTTTATTTTGCTTCTCCAACCCCCTAAACTCTTTTTATTATTTTCTTTTGTAACAAAAACAGTATCTACAATATACTAGTATGTTGTCATGTGAAGGATTCGAGATAAACTTACACACAACTTTATCTAATGGTTAAAGAACATACTGTTTCTGTGGATGGAAAATTACTGCCTCACGAAATGATGATTGTTCAATATTCTTTTAACACCTTCAAAGGTGGCCATTAAGATGTCACTATATTTATATATGATATATAATATTTTTATAATATCCTTAAGCTTCTGTATTTTTCATTTATGGAATACTTTTATGGTTTCCATTATGGGTAAACACGATATCTTCATTTTAGGAAGTGCGGACTACCGCCCCCTCAAGGTGATTTGATTCGTTAATGCCATATGTGGGACGTATAAAGGATGGAATTAATGGTATTAAATATTTTATCCTACTGTAATTCTAATATACCTTTATATAATTATTATTTAATTCCATTGAATACAAAAAAAATGAAAGTAGCGATCATGCGTACGTACGGCTTACCGTCTCCATGAACGGTACATTTCATTTCTTATCTCCAAATGTTATGTACTATTATAATTACATATATATAATGGATATATATGTAATATATTACATCTAAATTGTGGATATCATTCTGGAATAATAATATATATATCTATCATTTTGTTTTAATTCCATTAATATGACAAAAAATGAAAGTAGCGTTCATGCGTACGTTCGGCCTACCGTCTCCATGAACGGTGCTTTTAATTTTTTATATCCAAATGATATGGAATTGTATAAAATGAATATATAATGGATATATATGATATTTAAAACATAAATACTATTCTGGAGATGATGTAACTATAACTACATGGAAAATTCTTTTCTAACAAGTTCAATTTTTACTCATGTACTGAACATCGACAAAAACATCTGATATGAACTCAATTTATTAACCAATTATTATAAAATTATTATATGTGATATGAACTGAATAATAATATTTAAAGGATGTACTTAATTAATTATAAATTGACCAAATTTTATTATTCATGAGATTAAAGAACGATCGAGTCATGTAGGACACGAGGTAAGGGAATCCTACCTCCCTCTTTCTTTGCAAGTACTCTCTTTTATGTCATTTCTTTTATGCTCCATGTTCTTATGTTAGGGGATGTTATTTTCTATTAATATTTCTGTACCTTTTATTTTCATGTGATTAGAGACCCTATTTGATCTCATCAATCCATTTTTGGAAGTTTTATGTGGCACCGTTAGGCTGTCGAATTTTCATAAGGGGATTTTCATCTCACTTTTTGTTCCTGTGAGATCGATGCTACATTGGCCACTACTTCCTTTTTGTGTGGTGTATGTACTGCCCATTATTTTACTGTTAGTATAATATAATATCATTTATGGTTACTTACATCTTCATTGTATGACCCTTCTTTCATGGGGTGTACGTTTTGAAAGTTTCCCAAATCGGTAAGGGAACATTTCACACTCCTCTTTTAAAAAAGACTTATTTTGTTATGTCTTTTAATTTACATCTTTTTATGTTGGGATATGTTCTTATATATCCTTATTGATGTAAATTTTATGTCCAAGTGATGAGATACCATTTTATCTCTCATAAACTAATTTTATGAATTTTAATGTGACGCCGTTAGGTTGTCGAATTTTACCAAGGGAACTTATTAACCCAATTTCGATTTCCTTGGGTTCAACATGTAGTTATTGAATATGTTATACTTTGAATATGTGTGAATGAACTTTGATTGTTTTACACTTAATATCCACTTATATTGGGTGTATTTATATTTTTCACACATAATTATGAGATTTATTTATCCTTAATTTAAGGATACCATCTTTATAATGGATTTCATGTCAATTTACATTTCCATTGAGACTTTATTGTTGTTATACACCAATTCACTCTTATATAGTGTATATACTATCATTTGGAATATTATATCATGAATCCCTTTATTCTCATGATATTATAAAGTTCTGATTAAATGTTGTTCCTCAATTATTGTATTCAAGTGTCTCTCATTTTGATAAAAACCCTTTAACTAAAATATCGTTTTAAATGTTTTAATGATTTATTCTTATAAATATTTCTCATTAATATACATGTTTTCAAAATGGTTTCAAGGATTTATTTATGTGGATATTAATGGTTTAAAATGTTAAAAGCTTCAAAGTGTTATGGGACACTTTGATTAAAATATCTCTTTATTAAATGTTTTAAATGGTTTTGAAATTTTTTTTAATAATGGATTCAATATCTTAAAATGTTATATTGTTATTTCAATGTGGGAACTTTATCCTTCCATTATGCTTAAGTTATGTTCTATGATTATGTTATGGTTCTTGGGCATTTTTCATGAAGATGGGTGGTTCCATGATAAACTAAGGGCAGGTGAGCCCGATATAGCTCTCCAATGCATTGAGTGACGCGAAGGGGTTAAACGTTAAGGTTTCTCTGAAGAGATTTATGGAATATATTGTGATGGGTATTCCAAACGTATCCAAGAGGGTTACTCCCTACGTAATAATTTTATTAATGCCTCAAGTTACCTTTATGTCTTATGATTTCTATGATTTATTCATGATTTTATGAGGTATGTTAAAGTGATTATGCTTTATGGTTAAAGTATGATTTCATTCTTATATATATATGTACTCAAGTTTCCTTTCCATACTTTTTATAAACCTTACTGAGCTTTTTATTCTCATCCCATGTTTTGGAAATGTTTTTCACAGGTCAAAGGAAAGGTACATGATGTGATGATACTGTCAAGGAAGTGTCAAGAAAGAATCCATGTTTTATTTTAAATATGTTTCCATTGATGGGAAAAATTAATACTGTCTTTTATGTAACCACTTTGTTTAAATGTGGAATGTAATGCAATTTTCATGATCTAATTCTCTAAAACTCTAAACCTGAAAAGATCCTCAATGTGTAATCTTGTAATAACTCAAGATTAAGTAAGGTTTAAGGCTGGGGCCTTATAGTTTATTCCCCTTAGAGGTAAGAAGACTTTTTTATTCCCCTTGTAATCATCATAATTCTAACTTCATCAATGAATGATGATGGAGTCAAATAATGTTCAAGAATTTACGATACTCTATTTTTATAATTTAGTTTCTGAATGTGATTATATGTTTTATTCTTTTAGTTATCTTCACCTATGTTTTGGGTTTTCTTAGGCTACCATAGTTCATCTTATGATCTAACTAAAATCATTAGTTTCTTTATTTATATCCATTAGACATGATAATTATTCATCATGCTATTATGGATTATCTATTATATCCAATGAAAAACCATCATTTGGAATGGACCAGAATGGTTTCCACTGCACTCAGAATCTTTAGTAGCTATTAAAAACCACCACCTTGCATTTATGATAGGATTTATCTTCATTTCAATGTAATTTTATTATGTTAAAAGTGTTACAGAAAACATTATTCTTGTATCCTTTATTTAAAGTGATGGTTTTGTTTTCAAAATTGGAAATAAAATCTTCTTCTTTAACAAAGAAGACATATTTTATGGTATATCCCATATAAATGAATAAGTTTATGTGCTATATTAAAAAAAATATTGGAAATATATAATGTATCTAGTTCGCATGATTGATATCATACACAACAATAGAATCAATAGCTAGGCCATGTAAGTGAAAATTTCTTGAAGAAAATATATCCAGATGGGTATTTAAATTCTTTTTAACTAAAACAACATAAAATATATCATGCCTATTTACAAAAAAAAATCTCTATTAAGTGAAATGGTTGAAATGGACCTTGATTTTTATGAATTGGTTCATATAGATGTGGGTGGATCATTTCCCCTGGAGGAATATAGTGGATAATCATAGTTAAAAACCTTAATTGAGGACTTTAGTCAATATGAAGATGTATACTTAATTAGGTATAAGTTATAATACATTTAGAAATTCAAGTATTTCATGGATGAAGTTGAGAATCAACATGGTAAAAAGATAAAGAAAATCTTCTCTGATTATGGAATAGAATATCAAAACCATTAGTTCATTGATTATATTATAGAGTTTTTGATTCTATCTCAACTAAATTGTACTTATACTCCATAATGGAATGGTATAAGTGAATGGAGGAAGTACACCTTGTTGAACATTGTTAGATCAACAACGATTCATGAAAATATTCTATTATCCATTTAGGGATATACATTATTGATAATAGTATACATTCATAATCCATGTGGAACATAATAGGGAAAATTATTTCCAATTATATTATGGAGTTAAAAGAAAACTAGTTTTTTCAAATATAAATTCTTGGGGATGAAAAGTGTTTGTTAATGCCTCTTCATGTCAGAAGATTTACACTTGAGGAACTAAGTATATAAATATGGTTTATTAAAAAGAAACTAATGGGTATTACATATAAGAACCCACAGAAAAAGTAAAAATAGTGGAAATACAACCCATATTCCTTGAGAGGGATCACATTTTCAAAAGATATAGTGGGATCATGATTGATTTTTAGGAATTCATGGCTAAAGAAAAAAAAGAGATGGTAATAGAATAGCTTCCACAAAGCACCATAGAAGATGAAATTCTAGAGAAACAAGCATAACATGAAATTAATAGAGTGTTTATATGTCTTAAAATATATGGGTTTCTAATCACTGAGTATAGTGACACATTATTAGTTGGTAATAATAAACCCATGAACTATAAGGATGCTGTAAGTGGCACAGAAGCTGCCAGATGGAAGGAATCCACGAATTTGAGTTGGATTCTAGATAAAAAATACAAGTATTAATTTTAGGAGATCCTCCATTGGATGTAAATATTATTAGTATAAAATGGTTATTCTAGAATAAACTGTAAAAGGAAGATTTATTCAACACCTATAAATGAGGATTGGTTAAAGAAGGGTTTAAACAACAACAAGAAATTAACTTTGAATAAACCATTTCAATTTTTTTTACTCATGTCCATTTGAAATATACGGGTCATATCATCTTTCCATGAGGAGATTTAGAAAATGGATATAAAAATAACCTTTATCAATTGGAGCCTTATAGAATATGTTTATATGGGAAAAATTAAAGGTTTTATGAATCAAAAATATTTCAATATGTTATGGAATGTTTATAGATACATTTAGGGATTAATAAAGGATCTTGGACATGGAATATTCACCATCATGAATCCATAAGAGAATTTGGTTTTATAAATGTTGAATATGAACCTTGAATTTTAAATCTATTTAGTGCGAGTTTGATTTATTTGAAATGGTATTTTTTGAGGAAAAATTACTAAATGGAAATTAAATAATAGTTTACAGTCCATAATATTTCATTGATCACATAAATATCTATGAAAGAATTAGGTGAAGAACCATATATTATAGGGATTAAGATTCATCATGATAGATCCATGTGGATACTTGGATTATGTTAATGTAAATATATTTAAAATAAGCTGAATACATTCTGTATATAAAAATTTAGGAGGGGATTTTTTTAAAGTCACTTGGTATACATATCAATAAGAAAATGTGTCCTCGAAAATTGAAGGAGAGATGGAGGACAGAAATAATTCCATACACATTAGTGATAGGGTCAATCATGTATGTCATGCTATGCACTGGGCTTGATTCTTATAATACCTTGATTATAGGTGTAAGATATCAAGTGGACCCAAGAGATAGACATTGGATAGTATTCAAAACTATCAAAGAGTACCTCATGTGTATTATGGAAATGTTCCTGGTTTATGGAGGAGATTGTGAGATTGTTAAAAGGGGATAAGTATATTATAGTTTCCAAACAAATTATGATTATTTGAAACCATAATTGAGATATCTATTCATTGTAAATAGAGTATTTTTGTGTTGTAAGTGATAAAATTAAGTTGTGGTCTCCATTTCCATAGTAACAACTGAGTATATCGTGGCTTCTAATGATGTAATGGAAGTAGTGTGAATGTAAAACATCATCCATTATTATATTGTGGTGATAAGTAATAATGATCCTTTCACATTGTACTATGATAATACTACTATGGTGTCTCTATCTAAGGACCCAGAGACACATCGATAGATTAATAAATTACTATAGAAGTATCATCCTCAGATAGACTTTTCTTATTTATTGAGGTTAAGGAAATAAGAGTTTTCATGGAGAAGAATGCGACAGTCCCGTTGAATAAATCCATATCACAGTAAAACCATGAATATCAAGTGAGGACTAACAGACTCAAAGTCATTAGATGCTGGATCTAGTATAAGAGAGAGTCTGTTCGAGTTGGTTCCCCAAGACATATGACTTTGTAGTTTATATTTCATACATATTTAGTGAGTAAAATGGTATTGAATTTCTTATCAAATATTTACTATTAATTTAGGTTAAATTAATTTGGTATTGTCCTATGAGTATTTTTCCATTAAAAGGATATAAACGATCTTCACTATGATGAGAACCTTGAAGTATCATGATAATATTATAGATTATATAAATATTATGGTTGGATTAAATAATATAATATAATATAGATGAGGTATAAAATCCTGTGATTTAATATTGTAAGTGGATAACACTTTACCTCATAATTTTTTCACTTGGTAATCTCTTATACAAGAGATTAAAGCTCCCTTCAGTTGATTTTTTTGTGTTTATTATCAATAATTGTTTATATGTATGTCTTAGTGGATTATGGGTGATGGATTGAGTATCCAAAAAAATAATGTGAAGTTGATACCATAATAAAATGAAAAGGAAGTGCCACCCATAAATAGTTGTTTGGAAATAGTTTTAGAGTAACCCATTAATTTTGGTTTTTGTATAGGTGGTTTGTATTGAGATTTGATAAGTACTGATTTAATACTAAGGAGATCTATTTTTAAAATGTTTCGGAGAAAGAGATGGTTACAACACATTGTTGGTTATAAAAATAGTATAAGTAGTATTAAAATTTATTAAAACTTGTTCAAAGTGATGGGGGAATCTTTATAAGTAAAGAGGAATCCATGCATATGGAATTAAGAACAAAGGATTCAAAAATAAATGATAAAATAAAATATGGTTATGTTTTTAGAATAAGGGAATGAATATGGGAAATTAGTGCACTGGAGATATATTTAAATGATCCAAATTGAGTATTTTATATGCCAAAAGACCTTGAAAATGTGATAAAGGATTTTGGGATTATTATAATGATTCAAATATTTTTTTTCCATTATTAGGTTAATTTAATTGTTTTATTATGAATTGATATGTTTTAAAGTGAATATAGGGGTTTGTTCCGAACCTATACCCATGGTTTTCCAGAGACCTTGGGAATAGGTCTCAGTTCAAGACCTGTATTGATGATTCTTAGGGAAAACCATGGGTATATGTCTTGGGGAAAAACCCCAATACCCATAGTTTTATAGAACCATGGGTATAGTTTTTTTGTGTGAAGATGGGAAAAAAATTCCGCAGGAACAAAATAATTTTGCCGAGAAAACCGTATACCATTGATTTTCCCTCATATACACATGGTTTAAAATAATATATTTATAAAAATATAGATTTATATATACATAAGTTAAGTAGTTGGAGTTGTTAGGCACTTGGTTTTAGAAGAGAAGGTCACGATACTGAAACCCATCACCATCTTTTTTCTAAAACCTATACCGACGATTCCAAAAATGTGGGTATAAGGCAATGTAATGGTGGAAAACACTATAACCTAAGTTTGGAAAACTGTGGGTATTGGCCATAGAGCTATATCGACACCATGGTTTCTCACGGTTCCCAAAACCATATGTATAGGTCATTTTTTTAGTAGTGAAAAAAATAGAATTAATAGATAAGAAAACAAGAGAAAAAACATATGTCCCAACTCCCTATCTCTGGAGGGAATCTCCAAAATATATATAAGTATGAAAGTTACATGGTGTGTAAATAATTCATGTAATGTATTTGATTTAAGTGACTTCTATCTCAAGATTTACTAAATGTAAAAGTGATACAGGCCACGTACTTCAGATCTAAAATCTCCTATGAGAATATTGAATCTTTCAGAACCCTTAGGCTGTATCTTTGAGTGGATCATATCTCACAAATTTTCACATTGGGGAAATTATACACATTGTGTTTAGGATTCAAATATTGTACTAATTGAACATTGTGTAATTTTAGGAGGAATGGGGATTTGAAAATATCACAGCTTTAAATTTATTTACCCTATGTGTAAACTCATATTGTCTTGTAATTTATCATAGACTGGACATTAGTCTACAAGGATTCTAGGAAAAATAAATAGACATCATGAACTCCTTTCAATATGTGAAAAACCTGTTATTTTTTACATTTTTTCAGCATTTATTCATTTCAGTCAAACCCAAACCCTATGAATTATTGAACAAAACATGAATAAACCATTAATAAATGCATCCAAAAAGTTCATATAAATTTATCTTATAAAATTACCCAACACTTGAACAATTTATTGTGATCAGAAAAAATAATCTCAACCCGGGTTCCAAATGATACAATTTTTATAGAAAGAAACATGAATTAAAACCCATAAAGTAAATCTAAGTGCACATGTAAAAGTAAGTCCTCCGAAATCAATCCTACTAAGAAAATCACTAATGACTCATAGTTAAGTTATTTGTTTGTATTCATTATTCCTTTAATTAAAAGTTCTTATCTTTTCCTTGTAACCATACCCATTTTTTAATTTACCTCACAATTAATTTTTTTATCATCACTAAAGGTAAAATAAAAATGGTGTTATGGTCATAAACTGAATACATGTTCCTAACCATATGATTTCATTGGTTTTATCATCTCAAATATCTAAAGAAAATTAAAAAAATTAATGATTAGGGATGTATAAATAAGGTAAAAATATCTCTTTGTCTAAGGAAAACGTGGTAGAAAAATAAAAAACAATCTCAGAAGGAGGGTAATTTAGAAATTAAAATTCATGATAGTAATGAACAATAAAATGAAGTAACTACTCCATGAAATATTTTTCCCATGAAAAAAAAACATAAAGTGGGATCATGAGTATGTCAAGATAGCATCAATGATGTAACATGTTTACTTTAATTTCATTTTTCTGAAAATCATGTCTATGATAGGTATCACATCCATCACATAAACCTATATGATCCAAAATAGGATTCATTGATATGATAGATAGTGATTTTTGAATATCATATTTCACAACCCATTTTTTATACTTATTTATTCAAAAGAATTAGGTATGAATAGAAAACTAGAAAAATTAATAATGAACCAAATCATATCAATATAGTGAATGTTTAACTATACGTTTCATCAATATCGATATCCCTTATCTATGAGTAGTCAAAATTCACCCAAACATGTTAAAAGGACAATCACACATCATACCAATAGTAGGGTAGGAAGGGAAAATAGGCTTGTAATTGCTCCATCATAATAAGTTTATTCATGGGTACTATGGTCTACAGAAGAAAAGATGTACATGTGTTTCTCTGAAAAAATTGTTCAAAAAATATTTCTTCGATCATTTTAAAACACTGTTTTTTAAATCATACCCTCAATAAGATCTCAATGAAATTTCTGATAGGTTTACAAGTTCGAGGTGACTCTGAAGAAATATTCTCATAAAATAATATTATATTTTATGTTTGGAGACCTCTCTGGAATGGTAGTATACAAAATTAATGAGCTATCATGCAAGACATATTATCCAAATATAAACAATAATAAAAATGGATTTCAAAAATCTTCATCCTAACATTGTCTTTTATTTAAATGGGTGTAATAAGATTACAATTTTAATTCATGATATCAATGAACAGTGTCTCCTAAACTATCGAAAATAGGAAATAATAAAACTATATCCATAATAAAGCTGAAGAATGGAACCCCCACACTTTAAATGAGAAAATGCATACACTGTTCTGGAAAGAATCATGGGAGATAAGGATATGATTACATGAATAAAAATGAAATAGAATTTTAGGAATTGAAAATAGGGAATCAATAGGTCCTTGTTGTGAAATTCATGCCATTGGGAAACTTATTTTATGTTTATTGGAAATTATGCTATATAAAAATAATATTAGAAATAAAATACTTGTAATAGATAAGGCATTTTTTCATTGGGGATGACCAATATGGAAGTATATTAATAGGTAGGTGGAAACAATTGATAGTTTAAGAAAACATCTTAGATAAATGATAGACATGACTATAAAGCTGTTTAAAATAATGTTCTAACTATGATATTGTCCGCTTGATATATGGAAAATGGAATCACTATGGTTTTACATCATCTCATAGGTCTGCCGTGTCATACAATAATCAGTGATTATATTGTTGAACTCACTAGGGGATTTGGTGGGATTAACCACCTCAAAAATTGACCAGTCATGAAAGTTTTCTTGAGGGAGCAATGGTTGTCGTGCAAGTCATGGAGGATAGTCCTGCGGAGGACAGATCTAGAGGAAGAGCTCCTCAATATATCATTTTTTTGTTGTCGAATCACTGAATGATATCATGGAGGATATGATATGGTATCCTTCCCAAATCATAAGTGACAGTAAATGATGCTGAGGTGATAAACATGGATAAATTATTGTATTAGTAAAATGAAAAATAATATTGGAAGTAGTATAGAAAAAAATGAGTTTAAATATATATATATATATATAAGGAATGATACATCTACGAAAAAGGTAAAACTTTTAGTGAAGAACTAGATCCAAAATATAGTACATAAATAGGAGGTGACAAGTAAAATAATAAAAAGTATTGGCATGATCATCAGTTATTCCATCAGAAGCCCCATCTCAAATAGTGGTGTTCTGGAGTAGTTCCTCCAAATATATCTCATCTATAATGGAAGGGGAAGGGTTATCGAATCCAATAATAGATTTCATGGTGCTATTAGATTGCTTATTCAATTATGTAGGGGGTTAGGTGCTGATCAATATTATGGTTGTTTGTTTGGAAGATGGATTGATTAGAGGAACCTCACTAGAAGATGAAAATCTAGGTCGCTTGCCGTATCTAGCCTATTCTAAAAGGAACTCATACTGAGACACATGGTCAATTATCTTGGGAGGTTAGTCGAACGATGTGGGATGTGGGGTAATGATGGATATGGAAGCATGGTCAATATGTGGGTGTGGGTGGGTAGATAAAGGGATTGGAAGTGGGGTTGGTGTGGTGAAGTGTGATGTGTCAGTGAACGAGATGTGGAAACAATAACATATCTACCTATGTTTATACATGATGGACTATATAAATGGATATATATCAGTTGGAATTAGTGGATCAGGTGAATATGTAGAAGTGGTAGTGGTGGAGGTGGTGATAGCTAGTGTAGTAGAAGTTGTGGTGGGTGGTATGGGAGTGGAAACAGTGTAGAAGGTAATGGTGGTGGAGGTGGTGGAATGGGTGGCAGTGGAAGATGTAGGGACATCAGAATGTGAGTATAGGTTAGATTCATGCCGGTTAGGTTCTTTTTTGGAATCATTAACATATCCCAGCACCCACTTGTAGATACTTTTGGACTTTGTGATTATCCTGATCTTTTAGTGCATAAGGAGGTTGATACCCTCCATCTGGTTGGGGGGGTGGGTGAGGCCAAGTAGTGTCAAAGATGCCAAGGTTTCTAGACAGATGAGTAATTAAAGGGCCATCCATTAGTGTACATCAAGTCCTTCTCACTTAGTCTATAAATAACACATGGAACTGTCAATCCATGTTTACACTTGGGTAATCCATGGATAAGGAAATAATGATCACCTCAATCTTGCATGCACTCCCATGGGAATCACTTAAAAAACATCCAGGAATAATCTTGTGCCCAGTGAAGGATCATAAGATAATCCCCATAAAGTAGGGTTCTCATCATCATGTGAGGATTGTAAATGATGAACACATAATAATCAATCAATGCCCAATACAGTTCCTCTTCCGTCTTGTCTGGATTGAGCTGTAAGGTTGGTAAAACCTGGAAAGTGACGAAGTCACTAGAGTAAATGCTAAGGATGACACTAAATTCATTTATGGTGATCTCCCATAACCTACCTACAATGTCCCATGCTTAATGTACATGGGTATTACATCATTTTTGCAGAATACACACACACATAGACCATATTAGTTTAGTGCATTTGAAAACTTGGAAGCATAAAAAACTGGTTCATAATACATCTATATATTATCCCACATATTTATTCATATATAGAACCCCTTTTGACATATCATAGATAAAATTTTTTTTTATATCTTTGGGAAAATAAACCTAAGAAAAGGGTGAACTCATATGATCAGTATGGTTAAACAAGAGAGATATGTAAACATAATCATGAGAATAAAATGGTATGATAAATTGATCATAACATTTGAATATCATACCTTTCATATAAAATATCATAAACACGAATCATGGAATAAATATTGGTAGTTCATAAGATACGAATCATTAAGTAATCAAAGAATATAATCCATGAGATCATAACATTAACATAAGACATGAAATTGTGGCATACACATAATCTTGTAACTAGTGAACATGTATAAATAGTAACATGGTCACTAATTAAATTGTGGACATGAAATAAGTAACTTTCATAAACATATGGACATAAAAACAAGTCCATGCATAAAATTTTGGGCCTGAAAACTAGGTTTACAAAAAAAATTATTTACATGAAAACCAAGTCGACGCATAGAATCGTGGACATAAAATTAAGTTCATAGATAAAATATATACATTATGAGTTATCCATATTTACCAAATTAATTGGAGTTAGATATATGTTTCACCATTCCAATAATTAAATCCATATATATGTGTTCACTATGAACATAAATCATTCACCATCTCGAAACCCATGAAAATAAATGAGTTTTGTAAACACTTCATCATAACACAACACAAGGAAAAAAAAGATTCATGACATCATAAAAATATAACATTTATAGAAAGATTAATAATGGAATACTTGGGTCATATCCTCATTAATTATTGAGTAACAACAACAAATTTCCTCATAGATCGAAAATAGTTTTGAATGATATTTTTAAAACATTTCTTACCGAAAATATCCTTTCCGCTTGGGAAAATAATTTTTTGAATTTTAAAACATTTATCAAACCCTTTTAATTTAAAATAAACATTAACACTTATAATTTAATATTTTAATCCATTTTAATCGTCTTTAAAATCTAAAAAATGCTTTAAATATTATTTAAAACACTTTTAAAACTTTTTTAGAAAACATTATTTTTAAGGAACACTGATATCAAACCAAAGAGAGAATAAAATTAAATGAAATTTAAAATATCATTAAAATAATCAGAATTATGACACAACATATCAGAGGGATATATATACATACACATTGTAAAATAATATTGGTGCATAAGATAACATGTGTCTTAAATAGGAAAATTGAGACAAAATTCCCATACTGATTTGTTAACTTATGAACTATAAACCCCGTGATAGAGATATAATCAAGTGGATAAGTAAATAACCACAAATTAAAGGATAAGGATCATAGATTACATTCATTGGTATTATATACAACACAAAAAATAAACAAGTGGTGAATATGGAATATGCCTCGCAAAATAAGAGTTAGACTAAAAATAACTTTACCTTAAGCCTCGACTTACTTAATATATGTTCAAACCTCATATATAATAAATATAATTTTATTATACATATAAAAAAACCATATTCATATATATAATACAATATATTATTTTCTTATAATTTTATATTACTATGTTATTAACAATTACATGTTAAAAAAATGTTTTTGGGTAATAATTGTTTTGTTTTTATTTTATATTTGGACTTATTATCCTTGGTATTCTTACATAGATGACAATTTAATAATCTACTAAATGATAACCATGATATAATAATAACATATATATATATATATATATATATATATATATATTCATTATATATGTTTTCATGGTGAACCATAAAAGATATAGATAGCACATGAGCCTCAGCTCGGTTGTTGAGGTCTCTTAAGTGCAACCAGGTGACCCGAGATCAAATCCAGGAAGAGGCACATTTTCTAGGGGTACTATAGCAGTACTATAGTGTGAAATGTGCAGTACTATATTAGTTACTATAGCGGGTACTATAGTAGGCATTGTTTGGCATTGTACCAGTAGGAAATTTCCCCCCGTTTGGGATTTCGGGCCTCCGATTTGGTCCTTGAATCCTTTAAGGCCTTCGGGCCACCCAAGACTTCCGGCCAGTAAGGCCTTTGGGCCACCATAATGCCTTTGGGTCACTTAAAGTCTAGTTGAAAACTAGAAAATCCATAAGGAACAAAGCTATATAGGAGGATGAGCAAGGAGATTTCACCATAGCAGAAGTTACATGGATTGCAAGAATGAGAGGGTATGGCACCTACCATCAGGAAAAGCCTGTGCATGAATGGGAGAGCCTAGCTGGATATCCATGCAAATGTGGGGAGCTAATTTGATGATGAAGATGCTGGGGAGGAGTTGTTCCAAGTAGTTAGTATGAGTTTTATGTAATGTTTAAAGCCTACTTGCAATGAATTCTTTTAAGGCCTATGAGCCATGTATTACTTATGCCTAGGGGCCTTGTAATGGTTCCACGTCACCCCTTGAAAGGTGGGTTATCAAAAATCAATAAAAAACTGAAGCGCTTCGGGCCATTGGATGGATAGAAGATATATATAGAAAAAAATACATCGTTCATGGAGACAGTAGTCTATACGTACACATGAACACAGTTTTTATTCTATTTACACATTAAATGAATAAAAGTATATGATATATTATAATTAACAAAAAAATTATTATATATATAATATATATCCATAAAATTAATCTTTATTATAAACCGTATAAAATATAGATGAAAAATTAATGACATCGCATTGTGGTGATGGTAATCCATACGTACGCACGAGCGACATTAACATTTCCCAAAATATTAGGTGGTAAAAGGTAGATATGATATTATAATTATAGAAGTATCATTATTTCATAAGTATAATATATAAAAATTAAACCCATAATTATCCTAACCCGTAAAATATGGTAATGGAAAATTAATTGTATCCCTACATAGAGATGGTAAGCTGTATATATGCATGAGCGATACTTTCACTTCTTGTTCTATAGGAAAGGGGCTGTATAATGGATTTTTCATAACCATAATAAAATTTCAGAATAATTATGATTCTGATGTTACTATTTAATTATTTATATCATAGATTTATATTAGGTTTATAATATTTGTAAAATAGATTGACCAGTTAGAGCGATTACCTCTTCTTGAAAACAAATCCTTTAGATATCGTGGAAAGAAGTATAGAGTTTGTATTTTGAGAAGACTAGAACCTCTAGAATGTGTCTAGGGAAGCTTAGATGACATTATATTTATATTATTTTAAAAATATTGGGCTTAAAGTGGTGAAATGGGATGATGAGAATTTGTCTTTTTATAATGAAGGCGTGGGGAACATAGGGAATTTCACAAAAAGATTAAATTATAATAAATTTAATATAAATCAAAATACCTTCAAATGGAAATTAATTTGATTAAAATGTCTAATACTGTAAAATAATGATGTTATTATTTTATTCATAACAATTTTTATACCCCTTTAGTAAATTTCATGTAAAAATGCATAATTGGTGTGAGATACTCATATTTTAATACTAAATATAATTTTTTAGCATTATTTGAAGTAGTACAATTGATCCAGTTTACTATTTTAATTATAAATCTCCCCATTCATATCCAACGTTCATGATTATTATTTTTTAGGATTCCTTATTTAATTTAGAACATATAATTATAAAGAATTATTGTCCAATTCTACCATTTAAAGGGTCATATGAATGACACAAGAAGTCCCATATAATCTTTGAAGAAAATGGACCATCCATGAAGATTTAATTACTAGGATCAATAAAGAATTCCAAAATAATTTATTCTCCACAAAAATTCTGGGGAAAATACCATTAATATTGTATTATAATTTCATGTCCCAAATCCCCAAAAAGGGAACAAATGATTCTATGAATTCCATCCCACCATTCTGTTTGGGAAAAGAAATCAGCACAAAAACATGACTTTTATCCTGGTCTAGATATCCATTCGAACTAATATTTTTCAGTGTGAAATCTAGGATATAGGTGGCATAATTTTTTTATAAATGTTTTCGTATTTAATGGAATATTCGTATTCAAAAACTCAATTGCATTTTAGCCTTTGGAAAACCATTAATAGAAATGGATAGTTTAACATTTTTTATTAAAACCACCCTAACCATTTCCCCATAAATCCAAATCCCACCAATTTTTTATAGTTGACTATAAAAATTAATATCTACAACTTTTAGAATAATATTTCTCCATATTTGGCATTATAATGTATCAAAGTTTAGATTCAAGTGGAGGGGGTGATTTGGAATGAAAACAGTCTACCTCAATGGGTTATAGATACAACCCGTATTCTCCTTGCAAGGGGTTGGAATTTCAGAATAGTGGAGGATAAATTGGAACTACCAAATCCCTTACAAATTCCTAGGAGGAACTTCCAAAATCATTTTTTTACTTGAGACACCCTTCCTCCTCTCATTGTTTTCATGTTGTTTTGTGTTCTTCTTATTTGTAATTGTGTTAGTTTGTTTTCATTTCAAAAGAACTTCAATGAAAGTTTATTCTCCATCATCCCTTTTTCACATAAAAACATGGTTTCTTAATATTAATTTTGTTTGAATACTTTAAATAAAGTTGAAAATCAATCTATCCTTCTCTTTCTCATTCAATCTAAATTCCGTATTTTACATTAACTTCACCATTTTTGTGTGTGTTCGGTGCACTACTCTTATCTCATCCCCCTCTTTCTCTTCTCTTTATAATTCATCATCATAAAAATTAAAACCATATTTTTAACCAAATAGTGTATGAGTAAATCTACCATTGGGATGAGTTATAATTTGTGTATGTTAAGTGATTCATAGCTTTTTCTTGATGAATATTCAATAAATTAACATTGTGTATGTTAAACTTAAAATGTCTTGGATTAATGACATGCCCTATTTGAAATGTCATTTACCTGGATTATTGAACCCATAAATACAATATCATAAACATGATATGATTAATATTATAACCCTAAGTTATGTTAAGTCTTTTATTAACTTCTTAAGATTTGCGAATTCTGATCACAGTTATCTTGTGAAGTGGAGGTTAATTTAATGAAATATAAAGCAGAGATCCTGGATATCACAATCATAACACCAAAATAACGAACTCACCCAAATATTTATCAAATAATTAAAACAAACATCAAATATTAATAACTTCATTTAACATCTTTAAACAAACCCCACAATCAAAAAACAATCAATTAAAAACAATCTAATATAAAAAATATTATTGCCGAGGATTCGACCTGAATGATTCTGTACACATTAACAGAGCACTAGAACCTCGAACTGTCAACATGATAAAATATTCCATGCTTCAATTGGTTCCATTTACAGGGATGGTGCATTAATTAGTCATTAGATTATTGTTATTTAAAATAACAAAAAACCCAAATTTTAAAAAATTGAAAAAATGCCACACAAAAAACCCATAATACCATAAAAAGAATGAATGAAAAAACACAAATAAAAACCCATCTC
Organism: Viscum album; assembly: GCA_963277665.1. Classification (NCBI taxonomy): domain Eukaryota; kingdom Viridiplantae; phylum Streptophyta; class Magnoliopsida; order Santalales; family Viscaceae; genus Viscum; species Viscum album. Next base: position 1,399,944,826 of record OY728121.1, on the reverse strand, counting down.
TATATTTTATCCAAAATATATCTGAATTCTTCATAGCCTCCCAAAAAATCCCTCAGATTTTTTTGACCATGAAATTGAGTGATATCTTCGCCAACTAAGGAGTAACATTAGGGTTAATCAAATCATTCAAGAACCAGTCCTTGTAGAACCAATTTAATTAGATATGGATAATCATAGGGAAAAACACTTAAAGAAATTGCTGCACCTAATATAAATTACGAACCAATTAGAATTAAATATCCCATCATAGAGGCTAACTTCGAACTCAAATTGGGTTTGATTCATCTTCTTCCTCATTTCCACGTGCTATCCAGTGATGATCCACATCTTTATCTTAATGAGTTCCAAGTGGTGTGCTCTACCATTAAGACTGAAGGGGTTTCTGGGGAACAAATCAATGTCCAAGAATTCCCTTTCTCCATAGTTGACATTTCTATGTCATGGCTTTACTAGCTCCCTCGTGGTTCCATATCCACATGGAATGACATGAAGCAACTTTTCATAGAAAAATTATTCCCCACTTCTTGTACTACCTATATCCAAAATGAAATAAGTGGTATTCATCAATTACCCAATGAATCACTCCATTAGTATAGGGAGAGGATCAAAAGGCTTTTGGAAAACTTTACACCCCACCAAATCCATGACCAACTGTTGATCCAATACTTCTATAAGGGGATGCCATCTATAGAGAGAGATCTCATTGATGCCACAAGTGGTGGTGGACTTGTTGACAAAGCTCATGTTTCTACACGTGATCTCATAGGCAATATGGCTGCAAGCATGCTACAATTCCATACTAAAGCAAATATCAAGTCAAACATGTCCTAGAGAATCAATCTATAGAGACAAACAAGATTACTGAGTTTATGATAAAAGTTACAAGTCCTGTGAGACAACTTGTGGTGGATTACAAAGCCCTAACATCATCTTCTCTACAATCACAGTTCCACGAACCTATCATGAATTTTGGAATCTATAGCTCACTAGCTCATCCAACTGACACATCTCCACAACTTCAAGAGGATCCATATGATTCAACTGGACCAATGGAGCCCAATGCAACATATTCTTAGAGGAACACTAACCCTCAAAAATCAGTTCAGTTCATTAGAAACTTCAACAAACCCCACCGTGAGCCCTTATTTTCTACCTTTAACCAAGTCTTGAGATATGGGAATATTATTTACCATCCCCCTTTGTTCCCTAGTCAAAATAAAAACCAATTATAATATAGACAAGGTTGTGGTAACTTCCATCAACCTTATCCTTTTGTTCCTTAACCTGAAAAGAAAAAAAAATAATCCTCTCAGATACCACTATCATAATGAGCCTTCACAATTCCCAATCCAATATGATTTTTTTCCCAAGAACCAAAATCAAGGGAATCTTAAATTAGGAAAATCCTCTTCTATGATGAAACCATGGGAATGTGTAATGGAAGATCTTGCCTCATTCACTCGTTCTAGTCTCAAAAACCTTGAAATCCAAATTGGTAAACTTACAACTCACCTAAGCCAGAAGAAACCATCCAATTCTTCTCAACTCCCATCTCTGCTGCTACCCAACCCTAAGGGAAATGTATGTGAAATTCCACTTCGACCAGGAAAGAAAATTTCTATGACTCATGACGTGTCCCCAAAATCCACTTCAAATGTGGTCTTAGAAAATAAAAAGAAGAAAATTAGAAAGGGAACCAAAATCCATTCCCTTACCCCATTTTATTCCACCTAGGAACCCAATTAGTTTTCCTCAAACCATTTCAAATCCAAGGATGTCCTTTGATCCTAATCCTGAAATGCTTAGCATGTTTAGGTGCATTGAAGTAAACATTCCCCTATTAGATTTCATAAAACTAATCTCTATATATACTTAGTTTCTTAAGGAATTTTTCACCCATATGATTCAACTTAGGACTATAGAAAATGATTCCACCTTGAAGTCTATTCCCATAAAGTGAAAATATCGAGGGACCTTTATGATTCCATGCCAAATTGGAAGTTACAAATTTTATGACTCACTCATAGATCTAGGGTCCTCAATTAATTTCATGACCAAATCCATATACTCCATCCATGGCTTATGTCCCTTACATCCAACAGGTGTTGTCATTCAATTATCCAATAAAAGCATTACTAGTACTAAGAGAATAATTGAGGTTTTCCTTTTTTGCATCAATTATTTTATCTTCTCATCCGACTTCAATGTCATTAACATAGAAGGGGAGAAACCTTCTTTACAATCTTCCCTAATTCTATGAAGGCCTTACCTCATGACATCTAAAACCAAAATTGATGTAGTAAAAAATACATGGTTTCATATCATTTTTTTATTTTCATCATGAATTTGGAGAAAGAATATAGTGTCAAAACCAAAAAAAATTTAATGCTCATTTTTTTATTTGGAAAATTATTATTCCCGAACCACGAGGAGTAACATTATCATTAATTCTAAGGTCGCCTATGACCGTATTTTCATTTCTTACATTTTCACCCCCAATTGAGAGTCTTGAGATTGTGGACCATAGAGTTGAATTTCATACTTTGGTGTGCATTAATATGATAGAGGAATTTTCTTACCCACCTGAGAATCACAAAATCCAAATACACTTCCATTTAAATTACATTTTCCCTCCTTTTGAAATCCTTATCGATCATATGGAATCATTTTCTTTAATATCCATATTAAAAGCCCTATACCTTGTCCCACCCAAAATCTATATGGAATTACACTGCATAAGTTATTAAAATTTATGTTTGGGGGGGGGATGGATTTAATTTTGGGTTCCATTTCCTTTATTTTCAATTTTTTTCATATGATTGAGGTAAATCATCCATTTATGTGTGGGTGATAGGTTGTCATTTAGTGAGTTTTGTGGAATGGTCTTTTATTTAGGTAATTTTTTAAATGTTTTTGACAAGTGTTAAGAAAAGAACCAAACAATGTGTTGTGTCTTAGGAGGGTCAAAAAAAAACTCTTCCTAAACCTTTGATCACGTTATAACTATTACAAATATTGTCGTGAGGAGATCAAACATGGGTTGAGAGATGAGAGTGAGATTTGTTTCATTTTCATCTTTTTAAAAAATGAAAAAAAAAGATGAAAGAAAAAGTAAAATTATGTCATTGGGAGAAGTTTTGTGTTTTATAAATATTTAATCTCCTTATCCCCTTCAAATTTTATTATTCCTTTGTGTCTTTATTCACAAAATAATTCCCTTGTAAATATGTTTTCTATTTCCTTTCTTGTTTTATTTTGAAAGAATTGTTTGTTGTTGTAACCATGTATATGTTTTAACCCTCTTCCTATCTCTCTTGGACATTAAATTACTACCATCCCATAGCCATATAAAACCCCCTTAAAAAGACCTATTTATTCTTATGAACTTTTTGATAGGGAATGTAAGCTGAGATCTCTTTAAAACTATGATATTTTCACTTTTGGTTGGTGAATTAGTGAGCTTCCAGAAATATATTTTTATAATATTGAGTGGTGTTAGTTTTGAGTGTCCACATTTTCCATTCCTAAATTTTAGCTTGAAAAATGAATTGTTTTTTTTTCATTTTTTTTCCAACAATTTGTTATGGAGTTCAATAAGGATGATTGAAATGGTTCAAACTTCCCTGATTGTGGAAAACGAAATTTTAATATTTTTTGGTGAGTGAGAATAATTTTTTTCATGTTTTTATTTGGTGCACATGAGGACATGAACAATAATACGTGTGGGGGAGTTTATGTTATCAATTTATTCATAACCTTTTGTATACTCCCTCTAGTAAATTAAATTTAAAAGTTTATACTTAGTGTGAGATACATATGTTTTAATACTAAATATAATTTTGGAGCATTATTAGAAATATTCCAATTGAGTCTGTTAAATATTTTAATTATAAATCTCACTCTTCTTATCCAACATGAATATTTATCCTTTTTTGGGTTTCCTTATTCAATTTCAAACATATCATTAGAAGGAATAATTTCCCAAATCTTCCATTTTATGGGTCATATGGACCACACAATAAGGACCACATAATCTGTGGAGAAAATGGACCAGCCAAGAGGATTGAAATACTAGGATAAATATAGAAGTCCAAAATCTTTGATTCTCCACTAAAATTTGTAGGAAATTACCATTAACATTGGATAAAAATTTCAAGGCCCAAATCCACAAAAGGGTCCCAAATGATTCTATTAAGTCCAACCCCCCATTTTGTCTGGGAAATGAAATCAGTACACAAAACATGACTTTTCTATTGATATATACATCAATTCGAGCTGATATTTTGCAGTGTGAATACTAAGGTATAGGAAAAATTATTTTTTGAATAAAGTTTTTGGATTTAAGGCATATTCATATTCAAAAACTCATTCACATTTCTACCATCGAAAAAGCATGGATAAAAATGGACAATTGAACATTTGTTTCTTAAAACCACCATAACATTGGATCCATAAGTCCAAATGCCACTACATTTTGATATTAGACTGTAAAAATAAATAAATATATAAGTCTTTAGAGAATAATATTTCTTAATATTAGGATTTCTAATTTATCAAATTGATGATACAAGTGGAGGGGTGGTTTTTGAATGCAGATAATCCACCTCCTTGGGTTATAAATACAACCACCTATTCTACTTGAAAGGGGTTGACATTTCAGAATAGAGGAGGATAAATTTTAATGGACAAATACTTTCCAAAGGACTGTGGGGACCTTCCAAACTCATTTTTTTCACATGACATTCCCTTTCTCCTCTCTTTGTTTTCATGTTCATTTGTGTTATTCTTTTGTGTAATTGTGTAAGTTTGATTTCATTTCAATAGAATTTTAATCCATGTTTCTTATTCTTAATATCTTATTTCCATAAAAATTATATTTTTTTAATATTAATGATCTTTATATAGTTTATATGACTTTTAAAGCCATTCCCTCCATATCTTTCTTATTTAATCTAAATTTATTATTTAACATTAACTTCATTATTTTTATGTGTGTTCGGTGCATTACTCTTATCTTGTCCCTTTCATTTTTTTCTCTTTATAATTCATCATCATAGAAATTAAAACAATATTATTAAAAAAACAATGGATGAGTAAATCTACCACTGGGGATAGTTATAATTTGGGGATGGTAAGTGATTGAGAGCATTTGCTCAATGACTATTCTTTAAATTAACATTGTGTATGTTAAACTTAAAATGTCATGGATTAATGACAGGATATTTCTAATGTGTAGTTTCAATGGATTATTAGAACCATAAATACACTAACATAAACAACTTTGTATTAATATTAGAACCCTATGTTATGTTCATCCTTGGATTAAAGTCTTAACACTTGGGAATTCTGATTAAAGCCATCTTGTGAAGTCGGTCTCAATTTAATTAAATATATAGAAAATATCTAGGATATCACAAGCTTAAATCCCTAATAATTAACTCACACCAATATTTATCATATTTTTAAATCAAACATCAAAATTCAATATACTAATTTAAGCTATGAAAAAAACCCCACAATAAAAATACAATCAATTAAAAACAATCGACTATAAAAAGTATCATCACCAAGGATTCGATCAGAGTGTTGTTATACACATTAGTAGAGAACTAGAACATTGAATGGTAGATAGGTGACAATAGTCCATGATTCAAATACCATCAACCAATAGATTTTAGACAATGTGTTTATAATTTTAAACCTTAACTTTTTTATTAACCCTTTGTTATCCTATTTTAATTTTAACTATGGTATCAAAATTTTAAATATTAAAAGGTTGATATTTTTACATATATGTTGTAAATTAATCCTTGAATAGTAAATTTATGATATTTTTCCATAAATTATCACCTTTGAGCTTATTTAGGTTTTTTCTGAATTCTGACTAATTTAATTAAATTTTAATTTCGTAAAATATCTTTAGTGTCAATTTTTACACTATTTATTACATTGAAATTATGAAAATAAATCTAGCAAGATAAATTTTGAAAAAAATAATTTTTTAAAACCCAAATATGTTATATTAACCTATAAAATTTGTGGAAGAACTTAATTAATTCAAATTATATTTTTTAAATTATTTTAATACCACTTAATTGGGGTTTTCATTAATTTAATAATTACTTTATCATCATTGTGTAATTATTTATGATAATTATTTATTTAATAAAAAAATTACATGGTGTTGATAAAAATTAAATATATTTTTATAATATATATGGTCGAGAATATCTTCTATTTAACACCATATTAAAAATATTGTACCTATTAAAAGTAAGAGTGTGACATTTTTCAACACTCTTTGATTATAAAAATTTCCAAGTACTTTTCAGGGATAGTGTCCATTTAAAATTTCAATTTCAATACTTATGTGAAAATAGTCTGATTAAATTTATACAATAACATTTTAAAAAGTGTTAGGGTAGTTTAGTTAATATTTATAATATTAATTTTACCCTCAATTACTCGATTTATCCTTAACCATGGTAATAAAAATTACTAAGGTTACTATTCACATTATCAAAAAATAAAAGGGAAATAATTAATAAATTTTTAAATTATGATTAAAAATATGGAATCCATTTTTCAAAATTTAATTTGAATAATTTTCAGAAATTAGATAAAAATTAATCCCGTGGGTGGGATGAAACTATGAGTTTTTAATGTGAACATGTTCAAAAGATTGAAATATTATTATATCCCAATTCAATGTGAAATTGATTATAATGACCGAAGTTGAATTAAATTATTAAAATTTAATCTAGTTATTTATTAAATCTAACTAAAAATATAATTTAACATGAGTAATTATTTAGATGAAATAGCTCTTTTCAATTAAAATGCCATATTTTTAATTGTTTATCAAAACAAGAAACATAGTAGAAAAATTGCAAAAAATCAACCAAATTAAATTTTTTTATCTATCATTAAATAAATAAGTTTTTGTAAAATATAATTTATAAAAATGTTACAAACTAGTTTTAAAACTGGCGAACCTTCAAAAGGCATCAAAGATGGTTTTTTTGAAAAATATATCTTTTATGAGAAAAATTGGATTTGTTCTTTTATCTTGTATAAACAAACATAGGATGAATTTTAAAAATAATATTGAATATTATATATATATATATATATATACTTTATTAACAAAATCCAACATGATTTGTTTTGTTTATTTACTGGTGTAGAACACACTTTTTTACATTTCAATAGTTTTTCAGAGAAACATTTCCTTTTATCATGAAGAGGGTTTTACATTCACATATGATTAATTGTTAAAAGAATTATATATACTTGTGTAAAATATAATTTAATCATTTATTTAATATTTTTCTTTCATTCCATTCTAATTTCTAAGTTACAATTTTTTTATTTAAATAATTATAATAAAAAAATGTTTTGTAGAAACTTAGTATTTCTTGTAACACAAGATAAGACAATATTTCTAATAAAAGAAGACATCAAATAAATAAAATAATTAAAAAAATATATCTCATAAAAATATTAGGGTGTTACATTCTACACCCTTAAAATGAATTTCAACATCAAAATTGTTTTGTGTTATCATATGTTTAATACATGAAAGTTTTTTCATTAAAACCCAAAATATAAAAATGAATATTAAAACTCCCTTTAAAAAGAAAATTTTAGGAATATAACTGTTACCAAAAGTAACTCATAAGTATTTTTTCATAAAGGATAACATAAGTGGAAAGCGAAAAAATAAACATGGAAGGGAAATCTAATTAACAAGTTCAGATGAATGGTAATATAGAACATGTTCAGGAGAAAATTAACAATTACAGGTCCATAAATATATGATTATCTAAGGGACCAACTGATTTATCCAGAAATAAAGTGCTAGGATAACATTTTTTGTTTCAATATATTTCCCTAGAGTTAAATATTTTTCATGAGGATAAATACTTACTTAAATTCATTATATTTATTAATCATATATCATCCTTTCATTATTTCTTGATAAATTTACAATTTATCTCTTATTCCAAGAGATAGAGGTGAATGTTTCATTCCTCAAGCATTAGTAGATCACAAGACCCATAAAATGATAAGATATTCTATCTATATTAATGTTTCAATAATGTGGTTAACACATGTTATCAAATATTCATAAGTCCCCATATGGTGAGAAAATACTTTGACCTTTAAAACCTCATCTTGTGTAGAACATAAATGGTTCCATAAATGGTTAACCTTATAACCCTTATAAAAGTTGAAAGTCCAAACATTTAGAAATAGGGAATCCAAATTTCTCAAAATAACTTCACATTGATCCCCTATATATCATAAAGTTTCTCATGATTATCACATACCAGACATGTGAATACCTTCATCATGTATTCATGTAAAACCATATCAAATACACACATGCTTTTTTATTACTTATATAAGATATTTTCTTAGAAACATTTTCATGGAAACAATGGCTTCATCATTCTTCCAAAAAATATGTTATTTCATTATTCTAGAATCCAATTAGATAATAACATGAAAAATCAGGGATTAGATTCACTTTTCAATTGATAAATATAAAAAATTACTTTTTCATTTTTTGAACACTAAAGGATAGAAAATATCATTTCAGTGGTACAGATCCTTTGTTCAGCAAAAAGGGGATCAAAATACCCATTTAAAGAAGGTGGGAATTTAATTATTAATGACTAAATAGAATTTTGTTCCCTCCTATTATTATTTGGTAGTGTGTAATGATTCATATCTTGTGTGTGTATAAGATTATGATTTTTTATTCCATCTCCCACAATATTTTGTTGTTTAGGAGGAAATTCCTAACATTTCCCACTGCATTCAACATTAACAAGGTTCCTTTGATTTACAACCGTTTACTAAAATTAAATATCATTCAGTGGGAAATCAATAATCATAATGTAAAACCTCATTTTTAAGGTAAATTACTAGTAAAATGTTAATTTATGATGACTTAGGTTTAACTTAGGTTATTCATGGTCTTTACCAAGACTCTAGGTTTGTTACATTGGAATACCCTTAAGTTTCATAATAATGTATTCTCATCCTAATTTACAATGTTGACTAAAACTCCTCTGTTATACCAACTGTAATGACAGAGGCTTAACAGACTTTGGTACTACATCATTTTTCTAGAATACACATACACACGCCCAAAAACCGGATTAGTTTATTGCCTTTGGGAACCTAAAAGCATAAAAACTCATTAATAATACTTCTATATATTATCACTCATATTTATTAAAATCTAGAACACTTTTTGTCTTATCATAATTAAAAATATTCTTTATATAATTAAAAAAAACATAAGAAAAGGGTGATATCAGATGCTCAATAAGGGCAAACAAGGTAGATTTCTAAGAATAAACACGAGCATAAAGGGTAGGAGAACGTGATCATAACATTAGAATATAATAACCTTCATATCAAATAATATAAACATGAATCATGGAATAAATATTGGTAGTTCATAATAATGAAGCATAAGGTAATCAAAGAACATAATCCATGAGATCATAACATTAACATAAGATATGAAATTCTGGAATACATATAAACTTGTTACTTTTTGAACATTTATAAAGAGTAATAGGTTCACTCATTAAATTATGGACAAAAAATACGGACCTTTAATAAATATATTTATATGAAATCCAATTCTACTCCTAAAATTATGGACCTGAAAACCAGGACCACCAACTGAATTATTGGCATGAAAACTATGTGCAGACATAGAATAGTGAACATGAGACCTGGTAAACGCATAGCATATAAAACTCATGAGTTATCCATACTACCCAATTAACTGGACTAATATATAGTTCCCACCTATCACATTATTAAAACAATACATTTTTTTGGATCAAAAACCTAAATTATTCACCATCTCAGTACCCATGTAAAGAAATGAGTTTTATAAACACTTCATCATAACATAACACCTAGAATAGAAACAATCCCTAAGACATCAAAAACATATACCATTTAGAGAAATAATAAAATTGGTATACTTTAACAATATCTCCAATAATTTATTAGTAACAAGAAAAAATGTCATATTATGTGGAAAATAATTTTGAAATATATTTTTAAAACATTTCTTGGGGAAAATATCTATTTCACTTTGAAAAGAATTTTTGGAATCATAAAAAATTTATAAATCCTTTTTAGTGAAAATAACCTATAAAACTTATAATGGAATTTTATAAACCATTTTAAACATCTTTGAAATAAATTTTCTTGAAACTCTTTAAATGGACATTTAAATCACCATTAAAACATTTTTAGAAAACATTGTTTTGAAGGAACACATATTTTTGACCGAAGAGATAATAACATTACATGAAAATTATAATATTATGAAAGGGAGAAGAATCAAGGAACAAAATATAAGTGTAATAAATATATACACACCTCAAAAAATAATATAGGTTCATAACATTTCATGTGTCTCCAAAAGGAAAATTGAGACAAAATTCCCTTACCTATTTGGTAACTCTTCAACTATAATCAAAATGAAAGGGATATCCTAAAATAGATATATAAATAACCATTATTTAGGGATAATTATCATAGATTACATTCATGGGAAGTATATACTCCAAAAAAAATTAATGAATGGTTAATATGACATAAGTCTCACAGAAATAATAATAACACTAGAAATCCCCTTATCTTAAGTCTTGACTTCCTTTGTATACGTTAAATACTCATTGAATAGTAAATATAATTTTTTCTAAATATATCATAATAGTGTATTGATATATATAATATCTTATATGATTTACTAATAAATTTAAATTACCTGTTTACCAACAATTCCATATGAATGTTAGGTTTTTGGTAAAAACATTTTTTTTCATTCAGGGTTTGACTTGTTATCCTTGTTCCTCTTACATAGGTGACGATTTAATCATCTAAAAAATGATAAAAGTAAAATAAATATCATATATATTTATTCTGTATATATTTAATCATGGTTATGCATAACATTTATAGATATAAAACAAAATACACCATTTATAGAGATGGTAGGTCATATGTACACATGAACACTATTTTTATTTTCTTTCCATATTAAATAAATGAAAATCATATGATATATTATAATTCAAGAATTATTTTTATGTTATATATATCATATATATTAATATATTTCATCCTTATTACCACCCATATGAAATATATATTAAAAACGAATCACATCACATCATTAAGATGGTAAACCATACATACACAACATCGATGTTATCATTTCCCATAACATTAGGTGGTAAAAGTTCAAAATAATATTATCATATAGAAGAATAATTCTGCTATAAATATAATATTTAAACATTAAATACATAATAATTTCCAATCATAAAATATGGTGAGCATAAATGAATTTTTTTTCTATTTTGAGACGGTAAGCCATATGTACATACGAGCGATACTTTCACTTCTTATTCGATGGGAAAAGTGATATATAATGGTTTGTTACTAATAATTATAAAATGTTAGAGTATTTAGTATTATAAAGTTATTATTTTATAATATATATCATATATTTATATGAGTTATAGAAGATTAAACAAAGTGAGTGATTAGTAAGAGCGATTACCTCTTCTTCGAAATGACTCATTTAGATCTCCCCTAAAAGACTCCATAGTTGGTCTTTTGAAAGGATGAGAAAATATCTGATGTGTATAGTTAAGTGTAAATGATAATTTTATAGACATTTTTCACTATATAAGACTCAATTTTGTGAGATGGGATGAGAGAGGTGGTGTCATTTTATAATGAATGTGAGGGGCACTTTGGGAAATTATCAAAAGATTAAATTATAATAAATTAAATTTAAATATAAATACATAAAAATTTTATAGAATTATAATATAATGTTTAATAGAGTGTAAAAACATAAACTAATATATTTTTAGTGGTTTTTTAATTTTAAACCTTATATTTTTTATTAACCCTTTGTTAACCCATTTTAATTTTAACTTGAGTAACATCATTTTCAATATTAAAAGGAGAATATTTTTTATATATAAGGTGACAATTAAAACTTAAATTCTATATTAATGATATTATAGACTATAATTTATATAATTTGTCCTTATTTTGGTTTCTTATGATTTTTAAATAATTTGATAAAATATTATTTTCATAAAATATCCTTAGTGTCAATTTTGACACTAGTAATTACATCAACTTTAATAAAATCAGTCCAACAATATAACTTCAAAAACGTCATTTAATACACCCCATATATGTAATATTATCCAATAAAATTATTATATCATATAAAATAATTCAAATTACAATTATATTAATATTTTTAATACCACATAATTCGTATTTTCATTAATTGAATAATTTCTGCATCACCATTGTGCAATTATTTATAACAATTATTTCTTAAATAAAAATTAAAAATAAATTTAAAAGTTTTATATAATACTTCTATTGATCATAATAATATATATAGTTAAGAATATCTTCTATTTAACCATATATTGAAAATATTATACTTATTAAAATTAAGAGTGTGACATTTTTTCACTCTCCTTAATTCTAAAAATATCAACGTATTTTTCAAGTAAAAGAGATTAATAAATTAATAAATTTTATTCATTATATATTAAAGGTATAATTAAATTCATCCAATTACATTTTATCATGTTTTTGGGTAGTTTTCTAATATTTATAATATTATTTTTACACTCAATTACCCGATTTACCCCAAACATTGGTAATAAAAATTACGAAAGTTACTATTCATATTGTTAACAAATAAAGGGGACCTAATTAATAAAATTTAAAATTTTTATTAAATATTTTTAATCTATTTTTAAAATATAAATTCACCTAATTTCCATAAATTACATGAAAATTAATCCCATTGACGAGACTAAACAAGGAGTTTTTAAAGTGAAAATAATTAAAAGATTAAATGTTTTAATGTCCAAATTCAATGTAAAATCGATTCCAATAAAATAAATTGGATTAAATGAAAAAATATTAACTAATTATACTTTAAAATCAATTAAAAAGAAAATTTTACACTACAAATTATTTAGATAAAAGAGCTTTTTTCAGTTAAAATGAAATATTTTCGACTATTCCACAAAACATGAAACGTAAGAAAAAAAATAAAAAAATTCGTACAAAGTAAATTTTGATATATCCTTTTCAAATAATATGTTTATTTTGAAAAATATAATTTATAGAAAATTTAAAAACTATATTTAAAACAAGGGTGCCTTAAAAAAAGAAGCAAAACTTCATTTTTAGGAAAATATTTCATTTTTAAGAGAAATTGGATTAATTCTTATATCATGTTTAAAAAAACATAGGAAAAATTTTAAGAATTAAACTAAATATTATAAATACTTATTTCATTGATATAATCCAACATGTTTTATTTGCTTATACATTGGTATAAAACACACCTGTGAACATTTAAATAGTTTTTTAGAAAAAATGTTCCTTCTATTTTAAAAGGTGTTATATATTCATTTATAAATAACTAGTCAAATAATTATATATACATGTTTAAAACCTAATTTCATAAATCAATTAATCATGTTAAATCCCACCATTCTAATGGATATGTTATAATTGTCCTTTTAAAATAATTACAATTATAAAAATATGTTTCTTAGAAACATACACTACTAGAATTCAAGGTATTTGCGACGGGATTCTGTCACAAATAATCTTTAGAGATGAGGCCCCATCGCATATAGCCCGTTGCAGAAAACACCATCGCAAAAAATATTATTTGCGATGGGAAGCTTCACTGTCGAAAATGGGTTTTGTTTATATATAAAAAAGATATTTGCGACGGGCCTTCGCAAATAAGCTATTACGATGGGACTTTTATTCCGTCGCAAATAGGTAAATGAAAACCTATTTACGATGAGCCCGACGCAAATAAGTTATTGTGACGGGTCGTTCATATCGTTTCAAATAGGACAAAAAATAACATATTTGTGATGAGGTCTCTTTGCCAATAGCCCCATCGCAAATACCGAAAAAAATATAAAATAATTAATATAAATCATATAATATTATATAATAATAATATTAATATTTATAACATAAAAAATTATATTATTATAATATTAATAATAAAAAAATATATAAAATAAAATTATGAAATATTAATATCATAAAATAATAATAATAAGAATACTATTAATATAAAAAATATAATATTATATAATAATCTTATTAATATTAATAATATAAAAATTAATATAATAATATTATTATTATTAAAATAAACATACATATTTATGAAAAAATAATATTAATATAATTAAAATTATAAAATATTAAAATTATCAATATTCACAAAAAATATAAAATATTAATATAATAATAATAATAATGTTATTATTATTAAAATAAACAAACAATAAAAATAATAATAATAAGTAATAAAATATTAAAGATAAAAAAATTAAAAATTGAAATATTCGTACCAATATGAAAAAGAGAAATTGTAAATAGTTAATATTACAATAATCTACGAACTCAAATGTTTATTACATGTAAAACAAATCACTGGGGGTGTATAATCTTGAGGACCTGGAGGAGATGGTGGAGGAAACTCCATCCCTAAACTATGAGTCAGACGGTGCATGTACTCCATCTGTTGCTGCTGCCACTCCTCATATCGACGCATCGCCTCATTGTGCTGCTGATGATATTGACGCATCTCCTCATCGTGCTGCTGCCTCCACTGCTGCTCCCGCGGATGCATCTACTCCTGCTCCTGATTATTACAAATTATTACTAATTTATCAATACTTAGCAATACTTAGCTAAACTGATCCTGATTATTACTAATTATTAGTAATTCTTAGAAATACTTAGCAAAATGAGAACTGCTTGAATAATGAAAGTAAATTTGATAATCATCATTGTGGAGATGATTACAAATTTTCCCTTCATTATCCATGCAGTTTTGGTTGACTAATTTTAATTATATCTAATTATTACTAATAAAAATAATTATATTATCAATATTTATGAAAAATAATATTAATATTATTAAAATAATGAAAAATTTGTAAAAAATTAAAATTATCAATATTCGCGACAGGATTTGCTCTATTCTTAACATGTTCAAATCTCAAAGGGTCTCCAATTGTTAGGTCATGCACAATAAAAAGTTTGTGTTAGCCATGTCCAATATAAACTCTATAATTTTCCTTGCATGGTTGATCACCTCGCAAGTAGTGTTGCAATAGGACGACCAAAGTAATGTCGTTCTCGTCTCTAAGAATCATCTCGCTCCCTTTACATAGATCATTCTTCCTTAAAAATTTGAGGGGACATCAGTATCTTTCCCTTAAATTTTCATGGAAGAATGGTCTATGTAAAGGGTCATGTGAGATAATTGTTATAGATAAGAAGTACATGACTTGGGTTTTCCTATTGCAACGCTACTTGCAAGGTGATCAACCAAGAAAGGAATATTATATCTAATTATATCTAATTATATCAAATGATATTTAATTATATCTAATTATATCTAATTATATCTAATTTTTACTAATTATTACTAATTATTACTAATTATTACTAATTATTACCAATTATTACTAATCATTACTAATTATATCTAATTATTAATAATTATTAAAAATTATATCTAATTATTACTAATTATTACAAATTATTACTAATTATTACTTATTATTACTAATTATTACTAATAATTACTAATTATTATTAATTATTAGTAATTATTACAAATTATTACAAATTATTACTAATTATTACTAATTATTACTAATTATTACTAATTATATCAAATTATTACCAATTATTATTAATTATTACTAATTATTACTAATTATGACTAATTATTACTAATTATTACTAATTATTACTAATTATTACTTATTATATCTAATTATATCTAACTATATCTAACTATATCTAATTATTAATAATTATATCTAATTATTACTAATTATTACTAATTATTACTAATTATATCTAGTTATATCTAATTATATCTAATTATAGCTAATTATATCTAATTATATTTAATTATATCTAATTATACCTAATAATATCTAATTATATCTAATTATATCTAATTATATCTAATTATATCTATCTAATTATATCTAATTATTACCAATTATATCTAATTATTACCAATTATATCTAATTATTACCAATTATTACCAATTATATCTAATTATTACCAATTATATTTAATTATTTCCATTTATATGTAATTATTACCAATTATATCTAATTATTAGCAATTATATCTAATTATTACCAATTATATCTAATTATTACCTATTATATCTAATTATTAAGAATTATATCTAATTATTACCAATTATTACTAATTACATCCAATTATTACTAATTACATCCAATTAATTCTAATTATATCCAATTATTACTAATTATTACGAATTATTACTAATTATTACTAATTATATCTTATTATTACTAATTACCCCTTATTATTGCGAATTACCCCTAATTATTGCTAATTACGCATAATTATTTCTAATTACCCCTAATTATTGCTAATTACCCCTAATTATTGCTAATTACCCCTAATTATTGCTAATTACCCCTAATTAATGTGATTTACCCCTAATTATTGGTAATTACCCCTAATTATTGCTAATTACCCCTAATTATTTTTAATTACCCCTAATTATTGCTAATTACCCCTAATTATTGCTAATTACCCCTAATTAATACTAATTACCCCTAATTATTACTAATTACCCCTAATTATCCCTAATTATATCTAATCATGACCAAATTCTTCTAATTATCTATAATATTATATAATTATTGCAAATTAACACTAATTATTTATAATTATCCCTAACAATATCAATTTCTTACTAAAAATAAATATAAATAAAAACCAATTTAAATCTAATTTAATTGCAACTAATAAACAACAATTAAAATTAATAAAAAATTATAAAAAAAATAAAAAAATAAAATATAAATACCTTAAACTTTGATATTCTGAAGGTATTGGGGCCTTCCAATTGCTCTCGTATAAAAAATTTTAACTAAAAGATTTTTTTCCTTAAAACTGGAGAATGAAGAGAGAGGGAGAGGAAGATCTGAGTGATTTGAAAAAAAAACGGGTGGGCAGTATATATAGGTTAGATTAGTTGCAATGGGATTATTTGCGACGTGTTTCCTGTCACAAATGGTGGTATTTGCGATGGGGCCCGTCGCAAATATGCTCACCCCCATTAATTACAGTCGGCTGTTAAAAGGGTATTTGTGACAGGTCCCGTCGCAAATACCCACCTGCCGACATACTATTTGCGACGGGTGGATTTGCCCATCGCAAATGGTATTTATCACCGCAGGGCTTTTGCGACGGGTGGTGCGTCCCCGTCGCAAATACCCTTCCAGCATTTTGGCATGCAAACCACGCCAAACCTATTGCGACAGGTCGCCTATTCCCATCGCAATTAACCTACTATTTGTGACGGGAAAAGACTCTCGTCGCAAATACGTATTTCATCGAACCTTTTGCGACGATATATATTTCCATCGCAATTGACCCGTTGCAAAAAACCACTTTTCCCATAGTGATAGTGTTTCCTGTAATAAAAGCTAAGACAATGTTGTGTGTAACAAAAGACACAAATGAAATTAAATTAACAAAATTTCATAAAATATCATGGTGTTACACTACCTCTGAGTCTGAAGGTGATGGAGTCAATGACCGTCACAAAGGTGTCCTGAAACATGAAGAAGACCCCTTGAAGGTCTCCTCACACAACTGGGGTAACGTTGGGGAGGTACAGCTGGATGATAAGGTCAAGGGAGTCATAGTAAATATGGATCTTATCAAGTACGATGAAGTCTAGGGTCTTTTCGGTTCTCATAGTCTCTCCTAGAGATGGACCATCTTGACATGGTGATTTGGTGCCGAAGAGTGAAGGCAGGGAAGGAGGTTTGGCAGGGATGTTCCCTGAAACACTTTGGAGGACGATTGCGAGTCCCTAAAGGCCAATGAAGTGGTAGAGGTGGAAACATGAGAGGAGGTGGAAGGCTCTGTTGGTGGAGGAGGAGTAACAACCACCTTCAACATGGGTGGGAGAGTCATCTCATAATGTTTGAGTGTGAGTTTGGTGGGAGAGGTAATGATGGTTTTCGTATGGGCTATATCAAAATGTTAGTGGAGAGTAGGGTAAAGAGAGGATAGTTTCACTAGGGGGAGAGGATGATCAATGTGGAGGGACGACCAAAGTGGCATAAGGATATGTGTTGTTGAGAAGGGGAGTCATGTGTGGGAGAGGAGGAAGAAGGAGGGGGTGGTGGCCAGGAACCTACGGTTCCTGACATTTTAAAGAATCCATGAGAGTTAAAAATTATGTATGTTATAAAGGACATGTAAATCCTAGGTTTTTATTAATTTTAGGACTTCGACATTTACATGCTATGTAAAGGTTACACGACTTGTATTTGGCAATTAATTCCCCCTTTTTGGCTAGGTCCTCTTAACAATAATTTAAAAGCACCACCTTCTTATGATCTGAACGATCCTATTGATCCTACCCAATGATGACCAAAATTCAGCACTTTATTTAATGTCAAGAGTTATAATTTTTTTAGATAAATTTTAATGCGAGCAAACACCCCTCAAGTAATGTTTCTAGATAGATTTTTAGTCTTTTTCCATTAACCCTGAAGGTTGCTTCCCCAACTTTCTGAATTTTTATTTCTCTTTAAGGTAATACCTTATATATTTAGTAAGTACTTGATCATAGGGAATTTATCTTTACAGGAAATATCTTTAATATATAATATAATAGTATAAATTTATCCCTTGGTGTGAATATTCATCGTATAATGTGCTGGTCATGCCGATTCTTTATCATTTCATCATATATTCTATAACTCTAATAGGAACACAATACAATTTATTCTAGATCATCAATTTGAATCATTTTTAATTCTTCCAACTTTTTAGCATCCATGTTATATTTTTTTTGTTTCCCAACAATATTGGTGATCTAATTCCAATGGTAGATTGAATTGATTTCCACACACAAGTCAGAACAGAGTAGTGCTGATGGGAATCTTGTATACTATGTGATACACCCAAAGTGTGTCATCTAGTTTGATACTCCATTCCTTTATACTTGTGTTGAATGTCTTATCTAGATTTTTTTAATTTTCTTATTTTACAATTTGACTTTCCCACTTGTCTAACGGTGGTATGGACTTCTGTTTTATAATGAATACAATATTTTTCGAGTGATCCCTTAACATGATTAGTTTCGAATTGTGTTCCTCGATCACAAATGATTTATTTTGAGAATATGAATGTTGGGAATATATTTTTATTTATAAAATTCATGAAATATTTGTTTCATGAGTGGTCTCCTCATCGTCTACCCATTTTGGGACATATTCAATGAAAACTAGGATATAAAATTTCCCAAGAGAATTAGGGAATGTTACCATAAAGTAATTCTCATATACATTGAAGATTTATACTTCCAAAATGGGGTTTTGGAGGACTTCATTTCTTTTCCCTTTTGTGAATCTTCGCTGGTCGGGATGACCACATTGAAAAAATTCCCTTGTCTATTAATGATTCATGGGTTAGAATAACTTTTTTTGAAGTATTCTGGGCATAAAATGTTCAGGTTCATGATGTCATTCTATTGGAGATGGGTGACCAATTCCATATACACTTTGTATTTTATCTATAGGCATTTAGCACCACATTAGGCCATTAGGACAATGTTTAAAATCTTATATCTCATCCAATTAGTAAAGTCATGATTTGAAAAAGAATCTATCCATATGATGATAGTTGAGGTTTGGGTAGAGTGTTCATGTGGTAAGATAATTTTCAATTTCAAAAAACCATGGTTGGGTTTGGGTATTTATAATGAATAGAACTTTATCATGGAATTCAACCTCAATGTTACGATTACCTTTATCCTTATTACCTGATAGAGGATATTTGGTTAAATAATCAGAAAAAATGTTATTAGTCCCTTTTGTATCTTTTATAATGATTTTAGAATCTTTTAGTAACAGGATCCACCATATTACTACTGGTTTAATAACCTTTTTACTCAATAGATATTTATGAGTGATAGGATTAATGTATACCACTATAATGTATAGGATGAGATATGTGTGAAATATTTAAAATTAAAAGATGAAAACCAAAATGTCCTTTTTTGTAGTTTAATAATTTATCTTAAACTCATTCAGTGTGTGGATAGAATAGTAAATGGAACAAAATGTATGTATGAATCGCTGTCCAAAGATAGCGCCAACAAAGAAGTTTTTGTCATCACGCATAAGCTCGATGTCCTTATCCCAATTTTTTGAAATGATAATAGGAGTTTCCACCAAAATATTTTTTAGGGTATTGAATTTCCATTGAAAAAATTCATTCAATTCAAAAATAGTTCCCTTCTATAATAATTGTGTCAAGGGGTGTTCCACTTTTTTAATGTCTTGTAGAAGGTTATAGGAAAATATTTCATGGGAAAGAAAGATCTTTATTCCTTTTAATGCAGTTTGAACCAGAATGACTTTTAGAACATTGATCTTCAATGAATCCACTTATTTTCCTTGATTTTGGATTTTATTTCTAAGCACTATGCCTCTTTGAACCATGAAGTTACAATTTTCCCATTTTAATATAATTTGTTTTTCTTCACATCATTATAAAACAAGGTTGAAATTACCCAAGCATACCATGAATTATCTTCCATATATCGAGAAGTTATCCATGAATATCTCCAGGAAATATTCAACCATATCATGGAATATATGCGTGATGCATAACTGAAATTTCACTAGTAAATTATAAATACCAAATTATATAAATTTATATATGAATTTTTTGAATGGACAAGTGAACATAGTTTTGGAATAGTTGTCTAGATCTACTACAATATGATTGTATCTTGAATATCAATCTTGGAACTAATATAATTCATTCCTAACAAATATATAAGGAATTTGATCCATAAAATGTAATGATAAATGATTTTTCATAGATTTTGGGTTGTTTTTTTGATTATTAACACATACTCTCTATCTAGTGATGATTCAAGTTGAGATTTTCTCATCTTCATTATGTTTCACAATGTTTAGGCTTTCCTTCTTTGGGAAGACATGAATTATACTCACATATTCTCTTCCAAATATTGAAAATATTATTCAAACATGTATAAGTTTTAGTATTTCCTTCTTAACAACTTATTTTATTGGTGGAGTGAGTTGCCTTTGGGGTTCGAATTTGGGGTTAGAACCTTCTTCCAATAATATCTTATTGGTAAATATTGGGAGGTTGATCCCATTAATGTTATTTACTCCATAGCCTATTGAGTTATTCTATTTTAGGGATTAAATCAACTTTCCCCCTTCAGTTTTGGTTAGTACTAAGTTAACAATAACTAGTAGTGAAACTTTAGTTTCTAGTAAAGAATACTTGAGTGAGATCCTTAGAGGTTTTAGTTCTAATGTTGTTGGATTGATGGATGTGGGTATGAATGGTGGAATTATAACACTTTTCATTGGTATAATTTATTTTATATCCTAATGACCACTTTATTCATCTTAATCCAGGGACATACTATCTCTTTTATCCACAATGGTCATAAAATCACCCCTCTCATCAGTACGAAAGATATATTAACAATCAAATGTGTCATCTTTTTTTCTTGTCACACATTTCTAAGTCAAACACTACTTGTTATTTTCCTAATTTAAATATCATCATCACTTTATTTATATCAATCAATTCCTTAAAATTTTTGAGAAATATGCATCCAAAAATATTTAGAATGTCTCATTTCTCTTCCTTGTCTATAACAATGAAATTTTCATAAAATAATAATTTTATATATTTTAATAAGACCTCCCTGAGAAGTCCCTGAGGATGCATTATTTTTTAGTCATCCACTTGTATTAACAATATTTTTGGATTTAATTCTTTGAGCTATAGATTTCAAAAGATTATCATTGGAATAAGATTGAGGATATAGACGAGATTGTACGGGGCTCTTCTAAAGTAGCATTACCCTATAGTGAGTGGAATTGAGAAACTAATAGGGGCACACATCTTAAGAGGAATATTATTATAAGGAACTAGAATTAGACATTTCATATTATAGAATTAAGTTAACAATTCACATTGAGGATCTTTTCTGGTTCAGAGTTTTAGAGAATTAGGTAATAACTGTTACATTACATCCCAAAAGTTACAAAGTAGACACTTCTTCTCAGTTCCCATATTTTTCACAAAATAAAAGTTCTTGAAAAAAAGATTCATGTCTAGTTCCATGTTTCAGAAAACATGACCTTTCCTTGATCCCATCCTTGACCATACTCCACTTTATGTCCTATGAAAAACATTTCAAAAACTTAGGATGAGCATAAAAAGCTCAGTAAGGGATACACAAAGAAGGAAACCTATTAGTTTTTCAAAACAACAAGTAAACCATGAATACTTTATCATAAATAATACATTTCACCTTTATGAAGTAGTAAATACTATTCATTAAATAAAAGATCATTTCTTACCCTTTTGTAAAAAAATATTACCATAAAACCAATATAAAGAACACATAACATATAAAGGTAACTTTGGACATAAACATACTTAAATGGAATAACCATACGATCAACTTCCACACATACCACTAAATGGAATAGCCATACAATCGACTTCCATACCCAATGCATTGGAGGTTATAATGTAACCAAGCATCCTAGTTTATCATGGCTCCACCCATCATTTGGTTTATCATGTAACCACCCATCAAATGTCCAAGTACCATTATAAAATCATAACACATATAACAAATATAAAGGAAATAAAACATTTCCACATTTAAATAACAATATATCACTTTAATATATTGACATAACAAATCCATTATCAAAACCATTTTCAATACCAAAATATATAAAAGAGTATATGGTATTTATTTTCCTATTAAAAACATAACTTCTTGTTAAGGAATCCAAAGTTAAAATAATACTCGCAGCGGCGGAAAGGCAGTTGTCACCTCTTACATTAAAAGAAACATTCCTTTTTTGTCATTTAATAAAACAATTCATAGAAAAATATTCCCTTGGAATGAAATGAAAATTAAATGGTGTTTATATAGTGTATAAAATAAAGTCATGTATTCAAACAAAATATGCCTCAATGAAAGGAGATTGAGAGGAAGTCCCTTACCTCGTGTCCGACATGACCTGTTTGTTCTTTAATCTTATGAATAATAAAATAATGTTAATTTCATCTTTCTTATGAACCTTTTTAAAGTTTATAATTCCTTTTATATCAATTATTACCCTTATATAAACATTATGTAATCATTTAAGTTAATAATGGTCATTTTGTCGATATTTGGTAATTGAGTCAAAAATGGACCTCTTATAATTACAAGTTGTTCATGTGGTAAAAAGTTCACTATATTCATAATTATATTAATGATTTTTTTTATCATATATATCATATATATCAAGTATGTACATTTATTTATAATAGTACAAAACATTTTCATATAAGAAATGAAATGCACCGTTCATGGAGACGATAAGGCGTACGTACGCATGAACGCTACTTCCATTTCAATTTCATATTATAATGGAATGAAAACTTAGTGATAAATAAGTATATTATAATTCCAATATAATATCATATATAATTTCTTTAACTCTACCCTTTATATGTTCCAATTAAGGCATGAACGAGTCATATCACATTGAGGGGGCGATAGTCCGCACTTCCTCAAATGTGATTGTCGTATTTTCCCACTGTGGAAACAGTAAAGATATTCTATAAATAAAAAATACTGAAGAATAAAAACAATATAAATATAATTTATATCATATATAAATACAGTTCCACTTTATGGGCTACCATGAGAGGCAGTTGGAGATATTTGAACAATCATCGTTTCGTGAGGTCATAGTTAACCGTCCACAAAAACATAATGTTATTTACCGATTAAATGGAGATGTGTGTAAGTGTAGTTCGAATAATTCTCATAAACACAACATAGTATATTTAGGATACTGGTTTTGTTATAAAATAAAGTAATAAAAAGAGTTTAGGGGGTTGGAGTAGTAAAATAAAACAAAATAAAACAAAATAATTTAAGAGAAACAGTTACCTTTAATTCAGGTAACTCCCTTTGGTTTTAACCAAAAGGACTTCTTGGAGTGTCTTATGCCTAAAGTTAAGGCTACTAGGAGGAGGAGAGGGGTGGAGGGACCTTAATTGATCAGAGGTTGGATGAGTGAAGGGGATTGAGAGGTGTAAGGAATGGGTTAGAGTTGAGAGATTTTTATAAGGGGGAGGATTGGATCTTTAGGAAAATGTGACAATAATATTTTATTATATACTGTTTTTCGGTTTATAAAGGTCAAAAAATAATTAAAGTAAAATATAAGAAGTCTCATGGTCGAAATTAAATCACCCAATAAGAATTGGACATGTTTTGGAAATTATTTTAATCATTATAATCGTATTTATTTAAATAATTAATTAATGAGGTAAACACGACATCAACATTGTGTCAAAAATAATTTAATTTATTTGATGCCTAAAAATTATAAAAAAATACCATAATGTAGGAAATATATTTATCTTTACAAATAATATTTATATTCAAAATAATAACTTATATAATTAATTTACTAAAAGATATTTGTTTATGTCATTTTTGTCTTTACTTTAAGATAATTAAAATAAAGTGTCATTGTCACTCTTAAGTTGATCGATAGGGTCCCAAAATAGACCAAAGGATTCCCATGGTTGTCCATGACTCATAAAATAAGGTTAGGATATGTGTTAAGGTAATTTTTTATTATAATGATATTCTGTTTACACTGAATTACCCTATTTACCTTTAACTGTGGTAAATAAAAGTCAAAAGTTTCTATTCACCAAAAATTATTTTCAGATTATTGAACCACATTTTATATACTAATAACAACCATTTATGTTGTATTTTTGAAATTCAATTTACAGAAGTGGTAACATTTCATTAAAATGGAAAATTTAGTTTTTTAAACTTCTACTTATTGGTTTCACTATTCATCAAAAATTGATGTTTTTCAGAAAAATACCAAAAAATAAGCCTAAGATATATTTGATATTAAAAATTAAAAAATAATTTATATTTCACTAAATAAAAAACATATAAGTTGGATTAATTAATTTAAAATTAATTCCCGTTGTCCAAACAGGTAGCGTGTTTTTAAAGAAACAATATTTATCAAAAGATTGACAATTGTTTATGTCCAATTCCAAAGTGAAATTAATCCCAATGAACACCATTTGATTAAATGGTAAAAATATAATCTAATTATACTTTAAAACCAATTAAAAAGATAAAATAACCATGTAAATAAATTAGATTAAAAGGAATATTTGAATTAAAAGACATTGTTTTTCACAATTCATTAAAAATGAATTTTATCAGAAAAATACCAAAAAAATTACCCCAAGTAAATTTTAATGTCCCAATTTTAAATAAGAATTTTATTTTGTCAAATAGATCATATAAAAGAGAAATAAACAAGATTTAAAGAGGGATCACTATCAAAAGGCAGAAAATTAACCTTTGAAAGTAAATTATTGTTAAAATTAGATTCATTCACATTTTAAGCCTCTAACTTTTATTGGATAAATGTAAAAACATTTAACAAAAATATACAATCATATTTTTGTTTGGTCTCTTCATTCCCGCCATTACAATAGCTATGAATTGAATACCATTTAAAATAATAATATTATATTGTTAGTGTGAAACGTAAGATTTCAAAGAAACCAGTTGTTGCGTATTAGGTACACCATCAAACATAGAAACCCATTTAAAGTAAAATTAATATTTAATTCACAAATATATGAGAAATATCATATTTCATTATTTACCTGGGATGTTACATCCTTCCCCCCTTTGGGGAATTGCATCCTTGCAATTTTATTCACTTATCAAATAAATGGGGGTATTTATCCCTCACATCATTTTCATATTCCCACGTTTCCTCTTCAACCATCTAGTTTTTACAAAAAACCTTTACCTGGTGAATTACCTTATTCCACAACACTTGCTCTTTACGGTCAAGAATCTGGACTAGTTGTTCCTCATAAAAGAGATTCTCTTCCAACTCAACTACCTCTGTGCTGAAAACATGAGATGGATCTGGCATATAGTTTCTCAACATTAAAACATGAGAACATTGTGTACCTGGGATAAACTTGGAGGTAAAGCCACTATGTACGCAATTGATCCAACTTTCTCTAGGATTTCATAAGGTCCAATGAACCTTGGACTCAAAATTCCCTTCTTTATAAAAAGCATCACACTTTTCTATGGAGAAACATTGAGAAATACTTGATCACCTACCTCAAAAGAAAGATCCTTCCCCTAGTTATCCGCATAACTTTTTTGCCTACTCTGACCTTTTCTCATGTTCTTCGAATCAAATGAACTTTTTCTGCCATATCTTCTACCAATTTTGGTCCCATTAACTTCTTTTCACATGCTTTATCCCAAAAGCTGGAGTTCAAAACTGCTTCCTAGATAATTACTCAAATGGATCCATTTGTATATTGAAATGAAAACTATTATAATAAAAAAATTCAACTAAAGAAATATTTTGGTCCCAACTTCCCTCGTAATCTAGTGAACAAGAACGTAGAATGTCCTCTAAGGTCAGAATTGTTCGTTCTGACTGCCGATCTGATTGTGGATGAAAAGCTGTAATAAAATTTGATTCAGTACCCAATGACTTTTGATGGGCTATACAAAATTTAGAAGTAAACTTAGGACCACGATCAGATACTATGGAGAGTAGAACATCATGAAACCTGACTATCTATTTAACATACAACTGAGAAAGTTGATCTAGAGACAAAGTATCTCGAATAGGATGGAAATGAGCAGATTTAGTCAATAGATCAACAATAACCTAGATTGCATTGTTTCCATGATATGACATTGGTAATCCCACAATAATGTCCATGGATATATTTTTCCATTTCCACTCTGGCACCTGTAAAGATTGAAGCATCCCTTTCAGTAACTACTACTCTATAATAACCTTCTGACAAGTCAAACACTTTATAGTAAAATCAGCAATATATCTTTTCATTCCATCCCACCAGAAATACTCTCGATGTTCTCTATACATCTTAGTACTATCAGGATGAACTAAACATGGGGAACAATGAGCTTCACATAACAACTCATTCTTCAACTATGAATCACCATGCACACATAATCTTTTCCCAAACCACAAAACACAATCATTATCAATGTTAAATTCAGACAACATACCCTTCTAAACCAACTCTACCTTTTTCTGTAACTCATTGTCTTCTTTCTATGATTTCTTTATTCTGTCTGATAGAGATGATTCCATGTACACCTGAATCAAAATAGAGGAATTTCTAAAACCAAAAACTTTTATGCCAAAGTTCATCAAATCAAAAACAAAAGGATCTAATTCTAAATGTATCACGGTTAATGAAGCATTACTTTTTCGACTCAAAGCATCAACCACATTATTTTCTTTTCTTGGATGGTAATGGATCGTGCAATCATAATTTTTGATTAATTCCAACCATCTCCTCAGTCTCATGTTCAATTATTTCTGCGGAAATATATAATTAAATTTTTTTGGTCAGTATATATTTCACATTTTACTCCATACAAAGGATTCCTCCAAATTTTTAAAGAAAAAACAACAGCAACTAATTCCAAATCATGTGTAGGGTAATTTAACTCTTGAGGTTTCAATTGACGTGAAGAATAAGCCTTTACCTAATCATTCTGCAACAGTATATAGCCAAGTCCCATAAATGAAGCATTACTGTAAATAAAAAACACACCATTTCTGGAAGGTAGTGCCAAAACTAGAGCATTCACCAATCTTCTTTCCAATTCCTGAAAACAATCATCACATTATTTTTTCCAGATGAACTTAACACCTTTTCAAATTAACTTAGTCAGTGGGCTAGATAATCGTGAAAAATTCTCAACAAAACTATGGTAATAACCTTGAAAACAAAGAAAACTACAAGTCTCAGTTATATTTTTGGGTCTTGGGCATTCTTCAATAACATTTGTTTTAGAAGGATCAACAATTATGCCATTTTTTTAAACAATGTGACAAAGTAATGAAATTTTTTGTAACCAGAACTCAGACTTGCTGAATTTTCCATACAATTTATTTTCTTTTATGGTTTTCAATACAACCCTTAAATGAATTTCACGCTCCTATTTAATTCTAGAATAAACCAAGATATCATCAATGATCCCAACTAAAATATTATCAAGAACTCACAGAAAATTCTATTCATATGATCCATGGATACAGTAGGATCATTGGTTGAACCAAAAGGCATAACTACAAATTCATTATGGCCATATCTTGTATGAAACACGGTCTTCGAAATGTCTTATTCATTTACTTTCAAGTGATGGTACCCCGACCTCAAATCAATCTTTGAAAAATACTAAGCTCCCTAGAGCTGATCAAACAAATCATCGATATGAGGTAAAGGGTACTTGTTCTTAACAGTGATGTTATTCAATGATCTATAATTAATGAAAAGTCTAATTGGACCATCTTTCTTTTAAAAAAACAAAACAGGATCACCCCATGGTGATGTGGTAGGTCGAATGAAACCTTTATCTAATAACTACTGCAATTTCTTCTTTAAATCTAAATGTTCAATTAGAGCCATTCGATAAGGGGTTTTTGATATTGGCTTAGCACCAGGAACTTAGTCAACCGTAAATTCAACTTCCTGATCATGTATAATACTAGAAAACTCATCAGAAAAAACATCAAGAGAGTCATTTACCATTGGCACATCATTAATTTAAACAGTTCCATTATTTTCAACAATATGTGCATGGTAACATTCATTCCCATCTTTTAGTAGTTTCTTAGCTTCCTGATATGTTATCAAAATTAAGGGTACATTCTTGTACGCAAACTAAAACTCTTTCTGAAAAGAATCCTCTTTAGCTCTGCAGTCAATCTTAGCATGATAAATAGACAACCAATCAATGACCAAAATAACATCAAACTCTACTAGAGGAAGAAAAAAGTTTTGCACGTAGATTCTTTCCATACACAAGGATAGGTAGGTTCTTATAATTTATTTTTGTCTCAACATTTCCTCTATGTGTTTTTACCATAAGTTCAGGATTAATTTCTTGAGATGGAAATCTCAATTTACTAGAAAACTTCATAGAAATGAATGAATGTGTAGACCCGAAATCAAACAACACTTTGGCATAATCTGAACAAACAAAATGTGTACCTGATACTACTTCATTTGATGGCTCAACATCTGCTGAAGTAGTTGCAAAGGATTTCACCACCACTTTCTGCTTGTAGTCTAGATGCTTTCCCTCTGTTGAGTTCTTAGTTGGATAATAATTTTCATAATGAACCATTTCATTTCACTTAAAACATCTTACTACTAGTTTTTTATTTCCTGCTTGATCATATTCCTTACAGTTACGAGCAATATGATCAGACTTAAAACACCATAAGCACTTTCCAGACTTTGATAAACACTCTCTAAGACAATTTTTACAACACTTATCACAAGATGGATATTTAGTTTTCTTACCTTCAGGCTTCTATGATGAATTATGTACCTTTGCCTGCCAACTGGACATCTTATTATGTTGTTTTTCAAAGAACACATGATCGTCAGCAAACTCAATTTCCACCTTCTCAACACATTGAACAAGTTTTTAATAACTTTGGACTCACGAGAGGCTAATTATCTTTTATATCATGGCATCATTCCTAAGTAAAATTGATTTATCTTACTATCATGATCTCAGATGAAATTTAGAGCATACATTTCCATTAGAGTAAACTTTCCTTCATAAGCAGCCATTGAGTCATCCTCCTGCCTCAATTCCAGGAATTGTTTTTCCATTCTAAGACGAACCAACTTAGGAAAATATTTCTCAAGAAACATACCTTTGAATTCATCCCAAACAATAGAATTAATATCCTCACTATCCCTGATATTTTTCACCATAGACCACCACTGATCAGCTTCACCTTCAAAATGGTAACCAACAAGACTAACCTTTTGATGTTCTGAACTCCCCATGACAATTTTTTTTTTCTAGTGCTTTAATACACCCTTCTCTAGCACAGGGTCATACGATACTCTGAATGATGGGAGATGTTCCCTCATGAAATGATCGACTACTGAAATTTTCCTCGGTGGTTGATCTGGCTGATCTCGTGCATGGATACCACCAACATTTATAGCCTCAGTCAACTATACCATCACTACAACAAACTGTTCAGTTCTGATTCCGACCATCTCAAGTTATTGATTTGGAAGGATGTCTTTCTCCTGATGTCGTCCCAACATAGCTGCCCTATTTCCTCTATGGAAAACCATTTTTAACACAGAGATATCTTAGGCGAAGCAACATAGTAATACGCAAATTCTATATCATTTCAATATTAACAAAGATTAATTTCTCGATATTAATTTAACAATTACCCATCTCTTAAAGTTGTCCAAAACAACCTCTGATACCAACTATAAGGACCCATCCTTAAACATTTCATATTCTTGAATTAAGTTAATAATTTACATTGAATACTTTTATAGCTTTAGAGATTTATATAAATAGGTCGTAACTGTTACATTACATCCCAAAAGTTATAAAGTAGACTCTTCTACTCAGTTCCCATATTTTTCACAAAAATAAAAATTCATGAAAAAAAGAGTCATGTCTAGTTCCATGTTTTAGACAACATGACTTTTCCTTGATCCCATCCTTGATGCAATTCCACATTATATCCTGTGAAAAACATTTCAAAAAACATTGGATGCGCATAAAAATCTCAGTAAGGGATACAGAAAGAAGGAAAACTATTATTTTTTCAAAACAACATGTAAACCATGAATACTTTATCATAAGTAATACTTTTCACCTTTATGAAGTAGTAAATATTCTTCCCCAAATAAATTATCATTTCTTACCCTTTTGTAACCAAAATGTTACCATAAAACCCATATAAAGAACACATAACATATAAAGGTAACTTGGGACATAAACATACTTAAATGGAATAATCATACAGTCGACTTCGACACATATCACTAAATGGAATAGCCATATAGATGAATTGCATACCAAATGCATTAGAGGTTATAACACAACCACCCATCCTAGTTTATCACGGCACCACCTGTCATTTGGTTTATCACATAACCGCCTGTCAAAAGTCCAAGTACAATTATAAAATCATAACACAGACAAAAAATATAAAGGAAAGAAAGCATTTCCAAATTTAAATCACAATATATCACTTAAATATAATGACACAACAAATCCATTATCAAAACCATTTTCAATAAAAAAATTCATAAAAGACTATATGGTATTTATTTTCTGTTTAAAAATATTATGGCTTGTTAAGGAAGTGGAGGATCAAATAATACTCATGGCGGCGAAAAGGTCTTTGTCACCGCTTACGTTAAAAGAAACATTCCATTTTTGTCATTTAGTAAAATGATTCGAAGAATAATATTACCTTTGAAGAAAAATGAAATTTCAAATGTGTTTATAAATAGTATAAAATAAAGTCACGTATTAAAAAAAATATGCCTCAATGAAAGGAGATTGAGACGAAGTCCCTTACATCGTGTCTGACTTGACCCGTTTGTTCTTTAATCTCCTGAATAATAAAATAAAGTTAATTTATACTTTCATAAGAACCTTATTGAATTTTATTATTCCTTTTATATCAATTATTACCATTTCATAAACATTAGGTAATCATTTAAGTTAATAATGGTAATTTTGTTGATATTTGGTACTTGAGTCAAAAATGGACTTCTTATAATTATAGGTTGTTCATGTGGTCAAAATATCATTACATACATAACAATATTCATGATTTAGTTATCATATATATCATATATTTCCAATATATACATGTATTTATAATAGTACATAACATTTGGATATAAGAAATGAAAAGTATTGTTCATGGAGACGGTACGCCATACGTATGCATGAACGCCACTTCCATTTCTATTTAATATTGTAAGGGAATGAAAACATAATGATATATAAGTATATTATAATTCCAGTATAATTGTATTTATAATTTCATTAACTCTACCCTTTATATGTTCCACATAAGGCATGAACGATTCGTATCAGTTTGAAGGGGCAGTAGTTCGTATTTCCTCAAATGAGATTATCGTGTTTACCCACTATGGAAAACAAAAAGGTATTATATAAATGAAAAATTCAGAAGCATAGAAACAATATAAATATAATATATATCATATATAAATACATTTCCATTATCAGGGCCACCATGAGAGGAGGTTGGAGATATTTGAACAATCATCGTTTCGTGAGGCAATAGTTCGCCGTCTACAGAAACAGTATATTCTTTACCCATTAGATAGAGGTGTGTGTAAGGGTAGTTAGAATATTTATCATAAAAAACCTAGTATATTGAGGATACTATTTTGTTATAAAATAATTGAATAAAAAGAGTTTAGGTGGTTAGAGAAGTAAAATAAAAAAAAAATTAAGAGAAACTGTTACCTTTAATTCGGGTAACTCCCTTTGTTTTTAACCAAAAAACTTCGTGAAGTGCCTTATGACAAAGGTAAGGCTTATAGGAGGAGGATAGGGATGTTGGGTGCTTAATTGGGTAGAGTTTGAATGAGTCAAGGGGCTTGAGAGGTATAAGGAATGGGTTAGAGGTGAGGGCTTTTTATAAGGGGGAGGGGGGATCTTTAGGAAAGTGTGAAAGTATTATTTTATTATATAATTATTTTCAATTTCATAAGGTCAAAAACTAATTAATTAGAAGATTATTTGACTCATGGTCGAAATAAAATCATCCAATAAGAATTGGGCTAGTTTTGGATATTATTTTAATATTTATAATCTTATTTATTTAAATCATTTATTAAGGAGGTAAACACTGCATCATTATTGTGTCATAAATAATTTAATTTATTTGATTTATAAAAATTAAAAAAAAATACCATAATGTAGGAAATACTTTTATCTTTCCAAATAATATTTATAGTCGAAAAGATAACATATATTATTAATTTATTAAAAGATATTTGTTTATGTCATTTTTTCTTTACTTTAAGTTAATTAAAATGAAGTGTCGTTATCATTTTTAAGTGGCTCCATGGGGTCCCACAATAGACCCAAGGATGCCCATGGTAGGTTATGAGTCATCCACTAAGGTCAGGACAAGTGTTAAGGTAATTTTTTATTATTATGATATTCTTTTTACATTGAATTACCCTATTTACTTTTAACCGTGGTAAATAATAGTCAAAAGTTACTATTCACTGAAAATTATTTTATTCTTATTGACCCGAATTTTACATAATAATAACAAACATATATTTTTATTTTTTGAAATTCAATTCACAGAAGTGGTAAAATTTCATTTAAATGAAAAATTCAGTTTTTTTAACTAATACTTAGTGGTTTCACTATTCATCAAAAATTGATTTTTTTTTAGAAAAATACCAAAAATTCATCCTAAAATATATTAGATATTCTAAATTCAAAAATTATGTCTATTTAACAAAATTAAAAACATAGAAGTTGGATTAATTAATTTAAAATTAATTCCTGTTGTCAAAACAAAAAGCATGTTATTGAGAAACAATATCTATCAAAAGATTGACACTTTTTAATGTCCAGTTTCAAAGTGAAATTTATTCCAATGACCACCATTGGATTCAATAGTAAAAACAAAATCTAATTACAGTTTAAAAAAAATTAAAAATATAATATAACCATACAAATGAATTAGATTAAAAATCATATTGGAATTAAAATACAATATTTTTCACTTTTCATTAAAAAATGAATTTTATCAGAAAATACCAAAAAATTACCCCAAGTAAATTTAGATGTCCCAGTTCAAAAGGAGAGTTTTATTTGGTCCAATAGAACATATAAAAGAGGCCAAAACTAGATTTAAATAGGGTTCTCTATCAAAGGGCTATAAATCTACCTTTTAAATTAAATTTTACTTAAACTTAGAATCATTCACATTTTAAGAATCTAACTTTTATTGGATAAATGTAAAAACATTAACAAAAATGTATAATCATATTTTTGTTAGTTTTGTTCATTCCTTCCAATAAAATAGCTAGGATTTAACTACCATTTAAAATAATAATATTATATTGTTAGTGTGCAATCTAAGATTTCAAAGAAACCTGCTGTTGCGTATCAGGTACAACATCAAGCATAGAAATCCCTTTAAAGTAAAATTAATATTTAATTAAAAAATATATGAGAATATCATATTTATTTATTTACCTGGGATGTTATAATTTTTCTAAATTATATAAGAGAATTTTTAATTAAATGAAATTATTAATAAGCCTTTCATTTTTTTTCGAAAAAACTTATTTCATGAATCTGGCAAAGACAGGAATATGAGTGATGGATTCAAAAAAGTGGATTTTGATGTGTAATTGATTAAAAATCACTAGAAAATTATTATATTTCCCTTTAATAATGAATTACCTCATATTTTCAGGGAAAGGAAAATAGGGATTGTAAGATAGAAGTGCCACATATACTTTTTTTCTCTAGGAAACTATTTTATAAATTATTTTTAATAGCTTCTAATTCTAGATTTGTTTCTCAACCAACATCCTTTGGGATATTATTTTCATCCTCCATAATGACTATTTCAAATTAGTTAGTTTCATTAGGACTCCTTTCCTCACATTTTCCTGATTTCTAAAAGTCTATCAATTTACCACTCTTAAGAACCAGTACCTTTTCCTCTTCTCTCAGGTGTTTCTTAATGTTACTGGGAAACATACTTAGTAGTCAATTTTATAAGGTCTTTGAGATTTGACCCTTTTGGTGTTCAAGATTTAATATGGTATCTAATTGGTTCTTCTTCTATATCTTCTAGGTGTTCATCCTCTAATCCATTTTTTCACAAATTTGGTGCATAAGATTTCCAAATTTGATTGTAGAGGTAGGGCTTGTAATGGTGTCCTTTTTGGATCCTGTTAGAATTAATGCTGTCGAGAATATGGAAATTTCTGATCTCAATGTGAAAAAGGTTCTTGAAGTTGACATGAGGGATTTGTATTTGGGAAAATAGGTGATCCCATATTTCCTGGTGTTGCTTGACCACTCCTATGTTAAAAATAGCCTTTATTATTTTGTTATAACTATTTCTAAGATGGTCTCTATGAATAATACTATTTTTGGTACTATTTTGTTTTACGGAATTTCTAATATTGTATATTTTCATTACTGTAAATACAATATTATCTTTCAATTTATTATGCTCTAATCTATACTCTTGATATGGATGTGGACCTCCACACATTTAATGTGATTGAATCTCTATAACAGGGGTATGAGGTGGCGGCGATTGATTAGTTAACTAAAAGGACTTCAGTTTCTGTGTAAGGACTTCTACAAGTGATTCTAGGTGGGTATTTTATTCCACTAGATGGATTTCATGTTGATGTGGTCCTTGATCCAAATATCACCAATAAAAATTATGGGAGACCTATTTTAGAAGAGTCCGACCTAATTTTGGATGTTTAAGCATTAGTTCACCATTGAAAGTGGTGTATACTATAGTTTGTGTATTAGGTTGGAGTCCCTGATAGAAAATTTGAAGATAAAGCTACACATCATGCCCATGATGTGAGAATTTTCTAGTGATCCCCTTAAAATGATCCCTGGATTCCTGGGAAAACTCTCCATCTATCTGGGAAAATTTATGGATTTCATTATCATGCTTCAAAATTTGTAACAATAGGAAATAATTATCTAGGAACATCCTATCTAGAACATCCCATGTTTCAATTGACTCTGGAATTTGAATTTTAATCCAATCCTTATATTTTTCACGCAAGTAGAACTAGAATAATCTTAATCTAATAGCTTCAGAGGATAATCCATGGTTGTGAACGGTAACAAAAACCACATGAAAATTGGATATGTGTCCATGGGAGTATTCTCATTGATGTATGATGAATATATGAATGTTCTGGGTCATATGAATGAGTCCAAGCCTCATTTTGGATGTGTGCACCTAAATAGGTGGGCACATAGTTCTGGGGGTAGCACCACTAATGGTTGAAATACCATAATCCATTATTCTGAACTCTAGTAGCACTGTATGCTCTTCCTGATTGATCGGTGGAAGATATTGGATGTTTTCAGGGTTGAATCATAATATCATTACACTTAAACATTATACAATGGTGAAAAAAATATAATGATTGGTCGATCTATGGATTAAACATAAGAAATTGTGAAGTTTCAAGGATCCTTAAACAAGTCACATGGCCCAAACACATGTAGTAGACAAAAAAGTTTCAGATAAAAGTTCTAGTCTAAGAGCAATTTATTTAAAATAAAATGGGAAAGAAAAATAAGAAATGAGAAGGGGTGAGAAAATCCCGGGTTCGATCCGATGTTTGTTGTTTCTAGGAAATGGTGTCCCCATGAAACAGTTCTATGTGTGACATGCCTAGATGGAATCATAGAATCTTATAGGTCTAATCAGATTATAAATTTATTATTCCCAAGCTACACTTATAAATAATATATATTAAAGAGGATATGCGGGGATGAACCCACATGGGAAACTAGTAGATACGAGATTAAGTGATTCAAAACTTATAAAAGGATTCCACTTGTTCACTATGTAGATTTTTTTTTCTAACTATGTATTTTGAATTTACATTTAGGAAAGAGAATAAGGTTTAGGGTCAATTTCAATGCTTTAGAAAAAATAACAATCAAATATCTAGATTTGGATAGTCATGTGGATTTGGATAAAAAGAAATGCAGTGGTCAAGAATTGGTTATGGTCAAACCAATTTGATCTAGCGATGATGTAACTATCCCTTGGTCTAGGTTAAAACAAAAACCAAGATCCATTACACTTAGTTTCTATGGAATAAATCTTCACATGCTCATGGTCATAGCCATCTCAACTCTAATTAAATTAGGGTCCTTTAATTGTACCTACAATAGTCAAGGATATAGAGGATAATGTGATAAATAGTTGTTTTTAACCTAATTACTAGCCATAGGTTTACCAAGATTCGATTAAAATATTCATTAGTTTCTAAAAAATACTTAATCTTGACCCATAACCCTAAGAGAATTATCCATGCATAATGGTGTTAATTGAAATAAAATGAATAATAAACATGCTCAAAATAATAACAAAAAATTTAGAAATAATAAATCTATTATTATGATAAGTAAGAATCAATTAAAAATATACACTAAATGAATAATGAATGAAGAAATATTTCTAGATTTTAAGACAAACGGCAATAAATATCGAAATAGGAATTGAAATGGAAATTGAGAATGAGACGATCGAATAGCAGGTGTATAAAAATAGAAAATAAAAAATTATTTGATTAAATAACTATTGGATTGAATTACAACTTAGTTCGGAAGGAAAAAAGAGAACAAATAATGAAGAAAACAATAGAAAAAAAAGTAGGTCCTAACTCCCTATCGATAGAGGGAATAAAAAATATATATATAATAATAGAAGCGACATGGAGTGAAAACAATTCATATTGTGTATTTTTTAAAGTTCCTTCTGTCTTGAATTTTACATGATGTGAGAGTTTTACACGTTGTGGACTTAAGTTGCATAATCTCCACCTCGAATCCTAAATCTTGCAGAATCCTCGATCTATATCTTTGTCTGGATGAGATCTAAAAAAAATTCACTTCAAGTAAATTATACATATCATTTATGTGATTAAAGTCTTGTATTTTCTACAAGTTGTGTAATTTTGGCATAAATTAGACTCTAAAAATCTCACAATGTGAAATTTATTGACGCATTATGTAAGCTCTTCACATACTATTATTTCTCAAGGGATAGCCTTTAGTTTGTAGGGATTATTTGAATGAAGAATACACATCATGAACACTATTTATGGGATGTAAAACATGCTTTTACTATTTTTTCATTATTTCTTCATTTGTGTCCCAAAGTCCTAATTCCGTGAAAAACAGACCACAAACTAGTGCATTATCGAATAAAACATGAATAACCTGTAAATAAGTTATTCCAAAATGTTTTTTTAAATTCAGATTATCCAGGGGAGAGAATTTAACAACCAAATATTTCAAATTATATTTTATTTTAAAAAATGTGATCATTAGGTTGCATCACATGAAACAGAAAACCAAAAAAAACCCCAGAACACTATATAATTGTGAAAATATTCTTATAGAATTTGTGGGTAAAAATTTATGTAAAAAATTTATGAAATATAATTATAAAGAAAAATAAGGTTTATTATGAATTCCAAGTCATTGATAAATTAAATTAGTGTATCTAAATAACCCTTAAGACTAATTTGTGATTTAAAATATAACCATTCAAAAATTTATTTTTATATGTTTTCTGGGAAACTAAATAAATCAAGGACAAAATATAATATTTTTGTGAAAAATGTATTTACATTAACTTTATTAGTAATTAATAGGAAATAATAATTAGAATAATCAATATTTTTTAAATGTAATTTTCCTATGAAAATAATTTTCATAATATATTTTTAATTTAAATGTTAAACTATTAAATTTTAGAATTTAACTTTATAAAATAAAATTCATTCTCAGATTCATAATTTCAATATCACCATAAGATAAAATTTTATGACATTTTTTAAATATTTTATTTTTAGGTGAATATGGAGTCATGTAACTTTTACTAAAACTGTAAATTTTATAACGTTATCATCATACAATAAAGATATAGAATTTAATAATTATTTTTAAATAATAAAATATATAACAAATGAGTAATAATAAAAAACTTTATGTATCATTCTCAATTTATGTAACATATGTTTAACATTTTATGAACGTAAGTAAAATTTTCCTATAAAAGATTTTTTTTTCTTTTCATTTAATTAAAAAGAATTTTTGGTAAAAACTTTTTTTGGTTAGTAATAAAATCCACATAGATTTTATTTTTTATGACAAAAAAATATTTTCATGATATCCAATGATATTGATAATTGTGTCCTGCACATAAATTTGATGCTTAAAAATAGACTTTTTCTAAATAAAAGGTTTTAATCATTACATGTGCTAAAGTTATAATTTATATTTTAGTACATAAATATTTATCTAATGAAATTTATTCCATATTTTTAATATAAAGTTCGAAATTATTTAAAAACTACATTTAATTTTTATTTATTAAATGTAAATTACCTCGATAAAAACAAGTTATGATAGTAAAACTAAAAAGGTTAATAGTGAATGTTCTATGATGAAAGGACATAAAACATGTTTATAGTTTGTGTGAAATATAATTTTTGAAGGATTATAGACATTATATTATCCCCCACTCAATTATTTTCCATTTTAGTAGCCACCTTGCATGTGAAACATGTTCTCTCTTTTTATTATGTTAAAATATTTACAAAAAATTTAATTCTCACCAATTTTAAAAGGGGACAACCACCAACCCTTTAATACCGCTAAAAAAATTTATTTCATTCCAAAAAAATAACATATTTTTTTCACATAGAATAATATTTTACCCTCATAACATTAAAGTAACAAGAGACTAACGTAATCCCTCCCATTTCCTGGAGTGCTCCAATGGAAAGCCCAAGTCCCAAACATGAGTGGTAATTATCCCTAACTTCTTTTCTTTTATATATTATGTTTATGAATATTTGTTTATCACTACTATAATATGAAATAAATAATATTTATATATTTTATTTTATTATTCTAATGTAATAACTATTAACCACCTTTCCACTTTCCCTTTATGGAAAACAAAAAACAATATATTAGCATGTGTGTGGATGACTTCCACCACGAATCATCATGTTTCATTTTATTTGACCAAATTAAATGGATGTTTATTATGTTGAATTTAGTAAATAATTATTATATTTATAACGTATTTAATATTTTTAAATGATAAAACATATTATATATTTCTCTCATTCTATCAAAAATGAAATCCTCAAGCATACATACGTGTAAAATAACGCTTCCATGGAACAATTGATTTCCATGTTTTTTATTTTCATAAAAGCATTTTGTGGTTTGTAATGATAATGGATTTAATGGATAAATTTTATGTTTATTAAATTAATAAGGCTTTTTAAAGGCATATTGAAAAATATATTAATAATATGATCAATAAAAAAATGGTAAATTTAACTATCCAAAAGAGCATTCTTAAAGAAAAACTGATTTCACTGCACTTTATAATATCGACGTATACGATTTATTCTTATTTTAATTATCTAAAATTAAGATATACCAAAATAATAAACACTAAATAAAGTCATTATTATTTTGGTATAATTATATGAAAACTCAATCATTTTATTCTCGTCCATTAATTATGGTTTGTTCGTGTTTGGGTTAGTTTATCCACTGAATTGAGAAATGATATAAATTTATATCATGGATGACCATGAAGATTTAGTTTTCAGTAATAATATATATCAATAAATAAAGAAATATTTTATTTTACTTATAAAATTTTCATATTAATATTAAACTCATTAGTGGAGACACCATCTTCTGTTCATGCATTTTCACATAAATATGCTCATTATCAATTTCATCTTGAAGGATCATAAATAAGAATAATTTATAATGAAATTATATCATTATAAATAATTATAAAATATAAATTTCATTACATTTTATGAATTGGTAATTATGATCTTTGGTAAAAATAATTAATAACAACAAAACTATTATAAAACTAGTTTATAATGACCAAACTTACTTGGACCCGATATCAAAAATTGATAATAAATAACTAATATACATGTAGGGTATAATTATAAATGATTTTTATAAATGTTTATATTTATGAAAATTATTTTTAAATGTGTGATTAAGAGAATTATTTTTGTTATACATGATTTTATAGTTCATTTCAAATAAAAATTAATTTAGTTAATGGTTTTTTATTATTGAATTTCATTCCATTGAGTTAAAAACATTATTATTGAAACTATATTATTCCAAGATTTATTTATATTGCCTAATGTAAAATTCATTTTTTTATTTTTCTCCTTATTTTTTAAGGGTTATTAATTTTTTCTTTATAACCTCATTTTCACCATTTGTATGTTATATACCATGATTATGTTACTTGTAAGGGATATTTGTCTCAAATTTCAATTCATTGAGACATAATTATGTTATACCCCAAGTTTTATCTTATATAGTGTACTAACTACACCTTTCATATTTTATAACATGATTCTATAATTATTCATGATATTTAATTCTTCATTTAAATTTATATCCTTAAAGGGGTTTTGAATAAATAGTTTAAAATGTAGCAAGTTTTATTGAGATTTAATTTCAATTCCATGAGTTATGTTAGACATTATTAGGAATTATTTATTTTATATGATTTATTCAATTCCCTATTAACTTTATGTAAAATTAAAATATCTAATTTTTTTTATTTTAATGTCATTTTATTCATATAATGTTCTTCTGATTCTTATGTTACCATTACATTGTGGATTTTCGTATCTTAAATTTTCTTTATTAGGATATTGTTTGTATTCAACACTTATTTTATTTTTTTAGGTGTATAACTTATTCAAGAATTTCCTTGTAAATCCTTTCATAAAATATTCTTTTTGGTAATTAAACTCATGGGAATCTAGTACATCATTTTTTCCAAAAAATCCTATATTACAAGAATAATTTTTCATCTAATTAATTGACCTTTTGAACACTATATATTTAATTCTTTTGATTGAAGGGTGATCAACAAGATTTCATATTTTGATTTATTAAGGGAAATTATTTAATTAACCTTATATGCATTCCTTTATGTTTTTTTAGTTTTAGGGATGCATCGATATAAAGTCATTCAATTTATTAATTGGTAAAAAAATTAAAATCTATATACTTTTTATTCCAATAAGTATATTTATTAATTAATAAGGAATATTGGTTAGGTATTGTATAAATTATTCATTAAATCATAAGATGAATGCATTTGAATTAGTTGTATATGAGTGTGCCCAGGTAAAAATAACACCTTGATGAATTGATTGGTCTACCGAAGAAAATGTTCTTGGGTATTTTGGCATATTCCATCCAAGAATGGAATATAGCCCAAACATGGGGCCTTTTTGGTATGATTATGATGCCTATGATCATGATATCTTTTCTTGGTGCATGGAATTAATTATCTGACATTATAAACTTCATCATGAAGGAACCAGTTATTGTTTTGAATGCATTTATTTATTGATATGAAAACAATGGGTTTGTTATTATCAAAGTTTCTTTTTATTATTGAATTATTTTGATTATATAGTCATGTATTATTATTCATGCCCATCAAATGCACACTTAGGATCATTGATTCTTATCTATTTTCTTTAACTCCACTATATTTCATGTCACTGATTCTTATGTTTCCATTTCCCAAGGATGTAATGAAATGGATTACACATGATATGTATAACTGAATATAAATAATTGTTAATTTTGTGGGATAAGTGAAAGACTTATTATAGATAAATTATATTCTTATATAGTACCAAAATGTATCCATTTTATGA
Source organism: Viscum album (assembly GCA_963277665.1). Taxonomy (NCBI): domain Eukaryota; kingdom Viridiplantae; phylum Streptophyta; class Magnoliopsida; order Santalales; family Viscaceae; genus Viscum; species Viscum album. The sequence continues at coordinate 1,399,902,147 of OY728121.1, read as the reverse complement.
GATATACACGGTATTTTTTATATAGTTTATCCCTAACGGTATAAACATCTAAAACCCAAATGTTCTTTGAATGTATGTGACTCAATATTTGTTAGTTATATTGTAATTTTGAATGGTTAAAATTGGATCAATTTGGTTCATTTTAAAATAGGTATGTTGATAAAGTGTTTGTTCACATTAGATTATGGGAGTTTGGGTTTTGGAATCACAAAAAATTAATGAGAACATTCTAGTGCTGAACTATAGTGGATTTAATCATAAAAAATTATTTATGATTAAATATATATGAGAATATGAGTGTGGTTATATTGTATATGATTACACTAAATCAAGATTGAGTTATTTATTAGTTTTCATATAAGCTTTCCTGCCACAAAGATTCATATTAAAAATGATACTACTAAAATTTTATACAACCATAAAAAAATTTCATTATGAATACTAATGAAATACTTTGAGTAGAAGTTGTGCATGTTGAAACCTTAAATAATATATATTCAACTATGAAAAATTTTAAAAATAGAATTGAGAAAATTAATCAAATTATATTACATTAATTTTTCTTAAGAGATACATTCAAAATTAATATGACTTAGAAATAATAAAGTGCATAAAAATGTGTTTGAAATTATTGTATGATATATTATTTTTTTTCTATTTATTGAAATTTAATGTGACCCAAAAAAATAAGTTTTTTGTAATGAAGTTGAAAAAAAAGAAAAAAACATTGCGGAAGGAGTGTGGAGATACAAAGAGTGACAAGATAATCAGATATCTATTGAATAAAAAGGATAAGGATAGAAAACTATGATAGTCACTAGATATATTAAATAGATGAAATATAAGGTTGAGATAAAGTGTCACAGAGCATGCTATTTGGGTATCAAAGAAGTAGAATAAGAAATAAGATATATTGAAAAGATCCTAAAGATCATATTATACCCCAAACATCATTTATCTTCAATATTTCATTTATTTTTAATATTATATTATTTAAATCCTCTAATGAGTAGTTTATTTTTGAAATGTATAAACGTTGGGAATGAAATGTATATCACACAACTAAGAGCATTTTTCTAATAACCATTTGACAATCATGTGTCATGATTATAGTTTTTAAGAGAGCCAAATTTTACAATTGAAATATTGTTAATCCAAAGTATGACTTACCCATTTAAAGTTATAAAGGATCCTAGTAGAGGGTTCGTGGTTAGAAAATAGTTTTTTCTAAAATTAAAATTAAACACTATGAATTTTTTAGTTCATTATAAATTTGAAATTACTAATTTGTACCTCTTATTTTTTTTAAATACAATTATTCAAGCTTCTAACCCTATTGGGCTCACACGACTCATATTCCTTATCCTTCTTGATTCGCCCTTTCCCTTATTAAATACATGATGTTATTAATGATTCAATGATAAATATTAAATGTAAATAACTCATAGCTTATTCTTCTTTATTTATGCCCCATTTTCCTCTTATTACCATACCCTAATATAGTCATGGATATATATGGTTCCATTTGAATCAATTTCTATTTGGTATTTTTTTTTGCTTTTAGTGTTTGTGAAGGTTCCTGTTATTCATCTAGAACTTCTTAGGTCTCACTGAGATGAGTTATCATCAGCGACTGTAAAATCATTAAGATTAATGGTATGTGGTGCCTTTAATAACACTTAAAAATTTAAAACAAAGATTTATTATTTATTTCAATACTTTTTATAGTTTTCAAAAAAGTTTTCATATCTATATATTTAGAAATATTTGTCAAATATGGCTTTTATTTTTGAGTTTTATAAAATTCACATGGGTTTACGCTTTGTTTTCAATGTATAAATCAATTTTAGAAATCCAGGAATATCATGTGTTTCTTTAAATTACTGACATGATCCTTGAAATTTATAGTTTTATCAAGAAGGGTGTTTAGGTTTTGGAAGCATTCTTAATGGATTCATTTAATAAGTTCAGATCATGAAGCGTGAATGGATCTTTTAGATGCATTCTTTAGAAAATGGAAATGCCCATCAAGTATTCCCCTCATGTTATAGAAAATGAATGTTTTATTTATCCTACATGTGTGATGGTTCCCAATGAAGGGTCTTATGTATTTTATTTATATTCATGATGAAAATGGAGTTGTTTATTGGTAGGGTGTTAGAGTTGTGGGTATGAATTGTTGTAATTTATATGGTGCATATTACTATAAATCATTACATGAACTCAATTCATTGTTTAAATGTCATGGGAAACCTAGGCTATACTGTTAGAAATCATATAGACATGGGTTTCATTAGTTCATGATCACACTTGGGATAGTGGCATTGAGATATATATTCACTTCTTATGGTATTTTCCCCAACGATAGACCTGTGATGGAGATACCTTGTGTTAGCAACGTTTATTTGGGTTTAGTGTCTAATTTCAACTATATTAGTCAAGTTATGTATTTCTTAGAATGTACTTCAATCTCCTAGGTTCTCATGACGATTGATTTTGTTTCTATTATAATTTCCAATGGACTGTAATTCTACTTTCAAAATGGTGCTTAATATCATGCTTTTCCTTAAAAAATAGTTTTTCATTGCATAAATTTCATATTTCCTAAAAAAATTTCACAATGGTTCAAATTTAAAATTAGTTTTTTAAAATTATAAAAAGGTTTTTTAAATACAATAACTATAGAGACCAACATTTTTAAAACATGGGTATTAACCTAATTCATTAAAAAATTATAAATCAATAAAATTGAAGGAAATTTTGTAATTTATTTTTTTGAAGTCTAGGAATATAATAATATAATTAAATAAGGAATAAAATAACATAGAATTCATTTTATCCTCATGAAAAATTATATTATTATTGCATACATGGTCACCTCACTATAAGTAATTTCCTTGGTATATAAATCAATAGAAAAGTGTGAGCATAAATCATAACAAAGGATAAAAAAATAAATGAAACATGAGGGATTGATATGGATAAAACATTATTCATAAGATGAGAGAATACAAATAAGTATCTGATATATTACATGAGAATTTTGTTATAATATAAAAATTATACATTCATGAGCATATCACTAAAGTTCATCTCTAAGGTGTCATTAAATATATTACGAAGGTTATTCAACAAGGCATCATTGAGATTAATTATTTAAACAATGAATGAATGTTCTATCACATTTCACTATTCGTATGCATCAATTAATGTGTTCCAACGAGAAAACACAACATAATAAATCATTTTATTACTAACCTGTACATAATAAATAAAGTGTTTCATATAAAATCATCAAGTACTTAGGTGTTTAAAGACTTGAAATTTCCATCATTTTTTACCCATGAAAAGGAAATTTGGGTATAATACATGGTAATCTACTACTAATTACCTATAATTACATATCTATTAAAAACATAAAAAATAAAAGTGTTGGTTCTTTACAATATAAAAATGGTGTCATGCAAAATCAAAGAATGATTTTAAAAATATAACATATATAAAAATTTATTTATAGATAGGGAAAATGTGAGAGAATGGAATTATCTCATTGATATAACAACATTTTTACACTAATGGAATAATCATAAGTGTATTATAACATAATAACATTGAAAATAAAAGACTGGTTACAAAGGATGTACCTGGATTAAAAAGAGAGGAAGAGAATCCCTTACCTTGAAAGACATCTTCAAAAATATTGATGAGAGATTCTTGTAACCATATAAAGTCCATGGAGAGGCTCTAGAGAGTGAAAATAAGGGTAACTTTGTTCTTAATATCTTGGGAGTTAATAAAATGGTGTAGAGATATGGGTATTTGTAGAAAAAGTGGGAGGATTCTTTATTAATTTCCATATATATATGAATTGAAAAAATTGGTTATGTAAAATGGTAAACAATAGGCATACCATGGGTTTTAGTAACAGTTTATGAAAATAAGAATGTAATTTGCTTTTTCATATTTGAGTTCTATAACTGAACATCAATATTATATATTACTTTTTTCACAGGGAAATAATTTTCCCCAAAAAATGATTTTAAAACCATAATTTCAATCTGAGACTTTAAAATTTCATTTATAGGTTTGGAATGTCATGAACCGTAACCCGGGGCCCGTGCCGTGACTAACCCAAGCCCGCCTTCCATAAGACAGGGGCTGACGACTAACACCATAGGCCTATTCCCTCAAGCTGGGAAGGCATTTCCTTTTTAACCTGCAAGCACATGTAACTAAGCACACAGCAAGATAGGAACACAAGTAAACTAAACTGTAAACAGAGTGAATGCAGTAAGGAAAAGGGGCCAGAATACAAGCCCCATTGGAAAGTACAACTACAACTGAAATAAAAAAAACTGAAGAAAGGGAAAAGATAGCTACTGAAACGTCCTCCAGATTTCCTACCTGAAGGGTAAGTATAGATCGGTTCCTCAGCACTCCACATCCACCCGTCTCCTGTACGTACCAACATGCCATATGGTCCACCTCCATGCCCCATAAAGTCCTGGTACTCTTAGCCTCAGTCATTGTTGTCCGTTGTCTACATCCAACACAACAAGGTGTGGGCATAGCCCATGTAGGGGGTAAGTATAACGATAATCAGTAGGGACCCCGAGACCCTCCAAGTCTCAAAAAATCCAACAGGGATAAAACAAAAAGTATGAAACCAATAGATAACATTACATAGGTATATTCCCATACATATACCCAAGTTATCAAGTAATCAATCTCAATCATGTGGAAAACACAACGATTTTGACTTAGCTCACACCGAGATTTATTCAAGGGGTAGTAACAAGTAAAATTCTGAGTCACAATGTCAAACACCTCGGCTACTGAAAAACTCCTCCTCTATCGAGTATAGTGGGCCTACCACGTCACACAGAGGTTCTTCTCACAAACCTTGGACTGCTGATGTACTCCTCTTGTCGAGTACCGTGGGTCTATCGCATCACACAGAGTCTCTCCCCACCGTGGGTCTTCCGCATCAGACAAAGGCACTCCCCCTCAAAGCCTGTTGAGGTACTCCACCAATCAAGTACCATGGGACTTCCACTTCACATAGAGGAGCTCCCCACCATGGGTCTTCTGCGACACCAAGGTGCTCCCCAACAGGCCTGTCGAGTCACTCCGAGTCAAACGGTCAGTAGTCATCAAGTCTTTTCCAGCCATATGGTTCCCACATTTTTCTCCCTCGTCTCCGGGAAGATTCTATCCACAAGTTACTGGTTGATACTCCAACTTACATGAAGTCCCATAATGAAGTATCTCAATGATACGCAACATCATAGGGCTCTCAACATAACAGATGGCATGTAAATCGGATGCCTAGTTTGTGAGTTATTAGCCTTTTAGTCCCAAGGGTCCGGTTGGATTTGTGCTTGATCCAACCTGACCGTTCCCCATATCAATCCAAAAAACAGTAGTCTATCAATTTAAGGGTCCGACTTGCTCTAATATTTCCATCCCCCCTGAAGGTTCGTCAAATGGACATCCGGTGCCAAAGTTATGGCCAAAAGAAAGTAATTAGGTCGTAGTGGGCCCGGGTTCGGTCCGACCTGGACCAACCCATTGGCTCTGGTCCGGACTGCAGTGCAATCCGACCTACAGTTCGACGAGGATGCCGCGAGGGCTGCTCGGTTGAGGGCTACCGCGAGGGAAAGGACGGGTCGTGGGTACCGCGAGGGCGCGGACCGGCCGGGAGGGCAGGTCACCGGCCTTGGGGCGGCGGTCTAGCCATGGGCTGGCGGCTTTTGAGAGGTTGCGGGTGGTGCGGTCGGGGTATCTCGGTGGGATGTGGAAAGGGAGGTTCGGCCGGGGCGTGGGGCCGGTTCATCCGGGAGGCCAGTGCACCGTGGGGGTGTTGGGCCGGTTCAGCCAGGAGGGTGGAGCACCGATGGGGCGCGGGGCCGGTTCGGCCGGGAGGCCGGAGCGCCGCTGGGGTAAGGGGCCGGTTCGGCTGGGAGGCCGTAGCACTGCAGGGGCATGGGGCCATTTTGGCAGGGAGGCCGGAGCTCCACAGGGCCGCGGGGCCAGTTCGACCAGGAGGCCGGAGCACCACAGATGAAGCGAGGCCGGTTCGTCCAGGAGGCCGGAGCACTGCGGGTCGCTCGACCAGAGCGTTGGGCGGCGCAGGACGCTAAGACCGCGAGTGGTGGTGTCGTTGCATTCACCGCATTTTTCACCTTCATCACATTCATTCATTTCGAAGAACACCTCAATTAAACACAATGATTACATACAAGACGTGCCATGTTAGTTTGTCCCGCACTCTCCGCATTAGGGAGGTATTAAGTGGCTCTACAAGTTCAAGAATGGGTAAAGAGAAATAATAAAACACCCTCCCAACAATCCTTGTCAAAAAATATTCCCAATATTGTAAAATAATTTGAAGGGAAGAACATGGGAAGCGATAATCAAATAGAAATAAATCCCTACCTCATTCGCTTAATGATGTTGGCGCAGGAAGGTAGTACGGTCGTTGGTTCGCCGTAGATGAGGACGTCCCACATCGGAAAAAGTCCCTAGGAAGAAGGTTGAAGTCGAGGTCGACGTTCTTCATCGGTGGAGCATTCTTCATGGAAGAACACGTTCTTTTTTGAAGGGCTTTCTCTGAAGAGATCCTTCCTCCCAATCCTCCTTTTCCAAAACTTTTCCAACAAATGAATAGCCAACCAAATTAAAATATGTTGGCTATTTAGTTTGTTGGAATAAAATTAAAAAAAGTATTAATTAAGTTGGCTCCACTTAATTAATTGATGAGGTTGGCAAAAAAATAAAATAAAGGAGGGTTGGCATATTAAATGTATGTGCATTGGCACAGTTAAGGTGGAGGTAGTCAAGAGGCTCCTCCACATTAATGATGGGGTGGAGAGGTTTTGGCCTTGGGTGGTCCCCACCACCATAACCTCTCATGAGAGGTTAGGTTCGTGTGGTACCCACCACCATAACCGCTCATGGGAGGTTATGGTCTGGTGGTCCCCACTTCTCAACTCCCACATGGAGTTTTAGATCTGGTGGACCCCACCTCTCAACACCCACATGGGTGTTGAAAATAAAAATAAAAATGTCACACACATTTATTTTTATTTTATTCTTACACAAAAAAAAACAAAAACTAACTTTCACCCTCAACCATCTGTCGTCGAGTATAAAGTATCCTTAAGAGAATACCGGCACTGCAAGTTCAACGGTGCCCTCATATTTCAATTCTGAGCACCGATTCAAAAGTTAGAAAAACTCGCTCGCACGTTTACTGAACGTACCCAAACTAAAGTTCAAAAATTCATTCTGGGCACTTCGGGCCTCAGAATAATGTGCCATCAATATTTGCAGACTCATAAATTTCCATTTATTTTAAAAAAATTACGTGGAAATTCTAGGTCTTTACATTCTCCTCACCACAGGGCTTTACGTCCCCGTAAGCTACAACTCAAACTAAGGGAACAAGTGGGGGTACTGAGCACGCATCTAAGCCTCCTGCTCCCATGTGCTCTTTCGGAGGTTCCCGTGCTGCCAGCGAATTCGAACTAGAGGTAGAGACCATCCATGATGGATCCGCTCATGTATATCTTAAATCTCTATCGGAACCTCTGTAAAAGTCTCCCTATCGTCAAAATCCAGCTCTCCATGGTCGATGATGTGAGAAGGGTCGTGCACATATCTCCTCAGCTGGGATATGTGGAAGACGTCACGCACCCGGTGCAACTAAGGTCGGGGAGAAAAGTGGTAAGACACCTTGCTAACTCTACTGAAGACCTGAAAAGGTCCGATGAACCTCAGAGATAACTTGCCACCTCGGCCAAATCTTCGTAAAACTCATTGGGGTGAGACCCGTAGAAAGACAGGGTCACCATCCTCAAACTCTAGAGGTTGCTGTCTCCTGTCGGCATATGACTTCTGCCTACTCCGAGCTATCTTTATCTTCTCTTGGATGATCTGAACCTTCTCTATGGTAGTCTGTACCATCTTTGGTCCCACTAGTACTGACTCCTCTGGGTTAGTCTATCACAAGGGTGATATGCAAAGTTTCTCGTGCAACACCTCGAAAGGTGCCATCCCAATGGTGGAGTGATAGTTGTTGTTTTATGAAAACTACACCAAAGGCAAGTGATCCTCCCAACTGTGATCGAAGTCAAGGACAAAAGCACACAACATGTCCTTGAGAGTCTGAATTGTCTGCTCAGTCTGGCCATCTGTTTGAGGATGGAAGGTGGTGCTCAAACGCAGTTGCATCCCGAAAGCCTCCTACAACCACTTCCATAGTTGGGAAGTAAAATGTGCATCACGATTAGAGATAATCGTCGAGGGTACTCCATGCAGCTGCACAATCTCCTACACATAGAGGCCTCCCAAGCTCTCTACTGAACCCTACTCTCTGATCGGTTGGAAGTGGGCCGACTTGGTGAGTCAGTCGACGATCACCCAAATCAATTCATCACCTCTGTATGTATGTGGAATTCCTATCATGAAGTCCATGGATATCCTATACCACTTCCACTCTGGGACCTCTAAAGTCTAAACCAAGCCTACTGGTACTTGATGCTCCGCCCTCACTTCCTGACAAGTGAGGCATCGAGAGACAAACTCTCCTACTACTTTCTTCATTCCCGGCCACCAGTGTTGTCATCAGATATCCTAGTACATCTTATGAACTCTTTGATGTATCTCTAGAGGGGATGTGTGGAACTCTATCAACAGTTACTCCTGAAGTGACACTGGTACCATGGTACGTTCTCTAAAGAGAATGATGTGCTCCCCACCTTCAGAAAATCCATCAGGTGCCTATCCTGTGGATATCTGAGCATGTCGTGTCTCACAGTTAGTGTCCCCACACTGTGCCTCGCTGACTCGTTGAAGAAATGGGGGGGGGGTTACTGTAAGAAACTGAAGGAAGGATGCTCCATTTCTATCCACAATGGATATCTATAAAGTAGCCCGCTGCTCCGTCACCACACCTAGTAGCTGTATACCAGACCTCCTGTTGAGTGCATCTGCAACAACGTTCCCCTTCCTAGAATTATAGTCTATCTCGAAGTCATAGACTTGGAGGATCTCAAGACAACTTCCTTGTCTTAGGTTCAGGTCTTTCTGGGAGAAGATATACTTGAGACTCTTGTGATCAGATTACACGGTAAAACACTCACCCATCAGATAGTGCTGCCACATATTCAAGGCGAAGACCACTGATGCTGTCTCCAGGTCATAGGTAGTGTAGTTCTTCTCATGTTGTCTTAGCTGTTGAGAACCATATGCTATCACTGCTCTCTCCTGCATCCGGACACATCCAAGTTCGGTCCCTAATGCGTCGTAGTAAACTACATACCCTACGCCATCCTCTGGAAGCCTCATGATGGGGGCACTAGTCGGCCTCTGCCTCTACTCTTGAAAACTCCGCTGGCATTTCTATGGAAAAACGAAGGGTTACCCCTCGTCATGGATGATAGTGGTGTTGAAACTTTGTAGAAATCTGGAACAAACCTCTAGTAGTATCTGGCCAAACCTAGGAAACTCCATACCTCTATCACACTCATGGGTGGCTCCCAAGCAAGTACCGCCTCAATCTTCACTGGATCCACTACAACTCATGCCTCCCCATATGAAATTTCCTAGAAAGTGAACCTCTAAGATCCTAAACCAGCACTTCGAGAGATTACCATAAAGCTGGTGCTCTTAGAGTGTGTCCAGTACAACCTGCAAGTGATAGGCATGCTCATCGTCAGAAGCTGAGTAGATCAGAATGTCGTCGATAAAGACCACTACAAAGCGATCCAAGTACGGCTGAAAGATCATGTTCATTAGTCCCATGAACACTCCTGGAGAATTGGTCTCACCAAATTGCATAACCAAGATATCATAATGGCTGTAACGACATCTAAAAGTCGTCTTCTACACATCCCCATCTCACACTCTGAGCTGGTGCTATCCAGATCTGTGGTCTATCTTCATGAACCACAATGATCCCTTCAGCTGATCAAAGATGTCATCAATCCTCGAGAGTGGGTACATGTTCTTCACAATCACCTGGTTCAGGCACCAAAAGTTGACACAGAGCCTCAAGCTCCCATCCACCTTCTTGGAAAACAAAATCAGGGGTGCCAAAGGTGAAACACAGGGCCGGATGAATCCCTTCCCCTGAAAGTCATCTAACGGTACTTGCAGCTCACAAAGCTCCGCAGGAGACATCTGATACGCTGGTGTAGATATGGGTGTCATCCTGGGGTAGAAGTCAATGTAAAATTCCACCTCTCTGTGAGGAGGTAGACCTGGGACATCATCAGGGAAAACATCCGCGTACTGGTCCACCGCTATAGGATAATTCAGACTCTCCACATCAACAACTCCAAGGGTAAGGCTAGCCAACTGTTGAATAATCAGCTGCACCATCCTCCGGGTAAGTCCATCCTGCGATGCAAAGGCTCCCTTCTTGCCGGTGAAGGTAAACCTGGTCCCATCTATGTAGAAACACCGCACTTTGCGCCTAATATAGTCTATCTGAGCATGGAATGTTGATAACCAGTCCATACCTAAGATGACGTTGTAAGGCCTCGACGCTGCTACTAGTAGATCCCAGTAAAATCTCTCGCCTCCTAGAGAAATCTCACACTACTGGCACCAGTGCGTAATAATCGAATCTTCTCCCATAGGAGTCTCTAACCGTAAGGATCGAGCCAACGACTCCATCGGAATCTCCGAGCCCTGAATGAGGGCATTGGAGATGAAAGAATGACTGACACCTGTGTCTATAAGTACTCCAGCTGTGGTGGAGTAGACACAGATCATACCTCGTATCATCTCCAGAGCGTCGTGATCGTAGGCCTTAGCTGCTTGGAGATGAGCTCTCCCCTATCCACCTGCTCGCAGTGGTCGAGGTGGACCAGCTGGTAGTGGTGTTGGTAATATCTCGAAACGCCGCCCACCGCCTGTTTCACATCCTTCTCCTTCACCACGTCTGCCTCCAGCCTATGGACCTCCTCTATCGAACCTCTGTCTCTGCCAGGGCAGTCCCTCGACTGTCTGCTGATCATCTGTATGACGGGTCGGATAGTCACGAGCCATGTGACCATGCCTGCCGCGTGAGTAACACTGCATCCTCATGGAATGACTGGCTCGGTCTCGGGTGCCCCACACAACCGATCTGAAGTCATGCGGTTGTCCACCTATATGTATGGTCCTCTTGGACCTCTGTGATATTTTTCTGCTGCCAGCTGCAGAAGACTACACTATGTGATGACTGGGAGTGGGTCTCGCTGCTGGTGGCTACTCAAAAAGGAAACTCTCCACCATGATGTCTCTCTCCAATAATCCCGCCTGTGTCGAGATACTGAGTGAGATCATCGAAGCCTTGATCTCTCACCTCAGTCCCTGCTCAATGGTCCGAGCCCTGAATAATGGGTCCCGCACCATATTGGTGGAGTAGCGTGAGAGGTAAATGAACCTTGTTAAGTAATGAGCTACAGTCATGCTACCCTACTATAGATTAAGAATCTCCTATATGCGTAAAGCACAAAGAGCTGCTTGGACAATCTTTGCCGGAAACAGGCTCTCGAAATCTGCCCAGAGAAGTGTCATCTCATTGTGAACTTGAAGCATCAAGCTCCACCATCTGACTGCTGATTCCTGTAGAATGGTGGTAGTAAGAATCACCATGAGGTCGTCTAGTGTCCCTACCAGTCATAAAACTCTCACCACAGCCTCCAGCCAATCCTCATCCGCCAGTGGGTCCATCTCTCCCCTGAACCTAGGTGGACTCCTGTGGTGGAACTCGTGCAATGATCTCAAGTGGCGTGCATCGTCTACTGCTGGAGCTAGTGGCATCATTGGACCAACAGGGAGTGGTACTTCTGGTGCCTCCAATGGCGCCTCTACTGGAAAGGGGCCCTATACCGAGGCATCATCTCTCGGTGGGATATCATATCGTGAAACTCTCGGAACTCTACCTGGCTATCTGCGTGGAGGAATCCTGAAAAGAAATAGGTGCACCATGGTCAAAAGGTTATACCTGATGAGATGAAAGATATAATTGGTGAGATGACTCAAAATATCACAAAGAAAAATTTTGAAAACACACACACAATCAGTGCTTTCGTGCACTGAGTCGGAAATCAGAAGTCAGAGTCCTGGTGTATGGATACGTCAACCGCCACACCAACACTGGACTCCTTGAACTAAAAACCGCACTCACAACATGTAACAATATTGCCTCATAGAAAATCTCAGAGTCCAAGTTCTACATTAGAACCGAGTCCTCTAATACCAATTTTTCATGACCTGTCCCCTAGGGCTCGTGTTGTGACTAACCCAAGTCTGCCTTCCACATGCTAGGGGCTGGAGACTTTCACTGAAGGCATATTCCCTAAAATTGGGATGGAATTGACTTAGTAACCAGAAAGCACACGTAACTAAGAATAGTGTAATATAGGAACACAAGTAAACTGAACTATAAACAGAGTGAGTGTATTAAGTTAAAGGGGCCATAATAAAAGCCCAAATGGAAAGTAAAACTACAACTGAAATACAAAAAACTGAAGAAAGAGAAAAGATAGCTACTGGATCGTCCTCCGGGGTTCCTACCTGAAGGGTAGGTACAGATCGGCTCCTCTGCACTCCACGTACACCCGTCTCCTCTACGTACCAACACCCCATATGGTCCACCTCTGGAAACCATCCATTCCTAGCACACTCAACCTCAGTCAGTAGTATCTATCGTCTGCATCCAACACAACAAGGTGCGGGCATAGCCCGTGCAGGGATGAGTTTAACTATACTCATTAGGGACCCCAAGACCCTCCAGGTCTCACAAAATCCATCAAGGATAGAACAAAAAGTATGAAACCAATAGATAATATTAAATAGATATATTCCTATACATATACCTATGTTATCAATTAATCCACATCAATCATGAGTAAAACACATAGGTTCTGACTCAGCTCACACCAGGATTTTTTCTAGGGGAAGTAACAAGTAACATTCTGAGTCACAATGTCGAACACCTTGGATGATGGAGAACTCCTCCCCTATCGAGTACAGTGGGCCTATCGCATCACACATAGGTTCTTCCCACTAACCTTGGACTACTGAGGTACTCCTCCTGTCGAGTACCGTGGATCTGTCGCGTCACATAGAGGCACTCCCCACTGTGGGTCTACCACGTCACACAGAGGCGCTCCCCCTCAAAGCCCAGTAAGGTACTGCTCTTGTCAAGTACTATGGGTCTACCATGTCACACCGAGGTGATCCCCACCATGGGTCTTCCGCGACACCAAGGCGCTCCCCACTGGGCCTGTCGAGTCACTTCGAGTCAAACAGTCAGCAGTCGTCAAGTCTCATCCAGCCATAGGGTTCCCGCACTATGCTCGCTTGTCTCTGGGAAGATCTGCTCCACAAGATTCTGGAAAATACTCACACTAACACGAAGTCCCATGAATAAGTATCTTAAAGGTATGACACATCATAGGGGTCTCAACGTAACAAAAGGCACGTCAATCGAACGCCCGATTTGTGACTTATTAGCCATTTATTCCCAGGGGCCCAGTTAGATTCGTGCTCGATCAAACCTGATTGTTCCCCATATCAATCCAAAACACAGTGGGGTATCACTCAAAGGGACTGACTAGCTCCAAGATTTTCAGTGTCGCTGACGGTTCATCAAATAAACGTCCGGTGTCAAAGTTATGGCCAAAAGAATGTAATTGGTCTAGTGGGCCCAGGTCCGATCCGATCTGGTCAGACCGACCCGTCCCATAGTGCGGCGAGGATGCTGAGAGGGTAGCTTGGCCAAGGGGTATCATGAGGGCTTGGACCGTCCGTGGGTACTGTGTGGGAGCAGACCGGTCGTGAGGGCGGTGGACCGACCACAGGTCAGCGGACCGACCGTGGGGTGGTAGTCCGGCCCTGGCCAGGCAGCTCATGAGAGGCTGTAGGTGGTGCGGTTCGGGCCGCTCGGAGGGCCGCAGAATGGGTGGTTCTTCCAGGGCCTGAGGCTGGTTTGGCAGGGAGGCTGGAACTCCACGGGGGCGCATTGCCGTTTTGGCCTGGAGGCTTGAGCCCCATGGGTGGCGCGAGGCCAGTTTGTCCGGGAGGCCGGAGCTCCACAGGGGCGCAGGGCCGGTTCGCTCGGGAGGCCGGAGCACCGCGGGGTGGCGGGGTTGATTCGGCTGGGAGTCTAGAGGGTCATGGGGGGCTTAGCCATAGTGTGGGGTGGTGCGGTTCACAGAGTCCACGAGTGGTGGCGCCGTTGCCTTCATCACCTTCATCGCCTTCCTCCATTTCAAAGAAAACCTCAATTCAAGACAAGGATTATGGAGAGGACGGGCCATGTTAGTTTGGCATAAACTCTCCACATTAGGGTATTAGTAATTGGATTCACATGTTTAATAATGCGTAAATAGAAATAATCAAACACCCTCTCTAGAATCCTCATCAGACACTATTTCCAATCCCGTAAAAGAATTTAAGGGAAGAACATGAGAAGCGATAATCAAATAGAAATGAACCACTACCTCATTCTCTTAATGATTTTGGTGCAGGAAGGTTGTACGGTCGTCGGTTCGCCATAGATGAGGACGTCCCTTGTCGGAAGAATTCCCAAGGAAGAAGGTTGATGTCAAGGTTGGAGTTCTTCGTTGGTGGAGCGTTCTTCATCAGTGGAGCGTTCTTCGTCGGTGGAGCGTTCTTTGTGGAAAAACACATTCTTCGTTGAAGGGGTTTCTCCTAAGAGATCGTTCCCTCCAATCCTCCTTTTCCAAAACTTTTCCAATAAATGAATAACCAACCAAATTAAAATATGTTTACTATTTAGTTCGTTGGCATAAAATTCAAAAAAGATTAATTAAGTTGGCTCCACTTAATTAATTGATGAGGTTTGCACCAAAATTAAATAAAAAAGGGATGACATATTAAAGGTATGTGCATTGGCATAATTAATGTAGAGGAAGTCAAGAGGCTCCTACACATTAATGAGGGGGGTTGATAAGTTTTGGCCTCGGGTGGTGCCCACCACCATAACCTCTCATTGGAGGTCAGGTTCGAGTGGTCCCCACCACCGTAACCTCTCATGGGAGGTTAAGGTCTGGTTGTCCCCACATCTCATCTCCCACATGGAGGTTTAGTTCCAGTGGACCCCACCTCCCAACACCCACATGGGTGTTTCAAATAAAAATAAAAATGTCACAAACTTTTATTTTTATTTTATTCTTACATGAAAGACCCAAAATCTAACTTTCACCCTCGATCATCTGCCGTCGAGGTGAAAGTCTCCTTAAGTGAATATCAACACTGTGAGTTCAATGGTGCCCTCAGATTTCAATTCCAAGAAATGGTACAAAAGTTAGAAAAACCCACTCACACATTTACTGAACGTACCCTAAAAAAAGTTCAGAAATTTATTCTGGGCACTCCGGGCCTCAGATTCACATGCGGTCAATTTTTTGTGGACTCGAAAAATTCCCATTTATTTTTTTTAAAAATTACATGGGAATTCAGGGTATTTACATAGAAACTCATTCAAATTAATTAAAATACTATATATTAATAATAAAATTTATATTTGGCCTTTTATTAGGTTTTATTAATTTTTAAATCTTCATTAAAAAATTATGATGTCACAAAACATACCGAAAGAAAAAAAAATAACTATTCATTAAAAAATAAATTATTTTGGAAAATTTACAAACATTTACCTGAACGTAATGTTGATGTACAAATTTCAAAAATAATTTTCATTTTGATCAAAATAATTTTCAAAATAAATAAAATTTTAAATTTTAACAAAAATACATATTTATTAAAAAATAATAGTATTTATGACACAATCAACATTTTGACCCTTATGAAAATTATTTTTGACATTATAAAATTATATTTTCTTTTTTATTTAAATAAATAGAATTTTATAAGACTATTTCTAGAAAATTAATTTTATTTAGAATACTAAATTTTATAATAAATGTGTATATATTTTCTAAAAATACACTTATATTTTATTTGAATCCAAAATCAATTTATCATATTGACCTTATATTTATATTTATTTTATTTTAAAAATAGTAAGTAAAAAAGGGATCAAATAAACCATTGTTTAATTTAAACAATGAAAATTACACTTTTATGAACCTAAGGTCTAGATACATATCCCCTCAATACACAAACATATTCCCTAATGGTAAGGTTTTTATGACGATACTTTCATTTGGTGGATCGTATAAAATTGATCTTATGTTGATCTCCACTAGCACAAAATTATTTTATAATCAATTTCACATCAGAATAACTTGTTGAAGCTCTTCTTGGGCATAGTTTAGGGATAACCCTTGTGATTATACCTCCCTCTTATGTTTTGATAAATGGTCTTAAAAAGGTACGATCATTTTGGTTGAGGCCATTATTTCTCCATTATGTATCAATTATCTTTTTCATTACCCAATATATAATGTAATTGTAATAGTAACATTATTACCAATGGTCATAATTCAAAATATTCATATTGACCAATGGTTATTTTGATGAACGATCAGGTAGAGGTTAAATCCAAGTGGTCACCTTTTATACCCTAAATATAATTCACCATTCTCACACATCTTCATTCAATACGTTGTATATAAATGTTCTGTGATTCCCTTGATAATTTCTATCATATTTATATCCTTTCTATTTATTTTTACTATTTTTTTGTCTGGGTGATCCTTAGTTGAGAGTTCAATATTATTGAATTTACAATAGGGTGTGTATTTATCTTTTTTTTCTTACCTCCATGTATAATTAATATCAATTTTAATTAATATTTATTCATGATATGTAATGTTCTTATGAAGTTTCATAGTATTTTTCTATGACAATAATAAATTCATTAATTTAAAATAAGAGTTATCAAAAACTAAAAGGAATTTCATAGGTAATTACATCCCAGATGTAAGATATTATGTCCTCAAAATTTGTTTCCTACCTCTAAATGGTGGTATTTATCCTTCATCCCTTTTTCTGGATCCCATTTTGATTATTGAAAGTTATGATTTCTCCATAATAGTTTCACCTTTTGGGCTATATTATTAATTAAATCTTATCCCCTTTAATTTTGAATTTGGATTAGTTCTTCTTCACATGAAAAGAAAGGATCCAATTCCATACAATTTGTGTCCAATATATGTATTGGTTCTGAAATATATATTATTAATAGGGTTATGTAGAAGAAATTGCAACCACTGCAAAGATATGGGGGTTGTACTACGAGATAGGCAACTTCACAAACCAGATCTAGAATTTCATGTTGTCCAATTTACCTTGGACTCTCTTTCCATTTCTTTTAAAACCTCCTGAACCCTTTACATGGTGATATGTTGAGGAATACATGATCCCAAAAATGAAACTCTAGGTCCATCCTTTTATTTTAAATATATCTATTTTGTCCAATTTGAGAGTATTTGATATGATTTTGGATCACTTGTATCTTTGATGAATTGTACTTAACAATGTTTGTTCCATACAATTTTTCTTTGCTAACTTCATCTTTACATGTTGTAGTTATACAACACTTCCCATAGATTTCTTAATAAGGATGCATTTGAATACTTGAGTGAAACATTTTTACTGGAGAACTCATCAAATGGAATATATTGATCCCAAATCCCAAGAAAATAAAGTGAACAAGCCCTCAACATGTCTCTTAATTTTTTAATTTTCATCTCATACTTCCCATCAGTTTATGGATTATAGTTTGTGTTAACATATACTTTTTTATTTATATCATTTCAAAGGATCCTCTAGAACCTAAAATAAAATCTTATAACATGTATAACAAAATTGATTGTCGCGTCCCATAAAGTGTCATATATTATTGAATACATAGATGACCACGGTACTTAAGGGAGAAATCTTCATAAATAGTGCTAAAATGGGATGGATTTTTTAATCAATAATGATTACCCATATAACATTGTTTCTCATGTATTTACTTGTATTTTTATTAACAATGTTGATAGTTAGTTTTTCCCACTTTTATAAAGGTATGGGTAGTGGCTATAACATTCCTTTGGGTAGTTTTTGATAGACCTTCACTTTTTAACATACCATGAATCTTGTAGTATAGTTAGAGATCACACATTTTCATGTAATCACTCATGTAATTATCCCATAGACCACTATACATAGTGGATATTCCATGTTATATATAGAATATAGAGCTATGTTTTCCATACATATGTTTATTCTTTAACTTTGTATCATATGGGATAATTATCCTTTTACCAACTCTTTGTACAACTTCATGGTCAACATTGAACCCAGAAAACATTTTATTTTCCAAAAAAATTATCTTCTTTTATAACAGATGATCATTTCTTTATTATTTCATGATTATATATAGTAATTATGGTTATGAAACAATTTGGGATTGAATAGATAATGTCCCTTTCCTTATGAATCCCCTGACCATATTTTCCTAGTCCTTGATCATTAGTTCACCTGTAATGCTCATCATTATAAGAAATTTATTTTCATTCTTACTCAATGAAACAATTAATTTGTTTTTGATTTTATAGGGTGATAATGTATAGGGTGATCTTAATCCTTATTAAGCTCCAACAAAATTTTTAGTCTCACGATTAGTTACATCTACGTGAGTATATTCATCAGAACTTATATATCACACTTCTCCCCATAAATATAGTGTCTCCATATTTTAAATGTAAAGAAAACTAAATATAAATCCAAATCATATGTAGGGTAATTTTGTTCATGAGGATTTAACTATCACAAGGAATAATAAATCACTATTTTTTTCATGAGAATACATCCATGCCCATTCAATTATAAATCACAAGAAATAGAAAATCATTCCCTATTGTAGGGTAATGTTAGTATAGGTGCACTGAACATCCTATATTTCAGTACTTGGAAACTTTCTTCATAGTCCCTTTTAAAAGAATATTATCTCTCTTTTGAGGTTAGTTGTTTATCATATTAAAAATCCATCAAATTATTTCCAAAAACATTATATTATATACAAATATACCATGTATTATGAGATTCTCAATTACTGTTGTAGGATGTGGTGACTTCTCTACAACCTTTTTATTTGTTGGATCTATTTATATTCCTTCACTACCATGAATTTTTACATAGAATGTTACTTTTTCCAACCCAAACTCACATTTTATAAATTTAGAGAAATTATTCTCTTTACATATAGTTATAATTATTACCCTGATTGGATCATCATGATCATCCATAACATTGAAAAATATCACAATATCGTCTATACATTCTACCATGAACCTGTCAAGGGAGTCCCTAAGTACTCTATTCATCCAATTCAAAAATATAGAAGGATCATTAAATATTAAAAATGGAATAAATGAAAAATATAAATGTACATATCATTTATGGATGGCCAACTTTTGGGATATCCTATTTCTATAACATCAGTGAATGATATGCTGACCCGAGTTCAATCTAAAAAAATAATTAATCCCCATGAAGCTAGTCAAAAAAATCATAAATCCTTTGAATATAGTATCATTTTCTTGATAGTGATCCAATTATATTCTCTATAATAAATTCATTTCTTTAATGTTCCATACTTATTCATTAAAAAAAGAATATGTTCATCCTAAGGGGATATAATTAGATGAATAAAACCCTTCTAAAAAATAACTAGAATTTTCATATTTAATTTACTTAACAATACATATGTCATTCTATATTTGGTCTTGGATATTTTCTCAGATCCAGGTATGAGTCCTATTGAGAACACTACCTCTCTTTCTAGGTGAGGTAAAAGTAATTATTCAGTAAATACATCAATATAATCCTAAATAATGAGCGCGTAACCTTTTTTTATACTCTCCCTTCTTTATTATTATTTACCAATAATTTTCCCAATGAATGAAATAGGAGGTGGTTATTAAATAGAATTAGGAAAGGATATATCTCCATTGAAGATAATTCCCTGTTATCCCTGAAAAAATTGAAATTTCTTTTATCATAAAGGTGATATTGGAATTATACCTTGACAACCAAACTATCCAATATTTTATGTCAAATTTCTCCATTGGAATGAACGCCAGAGTTGGAGAGAAGCCATACTCACAAATGTAAATAGGGGAATTCTGATATATCATTGATGCTTGAATAGTTCATCTAGACATTATAACCAATATCTATACCACTATTTTATAAATTAACTTGATGTTTGTTACAAAATTCAATGAAATAAAATAACATGCAAACCAAGAATTAAACAACTTTCTTTCTATATTTGATTATATGATGAGTGTACACTACACAAAATCATTTTGAGCCTCAAATTAAGCCATCATGATTAGAAAAGTATTAACAAGAATTGTTTTCATCTGTTGGGGTTGATGAGGATTTCCTTCAATTTTCTTCTAATTTCAAAATTGGTTAGTTAAATTTCCATGCTCCCCACACTTTAACCATTATAATGAAAATTGAAATTGCACCATATTTAATTATTAATTAGAATTAAAATATTGAGGACTTACATATCCATATAAGTTTAGATATATATAGACATATCTTCCTCACTTGTAACATCTTCCACTTTTTTTTTAAAATTCCCCAAATTATTATTCTAATAATAATTTCACAATGGTAGTTTTAGTGTCTTTAATTCTCTTCCATAATCAATTTTTTTTCCAAAAAATGGATTCCTCATCCTCTAATTATCATTCATTCTATGAAACCACTATACATATTCATAATCTAATTATAATTTTAGTGAACTCCTTATTATTTCCTCACAACTCATAAAGTCTCTAATTACTAGATATTTTTAAAGATTTTTCATTATACCACTAAGGAACATTTTAATATTCCCATCAGAATAAATAACAATGATTGAAGTGTATTGTGTAAGATTTGAAATATTTATCTCATAATTCCCCATCCATTAATATTACCTTTTCTTAAAATAAAGGGATTCCATCTCCATTATAGTTTGGAGGGTGTATGGAAAATACTTGGTGAAACAAACTTTTTTGAATTCTTCCCACTCCCTGGCTCCGACATCATCCTTTATATTTTTTTCTCAATTAGTTTCCACCATTGATCATCATTTCCCTCATAGTGATATAATAACCATGTAAAATTCTCTTTTTCATAACAATAGTGTGTGTGAATTTTATTTTATATAGTATTGATCTATAATTATATGATCAGCGGATCAAAGGTTACACTAAAAATAGGTGGTCATTGATACAGAAAGGATTAAATTTATTATTTTTCTTTCCTTGGTGAAGTAAGATTGTTTAAATGGTTTTCCACTCCAACATCTTTCATATTTGGAATATATTCATCACATAATCTATCAAATCCATTATTTATACAAGTCCAACTATTTTCATACATTTCTCTAGAAAAATAATTCATAAGTGAGTAATTTCTTACTACTATAAATCATTGAATACCAATTTTAATGGAAGGATTAAACATGAAATTTTTAAATAACCCATTTCTATGATGACATATATCATTCATTAAAAAGTAAATTATAATTATATACTTCATAAAGGATTAAAAAAATAATGTTATAAATGAATGAATATTCTCTTGGGGTGTTAAACGAGGTGTGTTATGACTATTTTTTCATGACCTTGGGATGATCGAGGTAATTTCCAATCATCCCCTTTTAGGGTTATTTCCCATATGCTATATTTTTTCAGATCCACAACCACTTGTAGTATCTAGGCATGGATTTTGTTTCTTGTAAACCACTCACTTTATACATCACAAAAATTTGAGGATGTTTTCCTATATTTAGACTTACATAAATGCATCTCAATTATTTTTTATAGTCCTAATTTAGATAAATAACTAAACCATTCATTTAATAATAACTATGAATAATTTCCTTTTTAACAAATGATTTTTAACTTAATTACTCAGTAAAATATTAAATTAAAAACGTCAATGGACCTTTAGAGGATTAATGTCTTGAAAATTCGTCAATAAAATGTAATTTAAACAAGGAAAACCTAAATATAAACAACATAATATCCTATTAAAATTAACCTTTTTTATTCCATTGTAGGAATCTACACTGAAAGTAATTCTCTTGGGACATGCATCAATAGAAAAGAGTGATCATTAATCCATGTACGAGATAGACAATAGAAATTGAACATGATAAATTGACAAGGATAAAACATAAGGAATGACCTGATATCATAATAATAAGTAAGTTACGCATAAAATAGACATGTTTCTACAATAAAAAAATGATACATTCAATAAAAAATCACCATGGTTCACCACCAAGGTGGTATAAACCATTTTCCCATGGTTATTCAAAACGATATAATAAACTTGTAATCTATAGCCATTAATTATTTACATTATTAATTGGAGAATTATCGTGGAACAAATTTAAAATGTCTTAATTATTGTGTTCTAAATTGATCATATATCATAATAAATCATTTCATCAACAACCCATGGAGAATATAGAAAGGGTATTATATAAAATCATCATATACTGAAGTGTTTAAGGAGTTGAAAGTTTCATCATTTTGACCCAAGGAAATGGAATTTTGGATTCATACATTGTAATACCCAATAGACGAAGTATAAATAAATTTATATAGATAAAATTAAAAAAGGTCTGTTTATTCATAACATAAATAGGGATGCACGGAAAGACAAATATTTTTTTTGAAATCATAATGGGTAAAAATGTTGTTTATGGAACAAGATTATGAAGAGAGAATGTAAGTATATCATTGATATAAAAATATATTGATATTAATGGAATGGTCATAAGTTCACCAAAACATAATATCATAGATATTACAAGACTAACTACAAAGGAAGCATTAGGACAAAAAGGAGTGGTAGAAAATCTATTACCATCTGAGAAAACATTTTAATGCTTGAGGAGAGTTCCTTAGAACCATAGAAACTCTATAAAAAGGAACTAGAGTGGGAATATTAGGGGAAATTTATGGTTAATTAATATATAGTGAATTAAATGGGGGCGGTTATGTGGGTATTTATGGAAAATGTTAGAGGTTTTTTTTATTAATTTCAAAATACAGGCCATGTAAATCGTGGTTGTGGAAAATGGAAAATATTGGATTAAACATGGTTTTGGATCATGGTTTATGAAATTAAGAATGTTTATTTTACATATTTTAGTATTATAACTAAAAATTAATATTTTATATTACTTTTTTCATAGGTAAATAATTCTTCAATAAAATATTTGTTTTTTGAAAATTAACATCACTTTTAGACTTTGAAATGTTATTTATAATTTTGGAAATTTATTTTAATTAATTAAAATAAAATATATATAAATAAAATGAGTTATTTTTTTTATAGATTCAGTTTCATTAGTTTTTAAATCATTATTATATATTTAAGAACTTATAAAACATACTAAAATTATTCAATTGGGCTATTACTATTCACTAAATAACAAAGTTTTTTAGAAAATTATTAAAGTTTTACCCTAACCAAATTTTGATGTTTTGACTTCAAAATTAATTCTTATTTTATGAAAATAATTTTATTAATATGATAATTTTATTTTTCTAATAAAAATCCTTATTTATTTGAAAAAATAAATGTTTTTACGACATAGTCAACTTTTTTACCCTTAAAATGTTACCTGAGACAATATAAAATTATATTATAATTTATTGGTAAATAAATATTATTTTATAATACTATTTAATGAAAATTGATTTTATTTTAAATTCCTTAATGTATCATAAAAGTGTATATATTTTCAAAATACAACTACATTTTATATTTTATTTTATAAAATAAAATAATAATAATAATTGGATTGGGGAAACCACTTTGTAATTTCTGTAAATAAATTATAATTTTATAAAAAAGGTTGAGATACATAACCCCAAAATACATCATATTACACCCTTATGGTATAGATTTTGATAATGTTACATTCATGGGGTGTCTTAGCTAACATTTATATGGTGGATATCTCCACTAACTTGAACTACTAATATTGTTGATTCCGCTTGAGCCCTATTTGTTGAATCTATTATTGGGTTTGGTCAAGGGTAAACCACAATGACACTACCTCCCTTCTAATTTATGATAAATGATCTTTAAAAGGAATAATAATACTGGTTGAAACCACATTTTCTCCCTTATGAATAATGTTAATCATAGTGGACACATAAAGAGGGGGGGTGAATCGAGTTTCAAATAAAATTTCAGATAATTTTTTTGAAACATAAATCCCCAAAATTTGTTAACAATGCCAAGTTATCCAAATCACTATAATAAAATAATTTTATCTTTTTAAATGATTCTGAATATCTTGGTTATATCTCAGTTAAAATAATTTTAAAAATACAATAACTTTTATAACTAATCTACTCATATCAAAAATCATATATAAAAAAAATTTGAGGTAACTATCACTGTTTAGTTTTTATTAATCAATTTTGAAAAATAAAAATAGTTTGATTTAAAATAAATAATACTGAATAGATAAAAAAATGTAATTTTAAACAAGGTTTTAGTTTCAGGTAAAGATTTGATCCCATCCACTTTTCAATCAACTACTTCGAAGAAGTTAATTATTAAAAACACTAATCCAATGAAAGATTTGGTTTTACAAATAATATTACACAGGATTGTGGAAGAGATTGTGGGACCCCTAAGTGGGTTTATATTCAGGTGGCTGGTGAACCACTATAGGGAGGTTATGATTCAAAAATTCTAGCCTCATGCCATGTGAATTCTAATGATATTCTAGGTTTAGAGTAGGCTTCTGAGTCGATGTTGATTAGAGGTATTCCATGGGAATGATAAGGTGTTTTTTATTTTTGGATGGCCTTTTATATGGAATGTTCATTTTTAGGTTCACGTGATGCAGGAAAAGTTTTTTAACTATATAGATGCTAGTTAGTAGGTTGGAATCATTTTAGATGTGTTATATATATATATAAGGTTTAGGGAAACATGATTTAATATAGTCATCGATGTGATGCAGGATTACATGAGGTGCATTGGAATTTGGGAATCAGTGTGATGTGGGATCTATGTGAAATGTGTGGAATCATGTATTCTTATGTGAATTTGAGAAGATATGGGATTTATGGGTGCCAATGGTTCATAGATACATTAGAGAATCTGTTAAAATGTGTGACCTCATAGGTTCCATATATGATAGGGGACAAGCAAGGATGTTGAGGTGATACAATACATGATGGGTTTCAGATATGACATGAGTAGGATGTGGGATCCTAATAAGGTGAATGATTGATGATGCATCATGGCATGACTATTGAGTCCAAGTATGGTATGTGGACCACTGGAATTTTCCATTTTTGGTTGATTAAGAGACTGAGTAGGTAACTCTAGCTTTATAGAGAACCTTGATAGAGTTGGAATTTAACATGATAACTAGTGTAGATTGGGATAATATAAAAAGGGATGGGTATGTTCAGAACTATATTTCGATAAATCATGGTAGCTCAATGATTAGATATGTTATGTTGGGGAGATTGTAACATCCTAGGGTTTTGAATGGGTATATATTTTGGATAAATTTTAATTTTCGAGTCGGTGGTTAGGAATTTTTTTATAAATACTTGGAAACTCATTCCTGGAGTTTTTTTGACACAATACCTCATTTTAGGTGTGGTATTTGTTTTTTTGGAAGTATCAAGAATTCATGAAAACACCAGCAGAAGAGAGGATGTGACAGGTTTTTAAAAGTAACCATAGGAAAATTACATGAAATTTAATTAAATAAACAACATGTTATAAATTTAATTCATGAGTTATCTTGAATGAGTGGTGGAAACCCTAAATATACACAATAAGGAAATTTATATCATCAGTGGTATGGTCATAAGGGGACAAGGTTTTAGGATGATGTGGCTTAGGTACATTTTCGGTGATTTCCACTCACTGTGATTGGCCGACATGCTGTTGGAATCTTGTGTCCACAGATAAGACTCTGATGATGGTGTGGAGTTATCGACTCATGTGGTAAGATTCCTCTATTAGATGTGTATTAGGATGGTTTTCACCATTATTATTCTTGGAGGTTCATGCCATAGAAATCCTTGTAGATGGGGAGGATCCAATAATTTATGTTTTTGAGACCATCGATTGGGGGATGATGCTTTCCAAATATCGGGGACAGTAGTTCAGGATTATTTATAAGGATGGATATCGATGTTCATAAGTATGTTGTCTATTTAGCCAATGGTCATTTTTATGGAAGGAAAAATTTCATCGTGCATTGGGACACTATGCTTCAAGCTGATAGGAGAATTTTAGAAGGTTACTGAGGGACCGAGTTATTATTATTGGGGTGTTCCATTTCAGACACTAATACTGGATTGATGGAATGAGGTTCTTGGGGATTCATTTAGAGGTGGAACTTGAGGGTTTACTTGGGATTATTTTCATCAAGGAATGCCTTGGAATTTTTGCAAAGGATTATCTCCACTACTATTATACTAGAATTTTCTAAAGTAGGTAATCACTTACATTGGAATTCTAAGTATAAAATATGTGAGTTATAAATTTTGTGTTCATACTTAGTGACTTATTATTTTTATTAAAAACCAGATTTATCACATATGTTTGTCGAGAACATGTTTATGGTGTCCTACTAATATTTTTTATCATAACCTACATGGTCCCTTCGGGATTAATGTAGAATTAATTCTTTTATGATCATGTAAGGGTTAGATATCAGAAGATAAACCTTAATGACCATGTTAGATCTTTAGCATGGTATAGATGGCACTAGGCCTTGTGGTTTATACATCCACTGAATTTACTATTTTGAGTATTTATTTTATCTGTCAGCATGTTTCTATGTATATAATACTATGTCCCACCATGGGTGACCCTTCCTGGTTATTTTTAGTATGGAATTACATATATTAATGCTTCTACAAATGGTATCATGTTATTTTTCTTCCACAATTGGTATTTTTAAAAAATATTATTCTAATTTTGTTCTTATTTGTTCTTCCTCTATGATGGGTTACTAGTCATAATTTCTTTTGTTCTTTCTTTTCCATAGATTATATGTATATAGACCATTATTATCTTACCACCAGAGTTTAAAAATTCACCCCTATCACCACTTCACACCTTTTCTATTAGTCGAATGCCTTTTATGCATGAGGAGGTGTGACAAAGGCCTAGTGGCCCTCTGGCTTGTAGCACTGTTCGAGTTTCAAAATCATTCAGAGTGCTAAAAATGGAATCAAATGATTTATTTTACCTTGTTTTGGTTCATAATATTATGTCTATTGTACACCATAGACTAGGATACAGTTAGAACTTGGTTTATATCTTCTTTTGATGCCTATAGCCCAATGCATGGGGGATGAACTGAGTTTCCATGGTTAGAAGTTTGTTTTTATGCTATTTTATTTTATAAATGATTTTATATCCACCTCATGTGGTGATATTTGATGTGATTATTATATTTTATGTCTTTTAGCCCCAAGGCTGGTAAGAAAATTGAAAATTTTGGGCCCTAGTCCTGGTATGAAGACATAGTTTTTTCTATGCTTTATTGATGAACACATATGATGATGATATGTTTATAAACATGTGACTTGGATGAATTTATTTTGATTTTCGTTGTGAAACTATTTTTCACTAAGAATATTTTGGTAGTTTGAAGTGTCCAAAAATGAATCCAAGCCATGTTTTTCTTCTTCGACTCTCTTTTATGGAATTCTATTTAGCCGGTCCATGCAAGGGGTTCCAATGAAATCTGTATGTGATATGTGATATATGGATATATGGGTCTGGCTCTGATAGGACTAGTTATGGATTGATATGTGACACTTGACTCTAATTTTGGTAGGTGAGGGCCCATGCAGATAAATTTATATATAATATCTAGGTCTAATATGTGTAGTTAAGGGGACAATAGGCTAGATTCATGAGACATGGTGACATTTGGGGAGTGTAAGGGTGCTGATATTATGCAACTTGTTATAGTTTTCAAGATCTTCATTATATATATATATATATGTTATTGAAAATGTCTAACCAATGTTTTGGTATTCAATGAGATTCCTCCAAGACGGGCTCCAGTGGAGAGTCATGAGGGATGTGATTTGGTGTTATTGGATAATTCATTGTTTGAGACCCCTAAGGGTCAAGAAAAGGCCTCAAAGGGTTAGTATGTGATTGATTCTTATGTACATGCATAGGAACATGGTCAACTATAGGTGGAATATCTGTCATATTTGACATATTTTTGGATATGTCTTGATGATCTGCTCAAACTGAGATGGGCTTGGTTTATCCAGGGGATTGAATGAGGAGTTTAGGGCGAAGATCATTATATTGAATACATGAAAAAGGTGTTCCAGTCACAACACCCATCACTATTTTATGGTGTTGGTGTACCAAATGTGGCTGAGAACTAGATAGATCTTGTGAAGAATATCTTCGATCACCTTGAGACATACCGGGTCCAGATGGTGAATCTAGTGACATACATGCTTAGAGGAATGGGTAAATGTTGGTGGGATGTATAGGTTCATATAGAAATACATGAAAAACTATCCTGGTATGAATTCAAGACCATCTTCTTCATGCCCTTTTTTCAAAGATTCTGGGGGTAGAGAGAGCTCATGATTTCTTGAGCCTATAGTTGGGTGACATGTCAATAAAAACTACAATGATACATTCAATGAGTTTTTGCCATTCACAACTAGTATGGTGGGTGATTACATGTTGATGGTGACACATTTATAGGATGGTTTATGGTATTCCATTCGAGTGTAGGTAAAGATATTTAGGTTAGACTCATTCTTAGAGGCACAAAATCAAATGCTCATAATTGAGGGAAAAGTTATTGATTTCTCAATCTTGAGTTGAGTGATAGTATTTTGTCATTCAAAAAATGATGCTTTGTATAGAAATAATAATGGATTAGAGGTATCTTAGTTGGGAATTTAGGCCAGAGACTCAATTAGACCTCCGATGATTATGTTGTCAATAGTGTTCTTATAGTATGAGAAGATAGGTCATGTGTGAACTTCGTATGATTGAGAAATGAAGGAGTCTTGAGCTTGCGGTTAGGTTTTTCATCTTTAGAGGTTAATTAGGAATCATTATCAGATATCCAACTATATGGTAATTGGGAAAACTCAGGGATCTAAGATTGGTCCACGAGTAGTATAGAGAGTTGGTTGCTGAAATTCCAATTCACCTAAAGGTCATGGAAGATACATTGGGAGCCAACAACAGGGTCAGTGGATGGGAACTCGTGTAGCACCATATGTAGGTCAACATTGAGGATGTTAGGCTTTAGGATAAGTGCATAATATTGAACCACCAAGGTCATAGTGTGCTGGTGGGATGACATTAGTCCAAGGTTTTCCATGGGTGTGAAAAGGTGTTTTTTATTTTGGAATGGCCTTTTGTATGGAATCTCATATGTTGGGTGCATGAGGATCACATGATGTATATTGAGACTAACTGGATAATGGTTATAATGTTTTAATAATCTCTAATGATATATATATATATGAGGTGTGAGGAACTAGGATTTTTTTATGGGCATCAATGCTATTTAGGATTACTTGAGGTTCATTTTCATTTGGGGGTTAGTGTGATACAAGATTTATGTGAGATGTGAGGCACAAAAGATTCTTATGGGTATCTGAGAATATATGTTATTTATGTGTTTCAATGATTCATGAGTACTTACGAGAATATGTTGAGATGTAGAATATCATATGTGCCATGTGTGACATGGACATGAGGTAGGAATTTGAAGAGATGTAGAACTTGATGGGTGTCATATGTGAGGTAGATATGATGTGAGCACTTGGAAAAGTGGATGAGTGATGATTCATTATGAGAGGAATTTTGAGTATGGGTATGGTCATTGGAATAATTGAATTTTTGAGTTTTGGTTTGGGATGCGACCGAGTAGGTAACTTCTAAGGAGGGGAGTTCCTTGAGAGAGTTGACATGTGACTTGATAACCAGGGTTGACTAGGTTAATTTTGAAAGGGATTGTCATGTTGAAAACCATATTTGGGTAAATCATGATAGCTTGGGTAAAATCTATGTAAAGTCTAGTAGATTGTAATGTCTCAAGTTTTTGAACGGGATACTTTTCCATGTAAATTGGAATTTTTGACTTTGCGGTAATACCAACACATTTTCAAGATCTTAAGGGCATAATTAAAAGAGTTTTTTTGACCCGGGTCCTTGTTTTAGGTGGGATATATGTTTTTTGGATGTCAAATGGTTTTGAGAAAACACAAGAGGATGAGAGGATGACCCAGTCTTCCCAAAGACACTTTAGGACAATTACATGGTGTGTAATTAAATAAAAAATATGTAATAAATTTATTTGATGAGTTTTCTGGTTAGAATAGAGAAAAACATGAATTTACATGAAATGTAAATGTTAATAAATTTGTAAATTCCCATGGACGTTTTTTATAGAAAGTAAAAGGGGTCTTGGCCCCTTATTTCGATGCAATGTAGGGGTACTGCCTCAGGAGCTCGTTCCCCTCTCCATCATTATCTTAAGGGACTTTATTTATGTAATGTTTGATCTTGGATCTTCAATATGTCAGTGAATATGGATTAATATTGCTAAAAAACACATTCTTGTAGCATATATTCATCTTTTTTATCACCATACAATGTGTTCAATCTATGTGATTCATTTACCAAATATTTAGGGTGTTTATCTAAAATGGGGATTTCTTCCAAATAAGCTCGATTTAGGGGCTGATATCATATAATAGAATGTCATACATTAGAATATAGTTGGTACTAATATTTATATTTTATTTTTATCATATTTTAGGGGTGAATTGTTGAGCGTGTGAATGGATTGTCTTAGAGAGATCCTATTCATTTAACATATTTTCATTAAATAAACTAATTAATTTCATGGGATGCCTATGAGTCTGTTTTACCTAGTTGGAAAATGGTATGGGCCTTGTGAGAGGCTTCAAACATTGTAGAACTTAGTATGGGGTGTCTATTTTATTAAATTATGTTCATAATATATTTCTTTAGATAGTTCCACAGGAGTGTGACAAGATTGGACTATGGATTTAAATGGTGAAAACTATACGTCTTGTGGAAAATTTGGTCATCTGGTTAGGATTTGTAAAGATAATTTGGATTTTTTTCCACCAATTGGGAGACCTGGTCATAAATTTGAGGTGAATAGGTAATCAGGTTATGAGCATGGCTTGGGTGATATTGGATGGTGTTGACCATCAATTTGAGTGACATGGTCGCAGGGGAAGAAGGTGTTGGGATGAAGCAATTTAAAAGATATTTTGTTGATTTACAATCACTATGATTGGATGAAACACTATTAGAGTTGTTTTCAGATAGTTATATCTCATATGATGAGGCGGTGTTGACCACTCATGTGAGTAGAGGCCTCTAATTGATGCGGTTTAAGATGGTGTTGAATATCTGTATGGTTGGTTTTTCATTCCATAGAGATCCACATGGATGGTGAGGAGACATCAGTTGATGGTGTTGAAACTATCAGTTGGGGGATGAGGATTTCCATAATTTGATGTTGTTGGGAAAGTATTTTTTTGCGAGGATGGATATTTATGTTCCTTAGGATGTCAACTTTTGAACTAATAATGGTTATTATTAGAGAACATATATTGATGTGCCTCGGTACACTGGGTTTCAAGTTGAGGGGTTCTTTTAGGTATAGTTATGAGGGAACATATTTTTATTATTTGGGAACACCTCTTAGGATATTGATTCTTGATTGATGGCACATGATGTTGGGGGATTATTTTAGTGGTGGAACATAAGGGTTCACATTTGATGATTTTCATTAGGGAATGCCTTGGGCTTTATTCTAAGGATCCTCTCTACCAAAATTTTATTGGCATTGGCTGAAGTAGGTGATTACTTCCTTGTGGTTGTCGAGTACATTGGAAAAAGGTTATATATATTTTGGGAATTATCATTGATTTATTAATTTTAGTATACACCTACTTTATCACATATGTCAGTTAGACAAACATTAGTGGTAGCCTACTGGGATTTATTCTCACAGCCTACACGGTCCCTTCAAAATTCCTCTAGACATTATTTTTTATTATTTAAGGGTTCAATTTTAGGAGATAGACCTTAGTGGTCATGTTCGACCTTTATTATGAGATTGATTCCAACATAACTTGTTTTTCTTGCATCATCATGAGTTACTATTTTGGGTCATCCTTTTCCCTCTTAGCATGCTTATATGTATATACTTCTATGGTCGACCATGGGTGACCCTCAATTTTTATTATTTTTAAAAACTTAATTTTATGAATTCTTATATAAATGTTATCATGTGATGTTTATTCTATAAATGGAATATTTAACATTTATTATTTACATGATATTGTTGTCTTTTCCTAAGTTACAGTGGGTTACCGATCCTGCCATCTTGTAGTATTTCTTTTCTAATGCTTATATTTATATAACACATTATTTTCTTACAACCACAGTTAATAGTATCCCTGCTATCAACTCCTTTCATCCTCTCTACTATTCTATAGAATTTGGTGTACAGAGATGTGCGCCTAAGGCTCGGTGACCTTGTGGCCCATAGCACCGTTCCAGTCTCAAAATGGGTCACGACACTACAAAACATTTCATGGTATGTTTATTTAATCATAGAGTCTATTCATTTTATCTTGTAGTAGGTATTACTCTTCACTTAGATACTAAAATAACACAACCATTTAGTATATTACATAATGAAAACTTCACTTAAATTGGTAGAGTAACTTTATTTCTTAATAAAGAAGTCAGTTTCCTTCCTACAGTCACTTTACTAATTCATATTATATGGTATTTTTTAATAACAATAAAAACATATATCTTTTATGGTAGGATTATTTTACATGTATTAAGGTGAGTATAAATTCATGGAATGTTCTTCACTTTGAAAAAATTTATCAATATGACACATGGTAGGTAGTTTATTTATGTTTTTAGGTGACAAAATCACATGACCATAATAGTTAGTTTAAATCCATCTCACGGTAATCACATTAAAAATATGTTAGTTGTTCATTGTATGTTCAAGACATATCCATTTTTGAACGTTTATATAGAAAATAATTTACTAATATAAATCATGAAATTAATTAATAACATTATAATAATGATTTGGACTTGTTAAAATAAAGAGTTACTGGAATAAAACCACAAGAACCCATTTTATTATGATCAGAAATCATGGAATTTAAAATGAAATAAATTGAATAAATTAGAAGTGTATTTTTAGAGGATTGAATTCAATAATTAGTAGGTCATTGGAATCATTCCATTTTTCCAATCAATTCAACTGATTTAAATAAAATTTATCACTTACTACACATTTTGGTATTATCAAAAAGTGAAGACAAATAAAAGTATAAGAAATATGGTAAAACATAAATGATAATAATAGAAGATATTCCCTTAATACACAAAATGGGAGTTACAAAACGGGTTACAAAAAATCCCCTATGAGAGAGTCTTGTCTGAATCCAAGTCTGGTACATCCCTAATCTATAAAGGAATAATAAGATCATTTCCAATATAATTATAATAAGGGTAATAGGTTATATGAGTTGAAAAGATGGAAGTAGGGGAACCAATGATTACACATATATAAATATTTCTTAGTCCATCAAAGGCTTTCCTAGGATATATGAAAAAATAATTAATTGTAAATTATGTAGTTGAGATAGGTAGGAAATAAAATTGACTAAAGGTTCTAGGATAGTTGTATGAGAAGTGTATATACAAGGTTCCATCAAATTGGTAAAATCCCATGCCACTCTAGATCTGTGATCCAAATCCTAAAAGAAATCATATTTATTCTCTATAAAAGCTTCCAAAAATAGATTCAAGGCCTTAATATTCTCAACACTATACTCAAAAGCATGAGTTTAGGGAGGAATCATTAGATACAAGGAAAGTGTTATGAAGATAATCTTTAAATAAGTACTGGTAATGATATGGAAAATATAGTAATCAATGGCCTTATTTATGGATTCATTGTATTTCCTATATTTCTTCTCATATTTTCTTACCAGTGATACTTTAAAAGAAGCATGGGTTTAAAATAAATAAAAAAATATCTTCTTAAGTTAGTATAAAATCATAAAACATAATTTTCAACTCATCCCAAATGAGTTTCCGGATATTTTTTTCATTAATGACTGACAAAACTAGTGGAGCTCAAGAATGAGCATGAATGAGTGAACTCATAAACTTTTTTTCTTATAGTAAAATAATATTAGAAATGTATAACTATAGATCACACAACTATTATTTATGATATGTAATGTCATTTTAATAGATTCATATCAATATATTATTTTTACTGAAGTGGAAAATCACAATAAACACTCTCCTAATGATATCTTCTTCTCTAGTGGGCTCCATAAACCTCACAAATCCATGATTTTATTCCATTAAAACATACATAATATTATATTTGATTTCATTTAAATCATCATTGTCAACACATGATGTATAATGGATATTTTTAAATAGATCATAATCTTATTGACTACCATATAACTTAAGGATGACCTCCACTAATTCAACTTTATCTAGATGTTCAAAAATTCTACCATTAGTATCCACTTATTCCTCATGAATATCAAGAAAAAAACCTCAATATTATCACCATGAGAACTACATTTCACTACTTATTCACCTTATTTTTTCATAGTAGGACCAAATATATCATAGAGAGTATGTTTAACTTATGGTCTTATTATAGATACCTCAAGAATCTATTATGTATCTATAGTAGAAATAAGAGAAACATCACAAACTATTTGAGTATAAGGGACGGCAGGTCTACTACATCCAAGTGAACTAACCCCCTCATCTTCATTAGAATATGTATAATCTAGCTAAAAAAGAGATATAGGGTACTTCTCCACCTTATATGGTGCTCTGTTATAAGATACCTATGATTAATTCCAATCAAAAGATATCCACTTGATCTATTTTATTCAACCTCAATAGTCTCATCAAACTATTTCATATATCCACAAGAAAAAAACCTATGTCAAACAGAACCTCATATTTAAGAACATAATTATGTGATGGTAAATAAATGTAGTTTTATGTGGTACAAACGATATAGAAGGATATACATCCATATTAACCTTTGGAGAAGATCTTAATTATTTATCAAAATCTACTATTTCAACATATTTTACCTTATATTTATTTCCAAAATCACCTCATCATATGAATATTGAACAATCTAATCATTTTCAAGACCTAAATCCACAAGATCCATTGGTCTATCCAGGTACATTAATTAACTAAACTTTTTATAAATCATTTCTGCATCAGCTATTCATTCCACTTTGCATGGTTTCCTATTAAATTTCATCTATTTAAAAATATGTTGTGTAAAGAAAACTATATGAATAGGTAATGATTTACTCCCAATAAGGAACTAAGACTTTTTACTCTAACAAGGATGAAATAATATAAGGGTAAGGGAGATAAATAAACATTGAGGTAGGCTTACACCACACAAACATATGTGATTAATATGAAAAAACTACTTTATAATAAATAAGAAAAACCTGAAATTATGACTTGGGATTCTAAAATCCCCTTTCCTTAGACAAATTAGGTGTTGGATAAACATGACTAGAAGCTTACATTCATTACATAACTCAGTAGGAAAATGTTTACAAGGATTATTATTTGCATTTTTCTATTTAAAATAACATTGAAACTCAATGAGTTTTTGATTAATTCTATAGGAGATCTTGTAATCCTCATATTCTCCTCTGTATGACACACCCAAGAACATTGGCCATCACCTAGTGGAGAACATCTAAACATCACTATTAATCGTTGTCTTAACAATATCCCTTTCCTATCAAGGAAAAAATTCATGGTGCGTATAAAATTCCATTATAAGAATTGGATAGAATGACTTACCATTATATTTAAAAAAACTAATCCAACCTTGACACATAGTCTCATCTAATGATAGTAATTTACTAAATTTTAACCACTGTGAATGAAATTACTTTTCTATAGAAATGATATTTTCAAATAGGTGGGGATAGTTCAGATTCACTGTTGCACTTGAGCTGGACTTTGATTTGTTCAACTTCTATAAAGGAGGAAACTGAAAAGAAAATGTGATTTCCAAGAAACACCTCATCCTTGAAATTTTCAATTCAATTTTTATAGAATGATTCAGGTTTGAGAGATATATTAAAAACTATAATTATAAATTATACTATAAAGAAAACTATATTTCAATTTGAAGTAGATGATTTAAAAGAAAGAGTGGTATTCTGGAAAAAATTAGGTGTCAATTCGATTTCAGATTCAAAATCAAGTTTAACAATTTAGGGGGTAAAATAATTATATAATTAAGTGAAATACAAAAATAATATTTTCACAAAAAATTATAAGCATGAAAATAGGCATATTATTTCTTTTGATAGTGGTTTCATGAAAAAAAGTATGGTAGTCTTTCTAACTAAGATATCATGGTATTCCAATGGTAATATTGAAAATTTTATATTAGGAAGTAGTGAATACCTGAATTAATACTCATTTAATTCATACTAAAAACATTACCAACTAGTCACAATATATATACTAACCATATGAAAAAAATTCATGATCGGTATACTGATCATAGGAACCACATTACACAAAAACTTCAAGAGAAACTCAAAAACAATGTTTAAATAGTTTAAAATAAGAATTTAATAACAAAGGTAATTAAAAAAATTATAAATAATTTATCATGCCTAATTTTCGTATTTTATAATTGATAAGGTCATCATTCAGGATCTTTGTAAACATATCTACAAGCCTACGTTCTATACCAATGAAATCAAGAGTGATATAATATATTAGAAAATGATCTCTCAAAAATTGAAGTCTTACATCAGATTTATTGGTTATTTAATTTGACATAGGATTTATAGAAATTCTTCTCTCACATGTATTTTCCAAATTTATAGATACATGAATGAATTGATATCCATTGTCTAAAAATATATATTTCATCTACAGAATCTATGAACAATTACTACCTTCAGCTATGTACTTATATTTAGTGATTGATAATGAAATATAATTAAATTTCCTAGTACACTATGACACTAATAACATTCATAAAAATTGAAATATTCCAGAATTATTTTCTTATCTGACATATAACCATAAAAAAGAAACATTTTATTTTCAATCTAAATCAAAATTTTTTCATCTGGAATAATAGAATACAAAGTTAGTAATAACTATGTAGTATTTGATAATTATTTTCAAAATATGTAAATGTTACACATGTGGATTTTATTGAAAAAAATAAAGAAACTATAAATTATATTAGTCTACCTAGTAGTTAAGTTTATTAATTTTTCCATAATACCTCTGTAAGTGGTTTGATCAACCCTTCTCCCTAATTGAACAAGATTTATATTATAGATTTCACTCATGGGAGTATCACTACCTTTAGTACTATCCAAGAAAAAATGTTTTAAAAGATAATTAGTGTACGTAATTTTATTTAAAACAATTTATTCTTTATTTAGGTAAATTTCAAAACCATAAAATATTTTATGTTTACCCATAAAACTAATTTCATGTTCATTTTTCATTATTTTGGAAAACCTAGAGAACATTCAATTTCTTGAATATCCAAAAAATAACATCATCAAAATATATTTTTACTTCTAAAACATCTTTTGAAATTCTCTCAAAAAATAAAGAAGGGGTTTCTATTCATTTAATAACACCATTAGAAAAAAAAGTAATCTAAGCCTATCATACCAAGATCCAGTAGCTTGTTTTATAAAATAAATAATTTGTTAATTTAGCTAAATTATTTGGATATTTTGGGTATTGAAATACAAAGGGTTGTTCAACAAAAATATCATTTTCTATATAACCATTAAATAGTTAACTGTTGACATCAATTTTATGTCGTTTCAAATCCAAATTCACTATATAGGATAGAAACATTCTAATGGATTTAACTCAAGATAATGTTACACAAGTTTCCCCATACTCAATAAATTTTTTGTGACTATATCCTTATGTAACCAATCTAAATAACTTTTTAATTATAGTACCTGAATCATTAACCTTGTTTCTAAAAACCCATTTTGTTCTAATGGTTATGTATTCATGGGGTCTAACAACTAGTTCCCAGAATCAATTTCTTTAAAACTGATTTAACTCATCTTACATAGTCATTACCCAAAATTCATCATTAATTATATCATTGATGTTATTAGGTTCAATAGGTGACAAAAAATATTGATTTTAAACTTAGTTTCTATAAGAAACTACAGTATATATTCATTTTTATTGATCTCCTACAACTATATATAAGGGACTATATTTATGAGTTCAAATCGCTATAGGACTAGAGGGGTTTGAGACCATATTTTTATCTATTTTTTTTATAGTTTAATGAGGAGGTATAACATAATTTCTCTTAGGTTTTGAACTAATGTATATATTGGAAATATTATCCTCTAAATTTCCAAATGTGGTCCTAGGATCATGAATATCTGTCTCATCAAACACGAAATGAATAAATTATTCCACAATCATTGTCCTTTTATTAAATACACTATATGATTTACTGGTTTTATAATATCCCAAGAAAATTACTTCATCTCTTTTGGAATAAAAATTGTCTAAATTCCATATTGTGTATGTATGAAGAGTTTGAAACCAAAAACTCTGTCATTTTAATTTTATTATCCCCTATTCCATAATTCATATTGGTTCTTTTTTAAGAGTGGTCTAATTAAAATTGTATCAATTATATAGAAAGATGTATTTATCACCTCTACCCAAAATTAGATAGTTAAATCATACTCATTGATGTAGGTCTATGAAATTTCATGAAGGGTTGTATTTCTCATCTTTACAAGACCATTTTACTTTGCGGTCCTAGGAGTAGATAATTTGTGACACTAGCCATGTTATGAGCATAATGATTCAAACTCTTGATTTTGAAAATAAAAAACATGATCACTTCTTAAGGTATTTATTATATGTCTACTAAGATTCTATATATATCAAGAATGTTATGAAAAATAGGATTGATCAACACATTTATGGGAATGAAAAAACAATCATGTATATATTAATAATCATCCACCATAACATATGTATTTGTTTTACTGCTAAACAAGAAACTTTAGAAGGTCAAAAAAATCCATGTGAACCAAATCGAAAGGATGATATATTGAGACTTATTTCTTTGGTTTGAAATATTTTTTTATTTTTTTCCCTTTTTATAAGGATTATAGACTTTGTTTGTAAGAAAATATAGATTACTTAGATCCTTGACTAATCATTTCCTAGTTCGATTTCTAAGGTAGAGTATATTAAATTTTTTTATTATACTATACCAAAACTAATATTCATTGTGAAAGACACTTAAATATGAAACAATATGGGAAAATAATTAATTTAAATATAGATGATAAAAATTTTCATTTCACATGGTAGTAAAAACTAAATCATCTTTGGTATAAAAAGATTATCAAGAATTGTTTTGAAAATTGTATCCAAACCCATCACCATATAATTTTGAAATTATAAGTAAATTATAATTTCATCCATCAAAAGATAAGAATTTAGAAATTAAAACATTATTGGATTTTCCAATTTGGATGAGTGAAATGATTTTTCCTTTTGAATTTTCACCAAATTTTTCTTATATATCATCCAATTTAAATATTCTCTTAAACCATGAGTAGTACCCAGTTATATTTCTATAATATACACTATAAATATACTATAATTTCATACTAGAAATCTTTAATAGGGTTTCAAAAAAAAATCTTTACTTAAGAAAATATTTTGGTACCAATATTTTATTATGTGTAGAGGTGTTTGAAATAAATGATTTAGATATCAATTATTGTTCAACTAGTTTCTTATAAGAATAAATTATTCTTTATTAAATAAAAACATTATTTGGTCCAACAAAATAAGAAATACTAATAGAACCTATTAAACTAGAGCTTCTGAAAAA
The DNA here is from genome assembly GCA_963277665.1 of Viscum album. Classification (NCBI taxonomy): domain Eukaryota; kingdom Viridiplantae; phylum Streptophyta; class Magnoliopsida; order Santalales; family Viscaceae; genus Viscum; species Viscum album. Next base: position 1,399,862,111 of record OY728121.1, on the reverse strand, counting down.
CATATTCTTACAGATTTTCCTCTTTCAAGGTTGACATCAAATTCCAATAGTATATTTAAAAGTTGCTTGTTTACCAAGAATTGAGGTTAGATTTCTTATTACATTAATTAATATCTCAGGATCATTATTTAATTCATAATTAGATAATTATAGCTCATTATATTCTTGTAATAGTTGATAATTATTTTCTTCATCTTCAATAAGATCAGTTTTAAAGTGAGGAGACACAACGTGCTATTTATTAAACATTTATATTTACTTTATAACTCATTAAATGCGTCTTATAGTATGTTTCAAATTTGAATCAGTTAATATATATATATATATATTTCCTGATTCATTTTCATTTTTAGAATGACTATAAATGTTATTGGGAGATTCATGAAAAACATTCAATACATCATATATGTTTATCATTAAATACATATTATCTTTGTCATTTATCTCTTCAGTTATCTAGTATGAAGTAGTTGATCTGTCCTATGAAGCACTGAAATTGGTTTTAATATCATTTTCATACTTTTTTCCTTTGTCTTCATATTTCTTCTTATACATGAGATTGGGACAGTCCTCTTTGATATTTCCTTTTCTTTGAAACTTGTAGATAGTCACTTTATTATTGAAGTTATCTGTTTTCCATTATTTTCTCCAATTCCAATTATTTTCAGGAATTCCTTTGTAATTTTATTTTTTGAAGAACTTTTTCATCTTGTATAATTTCTTAAAAAAATATGGATAGTTATGAAATTTCATTACCACTTTCTAATGGTGATTCCTCATGACATAAATTCTATCTTTGACTTTCAATTCTAGAATTAAGTCATAAGACATAAAGGTTACCAACTTCCCATTGGGTTCATCAACTTTTACTTTGTTTACTTGTAGTTTTTCTTAATAAATCATGAGATTTATAGTATGTAATTTTTCTGGAAGTGTATTAATTTCATAAGAGTCTCTAATGGGAATATATTATCCTCTCCATCTATCTGGTAATCATCATAGAAGTTTCATGGCTTGTTCCTTATCAGTAACCTATTTACTCAGGGAATGAATCATGGTAACAATCTCATTGAACCTAAGATACATGTCAGAAATGGAATCATTGGAATTAATGTTAAATATATCATATTTAATATTATATGTATTCAATTCAATTTATTTTACATTTTATATTTCATCAACGGGTACAGAAAGGGTATCCCAACTATAAAAAATAGTAGCACTAGAATATATTCTATTGAATCTTTCATTTCCTAAAGAAAATTAGAAGGAATTTATAGCTTTATAGTTTAAATAATATTCTTCCATTGTGAAATCACTTCATGTAGCTCTAAATATTTTATTTTTTTTTCATTTTTATCTTCAAAAATAGACTAAAATACAAATACGTTACTTTTAAATTAATTTTATTTTTATATTCAATTTACAATTTTTTTTGTTAAAATATGGTGGACAATTAGTGGAAAATACTTTTTATCTATAATTATCCATAAATTATTAAATTTAAATCCTTCATAGTTTTAATATATTTAGATACCAATACATCATAGTAAAATGATATTTTTGATGTTGTTCTAATACAAAATTTTGGTCCTAGTGGAAAACTGAAGTGGGTGGGGGGTGAATTAAATTTGAAATAAAATTTCAATTTCAAAAAAATTTAATGACATAAATATAATAATATGATATTAATTAAACATTAAAAAAGTAGTATTATTATATAATTTTATTATTTGAATGGATTCTCACAAGATCAATAATAGCTGAGTTAAAATACTTCTAAAAATAATCTATCTTTTGTAACTAATATAATCATATCAAACACTATATATAAATAACCAATTTTAGTTTACTAATAGAGTTATGATTTCTTAATCAATTTTAAAAATTGAAACTTATTTGATTTAAAATAATGAAAAAAACATACAATTGAACTTTAAATAAGGCATTGAGTCTCAAAATGATATTTAATCCCTTACACTTGGAAATTAAATATTTACAAGTAATTTTTTTTAAATAAATTGATTCACGACTTAGGATGAGTTTTAAAAATGATAACATAGTAGGATTTACATGTAAAAATAATCTTACATAGTTATACTTGGGATAAACAAAAGTATAGGTCACACGCAACCTCTTAGATAATTGTTCATTAGAATACAACTGGAAAATATTTGAAAGAGTGTTAAGTACTCCCTTGTTTAGCTCAAGATTTTGTGTTGTTCATATAAACCTAGAAATAGAAAACATAGATCAAATATATTTCATAAATAGAAAGATTAAGATTTTCTGATATTATAGAAATTTGTTGTTTATTAATCTGAATATCATTAGTTTTTTAGGAGATCTTTGAAATTTCCTTTTGAAAGAACTCAGAAAAGTTTTACACGAGGTTTTGGAAAATAGTGTGTTGTGAAATGCACTAAAAGAGTGTTATTTTTGGTACATGTTCAGGGATATGATTCAATATTATTGTATATAAGAGTTTGTTCTCTCTTATTTCTTATTTCAAATAATCTATTTTCCTCTTAAAAATATTCATCTAAATTAGTCATTGAGGAATAATCAATGCAGTAATAAATTCACAGGTGCATTAATTAATGCTAAAAAATAGCCATTATATATTTGAAAAGATATATAGAAAATTTTGATATGGAAAGATATATTAACTTATTACAAGGTTTTTCAGAAAATAAACATGACATGATTAGTTTTTATAGTCAGTAGGAACATAATCTTGTCATAGTTGGTTCATTTTTTCATGAGGTCAGTTCATTTGATCTTGTCGTAGGAATTCCTCTCCTTGTTTTTACTATAACAACAAATAGGGTCAATAAATTACTTAATGAACATGTTTATTTCCATGGAATGGTTACATGATTTCCTCACATGGTAGGTTGTTTCCATTAAATGGTTACTTTACCAATTCAAATGGGCATGTATTTTTTACTCATGATTTGTATTTATCCATATTAAGGTAGGATGACTATACATGCTATAAGGGGATTATCAATGCACAGTAAGCTCAACTTTAGTGAACGATCATTTCAAGACTTGACAAAATCTATCAATCTTATGCACGATTGGTATTCTATTCATATAGTAAAGTGAACTGTTCACTTTACCTTCTTGGTTATTTAAAATCCTTCACATAGTAAGAACATTGCACATATGGTAAGTTTCCATAGTTTGTTCTAAACATATCCATTTTTTAAGGTTTCTCTAGAAAATCATTTTCTATTAGAAAACATGAAATTCATTAATTAAATTGTAAAAATGATTTGGGATTATTAATTTAATAAGGAGTTAGAATAATCAAATACATAAATTATCCTTTATCATGACCCTTTATATACCATAATTATAATGGTAACATTATTAATAATTGTCTAAATTCCCAACAGTCATATTGACTACTAGTCAGGTAACAATTAGATCCTACTGGTAACATTTCTATTTATACCATATATATAATCCACCATTATCAAACCTCAACATTGTTTAATTTTATATAATGTTTCTAAACCCCCTTGATAATTTTTATCATATTACTAACTCTTTTATTTGTTTTTATTTTTTTATTCTATGAGCGATCTTGATTGGAGATGTTAAGACAATGAAGTTTAAATTAATTTGTAATTGTTATTTTTTATTTATCTCTAGGTATTATTTATAGATATTATAGTTAATATAAATTCATTATATGTAATGTTATTATGAAATTTAATAGTTATTATTTGTGATCATAATAAAATAGTCATTGTAAGTTAAGAGTTCTTAACAAAATAAATTATTTTTCTTGATCTTTAAATTAGTATGTTAATTTAATGGAAATAAATGGAAAATATAGTTTTTAAATCAAATTTCAAATTATTATGAAATATTTTTACTTTAAAATAATTTTAATGGACCATTGTATGGTTTATTATAAAAAATTATTTCTCATGCATATCATCCTTATAGGTTTATCCAATTCGGCATGGATGTAGATGGATGGTATCAAATTTTTTTGGTTTGGGTATGGATGGTGCCTAGTGAAAGTGTTTCACTCAATGAATGAAGATAGCAGTGAAGGTTGTGTTTCTATAATTTTAGTTTGGCTTTTTTGATGCATCATCCTTTATGAATTTATGCATTTCACTCTATTCCCTGATAAGTTTGGGTTAATATATTGATGATATCTTGTATTGTATGTTTTTTTGAATTGATTTTTTTTCATTTGATATGTATATACATCTTATTTTTTCATTTTCTTCATATATGTTTTATATGATTATCTCATGATGCAACCATCCACCATATGGAATGGTTATGTTGGGTATTTGTTTAAAAACCCATGAATTTTTATTTTTGTGGAGAAATTGTTCCCATGACTAAATTAATGAAGCATTGAACATTATAATCAGCATAGGGTGGGATCAATATTCCCCTCATGTATGTCGTTTCCAATATCAAGTTCATGTGTTATTGGTGAACAAGGTTAGTTTATGACAAAATGGTATTATATCATAAGTTATTTTGAAGAAAAATGTTTTTGAGACAATGTTTTTATTTAGGGATGATTCATATATTGAGGTAGGATCATTCGAATTTGTAGGGTTGGTTTTGGGTAGGTGTTTGATCACCACCATCCATGGTGAAAACTAAGTTATTTGGACTTTATTTGGTGTTTGTGTCTCAATTATAAGATTGGTTCTTGGATGGTTTCAAAATTTTTGGTCTTTATTTGTGTGTTTATTTATGGTGTCGAGAGTTCATGAGTTATTTTCAAAAGCTCCAATAACAGTAATAAATTTTTTAAGGAATTTAGGAAGTGTTTGGTAAGTATACACTGTTTGGAAACCCATATATAGGTCGTGGTACTAGGTCTGGATTACTCCCTATTATCATTTCATGGTTAGCCCACATCCTACCAATACCGTGCATCAGAATCATGCACAGTTGGTTCTTATTATGGATTTATGTGGTTTCATTATTAATTATTTTGTATTCAATTTTTTTATTTTAATGATTTGGTATTATTTAGGGTATTTATTTTTAATGGATAATTTTGTTTTTTTCATGGATTTTATTTTCAAAAAGAAAATTAGTTTTTTTCTTTTGAAAAGGGATTGGTTATTTCAGAATTTAGGATATTTCACTATTTTTATTTATTGCTTATGGATAGTGGGAGATTGTAATAGTTTTTATATGATAAATAGAGTTTATTTGAGAGTTTTTAAGCTTTTATAATAAAATTTTTATGAAGTTTTATAACATATTATTTCCTTGGATTTTAAAAACCTTATCAGTAGGAATTGTTTTTAGAATTTTATGGGTGAAATGTGATTATAGGTTTGAAGGGAAATTTTCTTTTTTAAATTGTAAAATTTTTCTTAAACAAATTATTAATGAAAACTCATTATAAATAAGAGTATTTTTCATATTCTTATATGTTTTGTGAGATGGATACTAGTTTGATTCTAGTTTTTCTTTAATTTAAGCTGGGTACTTTTGGTGTATTATTTTTTACGAAATTATGGTATTTTGGGATTTTTAAATGGAATATTAGTATATACTTATTGATAAATGTTTGGGTTAGAGGAGTTTCAATATATAGTTGTTTTTATTTTGATTTTTTCCTGAAAGTGAATTCACCCATCAATTATAAATTTATTCCTAAATGGGAGTTATTGGTGGTTCAAGAAAAGTGATTCCTATAGCTAACAAGCTGTGTATTGGTAATTTTTTTTCCATCTTCACCAGCTAGAGAACATAGTGGTTTAAATATTATAGCCCAACCTATGGATTTCATTTTAGAGTTCCATAGTTAGAATCCATGTCACATCCTTGGTTTATAAGATTATAATAAATCAAAGTAAAAGTTTTAGTGTATTGAGGAGATCTTCCTCAAAATTGAGCTCCCTGAGGATCTTAAGATAAATTATTCTACCTTTATACTAGACTAACATATTTAGAAGTGGTTGAAGTTAACTATTTCGACATATCCAAAGAATGCCGATTCATGGGATTGCTTTAAGATGATTTCCTCTAGTAGGTTTTTCCTCATACTATGAAAATACCAAAGATGATAGAATTTTATTTCCATCCAAAAGTTTATGGGTTAGTATTAGAATATGTTAATAAAATTTCCATATTGGATCCATACATTCAGTACCTATACCTGGAGGATTCATTGAAGGATAAATAATTTGAATGTTTTCCTCGACCATATCTTTTATCCACAATTTATTATTTTGGGCCTTAACACAGATAAAGATGTTGTGAAGAATGATATGATTATTGAATCCGAAAAGGAAGTTATTCCAATAGTGATCAATGGTACACCCATCTATGGGGGTGGTAGTGGGAGATACAATTAAGGAAATGTAAAGAAATAAAAGTTCCTCCATCTTGGTTGTGGCATGAAGTGGCCATCCAATTTCATCACACAATACACTTCTAGAAGAAAATGTTGGGTTCACCAATAGGGTGGGAAAATGAGACATAATTAGTCTCATTTTCTAGAAGCATCTAATTATTCTCATACCTCTATTCATCTAGTTCATCAGTAAGGGTCATATAGAAGATTAAATCATTTCAATGGTTGAGAAATATCCTCATATGTATAAGATCCCTAGTTTTAACTCACTAAACATGGCGTTGAAGCTGTACATGTTCGATGTTTTCCTATATATTCATATTTAATAACTATTAAATATTTCTACCAATGTGTTGTAATACTGTTTCATCATGTAGTGTACCATTTTTAATGATTTTACTAATTTATTAAAGATAATATTCTACTCATGGAAATTTAAAATGGTTATATATTAATATTGGTTGTTTTTTTGGTGAATCCTATTTTTTTCCTCTTCTGTTTTGATTTGTTGGGTTTTATTTGGATTTGTGGACCTATACAGGTTTTTAATGTAATATGGAAACATGAATTTATAATAAAGTAGGGAGACCACTATAAAGGTGTGTAATTAATGGAATTATGATCATTTCTCCTCATCTCCCCCTTTATATTTGTAGTTTCTAGTTGGTGGGTAAGTCATATTTTCCTACACGACCCAAACCATCCATTTGACTTTTTGAATGATTTGGAGAATTGATCATTTTATGGATGCTCTTAGAGGTTGGTAAATGTCATTATATGTAACTATGTTTTATTTATTCTCATACCATGGTTATATTTTGTTTTGGAACCTCTTTTGAAAGGGTTATAATTTCCTTTATGCGAGTCATTAGTTTTATAGTTTTGAAAACATAGAGGCATTCACCTCTATTCTTTATAGTTACTAGTATATTAAAAATAGGGTGCACATAAATTTAATGATGGTAAATAATATATTTTTTCAATGATTTTAATTTTTTTGTTCTATAGTTATTTTTATATTAGATCTTGTATTTATAAGAGCGATCCAATGTTGGTGTTATTATCTTGATCTATTGATCCTTTTGGTTCTTTTTAGGGTAATAAATCATTTTGGTTTGGAGATTTATCACAACTCAACCTTTATTTATCAATATTATTTCCATTATTTTTCGATCTCTATTATTTATCTCCCATTCATGGTTCTTTTTCTTTGAAATTGGGAAATTTGGGTATTTAGTAGTGTTACATGGTTAGGAACATTGTTATTACTAACCATGCAACATCCATGTGACAATCCTACAATTTTTAATAAGTCCAAATTTCATGGTTGGTGCATGGTTTGACCAATTATGCAGCCAACCTATGAATTGTGCTCTATTTAACAGCAGTGGTTTCATGGTAGGTGCATATTTTATATACTGGTCACAGTTCCTATGTCATTGAAATTTTGACTTTATCATTTTTACTATAATTAATTTTAAAAGCAAAATCACCCCACACCATTTCATTATACACCCCATTTTAATTCTCCCACTCAATTTACTCCCCTCCCTTGGTGAATTTTTTATGTTCTTTTTGATTTATTGAAAAAAATCATGGTTAAATAAAAATATCCCCTACTTATTTCTCTATCCCCTCTTTACATATTCTATAATTTCCCTATAATAGCCATAGGGACATAGGGTTCCATTTAGCTGCATTTTGATCTGGCGATTTTGTTTTTTCCTAGTTTTTAAGGCCATTCTTGGTCTAATAAATATTCTTGGATAACGTTGTGATGATTCATCCCCATAATTTGTTAAATTAATGAGATTCAAGGGTTGTAGAAGCATGAATATCTCTTTAAATTCTAAACTATGATTGATCTATGATTTAAATAATTTTTTTATTTGTTGTAAATAATTCTTTAATTATATCTAGTGGGATTTGAAAAAAGATGTTTTTTATCTTTGAGTGTCATCAAATGTTCCTTAGGTTCCAATTTTTTAAAAAATTATAATTATTTTTTGGAAATCCATGCTTATCAAGTTTTTATTAAAAATGATTTTTTTGTTATTTGAGTTTTATAGTTATTCCATGGTGGGTGTTTTGGTTTTCTAAATGTGATTCATATCTTTGTTTTATAATGAAGGACTATGATACCCGAATGTAACATTCAAATAAATTATTTATAGAATATAAAACCCCTTAATGTATGTCCATTGTTTCATGAAAAATCAATTTTCTATTAATCCTATCTATTTTTTGGATCTTAGTAAAGGGGCTTGTTTATTTTTAATTATGTTGATGATGAGATTGTGTATGTTTCTTGTTTGGGAGTTAGAGGTGTAGCTTCAATGTTTTGTGATTTATATTGTGTATATTTCTTTGTATTATTTATAGAACTCAAATCCATTTTACATTTCATAGTAAAGAATGTGTATTCATGTGGGAAACCTTGAATCACTTGACACCCTTGTTAATAATTAAACTCTAGCTAGTGGAAATAGAAAATATTTTATTATACTTATGGGATTATTCCCCTCATTTATATTAGTAAGGGTGATACCATGTGCTTGGGTAGGCTATTTGTTATTTGTTTATGCTATTCCATTATATTAGATCTGTTATCTCTTACAAATATTTTATTTAATGGTTATAGGTTCCAATGATGACTTCTTTTGTGTGTGGATTGTAAATTATAATGTATTTTAACAGTAATTTGAAAATGATATATAATATCATGCTATTAATTTTTCGTTTTTAAAAGGTTTTAATTATATCACTTGCCTCCATTTTAAAAATGATTCAAAATGATTTCCCTTGAAATGAGGTTATTTAAAATATTAAAAATAAATGATTTTGAAAGACATTAACTTAATAAATTGCAAGAATTAAATGAAAAACCATCTTTCAATCTCTATTTCCTACAATCCTACCATATTTTTACTTTTATGTGGTGTTCAAGGACAAGTCTATGGTTTATTATTTGGTTCTATAGCTCATATATATAATTATTATAATTTTAGATGATTCTGTATGGATGTGGTGGGTTGGTAATGAATTATTTGTTCAACTATGGATAGAACCTAGTAAAAATGTTTCACTTGATGCATATATATATATTGGATCTGGTTTTGCTTATCTTATTTTAGTTTAATATAGTTGATGTATCATCCTTTTGGGCTTCCCACTTTTCACTCTATTCCCTATTATGTTTCTGTTTATCTATTGAAACTACCTTGTGTTGTTTATTTTTTTAATTAGGGTTATTGGATATTTATATACTTCTTATTTCTTTATATGGTTTTTAAAATATGTTGTTTCAATTAATTTGGGGACACAACCATCCAACATATGGAATTGTCACACTAGGTCTCTAGGTGGAAGCCCTTGATTTATTTTATTTATATTTTTTATCCTTCATGTAAAATCATTTCAACCAATATATTCTTGATTCCATGACCCTTTTTATGAAGTTTGGGATCATTAATGGACCTAAAGTTTGTCATGGGTCAGCTCAGGTGCCAAGGTCAGTGTTGACTATGTTTTTTTTCACAGAATTGTTATTATGTGATGAAGTAGAATAATATGATTTTTTGAGAAAGAGGAAACAGAACATTCATTTCTTCTTCACTAAGTAATTTTATGGTATATTGGTTCTTGAAAACTACCAACTTTTGATAATAATGGGTTATACATAAAAACCAGTGGCTATTCATTTTCCTGGATTTTTAATTGTGAGTCCATAGAAAACTGATCTGATAATTCATGAAGCTTCATAGTTTATAAAGATTGAGTTTCATGAATATGTTTCTAATGGGAAGAATTTAGTCGAAGACTATGTGGGTAAATATATCATGTTTTTGAATGATGTGACATCCCTGTATAGATTAGTGATCTTCACCAAGTAGAAGTTATTTTAATGACCAATTGAGATATTAAAGACTAAGAGATATAGTTAAAAGGACTATTCACATCTATAATATATTTTATAGTCACTTTTGTAACATGGAGAGACCATTTTCAAGATGATACATGAAAAAACCATTGTATTTTGATAAAATATTTTATAGTAAATAATCAATGAGTTTGTAAAATCATATGGAAACAAGGAGTTGGTTTTCCACATGAAGACTGATCCTTATAGAAACCCATGTTCTATACTTTACTATTTTACCTACATATCTTTTGGTGTGTGTGAATAGGAAAAGATAAAAATTTCCACTTATATCATCACAATTTTGAGAGGTTCAAAACCAAAGGGGGAAAAAGATAAAAGATAAATTTATAATTTATTCAATTAATTGGGAATCATCTAATTCACCCCTACCCTCAAGTGTCTTCTCCCATATACTAGGAATTAAAATTTGTATTTGGTTATAGGTTACCTATGATTGGATATATTTTAAAGAGGGGTTTTTTACATGAATACATGAAGTGTATATTTGAAATTTAAGATACTCATATGGAAGATTTATTTTCCATCACTTTAAAAACTATATTGGAGGTTAGAAAAATAACATTAAAAAATATAAATGAATTGGATTCCAAAAAGAAAATTAATGTCACAAATAAGAAACAAGAACAGCCACAATCTAATGGTAGTCACAGTGGTATTTGATTTTATAAATTCTTTGGTTATATTTACTCTAGTGTTTTTAAAATAAGTTATGATTATGGTGTTCATATACATTATATCGAATACCTATACTAAGAAATTATGGAATACATGATTAAAAAACCTGTGGATGTTTTCTAATTAGTTTTTTAATTCATAGATGATCAATATGATGATAAAAATAAGGATGTAGAATATTCTAAAGTAATTTAAAAAGTACGAGTAAGACAGTTGTAAAAATTTAACTCTCTTATCACAGTAGTAAAAATTACTGAGGAATACCTAAATATCAGTAGGTATAAATTATCTATGGATGAAGAAAATATAAAACGAAAAATTAATAAGAAATATAATGTTATCAAACAAAGTGATGAAAATATTCTTCCTTTATAAGAGAATCATAAATCAACTTTTGGTGTCAAGGAATCCCAATAGGATAAAAAATCTAAAATAATCAAGGTTATTGATAGTTCTATTATTTTATATAAAAAAATCATGGAGATAAATTTTAAAATATAAAAATGGATTATTAAAAATATGATGAACTCAATTATGGTTGAGAATAAAACACTCAGTCTAATGCGACTTGAACTGGAGGTAATTTTGGAGAAGCTAGAGTCAACTCTGGAAGCCAGTTCACAAATTGTTTAGAAAATTAGTGCGGCCAAAAAATTTCACGATGGTGTATTTCATACAATAATACTCAAAATGGATTACGTAATATTTTTGAATTATCTCAGGATCAACCCATAACCATGTCATATAAAAAGTTAACCCATTATCTAGTTAAATCAGTTTTCACTAAACCAGTTTTGGAAATAGTGAAAGGAAAATGTTAAATTATTAAAAAATATGGAGGCATAAAAATTATAAAATTATCGCAAAATCATAAAGGATATATTTTGGAATTTATAATATAATAATATCTCTAAATAGATTTCAAAAGTTGTTTTTTGAACACAAAAATATGAAAAAAATCTAGTTATATTTATTAATTAGAAAAAACAATGATATTGACTGGTTGCTTTTGGTACATCTGGATGTTTGGGAAAAACACTATTGATTGTTAGAACAATATTTAAAAATTTGGAAGTGATAAAAAGCTTTAATATATAGGGACCAGATCTAAAATAAGGAAGAAACCTAGTGAGGAAAATAATATTACACAAAAGCAGTAGAATCACTTTTCTATTAAAATATTTGCATCACTTAATTGTTTTTTGAAATGTAATTAAATTATAGTAATTATTAAGAGGTGTTATTGTATCTTACTTACCAAAAAATTCATATTATGATGTGAAAATAAGTCATGAAAAACGAATAATAAAATAAAGGATAACAGATCTACCTTGACAAATTAAGAAGTGGAAAAAGATGATAATAAAATTTCTACCAAGAATTAATTGAAGAAAAAGAAGATGTAAAGTCAATAGGGAATAGATAGTTATAATATGGAAATATGTTCCAAAAATTACCCATTTCAATATTCCCATTAACTAAATGAATTAAGGTAAAAATTGAAATAAAAAAGAGAACATTTCAAGAAAGAGATAATCGAATTTGATTGGTGGATGACACTTTTTAATTACCTATGATACTACCCATGAAAGATAACCTATAATATACAGAATATGATTGTGTATGGATAAAACAAGTTATTTATAGAACTTATATATATATTAAATGTTTCCTTATAAATATATCTAATAATAGATAAAGGGAAAGAACTAATACCTTTTAGTATCAAGAATGATGTTGTGATGGAATCTTCTCTCCAAAAGAAAGATGATAATATTCTAAAGGATTAATTAATATTATTGATGGATTATATATATATGTACAAGAATATAGAGTAGGAAATAAATATGAGTGTTCCTTGGAAGCTCAATTAAAAATACAAACTCCATTTATGAAGAATGTCAAAAAAGAACAGGAAGCAATATTGCACAATAGGGTTCATATTTGGAAAGAGAGAGAGAAATTAATAATTAAGAGATCCAAACATTTTAAAAATGTAAATAATGGAGTATTTGGGATGAGAAACATATTTTATCCATTTTTTATAGATTAAGGATATGATGAAGGCCCACCTTATTCTCCTATCTTATTGGTTTGGAATCATGGAAAAGGGGATTGAAATTGAAACTTGGAAAAGATATAAATGGTTAATATGGTAATTTCTATATAGAATAAATAGATTCCACTATAGAGGGGAATATTTTGAATTGTAAGTACCATGATGAAATAATATAGAGAATATCTCTTTAGGTGGAGCTACCAAAAAGAGTAATCTTTTATAAATGAATCATTTCATGTTAAATATGGAATATGTATAACCAATTCAGTAATAGAAAGTTGAGGTATGAGTGTCACTATAAAATATTAATTTTTACATATAATTATCTTGATTATCATTGGGGGTGATTATTAATCAAATTGGGGGGGGGAATGAACTTTCAGATGATTTTTCTGATGTTTTTTGGGATGTTGTGTATGGGTTCATACAAAATTCCACGAAATATTCTTAATCAGCCTCTAATAAATGAATTTCAGAGTAGTTATCTAGCTTTACAATTTATAGATATATTTTTAGACATTTTTTCACTCTAGTTTTTTATAAGGATATACAAAGTATAGATAGATTTTATTGGTTGATTAAAAATTTCAAGAATAATTTGGTCCAACATTTATCTCATGGAATTAACATAGCATAACAAAAGTAGAAGAATAAAAGGGTAGATGATGTTTCTTAGATAAAGGGGGGAAAAATTCCCCAGTAAGGATTTCCATATCCCATTATATCCATAAAGAGGATAATATATTTTATCTTTGTTATTTATTATCAATAATGGGAAGAAGACAAATTGATAGACATTAATATTTAAAGGAGTTCAACGGCATTGAAAAAGACAGGGAGTTTTAATGTTCCCTTTGGTGTATTAGTTGTATTTATAAACAATAAGTGTTAATATGTGTATCTTATTGTATTATGGATAACTACTAGAGATTGGAGAGAGTGGAGGTCTCCCGATGAATCCCCTCTATAGGTGACGACGACGGCCTCTGTGCCGATCCCTCCCCCTTCGATGGGGGAGGGAGAATCGTCGTATCTTAGGAGGGCGAGGGCCTTCCAACCTTTCTCTAACCCGGAGTTTCTCCCTTCCTTCCCGAATGTGGCTTTAAACCCTAAGGTCCCGGATCTGGTGGACGGGGTCCCGAATCTTCATTTATCCTCGACGGAGTTTTCTGAGTCGACCAACCTATTGAATCTCACTCTTGTTGCCCGCTTCAAGGACAAGAGGCCCTCAGTTGATGAGTTTGATCGTTTCGTTTTTGGTTCGTGGGATCTCCAAGAACGAGCGGTGGTGGGTTTACTCGATAATAGGCAGATAATGGTTCGCTTCGAGACAGAGGCTGATTTGATAAAAGCATGGTCAAGCGCGCCTCGTTTTTATAAGGGATCCCGCTTTCTGCTGCTGCGGTGGTCATTCGACCTGCACATGAAAAGGGACTCACCCTCAATCGCAGTTTGGGTAAGTTTTCCCAAGCTTGCCCTACCGTTCCAGAACCCTGCAATTATCCGAATGCTTGGAAATATGGTAGGTAGATTCCTTTGCACGGATAGTAGAACTGAAGCGCTCTGTCATCCAGTGAATCCTCGTGTTTGCGTTGAGATAGACGCATCTAGATCTCCCTTTGAGTATGTTTCTGTCACGATCGGTGAAGAGTACCGCTGTAAACAGCGGGTGATTTATGAAGATTGGATTGATTTCTGTGGGTCTTGCAGGAGGTTAGGGCACTCGACTGAGGTCTGCCGTAGGGGACTTCCTCCTCGGTCGACCAAGGGAGATGGTAAAAGGAAATATATCCCCCCGTACTTGAAGGAGAATAACTGTTTGCAGGTTGAGGAGGGTTCTCACTCAAGACCAGTGGAGCCGGCTACCAGAGGAGAATGCTCTGGGGTGGCTTCGATGACACTGGATGGGGAATCAGTCAGGACTGGTAAGGCAATTCTGGAGGGTGATTCGGGTACAGGGTCTTTGGATGGGAAGGGGCCAGGTAGTCATCCGAATTTGGATTGTTCGAAGGATTCCAGGAGATTGGATCCTGTAGCTCCTCCCTTTATACCTTTGAG
This sequence comes from Viscum album, assembly GCA_963277665.1. Lineage (NCBI taxonomy): Eukaryota > Viridiplantae > Streptophyta > Magnoliopsida > Santalales > Viscaceae > Viscum > Viscum album. Next base: position 1,399,847,015 of record OY728121.1, on the reverse strand, counting down.
TAATAGATTCTCTATCCTTGCCGTGGATGGTCGATCTGAATGCCTGGAAGAGAATGATATTGCAGGTAAGGAGAATGGTGACAGGGCCTTAGAGGATCAGTTGGCTGGAGGTTTGGAGACTGAAGTTGGCTTCATTAGAATGGAGGCTATGAAGGTTATGCAAGAGGGTGACAAGGGACTGGGGTTGGAGGGATCACCCTTGGCTGTTTGCACAGAAACCAGAAACTCCTTTGTGATGGGAGCTGATGAGGGCCAGGTTGAACAGGGCCTGGAAGCAGTCCCTGCGGTAACAGTGGATGAAGGTGCTTCAGTGGGGGTGCTTCTGCCGGTGATAGAGAACCCTACTACAGGTCAGGTTGATAAAGGAAGGGAGTTCCCTTTGGGAGGGACAGAGAAGGTGAGCAGAACAGGTGACCGCTTGTTCAGTGAGGTGGTACAGAGTGAGCAAACCTCCTTTCCGGTTGGAGGGCCTGGTTCACCCACAGTAAGACGTCGGTCAAGGAAGGATTACTCCTGTCTCCCGCGGCCGATGCAGACTCGTTCAGCATCTAGGAAGAAAGGCAAGGTCGCTGTGTCTTTTGCGAACAACATTGTGGCTGAAAGGATTTCACCAGACCCGGTTCTGGAACTTCTCAGGAATCGGGTGCAAAGTCCTCAGTATTGGAGGACACCAGGTTGGGAAACAGCCTCGGCCACTGGAGAAGATGAGTCTGGCAGGGGATGCGGAGAGGAGTACGCATTTGATGATTTTTACTAATGTTTTTAGTGTGTTGATTGCTGTTTCTGGGTTTTTGTTGTGGTTGTACGCTTGGGCACCGGAACCCATTAAACCGGCTTTTGAAAATAAAAAAAGGATTTCCAGTATTATGGATTACTAATTTAGTATCCTCCACAAATAAGTGAAGTTTCATACATAAAAAATGGAATAGGAACTACCACACATGAATATATATTTGGATAGATTCAAGGAACAACCCATTAATTGTGATAATTATAGGCATGGTTTTTTATAGATTTATAATATTATTAATGGATACTAAAGGGAACTATTTATAAAATTTTTTAATGGAATATCTTCTTATTGTACTATTGGTTCTAGACAATATTTATTATAAATAGCTAAACTACTTAAAATAGGATCAAAGTGTTTAGAAAAGAGAGATTACTTATGAGGAATCCATCTATGTGGAATCATCATTTAAGAATGATGAAATTAGTGAGAAAATATAATTAGATGATTCTTTAATAAGTTTATAAAGAGGATATAAAATCTAGGTGATTGATATATATTTAAATATCTCGAATTGAATGTTTTATATGATGCAAGATATTGGGAATGACTTAAATGGGGTTGGGATTATTTTATTGATAGTTAATGTTATTTGAAATCATTATATAGTGATTAGATGTGTTTAAAAAGGATGTGAGATTATTTTAAGTTATTCTAAATTTGTTTATGGAATTATGAAATTTACATACTAGAGATGAAATATAAATTGGGATAAGTTTACTAGTCATTGTAAGTATCATTTTTAGAGGAAGTTGTGAGAAGATGTAAAGGAATTTTTTTCTCCCTATGTATCATAAGGACAATCCTAGACTATGTAAACATCAATTTAATGGAAGATTTATTTAATTGTATCTTGAAGTGTCTAATCTTAACTGGATACATCATAAGCATGATTCTTGAGGTGCATAAGGATAATACCATACTGTTAGGATGAATTCAATATTGTGTAAGAATGAATTCTGGCATGTGTAAGAATAATCCCCACTGTGTAAGAATCATTTCCATATGTGCATGGATAAATAATTGGTGAAAATGAGTATATATATAAGAACCATTAGGGTCTAATAGATAAGAAAATTTTGAATATTATGAAAATGAAAAACATGACAATTTAATATTTAATTCCGTAATTAAAAATTAAAGAGGGAAGACACTAAAGAAATTCTCTAATTTTCTAAACACCATAATAATTTTATATTAAATGATCATTAATGAGATGTGGAATATGAGATAATAATCATAGAGGTGACCATTTTTTATTTATATAACCATTTTAAAATGATAATATTTGAAAATAAATCATTTATGATTAAAATGGAAAAATAAAATACAACTCTTAAGTGTTGAAGTTTTGTAGATTTTAATATCTAAAATTGTTTAAGGATAAAAAAATATGGGAAGATTAGAATGTTGAATGGTAGTTCTTAGTTAGAATTAAATATGTACAAGAGGGGGTGGGGAATAATCATTTTCATAAAAAAACTAATCACATTTTAATTATCATATTAATAAATTATGAAACAATGAAAACAAAAAGTATTGTGGAAATTTAATCAAAAGGAATATGATATTTTTTTAGTTGTTTGGATCATCATTATCCTAATATAATATTCATTTTTCTATACTAGGTGATATTAATATTATTCACTTTGAAACACGCTTTTTTGGGATTGATAACCGAATTACTAACAAACCATTTGATCCCTTTCCTCTATAAAAAAATATACTTTCACAGCAGTCCAAAACCAAGACTAACATAAATTTTTCTTGTGAGTCACACCCCTTCCTTCTTTTTAAATAAGAGTAATAACCACGGAAGAAATATTTTGTATGGAAAAATCTTTAAAAAATAAAAAAAATACTAATTTAATATTAAGAGAATACATTAATGAAAACCCAAAAATAATTTAAGAATAACAGTGGAGTAGATGATGATGATTGTTGATGTAGCTGAAGAACGTTGATCACAATAGTAGTAGGTGATAAAATGATGAAGTTGTTGATGATTTAACCAATGATACAAGATTCAAAGAAGTTATTTGACACATTTATATTATAAAAAAAATGTTTTAATTTTCTATATGTCTCTATGTTTTGAATAAACCATGTCAAGTTTATTTAATCATACGCCCCTTGAACACATTCTAAATACTAATATCGCATTGTTAAATCCAATTTTTTTGTGTGTAAAGGAGAGTCTCAATAAAAAACCAATGTATAACACATTATAAAACACTAAAAAAGAAAATGTAACTATTTCTAACTATTGGGCATATAAATCTCATTATCATAGAATTATCATGCTCTTTTATTCTTGAAGTGAATCATCAAATTTATATGTGATTTCCATGTCTTCATTCAATAAGCTATATCCAAATATAATATGTGATTTTGAGTTAGCTATGTTGAAATCAACTGCATAGAAATTAGATGCATCTAACAATTGTCTACGTCTCATAATCATCTATGTAACATAATTATATATGTAACACACACTGAATTATAGCTATGTGGATCTGTACTAAAATTCATACATGATTCTTCTATGTGGGTATGTGATAAAATTAAAATGTGATTGAAATCAACTATGTGGATTCAGTGCATTTCATCATCTTAAATCAATATCAAGCTTCATATATGTGCAATGTGTCTTTGTGAATCATGATCATGTATATTTATTTTCATATAATTACAATCTGATCATTGACAACATCATGTGTTAGGTTAGTATAATTTAGTGGAAGCTTCACATAGTAGATTCAAGGATGTCAGGCATTAGGTTGGGTCACAGTAGGTTAAAGACTGTGAAATATATTTTCATGTCTATATAAGATATATATATATATATATGAAATGGATTGTAACATATAAAAGATAGTGAAGAAATTATATATATATATATATATATGCAAGTGACATCTTGATATATATGAAAGTGACCCCAAGATATATATAAAAGTAACCACATGATATATTTTAAAGTGATTGTATAAAAAAATAACTTACCTATGAAATAAATTTAAGTGACCACTAGAAAAAATATAGTGATGGTAAGAAAAAAATAACAGTGACCATAAGAACTAAATATATATTTTAAAATATAAACACAATAAAAGTGAAAAATTTTAATTAAAAAAACTAAAATAAAAACAATTAATTTATTGTTATTTTAATTTAACAAATTTATTAAAATAATAAAATTCAAACTCCTCAAAACTAACATTCTCCCTATTTATAAAAATCAAAAAATCGAATATTTATTTCACCAAGTTCTCCACTTATAAAAATTTATAAAAATAAAATAAAATTTTGAAAACTAATGAAGAAATACTTATATAAATTCATGAAAAAAAACATTAGATAGTTCTAGAATTTTAATTCATATTTCAAGGAATACTAATTTTTTTTAAATTTTTTGATACAATATCATTTTGAGAGATAATAGAATTAAACATATAAAAATATATATTTCCAAAAAATAATGTTGAAAATGGAAAACCTATTAATAAAAAAATTTAAAGCTATAGATAAATGATCATAAAATCATACATTTCTAATAAAGATATATGAACATTAGAATACATAATCGGTATTCTTACATGGTATTGGATTCATACATTTGTAACAGAGGTAATGATTTTCATATATATCATTACTTTAAATCAATATTAAGTGTTTAATGTTAAGAAATTTAAGATAAATATTCTCTACACCCAATCTAATCATAAATTTCTCAAAAATCAGTGAATCTAATAATTTTGTAAATATATCTTAAATTTAATTATCCATTGGAACAAGTTCATGAATTATATCCCCATTAATTGCCTGATCTCTTAAAAAATGGAATCTAATATCCTTATTATTTATCCTATAATGCTATAATGTATTATAAGATATTCAAATATAAGATGAATTTTATAAATATATATGAATTTTATCTAATTAAAAATTGAAATTAAATAGAGTTTTTTTTATCTAATTAATTTTAGCACAATAATTTACTATAGCAATGTAATCAGCCTCACTTATAGAAAAGTAACCACAAAATTTATTTTTTGAACTCCATTGTATTATGTACGTGACACATAAACAATGTTATTTTCCTATCCAGACTTCAACCTAAAAATTCAGAGTCAGAAAATAGTAAAAAATTAAGACTATTTAGATTGGAGTAAGACTAGATAGTTTTAACTGTTCCTTTGACATATCTGATTATTAATTTAAAAACATCTAAATAACATTTCTTTACTATAGTCTAATATATTTCAAAAAATAAAACTGAAACTTAATATAGGACCTCACACAGTCAAATAGAGTATTCTTCTTATCATTCCTACAACTACCCTAAATTTTCATATGTAAATATTACATTTTACTAGATGAATATTCAATACATATAATTAAAGTCCAAGCTAGAATAAAATATTTTTATTGTATTTGGAAATATGGAAAAATAAAAATATTTTTTTTAAGAGATCTAGATCATCTTTAATAGTATTCTTCATAAGTAGAACTCATCTAATGCACATCAGGCTTATAACCTATCTTCATAACCTATAGAAAGGAAATATAAGAATGTTTGAGCTCTCATTCTCGGTAAGGGTAGTAAATAGAGATATAAACAATAAAATAAAGATAAGATGATAATAAGATTAATATGCCATGATATTAACATTTGAAAACCATACTATATATATCATAAATAATAATTTTGATTGGTGGCATAAATCTTGGTAGTTCATAAGACATGAATACTAAAGAAATCAGAGAACACAAGCCTTTAGAGCATAACATCTGAATGTGAGATAAGTTTTTGGTATAATCATTATCATAGAAAATCATTTCCTTAGTCAGGGATCTCTACCTAGCCTATCATAGTGTATTGGTTTCACTACCGATTCCATCATATCTTTAGTCACAGTTCACTCCCAATACTATCATAGTAGACAAAACCTCTTACTAAACTTGGTTCCATCCCCATTATTGTAATTATTATCTAATTTTCTATCCATATAAACCCAATCCATAGTAGGGACATATAATTCCAAGACTACCCATGAAATAATTATAATCCATTTATATCTGCACCACAATATAATAAATCATTCTTTATATATCATAATATACAGAAATGAAATAGATTTCACCAAAATTTGAATTATTTTTGAAAATATAACCCATGTAAAATAAATGGGTTTCATAAATATCCCATTATAATAATAGTGAACCATCTAGAGAAATAATTAGTATTGAATTATTGGGTTACATCCCCAGTAAATCACGAGTAACATGAATAGAGATTATTATATTTGAAAAATGAATTTAAAATATCTCTCAAACATTTATTTAAGAAAGTACCATTTTCAATATTAAATCACTTATTTAAAAGATTAAAAAATTAAAAATATTTAGGAAACTGTTTCATTTGAAAAAAATTGGAATCTTTTAACGGAAGCTTCAATGTGTTGACTGGCCATGAATATAAGAACCTTTGTTTTTTTTGGATAGGAAATTTTAGAAAATATTTGAATATTTTGATTTCAAATGGTTTTAAGGTGTAGAATGGTGAGTTTTTCTGAGAAGATGATCTCATATTGTTGTTGAAATGAAATATATTTGTCTCAGAAGAGGGTGGATTCCCTAGGAATGAATTTTGGTGGAAATATATAATGTTTTAATTTCAATGGAATAAAAATTATTTAATATTTACCTAATTAAATATCAAATTATTTACCCACATCTGTCTATATACTTCTTTTGAATGAAGAATTAGATTGATATTCTCTATTCCCTATTGAGTCTCATATGGGGGTTTTTTCCTGAAGTAGAAATAAAATAATGTCCGGCACCGGGGCTAAGCCGAACCCCATTTTAATTTTCATTTACTTTATTCATTTATTTTCCTTCTTTTATTTATTTTCCTTCCCTAGATTCTCATGTATTCTCCCATGGGTCTCTAGTGTCATGTGACTGAGAGACAAAAGAGAGTTTGATAAAGAGTGGGATATAGAGATAGGGAGAGAGGAAGAGAGTTTTCATCACAATGCTTGAGAGGAACCAGATCATCATGATGTTTTCATGGAGTGAAAATGGTAATGATTCAACAGATTCCACCCAAAGGTAGTATTTTTGTTTGTTTATGCTATATATCCCAATTTATTTACCACTTTATAGTTTTATGTCTCCAATATGACTACTAATGACCCATTAAGGGTAAATCCAAATCTATGTTATAGAAAAATTGGGGTTCTGGATTTTCGCAAGAGTTTCCCCTTCAAAAATATAGATCACAATACATGTTGTTCTTAAACACACATTTTGTGTTCTTAACATTTATGGACAATGAATTTTTAGAAGTACACACCGTGTAATGGGGGTACACATTGTGTATAGGTACTTGTCCATGTAGTTGTGGTCCAGGCCAGATAGCTCATGTGGGGGAATTTGGCCATGTGGAGTACATGACCAGAGTCCATATGGACAGAAAACAATGTGTAAGTGCACTTCTGGACAAAAAAACATGGATATGATATTTGAGGTACATAGTCAAGTTACCAATGTAAGGTTAAATCCATGTACACTCTATATGTACCATGTACATGGGCATTACACTACTTTCCTGGCTAGATTACATGCTCAGGTGGTACTTTGATGGTACACACTATGTACTATACTATGAACACAATGTGCTCCTTCCTTACTAGTATTTTATGATTTTTATTGAATTTATTCCTCAGAGTCATAATTGGATATATGTGTTTTCCTTTTATTGAATTTTATTTATATATTGGGAGGGTTCAACCCTATAGGTTATTATTGGAATCCTAAGTGGCGTTTTAGGGAGAGAGACATAATGGAGAGGTTCGTCATTAGGTAAATAGTCTGAGTTATCTCTTGAGAGTGGTACTGTTAACTGAGTTGGGCCCTCAGCCATCTCTTGTGACTGATGTTTACATATATTTTTCCCTTGATGCAATATACCCTATGAGATGTTCCCTTCTTGTCAATTTTCCATGAGATTAATTTTTTATTGGGATCACCTATAGGATACCTCCACAAACATAATCATTCTAAAGATATTGTGTAGGATGTATCCTCTCCATTACTAATATAAGGATCCCATGTAGGATATCTCTTCATTTATATTCCATTTATATGTATCCCTCGAAGGACTTCTATTCCTCTATATGGACATAGAAGGTACTAGGATGGGTACACCATCTTATATATGGAATTTAAGGATCTTGAGTAGGATGCCTTGTCCTACCTTCTCCTTTCCGAGGATCCTGTCTATGATTCCTCTGCTAGAATAGCATTTTCAACGATCCCATGTGTGATATTTGCATTATAATTATACTTAGAAGATCCTAATAGGGATTCCTTTAATTAGGTTTAGATCTTAAGGATCATATGTAGGGTGTATCTCTTATATTTTAACATAAAATACCCTATTTGTTCCCCATTATTTTAGTGACCCTTAGGTATTGTGTTACAGGTTTGGGAAGAGATAGTAGTGGGTGTCCCCTCATAACATGTACTAAACAGTTAAACCCAAGGGTTTTTATAGTAGTAGTGGTTTTAGGTGTTCGACCAACCTCACTCTATTATTTATTAGTTCAAATAATTAATATGGATACAAATTTGATTACCAAATGTGCATCCTAGTTTTTGGATGATATTCATGCATCGACATGATATATTATTCGTATTCTTAGACATAATTCATATGGTAAAACATCTGAACCACTATATCTAATTTTTTATATTAATATTCCTAGAAGTACTTTCTTGGGTACAAATTTTGCGCCTTTTTATCAGATATTATTTATTAGGATGAACCAACATGCTTTATGGGATCTGAACTTTAGGACTTGTATGAAAGGAATTGGACATCGAACTCCTCATTAGTAGACATGGTGTTCCACATTTATAAGAATATGTTAGACATGAATATCTACAAAATTATATATATTCACCTGAGTATGATTAGACTCTCTTTTATTGACACCAATGATTCACCCTAGTGTAGGGTAGATGCACCATTACTATACTCGATGGACTGTTCTAGGAGTCAACTATTGAGATATTAATTGAATGGATTTGGAGGATATATTGGACTCAGTGAGAATTATTTATAGATTTCCAAATGATCATACCCTTAAGGATTATCTTAGTCATGGTGTCATGATTACCAATGGACCAAGACCTAAACATTAGATTGGGTTTACCTGGAATGCATGGTATGACATCCAACTCAGTTCTATAGTTCCAGGGTGTCTAGAAACAACCTGTAATCCTTAATTATAGTGATTTGAGGCATGTATGAGTTACCCCAAGGCAATGAAATGTATCCTACTATGGTGACATAGCTTGGTCTGATATATTTCAAGCATCGGCTAAAGACAGAATTTTTTGTTGAGATTATTGACCCAATGATCTAGTTAATTATACATGACATAAGGGGTATGGCATACCACTAAATGCCTTGTTCAAAGGGTATCTAGATGATCGGGATTAAGGACCCATGGATCAATAATGGAATTATCTATATTTTTTTTACTTTACTTATATGAATATATAAATATATATATATATATATGGGGATATATATTCATATATATTTATATAAATGATTTCACTTTTTCCACTTGACAAGGATCATGGACCTAAGGATTGGCTATTATCATACTTATTTTATGATATTTTTTCATTTATCTTTATTCCTGTTATGTCTTGGCTAGGATGAGAATATTTCATGAGCATGTACTTATGACATGAGATTATTGGTTCATCATTTGGGGAGGACTACTATGATTTATTTTTCATTACGTATCTATGATCCTTGGTGAGAATGAATACATTTTTCATACTTTTAGGATTGATCATAGATACATGATGGATAGGGACGAGGCACATGATTTCATGGTCAAGAATATAATACCATGTATATTTCTTTGGATCAAGTCGGAGCATCTCAACAGCCTCTAGGACACCGGGTTTTTAGTTCATCATAGAGCTAGTAATAGTTCCATTTACTTTTATTTATGTATCCTTTTTGTACTCATGTATATTCAGTTTTCCTAGAGGGACAATGATTTTTTAAGACAACATGGACATTTTTTCATTTTATAAATTCTATTTATTATTAAAGAATGCTTCAATTTTTGCTTATTTACCACATATGCGCTATGATTATTTACTACTGTAGGTGATTACTCATTAATTATTATATTAAAATAATCTAATATAAGGTAATATACTCCCCATTATCACACCCTTTGACTTCACTACATGCTGACAACCTTTGGAATATGGGGAGGCATGTTTGAGGACTTGTGGTGAACTGTATTAGGGAACTAGATTAGTGGAATCTTGGTCAGGGTATTACAATGTTGTGTCAAAGAAGTTCATTTCCTAATGTATTACTAGTTGGGATATGGTGGAAAATAGTATTTGGAATGTTTCATAACCTTTTATGAACATCAGTTTGGTGCATTCAGAATACTTGTTATAGTAAGAAGTCATAGTTTCTAGGGATACATGATTGTGGATATGATATTTTATGTTAAAGTTATTTATGATTTTTTTTCATTCAGTAATGCACATGTGGTGTGGTGTTTAGGAATTACTGTGGAGTTTTTTCATTCAAATTATTAGAGAGAGGCCAATCATTGATTTTTACTCTTTGACGATGGATGAAATTTATGTCTTGTGTATTGTATTTGACACTTAGAATTCAAATTTTATAGCCCTTCTAGTGTGAGAATACTAATGATGATCCCAACCATTAAAAGTGTCAAGAAAAACCCGAATGAGTTTTTCCATATAGGTTCTTAGTGGACTTATACTCAGAAGGGAAACACACACACACACATATTCATTCTGATGCAAGTTCATGTGGATCTACAATGATAAATTTGAAAGTGAGGATGATGACTCAATCCTCATGCAATGGAGTTGTAGTGACCCTATTAGTTCAATATGGAAGGTGATTCTTTTTCAGTTGTCCTCCTCTAGGTGTTTCATTTTTGGTGATGTTAAATAAAATTAATAAAAAACTACATGGAGTTTTCCCATATTGATCACTATGATATTTTTCTTAACTAAAATTCATTCATGTTTATCGAGTCAGATCTTCTAGTGTGACGTTAATAGGTAATTGAACGTTCATAGTGAATCAGACCTAGAGGGGGTGTTACTTTATACAGATACTATAGCAGTGTTAGTTTTCAATCATTTCAATGTTTATATCATGAAACTCTTGGGAGAAATTAATTAGTATGATATTCAGAGAGGATCAGGTCCTTAATTGGTTGATTGATTGTGGCAAGATCTTTGGAGTCCATTCACTATGTTAGTTGTTACAAACATGTTTCAATTAAATAATATTCCAACTACAACTTATAGGGTATTTCCTATATAGGATGGAAATTAAAAACATGTATTATTGAAACCATGTGGATAGTTTTTACAATGGTAGTTCGATGTGATATTTACCTCCCTTGGAGATGGTTTAAAGAAATTTTAAATTTCCTATGTTGAAGTGGTTTCTCTGATGACACACTAAAAAGTTTGACCTTGGTATGAGGTTTGAACCATGGTCTAGGTGGTATGACATAGTGACCCTTCTTGAAATAGGATCTATAGGGATAGGTGGGAGACCAAGAGGGATTTAGTTGTGACTCAGAACCCTTTACATCAACTTTGGATTAATTGAGGGAAACATATGAGAGAGGTTTGACTGTGTTTATAAATTCAGGTTGAGGTTGTGATCTTGGTTATATGTTTCTGTTTAGAATGATGCAAGGATGGAAATCTGGTGTAACCTTATAGTCAGGATAACACATATTTTTTTAAATAACACCAAATTTTTTTTGGTATCAATACTAGCCTCGATGGGTAGGTCTTTTTGGGTTCTTGAATTAGTGGAAATATGTTTTCATTTTTAGTATGTGGTAGTAGAATTGTTTGAAACTCGTGATTGAAACTATACCTTGTAAAAGGTGGGTGTGGGGAGAAATCATTTCCTGAGTGAGGTGATAAATTTGAATAGTATTTACAAGGTATATTCTTCCTTAATGAGTCTATAATTCCATGAATCATGGTTATCTTCACCTTTTATATAAAAGAAGAAATGGTGTGTGACTTGTGTGATAATGGTACAAGTTTGTTATGTATGGTTCCATTTAAATTATTGATCAGTGAGTGGATGAGTTAAAGACCAAGATTTATGTTTTCAAGGAATACCATGGGAATAATTTCCCAAGGGTTGTGATAAAATGAGAAATGTCACTCTATGAAATTTGGGACATAAAAAATAAATTTGGTTCTATAATGAGATTGATCCGTAGATGGACCGTGACATGCATTGTCAGGAAAAATGGTGTCAATAGTTGTTTAAAGTCCGTTATAACCAATTTTTATGTGAGCATGGATCAGGGAGAGATATAAATTCCTATTGATGAAATCATAGTGTATATACAATATCCAAACTACGGAAGGGGATGAAGTGGGCTCCAGAGTGAGGTAGATGGTGAAGTCCTAGCGGTGATGGCAGTTGTGCCAACCCCTCCCTCCCCAGAGGGGGGAGGGGGAATTACCCGGAGTTTTCTACCCATCACTGACCCCACTCTCCTTCCTCCTTTCCCAACAATTCCATTGTGCCCTAAGGTCCCTAACCTTTATAAGGGTTTTCCACAGCTCGTGATTTTCATGAAGGAATTCAATGGCACTTCGGATCTCTTAAGGATGACGCTGGTCGCTCGTTTTAGGGGCCGTCGTCCTTCGGTGGATGCCTTTGACAGATTCGTGTTTGAAGCTTGGGGGCTTCAAGACTGTGTGGTGGTCGAGTTGGTCGACCGGTGTCAGATGATGGTTTGTTTTTCCTCAGAGGGAGATTTGATTGATTCTTGCTCCAACGCCCCCAAATCCCTCAATGGATGTATATTTTATCTCCTTCGCTGGTCCATGAATCCATCATGAATCGGGATGAACCGTTGACAGCGGTGTGGGAAAGCTTATGAGATTTTCCGCTTCCTTTTCAGATTACATCAATAATAATCATGTTAGGGAAAATGGTTGGTAGATTTATCTGTTCAGAAAGTAGAACTACTGTGGTTTGTCACCATATCAACCCTCGCATTTGTGTTGCGGCCGACATTTCAAAGCCTCTTATAGAGTGGCTTTGGATTTCGGTTGGCGAAGAATTCAGATAGAAACAGTAGGCGTTCTTCGAGTCTCGGCCAGTATATTTCTCGGGTTGTCATGGTCTAGGAAATTCGGTCCCTGGATGTCGTTGAGGTCCAAGGGCTCAAAAATTGTTGAATCCCCAACCAGAAGAGACTCAGGCGTAGGCCACCCCCATTGTGATACAGCAGTCTGATAGAGCAGGCCTGCAGAGGTGCATGGGGTTGATCCAGGGGAACGGGATCCAGAGGTGCATGGGGTTGATCCAGGGGAACGGGATCCAGGCATGGTTCATTTCGATCCAGGCGATGGTTTGAAGATGGAACCAGAAGGTAGTCCTCGGGGGGGGGGGGGGGGGGGTAGGTTTTGCAGTTGCCTTATCTGATGGTTCCCAAAGCAGTGAAGGATGTGGAGGCCAGTATCCCCTTGCCACGGGTTGTGGATGTCCTTTCTCTATTTAGGTAGGATTTGTGGATCATCTCATTGTTGGTGAATGGAGTGGAGGTAGTGCAGGGGGAAGGAATATATAAAGAGCTATCCTTTCATGTGGATGTGGTGGAGCATCCGGTCTCGGATAAAATTTTATACAATGGTGTGGAGAAGGGTATTAGTGAGGTCCATGGTCCTGGGGGTCCTCAAGGTCGGGAATGGGAGGGATCTATCTAGAAGTGTCAATTCATGGGTCATGGATATGAGTAGTCCAAAGGTCTGATTCCATGTAGTGAGGTCACTGAGGGTGAATTTGGAAAAGAGGCCGAAACATCTATCAAGGCATTGCAGGGGAAATCCTTTTTGCATGCAGCTACAAGATCTCTCCATGGTCAAGGAAGAAAGTAAGGGGTTAGCGTATTGGGTCCTATTTATCCAAACACGCTCATTTTGAAGTCCTCCTTTCAGATGACTGGGAGTGAGGGGAAAAGAAGAAGGACTTGGTGGTCAAAGAAGGCATGTTGGATTCTTCGGGTAGGCCGAGGGCTCTCAAAGAAGGTCACGGGGTTGAAGTGAAAAAACTATTTGAAGGCCTCGCAACTCAAAAACAATCATTGTCACAAGAGGATGAGGATTCAGGTGATTATAGTTTTAGCCAACTCTCAGTAGATAGCCTAGACCAGTTCTAAGGGAAAGGTCCCCACAGTCCAAGAAGGAAGAAGGGGAAAATGGAAATCGCGACTCGGGGAAATGCATAGTGGTTCATGGGAAAAAAACCCAATGGGCACAAAGACTACTCTCACTTTCCGAAACCAATGGAAACTAGGTCGGCCAAGAAATGTGGAAGAAAGGAAAGAAAAGGCCTTCAAGATGGGGAAATTGGGGATCCATGCAGAGAACCAAGAGTAATAGAGGAAGAGGGTGAAGAGTGTCTAAGGCTCATTTGCCACTCTAAGGAAGAGATTCTTGAAAATTTCCTTTGGCCAAATGCCTCAAATGAATAGATTTTAAGGATTTATGAAAGACTCTTGTAGACTGAGGCCCCAAAGGAGCAAGAAGCGTGGATAGACAAGAAAAACTGAATCATCACCCGAGGCTTCAACCAAGGTAGAATCACCTTGGAGGAATTCATCCAGATAATGGACAGAATGATTTCTCACCTTGAAGAACTTATTAGGGAGGATCTAGACACCCAGTTTAGTAATCATCAATAGGAATTATATAGAGCATCTGACTCAAATAACCATAGTCTTGGGTTTAATAATTATATGATCTCTTTCAGCATGTAGTTTTCCTTGCATGCGAACTTTGGTTTCCCACTTTTCCATAAAGTTTCGTAATAAAAAATTATAGTTGGATGGATGGAATCGTAGTGTAATCCGAATTTATATATGATCATGAAATATATATTCACATCGTTCTGAGTATGCTGAGATGGATTTATTTCTAATTGGGAATATTCAAATATCCTTTATTGTTTTATGATGAAACCTATTTTTGTTGTGATTGAGGAGAGGTATATGTTATTCCATATAGTGGTGAATACACCATTGGATTTTTTAATGTTGTGACCCTCACTATTAGTTAAAATTTGGAATTTCTGATGGTGACCATTCTCAAGAATTGGGATTAGGTGATATTGTGTGGTGACATTAAGGATACTCCTATAGAGGAGAGTGTAAAATAAATTGTGGTTAAACATATCATGTATTGGGAGATACATGAAATCTATGAGATGATTCATGGGATGGTCAAGATAACATATTTGTGAACATGATTAGGATGAGAGCATGACCTTTTATTTATAAACAATGTTTCTTTGGGATGAGAAGGTTCATGATGGAGGGGTTATATGGACACATGTTTTTCTGGAATAAGAATTGGATTATAAATTTGAATTTTTGAATTCAAATTCTTATAAGGGGTTAAATTGTCATTTTACCCTAGAATATGATATTGTATAATTTTCTAACTACCTTTTTAGTCCCTTAATTGGGTGGTTACACTTGGAAAATATTTTGGTGTAAATCTAAGATATTTATATTTTAATAGAATAATTAATAATTAATTAGTTAAATATTAATTTACTCACAAAAAACTTTTTGGGTATATATTTGTATTAGATAGCTATATTGAGATTATTTCTCCACTTTTGAGTCATTAATGGGTGTTTTTTCCGTGGAAAGGCATAAAATCAAGTCGGGTACCATGTCTGGGAAGAACCCCTTTTCATTTTCTTTTTTTTCTTCATTTTCCATTCCTTCTTTTATTTCTTTTAATTCCTTCAATTGACATATAATCCCACATTCAGACACTGATTTCATGTGAATAATAGTGAAAAAGGATAGGGAGGGGGATAAGGGAGGTGCTAACTTGGAGCTCAGGAGGAGGCAGGTTATTATACGATGACCATGCAGAATGGAAACAAGTAAAGCATTTGCAAATTCCAACCAAAGGTAGGATATTTGTAAGTTTATGTCATAAATATATGTGGGATTTATGATTTATAATTTTAAGGCCTAAATATGACTAATTAATACCCCTTAAGGGTCAATCCATAACTATATTAGAGAAAAAAGGATTTCGGGCCATTTGTAAGGGTTTTCGATTCATAAATCCCAATCATACAGGGTGTAGTAAAAGAATACACACCATGTGTTATTCCCATTCATGGAGGAATAATTTTTAGAAATATATACTATGAAATGGAAGTATACACCATATAAAGGTACATTGAAATTTTGATGAAGAACCTGCTTGACTATCTGTGTAGGGGAATTTTCTATATAGTGTACATGACCAAACCCCATGTGGGATACACACCGTTTATAGGTACATATCCAGATATAAACACATGGACATGCCATGTGAGTTACACTAGAAGATAACATATTAGGTTAAATTCCATGTGCATGATATAAACACTCTTTAGATGGGATTTATATTCCATATCCTTTTAGAGTACACTTCTATGTGGGGATTTGACGGTATACTCCATCTACATCGATATACATGTCATGTCTCCTTCTATCCTATATTTTTTTGTTTCATCATGTATTTAAACACCAAAGTCAGAATTGGATGTTTGAGTGTTAAATTTTTATGTTTTGTACATGTATATCAAGAGGGTATAACCCTTGTGGTTTTGAAAGGACTCCTATGAGGTGTTTTAGGAAAATAGACTACATAGAAAGGTGCCTCCTCGATTAAATAGTCTACGTTATGTCCAAAGAGTGAGACCTTGATATGAGTTGGGCCAAGAGATATATACTATGAAAAATGATTACATATATTTTCCCAGTTTTGGAACATACCTTGTGGCATGGTTAATTATGTACCAATAGGTTGTACAATTAGTTATTTTCATGAATCCCCTATATGATGCTTCCGCGTACTAACACTTTTTAGGGATCCCTTGTTGGAAGCCTCCAATCACTTATTTTATTTGAGGATACCATGTAGGATAGCTCTTACTAATTGTTTTTTATAAGGATTCCTTGTAGGATGTGACTTCCTATGTGCTAAATTATTTGATACCAAGAGGGATACCTTTGTGAGGTATATACTTTAAGGATATTGAGTAGGATACCTTCTCTTACATGACTCATTCTGAGGAACCCTTATAGGAATACCCTACTAGATTAATATTTCTGGGGATACTAAGAGGTATGAATTTCCTTAAAATATGAATTATATGATCCCAAGAGGTATTCCTTCGATTATATGTAGATGTCTAGGAACCCAAGTAGGATGACTCTCTAGTTCTTTGACATGAGGGACCTAGTGGGTTCCCATTTGTTTGACCAACTTTGTTCTAGTGGATTGTAGGTTTTGATAGTGATTGGAGACAGTGGCACCATAGAACACATTCAGAGCATGTTATCCTAATAGAATGTTGAATTAGCAGGGGGTTCGTGGAACTCAATAACCCTATATCTTTTATTTATACATTAACATGATTATTATTGATGGATCATTGATTTCCATAGTAGTATTCTTTTTTGTGGCCGATGTCCCTGAAATGATGTGATGTATTTTCTTGATTAATAGACGTACATGTTGGGGAATGAATTATAAGACTTTATTTCAGATAATTTTTATTGGGATACCCAGATGTACTTCCTGGGGTCAATCATGTAAGCTTTTTTATCCAACATTATTTATCTTGATGCCCAAGCATTCTTCCAAGGATCCAAATTTTGAGCAATGCATGAATGAAATTGGACATGGCATTCTTTATTTGGGGTTATTTTTTTCCATAATTAGGATTGGGTTTTGGACATGATGGTCCACACCCTTATTGATATACACTTTAGGATTATTATACTCTTTCAAGGGATTCCTCAGTTTCTCACTATGGTCAGGTGGATGCTCCTTTAATATACTCACAGGACATGCCAGGGAGTGGGATTTTGGTATATTTTGGAATAGATTCTTAGAAATTACTTAGATCTGTATATATTTCAATAAATATCACATTAGGATATACACCTTAAAGATTATCTGAGTGGTGATGTCCTGGCCACCTTTGGACCATGACATATGGATCATACATCAGACTAGATTTACATGGAATGAGTGGTATGAAATTTAGTTCTGTGCAATATAAATAGGATGTATAGATACATTCTAGAGTTCATAATTAATGTGATTATAGGTGAGTACAGGTGAACCTAGGGCTAGGATATTTATCTCCCTATAGTGATGTATCTTACTCAAAGAAATTTGAGTCATTGATCGAAGTAGGTATTTTCGGTTGAGATTATACACCCAGGATCAACATAAATATAATTTTCTTTAGTGGTATGACATCTAAATTAATTCCTTATTAATAGTATTTCTAGATGATTAGGATTATAGAATTGGGTATTAAGAATGGACTTCTAATTTTTTTTCTCACCTTACTCATATAGATATATATGGGGATATATATATATATACAAATATACTTATATATAAAATGGAACTTTTCCCAGATGATTGGGATCATAGACCTAAGGATCGATTGTGGACTTACTTATTTCATGATATTAATTTCCTAATTATTTATTCCAGTTATGTCTCATATAGGTTGGGTATATTTCATGAGCATTCACTTAAGGAAGTAGATTATAGGTTCTCCATTGGGGGAGATCTATTCATATTTTTTTATGAACCACTGTACGTGCACCTCTGTGTGCATTTATAACTTATGTATGATTATAGAAGTGTAATTATATCATAAATATCCAATATAAAAATTAAAACCATTATAATAACCATCCATGAAAAATGTCTATGGAAAAATAATTGTATCGCAAGTGGAGGCGGTAGTCCACTTGTACGCATGAGCAATACATTAACTTCACATTTGATTCGATAGAGGGTGAATATTAGTGGTTTCATATTCATAATATTTTTTATGTATATTTATAACATATAAGTTGACTTTTTATGATAGATACCACATATTTTGAGTATATAAGAAAATGAATAAATTGAAAGAGGTTGGGTGGGATGATAAACTCTTCTTCGATAGTCCTCCATTATATCCTTTTTTATGGACTAGTGGAATGGACCTTAAAGAAGACAAGAACAAAAAATTCATGGATAAAAATATTATTGGATAATTTGTAACGGTTTGGTTCATCTAGGTGTCTCAAGGAGGAGAGAATAAAGAGATAAGGGGTTTCATTTTATAAGGGAGGCATAACAAACCCTTAGAATTTCAAAAAAGATTTTAAATATAATTTATGTCTTCTCAAATGGGAGGATTCCAAAAAGACATGAATTAAATGAAAAATGGATATGGTAGAAATATCATCATCCAGTTAAATATTCTAATGTTTTATATTAATTTCAAACCATATCTTTTGGTTTTACATGTTCATTAACTAATTTTAACCTTTAATGTGCTAAAGTATTTTTTCAATATTGAAGGATTTCAATTTTACTTTTATGGTAAAAATTAGCTCATAACGGAAAAATAAAGACATTATCTACAATTTTTCAACTATATTTTCTTGTTTTTAGACTTTTGTGATTTTTAAATAATGTAACAAAAGCATATTTTTTATAAAAATCATTAATACCATCTTTGTTAATGTTAAATTAATTTACCTTTAAAGACAACAAGATAGTAATGTAATTAGAATAAAAAACATTTAAACACACCTAATATGTTTTTATAATTCATAAAATTTTTAGGTAATTGTAAATCACCTAAAAATTTTACTCTTAGAGTTTTAAAAATCTTTTATAATATTTTTCCACTTCTTGCACAAACACTATGTGGACGTTGAGTAAAAATTTAACATAACTACTTCATCATAAATAATGAAAATAAATTACCATAATAACTTTTTTTCATACGTAAAATAAATATTTATAACTAATCATATCCTATTTTTATGATTTTTTAATTTTTTTAGTTATATTAACGTCAACAGAGTGACATTTTGAAACTTTCTTTGATATAAAATAATAAAAATGTCATTATCAAGAAAACTTTTAACCATAATTCCATTTATTATAATTTCTTAATTATATGGTCTTATTTATCCCATCAAATTACATTAATACAATCATTGGGTTTATTTTTGGCCCTTACCTCATTGTTTTAACCATGTTTTACATATTATACCATTATCGAGGTGACAAATATTTACCATGGTTATTATTCATAATCAAAAAATTAAATAGACCAATTTAAAAAAATTTAAATTCATAATTCAAAATAAGGGATCCATTTTTCAAAATTCAGTTCCTATAAGTGTCATATGTTCATTTTATGGAATGTTAGAAAAAAACAACCAAACCATTTAAAAAAATCAAATATTTGAAATAAAATTGAATTGTTTTATTCCATGCCTAGTAAAAACCATTAGATAAATATTTAAAAATATTATTGAATATATTATATTTTTGTTTCATTAAAATAATTCATCAATATATATTAATATTATAAATTTAAATAAAAAACATCGTGCGCATACAAACACTATCTTTCAAAACAACTCTATTTACATTAAAATGATTTGATTTTTAGTTCTATGCACTAATAGCCAATGAATATATTTAATAATTTTTTTAAAAATAAATTTCGTTCTAAAATTATTTATCTATATTCATAACCACCAATCAAATACCTAGTAGATAACTACTACATTAGATAATAACATTTAAATAACATAACATTGTTTTTTTTAAACTCAGTATTTCCTGTAATCCAAGATATAAAATAAATCAAATTTATTTTGAGTGAAAAAAACTAAAATCATATTGTATTACATTATACACCCATTAAAAATTAATTTCACCCTTTAATTTCCATCACTATGATAAAAAATGGGGGTATTTTGGTTTCATAATATTCTTGGGTTCCCAAGTAGCTTCGGGGAGATTTTGTTTCATCTAGATTACTTTAAATAGGTGAGTAGTCCTATTCTATAGCACATTTTCAATTTGATTCAAGATTTAAATTGATTGTAATTCATATGAAAGATCATGTTATAGTGGTATAACCTCTGTGATAAGTATATGTTAATGACCAGGTATATAATTTCCCTAGAGAGATATAAGTAACATATTTTGAAATTGAGAGATATTTGGTGGATGTGTCAAATGATAAATTACCATTCTGACGTGATCCATATTTTCAATGGGACCAATATATATGTATCAAATTTACCTTCATTTAAAATATAAAAACCTTTTACAAAGATATATTCATAAGAATACCTTATCACCAACATTGAACTCTAGATCTCACTGAAGATTTTTAGGATAAATTTTCTAATGACTCTAAGCCACCATTATACGATACTTAATGGCTCTCACCATCTCTAGAATATCCTTTATAAGATTAGGTCCTAATTAAACTCTTTTCCCAGCATTATCCTAGGTCATTGGATTTCCTCACTTCCTTCCAAAGAGGACTTTATAAGGACAGTTCCAAATTATTTAGTAAAATCTATATTTGAATGAAAATTCAGCCACATAAACTTTTTGATGCTAACAACCATTAAAATCCATATAATTTTTTTAAACACATATTATTGGTTTTAATCTTTCTTTATGACAGAACAAATTTCTGAGGCAAATATTTAGTATTGGACCCCATCTCTATATTCATATCCTATATAAGGATTCTTTATAACATCAAGGTAATCCTCAGTTTTTGATCAGATACAATTGAGTGTGGTAATCCATGAAATTTCACCACTAATTTAATGTATATCATTAAAATTTTATCAAGAGAAAAATATTGTCTTTCGGAAATTAAGCGTAATAACATCGTAAGGTTGTTGAATACAACCCAAATAATGTTATTCCATTTATATGTTTTAGGGAGACTGATGATGAAATATTGGGTGATGTTTTCCCATATTTGTTATATTATGGGTAATGGCAGTAAAGTTCCCTTAGACTCATGTTTCTCAAATGTAACATGATGACATACTAGGAATCAAGATACAATCTCTCCAATATCTCTTTTCATGTTTTCCCATAAGAAATATTGTTTTCATATCTCCATAAATCTTTTTGTTTTCAGGATAAATAGATAATTGTCAACAATAATCATCATCCAATAGGTACTTGAAGTTTTTTATTGATGAGAGCCATAATTGTTTATTAGACCTTATTATTCCATCATAACCATGGTTTAGATTTGTATCAATTCTCACCTTCTTCTGTAGTTCCACATCATTCTTCAACAGCTCTTATATCCTCACATGGATAGATGGACGAATATTCCGACGAAAATGAGAGTAACTATTAGTTTCCTCATATTTTTTACGATCTATATTATGAAAATCCTTAAGTATAATATCCCTTTTGATCCTAATTATGAAAAAATTGGAATGGTCATTCTGAATCAAAGAACCAACTGCCTTACTCACCATCCATAGGTGATAATGTATTTAACAGTCATAATAGTTGATCGATTAGAACCATATTTTCTTGAAAATATTCAAATATTTATATGTGAATATATACATCAGGATTTTATTATATAAATATATATAACTCACCTTCCTCCATAAGGATAATTACTCCAAATCATTAATAAAAAAATAGCACTTCCAACTTCAAATTATGATTCATTTAATTATTCTAATGTATTTTAAATTGGAATGGGTTATGTGCTCTCACCAAGTCATTCCTCATAATTACACATCCCATCTCTTTCTTTGATGTATCACTATTGATCACAAACCCTTCTTTACTACAGGGTAATTTTGGCACATGCATGTGGACTAACCCTCCCTTTTATTCCTCTAAATTATCAAGCATTCATATGTACAAAGGAAATTTTCTCCCTTTAGGGTCGACCTGACCAGTGGATTATTTGGTTGTGAGAAATAATCCAAAAAGTGTTGATAATATCAAGAAAATCAAGAAAACTATGGGCCTTATTTTTATTGGTTAGTATGGGCCAATGTTAAATAATTTCTTTCCTAGATGGATCATTCGATATACCCTCACATGAGATTATTTGACCCAAAAATAAAACTTTTGTACCCAAATTTAACACGTGGTAAATTTTTCATAAATATTATCATTCCTTAGGGTCTTTAGTATAGTCCTCATGTGATCCTCATTATCTTCCTTACACTTGGGATATATTATAATTTTATCTAAGTAGGATTCCAAAAAATGTTCTAGTATATATCTAAAGACTCTATTCGTTAAATCGATAATAATAGATGGGTCATTAACAAGACCCAATAGCATCATTATAAATTCATAGTGTATATACCTAATATAGATATATTTCATGGGTATGTATTCATTTTTGAGTATCAATTGATAATATCCATATTAAAGATCAATCTTTTTAAAATATTAAGCTTGCCTAAATCAATCAATCAAATCATCAATATGTTTGAAGGGAAAATTACTATTGATTTTGATCTTGTTAATTTCTTGATAGTAATTATAGAGTCACATTGATCAATATATATTATTTACCAAAAGAATAGGTTCACTCAAAGGATCCACACATGGATGAATGAATCACTTTTCAGGATCCTCCAAGATATTTTTATTCAATTTTAATAACTCAATCGAGGTCATTCCATAAAGAGTATTTGAAATAGGTGTAGCATTTGATATGTGTTCTATTTAATCCTAAACTACATGATTTATTGGAAGACTGGGAAACTCTTCTTGAAATATATCTATATACTCCCTCACAATATACATATTTTCATTTTTGATTTTCTCATCAACCACATGATATAAAACCCCCTTTTGAAAAGGAATAAAGACCCATAAATGGATGAAATTATCATTAGTGGTTTTTATTTATATTCACATTGATATATGATCATAGGATGGTTTGGGATATCAAAAGTGATTTTTCTTCCTCATATATTGATATTGGATTTAGGTAAATAAGTATAATCCACTCCTAATGTAATAAAAAATTCAATTAGTGGGACAATAATGAGATTTAAAGATAGTACATTCCCACAAAATATAGTTAGGTAAGAATCATAGACATAAAATGTGATCATTGTACCATTAAAATTTATCACTTCTAATTCAATATCTAATCATTGAGGATATTAATTAAAATTCCTTTAAAAGTTTCCTAATATATAGAAACTAATATAAATAATATCAAAATGTGTACTTCAATAATCAACCATACCTTTTACAACTGAAAATTTATATTTCTACCTCATTCCTTTACTAATACCAAAATGATTAACATGACCTTAAAGAATCATTAACCAAATCCATTAATCTTATAGAATCATTAATATAATTTATAAATAATGACACCTTCATTCCGATATATGAATCCTTAGTGCTAACGTAGGTTATCCATAGTCATCATATATTCAAATCCATCAAAATGGTTTATAAATAAAATTTGAATTAACAAAATAATATCCTCTAGGAGTGTCAAACCGATTCATAGTAAAGACACATTAAATGTGAACCAGAATGATAGATGAGATTTAATTTTCCAAGTATTTTTTTGGTCATTACCCCTAGATGAATCAGTAATAAAACCACATCTATGTATAGTATTTAGAAAATGATTTTTTTCTAGGAAACCAAACACATTTTCTTAACATAACATAAGAATTTATCCAATAAATAATATTATACTAAGGGTTATAACTAAATTTTTCTCATCCAATTTTATGAAGGTAAAAAACGTTTCTTTGATACTAACTATTTTGTCCCATATATTGATACATAAATATTATGTATTATTTTATGGATATTAATTAAATAACATTATAACCAACAATAGAATTATATGTGTTTAGTTTCTTTGGAATATTGGATATATGAAGAACTTGATCATAATATATATACATCATCCCCCATTAAGTTCATCATTACAATAACTCTTTTTAGACACATCATACTTAAAAACCATTCTTTACAATCTACGGAAACGAAACATATGGAAGGGTGGTCTTAGATGCTAATTAAAGGTTAAAAAGTGATCTATCTATGAAAAATTCAACATAACAAGATAATTTGAGTATGATAACATGAGATTAACATTTGAAAACCATAACCAACATATCATAGACTATAATATCAAATCATTGTATAATTATTGGACGTTCAAAGAACCTGAATCATAAAGGAATCAATGATCATGAGCAATGAGTGTAGCACCCCCAGTTTGAGGTATATAGCCTTTTTATGAATCTTTATGTGTTTAAAGTGCATGAGATGAGTTGGGAAGAGGTTGGGGGAGTTTGGAATGGTTTTGGATGAGTTTGGAGGCTTTTCTATGGGTGTACGGTTTGAGCACAGTTAGGGGAAACCATGCAGATTCTCCAGGAAACTGTCCAGGGGGTGACAATAGGCTTCACACGGCCTACACACAGTTTTCCAAATCGTGCGAGGAAACCGTGTGGACCCTTGCTCCCGAGGCAGTAGCGTGCACATGGTTAGCACACTGTTTTCCAAACCATGAGGCCACTTAGAAATAGGGTTTTAAAACTCGGGCTCACTCGGGCTTGCCTCATTCCTCTCCAAATTTCCTCCCACTCGAGCCTCACTCAGGATTATTGGTTCTCAAGGGTTGGAGGGTCTCTCCCACTTGTTTTGGAAGAGATTCAAAGGGGTTTCAAGGTGTTTTGAAAGCAATTTATCCCTGGTAAGTCTCTCCTCTTGAGTTCTTTGTGTTTTTCTCTAGATCTACTCTTCCCTTATACTTAGTTTTCTATATCTACACTTTTTGTGTGTATATCTAGGGTTGGGGTTGCCTTGGATGTTGATTTTAAAGCTTGTGAATGTTAGGGAAGGGGATTTAGTTATGTTTCTGTGGTGTGTTCTCCATATTGGAGGAGTAGTTACTCATGGGTCGATTTCTCAGGAACACTAAAGGTAGGTGGCTTCTCTCTCAACTCCACTTAGTTAGAACTAGTGGTCCTTTGTTTACAATTAATTTTTTGTGCAGAAAAATTAATTGTGATTTGTTGTGCGAAATTGGTTAGAAATCCCTTGGGTGATGTTTTGGGGATTTTTGGGAAAAGAGGGTTTTATGGTGAAATGATTTTGTTGTGGATTTTAAAATGGGGTGCTATGGTTGATTTTTGAAAATGATTGATGGAAATGGTTTCTAATAAAGAGTTTGTTTTATTTAAATGTCGTATGGCATGGAAAATAATTTTCAATTATGGGTGATTTATTGAAGTGGATTGATATGAAATGGAATTTGGTAGATTGCATGTTAATGTGACCTTGGAGGGTTATATGCTTGGATTGGCTTGATTGGAATGTTGTGTGGAAGTGGTGATAATTACCACTATAAAAAGGGGATGGATAGTGGACGGAAGGACCACCACCGAAGGATAAGTGGTCAGGAAGTGCCACTAGGTGTGAATGGGTGAACAGGTTGGATGGAAGCTCCACTGTTTGGTTATTTTTGTTTTTGATGTGCATTGATCTGCAAGTTGGAAATTTTTGTGCTAGTGTGTAAATGATGAAATGGATTGTGGAATGTTTGGTTGGCTTTCCCTTGGTTGCTTGGTTTGGTTGTGTTGGAATGGTAAGGGCATGTTTGGCTTGTAGAAATGGTTGTACTTGTGATTATTTTATATAAATTGTTTTATATAAATGTGCTAACGATTTTATCCAAGATGTTTGTGTAGGGAAGTCATTTGGGGAAATCCTATTGAGTTTTAGTACTCACCCCCTGCTTTGGCACTTTGGTGCCTTTGCAGATGTTGTGTGTCGTGACGTGGGAAAAGGTAAGGCATCACCCTCCTTTAGTGGTGAATCGTGTTGTCTGGGGGGATCTTGGAGCATGGAGCTTGGTGTAGAGCCATGGAGTGTGACTTGGCTTATTTTGGGTCCTTTTTTGAGTCTTCTGCCGAGTACTCTGATATGGTATTGATTGTATTGGTTTTGGGTTGTATTGTGGAACAACTTGGTTGTCCTTTGGGAATACATGCTTGAATGTTTTGGTTGACATGCATCATATAGTGATTGATAGTGGATGGTTTGGTTGGTTTTTTCTTATGGGAAAATCATTCCCCAATTTGTTCTCGAAGCCATCAACATTTATTTCCAGCCTTTGGAGCCTTGGGAACGTCACTTAAGGCCATGTAACCCTCACTGCCTCCTCAAGACAATGAGGTAGGGGCTGGGTGTTACAAGTGGTATCATCTTTTTCGGTCCTTTGGAGTTGATTCTCAAATTTGGATTTGGAATTATTTGTGGTATATTCCTGGAGTCGGGATGGTAGCAAGGCATATGAATGCCGGAACATGGAATGTATAGCATTAAAGGACGTAGATAACCCTTTTATGCATAAATTCAAGTTACTGGGGAGTTGGGTACATAAGTGTTTTATAAACACTTATAGGCATTGGATATCTCATTGTTGTGGGTGTAGCCAATGAGATGAGCATGGCATGAATGGTAGAAATGACTTCCTACTAGGATACATATTTCATTGGGCAAAATGATTTATGGGTGGAATTGAGAAATTGTTTTGCAAATCTGTGAAATTTAAATCTGAATAAACCTGGTATTTTGAGAAGGGTTTAGTTTTCAAAATGGTGAAACATGGAATATGTGGAAAGGTGGAAAACCTTGTTGTGATAGTATTGTGTAATGTGATTTGAAATGGGATTTCATGATGTCTACGGAAGTGAGACTCATAGTTGTTTGTTTTTTGTTTATAGAAATGGCCCCGGGTAGGCGTCATAGAGACCAACTGGAGGAGGCTGCTGAGAATTTGGTAGCACCTGAGCCTCAGGTTAACCAGCAGGTAGTGAAAAGCATAGTGCATGCCTTCCGAGCTATGGAAAGTGGAAATAAAATGGATGAAGAAAGGCATGTGGATCATGTAGTTTAGTTTCAAAAGAAGAATCCACCCATCCTCAGGGTTGATCCAGAGCAAGAGAGGGTAGAAGCATGGTTGAATAGAATGAACAATTTTTTTTAGTTCTAAGGAACACCGTTAGAGTTAAAAGTGATGTTGGCCACGTATATGTTGGAAGATCTTGACCTTCAGTGGTGGGAGTTGGTAGTCCTAGCAGGGATGGACTAGGGTGTGATGTGGGAAGGCTTTGAGGAATTGTTAAAAAAAATTCTACCCACATACTTTTAGAATTCAGCGCACGAATGATTTCTTCAGTTTGAAGCAAGAGCTTATGTCTTCGACGGAGTATGTAGTTATGTTTATCAACTTAGTGAGGTTTGCATCCGAGGTGGTAGGTAGCGTGTCGTTGAAGGAAAGAATCTTTGAAGGATGGTAAAGGTAAGAAGTCCATTCAAAGATAACAATACTATGTATAAATGGTTACACAGAGATGGTGAATAGAGCCTCGGTGGCTGAGCGGGATCTGTTGGGCGCTCCAGGAAGAGGAAGCATGGTAGTACCCATGGGGAATAGTGGGAACTCTAACGCTGGGTTCATGTGGAGGAGGGACACTTATTCCCAGGGCGGGAATATGGCATATAGTCCGACATCAGGATCAGTGAATCTTCCTCTGAAGCCCTAGAGCAAGCCATGATGTTTTCAGTGTGGTTCGATGAACCACATCAAGTGAGATTGTACGGTACAACCTCGAGCGTGTCATAATTGTAAGCGGATGGGGAATCTGCAGTGTTATTGTCGGAATACTCCAAGGTCGGGTGCATGTGATAATTCTTAGGGAGCGCACATGTCGTATTCTATGACGGGATAGGGACAGAAGAATACCCCTCTACAGCAGAGTAAAGTGGGTCATGGTGATTCTCGGAATACCATGATGCCTTAGAAGGGTAATAAAGAGAATAGAGTGGAAAGAAAACATGTGTTTGGAGCTCAGCTGATTGTGGTGGATGATCAGTCAGGACCATCCATGGTGCTAGGTACTATTCTTTTAAATTCTACCTTGATGCAAGTGTTGTTTGATACGGGTGCTTCACACTCTTTTATTGCTATATGTTTGGTTGAGTTGCTGGGTTTAAGGGTAGAAATGATACACTTAGTTTTAAAACAACAAACTCATCTGGGTCGAAGAGAGTTTCAAGCGTTCTTGTGTAGAGAATGTTGTATTATTGTGGGCGTGGTTTAGATAACCTGGAACATCTCAGTGCTTGAGATGGATGGGTATGATGTAATCCTGGGAATGGATTGGCTGGTGGTGTTTAAGGATCACATTGACAGTGATGATCGAACAGTGGCTTTTATGACAAATGACGGAGTTAGACATATCTTTAGAGGAAAGAGGCATGAAAGGTAGGGTGCAACGGATTTGTTGGCACCAGCAGTAGGCAAGTTATCATATCAGTTGGAGGTGTTGTTATTGGAATTGGTAATAGGTGTGGAACAGAGTGTTCTTCCAGCAGTGGTGGATTAGTTCATTGATGTTTTTTCTTGAAGAATTCTCTGGGTTATCAATCGTAAGAGAAGTGGAGTTTACCAGTGTTCTCCTTCTGGGGAGCATTCTTATATCACTTTCTTCTTTCCAGATGGAACCTACTGAATTGTGGGAATTGAAAGTCTAGTTGGAAGAGTTAGAAAACAAAGGGTTTATCCAGCCTAGCACGTCTCCGTGGGCAGCACCGGCGTTGTTTGTGAAAAAGGCGGATGGAACTTTGATTCTCTGTGTTTATTATCGTAGACTTAAGCAAGATAGGATAATGAACAGATATCCACTTCCATGAATTGATGATTTGTTCAACCAGTTGAAGGGAGCCTAGTGGTTCTCCAAGATCGATCTAAAATCAGGATATCATCTATTATGGGTGAGGAAGGATGATATTCTTAAAACAGATTTTAGAAGTAGATATGGCCATTATGAATATGTGGTTATACCCTTTAATCTAAAAAATGCGCCAGTGTTGTTCATTGCATTGATGAATCAGATATTTAAGAGATATCTGGATTCATTTGTGGTGGCGTTTGTAGATGATTTTGTGGTGTATTTAATGACAAGGGTGGAGCATGAGAAGCACTTGGCGACAGTGCTAGGGATCTTGAGGGATCATTGGTTGTATGACAAATTGTCAAAGTGTGGCTTTTGGATACAAGAATTTTGTTTTCTTGGACATGTGATTTCTAAAAGGGGTGTTTAAGTGCATCCGGAAAAGATAGAGGCTATTATCTCTGGGAAACCACCGAAGAATGTGCTTGAGATATGGAGTTTTCTTGGTCTAGCTGGGTATTATCGGCATTTTGTTCATGATTTCTCACATTTGGCTTCAACGACAACAGCTTTGACAAGAAAGAATGTTCCATTCCAGTGGTATGAACAGTGTCAGTAGTGTTTTGAAGACCTAAAGGGTCACCTTAAATCATCACCAATCGTGGTTTTTCTAGAACCAGGAAAAGGGTACGTGGTGTATTGCGATGCATCGAGATCAGGGATGGGGTGAGTTCTTATGCAAGGAAATCATGTAGTTGCATACGGCTCATGGAAGTTGAGGGTGCATGATAAGAACTAACCAACTCATGATTTTGAGTTGGTAGCAGTGGTGTATGCTTTGAAAGTGTGGCGTCATTATCTCTTCGGTGAGAAATTTTTAGTATATATAGATCATAAGAGCTTGAAGCATATTTTCTCACAAAGAGATTTGAACTTGAGCTAAAAGAGATGAATGGAATATCTATAGATGTTTGATTTTGACTTAATGTACACACCAGGTAAGAGTAATTTGTTGGCAGATGCATTAAGTAGAAAATCATATGCTCAGGTGGTAAAATAGGTGTCAGACCAGTGACAATTGATGTCAGTTATAGCCGATATGTGGTTGTAATGTGAAGACCAGGGTGATAGAGTGGTCTTATTTCCGGTTTCGTTGATCCCTAACTTGGTTGGTCTGGTTAAAGAGGCACAAAAGTCATATTCTGAGTGTGTGACCATGAGATCAAGACTCAATGGTGGGGAGACCATTGAGGGTTGGAAACTGAATGGAGATTCATTTTTGAGTATTCGGAATCGGATGGTTGTACTAGCTTCTTTTCAGGAGGATCTTCTTAGAGTGTATCATCATTCTAGGTGGGTTCTTCATCATGGAATTTAGAAAATGTATAAAGCATTGAAAATGTAGTTCTGGTGGGCTGGTATGAAAATAAGTGTGGCTGAGTTTCTTTTCGAGATGCTTGACTTATCAGAAGGTCAAGCCAGATAATCGGAGGCCAACAGGAATGTTGCAGTCTTTACCAATCCCTGTTTGGAAGTGTGAACAAATAGTGATGGATTTTGTCACAAGTCTCCCAAGAACGATCAGAAAGCATGATACCATTTGGGTGATAGTGGATCAGCTAACAAAGTCAAACCATTTCATTCCAATTCACGAATATTATATGGTGGAGGATCTATCCAAAATCTATATCTGGGAGGTGGTAAAGAGGCATGGTGTTCTAGTTTCGATTGTATTCGATGTTTACATCTAATTTCGGGAAATCCTTATAGCAAGACCTTGGAACTAAGTTGACCATGAGCATGGCATATCACCCTCAGACGGATGGTCAATCCGACAGGATGATACCAACTTTGGAGGATATGTTTCAGTATTGTGTCATGGATTTTGGTGGCTCATGGGAGGAGAAAATGTTGTTGGTTTTTTTCTCGTACAATAAAAATGTTTAGGAATCCATACATATGGCTTCGTTTGAAGCATTGTATGGGAGACCGTATCATTCTCCACTATGTTGGGTGGAAATGAGTGAGTCCTCGATGGTTGGACCGAGTGTTGTCCAGGAGACTATGGAGAAGATCTTGTTGTTCAGGAAGAGAATGGATATGGCTCATAGTCATCAAAAATCATATGCAGATCATTGTCGATGACCGTTGTCATTCAAGGTGAGTGATCATGTTTTTTTAGGATCTCTCCTAGGTTGGAACATCGTTGGTTTGGGAAGCCGAGACAGTTATCTTTTAGGTATATTGGAACTTTTGAGGTTCTTGAGTGGGTTGGTGAGGTGGCTTATCATTTGGCTTTGCCACCTTGGTTTAGTGCGGTGCGCAATGTGTTTCATGTGGCGCAGTTGAAAAAGTATCATCCGGATCGTGACCATGTGATTAGATAGGATCGTGTTGAACAAGAACTGGATGCTTTGTTCGTGCACGTGCAAGTGAGGGTTGTGGATAGGAAAGAGAGAGTCTTGAATGGTAAAATCATCAGTTTAGTTCATGTTTTTGGAAACATGGTTAGATTCAAGAGGAGACTTGGGAGTGAGAGAAAGAGATGGTCGAGCAGTGGCCCGAGCTCTTTCGGCAAAGGGTGGGTTCACTACTTTCCGAGGACAGAAAGTCCAATGGTGGGGAGAATGTAGCACCCCCAGTTTGACATATGTAGGATTTTTATGCCTTTTTATGTTTTTAATGTGCATGAGATGAGTTGGGAAGAGGTTGGGTGAGTTTGGAATGGTTTTGGATGAGTTTGGAGGCTTTTCTATGGGTGCACGGTTTGAGCACGGTTAGTGGACACCGTGCGGACTCTCTTGGAAACCGTGTTGGGGGAGACTGTAGGCTTTGCACGGCTTGTGAATGTTTAGAAAAAACATGCGAGGAAACCATGCGGGCCCTTACTCCTGAGGAAGTATCATGCGCATAGTTAGCGCATGGTTTTCCAAACCATGTGGGCTAACCGTGCGACCACTTAAAAATAGTGTTTTAATACCCGGGATCACTCGGGCTTGCCTCCCCCCTCCCCAAATTTCATCCCACCCGAGCCTCACTTGAGATTTTTTGTTCTCAAGGGTTGGAGGGGATCTCCCACTTATTTTGGAAGCGATTCAAAGGGGTTTCAAGGAGGTTTTAAAGCGGTTTCTCATGGGTAAGTCTCTTCTCTTGGGTTCTTTGTGTTTTCCTTTAGATCCACTCTTCCCTATTTCTTGGTTTTCTATATCTACACTTGTTGTGGGTAGATATAGGTTTGGGGTTTCCTTGGATGTTGATTTTAAGGATTTTTAATGTTAGGGAAGGGGATCTAGAGTGGTTTCGGTGGTGCTTTCACCAGATTGGAGGTGCGATTACACATGGGACGATTTCTTAGGAACACTAAAGGTAGGTGACTTCTCTCTTGAATCCACTAGGTTAGAACTAGTGGTTGTTGTGCTGAGAAATTAATTGTGATTTGTTTTGAGAAATTGGTTGGAAATCCCTTGGGGGATGTTTTGGGGATTTTTAGGAAAAAGAGGGTTTTATGGTGAAATGCTTTTGTTGTGGATTTTAAAATGGTGATTTTAAAATGGGATGCTATGGTTTATTTGTGAAAATGATTGATGGAAATAGTTTTCAATAAAGAGGTTGTTTTATTGAAATGTGGTTTGGCATGGAAAATGATTTTCAATAATGGGTCATTTATTGAAGTGGATTGATATGCAATGGAATTTGGTTGATTGCATGTTGTTGTGACTTTGTTGGGTAATATGCTTGGTTTGGAATGATTAAAATGTTGTGTGGAAGTGGAAAGAGGTACCACTATAAAAAGGGGATGGATAGTGGATGGAAGGTCCACCATCAAAGGATAAGTGGAAGGGAAGCGCCACTAGGTGTGAATGGGTGAACAGGTTGGACGGAAGCTCCACCATTTGGTTGTTTTTGTTGTTGTTGTTGTGCATTGCTCTGCAAGTGGGAAATTATTGTTCTAGTGTGTAAATGAGGAAATGGCTTGTGGAATGTTTTTTTGGATTTCCCTTGGTTGCTTGGTTTGGAAGTGATGGCTTGGTAATGGCATGTTTGGAATTTGGAAATGGTTTTACTTGTGATTATTTTATATAATTTTTTTTATATAAACGAGATAACGGGTTTATCTGAGTGTCATGTGTAGGGAAGTAATTTGTGGAAATCCTACTAAGTTTTAGTACTCACCCAATGCTTTGGCACATTGGTGTCTTTGTAGATGTTGTGTTTCGTGAAGTTGGAAAAGGTAAGGCATCACCCTCCTTTAGTGGTGCATTGTGATGTTTAGGGGGAGATCAGAGCATGGAGCTTGGTGTGGATCCATGGAGTGTGCCTTAGATTATTTTGGGTCTTTTGTTGAGTCTTCCACATAGTACTCTTATATGGTATTGGTTGTATTGGTTTTGGGTTGTACTGTGGAACAACATGTTTTTCCTTTGGGAATACATGCTTGAATGTTTTGGTTGACATGCATCATACAGTGATTGATAATTGATGGTTTGGTTGGTTTTGTCTTATGGGTAAATCATTCCCCAATTTTTTCTTGAAGCCCTCGACATTTATTGCCAGCATTTGGTGCCTTGGGAATGTTTTTTAAGGCCAAGTAACCCTCAAAGCCTCCTCAAGCCAATGAGGTAGGGGTGGGGTGGTACAATGAGAGACTAACATTCGAATAAGACATATGTTTGTGGGAGACTCAAAATCAATGAAAACCATTTTTCTAGATAAGTATCACTTCCAAGACTATCATAGTGTACTAAATTTAAATTCCATTCAATTATATCCTTTGTTAAGTAAGAATACCAAGACTATCATAGTGGAGAGAGTCCCATAAAGTACTAGGTTCACTCACCATTCCAGTTCTAATTAGCTCATGAGATATCTATATTTACCCTATACATCTGAGGACTATATAATATGGAGACCACCCACCATATAATCATAATTCATTCCCATGTGTGGCACAAGATCATTTATCATAACATGTGGAACAGAATTGAGCTTCATAAATTTTTTGTCCTTCAATCTTAAAATTACCCATTGAAAATAAATGGGTTTTATAAAAATATCATAATCATAATCCTAAACCATATATAGAATGAATAAGTATGGTATCATTGGATCATATCTCGATTAAAACATAATTAACCTGAAATTATTTTATCATAGATGAAAAATTACTTTAAAATATCACATTAAAATTTCTTGAGGAAAATTCCCTTTTCATTTTAAATCAAGAATTTAAAATTTCCTCTTTTATAAAATAAAAGAAATATTCACCTTGAACTATTTTAAAAAAAGGAAATTTTGGATAAAAATTTATTTAAAAATAAAATTAAATTATAAAAAATTCCTTGAAACAATTTTATTAATATATGGATATGGAAGAAAAAAGAATTTTCGACCAAAGATAGAAATAAAGTTGAATTCATTAAAAAAATTATTTCATTCACATGAGTTTATAAAAAGAGTAAAATTAAAGGAAAAATGTAATATTCATATAAAACCAATGTAGAATAAAAATCTTAGGGTTTAGGGAAGATAGTATATAAAATTTCCTCTTTATAGACTCATTCATAAACTTTCTCGATAAACAATGATATTTTAACATAAATCCATAACCTTAAGTGACACTTGCTTAAAAAATACTCTAAATTCCTATATAAAAAAAATTAATTTAATATATTTTTATACTATAATCCTTTACATACATATAATATCATATATGTACCACTTATAAAACTTCCACACCCAATAATTAACCATTTTTTTATCAAAATGATCATTTATAGATATTAACTATATCATTTTTCATGAGAATTTAATTTTCATAATTTCGATCTACGTATATTGATCATGGTTACATAATATCCAAAATTAGAATCATGATATAAATATAATATATATTGATTATATATATATCAAGATTCATCCATAAAAGACAGTGATGGGGAGATGAATTAGAGTATTCATAGAGACCATAGGTCATACGTATGCCTGAAAATTGATTTCACTTTTCAATAGATGGAACAAAATAAAGGGAAATAAAAAATAACCTTTCTAAAATCATTATTTTATTATATATATTCACTAAATATATCCTAATTACCATCCATGTTAAGTGGAAATTATTAAAAATCACACAAATTCATAAATGTGGTAATCTACATTTACGTACGAGCAATGTTATCATTTTTCAATGATTGAAAGGTAATAATAAATATATGATATTACAGTTATAGATGCACAATGATATCATAAATATCATATATAAACATTAAAAACATTATGATAACCATCAATGAAATATGGTTATGGAAAAATAATTTTGTCGCAATGTGGAGGTGGTATTACACAAGTATGCACAACTGATACATTCCCCTGACATTTGATTGGATAGGGGGTTAAAAGTGGTGGTTAAATAATTATAAAAAATTAAATATATTTATAATAATTAATCTATTATTATATGATAAATACCACTTGTTTTGAGGACCTATGAGAAGAAATTAATTGAAAAGGGCAGGTAGGATGATTACCTATTCTTCAGTAATCCGACTTTGAATCGTTTCTTAAGGACCCTTGTAATTGACCTTTACGAATACCCACATCACTAATTTATGTATAATGATTTTTTATATTAAATTTTTAGGTTTTGGATTAGTTATATGGATTAATGTGGTTTAAACAAGATAAATGAGTGGTTTCATTTTTTAGGGGAGGTAAATGATACAGTTGGAGTTACTAAAAGAATCTAAATATAATTAGTATTTTTCGCTATTATAACACATTAAAAAATTCATGTACTGTGAAAAAGTGGATATGGTCTAAATATAATAATCAAAATAAATTTAGTTAGGGTTTGGTGTCATTTTAAACCTTATCTTTTGGTCTAAACCCATAGTTAACTGATTTTAACCTTAACTACAATAATTGTTTTCTTCATTAATCTACATAATTCATGGGGACCGATATATCACCCGAAAAATATTAATTTTAGAGTTTTACAAATCCTTTAAATTATTTTTCAGCATCTTGCACAAGCACTATGTCAATGTTGAGTAAGGACTTTATGTAATTATTTCATCAATAAAAATTAAATTAAATGACCATGATATATAAATAATTCAGCTTTCAGAAAAGAATTTATAACCAAACTTATCTCCTTTTGTCCAAATGTAAATATATTGGAGACATTAAAGTTAGGAGACTGCCATTTTGGTATTTACCTTTCTTAAAATAATATAAAGATTATTATAAAGGAAAAATGAAACCAAAATTACATATATTCTAACTTGATATGGATATGGTTTAATTTATCCCAAAAAAATGAAATTGAATATAGTTTTTGGTTAATTTTAGGACCTTCTTACATTATTTTAAACATATTTTAAATTTTTTACCGTTAATAAGTTGATAGATGTAGA
Organism: Viscum album; assembly: GCA_963277665.1. Lineage (NCBI taxonomy): Eukaryota > Viridiplantae > Streptophyta > Magnoliopsida > Santalales > Viscaceae > Viscum > Viscum album. The sequence continues at coordinate 1,399,810,092 of OY728121.1, read as the reverse complement.
GACATGAACCTTGACGTACATGGACATTTCATTACTTTTGTGGAATACTTAATACATAACAAAAATAGACACATAATAACCATAATAGTTTAGTGTCTTTGGAAACATGGAACGTAATCTTCTTATCGTGGTGAAAGATCTTCAACATCTCCCATAAAGATCTTCCACTTTTTTTATTCCTTACCCTAAACCTTTATTTTAATCCTGGGGGAAAATAAAACACAAAAAGGGTGTGATCAAATGCTCAGTAAGGGTAAGCATGGATAAAATAAAACAAACCAAATACATTTGAACTTAAAAACATGAACATAATGTTTAAACATCAAAATCTTGAGCAACGACATAAAACATGGAAGTACATAAGGCATAGACCATAATGGAACATAAATCATGATAAAATAGCATGGGAATAAAACATGTAATTGTGGAATCCATTAAGCACATGTAATGATTTCCATAGCAGCCAACACATTGCTGCCAAGACCATCTTAGTGGACAAAGTCCCTTTCTGAATCGAGTTCACTCCTCATTCCAGTCCTGTAATACTGAACCAGATTAACTTACCATTCCAGCCATGTCTATCTCATGAGATATAAATCTTTACCCAATTCATTGGAGGGAGATATAGGTCCCACCAATCTCATAATTAAATCATTCTTACTTGTTCCACAAAATAAACATACATCATTCATAATAACCAAACGAATAAAATGGGTTTCATAAACATCATCCCCTCATCACATAATCCATATAAAAGAAATGGATATTATTTCATAATAGGAAAATTTAAACCATGTAAATCATAGAGACATTATACTTGAATCATGCACATATGAAATAATGTCATCTTATATGGAAAATGGTTAAAACACTTGAAATGAATTCTGAGGAAAGTATCCTTTCTTCTTCAAAATCTATTTCTTTTCACAAAACATCATGAAATTTTAAAAGAAAAAGATTTTGTTGAAAATAATCATGAAATATTTTGGAGGAAGCTTCATGAAAATAAGTCTTTATAAAACCGTAAAAATCCCTTCATATCGTATAAGTTAAAAAACATTCTTCTCGTACTTTTGCCAGAAAAGTCAAAAAAGTACCTCGTAACGTAAACAAAAGAAAAATTCCTTACATACCATGTAGTAAAAGTAAATATGGGTAAAAAGGACATTAAACATACATAAATAAACTTTTAGAAAAAATGGACACAGATGACAACAAAAAACCTAGTATATACTTACGTATAAGCAATCTCAGATAAAAAAATGAGATTTGGAAAATTATCCCTTACCTTAGGTCCAATATGCTTTGTACATATCCAAAACTACTGTATAATGATTTAAGTAATGTCATTGACTTATTAGAGAATCATATTCATTGTTATTATATCATATATGGTTCACATATGACTTTATATTACCTGTTCTTTTGTAAATTCATGTTAAAGTAGCGTTTTGGGTTAAATCGTCTCATTTGTCATGCGTGTTTTAACTTGTAATTATTCATATGATTACATAGATCATGATTACTCAAATCCAGAATGTAAAACATGATTTATATATAATATATATTCATAATATAAATATATATAATAGATCGATAAATGGAAAGAAATACACCGTTCATGGGGACGGTAGGCCGTATGTATGCATGAACGCTATTTTCGTTTCCTTATTGAATTGAATGGAATTAAGCAGATCAAATAAATATATATATACATAAATCAAGTATCATTATTAGGTCATATATTTCATTATTACTTATTATATATACTTTATAATCATTCTTGAATGGTTATCATGGAGAGTGAATCTCATCGCGTCGTGGAGACGGTATTCCGTACGTACGCACGAGTGATGATATCATTTCCATGATCGTAGAATTGTATTAAAGTGTATGTATAATATTACAGAATCAATATCACTTTAAAATAATCATATATATTCATTACATTCACCATTATACCCATCTACGTAAGGTGGTGGTGGAAAATAGATTACACCACGGCATGGAGACGGTATTTCGTAAGTACGCACACACGGTGATTTCGTTTTCTATAGGATGGATAGATGGTGAAATATGGTTTTTTCATACTTATAATAACATATAATTATATTAGTGATACTGATGTTATTACTTCATAATGAAACAACTAAAGAAGTAGAAGTGGAAGAAGAAATAAAGTTGAAAGAATCGGTAACTAACATTACCTCTTCTTTGAAGCGCCTCTTTGAGACCTCCTCTTAGGGCACTAAAATTGGTCTTTGAAGAAGACCAGGACCTCTAGTATGTTTCTAGGGAAGTGGAGAAGATAATTTAGCAGGGATTGGACGAGCATGAAGGCTCAAAGTGGTGTGAGGAAGAGAGGGAGAAGGTGCCCTTTTATAAGGGAGGAGAGGGGCACCTTTGGAATAACTAAAAATATTATTTTATTATAAAGTCATATTCGGTTTTTAATAGCTCCGAATTGAGGTATTTCGAAGCTAAGGTGGTGGTGGGTCGAAATAATCTAATACAATAGAATTTAGACATGTTTAGGTTTCTATTTTAACCTTATAATTTTGATTTAACTTTAAGATAGATAATTTAACTTTTAACGTGTTTTCTTGTTTTCTTACACTATAAGGGTAATAAACATACTATAACAAGACAAAATAACCCCAAGTTGTTTATTATTAATATATATAACCTTATCTAAGTAATTTGGCAGAACCTTAGATTTTTAGGAATAAAATATCAATTAATAATATAATATTTTTTTTAAAAACTATTTTATGTAAATTTTGACACTATTTGGTGATTGATTTTTGTGAAAATCATAACAGAATGATTATTTCGATAAAAGTAAACTAAATCAATACTAACATGTCATATTAACCTATAAAATTAGTGGAATCCATAAAAAGACTCAAATTAAATTTATTTGGGTATTTATAACATCAATTATGTCAATATTTCATTAATAAGATGATTACTGCATCATATTTGTGTCATAAATAAATTAAATTATTTAATGTCTAAAAATTATAAATAAATTACCATTATGTATTAAATATTTTTATATTTATAATTAATATTTATATTCTAATTTATCTTATGTATAACCCTATATTAAAAATTATTTACTTATTAAACTTTGATTTTAACTATTTTAACCCTTCTTTAAATAAATTAATATTAAATGTCCTAATCTAATCCAAGTGGGCCTAAATGGTCATATTTTATTCTTAAGGTTGTTTTTGGTCGAATTAAACTTATCCAATAGAATTAGGACAAGTTTTAGGGTAATAATAATATCATTTTTACCCTTAATTACCCCATTTAATTTTAACCGTGGTAAATAAAAGTAAAAAGTTACTATTCACCAAAAATTATTTTTATCTCATTGAACAAAATTTTATTTACTAACATCAACTGTGTCTCTCGGATTTTTGAAATTCCACTCACAGAAGCGGTAAAATTCAGTTTTATGAAAAATTCAGTTTTTTAACTACCACTTAGTGGTTTCACTATTCATCAAAAAATGAAAGTTTCCAGAAAAATACCAAAAATTAGGCCTAAGCTATATTTGATATTATGAATTAAAAAATGATGTCTATTTTACCAAATTCAAAACATATCAGTTGCATTAATTAATTTAAAAATTAATTCTCGTCGTCAAAACAAATAGTGTTTTTAAGAGATAATAACTATCAAAAGATTGACACCTGTTTATGTCTGGTTTAAATGTGAAATTACATCCAATGACCAACATTGAATTAAATGGTAAAAATATATTCTTAATATACTTTAAAACAACTCAAATTAATAATTTATCACTATTAATTATTTCGATTAAAAAAGTTGTTTTTAATTAAAATTTTGTAATTTTCACTATTCATCAGAATATGAAAGTTATCCGAAAAGTACCAAAATTTCACCTTAAGAAAATTTTGGTATTCCGAATCCAAAAATGAAGTCTATTTTTAAAGATAAATTTTATAAAATTTCAAAAAGTGGGTATTACTATTCATAATGTCTGGTTTATATAACATATCGTTGTTTAGCGAAACTCGGTATTGCGTACAACACACGCTATCGTGGAAGGTCGCAATTGAATGTAATGTAAGACAAGTCAAGGATACATGTTGTGAAAGATCTTTTTGGTGTAGCATACAACACACTACATTAATGAAATTAAAAATAATATTTTTCATAAAATCTCGGGGTGTTACATTCTACCCCCCTTAAAATGAATTTCGCCCTCGAAATTCGTTGGGGTTATAAATGGTTTACTAGTCAAAAGTTTCTGTAATAGAAACCCACATCGTAAAAAGGAATACCAAAACATGGATTTAAAAACTAAAGTATAAAAATTAATGGTTACCCAAATAAATTAATCACTGGGATTCCACATAGGAAAACATAGGTGAAAATATGGATATGGAAGAGAAATCTAACCATCATGTTCTAATGGAGAGTGGTAGAGAACACAGATATAAAAAATCCATCAATCACAAATCCATAAATTTGTGATGATCTAAGTTACCATCTGATTCATCGTATATAAGAGCACTAGGACAACATTTTTGGTTTTCAATATCATTTCCCTAAAGTTGAAAATGTTGATTTATAAGAAATACTTGCTTGATTTTGGTACAATCTCACTGTTGTTCGTGCTTTGAATAATTTCCACTTCATCTCTTAAAGAAATGAAGTTGAATTTGTTATTCATGAAGTGTTAGCAGATCATGTGATAGAATGATGGGTCATTCCATCTGTCTCAAACAAAAGGTTTGCAAAAGTTATTAAATATATATAAGTAGATCTATAGCGAGATTAATCATACATGGTTCCTAAAATGGTCTTATACTTTATATATCATACTGCTTAATATAATAAAACTAGTTTCTACTAAATAGGGACTTCCTTTAGGCCGGTGGTAGGCAATAAAGGCCAGTCGCACTTTAGTTGTGGGTTCGATTCTCACAGCCTTTTCCGACGTGATGGAATGTCACTCGTCCTGCAGGTTGTCCTTTTTATAAAACTACATTACTATAACATCCCATCAATAATATCTAAAAAAGTTCTATCCTTAAACAAAACTATATTATGTCCAATATAATCCATTCCAATATTTATCTAAAATACTTTGGTCCAAGATCATAGTATAAAGAAAACGATTACTTGAAATGTCATCAACCAACCATCATTTATCCCCCATTATATTGTTGGTCCCATTCCAATCATGTGAATAAATTAATCACGTATTCTCTTGAAAAATTAATACCCATTAAACCTTAGTGAAAACATGAATGCTGTCAAAAGTTAACTCTTTCCATATACCAAAATCCAAAAACTCTATATACTCAAACCATGATATAACCTTCTCCTTATATCAGTCATGAGCTCATGAATACTATCAAACATTTAATTTTCTCCTTATCCCTTCATTATGCGCATATCATCTACTTTCCAAAAAATATCTGAATAACCCTTCATGGTTACTAGTACCATTAATCATACACTCTAAAATCTTACGGAATGAAAACAGTGTAACAATCCTTAAATGCCTCTTTATTCCATAGTACCATGAGATTACTTATACAACATTACACTTGATAAACATGTAATCATTCCACTACCTTCTTTAACCACTGACCGAGCTTCAACAATTCTTTCAACTCACATATCTTTTGTAGTCTCTTCATCATCATCAACATAAATATTTCCCATACGACTGTACTAATTCTCTTCATGAGAATTTCCCTTAGAGAATTGGTTTTCATAATGCCTGTACAATCCACATTTAAAACATTTAACCATTGTTGATGTCGTAGCAATACCATTATCCTCATCCATGGTGTTAATTGAACCTTTTCCTTTGCACTTACTGGCTTTGTGTCCTTCTTTTCCACACCCAAATCATCTTCCAGTTCCTTTGAAACATTCCCCTTGATGCCTCTTCCCACATGATTAACATAGGGGAAATTGAACTTTCTTTCCACTATAATCATCATGAAACTCCATCTTTCTCTTATTAGCCGAGTCAGGAAACTTACCAAATTTGAGTTTATTGATCCTATTATAAGATTGCTGATTCGGCATAATAATGATTTTTGGACTTACAAATCCCATTTCAGTTGGTTTCTCATGAAGAATATCATTCCATTGTCCATCATATCCTATATTATCGTGAATCATCTTGTTTCCAGCCATTTTCTAAAACAGAAAAAGAATAGTGTGAGAGGAAAAAATCATAATAAAGGGGGAGTAAATTAAATATCTAACATCTTAGGTTTAATCTAATATCATTGAAAAAAATTCTAGGACTATAACCTATACTTATACTTAACCTTAGGGACATCCCTAGACATACCTTAGAAATATCTCTAGGGATCTCACTAAAGTTCTCGCATCCTAGTTTCCAAAGGTTGACTAAACCTTTCCTTTGATTCCAACTTTAGCAGTCTAGAATTACTTCCAGTGTACTATAATTGAAACCTATCAGGGCACTCCATGGGTGGCCCTGGGCGGGACACACCACCATCCCCAGTGGCAACCATTTCCTCATGAAGCCCTTGGGTGGAGAGCCATGCTTCGTCCAACGCTCTCATGTGAGAGTTCCCAAGGATCGGATACATTCCTACCTCCTTTGCCTCTGATACCAACTTTAGAGACCCGAAGCTTCACGTAAATGGACATTACATTACTTTTGCGAAATACTTAATACATAACAAAAATAGACACATAAGGACCGTAATAGTTTAGTGTCTTTGGAAACTTGGAACGTAATCTTCTAATCGTGGTGAAAGATCTTCAAAATCTCCCATAAATATCTTCCAATTTTTGTTTCCTTAACCCAAACCTTTCTTTTAATCCAGGGGGAAAATAAAACATAAAAACGGTGAGCTCAAATTCTCAGTAAGGGTAAGCATGGATAAAATAAAACATACCATATACATTTGAACTTAAAAACATGAACATAATGTTTGAACATAAAAATATTGAGCAACGACATAAAACATGGAAGTACATAAGGCATAGACCATAATGGAACATAAATCATGATAAAATAACATGGGAATAAAACATGTAATTTTGGAATCCATTAAGCACATGTAATGACTTCCATAGTAGCCAAGGCATTGCTTCCAAGACCATCTTCGTGGACAAGGTCCCTTTCTGAATCGAGTTCACTCCTCGTTCTAGTCCTGTAATATTGAACCGGATTAACTTACCATTCCAGCCATGTCTATCTCATGAGATATAAATCTTTACCCAATGCCTTGGTGGGAGATATAGGTCCCACCCATCTCATAAGGAAATCATTCTTACTTGTGCCACAAAATAAACATACATCATTCATAATAACCAAACGAATAAAATGGGTTTCATAAACATCATCCCATCATCACATAATCCATATAAAAGAAATCGATATTATTTCATAATAAAAAAATTTAAACCATGTAAATCATAGAGACATTATACTTGAAGCATACACATATGAAATAATGTCATCTTATATGGAAAATGGTTAAAACACTTGAAATGAATTCTTTAGGAAAGTATGCTTTCTTCTTCAAAATCAATTTCTTTTCCCAAAACATCATGAAATTTTAAAAGAAAATGATTTTTTTTGAAAATAGTCCTGAAATATTTTGGAGGAATATTCATGAAAATATGTCTTTATAAAACCGTAAAAATCCTTTCATGTTGTATAAGTTAAAAAAACAATCTTCTCGTACTTTTGCCGGAAAAGTCAAAAAGTACCTCATAACGTAAACAAAAGAAAGATTCCTTAAATACCATGTATTAAAAGTCAAAATGGGTAAAAAGGACATTAAACATACATAAAAACACTTTTAGAAAACATGGACATGGGTGAAAACAATAACCCCAGTAAATACTTACGTATAAGCAATCTCGGATAAAAAAAATGAGATTTGGAAAATTATCCCTTACATTAGGTCTGATATGCTTTGTACGTATCCAGACCTCCTGTATAATGATTTAAATAATTTCATTGACTTATTACAGAATCATATTCATTGTTATTATATCATATATTGTTCACATATGACTTTATATTACCCGTTCTTTTGTAAATTCATGTTAAAGTAGCGTTTTGGGTAAAATCGTCTCATTTGTCATTCATGTTTTAACTTGTAATTATTCATATGATTACTTAGATCATGATTATTTACATCCAGAATGTAAAAAATGATTTATATATAATATATATTCAGAATATACATATATATAATAGATCAATAAATGGAAAGAAATACACCGTTCATGGAGACGGTAGGCCGTACGTACGCATGAATGCTGTTTTTGTTTACTTATTGAATTGAATGGAATTACGTAGATGAAATAAATATATATATACATAAATACAGTAACATTATTAGGTCATATATTTCATGATTACTTATTATATATACTTTATAATCATTCTTGAATGGTTATCATGGAGAGTGAATCTCATCGCGTCGTGGAGACGGTATTCCATATGTACGCACGAGCGATGATATCATTCCCATGATCATAAAATTGTATTAAATTGTATGTATATTATTAAAGAATCAATATCAATTTAAAATAATCATATATATTCATTACTTTCACCATTATACCCATCCAAGTAAGGTGGTGGTGGAAAATAGATTACACCACGGCGTGGAGACAGTATTCCGTACGTACGCACGCGCGGTGATTTCGTTTTCCGTAGGATGGATAGATGGTGAAATAGGGTTGTTTCATACATATAATAACATATCAGTATATGAGTGATACTGATGTTATTACTTCATAATGAAACAACCTAAGAAGAAGAAGTGGAAGAAGAAATAAAGTTGAAAGAATCGGTAACGGACATTACCTCTTCTTTGAAGCGCCTCTTTGAGACCTCCTCTTAGGGCACTAAAATTGGTGTTTGAAGAATACCAGGACCTCTAGGATGTTTCTAGGGAAGTGGAGAGGATAATTTAGTAGGGTTTTGATGAGCTTGAAGGCTCAAAGTGGTGTGAGGAAGAGAGGGAGGATGTGCCCTTTTATAAGGGAGGAGAGGGGCACCTTTGGAATAACTAAAAATATTATTTTATTATAAAGTCATATTCGGTTTTTAATATCTCCAAATTGAGTTATTTCTATGCTATGGTGGGGATGGGTCGAAATACTCTAATAAAATATAATTTAGACAAGTTTGGGTTTCTATTTTAACATTATCATTTAGATTTAACTTTAAGTTAGATAATTTAACTTTTACCGTGTTTTCGTGTTTTCTTACACTATAAGGTTAATAAAATTACTCTAAAGCCAAACAATCCCCAAGTTGTTTATTATTAATATATATAAACTTATCTAAGTCATTTTTCTGAACCTTAGATTTTTAGGAATAAAATAACAATTAATAATATAATATTTGTTTTAAAAACTATTTTATGTCAATTTTTACACTATTTGGTAATTGATTTTTGTGAAACTCATAACAGAATGATTAGTTAGAAAAAAGTTTACTAAATCATTACTAACATGTCATATTAACCTATAAAATTAGTTTAATTCATAAAAAGTCTCAAATTACATTTATTTGGGTATTTATAACATCAATTATGTCAATATTTCATTAATAAGATAATTACTGCATCATCTTCGTGTCAGAAATAAATTAAATTATTTAATGTCTAAAAATTATAAATAAATTACCATTATGTATTAAATCTTGTAGTATTTCTAAATAATATTTATAGTCGAATTTATCTTATGTATAACCCTATATTAAAAATGGTTTACTTATTAAACTTTGATTTTAACTATTTTAACCCTTCTTTAAATAAATTAATATTAAATGTCCTAATCTAATCCAAGTGGGCCTAAATGGTCATATTTTATTCTTAAGGTTATTTTTGGTTGAATTAAACTTATCCAATAGAATTAGTACATGTGTTAGGGTAATAATAATATCATTTTACCCTTAATTACCCAATTTACTTTTAACGGTGGTAAATAAATGTAAAAAGTTACTATTCACAAAAAATTATTTTTAACTCATTGAACCACATTTTAATTACTAACATCAACCGTGTCTCTCAAATTTTCGAAATTCCACTCAAAGAAGCGATAAAATTAAGTTTTATAAAAAATTCAGTTTTTTAACTACCCCTTAGTGGTTTCACTATTCATCAAAAAATGAAAGTTTCCAGAAAAATACCAAAAATTAGGCCTAATCTATATTTGATATTATGAATTCAAAAATGATGTCTATTTTACCAAATTCAAAACATATCAGTTGAATTAATTAATTTAAAAATTAATTCTCGTCGTCAAAACAAATAGCGTGTTTTTAAGAGATAATAACTATCAAAAGATTGACACTTGTTTATGTCTGGTTTAAATGTCAAATTACATCCAATGACCAACATTGTATTAAATGGTAAAAATATATTCTTAATATACTTTAAAACCACTTAAATTAATAATTCATCACTATTAATTATTTATATTAAAAAAGTTGTTTTTAATTAAAATTTATTAATTTTCACTATTCATCAGAATATGAAAGTTATCCGAAAAGTACCAAAATTTCACCGTAAGATAATTTTGATATTCCGAATCAAAAAATGAAGTCCATTTTGAAAGATAAATTTTATAATATTTCAAAAAGTGGGTATTACTATTAATAATGGCTAGTTTATATCACATATCGTTGTTTAGCGAAACTCGGTATTGCGTACAACACACGTTATCGTGGAAGGTCGCGATTTCATGTAATGCAAGACAAGTCAAGGATATGTGTTGTGAAAGATCCTTTTGGTGTAGCGTACAACACAAGACATTAATTAAATTAAAAGAATATTTTTAATAAAATCTCAGGGTGTTACAATAGATATTTACCGTGCTTACTATTAATAACGAATAAAATAAAATAGACCTATTTACCAAATTAAAATATCCCGATTATGAATATAAGACCAATTTTCTAAGACTCAATTCCATGAAGTGTTAGAAATTAGTTTTATAACATTTTCAGAAAATTGAATAATTTTTTTTGAAAATTGAACAATTCCACATAGAAATGGATTCATTCTTATTAAATTCCTAGTAAAAATCATTCGGATAATTTTATAAGATTTTATTAAAAATATTATCTTCTTATTTAATTAAAATTACTCATAAATAGATATTAATATTGTTTATGTAAATAAAAACATGTTGTGTGCATAAAAACAATTTTCCAGAAAAGCTTCTCTATATTGTTTCATACAGTTTTATTTTCATTTCAAACCATTTTATAACTAATTAATTTATTTTATATAAATTTATTTATTTTTTAATAATATATTTATCTATATTCCATCCCACCAATCTAATACTTATGTGATAATTGTCACAATAAATAATAATATTTTAATAGTTTTACATTGTTTGCTTAAACTCAGCGTTTCATCAAAAAAATGATATTAATGGAATACTATTTATTTATAGATGACTATATCATAAAATATCATCATTTTATAACTAATATATACATTTTTATCATGAATAGGTTTTTTAGATTCATCTAAATCCAGTTTAGAATTGGTTCTCACTGGAGTTATCATAGTTTTACCTTATTAAAATAAAATTATTTAAAGAAATATTTATAATTTTTTTAGATTTAAAAATATGCCAAGTTTTTTTGTAAAAAATAATGACCAAGGAAAAAAATAAATTCAACCATTAATATCATATCAGAATCATTTTTCATTAAATTTGAAAATTCTATATTAAACATATCATTTTTAGATCAAAATACAATATAATCAACATATATTTGTAAAGTTAAAGTATCATTTGAAGATTTTCATTATAAATAATGTTGTATCATCTTTTATTTTATTTAAATAATTTTTTTATTAAAAATTTAGTAATTTTATCACACCAAGTTCTTGGAGCTCCCATTAAACCTCAAATATCTAAATATTTTGAAAAAATGATTTCTAAATTCCTCTTTTTTTGAACATGGTGGTAGATTAGTATATACCACTTAAAAAATTACACAATTTAAAAAATAATTTTTTTATCCACTTTAACCAACTTAATGTTTTGATAACAATAAAAAAATATAAGAATATAAATGGATTCTATTCTAGAAACTAGTATAAATGATTCTTCAAAATTGACAACATTATCGTGTAAAAATCCATGGGAAAATAATATAGCCTTATTTCTTACTATATTATCAAAATAATAAATTTTATTTAAAAAAAACTCATTTTTTCCAATAGAAATTTTACCTCTTTGTAAATTAACCAAATTATAAAATCTATTTATTTATAAATTATTAATTTCAGTAGTCATATCATTTGTCTTATTTAATCATTCAATAATTATTTATGATATATGAAATGAGTCCATGTGAATTGACTAAATTAATCTTCAATTACAAACACATTATTTTTTATACATAAAATCGAAGTTCCCATGGGTTAAAATGAATCATGATGATGTAGTTTTGAGTAGTTTTTGTATTAAAATTGTTAATAGATCTAAATGTCTCTTCATGTTTCTTACCCATTGGTCATGAATCACACAAAAAATAATTACTTTCTTTGAATTGTGGATGTTTTAGAACCTATACATGTTTTCTAAACATGTAATTTATTAGAATAGGAACATGACCCAACTATATATTCCAATGAATATGGAAAATTTCTAAAAAAATATAAACATTATAAATCTTGTTAAGTTAGTTATAAAATATCAATAAATAAGATATTTTTTATTTTACTGGAATAAAATAAAAATATATTATATTTATAAACAATTCCTTCATTATCTAAAAAATTTAAACTCATTCAATCATAAAAATTCCGTTATATACTAATTAAATTTTGTTTTAATACCTCTATATGTAGTAGTATATAAATTATCTATATTTAAATATTCTTAAATATCCAAAACCTCTAACCTTGCCTTAAGAGTTATCCAAAAAAGTGGTAGTTCATCCATTATAGGAATAAAAATATAAAAAAGTTATAAATATCACTATTCATGTGACTCAAAGACCCACTATCTATATATCATTCATCCATATAACTTTTTATGTAGATTTCGAATAACACACACAAAGAAGATAATTAATTTGGTACCCAAGATATTTTTTATACAACCAAATTAGTGAATATATTTTTAGGTACCCAATATGATTTAAAAAATTATTTTAGGGTAATATTAAATATATATTCTTATAAATAAATTTTTTGTTAAGACCTAATGACAGAGTAAATCTAAATGATTTTTTTTTCTAAATGTGCCTTTAAATTAAATATAAACAATTTTAAAATTGAGGCATTCCATTTATTTTTTTAAAATATTTTTATGCACATAATTGGAGTCTTAATATTATAAAAAACACTTATTTTATATTTATTAGGTTTTTTAATATCCACCATATTATAATTTTTTTTATTTCAAATGAAAAAAGTAGAAAATTATTATTTGGATTTGGTGTTTTTAATTTTATTATATTAATTTCTTTTATGAATAACATTTAGGTCATCATAGATTTTTGCATTTGAACATGATGATTTACTTCATTACTTATTAGTTTCTTATTTAATATTATCAAATTCTTTTCAAATTTTAGACAAATCATCAAAAAGAAAATTAAATATCCTCTCTTTGTCTTTATCAATTTCTAAAATAAATATTTCATTATTTCTTTCTCATCTTTTATCATTTTTTTCAGAATCTATAGACTGTATAACATATATATTTATTAAATTAAAAAAATTTAGTATTTAATTTTATTAATAAATTTTATAATTTTTATTTGTAAAAAAATAATTAGTCCATACATTCTAAAAATATACTTTTGAAACTTTTTATTCAATTCAGTTAACTCATTGAAGTCAATTTTGAAATAATACTAAAGAACTGAACATGAATAAGATTTTTTTATAACATCATTCATGGTTATTTCCATCATGAATAGATTGACTAATTATTTTTAACTATAAAAATCGCTAATTCTCAATTCTGACTCATCCATGAAACTCTATCCATCATGATTTTAATGTTTTAACAGATTCTTGTATCATTTGTCTTTCCCTTCTAGTTCCAATTTTTGATAATTTTATTTGATATAAACCTTTTTCCCACAATAATAGAATATTATTTTCAAAAAATTATATTTTCTATTATTATTATTATTAATTATCTTTCGAATTTTTTTTATCATCTCTTCCAAGATGATTCTTTAAACCTTTATTTCATTTCAAGTACATATAAAGTCCTTTAGTGAAATTTTCTATTTCAAATTTCACTCTTTTCGGCAACTCAGAACCAGTGTAAATGGAAAAATAAATTTATATTATATTTGAATTATATATATTTCTTTTTATCATATTCTTCACCTTTACAGTTATTTAACTTAAACTTTTACTAAAGAAGCGATCCAATCAGTTCATCAATTGAATACTCAGGTAAATCATTACATTCATAATTATTAGTCATCTTATAGTTCATCCATTTAGATTGGAATACAAGTAATATTTCGAATCGAAATTTATTTTTTATTTTTCTCCCGACTAAAAATATATATTTTACAATTTTAAATACTCTTTTTTATATCTCTCTGATACTATATTGATCATTATTTATAAATCACTAAACCTATACTATGAATATCCAACATTGTTCTCTAAGACATATCATTTCCCTGATGGGTTAATTTTAAATTACTCCAAAGATTAGATTTTGTTTTTTATGATGAAATATGGGAATAAAAATTTATACTTAATTAATGTTATAGATAATTCATAACACTTTTGTTTTTAATTAATTTTGTAGCATCATTTATGGATAGAGTTTTTAAATCTACCACTGGATATTTATAATGTTTTGACATGATAACAGAAAATACATGACATATATCTTTTTGAAATTCCGTCATCTGATGATTAAAATATTCATAATGACTTGATTTAAAATTTATTGGTCTTATGGGATTCAACAAATCACATTCCTGACATTACATAACAAAGCAGTTGAAATTTCCTTAGATGATAAATCTAGGATAATGGTTAGTACAAAAAGATAAGGAAAATGTAATGAACAACAAAATACATAAATGGAAACAAGTTTTGAAACTAATTTTTAGGTTTGAGTGATATAGAAACATGGAATTGAGGGGGGGGAGGGTTAAAAAAATTAAAAAAGATTAATAATTTATCACTATTAAATGGTAAAAATATATTATAAATATAATTTAAAACCACTCAAATTAATAATTTATCACTATTAATTATTTCGATTAAAAAAGTTGTTTTTAATTAAAATTTATAATTTTCACTATTCATTAGAATATGAAAGTTATCCGAAAAGTACCAAAATTTCACCCTAAGATAATTTCAATATTCCGAATCCAAAAATGAAGTCCATTTTGAAAGATAAATTTTATTAAATTTCAAAAATTGGGTATTACTATTCATAATGGCTAGTTTATATAACAAATCGTTGTTTAGCGAAACTCGGTGTTGCGTACAACACACGCTATCGTGGAAGGTCGTGATTGCATGTAAGGAAAGCCAAGTCAGGGACACGTGTTGTGAAAGATCCTTTTGGTGTAGCATACAACACAAGACATTAATTAAATTAAAAAGAATATTTTTAATAAAATCTCGGGGTGTTACAATAGATATTCACCATGCTTACTATTAATAACGAATAAAATAAAATAGACCTATTTACCAAATTAAAATCTCTCGATTATGAATATAAGACCAATTTTCTAAGATTCAATTCCATGATGTGTTAGAAAATAGTTTTACAACAATTTCAGAAAATTGAATAATTTTTTTTTGAAAATTGAATAATTCCACATAGAAATGGATTCATTCTTATTAAATTCCTAGTAAAAATCATTTGGATAATTTTATAAGATTTTATTAAAAATATTATCTTATTATTTAATTAAAATTACTCATAAATAGATATTAATATAGTTTATGTAAATAAAAACATGTTGTGTGCATACAAACAGTTTTCCAGAAAAGCTTCTCTATATTGTTTCATACAGTTTTATTTTCATTTCAAACCATTTTATAACTAATTAATTTATTTTATATTAATTTATTTTTTTTAATAATATATTTATCTATATTCTATGCCACCAATCTAATATCTATGTGATAACTGTCACAATAAATAATAATATTTTAATAGTTTAACATTGTTTGCTTAAACTCAGCGTTTCATCAAAAAAATGATATTAATGGAATACTATTTATTTATAGATGACTATATCATAAAATATCATCATTTTATAACTAATATATATATTTTTATCATGAATAGGTTTTTTAGATTCATCTAAATCCAGTTTAGAATTGGTTGTCACTGGAGTTATCATAGTTTTACCTTATTAAAATAAAATTATTTAAAGAAATATTTATCATTTGTTTTTAGATTTAGAAATATGCCATGTTTTTTTGTAAAAAATAATGACCAAGGAAAAAATTCAACTCAACCATTAATATCATATCAGAATCATTTTTCATTAAATTTAAAAATTCTATATTAAAAATATCATTTTTAGATCAAAATACAATATAATGAACATTTATTTGTAAAGTTAAAGTATCATTTGCATATTTTCATTATAAATAATGTTGGATCATCCATTATTTTATTTAAATAATTTTTTATTAAAAATTTAGTTATTTTATCACACCAAGTTCTTGGAGCTCCCATTAGACCACAAAAATTTCTAAATAGTTTGAAAAAATGATTTCTAAATTCCTCTTTTTTTGAACATGGTGGTAGATTATTATATACCACTTAAAAAATAACACAATTTAAAAATTAATTTTTTTATCCATTTTAACCAACTTAATGTTTTAATACCAATAAAAAAATATAAGAATATAAATGGATTCTATTCTAGAGACTAGTATAAATGATTCTTCAAAATTGACAATATTATCATGTAAAAATCCATGGGAAGATAATATAGCCTTATTTCTTACTATTTTATCAAAATAATAAATTTTATTTCAAAAAAACCATTTTTTCCAATAGAAATTTTACCTCTGTGTAAATTAACCAAATTATAAACTCTATTTATTTATAAATTATTAATTTCAACAGTCATATCATTTGTCTTATTAAATCATTCAATAATTATTTATGATATATGAAATGATTACATGTGAATTGACTAAAATAATCTTCAATTACAAACACATTATTATTTATACATAAACTCGAAGTTCCCAGGGGTTAAAATGAATCATGATGATGTAGTTTTGAGTAGTTTTTCTATTAAAATTGTTAATAGATCTAAATGTCTCTTCATGTTTCTTACCCATTGGGCATGAATCACACAAAAAATAATTACTTTCTTTGAATTGTAGATGTTTTAGAACCTATACATGTTTTCTAAACATGTAAAGTATTAGAATATGAACATGACCCAACTATATATTCCAATGAATATGGAAAATTTCAAAAAAATTTAAACATTATAAATTTTGTAAAGTTAGTTATAAAATATCAATAAATTAGATATTTTTTATTTTATTAGCATAAAATAAAAATATATTATATTTATAAACAATTACTTCATTATCTCAAAAATTTAAACTCATTCAATCATAAAAATTCTGTTATATACTAATTAAATTTTGTTTTAATACCTCTATATGTAGTAGTATATAAATTATCTATATTTAAATATTCTTAAATATCCAAAACCTCTAACCTTGCCTTAAGAGTTATCCAAAAAAGTGGTAGTTAATCCATCATAGGAATAAAAATATAAAAAAGTTATAAATATCACTAGTCATGTGACTCAAAGACCCACTATCGATATATCATTAATCCATATAACTTTTTATGTAGATTTAGAATAACACACACAAAGAAGATAATTGATTTGGTACCCCAGATATTTTTCATACAACCAGATTAGTGAATATATTTTTAGGTACTCAATATTATTTAAAAAATTATTTTAGGGTAATATTAAATATATATTCTTATAAATAAATTTTTTTTAATACCTAATGACAAAGTAAATCTAAATGATTTTTTTCTTAATGTGACTTTAAATTAAATATAAACAATTTTACAATTGAGGCATTCCATTTATTTTTCTTTAAATATTTTTATGCACATCATTGGAGTCTTAATATTATAAAAAACACTTATTTTATATTTATTAGGTTTTTTAATATCCACCATCTTATAATTTTTTTTATTTCACCTGAAAAAAAGTAGATAAGTATTATTTGGATTTGGTGTTTTTAATTTTATTATATTTATTTCTTTTATGAATAACATTTAGGTCATCATAGATTTTTCCATTTTAACATGATGATTTACTTCATTAATTATTAGTTTCTTATTTAATATTCTCAATTTCTTTTCAAATTTTATACAAATCATCAAAAAGTAAATTAAATATCCTCTCTTTGTCTTTATCAATTTCTAAAATACATATTTCAGTATTTCTTTCTCATCTTTTACCATTTTTTTCAGAATCTATAGACTGTGTAACATATATAATTATTAAATTAAAAAAATTTAGTATTTCATTTTTTTAATAAATTTTTTAATTTTTATTTGTAAAAAAATAATTAGTCCATACATTCTAAAAATATACTTTTGAAACTTTTTATTCAATTCAGTTAACTCATTGAAGTCAATTTTGAAATAATACTCAAAAACTGAACATGAATTAGAATTTTTTATTACATCATTCATGGTTATTTCCATCATGAATAGATTGACTAATTATTTTTAACTATAAAAATCGCTAATTCTCAATTCCGACTCATCCATGAAACTCTATCCATCATGATTTTAATGTTTTAACATATTCTTGTATCATTTTTCTTTCCCTTCTAGTTCCAATTTTTGATAATTTTATTTGATATAAACCTTTTTCCTACAATAATAGAATATTAACTTCAAAAAATTATATTTTCTATTATTATTATTAAATATCTTTCGAATTTTTTTGATCATCTTTTCAAAGATGATTCTTTAAACCTTTATTTCATTTCAAGTACTTATAAAGTCCTTTAGTGAAATTTTCTATTTCAAATTCCACTCTTTTCGGCAACTCAGAACCAGTGTAAATGGAAAAATAAATTTATATTATATTTGAATTATACATATTTATTTTTATCATATTCTTCACCTTTATAGTTATTTAACTTAAAATTTTACTAAAGAAGCGATCCAATCAGTTCATCAATTGAATACTCAGGTAAATCATTACATTATTAAATATTAGTCATCTTATAGTTCCTCCATTTAGATTGGAATACAAGTAATATTTCGAATCGAAATTTTTTATTTATTTTTCTCCCGACTAAAAATATATATTTTACAATTTTAAATACTCTTTTTTATATCTATCTGATACTATCTTGATCATTTTTTATAAATCACTAAACCTATACTATGAATATCCAACATTGTTCTCTAAAACATATCATTTCCGTGATGGGTTAATTTTAAATTACTCCAAAGATTAGATTTTGTTTTTTATGATGAAATATGGGAATAAAAATTTATACTTAATTAATGTTATAGATAATTCATAACACTTTTGTTTTTAATTAATTTTGTAGCATCATTTATGGATAGAGTTTTTAAATCTACCACTGGATATTTATAATGTTTTGACATGATAACAGAAAATACATGACATATATCTTTTTGAAATTCCGTCATCTGATGATTAAAATATTCATAATGACTTGATTTAAAATTTATTGGTCTTATGGGATTCAACAAATCACATTCCTGACATTACATAACAAAGCAGTTGAAACTTCCTTAGATGATAAATCTAGGATAATGGTTAGTACAAAAAGATAAGGAAAATGTAATGAACAACAAAATACATAAATGGAAACAAGTTTTGAAACTAATTTTTAGGTTTGAGTGATATAGAAACATGGAATTGAGGGGGGGGGGGAGGGTTAAAAAAATTAAAAAAGATTAATTATCAGATAAATAAATAGTGAAATAATAAAAAATAGTTTAGTGGAAAATAATACAAAAAAATAACACTTTATAGTAGTTAAGACCACATGACACTACTAAACACTTTAATCTTATCAACTCATCCAGAAGACTACTATTACCTAATAAAATAACTTTTTTTGGATCGATAACCTAGTTACTAACATTCCTTTCTCTCACATGGTGGTATAACCCAACTGACATTTATAGGAGTCATAAATCACAATAAACCAAACTTTTTTTGGGATTCAAAACCCACCCATACTTTTGAATAGGATTTATAACCTAGGAAATCATATTTTGGATGGGAAAATCATAAAATAACATTAATATAACAAATATAATATTAATATAATTCAATAATTAAAACCCAAAATAATTTAAGAATAGTAGTTGATCATATACTATTGAATGGCTATGCAACTCAAGAACTTTGATTACACCAGTAGTTGTTGATCAAACGATGAATCCATTAATTAAAAAACCAATGAAATATTAGTTTTAGAATGGATTCCACACTTTTTAATTCTCAAATAAATGTTATCTTTTTTATTTATCTCAATATGTTTTAAATAAAATATATAAAGATTATTTATTCACATTCATCCTTTATTTCATTACAATGAATAATCTTTCACCATTTAATTCAATATCTTCTTATGTATGAAGGAACACATAAATAAACAATAAAATGTAGTTGTTACATATTATTTGAAATATCACTCTAATTATCATATACCTCTCATGCTCATTTATTCCTACAGTAACTGTTCAATGTTATCTAAGAATTCAATGTCTTCATAAAAATAGCTACATTGAAATCAGCTACTTGATTCTCAGGTAGCTATGTCCAAAACAACTATGTGATTTTGAAACTACTATTTTGAATTTGGATATTCATTATTTGTCTATGTCACAAAATCAATGACATCACACCATCGGCTATATCACACAATAAGTTACATCACACTCATTGAATTTTTGATATGAGGATCTAAACTAAAATTCTTATATGATTTGTCTATATAGATCTACACTAAAATTCCTAAGTGATTTAAATTTTATATTTGAATTATTGGTATGAAATCATCTTTAAGTTGTAGAAATATTTATATATGTAAAACAAGGCTTTGTGAATTGTGAATTTGTATACTGATTCTTATAGAATTACAAGCTATGAACCAAACATCTTGTGGTAGGTTGACATAAAGTAATAGTATCTCACATGGTCGGAATAAGGGTTCCATGTAGTAGGTTGGTTCATGATTTTTACAAATCTAAAAAATATATATGCATGTAACCATAAGATATATATTCTAGTCACCAAAAGATATATATGTAAGTTACTGAAAGATATATATTCAAGTGACCAGAAGATATATATACAAGTGGAATTAGTATATGTATATATCTAAGTGACCATATGAATAAAGAAAATGTTCCCACATGAACAAAAATAAGTGACCATATGAATTAATTTTAATTAAGCATAATAAAAAAATTTAAGTTACCCTTTGAAAAATAAAAATTTTTAAAATAAAAAACACAATAAATGGGAGAAATTTTAATTAAAGAAAATAAAATAGAAACTTATAATTGAGAGGAATTTAAATTTAATTTTTTTAAAATAATAAAATATAATATCCCCAACAATATCCGTGGTATATTTCCTGAGTGTGTAGACTCAACCATGAGGTCTAAACTAGTTTTCATGGAAGATATCATAACATTAGGGGAATTTACACACTTCAAATGACACTTATTTTTTATTATTGAAGAAAATTTCACTACAGCTATTAGAGAAATATTTTGAATATAATTTTAGTGGTCAATATCATTTGAGAAGACATTCTCATTAAATACCAAGATAGAAAATAAAAAAATATAAAAAAATGAAGGTTACTATTATAATTTTATTGAATATATAAATTGATAAAGAATGTGATATAGAAATTATGATGTTTATGAAAAGGATGTTTGGATTTATTTAAAAATATCTCCTAAATAATTCCATTTAATGATATTTAATGTTACCTAAATAAAAAGTTGTGACATGTATAATGATGTGCATAAAATGAAAAAATCGTAAAGGAATGAGTGTGAACATAAAGAGGGTATTGTGATAATTAGATGTATCCCAAAGAAAAAGGAGAATGAGATGAAACTAACAGGGTCTATTGAGTCATCCAAGAGAAAATTAATTGGTTTTATTATAGTGTTATGGAAAATACCATCAAGGTATCATAGAATAATTACAACATCTATAAAAGATCATAAATATATGGTATTATGTGATGAAGAGGAAGAAGTAGAATATAATTAAGAAGAAGAATATTAATAATAATAATAATAATTTCTTATTTGTTTTCAAATAATATTTCATTTTTTATTTATCCGGTAAAATTTCAAGGTCATTGTAATTGAAAATAGAGCGAGGCCAATGAGTAAGATTTATTCAGCATAATTTGATGGTGAAGAAGTTATTTGGGTTTGAGTTGTGAGTGACCATGAAATAAATTCTATAGATCTATAATGATAAGTGGTTAATAGGGTGCATCTTTCATGTTTTAATTTTTAAGAATAAAAATTGATTTAAAGAATATCTAGGTTTTTAGAAACGTTTTTTGAATACACTAATATTCATTGATGTATTGGTGATATAAATAATGTTAAGGGAAGAAACATGATACCTAAAGAGAATGAAGTGTGTGGTATGAAGTTTAAATGTTCATTAACATGTGTAATGTTTTAAATGGTTACTAACATAATACGGTGAACCTAGATTCAGGATGATACACATCCCTACCAATATATTTATATGAAAAGTTTTATAGTGGATAATATGTGACTGAGTGAAAATCAATTAAAATAAGGAGTAGGTTTCCCACATTGTGGTCAAAAAATTTAAAAACAATTATTCCATGCTTCATTTAATTACATAAATTTCATGTAGTTTATATTATTACACAATGATAAATAGATCCAATTATATTCTAATGGTGAGATATATTAGAAGAAAATAGGGACTAAAAGTTAGAATTGAAGTCTGGGATTTTGTAAAATAATTTGGTAAATCATGATTCACTCCCCCAAGGTGTATACATAAGTCAACTGGGACTATCAAAGATTATAAGGATTGACCCATAAGTAGTAATTCCACATGTTTTGTATAATTGGACATTAATATATGTGAACATGTGTATTGATCCTTATACCAGAGATTACTATTAATTCATATAATAAATTTTGAACTTTGATGTATTTATGAAATATTTGATGTAATATGTTTGTGGAGATGTAAGAAACAATGGGTCCTTCAGGAGTGATTTTACAATAATTAATAAATCAATATATTATTTTCCCTTCCAAGACTGAATGATTTTATCTCTAATGTTTTATTGATATGTAATTTCCAAAAAAAATCCATGGCTATATCGATTGATGAGTTCAGTTAATAATTTCAACAAGATTTGTATTGAGCATATAGTTTTGTGATACATATATGAAACCTATTTGATATTATATAAAGAGAAAGGGATTGATTACACTGTGAGAATTCATATGTGGCAGTTTTTAATGACATTAAATTATTTCTCTATGGATGACTATATGTGTTACTAGACAACGATATTGGGATTTAGGTGAACCCAAATAATTCAAATGAGGAAGATTCATTGAGGGTCATAGAATTTATGTTTCCTTTGATGTAGTCAAATTATAATTGAATTTATTGTTTTTTTGTAACAACCTGATATTCTAGATCTTTTATAATACATACTATGTTGTATAACATGTTTTATATGCTAAAGGCAACATAAATTTTTTTCAATAAATTAAGAATAAATTATAGATAAATTTAGATTAATCATTAATTAGGTAAACCACTAATATTTATTCCCTTTAGAAACTAAACAATTAATATGTGACAATATTGAAAATGTTTTTTTCCAATAAATGCCTTTTACTTTTATATTATATTTTTTATAATAAAATAATATATTTAATAATATTTAGAAATTAAAGATGAGAATGTAAAATTAATTTTATAATTCCTCAAAAAAAAATATCTTATAATATATTTTTTAGATTTTCAAAAAATAATATCTTTTTAGGTGAATAGTAAAAAATATAGGTTTTATTAATATCAATAATTTCATCAATTAATTTATTATAAAAATAAATTGAATGTTTTAAAAACTATTTACTATAAAATTATAAATTATAAGTCATAATAAACCATTTTGAAATACTATATTTATTTTATAAACCCACACTCAACCATTTAAAAATTTATGTAGCATTTTAATGAAAAATGTTTTTCAACTACTTTGATTAATTAATTATAACAAGATGAAATGAGTTTTTTATACATTTTATCATTATGTAAATAGTTTTTTATTATTAAAAATAATTAAAAAATAAAACAATTTTAATAATAACTTTACCATAATAAAAAAAATCCTTGAAAAGAAACATTTTCAAAATAATGGGGTTTTTTACATGTTACATATGAAAATGTTATGATACATTTACCTTAAAAATAATCATAGTTTTATAAAATAATTATTATATTTTATTTATTAATTATAATATTATTCAATATGAAAATTTTCATTTTTCTTAATAAAATTTAGATTGTTAGGATTAATGTTAATTACCACGATTATGGTGAAAACATTATTTTAAAATAATTGTTTTTATTAGTATGAATGAATAAATATTGAAACAATTAAACAAAAATCATTTAAAAAATTAATAAAATATTATGTATAAATTCATAAATAAATATATTTTCACAAATTTAATTAAAAATCAATAATAGTTAATATTAATATTTAAAAAATGGAAAAAAATGTCAATTTTCTGATAAAACAGTTTCTGAAAACATTATCTATTTTAATTTAGAAGACTATTTTTTAATAATTATAATTTTAATTGGATTATATATTGGTTATATTTTATTTATCAACTAAAACATTCACTTATATGGGTTATGCTATATTTTTAATAAAACATAAAAATATCATGGTCAAAAACATGTTACTTTGTTAAAAAGTTAAAAAAGTAAAAAGTAAATATGTATTGGTAAAATCAACTAAAATGTTTAAAAAACTATGTGTACTGATATTTTTGATCCTTTTTCATCCTAAAAACACCAAAAAAATCAATAAATTTTAAACCATTGAGTCATTAAAGTTTTAATCATGTTAATGAATTATTAAAAAGTAAGGTTTGTTAAAAAAGTACAATTTTCCTCTCTTATAAAAGGGGATCTCTTAAAGCATTTAAAATACACACATATCTTTACAGTAACCCCTTTAAAATCTTCCATTTTAATATACATATAATCCTATCACCCAAATAAAATTCCATGCCCCTCGTATTTATCTTATGCTCTTCAATTTCAAGGGATCTTCCCTGGGAAAAATCAATCCTCCAATGCAAGTGTTATCTCTTCTTAATATTTATTTATAATATTAATAATATAAGTATCTTATCCCATTAATCATGTTATTAATTAAGTATTATTATTGTATTTATATATTTTTATATTGGTTATACAACCCTTTTTATTAATTTTCGTCCTATTAGAAAAAATAACATTGTTAGTGTGTTGTATGAACTACCTCCTCGACCGAGCGCCATCGATTTTTTTCATTACTAATTTTCAGGTAATATATTAATGTTAGTAATGATAAATAAATATTATATATATCAATAAATTATGATCCTTAAATTTCAATTCAACATCAACCTTCACCCCCTCCCACACGTTGAGAAAAGAGAACACTAATCGTGTGTTTTTTGCAGATTACCGCATCCATGATGAACCATTTTTCATATTTCTTACACGTTTTCATAAATTTTTAAAAAATATATATATTTAAAAATAAGAAATATTTTAATCTAATATAATTATTATTCTATTATAATTATATTATTTTAAAATAAAAACCTCCTCAAATATACTAATCAATCGAGTTAATGGGTGTTTATGTTTTGGGAAAGTTTAACCACATAGATGAAAAGGTATTTAAAGATCTATCATTAATTACTATGGGACATGGAAAATAATAATATTTTAATATTTTATGAAAATAATTATTTGTATACGGTATTGAAAATATAATATTATGTGTTTAGAATATTACCATTGTAACATTTTCATTCACAAAAATTATAGAAATATATCGTTATCAATTTTCAAATATCATAATTAAAAACATATGAAATGAAATAACAAATCATTAAATAAATATAATTTATATATTGTAAAATATAAAATGAAATAATAATAATGAAATTTTCATCAAATTATATTTAATGATATCGAAATTATTATAGTAGGTCCGAGGGTTGGGTATAATGGAATGAAATTGCAGATGTGGGGGTTTGGAATAAGGACCTCCTCAACTCCCCTCCACAACTAATATAGAGGATAAAAACCTAAACTGTGACCCCTGGGGATTATCCAAATTATTTCACATGTGTAAAATAATTAATATTATTAACTCCTAATGGTCATAAGATGCTAGAGATAATTATTGTACTTGTGGAAAAAATTGTAATATGGATTATAAAAGGGTAATATTTCATAGTATGGTTCAATAATAGGGTATTAAGTAAGTTATTATTTTTATAGAAATTTATAGTGTCATAAAAAAATAAGTAAACAAGGTAAGGATTTCAATATCAATTTTCTTTCATCGAGACATGTCTATGTTAAACCCTATATTTTCTTTTGTATATTGTAATTACCCAATCATTGTAACATTTATATAATGATTATATAATATTTCATGACATTAAATTTTATATTTCATGTTAAATTTATCATATGATATTGGTTCCAATGTGTTGGATTATAAGTGTATGTGATGGATTCAATAGGGTTGGGGGTTGAAGTGTTGTTGAAAAAGTAAAACCAACCTAAAACCCAAAACCACTATGGTTAAAAAGATCAGACTCAGTAACCATCCAATGATAAGAGTGTAGGTATCAATCTCAGAATTCATTTGATAAATAAAAGGTACTAAATAGACTAATAAAATCTTTGGTTAAATTGATAATAAAAATATTTAATTAAAAAATTTATAATATATTATTTCATAGTGGAATAAAAAACATTTTTAAATAATTAAAATGAAATCTTATTAAAATGTAAGAATTAATTACAATGTTTATAAAAGTTACTATAATCTTGTAACGTAATATTTAAGGATGTTATAAATACTGACATAAAAGATCCATAGTTTCCAACCTAAATCTAAGGTCAATCTTTCCTTACTAGTAAATACTTTAATACGAAGATAAGTAGGATCTCATCCTTCCAAAACCCCTGAAGCCCTCGATATTGTGATTGTTATATTACTATATTTTAATACCCAGGGTCTCAATAAGACTGATCGGTATCAATAGTCTTACTATCCTTATAAGCCCTCGATTATCCTGATTGGTATCCACAGTTTTCCTATCCCAATAATCCCTCAATTGTATGCTCACCTAGAAACAAAATACTAAACTAATAAAGTTATAAGGATTTTACAATTCCTCACGTGGAATCCTTATAACATTAACTATCTAAAATATTAGATGTTCAAAAAGAGAATCTCTAGACATATTAAGTTTCAAATTACATAATCTCTTACCTCCTTGAATGTACTTTTATTTATAGGAATCCATCCAATTGTCACATTTTCTATTAATGTAGGAGTTGGTTTCAACAACCATGTAGGTTCATCACATGACAACATAATAAATTATATCTACATTAAACGTTATTCAGTATCCCCACTAAAATGATGTGAAAATGTGTTCTAATGAGTATAAATAATACTTTATCCGATTATAAATTTATTTTTCCAATGGAATTAAATAGGATGGTCAAATGGATGAAATTCAGGCAAATTGATAAACAAGATATCCTCATACCAATGAAGTCACATGGATAGATTGTTCCATTTTTAGTCTGATGGATTTAATATTGGCTAGTTCAATGGACAACGAGTTGGTCAGTCTGATGGACCAGACATGGATTAGTTAGATTTATTTGAATTAATTATTAAAATTTTATTTTCTTTTAGTTAGGTATTATATCTACATTTGGAATAATAAATATTTTATATAATTTTTTTTAAAATACTTAGGATGTAGAGAGTTAGTAAAAATAGTTTTAAAGGAAGTTTTTGTGATTTTAAAAACTAAAGATTGAAAATATAGAAAGATAAAAATTCAAATTAACAAACTCCAAATTTTAAAAAATAACAAAAAATTAATTTTATAATGGAAAACTATTACCTATGAAAAAAAACCCTTTGTATGTTTAAGACCTTCAAATAAATCCTTCATGTAGAAATATCTCCCCTTTTCTTATCTTAACTCCCCTATCTTGATTACTTCCATTTTTTCAACATTCTTCATCTCATAAAGTTTTTTAATAAATTTGAAGAAGAAAAATTAAATACCCCTTATCATATTATCCCCCTTTATAATATATCCCCCTTATTAAATTTTACCATTTTAATAATTCCTTCACCATTATGATTTTCAAAAAATTAGAAAGTAAACAATTTTCATGAAATTTAAAAAAGTATAATAAGAAAATATTATGTCTGAATAAACCTTCATCTATGTTAAAAAGAAAGAACAATAATAAAATTAAATTTAAAAAACATTCAAACAAAATGCAGTTAGATAATAATTCATTCAAATTTGAAATAATTCAAAATATTTGGTTTATGTATACCTAAAGTGATCATAAAAGAACTGTTCATTATTTCTTGTATAGATTCTAAACTAAATATTTTATCTTATGAATAGGATCCTAATTCTTCTGGAAATCAATAGTTGTAGACATGAGATTCATTATTTTTCCTTCTATTACAAAGAACATCTGATTCTCCACTTTCCAACTTTATAGATCCTGTTTACGAAGATTGAACTTGTTGTTTTATTCTTTCACCCTCTAGAGGTTTCCTTCAAAAGACCTAACTCAAGAATTATCATCTATAAAATTTATAATTTCCCATCTATGTTTAGTTATTTCATGATTTCTAGAGTCCAAAAAATAATTCAACTACTCCAAAAATTTAAATCTATTAAAAACATATAATGAATCTTTCTCAAAATACTCAAAAATATTAAAAGATACTTTCTTAACTTCCACAAATTGTTCATCATGGTTTTATAAATATTAATCCAATTTCCCCTAACATAATTTTTTTTATTTAAACCCCTTTTTTGTCAATATAATTCATTTTGGAACCATTTTAAATCAAATTCATTATGAATAAAGGGTTCTATCGACAATTTCAATGAATCCAATTTATAACTTACACTATATTAAATGTTCTTGAACTTGAATTATATATTTGGAAGATAAGTAATTAATTCTATGATTTGTTTCAATGATTGAAAAATAATATTAAATCTATTCTAAGCTTAAGTAACTAACATATGGATGATTCTGATGAATCTTAAGTAATATGTAATGG
This sequence comes from Viscum album, assembly GCA_963277665.1. Lineage (NCBI taxonomy): Eukaryota > Viridiplantae > Streptophyta > Magnoliopsida > Santalales > Viscaceae > Viscum > Viscum album. The sequence continues at coordinate 1,399,780,594 of OY728121.1, read as the reverse complement.
AGAAGGTCTAACATCTATCTTTCTTCCTTTCTCGTTTAATTCATCTAAAACAATAATCACATCAGCATTTTACCAGTCTCCAATTTGTATAATATTTGTTATGTATGTTTTGTGAATCTTCTTTTTTATGTGATTATGATCTTCATTTATAGAAACTTCTAAAATATTTCTTTCCTATGAGAGTTGATAAAAATGTAGAGGATAATGATGAATCCAAAGAGATATCATCCTTTTTCCTTCTTCATCCTCATAATCTTATTGTTTTCTTATTCATTTATCTTTGTATCCAATATAATTGAATATATTATATACTATTTTGTAGTTTGAATTTTTTTATAAAAAAATTATTTATTTATTTATTAATAGATTTTTCAACTGAATTTTCATCTTCAACTTCTTTTTCTTTATCCTTATGAACAAAAATTGGAAGAACATATGGTTTAAAAATTTATAATTATGTTGGTGATGATGGATCTAGAAATGTATTGTAAAAAAATAATGTTTTACATTATTTGGTACTAGTTTAAATACTAAAAAAAGAGATATTTATAAAGGTAGAATGGGTATTGTTTTTTCTACAACATTAATAATGTTTTCTACCACCATTACATCAACAAGTATTTTATTATAATTCTTCTCCTCCTCCTCCTCTTCAATTTCTGTACTTTTTTTCATCTTCATGTATAAATCCATGGATTTTTAATGACCAAAATTTTGGTCTCTAGGTTTTTTCTATGCCTTATGTGCCATCATGTTTTCAAAATCCTCATCTGGAATAGATTATTTTGGAGTTGGTGCCCTATAACCAAATGTATTCACATTATGATAAACATGTATTCATTAAATTGAATACAAATAAACTACTTATTACATCATTATTTCTCTTATGTAAGAAAAATTATGTAATAATTTAATAAGAGTAGCTATCGCTCAAAAAGGTTATAACAGTTCCTTGCTGTGATGAGAACCCGAAAGTGCTACGACACTATTATTGAATATATATTATATATCTAGATGATATTATTTTAGGAACACAAATGATACATTATATCAGGTGTGGAGACTCATAGGAATTTTATGTACCTTCACCGGGTGTACACCCTTAGAAATATCTTGTAGGATATTATGATAATGAGACCCGACAGTAGAAAAAACTCATTTATTTGTATCACAGGATATTCCTGTCTAGAAACATATGTATTGGTCCTTAGAACATAATATTATTATAAATGAATATAATTTTTGTGTACTTTTATGTTTTAACTTAAACCATTATGATAGATGTTCACGGTGAGGTAAGATACGTTTTGTGTGTCATGACTACAATTGCATTAATTAATAATGCGAGAAAGGATTTACCCCTTCCATTATTTAAATGAAGTTAATATCTAAGGATCTTTGATGGAAATGATATATACTAAAGAAATCTATTTCCATGGTGTTCTATAGGTATGTTCTATTTCTTAAAACTCAAAGAAATAGATATTTGAGTATATAGGTTTATGGTACTGGCGTGAAACTTGTTAGATTTGAGTTATTATGATAAAGGGATTATATTACATAGTAAGAATTTGTATGAGGTGTCATGACATTACAACATTATCATCGTTCTGTATTGGTGCATTAGTGTGTTGTTGGATGCTAACCTTGGACTTTAGGTCACTTTTCCTACCACATAGAAAAATCCCTATAGGGGCACACAGTAAGTGTATCAAGAATCTTTGTTAAATAATATATATATATTATTATTTATTATCTAAGGTGTTGAGTAAAAATTATTCTTGGACTTGGTTTAATATTTATTCATGTACAATTGATCACACATGTTTTTTTTCTATTTAGTAAATATAATATTTATTATTTTATTGGAAAATAATGTAGTGATATTTACTTAATAAATAAATAGACATTATTTATGGTCTGATAAATATCATGGAGTAATAGACAATCAAGTTTTTAGGTAAAGAGTGGAATAATAAATATTGAATATTATTTAATTAACTAATATTTAATTATAATTCTAATGATAAGTCTGTGTTGATAAATAGTAATATTAGTATTATTATTTGACATGGGGATTTTCAATGATTAAATAATTAAATAAGGGAACTTTTGCAATTATTTTATTTTATCCCTAGAAATATAAATACCCAGTTTTGTTATTTTCTGAAGAACTAATAATTTTTTTATGGTTGTGCATAGTAATATTAGAAAATACACTCAAGAATAGAGATATCACCTCTTCATGAATACTCATATGAATGGTGAGAAATTATCGTCCTCTGGATCAAGGATAAAACATTGCAAGTGATTATTCAGGTGATCAAGGCAGACGATGCAAGCACAAGGATCTTTTGTGCGAGCACATTGAGACTTCTTCAACAAAATATGGACATTCCAAGAACACATGTGGAACACCTCTAGAGGAAATCTATACTTAGATTCTAAAAATCAATGAAGGTTCATCATAGAACTATCATCAAATTCATCAATGAAGAAATAATTCCATAGAGTCAATTATTTATCTAATTAAATTAACTTTAAAAAATATGATCTCCTCTCTCTCTATTCTAATGTTATTATCCACATTCTTTTTCACTGATTCAAGTCTATAGATCACTGTATTCATATTCATATAGATCTTGTATAGATAATTTATTATGGAATAAAATAAAGGTGGGAACCACCCATCCCATGCTTCCACTGTGCCTAGAACCTACAACTTGTATGAGAGGAGGCATATGATTGTTTATAATGGTTTAAAGATATTTGTTGATTTAATCATTTTAATTTAGTTTTTAATTCATTTTTTATTGTTCTTCTAATCTGAATTACTAGACCTAATTCTTCAACCTTCGTTTCTCATAGATCTAAATGATGCATTTAATTTTCTAATTAAAATAAAATCAAGGAACTCATCCAGAGGTTACATTGTATCTGGATGAAAAACACGAGACTAAAAAATGTTTAACCTGAGTTACATGCCCTGGAATAACATTCAACACATCAAGATTTCATTCCTAAATCAACTCGAGATTATGAACTGATAATTTAATTAATGAAACCATTTAATACACTATGTGTATACCTTAATTAAACGATTCATGTTCATCTGGACTGCACACCATGTATCTCTCATATATGGTGTGTAGTCACTTTGAGCAAGAGATAATCCATTTATTCCATACATGAACTACTTGACTGGTGACCATGTAACACAAAGTCAATAGATCATCTTGCCCATTGGAAACATCATGTGCTCCAAAATTTCCAAGGTACATTTTTCACACAATGTCCTAGTCTACATCATATAGATGGTAAAGGGTGTACATGCCATAAAGATCAGATGTACACACCACATAAATCTATCAAAATATTCATATTTACAATTTATTTATTTTACTATGTAATCCTTGAGACATGTTATTGCATGTGGTCAAAAGATAAGGCACACTATCTAATATGTTTTAATATACAAAAATAATTAAATGTTTAATTAATATATACAAAATGTTCAAGTCCACATATCATGTATGAGTTATATTAAATCGGGTTACTCTACGTGCATTGGAGCATAACACGTAACTAAAATATCATGTATTTCATGTAATCATCCTTGAGGTACACATTGAGAAATTTCATGATAATTTTTGTATTCAATATGTCACAAGAGTAAAATAATATACTTGTATAATACATTTTGGGTAGAATCTGGCGGGTATACGCCCTGTTTCCTATAAAGTACAATTATGTATAAGAATATTTTTAAAATAATTTATTTTTTTTGTTCAAAAAGAATTTATTTTGTTTGTTTAAAATTATTATGGATGAGAATATGAATGAAATTCAGGTGGGAGTTAAGAAAAAATGATTGATTAATTAAATATAATAATTAATTGATTCGGGCATGATTTATCTTAAATAAGAATGATTAAATAATATAATGCTATTTTTATTAAATAGGTAATTCGTTTAATGCTTGTGGATGATCGAGAGGTGGAAGAGACCTTTCTTATGTGATTTATTTCATTAAATTTATTATTAAATTAAAATTTTTGGCATGCGTACCTTATCTCCATTCATTATATATGGCATATGTTCCCACAATTTCATTTATGTGAACCACTTTCCCCTCACCTGTGTGTGAGAAAAAGGAATAAGTAATGGATAGAGCTCTCAGGATAGTGGAGGCATCTTATGTTTATAGCCGATGTGAAACCAATGCAAGGAGAGATATATGTGGATAGGTGGAAAGATGAAACACAAACCATAATTAGTTTAAGGTGTTTTTCCCTAGGTCAATAGTTAGTTATCAACCTCTAAATAAACTAAAAACTATTATGGGTTCATGATCATAAATTTTTAATAACTTATTTCTATTAGTTTCTTTGTTATTCCATTATTGGTGTCTTTTCATGATCATATAATTAAGGAATTAACAAGCATGAATGATAAAATTAAAATAAACCAGTAAAGGAATAAATATTATCTATGACCAGATTATTCACTTATGTATTCCCACTTACTATTAACAAGCCTGTGATAAAGATAATAATTTTAAATTTACACATAAAATAAAAAATCCCTCAACCAAATATTATGTCGGCATAGCCTTCCAGTACTTCAGCTAGAATCAAACAACATTTCAAAGAGATTGACTTGACAAAGTTGGGGTGCTTTCAAGTACCAGGGAATTATAACATGAGTTTTTTGGTTGAATTAACTTAATTTACACAAGGGTTTACTTAAAAAGTAAGACTTTGTGTGACTGAGTGTCAAAGGTACATGAAATTTGATTAAAGGGTTTTTGGATTGGGGAGTTAACTCAACGGTTCAACGAACTATGAGTTTATACAGTATGGATTTGAAATGAATACCTAAAATCATTCAAGTTGTTTGAACAACCATTGATGAGGTAATAATATGTGGAATATGGATCCTTTCCACAAGAGCATCCAACCGAAAAGATATTCCAAATCCAATTCTGAGGGCAATTGGGTTTTAATAAAATAGTTGGAGACTTATAAATATAATATTTATCAATTATTCTAAATTTTATCAGATATAGTAAAAAAGTTATGATTATATTATTATTTATAAATAATAATAAAATGACACCAAACATATCATTGTGATTCAGACGTGAGAAGGAAAACTTCTCATCGGCACAAACATCTAATACTTGAAAAGGCACCAACATATCATCCTTATCCATTAAAGGAAATTGTCTGTGATGTTCGAACCCTTACCATTTGCACCTTGGATATGAGGGAAGTGATGAAGAACTATGTCTCTATTAGAAGCATTTTAATGATGATACAGATGTTTAGTGCTTCATGCTATTATCCATTTCCAATGAGATTTTGAAGAAACATGAGGATATGGATGCCTATAGTATGATATCTCACCTTTGAGATCTCTATCAAGAGAAGGTGAGGCAACAAAAGTATGATATCTATAATTATTTGTTCACAACTAATCATGGAGAGTCAATGGTAATTGGGATTTATGTTTTGAATCTTATGAGCTACATTGAACACATGGACATTATAGGGATTAAATTCTCAGATGTGTTGCATATAGATGTCATACTTTAACCAATTCACAGGACCTTATGCAGCTTTATTGTGATTTTAATATGAGCAATAATTAAAGGAGTGTTTCAAAACAACTAACATTGATTTGGAAATTTTATAAGGACATGGGGTGTGATAGACATAAATTCCTTAAGGAAAACAAGAAAACGATGAACAAAGAAAAGGGTCCCAAGAACTATAAGTAGTCTAAATATCCCAATCACCATCCTTTCAATAGGGGAAGATCCAAAGGCATGGAAAGGAAAAGGTGGAAGTATTTTTTATATGTGTAATGCCAGGCCACTAGATGAGGAACTTCACCCAAAAGCAAGGGGAAGATAAGGGTGTGTTCGTCATCAAGTGAAATCTTTCAATTTATACACATTTGGTATTAGATACTGCTTTTGGTTCTCACGTACGTATGAAAATGTAGAAACCACATAGATTATGGAATATTTCTAGAGGAGAGGTGGATCTACAAACTTTCAATTGTGCTAGGATGTTTACTCTGTCCATTGGTGAGTACCACCTTTCCCTATCAATGAAAATGATTTTGGTTTTAAGAGATTTTTATTATGTAACTACATTTACCATGAATAAAATTTCCATGTCATGTTACGATACCGATGGGTTTATTTTAAAATTTGAAAAAAAAAGTTGTTTCTTTTATAAGGACAACATATATTTTGGTATGGAACATTTAAATAATGGTATTTATATATTAAATTATGAAAACAATGTGTTGTAAGTCAATAAAAATTAGGTTTAAAAAACTCATATAACACCCTATTGTGGCATCACAATATTGGTCATGTAAATGAGAGGCATTTGAGAAAACTATTTCAAATGGTTTTCAGACTCTTCTGTGCTAAAACCATTTTATAGATCTTATCCTTGTTTACAAGGAAAAATGAAAAAAACCACCCTTTGGTAGATAGGGTGAAAGGGCCAAATAACTTCATTGATTGGTACAGATTGATGAGTGTGTACCATTTCTAGTATAATACAGAGGTGGATATTCGTACATCATAACTTTTTCTGATAACTTGAGTAGAAAACGTTATATATACTTAATGAGGTATAAGTTTGAGTCCTTTGAGAAATTCAAGGAATTTAAGAAATAAGTGGAGAATCTTCTTGGTAAGAAGTGTCGTGACCCATCCCTCAGAGCCCGTGCTGTGACAACCCAAAGCCTGCCTTCCATAGGCCAGGGGCTGGCGACTAGCACCAAAAGGCATATTCCCTAAAACCGGGAAGGCATTTCCTTTATATCCAGTAAACACACACAACCAATAATACATCAAGATTCAAACACAAGTAAACTATACCGAAAAAATAGTGTGTACACTAAGAAAAAGGGGTTAGAATACTAGCCCAACTGAGAAGTAAAAGAAAAATATAAAGTACAAGTAAACCGGAACAACTGATGTGAACACCCACCAAGGATCCTACCTGAAAGGTAGGTATAGCTCTTGAATGATCATCTATACGGTACGCCTTATCTAAGGTCCACCTCTGAGCTACCTCTAGTCCTGGTACCCTCTTCCTTAGTCAGCGATGTCCGTCGTCTGCACCAAACACATCAAGGTGAGAGCGTAGCCCATGCAGGGGTGAGTATAACAATACTCATTAGGGACCCCAAGACCCCCCAAAGGTCTCTCAAAATCTGAAAAGGATAAACTACAAAGCTTGAAAACAACTATCATCCCTACTTAGGTATATGCCCATACATATACCAATGTTATCAAGTATAACCATCTCATTCATGAGGAAACAAAAGGCCCAAATACATACCCCAAGGCTCAACTGTTCCACAAAGGAAGGAATACCACAAAGGTAACACCAAAAAGGTAAGTAACACAGAGGTAACACCACAAAGAAGAATACCACAATGGTTTCACCATGAAGGAATGTACCACACAGGTACACCACATTGAAGAATACCACAAAGTTATCACCACGATGGTAAGTACCACACAGGTACACCACACAAAAGAATGCCACCAAGGTATCACCACGAAGGAAAGTACCACATAGGTACACCACACAGAAGAATACCACAAAGGTATCACCACGAAGGTAAGTAAATCACAGGTATGCCACATAGAAGAATACCACCAAGGTATCACCATGAATGAAATTACCACACAGGTACACCACACAGAAGAATACCACAAAGTATAACCAAGAAGGTAAGGACTCAGATCACACCAGGTATAACTTAGGTACAATAATTGTGATGATTAGATGTAACTACTAAATCATATTACTCCTTTAAGAGGAATACAGATGTAGGATCCTATATCATTATCCCCACACATGATCCTAGTACATCATCAGACCCACACATGATCCAAGTATAGTAGATCGACATAGGATCCCATTACATCTTCAGACCCATAGAGGATCCTAGTGCAGCAGACCCACACAGGATCCTAGTACATCATCAGATCCATAGAGGATCCTAGTATAGCAGACCCACAGAGGATCCTAGTACATCATCAGACCCACACAGGATCCTAGTACAGCAGACCCACACACGATCCTAGTACATCATCAGACCCACACAGGATCCTCGTACAGCAGACCCACATAGTATCCTAGTGCATCATCAGACCCACACACGATCCTAGTACAGCAGACTCACGTTGGATCCTAAAGTAGTCCCACATGTATTCCTAGACTGGATCCAAGAGAGAAACTCAAACGAATACCCAAAAAGGATCCCAAACACATACCCACAAAGGATCCCTTTCACATGTTATAACCAGCTACAGGGTTCTCGCACTAAGCTCACTTTATTCTGGGAGGATCCGATTCTCAAGACACAAGTTGACACTCCAAATACCATGAAGTCCCACGAAGAAGTATTCCAATGGTTCATCATGTCATAAGGGACCCAACACAACAAATTGTGCATCAATCGGAAGCCCGGTCTGTAAGTTATTAGAGATTCGGCTCTGGGTTCCTAGTTAGATTCGGGGTTCGATCCAACCCGGTCGTACTCCAACATTATCCAAAACTCAAGTGGATTATACCAAAAGGAACATCTATATCCAAGGATTATAATGCCATATATGGGTCTTTAAATGGATTCTTGTAGCTCATGATATGGCAGAAAGAGCGAAAAGGGTCGAAGTGGGTCTGGGTCCGGTTTGACCCGGTCGGCCCGACCCGGCCCGACCCAGCCTTGGCCAACCCGATACAGCTCAGGTTGACCTAGCCTAACCCGGGGTCTACCCATGGGTCAGAACATGCCCGCGGGGTCCAGCCAAGTCTGTTGGGCGGCGGCCTGCGGTGCGGCGGCCCTGGCTGGCCAGATGGCCAGCCTCTCTTCCGCGCAGTGCAGCCGCGCGCCGCACCCTCTCTGGCGGCCTTCAAAGAGCCAGCCACACTACCTCACTTCCGCAGACTTGTTCTGCAGCTCTTTTATGCCGGAGGGTGCGGACGCACACCGCTTCCCCTTTGCGTGACCGACCGATGTCGGTTACCACCATTGCTCTGCCGAGACCCATCTCCGGTGGCGCGGTCATGCTTCAGCCTTCTTCGCGGCCGGCCGTGGTGCCGGCTGCCGCTCCCGAGTCCCACCAGTGCCAATATATGGAACCAATGGTCGTCCTCCTCCATCACAAAGAATAAATCAAAACCCTAAAGGTTTCAGAGTAGTCGAGCCATCACTACTACAAATCTGGGCTATAGCCACAGACCTATTGCCACAGATTTATAGATCCGTGGCTATAGATTTTATATTACCAGGGATAAAAATCTTATTTGTGGCTATATTAGTCACCCCGTTTTTTCCCAATCTCCATCAGGCTCCTCCTACCCTCGCGACCCTTCTCCTCCCTGATGCCTCCTCGCCGCGCCCTCCTCCTCCCCTAAGCCTCCTAGTCGTGCCCTCCTCACCGGTCCTCCTCCCCGACGCCTCCTGCTCGCCGCGCCCGCCTCGTCGCGCCCTCCTCGCCGCTCCCTCCTCGTCGCGCCCTCCTCGCTGTGCCCTCCTCGCTGCACCCTCCTCCTCACCGTGCCCTCCTCTCGGACGCTTGGGCGGTATGACCTCGATTGTAATTGTTTCCATCATCCTCACAATACTTCCTTAATGACATACTGAAAATTTTCAGCAGCCGGAAGCCACGATTCAAACACAACAGCAATCCCCAAGGCTTCTGTTCTCTCTGATTCCACTCCCCTTATACAATGCATATTTTTTAAAATCTGTGATCTTTCTGTTTAAAATTAACCACTGATGTAGGCCATTGTGTACTTGGTGAAGGGTTTTGACCATTGAAATTAATTACTTTTTCAAAAATCTACTTGACACATTTTCTTTTCCCATGTTTTGTTGGAAATCATTGTGCACACTATTGAAATGAGTTTATGAATCAATATAATCATTAGATTGATGTTTAGATTCCACTCGAGGATTCATTCCCAATCTCTTGTTGTTCTATATACAACTACTATAAAATATTTCTGAATAATGTAGTCTTTATCATTTCCCCAAACTCTAGTTATGGATTAGTCATCATCTTTGTACGAATTGGAAAAATTTTTACTTTTTGGAACTCAAGTTGTTAGTGCTAGGTTTGATGAAGTGGATTTGTGTTGAATTATGATTGCAATTAATTAGGTATGAGCCTTTGTTTTTAAATGTATTTCTTACGACACTAATGTATTAAAAGTAGAATTTGTTAATAATTTCATGCCTAATAAAATTTAATTCATATTTGATCCGGGATTTTTTTTCTTGATTGGAATACTATTAAATATTTAGCAATGGGAGGTGCCATCAGCTCAGCAGCACATGGAGCTGGATTTGTACTTGGAACTACTGTCATGGATCCATTCAAAAGTGTTTTCCATGGATCCTTCAAGTAAAAAGATGAATCATTCTGTCAATTATGCTCCCTTTTTATGCCTTTTTTCTTAACCAGTTTTAACTTATTTTTCATTTATCCTTTTCATTCTATGTATATTATGCATATGGTTCTCTCTGTTGTATGCTTTAATTTTTACGAACTATCGAGAAAAATTTCTAAATTAACATTGTTTGATTTTCCTACAAAAGAAGTTGGTTGCATTGAAGAGCATCATTTCTAAATTAACATTGTTTGATTTGCCTACAAAAGAAGCTGGTTGCATTAAAGAAAACCTGTTCTATGTCTGGAAATAGAAAGACAACCCACCAACATGGGACTAAATGTGTACTCTAGGGACATCCTGTTTATTTATTTATATTTTAAAAACCCATAACCCAGCCCATATAAACTTTTGTTAGTTAAAAACCCAAAATCCAGACCATATAATTTTTTTTTGTTTGAGGCTCAACTAGGACCATTGGTCGAAACATGTTTCCTATTTATTGGAATGATGTTTTATTTTTTTCATCATTATTTGTTTTCAGTTATGGATTTTGTGAACCAAAATTAAACCAAAAAGGATCCTACGTATTGAATGTAGACTACCTCCACAATACAACCCAAAATATAAATGATTTATAAGCTTAAATTCAGTCCAAATTAAGATTTAATAACACATAAAAAGCAATAAAATCATATTATTTTTAATCCTGAGACATCAAACAGATTCAAGAAATCTAGTAAATATCTTATTTTTATCTCCCTACAAAATCTGGGAGGATCCTTTAATCTTTAGTGACTCGAAGTCTTTCTCTGGTAATTATTTCTTCCTCCATGGTGTGATGTGCACATGGATAGAAACACTATAATTTTTCTATATCCTACTTCAAATCATGTTAGATAGACAACAACATGACATATAATCCCTTTAATACCCATCACGGTGCATCACTAACTTCAGAGTGCAGGCACCTTCTAAATGATAGTACTATTAAATCTTCATCAACCTTGATTCATGGCATCACATGTGACTTCATAGTGTGGGTTCATGATCCCTCAAAATCATCATTATTTATATCAAGTCTTCATGGTGTAACACCCTCATCTCATGATATTGCTTCCTATGGTGAGTGACACTGAATTCTAGCAATAATCCCTTCATGACACGGTAATTATCCTCACAGCTTGATGAAATCCTTCAAAACATTCTATAGTGTATAAAATGCTTAAAAAATTTAGTATCCCTTACGAAAATTCAGTTAACCTTACGGAGTAGGGAATTTTTCTTTTTTTGAATCATGTATTCCCAATTAATGGAATAACAGTATACCTAGATAAAACTTGTGGTATCCTATCAAAAAAGTGGTTTCCCCTTGGCCTTCCACTATAGATAGGATCATGTACCTTGGTAAGGTTGTGGAGTGACCATTTTCATCACAATGAAACTTCTCTGTGGTATACAAAGCTGGGAAAACATTTCCAAAACCCATTCATTCCTTTATAATGGCATTGTTTCTTCTTTTGAGACTTCTCTAACATACTATTCAAAAAACACAACCCAGAAATGGATAAAGGTGATCATTACTAAAAATATGCCCCTTTTTGGATTGTTCACATTCCATTACATCTCCACAAATAAAATCAATCACAACATTAGGGGAAAACTTCTGGACTGAATAGATCTAAACTTCTTACCTTTTAGAGTTTATTATTGATTCACTAATAACTAACTCTAAGATAACTTCATTAATGATCGGTGTGAGAATCAAGATGTAAGTGAAATTCTCCTCATGAAAGTACTTTAATGTCCATGTTTTGTTGGGGGGGAGGGGGGTAGGACTCACATTGGGGGAGAGGGAACTGGTAGGGGGAGGGGGGGAACTAGTAGGGGGAGGGGACTGGTAGGGGGGCTGGCAGGGGGGAGGGGACTGGAAGGGGGTCCCAGGGGGTGCAAGGGGTGGGGTGTCCAGGTCCTGGGGGGTCTGCCCAGGGGGTCTAGAGGGTCTGTCCAGGGGTGTCCAGCAGGGGGTGTCTTGATAGGGGGTGTCCAGTAGGGGGTGTCAAGAAGGGGGGAGGGGTGTCCAGTAGGGGGGAGGGGTGTCCAGCAGGGGGGCGGGGTGTCCAGGCAGGGGAGGGGTGTCCAGTAGGTGGGAGGGGTGTCCAGGCAGGGGGTGTCTAGGCAGGGGGGTGTCCAAGCATGGGGGAGGGGTGTCCAGTAGGGGGGAGGGGTGTCCAGGCAGGGGGGTGTCCAGTAGGGGGAAGGGGTGTCCAGTAGGGGGGAGGGTGTCCAGTAGGGGGAGGGGTGTACAACAGGGGGCTGGGGTGTCCAGGCCAGGGGGTCTCTAGCAGGGGGAGGGATGTCTAGGCAGGGGGTGTCCATGCAGGGGGGGAGTAGAAGTGGTGGGGGGGGGTGGAACTATGTTTTTTTGTGAGAGAATGGTTTTGGAGAACTTTTCTCCAAATTTTCACGGTGCTTCTGATTCTTTTATTTTATATTTTAATGAACTCTATGAGAATTTTTAGTATGTTTCTTATACTTTTAATCATGAGTAGATAAACCCCCCCTCCCATTATGTTTGTGCTGGAAAAAATGTTGGTTCGTTAGAACCCGTTTCTCTATTCCTGGGTTTGGTCATCTTCTCTCAACTAATTATCGCAATTACCATGTCTTATTTCATTGGAAACCCCATATCTGACCATGACTGGAGTTTCCATAGATCGTAGGGAGAATTACAACAAGGATATCCTTGAACATTGAATATAAATGTCATTTCTAGAGGGAAATTCCAAAATTAATAGTTAGTAGAAGTAAATTTCCAGACCAAAGGATTAATTCCAGCCTCCTCCCACTCCCTTCACTCCTGGTCAGAAGATGTTGCCCCACAGATGTCGCTGGATCGGGCCAACAAGATGCGGTCACACTGCAGTCACGCTGTGGTCACGCCGCGGTCACTGCGCGGTCACGCCGCGGTCATTCCGCGGTCACACTACGGTCACGCCGCGGTCATGCCGCGGTCACGCCGCGGTCACGCCGCGGTCACACAGCGGTCACGCCGCGGTCACGCCGCGGTCACGCCGCGGTCACGCCGCGGTCACGCCGCAGTCACGCCATGATTTGGCCCTGCTCCAGCCACATCCAGCCCACACCAGCCCCCTTCCACCTTCATTTCAGCCCGCTGCCACCGGCTTTCTGGCCCGCAACAGCCCCCCCTACCACCTTCGAATCAGCCCGCACCATCCCCCCAACACCTGCAACCAGCCCCCTTCCACCCGCATTCCAGCCTCCTCCCGCTCCCTTCTCTACTGACCAAAAGATGCTGCCCCCGCGGATGTCGCTGGATCGGGCCAACATGCTGCGGTCACGCCGCGGTCACGCTGCGGTCACGCCGCGGTCACGCCGCGGTCACGCCGCGGTCACGCCGCGGTCACGCCGTAGTCATGCCGTGATTTGGCCCTGCTCCAGCCACATCTAGCCCACACCAGCCCCCTTCCACCTTCATTTCAGCCCACTGCCATCGGCATTCCAGCCCGAAAAAGACCCCCTGCCACCTTCAAATCTGCTCGCACCATCCCCCCAACACCTGCAACCAGCCCCCTTCCACCAGCATTCTAGCCTCCTCCCGCTTCCTTCGATCCTAGCCAGAAGATGATTCCCCGCGGATGTCACTGGATCGGGTCAACACGCTGTGGTCACGCCGCGGTCACGCTGCAGTCACGCTGTGGTAATTCCGTGATTTGGCCCTGATCCAGCCACATCCAGCCCACACCAGCCCCCTTCCACCTTCATTTCAGCCTGCTGCCACCGGCATTCCAGCCCGCAACAGCCCCCCCTGCTACCTTCGAATCAGCCCGCACCATCCCCCCAAAACCCGCAACCAGCCCCCTTCCACCATCATTCCAGCTTCCTTCTGATCCATTCGCTTCTGGCCGAAATATGCTGCCCTGCGGATGTCGCTGGATCGGGCCAACACGCTGTAGTAACGCTACGGTCACGTCGCGGTCACGCCGTGGTCACGCTGTGATTTGGCCCTGCTCCAGCCACATCTATCCCACACCAGCCCCCTTCCACCTTCATTTCAGACCGCTGCCATCAGTATTCCATCCCGCAACAGCCCCCTGAAACCTTCGAATCAGCCCGCACCATCCCCCCAACACCTGCAACCATCCCCCTTCCACCAGCATTGGAATCTCCCATTATAACCGAGGGATCTAATATAACTCTTGAAATCTCATTCATGTGTTTCCAATGAGTTCTTCGACTGATGTAACAGTAGAAAGCATAAACCATTTAACAAAAAGAGATCTAACCCTCGTTAAGGAAGGTGCAAGTGATAAGCTTGCAAGTCGGGTTTCATGTCCTCAAAGCACACAAAATTTAGAAAAGTTCTTGAACCGTACCTACTGGTTTGTTTACATCCACATTTCCCAAAAACTAATTCCCAGATCACCATAAGCCAGACAAGGATAAGCTCTATCTTTTATCCAGTTCTGATACCGCCATCACTAGCTGGTCTATTATGGACACTTAATGAGTAGGTTTTCACTGAAGGTAACCTTACACCCTATGCTACAACTCTATTCTGCTATGACAATAATGAGGAAATTTCATTTGGCCAACAGGGGGGGCTGTCCAGTAGGGGGGGGGGGCTGTCCAGCAGGGGGGGCTGTCCAGCAGGGGGAGGGGGTCTAGGGGTGGTGTCCAGGGGGTCTCCCGGGGTATAGGGGGTCCAGGTGGTGTCCTAGTGTGGTGTCTAAGGGTGTCCAGTGGGGGTCCAGGTGGTGGTGTCCAGGGGTGTCCAATGGGTGGTGTCCAGGGGTGTCTAGTGGGGGGTAGGTGTGATTGCATTTCTGATAAAAAGTTCTGGAATTTGAAATCGATGAATTATTCACGTGTAAAATCTTTTTGAGTTTTCAATGGCAATATCTACCTTAGCTACTGGTAATGATTGTGTTTTCCTGCAGGGTCTCAAGCCGGAAGTTATTGTTGATTTATTGGAATAGTGCCATGCATACAAGCAAAGAGTGGTACACTTTGTTCATTTGATATATCAAATTTGGTTTTCCTGCACTTAGAATGTTATGTGTTATCTTGTGCTATTTTTAATCATGGCTGCTACTAGCATCTATTCAGACTTACTAGTTTGGTTCTTTATATAGGAATCCATATCACCTGGGAATGTATTTCTTGAATATGGTATTTTATTCTCATGATTTTATTCTATGTAATTGAATCGTTTCTATACAGAGTTTCATTTTTGTTGTTATGA
This sequence comes from Viscum album, assembly GCA_963277665.1. Taxonomy (NCBI): domain Eukaryota; kingdom Viridiplantae; phylum Streptophyta; class Magnoliopsida; order Santalales; family Viscaceae; genus Viscum; species Viscum album. The sequence goes on along the minus strand of OY728121.1, from coordinate 1,399,764,892 downwards.
GAATATTGTAATCCTGAATTCATGTGTAATGCCTTTGTTTAATTCTTTTTTCTATTTTTCATAGATCATGTGTGTCCAAGGGGGAGGTGTCCAGGCAGGGGGGAGGTGTCCAGGCAGGGGGGAGGTGTCTAGGAGGGGGGGGGGGCTGTCCAGGCAAGGGGTGCTGCGAGGCAAGGGGGGTGCAGGTGGGGAGGGTTGTCCGGGGGGGGTGATCCGGGGCAGGGGGAGGGTGCAAGTGCGGTGAAAGGGTGGGTGTCCAGGTTGGGGGTGGGTACGGGGGGGGGGGGGTGTCCAGACAGGGAGGGTGTCCAGATAGGGGGGGTGTCCAGACAGGGAGGGGGGGTGTCCAGACAGGGAGGGTGTCTAGACAGGGGGGAGGTGTGTCCAGACAGGGGGGGTGTCCAGACAGGGTGGTGTCCAGACAGGGGGGAGGTGTGTCCAGACAAGGTGGGGGGTGTCCAGACAGGGGGGTGTCCAGACAGGGGGGGTGTCCAGACATGGGGGAGGGGACTGGTAGTCTACACATACCCATATCATCCTATTTGAAACTAAGTGGAAGATGTTGCCTTGCAGATGTTGCTGGACCGGGCCGACACGTTGTGGTCACGCTGCGGTCACGCCGTGGTCACACTGCAGTCACGCTGCGGTCACTCCGCGGTCATGCCGCGGTCACGCCACGGTCACGCTGCGATCACGCCGCGATCACGCCGTGATTTGTCCCTGCTCTAGGATGACACCCTGCGTCAGTTACTCCTCCTTAGAGAAACATTGAATGGTTAGCTCTATAATTTTTCGTATTTCCTCATTCTTAAACTATATCTCCTCTCAGCGCTGCCTCTCATCCATATTTCCACAAAACGTGCATAGAAGGTAGTAAAAAGGCTCAATTCAACTGAAAACAATGGTTTGGAATTGTTTGGCATATTTTATTGTACATGTATCACATAATATTTGTTCGGTAATTCTTCTTTTTCCTCATCCCCTTCACATGTTGTCCGAACCAGATCATCCTCATCCTCTGCACATGTCGTCTGAACCAGATCAGCCTGTTGTGATGGAAATTCAATGTCTGCTTTTGGCTGTTTTAGATGAAATTACTTCCATAATTCCCTCATCTCATGTAGCAATCATTGGAGGAGGATGATCACTACCAAGTTGAGGGGGTGGGTGCGGGGGGGGGGGGGGTGTCCAAACAGGGTGTCCAGACAGGGGGGGTGTCCAGACAGGGAGGGGGGTGTCCAGATAGGGAGGGTGTCCAGACAGGGGGGAGGTGTGTCCAGACAGGGGGGGGTGTCCAGACAGGGTGGTGTCCAGACAAAGGGGGTGTCCAGACAGGGGGGAGGTGTGTCCAGATAGGGGGGGGTGTCCAGACAGGGGGGGGTGTCCAGACATGGGGGAGGGGACTGGTAGTCTACACATACCCATATCATCATATTTGAAACTAAGTGTAAGATGTTACCCCGCGGATGTCGCTGGACCGGGCCAACACGTTGTGGTCACGCTGCGGTCACGTCACGGTCACGCCGCGGTCACGCCGTGATTTGGCCCTGCTCTAGGACGACACCCTATGGCAGTTACTCCTCCTTAGAGAAACATTGAATGGTTAGCTCTATAATTTTTCGTATTTCCTCATTCCTAAACTATATCTCCTCTTAGCGCTACCTCTTATCCATATTTCCACAAAACGTGCATAGCAGGTTGTAAAAAGGCTCAATTCAACTGAAAACATTGGTTTGGAATTGCCTGGAATATTTTATTCCTCTAGGTATTCCTACACATTTCTAGATCTCCAAACCTCACCGAATTAGGTATATCAGGGGTCATCCAATCCTCTAGTCATCACAAATTAGCATTCATTTCTTTAAATCTTTTTAGAAAACATCCTCTCATGCCATCCATATCATCCTATTTGAAACTAAGTGGAAGATGTTGCCCTGCGGATGTCGTTGGATCGGGCCAACATGTTGTGGTCATGCTGCAGTCACGCCGCGGTCACGCTGCGGTCATGCCGCGGTCACGCCGCGGTCACGCCGCGGTCACGGTGGTGTCCAGGGAGTAGGGGGACTAGCAGGGGACTGGCAGGGTGCAGGGGGGACTGGGAGGGGGGACTGGCAGGGGGAAAGGGGACTAGTAGAGCCTCTTTATCTTACTATGGCCTTTTCTTTTCTTTTTTTAATTACTGAATCCAACATTTTTAATTCAGGTTTTATTACTTATTTCTCTCATTTATATCTCTGTTTAATTTGTATACATTTAATTAATTTCTTATTGTTATTTAAATATTTCCATTCAGGGGGGCGGGGTGTCCGGTAGGGGGGAGGGGTGTCCTGCAGGGGGGAGGGGTGTCCGGAAGGGGGAGGGGCTGTCCGGCAGGGGGGAGGGTTGTCCCGCAGGGGGGGAGGGTTGTCCCGCACGGGGGGAGGGCTGTCCTGCAGGGGGGAGGGCTATCCAGCAGGGGGGAGGGGTGTCCAGCCGGGGGAGGGGTGTCCAGGCAGGGGGGAAGGGTGTCCAGGCAGGGGGAGGGGCTGTCCAGCAGGGGGGAGGGGTGTCCAGGCAGAGGTAGGGGCTGTCCAGTAGGGGGGGAGGGCTATCCAGCAGGGGGGAGGGGTGTCTAGGTAGGGGGAGGGGCTGTCCAGTAGAGGGGGAGGGGCTGTCCTTGAGGAATGTCTAGCTGAGAACGATCATGAATAGGTGTAACAACAGGTAGAGTAAAATGTGGCAGCCCTATTAGTATATTTCATGTGTAACCTATAGGGTGAGGTCTGTAATGATTCTCCTAAACATGTTCTGGTTGTGTAAAAAATGTTGGGAACTCTCTATTTTCTATTTCTTGATTCATGTATGTTGGTTGTTGGTAGCCCATGTTGATAGGATGTTTCATCTTAATTCTAGTTGCAGTAGAGAACCCTCTTTGATAAGGTGATCAAGTTGGGAGTACGAGTTGATGATCTTCTTATAGAATATATCCAGCAGAATTGTGCTTTACTAGTTTCAGCATGAACACATCCTTGGGATTATTATTCCTCTACTAAGTCTTCCTAGGATTTACTAGTAGCAGAATTATTATACCATGTGACCTCTTTTTAACCTTCTTTGTATTTTTTTCTAACATAGTGTTTGGTATTAATATTTTTCCCTTTCAGAGCATCTTTCAACGAAGTATTAACAGAGGATGGATTGCAAAATTTTTGTACCATTCTGCACTTATCAGTGGCATGGCCTATCATCCTGAAATGCTCATTGTACTTTGGTATGTTTTCGAATACAAAACATACCTCAATAAGATGATCATTTATATCAATAGAAACACATTCCAGGGGGTGTAGAAAGGGGCAGGCGGGGTGTCTGTCAGGGGGGTGTCCAGCAGGGGGGAGGGGTGTCTAGGGGGTGTCCAGTGGGGCTGTCCAGTTGGGGCATGGGGGCTGTCCAGTGGGGTGCAGGGGGCATTGGGCAGGGGGAAAGGGTGTCCAGCAGGGGGAGGGGTGTCCAGTAGGGGGAGGGGCTGTCCAAGCAGGGGGAGGGGTGTCCGGCAGGGTGGGGAGGGCTGTCCAGGGGGTTCAGGGGGTGTCCAGTGGGTGCAGGGGGTGTCCAGTGGGGCTGTCCAGTGGGGCTATCCAGTTGGGGCATGGGGGATGTCCAGTGGGGTGCAGGGGGGGCATGGGGGACTAAGGGGGGCATGGGGGGTGCAGGGGGGTGTTTTGTTTCATGTGGATTTGTGTCCTCACCATATTGGTTGTTCCATTTTGAGGTACTATAGTGTAAGGGTAGTGATAACCCCTATGACCCAAGTATCTTCAAAATCATGATCATTTGTATTTCTCATCCTCTAATATATTTCTATAGGTTTCCTCTGGTGAAAACCTTGATCTCCATTGCTGCTTTTCTTCATCAGAGCTCTTTCTATACCTATCTCTCCTTGAATTCATATCATTTCTTGTTTTATAGTGGAGATGACGTCCTTCCTTCAAGGAAGAAGTGAATTCCCTTCTTGGTGATAGTTCCACAAGTGCAGAAATGAGAATATGTACTTTTGGATCCTGGTGCATCGTGCATCAAGCTTTCAGCATGAAGAGAATGGGAATGTTGGACTACTACCCACTCTAGTACTGTGATTTTCATTTTTGTTTCATTTATTTTGAAGCCTGTGAGTCTTGTGTACTTATGTTATTATCCCTCATATTGTGATTCTTTCTAGTTTACAGTTGTAGGGTTTTTGTTTTCTTTGACCATAATAAAATGTGTGAGTTAGGTTTTGTTATTTTTATGCATGTAGGTCCCCATGGGACTAAAGAATGTTAAATAATAGTGTATGTTATATTTCTTTTACTTTCTTGCATCTTGTTCCTATAGTTCTATAAAATTCAACTTCAAATTCAGGGGGTAGGGGGCTGGTAGGGGGACTAGCAGGGGGGACTGGTAGGGGGTGGCAGGGGGGACTGGCAGGGGTCAGGGGGGGCTGGCTGGCAGGGGCAAGCAGGGGGTGGCAGGGGGGAACTAGCAGGGGGCAGGGGGGGCTGGCAGGGGGTGGCAGGGGGGGGGGACTACCATGGGGCAGGGGGAGAAAGGCAGGGGGACAAGCAGGGGGGTGGCAGGGGGGTTGGCTGGCAGGGGCAAGCAGGGGGTGGCAGGGGGGAACTAGCAGGGGGCAGGGGGCAGGGGTGGAAGGCAGGGGGACAAGCAGGGGGTGGCAGGGGGTGACAGGGGGCTGGCTGGCAGGGGGGCAAGTAGGGGGTGGCAGGGGGAACTAGCAGGGGGCAGGGGGTGTCCAGTGGAAGCTATCCAAGGGTGGGGGTGTCTAGTGGAAAGTGTCCAGGGGGTATAGGGGGTGTCCAGGGGGGTCTAGGGGTGTCTAGTGGGTCTAGTGGGTGTCATAGGGCACAACAATGTGAGATTTTTTACTTTTACATCACTTCACACCAAGATTTCACTTATTTGCAGTTTATTGTGCTAGTTCTGTTTTATCTTGTTTCACCCCCTAATGTGTAATGTGAATACGTAGATCGGAAGTGGTAAGACTTGCACAATGTTGGGAGACATTGAGAGAGGCAGTAAAAGATACAATGTACTAGAAAACTTCTGGTCATAGTGTGCTAGTTCTGTTTTCTTTTGCACCTCTTTTCCTTTGTCTCTAGTTTTGACCAAGGAAATTCTAGGAGGAAAAGTAGCATGGCGGGGAGTTTATGATATCCCCTATGTCAGTGCATAGTTCTTTTATTGTTATTTGGTTATGTAGAGTTTTGGTTTTTATCTCCATGGAGTTCCAGGTCAGAACATGGAAATTTTTGAGGTTTCCATACTCTTCATGGTTAAGGTGAATGGTTTGAGGAAAATAGTATGACCTCCCTTCATGAGGATAATTTTAAGTTCATTTTGAATTGGACATAATTTTTTAGCATGAGTTGCGCATAGCCAAGTATAAACCATGTAGCCACTTGGTGAAATAATTTAGGATCCTTGGGCCAGTGCAGGGGGGCTGGGGAGGGGGGATAGGTGTAGGTGGGCTGGGGTAGCAGGGGGCTGGGGGGGGGGGGGCTGGTGCAGGTGGGGGCTGGGGTTGGGGGCTGGTGCAGGTGGGCTGCGGGGGGGGGGGGGGACTGGTGCTGGTGGGCTGGGGGGTGGCAGGGGGCTAGGGGGGGCTGGTGCAGCTAGGGGTTGGGGTTGGGGGCTGGTGCAGGGGGGCTGCGGGGGGGTGGGGGGGGGGGGGGTGGAGGTGGGCTGGGGGGCTGGGGGTAGTAGGTGGCTGGGGGGGGGGGTGCAGGGGGCTGGGGAGGGTGGGGGAGACTGGTGCAGCTGGGCTGGGGGTGGACTAGTGCAGATGGGGGCTGGCGTTGGGGGCTGGGGTTGGGGGCTGGTGCAGATGGGCTGCGAGGGGGGGCTGGTGCAGGTGGGATGGGGGGTTACAGGGGGCAGGGGGGACTGGAAGGGGGTGGCAGGGGGTGGCAGGGGGGACTAGCAGGGGGCTGGGGGGGGGGGGGGGGTAGGCGGCACTCGCAGGGGGCAGGGGGGTGGGCTGGCAGGGGGCAGGGGGGTGGGCTGGCAGGGGGACAAGCAGGGGGGGCTGGCAGGGGGCAGGGGGGACAAGGAGGGGAGTGGCAGGGGGGACTAGCAGGGGGCAAGGGGCAGGGGGGGCTGGCAGGGGGACAAGCAGGTGGGTGGCAGGGGGCAGGGGGGACTGGCAGGGGGGTGGCAGAGGGGGACTAGCAGGGGGTGTGGCAGGGGGCAGGGGGGACTGGCAGGGGGCAGGGGGACAAGAAGGGGGGCTGGCAGGGGGGTGGCAGGGGGCAGGGGGGACTGGTAGGGGGGTGTCTTCAAGGCAGTGGGGAGGAGGGCAGGGGGGGGGGGGTCTGCAAGGCATAGGGGTGGGGTGCAGGAGGTGTTCAAGGGGGTGTCTAGGGGGTGTCCAGGGGGTGTCCAGGGGGGTGCCCAAGGAGGTGTCCAGGGGGTGTCAGGGGGTGTCAGGGGGGTGTCAGGGGGGTGTCAGGGGGGTTTCCAGGGGGGTGTCCAGTGGGGTGTCCCGGGGGTGTCCAAGGGGTTGGGGGGGGTATTTTTTTTATGTATGTGCAGACCCTATAGCCACGGTTTTAAACCGTGGCTATTGGTTTATTGCCACGGTTTTTAACCGTGGATATAGACCTAACTCCACGGTTTCCAACCGTGGCTATAAAGCCTGTCCGACGTCTAATATAGCCACAGTTGAAACCGTGGCATTATGTATGCAGCCACGGTTTGAACCGTGGCTCTAAAACTATATCCACGGTTGAAACTGTGGCTTTAGGTATATAGCCACGGTTTGGAACCGTGGCTATAGGTCTGGGCCTATATCCATGCCAAACTTATCCATGGTTCCTCAAACCGTGGCTATAGCCCGAATTTCCAGTAGTGCATGTCCGTTTGGCTCGCACCCTCCGCAATAGAGTGGTAGCAAGTGACATAGATGTTCTTAATTCAAGAAAGATATCAAGAATGGGATAAGGGGTTATAAATCAACAACAAACCCTACAAGATACCCTACAACAACCTCATTCAATGATGGAAGAATCATGGGACAACCAGTTAGTCGTTTGACCCGCGTTCTTCATATAAATTCAAGAACATGGAAGATGAAATAAAAAATGTTCAAATGAAATAACCCATACCTTGAACATCGGAGAATCTTCCACTCTTATCGGTGGACCGTGTTCTTAGTTCCCATGACTGGCTCCCAAAGACGCCACTCACACGTTGTCCATTGGTGGTTCGATGTTCTCCTTCACCTCCCTCTGGGTCGACTTCGTCTTCTTCGTGTCGGGCATCACAGAACTTTTCCAAAGCTTCATCACTTGGTGAATCCATCCAAATCCTCCCCCAAGCTCCTTATAAATAGGAGAGAAGTAGGGTAAGTAACGATCATGGAATTTAAGAAGGTTCATTTAATAGGAACCTTCTTATATTCCAATGACGTTGTTACATAGAATTTGAAAGTCAAGTCATTTAATTTACGTTGGTGCAATTAAATATAAGGTTTCCCAAGGGACTTCCACATATTAAAGAGGGGTTCAGGTGGTCCCCACCACCATGAATTCACTAATGGAAGTTTTCTAGCTCGGGTAGTCCCCACTTCTTAGCATTCAATTGAGAGGTTGAAAATAAAATAAAAAGTTGTTCTTTATTTTATTTTTATTTCCACAAAAAACACAAAAACTAACTTTCACCCTTAACCAACTGTGGTCTTGGTGAAAGTATACTTAAGCTAAAACTAGCGTTGTGAGTTACTATGTCCTCAGATTTCAATTCTGAGCACCAGTTCAAATGTTACAAAATGACTCTTGCACGTTTACTGAACGTACCTGAAAAAAAGTTCAGAAAACTATTAACAGTCACCCTCAACCTCTGCCAGTCGAAGTTAGGCTCTACCCAAGTGAAAAACGCCCCAATGAACCCATTGGTACTCTTGGGTTTCCAATCCGAGTTACCGTTCTAATGTTATGGAATTTACAATAAAATAGTTATCATTTAATTATTTTATTTATGACCAAAAACTATCTTTCACTGGTGTCCTGTGCTGGCCAAAGTTAGTATTTTCTTAAATAAAGCATGCCCTCACGAGTTCAGAGGTGGTATCAGATTTTCAATCTGAGCTACCATTTGTGAGTTATAAGCATATGAAAAATAAAATAATTTATTTAATTATTTTATTTATGGTTATGCCATTTTTTTGTTTTCTCACAGGAGGTCCGCGCTGACTAAACATAAGTCTCTCCTAGGCCAAACCCCCCATCTTGAGCGCAACTGTGCCCTCAGATTTCTGATCTGAGTTATTTTTTAAGAGTTATTACACTTTTTAAGGAAAAAGGCATACGCGTGCTAATTAAATACTAACAAAACTTTGACGGATCATTCTGGGCACTCCGGGCCTCGAAATCGCATGTCGTCAGATTTTATAGTCTCGAAAAATTCCCATATAATTAAAACAATTACATTGAATTTCCTAGTATTTATAATCTTCCCACCTTAGGGATTTGCATCCACGAAATCCAAATTAGAAAAACTAAAAAAACAAGTAGGGGTACCGAGCACAAATCGGAGCCTCCCGCTCCCATGTGCTCTTTTAGAGGTTCCCGTGCTTCCAACACACACGAACCAAAGGTATTGATCACCCACAAAGGACCCTCTCCTATCGATCCTCAGTCTCCACTAGAACCTCTGAAAACGTCGCCCCATCCTCAATGTCTAGCTCACCATGGTCAATGACATGAGATGGGTTGTGCACGTATCTCCCCAATTAGAATACATGGAAGACGTCGTGCACCCGGTGCAACTGAGGGAGAAGTACTCGGTGGTAAGACACCACGCCAACTCTACTAAGGACCTGGAAGGGTCCAATGAACCTCAGATTTAACTTTCCACCCCGGCCAAATCTTTGCAAACCTCATCGAGGTGAGACCTATAGAAATATGTGGTCACAATCCTCGAAAACCAGTGGTATCCATCTCCTAGTAGCATAAGACTTCTTCAAGCTTTGAGCAGTTTTCACCTGCTAACAAGTGAGGAATCGTGATATAAAATCTACCACTGCTTTCTTCATCCTTGGCCACTAGTACTGACGCTGAATGTCCTGGTAACATGGTACGTCCTCTGAATAGGTCGTCTTGCTCCCCACCTTCAGAAAAATCCATTAGGTTCCTTCCCTGAGAATATCTGAACATGTCCAGCCTCGCAGTCAGTGCCCCAGGATGCGCTTCCCTTACTTGCTGAAGAAGTGGGGGAGTTACTGTGAGAGACTAAAGAAAAATTACTCCATCTTGGTCCAAAAAGGATATCCCTAATGTATCCAGCTACTTTTTCACCTCACCTAGCTGTTGTATACCAAATCTTTTGTTTGTTGCATCTGCTACAACATTCCCCTTCCAATGAGTATAGACTATATCGAAGTCATAGTCCTGGAGGTACTCAATCCAACATCATTTTCTCAGGTTAAGGTCTTACTGAGAGAAGATATACCCGAGACTCTTATGGTATGAGAAGAATATAAAACATTCGCCCATCATGTAATGCCACCACTCCTTAAGTACAAAGACCAATACTTCTAACTCAAGGTCATGGGTAGTGTAGTTCTAATTTCCAGTCTCTATCTCAGCTCCTAAAAGCTCTGCTGACACTTCCCCATTCAAAAGAAATGATCCCCCTTTTTCATCAAAGCTAACAGGGGTGCCGCTACCCTGGGGAAGTCACGTATAATTCTCTGGTAGTACCTAGCCAATGAAGAAACCCTCTCCCTTTGGCGAGGTAATCTTGGAAACATATTTTGAAAAGTTGTCCCCATGCTCTGCCAGACCTATTTGGAACTCAAAACTCAAAACTTCGGCTGCCATAAGGTTATGTCCAGCCGAATCATGATTGACGGCTGGACCCTCCTATGCATGGGTCCATCCTTTTCTACCTAGGTTTCCTCTTCGCCGACCATGGAAAACCCCATTCCAATGTTGTAGAGAAACCACATCCTTTGTTTCCTAATAAATTCAATCTGAGTATGAACTGTGGATCCTCAATTCGTACCCAAACTAATGTCTTAAGGCCTCAACACTGCCACAAAGAGGTTCGAACTGAAACTCTCACCTCAAGGGTCGGATCATACCATCAGTGTAAGTGTGATTATTGAGTCTCCTCCCATTGGTATATCTAGACATGAGGTTAAAGTCAACGATTTAACCAGAAACTCTAGGAATTGGACAAGATTCATGAAGGGAATGATTGGTACCTATGTCTATTGATACGAAATCTAGTAGTAGACACAGAACGTACCTCTAATAATTCATAATGTCCTTGGGCCACACTCCTTGACCTCATGCAGCTACTCCTTTCTCCTTACCTCTAGCCCCCTGAGCCTAGTGGGGACCACAAAGTGGGTGGTCGTAATATGTCAAAATTTACACCACCTCATGCTTCTCCCCTAGCTCCACATCCATGTCTACTGCCCTGAAGATACATCTGTTCCTATCAGTTCCTCTATCCAAAACATTTTACACTCCCAAGTCTCCAAGACTAGCATCAGCTTCCAAATTTCATACTGCTAACATTCACTGGATGTATTCGCTCAGCCAAAGAACATTCAACCACAAAGGTTCTCTATAGCACCATAACAAAAGTCGGAATGCATAGAGTATTAGTGCTGGATTTCTTGTCCTAAAACCCACCTCGCTCGGAGGTCCGAGACCTGAAGCACTGATCGTACTATATTCATCGAGTACCTAGGATGGTCTGTACGCTCTGATGAATACTTAACTACCGACATGTCATCCTGCTGAAGCTATAGAAGCTCTAGGGAACTCTCATCCACCTCCTCAATCCAGTCCATATCCGCCTGTGAGTTGGGAACAACTAGGAACCTGAGAGGGATCTGATGTTGAAACACGTGGAAGGCACTAAGCCTATATGAGTCCTCTACCGGTATCGCCGGTTGTAACTGCAAACCAACGGGCCGTGATATAGCTGATACACTACCCAAAGGCACTATCTTGGGAAATGGTTAATCTACCAAACCCTCATCACTATACAGACCATCCTCATGGTCACTCAATGAAAAAGTCGAGTAGCTAAGATCACCATCTGCTATACTAGTGTCTCAACTAGGCGGAAAACTCTAGGAACTGCCTCTAGCCAGCCCTCAACTGCGTGGGGAATTGTCTCGCCTAGAAACCTTAGAGGCCTTTATGATTGTACCTCATGCAATGCAATTAGTCGGCGTGCACCGTCCGCCAGTGCGACTGGTGGTATCTGCTGCCCAATGGGTGGTGGTGGTGTTGGTACACCACCCGAAGGTGCCCACATAGTAAGAGGGCCCTGCACCGGAGCCTCGTCGCTCTATGGGTCGTCATCGTGTACTCTCTCAGGAATCCGACCTGGCTATCTACGTAGCGGCATCCTGATTAGGAATAGGTGAACCAATATAATTTAGTTATACCTGGTGATCTTACTGAAGAGAACAGAAGAAAAATTTTCAAAACACAAATGCAATCAGTTTTTTCGTGCACTGAGTCAGAAATTAGAAGTCAGGGTCCTTGTGTATGGATACGTCGGCCTCCGGACCAACACTAGATTCCCTAAACTGATAACCACACTCACTGTAATTAACACTATTGGTGTTAAAAATATTAGAGTCCAATGTTCTACGATAGAACCAAATCCTATGATACTAATTAGTCATGACCAATCCCATGTGGCCCTTGCCCTGACTACCCTAAGCCCACCTTCCATAGGCCAGGGGCTGGTGACTAGCACCGAAAGGCATATTCCCAAAAACCGGGAAGGAATTGGCTTTATATCCTGTAAACACACACAAGAAAGCACACAACAGGATTTGAAAAAATGTAAAATTTATTGTAAATAGAGTTTGTACAGTAAGAAAAACGGGCCAGAATACAAGCCCAACTAGAAAGTACATGAAAACTGGAAAGTAAAAGTAAACAGGAAAATCTCTTGTGAACACCCACCTTGGATCCTACCTAAAGGGTAGGTAGAGCCCTCAAACGATCGTCTATGCTGTGAAGCTCGCCTAAGGTCCACATATGAGCTACCTTCAGTCTTGGAACCCTCATCCTCAGTCAGCACTGTCCATCGTCTGCACCAAACCCAATAAGGTGCGGGCATAGCCCATGCAGGGGTGAGTATAACGATACTCCATAGGGACCCTGAGACCCCCCCAAAGGACTCTCAAAATCCACAAAGGTTAAACCAAAAATCATAAAAACAATTTTCATCCCTACTTAGTTATATTCCCATACATATACCTAAGTTATCAAGTATACCCATCTCATTCAGGAGGAAACACAAGGCCGAAATCCATTGCCCAAGGCTCAACTGTTCCACAAAGGAAGGAATACCATGAAGCTAACACCGCAAAGGTATGTACCAGAAAGGTAATACCACATAGAAGAATACCACAAAGGTTTCACCATAAAGGAAAGTACCACACAGGTACGCCACACAGAAGAATACCACAAAGTTATCACCAAGAAGGTAAGTAAAACATTGATATGCCACATATAAGAATTCCACCAAGGTATCACCATGAAGGAAAGTACTACAAAAGTATGGCCCACAGAATAATACCATAGAGGTATCACCAAAAAGGTAAGTACCACACATGTACGCCACACAGAAGAATATCACAAAGGTATCACCATAAAAGAGATTACCACATTGGTACGCCGCACAGAGAAATACCAAAAAGGTATAACCTCGAAGGTAAAGACTCATCTCAAACCAGGTATAACTTAGGTACAGTAGTAGAGATGATTAAATACAACTACTGAATCATCTTACTCTATTAAGTGGAAGACCCACGTAGGATCCTAAAACATCCGACCCACACAAGATCCTAGTTATCATTAGGCCCACACAAGATCCTTGTACAACGAACCCACACAGGATCCTAGTACATCATCAGACCCACACTTGATCCAAGAATAACAGACCCACATAGGATCCAAGTACATCATCAGACCCACACAGGATCCTAGTACAACAGGCCCACACGAGATCCTAGTACATCATCAGACCCACACAAGATCCTTGTAGAGTAGACCCACACAGGATCTTAGAATATCATCAGACCCACAGAGGATCTTGGTACAGTAGACCCACACAGGATCCTAGTACATCATCAGACCCACACATGATCCTAGTACAATAGACCCATATAGGATCCAAGAGTAGTCCCACATGGATTCCTAGAGCAGATCCAAGGGATAATCTCAAACAAAGACCCACAAAATATCCCATGCATGGACCCACAACAGATCCCTTTCTATTCTTACAACTAGCTACAAGGTTCCCGCACTAAGCTCATTTGATTCTGGGAGGATCTGCACCTCAAGACACAAGTTGAAACTACTAATTCCATGAAGTCCCAAGAAGAAGTATACCAAATGTCTATCATGTCAAAAGGGACCCAATGCAACTGGCGGTGCGTCAATCAGACACTCGGTCTGTAAGTTATTATCATTTCTGCGCCGAGGGCCTGGTTGGATTCGGTGTTCGATCCAACCCAACTGTACTCCATCTTTATCCAAAATTAGAGAGTAGTATACCAAATAGACCGTATCGATCCAAGGTTTCCAGCTCCATAGATGGTTCATCAAACGGATTCCCATAGCTCAAGATATGGTCGAAAGAGTGAAAAGGGTCGAAGTTAGTCCCGATCCGGTCTGAACCGGTCAGACCGACCCGGCCCGACCCACCCTGGGCTGACCCGATCTGGTTCGGTTCGACTAGGCCCAAACCAAGGTCCGGCTTGGGGTTGGACCCGACCATTGGGTGGCCCGTACTGGGCAGCCCGCGCTGGGAGGCCCGCTGGGAGCCCTGCGGTGCGGCGACCCATGGTGGGGCGGCCCGCTGGGCGGCGTCCGCTGGGCGGCCCCAACTGGCTGGATGGCCAACCTATCCTCCACACGGCATGGTCCCGCACCACACCATCTCCGGTGGCCGGCAGCAAGCCGACCTCCCTCCCTCGCTGTAGCGGACTCGTGTTGCATCTCTTGTACATCGGGCAGGGAAGATGCACGCCACCGCCCCACGACGTAGCCGGCCAATTCCAGCCGCCGCCCTTTCTTCGCCATGGCCGACATGCCCTCACCTTTCTCCGGCAGCACGGTCGCGCCGCTACCTTCTTCGTGGCCAACCGTGGTGTCGGCCGCTGCTTCCAAGTCCCCCCTTTGCCAATCACTGGCACCAGTCATCGTCCTCCTCCATTGATAAGAACACATCAACACCATAGAGGTTGCGAAGTGGTTGGACCATGTTCGTTTGGCCCGCACCCTCCGCATTAGAGTGGAAGCAAGTGGCATAGATGTTCTTAATTCAAGAAGGATGTCAAGAATGAGATAAGGGGGTATAAATCAATAACAAACTCTATAAGATACCCCATAATAACCTCCCACAAAGACAAAATAATCATGGGACAACCCATTAGTCGGTTGACCCGTGTTCTTCGTATAAATTCAACAATGGGGAAGAGGAAATCAAAAACACTCAAACAAAATAACCCCTACCTTGATAATCGGAGAATCTTCGGTGCTTTCTGGTGGGCCGTGTTCTTAGTTCCCATGACCGGATACCAAAGACACCACTTGCACGTCGCCCATTCGTGGTTTGATATAGTATGTCACCTCCCGCTGGGCCGGCTTCGTCTTCTATGTGTTGGGCATTGTGACAGTTTACCAGAGCTTTTTCACTTGGTGAATCCATCCAAATCCTCTCCCTAAGAACTTTATAATTAGGATAGGTGGAGGGTAAGTTACAATTTTGGAATTTATGAAGGTTTATTTAATAGGTTCCTTCTAAAATTCCAACGATGTGGTTACTTAGTATTTGAAATTCAAGCAATTTAATTTAAGTTGGCACAATTAAATGGGAGTTTTCCCAAGGGACTTCCCCATATTAATGAGGGGTTCAGGTGGTCCCCACCACCATGAATTTACAAATGGGAGTTTTCTAGCTTGGGCGGTCCCCACCTCCAACCATTCAATTGGGAGGTTAAAAATAAAATAAAAATTTGTTCCTTATTTTATTTTTATTTCCATGAAAAACACGAAAACTAACATTCATCCACGATTAACTGTGATCGAGGTGAAAGTATCCTTAAGCAAAAATCGATGCTTCTAGTTCAACGGTGTCCTCATATTTGAATTCTGAGCACTGGTTCATAGGTTACAAAATGCATCTTCCGCATTTACTAAACATACTCGAAAAAAGTTCGAAAAACTATTAACAGTCACCCTTGACCCGCGTCGGTCGAGGTTAGGCTCTTCCCAAGTGAAAAATGCCCCAATGAAGCCAATAGTACTCTCTAATTTCCAATCTGAGTTACCATTTAAATGATATGGATTTTACAATACTATAATTTTCACTTAATTATTTTATTTATGGCCAAAAACTAACTTTAACTGGTGGTCCACACCGGCCAAAGTTAGTATCTTCTTAAATAAAGCATGCCCTCAGAAGTTCAGTGGTGGTGTTGGATTTTCAATCCGAGACACCTTTTGTGAGTTATAAGCATTTGAAAAATAAAATAATTTATTTAATTATTTTATTTATGGTAATTCCATTTTTGGCTTTTCTCATAGGATGCCCGCACCGACTAAACTTATGTCTCCCCTAGGGTAAAACCGCCCTCTTGAGCCCAACGGTGCCCTCAGATTTCTTATCTGAGTAACCATTTAAGATTTCTTCCACTTTTTCATGAAAACTGATTACACGGACTAATTAATTCTTAACAAAACTTTGATTGATCATTCTAGGTACTCCATGCCTCAGAATCACGCGTTGTTAGATTTCAGAGTCTCGAAAAATTCCCATATAATTAATGAAAATTACATGGAGTTTTTTGGGTCTTTACAAGAAGATAATGAATATTCGATTGGATTGAAGTGGTGAATATCTTAAAAAATATTTCCTCCCCATTTTACACATGTTTGGGATTCTATGTCAACTCACTTCACCTTATACACCACAATGGGGAGGTATAAACGAATGGAGGAACCATAACTTATTGGACATGGTAAGGTCGATGATGATTCATAGAGAATTGTCATTACCCTTTTTGGGATATTCATTACACACTGAAGAATACAGACTAAATCGAGTACCATATAAAGTATAAAATGTAATTCTATTTGAATTATGGAGTGAAAAGAAACACTTTTTGTTGCATACACATGTATAAGGTTGGGATGTGTTTTAAGGCCTTTTTAGGCAACAAACTAGATTCCCGGGGGTTTAGGTATATCCTTATATGGAATACCAAGAAATAAAATGGATACTACCTATAAAACCCCTCAAAAATAAAGTGAATTTTTCTATATAAGTCATCTTTCTTGAGAGGGAGCACATCCTCAGAAAGGATAGTGGGAGAAAGATTGACATTGATGATATTGATGCTCAAGATACACAAGATTTGGAAAAGGAATAGATTCCATAGATCTCAATGGAATATGTAGTTATCAAAACAGAAGTACTATATATGAGTGCAAGATAGGTTAGGGAACCAGAGATATATGGGTCTCTATTCACCGAAGACAATGATTAGTTACTCTTTCGCAATGATGAACCTCTATCATTTAAGGAGGAAGTTGATAGCTAAAAGTTATAAGTTGGAAAGAATCCATGAATTTTAAAATGGATTCCATGTTTCAAAACCTTGTTTGGGTTCTGTTTCTTAGACCATATCATGTAAATATTTTTTGGTGAAAATGGGTATTCCAGAGGAAACAGGGTGTGGTAGGTAAAATATATACATTTAAAGAACGGTTAGTGGTTAATGGTTTTAAAAAACATCAATAAATTGAATACAATGTATCCTTTCACAAGTTTTTATGTACAAATCCATTATAATTCAAATTTTTGTAGCATGTTACAATGACTATGATATTTGGAAGATGGATGTCAAAAATTAATTCCTTAACTGAAACCTTCAGGAAGATATCAATTTGACACAACCAAAATTGTTTGTCACTTCAGGTGATGAAAAAAGGATTTTCAAGTTATTGAAATCCATATATGGGTTGAAGAAATAATCGAGTTCATAGAACATATGATTTGATGAATCCATAAAAGAATTCAATTTCATTAGTAATGAATGTGATCCATTTGTTTATAAGAGGTTTAGTGGGAATGCAGTTATCCTATTTGTATATTTTGATGACATGTCACTTATTAAAAATGACATAAAAATATTACGATATGATATAGACTGGTTAAACCTGTGTTTCTACATAAAAGAACCAGGTGAAGGAGCTTATATTCTAGGGATCATGATCACTTGTGACAGATCCAAGATGCTTATTTGACTAAGTCAAAGTATATATATTGGCTAGTTACAAAAGATACTTTGTAAATAAAAATCCAATAGAGGATTGGTTGTAATGTCACATGGTTTTCATCTTTCTATGAAAATTTGTCATTCGACATATTAAGAGAAAGAGAGAATGAGTAAGATCCCATAGAATTCACCTCTAGGATCATCATGTATGCACTATTATTTACTAGACTTGATATTACCTATGCACTGAGCATGATAGAAATATATAAAACATATCTAGGAGAACTGTTTTGGACTGCTATTGAGACTATACTTAAGTATCGAGAAGAAGTAAGGATATGTTCACAGTGTATGGAGGATATAAGGAGATGGTAATCACAGGTTATACAGATTCTATTTTTCAAACAGATCATAATGATTTGAAGTTGTAATCACGATAGCTTTTCTAACTCAATGGAGGACCTGTGATTTGGAAGAGTTCATATAAGTCAGTTGTTGGTGATTCTATAGTGGAGTCCGAGTATATAACATCTTTTGATGCACCAAAGGAATCAATTTGGATTCAAAACATTGTCTAGTAGATTGATGTGGTACCTAGTAATAAAGACCCAATCACTATGTAATGTGATAATACTGTAGTGGTGGATCTTGCAAAAGAGTCAAGGTCACACCAACCAAAAAATAATATACTCTGAAAGTGTCAAATCCCGAGGGATTTTTAAAAAAGGGATTATGTTTGAGTGATTAGATTACCCAAATAAGAGAGTGTGATAGAAACTTTGACTAAAGTCTTATCTCAACTGAAGCAAGAGTATCATGTGAGAGCTGGTGGACTACAGGATGTCAACTGTTGGCTCTAATGCAAGTGGCTATTTTTTGGAATTGGATCCTTGGGAACAAATTCTTTGTAATTTACCATAAAAAGTTATTATTTTTCTAATATTTCTAAACTACATATCACATCATGATTTTTTTGCATGAAAAAGTATGTGATAATGTCCTATGAGTAGCTGGCATGTGAAAAGGTCATAACAATTCCCCACTATGATGGTAACCTGAAAGTGTTATGACACTATACTTTAATATCCTTTAGGATATTATGAGAATGAGACCCACCAATAATAAAAAAAATTTATTTGTTTCATTGGTTATTACCATATATGAACATGTGTACTGGTTCTTAGAACATAAGATTATTATTAATGAATATAATGAGTCACACACTTTGATGTAATGACAACAACTAGGAAAACAGATGTTCGCGACGATGTAGGATACGTTGGGTGTGTCATGAGAAATATTTCATTAGTGAATATTATGAGAAAGGTTTTATCCCTTCTATTATTTAGAGATATTTAATATCTTAGGCCCATTTAGGATTAAACAATCAATTATAGTACCATGTGAAATTATTTTATTTAAACCCCATAAATATAAATACCCAATTATGTAATTTTTTCAAGAGCTATTTTTTGTGCTGGTTTTTTACAATAATCTTAGAGAATCCTATCAATACAAGAGATCCCCCATAACCAAGAACTCTCTCAGGAATAGTGAGCATTACTCCTCCACCAGATCATGGAGAATGCCCTGGAATCAATTCTTGAGGTCATTAGGTAGGACAACACAAGGGAAATGATCTTCGGTGCTAGCACCTGATGTCTCCTTCGACGATGATTAGAGATTCTTAGAACATGTGTGGATCACTACTAGTGGAAGTCTACAATTTGTTTATAAAAAGTTACTATGGTACCCCTTAGATCTTCCTCCAGATTCATCAATGTAGAAGGAATTCCATAGATGTAATTCATTATCTAAATAAATTAATTATAAACCATATGTGTTGATATTCTCTCTCTTAGTTCCAAAATAATTATATGTTTTCTATTTCATTGATTCAATTACATGGAACTCTATGTTCATTGATATATAGATCTCAGATTGATCATTGAATGTGGGAAAATTTAAATTTGGGCACCATAGTCGCACGCTTCTCCTACACTGAGAACCTACATATTTCAGTTTCATTTTTTACTTTTAGAGAGAAAAATATTATATAATATTATATTTAAATTATTTATTTGTTTAAAAAATTCATAATTTGAGGCTTCATTTTATAAGTTTTCTAAAAAAATTCTAGTTTTCATTGAATACTAGCATCACTGATTCCATGGTTTCCTCTATAATCAATCAAACCCTTTCTTCAGCCATGTAATCATGATTCATTATATGGAAAAACTACGTACAATTAACCAATATTTTATTTATGAAATAGGGAAATATTAGAAGTATTATCATCATTGAGGATTTCTTTATCTATTCAATATAGAGAAAAACATACTTGGCCATGTTTGTCTTCCTCATACTGATTTGGAAATTCAATATGAAAAAGTAAATCAATTTTAGTGTATCCTTGCCTCTTTTTGTTGGAATCAGATAGCATTTCTTCCCAAATGAAATAAAATTTTCATCTATAGTTAGATGTAAAACATTTATTAAGTTCTCATACGATGATAAAAAGGTGATTTACCATTTAATTTTTTAAAGGAACCATGTTTCTCCACAATCTTGTGAGATGGATGGTGAGGCTCTCCTTCAAATGGGAATTCAACTAAAACAGCCACTTTCCGAATATTTAATTTTAAACTCTCAACCAAAATATTGAAAAAAATTAAGTCCAAATAATCTTTTATACTATGTTACACTAAATAATAGAATTATTTATCAATTTTAGGATAGTAAAAATCAAAATCATATCTTTATACCCAAATAAATTTTGATGCATAAAATTTTAGAACACTTTAAGAAATAGAATCATAATTATTGTACCATTATTTATTGATCAATATTTTATTTAAAACTTATCTATTAGAAATGTCTTTTATAGATATCATTTCAATGAGACAGATGATTTAAGAACAAATTAGACTAATACGAACTTTCTGAATAGATCTCAGAAAGAGAAGATGAGATGATACTTTAAATTTCTCAGAATTGATAAAGGATAAAGTGGCCCAAAGTCTTATATATTATATTGGAGAGAACCCTTTGGAGTTACATTAATCTAATGGATTTTATTAAAACCTTAATTAGATATGATGGTAGATATTAATCCTCGAATTAGTTAATAAATATTATGAACTCTTTATTTATTTTATATGAAAAACTATTCAACACAATAAAGGATTGTTTGATGAATTAAAATTTAATATTTGAAGTAGATTAAATGATTTTAAAAAGTAAATAATATGTAAATAATAATGAAATGCATAAATAAAGGATAATTTATAAAACAAAAAGATTTAAATAATACCTCTTATTGAAAAAAATATGCTTTCAGTATGATTTTTTTATCCATTAACATTCTCTTCTTGGTTGTTCTAAAAGATATTGAATCCAAAAATATTTATGAAATATATATCATGAAAAAAAATTACAAAAATAATTTGAATGATATTTTTTTTAAACAAGTTGATTTAAAAAAAACATTATTAAACAAATTGATTTCAAAATACAAGAAGATACAAAAATTAGAATTTTCAAAAAAACAGAATGTTTTTGAAAATACCTTTTTTAAATAAACACAACATATGTAATTACTTTTTAAGAAAGATCTAATTAATGTAAGGATATTAACAAAATTTAACTAAATAGGAATGATCACTTTTCATTAACCATTCCGAACTTATATTTAATATATTCAAATCTATTTCAACTAATGAGTTTAGTAAAAATATTAACAATTTTTCATTTAATATAATGAATTGCAAAATTAAATACCCTTTTCTGGTGTTGTTTTGAAGGATATTGTGTCTTATATCTATGTGATATTCTTTTCAGTTATGTGTTGGGTTCATAATTAAATAAATTTCACTTTTGATATCAAAAAATATTTTTGTTTTACTAAAACTTATTCCATGGTTAGTGATTTTGGATTACATCCACAATACATGAGCACAATAACATCCTATTTCCACATATGCGATTTTTTTATGGAAAGTTATATTGAATATTATTTTATACAAAGAAAAGAAACTAAAACCACTCGTACTAAAATAAATGTTCTGGAAGTTCTTTTCCAATCTATTTTACAACCAGCAATGTCAGCAAAAAAAAACTTTTTAATTTAAAATCATTTTTAGAAGAGTAAAATAAACCTAAATCCATAGATCCCTTAAGAGAATGAAAAATTCATTTTAAAATTTTAAGTTGGGACTGTTTTGGATTTTTTGATATCCTAAAGAAAATATTATAGAAAACCTAAAATATGGATGACAAGATGGTATGCATAGTTGTCTTCAAATCACTCTTCAAAATATATTTTGATCAACTAGTCTCCCAGATCCATCAACATCTAATGTATTTGAGGTTGTGATATGAGTACTAATACACTTAGTATTTTCATATTCGAATATATTATGAATAAATTTTATATAGCTTTGTTGAGATAAAAAATATCCTTCTGGTTTTTGTGAAATTTTAAAACCTAGAAAATAAGAAAGTGCACCCCTCTTGGTCATTTCAAAATAAGTATTCAAAATATCTGAAAAAAATTTGTTAATTATATTTTATTTGAACCAAATTTAATGACATTGAAATAAATTTGAACAATAATGAAATTATTTGAAACTTATTTTATAAAAGTGTTGAATTTGAATCTCCCCTAACAGTGTTTTTTTATAATAGAAATATAGTTAACCAATTATAATAGGATCTAGGGTCTTGTTTAAGATTGAAAAGTCACTCTGTTTTTTTAAAAACATGTTCTGGATTTTATTTATTTTTAAAAAGAGGGGGTTGTTATACATCGATTTCCTCCTTCAAATATCTATTAAGGAATGCACACTTTACTCCCATTTAAAATAGGAAAAAATTTATGAATGAAGCATAAGATATAAGTACATGAATATCTTGAAGTCTAGATAACAAATGAGAAGTTTTTTCATAATAAACATCGTATTTTGGATTATTGTAATTTTTTATGTTTTAAATTGGGAAGAAATTCAAGGAAATTTGAAATTTGTGCTACTGGATGTGCCATTTTTGAAACCAAACATCAGAATTTTATTACAAAAGTTGGAACCATCCAAAGTGATTTTTTGGACTTGGGTAAAGGTTTGATATGTTTCCCAGGTGTCTCAAGGAGTTTTGGGAGTACTAGACCCCCAAAAACAACTTTTGATAGTCCTATAGAGGGAACACAAATTGTCTGAAACTGTGTGGCCCATAGTCAGAAAATGAGTGAGCTTATACCAGTGGAAATTGGATGTCACATGGGTTGTGCATGGTTTACCAAACCATTCACCAACCTCACATGGTTAGTGTAATTTGTGCAGTAGGTTGACACTATTCACCACTGAGTTTTTGAATGGATAGACTAACCATGTGGGACAAACCATGTGGGGTTCTCCAGGCTTCCACTGGAGGATGCATGGTTAGCGCACATTTTTCCAAACTTTGCAGCCCAAACAGTTCAAAATATGATATTTTAAAACTGGAAAAAATGTAATTAATTTAAAAGAAAAATAAAAATAAAAACTCACCTATACCCATCTCACATGAATCTCACCTCCCACTTTTCACTCTCTGTTTTGCTTCACGACACCCCCTTTTTGGCTCCTCTTGATTCACAAAATACATCTGGATTTATTTGGGTTTCTCACTCGAATTTCCATGGAAATGCCTTATCCTGTATTCTCCTACAATACATTTGTGGTTTTATTCTTTTTCAATTCCTGGGGAGGTTTAGAAAAATCCCTAGGGTTTGGGGTTAACATATTTTCAATTATTCTTTAATGATATGTTTTGTGAAGGGTCTCTTAAGACCCCTTCATGCATATTTTGTAATCTTCCACTAAAGGCGACACAAATTTCTTAGTTTTGTCTCACCACCATAATTTTTTAGTAAGGATTAATTCATACCTCTTGTTTTGGATTAAATTTGAGGTCATTTGGTGTTTCTATGTCCTGTGTGTATTTTTTAGTGACATTTGATTATCTTTGAAGACTTGTGCTCATATACGTAGGTATGTAAATATAAATATTAATTTATATCTTACATGTACGTATTCCCTCATGGATAAGGGAATACATGTATTTGGTTAAGGGATATATATATATATACATATATGAAGGAAAGTGCATGAAATTGTGGATTAGATTCGAGTGGTCACCGATAAATATATAAAGTGTTGAGAGTTTGAATTGCTCTACTTATTGAGGTACGGTCCCATCCATTAATTTAAAGAATGCATTAATTAATTTTTTACTGCACTTTTAATATATTTTAATTAATATAATAATGTCTTTAGATTAAATTTTTATTAAATGCAAATTCAGTATGATTACTAAAATAAGTGTTTAATGTGATAAATGATTGGTTTGATAAGAAATATCACGATTTTATAATAAAACCCATCCAACGTTGGTGCATTGTCTTCAAGATAAAACTAAGGATTAAAATTTTATACTTTTTTGATTTATTAAATTTGTTCCGATTTTATATATTTGTTTTTTTGTTTGGTATACAGCAGGTTGAGACCTGTGCCTTATCGATGTTCAGAAAAGAGTTGCACTATGTTCATTATAAATGTTCTTCAAACCATAGTACCTTGTGATTGAATATCTTGGCCACTCTAAAATTGGTAATTTTGGTCTGATGGATCACTATACTTTGTACCTAATTTTGCTAATGTTATGGTTTTTTTAAATTGAATGTTTATAATTTTTTACGCAAGATGAAAAAATTATTTTTGGGTATTGAATCTAGCCCCTTCAATTGGCACTTGAACCTAAAATAAAAATACCATGCTTAGGAAAATTGACTAAGATGAACTTGAGTGGGATGAATCACACCCAATGGAATGTCTTGATTAAATTGTTTAGTAATAATTAATTTCTTTCATTGTATTAAATGATTCAAATGGAATGGATCCTTTATTGGGAATTAAATATGGATATTGAAATTCATAAGAGGAATTTTCTTATGCATTAAATTATAAATGTAAATTTTGGTTTTATAAATGTGAAAAAAAAATTATATGGGTTTGATAAATGACATGAATGAGAGATTTATGCCTCATGTTGTGAATTTTTCATGAATGTGACCAAACCTATGATAATGTTTTAATTGAAATGATTAATATGTATATCTTTAAGTAGAAATGGGGGCATGACTACTTATATGTAAATGAAATGGGATAATTTGATGCCTAAGAAGATAATTCCTCATGCCATATATATTATGAGTTATTTCTCGACATAGGCATGTTGAGATAAGGTACCATGAGATCCCTTGGGGGGAAAGACCATGTGAGATTTCCAACAGGGCCATGGGATTGACTGTGAAATATCCCCTAGAGACAGATTCCTTTGGATACATCCCAGCCTTGATATCATGTGGATCCAAGGGACCATGAGTGACCATGGGAGGGGAGATCATGTTAGCTTCCCATCTAGATCTAGGAGATTGACTATGAGGGCTCCCCTAGCGATGGATACCTTTGTGTACGTCTTGGTCCTGCTAGTAGCTGTTGCTAGTGGATTGACTATGAGGGATCCCATAGTGATGGATGAAAGTGAGTACATCCCAGTCCCTCCAATACATGCATGTCAAGAGACTATGAGGGCTCTTGAAATTGGGTTAGGGGCTAGAATAAGAGTGATTACCCTAGAATTTGATGGTGGTGGTTATGTCCCAATCCTTCCCCAAATATATCTATATGTATATATATATATAATGATACAATATATATATATACATACACACACACACACACCCAATGTTACATGATCAGACATACCAGCCTTGCACTGAAGTAGGTAGACCCGTTAGGAGTCCCTTATAAACTAGGGCTTGAAGTTATTGGTATATCTATTATTCCTTTAATTTTCATACTATACCTACACACTATTTAATTTATATTGAACTCTATGGATTGGGTAGACACCATCGGTGCATGCCTATTGAGATTTGTTTCTCACACCCTTTTTGAGATTCCTTTTCACTAGGGTACCTAAGTAGACTATATTATTCTCAAGACTATGGAACTTGGTTGATTGCTTGTTGCTGTATTCTTGTATAGGGGAGTTATTAGAAAAAGGACCTAGATGGAGTTCATGATTCTCATGGAGATTTCCCTTGTTGCGTTGCTTTTTTTTCTTTATTTTTTTATTATATTAAAAATAATTTTGTATGATTACTAATTGTGATTATGTGTCATCATCTGTACAAGAACACCCTGTATGAACTAGAATTGGCCACTTTTATATTCAATTGTCATATTGTATTCCACTTTTTTGTCATTTCATTAAACTAATTCTTCTAGTATATTATTTATTATTACTTAATAATACTATTTTTCATCTCTTATAAGAGGGTATTGTCTCCCCAGTATCACCACCTGAGACCCTCTATATAAGTTAGCTGCCTCTAGCATACTTAGGCCTTGTGACCCACTGGTCCAGCTACCAGTTTAATGTTAAGTTCGGTTGGGATGTTACAAAGTGGCATCAAAGGTAAATTTTTCCTTTATATTACTGTTTGGGGCATATTTAAAGGAAACTAGGAATGTTTTAGTGATTGGTTAATTGAAATTCTTGGGAATGATTACCCCATGTATTGGAAATGACCATGTGACTAGGGATGTGATTGTTGTTTATTAATGTTTTCCATGACAGTTGATTTGATTTCACCTAGAGTTACGGGTGTACCTTCCACATCGTATTCATTTATGAATCTCATGGAAATTTTCCTTGTCCAAGTAAGGCATGGATGAATCATTAATTGTAACATAATAGTCACACAACTCTAGGAATATTTACATGCCATGTAGTTTCATTAGTGGGTTTCCTTTTGATATGATAGTGTGCCTTGAGTGATACTCGATGCTCAGTTTTTCCCTTTTTTAGGAATTTTTTATCATTATTTCATGTATAACATGCTTAGTTATTATTATTCCATGTTTTTTATTATTAACATTCCTTGACTATTTTTATTCAATGCCTTGTATTTCGTAGTATGATTTCTTGATAATAATCATTGCTATTGTGTTACTGCTTATGAAAACATGTTGTTTTCTAAAAATGAAATTGGTTTCATGGGATATGTTTATTGGTTGAGACTATGACAGAAGAAAATTATTAGTCATATGGTGAAATAGATTCTTATATATTGGAAAATGTAACACATTTAATCGAACCATTATAAATGGCTACTAGAATTAAATTTTTTACAAAAAATTATTATTACATAATAGAGCTAAAACCCAAACAATAAAGTGTATGCATTCTTAACATGTTGGTATATGACTGCCCATATGATTGGACCATTATATTTTCCCATGAGATAAAACAAATTTTTATTGGTTCTGATGAATGGGATCCATCCTTTTATCCAGGAAGAGTATGGGAACTTCATGAATTGGGAAATTGAAACCCATTTTATATGAAATGTCATGGTGTAATATGAAATGGGTATAAATTTTATTATTTTTTAAATTTTTATCTAAAACCAAATGGTTAACTACTACGTGCATAGTTGGGCCCATGTAGGTCAATTGTAGCTTGTTCTTGGGGAAATGACCTATTTGGGTCTTTAAAACATTAAATGAAGAAACAAATCGTGGATTGCTTTCTAAAGAACTAATGTTGGCTCATTTGAATTTTTGTAGGAGCCTTATCTATTAAAAATGAATTTATTTTGAAAAATTTAAAAATTATTTCTGAATTTCTAGAAGAGTATAATGTTTTAAAGAGGGTGTTTTATGAAACATTCTTGTTTTTCCCTAATGGTGTAATCTGAACCACGTACCGTGGGATTTAATAATGTGGTACCTGATGTTTGGTATTAAATATTTTAGATTTTTAAATATTTAAATTTGATTGAATATAAGGGGCATAGATATGGAACATGTAGTGGTTCCTTCTATTTAAAACCCTCACCTATGGGTATTCTAAACACCTCTTTGAGTTTACATGGAAGAGAATCATTATTATATTCCTCAGTCATTATTTTCTTTAAAAATGGCTTAGATGTTAGGATATAGATCCAGTGACCTTTTTTTAGAATGACCTAGTGATTGGGTTGGATCTTGTGTTTTCATAAAGGCCTAGCTCGTGGTAGGTAGATCCCTTATATATTAAATGAAATTCTAAATCCCATGAGCTTTCTAACTCTTGGTCTTATTCAAGCATCATTGTCCCCTATTGGATTGTGAGTTTCTAAGTGACACCCTTTCTTTGATGGGTTTTCATTGCATTTTTTAACATTATATGGTCTTGAGAAATGAGTAATGCTCATTTTTAGCAGGTCAGAAATGACTCAGGCATGGTTGGCCACTTTTTTGGTCGGTTGATAATTTCTTCCCTCAGTGATGGATGAATGGGTTTATCATTATCTAGTTTATTGGACATATAGGGTGTATGACTCTAGATTAAAATCTTTTATATGATCTATCAAATACTTTAATGAATAAGGATGATAAGACTATGAGTATTATATTGGTTGTGGTGGTTTCTCATGTAATATTGAGGTCAAATGCGTTGATAAAGGCGGTACCATCGAGTTATAAATGAAATAAAGAACTGTTTGTTTTTGTTTAAATTATTGAGTTTTGTACCATTGAGTGTGGTCTCTCGTTATCTCTGTAGTGTAGTTAATTGGGAACAAAGGAATTAAGTCCATCATAGAAATCAAGAGTACATTATAGATACGTGGTTGTTATGAGATGCTGGTCATTTTGATTTTTGGTTTTAGATGGGGCTTTCATTCTTATTATGCTTTGACATTGTGATCATGGCTCGAAGGAGCATCACACAATCGTTAATGGTGTTTTTGATCCATCACACACATGAGTCGATAGTTTATATCTTGTTTCAATTGTTATGAAACTCCTATGTTAGGGATCAACATGTCTATTCTGGTGGATATGTTCCCTTCCATGTAGAAGGAGCACAACGAAAGATGACCATTTAAGAACGTTCAATATTACTTAAATTCCATTAAGGATTCAATGGTTTTTAGGTGTCATTGATTGATTGATGTCATGATGTTTATGTGGTTGGGTGAGAATACAGCTGTTGAGAAGAATGATTAGTATCAGATAGACTTGTATGGGTAATCAGGGATGATAAATGAATTCCTTAGGTGGACAAGTCGTTTTGATCGGTTTGAAATGATGGTGTGTTGACAGGTGATGACAAGTTTCATCTATTAATTCAACTAGTTTTGGTTTGAATTTTTTTTTCTAGTAATTGGGTGTGATTGAATGGAAACCATTTAGTCCTCTTAGTTTATTCTACTTAGAAACAAGCATGCACCCTATCTTGACGTTGTCCTTAATACACTAAAAGAGGGTCAGTATTACGCCCCACTAAAGTTCTTAAATGTGATGGGATTTATTGGGTGATCTCTTTTATTTTTTCATTCTGTTTTATAACATCCCAAAATTTTGTTAATTATAATTTTTTGAATTAATTTATCCTTTTTGATATTGTTCATTTTACTCAACACTGAAGATAACTTATTTTATATTAAGGCACTATTTTTGGGATGTGTTATACACCACACCATGTTAATCATGAACAACAAACAACATACACACTATCTTGATCTATAATGAACACCGATATTATCTCGTGTTACATTCAAAAATGACATTCCTCAATAGATTGCATAGTTTTCAAGATCGAGTTTTACCAAATTATAGTATAACCTTAAATTGATATTAATTAATATAATAATATATATCCTAGATTTTAAAATAGTGGATATTAATATTATTAAGTAATTTATCAAAATATATGGTTTACACAATATCATATGGATTTATAGGTTACAAATTAATTAAATTTGAATATGAAAATCGATTGAATATACAAGAAAATATTATTATTTTTATAGTTAGAATGATATTTTAGATTAATAATTTAAATTAATTACAATTTTTAAGTGGTATTAGTATAATATAAATGATATTCATTCAATAAAAATGTTTGGTATTCATCCAATAGATTCTATAGACATAATATAAGAATAGACCCAATTTTATGCATAAAACCCTAGATTTTTTATAAAGGTTGTTTTACTGCCTTTAAATGGAGATCCCATTTTGAATCCAATTTTAAAACCCTTATACATTCAATATGTAAAAATAAAAGTTTTATTTTTAATAAAAACATAAAAATTATGTCAGGATAAATTCATGGTATTTTTCTGTAAGGTTTCATTTTTAATGAATTGTTAATAATATTTGATTTTAATTAAAATTTTTTTTCATTTAATTTATTTATATGGTTAAATTATATTTTAAATTGGTTTAAAATTTCAATTATTTAATAATTATATCAATTACTCCAATTTAGTTCATTAGAAGAAATTTCAAATTGGAATTGCATATAAAAACATAGCAATCTTTTGATCATTTTTACATTAAAAACCTACAATGTCGCACTATCAATAGGATTTATTATAAATACATTTCATCCACTTCCATGATTGGAATTTAGATAAATGGATTCAATATTTCTAATTTTCATAATTTGTAATTTCAAATAAATTAAACTTAGTTTTTGACCAAAATGATTAGTGAAATTAATTAAAATTAATTACATCGTTTAAGGTAAAATTAAGATCAAATAAGGACTAAACATTAAATTTAAGACCCAAAATGACATATAAACTTTTCCAAAACCAATGTTCTGGACATAATTCAGCCATAAACACTCCATTATTGGTTTTTTTCTTTTCTATGACTTTTTTCGGTAAAGATGTGGTTACACCTAACTTGTTTTTAAAAATGGTATGTGTGCCCTTTCCCTTCCCTTTAATATGACACTAACTCCCCCTATCAGTCACACCACTCAACTAAAATAGGCACATCCAACACCATAACAATATACTTCCCAAAATCCCTCAATTATTTATGTAATCCTAACATGTTATAAATTTCTTGGTATTTATCCTTGAAATAAAATTTTGCTATTATTTTATGTATCCCACAAATCCTAGATTTTTTTCCTTAGTTAAGATTTAATAGATCATGCTATTTATTTCCTTATGATTAATGTCTTATGAAATACCATGATTTATCCCATAAATCTTGTTTATGTTCTTTGATATGAAGGGTATGATCTTCAGATGTTATGATCACATTCTCATAACCATATATTCATGTTTATGCTTACATGTCTACCTTGTTTAGCTTTACTGATCATCTGAGATCACCCCTATTTATGTTCCCTTTCCCATGGATATGGATAGAAAATGAGGTATAAGTAATAATTATGGTTATATTTATGAGATATGTTGAGGATCTTTCACCAGGATAGAAGATGTTGATTTCCACGTTTTCAAATACACTAAACTATTACAGGCCTTGGGCATGTATTTTTTGTAATGTACTGAATATTTATATAAAATGATGTAATATCCACGTTTGTTAAGCCTAATAATATATATTTTTTTATAAAAGGATAGATTTATTCAATCTTTTGAAAATAGGATGAGAAAACTTCAGTGATATTCCTAGCTATATTTCTATGGATCTACTTATGGGTGTCTCTATGAATAAGTATATGGAGGGTTTAACCTCTAGAAAAATGTCCTTGAATTTGGGGAAAGGGTAGAGTGAGTGGTTTCCTAGAAATATATCCATGTCTATATAATTCAAGGCTATGTGTATCTGGAGAAGATGGATCTTGGGGTGACAACTCTGAAAAGATGTTTTGGGCCTAACATGGGATAATCTGGTACATGACAACAGGAAATGTTGCCCACCTAGTTTTACATTCTCAGTGCGTATGCTTTAGAAATTCACAAACTCTTAACAAACTAAGATAAAGGATTTGAATAGACTATGAATATTAATAACCTAGGATAAACCTAAGGAGTCATCGATTAAACATTAGGTGTCATGATTTAGGCATCCAATATTTAATATTTCACTATTATGTTTCTTTCTTATATGTTATGAGTTTCTCACCCTAGGATTTCTGGTTTTAGTCAATTTAGAGAAATATAAGGAAAATGGTTTACATTGAAGGTTTCATATGTGGAAATTATGGGAATTATGAAAATATATTTCCCAAGTGCAAATCTCATAAATAGAATAAAAAATGTGGTATGAGTATTGGTTATACTTTCGAAGATAATGAGACCAGAAATGACATGTAAAACATATGTGATGTTCTTACAGTATTTTTTTACTTTGATCATAACAAGAATGATTATATCGAGGTTTAGGAACCACAAAACATGATTCATATTTAATATTATTGGAAAGAGGTATTGAGGAATATGTTGAGGAATCTTGAATAACAATTTATGAATAATTTTGAATTAATTAAGTATTTCTGTTTTGGAATTAAAAATTAGGTAATATGAATCATGAAATGTATAACTATTTTTAGTATATTTTTTCATTAAGAAATGAAAAGTATGTGTAGAATAGAGATGAAGACAAAGAAAAGTGTTATTTTGATTAAGGGAATGTGACCCTTAAAATGATCAAGATGTTGAGAAAGTTGTGCATCACTTAGTAAAAATATGATTGATTCAAATAAAGTAAATTGGATAACACTGATTACCCTAGATTTGATTATTGATTTGGTTAAAAATTAGTCTATGTCATCAGGTATTATGTTTAAAACTAATTAAATTTGAGGAATATATCTAGTAACCGTTGGAATAATGAATCATGCTTATTTTCCTAAAGTACTTACGGTAATTCGGGTTATTACCTTATTTTAAGAGAATTTATGATGTGTGTATTCACATGTTTGGAATTTGATAACCTAAAGATACATTGTGATACTTGGGGGGGTCAATCTTAAGATGATTATTTGACTTCTTTGTAATGTATTTTATTTTCATCATTTAAAAGGGTTATAAGGATAACCATTTAGGGAAAGATCAATTTAAACTTTTTTTGAAGTTTTTGAGTGTAGAGAATTATCATGCCATATGAGGAATTAAGAATATTCGATAACTTGTCATAGAAATATTGTGATGATGATATCTAATAATAAATTAGATGTCATATCATTGTTCTCACGTTTTTTTAGTGTTTCAAGAATGAAAAATTCACCTTCCTTTTTAGAAAAAGGGGTGAAGTGGATCAAGGAAGAAAAAATGGTGAGGTTTTTCTGAAATCATACAAGTATAACTTTTCATGAAAATTTGATTACTTTAGGAAAAGGGTCTTGAAACAAAAAAATTTATGTTAGTAAAATCGTTTATGATAAATTAGTTGTTCCCTTGATTCATCATAGATTTATGCCTTTATAATTGTTAACTTTCTCCAAACATGCTTCTCTATCACTATCCATCAGAACATGATTGCTTTATTTTTCTTCCATTTATATGATTTCACTTCCCACCTATGTTCCCATATGTGTAATCCTAGTTATATATTACCTTGGGTAACTGTTATGGTTCCAAAATTCATTCTTAATTGATGTTTAAATATTCATTTTTTATTTGAGTTTCTATGAATGAAACTTTAACGTATTAATCCTTTGGTAACCCAAATGAATTTTGAGGGAGAAATTTATTTTATAGGGAGTTGAATGTAACACTATGAGATTTTGTGAAGTATTACTTTTTTGAATTAATTTAACTAGTTTGATATTTTTCATTTTACACAACATTAAAGATAGATTATTTTATAATAAATCACTATGTATGGTTTGCGTTAAACCCAACACCAAGTTAGTCATTCAAAAAAGTAATAAACATTATATTACAATATAAGGAACACTCAGTTCAGTTTCCATTACACACAATAATGACATCCCACGATGGCCTGTGTAACATGTTAGACCAAGATTTACTGAAAAATAGTATTCCCTTAAATTGTTGTTACTTAATATAATAATCTATAGTCTAGAAATTAAATTAACAATTTTGAATATAATTAAATAATTTATAAAAATACTTGGTTTAGACAATATAAAATGAAATCAATGCTTACAAATTAATTAGGAATGAATATGAAAACCAGATTGATGTAAGGAAAACATTATTACTTTTATAGTGAAAAATATTTCGTAAAATTATAAATTAAATTAATTAAAATTATTATGTTATATTAATTTAATATATATATTATATATTCAATCATATATTTTTTATAATCATATAATATATTTGATAGATATAACATAAAAACAAACCCAATTATATTCATAAAAACCATTAATTTTTAAATGTTTTTTAACGACTTTTAATGGAGAACGCACATTAAATCCAATTTTTGGAACTTTTATAGATATAATATGTCCAAATAAATTTCATATTTTGAATATAATGATAAAATTTTTGTTAGGATAAATTCTTTATTTTTTTGTAAGGTTTAATTTTTTAATGAATAGTTCAAAATAATGTATTTTAATTCAAAATAGCTATTTCATTTAATTTATTTATATGGTTAAATTATATTTTAAATATTTTAAAAGTTTAATTATCTAATAATTTTATCAATTAATCTAATTTAGGTCATTGTAATCAATTTCATAATGAAATTTTCTATGAAATATTGAAGAACTATTTATCATTTTTACTTTAAAAACCCACTGTGCTGTTCCATCAGTAGGATTAGTTTAAAATTAATTTATGCCACATTTATAATTATAGTTTGTAAAAATTGATTCCATATTTGGAATCATCAAAATTTAGAATATCTAATAAGGTCAATTTTTTTTGACTAAAGTGATTAATTAAAGTACTTAAAATTATTTACAATACTTATTGTAAAATTAAACATAACTAAGGATTAGACATTAAATTGAAGATAAAAACAACCTAGACACTTTTAAAACACCAATTTATTGTCCATAAATGTTCCATTCAATAGTTTGATTGGTTTTTTATGACTTTTTTTAGGTAAAAACATGGGTACACCTAGCTTTTTTAATAAATTAAAAGCGTGTCTTTTCCCTTCCCTATAAAGGGCCCCAACTCTCCCTCTTCTTCACACCTATCAAACAACTTAGGTTTGACCAATATCTTCCCAATACAATTACAAGATCCCTACCTTCCTTTTTAATCCCTAACATGTTTTAAGGGTCTGATTAGGTATCCTTGGAAAAAAATTCTATTGTTATATGTATACCAAAAATCCTATTTCTTATTCCCTAGTTTTGATTTCATAGCTCATGGTGTTTATTTCTTATTGATTCATTTGTTATGAAATTCCCTGTATTATCCTATAACACATTTTTATGATTTTTTATATGGAGGGTACGATCTTCAATTGTTACGATCACTTTCTTATACCCTTATGTTCATTTTATGCTACCATTTCTCCCTTGTTTACCCATTCCAAGAATCAAAGCTCACCCCTCTTTATATTTCCTTTCTTAAGGGTATGAAGAATGGTTTTAGTAAGGAGTAATAAAATTGGATATCTTTAAGGGATAAGTTCATTATCATTCACCAAGATAAATGACTGTATTTTCAAGTTTCTATAGACACAAAAATTTCACGGTCCCCGGGCATGTATTTTTTGTATTGGTAAGAATATTCATCTAAAATGATGTAATATCAATGTATATTAAACCCATGTCACTATATATTGCATGGTTTTTATCTAGTATTGGTTATTATTTAGTGAATATTTTTTCCCAAGTAGAAATTCCTTGGATGGACTCTTGGATACCATCCATTTCTTCTGCATTGATCGCCATGCAGATGTTGATCTAGTCGTAGTCAATGTTTTGAAGTGGATGCCTCAGCGTGTACCAATGTCCTTATCCTAAATGTAAATTTTGAAAAACAATAGTTTTGTTCCTAGAACTCCAATCCAATCAATATGACATAACCCCATACATTTGTTTCAGTCTTAGAGGTGATGTTTTTAGTAGGGAGACAATTACAGTGGGTCAAGATCCGATTTTCCCCCTTATTATAGGTGAGGAATGACTGTTTAAATGGTCATGTGATGTTTTGACCAAGTAATGTCACCAGAATTTAGATATTCATTTTAGTGATCAGGTTCATTGTAAATGTGAGATGCCTTGGCATAGGCTATCGTGGTTCTATTTATAAAATGCCATCCATTGAAGTCAGGTGTCTTCTTTAATAGTCAAATGAAGTGGATTGACTCTTTTCCTATATTGATTAATATCTATGGTCATTGAAGGACCATATCTGGCACATCCTCTGGTGGATATGAGTGTGGTTTGTGTAAGATGGGGATTTTCAAGCAAATTTGGCTTGACATAGGTTCTAAGGTCGATAAAAAATTGAACATTTTAAGCACTTTGTAAATGACACAAGAAGAATTTATAGAACACTAAAGGGAAAGTCATTTTGAAATTTTTTACATTGGACGATGCAGTGGATCCAAAATTTATCTTTTTCAACATTGAAGACTAAGGTGGGAAGTACTCTTAGCTAGATTTTTAACATGATGATGATGTGATCTTGTATCTAGTTGAATAGGCTTTAGTAAAAATTTATTGTTTCTTTTAGTTGAAAATAGACTATAGGGTTGGATCTTAATAAATTACATGTTGTTTGCTTAAGGAGAGATTGCAGGTGTATTGGGTGTTTGGAAATGGAATGTGACCATTTGAAATTGACTTCAAAAATAGGTGGTTTGGGTAACTTTTACCATTTTCCCAAAGGTTTCTCGGGGATGATAAGTTTTAAGGTGGGATCGTTTTAATGACCCATGTTTTGAAATAGAAAAAAATGAAAAGAAATTTGATCATTTTAATTATTGGATATTCCATTTTTAATACCATGCTTCATCATATAATTCCAAAATTTGGAACCTTTCAAAGTGATGTTTTTGGTCTTGGGTGAAATCCTGTTAAGTGTCCTGGGTGTCTCAAGGGGTTTCAAGAGTGTTCGACCCAGAAAACAACCTCTTGAATGACCTACAAAGTGAGCATGATGTGTCTAAAACCATGCAGACCACATCAAAAAATCATATGGCTTTATGCAGGTGGATAATGGTTTTCACAAGGGCTACATAAGGTTTACTAAAATGTTCACCTAGCCTGCACTATTAGTTTTATTAGGGAATTATCTCAACACTATTCAGTAGATGATTTTCACATGGTTAGGATAACCATGCAATATAAATAGTGTGGGGTGCTCTAGGAAACTAGTGTTGGGTGCACAGTTGGAACATAGTTCTCTAAATACTGTATTTCCAACCATGTGTGACAACTTGTTTTTAAATTTGAATAAAATTTAATTAAATTTATATAAAAATGAAAATAAACCCTCACATATCTCCCTCTCACTCATGTCATGCCTCCCCCTTATGCTCCCTTTTAAGGCGAGTGACACCCCCTCTCCAACTACATTTGACCGGTGAAATATGTCAGGATTTATTTTAGTTTCCTTATCAAATCTCCATGGTAATCTCTTATTCTCTATTCTCCCTCATCACATTGGAAATTTTCTTCTCTTTCAGAACCTAGTGAGGTTTCTATGAAACCCTAGTGTTTGGGGTTAATGGATTTTAGGTTTTCCATCAATTATAAGGTATGTGAAGGGTCTCTTAGGACCTCTTTATGCATATTTCATCATATTCCACTGAAGGTGAAGCAGATTTGACCATTTGGAATTGAGGCCATCATTTTATGGTATTGTTTCATATTTTTTCTTTTATAGATCATATAAATTTGAGGTTTTTCCATGTTTTTGAGTCGTGTGTACACTTTTTAGTGAGATTTCATTTCCTTTGAAGACTTTCCCTCATATATAGAGGTAAGTATATATATAAATATTTATATATATATCATCCACGTATTTTTTTTCTTATGGATAGGGGAATATGTGAATTGGGTGAAGGGATATATATATATATATATATATATAAAGGTATATGCATGCAAGTGTGGGGAAATATCGAGTGGTCTCCAGAAAATATATCAAGTGTTGAGTATTCAGATTAGTCCAATTCTTGAGGTAGGGTCCCTTTACTTTGAACATTAATTTAAAGAAAGAATTAATGAATTTCTTACTACACTTTTCTTATATTTTAATTAATATAGTAAAGTCTTTATATTAAATTCCTAGAAAATTTGAATTGAGCGTGATTCATGAATGAAGTGTTTAATATGATAAATATTTTGTTTGAAAATAAATGATAAGAATTTATAATAAAACCCCCACAATAGAGGTTCACTATCTTCAATATAAAAAGTAGGCAGTATATTTTTATGCTTTCATACTTTATTTCATTGGTAATTCATTTATATATCTGATTTTATGTTTGGAATAAAGCATGTTGAGACCTGTGCCTTGTTGATGATATGAAATGAGTTGCACCATTTTCATTATAAATGTTTCTATAACCATTGCACCATGTGAGTTCATAGATTTAATACCTTTAAATTGGTTATTTTTTCCTAATGGATCCAAATTATTGGAAACTAATTTAGCTAATTTTCCGGTTAAGTTGAATGGAATGGTTAGAATGGCTTATAAAAAATTATAGCATTATTTTTGGGTAATGAAAACAACCCCTTACATTGGAACTTGAACCTTAAATCAATTTTCATTTCCTATGAAAATTGAGTGAGATAACCTTGAGTAGGATGGATCACTCCAAATGTAATTCCTTGATTAAATGGTATAGTTATAATGAATTTCTTTCCTTGTATGTAATGGTTCTGATGAAATTTCTCTTTGGAATGAAATTGAACATGGATATTGAAATGCATAATAGAAATTGCCTTATGAATTAAATTTTAATTTTAAATAATAGTTTTATAAATTTAATTAAAACGTGATATGAGTTTGATAAATGACATTCATGAGAGGTTTGTGACTCATGTACTTAATTGTGCATGAATGTGACCAATCCTATAAAAAAAATTTAATTGAAATTCTTAAGATATGTTTCCTTATATAGAAATGTGAGCATTCATACTTATATAAAAATAAGGGAATAATGAGATGCATGGTATTTTAATTCCTCACCCATTATGTATTATAAATTATTACACCATATAAGTTTGTGGAGCCAAGGCACCATGAGATCCCTTCAGTGGAAAGACCATGTGAGATTTCCAGCTGGGCTAGAAGATTAATTTTTAGATATCCCATGATGATGGATGCCTTTGGGTACATTCCGGTTTTACAGTATGTGGATCCAAGGGACTATGAGAGACCTTGGGAGGGGAAACCAAGTGATCATCCTAGTTGTAGACAAGGGATAAACTATAAGAGCTCCCATAATGATGGATTCCTTTTGGTACGTCCTCATCGTACCAGTAGATAGAGCCATGGGATTGACCATGAGGGTCCCATGGCGATGGATGAATATGGGAATGCCTCGGTCCTTCTTGTACGTGTATGCCAAGAGATAGTGTGGGCTCTTGTAATTGGGTTATGGGAAAGATCGTGAGAGTTTCCTCTAGAATTAGATGATAGTGGTTTTGTCTTGATACATCCCAATGTATATCTATATGTATATATAATGAAAATATGTATATATTTAATGTAACATGGTTATACATACCAGCCTTGGGATGAACCTGGTAGAACTGCCAAGTATCTATTAAGAAGCTAAGCTAGAGGTGTATTTAATATTTATTATCACTTTACTTTTCTTCTAATACATGCACAAATTTTAATTTATATTTGATTATTTTTATTGGAATAGACACCATGGGAGACGACCTACTAGGATTTATATGGCACACCCTACTCGGGCCACCATTGAACTCGGTTACCTATGTAGACTCTCTTGTACAATGTATTGTGGACCATGGATGATTTCTTATAGTTGTATGCTTGTACCAGGGAGTTATAAGAAAAAGATAGATATACAGATCAAGAATCTCATTGAAATCACCCTTGGGGATTCTCTATGGGTTTCATCATTTTTGTATTATATTGAAAATAATATTGTATTTTTACTTATTTCACTTATGTATCATCATTTTTACATTCCTACCCCATATGAACAAGATGGGGCCACTTTTAAATTCAATTTTTATATTTATTTCCACTATGTTTTCATTTATTTATACTAATTCTGATACTGTATTTTTTTTATTATCTAATAATACTGATGTTATTCTCTAATAAGATTGTATAGTCTCCTCAGTATCACCTTCTAAGACCATCTCTACAAATCAGAAGCCTCTGGCGTATGGGGAGATGTAGGTGAGTAAATGTAACCCACCATTGCTGATATAGTTTTGATGGTTATCCATGTCAGTACGTTACAATGATACCCTTTAGAAACATGTATATCATTATTTTAAAATTCCATTCTATTTTCACCGTATTATTTCCAAAACAACCATTCTAATCCTATTATAAAAGTATATTTAGGCCATTCCACCAAAGTCCAAACATGATTCCTCTTGAATTCATAGAGTTTATCATGCATTTATTCTATCTGATCTTCATCACCTATAGGCTGATCCAGAGTTTGTGGTTCAAATTGAGATAAAAAATGTTTAACTTTATTTTAAAAAAAACGTCTAGTTCTAACTTGTTGATCTACATCACTAGCGATGTTATCATTAGGAATATTTCAAAGAGACTACTAATTTACTGGAGTTACAAACCTATATTCTTGAAGGCATGTTGAAATTATTCTTGATGTTTCACTTTAAAAGTATATTTTTTAGTTGTTATATTTTGAGATGAAATTTCCATCATCCATTGAAATAGAAGTTCAGAAATAACATTTGAATATGTGGTTTGAGGTAGTTTGAAAAAAAGGATTGGTTTTATCAAATTTAACATATACTATTTACTTCAAATTACTTGTTTTTTTATTAAAATACCTATATGCATTAATAGTTTTAGAGTAAACTAAAAACATTCCTTCATCATATTTTGGAGAAAACATATGTTTGTTATCATTAGTATTCAGAAATAATACATTATATCCAAAATCATTGAAGTAATATAGTTTTGGTTTCATTCCATTCCACAACTCACATGGTTTTTTATTAACAATAGGACATATTGAAACTCAATTTAAAGTAAAAAATGATGTAAAATCCACTTCATCCCAATTTTTTTTGCAACTGATTATTCACTCAGCATGATTCCTATAACATCTGGAAGAATAAACTTTCTTCTACCAACTTCAACTTTTTTTGGGGAGTTTTAAGTGAAAAAAGTTATGTATAATACCTTTATTACATCAAAAGTTTCAAAATTGGTATTTAAAAATTCTTCATCATGATCAACATTAATAATTATCAAGGATAATATAATCTCATTGTTAAATATGTCTATAAAAGTTTTAAAATAAAAAAACTTCAGAATTATTTTATAGAATACAGACCCTTGAATATATAGATTAATTATAAAATTAGACATATATAAACTATTTCCCATTGAAAATACCAATTTCTATAGGACCAAAATGTCCATTTGAAATATCTTTAAAGAATCATAAGTTAAGACTTCAATAATAGAGTTAAAACTTTAGATATGTTTCATTGAAAATTGATAAGGATCGCTAAATTTTTAAGTATGAAACCAAGGTTTTAGTATGTATTTATCTAGTAATTTAGTATATATTTTAGCTGATTTTGTAAAATTAAAGTGTCCTAATATTCTATTCTATGACATAGATTATTCTTACATTTCTCTAAGGTACGGTAGATCTTGGATGTTACGATATTCTATTTTTTGTGTGTAAATATTCTCATGTCGATTGAGAGAAATAATAAATTCCACTTCAGAATAATGAACTTTACCTTTTTCAGTTATAAAGATCAAAATATATCCCTCATCCTATTATTTTCTAATAAAAATTAGGTAGTTATTAATTCCTATAATAAAAAATCACATGAAATTAAGTCTTTCCCAGTAATTTGGTTTGACATATTCTAAAAAATTCTCATTGAATATTTTATCCAATGGTTATTTTCCACCTTTCATCTTAATAATATTCTTCAAGAATAATTTTTTTCCAGTCATGTTTTTTGAGAAACCACTATCCTTATACCAAATATTTTTGTTGTTGTGCATTCCATATTTTACTAAAAACAAAACATTATCCTTTATGAACCCAAAAATTTTGGGTCTGGTATTATGAGAATGTAAGATTTTAGGAATCCACATTTGTCAAAATTTACAACATTAAGAAAACGTTAATTTATTTGGATAGTAATCATTATTAAATATAAAGGATTAAACTATATTTAATGAACCTTTTATCTTCAGTGACCAAAACATGGGATGTAAGGCGTCGAACATAAAACATTACTTAATCTTGAATTAAGTTAATAATTCACATTGAGGATATTTTCAGGTTTAGAGTTTTATATAATTAGGTCATAAATATTACATTACATCTCAAAAATATCAAAGGTGAAACTACTACTCTATTGAAAATTTTCATAATAATAAAAATCCTTAAATAAAACGATAGTTCTTTTCATTATATAAATCTTCTTGAATTTTTAATTTATCTTACCCTTCCTTATACCCTGTGAAAAACATTTCAAAAATAGGGGATGAGCATAAAAATCTCTGTAAGGGTTATAAAATAAGGAAAGAAAACATTAGCCAATCGATAAATACAAAATAATGAAGCCAAACTTTTCAATCATGACATAAAAAATTAAATCATAAGATTTAAGCATAATATAAAGAAATCATAAATCATAAAGATAACTTGTTGCATACATAACATACTTACGTTATAGATTTCACATCTACATATAGAGTTACGCTTAGAATACACATCATAGTATGTTCCAAAAACCTCTTAGGAGAAACATTAACGTTTAAATCCTTCACGTTACCCAATGCATTGGAGAGCTATCTCTGGATCACTCACCCTAGTTTTATCAGGGAACCACCCATATCCTTAAACAATACCCAAGAACCATAACATAATAATAACACATGAACAAGAATAAAGGAAACATAACATTTTCATATTGAAATAATAGTATAAAATTTCAATATATTGACATTATTAATCCATTATCAAAACCATTTTCAATAACAAAATACATAAAAAGAGTATATGGTATTTATTTTCATTTTAAAAACATTTCGATTTGTTAAGGAAGCCAAAAATCAAATAATTCTTGTGGCTACAGAAAGGTTGTTCTCACTACGTATGTTAAAAAGAAACATTTTTTTTCATTTAGTAAAAAGATTTGTAAAAAAATTCATTTTTAATGAAACTAAAAGTCAATTTGGTTTATACACCATAAAAAATACAGTCATGTTTAAATCAAAATAAGCCTCAATGAAAGGATATTAAGATAAAGTCCCTTACGAAAATTTGGTAGCCTAACAACTTCATATTAAAATTCATAAAATGAGTTGACGGTAGAGAGAAGTGTCTCTCATCACAAGGACTTAAAATGTATAGAAATAAGGACATAGAGGAACATATCCCAACATAATAAAATGGAAATTAAATGACATAACAAAGAAGAAGTCTCTGACTAAAAGAAGAAGGTGAAAGGTTTCCTTACAAAGATCATTTGGAAAATAAAATACTTCGATTATGTGTATTCACTATATGTACACATAAATAAAACACAAATAAAATATAGGATATCAAAAAATTTTTCACACATAGTCATAGAACGATATAATCAAGAAGTAGCAGGTCAACCTAATGAATGGAAATTGTGTTAAGAAGTTCTGTTACCTTGTGTCCGACATGACCCGTTCGTTCTTTCATCTCCCAAATAATAAACAAAAGTTAATTTATACTTTCTTTAGAACATTTTTCAAGTTTATTATTCTTTTTAGATAACTTATTACCACGTTATAAACACTTCATAATCATTTAAGTTAATAATGGTCATTTTGTAGATATTTGGTAGTTGAGCCCATAATGAATTTCTTATAATTACAAGTTGTCCAGGTGGTCAAAAGTACATTATCTACAGAATGATATTCATGATTTTGATATCATATATATCCTATATATCCTATATATATATATATATATATTTATTTATAACAATACATAACATTTGGAGATAATAAATGAAATGCAACGTTCATGGAGATGGTTAGTCGTACATACGTATGAACACTACCTTCATTTATATTTAGTATTTAATGGAATGAAAACGTAATTATACATAGTTATATTATAATTCTAGTATAATATCATATATAATTTCATTAACTCCATCCTTTATAAATTTTACATATGGCATGAATGAGTCATATCACTTTGAGGGGGCGGTTTTCCGGACTTCCTCAAATGAAATTATCATATTTACCCATTATAAAAACCATAAATGTATGATGTAAAATAAAATAAAAAAATAGAGACAATATAAATATAATATAAATAAATTATAAATACATTTCCTTCAAAATGACCACCAAGAGTGGTGGTAGGATATATTTGAACAATCATTATTTCGTGGGACAATAGTTCGCCGTCCACAGAAATTGTATGTTCTTATATATTAGACGGAGGTGTG
Organism: Viscum album; assembly: GCA_963277665.1. NCBI lineage: Eukaryota > Viridiplantae > Streptophyta > Magnoliopsida > Santalales > Viscaceae > Viscum > Viscum album. The sequence continues at coordinate 1,399,721,193 of OY728121.1, read as the reverse complement.
TGGAAGTGAAATTAGAATAATTTTTATAACCACATCCTAGTATAATTAGTATTCTAGTGTTATTATAATGTAATGGAATAATGATCATTTAGGGGGTTGGATAAGGAAAATAAAAGAAAAGAACTTGAGAGAATACGTTACCTTTAAATTGGGAAACTCTCTTGGGTTTGAACCAAAAGGATTTATGGAATTTATTAATGAAAACATTAGGGCTTCTTGGTGGAATATATGGATGTTGGGAGCATATTTTATCTGTTTTTGGATGATCCAAGGGGCTTGAGAGGTGTGAGTAATGTGTAAGAGGTGATGGCCTTTTATAAGGGGGAGGAGGAGCTCTTTAAGAATGTTTGAAAATATTATTTTATTATAAACTGAATTTCGATTTAAAAAGGACCCCAATTCATTTAATTCAAATATAAGGTGAGTTTTTTTCTAAATACTATTACAAAATGGGTTTTAGAAAAGTTTAGGGCATAAAATTAACCTAATATTTTAACTTTAACCATAATTTAACTAATATAACTTTTACCATGTCCTCTTGTATATTCAAACTATATGGTTAATATTGTTACCATAAAATGAAAACCAAACAAAAAATGGTTTACTAATGGAATTAAAAAGCCTATATAAGTCATTGGGAAGAATCTTGAATTTTTAGGATTATTATATCAATTAACAAAATAATATTTGTTTTAAAAACTCATTTAAGTCAATTTATATACTATTCAAATCATGACATTTAAAATAAAAATAAAAAACAAAATTATTATTTCTAAAAACCTTCATAAATTCAAAGATAACAAGTCTAAATCATCTCTGAAATTCATGGATGGCATAAAAAGGTTCAAAATAAATTTATTTTGATATTAATAATCTCATTTCGTGAAAACATTCATTAATGAGCTAATCATTACATCATCATTGTATCATACATAAATTTATTTGTTTGATGTATAAAAATTATAAATAAACCATCATGATGTATGAAATATTTTTGTCTTTTAATTTATATTTATAGTAGAAACTATCACTTATATAACGTTATATAAAAATTGTTTTACTAAAAGATATATGTTTATGTTTCATTTTCCTTAACTTTAAATTAATTTTTATAAAATGTCATTTTCACTTAAAAGGGGATCCATGGGATCCCAAAATCAACCCAAGGATGACCGTGGTTGGAAATATATTAGAAAATTGTATTAGGACATGTATTAGGGTAATTAAATATTATTATAATATTACTTCTTACCTTTATTTACCATATTTTACCCTTTGACCATGGTAAATAAAATATTTACTGAATTTACTATTCATAATGTCTAAAAATGACAGTTAAATATTTACACAATTTTAACCTCTTGATTTAAAATATGGAATCCATTTTCCAAATTCAAAAAAAATAGTTTCAGAAATTAATTTAAAATTAATTCCCATTTTCAAAAACGAAAAGCGGCTTTTTAAGAAATAATAACTATCAAAATATTCACACTTGTTTATATCCAATATCAAATTAAAATTACTTACAATGAACAAAATTGGATTAAATGGTAAAACTATAATCCAATTACACTTTAAAACCAATAAAAAGAATAATCTAACTATATAAATAAGTCATATTAAAAAGAAGTTTTCAATTAAAATGCAGTATTTTTCACTGTCTATAAAAAATGAACTTTATCAGAAAAATACCAATATTTTTCCCAATGTAAATTTTAATGTCCCTATTATAAATAAAAAGTTTATTTTGTCAAATAGAACATATTAATGTAAAAAAAATATTTTAAAAGGGTTCTCCATCAAAAGGTGATAAATCGACCTTTTAAAGAATATTAGAGCATTTCATGATTTAAATTGGATCCATTCATATTTCAAGACTCTAAAATTTATTAGATAAATGTAAATTCATTTGACAAACATGTATAATCATATTTTAGTGAGTTCTTTTCATTCCATCCAAAAAAATGTCTAGCAGTTAACTACCATTTAAAATAATAATATATTATTATTTTTTAGAATGACGGAGCTTTGTGTGCAACATGACATTTCAGAGAAACCCATTGTTGCATGTCTAGTATGCCATCAAACATAGCATCCCATTTAAAGTAAAATTTATATTTAATTCACAAATATTAATAAATATGAAAATTTCATATTCTTTATTTACCTAGGATGTTACACCCTTCCCCCCTTTTGGGAATTTTGTCCCCCAAATTATATTCACTTATAAATTAAATGGGTGTATTTATCCCTCATAGAATTCTCATATTCCCATGTTTCCACTTCAACCATATGTTTTTTCCACAAAAACTTTTCCTGATGAGTTACCTAATTCCAAAACACTTTCTCTCTTTGGACATGAATCTTGATTGTTTGTTCCTAATATGAATGATTCTATTCCAACTAAAGTACCTCTGGAATCAAAACATGAGATGGATCCGAAAAATATTTTCTCAATTTTGAAACGTGAAAAACATTATGTACCTCAGATAAACGTGGAGGTAAATCCACTCTGTAGGCTAGTGATCCTACATTCTCCTAGATTTCATACGGTCCAATGAACCACATACTCAAATTTCCTTTCTTACCAAAATGAATCACACATTTCCATGGATAAAATTTGAGAAAGACATGATCACCATCCTTGAAAGAAATATCCTTCCTCTAGTAATCCATATAACATTTATTCCAACTCTGAGCTGTTATCAATTGTTTCTGAGTCAACTGAACTTTTTCTACCCTCTCTTATACCAATTTTGGTCCCATCAACTTCCATTCACCTACTTCATCCAAAAAAATGGGAGTTCAACACCACTTTCCATATAATTAATTAAATGGAGCCATCTATATACTAGAATGAAAACTGTTATTATATGAAAATTCAACCAAAGAAAGATGTTTCTCCCAAATTCCCTGATAATATAGTGATGAAGCACATAACATATCTTCAAAATTCTAAATTGTTCATTCTAATTTCCAATATGATTGAGGATGAAAAGATATAATAAAATTTAATTCACTACCCAAGGACTTCTGAAGTCCATTCCAAAAGTTAGAAGTAAACCTGGGATCACGATCAGATACAATGGAGAGGGTAACACCATGCAACCTGACTATCTATTTAACATACAACCAAGAACGTTGATCTAGAGACATAATATCTCGAATAGGAAGGAAATGAGAAGATTTAGTCAATGAATAAACAATAACCTAGATGGCATTATTTCCTCAATATGTCTTTGGAAATCCTACAATGAAGTCCATGGATATATTTTCCCATTTCCACTCTAGCACCGATAAAGGCTGAAGCATCCCTTTCGGTAACTGCCACACTCTTTTAGCCCATTGACCTGTCAAACCCTTCACAGTGAAGTCAAAAACATCTCTTTTCATTCTAACCCACTAGTAATATTCCTTAAGATCTCTCTATATCTTAGTACTGTCAGGAAGAACTGATAACAGGGAACTATGAGCTTCACATAACAACTCATTCTTCAACTTTGAATCAGAAGACACATATAATATCTTTGAAAATCTCAAAATACAATCATTATCAATGTTAAATTCCGGAAACTTACCATTCTGAAAAAACTCTACCTTTTTCTACAACTCACTATCTTCCTTCTATGCTTTCTTAAATCTGTCTCAGAGAGTTGATTTCATAGACACCTAAAACAAAATAGAGAAATTTATTACACCAAAAACTTCTATGCCAAAGTTTATAAAATTTTTAATTAAACTATCTTGTTCCAAATGTAACTTGGTTAATATAGCATTACTTTTCTGAATCAAAGCACCCACCATTTTATATTCCTTTCCTGGATTGAATTGAATTAGGCAATCATAATCCTTGATTAATTCTAGCCATCTCCTTTGTCTCATGTTCAATTCTGTCTGAGTGAATATATACCTCAAATTTTTTTGGTCAGTATATATTTCACATTTCACTCCATATAGATTATGCCTCCAAATTTTTTAAGCAAAAGAAAAACAAAATCTAATTCCAAATCATGTGTAGGGTAATTAACTCATTAGATTTCAACTGATGTGAAGCATAAGCAATTACATGATCATTCTTCCTTAGGACACGACCAAGTCTTTTCAACAAATCAAAATTGTAGATAACAAATTCCCCATCACTGGAAGGTAATTTCAACACTAGAGAATTCACCAATATTATTTTCAATTCTTGAAAACAATCAGCACATTATTTTTTGTAGATAAACTTAACACCTTTTTGATTTATCTTAGTTAGTGGGCTAGAAAACTTTGAAAACTTTTAAACAAACCTATGGTAATATAATTCTAAATCATGAAAATTACAGATCTGAGTTTTATTTGTGGCTCCCGACCATTCTTCATTGAATTTTTTTATAGTAGGATCAACAGTTATGCCTTTTTTTGAGACAATGTCACCAAGGAATGAAATTTTTTGTATCCAAATTTCACACTTGTTGAATTTCCAATACAATTTATTTTCTTTTAATGTTTGGAAGAAAACTCTTAAATGGATTTCATGTTCTTATTTACTTTTTAAATAAACCATAATATCATCCATAAAAACAACCAAAAACTTATCCATAAACTCATGTAAAATTATATTCATAAGATCCATGAATAAAGTAGGTGCATTGGTTAACCCAAAAGGAATAAATAAAATTCATAATGGCCATATCTAGTATGAAATGCGGTCTTCAAAATGTATGCTTCTTTTACTTTCAACTGTTGGTAACCTGACCTCAAGTCAATCTTATAAAAATAATGAGCTCCCTGAAGATGATCAAATAAATCATTGATATGAGGAAAAGGATACATGTTTTTAATAGGGAAGTTATTCAATGCTCTATAATCAATAAAAATTCTCATTGAACCATCTTTCTTTTTACCAAACAAGACAGGATCACCCCATGGTGATGTGCTAGGCCAAATGAAACCATTATCTAATTACTCCTCCAATTGCTTGTTTAACTCTAAAAGTTCAATTTGAGCCATTAGATAAGAGGGTTTGAAAATTTTGTTAGCATCAAGAACTAATTTATTAGAATATTCAACTTCTCGATCATGTATTATACTGGGAAACCCATCCAAAAAACATAAAGACACTCAATTACAACTAGTACATCATTAATTTGAACAGTTCCTTTGTTTTCAACAATATGTGCAAGGTAACATTCATTTCAATATTTTACTGGTTTCTTAGCTTCCTGATATGTTATCAAAAGTTAGGGTTACATTCATGTACACAAACTAAAATTATTTCTGAAAAGAAACCTCTTTAGCTCTACAGTAAATCATAGAATGTTAAATGGAAAACCAATCAATACCCAAAATTACATCAAACTCTACTAGAGGAAAAACAATAAGGTTTTGAGGTACATTCTTTCTGAACACAAGGACAGAAAAGTTATTATAATTTCTTTTTGTCTCAAAATTTCCTCCTAGTATTTTTACCATATTTTCAGGATTCATATCTTGAGATGAAATTCCCAATACTAGAAAACTTCTCAGAAATGAAATAATGTGTAGACCCTGAATCAAAAAACACTTTGGCATAATCTGAATAAACAAAAAGTATACCTGATACTGCTTCATATGATGACCCAACTTCTGCTGAAGTAGTTACAAAGGATTTCACCACTCCTTTATTCTTGTAGTCCAGCTTCTTCCCACCATTTTAGTTCTACATCGGACACTAAATTTCATAATCACCCATTTCATTTCACTTAAAACATTTTAATGACTATAAATCAGATTTTGTTATACCATTACCCTGATATTTTTCAGTGAAATTTGGGGCCTTATGTCCCATTTTACCACATTGGTAACACTTACCAGAATTCCAAAGACATTCCCCAATGTGATTTTTACCACAATTTTCAAAAACCATAAACTTATGTTTCTCACCATCATAATTTTTTGAAGAGTTTTTACCATTCATATTCCACCTTGACCCCTTATTCTGTTGTTTTTCTAAGAACACCTGATCATAAAAAAAATCCATTTCTACCATCTTTGCACATCGAACACATTTTTGATAACTTTTTAAATCAAGAGAAGCTAAATACCTTAGATACATTGTCTTTAGTCCTCAGTAAAAATGATTGCGTTTTCTATCGAGATCCCATATGAAATTTGGATCATACGTTGCCATCTGGGTGAAATTTTCTTCATAATCAGCCACTGAGTCATCCACCTGCCTCAATTCCAAGAATTGTTTTTACTTCCTAAGTAGAACCACCTTAGTAAAATGTTTCTCAAGAATAATACCTTTGAATTCATCCAAATCAAGAGCTTCAAACTCCTCATTGTCCCTGATATTTTTAACCACTCACCACCACTGATCAGCTTCACCTTCTCAATGGTAAACAAAAAACTAGCCTTTTGATGTTCTGAACACCCCATGACATCAAAAATATTTTCTAGTACTATAATCCACCATTCAGATACCACGTGGTCATATGATCCTTTGAATGATAGGGGATGTTGCCTCATGAAATGATCCACAACTGACTTGATCCTATGTTGTTTATCTAGATGATCTCGTGCATGGATTATGCCACCATTTATAGCATGAGTCAATTGTTCCATCACTACAACAAACTCTTCTGTTCTGATTCCGACCATCTTAGGATTTTTATTTGGAAGTTTGTTTTCAAATTGATTTTGTCCCATTATAGTTTCATTTTTCCCCTTTGGAAAACCATTTTGAACATAAAAATATCATAGAAGAAGAAACATGGTAATATTCAAAAGATATATCATTTCAATCTTATCATAAATTAATTTATAGATGTTAATTTGATAATATTCCATGTCCTAAAGATGTCTAAACCAACCTCTGATACCAACTGTAAGGCACTGACCTTAAAACATTACATAATACTGAATTGAGTTTATAATTCACTTTCAGGATCTTTTCAGGTTTATAGTTTCAGATAATTTTGTCATAACTATTACATTACATCTCAAAAATAACAAATTAGACACTTGTACTATAAACAATTTTTTCACAATAACAAAACTCCTTAAATAAAACAAGAGTTCTTTTCTTGATTTAAATCTTCTTGAATTCTTCCTTTCTCTTACCCTTCCTTATACCCAATGAAAAATATTTCAAAAACATGGGATGAGCATAAAAATCTCAGTAAGGGTTATACAATAAGGAAAGAAAACAATGGCCCATCAATAAATATGAATCAGTGATACCATAATTTTCAATCATAACTTACCTACTAAAATCATAATATTTAGGAATAACACATACAACTCATAAAACATAAAGGTAACTTACAGAATACATAACATACTTACATTGTAGCTTTTATATCTACATAGGGAGTTACGTTTGGAATACCCATCACCATATATTCTATAAATCTATTAGGAGAAAAATTAACATTTAAATCGATCACATTACCCAATGCATTGGAGAGGTATCTTGTGCTCACCCTCCCAACGTTTTTCATGGAACCACTAGTGTTCATAAACAATGCCCAAGAACTATGACATAATCATAACTCATTAACAATAATAGAGAGAAGATAACAATTATACATTGCAATCACAATATAACATTTCAATATATTGAAATAATAGATCTATTATCAAAACTATTTTCAATACCAAAATACATAAAATAGTGTATGGTATTTATTTTCCTCTTAAAAAAATTACGGCTTGTTAAGGAAGCCAAATATCAAATAATGCTCGTGGAGGAAAAAGTTAGTTGTTACCGCATACATTAAAAAGAAAAATTCTTTTTTTCGTTTAGTAAAAATATTTGTAAAAAAATTCCTTTTGAATGAATGTAAAAGTAAATGGGGTTTATACACTGTATAAAATATAGTCATGTATAAATCAAAATATGCCTCAACGAAAAGAGATTAAGATGAAGTCCCTTACAAAAATTTGGTAGCCTAATAATGTCATATTAAAATTCATAAAATGAGTTGATGGGAGAGAAAAGTGTCTCTAATAAAATGGAAATAAAATGGACAGAAATAAGGACATATAGGAACATATCCCAATATAAGAAAATGGAAATTAAGAGATATAAAAAAGAAGAAGTCTTGGACTAGAAAAGGATGGTGAAAGGTTCCCTTTCAAAGGTCATTTTGTAAATAAAATAATTATATTATGTGTATTCACTATAATTACACATAAATTAAGAATAAATACAATATAGGATATCAAATTTTATTTCACATGTAGTCAAATAACAACATAATCAAGAAGTAGGAGGTCAACCCGAAGAATAGTAATTGGGTTTCGAAGTTCCCTTACCTCATGTCCGACTTAACTCGTTCGTTATTCAATGTCGTGAATAATAAACTAAAGATAATTTATACTTGATTTAGAATCTTTTTCAAGTTTATTATTTCTTTTATATCTTTTATTACCATGTTAAAAAAATTACATAATCATTTAAGTTAATAATGGTCGTTTGGTTGATATTTAGTACTTGAGTAAAAAATGAACTTGTAATAATTACAAGATATCCATGTGGTCAAAAGTACATTATCTCCAGAATGATATTCCTGATTTAAATATCATATATATAATATATATTTAGTATATATATGTATTTATAATAGTACATAACATTTGGATATAATAAATGAAATGCAACGCTCATGGTGACGGTAATCCGTACGTACGCATGAACACTACTTTCATTTCTATTTCATATTTAATGGGATGAGAACTTAATGATAGATAGTTATAATATATGTCCATTATCATATCATATATAATTTCTGTCATGAATCGTCCACGGGGCATGTGTCGTGACTACCCCAAGCCCGCCTTCCATAGACCTGGGGTTGGCGACTAGCACCAAAGGCGTAAAACCCAGAAGAGGAGAAGGCATTGCCTTTAAAGAGTAAACAAACACCACAGAGTATGCAAGTGAAATAAAAACTAAGTAAAACTAGGTAAAAGGTATGTAATGAAAGAAAATGGGCCAGTATACAAACCCAACTGAAAGGAAAGTATATATGTAGAAAGTAAAACAACAACACTGAGTCATCCTCTGGAAATCCCACCTAAAGGGTGGGTACAGATAGTCTCCTAAGCTCATCGGTCCGACCGTCCACTCCGTGTACATCCCACCAAGTAGTCCACCTCCGGGTACCATCCAGCTCCACAAGACTCCACCTCGATCAGTGTTTCCTGTAGTCTGCATCCAAGACAACGTAGTTCAGGCATAGCCCGTGCAGGGGTGGGTATACGATACACAGTAGGGACCCCGAGACCCCCCAAAGGTCTCTCAAAATCCACGCATGATAAACCACAAGGGAAAGATACAATAACGAAGTATCAATAACACTCATAAGTCATCATTTATAGTTTGTATCCAGCTCCCGAGCCTGAGCACAACCCAGTCCACATAGGAAAGCACAACCTAGTCCACACAGGAAAACTAGTCAACCACACTAATTATAATGATTAAAAATCAAGACTCAGCTCACCTAGTTATACACTTCATAGGGAGATAGAGATGATCGGATGTAGCCACTGATTCATCTAAGCTGTCGGACCCACATAGGATACAAGACCAGCTAAGCTATCGGTCCCACAAAGGATACAAGACCAGCTACTCTACGGGACCCACATAGGATACAAGTACAGAGTTAAATACTTCCGGACCCACGTAGGATACAAGAACAGTTTTCATCGCCATCAAACCCATGGAGGATTCCAGTACGGTATTCGTTGCTGCCGAACCCACAGAGGATCCAAGTACATTCGTCCTCACTGCAGAACCCACGGAGGATCCAAGTGTAGTTGTCATCATCTCAATCGCAGCCTGCTCTAAGATTCCCGCACACAGCATGCTCGATTCTGGGAGGTTCCAATCCTTGAGAAAAAGAGAGTCGATACATCAACGGTCACGAAGTCCAGAGTTGATGTATCCCAAAGCTCCGTCTGGTCAAAAGAAACCCAACACGATAGACAGTGCGTCAATCGGACGCCCGGTCTGAGAGTTATTGCTTTACCGTTCCAGGGGCCCGGTTGGGTTTTAAGCTAAAACCAATCCGACCATACTCTAGATGCATCCAAACCTCAAGTGGAGTAATCCAAAAATACTATCTCAACAAAATGATCCCAACGTAATTGACGGCTCGTCAATCGGATGTCTGGTCCTTGAGATATGAGCGTTTCTGCTCTAAGGGCCCGTTTGGTTTCGAGTTCGAACCAACCCGATCGTACCCAAACTTTTCCAAAACCTCATGTGTAATCTTCCAAAAAGACCGTATCTATCCAAGGATTCATACGCAATTGATGGTGCATCGATCAGAGGTCTGTGGCACAAGTTATGGGAAAAAGACTGAAAGTGGTCCGAAGTGGGGGGTCTGGGCCCGGTCCGACCCGGCCCAACCCCCCATGGGTCGGCCTGAATAGGGTTGACCTGACCCGGGTCCGGGTCCGGCCTGACAGGGTGAGTCCTGTCCTGGTCCGCTCGACCCACCCCGGCCCGGCCGAGGGGGGGGGGGGCACTGGCTTGGCCTGTGGGCCGAGCTGGGGGGGGGGGACGCGGTCCCCTGCCCCTTTGGCCCTCCAGGGACACGGCGACCTACGTCGTATCTCCAAGGATATCGCGCGGTTGTGGGATCCATCTCCTTGCCGCCGTGGTGGCTCCTTCCAGCGGCGCGCCGCCAGAGTTTTCTGCGGGCCACCGGAGTCATTTCGGTGGTCCTTTCTTGCTCCCGACTGCGCCTGCAGTCGTCTCGGGACCAGTAGATTACTGCGAAGGCCTCCAATCGCCATTCCGGTCCCATTTCGTCATCACCAAGAATTCCGTGCTTCAAGAAGAAACTAGCAGTGGGTCTGAACTTGTTCGTTAGTCCACACCCACCGTGTTCGTGGTTCTAACATTACTAACAATTTCACGCCACACCCGGAAAATAAGATTCACATAAGGAAACATTAATAAAAAATCCCTACCTCAACACGGAAGACGATCATTGGCGTCACGGGGGTAAAGATCGTAGGCGTTTTCGGGGCATGTCGATGAAGAAGTTGCATCTCCTCTCTTGCCGTGGAGAAAGTTAAGGTGGCACGTCGTCGATCTCCATGAAATTGGCGTTCTTCGTCATCCTTCTTCAGAGGCCGGCGGTCTTCGTCGTTCTTCGTCGGAGGCCGATGATCTTCGTCGCACAGCGAAGCTCTCTCTCTTAATAAAATAATAGGCTCCCCTATTATTTTATTATCCATGCAAAGAAACTCTCTCAGAATTAATTCACCACCCTAATTAAAATGTTTTGACATTAAATTAAGGACGGGAGAGAGAAGGTTCCCCATAATTAAATGCGTTGGTAGTTTAAATTAAAAAGGGGAAAATGAAGGTTCCTAATTAATAAAATGAGGAGTTACCCAATAATTAATCAAGGGATATTAATTGAGGAAACGTCCAGGAAACAGTAGGTGAATAAAAGAGGCCAGAGGAAATTAAATGGTGGAGATCGTGTGGGCCCCACCTCTCTAACCTCCTTTAGTAATAAAAATTGTTCCGACAATTTTTATTTATTTCTTAAAAAAATCCCCAAAAATTAACTTCTCCTCTTTTACCAATTTGACTATGGTAAGTGTCCCCTTAAGCAATTAACGGCGCTGTGAGTTCATCGGTGCCCTTGGATTTTAATTCCGAGCACCAGTTCAAAAGTTAGTAAAACTCGCTCGTTCGTTCACTGAATGTACCTGAGCTAAACTTTTAAAATTGATTCGGTGCACAACGTGCCTCAGAATCAAGCACCGTCATAATCCGTAGACTCAAAAAATTCTAATGTATTTAAAAAAATTATTTGAAATTTTCGGGTCTTTACATTACTCCCACCTTAGGGCTTTACGTCCCCATAAAGCTACAACAAAAACTAGGGGAACAAATGAGGGTATTGATCACGCATCTGAGCCTCCTTCTCCCATGTGCTCTCCTAGAGGTTCTCGTGCTACAAACGAATGTGCACCAGAGGAATCGATCGTCCACGTAAGACCTGCTTCTGTCGATCCTCTATCTCCACTGGGACCTCCGCAAAAGTCATCCTGTCATCGATTTCCAGCTCCCTGTGGTCGATGATATGCGTCCGGTCGGGCACATATCTCCCCAGCTGAGAAACGTGAAAGACGTCGTGCAACCAGTGCAGCTGAGGTGGAAGGTCCAGGCAGTAAGCTACCTCTCCTACCCTACTGAGGACTTGGAAAGGTCCGATGAAGCGCAGAGATAACTTTCCAAGGCGTCCAAATCTTCTTAATCCACGTCTAGGTGAGACCCGTAAGAAAACGTGGTCACCATCCTCGAACTCCAGTGGTCTCCGCCTCCTATTAGCATAGGACTTATGTTTTCTCTATGCAGTCCTCATCCGCTCCTGGATTACCTACACCTTCTCCATCGTAGCCTGAACCATCTCTGGTCCTACGAGTGCTGACTCCCCTGGGTCAGTCCAGCACAAAGGTGATCTTCAAGGTCGGTCGTACAGTTCCTCGTAAGGTGCCATCCCGATGGTGGAGTGGTAGCTGTTGTTGTACGCAAACTCCACCAAGGGTAGGTGATCCTCCCAGCTTTGACCAATGTCAAGGACACGTTCACGGAGAATGTCCTCGAGTGTTTGAATGGTCTTCTCTGTCTGGCCATCTGTCTGTGGGTGAAAGGCAGTGCTCAGGCGTAGCTGTGTCCCAAAGGCCTCCTGCAGCCCCTTCCAAAGAATGGAAGTAAAGCGAGTGTATCAATCAGATATGATAGATGATGGCACACCATGCAGCCGTACTATCTACTAAACGTAGAGGCACCATAAGCTCTCTATTGAGCCCTACTCTCTGATCGGTAGGAAGTTGGCCGACATAGTGAGTCGTTCTACGATCACCCAGATGGTGTTGTGTCCTCTGGAAGTACGTGGAATCCCCGTAACGAAATCCATGGATATCCCATCCCACTTCCACTCCGGGACCTCTAAGGGCTGTACCAAGCCTGTAGGTACCTGGTGCTCTGCCTTCACTTGCTGACAAGTGAGGCATCGAGAAACGAACTCTGCCACAACCTTCTTCATACCCGGCCACTAGTACTGTTGTGTGAGGTCCTGATACATCTTCGCTACTCCAAGATGTATCGGTAGAGGGGAAGTGTGAAACTCCCTCAGAACCTCCTCCTGTAGTGTAACTGGTACCATGATACATCCCCAGAAGAGGATGGAATGCTCCCCACCTTCATGAAATCCATCGGGTTCAAGCCCTGAGGATATCTGAGCACGTCGCGCCTCACAGTCAACGTCTCCATGCTGCGCCTCTCTGAACCACTGATGTAGTGCCGGAGTGACTATGAGGGACTAAAGATAGTCTGCCCCATCACTATCCACGAAGGATATCTGTAAAGCGGCTAACTGCTCTATTGCCTCTTCATGTAGCTGAATACCCGATCTCCTTCTGAGAGCATCAGCCACAACGTTCCCCTTCCCAGGAGTATGGACAATCTCAAAGTCATAATCCCAGAGGAACTCAAGAAATCACCGATGTCTCTGGTTCAGGTCCTTCTGTGAGAAAATGTACCTGAGACTCTGGTGGTCATAGTAGACTGTAAAGCGCTCTCCCATCAGATAGTGTCACCACATATTCAGGGCGAAGACCACTGCTACTAACTCCATGTCATGGGTAGCATAGTTCTACTCGTGCTACCTCAACTGTCGTGCACCGTAAGCGATCACTGCTCGCTCTTGCATCAGGACAAACCCGAGTCTGGTCTCTTATGCGTCACAGTAAACTACATACCCTACACCCACCTCTGGTAGCCTCATTATCATCACACTGGTCAATCTTCGCCTCATCTTCTGGAAGCTCTACTGACATTTGTCTGAACACATGAAGGGTTTCCCCTTCTTCATCAAAGATTAAAGTGGTGCGGAAACTCTATAGAAGTCTATCAAAAATCTCCGATAGTACCCATCCAGACCTAAGAAACTCCGCACCTCCGTCACTCTCCTGGGTGGCTCCCAATTAAGTACCACCTCGACCTTCATGGGATCTAATGCAACTCATGCCTTAGAGATGACATGACCAAAGAAGTGGACCTCTCGAAGCCAGAACTGGCACTTCGAGAGCTTACCATAAATCTAGTTCTCTCGGAGTGTATCCAGTACAACCCGTAAGTGGTAGGTATGCTCCTCCTCAGTCGTCGAGTAAATAAGTATGTCGTTAATGATGACTACAACACACCGATCAAGGTAGGGCTGGAAGATCCTGTTCATGAGACTCATGAAAACTGCTGGTGCATTGGTCACACCGAAGGGCATGACTAAGAACTCATAGTGGACGTACCGACACCTAATGTCCATCTTCTGCACATCCTCGTCTCGAACTCGGAGCTGATGATAGCATGACATGAGGTCTATCTTCGAGAACCAACATGCTCCCTTGAGCTGATCGAAGAGGTCATCAATCCTCAGAAGTAGATACTTGTTCCTCACGGTCACCTGGTTCAGGTGACGGTAATCGACACATAGTCGCAAGACACCATATGCCTTCTTGGTGAATAGGACCGGAGAAGCCCACGGTGAAACACTGGGTCGGAGGAAACCTTTCCCCTGTAAGTCCTCTAGCTGTACCCGCAGCTCACGAAGCTCAGCGGGAGACATCCGATGTACTGGAGTGGATATCGGTGATGTCTCGAGGTATAGGTCTATATAGAAATCTACCTCCATGCAAGGAGGTAGTCTTGGAACATCGTCAGGAAAAACATCCGCATACTGGTCTACCACTACAAGAAAACTCTAACTCCGCACATCGACTACTCCAAGGATGAGACTAGCCAACTGATGTGTGATCGGCTTCCCTCTCCTATGCGTGAGTCCATCCTATGCTGCGAAGGTTACCTTCTCGCCGATGAAGGTGTACCGGGTCCCATCCATGTGGACACACTGCACCTTGCACATAATACCGTCGATCTGGGCATGAAATGTAGAGACCCGAAGCTTAACATACATAGACATTACATTACTTTTGCGGAATACTTAGTACATAACAAAAACACACACACACAAGGACCATAATAGTTTAGTGTCTTTGGAAACTCGGAATATAATCTTTTAATCGTGGTGAAAGATCTTCAACATCTCCGATAAAGATCTTCTTTTTTTAAAGCTAAATCCTTTCTTTATATCCTGGGGAAAAGAAAACATAAAAGGGTGAGCTCAAATGCTCAGTAAGGGTAAACAGAAGAAATATCAATCATGTCATATTCATAAGAACATATCTTTTGGAAATCTTAACCTGCAAAAGAGATCATAATTTCATAACATGGGATAAATCATAGTAGTGAAATGTAATCCCAATAATCATAAATTAAAACATGAATCTTTTTGTCTTACACACATAATCATAGAGAATAATTTCTTATTAGTCAAGACTCATTTCCAAGACTATCTTAGTGGACAAAGACTCTTTCTGAACCGAGTTCACTCCTCGTTTCAGTCCTGTTTCACTAAACCGGTATAACCTACCTTTCCAGCCATGTCTATCTCATGAGATATAAAATCTTTACCCAATTCATTGGAGGGAGATATAGGTCCCACCCATCTCATAATGATACCATTCTTATGTGTTCCACAAAATCATAAACCATACATCATAGCATAACCGATGTAATAAAAATGGGAATCATAAACATCGTGACATCATAAAACAATTCATATAATATAAAAGAATTCATAAAAATATAATTCCATCACAACATAATCAAATCAAAAAAATAGAACCCTTTATTATCTTAGATGGAAAATAATTTTGATAAAACACTTGAACTCCATTCTTGAGGAAAATATCCTTTCTGCTTCAAAAACACATTTCCTTTATTAAAATGTTATACACTAATAAACTAAAAGAATTTGATTAAAAATAAACTTGAAAACTTGTAAAGTAAGCTTCTTGGAAATAATTTTTTAAAAATCCATTCATTCCGTATAAGTTAAAAAAACATTCTTTGCACTTTTTTCGGAAAAGTCAAAAAGTACCTCGTACGAAAAATGAAAAAAGATTCCTTTCATATCTTTAACTAAAAACTCACCGAAGGGTAAAATTGGATTTAAAAAATTGTAGGTGGATGGAAATAATATTACATATTGAGGAAACATGGATGTGGATGATAAAATACACTCTAGTAAATACCGAAATATAAAAAATCTCGTATAAAAATGAGATTGTGATATTTCCCTTACCTTAGGTACGATTTGCTTTGTAAGTGTCCAAACCTCCTCTATAATGATTTAAATAATGTTATTGACTTATTCCAGAATCATACTTATTGTTATGATATCATATATGGTCATATTCTTAGCTTATTATTAGTAATATTTCATTACTACTTGTTATTCGGGTGTTTATTACTTTTTTTGTTCTTATGCGTGTTTGTCGAATAAATTCTTATTCTTCTCTTTAGGTTATAGATACCTCATTTACAGAATGGTATTATTGTAATATATATCATATTCATTCATTCAATTCATTTATATAATCATTATGCAATGAAGATCATGTAGAACGAATCGCATCACATCGTGGAGACAGTATTCCATACGTACGCACGAGCGATGATATCGTTCCCATGTTCATGTAATTGTATTGGAGTGTATGTATACTATTTCCGAATAAATATCACTTTTTAATAGTCATATATAGTCATTATTTACACCATTATACCCTTCCAAGTAAGGTGGTGGTGGAAAATAGATTACACCACGGCATGGAGACGGTATTCTGTACGTACGCACACGCGGTGATTTCTTTTTCTGTAGGATGGATAGATGGTGAAATAGGGTTGTTTCATAGTTATAATAACATATAAGTATATGAGTGATACTGATGTTATTACTTCATAATGAAACAACTAAAGAAGAAGAAGTGGAAGAAGAAATAAAGATGAAAGAATCGGTAACAGAAATTACCTCTTCTTTGAAGCGCCTCTTTGAGACCTCCTCTTAGGGCACTAAAATTGGTCTTTGAAGAATACCAGAACCTCTAGGATGTTTCTAGGGAAGTGGAGAAGATAATTTGGCAGAGTTTGGCCGAGCTTGAAGGCTCAAAGTGTTGTGAGGAAGAGAGGGAGGGGGTCCCCTTTTATAGGGGAGGAGAGGGGCACCATTGGAATAACTGAAATATTATTTTATTATAAAGCCTAATTCGATTTTAAATAGCTGAAAATTGATTTATTTCGAAGATAAGGTGGGGATGGGTCGAACGCATCTCATCCAATAGAATTTAGACAAGTTTAGGTTCCTATTTTAACCTTATCATTTAGATTTAACATTAAGTTAAATAATTTTACTTTTACCGTGTCTTCTTGTGTTCTTATACTATAAGGTTAATAAACATACTATAAGAAACCAAAAGAACCCCAAGTTGTCTATTATTAATATATATAACCTTATCTATGTCATTTGGCTGAACCTTAGATTTTTAGAAAGAAAATAACAATTAATAATATAATATTTGTTTTAAAAACTATTTTATGTCAATTTTGATACTATTTAGTAATTGATTTTTGTGAAAATCATAACATAATGATTAGTTAGAAAAAAATACATTAAATAAATACTAACATGTCATACTAACCTATAAAATTAGTTTAATTCATAAAAAGGCTTAAATTACTTTTATTTGGGTATTTATAACATCAATTATGTCAATATTTCATTAATAAGACAATTACTGCATCATCTTTGTGTCATAATAAATGATAATTATTTAATCCCTAAAAATTCTAAATAAATTCCTATGATGTAGAAAATTTTATTAGATTTTTAGAGACTATTCTGTTTCTAAGTTTCATGAAGTGTATCACTAAATTAAAATTATTATACTTATAAGATTTAAGAAAGTGACATGTTGTCACATTCTTTGGTTTTAATAATAATTGAATTATTTTCCTTGAAAAAAGTCCATTAAATGAATCTAATCCGACCCTTAGGTGATATGGGTCGACTTTTAGTCAACCAATAGGATTTTTACATGTGTTAGGGTAATTTTATAATATTATATTTACCCTTAATTACCCGATTTATCTTTAACTATAGTAAATAAAATTTACCGTAGTTACTATTCATAATTCCCAAAAATAAAAAGTAGCTTATTAACATAATTTGGATCCACTGATTCCAAATATGGAGTCCATTTTTCCAAATTCAATACACAAAAGTTGCTGAAATTAAATTAAAATTAATCCCGTTGTCGAAATAAAACAGGTTTTTCTTTAAAACATTGCAAAAGATTGAATTGATTTATCCTACGAATTCAAGGTAGAATCAATGCTAATGAAATACATTATATTAAATTGTATAAATATATTCTATTTATACATTAAAACCATTCAATATTATAATTTAACCATATAAATTATTGTGATGAAAAAAGTTGTTTTTAATTAAAATATAGCGTGTTTTCACTATTCATCAAAATATGAAAGTTACCAGAATAATATGAAAATTTTATCCAAAGTAAATTTTTATTTAATGATTCCAAATAAGAATTTTATTTTGTAAAATTGAACTTATAAACATGTCAAAAACTAGATTTAATGTGGGTGCGCCATCAAATGGCGGCAAAACTGTATTTTTTGAAAAATACTTATTTTACCCGAAAAATTTATTTTGTTCTTATACCATGTTTTTGAAAATGTGCAAGATGAATAATAATGTTATAAGATTAAAAATTTAGTTAATACTATTCATAACGGCTAGTTATTACTAATATTATAATAATATATCATTGTTTAGTAAAACCCGGTATTGCGTACAACACACGCTATCGAGGATGGTCGCGATTGCGTGTAATGCAAGCCAAGTCAGGGTTGTGTGCTGTGAAAGTATCCTTCATTGTTTCATATAACATAATCCAACCATATTTCATTTATACATTGAATATATATATATATATATACTCAATGTTGCGTAGAATAACTATTATCAAAATTGTGTGTAACACGATCCAAGAATAGTGTTGCGTATACTGCAAGCTAATACGGTGTTGCGTATAGCGCAAGGTAATCTTAGTGTAGCATACAACACAAGAAATTAATGAAATTAAAAGAATATTTTTCATAAAATCTTGGGGTGTTACATTCTACCCCCCTTAAAATGAATTTCGCCCTCGAAATTCATTGGGGTTATAAATGGTTTACTATTCAAAAGTTTCTTTAATAGAAACCCAAATCGTAAAAAGGAATACCAAAACATGGCTTTAAAAACTAAAGTATGAAATGTAACAGTTACCCAAATTAACTTATCACTGGGTTTCCACGTAGGAGAACATAGGTGAAAATATGGATATGGAAGAAAAATCTAACCATCACGTTCTGATGGAGAGTGGTAGAGAACATGGCTATGAAAAAGAAAACAATCACAAAGCCATAAATTTGTGATGATCTAAGGTACCATTTGATTCATCGGATATATGGGCACTAGGACAACATTTGTGGTTTTCAAGATCATTTCCCTAAAGTTGAAGAATTTGAATTAGAATAAATACTTACTTTATTTTGGTACAATCTCACTATTGTTCGTGCTTTGAAGAATTTCCACTTCATCTCTTAAAGAAATGAAGTTGAATTTGTTATTCGTGATGTGTTAGCAGATCATGTGATAGAATTACGGGTCATTCCATCTGTCTCAAACAAGAGGTTAGCAAAAGTTATCAAAAAATACATAAGTCCATCTATAGTGAGATTAATCATATATGGTTCCTAAAATGGACTTATACTTCATATATAATACTTCTTAATATAATAAAACTAGTTTCTACTAAACAGGGACTTGTTGTAGGCCAGTGGTAGGCGATAAAGGCCAGTCGCACATCAGTTGTCGGTTCGATTCCCACAGCCTTGTCCGACGCGATGGGCTGTCGCCCGTCCTGCAAGTTGTCCTTTTTCTAAAGCTATATTACTATAACATCCCATCAACAATATCAAAAAAGTTTTATCCTTAAACAATACTAACTTATGTCCAACATAATCCATTCCAATCTTTAGGATTATCTAAAATACTTCGGTCCAAGCTCATATTATAAAGAAAATGATCACGTGAATGCCATCATTTATCCCCCAGATATATCTTGTTGGTCAAATTACAAATGTGTGAATACCTTAATCATGTATTCTCTTGAAGATTGAATATCCCTTGAACCATAGTGAAAACATGAATGCAGTTAAAAGTTAACACTTTCCACATACCAAAATCCTCAAAATTCTATATCCTCAAACCATGATATGACTTAGTACTTATATCAATCTTGAGCTCATGAATACTATCAAACATATTAGATTCTCATTATCCCTTCATTAGGTGCATATCATCTGCTTTCCAAAAATATTTCAATCACTTTTCATGGTTACCGATGCCATAAAATTATTGAAAACCAAAATAGACCAAAACATAAATATTCCAATATTCCATGATACTATATACAACATTATTCTGGAATCCCATTACATAAACACTTAATCATTCCACCACATCGTTGTCATATTCAACATCGCCAATGGTGATCGCATGTGACTTCCCTTTGTCTTTGCCTTAAGTGGTTGCTCATGTCGATCATCAGTAACCCTTGGATTAGGGAATTTATTAGAATAATGCCCCATTTCCTTGCACTTGAAGCATTGAAGTGCAGTAGGTTCATTCTGTGTATCCCTTCCTTTGTTTGCATCATTAGGAATCTTCTTCCCATCATTGCGGCATTCAAATGCCCGATGACCTTCCTTTCCACATTTGAAACATTTACTTTTCCCTTTAAGACAATCTCCACCATGCTTTTTTCCACACTTTGAGCATAAGGAAACATTCATCTTCTTTTCACCATTATTATGATATTTCTCCTTGAACTCCATCTTTCGTTTCTTGTCAAAACTATGATATGGATAAGTAACACCAACTTCCATTTCTACCTTGATAGCACAACACACAATTTCTTCATAGCTACTGAAGTCTCTTATAGATAATGTCTTTCGAATATTTGGTTTTAAGCCACTGAAGAATTGATCAACTTTACTTTTAGGTTGGATGATAAAGCCAGATGAATACCTTGAAAGCCTTGTAAAATTTGCTTCGTATATACCAACAGATTCATCATCCTTTTGTATTATTTCAAGAAACTCCTTCTCCATCTTTGTTCGAAAAATATGAGGGAAGTACTTATTGAAAAATAAGTTCTTGAACTCGTCCCATTCCATGGACTCAATTTCATCTCTTTGCCTCGTATTCTTGATAAGATTACACCATTGATCAGCTTCACCTTCCAAACGATATACTGCTAAGATGACTTTATCATGTTCAGAACATTGAAGAACTGAAAATATCTTTTCAGTGGTACTGATCCATTGTTCAGCAACAAGTGGATCAGAAGACCCACTAAAAGAAGGTGGATGTTGCCTCATGAAGGACTCAATAGAATGTTGTTTCCTTCTCTGCTGATTTGGAAGTCTAGAATCATTCATAGCTTGTGTAAGTATAGCAATAAGATTTTTCACTCCATCTCCCATAACATTTGTTTGTTCAGGAGGAAAATCATAGCATTGTCCATTACATTGATCAACACGGTTCCTTCGGGTTCCAGCCATCCTCTAAAACCCAAAAAGAATAGTGTGAGAGGAAAAAATCATGCTAGAGAAAACAACATAATAAAGGGGGAGCACCCTCAATATCTAACATCTTATGTTAAATTCTAAGATCGTTACCGTAGTTCTAGGACTATATCCTATACGTATATATATCCTTAGGGACATCCCTAGACATACCTTAGAAATATCTCTAGGGATCTCACTAACGTTTTCGCATCCTAGTTTCCAAAGGTTGACTAAACCTTTCCTCTGATACCAAATATAGAGACCCGAAGTTTAAAGTACATAGAAATTACATTAATTTGTGGAATACTTAGTACATAACAAAAACACACACACAGAAGGACCGTAATAGTTTAGTGTCTTTGGAAACTCGGAATATAATCTTCTAATCGTGGTGAAAGATCTTCAACATCTCCCATAGAGATCTTCTTTTTTTAAATCTAAATCCTTTATTTATATCCTGGGGAAAAGAAAACATAAAAGGGTGAGCTCAAATTCTCAGTAAGGGTAAACAAAAGAAATATCAATCACGTCATATTCATAAGAACATATCTTTTGGAAATCTTAACCTGCAAAAGAGATCATAAATTCATAACATGGGATAAATCATAGTAGTGAAATGTAATCCCAATAATCATAACTTAAAACATGAAACTTTTTGTCTTACACACATAATCATAGAGAATCATTTCTTATTAGTCAAGACTCATTTCCAAGACTATCTTAGTGGACAAAGTCCCTTTCTGAACTGAGTTCACTCCTCATTTCAGTCCTGTTTCATTGAACCGGTATAACCAACCGTTCTAGCCATGTCTATCTCATGAGATATAAAATCTTTACCCAATGCATTGGAGGGAGATATAGGTCCCACCCATCTCATAATGATACCATTCTTATGTGTGCCACAAAATCCTAAACCATACATCATAGCATAACCCATGTAATAAAAATGGGAATCTTAAACATCATGACATCATAAAACAATTCATATAAGGTAAAAGAATTCATAAAAATATAATTCCATCACAACATAATCAAATAAAAAAAACAGAACCCTTTATTATCTTAGATGGAAAATAATTTTGATAAAACACTTGAACTCCATTCTTGAGGAAAATATCCTTTCTGCTTCAAAAACAATTTTCCTTTCTTAACATGTCGTGCACTTATAATCTAAAAGAATTTGATTAAAAATAGACTTGAAAACTTGTAAAGGAAGCTTCTTGGAAATAATTTTTTAAAAATCCATTCATGCCGTATAAGTTAAAAAAAACATTCTTCGTACTTTTGTCAGAAAAGTCAAAAAGTACCTCGTATGAAAAACGACAAAATATTCCTTTCATATCTTTTACTAAAAACTCACCGAAGGGTAAAATTGGATTTAAAAAATTTTAGGTGGATGGAAATAATATTACATATTGAGGAAACATGGATGTGGATGATAAAATACACTCCAGTAAATACCGAAGTATAAACAATCTCGGATAAAAATGAGATTGTGATATTTCCCTTACCTTAGGTCTGATTTACTTCGTACATGTCCAAACCTCCTGTATAATGATTTAAATAATGTTATTGACTTATTGCAGAATCATACTTATTTTTATGATATCATATATGGTCATATTCTTAGCTTATTATTAGTAATATTTCATTACTACTTGTTATTTAGGTGTTTATTACTTTTTTTGTTCTTATGCGTGTTTTTCGAATAAATTATTATTCTTCTCTTTATGTTATAGATTCCTCATTTACAGAATGGTATTATTGTAATATATATCATAATAATTCATTAAATTCATTTATATAATCATTATGCAATGAAGATCATGTAGAACGAATCGCATCACATCGTGGAGACGGTATTCTGTACGTATGCATAAGCGATGATATCGTTCCCATGATCATGGAATTGTATTGGATTGTATGTATACTATTTCAGAATCAATATCACTTTTTAATAGTCATATATAGTCATTATTTACACCATTATGCCCATCCAAGTAAGGTGGTGGTGGAAAATAGATTACACCACAGCATGGAGACGGTATTCCGTACGTACGCACTCGCAGTGATTTCTTTTTTCGTAGGATGGATAGATGGTGAAATAGGTTTGTTTCATAATTATAATAACATATCAGTATATGAGTGATACTGATGTTATTACTTCATAATGAAACAACTAAATAATAATAACTGGAAGACGAAATAAAGATGAAAGAATCGGTAACGGAAATTACCTCTTCTTTGAAGCGCCTCTTTGAGACCTCCTCTTAGGGCACTAAAATTGGTCTTTGAGGAAGACCAGAACCTCTAGGATGTTTCTAGGGAAGCGGAGAAGAGAATTTTGCAGAGGTTGTCCGAGCTTTAAGTCTCAAAGTGTTGTGAGGAAGAGAGGTAGGGGGTGCCCTTTTATAGGGGAGGAGAGGGGTACCTTTGGAATAACTAAAACTATTATTTTATAATAAAGCCAAATTCGGTTTTAAATAGCTCCAAATTGATTTATTTCGAATCTAAGGTGTGGATGGGTAGAACTAATCTCATAAAATAGAATTTAGACAAGTTTAGGTTCCTATTTTAACCTTATCATTTATATTTAACATTAAGTTAAATAATTTTACTTTTACCATGTCTTCTTGTGTTCTTATACTATAAGGTTAATAAACTTACTATAAGAAGCCAAACCAACCCCAAGTTATCTATTATTAATATATATAACCTTATCTAATTCATTTGGACGAACCTTATATTTTTAGGAATAAAATAAAAATTAATAATATAATATTTGTTTTAAAAACTATTTTATGTCAATTTTGACACTATTTAGTAATTTATTTTTTTGAAAATCATAACATAATGATTAGTTCGAATAAAATTAATTAAATCAATAATAACATGTCATATTAACCTATAAAATTATTTTAATTCATAAAAGGATTAAATTACATTTATTTGGGTATTTATAACATAAATTATGTCAATATTTCATTAATAAGACAATTACTACATCATCTTTGTGTCATAATAAATGATAATTATTTAATCCCTAAAAATTATAAATAAATTCCTTTGATGTAGATAATTTTATTAGCTACCTGGATACTATTCATGTTCGATGTTTAATGAAGTGTGTCACTAAATTAAAATTATTATACTTATAAGATTTAAGAAAGTGACATGTTGTCACATTCTTTGGTTTTAATAATAATTAAATTATTTTCGTGGAAAAAAGTCCATTAAATGAATCTAATCCGACCCTTAGGTGATATGTGTCGACTTTTAGTCATACAATAGGATTTTGACATGTTTTAGGGTAATTTTATAATATTATATTTACCCTTAATTACCCGATTTACCTTTAACTATAGTAAATAAAATTTACCGTAGTTACTATTCATAATTCCCAAAAATAAAAAGTATCTTATTAACATAATTTGGATCCACTGATTCCAAATATGGAATCCATTTTTCCAAATTCAATATACAAAAGTTTCATAAATTAAATTAAAATTAACCCGATTGTCGAAATAAAACAGGTTTTTCTTTAAAACATTGCAAAAGATTGAATTGATTTATCCTACGAATTCAATGTCGAATCAATGATAATGACATACATTATATTAAATTGTAAAAATATATTCTATTTATAATTTAAAACCATTCAATATTATAATTTAACCATATAAATTATTGCGATGAAAAAAGTTGTTTTTAATTAAAATATAGCGTGTTTTTACTATTCATCAAAATATGAAAGTTACCAGAATAATATGAAAAATTTATCCAAAGTAAATTTTTATTTCATGATTAAAAATAAGAATTTTTTTTTGTAAAATTGAACTTATAAACATGTCAAAAACTAGATTTAATGTGGGTGCGCCATCAAAAGGCGGCAAAACTGCATTTTTTGAAAAATACTTATTTTACCCGAAAAATTTATTTTGTTCTTATACCATGTTTTAGAAAATGTGCAAGATGAATAATAATGTTATAAGATTCAAAATTTACTAAAAACTATTCATAACGTCTAGTTCATACTAATATTATAATAATATATCATTGTTTAGTAAAACCTGGTATTGCGTACAACACACGCTATCGAGGAAGGTCGTGATTGCGTGTAATGCAAGCCAAGTCAGGGTTGCGTTTTGTGAAAGTATCCTTCATTGTTTCATATAACATAATCCAACCATATTTCATTTATACATTGAATATATATATATATATACTCAATGTTGCGTAGAATAACTATTATCAAAATTGTGTGTAACATGATCCAAGAATAGTGTTGCATATACTGCAAGCTAATACGGTGTTGTGTATAGCGTAAGGTAATCTTGGTGTAGCATACAACACAAGAAATTAATGAAATTAAAAGAATATTTTTCATAAAATCTCGGGGTGTTACATTCTACCCCCCTTAAAATGAATTTTGCCCTCGAAATTCGTCGGGGTTATAAATGGTTTACTATTCGAAAGTTTCTTTAATAGAAACCCACATCGTAAAAAGGAATACCAAAACATGGCTTTAAAAACTAAAGAATGAAATGTAATGGTTACCCAAATTAACTTATCACTGGGTTTCCACGTAGAAGAACATAGGTGAAAATATGGATATGGAAGAAAAATATAACCATCAAGTTCTGATGGAGAGTGGTAGAGAACATGGCTATGAAAAAGCCAAAAATTAAAAAGCCATAAATTTGTGATGATCTAAGGTACCATTTGATTAATCGGATATATGGGCACTAAGACAACATTTTTTTTTTCAAGATCATTTCCCTAAAGTTGAAGAATTTGAATTAGAATAAATACTTACTTTATTTTGGTACAATCTCACTTTTGTTCGTGCTTTGAACAATTTCCAGTTCATCTCTTAAAGAAATGAAGTTGAATTTGTTATTCGTGAAGTGTTAGCAGATCATGTGATATAATTATGGGTCATTCCATCTGTCTCAAACAAGAGTTTAGCAAAAGTTATCAAAAAATACATAAGTCCAACTATAGTGAGATTAATCATATATGGTTCCTAAAATGGACTTATACTTCATATATCATACTGCTTAATATAATAAAACTAGTTTCTACTAAATAGGGACTTCCTGTAGGCCAGTGGTAGGCGATAAAGGGCTGTCACACATCGGTTGTGGGTTCGATTCCCACAGCCTTGTCCGACGCGATGGGCTGTCGCTCGTCCTGCAGGTTGTCCTTTTTCTAAAGCTATATTACTATAACATCCCATCAACAATATCAAAAAAGTTTTATCCTTAAACAATACTAACTTATGTCCAACATAATCCATTCCAATCTTTAGGCTTATCTAAAATACTTCGGTCCATGCACATAGTATAAAGAAAATGATCACGTGAATTCCCTCATTTATCCCCCAGATATATCTTGTTGGACAAATTATAAACATGTGAATACCTTAATCATGTATTCTCTTGAAGAATGAATATCCATTGAACCATAGTGAAAACATGAATGCTGTTAAAAGTTAACACTTTCCACATACCAAAATCCTCAAAATTCTATATCCTCAAACCATGATATGAATTAGTCCTTATACCAATCATGAGCTCATGAATACTATCAAACATATTAGATTCTCTTTATCCCTTCATTAGGTGCATATCATCTACTTTCCAAAAATATTTCAATCACTTTTCATGGTTACCGATGCCATAAAATTATTGAAAACCACAATAGACCAAAACATAAATATTCCAATATTCCACGATACTATATACAACCTTATTCTGGAATCCCATTACATAAACACTTAATCATTCCACGACATTGTTGTCATATTCAACATCGCCAATGGTGATCGCATGTGACTTCCCTTTTTCCTTTTCCTTAAGTGGTTGCTCATGTCGATCATCACTAACCCTTGGATGAGGTCATTTATTAAAATAATGCCCCATTTCCTTGCACTTGAAGAATTGAAGTGCAGTAGGTTCATTCTGTGTATCCCTTCCTTTGTTTCCATCATTAGACATATTCTTCCCATCATTGCGACATTAAAATGCCTGATGACCTTCCTTTCCACATTTGAAACATTTACTTGTCCCTTTAAGACAATCTCCACCATGCTTCTTTCCACACTTTGAGCATAAGGAAACATTCATCTTCTTTTCACCATTATTCTGAGATTTCTCCTTGAACTCCATCTTTCATTTCTTTTCAAAACTATGAGATGGATAAGTAACACCAACTTCTATTTCTACCTTGATAGCAGAACGCACAATTTCTTCATAGTTACTGAAGTCTCTTATAGCTAATGCCTTTCGAAGATTTGGTTTTAATCCACTGAAGAATCGATCATCTTTACTTTCAGGTTGGATGATAAATCCAGATGCATACCTTGCAAGCCTTGTAAAATTCGCTCCGTATATACCAACAGATTCATCATCCTTTTGTTTTATTTCAATAAACTCCTTCTTCATCTTTGTTCGAAGAATATGAGGGAAGTAATTACTGAAAAATAAGTTCTTGAACTCTTCCCATTCCATGGATTCAATTTCTTCTCTTTGCCTCGTATTGTTGATAAGATTCCACCATTGATCAGCTTCACCTTCCAAACGATATACTGCTAAGATGACTTTATCATGTTCAGAACATTGAAGAACTGAAAATATCTTTTCAGTGGTACTGATCCATTGTTCAGCAACAAGTGGATCAGAAGACCCACTAAAAGAAGGTGGATGTTGCCTAATGAAGGACTCAATAGAATGTTGTTCCTTTCTCTGCTCATTTGGAAGTCCAGAATGATTCATAGCTTGTGTAATTATAGCAATAAGTTTTTGCACTCCATCTCCCATAACATTTTTTTGTTCAGGAGGACAATCATTGCATTGTCCATTACATTGATCAACACGGTTCCTTCGGGTTCCACCCATCGTCTAAAACCCAAAAAGAATAGTGTGAGAGGCAAAAATAATGCTAGGGAAAACAACATAATAAAGGGGGAGCACCCTCAATATCTAATATCTTAAGTTAAATTCTAAGATCATTATCATAGTTCTAGGACTATATCCTATACGTATACTTATCCGTAGGTACATCCCTAGACATAACTTAGAAATATCTCTAGGGATCTCACTAACGTTTTCGCATCCTAGTTTCCAAAGGTTGACTAAACCTTTCCTATGATACCAAATGTATAGAACCGAAGCTTAACGTACATAGAAATTACATTACTTTTTCAAAATACTTAGTACATAACAAAAACACCCACACATAAGGACTGTAATAGTTTAGTGTCTTTGGAAACTCGGAATATAATCTTCTAATCGTGGTGAAAGATCATCAACATCTCCCATAAAGATCTTCTTTTTTTAAACCCAAATCCTTTCGTTATATCCTGGGGAAAAGAAAACATAAAAGGGTAAGCTCAAATGCTCAGTAAGGGTAAACAAAATAAATATCAATCACGTCATATTCATAAGAACATATCTTTTGGAAATATTAACCTGCAAAAGAGATCATAATTTCATAACATGGGATAAATGATAGTAGTGAAATGTAATCCCAATAATCATAACTTAAAACATGAAACTTTTTGGCTTACACACATAATCATAGATAATCATTTCTTATTAGTCAAGACTCATTTCCAAGACTATCTTAGTGGACAAAGTCCCTTTCTGAACCGAGTTCACTCCTCGTTTCAGTCCTGTTTCACTGAACCGGTACAATCTACCGTTCCAGCCATGTCTATCTCATGAGATATAAAATCTTTACCCAATGCATTGGAGGGAGATATAGGTCCCACCCATATCATAATGATACCATTCTTATGTGTGCCACAAAATCATAAACCATACAACATAGCATAACCCATGTAATAAAAATGGGAATCTTAAACATCGTGACATCATAAAACAATTTATATAAGATAAAAGAATTCATAAAAATATAATTCCATCACAACATAATCAAATAAAAAAAACAGAACCCTTTATTATCTTATATGGAAAATAATTTTGATAAAACACTTGAACTCCATTATTGAGGAAAATATCCTTTCTGCTTCAAAAACACTTTTCCTTTCTTAACATGTCGTACACTTATAAATTAAAATAATTTGATTAAAAATAAACTTGAAAACTTATAAAGGAAGCTTCTTGTAAATAATGTTTTAAAAATCCATTCATGCCGTATAAGTTAAAAAAAACATTCTTCGTACTTTTGTTGGAAAAGTCAAAAAGTACCTCGTAAGAAAAATGACAAAAGATTCCTTTCATATCTTTTACTAAAAACTCACCGAAGGGTAAAATTGGATTTAAAAATTTTTAGGTGGATGGAAGTAATATTAAATTTTGAGGAAACATGGATGTGGATGATAAAATGCACTCTAGTAAATACAGAAGTATAAACAATCTCGGATAAAAATGAGATTGTGATATTTCCCTTACCTTAGGTCCGATTTTCTTCGTAAGTGTCCAAAACTCCTGTATAATGATTTAAATAATGTTATTGACTTATTACAGAATCATACTTATTGTTATGATATCATATATGGTCATATTCTTATCTAATTATTAGTAATATTTCATTACTACTTGTTATTCAGGCGTTTATTACTTTTTTTGTTCTTATGCGTGTTTATCAAATAAATTCTTATTCTTATATTTAGGTTATAGATACCTCATTTACAGAATGGTATTATTGTAATATATATCATATTAATTCATTCAATTCATTTATATAATCATTATTCAATGAAGATCATGTAGAACGAATCGCATCACATCGTGGAGATGGTATTCCGTACGTACGCACGAGCGATGATATCGTTCCCATGAACGTGGAATTGTATAGGAGTGTATGTATACTATTTCAGAATCAATATCACTTTTTAATAGTCATATATAGTCATTATTTACACCATTATACCCATCCAAGTAAGGTGGTGGTGGAAAATAGATTACACCACGACATGGAGACGGTATTCCGTACATACGCACGCGCGGTGATTTGTTTTTCCGTAGGATGGATAGATGGTGAAATAGGGTTTTTTCATACTTATAATAACATATCAGTATATGAGTGATACTGATGTTATTACTTCATAGTGAAACAACTAAATAAGAAGAAGTGGGAGAAGAAATAAAGATGAAAGAATCGGTAACGGAAATTACCTCTTCTTTGAAGCGCCTCTTTGAGACCTCCTCTTAGGGCACTAAAATTGGTCTTTAAGGAAGAACAGAACCTCTAGGATGTTTCTAGGGAAGTTTAAAAGATAATTTTTCAGATTTTTTCCGAGCTTGAATGCTCAAAGTGTTGTGAGGAAGAGAGGGAGGGGGTGCCCTTTTATACGGGAGGAGAGGGGCACATTTGGAATAACTAAAAATATTATTTTATTATAAAGACAAATTCGGTTTTAAATAGATCAAAATTGATTTATTTTGAAGCTAAGGTTGGGATGGGTCGAACTCCTCTCATACAATAGAATTTAGACAAGTTTAGGTTCCTATTTTAACCTTATCATTTAGATTTTACATTAAGTTAAATAATTTTACTTTTACTGTTTCTTCTTGTGTTCTTATACTATAAGGTTAATAAACATACTAGAAGAAGCCAAACGAACCCCAAGTTGTCTATTATTAATATATATAACCTTATATAAGTCATTTGGCCGAAACATAGATTTTTAGGAATAAAATAACAATTAATAATATAATATTTGTTTTAAAAACTATTTTATGTCAGTGTTGACACTATTTAGTAATTGATTTTTTTGAAAATCATAACATAATTATTAGTTCGAAAAAATTAATTAAATAAATACTAACATGTCATATTAATCTATAAAATTAGTTTAATTCATAAAAAGTCTTAAATTACATTTATTTGGGTTTTTATAACATCAATTATGTCAATATTTCATTAATAAGACAATTACTGGATCATCTTTGTGTCATAATAAATGATAATTATTTAATCTCTAAAAATTCTAAATAAATTCCTATTATGTAGATAATTGTATTATATTTCTGGAGACTATTCATGTTCGAAGTTTCATGAAGTGTATAACTAAATTAAAATTATTATACTTATAAGATTTATGAAAGTTACATTTTGTCACATTCTTTGGTTTTAATAATAATTAAATTATTTTCATGGAAAAAAGTACATTAAATGAATCTAATCAGACCCTTAGGTTATATGGGTCTAATTTTAGTCATCCAATAGGATTTTTACATGTTTTAGGGTAATTTTATAATATTATATTTACCCTTAATTACCCGATTTACCTTTAACTATAGTAAATAAAATTTACCGTAGTTACTACTCATAATTTCCAAAAATAAAAAGTAGCTTATTAACATAATTTGGATCCACTGATTCCAAATATGGAATCCATTTTTCCAAATTCAATAGACAAAAGTTCCAGAAATTAAATTAAAATTAATCCCGTTGTCGAAATAAAATGGGTTTTTCTTTAAAACATTGCAAAAGATTGAATTGATTTATCCTACGAATTCAAGGTAGAATCAATGCTAATGACATAAATTATATTAAATTGTAAAAATATATTCTATTTATACTTTAAAACCATTCAATATTATAATTTAACCATATAAATTATTGTGATGAAAAAATTTGTTTTTAATTAAAATATAGCGTGTTTTTACTATTCATCAAAATATGAAAGTTACCAGAATAATATGAAAAATTTATCCAAAGTAAATTTTTATATCATGATTCCAAAGAAGAATTTTATTTTTTCAAATTGAACTTATAAACATGTCAAAAACTAGATTTAATATGGGTGCGCCATCAAAAGGCGGCAAAACTGCATTTTTTGAAAAATACTTATTTTACCCGAAAAATTTATTTTGTTCTTATACCATGTTTTAGAAAATGTGTAAGACGAATAATAATGTTATAAGATTTAAAATTTAGTGAATACTATTCATAACAGCTAGTTTATACTAATATTATAATAATATATCGTTGTTTAGTAAAACTCAGTATTGCGTACAACACATGCTATCGAGGAAGGTCGCGATTGCGTGTAATGCAAGCCAAGTCAGGGTTGCGTGCTGTGAAAGTATCCTTCGTTGTATCATATAACATAATCCAACCATGTTTCATTTATACATTGAATATATATATATATATATATATATATATACTCAATGTTGCGTAGAATAACTATTATCAAAATTGTGTGTAACACAATCCAAGAATAGTGTTGCGTATACTGCAAGCTAATACGGTGTTGCATATAGCGCAAGGTAATCTTGGTGTAGCATACAACACAAGACATTAATGAAATTAAAAGAATATTTTTCATAAAATCTCGGGGTGTTATATGTAATGTAGATAACCAATCCATACCCAAGATGACGTCGTAAGGCCTCAACACCGCTACAAGAATATCCCAGACGAAGCTCTCGCCTCCTAGAGTAAGCTCACACTGACGGCACTAGTGTGTAATCATCGAGTCTGATCCCGTAGGAGTCTCTAGCTGTAAAGATTGAGCTAACAGCTCCTTCAGAATCTCCGAGCTCTGAAAAATGGCAGCAGAAATAAAATAATGACTTGCACCTGTGTCAATAAGAACTGCAACATGGGTGGATTAGACACAGATAGTACCTCGAATCGTCTCAAGTGCACCGTGGTTGTAAGCATCTACTGCCTGGAGCTGAGCCTTCCTCTGCCCGCCAGCTCCCTGTGGTCGGGGTGGACCTCCTAGGGGTGGTGTTGGTAGAGCCTCGAAGCATCATCCACCACCAGCTGCTCATCCAGCTCCTCTACCTCATCCACCTACTCCCTAGAGACCGCCACGGTCAAACCTATGCCTCTACAAGGGAGGTCCCTACACTTTCTGTTGCTCGTCTGCATGGCGGGTCGGGTTGTCATGAGCCATGTGGCCCTGCCCGCCACATGCATAGCACTGCCTGATACTTGTAAGGCTGGCTCTACTCCGTGTACCCCGCACAGCAGAACCCGTGTCTTGAGGTCGCCCACCAGATGGCCTGGTCTGCTTGGAACCCTGCGTCATTTATCGACTGCCAGCTGTGGAAGACTCTGCTCCGTGCCATCCTTCAGTGGGTCTCGCAGCTAATGGATGCTCGGCGAGAACGCTCTCCACTAGTAGAGCTCGCTCTAGCTCCCCTGTCTGGGTTGGGATGCTGAGTGGAATCATCGAAGCTCTAATCTCATGCCTCATCCCCTGCTCAAAGGTCTGGGCCTGGAAGAATGGGTCCCGTTCCGTGTCCGTGGAATAGCGTGAGAGGTCAGCAAATATCGCCGAGTACTGGGCTACTGACATGTTGCCCTACTACAGCTGTAGTAACTCCTGGATGCGCACCGCAAGGAGGGTGGCCAGAACGAACTCTGAGCAGAAGAGGCTCCCGAAGTCCGTCCAAAGAAGAGATTCATAATCGTTCACCTGGAGCATTACGCTCCGACATCTACCTGCTGCTGCGTGTAGGAGACTCGCAGCAAGGATAACCATGAGGTCTACTGGCACACTATGGGAATGTGGGGTTTTCCCCACACTTCCATACCAATAGTTTCATGAAACCGTTGGTAAAGGATGGTTTAGGGAAGATTTTACCAAAGGTTCCTCAGAACCATTGGTATAGGTGTGTTTGTGGGAGCTTTTACCAATGGTTCTAATGAACTGTTTGTATAGATATAGTTTAGGGGAGTCTTACCAATGGTTCAATGAGAAACGTTTGTATAGGTGTGGTTTGGGGAAGATTTTACCAACGGTTCTAAGGAACCGTTGGTATAGGTTTGGCTTGAAGATATATTCCAACGGTTTTTAAAAACCTTTGGTAAAACTGTCCCCCAAATTACCAATGGCCCGTCATTTCCCCCATTCGTGATACAGAACCCTAAACGGGAGCGGGCGATCTTAGAGCTCCTTCGGCGGGAGCAGTTTGGCGATCTTGGAGCTCCTTTGGCTTCCTCTACCTCCATCCCATATAAGGTGTTGAATCTCCTTCTGAATCTTATCAGACCCATCCTAAATTAAGTATTTTCTTAACTGGTACCTTATTTTTATTGAAATTTATCTAATATTTCAGTTTTTAATTTTTATTTGGATGTGTACATGTTTTTGTTTCTGTTTTTATTTAACCAATATGTTATGACCTTCTATCGTCATGAAGATGTGTCCAATGGTTCTTTGATCATTGTTTTGTGGAGAATGATTGGTTTAGGACAAGCATTAGAAGTAGCTTCCAATGAGACCATTTTAGTATAAGGGAAACAAGATTATGATCTAAAAGGGGTGATTGATTTGGTAGAGACCAAACAAAGTTTGTTCCTTGTGTTCAAGAACCATAAATAGAGTGTTCCAATTAGGTGGTCATCAGTTAAAGATGTAGGTAATATTTCCATGTCCTGTTTCATGAAGTTGAATATGTGGCGCTATAGTGATTTTGGATTGTATGAGGTACTCTTAGTATATTTTAAACCCTTATTTGTTCTATATTCATTTAAATTGATTCAATATCATTTTTTTCACACACACCATTATATCCTCTCAAACTATATTTAGAGTGTATTTTTATTCTTATGGTGTTAAATATTTTTGTAAATGTCCATAATAGCTTCTTTTCTGTGTTCTAGGGGTTTAGACTGATGACAGGGCTGCATGATTATTCTGGGGGAATTCTTTTCATATAAATATACTATACTATGTCATCAAATTAATCAACTAGTTATATTCCTTACAGATTTTTATCAAATGATTCTGAAGGAGGGTTGTGTAATCATATGGGATAGAAAAAATATAGTTTTTGTTATTGAGTTAGAATTTTAGGTGGGAAGTTGATATGTTGACCACCTAGTTTATGTGATTGTTTATACATTTATAGAATAGATTAAAGCTATTATGTTGGAGGACACCAAGGTTGTTAGGGTTTTGTTTTTGTTTTGTATGAGGTGGTTGTGATGATACCCCCCATGACATGATGTTGAGATTGAGATAGACCAAAATACTGGTGCTTCTCTAATTTCAATAGCTCTTAGTCCGTTGTATCCAATATTGACACACAAAATTATTTTTATAAATCAAATTTTATTGAATTGTAATAATTAATATGTCACAGTGTCAATCATTAAAAAATAATTCATAAACTATATGTTCATTTCATCTATCAATATAATGATTAAAGATACATTATAGGGCTGGAAAATCATATTCATGAGATCTATGAAGAAACTTATAGTGTTTATCAACCCAAAAGTCATGGAAAAAAATTATAAAAACCATATATACTCCTAAACTCAATCTTGGGAATGATTCTTTATATGACCCACTACTAATGGTATTTTTAAGGATATTAATCCATAGAAACCAGCAAAATGTCCTATAACAGATCAATTTTTTCTAATATTTGTTATAGAGAACTTCTTCAACTCTATTAACTAATTAAGAATCATTTAGTCCAAAAAATCAATAAAATACCATCTTACATCTATGAAAATATAATTTTATCACCTTATAGACATGTGCCCTGTATGATAAT
The DNA here is from genome assembly GCA_963277665.1 of Viscum album. Lineage (NCBI taxonomy): Eukaryota > Viridiplantae > Streptophyta > Magnoliopsida > Santalales > Viscaceae > Viscum > Viscum album. The sequence goes on along the minus strand of OY728121.1, from coordinate 1,399,685,100 downwards.
TATATTTCCCTAAAACATTTCATAATACATTTTATATACTCAGAGGGACCATCCCACTCTAAGAACCTACCATGATTCCAATCCATCCTCATAATTATTTCCTCATCAAACTCTATGTGTAAAATTTCCACACCTATAACTACATTTGTTGATAGCCCGCCCACCCCACCCCCGGACACCACCCACCACCTTGGACAGCCCGTACCCCCTGACAGCCCCCCCACCCTTGTTGACAGCCGCCCACCCCACCACCTGACACCCGCCCACCACCCCCATGACATCCCATCCCCCTGAACGCCCCCACCCCCGGAAAGCCCCCCCTTGGAAATCCCCCCACCCCCTTGACACCCTCGACCCCACTGGACATTGCCACCACCCCCGTGGACAGCCCGACCACCCCCCCGTGGACAGCCCGCCCACCCCCCTAGACAGCCCGCCCACCCCCTGGACACTCTAGACCCCCTGGACATCCCCTCCACCCCATGGGTAGTCCGCCCACCCCCTAGACACCCTGTAACCCCCTCGAACATCCCCACCCACCCCCTGGACACCCCGCTCACCTCATCGGACAGCCCACCCATCCCCCTGGACTCCCCCTACCCCATTGGATAGCCTGGAACCCCCCCTGCGGACAGCCCTCCCACCTAGACACCCCGACCCCCCTAGATAACCTCCGACCCCCTGGAGACCTCCGACCCCCCAAATAGCCCCAACACCCCCCTAGACACCCTGCACCCCCCTTGGATAGTCTCACCACTCCCCTAACCCTCATCCTACTCCTCATCCCGATCTCCCTGAAGAAGTTAAAGTATAAAACTCATGTACTCCCAACAAGATACTTAAGGATTAAGTATTCCTTGACCCACTTCCAATATCTTACTGGGAAATCCATGAATGTAGGCATTAGAAATTTTGTATCTTATTTTCTTATATACAATTAATTTTTTTGTATTTCTTAATATGATTCTCTTATAGAGTAATGTGTCAGTTATGCTTTTATATAAAGTAAACAATTGTCATTTACCTAAATATTTTTTTGATTAAACTTCAATATTATTTAATTTCTTTGAAATGACTTATTATAATTTTTTTACAGAATGGACAGAAGTTGGATGTATGAAACTGATCGGATTTCAACCGATTTTCAAAATAATTTGAACAAATTTCTAGATTTTTCATTTGACAAGGCTTCAGATAGTTGTCACATACACTGCCCATGTTTTAGTTGTGTTGGAAGACCTTGGTTGAGTCGTGAATTAGTTAGCTATCATATAACCAAATATGGTTTCCAAACAAACTATTATGTGTGGTATCACAATGGAGAGAAAATGGAATCTCAAAATGTTGATGATCCAAATGATAGGACTGAATTGAAGAGTTTGATATATGATCAGTTTCAATTTATTCGGCATCATGAGAAGTAAAGGATGTCTAGCCAACAATATTTCGAATCAAGCACACATGATGCGTCCAATGAAAATGATGATGTTGACAAGGTGAAAAAATTGAATGATGCTGCGATGACTCCAGTATATCGACAATGTGGTAAAATGAAAAAGTTGGAATTTTTAATCCGATTGTTTCATGGGAAAACTATGTATGGGATTTCAAATACTATAATTGATTACATTCTTACCTTCTTGAAGGACTTACTTCCAGATGATGCAGATATTCCCTCAAACAATAATATGGCCTGGAATTTAGTTGATGAACTTATATTCTCAAAAAAAAATTCATGCTTTCCTGAATGATTGCGACTTATTTTGGGAGGAAACTACTGAAAGAAATGATTGTATCAAATGTGGAACCTCTCGATGGATGCCAAAAGATGATGGAACACCATCTCATGTGCCAAAAAATGTAATGTGGAACTTTCCATTGATCCCCAGATTACAGAACCTTTTCACGTCTGATGAAATATCTGAAAAAATGCGATGGCATGACACCGAGAGAAAAAAGAATAATGAAGAGTTGGTTCACCCTACAGATGGATTTTCATGGTAGAGATTTGATGCTCAATATCCTAAATTTTCATCCAACATACGTAATGTGATATCGGGTCTTTCATGTGACGGTTTTAATCCAATTGGGCAGGTGCTTACTTCGCACAACACATAGCCGGTTTTTCATACACATTTATAACCTTCCCCCTTGGTTGTGTATGAAAAAGCCTTACACTTTCTTGAGTATTCTGATATCTAGACCTTATGATCCCAAAAATGATATAGATGTATACATGCAACCTTTAATAAATGAGTTGAAACTTCTTTGGGATGTGGGTGTGACCACATACGATGCATGATCGAAAGACATATTTCAGATGCATGCTGCTCTAATGTGGACAATCAATGATTTTCCTGCTTATGAAATGATGTCTGTATGGAGCACAAAAAGAAAATTGTCATGTCCTGTTTGTATGAAGAATACTCGATCGAGAAGACTGAAATATCGTTGTAGTTTTAGTTTTATGGGACATCAACGATTTTTGCCAATGAACTATCCATATAGAAACAATCATTGAAGATTTGACAATACCATGGAGAATGACGATCCACCTCTGTGTATGTCTGGAACTGATGTGCTTAATGAATTGAAAGATTTCAGTTATTCATTTGGGAAGGGTGTAATGAAATCTAGAAAGAGGAAGAATGTTTCCAATGATACCTGTTACAATTGAAATAAGAAGAGTATATTCTTTGAGTTGTTGTATTGGTCAACCAACTTGTTACGCCATTTCTTAGACGTAATGAACATTGAAAATAATATAGGTGAAATGTTGCTTTTGATTCTTCTAAATGTCAAGGGGAGGACAAAAGATGATTTATGATCTCGGAGTGACTTGGTAGATTGGGGGATCAGACCAGAATTGCATCCTGTCTGTATCAGTGAAAATAAATGGCAAGTTCCATGTGATTCTTATGTGGTGACACTGCTGAGAAAAATCAATTTCTGGAAGTGCTAGAGACTATTAAAGTTCATGATGGCTATTCAAGCAATACATCAAAACGGGTCAACAGAAAAGAGTTGAAGATGAAATCTTTAAAGACTCATGATTATCACATCCTTTTTCATGAGTTGATTCCAATAGAAATCTGTCATCTCTTGTCCAATAATGTTAGAGTCTCAGTTATTCGGTTGTGCTATTTTTTAGGTATATTTGTTCTAAGAGGTTTTCTAAATCCTTTTTGCTAAAATTGTTGGCAGAGACACCATTAATTTTGTGTGAGTTAGAAAAAATATCCCCTCCATCATTTTTTACATGCATGTTGCATCTAACTGTCCATCTTCTGAACGAAATACTTCTTGGAGGACCTGTTGATTTCCGTTGGATGTATCCAACTGAAAGAAACATGTGCACATTGAATTCATATGTTCGGAACAGGAATTATCCCGAAGGTTCTATTGTGAATGGTTTACTTGGCTCAAGAATGTATGTATTTCTGCTCAATGTATTTGTTTGATCTTACTACAAGAATAAACATACCAATGATAAATGAAGAAGAACAGTATGGGAAAATTGAACCCAGTTTTCCATCACTTCCTCAGACAGGAGGAATTCCGGGATCATATACATTGACGACATTAAGCCTTAAAGAGCGAGAGATGGCACATCGCATAGTGTTGTTCAATTGTGACTTGTTCGATGAGTATATCAAGTAAGTAAATTGTACATGTATCTCTTATCTTGTCTCTTTTAATTTTAAATATTGTTAAACTATTATTATTTTCATCTACATGGAATATAAAGAATTGATATATAGATAGTATCATTCTTTATCTTTGAGAAGGAAAGATATTTTTCATAGAAAAGGGTTTTCTTCTTGGTTGAAATTTAAGGTAAAAATATTTATGTAATAACTAAATAAATATAATATTTATTAAGTTTACTATTTTTTTATATTTTAGGTATCGAGTTTTCCTGCATACTCTGTTTTTGAGGAAATAAGAGCTTTGGCTTTTAGTCCTAGTACCGTGGTTCATTCTTGAAAATCCCTTTTGATCAATGGATATAAATTGATTATCACTAAACAAGCAAGAAACATGAGAACACAACATAATGGTGTTATTCTAACTACCACAATAGACTGTTATGCCAGTTCATTAGATACTAGACCTCGTTCTGAAAATGTTTCTTATTATGGATTCATGGAGAAAATAATAATTTTGGATTATTACTAACATGGTCAAGTCACAATGATGAAATTTCAATGGTTTGATTCAATGACGAGGCAAGGCACCTTTATTGATGATTACGGATTTCAAGTTATTGACATGACTCACACTCTTGCCACCAATGAACCATATGTATTGGCATCAATGGTGAAACAAGTTTTTTACATCAAAGATCATTGTCATCCTAAATTTGGTGTAATTATTGAAGTAAATCCGAAACATGTTTTTGATGATGGTGATGATGAAGTTGACACTATCCCTACTGCAATTGGAAGCAATCCGTTTATTACTTATGATGACGCCAATAGATCAATTTTTAGAGTTGATTGTGAACCCGAAGATGTGGTGGGAAATATATAAAATCATATAGTCATGTTCTCACCTACATGTTTCACCTACATCATTCAGAGTGTGTATCCTAGTACTTACCTTCAAACCACTATAAATATTCTTTTACTTTATGTTTTTTTATCAGAATGGTTTTTCTATATTTTTTTTGGGTTACACATTAGTTATCTGTTTCTAATTACTTCCATATTTGTTTTCATTGCAGGAAATGACACCCATTGAAGAGAGGCGACAGAAAAAGATGACATATAATAATTGTCGCATGATACAAATGGGTGTTCCTCCACTCATCCCTGTTGTGAGTATTTTAATTCAAATATAAATATTTCAATAACTTATAATATCATGTGTATACTTTTATGTAAAACTTTTTTTCAGGATCGACCCCCTAGATGAGAGATATCTGATGAGGAGCCTCATATTTCTCCCAGTAGAGAGGTTGGTGGTAGGAGGGGGGGGTGTCAGAGATGGACGATCATCTAGTGGTCCCGTTACTGAGGCCGGTGGTACGAGGGCTCGTGGGGCGAGAGTTAGAAGATACACTTCCATAGACATATCTTCTTCGCCCCATTTGATCTTGGCATGTCTTCAGGGACACACATGATATTTAGACCTCCGATGTTTACACTACTAGTTGGCCCGACGTCTATGCCATCATCTTTTTCTTATGGTTCATTATATCTGAGCTATTATATTCCAACTTCTTCGACTCCTGCTGCGACACGGTATGTGGATGAGGAGCATACACTGAGGGACACTCCACCTGTACAAGATATTCCTTTATCTTCTGCACATCCAGTGATTCCCATTGATCCTACTACCACAGATATATTTATATAACTCTATCAAATTTTTATACAAAAATTTATTTTTATTATAACTTGTACTGATATTGTTTTTCTTTAATAACAGATTCATCTACAGATAGGAGGCAGGGGAGGGGGTGTATTTGCTTGCGTGTGGTATGGAGCCGCCAGACACAGTTGATGGTTGAATACAATGTTGATGAAAAAATGTTGATAAATCTGAGTTGGAATGTCGGGGTTTTTTTGGAGACGCTAGCCAAATACTCCGATATCATTCCGATCAGCACTCCCTCTTGAAGACATCTCCCACATGAATTCAAAGATAACACTTGGTAAAAAATATGGGTAAAAAATATATTGGATTTAATGTAGTATTTTTTTGAATTTATATGAACTAATGTATTGGGTTTCAGCTTTAGTTTAACTTTCCTGATGGTGAAGTTGCACGACCAGCGCGTTTATAAGAGTTATGAGACTTTGGAGAGATTATAAGCATGACCTGTATGTTGGCTGGTGTGATAGAGTGGGAAAGGAGTTAGAGACATTACCTATCGTGGATGGCTTCCCGATAGAGAAATATCACCAAATGATTACCCATTGGGCGACTTCCAAATTTAAGGTATTAATCTCATTTGAGGTATTTAAATGAGGGTTTTTATATTTTTCATTAATATAATATTATTTATTATTAAACATTATTTAGGAATCTTCTGAAAAAACAAAAAAAACATTGATTGAAAAAAATACCTCCACACTTTGGGGTGTACAACTATGCAGATCATGAGAGGCAGCTGGTACGATATAGTTGTTTATAATTTTTCATTAGGACGTTCCCTTTTTATAGTTTTCTACTTAAATTATGTGATTTATTGAATATTGAATATATAATTATACTTGCACTTTATATTGTTTCAAAGTCATTACAGAAGAAAAAATTGAATATTGAAGGATGTATCCCTCAAAAAAAAAATCTCGAGTAGAAGAAAAAAAGATGGAACTGCGGTAAATGAATCAACCCAAGAAAAGATTGAAAGTTTTAATTTTTTTACTTCAAAGTTTAATATCTATTTTGAAATTTGTTAATCTATTAATATTTTTAACAGGCTGCTTTAGAGGCTCTTGATTCCCAGGAGCCTGACAATTTTGGGCCACACGCTCATTTATATCAGGTTTTGGGAGAGGAGCACTCTGGTTGAGTACGCTGCTGACCTGGTAAGAATATAGTCCCAACGAGGTATTGGTCCTCCCCAGGTATCCATTCACGTGCCACTGAGTTGGAACAGGTCAAGGGGCATGCAAGACAGTATGAATAAAGGGTCACATAGTTGTAAGTACAAGTTCAAACAAGGGAGAAAGAATTTATGAAAATGATGAAATCTTTATCTTCATCACTTCCACCAGAGGCTAGTGCGGCATGTCATACATTTATATCGTCGATGGGTGCATTATCCAATGCCCCAGGCGGAAGTGCTAGTGGAGGTCGAGATGATGATGTTCCTGTTGATGACGAGGATGCTGAAGAGGACGAGGGAGAGGATGAGGATGAGGATGAGGGCAAGGATGGGGCCGGGGGCGAAGATGTGCCAACGACGAGGATTTGGCCGAGGATGATGATGAGGCCGACGATGAGCATGGGGATGATGACAAGGACGACGATGATGACATAGATAGCAGCGAGTGTTTCCCTATTAGTAATACATAGTATGTATTGTTATTTTTAAATATTACTATATCTTTATGTAAACTTATTTCATGAATGAGATGGTGCTGGGGGAAGAGGTTGGGCAGGGGGAGGGGAGGGGAGGGGAAGGGGGATGCTGGAGGAAAAGGGTGGGCAGGGGGAGGGGAGGGAAGGGAAGGGGAGTGGGGGAGGGGAGGGGAGGGGGCTGCTGGGTGAAAAGGGTGGGGAGGAGGGGAGGGGCAGGGGGCTGTTGGAGGAAAAGGGTGGGAAGGGGGGGAGGGGAGGGGAGGGGCTGTGGCTGGGCAGGTTGGAGGGGAGGGCAGGGAAGGGGAGGGGAGGGGAGGGTAGGGGAGAGGCTGGGTGATGGAAGGAGGGAGGGGGATGCTGGGGGAAAAGGTTGGGCAGGGGGAGGGGATGCTATGGGAAAAGGGTGGGCAGGGGGGAGGGGAGGGGAGGGGAGAGGAGGATGATGGAAGGAGGGAGGGTGTGCTGGGGGAATAGGTTGGGCAGGGGGAGGGGAGGGGGCTGTTGGGGGAAAAGGGTGGGCAGGGGGGAGGGGAGGGGAGGGGCAGGGGCTGGGCAGGTTGGAGGGGAGGGCAGGGAAGGAGATGGGAGGGGAGGGTAGGGGAGGGGGCTTCTGGGGGAAAATGTTGGGTAGGGGGCTGCTGGAGGAAAGGGGTGGGCAGGGGGGAGGGGAGGGGAGGGGCTGGGCAGGTTGGAAGACAGGGCAGGGGAGGGGAGGGGAGGGGGCTGTTGGGATTTAAGATATGAAGTCAGTACACAATGGTTATTGCTGAAGTGGAATCTCATTTGGGCCAACTTGTATGTTTTAAACATGGTATAAAAAATTCTCCTTGGTTGGAAACTAATATTGTTATAAGGTGCATAATATTGATCATTCATGATGTCCTCTTCAAACAGACCTTTCGGGAGGGTGTCTTCGTTGCAGATGCATTTGGTTCTCAAGGTACTATCACCAATAATTGTATCATTTATCATGAATAATGGTCCTTTACATTTATGAATAACTCCAACGTATTATTAGATATATTTCCATTTCTATTCATATTTTCTAGCCTTCTAATTGAATTAGTCTCACTTATTGCAAATGTCTTATAAAACTTAACACTTACTATAAGAAGATAAAAAAATAATGGTTTATAATATTTTGATGCAGACCATGCAGGCAGATTTATCAAAGTTAGTGCTTATGAAGTGCTATCAGGAATGAAGGAAGTCATGTCCCTCCATAAATGGTACCTTCTTGGATATTTCATTTGATGATTTTTGCATGATCACTATGTCATTGATGACCGAGATAGGTTGTACTCTGAAATTGATCCTGAACAATGAAAATTAATTTCGATGCATTCAGGCTTAGATGTTATGCTAAATTGATGGTTCTGGTGCAAAAATAGAGGGATTCAAAAGTTCTTAGGTTGTTTGGATTTCCGTAAACTAGATAAACAAATCTGGTTTTGGGTTCTATAACATCTTATTACAATTGATATTGCACATTATATAACTATTATTCCCCAAATTCCTAACATTAGTTCCAACTCAGTCAGTCTTTCTGTAACTTTTATTCCTTATAGACTGTTACTCATTAGGTAAATGTTTTTCCTCAATATCATTAACTTTTATTCCTCCATTATGTATTTGTAATTTTTTTCAAAAAGACATCATTTTATGTGAATACAACAACTGAAAATATGGAAAACTGACCAAAGGAATTCGAATTCTATTGAAACATTAGGAAAAATATACATGGGTCATATATGATGTGTATGAGTCAACCCCGCCACAATCCAAGGCATGGTGTGGCCGGTATCACTCGAAGTGTCTCACTTTTATTTGAAATGGACAGGATTTTAAGTGAAAACAACAACCGGCATATGAAAAACCAACCAAACACATTCAGATTCTGTTGATACTTTATGAAAAGTTTCCATGGGTCATTTGTGACGTGTACGAGTCATCCCTGCCTCAATCCGAGGGCCGGTGTGGCCGGTACCACTAAATGTATCTTTATTTTGTTTAAAATTGATGTGCTTTTAAGTAAAACTAACGACATACGGAAAACCGAACAAACACATTCGTATTGTGTTGATACTTTAGGAAAATGATCCATGGGTCATTTGTGACATGTACAAGTCAACCACGCCTCAATCCGAGGCGTGGTGTGGCTGAAACCACTCAAAGTGTCTCACTTTTCTTTGAAATGGACAATAGTTTAAGTCAAAACTACAACTGACATACGGAAAATAGACCAAAAGCATTCAGATTCTGTTGATACTTCATGACAAGTATCCATGGGTCATTTTTGACATGCACGAGTCAACCCTGCCTCAATCTGAGGCAAGGTGTGGCCGATACCACTCAAACTGTCTCACTTTTATTTGAAATGGACATGATTTTAAGTGAAAACAACAACCGACATACAGAAAACTGACCAAACACATTAATATTCTGTTGATACTTTATTAAAAGATCCCATGGGTCATTTGTGATGTGTACAAGTCATCCCCACCTCAATACGATGGTCGGTGTGTCCGGTACCACTCAAAGTGTCTTTTTTTTGTTTAAAATGGATGCACTTTTAAGTAAAATAAACGACATACAGAAAACCAAACAAACGCATTCCGATTGTGTTGATACTTTAGGAAAAGTATCCATGATTCATTTTTGACGTGTACGAGTCAACCCCGCCTCAATTTGAGGCGCAGTGTGGCCGGCACCACTCAAAGTGTCTCACTTTTCTTTGAAATAGACAACAGTTTAAGTAAAATCAATAACTGACATACGGAAAACAGACCAAACACATTCAGATTCTATTTATACTTTAGGACAAGTATAAATGGGTCATTTTTGATGTGTAAGAGTCAACCCCACATCAATCTTAGGGCCGGTGTGGCCAGTACCACTCAAAGTTTCTTTCTTTTGTTTAAAGTGGATGCGCTTTTAAGTAAAAAAATGACATACAGAAAACCGACCAAACACATTAAGATTGTGTTGATACATTAGGAAAACGATCCATGGGTTATTTTTTGACGTTTAAGAGTCATCCCTGCCACAATCTGAGGCATGGTGTGGCTAGCACCACTCAAAGTGTCTCACTTTTCGTTGAAATGGACAACAGTTTAATTCAAAACAACAACTGACATACGGAAAATGGACCAAACACATTTGGATTCTATTGATACTTTAGTAAAAGTATCCATGGGTCATTTGTGACTTGTACGAGTCAACCCCGCCTCAATCTGAGGCTTCGTGTGGCCGATACCACTCAAACTGTCTCACTTTTATTTGAAATGGATTGGATTTTAAGTGAAAACAACAACCGACATACGGAAAACTGACCAAACGCATTCAGATTCTTTTGATACTTTAGGAAAAGATTCCATGGGTCATTTTTGAATTATACGAGTCAACCCTGCCTCAATCCGATGGCCAGTGTGGGCGGTACCACTCAAATTGTCTTTCTTTTGTTTAAAATGAATGCGCTTTTAAGTAAAATAAACAACATACGGAAAACCAACCAAACACATTCATATTGTGTTGATACATTAGGAAAACGATCCATGGGTCATTTGTGATGTGTACAAGTCAACCCCAGCTCAATTTGAGTCGTGGTTTGGCCGTCACCACTCAAATTGCCTCACTTTTCTTTGAAATGGACAACAGTTTAAGTAAAAACAACAACTGACATACGGAAAACGGACCAAATGCATTCGTATTCTATTGATACTTTAGGAAAAATATCAATGGGTCATTTTTAACATGTACGAGTAAACCCCACCTCAATCTGAGGGACGGTGTGGCCGGTACCACTCAAAGTGTCATTCTTTTGTTTAAAATGGATGTGCTTTTAAGTAAAATAAATGACATACGGAAAACTGACCAAACGCATTCATATTGTGTTGATACATTATAAAAACGATCCATGGTTCATTTTTGATGTGTACAAGTAAACCCTGCCTCAATTTGAGGTGCGTTCTGGCCAGAACCACTCAAAGTGTCTCACTTTTCATTGAAATGGACAACAGTTTAAGTCAAAACAACAAATGACATATGAAAAATGGACCAAATGCATTCGGATTCTGTTGATGATTTAGGAAAAGTATCCATGGTTCATTTTTGATGTGTACGAGTCAACCTCGTCTAAATATGAGGCACGGTGTGGCCGGTACCACTCAAAATGACTCTCTTTTATTTGAAATGGACAGGATTTTAAGTGAAAACAACAACCGACATACGGAAAACCGACCAAACACATTTGGATTCTGTTGATACTTTAGGACAAGTTTCCATGGGTCATTTGTGATGTGTACGAGTAAACCTCGCCTCAATCCAAGGGCCAGTGTAGCCGGTACCAATCAAAGTGTCTTTCTTTTGTTTAAAATGGATGCTCTTTTAATTAAAATAAACGACATATGGAAAACTGACCAAACACATTCTTATTGTGTTGATACTTTATGAAAATGATCTATGGGTCATTTGTGATGTGTAAGAGTCTACCCTGCCTCAATTCGAGGCTCGGTGTGGTCAACACCACTCAAAGTGTCTCGCTTTTCTTTGAAATGGACAACAGTTTAAGTAAAAACAACAACTAACATACGGAATATGGAACAAATGAATTTGTATTCTATTAATATTTTAGGAAAAGTATACATGGGTCATTTGTGACATGTAAGAGTAAACCCTGACTCAATCTGAGGGTCGGTGTGGCCGGTACCACTCAAAGGGTATTTCTTTTGTTTAAAATGGATGCACTTTTAAGTAAAACAAACGACATACAAAAAACTGACCAAACACATTCGGATTATGTTGATACTTTTGGAAAACGATCCATGGGTCATTTTGGATGTGTAGAAGTCAACCTCACCTCAATCAAAGGCGTGGTGTGCCCACACCACTAAAAGTGTCTCACTTTTCTTTGAAATGGACAACAGTTTAAGTCAAAACAACTACTGGCATATGGAAAATGGTCAAATCAAGTTCAGATTCTGTTGATACTTTAGGAAAAGTATCCATGGGTCATTTGTGACTTGTACAAGTCTACCCCACCTCAATCTGAGGCACGGTGTGGCTGGTACCACCCAAACTATCTCACTTTTATTTGAAATGGATAGGATTTTAAGTGAAAACAACAACCGGCATACGAAAAACTGACCAAACGCATTCGGAATCAGTTGATACTTTCAGAAAAGTTTCCCTGGGTTATTTGTGACATGTACTAGTCAACCTCGCCTCAATCTGAGGGACGGTGTGGCCAGTACCACTGAAAGTATCTTTCTTTTGATTAAAATGTATGCACTTTTAAGTAAAATAATCGACATACGGAAAAATGACCAAACGCTTTCGGATTGTGTTGATACTTTAGGAAAATGATCCATGGGTCATTTGTGACGTGTAAGAGTAAACCCCGTCTCAATTAGAGGCACGTTGTGGCCGGAACCACTCAATGTGTCTCACTTTTCTTTGAAATGGACAACAGTTTAAGTAAAAACAACAACTGACATACAAAAAATAGACCAAATGCATTCAGATTTTGTTGATACTTTAGTAAAAGTATCCATGGGTCATTTGTGACATGTAAGAGTCAACCCTGTCACAATATGAGGCACGGTGTGGCCGGTACCACTCAAAAAATCTCACTTTTATTTGAAATGGACAGGAATTTAAGTGAAAACCACTACTGGCATACGGAAAACCGACCAAATGCATTCAAATTCTGTTGAAACAATCAACATTCCATTATAGCTTTATTAACTAACTAAAAGGAAATGACATCCATGAAAATAAATTTAAACAACCATAAATCAGACAGAGAAAGAATAAATATTGAATACTATAAGAATAACACCATTGGAGTATAATAAAACAATAATGACTATTTAAAAATACAAAAATACATTCATAAAAACATTTAATACATTTATTTGAAAAGAGTGAAAGTATCCTTTTCTTTTATAATATTTAACAAAATTTCAACAAAATTTCAAAAAATATTTTAATTGAAATAATAATAGAAAATTATAAAAGAGTTTTTAAAAAAAAGAATAGTTATGATGTTTATAAAATCAATTTATTTTGCAAATGTTCAAACAAATATTGATTTCACACCTTTTATAAAATGTCATGATCAACCAGACGAGAAATTATTTTATATATTATGTTTCAATAATTTCATAAAAACGTAATATATAGTTAAGAAAACATTAAACCGTTACTAGAGTGTATATAAGAACATTATATAAAACATTTTAAGGTATATAGATATCGAAGAGGGAAGACTCCCCCCCTAAATCTGAAATAATGTCACTTTCTCTTAAAAAAGTCTATTAAACATATTGAGTAACAAAGAAATAAAAGTAAATGGAAGACATGTAGATTAAAAATGTAACCAAAGGATAATATATATATATTAAAAAATTTTGATCTTTTAAATTACTTAAAAGGAAACTTGAACAAAAACTATCCCAAAAAGAAGTGATATTGTAACATAAAATCATTACCTCTTTGGTAACTTTTGAATCAAAAAGTCATTTTGGAAAAAATTATAGTATGGATTTATAAATAAAATGAATTACATGAATTAATATTGTAAAACTTCATTCATGAGGTATTAATTACACCCAAAAGTAAATAAATCATAGTGCATGATATGTAGCATGTCTCAATACATTAAGATTAAGGTAATGAAAACTCTTGAAAAGATCATAACTTTTAAAGTGATAATTAATTGATGAAGTGGTTGTGGGAATATATTTAATTCCAAATGAAACATTATTAATGAAATAATAAAACAATATATATATAAATTCACAAATAATCATGTAATAACAAAGTAAATAATGAATTTTTATAAATCATTGAAAGGAAATTGTGTTAATAAACCTTTTACTTCTTTGGTATCTTCAGAATAAATAATAAATGTATAAAATAACAATAAAAGCCACATAAAATACCATAAAGTGATAATTATTCATGATATAATATGTAAAATTTGTAATATATAAAACATATAAAATAAATTAGGATTTTAAAATTAAATCCTTCCTTAGAAATGGGAAATTGAGAGGAAATACCTTAAAAATATCATAAAATTTAAGTGAGAATTATAAAAAAGAATTGACTATGTGAAAGGATTGTAAAAAAAAATTGATTATTTAAACCTAATATAATCATAGATAATTTCAAACATAAACTCGGTATAACATAGAAAATGAAATAGAAGTATAACCTAAGGAATATAAATTTAGTTAAAGAACACCATACCTTGAGTCTAAAGATTCTCTATATATTATTTAAATATTATATAATAAACATATGTTAATTATTTACATGTTTAATGAAATTAAATAAGTTTCTTAAATAAACATTAAAACATTTGTTTCATTTATATCAATGACATATTTAATTATTCTATCAATTAAGTCCACATTTGGTTCTTTGCGGATGTTTGGTTTGTAATTACAAAAAGACATAGGAAGGTTGACCATGGTCAAAGTGTTCATTCATATATAATATCAAGTATATTAATAATTAAATTATTAATTTTTTTATAAAAAATAATGTTTTATATCTATCTATTATAATTTTTCATTAAAAACAAAATACATCGACTCACAAGGTGGTCATTCGCACAAACACACGATTGGTTTTTTTACTTTTCTTTGAATGTAGAATAAATAAAAAAATATTATATTATATTTAAGTATTAATTATCATGTTATTAACATCAAATAAATTCATTACATATATCATCATGACCATCCATTTGAGCTGGTGTTTTGAAAAATGACGTGCATCGCTACTTGGAGATGGTAGTCTGTACATACGAATGTGTGATGATTCTATTTTTACTGATAGGAATGGTTGGAATATAGATGGAATATTATATTTTTTTACCATAATTATTTAATTAAAATAATATATATAATTTATATTCATCATAGTGACCATCCTTGAAAAGGGATGATGGGAAATAAAGTACATCTATTAGTGAGGCGACAGTCCGCGTATACATATGAACAATGGTTTTGTTTTTAATTTGACATAAACATATATAAAATAGTTTATTCCATTAACCTAAAAAATCATATCATATTAGAGATACTAATTATATAATATTTGAATTGTTAACATAAAATTTAGGGATATAGTTGAATAATAAAAATTGAAATGCTTGGTTAAGAAGATTACCACATCTTTAGAGAACCTCCTTGGGATCTCTTCTCAAGGTCCATGGGGATGGTATTTATTAAAAAAATATAGAATGTGATTAATTAATTTAATATAAAGGTTTAAATACGTTATGGTTGAGATGATAATGTCATGATGTGTAATGAAGAGGGTAGAGGTGGTCTACTCATATAATAGAGGAGGGAGGCACCCATTGAATTACTTATATAATTAAATTAATATAAATTCATTTCCTTATTAAAGTGGAAAATTAATATATTTTGAATCAATGATGATTGTGATTCCTTTATTTGAAAATAATACTGAAAATTTTAGAAAATATTTTAAACCTTATCACTTAGTTTTAACACCCCACCGCTAACCCTTTTCTGACTAGCACAATATTAATGTTTTTTGTTATTAAATGAACAATAAAGTTAATATGGAAGGAAAAGTGAACTAGATGTGGGAAATGGTTCTTTTAATAGAATATATCTAGTTTAATATTCAAATATATATTTTTTTATAAATTTTTAGTAACATAATAAAATAATATTTCTTATGAAATACAATATAATTCTTTTTAGGACTATTTACATTATTAGATTTTAAGAAATGTCAAGAAAGTGGTGTAATTCAAGTTTAAAATTTTCAAAATTAAATAATACTTTATATTTATATAAATTTAGGTAAACATCATATCTATCTAAATAAATATTACTCTTCTTATTTTTTAAATAATTTAGTTGTTTTTTCAAATGCTTGCACAAGTACTTTTAAGCATTACATAAGAATTTAAGATAATTATTTCATCAATAAAAATTAAAAATATGTTAACATCATGAAAAAATAGTCATATTAAAACTAAAAAATTTAACCATTAATTTCTTATTTTTATCATTCTGAAAACATATTATTGATATTAAAATCTTGAAGTAGACATTTTGGAATTTTTCCTTACATCAACTAATATTAAGGTCTTCATCAATGAAAAATGGCCAAAAAAAATTCATATTTTTTTTATATATTCAGGACATGGTATAATTATACTCATCAAAACTTACTTTTGGGTTAGTAGATACTTTAAAATCCTTATGTCATTGATTTGACATTGTTCTACCCATTTTTCCCATACCTTTATTAGAAATATTTTATCAAGTTTACGATTCATTATGACAAAAAATGAAGTTGACCCATTTAAAAAATTCATATATTTTGATTCTAAATATTTAATCTATTTTATTTAATTTATTTTATATAGGTGTTTTGAATTAATTTCAAGAAAAATTTAAAATAAAATTAAAAAATGATATTTTTAAACAAATGAAATGAAATGACATTTTTTTATTAAATAATTATATTTAACTATTCACTAAAAAACAATCTTTTCAGAAAAATATCAAAATTTCACCATTAATTATTTTTTATATGATTATATCAAAATTTATATCATTTATATCAATTAAAATTTATAAAATTTGGGAAATTATTTATAATATTCACTCAAAAAATTCCATAAAATTATTTTTGAAGAAACTGTAATTTTGAACCATTAAATGACTTTTCTGAAACATGATATCTTATTTCTAAATAATTAATCCATACATTTTTTTATTACAACCATTATAAATATATTTCATAATTTTTTACTCATAATTAGCTTTTAAATCAATGGATATGTTATGACTATCATATTTAAATAATAATATTTTGTAATCATTAAAGCTAGGTGTTACATGTCTTATATGAAACTGAACATAGTCTTTATTTAATCCATTTGGGTATAAAATTCTCCACCCATTAAATTAATTGTGTACAATTTTTTTTCTAAATATTATTAAGTAATGGGATTATTATTTCAAAATCCCTTATTTGAAAACCAACAATATTAAAAGGGTTAATAAAAATATTTTTTTAATATAGAGAAAATGAAATTTTATGATCATATAGAATAGAAAATAATCAGGTTTTTAAAAAGGAGAAATTTTTTCGGAATTGAAAATATGGAAAATGGGGAGAAATTTTAATTCAAAAAAATATTGGGGAGTGGTAGAGAATTAGATCATGAGAAATTTAATGGCCAAAAAATCAAGAATTAGTAAGATAGAAATAAGATCATTAATTCATGAAATATGTTTTTAAAATGATAAAAATTTCAGTTTGTGAGGGATTTTTTCATTTTCAATAAAAATAAAATTGGAAAAAATAATTAATATACTTAACTCAAATCCATAAATGCATGTTTATCCATTGATTGTGTATTTTAACAAGTTTCCAACTCGTTAATACCCCATATTCAAATGGATGATATCCATAATAAATCATTATTATGATTGAGGAGTAAAATTTTAACAATTTATAGGATATGAATAAGGATTAATATATAATCCAAATATATATAATAAATCCAAAATAGTTAGAATAAGGTAAGAGAATACTAAAAATGAATAAACTGTGATGTGAAGAAATGATATATTAATCTCCAAAATTCAATAATAACACCAAAGGTTCAACTTCGATCATTCCATAAATAATTAACCATATATAAAAAACAACCTAAATAAGAATATATTATAACCAAAGGTTACCATATATCTAATTGATTATATCCCAAATATATGGTAACATTCTTTTGAAATAATCTTTTATATTAAATGGGAGGGTTACATATACCAAAATCCAATAAAAGATATCTAAAAATATCATTAATCACCGTATAATCCGATCTGTTAAATCCTAAAATATGTGTTTATGAATTTTAACATATGATCAAAATTAAATTTATAAACCCATGATGAGTTCCATTTCTATTAAGTTAACATCACATGAAAAAAACACAATCTCCATAGTAATATACACACTGCTCTGATACCAACTATAATGGTCTTGTCCCATACCCAATTAACAATAGTTGATACCTATCAATAACTCCATTAGTGGAAATACCTATTAAGAAGGCTTATTACACCCATACCACGTCGAATCCCTTTTCTATAGAATCGCATGGGTGGAGATTCATGTTTCTCCAAATATTTTCAAGCGAGATTTACCAAGGATCTAATTCACTCCTTTTTTATGATACCAACTACAATACCCTAAAACTCGCACTCCTGAATCTAGTGATAATAAAATAATCTTTACATTTTTTGATTTGATACTGATAAATGTGATCCAATTCTAACAATCCAAAACATACATCATAAAATAAAAATAATTGATAACTTACATTTATAAGGATATTTTAGGTTTACAGGTTTAGAGGACTAAGAAAAAATCATACATAAAAATAAAAAAGTCTTTAATTGATTAGTTTCCCACTATTCCCAGCTTTTTAATTACACTTAAATTATTCATCATCACCCTCATGAAACACTTCTAGAAATATTTTAGTTAATATATTAATTTATAACATCGGGAATAGAAACATAATAAGGGTGGTATTAAATTCTCAATAATGGTAGACATAAGAATGAACAATTGAATTTCTTTGGTGAGCATAAGATGCACATAAGTGAATGGGAACCAATTGAAATGGATTGATAATTTCCTATGAGAATTAAAACAGATAAAAACATAAATAATTAATCTTGTGATATGGTATAAGTATTTAATAAAGGATGAGATACATACATGTAAAAAATATTATGCCACATGAAAATAATCCTTTATCAACGGAAACATTATATCAAATTGAAAGAATAAAAAATTTATTAGGGTAAGACAAAACATAAAAAAGTCGTCAAGAAATAAGATAAATTTTATAATTAACACAATATATTAGGATTAACATATTACATTTAACTTTATATTTCCTTAGGTTCAATCTATATTCAGTAAACTCTACAGTAACTCCAAAGAAACTTATCACCATTAATTATGTCATCTCTTAGGAGTAACATAAAATAGTTATCTTTTTTCCATTACCCAATGAATTAGAGGGATAAAATAGACCAAAAATACTTGGTTTATAATGGATCCATTCTTAAATTATCCTTAAATAATCCCAATAACTAAATAATAAAGAAAACATTTAGAAAAATTTAATTTTAAACACAACACCATTGAAAACAATAATCATTCCTTTTTAGAAAGATTAATTTGTGGAATGGAAATACATCCCATGAAAATATATTTAAACAATCACAATTCATATATAGAAAGAATAAGGATAATATCATAAGAATATAATTCCATTCATGGGTAGGAAAACAATACATCATGTTTCTAGAGATAAAAAAAACCTTGAATAGAACATTTAAAACATTTCAATCCAAATTGTGAAAAATATAATTTTATTTTGAAAATATTTAATAAAAATTGGAAAATATTGGAAAATATTTTTTTAAAAAAAATAACCACTGAAACTTCTAAATGGGTCATCCATTAAAATAATATTTATTACTGTAAGAAAATCAATACATTTAGTAAATCCTTAAAAACAATTCTACTAACACATATTATAAAATGTAACCAATAACTTGACAGGAAATCATTTTAAATATAAATTTTGGATTCTTCCATTATAAATTATAATATAGTTTAAAAATACTTTAATCACTCATTATAGAACATGATATAATATTATTTAAAACATTTTCTAAGATATGGATGTCTAATAGGAATTATTCCTGACCTAATGGAAAAAATAATGTATTTTTTTTTCAAAAACAATTGTTCAATATTATTGAGTACCAAAGAGGGTAAAATGATGGAAAAACATACAAATAGTAAAAAATAAGTATAAAATAAAAATATATTTGTTTTTTAAGAAATTAAAATCAAATAATTTCCCCTATAGGAACCTTAAATAGAAGTAATCCCGAAAAGATTTGATATAATAACATAAAACTATTAGGAATTGATATCCTTTAAATAAAAAATTAATTGTAAATAAGATTATTATATGGTTATATAAATAACATAAGTTTTAAGATTTAATATGTAAAAATTAATTCATTATTATGAAATTACACTATAAAAAAGTCGTGTTGCACGGCCATAAACATTTCACAATAAGGTCAGATTGAGGAAAATAAAACCTTTGAAAATATTATAAAATTTGAAGTGATAATTAATCAATTAATTGACCATGTGGACATATTTAAATCCATATAAAACATTTTTGAAAACAATATATAACATTTCAGGTATCAATTCACACATAATCATGGAATTACAAAGTTAATGCATAACTGTTACAACACAATGAAATGAAATTAATTTAAGAAACCCCTTACCAATTTGATAACTTCCAAATAAAATCCCATTGGATGAAATAATATGTATGAAAACAAAAAAATACAATGAATTATAAGTTATTCATTATATAACATGTATGAGAGACCATATATACAAAATTTCAAAAAATTATCTGTATAATAGTAAAACATGCCTTAATGAAGGGAAATTGAGATAAAATCCATTATAATTATTATATCATTAAAGTTAGAATTAATAAATTAAATTAATATCTATATTTTTAAAAAAA
Organism: Viscum album; assembly: GCA_963277665.1. Taxonomy (NCBI): domain Eukaryota; kingdom Viridiplantae; phylum Streptophyta; class Magnoliopsida; order Santalales; family Viscaceae; genus Viscum; species Viscum album. Next base: position 1,399,664,417 of record OY728121.1, on the reverse strand, counting down.
AAACTAAATAAAAATAATAATAATATAGACCATTCTATACATAACCATGGAGTAAAACATTCAATGAAATATTAGTATAACCAAATGAATGAAAATAGAGTTAGGAAACCCCTTACGTTGAGTCCCTACATTATTTGTATGTATCGTAAAACATGTGTAATAAAATTATATTAATTATTTATAATTTTAATACTCTATATAGGTTTATTAATTTATAATTAATCAATTTATTTCATTTCATTCGATGATATTTTTTATTAATTAATTGGTAAAATCCGCATCGGGTGTTTTGAGGACATTCAATTCATAATTGAAAAATCACTACGGCAGGATGAACCTGATAAAAGGGGTAATTCATCATTTATCTCAAGAATAATCAACAAGAAATAATTTTTTATTTATGAATATAATTCAATTTTATATTCTTCCATGAAAATTGGTTATAACAAACAAAATACATCGACTCATGGGTTGGTGGTCCCCATATACACACGAGTGATGTATTTACATTTCATTAGATATAATGTAAAGAAATAAAATAAAATATTATATTTAAAGAATCATTATAATGTTATAAAAAAATATAACGTCATTAATAATATCCTAATGACCGTCCATAAGTGGTGGTTTTTAAAAAAAGTGCATCACTGTGCGGAGATGATAGTCTATACATATAGTTATAAGATGATTCTATTTTTAAAAATATTAATGGTATAATGATAAATTATGTATTATAAATACAGAACCATAATTATTTCCTGAATACCATATGTATACATTAGACCTATCAAAATAACAATACAAGAAAGGTAATGATGAAAAAATACATCGCTTCAAAAGGAGGTTGTCTGAACATATGGATGAATGATTATTTTATTTCCCATTTGATGGAAAAGGTTATGTATAAGGTTATGTCATTAACATAATTAAATATTTTTTTATATCATTGATAATAATACTATTATATTGGATTGTTTATGATATAATTGAAGGAGTTAATAATAGAAGTAAAATGAGAGTTCTTGATTAAGAAGATTACCTCATCCTTTAAAAACCTACTTTATTTCATTTATCTATGACCATAGGGATAATATTTTAACCATTTTTAAATTTACCATAATATCAACGGTTTTTACTATTTTTGGGATTATATTGTTTCTATAATAGAACAAGATTCCCATAAGTGGATGATGATTGATATGCTCGACCATATCCCACTCACATATGAAAAACTAATATTTTTAGGAATTCTAAATCTTTTAATAAAATATTATTTAAAGTGTTATATAATCAAAGTAATTTTGAGGACTATTAACATTATTTGACTTAAAAGAATATAAATATAGTAATTTAGTTATTATATTATCTTTTAACACGTCAATAATCAATTATATTTATCTAAAAAATTCATGAAACATCATAACTGACCAAAATATATTCCTTATTATATTTTATAAATAATTTATTTCAAATTTATACAACTTGATCTTCAGTAAATAGATCCTATACCAATGTTTTAGAACCATGGTTACTTCTATTAAAACTATGGGTATAGGCAATACATAAGGATTATGAATCCTGGATGATAGAGTCATTGATATATATCTATACCCATAGTTTCTATAGAAACCATTGGTTTAGCCTATGATATTTAATCATACACATAGTCTTGGTTGAACTGTGGGTATATATCTATTTACATTATTTGGAGAACCACATTCATAGAATTTCTCCTATGAAAACATATACCCACGATTCATTTAATTGTATGTATATCTAGTTGTCCCCATTTGGTAGCAAGAACCCTTCTATCCTATGCTAAACCTATAAATATTACACAAACTATTATACACATTCAATGAAAATATTATATTTTATTTTTATCATTAAATCAATTTCTTTTATCAAATTTATAACCATTAACAATACTATAAAATACATATACATCCATACAACCAATCAATTCAATTAGTTAAATAACATCCACATGCATCCTCACTACTAAGGAAAATATGGGGGCATCAATATCTCCACCATTATCATCATCCCTAGCCTCATCACCATCAGAAACATACTCATCACCAACAACATCACTTGGATAACCATCATCATCATTATCATCATCATAATTATCATCATCATCACCACCACCACCATATTCCCAACCACCACTAAGACCCTCATTGACATCACTGAGTGAATAATATAAAGAGTCAATTGATTCAATTCAAGAATCAAAATTATTATAATCCTCTAGTGGATGTGATAGAATTATAACTAACATGTCTTTCAGGATGTTATCAATGATCATTTTCCCTCCATTATGGTCCTATAAATTTTTTGTGGCCTTAACAACTTCTAAATTATCATTTTGTAGCTCGGTAGTCTAAAGGGCCTGATAGGATCTCAATGTGGACCAATACCTATTTGGGATTTTGTTTTCCTTGGGTTCAAATTAGACTCTCTCCAAGTTCTCCTCACATAATGCCTTACTCAAATGATCATTTGTTCTCAGGTTTTCCTCTTTATTCAGATCAAGGTCTATTAATAAATACCATTGAAAATGTATTCAAGATATTCAATTACTAGTTATGTACATATATTTGAAATATAAATAAAAACATTCAATATTTTCTTCTGTTTGTACATTTTCTGCACTTCCGTAATTTTTTTTCCTACTCGAGAAAAATAATTTTTCTCGAGACACAAGGCCTTCGATTCCCAATGTCACTTGTTAAAAATGAAATTGATTGGTATAATACTACATTATTTAATAATGTGAAATTTATGAACCTATAATGAATTAAATTTTAATCTTTTTAAGTAATTAATAAAATGAAGAAGTATATAAATATACATTTAATTATATATTTAATACTAGTGGCATAACATAAACATCCATAAAAATTAGAATGCTAAACATGGGTACGATATGGATTCCAATTTTGTGTTCATTTTGTCCCAATTCTATTTGTGTTATATTATTTGGTTTTTAATCCACTTGTTAATTTTGATCATTTGGTCATTAGGTTTGTTATTAGGTTATGTTTTTTGGTAAATTGGTTACCTGTCTATTTTCTTATTTAGAAATTTAACGTATTAAGAAAATTAGGCCAATTATAAAAATTGTGGCAATTAGTCCAATTAGGCTAATTAATCTAATTAGGTCATTTATTCCAATTATTTCATTTAGGTTAAGTAGTCAATTTAGTCCAATTAGAATATTTATCCTATTTAAGAAAATTAGTTTATTTAGGAAAATTAGGTTGTTAGGACATTAACATATTTAGTTCATTTAGGTCATTTTATCAATTAGGACAATTGTGCCAGTTATTTCATTTAGGTCAATTATTCCTATTAGACTATTTAGTCCAATTTACCACTATGTCATTTTTCCATTTGGCCATTTTGCTAATTGGTAAATTTTTACAATTATACATTAGGCCATTATCTAAATTTTCATTTAATCCATTAGGATAAATAGACATTAGGACACTAGTCTAATTTCTATTAGGGAAATTAGGCCATTAATCCATCGGGCCATTAGGCCAATTAGTCAATTAAGAAAATTGGACAATTGGTTGTTTGGCCATTAGGCCATTAATCCATTAGACCATTGGACTTTAGGCCATTAGGCCATTAGGCTATTAGGCCACTGGTCCATTATTCCAATTTACTATAAATATATTAGGAAATTTTTTTATTAGTCCATTATTCCATTAGAATGATAGGACATTTGGCTGATTGGACATTAGTCCATTTGGAAATTTGGCCATTAGAACAATTGGGCATTAGGATGCTTGTCCATTAGGCCAATTATATGTTGGACATTAAGTCATTAGGCTATTGATAAAATTAGTAAATCGGACATTGGTCCAATTATACATTGTTCCATTATTCCATTAGTCCATTAGTCCATGTGGCCATTTGGCCATTAGGCCAATTAACCAATTAGGCCACTAGTACAATTGGCAATTTAGGCCATTATTCTACTTGTAATGTTTTATAACTAGGCCATTAGTCCACTAGGAATATTTTACAATAAACAATTAGTCCATTAGGTTATTTTTTCAATTTTCCATTAGGTCGTTAGGCTAATTAGCTGTTATACCAATAGGCCGATAGTTCGTTAGGTCATTAGTCCATTAGTCTAATTTCCCATTAGGCAATTATTCCAATTCGACACTAATAAATTACTTTAATTTCCCAAATGGACTTTGGTCTATTAATCTATTATAAAAATTGGCCAATTAGTCCCTTATTTAGTTAGAAAAATTTTTCAGTTGGTCATTAAGACATCAGGCCAATTGGTCATTGGGACATCAGGCCAATTGGCCATTAGGCCATCAAGCTAATTTTCCATTAACATATCCATCAAATTGTTCATTAGGACATTATTCCATTAAATGAATTATCCTTTAGGACATTATGCCAATTTTCCATTAGGTCATTAGGCCATTAGAATATTTTTCCAATTGGTAGTTAGGCCACTAGGCCAATTGGCTATTATGACATTATGCCATTAGGTCAAATGACCAATTAGACAATTGGCTATTCGACCATTAGGGAAATTAGACATTATGAGATTAGAAAAAATGGTCAATTTGACCATTAGGCTATTTGGTCAATTGGATATTAGTCCATTAGGCTAATTAGGCATTAAGAAATTATTCCATTAGGATAATTAGAAATTAGGCCATTAACAAAATTGGACAATTAGTCCATTAGTACAATTTTCCAATTAGGAAATTATTCCAATTGACTGTTAGGCCATTAGGACATTTGAAAAAATGGCCATTAGGAAATTATTACAATTTTCCATTGCGTAAGTAGTCCAATTGGAAAATTTTAAATTTCAAAATTAGTCCATTTGGAGATAAGGCCAATTAAGTCATTATGTAATTAGGGCATATGGCCAATTGGCTATTAGAAAAATTTCGCATTTTCCCATTAGGCCAATTGGGATTTTGGCCATTAGGCCAATAGACAAATTCGAAAATTCGAAAATTTGTTATTAGGTCATTAGAATGATTTTCCATTAGGACATTAATCCATTAGGGCATTAGGCGATTTGTTCATTATGATAGTTGGAAATTAGGCCATTTAACTAGTGAGTATGTTATGCCATTAGACCAATTGGACATTAATCTCTTAATCCATTAATACAATACTCAATTTGTACATTAGTATCAATAACCATGAGGACATTATTCAATTAGGCCAATATGAAATTAAGACACCAGGACATTTGTATAATTTTTCGTTATTTTGTTAGGCTAATTTCCCATTATGACATTTAGAAATTATACCGTTAGTCTAATTTGTACATTAGAACATTTCTCTATTAATTAATTAGGCTAGTTGAACCATATAGAAATTATGTTAATTTTACATTAGTCAATTAGTCTAATTGGACATTATTCTATTAGGCCCCTAGGAAAATTATCCAATTGGTCATTAAGCCATTAGGGAAATTGTTCACTTGTCTAATAGGCCGTTAGAACAATTGGCCATTAGGATATTAAGAAAATTGGCACTTAGGACAAAAATCCATTTTGATAATATACCATTAGGCCACTTGACTATTATCCTACTTGGACAATTAGGCCATTAGTCTATTAGGAAAGATGTCCATTAGGCTAATTGGACATTAGGCCATTAGACCAATTGACCATTAGGCCATGAAGAAAATTTTACAAAGGGCCATTAGGCTAATTGGTAATTATTTCAATTAGTGAATTGGAAAATTTCCCATTAGTCCATTATGAGAATTGTCCAATTGCACATTAGGATATTAGGCCATTATCCCAATTGAATATTAAGGAATTTGAAAGGGTTTTCCATCCTTATATTGAATGGATTAATGGAAATAAATATTATATTTCAGAATTAATATTTACTATGATCCAATATAAATCTTGATATTAATTATATTAATATTAAATTAAATGGATCCTCTCTTACTCAGGAATTTTAGTTTTCCACAAACTATGAAAATAACTCATTGAATCGTTACTCCTATGGTTTTTTCTAATGCATCCTAAAAACACAAATTCACTACAAGTAATAACAATTAAATTTATATTCAAGCCATTAATTATAAGGAATAACATAAACTCATCAATATTCCAATGTGTGATCATTTTAAATATTGTGTTATTGTATACTCAGTGAATTTTGGAACACCCTCTAAATCCCAATGATAATGAACTTCACTTTTTATACATTAAGATTTCATCATTTTTTCAGAATAATTAAAACATTTCACAATGAAATTCCCAATGACTATTTTGGTTTTTAGACTTTTGAATCATGGAAGGAAAATATTATAACTAAGTGAATGATCTTCAATGTTTTCCAAAAAGATATTCCCCCTCAGTAATCCTACTTAAAAACCCTTATTATAAACTTAGGGAAATGAAATATACTAAAGGAATGAACTTGAATGACCAGTAATTTTAAATAAAGGAAATACGTAAGAAAAAAATGATCCTAAGGGTATGGGAGCATGAGAATAAGGTTCAATGATCAGAGCCTACACATTAATGATCATACACAAGAATAATGTCATAAAGGTTGGAATTTCATAAATCACGAATTAGAAGTGAATCAAGAGAATAATCAGTTAAGGGATAACTGAGGAATAAGACATGGAATTTGTGGGATACAAATAATAATATAAATATTATGTCAAGTCTATATACGAATACCATTATAACATGTTAGGTTTGGTATACGACCCATGTACCTACTTATTTTCAGTTCCAAGATACAACCCATATACCTTTTTATTTTCAGGATTGGGCTTCATCCTGTATACCCTATTAATTTTAGGGTTGGGATATAACCCATGTACATTGATACTTACAATATTGGTATATGAACCATTTAACCTCTTAATTTCATGCTTGGTCTATAACCCATGAACCCTCTTACTTTAAAGGTTGGTGTACACCCCTTGTACCCTTTGAGATCATATTCCACTTATCATTACCCAATGTAATTGAGGGAGATATAGATCCCACCCATATCATAATTAAATCATTCATATATATGAAATAATAAAACTAAAAATTCATTATATCATAACCGATAATATAGATTTTCTTTATAAACATAAAATCACGACCCATGAAATGAGATGGGAATCATTATAATTTCTTCACATCATAACCTATGGAAAATGGGTAGGTTCCTAATCATTCCATTAAATCATAACATGTGAAAAGAATTTTCTTTCAAAATCATATAAAAATTAGAAGACAAATAGTTGTCCAATGAATCATTCTATAAAAACATAGCTAGTTCAAGAATGAATATGAATGGAACCTTTGGAACATTTCCTAGAAGGGAGTGAGTAACATCAATGGATTTCATCATAGATGGAAAATAGTATCAAAATATCATTTAAAAAATTTATTGAATAAAATATCGTTTATTATTTTTGAAATAATATTTAAATCATAAAAAATTTTGAAAACAATATTTATAGAAAGTAAATTTATAAAAAATAAATAATTCTTTAAATCATTTTGAAAAATGAATTTTCATCAAACCTTATAAAAGAAGATTAAAAACATCTTGAAATACTTTTTATTCAAGAAAAACAATAAAAATAATAATAACATGAATATTAGGAAAAAAATTCCTAAATAAATAAATTTTAAATCTTGTAAAATAGGTTTCAAGGCAATGATGGTCATGATAGCGAGTAAATCCATACATTCCAAACATTCATATTTCACCGTAAAAAGTTTCGAAATGTCCCTTGACCAAGAAACAACAAGAAGATTCATTTTTTTTAAAAATATATTTTAAAATATAAATCATGGTTAAAAACATATTTTAAATAATATATAATAACAGTATAATATTTTTTTATTCCTTCTTTAAAACATGGTTTTGAAGGAACATAGATTTCTGACCAAATAGAGAGGTAAATTTGGACTCTCTTAAAAACCATCATTGATAATATTTTGTACCAAATAGTTGAAAATTTGTTCCATTACTTATGTATAACATGAAAAACCAAAGGTTATGAAAAATCATGAGATTTTTTGATAGATTTATCATAATATTTCATCAATGAAAACAAAATCATAAATAATCTCAACAAATGATGAGATTATTTCAATAAACGCGTACAACAAGGTAACTTTGAATCATACTCCCAATTTAAGAAAATAAAATTAAATGGAGCTTAAAAATAACAAGAAAATAATAATATTCATGATATATCATCTTAACATCATTATATACACCTAATAGGAAAATATGGGTGCATAACATATCATATTCTCAAATAAGGCATATTGAAATGATGTTACTTTATTGAATTGGTATCTTTTGAAAAATAGACTACATGAGAGAAATATTCTAAAATTTATATGTACATAACCCTAAAATTAATTATAATATTCATATATTATTTTCATGGGGAGTATATATTCTACAAAAAATAAATTAGTGATGTATCAGGAAAGTATCTCATAGAAATAAAATTTGAGATGAAATTCCCTTACCTTTTGTCTATACTTTCATCGTACAGGCACACGCCTCCGGTATAATAAACATAATTCTATAAAAAATTTCTCAGAGAAACATATTCACATATATAATACCATGTATGATTTTTTATGACCTTTTATTACCGTTTTATAAATAATTCCTTGTTAAAGTAACATTTCGTGTAATAACCACTTTGTTTGTCATTTGTGTTTTGACTGGTCATTCTAGAAGCACTTACATAAATAATTATATACTTACTTAATGAATTTAGAACGCAAATAATATATATTATATATAACTTATATAAACCTTCATAATATATATATATATATGTATATTTATATGAAATGTAATACACTGTTCATGGAGATGGTATGCCATACATATGCATGAATGTTGTTTCCATTTTCAGGGCGTGTTGAAAGAAATAAATTAATGTGTATGAATATATATAATATAAAAATAGTAGAATTATTAATTCACATATATTACATAATTTTAATAAACACATCCTCAATACATTCCATGTAACGTGTGAAGGAATCATATCGCTTTGAGGAGGCTGTAGTCCACACTTCCATAAACCAAGTTGTCATATTTAAACATGATTCAAAGCATGAAAAGAGGATTTAAATAATAAATAAAGGTGTATAAATACATACTAAAATTAATATATATCATAAAAAAAATATTTACCATCAAAATTCTTGACCATAAGAGGATGTAGATTTATAACGAACAAAATTGTATTGTGTGGCGGTAGTTCACATTACACAAGAACGATGTGTTCGTTACAAATTATATGGATGTGTGTGTAATTAAAGGTCAAAGACTTATCATAAAATCATATCATTATATTTATTAAATTTATGATGTTATTTTTTCATGAAATATAAATAATTTACGTATTGGAGAATGAAAATAAATGAAATGATATTATGGATGGATGTTACCTCTTCATTGGGAAACTCATTTAGGTTTTCACCAATAGGATTCCTTTATAAGATTTTTACCCAAAAGTCAGATTAAAAATGTAAGGGAGGGATTTTTTTGAAGTTTATTGGGTATATATTGGCTATACCAATGTGGTTTGAGAGGTGGAAAGAAGGGGGAGAGGTGGTGGCCTTTTATAGGGAAGTAAGGGGTCACACTTTACATTTTGGAAAAAACATTTTTTCCCACATATTTTGCTAAAAAAGTCAAAAAAATGACAAAAATAATGAATTTATGGTTTATGAATTATATTTTAACATATAATTTGTTTTGTAAAATTTTATTGATGATTTTACCCAGAAGATTAATGTTTATTCCCTGATTACCCATTATTTTACCTTAATAACTATAATTAATCATAATCAAATTAATTAACAGTATTGGTAAAAAACTAAGTTGATATCATAATAATATAAATATAATATTTATTAAAACTATGTTTTTATAATTTTTAAATTCAATTCATAGAAGTGTAAAAATTAAGTTTAATCCTAATCTCATAGATATGGTGGGAGAGAATGTTTTTAAGTGATAATGTTCAAAATTTCATTACGTTTTTATATCTAAATACAATATAAAAATATTCCAATGAGATAAATTGTATTAATAGATGAATAATTTATCTAATTATACTTTAAAACCAACTTATAATATAATTATACTATTTAATTAATTTATAATAAAAATTAGTTTCAAAATAAAATTTCGTATCTTTCACCATTCAACCAAAAATAATGTTTTGAAGAAAAATAAAAAAATTCATCCTAAAATATTTTAGAAATTTTGAATTCAATAATGATATTTATTTTACCAAAATAAATTTCTAAATTTTCTAAAATTAATTTTAATTTTGTTTATAGAAGGACATAAAAAAATTTATTTTTGTGAAAATAACATTTTTAAACATATAAAGACATTACGAAAAAAATATTTCTTATTATCACCAATATAAATAATATTTGAAAATTAGTTATTTCTATTCATGTTGATAAATTTAACATCAGTTTTATAATTATATTGTTTAAATAAATATAAAAATAAAATGATATTTTGCAGAAACTCTGTATTATGGGTAACACAGACCAAGTCAGTGTTATGGGTCGCACAATCTATGTTTGTGTTGCATGATGAAAAATCCAAGTCGATGTTACATGTATTGAAACCAAAATTAGAGTTTTATGTTGTGTCAACAAAGTCATTGTAGTGTGTATCACATTCCATGTTGTTGTTGTGTGTAGCACAAATTTATCTTGGGGTATCATATAATGAATGATTCGCATGGTGTAACATACTGGGGAAGGAAAACATAGTGATTTCATATAACATGGGCAATATTCAGTGTTTCATGAAATTAAAAATATAAAAAAAATTAAATTAATTAAAAAAATACATGAAAAAACTTGAGGTGTAACATTATACCCCCCTTAAAATGAATTTCTCCCTCGAAATTCCATTGGGTTATCAAATGTTTAATTACTAAAATTCACACTCATAGAAACCCATATCATAAAAATGAATACTGAAACTTCTTTGAAAAAAATAACGATTCAAAGATAATGGTTACCAAATATAACATATAAATATGTTTACACATAGTAGAACATAGTTTTGGAGTGAAGATTGGATGTGTAGAAAAAGTGTAAATATTCATAGGGAGTGATTGAAGTCGTCAATCACAAACATGTGAATGATCAATGAAAAGACAGGGGCCTCAAAGTCATAAATCTTTGATGATTTAAATGGTTATCGATTCGACAAAAATTATGGTATTAGGACAAAATTTATTTTCATTTTCTTAATGTTGATTAATTGATTTATTGACCTATTGTATAAGGAAAAGTACTAAATTGATATATTTATAAAAATAATTAATTCCTTGATTGTGATTCAATTCATTTCAAATTCATTTGTTACATCATAAAATGTACATTTTGAAGTTAACATTCCTGAATAAGGCACCAATGTACAAATTTATTGGATCTTAAGGACCATAAAATAATGAAAAATCTAACTATTTATCTCAAACAATTATTCATAATTAGTAAGGTTAATAAATTAACATCTATACCTAAAAATTTACACTACTGGTTCGTAGATAATACATGTTATTCTATTTTTTTTAAAATATTGAAATTAAATCGAACATAGTATATACTTGTGGTATGTGTGAAACCATTATCATCCTTCCGTCATGGGTTAAAGACCCACAACTTTTCTGAGCTTTATAAGTTGTTTCCCGACATACAAATTTTCCATTTCTAAAACCTCATAGAAATTTTTTCCAAAATAATGATGATGGATATCGTTGAACGAAGGTTAATCACAAAATAACCTTTTAAATAAAGTTTTCAATACAACCATAATACATTAATACTTTATCTTATATTTAACATAAAATTTTCATAAATGGGTGTACTTATAACTCTTCTAAAAATAAAAATCCAAAACATTATAAAGAATTTCATGAAATCATATGGACATTGATCCCCCATAAATCCCAAATTATCACTTAGTTTTCACATTCAAAACATGTGAATACTCTATTTGTATATTCTATTGAAACATGGTAACAACCTGAATTACTATAAACACTTTTGTAAAACATGCATGTTTCCAATTTCCAATTATTACACAGTATATTCTTTAAATCCAAGAAGTTGTAAACATAATAGATGGACTATATTTTCAACAAATACATTATCAATTAGGAGGTAATCAATAATATCAAATTTAATTGTTCATATCCCACATATCTTTATCCAAACTACATTATCCTAACATAATGAAAATATTAAGGGTTATCTTCTCTTATTCAAAATATCACCATGTTATTAAATAAATTTTATATTCCATCAAACAAATTCAACATATTATTGTAAATCCTTCATGAAAAACATAAACTGGTAAATCCTTTTATGTTTCACCATTCATATAATATAATTCATGAATCCAAATATATAGAGAAATTGATTATTCCACATTATACATATCCCATAAGATGTCTACCTCATCCCATTGCTTAATGCCTCTTTTCTTTAAAATTTCATCTATAGTTTCATCATCATAAACAACAATATAACCATTACTTTTTCCACCATGCTGATTCTCTTGAGGATCATTACCCTTAGGACATCGATTTACATAACGACCATTCATTCCACACATAAATCATTTTAAATTTAATGATTTATTGGGGAGGAAAATATTTCAATCTATTTTATTATCTGAACCATTCATTTTTCATTTGCAGTAACATTATTTATGTCTTTCTTTTGAAATTAAAAAAAACTTCTGGTACCTCTAAGATATTCACTTGGGTGATAATTTCAACATTCTTAACAAAAAGTGAGCATGAAATTATTTCATCTATTGTATCCATTAAGAAAAATCTCATCTAACTTCTACCTTATCTTCATTGGAGAGTCTGATAGTTGGTTAAAGTAAACATTTTTTATCATGTTCTATGAAAATTGACTAGGCAAGATCACAACATCCCTCTCTCTAATGACTATCCCATCTGAATGCTCCACTGAACATTTTCTATCACAGAAAACATTAACCCAATTTTTTTGGTTCCCAATATTTTTGAAAACATGATAAATTTTTGAAGAAACAATTAGCATATTGAGGAACCAAATAATAATGAAACCCCACTTATAAGATGTCTAAATTATGATAAATTCCTAGATGTATCAAATTTTAGGTTTATCCTAGGATATTCATCGGAAACTGATTTTAAAATCTTTCAGGATGGTTTGTGAAGAGTCTTTGAATTACCAAATCATATCCCCTAGATGTGACAAACCTAGTGCATAGTAAGGCTTGTTGTTGTGTACTAGTTTATACAAAGTGAGGACTGAAATTCCTTGTTAGAGTTGTTACTCATAGGTACATCTTTTCTAGAACCACATCAACATGTAGTATCCCGATAGGGATGTATTGCATGGAAACTACTCACTCTATCATTTACCAAAATTCAGGACATTTTCCAAAAAAGTTCAGTCATCCTTATACTTATTCTTAGAGATATCCATAGACATATCCTCATAAATATAAATAGGGATCTTACTAAAGCTGTCTCATCCATTTTTCTAGAGGTTAAAAAAACATTCTCTCTGATACAAACTATAATGACCCTCACTTTTCAAACATTAACATTACATTAATTTTAAATAATACTTAAAAAATTACTGAAATAGACACCAAAAGACTGTATTTTTTTAGTTCCTTTTAAATCTTGGAAATTACTTTTTTGACTATGTTAAATATCATTAATTATTCCCCCAAGGATCTCCCACCTTAGTAATCATGCTTAAAGACCATTATTCATAATCTGGGGAAAGGAAACAAATGAAAGGGATGAGATCAAATGCTGAGAAATGGTATGTAAAGGAAATATGAAAGAATAACATCATCATAAGGGTATGAGGACATGATCATAAAATTTGATGATCAAATCCTTCATATCAAAGTTTATAAACCTAAATCATTGAATAAACGTTGGTAGTTCATAATACATAAATCAAAAGTGAATCAAGACCATAAGACAAGAGATCATAACTAAGGAATAAGACATGGAATTTATGGCATTCATATAAAAATATAAAATTTTCTGTAAACACTAACTACTGAGACATTATTACATATTAGGCTTAGGCTAAAACCTGCGTACCTTCTTATATTCAGGATTGGGATACAACCCATTTACCTTCTTATTTTCATGCTTGGGCTAAACCTGTGTATCCTATTACATTTAGGCTTGGTCTATAAGACATGTTCCATATTATATTTAGGCTTAGGATATTACCCATGTACCATATTACTTTTAGGGTTAGGCTACAACCCGTGTACCCTTTCAGCTCATATACAAATTTTCATTACCCAAGTATTAGAGGGAGATATGGGTCCCATCCATCTCAAACTAGAATCATTCCTACATGTGCCACAAGATAATAAACATTTCTTCATATCAGGAAACCTAAAAATATATGGGTTTTAAAATCATAAAATCATGACCCTTGAAAGGAAATGGTTATCTTTAATATTTCATGACATCATAACCTATGGAAAATAGATAGGCTTTGTAATAATTACATTAAAACATATCCCATTAAAAGATGTGGATTTTAAAAGTATATAATCCATTGAAGAGAAAAGGGAGTTATAATTATCATCCTATCAAATCATATAAAATTCTGGAAAGAATATAACTAAAACTCATGGTTCATTTCCAAGAAGGGTGTGAGTAATATCCACAAACGTCATCTTTTTTGGAAAATAGTTTTGATAGAACATTTAAAAACAATTATTGAAGAAAATTCACTTTATTCCTTAAAAAATTATCTATAAAACCTAAAACCTTCTGGTTTTTTAATATTATAAATTACATTTAGAACATAGAAAGTATTCTTGAAATCGTTTCTAAAACATTTTTCATTGAAACCTTATAAAATAATCATGCAAACCTTTTTAAAATATTTTTCTTTGAAAACCAATTTAAAAAAAATTCTAGAATATTAGGATCAAAGTTTCCTTAAAAATATCTTTTTAATTTTTGTAAATGAATCTTCAATGGAATTATGGTCATGATGGAGGGTAAATCTGTACAATATGTCCATTCCTTTTATACCGTAAAAGTATAGAGAAGTGATTTGACTAGAAAATGACACGAAAAATCCATTTTATAAACCCTTTTATTAAAAATAAAACTTTGGTAAAAAATTCATTCAAATTTTCTAGGATAATAATAGAATATTTTTGGAAAGCATTTATAGGTTTTAAGGAACACAAGTATTTGACTAAAGAGAGAGCTAAAGATAGAATTTATTAAAACAATCTAGGTCATCTTTTATACCATAGAGTAGAAAATGGTACTATTACATGTATATATTACGAATAACCATTGGGTTAGAAAAATCATGAGATTTTATAAGATATGGATCATAATATTTAATGGATGAAAATATACTAAAAAATCATGACAAATGAGGTTATTATTTCAAGAAACTCTTAACTCCTTTTAACTATAAATCATATTCCTCATGTATGAAAATGAAATTCTATAGAGCATTAATGTAACGACCTGAAATTTTGAATAAATATTTTCCCTAATTTTGTGTGTTATTTTATTTTTCTTTCTCAACAAAACTGTTTCATTTGATAATATGAGTATAACTAAAATGAGACTATTGGGTTTTGACTATTATATGACCACTAGTCAGTATGACCTTTGGAAACTAAATATTGCGATTATTCTCTCTAAATACAAGTGATCTTGGTAATTAATATAGAAAGAAGATTTGATGGCCTCATCTAGTAGTCTTGGGCCAATCCAATCCCATCTAATAGAACTTGGGAAGGAGGTTGCACCACTGGACTTTGCTCTGGAACAAACCGAAGCCGAACTTCATTGTGTGAAGCTAGAATAGAATCACCTTAACGAGAAGTTAAAACTAATAGAAATTACTACTCATGTGATGTTGGCCAAGCCACCCTCAGATTCTCTCACCGTAGCACACCTTACACTTAGGTCCTATACTGGGGTTTTAAGGGACTGTGTAAGGAGACCATATTTTTTTTTATAAATAAAATTTGTTTTTCTTCTTATGGTGACGTTTGTGAGTTTTCAAATGTTTGAATGAATATAGGATGTATTTTATTGATGTATTTTGAAAAAAGGATATTTTAAAATATTTATGTAAACCTTTAAAAATTAATCATGTGTAATGATTTTCAAAAAACAGCCTTCTGCAAATGTGTTCAGTAAGAAATTTAGAGTCTAACTAGATCAACATAATTTTTGATGAATAGTAAATTATGAATAGTTATTTTATGCTTAGTATTAGTAATGTGACCAAATGGATTAGTAATCTCACTTAAAGAAAGTATTAATATAATTTAGGCACCTTGATTAAGTAGTGTGATTCAATAAAATAGGTAAATAAATGTTTCATTAATTATTAGTCAAGTATTAGTTTTTTCTGGTGAATAGTGTTTTTTAATTAAAAATTAAATTAAAATTATTTAGAAAATTATTTTTATAAAATAGAGTTTATTTTTTAATTCATAGCATCGATATTATGTTAAGGTAATTTTTGGGGATTTTTCTGAAAAAAATGAATTTTCGGTGAATAGTGTTTTTATTTAAAAATTAAATTTAAAATATTTAGAAAATTATTTTTATAAAATGTCATTTATTTTTGAATTGAATGAAATTATATTATGTGAAGGTAAATTTTGAGGTGTTTTCTAAAAAAGTTGAATATTCAGTGAATAGTAAAAATACAGTTTTAGGGTTTCGGTATGTTTAATGACATCATGACTGCATCATGATGATGTCATGGGATATTTTAAGGTATGGTCGACTAAATGGGATGAATTATTGTATGAGGGGTCCCATGTGGTGAAAACCATGGGCAAATACCTTGGGCAAGCCCATGGTTTTTCCAAAACCACTAGGGAGGTGTCCCTTGAAATTACTAAAGTATCACCTCCCTTTCCCTATAAATACCCACCCTTTCCTCCTTTAGTTTTCTCTCCCAAGTCTCCCCCAACTAAGATCTGGTCCCATTACATCCCAATTAGTCCTCGCAAGGTTCCCATAAGCCCTCAAGGTCCCAACCATCGAGTTTTAAGAGTTACGTTTTAAGGTAAGGGATCCAACCTCTCTCTTTCTTTTCAAATACTCTCTTTTAAGTCATTTATTTTATGCTCCATGTTATTATGTTGGAGGATGTTATTTTATATTCCTATTAATTCCCTTTTCATGTTCATATGATGAGATATCCCCTCTTACTCTCATCATTTCGTTTTATGAATGTTTAAGTGGTGTCGTTAGGCTGCCGAAATTTTTGTAACAGATTCTTTCACCCTTCTCATTTTCATGTTCTATTTTCATGTCAAGTCTTTCAAGTTTTTATTATTATTTTGGGGTGTTATATCTATATCTTTCATGCTGATATTTTATTTTCATATGATTATAGTCCCTATTTGATATCGTTAATTCATTTTTTTGATCTTAATGTGACACCGTTAGGCTTCCGAAATTTTAAGGGATTCTTTCACTCTTCTCATATTCAAGTTCTATTTTCTTGTCAAGTCTTTCGATTTCCTTTTTATTAAATTGGGGTATTATCTCTATATATATCATACTTATATTTTTTTCATATGATGAGAGACCCTATTTGTCCTCGTCATTTCATTTTTTTATGTTTAAAGTGACGCCGTTAGGCTGCTGAATTTTCATAAGAAAAATCTTATTTTGGTCTTCCTTCCATGTTTTTCATTTCAAATGGCTTGCCCTTAAGATTTCGTTACCATGTTCATATATCCATTATATTCTGTCCCTATACTGTTTTATGAATCATTTATGAGTGGGTGACCCATGTCACCTCTCTTTTAAATGTTTTCTAAAACCCTGTAACGTAGCTGTTATGCTGCAGAATTTTCGTCTCAAAATGTCTCTCTCTTTTTCTCAAATTATTTTATTTTATTAAGTGAATACTAAAAGCTCATTCTTATACAGGGGTATTCACATATATATCAAGATGTTCTATTTTAAATTCTGGGATTTTCATTCATGAGACCTTCTCTCCTTTTTCCGCGGGTTTAAAGTGACATAAAGATCAAGTCCTAAAAGCAGTTTTTAAAATGATATGATTATGAAATGAACTCCATTTCTATTATGAAATATAGGTTATTTATGAAATTTTTATGATGATATATGTGGATCACATGATAATAATGACAAATTTTATGGTGCTCCCAGATAGTGCCCCATTGCATTGGGTAATGATGTAACCACAAGAGATTATAAATTTAAGGGCGCGCCCTGAAAGCGCCCCATTGCATTGGGTAATGATGTAACCACTAGAGATTACAAATTTATGGGTGCGCCCTGATAACACCCCATTTCATTGGTTAATTATGTAACCACTAAAGATTACAAATTTAAGGGTGCACCCTGATAGCACCCCATTGTATTGGGTAATGATGTAACCACTATAGATTACAATTTTCACGATATCTTGGTGAATAACCTTGATAATTTTCAAATGACACCTTGGGGATGGACCTTGGTGATATGTTCATGATTGTCTATGTTAAATTTTGTAACCACATCTTCATGTTATGAATTATGTTTTTTTATATGCCTCATGATCTCTTTCTCATGCCTTAATGTTATTTATCATGACCTTATTGATGTATCTCAAGTTCACATGTAAATTTTTCTCTTGTTTCCCTTACTGGGACTTCTGCTCACCCTTTCCTTTGATATATTCTCCCAGGTTATGAGATACTGTAATGAACTTAGGATGAAAAAAATGAAGAATCCTTTCAAGTGTTTAAGAAGAAAGTTTTTTTTTCATGTATTATGTTCTGGGTTTCCAAGACACTAAACCTTAGAGATCCTCAGTTTTGTATAATTTAATGAAAGTTTATGTTATAAAAAGGTGGCATGTTATAGTTGGTATCAAAGGATGGTTTAATTATTTGTGGAAATTAGGATATGAAAACTTTAGGAAGAAGCCTATAGAAAATGTTAAATGTAGGAAATCTTCCTGGTATTTTGGTTAGTATTGAGTAAGTGGTTTATCAAGAAAATACATCCCTATTCGGATACGAGCAGGTAGAGGTGGCTCTGGCACAGATGTACATAGGGGTAAAACCCGAAAACAATGATTTGAGCTAGACTCGAATGGGAACTGGTACATGACAACGGGCTTTGCTGCACTCTTGGTTACGACACTCTCGGAGGATATGCTTTGGTAAATTCATAAGCTTAGTATGAACCATAATTAAAGGAACAAATATAACATAAAATAAAGATTCACATAAGAATATAGGATCACAGATAACCTAGATTGGAACCTAGGGTATCACAAGTTAGGGTATACTTTTCTTCTACAAGTTTATCCTTCCATGCTTAATGTTTCCATTTTCATGATTATTGGCTAAGTATTTAAGCCCCTAATTATACTTTCTTTTCTTAGTTAATGGTAGGAAATGGAAGAACATGTCCCAACAACCAAGGTGATAGGAAATGTGACTATTGCCTAATTAGTATGATAGGGATGACGAGAGATCAAGTTGAACATATTGTGATTATGTCAAACCAGCTATCAAAAATCACAATTAATAATTGGTACCTAGTTGAATGCCCAAATTCATTAAGGAAGAAGAAGATGAAGTCTCAAGGATGTTCATCTGAAAAATTTGATTAGGGGATTAAAAGATGATTATTATTTTTGGAAGACGTTAACTATTTGGGGAACCCTATATGATCGAGGTAAATAGATTACTATGGTATTTCCTTTTAGGAGTAAAGGATGACTTATATTTTGAAGAATCAATAAATTTATGGTGAACTTATAGTAATTTAGGTTACTTATGGAAATGATTAACCTATATTGGGAAAAATATTTTCAGGTTAGTTACTTTTGTTATAAGATGTTAGGAGTGGTTTATGTTGTTTGGAGATGAACGATAAAGTTTATCTTGGAAGACTATGTTATCAAATCCTTCTTATATTTGTGTTTCAATCTTAGTTAGGTTTATTTCTAGGAATATTAAGGACAGTTATTTATGGAATTGTCTATGATGATATTTGGGTAGTAACGTGGAATTTTGGAGATTAAAAGTAGTTTCCCTTCCTATGGGGTTCTTTCTTTTTGAAGAGTTGTTTTATCTTACCCTGACTGTTTTTGGGATAATGTTTAAAATTATAAGAAATAGATAGTTAATCTTGTGTGTATTATATGATTCTCTAGAAGATCACTCTTGTGCTTTGATAAGAGAAAGTTGTTTTGAATGCACATCATTTGGGGAAAAGATTTGTTTTGGTAGAAACATATTAAAGGATGAAACTCTACTTGAAGGTTGGTATATTTCTTAATGTTTTTATTCTATGTAGTAAATGAATTCCTCAAAATTATTAAAAGGAACAAAATAAAAAAACATTGTTGGTTTAGGTTTCCTACTGGGTAATCAAAGACCGTTTACACACATCCTAAGTTTTTGATTTTCTTATGGTTAAAATTCTCCTAATCTTGTTTTCTATCACTCTCCCTTAGAACTTGACCCTTTTTTTCTTCCATATCCCTGTTTTCCTACATAGAATCCAAGTATTGGTCAACTCGGGTGACCTTTGTACTTCCCTTTCTTTCTTTTAAAGTAATAGTTTTACTGACTCCTTTTCTGATGTGGGAATTTCAATGAAATTTCCTACCCTAATTTTACAAATTTCCAGGACGCAATTTCTTAAGGGGGGAAGAATGTAATGACCCGAAATTTTGAATAAATTTTGTTTCTTAATTTTTTGTGTTATTTTATTTTTCTTTCTCAACAAAACTGTTTCATTTGACAGCCTGAGTATAATTAAAATGAGATTTTTGGGTTTTGACTATTATATGACCATTAGTCAGTATGACCTTTGGAAACTAAATATTGTGATTATTGTCTCTAAATACAAGTGATCTTGGTTAATTAATATAGAAAGAAGATTCAATGGCCTCATCCAGTAGTATCGGTCCAATTGAAGCCCATCTAACAAAACTTGTGAAGGAGGTAGCACCACTGGGCTTTTCTCTGGACCAAACCCAAGCCGAACTTCATCGTGTGAATCTAGAACGGAATTTCCTTCACGAGAAGTTCAAACTGAAAGAAATTACAACTCATGCGATGTTGGCCGAGCCGCCCACAGATTCTCTCACCTTAGCACACCTTACACTTAGATCCTATGCTGGGGTTATAAGGGGCTATGTAAGGACACCATAATCCATTGTTATAAATAAAATGGTATTTTCTTCTTATGGTGAAGTTTTTGAGTTTTCAAATGTTCTAATAAATATAGGATTTATTTTATTGATGTATTTTGAAAAAAAGGATATTTTAAAATATTTATGTAAACCATAAATAATTAATGGTGTGTAATGATTTTCAAAAAATAGTCTTTTGCAAATGTGTTGACTAGGAAATTTACAGTCTAACAAGATCAACATAATTTTTGATGAATAGTAAATTATGAATAGTGACTTTTTGCTTAGGATTAGTAATGTGAACAAATGTATTAGTAATCTCACTTAAAGAAAGTATTAATATAATTTAGGCACCTTGATTAAGTTGTGTGATTCAATAAAATAGGTAAATAATTGTTTCATTAATTATTAGTCAAGTATTAGTTTTTTCGGGTGAATAGTGTTTTTTAATTAAAAATTAAGTTAAAAATATTGAGAAATTTCTTTTTATAAAATAGAGTTTATTTTTGAATTCATAGCATCGATATTATGTGAAGGTAATTTTTGGGGATTTTTCTAAAATAATGAATTTTTGGTGAATAATTTTTTTATTTAAAAATTAAATTAAAAATATTTAGAATATTATTTTTATAAAATGGAGTTTATTTTTGAATTTAGATCATTGATATTATGTTATGGTAAATTTTTGGGAGTTTTCCGAAAAAGTTGAATTTTCAGTGAATAGTAAAAATACAGTTTTAGGGTTTCTGTATGTTTAATGACATCATGACTGCATCATAATGATTTCATGATTTATTTTAAGGGATGGTCGACTAAAGGGGATGAATTATTGTATGAGGGGTCCCATGTGGCCAAAACCATGGGCAAATTCCATGGGCAAGCCCATGGTTTTGCCAAAACCACTAATGAGGTGTCTCTTGAAATTATTAAAGTATCACCTCCCTTTCCCTATAAATACCCACCCTTTACTCCTTTTTTTTCACTCCCAACTCTTCCCCAACGAATATATGGTCCCATTACCTCCCAAAGAGTCCTTCAAAGGTGCCCTCAAGCCCTCAAGGACCCAACCTTCTAGTTTTAAGAGTTACGTTTTAAGGTACGGGATCCAACCTCTCTCTTTCTTTTCAAATACTCTCGTTTAAGTCATTTATTTTATGCTCCATGTTATTATGTTGGAGGATGCTATTTTATATTATTATTTCTGCCCTTTTCATGTTCATATTATGAGATATCCCCTCTTACTCTCATCATTTCGTTTTATGAATGTTTAAGGGGTGCTGTTTGGCTACCGGAATTTTTGTAACGGATTCTTTCACCCTTCGCATTTTCAAGTTCTATTTTCTTTTCAAGTATTTCAAGTTCCTTTTTATTATGTTTGGGTATGATATCTATATCTATAATAATGATCTGTTAGGTTCATATGATGAGAGACCTTATTTGATCTCTTCAATTCATTTTTTTGAAGTTTAAGTGATGCTGTTTGGCTGCCGAATTTTTAAGGGATTCTTTCACCCTTCTCATTTTCAAGTTCTATTTTTTGTCAAGTCTTTCAAGTTACTTTTTATTACATTGGGGTTTGATATCTATATCTATCATACTGATATTTTATGTTCATATTATGAGAGATCCTATTTGACCTCATCAATTCATTTTTTTTATGTTTAAAGTGACGATGTTAGGCTGCTGAATGTTCATAAGAAAAAACTTATTTTTGTCTTCCTTCATTGTTTTTCATTTCAAATTTTATGTCCTTAAAATTTTATTACCATGTTAATATATCCTTTATATTATGTCCCTATACTGATTTATGGATTATTTATGAGTGGCTTACCCATGTCCGCTCTCTTTTCAATGTTTTCTAAAACCCTGTAACATAGCCGTTATGCTGCCGAATTTTCATCTCAAAATGTCTCTCTCTTTTTCTCAAATTCTTTTATTTTATTAAGTGAATACACAAATCTCTTTATTATAAAGGGATATTAACATATATATCAATATGTTCTATTTTAAAATATGGGATTTTCATACATGAGACCCGCTTTCCTTTTCCGTGGGTTTAAAGTGACATAAAGATCATGTCCTAAAAGAAGTTTTTAAAATGTAATGATTATGAAATGAACTCCATTTATTGTATGTTATATGGGTTATTTATGAAATTTTGATGATGATATATGTGTCTCACATGATAATAAATACTAATTAAAGGGTTCACCCTGATTGCGCCATATTAAATTGGGTAATGATATAACCACTAGCGATTAAAAATTTAAGGGTGCGCCCTGACAGCGCCCCATTGCATTGGGTTATGATGTAACCACTAGAGTTTACAAATTTAAGGTTGCGCCCTAAAATCTCCCCATTGCATTGGGTAATGATTTAACCACTAGAGATTACAAATTTAAGGGTGCGTCCTGATATCGCCCCATTTCATTGGGTAATGATGTAACCACTAGAGATTAAAATTTTCACGATATCTTGGTGAATATCCTTGGTAATTTTCAAATGACACCTTGGGGATGGACCTTGGTGATATGTTCATGATTTTCTATGTTAAATTTTGTAGCCACATCTTCAAGTTATGAATTATGTTTTTTTCATATTCCTTATGATCTATTTCTCATGCCTTAAAGTTATTTATCATGACCTTATTGATGTATCTTAAGTTCACATGTAAAATGTTTCTCTTGTTTCCCTTACTGGGCCTTCTTCTCACCCTTTCCTTTGATGTATGCTCCTAGGTTTTGAGAAGATATAATTAATTTTGGATGAAAAATAAATAATCCCTTCAAGTGTTTAAGAAGAATGTTTTTTTATTATGTATGATGTTCATGGTTTCCAAGACACTAAACCTTAAAGATCCTTAGTTTTGTATAATGTAATGAAATTTTATGTCATAAAAAGGCGAGATGTTATAATTAAAATATCATTAAAATAATAATATTCTGATATAACATTTCAATCTATGTATAGACACCTCAGAGTGAAATATAGTAACATAACATGTTATGTGTCTCAAAGAAGTCATATTGAGCTGAAATTAATTTACCGATTTGGTAACTTTTGAAACATAAAAACCATGAGAGAATGATAATAAAATGGATATGTAAATGAAAATAATATTATGTTCAATATTCATATAATAAATTATTTGGATGTATATATTCCACATAAAATAAATGAGTGTTGTGTAAGGCATGTATCTCATAGAAATAAAGTTTGAGAGGGAATTCCTTTACACCGCGTCTTGACTATCATCATACATGTACACCCCTCATGTATAATAAGAATAATATTTTTTTAAGTTTTTCATAAAAACATATTCATATATATTTAATACCATATAATATTTTCTTATGAACTTATATTACCTATTTATTTTCAATTCCATGTTATAGTAATGTTTTGGGTAACAACCTATTTGTTTATTATAAGCATTTGGAATTTCAATTCTTCATTATATTACTTAAATTAGATTTTAATTATTTCTAGAATGAAAAAAAATTCCTTATATATCATATATATTAATTATTTAAATATTTATTATATTCTTTAAAATAAAGATATATGAAATGGAGTACACCATTCATGGAGACGGTAGGACGTTTGTACACATGAACATTGTTTTCATTTTCATGGCATATTGAAAGAAAGAAAGTAAAATACATATATGAATTTATGTATATAATATCATTACAAAATCCTTATTATGTCATATATATAATATAATTTTACTAAACTCATCCTTAATTCTTTCAATGTAATTTTGGAATAAATCACTTCACTTTGAGGAGGCTGTAGTCCACACATCCACAAACAAAGATAACATATTTAAATTAAATAGAAAGAAGAAAGTAGGATTTACAGACAAAAAAACATTAATAAGTAAATCATAAATATCATAAATATTTTATAATAAAAAATTGGCCATTGTAATTCCCAACCATAATAGGTGGTAATGGTAAAATAAACAAAATCGTTTCATAGGGTGGTAGTTTTCCATTCAAAAGAATAGAAAGTTTGTTACCCATTAGATTAAAGTTTGTTTTAGTTCAGGTTCAATCCTTATCACAACAAAATATTAGTATATTCTGGATACTAATTCTATTATATATGTATGTAATAATTTTAATTTAGGTGGTGGAGAATGAAAATTAAATGAAGGAGTTTGATGAAGGATGTTATGTCCACTTTGGGTAACACCTTTTGTGTAACACCCGAGATTTTTATGAGTAATATTTTGTTTTTTATATATCATCAAAGGAATATTTCACTACATAATAGCTTGTCTTACTTTACACGCA
Source organism: Viscum album (assembly GCA_963277665.1). Taxonomy (NCBI): domain Eukaryota; kingdom Viridiplantae; phylum Streptophyta; class Magnoliopsida; order Santalales; family Viscaceae; genus Viscum; species Viscum album. The sequence continues at coordinate 1,399,638,859 of OY728121.1, read as the reverse complement.
ATCGCGACCTTCCTCGATAGCTTGCGTCGTACGCAATACCGAGTTTCACTAAACAACGATATGCTATTAAAATATTATTAAAACTAGCCGTTATGAATAGTAATAACCACTTTTTGAAATTTTATAAATTTTATTTTTAAAATGGACTTCATTTTTGGATTCGGAATACCCAAATTAGCCTAGGGTGAAATTTTGGTATTTTTCTGAAAACTTTCAATTTTTGATGAATAGTGAAACCACTAAGTGGTAGGTTAAAAACTGAATTTTGCATAAAACATAATTTTACCGCTTCTGTGAATGGAATTTCGAAAATCCGATATACACGGTCGATATCAGCAAGTAAAATGTGGGTCAATGAGATAAAAATAATTTTTTGGTGAATAGTAACTTTTTACTTTTTTTACCGCGGTTAATAGTAAATAGGGTAACTAAGGGTAAATATGATATTACTATTACCCTAACACATGTCCTAATTCTATTGGATAAGTGTAATTCGACCAAAAACAACCTTATGAATAAAATATGACCATTTAGGCCCACTTGGGTTAGATTAGGACATTTATTATTAATTTATTTAAAGAAGGGTTAAAATAGTTAAAATCAATGTTTAATAAGAAAATAATTTTTAATATGGGGTTATACATAAGATAAATCCGACTATAAATATTCATTAGAAAGCTAAAAATATTTCCTACATAATTTTATTTTATTTATAATTTTTAGACATTAAATAATTTAATTTATTTATGACACAATTATGATGCAGTAATTATATTATTTATGAAATATTGACACAATTGATGTTATAAACACAAAAATAAATGTAATTTGAGACTTTTTATGAATTACACAAATTTTATAGGTTACTATGATATATTAGTTTTGATTTAATCAACTTGGTTCGAACATATAATTCTGTTATGACTTTCAAAAAAATCATATATCAAATAGTGTCAAAATTGACACAAAATAGTTTTTAAATCAAATATTATATTATTAATTGTTATTTTATTCCTAAAAATCTAAGGTTCGGCCAAATGACTTAGATAAGGATATATATATTAATAATAAACAATTTGGGGTTCGTTTGGCATGTTATAGTAAGTGTATTAACCATATAGTGAAAGAAAACAAAAAGACATGGTAAAAGTTAAATTATTTAACTTAGAGTTAAATCTAATTGATAAGGTTAAAATAATACCCTAAACTTGTCTAAATCCTATTGGTTGATAGTATTTCGACCCCTCCCCACTTTAGCTTCGAAATAAGACCCTTTGGAACCATTATAAACCGATTTTGACTTTAATATAAAATAATATTTTGAGATATTCCTAAGGTGCCCCTCTCCTCCCTTATAAAAGGGCACCTCCTCCCCCTCCTCCTCACACCAATTTGAGAACTCAAGCTCGGCCAACCCCTGCCATATTCTCCTCTCCACTTCCCTAGAATAATCCTAGAGGTCCTGGTCTTCTTCAAAGACCAATCTTAGTTCCCTAAGTGGAGTATTCAAAGAGGCGTTCCAAAGAAGAGGTAATATCCATTACCGATCTTTTCAATTTCTTTCTTCTTCAACTTCATCTTCTTTAGTTGTTTCATGATAAAGTAATAACATAAGTACTACTTACATACTGATATGTTATTATAAATATGAAACAACCCTAATTCACCTTCTATCCATCCTACGGAAAAATGAAATCACCGCGCGTGCGTACGTACGGAATACCGTCTCCACGCCGTGGTGTAATCTATTTTCCACCATCACTTTACAAGGATGGGTATAATGGTGTAATGAGTTACTATTTATGATTATTATAAAGTAATATTGATACTGAAATAATATATATATATACTCCAATACAATTCCACGATCATAGGAACGATATCATCACTCGTGCGTACGTACGGAATACCGTCTCCACGATGTGATGCGACTCGTTCTACATGATCATCATTACATAATAATTATATAAATGAATTGAATGAATAAATATGATATATGTTACACTAATACCATTCTGGATATAAGGTATCTATAACCTTAAAAGAAGAATAAGAATTTATTCGGCAAAACACGCATAAGAACAAAAGGCAATAAAGACCCGAGTAACAAGTAACAATGAAATATTACTAACAAGAAGCTAAGAATATGACCATATATGATATCATACCAATATGTATGATTCTGGAATAAGTCTATAACATTATTTAAACCATTATACAGGATCTTCGGACACGTACAAAGAAAATCGGACCTAAGGTAAGGGAAATATCACAATCTCATTTTTATCCGAGATTGTTTATTTGTAAGTATTTACTGGGGTATATTTTATCATCCACATCCATGTTTAATCAATATGTAATATTATTTCCATCCACCTACAATTGTTTAAATCCATTTTTACCCTTCGGTGAGTTTTTAGTAATATCTATGTAAGGAATCTTTTGTCGTACGAGGTACTTTTTTACTTTTCCGACAAAAGTACGAAGAATGTTTTTTTAACTTATACGGCATGAATGGATTTTTAAAACCTTATTTTACAAGTTTTCAAGTTTATTTTTAATCAACTTATTTTATTTTAAAGTCGTATGACATGTTATGAAAGGAAAAATGTTTTTTGAAGAAGAAAAGATATTTTCCTCAAGATTGGAGTTCAAGTGTTTTATCAAAATTATTTTCCATCTAAGATAATAAAGGGTTCTGCTTTTATCCCTATTATTACATTGATTTGATCATGTTATGATTGAATTATTTTTATGAATTCCTTTATCTTGTATGAATTGTTTTATGATGTCATGATGTTTAAGATTCCAATTTGTATTACATGGGTTATGCAATGATGTATGATTTATGATTATGTGGCACACATAAGAAAGGATTCATTATAAGATGGGTGGGACCTATATCTCCATCCAATGAATTGGGTAAAGATTTTATATCTCATGAGATAGACATGGCTGGAACGGAAGGTTATTTCGGTTCAGTGATACAGGACTGAAACGAGGAGTGAACTCGGTTCAGAAAGGGACTTTGTCCACTAAGATAGTCTTGGAAACGAGTCATGACTAACAAGAAATGATTTTCCATGATTATGTGTGCATGCCAAAAAGTTTCAAGTTTTATGTTATGATTATGGGGATCTCATTTTCACTTCTATGATTTATTCCATGTTAAGATATTATGATCTCTTTTGTAGGTTATGATTTTCAAAAAGATATGATATGATTTTTATTTCCTTTATTTTCCCTTGCTGAGCATTTGAGCTCACCCTTTTATGTTTTCTTTTCCCCAGGTCAGGAAGATGGATATTAAGTAGAATATGCTAAAAGGGACCCTAGATATGATGAAATAAATGGGAGACACTGTAGAAGATTTATGAACCAGTTGTTTATGTTTCCCAGTTTCTAAAGACACTATACCTATACGGTCCTTTGTGGTTTTTTCATATGTTGTAATAAGTGTGCTTCAATTTTGAAGTATTAAAAATGTATGTAAAGTATGGGTCGTTATAGTTGGTATCAGAGGAAAGGTATAGTCAACCTTTGGAAACTAGGATGTGAAAGCCTTAGTAAGAACCCTAAGGATAAGTCTAAGCATAGAACACAATATTAGTGTTTTAGAAATGGCCATGAATACCCTAGGATAAAACCTTAAGTGTGAAATTTTATCCTTGATTATGTGGTTTTGCTATTATAATTAGTGTTGCTCACACTATTCTTCTTGGTTTTAGTCAATGGCTGGAACCCGAAGGAACCGTGTTAATGCAGAATGCGATGGGAAATGCAATGATTGTCCCCCTGAGCAACCAAACGATATGGGAGCTGGAATGAAAAATCTTGTAGCCATGCTCACACAACTTTCTCAAGTTATGAATCATGCAGGACTTCCAAACGAGAAAAGGAAGGAGCAACATTCTGTTGAATCCTTCATGAGGCAGCGTCCACCTTCTTTCAGTGGGTCTACTGATCCATTAGTTGCTGAAAAATGGATTAGTACTACTGAAAATATATTTTCAGTTCTTCAATGTTCTGAACATGATAAAGTCATCCTAGCAGTGTATCATTTGGAAGGAGATGCTGATCAATGGTGGAATCTTATTAAGAATACGAGGCAAAGGGATGAAATTGAGTCTATGGAATGGGACGAGTTCAAGAACTTATTTTTCAATAAGCACTTCCCTCGTATTCTCCGAACAAAGATGGAGAAAGAGTTTCTTGAACTGAAGCAAAGGGATGATGAATCTGTTGGTACCTATGAAGCAAATTTTACAAGACTTGCAAGGTACACTTCTGGTATTATTATCCAACCTGAGAGTAAGATCGATCGATTCTTTAGTGGCTTAAAACCAAGTCTTCGAAGGGCGTTAGCCATAAGGGACTTCAATAGCTACGAGGAAATCGTTCGATGTGCTCTCAAAGTTGAGATGGAGATTGGAGTAACCCATCAGTCACATGGGTTTGATAAGAAGAGGAAGATGGAATTCAAAGGAAAATCTAAAGAGAACACTGAAAAGAAGATGAGCATTCCCTTATGATCAAAGTGTGGAAAGAAACATGGAGGGAGTTGTCTTAAAGGGACAAGTAAATGTTTTAAGTGTGGAAAGGAAGGTCATCGGGCATTTGAATGCCGCGATAATGGGAAGAAGATGTCTAATGATGCAAACAAAGGAAGGGATACACAGAATGATTCTACTACACTTCAATGTTTCAAGTGCAAGGAGATGGGGCATTATGCCAATCAATGCCCAAATCCAAGGGTTGATGATGATGGTCGACGTCAACAAAATCTTAAGGCTATAGACAAAGGAAAGTCACATGCAATTTCTATCAGCGATGTGGAGTACGATAACGAAGTGGTGAAAGGTACACTTACCATCCACTTTAAAGTAGAAAATGTTTTATTTGATTCTGGATCCACCCACTCTTTTATTTCTGAAAACTTTTCTAAGGGTATCACCGTACTACCTCAACAATTAGATGTTGAGTTGGCTGTGACAACACCTAATGGCACAACAGTCGCATCAAAATTTTATAATTCTTCTCCGATCGAAGTTTGTGGGAAAGTGCTTCCTGCAAATCTTGTGATCCTTCCTTTAGTGGAATTTGATGTGATTCTTGGCATGGATTGGCTTTCTCTACATGGAGCTCATATCAATTTCCAAAGAAGGGAAGTCACATTTCATATTCCAGATCAATCTACGATCGTCTATCAATGCAAGGATGAACATAACCTTCCAGTGGAAATTTCTTCCATCTTATGGGTATTGATTCCCCTAAATGAAGGTTATTTATCTCAAATGGTTGGTGAGAAACTCATGATTAAGAATATGCCCATTGTACGGGAGTTTGATGATGTCTTTCCGGAGGAATTACCAGGTCTTCCACCAAATCGTGAAGTTGAGTTTTCAATAGAACTCGTACCAGGTGCTTTGCCAATTTCAAAGACACCTTATAGAATGGCCCCAATTGAGTTGCAGGAATTGAAGAAGCAACTCCAAGAGAATCTTGATAAGGGATTCATACTCCCTAGTGCGTCACCTTGGGGAGCACTTGTTCTATTTGTTATGAAGAAAGATGGATCAATGAGACTCTGCATTGATTATCGAGAACATAACAAGATCACTATCAAGAACAAATATCCTCTCCCACGCATTGATGACTTATTTTACCAACTACGCGGAGCTCAATACTTTTCCAAGATTGATCTTCGTTCAGGGTATCAGCAATTAAGGGTCAAAAGGGAGGATATACCAAAGACGGCTTTATGTACAAGGTATGGACACTATGAATTTATAGTGATGCCATTTGGTCTTACTAATGCCCCTGCTATCTTCATGGATCTAATGAATAGAGTCTTTAGAGACTATCTTGATCAATTTGTGGTAGTCTTTATAGACGATATTCTTGTCTATTCAAAGAGCAAGGAAGAGCATGAAGATCACTTGAGAATTATATTGAAGACCCTGAGAAAGGAGAAGCTTTATGCCAAATTTACCAAGTGTTAATTTTGGCTTCAAAAAGTTGCATTTTTGGGTCACATAATCTCAAAAGAGGGGATATCTGTGGATCCATAAAAAACAGAGGTTATCGAAAGATGGTCAAGACCAACAACAGAAACTGAGATCCGAGGTTTTCTTGGTTTGGCTGGATATTATCGACGTTTTGTAAAAGATTTTTCACGATTATCCAATCCACTCACCAAGTTGACTCGGAAAGGAGTTAAGTTTGTCTGGACAGAGGAATGTGAAGAGAATTTCAAGGAGTTGAAAAGAAGGTTATCCAGTGCACGTGTGCTCACACTGCCTTGTAGTGGAGAAAGGTTTGTGATCTATAGTGATGCATCCAATAAGGGATTTGGGTGTGTTCTTATGCAAAATGATATGGTGATAGCTTATGCCTCACGACAGTTGAAAATCCATGAGCCAAATTACCCAACACATGATTTGGAGTTGGCAGCGGTAATATTTGCATTAAATATTTGGAGGCATTACCTTTATGGTGAAAGGTGTGATATTTATACAGATCATAAAAGTTTAAAGTATATTTTCACACAAAAGGAGTTGAAAATGCGTCAAAGAATATGGTTGGAGCTGATTAAGGATTACGACTGCTCAATCCATTACCGCCCTGGGAAAGCAAACAAGGTGGCAGATGCATTAAGTCGACAAGACCATGCTAGTTTATCCATGATGAGGATCACAAAAGATCCAATATTTATGGATTTACAAAGGATGGATCTTGGAATTATAATTGAAGGGGAAAAATCTTATCTTTCTCAAATAAATGTTCAACCATCTATACATGTGAAGATTAAAGAGGCACAGAATGAGGATGTCGAGTTACAAAAGAAGGTGAGAAATGTTCTTGAATTCAACCTTGATTGTGATGGGTTAATAAAGTTCAGGAATCGGGTTTGTGTTCCTCCCATCCCCGAATTAAAGAAGGAGCTGCTGGATGAGGCTCATAGTTCATCATTCTCTATTCATCCTGGAAGCACGAAGATGTATAGGGACCTGAAAGAGTACTTCTAGTGGGATGGCATGAAAAGAGATGTCGCTGAATATGTCTCTCGATGCTTGGTTTGTCAACAAGTTAAAGCTGAGAGACAAAAGTCTAAGGGGATGTTACAACCATTACCCATACCCGAATGGAAATGGGAAAACATCACTATGGACTTTGTCACAGGACTTCCTAAAACATCCAAAGGCAATAATGCTATTTGGGTCATAGTTGATCGTCTTACAAAGTCTGCACACTTCATTGCTATTAGAGAGGATTTGTCTCTAGATCAGCTTGCCAGGATAAATGTAAAGGAAGTGGTAAGATTGCATGGAGTACCACTTTCTATTATATCTGATCGGGATCCGAGATTTACCTCAAAGTTCTAGAGAAGTCTTCAGCATACTCTAGATACAGAGTTGAGTTTCAGCACTGCTTATCATCCCCAGACAGACGGTCAGTCTGAAAGAACAATTCAAACCCTAGAAGATATGTTTAGAGCTTTCTCTATGGATTCCAAAGGAGGTTGGGATCAACACATACCTTTGGTGGAATTTTCTTATAATAATAGCTTTCACTCCAGTATTCAGATGGCTCCTTATGAAGCTCTCTATGGAAAGAAATGCAGGACTCCAACTTGCTGGGATGAAGTTGGGGAAAGAAAGCTGTTAGGACCTGATCTTGTTGATGAAATGGTAGAAAAGGTTAGATCTATTCAACAACACATAAGAGCAGCTCAGAGTCGACAGAAAAGTTATGCCGACAACCGAAGAAAAGACCTAGAGTTTGAAGTGGGTGATAAAGTGTTCTTACGAATATCTCCCTGGAAGAGGGTTATGAGAATTGGAAAGAAGGGGAAGTTGAGCCCTAGATATATCGGTCCTTTCGAAATACTGGATCGTGTTGGGAAGGTAGCTTACCGATTGGTGCTTCTACCGAATCTCTCTCAAGTTCACGATGTGTTCCATGTATCTCTCCTGAGAAAGTACATACCTGATCCTTCACATGTACTCAGCTCAGAAGTTGTACCGCTAGAGCAAGATCTTTCTTATGAAGAACAACCGATAGAGATTCTGGATCGTAGCGAAAAAGTCCTACGAAACAAGACCACTAGATTGGTGAAAGTTTTATGGAGGAACCACCAACTTGAATAAGCTACATGGGATCTTGAGGATATGATGAGGGAAAAGTATCCTCATCTGTTCGTTACAAAGTGACGAATTTCGAGGGCGAAATTCTTTTTAAGGGGGGTAGAATGTAATACCCGAGATTTTTATGAGTAATATTTTGTTTTTTATATATCATCAAAGGAATCTTTCACTACATACTAGCTTGGTTTACTTTACACGCAATCACGACCTTCCTCGATAGCATGCGTCGTACGCAATACCGAGTTTCACTAAACAACGATATGCTATTAAAATATTATTAAAACTAGCCGTTATGAATAGTAATAACCACTTTTTGAAATTTTATAAATTTTATTTTTAAAATGGACTTCATTTTTGGATTCGGAATACCGAAATTAGCCTAGGGTGAAATTTTGGTATTTTTCTGAAAACTTTCAATTTTTGATGAATAGTGAACCACTAAGTGGTAGGTTAAAAACTGAATTTTGCATAAAACATAATTTTACCGCTTCTGTGAATGGAATTTTGAAAATCCGATAGACACGGTGGATATCAGTAAGTAAAATGTGGTTCAATGAGATAAAAATAATTTTTTGGTGAATAGTAACTTTTTACTTTTTTTACCGCGATTAATAGTAAATAGGGTAACTAAGGTTAAATATGATATTACTATTACCCTAACACATGTCCTAATTCTATTGGATAAGTGTAATTCGACCAAAAACAACCTTATGAATAAAATATGGCCATTTAGGCCCACTTGGGTTAGATTAGGACATTTATTATTAATTTATTTAAAGAAGGGTTAAAATAGTTAAAATCAAAGTTTAATAAGAAAATAATTTTTAATATGGGGTTATACATAAGATAAATTAGACTATAAATATTCATTAGAAAGATAAAAATATTTCCTACATAATGGTATTTTATTTATAATTTTTAGACATTAAATAGTTTAATTTATTTATGACACAATTATGATGCAGTAATTATCTTATTTATGAAATATTGACACAATTGATGTTATAAACACCAAAATAAATGTAATTTGAGACTTTTTATGAATTAAACAAATTTTCTAGGTTACTATGATATATTAGTGTTGATTTAATCAACTTGGTTCGAACATATAATTCTGTTATGACTTTCACAAAAATCATATATCAAATAGTGTCAAAATTGACACAAAATAGTTTTTAAATCAAATATTATATTATTAATTGTTATTTTATTCCTAAAAATCTAAGGTTCGGCCAAATGACTTATATAAGGATATATATATTAATAATAAACAATTTGGGGTTCGTTTGGCATGTTATAGTAAGTGTATTAACCATATAGTGAAAGAAAACAAAAAGACATGGTAAAAGTTAAATTATTTAACTTAGAGTTAAATCTAATTGATAAGGTTAAAATAATACCCTAAACTTGTCTAAATCCTATTGGTTGATAGGATTGCGACCCTTCCCCACTTTATCTTCGAAATAAGACCATTTGGAACCAGTATAAACCGATTTTGACTTTAATATAAAATAATATTTTGAGATATTCCTAAGGTGCCCCTCTCATCCCTTATAAAAGGGAACCTCCTCCCCCTCCTCCTCACACCAATTTGAGCACTCAAGCTCGGCCAACCCCTGCCATTTTCTCCTCTCCACTTCCCTATAATAATCCTAGAGGTCCTGGTCTTCTTCAAAGACCAATCTTAGTTCCCTAAGTGGAGGATTCAAAGAGGCGTTCCAAAGAAGAGGTAATATCCATTACCGTTCTTTTCAATTTCTTTCTTCTTCAACTTCATCTTCTTTAGTTGTTTCATGATAAAGTAATAACATCAGTATTACATACATACTGATATGTTATTATAAATATGAAACAACCCTAATTCACCTTCTATCCATCCTACGGAAAAATGACATCACCGCGCGTGCGTACGTACGGAATACCGTCTCCACGCCGTGGTGTAATCTATTTTCCACCATCACTTTACAAGGATGGTTATAATGGTGTAATGAGTTACTATTTATGATTATTATAAAGTAATATTGATACTGAAATAATATATATATATAATCCAATACAATTCCACAATCATAGGAATGATATCATCACTCGTGCGTACGTACGGAATACCATCTCCACGATGTGATGCGACTCGTTCTACATGATCATCATTACATAATAATTATATAAATGAATTGAATGAATAAATATGATATATGTTACACTAATACCATTCTGGATATAAGATATCTATAACCTTAAAATAAGAATAAGAATTTATTTGGCAAAACACGCATAAGAACAAAAGGCAATAAAGACCCGAGTAACAAGTAACAATGAAATATTACTAACAAGAAGCTAAGAATATGACCATATATGATATCATATCAATATGTATGATTCCAGAATAAGTCAATAACATTATTTAAACCATTATACAGGAGATTCGGACACGTACAAAGCAAATCGGACCTAAGGTAAGGGAAATATCACAATCTCATTTTTATCTGAGATTGTTTATTCGTAAGAATTTACTGGGGTGTATTTTATAATACAAATCCATGTTTCATCAATATGTAATATTATTTCCATCCACCTACAATTGTTTAAATCCATTTTTACCCTTCGGTGAGTTTTTAGTAATATCTATGAAAGGAATCTGTTGTCATACGAGGTACTTTTTGACTTTTCAGACAAAAGTACGAAGAATGTTTTTTTTAAACTTATACGGCATGAATGGATTTTTAAAACCTTATTTTACAAGTTTTCAAGTTTATTTTTAATCAAATTCTTTTATTTTAATGTCGTATGATATGTTATGAAAGGAAAAATGTTTTTTGAAGAAGAAAGGATATTTTCGTCAAGATTGGAGTTCAAGTGTTTTATCAAAATTATTTTTCATCTAAGATAATAAAGGGTTCTGTTTTTATCCCTATTATTACAATGATTTGATCATGTTATGATTGAATTATTTTTATGAATTCCTTTATCTTGTATGAATTGTTTTATGATGTCATGATGTTTAAGATTCCAATTTGTATTACATGGGTTATGCAATGATGTATGATTTATGATTATGTGGCACACATAAGAAAGGATTCATTATAAGATGGGTGGGACCTATATCTCCCTCCAATGCATTGGGTAAAGATTTTATATCTCATGAGATAGACATGGCTGGAATGGAAGGTTATTTTGGTTCAGTGATACAGGACTGAAACGAGGAGTGAACTCTGTTCAGAAAGGGACTTTGTCCACTAAGATAGTCTTGGAAATGAGTCATGACTAACAAGAAATGATTTTACATGATTATGTGTGCATGCCACAAAGTTTCAAGTTTATGTTATGATTATGGGGATCTCATTTTCACTTCTATGATTTATTCCATGTTAAGATATTATGATCTCTTTTGCAGGTTATGATTTTCAAAAAGATATGATATGATTTTTATTTCCTTTATTTTCCCTTGCTGAGCATTTGAGCTCACCCTTTTATGTTTTCTTTTCCCCAGGTCAGGAAGATGGATATTAAGTAGAATATGCTAAAAGGGACCCTAGATATGATGAAATAAATGGGAGACACTGTAGAAGATTTATGAACCAGTTGTTTATGTTTCCCAGTTTCTAAAGACACTATACCTATACGGTCCTTTGTGGTTTTGTCATATGTTGTAATAAGTGTGCTTCAATTTTGAAGTATTAAAAATGTAAGTAAAGTATGGGTCGTTATATTTTGGTTTGCACCAAACGGCTTCCTTGATTAGATTTATTCACAAAAGTAGGAATAAAGGAGGAAGTTTGGGATTTTGGGTGTGTATTGGGTAGATATTGTCTGATAGTATGTGGTATGAGATGTTTTAAGAAAGGGGAAAGGGGGTGTCCATTTATAGGGAACGAAAAGGATATACTTGGAATTTTTTTAAAAAAAGTTATATGTTACCACATTTCACATAAAAACGTTATAAAAAACCAAAAATATGAATATAAGGTTTATGGCGGAAATATGTCTAAACAATTGGTTTTTTCAAATTGAATAGGTTATTTGGAACTTTTGTTTCGGGTTTATTCCCTTATTATGCTTAATTTTACCTTAATCGATGTAATTAATATTAATTACAATCACATATATTTTTGGAAAAAAATTTAACTGATAAAAATATACTAGTTATATCATACTGATTAAAACCATGTATGCATGTTTTTCAAAATTTAATTTACAAAATATTCAAAATTAGGTTTAATGCTAATATCATAGACAAAGTGGTAGAGAAGTTGTTTTAAAGCGAGAATTTCCAAAATATCATTATGATTTTGTATCAAAATTAAATATAAAAGTGTTGGAATGATCAAATTTGGATTAATATATTCATAATTAACATAATGTGTCTTTAAAAAACATAAAATATAATTAAACTATATAAATATATAACACATGCAATATTCACTATTTCATGAATTGAAAAATATCACAAAAATATTAAATTAATTTGAAAAAAATATTTCACAAAAACTTAGGGTGTTATAAGAACATACTCTACTATTCCAAAAAACATATAAATCATATTTATATTATCAACATAACTCCCCATGATCCATAAACCTTCAAACCATAGAATATTTGTAGTTGGTAAAGTTAAACTGATGCTGCAAGAACATCTTAATTCAAATACATAATAAAACAATATAGATATAAATTTAACAAATTTTTGAACCCAAATGTCCACCCATTATTTCCCCTTGATGTAGTTACTGATATGAATCCATGAGACTGGTTTCACCAAAATGTTATCAAAGTACAATGATAATGTTCCCATGAAATATCTACAATGCTTTGAGTATTTACCTATTAACTATTTTTCTATATCAATTATTTATGTTTGGAGATTTTAGGATTCCAACATATGGATTTGATCATGTTTCCTACTATAAGATCACACTAAATGTGATCAAGAAAAATATTAATAATTATTTCATAGTACAAGAGGAAAAATAATGTGATATAATTTTAACCAAATACAATAAGAAAGCCTCATGTTGTCTTCTCTATAGGTCCCGATATATCTGTGAGATGTGTTGAATTAGCAAACTCTAGAGGATGTGTCTATTAAAATTCATTCAAAGGGTGATATTAAAGCACTAGAGTGGAAGTTTAAGGATCAAAATAATCATAACATTTATGGATAGTATAAAATCAATGTGACATCAATATGTCAAGATATGGGTAGTTGGTTTGGGGATATATCAAAGGATATGGATATTGTAATGGTGGGAACATCTCTGGAGTGGGTTTAGATAGGGTATTGGAAGAAGAGGTAATATTAGATGATTATTGAGGAATGGGTGGAAAAATTCATTTATGATAATGAGTAGGATGGAAAATTTTTTGTAGATGGGGTGTTTGCTGGTGGGTTAGTGTAGGAAGGGGTACCATGGGTGATCCATCTAGCTCTAGGAGAACGCCAACTCAAACCCATGGTAGTAGGCTAAGAATGAGTCATCAATATTTAAACTAAATTTCTCTAATAAAAAATATAATTAATAATATGAACATGATAAAATATTTAATGAAATTTAAATATATTACAATTATTATACTCAAAAATGGAGGAAGAGGAGGTAACCCACACTTGCGTATCTATCAATCAGTATCAAATAATTGGGTCCTTATAACTTTATTATTATTTTTCTTATTATCTATAAGAATGAAATGTAATTTTTTTAGAAATGGTATTTTAAAATAATAATGAAAACTTTAAATTCTAATAAGTCATAAAAATTTCATTATAAGTTTTAGAAATAATAATTTAAAAACATGTTATACATTTTTTAAAAACCTCATTTTACACCTAATTGTTTTAATTAAAAGAAATCTAATTAAATGAAAAAAATAAAACAGTTCTAAAATAAACAAATTATCCAAAAATGAAGCTAAATTAAATTAATTGTGGTAATCCCAACCTGAGAAACCCACATCAAGGTAAACTTAATGAACTGTGAACATATATGGTTGATTCTAAATATTACCCATGAATACATCAGTTTCAACATTAAATCTAACAATGGGACAGTTTGAGACATCAAATGATATATTTTGGTCGACCCAAATGAGGTTACCAATAGAAAATTTCATCCCTAGAGTCGTGAAAAATATGTCTTGGGATTTTTTTGTTATTGATATCGTAATAAGGTCTTATATGATCTTTTAGATAAAAAACTTATTTTGAAAGTTATAGAAAAATTTATAGTTCATCAGCAGCCCGAAATCGACCCACATCAATAGCATTAAACCCATAATACTCAATCAATGTACCATGTCACATAATTTAATTAAACCATTTAAATTTCATTATTGTGACTCAACCACGAGAGTAGTAATCCAATAACAATATTTTAAGAAAAAAGTCCATAATAAGAAACATTTTCAAATCATGGATGAATATCTATTGCACTGTAATAATAGCCTATCATAATAGTTAACATAATTCCTTTATGATGTGTTCTCATTTTCCCCATTCTATTAGTTGTGAGAAATTTATACCAATTTATTATTAAAGATTTTCATTCATCAACCAAAGAATTGGGAACAAAATCTAACTCTCTAAATTCTTGAGAAATGGTGTCAAAAAATAAACTCAACACCACATATAAAAATGAATTATAAAATTAAATGAATATCTATATTTTAATTTAATTATTGTAGTGGTCAATCCATTTATTTCAACAAAGAAGGAAACTATTGGATATGAAAATCCACTCTCATTCTTAAAGGAAATGATAGATGAAATATATTTATATCCTCTTTATGTTCCCAATGTAAAATGGTTATAAGAGAATGAGGTATAGGTGAAATTACATAGTAAGAGATAACATATAAATATTCAAATTACTTACTTAATATAGTCATCAAACAAAACAATTTTAGTCAAGACTGTGTGATATACCACATATGGTCATTCATGGCTCAATTTAGCCAATATATAAAATAGAAATTTATCATATTTGTTGAAGAGATAGAAATGAAGGATGAGTTTCACCATAATACTCATCATCATTTCTCATTTTTTTGGTTATGTCTTATGATCACATAAGACAAATACATTGAAAAAAAATCCATACATTCCTGAGCTGGATTACCTGTCAGAGAGGAACCTTCAGGATGGTTCTTATCTCATACATAAAATTCTATAATGCACATATTTAATTCCACATGATTCATACACAAAAAATCAATGGCTGACCGAAGAAGTCTTTTAGTTATAAGATACATTCTAAAATGTATCATTCTAGTGAAAAATGACAGAGTAAATTTTATCCAAATCACACAAAAATAATGGCAACTATTACTATAGTTTTATCAATAATGGCATTGATAACCTTTTATTAAAATTTTATCTAAAAAATGGAACAAAAAATCACTATCATTATTATAATATTTAAATTAAAAATACTAGATTCCTATTCTAATAAATTCACGAAGAAGGATGTGATAATCATTAGTCTGTTGTGATTTTAGATTAAAATCTCTTATGTTGAATCATTATGTATGTTTCTATAATGGCCATCAAGAACCTTGATATTCTCCCATAATAAAATAAATAGATTTCTTTCTAAAGGTATCAATACATAAAAAGGATAAGGAACTTTCCATTTGGTTTCCCTGATACGCATAGGATGCAGTTATGGTTTAATATCCCAATATAACAAGTCATGATGAGATTGGAAGTCATCTTTGGTGTTCCACTTGATATTTATAATAATTGAATGAAAAATTTCACATATATTTTTCTCAATTATCTTTACATATAAACAATGATATAATAAATTGGTAGAAAAATATAGAACCTCAAAAAAGGTACATATCATTTTCTAATTGTAGGTGGCTTTATTTTCAACATTATTCCCCTTCATATATTTCATATGACCATTCCATAATGATAAATTGAAATATTTAAATTCATTAGAAACATTACTTCCTAACATAAGTTTGGGGACTCTATTCAATGGAATAATATTATCAAAACTCTGGTGGTTCTTATTGTATTTATTATCCATTAGAAAGAGTCATCGATGCCCCTTGAAATTGAAACTATAAAGATATTTAATCTTTATCGATCATGTATTATCCGTACAAATATGACATGATATTTTTCAGTTTGTTCCCAAACATGATATGATTTCATACTAATGGAAATCATTTACAATCTATTGAAGCACAACACATATCAAAAATATATTTATTTTCGAATCATTGAATTTGAGCACCACAATATCCCAAATGTTATTCAATTATCGTATTAAAGTTTGCGATTAAATGTCTATATCATTGGGATCAGAAGGTCCATATATTAGTTTACCAAAGAAAATGAATTTTTTTTCATACACAGTTATGGAGGAATACTTTAAACTTGAATAAAAACATTACAACTATGGTGATTTGTATCAATTTGAACAAACAAATTAAAACCTTCACATTATATACCTAACTTGAAATTACATAACATAGTTGTAAAATTGTGATGTTGTGCATGAAATGATTTCTATGCTAATACAACTAATTGATGACTAAATAATCATTACCTTCTATTATATTAGCATAATTTTATCACATATTAATAGAGACATCCACATAAATGAATAGATTGTGAAGTTTTAGAATTAATGTATAGAGCCACATGAATTTATTTGGCACATGAGATGGTGCTCTATATGCATTTTCCTTAGATCGATATGTTCCTTATTCATTACAGTTATTAAGGTCAAGAATTTACTCCCAAAATAAATTCAAATATTTTGGTAAAGAATGAATTTTATTAGCCGAACATCTTATATTCTTAATTAACATCCATACCTTATCAATTTTTAGGTAATATCTACACTATTGTTATAAAATTCCTCAAAAAGGTAAAATTTTTATTATTGATGGTATTATAAATTCTATAGGTGGTTTTTTTCTAGGATATAACTACACTAAAAATTCTTACTAATTCATTTAATACATTTCTGATATATAGGTGTTCTTGAATCATCCATGATTTTTTTCGCTCTCTCAACATCATCATCTTCAGGAGTTTCCTCATGTATATTTATATCATTTCCTTTTTACAATGTCATAATATCTCTCTTGTGAGGATTCATCAATTGAAACCATTCAAATATGAAATTCTACATACCACTTATTTCATTCCATTCATGATCAATAGAATATTTTCTCATCTCTGCATTGTGATAGAAAAAAATTTATTTTTGGAAATCAAAATTTTGTTATATAGAGGATAACTTCTTCCTAGACAATCTATGGTTTTAAGAATAATCACGGCACAAAAAACATATAAGACCTCCAAAATAATAATTATTAAAAGATAAATATATATTTTCTGAAACCTGGTAAAAATCTAATCTGTATGATACATAAATCTTATATCTATTATATTATAGGGAAAAAATTTATATTCTAATCAAAAATGAAATCCAAATAAAATTTATAGTATAGATTAAATTAATGATAACCAAACCAAATTGAATAAAATTCATGATGAAAATGACTATTATATAATATTACTATCCATCCAAACAAATAACAGGGTATATCACAAGAAAAAAGAAAGGCATACTAATAGAAATCCAAACAAGGTGAATGATTTTGAATAAATAACAACTCAGTAATACCGGAAGAAAGCTACTGATTTCATATCCATATAGGTATTCTCATTTGAAAATGTATTTGAGGATAACATTTAGTCATGAATAGATTTTATTTAAGGTTAAAAAAATTTATATTATTCAAAAAAATAAAAATATATTTTAAATGATGTCCAATTTCCATTTAATGTGTAGTTAATTTCTGGAATATCCATCAATATTAGATAGTTAATCCATTCCATCCAACTTTATGAAACCCATACATTAATTCAC
Organism: Viscum album; assembly: GCA_963277665.1. Classification (NCBI taxonomy): domain Eukaryota; kingdom Viridiplantae; phylum Streptophyta; class Magnoliopsida; order Santalales; family Viscaceae; genus Viscum; species Viscum album. Next base: position 1,399,620,822 of record OY728121.1, on the reverse strand, counting down.
AATTGATGAAACCTATTAATTAAGGGAATTTGTGGTTAGTGAGTTATTTATTCATTTGAAATGTTATAGAAACCAATAGATAACACTCAATACATGATAAATGAACTAAAGAAGAATTCTTGAAAAATATCTTTGTTATAAAAAATAGTTTTCTGAAAAAGTCAAAAATAAGGTACATGATATTAAATTTTCATAAAGAACTAAATTATTATGTAAAAAATTTTCAATGGAAACTATTTTTCATAAAATTAATATGATCCAACGAGATTTCCATTATAACTAAAATAATAAATTCATGACATTTACTAAAGGATTCTATAAATATTTGTACAAAATATTGGTTTTAAAATTCATAAATGGATGAATTATAAATATATAATTATTTTAAATAATCTTTAATCATTAATTAATTTTAAATTATAATAATGAATTTTATGAAACATGATTGAAAGTTATTATAAACACAATAGTGAATTCCAGAAGAAAAAACCTTCATAGATACTGTAATATTATAGATTTAATTAAAATAGTATAATCATGTAAATCATCATAGAATTATTTATTTTTTGAAAAAAATTATAAGATAAATAGTTTAACCAGGGTTTAGGATATAAAAAATAATATTTCACTAATTAAATCCCATTAATCTATAATAATAAAAACAAAAATTTACTCCTACAATTAACATATATATGTTTTCTAACACTAAAAATACCTATATCTGTAAAATATTCTACTAAAAGAATCTCAAATTTATGTTAAATTCATAAGAATCCATATGATAGTTTTCAAAATAAATTAATTATAATTAAAATAGTAGTTTTATGAAATTAATAGACTCTATGTGATAATTATTAGACTATAAATTAAAAACCACAATGATATAAGTGATTCCCACATTCTTGAGTATAATTAGATGCAAATAAAATAATAAAAATAGTATCTAGAAAAAGAGAAGATTGATTTGGAACTCAATAATATTAAGTTAAAGAATATGTAAATTAAAAAATGAATTAAATATGATAGAATTCTAGAGAAGATAACTGGTCGTCACTTGGTTGAGGGGAGAAGAAACAAGAGGGAATAATAGATTACCTCTCAACGATCTCAACCAAAAAATGATATAAGTAGAGGTAGAACACATGGATGATTGTAGAAATGTCTCTAGTTGAGAGGGGGAACGTGTCTCAAATGAGGGGAGAGTAAGGGGGCTACAATTGATAATGGAAGGTGGAACCTGAGTGGCGGCCGATTAATTAAGGGGATATAAGCATAATGTTTGAAGAACTGTTTGTATTGTTAAAACAATACCAATAGTTTTTGAAAACTCTGGTTATTGGTTTGGAAACAATATCTACATCATAGTTCTCTTAACTGTTATATTAGATGCTTGGGGATAGACCCATTTTTAATTAGTTTTCCATATGTAGTGTGCAAATGTTGTGTATTCATATAAGGTACTTATTTCTTTATAAACAATTTAAAATAAATTACTATCATCAATTATTTTTCACATTTTCTAATTAACATTTTGGAAACACTCATCAATGGTGTTCAACCTTATGAAAACATTTTATAGATATAAAAATAAAGTAAAAGAGAATTTTGAATTTTTCTTTCCACAAAATAATATATACCTAATTATTAAATAAAAATGGAAAAAAGAAATATTTAAAAATATTTGAATGGTGGTAAAAATGAAACTCATCCAATATATTATAGTAAGGTTATAAAATTATTTATAAACATTATTTAATTATTTTAACCCTATTCTACGTATTTTACCCTTTCTGTAATGAAAACATTTTTACAATTTTCACTATTCATTATGACAAAAAACTAATGTTGAACGTTTTTCCAAAATATTATGTTCTTCTTCCATATAAGGACTCCATGTTTCCAAATACATTTCCTATAGGGGTAATAAATAAATTTAAAATAAAAATATAAAATGTGATAAAAATTGATTTTCTAGAAAAAATAATTTTTAAGTATAATTTTTTATTATCTACAAACTAAGTATAATTTCAATTATAATGATATTAATTTGATTATTTTTAGTCAAAATGAAAAAACAAAATTTCAAAAAGAATCAAAGAAATTACATTGTAAAGACTTGAATGTAATTGATAGTATTCTAAAAAATAAACAGTTTTCACTATTCGCATAAAAATCAATCTTTTTAAAAATTAAAAAAAAATAAACCTAATATAATTTTGGTATGATGAAAACAAAAAAGATATAATTTTTTTCAAATATAATTTCTAAAATTGGTAGAAACTAACTATAATATTCACACACAAAAATTTAAAAATATAGTTTTTAATCAAAATGTATTTTTGATATATATAATGTATTTATTAAAAAATGAGTTTCTAATTCCTAAATATTAATCACTGAATTTGTATTGAGTAGAAACAATATTAATTTATTTCATAACGCAGTTACTAATATTCAAAACCACCAATTAGATAGCTATGTTATAACGATATATATAAATAATAATATTCCATTGTCATTAAACCGTGGAGTTTTGTATCCTGTATGACATCCAACATAGTGTATTTTTAAAATATTCAGGTATTGAAGTCATTATCACTCCATGTTGTGTGATTTAATAGCCATTGTAATAGTTATGGTGAACCCATAGAATGATGATGATGAAGGAGATGTATTTTTTTAAAAGAATAAATGAAAAGTCAATAGGTATGAAAAAATGATTAATGATGTTAGAAGATTCTTATTCTGATCGTTCAATGATGATACATAAATTTAATGGATGATAATAAATTAATTCATGTTGATAATGATATTTTTTATTCTGTGAAGTTGAAGTCACCTATTTTATTTTTGAAATACAATGTTTAGAAACATATAAAGAATAACTTTTCAGAAGTACATTTTTGGAAATATGTTCTTGAGGAATAATAAAAATTTTAGTTGAGTTATACAAAGTATGAGTTATAAATTTGAGTTGTATAATGTTTTATTTATGAAGTCATGAAGATTTATCTATTTGAAATTTTATTTATGATGGTTTTTATATCAAATAGAGAATTTATTACTTTTAAATAAACATTTGAAATTCATACATTATAAAATTTTCTACACTAGATAGATAATTAAAGAACCAATGAATGTTCAAAACAAAAAAATACAAAATAAATTTTTTAATTTAAAATAAATGATGTTTGGAAGAAATTTTTTATTTTCCACTGAATGCATTCTGATAAAACATCATATATACTATGTTAATTAATGATAAAATATGATGATGCTGAGATGGGATTTCAATGTTTATAAATATTTCTAATTTTAATTGAGATTTAGATGCTTAAATATTTCCTTGTTTTCAAGGAAATTTTTGACATAAAAATTTATGATATTCTTGAATGAATTTAATGAAATATTTGAATGGGATAATATCAAAGACATCATAGATTTTGAATTATAAAACTTATCTAGGATATTTGATTCTATAAATGGAGCCAAAATCATTCAAATTGAAATGATGAAACTGATGTGGAGTATAAATATTTAAGATATGATGTTTCTAACTAGATCACTCAAAGAAAATTTGGTAGATTTTAATTTATTGAGATGAAAAAAGAAAAAAAATTCTACAGGAATTGAGTATGGTCACTAAAATTAGATGACAAAAAGAAGAACTTCAAGTGATCTAAAATTAAAATTTTTATATGTAGGATTGGTTTAGGTGAATTTAAGTTTAGTAGAAGAATACATTTTACCAATGTTCATCCTCAAGAAAGTTGTATAGAGACTTGAAAAAAATTGTTGTCACGACCCGACCCTACCCGGGCTCGAGCCGCAACTACCCCAAACCCGCCTCCATAGGCCAGGGGCTGGCGACCAGCGCCGAAGGCACAATAACTCGGGAGGCCCTTGCCTAAGAACCTGTACACACACACGCAGCACACTCAATGCAACAGAGAAGAGTAAAAGAAAGAACAAGAAGAGTAAAAAGAACAGCTGCTATATGAATACCACCAATGTGCATCGACCTCTAACAGTACAAAGTACAAACTGAAAGGAAAAGGGGAAAACACGTGCCCAACCAGAAAAGTTCCACAACCCGGCAACAGGTAAACAAAATAAAAATAGCCGGAAGGGGTCCCCCACCTGGGACCTAACCACGACCACCGCATGCGGTCCAAGCTCCCAAGTTCTTACGCTCCATTGAAGCCAGGCTCCACATATCCGTCGTCTGCAAGGGCACACCAAGTGTGGGAAAATCCCAAGCAGGGGTGAGTACAAAAAAAATACTCAGTAGGATACCTCGAAGGCTCGAGGGAGAAAAAAAGGAGGTACCGAAGGGTGAGTAGTAGATTTAACATGGAGTAGAACAGAAGTAAAACAGAGAGTGCAGTAAAGAGTCCAGCTCAACCCAACAAGAGAAAGGAGGTAAACTCGTCCAGACACAAGGATATGGAAATGGTGAGAATATGAACTTCTCGTCGAGTCTTCGCTACCTATAGCAGGAGAGTAGACTTGTCCAACCACAAGAATCTAGACATGGAAATCACGTGGCATACCCCGCATGTCTTCGCCTCCTCTGGAAGGAGAGTAGCTAAAAACCAAGCAGTGGGTACTGGAAAAAGGTATATACATATACATATGCTCAATAAGAAGCCCGAACAAGGTCGTAAGGGGATCTCCATCCCATATCTCATCCCAAGAAAAGTGAGTCACCTACAGTCCCAGAAGAAACACCATTGATGCCCAGCATCCCACACATCTGCCCCGAACTACAAGACAAGGGGCTAAATCACCACACCTCGACATTATCCGCTTTGGGCAGACCTGACTCGCCCACACGGTTATAGGTCGTGTCACAAGGATGCGTCTTGGTGGGGGAAAGTGCTCCTCGTACCTGAGAGTTTTGGGGGAACATCAAACCACAACTCGCCACTGCCCCACAGTCGAGAGGTCTCCTCAAAGTCAATCCATCACAACACTGACCCATATAACCAAGGGTCCCACTCCAACAATCACAGAGGAATGCCAAAGACTAGACTAGTCGAAAGGACTGAGTCTAGAATGCAAACAGGTGTCCCACTGCCCAGCCCTGCTAGAGGGTAATTCATAACCAGATATCGGGTGACCCACTGCCCAGTCCTGCTGGAGGGTAAACCCTAATACATCATTAGGCGACCCGCTGCCCAGCCCCGCTGGAGGGTAGACTTGGAATAATTCGACAGGCGACCCACTGCCCAGCCTTACTGGAGGGTAGACCTGGAACAAGGAGACGAAGACCCACTGCCTATCCCTACTGGAGGGTAGACCCTAAGAGGTCGTCTGGTGACCCACTGCCTAGTCTCTGCTGGATGGTATACCCTAAGTGCATCGGGCGACCCACTGCCCAGTCTCTGCAGGAGGGTAGACCCTAGAAGTCAGTGAGAAACCCACTTCCTAGCCCTGCTGGTGGGTAAACCCGAAGAAGTCGATGAGTAACCCACTGCCCAGCCCCGCTGGAAGGTAAAACTCAGAACTTCTCTGGCCATCTCTACTGGAGGGTACAACACTGGCCAACCAAACACCGAGTGGGTATCATGCAACCACCCAACTCCAGAACAACTCTCCCAAAAGAGGTTCAGTGCTTGATCCATCACAGGGTGCCACTAGCACCGCTACTGGCCGATCCATCGAGAACGAAACCAGGGGGAGGCCACTCAACCCTGTTGGTCAACAAACGAGCACAGAGCCAGGGTAAAAACTTCACCATGCTGGTCAAACAAACACACTGAGGGACCCTCTACGTCGCGAGAGTCCATAGTACTCAAAGCAGAGCTCGACATGCACCTGGGGCCCACACGACGTTGTGGCCCCAAGTTAACCCCAACCAATCACACGAACGTCTCAGGTACAAACCACACATGCCTCCAAGCACTCCCGTATACTCCCAGAGTATACCTCATTTTCAGAACAAGGTCTATCGTGCACACGACACCCAGCGTCAATGCGAAGGCGTGACGTAACAACTCCACCTCAAAGGCCCAGGCACGACCAACCACATCTCGTGAACCATTTATATCACTCTACCAAGAGTGCACGATCACACGCCAAGGGTCCGCTACAAAAAAGGTAGGTCAAAACACCACTTGAGAACCTTTCATTCTTCCACTTTTAATAAGATCACGCAGGTAGCTCCGTACAGCCAAACAGATCACTCTGTTGTAATCCTTGCGGAAAAGCACGTGAGATAGACTACTCACTTGCCCGAAACGGTCGCCCGGTGATAAAGATGGAAAATCACCGTCGACGCCCAAATGCCCCCCCATGGGCCCCTCACCATCGTGCCGAATTAGAGTGGGAGAATTGCACCATTGCAATCCCCTTGGAAAAACATCCAGAAACGACTGCTCGCATGCCTCGAACAGACGTCCGATGAAAAGTCGTCATATAATGCACACAGCACAAAAGACGGGCCATGGGGCCCATCTCAACTTATACCTCAATGCCTGAAACTGCCCTGGAAAACTCCGCCTTGGTTCCAGGGTCACAAATCCACTGACGGCGCTCAAAACGGATGTCGGACGCGTCCGCGCCGTCCAAAACAAGAATCTCGGGAAAAACGCTCGTCCACTTAAAGACGTGTCGCGCCTCCGAGGCCCCTCGTTTCTGGAATTAAAAATTCCTGAAACCATTTCAAAACGTTCCCCTCGATGCAAGGTCTGAACTACCGCTGACAGCGTGAAAAACGGATGCCCGTAGCAAAATCTAGAGGCGTCGGGAATTCCAAAGGGGGAAACCCCCTTGGGCCAGACCGGCCCGGCTCGGTCCGGCCGGTCCGCCCACAGCTGGCCCGCGGCCCGGCCGCAGGTCCGGTTCCCTCCGCCGTGGCCAGATGGCTATGGCCTGTCGCCACCGACTAGCCTTGATGGTCGGTCCCCTCCTTTTCCGCAGTGACCCGCGTTGCGCGGGTCGTGGTTGCCGCACACGAGGTCGTGCACCCCGCGGCCCCCTCCTCCTTGCCCTACGCCGGCACCGCCACGCGGAACCCCGACTGCCTGCCGTCTCACCCAGGGAGTCCTGCCACCCCCGTCCTGCCATCTGCCGCCGCCTGCTGCTGCATGCCATTGCTGCTGGCACCCGCCACCGCCGCGCCGGAGCTCCCCGGACCACCGTGCTGCCGCCACAAAACTCCAAAACCCGCAAACTTCAGCTGGTGTTTGCGATCATCTCCGAACTCAGATTTTCGATCCGAAAGAAGAAATGGGAAGAATGGAAAATGTAATAAGAATTCATTGGATTTTATTTCAAATTTAATGGCAAATCTACAAAAAGATCTTAGGATGAACGTGGTGCGAGAAATAAAACGCAACAAAACCCTACCTCGATGGGCTTCGCCCGGAGCTTCGCGTTGATCTGCCGACATCACCGCACCTTGCCGCTGTTGCCTCACTGGAGATGAAGGAGGAGATGGAGAGGAGGGGATGACCGGGGGGAAGGGGAAGGAGAGGGGTGGGTGTGGGTTTAAAAAGAAAAATAATTAAATTAATTAAATTTTAATTAATTTAATCCTCAATTTTTACCCGCACCCGAAACGCCCGACGGGGTCGAGGTTAAACCTCCCCTAGGGTAAACACCACATCCCGAGAACAACGGCGGTCTTGGAATTTTAATCTAAGGCCCCATTCAAATGTTATTAAACTCAATGCCTGAGGGCACCAAATTACGAAAACGCCCATGGGCCATTTTTCACAGACCGCCCGTGCCTGCAAAACTTACATCCCTCCTAGGGTAAACGACACATTCCGAACTCAACGGTTCCCTCGATTTTCCAATCCGAGCCACCATTTAGAAGATACTAGAGTTTCAACATTAAACGAATAAATAAATTAATTAATTTATCTGTTTAACCTTCTGAAAGCGAGCGTGGGGTCCAAACATCCCGCGCCGATAAGTTTTATGTCATTCGTAGGGTAAAAACCCCAGTCCAGACTCATCCGTACACGCAGATCCCTGATCCGGTGCACCATTTAAGAGTTATTTCAGTTATTTTGCATTTTTAGTGTGAATGCACTGAAAATTTAATTCCGACCACTCTGGGGCTCGGAATCGCATGCTGTCCAAAGGCGCTGCTCTGGAATATCATCAAGAATATTCCAAAGTCTTTCGTAGAAAAAAACGAGTTCTTAAATCATTCCCTCCTTCAAGATTTTCGTCCCTGAAAAGGAAAACTAGGGAGAAACACAGGGTATTAAGCCCACACCTGGATTTCCCACACCCAGAAGAACCCACGCACAACTCTGCATCATCGCACACAGACCAAGGATTGATCCGTTCACGCGAGGTCGTCCCTTGCCGATGTCGTGCACCCACTCCAGACATTGGGGTTTGGGAGAGGTGGTAGACAACCTCGCCATCCCTTTGCACAGTCTCAAACGACCCGAAGGCTCTCGGGGGTAGCTCACCTCCCCGAACGAACCTCTACGCCACACATCACGACTAGAATCACCTCCCGCACATGAAACATGTCCTGGTGATTCCCTCCTTTAGAATATCCATATGGTGAAACACCCAAGGATATCTGGTAACGCAAGGTTCCACAGTCGATACTCTCTTACACACTCAAAAGGCGAAGGAGTCGACACCATCGTCTAAAGAAAAAGGTCCCACTCCCTTTTACCTTACCAACACAGGGTTACACTGATTCCCCACGTCGCCCCGGTAACATCTCAAGCAAGGAGCAGGGAGGAAAATCCTTTCACATGCAGAGCCTAACAATTCTACTGCAAAAAGTAGAAGAGTCGCAAGGGGTGCTTTTCACCATCCCATGCTCTGCAGGATCGTAGACATCCAAATCTCACGGCTATCCGTGGTCCCAACCATCAGATCCCAGAGCCTGACGTGGACCACCTAGTGGTGATGGGGAGATCTCGTAAAGTCATCCCCCACTACCAGCTCATCCCGCTCCTCTGCTAGCACCACCTCTCAGGGCTGCACTGGTGCCCTCCGGCGCCACTGTGGTGTAAGACCACGGTCCGGGATCCACTCACGGAAGGGCATCCTCGGCTGAGGCCCTGCGCCTTTTTGCCACAGTGGTATACGACCACGTCTCCGAAACCGGCAGTGGGAAGGCCACCTGCATCAAGGTTATGTCATCCTAAGCATGATAGCTACGGCAGACGTCTCGGTTCCATCATGCCCACAACCACTACCAACCGAAAAACGTGACAGGAATCCCTCTGTCACCAAAGCCTCCTCTAGCACCCCAACATATGTGGAAATGCCCAAGGGTACTATGACAGCATGGATCTCTCGGCGGAGAACCTGCTCAAACTTCCGCGCTCGGATGTTGTCGTCACGGACCCAGTCCCGGTAAAAGCATGCACGGTCTGCAAAACTAGTCGCGTACTCGGCCACCGTCATCCCTTCCTGCTGAAACTGCAAGAGCTCCTGAATCTGAACGGAGCGCAAGAGGGATGGGCAAAACACCTCAAGGAACAATAACTGGAAGTCACCCCATGAAAGCGACGACTCTTCAAGAAGCTGAGTCACCAGACTCCACCAACGCCATGCCTATCCACGGAAAAGGGTGGCTGTCAAAGCCACTCTCTGATCTGTCGGCATCTGCACAAGCCTGAAAAGGCAAACCACTGCCTCGAGCCAAACCTCTACTGCCTGATGGTCTGGTTCACCATTGAACCTCAATGGTCTCTGCTGCTGGATCTCATGGAGCGCGCTCAACCTGCGCTCAAGTTCAGCCTACTCTGCTGGAACTGTCTGCTGGTCAACAGGTGGGGGTGCTACTACCAGCCCACCCGGAGTAAAGGGCTCGCATGATGGGTCCTGGACTGTGGCCTCGTAGCTCACAAGGTCGTCTTCACTCACCAAAGCTGTTATCTTGGTTGGCTGTCTTCGCAGAGACATCCTGAATATTATCAAGGAGTGTCGCGGTCAGATGAGCATAATGTATATACCAATATCAACAATGATGGATGGGGAGGTGACTCATGAAGGATAGTCAAGACTCAGTCCTATGTGATGCACAAACCAATTTTCCCTGCAACAGGTGTCTCAGCATGACGAGTCGATAAGCGGGTTATCAAGGTCCTGGTGAATGGATACGTCGGCCGCCACACCATCACTGGACTCCCTGGCCTGAGAGCCGATCTCGAGACACGTTAACACTGTTGCCCTAAATCTCAACCAATTACTCTTTTAGAGACGTCCGCACAATGTCCCAAGGAACAAACCACCTCTGATACAACTTTGTCACAACCTGACCCCACCCGGGCTCGAGCCGCAACTACCCCAAGCCCGCCTCTATAGGCCAGGGGCTGGCGACCAGTGCCTAAGGCACAATAACTCGGGGAGGCCTTTTCATAAGAACCTGTACACACACACGCAACACACTCAATGCAAAAGAGTAGAGTAAATGAAAGAACAAACAGAGTAAAAAAGAACAGCTGCTATATGTATACCACAAATGTGCATCGACCTCTAACAGTACAAAGTAAAAACTGAAAGGAAAAGGGGAAAAACACGCGCCCATCCAGAAAAGTGCCACAACCCGGCAATAGGTAAACAAAAGAAAAATAGACGGAATGGGTCCCCCACCTAGGACCTAACCACGACCACTGCACGTGGTCCAAGCTCCCAAGCTCCTATGCTCCACTGATGCCATGCTCCACCTATCCGTAGTATGCAAGGGCACACCAAGTGTGGGAAAAGCCCAAGCAGGGGTGAGTACAAAAAAATACTAAGTAGGATACCCTGAAGGCTCGAGGGAGCAAAAAAGGAGGTACTTAAGGGTGAGCAGTAGATCGAACAGGGAGTAGAATAGAAGTACAACAGAGAGTGCAGTAAAGAGTCCATCTCAACCCAACAAGAGAATGGAGGTAGACTCGTCCAGACACAAGGAGCTGTAAACAGTGAGAAGATGAACTTCTATTTGAGTCTTCGCTACATATATCAGGAGAGTAGACTCGTCCAACCACGAGAAGCTAGACACGGAAAGCACGTGGCATACCCCGTGTTTCATCGTCTCCTCTAGAATAAGAGTAGCCAAAACCCAAGTAGTGGGTACTGGAACAAGGTATATACATATACATATGCTCAACAAGAATCCCGAACAAGGTCGTAAGGGGATATCCATCCCGTAGCTCTGCCCAAGTAAAGTGAGTCGCCTACAGTCCCAGAAGATACACCATCAATGCCTAGCATCCCGCACGTCTACCCCGAACTACAATCCAAGGGGCTCAATCACCACAACTCGACACTATCCTCTTTGGGCGGCACTGACTCGCCCACACAGTTTTAGGTTGCGTCACAAGGATGCGTCTCGGTGGGGGAAAGTGCTCCTCGTACTTGAGAGTTCTGGGGGAACGTAAAACCACAACTCGTCACTACCCCGCAGTCGAGATGTCTCCTCAAAGTCAAGCTATCACAACACTGACCCGTATAACCAAGGGTGATGCTCTGACAATCACGGAGGAAAGCCACAAACTATCCTAGTCGAAAGAACTGAGTCTGGAATGCCAACAGGTGTCCCACTGCCCAGCCCCGCTGGAGGGTAATTCATAACCAGATATCGGGTGACCCACTGCCCAGCCCTGCTGGAGGGTAAACCCTAATACATCATCAGGCGACCCGCTTCCCTGCCCCGCTGGAGGTTAGACCTGGAATAAGTCGACAGGTTACCCACTACACTACCTTTCTCGAGGGTAGACCTGGAACTAGATGATGGCGACCCACTGCCCAGCCCTGCTGGAGGGTAGACCCTAAGAGGTCGTCGGGTGAGCCACTGCCCATTCTGTGCTGGAGGGTAGACCCTCAGTGCGTCGGGCGACCCTATGCCCAGTCTCTGCTGGAGGGTAGACACTAGAAGGTCGTCGGGTGACCCACTGCCCAGTCTCTGCTGGAGGGTAGACCCTAGAAGTCAGTGAGCAACACACTGCCCAACCCTACAGGAGGGTAAACCTGAAGAAGTAGATGAGTAACCCACTGCTCAGCCCCACTAGATGGTAAAACTCAGAACTTCTCTAGTCATCTCTGCTGGAGGGTACAACACTGGCCAACCAAACACGGAGAGGGTATCGCGCAACCACCAAACTCTAGAACAACTCTCCCAAAAGAGGTTCAGCGCATGTTCCATCACGGGGTGCCATTAGCACCGCTACTGGCCAATCCATCGAGAACGAAACCAGGGGGAGGGCACTCAACCCTGCTGGTCAACAAACGAGCACAGATCCAGGGGAAAAACTCCACCCTGATGGTCAAACAAACACTCCGAGGGACCCTCTACATCGCGAGAGGCCATAGTATGCAAAGCAGAGCTCGACACACACCTTGGGCCCACACGACATTGTGGCCCCAATTTAACCCCAACCTAGCGCACGAACGTCTCAGGTACAAACCCCACGTGCCTCCAAGTGCTCCCATATACTCCCAGAGTATACCTCATTTTCAGCAGAAGTGCTATCGTGCACACGACACCCAGCGTCAACGCGAAGGCGTGACGTAACGACTCCACCTCAAAGGCCCATGCATGGCCAACCACATCTCATGAACTATTTATATCACTCTCCCAAGAGTGCGTGATCACACGCCAATGGCCCGCTACAAACAAGCTAGGGCGAACCACCACTATAGCACCTTTCATGCTTCCACTTTTAATATGATCGCGCAAGAGGCTCCGTACAGCCAAACAGATCACTCCGTTGTAATCCTTGCGGAAAGGCTCGTGAGATAGACTACTCACTTTCCCAAAACGGTTGCCCGGTGATAAAGATGGAAAATCACCATCAACGCCCAAATGGCCCCCCTCGTGGGCCCCGCACCATCATGCCGAATTAGAGCGGGCGGATTGCACCATTTTAATCCCCTCGAAAAAACATCCAGAAACGACTGCTCACATGCCCCGAACAGACATCCGATGAAAAGTCAGGATACGCTGCATGCAGCTCAAGAGATGGGCCGTGGGGCCTATCTCAACTTCGTCCTCAATGCCGGAAACCACCCTAGAAAACTCTGGCTCAGTTCCTGGGTAACAACGCCACTGACGGCGCTCAAAACGGACATCAGACTCGTCCGCACCATCCAGAACAAGAATCTCGGGAAAAAAGCTCGTCCACTTAAAGACGCATCGCGCCTCCGAGGCCTCTCGTTTCGGGAATTAAAAATTTCCGAAACCATATAAAAACGTTCCCATCGACACAAGGTCTATGCTTCCGCTGACGGCTTGCAAAACGGACTTCTGTAGCAAATGCTACGGGCGTCAGGAATTCCAAAGGGGGATACCCCCTTGGGCCGGACCGGCCCAGTCCGGCCTGTCCGCCCACAGCCGGCCCGTGGCCCGGCCGCGGGTCCGGTTCGCTCCACCGCAGCCTGTCACCACCGACAAGCTTTGATGGCTGGTCCCCTTCTTTTCCGCAGCGACCCACGTTGCACGGGTCGCGGTCTCCGTACACGGGGTCGCGCACCCCACGGCCCATCCTCCTTTCCCTACGCCGGCGCCGCCGCGCGATCCCCGGCAGCCCGCCGTCTCACCCAGGGAGCCCCGCCGCCCCAGGCCTGCCGTCCGCAGCCGCCTGCTGCCACACGCCGTCACCGCTGGCGCTCGCTGCCTCCACACCGGAGCTCCCCAGACCACCGTGCTGCCGCCGCAAAACTCCAAATCCCGCAAACTTCGGCGGGTGTTTGCGATCATCTCCGAACTCAGATTTTCGATCCGAAAGAAGCGATGGGAAGAATGGAAAACGTACTATGTTTTCATGGGATTTGATTGCAAATTCAATGGAAAATCGACAAAACGAACTTAGGATGAACGTGGTGCGGGAAAGAAAACGCAACAAAACCCTACCTCGCTGGGCTTCGCCCGGAGCTTCGCGTCGATCTGCCGGCATCACCGCACCTTGCCGGAGTCGCCTCGCCGGAGAAGGAGGAGGAGAGGGAGAGGAGGGGCTTCCAGGGGGAAGGGGAAGGAGAGGGGTGGGGTGAGGGTTTAAAAATGAAAAGAATTAAATTAATTAAATTTTAATTAATTTAATCCTCAATTTTGACCCACACCCGAAACACCGGACGGGGTCGAGGTTAAACCTCCCCTATGGTAAACACCACCTCCCGAGCACAATGGCGGTCTCAAAATTTTAATCCGAGGCACCGTTCAAAATTTATTAAACTCAACGCTCGTGGGCGCCAAATTACGAAAACGCCCCTGGGGCCACTTTTCACAGACGACCCGTGCATGCAAAACTTACACCCCTCCTAGGGTAAACCACACATTCTGAACTCAACGGTGCCCTCAGTTTTCCAATCCGAGCCACCATTTAGAAGATACTAGAGTTTAAACATTAAACGAATAAATAAATTAATTAATTTATCCTCTTAACATTCTAAAAGCGAGCGAGGGGTCCAAACATCCCGCGCCGACAAGGTTTATGTTGTTCCTAGTGTGAAAACCCCATTCTGGACCCATCCATACACTCGGATCCCTGATCCGGTGCACCGTTTAGGAGTTATTGCATTTATTTAGCGTTTTAGGTGTGAACGCACTGAAAATTTAATTCCGGCCACTCCGGGGCTTGGAATCGCACGCCGTTCGAAGGCGCTGCTCTGGAATATCATCAAGAATATTCCAAAGTCTTTGGTAGGAAAAACTGGGTTCTTAAAATTGTTTCTAGAAAAACAATTCCATTATAACCTAGATTATAAATAATGTAGGATATTGTATGAAAATGATTCACTTGTTTGATATAGTAAAGCATTAGGGTTAATGTTGATTTCTTTGTGCACCAAATTTAATCTATTATGGATATTATAATGAAACAATTGGGTCATTTTTTATATGAGTGGAATCAAGAAGTATGTACACACATTGGGTTTGAGCATTGAAAAAATACATGTGTGTTTTTTAACATACATGTAGCGACCCATACCCCAGTTGCACGAAGCGAGTGTTTTCTATATTAAATTTAAATATGATACACATAATCTCATCCCAATGGACTGAATATTTTCGTACGAATGTTAAACTAAATACATGCATGAATCTTGCATTACATTTACAATAAAAAAATTACTAATGTTTTTTTTCTTCTATTTTAGATGTAAAATTATTCCTTTTAGCATATCGTTACTATCAATCAGAGTACACTTTATGGATTCCTAGTGAATGGAGAAAAATAAAGGTGATCTAAAATGCTCAATAAGGGTTATGTATAGTGGAATCTATCCTAAATCTATAATTATAGTAAACATGGAAAGGTAAAAAAATAAAAAAACATTCCATTTAAACAATTTTACCTTCATGATAAGATAATGAATAATCAATATAGAATGAAAAATAACTGAAAAATTATTCCATTTAATCAATAAACACATAACTAAATTCATATTAAGATAATATAATTTTGAAAATATCAGGTAAATAATAACTAAATTCTTTAGCAATGAAATGCTTAATTATAGGATTTTCGGTCTCAAAACATGGTACATATATTGTAATGACATTTCAAAAAATGATTCAAAACAACTGGGTAAAACCAATCTAGTTTCACCAACTATACATCTATTTTGATGACCTTTCAAAAGGAAATTTAAAACTATATCGTACAAAAAAAGGGTTTTCCCACTTATTTATCTCATAAGGCCTTACGATGCATCAAGAATCTTTTTATAAATTGTCTGCACATGTAACTGCATGTCCAAAACATTTCTCATATACCGAATAATCAATTTAATTCAAGAAAAACATTAATTATAAAAAATATATATTGAGTAAATGATATAAATTTATTAATTTTTTATTACTAAATAAAATATTTCTAAAAGTAAAACTATTCATGTAGAAATGATATATTTTTAATGAAATAAACAAACTGATGATAAATAATATTAACATTTAGTGAAAAATAAATACCCCTAGAAATGTGAATAATTAATGTGAAAGTTAATGACTACAAAATTGAATCAAGGAAGTGAATTTCAAAACATTCCTTGGTCAAAATTATTGTAACGCATCCATATGATATATAAAGATTTTATCAATACAATGCATATCTATTAATGTAAGATTAAATGGTTGTTGTAATTGATTAATATAAATAAAATAAAAATAAATTTAAAAATATTCTATAGGAAAATATCGATTTCATATTTGAAATATATTTTCATTAAAAAATTTCAAAAAATTAAAATCATTTTTTTGAAAATAAATTTAAAAACTAAGAAATTACAATAAATATTAGGAAAATATTTTCTCTAAAAATATTGTTTTAAACAAGAAATGGAAGATTCAATGAAATTACATTCATGAATGTGGGTAAATCTGTACATATTTTATAAGTTAAAATTAACATTCTTTGTTCACTGTACAAATGTTATAAAAGTGTTTTTTGGAAAACGAAAAGAAAATATCTCTCATAAATTTGATAAATCCAAATGGGCTTTTTTAATAAAAACCAATTATTCCTTTAATTATTTTTAAAAAATATAAATGCGTAAAAAATTCTAAATAAATCATATTTAAAAGGCAAAATTCATTTTTTTAAAACATTTTTAGAATTTTTTTTTTAAGAAAGCATATTTTTGAGATAAGAGAGAAATAAAATCAAATTTTGAGAAAAGAAATAAGTACTAAAGTGAGGGGAAATGTTTCTATGATATAAACATATAATTAATAACCAATAGAGAATAAAATGGGATGGTTTATTAGGCATTGATCAAATAATTTCCATCAATTAAAATTTAGTAATAAACAATCTCGATTAGAATGAGATTGTGAAATAACCCCTTACAAGGACCATAACATTAAAGTAAGAATTTATAAATTAATTTATTATGGGTATCAAATGAAAATACTGAATAAATAAGTGTAAATACGAGATAATATAATTAAAATTCATTACAGAAATTATCATAGAATATCATAATTAATGAAGTAGAAGTTTAAATAAATGAATGCAAATTTAGTTATAAAATCCCCTACCTCATGCTTAATTTTTGTTGAATATTATTTAACCTACTTTATATAGGTTTTAAACATGTTGTGAACTTATAACATAACAATATTAATATTTATGATATCATATATGATCATTTTATAATATTTTATCACCCGTTCGTTAATAATCTTTCATTATTTTCATTTTTTTCGGTGTTAATTTCCTTGTTTTCTCATTCATGATTTGTCATGAATGTTCATATTCTGTTGTATAATATATAGTTCCCAAACAAAAAGTATAATAATCATCGAATAATTATAATATTTTTACAACAATGTTTCTTTAAAAACCCACCATGAAATACGGTTATGAAAAATGATTTATGTTACGATCATGGTGAAGATGGGTCGTACGTACAAATGAGTATCATTTCCATTTTAAAATAATCATTTTAGAAAGAATTTATGTAATTTATGAAATGATTATGATATCCAATATACCTTATTATATACTTATATACATTATCCATGTGATGTGGTGATGAAAATAGAGTCACATCACTTCATGAAGGTGGTAGTTCACATGTTCATAAAGGAAGTTATCATATTTATGTGAGTGAGAAGGTATGAAATAAAATATAATATTATCTTTAATGGATAAAAAATATTTCAGGAATATAATAGTTAGTTCATTTACATCACATATAATTTTTAGCCTTATCCATATCATCTCATATGTAAACTATTAGTGAAAGATGAGTCACATCACTTCGTGAGGATATAGTCTATCATACACACAAGTGACATTATCCAATCTCATTCAAAATGGAAAATAAAAGGTATATATGATAAAATTACTCTATAATTATAATTATTTTATAAATATTATATATATTCTTGGTATATATCATCATAAACATCATTTATAGGTGGTAATTGTAAAATTAATGACATCTATTCATGAGGTGGTAGTCCTCCATACACATGAATAATGATTTCTTAACCAATTTTATGGAAGTAGAGGTGGTTAATGGTTATTCCATTAAAATAAAAATATATTAGTATGTGGAATAAATCAATGTTATTATATCAACATGGTTTAAAAATAATTGAAGGAGGTGGAGGAATAAATAAAATAAAAAAATCTCATTAAAGAATGTCACCTCTTCTTTGGGTATCCTCTGTAGGTTTTCACTAAATACCACACATAGTGGGATTCAATGTTAAAATAAGGATTCTATGATGTGATTATGGATTTTGAGAAGTTATTTTGTTAGGTATTAGAAGATACAAACATGGACTAATCAGCAAAGAATAGTGGAGAGTGGGTGGCCTTTTATAAGTGTGGTGACTTGCACACTTAATTATTATGAAAAGATTCCATCGTACAAACATTTTTATCCTAAAAAATCATCAAAATTGGGAAATTATTGAACCTATAATAGGCAATTTGGAATTATGGACATCCAGTGGGTTTTTTAAAATTATTTTTGTAATTCTTAAACATTATGTTCTTAGTATAAAACCCGATAAATCCAATTTTTCCTTAACTGAAATAATTAAATTTTACAATTATCACTATTATTGTTTATCAAAATTTAAGTAGAACATTTTATAAAATATATAATATTCTGGTTTCAATATTGTAATATATTTTTGACAAACTCAATTCACATATGTGGAAATAATTAAATTAAAATTAATCCCACATATGTGACATGAAAGCAGGTTTCCAAAGAAAAATTATTCAAATGCATAACATGTTTCTATATCAAAATTAAATATGAACATAATTACAATGACCAAAATTGGATTAAATGTTATGTTATTATACTAATTACTCTTGAAAAACTATATAAATATAATTTAACATTATAAATAATTTAAATGAAAAGAGAGATATCAATTAGAATTAGGTTTTTTTCCTATTCATCAAAAAATGAAACTCTTCAAAAAAACCCAATAAACCATTATTAGATAAGTCAGGTATTCCTATTTCAAAATTGAACTTAATTTTCTCAAATTAATTTTGTATTAGTGGTAAATATTTATTTTATATTATGTGATAAAAGCGTGATTAAACCATTTTTAGAAAAAATTATTTTTTCATTAAACATTTCTTTTTATTTTAAATGATTCTTATTTTATTTTAATAGATAAATAATATATAAATTTTTTTAAGATATATATTTTTATAATTTAGTTAATCATATTCATACCCGTAATTCTGAAATCTAGGTTATAACTATCACATTACATAACAATATTTTAATAATATGTCACATTTTGTTTTATCTCGATGTTGTATGTAACCTAGGCCAAAATCTATGTTTTGTGTAATGAAATATAAAACAATTCTTGTGTGTGAGGAAGGATAAACTTAGTATAATGAGTAATTAATAATTTTTAAAATATTTAATTCATTTTAAAATAAATAAATTGTGAACTCACAAGGTGTTATATATTTTTTCTAAACATGAGGTTGCGTTTCACATATGCTATCGAAGACAATGTTCTTATTTTGTAATTTCATGGTGTTACATTACATTATCTTCAATATATAAGGGAAAATTAGAGAGTTCAAATAAAAAATATCCATATAACATATTCAATGAGATATATTTGATCAAAATAATTGAACTAAAATATTATATTGAATATATTTTGAAAAACGTTAGTCAACCCTAATTCAAACCCACCCCTAGGGAAACTGGGTGATCTACATGAAACTTTAATTTGTATCAAAGGGAGGTTCTATATGTCTAAATATATATTTTTTTGTTTCTATTTTTTATTGATTTTTTTGATGTTTATATTTTAAAAAATTGAGGAAATATTTTCTATAACTGTTAATGATGTTATGTTTCAGAAAATGATTGTAGAAGATAATCATGGTTATAGAAATATTGAACCATAAAAAAATATTAAAAAACTAAAATAATATGGGGGTTTTAGAAAAAAAATTCTTAAAATACATTGATATTATATAATTTTATATTAATATTTATCACATTAATAATGTATATTCCTACAGACTGTAATTGTTTAGTGTCTTTAGAATCTTGGAACAAATTATTCTAACATGGTGAATGATCATCAACATCTCCTCTAAAGAAATTCGTCTTTATTACTCCTACTTAAACCATTATTAATAAAATTTGGCAAATAAACATAAGAAATAGTGATATTATATACTTGTTCTGTGCAAATAAAGGAGATATGTAACCATAATATAAACATAAGGGTATGAGAATACAAGAATGAAATTGTAAAATCATACCGTTCATGTCACAAAATTTAGTACACCTTCGGGAACATAACCCATTTCCCCATGTTTTTTAAATGGTGTGTTTTTTATTGGGTTTTCTTAAAATAGATAGTTTCAATAATGTTTGGTGTATCCATAATGTGGGGTTTTTCCAAACATTTGGTTGTTTCCTTAAAGTGGGGTGTTTCCATAAAGTGGGTTGTTTCTATAATGCGGGGTGTTTCCATAAAGTGGGTTGTTTCCATAAAGAGGGGTGATTCCATAATGTGAGATGTTTCCATAAAAAATTTGTTTCCATAAAAACGGTAAAGTTGAAGAATGGGAGAGTTTGGGGGTTTTATATGGAGTGTTTGGATCAAAAGGAAGGTCACAAGATCCATACACGGTTGTCCCAAACCATGTGTTCAAACCTTGCATAGAGGTCAAATCTAGATCCTATTTTCTAGAAGCTTCTTGTTTTTGATCTATATGTTTCTTTTTGCATTCAAAACGCCACTATTTAGATATTACTCTCCCAAGAAGGTTATATAACCCTCCTCACACATGTTGGAGCCAAACTAGAGCCTTACCTTGGTGATTTCAAGCCCGGGACATGGGGTAAGTGCCGATCTTCTTGGTTCTTTTCCATTTTCTACAAACTCCACCTTCTCTCCATATATTTTCCTTATTTTTATACCTGATGTGGGTATATATAAGTTTTCAGATTCATTTAAGGCTAAATATGGTGTTGTTCAGGATAGAGGAAGAGATCTAAGCTACTTTATTGGAATATTGATATGATTCTTGAGGTATTTCACCATTCTTTCCTGATATGTCATTTTTTCTTAGATCTTCATAGATCTACTTCGTTGATGTCAATTATTTCTCATATATGTACCTATAGTTGGAATATATACATTTTTTAATGCTAATTAATTCAATTTTGATACGTGATCTTTCTAGGATAAGAGAACTAAGGTCATTCTTGGAGAATCAACTCGTCTTCTTGTGCGTTCTTCATTAGTTGTCATGTTTTGTCAAAAACTTAGAGGTATGTGGCTTCACTCTCACCTCGTATTGATTTAATTGATTGAATTAGTTTCAAATTGGTTTATTTTAATGGTATTGGTTATGAAAATCATGGAATAAAACTTTTCTACGACGATTTATGGTTTTAGTGAAATTTTTGAATCTTGGTGAATTGTTAGAAAATGTGATTTAGCCTCTTGAATTTAAAACTATGATTTAAAATTATATATTTTATGGAATTTTTAAATGGATTGATGATTTTTTTTCAATAAAATGGGTGTTTTTATTGAAAATGTGTTTTTTTCATGATCGTTGGGCATATTGGTGTGTGTGTTCGTATTGCATTTTTGGGGCTTGATTGAAATATGACCATGTGCTCAGTTCCAAAGGATAAATGGATCAAATTCTATAAATTTCATATATCATATATTGGGCATGGTTGAAATATGACCCTGTACTCAGTGCCAAAGGGTTAATGTCACATGGGAAACAATTACCTTGTGACGACTTGCTAGATCATCGAGAAACCACTCATGAGTATGGAACTATTATAAAGTAGCATGCATGGTTGGTTTCATTGGATTTTAGAAAGGTTGGGTATGCCAAGAAAGGAATATAGTGAAATGATTTTAAAACATGTTTATTTCTTTTTTTATAAAATATCTTGCTAGTAAATTTTTTTCCATTTCACATGTTCGCTTTTGGTAATGAATTATTTAGAAAACCTGTTTATATTTAGTTATAAACTGTTTTTAGAAACTGTTTTTATATAATATGTTTTATATACTTTTTTCTAACTCTTTTTTCTTAGTGGCCTGAGTAGGGATGACATTGGGGAAAACCTGCCGAGTTTTATACTCACCCCTACTTTGGCACATTGGTGCTTTTTTTAGATGCTATCTTTCGGGACAAGGGACATGGTAATTTTTCAAAAGTGTTTAGAAATACCTTGTGATGTTTGGGCTATTTGGTGATTGTGGAGCTTGGAGCTTGTGGAGAAAGTTGTCTTGATGTATTTGGAGATTCTTTTGACATTTTTCTGTTGCGTAATTTGATACATGGTTATTCTTTCTCTCTTCTTACTTTGATGTGGTTCTGAGAAACCTAAAGTTGTTGAGTTGTCTTTCATTTGTTCATGAATTATATAGTGAACATTTTGTTATGGTTGGTTGGTTTATTTTTTTATTTCTTAATGTGTAAAATTTCACTCCAAAGGTATTTGAAAACCTTCGACATTTATTTCCTGCCTTTGGCGTCTTGGTGATGTTGCTTATGTCCTAGTAATAACTCGTTGCACTCTCAAGCCAATAAGAATTTGAAGGTCATTACAAATGGTATCAGCTTGTACGGTCCTTGCATAACAAGTAACCATTGATGTTCCTAGTTATGGAGATGAAATCACATCTTGTCTATTCTTTAGGTGAGAATATTATAAAGGAGGAGGATTGTAAGAACATGAAACATATAGCATAAAAGAACATAGAAAACCCTTTTATGATAAACTTCAAGTTACCTGGGAGTTGGGTAAATAATGGTTTAGAGGCACTTCTAGGATTTTGAAATCTCATTATCATGGGTTTAGCCAATTATATGAGCAGGAAATGCATTATTGAAAATTGAATCCCCACTAGGATTGCAACATCATTTTGGGGAATGAGTCATGTTGTAAAAAAAGTGTTAATTTTTGAAAAATCCTGGAACTAGTTTTCAAATGAATGATTTTGAAAAATATA
Organism: Viscum album; assembly: GCA_963277665.1. Taxonomy (NCBI): domain Eukaryota; kingdom Viridiplantae; phylum Streptophyta; class Magnoliopsida; order Santalales; family Viscaceae; genus Viscum; species Viscum album. Next base: position 1,399,597,904 of record OY728121.1, on the reverse strand, counting down.
ATTCTTATCATATTTTGAAAATATATTAATTTTTAAAATCATGTGAAGTGTTTTCAAAAAATTTTGTACATGGGAAAAAGTTTGTTTAGGAAAACAATGTGGTAATAGTTGATGTGATATAACTTGAAATACTAAGCCAACAGTTTCTAGAGAGTGTGATTAATGGATTTTGATGTTAGTTTAGAATGTGGAACCCAGTAGGAGTCATCGAAACCAACAGGAAGAAGCTGCAGAGAATGTGGTTGCACCTAAACCATGTGTGAACCAAGAGCTGCTACATAGTATTGTCCAATCATTTTAAGCTGTGGACATAGGGAATCAGAGGAATGAGCCCTAACATGTGGATCATACCATCAAGTTCGTGAAATAGAATCCACCTAATTTTTGGGGTGATTCCAAACCCAAGAGCATGGAGGTGTGGCTATGTAGGATGAATCATATCTTCAACTTCATCAGCACACCAATAGAGCTAAAGGTCAAACTGCCAATGTATATACTTGAGGATCTTCCACATCAGGGGTGGGATTTAGGAGTGTTGGGTAAATAGGATGAAGTCCTTATATAAGAGGATTTTTAGGAATTGTTCAACAAAACAATTATATCATCACACATTCATGATCCAGAAAACAACTGAATTCTACATCCTGAAACAAGAGAGCCTCTCTATCATAGAGTATGCGACTTTGTTCAAGAACATTGTAGAGCAAGTGCTATAACTTTTGAGGGAGCTTAGATAAAATGGAACTTCTTGATATTGGATATGGATGTCTATGATGTAATCCGGGGTATGGATTGGCTGATAACATGCAAGGATCAAATCAACTATTATATGAGAATAGTATGTTTCATGACTGAGGATGACATCAAGCATCTCTTTAGATAAGAGAGGATTGTAAAGAAAGGTGAAATGAGATTTTTGGAACCAATGGTGGGAATGATCTCTTACCAATTGGAAGTGTTGAATTTAGAATCAATGTAAGAGATCGAGAAAAATAGGTTTTCTAATATTGTGGATAAATTTCCAAATGTATTTCCCAATAACATATCAGGGTTACCACCTATAAGGGAAGTGGAGTTTATGATTCATATCCTCTTGGGGACGAGTAATATTTCTCTTACATCTTATAGGATGGAACCAAATAGAGTTATGAGGATTGAAAGGGCAGTTAGAGGAGCTGGAAAGAAAGGGTTTCATTCGACCAGGTACGTCTCCATGGGAAGCACTAGTTTTGTTCGTAAAGAAGGATCATTGAACTCTTCAGCTATATTTTGACTATCTTAATATTAACCATGTTACGATAAAGAATATATATCCACTTCCACGCATTGATGATCTGTTTTATCAATTAATAAGAGCTTATAAGTTCTACAAGATTAACTAGCGATCAGGATATCTCTAATTGGGAGTTTGGAAAGAGGATATTCAAAAGGCAATTTTTAGAAGTAGATATGGACACTATGAATATGTAGTCATGCCTTTGGGGAAATGGAATTCACTAGTGGCCTTCATGGAATAAATACATCAGATAATTCAACAATATCTAGATTCTTTCATTGTGGTGTTTGTGGATGACATTTTGGTTTCTTCATAGACAAGGGATGAACTTGAGGTTCACCTATAAACAATGTTACAAATCTTGATAGATCATAATTTGTATTCCAAATTATCAAGGTGTGATTTTTAAATACATGAAGTATGTTTTCTCAGCCATGTTATTTTAGGGAAAGACATTTTTGTAGATCCAGAAAATATAGAAGTTGTTATCTCTTGGAAAGCACTGAAGAATGTTTTTTGGGATACGATTTTTTCTTGGTCTAGCTAGTTACTACCAAAACTTTGTGCATGATTTATCATGACTAGATTCACTAATGACAGTGTAGAAAAATAATAATTCTCCATTCTAACTAGCATAGGAATATTAGAAGTCTTTCTAGGAATTGAATGTTTGTTTTATATCAGCACCTATCTTGATCTTTCTAGAATTAGGAAAAGGGTATGTGGTGTATTGTGATGCTTTGGGATCAGTTTTGGGATGTGTTCTCATGAAAAGAGATCATCTGGTTGTTTATGGTTCAAGGTAGATGAGAATGCATGAGAAGAATTACCCAACACATGATTTGGAGTTAGTTGCAGTCATCCATGCTTTGAAAACATGAATGCATTATCTATTTGGTGATAAATTTACGATGTTTATAGATCAAAAAAGCATGAAACACATTTTCTCACGGTGATATTTGAATCTGAGGAAAAGTATATGGATAGAGTACCTCCAAATGTTTTACTTTCACTTGATGTACACACCAGGGAATGGAAGTTCGGTGGTGGTTGCATTTAGTTGAAAGTCATATGCTCATTTGGTGAAAGAAGCTTCAGAAGAATGGAAGTTGAAGTCAGTCTAAGCCTATATGCTTGGGAAATGTGAATACAAGGGTAATGTGGTGGGTTTCTTTTTAACTACACTTCTTCCAGATTTAGTAAAAATGATCGAAGAAGCAGAAACATCTGATGCAGGATGTCTGTTTGTAGGTTCAAAACACAATGGTGGGGAGACCGTTGAGGGATGGAAACATGATGGGGGTTCAGTTTTTTGATTTAGAGATCAGATGGTTGTACCTATGGTTTTCCAAGGACAAATTCTTCATGCTTACCACCATTCGAGATGTGTTGTACGTACAGGTACATAGAATATGTATAAGGCATTGAAGGCATAGTTTTGATGGAGCAACATGAAAAGGAAGGTGGCCGAGTATGTATCGCAATTCTTACCTTGTCAGAAGGTTAAAGAAGAGCATTAGAGACTAACTAGTATGTTACAATATTTTCCCATCCCAGTGTGGAAATGGGATCAGTTAGCTATGGATTTTTTATAGGTCTTCCCTGAACGGTCTGGAAACATGATGCCTTTTGGGTGTTAGTTGATCATCTAACCATGTCGTCCCGTTTCATCCCTATTAATGAAACTCATAAAGTGGAGGAACTTTCAAAAAATTATATCCAAGAAGTGGTAAAGAGGTATATTGTACCTGTTTCAGTAGTCTCAGATAAAGATATGAGTTTCACGACTCATTTTTGAAAATCCTTATAACAAGCTTTATGGAATCAGTTGACTATGAGTACAATGTATCATCATAAGATGGAAGGGAAATCCTAGAGAATTATAAAAACATTGGAATACATGTTGCGGGATTGTGTAATGGATTTTGGTGGCTCATGGGAGATGAATATATCCTTAGTGGGTTTATCATACAATAACAGATATCAAGCATCGATACACATGGATCTGTTTGAAGCATTGCATGGGCGTCCTTGTCGTTCTTCTCTATGCTGGGTGGAAATGGGAGAAACATCACTAGTTGTGACACCCCTTATCCATGAAACAACAGAGAAGATCCAGTTGATTAGAAAGAGGATGCAGATGGCTTAGAGTCGTCAGAGATCTTATGAAAATCACTGTTGAAGACTGTTTTCATTTGCTAAGGGCGATCATGTCTTCCTAAGGATCTCACCAAGACTTGGACATCATCATTTTTAAATGTAGGGAAATTTATCTCTTAGATACATTGGACCTTTTGAGACACTATAATGGGTTGGAGAGGAGGCATATCAGTGGGCATTACCACTATGGTTTAGCTCGGTGCATAATGTGTTCCATGTATCCCCATTCAAAAAGTAACCATGTGATCATATGGGATCACTTTGACCTTAAACTAGATTAATCATTGGTACATAACCCAATGCGAATCATGGATAGACATGTGAAAGTGTTGCAATGGAAAAGCATCATCCTAGTGTGGGTTTTATGGAAACATGGTCAGATTCCGGAAGAGACTTGGAAACGTGAGAAGGAAATGAAATGGTTGTGGCAGGAACTCTTTTTAGTCAGTGAGGGTTTTCTATATTTGATGGACAAAAAGACCAATGGTAGGGAGAATGTAGTACCCCACGTTTCAGGTACATAACCCCTTTTGTCATGTTTTTTAAATGGTGTGTCTTTGATTGGGTTTCCATAAAATAGAGAGTTTCCATAAAATAGAGAGTTTCCATAAAGTTTCATGTTTCCATTATGTGGGTTGTTTCCATAATATTCATTTTTTCATAAAGTGTATGTTTCTATAAAGTGGGTTGTTTCCATAAAGTGAGTATTTTCTGTAAAGTGTGTTGTTTCCATAATGTGTGGTGTTTATATAATGTGGAATGTTTCCATAAAAAATATGTTTCCATAAAAAGGGTAAATGTGATATATGGGATAGTTTTGGGGTTTAATAAGGAGTGTTGGGACCAAAAGGAAGGTCGCACAATCTATACCCAGTTGGCCCAAACCGTGTGGTCAAACCATGTGCCGAGGTCAAATCAAGATACTATTTTATAAGAGCTTACTCATTTTCGATATATATATATTTTTGGCTTCAAAAAGCCCCTATTTCAAGATTACTCCCCCTAGAAGGCTAAATAACTCTCCCCCACATGATTTGGAGCCATCATGTAGCCTTTCCTTGACGATTTCAAGCCTGAGACTTGGGGTCAGTGCCGATCTTCTTGGTTCTTTTCCATTTTCTGAAAACTCCTCCTTATCAACTTCTCTTTTTCATGGATCTACACCTCATGTTGGTAGATATCAGTTTTCTAACGTCAATTAAGGCTATATATGGTGTTTTTATTGATAGAGGATGAGATCTAAACCGCCTTCTTGGAATCTTGATCTGATTCTTGAGGTATATCACCATTCTTTCGTGATTTGTCATGTTTTCATAGATCTGCTTAGATCTACTTCTACAATCTCTTTTATTTATCCTATATGCACCTATAGTGGGTATATCTATGTTTTTTTGACTTTAATTAATTCAATGTTGTGTTGTGATAATGCTAGGATAAGGGAACTAAGATTCTTCTTGGAGAACTGACACGTCTTCTTGGGCATTCTTTGTCTGTTGCCGAGTTTTTTCAAAGCCTTAGAGGTAGGTGGATTCACTCTCATATTCTCTTGATAGAATTTATTGCCTTATTTTCCAATTGGTTTATTTTAATTGGATTGGTTTTGAAAAGCATGGAATAAATCTTCTTCAGTGATGATTTACTATTTTAATGAAATTGTGAAATCTTGGTTAATTATTGTGCAATGTGATTTAGCCTCATGAAATTAATATTATGATTTTCAATAATTGATTTTCTATAATTGTTAAATGATTTTATAAAAATTAGTTTTTCAATAAAAAGGGTGTTTTAATGAAAAGGTGTTTTGACATGATTGGTGGGCATATTGGTGTGAGAGTTCATATTCCATTTCTGTGGCTTGGTTGAAATATGACCTTGTGCTCAGTGACAAAGGATAAATGGAACATAGGATATAAATTTCATATTACATATATGGGTCTTGGCTGAAAAAATGACCTTGTGCTCAGTGCCAATGGGTTAATGGCAGATGGGAAATAATTACCTTATGACGACTTGGAAGATCGATGAGAAACCGCTCATGAGTATGGAATTGTCATTAAGTAGAATTCATTGTTTGTGAAATGGGATTTTGGAATGGGTGGGTAAGAAAAAAATGGATATTGTGAAATGATTTTATATCTTGTGTAGTTATTTTTTTGGAAAAGTATCTTGCTGGGAAAAATGGTTTCAATTGCACTTATATGATTTGGGTAATAAATGGTTTTGGAAACTTGTTTATAATAAGTTATAAATTGTTTTTATGAAATTGTTTTATATAAAATGTTTTATATAATTTTTTATAACTCTTCTATCCTAGTTTAATGATTAAATATGTCATTGGGAAAAACCTACTGAGTTTTATAACCACCACTTCTTTGGTACTTTGGTGCTTTTACATATTCTATATTCTAGGAGAAGGGAAAAGGTCATGTTTCACATGTGTTTGGAACTACCTCATGATGTTTTAGATGTTTGGAGACTTTCAAGATTGGAGAATGTGGGCCATAGAGTCTTGAGGTCTTTGGAGAGTCTTGTGTATTTTATCTTCCACATACTTTCACACTTGGTTATATTTCTGTAGTTTCTTACTTTGATGTTGTTTTGAGATACATGAAGTTGTTGAGTTGTATTTTATTCGTTCATGCATCATATAGTGAATTTTTGGTTATGTTTGGTTGGTTTATTGGTTTATTTTTTAAAGGTTAAATCATCCCCCACATGTATTTTAAACCCTTTGACATTTATTTCTATCCTTTTGAATCTTGGGTATGTCGCTTAAGGCCTAGTAATGACTCGTTGTACTCTCATGCCAATGAGAATTGGCGGGTCATTACACAAAACATAAAAATGAATCATTGAAGTAATATTGAATGTTCACCAATCATTAATAATATTGGAATCAAGGGAATAACCCCTGAATTCATAACATAGGAATATATCATGGAATTATGGTAGGCACATAAGCATATAAAATTATTTCCATTGTAGTCAATGCATAATCACAAGTGCATCTCTCTGGAATGGGTTCATTCCCCAAACCATATTTTTTGTCATATTTACCTCTAATTGAAATTATTGTGGTCATGGTTCACTCCCAAGACAATGATGTTAGAAATAATATTTACTGAGCCAATCTCACTCCCATTTCAATAAATTTCTATCTAATTATATGTAAATCATCAACCAATGCAATGGTTGGTGATATAGGTTCCACCATTATCATAATGAAATCATAAATTTGTGTTCTAAAAGATCGTAAAAAATCATATCATAAAACCTGAAATTAAATTAGTATAATATTCATTTAATCATATCATAACATATGAAAAAGGAATAGGTTTAAAAATCATTTCATCAAAGCATAACCCTTGAAATGATGCAGGTTTAATAAGAATACATCCCTTGAAAGTACAATGGGTTTCAAAAAAATTTAATTCATGAAAGAGAAACAAGTTCCATAAAAATAATTCCATAAAAACATAAACCATTCAGAGAAAGAATCTAAATGGAACCCTTTTAAAATATCTCTAGAAAAGAATGTGCAACTTATTTGTTTGTCATCTTAGATAGAATTCAATTTAAAATATCTTCTAAAAATATTTCTTTTAAAAAATATCAATTATTTTATGAAAAATGATTTTTAAAATAGAAGTCATTTTAAAACAACTTTCTTTGAAAATTACATTGAAAATTTATCATATATTCTTGAATAAAATGAATCCCATTTCATTAAAATATTATCATGGCAAATTGAAAACATTTTAATTTTTTTAAACCAAAATAGATTGATTGAAAACCTTTTAAAAACAATTTTATTTTAAAATAACACTGAAAACTTATAAATTAAGAAAAAAAATTTTGAATTTTTTTTTTGAAAAATTAAAAAGAAAACCTGAGAAAATATTGAAATATTTTTCATTGAAAATAACCAGGAAAATTTATAATGGATTCTTGAAGAAATTTTTGAAACCTTTTTATTTGTAACTAACCATGAAAACTTATCAGGGAATCTTGAGAAACCTCTGAACTCCATTTTCATTGATGGCATATAAATAAAGCAGTCAAAAAAATTAAACAATTTTCCCAAAAAAGTAATAGAGGATTACTAAAAATATTTTGAAAATATTTTTCATCAAAAAATTATAAAGGAATATTTAAATCATTTTGAAAATATTTTTCTCTGAAAATAACCAAGAAAGCTTATAAAAGAAGCCTGAAAATATATAGAAAAATCATTTCATTAAAAACAATGTTTTAAAAATAATCCCAGAATATTAGGAAAAAATTCGTAAAAAAATAAACTTCTAAACCTGAAAATGGAGCTTCAATGTGATGACAATCATGATGGCTGATAAATTTGTGCATTATAAACATTCCTTTTGCTGCATAAAATTTTTAGAAAAGTTTCTCGATTAAAAAATTACAAGAAGATTATTTATTAATTTTTTTTAAAAAGGTAAAACATAGGTAAAGATGTATTTTAGAGATCATAGGATAATTTGAGAACATTTGAAAATAAATTTTTAGAAAACATGGGTTTTAAAGTGCATAGATTTCCAACAAAAGAGATACATAACGTCTGATTTTATTATTATTTTTATTAATTATATGAAGTACCAAATAGTGTAAAAATGTTACTAACAAATCAATATATCATTATTAACTAAGTAGAATAAAATTAATAAGTGTTATTTAGGTATGGATCATTATATTTCATCAATTAAATCAAAATAGAAAATTATCTTTATGTTGATGAGATCATAGCAATAAAATATTACCACATAAGTAAATTTGAATCATAATCCCCATTGGATGATAAATTTAATATAACAATTTTATATAATTAAAATAATAATCATCATGATAGAAAATTTTAAATGTATTTTTATACACCTATTAAAATAATATAGGTGCATGACATAATTTGTTTTAAATATGGAAAATTGAAACAAAATTTCATTACCAATTTGTTTACATTTGAACTACAAATCCCAAGAAATAGATATAATGAATTAGATATTTAAATAGGCTTAAATATAAGGATAAAATTCATATAATATATTCATTTGTAGTATATAAACCATAAAAAATAAGTGTTGAATAAGTCATTACTCTCGCATAAATAAAAGTGAGACTCGAAATTCCATTCCTACATGAGTAAATTTTGAATCCCGATATCCATGAAATAATATAATAGATAATTTTTTTGAAATAATGAAATGGAAAAGTCTAATTATATAAATTTATATACGTATGTATAGATATGACACAATATGAATAACATATTAATATTATATATATCTAGATGAAATAAAAGTCACATGAGAAAAAACTTATATTAAGTATTGAATCTCAGTATGCTTGTTCAAACATCCTATATAATAAATATATGTTTATTAAAAATCTATCACATTACAATATTATATATATAATATCATATTTTATTTTATTATAACATTATATTTTGTAGTTATTAAAAATTTCATGTAAAAGTTTAATTTTGGTGAATAACTGCATTGTTTTTGTATATGTTTTGACTTTTTATTCTTGATACTCTTACTTAGGTAATGATTTCCTTATTTAAATAATTTTAAAAAAATTAAATATTATATGTATTATTTTTATTTTTATATATAATAATCTATTAAATATAGTAATTGAAAATTAAATATTATGTTTATGGAGATGGTAGTTCATACATACAGAAGAATGTTGTTCCCCATTTTTGTCATACTGAAAGAATGAAAAGTAAATGATATATATATATATATTATAAAACTATTAGAATTAATAATTTATATATATATATATAATATTTTTATTATATAAATCTTTAATTCATTCTATATTAAAAGTGAATGAATCAAATCGCTTTGAGGAGGCAGTAGTCCACACGTCCACAAACAAAGTTATCATATTCTTAAAAAATGAAAAAAATGTGGGTAAGTTTAAAATAATAATTTAATGAGCATAAATAAATCCAAAATATCATATTAAAATAGTATGTACATTATTATTCTCTACCTTGAGAGGAATTAATGGAATAAAAACAACATCCATTCAAGAGGTGGTAGTCCACCGTACACACGAACGATTATATCGTATTCTATTTGATGGAAGTGTGTGAATTTTTAAGAAATACCATTAGAATAAAAATAAAAGATATTTTTTTGGATAATTGGGTTATTATATATGAAAAATATAAGAGCAATTGAAGTATTGGTGAATAAAATAAAAAATAGTGCATGTGTAAGGATTCAACCTCTTCTTTTGGTAACTCCTTTTGGTTTGTAAGAAAGGGATTCCTTGGTTAAATTTAATCAAACATTGAGGCGTCTATTATAAATTTAGGGAATCATTGAGGTTATTTTTTAAGTTTTTTGGATAGGAAAATTGGTTTATAGGTGTGAATAAGTGCGGGGGGGGGGGGGTTACTACCCTTTTATAGTGGAGGAGGAATTTCATTCTTGAAAATATAAAAAAGAAATAACTATTGATATGTATAAATTAAATAATCTATCTAAACTAATGGTAAATATTTTATAAAAGGGAGTATATATATGATATATGTCCATAAACTGTATTTTTGTCAACTTTCTTGCTCATTTATCATTTTAAAAGTAATACTTATGCACTAAGAAATTAGTTTCTGTTAATCAGTGTAATTAATTTTAATAAAATTAAATAATATTTTTATGAAAAACAAATTTTAACTTATTAGACATTATAAACTATTATTATTCCAAATATTGAATCCATTTTTTAAAATTATAAACAATTTATTTTGTAAAAATTAATTTAAAATTAATCCCACGGACAGGATGAGACGATATGCTTTCAAGGTGAAAAAGTTCAAAATTTTGTAATGTTTCTCTATCCAATTAATATGTGAAATTGAGTAAATTCCCCTCAATTGTATAAATATATGTAAATTTATCTAAATATTCTTCAAAAAAATTTAAAACATACAATAACTATATAAATAAATTATACAAAAATGAAGATCTCAATTAAAATTCAGTGTTTTTTGCTATTAAAGAAAAAATTAAACATATCAAAAAATACCACAAGATTTCACAAAGTATGTTTTTATAAAAAAATTTCAAAATTGTTGTTTATTTAGTAAAAATTTTTATAAAATTGTCAAACATTATATTTAAAATTGGTGTCTCATTAATGATAATAATATATAAATCTAATTAAAATAATTTATAATTTTTTAATTAGTTTATTGTGGTAAAACATGATTAATTTCATAAATATAGTTCTATAGTAAAAGAATTCCTCTATTTTGAAAGGTTTTTTTCTTTTATAGTCAATTGGTGAAAAAATAATTCTTCTTATATACAAGTGTATAGATTATTTTCATTATTTAATTACTCTTATTAATAACCAACATTCCAATTTCTAGATGATAACAAGAATTATATTTTAATAATTATAATTATAGTATATTATAGTTTGTAAAACATTGTCTTGTATGTAATAAAAACAATTTAAATAACCCGATATTGTGTGTAACAAAATATATAAATATTATTGTGTGTACCAAAAGATAATATAAGTATACTGTATCAAGAAATACTAACATGGTGTTTCATGAAACAAAAACCAAACATAGTTCCTTCATATAAAACTCACTATATTCAATGTTGCATGAAATAAATAATATCAAAAATATTAAATTAATTAAAAAAATATTCCCAAAATCACATGGTTTGACATTCTACCCTCCATAAATTGATATTTTCTAATGGAGTTCTTATGGGTTATCAAAATTTTAATATGACAATGTTCCTTTCATGGAATCCCACAACGTAAAAATAAACAATAAATCATCCTTTAAAAAGGGAAAGTCATAATCTTAATGGTTACCCAAAGGAATTCATTAAAAGGATTACACATAAGAGAACATAGTTTAAATGTGAAAAAATGGACATGGAAAAGAAATATAACTATTGATATCTGAGGAAGAGTGATAGAGAATATGGTTATGAGAAAGCTAACAATAAAAAATCCATAACCAAAAGAGGCTTGAAAAATTTCATTGATATAAAAAACTAATGTAATGGCGAATCATATTATTTTAAGATCCCTTTAATAATGTTGAATAATTTTCATGATAATATATACATAAATGAATTTATAAAAATCACCCCCTTTTGTGCATTGACTTATTTCTACTTCTTATCATATTCCTTGAAATAAAGGTGAATTTTTAAATCCAGAAGCGTGAGCTGATCATTAGATCCATAAATAGAATTTTAAGACATTCCATATATATTTATCACAAAAAATGGTTATCAAAATATTACTAATATGTTTAAATCCTCATATAAATTGATAATACATTATTCTATAAAACCACATCTGCAGTTTAACATAAACCATTTCATAAATTGTTAACCTTTTAACCCTTTTGGAAAATGAAAGTCCAAATACATATAAATAAGGTCAATAAATTTATCATTATTAGCTTTACATAGATCCACAAATATCATAAAGTATCTCTTATTTGTCATATAATGATCATAAGAATAACTTTTTCATGTTTTGTCTTGAAACACGGGAATAACCTGAACAAAAATAAAACTTTTTTTAAAAAAAAGCATGTTTTCTTATTCCAAATATAATTGGATATATTCCTCAATTCCAAAACAGGTTTTAAACATCATCCATAATAACATAGAATAATTTTTCCACAAATCAATATCCAGTTCCATGGTAATCATTACTATCAAATTTATTTTATCCATATCAATAAATTCTTTATCTAAGAATTTTTTTCTCAACGCCATCAACACATTAAGGGTTACCTTCCCATAAACAAAAAATAACACTTCTATTAAATAAGTTTTCAATTTCATTATACCCATTCAATGTATCCTTTTAAAGGCATAATAAAAAACTTATACTTTGTGATTCATATAACATAATTCTTGAATTCTAAGACATATACACTTCAATCATCCAACTTTATTCTTAATTCATTACGTAGTATTTATCAACATATTTTTTAATACCACATTCCATGAGTATGAATCATGTATTAATGTTATAAAACCTATAATTAATCTTACTTATTTTGTTTAATAAAAAAAATATTTTTAAAATATCCCATACCATTGAGATGTAATTCAAAGTCACCTTATCTTCACTTGTATTACTAATACTTATAACACCTTCCCGATTCACATCATGATATTTGCAATGAGGACATCAATTTAATTAATTTCCATACTCTCTAAATCGAAAACATTCAATGTTAACCAAGTTATATCTAGTCCCTACTATTCATTAAGATCGAAATTATTTTTTTTGAGAAAAAATTATCATAGTATACAACCAAACATTCATGGAAAATTACTTATAAGATGTCTAAATTGTGACACCATCTTCAATCTACAGTATCGTAGGATTATACTTAGAGAATTCCATGGATATATATTTATAAATATACCTAGGGATCTCACTAATGTTTTATCATCCTATTTTTCCATGGTTGACTAAACCATTACTTCTATACCAAGTATAGATACCCATGATTAAAAAAATGGATTTTAGATCATTTTAGATGAATAATCATCACATTAAAAAGGTATATTATTTAGGACCGTCATAATGCAATGTCTTTGGAAACAAGGAACAATTTATTCTAATGTGGTGAGTGATCTTAAATATATCCCTTAAATATCTTCCCATTTAGTTCACCAAATTTTAACCCTTCTTCAAAAACTGGGGAATAGAAAAATAAGGACAATTCATCTCAAATTCTCTGTAGGGGTAAATATAGGGGATACATAATCATAAAAATGAATAAGGCTATGAGTTGATGAACCAAAAATTGGAATATCATGCCTTGTATATCAAACAAGATAAAAAGAAACATGGAATAAATATTTGATGTTAATGAGACATGAATCTAATGGGAAAAAAGAGCATAAGTGTGGAAAGTATAACAACGAAATCAGAAATAGAATTTTTCCAAACATTAAAGCACAGAAATTATTTATATTCTAGTGAAGTATTAATAAAAAGGAAATATTAGTGGAATGGGTTTATTCACCAAACTATATTTGTAGTCATGGTTTACAACCATGACCGTATTAGTAGTCGAGGTTCACTCCCCTGAAAATATTAGTAGAAATATTCTATTACTAAACAAAGTTCACTTCTTGTTCCATCCATGTCTACCTCAATATATATAAACTATTACCAAAAGCATTTTTTGGAGATATTGGTTCCACCCATCTCATAATGCAATCTTACATATGCATGAGACTTGATAAAAACAAATCATATTAGAACCCATGAAATGAAATGGGTATCGTAAATATGTCCTGATTTCATAACCTATGGAAAATATATAGGTTTCATTATCATTTATCAAGGAATAACACATGAAAATAAGTGCATTTAATAATCTTATAACCTTTTAAATAGAAATGAGTTTCATAAAAATATAACCCATGAAAGAGACATTCATTTCATATATATCTTTCTATCCTAAAACAAACCTTTCATAGAATTAAAATGCATGGAGCGCTCATATCATATCCTTATAAATTAATGGGTAACACAAACAGATGTCACATTAGATAGAAAAAAATTTCAAATATATTTTAAAAAACATTTCTTGATGAAAATATCACTTCTTCTTTGAAAATATTTTTTTTAAATCACATGAAATTTTAAAAACCATTTTTTTAAAATAACATTGATAACTTATATAGGAATCTTGAGAATAATATAAATATTTTTCCATTGAAATGATATAATGTAATATTAGAAACATTTTGAAAAATATTTTCCTTGAAAACATATAAATAAAGATCAAAAACATTTTGAAAAAACGTATTCCATGAAAACTTATAGTGGATTATTTAAATTTTTTTAAAATATTTTTACAAAAAAACATATATAGGAAGACTAAAAACATTTTTAAAACATTTTTATTTGAAAATAAACTTGAAAACATTAAAAATAATCATAAAATACTTTTTGAACACATTTTACTTTGAAAATAACCTTTAAAACATATAAATAAATATAGAAACCATTTTGAAAACCATATTAGTTAAATAATTTAAAATGAATCTTGAAAAAATATTAAAAAATCATTTCCTTGAAAACATAAAATGGAAGAATGATAACCTTTTGTGAACTTTTTTCCTTGAGAACTTATAAAGGATTCTTGAAAAAACATGGAAAACATTTTTTCCTTAAAAAAAATTGAAAATATATAACGGATACTTGAAATTTTTTGGGAAACGTTTTATTGGAAAAAAAGATAAAAAAAATAATTTATAGAACATTATGGAACCTTTTTTCAATAAAAATCTTATAATAATTCAATATACGATTCTAAGAGATAATAGTTATGTTACCGTATAAATCAGTACGTGACGAACTTTCCTTTTTCACTTTGAATAGTTTATAAAGGTGAAAAACATTTTGTAAAAAAAATAAAAAATGGGTAAAAATGAATTTTAATAATCATAAGATAATATTATAACCTTTTCTTAGGAATTTTTAGAAAATATGGTTTTGAATGAACATTGATTTTAAATCGAAGGCAGAGGTAAAATTAGATTTTTTTGATTGTTTTTATTATCTTTAGAAAAAAGAGTGAAAAAACCCCACCAATACATGAAGATATCATGAATAAACTTAGTAGAATAAAATTATTCAATATTGTTGATATATAGAAAATAAAATTTCATATACAGAAGCACAATCATAAATAGTTCTGATAACGACGAGATTGTAGCTGTAAACTCTTGCAATATTAGTTGGTTTGAATTATAATCCGCTTAAGATTATGACATTAATAGAAGAATAAAAAATAATAAAAATAAATAGATTCCAGATAAAACCTATCAAAGGTCTATGTATACCCATTATTTATGAATATAGGTGTATAACACAACTTGTGTCTCAAAGATAGATGATTGGGACAACATTTAATTTCCAATTTGGTAAATTTTTAACCATAAACCCCATAAAAGAGATAAATTAAAATGGATATGTAAATATCCATAAATTTCAGTATGAAATCCATATAATAAATTCATCTAAGTATATACAACACAAAAAATAAATAGGTGGCGAATAAGGCATAACTCTCATAGAATTTAATGTGAGAATTGAAATCCCCTTACTACTTGAGTAACTTTTGAATCATGAGATATGTGATGTAATAAAATTAATTGAAACTTTTTATATCCTGAAATATATGGTATTCAAGATATAAAATTTCATAGATAATTCAATGCCCCAGACAATAAGAATAATTGGAGAATATATCATTTATCTAATAAAAATAAAAGTGAGACAAGAAAACCCTTACCTTAAGTCTTGCCTCTCAGTTTACTTGTTCAGAAATATAGAATAATAAATAAAATTTTATTATCAATATATCATATAACATTATTCATATATATAATTCCATATATTATTTTATTATGACTTCATAATACCCATTTATTAACAATTTCATTTAGTGTTACGTTGTGGGTAATAAATTCTTTGTTTCTATATATCTTTTGACTTTAGATTATTGATTATATTAGTTTGATAATGATTTAATTATTTATAGTATGTAAAAAATAATTTTAATATAATATATAATCATTATATATGAATTTGTTATAGTTTATAAATGAATAAATGGTAAATTAAATAAACCATTCATGGTGATAGTAGGTCGTATGTATGTATGAACACAGTTTCCATTTCTTGTAGAATTTAAATAAAGAAAACTAAATGATAAATATATATTATCATTCAAGTATAATTATTACATAATATATAACATATATTTTTATTCAAACCATCCTTAATACATTCCATGTAAATCTTCAATGAGTCACACCATTTTGAGTAAGCGATAGTCCACACCTTCACGAATGAAGTTATTGTATTCCCCAAAAATGGAAATTACGAAAGTATGTGTGATATAATAATTCACAGAGCATATATACATCCTAAGTATCATATATATCAAATAAAAAAATTAATTACATCATTATTCCTATACTATAATATTGGTAATGGAGGAACTAATGACATCGGTTCACAATGCGGTAGTCTGATGTACCCACGAATGATGAATTTGTGTACCATTTTATAGAAGTGTGAGATGGTGTAGCTCCTAAAAATAACATAAAAACATATAGTAATATTTACTATAAAATGTTTCTTATTAAATAAATACATAATAATGGTTTACATACTAGATATATAGATAAAATAAAAGTACTTATGCAAGGATGTTACCTCTTTTTTGGGTAACTCCGTTTGGTTTTCACCAAAGTGATTATTTAGTTAGATTCAGGAATTAAGGGTGGCCTCTAATATGATTTTATTGAATCTGTGATGATATTTGGGAATTTTTTGGCCAATAAAAAATTTATTTAGAGGTGTTATGAAGTGAGGGGTGTGAGTTCCATTTTATCATGGAGGATAAGTGACATTCTCGTAAGTATAGAAAGGATAAAAATATTGATAAGTATAAATTACCTATTAATCCAACAATAATGGTCCATATTTTATCCTAGGGAGGATATGGCCATGATTTTTTTAGCCAATGGAATTTGGAAAAGGTTTTACTTCATTTATGCTTTTAAGAATAACGTTTAACCACTTTGTAATCTCTTTTTTTCATGAATCACTTTAATTGATTTTTACAAGTTTCACTCATATTTTTGCAAAAGAATTATTTTGATCCTAAAAGATATCCTAAAATATAATGATTCCAAATATGTATTCCTATTTTTTAAATTCTAAAGAATTAAGTGGAATATTTTTTTAAAAAAATTATCCCTACAAAAGGGGTGAGATGACTGAGATTTAAAGTGAAGAGTTTGAAATGTTTGAAATGTATTTATAACGAATTTCATTGAGAAAATGATTAAAATTAGAAAATTTAATTAATATTTGTATAATGGATATTAATATTCTTTAAACCAAATTCATTATATAAATTAAATATATAAATTCATTTGATGAAAACATATTTTTCAATTAAAATTTATTGTTATTCACAATTTATCAAAAAATTAGACTTCTTAGAAAAATAAAAAAATACCAAAAGTAAATTTTGATAACCCACATGAAAAATGAATTTTATTATATAAAATAAAATTTATAAATGCTTTAAAAATTATATTTAAAATTGGTACGCTATTAAAAGGTGGTAAAATTACCTTTTGGAAAGAATATATATGTTTATGCATATAATAGGTATTATTCTTATCAATTTTCTTGAAATCAAATTAAATGAAAGCTAAACAGTTCAATTAATATATATATATATATATATCTTTTATATCATTTATAAAAAGTGGTTTAATTTATTTATTGAGGTAAAATATGTTAATTTCCTAAATATAGTTTTCTAATAAACTATTTCCCAAATTTTTAAAAGGGTTTTATTTTTATTTCTAGTTAATTGGTCACCAGAAAATTCTTCTAATATACATAGCTAAACCCTAATTTTATAATTTAATTAATCTTATAAATAGATTCCATACCTATTTCTTGGTAACAACTAAAATATTATTTTTTTAATAATAACATTAAGAGTATGTTATAGTTTGGTAAAATAGGTCTTGTGTATAATAAATGCTATCAATAGAACTCAAAATTGTGTTTAAAAAAATTCAAATATAGTCTTGAATGTACCTAAAGATAATGTATGTGTTCCATGTAGCACAATTTTAACATGTTATTACCTACAATAGAAAAAAACATAGTGCATTCATAGAACACATGATATATTTAGAGTTGTGTGAAATGAGGTATATCGAAAAGATTAAATTAATTAAGAGTAATATCTCTAAAAATAGATGGTCATTACATTCTATCCCCTATAAATTGAATTTGTCTTTCAAAATTAATTTGTGTTATAAATGGATTAATTATTGAAAGTTCATTTTATAAAAACCCACATCATAAAAATTAATACTATAAGATCATTCAAAAAGGGAATGTTGGAAACATTGTGGTTACCCAAAGTAACACATAACTAGGATTCTACATAGTATAACATAATCGGAAAGTGAAATCATTGAAGTGGAAGGGAAATCTAACTATCTAGTGTTGATCGAGAGTGGTAGATAACCTTTATAGGGAAAAGTTAATGATTTCAAATTCCTAACCAAAATAGGATTAAAAATTTTCATTGATATCCGTAAAAGTGAGGATAATGGGAAAATTTGTATTCGAATACCCATTTAGTAAAGACAAAGAATTATCATGACAATATATACTTACATGATTTAAGAATAATATCACTCTTTGTTATTCCTTTATCACCGTACACTTCGTTTGGTATTCCATCAAATGAAGGATAAAGTTTCTTTCCTAAAGAATTACCAGATCATGAGATCTATAAATATATTGATACGTTATTCCATCAGTCCATATCATAATAAAATGGATCGAAAAAGTTATCCAATTTTTATAAATCCACATTTGGAGAGATAATACTTTATTCTCTAAAACATCAACTAATGTTTAACGTAAACTATGTTATAAATTGTTAACCTTGTAACCCATCAAAAGGATTAAATTCCAAAACATTATAAATAAGGTCACCAAATTTCTCAAAATCATTTTAACATTGATCCCACATATATCATAATGTAGCTCTTGGTTTTCACATACAAAACACGGTAAAACCTTCTTCATGTTTTCTGATAAAACATGGTAATGACCAAAATTACTATAAAACATTATTAAAAACATGCATTGTTTATTATTCTAAAGGTTGTTGGATATACTCCTAAAATATAATGAATGGATTTAAACTTCACCAATGATAACATAAACCAAATTTTCAAAATAAATAAATAAATAGTTCTGTGGTAATCAATTGTATCCAATTTACTTAATCGATATCAAAAAAATTATTTATCGAGGACAAAAACAATGTTTTCAATATCACGACCCATCCCCTGGGGCATGTACGGTGACTACCCCATGGCCGCCTTCCATAGGCCTGGGGTCTGTGACTAGAACCAAAATGGAATATCCCAATAACAGGAAGGAATTTCTATTAAACCTGTAAAAAAATAGAAAACATGAACATAACAAGAAGCTACCATGATGGAAACTACTATAGTAAAAAGGGCATTGAAAGTAAAGGGGCTGGAATACAAGTCCAATTGAAAAGTACAAGTACAACTGAATAGAGAAAAAAATACTGGGTCATCCAACGAGGATCCTATCAGAAGGGTAGGTACAAATCATCTACACAACACTTTTCGTCAGTCCGTATCCTCCACGTACCACCATGTCCGGACTCCCTCAAGTCATAGCCCAACTGATTGTCATATGCACAAGACACAACAAGGTGATGGCGAAGTTCATGTAGAGGTTAGAATAAAAATACTCAGTAGGGACCCCGAGACCCCTGAAGGTCTCCCAGAGTTCCAGAAACAAAAAACCACGAAGCAAGACCTCAATCACAAAGCATGAAGCAATGGTTAGCTCACAGAAGGTATAAAACTCAGTGAAATAGGAAATAAGATGCTGATCCACACGGGGTCTCTATGATGCTAATCCAAATAGGGTCACAAAGATGTTTATCTATAGAATGTCGCTATGTAGTTGATCCATGACAGACTTTTTTATGGCTGGTCCTCGTTGGGTCGCTATGATGTTGATCCATACAGGGTCACTATGATGTGAATCCACATAGGGTCGATATGATGCTGATCCACAAAGTTTCTCTATGATGTTGATCAATATATGGTTACTATGATGCCGATCCATATAGCGTCACTATGATACTGATCCACACAGGGTCACTTTGATGTTGATCCACATAGGGTTGCTATGAAGCTGAACCATGACGGGCTTCTCTAAGGCTAGTCCTCATCGGTTCACTACGATGCTAATCCACACAGGGTCTCTATAATGTTGATCAAAACAGGGTCTCTATGATGCTAATCCACATAGGTTGCTATGAAGCTGATCCATGATGGTTTTCTCAAAGGCTGGTCCTTGTCAGGTCTCTATGATGCTGATCCACGCAGTGTCTCTATGATACAGATCCACACATGGTCTCTATGAAAGTGACAACCAGTTACTAGATTCTCTCTCATAACATGTGTGATTATGGTAGAAAATATACTGAAGCCATTGGTCTTATTTCAACTATTATGAAGCCCCTATAAAAGTATACCCAAGGGACTTCCCCGTCATAAGGGTCCCAATGTGACAGATGGCACATCTTTCGGACACCCGAACTGTGCGATATGGTAACTTTTGTAAAAATATCCTAGTTGGATTGAAGTCCAACCCAAACCAGGTCACAAATAAAAACCCATAAAAACTCACAGAGATTATCCCTAAAGTACCGTCTTGTCACTAGGGTCCTTATGCCATAGACGACGCATCTATCGGATGCCCGATCTTTTAGTTACACCCTATTCTGTGAAACGAGGGTGATAACATCTCAATCTAGCCTGGCTCGGTCGTGCCCACCAGAATATACCAAAGGGACCAATTCCAAAATGGGGACCCAACACCACTGATGGAATGTTGAACGGACACCCGGTTCTTCAGTTACAGGCATTAATTTTTTCAAGGATGGTTGGGTCTGGGACTAGTCTAACTCGGTCAGATCGGCCCAAAGCGACCCATCCTGGGGTTTACCTGACATTACCCGGGTCTAGCTCGTTAAGCGTTGGCCCAGTTCACTAGGTTCGGCCTACTTGGGTCAGCCAGGTTTGGTTCATGGTCTCAAGCCATAGTTCTCTTGGCCTTCCAGGAGCCCCCCCCCCCCCCCCCCCCGCACTAGCCCGCGAGTCCGACCCGCTTAGCCAGCCCGCGTCCGGACCAGCCCACCAGAAGACAAACCTCCTCCTTTTTTTCCCTGCAGTTGCATTTCTATTTCATCCATCAAGTGGTTGCTTCCCTACCTTATTAAACGGTGGCCGTTTGGATGACCGGGTTCCTCCAACTCGGTCCGACATGGAGCCAGTCCTCTCCTTCTTACCATGGATACTTTGCATTGACCCCTTCTTCCACAGTCCACTGGTGGTGGCCACTCTGCGCTGCTAGCCGCGCTGGCACACGCCACCCTTTTCCCGTGCGGCTGGCTCGGGCCGGACTCCTTTGGCCACCACGACACACTGTAATGTGCCTCCTTCCACCGCCCACGGCCAGATGTTGTGGGTCTCCTCCGGCGACTGCTAGCCGCCGCCGATATGGCGAACCAACAGTTTTATCTGCGGGTCACTGGACTTGCTCCGTGGTCTGTTCTTAGTGTTGTCTGTGCCTATGGATCTCCCATGCTACCACTGCCCTAGCGTTACCCTCTATTTCATGTTTCCATCAATCTGAGGAAATCGTCCCTGAAGAATGAAGCTTGAGCAATGTGGCGGAGGGTCTGAGCCTTGATCATTTGGCCCACACCCTCCACGTTAATGTGATATCAAAAAAGAGATAATTTAATTAATAAAATACAACTTCCAAATAAAAACCATTCCAGGAAGAGAATTTCGATGAGGACGATAAAAAAAACCTCCTTTTTCATTATCATTGGTTTGTTATTTAGTGGTGCTCATCACCACTCGCTAAAACAGGTCTCATTTTCTAAGTGGTTGGTGTTGTGGTACTTCTCCAGAGTTTCTTCGCTTGGTGAAGCCATACCAACACACCTCCCTAATCTCCATATAAATAGGAGAGGATAAGGGTGAGTAACGCATGTGGAATTAATGAGGTTCATTTAATTAATGAACCTTCCTAATTCTAATAGTGCGGTTACATAAATAAAGGGTAGTCAAGACATTTAATGTCTTGATGTGTTGTTGGTCCCACCACCACCATTCATATGCTGGAGAAAATGAATAGAAATAAAACAACATAACATGTTATTTTATTAATTTTTCTAAAGTATGAAAATTTCACATCTTTCCCTGGCCTATTACAGTCGAAGTGAAGCCTCTCTTAAGAGAATTCGGGTGCTGATAATTCAATGGTGCCCTCATATTTTAAATCCAAGCACCGGTTCAAAATATAAAAAACACTGCCCATGCATTTAATGATCATTCCTCAAAAAGTTTAGAAATTCATTCCGGGCACACCGAGCCTCGGAATCACGCGCTTTCAATTATTTCAGACTCATAATAATTCCATATAATTAAATACAATTTAAATGGAATATTCGTGTCTTTACATTCTCCCCACCTTAGGTATTTTCATCCCCAAAACCTCAACATAGAATAAAGAAACAAATGGGGGTACTGAGAACAAATATTATCCTCCCACTCCCGTGTGCTCTCCTGGAGGTCGCCGTGATGCCAGAAAATGTGCACCAGAGGTATCGATCGTCCATGAAGGAATCTCTCCTATCGATCCTCAATCTCCAATCTAACCTCAGTAAAAGTTTCCCCATCATCAATGTCTAGCCCTCCCAAGTAAATTACGTGGGATGGATCATGAATGTACATTCTCGGCTGTAACACATGGAAAATTTCAAGCACCCAATGCATCTGGGGGGAAGAGCTAAATGATACACCGCCTCACCATCTCTCTTGAGAACCTTAAATGGTTTGATGAACCTTGAAGATAATTTTTTTACCCCAACAAAATCTCCACAAACCTCATTAAGGTGATACCTGTAGGAAGACATGGTCTCCCTACTCGAACTCCAAAGGTCTCTATATCCTATCGGCATAAGACTTTTTTCTGCACAGTGTAATATTTATCCACTCCTCGATAATCTGCACCTATTCAGAGTTAGAACGTACCATCTCTGAACCCATAAGTGCTGACTCTCCTAGGTCTGTCAAGTATATAGGTGACCTTCATGGTTTAAAATACAAGGCCTCAAATGGTGCCATACCAATGGTGGAGTGATAGCTCCAGTTTTATGCGAACTTCACCAAGGGAAAGTGATCCTTCCAACTACAACCAAAATATAGAATGCAAGAATGAAGCATGTCCTCTAGTGTTTGAATGGTCCTCTCTGTCTGGCCATCCACCTTTGGATGGAAGGCAGTGCTCAAACATAGATGAGTCTCGAATGCCTCCTATAATCGCTTCTACAACTGAGATGTAAAATCTGCATCACAGTCATATACGATCGTTGATGGAACCCCGTGAAGCTATACAACATCTAGTATGTATAGTCATCCCAATTCCTCAACTGATCCCTTCTCTTGACTAGGTAAAAAGTGGACCGATGTGGTGATTAGGTAAACAATCACCCAAATGGAATCATGTCCTCTAGATATATGTGGTATCCCTGTCAAAAATTCCATGGAGATACCATCCCACTTACACTCTTGTGCCTCTAGTGGCTGTGCTAAGCCTACTGGAACATGATGCATGACCGTCACTTGCGGACAAGTGAGGCATCATGAAACAAACTCTTCCACTGCCTTCTTCATTCCCGGCCACAAGTGTTAACACTAGAGGACCTTATACATATTCTCCATAACATGATGTTCCGCCAGAGGGGATGTGTGGAACTCCCTCAACACCTCATCCCGTAGTTCCACTGGTACCATGGTACATCCTCTGAAGAGATTGACGTGATCCCCACCATTATAAAATCAACCAGGTTCCTGTCCGGAGGATATCTGAGGACGTCGAGACTCACAGTCAACTTCCCCAAGCTGTGCCTCCCGAACTCAATGATGATGTCGGGGAGTGACAGTCATAGACTGGAGGTAAGCTACTCCATCTCTATCAACAAAGTATATCTTTAACACGGCTAGCTGCCATGTCGACTCACTCTGTAGCTATAGACAAAACCTCCTGCTGAGTGCGTCTTCCACTGCGTTCCCCTTACTAGGTGTATAGATTGCCTCAAATTCATAGTCCTAGAGGATCTCCATACA
The DNA here is from genome assembly GCA_963277665.1 of Viscum album. NCBI lineage: Eukaryota > Viridiplantae > Streptophyta > Magnoliopsida > Santalales > Viscaceae > Viscum > Viscum album. The sequence continues at coordinate 1,399,573,613 of OY728121.1, read as the reverse complement.
TCATTTTTGTCTCGGGTTCAGGTCCATTTATTAGAAGATATACATGAGACTCTTGTGATCATTGTAAATAGTAAAATGTTCACCCATCAAGTAGTGTCTCCACATCTTCAAGTGTAAGACCACTTATGCTAACACCAGTTCATTGGTAGCGTAGTTCTTCTAATATTGTCCTAGCTATCACGATCTATAATAAATCACTACTCGCTCCTGCATCAGGACACATCCATGCCTGGTCCCAGAATTTTTGTAGACGATTACATTCTGAATGCCCACTTTTGGTAGCCTCAAGAGGGGTGAACCCATCAGAATCAGGCTCAACACCTAGAAACTCTACTGGCATCTCTCCATCCACATGAAAGGGAGTCCTGTATTAATAAATTTTGACAAGGGATCCACAACTCTGAAAAAGTTAGGTACAAATATCTGATAATACCCAGCCAACCCTAGGAAACTCCACACCACAATCATGCTCCTGGGTGGATCCCAAGAAAGCACATCCTCTATCTTCACTGCATCCACTGAATCTCCAGCCTTAGAGATAACGTATCCTAGAATGTGCACCTCCTGTATCCAGAACTAGAACTTTGAGTGTTTACCATAAAGTTGGTTCTCTCAGAGTGTATGCATTACTATCTGCAGTTGATATCAATGTTCATCCTCCATCGCTGAGTACACCAAGATGTCATTGATGAAGACCCCCCCCCCACACCACGAAGCGATTGAGGTATTGATGGAATATCCTATTCATGAGTCCCATGAAAAATGCATGGTAATTGGTCACACCGAATGGAATAACAAATAAGTCATAGTGGCCATACCGACATTAGAAAGCCATCTTAGGAACATCCTCTTCTCGTACCTAGAGATGATGATAGCATGATCTGAGGTCTATTTTCGAAAACCAATGATCTCCCCTCAAATGATCAAAATGATCATTAATCCTTGGAAGTGGACACATTTTCTTCATGGTCTCCTGGTTCGGGCACCGATAATCCACACAGAGCCTCAAAATCTTATCTGCATTCTTAGAGAACAAAATCGAGGCTTCCCATGGAGAAACACTAGGCCTTATGAACCCCGTCCTCTGTAAGTCCTTCATCTGTACCCGTAACTCATGAAGCTCCGCTGGAGCCATCTGATATTCTGGTGTAAATATCGGTGTCCTCCCAGGGTACATGTAAATGTAAAATTCCACCTCTCTGTGATGAGGTAGTCCTAGAACATCACCAGGGAAGACATCAGCATACTAGTCCACACATCACATTACGCCTAATACAGTCAATCTACGCATGGACTGTGGATAACCAGTCCATACTCAAGATGACATCATAAGGACTCGATGACACTACTAGAAGATCCTAGCCGATTTCCTTGCCTCTTATAGTAATATCACACTTCCGGCACCAATGTGTAATCATCGAATCATCTCCTGTAGGAGTCTATAATCGCAAGGATCGAGCCAAGGACTCCACCGGAATCTCCAATATCCAAAAGAGAGTTGTGGCAATGAAAGACTGACTGGAACATGTGTCTATAGGAGCTAAAGGAAAGGTGTATTAGACACCAATCATACTTAGATTCATCTTTGTAGTGTCGTGGTCGTTGGCCTCAACTACCTGGATCTGAGCTCATCCATGTCCTCCTTCACTGTGTTGTCGGTGTGGACCACCTGGGGGTGGTGGTGGTAGAACCTCAATCCATCGTCCACCACCTAATGCACGACCTTCTCCTCTGCCACATCTGTAGACTTGAGGACCCCCTTGCTCGAATCTCTTCATCTAACTCGGTTGTACCTCAACCGTCTACTTCTCATTAGTGCGACTCGTTGGGCAGCCACAAGCCATTTGACCCTGCCCACCACACATGAAGCACAGTTTGATCCTCTGATGGACTGTTATACCTCGTAAGCCTCACACCTCTGACCCTACATCCCGGGGCTGTCCACCAGAAGGTCTGGTCCACTTGGACCTCAATGTCATATGCCTACTACGAGCTATAGATGACTCTGCAAAATATCTCTTGGTGGTGGTTCTCTCCATCGGTGTCTGCTCATCATGGAATCTCTCCACCAAGAGTTCTCTCACTAGCACTCCAAGAGGCATCGGGATGCTGAGAGATACCATTGAATCTATGATCTCCCTTTGGAGTCCCTTAGAAGGTCCCACCCTAAAGAAAGGGTCCCACACCGGGTCGGTAGTGTAGTGTGAGAGGTCGGTGAACCTCACCGAGTACTGGGCCATGGTCAGGCTACCATACTGTGAGTGTAGCAGCTCCTGTATACGCATAGACCGGGGTATCTGTAATGAACTCTGCCCTAAAGAGGCCCTCTAGATATTCCTAGGTGAGGGTCACCCTATTGTTTATCTGACGTTTTGGGCTCCACCATCTCCATACAGCTCCTGGAAAAAACTAGCAGCTAGGATCACCATTTGGTCAGATTGTGTCCCAACCAGTTGAAAAACTCTGGCCACAGGCTCCAGCCAGTCCTCAACCGCCTATGGATCTATCTCACCTCAGAACCTCAGAGGACTATACCCTTGAAACTCATGCAACATGCTCATTTCTCATGCACCATCTACTGGTGGGGTCAGTGGAAAAAGGTTCCCACTGGGTAGTGGTTCTACTGGTACACCCCCAGATGGTATTATCACCATAAGATAGCCCTTTATAGAAGGCTCGTCCCTCGGTGGGCTGTCATCATGTACTCACTTAGGAATCCTGGATGGCTATCTTTGTTGAGGCATCCTGAAAGAAAATAGGTGTACCACGGTCAATATGTTCTACCTAGTGAGCAGACTCAAAGAGATCAAAAATAAAACACTTCCAAAACAAATGCTGTTAGTGTTTTGTGCACCGAGTCAGAAATCAGAATTCATTGTCCTGGTGTATAGATACATTAGCTGCCACACCAAAACTAGACTCCTCGAACTGAAAACAATATTCAAAGCACTTAACACTATTGCTCCATTGGAAAGATCAGAGTCCTAGTTCTTTAGTAGAGCCAAATCCTTTGATTCCACTTTGTCACGTCCCATCACCTAGTGCTCATTCCATGACTACCCCAAGCCCGCCTTCCAAAGGCCAGAGGATAGTGACTAGCACCGAAATGACGTATCCCTATAATGGGAAGGAAATTCCTTTAAACTTGTAAAAACACACAAAACTAGAACCCAACAAGTAGTAACCATGATGTAAACTCTTGTAGTAAAAAGTGTACTGAATGTAATGGTTCCAAAATATAAGACCAACTGAAAAGTACAAGTACAAATGAAAAGAGAAAATAGCTATTGGATCATCCATAGAGGATCTTACCCAAAGGGTAGGTACAGATCATCTACACAATATTCTATATCTTTTGGTCTCCTCCATGTACCACCTGTTCCTGGCTCCCCCAAGTCTAAGGCCAACTACTCATCATCTGCCCAAGACACAACATTGTGCAGGTGAATCCCATGCATGGGTGAGTATAACAATACTTAGTAGGGACCTTGAGACACCTGAAGGTTTCCCAGAGTTCTACAATGGAAAAACCATGAAGCAAGACCTCAATCACAAAGCATGAAGCAATGTTCAGCTCACACCATGTATAAAATGCAGAAAAATAGGGAATAGGATGTTGATCCAGACATGTCCACTGTGATGTTTATCTAAACAGGGTCACTATGATGCTGATCGACACAAGGAATCTTTGTAGAGGATCCACAATAGACCGCTTTAGGGATGGTCATTTTCAGGTCGCTATGATACTGATCCAAACAAGGTCTGTACGATGCTGATCCAAAAAGAGTCGCTATGATGCTGATCCACAGAGGGTCGCTACGATGTTGATTCACACAGTTTCTATATGATGATGATCCCCATAAGGTTTTTATGATTCTAATCCACAAAGGGTCACTATGAAGCTGATCCACAATGGTTCCCTCTAAGGTTGGTCCTCCTCAGGTCACTATAATGTTGATCCACATATGGTCAATATGATGCTGATCTACACAGGTTCGCTCTGAATATGATCCATGATAGGCCGCTCTAAGGTTGGTCCTTATCTTTTCACTATGATGTTGATCCACACAGAGTTTCTCCGATGCAGAAACACATAGGGTTGCTATGAACGTGACAACCATCCACTTGATTCATGCTCATAACACGCTTGATTTTGGGAGAACTGCCACTAAAGGCATCAGTTATATTTCAACTAGTACAAATTCCTACAAAAAATTATACCCAAGGGAGCACCTCGCAATAGGGGTCCCAACGTGATAGGTGGTGCATCGTTCGGACGCTCGGTCTGTGAGATATGGGAACTTTTATAAAAATGTTCATGTTGAATTACGGTATGATCCAACCCAGGTCACATGTCAAACCTCATCAAAACTCAATAAGATTATCTAAAAAGTACGGCCTTCTCACAATGGTCCTTATTCCAAAGAGGGCACATCGATTGGACACCCAGTTTGTTAGTTACACCCCTTTCTATGAAACAGGGGTGATCCCCCCTCGGTCAAGCCCGATCCGGTCGGCGCCACCGGAATATGGAAAAGGGAACACTTCCCAAAAGGGGTCCCAAATACACTGATGGTGTGTCGGACAGACACCCGATTCATCAGTTACAGAATTTATTTTATTTGGGGACCGGTTGGGTATGGGCCTGAACTGACTCGATCAGACCGGCCCGACGCAACGGTTCTCAGGGTCTACCTAACCCTACCTAGGTCTGGACCATTAAGGGTTGGTCTGGTTCACTAGGTCCGGTTCACTTTTTTCGGCCTGGTTTGGTTTGTTGGCCCGGGCCACAGTTGGCCCAGCCCACTGGGTGGGGCTCATCCAACCAACCCTGGCCTGCTGGGATGCGGGTGCGTCCCATTGGGCATGTCGGGCCTGCTCATCTGGAGTGGTCCACCAGAAGGCGGACGACATTCTATTTTGGCCCCGAAGTTGAGGGGTTATTTCATCCAGATGGTGGGGTGATTCCCCACCACATTAAACGATCAGACATTTGGCCGACCGGGTTTCACCAACGCATCACAGCGCGGGGCCTCCATACTCCTTCCTGCTACGACAGACTGTCTACAACTGCTCCATGTCGCCCCCCTTTTTCCGTGACCCATTTTCCATGGCCACTTTGCACTGGCAATGATGACAATGGCTGCTTCCCTTGTCCTGCGCCGCCGGATCAGGTACGCCGCCTTCGACCACCGTGGTGTGCCATCACGCGCCGACTTCCACCGCCCACGACTAGTTTCTACAGGTCTCCTCAATCCACTACCGACCACCAATGATATGGAGAGCTAGAGGTTTCTTCCACGGGTCATCAGACATGCTCCAATGTCTGTTCTTGGTGTCTTCTACACATACGACTCCCCCACACTACCGCCCCATAGCGTGACCCTCTATTTCCCATTGCCATCAATATGAGGAAATCATCCCTGAAGAACGGAGCATGATCAAAGCGGTGGAGGGTCCAGGCCTTGTTCATTTGTCCTACAACCTCCCTGTAAATGATACTAAAAGTGAGAGTGGATGTAATTAATCAAATACAACGTCAAAATAAACCCCTCTACCCAGAAGACTCATTCATTGACAATGATCAATGGAACCTCCTTCGTCATTGTCATCGGTTTATGATTGGATTGCCCTCATCACTGCTCATTTAAACTGGTATCATCTTCATAGTGGTTGTCATTGTGGTACTTTTCCAAATCATAGTCACTTGGTGAAGTAGCGCCCACACCCCTCCTTGTGCGCCATATAAATAGGACAGGAGAAGAGTGAGTAACGCATGTTGAATTAATGAGGTTCATTTAATTAATGAACCTTCCAAATTCCAATGGTTTAGTTTCAAAAGTAAATGGGAGTCAAGACATTTAATGAATTAAAATTTCGTCGGTCCCACCACCACCACTCATCCACTAGAGAAAAAGAAAATAAATAAAATTACATAAGATGTTATTTTATTAATTTTTTAAAAGGCCTCAAAATTAACTTTTACACCCGACCTACTGTGGTTGAAGTGAATCCTTCCTTAACCGAATACCGGTTCTGCAGATTCAAAGGTTCCCACATATTTTTAACCAGAGAACCAGTTCAAAAAACAGAAAATGTTTCGCATGCCTTTTCTAAATATACCTTAAAAAAATTTCAGAAATTCATTTCGGGCACACCAGGCCTCGGAATCACGCACCATCAATTTTTTCAGACTCGTAAAAATTTCATATAATTATAAAATATTTACCTGGAAAAACAAGTTCTTTATATTCAACATGAGGAACCCATTAAGGGTTTCCATACAATTAAAAAAATATCACATTTCCATTAAATTAATTTTTAATTTCATTAGCACCGTTAAAAATATCCTTTTAATTTATTAATGAAAAACATATACTTAATGATTCCTATAACAAAATTCTTGAATTCTAATACATATACAATTCAATCATCCAAAATTATTCATAAAACATCACATATGATTCATCATCTTATTCATTAATACCCTTATCCTAGAATATGAATCACTTCTGAAGGTACCTCAACCACATTTTAATCATGCTTCTTACACATAATGTATGAAATACTTTTATGGAATATCATACCTTTCACATGCCATTCAAAATCTATTTATCTTCATCATTATAACCAGTAATCATTCCACCATCCTGATTCTCTTCATGAAATTTCAAATTAAGAGATCTATTTTCATAATTCCCATACTTTCACATCTAAAATGTTCAATGTTATCATAGTTCCTCCTATTCATCACTATTGACTATGACCAGAAAGCATAGTGTAAGAAAGAATTATCATAGAAAAAACTAAATAATTATGAAAAATTATATATAGGATGTCTAAATGATTACATATTCTTTAATATAATATTAACTAAGATTATAGTAAGAGACATCCCAAGATATATCCTTAGAAGTATCACTTGGAATATCACTATCATTTTCTCACCATAGTTTCCAAAGTTTGACTAAAAAATTCAATTTATACCAACTATTGTGACGCATGATTAACATACATGGATAATAAATCATTTTATATTAATATTTAGCACATTAAAAATTAAATTTCTAATTACAATAATAGTATAGTGTACCAGGAATCTTGGAACAAATTCCTCAAAATTTGGTGAAATATCTTGAAAATATATTTTAATGTTCTTTCCCTTTAGTACAAATACTTAATACCTTACTTTATATCCTGGGGAATGGAAACATAAGAATAATTTATCTTAGATGACCATTAAGGGTAAATATAGGAGATACATGAGCATAAAATAAGTATATCTATTTGAGAACATGACCATGCCATTTGAAAATCATACCCTGCATTTGAAAGAATATAAAAATGAATCATTTCATAATGATTTTAATTCCATTAAACATGAATCATAAGGGAACCAATTGAATAAGAAATTAAATCATAACATAGGTAAAATACATGGAATTGCGATAGACACATAAGAATATGAATTTTTTTCAATATTAGTCATGTATTATTTCTAAGGCCTTTTTTGGGGTATGATTTCAATCCCCAAACCATCTTTGTAATCATGGTACACTCCCAAGACTATATTAGTAGTAATGTTTCAATCCGGTGATCATCTTAGTGGGAAAATATTCTTTTCTGGATGGAGTTCACCCTCTATTCCAACCATGTCTATATCATGGTATACAAATCATTACCTAAGGAATTAGAGGGAGATATAGGTCCCACACAAATCATAATTAATCTATACATATGTTTCCAAAAATATCATATACAATCATATCATAACCCAATTAAGGAAATGTGAATCATTAATATGTCATAATATCATAAGATGTTGAAAAGAGAAGGGTTTCATAATCATTAATCAAAAGAATAACCGAGGAGATGAAGCTAGTTTCTCAGTATATAAATTTTGAAAGAGAAGATGTTTTTATAAATATATGACCTATAAAATAGAAAGTGATTTCATAAACGAGATTAAATAACAACATAAACCATTCAGAGAAAGAGTTTGAATGAAAACCTTGGATCACATACCCAGAAAGTCCAGAGTAAGACAAACATATGTCATATTAGATGGAAAATAATTTGAAATATATTTTTAAAAAAATTTCTAGATGAAAATATACTTTCTTCTTTGAATAACGTTTTTTAAAATTTATGACTAGTTAAAACCCATTTTCTTTGAAAATAACCTTTAAAAATTATAACATAATCCTGAAATAATTTTTGAATCCTTCTTCCTATAAAAATATAAAATAAATCTTGAAATAGTTGTGAAAAAAATTTCTTTTAAAACTTATAATGTATTCTTAAAGAACATTTGAAATTTTTTTCATTTAAAACTTATAAAGGAAGTTTAAAAAAATTTAAGAAAATTTTTCATTGAACATAAACTTCAAAACCTATGAAAGAAGTATGAAAATATTTCGAAAATATTAATAATTGAAACCTTATGAAATATACTTGAATATATTTTGAAATCATTTTTGTTTGGAAATAACTTTATTACTTATAAAGGATACATGAAAACATTTCTTAGATCCTTTTCATTAAAAACATATAATTGAAGCATGAAAGAAAATTTACTTTTGTTTCTAAAAAGCATAAAAAAGAATATTGAAAAAACTTTTAAATCCTTTATCCTTGAAAATTTAAAAAGGAATCTTCAAAACATTTTAGAAACAGTTTTCATTGAAAAGAAACATGAAAAATTACAAAGGTACACTGAAAATATTTTTGAAATCATTTTTATCTGAAAATCATGATAAAAAATGCATATCCAAGATATGATGGTTTTTATAAAAAATATTAATTTAAACATACAAAATAAGCTTCATATATATGGGGTAATGATTGTGTGAAAATTCATATATGTTGAACATTACTATTTCACTGTAAAAAGTTTAGAAAAGTGACTATATACAAATATGATTAGATGATTTTTATTTTCTTTAAAATAATTCATTGAATAGGTAAAAAATGGGAAAAAATTTATTTTAAATTGAAAATATGAATTTTAGAACATTTTTTACGTCATTTTTAGAAAACATTGTTTTGAAAAAAAAACAGATTTTTGAGCGAAGAGAGAGATATAGACAGATTTTCTTGTAAACATTTTTTTAATTATCTTATGTATAAAATAATGGAAAATGGTACCAATACATTAATATATCCTGAATAAACATAGGAGAATAAAATTTATTTGAGTTATTGAGATATAAATAGTAATATTTAATCAATTAATGTATAATCATAAGCAATCCTGATAATTATGAGATTGTAGAAATACACTCTTACCACAAAAGTAATATTGAATTATAATCCCCATAAGTGGATAAAATTAATATATTCATAAAATATCATTAAAATAATAGAATCCATTATTAAAATTTCAAAGTAATTTTTTTTATGCATTGTAAAATAATATATGTTCATAACAAAACATGTGTTCCATGGAAGAAAAATTTAGAAAACATTTCATTACCAATTTGGTAAATTTTTAACAACAAACCTGATGAAAGAGATATCACAAAATTGATATGTATATAGCCATAAATTTATGGATATAATTAATAATATACATTTATTTTAATTATATATAACAAACAAAATAGACAGGTGTGGAATAAGAATTATGTATCATAGAAATAAAAGTTAGACTCAAAATCCCATTACTACTTGAGTAACTTTTGAATAATGACATAAATGAAATAATAACAAAATGTTAAAATTTTTATATACATAGAAAAATTATATTCATGATATGACATGCCATAGGTCAGTATATACACCAAAAAAACCATAAAAATTGGTGAATATTGAATATATCTCATTGAATTAAAAGTGGGACGAGAAAACCCCTGCCTTATGTCTGGAATCTTGGTGAACTTGGTCAAAAATAATGTACAATAGATATAGGTTTACTATAAATCTATAAAATAACCTTATTAATATATATATATATATATAATACCATATATTATTTTATTATGACATTATATTACCCATTTATTAACAATTTTAGGTTAAAGTTACGTTTCGGGTAATAACAGCTTTTTTACATAAATGTGTTTAATTGAAAATCTTGATATTCTTACTTATATTATGATTTAATTATTTAAATAATTTAAAAAATAATATAAATATCATATATATTTAGTATAATTTTTTTTATAATAATCTATAAAATATATAATTATGAAATGAAATGCAAAATTGATGGAGACGGTAGGCCGTACATACGCATGAATGATTTTCCATTTCTTATATTATTGAATGAAATAAAAGTGAATGATATATATATATATATATTAATTTAATTATAATTATTACTTCATATGTACTTTTTTTATTAAACATGTCCTTAATACCTTTCATGAAAATCGTGAACATATTAACTCAATTTGAGTAGGCGGTATCCCACATATCCACAATCAAAGTTATCATATTCCCAAAAAATTTAAATACTGAATGTATTTGTTATATAATAATTTTATAATCATAAATAAATCAGAAATATAATATATATCATATTAAAATAGTAATTTATTCACTATTCTCATCATTAAGAGGTGGAAATGGAAGAACGAAAGACACTGGTTCATGGGGCGGTAGTCCATCGTGCACACCAACGATAATTTCCTATCCCATTTGATTGAAGGGAGTGAAGGTATAAGGCTTAACATTAATATAGATACATATTAAAAAAATTTGTATATCATGTTAATTATATAATAAAGATATAATATTAATAGTTGGAGTCATGAAATAATTAATACAAAAGTTCTTCTGGAAGGATGTTACCTATTCTTTGGGTAACAAATTTGGGTTTTCAAAAAAGGGATTAATTGTTTGTATTTATTCCCAATGTGACACCTATGTGATGAATATAGAGAATTTATAAGGATGTTTTTTAGGGTTTTCGTGACCCAATTTTCTTGAGATGTGTAAATACCTGGAAATTCCATGTAATTCTTTTAATTATATGGGAATTTTCTGAGACTGTGAAACTTGATGGCATGCGATTTCAGGGCCCGGAGTGCCCGAAATGATCCGTCGAAGTTTTGTTAAGCGTTAATTAGTACGCGTAAGCAGTTTTCCTGAAAAAGTGGGATAACTCTTAAATGGTTACTCGGATTAGAAATCTAAGGGCACCGTTGTGCTCAGGATAGCGGGTTTACCCTAAGTGCAACTTAATTTAATTCGGCGCGGGCCTCCTGTGAGAAACCCCAAAAATGGCATAACTCTTAATAAAATAATTAAATAAATTATTTTGTTTCTCAAATGCATATAACTCACAAACGGTTGCTTAGATTGAAAATCCGAGACTACCGTTGAACTTCTGAGGGCATGATTTATTTAAGAAGATACTAACTTTGGCCGGTGCAGGCCACCGGTGAAAGTTAGTTTTTGGTCGTAAATAAAATAATTAAGTGACAATTATTTTATTGAAAAATACATAACATTTAAACGGTAACTCAGAATGGAAATCTGAGAGTGTCTTTGGGTTAGTTGGGGTTTGTTTCACTTGGTAAGAGCCTAAACTTGACTGGTGCGGGTCGAGGGTGACTGTTAATAATTTTCCAAACTTTTTTCGGGTACGTTGAGTAAACGTGCAATCAGTGTTTTGTAAATTTTGAACCGGTGCTCGGAATTGAAATTCGAGGGCACCATTAAACTCGTAGTGCTGGTATTCTCTAAAAGAGACTTTCATCTCGAACATATTTGTTTGAGGGTGAAAGTTAGTTTTAGTGTTTTTCGTGGAAATAAAAATAAAATAAAGAACAAATTTTTATTTTATTTTTTAACCTCCTATTTGAATGCATGGAGGTGGGGACATCCCAAGAAAGAAAACTACCATTTGTGAATTCGTGGTGGTGGGGACCTCCCGAACCCCTCTTTAATATGGGGAAGTCCCTTGGGAAATGTCCCATTTAATTGCAAAAATGTAAATTAAATGGCTTGACTTTCAAATACTATGTAACAACGTCGTTGGAATTTAGGATGTTTTCTATTAAATTAACCTTCATAAATTCTATGATCGTTACTTACCCTCTCACTCTTCAATTTATATGGAGCTTTGGGGGAGGATTTGGCATGACTTCACCTAGCGACGAAGCTCTGGTAAAGTGTCGTGATGCCCGACACTTAGAAGATGAAGCCGACCCAGTGGGAGGTGACAGACGACATCGAACCACCAATGGGCGACGTGCGAGTGGAATCTTTGGGAGTTGGTTGTGGGAAATAAGAAAACTATATACCAGCAAGCGTAGACGATTCTCCTAAGTTCAAGGTAGGGGTTATTTCATTTGAGCGTTTTTTATTTACCCTTCCCCTTTTTTAATTTATACGAAGAACACGGGTCAACCGACTAACGGGTTGTCCCACGATTCTTTAAACTTTTTGGGAGGTTGTTGTGGGGAATCTTGTAGGGTTTTTTTGGATTTAAACCCCCTTATCCTGTTCTTGACAACCTTTTTTAATTAAGAACGTCTATGTCGCTTGCTACCTCTCTAATGTGGAGGGTGCGAGCCCAATGAACAAGGCCCGACCACTCTGTAACCTTTATGGTTTTGATGTGTTCTTCATGACGGAGGAGGATGGAAATCGGTGTCGTTGTTTGGCACAGGTGGGAGTCGAGAGAGGCAGCTGGCACCACAGACGACCGTGAAGAAGGCGGCAGCACGACTGCACCATCGGAGAAGGGCCGCGGTCCGTCGGCCGCGGCGGAGCAAGGGCGGTGGCTGGCATCTGACGACTACGGAAAATAGGCGGCGGCGTGACTGTGCCGCTAGAGAAGGGTCATGGACCATTAGCCATGGCGGAGCAAGGGCGGCGGCCAGCCATGAAAATGTGTGGCGGCCCGATTCTGTGCTACCCAGCATACAAGAACCACGGCACGAGGCCCCTAGAGAAGGCAGGGCGCGCGACCACGCCGTGTGGAGAAGAGGCTGGCCATCCGGCCAGCTGGGGCCGCCCAGCGGATGCCGCACCACTGTCCACCACACCGCTGTCCGCCGCACTGCAGGCCTGACCCAGTGAACCGGGTCAGGTCCCACGGGCTGAGTATAACCCAGGGCCAGACACCAGGTCGGGCCGGTTCGACCCAAACCGGATCGGGTCAGACAAGGCGGGGTTGGGCCGGGATGGTCCAACCTGGTCGGACCAGACCGAGACCAACTGTGACCCGTTTCGCTCTTTCGGCCACATCTTGAGCTACGAGCGTCCATTTGATGAACCATCTATGGTTCCAGAAACCTTGTATCGAGATAGTCCAATTAGTATTGTCCACTTGAGTATTGGATAAAGTTGGAGTATAGCCAGGTTGGATCGAACCCCGAATCCCACTGGGCCCTCAGAGAAGAAATGCTAATAACATACAAACTGAGTATCCAATAGACACACCTTCAGTTGGGTTGGGTCCCTCTTTGACGTAACAGACATTTGTAATAATTTTTCATGGGACTTTGTTGCACTTGGAGTATCGACCTTTGGCTTGAGGAGTGGACCCTCCCGTAATCAGGCGAGCTTAGTGAAGGAACCCTCTGGCTGGCTGTATGTGAAGAAAGAATATCAATCCTTTGTGGGTCAGTGCATACCGATCCTGTGTGGGTCAATACTCAGCAATACTGTGTGGGTTAGCATATATCGATCCTTTTTGGGTCAGATCCTATGTGGGTCAACACTCAGTAATCCTGTGTGGGTCAGCGCATATCGATCCTGTGTGTGTCAGATCTTATGTGGGTCAGTGGGGGTTTGATACTTATCGATACTGTGTGGGTCAACGGGGGTTAGTTACCTATCGATCCTGTGTGGATTATAAGTAGTGATACTTAACAAATAAGATGATCTATCCTTTGACTATTCATCGTACTTCGGTACTTAAGTTATACCTGGTTTGAACTGAGTCCTTACCTTAGTGGTGATACCTTTCTGGTATTCTTTTGTTTGGCGTACCTATGTGGTAATTTCATTTGTGGTGATACCTTTGTGGTATTCTTCTGTGTGGTGTACCTATGTGGTACTTACCTTCATGGTGATACCTTTGTGGTATTCTTTTGTGACGTGTACCTTTGTGGTACTTTCCTTCATGGTGATACCTTAGTGGTATTCTTCTGTGTGGCGTACATGTGTGGTACTTACCTTTGTGGTGATAACTTTGTGGTAATATTATATGTGGTGTACCTAGGTGGTACTTTCCATCATGGTGAAACCTTTTTGGTATTCTTATGTGTGGCGTTGCCTTTGTGGTATTACCATTGTGTTATTCTATCCTTGGTGGAATAGTGGAGCCTTGGGCAACGGATTTGGGCCATGTGTTTCTTCATGAATGAGATGTGTATACTTGATAACTTTGGTATATGTATGGGAATATACCTAAGTAGGGCTGAAAATTGTTTTCATACATTGTGGTTTACCCTTTGTGGATTTTGAGAGACATTTTGGGGGTCTTGGGGTCTCTACTGAGTATCGTTATACTCACCCCTACATGGGCTACACCCACACCATGTTTTGTTTCGTGCAGATGACAGACAGTGCTGATTAAGGATGAGGGTACCGGGACTATAGGTGGCTCGTGTGTGGACTATAGACAAGGCGTACCACACAGATGACTGTTTGAGAGCTGTACCTACCCTCCGTGTTGGATCCTTGGTGGGTGTTCATAGTAAATGTTCAGTTTACATGTAATTTCAATTTTTCTGGTAATTTCTAGTTGGTCTTGTATTCTGGCACCTTTTACTTATTATACACACTCTTTTTACTATTCAATTTACTTTTGTTCGTATCATGTTTTGTGCTTTGTTGCATGAGTTACAGGTTATAAAGGTAATGCCTTCCCAGTTTTAGGGAATACGCCTTCGGGGAATGTCGCCATCCCCTGTCATATGGTAGGTGGACATGGGGTAGTCATGGAATAGGCCATGGGGAATGGGTTGTGACAAGATGGGTGAAGAAGTTAGAGGGTGGAGTTACCTTTCATAGTGGAGGAGGAGTAGAATAATTGTAAATATAAAAATGAAAACACTATTGATAGGTATCCCATAAATCATGCTCATAAAATAATAGTAAATATTATATAAAATGGAATATATGGTATATATAAGGTCGTAAAATTTATTTTTAATAGTTTGAAGGTCAATTTCCCATTTAAGATTAACGTTTAACAACTATATAAACTCTTTTTTTCTTAACCACATTAATTAGTTTTATTTACTATCACTAATATTTTGGTAAAAAAATAATTTAACTTTAATAAAATTGTAAATTATTATACTTATGAATATGTAATCCATTATGTGAAATTTTGAACAAATAATTTGTGGAAATTAATTTAAAATTTATCCCATACACGAGATGCGAAGATTAGTTTTTAAAATGAAAAATTTTAGAAGATTGAAATGTTTTTATACTAAATTTCAATGTGAATGTGATTCCAATAACCTATATTTTATAAATATAAATTTAAATTCCCTAAATATAATTTATCACCAATTTAAAATATAATTTCACTGTATAAATGTTTTTATGAAAACACAGCTTTCAATTAATATTCATTGTATTTCACAATTCATTAAAAAAATGAAATTTCACCGAAAAATAAAATTTTAATGAAATTAAAATTTGAAATTATTATTAAAAAAATAAACATCGTTTTTTATAAGAAAATTTATTAAATTTTGAAATATTATATTAAAAATTTATTCTCCATTAAAGGGAAGTAAAATTACCTATTATAAATAATATACATCTTTATGCACACAATTGGATTAATTCTCATCTCTTAGTAGGAAAACACAATAGGTGACCATTAAATAGTTTAATAAATAATATATATATATATTGAAATAAAATAATTTCATAAATGTTTTTTAATTAATTTTTCGGGGTAAACATGTTAAATTTTATAAATGTGGTTTTCCAATAAAATATTTCCAATATTTTTAAAAAGTTTTTATTATCATTTGTAGTTAATTGGTCACCAAATAATTATTCATACATACACATGTAAACAATATTTTAAAAATATATTTAATATTATTCATAACTGAAATTCAAAATGATAAGTGACCACTATAAAAATAGTTTAATAATAACATTAATAGTACGTTTTAGTTAGGTAAAACTATGTCTTATGTGTAACACAAGCTATCAAAAGATATCAATATTTCTTGTAATGCAAGAAAAACATAGTGTTCTATATACCCAAATATTTTCTATGTTTTAAATATAGTGTAATCCTAAATTCATGTTGTATGAAATGAAAAACTATCTTAGTGATTTCTTATAACACCAGATATATTCAGTGTTATGTGAAATACATAATATCAAAAAAATTAAATTAAATTGAGGAATATATTATTTCTAAAAATATTGGGGTTTCATAGGTTCTGTAGTAAATAAAGTTATACACTCATGATCCGTTGGAGGTTGATACACCACCTTTTGAATTCAATGTGTGTGGAAGTCATATTGACGAATATTCTAGACTTAATCCTCCAGTAGAATGTTGTTCAATATGTGGTGAGTATGAATCCATTGAAATTATTGTGGATTTTTACTATGAAATTAATGATCATATGATGGATGTTTCCATTGACCTTTTTATGTATATATTTTCATTTATCAATGGATTTTTAATGAAAAATCACACCTCGAGAAGGAAGCTTACGCAATGGAAGAAGAACTAGTTAAAAAATTCAGTCAGTAAGAAAATGTCTCTAAGATCCCTTAAGGAAATAAGAAAATGGTATTGTATTCTCAATAAATGTTAAACCTTATTGTAGAATCATTGGAATGGTGTTTTTGTTAGATTATTTTTTAATAAAATGTTGTTATGGAAATATTTCACCCACTAAAAAACATAGAAAATCTTAAAAACTATCATCTTAAAGTCAAATAAATAAGGATAATATATATATATAAATCACTAATTTAAGGGAGTAAGAGGAATGAAAAAAATTTCTAGATGGAAGAGACTAAATTTAAGTGACCAACTGAAAACATTATATATAATTTTTATTTTAAACTAGAATTAATATTATTACATTCACAAAATTCTTTTCAATGTAGTGTTTTTGAGTATTAGGACTAACAATTACAAGATAATCCCAAACATTACAAGTGTACATTTATACCGAGTATCCATTTATTCATAAAATGAATGCCATTAATAGAATACATGTTCTTTATTATTTAAAAATCTTAATAATTTTTCATTGATCTCATCAATGTATCTATTACCACTTAAATCCTTGTATTTTTTTTTTGAAAACATTGGATAAGAGCAAAATATCATTAATCGACATAAAAGAAGGAAAAATTTTAGTCCAGTTAAAATCCATAAAAATTTGTCTATTTTTTTTTTGTGAAAAAGTAATCATCTTTTAAAAAAGGCCAATATCCTACATTTTGAAAATAAATTTATTTCCATGAAAACTCTTTAGAATGAATCTGAAAAATATAATTAAATATCTTGGGACATCATTTTACATCTCATTCTTAAAAATGGAGTATCCAAAATAGGAAACCTCTAATAACGGAGTAACCAATCCATTGGAGGTTATTATATTATAACCTCTCACTAAATAACATTTCCCATGAACTATAAGATTAACATAAATCAAGAAAAACATCATCATAAAAACACTCTTTGAAGAAAATAAACTTTTATTTTAGAAACCACTCATTTTTTCAAAACTGTGCACATAAAATAGAATTTTTTAAAGTAACTATAAATAATTTTATGGTAGAAGTAAAAATATTAATGTTACCTAAAAGTGGGAAACTAAATTCATCTTGTATATGTAATAAATAAATAATTCATTTAAAATAAAATTTAAATTATGTTTTTATAAGAATATCTGTTACAAATATCATATCACTAATGTGAGTGTTAATAAAATAAATAGATTATGTGAATCCACTATAAATCAAAATAAAATAAGTAGAAGAAAAATTTAAGATATTAAAGTGTTTGTTCACATATAATACTAGCATTAAATAATCAAGAAGAAAATTTTAACCCAATGAATGGAAATTGGGTGGATAATTCCCTTATACATTATAATTAGACAAATCATACACACCATAGAAGTAATAATTATCAAAAGAAACATTGAATACCATGAATATAATGAAATGTATGATATTTTATACAAAATGGTAGTATATAATCCATATAAACTTTATTATTTTTGAATAAGGAATATATCTCACTTCAGTAAAATGTTGGTTGAGAAACCCTTGCCTTTTGCATCCCTTTAGTTTTTCATACTTTAACCTCATATATAATGGTTTAATGAATGTTATTAACTAATTAAATAAATATATTAATATTTATAATACCTTATGTGATTATTTTATAACATCTAATTACACATTAATTAATAATATTTTATTATTTTTGTAGTTTTGATCATTTCCTGGTTTCATGACTAGTTCATTTGTGTATAATAATGGGTGTTTTGGTAAAATGTAAATAAAACACCACAAGTGAAATGAAATAGTATTAATTAAGTTAAATAATTACAAATGTTCCAATATATCATTTGTATTTGTTTTATGAGGATGATTAATTTGATAAGATGTTAATGATAAATGTTTAGTTTATTTTGGCAGTTATTACAAATATCGTAAATTAGTTTCATTATATTTAATATTTTGTTTATATGATAGTTACATAACATGAAATATGTTATAATATACATATTAAAAAATTATTCCACCATAATAACTCTTTTATG
The DNA here is from genome assembly GCA_963277665.1 of Viscum album. Lineage (NCBI taxonomy): Eukaryota > Viridiplantae > Streptophyta > Magnoliopsida > Santalales > Viscaceae > Viscum > Viscum album. Next base: position 1,399,554,879 of record OY728121.1, on the reverse strand, counting down.
AACATCAATTAAAGTGATAATGGAAAACGAAAAATCATTATTCACTAAGGTAGTAAACCACAATAATTTGGACAATGATTTTGTATCATTGAATAAGAGGATATGAGAGATGAAATGGATGTGATATATTCTCCTAGAAACATAAAAATAATTTATATAAAGGATTTTGGATTTATCAATAATTGTTTGGATTAAGGATGTGAATAGAAACGCAAATGACAAAATAAGTTAAGGGATGACATTTGAGAAAATTACCTCTAGAAAATCACCTCATTGAAGGATCACTTAAAGACATTGGGAGTGTTATTTAAGTGAGGCCATATTTATATAGACATTGGTATATTTAGAAATATAGGTTCTTTAATATAGTTGAGGTGATTCATGTATTGTTAGGAGAAACAAGGAGGCGAGGGTGGCATTTATACTTGAGTAGGGGGTTGTTTAATGTGGTTAAATAATGATTATTTTATATCTAAAAAAACCACATTGAAGTGGAATTAATTTAAATGAATGGAAATAATAATTAATTTTTAATATATTTTTATGTTCTATAATAAAATCAATAACACGTTTAATGCTTTAATTTTCGGTATTTAAGCCTTTACCTTTTAACACTAACTTGTTTCATTATTTTACCAATACCGCTGTTCATATTTATTTGTACCGTTATAACTATTTCATGTATAAAAATAAAAATTAACTAAATAAATAATTTTTATTTTATTATTCAAAATAAAGAATCCATTTTAAACAAATTCAATTAACATAATTTGATACATTATATTTAATATTAATCATGCTGACACAACAAGATTGAAGGTTTCTAAACTGAAAAGGTTCAGATGTTCAAAAATATTTTTACATCAAATTTCAATTTGAAATTGGTTGAAAAGTCATAAATTTTATTTATTGAAGTATAAATCAACTTATTATACATTAGTGGAAAAATTTAAAATATAATTTATCTAAATAAATGAATTATATGAAAAATATGTCTTTAATTAAAATTTTGTATTTTTCATTATTTTTTAAAAATGAAACATCTATTAAAAATACAAAAATTTCACCCTAATATAATTTTGATATCATGATTTTAAAAATTAAATTTATCATTCCAAAAAATTTATAAATTTTTTTTTCTTTAATCTGTTTTTTATTAAAATGTGGGAAATTTTTCCTCTTAGAAAACATAGATTTTTATTATTAAATTTTGATTTATTCTTTTCTTAACAAATAAAATTATGGGATGAATTCTGAACACATTTCATGGATATAAAACATATAAATCTCATTAATATCTTTCACTGTTAGTGACTAATTGAATTTATTTAATAAAATTCTATTATGCGTATAAAAAATAATTTTTTTTAATAAAAATACATTCATTATGTTGAATTTATTTTTATTTTCATTTATAATTAAATGGTAACCAATTAATTCATTTTATAAACACGTGTCAAATTTATATTCATAATTCAATTTATCTAATTTATTCCTTATATTCCAATTATTAGGTGATAGATATCACCATAAAATAATAATAATTATCCTATTTTTAAGGTCGATGTGGAATATCTGGTATTTCACTGACCATAGTGTTTTATTTTAAAAATATCAGGATGTAACATTATATCCATTGTAATAAATTTAAACCTCCCAATTATGAATTAGGATTTAAAAAGGGGTTTTAATTTTAAAAATAAGTTTTTTTATGAAAAAACACATAATAAAAAGGATGAACAAAACAAACTCATTAAATTAGAGAAAGGAAATTTATAAAGGTTACCTGATATAACTCATACTAGAATTCAATGGAATAAAATATGGAAATGGAATAGATAACTAACTATCATTTTCTGATGGAAATTTATAGAAAATGTGATCCTCATAATGTAAACTATTATAAAACCATAAATATGTTCTCAGATAAAATGGCCATTTATTTCTCAGAAAGAAATGTAAATTGATAAATATTTTGTTCCAAAATACATTTCATAATTTTGAGTAAATTTTTTAAGCAGAGAATGTGAATATCAGTAAATATTCATACTTAAATATAATAATCTTTTCATCATATTTTCTCCAAATGATGAGTATTCAAGTAGAACTTATCATACACAAAGCATCAAAATCAACTTCTATGGATCATGAAATAAAAAAATGTATAACTATCTATTCCTTCTATTTTTATCCAGTAACCAATGAATAAATTGTGAGGAAAATATAATTTAATGATCAAAAAATAATAAACTTTTATATGTCTAAAAACTAGTTTAATCTCCAAAATTCAACAGTAATACCTAACATTAAACATAGATAATTCAAAAAATAACAATCATAAATATTCCTCAAAATATTCTAGACTAATATTGGAAACCCAAAAATTATGAGGATTTGATAACTAATTTTTCCAATATAATTCAAATATTTAACTTTAAATAATATGCATTTATCAGAAAGTCTGATACAGAAATAGTTAATTTACCAAATATCATAATCTCATTGATTTGATAACAATTCCTGAATCACTATAAATCAAAAATAAAATCTTATATTCTATAAAATACAATTAAACCTATATTTACCAATATAATTCCATTATCTATTTTTTATTTACTTAATTTATGTTGGGTTTTCAATATAGTAAAAATTATCCCAAATAAATCTGTTCACCTAATCACCAAATCAAATTCCAATCTCATGGTATTAAATATGATATAATATATGTTCCCAAAATGAACATAACCTTTTATTTCTAAAAGTTAAAAGAGCGAAAAACAATTTCACAATAACCAGGACATCATGTGAGCTAGTGGTAGGTGATACACCCTTATCACCCATTGGTAGTGGGTTTAATCCCTACAAATTTTTCAGATGTTACTTGTTCTCACCCATCCTTCATGTTTTCTTTTTTTAAAACTATATTTTTATAATCCTTATAAAATTATTGAAATTTTAGAAACATCCTAAAAAATTAACCATAAAATATATTAACCTCAATGGTTATCTCATTCATTTAATTATTCATCCAAAAACGTAAGAACCCATAATTACATCAAGTTTAGAGATCATATAAAAAAATACTTCTAATAACTTTAATATTATGTCAAAAATCATAAATTTAGTTTTTCACAAATAACTCTTTTCATCATAAAATTATGGGTTACATGTACATTAAAAATTAACACCTTTTAACTAATTATCAAACTCAATAATTCTATCTAACATGTGATTTCAATTTTATGAAACCCAAACCAAATTGAAAAACTTCCATCAATATTCCATGATTCCCATAATATTTTTAAAATACCACTATATCATAAATTTGAAAACACTATACATAATCATATCCTTCATTCTACTTTTTTTATAAACCATTACACATTATTTTTCATCTAGTTCATTCATACTTTTTTCCTATTGTCAAATCAATGAATTATATGTTTATTACTAATCAGTATAAACCCTAAAGGTTATCCATAGAATTATAATTATATCCACAAAATGGAAAGAAATTTTTTACTCAAATAAAATTTTCAAATGGTAAACAAAATGGTTTTATATAAACAAATCTCATTAAAATTCTCCCAAATTACTCCCATTATCAAAATAGTATTAATACATTTAAAATTTTCATCATACATGAATCATCCATAACTATAAAATCCATTATTTATAGATATCTTAATTATTCAACAATCTTCATGGTCCCTTAATCGTGATTTTCCGTCTCATTTTTCAAGACTTATTTTATGTGAACACAAATATCAATCATGTCCTAATATTAAACAATTTCAAAGAATTATCCATTAAATAATTCATACCTTTCATATGTAATTTTCAGTTCTCCCATATTCAATTTTAATGGAATTAAGTATTAATAAAAAATTATCTAAATAATCATACTAATCTCATTCATAATCCATATTAATTGAAAATTAATTGTCATATTGACCATAATCCTAATACTTAAGAAATTAAATTGGAAACTAGGGAAGAACTTATTTCCCCTTTATAAAGTCAACTAAAAAATTCCTTTTTTCATCACAGTTTATTACTTTATGACTTAATTTACCACATATAAAACATCTTCCCTTAATTTTAATACATTTTTCAATGTGCTTATTTCCACATCCTTGACACAAAGGTCATTGAATATATTTAAAATTTTTATTATTTTTACCCAAAAATCCATATGATTTCATTTATCATGTATTTCATGAATTAGTAATATCTTCATGGTTTATGTGGTCAATAATTACTCCTGATATATAGTATAGAATAAATCAAATAGTTCCGATTATTGTTCATATTTCATTTGGTATATCAATGAAAATCACCACATTTTCCTTCACATCCATTATTACTTTAGGGCCTACTAGATCCATGTATTTACTAAAACCAAAAATTCTTGTGTGATCCTAAAAATAAAATCTTAATACTTCATATTGTGTGGAGTAGAAACACTAATAAATTTTTCGTTATCTTACCAAAAACACAATCAATTTATCCAAAAAAACATTGAATATCACTACCATGATAACCATTATTGTTATATATGACTTGTAACATATTCCTGAAAAACATCATATCCTAAAATGTTATCTAAACTATTCTCTAAAACCAACTATAAAACTCAGCCTTAAATATTACAAATTCCAGTGATTTTAAACTGGAATCCACATTATTTCATTCACAAGAACCATTTGGGTTTATAGTTTTATAGAATCAGGAATAAACTTTTTATGATAATCCCATACATTAAAATGGGACCTATATACACAATATCCATTTTTCACTAAAAAAATATTTAAAATAAGACATGTTCTATCTTCAAGAAATTTTTTCAAAATTTCCACTTGATCATTTCCTTTTCTCTATTCTCTCTTTAAATCATATTTATATAAATTTTAAACTTGGTATTATAAATTAATACTATTAATGGACATAAAACAATGGAACACATTATTCAAGTATAAATTTATAAAAACATTTTCATAAAAACTTACATTTTTCTGGAAGAATTAATCCTATTTTAAAAAATTTCAATATCATACATTTTCCAAATCAATAAATTTCTATGAAAACTAATTAGAAAGAATATAAAAAATATAAGAAGGTGACTAGGGAAATAATTTTTCTTATCACTCTTTAAAATGGAGTAATCCATACGAACAACCTCTAAGTGTAGAGTACCCAATACATTCAAGGTTATAACATAACCTCCTACCCTAGGTTTATCATGAATCAATTGTCATTCATTTATCATGTAACCATCCATAATTGGTTTATAATGCAATAAAAACCATTATAAAAATATCTAATAACTAAAACATTAACATAAATCACAAAATATTACATCATAAAAACACTCTTTGAAGAAAATAAAACTTTCATTTTTAAATCAATCATTTTTGAAAAACTATGCTCTTAATTTTTCTTTTAAAGTAACCATATAAACATGTAAGGTAAGATTAAAAATAATAATTTGATATGAAATTTGATAATTTTTTTCCTGATGTATATGTAATTAAAACAATTTTTTCCAAAAGGAACATTAAAAGTAAAATTACTAAAAGAATTTACTTTATGGATATCATATCATTTATATGCTAGTTAATCCAATAAACTAATTCTATGTATCGAATTTAAATCAACATAAAAAATAAAAATAAAACAAAAGTCACTAAAAAGTATGTGGACACATAATTCGATAATGACATAATCAGGAATTTGATGGTTGACCCAAAGAATGATTATTGGGTTGAGAATTCCACTATACATTGTAATCAGTCGATCATATGAAACATAAAAGTAATAATTATCAAATAAAAAATTAAATAACATGAATATAATGAGAATAATTATTGTATTTGAAAGGTATATATATAAACCTCACAAAATAAATTAGTTGATAATAATTCATAAATCTCCCAAAAGTAAAAAGTGATATAGGAAACACTTACATGTTTCTTCCATTGAGTTTTTCATTATTTATCCTCAAATATAATTTTTTAAAGAATTTTATTAAATAATTAAATAAGTATATAAATATTTATAATACCTTTTAATGATTTTATAATATCATATGACCCATTCATTAATAATATTACATTATTTTCATGGTTTCGAGTGAGTTCATCTCATAGTTTCACGACTAGTTCATTTATTCATAATAATGGATGTTATTTTAAAATTTCAATGATACTAAATAAGTGTAATAAAATAGTATTAATGAACATAAATAATTATTAATATCCCAATAGATAATTTTTATTTCTTTTATGTGGATGATTCATTTTATAAATGGTTAAAGGAGAATGTTTATATAATTTTGGTAGTTTTTACGAACATCATGAATCACTTTTGTTTTATATAATATTATTCTTATATGTTAGTTATAGAACATTAAATATGTTTAATATAACTAATAATATCTTATTTAACTAGGATAATACATTTAGGACCATCCATGAAGGTGGTAATGGGAAATGAAAAATCATTATTCATGGAGATGGTAAACCTCTATAATTTGGACAATGGTCTCATCTCATGGAATAATAGGAAATGAGAAATGAAATTTATATGGGATACTCAATTAGAATAATAATACTATGGTATATACATTATTGTGTATTTATAATTCATTTGTGGATGAATAAGGTTTGGATAAAGTATATGAAAGGAAGAAATTAAGAAAGGTGTTTTGATAAAATTACCTCTTAAATATAACCTCCTTGAAGTATCCCTTAATGACCTAAGAAATGGTATTTGGATGATACCATAATAATATTTATATGGGGTTAGTGAGAATGATAGGTATTGTTAGAGATTTTTGGAGCCTGACTGGTTTTTATAAGAAATGGTGGGGTGAGGGGTTTTATTTATACTTGACGAGGGGGTGGTTTAAGTGATTAAATAATGATTACATTATATTTAAAGATGACCACATTTAGGTGGAATTCATTAAAAATAATAATATTTATAATTAATGTATTTAATGTGGTTTATGGTATATAAAAACATCAAACATCCAATTAATTTTTTAATTTTTATGTATTTTTATCCTTTATATTTTAAGTTTTACACATCTCATTATTTTACGTATACCATGATAAATATTATTTTTTACCATGATAACTTTTTTATGATTAAAAATGAATATTACCATAATAAATATTGGTTAAATTATTACTCCAAATATAGAATCAACTTGACAAAATTAATTTCATTGAATTGGAAAATTTTGATTTAAAATTAATCGGACAGATGTAATGGGAAAGTATGTTTTAAAGTGAAAAACATCAAAATATCAAAAATAATTATATCCAATTCCAATTTTAAATTTTTTATAATAATCTAAATTGGATTTATTGATGTCTAATTGATCTAATTATACTTTAATACAAGTTTAAAATATAATTCTTCTATATAATTAATCTAGATGAAAATTAAGTATATAATGAAAATATCAATATTTTTCACTATTTAAAAAAATAAAACATTTCCAAAAAATACCAAAATATCCCCAAAATATAAATTTTATATTAAAATATATAAAATATAGATTATTTTATATAATAATATTTATAAAAGTGTTAAAGTATAGTTTTAAAATAGGCATCCCATAAAAATGTAGGAAATTGTCTTTTTAAAAAAATATAGCTATTTATTATTAAAATTAGATTTATTCTTATACTATGTCTTTCATACAAAATGGATGAATTTTTTTCAAAAACTTATTATATATAAATATATAAATTTTGTTAAGATCATTCAGTTATAGTGATTAATTTAATTTATTAAGATAAAATGCCATTGTTGGCATACGAGACAATCTTTTTTAATAAAAACAGATCCTTTATATTCAATTGTTTTTTATTTTTATTTTTAATTAATTTTTTACTAATGAATTTATTTTATAAACATAGTTAAAATATGTTTTTCTAATTTAGTTAATCTCATTGTTTATTACTATACCAATGGATAGTTGATTACAATCACATCAAAATAATAATATTTAGTTGTTTGTTTAAGCTCAACGTGGTGTATCTTTTATGATATTGAACATAGCATTTCATTTTTCAATTTTCATTATATTACACTATATTTGAATAAAAGCTCAAATATATTATAATTTACAATAACACATTAAATTTTTGTTTCTTGAGTTTGAAATAATATTTAAGAAGACATATTCTGCTCTAGACAGATCTTTGTATAAGAAGAGATAATATATGCTGCCAAATCTTATAAGGAAAATATTACTTCTAAAATGACTCAATATAATGTTAGGAAGAAAAATAAAGCATTTATTGAAAAATATTCTATTACATTTATGAAAAAATGTAACCCCTCATTATAATTAATCTTTATATACTTACTCTCATACTTTTAATAGTGCATGTTTTAGTTTCAAAAGAATAAATATAGTTAAAGAAAGATGACAAAACCAAATCGTATATGAAGGTTTCTATTTGAAAAAAAGGATATATCCATAAGATTTATAGAATACAATTTAAATATCTGGATGAAATATGTTTTATAATAAGTCTCTACTAGCCTAAATTTTAAAAAAACTGAATAATCCATAGTTTATTGGATATTGTTGGAATTATAGAACATTCATACGCATTAATATCGATTTTTGGAATAATATAAAAATTCATGAAAGGAAATAAAGTCTACTATTAAGTCGTATTAAAGTGAATGGAAAATATTACTGAGCTAAATACACCTAACCTTCACAAAAGAAGATATTTTTTATATCTAATTGATATAAATATCTCTAATTTTTTGGAAATTGTGAAAGTGGTCATTATGGGTGAAATTTTACTTCTCTATAGAACAACTCAATAAAAACTAATGGAATAATTTCATAAAATTTTAATTAGAATAAAATAATGAAATACTATATGTTTTCCTTAGGGAGAAAATAATCTCAACATAGGAATAAATGAGAACATTTTCTAAAGGAGTGCATGATAATATGGCATAATCTATTGGAGGAAGCATAAAAGTTGAAAGTGAAAGAAAATAATAAAAAGGAATTTCCATTAATATATTTTAAGAAGATAATTAGAATTTATTTCCTAAGAAAATATGGTCAAGAATATTACTCTAATTAATGAGAAAATGAATGTCTACATTAATCCCTCATATGTTATGAAGAATATAAACTGGGAATAGAATTAAAGGTGATGAAATATGGGGTGTGATTGAAGAATTGAAGATAAATGAGGTGGTTCTAAAGTCCATAAGAAATAAATATAATGATATACTGTTATAAGCTTTACATTATTCATGATGTGTGTTGAATCATAATTAAAAAGTATCATGTAAAATTTAAATTGAATAATTCAATTTCATGGATTATGAAAACTAAAAAGAGAGAAGTATAAATCTTACCAAGATTAGTATGAAATGATCTTGAACTACACGAATAAAAATTATTTTAATATAAGGTTTAATTTGAAATCACCGATAGAAGACTTGTGTAACTTATATCTCGATTCAATGAGAATCCAATTGTTTTGAGGTTCTAAAAAATGGGGTTTCATGCATTATGTGAAAATAATGTTGATTAGGTTACGATAGTACACTATATGGAGTTATTTCACTAAAATACAAATAATTTGAGTAATGGGAAATGAGATATGTGTATATATAGTGTTATTAGATAATATTTACATGAATAAAGACATTTTGATATTAAGGAAAAGAGATGATCCAAATATATGTGATGTCGATGAAGGCTAATAGAAGAAGAGTATTTACTGTGAAGAGAAAATGTGGAATCATGAAAATAGTCCTTTTTTGATCAGAATTTATGGATATTTGAGGTGATGATCACCTGATGTATAAGAATTTTTTCTATAGAGTAGTTATATAAAACAAATACTCTCATGATTTTTACATATAAAAAACATGGGATGAAGACTCTGGATAAAGGGATAAGTTCATCAATATGAAAAAAATTACATGCACATAAAGATGTCTCTAGGAGCTATCACTAACACAAAATCATCTTTATCTAACACTACCCATTATCAGTGCTAAAAAATCTGTGATAAAGGGGTTACATTTATTAGTATTCAAAAAACTTGATAATAAATGTTTCTTTTATTAGTGCTAAAAACTGATAAAAGTACCTCTTAATTAACACTTTTTTAACATAGATAAAAGTAACCACTTTATCAAGGCATTTTTTGCGATCAAAGTTGTATATCTTTTATCAGTGAAAAAACTATTTTTGTTTCATATAAAAGGAATTTTAATAAAAAAATGTATTTATCATTATAAATCATATATCAATATAAATATGCATTTATATTGATATAAATTTAAGATATTTTATAAAATAATTTACGTAATGAAAAACACGAATTAAAACATAATATATATGATATTTAGGGAACATTTTATTTTAAAAAATTAAAAAATATAATAATAATTAATAATTGTCTAATTATTATTTATTCATAGTCATTTAAGAACAATTTGAAGATATAAAAATGATAAGATTAATAAACAATCTAAAATAAGTTGAAAATGTGACTCAAACATCTAATGACCACAAATTTTTATCAGGGTGCCCATTCGATCTCAACCACATATCAAATTGTATCTCCAAAAACTATGTACACCATGGGGACTCGATGGAAATAAAAATATAATTTTTTGGGGAAACATTCCTTACAATAATTCAAAATAGTGTTTTTGTGGTACCCCCATTTTTCAACATTTTCTGGAATTTAATCCTCATTGAAGGGAGTCATTTTATTTTGTTTTTAGGGACTAAATTTAATATTAAGGAATACACTCACATGAATATAATGATGTTCAAATTTTATCAATTTTCATATTTTACTATTATTTATAATTAAATATATATATATACATATTTCTATATGTTTGATAAATAAAATTTTAATATTATTAATAAATATGGATACCTATTTACATAAAAAATATTTTTTAAAATATATAGTCCATATGTAAATAAAAAATAATATCCATTTTGTTTAAAATTAACATATATGGGAATTTATATAACTATACAACTAACGTATATATAATGTTTATATATATATATAAATATATTTGTTTTTGTATTAAAAAATCGATATATATTTATCTATATATTCAAATATATGTATATAAATATTAATATATAATACATCTAAACAAATATAAATATGTATGATTATATGTATAGATACAAATATAATATATATCTGTGTGTTTATGAATTTTTCAACACAGACTTACTATATATTTTATAGATGTATTTAAAAATAATTATATAAAAAATATATAATTAAATAAATTTATATATGGATATAAAATGTAGTGAAGCATATATAAATAAATGATATATAATAAAAATTAGAACATGAAAATATGGGATAGAGGTAAAAGTTTATATCAATAAAGGGAAGATCTTAGGTTTGAAATCGGGCAGCAGCGTGCAGGATTGTACTAAGGTGGGCTGGTGTTGATAAAGGGGTCATAGGGGGTTAGATGAGAGTTGATGGTGGGGGGGGGTATACACTCCGAATCTATCTAATTTGTTGAAAATAAAATTTATTTATAAAATTTATTTTTTTGAATATTATGAGTTTTTTTAGCACCGATAAAAGGGGCCTTTATCAGTTTTTTTAGCACAGAAAAAAAAGAAAATCCCTTATATAGGCATTTAGGAATACAATGATTTTTTAGTGAATTTAAGGAAATTTTCATGATATTAAATGATTCTTTTGTTGTAGTGTATCCACTATTCGAAACAACATGTATGTGTTCTTGGATATTATAATCAGAAGGAAGAAGAAGCACATTCAATGATTACTGGATGATGAAACATTATCACATATGATGTAATCACCAAATGGTGTACAAAATGAGTGGTCACTATACGTTCAGAAGTTCTATGAATCCACTAGAAAAAATAACAACCATGGAGGAAAATTAATCCTAAGAGGTGAATTTGTGTTGTATTATATGAAAAAAAATCAAGAATGTATTTTCATGTTTAACTCCATTGAATTGGATGTTTAACTCAACAAATGGAGATTGAGTAAAAATTACATTTATCAAGTTCATACCGATGACTTGAAAGTTTATCAATGTTTTGATTATGTGTATCAAAAGTATATTCACATAAAGGGGAGTGGAAATCATGACATAATCAAATGAATAGTGATTCCACACATAATCTTGGAGTAAAATAATCAATGAAGTATGCGTAAAGCTGAATGAGTGGAAATTAAAATTTGTAATTCCCTTACCAATTTGGTAACTTACGAAACATACACCCATGAAAGAAGGATCATAAAATGATTATGTAAACATACATTAATTAAAGTATATTACAAAATTAATACAAACATGGGCAGTACACACACCACATGGAATAAATAAGCGGTGAATAATGGAAATCTCACAGATTTAAAAGTGAGATAAAAAACCCCTTAATTTGTACTTTTTCCATGGTCGACTGTACGTTAACCTCCTGTATATTGGTGAAATAATTGTTTTTTAATTATACAAAATCATTTACATTAATATGATATCATATATGATCTTTTAATATTGATTTGTTTATAATATCTTAGTATTATAGTCATTTCGGGTATTAACTTACTTGTTTTCCTTTATATTATTTGTTACGTAAGCCGTGTTTGTTATGGATAGGTTGTGTCTTATTCATATATAGAATGATATCAATTCCTTAAACATTATTTTTAATCATTAAATGAGAATTATACTCAAATGAATATGATGGGGAATGAATCTCATCGGGTTCGTGGAGACGGTAGTCCGTACGTACGTACGAGCGACAATATCATTGTTTTGATATTAAAATAATATATAATTGGATGGTATATCATATAGACAGAATAATTATCATATTATATTTATTATTTACATGAATTATACAACATTATTATACCCATCTAAATATTAATATATTGAATAACAATTACAGCACAACTTGGAGATGGTAGGTCGTACGTACGCATGTATGGTGACATGTCAATCAAGGGATGGATGGAATAATGTATTTGATTGTTCCATATTTATAATAATATCACAGTATATATAAGATAATTGATTTATTATTTTAGAATAGAAATAACAAAGAAATAAGAAGTTGAAGAAGAAAGGAACTTGAAATGGGGTGGTGAAAACATTACCTCTTCTTCGGGTTCTTCCTTTTGATTTGATCAAAAGGGATCCATAGGTTGGCTTTCTGATCAAACTAAGGCATCTAGGTTTAATTTAGGGAAGTTGGGAGGATATTTGGGTAGATTTCGTCCAAGAGAAATGGCTTTGAAGGTGTGAATTAATGAGAAGGGGGAGTTCCCTTTTATAAGAGGGGTGAGGGGCTCCTTTGGAAAAGCTAGAAATATTATTTTATAATAAATACATATTACGTTTCTAATGGCTCAAAAGTAGACTATTTAAATGTTAAGGTGGGGATAGGTCGAAAAAAACTCAACCAATAGATTTTATATAGGTTTGGGTCACATTATTAACCATATCTTGTAGTTTTAACTCTTAGTTAATTAGTTTGACATTTACCACGTCTCTTTGTATTTTTATATTATATGGTTAATAAATTTACTATAAACTACCAAGAGACCCCAAAGTGGTCCATTAATTATACTCCTATCATGATACATGTTCTTTTGCCTTACCTTAGATTTTTAGGAATATAATATGAACTAATAATATAATATTTTTTTTAAAAAACTCTTTTATGTCAATTTTGACACTATTTGGAATTTGATTTTTGTGAAAATCATAACAGCATGATTACTTAGAAAAAAGTTAATTAAATCAATCCTAACATGTCATATTATCCTATAAAATTATTTTAATTCATCAAAGTTTCAAATTACATTTATTTGGATATTTAAAATATCAATTATTTTAATATTTCATTATTTCGGTAATTACTGCATCACCATTGTGTCATACATAAATTAACTTATTTAATGTCTAAAAAATATAATTAAAATACCATTATCTATGATATCTTTTTATATTTTTAATGATTATTTACAATTGAATTTATCTTATGTATAACCCTATATTAAAATTTTTTTAGTAATTAAACTTTGATTTTAACTCTTCTAACTCTTCTTTGAATTTAATAATAATAAATGTCCGAATCTAATCCAAGTGGACCTAAATGATAATATTTTATTCCTAAGGTTTTTTTGGTCGTGATACACTTGTAAAATAGAATTATAACCTGTATTAGGGTAATATTAATATCATTTTTACCCTTAATTACCCTATTTACTTTTAACCGTGGTAAATAAAAGTAAAAAGTTACTATTCATAAAAAATTATTTTTATCTTATTGACCCACATTTTACTCCTTGATATTAACCGTGTCTCTTGGATTTTTGAAATTCCACTCACAGAAGTGGTAAAATTAAGTTTTATGTAAATTTCCAAATTCTCCTAGGGGGTGGGTAAAAGACGGTGAAATGTTCAATAAAATTTTTATATATCTAAAATTATTCTAAACTAACTTCAATGAATTAAATTTAATATATATAGGTATTATGTATCTATTTTGACCTTAATTAAATTTAAATAAAATAAATAATTATTTGAATAAAAATTTGGTTTTAAACTATAATTCAGTATTTTTCACTATTCATAAAAAACTGAATGTTTTTAGAAAAATACCAAAAATTATGCCTAATCTATATTTGATATTATGAATTAAAAAATTATGTCTATTTTAAAAAATTCAAAACATATAAGTTGCATTAATTAATTTAAAAATTAATTCCGGTTGTCAAAACAAATAGCGTGTTTCTAAGAAATGATAACTATCAAAAGATTGACAGTTGTTTATGTCTGGTTTAAATGTGAAATTACGTCCAATGACCAAAATTGTTTTAGAGGGTAAAAATATATTCTAAATATACATTAAAACCACTCAAATTAATAATTTATCACTATTAATTATTTTGATTAAAAAAGTTGTTTTTAATTAAAATTTAGTAATTGTCACTATTCATTAAAATATGAAAGTTATCTGAAAAGTACCAAAATTTCACCCTATGCTAATTTTGATATTACGAATCCAAAAATGAAGTCATTTTGAATGATAAAATTTATAAAATTTCAAAAAGTTGGTATTACTATTCATAACGGCTAGTTTGATTGGTTGTGGTGTGTTAGAATCTCGAAGTTGCGTGCAATGCAAGCCATTGCATTATTCAAAGGGAAACGTACCATGGAAGATTGGGGTATTAAATTCTCCCCTCTTTCAATATATTGTGTCCTCAAAATTTATTAAAATTGGGCTTCAGAATATAATTGAATGTCCCACATCGGAAAGAGAGTCAATAAAACTTTCACTTTAGAAGAAAGAAAGATAGGTATAAAGGTCACCCAAGATAACGCATACTAGGATTCCATGTAGGAAAACATGGATATGGAAGATAAACTTAGTGTTATGTTCTGATGGAGAGGGATCGAAAACATGATCAGTAGAAAGTTAACAATAAGAAAACCACAAACTTGTGTTGGGACAAATGGTCATTAGTCTCCCAGAAGGAAAAGTAAACGAACAACATTTTTTGTTTTAAGTTACATTACATAAGGACGAGGAATTCATTTATGATATTGACTAAGAACAGAAAGAGATATACTTAATTTTTAAGTAGAGCTTCATTCATTAATAAATTTCTACCACTAACTCATTTTTTTGAACAATGAGTATTCAAGAAGACTTGGTCCCACTGGAAGAGTTATAATAAACTTCTATGAATAACATGATCTATGTAGGATAAACTATATATTTACCTTGTCTTTAGAGATTAATCAGAACCAAAACGGTTAGTATAAGATCTGATGATCCCCCAAATGGATATTCCATTAGAGAAAAACAAACTAATCTTAATATCTAAAATTAAACCAAAAATGACCCAAAGTTAAATAAATACCATTCAATAATCCATTGCCCTTAAAATCCTTCAATATAATCTAAACTAATATTAAAACCAAAAAATTATAAGAATGTAGTCTTCCATGTTAAATTGTATCTCCAAATGACATCAACTACTCTTAAAGTCACATTCTTAAAAGTAATTAACCTAATCACATATTCATTATTTCAGGTTAATCATTTCCATAAATAAACCAAATCACTATAAATCCAAAATAAAAACATAGATAAAAATCCACCATTACTCCTCAAATAAAATCCTATAGTTTTCATATTTTCCTTGGGCATATAGTGTTCCCAACAAAGTGAACGTCTTCCAAAATAACATTTATCACTTAATCACCAAATCATTTTCCTAAACTAAGGGTATTCATTTGATAAGACATAAGATCCCAAATCAACTTATTATTGATCAATAAAATCATTTAACTAAAATAATAGTCACACTAACCAGGTACTACACGTGGTCCAATGGAAGGTGATAAATCCCAATCGCACTTTGGTTGTGGGTTCCATTCCCACAACTTTTTCCGACGCGACGGGTTGTCACACGGTCTGCGTGTTGTCCATTTTCAAAAACTATATTTTATAAAATTACCAAAATGAGATAAATTCCTCAAAATAACTGTAACATAATTTAACCACAAATGTTATCTCATACCTTGCATTTTCATCCCAAATTATAATAACTTGTAATTTTCTCAATCCCAATGATCATATAAAACCAAATGGTTATTTATAACTATATCCACAATAGAAAAGATAATTCTTCCTCAAATATCATTCTCACATGGCAAACTGCAGGGTTACAAAAACAAGAGAAAAATTTTCCAAAGTAAACCCATCAACAAGGAGCACTAATACTTTTTAAACATTTCTCCAACCATTTATTTCCACATAGCTTCTCATTTGACCAATAAAATATCCTATAGAATAGGGAATTCACTCGGGTAATGGCCAGGTCCCCTACATTTACGGAAAATGACTGTAAATGGATTCTTGGGACCATTTTTATCTTCTTCCATTGTACTCTTCATTTTTCTTCAGCAATTCTTCACTTTATGTCCTTCCTTCCCACACGTAAAGCATTTCTTTGTCCCATTGAGACACTTTCCTAGGTGTCTCCTTCCACATTTCCTACATGATGGAAATTGAGGATTCCTTTCTCTATGGTCTCCACTACTAGAGCTCTTATCATTCATCACCTTTCTCTTCTTTGTTGAGTCCGAGAATTGGTTAATATATATATTATTGATCATATTTTTGGAAATCTGATTTGTCATGAAGATGATATCTTTTATGCCTTTCAACATTCCATTTTGTTGGCCATTTCCACCACTGTTCCCACCTTGTACATCATTCTCAAAGTCACTATGACTTCCATGGAATCTATCCATTGACTGAAACCAGAAAGCATTATGTGAGTAACAGTAGTCATAAAATAATTTAGAGCTTAACATGTCACCATATTCTCAATTTGAAACATATTAGGATTAAACAAGGTCATTTACTCTCATTTTATATATAATACATCAAATCGGTTAGTAAAGAAAATGTAAATTATCCTAAGAATATCCCCCAGGAGTGTGGTAACCAAGAGTGCAGCAAGGCCTATTGTCGTGCACCAGTTCCCGTTCGAATCTAGCTCAAAGTGGTGTTTTCAGGTATTACCCCTAGGTACATCTGTGCCAGAGCCACCTCTACCTGCTCGTATCCAGATAGGGATGTATTTCTCGGAAAACTCACAAAATATCTACAATACCAAAATTCTAGGAAGTTATTCTATACTAATCCTCAAAGTCTATCTTAGGTCCATGTTCTCTAATAAGAGTTTATCTAAATCTAGCTCCCAAGGATTGTACGAAACTTCCTCTGATACCAACTGTAACGCCCTGACCCCAGTACCTAGAGTCGGTGCATTATTACATAACATTTTCATGATCATAAAAGATCAAGTATTGAAATACCGACTTGTTTAGTATCCTTGGAAACACTAGATATATTCATAAAGTTTACATTAGATCAATACGTAAAAATCTACAACAACATATGGTCTTCATATCCCCTCATACTATCCCTGCAGGTCATTTATAAAATACTTTTTCACATCTTGGGAAAAATAAAACATTGAATGGGGTGAGCTCAGATGCTCAGTAAGGATAAAAATATAGTGGAAACATTCATAAATAAACAAAAAAATTTAAGGCAATGTATAACTAAAACAAAACCCTTTTAAACCTAAACTTTAGCATAATATGGCAAGGATAAAATGAAATAATTCCATTTACTTATTCACATTGATATTCTACTAGTCGAATAATCACATGAAAATATCAATAACCACTTTAATAATTATGGAATGCATAATGCCATACTATCATAACCACGTAGCCAAGACCTCATGCCAAGACTACAAATAAGATTTTTTCAAGGCCTCGTGCCAAGACACTAGTTTGTCTCATGAGACCTATCGATGCATCGAGGAGCTATAGAAGGCTCCACCCGTCACTTACTAAGTCCAATGCATTCCTCATATGAAAAGTTTAAAACATAACATAAACATTCGTATTAAAACTAGCATACGATATGTCAATACTTTAACCATAAACCAGGAATGGTATAAAAATAGCACATCCACAGTCAAACATAACTCATTCGATACAATATGGAAGATTTTATTGTATCAGATTAACCTCAATCGAGAATAATGAAGGATATTGACATAGATTAAAATAATCATCAATCTATTGAGAGAAATATCCCCCTTTTTCTAGAAAACATTTAAAAGTCACACTATTTGTCAAGAAGCCATTTAAAATAAATTATTGAATCAAAGTGTCCCATACCACTTTTAAACTTTTAAAAGGAATTTTTATTTGAAAACTTTAATGTCCATATAAATAAATCCTTACAACCATTTTTAAAACATGTACATTAATGAGAAAGATTTAGAATAATAAATCTTTAAAACATTTTAAAATGATATTTTAGTTAGAGTTCCTAACCAAAAGAGAGACACTTGAATACAAATAATTGAGGTAATAATTTTTTTAATATCATGATATTAAAGGGTTTCATGATATACTTTGTCAAAGTACATTATATACACCAAATAAAATTGATTTGGGGTATAACAACATAAAAGTCACAATGGAATGTAAATTGAGATGAAATCTATCATAAAGACCGTATCCTTAGGTTAAGAATAAATCAAAGAAATAATTATATGTGAAAAATATAAATACACTCAATATGATTGGATATTCAGTGTAAAA
Source organism: Viscum album (assembly GCA_963277665.1). Lineage (NCBI taxonomy): Eukaryota > Viridiplantae > Streptophyta > Magnoliopsida > Santalales > Viscaceae > Viscum > Viscum album. The sequence goes on along the minus strand of OY728121.1, from coordinate 1,399,535,628 downwards.
CAATCAAAGGACATTCACACTTATTCTTGTAAAAACAACCCAAATGAATTGGATGTTTAACTCAACAAATGGATATTGAGTAAAAATTACTTTTATCATGTTCATACCAATGACTTGAGAATTTATTGATGGAGTTATTATGTGTATCAAAATAATATCCACATAAATGGGAGTGGAAATTATGACATAATCAAATGAATAGTGATTCCACACATAATCTTGGAGTAAAATAATCAATGGAGTACGCGTAAAGCTGAATGAGTGGAAATTGAAATTTGTAATTCCCTTACAAATTTGGTAACTTATGAAACATACATCCATGAAAGAAGTAACATACAATTATTATTTAAATATACATTAAGTAAAGTATATTACACAATGAATACAAACATGGGCAGTACACACACCACATGTAATAAATAAGTGGTGAATAATTGAAATCTCACCGATTTAAAAGTGAGATAAGAAACCCCTTACATTGTACTTTTTCCTTGGCTGAAGGTAGGTTAACCGCCTTTATAATGGTGAAATAATTGTTATCAAATTATAAAAGAATCAATTAAATTAATATGATATCATATATGATCTTTTAACATTAATTTGTTAATAATATCTTAGTATTATCATCATTTCGGGTGTTAACTTACTTGTTTTCCTTTATATTATTTGTTACATAAGCCGTATTTTTTATGGATAGGTTGAATCTTATTCATATACAGAATGATATCAATTCCTTAAACATTATTTTTAATCATTAAATGAAAATTATACTCAAATGGATATGATGAGGAATGAATCTCATCGCCTTCGTGGAGACGATAGTCCGTACGTACGCACGAGCGACAATATCTTTCTTTTGATATTAAAATAATATACAATTGGATGGTATATCATATAAGAAGAATAATTATCATGTTATATTTATTATTTAAATGAATTATACATCATTATTATACCCATCTAAATAATAATATATTGAATAACAATTACACCACAACGTGCAGACGATAGGTCGTACGTACGCACGTATGGTGACATGTCATTCAAGGGGTGGAAAGAATAATGAATTTGTTTGTTCCATATTTATAATAATATCACAGTATATAGAAGATACTGGAGTTATTATTTTATAATAGAAATAACAATTAAAGAAGAAGTTGAAGAAGAAAGGAACTTGAAAGTAGGTGGTGAAAGCATTACCTCTTGTTCGGGTTCTTCCTTTTGATTTGATCAAAAGGGATCCTTAGGTTGGATTTATGATAAAACTAAGGCCTTTTGGTTGAAGTGAGGGAAGTTGGGAGGATATTTGGTCAAAGGTTGTCTGATCCAAATGGCTTTGAAGGTGTGAATTAATGAGAAGGGTGGTGGCCTTTTATAAGAGGGGTGAGGGGCTCCTTTGGAAATGCTTGAAATATTATTTTATAATAAATCCATATTCAGGTTATAATGGCTCCAAAGTATATTATTTAAAGTTTAAGGTGGGGATAGGTCGAAAACAACTCAACCAATATATGTTAGACAGGTTTGGGTCACATTATTAACCTTATCTTTTAGTTTTAACTCTTAGTTAATTAGTTTGACATTTACCATGTCTCTTTGTATTTTTATAATATGTGGTTAATAAACTTACAATAAACTTACAAGAGAACCCAAAGTGGTCCATTAATGATACAAATATCATGATATAAGTTCTTTGGCCGAACCTTAGATTTTTAGGAATATAATATGAATTAATATTATAATATTTGTTTTACAAACTCTATTATGTCAATTTTGAAACTATTTGGAATTTGATTTTTGTGAAAATCATAACAGAATGATTAATTCAAAAAAAGTTAATTAAATCAATCATAACATGTCATATTATCCTATAAAATTCGTTTAATTCATAAAAGACTCAAATTACACTTATTTGGATATTTAAAATATCAATTATTTTAATATTTCATTAATTTGGTAATTACTGCATCACCATTGTGTGATACATAAATTAACTTATTTAATGTCTAAAAATTATAAATAAAATACCATTATGTATGAAATTTTTTTTTTCTAATTAATATTTACAATCGAATTTATCTTATGTATAACCCTATATTAAAAATGTTTTAGTAATTAAACTTTGATTTTAACTCTTCTAACTCTTCTTTGAATTAAATAATAATAAATGTCCAAATCTAATCCAAGTGGACCTAAATGATAATATTTTATTCCTAAGGTTGTTTTTGGTTGAGATACACATTTCCAATAGAATTGGGGCATGTGTTAGGGTAATATTAATATCATTTTTACCCTCAATTACCCTATTTACTTTTAATCGTGGTAAATAAAAGTCAACAGTTACTATTCACAAAAAATTATTTTTATCTTATTGAACCACATTTTACTCCTTGATATTAACCTTGTCTCTCAAATTTTCTAAATTCCACTCTCTGAAGCGGTAAAAATAAGTTTTGTGTAAATTTCCAAATTCTCATAGGGGGTGGGTAAAAGACGGTGAAAAGTTTAACAAAATTTTTATATATCTAAAATTATTCTAAAATAACTTCAATGAATCACATTTAACTTATATAGGTATTATGTATCTATTTGGACCTTAATTAAATTTAAATAAAATAAATAATTATTTAATTAAAAATTTGGTTTTAAACTATAATTCAGTATTTTTCACTACTCATCAAAAATTGAATGTTTTTAGAAAAATTAAAAAAATTAGGACTAAGCTTTGTCTGATAGTATAAATTCAAAAATGATACCTATTTTACCATATTCAAAACATACATGTTTCATTAATTAATTTAAAAATTAATTCCTGTTGTCAAAATAAATAGCGTGTTTTTAAGAAATAATAACTATCAAAAGATTGACACTTGTTTATGTCTGGTTTAAATGTGAAATTACATCCAATGACCAAAATTGTATTAAATGGTAAAATTATATTCCGAATATAATTTAAAACCACTCAAATTCATAATTTATCACTATTAATTATTTTAATTAAAAAAGTTGTTTTTAATTAAAATTTAGTAATTTTCACTATTCATCAAAATATGAAAGTTATCCGAAAAGTACCAAAATTTCACCCTAAGATAATTTTAATATTAACAATCCAAAAATGAAGTCCATTTTGAATGATAAAATTTATAAAATTTCAAAAATTAGGTATTACTATTCATAACGGCTAGTTTGATTGGTTGTGGTGTGTTATAATCTCGAAGTTGTGTACAATGCAAGCCATTGCATTTTTCAAAGGTAAACATACTGGGGAAGCTTGGGGTGTTACAATATTAATATTATAAGAAAAATTGAGAAAACATATCAAAAGAATGTATATTAGATCAGAAGACACCATTATGATCCTATAAGGTTTTACGACATTGATTTACCTATGAAGAAGGAACTAGGCATCGAAATATCATATGTATAGCTTTTGAAAAAATCAAATGATTTCCTGGAAGAAGAATTCAAGAATAATATTCAGTTTAAAAATAACAATCCAGATGATGAATTATTGAACAATAAGTTGAAGTGAGCGTATGAATTTTTATGGAATGTTTTATATACAATAGAGTGTCGAAATATGATAAAATGATGTATTTGATAAAGTTGAAGTTTGGATTTTTGAGATTACAAAATGTATCTAAAAATCAATGGAGTAAGAGGTTCATATCTAACGAAACAACATGAGAAATAGATTCTAATTTATCAATGTGATTTCATTTGTTTGAATATATGTAGAATAAAACTAAACTATGAATCATGATGAAGCATAAAACATAAAATGTTGACCTGTTTTAAGGAGAAGTGAACTATAAGGATAACCGAAGGACTCAAAATGCCTATATAGTTGAGAAAAAACATCATTATTTAGGGTGATTTCTAAAGTCATATTGTTCGACAATGATTTTATTATGCATTAATTGATATTTTGGAAAGAATTTATAATTTTTTTTTATAAAAATAGTTCCTTTGAAAGATATCTAGTCATTAAGAATCACTACCATAGACAATTCCTTTAATAGAAATCAAAATGGGCTATAACAGTTCTAAAAAGAACTATTTTCTATTACTAAAAGGAGAACCCATTATTGGAACTAAAAATGTTCTGATATAGGTGGTCTTTTATCTGTGATATTTAAGAATTGATTAATGTCACCCATTATCAATTCTATTTATAGGGAAGATAAATAAAACCCTTTATCAACACATTCATTAAAACTGATAGAGGGGGCCTTTAACAACCCTATAAATAAGGCTGATTAAGGCCCTACTACAGAAGTGGTCTCTTATAATTACTGCACGAGACAACGTCAACATGTATATTGAAATTCCAAATTTAATTTAAAAAAAATTATTTCAAAAATAAAAAAAAGAAATTATTAAAAAAATTCAAAGAATATTTTGTAAAATTAATTTTACAAGTACGATCACAAAAATTCAAAAACCAAATCAATGTTTCATTGTCATTAGCAACCAAACCCCTCTCAAAAAAGCATGAAAATGGTATTAGTTACAAAAAACATACCAAACTCATGAGAAAAAAATCCTCCTATATATGAAAAAAAAAATTTGTCAGTAATAATGTAATGAAATAAAGTAAACCTTATATGACACTATATAATAATAAAATTTTAATTATAAATAAATTGACACACTTAAAGTCATACAGGTCACACCATGTTTCAAATTTGTGTGGGGATGATTCTTAAACATCAAAGGTGGCTTATGAATCATTTTCAGGATGTATCAAAAAAAATATCAAGATGTTGGACAAATTTTATTTATTTAATTTGACCTTTTTACTAAAATAAAATTTAAATTGAAAACAGAAACATTGACTCATATTTGTCAAAGCATGTGTCTGTTTGATGTGAGACAAATTTTACTAGTCACAAATAACATATGAATAATTTTAATAATGTATGAAGAGAATATTAGTGTGCTAGATCCAAAATGGGTAAATGAGACATGTTTTGAACTAAAATATCAATTTTAAACTAATAATAGCCGCATTGAGTCATATCGGGCACACTGTATATCAGATTGAGGTGAATCTAATTTTTACATGTCAAAAATGACTTTTGGGTCACTTTCCTAATGCATTAAGACATTATAAATATTTTTTTTTTCTGATCCGAGTATGTCATTTTTCTCTTTTACAAAAATGTCATTTTAAAAAAATAATCACATGGAGTCATACTAGTCACACCATGTGTCAGATTGAGGTGGGTCTTATTCCTACAAATCAAAAACTACATATGGAATTTTTTTCCTAAAGTATAAAAATATTTGAAATGTGTTTTCCTGATTTCTATTATACCACATTTGTTTTTAAAAAAATATATAAAATTAAATTACAGACATGTATTTTGAGTTACGCCAGTCCCATAATGTGTTAGTTTAACATCATTCCAATTAAAACAATTAAAAATTTAATTATGAATCATTTTACTATGTTATAAAGATAATAAGAGAGTTTTTTTCAGAATTTGTTTTGAGTTAAACATGTTTTGAAACAAAAAGTAATTTTAAACTGATAACAGACACATTGAGTCATACTGGAAACACCGTGTATCAAGAAGTGTTGTGGATGATTCCTACATGTCAAAAATCACTATAGATAATTTTAATAAAAAATAAAAACAATACGAATGGGCATTCATGGGATTGATTATGTTACACATTATTTTACATAAATGTAATTTTTAAATAAAAAAGACACTTTTGGAGTATCTTCGATGACACTATGTGTCCGGGTGAGGTGAAGCTAATTTCAGAAAGACACAAATTACCTATGTATCATATTAAAAGCATATCAAAACAAATGAATTTATTTTTGATGGTTTTGAAAATATGGATTTTGTTTTCAACAAAAAATTTATTTTAACCAGAAAACATGTATTTTGAGCCATACCAATCACATTGTGTTCTAATTTGTTGTGACATTAATTCCTACACATCATAAATTACATATGAATCATTTCTCTAAATTATATAGACAATGATGGTGTTTTTATTTGTATGCAGTGAGTGACACATGTTTTGAACTAAAATTTCAATTTTAAAGTCATAATAGAATCATTAAGTCATATCGGGAACATAGCATATGCAATTGAGGTGAGGATGGTTTATAGATATAAATATTTACTTATGGATTGTTTTACTAAATTATAAAAACAATATGAATGTTTGTTCTCAGTCCTGAGTATGTCACTTGTGATTTTTTTACTAAAATTTTAATTTTAAATAAAAAAGACACAGTTGGAGTCATACCGGTAACACCAAGCATTGTATTAACTTGAGGTTTATTCCTAAATATCAAAAATAACTTATGAATAGTTTTCCAAAACTTTCAATATAATCAAATTTTATTTGATTTATTTTTAGTATGTCACATTATTAATGAAATGTAATTTTTAACTAAAAACACATGCATTGTGTCATACCATTCAAAATGTGTGTTGGATTGAAATGATATTGTTTAGAAAATGTCATAAATTAATTATAATTTTTTTTATTAAATTGTTAACACAATCAGACCTATTTTTTCAGTTTTTTTGTGTGTGACACATATTTTTAACTAAAATTAAATTTTAAATTGATAATGATCACATTGAGTTATACCTATCACATCATGTGTTGGTGTAATGTTAGAATGATTTTGGAATATCAAAAATTAATTTGGAATCATTTTCCACAATTATCAAGGAAATTAGAGTGTGTGTTCTTTTTTTTAGTGAGTGACACATGTTTTGAACCAAAATGATAATTTTACATTAATTGTGGACACATTGAGTCACACTAAGAATACCATGTGTCAGATAAATATGTTCAAGATTCATACAAATTAAAAATGTCTTAGGGATCCTTATCTTAAAATATTAAAACAAACCGAATTCATTTTCTTGGTTTTGAGTATGTCACTTGCCTTTTTTTCTAAAATTTCAATTTTAATTAAAAAGATAAACTTAGAGACATACTTGTCACACCGTGCATCATATTAAGGTGATTCTGATTCCTAGACATAAAAAATGATCTATGTATAATTTTCCTATTGTATAAAAACTATAAAAATGATTTTTTTTCATGGATTTGATTAAGTCAATTGGGTTTTTATTAAATTATCATTTTAAACTAGAAACCTGTATTTTGAATCATAACGGTCACATCGTGAATTAGTTTGACATAATAAAGATAATTACACATAAAAATGATTTATAAATTGTTTTTTGTATATTTTCAAGATGTTTTTTCCCTGTTTTCCTAGTTTTAAGTGAGTGATAAACAATTTGAACTAAAATCTAAATTTTGGAAAAATGGAAGACACCTTGAGTTAAATAGGACCAAATTGTATTGGATTGAGGTGAGGATTATTGTTACACGACAAAAATGACTTAAAATCATTTTCTTAATATGTGAAAACAACATAAATGTGTTTAATCTATTTTTAGTATCAGACTTAAATTTGTAACTAAAATACCAACTTTAATTAAAAATTAACACTCGAAGTCTTGTTGATGATAGTTAGAAGAAAACTATGACTTCCCTAAAGAAATGTGAAAAGGTAGATAAGTATTTGATTGAAATGATAATGAAATTATCTTAAATATAGTAGATAAAAATATACCAAAATAAAATAAATATCTAATTGGAATTCAATTATTCATGTTTTCTATATAGTTTCTTTATCAGATTTCTGTATTTATATTATCATAATTTATTCACTAAAAAATTAAGAAAATAAGTAGTAGGAATTCACCTATTCATGTTATATATATATATATTATTTACCCACTTCGTTATTTCCATTATCTCAGTTTCATCCTTGAAGTCCAATATCTTATAATCTGGAGCAGCTTCAGACAAACCACCAGAACTCATGAAATATAATCTAACTATATAATAAAATAGTCGTTATGTTTTTAACATTATAAATAAATACATTAATAAAAATTATGAAGCAATAAAATAATAAAAATTCAATTTTTTTTAAAAAAATGCACAATTCGAGTCATACTATGTACACCACATATGATATTGAAGTATGGTAAATTCTATCATGTCTTTTTATCCTATAATTCATTCAAAAATCTAGGGTATCTAAAATATTCAATTTGATAACTCAAGTTTTTGAATTCAATGGATTATTAAAAAAAAGGGCATTATCATGAGTGCATCATCCTTGTTGAATTCATGGTCGTAGTACATGATTGAATCATCCTTGTTTAAGGAGTCATTTCATCATGATCTGTTTTAAAATTTAAAAAATAATTTTTTTATAATAATGAAAATCAAATTAACCATAAACCAAGTTAAAATGATAACAAAAACAACTAAATAAGTAGTAGTAACTCACATATTTCTGATATATGTGATCATTATAACACCAGGTATGCTTAATAGTGGTTTCTAAACAAATAAATATTCACTTGTGAATAGGAGTAATTTTGATAGTACTTGTAGTAATAAAAATATATAAATTCACAATGGATTAATTAATACATTAAATTAAATTGTAATTATCTACAAAAATACCTCTTTGAGGATGCTAGTTTTTTTATGGTATATGCTATCATTCAAAAAAACTAAAAAAATGATAATCAGAATAATTTCTATTGATTTATTTTTCAAACACAACAAAAACATTGAAAAAATTATTAATTCATTGCGATATATGTTTTGATAGTGAAATATTATTATATATACCCAAATACTTATCCACATGTATATGTTGATAGGCTCATTGTGATCAATGACCTCTGTTATTCCACGATGTGGAATAAATTTCAAAACATACCTATCATAAAAATATTCTCATTAAAATGTAATATAAAATAAAAAAATTGAATTTTAGTTAAAAAATACTGCATGTGGTGTATTACGAATTGAAAAACATCATCACATGTGGTTCATTTTTTGGGTATCCATGCAGTTAATCCAGAAAAATAAATCATTATTGTATCCATATATAATATAATGAGTAACATGTGCTTCTGAAAAGTTGAATATGTAATGAACATAATAAAAATATATATTATATGATCAAATAATATAGTTTTACCCCTGTATCATTGGTAATAAGAATATGTTGTCTTCTGTATGTTTTCCTTCAAACACTTAGCCCTATTTTTAAAAAAATTCATCAATGTCATTTCAATCCAATGATGTTTCTTATATAGAAGTGATGTGAGGACTAATGAGTCCATATTTTTATTCATAGTGTTATCACCGAATATTGTATTGATATATTCACCAAAAAATATGAATTGAATTTATTAACAACTAAAATCATCATAAAACTATTTGAAAAACAATCCATGATAACACATATCATGTAAACATTAACAGCTAAAACTCCTAGATAGTCTTACTAGAGAATTTCATTTACATTCTAAAAAGAAATATAATTTTTAATGGGTATCTATACATTGTTTCATTAAAATTTAATATGAAATTAATAACATTGTATCTGTAAGAACCATTATGGTTAGTAAATTTGAATGTTTAATGGGTGGGCTAAATGTGACTTGTGAAGATCCTTTTGATTTTTTGGTTCATCCTTTATATATTTTTGGTTCAATATTCCATTACACCCATTCCCTTTGTCTATATGTAATAATAGTCATTGCTTCAAAAATTTTAACATTTATTGTTAATGGTTTCTCGTGAAAAATAAATTGGAAATGAATACATCTGTTTCAACATTCTTTTTACAAGATCTAATGTCCATGCTATGAATGTTCCAATAGATTTATCAACCTTATGAATATTTTCATCACCAAGTGGAAGAAGAATATTCGTGCTTTGATCATGAACTACATTAATCCCCAATCTCACGTGATAAATTGGAATTTATCTATAGTGTTGAATGTTTTCTTTTATACTGAACATGGTAGACAACACAACAAGGTAATTAGAGGGTGTTATTAGATATAAATCAAAATAATTATTACCTTGTAATAAATGAGTAAAGGAAAGGTATCAGTTTATGCATGATTCAATTTCACATACAAAATTATGAGAATATTCATCACCTCATCTATGACATTATAGTTTTTATCCAAAGGAGTATGATGGATATAAGCAAGTAAATGGGAAGATCCATGAAAAATAAGATCTCTTATTCACGCTCTATTGAAACCATTTGGGAAATAAAAAAAATATGTTTGAGGGGGAACATCATATCACGAGTGTCCACCTACCTTAATTTTAATATAACATTTTAATTTCAAGATAAGAAAATAATATGATAAATTTTAATTGTGCATATAGTGTGTATATATATGGTAAGTCACATTATGAAATTTATATTGAAGGATAAATTTATGGAATCAAGAAGTAGTAACATCCCATATGGGGAAAATTTGGTTAATCATGGGATGAAGTTACCATCACTAAGGTTTGAACAGTATTAGGATTAAATTAATGTTAAATAAGTGTGGTTGGAAAAAATAACCTGTGGTATAATTACCAATAGTGGAGATCATTAGGAGATCTTATTATCTAAATCATCACTTTAAAGTACCACTGTGGTGTATATCACCCATTGGTCCTATATAGATGTATACAGGTGTTATCTAATAAATATTTAGGGAGTTTTTTATTTATAACAATTCATTTAATAAAATTTATTTTATAGGAACTTTTTATTTTTACTAAATTGATATTTTTATTTTAAAATTGTTTTTTTATTAAATGGTTAATTTTAAAAAATATGTTGTATATTATATATATATATAAGACAATAATTTTTAATGTAGAAATAATAACCGATTCTTAATAATTTTGAATAAAATATTTAATAATACAGAATTATTTATTTAGAAAAAATTATAATTTAAAATACATTATTTGTTTTAAAATAATAATTCATTAATATATTTTAGAGTTTTATTTGAAAAAATATATCCATACTTTTAATCAATTTATCAAAAAAAATTAAGAGAGTCAACATCATTTATTTGTAAAAAATCTCTTAAATGTGTGAATAGTTAAATTTGTCCAGGAATAGTACACAATATATACAACTATAAATGGTAAAAATGATAAATATATTTTAAAAAGAATATAAATCATTATAATTTTTTAATGTAATACCCAATTTCAATTAATTTAAAATAAATTTTAATTTGAAAATATTAATTGAAAACAATAATTGACACAAAATTATTTAAAAATTAGTCATATATATTATTAATTCCAGATAATCAAAATTTTCTGTAATAAAAATTATTTAAAAATTATTTATAATTATTTATATACAAATAATCTAAATGAATGACATATGAATATCTCCAAAATAAAAATATAATTAGCGTCATAAAATTTTAACTCCTACAAAGTGATGAAATCATGACCTCTCTATCTCTCGGAAATGGTTGATTTTATGAGATAAAATTCAGACATTAAATAAGAAAAATATGAAGAGACCAAACACTAGATTCATGGGAACCTAAACTATTGGGGAACTAAGAAAATAGGGAAAGTTGTTAGATTGATTACCGGATTGGAGATCTAAACTAATCTTCATTCACCATATTATGGGTAAAGATCTAAAAAAACAACATTATTAAGAATAAATGTACTAGTTTTAGATAACAAGAATCACTTCAATATAATATATTTGATAATTTGACTTTATTCACTAAAAAAGAAATAAGAGGATCTCAATAGTCTAAGGAGGTCGTATATATTTATCCCAAACATTTCCCTCTTCTACAACTACCATCTTAATAATATCATTCACAATAATCTGTGAAGTATTGAAGATTATAGAAAAGGCTATATTTTTTTATTTTTTGTTTAGATGCCCTCTTGAAAACATTTAAAAGACACAATATAGATCTATATTTCATAATCAAAGGTATTGAGAATATAATTACTTCATCCAAAAGAATTGACACGTGAGGAACCATATGATAAATTTTAACATCAATAATCTCTCCCTCATATATAAATCCCTAAAAAAAGAGGGTTTTAAACATCTAAGAATAGAATAACAAGATTATTGGGAAAATGGTCTCTTTAAAATCACCCATTACAGGTTTATACATAACTTATGATTTCACCATTAATAATGGAATGGGTGAGTCTATTTTCGACAAAATGGACCAAACCAATCAAGAATACAAAGGGAAATATTGAAAAAGAAATGTGAATCAAGAAGGCCTAAACCAAAAGAAAAAGAATATTGTCATAAAAAATTGAAAAAAATGATAGCAAATATGGGAAAGTAAATGGAAAACAATAATTATGTTCTTTGGACCTCATCGGTTCTACATGTATTGAGACTGAAGGGGGTAAAGACCTATATGGAAGAAGATCATGATTAAAGAGGAGAAGAAATAATCACACAACAAATATCTTGAGAGGATTGATTCATCAAGAATCTTGATGAAGAGAAACACTGACAAATCAGATTTGCTAAAGCATAAAGGCTCAAGGGAGGAGGAGTCTACTAGGGTTCTATTTAATTCATTGTGTGTGGATTTTATTAGTTATTTTACAAAATCCTTGATAAATATATGTTTTATCCGCACTAAAATAGTAATCATTGGTAAAACATAGCTTTATCAGTGTTAAATTTTATCACTGATAATGTTATGTTTTATGAGTTTCCTTTTAGTGATGATAAAACTCAATCCTTATCCAAGATAAAAAAGTAAGGATAATGCCCCCGTTTTAATAATATAATAAATATAATTAAAAAAAATTCAATTTATTCAATTATAAATATATATCAAAATAATTACAAATATGTTTTTATAAATATAACTATAAATAAATGTATTTATTATTTTAATATATTTATTATTATTTCATTAATATTTCAAAATAAATTTAATTATATATTTTTATAATTAAAAATAACGATATCTAGAAAATATTGGTATATAATTGTTAAAATATTTATCAAATTTTGCATATTTGTATAATTATATATATTAATATAAAAATATATATAATTATAAAAAAAATAAGTATGTTGGATATAATTTTATAATTATTTTAATATATATTGAATTATTTATAATTATAATTTTAAATTAATATATTTGAACAATATTTATAGTTATGCATATGACTCGGGTTCAAATCAGGGTGGACACAGGTACAATTATTGTACAATACAGGCAATGACGAAGTCAATGATGTTGGTAGGCGGTGATGTAGAGATGATGAAAACAGGCGATGACATAGACATGACACATGCCTGGTGACTTAGGAAGGATGATGGAGGCATGACACTACATTAGGCTTTTAGACAATGTTATGGGCTTCATGCCCACTAGGCCTGCGAGCCGTGTAATAAATAAATAAGGCTTGATGGGTGGGTTACCCCTTGGGGGATATGACCTACCTTTTTGGTATGTTTGTGTGGGGGTGTGTTTGAATGTAATTGTCCCCCAAAATCCACTAATATATATAATTATAAATATAAAAAAATTATTTTGTAATGTTTTATGATTATTTAAATAAATATATATTTATATATAATTATAATTATAAATAAATTAATTTAAAAATAATTTATATTTAATTATAAATATATTTAATAAATATACAAATATATATTTTCATAAATTTAAATAAATAAAGAAATATATATTAATTAATATATAAATATATATAATTATAAATATATAAAATATGTTTATTATAATTCTTAATTATTTTAAATAAATAAATATGTATATTTACAGTTATAATTATAAATAAATATTTTTAAAAATATTTTTTTATAATAATAAATATATTTATATAAATATAAATATATAATTATAATTATATATATTTATAGGAATATATATATATATATATTAATATATAAGTTTATATAGTTATAAATATAATAAATTTAATTATTATGTAAATATATTTACTACAATTTAATAATTATTTAAATAAATAATAATTTATTTATTTTTCAACTTATAAATAAACATATTCATAATTATTTTTATATATTTATAAAAATATTTATAAACATATTTATATATATTTGTATAATTAAATATTTTTTTATAAATAATAAAATTATTATATATATACGTTTACAATAATTTTATAATTATATATTTATATATATATATTTATTTATAATTGGAATTATAAGTAAATATAGAAAAAGTTATATCCGGAAGAAAAGATCTTAATAATATATTAAAAGATAAAAGAAAAAGATAACTAGAGAATAGACTTGGTTAAATAAAGAGACATTCCCTCACCTGGAACACCATTTTAAGTCATAAAATGAAATTTAATATTCATATCCAATGTAAGAATCAATAACAGTTTCCCACTCAGAGAGTGAGTAACCTTGACTGGGAATCCAATGCGTTGATTCCTTGGACCTCTCCAACTAAGGAGTGGGCTCGACCTTTAATTCTCTGGAGGATGATTAGGTCGACACATTCCTTGAGAGAGTAGAATAATCCCTCAATGGCTTCTTTTTGGAGGATCCATAGATGAACCTTCACAACCAATCATCCTTCCGCTACGATTTATGAAAAAATCCATAAAGGAAATTGCTCCACCACCAAATATATTCTATGTGGTGTCCAATGAAACTGTTTTATTCTCTTTATCACTTTCACAATTAGATATGTTATCTCATTAATCAAGTACTAAGGAACTTGAATTTTTCAATGCATCCTCACTAGCTTCATGGAAATCCACAACCTCAGACTCATGCTATAATTCCCCTTTCCTAGTATGCTAATGATTCAAGGTAGCACTAAAATCCATATCATTAGGAAATGTAATATAAACCCCACAAGGTGTACCCCTTTTAGGTGGGAAATTGGAGAAGACTGATAGTGACCGAGAGTCCCCCCTCTAGTAGGACTTGGGTTGGCGACTATCACCGAGGGTATAAAAATCAGGCAGATTGGTGGAATTACAACTTAAGAGAACACATGAAAAAGGGAAATATAAAATAGACATTGAAAAAAATCCTTCTTAGAATCCAATATAGAAGAAAACCCAAAGAACAACAACAACTATAGGGGAAAACTGAAAGTACCAAAAAAAATTAAGATGGAAGCGACATGAAGCCCAAACAGATCCTGCAAAAACCCTAAGCTAGTTGTAGGAAACATGATATCCAGCATACTCCAACTGACATAAAAACAGTTTATATATTTTTAAGGTGACTATAAAAATATACTTAGTAGGATCCCCCCTGTAGCCTCTCATGTAAAAGGTAATGAAAACATGTTAAAGAAAAGTGAACAATATTCGAAACTAACGCATCTCCGAAACATGTATAGTATATTCCCAACATCACCATGGACAATATCACCATGTATCACATAGAAGGACATATTATAATGAATATCAAAGCTACCCCACTACTACTTCCCCACGGGTTTGCGACACTACCCCAACGTCACACATCATGAGCATGCCTCTCCAAAAGGCTAGCCTACAAACACATGGACGAAGCACCACAACATTACCCTCATGCAACACACCACCATGCCCATATATCCAAAAGTAACTAGGTAGCTTCTAGGAGCCATCATAACTTGTATAACATTGATTATACATAGAGTATTATAGATGAACCCATTATGTCCCATACGTAGAGTATGGATCCTCAAGACATCACAACCTACATAAGTTATACCTATACCATTCATTTGAAACTATACTGAGAATAATTGTGTGTGAAATAACCAGAAGACATATAAACCCACTACACACATATATGGGGAAAAGTAACGTCTATGAATAAACTCACAAGTAACTACCAAGATAAGAGAGTGGAGCCCAATGGGGTAATCAACTATTCATCATCCCTCTATGATGTTGTGGAAAACACCCCTAGGGTATAGAATCCATGGGGTGTCAGCTTCCCTAATCGACAAGGTGGAGTAGCATATAGAAACACAAAATTACATGATATAATATTGCTCACAACCAAACTATGGGCATATCATAGTCTTCGACTCAACATCTGCTAATGTCTCTCGGACTCCCAGCTACCACTACAAAGACAAGATATCTGATAGAAACACAACCATTTAAAGAGCTATAATAAGTTATTTTATCCATTTTTCATCAGTTTCACATTATGTTAATTAATTATTTAACCATTAATCTACCATTATCAATTTCCACATTACATTATAATATAATTACAAATAATATCTATGCCCTCAAGACATAATAAAATCGAGTCCACAACTTCTCAGAATTATAACCTCACAATGGCATCCCAGTAAGATCTAACCCCATGGAATAAAACTTTATTCATTTATGTAACAACATTACTTCTATATTACGAGGTATAGTAGGAATAGATTCTATGATAACAAGCATAATTGGATCAAAACAGTGAGTAAATGAAATACACATTAAATATTATCCACCTATAGATGGAGCATATACCCATTCAACCAAGAGAAGTTAAACACCAAATAATGGTGGAATACCCCATGTGTCTTTGCCTCTATCGGTAAGAGAGTAACCAAAACCATCTACCTCAAGTAGTGGGGAAATCAATGAAGATAAACAAAAGGCCTCCAAGATCAATTATCCTGATGCTCACAACACATCCAGGACTCCCTACCTATCATACCACAATGTCCCTCTAGGATCATCCATCCAAGTCTCACAACACATCTGTGACTCATCACCCACAAAACATAAGAGCCCTCCATTCTCTTCCATCATAAACTCATGTCATATCCCATGTAGTAGGAACCATCTATAGAAACTGGTTCTTCTCAATATGGTTTAAAACCCATGTGGCTAAACATATTTGAAAAAATAAGACATTGGGGAATTAAATGAAGTGTAATCCCCATTTATGTCTTAAAATCCCTAGAATTTTGTTTTGGTCAAAAAATGCATCGCTTATTCATTTTTATTTATTTTTCTACCATGATATATTACACTATGTAAAACTCTATTTATCATAGTGTGACTTTTCATGACGTGAAGTCCTCTTTACTTCCAAATTCTAGAAACTAAACTATTCCAGACATACTCTGAGCCTCCTCGGACACCTCAAGCATTAGAAACATGCAATGGGTTGATCCATGTAGATCCATGAACATACATTAGATACATCCCAAAAAAAATTCTTCCTCAAGATTCCAAAACCAACCTAAGGAGGAAAAAGAAAAGTGGTCATCCAAATAGCCAAACCACAAGATACCTCTTAAATATGCCACCACTAGAAAAACTCCACTACCACACTTAGGGACCTACACAAAACCATAAAACAACCAAGAACAGCTCATAAATACTATCACGGGGGATATACATCTAAGAATAAAGAAATATACAATGAGAAATAAGAGGAATACGTCTCACTAATAGGAAAAGGTATACAACCACAAAATGAATTACGTTACAAGAGAAAAGAGAAACACCAAGTATCTTGGTATACTAAGTGTGTATATTTTAGTAATTTTCCAATTTACTCTCCTCCACACCAACATGTCTCTATATGACATGTAAGAAATGGATAACTTGAATGCGAAAACCCTTCTCCTGTTGGTCATGGATTTCTACAGGAGGACCCTTGAAGGTTTTATCGTCATTATTATAAATCTCACCCCAATCGAAGATGTGATATTAATCATGAAGATAATAACAGAATTGCAACATAGGAAAAACATCATGTATCTAGCTCATATGTGGGAGAAATTCTACCCTATATGCCATAGATCCAGCATGATCCAACACCATGAATGACCCAATTAATAGGGGAGAAAGATTACTCAAATGACCAAACCTTCACTTCACATGAACGGATTAACCATCTGGAACACATGATCCCCAATGTCGGACTACAGAGGTCTCCTCTAATGACCAACAAAGGATTTTAGACAATATTGTGCTTCTTTCGTCCTCTCATAAATCACATGAACCATATTTGTTGTATTCTGTAACAATTATGGCATGGGAATTGCTGATTCTATGACCCCAATCTGGTACAATAGAAAATGGAATGTTCATTCATATGAGGCTTCAAGGGAACCCTATTCCAGTGGTGGAGTAAAGATTTTTGATTTAAGAGAACTATACAAAGAGTTGGTGCCTCATCCATGCATCTCCAAATTCAAGGACACAAGAGTATAACATGCCATCAAGAGTCTTGATGGTTTGATCTGTATGACTATCCATTTGTAGATGAAAATCAATGAAAAAGCATAGCTATAGAAAAATCATTCTAGAGACATATCCACATCCTGGAGGTAAAATAAGGATCTCGATAAAAAATGACCATTCTCATGATTTGGTTTATTCTCACCACCTCTTCCAGATACACCCTCGACAAAAAAAATCCATTGAGCCCAACTCCTCGATCTATATAAAGTGGACCAATTTCGTAAAGTGATTCACTACAACCCATTTGGCATCATAGCCTCTGTGATCTCGAGGTAAACAGGTAAAAAAGTCCATTTAGATGTCCTTATAGTTCCAAAGATGTATATCTAATAGTGGGAAAAAATAGTTGGGAACACGGTGCTCAACCATCCCCTTCAAGCAGACCAAATATAGACACAAAAACCATGAAACATCATTCTTCAATCCCAGCAACCAAAAATCACCTCTCAAAGCTTGGTTATTATTTGTCACTCTAGGATGTACTAATAAATGGGAAAAATGGAATTCGTTGAGATCCATCTCACATATGGGAAAAGTAATGAAAAGACTCCCATGAAACAACTCTTGGTGCTATTCATCCCCTTACCAACAATCAAGGGAATCAGCACACAAAAATCGATTTCCCCATACCTCCACCTTAAGAACCACCAAATGGGATTCCACCACATGTTATAGCAGAGACGAACACGCAATAATCTTAAAAAGACCACATATTACTCCCCCCAATATCTCCCATATCTATGTCCAATGATAAATATCCTTCCATCACTCAATAAGAATCACCTGATTATCACACAGTATCACTGCACAATGTCATACATTGCACATCAGCTACAAATTATTTTTTTCTAATTGAAATCAAAATCTATAATTATTTATACTATAATAACTCAACCCAATGATGCTTTCATAAGTTCTAGTCTCGTTGGAAGAAAACATACCTCATGGTATTATGATTGGTGATGACCCAAAAATGATCACCTATGGAGTAATTTCTAGAAAAACAAGGACACCACAACTTCTTCCAACTCGATATTAGGGGTGGCATAATTACAATCATGGGGACGTAAATTCTGAGACCCATAATTAACAAACTGTCTCTAATGCATCAGAGAACATACCAAACAATGACGTGAACCATCACAAATACATAAAACTGAAATCCTTCCTCTAGAAGACAAAGAACTGGAGCACTAAAAAAATTCTCCTTCAGATACTCGAAACCTATCTGATACTGATCAGTCCATAAAAACAACAGATCCTTTTTTTCAATACTATCAGAGTAGTCACAACCTATTATAAATTGACTACACACCTCTTATAATATCTTGTAGGACCAACAAAACATTACACCACAGCCACTATTTTGGGGCATCCCAAGACACAATTTCTTATACCTTTGACGAATCCACATCTACTAACTACTAGGAAAAAACATTCCCCAAGAAACATTATTCTCGATCAAAAAACTTAAAATTTGGATCCTTTCTAGGAAACATATCATGATGAAGTACTCCCAAAATGATATGAATATGATTTGAATGATCCTCCTCATATGTGAAGGATTCAATGATGAAATCAATAAAAAACACCAAGAACTTATTGGGAAACTCATTGAAAACAACATTCATTAACCCCATGAAACCAATTGGATAATTCTTCACACCGAACAACATTGAAATGACCTCATAATTCCCATGACAGAAAAACAACATAGTCATTTAGATATCCACATCATTTACATTCATTTGATGATATCTGGAAATCATGGGGATCTTTGAGAACCATCTTTCACCCTTTGGTTGATTGAATAAATAATCAATCTATATACGAGGGTAGTGGTTATTCACTATCACATGGGTCTAGTAGAGAAAATATATACACAACCACAAACTGTCTTCGGTCTTCATTATGGAAAAAACAAGTGCACCCCATGGTGAAACACTTGGATGAATAAAACCAAACTATAACGAACCATTCAACCGTATATGCAGATATTGAAACTCATAAGGCTCTATCTCATATAGATACATCGAGATAGGAGACACACCTGACATTAGTATGATCTCAAAATCGATCTCTCGTCGAGGGGTAACTATAAAAACTCCTCTGGAAAGACATCACATTAATCTTCTATGAACCTCAGAAATGAAAACTACTGGACTCTTGAATAACTCAACATTATCCCACCCATCATGGATGAAAAGGATAGAAGATGACTCAAACCCATTAGAGGGTCTCTCTCTCCAAAAAACATTATTTTCTATCTATCATAATTGGAGAACAAAAACATCCTCTTGAAGTATTACATGATATCCTGACCTTAATAAAACTTATCAATGTTGAATATGATGTCATATGGTTGTATTCATAATCATAGGAAATATCCCCAATAATGGTGTTTCCCAAACACTCTCTCATAGTCTAAATATACATCAAATAAGTCATCTCGACCTCCAACTAGCATAGTTAATGCCAAGGGAACAAGATGTATCTCTACATCATGTTCCAAACAATGGACACGGGAAGGTGATATAAAGGATTCTGTCACTCCAAAATCAAACAAGGCTTGCAACTAAGTAAAAAAACAAGAAAATAGTACCTCGAATGATCTCAAGCTCACCAAGTGTTGGCAACGCTAAATCATGAAGACTACAAAGTCCTACTTCACAACCTATCTGACACTACAGATGAATACCTATTTGGTTGTGCTCTTCACTCTGAGGGTGGGGAATATCTCAGGGTTGTCCTCTTCCTAACCCTACTACTCTATACTGATCCAAAACTAGAGAAATGTACTATTGTTGCCTTGGATGGAACTGTTGCAACTAGGGAACCGAAAGTGGATGAACTGGAGAACACTAACATATTTTAATGTTTGGGAACTCTCAGTATATATGACCTCAACCTCCATAAGAGAAGAATGTTTCTAATACCTTGGAATAGGCTTTAGAGCTTCCAGCCCCAGAGAAATGAGATAAGGTGGGATGGGACCTACCCCTGTATGATCGAATTTTCTTATGTCCTGACAATTTCGAACCCCATACCTTATATTTTCTTAATGTGGAATATTGAAAAATTCACTCTCGTGATGTTTTAGTTTTGATAAGGTCCTCTAGATAACCTCTACTCTCTTCAGCACATCATGATATTTCTCTAGAATAAACGATGAGACCTGACATTGGAACTATAAATTCAAAGCCTCCTTGAAATGTCTCACCCTAGATTCCTCATTTGACAATAGTTCCAAAACATATCACATATGGTTTCTAGAATAGATCCCAAAATCATACACATTTAATCACCCTTGCTAAAGGGTATGAAGCTCTTCGAGGATAGCTGTGTTCGCAACAAAATATAGAGTCTCTGTTTTTAATCATTCTCAAAACACCTCCCGCTTGACTGTTGACTCCTTCTATCCTCCATGGAATAAGAACCACCACTGCCTCACTTCCCTACAAAGAATCATAAAAAAATGATATGCAATGATCATTCTAAGAAGAGATCAAATTGAAAGTTATCTCAACCTCTTCAAACAAATATCATATGACTACATATAAAATGGAACACTTGAACCTCTACTGGCCCCTTGAATTAATGATCTTGGAGTTTCTTCCACCATGTGTTGTCATCGTCATCCACTACATTGCATCGATCTACTTGCTCATCCTACCAAACATATTATATTCATACTCGATGAGGACATTGACCTGGAGCCATTCCTAGAAAAGAAAAAACAATTAGATCGATCAAATATGGAATATGGAAGAACTTAATACAAATTCATTGTTTTATATTATTCATTTTAGAGTAACAGATCCCAAGGTCTACCCATTCATACACAGGCGCACATGAGAATGATTCAAGATCCTTTCCTAGGTCTCTACCCTATAAAAAATATCACATTATTTAGTATCAAATGTAATAAAAATGGTTCGTGCATCATATTACACAGTGCCCTAAATACCCATGTCTTAACCGGTCTCCCATATTCAGAATGCTTGATAATCATAGCTAACACTACTTCCTAATCATCCCATGAAACCTAATTTGTATCTTTCTCCAAACTATATCCTATCCACTAACTAGACCTCTAATAGACCTATATCATGACTACCTCCCTACAAGGAATACACCTCAAGGGCGAAAAATGGGTGAAGAGAGATAGTGGTCCCTTAAGTTCCACCTTTAGTATTCCCCAATATGGTGACTGGAACTGAGGGTATAATAAACACATAGATGGGAGGAATTACCCTCTAAAATAACACATGGGAAATAGGGAGATAAGATAGAAAATAACCATCTACTTCTCAGACTCTAATATAAAATAAAACCCAAGTACACAAATGTAATTTCTTGTATTATCTACGACAACTGAAAGGGAAAACGGTAATTACCTAAATAAAGTAAATAAGGCAGTGACCATAAAGCCCAAACAGTTGTTGTAAGACCTCCAAGATAGTAATAACAAGAAATATATCTAACCTACTCCAAATAACTACAAAAATTTAATTATACATAGGGTGATATAATAGTGTACTCAGTAGAATCCACCCCAGAGCCTCTCATACAAAAGCTAAAGATAGAATGTTATAGAATAAGGAAAAACAAGTGAATCTAACTCATCACCTAAATAGGTATACTATGTTCACATCCCCATAATGGATACTCAAACTATGTATCACATACAAGGAGATATAATAAGGAATATAAATGGTACCCCACCACAGGTTCCCTACTATGCCCCTACATCACTCGTCCTGAGAATCACTCTCCATAAATTATAGCCTGTGAACACCTGAGTAAAGCTCCACAACATGAACCTCATGCAAAAAACCACCATTTCAACGTAACCAAAAGTAACCAGGTAGTTTCCAGGATGCAACACAACCCGTATAGTGTGTATCATAAATCAGGTATTACGCCTCAGTCCATTGCAACTGATACTCTGAGTAAGGATCCTCAAACCATCATAGCCTATACATGTTATACATAAACCATTATTTAGGAAAATATATCCAGAATACATGTGTGAGATATATTCAAAAGACATCACATACCTCTACACACATATATGGGGAAAACTAACTATCGTGAATACATTCAGAAGTAACTACTTAGAGAATAGGGTAGGGACAATGGGGGTAATGAGTCGTTCATCCTCCCATCAGGATGTTGGGGAAAAGACCCTGTAGGGCTCAGAATCCATGGGGTTTCTGTTTCCTTAACTAATAGAATGTATTAACATATAGAAAAATAAAATGTATATTATATAATATATCCCCCATACACACTATAGAAATATCATTGAATTATAATCAACTATTGTTAACTTCTCTCACACTCCCAAATGAAACTTCTAAGACCGGATGCCCTAAAAGAACAAAACCATTTAATGAGATACATTAAATTATTTTATCCATTTTTAGTTGTTTCGAATTATGTTAATTAATACTTTAACCATTAGTTAACTATTAAAAATTTCCACATTACATTAAATTTTCATCACAATAGAAATCCATGCCCTTAATGCATACGAAATAGAGTCCACATCTTCTCAAAAATTTTACCTCATCATTTCATCCTAGTAAGCTCCAACCCCATGGGTTAATCATTTATTAATTTATTTAACAACATTAATTTACATATTACCAGGTATTCTAGGAAAACATTCTTAACAACCAAAAACAAGGGGAGAAACACTTCATGTTTATGAACTACATTAAGTCTTTGGTACATGGAGAAGGATCAAAGGCCCATCAAACTATGGTAATCAAAACATAGGAAGCACATGATTTACCATTTGTGTCTTCACCTCATATGTATGTATAGTAACCAAAAACACATAACCCAAGAAATTTGGAAAAGAAAATAGATAAACAAAAACATGGCCATTTGCTAATAAAATAATTCAAACAAGAATACCACTTCTATTACAGTAGGTTTGAAAAACATCAACCCCTTATATCATATATAGTGACCTCCTACACCCCCAAAAGAATATCCTAACACCTCTTGCCACTCCAAGTTTCAACTACTGCCACAAAAACCTTGATTCCTTGCTCCTCATACCACAAAAGACCTCCAGGTTCAGTCATTCTAGGCTCACTATATTTTTGGGCGTCCTAAACCCCCAAATCACAATAGCCCTCTGGGATCACCCATCTGAGGCTCACAACACATCCAAGCCGCCCCACCATACATACCACAAAATCCATCCATGCTCAGCCATCATATACTCACGTCACATCCAACGAAATTGGAAACAAACATAGAAATCTGGATCTTGAACCAAAATCAAGGCATCCAGCCTTTACACACAACGAGTTCTCATGACTCCGAAGCCTAAGGAAGGTGGCCTTTTCCAGAAAATGGGAAACACATGCCCTAAAAAGGAATTATCTTTTATCACACAACCAATTTTTATTCTATATTTTATTAACTTATTAATTATTCATTGGTTCCAAGTATGGGAAAACGAAGCAAAAAATCTATCCAATGATATCACAAAATATATAAACAATTAACATAACTAGCCATTAACGCATTTATTAACATGAATCATCATTATTTAGGTTCATTAAAAAAATCAATTAATCATGCACACTTGCATGAATTTTACCATCATCAAATTAAAAAAAATAACCTGATTCATTGAACACAAATAATTATTATTTAGACAATTGATTATCAATTTAGAACAACATTACACCGTTTGCCAATTTCCATCAAGAACAACATTCTAATCCAATAGTGTTATAGATATCACACTATCTATAAAATAAAGAGGCAAAATGTTGATAAAACACTATTTTATTGAATATTTTATTGATAATAAATGATATAATTTCCTCACATTGTGTTAAATATGTTTAATTAGAAAGTATTTGGGATTAGATCATTCATTTGAATGTTTGATGAAAATTCCAGTTTTACCATTTATAGTTAACTGTAGTATTTCGAAGATATATATTTTTATAGTTATTATTTGAATTCTAAAGTTTTTAAAAGTGTTTCTAACTTAAATATCTACAACTTTTATTCAGGAAACTAGAGCTAAAGAGTTCATCTGGTTGTTGAAATTGGCCCATGAAGTCAAAGTTTGGCTGGGCTCGCCAGAATGAAGAAGCTTCTGTATTTCGGCCATAACCCCTTCATATGGGCCTTTATTGAGACCAAATTTGGAGAGGAGATAGAGGACCCATATACTCACATTTGATACTTTTCTAATTCCGGCCAATTAATGCGTTTTGGTGGTCAAATGGGCGGTTCACTTTGGCATAAAATATTTGGCCGAATTTCTACATTCACACTTGAAACCACTTGTAACCTCTCCTCCCCTCCCCTATATAAATTGGAGTTTTTCTCATTTGGAGGGGTTGGGACGTGCATTGGGAAGTCGAGGGAAGAGGATAAGTGGATCCAATACAATTCTGCAACCATTTCAATCAGGGTAGCTCTTGAAGCAAGGATCCCTTCGACGAAGTCTTCTTCTTCTCCTTCATGTTGTAATGATTTTGTTTATGTAATAAACTTCTTTGTTCTTCTTTTATTTCTTATCTTTTATTATATTTTGTTTAAATTTATTCTTCTATTAATTTTCCTAATTGGGATAGAATTCTTGAGTAGAAGCGTTATTGGGTTATACCCATTTTAAACCTTTGCACATGCAAAACGCTTCTACGATGATTACGCCACCCATGGAAGAGTAGTTCTTTTTAGTAATCGATCGACCTCTATCCTTTTTAAATCATTTATTTTGAATCAATGAGATATTTTAATTCACATAATATGATCCATGAATTGTGTTTTTAAATTACAAGAAACTAATCAAGCAATTGAACAATTAACACAAAAACACGCGAGGTCGGGATTTTGTGTAAATTGTGAGAGCGTGATCTTAATCGGTAATACAAGACCACACGGGATAAATTTGAAGAGTTCAAATATAATCCCTAAACACAATTCATACTCATTTCCATAATGGATATGAGCCTTAATTTACCACTGACCATAAGCTAATCTTAGAACATCAATCAAAGCAGGGTGCTACGATTGCATGTTCCGAAGTTAGCCTAGGGTTAAATTCACATCATCTTCGTGGTAAAGTTAATTCTCATAGGGTTTGGGATTTAACAAATTAAGGGATCATAATTAAGTGAATTTTAATCTACATGATAATGATTAATAATAAAGTGAATAGTTAGAGTTAGATCGATTACACCTTTTAAATAGATTTCTAAAAAAACATCTTCTTGTTGTGTCATTTCAATCGAAATTCATTTCAAAACTAAAAAAAAAATTTACAATCTTCTTCCAGCAAACTTATTCTAGATTCTTAAACTACAACAAACCCCAATCCTTTAAAGTAGTGATTTATTCTATTCTATTCTATTTTATTTTTTAGAATACCTCTAATAAGTTGTTAAATTCACTTCCTCCTTTGAGAGACGACCTTGGTTAGCCACTCTGCTGCACCTAAGTACCCCAAATTACACTAATCATTTGAGGGCGCCCACGACAGTGCTTTATCAAATTGGCTCCGTTTTCGGGGAGGCAAGTAATTATTTCAACCAATTAGAGGTATTTATTTTATTTTACATTTTATTCTCTTCCTCTCTTCTTTCTTCCTTCTGTACCCAATCTGATTTTTCTTCCTCTTCTTTTATTTTCTTCTACTTCTTTTCGGACCATCAACTCAAACTTCTCATTTTTATTTTACTATGGTCCACTTTCTTTCATTTCATTTTTATTTGATCTATGACACGAACTAATCCCGAAGATCTCTTAGATCTTGACCCTGAGATTAAACGTAGCCTTAGGGCTCAAATCAGAAATTCTCAGTCTACGGGAAGTTTCAATATTCAACCAGTTGGTGAATTCCTCTCTTCTGGAAACATTGAAATTGGAAGCTATTCAAATTAAAACATAAAAGAGGAACCAATGGCTGAAAACAATGGAAATGAACTTAATAGAACCATTCGAGAATTGGCTGCACCTGATATTAACTATCAACCAAATTGTATTGCATACCCAAATCTCGAACCGGACTTTGAACTAAAATCTGGGTTAATTCACTTACTTCCAAAGTTTCGTGGCCTCTCTGGTGAGGATCCTAATAAGCATTTGAAATAATTTAATGTGGTTTTCTCAACCCTTAAACCAAGAAATGTTTCTGAAGATCAAATCAAATTAAGAGAATTCCCATTCTCACTTGATGGAGCTGCAAAAGACTGGATGTATTATTTACAACCCGAAGATGTAACTTGTTGGAACGATTTCAAACGTCTTTTCTTGCAGAGATTTATTCCAGCATCAAGGACCACATCCATTCAAAAGGAGATTTCGAGGATCAAGAGAGCACAAGGGGAGTCAATGTATGAGTTTTGGGAGAGATTCAAAAAGCTGTGTGAAAGCTGTCCACATCACCAAATCAGTGAGCAACTCCTCATTCAGTACTTATATGAAGGACTCACACCCATGGAGAGGAGCATGGTGGATGCTACAGATGGAGGAGCAGTGGTGGACAAGACACCAGTAGCTGCACGAGCATTGATTGACAAAATGGCCCAAAACTCTCAACAATTCGGTGATATAGGTACACCACATGTTCGAGGAGTACATCAAGTAAGCCCTTCTTCTCTTGAAAGTCATTTGATTGATACTAAGTTAGAAGAATTGAAAACTATGGTGAGGCAGATTGCATTGGCTCAAAAGACATCCCAACCCCCTCCTTCAAGGCCATCTGGCATTTTCACTGAGACAAGCCACCCAACTGACTGTTGCCCACAACTACAAGAGACAGAAGATTGTGCAGCAGTGTTCCCTGGGAGACCATTTCAGCAGCAACAACAACCATATACCCAAAAGAAGTTTGATTCATTTTCTCCAACATACAACCAAGGGTGGAAAGATCAGTCAGACATGAGGTATGGCTCTGGACAACAACAAAGGCCCCCTTTTCAACCAAACTTCTAGCAGCCTCCACCTTACCAACCGGGTTTCCAACAACCCCAAAGGAGATTCGAAGCTCAAACATCAATGAGTCAGCAACAAGGGAATATCCAACACAAGGTAGACTCTAACAATGATGATATTTTGAAACAAATTGTTCTTAATCAACATAATGAGCTGAAGAGTCAAGGTTCGGAGCTGAGAGAGTTGAAGACTCAAATGATTCAGATTGCCACCGCCCTCCATGAACTTGTGAGTAAGAATTCTAGAAATCTACCTTCCCAACCCACTCCAAATCCAAAGGGGAATGTTAGTGCCATCACATTGAGAAGTGGGAAGAAAACAGTTGATACATCTACACCTACAATACCACTGGGATTCACATCTGCTCTAGAGAAGCCGCATTCCATACCAACTAAAGAGAAATCTAAGGAGAAAGATAAAGGTAAGAAAAAGATTGATGATGTACCTCCTAAACCCCTTCCTTTTCCAAACAGGGTTGTTCAAACAAAGAAGATGGCTGAAGAAGCAATGAAAAAGGAGGTTTTGGACACATTCAAGCGTGTGGAGATCAACATTCCTCTACTTGAAGCCATTAAGAAAATTCCAAGGTATGCGAAATTCTTAAAAGAACTTTGTACCAATCGAAGAGGGATCAAGGTAAATGAGAGGATCAACCTTGGAAGGAATGTCTCGACACTCATTACACCAACTCTAGCAATGCCAACAAAGTGCAAGGATCCCGGGATATTCACCATCCCATGTACCATAGGGAAGTTTCACTTCTCTGATGCTCTTTGTGATTTAGAAGCTTCAATAAATGTGATGCCTCGCTCTGTATTCTCTTCCTTGCAGGTTGGTGAGTTGAAGCCAACAAGAGTAGTGGTGCAATTGGAGAATAGAGCTAC
Source organism: Viscum album (assembly GCA_963277665.1). Classification (NCBI taxonomy): domain Eukaryota; kingdom Viridiplantae; phylum Streptophyta; class Magnoliopsida; order Santalales; family Viscaceae; genus Viscum; species Viscum album. Next base: position 1,399,506,640 of record OY728121.1, on the reverse strand, counting down.
GGCATATCCAGTGGGAGTTCTTGAGGATGTACTTGTTCGGGTAAGAGACATGATCTTTCTAGCAGACTTCTATGTGCTTAACATGGAGGATGATCAGGTAAGTTCTCATGCCCACATTATCTTAGGTAGACCCTTCCTCAAAACTGCAAAAACTATCATAAATGTCAATGAGGGTACACTTTCCATGGAGTTTGGATATGAAGATGTGATATTTAATGTTATGGATTCCATGAAGTACCCCTCAGAGGACCATTCTTTTTTTGTTATCTCCCATTTTGAACCACCAAGTAAAAACATCATGGAATTGGATTGTCCTATGCTTAGGGAGATTATGAGTATTGGTTCTAGTTTGATGTATAAGAGTACTTCTACACCTGTTTTTAAGGAACAAGACTCTCTAAGATTTGATTTTGAAACGGAATCACATTCCGATCTTGTTCATGTGAACTCTGATTATGACATGGCTATTGAGTATTCTGATGGATTTGGTGCTTTATTCTCTAATCGTGATGATTTTTGTTCTGATACTGATGTTCATTGTGTAGATATGTCAGTTGTATCAATTTCTCCATCCATACATCACCCACCTACATTGGAACTCAAGCCATTGCCCCCAAATCTCAAATATGCATACTTTCTCAGTGGTGATAGATTACCTGTCATAATTGCTAACAATCTCTCTTTTGAACATGAAGAAAAACTTTTGAATCTTTTGAGAGATAATATTAGGTCAATTGGTTGGACATTGGCAGACATATCAGGTATTATCCCCTCCATTTGCATGCATAGGATTCTCTTGGAGGATGGGGCTAAACCGGTGAGACAGCCACAAAGGAGACTTAATCCAACCCTCCTAGAAGTTGTTAAGAAAGAAGTTAAAAAATTACTTGAGGCGGGTATCATTTACCCTATTTCTGACTCACAATGGGTTAGCCCTGTTCAGGTTGTACCAAATAAAACTGGTTTCACTATTATAAAAAATGAAAATGATGAGTTAGTTCCAGTGAGAGTACAAAACAGTTGGCGAGTGTGTATCGATTATAGGAAACTAAATCAATCCACTTGTAAGGACCATTTCCCACTTCCATTCATTGACCAGATGCTTGAGAGACTAGCTAGGAAGACACACTATTGTTTCTTGGATGGATTTTCTGGCTATTTTCAGGTTCCCATTATAGAAGAGGACCAGGAGAAGACAACATTCACCTGCCCATTCGGTACCTTTACTTACCAAAGGATGCCATTTGGACTTTGCAATGCCCCATGTACCTTCCAGAGATGCATGGTGAGTATTTTCTCAGATTTCATTGATACCTGCATGGAGGTATTTAGGGATTATTTTACAGTTTATGGGTCCTCATTTGATGAATGTCTCTCTAGTTTGGGTGATGTGTTGCATCGTTGTATTGAGAAGAATCTGGTCTTAAATTTTGAAAAATGTCATTTCATGGTCGAAAAGGGAATTGTCTTAGGTCATATAGTCTCACAACATGGCATTGAAGTTGATAAATCTAAGGTAGACATTATTTCATCCCTCCCATATCCTACATGTGTGCGTGATGTTCGATCATTCCTTGGGCATGCTGGATTTTATCGATGCTTTATCAGAGATTTTAGTAAAATCTCTCTACCCTTATCTCGATTGATTCAAAAAGATATTGACTTAAATTTTGATGATTCATTCAGGGTATCATTTGATGAGCTGAAGAAGTGTCTGACCACTCCACCAATCATACAGCCCCGATGGTGGGACCTTCCATTTGAGCTTATGTGTGACGCCTCCAACTTCGCGGTTGGAGATGTCTTATCTCAGAGGGTGGAAGGACGTTCACATGTGATTGCCTATGCATCAAGGACGTTGGATTCAGCCCAATCAAACTATACAACCACAGAAAAGGAGTTTCTTGTTGTCATATTTGCTTTAGATAAATTCCGTTCATATTTATTGGGCTCTAAAGTAGTTGTTTTTTCTGACCCTGCAGCTTTGAGGTACCTCCTGAAGAATCCAGATGCAAAGCCACAACTTATCCGTTGGATTCTCCTTCTTCAAGAGTTTGACATCGAGATAAAGGACAAAAAGGGGTCAGAAAACATGGTGGAGGACCACATGAGTAGGCTTACTCACACACTAGAGGATGACACCTTGGATCAGGTACCACTTTGGGACACTTTCCCTGATGAGCATCTCTATACCATCTCAGGTACGCATCCTTGGTATGCTAATTTAGTTAACTACCTTGTTGCTTCTGAAATCCCTGCAAATTTAAAGAAACATCAAGTCCAACAATTAAAGAGTGAGTAAAGATTTTATGTTTGGGATGATCCATACTTATGGCGCATGTGTAGTGACCAAGTCATTAGGAGGTGTGTTCCCGATCATGAGTTTGATTCTGTTTTTCATTTCTGTCATACACTTGCATGTGGTGGTCACTTTGGACCCCAACAGACAGATAGGAAAGTTTTGGACTCTGGATAATATTGGCCTAGTTTATTCAATGATGCCCATGTGTTTTGTATGTCATGCTCTCGTTTCCAACACACTGGGAATATTTCTAGGAGACATGAGATGCCCCCAACATCCCATACTATTCTGTGAGATTTTTGATGTGTGGGGCATTGATTTAATGGGTCCTTTTCCAAGTTCATATGGTTTCTTGTATATTTTGGTTGCTGTTGATTATGTGAGTAAGTGGGTGGAGGACAAGGCCACCAGGACTGACGATTCTCGTGTTGTTGTGGACTTTGTCAAAGCACAGATTTTTTGCAGGTTTGGAGTACCAAAGGCCATCATCAGTGACCAAGGGACACACTTTTTCAATAGGAATTTTGCTTCCCTCTTTCGGAAGTATGGGGTGACACACAAAACATCAACACCATACCACCCCCAAACAAATGGCCAGGCTGAGGTTTCAAATCATGAGCTCAAACAAATCTTGGAGAAAACCGTGCAGCCAAATAGGAAGGATTGGAGCAAGCGCTTGGATGATGCATTGTGGGATTATAGGACAACATACAAGACCCCCATTGGTATGTCCCCATTTCGGATTGTTTTTGGGAAAGCGTGTCATCTCCCTGTGGAAGTTGAGCATTGGGCTTATTGGGCTATAAAGAAATGCAACATGGATTTGGCCCAAGCTGGAATCCAAAGGAAGCTGCAAATTCAAGAGCATGAGGAGATTAGATTATCATCATATGAGAACTCAAGGCTCTACAAGGAAAGATCAAAAGCATCTCATGACAAAATGATCCAACAAAGGGAGTTTCATGTTGGAGAGAACGTCCTTCTCTATAGTTCACGACTGAAGCCGATGCTTGGTAAGTTGTGTTTCAGATGGTTAGGTCCTTATGTTGTGACTAATGTTTTTCCTTATGGTGTAGTGGAGATCACACAAGAGGACACTGGAAGGAGCCTTACAGTCAATGGGAAATTTTTGAAGAGATACATTGAGGGACTTCCTACTGATGCAGTGGATTTTATCACATTGCAGGACCCCATCATCACTTGAGCACATCAGGCTGTTCCTAACCCTTTCACTTTTATATTATTTGTCCTATTTAAAAATTCTGCATTTCATGTGCATATATCATCTCATAGGTTCACATTGAGGACAATTAAATATTTTAAGTGTGGGGGAGGGAACCTTTTAGTTTAGTAATTTCAATTGCTTTCCTGTTAAAAAAAACAAATTTTTTTTTTTCTGTTTTTCAAATTTTGTGTGTTTATTTTTCAATTTTCTGTGTGTTTTTGAAACTTTTGGGCTGAAATGATTGTCATCACCATTTTTAAATCCATATCAATAAGTGAAACAATTTACCCCTTGAAACTAAGCTTAAATGAATGTTGAAATGACTTTGTTTCAAGTTCAAATATTTAGTAATTTCATGAAAAGTACGCTGAATTTTGAATCCCATGCCAATATCACTGTCTTTATATTTGAAATCACTTTACTGTGAGGCTTCTAAACCATTATTTTCATATTCTTTACATTCACCTCACTTCTTGAGAGAACCAAACCATACTCGATTTAACCATAATTTTATCTATTCCTGTCAAAACTTGAGGGTTTGAGGTACATATGTTTAAATGATTGAGGCATTTGTTTGGTATTAAAGCCCCTATTTCAAAGAATAATTTTTTATAATGGCCTACCTTGAATATTTAATCCTTGTAGCCCTTAGAATACATGCAAAGCCTGTTAGGTTAGCCAAATTACAAGCCAATTTTCCATATCCAACCAACTCTTGAAGTGAAATTGCATAATTTAGTTGAGCTTAAGTGTGGGGGAAGCTGTCTTGTGTTGTGCCACCACATTATGTGATACTTTGGGTGGAAAATTAAATTCTAAAGAGATGTTTTTGCTGATAAATAAAGTCATTATATTGAAAGCTGTTCCTTTTCTAGAGCTTTCATGGCAAGTGAAGTTGTGCCTTTTCTGGAGCTTCTAATTGAGGTGGAAAGCTGTGCCCATCTGGAGCTTTCAAGAAAATCATGTTTGAGAATATTGACATTTTTTATGTTGAAATGATGAATGGTGTAAACATTTCATGACTTTTCATGATGATGGAGATGAATTGATACTGTGGGGATTTAAGAGAAGACAATATTTAAGTGAAAATTAGATTAATGCAATTTTTCTTCAAAAGAGTCAAGCCCTCCTCATTCAGCCTCAGAGTTTTTCACATCTTAATCCTACCAACCGAAAGCCACAGAACAACCCTGAAAAGTCCTCATGATAAACATATGTCCTTGACTCACATCGGGTAGCGATGTAGGAATCTATCAAGCCTATGGTGACCCTTGTATGAGTTTGGATGAGAAAGACATTGCAAAAAAAATTGATATTTGAGTGATGAGAGAAAATTCAAGCGAGGTAAGTGTTTTGTGCATGGGAGGATAAATGAAGTGGAAATACAATGAATGATATAAATGGAGAACTTGAAATAATGTTTTTAATGAGGCATGATATCTTTTTATTCTTGGTGGGAAATTGATTGACCTCAAGATATGTGTTTTAAAATTGGTTTTGATTTGATATTGATGTTTACTTGACATGAGGTTTTTCCCAGGAGTGCAAAAGGGTAAGTGTGGGGGAGTTGATAAAACACTATTTTATTGAATATTTTATTGATAATAAATGATATAATTTACTCACATTGTGTTAAATATGTTTAATTAGAAATTATTTGGGATTAGATCATTCATTTGAATATTTGATGAAAATTCCAGTTTTACCCTTTATAGTTCACTGTAGTATTTCGAAGATATATATTTATATAGCTATTATTGGAATTTGAAATTTTGTAACAGTGTTCCTAACGTAATTATCTACAAAGTTTATTCAGGACACTAGAGCTAAAGAGTTCATTTGGTTGTTGAAATTGGTCCATGAAGTCAAAGTTGGGCTGGGCTCGCAAGAATGGAGAAGCTTCTGTATTTCGGCCATAACTCCTTCATATGGGACTGTATTGAGCTCAAATTTGGATAGGAGATATAGGACCCATATCCGCACATTTGATCCTTCTGAAAGGCCACCCAATTCACGCGTGTTGGTGGTCAAATGGGCGGTGAAATTGGAATAAAATATTTGGCCGAATTTCCACATTCACACTTGAAACCACTTGTAACCTCTCCTCCCCTCCCCTCTATAAATTGGAGTTTTTCTCATTTTGAGGGGTTGGGACGTGCATTGTAATGTTTAGGGAAGAGGTGAAGTGGATCCACTCCAATTATCCAACTATTTCAATAAGGGTAGCTCTTGAAGCAAGGATCCCTTCGACGAAGCCTTTTTCTTCTCCTTCATGTTGTAATGATTTTGTTTATGTAATAAACTTCTTTGTTTTTCTTTTATTTCTTATCTTTTCTTCTATTTTGTTTAAATTTATTATTTTCTTAATCTTCCTAATTGGGATTTAATTCTTGAGTAGAACAGTTATTGGGTTATACCCATTTTAAACCTTTGCACATGCAAAACGCTTCTACGATGATTACGCCACCCATGGAAGAGTAGTTCTTTTTAGTATTCGATCGACCTCTATCCTTTTTCATTAATTTATTTTGAATAAATGAGCTAATATAATTCACATAATATGATCCATGAATTGTGTTTTTAAATTAAAAGGAACTAATAAAGAAATTGAACAATTAACAAAAAAACACGCGATGTCGGGATTTTGTGTAAATTGTGAGAGCACGATCTTAATCGGTAATGCAAGACCACACGGGATAAATTTGTAGAGTTAAAATATAATCCCTAAACACAATTCATCCTCATTTACAGAATGGATATGAGACTTAATTTACCACTGACCATAATATAATATTAGAACATCAATCAAAGCAGGGTGCTGCGATTGCATGTTCCGAAGTTAGCCTAGGGTTAAATTCACATCATCTTCGTGGTAAAGTTAATTTTTGTAGGGTTTGAGATTTAAAAAATTAAGGGATCATAATTAAGTGAATTTTAATCTACATGATAATGATTAATAATAAAGTGAAGAGGTAGAGTTAGATCGATTATTCCTTTTAAATAGATTTCTAAAAAAACATCTTCTTGTTGTGTCATTTTAATCGAAATTCATTTCAAAACTAAAAACAAAAACAAAAATTATACAATCTTCCTCCAGCAAACATCTTCTAGATTAGTAAACTACAACAAACCCCAATCCTTTAAAGTAGTTATTTATTCTATTCTATTCTATTTTATTTTTTAGAATACCTCTAATAAGTTGTTAAATTCACTTCCTCCTTTGAGAGACGACCTTGGTCAGCCACTCTGCTGCACCTAAGTACCCCAAATTACACTAATCATTTGAGGGCGCCCACGACAGCGCTTTATCAACTGTTATCATGGTATGAACAACAACATAACCAGTTGATAAATATCAATTATTTAATATTTTTCAAGAAATTATTAGTTAAATTTAACAAAAGGAATAATCATTATAACTATATGATTATATGTAAATAAATAATGAAGTAAAAAATCCCTTACCTCAATAGGTCATCGATGTTCTTCGCATGAGAACTAACCACCCAACAGATCTCTAATCACACCTCCTTCAAGAATTGCATCCATACTAGGATTTTGAAACATAATTATACCAAAAAATACTAATATAAATCCCATTATAACCATGATTAATAAAACTCCATTGCATGAATAGAAGATATGAGAGTAAAAGAGATCAAATAGGGAGAAACCTCTAGAAAAGTAACGAAAAAACTCATATATGATTAGCCTAGGTAACCACATATCAAAGATAAATCATAGGAATATAACCTTGAGGAAGGAATACCCAAAATGTTGAAGAGCAAGTCATGATGTCTTGGAGTTGAGAGAGATCTAATCCTGTTGTAGGGTTTGACTACCTGAGTGGATGGAAATGTTTTAAAACATACATCATTGTGGAATTAAAAAAAATGTAATACCCTTTCACATCATGAAATCCCTAGAATTAACTTTTTTCTGAAAAATAAGTCACATATTAATTTTTATATATTTTTAAACCTTGATACCATACAGAACATGAAACCTACTTTCATTTCATTTAACAATTAATGATGTTAAATCATCCCTTCTTCTATCTTCTAGAAACCAAACTACTCCAAAATTCCAAGGAGATTCCTCAGAGCACAATTATCCTCAGAAACACAAAAAGGGTCAATCTACATAGATACAAGCCCTTACACTGCTCCTGGACAATTCCCAGCCCCCCCACCATGAAACCTCACCAGAACTAATAAACATATCATAATATGAACCAGATCTTTCAAGAGAATCCCCTTATAGAATAACCTCCAACATCCAATGAGATACATCACCCCAAACAAAAATACATGTAACACCATCAAACATACTAACTGGAGAACCATCAGAAGCTCGAATATTATAAACCACAATTGAAGAAGCTGCCACATCCAAATTAGTGAGATAACCTAGCTCTGAATGGTCTCCATGTTCATCATTATTTTCTATAATAAAAGGATTACCATCCATTTCGACTTAGATCCCCAAAAATTATATACAAGCCCCTAGTATGAGGTGACAACAATTGGATCACTTTTAGGACCTGAATTGCTGACCTATTAATTATTAATTGCAATGTTGGGTGTAGAAATTTACACAACCATATCCCAACTCTCATTCCATTAAAGTTTGATAGTGACCTGACCATTTCCCGCCTTCTTGGGAGCGACATCCTTCTTCCTACAAAGTTCTGATGTATGTCCTATTAAAAGGTTATTAGAATAGACTATATCATATGTACTGTTTACTTTTTCATACCCAATAATTACACAAACAAAGAAATATTGTGGCATCCTTTCATAATCAATCTTCTAATTTTTATAATCTTGATGAGTGGAGAGGAAAATTCTTTCATTTAATGTGGTTCTAAGGTCAACCTCAATGAGGTCTCTCAAAAATTGGCCCAAGATATCCAATTCAGAAGACATATAAATTTTAATTGGGATTCCAGTTGAAGATGCAATTTTACAGAATATTTCAGGATTACATAAAACCCATTTCAGTCAGTATATTTTTACCCAAACCTGAGAACATGAATCAATATAATCAGTCAAATTGAACATGAGATTTAAATCATGCCTCATATTCATGAGAGATTTTAAATTAGCTAATTCAAATTTCTAGGGCCTTCAATTTATGTCAATCAAGAGGAGTTGGATATGAAAAAACCAATGACTAATTGATACACTCATCCAATAATAAAATCCCTAGGTTGAAGGGTGGGATATTGAAGCAGAGATGGAAAAAACCTAATGGGGATGACTACATTCCCCCTTTCATTACTAGTTGTTGGGATGGAGGAGGATCCACGACATTCTCATAATGGCCGAAGACGCAACTTCTTAACACCCCAATATGTTTTGAAAAATATTATTTTTAATTTTATTAATTTATTGTGTTTTATGATACACCAAAAGGAGATTTCACTACATTAATCCCTGACTTGGCTTGCATTACACGCAATCGCGACCTTCCACGATAGCGTGTGTTGTACGCAATACCCAGTTTCACTAAATGAGATCTTATTATAATATTATTACGAACTAGCCGTTATGAATAGTAATAACCACTTTTTGAAATTTTATCTTTCAAAATGGAATTCATTTTTGGATTCGGAATATCGAATTTAGATTAGGGTTAAATTTTGGTATTTTTCTGAAAACTTTCAATTTTTGATGAATAGTGAAAACATTGGGTTACTATTTAAAAACCGACTTTTTATTTAAATAATTACTTATTTTATTTAACTTTATTTTAGGTAAAAATTGATACATAATACCAATATAAGTTCAATTTAATTCATTAGAGTCATTTTATAATAATTTTAGATATATAAAAATTTTATTGAACTTTTCACCGTCTTTTACCCACCTCCTAGGAGAATTTGCAAATTTACATAAAACTTAATTTTACCGCTTCTGTGAATGGATTTAAAAAATCTGAGAGACACGGTTGATGTTATTAAGTAAAATGTGGTTCAATGAGATAAAAATAATTTTTGGTGAATAGTAACTTTTTACTTTTTTTTATCACGGTTAAAAGTAAATAGGGCAATTAACGGTAAAAATGATATTATTATTACCCTATACATGTACTAATTCTATTGGATAAGTTTAATTCGACCAAAAACTACTTAGGAATAAAATATGACCATATAGGCCCACATGGATTAGATTAGGACATTTATTATTAATTTATTTAAAGACTGGTTAAAATAGTTAAAATCAATGTTTAATAACTAAATCATTTTTAATATAGGGTTATACATAAGATAAATTTCACTATAAATATTCATTATAAATATAAAAAGATTTCCTACATAATGGTGTTTTATTTATAATTTTTAAACATTATATAATTTAATTTATTTATGTCACAATGATGATGCAGTAATTATCTTATTAATGAAATATTGACATAATTGATGTTATAAATATCCAAATAAATGTACTTTGAGACTTTTTATGAATTCCACTAATTTTCTAGGTTAATATGACATGTTAGTATTCATTTAGTTAATTTGTTTCGAACTAATTATTCTTTTAGGATTTTCACACAAATCAATTACCAAATAGTGTCAAAATTGACATAAAATAGTTTTTAAAACAAATACTATATTATTAATTGTTATTTTATTACTAAAAATATAAGGTTAGGATAAATGAATTATATAAGGTTATATATATTAATAATAAATAACTTGAGGTTCGTTTGGCTGGTTATAGTATGTTTATTAAAGTTATAGTGTAAGAAAACAGGAAGACACGGTAAAAGAAAAATTATTTAACTTAAAGTTAAATCTAAATGATAAGTTTAAAATAGTAACCTAAACTTGTCCAAATTCTATTGGATGAGAGGATTTAGACCCATCCCCACCTTATCTTCGAAATAAATTAATTTGGAGCTATTAAAAACCTTATATGACTATATAATAAAATAATATTTTGAGTTTTTCCAAAGGTGCCCCTCTCCTCCCTTATAAAAGGACACCTCCTCCCTCTCTTCCTCACACCACGTTGAGCTTTCAAGATCTGACAAGCCCGGCCAAATTCTCTTCTACACTTACCTAGAAACATCCTAGAGGTCTTGTGTTTCTTCAAAGACCAATTTTAGTGCCCTAAGAGGAGGTCTCAAAGAGGGGCTTCAAAGAAGAGGTAATGTCTGTTACCGATTCTTTCAACTTTATTTCTTCTTACACTTCTTCTTATTTAGTTGTTTCATTATGAAGTAAAAACATTACTATCACTAATATACTGATATGTTATTATACATTTTAAAAAACCCTTTTTCACCATCTATCCATCCTACGGAAAAAGAAATCACCGCGCGTGCGTACGTACGGAATACCGTCTCCACGCCGTGGTGTTATTTGTTTTTCCAACACCACCTTACTTGGATGGGTATAATGGTGTAAAGAATAACTATAAATAGTTATTATAAGATCATACTGATTCTGATATATTGTATCAACCACTCCAATTCAATTCAATAATTATGGGAAGGATATCATCGCTCGTGCGTACGTACGGACTACCGTCTCCACGACGCGATGAGATTCATTCTCAATGATTAACCCTTCATGAATGATTATAAAGTATATATAATAAGTAATAATGAAAAATATGACATAATAATTATAATTTATTTATGTATATATATATATATATTTATATCATATATTTAGTTTCATTCAATTCAATAAGGAAACGAAAACAACATTCATGCGTACGTACGGCCTACCATCTCCATGAACGGTGTATTTCATTCCTTTTATCGATCTATAATATATATGTGTATGATGAATATATATTATATATAAATCATTTTTACATTCTGGAATTATTTTAATCAGGATATAAGTAATAATATCAAGAACAACAAGTCAAAACTCATAGGATAAATGAAATGATTTTACCCAAAACGCTGCTTTAACATGGAATTTACAGAAAAATGAGTAATATAAAGTCATAAGTGAGACATATATGATATCATAACAATGAATATGATTATGTAATAAGTCAATGAAATTACTTAAATCATTATACAGGAGGTTTGGATCCATACGAAGCATATCGGACCTAAGGTAAGGGATAATTTTTCAAATCTCATTTTTTTCCGAGATTGCTTATTCATAAGTATTTACTGGGGTTAGTTCTATCATCTATGTCCATGTTTTATAAAAGTGTTTTCATGTATGTTTAAATTCCTTTTTAACCATCTTTGACTTTTACTACATGGTATGTAAGGAATCTTTTTTTACCATACGAGATACTTTTGGACTTTTCTGGTAAAAGTACGAGAAGAATGTTTTTTTAACTTATACGGCATGAAAGGATTTTTACGGTTTTATAAAGACTTATTTTCATGAAGCTTCCTCCAAAATATTTCATTACTATTATCAAAAAAATATCTTTCTTTTCAAATTTCATGACGTTTTGTGAAAAGAAATTTATTTTGAAGAAGAAAGGATATTTTCCTCCAGAATTCATTTCATGTATTTTATCAAAACCAGTTTTCCATCTAAGATGAAATTAATTCATATGTGTATGTTTAAAGTTTAATGTCTCTATGATTTACATGGTTCAATTTTCTTATGATTAAATTTCCATTTGTTTTATATGGATTATGAAATGATTGTATGATTTTTATGAAACCCATTTTATTCATTGGGTTGTGATGAATGTTTGAAGTTTATTTTGTGGCACAAGTAAGAATGATTTCATTATGAGATGGGTGGGACCTATATATCCCTTAAATGCATTGGGTAAAGATTTATATCTCATGAGATAGACATGGCTGGAATGGTATGTTAATCTGGTTCAGCGTTACAGGACTGAAACGAGGAGTGAACTCGATTCAGAAAGGGACTTTGTCCACTAAGATGGTCTTGGCAGTAATGTCTTGGCTACAATGGAAATCATGACATGTGCTGAATGGTTTCCACAATTACATTTTTTATTCCCATTGTATTTTTTCATGGTTGATGTTCCATTATGATATATTCCTTACGTACTTCCATGATTTATGTCTTTGCTCAAGATTTTGATGTTTAAATTTCATGTTCAAGGTTTTTCTTTCAAATGTTTATGGATTGTTTTATGTTCTCTATGTTTTCCCTTACTGAGAGTTTGAGATCACCCTTTATATGTTTTCTCTTTCCAAGGATTTAACGAAATGTTTTAGGTAAGGAAATAAAAATGGTATGATCGTTATGGGAGTTGTTGAAGATCCTTCACCACGATTAGAAGATAATATTCCGAGTTTCCAAAGACACTAAACTATTACGGTCCTTGTGTATCTGTTTTTGTTATGTATTAAGTATTCAGAAAAAGTAATGTAATGTCCATGTACGTCAAACTTCGGGCCTCTAAAGTTGGTATTAGAGGAAAGGTTTAGTCAAACTTAGGAAACTAGGATGCGAAAACGTTAGTGATATCCCTAGAGATATTTCTAAGGTATGTCAAGGGATGTCTCTAAGGATAAGTATATGTATAGGATATAGTCCTATAACTATGGTAACGATCTTATAATTTAACCTAAGATGTTAGATATTGATGTTACTCCCCCTTTATTATGTTGTTTTCCCTAGCTTGATTTTTTCCTCTCACATTATTCTTTTTGGGTTTTAGACGATGGCTGGAACCCGAAGGAATCGTGTTGATCAATGTAATGGACAATGCAATGATTTTCCTCCTGAACAAACCAATGTTATGGGAGATGGAGTGAAAAATCTTATTTCTATTCTTACACAAGCTATGAATCATTCTGGACTTCCAAATGAGCAGAGAAGGGAACAATATTCTATTGAGTCCTTCATGAGGCAACGACCACCTTTTTTCCTGGGTTCTTTCGATCCACTTGTTGATGAACAATGGATCAGTACCACTGAAATGATATTTTCAGTTCTTCAATGTTCTGAACATGATAAAGTCATCTTATCAGTATATCGTTTCTAAGGTGAATCTTATCAATGGTGGAATCTTATCAAGAACATGAGGCCAAGAGATGAAATTGAGTCCATGGAATGGGACGAGTTCAAGAACTTATTTTTCAATAAGTAATTCACTTGTATTCTTCGAACAAAGATGGAGAAGGAGTTTATTTAACTAAAGAAAAATGATGATGAATCTGTTGGTATATATGAACTAAATTTTACAAGGCTTTCAAGGTATGCATCTGGCATTATCATCCAACCTGAAAGTAAAGTTGATCAATTTTTCAGTGGCTTAAATCCAAATCTTAGAAGGGCATTATCTATAAGAGACTTCAGTAGCTATAAAAAAATTGTGCGTTGTGCTATCAAGGTAGAAATGGAAGTTGGTGTTACATATCCGTCTCATGGTTTTGACAAGATACGAAAGATGGAGTTCATGGAGAAATATCATAATAATGGTAAAAAGAATATGAATGTTTTCTTATTCTCAAAGGGTGGAAAGAATCATGGGCGATATTGTCTTAAAGGGACTCGAAAATGTTTTAAGTGTGGAAAAGAAGGTCATCGAGCAGTTGAGTGTCTAAGTAATGGAAAAAGGGTTGCTAATGATGTGAATAAAGAAAACACTGCAGAGAACACACCACCAACACTTCAATGCTTCAAGTGCAATGAAATGGGGCATTATTCTAATCAATGACCCAATCCAAGGGTTAATGATGATCGACATGAGCAACCACTTAAGGCAAAGGACAAAGTGAAGTCACATGCGATCACTATTGGCGATGTTGAATATGACAACGATGTGGTGGAATGATTAAGTGTTTATGTAATGGGATTCCAAAATAATGTTTTATATAGTATTGTAGAATATTGGAATATTTATGTATTGGTCTATTGTGGTTTTCAATAATTTTATGGTACCGGTAACCATGGAAAGTTATTGAAATATTTTTGGAAAGGAGATGAAATGTGCATATGGAAGGGATAAGGAGAAAATAATATGATAGTAATCAGGAGCTCATGACTAAAATAAGGACAAAGGCATATCATGGTTTGAGTATATAGAAATTTTGGGATTTTGGTACGTTGAAAGAGTTAACTTTTGACATCATTCATGTTTTCACTAAGGTTAAATGGGTATTCATTTTTCAAGAGAACACCTGATTAAGGTATTCACATGATTTGAATGTGATCAACAAGATATATCGAGGAAAAATGATTGTATTCACATGCTCGGTAGATGACATTTCTAGTAATTGTTTTCTTTATACTATAAGCTTGGACATAAGTATTTTGGATAAGCCTAAAGATTTGAAATGAATTATGTTGAACATAAGTTAGTTTAAGGCTAGAACTGTTTTAGATATTATCGATGGAATGTCATAAGGATTTAATTTTAGAAAAGGGACCACCTGCAGGACGGGCGACAACCCGTCGCGTCGGACAAGGCTGTGGGAATCAAACCCACAACCGAAGTGCGACTGGACTTTATCGCATACCAATGGCCTACAGGAAGTCCCTGGTCAGTAGAAACTAGTTTTATTTTATTAAGCGGTATGATATATGAAGTATAAGTCCATGTTTGGAATCATATCTGATTAACCTCACCATAGATGGAATTATGTATATTTGATAACTTTTGCAAACCTTTTGTTTGAAATAGATGGAATGACCCATCATTCTATCACATGATCTGTTAACACTTCATGAATAACAAATTCAACTTCATTTCTTTAAGAGATGAAGTGGAAATTGTTCAATTCACGAACAATAGTGAGATTGTACCAAAGTCATGTAAGTATTTCTTTTAATTAATCAAATTTTGGGAAATGATCTGGAAAACCAAAAATGTTTTCCTAGTGCCCTTATATTCAATGAATCAGATGGTACCTTAGATCATCACAAATATATGGCTTTTTGAATGTTGGATTTTTCATAGCCATGTTCTCTACCACTCTCCATCAGAACTTGATGGTTATATTTTTCTTCCATATCCATATTTTCACCTAGGTTCTCCTATGTGGAAACCATGTGATTAGTTAATTGGGGTAACCGTTAAATTTCATACTTTAGTTATTAAAGTCAAGTTTTTGTATTCCTTTTTACGATATGGGTTTCAATTAAGGAAACATTCAAGTAGTAAACCATTTATGATGCCGATGAATTTCAAGGGTGAAATTCATTTTAAGGGGGATAGAATGTAACGCCCCAAGATTTTTTTGAAAAATATTCTTTTTAATTTTATTGATGTCTTGTGTTGTACGCTACACCAAAATGAGCTTGCACTATACGCATCCAAGACTTGGTTTGCATTACATGAAATCATGACCTTCCACGATAGCGTGTGTTGTACGCAATACCAAGTTTCACTAAACGAGATATTATTATAATATTATTATGAACTAGCTGTTATGAATAGTAATACCCAATTTTTGAAATTTTATCTTTCAATATGGACTTCATTTTTGGATTCAGAATATCGAAATTAGCTTAGGGTGAAATTTTGTTATTTTTCTGAAAACTTTCAATTTTTGATGAATAGTGAAAACACTGGGTTACTATTTAAGAACAGAATTTTTATTTAAATAATTATTTATTTTATTTAACTTTATTTTAGGTAAAAAACAGATACATAATACCAATATAAGTTCAATTTAATTCATTGGAGTCATTTTATAATAATTTTAGATATATTAAAATTTTATTGAACGTTTCACCGTCTTTTACCCACCTACTAGGAGAATTTGCAAATTTACATAAAACATAATTTCCCGCTTCTGTGAATGGAATTTCAAAAATCCGAGAGACACAGTTGATGTTAGTATGTAAAATTTGGTTCAATGAGATAAAAATAATTTTTGGTCAATAGTAACTTTTTACTTTTTTTTACCACGGTTAAAAGTAAATAGGGTAATTAAGGGTAAAAATGATATTATTATTACTCTAACACATGTCCTAATTCTATTGGATAAGTTTAATTCGACCAAAAACAACCTTAGGAATAAAATATGACCATTTAGGCCCACTTTTATTAGATTAGGACATTTATTATTAATTTATTTAAAGAAGGGTTAAAATAGTTAAAATCAAAATTTAAAGACTAAACCATTTTTAATATAGGTTTATACATAAGATAAATTCGACTATAAATATTCATTAGAAAGATAAAACGATTTCCTACTTAATGGTGTCTTATTTATAATTTTTAGACATTAAATAATTCAATTTATTTATGACACAATGTTGACAGAGTAATTATCTTATTAATGAAATACTGACATAATTGATGTTATAAATACCCAAATAAATGTAATTTAGACTTTTTATGAATTAAAATAATTTTCTAGGTTAATATGACATGTTAGTATTCAGTTATTAAACTTCATTAGAACTAATCAATCTGTTAAGATTTTCAAAAAAATAAATTACCAAATAGTGTCAAAATTGACATAAAATAGTTTTTAAACAAGTATTATATTATTAATTGTTATTTTATTCATAAAAATCTATGTTTCGGACAAATGACTTAGATACGGTTATATATATTAATAATAAACATCTTCGGGTTCGTTTTTCTTGTTATAGTAAGTTTATTAACCATATAGTGTAAGAAAACAAGAAGACACAGTAAAAGAAAAATTATTTAACTTAAAGTTAAATCTAAATGATATGGTTAAAATAGTAACCTAAACTTGTCCAAATTCAATTTGCTGAGAGTATTTCGACCCATCCCCACCTTAGCTACTAAATAAATCAATTTGGATCTATTAAAAACCGAATATGACTTTATAATCAAATAATATTTTGAGTTTTTCCAAAGGTGCCCCTCTCCTCCCTTATAAAAGGACACCACCTCCCTCTCTTCCTCACACCACTTTGAGCCTTCAATCTTGGAAAACCCCTGAATAATTTTCTTATCCACTTCCCTATAAACATCCTAGAGGTCCTAGGCTTCTTCAAAGACCAATTTTGTGCCCTAAGAGGAGGTCTCAAAGAGGCGCTTCAAAGAAGAGGTAATGTCCGTTACCGATTATTTCAACTTTATTTCTTCTTCCACTTCTTCTTCTTTACTTGTTTCACTATGAAGTAATAACATAAGTATCACTAATATAATGATATGTTATTATATGTATTAAACAACCCTATTTCACCATCTATCTATCCTACGGAAAATGAAATCACCGCGCGTGCGTACGTACGGAATACCGTCTTCACGCCGTGGTGTAATCTGTTTTTCCAAAACCACCTTACTTGGATGGGTATAATGCTGTAAATAATAACTACACATAGTTATTATAACATAATATGGATTCTGATATATTGTATCATCCACTCCAATTAAATTCAATATTTATGGGAACGATATTATCGCTCGTGCATACGTGCAGACTACCGTCTCCACAACGCGATTAGATTCATTCTCAATGATTAACCATTCATGAATGATTATAAAGTATATATAATAAGTAATCATGAAATATATGACATAATAATGATACTGGATTTATGTATATATATATATGTATGTCATCTATTTAGTTTCATTCAATTCAATAAGGAAACGAAAACAGCGTTTATGCGTACGTATGACCTACCGTCTCTATGAACGGTGTATTTCATTCCTTTTATCAATCTATAATATATATGTATATGATGAATATATATTATATATAAATCATGTTTTACATTCTGGAATTATGTAAATCATGATATAAGTAATAAAACAAATAACGACAAGTCGAAACACATACGATAAATGAAATGATTTTACCCGAAACGCTGCTTTAACATGGAATTTACAGAAGAACGAGTAATATAAAGTCATAGGTGAAACATATATGATATCATAAAAAATAATATGATTATGTAATAAGTCAATGAAATTATTTAAATCATTATATATCATATTCGGATCCATTCGAAGCATATCGGACCTAAGGTAAGGGATAATTCTGCAAATCTCATTTTTTTCCGAGATTGTTTATTCGTAAGTATTTATTGGGGTAATTTCAATCATCTATGTCCATGTTTTATAAAAGTGTTTTCATGTATGTTTAAATTCATTTTTAACCATCTTTGAAATTTACTACATGGTATGTAAGGAATCTTTTTTTACCATACGAGGTACTTTTTTTACTTTTCCAGCAAAAGTACGAGAAGAATGTTTTTTTAACTTATATGGCATGACAAGATTTTTATGGTTTTATAAAGACTTATTTTCATGAAGCTTCTTCAAAAATATTTCATGACTATTTTCAAAAAAAATATCTTTCTTTTCAAATTGCATGACG
Source organism: Viscum album (assembly GCA_963277665.1). NCBI lineage: Eukaryota > Viridiplantae > Streptophyta > Magnoliopsida > Santalales > Viscaceae > Viscum > Viscum album. The sequence continues at coordinate 1,399,487,888 of OY728121.1, read as the reverse complement.
TTTTTTGAAAAGAAATTTATTTTGAAGAAGAAAGGATATTTTCCTCCAGAATTCATTTCAAGTGTTTTATCAAAACCAGTTTTCCATCTAAGATGACATTATTTCATATGTGTATTTTTCAAGATTAAGGTCTCTATGATTTACATGGTTCACTTTTCTTATGATGAAATGTACATTTGTTTTATATGGATTATGAAATGATGGCATGATGTTTATGAAACCCATTTTATTCTTTGGGTTGTGATGAATGTTTTAAGTTTATTTTGTGGAATAAGTAAGAATGATTTCATTATGAGATGGGTGGGACCTATATCTCCCTCCAATTCATTGGGTAAAGATTTATATCTCATGAGATAGCCATGGGTGGAATGGTAAGTTAATCCGGTTCAGTGTTACAGGAATGAAACGAGGAGTGAACTCGATTCAGAAAGGGACTTTGTCCACTAAGATGGTCTTGGCAGCAATGCCTTGGATACTATGGAAATCATGGCATGTGCTGAATGGTTTCCACAATTACATGTTTTATTCCCATTATATTTTATCATGGTTGATGTTCCATTATGATATATTCCTTACGTACTTCCACGATTTATGTCTTTGCTCAAGATTTTGATGTATAAATTTCATGTTCATGTTTTTGCTTTCAAATGTTTATAGATTGTTTAATGTCCTCTATGTTTGCCCTTACTGAGCATTTGAGCTCACCCTTTATATGTTTAATCTTCCCCAGGATTTAAAGAAATGTTTTAGGTAAGTAAACAAAAAGGGGAAGATCGTTATGGGAGTTGTTTAATATCTTTCACCATGATTAGAAGATAATATTCCGAGTTTCCAAAGACACTAAACTATTACGGTCCTTGTGTGTCTATTTTTGTTATGTATTAAGTATTCCGCAAAAGTAATGTAATGTCCATGTACGTCATGCTTTGGGACTCTACAACTTCTACCCCTTCACTGATCCTGATTTTATTATGAGGTTTCATGATATTAACCTTGGTATGAAGGTCCTTGTTATTTGCGAAGGTGATCCCCTGATCCCACTACCAGTTCTAGAGTTTACGAAGGCATTGAGATTTCTAAAAATAAAATTGGTTGCATGATTCATTAATAAATGGCCTTCAGTGGATGACTTTGATAGGTTTTTCTTCAAAACAAGGGGACTTTGTGAATGAGCAGTTATCGGTCCATTAGATAAGAGGCATTTTATGGTGCAATGTTCTTCATTGGATGATTTTTTTTCCATGCTCAGTCGTGCCCTCCTATGAAGTTCGGTGGCTATGGATTCAGTCTGTTTCGTTGGAGCTATGATCTATACATGCATCGTGATTCTCCTTCCTTTACAGTTTGGGTAAGACTTCCTCTGCTACATCTCATATTTCAAAATCCAGTGATTATACATATGATAGGAAATTTAGGGGGCAGTTTCTCTGTGTTGATTCGAGTACTAATTTTGTATGCCATCTGATTAACCTATGCATGTGTGTGGAGGTTGATGTGTCGAGGCCACCGGTCGAGTTTTTGTGCATTGTAGCCTATGAGGAGGGGTGGTGTAAGCATCTAGTGGCCATTTACCATTTGGTGGATTTCAGATCATATTGTCATCGACTGGGTCACTCGGACAGTAACTGAAGATGTGGTGTTCAACAAGGGAAGGATTCAGTTCAGGTGAGGAAGGGAGATGCTGTTAAAAAGGAGAATCAATTTTCGATCAAGGTGGTGCAGAGTAAATAAGGAGAAAAAGAAGTTTATGAACCCTCTATATCAGGGGTATTGTTTCGGATTAAGTAGTATTTGAGGGACCGTGACACTGGTAAATTAGTTGAAAAGCATACTGATGATCCATTTTGACAATCACATGAAGCTGAAGGGGAGAATTTCTCTTGGAAGGAGGTTGTGGCTTGGACAGAAGGGCTTGATATTGAACCCCAAATCAATCTAATTCATAGTGTCGCTACTTTGGGGGTCATGAAACAATCAGCAAGAAAGGGATTGTTCCATGATGGTGTTCATACCAACAACACTTTTCTGTGTTTGGACTCTGATGATTTATATAATATCTACCCTATGATCTGTATGTAGGAACAACAAAAGGTCTTGAGTTTGAGGAGGATTAGAGAGTATCAAAGGCTCTTGAAGAGGGGAATATCCTTAAGATGATGAAGGTAATGGGTTTCAAGGACTACACACATTTACACGAACTGATGGAAACACGATTAGGTAAAAAATCTAATCCATGTTAGAAAGAAATGTCATACGCCTCCATGATTGTTGTGTAGGATAAGTCTCAAGTTACAGTTCATGGAAACAACAATGACATGATTCATGTGGGTTTTAAATATAATTCAAACTATAAAAAAAATGTAAAAGGAATCTAAAGAACCTATCCTCCACTCTCAGGAGGCAATGGTGGATGAATTTCTTTATGTCAACATTCTGTAGGACGAGGTTGAGATGATGGGAAAAAATATTCAAGTAGAGGTCTACAACAAGGAGGCTAATTGGATGGAAAAATAGGATATGATCCTGATGAGAGGCTTCAATGATGGGAAAATCTTCAAAGAAGAGTATATTCGAACTTGGGACAAAATGGAATCTCACTTTGAAGTTGTTATCGGCGAAGATATTATTTCTAAGGTATGGATTATGAGTTGTAAAATTTATAGAGAGAAAAGTACCAAAAGGATGAGGCTATGCTTTGATGGATTTGCATTATATTACAAGGCTTCCCCTACAGATTGATTGGGGATGCTTTCTCACTTTTCCTAAAATTTTATTTTATTTTGAAAAAGTTAATTTTCAATCAGTCTGTCAATCATTGAATCCACTAATTGACACCAAATGGGAAACATGATCAGAAAAATTCCAAGGCTTCAAGCCATTAGAATGTAAAATAATTTGAATAAAATAATTTTTATAGTTCTCAATTATCTCAGTAATAGAGCCATTAGAGGCTGATACATGAGAAGCATTACCTTTCTCAATTGGGCATTGGGGGTGGGGGGAATACTTAAAGGAAGAAAAAGAGACACTCGGGAACCCTATATCTAGTGGTGAACCCCTAGAGACCTCCACAAAATCTTGAGAACATTAACAATTTGAGCTAGCCAGAGATTTCCCCATGTCATTCTCCATGAGCCGATGAAGACTTCATGGGGATCAAATTAACAATTAAGGTTAGGAATTGGAACCATGTTGACGATTCCAATTTACCCTAGCGAGAGCTCCGAAGCCTCTTTCATCTGTCTCGTCTATTATAAATAAATAAATATATTTTTATAATTATATATATTTGAACATATATTATATATAAAATTATAATTATAATAAATATATTTATTATTTTAATATATTCATTATAATTTTATTATTATCTAAATATAAATTTATATTTTTAAGAATATTTTTTAAAAAATTATATATAACTATAATTTTACAATTTACTATGTTCATGCCATATATATACACATGTACAAAGGTTCTGTATATATATACATATCATGTATATATGCACATATATATACATTCACATACATACATTTGTTCACATACGACATATATATAAACAAACAAGTAGAACACACACACACACACCCACAACATAATACATATACATATATACACATAAAAATTGATATAAATATATATGTTCTAATATCACATACTAACAATACATCATTTATATTAATATAATTATATCAATTAATAAAATTTATATACCAATATATCAGATTTATACTAATTAGATCGATTCATTTTGTTATTAATGTATATAAACAAATGTTAAACGTTTTTACTAATATAAATTTGATAATTATATACATATAATTACGAAAATAAGATATATTTTTAAAAAAATTATATAAATAATATTTTTATATTCTATTTACATATATATATATATTTGTAATATAAATATTGATTTAAAATATGTAAATAATTATATTTATTTATAATTATAGTTATAATCAAATATATTTATAAATATTAATAAATAATTGTTAATATATGTATATAATTATATATATAAATATATATAATATATTCATTAACATAATTGTATAAATAACTATAAACATAATAAATATATTTCTCATTAAAATATATCTATTATATTTTTATAATAATATATATTTTTATACAATTGTATATATTTAAATAATTATATATTTATTTATCAATATATTAATGTATATAGTTATAAATGTAACAAATAGATTAATTATTTAAGCAGATTTAACACAATTTTGTAATAATATAAACATATTTCTATATAATTATAATTATAATTATAACTATATATATATAATTATAAATAAATATATTCACAAGTATTTTTATATTTTTATTAAAATATATAAATAATTATATATACTAATACATTTATATATATATTTACTAACATATAAATATATATAATTATAAATATAATAAATATATCTATTAAAATTTTAAAAATATTTAAATTAATAATTTAATATATATTTATATTTATATAAATATGTTATAAAAACATTATATATATTTTTGAATTATTAAAAAATATATTTTAATATAACATATTTTTATAAATTATATACTAGCATTTTTTAATTAATGTATATAAATAATTTTTTTTAAATTAACATGATCATTTCCTATATATTAATAAAAACATTTATTAAAAGTTTTTATCATTGCTAAAAAAGCGCTGATATAGCTCCACCATTATCAGAGCTAAAAAATATCTAATAATGGGTACACCTTTATTAGAGCTCTTAGATAGCACTGATAAAGTAACCCTTTTATCAGTTCTTTATGCTTAGCACTGATAAAAGAAAACACTAGGAAATGTTCGATTTGTGGTAGTGCATGTCAGTTGATGAATTGGGTTTTCTATATACAAAAATTGATAGAACTCATTACAATTTAGGTCAAAATGAAGAGATCATATTGAGAATGAAGATACATATGACGATGATGAAGTTCTATATATATGAAATATATAGATTTGATGTTTGTTTCTTCTTTTGGTATGTTTCCTGTACCCTCATATTGTCATGTAAAATTATATATCTAAATATAAAAGGATAAAATTGATTTGTTGGTGAAAAATGCATTTTTATGATATGGTAGACATTATATGAATTCATTCTTATACCAATTATTTAAAAAAATTAGTATAGTTTGGAGAATCATCGGTATAGCCTATACTAATGGTTCTCCAAATTTTTGGGTATATGGCTATTGGGAAATTCCTATACCAATGATTTTTAGTGAACCATTTGTATAAAAGGAATAATTTTTTGGTTTACCAAATAGTTCACTTGGAACTGTTGGTATTTCTCTACGCCAAAAGTTTTGAAGTGAACTGTTAGTATAGCTTTATACCATCGGTTTCGAAGCCATTGGTATATAACCCCTAGTTCCCAGACCTGCAGTACAACCACCCTACCCACAAAACCAGTAATAACCATCTGAACCTATATAAATATCCACCAGAAGCCACACCATCACCCCACCTTTTTCAATTACCTAAAACAAACACCGCCAACCAATACACAAATAATAATTACACTAGAATCCAATTAATGAATTAAACCAATGATAACACACATTCAAAAAACACATATTTTCATTCTGAACTAATCATCAAACATATGATATCATAAATATAAATAAAAAATGTAAATGATCAATCTGTACCTCATCACCATCATTATAATCACAATAATTTTCACCATCATCCCCAGCAATATCCTCGACTTTATCCTTATTGTCAGCCTTGTCACCATCCCCAACCTCATTTTCACCCTCATCCACTCCATGACCACCTCCATCACCATCACCGGTAACATCAACCTCCCAACCACCACTAGGACCACTTCTTGGTGGAAAATATAATGTATTAATTTTCAACACATATGTTTCATAATCTATAGAGGTATCTAGTTGATGTTATGGAAAAAATACTTCCATAAATTTAATAAATTCATTTTTGTCCTATTGAATATGTTCACACTAAAATATGATGATTTTAAGCCTTTTTCCAGGTCCTAAGCCCGTGATACTAGTGCGTTAGATTTTTCTAGCTCTATGCTACAAGAAGTAGCACCTGAAGTGGACTAATTTCTATTAGGTACAATACTCTTCCCTAATCAACAATGTACTCTTCAATTGTTCTTATCTCCCAACATCGGATATAAGTGATCGTTTGTCCCTAATTTGTCACCTTCCAACTCATCAAGGGACTCCAAATCACATAGTTACAAATAATAGAAGAATATTTATTTAAAAAATAGTTATTAAATTGGGAAATAAACATATTAAAACAAATAATCTACTATTGGGTCAGTTCTTTTACCATGATACCATCTTTCTTCTTTCTACCTAAGATAAATAGTTTAGCTCAAGGCACACATCCTTCAATAATGAAAACCTCCCTCTACAATGACATTGAATGTATAAATCTATAATTGAATATAGGTTACTAATAATGAATTTCACAAATATAATAAAATGTATATACTCGACATAGTAATGTAACATAAGATTACTATTTAAGATATAAAAATATAAATTGAACACAATAGAATGAATTTAACAAAATTAATTATGATTTAAACTACTAAATAATATTAAATATTTTCTTTACAATTTAAAATGTTATAATAGTTACCATCCCAACCTTATTTCATATTATCATGTGCAATTTATACACAACCATGTCAATGATGGGAATCAATACATGAAAATATAAAATAGTATAATTGCATCAATTTATCATAATAGCATATAATTGAGAAAAAACATATATAGTGGGAAAATAATGGTTTAAAAAAACCTGTTAAGATTTTTATATCCATACCTATCATTATATATTCCATTACACATATCCACTTCTAGTTTATCTACCATTTCACATTATATGTATTATAATTTAGGAAACATATATTAAATATCTAATCAATCAAGGAATTATAAGGAAACTTTTATAACAATCCATTTTCCATTTCCATTATAGTATACCCCTTCTTTTTTCCTTCCAGAATACTTCATCTTTCTCAGGGGTAACTACATATTATAATAGAAGAGAAACTATGTCACCCATTTCACAAGACAATTAGACTTACTATTAATTAGCCTAATATATATAGAAATTTCAGGGAATAATGAATGCATGAAAAAAAAGAAAGACATGATTAAAATATATAGAATTGAATTTAAATTGAATAATCTCATTCACATACCACTGGAATAATCCACCATGTAACTGTGAGGAGATGTAAAGGTATAGTGAGGGAGAGAGGGAGGGGTGTTTACACATCCCATAACAATAGAGGTTAAGGGGTTGAACTACTCAAATGCACTATGAGTGGTTATATGGTCATCCAAGCATTAATAAGAATTTGGAAATTAAAACTTTATGTAATGTAAAAAATGAATTTATGAATTAAATTACAAGAATTTCATGAACCTACAACACAAACCGTATGTAGGAGGTAAAGGGATATCATTTCATATAAATACATTTACATTCCCATGATTTTAAGTTGAAAATAAAATTTTAAATCATTATATCTTGTTGTGAAAAAATTGAAAAATAAACTATAAATTTTTATACAATGAGGGTTACTTTTAGTAGCATGAAGTATCCTAGAAAAAATGATTCCAAAAGTAATAAAAATATTAAAAATTAATAAATTATTCATTGAATGCTACTAAAAATCCTTCAATTTCTATTTAACCTCCTCTATTTTCAAGGTATTAAATCACCTATATTTTTTTATTATATACTATATTCATAAAATACTAGAAGAACTTTAAAATAATAAACACTTATAATGATTATGGACATTATCTTCTTTACAGTTCTGGTTTTCTTTTGTAGAAATGGCTACCAACACATGATTTCATAGAGTAAATAATGGATTTCATTTTTATTTAAATAGGAATATCCAGATTCAAAATGACTTAAATTACATTTACCATATTCTCTAATTTTATATATTTCCACATTCCCTAAATTTCTTTATTTACTAATTATCTAATTTTATATATTTTATTTACTCTTTTGGTTATTTATTGAGAGAGACCAAATTAACTTTAAGTACATTTTTCTTATCCACATTTCTTCTATTTGATGAGAAATTTATCCTAAAAAATTACTTTTTTCCTTCATGTTGACATTTTTCCTTTCAATGGATTCCATCATGGTAAAATATTATCTTTCCAAACATTTATTCTTCCGAGATAAATCTAATTTAAGAAAACCAACTTCCATTTTATTTTTTGGACACTGAAATTTTTTTCTTAAGGATTTAAGAACCACCTAATTGTTTTAGGAACATTCTCTATATTGAAAACTCAATGTTTTTGTTACTAATTATTCTTCTACAATATCTGCATCTCATTTAGTCACATAAGGAGAATATGAAATCTTAAATTTTTAAGAAAAAACAAAATGAGTGTGTGTTTTAAATTTATAAAGAATAAAAATATTATTCACCAATTATAAATTACCCTTTTCATTGAACACCATATTATTTTTCTATTTCATAATTTTTAGTATAGGCATATGGTATTTTTCTTTAACATATTCAGTTTGACCACATATTAAAGGAATCACATCATCTTCTTCAATTCTTATAGAAGGATTCAGGTCCAGGTACATTAACATGGGCTCTCTATAGATCTGTGTTATTATATTCCATGTACCTCATGTTATGGAATAATAAACATCATTCTTGTGTATGTTTGATGGGGGGGGGGGTGAAGTAGGTTATTCACATATTTAATTTTTTACCAATTAGTGTCCTACTTCATATCGTTTCCCTATGTTTTATAGAACAATGATTTAATATATCAGATATTCAATTCATGTACAAGTGATAAAATTTTGATATCCATAATTTATTTAAATAGAAAAATTATAAATGAGTATCATACTTTCTTCTTATCTTGGTATGGAATCATAATCAACCCCTAACTATGGAGCTATTTATTACCATCCTTATTGTTTTTATTTCTAACCAATAAGTCCTAAAAGATCAATTTTAAAAACGATGTATTAACAAAAATAATGTAAATTTTCAATTAAAAACATAAAATTTTATTAATACCTTGAGCTCAGTACACATCCAATATGAAATCTTTTCATGATAATATGCTACTTAACACTGATTCATGGAAGGTGTGTCCTGTAAATCTATACAAACCTTAGATCACCATAGACTATACAACTATTCATATATTCTATCCACATCTCAGAGATTTCGTTGATTCATTATTTCCACACAACCTCACCGTCAAGAAAATAAAAATGAAGTTAGAACCAAAAAATTAATTTATATAAATAAAATTATTGAATATTGTTAAATCCAATGAATTTACCCTCTCATATTTGTGCCCAAGAATTATCCTTTACATCATTTGGAAGGTGTCTCTATCAAAGTGTCTTTGAGGGAATGATGTTAGAGTATTTGGGAACAATATCAAATATTTGTGCCCAAACATTATCATGTAATTCATTTGGATGGTGTCTCCAATAGAGTGGCCTAACGAGAATGATGTTAGAGTATTTTGAATGCATCTCAAAAAAATTCCTACATTCACTCCCTATTATTAAAATTATTTTATTTTCTTCATTGTACTACAACATCATCTATGTGGGGTGGTTTCACAATGCACACATGTGTGTACTCTCACATCTCCTAGAAAATGATCAACCTTTTAAATAAAAAACAATTATTATATCAAATCATATTATAATGAATATTAATTATGTTAAAAAATTTACTAGGGTTCTATACATTTACCTGAGATAGTCTTATTAGTGGATGATGTCGGATCCTCATTCACTAGAGGAAATTGAACCTCTATTGATGTAGTTAGACCTAATGTATAATTTGGAGGCTCAGAATATTTCAGAGTATAATTAGAAGGGGAAGGAATGTAGAATCTTGAGGTGAAGGAAGTATAAGGAAATTTATATATACTGGAAATATTTGTAAATTTATAATATGGATGGGGAGTAGGAGAAATCATCGGAGAAGTTAATGACAGCTAAGGAGGATCATATGATAATGGTAAAGAAAACATTGGGTACCTAAATATCCGGGGTTTATCTAAAAACACTACAGGATTAGAAGGTGTCCTAGATTTTATGTTAAGGGAAGGGATGGGGTCTGATCATGTAATCCGAGTGGAATGTGTACATTTAATGCCACCCCTTGTAACATTTGGCTGATCAATGAAACCACTAGGCTGGCTATAGAATAATTGTCACCGATATGGTGGATCTTGAATACAAGTTAAAAAGAAAATTAATCAAATTACATTATAATATATTGATATATATATTTTAAATAAGCTACCCACACCATGCACCAAAGGTGGTATTCCTATATCTCTCAATAAACAATTATTGTCTATCATTCTTTTTCTTTGTATCTCTTCAATGTTTTTTGTTTTTTTATCTGAAAAAAATATTAATTTAATTATAAATCCATAATAGATGTGTAAGAAAAATAATACATAAGATGAGACTAGACTTAATCAAGGAATAAAAATTCTCAAACCAATTTAATGATACATAGAGATTTAGAAAAAATCATTTGATATTTATTGGGAACAAAGTCAAAACATCAAATTAAGGTGATTTGAAAATGAATACGTTCAAATTAGCATGTATATCATTGGTATGATATTGTTTTATTATATTTCCAATTTGATCCAATTAAATTATTTTTGAGGTCCTTTGGTATATTTTTGTCAATTAATTAGGTCATTTGTCCATTTTAATTTATCGTAGGTTATTTGGTTCATTATGGCCAATTTAAAAGTTTATTTTTCCAATTTTATTTTATTAGTTCATTTGTGTCATTTTATCATTTTATTAGTTATGTAATTATTTTCATTTGATTTCATATTCATGTAAATTTATTTAAAATTTCAAATTTAATTGATATTATTTTTTATTCCAATTTAGTAGTTTTAGTTTTTTTGGTTTTCTAGGTTCTGATAATGTTTTTGTGGATATTTGAAAATGAAACTCAAATAAAACTACAAGAAATGTATATTAAAATGTAACCTGATGTTCAAATTGGAAATAAGATATTTCTAGTCAATAGAAATACAATTTTAATTATATAATCCTTAACAACCTATGTCGAGGTAAATAAAGAAACCTAGGAAATAGATGGGTGATTATATATGTATCCCACCACAACATTAGGTTAATAAATGTCCAAAAATTGAATTATTGGAGTTATCATAAATAATAAATAGATCTGAGACAATATTAGAAGGGATGGTGTCAATTCCAGCATCACCATCACCAAAAATATGAATTTGGATTACATAAATAATGAAAAAAAATTCTGGTTGAAGATGATATTTTATATAGCAATCATGTGTCACCACTAATGCCAATATATATGGCTCATCAGTAGCAAGAGTGTGAGTAATTTAAATAATTGAGAATCCATAATCCTCAATAAATGTGACATGACTCATCATCATTTCAAATGACTTTCATTTCATCATAGTGACTAGGCCATGAGAGTAATAATCCAATATTTTTATTTTCTCAATGACTCCAGAATAAGAAATTTTTTCAAATTTTTGTCTAATATCTGATACACTGGCATAAAAGACTATTTTTCTAGATACCATAACACCATAATGTTATATTTTTATGTTCATAACTTGTTCTATGATAATAAATCTATACCAATTGATGAAAATTGATTTTCATTCACGAACCACGAAATTTGGACCAAAATCTAAAGCTATTATTTTCACAGAGATAGACACTTTAGGAAAAGACAATACATAAAATATATATGAATTCTAAAATTAATTAAATAATATTTTTAAATTTTTATAGCAATAACTGTACCTTCAATTTCAACCAAGAAGAAAACTCTTTTCTATGAAAAGTCTATCTCATTCTCAATGATAAAGAATGGTGTTTTCTATTTATCATTTGTTTATGTTCCTTGAAAAAAACATTAACAGATATTTACAATGACATGATATGAGAAAATATATACATTTTCAATTTACAAATATGATATAATCATTGAACAAATCATAGATAAAAAACTGTGCGATGTTCTTCTTCTTTCTCTTCAAGGCTTAATGTGGGCAATGTGTATGATCTAGTAATTTCACCTCTTTAGGGAATTGATTGAAATATAGTATCAATTTTTTTTATTATAATATAATTCATTTTTCATTCCCCTATTCCATCTCTTAGTCACATTAGATAAGTACACTGAACAGAAATCCATACATTCATGAGTTAGGTAACCATTCACAATAGAACCTTCGAGATGATTCAAAGTCCAAAAATAATAATCCAATGTGTATATATATGATTTAGTTGGATACATGAAATGATAATAAAAAAGTCTTTTAAGAAGTATTTTTGTTAGAATATGGATAGTTAGATGTATCATGCTTGTGAAAAATGATGGAGGTAATATTTTCCCTAAGTCAAACAAAATTAATGATTCCTCTATAAACATTTTTGTGAGAAATTATTGGAAAGAAACATATCACAAACGTATATATAAAAACTAAACAATAAAATAACTAACACACTTAAATTATTGGATATAATCTAAAGTATTACTATTGGAATAATCTTATGAAGAAGGATGTGATATTCACTATTCATCAAATATTTCCTCTTAAACTCTCTTATATTGAACCTTATTGATATGTTTCCTGAATACCCATCCCGAGCGTTAATATTATCATGTACTTTGAGAAATGAATTATTTTTCAACATGTTTCCTCACATAATAATCTCATATATCATTCCAATTATTTTCTCAAACACACGCAAGACACAATTCTGGTCTGATGCCTTAATCCGCCAAATCACATTGGGATCATGAATCATCTTTTATATTTTCCTTTATATTTATAATAATTGAAAGAATAATTTCAAAAATATTTTTTTCATTGTGAATTTCCTCTAACCAATGGTTTAAAAAATTGATCAACAAGGAAGCTAAAAGAATATAATTTTATTTTTCCATCTGTAAATTGTTTTAGATGAAATGTTCTTCCTATTTCTGGATTTCATATGACCGTTCCCTAATGAAAATGAAACATATTACAATTGATTAAGCTAATGAGTTCCAAATATATGTTGAGGTGGATGTTCTATCTCCATGGTATTATCAATCATTTGAATATTATTCTTATATAGATGATCGCTTATAAAAAATCATCAATGTCCCAAAAGACTGAAACTACAATGATATTTAAGTATTATATATTTTTTATTATTCATACATACAAGACATGATAGTTTTCCCTTCATGATCCATCTTGAAATCATTGTATAATATTGAAAATTATTTATCATATAGATATTAATAGAAGAAATCATAAATATTTCTTTCAAATATGTATCATAGGAAAATACCCTAAAATTCCAAATACCATTAAATTCATTTATTAAAATTTTCAATGATAAATCGATATAATTTCCAGGACCAGAAGGTCTAGATATGAATATAATTGTAAAAGTGAAAGGTTTTTTCAAACACATCTATAATAAAAGGTTATTAATTTGTATGAAAAAATTGTCCTTGCGTTGTATGATGTAAGAAAATTCCCATATAGATTGAAACCATTGCATGAAAGACAGAAACTCAAATAAGACACATTATTTGTGAAATCAAGACATTGGACATCAAATTTTTTCTATGAAAATCCAACATAAGGATGTACAAAATTATCATTATACTTATATTTCCTACTATCATTCCATAAAATTATTGAGTATATTTCATTAGAGATGAAAATATTCTAGAGTTAAGAAATCAATGTCATGTTCTATATTACTTTTTTTGGAACATGGGGTGGTGTTCTATAAACATTTCTCTTCCATCGGGATGAGCCATATTTTAAACAATCATTTCATTCAATATTTTCTCCCAGAATAAGCTTCAATCATTTTAGAAATCATTATATTTTAAGTAAATACATGTTCCTTAACTTACTTATATGCCATATAATGGTTTGAAGTATTATTTTCATCATATTGAAGAAATACTTTCAAAAATGTAAGATTATAATTAAAGGAAGTATTTGTAATGCTTTACATGGTTTTCCCATGAAACAATCTAATAAAAAATCAATTTTTTTTCATTTTACCTCATTACTGATATACTTGTGTCCTAGAAGCATAATCAATTTCATCACCCTATCAAAATCATCATTTTCATTAAATTCAAAATGTGTGATTGAATCGATGTCTTCCAGGGTCAGTATATTTCCCTTTTCATGATGTCGAATAAATGGAAACCAATCACTTCCAAAATTCTCTAATACAATCCCCTCATTTGGATTATAAATATTTTGAGATTTTATTTTCTCCCCAGTATGATACCACACATAGTTTTTTTTAGAAAAACAATATTTAGTTATATGGTAGATAACGTATTCATGACTTAAATAAGGTATTATAAAATAATTATAACATGGGAGTTCCTTGTGACCTCTATATGAATCATTTTTAAATGAAAAATATTATAGTATCTCCATATTTTTTTGAAAATCAATTAATATTTATCAGTTTCATACATCCAACATCTATCCATTTTGTAAAAAAGTTTCATATGTATTGTTTTAATAGAAATGCAATATAATTGATGTTAAATTGGCAATATATTTAAGAAAATGAGAATTTTACAAATTATATGAAACCATAAATAAAAATTAGTATATATAAGAATAATAACATAAAACAAAACAATATATATATAATACAATTAATATAATACAATGACATTGAATTCAATTAAATAAAGAATAAAATAGCTGGAAGGTTGGGTTTGTCTCCCTAGTTTAACCATAAGGTATATATTTTAAAAATAATTGAAAAGTAAAATAATGTAATGAATAAGAAAAATAATATTTAATAGTAGCATATATCTATCAATAATTTCTTCCATCCCCATTAACATGAAGAAGATGAATGTTAATGAATCTAAGCATGTGGGATGATCCTCATTCTTTTCCGTTATCTTGATATTCCTACAATGATGGTATGAAATCCTTATAAATGATAATCTTAATTTCAAGTTCCCATGATTTATAGAGTACCTTATTTCCCTTCATGGAATTCATTTCAATAATCCCATTATCTCAATCATTTTCTTTTTAGTTTCCATGTGTCTTGCATAAAGGGTGATGATTCTTCATTTTGGAATATGTCAACTCTTATACTTACATTAACCCATTCCCATGATCTTCATCAACCAAAAATTATTGAATTTTTGAGATATAGAAAATTTTTAGGGGTATATACATATTTAGTCATATATAAAGAATGAAATTATTTTTGGTTTATCCAAAAATCAATTTTTTAGAAATTCAAGTTCAATGTTATTGTAATTTCATAGTAAGAAAATGAAATTTAATATCATGTTCAATCCCATCCAAGGAAGATAGTTTTAAATAGAAGTTTGAGGATTCATTTCATTTCCAAATATCACAGTCTACCCCGAAGATACATTTTGATTCTAGAAAATAACTCATTCAAATCCATCCTTTTCAAAATTCACTTATATAGAGTAGAATTCTCTATAATTCATTGAATAAGGACCCTAATATTTTTATATGATGTCCATTCCTCAGAAAATGATCACCCGAATTTTTTCTAGAATTCCCCATACGAATTTTATAGTTTCATATATCTTTTTAAATTTATATTTTTTCAATTTGGGAATCCCTTAATAAATGAAATGTTACTTTTATTATATTGATACCTTAACCTAACTACAATTAGTCCCTTCTAAACAACTCTATCATTTTCCCCCTTCTGTTGTAACTTTTACATTTTTATTAGTTTAATGATTTTAGAATATAAAATATCTATCACACATCCTTATAACATGTACTTTATCCATGATAGTGAAAACTAAAAAAAATTCATGATATTTTTTATTATAAGATTGATTCAAAAAAACCTTAAAATTATTAAATCATAAAAAAATCCAATTTATCAAAATCATGTATTTTAAACTGTTATGAATAGAAATTTTATTAGTGTATGCTATTAATTATATATTAACGGTAAATTTATGTGATGTTTTTTTAAATCCATTAAAAAATCAATGTATATAATATTTATCTTTTCACCAATCTCATTATTGGACAAAAATCCAATTAAGATAATATCATTAAATATTAATAACAAAATGAAATCATAAATACCCACAAGTGATCATCATGGAAAAGCACACATAAATAATTTAAATTTCATGATATAATCACAAATATTACATAAAAAATAATTAAAATGAATCATAACTCATTTTCCTTAATCAATAACATAAAGAAAACCACATTTTTTAACCTTGATTGATGGTTTGTTATGCTATATTAATTAATATCATCATAAAATATATACTAATAATATAAATAAAATTCTACATTACGAATGATTCAATATATACCAAAATAATATAATTAAATATTTATTAAGCCCCCATCGTACCATGTCGAAAACAAGAAAAATTAATAATCAACAACCACAATATATGAATATTCTCCTGAAATATAAGATTGGAGAACAATTATTTCAAAACAAAAAAATATATTTAAACATATCAATACAAATTAATGGTAGATAAAAAATGAATCTATCAGGGTGTTTTAGACATATAATAAAATTATTTATGATTGATATAATTCCTAAATGATTTGGAAGTCGCAGGTTTAATAATGACGAAGAATGGAATTAAAACAAGAGTAATATATATCATCACAAGGGGGAAGAAACCCCAACAATGAATGATAGGGATCATGGGCTCTATGAAAGGAAATTCAAGGGCACTGGAATGAAATAAGTTGAGTGGGAGGGCTTGGTGTACTTGGAAAATCCTATCCAAATGGGATTTTAAACCATTGGGATAGATATTATATACCAATGATTTTTAAAAATCTTTAGTAAATATCTCTCTTTACCAAATTCTAAAGTTTACAGTTGGAATAACACTTACTAAAACAATGTATACCAATGCTTTTCACAAATAAATGATATAATTTTGTTGGTATAGGGTTGAATTACAATACTAAAAAACCATATATTTTATTCTTGATCATTTTTATCTTTTTATAAATATGGATGTTTGACATAAAGATGATTGAAAAAACCAATTAACATATCCCTAAAAGAATATTTTATAATGATGACATCACTTGGTAATTTTTTAGGAAAACTATAATGTTAGAGTTAATAAATCTTCTTTTTAAACCAATCATGTATCATATAGACATATAATTAGTTGATTTGTGGATTATTTATTTTAAAAAATATATTTATTCAATATCCCAATAAATTTATGTTTTACATTCAGTTCAATGGAAGAAAAGGAGATAAGAATAAAAACACAAAGAAAGATTCTTCCTCACCCTAAGGTGTTAATAAGGGGGCTTCAATTGAAATACTAAGGGGTAGAAAAAATTATATGAAGTCTATCCCTTATATGGATTAATATGAATTTATTTTCAAAAGGGGGATAATAATTCATTGAATTTAAATAAAAAATTTGTGTTTAAAGAAAATACAATGGTCTAGATAAAATAACTTATACATTTATGATGATGGTGGAGTTATATTTGTTATGAATGAATTAATGAAGGTAAATTAATATGTTAATGAAGAATATTGACTTAAAACAAATTATTTTTATGGTCATTCAAGGGAGAAATATTGGATTGATCGAAGGCATAAAATTGAATGAAGTTGTGAAGGATATTTTATAATATGTTTATTTGAACTCATCTAATGATGTTTCAGAATAAGTTTTTTAGAAAAAATATATGAATCCATTTTTTTGAAATAACTTTTGGATGAGAATTTTTAGAAAACATTAGAAAATAACTTTTTGGGTGAAAATTCAAAAAATCATGTCCCATATGTATATCAATTTTCTTAGGTGAGTTGTACAAAGATCAAGTTATAAAAATGGAATTTATAAATTTAGAGATATGATGTCATGGAGTTTTAGCTATATGATTTTTTATCCTTGAACAATTTTACATTATAAAGAGACTTGAGGAAATTTAAATAATATTTTCAAATTCATACATTATGAATGATTGTCAACTAGAAAGATACTAGAATATCTTCTGTATGTTTAACTAAATTAATTTCCAAAAAACGTCTATACATTCAACAACATATTTTTCATAAGTAAATTTAATGTTAAAGTGATGGATTTATAGAGGATCTTTTTATAAATTCTATGAGGTGACATTAATTACAATGATTATGAGATAGAAAATTAAAATCCGTAAAGATAACTAATTTTTTAGGATGATATTCATGCTAATGTTTTGTTGATATTTGATGAATTTTATTGAGAGATAAATTTTTACATATTCATGAAGGTGTGAAATGGAATACTTTAAAGTGAAAAAATATCAATCTTAAAATACATTTAATTAAATAACTTATCAAGGTTATTAGAATCTATAAAAAATATAAGATCATTTAGGGAAAAATTCCACAACTGATGTGGAGTAGAAATATTTTAGAGATAATATTTCTAACTAGAAACATCAAGAAAAACTTAGTTGAGAAGAAATTATTGAGAATACTATAACTAGAATTTCATAATATGTTGGGTAATGTCACTAAACTCTAGTGAAATAAAGAAGAAATTTGAGGTCTCCCTTATTACAATTTCTAGAAGGTGGATCTGATGATGTGCATGTATGTTTGGAAAAAAATTAGTGTTAATAAAAGTTCATTTAAAATTAAGTTTGGAAGGAAACAAAAAGAACTAGTTCTATTTGTATTAGTAACTATATTATTTCCCAGATGATTAAGATATTATGATGTAGTATAATGACCCCTCACTCTTGTGGTATAGTGAAGAATTGGGGTTAAGTGTGATTCCTTCACATACAACATCTAATCTATGATGGATATTATAGTAAAAATTTGTGTCATGGTTTATTTTGAGGAATAGAAGATATGGAAACCCACATTGAGACTGAACTAAATAAAATTACATTTTTTTATTTAAAAAACATGATATGTATTTTGTATGGAAAAGGTGGTGGGGGAAAATAATAAAATATCCAAATATACTAACTAAAGAAAATGTATTGATCAAATTATTGGAAGTAAAATATTATTTTGAATATATTTTTTAAAAATTTATTCACCATTGATTCACCCACCCCACTCAGGGTAACTACATATACACTTAGGACCAAAAAGTTAAGATCCAGAAAAAAGATTAAATAGAATAAGGAGGGTACACTTCATGACACTTCTTGCATAATCCATGTACTAAATTAATATTAAAATAAATTACTTTTTAAAATATTATGTTGGATGGGAATACCAAGGTCAATTTGAATGTGTAACACCAACACCCGAATCACTAAATCTAGGTTAGAGTGTCACATGAACTCATGTGAGCCTCCTCACATGTAAGAGATTTCTAACTAGTAGTAATGGAAAAAGTGACACAGTGGGGAGACTACTCCCACAACTACAGATAACAATTAGAGTGCACAATAAAAGAATCAATAATTAAAATAATTAACATAAACATAAAATAAATTTAAGATCATATAAAAATAAAATTAACCCATTCTATAACAGCATGAAATAAAATAATCAGTGAAACAATTAAAAAGTTCTCAACATGTGGTATATGTATAAATAATAAAAAAGGAAATATAAATAAATAATGAGTAATCTCTACAATGTTGTTTACATTATCTCCCAACATGCCCTCGACTATCCTACTCCATTAGTTCAACCTCCTCAAGTTGTTCCACTATCTTCATCTGAAATCTAGGTCAGAGGAGTTTTCACACACACACATAATCCCTTATAGGGTTTAATATATACCTCACTAGGTCACCAAAAAACAATCCTTAATGTATGTGAAAAATATATATATAATTTCATTCAATAATATGAAGTAAATGGAAGAGTGAACAATTACATACTGGGTCATCATGATCTATGTTGGCTTCCACGAACCCTAACACCACCTACTTATACTACATGTTGGAAGATAAGTTATATATGGTTTTTATAAAAATCCGAATAGGCTAAGAGTCCAATAAAACTCATGGAATAGGTAACATGGACATAATGACACAATTTTGTATAGAAGGATATCATTCCTAACCAAAAAATATAGGGTTCCACAAATCCACCACATCCCACTGCTAATCATAGGTTGGCCACAAGTCCATTTTACCTCATTTTATATTAATCAACCTAGTTCCTTAATTATCATGCATCACATCGAACATTCTACCCCTCTAAGGGATTATCCAAACCATAATGGGTCCACATGTAAATTTAATACTAGATATTAAAATTATATGTACCATACAATCACACACATACACACAACCTATAGAAATGAAATATCTCGCAGCACACACAAAAAAATAATATTATATCATATAGTTTCATAAAATATTCATAATATGTTAAGGAACTTCCCTACCATAAGTGTATTGAATTCCAACATAACATTTCACCACCATAATCAATCACACACACTAGATATCTTAAAAAACATCCTTAAATAACTATGTGAGGATTCAAGAGTGAATATACAAGAGGAGTATATCAAGGGTTAGGATCTACCTAGACATACTCAACTCGATACAATGTAATGAACAAATCTAGATGAATCTAAGGATGATCAAGATAATACCATATACGCACCTTCCTTTTTATTGGAAACTATAAAAAGAATCAAATTATACTATATTATAATTCATATATCTATCCATTAAATTCTAAATATAGGGTGTTTACTAAATATAATAGAGAATATCATGCCTATAGAAGAAAAAATTAAGACAAAAAATAACATTCCCATAAATCCCTTCGACTAAAATCTCTAGATCCAAAGTAGTTTCTCTATAGAGGGAAGGAATTTTTGAAGAACCACCATTCAATTCCATTGTTTTGGGAGCCTAGTTGTAGGAGGAATAATGTAGGGTTTTATGGATATTCATAGTAAAAATAATAATTTTTGGATTAATTATTACAGGGTGAACAGTTTTGTAATATGATTTTCCAAAATATTCACCAACCATGCAAGGCTTACGGCCTCTTCGAGGCCCCCATACAGACATCCACATCGTTTGGTAAAATGTGTACCAACTATGCTTTAGCTTCTATTCTAGGATACATAGTTATCTTTGAAATTTCACATGGTTAGCTATAACCATGAACCAATAGCATTCCATCCACTTCTCCTCTCTAAGTGGATGCATGGTTTCCATGGAGAAACCTTATGCTTTCCATTAACCATTGCCAAACCATGATCCCCTTAAAGGAATATAAGACCCTTAAAAACCACCAAAAATCTACTTGACACTTCCACCAAATAAATAATAATGAAAAACCAAAAAAAATGTATATAAATAAGGCACAATACACCTTGAATGTTTTAGGTTCCTAGAATCCACCTATATTTAATTAAAAATATTGATAAGTTCCACTAGAGGTATTTCTCAAACTACTCAGGACACTAATCCTACACATCATATTATTATTCTGGATTTCACCTTTAGTGACATCCATGAAATCAAACTCTCACGTGAGAGGTTTCACCTTATCTTTTATCGTATTCATTATTTTTGTCAACAAAACATGATAGATGATCCACAAATAAATCATCCACCTAAAACTCAATATCTTCATTATCAATCACATGGGTAGAACGCAACTCATACATTCAATGTTGAGACACATGGAATACATTAGGCATACTCTAATGTTGTGGAGGAAGATCTAATCGGTAAGACACTATCTAGATCTAGTCCACTATCTTTAATGGACACAAAAACCATGATGCCGATTTCCAATTCCCCTATAAACATTAGTTCCCCAATAAAGGTGTGTATCAAACTGACCTAGGTTTCCCTCAAACTAGGAAACTGACCCATTCTGTCACATACTCTAAGGGAGTTCCCAATCCCCACGTGCTGGTGATAAGAACTCGTGCATTGAACAACACAAAAGGGAACAATTTATTCCAACCTGAACAACCACATGGAATACATATATATAAAGAAAAAAATTACAGTATAAGACTAGAAAATATGTATGCCATAACTATAATGAAAGATACGAAACATAAAAAAGAAAGAGTATCCAAAAAATTACAAGACAAGTCCAATAGAAAAGGACTAAAAACCACATTGCAACTTCAAATGTTGGTATAAAAAAACTCCCACCATCTCACCACCAGCTTCCCAACCAGATGACACGAACCCCGCCTCCTCACTATGTAGCCTTTCCCATCCATGAACTTGAAGGAAAACAAAGGTCTATGCACCACCAAAGAGGTGCAAAGGGTGTGAGCTAACATTATCAGTTGCATCCCACCATGTAGTTCCATAACTACTCTCCGTATAACAATTCATGTATACACATTTTATGTAAAAACAGGGCATGATAAGTAGTAAATCAGTATGATAGTAAATATGGTAAAAATTTTCCTTTTTTACATTATTAAAAAAAGCTTATATATCAATTTCAAAGATCATTTTCCATAAGATTTTTTACAATTATAAACGTGCATATCAAGCATAACTCCGAAATCCATGTAATTCCAAATAGAATCATAAGTATCACAACACCATGGAATACTATAGATCTCAACATAAGACTACTCGTACCACAATAATCAAGTGCAAAAATTAAATTAGAGAAGACATTCCTAGGAAGAAGAGGAATACACCAAATGTAAACCCCCAAAATGACAATATTTGTACCCTAGAACAGCAGGCCTAGGAAATAGTGGAATATCCCAAGAAAAACCTCCTTAGTAATAAAAAAAACAATGGATGGTGTCTTTGAGGTAAATCGTCCACCTAAGTACTCAAGGTAACTCACATTATCTTTTTCACAAACCATTTCAATGCTTTCAAATACCCATTTTCCTTCCATTTATCAATAACCAATAAAAACACATTTCTCTACAAAAGTCTTCTCAACATTGAAAAAATGATCATACAAATCCCATTTCAAAATAAATATATAATGAATGAAAAATCAATTTTATCAACATTGGCTAGAGACAAAACCCCCTACCTCAAAACTCTGGACGAACATGCCCATAATGGAATCCACCGTCAACGAAAACCAAAAACATCATGAAGTCCCTAGTTTATAATACACATAAATATTTATTCAATTTTGAATATAAGGGGTTGACGGAAGACAGGAAACCCACATACCTCAATGAAGAATTCCAACCACACCATGACCAATGGATGAAATGTTTTTATAATGAGATTACATAATTGATCTAGAGGAGGAAAAATTAGAAAATCCAACATAAATAAATAGATATCGTACTGAAAAGATAGGGCACTACAATAATCACATGCAATGAATATGCAGAAATATCCTGTACTCAGAGAGACACACCCTAACTCGAACAGAGATCAGATGAGGAGCATATTGATCTAGGAGGAAAGGTACAATTGAAAAGAATATAAGAACAAGCTTTGTTTGAGATAATTGAAGATCTGGTGAAAGGGCAGAAACAATACACCTGAGTGTGTGTTATAAAAATAGGAATGGTACAAGTCATGATATGTAACCCCTAGTCACGTTGTGTAGTCTATGCTAGATTAGTACGTTGAAAATTACTTCTCCTAGATTCAAAAATTTACCATTAAAAAGTTACATATTGTAATCCACAATCACAACATGTAACTTTTAAAACATGATCTACCCTTTCATGAATTGTATCAAAAACCCACTACACATCATGAAAAATAGTTACACAGTGTGTAAATTTTATGAAACCTATAGAAAATCATGAAAACTACCCAAAGGACTTTGAACCAAATTGGAACTTAGATAGAAGGAAAAACATACCCGGTCAAGGTAACGAGATGTTACAAACTCCCCACTATAAAGACTTTCCTTCCTAAGGAAGTAATGTGGAATATGTAATCCATGAAGAAAGATGAGTATATAGCTCCCTATACAAATATTTGGATTCCCAAGTCTCATGATAATCTGATCTGTGCCTTAATAAAACTCTGACCAATGGAATCGACTTCCCTCACTAAACTTTCACCAGAGAGTCAATGATCTAAAACAGTTCCTCCCAAACAAAAACATCAGGCTCCAAATCAATTTCTTCCTAACTCAGAATGTGATTGGGATCAAGGTGACACTTCTTGAGATGATATATATGGAAAAAATCATGAATTTTTGTCAGCTGAATTGACAATTCTAACTGATATGCAACCCGTTTAATCCATTCTATCATTTGAAATGGTCCAACATATCTAGGAGCCAACATTCACATTTTTCATGTCTACAGTGACCCAAATGAAAATAATCTTTCAGGAAGACTAAGTCCCTTATGGAAAACTCCAAAGGATGACTTCTCCAATCCTCATACAATTTCTACCGACTCTGGGTTGTAACCAGACATCACCGCACATCCTGAATATTCACAGATATTTCATGAACAAAACATGGTCCAATCAAATATTATTCACCCACCTCTTCCCAATAGAGAGGTGATCTTATCGAGCAACTATACAATTCCTCAATGTTATCCATTCTAATTGATGACTGATAACTATTGTTATAAATAAACTAAACCAGTCCCATATGAATATCCCATGATCCTCTAAAATACAAGACCCATGCATGGAGAATATCATCCAAGAACTGAGTTAATTTCTCCATTTGGATATATGTGTATGGATGCTATGTTGTGATTAACAAGAATAGAGTTCACCATGATTCTTGATGATTCCCCTATAACATTGAGGTAAACCTAGGATCCCTATCTGAAACAACTATAGAAGGGCTTCCAGGTAAACTCACGGTCTACTGTACAGACATCATGTCCAGATCATCAACCTTTGAGGTGTCTTTGATAAGAATGAAATTACCAGACTTTTCCTACTAATAAATAACCTCCCAGATTTCATTATTACCTCAGGGTGTCTATGTCCATCCAAAAAAATACATGGATACCTGTAATAAATTGGATCTTATTTTTAGGCATGTTCTCCTTTTCTGGTTGTTTTTGGGAAAGAGGAATTTATGGAAATTTTCTAAGTACATGTCGTGTACTTTATGATTACACACCATGTACTTCCTTTCCACAACAGGCCATGTACTGGCCGTGTTGTAGCCGCACACACGGCCGTGTGGGAGTGACTTAGAGACCGCCTAATGTGGAGTACGTAAACAAGAAGTACATACCCTTTACTCCAAAAGTACACATCGTGTATTTTGTTTTTTATTAAATTCATCAGGGTCACGTCTAACGGACAGAACAAACTTCTTCTAGGTCATTGTCATCTGAGAGAAAGTGTATGACCCCGAATTCTCTCCGAGCACCTGAGCCTCTATCCGACCTCCGATTCAAAGACCATTGATTGCGTTGGAATCGCTTCGGTGAGTTCTCTCTACTGCTTAAGCCTTGTTTTTTGATTCCTCTTCTTTTCCATGTTATCGTGGGTTGAAAGTTTTGGACGTTTTCATAGATATACTAAGTTCCAAGGAGATTCATGCTTCGAGGTTCAAGTATATTGATCTCTTGACCCCGAGGAAGGTGGTTTGTGACTTTCCTTCGATGTCCTTGAGTATTTTTGTGTAAATACCACCAATACTCTTGAACGGGGTATTGCATGTTTCCCATTTTACCCATGTTGATTTACTTCCATGATTTTAGTCTTGCGTAGAGGTAATTTGGATATTAATTATGTTGTTTTCTTTACTTTGGATGTGTTTTTCTTATGCACTATTCTATTTATGACCATTTAGTCCTATTTAGCCTTTGGCTGCATTGCCTGTTTTCCATGCCTATTGCTGTAGGATGGAGAGTTGTATTCTGACATGCATGTTATGTTGTAGACTGTTATCCAAGTAGCTCTGTAGTTTTACCATGGGTATATTACACTACTATGCTCGTTGACTAACATAGGTCCATGAGAACCGGGTGTAGAAGACTATAGGGGGAATTGATCGAGTGAGCTTCCTTAGAGTGTCCTTGATTTACTTTATACTATAAGAGGATTGACCAAGTGAGCATCCTCAGAGAGTGTTTGTTTTACTTCTGATGTGTTTATACTATAAGTGGGATTGACTGAGTGAGCATCCTTAGAGAGTATATGAACAACCAGGGATATAAGGGGAATTGACCGAGTGTGCTTCCTCAGAGAGTCCTAGACCTCGGGTCTATATGGGGAATTCACATGTGAGGTACCTCAATGATTCCCTGACTACTTTAGACTATATGGGGAATGGACTGTGTGAGCTTCCTCAGAGAGTGTTTCTATACCTTCATTAATAATAGGATAGACTATGAGCGCTTCCTAATAGAATCTTATTAAATTACTGTACAGAACCAGAGGGCTCAGAATGAGTGTGCTACCCAGAGGGTTTCTTGTAATTTTTAGGTAGGACCATAGGGGATGGTTGTGGGTACTTCCTAGAGGGATACCTATTTGTGGTTTAACTGTTTCTTGATATTGGAACTTTGGATTGTTTATTTCTTAGTGCCTTCCTGTTTCTGTTTTCTGTACTTTTACCTACCATATACTCACTGAATGTTAGGAATAGATCATCAGGTGGTTTCCTACATGTATTAAGTCTCACACTCTGTTTGGGTCATGCTTTTGGGTCCAAACAAATTATATTGTTGCAGGTATAGACAATGGAAAGCCCCCTTCTACTTCAGGTACTTGATTGTGTTGGTGCTGGAGAGAATGAGACCAAGCTGACGCATGTGATGTTGAGGAGTTGTTTATCTGTGTTCCTTTTGTACTTGGGTTTAGTACTGTATTCAGTATTGTGACTTCTTTGGATGCTTTCCAAGACATATATATATCATGCATCATTTATGTATATGTATGCTCCAGTTGTTTCTTTATATTAGTCTTCCATTGTTTACTATTGTTGGATATTTACTTTTTCTTCTATTGTATATTTGTTTCTCTTTCGATGTATTACTCTGCCAATGAGGGCATAGTTTTCCCATTACCACATCCAAGGCCCACACTGCTAGTCGGTAGCCTCTGGCGTTCTGGGAAATGCGCTTGAGGTCATGTGACCAACCACCTATGGGGCACCTCAGAGTGGGTTTCAAAATCGGGACATTACAAAGTTGTATTAGAGGATTTATTTTCTCTTGACTTGATATTTGGAGCCTATAGTTAGGGATATGATGGAATAGGTACTTGGTAATAAGCTATGCCTGGGAGTAGCTAACCCGTGTACAGGGGAATGCCAATCTACCTCGATTAATTGAAATGTTTCTTTTTTGAAATTATTATAGTTGATTTGATTTTACCTTGAGTTATTCATATAAATTTTGTTGTCATTTTTGATGTTATTGAGGTTCTATTTTTGTCGCAACCCGATGAGATGAGGGTATTCCATCTCATGCATCATATAGGCACTTGCTAGAAATCACATTCCATGCATTTTTTGCATGCCATCAAGGATGCATTAGCAATTTCATGTTGTTGTGATAGATGATGAGTAAAATATTCATGTTGTTGTGATAGTTTCCTTGATATAAATACCTACTATTTGATAGGGTATTGTTCATGTAGTGATTTGCTGGAATGAACGCCAAAATTTTGTCCTTGAGGTGTTATTGGCCCTCATGGACCGGAATTTGGTAGATTATTGCCTTGTTTTCCTTGCTATAACTTATATAAGATTCCAAACATTAATTTGCGGTGAGTATGGGCCCTCATGGATCGAAATTTGGCACTTTTAATGCTTTTTTCGGTGTTTTCTGGGTTCTGGAGTAGTTTTTGAGGCTTACTGTCTAGAAAAACCCATAATAAACGCCGTGTAAGGTTGAGTACATGCCGTTTGTTCTTATGTTTGGGAAGAAATAGTTTTTCTTAAGTACACACCATTTACTTTATTTACACACCGTGTAATCTCTAAACTATGTCATAGGCCGTGTGGGAAGAGACACAGGATGAGAAAAACCTGGAGTGAGCATGTCGTGTATTTTCCACACACGTCGTGTAGTGTCGACCCCGTTCCCAACCATGTCACTAACAACATAGGTTGGCCTAGTCATGTATAATACACACCGTGTTCCATCTAAACATGTTGTGTGGTCCGACCATGGTACCCAACCATGTCACAAACATCACAGGCTGGTGTTAGCCTTCTTGTACTTGCTGTGTCCATCTTGAACACGTCGTGTGGTCTGACCTAGGTACCTAGCCATGTCACGAACAACACAGGCCGATGTTATCATTTCTCATACACACTGTGTCCGTCTAGAACATGCCATGTAGTGTGATCCATGTGTTGAGCTGAGTCACTAAAAACATAGGCTAGGTGAAGTTTGTTTAGTACAATCTCTGTAGGTATTTTACACGCCGTGTAGTCTTTCCTTAGGAGAGTCGTGTGGCTTAACCATGTAGAAGGACTCAGGTAGGGAAAAAGGATTCATTTACATGCCATGTGTAAAAACAACACGCCATGTGTCTAGGGTGTTACACAACCTGGTTAGTCAGGAGTATATGCCCATGTAAATGACTTCAGGGAACATGATGTGTAGGAAATGTACATGCCATGTAGTTATGTTTTGAAAAACATGGGTTCTTTATTTCTACTATACCCTTCTTACACTCCTTGTGTTTATTCCTTGATAATCTTGATCTAAGGTGTGATTGACCTTAAAGATTCATGCCACCGAGGCATCCTCCAATTGTGCACCAGTTTCCAGACGGTGATCAGACACCAGACATGGCCGATCAAGGACTACTTGCAGATTCTCCCATTGTGCCAGCCTTGGCACCAGCTGTTGTACCTGGAATGAGTGTTGATGCACATTACAGGGAGGGATTTCTGAGGATTATGCAGACCTTTCTGGGAGTGCCGCATCTTTCCCAGTTGATGGATGATTTGACACATGTCTTTAAACAACAACATCCCCCCACTTTCATAGGGGAAGGAGGACCTCAGGTAGCTGAGTCATGTCTTGGGGCCACACTGACAATTTTAGAGGATCTGGAGATACCTCCCAAGAGGAGGGTGAAGCTTGCTACCTACATGCTCTAAGACTCCACCAAGAGATGGTGGGGTGTGGTCTCACAGGCGGGATACTAGAAAAATATGGCTTGGGATGAGTTTCAGCACATCTTCTAAGATTACTTCTATCTGGAGACTTTGAGGGCCAATCAATCCCGGGATTTTATGAGTATAGATATAAGGCCCCAGCCTTAAACCTTACTTAATCTTGAGTTATTACAAGATTACACCTTGAGGATCTTTTCGGGTTTAGAGTTTTAGAGAATTAGATCATAAAACTTGCATTACATTCCACATATAAACAAAGTGGTTACATAAAGATAGTATTCATATTTCCCACCAATGGAAAAATATTTAAAATAAAACATGGATTCTTTCTTGACACTTCCTTGACACTATCATCATATCATTTACCATTCCCTTGACCTGTGAAAAACATTTCAAAAAAACTTGGGATGAGCATAAAAAGCTCAGTATGGCTTATAAAAAAAATATGGAAAGGAAACATGAGTTCATATATACATAAGAATGAAATCATACTTTACCCATAAAACATAATCACTTTAACATACCTCATCAAATCATGAATAAATCATAGAAATCATAATACATAAAGGTAACTTGAGGCATTCATAACATTCTTACCTAGGGAGTAACCCTCTTGGTTACGTTTGGAATACCCACCACAGTATATTCCCTAAATCTCTTTGGAGAAACCTTAACGTTTCACTCCTTCGCATTACCCAAAGCATTGGAGAGCTATATCGGGCTCACCCTCCCTTAGTTTATCACGGAACCACCCGTCTTCAAAATAATGCTCAAGAACCACAACATAATTGTATCACATAAAACTTGCATAAAGGAAACATAACATTTCCACTTTTCAATCACAAGATATCAATACAACACATTGATATAAAAACATTATGAAACCCATTTTCAATACCAAAATAAAATAAAAGTAAAACATGGTATTTATTTTTCTTTTAAATAAAAGGGTATGGCTTGTAGAGGAAGCTGAAACTCAAATAATGGTCACAATGGCGGAGAAGTCGTTGTCGCCGCATACGTACGACAAAACATTCCCTTTTGTCATTTTTTAAAACGCTTCATATAAAAAATATTCCTTTTGGATAAACATAAAAGTCAAAGGGGTTTATACACCGTATAAAAGAATGTTGTGTATAAAATAAAATATGCCTCAATGAAAGGAGATTGAGACGAAGTCCCATACCTCGGGTCCGACTTGACTCGATCGTTCTTTAATGTCCTGAATAATAAACTTGAGTTAATTTCTACTTGTTTAAGAAGCTTTATAATGTTCATTATTCCTTTTATATCACTTATTTCCATGACATGAACACTATGTAATTATTTAAGTTAATAACGGTCGTTTTAACGATCATTGGTACTTGAGTCCAAAATAAACCCTTTATAATTAAAAGTTGTTCATGTATCCATTATATTCAGAATGGTATTCATGATGTAGATATCATATATGTCATATATATCCAGTACATTCATGAATTTATAATATTACATAATCATTTAGAGGTAGGAAATGAAATGCACCGTTCCTGGAGACGGTAAGCCTTACGTACGCATGAACGCTACTTTCATTTCTATTTTGTATTTTATAGAATGGAATCACAATGATATAAAGGTATATTATAATTCCAGTGTTATATCATATATAATATCATAACTCCATCCTTTATACGTCTCACATATGGTATTAACGAATCAAATCACTTTGAGGGGGCGATAGTCTGCATTTCCTTAAATGAAAATATCGCGTTTACCCATAATGGAAACCATAAAGGTATGACCAAAATGAAAAATACAGAAGCTTAAGGAAAACATAAACATATTATATATCATATATAAATATAGTTTCATCTTAACGGCCACCTTTGAAGGTGTTAAAAGAATGTTGAACAATCATCGTTTCGGGAGGCCGAAATTCGCCATCCACGGAAACAGTATGTTCTTTAACCATTAGATGTAGGTGTGTGTAAGTGTAGCTCGAATCCTTCTTATAAAAACATAATAGTATATTTAAGATACTTTAGTTGTTACAAAAGAAATGAATAAAAAGAGTTTAGGGGGTTGGAGAAGCAAAATAAAACAAAAGGACTCAAGTGAAGACATTACCTTAAAATCGGGTAACTCCATTTGGTTTGAGCTCAAAGGCTTCCTTGGGAAGACTTCTTCCCAATGTGTGGATTCAAGGAGTAAGAGATGGATGTGGAGAGACAAAATGGGCTGGGGTTGGCCTTTCTAAAGGCTTTGGGAGTGTGGGTAAGGAGGTATAGGTGGGGGCCTTTTATAAGAGGAGAGGAGGGGCACTCTTGGAAAGTAAAGAAATATTACTTTATTTGAAAATGAGTTTCCGATTTAAAAGGTCCCACATTAATATAATTCTTGGATAAGGTGATAAAGGTTCTAAATAAACCCATCCAATAGGTTTTGTACATGTTTAGGGCATATATTTTACATTATCATTTCATTTTATTTAAATCCTTTATTAATGAGGTAATCGCTGCATCATCATGATGTCATAAATAATTTAATTTATTTGAAGTCTAAAAATTATAAAAAAATACTATGATGTAAGAAATCGTTTTAGCTTTCCAATGAATATTTATAATAAAAATTATGAATTGTATAACCCCATGTAAAAAGTGTTTTATTAAAATAACTCATGTTTGTGTCATTTTTACTTTAACATTAAATAAAAAGTTATTTATGTCATTTCCCAACAAAAGTGGCTCCATGGGGTCACCAAGTTGACCCGTGGACTTTCTTGGTCGTCCATGACACATCCAATAAGGGTAGGACATGTGTCAAGCTCATCTCATATTATTATAACATTATTTTTACCTTAAACTACACTAATTACCATTAATCACGATTAAAAACATAAAAGTTACTATTCACCAAAAAATTATTTTAATCCCATTGAACCACATTTTAATTATTAATGACTACCATGTATGTAGGATTTTTGAAATTCAAAACAAAAAGGTGGCAAAATTTCATTTAAATGGAAAATCAGTTTTTATAAGTACCACTTAGTGGTTTCACTATTCATCAAAAAATTGAAGTTTTTTAGAAAAATACCAAAACATCACCCTAAGATATATTTGATATTATGAATTCAAAAATGATATCTATTTTAAAAAATTCAAATCATATAAGTTACATTAATTAATTTAATAATTAATTCCCGCTTTCATGACAAATAGCATGTTTTTATGAAACAATAAGTATCAAAAGATTGACACCAGTTTAAGTCTAATTTCAAAGTGAAATTGATTCCAATGACCACCATTGGATTAAATGGTAAAAATATATTCTAATTGAACTTAAAAACCAATTCAAAAGATAATCTAATCATATAAATAAATTAGATTAAAAAGAGGTTTTGAATTAAAATACATCATTTTCGCTATTCATTAAAAAATGAACTTTATCGGAAAAATACCAAAAATTCACTCAAAGTAAATTTTGATGTCCCAATAATAAAGAATAAGATTATTTTGACAAAAATATCTTATAAAATTGTCAAAAGATAGATTTAAAAATGGTTTTCCATTAAAAGGCAGTAAAACAATCTTTTAAAAAGATTAGTGTATTACTTGCTTAAGATAGGATTTATTTTCATTTTAAGCCTCTAAAACACTATCTAATTCATTAATAGACATAGATAAAAATATCTATTATTCATTACTTACTTTGGATGTTACATCCTTCCCCCCTTTAGAAAATTGCATCCCTGCAGTTTATTTACTTATCAAATAAATGGGGGTACTTATCCCTCATTGCATTTTCTGATTCCCATGTTTCCTCTTCCATCATTTGGTTTTTCCACAAAACCTTTACCTGATTAATCACCTTATTCCGTAACACATGCTCCATGTTGTCAAGAATCTGGACCAGTTGTTCCTCATAAGTTAATTTCTCTTCTAGCTGAACTACCTCTGGACTCAAAACATGAGATGGATCTGGCATATACTTTCTCAACATCGAAACGTGAAAAACATTGTGTACCTGAGATAAACTCGGAGGTAAAGCCACTCGGTAAGAAACTGATCCAACTTTCTCCAGAATTTCATATTGTCCAATAAACCTTGGACTCAGTTTTCCTTTCTTACCAAATCTCATCACACTTTTCCAAGGAGAAAACTTGAGAAAAACATGATCACCTACCTCGAAAGATAAATCCTTCCTCCGGTTATCGGCATAACTCTTCTGCCTGCTCTGAGCTGTTCTCATGTTCTTCTAAATCAGCTGAACATTTTCTGCCATTTCTTCAACCAATTCTGGTCCCATCAACTTCCTTTCACCCACCTCATCCCAGAAAGCTGGAGTTCGACACCGCTTCCCATATAACGCCTCAAATGGTGCCATCGGTATACTAGAATGAAAACTGTTATTATATGAAAATTCAACCAAAGAAAGATGTTGGTCCCAACTTCCGTGATAATCCATCGAACAAGATCATTGCATATCCTCCAAGGTCTGAATTGTTCGTTCTGACTGCCCATCTGATTAAGGATGAAATGCTATACTAAAATTTAATTCAGTACCCAACGACTTCAGAAGGCCATTACAAAAGTTAGAAGTGAACCTGAGATCACGATCAGCTACAATGGAGAGGGGAACTTCATGTAACCTGACTATCTCTTTAAGATACAAATGGGAAAGTTGATCTAGGGAAAAAGTATCTCATATAGCAATGAAATGAGCAGATTTAGTCAAGCAATCAACAATAACCCAGATTGCAGTATTACCTCGAGATGTCTTCGGTAATCCCACAACAAAGTCCATGGATATATTCTCTCATTTCCACTCTGGCACTAGTATAGGCTGAAGAATCCCTTTCAGTAACTGCCGCTCTTCTTTAACCAGTTGACATGTCAAACACTTCACAGTAAAATCAGCAATATCTCTTTTCATTCCATCCCACCAGTAATACTCCCGCAGATCTCTGTACATCTTAGTACTGCCAGGATGAACTAAAAACGGAGAACTATGAGCTTCACATAACAACTCTCTCTTCAACTATGAATCACAAGGAACACAAAATCTCTTCCCAAATCTCAAAACAAAATCATTATCAATGTTGAATTCAGGCAACTTACCTTTCTGAACCAGCTCTACCTTTTTCTGCAACTCACTGTCTTGATTCTATGCTTGCTTGATTCTATCTGATAGAGATGATCTCACTGATACCTGAAACAAAATAGAAGAACTTCCTGCACCAATAACTTCTATGCCAAAGTTCATCAAATCCTTAACCAAAGGATCACGTTCCAAACACAACATTGCTAATGAATCATTACTTTTTTGACACAAAGCATCAGCCACTTTATTTTCTTTTCCCGGATGGTAATGAATTGTACAATCATAATCCTTGATTAATTCCAGCCATCTCCTCTGTCTCATGTTTAACTCTTTTTGAGAGAATATATACTTTAAACTTTTGTGATCAGTATATATTTCACACTTTACTCCATACAAATGATGCCTCCAAATTTTTAAAGCGAAAACAACAGCAACTAATTTCAAATCATGTGTAGGGTAATTTACCTCATGAGTTTTCAACTATCGTGAAGCATAAGCAATTACCCGATCATTCTGCATTAGGACGCAACAAATTCCTTTCAATGAAGCATCACAGTATATAAAAAACTCACCATTCCTGGAAGGAAGTGCCCAAACTAGAGCATTCACCAATCTTCTTTTCAATTCCTGAAAACAATCATCACATTCTTTTGTCCAGATAAACTTGACACCCTTCCGAGTTAGCTTAGTCATTGGACTAGATAATCGTGAAAAATTTCTAACAAACCTTCGGTAATAGCCTGAAAAACCAAGGAAACTACGAATCTCTATTACATTTGTGGGTCTTGGCCAGTCTTCCACAACTTTTGTTTTTGCAGGATCAACAGTTATCCCATCTTTAGAAACAATGTGACCAAGGAAAGAAATTTTTTGCAACCAAAACTCACACTTGCGGAATTTTCCATACAGTTTTTTTTCTTTTAAGGTTTGCAAGATAACCCTTAAATGTCTTTCATGCTCCTCTTTACTTTTAGAAAACACCAAAATATCATCAATTAAAACCACCACAAACTTATCCAAGAACTCATGGAAAATTCTATTCATTAAGTCCATGAATACAGAAGGTGCATTAGTTAGCCCAAAATGCATTACTACAAATTCATAATGGCCATATCTTGTACGGAACGCGGTCTTCGGAACATCTGCTTCCATTACCTTCAGCTGATGGTACCCCGATGTCAAGTCTATATTTGAAAAATACTGAGCTCCCTGGAGCTGATCAAACAAATCATCGATATGAGGCAAAGGATATTTGTTCTTAACAGTGATGTTATTCAAGGCACTATAATCAATGCAAAGTCTCATTGAACCATCTTTCTTTTTAACAAATAAAATAGGAGCACCCCATGGTGATGTGCTAGGTCAAATGAAACCTTTATCTAATAAATCTTGCAATTTCTCCTTCAACTCTAAAAGTTCAATTTGAGCCATTCGATAAGGGGGTTTTTAAATTGGCTTAGCATCAGGAACTAAGTCAACAGTAAACTCAACTTCCCGATCTGGTATTATTCCAGGAAACTCATCAGGAAAAACATCAGGATACTCATTTACCACTGGCACATCATTAATCTGAACAGTTCCTTTATTTTCAACGATGTGTGCAAGGTAACATTCATTTCCATCTTTTACAAGTTTCTTGGCCTCTTAATAAGTTATCAACAGTAAGGGTTCATTCTTGTACACAAACTGAAAGTCTTTCTGAAAAGAAACTTCTTTAGCTCGACAGTAAATCCTAGTATGGTAAATAGAGAGCCAATCCATACCCAGGATAACATCAAACTCTACTATAGGTAGAACAATAAGGTTTGAAAGTAGGTTCTTTCCACAGATAAGGATATGAAGATTCTTATAAATTCTTTTTTCCTCAACATTTCTCCCAGGTGTTTTTACCAAAAGTTCATGAGTCATTTCTTGAGATGGTATTCCCATTTTACTAGAAAAGTTTTCAGAGATGAAAGAATGTGTAGACCCCGAATCAAACAAAACACTGGAATAATCTGAAAAAACAAACAAAGTACCTGATACAACTTCATTTGATGGCCCGACATCTACTGAAGTAGTTTCAAAGGATTTCACCACCCCTTTGTGCTTGTAGTCTAACTGCTTCCCATCACTCAAGATCTTTGTCGGACACTCGTTTTCATAGTGACCCATCTCATTGCACTTAAAACATTTCACTAACTGTAAATCAAATTTGGTCTTATCTTCACCTTGATCTTTTTCAGTGCAATCATGAGCCTTATGTCCCATATTACAACATCGGTAGCACTTTCCAGAATTCAGAAGAAATTCCCCAGCATGCCTTTTGCCACATTTATCACAAACTGAAACTTTGTTTTCTTACCATCAGAACTTTTTGAAGAATTCTTACCTTTCTCCTGCCACCATAGTCTCTTCTTCTGTTGGTTGTTATATAACACTTGATCATCGGAAAACTCCATTTCCACCTTATCAGCACATCGAACAAGCTTTTCATAACTTTTAAACTCATGAGAAGCTAATTCCCTTCGATATTTTGGCTTTAATCCTGAGTAAAAAATATTTATTTTACTATCAAGGACTCAGATAAAATTTGTAGCATACCTTGCCAATCGAGTGAACCTATCTTCATAGGCAGCCACTGAGTCTTCCTCCTACCTCAATTCCAAGAATTTCTTTTCCATCCTAAGTCGAACAGCCTTAGGAAAATACTTTCTAAGAAACATACCTTTGAATTCATCCCAGTCGAGAGCATCAATCTCATCAGCGTCCCTGATATTTTTAACCATCGACCACCACTGATCTGATTCACCCTCCAAACGGTAAATAACAAGACTAACCTTTTGATTGTTTGAACACCCCATGACATCGAAAATCTTCTCCAGTGCTTTAATCCACCCTTCAGCTAGCACAGGGTCAGATGATCCTCTGAATGATGGGGGATTTTTCCTCATGAAATGTTCCACTACTGACATGTCTCTCTGCGGTTGATCTGGCTGATGTCGTGCATGGATACTACCGCCATTTATCGCTTGAGTCAACTGCGCCATTACTGCAAAAAACTGTTCAATTCCAATTCCGACCATTTCATGATGCTGATTCAGAATGTTATTTCCTTCTACATGCCTTCCTAGTACTGCTTTTCTGTTTCCTCTGCGGAAAACCATTCTGAACAAACATGTCTTAGATGAAGCAACATGGTAATCTTCAAATACTATATCATTTCAAAAGAAAAATTATTTTTGGATAATCATTTAATATAATTCTAACTCCTAAATTTATCTAAACCAACCTTTGATACCAACTATAAGGCCCCAGCCTTAAACCTTACTTAATCTTGAGTTACTACAAGATTTCACCTTGAGGATCTTTTCGGGTTTAGAGTTTTAGAGAATTAGATCATAAAACTTGCCTTACATTCCACATATAAACAAAGTGGTTACATAAAGATAGTATTCATATTTCCCATCAATGGAAACATATTTAAAATAAACCATGGATTCTTTCTTGACACTTCCTTGACACTATCATCATATCATGTACCATTCCCTTGACCTGTGAAAAACATTTCAAAAAAACTTGGGATGAGCATAAAAAGCTCAGTATGGGTTATAAAAAAAATATGGAAAGGAAACATGAGTTCATATATACATAAGAATAAAATCATACTTTACCCATAAAACAAAAGAACTTTAACATACCTCATCAAATCATGAATAAATCATAGAAATCATAATACATAAAGGTAACTTGAGTCATTCAGAACATTCTTACATAGGGGGTAACCATCTTGGTTACGTTTGGAATACCCACCATAGTATATTCCCTAAATCTCTTTGGAGAAACCTTAACGTTTCACTCCTTTGCGTTACCCAATGCATTGGAGAGATATATCGGGCTCACCCGCCCTTAGTTTATCACGGAACCACCCTTCTTCATAATAATGCCCAAGAACCAAAACATAATCGTATCACATAAAACTTGCATAAAGGAAACATAACATTTCCACTTTTAAATCACAAGATATAAATACAACACATTGATATAAAAACATTATGAAACCCATTTTCAATACCAAAATAAAAGAAAAGTAAAACATGGTATTTATTTTTCTTTTAAATAAAAGGGTATGGCTTGTAGAGGAAGCTGAAACTCATCTAATGGTTACGACGGCAGAGAAGTCGTTGTCACCGCATACGTACGACAAAACATTCCCTTTTGTCATTTTGTAAAACGATTCGTATAAAAAATATTCCTTTTGGATAAACATAAAAGTCAAAGGGGTTTATACACCGTATAAAAGAAGGTTGTGTATAAAATAAAATATGCCTCAATGAAAGGAGATTGAGACGAAGTCCCATACCTCGGGTCCGACTTGACTCGATCGTTCTTTAATGTCTTGAATAATAAACATGAGTTAATTTCTACTTGTTTAAGAACCTTTTTCAAGTTCATTATTCCTTTTATATCACTTATTTCCATGACATGAACACTATGTAATTATTTAAGTTAATAACAGTTGTTTTAACGATCGTTGGTACTTGAGTCAAAAATAAACCATTTATAATTACAAGTTGTTCATGTATCCATTATATTAAGAATGGTATTCATGATATAGATATCAAATATGTCCTATATATATAGTAAATTCATGCATTTATAATATTACATAATCATTTAGAGTTAAGAAATGAAATGCACCGTTCATGGAGACAGTAAGCCGTACGTACGCATGAACGCTACTTTCATTTCTATTTCGTATTTTATAGAATTGAATAATAATGATATAAAGATATATTATAGTTCTAGTGTTATATAATATATAATATCATAACTCCATCCTTTATACGTCCCACATATGGTATTAACGAATCAAATCACTTTGAGGGGGCGGTAGTCCGCACTTCCTTAAATGAAAATATCACGTTTACCCATAATGGAAACCATAAAGGTATGACCAAAATGAAAAATAAAGAAGCATAAGGAAAAGATAAACATATTATATATCATATATAAATATAGTTTCTTCTTAAATGCCACCTTTTAAGGTGTTAAAAGAATGTTGAACAATCATCGTTTCGGGAGGCCGAAATTCGCCATCCACGGAAACAGTATGTTCTTTAACCATTAGATGTAGGTGTGTGTAAGTGTTGCTCGAATCCTTCTTATAAAAACATCCCAGTATATTTAATATACTGGATTTTTTACAAAAGAAATGAATAAAAAGAGTTTAGGGGGTTGGAGACGCAAAATAAAACAAAAGGACTCAAGTGAAGACATTACCTTAAAATCGGGTAACTCCCTTTGGTTTGAGCTCGAAGGCTTCCTTGGGAAGACTTCTGCCCAAAGTGAGGCTTCAAGGAGTAATAGAGGGATGTGGAGAGACAAAATGGGCAGGGTTTGGCCGATACAAAGGCTTTGGGAGTGTGGGTATTGAGGTAGAGGTGGGGGCCTTTTATAAGAGGAGAGGAGGGGCACTCTTGGAAAGTAAAGAAATATTTCTTTATTTGAAAATGAGTTTCGGATTTAAAAGGTCCAACATTGATATAATTCGTGGATAAGGTGATAAGGGTTCTAAATCAACCCATCCAATAGGTTTTGGACATGTGTAGGGAATATATTTTACATTATCATTTCATTTTATTTAAATCCTTTATTAATGAGGTAATCGCTGCATCATCATGATGTCATAAATAATTTAATTTATTTGAAGTCTAAAAATTATAAAAAAATAATATGATGTAGGAAATATTTTTATCTTTCCAATTACTATTTATAATAAAAATTATGACTTGTATAACCCCATGTAAAAATTGTTTTAGTAAAATAACTCATGTTTGTGTCATTTTTACTTTAACATTAAATAAAAAGTTATTTATGTCATTTCACAACCAAAGTGGCTCCATGGGGTCCCCAAGTTGACCCATGGATTGTCTTGGTTGGACATGACACATAAAATTAGGGTAGGAAATGTGTCAAACTCATCTCATATTATTATAACATTATTTTTACCTTAAACTACACTAATTACCATTAATCGCGATTAAAAACATAAAAGTTACTATTCACCAAAAAAAATTAAATCCCATTGAACCACATTTTACTTCTTAATGACAACCATGTATGTCGAATTTTTGAAATTCAAAACACAAAGGGCGCAAAATTTCATTTAAATGGAAAATCAGTTTTTATAAGTACAACTTAGTGGTTTCACTATTCATCAAAAATTGAAGTTTTTCAGAAAAATACCAAAACTTAACCCTAAGATATATTTGATTTTTTGAATTCAAAAATGATGTCTATTTTAAAAAATTCAAATCATATAAGTTAATTTAATTAATTTAATAATTAATTCCCGCTGTTATGATAAATAGCGTGTTTTTATGAAACAATAAGTATCAAAATATTGACACCAGTTTAAGTCTAATTTCAAAGTGAAATTGATTACAATGACCAAAATTGGATTAAATGGTAAAAATATATTCTAATTCCACTTCAAAACCAATTCAAAAGATAATCTAATAATATAAATAAATTAGATTAAAAAGAGGTTTTGAATTAAAATACAACATTTTCACTATTCATTAAAAAATGAACTTTATCCGAAAAATACCAAAAATTCACACAAAGTAAATTTTGATGTCCCAATCATAAAGAATAAGTTTATTTTGACAATAATATCTTATAAAATTGTCAAAAGATAGATTTAAAAATGGTTTCCCATTAAAAGGCAGTAAAACAATCTTTTAAAAATATTTGTGTATTCCATGCTTAAGATTAGATTTATTTTCATTTTAAGCCTCTAAAACACTATCTAATTCATTAATAGACATAGATAAAAATATCTATTATTAATTACTTACTTGGGATGTTACACTAGAGTAGGGTACTCTTTCCGTTATGGAGTATTCCTCTCTCTTCATAGAGCTACAAGGTTTCACGCCTATCCTAGGAGGTGATGAGTTGTTCCTTGCACGGAATTTTGAGGATGATCTAAGGTATGAAATCCAATCACAAAAGAAAATCTTATGTTTGACATTGATATCTTCTATTTTCAACCATGTGCTGATTACAAAGTGCATTCTGAAGGATTCTGGAGCTTCGAACCATGGCGGTTCGGCATCCAGATTTAGTGCTCTGCCAGCTGATAGTAGGAACCGCCATAGAGAGGCTACACGAGGGGATAAAAGTAGGCGATATGTATCTTCCGGTAGCCAGGTGGTGTGCTACCAATGTGGGAGAAGTGGGCATATGAGGCCTCATTTATTGAGAGACCCAGTGGTGTGCCGATCTTATGAAAAGATGGGTCACCTTTAGTGCTTTTGTCAGTTCTTCTCACCAGCAGAAAGTGACATGGGTTCTTATATGACTCCTTATTCAGGAGCAGCTCCACCAGTTTCACACCAGTCTAGGAACATGTGTTCTTCTAGCCTCCTAAGCCAAGGTGGAGGTCATGGTCATGGTGGTCAGTCACCAGTCTTTCAGCAACGGTAGAGTAGATCAGATCAGAGTGGTCAGGCAAGGTCATAGGGCCGTGTAGCAGGCTTGACCTTTGAAGTGGAGAAAACCCATCAAGAGCAGGGTCCCGAACCCTATATAGTTCGAGGTATGATCCTATTTTCCTCAGTTTTATCTTCATCTCCTTTTGATATAAGTGTTACACATAGCTTTATCTCTGTTTCTGTCATGGAGATCCTTGGGCTCTGCATCTTTTATTCTGCTGATATTTTGACACTAGACACTCCGTTGGGGACTAGAACAACTAGTGTATGTCAGTGTAGAGAGTTCCCTCTTGAGGTTGGTTAGTGTCACTTCCTTTGGGATCTTTATATTCTAGAGATGACAGGCTATGATGTCATTCTCAGAATGGACTGGCTAGTTCCCTTCCAGGCAGTCGTCAACTATTATCACCACTGTGTGAGTTTCATATCACCAGGGGGTTGATCTTTTCTTCATAAGGGTGGGTGGGATGTCCAGGTGAGAAGAGCAGGTCAAGAGCATCATGGGTTGGGAGCAGTTACATCCTAGATTGATAGACTTTATTTGGATGACCAGGGGACGTCACAGTTAGAATTTCCTCCAGTGGTGGATTGTTTTAGAGATTTCTTTCTAGAGGACTTGTTAGGTTTTCCTCCGGAGCCTGAGGTAGAATTTTTTATTGAGCTTGTGCCTTGGATGGAACTGGTGTCCATTACTCCTTATAGGATGCCTACACAAAAGTTTCAAGATCTCAAGAAATTGTTGGAGGAGTTTCAGGCCAAGGGTTACATCTTTCCCAGTACTTCTCATTGGGGTTCGCAGGTGCTATTTGCAAAGAAAGTAGACGGTACCCTCAGGCTTTGTCTGGACTATTGGAAGTTGAACCTGTTAACAGTCAAGAAAAAATATCACCTACCTAGGATTAATGATCTTTTTGACCAGCTTTGAGAATCTCGGGTGTTCTCGTAGATTGACCAGAGATCCGGTTATCATCAATTGCGCATTAGACCATCAGCTAAACCACTTACACCCTTCAAGAGTAGGTATGGTCTATACGATTACTTGGTTATGTTGTTCGGTCTCATGATTGCACCTGTAGTTTTCAAGGAACTAATGTACCGAGCTTTTCAACCATACTTGGATTCCTTCATGGTTGTCTTCGTGGATGATATCTTGGTGTACTCTCACATTCGACACAACCATTATACCCATCTTGAGAACATTTTGAGTACACTGTGGGAGAATCATATATGTTCTACGCTCTCAAAATGCCACTTTCTAATGGACTATATTCACTTCTTGGGTCATGTTTTCTCAGAGGTAGGAGTATTGATAGACCCAAAGAAAGTGAGAGTTATAGTTTCCTAGGAGCAGCCTAAGAACTTATTTGAGGTGTGGAGTTTTATATGGCTGGCTGGATACTACAGATATTTCACATAAGACTTTTCACGCTTAGGAGACCAACTGACAGGTCTGACCAAGACCGGTGTGAAGATCTTATAGTCAGATTCTTCTGAGTCAGCCTTTCAGGAGCTGAAAACGAGGTTGACTTCAGAATCCAGGTAGGAGCTATACTATTTATTGTAATGCTTCAGGTATCAGGCTAGGAGCTATGCTTATGCAGGGAGATAGAGTCGTTGCGTATGAGTCTTGGCAGTTGAGCCCACATGAGAGCAATTACCCTACACACGATCTAGAGTTGGCAGCAGTTGTTCATGCTTTGCAGTATTTGAGACATTATCTTCTGGGAGAGCACTTTTTGGTTTTCCCCAATGAAAAGAGTCTCAAGTACATCTTCACCTAGAGAGACTTGAATTTGAGACAACAAAGGTGGGTTTAGTACCTTCATTCCTTTGACTTTGAGCATGCCTATACGCCTGGGAAGGGCAACACAGTGGCTGATGTATTGAGTAGGAGGACTCAGATAGAGGCAGTTCAGGAGGCCAGCAGTGAGTGGAAGCTTATGGATCTGTTTTT
This sequence comes from Viscum album, assembly GCA_963277665.1. Classification (NCBI taxonomy): domain Eukaryota; kingdom Viridiplantae; phylum Streptophyta; class Magnoliopsida; order Santalales; family Viscaceae; genus Viscum; species Viscum album. The sequence continues at coordinate 1,399,444,273 of OY728121.1, read as the reverse complement.
GAGATGCATCTAGAGGTGCATGAAATACAGGGGCTGACTTTTCAATCTTATATAGCTGTTACCTCTACCCTTCTTGGTTGATTACAAATGAGGCAACTATCAGATTCTGAAGGCCTAGTTCTACGGGAGAGTGTATCAGGAGATGAATCTATTCAAGGGTGGACCATAGGAGAGGAAGAGATATTGTGTTTCCAGGGTCGCATATTGGTGCTAGTAGATATAGGCGAGGAGATGATGTAGGATTTTCATTCCTCAGTCTGGGCAGTTCATCCTGGCATCACCAAGAGGTTTCATGATCTACACCATCAGTATTGATGGCCAGGTATGAAGAGGGGCGTTTTTGGTTTCATCATGAGATGTTCCACTTATCATCAGGTGAAGGAAGAGCATCAGCGACCAACTAGGCTTTTGTAGTAGTTACCCATTATCGAGTGGAATTGGAATGACGTCGCAATAGAATTTATGACCGGTTTCCCAAGGTTTCCTTGAAGGAATGACGCTGTTTGGGTTTTCATTGAAAAACTCATGAAGGTTTCTCACTTCGTTCAAATCAAGAAGAACATCAGTGTTGATGAGCTGGGGTAGTTGTACATCAAAGAGATTTTACGTCTACATGGAGTTGCACACTCCATCGTTTCAGACAGGGATGCATGTTTTACATCTCAGTTCTTGCAGTGGCTTCAGAAGGCTTTGGTTAGACATGTACTTTTGAGTACCACTTACCACCCCTAGACAGATGTCCAGTCCGAGCGTATGATTCAGGTGCTTGAGGATATTCTTCGAGCATGCATTATATATTTTGGAGGTTCTTAGGAGATGCTTATAACAAAATGTGGAGTTTTCCTACTACAATAGTTTTCTAGAAACTATTCAGATGGCACCTTATTAGGCTTTGTATGGTATGCCATGAAGATCACCCTTATGTTGGATGGAGGAAGGAGAGGTAGCCTTGCTGGGACCTCATCTTGTTCAGGAGACCGCAGAGTAAGAGGATGGATACTGCACAGTCTCGATAGAAGTCTTATGTTGATCAATGGAGACAACCTCTAGAGTTTGAGTTCAGGGATCAGGTTTTCCTGTGTGTCACACTGAGGTTGGGACATAGAAGGATTAGAAGACATGTTAAGCTTTCACTGATGTATATCGGTCCGTTTGAAGTGTATGAGAGAGTATCAGTTACAGTTACCATAGAGCTACCGATCTATGCACGATTTCTTCCACGTTTCTCAGATCCGACATTACTTTTCAGACCCGTCTGGTGTCTTTTAACCCAAGGAGGTTGAGATCAAAGTGGATGCGTCATTTTAGGAGAATCCTATTCGGATTTTGGATCATAGTACAAAGGTTCTCTGTGGCCTGTCTATTCCTCTGGTATGAGTGCTATGGCAGCATGGGCGAGTACATGATTAGACTTGGGAGAGGGAGGCTGATGTACGAGCACACTGGCCAGCTTTGTTCTGGTTTTCTTCTTCTATACCGTGCTAGGGAAATTTGGGGATGAATTTATTTAAGGGGGAAGTTTGTAAGAACCCAGACTTTCTTTTCAGGTAAGTTCTCCTTTTCTGGTTGTTTTTTTGGTAAAATAGGAATTTCTAGAAATTTTATAAGTATAAACCATGTACTTTATGAGTACACGCCATGTACTTCCTAGCTGAAACAGGTCGTGTGCTGGCCATGTAGTATCCACACACACGGTCATGTGGGAGTGACTTGGAGGCCGCCTAATGCGGAGTACGGAAACAACAAGTACACATAGTGTACTTCAAAATTACATGTCGTGTACACTAAAATTACACACCATGTAATTTATTTTTTTCATTAAACACACCGGGGTCGTGTCTAACGGATAGAACAACCATCATCTAGATCATCTTTGTCCAAGAGAAACTGTACAGCCACGACTTCTCTCTAAGCCCCCAAGCCTCCATCCGAACTCTGATTTGAACACCATTGATTGCGCTGGAATCGAATCGGTGAGTTCTCTCTTCTTCTAGAGCCTTGTTTTCTGATTCCACTTCTTTTCCACATTATCGTGGGTTGAACATTTTGGACATTTTCTTAGATCTATGATGTTTCAAGGAGATTAAAGATATGAGGTTCAAGTATATTGATCTCCTAACCCTAAGGTTGGTGTTTTGTGCCTTTACCTTTGAATTCCGTGAGTATTTTTGTGCAAATACAACCAATACCCTTGAACAGTGTATTGCGTGTTTCCTTTTTTACCTTTATTTATGCCATTGTAGAGGTAATTTGGATATGAATTAGGTTGTTTGATGTGATTTGGATGTCTTTTGCCCATGAATTGTTCTGTTTACGATTGTTTGGTCCTGTTTAGCCTTTGGCTGCATTGCCTGTTTTCCATGCCTGTTGTTGTAGGGTAGAGAGTTGTATTCTGACATGCTTGTTATACTATAGACTATTATCCAATTAGCTCTGTAGGTTTACCTTGGATATATTACACTGCTATGCTTGCTGACTTACACTAGGCTGTGAGAACCTGGTGTAGTAGACTAATGTGGGAATTGACCAAGTGATCATCCTCCGAGAGTCCTTGATTTTCTTTATACAATAAGGGGATTGACTGAGTGAGCATCCTCCGAGAGTCATTGTTTTGATTCTAAAGTGTTTAGACTATAAGGGGGATTGACAAAGTGAGCTTCCTTAGAGAGTCTATGAACGACCTAAGCTATAAGGGGAATTGACTGAGTGAGCTTCCTCAAAGTGTCCTAGACCTCGGGGCTATAAGGAGAATTGACATGTGAGCTTCCTCAGAGAGTCCCTGACTACCGTGGACTCTGCGGGGAATTGACTGTGTGAGCTTCCTTGGAGTGTCTTACTATACCATCGACTATAAGGGGATAGACTGTGAGTACTTCATCGGAGAATATTATTAAATTCCTATATAGAACCAAAGGGGTTAGACCGAGTGTGCTTCCTAGAGGGTTGATTGTACTTATTAGGTAGGACTAGAGGGGATTTCTATGGGTACTTTATTGAGGGTTACCTGTTTTTGGTTTAACTGTTTCTTGATATTGGAATTGTGGATTATTTACTGCTTAGAGATTTCCTGTTACTGTTTTCTATAATTTTACTTGCAATATACTCACTGACTATTAAGAACATATCTTCGGGTGGTTTCCTACTGGGATTTATTCTCACACCCTATTTGGGTCATGCTTTTGGGCCCAAACATATTATATTGTTGCATGTACAGACAAGGGAAAGCTCCCTTTTACTTCAGGTACTTGATTGCATTGGAGCTACAGAGCATGGGACCAAGCTGAGGCTTGAAGTGCTGAGGAGTTGTATATATGTTTTCCTTTTGTACTTGGGTTCAGTACCGTATTCATAATGGTGACTTGTTTGGCTTCTTTCCAAGACATATATGTATCAAGCATCATTTATATATATGTATGCTCCAGTTGTTTCTATATCTCAGTCTTATCCTGTTTACTATTATTGGATATTTACTGCTTACCATATTGTATTTTTTTCTCTTCCACTGTGTTACTCTGTCAATGAGGGCATAGTTTCCCCATTATCACACCCAAGACCCTCGCTGCTAGTCGGCTGCCTCTGGCGGTCGGGGAAATGCACTTGAGGCCATGTGACCAACCATGTACGGGGCGCCTCTGGGTGGATTCCAGAACCTGTACATTACAATACCTCATCCCATCAACAGACAAGCATCAGAATAGGATGAAAAAAACCAAATGGTTTTATATGATATGCCTTTATATGTTGGTAGGTGTAACAAAGAGAAACATTATATTAAATGTCACAATTTATACCTGGCCACTATAATCTTCCTCTTATTTCATAATACATCTTCATAGTTCTTGGATGTATGATTCATAAAGGGAAGTGAAAATAAAACGACACTAAACTCCTCACTGATGCAGGGATGAAAATCCTTTTCATGAAGTGATGCATACCATCTGAAGATAGAGAATAACCTGAAATTTTCTCCCCACCATAATGGATTTCTTGAGCCTTTTTAAACACATAATCCTTCTGATGAATCTGGATTATAGATACTAGGAAATATGAATATAACTAAACAGTCGTCATAAAAATACCTGAAACATCGTCATTAGCATCTAGATCCAACTATGAAAAAATCACCACAAGGTTCCAGTCTTCCTTCGATTACAGAATATCCCGTGTGGGTACATTCCAACGAAGATCATCTTTAATGACATTTACCTTTTCTGGGGTGTAGGCGATATCAAAGTCATATGTATAAAGGTGTTCACCCATCGTCACTATTTTATATTCAAGTTATTATGAGAAAAAAATATAAATCACACTCTTATGATCAGAGAAGATCGTGAACCTTTACCTAAAAAATATAGTGTCTCCAACACATAAGCGCATATGTAATTGCAGCAAGCTCTAAATCAAGATGGGGGGGGGGGGGGGGTTACTTCGGCCATTAGTTCAAAGATGATGAGACCCATAAGCCACCACAGGATCATCTTGTATAAGCACGCATCCAAAACTAGAACACGAATCATCCCAAATGACCACGTACTCTTTACCGAGTTTGGTAAGAATATAATAGGAACTGACATTAGATTCCTTTTCATTTTATCCAAAGAAGATTGTCACTTTTCATCCCAAGTGAATTTCACTGCTTTCCTGGTAAGATTAGTGAAAGGTGATTCCATTTAGAGATGTCCATGACAAACCAGCAGTCATATCCAATAAGACCAAGTATGCTTCGTATCTCAATGAAATTCTATGGTTACTTCCACAACAAAAACATTTACTTCAATGGATCAACAGATAAAACATGGTCATAAATTCGGTGCCCCAAAAACATCACTTCTTGAATAAAAAATGATCATTTTGAATGGTTTTCAAAAAAACGATGACTTCTCTAAATTTTTAAATCCAATCTTATATGGTGTTCATGATCACTCTAGGATTTCGAATAAACTAGAATATCATCCTTGAAAACCACCACAAGTGTATATAGATGTTGGTGGAATATCCAATTCCAAAAATCCATAAAAACTATAGGAGGATTAGTCAGACCAAAAGGCATCACAAGATTTTCACATTGGCCATACCTACTACTAAATGTTGTCTTTGGTATATCACCCTCTAGAACTCTAAGCTAATTATAACCCGACCAATGGTAGATATTTGAAAACAAAATTTCCCCCTTTACCAAATCAAATAGATCAACCACACGAGGAAATGGATATTTTTTCATATATTTTACATAGTTAATTATCCTATAGTCAAAACATAGATGAATTGAACATTCTTCATTCATATAAATGATCATAGAGGATGACCAAGGCATAAAATTTGGGTGAAAAAAACCTTTTTATAATAGGACATCCAAATGAACCATGAAGCCTCTCGTCTCTGCAGGTGCAATATGACAAGGAGGTATCGATATCAGCTTTATACCCTGCACCATGTCAATCATAAACTCTTCCTCTATCTCTGAAGTAAGATGGGAGAAATCATCATGGAAAACTTCCAGAAATTATTGAAAAAATAGTTAAAATCATCAATAGAGGAAATGTTATAATGTTCAAATGAAAATTTAACCAACAACCCTATGAAATCTTGGCTAAAAGGTCTGGCACATCCTAAAACTAGGTCCCAATCCCATTGAAACACATGAGATCTCTCAACTATAGAGAGAAATTAAACATGCCAATAATATAAATCAACCTCATACCGATGCAGAACAGTAAAATATATACCGATGATGAAATGAAACAGATCCAGATCAAGAATGATAAAATACCAAAAAAACTCTGTATCGACTATCATCAAGGAATAAGAGCATCGAAACCTGTGATCTTTCCTCTTTCCAAGAGGAGTCACTAACACCATTTAAAAGGACATAAGTTCCATTATATGTTTAAAAACATCAATAAAATGCACAAATATAAAATACTAAGAGGTACTGGTATAAAATAAATCAATTTCTACTAAAGATGAAATAAGGATAATACCTCCCACAATTGTCAGACCGACATCAAATTCTATTGTACACTCATCTAATGCATTACAATTCCTCACTCCTCAGACCTCTGGCTAGCGCCATGCAGTCTTTGAATCATCTAACTACACTGTAGTCGCCTTCAAGGTTGACAAAACCTGACTATAACGAGGCATAATCATAGCATGACCAAAGTGTTATAGATGAAAAACACTTAAAATACTTTCTCACATATTCAAGATCATAGTACAAGAATTTCTATTGTGTACTCTCTTCCCATGCTAATAGAATGTCAAAGGAAAACATCCTGCTACAATGATCATTGTAGAGGAGGCTCACTTCTGAGAACCACCTCCACCACTTTTGAGATGAGCCTTCCATTGACTCTTCATCCAATGCTCACCACTGAATCTTCTACAAGATGAAAGAGAAGAGGTGGAAATCCATCCTTACCTGCCATATTCATGTCTGCCATCATTGCTCTTTCTACCATATCCATATTGTTAGAATTTTTCTTCATTAACAGATGTGATCTGATATCCAGTCATAAACCATGCAAGTACTTCTGCAACTTTAGCTGGTCATTCATTACCAGGTTCAGAGCCAAATGGAAAATATTAGTAAATCTGTTATTGTACGATGACACCAAACACTTTCCCTGCTGCAATGATATGAACACATGAGACATCACCAACATCAATGACTCGAGACCTAATTATAAAAAGTACAGGGTTTAAAACCATTCTACTCGATGTATACTTTATTATCTACTTGGACAATAGAATCCCATGATCTATTTCAGGATCCCACGAGTCCAAACATAGCACATGTAACCTTGATGTTCTCATGTTTAACAAAAAAGATGAAGATTTGATCGATCCTGTGTAGCCATTCCTCCACTTGTTGATGTTCTATTATTCCATTAATGGATGACATGTTCTCTCTTAAGAACTCCCAAGATTGATCTCTCTCTCCTCAAGCTTATGGTTATACCTCAACCAATACATTCTAAACTCCTAGAACATCTTAATAAACAATATGGACTTCCGATAGGATAGTCTCAACAAGATTCTAATATATAGGTTGGTTCAATTGAGTAGAATACACTACACCTTCCCAAGGAACCCGTGAATGACATCTAAGGGGAATACTAATGCACATTGAAACACAATAATGATAAAAAAAAAAGAACAAAATTCTGATCAAACTAGAAACCCATAATCAGAAATAATTTTTTTAAAAAAAAAACAATACATGAGCTATACATCCTAATATCCCATGGAATATTGAGTCATGTTAATGAGAATATCTCACCATGCACTTATCGCATCAAACCTATCATGTCCTAAAAATCATATCTTCAGTCTAATAGATGTCCCAACACAAAAAATCTTGAGGAAATACCTCCTTTGATATCGAATATTAATGAATCGGTCTAGTTTTCCCTAATAACTAGCACCCAACCCATCCTGTCACATACCCTAAGGTCGTTCTGATCCCTATGGTAAGGCGACAACCACCTAGGCATCAAAAAACACAAGAGAGGGAATGATTTCTGCAAAAATAAACCAAAACATGACATACATATATATAAATAAATAATGAATAGTGGAAGACTACCAAATATATATGACATAAGTATAAAGAAACAGTGGAAATAGACAACAAAAAATTATCAAAAAACTCCAAGACAAGTCTAATAGAAAAGGACTAAAAACCAAATAACTACTCCCAATGATGGTATGGAAAAACTCCGACTATCTCCTCACCATCTACCATACTAGCTCACAAGACCCTCCCCACCTTACTATAGTTCCATGCAATTCCCTGAACATGAAGTTAAAAAAAGGTCTATGCACTAGTGAAGAGGTGTGCAGGGTGTGAGCTAACATGCTCAGTAGGATCCCACATAGGTGTTCCACAAAAAGTCTCCATATAACAATTATTGTATTCTCATTTTATGTAAAAACATGGAATCATGTGTAGTAAAGAAATTTTATAGAGAAGTGATAAACATTTCTCTTTTTTCATAGTTCTCAAAAAAGAAGGTATATGAATTTTAAAGCGCATTTTCCATGTCATTTTTCACAATCATAAATTTTCATATTAAGGCTAAATCCGAATGAATTGAAATTAAAAATAGAAGAACATGTATCAAAAAACCAAGGAATACAAAAGGTCTCAACTGTAGACAAATTTTACTTCAATAATCAAGGGCACAAATCATATTGTATAACATAGGTATATGAAGCAGTGGAATAACACATGTGTACACAGACCCAAAATGTCTATAATTCTCCCATCGAACAATGGGCCTAGGAAACAAAGGAATACCCAAAGATAAACCCCTTTTATTTTCACAAAAAAGTGGATGAAGACCCCAAACTAAACCTTCCACTGTAACCCATGTGCTCTTTTTCAAAATCCATTTTAGTGCATTGATATACCCATTTTCAGTCCATTTATCAATAACTAGGAAAACCCATTTCTATTCAAAAACTATTATCAACACACACAAAATGGTCATTCAATTTACATTTATAAATCAATTAATAATGCCCAAACTATCAAGATTATAAATATAGGCTAGCTATGGAACCACATACCTCAATGCTTGGGTTGCACATGCTCATAATAGAATCCACCCACAATGAAACCCCAAAACATCAATGAAGGCCCTATAATCAAATTCACATCAAGATTGATTCAATTTATAATACAAGGGGTCAATGAAAGAGAGGAAAAACCCATACATAAAATACGTATGCCAACCTTCCCACAACCAACGGAAGAAAAGTCCTTTGTAATGAGATCAAAAAACTGATCTAGAGGAGGAAAAGAAGGAACATCCAACTCAGATCAATAGATCTAGTACTGAAAATCTTTGTCTTTATATTAATCACATGAAATTAAGAATATAAAATATCTCCCCCAAATAGAGACATACCATAACTGAAAATGAGATCGGATGCCGAGTAGATCGATATACAAAGAACGACGCATCTGAAAATTACTTATGAACAACCTCAGGTTGACAAAAATAAAGAACTAGTGAAATGACTACAACAAAACACACAAGAATTTCTTCTAAAATTGGGTGGGGGCCAAGTCACGATGAGTAACCCCTGGTCACGTCGTGAAGTCCATGCTGGATTAGTACGCTAAAAAACCCAGTACCTCGACAAAAAAACTGAACTTTTGGAAAGTCACATCATAAACCCCAGTCACGACATGTAACCCTTCACTACATGATCTCCCATTTCATGAAATTTATCCAACACCCAGTACATATCATGTTACAGAGTTACATGGTGTGTAACTATTATAAAGCCAATAAAAAATCCACAAAACTACCTCAATGAACATTGAACAAAATGGAAAATGAGAGAGAGGGAAAACATACCCAATAATGTTGATGGGATGTTACATGGTGATACATGCATGAAAACATTTCCACACATGAAAAACTACAATTGTATCCATCATCAATTTTCATAATAATGATGCCTACTATGAGTGGTAACTAACTGATTCCTGATTAACTGCACCCACTCAGAGGTCTCTTACACTAAACTTGGCTCAATAACCATTGACTAGCTAGCTAATCTACTACCAACCAATACAGTCAGTCCCACATATGGCCATGATCTATTTCATCAACATTCCTTACATTACCATGTGTCTATATTCAAAATATACCTTGTTATGACATATCATATAATTTATCAAGTAAATTAATCCACAAAACATAACATCACTAATCACCTGGCTTTTATTACAACCCAATTCTCTCTTTATAGTCATTGTCACTAGTTTGTTCTTTATAACCTCTATCTAATACAATTACAATGATATCAACCATTTACTTATAAAAAATGACCACTAATATGGATGTAAAAAATATTTCTACCCATATGCTTGGTTTAGGTTCTTCAAATTAAATCCCCAATATGTATATGAAAATGGTACCACTACTAACGTACAAGAATGATCTTATCATGAAATTATCCTATTACATCCATTCTCTTTATTACATAGTAATTCATGATTTATAATATAATATTATAGATAATAAAATCTTTAGGATCTATAAATAATTATTATTTTTAGATTAGTTATATTACATAAAAACATAAAATAAGAAACAAATCACCATTACTAAATGATTCCTTACAAGATCATCATATTCCTTCATATATTAAAATACACGGGATAACCATGGACATATATAAGAAATGGGTGGGAAATAAATCCTAGTAGGGGAATAAAAATGGAGTTACATGAATAAAATAATACATGATATACAATAGGCATAACAATGGGACTTAAAATTTGTGGTAAACATAAACATGAACAATGGAGAATGATATAACATGATAAAATAAAGGCAACATGGGAAATATGGAAACAATTTAAAACACTACAACATAATCATTGGTCAATGCTAACTTCCATGAAATGATGATTTAAATAGTCACGTAAATGATTAAGTTCACTCCATAATACTTTTCATAATGTATCATGACATAAAAACACTACCCAACACATTGTAGTGACATATAATTCTCAGTTCACACGTTACATTCATTTCATTTTCATGCTTAAGTGTGCCACATAGATCTTTCAACATGGATTCATTCACTATCATATTTTATTCCATGATAAGGAGTATATAATAAATACTTGTATGTGCCCAATAACGATCTATTAGTGCATAAAAGTGAACACCTTTGATTAGGAATGGTTATGAGAATTTAGTACACTATTTATTTGCATGGAAAATCATAGGAAAAAATCGGCAACATAACTAGGGCGTATGAATATTAATGGGATTGATTAATGAGAGTGAAATGGGGATATCAAAATTTAGAAATGAAATTTAAATTATGTTGGATATTTAATATTTTATCCACACATTAGTAAATAAATATAAAATACATAAGTTAAATAATATACTCGAATAATGAGGAGAAGGAAGGGCCCCTTACCATGAGAGGGTGATACCAAAAGCTTGGGAGGAGGCTCTTGAGAGACTGGGGAACTTTGGGAGGACTCTAGAGATGGTATAATGAGTAATTATGTCCTAAAAGATTTTTTGTGAAGAAAAATGGGATATTGGGTGGTTTTATATAGGAAAAGAGAATGTAATTCCCTATTATTTCACAAAAATATAGGTTTTGGACTCTATATAATAAAATTTAAAAACTAAAAACCATCCTGTAGTTTTTTCCAATTTTTTTATGAAAAGTGGGGTGGTTTAACTATTTTTTAAGGAGAATATATTAAATAATTAAAATAATATTTTTGCTTATGTGTAAGTGGGTGATCTCCATAATGAAATGATTCTAAAATATTTAAATATATTTTATGTTTTTGAGGATTCATAATATTATTATAAAATAGAAAATGTATCCAAAAAATTATATTATTTTAAACTAGTAATTTATATTTTGTCATTTATAAAATTTATATTATTTATTACATAATTTTAGTTCATGATGATGTCTTAATACACGCCTTATTTTAATATCGTATTTTCTTTTTTACTTGAAAAACATGATTTCCAACAAAAATTATGAAAAATTCCACATTAGATAATTTAAATATTATGAATTTAAAAATAATCATCATTTCATCTAATTTTTTTAAATATGTGAATTTTCACTTTTAAAATAATAATTTATCATCATTGAGAATTTCTCTTTTTTTGAAAATAACAGTTTTCAAACCCTTATAAAAATTACATCAGATATAATAAAAATAAAATTAACTTTTATATTTAATAGTCATTACTTATTAATAATACTTAAATAAAAGATTATATATTTCAAAAATCATTAATTAATCATAATAAATTCTTTAATTAAATTTTAATATTACCCAAAAAACAATTTTAGTTTTATTGAATCAAAATCAAAATAATTTATGAAGTTATAATAATAATATGAATATATATTCATGATTATATAAAATATAAAGATTTATATTAGTAGTTCCTTGATACATATCCCTTTAATAAACAAGAAAATGTCCAAATAGTATGGTGTGAGACAATGAGACTTTCATGGGTTGGTTTGGAATACATGGTTTGGGTCTTGATCTCGACAAGATTGAACGTCTCCCATAAACAGTTTAGTTCCTACATAATTTGTTGGACATGAGGTAGGTATTAGTCAAGGGAAAATCCCGATGATTATATCTCCCATGTAATATTTAATAAATGATATTCTTAGGGTACAATCCTACTAGGTGAGGTCGTCACATCGTTCTCCCATGTCATTTGGATTTATCAAAACCTTATATTTATACTAATCATATAATCACTGTTCAAGACCTATATTATCAATGATAAATAAAATTATTGTTATTTTAAATCATATAGGATAAAAACTAATGATTTCTTATGATTTCTATATCCAAAAAATATAATAATTCATTTAATTAGATTGAAAGGGGATTTATTTATATTAGTTTGGGTCATTACGATATTCCACCTATTAGAAATATCAGAGTTGAAATTTTCATTTCAGAAAAAATAATAGGTTAGTTAAAATTTGTTTCATCACTTCCTCTTGTTCCCACATTGTTTCTTCAAAAATGTCGTTTTTCTACATCACTTTGACTTTGTGGGTTGTCTTATTTCATAGAACATTATTTCTACTATATTAGATCTTCAATAGTTTCTCTCCACATGAGAGACCATTATCCAATTGTACCACCACTATGTTGAGTACAATTACAGTCTATGTATTGTATCTCTTCATGATAGATACATGGAATATATCATGTACTTGATATTGGTCAGGTGGGAGTGCTAGTCGATAGGCCACTACTCTGATTCCATCAATGATCTCAAATGGACTAATTCATCTTGGACTAAGCTTCCCATTCTTCCCAAATATCATTTATTTCATCAATGGAGATATAAAAAAGAATGCCTTATCTCTAGCCTCAAACTCTTGGTCAGGTCGACAATTGTCAGTATATCACTTTTTTCTACACTAAGCATCCTTGATGTGCTTCAAAATATTCTTTAACTTTTACATAATTTCTTATACCATTTATAGACTAACCAATTTTCATTCCTCAACTTCTTTCCAACATGAAGGAGTTCTCAACCTCTTCTCAAAATGGGCTCCATAGGAAAATATTTGGATGTTGGAGTAGAAGCTGTTATTGTAGGAGAACTCAACTAGAGGAATATTTTGATCTCATCCTCCATTGAATTAAATTGAGCATGCTCTCAAAATTTCATCCAATTATTGGATTGTCCGCTCAAAAATTCCATTAGTTTGAGGGTGGTAAGCCTTTCTAATTTTCAACATAGTATTTAGAACACATTGCAGAATCTTCCATAACATTGAGGTTAATCATGGATCATGATTAAATATAATTGATAGTGATGTTCCTCACATCCTCATTACTTCCTTAATTTACATCCTTGCATGTTTATTAAGGCATAAGAACTATAAAATTAAAATTAATTGAGTAGTATTTGTAAGATGATACATGGAAACCATATATACTTATTTCCTCTTGATTTAATCATAAGACTAGTGAAGAAGTCCTTGTTTATGTTTTCTGATTTTTATGTATGTATGTCTCATGGATGCATCATGACCTTGGATTTTTTCCATTCCACCTTCACTTCCTAACTTAAAATACATCTTGATATAGATTCCATGATCATCATCTTCATATAGTCCCACCAATAGTATTCTGGGAGATTTTGACACATTATTGTGCTTTCTAGATGGATGGATAAATTCAAACTATGTGCATCTTCCAACATATCCTTCTTCAAATCCAGATTTTACAGTCTACATATTTTTTACCCAAATATCATAACTCAATATTCATTAACATTTATTTATATCGATTTACCATTTCTTATAGCTTCCACATTCTTATAAATTCCAACATTATCTATTTGATCCTCCTTTATCCCCTCTATAATGGATTAATGTCAATCATTTGTGAAAGAATTTATGATGTTCCTTCCATTATGATTCCTATGCCTATCATTTTTATATCTGAGAAGATCATAACCATCTAAATTCTGGTCATTGATAAAATTTCTAGATCCTTTCTACTTAGAGTATCTGCCACATTATTTGATTTCCAATGATTGTAGTAGATTGAATAGTCATAGTCCATCATCAGTTACAACCATATTTGTGGGTGCACATTTAGATCTTTCCAGAAGAATATATAATTGAGGATTTTGGGATCCATTAATATTTCACACTTCTCCACAAATAGATATTACATCTAGTTTTTTATTGAAAAGATCACTACAGCCAACACTAGATAATACATTAGGTAGTTAAGTTCATAAATATTCAATCTTTTTAAACAATAAGATATCACTTTTTCATTATTATTTGACACAAAACCCAATTCATTATTTAAATAATCACATAATAGCATGATAAATTATCAATTGGTGGGCACTATGATTATAGGTATTCTGATTAGCCATCTTTTCAACTCAATGAAGCTCTCATCACATTCCTCATTCTATGAAAACATTACTCCAATTGATATTAACATGGTTAGGGTGTTTGATAATAAATAAAACATTTTCACAAATTGAAGATTATATTTAGAAAGGAAACTGTAGATATATGTCACAGATTTTGAACTCATCCATCCTTCAATTTATTCTATCACTGAAGGGTCAACATATATCCCATTTCTTGTGACAATATTATCCAATAATGATACGTCCTTCCACCATAAGCCACATTTTCTATACATTTCATAAATCTTCTTGGTTTGTGAGGTATTTATCATAGTGCTCAAATGATCCCCCTCCTCCTATATTCTTTTATAGTTTATTAGAATCCGATCTATAAAGACTACCAAAAATTTATAAACGCAATATATAAATACTCTATCCGTAGAGTTCATGAATATTTATAATGAATTAGAGTGTGAATGGAATTAATCTGAACTTATAGTACTCTCACTATGTTCAAAAAAATTCTTGGTGTTATCTTCCTTCTTCAGCCTTACTTCATAATATTCCAACTGATGATCAATGATGGGTAATCATTGTACTCCATACAACTAATTGAAAAATTCATCAATACGTTGAAGATGGTATTTTTTCTTTATCATGATATTATTTAGCAAAAAGATAAACAATGAAAAGTTTCACTGGCCCATCATTATTCTTGAAGAAGAGTGATGGTTCACCCCGAGGTGAATTAGGTTGGTCTATGAATGCTTTAACCAGAATATCCTATTACTTCTTCTCCATATGCTCATGTTCTGCAACAACCATTCTATATAGTTTCTTGGATAATGGTAACTCCCTTACAATAAAATCAATTGAAAAACCAATCTCTGGGATGGAGGGAAGACCATGAAATTCTTCATGAATAGAATCACTGTATTTCCCCAATATGGGAATGTTTTTAATTATGATCTTTTCCGTTGACTACATCATTTGATCCAGATATGTTGTCTTAAAGGGAAATAATATTCAGTCTTGATATGATAGTTCCAAAGAAGATTCATCATCCTCATAGCAGTTATACAAAATCATGGGTCAATTCTTGATATATAGATTGATTTCTTTCTCATGGAAAATAATGTTGTCTCTATATTGGTAAAAAATCCATACCCATAATTTTGAAAATTTTAATTAAAGATAGTATCTTAATATTTTCTAGGAAGTTAAACACACAAATTTTTTCTGGGGATGAATTATTTATTCTGGATTCAATAATTTCACCAGTTTCCAATTTCCCCAAAAATTGTACTTTCATGATTTGTGGTGGTGTTTGAATAGTCATACTAAACTGGTTTGTTTCAAAAGGAATGACTATAAGAATAATTAATAAGTTAATTATCCAATATTTAATGAATAACTAGAATATCTATCACTACTTTGATATCGAGATCCACCTCTTTGGTTTTGATGACAAAACCTCCCACTTTCTTCCATAGAGGTTTTTGGTTGTCTCTAAAAACCCTTGACGTAATACATTGGTTTCTAAAGTGCATTGGTTACTTGAAGTAAAAGAAAAGAAAACTTTTTGGAGGTTTGACCAGATAATTTCTTTCCATCATCGCATTAGTGGGGTTCTCATTCCAACAATATCAAGCTAGTTAACATTTCACCATGAACCTAATAAATATCCTCATCCTGTTTATCATTTATACGATCTTCCACTTTTTCACCTTTCAAAAGTGGGGTTTTAATATTTCCTAGTGAAACCATATTTTTATTCTGGATCACTAGAATTAATGTCCACATTCCATATCATATCCACAAGACACCCTTGAGATTCAAAAATCTTAATTTTTTCACTAAAGGAATATCAGATAAGTTCATTATAGTTATCAATGTATTGGATCACCATAGAAGTTTTTAGACTAGGTTATATCCCACCAAAGAAGCAGTGAAACATTCATTTATAGAAAAAGATAAAGGTAGGCGTATATCTTGAATTCCTTGCTGTGTTTTCCTTATAGGCCCTAATATATTGGTCAAAAATTTTCTTAAGGGAGGGGTAATCCCTTTCCATTTTATATTGGATAGTGCAAGGAAAATATTTAATTAATATCCTTTTTTGGAATTCCTTCCACCCAATCACTTTGATATATTCATTAGTCTTCATATTCTTGATAAATGTCTACTAATTATCTAATTATACCTCCATATGATAAAAACGTTTGAACCGTATCTTGATAAAAAAATGATTGATATGGATGATATTCTCAATGGAGGTGATCCATTATTCTATGATTAAAGGATCAGATGATCCATTGAAATTAATAGGACTTTTTCAGATAAGGGCACCAATTGTAAAAAATTATTTCATTATTTCATTTGAGTGATCCTCCTGATTCATCATTCTATTCAAAATTTGAGTCATCTAAGAGAGTATCATCATAATTTTATCTATTACTACTCCTGATGGGTTGTGCATCTCATTTGGGTATACATCACATTGAACTTCACATTAGTTATTTACCCACTTCCTCATATTTATAGACATTTTCTTTTATAGAGTGAAAATTAGGGACTGATATTTTTTTATCATTAAAAACATAAACAAAAATAAAATTACGTTAAAAGGGTACCTTTTAAATTACATTTAATTTTTAACATATGAATTTATAGGCTTCAATCAATGTTATCAATGATCTATTTTCTAAAATATACACTTTTGTGAATTTTTATTCCATTGATAATGGTTCATATTTGTATTGTGAATCTATTAAAGAATTTACCATGGGAGTTTCATATTAGGTGGTAATCAATACCCATTATTGTTCACTAGTAATTAGTCAAGCCTAGCTCAATGATATGTTTTCGAGTTTTACTACTACGTACATCTATACGAGATCTAGATCCACTTGTAGCATCAAAACTGTGATTTATTTCCTTGTTAAACAACATAAAATATACATTACTAAAATTTAGGAATTTTTTATTTGACATAGTTTTATCTCTAAGGGTTTCACTATAGTTTACAAATCCTAATCCAAATAATAACGAATATTTTCCTTTGATACAAACTATAACCTACCTTATCCTTATTACACTTTAATTCATGATTTATTATAAAATAATATACATAATAAAACCCAAAAAATTGATAAGGCTAGTGTATTTGGGAATTCGGGACATTACATAATAAATCAAAACATGGAATACATCACCATTATAGAAAAATAACTTAACTTGATCAAAATATACCATTGTACTTCAATCTGTATGGGATAACATGGGGAAATACATAATAAATGAGTGAGACATGAATCCAAATAAGGAAATAAACATGGGATAACATGAATAAATTAATAAAAGTCATACAATAGGCATCTCAATGTGGAATAAAAGGAGTAGGAATCATTAACATGAATATTGAGGCATGATATTTTATGATGACATAAAGGAAACATGGGAAATGTGGAAAAAAAATTAAAATAGTGCATCCTAAACAAAGGAAAAGGATAACTTATAAAAAATAATTATGGGGAATGTCCCATGGTTTATTAATTTCACTCCCCATACCCATGTATAGTGTCTCATGAGACTAAAACTTTACCAACTCATTGGAGTGCTATATAATTTTGTGTGTACCCGTCACATTCATTTCATTCTCATGCTTATGTGTAACAAATAGAACATAAAACATTGATTCATTTGTCATCATATTTTATTAAAAGATAAAGGATTGTAGAATTAAATCATTAACTTCCACAATCATTTAGTATATGTTTATAATGGTGAACACATTTGATAGGAAATATGTATGGGTTATCACTACACAATTGTTTGGCATGGGAAATCGCTCTGAAATAACAGTAAAATAACATGGGCATATTAATGTTCATGGGTAGGATTGATGAGAGTAAAATGGTTATCTCATCATTTAAAGAAAAAAATTATAGTAGGTTGATATGAATGAACACATCCCAACATTAGTAAATGATGATAAACGACAATAGAGAAAGAAGATACATGAATAAAGAGAATGAGAGAATCCCTTACCGGGAGAGGGTGATTCCAAATACTTGGGAGGATACACATGAAGGAATGGGGAAACTTAGTAGGAATCTAGGGATGTTGGTGGTGGGAAGGGTAATTATGTTCTACATGGTTTTTATGTGAATTAAAATGGTAGATTTAGTGAGTTTATATAGGAAAAGAGGGGGGATTTATTATTATTTCTCAAACGTAGGTTTTGGACTCTATATAAAAAAAATAAATAAAATCAAAGATCTAATCATTGTTTTTCAACAATATTATTCCCAATAGGTTTGTTTTTAATTATTTTTTATGTTCCAGTTCAGAATGTATTAAAACAATACCCTAGCTTTTGTGGAAGTGTTTATTACGTTAATGAATTGATTTTAAAAAATTAAAATATATTATTTATTTTAGAGGATTCACGGTGGAAATATGAAATAAAACAAATAACCTAAAAATAATAAAAATATAAATTTATAAAATATATTTGGACATTGATACAATTTATTGCATTTATTACATCATTTTCAATCGTTATGACATCATAATACACACCATATATTTTTATCGTATTTAATTTCTATTGAAAAAATCAAACTAGTCAGAAAATTATGAAATATTTACCATTGGATAATTTTGATATTATAATTCCTAAAATAACATCCATTTTAATTAAATATAATTTTAAATATCTGAATTTTCAATTTTAAAATAAGAATAGACATTTACTGACAATTGCCTGGTTTTTTTAACAAAAGTAGCTTTAAAACCATTATACAAATTAAAATTTAAAAAATTAAAATATATGTTAATTTATTTTTAATAAAAATTATTTAATAATAATATTTCAATAATATTTTAATTATTTAAAAATCCATTAATTCATCAAAATAAATTCCTTAATTGAATTTGAATATTACCCCAAAATACAATTTCTGTTTTTTTGTATCTAAACAAAATTCTCATATAAAGATATGATATTAAGAAGAAATTATATTCATTATTATATAAAATATTTATAATCACATTATTTGGGACTTGATATATATCCATTAAATACACCAAAAAATTCCATAAGGGTGAGGTGTGCAGTGGTGATACTTTCATCGGCCGGTTCGATGTACGTGGTTAGGTATGTGATCTTGATGAGGATGAAATTCTACCGTAAATGATTTAACTCATGCTTATGTTTTTGGATCTAAATAATATATTGGTCAATGAAAAGCCTTGTGATTCTATCTCCCTTGGAATCTCTAATAAATGGGCTCCGTAGGGTATGATCCTACTTGTTGGGGCCATCACTTCCTTTGTCTGTGTCAACAGGATTTATCAAACCCCTATATTTAAACAAATCATATTATCATTTGTAAAATAATGTATTATCAACAACAATGATACTAAACAGTAATTTAATTCTGAATGGATGAACCTAAATATGTTCATGTGTTTTCAATATCTCTAAAATGTAACAATTCATTTAATTAAATAGAACGGGGAATTTTATTTATTAATTTTTGGGTCATTACATTGTGCTAAATAAACAGTCAAACTAGTTGAAAACAACTGTTTGACATTCCTTCATATAGAAAAACGAAAAAAATAAAACACATGGATACGTCCAATCGGTAATACATTGTTATTTTATATTTTCTAACCATAGTCTCACATGGTCATATCAGAAAACAACAAAAATTACGGGCTTGTGACAAAAAATAGCTAAACATTCCTCAAATTCCCAAATCATCTCATTGTTCTTACAACTAAAAAAATGGTTACCCAAACTATACTTCATTCATCCCAATTCTATAGCCCTATAAATTTATAGATCATTCCATAGACTAACAAATCATCTCATAAAAACTATAACAAATTGAGTTATGGGTTGCTTATTTACCCCATCACATTGGACTTTCCTCACACATCAGTCATACAATAATTCCAAGATTTCTTCAGTCAATCCTCAAAAAAATACCCAATGGTGACATTTTTGCAGGCTGAAAATATTTTCCTCCACCCATTAGATGTCAGGCACATTGATCGTATCTACCAGCATTGTTTGAGCAAAACAATTTTATTTCTTGGGAACTAATAACCCCCTATTCATGTTTGAACTAACATGAAAAACTATCCTACTATACAACATTGACATTATGAAACTCAATGAAGAAGATAACCACTTTTTTCATAGATGTTCACTGTTTACATGTTTCCCCTCTACTAAATAACCAACCCTATCACCATGCGAAAAATTTTCCAATCAACTTTTGGTATTTCAAGGGTTTCACCACAAAGAATATTTGTCAATATACCTAAGAAACCACATTCAATGGAATTGAATTCAATATAACACAACACCAGTGGATCAATGAACCTATATTATCAAATGATGAAATATACCCAAGGGGGGGATTTAAATATCATAGTAGTACCCAAATGCAAACCTATGTATCCCATGGATTCTGAATTCCGAACCACAATACACTCATAGAGGTCCGGACAAGACCGATTTTCATCCAAGCCTCTATCCATCTTAATCATAACATTGACCCAAAAATAACCATGAAAACTCAACAACATAATGGTCATATTTTACAATTAGAAAGCACCACCATAATATCTCATGTTTTACTATGTCAAACTACTATTCCATGGATTTTTCAACAAAACATCATAGTTTTCCGACATTTCTTTAAGAACCTAATACTTGTTCAATGGAGAATTAGAAATACCCTATTAATACCCACTTCACTAAGTCACACTAACTAGAGCTCTAGAGTTTCATGGGATATTTTCACTTTGGTTGGTTTGTTAAGGAAACACCAATCTCGGTCACTTCCAACCATAACTAATTCTCTGAAAGAAATTTCCAATTTACAATTCCTGTCAACTTCAACAAGAACACTCAAGGTCCATCATCTAAATACTTCAAAAAACCCAATGTTCCTTTAACCATGTTAGCTGAATCCCTGAATGTATCTATCAATTGCAAATCAGAAAACCACCTCTTATCAAGATCTCATAACACCATATCTCATGTAGTTTCCACCACTACAATGATCAAACAACTTTTTCGTCTCACTATAATTTAAACCCTTGGTTTCCAAGTTGATTACATAACCTAATTCATCCACCATAACCCATACTATAAAACTTAAGAATCTTCCCAAGATCACCATTCATCATTTGAACACTTTTTTTTATGTTGTGAATGATAATAGGAAGAAGAATCTTAGCTATAACTTAGGAATATGTATTCCAAACTAATTTCTCACCTTCATCTAAATCCCCATTAATATCACTGGGTTCATGATTTACATCCAATCCATTACCTAAATAATCCATATTCTTAGTCCCATTCCAATCAAGGATCAATACATAAGGTCTCATTGACATAGTCCACACACCTATAGCTACGGTAGAAAAATGTGGTAATAGACCTATAGCCACGGCTAGAAACCATGGCTATAGGGTCTGAAAAACCATAAAAAATATCCCCCACCCCCTGCCTAGCCCCACCTACAGTATTCCACCCCCTCTGCTTAGCCCCCCCTGCAGTATCCCACCCCCCTACAACCCCTCCCTCCTGGTCACCCCCACCCTACATAATCCCCCTCCCCTGAACAACCAATCCCCCCTACAAAGTACCCCTGAACTGCCGCCCCTACAGGTCCCCCACCTGGACAGACCCTGGACACCCCCACCCCTAGATAGACCCTGGAAACCCCCCATACAGACCCTATACATCTCCCCCCAGACCCTGGACCCCCCCCCCCCGCCAAACAGACCCTGGACACCCCCCAGACAGACCCTGGACACCCCCCCAATAACCTAGACACCCCCTTGAGATAGACCCAGTACAGACCCTCCCAAACTCTGGATACCCCCCTAGACAGAACCTAGACACCACCAAACCCTGGACAGATACCCCTGGAAATCCTAGACCACCACCCCCCGGACAGCCACCCCCCACCATCCTAGACAGACCCTTGAACCCCCCCCCCCCCCCCGAACCTAGACATCCCCCAGACCCCCACTCCCCTGGATAGACCCCCACCCCCACCATCGTGGACAGACCCTGGAAACCCCCCAGAATCTGGACACCCCCAGACACTAGACAAATCCCCCTGGACACCCCCTCTAGAACCTGGACACCCCACCCCTTATAGCCCCTGCCAGTTACCCCCCTCCCCATGCCAGTCCCCTCCCCATACTAGTTCCCCCCTTCCAGTTCCCCCCTCCCCCTTCCATTCCTTCCCCCCCAACCTGGACACCCCCATACCCCTTGGACAGACCCCCGAGATATACCCTTCACAGACCCCCCCCAGGAAGGACCCCCCCCAGACCCTGGACCCCCCTTGACACCCCCCATAACCTGGAAACCCCCATAACCTAGAGATATCCCCCTAGACATCCCCCCAGAACCTAGACACCCTACCCCTTGAAGCCCCTACCAGTTACCCCCTGCCAGTACCCTCCCCCCTGCTAGTTCCCCCCACCTCCCCTTTCATGTTTCCCATCCCCCTGCCAGTCCTACCAACCCCCCCCCCCCAACCCTGCATGTTTCCCCTCCCCCTACCAGTCCTCTCCCCCTACACGTTTCCCCTCCCCCTGCCCCTACTAACCCCCACTTGCACCCCCTTCCAGTTTCCCCCTACCCCTTCCATTCCCCTCCAAATTAAATTATACACGAAATCTACTTATATAATAAGAATTAAAAAAATCCAAATATAAAAAACACATAAATGCACAAACATGAGTATCCCTAAAATAAAAACTATCAAAGAAGTCTGGAACCAACTCAAATGTACCTAAGAAACAAGGTAGAACATAGTATTTCTCATCCCCTGTACCCACACTTCTCCCCCATCCCTTCCCCCTGCTGGACCCCCTGGAAAGCAGCCCCAACCCACCTGGATAGCAGCCCCCTGCTAGACCCCCCTAGACAGCAGCCCGCCCACCCCTTGCTAGAACCCTTAGACAGCAGCCCCCACCCCCCTACTTGACCCCCCTGGACAGCAACCCCAACACCCCAAAACAGTAGCCCCCCCCCCCCCCCCGCTGGACCCCCCTAGAGACCCCCTTTGGCCCCCTGGACAGTAGCCCCCCTGCTGGACCCCCCCCCGATAGCCCCCATACTGGATGCCCCTAGACAACAACCCCCCTACTAGACACCCCTTCTGGATAGCAGCCCCCCTTACACATCCCTTGCACATATCCTAAGGGACCCTTAGTTATGAAAATTGACCAAGTAGAGGATCTTTAGGATTTTCCCTTAGATGTACCTACAAAATCATAACCTGTAGAGGCTAATTTACTTAGTGTTGAGAGATTTGTGTCCACTGTGCCTTCAGATTTTGTATCCATATTATATTTATAATATTTCAGAGAAAGATTTATTTTAGATTTCAGTGGAATTTTCAATTATCAGGAACCTCCTATTGTTGCATGTACATCTAGTGCTCCACCTCCACCGGCTTTAGTTGATGCTAATTTTCGAGTGTGGATGGTCCTGATGGGTTCACAAATTAATTATTTATTGTTCTACTGGGACAAAGTTCATGATGAGATCCTTAACACTGTGAGGGATTTCTTTAACCGTGCTTCAATTCCCTATGGAATCGACTACAATTTTATTTCCCTGATCCAAAAGAAGGAAAATGTTGTGGATTTAAAGGATTTCAGAACTATTTCTATTAGGAATACCTTTCCAAAAATCATTATCAAAATTATTTCTATGAGGTTACACCCCATTTATTATGGGTTTATCTTTTCAAATCAACCCCCCGGATAGCCCTTGGACAGCTCCCCAAGATAGCCCCTCCTAGACACCCACTTGCACCCCCTGCCCTAGAGACCCCCCGACACCCCCTAGACAACCTTTGGACACCCCACCTGCACCCTTCCCTACAGACCCCCCGCCCTGAATATCCCATAGACACCCCCTAGATAGCCCCTCCTAGACACCCCACATGCACCCTCCCCCTGCCATGCAGACCCCCAGCCCCCCCGGAAATCCCTTGGACCGCCCACCTGGACAGGCCCTCCTAGAAAATTTTATGACTATCAGTACCTTCACTTCATTAGGAAAGAATTCTAAATGAACAATGCCTTGAAAATTTTCCAAGAACAGTCTTTGTCTAGCATAGTCTGAGTAATATAATTCCACCACTTATAACTCGGACCCTCTAGTAGGATGGTTACAAAAATAACCTTAAGAGACTCATAAATCTAAAGCTGGATAAAAATATCCACAACCTTCAGTACCAAAACCAATTCATCCTAAGAATCTTGTTACCTAGGAGTTATTGTAAGGCTACCATCCTGATTCTGGGGTTCCTAGGTGTGCCTTCACGATCGATTTATTCAATGCTTTTGATTTGGTCAGGTGGGACTTCTTATAGGATTTATTAGATCTGCCCGGCTTTCTGGCTAGGTTCTCATCTTGGGTAAGAATATGTGTCTCTACCCTAATGTTCTCAGTGAACATTAATGGCAGTTCACATTTCTACTTTTCAGTGAAATGAGGGCTCAGGAAAGGGGATCCACTTTCACCTTTCCTTTTTGTGATTTTCATGGAGCTTTTCTCGCCCATCCTGGAATGCAGGAGGATGGGGGATGGTGCGGTGGCTGGTGTGTGCTGGATTGGATTGTGCAGGTGGGAAGGCAGGGGGTAGGGGGATGGAAGGGGGCTGGTGTAGGATGGAATAGGTGGTAGTGGGCTGGTGTGGACTGGATTCTAGGTGTATTAGGGCTATTGGGCATGTGGCAGGGGCTGGTGCGGGCTGGGATGTAGGAGGTCGGTGCTGGTGAGGGCAAGAAATGGTGGTTGGGGCTATTTTGAAGGTGTAAGAGGGTGGGTATGAGTGTTTTTCTGGAGGATGGGGGTGGTGGCTGGTGCGGGCTGGATTGCAGGTGGCTGGGGGCTGGTGCGGGCACGAATGCAGGTGGAAGGGGGCTGGAATGCTGGTGGAAGGGGTCTAGTTGTTGGTGCTAGGGGGGTAGTGCGGGATGATTCAAAGGTTGTGGGGGGGGGGGGGGGTGTTGCGGGCTGGAATACTGGTGGAAGAAAGATGAAATGATGGTGGAAGGGGGCTGATGTGGGCTGGATGTGGGTGGAGCAGGGCCAAATCCCGGAATTACAGCGGCATGACCGTGACATGTTGGCCCGGTCCAGTGACATCTAAGGGGTAGCATCTTCCGGAAAGGAGTAAAAGGGGCGGGAGGAGGTGGGGAAACATTCCAGCTATATCCCCGCTGGAATAAATTATGATTATTCAGTCTCAAAATTGATCATAAGACTCATAGAATACGATCACTACGAAATATTGTGTGGTGTTGTCCTGGTTCTGGGCCAAATCACGGTATTATCACGACGTGACCGCACCGTGACCGCGACGTGGTGGTCCAATCTAGAAACATCCGCGGGGCATCATCTTCCGGCCAGGAGCGAAGGGAAAGGGAGGAGGTGGGGTAACATTCCAGTCGTCGCCCCTCCGGCAGAAATTGTGATTAGTCAGTCTCAACATTAATCACAAGACTCATGGAATACTATCACTAAGAAATGTCATAGGGTTTCAGCCTGGAGCAGGACCAAATCACAACGTGACCACGGTGTGACCGCTGTGTGACCGCGGCGTGACCATGGCATGTTGGCCCCGTCCAACGACATCCGCGGGGCAGAATCTTCGGGCTAGGAGCAAAGGGAGCGAGAGGATGTGGGGAAACATTACCATCGTCACCCCACTGACAGAAATTGTGATTAGTCAGTCTCAACATTGATCACAAGACTCATGGAATACTATCACTATGATCCGCCGCGGGGTGTCATCTTGGAGCAGGGCCAAATCACGGTGTGACCGCGGCATGACCGCGGCGTGATCGTGGCGTGACCGCAGTGTGTTGGCCCGGTTCAACAACATCCAGGGGGCATCATATTTCGAACAGATGCAAAGGGATCGAGAGGAGGTGGGGAAACATTCTGGTCATTTCCCCACCAGAAGAAATTGTGATTATTCAGTCTCATCATTGATCACAAGACTCATTGATTACTATCACTGTGAACCGCCGCGGGGTGTCATCCTAGAGCAGGGCCAAATCACGGCGTGACCACGACGTGACCACGGAATGACCACGGCGTGACCGCGGTGTGACCATGCCGTGACCTCATCATTACCTTGGTGTGGCCGTGGCATGTTGTCCTGGTCCAACGACATCCACAGGGTAGCATCTTCCGGCAAGGAGAGAAGAGACTGGGAGGAGGCGGGGCAACATTCCAACCATCGCCCCGCCGGCCGATGATAGAACAAATCAACTATTTAATATGCTATAACAAGGGATCTCCAGAGAAGGTTTTAGTGAGCGGCACAATGACCCAACGTCCAAAGGGAAACAAAATGATGGAAAAGATTCATACACCCTACACAAACCATTTACAAATTCATTCACTTTTCCTAAACATGGAAATTTTGTTTATAATATTCAAAGTGTGGGAAGGAAAGTGTCATGGTCAAGTCGTATGCCTACTTGGGCAATTTCATTTCAGTTAAACGAGTATGATAATCCAATTTATATTATTCAATGAAAACAAAAACTAACTAGCCAGAAAACAAACACCAACAAGAGGCATATGAATGAATCAATCCAAATCTAAGCATTATATAAATAACTATCACTACTCTATGGTTTTGAAGATAGCGCACCTCCGTTAGAAGGGTTTTATTATAATATCATGGCATTTCTTTATCACACAATTAATTTAATTATATTTAACATTTATTCTAAAACTCATTCAGTACAAATCAAATGAATGAATTTAAGCAACTAGATCAATATAACCATCACAATGAGTTTTCGCAAACAGCGCACCTCCGTTGGAGGGATTTTATTATAAAAACAAGACTTTATTTATCAAATGAAAAAATTATATTAAAGAACACTTATTCAAGATATGCAATTAAATATAATTAAGAAGAATTAAGAAAGAATCTAAATTCAATTTAAAGAATTCTTGAATTAAAGAGGTTAGAAAAGGGATCCTACCTCATGGTGGAACCAAACCATCCACTTCAGCTCTTGGAGATTTCTAACTAAAAGTTACTACTCCCCACCCCCTTGCCCCACTGCCCCACTACCCCAATGCCCCTCCCCCTTGCACCCCTCCCCCTCCCCTACCCTGCAGACCCCCTATAGACCACCCCCTGCCCTACAGACCTCCCCACTCTACCCTGCCCCCTCCACCCACCCCCCTCCCCGCCCTCCTGCCCTCCAGACCTCTCCCCTTCCCTCCAGACCTCTCCCCTGCCCCCTGCTCTGTGGACCTCCCCCCTCCCACCTCCCCCTGCCCGGAAGACATCCACCCTACCCCCTGCCCCCTACCCCCCTACACCCTTCCCCCTGCCCCTGTCCCCCACCACCCTGCCCCCTACCCCCTCCACCCACCCCTGCCCCCGACCCCCTACCCGTTAGACCTCCCCCCTGCCCCCACCACCCTGCCCCTGCCCCCCTCAACCCACCCCCTTCCCCCTGCCCCTTCCACCTACCCCCTGCCCCTCCACCCACCCCCTTCCCCCTACCCCCTCGCACATGATCATAATGAAAACTATGAGCTCCCAAACTCACATGGGATTCTTCCTTAATAGGTTCCATAGTCATCATGGCCAGATAATCCTCACCTTATTTGGATTTTATCTTAGATGTTTTAGGATTCTTATTTACAGCCCTTGAAAATCTCTTAGGTACTATGGTTCCTGATTTCTAAATAGAAAAAGAAGTATGAGACACTCGTCCCTCCTTAGGCATAGTTTTATCTGAAGTACAGGGGTGTTGTACCCGATGAACTTAAAAACATTCAAAGAATTATACCCTTATTGAGTTTAAAGGACACTATGCCAAGATGATCCTCCTAACCTACCCTTCATGTGTCAAAGGATCCTTAGTATCCAATGACTCACTAGCTAGAGAAGCATAAAACACATGTTACCCATCAAGATGAGTGCTAGATAAATCCTTGAATATACATTTGGACCAAGACTCTAGCAATTCACTATGGAATTTCCATAAATAAAATAGAAATAAAAGTACTCCTATTATGATTCCTAGATAATGTGTTGTTTAAATTTCAACTGTTTTTCAGAAGATAACCAAATATACTCTTGATGATTCTTAGATAGGTCAATCTCTACAAACAAAAAATAATGAATGAGATGTTTCCCTTTAAGTATCTTATGATCAACCTAAAGTATTTCCAAGAATGTTGCAGCAAATAGTTAAGAAAAAAGGATTTTAAAAAGCAAGATTCAATATGATAATATAAATCCATTGGGATGAAAGCTTAGAGTCACTCCTAGAGTGAAAAATTATGTTCCACTGGTATAGGAAAGATGGATGACATTTTAAAGAACATGAATATTTGGACAAAGACCAAGCCAGATCCACCACTTCATGCAACATGAGAATGAATCAATGAGAACTCAGTTAAGTACACCTATGGTGGATCAATTCCTCTATTAGGGAAGTAAAGAATTATCAAATTTGAGGGAATAATGTTAAACTACTGGAAACCATTCGAAAAATACTGAAACATTCTGGTTAGCATGAATACTAGTGATCGATCTTGAAAGAAGTGATTTCAAAATTGATGCATGTCGAACCCCAGGAAAAATGACATAGAAGAAGAAGGTAAATGAGACATAAAGGTACCGAATAATAGATAAGGTGAAAGATGGGAAACTATGAAGGGAAGGAGTTGGCCCGAAGGCAGCTCCAATCCCCTTAAACCTGAAGTCACTAGTGATGGTTAGTAATGTTTCTCATAGATGGGAAGTCATATATTGGATAGTTTGTAATGACTATGAATTTCTTTTAAGTTTTCAAAAAATTATATTTTGGTGATTTGTAATTAAAATGATAAAGTTTTAATTGAAATTTTATGTTTTGGGTGGATGGATTTAGTAAAGGGGGGAAGAAGTATGTGGTGTTCCTAAAAAGAAGTAGATGGGGCCACCAGTTAGCTATTATAAAGCACCATGAACATATTAATAGTGATAGTGGGGGAGGGTTGGATCTAGACTAACTAATAGATGGTTGATGGTTAGAACCAAAAAGTTTTCATCTATTGGTCGGATGGTAGTTTTCCACTGGGTAATCAGTGCCTTCCTTGACCTTGTTTCTCATAAGGGCAATTTATGTCATTTTTATCATGGATATTGAAGGTGGATTAGAATTGAATTGGAGTATCTGTTCCACTTAGTTTCAAATATAATGATATGGATGGTAGGAGAGGATGTATTCTAAGATGATTTAATGAAATGAATGCTAATATGTGATTACTAGAGGATTGGATGACCCCTGATATACTAAATTCAGTGAGGTTTGGAGATCTAGAAATTTGCAGGAATACCTAGAGGAATACCCCATTGGATGAAGAAAATCACTGGTTACGAAACATGTAATCTGACCTTACTAGTACTGTGGGACCCCTGGGCTATGGAACTGGGCTTTTGGTTGGATTTAAATGTCACATTCCATGTTACATAGTCACACAACATGGGACATAACCCCCCTTTAACTACAGACCTCCCCCCTCCCCCTGACCCCTGCACTGCTGACCCCCCTGCAGACTAACCCCCTACTCGGTAGACCTGCCGCCTCCCCACTCCCCCAACCCCCATGTAATAAATTAGTCCAATATATATTGTAAATGGTTCAATATTTAGGTGGAGGTATAATACATGGGATATATACATTCAAAATATATGGATTCATGGTGTGACTATGATAAAAAGACATATATGTTTGATGTTGGTAAACAATGTGGGTGATCTAAAAGAGACACCTTTAACAAGATGATGAAGATATATTACTGATCATAATTGGTAATAGGACTTTAAAATAATAATAATTTGTTATAAGGTTCAGAAAAATGGTGTAATGTTTTATCTAACTCAATAAGTGGTTTTAAACAACCACATTAAATTTCCAAATCCAAATCTGGAGTTACTTGCTGGAATAATGAAGAAAAATCGAAGTAGAGCCTGCTCAAAAGTTGAAGAGGTGTAAAATCTATATTTTAAAGTTTCAATGGTATTAAACCATCATTGATGATAAAAAAGTGATATAAGACCACATTTCAAGTGGTATGCGACTAAAAAGAATAATAAGATAGTACAAAGTGATTTTGTGATGAGGAATTAAGAACCTAGTGAGAGGTGGAACCAATAAGTTTTCAAGAACTAATGGTTTTTGTATAGGTTAGTACCAAAGGATTTCAAAGGTGGTATTTGTATCATATTGAGTGATGAAATAGTGGATGTATTTAGTAATGTCTAATGTGGGACTTAGAAATATTGTGTCAACAAAGAGAGGATGACCACCCCATGGAGGATATGGGCCATGCGCATAGTGGATAGAAAATTGAAAGTATTTTTTCACCATGTCATGGTAAAATTTATGGATGTAATGTTTCATTTAAATGATTTATAAAATATTGGAATCATCATCATTTTGTAGTCTATAGTCAAAGTAATAATAATGAATAGAAGATTCCTAAATCTATATGTGGAGAAATATTTAGAGATTTTAAGTGAATTATTGGAATATGTTTGACCATAATAAAACCATACTAGAACCATGTACAATCCATTCCATCCAAATCATGTTATTCACTTAGTGGTGACTTGGTCATTAAAGGAAATTATATCTTAAAATTATAATGGAATAGTGGTTAGAAAAAGGATAATATTTTTTTCATCGTGTCTTGGTAAAACTTATGGATATAATGTTTCATTTAAATGATTTATAAAATAGTGGAATCATGATCATTTTTCAGTCCATAGTCAAAGGAATAACAATAAATAAAAGATTACTAAATCTCTTGGTGGAGAAATATTTAAAGAATTTATGTTAATTAAAGGAATATGATTGACCATACTAAAACCATGTACAAGTAACTCCATACAAATCATGATATTCACATAGTGGTGACTTGGTCATTATGGGAAATTCCATCTTAAAAGTCTAATGGCACTTAAAGAGTGTCTTGGTTCAAACAACCGTTTTAATAAAAATAGGGAAACCCCCTACAGGGATATAAAAAGGGTCAAGTATGATGTGTGATTTATGACAAACAACGAGATAAAGTATAAGGAAAACATCAATGCAATAATGTTAAGGAAGGTATACCACTGTGAGTTTTCACAGACAACTCACCTCCATTGAAGGGGTTTTATTACAAAACCATGAATTATTTATATAAAAAAAACAATTATTTTAACTAACACTTATTCAAGAATTGAAATTTAATATAAACATGATAAATTAAGAAGGTAACTAAATGAAATTTTATACATTCTTGAATTAAATAGGCTGAGAGAGTAACCCTACCTCAACTGCAAGGCACGATTGCTTTTGACGACGATTACTCGAATCTTCCTTTTTTCCGCTTGCACGCATATGCAACTTAACATATATATAAGGACAACTAGCCCCTATTTACATATTTTAATGGCCAAATATGCACAAGGGGGTCCTTAGATATATGTTTATACTTCCATATACCCCTTTATACATACACGTGTATGAATTTGTCATATCTATATATAAGCACACCTAGCCCCAATATATATATTCATACTGCCATGAGTGAATATATATAAAGGGGGAAATTATATATTCATATGCCTACCTATGCATACACTTGTAAGCCTTCGTCAACGGAGACTCGAATCCACCTCAACGAAATCTAAAACACTCTACAAAAATATAAGGAACCCAAAAATAAAAAAAATCCATAATTAAAATTGGGGAAAAGATTAAAAATGGAATAAACCTAACCCAAATCCTGAACTCATTGTCTTCGATGGTGGTGGATAGAGCAGGTCTTAACATAAGAAACCACATATAAGAAAATAGTGGGAAAATAAATGAGATATAACGACTTCTTATATAGATGTGATTAGTGTGTCAATTATACATGATAAATGATACATGAATCCATAACCAACAATGAACAAATAATTTTCAAATTGATATGTACATCCCAATACTAAATAAAATGGTCATTAATAAAGCTCTTTATTTTTCAAACATCACCTTCAATTTACTATTCAAAAATCAAAAATCACCAAAATATGGGAATAATGTAAACCTCCATCATCACTTAAAAGTGAGAAATAGGGATTAGACATTGTTCTTAACCTAGAAAATCCATTCCTTTTTTTTAAAGGTTGGGGCCAAAGCCTCATTTTTATTATTAAATCAAAGAAAAGACCCCTTTTAACTGGGTAGAGGGAAATCCATTACATAGCCCGAAGGCCCAGTGAGCTTGTAGCCAATTACATAGCCCGTAGTCCCAAATTCAAAGGCCAATTCACATTCTGTGAATAGTAACCTGCTGCTACAGTACCGCACAGTATCACCACCGCTACAGTGCCCTGCCACCGCTACAATACCCATTGATGAACAGTACCGCCGCTGCTACAGTAGCACTACAGTACTGCTACAGTACCTGCACCTCATGGGTTTTGAACCCCAATTTCCATGTAGTATTACAGGGTGCTTACCACTAAGCCAAACCCCAACTACTAGAAAATCCATTCCTTGAATGTATAAAATTCCTAAAAATTTTCATTCCTATATCCTTCTTAATTTTTTATATTGAAACCTCATTTCTAGAATGTTCTTCTTCTGGAATTCACCTTTATTCATAGTTTATATAGGTTTATCAATTTTATAAAGTAGATAATTTTCCTTCTTTTATTCTTACTCAATCTGCTTGGATTTTTCAAACCAGTTTGCTAATATGATTAGAGAATCTTTTGGCGAATGATCATCCTTTATCTTGATTGTATATTCCTTCTTTGTAGAAACTATTTCCGAACATGCGATAATGGTTCTTTCCTTTTATCTATAAACAATTATTATTTTTATGGAATCTATGTCATAAATTATTAACAATTTGGAATACTTGGTTTCCCTTCCACACACACTTTCAACATCCTTTAGAGTACCCTTTTTAGGATCCCTTTCAAACTCCACACTATAATTTTAAAGCACTAGCCCACTACAATATCAAAAATTGATACTTATCCCAACTCATTGATCTGACTGACATCTTAGAAATACAGAAGCTATAAATATAATATTTACCAATATAAACTCTTCTTAATTAAATGAACACACTGACTATACTAACCATTATAGGTAAATCATTAATTTTGGTGTGGTCTTGGAACCAAGTATGGTTCATCCAACATCCATCCCCTGACACTAAATTCATCCATTTACAATCTATGTTCATACATTTTACATCCTTGATAATGATAAACATCCCTTGATATGGATTTCACTCAAAAAGGACAAGTATGAATCTTCCCACTATAGTATTATCGATACCATCATCAATCCTACATACAAATGTCTAGTGCCTCATTTAAATTTACGATCACTATAGAAGATCCTTGCCCAATATTCCCAACAAAATTTCTTCATTTAAAAAAAATAATCTTTCAAACACACATTATATCCAACAAAAATAATAAATTAAAAGATATTAGATAGAGAAATCCAAATTATAGAAAAAAATAATAACTTGAAGAATACCTCAAAAAGTATGGTAATAAAAGTCACTTCACCTAGGATAGATTATCCCAATAAAATAATATAGAAACCCACATCTCGACACACACATGAAACCTTTTTTTCCCATACCAAAACTAAGGGAATGCATGCACATTCTGGATACATGAGAAATAGACTAGGGTTCATTTATTTTTCTAATATTGAGCTGAGATATTACTCATTCAATTTACTTTGTCACCCTCATACTGAGGCTCACCAACCAGCATTCATTCCTACCCGGTTTCCATCCTCCTCCATGCACCTTCTTATGAAATGGATGTACTTATATAGATAACTCAGTCTTTCTTGAATATCCCCATGTAGGTGTCCCGATAAAAGGAAGCTACTAATTCCCTTAATGAGTACATAAGACGATTTAAAATATAGAATTCCTTTAGGAATAAATTTCATTTGAAAAATGGAATGAAATGAATAAACAATTAAAATTTCGTGGCATACTCCATTACTGATTCCCATAATGATATAGCTCCATGAATCCCCAAAACATACTCTTATTCTATAAATCTACCATAGCCTCTCGTAGAAAAGGGAATGAAACTCGATCCATAAAACCTCATCATTCCTTCTGTTATGATCAAATGTATTTATCCATTCTGATTCATCTCCTATGAATTTAGAAAATTCTAGTTTCACACATATATCCTATAGAGTTCCAATCCTTTAAAATAGGAACTAAACTTTCTTCTTCATATTATAAACATACTACGATCTCGTGTCACTACTTAAAATTAGATACTGCTACTCCTATAACTCATGGATAACTTAGAAAACCATTTCTTTTCCTTTTTGAAGGCCTTGGTCGATGGATCAAAGTAGTTTTAACATAATATGAGGGAAATAACCACTTGAGTATATTTCCCATGAGACCACAATTCCATCCTAATTAGATGCTTTATGGACGAATTTTGACTCAACATCATCTTGTAATGACAACATTACTAACTAGAATCCCATCACACCACAATCCTAAGCATGCATTATTACCTCAAAATGAAGAAACTACCTTTAATCCTTACTTCATAACAAGATATCATTTCCCAAACATCAATCACTAAGGTTTATCATAATAATATATGGGTTACTCTCTTACACACAAAGCCTAGCAACCAAACGCCACACATTCACCCCTAATAATAAGAAACCCTCCACCCCTTAACTGATCTAACAAGCAACTTCCTCATGTAAATACACAATCAAATCTTCCAGTAATCAACAAAATTCCATATATCGAGAGTTTTACATCAAAAAATCAAGAAAGCCCCAAAAATATCCACCAAATTAAGGGATTACTGCCAACCCAAACCCCCAAAGATAAATCTAAACCATACCCAATACATATCCATCATACTCCAAACACTACCCTAACACCCAAACTCACCTGATTTGAATAACATAAATGTATCTAGTTTTTCTTCAATCATTTGATATTTTAAAGCACCTAAAATCCCATAAACATA
The DNA here is from genome assembly GCA_963277665.1 of Viscum album. Taxonomy (NCBI): domain Eukaryota; kingdom Viridiplantae; phylum Streptophyta; class Magnoliopsida; order Santalales; family Viscaceae; genus Viscum; species Viscum album. The sequence goes on along the minus strand of OY728121.1, from coordinate 1,399,408,719 downwards.
AAAATTCAAGCCATTGGAGAAAATACATGAGTGAAATTTGAGGGGTTAAAACCCTGAATATCTGGTTCTTGTTAAGAACATCGTAATATATTTTAAGGAATTAACTTCTAAGAAGACCACTACTTTTGGAGTATATGAACTCCAAAATAGGATAGGTTGGTGAGTGTGAAGCATTTCTGACCATGGATCTAGGTTTAAAAATATAATTAGTAATGAAAAAAACCTTCTCATTGGTATTGTTTTTAGTTCCCCCTTGATAACTTTTCAACTACGCGTTCAAATCAGATCTGTATGGCGCTACAGAATCAAAGGCTTTCAATGAAGCTAACAAAGACATAGAAGCAACACCCCTCAGTTTTCATCAAGCAAACACCACATTCTAACTCAATAACAAGAATCAGCAGCCACATTAAGAAAATTCAAGACTCATTCAAATTTGAAACACAAGACATGCTAACAATATCATCAATGCAAAAAGTATCATTTACAAAAATAAATAGAGAACATCATATGTAGATAAATAAAACCCCGCATCCCCAATTACATGGAACACAAGACAAATGGGGCTTTCATTTAATTCACCATACCAGTGTAGGTTATCCAGGAAAAAAGACAAGAAAGTGATAAATGAAATAATCATGGGATGTAAAAGTAAAATCAAATACAAATTAAAAAACTGATTCCAACAAGTAACTTCACCTAACAAGAGAAGAATCAATAAGGAAAAGCTGGAGGGAAGTGGAAATTACAAACAATCCATCGAGTCTACTACCATGCAAATTTAAAAAAACCAGCCCAAGAAGATAAAATTTCTTTGAGTAGAAAAAACTAAAGGCAACTGACAATAACTAAATAAATTGAAACGATGATCATAAATTCCCAACTGTACAGGAAATAAAAACTGAATTAGCTCTGTCTTCCTCCCCTAACTCTCCATAGTAATTCGAACCATGTGATTATTATTCTATAATGGAAATAAAAAAATAGAATACCATACATGGGAGGAGAATGCTTCTATTGACAAAACTTAAGAGGTTTATAGTGGTAGAGAAATATAAGGAGGGAGATTCAGAAAGTACACATAAATTTCTAGCTGAAGGGCCAGTGGATTCCTACTTTTGAAGGGCCACTATGAATAGCATGAGAGAGTTCGTGAGAGAGGTCAAAGATTTGGAGTGGAGGGTCATGCTGATAGAGGTCAATGACAGCGTGAGAGAGCGCATTGATTGTGTGCGTTGGGAGGAGGGTACCGTGGTGAGAGCTGTAGATGGTTCAGAGAATAGGGTCTCAGATCGAGGGAGTAGGAGAGGAGAGGCTGATGAAATCGAAAAAAAATGAAACACCGATGTTTAGAAGTTTTTCCCCAGATGTTTAATTAAAGCGTGGCTATAAAAAACCTATAGCCACGGACCAATAAAACCGTGGTAATAGTTCCGTGTCTATAGCTTATATTTCTAGTAGTGATTTGAATAGAATTTCCATGTGACTAGATACTATTGAATTAATAGTCAGGGTTATTGGGTTTTGATAAAATACATGAAGAATAATAAGATAAAATTTATTATATTACAATTAGAAATCAATATAAATTAGAAAAAAAAAATTATTCTCTGTACATTTTTTAATAAAAAGCATAGAAAACCACAATAATTCATAGAAAAAGACCATGTCCTCACATGAAAAAATATTCAATAGTGTTACTGTCACATACACATTACACTACTATACGAGAAATCTTAAAATGTGATAGATCCCCCTATTAATATTCATAAACATATAAAACTAGTCTAGGTCAGCCCAACACATCACCTGATGCTGCCTCTAAAAAATCCTAAAGCACATTTTCGATTACCAGAGTGTACCAACTAGTGTTCAGGTATCCAAAAAATATCCAAGAATGGTTTCACCCTCAAAACTTTAAATGGAAACCGAATAAATTGAGAATATAGCATGGTGTATTCATATGAGAAACCTCTACAAATAGGAAATAAATGTATATAGATAAATGAACAATCCAAATTGGGTATAGAAAAATTAACCATCCAAAATATATATAATAAATATGTAACATTTAAATACACTATCTGAGTACAAGATAGAATTTTCAAAAAACTATGAAAACTATAAAAAAAATATAATGAATATATCCTATGTAGAAAATACAACAACACCCAAAATCATATCCATAATCATAAACAATGAAAAACACCACCATATAATCACTGGTCACACACCATGTATCAAAATTTCCATCAAAACACTAATAGAATAATAGCCAAAACATGATCCAAAACGGGGCACCTAAAAAACATAATAAGGTTTTAATAAATTTACATAGGTATATATGATATTTGTGAGTGAAATAGACCTAATATGATTTGACCAAAGTGTTTATGTAATTCATTTTAAAATAAATTTCATTTTTTTAGTTTGAACCCTAAACACAAAGTTTTTTTTCATAGGTTAACAAAATGAATATCATTCCATATCATTTTTCGTAGAACTACATCCATTTGTTTAGAAAATAAATATGGAAGAAGCTATATATAATTCCTCACTGGAAATATATGAAAAATATTTCCTTGTTATTTTCAAATAAAGTCCAATACTTTTTCATATATTATAATTATAAGAAAATAATTTCAAAAAAAGAAATAAATAATTTTCTTTCATTGAAATTTTATTTTTAAATACACTCTCTGAATACCTTTAAGTAAAAAATAAAAAATACAACATTAAAACACAACACCAAAGGGAACCATTTAAACAATTGAATAAATGTAATAAAAAAACTTCAACCACATAGTCGTGTCTCATAATCCAATAGATATAGGGGATATAATAAAAAATAGGATAGAAATCCACTATAGTGTAATTGAAAATCACTAGGTATCATTGGAAACTAATTTGTTCCTAAAGTGATACAATACTATAAAATAATATAACGTGGGAGAATTTTTTTGACTATTTTGCATCCAAAATAACATAATCCCCCAAAATTATCCACACTAGCCTCATTAGTGGAACTCCCTTAGCAATGGTTGAGCATAAAACCGGGTTACACTATCTCTTTTGTGAGATAACAAGTATATTAAAAATAAATAACACTACATTAGTGCCTAGGGTTCCAATAATGTAATCATTAGGAAGTGATAAAACAAAAAATCACAAGTTTATCATATCAATAATGAAAAAACATAAACATAGATATGATTTTACCTCTAATTCACAGACAAGAAAAATCCCCTATTTACATCATCAATATCAAAAAAAATATATAAGATCCCCTAGGGAATAACATCTATATAAAGTATACAAATTAAATACTCACATCAAAGGGTATCTTATATGTCCATAAAACGATTTTAATAAGTTCAAAACAAGACATTCCAAAAAAAATACTAACATAGGATTTCATATAATTTTTCACCTTTTGAAATCCAATTTTAAATCATTCAATGAAACCAAACCATGGAAATAAACATTAGAAATCATTTAATTGAGAATATATTTTTTATATTGAAGTAATATACTAATTAAAAATCATTTAAAATTCCACAGACCATTTTATTTTCAAGTATTTCTAGAAAAACCCATTATTAAGAATGAAGAAAAACTAAACATCATTTATCATGACATTTATTTAAAATAATCATGTTAGGAAACATCATAAACATGGGTCACTCAAAACATCACTTTAATAATAGGAAACCATTAAAAAAGACTTTATTTTATCTATAAAATATATATATAACTTCTATAATTAACTGATATTATCACATATTGGTATAATTTGATAAAAAAAATTGAATTCATCACGAACTCAATGAAATGCCGGTTAATTTAAATGAACAAAAAAAAATACCAAAAATCAAATTCAACATACTCACATTATATTGAAGATGAATCAGAGGAAAAATATGACCTCAAGGAACCCTAAACACCCAAATATCTACAATATAATCATCCTAAATCCTAATATCTACCCAAACCACCCCTAGAGGTCATGGGAGAAAGCCCAATTAGGAAGACAAGGGTTTGGGATAAGAATAAGGGAATAAAATATAGAAAATAATAACATACCTTTAAAAATATATTGATATATTACTAGGAGGATCTTGGAAAAAAGGAGGAGGAACATAGAGATCACAAATAAATCAGGTAAACCAAATAACATGATGATGGAGACTAGAACACTGAAAATAGAGAGTTATAAAAAAGTAAATTCATATTTTTTAATTAATCAGGTTAAGAAAAATAGTTTTGAATCATGTTTCACTAAATTGTACACAAACTATATAGATCTAACCGAAGAAATATAGGACTACATAAGATTATCTTGCAGGTTTTTACAGAACCATGAAGTAATAATCAGATAGAGGGAAACCCCTAAAAATGAAAATTTATCATCCCAAACCCCCTAAAACATAACATAAACCATAATAGTATCATGTTAAAAAATATAATGATGGGTGATTGTTACATGGAACCTCAAAAAGTGGGATAAGGTGAGAAGGATTCCTACAAGATGTGTATAGAGGATGCTTTAATGTCTATTGCATCCTGCCATATTCTATACATAGAGTTTTGTGAACGAAATATTTATACACAGATGAAAACACCATGATATCTTATATATTAACCAATGAAATTGAGAAAGTGAGGCTAATAATAAATGATATTTTCCCTACCCTATACCAGTGAAAACTGGAAAATGTGTACCTATATAGTGATATTTTCTTGCAGATGCAGATGTTTACTGATTTTTTGGAAAATTTATTCATTGATATTGTTAAGAAATCATTCATTAATCTCATATTATCTTCCATACCCCCATGGTTCTCTATATCAATCAATAATTACCTGATTTATAGTATGGGGAAGACACTGATGAATCTTTTGAGTTTTCTTCTATAGGTAAAAAAGGATTTGTGATAACATGATTCCTTTCACCTTGTTTTTAATTTTGTAAAACATAAGGTTATAAATAAAATTAATAGTTTTAATTCGATAAAACCATTACAACATCATTTAAATAGAAAAATTATTTATTGGTTGAGTGATGAACAAGAGGCTATCTGATTCTCATATGTCAAGAAAGGTCATTAAAAGAGGAACTATAATCACATTATGAAAATTAAAGAAGGATCTTCGTCTTCAGGTATATTCATCATTGAACATAGTATATCAATTAAAATTATTTTTTATTAATTACAATTTGAAATTAACAAATTTTATCTCAAATATAGGAACTTATAATTATTAGTAATATTAAAAATGTTAGATATAATTTTATATGTATTTCAGAAAGAGTGATCCCTATATTAAATTAGAGGAGGGAACAATATCAGATTTTCTGGGGGATTGATTCGAATCAAACTATTATTTTTAAATAAAGGTACCAAAACATTTATCTAAATGAAAAGTAAAATAGAAGGGGACATTATTTCATATATATAATGAATGTTATTTTTTTCATGTTTTCTAATAGTCCCACTATACTTGAATCTTATATAGGAAAATTGGAAAAGAATGATGAATAATATAATACACATACATGTTTGTTTCAAGAAAATTCTTAGATAGGTAAAAAAATTATTTTTCATGTATATACACAGTAGGGTTATTAGAATATATTGTTCTAAATTCTCAATGTATTTCATTTAGTTACTTATTATGTTTTTGAAAAATAATCATTTTGAAGTAAAGTCGTACGAAACAGATTCTAGAATGGGTTTTTCTTGACCAGGTGAACTATTCAAATAGGAAATTCGAGGTAATTTCATATGACTCATAGGATCCCTATAAGATATTTTAGGGATATCCAGAGAAGAAACGAATACACTTGGTAAATGGTATATGATCCTATAAGTAGGATTATTAGAAGTTATCTTAACTAAGTATTCATTGTTCATTTAATTTTAGAGTGTAAATAATCTTAAACTCAAATTCTACACACTAAATACAAGAAGGTAGATTAAGTATAATTAATGTGGAGTCTTATATGAATTTAAATTCCTCCATAATTCCTCTAAAAACATGTCTTTAAACTAGTAGCATAACAACTATATATATTCCAATGATATTGATGAATGGAGGTTATATAAGATAAAATATGATAAGAATCCATTTTTTCACAACATTATGTGTTTAATGATAACTGATGATTAAAGATTGATTTAGAAATAAATGTGCATTATAGAAAACACTATTTGAATCCCAGTAAATTATCATAAATCCTCCTCAGATATTAGAATCCCTAAGATATAATGTTAATTTTCAAGCCACACTATTTCTTAAAAAGTTCAAATAACATATATATTGAGATAATGGGAGTGTGATTTACATTTATGGGGTAACGATTCAAGATTAACAGTATCTACAATATGAATAATAAACTTCATGAGATTGGGTGGGAGGTTTTGTCCTATATATGTATACTCTGTGGGAAAATTGAAACCTAATACGATGTTTATATTAAAAAACTGGATATATATTATTCAATAACTAATAATGAATCCTATTCAAATTTAGTACATGGAAACATTATATGTATTTAATGTTCATATGAATTTAGAGATGGTTTACATGTATAGAAATCTTATTTATATTTTGGTGTTTTCTCTTGTTGATGTAAATTAATATGTGGATATTCGAGGGAAAAATAAACATGGAAGGTAATAGTTGGTACAAATAAATCAAAATTTGTCCCAAGAGGTTTCAAGTGATATTTAGACACAATCTATGAAAAAACATGTACTCTAGTGGTTATTCTAAATTTATAAGGACAGTACATTTCATATAAATCCTCTATTATAGTTGGATTATTGGATGTCAAGGAAAATTACCTATAGGTAAATCATGTAGAATATTTCAATATAATAAAACTAGAAGGTTTTGAGAAAACAAATAAATAAGTTAAGATATGGTGGTTATACAAATCCATTTATGGAAAAAAGTAAGTATTGTGGTCATAGAGTATTTGTTTGATGAAGCCACCAGATATTGTTGTTTCATTATGAAAAAAATTATTTTATGTTTCTATAATAGGATAGTGAAAAATAATTAATTTTCATAGTCAAATATGTGGACAAAATATAAAAAAACCTATGAGGTCTTATAATTTGATAAGAAAAAAATGATATTTATCTAAGAAAAAATTAATGTGAAAACATTGTTTCTCATGAAAAATATATACAGACATAGATCAATAGGGTTTCATAGATCAATTGATCATACATATATTGAAAATGAAAGTGAAAGTATATGATAGATCAATTGAACATGGAATTAATTCCATTTTCGAATATATAGTAATCTCCTTAACAATAAAAGAGATTATTATAGGGAATAAAATGATATATCTTCATGAGAGTCCATTAAAATCTATCTCACATTCTATGATATGTTCAATGGTTTGATATTTCTTAAATATAAAAAATATTATAAAAAATAGAACTAGGAGATCTAAATAGACATATAGTTGGAAATATTTGACATTACTTGAGAATGTTAAAATGGATGAGTTCTTAGTTACTGGAAAAGTTGAAATATTTGTTTTTAAGGGGATATAAAACTATTAATCCTTCTGAACAACATTATCTAGTATCGCTATAATTCAAATGTAATATGAAATAAAAACCTATTATAAATAGTGGTTTCTATATCAATATGACTAAGTGCATTTTAGCTTCAGGTGTAGAATAAGATGTTGCTTAGAAATGGTTTTTTCTAGGTTATGGTTTTAACCCAGATTTCATGTTCTGAAAAAGTAAACAAGGGTTGATACTCAGTGTTATAACCTCTTGATGTATTTTTTCATAGGTTTGAAGTCGAGGTAATGAGAAAAACCAAAAAAACAAGGATGAACTAGAAGGTATGGTTATAAATTATAAGTAGCTTGTTTCTCATTTGAGGATAACATGTTAGTCAGATGAAAGACCTAATGTAAGTGGGTGTCTTTATGATTTTGTGATGTAAAAATAGCTGAATTTGTAATTTTGATTACTAGAATCATTATAGACCTGAATATTAATAAATATCATATCATTTTATTAGTGATTTCCTACGTAACATTTATTTGATTATATTCTACATCGAAAGGTTATAGGATTTTCCCAATTTAATGAGAATCATAAATTTCTTTGATAGTATTCCAAAACATATTACTTATAGTTCAGATAAAATAAAAATAATTTGGAACTGATGTCATTATAAAATCATGAAATATATTATTTTTAATGGATTAGGCTTCCGCTCTGGATGCCCATTATATGGAAATCTCAAATAGATGAGATTATGAGGAAAAAAAATAATGGGTATTATGTTTGTTTTTATGTCATTAGTTATTCATATTTTTTAGATGTCTGTATTATTCCTTTCACTTTAGATTATCATTAACATATATCATTAATCATTTACTATAATATATTTATGAAAACTATGATAACATATTCTTAGATTGATTCTGGATACATCAAGTGTTTTATTAGAGATGTGAAATTAATAGATATGTAATGAATGGATTTTAGTCATTTGAGTTATTGAAGATGAAATATGTTTCCCCTTTATAGAATTATAACTACATGATAAATTCCAGGGTTATGGTACTTTTTCAATGAGTTCATTTTAGGTGTTCAAATAATTATAATAATGAACATAGTCTGATAAAAAAATTATTAAACTTTTAGGATGAGATATCAAGAAAAAGGTATTAAATTAAATTTTCAGAATTTTTCTCAGTCTATATACAATGTTCCATTAAATTATTTCTCCATAGGTGATTTGACATGTTGATAGACACTAATATTGGTCATTATTTAATTCTACCTTATTCCAATGGGAAAGTGTCTTAGAGGGTCATACAATAAGTATATCCAAAATCATAATTAAATTTTATTTGAATTTATTATTGGAATAAATATTATTCTCAAGATCAAGAATAAAAATTATCTAGTTTATGTTAATCGAACAAATTAAATAACTAGATATAGAAGTTAGAATATATGTGACTTGAATATTAAATAAATTTTATTATCCATCTATAAAATATATATCAGTTATTTATCACTTCTTAATTATTTGAGAAGTAATATATATTTAAGTAATTATTAATTAAATATTTTTTTAGTTATTTGAATATTAAAATTAAAATTTATTCATCATTTAGTTAATATTTTATTTATTTATTTATTAAAATAATGATGTAAATATATTTATTAGAAATACATATTTATTATTCAATGTTGGATAAAAGAAGATGATGGATGAACTGTCGAGTTAAATGCCTAATGGAAATGATAAATTTTAATTAATATCATTTAAATAATTATTGAATTATATTTTAATGAAAATTATATTTTAATATCATCGAGTTATAACTTGTCAAGAAATATAATAATTATAATATATTAATAATTATATGTCCGGTTTACATTGCATAATGATATTTTATTCAGAGTTCCTAACAAAATGAGAGAGGCTTGAATACAAATAATAGAGGTAATAAAAACATTATAATATCATTATAATAAATGCATTCAGTATATACTTTGTCAATGTACAATATGTACATCATAAAAATTGAATTAGTGCATAACATCAAATAGGTCTCAATGGAAGGTAATTTGAGATGAAATCCATTATAAAGCCGTATCTTTAGAGTAAGGATAAATCAATAACATAGAAATGTTTGAAAAATATAAATACACTCAATATGATTGGATATTTTGTGTAAATAAATCATAGGACATTCACATATATTCTTGTAAAATAATTGCAATTACTTGGATGTTTAACTCAATGAATGAAAATTGAGTTAAGATTACTCTTATCAAGTTAATATTGATGACCTGAGAATTTATCAATGGATTGATTATGTGTATAAAAATTTTATCCACATAGAGGGTTTTGTAAATTACTCCATAAATAAATAAATTGTGATTTCACGCATAATCTTACAGAAAAATAATCGATGAAGTTTGCGTAAATCCTAATGAGTGGAAATCAAAATTAGAAATTCCCTTACTGATAAGTTAAATTACGAAACATACACCCCATGAAGTAAGGATCATAAATTGTAGATGTAAATATCAATAATTTAAATTATATTACACAAATAACACAATAATGGGAAGTTCATACACTACACTAAAGGAAATATTGGCAATATAGCATGAATCTCAGGGTAATAAGAAGTGAGATAAAACCCCCTTTCCTTGTACTTTTCATTAGTTTAGAGTTGTTTAACCTCTTGTATACTGGAGAAATAATTTTTATTAAATTATAAACTAATGACATACCAAAATATTATATCATATATGATCTTCTAATATTGCATTGTTAATGATATTTCTGTAGTATCATTGTTTTGGGTGTTAACTGATTTGTTTTCCCTTATATGTTTTGTTATGTAAGTCATATTTTTTATTGATAATATTTATTTGATTCATATCCAGAGTCATATTATGTTCATAAAAATTATTTTTAATCATCAAATGAAATTATTTTTGAATGGTTATGATGGGGAATGAAATCTCATCACGTCGGGGAGACGGTAAGCTGAACATATGCACGAGCGAAAATATCATTCTATTAGTGGTGAAATAGTAAGTAATTGGATGGTATATTATATAAAAATAATAATTAACATGTTATATTTATTATTTCCAAAATTTATACTCATTATTATACCCATTCAAATAATGAAGTGTTGAATAACAAACTTCACCATGACATGGATTCGGTAAGCTGTACGTATGCATGTATAGTGACTTTGCCATTCATAGGACGGATATAATAATGAATATGGTTGTACTATTTTTATAATAACATCACAGTATGTAGAATTTTCTGGAGTTATTAATTTTTAATGGAAACAACAATAAAATAGGAAGTGCAAGATGAAAAGAACTTTAAAAGACGTGATGAAATTATTACCTCTTCTTCGGGAGATTCCTTTTGATTTGATCAAAAGCGCTCCATAGGATGGCTTTATTATTAATGTAAGGACTCTAGGATGAATTGAGGGTAGTTAGGAAGATATTTTAGAATAGTTTGTCCAATAAAAATGGCTTTTGTGGTTTGAAATTAAGAGACGGGATGTACCCTTTTATAAGAGAGGTGGGGGTAACTTTAGAAAAAAATTGAAATATTATTTTCTTATACAATAATATTCAGTTTATAATGGAAGAAAAATGATTTATTTAGAGAATAAGATGGGGATGGTTCAAAAACATCTCAACCAATTGGTTGTAATAGGTTTAGGTCACAATATTATTCTTATCTTTTATATTTAACTCTTTGTTAAATAGTTTAACTTTTACCATGTATTGTTGTATTCTTTTAAAAAAATGTTAATAAACATACTATAAAAAAACAAGAGAACCCCAAGAGTTTATTTATTGATATATATAACCTTATCTATGTCCTTTTTATTATCATTATATTTTATTAATATAATATCAATTAATAATATAGTATTATTATTTTTAACTCATTTATGTTAATTTTGACACTAATTAGTATTTTATTTTTTTGAAAGTAATAAAACATTTATCATTTCTAAAAAAAATTATTAAATCAACCCTAACATTTCATATAAACCTATACAATTCGTTGAATACATAAAAAGTCTAAATTTTCAATTATATTAATATTTATAATATCAATTATTTTAATATTTCAATAATAAGATAATTAGGGCATTATCAATGTGTCATAAATAAATTAAATTATTTAAGGTCTAAAAATTATAAATAAAATACAATTATTTAGGACATATTTTTATATTTCTAATGAATATTTATAGTCTAATTTATCTTATGTGTAACCCAATATTAAAAATTATTTAGTTATTAGGCATAGAATTTTACACATTTAACTCTTTTGTAAATAAAATAATAATAAATGTCCTAATCTAATAAAAGTGGATCAAAAGGATCATATATTATTTCTATGGTTTATTTTGGTCGCAATACACTTATGCAATAGAATTAGGACATGTGTTTGGGTAATTATAATATCATTTCTATCTTTAATTAGTCTATTTATTTTTAACTGTGGTACATAAAAATTATAAGTTACTATTCACAAAAAATTACTTTCATCCTATTGAACAAAATTTTACATCATGATGTCAACCATATCTCTCAATTTTTTGAGATTCAATTAAAAGAAGTGGTAAAAATACGTTTTATTCAAATTTTCAAATGTGCCTAGAATGTAGGTAAAAGATGTTAAAAAGTTCAATACAATTTTATACATCTAATTTTATTATAAAATGAATCCAATGAGTTAATTTTAACTTATATTGGTGCTATGTATCTATTTTTAATAAAATTAAATTTAAATTAAGTAAATAATTATTTAAACAAAAAGTAGGTTTAAAACTCTAACGTAGTGTTTTTTACTATTTATCAAATATTGAATGTTTTCAGAAAAATACTAAAAATTCACGCAAAGCTAATTTTTTTCCCAAATTTAAAAATTATGTAAATTTTACCAAATTAAAAACATATATGTTTTATTAATTAAATTAAAAAAATATTTCAATTTTCAAAAGCAGAAAGAGAATTTTTGAGGTGTAAAAACTACAAAATATTGATATATGTTTTTCTCCAATTTAAGTGTAAAATTACATCCAATAAAAAAATTTGATTAAATTATAAAAATATAATATAATTATACTTTAAAACCATTAAAATTTATAATTTAACATTCTAATTATTTTTGTTAAAAAAGTTGTTTTCAATTAAAATTTAGTATTTTTCAGTATTTATCAAAATATGAAAGTTATCCGAAATTCCCCTAAAATTTATCCAAACTAAATTTTTTTCTCGATTCTAAAGTAGAAGTTTATTTTTTAAAATTTAATATATAAAAGTGTAAAATATAGGATTTAAAAGGGGTTCTCCATTAAATGGTGGTAAAATTGTATTTTTTGAAAAATGCATCTTTTATCAGAAAAATTGAATTTGTTTTTATATTATGTCTAAGAAACACAAAATAAGGATTTTAAAAATTATATGGAGTATATAAAATTCAAACTTAAGTTAATAATATTCATAACTATTTTTTGAATGGTTAGTTTGGTAATTCATGGTGCGCTCGAACTCGGGGTTGCATGTAGCATAGGCTATTGTATTACTTTAAAGAAAATAAATTACTATGAAATCTGGGGGTGTTAAATTATTCCCCCTATTGGAAATTTTATCCTAACAATTTTAAAATTAGGTTTGGGAACTTCAATAAATGTCCCACATTTGAAAACGTGTCAATAAAACTGTCACTTTAAAAGAAAGAAAGAGAAGTACAAAGGTCCCCTGAGATAACCTATACTTGGATTCCATGTAGGAAAACATGGATATAGAAGATAGACTAAGTGTCATGTTATGATGGAGAGTGATAGAAAAAATTATTAGGATAAAGTTAACAACATGAAAATCTCAAAATTTTGATGGGTTAAACGGTCATTAGTTTTCCAGTAGGAAAAGTAAACAGAAAACCTTTTTATTTTACGTTCCATTTCATAAATTTGATGAATTTATTATGAGATTGACAAAGAACATAAAGAGATATACGTAATGTTTTAGTATATTTTCATCCTTTAATAAATTTCTAACACTAACTCATCTTTTCTACAAAAAATTAGTATTCAAGATGACTGGGTAACACCTGATGAATCAGAATTTACTTCTATAGAATCACATAATCCACAAATTATGAACTATATACGCCCCTTGTATTTAGAGATTATCCAAAACCAAATGGTTAGTTCGAGATCATATTATCTAGCAAATGGATAATCATTTACAGAATTAAATACTAATCTTAATTTCAAAAATTAAACAAACAATACCCAAAGTTCAATAAAGACTATCTAATAAACAATTTTCCTTCAAATCCTTCAATATAATACAAACTAAGATTGAAACCCAAAATTCAGAAGAATTTAATCACATAGTATTCCATAGTAAATATTAACATTTATCTCAAAATAATATCCACAACTCTTAAAGTCTCATACATTAGTATAATTAACCAAATCACATATTCATTATGATAGGTTAATCATTTCCAATAATAACTTGAATCTCTATAAAAAACATAGATTTGTCCAAACTAAAAAAATCCCCCATTACTCCTAAAATGAAATCCCATAGTATTCTATTTTCCATAGGTATATAGTGTTCCAAAAAGAGAAAAAATCATCCAAAATAAAATTTATCACTTAATCACCATATCATTTTCCTATAATAACGATATTCATTTGATAAAATGTAAGATCCCAAATCAACTTATTATTGATCAATAAAATAATTTAACTAAAAATAATTAGTCACACAAACCATGGACTTAACGTAGTCCAGTGGTAGATAATAATTCCCAATTGCACATTGGTTGTGTGTTCAAATCTCGTAGCTTTGTCCGACGTAATGGGTTATCACATGGTTTGTGTGTTTTCCTTTTACAAAAACTATATTTTATAACATACCCAAAATGAGATAAATTCCTCAAAATGACCGTAACATAATTTAACCAAAAATGTTATCTCATAACTCACATTTGCATCTAAAAAATTAATAACCTATAGTTGCCTCAAATTCAAGGATCATATAAACCTAAATATTTCCTTATATCAATATCCCCAAAAGAAAAGGTAATTCTTCCTCAAATAGCATTTTCACATAACAAACTGTAGTGTTACACATACAAGTGAAAAGTATTCCAAAGTAATCCCATTAACAAAGATAATTAATACTTTTAAACATTTCTATATCCATTTATTTCCCCATAAGTTCAATCATGACTTAGTTGTTATCCAATATAATTGGGAATTGAAGTGGGTAATTCCTAAGTCCCATGCATTTATGGAAAAGGAATATAAATGGATTCATATGATAATTTTTATTTTCTTCCACATCACTCTTCATTTTACTTCATCAATTATTTACTTTAGATCCTTCTTTCCCACACATAAAGAATTTCATTGTTCCATTAATACACTTTCCTTGGTATCTCAATCCACACTTCTGGCATAATGGAAATTGTGCTTTCTTTTCTCCATAGTCTCCACTATGGTAGCTCTTATCGTTCTTTTCATTTCTCTTCATTATTGAGTTTGGGATTGGTTGATGTATATATTGTTGGTCATATTTTTGGAAACCTACTTTGGCATGAACACAATATCTTTTACACCTATCATCATTCCATTTAGTTTCTCATGTCCACCATCATGCCCGCCATGTACATTTTGTTCATTTTAACTATGAATTCCATGGAATCTAGCCACTTTCTAAAACCAGAAAGCATAGTGTGAGTAACAATAGTAATAAAATAATTTAGAGAATACCATGACATCGTACTTTCAATCTAAAACACCTTAGAATTAACCAAGTTTATTTATTCTCATATTATAATAAAATCCATCAAATTGGTTTTTAATGAAAATGTGAATTATACTAAGCATATCCCCCAGGAGAATAAAAACCATGAGTACAGCAAGGCCCATTGTCATTCCCTAGTTCCCATTAAATTCTAGCTCAAAGAAGTATTTTTGGGTTTTACCCCTAGGTAAATATGTGCCAGAGCCACCTCTACCTTCTCGTATTGAGACCGGGATGTATTTCATGGAAAAACCACACAATATTTACATTTCCAACAATTTTGGATGTTTTTATATACTAATCCTCAAATTCTATCCTAGGACATTGTTTTATAATAAGGGTTTTTCTAAATCTAGCTTCCATGGTTTGTTCTAAACATTATATGATACCAACTATGAAACGCAAACCCTAGTTACCCATTGTCGGTGCATTATTAAATAACATTGGAATGATCACAAAAGATCAAGTCTCGAAATACTGATTAGTTTAGTATTTTTGAAAGTGCTAAATAAATACAAAAGTTTTACATTACATCATAAAAAACATTGGTTACCCTTTGAAAATACTCATATACTTTAGCCTATTCCTACAGGATAATAGTAATATACTTATTCACATCATAGTAAATATGAAACATAGAAATGGGTGAGCTCATATGCTTAGTAAGGATAACCATATAGTGGAAACTATCATAAAGAAGCATAAACATTTAAGGCAATCTATAAGACTAAAAGACAAGCCTACGAAAATTAAACTTTAGTATAATATAGAAAATACAAATAAGGTAATTTCATTTACTTATTCACATGGATATTATACCAGTTTCATAACAACATGTAATATAAATAGCCAATATCATAATGATGGAATGCATAATGTCATACATGAAAACCATATAGTCAATGCCACGTGGTAAGAATAAAAATTATATTTTTTTCAAGGCCTTGTGCCAAGACACTAGTTTGTCTCCTGAGACCTACCAATGCATCGAGGAGCGATAGTGGGATCCACCCATCAATTACTAAGTCCAACTCATTCCTCATATGAAAATTTTGAAACCTAATTTAACCATTCATATTAAAACTAGCATACAAAATTTCAATATTTTAACCACAAACCATGAATGGTGTAAAATAGCACATCCACAGTGAAACATATACCATTAAATACAATATGGAATATTTTATCAATTTCAATCCTGAATAATGAAGGATATTGACATAGATAAAAATAATCAGAAAAACTATTTGATAGAAATATCCCATTTTTCTTGAAAGTATTTAAAATTCTCAATATTTATCATGAAGCTGTTAAAAATATATTTTTGAATCAAAGTGTACCATACCAATTTTATACATTGAAAATGAATTTTAATTTTTAAACATTCATGTCCATATAAATAAATCTTTAACACCATTTTTAAAACATGTACATCAATGAGAACGATTTAGAAGAATATATCATTAAAACATAAAAATTGATATTTTAGTTAGAGTTCCTAACCAAATGAGAGATTCTTGAATAAAAATAATTTAGGTAATAAACTCTTTATAATATCCTGAGAATAATTGGATTCATGATAAACTATGTCAAAGTATAGTATGTACACCATATAAAAGTGAATTGGCACCTAACAACAATGGGGGATCAATGGAATGCAAATTGAAATGAAATCCATTATAAAGACCATATCCTTAGGTTAAGAAGATATCAAGGAAATAACTATGTGTGAAAAATATTTATACACTCAATATGATTGGATATTCAGTGTAAATCAATCAGAGGAAATTCACACATATTCTTGTAAAAACAAAAAAATGACTTGGATGTTTAACTCAACGAATGAAAATTGAGTTATGATTGCTCTTATAAATTTCATATCGATGACTATAGAATTTCTAAATGGAGTGATTATGTGTATCAAAATTATACCCACATAATGGTGACTGGAAATTATTATATAAATAAATAAATAGTGATTTCTTAGATAATTGTGGAGTAAAATAATCAATAAGGTTTGCATAAAACCCTATGTGTGGAAATCAAAATTAGAAATTCCATTACTAATTTAGTAACAGATGAAGCATACACCTCCAGGAAGATGGATCATAAAATGAAGATATAAATACCAATAAAATAATGTATATTATACAAATAATGCAATCATGGGCAGTACATGCACCACATGAAATGAAATAGTAGCAATATAACATGATTCTCACGGGAATACGAAGTGAGATGAAATCCCCTTACCTTGTAATTTTCCGTAGTAGAGGGTAGGTTAACCTCCTGTATAATTGTGAAATAATTGATATTAAATTATAATCAGACCACATACATAAATATTATGTCATATATGACCTTCAAATATTTCTTTGTTAATGATATTTCACTAGTATCATTGTTTTGGTAGTTAACTAATTCGTTTTCCTTTATTTGTTTGGTTACACAAGTCATGTTTGTTAAGGATATTACGTATTTGATTCATATCTAGAATTAAATTAAGTTCATAAATATTATTCATATAATGAAAATAATTCTTGAATGGTTATGATGAGAAACAAAATCTCATCGCGTTGTAGAGACAGTAAGTTGTATATACGCACGAGCAACAATATAATTTTATTAGTGGTGAGGGTCACTTTAGGAAAAGCATGAAATATCATTTTATTATACAATCATATTTAGTATATAATAGCTCCAAAAGGATTTTTTTCAAGGATAAGGTTGGGATGGGTTTAAAAAATCTCATCCAATTGGTTTTAGACTGGTGTAGGTCACCATATTAACCTTATCTTTTAGATTTGACTCTTAGTTATATAATTTAACTTTTACAATGTATTCTTGTATTATTATAATAAATTGTTAATATGCGTAAATATAAAGGAAAGAGATCCTAAAGTTGTTCATTATTTATATATATAACCTTATATAATTCCTTTTTCAAATACTTATATTTTTATGAATATTATATCAATTAATAATAATGTATTTTTTTTTTAAAACTCATTTATTTAAATTTTGACACACTTTAGTATTTGAATTTTGTGAAAGTCATAAAAACTTTATCTGTATGAAAAAAAATTATTTGATCAACCCAACATGTCATATTAACCTATAAAATTCATGGAATACATCAAAAGTCTAAATATACCATTATATTAATATTTATAATATCAATTATTTTAATATTTCAATAATAAGATTATTAGCGTATTATCATTGTGTCATAAATAAATTTAATTATTTAATGTCAAAAAGTTAAAAATAAAATACCATTATGTAGGAAATAATTTTATATTTCTAATTAATATTTATAGTCAAATTTATCTTATATATAACCCTATATTAAAAATCGTGTAGTTATTAAACTTTGATTTTAACACTTTTAACTATTATTTAAATAAAATAACAATAAATGTCCTAATATAATACAATTTGATCAAAAGGATCATATTTTATTAATAAGGTGGATTTTGGTCGAAATATACTTATCCGATAGAAATATGACATGTGTTAGGGTAATTATAATATCATTTTTACCTTTAATTATCCTATATACTTTTAACCGTGGTAAATAAAATTGAAAAGTTATTATTAACCATAAAAAATATTTCCATCCTATTGAAACGAATTTTACATACTGATTTCAACCGTGTATCACGGATTTTTGAAATTCAATTCATAGAAGTGGTAAAATTACTTTATATACAAATTTTCAAATATGCCTAGAAGGTAGGTGGAAGAC
This sequence comes from Viscum album, assembly GCA_963277665.1. Taxonomy (NCBI): domain Eukaryota; kingdom Viridiplantae; phylum Streptophyta; class Magnoliopsida; order Santalales; family Viscaceae; genus Viscum; species Viscum album. Next base: position 1,399,389,585 of record OY728121.1, on the reverse strand, counting down.
GTTAAAAAGTTCAACAAAATTTAATACATATAAATTTATTAAAAAAAATAAAATGAGTTACATTGAACATATATTGGTATTATGTATCTATTTTGACATAAAATTAATTTAAATAAAATAAATAATTATTTAAGTAAAATGTAGTTTTTAAACAATAACGTAGTGTTTTTAACTATTCATAAAAATTTGAATGTTTTCAAAAAAATTACCAAGAATTCCCCCAAAAATAATATTGATATTCCAAATTCAAAAATGATATCTACTTTAAAAAATTATAAACATAGATGTTATATTAATTAAATTAAAAAAATATTCCCATTATCAAAACCAGAATGCGTGTTTTTTTGAGAAGTAAAAACAATCAAAAGATTGATATGTGTTTATGCCCAATTTAAATATAAAATTACATCCAATGACCAAAATTGAATTAAATGATAAAAATATAATCTAATTATAATTCATAAGCATTCCAATGTATAATTTAACACTTTAAATTTTTTTGATTAAAAAAGTTGTTTTTAATTAAAATTTAGTATTTTTCCATATTCATAAAAATATGAAAGTTATCTGAAAAGAACCAAAAATTTATACAAACATAATTTTAATTTCCCAATTCTTAAGAAGTTTATTTTTTCTAATTGAATATATAAAAGTGTGAAATATTGGATTAAAAAATTTTTCTCCATTAAAAGGTGGAAAAATTGCATTTATAAAAAAATAATTTTTTATCGGAAAAATTGAATTTGGTCTTATATTATGTCTAAGAAAGAAATAATAAGGATGTTAAATTTATATGGAGTATATAAATTTCCAAATGCAGTTAATACTATTGATAACCGTTTTTTGAATTTCTAGTTTGGTAAGTCGTGGGGTGCTCGAACTCGGTGTTGCATGTAGAAAAAGCTATTGAATTACTTCAAAGAAAACAACATACTATGAAATCATGGGGTGTTGCATAATATATCCTTCATCCATGAAAAAAATAATCCCCATAATTCAAGAGGATTCCAACCTGATATATTGAAATCATCCCTAAAAAACTAGAATGAATTTTACTAAATTTTCTATGAACTAAGGAATACAATAACAGAAAAAAGGATAAAATCTTAGATCTAAATGACAATGAATGCCACAAAAAATTAAAAATAATTATGGTTGTTAAAAGAAGAATAACGAAGGAAGAAAGTTTGGCTCTCCTCCTACTTGCATGTTTAAAAATAAGGTGAAACCATGATGGGTTTACAACTTTAATGGTCTATATTACTATTAACGTTAAATTATTAAAGTTTGGATAAATTCCATTGAAATGGATTTTATGAAAACATAGGGACCCTTACATAAAAATCCATACATATGAGACCCTTATGAATATCCACTAGATAACCCATATATACATAGATCCTTATAATTAAATATTATATACTATGATGAAAGACGCCTACATATTTTGGAAATGAACATTATGAATGAGGTAACACTTTCATATCATACTAATTCGTCATATGAATCTCCTAACTTATTTTGCATAATTCTAATATAATCTTATCAATCATAGAGTTACTCACACTTACCCTTGCATATCTGGGGTTTACATTTACATATCAAATGAGTTACTCTTACATATCATGAGATTTATTCTATTGTATCCTATAAATAAATATTATATTTCTAGAATTTAGTTTTACATATCCCCCTTTTCGACCTATTTACTTTTATGTGTCATCTAGGATACTCTAGCACATAAAGATTTTAATCTTACTTATCTAGTGTTTTTTTGGAGAGTTTTCCTTTATACATATAGGATGGATTATATTGTTAGTAAGTTTCTAAATAATATGATTAATCTCCCATATGGGACTTATCCAACTTCCCTAGCCCCTAATATGCTCACTTTTATGTATGGGAATTTAATGTATGATGGCCCTTACAAACGGTTGTTAGACATTTTCCAAAAAACCTATATTTTCAAAATTTTCCAAAATAAAAATCCATCATTCATCAAACCACATGAGATATTTTCAAGGCCTATAAAAAAGTGAAAAAACACATCAAAGGGGTATTATAACCCTCATAATTTTAATTTGATCCAAAATTCTAGAAAAATCCAACACATTAGGACCACAATTCAAATTTATCCTCTTTTTCGACAAATTTTATAGCATGGTTCATTATATGGATATGTTACTCATGTATCATCTCAAATATATTCTATATTTTATGATGAATTTTATTTTCACATACAACCCTATTTGTTTTCTAGTAATGTTATGTTATGTGACTTTTATAATAATTTATATTTTATTTTAAAGTATTTTAGTATTATGGAAATGATTCTGGAAACACTATTTCCATTCCTACGTTACACTAAAATGCTAACATTTGAATATTATATCAACCCTATGTTATAATAAAGTGTTTTCCTTTCAATAGTAATCCATATGTCTAGAAAATTGACATGTGTATGGATCAAAAACCTAACATTGGAGTATGGATCTTCTATTTGCAACCCTATATTCCAAAAAGTTAAATGTATGGTTAATAAATGATATTTTAGGGATTTTATGCAAACAAGGATAAACATATGGATAATCAAACCTACTCTTTTAAAAAAAACCCTACACTATGGAATGGGACACAATTCCATGGATGGGAACCCTATGATATGCAATAGAACGCTACACTATGAAAAGGATCCCTATGCTATGTAAAGGAACCCTACTCTATGAAAAGAAACCCTACTCTATTCAATGTAACCCTACACTATGTATCTCAAACCTACATTGTGTTCTCAATGCATAAATTATTTATGAGGTGCTCTCTATATGATATTACAAAAATGGTCAATTCATAAGTGGATAACGATTCAAGGATCGTTATGATTATTTTAGTGAACCGAGTTCATTATGGAAAATATTCCCTATTCTTAAGGGATGTTACCACTCTCCTAATTAATTAAAATTTGATTTTTCATGACCAGTCATGTTATTCTATTGGATTTGGATAACCGAAGAATGTATTTATGTTCGGTATATTTCATCATAATACCACTTCATGTAATCTTGTGAAAAATAATTTACATACAATACTACTTTTTTGAAATTAATTTTATTATTCTACAAAAGACAAAAATTTATATTAATGGATTAAAAATTGGATATATACATGTTCAATATTGTTCTATTGTAGGTTTGAAACTACTCTATTTTGTATCTGCATTTATATTGATGATATATATGCTACCTTGATCGGTTCGGACTCATTCTATCTTGAAGACTACTATTTTTGAAGAAGAAGAAGAACATCCATCCACTAACCATTGACTGATTATATAATTATGTTGTTTGACATGTTTCAATAAATTTATCTTTTATTTATTTATTTTAGCTTCAACTAATAGTACTCAGTTTGGGTGGAGTATCTTCTTCTTGATCTAAGATGTAGATAATCTGTTCTCTGATATAGTACAAAAGGATATGTTATTAGTATTGTAAAGGTGTCAACTGCCCACACTAAGTTATGGATTATTGGTCTTGTGATAAGTGGGCCATTCTAATGAAATTTAATAAGCTCTCTGAGAGAGTGATTGGTATAGTGGTATATAGAATATTTTTTCCCCAGACCACTATAAAATGTTGTTTACTTTATTTATAATTATCCACTATATATTTTCAGGTAGAAGAATCACTCAACATATTCACATAAATTATAGTGGGTGATAAAATCAAAAAAATTGGAAGATTTTGAAATGATTATATTCACCCACTTCTGGTGTATTACTTTGGGTATCTCGACATAACAATTTTTATTATAAGTGATATTTTTGATAAATCTATTGAAAACTAAAAAGTATATGGTCTATAAAAATATGGAAATGGATAATCCTGTAGAAGGGATGTTAGTGGTTCGAGCTCCGTACTTCAATGGTGAAAGTTACAGGTGTTGGAAATAATGTCGGAATATATGTCTTTTAAAATATTGGATTGAGAGCTTACTCAATTTTCATTACCCCATATAAGATTCCTGAGAAACCAAAAACATGGGATGATGCAACAGATGATGAATATGACATAAATTCAACAGCTATGAATGCTATTATTTTATGTCCTGGAATAGACGACTTTAATAATGTTTCATAATGTCCTACTGTGAATTAAATGTGGAAATATATATTAGTTGGATATGAAGGAATAGAAAATTTATGAAATATGAGGTATATAATAGAAAATATACAGTTTCACACCTGAAGAATTTTCGATAGAAAAACAACACACAGATGAATGGACAACTTAAATAAATTATAAACAATATTATATACATAGGGTAACCTATCAAATAATCTTATAAATACTTAAAAGTACTGAGAGTACTACCTCTTAAATGGAATGGAATATCTGTTGCTATTAATCAATCATCACCTGACAAAGATCTGATAATTAAAGAACTAATTGGGAAAATAATGATGAATAAATAAGAAATGAAAGGTGAATCTAAAGATCATAAGATTGTAGTAATGAATGAAAATACTGCTCTAAATATTGTAGGACTGAAACATAATAGAATATCAAAGCAAGAATTCAATGAAGGTAAGAATTCAGATTCTTCTGATTCTAAAATGGAATTGGATTAGCTAACGAAGAAGTTTAGAATGTTATAAAGAAGAAAAAAGATTCAAAAAAAGATTCATGAAGGATGATAAATAAATAAGAGAGGTCAGATATTATGTACGCATGAAATTGGGTCATATCAGACGTGATTGTCCTCAACCGAAAGATGAATGAAAAAGGACAGAATAGAGATATTAGAAAAATTCTTATTATGAGCATAAAGGAAAAAGGGAAATGAATATTACATGGAGTGTATATAAAGACTCATGTAGTCCTTCAATGTCCAATTCAGAGAAGGAGAAATCAAACCTAATGTCCAATATGTTCTTTTATGGTGAATGAAGAAGGTGAAATGGTACAAACTTATTAGTCTTCTAATTCTGATACTAGTATTTTCACAAATGATAAAATAGTTTTTCATTGTTCAACGTTAGAAGAAAAATATGACTCTATGATATAAAAGAAAAAAAAAATTAAAAAAATTTATAATTTTGTTTTAGATTAAAGTGATACTTATCTTGAACAACATCAAGATTTGACAAAAAAATTAAATTCATTCGCTACAAACTCTACTGATCATGAAAAAAGGATCAGAGCATTAAGAAATGAGGAAGAAACAAATAGGAGTGGTTCTCCTTTTATACTAAAGGAGAAAATATATTAAATGAAATTATTGGAAATAATTTCATTAAAATGGAAAGATATAGAGTAGGAAAAAAGGGTGAGAAATAAAAACGGAATAAAAACTATTTTGTGCCCAATTTTAAAAATACATCATGTTATCACTGTAGAATAAAAGATCATGTCAATAATAATTTTTATTTGAAAAATACAAAAATAAGTGGAATTAAATTTTTTTTATTTCTAAGAGTTTGGTTGAAGAAAATAATATAAAAACCAATCAAATATATTTTCGTAGATCTTTTCTAGCTAACACTGCTAGACTGGGGAAAATATGTGTACTAAAATGAATATTTTTTGAAATTATTTTGTAGGTAACATTCCATAGAAATAAAAATTCTATATAGTATATAGAAAATGAATTTTCCAGGAATATTATTGGTATTCCATTAAAGTTTCACAGATGGACACAAATGGATAGAGGACTCATCACTTTTGGGGAAAATACCAAAGGAAAAATAATTGGAGTTGGAACTATTGAAGATCAAAATACTATCTCAATCAACCATGTACAATATGTGAAAGGGTTAAAGAACAATTTTATAATTATTTCTCAACTCTGTGATGATAATATTTATGTTTATTTTTCTAACAATTTTTTTATGTTTTCAAAGGTAAGTTACTTAAATTTAGAGCTCCTAGAACTGATAGTGTTTATACTTTGGATTTAAATTCATTATATAAAAAGAAATTTAATTGTTTAACAGCTAAGCCAAATGAATCTTGGATTTTTAATTGTTGTCTTGGAAACTATTATATTTATGATTTACATAAATTAGCTATGAAATAGTTATTTTCAAATTTTCCTACTCTTATGTTTGATAATGATGGATTTTGTGATGCATACAAAATTTTCAAGTAACCCAAATCATATTTTAAATATACCAACAAAATTAGTAAAACAAAACCTTTAGAACTTATCGATATATATATTTTTTGGAAAATAATGGATAACAGGTTTGGATTATAAATTTTATGTTTATATTTAAGCATATGATTATATTAAATTTAGTTGGGATGATTTTTTTAAACACAAAGGAGATGTTTTCAATTTTATTTATTTTTTTGTAATATAGTTCAAAATTAAAATGTTTTTAAGATAATTTAATTTATAAGTTATCATGGTGGAGAATTTGAGAATCAAGAATTTATTTTTTTCTCTAATCTAGGTATTAATAAAACCTTCTCTACACCAAGAAAATCTCAACAAAATGGAATTGTTTAAAGGAGAAATAGAACTATTCAATAAATGAAAAGAAATATATAGAATTAAAATAGTCTTATTACCTAATATTAGTAAGAATATATAAGAACGACCTTTTATATCTTGAATAGTGTTTTAGTTATGCCTATTTTAAAAAAGACACCTTAAGAAAATTTGAATAACAAAAAACTAAATATAAATTATTTTAATGTTTTTTGGATACAAGGTTTATATCTTGAATACTAAGGACTAACTGGGTATTTTTAATCCAAAAGATGATTAATGGATATTTTTGGGATATTCTACAACCTCATATGCATATAGAGTGTTCAATAAAAACACAAAGATTGTGAAAAATCTATTCATATGATATTTGATGAAACTGGCCCATTCATTAATTTGAAAGAGAAACTTGATGATGTCACGTAATATTTTCATAACATGAGACAGAAAATTTTTAAAAATGATTTCAAAAATGATATTGATAATATTTCTCCCTGTTCAGAAGAACATGATACTAACGAATCTCAAAGAGTCCTTCCAAGTCTATCTAGAACCCTAAAGATCCAACCTTTTGAAATTATAAGAGGATATATAGACACATGATTTAATACTCTAAGAAATATATAAAACCTAGCATATTTTTCTACATTTTTATCTCTATTAGATCTAAGACTTTTAAATATGCCTTAGAAGATGAGTGTTGGTTGTTAGCCATGTAATAAGAGCTAAACTAGTTCAAAAAATGAAGTTTGGGTACTAGTAAAGAGACTAACCAATTATCTTATTATAGGAACCAAATGGGTATTTATAAATAAAAAGAATTATCAAGGGATTATAACCCAAAATAAAGACAGATAAGTTGAAAAAGATATAATCAGAATGAAGACAAAAATTACGACGAAACCTTTTCCCCTGTAGTAAGATTGGATGAAATTATAATTCCTTTAGCCTATGCTCTTAATATGTGTTTTAAATTATATTATAGGGATGTTAAATCTTTAATTTTAAATTTTTATTTAATGAAGGAATTTTATGTTGAACAACCCCATGGTATTGAAAATCCTCAAAAAAATGTTTTTTTAATTACCAATGTTCTCTATGAGCTTACACAAGAACCTGGAGCATGGTATAAAAGATTATGTTATTTTGATTAGAAAAATTGATTTACTGCTAGTTTTGTAGATCCAAAAACATTCAACTAAACTAATTGTTCTAATATTTTAATAGTCCAAATTTGTGTTGGCGATGTTATTTTTGGTTGAAGTAATAAAATTCTTTTTAATTATTTTTTAAATTTAATGCAAAAAGGAATTTTAAATGATTATGATGGGAGAAGTATATTTTTCTTTAGGATTTCATATTTATGAAAAATAGTATTGAAACTTATTAAATAAATGTATGTATATTATTTATTAGATGAAAAAGTTTGGACTTGAGAACATCAAGACATATACAACTCCTACATGTTCCAATATAAAACCGGATTTTGATGAAGTTGGAAAACCAGTTGACAACAATTTATAAAGATGTATGATTGGTAGTTTGTTATATCATTATACTAGAAGACTATAAATTATGTAATTTTTTTTCCTTTGTGAAATATTTGAGTCAAATCCAAAATAATCCCATCTTACTACTGTAAAAATAATTTTTAGATATTTAAAGGGATTCATTATTTAATATATTCTTTAAACCAGAGAATATGATTCTAATATAATATCTTATTCAAATGCTGAATTTGGTGGCTTTAGATTTGATAGAAAATTTACCTCAGCAACCTATCAATTTTTATATAAATCATTAATTTTATGGTATATTGAGAAACAACACTCAGTTTCTCATCCAACCACTGAGTATAATATGTGTCTGCTAGAACTTTTTGTGGATATGTACTGTGGATGAAAATGAAAATACTATAATTTGGACTAACCTTTAACAATATTCCTGTTTTATTTTATAATAATAGTTCTATTAATATTTCCAAAAATCCTATAAGTCATTCTAGGACTAATCAAATTTATATAAGTCATCATTTTCTAAGATACCATGTTATTAAAAATAATATGTCTTTATAATTGGTTAATAGAGAATAAAAATTAGTTGATATTTTTCGTAAACAACATCCCAATAATTTTTTGGATTTTATTAAGGGGGAGTTTGGAATATTTTAGTTTATGTGATTGATTATTAATTCTTTTCAGTTTCCCTACTTATATTTTAGTATGATTTATTTAGTATGTTATATTCTATTTCATTTTTAATTATTTTTGAGAAGAATTTTAATTTAATTTTTTATTTTCCTTTTCAAAATTAAAAACATAATGGGTACATCCTAAATCAACACTAGAAAATTGTTTACCTTTATCTGATCTCATACTCCACTCCTACACGACATATAGAGTACCTCTCTCTTTCCATAAATGTCTTCTGAAAACCCAAAACCATAAACTCCAACTATTCAAAAACCTTTTGAGATGGAAACCTCATGTTGATTTGTGGATGCTGAGTTTGATAAAAATGTATACACTTCATAAAAAGAACACAAGTGATATCAAATAATGGTACTATATTTTGGAAATCTATATTCAATAAATATATTACTCATGGAAGCTATGCATTTTCATGGTCTTTTCTATGAATTTTGTGAAGATATCATTCCAGTGGTTTATGAAATATATGTTAAAGAGTTTTGTAAAAATATTTCTTTAAGTCTTAGTTTTTAGGAAAATAGTACTATCTATTCAATTGATAAAAATGATTTTTCACCTTCCGCTATTGAAATGGATGAGATGTAGGGTTATCCCTATGAGGGGGATTCTCAATTATATTTATGGAATACTAGTAATGGATGAAATAAAAATGAGATATTATGTTTTCTTTGTTTGGAATAATAACTATTAATAAAATTATTACAAAAACACTTTTCCCTATCCCCCATGTGATGATGAAATTTATTCAATATTGGATTTTTCCTAGGACCGTTGAACTTGTGATATTTCTCTATCAAGAAATTTATATCATGTTTCTTTTTTTAAACAATGTAAAATTTATTTTTTCTCATTTAATGATAAGATATATAAACTATTACTTCTATGAGGATGTGATGATGGGGTGTTATCTCTATTGTAGGATTCTTTATTTCATTCTGCGAAGAAATGGAAATATTGTGAATATGTTTTTTGGGAAAAGAAATGCCACCACAACAATGAGTTTAATGTTATAATGGTGAATAATATTGGGGTTTTCAAGAGAAAATCATGCAATAGTTTGCTTCCAACAGTTGTCAAGAAACAATAATGGTTTTTAGATGATACTCATAGAGATAAAATGGTTGTCCCTTCAGTTGGATATGTTCATTGGAGGCAAGATAATGAAGAAACTTCAAGGCCAGATGAATATCTAGTTCCGAAAAGAAGAAGTGTTTCAGTTAATGTTGTAGAAGTTATTGTTGAAGATGCTGTTGGAGGTGTGGATTTCACTCCACTTAGTGAGCAAAGAGAAATTGAACATGAAGACAAATTGATTTATAAAGTTAAGAAGGAGGCCCAAAGTCAAGAACATCAAAGGGATTATATCCATGACCCTTACAATCAAATTGTTCCAGATCCTATTATTTTGGGAGGATATGATTTTGGAAATAGTCCAAAAGTAGCTTGTGATCCAAGCCATGCATTAATGGAAATTGATCAACTAAGAGATAATTCTATAGGATCACCAGATTAAGAGGCTAATACAGAAGTTATAAAAATACAATTGCTACAGGATCAAGATTCATTTTTCATATAATAGTTGGAAGTTGAGAAGAAAATATTTGATGAATAAAAGATTGTTTCAGTACTGGGATCAGAGTTTGAAGCACAACAACTTCAATTAATAGAATCAATAAAAATATAGTTTCTGTTGGAGATCATAAGGATCTTATGAACAATATGTCAAGATAATTTTGTTTGTCAATGAATGATTCTATCAAGAAAATAATGTTTGATGAATTTAAGTTGATGATTGGGAGATACATTCTGTCTTTCCGAGAAAGAAATCAAGCATTTACTTCTTCTCAACAGACACCCTCAGAATTTCATAGGAAGTTAGAAGTAATTAGCGATGTGCTAGTTTATTTCTATGATAATCTACACACTCTATATTGTGATAGATTACCATTTAAATTTTATGATGGAAAATTAGAGATATTTGGAAAGTCATCTAGCTTTAAATGAGTCCTAGTTGCGAGCAGTGATTAATCAAGTTAAATACATTTTAATCCCTTTCATCCTGTTAGAAGAAGATGTGAATGAGTTTGTGATGATCAATTTGAATAAATGTTTAATGGATTGAAATTATTTGATTAAGCTACTTCAGCACTGGACATATGTGTTCAACCACCATATTCAGACCCTGTTGCTAAAGATGGTTGATCATAGTAGTGCAGTTCGAGCAATTACACTTCTAGAAGAACCCCCTATCCATGTAAAAATTGAACTCTTTCCCTTTCATTTTTAAGGCCTTTATCTATGTATTGTACTTAATTTTTTTCAAACATTTGAATTTCTATTTAAATTATGTTTATTAATATTTATATTTTTTAAGTTCAATACTTCACTACCAATCATAGATTTATTTTTATTTTACAAGAATTAAGAACTATTCAACTAGAGTTATGTGCAATAATATGTGTGGTTTATTTCCTTTATTCTTTCGTATCCAACTTTTTGATATCATAAAAAATGGGGAGATATTTTATGTTAGTGGAATGGGAACTATCTCTGGGGGAGATATGGATATTATTTGCAACCAAAAACATTTTCATTTATAAAATTTTCATTACAAAAATAATCTTGTGAAATCATAATTTCAAAATGTTTTCTATTTTTACAATTGTTCTTTACAAATAATATATTTTCATTATTTTTTGTTTAGGATTATGTTATGAGTTCATTGATAATAAAAAAGGTGAATATTGATGGGCATGTATTGTCTCAAAAATATATGATATTTTATGATTATTCTTATGTTCACAAAACCACTATTTTTTCTAATATTATTTTGTTATTAGATTTTTATAGAAATTTATATTCAATTTTAAAGGAATTTAGTATTACGAGAATGATTTAAGAGACATTGTTTTCATCTCAACATTACTTTGAAAAGCTAAAATTTTCATATAGTATCAACTCTATGTTATGTTAATGAGTATGCTTTTAGAACGAAATCCTTCTGTTCGTAAAATTGACACACGTATGGATCAAAAATCTTACATTGGAGTTTAGATTTACTATTTTCATCCCTATGTTCTGAAAGGTTAAACATATTCATAGTCAATTCTATATTCGTGATTTTATACTGACAAGGATAAACATTTGGATCATAAACCAAGCACTACTCAAAGTAACACCATGATATGTAAAGGAACCGTATGCTAGAAAATCTACCCAATACTATGCAAAGAAACCCTACACTATGCAACGGAATCCTATGCTATGCAACAGAACCATAACCAACTCTATGGAACCCTACTCTATTCAGCTCAACCCTACCTTTATTTTTCAATGACGAAGTTTGTGAAGCCACATTTTCAATATGAGATTACTGCAATAGTCATGTCAGAAATGAATACCGATTCAATGATCATTTTTATTGTTTAGAATAAATAAGATAATCTGAGTAAATCTCTCCTTTTTAAAGTGTATTTACTACTCTCTTTATTAATTGAAATATGAATTTTTGCAACCCATCAGGCTATTCTATTTGATCTTTAATACCGAAGAATTTATTTATGTTCTATATATTCCTTCAGAATATCTCTTTATGATAGTGTGTGATAAGTAATTCACGTACAATATTGATTTGTTGAAATTCATTTTACAGTGCTACCACAAACGAACAACTCTATAAATGGAATAAATTTTGGAGATATAAACATTCTATATTGTTTTACATAATTTTTGTGACTCCTCTATTTTTTTCTTTTAAATTGAAGATCTATATGAAACCAAGATAACTTCAGACTCGTTATCTCTTGAAGACTATTATTTCAGAATAACAAGATCCATATACTTTGATATTCTTGATTCCACAACTCTCAATATTAACATGTTTCAATAAATCAATCTCATTTGATTTATTTGAGATTAAACTGCTCAAACTCAGTTTTGGTGGAGTATCAGCTTCTCGATCTGTGATAGGGATAATTGGTTCCTTGTTATAGAACTAGAAGTATTTGTAATTAGGCTTGTAAAGGTGTGAACTACATGCACTGAGTTGTGTATTCTTGGTCTTACAATAAGAGTACAATTCTAGTGAAATTTAACAAGCTTTCTAAGAGATTTATTGGTTGAGTAGACTAGGGGATCTTTGTTCCCCGAACCACTATAAAATGGTGTGTTCTTTATTTATGATTTTTGGCTGTATATTTTCATATAGAAGAATAATACTACGTATTCACATAAATTACAGTGGGTGTTAAAAGAAATAATCATGGATGATTTTTAAAAGACAAAATTCACCCCTCTTGTGTATTCTTTTGTATATTCCTACATAATAGGATAGTCATCTTGGATGTCTTAATTAATGTTACAACAAATTAGGAAAAGGGAAGAGAATTATTTAACTTTATAATAGTTTCCCTTCAATTATATGATGATAATTTTAGAGTTCACTAAACAATTATGAAATAAAAAATTCTTGATAGTGATCTATTATGATCAATAAGGAAGAAAATATAACAATGGAATGAAAATAATAGTTTAAATGAGAGAGTGATATGACAAGAAGGATGGTGTTTCTATCTGATATTTTGGTGTGATTGAAATTTGTATGCGTGATGGATTTTTTATAATTCTAATCCAAGGAATATATTAATGAATGAAAACATAGACATTTGGGACTAAGGTATTATTATATTTATATAGGGATTTGGGTAATATATGAGAGTGGATATCTATTGTAGTGGATAAACATTAGTTATTTGAGATGGAATAGATTAATCTATTGGAAAAGGTAATAGTACTAACATGGTTATAATGTTACAAGATGAATAATTCCATAAAGACCGATATCATTATTGAATTACTATAACTAGCACACATTGAGTCTTGTATGTGGAACCTAATTGGGTATGTTGTGACATATGTGGACATTCAGGGGGAACTAAAGTTGGTTTTTCAATGATGTGTTAATATTTATAATTCCCTAACAAACAATAAGCTATTATCTAATCTTCAATAGCTTTCTAAGAACTTTGTCAATGGGAATATGATAAGTATAACACAAAGACTCAATATTTCAAAAATATTGGTCAAATAAGATTCATTGGGGGTCCTCGATAGTGATCCAATATGTGTGAATATTTTCCCATAGATGTGGTATATCCCATCACAAATATATATAAATATAATCTAGATAAGATAAGGGATCTCCTTTGTAATAAATCTTTATTAGGGGTTCGAGTGGGATGAATTTGGTTATACTCTATCTCACCCACTGATCTGGGTAAATGCTAATAATGAAATATGTATATATCATCCACTAATCACTGATTTCTTTAGGATGAGACAATATAGATACTTTGACAGGATAGTTTGGGATAAGTAATTATTCAAATATCACCATTAAGGGATACGCTGGGATGGGTAGTCCATCCAAGATTATTTATCTGATGAAATGATATATGTCATTAGTTTATATAAGGTGTTCCTAAAAAATAATTTTCTTGTGAATTTAGTAATATAAATTTACCAAATCAATAACACCCCATTTTCCTCAATGTTCATCATCAAGGTGGGTAAGGATGAAAATATCATTATATCTAATACCTTTCCATTTTTCTTTTATTGATATTACTATATATCTAGGTAGAGACCTAGGGATGTGTATTTTAGCATGTATAATAGTGTAGAGATTTATCTCTGGAGTTGTATATTTCCTCTATTAACCAAATATTTTCATGCTGCGAGTTTGGAGGATTTGAATTTTATACAATGTATTTTTTTACCTTATCTATTGAATATTTTTATATTCATTAGAGGAGAAATGTATTTACTCTAGTACATATAAGATATCTGGATATTCCTATTTTCTTTGGTGCTATCGATATAGGTGAGGATACGTATTCCCTCTATGGTATCATTGCTAGTGTATCTAAGGATAATTAATGGGAATGGATTTTATGATGGGTTGTGATATATGTTTTTTGGTTCCTTATTTAGAATATAATAATTTTGTGAGTGAGGTGGAATTGATTTATGGGTTTATTAATCATGATATATCACAGTTATAGATTTATTTAAAATAATACGATAAAAAATTATTGTCACAATATTTTTTCATAAAAACACCGATTCTAGCTAGTTTTAGTGTCATCTCACTTCTTGGTAAAATCATACTAGGTACCATTATACTCACACCAACTTGAGGGATTATGATTCATTCTCCTTGTGTCCATATATATATCATATGATGGGGTTGATGTAAAATCATGGATCCTAGAGATAGATGGAGGATGTATTTGGGAAGTATAGTCCATAAAATCACAATAGATAGATCTTAAATATCTATTAATATCACACATTCTA
This sequence comes from Viscum album, assembly GCA_963277665.1. NCBI lineage: Eukaryota > Viridiplantae > Streptophyta > Magnoliopsida > Santalales > Viscaceae > Viscum > Viscum album. The sequence continues at coordinate 1,399,374,526 of OY728121.1, read as the reverse complement.
CAGTTTTTTCACAATTTAATCAAAACTACCGAAAAATCCTTCAACCATAGTATACTAGATGATGGGAACACCATTCACTCAACTCTCTTTATTATGTCACTTGAGTGACTAGCAATTAATATAATTAATGTAATTTGAAAAATTGAATGCTACATGAATAGTATAAAAATATACATTTAATACATTTTAAATGAAAATAAATAAATAAATAAAAAATTAAAATATTATGAAAAAGTAATCCTTACTCTCTAACTCTCATAACTAATGCACCATTTAAACTCACTGCAATGATCATTGGCCCCACTCACTTATATAGTATCATTTAGTAAACTACGAAAACAATACCACTTAAATCATGATCAATACATCATGACCACTTCAAATTGAATTCTAAACTAAGGAACCTTTATTAGTGATTAACATTCATGCCTTCAGAGAACCATCATAACTTCATCAAAATATGTGATCTTTTAATGGATCCAACACCTATTGGGTAGATCATACTACTTCATTATGTAAAGTACTCGGTTCTATCTTTTGGTGACTATATTTCTGGTGTCCTAAATATGATGAACTAAAAATGGCGAATTAAAATAGTATTAGCTTCTTGAATGTATAAAAATTTAAGACTTGTTTTATTAATATATATTAAACTCGCGGAGAATATAAAATAATAAACTCTCCCTACCTCTTCATATCATGAAACGTTTCTCCTTCCTTCTTATGTTTACCCAAGCAACAATGTGGCATGATATTTTTATATTCATTCAAGAACTATTACTTGAGTGAACATGTCCACCAAATTTTGGATATGGTCTATATATCATAATTGTACATTCTTATTATATATTTTATTATAGATGAAATTTTATTTTATGTTAATATGATTATTTTATTCATGGAAAAACAAATTCTGAGCTAGTGGATCACACTCAAATTATCATATAATATAAATCCACAATCTAAAATTCGTTCAACCTCCTCCAACAATAACATCAACTAGAACAACATCTTTCTTCATTCCATTATAGTTGCATACTTAAATTTTACTTTACATTTATCTAACTGATAATTTTTCATATATAGGTAAAAAATTATAGTATTATCTTATAGGTTTCTAAATCAAGAGTGAATTTAGAATTAACATATACATTCAAAGGGTCATCTATCCCTAATCCTAATGTTTTGTCATTCATTCCTTTTATGTATTGGATGATCCATTTCACAACCTTGAATTGTTCCTTTCCCAATTTCAACATGAATCACCTAACAAATACCACTGAAAAAGAAGTACCTAAACTTGTAAAAATCATTTAATGCAACAATATTCTGATAGATGGTCCATATGGAACAATCTCTATGTACTAGTTTTATTCATCAAATACAGGTGCATGTTCCATGGACAAATTAATGAATCCATTAAGAGGGGTTGTGATTGATTTTCATTCATTCACCCCCAAACTTATTAATAATCAAACAGATGTTTTCTATATAAGAAAACACCAAATTTCTTTATTTTTTATTCCTCTCAAACTCCATCCAAATTTTTTCTTTCCATTCCCAAGGACCATCATTTTCAATCTTCTGAACAACTAAATCATTACCTCAAAAATCCCTATAATCATCGAACCCTCCATCAACATTTCAACCCCATTCAAAATAAGTATGGTAAATTTTCTATAATAAAATGTATTTTTTTATAATAATTATCATTGCATCACCATTAGAATCATTATTCTAATATAAATACATCAGAATTAGGATTTCATTTCCTTAGTGATTTCTTCAGTCTATGATACTTTTCATCAGATTACAATCCAAATTATGGTTTCTATATTCTATAATACCTATTGGTTAATGAATTTAATTTTTTTCATTCAATAAACTATGAAGAATGACCATAGTTTTATGGATATATTCCCTGTATAGTCATTATATTTCAACAATTATTGATACTATCTGGATTGTTTTATGTTTAACTATTGGTGAAAATATTGTTGATAAATCAACCCCTTCATTATGTTGAAATATATTTTTTACCTATAGATCCTTGAAATTATTCATTCTATTTTCCGCTTTATTTATATGGAATACCAATAATCCCAAAGTACACTTTTCCCTTATAGTATTTCAATAATCAATAAATTTATGTTAGACCTCAATGAATATATCTCTTTATACATTTTTAACATATAATATTTTGAGTCACCTAGTTTCCATGACTATTTATGGGTATTCACATTCTCCTCCATCCATTAAAATAATTATATTCATATAATCTCCAAATCAATAGAATGGTCTTCAAATATGTGTTTATATCCTCAAATGGGTTTTTTTCTCTAAACTAAATATGTATGTTCTATCTTTTAGATAAATAATTGTTAGTGCTCCCACATGAGCTTCAGCAGTTATTGTACTTTAAGGAATATCTTATTATGCACTTATCTATGGATTTATGGTTTTGTATTATATGTTCTCTATATTTTAATCCTCCTAAATATTATTAATCAGACCATTTTTTAATTTTAAAGCTGATTTATTAACCACAACTTCTTTATCTTCCAAATTCCATCCCTTCTACAAATCCCCTTCATTGAATAAAAAATTTCAGATCTGGGATTCTTTCTTCTTTTAATCATACCATAATCACAAAATAATTTTCTAATTACCATACATAATTAATAAAGTACCTTATATTTCTCCTCAGTTGTGTCTCAAAAGATAGAATCTACCTGAACATATTCCTTGATTCTTAAGATTTTAAGATGGTGAAATTCTAGTTGTTTTCTAGACCATATCTCCTTTAATAGATCCTCCCAAACTCCCAATGATGGACTCCTATTGAAAAATTATTCAATTGTGTTGAGTTCATCTTACCAAATTCTCTTATATAATCTTGATTGTGAAACAATGATTAAATCCTTCATCATAAATGTTCAATTCATCATTTCAACCATGCTTTTTTCTATATTGTTTTGGGCATCATCTTCTCACTCATTATCCCTTTATTCTTATAGAAGTTCAATATGTTGCATCTCTTATATTTACCGTCATTGCTAAAATGTATGAATATTATCTTCCAACCACTTTCCCTTTCTACCATTTATTTCTATTGAATTAAAAAATGAAAAACATCAGACTGGTTCTTTAGATATTAAATCATTAATTTTAAAATATAATACTTAATAAATTTTACATAGTAAAGAGAACCATCAATGGAATAAACAAGAGTAGGTCTCCAAAAATCTGTATAAACAGGTTACAAATTACACACTTTGGAATTATATAAATCTTTCCTAAAGGAAACCCTTTTCTTTTTATCCATCACAAAACATTAACACATTATAATTTCTATTGGTTCAATATTCAGTATGAACTTAGCTGTTAGAAACATAATATTATTTTTAGTAATGTGAATGAGCTGAAAATTACAAACTTATAGTGCATTATAAATAATACTTCTAGAAATTTTACTCACATATAAAAATTCAGTCATGTAAAGTGTTTCATCATTTATGCCTCACAAAAAACCATATTTTGTAAACCATATTTCTATACACTAATAATAAATTTGGTTTTAGTCCTTTCGTTATAAAGTTACCCTAATAATATAATATTCTAACATTGACTAGGGATGTGTATTACTTATGTAATATTTGAAAATAATCCATTATTCTTTAGGATATTATCATCAAATTCTTTGACAATTTCTATATCTTCATCATCCATTTCATAAAATCTACCACGATTCTCATATATATAATTAAATATGAATTATTATTCACTAGTTGAATGAAAAGATTCCAAGTCAATCACTAGTTCTTGTACAATTGTTTTAAAACTCATAAATTTTTTTCTTCATATTTTAGTCTCTCATAAAAATTTGAGTTCATATAATTAAATTTTATTCTGAAGCTCTCTTTACAATATATATAATCCTTTTTTCTTAATCGTTTTACTCCGAATATTGAACATGAATGACCAAGTCATGATGAATTCCCTCATATCATCTACCGTGGATTAACTTCTATTTTTTCAGATAGATATCTCAGTTAGGTTATTTTCCAATTCTTTTAACATTAAAAACACATTAAAGTTTTAATTTAATCATCTAAATCATAAATCCAGATTTAGGACTAGGTTATGCATATCCCAAAACACTAAATAAGTCTTTATACTAGAATTAATATCAATTTTCACCATTTAATATGAGATCTATAGAAGTGATTATAGTATAAGTATTACCCATACATTATTTTTGAATATCACAATCACTAATTTAGCTTCCCATGGATCATGTTGAAGTCATTCACATGATCTTCCATTATTCTAAATTTTGGTACCCTTTAGGTGAAAGCCCATCAAAATTTCAAAACAATTTATTTGTGTTGAAATAATCAGATAAAAATCCTATAGAACCTCTATAAGTTTTGCGGTTTTTTACTTTTCTTTAGTGTTTTATAGTACATTTTTTGTAAATGTCATCCCCAAAAATGCTAATTCCTTCCTATCAAACCATTACAATACATATTCTCTATTTTCCATAAAATAATACTAGTAATTAGAACATCCATATTCTTCTAAAGTAATTAATACTCTATATACATTTTTTAGAATCTGAAATCCATTATTTCAAGCATATCTACGTAGAACATACCTTAATACTATATCAAAACATCAAATTATAGAGAAGCCAGACTGAAAAAAAATCCATGATGGAAATAGAGAACTAATGAGTGTTCAAAAACATATGAGTGCATTGATACCACTTATTTGGAGGTCGATCTATCATGTGACCACCAAAGATGTGGTCTTAGAACAATCAAGAAAATTTCACACCATAGGCTCTTTAAAGAAGAATATGATCATCTTGAACATCCTCCCTAGAATATGTATACCCAATGTAAGAAGTCAATGCACCCAACCCACTACCCAAATTAAATTCCCACACACAAATACATGAAATATCACAATCATTCAAAGTAAAAGATTTAAAAAAAATAAAAAAACACAAACTAATGAAATGATACAAGATATTTACATGATTTGAATAATGAGTCCTATATAAAATGGAAAAACACAAATTATGGGCTTATATATAAACCAGAAGTATAATAATTTCATATTAGATTATTAAGTATAAGTAATCCATGCATGATTTGAGCTTATGACATTTAATGATCCTTTTGAAATCTCTATAATGCATTAATATCCAAATCACTTATATTGTGAGTATCAAATAGTCAACCAATGAGATCTTCTCCCCTAAAATCTAGTTCAATCTATCCTGACCACATAATCTAGAAAACCAAACTCGTCACTAGCCTTTTTTTCTAAACAGAATGACCATCATACCTCCTTAAAAAAAATCCTAAAATGAGAAATTTTTATTTACACCAAGAAATATCGAAATCTTTTGGTTTGGGTATCATACCATTCTGGTGTAAAATGAATTAATATACAATGACTAAAATTTGTTGAATTGAATCCAATGAACTGATGAATGCATCACTTCAAAACAATAACCCCACAAATCCTCTTTCTGTTATATCCATCTTATCTAATCCAATTTTCCCTACAAATTCCATTTTTAATACCACTAATAGTTGTTTTATATCCTTTTGGATGTGATAATATTTTATTTTTGTCCTTTAGAAACTATAATTGAACTGAAAAAATTGAATGATCTAAAACTTTCCTTAATTTATCATCATATTTTTTTTGAAATTAATCCCAGTTGAATTGAATATAATAAAATGGGAAGTATGAATGTTACCAAATATCCCCCTAAATGTGAATTACTGATCTTTGATACAACTTCTTAAAAAAATCTATGAAATCACCAGATGATAGAAGTCCAATCTACAAAAAGATAACACACACCCGAGGATCTATGATATTAAATTTAAACCATCGAAAATACTAGTAAGATTAATTTACTATAATATTGGAATTTTATACAACCCACTAACAACTTTAATTTAGTCTTCTCACAAACTATATGAACGTCTAGTAAAACAAAATTCAAATTGTGGAAATAACAAGAATAGTAATGCGGACTCATAATGATTACATGGTTTGGATTATTATCCCAAATAAATAGGAGAATAGTTAAAATTAAATATATAACTTCTAAATTAAAAAGAATAAAATCATTTTAGTTAAGTATATGGTGGTTAAACATATTTCTATTTAGTGATAAAATGAGTTATCAATCAATTACACATTATCAGGTTGTTTTGAACCATTATTTATTGGGGTGATTTTCTGTTTGAAAAGGAATCCCCACCATAAAATGTTTTTGATCAAACCACTATTAGAGATAGTCAAACTCTAATTTCCTATAGCTGATTCCACCACAACTATTAAAAATAAGGAAATTATATTGGGATACAACATGTCACTAGTACAGAAAACGTTTTTTAAATTGGTTATTTTTCATTTTTTATGTCGGTTTATTGCCGATGTTAATACGGGTGACGTTATAAATAACGTTTTTGACGTCGGTTATTTAAAAAACGATGTCAAAAACATCAAATCACGATGTTTATGACGTCAGTTATTTTAGAACCGACGTGATAAATAAAATGTGAAGGGTTTGTCACGTTGGTTATTAAATAACTGACGTGATAAAAGGCCTGGTAAATGGTTTATCACGTCGGTTATTAAATAACTGACGTGATAAAAGGCCTGGAAAATTATTTATCACGTCGGTTATTTAATAAACGATGTGATAAAAGGCATGGAAATTGGTTTATCACGTTGGTTATTTAATAAATGACGTGATAAACCCCCGCCCCAGTTTATCACGTCGGTTATTAAAAAACTAACGTGATAAACCCCTCGCCCCCTGGTTTATCTTATCCATCTTCAACCTTATCATGACAAGGATGTTCAATTGGAGTTCCTCCTTTTTGAAAACCAAAACAACTTACATAAAGAATACTAAAAAAATCCAATAGGATATGAAAACCCAGTGGTGTGGTGATCTCATCAAGATAACCAACCTTGTTTCTTCAATAATTAGGAATTCATCTATTTAGAGCACATGAGGTATATTTTCAACTTTTATTTGTACCAAATGATTACATTTTGGTCAATAACCATTCTGACTAGCATTATTTATATATATATATTAAATATTTTATTATTTTAAATTACATTTCCAGAATATTATTGAAGATCTGGATGTATGATAGTGGGTGAAATCATTTTTAGAGGTAATTCCTCACATTATTTTGTGGATACCTTAGTGCTAGTTTCTAGCCAAAGGTCTACTGGATATGAAATTGGGTATTTTACTTAGCTGTGAAATGGGACATGAAATAAACAATAAATTGAAGTTGAATTAATATAAATATATAATATATAAAATTATAGATTTGAAATTTCTTCAAAAGAGATATATTAATTTTTAACCATCAGTCCTTTAAGCTATCTTTATTACTATAAATAATTCATATTATCATTATAATCAGATGATACAGTTCTTTAGAATAACAATATTTATATTTAATAATGTATTATTAATCATTGATAATTATAAAGTTCACTTGTAATGTTATATTATTTTATAGTATATTTGAACTTAATATTAGAGTGATATTTAAATTAATCATTGATATTACTAATGATATACTAATATTACAATAGTTTTATATATGAAATAAATTTTTTAAAAGAGGGAATTTTTAATTGGAAATTTTTCTAATAAAAAATAATTAAATATAATAACCTTAAGAACTAAATGGAAACACAAATTTTTTAGAGAAATTTAGAGAGAATTGAATTTTTTTTCTTTTAATTCATAAGTCCCCAAATTCATCATATTAATGGGAAAATTACATTACTGTTACTATAAATAAAGAATATATTTATTTTATATGCAACATCTAAAATTCATTGTTTCAACTTATTCATAAATGGTCTATTTAAAAAAAATCAACACGGTATAAGTGAAAAAATATAAGTAAATCTCATAAGATAAAAAACAGTATACTAAATAATAAAATCAAGTTTAGTGGAATAGATTTGAAAAAATTATATGAATTGGAAATATGGAATATTACCTAAATTTTATTCTCCCTCATGAACAATTAGTGGGGGAAGTAATTAGACCATAGTTAATTTGGAGGAATAAAGTGATGAAAAATAGAATAATGGGTGTTATTTCAAGTGACCAAAAATATTATAGGAAATCCACAGTGATTAGTTACTGAATCTCTATGGTTTATGATGAGGTGAGATATTAGAGGTAAGATGGAGGCTAATGGAAATCCATTACAGGAAGTTAAAGATTATATGATTGAAATGAGGTGAGACATTGAAGAATGTAATTTTGGTTTTTCATTCTCGATGGTTTATGAAGGATGAAGTTTGATCAAGATGGAAGATAATACATGATAATATAAATAAAGGGGGGGCATTTATATTGTGGGGGAAATCAGGATTAAAGAGAAATTTTGGCAGGATATGTGATATTTTTTGGAATAATTAGATGGTTTATATGGACTTTGAGGGGTACATGTAATATATCATCCCAACTAAATCTATGATTTGTCATTAGACATGTTCACCATAAGAAATTAGGTATTCCTCCACTAATTCATGAGGCTTTCGACTAGTAGTTTATCATGAATTTTCAAACCCATATGATCTCCCACATAGCCGACCAACATATAAGAAAAAAAATAAAAAAATAAAAAATGCGAGGATATAATCCATCTCTCTGCCAGGACGCATACATATATCTCATCCACATCTGATTTGTGGAGAATTCATGATAATAGAAATAAATTATTGATGAATGAAATAAATGTACCACCACTATCGATCAATAGTTTCACGACCTTAACTGACCGTAGTATCTTTGGCTAGTTTTGGGGTGTCTCTGAGCACGTCATGATGTCATAACAACCCTATATATACTGAATCATTTGGAATAACCCAATAATCCCATAATCTTAGGTAATAATGTAAAGCCTCATTGTTAATGGATCAATAGCTTGAACACTGGAATAATGGGAATATATCTAAACTATATATACAAAAATGGCTCGAGGAGAACTCTTTGGCATCTCGATAGCCACCTATATTAGAGATCATCCATGTCACTATACTAAATAGTTGGATCTCACTCATCCACATCATCTTGACTAAGAATACACAATTTCACCCAATAGACTTGCTTGATACTAGATATGTTATATGTATATCATGATAATAATAAAAATAATAATCACAATGAATAATGTTAAACTCTTGGATCCTATACTTTCTAGGCATCCTAGGGACCCATGGTGTCCAGGGCGTCCCATACATACTTAGGGTAGATTCTCAACATTCCAGACATTTTTATATGGTTCAATAAATAGGCCACAAAATGAAAATGTGGGCTTCCATGATGATGTATAACCAGTATCACTTGATGCTCAAAAGAATGATCCAATGAAGAACCATTGGGATCTAAAATGTTACTAGCACATCACATCAACAACATAGCCCAGTCCCAATATGTAAATTTGAGTATCCCTATATTCATAAAATTTATTCAAGTGGATGGCCAAAATACAGGATAGGGGCTGGTTAAATGTATAAATCCATATCTACTATCCATTTATCCATGAGCATACGTTTTCATTATAGTTTCTCAGGTGACACCCACTATCAACTATACCCATAGTTGTTTATTACTGCTCAGGTTTAACACTCAAAGGGGTATCCACTAGGGTCCCCCAGATCATTAAACAAGGAAATACATCCAAATTTAGATCCTCAATCACATCTAATCTTTCAATCTAGTACAATCAGAGTAAAATTCACCCCTCAACATCATCTAATTCATTTAATATCCTCACGGGCATTAGGGGTACACAATAGTAGAGGTATTCTTGAGAGATGGATCAAGTAAAATCTCAATTTAAGTGGTGACTCTCGACCAGTCATCTAAACCAAATCATCTCTAATTTTCGGAAGTTCAATCCACAAAGAACTAACATATCTCAAGGGTCCTCACCTAAGATACTGTGGTCATACATATCAATACACATCACACCCACCACATGGAGGCTTCCACGTATATGGTTGTCCAATTATTGCTATCCTCTATCATCATCTTTAGAGGCACAAAAAAAGTTCATAAGGTCCATGGTTTCCCCTAAACATTGTCCCATTAATGTCATGTTTTTATACAAATCTATGATTTTAATTCAAATTAATAAATTTAATTTTAATTAAAAAATTCAATAATAAAATGGTCTTCACCATATTAGAGAGGTCACACACCCAAGAGCATATAACATCAAACATAAATCCATAGGTCTAGTATTAGGACCACACACTCTAAGAAGAAAATTTTCATTTTTACTTCCAAGGATTGGAAGATACTTTTGTAGCCTGTGAAAGCCCATATATCCTCATCCACGATAAACTATGATCATCTCAACGAACATGCTACTAACTCAATTCAAACAAAAAAAATTAATTAATTATAGAATTTATTAGTTATTGAATGATTTAATCTAAATGTGGAACCATTTATTTATCTCTCATTGGTTACCCGGTCAAGTTGGAACCACAACCATAAATACAGAGAATATCCATTGAGGACCCCCAATATTTTCATGGTCCAAATCCCTAACACACATAGCCACCTCAAAAATTTAACAATTATAATTTTCAGAAAGTCATATGAAAATAAATGGTATCAAATAACTTTTATGAAATTATGAGTGATGATATTTGGGCATCACCTTGGGGTATCCTCTATGAGGGTTTTCCAAAAGCCTATTTGTTTCAAGCTAACTCCACCATGATCCAGTTGAATCATATAAGAAACCCTAAGTTAAACAATGGGATCAATAGGAATTTAGGGATAATATATGTATGGGATGAATATTGAGGAAACTAATATATATCACCATTGAATACCATACAAACCCATCCTAGTGAAGGGGGTCAAAGGAGAAAATGGAGAGGTGTCTTGGCATATTGGCCTACCCTAGTGCCCATTTTACTCCTAAAAACCCATAGGGACGACTAGTGAAACTTCCATCCAATCCATAATTTTTAAAAATCATATATAAACCCATATACTAATGAGTGGAACACCTACACATGTCGGGTACCACTATCCACCCACCATTTTGCTGATGGCTATAGTAATTTTCACTACAATCTTCTGTAGACTGTAGGTTTCTTCTGAGATCCATATGAGCTCACTGGAATAAATTGGCCCCCATTATGCATAGAAAATACCTCCTTTGGGTGGCCCCAGACATTGGTTTGACAAATAAAAATTTCATGGGAATTTCAAAAGAACATACAAACAAGAGGGTTTCCATATTATAAACTATAACACTTATCATCCCTGAGAAGAAGTTCTAGCCAACTAATTAAAAATCATGACCGATAAAACTCATTAACTTATAACCATAAGGAAAAGAATAATCTATAATCTAAAATCACACTTCTAAAGTGAAACATCAAAATTTAAGGACTTCACACCACTGAATAATAATCCAACACTCATAACCACCTCTGAGAAATTGAGATTGTATTTTCCCAAGCCAATCTACTTTGGGACACCTGTGGAATCCATATCAATGTATTATATTGATCAAGGCTCTCTACACCATATGATTTAGTATATTTTGGAAACTATCAACTATTTCTCATTACCAATATTGAAAATATTTATCAAAACCCAACACCCACATCCCGAAACTGTGTTTGGTGAGGTTTCCAAGTCACCACAGCTGAACACACATTAGAATTTTGGTAATTCATTGATTACAGTCTCACTACCAAAATCCTTATAAAAGAGGACATGCCTCCACCACCCATGCACAATACAAGCATGATGTATTATCCTAAAAATCCCTATAAAACACTCAAAACACAATTTGTAACAACCATAATGATGAAACCAATGTGATTTCAAGATATCTTTATCCAAAAACTAGTAAAACTAAATGTTGTGCTTTTATTAGCTGAATATTCATGAAAATTCTTGAATCCATCCATCGACACATCACTAATTACCATATGATTATCCCCTCATGCCTCGAGGTATCATGTGATCATCAAAACATGATTAATTGAGTTGATATCAAACTCCTTAAAAAATGAACCAGTTTGATGATCATCCATCCAAGATAATTTTCTTTACTACTTTAAGAGCTTATTTATCTCTAATAAAACACATCTGGATCAATAAAATCCATTCCTAGCAAAATTCCATGGCTCAGAATCCATCAATGATGAAAAAACAAATTTATATCAGGCTCTCCCACGGTCATTAGCATCAAAATTCCATTAGAATCATCCCCCAATTAGTCTCCCAAGGCCTCAACACTACACACATGGTATTGTTTCACCCATGACCGATAGGATTCTCCCCACCATAATATTTTCCTTATAATTTCTTTTGTATTTGAATTTTCCGTATTTCACTTGTTTTTAATAGTTCAATATGTGTTTAGTGGAGTTTATGTTGGTTCTTGGAGAATAGTTGTTGATTATTGGGGAAAATGATTTGGAAGGAAATCTTGATATAATATCTCTTTATATCCATATTAGCACATATTTATTTCAACAATACATGGAAAAGGAATATTATGAGGCTAAATCATGAAGAAGTCAAGTAGACAACATCATGAAAATTTGGAAAAGTTAAGTGTGATAATTGATGAGATGATCCCCAAATTACGTAATGAATATTTTTTGTGGATAAAGGATTCATTTTAACTACTTCATTGATAAGTTTAGAACTGATTAAAAAGGGATGAAATTTAGTTGAATAATTCATTATTTAACATAAGAGAAATATAAAATATCCAAGATTCTAATAAATGTTTTGAAAATATACCCAAATCTACATTATTTAATGATTCATGTAGTCAAACTTCCCACAAAGATGAATCAAATATATTAATATGAAATATAGTCATTTTAGATAGAACAACATAGTCAATTTCTCTATATCCAATTTTAACCTCATATCCAATTTTTATATAGATGACTGAGAATCACGTATCCTATTTCTATATTTTTGATTGAGAATCATGTATCCTATTTCCATGTAGCTTACTTCCATGAAGAAAAATGTCTTACGTAGCTGATTTCTTGGAGATATGGAAATTTATGCCGGATTTTTGCTATATTATAATGATTTCAGGTATTTACATAACTCATGGATAGATGGACCCTATTTCTTTAGGGAATTTAGATGAATATTTGAATTGTAATTCAAATCAGTTTAAATGTGAAATAAATGTTGAATCAGTTGAGATATTTTAATCAGATGATCGTAGAACCAATAATCATATATTTACATAATTTAAAAATGGAAATGTAGACTACGATAATTTTAGAATAATGTTTATGATGATTTTGTGAACATATATTTGTGTTGGAGGTATTAAAGGGATGTATTGATTATTGATAAAACTCTTGTGCCTATTGCATGATCTTCACAGAGGACCGAATGAATCAAAGTGTCAAAGAGAGAAAGATACCTAAATATAGGACATCCTGATGGAGACACAACACAATATTCAAGGATTGGTAAAATTTGATCATCAATGATTGAAGAAGAGATTCATGAACAATAATCATACTCCAATTCGCAGTTTAAGAACACAAATAATTATATATATCAAAACCAAATCCTCCGTGTTCATGGATGAATACTGTCACCTTGAAGGTGGGAGAACTTTCTAGTTGCGGATAATACCTAAATATGTGATGAATTATTTTAGATGTCCATGGATGTAGAGGAACCTAGTGGGACTCGATGTTGATTATATATGGATTTTGTTTTACATTTAATAACTTATTTTATTTTGAATAATTTGTGTCTGGGTTTTAACTCAATTAGAAATGAGTGGGATTTTATGATGAACCTTTTAAATAATATTTGACCCTATATTTATTATAAAAAAACATATCATGTGATATAAAGATATTATAATGAGTGGATTGAGAATAATAAAAAGGTTTTAGAGGCTAAATTTTAAATAAAGTGAATTTATAAAAAGAGACCACAAATTTCTCCCCATCATAGTAGTTCGTCCGGCCTGGTGAACTTTAGCATAACTGGATCAAAAAACTAAAGACCAATAACCTACATGATTATTTCCTGGAACATTGTGAATGGATGCACTTGGGACCAATCATACCTATATTCCATCAAAACAAAAAAAATCCAGATCCCAAAACCGAATACGGTTCACCTCCTCAAACAACCAATAGTGAACTTCTCATTATTTTGATCTAATTAAACTACTTCTTGGATAAAACCTCAAGAGAACCAATTATCCAACACAGATGCCACTCATGTGAACCTTGATCATTTAAACATGAGAAGAAATTTACTAGGATCAAATCATGTTGACCATTCCACACCACCTGATCCACATTAGATGTCTCATAATCCACGAAGGGATATTTTCCATTTTCAATGAAATTATAAAAGAAATTAGAACTAAAAACATATTATTTATTCCATCGATCCACATCCCACACATGGGAACAACCAGAATCAAAAATCTAAAGTGTCACACATATCAAACATTTTATGGTTTGATCTAAAATAAAAAAGAATGGGTGTATGCTTTATTACATTCTAACCATAAAAAAATTATTCAGGCTCATGGAATTCATGTTCCATAAAAAGTTGGATTATGCCCCATGATTATCAAATGTTGAACATGGCATGTCCATTTCACCGAATCAGAGTGAGTATATATTTCCTATTCAAAATAACTCTCTCTATGACATAACTATAAATTGATGTAACATTCATGCATCAATCTCATATTACAGAATCTACTTGTGATTCCCACCTGTGATGATAACATGAATTGGGTTTACTCCTTTCATAAGTTTCACTCATTATATAAATATAAACCAACTTTTTGAAACATAGTGTCATATTTCAAGGTCACTAGGCCCACCCACCTACCATATAATTCCAACCTCACTAGTGTTTGTACCTGGGTAACTCACAACATGTTACAAATCAACTGTAATAATCCACACACCCATATAAAACAAACCACTACATCTATCTTTTAAATCATTCCACTAAAGGCTCCCACATGTATACACATAATTTCTCATAGGAAATCATATACTTAGAAAGGATCAAATCCTCACCAAGCATTCAACTGTATATCTAATCCCTTAAGTAGCACCACAATAATAGGTAATGTCATTATCAAAGATGATATGCAGTATTATAAACCACAACTATTGACTCAGTTAAGTAAATTGTCATTTAAATATATGAGGGAAAATAATATACAATTTTTTATTGAATTTTTATATAATTAAAACCAAACAATACTCAACCTAAGTTGTTCCTCACTAAGGAATTGAATTCATTTATCCACATACTAGGGTCACTACATATCCCAGGAACTAAGGACTATATCATTGTTATTGTCATTGAGAATAATTTGGTAGATCCATACAACCATCCAATAGAAGAAAATACACAAAAATGTTAGCACAACTGGGAATAACTCCACATATTGGTAATTTGGTAAAACTCCATATGAACATTTTTTAAAACATTAAATAATTGAGTCGCAGTATTCAGTGCTAAAAATAAATCTTGAAGGACCCTATATATAATCTCATTCCTATATTCCTCATATGATGAATGAGATGACTATTTCCACAACTGATCCTGGAAAAAATTCTATAACCTACCACTTATTAATAGGATATGATCTAAAATATATTGGAAATAATCAATATCAAACATTTTTTTCATCAAAATAGGTAAAAATATTGAATTTAAAACATCAGAAACCACAAAAATTAATCAAATACCCTTGTTAACATGGACTTCCATCATGAATGGTGTTCGTGATGCACCTACCTGGGTTTCATCACAAGATCTTACACTTTACTATGTATACTGTATACCAAGTACAAGATATTAAGAGAATAAATATATGTACAATACCTATTTAGAATATCCAATACTAGCTCGTTATATAAAGTGTAATTGGATGTCTTCACCATGTGAACTTAGGCACACCACCTAGAATGCTAGAGTCTTCTAACTTGTATCAGGGGGATAGAGAGGTACAATAGAGAGTCTATAACTATCGTATCTAGGTGAAACATAAAAATAAAAATATGCATGGATCAACCATATTAATAAATAAACTGAGTTTTCAGAATAATAAAAACCCAAATAGGATTTTATGAAAAGAAATTAATCATTTAACTTGAAAATTCATGATAAAAACATTAAATACAAAACCAAATGACCTCTCAATGGGCGAATCGTTATATAAAAAATTGATGAAATTATCAAATATTTGAGGCTCTATTCCAAGTATAATCCACAACCCATTTGGATCTCTCATCCAAATCCAAGATGTTCGAGATGTCCATGATAACCATAATCTCAGGCTTCATCCCCACCTATGCCCACAACAACCACATGATAACCACGTAGGTGCCCAATTTCAATGGTTGAATGAGAATCATGTAACTAAAAAATTAGTACGGAACCACTTATATGGTTCAAAAAAACTGGTAACATGTTTTGATATGTTCACTTGAAATGAATGAATATATAAATAATGATAGAAATAATTAAATGAACCACCACCATCGATTAACAGTTCTGTTGTCTTGATTTTCCATTCCTAGTTCAAATAGTGTAAGTGTTTCAGTAGCCATGTAATGATATCACACCATGAATATAATTACTGGATCCTTGGGAACAACCCCTGACCCCTATATCTCTGGATCAAATAGCCAAACATAATCATGAATAGAATAACAACCAAACCCTATGCATCCTAAATATATCTCCATACATCATATCCATTAATTAATCTATCCCAACAACTAGATGTCATAGTAATAATTGATCTGAGAGATTGACCACATCACTATGGAAAATATTCTGGTCCCATGTATCCATGTAATCACAATCAAGAACACATAATATCATTTGTCTCAACTAGCTAGATACTAGGGATGTTCTAGTAATTAGATGACAATGATGGTGATGATGATGTAGTTATTAATTATAATTATTCTACCCATGCTTAAATAGTTGGATCCTACATAATCTAGGAATCATAGGGACATGGGACTTCCATCACATCCCTAATAGACTAAACATAGAATCCTTTCAACTCAAGTATCCATTCACGGATCAATAGTTGGATCATAGAAAACATATCTTGGAATTTTAGATGGTGTTTTCTTTTCTTTTTTGTCACACATGTTTCACCTATTTCTCAAAATTCAGATATGAGGAAGCACCTCTTGGCATATACAATTCCTCCTCCATATCGCATTATGTCCATAAAATAGGAACCTAGATATAAATCTAGGTATCCATAACAACTTAAAAATCAATCAATTGAAAGAATAAATACAAGGAAAGTATTGATAAGATGTATAAACCGAAACCTATTATCCAAAACATCATTGGATTTCATTTAAATATGGGTTCTATAGTGACACCAGCTACCATATCTACTCATAGTTTCTCATATCCACTCTAGGTTAACATTGAATAATTCACCCACCGGGGACCCTGAGAACATTCCTTGGGTGGAGGTATCCCACTCGAGATCCTTAGTCAAAAATTTTCATTCAAGAAAATTCCATTTTGGGACATCCCATCCCTTACGACTATAAAATTCATCTCGCATTCCCACATCCATCTACGGTACACCACACTGATGGCTATCATGATAGATGGATCAATGCTCATCAAAATGTATAGTGTTACTCCAAACTGGTAATCTCATCCAATACGTCTATAGACACCATAAGATATATCCACCTTTTCCTAATACATCTCAAGGGTCATCACATGGCCTACTAGTTATATCCATCTCAAGTGACATCACATCCCCACTTGACAGTGTCCAAGTACATGAGGATCCCTATAAACTAAGCCTTGACAATTAGTGGATGAGGTTTCATGCTAGTGCACATGGTCCATGAGAACCCATGAAAATTTTCCCCTCAATAATGGGATATCACATGAATATGAATATTTAAATTAAATTAAATTATATAAATTAAGATAAATAATTTAATAATAATTAGGGGAATTACCCTACTATATAGTAAAAAAACTCCCATGCAAGTTACAGCTTGAATAAATCCATGGGCTAGTTGAAGGGACATGTAAACAAAACCAATGCTTTTATAATTTATTTCTATTGGTTGGTTACTATTTCCAAATCCCCAAAAAGCCTATCCAGACTCATCCATGATAGAATGAGGTCATATAAAATACTAGAGAACCTAACCCATGATTAATATAAAAAATTTGTTAATTTAGAAATTTAATAATAATTAATAAATTTTATATTTAATATTATTGATTTATGTTTCACTATCCAGTGACCCTGTTAATGTCGAAGCATGTAAAACTACCCAAAAGTGGTCCACTAAGGACCCCAGTTCTATTTCAAACCAAATACCAACACAGGTCACCCAAATCCCAAATATAAACATTACAATTTCTATAAAACCCATATTTGAATATGTGAGGTGACATACCATTGAAGAATATAATAGAGATGAGACATGGGGATGTCAGCTCAGGAAATCATTTTTTATGGTTGTATGAAATACCAATTTATTGAGGATGATTCTACTATGATCCAATTGAATAATCTAAAAAACATATTTTAAGAGAAATGAGATCTGTAATAATAGAGGTAGAAGAAATATATGGATTTAAAAATGAAAAATATAACTTAGATAATATTTGAAATTCTAAAAAAATGACCTATATAAAAAGGGGGATCAAAAGAGAAAAGGTAGGGGTGTCTCAGTTGATTGGATGCCGATTTGACCCCATTTAATCACAAAAACATAAGGTTGTGGATAATGAAATTATCATATATTCCTCAATTTTTAAAAGGAATACATAGTACCATATGAAATATTATATGTGCCTAAATTATCTCTAATAAAACCTCTTTATAATGGGCATGACACTATCTAGACAATGACGAGTTGGTGGCCGCTTTGGCTTCTGATGTAGTGGTCTAGACATAATTGGAAACTTTTGAATTTAACCCCATATCCATTGAACCAATTTTTCCCCATTACTTATCCAAATTACCTCTTTTTAGGGTCCCTAACCATATGAATTAAATTACATATCAGGATTAAAAATTCATCTTATCCAATAATTTCAAAATTAAAATTTATATTGAATTTGATTAGCCTGTATGGATTTGAGGAATTATAGTTTAGAGGAGGATCATGGAGTTGAGAGAACCAATTCTTATATGGGTGATATCTATTATAAGGAGCACATGATTTTTAAGAATAAATAAATATTCATATTGTTTTAAAAAAATTATTTATAATGACAATAACAATTTAACTACTTCTCGTAAAAATAAGTATTTTTATAAAATAAATATTCTTGTGTAAGATATATTATTTCAATTTGTATTTTATGAACTTTAAAAAATATCATCTCTAATAGATAATATCAACCCAGTTTAATGATATTATATTTATAATTTATAATTATGTAATAATTTTTTTTAAATATGGAAACTAAAATAGAAAATTTTAATAAATAAAAATATTAATAAATTGAATGTGAAAAGAAATAATTCTTATATTTTCATATAATGAACTAGCTCATGCAGAGTTAACCCGACTAGCAACTAGCCCTAAAGGAAATTCTTGATTCCAATGATCTGGAAACTAGTTTCTGGGAGTCATGGAAAGAATTTTGGGAATGGTGTCACACAAAAATTAGATTTCACACACAAAGAGTCTTTTAAAGAAGATATTGCATGTAATGTTCATACCACTATTGTCCATGAAACATCAATATGCATATCCAAAAAATAAACAGACCAAAAAAATAATATCTAATAATTTTGATTCAACCCATTGGAATAAAAATATATCCTCTAATTTTGGAATATAAAAATATACAACAAGCAGGAACTAAATAAAAAATTAGTGATCTCATCTTGGATAATACATAAAGTTTAAAAAATAAAAACCAAATCTAGAACCAGACCCTAATGTCTCTTCCATATAGCCCGAGTTTTCTATTCACGTCTGAACTGTCCATTTGTATCCCTAAATAATGATAATAAATTTCAAAAATAACCCATAACCTAAATATAACATAAGATATGTATACTAGCACATTAGTGTGTATATAAGAAGTGAGATAACATGCCAATTATGTTTTTTTTCAAAGGATTTTATTGAATTACATTATTTATAAAATTCATAAATTCTAGTTAAAAATTATAATTGAAAATATGTTTTTCCGTTTTCATATTAAATTTTAAATTATGGAATAGACCACATATTCTACTTTATAATGATAATAATTATTCTCCTAAAATAAAACCCAATGAATCTACTCTTGAAACCCAAAACATGATCCTTTGATTCTAAAAAAATACAAGAAAAAATCACATTAAAAATTTCCAAATCCTTTAATGAAAAAAATAATTAAAATAGAAATAATTCCTTAATTTGAAATAATATATAAAAAAACATTGTAAGAAATTTTAGAAACACATAAAATCATAATGAGAAGAAATATAATAGAAATGGTAACCACATGATGAATGAGAAATATGGAGACAAATAATAAATAGAATTAGTTCCATTAACTACAGGATTAATGAGATAGATCCAATCATGAAATGGGAATTCCCAATATATAGACACTAATCATGTCCAAATATCGTAGGTTATACCCTAGGTACAGATTTTAGACAATCCTAATAGCATTATCAAAATATAGACCAATAGCCTACGATAATTCCATATGAACGGAATATATGACCTAAAACCATATTTATGAGATGAAAAATATGTTTTTGATTGTATGCGAGGGAATGGTAACAATTATCATTATAGCGATACTTCAACATAAGCTACCATTTAGGATATTTTTCATAAGATGAATCATGTTGGAGGTGTTCTATCTAAATTATGAATGAAAGAACCAGTAATAGTATTTACGAATTAATTATAACAAATTATTAAATAAAAAATAAAATGAGGACCTTAGGTTATATTAAAACCCACTTTAATATAATGAATATGGGGTTATATATTCTTATATGGTGATCATCCTTGAATCCAAATAGATTAATGCTTTATTCTTATTATTACTTTTCGTAATTATGTTATAGAATGTCCTTAGAGATTGAAAGTACCATTCATATGAAAAAAGGTTCAATAAAAAACCATGGATAACCCTGGGGCTGAAACACCCTTTTGTTTCCATCAATTTAATCTTTATAAGAAAATATAATATGAATCCTTCAGTTTTATATTATTCTTAATTTCTATTTTAATAGGATTTATATTATCTCAGATTAGGATTCCAAATTAATGATTTCAATATTATTTTTTTCTATAATTATCTGTAAATAAATCTATTAGAAACTGAACAATTGTTTTAGTGAAATATATGTATATTGATTTATAAAAATAATGATAAGAAATTAATAATTCACAAGATAGAGTACCATTTTAAATTCCACCACACTTATGTCTTTGCAAATCAACATCGTAGTGGATTCTCGATGATTGAGAATGGAATGTTAGTATAACATGGAGAAAAAATGGTTATTATTTTAACACTACCATGTGGATTCTTACATCATATAGACAGTAATGTAAGAACACTATGATAAAAATTAACACATATAAAATAGAATATTAAATCTGCCATGTCATTAAAGCTATGTCATTTTACATAGAATTACCAGAATATCTACACCGTAGGACCATGATGATCTCAACACCATATCATAATCTATCTTGTGTAGAAAAAATGTGAATATTATTATTTTCAATTACGAAATTAATTTATTAATTTATAAATTGTTTATAAATATTTGGAAATTTTATTTTTGTTTAATTATAGATTTTTTAAATTTTTTTATAAATTTTTAGTAACAAAATGGTTATGATTTATTGATAATATGTCTTCAAATAATTTTTTAAAAATATTCAATTCATACTAAAAAGTTAATATTAAGAATATCTATTTAAATAATATATGTAATTATTCATTATGTAAAAAAATTTCTTCAGAAACCATAAATGGAAACTTATAAACTTTTTATAAATTACATAAATAAGCGAAAAAAAGAAATATTTATATTATAACATATTTTTCATTATTAATTAATTTTAATTTTTCAAATTGGATGGGCATTAAAAATATTTACCAAATAGGAATTAATGTTTATTTTTTTTATAATTCATTAAATTGAATGTATTTAATGTAAATACCCATATAATGAATAATTTGAAAGGGTTCATATTTTATGGATTATAAAGTTTTTATATTCCATATTATCAAATATTCATAATGAAAATAAATAAAAAAATAATGTGTTTATTGTAAAATTTTACTTCCGAATTATGCACAAATAGTTATCTTATGTTCAAATATTTTATTTTTTCATTGATTTAAAATATAATTACAATTATTATTTATTGTTATAGATTGTTAATATTATAAATATTTATTCATTGGTATAAATTTTAAATTAATTTTAACGAGTAATAATATATGTTCCAACGTAGTTACATACTAGCTATGAATAATGGTTTTAGTTTCCATCTATATTGACCTCGTATTATAATTTAATTCAATAGTTTGAACTTAAAAATTGAGAATAGTTTATGTATATTAGATCATGGAATTATTTTGAATTAAATTATATCTAGAGTAATGTCACTTTAGGGAGAGGGAGTTTGGGTCTGAATACCTTCATAAAAGGAAGCTTGTACCTTATCTAGAATGGTGAGTGAGGATGGTTATCCATCACCCTGGGATTACTCGTGTGGAGATTATCAATCTCATGTGACTATAACCATTTACATAAATCATTACTATAAATAATGAATATGATGCATTTATATATGTATGAATATGTTTGGCTCCCAATTTTGGTGAGTGGCACAGACTTGTGGGTCGGGTAAAGAGCTACACATTAATAAGGACTAAAAAATTGTTTTACTTGAGGGAATAATATTCATAAAAAATATATAAAAGAATTAACGGATAAGAGAATAAATATGAGATAATATGGTGAGATTAAATAATATTAAAATATAATGTTTTTGATTTCATATAAATTTTATACATTCCCAAACCTCAATCTTCCAACCAGGAATGTTCCTCTATAGAAGGGTTCCCCTGGATTATCACGTGTTTGGAAATAAAGTAATGGGTTACACTGGATCATCATTGAGTTGGTTCTTATATGGCATGGTTCCCCCATATTATATTTTATTATCATATTTTTTTCATTTTATTTAGGTTACACTTACCTAGGAAACCCTAATAAAGGATAACATAGGAATATACTTGAGTGTATCCATATGAAATATTAGATAGAGGTTTGTTCGCTGAACTTTCAATGAGTCATATATAATATTATTTGGATGATTAACTACCATAAATATACAATTGATGAGAGGAATACTATATAAAACTCATTTATTAAGGAAATATTGATCTTGACAACCTAAGGGTTATGATGTTCTCTAAAATGTGGTTGTCATTTAATAAAATTTCTTGTGAAATGTTAAATAAATAATAATAATAACTAGATAAAATATTATATTTTAGATAAATGGCATCATCATCTATTTTTACCTTGATATTATTCTTAGACCAAGAAAATCTACGTAGTATTTTCTTCTATGACTGGTTCAACAATTTGATAATTGTTCACAAATAATAAGAAATGTTCTATCAGTTGGAACAACCCATTCTTAAGAAATAAACTAGAGAATCAATTAAAAAAGGATTTATATTCCTTTGATAATATTATAAAAGACGATCAATAAGCCTCTATTCCCATTATTCTTACCATGGTGTCTAAGTTTCAAAATTTCCATGAGACCCTAGATGTTTATTAAATTATAAATAACATGAATTTGATTTATAAGGTTCACATTAAGAATGAATTGTGTGAATTATTGAAAATTCATTTTGTTGAAAAATAATGAATGAAACCTCAGTTTCCAATCACTTACTCAATATTATTAGGTACATCATGGATATTTAATGTCTAAGTTCACCTATTAATGATGAATTGTCCATTTATTTGATTTTTTTAATCACAACTAAAATTGTTCTAGTAGTTGGTTGTGAATAATAATATGAATAAAAACATTATAACTTTACCTAATATCATCAATATTTTTAGGATAAAAGACTATGCCAAGGATTTCAATATTAATGGTAAAAAAATAAAAATATAGTCATTTTTTTAGAAAGGGAATATAAGGGGCCAAGGAGAGTCTACACCATCTTCCAAGATAAAAAATTAAAGGGATGTAAAATATTTTTATTGGGTAAAAATTTTCAATTGGTGAATAAAGATTCCATATTAAATAAAGGTTTAAAAGAATCCCAGTGGGGAGTCCACATCAAATATAAATTTTATTAAATGAAATTATATTATTTAGATGGATATATGATATTTATGTGGCTAATGTATTTTCTAGTCACACTGAGTTATGGGTGAGCCATGTGAGGCTTATTTTAATTAATGATTTCCTTTTTAGTTTACACAATTTTAATTCAATCTTATTATCATTTGTTTGGATGATTGGATCCTACACATTTACAACAACTTTTATAAAACATGAAATATAGAATGTAAACAAACCACAAAAGACACCATTTATAATTTCAGGTAAAAAGAACTACTTTCCTTGTAGTTATAACCTAGGAATGTCACATTCCAATACAAATATAGTTACACTATATTACCACTTCAAAATTCCACTGAATATTATAAGTTGAAACTACAAAACTGATCTACAATAAATCCCACTATGTTCTCAATATGGAGTCCAACTGTTATCTTCACCTTCTCTTTAAAGTATGATCCATAAAAAAATAGTTCAATTTGGGATTTTGGTTTCATATTCCCCACCTCAAGAATAAATATATATCCATGAATAAACTAGATCACATGATTAAATCATGTAAAAAACATCAATAGCTTTAATAGTTAATGATAATGTCTACCTGATCTATCTCATTATTCGTAGATATTCAAATTATATAGATCTTATGAACACACTATTAAAAGTGATATGAATGTTTTTTTTTTCTTCTATGAAAATTTACCTTAAAGATACCAAAAATTTCGATACATAAATATTTCATCTTATTTTTTGAGTATTCATTACACAATAATAAAAACCATGATATAACTACAAAGAATTAGTGTCTTTGAAAAATTAGATACATAAAAAACTGGTATATAGAAGATCTACATAATTTTCCATTACTTTCTTCACAACTATCATCTTTATTATATATATCATAATTAAAACCATTCATTATAACTTGTGGAAAGGAAACATAAGAATGGTTGAGCTAAGAATATTGATATGGGTAAACATATGAGATATAAATCAATGATCCTAATTTATCCTTATATAATCATAATAGTATGTGAACTTGATCAAAATAAAAAATAATCATTCCCATTCATTGAAAAACATTTAATCATGAATAATGGAATATGTTTCTTCAATCAAAAGACATTATAAAATTCAGTATATAATTTTCAATATATTATTCACTAGCCTTGAGAATATTTCATATGTATAAGAGATAAGTTGTTGAAATTCAAAAAAATCATAGAAAATCACTTCCATAATCAAGGTTTACTCACAAAGCCATCATTTTGGAAAATGTGACATAATGTAAATACACACCAAGTAATTTCCAAAATTTTCTTAGGAGTAATTTCCATTGAACTAATCTCATTGTATCTTTAATGTATATTAAATACATCATATCATAGGCGCCTCTCAACTCTATAATCTTTACTCAATTCAATAGAGGGCTATAACAGACCCACCCATCCTTGTTTTATAATGTAACTACCCATCATGTAATAACAATCCATTCATATGTTTACTATAAGATAATGAAAACAATAATCATAACATCAAATCTTAAACGGTGGAGGAAGAGTGGGTTTTCTCAGTATTTCAAAAAATAATTAGAAACCATCTGTAGAATGAAAAACACGGTAACTTGGGATAAAGTACCTAGTAAATCATAACCAACATCATAGGATATTTTTATATAAGAAACTACATTTAAAAAATCACTAAAAATTTTCTTATATAAAATAATATTTTCCTTTTGAAATCAAATATTTAAAATAGAAAAATATAAAAAAATTCATGGAAATTTTTTATTTGAAAAAAAAAATTAATATTTTTATTTACTCAATTAATTAATTGGAATACAGGATGGTGGGATTTTTTTTCAGGCAGTGTACCTACAAAAAAAGATCTATTTTAAATTTTATGTATGAAGAAAAAATTTACTCAATCAGAAATTGACAATAAAATTCCCATCAAACATTTATATATAAATAAAAATAAGTGAAAAATGAATTTGAAAAATAATTATAGAATATTAAAAACATTATTTAAAATATTTGATGGAAAATATGGTCATGGAAGAATATATTTGTAGCTGGTGAGATAAAACATGGTTTTCTTTCTTGAACATGTTATTCCAAACTATTTAGTACATAATGAGAGTTAAATAAGAGGAAAAATGTAATATCATTAAATAATTAGATGAAAAAAATATTTATATTGGATATATCAAATAATTAAAACAACCTAAATTAAGCATAAATAATCATTGTTAAAAATGGGATGGTAACGTAAAACCCTCACTACTTTTATATATTTTGATTCATAATTCACTTGAAATGAATAACATCAAATGAAATATAGAAATTATTAAGATAAGTATATTAGTGATACCACATATCAAAGAATTAGTAGGTACACCATCAAAAAAATATATGTTTTTAATCATAACATATGTCCCAAAGAAGATAATTAGTGATGGTAAACATTTTTCACTTTGGTAACATTGGAATCAAACCCAATTGGGTGAAGTAATTGAATTTTTAACATTAAATAAGAGTAAATTGTAATTTTCCATCATAGAACCTTTGAATGGGTTGTAATATTCAACTCATAAACATAAAATGGTGCATAACATAAAATATATCTCAATGAAACAAAATTGAGATGAAAATTTAATACTTTAGAAATATCATAAATGAAATTTAATGAGAGTTGAAAATAAAATGGTGGTATAAATACGTTGAATTAAATAATTGAGTGTATTAAATTAAATTTTTTATTCGTATATACACCATATAAATAATAAAATGGGTCATAACATTAAAACATGTATCAATGAAGTGAAATTGAGATAAAACCCTTTCCTTCGATCTAAATTGATTTATATGTTCTCAAAAAACATGTATAATAACAATATATTAATTAAAATTGTTTATTATAATAATATTTATACCTAAAATCTCATATATAATACACTTATATCAATTAAACACATGTTTAATACAAATTCTAAAATAAACTTATCATTTAGGGTGTTAACAATTACATTTTTCAGGTATGTTTTTTCAGCGGTTATGGACCTTGTACATTAATCATAGATACTCCATAAAATTTTTTGTTAAAATTATATGTTTTATATATATTAATTATATACATATCTTTAATCAATCATTTTAGGTGGTGTTGAAAAATTAATTACATCACACTATGGAGACGGTAATCTCTATGTACGCACGAGTGATGTTTCAACATTTTGATTAATGGAATTAAATAAAGTTAAAATATAATTCAAATATAAAAAATAATTATTATATAAAAAATATAATATATTTCATTATATATATCCTCATTACTATTAAATTAAAGAGGAAATTATAGCAAAATCACATCACTTCATGGAGGTGATAGTCCACATGCACACACAAATGACGTTATGGTTTCCCATTGGATCAAAATGAGATAAGGTAGATAAGATATTATAGTTAAATAAGAAAAATAATTTAATAAATATCATATGTAAAAATTAATCCAATAATAATAACCATTAGTTAAATATTGTGGTGTAAAATGAATAATATCGCTACATGGAGGCATTAGCCTACATGTACAAATGAGTGATACTTTAATTTCCCAATTGATGGAGAAGAGGTTGGAAATGGTTGTTCCATAATCATAATAACATATAATTTTTTTAAATTTATGTATCAATTCTTAAATGGATACAAATTTTTAGATAAATTAGATAATGAAATAAAACTGAATGACCTTAGTTAAGATCAATACCACTTCGTTGAGCGACAGACATTAGCCTAAACCTTAATCCTTGAAGGATTGGTCCTACGGGAAGATCAAAAGATATTGTATGAAGGGAAGGTATATTAGAATTATTTTTAGAATGGATTTTTTTTATTTAAATCTCAAATTTACTTAATAAGGGTAGATATGATGTGACCATTTATAAGTGAGAGGAGGGTCACGGAATGAATTTATTAAAATAATTCAATCATATAAGGTCATTTTCAAGGAAAAGGGGATCAAAATGGACTAGGATTAAACGTGAGGATAATTTAGGGTCCACATATATTTTACTAGAAATATATATATAATTTTGGGCAGAAATCCTACCCATATCTATTCTTTTAACCCCTTATAAACCCATTTTAACATTATTCGTTATAACAAAATTTTTATCTGTTTACAATAAAACATGATATAATATTATAATTACCATAATAAATTTTTTTTATTAATTTTATTTCGAATACAAAATCCATTTTTCTATATTCAATTATTATAGTTTTTATAATTTAATTTTATATAAGTTTTCAATCCACGATGAGAACACATTTTAGAAAAATACATTTTTTGAATAAAGCTATATTTACCTACATTCTGTGCCTTTTAAAAACTATAAAATGAATGTAAAAATATAAAATTGAATATATAATCTATAAATTTCCTTGAAAGTATTAATAAACATAAATTAATTTAATTTACTAATATAATAAACACATTGTATGTATAAAATGGTTTTTATAAACCATGTGTTTTTTAGAAAAAAAAATGAATTTATTCAATAATAATGTATACTATTGATTACTCATTTATTTATAATATTATTTATAATTAAATAATAATTATTTTCTTTCAATATAAAACTAAAAAAAAAATTATACATTTAGTTGAAAATAGATAGTGATTTTATATTTTTTTTCCAATTTTTATTAAAAAAACAATTTGTTAGAACATCCAAAAAATTCACTTTGATATAATATTGAGATTATAATTTCAAAAATTAAATTCATTTATTCAAGAATAATTTATAAAAAATTTATAAATTAATTATAATTCTTAAATGTAAAATAAATCAATAAAAAATAGTTTCAACGAAAACATAATTTTGAAGAATAAATGGTTTCACTGAAATCTTAGTACTAATTTATATTAAATTAATCAATACAATAAAAATATTTAAAACATATATATATATATATTTCATAATGTGGTTATTAATATTCATACCATACAAGTTATTAAATTTTAATAATGTTCATTTTTCTATATCTCAATTGACTTAAACCTCAACGTTGAATGTTAATAAAGCTATCATGTATAGTATTCCTTTAAAAAAAATTGCGTGTTACATTATCTCATACTTAAATGAGTGAAGATCCCAAAAAAATAATCCTTCTTAGAAATATTTTGAGCTTTTGAAATACCATTGATGATAAACCACATCATACAAAGGAATAGTAAAACAAACTTTGAAGTGGAAATTGGGAATCATAAAGGTTACCTTAAATAACACATAATCATGTTACAAGAAACGAATAATTTTAGTGATAAGTTGAAATATAGATATAGAGAATTAATATAATGTCAAATAAATATTGATTTTGATAGAGAACATGGTCTTCAGATACATTATTAATAAAAAACCATTAATCTTTGAGGGGTTAAATAGACCCTTAATTCCATAGAAATAACATTCAAATGGAAAGAATTATCACTTTGAAGGAGTTTTTCCAGTGATTTTAGGAATTAATTTCCCACGAAATATTTGGAAAAATTACTTACATTATTTTTTCAAATATTTGAATTAAATTATAACATTTTTTATGATTTAATCAATTCCCAGTTATATCTTATCTCTTACTCTATGAAATGAATATTCAAGAAGAATGTTTCATTCATGAACAACTAAAATTATCTTTCAACTAATTATGTGATCTACAAATGAAATAAAATTCATTTTTATTTCTATATATATACCAAAAACAAACTTCTTATCACATATTATCCAATATTGATAAATTTTCATATAATTAAATAATAAATTAATCACCAAAATAAGAACACTCAATGTTCACCTTAAACCACTCCATAAATATTTTTCCTTATGACTCCTCTAAAATGTGCCTAAAAAACATAAAACCAATTTTATTTATTAAATGTCATTAGATATCGAGTATCAACTTAACATTAATCCCCAAATAAAGGAAATATATCTTAATTATTAATAAATAACATGTGAATAATAAGATCATATATTCTCCTAAAAATTCCAATCCTTTCCCCAGATAACCTAAATCACATTAAAACATTAATGAAAGAAATATACACTTCCAAAAATTGACAACATCCTTGTTCCATAAATAAAAATATAGACTAAAAATTATATTTAAAAATATAAAAATCATATAAATGTTATAAAATATAACTTAAATCACTTTTTCATTAAATTACTAATCAACTTCAAGGTTAGCAATGTTGTCAAATTTACGAGATCAATATCGTTAACTATTTATCATACAAAAACATTATTTTCTCAACATCATACATAAATTAAGGTTTATCTATTCATCAATAATGAGTTCTAAAAAACATATACCCTTACAATTAAATTACTTTTTTAGGTTATATATTCCATTCTACACATTCATCTATATACATTAAGAAAATCTACTATAGAATATTCCTAAGATGTATCATCATTTATTTAAACAGAATTTAATAGAAAAAATAATAATATAGTACAATTCTCAAATATATTTACATAAACAGTTCAATAATTCTATTCATATGATTTTCTTAACAGAGGAACTTATTTGGACTTGGAGTTAACTATTGGATATGGGATTTTACTTGGATAATTCCAAAGTTCCACACACATAGGATATTAAATGATATATGGTATCTTAGGATAAAATTAATTTTCTTCCATTGATGAATTCATTTTTCATTAGAAATATGTTTTTTATTCATTATTTTCATCAAATAAAACACATTCACATTACAATAATAGATCCCCCTACCTGATAAATCCCACATACCTAACATGTAGGATACTGGATCGTCTTCTCTCATGATATTTATACACTAAACTCTAGAGAAACTCCATTTTTCTTCAATTAAGTGTGTTTGGAAACATAACATTATATAGATTGTAAATAATATAATGAGATAACTGATTAGGAAAAAACATATTTTTTTCAATCCACCTTCAATTTCATTTGGTTTCTCAAGAGGATAGTCATTACCCTAACCACCATATTCAGCATTAACACAATTCCTCTTATTTACATATATCGACTAAAGCCAAAAATCATAGTATGAGAAATAATAATCATAGTCAATAATAATGTAATCACAAAAAATTATTACTCAGAGTCATAATAATGACACCATTTTTTAAATCAGCTGATCATTATTTTTTGACCTATGTTATCAATGGAAATCAACCATTCAAATAATTCATAATAGTTCAAGAAGAAAATGGTAGTTAATAAAAGAAGATCTTGAATGTGTTTCTATCAGGTTGTGTAATTGTAGTCCCGCTGAACATGTACTTTTTATTATTTAGTTAACAAATAATCCTATAAATTCAATGTTGTTACCCTATAATGCCTCTATTCCACAACCACATTAACTTGCTAGTATCTACAAATGCATGCATTTAGTGAGGAATACCACACTTCATTATTTACCATTAATTGGTATTTTATCAAATAATTAGTCTTATCCTATGAGTTCTCACTAATGTTTTCTTAACATAGTATCAAAAAATAAAGAAACCCTACGTTGATACAAACCATCCTAACATGAACATTTCTTAAATAAATAATTCCACATATAAAATTAAAATTCATTACATAAAAATATGTTCCCTTCCATAAAAAAAAATGATTAGTTTAATTCATAAGTATGATTAATAGAAAATTGTAAATAAATGATATATGTCATTTTTCATTAATTTCATTACAACTATTTCCGTTTTTAGGCTTATCATAATCAAAACCTTTCTATATAACCAGGGGAAGGAAACATAACAAATGGTGAAAATAGATTCTCAGTAAGGGTAAAAATAAAAGTTATCAATCAATTATAACAATTGGGGATAATTTAATAATAATGGTATGATAACAAGATCCAAAATTACAATACTCATACCCAATATGTTTGCTATTAATCATGAATCATAGAATAAGGTTTTTTCAATTAAAATACATAATATATAAGGATGTGGAGTCATAAATAATCATTCACGATGAAAGAGAAAATATCCTATATAAAATAAATATGTGTGTAGAATTGACATAATCAAATAAAATCAAATCCTTAATCTGGGTTCAATATGTGTCCTATCGTATTGGATATTGTCTATCATTAATCGACCCATATAGCTTACCTAAACAGTATCAGAGCTGTTCCCGACATCACCTGAAGTGTGTTCCTGATATCCAATTTCTTTGGATGAGTACCTTGAAATCAGTAAGACCAATAGGGGTGGTTTATCCACCAAATTTAATCATTATTGAAAGGAAACAAATATGAATCAATAAAACTATTGGTATTACAAACACAATTTAGGAGAAAATGGTCCACAAGAACCATGTCACAATTCTTAGAAATAGTATGACATGTATTACACAATCTCCTCTGGTTTCAACCAACTCATATTTTCTAAAGATTCGGGTAAAGCTACCGCCACCAACTTGTTCCTTCCCATTCACTTGACCCTGTATAAGAAAATTGATAATTTCTTGAAAGAAAAGGTAGGGTGAGGGAATAAATCCAAATATATTTTTACCAGCCATTTTGTAAGAAATTTATATTAAATAAACCATTTTCATCGATTTTAAATAAAACACTGAATGGAAATATTATAATAATTCATATCAAAAAATGACGGAAGAATTATATAAATAACTAGTATAATAAAGTTATAAAGAGAATTATATCAAAACAAACATGAGTAATACATTTCCGATCTTCAGAAAATAAACTCATTTAAAAAAATTTCAGCATGGGTATAACCCTTCGGGGTTTGGTACTAAATTCATTTTATGAGTTTTTCAGAGTCTCAATTATTTACATCTCATGGTGTATACACACAGAACTAGACTAAATACTAGTGGTAATATGAATTCATCCCAATTGAATGCCCCCATACCCTCAGATAATTTAATTTTGTAGTATTCTTGAAATCATTTCCCACATACATGAACCCCTCATAAATAATCATAATCTCTTGTGCATTAGTATAATCATAAAATACTAAAGTCCATCATTTCTTTTTAATCCTTGAAAAGTTATTAATCTAATCATTTCCAATTTTCCCAAACTAAAGGTTCCCTAAAATGCATTTTTAAAAAAAAATACAACATCAAATGGAATATTTAATAAACTCATGAATTTAGGAAATTTCTCATTCTATTTATTCTATCAAAATTATAATAAAAATCATTGTAACACACTGAAATTATAAAGTAAAAAATTTATTTGAGATAATGTATGATAGGAGTCACCAATCATGAAAGGAATTATAAAATCTGGATAATTTAAAATATATTTTATATATAAAATATATTTTATATATTCTAAATATTTCAAAAAGTGAAACATTGATTTAGTGTGTGTTTCTTGCAAGATCGCCTTTCTTCGATAGCATTCATTACATGCCAGACCAATTTTTATAGAATGATGAATTTTTATAAATATATTATTATTTAATATAATAAGGCATAACCTAGTAGTTAAACTAGTAGTTATTAATTGTATTATCTAATATATTAAAATAAATGCATTTCACAAATACTAAATTAATTAATTGGTTTTAAATTAATAAAAAATTAATATTGGACACAATTGAATATAAAGGGAATGTTTTTTAAAAAATATTTTTATGAACACAAAGATGTTTTACCCTAATAAATTATATTAATTATGGTTAGTGAATAATAATAAATAAATATTTATATTATATATTAAATAAAATATTTTTATATTCATCCAATATAATTTATACTGATATGATAAGAACAAACCCAGTATTACACCTAAAATACAATGTTTTTATAATGGTAGTTTTTCAACATATTAATAGATAACCGATTTTAAATCCAATTTTTAACCTTTTATAAATTTAATGTTTCAAAATAAAATTAATATTTTAAAGAGGGATAAAAAATATGGTTAGGGTGAATTTTATGTATTTTTCGATGAAGTTATATTTCATAGGGAATAATGAAAAATACTGAATTTTAATTAAAAACTACATTTTCATCAAATTTATTGAAAATGATAAATTATATTTTTAATTTATTTTAAATTTTAATTTGATAATATTATTATAAATTAATAAAAATCCATTCATTTTAATCAATTTAAAATTAAAATTTAATAAAAATACATAGAGACTTGTGAACGTTTTTACATTAAAAAGATCCACACTCATCTTATCTGTGGAATTAAATTTAAATTAATTTCTGAGACTTTTATTATATAAATTTTTAAAAATTGGATAAATATTTTGTATCCTCATAAATTATAATTTCTAATAATTTTAATATAGTTTTTTACCAAAAAATAAATAGTGAAACTAATTAAAAGTCATTACAATGATTATTGTGAAATTAATATTTGTAAGGGAATAAAATGTGATCTAAAGGGCCAAAATAACCTATAAACATGACCAAAGAAATTTTATAAAAATATATATACCCTATACTCTAAAAGAATTAATTTATACCATTATTTTATCAATTTTCAATTAGGTAAACATTGGTGGAATTGGTTTTCAAAAAATTTACAACACTCCCACTCAACCTCCACTATAAAAGATCAAATCTCTTTCCATTTACTCACACCTCCCAATCCACATTAGCTCAAAAAATATCTTCCCAAATAGATCCTAAAAATACATACCATAATCTTGTTATCCTTACCTTGTTAACACACAAATTCATTGAGTCCCTTTGGTGCAAACTAAAAGGAGTTTCTTGAAAAAGAGGTAACATCATTCCTCAAGATCTTTAGTAATATCTACATTCTCCCCTATTTAAAATATCCTTATTTCATGATTAAATAGAAAAATAGAATCGAAAATATAAATATTTTTTTTATTTTATGGGTTATACCTACACTTATACACACTTCAATCTAAGTGGTAATGAACATATTTTTTATGTGTACGACCAACTACTGCCTCATGAGATTGTGATTGTTCATTTTTCCCTTGCTGCACTCATAGTGGGAATTATGATGGAAAAACAATTTCTATAGGATATATATTATTTTTATTTATTTTCTATTCTAGAATTATTTTATAATACAAACATCATTACTTTCAATTTTTGTGTAAATAGGATAACATCATTTGTGGAATAGTTGACTACCCCCACCCAAAGTGTTGTGATTCATTCACGCCATGCATGGAAAATTTAAAGGATTGTTATAATAATACTATGTAACATATATGAAATAAATATGATAATAGAATTACTATATATATATATATGTATCATTTATTTTTCTTTCATTTAATATGACATAGAAAAGAATGTAGCGTTCATGGGAACGTAAGGCCTTCCGTTGCAATATGTAGCACATTTAATTTCTTTTCACCAAATGTTATGGATTATAAGATATTTAAAAATTAAATAGGTTTTTACACTCTTGATATGATTAAATAACAATATATATTATAGTAAGAACAAATAACATGTCAAAGAATACTTGAGGACACTAGGAAATAGAACATTAAATTGTAAAAACAATGAATGATCATTAACAAATGAGTAATAAGTTATTATAAGAAGATTATATTTTATATTATAAACATGAATATGGTGTTGGTATAATTCAATAACATATTTAAAAACACTATATAAGATAATAAATACCACACACCAAAAGGATGGTTATGTTAAGGTACTTTCCTCACACCTTTTTACATCTTTGTGATAAATTTCAAGTTCACAACTTCTTCCTTTTATGTGGTGTATCTAGTAAAAGAATTTATATACATATCTTGATTTATTTTATCTTAATGATATAGAAATATTTCATTTAACATGATAGCTCTATTTGGATTATGAATTAAAATGTTTCGATGTTGTACGTGACACTTTGATATGTTTAAATATTAATTTCCTCAAGAATAATAGAAATGATATTTCAATGGAATTTATATTTGAGGATAAAATATTAAAAAAATTTGATAAACCTTATAATTTTATTCTACTCTAGTTATCCATGACCATTTCCAAGTATAATTATAATTTTGCTACACATTGGTACTGAAAATGTTATAGAAAATGTTTTTAGGAAAACCCAACACCATTTCTATCTTTAGTTTGAGAACCCATATTCTTATAAAAAACATTTATTAAAAAATTTCTAAAAATTTATTATAAATATAAACATGTTTTAGTAATTAAAATCTTCCCTTTATTCATTTAAAAATATTTTCAATGAAATCATCTTGTCACTTTCTGAACAAGACATTTTTATAACTTTTTAACATGAGAAATGAATATTCTTTTACCTTATATGATATGTACAAATTTACTCATTTTCATTTAATTGAAGATTGATTTTCATATTTAAAAGTTAATTTTTTTATCTATTTTTTTCAAAACTGATTTCCATGAAGACATATATTATATTTTATTCCCAAATAATGGGATATTTTCCTTAAAAATGTTCCCTATCATAATCTTTGAAATCTCACTTCTGTTTGTGATTGTTATCTTTATATTGATATAATATATTTATTATAATTTTTTTTGATTGGATATCTTCTTGAATATATATATTCTCATGAAATGGATATTATTATTTCCTAAACAATATATAATTTTTATATATGGTGTTCACATTGATAGTTATTTGATAAAATAAGGAAATATTAATTAAATAATATTCTATTTTCAATACATATTTTTTATAATCCATATTATTTATTTTTTTTACTTAACATGAGTAATTTTTGGGTGATGAAATCACAGGTGTGTCCCATAATTTATATATCTCCTCAATGCATCGACAGGTTCTGATGAGACAAATATGCTTTCCCAATTAGAATAGTTTAAACCATTTGTTTAAAGTTTTTGATGGTGCGGGTTTTCAAGCGACTCCAAAATGAAATCCAATAAATATGAATTTACCTAATTTATATTCCATTATAATCCATCCATGAGATTTTTCCTCGACATATCTATGGATACATTTCTTACTCTGTTAATTGATTAAGTGACATGTGTTACAATTATTCATTTTCTATATTTATTTTTACATATATAGTTATTTGAAGGGACATTTTTTTAGTTATTTACCTTTTTAGGTTGATTTATTTACATTGATTCATTATTTCCTCTACTTCACTTACCCTTAATGATAATTTTATGTAGACCTTATTTTGATTCCTTTCCCTAGGTTATGAAGAGGAAATCTATAAACGAGATTCAAATATTCAGTTCAATTTTTATATATCATGTGTTTATTTATTGTTTCTCAATGTAATATAGATATCATATATGCAATATGTATTTATAAGAATGATAAACTAATTGGTCCATAGAGATTTTATTCCTTATAATCATTCCAATTTAAAAAAAATAATACCCCAGATTCGGGATTCAGGGGTCGGGGTGTTATAGTTGGTATCCAAAGAAGTTTAACAACAACATTGGTAACTAGATTTAGAAAACATATATTAGGGAGCACAAAGATAAGATATAAATTAAAGATAAGTTTATAGAAACATACTATAATTTTGGTAAAGTAGATATTATGTAGGTTTTCCTAGTAATATTTCCATGTCTAGACACTACAAGTGGTCATGGTTCTGGAACAAATGTACCCAAGAGTAAAAACTCCAAGTTGGTGTGTCAGGCCTAACTCGGTAAAACCTAGTACACAAAAAGCATCCTTACGATGCAGCTAGTTTCACACCCATGAAGGATATTTTTTGATATTTCATTCTTTCATTAAAAACCATTATGAATGAATTGAATGTAATTATATCCCTAGTGAAGCCATGTTTATTTTTATGAGATTAGTTATGGATTTTTTTCTCATACTCTTAATTAGTGCTTCACTAGTTTTGGGATGAGAAATAATGTTAAATAATGTTATGATCTAATATAGAATATTCCATTATTCCGAAATTGAACCTATAAGAAGTTATGTGAACTCTACAAATGGACTTAATCTAGTGAGTAAGAAAGATCCTATATTTTATGGTATTTAGATATCATTTTAAATAGAAATGGTCTCCCACAAATTATAAAAAATGAGGATGTTGTATCATGTGTTAACGAGATTGGTGAAGAATTATATATGTCCATTTTCTTTGAATAGGAGAAAGAGAATAAATGGATGGTAGGGGAAAATCTCTCTGAAGGGACATAGGGAATGAAGTACATTCCCATAGGTGATAATTATGGAATGAAAAAAAACAAGTACTTTATAAAATGGTATTGGAGTTTGCTACAAGTGTGGAAATAAATGTCAAATTCTTGTCATTTAATGGGTATAAAAATTGTTTCCAATTTACAATGTTTTAATTCCAAGGATATAGAACACTGTATAAAGAAATGGCACATACATCAAAGGAATATATACCAAATTTTTTTATTGGATAACCATCATGTTATGCTTCTTCCATATATGAAATGGAATGATTAATACGCATATTCAAGAATTATGTCATATGAATATTTTATCAGTGATGTACTAGTTATATGGAACATAGAAGAGGATTATACTATAGTACATTTTTGGTTAATAATTTAAAATTATATACTGAATAGTAATAAAAATTATAT
Organism: Viscum album; assembly: GCA_963277665.1. Taxonomy (NCBI): domain Eukaryota; kingdom Viridiplantae; phylum Streptophyta; class Magnoliopsida; order Santalales; family Viscaceae; genus Viscum; species Viscum album. The sequence continues at coordinate 1,399,335,473 of OY728121.1, read as the reverse complement.
TTCGTAGAAATTATAACATTTTTGAAAACCAATGGGTGATAAAAAAATCAACATCAATATGTTCCAAATGTTTAAATAATGATGTTTGGATAAAAAATGATTGATTTGGATATACACTGGCTACCATGGAACAGATTAATGATTTTTCGAAAAAGTAGTTCATACTATCATTGACAGAGTTTAAAAAACTTTTGGATTTATGTTATATGTAAAATAACATGTTTTTTAGATAAGGAATAATAGATAATTAATTTTCACAATAAATTATTATTGTAATTCATGTTATTAACTTATTTCATGAGAATATGTGATGAAATTTTTCACATATTTGGTATGGGATGATTAACGAGATAATTCAAGAATATTGAAGTCTAATGACAGGTTCATTTTTTGAAATTCTGTGACCTTCCATCAATAGTGTTGGATCATAATCTTTTGGAAAATTTAATCATTTGTAAAATGGTTGATCATTTGATGTGATTTTAGAGGTTAATGTGTTACTTCTCCATATGATGCATCATATCCTTATAGATGAAGTGGAAATAGTCCAAGGTGTAATCAAAGGAAATGAATATGTTAAAATATATTTATATTTAATTATATTAATATAGAATTAATGAATTTATAAAAAGGGGTTTGAGTCAAAAATGTTGTCCTACTACCAGAATTTTTGTTGAACCAATGGTATTCTAAAACATAAAAAATTTAGGGAATTGGGGATCTCGACATTCCATTTTTCATTAACTTTTTTATTATTTATGACCTCAATTAATCTCTTTAAATATTTTCTATTTTCCTCCATTTATTTATACCTAATTTCGACTAATGTTCTCCTACTAAGAGAGTTAGTAATATGTTAGTCCATATGAATTTTTAAGATCCTATTCCCTATTTTCTAGAGGATTTTTTACAAACACTTCTAACAGTATGGGATTCAAACATATGAAATATCAATCCATCAATTGACAATATAGAGTTTAAATTACACGTACAGAATTTAAATAATGTTGGGAGAGGGTAAAACCCGAAAATTTTAATGTAAAACATTTTATTGGATAGAGTGTATAACACACATCACCAAGCTCATAAGGGAATATTATATCTTGAGAATTTAAAAAATATATAATATTTTAAATATATTTGATATATTCTATATATTTTAATACATGAAACACTGAGTAATCATGGATTACACATAATAATGTCTTTCTTTGATAGCTTTCATTACATGCTAGACCGAGTTTAACTGAATAATAACATATTATTAAAATATTATTATTTAATATAATAAGATATGAACTAGACTTAATATTAAGAAGGATTAAATATTATATTAAAATATATATCTTATATAAATATTGAATGAATTCATTGGATTGAAATTAATTATAAATTAATATAAAATCCAACAGAATATAACGGGAATGTTTTTATAAAACACTATTTTTTACTCACTAAGATATATTATATTAAAAAATTATATTACTTTTGTCTAGCATGTGATATTAATTAAATATTAATATTATATATTCAATATAATATTTTTTATATTCATCCTATATATTCGGTATGCATAAGTTAAAAATAAACCCAATATTTCACCTAAAATAAAATGTTTTTATAAAGGTAGTTTTTCCACATTTAATGGAGAACATATTTTAAATATAGTTTCTGACTGTTTAATGAGTTTAATATTTCCAAATATACTTAATCCATGAAATATAATCAAAAAAAATTGGTTTACGAGAATTTTTTTTCATTTTTTGATGATGTTTCATTTTTTACTAAATAATGAAAAATATTTTATTTTAATTCAAAAACGATTTTTCTTCTAATTTATTTAGAAGGATAAATTATATTTTTAAATTGTTTCAAAGATAAATTATATAAATTTTTAATCAACTAAATAAATTTAGGTAATTTTAAATTTTTTCACATTAAAATTGAATATACCGACCTAGCAATCTTTTCGACGTTTTAACATTAAAACCATGCATTGTAATTTAGTCATGGTGATTAAATTTAAATTAATTTCTACCACTTATGCGATTTTAATTTAAAAAAATGGATTCCATATTTTGAATTATAATAATTTATAATTTCAAATAATTTGATCTTAGTTTTTGATGAATAAATATTATTTAAAGCAATTAAAATTAATTACGAGGATTAAGAAGAAATTAAACAAAATAAGGGATGCAACATCAAACATACCAGACAAAATGACCTATAATTGTTTTTGAAGATAAATTGGATGGCTATATTAAGACTATATACTCGGTTTTAACTAATTTGGTACATTATTTGATCCACATTCAATGGAAAAAATATGGGTGGAATTTCTTTTCCCAAAATTTAGAAGAGTTCCACTTCTCTCCACTATAAAAGGCATTCTCTCCACCCACTTAATCACACCTCTAAATCAACATTTGATTGACCAAAATATGAAAATATTTCTCCTAAAAATCCCTCCCCTCAACCAGTAATCCACACATTGGGAAGAAAAAATCCAAGGATTCACATTGAATGAAACCAAATGGAGTTACCTGAAAAAAGGTAACATATTTCATCAAAATATTTAGTTATATTTACATTATCCACCCCTTAAAATAACTTTATTACATTATTTTTAATAAAAATACTATACTATGTGAGCTGGGATGTTTTTATTCTAATATTTCTACCAAAACATACACACACTTCCATATAATGGGTAATGAACATACTATTTATGTGTATAATAAACAACCGCCCCACAAAATGATGATTATTAATTTTTTCCATTACAACCTATCACGGTGGGAATTATGTTGACAAATATATTTATATATGATATTTATGATATTAATTATTTCATTATGTTCATTTAATTGTTTTACGACATATACCGCTTTGCTTTATATTATGTGTAATTACGATAACATCGTTTGTGGATGTGTGGACTACTACATTCTCAAAGCGATGTGATTCATTCATGCCATACATGAAATGTATAAGGGATGGTTTTAATAAACCTATGTAACATATATTACATATATATTAAACATTAATGATAATATACATATTCATTATTTACTTCACATTCTTTTAATACGATAACGAAATGAAAGTAGTGTTCATGCGTATGTATGACCGACAATCTCCATGGAAGGTGTATTGCATTTCATGCCTCCAAATATTAAGTAATATTATAAATACATATATATTTAATTTATATGATAATTACATAATATTTTACACTTTGAAGATTATTAAATATAGATTAATGTAATAGTGATAGCAAAAAACATATCAAAACATACTGGAGAAAACTAGGCTATTATCACAATAAATTGATAAAATAATGAAATATAGTAAAAAAATTAATTAATAATATATTATAATAAGATGATTTATGTAATTATAAACATTATTCTGGATTTGGTATAAGTTATTAACTTATTGTAAATATCTAAAAAAGAGGTCAATTACCACACCACAAGAGGAAGGTTAAAGTAATATATTTTAATCTTCCCTTTTACATCTATGAGATAAATTTAATGTTCAACACATACCTTTATTGGTCGTGTATCTACTAACCATTTTAATATATTATATCACGAACTATTTTATCTTCATGTTACTTATAACTTTAAATTAATATTATTTATTCATTATTCTTATGATTTATAATGTTTTAAAGTGATCTTGGATAGTTTGGGATGTTTAAAGATTATTTTCCTCAAGAATAATACTAATAATCATTCAATGGTATTTCTAGTCGAAGAAATTATATGAAGATTATTTAATAAAACCATTTATTTTTAACCCCTCTAGTTATTAATGACCATTTTAATGTATTTTTACCATTTTACACTCTTTGGTTTTAATTTTTTTTAGAAAACATTTTTTAGAAAACCTGACACCATTTTTCCCTTTAGTCCGAGAACCCATTTTCTTCTATAAACCATGTTTTAATAAATATTTTATAAAATGTTTATATTTTTTTCAAAAATATTTATTATATACATTTTTATCCTTTTATCATTAAAATTTTTTCATTGGAATCTACTAATCTTATTCATAATTAAGAATATGTATAAATTTTTACTATGAAAATAAAACATTTTTACCACATATAGAATATATGGATTTAACCTCCATAATTTCTTTGAATCATCCTCTTAATTTTTAAAAGGATAAATTTTAAATAATCTATTTTTCAAAAGGTAATTGAAAAAAAAAATTAAATTGGTTTTTAAAAATAAAATGTTATTTTCTTCAATATTGTTTATAATGATTAGCTTTTCCATCACACTTCCTTTTGTGATTCATGACATTCTACTGAAAAACATAACTTTATTGTAATCATTTTTCATCTTAAATTTTCCTGAATATCCATATTCTCTTAAAAATGATATTAGTATTTCATAAAAATTATATCATTTTAAAAAATGGTGTTCACTTTGACAGTTATTTTACTAACAGGGGAAGTATTGATAAAAAATACTCACCATTCAATACATATATTTCATAAAGAATAGTATTTATTATTGTTTTTGACTATGAATAATTCCTTGGACTAGAAATAATGTTTGGGGCCTAGTCATTATATATCCCCTTGATGCATCATTTGGTTTTCATTAGACAATTTGTTGTCCAAATCATAATAGTTTAATCCATAATGTGGAAGGTATTTATATTATATTGTGTCATTTATTCAAAACAAAACATACTATAATTAATAATTCCCCTTATTTAGATCTAATTATTTTTCATCCAATAAATTTTGAATCAAAATATTTGTGGATACATTTCATTATCTGTTAATTAATTAAAAGGAAAGTTTTTCAATTACTCTCATTTCCAAATTGATTTTTCCATATCTAGATATTTGAATAGAATTCATTCCTATTATTTAAAGTTCCATGTTTTTTTATTTCTATTTATTAATTATTTCTTCCACATTACTTACCCTTACTGAGAATTTGAGATCACCCATATTATGTTTCCTTTCCCTATGTTATGAAGTAGAATCCTTTGAATGAGTTTCAAGGATGTTGTTTATTTCCTTTTTTATGAATCATTTTGTATTTACTATTTCCCAATATATTATGGGAATCATGTATTTAATATAGATTTCAATGTCCACTAAACTAATTGGTATATCATTATTTCACTCCTTATAACCTTTCCAACGTAACAAAATAATGCACCATCTCTATGATTCTAGGTATGGGGAATTTCCATCATCATTTCGATTCAAGAAAATTTTTCAAAATTAACAATTTATTTTTTATTGAAATTTTCAAGGGTTTCAATCACACACAAAATTATTTTTCAAAAACCATTCTTAAACATTGCGAATCTTTTTTTTACAAATTAATTTAATTTTTTTAAAATATATAAGAAATGATGTATTTAGATTATAGATATTTCATTATAAATACTTCTAACTTATTTTTAATAACATAAAAACTTAATGAGGGACATAAAAGAAGAAATTGGTGGAAGTCCACATCACACCATAAATGTAAAATAAATAAACTACTCTTCTTTTAGACATCTAGTTGCTGATCACTGATAATTCACTCTAAATGAAAAAATAATAATGAAACTTAAGATTCCAAATTTTTCAAAACATAATTGGAACACTAGTTTATAGAAAAAAACCGCACATTAAAAAACACTTTAATTTTAAATTTTCAATATTATATTTAATAAGACAGTTTTAAGATAATTAAAAAAGGAGTTACAATAGTTATCCAATCAAAATAATTTAATTCAAATGTTTCCTAACTTTTAAATTAATAAAAATGGTGTTTTGGGTTTTTTAGAAGAAGAGAAATCAGGTTTTAAGAACATTTTTTATTAAAATGGTGGTGAATACGGTAAAACAGTTTACCCGAACATATCTCATAGCATAAACATAAGGGTAATGGGTTTTATAGTTTTTCTTATCCCACACCTAGAGATTCCCTTAATCTTCTCTAGGCTACCCTAAAATTTCCTTAAAATGTAAGGTTTTACACTTGTGGAAAATTATGCTACCCCTAAATATCCTTAATAAGTAAGGATTTTCCAACATATTAGATGCTGTAAACTTATGTATCATTTTAAAATCAATTGTTACCCTTATACGATGACTAGTTACCCTTATGAAAGTTCAATGTATCCTTAACCCAAGCATTATTTACCATTACACAAGTTGGGGATTTATCCTACCCACCTTTACAAAAGCTGGTAATAACCTAACATAGCCAACCCAACCCTTTTGCAGAACATAGGATTTATCCCTTACCCATACCTAGAAGGTGTTTTACCCTTACCCAACACTTAATATTTATAGGTTACACTTATGAAACACATACATGATATGGGTGGATGTAACTTAACCATATGCAGACCCCATGCATTATGTAAGGGTAAATATTAACATAAAAAATTTAATTTATTTTAAAAACATTATAACAAAAACCAAAAAGGATTATAAAATGAATTGAATTTCCTAGAAACTTTTATAAAAAAACAACAATACAAACCAAATAATGTACCTCAATACAATTATTGTAATTTTACAATTCTACACATAATAAAAGTTTCATCCCCTAGAAATCAATTCAATGAGACTCCCTAAAAATGTAATGAGGCTATTAATCTCTCATCAATGCTAGATTCTCTAATGTCCCATGTGAATTGGAACTATGTTTCCCTAATAATATAACCAAGGTTAAATATTTTCCAAGAATAACCTTTTTTGAGAATTTATGACGTGAAATGGTATCTTAGTCACAAATAAATTAGGTTTTATATCTAAATCATCCATTATCAATAAACGATATAAATTATAAAGATACATTCCAAGACAAGAAGCATGGAACATAATTTGTATCGATGTCATCTATCGTGGACAATCAAAATAGTAATCCACTTTTCCAATGTTATTAGTAATATCAAATTGTCACACATATCATGGCTATAATATTCCCTATTTCAAAATCCATTAATCAACTAAAAATGGTGAAGCTCTAAAAAACACTAGGTCACAAACTCTAAACTCCCAAGTGAAATAATGAATATTATCATAGGTTTTTTAATGGGTTTGTGTAGTAATCAATATCTTATGAAAAAATTTATTTTTTTGTTCTCTCTTGGAATAGTCTTGGTCCTATAAGAAAATATTCACCAACCTTTGAAAGAAAATTTTAGATTTCTATTCTATGACACACAAATACTCAATGGGTTCCATGTTTAAAGAGGCCATACTTCTATTTCTATAGGAAACCCCATCTATTTTCAAATTGTTATCACTAGAACCACCACTATAATGGAAATATAAATGTATCATAGAAATAATAAACTAAATATATTGTTATGTCAACCCATTAGTTTTATGATGGTATGTTGTGCTTAACAATACCCATGATCTTGTCACCTCTAATAGGTATCTCCAAAATTCAGAAGTAAACTAGGGGTCCCTTTTTGAAATGATATAAAACTAAAATCCCTACAACCTGAATATCTATAGGAAATATAGATTTCCCATGTTTCTACTTTGTATATGTCATTAATCATAATAACATGAGATGATTTGGTCAGTCAATCATTCAATAACATATATTATTATTTCCTCAAACTGTATGTTAAATTATAAAGACGAAGTTAACCAATATCTTTTCTCCCTTCTATGTCATCATTGGATGGGGATGAAGAAATCCTAAATGGGAATGATGTTATTCCAAGAACTATTAAAAATTATAATAGTGAGAAAAATAATGAAGAATGCCCCAATTCATGACTGGTCACTTGAAATTTCACATTATAACATAAAAAATCATTTTAGGGATAGGGTGTGATATCCAATATGAATTATGGAAATCCCTAACATAGCCTTCCGTAAAGGTAAAATAATATGAAAATGTATCTAGAAGAATATTATTACTTATGAATATAGAGATCACTTCTCTATGGTATCCCCACAAATTAAGGAATCTATAATTCCATAGAAGTCATCATTATGATTCTGTTACGAAAGAATCATCACAAGAAGTGATAATTTTAGTAATAAACTCAATAATAAAACATTAGTCTCATCTTGAAAGATTCCCTTGTTTATATGATAAAATATATATATCATTTTCAATAATTTAAAAGATTATTTCATAGCATGGGATTGATATTTCTTTCTCATATCATCAAAAACTGCATTACCCTTACTGTGAGTTTTGGAAATGTTGAAATCAAAATATTACTGGTGGACCACCCGTCATCTCTTCCAAAGGTTCAGATACGTTAAATAGAAGATATAACTCCAGATGTTATTATCATTTTAGATGTTAAAACATTCAATAATAAGGTAATGTATCCACCTATTGAAATCTTGCATCAAAACTATTGGTTTGAGGTCATGTGTGAGATATTTCTTCTCAATAGACATAAGCTGAAGAGAACCTTAAGCCACAATATGATCACCATTCATAATAATTCTTATGAAACAAGGAATGGATGCATCACATTAGACCGCATTTCCTTATCCAACTTTAGGAAGACTCCAAAAATAATAGATACATTCAAATTAATATTTAAATCATCAATGTAATGAAAACATTTATAATCCCCTACAAAACCTTCTCTCTTTAGAGAAAGAGGAACCATCATAGAATCCATCATAGGGAAATCCTTTATAAACTCCTAAAACTATACAACAAAAATAAAGAATATATGAATATGAAATAAATTTCATGGCTCCCCTGGGTCATAAAAAATTTCACCTTCTTAGTATAAACTAAAATACTCTGTTTTTAAACCATGTGTCCTTAGAATTTTACATACGACAAGAAGAATATGCTTTTAAAAATGTTGGAATAATATTTTTGACTTCTGATGATTTCCATAACTTATCTTAATTTAAATTCATGTTACTATTTAAAATTGTATTAAATAAATATTTCATCCAAAAATACCACCACAGAGGAATTTAGGTACTCATTTGAAATCATGTTTATCAATTCCATGGACACTATACGAGGATTTATTAGACCAAAAAGCATAACAGGTAATCATTGTGGCTATAACTAATCCTAAGGGTGTCCATAGGGATAGTAGGTACCTCAATACCTTGTTGGTTATAAAAATAAATGAGATCCATATTTTATAACTACATCATACCATTCAACTATCCAAACAAATTATCTTTTTGGGGTAAATGAAACATGTTCTTGAGCAATAATCAATAGAACATCTTGTAGTCAACACAATTGAAAAGGGTCCCCTGGATTGTTTTGTTATAAATAATAGGAGGCGCACTAGGAAATATGAATCCTTTGTAAAATAAATCATCCCACGAGGTTTTCAACTCATTTAGTTCAATTAGTTCCATGTGTTATGTCAAAATAAATATATGATGGGCTCTTAGTATCATGTAAATAAGGAACTACAATTCCCCAACCAGTGGAAAACCCAAAACTTCCAATGAAAAAACAATAAGAAACTCAAATAAATATTATAGGGCGATAAGTACTTTGTGATTCCTAATCACAATCAATGAAAAACATGTATATCATTATTACCACATCTAGATGAGGAGGTTTGGATCAACTCGACCTAATGCCCAATTCTCCCTGAAATTCGTGAAACACCCCTATAGGTCTAGTAATGGAAACACGTCCAAGATAATGTTGATACAAGATTTATCTGAAATCATACAATCCATCCTGGTAATGCCATTCATTTGACATTTTGTATAATTGAAAATTCCTAATAAAGATTTAGTACAATAAATAAAAAGGAAAATAAAGGCATCTGATTCCCTTCCATATCATAATTATATAAGTTATATAACTATCTTAAAATAAAGAATGAACTCCATATAATGATTTAAAATATCCAATATAAAGATACATATGAAAGAATATGAGGCTCTAGTACCGTGCAAGGTAGTCAGTAAATATTATTCAATGGTAACTCTCACTATCGTAAAACTGAATTCAACATCTACTAAAGACTCATCCACTATATAAAGAATATTAATTCGGAATATATGTAGAAATAACCAGTTTATTCATGAATAATATGACTTCATTATATATCTTCTCATCACTGATGATCATGTACTATAATACCTAGTAGTAAAAATATAAAAAACTCTATATATGTCCAAATTGTTGACAAGATCCACATATCCTTCGTTCTTATGAGAAAACAAGATTCAACTAAACTACTTTATCACAATCAAAGAAAGTTTGTGGGTTTTCACTAGATACTTTAGATTATTTAATGATTTTATTATATTTAGATACAACATAACATTTTATATTTGTAGAAAAATCATGTTTTCTCTCCCGTTTAATTGGACCGCTAAAATTTTCCCTAGGATTAGGAGGAACTTCGAACGGCTATTAATTCCTATCCATGTAATATTCCCCCATAGAATAATATAAAAGACATAAACATATGAGTTGAAATTCATTAGGGAATCAAGATATCAAATATCTATTTGAAGACTCATCTCAAATCAATAGGCTTTCAACCTCTCATTCAATACAACCTCAAGTGAGAAGTGAATAAGTTCAACAATGTGGTTGGAAGACCAAGTAATGGTTGGATTTCCTTACTAGAGTTTAATGAATTATTTTTATTAACAGAACACCATGGAATCTATAGATAAATGCAATTTTAAATAGTCCTTTAGTCATTATAATTGAAGACCACATTCTTCCCTACCATAACTCACAATTCCCACCCTCGTCTTATATGCCCTTATCTCTTGATGGATACACTTTTAACCATACCAATGTCTGTTGTCTCCCTAATCTCAATAAGACAATCAAATTTCTTCAACCACTCCACCAAATCCTATTTATAATTTTATCTCGAATGTATGATGGTTTGATCTAAATAAACCCATAGTCACGATCCCTAATATTGTTCATATTGGGTACATAATTTATAGTTGGGGATGAATATGTGATACTACATTTCTAATAGATGGATCGCATGAAAAGTATCCTCAATAAGTGTTTAATGATGTAGAGTTTTCTATTGTTTTGGTTAATTGGTATCTCACTCCTGAGGTTATTTCAATCATCTACATGGGGGAATAGTATCACCCAACATCCACATATGACAAGAAACAATCTATCAAGATTCATGATATAATTAGCCATGTTCGTAAAAAATCTCCAGGGAAACAAAATAATCAGATCAAAGACCATGAAATTAAAATTGATACAAAAAAAATATATCAAATATTCATAAAATTCTTGAATCATATCACCAAATTCCATCACATAAACTTTTCCTAAACAACGCATGGAAAATTAAGGCACATTAATAAGGGGTATTTCCAACAAATATCTCTTAAAAAATCTTTCACTCTAGATAATCTTATCTAAAAATGTATACTAACCTCAAATATGTGGATAAACCTTTATTTGATAAAAATTGTTCATAAAATTCCAAAAATAACCCAACTAAACAATACTCGATCAGATCCTGACATCACCTGAAGTGAATTCTAGAACCTCACAGTGTAGTGACTGGCACAATGGCATTAATTAAACTAGTAGGGGATAATTTTTCCATAAAAATTACTCTGTAAAATAAAATATAATATTTTAATCAATAATACAGTTGGTATGAAAAACTCTATAGGAGACAAGGTTCGGAAAGTACCCTAACACAATTTTAAAAAATAGGAAGCCAAACATTGCACTAGTTGCACTTGTTTCTTCCAACTCCCACAGTCTGTAATGTCTGGTCTAACCACCACCTACTAGTGCAGCATTTATATTCCCTATATATAGAAGAATAAAATATATGTACACCCAAAGGAGTAGGGAGGTCGTGAGAATAATTCCCAATTTATTTTTACCAATCATTTCATAACCAATCTATTTCAAATAAACCATTTAATTATTAATTTAAAATAAAAAAAGAGCATGAAAAAATTTTCATAATTTATATTAAAACATTATTGTTAACATTTCAGTGGATATGACAAAATATGTACAAATATAATTTCTATATATTTATACATGGGGAAAATACTTCATAACATTGTCATGTAAATAATTTTTAAACCTAGAACCATGGGTAAAATCCATGGGGGTTATTTTGAAAATTTGGATAATAATTCTTTTACTGTTTCATGGATTTATAGCTCTAGGTTTGAACATACATCCCTAGACTCAAGCCTAAGAGGAATAGTAATTTATCCCCAAAGAATGAACATCATCCCTTATATAATCTAATGGTGTATGCGTCGTTATGTAGTTTCTAACATGAATAACCCCTTCCTATCAAATCAATCTCCTAGGTTCATCTAATTAATAATAAAATACATGGGGATATATTTTAATTTTAATCATTCACAAATCATTAAACAAATCATTTCAAATCATCCCATTTTATATGTTTCAGAACATACCCTTTATTTCAAAAACCACCACCAAATGGGTTTTTATCAGAAACACATTCTTTTATTTGAGAAACCAACATCAAATGTTTTTCATAAAAACTACATGTCTTTCATCACATTTAAAATTATAAAATATAAGACGTACTTTATTTCATCAATATTATTCTATAAATAATAATTTCCATCAGAGAATATTTTTTGAAAAATAAATAATTGATTTTGATATTTTATTGTCAAGTGTTTCCATCACATACACAACTCCATTTCAGTATCCATTAATCGATATTTTGAACCATTTTTATAGATTCAATTGAGTACCAATTTAAAATAAATAAATAACTAAGGTTTCTGGAAATATATCTTTGCATATGAAATCACCTACTAAAATTATTATACTATAAAACACTAATGAGGTATCCGTGAGAATATTATTGTGGTCATTCACATAGACCAATCAATGGGAAAAAGTATAACCCTTATATTTGTCAATTTGTAGATGGTCACCCAAATTATTCACTATATGATAGAAAAACCAATAAAAATATGATTAGGTATTTTTTAAAAACTCCAAAGAACTCTGATTCATAGAAAAAGAAACCCCCACATTAAAACACTTTTTAATTGTTTTCAACTAAATCTTGAATATATAAAGTGGAACACACCAAGCTTCCACATTACACTTCTCTTTGAATAATACATAGTGTGTGATGTACGCAACCATGAGTTTAAACGCACCACGACCTATCAAACTAGCCATTTAAAAAGTGGTTTTGAATAGTAATAACCAAATTTTAATTTATATATATATATTCAATATAATTTTAACATTCATCTTTTGTTTTTCTTATTCATAATATAAGGACAAATTCAATTTTCCCTATAAAAGAAGTATTTTTTAAAAAATGCAGTTTTCCACCTTTTAATTGATAACCCTTTCAAATACAATATTATAAACTTTTATATATTAAATTATATGAAAATAAAATATTCACTAGAATCGGGACACAACAATTTAGTCTGGATAATGTTTTTTTTTCAGATAACTTTCATTTTTTGATGAATTATGAATGATTCTGAATTTTAATTGAAAACAAATTTTTTAATAAAAATAATTAATAGTGTTAAATTATAATTTTTAACGGTTTTTATGTATAAATAGATTATATTTTTATCCTTTAATCCAATTTTTTTCATTGGAAGTAATATCAATTTTAAATTGGACACATATCATTATTTTGATAGTTTTTATATCTCAAAAACCTGCTTTCTGGTTTTGACAATAGGAATTATTTTTATAATAATTAATGCACCTTCTATGTTTTGAATTTGGTAAAATCTATATCATTTTTGTATTCGGAATATCATAATTATCTTAGGGGGAATTTTTGGTATTTTTCAGAAAACATTCAATTTTTGATGAATAGTGCAAAACAATATGTTATTGTTTAAACCCCGACTTTTTATTTTAATAATTATTTATTTTATTTAAATTAATTTTATATAAAAATAGATACATAATTACTATATTAGTTTAATGTAATTCATTGAATTCATTTTATAATAAAATCAGATGTATAAAATTTTATTGAATTTTTTTAACATTTTTTGCCCACCTTCTAGGAACATTAGAAAACATGCATAAAACCTAATTTTATCAATTCTGTGAATTGAATTTCAAAAATCCTTGAGACACGGTTGACATGAGTAAGTAAATTTTTTTCCAAAAAATGAAAATAATTTTTGGTTAATAGTGACTTTTGACTTTTATTTACCATAGTTAAAAGTAAATAGGGTAATTAAAGTAAAAATTATATTATATTTACCATAAGACATGTCCTAATTCTATTGTATAAGGGTTTGTTTTTCCAAAATATACATTAGGAATAAAACATGATCCCATTTGGTCCACTTGGATTAGATTAGTAAATTTATTATAATTTTATTTAAAGAAGAGTTAAAAGTGTTAAAATCAAATTTTCATAACTAAAACATTTTTAGTATAGGGTTATACATAATATAAATTCTACTATAAGTATTCATTAAAAAGATAAAAATATTTCCTACATCATTTTATTTTATTTATAATTTTAAGTCATTATTTATTTAAATTTATTTATGACACAATGATGATGCAGTAATTACCTTATTAATGAATGATTAAAATAATGGATACTATAAATATCAAAATAAATGTAATTTGACACTTTTGATGAATTCCAAGAATTTTATAGATTAATATTACATGTTAGGGTTCTCACATGAATATTTTTCAATGTAATAATACTGTTACGAATTTTAGAAAAACCAAATACTAAATTGTGTTAAAATTGACATAAATGAGTTTTTAAACAAATATCATATTATTAAATGATATAATATTCTAAAAAATCAAAGGATTATAAAATGGACTTATATAATGATATATATATAATTAATGAACCACCTGAGGTTCTCTTGAATGTTTATAGTAAGTTTATTAACCATATTGTGTATGAATACGTGAAGACTTGGTCAAAGTAAAATTAATTAAGTAAGAGTTAAATTAAAATGATAAGGTTAATATGGTGTCTTAATCTTGTCTAAAACCTATTTGTTTAAGGTATTTTGACCGATACCAACCTTATCTTTTATATAAATCCATTTGGAGCCATTATAAAAACAAAATTATTATATAATAAAATAATATTTCATGGTTTTTCTAATGTGACCCTCACCACTCTTATATAAGGGTATATTCCCTTCTCTTAATTTCACACTCAAAATCCATTTGGATCTGCCAAAACCTGCTAAAACCTCAAAACTACCCTCAATTCAACCTAGAGGTATTACATTGATCCGAAATTCAACCTAAGGATCCCTTTTGATCAAATCGAAAGGAAGTACCCGAAGAAGAGGTAATAATTCCATCCCCACTTTCAAAGTTTTCTTCTTCTTCCACTTCCCCAATCATTGTTGTTTCCATACCAAAATAATAACTCTAATACCTTATATATACGGTTATTTTATTATAAATTTTTTATAACCATATTCATTATTTTATCCTTCCTATGAATGAGAAAGTCATTATTCGTGCGTACGTACGGCTTACTGTCTCCACGTCGTGGTGTACTTGTTATTCAACACTTCATTGTTTGGATGGGTATAAAAATGATGTATAAATGATTTAAATAATAATTATAACATTTTAATTATTATGTATATATTATATAACATCCAATTATATATGATTTCACCTTCAATTGACTGATATTGTCGCTCATTCATACATACAGATTACCGTCTCCACAAACGCGATGAGATTCATTCTCCAACATAACCATTCAAGAATAATTTTCATTTTGTGATTAAAAAAAATTATTAAAAAATTAATATAATTATGGATATGAATAAAATAAATCCTATCCATAATAAACTGACTTACATAATAAAACATATAAAGGAAAAAAAATCAGTTAACACCTGAAACAATGATACAACTAAAACATTATTAACAAATCAATATTAAAAGATAATATATTATATAATATATATGTATCTGGTTCTTGTATAATTTAATAACAATTATTTAACTATTATACAAGTGTTTAATGTACCCTAGACTAAGGAAAAGTAGAAGGTAAGGGGTTTTCATCTCACTTCTTATTCCCATGTGATTCATCCAATATTGACACTATTTCCTTTTCTGTGGTGTATGTAATACTCATGATTGATTTAATCATGTAATATAATTCAATTAATCGGTATTTACAATATCATTTTATGATCCATATTTCATGGTGTATGTTTCGTAATTTACCAAATCAGCAAGGGAATTTCTAATTTTGATTTCCACTCATTAGGTTTCACACAAACGTCACTGATTATTTTACTCCAAGGTTATGAGTGGAATCACAATTTATTTATGTATGTAGTAATTTCCATTTCCCTTTATGTGGATATACTTTTGATAAATATAATCACTCCATTGATAAATTAACAAGTCATCAATATGGACTTGAAAAGCGTAATCTTAACTCAATTTCCATCCATTGAGTTAAACATCCATGTCATTGGTTTTGTTTTAACAAGAATATGTGTGAACTTACTCTGATTTATTTACATTGAATATGAAATAATATTCAGTGTATTTATATTTTTCTCACATAAATATTTCATTAATTTATCCTTAACCTATGGATACAGTCTTTATAAGGTATTTCATCTCAATTTACATTCTATTGAGACTTCATTGTTGTTATGCACCAATTGACTTTTTTATGGTGTATATACTATAATTTGACATTTTATATCATGAATCCAATAATTCTAATGATATAATGATGTTTTAATTTCCTAAATTATTTGAATTCAAGCATCTCTCATTTGGTTAGGAACTATAACTAAAATATCATTTTAAATGTTTTATTGATTTATTCTTCTAAATAATTCTCAATAATGAGCATGTTTTAAAAATGATTTTAAGGATTTATTTATATAGACATGCATGTTTTGAAATTAAAATTCCTTTCAAATGGATAAAAGTGGTACGAGATATTTTAATTCCTTAATCTCTTTTAAACAACTTCTTTCATAAATAGTGTGACTTTTAAATGTTTACAATAAAAATGGGATATTTCTGTCAAATAGTTTTACTAATTATTTTAATCAATGTAAATATACTTCATTGTATTTTATTATTGATTGAGGTTGATTTATTGTAATATAATCATCCATATTTTATTGAATAAGTTATGTTTGACTGTGGATGTGCTATTTTTATAACATTCATGGATTATGGTTAAAGTATTAGAATTTCGTATGCAAGTTTTAATATGAATGTTTATGTTATGTTTCAACCTTTTCTGATGAGGAATGCATTGGAATTTTTAAGTGATGGGTGGAGCCCACTATAGCTCCATGATTCAATGGTCGGTCAAATTAGACAAACTAGTTTCTTGGCCCAAGGCATTGACAAAATCTTATTGGTAGTCTTGGCACGAGGCCTTGACTATGTGGTTATGATGTCCGACATTATGCATTCCATCATTATGAAATTAGCTATTGATATAACATGTGATTATTCTACTAGTAGAATATCCATGTGAATAATTAAATAGAATTATTTGATTTTTATTTTCCATATTATGATGAAATTTAATTTTAAGAGACTTTTGTTGTAGTCTTATACATTGCCTAAAATATTTTTTCTTATTTATGAAAGTTTATACAATATTTTTATCTTAACTGATCCTCTGAGCTCACCCCTTTCAAAATTTTATTTTATTCGGGATGTGAAGAAGTATATCATGATTAACCTGTATGAATATGATAATGGATTTTAGTGTGCTCAAAGGGGACACAATGTTGTTTTTCTTTATTTCATGATGTAATGTAAAACTTATGTATGTAACTAGTACTTACAAGGCTACTAAACTAATCGGCCTTTTGGAACATGATCTATATTTATCATGCCAATGATATGTAATAATGCACTGACTCTAGGTAATTAGGGTTGGGGCGTTATAGTTGGTATCGGAAGAAGTTTAGTACCAACCTTGAAAACTAGATTTAGAAAAAAAACTGATTAGATAACATTACCCTAAGATAGAATTTTTGATTTAGTGTAGAAGAACATCCAAATTATTTGGTAATGTAAATATTATGTTGGTTTTACAAGCAATACATCCATGTATAGATATGAGTAGGAAGAGGCGGCTATGTCATAGATTTACATATGGGTAAAAATTGAAAACAATGCTTGGATCTAGACACGAACGGGAACTAGTGCACGACAATCGGCCCTGTGGCACTTTTGGTTACGACACTCTTGGGGGATATTCTTAGTATAATTCAAATTTTCTTTACAAATTTATCTCAATGATTTTAATATAAGATGATAATAAATTATCTTTATTGATCATAAGGTGATTTGGCTTTAAAATAATGTGTCATGATATACTCTAAATGATTTTATGACTATTGTTACTCACACAATGCTTTCTAGTTTTAGTCAATGGCTAGATTCCAAGGAAGTTATAGTGACATTGAAATTGATTTACAAGGTGGGAAAATTGGTGGAAATGAGAAATGAAATGGAATGTTGATAGGAGTAAAAGATATCATGTTCATGCCGAATTAGTTTTCTAAAAACATGATCAACAATATATATATATTAACCAACTCCTAGACTCAACAATGAAGAGATTGGCAATGAATGAAAATATCTCCAGCTGTTGAGACCATAGATAAAATAAAGCTAAATTTCTATCATGCATAAAATGTGGAAGGAGACACCTACTAAAGTGTCTCAATGGAATAAAGAAATTCATTATGTGTGGGAAAGAAAGACATAAAGTAATGAATTGCTGATAAAAAATGAAGTGTACTGTTGAAGAAAATAAAAATGATCCCAAGAATCCATTTATAGTCATTTTCTATAAATGTAGGGGACCTAGGAATTACCTCAGTGAATAAACTATTATATAGGATAACCTTTTGGGAAAGAAAGAACCTATGTGGAAATAAATGGATAGAAATTTTTTTAATGGTATTCGTGATCTTTGTTGATGGGATTACTTTGGAAGATTTTTCTCTTGTATGTGTAACCCTATAGTTTTTTCTATTAAAATGCTATTTGAGGATGAATTATATTCTCTATTTTGGATATAGTTATTAAAAACCATTTGGGTTTATGTGATAGTTGAATCTAAGGTGATTACAAGTTTTTTAATTTTGGGATGAAAATGCGAGGTATATGATAAAATTTGTAGTAAAATTATGTTACGGTTATTTTGGGGAATTTATCTCATTTTGGGAATGTTATAAAATATATTTTTTGAAAAATTAAAACATTCAGACCATGTGACAACCCGTCGTGTCGGAAAAAGCTATGGGAATCGAACCCACAACAAAAGTGAGACTTGGATTTATCGCTTACCATTGGACTACGTGAAGTCCCTAGTTTGTGTGACTAATTCTTTTTAGTTAAATTATTTTGGTGATCAATAATATTTTGATATGGGATCTTATGTTAATCAAATGGATATCATTAGTATCGGAAAATTATTTAGAGATTAAGTGATAAATGTTATTTTGGAAGATGTTCGCTCTGTTCGGAGCACTATGTGCCTATTGAAAATAGAATACTATGCGGTTTCATTTGAGGAATAATGGTTTACATTTATGTATGTATTTATTGTGGACCTATAGAATTTTAGGTTATTTAAGTAAATTATTAACCTAACATAAAGAATATTAGATTAGGTTAATTAATTTTAAGTATGTGACCTTAAGAGTAGTCGATGATATTTGAAGATAAAATTTAACGTGGAAGACTACGTAATAAATTTTTTCTAAGTATTGGGTTTCAATCGTAGTTTAGGATATATTGAAGGATTTTAAGGATAATTTTTTATTTAATGGTATTTATTGAACATTGGGTATTGTTGGTTTAATTTTAGAAATTAAGATTAGTATTTATTTCTCTAAAGGATTATCTTTTTGGGGATCATATAATCTTGTACTAACCATTTTGGTTTTGGTTAATCTATTAAGATAGAGGATATATATAGTTCATACTTTTTGGATTATGTAATTTTATGTATATTGATTCTATAACTTCAGGTGTGACCAAGTCATCTGGAATATTCATCATTTGTAGGGAAAGATAAGTGTGTGGTAGAAATTAGTTACAGGATGGAACAATACTTATCATGTATTTTTATTCTATAATGAAATTAATTATTAAACTTTAGGGAAAGGATATTAAACCCAAAAATGTGTTATCCTAATACCATACATTATTTATCATAGATTTAAGGCTTTGACACCCTCAATTATCCATTCACTAGTTTTTTATTTATGGCCTCAATCACTCCTTATAAATATTTATGTTTTTTTCTCCAATTATAATTGCCACCAATTTTCTCCTCTTTGAAATCCAAATTTTGTGGTGACTTTTTAATTTCCCTTTCCCTCTTATTAAAACTATAATTTATTATCCTGATTTTCAGTGTGGGTTTTCCAAAAAGCTATTTTCAATTTTTTTAACATTTATTTTTGAAGAAGAATTTGAATTTATGAGGACACAATTTATTGAAGGAGAGAAGAATGTAACACCCCAAGATTCTATGGTACGCTTCTGTTTTAATAATACAATAGTGTGTGATGTACGAAACACCAAGATCAAGTGCACCAAGACATATCAAACTAGCTGTATAAAAATTGGATATTAAAAGTAATAACCAATTTTTTAATTTTATATATATATCCCATATAATTTTTACATTCATCTTTTGTGTTTCTTAGACACAATATAAGGGCAAATTCAATTTTTCAAATAAAAGAATTATTTTTAAAAAAATGAAGTTTTTCCACCATTTTATGGAGAACCCTTTATAATGTAATATTTGACACTTTTATATATTAAATTTTATGAAATTAAATACTTCTTTAGAATTGGGACATAAAAATTTAGTTTGGGTAAATTATTTTGTTGTTTTCTGATAACTTTCATATTTTTATGAATATGAAAGATACTAAATTTTAATTGAAAATAACTTTTTTAATCAAAATAATTTATAGTGTTAAATTATAATTTTTAATGGGTTTTAAGTATAATTAGATTATATTTTTATCATTTAATTCAATTGGGGTAATTTTAAGTAATTTCACTTTTAAATTGGTTTGAAACACTTATCAATATTTTGATAGTTCTTACTTCTCAAAAACAGACTTTCTGGTTTTGACAGTAGGAATTAATTTTAAATTAATTAATTAACAATAAATTATTTTAATTTGGTAAATTATACATCATTTTTTGACTCGGAATATCAAAATAAGATTAGGGTTAATTTTAGTTATATTTCTAAAAACATTCAATTTTTGACGAACAGTGAGAAACACTGCTTATTGTTTAAAAACCGACTTTTTATTCAAATAATTATTTGTTTTATTTAAATTAATTTTAAGTAAAAATATATAAATAAAACCTGTATTAGTTAAATTTAAGTCATTGGAGTCATTTTATAATAAATTTAGATGTATAAAATTTAATTGATATTTTTTAACATTTTTTACCCACCTTCTATGCTCGTTAGAAAATTTTCCTAAAATGTAATTTTACCACTTCTATGAATTTAATTTCAAAAAACTGAGAGACACTATTAACACCATTAAGTAAAATTCTGTTCAATAATATGAAAATAGTTTTTGGTGAATAGTTTCATTTGACTTTTATTTACCACGGTTAAAAGTAAATAGGGTAATTTAAGGAAAAATGAAATTAAAATTACCCTAAAAAATGTCCTAAATCTATTTGAAAAGTGTTTTTTGACCGAAATTAACATTATGAATAAAATATGATCCTATTTGGTCCACTTGGATTAGATTATGACATTTATTTTATTGAAAGAAGTGTAAAAAGTGTTAAATTCATATTTTCATAACTAAAACATTATTAATATATGGTTATACGTAAGGAAAATTTTACTAAAAGTATTCATTATAGAGATAAAAATATTTCCTACATCATGATATTTTATTTAAAAAATTTATACATTAAATAATTAAATTTATTTGTGAAAAAATGATGATGCATTAATAACCTTATTACTGAATGATTAAAATAATTGATATTATAAATATCATAATAAATGTAAATAGATACATTTAATGCATTAAACTAATTTTCTAAGTTAATATGATATGTTAGGGTTGATTAAATGATTTTTTTTGAATTAATCACGCTGTTATGGTTTTCACAAAAACCAAATACTAAATAGTTCCAAAATTGACATAAATATGTTTTAAAAAAAGTTATATTATTAAATGATATAATATTAGTAAAAATATTGGTTTCTTCTATAAGACTTATATAATGATAGATATATCATTAATTAACCACTTGAGGTTTTCTTAGTTGTTTAGAGTATGTTTATTAACCATATAGTATAAGAATACAAGAGGACATGGTAAAAGTTAAACTAATTAACTAAGAGTTAAATCTAAAGGATATGGTTAATACGGTGACCTAAACTAGTCTGAAACCTAATTTTTGAAGTTATTTAGACCCATAACCACATTATCCACGAAATAAAAACATTTTGAGCCATTATAAACTGAAAATTTTTATATAATAAAATAATATTTCAAGCTTTTCTTAAAGTGACCCTCACCTCTCTTATAAAAGGGTATACCCCCTTCTCTTTATTCCACACCACCAATGCCATTTGGCTCAGAAAAAACCTACTAAAATAACCTCAAAAATGCCCTCACATCATCCTATATGCCGTACTTTGATCATAAATCCAACTTATGCAGCCCTTTTGATCAAATCAAAAGGAAGCACCTGAAGAAGAGGTAATAATTTCATCACCTCTTTAAAAGTTATCTTCTTCTCCCAATTCCTCTTTCTTTGTTTTTTTCCATACCAACATAACAGCTCTGGTAACTTATACATAATTTGATGTTATTATAAATATGGTACAACCATATTTATTATTATGTCCATCCAATGAATGAAAAAGTCTCCATATGTGCGTACGTACGGCTTACCATATCCACATCGCAGTGTAGTTGTTATTCAACACTTCATTATTTGGATGGGTATAATAATGATGTATAATTGATGTAAATAATAAATATAAAATTTTACTTGTTATTTATATATGATATAATATCCAATTATATACAATTTCACCTTTAATTGAATAATATTTTCATTCTTGCGTCCGTATAGATTACCGTCTCCACGAACGCGATGAGATTCATTCCCCATCATTACCATTCAAGAATAATTTTCATTTTATGATTAAATATTTTGTTTAAGAACTTAATATATATATGGATATTAATAAAATACATCATATCCATAACGATCATGACTTAACTAACAAAACGTTTAAAGGAAAATGAATTAGTTAACACCCCAAATGATGATACTACTAAAATATTATTAACAAAGCAATATTAGAAGACCATATATGATATCATATTTATGTATGTGGTTGTTGTATAATTTAATAACAAATGATTTATCTATTATACAGGAGGTTAATGTACCCTTCACTAATGAAAATTACAATGTAAGGGGTTTTTATCTCAATTTTTATTCCCAATAGATTCATGCTATATTTCCACTATTTCCTTTTGTGTGGTGTATGTACTTCCCATGATTGTATTCCTTTTATAATATACTTTAATTTATGGGTATTTACAAATTCCTTGTATGATCCTTCTTTCATGGGGTGTATGTTTCATAAGTTACCAAATTTTTAAGGGAATTTCTAATTTCGATTTCCACTGATAAAGTTTCATGGAAAATTCATTGATTATATTACTCCAAGATTATGTGTGTAATCACTATTTATTTATTTATGTAGTAATTTCCCCTCCCCTGTGTGTGGATATATTTTTAATACACATAATCACTCCATTGTAAAATTATCAAGTCATTGATATGAAATTGATAAGAGTAATCTTAACTGAATTTCAATTTATTGAGTTAATAATACATGTCATTGGTGTTGTTGTTACAAGAATATATGTGAATTTCCTATGATTTATTTACACTGATTATCCAATCATATTTAGTGTATTTATATTTTTCACACAAAACTATTCCATTGATTTTTCCTTAACCTAAGGATACCATCTTTATAAGAGATTTCATCTCAATTTACATTCTTTTGAGACTTCGTTGTTATTATGCACCAATTCAATTTTATATGGTGTATATATTTTACTTTAACATAATATGTCATGAATCCATTTATTCCATTGATATTATAATGTTTTTATTATCTAAATTATTTTTATATAAGCATCTCTCATTTGGTTAGGAACATTAACTAAAATATCATTTTAAATGTTTTAAAGATTTATTCTTCTAAATCTTTCTCAATAATGTCCATGTGTTAAAAATGATTTTAAGGATTTATTTTTATGGACATGAATGTTTTGAATTTAAAATTCCATTCAAAATATTCCAAGTGTTGTGATACACTTTGATTCAAAAATATCTTTTAAACGACTTCTTTGATAAATAGTGTGACTTTTAAATATTTTCCTGAAAAAGGGTATATTTCATTAAAATGGTTTTATTGATTAATTTAATAAATTTCAATATCCTTCATTGCATTTTATTATTTATTTAGGTTTATTTATTATAATTTAATTATCCATATTGTAATGAATAAGTTATGTTGGACTATGGATGTGCTATTTTTTATATCGTCCATGGTTTATGGTTAAAGTATTAATATTTCGTATTCTAGTTTTAATATGAATGTTTATGTTATGTTTATTCCTTTTCATATGAGGAATACATTTGACTTAGTAAGTGATGCGAGGAGCTCTATATAGATTCTTGATGCATCGGTAGGTCTCAGGAGACAAACTAGTGTCTTGGCACAAGGCCTTGACAAAATCTTATTTGTAGTCTTAGCATGAGGCCTTGAAATTGTGGTTATGATGTCCACCATTATGCAGTCCATCATTATGAAATTAGTTATTTATATTAAATGCGATTATTCTACTAGTTTAATATCAATGTGAATAAGTAAATGTAATTATTTGATTTATATTTTTGATATTATGATGAAATTGAAGTTTAAAAGGCCTGTGTTTTATACTTATACATTGCCTTACATGTTTATAATTATTTATGAATGTTTCCTCTATGTTTTAGTCCTTACTGAGAATATAAGATGACCCCTCTCTATGTTTTATTTTTCCCAGGATGTGAAGAAGTATATCAGGACTAACCTCTAGGAATATGCTAGGGGATATGAGTGTGTTCAAATGGGACACAATGTTGTTTTTATTTATTTCATGATTTAATGTAAATCTTATTTATATATCTAGTACTTCCAAGGCTACTGAAATAATCGATATTTCGAGACATGGCCTCTTGTGATCATGCCAATGAAATTTAATAATGCACTGACACTAGGTAACTAGTGTCAGGGCATTACAATTTGTATCAGAGAATGTTTAGTACAATCATGAGAAACTATATTTATAAAAACTCTAATTAGAGGACATTACCCTGAGATAGGCATTGAGGATTATTATAGAAGAACAACATAAATTTTTGGTAATGTTAATATTATGTGGGTTTTAGAAGGAATACATCCCTCTCTAGATACGAGCAGGTAGAGGAGGCTCAATAAATGAAGTACCTAGGGGTAGACCTTGAAAACACTACTTTGAGCTAGACACAGACGATAACTGATGCACGACAATGGGCCTTTTTTCACTCTTGGTAACGACACTCCCAGCTGATATTCTTAGCATAATTTGCATTTTCATTACAAACTGATTTGAATGATTTTCATATAAGATGAGAATAATTAACCATGGTTAATCGTAATGTGTTTTAGATTGAAAATAACGTTTCATGGTATCATATAAAAGATTTTATGACTACTATTACTCACATGATACATTCTTGTTTTAGTCAATAGCTAGATTCCAAGGAAGTCATAGTGACATTGAACATGATGTACAAGGTGGGAACGGTGGTCGAAATTAGAAATGAAATGGGAAGTTGATAGGTGTAAAAGGTATCGTGTTCATGACGAATTAGTTTTCAAAAAATATGATCGATAACATATATATTAACCAACTCCCTAACTCAACAATGAAGAGAAAATTGGTGAATGGTAAAAGATCCAGCAGTGGAGACCATGGAGAAAATAATGCTTTATTTCCATCATGCTGGAAATGTGGAAGAAGACACCTAGGAAAGTGTCTTAATAGAAAAAGGAAAGGATTTATGTGTGTGAAATAAAGACATAAAGTAATGAATTATTGAGAAAAATAAAGATTACTATGGAAGAAAATAGAAATGATCCAAATAATCCATTTACAATCATTTTTTGTAAATATAGGGAACCTTGGAATTACCCGAGTGAATTCCCTATTCTATAGGACAACATTTTGGTCAATGAAGAATCTATATTAAAATAAATTGATGGAGAAATGTTTAAAGGTATTAGTGTTCTTTGTTGATGTGATTACTTTGGTTGAGTTGTCTCTTGTATGTGAAACCCTATAGTTTGTTATGTGAAAATTCTATTTGAGGAAGAATTATATTTTCTATTGTGGATATATTTATAAAAAACCATTTGGGTTTATATTATCCTTGAATCTAAGGCAACTAAAAGTTATCATTTTTTGGGATGAAAATGGGAGGAATGAGATAACATTTGTTGTAAAATTATGTTAGGGTTATTTATAATAATTTATCTCATTTTGGTAATGTTATAAAATATATTTTTTGAAAAAGGAAAACATGCATACCATGTGACAAACCATCACATCACGCAATGCTTCGGGAATCGAATCCACAACCAAAGTGAGGCTAAAATTTCTTTCCTACCACTGTACTATGTGAAGTCCCTGGTTAGTGTGACTAATTATTTTTAGTTAAATAATTTTATTGAAAAATAATAAGTTGGATTGGGATCTTATTTTTATCAAATGGATATCCTAAGCATAATAAAATGATTTGATAACTAAGTGATAAATGTTATTTTGTAAGATGTTCGCTCTGTTGGAAACTCTATATGTCTAAGGAAAATAGAATACAATAGGATTTCATTTGAGGAGTAATGGTGGATTTTTATCAATGATTTCATTGTAGAATTTTAGTAATTTAGGTTATTTATAAAAATTATCAACCCATCATAGAGAATATGTGATTAAGTTAATTACATTTAAGTATGTGACTTTAATAGTATTCGATGTTATTTGGAGATACAATTTAACATGGAAGACTATGTAATCAAATTATTCTATGTTTTGTGTTTAAATATTAGTTTGGATTATATTAAAGGATTTTAAGGACAATTGTTAATTGAAGGGTATTTATTGAACTTTGGGTATTTTGTTTTAATTTTTGAAATTATGATTAGTATTTATTTCTCTAAAAGATTATCCTTTTTTGGGGATTATCTGATCTTGTACTAACCATTTTACTTTTGGTTATTAACTTTAGATATGATAAACAAGTACGTAATCCTTTGTGGATTATGTGATTCTCTGTACGTTGATTCTAGCACTTGAGGTGTGGCCAAGTCATCTTAAATACTCAACATCTGGAGTAAAAGATAAGTTTGTGGTAGAAATTAGATAATGATTGGAACTCTACTTATCAAGTATTTTTTATTATATGAATAAATTAATTCATAAAAAATAGGGAAACGATTATAAAACCAAAAATGTTTTATCCTAATACCTTACATTATTCACCATAGATTTATTGTATTAGGTCCCTCAATTTTCCACTCACTTGTCTGTTATTGATGACCTCAATAAATCATTATAAATTATTACATTTTTCCTCCAATTATAATTTCCACCAATTTTTTCCTATTTGAAATCCTAATTTGATGGCGACTTTTTAATATCCCTTTCCCTTTTATTAAGACTAAAATTTATTAACCCTATTTCCAATGTGGGTTTTCCACAAAGGTTCTTTTTATTTTTTACCTTTAATTTTCAAAGATAAATTTTATATTAAGAGAACACAATTTATTGAAGGAGGGAATAATGTAACACCCCAAGCTTCCACGGTACGCTTCCCTTTAAATAATACAAAAATGTGGGATGTACGTAACACCAAGTTCAAGCGCACCACGTCCTATTAATTTAGCCATTTAAAAAGAGGTTATGAATAGTAATAACCATATTTTTAATTATATATATATATCATATAATTATAACATTCATCCTTTTTGTTTCTAAGACATAATATAAAGACAAATTAAATTTTTCAAATAGAAGAAGTATTTTTTAAAAAATTCAGTTTTTACACCTTTTAATCGTGAACCCTTTATAATAAAATATTTGACACTCTTATATATTAAATTTTATGAAATTAAATTCTTCGTTAGATGTGGTAAATAAAAATTTAGTTTGGAATAATTTTTTGTGTTTTTCTGATAACTTTCATATTTTGATGAATAGTGAAAGATACTAAATTTTATTTGAAAACCAATTTTTAAATCAGAATAATTTATACTGTAAAATTATATATTTGAATGGTTTTGATGTAGAATTAGATTATATTTCTATCATTTAATCTAATGTGGGTCAATGGATGTAATATCACTTTTAAATTGGACATAAACACATATCAATCTTTTGATAGTTTTTACTTCTCAAAAACCTGCTTTCTGGTTTGGACAATTAAAATTAATCATAAATTAATTAATTCAACTTATATGTTTTGAATTTTTTAAAATATATATCTTTTTTTGGATTCGTAATATCAAAATTATATTACGGTGATTTTTTGGAATTGTTCTAAAAACTATCAATTTGTTATGAATAGTGAAAAACCCTACGTTGTTGTTGAAAAACCAACTTTTTATTTAAATTATTAATTATTTTATTTAAATTAATTTTATGTAAAAATATATACATAATTCCAGTATTAGTTCAATGTAATTCATTGGAGTCATTTTATAATAAAAATAGATGTGTAAAATTTTATTGAATTTTTTAACGTTTTTTACCCACCTTTTAGGAACATTAGCAAATTTATATAAAACGGAATTTTACTGCTTTTGTGAATTGAATTTCAAAAATATGAGATTCATATTTGACATCAATATGTAAAGTGTTGTTCAATAAGATGAAAATAATTTTTGTTGAATAGTGACTTTTGACTTTTATTTACCACGATTAAAAGTAAAAGGGTAATTAACAGAACAGATGATACAATAATTACCCTAACACATGTCCTAATTCTATTGGATAAGTTTTTTAGTCCATAATAAACCTTATTAATAAGATATGATCCTATTTGGCCCACATGGATTAGATTAATAAATTTATTATTATGTTATTTAATGAAGAGATAAAAGTGTTATATTCAAATTTTCATAACTAAATAATTTTTAATATAGGGTTATACATAAAATAAATTCGACTATAAATATTAAATAGAAAGGTAAACATTTTCCTACATCATGTTATTTTATTTATAATTTTTACACAGTAAATAATTAAATTTATTTATGAAACGATGATGATACAGTAATTACCTTATTAATGAATGATTAAAATAATTGATATTATAAATATAAAAATAAATGTAAATTGATACTTTTGATGCTTTAAAAAACTTTATAGATTAATAGGACATGTTAGGGTTCATTCAATAAATTTTTTTCGAAGTAATCTTGTTGTTACGACATTCAAAAAAAACCAATTACTAAATAGTGTTAAAATTGACAAAAATGAGTTTTTAAAATAAATATTATATTATTAAATGATATAATTTTTCTAAAAATATAATGTAATAAAAAAGTACGTATATAATTATTTATATATATTTAATTAACCACTTTTGGTTCTCTTGGTAGTTTATATTATGTTTATTAACCATATAGTGTTAGAATACAAGAAGACATGGTAAAGCTAAAACTAATTAACTAAGGGATAAAAATAAAATATAGGGTTAATATGGAGTCCTAAATTTGACAAAAACATATTGGATGAAATTATTTCAGGACACCCCCTACTTATCCTCTAAATTAATCCATTTTGAGCCATTATAAGCCAAAAAATATTATATAATAAAATAATATTTCAAGATTTTCCTATAGTGACCCTCACCTCAATTATAAAAGGGTACATCCCCCTCTCTTAATTTTACACCTACAAAGCCATTTCTCTTGGCCAAAACCTACTTATATATACTCCCAAATACACTAGATTCATCCTAGAGGCGTTACTTTGATAAAAAAATCAACCTAAGGATCCATTTTGATCAAATAAATAGGAATCACCTAAAGAAGAGGTAATAATTTCAACACCACATTCAAAGTTATTTTATTCTCCCATTTTATCTTTATTTGTTGATTACATAAATAATAATTCCATTAACTTATACATACTGTGATTTTATTATAAATATGGTACTACCATATTCACTATTCTATCCATCCTATTAACGAAAAAGTCACCATACGTGCATACGTACGACTTTCTGTCTCCATGTCGTGGTGTAGTTGTTATTCAACACATCATTATTTGGATGTGTATATTAATGATTTATAATATATGTAAATAAAAAATATAACATGTTAATTGTTTTATATATAGTATATAACATCCAATTATATACGATGTCACCTTGAATTAAATGATATTGTCGTCGTGCGTACGTATGGATTACCGTATCCACGAACGCGATGAGATTCATTATGCATCGTAACCATTCAAAATTAATTTCCATTTTATGATTAAAAATAATGTTTAAGAACATAATATAATTATGGATATAAATAAAATACATTCTATCCGTAGAAATCATGAATTACGTAACAATGTATAATAAGGAAAATGAATCTGTTAACACACGAAACAATGATACTACTAAAATATTATTAAAAAACTAATATTTGAAGATCATGTATGATATAATATTTAACTATATGGTTATTTTATAATTTAATAACAATTTTTTAACTATTATACAATAGTTTAACATACCCTCTACTAAGTAAAATTATAAGGAAATGAGTTTTCATCTCACTTCTTATTCCCGTGAGATTAATGCTATATTGCCACTATTTTCATTCATGTGACGTATGTACTACCCTAGATTGTATTCCTTGTATAATTTACTTTAATTTATTTGTATTTACAACTTCCTTTTATGATACTTCTTTAATGAGGTGTATGTATCTTATGTTACCAAATCGGTAAGGAAATTCTAATTTGGATTTCCACTCATTGGGATTCACGCAAATATCATTGATTATTTTACTCCAAGATTATGTGTGAAATAACTATTTATTTTTTTATTTAGTAATTTTTACTCCCCTATGTGTGGATATACTTTTTATACACATAATCACTCAAATTATAAATTATCAAGTCATCGATATGAACTTGATAGGTGCAATTTGGTGTTGTTGTTACAAGAATATATGGGAATGTCCTCTGATTGATTTACCTGGAATATCCAATCATATTGACTGTATTTATATTTTTCACACATAATTATGTAATTTATTTATCCTTAACCTAAGGATAAAATCTTTATAAGTGATTTATTCTCAATTTAAATTCTATTGAGACTTTGTTGTTGTTATTCAACAAGTCACTTTTAAATGGTGTATATACTACACTTTGACATATTATATCATGAATCCCTTTATTCTCATGATATTATAAATTTTTTCTTACCTCAATTATTTGTATAAAGTTAACTATTATTTGGTTTGGAACCCTGACTAAAATATATTTTTAAATGTTTTAATGATTTATTCTTCTAAATCATTATCATTAATGTCCATGTTTTAAAAATGATTTTAAGGATTTATTTAAATGGACATGAATGTTTGGAAATTAAAATTCCATTAAAATGTTACAAAGTGGTATGAGAAACTTTGATTGAAAAATCTATTTTAAACGTCTTCTTTGATAAATACTGTGACTTTTAAATGTGTTCAAGAAAAAGGGTATAATTCTTTCAAATAGTTTTACTGATTATTTTCATCAATGAAAGTATCCTTCATTGTATTTTATTCTATATTGGGGTTGATTTATTATAATAAAATTATCAATATTGTATTGAATAAGTTATGTTTTACTGTGGATGTTTTATTTCTATATGATTCATGGATTACTGTTAATGTATTAACATTTAATATTCTAGTTTTAATATGAATGTTTGTGTTATGTTTCAACCTTATCATATGAGGAATGAATTGGACTAATTAAGTAACCGGTGGAGCCTTCTATTTCTTGTCAATGAATCAGTAGGTCTCATGAGACAAAGTAGTATCTTGGCATAAGGCCTTGACGAAATATTATTTGTAGTCTTGTCATGAGGCCTTGACTATGGCGTTATGATGTCCGACATTGTGCATTCCATCATTATGAAATTAGATGTTGATATTACATGCGATTATTCGACTAGTAGAATATCCATGTGAATAAGTAAATGGAATTATTTGATTTTTTTTGACATATTATGATGAAATTTATGTTTAAAAGGCTTGTGTTTTAGTCTTATACATTTCCTTAAATGTTTAAGTTTTTTTATGAAAGTTTTTTCTATATTGTTATCTTTAATGAGCATTTGAGATCACTGCTTTTTATGTATTATTTTTCCTTGGATGTGAAGAAGTATATCATGATTAACCTCTAGAAATTGGATAAAGGATATGAGTGTGTGAAAAGGTGACACAATGTTGTTTTTATTTATTTCATGATGTAATGTAAAACTTATGTATGTATCTAGAACATCCAAGGCAACTAAAGCAGTCAGTCTTTCTAGACTTTATCTCTTATAATCATGCCAATGATATGTAATAATGCACCGACTCAAGGTAATTGGGTTTAGGGCATTGCAAAGAGTTTTCAATCATTCAAAAATGATTTATAACCTTTATCGAGTCAAACTAATTTAATCCCTATGTTTTTCATCAATTGAATTTTCCCAAATGGTGTTACAGGAAATATGGTTGATGTCGAAGGGAAATTGGATATTCAAAACATATTTTTCATTAAAAGGTTCTATATAAGGGTAATAAGGTTTAAGCTTATTTACATATTATCTTCTATATATGGTCATGGGGTTTTACCCTTATATAGATCTCACACCAAGATTTAACCTTATGCAACTCTTGTCAACACTTATGTTACCCTATGAAATATGGGTTTACTCATACACAACTCTGCACTACCATTATATAACTATAAGATGAAAGTCGTTACCCTTATGTAGAATCTCTGGAAATATTATGAAACCTTTGAAAACCTACGAGTATCTATAAAAAATGCATAGTAATAATTTCCAAATTCTAGATTTACCTTTAAAGATGAAGGACTGATCCTTATACAAGTTGTGGATTTCTCTTGCCTACCTTTAGGTAAGCCAGTATTACCCTAACACTAGAAAGACAACACTCATGAAATACAATATATATCACTCTTAAAATTACATTGATAGTGTTTTAAAAATATTGATCCCTTAATATTTTGGGGATACCCTTATGCAACACCTCTTGTGTAAGGTTAGAAGGTCCTTTCCATTATATGAAACCAATTCACTATGTAAGAGTGAATATTAATTTAAATAAATTTTATTTTGATTAATTATTCATTATAAACTTAAACCAGAAGGGTTATAAAGAGAATGGAATGTCCTCAAAAAATATGGAACCAAAAGAAACATCATAATCCAAAGAACATACCTAAAATAAAGGATCAAGATGTTATAATGGAAATTTCTATCCGATCATTTCCAACCCTCTATTAGGAGTAACATTCATCCAGTTAACCTAGTCGCCTATTAGTATTTTATTATCAATGTCCTATCTTAAAATTTTATCAAATATTTCATATTTTACCAATGAAATTGTTGGTAATAAATATAACTACCCTTTCTTTTCAAACATTAACCTTACATCACTTTTGTGGAATACTTAAAACCTTACACAAGCAAACACCCAAAGACCATGTCACCTTTGTGCCTTTGGATTCTCGGAAAAAAATTTCTATCATGATGAATGATATTAAATGTTTTTCTTGATGATCAACCCCTTATTAATAATACAAAAAAAATTATTCATAACAATTTGAAATGATACATTAGAATGGGGTTGGTTTTAACTCTAGTTAAGGGAAAATAAAGGAAATGTGAAAGTATAAAATGAACCTAAGTGTATGATAACATGATAAAAACATTCTGAGACCAAACCCTGAGAATA
The DNA here is from genome assembly GCA_963277665.1 of Viscum album. Lineage (NCBI taxonomy): Eukaryota > Viridiplantae > Streptophyta > Magnoliopsida > Santalales > Viscaceae > Viscum > Viscum album. The sequence continues at coordinate 1,399,301,360 of OY728121.1, read as the reverse complement.
AAAGATCATAACCATGAATCATAGTATATAGGTTGGAAATTCATAAGACAAAAATTATAAGTGAATCAAGAGAATACGACATAAAATCAAAACTGAGGAATAAGGCAAGGGATTTGTGGTATAAACATAATAATAGAAAATATTATGTCAAGGATACCTACCATGACCTTTATATCATGTCAAGCTTTAGCTACAACCGGTTTACCAGCTTATTTTCATGATTGGGCTACAAAATGTGTACGTTCTTATTTTTACACATGGGCTATAACCGGTAGACCCTCTTAGTTCCATGAATGGGATTTAAACCATGTACCCTCTTACTTTGAGGCATAGGATATAACTCGTTTACCCTCTTACCTTTAGGATTGGTCTACAAGACGTGTATCCATATTACTTTACAACAAGGGATACCACCCTTACACCCTTTGGGCTCATATTTAAATTATCATTACCCAATGAAAATTAGGGAGATATAGGTCCCAACCATATCCTTATAAAATCATACATACTTATGACAGAATATAATAAAACATTCATCATATCATTACCAGTAAAAAGAGATGTATTTTATATACAAAAAATCATGACCCATTAAATTAAATGGGAATCATTAAAATTGCACCACGTCATAACCTATGGAAAATAGATAGGTTTTCTAATCATTTTGTTAAACCATAACCTAAGAAAAGAATCGAATTTCAAATTCATATATATCATGGAAGATAAATATATTTCATAAGAATTATTCTATCAAAAAATAAAGCAATCAAGAATGAATATGAATGGAACCTTTAGATCATTTCCCATAAGGATATGATTAACATCCATGAATGTTATCTTATATGGAAAATAGTTTGGAAATATCATTTAAAAAATTTTGTGATTAAAATATCCATTTCTATTTGAAAAATCATATTTGAAACATAAAAAATTAGAAAACTATTTTCAAGAAAATTATATTGAATGCTTAGAATGAATTCATGAAATTCTTTGGAAATAATTTTTTCATTGATAACTAATTTATAAAAAAAACTCGAATATTTTGAAATAAAATTCATTTAAAAAAAATTTAATATTTAAAAATATAATTAGAGTGAATGAAGGTCATTATGGAAGTTAAATCTCTACATGCTGGACATTCCTTTTCCACTGAAAAGAGATTAAAAAATTATCCCATCTAGAAAAAAAAGAGATTTCATTTTGGAAACCCATTTTTTTAATAGTTAAAACAGGGTTATAAATGAATTTAAAATACCATAGTATAATATTAGAATATTTTTGGAAATTATTTATATAACATGGACTTGACGAAACATAGATTTCCAAATGAAGATAGATATAAAGTCAGAAATTCATAAAAAACAAATTCTTGACCCCCTTTTATACTAAAGAGTGAAAAATTATACATTAACTATTTATAACCTGAATAACTAGAGGGTAATAAAAATCAGGAGAGTTATTTAGTGATGAATCATAATATTTTATCAATGAAAACATAATAAAAAATAATGTGAACAAATGATAAATTATTTCAATAAACTCTTAAAACATTCTAACTCTGAATCATACTCCACACGTAAGAAAATAAAATTTCACAGAGCATAAAAATATCTCGAAAAGAATAATATTCATGATATTAAATGTACAAGTAATTATATTCACCTCATAGAAAAATATAGGTGCATGACATGACATGTGTCTCACAGAAGGTAAAAATGAGATGAAATTACATTACCAAATTGGTAAATTTTCAAAAGTAAACCCCTTGAGAGAGAGATCATAAAATAGATATATAAATACTTAAAATTTTAATTATAATATGCATATAATACATTCATGGGTAGCATATATACCACATAAATAAAATTAGTGGTGTATAATCCATGTATCTCATGGAAAAAATTAGAGATGAACTTACATTACCTTATGTATTAACTTTCTTCACCCATATACAAGACTGTATTACAATACATATAAGTTCATTATAAATTTATCAAACAACCATAATCACATATATCTTACCATATATTTTTTTTATGACCTTATAAAATAAATTTATAAACAATTATATATTAAAGTAAATTTGTTTGGAAATAACCGCTATGTTTATGTTACATGTTTTGAATTGTCATTATTGATAATATTAGTAAAATAATCATTTAAAAATTACATAATTTAAATAATTAATTTTATATCATATATATTTATTATAAATACATTTATAATATTCTATAAATTATTGTTATATGAATTAGAAAACAACGTTCAGGATTGTTTCCATTTTCCTAGCATATTGAAAGAAGGTAAATGGAATATATGATTATATGTACATAACATAATTACAGTAGAATATTATTTCACATATAGAATTTAATATTATTAAACCCATATTTAATATATTCCATTTAATGTTTGAATGAACCACATCGTTTTGAAAAGGCATCGGTATACATTCCCACAAATGAAATTATCATATTTACCTTAAATAAAAATCATGAACGTAGGATTTACATAATAAATAGATAAGTACAATTAAGTTATAAATATCAAATATATCATATAAAAACAGTGTTTCAATCATAATTTCCCAACATAAGTTATGGTAAATGAAAAATTAACAACATCAATTCCAAACGTGATAGTTCGTTGTACATAAATATGGTAAATTCATTACACATTAGATGGAAGTGTTTGTTAGTATTGGTAGAACCATTATCATAAAACAATATTAGTGTATTAAGGATATTGAGGATATTATGAGGGAATTTAAAAAGAATAATTTTGGTGGTGGATAATGAAAATAAAATAAATGAGATTGATGAATGATGTTACTTCTTCTTTGGGTAACTCTTATTGGTTTGCAACAAAGGGATTCCTTGATAGGATTTATGTCAAAAAGGAGGCTTCTAGAAGGAAGGGAGGGATTTTTGTCTCTTTAATGTGTAGTTATTGGCTGATACTATGTTTTTTAGAGGTGTTAATATTAGGGAGACTTTTTGGCCTTTAATAGGGAAGGGAGGGGACACACATGGTATTTTTAAAACAAGGTTCGGTGTTCCCACGTTTATACCTAAAAAAGTCATAAAAAACTGAAAATACTCAATAATGGAAGGCTTATGAACGAAATGTATCCATACAATGGGGTTTTTAAAAAAATTTATAGGTCATTTTGGAGTATATGTTTAAGGTTTATCTCCTTTTCAAGCATAATATGTCTTTAATCACTAGATTTAATCTTAATCATTAATAGTAATATATTTTTGTAAAAAAATAAGTTGATACTAGTATAATATTAATATAAAACTTATTTTAACTTATATTGTCTATTTCTATAAATTAAATTTTTAGAAGAAGAAAAATCATATTTAATGATAATATGGTATATTTGATTAAAGAGTGATGTAACACCCCAAGATTTCGTAGTACGTTATTTTTTCAAAGTAATTCAATAACTTGCAGTATATGCAACACCGAGTTCAAGCACACCACGACTTACCAAACTAGCTGTTCAAAAGAGGTTATGAATAGTATTAACTAAATTTTGAACTTAATACAATACTTATAATTTTAGAATCCATATTATGAGTTCCGAATACATAATGAAAAAAAAATTCATTTTTTTTAGAAAAAAGAAGTATTTTTTAAAAAAATGCAAATTTACCGCCTTTTAATGGTGAACCCATTTTAAATCCAATATATGAACTTTTAATATATTAAATTTGAAAAAAAAATCTTCTTTAGAATAGGGACATAAGAATTTAATTTCAATAAATTTTTGGTGTTTTTCTGATAACTTTCATATTTAGGTGAATAGTGAAAAATAATACATTTTAACTGAAAACAAATTTTTTAATAAAAAAAATTTGTACTATTAATTATAAATTTTAATGGTTTTTAAGTATTAATAGATTATATTTTTACCATTTACAACAATTTTATTCATTGGAAATAATTTCACTTTGAAATTAAACATAAACAAGTATAAATATTTTGTTAGTTATTATTTCTTAAAAACACGCTTTGTGGTTTTGACAACGGGAATTAATTTTAAATTAATAAATGAAACTTCTATGTTTTTAATTTGGTAAAATAGATATAATTTTTGAATTCATAATATCAAAATTATCTTAGGGTGTGATTTTGGTATTTTTCTGAAAACTTTCAATTTTTGGTGAATATTGAAAAACACTAAGTTATTGGCTGAAACTGAATTTTTATTTAAATAATTATTTATTTTATTTTATTTATTTTAAGCTAAAATAGATACATAATACCTATATAATTTCTTTATAATTCATTTGAGTCATTTTATAATATGTTTAGATATATAAAAATTTTATTGAACTTTTTACAATCTTTTACCCACCTCCTAGGAGAATTTGCAAATTTGCATAAAACATAATTTTACCATTCCTGTGAGTTGAATTTCAAAAATTAAAGTGATTCTGTTAACCTCAGTATGTAAAATTTGGTTCAATAATATGAAAATAATTTTTCGTGCATATTAACCGTTGACTATTATTTACCCTAGTTAAAGGTAAATAGGGTAATTTAAGGTAAAAAGAATATTATAATAATAAAAAATTACCTTAACACTTTTCCTAACCATATTGGATGAGTCATTTCCAGACATGGGAATCCTTCGGTCTATTTTAGGACCCCATTAAGCCACTTATGTTTGATAATGACACTTTATTTTAATGAACTTAACGTTAAGGAAAAAATGACATAAACAAATATCTTTTAATAAATAAATTTTTACAAGAGGTTATATAAGTCATATTTTGGATATAAATATTCATTGGTAAGATAAAAATATTTCCTATATTATGATATATATTTTTATAATTTTTATACATCAAATAAATTAAAATATTCATGACACAATAATGATATTGTATTTACCTCATTAATAAATGATTTAAACAAATTAGATTATTAATATTAAAACTATATCCCAAACCTATAAAATTCTTATTGGATGATTTTATTTTGACCGTGAGTCATCTTACCTATGATGTTAATTAGTTTTCAACTATTAGAATCCAAATATCACAATATAATAAAATAATATTTTCTCATTTTCCTAAAGAGCCCCTCCTCCCCCTTATAAAAGGATACCACTTCTAACCCATTCCACACACCTCTCAATCCCCTTGGATTGTCCAACCCCGGCCCAAATAAGCTCTGAATATCCCTATAGTACACCTATATGCCTTACCATAGGCATAAGTCACTTCAAAAAGTCTTTTTGGTTCAAACCAAAGGAAGTTACCCAAATTAAAGGTAACGGTTTCTCTTAAATTATTTTTTTTTATTTTTTTTATTTTACATCTCCAACCCCCATAAACTCTTTTTATTCCTTTATTTTATGACAACAACAGTATCCTCAATTTAATAGGATGTGTTTATGAGAATTATTTTAACTAGAATTACACACACCTCCATCTAATGGGTGAAGAACATACTGTTTTTGTGTTTGGAAAACTAACGCCTCACGAAATGAAGATTGTTTGATTATCTCCTACTGCCTCTCATGGTGCCCATTAATATTTTACTTTATTTATATATGATATATATATTATGTTAATTTTTTCTTTGTTCTTCTATATTTTCCATTTATAAAATACCTTTATCGTTTCTATCATGGGTAAAATGCGATAATTTCATTTGAGAAGTGCAGACTGTTGCCCCCTCAAAGTAATACAACTTGTTAATGACTTATGTGATACATATAAAGAATGGAGTTAATGATATTATATATGATATTATACTAGAATTATAATACACTTATTTATAATTATTTCTTAATTTCATTAAAATAAAAAATAGAAATGAAAGTAGCGTTCATGCTTATGTCCGGCTTACCGTCTCCATAAATAGTGCATTTCATGTCTTATCTCCAAATGTTATGTACTGTTATAAATACATATATATATATAATGGAAATATATGATATATATTAAATCCAAATTTCGTGATATCATTCTATAGATAATGGAATTTCGACAACATGGACAATTTATAATTATATTAAGTTCATTTTTGACTCATGTTCCAAACATCGACAAAATGTCCGATATGAACTCAAATAATTAACTAATAGTAATATCAAGGTAATAAGTGATATTAAAGGAATAATAAACTTGATAATATTATCAAGCAAGTAGAAATTAACATAATTTTATTATTCTGGAATTAAAATGAACATACGAGCGAGTCAAGTCGGACACGTGGTAAGGGGTTTTCATCTAACATTTAATTCCATGAGATTTCAATTATTCACCACTTATTTATTTCATGTGGTGTATTGTATTCTTCCATTTGAAATATATTATCATGATACCCTTTATATTCATGATACTCAGTGATTCATTTAATGGTTATTGACAATTGTTCATATGACTCAGTTGATTACAATAAGGTAAGGGTTAATTCTACAACATATTCATTATTGAAGGTTGTTTATATGTAATTATCTATTGGGACCTCTTTATCATCCACATCCATGTTTTCATAAAAATTTATTCCAAAACATTTTTACTATTTAGTAGAAAATGGGTAAATGTCATTTATACCCTTGTTTGAATTTTTATAAGATGTTTTTAAAGGAATCTTTTTGTCGTTTTCCAAACATGGTACTTTATGACCTTTTCGACAAAATTAAGGTAAGAATTTTTTTTAACTTATACGGCGGGTGTGGCTATTTTCCACCATTATAAAATCATTAAAGCTTCTCTTACAATCTTATAATAATATTTCCAAATTAAATGTTTTCTTTTATAATTTTATGAATTTTAAATGATTTTAAAATATAAAGTGATATTTCTTTAAAAAAGGTTTTTATTTCATCTACATCAACAACCTTTGATTGATTTTAAGCTTATTTGATGTTGATTTATTATGATACAAAACTTCCATATTTTATAGAAGGTTTTGTGATATGTTTGACTATGGATGTGTTATTTTTAAACTATTCATAGTTTATGGATAAAGTATTGACATTTTGTATTCTAGTTCTAATACGAATGTTTATGTTATATTTAAACCTTTTTATATGAGTAATGAATTGGACATAGTATATGACGGGTAGAGCCTGCTATAGCTCCTCGATGCATCGGTAGTTCTCATGAGATAAACTAGTGTCTTGGCACAAGGCCTTGACAAAATCTTATTTGTAGTCATGGAACAAGGCTTTGACATGTGGTTATGAAAGTGTCGCATTATTAATTTCATCATTATGAAAGTGGATATAGATTTTTCATGTGATTATTTTACTTGTAGAATATCCATGTGAGTACGTCAATGACATTATTTTGATTTATATTTTCTATATTATGATGATGTTTATGTTGAAAAGGATTTTGTTTTAGTTTTATACATTGAATTAAATGTTAATGCTTATTTATTAATGTTTCTGCCATATAGTTATCCTTACTGAGCATCTGAGCTCACTCATTTCTATGTTTCATTTTTCCCAATATGTGAAGAAGTATATTATGCTGACTTGTAATGATAGTCTATGGGATTTTGAGTATTTTCTATGGAAACATTGTTGTTGTATTTTTCCATTTTATGATGTAATGTAAACCTTATAAATGTATCTAGTACTTCCAAAGCTACTAAAATAATCGGTCTTTTGAGACTTGATATTTTATGATCTTTCAAATGATAGATAATATTGCACCGACTCTGGGCTTTTGGGGTCTGGGCGTTATAGTTTAAATTAGAGAAAGTTTAGAAATAACCCTGGAAATTGGATTTAGTTAAGCTTGGATTATAACACATTACCCAAAGATGGACTTTGAGGATTAGTATAGAAGAACTTTCTAGAATTTTGGTAATGTAGAGATTTTGTGATTTTTCCATGAAAATACATCCCTATCTGGATAAGAGTTGGTAGAGGAAGCTCTGTCACAGATGTACTTAGGGGTAAAACCTGAAAACACCACTTTTAGAAAGACTCAAACAGGAACCAGTGCACAACTACCAGCCTTGCTGCATTCTTGGTTATGACACTCCCTGGGGATATGCTTAGGATAATTCTCATTTTTGTTACAAATAATTATGAAGGATATACAAGTATATACCTCATCAAATAAAATATTTTATTGTTATGGATTATATCTATAAACTATTGAATTTACGTTTGGTATTTTACATGTTTATAATTATTCATTGAAATTCATTAACTGACTTAGTGTATTCCATTTTATAGAAATGGCTCCATGTAGAAGGAATGTGAACTTCTATAATACGTATGATCCAAATATTAATAAGTATAATAACTTTCACGGTATTAAGGAAAAATTTATCGGAGAAATAGTCTTTCGAGTATTCTCAACATATGAAGAAATAGTATCGTGTGTTAATAACATAAGTAAAGAATTCTATGAGTCCTATGGATTTGAAGGGAATCAAGAGAAGAAAAGGATGGAAGAGAAAAAGTCGGATAAAGGGAAGAGAGAAAATAAGGATTTTACCATATATGATAACTATGGAAAGAATCACCTTGGTAAATGCTTGGAGGTTATGAGAGTTTTTTATAAGTGTAGAGAAAAAAGGACACCAAGTACGTGATTACAAGGGTAAGAAAAAAGTTTGAAATGTACAATGCTTTACCTACATAGAGTTGGGAAACTACACAAATCAATGTCCAAATCATCAGAGTATACCCCAAATAATTCTATTATATAATAATAATGTAATGATACTACTAAGGATGAAGAGGAATGATTAGATTTCTTACGTTGTTATTAAATTATTGTGTCATTTGAGTACTGTATGAATGATGTACATGTTATAAGAATTATAGAGTATATAATGATTGTACTGCAGTACTATTTCATTAAGGACTTGAGATTGTGTGTAACCAATAAAAGAGACTAAATAGAAGGTTTAATTTTTGGAAAATATATGGTTGAGAGAAAGATATACCACAATATGGTTCGGATACGGAGGTAGTGATTTTGGAATAATACATGATTTATTTGGATAAATTATATTGGATAATCTTGACTACCTTAAGACTAATTAATGATTTGTATATTCTATCATTGTCCGAGTCTACAACATTTTTGGATAGAATAAGTATATCCAGTATTCTATAAGGAATAAGGGAGCGTTCATGTAATCAATAAGGTTTTAGGGTAATTCAGGATGTTGCAATGTTTTAAAAGAATACATGATAAAGGTGTTCAGATGTTATTCCCTAGAAAAAAGGATCTTTATTGTGTTTACCTTCCTTATAAATTATGGACTTTGAGTTTGGACAGAAATATTTGGGATAATTTTATTTTGAGATTATTTATGTATTTCCACAAAAAGTACAGCCTGGAGGTCGGGCGGCAACCCGTCGTGTTTGGCAAGGCCATGAGACTTGAACCCGCAACCGAAGGGTGACAAAGGTGTATCACCTACCACTGGACCATGTGATGTCCTGGAATGAATAATGTAGTTTTTTTAAAACTTTCTAGTAGATTATTTATAAATACATTTTTTTAGAACCTTATATAAATAGGAAAAATAGAATATTTTTTAAGTTCTATTATCTTTTAGAGTGAAAGAAGAGTTTGTGGTAGAATTTAGTTAAAGGATGGAACTCTACTTGTCAAATATATTTTTCTTCTTCTATTATTATATGAAGAAATTAACTCTCAAATATTATGTAAGGGATATTAAAACAAAAAATGATTTATCGTAATACCTTATGTTTTTTTGAACTAATGCTATTCTAAATCATCATAGATGGATGGCTTTGAGGCCCTAAATTATATATTGGTTTGTAATTTATGTCCTTAATAACTCGCTATAAATATTTACATTTTTCCTCCAATCATGTGTCTCAAATTTCCACCAATGTTCTGTTAATAAAGATCATAATTTGGTAGTGACTTTTTCATTCCCCTTTCCCACTTATTAAGACTAAATTTTGTTAACACAATTTTTGATGTGAGTTTTACCACAATGGTATTTTCTATTTTGAACCTTTTATATTTGAAGAAAATTTTCAAATTGAGAGGATAAAATTTATTTAAGGGGGAAGAATGTAACACCCCATGAGTTCATAGTACATTATTTATTCAAAGTAATTCAATAACTTCCACTACAGGCAACACCGAGTTCAAGCACACCACGACTTACCAAACTAGCCGTTCAAAAGAGGTTATGAATAGTATTAACTAAATTTTGAACTTTATATAATCCACATAATTTTAGAATCCATATTATTACTTTCTTAGACATGATAAAAAATCAAATACATTTTTTTCAGATAAAAGAAGTATTTTTTTAAAAATGCAATTTTACCGCCTTTTAATGGTGAACTCTTTTTAAATCCAATATTTGAAACCATTACATATTAAATTTGAAAAAATAAACTTCTTCTTTATAATAGGGACATAAAAATTTAGTTTCAATAAATGTTTGGTGTTTTTCGGATAAATTTCATATTTGGGTGATTAGTTAAAATACTCTATTTTAACTGAAAACAACTTTTTTAATAAAAATAATTTGTAGTGTTAAATTATAAATTTTAATGGTTTTGTATTATAAATATAATATATTTTTACCTTTTAATCCATGGTTATTCATTGGAAATAATTTCACTTTGAAATTGAACAAAAACAAGTATCAATCTTTTGTAAGTTATTATTTCTTAAAAACACGTTTTTTGGTTTTGACAACGGGAATTAATTATAAATTAATAAATGAAACTTACATGTTTTTAATATGGTAAAATAGACTTAATTTTTTAATTCAGAATATGAAAATTATCTTAGGGTTAAATTTTGGTATTTTTCCGAATACATTCAATTTTTTATGAATAGTGAAAAACACTGAGTTATTGGTTAAAACCGAATTTTTATTTAAATAATTATTTATTTTATATAAATTTATTTTAGGTCAAAATAGATACATAATACTTATATAAGTTCAATATAATTCATTGTAGTTATTTTATAATATGTTTTGATATATAGAAATTTTATTGAACTTTTTACCGTATTTTACCAACCTCCTAGGAGAATTTTCAAATTTTCATAAAACATAATATTAAAAATTTTGTGAGTTGAATTTAAAAAATTTGAGACAGAGTTTCCCTCATTAAGTAAAATATTGTTCAATAAGATGAAAATAATTTTTGGTGAATAGAAACTTTGGACTTTTATTTACCCTGGTTAAAGATAAATATGGTAATTCAAGATAAAAAGACTATTATAATAATACAAAATTACCTTAACACATGCCCTAACATTATTTGATGAGTCATGGCCAACCATGGACATCCTTGTGTCGATTTTGGGACCCCATGGAGCCACTTATGAATTCTAATGACACTTTATTTTAATTAACTTAAAGTTATGGAAAAATGACATAAACAAATATCTTTTAGTAAATCAATTTTTAAAAGGGGTTATATAAGTCATATTTTAAACTATAAATATTAATTGGAAATATAAAAATATTTCATAAATTATGGAATTTTTTAATAATTTTTATACATAAAATAAATTAAATTATTTAAGACACAATAATTATGTAGTATTTACCTCAATAATAAATTATTTAAAGAAATTAGATTATTAATATTATAACTATATCCATGACCTGTACAATTTTGTTGGATGATTTTATTTCGACCATGAGTCATCTTATCTTTGACTTTAATTAGTTTTGGACCATTATAAACTGAATATCACTATATAATTAAACATTATTTTCACATTTCCTAAAGAGCCCCTCCTCCCCCTTATAAAAGGACACCACTTCAAACCCATTCCACACACCTCTCAAGCCCCTTGGATTGTCCAAAACCTACCCAAATAATCTCTAATGATCCCTATCTTACACAAAGTAGCCTTACCTTAGGCAGAAGTCCCTTCAATAATTCCTTTTGTTTCAAAACAAAGAAAGTTACCCAAATTAAAGGTAATGGTTTCTCTTAAATTATTTTCTTTTATTTTGTTTTATTTTACTTCTCCAACCACCATAAACTTTTTTATTCCATTATTTTATGATAAAAAGAGTTTCCTAAATATACTATGTTGTTTTTATGAGAAGTATTTGTACTACACTTGCACACGCCTCCATCTAATGGGCGAAGAACACACTATTTCTGTGCTTGGAAAACTAACGCCTCACGAAACAATGATTGTTCGATTATCTCCTACCGCCTCTCATGGTGGCCATTAATATGGAACGATATTTATATATGATATATATATTATTTTTATATTTTCTTTTTTCTTTTTTATTTTCCATTTATATCATACCTTTATGGTTTCTATTATGGGTAAAACACGATAATATCATTTAAGAAGTGCAGACTACTGCCCCCTCAAAGTGATATGAATCATTAATGACTTATGTGGGATGAATAAAGTATGAGGTTAATGATATAATATATGATATTATACTGTAATTATAATATACCTATGTATCATTATTTTTTAATTCCATTAAAATACAAAATATAAATGAAAGTAGTGTTCATGCGTATGTATGGCTTACCGTCTCCACGAACAGTGCATTTCATTTCTTATCTCCAAATGTTATGTACTGTTATAAATATATATATATATATAATGTAAATATAAGATATTTATGAAACCTAAACATGTAATATCATTCTATATAATGGAATTTTGACAACATGGACAGTTTATAATTATAAAAAATTCATTTTTGACTCAAGTTCAGAACATCGACAAAATGTCCGATATGAACTCATATAATTAACTAATTGTTATAGCAAGGTAATAAGTGATATAAGAGGAATGGTAAACATTAAAATATTCTTAATAAAGTAGAAATTAACTTATGTTTATTATTCAGGAATAACAAGGAACATACGAGAGATTCAAGTCGGACACATGGTAAGTGGTTTCACATCTCACTTTTAATTCGGTGAGATTTCCATTGTTCCCCACTTATTTATTGCATGTGGTGTATTTTGTACTGAAACGTGATATATATTATCATGATTCTATTTATATTCATGATATATTGTGATTAATTTGGTGGTTATTGAGTATTTTTCATACGACTCGGTTGATTACAATGAGGTAAGGGTTAATTCTACATCCTCTTCATTATTCAAGGTTGTTTATATGTAATTATCTACTGGGACCTCTTTATCATCCACATCTATGTTTTCCTAAAAATTTATTCCAAAACATTTTTACTATTTACTAGATAATGGGTTAATTTCATTTATACCATTGTTTTACTTTTTATACTATTTTTTTAAGGGAATCTTTCCGTCGTTTTCCAAACAAGGTACTTTATGACCTTTTCGAAAAAATTAAGGTATGAATGTTTTTTTAACCTATACAGCAGGTGCGGATATTTTCCACCATTATAATATCATCAAAACTTCCCTTACAAGGTTATAATAATATTTCCAAAATAAATTTTTTCTTTTATAACTATATAAATTTTAAATGATTTTAAAATAGAATGAGATATTTCTTTAAAAAATGTTTTGATTTCATCTATGTCAACATCTTTTAGTGGATTTTAAGCTTATTTGAAATTGATTTATTATGATACAAAAATTCTATATTGTATTTATGGATTTTTGATATGTTTGACCATGGATGTGTTATTTTTACAGCATTCACAGTTTATGGATAATGTATTGACATTTTGTTTGATAGTTCTAATACAAATGATTGTGTTAAATTTAAACCTTTTCATATGAGGAATGAATTGGACTTAGTATGTGACATGTAGAGCTCGTTATAGCTCCTCGATGAATCAGTAGGTCTCATGAGACAAACTAGTATCATGGTATAGGGCCTTGAAAAAATCTTATTTGTAGTCTTATCACAAGGCCTTGACTATGTGGTTTTGAAAGTCTGGCATTATGCATTCCATCATTATGAAAGTGGCTATTGATATTGCATGTAATTATTCGACTAGTAGAATATCTATGTGAGTATGTAAATAGAATTATTTTGATTTATATTTTCCATATTATTATGAAGTTTATGTTGAAAAGGATTTTGTTTTAGTTTTATACATTTCCTTAAATGTTAATGCTTATTTATGAAATTTTCCACTATATTGTCATCCTTACTAAGCATCTGAGCTCACCCCTTTCTAGGTTTTATTTTTCCCAAGATGCGACAAAGTATATTGTGACTGACCTGCAGGGATGGTCTATGGGATTTTCAATGTTGTCTATGGAAATAATATTGTTGTAGTCTTCCATTTTATGATGTAATGTAAACCTTATGAATGTATCTCATACTCCCAATACTACTAAACTAATTGGTCTTTCGGGAAATTATCTTTGGTGATCATGCCAATTATACATAATAATGTACCATCTCTGGGCTTCTAGGGTCGGGGTGTTAAATGTGAGCTGTTTTAATGCAAGAACGTTAAAAATTTCATTGTGTTTTTATATCTAAATTCAATATAAAAGGATTAAAATCACCTAAATTGAATGAATAGATTTATAATTGATATAATTTTTATTTAAAATAAACTGTAACTAAAATTTATCTACAAAAATAAATTAGAATAAAAATAATTTTTTAATTTAAATTCATCATTTTTAACAATTCATCCAAAAAATAATTTTTCATTGAAAAATATGAAAAAATTCCCCTATTCTATTTCTATCATTATGAATTCAAAAAAAATTAATTTTATAAAATTAAATATTTAAAAATATGTAAAAGTTATTTGATTATTGTTAATAGAAGGACATAAAAGCAGATCTTTTGAGAAAATAGTATTTTTTGACACTCAAAGACTTTACCAAAAATTATATTTTTCAATATCCTCATAAATAAATAATAATTCAAAAGTACATATTACTATTCATAATATTAAATTTAATATCTTGGTTGTAATTATATTTTATAAATAATTATATCAATAAAATTATGCTTCGTAGAAAACATAGTGTTGTGTGTAACACACGCCAAGTTGGTGGTGCAAACAACGCAAGCCAAGCCGGTGTTGCATTTAGTGCATTCGAAGTCAGTTTTCTATGTTGAAAAAACATGTCTTGTGGTATCTTATAATAAAATACTAGTACTATATATAGTAAAAGGATATAATAAATTAGTAATTTCATATAACACATTCTATATTAAGTGTTTCCTAAAATGAAAAATATCATAAAAAAGATTAAATTATTTTGAAAAATAAATATTTCACAAAACCCATGGGGGTTAAAATAATGGAAACACCCATACTAGGATTATATCATAACCAAATTTTACATAATAATTATAAATTCTAATTTATTCGACCAGATCATGGAATCGTTAATTGTTACATCAATTCTTAACCCATGGAAAATAAAATGGGTTTCATCAATATTTAATCATTATAATTATAAACCATATAGAGAAATAATAAATATTGTATCATTGGATAATTTCCTCAATAAATCATAAGAAAAATAAAATGTTGTTTTTATAGATGAATGTACCTCAAAGGAATCGCTAAAACATTTCTTAGGGAAAATAACCTATTTGTTTTCAAATAACATATTTAAAATGTAAAAATTTCCAAAATATCTTTTTCAAAATATTAATTTAAAATTGAAATAGATAGTTCTTAAGGAAGATATATATTTTAGATAATACATGGTTTTGAGAAAATCTATTCATACAGTGTACATAAAAAAACATTCCATTCAAATTTAATGTAGAATGTGAAAAGTAACTCATTTGGAAAATTAGAAAAAGTTCCTTATGAAACATTTTTAAATAAAGATGTAAATTTGAAAGAAAAAACAACTTAAGAAATCATTGGATAATATTAAGAACATTTTTTAAAACAATTTATTTAAGATACGAACATGGATGAAAGGCATCATGGTCGAAGAAGAAAAACAATTTAAGCATTCCATAAAAATAGTCTTTTGGTATCATGAGGTATTAAAGAGAGAACAATTTAAGGAAAACATATAATATAATAAAATAACTATTAGATAAGTAAATAAATTTGAGTAGGGGGATATATATCATATAATTTTGATACCTTAAATTAGACATAAAAAATACAGATGAAATATGAGACTATAACATAATGTACTTACTACATTTAGAACTTTTGATACATAAATCAATTGAAAGAAATAAGATAAAATAAATATTTGGAAACCAAGGAAATATAGATATTTACAATACAATATATCAATGTGATTTTATATAAAAATCATAAAATAATATAAGTGTATAATCATAACATATAACCCAACGAAGACAATTTTAGATGGTAAAACCTTCCCTCTTTGGAAACATTAGAATCAAACCCACAAGGATGAAATAATTAGAATTTTAATTTTAAATAAAATGAATTAAGATTAATTTAAGATATAACCATTAAAATTATTATTATACACATCTTATAATCATAAATAGGTGTATAACATCAACTTTGTACCAAAGAAAAAAATATGGATGAAGAACCCTTATGGATTAAGTAATTTTTGAAACAAAATTTTGTGGAAAATTTAAAATAATATGGTTCTAGAAACCAATTTTATTAAATCATGGATTATGAGAAATTATGTTACTGATCATTATATATTCCAATTATAAAATTATTAGTGCATAACATTAAAATATTTCTCAATGAATAGATATTCAGATCAAACACATACCTTATATTTGACATGATTTTTAATTTCTCTAATTTGTATATAATAAAATAAGATTTAATATAATTTATAACCAAATATTATTTATATATGTAATATAATATATTATCTACTTATATTATTTTAACATCTATTTAATAACAATTTTGTATCAATGTCATCATTTATAGTGTTAAGTGCTTCATTTTTCATGTATGTTTTAGTTCGGAAGTTACAGTCCTCATTCTTTGATCACAGTTTCAATATCTCTGAAATTATTATCATGTTATAAATATCACGTACACTCAATAAAAATAAATTTGTAATCATTAATTTTATGTTTATATAAAAAATGAAATAAATGACTTCGTGGAGATGGTAATCCGTATATATCCATAATCGATATTTCTAATTTTTTATGGATAGAATGAAGAAGGTAAATGATATTTCACCTTTAAAGAATAATTATAATATTATAAATTTAATCTTTTATATTAAAACTATCATTTATAACATCCAATTAAATTATAAATGACATACAAATAACATAACGTTTTGGTACGCAGGGACAAATTTATGATTTACCATTGTATCAAATGGTAGGAAAAGAGACGAGAT
Organism: Viscum album; assembly: GCA_963277665.1. Taxonomy (NCBI): domain Eukaryota; kingdom Viridiplantae; phylum Streptophyta; class Magnoliopsida; order Santalales; family Viscaceae; genus Viscum; species Viscum album. The sequence goes on along the minus strand of OY728121.1, from coordinate 1,399,284,133 downwards.
AATATAATTAAAGAATAATAATTATTTTATAAGAATTTTATATATTCATTAAACCCATCATAATAACTGTTAATGAAATATAGTTATTGGAAATGAATCTTATCACAAGGTGTATCCCATAGTCTAATAGAACATAATGGTGATACTTTTATTTTCTATTTAATGAAGAAGTGGTAAGAAATGGTTGTTCCATATTCATAATAAAATGTAATTTTATTTAATATATTGGATTTATATTTTATTATATGTCATGTTTAAAGGATGTATAATGAAAAATAAAATTGAAATTCTATTATTAAGATCTCTACCTCATCTAATAGATAACTCCCAGGGTTAAACCATAGTTTTGAAGGAATGATATTAATAATAGTCTAGAAGATATCAGATGATGGGATTTAATATTAGAATATTTTTTTTGTAGGTAATTTTTATGATATAAGGCTAAAATTGAGTGAATAATGTAGGAGTATGGGCTTCCTTTAATAAGTGAGGGGAGTTACACACATGGAATATCTTAAAAGACATCATAACTACATGTTCACTTTCAAGGGATTGTGGAATCAAATGAATAAGGATTAAAATGTTGGAAAACATATTGCTTTAATAAATTCAACCAATCAAAAATATATAGGTTTCTATGTAATTCCAACCATTCTCTCTTAGTTAAACCCCTATCCCTAGTAAACTCTTTTTAATCCGGAACCTTAATAATTTTCTTTACTATTGTTAATATTCCCTATGAATAAATATTAAGTTGACCCTAATAAATTATATTAATAATTATTATTGAAAAAACATAATCCATTTTAATTAATTCAATTTTTATAAGTGGATGAATTAAATTTTAAATAAGATTTCAACCTGTAAGGAAAAGTTCTTTTGTAAAAATGAATTTTTATGCATAAACTCGAATTTACTACCATTATTTACCTTCTAAAAACCATAAAATTAATGTTATCATATATGATTTATTATAAAATAAATAAATTTCATTGTGTCCATTTATCAATTGATATTAATCTAATTTATTAAGATAATAACACATTTCTTGAAAACAATAGTTTTTAGAAAAAATATTTTTTCAACCCAAAAATTATCTTATAAAAAAATCATGTATATTATTGTTTCTTTATAATTAATTATATTATTTATTATTAATGGATTATAATGTTATTTCATGAAAAATTAAACAATTAATATGAATTTAACTTGAAAATAAATTATACATTTTACAAAAATCGGTATTTTGTACTACTCACTGAATGATACATAATTTTTAGAAAGACAATAATAATTCACCATATGATAATATTGAAATTATTATCTTCAAAATTAAATTTTTCACTAAAATTAAATATTATAATTTTTTATAAATTAATTATAATTCTATCATATAAAAAATATGGTGAAATTAATTTTTAAGGGAAAAAAATTTTGAATTTCACAATATCACTTGTACATTGTGAAACTAAAACATGAAAAAGAATCACATTATTGAACATTGCACTTACTTATGATTTCATTTACTAAATTTCACAATATCACTTGTGCTTCACATGAACATAAATTGATGTAGATATTTCCTTATGACTTCTTCTTTTTGGAGCATCTCGCACAAAATATTTCCTTTATGCATGAATAAATCATTTCACGAGTCTCTCTTCACTTCAGGTACCAACAAAGTTCATGATATAATCTTATTCTTATTCACTTAGTTATTCTAGTTAATGAATGTTAACATCAAACAGACAATAAAAGTAACAAATTTATTCATCTTTTCATTACAATTATTAAAAAATCATCATGTTGATAAAACACATTTCATTGAAACCATCTCTATTTCACATTGAATAAGTGATATAATATAGAAAATTAGGTGAAACCAAAAATCTATCCCTATTTTAAAAAAATATGCCATTTCCACTCACTCTCCCCTTATATAGTTGACTTGATCGTCATTCAGATCCTCTCTATAATAATAAATATCAAAGATATTATTTTACCCATTTCATCACCGCTGGCCTTTGAGAATTAGAGAAATAAATTCATTTCACTAACTTACTCATCATACATGAACTACTTCACTTTTGTTGGACACTTAAGTGCACAAACACTTCATTTTTCTTATTTAAAAATATTACCATTATGATTTCACAAAATATAAATTTATTCTTAATATTAAAAGATATAATCATATAAAAAATTGGTTTCAATATCATGACATTGAATACCTGAAAATGTAACTATCACTTTGGGTTGAGACTCTTTTTTTATGAAATAAAAAATATTCTAGCTAGATAAGAATTTAAAAAATACTCATGATTTCTTATTATAAATCCCATCAAAAATACAATATTGGCATGATCATACTTTCTCAATGATGTTATTCAAAGGATGATGAACCCTACATCATGAGGTTGAAGATGGTCTAACGTAGAGTAACATCAATTTAATTTATGGTAACAGTTAAAAATATAATCAATCATTAATTTAAATCAACGAGTTGCATGAATTAAAATCAAATGGTATTTCAACATAGTAATTTCTTATTAGTTTATAGAATTCCATTCATAAACATAATAATCCATCATTCTACACACACTTCTTGTACATAACACCATGGTCATATCCCACTACTCTTTCATACATCCTGTGGTGTGTGATTCCCTGCATTCTCCCTACACAACCATTTACACCTTATCATCAATATTTCCATCTTCAGGTAAGAAATTAGTTATATTATTCATCTCACTTACACAATGATTTTCCAATATAGAACTAGCTCTCTAGTGGTTGTCTCAACTCCAACATATTCTGATTGAATTTTTCCCTTGATTGGGTATGGATGGAAATTTTTTTTAAACTATAATCAAAATAATTATCCAAATAATATCCATAGTAAAAATTCATCCAACTCCTCAATAAATTATTTATTCACATCTCAAAAAATAATTCACTCTATTTATCTCTTCAAAACATAATTCTTTAATGGTTTCCATTATTCATCACCAAAAGATGTTCTATCTCCACATTTTTATTTTTTGAAATAAATTTAAGTTCTTAAACAGAAATTAACACAGATCATAGGAATTATGATAACATTTATATTGCAACCCAATAATTTTTTTTGAAAAATATAACATGAATCATAAAAATATAAATCCATTAGTATAATACAAGGATTAAAATGGATTAGCGACTTTGGAAGAATAGGTTCTTAAATACAGAAAATGAATAAAAAACATCGAATCACTATTATATTTCTCCATATTAAGCTCCTAAAATATATTAGATCTCATAAATCTATATAGGATATCATAGGTAATATATAAAAGAATGGTGTGAGTTCAAAATCCCAACATTTTAATAATCAATATAAGGAAGAAAAAAAAGTGTCTAAATGTTATATATTAATATCACAAATTGAAGGTATATTAGTAATAAATTTGGAGAAAAACCTAAATTGCATGATATCATAAGATGATGGAAAAATTGCAATGTAAAAATAAAATAAATCATTAAATAAACATATTCTAATAATTGTTTTTAAGAAAACATCACATGGTTGAAAAAAAATTCTTAAATGGATTAGAATTATTCTCTAATCCCATAAATGATCTCTCTTGAGACTAAAACATTACATAATGAATTACATGGAAATATAATTATGGTACCACCTATCAAATTAATTTATTATACATTCATAGGTGTTTTACAGATGGATGTCAATCAAAATGTATAAATATAAGAAATACCCAAGTAAAAAATGTGCTTCATAATCTTGTCTCATAACACAGTCAATATATATTCCCTAAAGAAGTAGTGTGATAGAAGTTCACAAGGCATGCATTACCCTATATAAGAAATCAATAATATGATATTTATATAAGTGAGTGAAATATATATATATATAATTTATAATCATTTAATAACTTTAAAAATTTATAATGTTATTTAAATATAAAGTTTTCATAACTCAAATAAAAGGGTGGGTAAGAAAGATCCCTTACATTTGTTTGAAGAAAAGTTAAGAAGTGCCTCATTCAAAAAATAACAAAAAGATTCCAATAAATTTTTTTAAAAAAAAATATAAAATGATAAATATTTATTTTATAAATCCTTTTTATAATTTCATAAAATATTTTAAAATATTTTAAAAGAACATGAATATGGAATTAAATTATTTTTGACCGAAGAGGGAAATGAAGTCAAAATTTCCTCAAAAAATTTTCTTAATAATATTAAGTAAAAAAGAGGGTAAAATTATTAAAATTTATTAAAATTTTCATGAATAACTGGAGTAGGATAAAATATATTTTTATTTATTATAAATTGAACAAATAATTTCCTCCAATGTAAATTCAATCATAATGAAACCCAATTAAAATAAGATTGAATGATAAACCCTTACTACATTAGTAACTTTTAAATAATAACCCCATGATTGAATTAAGTTAATTGTAACATATAATTACATAATTTATTAAGGATTAATGATATAATATGTAAATGGTAACTATATACACTATATAAAATAAATTTGGTGTATAAAATAACTTATGTCTTAATAAAGGATGTTTTGAGGCATAAGAACATACCTAGAGCCTGAATCATCATGTATGTTCTTTATAATCATGGATAATAAACTAAACCTAATTATTTAAATTCATAATAAACTTTATCAATCATATTTTTACTTTTATTTTATTTTATTTTATGTCATATTCATTTACAGAACCAATTAATCTTGAGTCTTGTGTTTTCATGATAAATAACTCCTATGTCCAAAACCCCTTTCGTAAGATAGATTAGGGAAAAAAGATTATTATTTATTAATTTATGTAATAATAAATATGAAATAATAATTATTTTATTACGGGAATTTTATATTTTGAACAAAAATGAAATATGGATACAAAAGATGAACTATTTTACAATTATTGAGAAAATATGTCGTATGTAGGCTTGATTAATCTTTCCCTTTTTGGACGATTGCAATAGGATAAAATTAAGTGCCGATTTATCTTTGTATGATTTTCATTATATCATAATTATTAAATTAATTCAATAAATAAACATATATATAACAATAATTTTATTCGGTGAAAAAGATAATTAATATCTCTTCATGAGGTGGTAGTCCACCATATACATGAACGACATTATCATTTATTTAATGAATTTTATAGTAAGAATGTAAATGTCATATATATTTTATAAAATTATTAATATTTCATTAATATCATATATAAATATTAAATTAAACCTTATCTTTTCATATAACCTATAATTGTAAAAAATATCACATTGCTTCGTGAGGAAGTAGTCCACAATACAAATTATAGATGTTATCATATACTCTATGGTATAAAATGTTTGAGAGTATATATTATAAACTATTTAAAAATGTATAATTATATCATAAATATAATATATAAAAATTATATTCATCACTTTATATCTCCTTGAGAATCAGTGATGGTGAAAATTTATATATGTTCGTGAGGTAGTAATCCACAGTACACTCGATGAAGTGTTTTGTTTCCCATTTTTTGGAAGGAAAAATGGTTTTTCGTCATTCCCATAATAATAAAATCACAATATAACTATTATATTTAATTTTTTATTTACTCATGGGTAAATAATACATTAATTATGGGGATGAATGCATGTAATAAAAAAATTGGTTAAGGATGCCTCTTTTTTTGGGACAACATTTTTAGGTTTGCACCAAAATCCATTCTAGGATAGATTTATGATAAAAATAATTCATATTGGTTTATTTAAGGGAATGATGAAAGTTGTTTTATTAGGTAATTTATAACCAATTGGATCAGGAAGTATGTAATAGATAGTATAGTGGGTTAACATTTATGAGTAGGGGACATGACACATTTGAAAATTTTGAAAAGAATGAATTGCCCCCACATTTTTCACAAGACATAATGATCCAAAATTGAAAATCATATAACATAAATATATATAAGGTTTAAATATGACCATAAAGTACTAATTAAAAATGTATTACTTTATTCATAATCTTTATCTTCTTAGTATAACCCATAGAAAATCTCTTTTTACATTAACAATGATTAATAGTCATTTACTAATTTCATTATTCATTATGGTAAAAAATTAGCTTGATCATATAAGATAATATAAATTATAATAATTTCAAATATGATATCAATTTTTTCGAAATAAACTCACTAATTCCCTACAATCTAATTAAAAAATAACCCCACATACCAATAGAATAAACAATTTTTCAAGAAAATAATTTTTTTATGAAAAGATAAAATCATATAACCTATATGATAGGTAATAATGATAAAATGAATTTAAATTTCTATTTGTAGATATATAATGTATAAATATAATTTAAATAATTCTTCATTAGGTGTGATTTAAATTATTTAAAATAGAGAAACACAATGAAATTTAAAACATGTTTAAGAAAAAAAGGTTTTAAAAGCCTAAAAATAAACTTCTACTAAAATCTAATAAAAATATTATTGATACTAAATAAATTATATTTAATAAAACTAAATAATAATAATTTTAATATATATTCAAATTAAAATTATAATGGGACATTTATATTGATTAATTTTTTAAAATAATTTACAATTTTATACAAATCAATATTTTTAATGATTAATTGAAAAATTAATATTTTAGGAAACATCCAAAAATTTCCCCCAATTTTAATGTAAATATTATGATTTTAAAAAAAAATTATTTTATCATATAAATTTTATGAATGTGAGATAAATTAATTTTATTATTTTTTAATAAAACGAAGTAAAAAATCATTTTTTGGAGAAAATTCATTTTCAATGAATAAAACGAATTTACATAAAATCGGATATCTATTTAATTAAATTTTATAAATATATTTATATTTATTTGGACCATTATTTAAATTTAATAGTTTATTTTATCTTATTCATATGTTAAAATTTTATGACCATGTTAAAACTATGACCAATAAATATTTATTTTTTTATCTAGGGGAAGTACAACGACAATGTTGGACAAAACGTTCCACATTTGATCATAGAGTTATGATGTAGTGACTCCTAGGACTCTATTATATTAAAAGGCTTACCCCCTCATGAGGAAGGTTACCAAGACTAGAAAATAAGAAACATCCTCACTTTGGGTCACCTTGGATGAATGAAAGTAAGAAACTACATTCCCTTCATGCCTCGTGTGTAAGATATCCTTATAGTTGGTCATAACACCCTTTAATCATTGAATACTATGAAAAATAGACAAACGGATGCTTATAATTCCATTTAATTAATTGTAAATATCTAAATAATCAGTCTAATCTACTTTGTAGTGAATTTTTCTCTAATTTCATAAATAGAGGACATTGAACATTTCTTGGACTTCATCTCAAAGAGAGTATCCTCTTCAAATGTTTGTAGAAATAGACAGTGTGACCGATCCCTGCTTATCCAAAATCTCTCCTCCTCCCCACATGAAACCCAATTTTTTTGAACCATATTTGTTCAATTTCAGACCCAATGGTGTGAATTACACCAAACCCAATACCCATCCTCTAGGCTGGTAACCAGATTGGGAGCAGGGCTTGAAGCCCAAAGAGGTACTATGGAGGGATCTGTCTTCCAATCCTTACTGATATCGATCATATCAATTAAAATTCCCTTGGGATTGATGATAATAAATATTCTTATACCTGTAACATTACTGTGTCATTCTTCAATACTCATTTTCCAGAGGCACCAACAGTCTGAATCAAGGATGATAGATCATTCCTTTTTCTCCCAACCAAGGATTACAACACCATGGATCCAAATATTTATAACCTTCTCTACTGATAGGTATTGGAATGATTTTCCAGTGAAGTCTCAAAATGATCCCCAAAATGAAATCACCCAATGAAATTCAATAAACATGTAAACTGGCATTTCAACACATGGATTCATGCATAACTAACATCATGAAGTAGGGATTAATCAAAGGCTTTTTGTATTGTAATTAGTGGGTAACACATTGTTAAAAATCCACCATACATAGTTGTCAAATATCATTGGAATATCCATTCTTGAAAGTGACTCACACCACTCATGATCCTCATTTAGACCAATATACAATCCAATATACTATTTAATTTAAAATAATCTTGTGGATGATCCCATGAGGGAACGCAACTAAAGATCACAATTTAGGACAATAATCTCGATGATGACCCATTGGTTTTCATCTATAAAAGTGTAGATGAATCATAGGTGTTCACATTGTTGTTATAAAGTGATTTCTGGAGTAGGACATACAGGAGAACCCATTTTATCCCCCACACAATTCTACAACTATAAATTTTTGTCACCCCTTCTCACAATTCAAAGTGTATGATTCTTTAGATAAGATAGGTAAGACTTGATCCCGAGCTTTTTAGTAGAAGTTCTATATAGTGAACCTTGTTTTTTCATATATTAGATTTCATTCCATTTGTGTAATAGTTAAATTATTAAAATAGTTGGGACCTAAAAATTATACTAGTCTAGTACATTTGGAAACATGGAAACATAAACACTGATACATAAGTTAGAAAAATTATCTCCCACTATGTTCTTCATCACAAACACGCTTTTTAGACACATAAAATATAATAAATGTCTTCATAACATGGGGAAGGAAACATAAAAACGGTTGAAATAGTATTCTCATTAAGGGTAAATAAAGGAGAAATTTAAGCATAATCATGAGTATAAGGGTTTGAGAACTTGATCAGGACAATAGAATATCAAACCTAGCCTATCAAAGATAATGTACACGAATCATGGAATAATGTATGGAATTTCATAGGGCATTAATAACAAGGAAATAAATAACATAATCCATGAAATAATAACATAGGAATAAAATGTGGAATTGTGGAAAACACATAATGAAATAAAATATGACTTCCATATTATCAATGAAATCATTTCCAAGGATATTTTCATAGTATAATTTTCACTCCCCATACCATCTTATTAGTCTTGATCACTCCCATGGAAATCATAAAAGAATGAGTTCACAGTTCATACCATCATGGTAGTCATGGTTTACTCTTATGCCAATATTAGTTGTCACGGATCATTACCAAGACCATGTTAGTATATTTCATGAGATATAAATATTTACCAAATTCATTTGAGGGAGATATAGGTCCCACCCATCTCATAATGAATTCATACAAAAATATGGCACAAAATAATAAAAAATCATATCATAACCCATGAAATGAAATTGGTATTATATACATGTAATCATATTAAAAAAAATTTGGAAAAATAAAGAGGCATAATAATAATTTTATCACAATCATAACCACTGAAAATAAGTGTTTTTCAAAAGAACATAAACCGTGAAAGAAAAATAGATGTCATAAGCATAATTTCATCAAAAAATTAACCATTCAAAAAATAATATCAATGTACAGTTAAGAATATTTTCTATTCAGGAATGAGTAACTTTATCATATATCATCTTCAGTGGAAAATTGTTTGGAATGATATTTTGAATAAATTTCTTCAAGAAATTATCCTTTCTTCTTAAAAACATTGTCCTTTAAATCATAAATATTTTGTAAAAAAATTTCCTTTTGAAATAAATTTAATCCATAGAATGAATTATTGAGAAAAACTTTATAAAATTTTCCCATTAAAACATGTAAAATAATATTGATATAATTTTGAAAACATTATTATTTCAAAAATTATAAAATAATATTAAAAATAATTAAAAATAATTTTTATTGAAAAAATACAATAGGTGATTCTTTTTTTTGAAAACAATTTGTTTTAAAATCAATTTTAATAATATTATCTTAATAATTAATCTTTAATAATGAAAATAAATATTTTATGGTTTGATAGAAGACAAATTCGTACATGTTACATGTGGCTAAAAACGTTCCTTTTGAACTATAAAATGGTTTGAAAAATGCATCATTAGGAAAGATAAAAATATTTTCCATTTAAATAATTGGGAAAATGAAAAACTGTAAAACATTATTTATGTGATCATAGGATAATATTGGAATATTATTATAAACCATTATTGGAAAACAAGGTCTTAAAGGAACACTGATTTCTGACCGAAGAGACTGTAAAGCCCAACTTTCTTAAAAGATCTTTCTTTACAATCTTATATACCATAGAGTGGATTAAATGGTACCAATGTATAAATTAATCATTAATGACCATATGATTACAAGATTCATGAAATTTCATGAGATATGGATTATAATATTTTATCATAGAATCATAAACATAAATAATCTTGAAAAGCAATGAGATTGTCTCAATGAACTCTTATAAGATGGTAACTTTGGATAATAAAATCAATGTAAGAAGATAGAATTATATGAAATTTAAAATATAAAAAAAAAAGAAGTAAATTCATAATATATCATGAAAAATGGATGTATATACACCTCAAAAGATAATTTAGGTGTATAAAAAAATAAGTCTCAAAGAAGGAAAAATGAAACCAAACTCTTTCACTAATTTGGTTACTGTATAAACTTAATACAGATGAAAGAAAGTTCCAAAATGGATATTTGAATATGGTAAAATTTATTTTTAATAAAAAAATAATACATTCAGGGGCAGTACATAGACCACACAAAATGAAAGAATCGAAAACATATTATGTATCTCACTATTATAAAAGGGAGATGAAGTCCATGTACCTTGTCTCTTGACTCTCGTCTCACTCATTCAAACCACATATATAATAAGTTTAAATTTATTATAATTAATTTAAAGAAACATATTATTATATGTAATACCTTTTATGGTTTTTTTAGAACCTTATATTACATGCTTGTTAACCATTATATATTATGGTTTCACTTTGTATAATATTTACTTCATTCTTCACATGTGTCTTAATATGTTATATCATTTGTCCTGATACTTATATCATGGTTCCATAATATAAAAAATTATATAAAAATAATATTTATAAATTAAATTTATATTATAATATTCTATATAATATAGATGTACTAGATGGAATGAACCATTCATGGAGATCGTAAGACGTACGTACGTAGAAACATTGTTTGCATTTTTATTGTAGTATTGAAAGAAAGAAAGAAAATAAAAAAAATTATATATGTATAAAATATAATTAAATTATAATTATATATATATATATATATATATATAATATTTTCACTAAAACTATATTTAATACATTCCATGTATTCTGGAACGAATCACATCACATTGATGGGGAAGTAGTCCACACTTCCACAACCAAAATTATCATATTTACACCAAATGGAATGTAAAAAAAATATATATATGAAAATTAATATATAATATTAATGAAATAATAAATATAATATATAATATATATAAATAGTTTTTCTATCATAATTTCCTCAATGAGAGGTGGTACGTAAAATTGAACAATCTTCATTTTGTGAGGAGGAAGTTCATTATACATATAAATATTATGGTCGTTACCCATTAGATGGAGGTGTGTGTAAGTGTAGGTATAACCCATATAATAAAAAAATACTAGTATATTATATATAATTTATTGGTTATACAATCATGTAATAAAGATATTGGAGGGTTTGAAAAATAAAATAAAATATAGGACAATTAAAGAAGATGTTACCTCTTAATCGGGTAACTCCTTTTGGTTTGTGCAAAATGGATACATTGTATTACCATCTGCCTAAAGTAAGGATTATTTGAGTGAGGGAGTGATGTTGGGAAGTGTATTTAGTTGATATTGGCCTATCCTATGTGGTTTTAGAGATGTTAATAATATGTAGTGGTGGTAGCCATTTATTGGGAAGCGAGAGGATACAATTCGAATTTTTGAAAACTTGTTAATTGTACGCACGTTTTTTTAAATAATAAGAAAACAAATATGGAACCCATAATTGAGTAATGGAAGGTTAATAGATAAATAATTTCCAAAAATGGTTGTTGGGAAAGGTTTTGGGTTGTTTTGGTTATAAAATTTATTGCTTAGTCCATAGTTAAGATTAATTTTACCTTAGGTTATGTAATTAATTTTAATCACATTCACTAATATTATTGGTCAAATACTAAGTTAAACATATTATAAATTCTAAATTATATTGATAAAAAATATGGAACCCATTTTTCCATTTTCCAATAATTTAAGTGGTTGGACATAATTTAAATTTATCCAGTTTATGGGATGACACTGTAGTGTTTTAAAGTAAAAATATTAAAAAGTCTGCTATGTTTTTATATCAACATTCAAAGTGAAATTGATATCAATGACCTAAATTATATTAACTGATAATAATATTATCCAATTATAATTTTAATCCAATTCAAAAAATAATTCAAAATTATAAATAAATTACCTGAAAAATTTGTTTTGACCCAAAATCCATCATTTATAAATGTCCATTAAAAAATAAAACATTATCGAAAAATACCAAAAAAAATTCCTAACATAATTTTAATTTTTATATTATGAATATAATTTTTATTTTTATATATTAAATCAATAAAATTTACAAATTATGGATTTAAAATGGATTCACAATTAAAAGGCAGCAAAACAACCTTTAGAAAATATAAGTTTGTATGCATAAAATTTGGATTGTTCTTATCTTATATCAATAAAATTTATTGGATGAATGAAGAAAAATATTTTATTGAATATATAAAATATATATTACATGAATATCACTCAATAATTGTATTTAATTAAATTTATTAGGGTAAAATATCATTGTGAGAATAAAATTATTTATATTTTTTTTATATGAAATCGATTTTCACATCCATTTCTAATTAATTGGAAACCTATGAATTCATATTATATATGAGTAAACTATATATTTTCAATAATTATTTAATCATAAATTATAATTTAACTTCTTTTTTATATCTTATTATATTACATAATAATGTTTTTAAAATATATCCTTGTCCCATAAAGATCGGTTTTGCATGTTAGCGAAGCCATAAAAGAAAGTCATTGTTGCATATAACACAATATAAAATATGTGTTCTGTGTAGATCTAATTAATGTTTTTGTTTCGTGTACTTATAAATATACTCTATTTTTCATATAATGTAACAAAAACATAATTCTTTAATATAAAATAAATAACCACCAGTGTTGCACAAAATTAAAAATATCAAGAAGTACAAATTAATTTTGAAAAAACAATTCAAAAAACATTGGGATGTTAAATTGTACCCCCCTTAAAATGAATGTATCACTCGAAATATTTTGAATTATCGAAGGTTTAGCACTTGAAAGTTTCATTCCTAGAAACCCACATCGTAAAAATGGATACTAAAACTTACCTTAGAAGAGAAAATTGGAACCATAATTGTTAAACAAAGTAACATATAACTAGGTTTACCCTAAAAGGGAAAATAGTCTAGGAGTGAAAACTAGACATGGTGGAAATTCATTTATATTTATATGGTTTCATTATGTCATCAATCACAACCGTGTGAGGGATCAATGAAAAGTTGAGGGCCTAAAAGTAATAACTCAATGATGATTTAAAAGGCGATCACTTCAACAAAATTATTGTATTATGAAAAAACATTTACTTTTAATCATTATACGAACATTGAAAAACTATATCATTTACCATGAATATAAGGAAATATACATATGTGATATATTTTAAGAAGAAATTTAAATCTTTAGTTATTCATTTATCAATTTCTAATTCATACATTACATTGTGTAATAGACATCGAGAAATTAACTATGATGCATGAAGTGATAAAATACACTATTACATCGCTAATCATAAACATAAATCATGGAATAAAGGCTGATTATTCATAACACATCAATCATAATAGAATCAAGAGCATAATCCATGAAAGCACAATTTATGAATATGACATGGAATTTGTGGAAAACACATAACCATAAATATCTTATGTTAAGGATAACTATCAAGACATTTATAACATGTTATCCTCGGGCTATGACACATGAACCATGTTATATTTTGGCTTGGGATACAACTGGTGTACATATATTATTTTTTGAAAATTTTCCACAACCTATGTACAGTCTTTATTTCCAGCTTGAGATATCTCATGTGTCCCCTATACTTTTAATATTGGGCTACAACCTGAATACCCTCTTACTTTTAGGATTAGGCTCTAACCCATGCACCCTATAACATTTCAACTTAGGCTACGACCCATTTACCCTTTGAAATCATATACAACTTTTCATAACCCAATGCATTAGTGTAAAGGAGATATATGTCCCACCCATCAAATAATAAAATCATTTATATATGTGCCACAACATTATTAAAATTTTTTTATATAATGACCCATAAAAATAGATGGGTTTAATAAACATAAAATCATGAACAATTAAATGAAATTGGTATCATTAACATTTCATCACATCATAAACTACAAAATATAGATAGGCTTCCTAATAAGTTCATAAATTTATAAACATTGAAAATAGAAATTTTTCAAAAGTATATAACACATGGATGAGAAATTGGTGTCGTAAGAATCATTCTATCAAAACATTAACCATTCAAGAAGGAATATGACCAAAACCATTAGATAATTTCCAATAAGGGAATGAGTAACATTTAAATATGTCATTATAGATAGAAAATAGTTTTAAAATATCTTTTAAAAAAATGTCTTCTATAAAACATCATATCTTCTTTGAAAACATATACCTAATACATAAAAACATTTGAGGAATATTTTCATATAAATTGCATTGAAAACATAAAAAAATTGAAATATTTTGGAAAACCATTATTCCTTGAAAAGAACATTAAATATTTGAGAAAATTAGGAAAACATTTTACATAAAAAAATAACATTCTAATATTGTTAATAAATCTTCATGGGAATGATGTTCATGACGGTGTGTAAATTTGTATAACCCAAACATTTCTTTATTCATCGTAAAAAGATTACAAAAGTGTGTCGACTTGAAAACAAAATGAAGATTTATTTTTAAAACCCCTTTAATTTAAATAGAAATAAATGGAAAAAAAATATTTTAATGACCGCAGAATTATATTTGAATATTTTTTGAAACATTTTATAAAACATGGTTTTGATGGAAAATAGATTTCCGATTAAAGAGAGAGGTATAGTTGGATATTCAAAAAATAGTTTATTGATCATATTATTTTCCAACGACTTGAAACATGGTTCCATTAATTTGATATAACAATAATAAATATAGTTTAGGAAATATCATGAGAGTTCTTGAGAGATGGATCATAATATTTTATTAATAAAAACCAAATGATAAACAATCTCGAGAAATCCTTGGTACATAATATGATTAAGAAAATTAAATTACATGGAGTATTAAAATATAATGAAAATTATAATATTAATGATATTATATATCAATGGTAGAATATACACCGCATAGAATAATATACATGCATTACAAGAAATGTGTCTCAAAGAAAGAAAAATTGAGATGAAATTAATTTACCCCTTTGGTATCTTTTGAAAAACAAACCCCATGAGATAAATATCATAAAATGTATAATTAAATAAAACTAATTTTTTTATAATATTAGTATAATACTTTAATGTTAATTATGTATATTGAACCAAATAAAATATTAGTGTATAATTCATGTATCTCAGGGAAAAAAGTTATATGAAATTTGCTAACCTTATGTGTTTAATATCATTTTACACATACATGACTCATGTATATTATGTATAAGTTTATTATAAATTAATCAAAGAACCATATTCATATATATAATCCCATATAATATTTTCTTATAACCTTCAATTAATGGTTTATTAATAATTATAGGTTAAAGTAACTTTTCAAGTAATACCCTCTTTTTATATCGTAAATGTTTTTACATTTCATTATTGATCCTAATACTTTAATCATAATGTAAATATTTCAAAAATACGAAACAATGTTTTTACACTTGAACGATGTTTCCATTTTCAGGGCCTACTGAATGAATAAAAGTAAATGAAATATAGTAATATATTTAAATAAATTAATTATATTATAATTTTTATTTCATATATATTATAGATGTCTATTAAACCTATCCTTTATAAATTCCACGTATATTGTCAATGAATCACATTGCTTTGAGGAGGCGGTAGTCCACACATCATCAAATGATGTTATTGTATATTCAAAAATTGGAAAGCATGATTGTTGGATTTGAATAATAAATAATGAAGTTTAAATGGACCATAAATATAATTAATATCATATAAAAATAGATTATCTATCATAATTCTAAACCATAAGAGATGGTAATGGAAAAAATCATTTTGTGAGGCGGTAGTTTTTCATAGACCAAAATGGAATGTCAGTTATCCTGTAGGTAACATTTTAGGTAAGTGTAGTTTAAATACTTATGATAACAAAATATAACTATATTTTGTATAATGAGGCTATTATTTTTTCTTGAAATAATAATAATTGAGTTGTCAGTGAAAGAAAATAAAAGAAATGAACTTGTGGAAAGATGTAACCTCTTCTTTCGGTAATGGAGTCATTGATTGTCTTTATTACCAAAATAAGGATTAAATTTAGAAGTTTGAGATGTTGTAAAGTGTAATGGGAAAATCATGTCCCATCCTACGTGTTTTGAGAGGTGTGAAGAAGGGGGATAGGTGGTAGACTTTTAAGAGGACACACATGGCATTTTTGAAAACAAGTTCAGTGTTACAATGTTTTTAGATGAAAAAAGTAATAAAAATACCCAACCAAAATAATGGAAGGTTTATGCCCTATATATAGCCATAAATTTTTTGTTTAAAAAGTGTACAGGAAATTAGGGCCCATATCATTAAGGTTTATTACCTAATGAAAAATATTTTTACCTTAATCATTGTAATTAATATTAAAAACATTCACTACCCATTTTTGGAAAAAATAGGTTTAACTTATTAGACTATAAATATTATAAAAATTAAACTATTTTATGTATATTTATATGAAATTAACTTCATATAATTGGCTAAATAATGTTTAATTTTAATCCTTCAGATGTGGCGTGAGTGATGTTTTTTAAATGTGAGAATGTTCAAACATTTATTATGAAATTATATCTAAATTTAAAATAAAAATATTACAATGAAAAAAATGTTATTAATATATGTCTAAATTATGTAATTTTATATTAAATAATCCTAAAATCTAATTTAAAAATAAAATATATTAGATGAAAATGCAATTTTGAAATAAAATTTACTAATTTTCAATATTCATCCAAAAAACGATGTTTCTCATAAAAATTGAAACAATGAACCCTCTGATAATTTTTAAATTCTGAATTCAAAAATGATATTTTTTTATAAAATTAATTTTCAATGAGTTTTTTAATTAATTTTATTATTACTCATAGAAGTACGTAAAAAATCATTTCTTTTGAGAAAAATGTATTTTAAAACATTTAATAAATTTACAAAAAAAATATATTTTTCATTATCACAATTAAATAATATTTTAGATAAATTTATTATTATTAATAATTCTTAATACAATGTATAGTTTATAATTATCTGGTTTAAAGAAGTATAACAATATATTTATGTCTCATAGAAACTCTGTGTTGTGTGTAATGTAAGCCTAGTCAATGTTTCTTATAGTGCTAGCCATGTCAGTGTGGCATATAGCGCAAGGCATGTCACTGTTTTGTGTAATAGAGATATTTCATGTGGTATTATATAATTACGGCGTATCATGGTTTGGAATAAAAGGTATGAATAACTTGGTGCTTTTAATAACACAAACAATATTCAGTGTTGCACGAAATGAAAAATATCACGAAACGATTAAATTAATTTGAAAAAATACATTTCAAAAAAACTCATGGTGTTACATTCTACCCCCACCCCCTTAAAATGATTTTCCCTCAAATTTAAGCTAGGTTATCAATGTTTTAATACTTGAAATTCCAATTCATTTAAACCCATATGGATAAAATGAATACTAAAACATCATTTAAAAAAATAATGTTGGAAACAAAATGGTTACCCAATGTAAAATATAACTATGTTTTACATATATGAGGAAGTTGTTTTGGAGTGAATATTGGACATGGTGGAAAATCATAAATATTCATACAGAGTGTTTTAGTTCATTAGTCATAAAAAATAAAAGACCAAAGAAATAGTTAGGGACTCAAAGTCTTAAATCTATGATTATTTAAAAGTATACAAGTTCAAAAAAATGTTATTAGGACAAGATTATTTTGTTTATCTTCATAATTTTCTCTAATTATGTTATTGACCAAGAATATATGGAAATATACTAACAAGATATATTTTTACAAACACAATTTCATTATTTGAGTGTGATGTGATCAATTTATAATTTATCCATTACTTCATGAAATTGAAATCCTTATATTAACTTTAATTATTGAAGAACTAAAATAAAATTTTAACATATCTTATGTCCTATAAAATAATGAAATGTAAAACTTCATGTCTCCAAAAATTCTTGAAAATCAATATTGTTAATATATTAATCTCTAAACAAAAAAAGTAACACTACTGGTTCATCATAAATAGTTATTCATCAAATTTTTGAAAAATAAAAAATTAACCACGACATCATGTAGGTTTGTGGTAGGCATGGATCCAATATAATCCTTCAGTCATGGTTTTAAGACCAATGACCTAGTTTGAAATAATGAGTTATCAACAAAAAAATAGTTTATCCTTTTCTAAAACTACATTAATATAATTTCAATAACAAATATGATTGATATAAATGAAAAAAGGCTAATCACTAAATAGCCTTTTGAATAAGGTTATCAATACATCCTAAATATATAAGTTTTTCCTATGATGTTTTACATAAACATTACATAATTTTATTTTAAAAATTACACTTCTCAAAAATGAAAATAAAAAACATTATAATGAATTTCACAAAATCATATTAAAATTGATCCCCAATAAATCAGAAAGTATCACATGGTTTTCACATTCCAAAAATGTGAATACACTCATCATATATTATCTTGAAACATGGTAATATCCTCAATTACATAAAACAATTTAGAAAACATGCATGAATTCCGATTCAAACTATTACGGGAGAAATTCCATAAATCCATGATGTTGTAAACTTCATCCATGGATGACTTTATCATCAAATCCGTTATGTTTTTTAATTTAATTATTACCATCCAATTTACATACTCAAATATAACATATGTCTATTAAAAAATAATCTTAATATAAGGTACATATTATGGGTTATCATACCTTGGTCAAAATATCACAGTGTCATTATTTCATATTTCTTGTCCATCAAAAACATTCAATATAATCTTTTACATCCTTGGTAAAAAAACATAAACTATAAAATCCTAATATATTTCACCATTCATATAATATAATTATTGAATAAAAATACACATAAATGTTGATTATTCCATATTATCTATAATCCATAATAATTATATCTCATCTTACCACACAATAACTCTTTCTTTTCACCATTATTATATAATTTTATGGTACTCCACAACATAACCATTACTTGTAAAAACTTCCAGATTCTATTAAGGATCATTCCCTATAGGACATAGATTTTTATAATGACCATTCATTCAAAACAAATATAATTTGGCTTTTGATGTTGTCTTAATTAGTCCAATATTCCAATCTATTTCTTTAATCAAAACCATGTTTTTTTGATTTTCAGTTACTTGCATTGTGTCCTTCATTTAAACATTAAAAACATCTTCAAGTTTCTATATGACATCCACCTGGTTGATTCTTTAAACATTATTAACACATGGGGAATTTAATCTTTATTCCATGATGGTCTATATTGAAAAAAATCTCAGATAACTCCTTCCATGTCTTCCTTGGTCAGTCTGAGAGTTGTTTGGGATACACAATGTTGATCAAGATCCCAGAAAACTAACTATGAATCATCACAATATCCTTCAGTCCATCGACTATCCCATTTGAATAACCATCAAAAAAATTTCCATCACAATCAACGTTAACCCAATTCCTTCGACTTCCTACCATTTATTAAAAGTTTAGAAAAATTAGTTAAAAAAATTATCAAATTCAGAAACCACATAATAATAAAAAAACTACTGATAGGGTGTCAAAATTATGACCCCTTTGTTAATCTATGAAAACTTTTTTTTATAATAAATTATTAATAGGAATCAAATTTTTAAATCCTTTGTGATGGTTTTTGAATAGTCTTTTACTTCCCAAAGCATATCTCCCTAAAGAGTCAAACTAGTTGCGTAGTAAGGCCAAATGTTGGGTACCAGGTTATGTCGAGTCAGGCCCAACACACCATGTTGGATTTGTCACTCCTAGGTACATATATTATGGAACCACATACACTTTTAGTTTCCATAAAGGGATTTATTTTTATGAAATTACTCACTCAATAATTTACCAAAAATCAACCCATTTTACTAAATGTTACCTTATATTTAAAAATATACATTGAAACATCGCTAGAAATTTCATTAGAAAAATATATAGAGGTATCACTAATGTTTTATCATCCTTATTTCTAAAGGTTGAAAAAACATTCTATTTTATACCGACTATAATGAGACTCAATTTTCATATATTAATATTACATAATTGTTGCAGAATACGTTGAAAATTACACAGACAGATGCCTAAATACCATATTTATTTAGTACATTTCAGATATTGGAATAAAAATCTTCCAAATTGATGAATTATCTTTATGGTTTCCCATTAAACTCTTCCCATTTATTATTACAACATAAAATCCTTTCTTCATAATACAGGTAAAGAAAACATAAGAAATAAGTGATCTCAATTTATCAGAAAGGGTAAATAAAGTAAATACATAATCATGACATAAACATATTTGTATTAGATCTTGAGAATGAAATTCATAGATCAATCCAAGTATATCAAAGAATATATACATGAATCATGGAAAAATTAATTGAATTTCACAAGACCCAATTCATAATTGAATCAAGATTATAATACAGGAATAGATAACTGAAGAATAAGTCATGGAATTTGTGACATACACATTAACTTAGAAAATTTTAAGTCAATCCTACCTACCAAGACCTTTATAACATGTTAGTATTGGTCGATGACCCTTGTACCTTTTAATTTTCACACTTGGGATAAAAACAATGTAACTTATTGTTTTTTAGTTTTGGATAAAACCTATCTATCCTATTAATTTAAATATTCGGCTAAAACCCATGATTCCTCTTACATTTGGTGTTGAGAAATAACCTGAGTACCCTCTTACATTTAGGCATGGGAAACAACCCATGCACCATCTATCTTAATGGATTGGGATATAAACAGAGTACCCTTTGATATCATATACAACATATCATTTCCAAATTCATATAATGGAGATATTAGTACTGCCTATATAATAATAAGATCATTCATACATGCGCTTAAAGTTAATAAAACAATCATCATATCAATACCCATAAAAAGAAATATGATTTATAAACATCAAATCATGACCCATGAAAAGAGATGGATATATTTAAAAATTCATCACATAATAACCTAGTGAAAATAGGTAAGTTTCTTAATCATTTCAATAAATAATAACCCACTAAAATAATAAGGTTCCAAAAACTTATTACATGTGTAAGAGAAACGAGTTTCATAAGAATCATTCTATCAAAATAGAAACCATTCAAGAAACCATATGAATGGAACCTTTGTATCAATTCCAAGAAGGGAATGAGTAACATCAACAGATTTAATAATGGATGGAAAATTCTTTTTAATTTTATTAAAAACATATCTTGAGAAATATGTCAATTATTATTTTAATAAGTCTCATTAAAACCTAAAACAATTTAAAACCGATTTCATAGAAATTACATTGACAACATAAAAAAATTCATCAAATCATTTTGAAATAATTTTCTCCTTGAAAACCAATTAAAAAACTAATTTAAATCTTATTTGGAAAAAATATTACTTATAAAATAACTTTTTAATCCCTTAAAAAAATATTCAAGTGATTTCCAATCTTGATGGCGAGTAAATCCGTACAGGTCAAATATTCCTTTTGTACCGTAAAATGTTTAGAAAACGGCCTCGATCGAAAAATGACTAGATGATTAATTTTTAAAATAATTTTTTAAATGTTAAAACATGGATAAAATATATTTTAAAATACATTGGATAATATTAAAATATTTTTTGAAACTTTTTTAAAAAAATGGGTTTTAAAGAAAACATATTTCTAACTTAATAGATAGGTAAAGTCATACATTCTTAAAACAAATATCCGATCATATTATGTACCAAAAAGAGAATTAGTTGTAAAAATAAATAGATATAAAATAAATGAACACAGTTAAATAAAACTCTTGATATTTCTTGATATATGGATCATAATATTTCATCAATGAAAACTGAATCACCAACAATCCCAAAAAATGAGGATATTATTTCAATAAAATCTTACGACATGGTAACTCTAAATATTACACCCCATGTAATGAAATAAAGTAACATGGTTCTTAAAAATATCATGAGAATAATAATTTTCATGATATAAAAATTCAAACTAAGTATATACACCTCCTATAAAAATATAGGTGCATAACATGGAATGTTTGCGAAAGATTGAAAATTAAGATTAAATTACAATAAAGATTTGGTAACATTTGAAACATAAAACCCATGAGATAATGATCATTAAATTGATATGAAAAAATGAATAAATTGAGTTATAATATTTATATAATAAATTCATGGTCAGTATATATACCAACAAAATTCAATGAGGGGTTTATAGGGCATGTATCTCACAGAAATAAAAAGTGGGATGAAATTCCTTTACCTTATGTCAGGAATTTCAATGTACCTATACAAGACTCCCATATAATAAGTATAATATTATTATAAAATTTTCACAAAACTATATTCAAATATATAATACCATGTAATATTTTCTTATGAACTTTTATTACATGTTTGTTAATAATTTCATGTTAAATTAACGTTTTGGGTAATAACATCGTTGCATACTGTACATTTTTGGATTTTTAATTCTTGATCCAATTACATAAATAATGAACTAAATATTTATATAATGTAAAAAAGGAAATATATATAATATATATTCACTATTTAAACATTTATAAATAACTATAAAATCTATAAATATGAAATGGAATACACCGTTCATGGAGACGACCCGTCGTACGTACGCATGAATGCTAATTCTATTTTCATGGAAATTTGTCTGAAAGAAATAAAATAAAATATTTGTATATTTTAATATAATATAATTAATTTATAATTATGATGTCATATATATCATATACTTTCACTAAACCCATCAATAATACATTCCATGTAAAGTGGGAACGAATCACATCTCTTTGAGTATGCGGTAGTCCACACATCCGTAAATAATGTAATTGTATTTACATAAAATGGAATGAAAGATGTTAAGATTTAAATAATAAGAAAATAAGTTTAAATAAATCATAAATATCAAATAAAAAAGTATTTTACAACAAAATTCGCAACAATAAGAGGGTGTAAATGTATAAGGAACAAAATAATTTCGGGAGGTGATAGATCACTGTACAGAAGAATAGTATCTTCATTAACCATTAAATGGGAGTTCGTGTAAGTGAAGGTATAACCCATACCATAAAAAAGTATTGGTATACTTTTGACACTAAAAATATTATTTGTGAATGGAATAATAAGTAATTAGGTGGTGGTGAATGAAAATAAATGATGGGAGCTTGATGATAGTTGTCACCTATACTTTGGGTAACTCCTTGTGGTTTACAACAAAGGGATTCCTTGATTGATTTTATACTACAAAAGTCAATTAAATGGGGAATTTAAAGATTTTGGGAGTGTATTGGGTAGATCTTTTCAGATCCAAATTGGTTTAGAGGTGTTATGAATGGGGAGAATTGGTGGACATTTATAGGCAAGGCACGTGACAGACTTGACATTTTTTTAAATCACATTAGGTGTTCCCACATTTTTACCCAAAAAAATATAATAAAAACTCAATATTGGAAGGATTATGGACCAAATTTGTCAATAAATTTGGTTTTTGAAAAGTTGATAGGTCATTTCTACCATTGTGTTTAAGTTTTATTCCATTGTTATGCTTTATTTTACGTTAATTGCTATAATTATTCTTAATCACTTTCAAAAATATTTTTTAGTTAACAAATATACTAAACTTATAAGACAATAAGTATAATAATTAGTAAAACTAAGTATATATATTTTAACATTCATTTAATAGAATCATTAAAATTATGTTTAATGTTAATCTCACCGACGTGGTGGGAGAGCAGGGTTTTTTAAATTGATAATGTTCAAAAGATCATTACGCTTTTATTACTAAATTAAATATTAAAATATTTCATTATATTAAAAGATATATAATTTATATAATGTGACTTCAAAACCAACTTGAAATATAATTTAACTACATTAATAAATTATATAAAAATAATCTTGGAATTAAAATTTAGTATTTTTCCTTATACATAAAAAATTTCGTTGGTCAAATAAATCCCACAAATTAAACCTAATAGAATTATGAAAATATTAATTTAAAAATCATATTTATGTTATCAAATTAAATTTTTAAAATTTTCCAAAACTAAAAATATTATTTTTTATAAAAGGATATAAAAACTAGTTCTTTCTAGAAAATAATATTTTTTAACTTTTGAGGACTTTACCAAAAATTATATTTTTCATTAACACCATTATAAATCATATATGGAAATTAGTTGTTACTATTAATTTTAGTATATTTATTTTCTCTGTTATAATTATAATG
The DNA here is from genome assembly GCA_963277665.1 of Viscum album. Classification (NCBI taxonomy): domain Eukaryota; kingdom Viridiplantae; phylum Streptophyta; class Magnoliopsida; order Santalales; family Viscaceae; genus Viscum; species Viscum album. The sequence goes on along the minus strand of OY728121.1, from coordinate 1,399,259,293 downwards.
ATTAAATAATTTTATAATTAAATTTTTTTTCATAGAAACTCATTGTTGCATGAAACACAAACCAAGTTAGTGTTGCATATACCATAGGCCAAGTTGGTGTTACATGTAGTACAACACAGGCCTATGATTTGTGTAGAAAAAAGTTTTGGGGGGTATAATATAATGAAATATTATCATGTTCTAGTATAACAGGTATGAATAACATGATTTTTTCATATAAAAAAATTTATATTCACTCTAGCATGAAATGAAAATTATCACAAAAATATTAAAGAAAATAGAAAAAAAATTAAAAAAACATGGGCTATTAGACATACAATTTTATGTTGATGTTGAAATTAATTTATTTTTACATTTCAAAATTTATTGGTGGAAAACCCTACAACATAAATAAATTTAATAAAAAATATCTTCAAAATAGGGAGATCAAAATTCAAAAGTCATTACAGAACTAGGTTTCCAAATATGATAAAATTGTTGGTAATTGAAGATATGTTCATAAACTAGATGTGTGAAAATATTATAGAGTGTGGTAGATATCATTGAACATAAGAATGTGAATGATCATGAATAATTCAACATTAAAAAACTGATAAATCTATGGTTAATTAAAATAATAATAATTTATCTAATACGAAGGAAATATGATAAATTATTTGATTCATGTTCCTTTTTAATAATATTAAAGATTAATTTTGTAACAGTATAAATAAATATATAACATATACCTTCTTTATATATTTTAATTCAATAAACACAATTTCATATGTTCTTTTTTATTCAATCCATTTCCACGTCACCTCTTACTCTAATGAAATAAATATCTAATATGAATTTTCTATTCCGGAGGAACTAAAATTAAATTTTGACCAATCATAAGATTTATAATAGAGTAACAAGATATTCCTCATATATTTATTAAAACCAAAATATTTTCTTAAGGTATGATAATACCCAAAATAAATATAAGTATATTAATCTCAAAAATTCCACATCAGAACCAAAGGTTTAAAATGGATCATTTCTCAAATTTGTAACATTAAATCCACAATAACCAAAATAAAAGCAATATCAAACATGGTTTTAAGTGAAAAGGCTATCATATACCCGTCAGGATACATGACTAAAAAAATAATACTATTATTCCCAAATAATTCTTTAATTTATACCTAAAGGTTATATATATCAAAACCTAATAAAATGTTTTACAAAAAATTTATTAAACACATCAAAAAAAATTTATTCATCTAATATGATTCCCAAATTCAAAATTATATTTATCCGATAATAAGTTTATTCCAAAAAAATATCATACAAAATATTACATCATGAGGCCTAATGGATGGATATACACAATAATCACCCTTCAATTATGTGTTCAATACCCACAACTGTACCAGTTGCGATAGATTTTCACTTGACCTACAAATTGTCCTTTTTTAAAAATAATGGGAAAACAATTATTATATTAATATTCATAAATCATGTTGATCATATAAAATTCTCATGAATATTTATAAAATCATCAAAATAATATTAGTAATCAAGTCACACTTTTTTGTTTCTAATGTTATCTATCCAACTAATTATTTTCCAAAAAATCAACTAATTTTAATTGACTAAAATTTTATATACATCCAAAACTTCTCCAAGATTGTATTTTACTCAATCATGTGTTTTCCCATTGAAAATAACATTATTACTAATTCACCTTTTTTGTTTTGTATTATCATTCAACATATTCTTGAAAATCCATAAATAAATCTACTTCCAAAAACCCTTAGATGTTTCATGATTTTTATCACTAGCTTAGCATTGATAAAAATAGTTCAAAAACATGTTTTTTATATAACACATAAATAGTTCAATAATTACACATTAATGATTTTTATAAAATTTGAATTTATGAATTAATCTTTGGATTAGTGAATTGACTCAAATAAGAATGGTTTCCCCACATTTTAAAAATTAAATTATTATTGGCTCCTTAGGTTGAACATTATCTCCAAGAATCTTTTTTACCACCATATTCATTTCTATTCATTAAATTGATATTTTCCTCCTCATTTTGTCATAATGAAACATCATCCAGTTACTTTATGAAATTTTCAATTGAACCTATTCCAATATTTTCTGCATGTAGGAAATTGAATCTTTATTACTTTTTCATCTTTAGCACTTGTAATTATAGGATAAATCATTATTATTTTAATTTAGGTGTTTTTAAATTCATCATTTCTACAATTATTTATTTTAATTAGAGATAGATCATTTGGTATGATCAACAAATGTCTTAATTTCATTCCCATTAGGTTTGTAATCTCGTTCCGAGAATCATTACATTTCCTATCACATTGGTTTTCAGCATTATATATTCAATTTCAAACAATTAACTAAAAATATTTAATGAAACACGATGATAATGAATTAACTTATAAAGGATAAAAATAAAAAACTATATGTAATAGCATAAAAATGATATGTATTTCCTGAATTTTGGGCCTCTAGGTTTCAATTTACATTCTCCATGACAGTGATTCCTATTAGATTTTCTAACCTATGAATACACTCAAATCCTTGATAATGGTTTGAATGGAGTTTTTATATTTCAAAAACAAATCCCCTTAGAGTGTGATAGTACTTCTATAGTAAGTCTCATTTTCATGTACCAGGTAACAATTGATTCAAGGAAGAAGAAATTTTTTAGAGTAATCACCCCTATGTAAATATATTCAAGATCCACATAGAATTAATGTATCTAGAATGATATATAATTCCCTAATATCCACTTCCTTTATACATAACCAATATTATAGGGTATTATAATTAACATTATACATAGATTAATATTTGAGAATACCACTAATGTTTTATCATCCTATATCTAAATAACAACTAATCCTTTTCCTATAATAACAATTTTATCTACCTGATCCTTTTTACAGATACTTTTATGTGATTATTAAACATAAATACCCATTAATACATCACTATATTTATAAATTATAGTAGTATTTATAAAACTAGATTATAAATAAAAATGGAAGGTAAAACATGGGATCCATATTTTATTTTCCATAGATAGATATTTAAATTAATTCATTCTCCAAAATCATCATTGGATAACCTGTTGAATACATGAAATAAAAGACTAATAAAAAATACAAGGGAAAAAAATATAAGAAAACATAACATTTGATTCAATGGCATAACCTGATTCCATAAAAGAGATGGAACATGAGTAATCAATTGAAAGAATAATATAAAGAAAATATATCATTGGATCATGGAAATATGGTAATGTGGAAAAAACATACAACATGATATTAATACTAGTTAAAGATAAATACAAATACAAAATCACATGCTGGGAGGATTCCCATAATAGATTAGGTTCACACCATAATCCTATACATGACATCTCATGAGACTAAAATATTACCTAACACATTAAAGGGATATTTAATACTAGGAACAACCATCAAATTCATTTCATATACAGTAATATGAGTGACACATATAAATATCGATAATAATTCACAATCAAATGAATAATCCATGCATGTAAATGGGTTTCCCAAATTATTTCACATATCATAATCAAACATGATCCCTCAATAAATGAAATTGAGATATGGTCACAAGGAATGTATTGCCCCCAACAATGGAATATAGAATAAGAGAGGTAAACATGTGAGAGTCATATATATAAAATATAAATAATTTCATAACTTTAAAGAGATATTTAATGAGTTATGGAGAGACTGGTCATTACCTAAATAAAAGTGGTCACTAAAAAGGCCACTTTTACCTTTTCGATAAAAATTAAAAAAATACCTCATTCAGAAAAGAAAAAGTATATTCCTTTCAATTCATTTTGTATGAACTAAAAAATGGTAAAATTATATTTAATATATCATTTGGTTAATTTTAAATTCATATTGGATAGTAATTTCTGAAAACATTGATATAAATGTAACGAATTTTCGACTGAAGAGAGAAATGAAGTTAGAATTTTTTTTTAAACATTCTCAATATTATTTATTACCAAGGAGATGTAAAATTATAATAATTCATGAAAATTTCCTGAAAAATAATAGGAGAAGAAAAAATATTTTTTTATTAGAAAACTAAGAAATAAATTTCATCAATGGTAATTTCGGCATAAATAATCACAATTAAAATGAGATTGAAACAAAAACGCTTTCCTCTTGTCATCATTTGAATCATAAATCCTGTTATTGAATTATACTAATTATCTCATAATATACCATTACTTATGAAGGATTCATCACATAATATTTAATGGGGAATTATATAAAACATATAAAATAAATTATTTTCATAAAAGAGTATATATATCAAAGAAGGATATTTTATGACAGAAACCCTTTCCCCGAGCCCAAATCATGGCTTGACATATTCATTATCCAGAATAATAAACTCATTTTAAAATATCAATTTCTTAATATCCCATTTAATTTTGATTATTCCTTTAATTTTATTTTTTACTATGACATATTAAATTACATGGACAATAAATTTGAAGTTACCTTGTAATGATAAACGGCTCATATACCCATATTCAATTTAGTAAGTTTAATAATTTTTTAATAAATTGTTATCTAATAATTTATAGAATGATAATCATGAATAAAATTCAAAAAATTGTACTTTGAAAACCTACCATGAAATATGGTTATGAAAAAAACCAAATTACAATCATAGAGATTATAGGTTTTACATAAACATGAATAACATTTCCTTTTTAAGATGATCTTGATGGAAAGGCGCTATGATTTATTTTAAATCTATAGGATTATTATTATACCATAAATATGATATAAAATATTTAATTAAACATTTATGTGCATTCCATGTGATTCAGTTATAAAATGAATAACATTTTTTTGCAAGGCATTATTTCTCTTTACACACTAATAAAATTATAATTTTTGCAATGAATTATATGGAGATAAATTATGTGATATATTTATTTTCAAAAATTGTTAAAATTTCATTAATATGTTATATATAAATCAAATAGTTCCATATTGATGTCCACAAAAATGGTAAGTTAATATTGAATCATATCGCTCCATGAGGTGGTTGTCTATTGTACACACAAGTGACATTATCATATTCTCTATAGAAAATAAATTAAGAAGTTATATATGATATTATAATTAAATAATTATTATTATATCATATATCATATATAAAAATTATAGATATCATCATATCCCACTATGAGAAGCTGTTATTGATAAATAATTGCCTCAATTTGCAAGGAAATAGTCCAACATACACATGATCAATGGTTTCATTCCCAATTTGAGGGAGGATGATTTTATTTTAGGTCATACCATTAATAAAAAAACATAAAATTAAATGTTAAATATTGTCTTTATTATTTCATAAGGTTTAAATAATATTTTAATGACGTAGATGAAGAAATAAAATAAAATTCTCAAGTAATGATGTTACCTCTTTTTCGTACATCTTGCAAAGGTTTTCACAAAAATAATTTCATTTTTGCATTTATGATAAATGAATAGTGTAAAAGACCTTCCAATTAATTATGTAGAGGGAAATATGGTGTTTTAGGTGTTTTAGGGTGTTTGGGGTATATTTAGAGAGGTGATATGTTCCCACAGTATGTCATTTAAATAGTTTTCCAATTACCAATTATCCAATTTTTCCATTGTTGTCTCACCATAGCGGTGTCTCACTGGTGGTGTCTCACCCTAGAGTTGTCTCAATGGCAGTGTCCCACCCTGGAGGTGACTCGTTGATAGTGTCTCACCTTGGTAGTGTCTCACTGGAAGTGTCTCACCCTCACTGTCGCTAGCAGGTTGTCACTTACTGGCGATCACTCATCCAAATGTGCCTCATCTGGTGGTGGATCATGAGTGATGCCACACTTTCAGTTCCTCTTCTAGATGTGTCTCACAGGCAGTGCCTCGTTGGGCAATGTCTCACTAGCGATTCATCATGAGAAGTGTTTTAAATTCTTCTAGTTGTCCCTTTAGACATTGTTCTTTGATGAAAAATAGGATTGATGAAAAATTTAAAAGGATTTTGACCGATTAAAATGCTATAAATTATATCCTTAATAAACTAATTTCCTAGAGGCTTTGAAATGATCAAAATACATGTTCTTGGTCAGATCTGCCTTCTATAGAATTTCACGAACATTTCGAATACCCTATGTTCTGGATGTAATCCATCTAAGAGGGGGACCTTCCCTTCAAATTTTATTCTACATTATTTTGATACCACATTCCCTCAATCATTTCTCCCATAGGAGTTGAGTAATCTATTATTGTTGTTTAGAGCTTTTCTTTGGTCAATTTTCTGCTGTATGTGCACCTATATTTTTCAAACAACTAGGATGGGCCAATCGTCCTTCTTCCAAGTATGATTTCCTAAATTTTTATTATTTTTAAATCATGTGGTATAGATATATAAATATTACCATTGTTAAGGGAGATGATTCTAGATTAATAAAGATAATCGAATTGGATGAAAAATTAATATATAGGGGGCTTCAGAAAGTGATGCATGATCTTATTGTGTGATTGATATTTTTACTATAGTGATTTTTATGGGCTAACTACCAACAAAAAATAGTAGTTTTGGGGGGTCCTTATTTGCAAACTAAATGGTTTATTGAATGCTAGTTGTTTTATTTTTGTTGAAATCTTATTGAGATTGGTTAAATACACATATTCAACAAATAAGCATATTCCCCAAGATCATAAAATTATTGTAATAACCCATAAATTAACAAGTATAATTAAATAATGGATAATTTATTAAATAATTTTTTTTTCTTAGTTCATGCGGTGATGGGGTTGTGAGACGGTTGTGAGCAGGGTGTTTTTCCAGTTGATATGACAATCTAGGTCGGTGAATTTGACAATGGAAATTTTTGTTTTTGTATGTAATCATTTAGAGTCTATTTATTGATAACATTTATAGAGCTTCATCCTATATCTAGAAGTTGTGGAATGATGTGTCATTAATGTGAAGTGCATTAATTTACTTGGTCTTTTCACTTAATGAATCAATATTAATGTGTTTCCTGTTATGTGTTGTTCCTGACAGTTTCTCAGGTAGTGATGAAATGAATAAATAATTTATTAATAATTTTTGAAATGTATTATCATGGATTTATTAATGGAATGAATGTGGTAAAATGGAATTGGTTGGAAATGTGAAATAGGATTTGCAGCTTCTCGTGCAGTGTTGTGCATTTAAAGGTACCAACAAAAGTGAGAGTGTTGTGAGTCAGTTTTTTATCTAAGAACACATCATTTGGACATGAATGTTTGGTATTATTTATATATAATTTTATTTCCTTCTGATTTATAAATTTACCCCACCGATGTTGAAAACTATATGCCAAACACCCATATCATCAGAATGTGTTATTTTTTCAAACATCTACTGAAAAGTACATATGGTTGGGTACCCCTCCGTTTATGCTATCTCTTCCAAGAGAGGTAGGTATGGAATAGTAATTGATTTTTAGGGGTCTATTAGTACATTATATGGTGGATTTGACTTCCCAGATGTTTGTGGGAGAGGTAGTTTTTGACTCCTTTATCTTTGGGCTTGATGTGATAGCCCCTAGTGTTTGCAGGCAAGGTGGTTTGTTTCCGATGTGTCCTTGGGATGATATGGGATGTGCGTTCACATTTTTCTTTGGGATGATATGTGATGTGTTGTGCAGAAATGGTGTGTGTGGGAAATATGTGTTTTTGAGGCTCAGGTGTGTGCTGGAGGATGTGTTGTGAGGCCCAGGTGTGTGCAGGCAAGATGTTATGTTATATAAAAAAGGGATAGGAGCACCAGGATGTAAGCTATGGGGAGAGAGCATCATACCTATGGGAATTTGTTTTGGGGTATCCAATCATAGATGTGATTTAATTTATATTATATTTCATTACTTGCATTAGTTGGGGATTTTTGGATAGTTAATATACATTTATAGGGGCTGTTTGGTTCTACTATTTTCTCACATGGGCATTACTATTCTTCTTTACCATGTGCACGAGAGACTTTTCATTTCGTAATGAGTATACATTATGATCATTCTATGTATAAAAAATTATTTTTAGGTTTAGTGGAATATTATATAGACTATGATGGTAATTACTAGATCGAGACTGGGAAATATTGATGTGTTTCTCCTTTACCCTTAATTTTGGGTGTTTACTTTAGAGACTTTGTTATACATGTATTAGTTTTTATTTTATGCATGAATGTGGGATGTTTGGGTTTTATTTTTATATTATGCCTCTTAATTTTTTTGATTGATTCATTATATCTCATGATCTTGTTTCTTATAAATGGTAATACCCCCCATATTGTAATATCAACACCCTCATGGTGATAGTTGCCAACCTGGGGCATAATGGGGGTGGGACTCTAGGTTCATTGTCTCTATTTCTTCATTCCTAGCCTATAAGGGGTATCATTTGGAGGGAGGGGTCATGGAAGAGTCGTATTGGAGGTGATGGTTGAGGGATATGAATGAATTTGGATCTAGGTATAGTGAGTATTGCGTGTGGTGGTGGGGAAACAGTTATAGTTGATCTTGGGGAGTGACATAGTTTGGGGAGACCATCTAGGACATGAGATTTTAGGGGCCCCATGATCCAGTTCACAAACATTGAGCTTATTGAAAGTCCAAGATAGATGGACCTACTTGAATCGTAGAGACCTAAGAAAGGTATATGCATCATAATGACTAGTTTTGTTGTTTTAACAGGTTTGTTTTGGGAACTATAAAATGGATTGCAAAATTAATTAAATGATTTAAATTAAATCTAAATGAAAAATCAATATTACTCATCCATATGATGTCCTTGTTTTACTTTCATTTCTTGATTTGTGTCATAGTCTGTGTGTGGACTAAGAAGTGTATGGTTCAGAAGTATGATATGGTCGATCATCATTGGTTTGATCTAGTTAACGATGATGATTAGTAGAAGAATACATTTTCCACTTTCCATCCATGGGATTTGAGGATAAACAAGGGTATTTTTTCAGACATGGATATTGAGAGTTGGATGGTGGAGGTTGATATCACTTTCCAATTGATCTTTTCCCTGATGAGGAACTAGGTCCCTTTGGTAAGAATTTTGAAGTAGGGTAAAGCATGTCAGTGGTGGACACTATATATGGGAGATCATAAGGAGGATGATGTTTTATGGAATGACTTCCAGAAAGAGTTCCAGGTGGAGTTCCTTTCGTCAACCCAGATGGATGAGAAGAGATACGAGCTAATCTATCTTCTGCAGGGGAGTATGTCAGTGTGAGAGTTTAGAATCATGTGTAAGGACCATCTATTATTTTTTCATACCTTTTTATAGATGAGGAGTATCATGCGAGATGTCATTATAAGGAACTCCATCCTTCTATGTAGTATGCAGCTGCTCCTTTTATGTTTCTAGCATATTTAAGGGTTCAGAAGAAGGTAGAGGTGATCAAACTGATGACCTTCCATTGATTTATACTAAGTGAGGTGAGAGAGTAGTGTTATTTTATAGGTAGAGTTACTAGTGGTAGATCTATAGTGCATGAACCTCCAAGGATTCAACCTGTAGGGAGTCGACTCCATAAGATTCCATTCTGGAGTTTTTGTACTGGTGGTGTACATGATTTTATTGGGAGATTGGTGCTACTATGTTTTTGGTGTGGGGATTGTGTTTATCTTCGGAGCTAGTGTGAAGTACTTCCCCAATCTCAGTTTGGTGTAGGTGGACTGGTTCGGTATCAACATCAAGGGAAATTCTCAATGAGACCATTTTACCAGCAAGGGAAATATGTTTTTTTCTCCACTGGGGGGATATGAAGTAGGTGGGGGTTGACCTCATGGTCTTCATCATGTTTAGGGACTATGTACCAAGCATTGACTGGGATGAGGTCATAATCAAATAGGTAGAGGAGTTGGGAATAGTCAGTAAAAGACAGTGTGGGCTACTATTCTAATGGGGCCAGATATCATAGGAGGTATGATTAATTTGTTTTATTCAATTTTTTTCTTTTCCTGATTTAGGATATTCTCACTTATTTTTTCACCTTCTCTACCCTATAATATAGGACGAGACATAGAGAGGGTTTTTGTGCCCCGGATGTTGAGTATACTAGTCGGATCCTAAAACAACTAGTTTTATATGTGGAAATATTGAAGACTGATGATGGGAGGACATCAGAACCATGAGGATCATTTTTTCCTACAGATGCAGCCATACAATTTGATACTTAGCATCAATTGGTTGAACTCAATAATTGATGTCATCAACTAATTCTGGAAGATAGTCATGATGTCATATTTTGACGGCCAACATAAGGTTTTCATTGGCGTGTATGGTTATTAGGTGGACAGTCACATGTGGATCTTTTTTTCATTTTTTGGATAATTTTTTGGTGAAATTAGTGGAAGATGATATGGTATTGTTTTTTAAGGTTGTTGAGGAGTTCTATGATGTTTTATCCAAGGTTGTTTTTACACTACCCCAATATTTGATGTTGAGTTTGGGATAGTCTGGCAGCCCAGTGATTCTCTGATTTTGATGGCTCCTGATTAGATAGAACCTTTTTGATTTGACGACGTTAAGGATTCAGGTATATGATATGACGGATAAGGGTTTCATCGGGCCCAGTGTGTCATTGTGGGGTGCTCTAGTGTTGTTTAAAAAAAGGTGAATAGTGGTTTGTGGTTTTGTATAAACTACCAGAGGATGAATAAGGTGACAATAAAAAATGGTTACCCACTTATGATGATAGATGATATTTTCGACTAAATAAGAGGGGCGAGTTTATTTTATATGACCGATATATGGTTTTGATATCACAATTTGAGGGTGAAATAAGGGTCATATGGTCAATACATCCTTCAAGTACAGGTATGCACACATTAAGTTTGTATTCATTCCCTTTTGTGTTACAAACAAACTAGTTGTGTTTATGGAGATTATGAAATACATGTTCCATGAGTACCATTTTCATTTCATAATTTTATTCATCGGTGTTATCTTAGTCTACTCAAAGTCATAGGATGAGAATGCGGAGTATGTCATAACTATGTTTCAGGATCTTCAATGCCACCGGAATTAATTAATTTTTTCCAAGTGTATGTTCTAAAAATGAGAGGTGCATTTCCTTAGGCGTGTGGTGTCTCAGAAGGGTGTTACAGTAGACCCATCATTGGATGAAGTGGTTGTTTCTTGGGAAGCACCATAGAATGTCATAGAGGTTAAAAATTACCTTGGTATCACATGCTATTATCAAAGGTTTTTACTTGAATACTCTCAAGCTTCATCCCCATAGAAAATTTCAATTAAGAAGAACTATGATATTTTATGGATTGATCAGTTCCAAATAGTGTTTGGTTTCTTGAATGGGATTTTGGTCAGTGTACTAGTGGTCTAGTTGTATGAGGAAGGGGTAAGTTTTGAGGTTTTTTATGTTGCTTCCTATCTGGCCTTGATATTTATAAAGTTGAAACAACAAGTATTGATCTATTGTGGGTCTAAGAAGTTATGTACCCTCAAACAAAATTACAACACTCATGCTATATATAATATTATATGTTTTTTCCTTGATGTTATGGTGGAATTTCCTCATTAGGGGGTACTTTGTGGTCTTCACAAATTATAAGATCTTGAGGTATATCTTTTAATAGCATGATACGAAAATGTGGTAGCCGTGGGGGAAATTATGTATTCATTATTTTTATTATGAGATATCCCACACCTTAGAAAATTGGAATGTGGTGGATGACAATTTGAGTAGAAATTCATAGAAGAATATTGTTTGGGAATCTTTAGAAGATCCATGAGCGATGGAGGAGTTGGAAGCCTTCTACATATAGGAATGGATGGATGGTGGTAATGACTTTTTGTTTCATATAATAGTGAAATATTCTCTTATACTGTACATGAAGGATTATAAGTGGGGGAGACTTAGAGGTAGAGGTGATGCACAATCGTGTTTTCCATGGTGATGCTCTAGATGGATGGTAGGAAGATCGTCATAATAAGATGTTGTATATGTGGAAGTTGTTTGTTCTAGTCTGGATGCATTACAGAGTCCATTTTGAGTTTCATAGATAACCATTGGAGGTATTCCCAAGAGTTTCCATGATGTACCATGGATTGGGGATGTTGGTTTGGTGGCCTATGATGAAACGTGTAGTGGAAGAGTGTGTGGTGATGTTCTTGGTATTCCCCTAGAAAATGGTTGAGAATCATGTTCTTGGAGGTTTGTTATGAGCATTGGATGTTCCAAAGTGGAAAAGGATTGAAAAATCGATCGATTTCATCAAAGGGTTTCCAAGATCTTATGGATGTTCAGAATCTATCTTGGTGATAGTGGATCAGTTGATGAAATCGGACCACTTATTAGCGATCAAGGAGTCTATTGTAGTTTATGCATTGTATATGAGGTATGTGGATGAGGTGGTGAAATTTAATGGAGCTATAAGTTCAATTTATGTAGATTAGGGTACAAGATTTACCTCATGAGTTTGGAAGGGATTTCAGCATGATTTTGCCACTCAGTTACACCACATCACTTCTTTCCACCTTTAGATAGATGGGAAGATAGATAATACTATCCATACATTGGAGTATATGTTGCGTGCTTTAATCCTGGGATTTGGTAGATATTAGGTTTTACACAAACCCTTGGTAGAGTATTAATATAATAATATCTATCACTCTTCCATTTTCAGTGCTTTGTTTGAGGGTTTATATGGAATACCATGTAATTCTACATTATGGTGGAAAGATGTTGTGGACAGAGCCATTCATGGTCCTGATGTGGTGTTGAGCATGACAAAGAATGTTTATCTTGTTCATGGGATTATTAAAGAAGGGCATGATTGGCTGATGACTTATTCAATTTGTATAAGGGGGCCTTGGAGTTTGAGGTTGGGGGCCATGTGTTCATGAAGGTCTCCCCTCAACGTGGGAATCCAAGGTTTGGATGAGGGATTAATATTTATCCTAGGATCATTGTAATCATTGAAGTGTGGGGGAGAGTTGTCAATGTTGAGTATCAATTTTCATTTCCACAATGGTTTGAGAGGATTCACAACATCTTTCACATCTCTCATATTTATCTGTATCTTCACGATGACTACCATGTTATTGATTGTGGCGAGTGAGATATCAAGGGTGAAATAAAATTTGTGGTGCAGTAAGTATAGTTCCAAGATCGTTGAGTGATTATTTTGTGTAGATAAACCATACCTTCAGTTTTATTGTTATTAAGTAATGATGGGTAGGAGGATTGTATTTTGGAGAAAGAGATACATATGAGTGCTAAGTACCTGAAGTTTTTTTTGAGTTTCTTCATTGTCCTATTTTTCATTGTGAGGTTTGAAAAATTTTTATTGTGAGATTCGATATTTTCCATTGGTTTCTTATGTGTGTGGTGTGTTATGTGATAATGTTGTGATGTGTGAAAAGGGTTGGACTTGATTCTTAATTGAGATGAATTAATTGTTATGCGATTAATCCTATGAAGGAGGGTTAGTTTTACCTAGAGTAGATAGTATCTTTACATGGTGGATGTAATTCCCTAATTCTTGTGTTCATTCAATATGGTATTTTTTGGTTGTTCATTGTGTATTGTGGTCATTTTGGTTTTTATGTCAACAACCATAATGATAAGGTATGGTTAGAAGATGTAGAAGGAGTTTTTCATAGGTGTATAGGATTCCACTATTGATTTAAAAAAAACAAGGTAGCTTACCATTTATATTTGATGTGTTTAGTTTTTTGGAGTGTTTCAAGTGTAAAGAGATCCGTGATTGGTTTATTGATGGAAGGGTTTTCAGAACCTTCATTTCATTCCCTTTGGGTTAGTTTTAAATTTTTGAGGACGGGAATAGTATGAGAGTTATTTGAAATAATGGATCAGACCTTCCAGTCAATTACATGGTGGAAAATATGGGTTTTGTGTTGTCTTGGGGGAGTTTGGGATGTTTTGCGAGAGGTGAGACGTTCCAATGGTGTGTCGTTTCCACAGTTTTCCAATTCCCAGATTTCCATGTTTTCAAATGGTGTCTCACCCTATTAGTGGATCACTGGAGGTGCCTCTTGGGTTGTTTATCAACCATGATGTGGATCACTGGCGGTGTCTCAGCCTAGATGTCACTAGTGAGCAGTGGCTTGCTAGCAGTCTCTTGTCCATCTGTACCTGATTTGGCACTGGCTCCCGGGTGGTTCCTCACCTGGTGGTGCCTTGTTGGTAAGGCCTCATCAAGAGGTTACTCTTATGGTGATGGATCTTTGGTGGTTCCACATATGGTATTTCCTTACTATTGGTGCCTCATCTGAATATGCCTCGTCTGGTAGTGTCTCCATGGCGGTGCCTCATGAGCATGGTTTCCAATATCTCTTGTTCTTCCTTTTGACGTCATTATTTGACATAAAATGGCATTGATTCCACATTTAAAAAGTCTTTGAGACCAATTCAAACTACATACGTCATATCATTAATTCCCTAAGATCCCAAAGGATTTAAATGGTCCAAATGTGTGGTCTTGGTCAGATTCGACTTTAGTTTCAATTAAAAAGAATTTCAAATCCCAATATGTTTTAGATCTAATCAATCTAAGATAATGGCCTTACCTCCATTATTTCTTCTCCTTTTTTTGGATATTGAACACCTTGAATCCTTCCTCTAATTGGAATCAAGTAACCTATTAATTTTATTTGGGTTTTTCCATAGGTAATTTCTTGTTGTACATGCTCCCTTATTTTTAGCACAACCAGGACATGCCAATCATCCTTCTTCTAGGTAGGATTTCCTTAATTTTAATTTTTTTTCATTAAGTGGTATGAATATATTTATGTTACCCTTGTGAATATATTTGATTCTAGATTAACTAAGATAATATAATTAGTTAAAAAAATAATATACAGGGGTCTGAGGAAGGGATTCATGATCATGTTGTGTGATTGATATTGTTAATATTGGGATTGTTATGGGCTAAGTATCCATTTAAAATTGTGTTTATTAGGGGCCATAATTGATGAAATATATTCCTTATAGAATTCATGTTTCTTTATTTATATTTAATTGTTATAGAAATTTTTTACTACATATATTTGGATAATAAATGGATTCCCAAGGATTGTAAATTTTCCAGGAAAACCCCTAAATCAACCAGTAGAATTAAATGAAAAATGCCTTATTATATATAAAAAAATGTGTCTTTTATTTGTATATGTGTTGATTTGGTTTGGTGCATGATTCTGCATAGAGGGTTGGTTCTGTTAAAATGATTACCTAGGTAGAAGAGTTTAAAGAATGAAAGTAATGTTTGTATGGGTAATCGTCATTAGTCTTTTCATTGATAACATGCAGAAAGCTTCACCCAATATCAAGAGGTCATGGTATGACATGTCATCAAAGTTATGTGCTCTAAATTTCAAGGGATCTTCAACTCCTGAATTACTATTACTTTGTTTCTTATTATGTGTTGCACCTGATAGTTTCCCAAGTATCATTGGAATGTTTAAATAATTATTTGATAATTTTTTAAATTTCATATTTTGGTATTATTAATGTAATGTAAGTTGTAAAATTTAATTGGTTGGAAATATGAAATAGTATTTGTGGATTTTTTTGCGGTGTTTTTCATTTAGAAATAGTAGTAATGGTGATAGTGTTTTGAGTTGGTTATTTGTTTGAGTTCCCATAGGTTGGTCTGCAGTGTTTGGTATTATTTATGTATACTTGTATTTCCTAGTAATTTTTATAAGAATCCCACCCATGTTGATCACTGTGGTCCAAACACCAACATTGTCATGCGGGTGGTGTTTTTCACATCATTTGAGGTGGACTGCAGATGGATGGGTACCTGATCTTTCTTCTCTCTCTTCCAATTTAGGTATGTATGGTACAAGTTGTGATGGTTTTAGGACTATTAGTGATTTAAATGGTGCCTTTGATATCCCATGTATTTTTGGTCATGGTAGTTTGTGGAAAAGGTGTCCTATGGAATGATGTGATAACACAGGTGTTTTCGAGCAAGGTGGATTGTTACCTAGGTATCATCAATATGAGATGTGAAATCCTTTCTCATGTGTCCTAAAGATAAAATTTGATTGTTTTTAAGTACCAGGTGTGTGGAGGAAGGATGTGTTGTGAGTCCCAATGTGTGTGGGTAGTATTTTTTGAGGCCCATGTGTGTCCGGGAATAATGTGATGTGCTATATGGAAAGGATGGGAGCTCAATGACATACGAAATTGGGAGATTTTATAATACAAGTGTGAAATTGGTGCGAGGTGACCTATCGTTGATGTCTTTTGCTTCATATTATATTAATTTAATTATATTACATGGTGATCATTCCTTGAGGTGGTGGGGAATGATAATATAACTTTATAGGTGCATTTTATTTCTCTGGTTTTCAAAAAACAGCATTAGTATTCTTATTTCACATGTTTATTAGATAATTTTGTCTTTCCAAATGATTATACATGTATTCTTTCCATATGGATATTTTTTTAAGCTATCAAAAGGATTACATGGACTATGCTGGGAATTACTAGATCAGGTTTTGGGAATGTTTTTGTAACACCCCTGGTAAATAAAGAATATGACATCTTTATATTTATCCATATTTGTGAATCAAATATTAATATTACTTTAAAGGGGACACTATGCTCGATGGCGTACCCAATACGCAACAACAAGTTTCTTGGGAATCCTACGTTGCACTCTAATAATAAAATAATATTATTTTAAATGGTAGTTAACATGTAGCCATTGTATTGGCGGGAATGTATAGAAATAACTAAAATATTATGATATAAGTTTTTAAATGTTTTTACATTTATCCAACAAAAGATAAAGGCTTAAAATACAGAAAGAATTCAATTTTAGGCGTATATGCCCTAGTTTTCACTAAAGGTTCACTTATCGCCTTTTGATGGCGAACCGTCATTAAATATAGTTTTTTTCACTCTTATACATTATATTGGACCAAATAAAACTCTTCTTAAGAATCGGGACATCAAAATTTACATTGTGTAAATTTTTGGTATCTTTCCGATAAAGTTCATTTTTTAATGAATAGTGTAAAATGTTGTATTTTAATTCAAAACATCTTTTTAATCTAATTTATTTATATGATTAGATTATCTTTTGAATTGGTTTTAAAGTGAAATTATAATATATTTTTACCATTAAATCCAATAGTGGTTTTTGGAATTAATTTCACTTTGAAATTAGACTGAAACTAGTGTCAATCTTTTGATAATTATTGTATCATAAAAACACGTTATTTTGCTTTGATAGCGGGAATTAATTATTAAATTAATTAATGTGAATTATATGTTTTGAATTTTTTAAAATAGACTTCATTTTTGAATTCGGAATATCAAATATAGCTTAGGGTGAATTTTTGGGATTTTTCTAAAAAACTTCAATTTTTGATGAATAGTGAAACCACTAAGTGGTATTTATAAAAACTGATTTTTTTCCATTTAAATGAAAATTTACCATCTTTGTGTTTTGAATTTAAAAAATCTTATATACATGGTTTTAATTAAGAAGTAAAATGTGGTTCAATGGGATAAAAATAATTTTTTGGTGAATAGTAACTTATTAAGTTTTTAATCGCGATTAGAGGTAATTAGTGTAGTTTAAGGTGAAAATAATGTTTTAATAATATGAAAAGAACTTGACACATGTCCTAACCTCATTGGATGTGTCATGTCCGACCAATACAAGCGATGGGTCAACTTGGGGACCCCATGGAGCCACTTTGGTAGGGAAATGACATAAATAACTTTTTATTTAATGTAAAAGTAAAAATGACACAAACATGATATGTTTTACTAAAACAATTTTTAAGGGAGGTTATACAAGTCAGATTTTTTATTATAAATAGTAATTGGAAAGCTAAAAAAATTTCCTACATCATAGTAATTTTTTATAATTTTTAGACATAAATAAATTAAATTATTTATGACATCATAATGATGCAGCGATGACATCATTATCTGACGATTTAAAAAAATGAGAAGATAATGTAAACTCTATGAGATACACATGTCCAAAACTTATTGGATGGGGGTATTTCGAACCCTTATCACCTTATCCACTAATTATATCAATGTGGGACCTTTTAAAACCGAAAAACATTTTCAAATAAAGTAATATTTCTTACTTTCCAAAAGTGCCCCTCCTCTCCTCTTATAAAAGGCCCCCACCTCTACCTCATTTCACACACTCCTCAAGACTTTGGATCAGCCATACCCTGCCCATTTAATATATCCACATCTCTCTCCTCATCCTAGAGGATTCCCTTTGGGCAGAATCCTTTCAAAGGATTCCTTTAGACTCAATTCAAAAGGAGTTACACATTTAAAGGTAATTCATTCTCTCATGTTCATTTGTATTATTTTGCTTCTCCAACCCCCTAAACTCTTTTTATTTATTTCTTTTGTAACAACTCCAGTATCTTCAATATACTAGGAAGTTTTTATAAGAATTATTCAAGCTACACTTACACACACCAACATCTATTGGTTAAAGAACATACGGTTTCCGTGGATGGTGAATTTTTGCCTCCCGAAACGATGATTGTTCAACATTCCTTTAACACCTTCAAAGGTGGCCATTAAGATGTAACTATATTTATATATGATATATAATATGTTTATGTTTTCCTTAAGCTTCTGTTTTTTTTTCATTTTGGGCATACCTTTATGGTTTCCATTATGGGTAAATGTGATATCTTCATTTAAGGAAGTGTGGACTACCGCCCCCTCAAAGTGATTTGATTCGTTAAATACCATATGTGGGACATATAAAGGATGGAGCTATGATATTATATATGATATTATACTGTAATTATAATATACCTTTATATCATTATGATTCCAATCTATAAAATACGAAATAGAAATGAAAGTAGCGTTCATGCGTACGTACGGCTTACCGTTTCCATGAACGGTGCATTTCATTTCTTACCTCTAAATGATTATATAATATTATAAATGCATGAATTTACTGTATATATATGACATATATGATATCTACATCATTAATACCATTCTGGATATAATGGATACATGAACAACGTGTAATTATAAAGGGATTATGTTTTACTCAAGTACCAATGATCGTTAAAAAGACCGTTATTAACTTAAATAATTACATAGTGTTCATGACATGGCAATAAGTGATATAAAAGGAATAATGAACTTGAAAAAGGTTCTTAAACAAGTATAAATTAACTCAAGTTTATTATTCAGGATGTTAAAGAACGATCGAGTCAAGTCGGACCCGATGTAAGGGATCCTACACCTCTCTTTCTTTTTAAGTACACTCTTTTATGTCATTCCTTTTAATCTCATCTTTCTTATGATTGGGATGTTATTTTATATTACTACTACTGTAATTATTATGTTCATATGATGAGAGACCCTATTTCCTCTCATCAATCCATTTTGGAAGTTTTATGTGGCGCCGTTAGGCTACCGAGTTTTCGTAAAGGATTTTTCATCTCACTTTTATTCCCGTGAGATTTATGCTACATTTGACACAATTTCCTTTGAGTGGTGTATGTACTGCCCATTATTTTAATCATTGTGTAATATACTTTCTTTTATGAGTATTTACATCAATTTTTTATTGTCCTTCTTTCATGGGGAGTATGTTTTGAAAGATACCCAAGTCGGTAAGGGAACCTCTCAACCTCCTCTTTTTTTAAAGACTTCTTTCGTTGGGTCTTTTAATTTACATATGGTTATGTTGGGATATGTTCTCATATATCCTTATTGATGTAAATTTTATGTCCAAGTGATGAGATACACTTCTTATCTCTCATCAACTCATTTTTATGTGACGCTGTTAGGCTGTCAAGGGAACTTCTTAACCCAATTTCGATTTCTTTGGGTTCAACATGTAGTTATTGAATATGTCATCCTTTTAATATGTGTGAATGACCATTTATTGTTTCACACATAATATCCACTTATATTGGGTTTATTTATATTTCTCACACATAATTTTGAGATCGATTTATCCTTAATTTAAGGATACATTCTTTATAAGGGATTTCATCACATTTTACATCCCTAATGAGACATCATTGTTGTTATGCACCAATTCACTCTTATATGGTGTATATACTGTCCTTTGGAATATTATATCATGAATCCATTTATTCTCATTATATTATAAAGTTATGATTAAATGTTTTTCCTCAATTATTGTATTCAAGTGTCTCTAATTTTGGTAAAAACCCTTTAACCAAAATATCGCTTTAAATGTTTTAATGGTTTGTTCTTATTAATGTCCATGTTTTCAAAATGATTTTAATGATTTGTTTGTATGGATATTAATGGTTTAAAATGTTAAAATCTTAAAGGTGGTATGGGAAACATTGATTAAAAAATCTCCATAATAAATGTTTTAAATAGTTTTGGAAATGGTTTCTTTTTGAATGGATTCATTATTTCAATATACTAAAATTTTATATTGTGATTGAAATGTGGAAATGTTATGTTTCCTTTATGCCTGTTTTATGTGATATGATTATGTTATGTTTCTTGGGCATTGTTATGAAGATGGGTGGTTCCGTGATAAACTAAGGGCGGGTGAGCCCGATATAGCTCTCCAATGCATTGGGTAACGCGAAGGAGTGAAATGTTAAGGTTTCTCCAAAGAGATTTAGGGAATATACTGTGATGGGTATTCCAAACGTAACCAAGAGGGTTACTCCCTATGTAATAAAGTAATGAATGCCTCAAGTTACCTTTATGTCTTATGATTTCTATGATTTATTCATGGTTTGATGAGGTATGTTAAAGGGCCTATGTTTTATGGGTAAAGTATGATTTCATTTTTATGTATATATGAACTCATGTTTCATTTCCATATTTTTATAACCCTTACTAAGATTTTTATGCTCATTCAAAGTTTTTAAAATGTTTTACACAGGTCAATGGAAAGGTACATGATGTGATGATAGTGTCAAGGATGTGTGAAGAAAGAATCCATGTTTTATTTTCAATATGTTTCCATTGATGGGAAGAATGAATATTGTCTTTTATGTAACCACTTTGTTTAAATGTGGAATGTAATGCAAGTTTCATGATCTAATTCTCTAAAACTCTAAACCTGAAAAGATTCTCAATGTGTAATCTTGTAATAACTCAAGATTAAGTAAGGTTTAAGGCTGGGGCCTTATAGTTGGTATCAAAGGTCGGTTTAGATAACTTTAGAGGTTAGGGTATTTTTTAAGCATAAGTGACATTACCATAATGGTTAAAATTTCAGAAAGAGTCATAGTTTTAGATAATGTGAATGAGTAAGTATATCTTAGTGTTTATCTTCCTCATTAGTACATGATGGTTTTGTTGATATACTCACACTGACCTTTTTCGTTTTAGTAAACGGCTGGATTTAGAAGGCACCAAAGTAACAGTGGATGTGAAGGAAATTGTAACAGTTTTTTGAGCAAGCAACTGAATGATATGGGAGCTACAATGATAACTCTTGTGGTTATCCTCAACCAACTATCTGGAGTCATGATTGACCACCTAAACCTTGGTGATTTCTCTAAGGCATCATATATGCAAGAAACAAATCCCTACGGAAGTACAGGTAATAATCATAAAGGTAAGTGTGTTCAAAAACCTATGTGTCAAAGATGTGGAAAGAAAAACCTAGGAAAATGTTTCAAAGGGACAGAAATATGCTATAGATGTGGAAATGAAGGTCATAAAGCAAGAACCTTCCATGTAAAAAGGAAACATCTAGTTGACTCAAGGAAAGGGAAAGAAGTTCTTTCCGAGGGATCAATTGAATGTTTTAAATGTGGTGTGCATGGTCATTATGCAAACACATGTACTATGAAGAAGTTTCGTGAATGGGATCACCAAGAGCGTACAAATGTTCGTTTACCAATACCTAATGCCATTCTGATTGAGGATGAAGAAACTGACAATGACCAATCAAAGGTATGTATTATTTCATGACTATTGTTTTCCTATTTTGGAATCTTAGGATATGATTCATGATTTTGTTTGTAGGAAATACGTATTTCGGAATAAGTTGGAAAGGAATGGTTAATGGATCATGACGAATGTTTAATGAGTAAGATGTCAACATATAAGGGCTTCAAGAGTTATGGTGAAATTCTTAAGAGTATTAAGTCTCTTTTGATGATGGGGTTACATTAGAACACTTTTTATAATATGTGTAACCCTGATGTTTAATATATCAATTTTATTCAAGGAATAGTTATCTCTTCTTTTGTGGTCATAGTTATAAAGAACCATTTGGGTTTATATGATCCTTACTTTTGAGGTAATTATGGGTTACTATATGTTATGATTGAAGTGAAAGGGATGAGATAAAATTGAGGTTAAATTATGTTATGGTTAGTTTTGATTATTTTATCTCTTTTGGGGAATGATTTAAGAATAATATAGTTTTGTAAAAAGGAAAACCCACCGACCGTGTGACAACCAGTCGCGTTGGACAAAGCTGCGGGAATCGAACCCACAATCAAAGTACAACTGGTATTTATTTCCTACCACTGGACTACGTGAAGTCCCTGGTTAGTTTGACTGATCCTTTTTAGATAGATGATTTTATTAATTTAGAGTAAGTTGATTATGGGTTATCTATGGAAATTTATTAACCTATCATGGAGGATATGTGATTAGGTTAATTACTTTTCAATATGAGACATTAAGAGCAACTGATGTTGTTTGGAGATAAATGTTACGATTTAGCCTGGAAGACTATGTGACTAAATACTTCAAATATTTGGGTTTCAATCTTAGTTTGGTTTAATTTGAAGAATTTTTATGGACAAATTGACTATAGAATGGTCCTCGTTGAACTTTCGGTTTTGTTGGACAAATTTTGGAGAATAAGAATAGATTTTCTTTTTATAAAGGGTTATCCTTTTCTGGATTATCTGATCTTGTACGAACTTTTTTTGTTTTGGTTTTGGTTAAAGTCTAAAGACATGGGAAGTATATAGTTCTCTTTTGTGGATTAGGTGACTCTTTAGAAGTTGATTATAGTACTATTAATGCGAACAAGTCTCCCTAAATACTCGTCTTTTCGAAAAAATATGAGTTTGATTAAGGAATCTAGTAAAAGTTGAAAGTCAACATGATAAGTGATTATGTTTCCTTATGAATAAATTCCTCAATAAAAAAGTATCTTAAAAAAATTTTCTATTAACTTTTCCTACTGGGGAATCGAATACCGTTTAACCCATCACAAGTTTGTAATTTTCTTATAGTTAACTTTCTCCTAGACAAGTTTACTATCACTCTCCCTCAAGAACATGAACCTTTGTTTTTTCTTCCATGTCCATATTTTTCATACTTGGAATCCTAGTATGGGTTAACTCTGGTGACCTTTGTACTTATCTTTCTTTATTTAAAAGTGATTGTTTTACCGACTCTTGTTTCGATGTGGGACTTTCAAGGATGTTTCCAAGCTCAATTTTAAAAATTGCGAGGACGCAATTCCCAAAAGGGGGGAAGGATGTAACACCCCAGGTAAATAAAGAATATGACATATTTATATTTATCCATATTTGTGAATCAAATATTAATATTACTTTAAAGGGGACGCTATGCTCGATGGCGTACCCAACACGCAACAATGAGTTTCTTGGGAATCTTACGTTGCACTCTAATAATAAAATAATATTATTTTAAATGGTAGTTAACATGTAGCCGTTGTATTGCCGGGAATGTATGGAAATAACTAAAATATGATGATATATGTTTTTAAATGTTTTTACATTTATCCAATAAAAGATAAAGGCTTAAAATACGGAAAGAATTCAATTTTAGGCGTATATGCCCTAGTTTTCACTAAAGGTTCACTTATCGCCTTTTAATGGAGAACCGTCATTAAATATAGTTTTGTTCACTCTTATACATTCTGTTGGACCAAATAAAAATCTTCTTAAGAATCGGGACATCAAAATTTACATTGTCTAAATTTTTGGTATCTTTCCGATAAAATTCATTTTTTTAATGAATAGTGTAAAATGTTGTATTTTAATTCAAAACCTCTTTTTAATCTAATTTATTTATATGATTAGATTATCTTTTGAATTTTTTTTAAAGTTAAATTAGAATATATTTTTACCATTAAATCCAATATTGGTTGTTGGAATTAATTTCACCTTGAAATCAGACTTAAACTAGTGTCAATCTTTTGATACTTATTGTTTCATAAAAACACACTATTTTTCTTTGATAGCGGGAATTAATTATTAAATTAATTAATGTGGCTTATATGTTTTTAATTTTTTAAAATAGACTTAATTTTTGAATTCGGAGTATCAAATATAGCTTAGGGTGAATTCTTGGTATTTTTCTGAAAAACATCAATTTTTGATGAATAGTGAAACCACTAAGTGGTACTTATAAAAACTGATTTTTTTCCATTTAAATGAAATTTTGCCATCTTTGTGTTTTGAATTTCAAAAATCCAACATACATGGTTTTCATTAAGAAGTAAAATGTGGTTCAATGGGATAAAAATAATTTTTTTGGTGAATAGTAACTTATTAAGTTTTTAATCGCGATTAGAGGTAATTAGTGTAGTTTAAGGGAAAAATAATGTTTTAATAATATGAAATGAACTTGACACATGTCCTAACCTCATTGGATGTGTCATTTCCGACCAAGAAAAGCCATGGGTCAACTTGGGGACCCCATGAAGCCACATTGGTTGGGAAATGACATAAATAACCTTTTATTTAATGTAAAAGTAAAAATGCCACAAACATGATATGTTTTACTAAAAAAAATTTTAAGTGGGGTTATACATGTCAGATTATTTATTATAAATATTCATTGGAAATATAAAAAGGTTTTCTACATAATAGAAATTTTTTTATAATTTTTAGACATTAAATAAATTAAATTATTTATGACATCATAATGATGCAGCGATGACATCATTATCTGACGATTTAAATAAAATGAGATGATAATGTAAACTCTATGAGATACACATGTCCAAAACTTATTGGATGGGTGGATTTCGAACCCTTATCACCTTATCCACGAATTATATCAATTTGGTACCTTTTAAAAATGAAACACATTTTAAAATAAAGTAATATTTCATACTTTCCAAAAGTGCCCCTCCTCTCCTCTTATAAAAGGCCCCCACCTCTACCTCATTTCACACACTCCTCAAGCCTTTTTCTCGGCCATCCCCTACCCATTTACTCTCTCCACATACCTATCCTAATCCTAGAGGATTCCCTTTGGGCATAATCCTTTCAAAGGAATCCTTTAGGCTCAAATCAAAAGGAGTTACACATTTAAAGGTAATTCATTCTCTCATGTTCATTTGTTTTATTTTGCATCTCCAACCCCCTAAACTCTTTTTATTTATTTCTTTTGTAACAAATCCAGTATCTTAAATATACTAGGATGTTTTTATATGAATTATTCAAGATACAATTACACAAACCTACATCTAATGGTTAAAGAACATACGGTTTCCGTGGATGGTGAATTTATGCCTCCCGAAACAATGATTCTTCAACATTCCATTAACACCTTAAAAGGTGGACATTAAGATGTCACTATATTTATATATTATATATAATATGTTTATTTTTTCCTTAAGCTTCTGTTTTTTTTTCATTTTGGGCATACCTTTATGGTATCCATTATGGGTAATGTGATATCTTCATTTAAGGAAGTGCGGACTACCGCCCCCTCAAAGTGATTTTATTCGTTAAATACCATATGTGGGATGTATAAAGGATGGATCTATGATATTATATATGATATTATACTGGATTTATAATATACCTTTATATAATTATGATTCCATTCTATAAAATACGAAATAGAAATGAAAGTAGCGTTCATGCGTACGTACGGCTTACCGTCTCCATGAACGGTGCATTTCATTTCCTACCTCTAAATGATTATGTAATATTATAAATGCATGAATGTACTGGATATATATTACATATATGATATCTACATCATGAATACCATTCTGGATATAATGGATACATGAACAACTTGTAATTGTAAAGAGATTATTTTTGACTCAAATACCAATGATCGTTAAAACGACCGTTATTAACTTAAATAATTACATAGTGTTCATGACATGGAAATAAGTGATATAAAAGGAATAATGAACATTAAAAAGGTTCTTAAACAAGTATAAATTAACTCAAGTTTATTATTCAGGACGTTAAAGAACGATCGAGTCAAGTCGGACCCGAGGTAAGGGATCCTACACCTCTCTTTCTTTTTAAGTACACTCTTTTAGGTCATTCCTTTTATGCTCATCTTTCTTATGATTGGGATGTTCTTTTATATTACTCCTACTGTACTTATTATGTTCATATTATAAGAGACCCTATTTCCTCTCATCAATCCATTTTGGAAGTTTTATGTGGCGCCGTTAGGCTGCCGAGTTTTCGTAAGGGATTTTTCATCTCACTTTTATTCCCATGAGATTTATGCTACATTTGCCACAATTTCCTTTGAGTGGTGTATGTAATGCCCATAATTTTAATCATTGTGTAATATACTTTCTTTTATGAGTATTTACATCAATTTTTTATTTCCCTTCTTTCATGTGGAGTATGTTTTGAAAGATACCCAAGTCAGTAAGGGAACCTTTCACCCTCCTCTTTTTTTAAAAGACTTCTTTCATTGGGTCTTTTAATTTTACATATTGTTATGTTGGGATATATTCTCATATATCCTTATTGATGTAAATTTTATGTCCAAGTGATGAGATACACTTTTTATCTCTCATCAACTCATTTTTATGTGACGCCGTTAGGCTGTCAAGGGAACTTCTTAACCCAATTTCGATTTCTTTGGGTTCAACATGTAGTTATTGAATATGTCATCCTTTGAATATGTGTGAATGACCTTTTATTGTTTCACACTTAATATCCACTTATATTGGGTGTATTTATATTTTTCACACATAATTTTGAGATTGATTTATCCTTAATTTAAGTATACCTTCTTTATAAGGGATTTCATCACATTTTACATCCCTATTGAGACTTCATTGTTGTTATGCACCAATTCACTCTTATATGGTGTTTATACTGTACTTTGGAATATTATATCATTAATCCATTTATTCTCATGATATTATAAAGTTCTTATTAAATGTTTTTCCTCAATTATTGTATTCAAGTGTCTCTAATTTTGGTAAAAACCTTTAACTAAAATATCACTTTAAATGTTTTAATGATTTGTTCTTATTAATGTCCATGTATTCAAAATGGTTCTAATGATTTATTTATATGGATATTAATGGTTTAAAATTTTAAAAGCTTCATGGTGGTATGGGACACTTTGATTAAAAAATCTCTATATTAAATGTTTTAAATGGTTTTGGAAATGGTTTCTTTTTGAATGGAATCATTATTTCAATATACTAGAATTTTATATTGTGATTGAAATGTGGAAATGTTATGTTTCCTTTATGCATGTTTTATGTGATATGATTATGTTATGGTTCTTGGGAATTGTTATGAAGACGGGTGCTTCCGTGATAAACTAAGGGCGGGTGAGCCCGATATAGCTCTCCAGTGCATTGGGTAACGTGAAGGAGTGAAACGTTAAGGTTTCTCCAAAGAGATTTAGGGAATATACTGTGATGGGTATTCCAAACGTAACCAAGAGGGTTACTCCCTACGTAAGAAAGTTATGAATGCCTCAAGTTACCTTTATGTCTTATGATTTCTATGATTTATTCATGGTTTGATGAGGTATGATAAAGTGCCTATGTTTTATGGGTAAAGTATGATTTCATTTTTATGTATATATGAACTCATGTTTCCTTTCCATATTTTTATAACCCTTACTGAGCTTTTTATGCTCATTCCAAGTTTTTGAAATGTTTTACACAGGTCAAGGGAAAGGTACATGATGTGATGATAGTGTCAAGGATGTGTCAAGAAAGAATCCATGTTTTATTTTCAATATGTTTCCATTGATGGGAAGAATGAATATTGTCTTTTATGTAACCACTTTGTTTAAATGTGGAATGTAATGCAAGTTTCATGATCTAATTCTCTAAAACTCTAAACCTGAAAAGATCATCAATGTGTAATCTTGTAATAACTCAAGATTAAGTAAGGTTTCAGGCTGGGGCCTTATAGTTTTTGTGTACCAACTTCAGCCTTACTTTGGGGTATTTACTTTGGAGACATTGTTGAATATTTATCAAATTTATATATACATGCATATGGTTCATTTTGGGTTTCTGTATTATATTATGTCTTATATTTGTTATGGATGATTCATTATATATCCCAATATTGTTTCATATAATGTGTAATGACCCCAATATTGTGTGATCAGTACACCCTTAGTGTTCGTCACCAACCTAGGGCCTACAAGAGGCGGGGCATGGGGACATTGTCTCTCTTTCTTCATTTCCATCCTTAGAGGGGTATCTTTGGTGGGGGGTGTTATGATGTGATTTTGGCAGGAATTGTTTTATCTAATAGGTTTTTAAGTGTGAAAAATATTTCCTAAAGGGTGGACTTTTATATATTAGGGAGGGGACACGTTAGGAATTTATTAAATGAAATATTTACACACATTTTCTTCATAATAAAAAATTAAACAATGGGCCATTTTAAAAACATTGGAGATAAAGGGCTAAATATTACTATCCAATAAGAATTATATATGTTTTGTGTCATTTTAACCCCTATATTTTTAGTTTAACACTTGATAAACATATTTTTACATTAACCATGGTAATTTTTTTAATGTTTTATCACTATATTATGGTCATAAATGAAGTTGAACATATTAGATAATATAAATTATAATAATGAAAAACATTGAATCAATTTTTTAAATTGAACTCATAGAAGTGGTAGAATGGATATTAAATTAAACCCACAAATGTGTTGAAAAAATGTTTATCAAGAAATGTTATTTTTTATTGTAAAATTGATATCATATAATTTGACATGTAGTAATAATATAATTAATCTAAATTAATTTTTATAGTTATATTATATATAAAATTAATTTAACTCATTTCACATTTTGAGTGCAGTCTTATGTTATCCAAACATATTCCTCATCACATCAGGAAAAGATCTTCAATTTTATTTCTATCCAAAAATTAATGGAATAGAATATATTTTTCAGAAATGAAGAAGAAGAAGAATTATATCTCAAAAATTATATTAAATAATGAATAAACTAGAATTAAAAAATAAAAGAAAAATTCATAAAATAATTAATGATAATTAAATAATTATAAATAATAATGTGACCTAATCTATTTCCATTTCATGGTTCTAGGAACAACATAAGCATGTGATGGGTCATTCCCAACTTTTAAATTTTATATCATCAGTGATAAATCCATGATTTACATGATGATAAACACTTTGATCAATGAAATTGAATCAAAGAATATTGAAAATGGGAAAAACATTAAATTTAAACTGTAGGATCATCAAATATTATTTATAATTAATTTAATCAATTTGATGAATTAAATTATGATAATTAATATCTTATTTGAGGGATCCGATAACGGATCTATATTGTACCATTTTTATGTTGTATTAATGTAGGTAAAATTACGACCGGTGGTGATCTACATGTGTTTCGCAAGTGTCTGAACATCACTAGAGAAATCTATAGTTTCCTGCATGATTGATCTAATTTCATTCATTTATTAGCTTCAATTTCCATGAGAACTAATCCAAAAGCATTCTTTTTTATCTCTATATATTCAATAGTGGAAGATGGAGGACAATCAGTCTTTGTTCTTGGGAGTGTTCATGTAGAAGGTATATCTGAATAGATTTTAGAGCATTCTCTATATTCATTGTGTACAAGACAAAAATTAAACATCACAGTTGAAAAATAATATAATTTGGTTTATATAATACTAGTGTTTGAAATAAAAAATTTCACAAAATTCTGTTTATTATTTATTTAATTACCCTAGAACCCCATGTCTATAATAATAATATTATCTTTATTTTTTGATGTTTGAAAAACTAGATAATTAAATTAAATATTATTTAATAAAATAATTTTAACTAATAAATTAGTTAACTGAAATTCTAAATACACATAGTATGTTACCCTCTAGGACTCATTCTTAATAGAAATAGGTGATCCATGATAAAGTCCAATGTTTTCATCAAGGAACACACAAAGGAAGACATGGAGAAATAATTTAATTTTACATTAAGATAATACCTAATACAGACAATTACAATGTAATATAATCCCTTTGTCATGATATCTTTAATAAAATTTATTGCAAGCTTGTTCAATCAACCCATTTGTTTGATGTCTCTTTGAATTTACAAAAATCATGGACGCCTATAGAATAATATGGCGAGGGATTTATTTAGGATATCATTTCCATAAAATGGTTTTGGATATAAGATTCCATTACAGAATAGAAGGGAAAAATCATTTCTCTCAACATTATTTAATTTAATATTACTCATGATGCACCAAACATATTCTCCCTCACTGGGAATATATATTGGAATGGTTTTCATCAACATGTCAAAGTACATGATTTGTAGTACTCATCAATTTTAATATTAATTTCTTAAAATAATTAAACATTCCTACAAATAGTGATATCAAAAGAAACATATAACTATGTATTTCCCATTGGAGGGTCTCATTCACGTAATATCCCACATTGGATATTACTAAGGGTGTATACTAAGAGAAGGGGCCAAAAATTCCAATGGGTCTCCACACTTGATATCCTGAATCATTTGTGTCCTTGAAATGATCTTATTATTCCATAGATTGTATTTATTAAATAATATTATCATGGAAATTTTGGGTTCTCATTATTGTAGGGAACTACTGTGAATTTTTAGTTTGATAACAACTCAAGGGACATTATCATGTTCTATGTTACATAAAAAAATCATTTTCTGATAACATATTTATTGATATTCAAAAATATGAAATAGGGTTACCATAAATTGCACAAAGTGTTGTTCTAGAGAAACAAATTGAACACACTTATTATCAAACAACATAGATATTATTGACATACTAAAATTGTATGTTTGTATGTTCCCTTTTTGTTAAATTTTTTTTCCCAGTTTCATCTCTATAATTCTTCACTTCACACTCATTATTCCAAGTATACCAAATTTTCTTCACTCTTATTAATACATGTAATATAAAATGCACAAGCTTCAAAAAATTTCATGACTACAATTTGTATCTAAAACATGTTAAATCTTCACATTGTTTTACACCATACTAGAATCATTATTTCTTCACAACTTCTCACTACCAAATATTTTTCTTCACATGAGTGTATCTAACCCATTTTACTACCATATAAATTTTTATTCATGAATACTTGTTCCCAAAAAACATTTTTCGTGTATGAAAAAATAATTTTAGGAGCCACTATAAACATTTTAAACCAGCTGAGTATATGAATGTAATTTCTTCTTCTTCATCCAGTTACTGTATCTAGTGTAATTCATTATCAAAAAATTTGAAAATGAAAATAATTAATTCATTTATTAATTGAATTTCATGGTATTTCATTATTTTGAGGAAAAACCATTCCTATAAAACATATATTCATCACATTGTATAAGCGATACAATAGAGAGAATTCAATGAAACCAAAAACCTCTTGTATTTTTAAGAAAATTGAGGTTTCATCCTATCACTCGCCCATTATCTTAATGTATTAATTATCTATTAACTCATCTATATAAATGGAAAAGATCATGGGTATTTATAAACCTCTTCCACTTCCCCTGGACTCCAAGAATAGAATAAAACCATTCATTTCACTGAATTACTCACTGCATGGCCACCACTTCACTTTGTTGGCCTCTTTTATGCACCAAATCATCATTAAATGTAGTAAAATAAATATCACCAACAATAGTTCACATAATTTATCATTACTGAACAGCACTCAGTATCTTAGCTTAAAACAAACATTGTTTGAGTTTCATTTAACCAAATTTTGGAAAACGTCAATATCACTTTAGTTCAAGGCCCTTTATTATTGGAATAACACATATTATACCTTGAATGAAAATTTCCAAGGTATTAATGATATTGTATGACTCATCCCTTAACAAAAAATTTACTTATATTGATGGAAATATCTCTTTAATTTTCTTCAAATAATAGAGGACCCTCTATTAGGAGGTCGAAGAAAATCAATGATCGAGTGGAATTGTTTCAATTTCTAGTGACATTTAAAAACTGAGTGAAGTATCTTTTAAATTAAAGGGAACCATGTGTAAAATATGGAAAATATTTTCATATAGTGCTCCCCCATTAGTTTGGTGAATGATTTAAAGATTGTTTTTTCATGTAATACATTTAAATATATCTTGAATTTTTTTTCGAGTTAGTCACTGAGGCGATATGGGATTTTTTGGCCCCTTGTTCCAAAAATTAATTTTATAAAATTATTAAATATATTAAATATTTTGTGGGCTCAGTTTTTTACAAAAACAAGATAACTCATAAAAGGTGTCTCAAATTTAACATATGAGAGAATTTTTTAATTTAGAATGTAAGGTTTACCCTAGTTGCAACCTAAAGTTGGCTAGTGTGGGACATTCAGATAAAGAGACCATCATTCGTTGCATTTAGGTAAATTAGTTAATTTATTTAATTATTTAATTTAAAAGTAATATTTCTAAAACCTCTATAAATAAGATTTTTTGGAATATTGACTTGGTTAGACACATAACACTAATATTATTGAAAGGATAGTTCCAACACCTATCACTGTAAACTTGAATTCAGATGACAATGATCATTTGGATCATGGTAAATCGATGTGTAAATAATATAAAAAATAATCTGACCTCCTTGGTGAGGAGGTTCTTCGTTATAAAATGATGAAAATATTGAGTTATGACGAATCACGTGTGGATTTAAACCCATATGATTAAATTATTAAGCATTACAATTCTTAATTCATTAATCTATATCCATTTCGAAACATTGTATGAATTGATATGAATTTAAATTGGTCATTTAATTATTTAATCCCCTTTATGGTAGGATTTTCAACTAATCATAAAAAAATTATTCGTTAGCCTTGAAATCGTTACCAATGATTTTTCTAAATTTATTTTTCTATCCCCCAAATGATATTTACATTCTTCACCATTTTCATATAATTCCATCATTAAACATTAACTAAAGGGACTGGGCATGATAAGAAGATTGGATACATTGAATATTCAAAGGTGGTGGGTGGACCAACAATCTAAGAAGGGATCAAGGAGTGCTTCTGGTTATGTGTTATTTTACAATGAATTTGGATATATATATATATATATAAGGAATTTTTAGGCACTATGAGTGATGATGGCATGTGCTTCTTCGAATGAAGGACCAGAGATCTGATTCCAGGCTTCCAGAGGGACAAAAACTGGCCTAGAGGAGGTTCTCAATGATCTCTGGTGATCAAACAATGGGATCTGTGGTAGAGTAGTAATGTTTTTATAAATCATAAAAAATATAGATTCGATGGAAAAGATCTACTTGAACACTTGTTGTATAAAGAAAATATGGTGTGTAGGCCCTTGGATACATCATATAGTGTTCTTGGTGATTTAAATATCACACATCATATAGGACCCTACATTCCATGTGACCTAGTGTTGGATATGTAGTGTGTAATCAGGGAATACATTGACATGGGAATGGATGGGAACAAGGTTGGTGTACGTGGACCATGAGAACCTGCATGATCTGAGTACATGACTATGAGAATGGGAATGGACCTGCATGGCTGAGGCACATCCTATAGTCCCCTTACACACTATATAGGGTTACATGGGCAGTGAAATGTGTACTAGTAGGGAAACATCCAGGAATGATGGTGGGATAACACAACGAGTGATTCCCCACACACATACATGGCAAGATCCCCATGCCTATTTGGTGGATCACTACTATGGAATCATGATATGGTCCTTTATTTATTCATCCTTAGAGTGTACCCTCCCATAGTGTAGAGGCATGGGTCATCTACCTATAGAGTATAACAATCAGTTGATGTTAGGACATGGGTAATCCACCACTAGTATGGAACCCCCCTACAGTTTCAGGGAATTGGTTCGGTATCACTTGTGTACAACCCTCATGTGTTTTCTTAAAATTAGCCTTCAACCACTGGATAGAAACCCTCTTCTTAGTTTTAGGGTATGGGGCTTCTACCAATAGTGTTTAACTGTCTTGCAGAGAGTGTGGGTCATCTATCACTAGAGTGTAACCCTCCTATGGTGTTAGGAATTGGTTCCTCTACCTATAGAGTGGAAACATACTATGGTGTCAGCTAATGGGTTCTCAAAAACTAGATTGGATCTTCATTTTGTGTCAAGTCATGGATAGTCTACCTATAGATTAGAACCCTACTATTGGGATAGAGAATGAGACCTCTATCTATCTACTGAGTGTAACCCTCCTATTATACTAGGGCATGGGGTACTCTGACCAAGATATTGTGACCCATGGACTATATAATATAGTGGTGAGGAAAGGATCCACAATGTTGTTTTTTAAAAAATACATGTTAGATGATTTTTATCAATTACAGACCCTTGTAACCAATGGAATAATATTTTCATGGGATGTGATGTGAGTATGAGATCCCTATTCTCCCTCATTTGTGTTTCTTTTATGATAATACATATATATGTATCATTATTGTGGGATTTAGTGTCTATCTCCCTATTGTTTGAGATTTCTATTTCTTTATGCCTCTTAATATTTCCAATTCAGCATTCGGGGAATCATACAGGGTATGTATATAGTCACCCCAACATATGAATTTTAGGCACATATAATGTATTATGATTATGAAATATATGTTAGAGGTGATAACATAAAATTATAGGGATACATTGGTGTATTTTAACACGAATGGTGGTCGATCCTGGAGACTCAGATCCTAGGTCTCTCAGCATTAACCCTTCTAGTTTTGTAAATTTGGTACATCTTTCTTGTTGGGAATGTAATATTTTCAATTTTACAATTCATATTACACTATCACACACATATATTCCCTAGAGGTTTTACATGAAATGTTTATTATATAAATTTTACATATTTTGTTATTATTCCTCTGATTTTATTCAAAGATGTGGTAAGATACATGTGTTTAGGTACATTAGGAAATTGACTTCCATATTGGTTATGCATTTTGGCACTTCTCATTAGACCTTGTCCTATGGAGGCTACCTTGTGGTAGTTTTTACTTGATACCCTCTGGTTTGGGTCCTGAAAAATTTCAATCAGAGGAGTTAATTACTTGGGATAATATTTGAAATTTTCCCCATATAATAATTTGGTTGTGATTTAAGGTAACAATGTCAAAGTGTCTCGAGTACCGGTTTCAGTCTAGGGAAGACAATGTTGGTGCATCGACTGATGTATACCTTCACCAGGACTATGACTGGCTTCTTGTGGACTAAACATACCATGATATTTTAATCAAGGATAAATGGTACTTGCATCATAAAGTATTAAGTCCTTTAGCTGTCTTTCTTGAGTCATATTCCTATATATGTATGTGAATCTAACTATGGTATGTCTTGATTAAATTTATAAGATGCCTCCATGATGGAAGATAGGAATGATTATAATTTCTTGTAATAATGATGTTATGATGAGTGATGAGACCTTAGTTTAGGGTACATCCCATGAGATTATTCTTCTTGGTGGAAAGGTATCACCACCCAACCTCTAGCGCAATAGATCATACGAAAAGATAGGGATGGGGATTTAAATAGTCATAACACACATTGCATGTTCCAATTCCATTGGACATTATGGTTTTATGGTGACCTAGATCCCAAACTGATGAAGGGTTAGATATTTTTGGTGATTTGTGTTTTCAAGATTATCCAAACATTGACAGACAAGGTAGTTATTCTAACAGCCAAAATATTCCATGGAGTAGTAGGATGTTTGTGGGATCTACTCATGTGGATGAATGAAGAGTCAACTCTCTCAAGGACCCACACTTAGTAGCTATTCTATGAGAATTTCATTCCCTTATGGTTATGTTTAGTTTAGATATAGGATAGTCTAGAGCTATAATCGGGAGGGATGATAGTGGATATGTAGGTTACAATGATTAAAAACCATACACAGAACACACTCTTTATGATTCAATATGGCTACATCTGGGTGGAGATGTTTGGGAAAGGTCTTTATATAGATATCTATTCAAGTATTTCACCATTGCAGATTCCCTACTATGATAGATATTTGGATCAATCATTGTTGATGGAATGTTTTTTATTTGAGGGATTACATGAATATTGATATGAAATTGGATGTTATTGGGTCGACTTTTCAACAATAGCTAGAAGGAACTAGTCTGTTGGAACTCGTTGCAAGAGAACATTTAATTATCATAAAAGGCATGAATTGCATGTCATAGGGACCACACAAGGGGCCTTGTAATCATAGAGAGAGGTTTTGTTATGTATGTTACGGTTGAGGTCACACGGAACGTGATTTCCCAAACTGACATACTAAAGTGGGAAGGAAGATTGCAGATGGATTGCTTTGATAGAGGTAGCACCCTAATCATGGATCTCTTAAGAGAGGGTTAGGTTCTCCCATGGAGGCAAATCTAGAAGAGGTTATAGAGGGGTACAATAGGAGGATATGTTGGTGGTGGGTGATTCTAGGAGCTAATTATTATACCACCATTAGGTGAACCATGTTAGGTTCAAGGATTTAGTGGATATCTAAAGATAATGGATGCATATGAATCAACGACACAGAAGATGATTATAGGTAATATATGTGTTTATTATATTCTTTTTTTAGTGTTATTATCAACTTGTATGAGTCAATAATTCATCCTTTTTACTCATAGTGGTAGAGATCGAGCTCCTTGTTGAAGCTTTATACCAACATATTCTCCTTGAAATTCCTATGGGAAACACTTCACTTATATTTTTTAACTACTAGAAGTGAAATCTATCACTTGGTAGAGAGAGTTTCTTATAGGACCTGTTGGTGTTAAAAATGAAACCTTATGATGTCATCTTGGGTATGGATTGGTTGTCCACAGTCTGACCCTATATTGAATATCACTACATGTTAGTCAGATGCCTTCACACAGATGGAGTGAGAGAGGGATATCATAGGAGGATGAGTGTGTTTTTTGATTCAGAGGTTCCATCCTAATACCCATCAGGTGGAGAGTGTATCCCTTGAAATTGTAGGATCTTAAGTGTTTGGATTCCTTCATTCTGTGAGTATTATGTGTATATCATCCCGCAGGATGTCTGAGAATACCTCTGAGGATGGAGATGGATTTTGGAATCAATTCGTAGCACATGACTACTCTGATATGTCCTTCATCATATCATATATCCCCAACATGTCTCTAAGAGTTTTGGTGGTAGTTAGAGGACCATTATGAAATAGGATTCATCAGGCCCAATGTGTATCCATGTGGATCTCAATTGTTGTTAATGAAAAAGGTAGATGGGAGCTTGAATATTTGGGTAGATTATTGTATCCTTAACCAAGATATGAATAAGAAAATATACCCATTTCAATGTATTTATGACCTCTGTGATCATTTCGGAGGAACATTTTTTTTCTCAATGTTTGATCTCAATTTTTTCCACGAACACATGAGAGTTCATGAGGTTCACATTACAAAGATGTAATTTTGATGTCGTTATGGACACAATGAGTTCAGGGGGATGAATTTTGGTGTGGATAATATCTCCATTTTTTATGGATTTGATGAACCCTATCTTCTAGTTGAAGTTGTACTGATTTTTTATTTTCGTCATTGATGTCGTATTCATGTACAATGAGTTAGAGGAGGAGCATGTTGAGGACTTGAAGATGGTCCTAGATTTTATTCGGGAGAACCAAATTTATAGAAATATCTCAATGTTCATGTTCTAAATACACAAGGTACACTTTAGGTGATCATGTCATTAATGATCATGGAAGATCTTTGGAGCTAGAAAAGATCGATCCGGTTCATTATTTGGAGTCACCCAACAATGTGTCTGAGATGTATCATTTTATTCTTTTTTGGGTACTAAATGTGTGTCGTTGGATTACTTGTATTGGATTTTATCCCAAATGACCAGACAAATACAAAAATGGAAACCATTTAACAGAACTGAGTAATTCCATAGATCCTTCAGGGAGGTCAGGTTGAGGATGTTGAGTTCTCCGTTTTTGAGACTACGGAAGGAGGGCATAGAGTACATGGTATATTGTGATCTCTATAGAAATTGGATCCATTGGGTGTTGATGCATAGGTAGGTAGTTTTTAAAATATGGTTTAAGGAAGAAGAGACCCAATGAGTAAAACTATGAATCTCACAACCAAGATATGAAACCAGTTTTCTTCACTTTGAGGATGTGGAAGCACTATATTCTGGGGGAGTGATTTTTTATTTACTCCCACTATCAATTTTTATGTATTTCATTAAGAATATATACATGAACCAAATATATAGGAACTGGTTAAAGTTCCTACAAGACTGTGAATTTGAGATAGTCTATACTCTAGGGAAGGGGAATGTGGTGGAATATTTTATTAGCAAGAAGTCATGGACTCCTTTGGTGTAGAAGGAATCAGAGAATTTTGATTCAATGTGGCTGACCTTAGTTGAGGAAGAGTGTGCATAATTTTAGAAATTGATGGTGTTAAATCCCACACTAATCTAGCATATGAGAGAGTGTCCGTTGGGAAAAAGAATCTATAATATCATAGAGGACCAGTTAACCTCTGGTGATTTAGAAGTATCATTTTCTAATGGAGGGAATTACATTGACCTTTTCTTAGAAAAAAAAGTGGTCCCGTTCATGATGTAGGATGAAATGATGAGAGGGAATCTCACATCTACTTTAGTAGTTTATCTTGGTGTGGGGAAGATGTCAAATTCTCTTCTATAGGTGTTTTGGTGGGATGGAATGAGGAATTGTGTGGTTAAGTTAACCTCACGGTGCCTCTCCTATCATCTAGTGAAGGATGAGCATAGGTTATGACATGTTTTTTTAAAACCACCTGAGATCCCAGAGTTGAATTGGGATGAAAAATCCGTGGACTTCATGATATGGATTCTGCCAAAAATAAGAACTCATGGAACCATTTGGGAAATATTTGACCTGCTTACAAAGTTGTAACACATCCTTATCTTCACAGAGTTGAGATCGGGGGAGTTTTTTGTGATTTTTATGTATGTGAGACTATTAAACTTCATTGGGTTCCCCTAATGAGTGTCTCTGGCCATGAGGTGTGGTCCACATAATGTTTGTGGAGAGGCTTGGATGAGGTATTCCAGACATTGATGGATAATATTTCATCCCTTCACCCATAGAGGATGGGCAATCCATGTGAACGATCCATATAAAAACCCAGTCTTAATATACATTGAACATACATCATTTTTTACAAATACGTATTACATTACACAAACAAATTCCCAACGGTTGTATTAGTTTAGTTCCCCTAGAGACATGGAAACATAATCAATTATACATGAGTGAGATACATTATCATCTAGATGTTTCTCCAATACTAGAACCCCACTAAGATATGTCATACATAACATATATCTTCATAACCTAGGGAAGGAAACAAAAAATTGGAATTATTAGAAGACCAATATAGGTAAATAATGGATACATGTAATAATAAACACGAGTGTAAGTGTATGAGAACATGATCCTAACTTTAGAATATCATACCCTGCATATCTATGAGAAAAAAAATGAACCTTGGAATTATGGTTAGAAGGTCATAATGAATGAATCATAAGGAGATCAAGGAAATAATCCATGAATTCCTAACATGAGGTTAAGACATAGCCTTTTGAAATACACATAAACATCTAATATCATTCCCTACGAGTCAAGATGTACTTATAGAACATTTCAATGTAATTTATGGGGACAAATACTAAATGATGGGACACACAACCATCCATAGTTGCAGTCAATTCATTGTAAGAGATTGGGATTACCCATATACCCATAGATGATCGGGTTTCCCCATCTTCCCATAGTGGATCATGTTTCCCCATATTTCGTAGTGGATCAAGAACATTGAATAATATTCCATTATTATCCCATGAGATATAAATAATTACCCAATGCACTGGAGATAAATATAGGTCCCATACATATAATTATAAAATCATACATGAATGTTCTAAAATATCATATAGAATCATATCATTATCCATGAAATAAAATTTTTATCATATACATGTAACAATTTTATAAGGTATGGGAAACAAATAGGATTAATAATCATTCCATTAAATCATAACCCACGAGAAGAAGAGGGTCTCATAAGAATATAAATACTAGAATAGAAATGGTTTCCTAAACATCATGACATCAATACATAATGCATTTAGAGAATGAATATTAATGGAAGATTGGGAATTTTTCTCTTCAAAAGAATGTGTAACACAACTAGATTTCATCATAGATGGGAAATAATTCGGAAGGATATTTTTTTAAAAAACATCATGAGAAAATTATCCTTCCATCTCGTAGTTTTTGTTTGGATTATTGGTAAGCACCCAATAATACTATGCCAGTTATGGGGGTTTAAAATCAATTTGTATAGGAACTGTAGAAAAATTGTAGTAGCGGAAGAACGGTATCAACTGAAACATTCTAGCATGCATTGTAGCTGTGGTGGTACTATATGATCTATTATAACATATCAAGTAAAAAATATCTATTATTCACTCAAGGTCCACTGGGAAAAAATATGTGACTTCAGGTCTATGTTATGGGATTTAATTCGCATTGGGCAAGCATTCCATGTAATAGGCCTCCTCTACCCAAAGAAGAGGTCCATTACTTTACTTCAATAATAATGAAGCTTCGGCCCGAATGTTTTTTAAAAACAACCATTCCTCATTGAAAAATGGTTTTTTTAAAACATAAAAACTTTTTAAACACAATTTTATGAAAATAATCTTCATTACTTATAAACGAAGATTTTGAAAAAATTTAAAAATTATTTCCATCGAAATCATATAAAGAAATCATGAAAAAAATTTGGAAACCATATTCTTTGGAAACAAATAACCAATTATTGATAACTTTTTAAAAATAATTTAATTGATATAACTTTAAAAACAGATAATTAATGATTAAAAATGTTATAAAAATAATTTTTGGTGAAAATTTATAAAAAAATCTTGAAAATGTTTTAAAAAATTATTTTAATATACTATGAAAACGTAAAAGAGATTACATCAAATAATTGAAATAATTTTCATTGAAAAAACATTGTAAAACATATGAAGTATTCTTTGAATATCATTTAAAACACTCTATAAATGAAGGTCATGAAGGCCGGTAATTCTGTACATGCCAAACATTTATTTTTCACCTTATAATGTTAGAATAGTGACTAGATCAGAAAATGAAAAGAAGATTAATTTTAAAACCATTTTTTAAATGGTAATATTTGGTTGAAAATTTTCTTTATAAATCATTGGTTAACAGTAAATAAATTTTGAAAACATTTTTTGAAAGCACGGTTTGGAATGAAAACAAATTTCTGGACGAAAGGAGAGATATAGTCATGTTTTTGTATTTTTTTTATTAACTATATTAATTAAAAAAACTTGAAAAATGGTACAGTTACATAGATATAAATTTATAACCATAGGTTAAAACATTTTATGATATTTCTTGATAAATTTTTCTCAATATTTCTTAAATGTAAGCATTATCCTAAAAATCATGATAAATGATGAGATTGAAGCTATAAAATGTTACCACACTAGTAAAATTGAATCATAATAAAATTAAAAGAATAAAATTAAATTAAGATTAAAATATAATGAAAATGTGTATATTAATAATATAACTTGTCAATGGTAGCATATACACCTCATTAAAAAATATAGGTGCAAATTAAGGCATGTGTCTCAAAGAAGGATAATTGAGACAACATTAAATTATAAATTTTTTAAATTTTGAAACATAAACCCCATTAAAAAATTATAATAAAATAGATATATAGATAAACATCAATTTATTTATAATTTTTATAGAATACATCCTTGTGATGTATACACACTACATAAATAAAATGGGTTGTCAATAAGGCATGTATCTCACAGAAATAAGTGAGATGAAATTCACATACCTTATGTCTTCACTATTCCTGTAATCATTTAAACCTCATGTATAACAAATATATGTTTATTAAACATCTAGCATAGAATTATATTATTATATACAATACCATATATAGATTTATATCACCCACTTGATAACACATCCATGTTAAGTTTACATTTCAGTTAATATCTGGTTTATTTTTCTCATATGGCTTAATTTGTTACATTTTTAACTTATACATATATAATGATTTAAAGAATGTAAACCATTATATAAATATAATTTATATTAAATATAATTTTATTTTAATAATCTATATAATATAAGTGTATAAAATGGAATATACCATTACTTGAGACAGTAAGTCATACGAATGTATGAATGTTGTTTCCGTTTTATTATCATATTTAAAGAAAGTAAATGAAACATTTTAATATATGCATTTCATCTCATTAAATTATAATTATCTTGTCATATAAATCATATAATATTACTAATATCATTATTTAAACATTCCACGTAATGTTTTAATGAATCACATCACTATGAGGGGGCAGTAATCCACACTTCCACAATCAAAGTTATTATATTTACACAAATTTAAAACAATGATGGTATATTGTTTATAATAATTAATTATGGAGAAATGTTACATAATTAAAAAAATTATAATATAAAAACTTATTTTACAACATAATTATCACCCATGAGATGTGGTATAGGAAAAACGAACAACATTGTTTTGTGAGGCAGCAGTTCATCTTTCATACAAAATGAATGTTCATTACCCATTAAATTGAAGTGTTTTTAAGTGTAGGTAGAGACCATATAATAAATACATATAAGAAATTTTTTTATATTATTATTATTATTATAGAATCATGTAATATGCATAATTTAGGTTTTTTAGAATGAAAATAAATGAAAGGAGCTTGAGTAAGGATGTTTCCTCTTCTTTGTGTAACTCTTTATGATTTATACAAAAAGGATTACTTGGATGGATTTATTGTAACACCAAAAGATTTCATAGTAATTTATTTATTTAAATTAATTTAGTTTCATATACTGCACGAAACACTAACATGGCTGGTGTTATACAAAATAATGAGTTTTTACCATTAGTATTATAATTATTTAAACAATATTTATTTATCAATTAAATATTGTAATATTAATTGTAAAAAAAACTTATATTTTATTTAAAATGTTTTCACATAAATGAAAAATATTTATAATGAAATTTATATGTTTTGTTAAAGTAGTTATATATTTAGAAAATCTATTTTTTGAAAAGAACTAGTTTTTATGTCCTTTTGTGAACAATAATAAATATAGCAATAAACACTCCCAGAAATTTATTTTTGTAAAAGAAACATCATTTTTTGGATTTTTAATATCAAAATTATCATAGGGGGATTTTTTGGTATTTTTTGGAAAATATTTCAATTTTTGATGAATAGTGAAAAATACACCATAGTACTTAAAATACGACTTTTTTATTTAAATAATTATTTTTAATTAAAAAATATCTTAAATTAAAAATATATAAATAATACATATATTAGTCCAATATAATTCATTTGAGTCACTTTATAAAAATATTAAATATGTAAAATTTTAATGAACTTGTTAATGTCTTTTACACATTTTCTAGCCAAATTTGAAAATTTGGATAAAACACAATTTTACCTCTTTTGTGAAATGAATTTCAAAAAACTGATAGAAATGGTTTTCATCATTAATTAAAATTAGGTTCAATAGAAATTTATAATATTTTATTTAAAGATAAAATAAAAGTGTTAAATTCAAATTTTAATAACTAATCCAATTGTAATGTAGGGTTATACATAATATAAATTTTACTAAAATTATTCAATAGAAATATAATAATATTTTCTACATCGTGTTATTTTATTTATAATTCTTGGTCATTAAATAATTAATTTTATATATGACACAATGATGATGCATTAATTACCTTATTAATGAATTATTAAAATAATTGATATTATAAATATTAAAATAAATGTAAATTAAATTTTTTGATTCTATAAACGAATTTTTCTAAGTTAATATTACATGTTAGGGTTGATTAAAATTATTTTTCTCAAAGTAATAATGTTTTTATGAGTTTCAAAAAAACCAAATACTAAATAGTGTCAAAATTGACCTAAATGAGTTTTTATAAAAAATACTATTTTATTAAATTATCTAATAGTCCTAAAAATATTTTTTGTAAAAATTAATTTGATAATTTTATATATGTAATTAATTAACCAATTGATGTTATCTTGTCATTTTATTGTACATATATAAACCATATAGTATAAAAATACCAGAAAACGTGGTAAAAGTTGAACTATTTAACGAAGAGTTAAATCTAAAAGAAAAGGTTAATATGGTGACCTAAACTTTTATAAAACCTATTGGTTGAATGGATTATGACCCATAAAAACCATATCCCCGAAATAAACCCATTTCGAGCTATTATAATCCAAAAATAATGTTATAATAAATTAATATTTCAAGCTTTTCATAAAGTGTCCATCACCTCTCTTATAAAAGGGTACAACCCATTATCTTAATTTCACACCTCCTAAGGCATTTTTCTTAGTCATTCCCTACACAAATATCCACCTGACTACATGAAATTCAACCTAGATTTCTTTCATTGATTATAAATCCATCCTATGGAGCCCTTTTGTTCTATTAAAAGAGGAAGTACCCGAAAAAGAGGTAATTATTTTG
Source organism: Viscum album (assembly GCA_963277665.1). Lineage (NCBI taxonomy): Eukaryota > Viridiplantae > Streptophyta > Magnoliopsida > Santalales > Viscaceae > Viscum > Viscum album. The sequence goes on along the minus strand of OY728121.1, from coordinate 1,399,214,344 downwards.
TCACCTCTTTTAATGTTCTTTTCTTCTTCTACATCATATTTCTTTGTTGTTTCCAAAAAAAATAATAACTACAGTTCATTATAAATAAATATATGTTATTATAAATTTTTTAAAACCATACTCATTATTCTATCCGTCCTAGGAATGATAATGTCACCTTGCGTGCATACGTATGGCTTACCATCTCCACTCTGTGGTGTAGATTGTTATTAAACTCCAGATTATTTGGATGGGTATAATAATGAGTATAATTGATTTAAATAATAAATATAACTTGTTAATTATTATTTATATATAATATTCTGTCCATTAATATATGATTTCTACATCTATAGAATGATATTGATGCTCGTGTGTACGTACGACATACTGTCTCTATGACGAGAAGAGATTTCATTCCCCATCATAACCTTTCAAGAATAATTTTCATTTTATGATTAAAAAATAACTTTTAGGAACATAAAATTATTATTGGTATAAATAAAATACATTCTATCCATAAGAAAAAAGACATAAGTAACAAAACATATAAAGGAGAACAAATTAGTTAACCCTTGAAATATTGATACTACTGAAATATTATTTACAAAGAAATATTAGAGGATAATATATGATATCATATTTATGTATGTGGTTCTTGTTTAATTAAATAACAATGCTTTAACCATTATACAAGAGGTTAAAATTACCCTCAACTAATGTAATGTATAAGTTAAGGGGATTATGTAACACTTTTAATATTCATGATATATAGGCCATGTTGACCACCTATTTCTTGCACGTGGTGTATGTACGACCTCTGCGGTATTTAATATCAGGATCACATTTATCTTCATAGTATTTGTATATTCATTTGGCATTATCAGACAAATGATTTAAATTTTCAAAGTTGTTTGGGATGCATTGAATGTTCAACGAATTAATCCTTTCTCCATTTCAACATTCTAGATATTATTTTACAAAACTATTTATTTGAATATAAACAGATTATAATGTCCATTTGATGTCTATTTTAAAGATAATTCAAATATTTTTAAAAGATTAATATTTTAATGTTTTATATAAGGGACTCTTTAAATACAACACCATTTTAAATATTTTATAGATTTATTTTTCTAAACCTTTTTAATTAATGTCCATGTTTTCAAAAAGGTTTGAAGGATTTATTTATATGGACATAATTGTTTTAAATTTTAAATTACATTAAAATGTTTCAAAGTGGTATGATATGCTTTGATTCAAAAATCTATTTCAAATGACTAGATTTATAAATGTGTTACTTTCGAATGATTTCACAAAAAATCAATATTTCTTTTAAAGAGTTATACTGATTATTTTCAACTATGTCAGCATATTTTACTGGATATTATTCATTATGGAGGTTGATTTGTTATAATAAAATCTTCCATATTGTATTGAATTAGTTATGATATGTTTGACTTTGTATGTTCTATTTTTATACCATTCACGGTCTATGGTTATGGTATTGACATTTCATATGTTATTTTAATATGAATGTTTATGTTATGTTTCTCCCTTTTTATATGATGAAATCATTGGACATTGTATGTGATGGGCGGGGTCTTCTATAGCCCCTCAATTTATCTATAGGTCTAATGAGACAAAATAATGTCTTGGCATAAGGCATTGAATTTTTTTATTTGTAGTCTTGGTGGGAGTCCATGACTATATGGTTATGATGTCCGGAATTATGAATTCCATCATTATGAGATTAGTTATTGACATTACATGTGATTAGACAATAGGTATAATATCCATGAGAATAATTAAATGGAATTATTTCATTTATATTTTATGTATTATGCTGTAGTTTATGTTTAAAGGTCATATATTCAATTTTAAACCTTTCCAAAAATGTTTGTGATTATTTATGATATCTTCCTCTATATTTTTTATCCTTATTGAGAATCTGATCTCACCCCTTTTTATGTTTTATTTTTCCAGGATGCCAACAAGTGTATTATGATTTATATGCAGGTTAAATATTTCATTATAATGGAATTCTCAAATTATTGTCTATGTTGAATTTCAGGTTTCAAATTTTAATGTGAATTTCAAGTATGAATTATATTTTAAAAGACTGTTAAAATGATCGGTCCTTCAGGACTTGATTCCTTGTAGTCATGCCAATGTTATGTAATAATATACAATCTCTAGGTAACTGAGTTAGGGCCTTATAGTTGGTATCAAAGGAAGTTTAGTACAAACCTTGGGAACTAGATTTAGAAATAAAATCTAATTAGATCACATTACCCAAAGATATAATTTGAGGATTAGTATTGAAGAACTTATTATAAATTTGGTAATGTAGATATTGTTGCGTGCTTTTCAAGAAATACATCCCTATCTAGATTCTTCATGTGGACGTGGTTCTAGTATAGATTTACCTATAAGTTAAAACACTGATAAGGAGTTTCGTGCTTGACCTGGGGTATCCTGGTACATGACAAGAGACCTTATTGCACAGGTAGTTTGACACTCCCAGGGGATATGCATAGGATATTTCACATTTTCATTACAAAAAGATCTGAAGGATTTTAATATAAGATGAGAATAAATAACCTTGGTTAATCGTAATGTGTTTTAGATTGAAAATAATGTTTCCTTAATTCTATAAATTATTTTATGACTATTGTTACTCACACTAGGATTTTTGGTTTTAGTCAATTTCTGGATTCCAATGATGTCATAGTAACATTGAACATGATGTACAATGTGGGAATAATGGTGGAAATGGGCAATGAAATTGAATGTTGATAGGAATAAAAGATATCATGTTCATACCCAATTAGTTTTCCAAAAATATGACCTACAACATATATATTAATCAACACCCAAACTCAATAAAGAAGAGAATGGCAGAGAATGATAAGAGCTCCAATAGTGGAGACAGGGGAAAAAGGAAACACAATTTTGATCATGTAGGAAATGTGGAAGTAGACACCCATGAAATTTTCTCAATGGAACAATGAAATTTATTATGTGTGGGAAAGAAGGACATAAATTATTTAATTTCCCAAGAAAATGAAGAGTACTATAGAAAAAAATGAAAAAAGACCCTAAGAATCCATTTAAAGTCATTTTCTATAAATACAGAGGACATAGGCATTAACCGATTTAATTCCCTATCCAATCGGATAAGAATAAGGTCATCAAAGAACCTATGTGGAAATAAATGGATGGAGAAATTTTTAAAAGTATTAATGATCTTTTTTATGGGATTAATTTAGAAGACTTTTCTCTTGTATGTGTAACCCTACTGTTTGTTATGTGAAAATTATATTTCAGGAATAATGACCAATTATTTTTTAGATATTGTTATAAAAACCCATTTGGGTTTATATGATCCCATAATTTCAGGAAATTATAGTTTATTACTTTTTGGGATGAAAATGTGAGGTATAAGATAACATTTATCGTTAAAATATGTTATGGTTTTTTGAGGAATTTATCCCATTTTTGGGAATGATATAAAATAATATTGTTTTTTAATAAGGACAACATGTAGACCGTGGGACAACCCCTCACATCATATAAAGCTGTGGGAATCGAACCCACAATCAAAGTGTGACTGGGATTTGTCGCCTACAACTGGACTATATGAAGTCCCTGGTTAGTAGGACTAATTTGTTTTAGTTAAATGATTATATGGATCAAGAATATGTTGATTTTGGAACTTGATGATTCATCAATTAGATATACTGAGTATAGGAAAATGATTTCGTGATTAAATGATAAAGTTATTTTTGAATATGTTCTCTCTTTTAGGAATGCTATATGCCTAAGGAAAATAGAATACTATGGGTTTTCATTAGAAGATTAATGGTGTATTTTTATGTTTTTATTTTGGACTTATATGGATTTATATTATTTATGGAAATGATTAACCTATCATAGAAAATATGTTATTTAGCTAATTACTTTTATGTATGTGACTTTAAGAGTAGTCATTGTTATTTGGAGATAAATGTTATGATTTCTTATGGAAGACTTTGTGATCAAATCGTTCTGAATTTTTGGTTTCAAACATAATTTGGATTATTTTGATACATTTTATGGACAATTGTTTATTAAATGGTCTTTTTTGAACTTTGGGTATTGTTTTTTAAAATATGGAGATTTTAAGTTGTATTTATTTCTATGAAGGATTATCCTTTTTGGGTATCATCTGATCTTACACTTACCTTTTTGGATTTGGTTAATGTCTAAAGACAAGGGAAATATATAGTTCACCTTTTGTGGATTATTTGATTCTCTAGTAGCTGATTCAATCACTCCAGGTGTAACCAATTCATCTTGAATAGTAATCATTTAGAGAAAAGATGAGTTTTTGGTAGAAATTTATTATAGGATGAATCTATACTTGAAAAGTATGTATATATCCTTATTTTCTTATAAAATATCATGAATAAATTCCTCAGAACTATGAAAAGGAACTTAAAAACAAAAACTTTGTCTATTTACTCTTCCTACTGGGTAATCAATCGTTGTTTCACCAATCACAAGTTTATGGTTTTCTAATGCTATCTTTTTCCGGATCATGTTTTCTGTCACTCTCCATCAGAACTTGATGGTTTGTTTTCTCTTCCATATTTATGTTTTCTTACATAGAACCCTTGTATGGGTTATCTCGGGTGACCTTTGTACTTCTATTTATTTCTTTTAAAGTGATACTTTTATTGACACTTTTTTTGATGTTGGACTTTCAAAGAAGTTTTCGTGCCCAATTATAAAATTGCGAGTGAAGAATTTCTAAAAGGGGGTAAGAATGTAACACCCAAATATTTATTAGTATGTTATTTATCTAATGTAATTAAATAGCTTGTACTGCATGCAACATAGACTCGACTAGCGTTATACGGAAGATTGAGTTTTTACAGGACAACCCATTAGTATTATAATTATTTAAAAAATATATATATTTATCAACTAAATATTGCAATATGAATATCATAAAAAAAATATTAAATTTTATTTATAATATTATAACATAAATAAAACATATATATAATGAAATTTATTTGTTTAGTTAAAATAGTTATGTATTTAGAAAAACTATTTTTGTAAAAAACTATTTTCTATATCCTTTTGTGAACAATAATAAAATTAATATTAGACACTCTTAAAAATTTAATTCAATAAAATAGACATCATTTTCGGTTTCAGAACATCAAAATTAGATTAGGTTGAATTTTTGGTATTTTTCTGTAAACATTCATTTTTTGATGAATAGTGAAAAATACTACATAGTACATAAAAACTGATTTTTTCATTGAAATAATTATTTTGAATTAAAATTTATCTAAAAGTTATAATAGATACATAATGAATATATTAGTATAAAATAATTCATTTGGGTATTTTTATATTAAGATTATATATATATATAATTTTATTGAACATTATTACATCATTTACCAACCTTATAGGCACATTTGTAAATTTGCATAAAACGTAATTTTACCTCTTTGAAGAATTGAATTTAAAAAATCTGGTATACATAGTTGTCATCATTAAGAAAACATAGGTTCAATATGATTAATATAATTTTTGGTGAATAGTAACTTTTGAATTTTATTTACCACGGTTAAAAGTAAATAGGGTAATTAAAGGTAGTTATAATACTATAAAAACATAAAATTACCCCAAAACATGTCTTAAATCTAATGGATTATTATTTTTTGACCAAAATAAACCTTATTTCCAAAATAAGATCCCTTTTGATCCATTTGGGTTAGATTAGTACATTTATTATATTTTATTTAAAGAAGAGTTAAAATTGTTAAATTCCAATGTTAATAATTAAAACAATTTTAATATAGGTTTATACATAAGATAAATTAGTCTATAAATACTAAATAGAAATATAAAACGATTTTCTACATCCTATAATTTTATTTATAATTTTTTTACATTAAATAGTTAAATTTATTTATGACAGAATCATGATATTGTAATTACCTTATCAATGAATGATTAAAATAATTGATATTTTAAATATTAAAATAAATATAAATTGAATCTTTGGAGGCCATCCAAGAATTTTATAGGAGAATATTACATGTTAGGTTTGATTAAATTTATTACTTCAAAGTAATCATTTTTTTTGGCTTTGAAAAAAACCAAATACTAAATAGTGTCAAAATTGACATAAAGGTGTTTTCAAAACAAACACTATTTTATTAAATTAATTTAATAGTCTTAAAAATATTAGGTTCGGAAAAATTTACTAATATAATGTTATATATGTCATTAATTAACCACATGAGGTTATTTTGGAATTTTATTGTAATTATATTAATCATTTAGTATATAAATACAAGAAAACATGGTAAAAGATAAACTATTTAACAAATAGTTAAATCTAAAAGATAAGGTTACTATGGTGATCTAAACTTGTCTAAAACCTAATTTTTTGGAGGATTTTGACCCATCCCATTGGTAAAATTGATATAAACCCATTTGGAGATATTATAAACTGAGAATAATTTCATAATAAATTAATATTTCAACCTTTTTCTAAAGTTCCCTTAACATCTCTTATAAAAGGGTACTCCCCATTCTCTTAATTTGACAACAAAAAATCCATTTGGATTAGCCAAACTCTATTCAAATATCCTCCCAACTACATTAAATTAAATTTATAGTCCTTAATTTTATCATAAATAACTCTCAAGGAGCCCTTTTCTTCAATATAAAAAGGAAGCACCTGATGAAGTGGTAATTATTTTATCACCTATTTCAAAATTCTTTTTTGCTTCTACATAAACTTTCTTTGTTTTTACAAACTAAAAAAATTACTCAAGTTCCTTCTACATACATATATTTAATTATAAATATGGTACGACCATATTCATTATTATATCTATCCTATGAATTGTAAAGTCACATTGAGTGTGTATATACGGATTACCATCTCTACGTCATGGTGTAGTTTGTTATTCAATAATATATTATTTGGATGGGTATAATAATGAGTATTATTGGATTAAATAATAATATAGCATGTTAATAATTCATTATATAAAATATAACTTTCCATTTCATACGATTTCCCTATCAATAGAATGATATTGTCGCTCGAGCCTACGTACGGCTTACCGTCTCCACGACACGATGAGTTTTCATTACCTATCATAAACATTCAAGAATAATTTACATTTGAGTATTAAAAAACAATGTTTATGAATATAAAATCATTTTGGATATGAATAAAATATATCCTATCCCTAAAAAATATGACTTACAAAACCAATCATATAAAGGAAAATAAATCAGTTAGCACTTGAAACAATGATACTACTGAAATATTTTTAATGAACCAATATTAAAGGATCATATATGATATCATATTTATGAATTTTCTCTTTTATAATATAATAAAAATTATTTATCCATTATACAGGTGGTTAAACTTACCCTTGACAAAATGAATGTATAATGTAAGGAAAATCTATCTCACTTTGAATATTCGTGAGATATAAGCCATGTTCAACACCAATTTCTTCTGTGTGGTGTATTTACTATGTCTATTATATTTAATATCATGAATTTATTAATATTAATGGTATTTATAGATTCTTTTTAAAATATCATACCTATGAATTAAATTTTCAAATTGGTATGGGACACTTTGAATGTTAATATAATTAATCCTTAATACATTTAAAAAAATTCGATATTATTTTACATAACTATTTTTTTGAATATAAAATAATTATAAAGAGCATTTAATGTCTATTTAATAGTTTATTTGAATGTTTTTAAAAGATTAATATTTCAATTTTTAATTGAAGGGACTCTTTAACTGGAACATAATTTTAAATGATTTCAAGATTTATTTTTCTGAATCATTTTAATTAATGTCCATGTTTTCAAAATGATTTTAATGATTTATTTATATGGACATTATTGTTTTAAAATGTTAATTCCTTTAAAAATATTCAAAGTGGAATGAGAAATTTTTATTCAAAAATCGCTTTTAAATGACTTCCTTTATAAATGTGTGACTTTTAAATGATTTCACAAAAAATGGATATCTTTCTTAAAGAGTTTTACTAACCAATTTAAATTATGTCAACATCCTTTACTGGATATTATTCTTGATTGTGGTTTATTTATTATAAGACAATCTTCCATATTTAATTAATTGAATTATGATACCTTTGATTGTGAAAATGTTTTTTTACTATTCATGGTCTATGGATAAATTATTAACATTTTTTATGTTATTTTAATAAAAAAAATTATGTTTTGTTTCGCCCTTTTCATATGAGGAATGCATGGGACATAGTATGTGACGACAGGGCCCAATAAAGCCCCTCGAAGTGTCGGTGGGTCTCAAGAGAAAAACTATTGTCTTGGCACAAGGCCTTGAAAAAAAAATTTGTTTATAGTCTTGGCATGAGGCATTGACTCCGGGTTTATGATGTCTGACATTATGCATTCCATTATTATGAGATTAGTTATTGATGTTACATGTGATTATTCGACTAGTAAAATATGAATGTGAATAGGTAAATGGAATTATTTGATTTATCGCTCCCATGTTATGTTGATGTTTATGTTTTAAGGGTTTGTGTTCATTTTTATACCTTTATATAAAATTTTATGATTATTTATGATAGCTTCCGCTATATTGTTTTCCATTATTGAGCATCTGAGCACACCCCTTTCTTGTGTTTTATATTCCCAGGATTCCAGGAAGTGTGTTATGATTTATATGCAGGTTTATGTTAGGATAATAATTTTATTATCAAAGGATTATCTCTGTTTAATTATATGTTTGAAATTGTAATGTGATGTTTGTGGATATATTCTGTTTTCCCAGACTGCTAAACTGATCGGTCCTTCGGTACTTGATTCCATGTAATCATGCCAATGTTATGTAATAATGCAGCGACTCTGGTTAACTGGGTCAGGGCATTAAATTTTTTGACAAATTCCTGATTCATATAGAAATATGGGTACATTTTGGTCCTATTTTATATTATTTTGGGTTATCCAAATGGATTTAGTGGTGTAAATAATTGGGAGGGGTGAGTTCCTTTTTATTGTGTAGTAGTGGAATTTTTTAAATTTCTGAACATGGAATTCCACCCACTTTTCATATCTAAAGTGGATCCAATAATTTTAAAAAATTAATAATATAGAGGATAGAGTCTATATATTTCAATCCAATTGATTTTTTTATAATTTTCTAAGTCATTTGGGGACTTATGATTATGGTTTTTCCCCTGATTAAGATAATTTTCCTTGTAATTATTATAATTAAATTTAATTATATTTACTAATATTTTTTCATAAATTTTTTTAAAAATATTTGAAATTACATATAATATTTATTATTAGTATGTAATCCATTCTTTAAAATTAAAATCACAAAATTAGAAGAAATTAATTCTAATTTAATCCCACATATGAGACAACAAAGAAGGGTTTTAAAATTAAAATGATCAAAATTTTTCAATGTTTTTATACCTAATTTCAATTTAAAATTGATTCCAAAGAACTAAATTTGATTAATATACGTACATTGTTAATAATTAAACATTAAAACCAATTTAAATAATAATTTAACCTAATAATTTGACTAAATGAATTTTTTTTGAATTAAAATTCAGTATTTTCACTATTCATCTAACATTTGAAACATCATATAAGAATACCAAAGATTCATCCAAAGATAATTTTAATTTTACAATATAAAAAAATAAGGTTTATTGTTTCAAATAAAAAATATAATTGTGTCAAAAATTATATTTAAAATGGGTTTTCTATTAAAAGCTGGTAAAATTACTTTTTAGAAGAATACATTTTTCATAAAATTAGATTATTATTATATTATATCTATCGAATATATAGGATGAGTATAAGAAATATGTATTGAATATATTACATAAATATATTATTTAAATCAATAATCATAATTTATTTTTCAATTAATTAAGATTAAATTGTTTTGTATATAGAAAAATATTTTTCTTACAAAAGTAATTTCATTATTTCCAGATAGCTCTTACATTCACTTATACTAATTGATAAGAAATTGATTCATTTTATAAAAGTGTATAAATCACTATTTTACATCTCTATTAATCTTATTCTTAACTTCAATTCTAATGGAAATGTATTGGCTTGAATAATATTTTATTAATCATATTAATTGTCAATTTTAGTTTATTAAAAACATGGCCCTCCATGTAATTCAAGCTATAAAAGGGACATTGTATTCTGTGTAATAAAAGAATAAAATAGTTTTTCTTGTATAGAAATATAATATATGTGTTTATTTTAGTGAATAAAATCAAAATTTAGTGATTAAATATAAATACGTATATTATTATTTCTGTGAAATGAAAAATAACAAAAATATTAAATTAATTCGAAAAAATATGCCACAAAATCATAGGGTGGTACATTCTAGACCACATAAAATGAATATCCCTCTCAAAATTCATTTGGGTTATCAATGGTTCTATAATTTGATGCACTATTTGTAAAAACACAAATTGTAAAAATGAATACTAATGATTCATATAAAAATGGAATGTTGGAAGGATAACAGTTTTCTAATATAACACGTATGTTTTTTTCAACATAGTATAACTTATGTGGAAAGTTAAACTATGCACTTGGAGGAAAAGTGTAAATATTTTTAGGGGGTGATTTATGTAATAAATAATAAATAGGATAATAATCAACTGAAATTTTAGGGTCTCAAATTCCAAAATTGTGATGATATAAAGGTAATTGGTTCAATCAAATATCAGGTATTAGGGAAATATTTTATTTCCATTTAGTTTTACTAACATTGAAGAATTTTCAGGGTAATATATACATTAATGATTTCATGGAAACCTTTAACTTTTGTGTTCTTTAATCAATTTCCACTTCATAACTCATTCTATGAAATCAAGGTGAATTTTTTATTTCGGGTGAATTTACATATCATGAGATCCATGAATTGAATGACATGTCATTCAACCTAGTTTTATCACAAAATATTGTTAGAAAAACTTATCCAGAATTCATAAATCCTCATATGGTGAGATAATAATTTAATATATATAAACTTATCTAAAGATTAATATAAACCATTCAATAAATAGTAAACCTTATAACCCTTATAGATGATAGAAGTCCAATAATTTAGAAATAATGTCTCAAAAGTTTACAAAAACCAGCTTATCATTAATCCCCCATATATCCTAATGTAGATATGGGTTATCACATACCAAAACTATAAATTCCTTTATCATTTGTTCTCTTGATACATGTTAGCAATATGAATTACCACAATTAATTATTCAAATCATGCATGTTTCTTTAATCTAATGTATGTTGGTTTTGTTACTTAAATCTAAAAAAATTGTAAACTTCATTAATTATAGCATAACCACTTGTCATCAAATCCTCAATTGCTTTTGAAATGTAATAAATCTATCCCAATTTACTTATTCATATCCGACATATCCTTAACTAAAGAACATTATCATAAAATAATGAATATAATACGGGTTATAATATCTTAGGTAAAATATCACTTTACCATTAAATTACTTTTCCATTACATAAAAAACATTGAATATAATATTAAAAATATTTAGATAAGAACCTAAATTAAAAAATCCATTTATATTTCACCAATCATATAGAATTATTCTCTAATCCAAATACAAAACATGGATTATTCCACATCATCCATGATACATTAGAATGATATCTCATCAAATTACATAGTTCCATTTTCCTTTAACATTTCATATGTAGTCTTATCATCATCATCAAAATATCCACTACTCAAAAAACCTTGTTCATTCTCTTCAACAAAATTCCACTTAGGACATAGATTTTTATATTAACCATTCATTCCACACTTTAATAATTTAGCAATTGATGATTTATTATGGGGTCCAATATTCCTAACCATTTCATTAACTATAGCCCTCATTTTTTCTTTGTAGTTACTTGAATTGTGTCCCCCTTTTCTATAGTCAACTCATCTTCTTGTTACTTTAAGACATTCTTATAGGTGATTCTTTCCTCATTCTTGATAAAAAGGAAACCAAATATTCTTTCCTCCATGATCTCCATTACCCAAACTCCCAGTGAATTCCTTCATTCTCTTCCTTATTGATTACGAGAGTCATTTAAGGTACACATAGTTAATCATTTTCCATAAAAATTGAATAGGCATGATCAAAATATCCTTCAATCAAATGATCATCTCATTTTACATCTCATTAGAAAATTTTAGATCAAATTCATTGTCAATATAGTTCACTCGGGATCCCAATATTGGATAAATCCAAAAATTATTGTGTGAGCAACACTTATCATAGAATAAACCACATCATCACAGAAAACCACTTATAGTATTTCTAAATTATGAAAAAATATTTAATATATGACAACTTATGTTTATTATAGGTTATGGATAGCCAAAGAATCTTAAAATCCATCATTATTTTTCATCAAGAGTCTGTGAATTTCTAATGTTTATCCATCAGGAGTGTCATCCGTGGTGTGGAGCAAGGATCATTTTCATGTACCAGTTTATGCTCAAGTTAGGCCTAATGCAACATCTTGGATTTCTTACCCATAGGTATATTTATTACAGTTCCACAACCACATTCTGAATCCATACATGGAATTATTTATTGGAAACCAATCAATCTATCCTTAACCAAAATTCTATTACATTTTTCGATACAATTCATCATCCTTAAACTTATCATTAGAGTCATCCCTAAATATATCCTTATAAATACTCTTAGGGATGTCACTAATGTTTTGTAATCAAATATTCCAATGTATAAATAAACTTTGGATCTAATACTGAATATAAAAACCCTGTATTAATGTATATAAACATTACCACATATTTACAGAATACTTACAACATTACAAAATCAGACACCTAAATAATTTTTCAGTTTAGTTCCTTTGAAAACATGGAAATGTAAACAATTTTACATAAGTGAGCTGAAATATCTCCCACTAGGTTCCCCAATAATATAAACCCTCTTATAAATATCATACAAAAAATATATCTTCATAACCTGGGAATGGAAATTTAAAAAGTGATAAGATCATATGCTTATTAAGGGTAAATAAGGGAAAAATGTAATTTTTAACATGAGCATTAGGGTATGATAATGTGATAACAACATAAGAAAATAATACCCTCTATATCAAAGAACTTAAACATGAATCATGAAATAAAGATCACCAGTTCATAACACATGAATCATATGAAAATCAGGCGAATGATCTATGTAAGAATAAAATATGATTAAAACCTAAAATTGTGTCATATATATATATATCAAAATTTTATATCATTATATATGAGTAAATATTAATTGATAAAACATATTTGGTAACTTCATCAGGACAAAACCTACTGGCATTACACACCACCATCCCCAGTTGGCATCCTTTCCATGTATGGTATTTGGTTCCCCATCATCCCATAATGGATCTGGTTTCCCCATTATCCCATAATGGATCGGGGTTTCCCATCTTCACATAGTTGATCAAGATTCCCCATCTTCCCATAGTGGATTAGGTATCCAAAAATTCCCATAGTGGTCTTGGTATCCCCATCTACCATAGTGGATCATTCTAGTCCACAAGAATCTTTTTATTATCTCATAAGATATACATAATAACCAATTAATTGTATGGAGATATAAACCTCTTCCATATCATAATTAAATAATACAATCTTTTTCCACAATATATTACCCAATCATATCACAACTCATTAAATGAAATGGATATTATAAACATGTAATCATATAATATCCTATGGAAGAAAGATAGGTTTCATAATAATTTCATTAAATACTAACACATTAAAAGAAGAAAGATTTGTAGTAATATAATATGTGAAATAGAAACTAGTTTCTTAAAAATCATGCCATCAAAACATAAACCATCCAAATAATGAATATCAATGGAACATTGGGATAATACCCCTAAATGGAATGATTAACACCAACAGATGACATCGTAGATGAGAAACAATTCTGAAATAAAATTTTCAAAATATTTCTTAAGTAAATTATCATTTCTTCTTTTAATTTTTTTTAATAAAAACATAAAACCATTTGGAAACCATTTTCTTATAGATAAACGTGAAAACATATAGAGGATTATTTGAAAACATTTTCAAAACATTTTTATTTGAAAACATATAAATAATTAATCCAAAAATTATGAAAACCATTTAACATGAAAACATATAGAAGAATAATGGTATTTTTTTCAAACTATTTCTTTGATAATAAATTGAAAACTTATAATGAAATCATGAGAATGTTTTTAAAAACGTTTTCCATGAAAACATATAAGAGAAAAATAAAACATAATTTGAAAACCATTTCATTGAAAACATATTAAATAATAATGGAAATGTTTTTAAAACCAATTCTTTGAAAATAATATGATAACATTTAAAATAATATTTTAAAACATTGAAATAATTTTCTTTGAAAACAATCCTTTTAAATATATGAAATAAAGCATTGAATATTATATAAAAAACATTTTAAACGTAATTTTTTTAAAACTATTTTTCACTGAAAACAATGTTTTTTAAAAAAATAAAATAATATTAGAAAAACATTTTCTTTTAAAAAATAGATTTTTTAAATTTTAAATGTAATGATTAATGAAATAATGGTGATGACTGAAAATAATTCTATATATGTCGAACATTCCTTTTACACCTTAAAAGATTAAAATAGTGTCTTGATCAGAAAATAAAAAGAATAGTAATTTTAAAACCACTTTTTATGAAGTAAATATATGAAACAAAACTCATTTACACATCATAGGATAATAGTAAAAAAAATTAAAGCATTTTTCAAATACACTATTATGAAAGAACATAGATTTCTAACCAACAGTGGTGTTAAATTCAGATTTTAATGAGAAAATTCTTATTTTTATATTGTTCTAAAGAGTGTAAAAATGGATAAAAAAATTAATATAACTTGAATAAATATAGGGTTATAAATTTTTTATTTATCTTCAGATATGTAAAATATTATTTCATTTATGGAAGCATAATCATAAACAATATCAATAAATGATGAGACTATAGCAATAAATAATTACCATATTGGTAACATTGAATCATAATAAAATCAAATAACATGAATCATAAAATATAATTAAAATAAATATATTAGTGATATAAAATTTATAATTACATATATACACCTCATATATGAATATATGTTCATCACATGGAAAGTGTCACATTGAAGCCAAATTGAGACGAAATTACTCTTCAGATTTGGAAACTTTTGAAACATAATTCACAAGAAAAAAGATAATGAAATGGATTTGTAAATACCCAAAACATTTTGTATAAGAATTATATAATAAATTTATCGTAATTATACTCAACACATAAATTAAATTAGTAGTCAATAGGGATGTATCTAACAGAAATAAAAAGTGTGATGAAACTCCCTTACCTTATGCATTAACTCTAATTGTATTCTCTAAATCCTAAAGTATAATGAATATAAGTTTTTTAAAAATCTACCAAATTGACATGTTATTTGATGTAATACCATATATGGATTTATATCACCCACTTATTAACAATTCCATGTTAATAAATTGTTTTTGGTAATATCATCTTGGTTTTTCACATGTGGCTTAATTTATTACGTTTTTTCCTTAAAAATTTATTGTTATTTATAGAATGTAAAATATAATATAAATATAATTTA
Organism: Viscum album; assembly: GCA_963277665.1. NCBI lineage: Eukaryota > Viridiplantae > Streptophyta > Magnoliopsida > Santalales > Viscaceae > Viscum > Viscum album. Next base: position 1,399,198,568 of record OY728121.1, on the reverse strand, counting down.
TATCCATTATATGCATATTATAATTATAAATATAATATATAATTAAATGTGGAATACATCATTCCTAGAGACAATAGGTTGTATGTACACATGGATGATGTCTCTGTTTTATTATCGTATTGAATGATAAAAAGTAAATGATATATATATATATATATATATAATATTAGTAAATTATAATTATTAAGTAATATATATCTTTTAATTGCAAAAAAACCCATTCTAAATACATTTTATGTACTTTGTGAATGAATCACATCGATTTTAGGTGGGGTTAATCGATACTTCCACAAATCATGTTATTATATTTATAAAAAATAGAAGGAATGATGGTGTGATTTATATATTAATTAAATAATCATAAATACACCATAAAAAATATATAATATATTTTTTTCCCATCATAATACCCGCCAACAAGAGGAGGTAATGGAGAAACAAATAACATCATTTTGAGATATGGTTGTTCACCATACACAAAACCAGTAATTTCATTACCCATTAGATGGAAGTGTGTAATTAAAGTAATATAACATATTATAAAAACATAAATTATATTTATGATACTAAGGTTATTATAAGACATTGGAATAATAATAATTTAGGCAGTGGAGAAAGAAACTAAAAGAGAGGATCTTGATGAAAGATATTACATCTTCTTTAGGTAGCTCCATTTCATTGAAAAAAATGGGATTTTCATTTGGATTTATGCCCAATGGGGGTATTCAAGGAGGAAGGTATGGCTATTGGGAGATTATTTGAGTAGATTTTCAGTGATCTAAAGGTCCATTCTGGAGTGAATAACTTGGAGGGGTGAGTGCATTTTTAAAGTGGCTGAGTTTCATTCTATTATGTTTTTTAATTGAATTCCACTCATGTTTTACCTATGAAAAATAGATAAAATAATAATAAAAATTATATTCAAGGAATTATAGGATCTAAATATTTCCAAACAATGTATTTTGGATATGTTTCTGTGTAATTAAGGGCCTTAAATTTGTTTTTTATCACTTGTTAGGCTAATTTTCTTCATAATCATTGTAAATAATTTTAATTACCTTCAGTAATATTATTTGTCAAAAAAAAGTTGAAAATATTTGAAATTATATATTAATATGATTACAAGTACAAAATAAAATTTTCTAAACTCCGAACAGATATGTGTCAAAAATTAATCTAGTTCAATCCTGCACATAGGATGACAAAGCTACTTTTGAAAGTAAAAATGTTCAAAAGTGTTCATTTTTTTTAAATTAAATTTTGATGTAAAATTGATTCCAATGAACAAAATTGAATTAATCGATTTATTATTCAGCTAATTAATCTTAAAAAAAATTAAAATATAATTTATCATTATAAATATTTTTGATGAAATTATTATTTTAAATTAAAATTCAGTATTTTTTACTAATCAATTATAAAATGAAAATTCATAGAAAAATACCAAAAATTCACCGTAGGATAAATTTTATATTAAAAATTCAAAAAAATAAATGTATTTTTTCAAATAAAAATTATAAATGTTTCCAAAATCATATTTAAAATAGGTTCTCTATTAAAAGAAGGATAAATTTCTTTTTAGAATAATACATCATTTTATTAATAAAATTTGATTTATTATTTTCTTATACATATATATTATGTTTGATTATTACAAAAAATATATATTTAAAATATTATATATAATTTTTTTTAAAAATATTAATCACAAGTTATTTGTTTAATTTTTTCGGATAAAATGTTTTTTACATAGAAAAATAGTTATCTATAAAAAGTAATATATTTATTTTAAAATATTTTTACATTCACATAAACTAATTGATAACCAAAGTATTCATTTTATATACATGTTTATATAATATTTTCACAAATTAGTAAAGCATATTCACAACATCCATTCCAATGGAAATGTGGTGGAAAATATTATATTTTAATAATTATATTAATAGTATATTGTTGTTCGGTAAAGACTAATCCTTCCAAGTAACACAAGCTATAAAAGGGACTTAGTATTGATAGTAATACTAGAAAAAATTGTGTTTCTTGTACTGTAATATAATATACCAGTTATGTGTGGTGAACTCAATTGAAATGTAGTGATTTAATATAGAAATATATATTTAATGTTGTGTGAAACGAAAAATTAAAAAAGATAAAATTTATTTGGAATAAATATTTCAGAAAACCTTGAGGTGTAACAATATATGTGCTAGAGGATATGATGAGGGATTTCATGTTAGAATTGATATTAAAATGTGAGGACTACATTAATTTGGTATAATTTTCATAAAATAATAGCTAACACTCAAATATTGGCATGGGAGATTTTGTATCCTTGTACAAGAGGCCCTATAGGTCACCCTTTTGGTGGAATGAGATTGGATATAAATCTATTACTAATCTATAGATGGTTCATGTGATGATGAATAAGGTCTAGATCATCCTTGATCATATAAGGATTGATTTGAGTAGGTAGAAATCTTATGTAGATCATCATCATAGGCCAAAGGGGTATAATAATAGAGGTCAAATTTCTTGATAGACAACCCATTAAGTAGAGTGATGAGATTCTGGTAGGAAGGAAAGCTATCACGAATATTACACTGGCTGTTTGAGAACTTTTCGATAGACGATGAGGTTTCATACCATCTTTTCTCACCACCATAGAGGGAGAATGTGCATGATGTCTTCCATGTGTCAGAGTAGATGTCACGAACCGTCCTCATGGCACGTGCCGTGACTACCCCATGCCCGCCTCCATTGGCTAGGGGCTGGCGACTAGCACCAAAGACGTAAATCCCTAAGCTGGGAAGACATTGCCTTTATCAAATTAAACAAACACAACTGAGTACGCAATAGGAAGTAAAAACTATGTGAATATTGTGTTCAGAAAGTAGTGTTGAAAGTATAGGGGCTGGAAATACAAGTCCAAGAGTAAAGTATAGGAACAAAGGAAAGCAAGTACAACTGAAAAATTGACAACAACTAAAAAGGGCTGCTCCTGGAACGTCCGCAGAGTGTCCTACCTGAAGGGTAGGTAAAAATTTCCACCCCATCACTCCACATCTATCGGTCCGCTCTGTGTACCGTCTCTCCATTTGGACCACCTCTAGTTATCGTTCGGTCTTGGCTCACTCACGATGTCTGTCAACACTGTCTGTCATCTATGTCGAATACAACGAGGTGCGAGCATAGCCCGTGCAGAGGTGAGTATAACGATACTCAGTAGGGACCCCGAGACCCTCAAGGTCTCACAATATCCACTAAGGATAACCAAATAAGAAATATACAACACAAAGTATCAACCAACCCTAATGAGGTATATTCCCATACATATACCTAAGTTATCAATATCCTTATGGCTCCAACTCTTGAGCCCAAGCAGAATCTAGTCCACACAGGAAGTAGTGTCAATCACTTCGATGATAATTATTGAATGTCAAGACTCAGATCACACATATATTCCACAATAGTATATAGATATAGTTGATCAGATGTAGTCAATGATTCAACTAAGCTGTCGGGCCCACACAGGATACAAGACTAGCTAAGATGTTGGACACACACAGAATAAAAGACCAGCTATCTCGAGAGTAATAGAGATGATCAGACATAGTTACAGATTCATCTAAGCTGTCGGACCCACATAGGATACATGACCAGCTAGGCTGTCAGACCCACAGAGGATACAAGACCCGCTACTCTGTCAGACCCACACAGGATACAAGTACAGAGGTCAAACTGCCGGACCCACATAGGATACAAGAATAGTAATCATCTCTTTCAAACCCATAGAGGATCCCAATAAAGTAGTCATCATAGTTGACCCCATGAAGTATTCTAGAACAGTAGTCGTCGCAAACGTAGCTAACTCTAGGGTTCCCGCACACAGCACGCTCGATTCCAGGAGGGTCTGCTCCTTGAGAAAAGGGGTTGTTACATCAACTATCACTAAGTCCAAAGTTGATGTACCCTGATGTTCCATCTCATCAAAAGGAACCCAATGCGACAGATGTCGCGTCAATCAGACGTGTGGTCTGAGAGTTATTGGCTTTTCCTTTCTAGGGGCCCGGTTGGAATTATGCTCATTCCAAACCCGGTCATTTTCCAAATTTGTCCAAAACTCACTTAGAGTATTGTAAAAGTACCGCCTCATCTCAAGAATCCTAGTTCCACAGACGGTGTGTCATTCGAATGCGCAATCTTTAAGAAATTCACGTTTAAGCGAAACGGGCTCGGCCCATCAAGCCCAGTGATCTGGTGGGTCAGCCCGACCCAGTTCAGCGGGTCCGACCAGGCTGAGGAGTCGACCCGGCCCGGTGGAAAATGGCGCGGCCTGGCACAGCGGGGCGTGGCATGACACGACAGCAAGCGCAGCCTGGCCTAGCGGCAGTGGCGGCCCGACCCGGCGGCAGGCGGACCAGCCCGCGACGGGCCGAGGCTCGTCCGGTCGGCCGAGCGGAGCGTGGGGCGTGAACCCCAGTTTTTCTTAAATGGTAGCGTTGAGCGGCGCCGTCCCTCCAGTCCGGCCGGCCGAAGCCAGAAGGGCTTCCCCGGTACGCATGGACCGCACAGGTGGGCCGCTGTTCTCCCACGCAGCACCTTCGGGTGCCGCGGCTTTCATCAACCACGTCTCCCACCTACCGGCCAGTACACCCACGGAAGCAGGCCGTTGTTCTCCATAGCGCGGCGCCAAGGGGGCGTCGGGGTTTTCCAGCCCGGATGGCTTCGGTCGGCCGGTTCCTCCAGCTCGGCAGGTCATGAGACCGACCAGTCCTTCTTCGGCCAAGCGGCCCGGTTGCGGCCACGGTCTTCCCCTCTCTGTGCGGCACCCGATGTCGTGGTCCTCTAACGGTCCGACGCGTGGCCATTGTTCCCTCCGCCGCCTTTGGTCTTCGTCAACTCCGGTTGCCGCCACCTTTTTCATCATCGCCTCCATCATGAATTAAAACAAGGATCAACGGAGGGTCGTTGGGCCGTCTTCGTTCGGTCAGCACCCTCCATGTTGGGCAATAATAGTTTGCCGAAGTCATCCCAAAGGATTCGACAAGAAGGAGATAATTTATTCACTTAAAATTTTTCAAAACCCCTACCTCGTATATGACGTTATAGGTCAACGAGCCACGGAATACAAGAGTCGCGGAGGTCAGGTGATGCCGAATACGAACGTCAATTCTGTGGGCGTCAGGGTGCATCCAAAGAGGAAGCATCTTTTGAGAAGTTCTTTGCGTTCTACCTCGGAGATGTTCTATGTTGAAGAATGGTGTTCTTCATTGAAAATGAAATTCCACACCATGATTTTTCTCCCAAGTCCCCCCACAAATATTTTCCAAGCCAATGTACCGATAGGCTTCCCCCCAAAAATATAAAATTTCCATGCATTTCAAATTAATTCAAATTACCCCTCAAAATAATTAATAATGGCATTAATTATCCTTGAGTTAGAAACATAATGAGGGGGAAGTGGAAAGGCTGCACTTAATGTAGAAGTCCAAAGGTTTAAGGGGTTAAAAGGGGGGTTTAGGTGCTAGTGTGGGCCCCACAACACATTATCCTCCCCTGGGAGGTTAGGTGGGGTGTGGGCCCCACGTCCGACCTCTCTTTGGTGGATTTAACCACCACCTTTATAAAATTTATATAACACATAAATTTTATTTAGTTTAATAAAAATACCAAAATTAAATTTCAGCATGCATAAAATGTAACTGCGGTAAAGGTCCCCTTAAGCAAATATCAGTGCTCCGAGTTCATTAGTGTCCTCAGATTTCAATTCAGAGAAACGGTTCAAAATATAGAAAAACCCACATGTACGTTCATTGAATAAACCCGAAAAAAACTTCAGAAATTGATTCCAAGCACACCGGGGCTCAGAATCAGGTGCCGTTAGAAACAGCGGACTCGTAATATTCCAAATAATTTAAGAAAAAAATATCCTTGAAATTTAGGGGTCTTTACATTAGCCCCAACTCAGGTCTTTATGACCCCGTAAATCTACAACCCACACTAGGGAAACTAATGGGGGTACTGACCTCACATCTGAGCCTCCCGCTACCATGTGCTCTCTTAGATGTTTATGTTCTGCCAGCGAATGCGCACCAAAAGAATTGACCATCCATGTAGGACCCACCCCTATCGATCCTCGATCTCCACCGGGACCTCTGTAAATTTCACCCCATCATCGATATCCAGCTCTCTATGACCAACGATGTGGGTCCGGTCGTGCACGTATCTCCTCAGCTGAGATACGTGGAAGACATCATACACCTGGTGCAACTGAGGTGGAAGGTCCAAGCAGTAATCCACTTTACCTACCCTACTGAGGACCTAGAATGGCCCGATAAAGTGCATATATAAATTGTATCTATTTCCAAATATTTTTTGGCCTCATCGAGGTGAGACCCATAGGAAGACGTGGTCAGCATCCTCAAACTCCAGTGGTCTCCATCTTCTATTAGTATAGGACTTCTGTCTGCTCTGTGCAGTCTTCATCTGCTCCTAGATGATCTTCTCCTTCTCCATCATAGCATGCACCATCTCTGGTCCTAAAATTTCTAACTCCCATCGGTCTGTCTAGTAGTGAGGTGATCTACAAGGTCAGTCGTACAATTCCTCGTAAGGGGTTATCCCGATGGTGGAGTGGTAGCTATTATTTAAAGCAACTACACCTAGGGTAAGTTATCCTACTAGCTGCGAAAAAAGTCAAGGACCCATGCACAAAGCATGTCCTCGAGATTCTGAATGGTCCTTTCAGTATGACCATCCGTCTGAGGATGAAAGGTAGTGCTCAAGCAAAGCTACGTCCCTAAAGCCTCCTACAACCCCTTCAATAATCGGGAAGTGAAACAAGAATCTAGATCGGAGACGATCGTTGATGGCATACCATGAAGCCATATGATCTCATGAACGTAGAGGCATCCCACACTCTATACTGAGCCCTGCTCTCTGATCGATAGGATGTGGGCATACTTGGAGAGTCGGTCGACAATCACCCAGATAGAGTCCTTCCCTCTGGATGTACGTGGAAGCCCCATCATGAAATCCCAGGATATTCCATCACACTTCCACTCTGGGACCTCTAAGGGATGTACCAAGCATGCTGGTACCTGGTGCTCTACCTTCACTTGCTGACAAGTGAGGCATCGAGAGATAAACTCTGCTAGTGCTTTCTTCATACCCGGCCACCATTGGTGTCATCTAAGGTCCTAATAAATCTTCGCCACTCCTGGATGTACCACTAGAGGGGAAGTGTGAAACTCCCTCAACACCTTCTCTTGTAATGAAACAGGTACAATTGTATGTCCTCTAAAGATAATGACGTGCTCCCCACCTACAGAAAACCCATCAGGTGCTTGCCTTGTTTTTCCTTTTCGCCGACAAAGGAAAATCTCATCCCAACATTGTAGATAAACCACAACAATTTTTCCTAACACATTAAATCTGTGTATGAACTGTGGTTTCATAGTCCATTCCCAAACTAACGTCGTAAGGCCTGGATGTTTCCACCAAGAGGTTACAACTGAAACTCTTGCCTCAAGGGTCAGATCACACTGTCAGCATAAGTGTGATTATCGAGTCTCCTCCCAAAGGTATCTCCAGACGTGAGGATCAAGTCAATGACTTAACCAAAAAAACTAGGTCTGGGACAAGATTCTTGGATGAAAGGAATGATTGATAACTATGTCGATTGATACGACATCTAGTAGTAGACACAGAACATATCTCAAATCATTCTTAGAGCCCTTGGGTCACACTCCTTGACTATATGCAGCTACTCTCTTCCCCTACCCTCTATCTCTATGAGCCTAGTGGGGACTACAAAGGCTGGTGGTTGTAACATGCTGAATTGTTCACCACCTCATGATTCTCTCCTAGGTCTGCTTCCACATCTTCTGCCTTGATGATTCATCTGTCCTTAAAACTTCTTCTTCCTGAAACATTTTACATGCTCAAGTATCTAAGACTGATGCTAGTTTCATGCTTTCCAACTGTTAACATTCACTGGCTGTATCCGCTCACCTATTGAACATTAAACCACAAAGGTTCTCTCTAGCACCCTAACATAAGTAGGAATGAATAGAGGAAAATGTGCTGAATCAAATGTCCTTATACACACCTCTCTCAGAGGTTCGAGCTCTAAAGCACTGTTTGCATCGTATTCATCGAGTACTAGGAATGGTCGGTACACCTCGATGATTACCAAACTACCAACATGTCATCCTGATGAAGCTGTATAAGCTCTAGAAAACACTCATCCACCTCCTCAAGCCAGTCCTCAGCCGCCTGTGGGTCGGGATCGCCTTGAAAATTGAGGGATATCTGGTGATGAAAAACATGTAAGGCACTAATCCTACATGTGTCCTCTACCAGTACCGTCAGTAGTGTCTTCTGACCAATGGGAAATGATATAGTTAGCACACTACCTGAAGATACCATCTCAGAAAATGGTCCATGTACCGAAACTTCATCATTATACGGACCATACTCATGGTCACTCGCGGAAAAATATTAGTATCTAAGATCAAAATCTACTCTACTAGTGTCACAACTTAGAGGAAAACTCTAGTAATCTTCTCCATCCAGTCCTCTGCTGAGAGAACTTGTGCAACGCGCTCAATCAGCATGCACCGTCTTCTAGTATGGCTGGTGGCATTTGTTTCCCAACGGGTGGTGGTGCTACTGATACACCACCCGAAGGTGCCAACATAGTAAGAGGACCCTGCACTGGAGCCTCGTCGCTCGGTGGTCCGTCATCGTGTACTCTCTCTCAGGAACCCTAGATGACTGTCTTCACAGTGGCATCCTAATATAGAACATGTACTCCATAGTCAATAAGTTATACCTGGTGAGATAAATCAAAGAGACCACAAAGGAAACTTCTCAAAAGAAACACTCACACAATCAGTGTTTATGTGAACTGAGTCGGAAATCAGAGGTCAGGGTCCTGGTGTATGGATACATCAGCTGCTGCACCAACACTGGACTCCTTAGACTAAAAACCACACTCAATACTTTTAACACTATTTCTTCACAGAAAGAATGATCAGAGTCTTGAGTTTTAAGGTAGAACCGACTACTCTGATACCAATTTGTCACAACCCATCCTCGGGGCCTGTGCCGTGACTACCCAAACCTACCATCCATAGGCCAGGGGCTGGCGACTAGCACCAAAGGTGTAAATCCTTTAGCTGGGAAGGCATTTCCTTTATGAAAGTAAACAAACACAAAAAAGTATTCAATAGAAAGTAAACACTATGTAAATACTGTATTCAGAAAGTAGTACTGAAAGTAAAGGGGTCGTAAATACAATCCCAACAATAAAGTACAGGTACAACGAAAAGCAAGTACAACTGAAAAAGGGACAAAACCTAAAAAGGGTAGCTCATGGAACGTCTTCCAAGTATCCTACCAGATGGGTAGGTACAGATTTCCACCTCATCACTCCACGTCTATCAGTCCGCTCCGTGTACCATCTCGCCGTGTGGTGCACCTCCGGGTACCGTCCAGTCCTGGCTCGCTCCCGGCCTCCGTCAACATTGTCTGTCGTCTGCATCCAACACAACGAGGTGCGGGCATAGCCCATGCAGGGTTGAGTATAACGATACTCAATAGGGACCCCGAGACCCTTTATGTCTCACAATATCTACTAAGGATAAGAAAAAGAAGAAAGATACAACACAAAGTATCAACCAAACCTACTTAGGTATATGCCCATACATATACCTAAGTTATCCATCTCAGTTCGGCTCCAACTCTCGAGCCCAAGAACAATCCAGTCCATACATGAAGTAGTGTGAATTACTTCGATGATAATGATTGAAATTCAAGACTCAGCTCACAAAGGTATGCCACAATAGTTGAGAGATATAGTTGATCAGATGTAGTCACTGATTCATCTAAGATGTCTGACCCACACAGGATACATGACCAGCTAAGATGTCAGACCCACACAACATACATGACCATATATCTCAAGAGTAATAGAGATGATCAGGTGTAGTCACTAATTTATCTAAGATATCAGTCCCACACAGGATACAAGACCAGCTAAGCTGTTGGACCCACACAGGATACAAGACCAGCTACTCCATTAGACCCACACAGGATACAAGTTCAGAGGTCAAACTACCATATCCACACCAGATACAGGAACAATAGTCATCGATGTCGAACCCATGGAGGATCCCAGTACAGTAGTCATCACTGTCGAACCCACAGAGTATTCCAGAACAATAGTTGTCGCAAACACAGCCAGCTCTAGGGTTCCCGCACACAACACGCTCGATTTCGGAAGGGTTAGCTCCTCAAGCAAAGGATTCATTACATTAACTATCAATAAGTATAGAGATGATGTACCCCAAAGTTCTGTCTCGTCAAAAGGAATCCAACGCGACAGACGGTGTGTCAATCAGACGCTCAGTTTGAGAGGTAATGGATTTTCCATTACAGAGGCCCGGTTGAAATTATGCTCGTTCCAAACCCGGATGTTTTCCAAAGTTGTCCAAAACTCACTTAGAGTATCACAAAAGTACTGCCTCGTCGCAAGGATACTGGTGCCATAGACAGTGCATCGTTTGGATGCATGTTCTTGATGATATTCACGTTTAAGCAAAATGGGCCCGGCCTGACAAGCCCAGTGAGCTGGTGGGTCAGCCCGACCCGGTTCGGCATGTCCGACCCAGCTGAGTAGTCGGCCCGACCCGATGGGGCGTGGCCCGGCCCGGTGGAATGCAGCCTGGCCAGGTGAGGTGCGGCCCAACCTGGCCCGGTAGTAGGTGCGGCCCAGCCTGGCGGTCTGTGCGGCCCGGCCCTGCGGCAGGCGGCTCGGCCCGTAGAGGGCCGCGGTTCGACCAGCTAGCCAAGTGGAGCTTGGGGAGAGGCCCCCGATTTTTCTGAAATAGCGGTGCTGAGTGGCGCTTCCCCTCATGCCCGGCCGCCCAAAGCCAGCCGGTCTTCCTCATCGCGAGCAGCCCGCACTGGCGGGCCGCTGTTCTCCCACGCGACACCTTTGGGTGCGGTGACCTTCATCAACCAGGTCGGCCACCTTCCAGCCAGTTCATCCACCAAAGAGGCCCGCGGAAGCGGTCCATGGTTCTCCACATCACGACGCCAAGGGGGAGTTGCAGTTCTCTATCCTGCCAGGCTTCGGCCAGCCGATTCCTCCTGCCCGGCAGGTCATGAGACTGGCCGGTCCTTCGTCGACCAAGTAGCCCGGTTGTGGTCGCGGTCTTCCCCTCTCCGCATGGCACCCGATGTCGCGGTCCTCTAACGGGCAGGCGCACAGCCGTCGTTGCCGCCGCCTCCTTCCTTCGTCATCAACTCCGATCGTCGCCACCTTTTCTATCTCTGCCTCCACCAAGAATAAAAACAAGGATCAATGGAGTGTCTTCGGGCCATGTTTGTTCAGTCCGCGCCTTCCATGTTAGGCGATAGCAGTTGGCCAAATACACCCAAAGGATTCGATAAGAGCTAGATAATTTAATCCCTTATAATTATTCAAAACCCCTACCTCATATATGACGTTTCATGTTGACGAGCTGTAGAAGATGATAATCGCGGAGGTCAGGCATCGCAGAATACGAACGTCGATTCTGTTGACGTCGGGGTGCGTCCGAAGAGGAAGCGTCATTGGAGAATTTTTTCACATTCTTCATCGGAGATGTTCTTCGTTGAAGAATGATGTCCTTTATTGGATAATGAAATTACACACCAAGAGTTTTCTCCCAAGTACACACACAAATAATTGCAAATCCAATTTAATAATAGGCTTCCCCCCAAAAATATAAACTTGTCATGCATTTCAAATTAATTCAAATGTCACCTCAAAATAATTAATAAAGGCATTAATTATCCTTGAGTTGGCAACATAATGAGGGGAAATTGGAAAGGCACCACTTAATGTGGGAGTCCAAAGGTTTAATGGGTTAAAAGCGAGTTTAGGTGCTCGTGTGGCCCCCACCACACATTATCCCCCCATTGGAGGTTATGTGGGGAGTGGGCCCCACCTCCAACCTCCCATTGGTGGATTTAACCACCACCTTTATAAAATTTATATAACACATAAATTTTATTTAGTTTTATAAAAAAACCCAAAATTAACATTGAACCTGCATAAAATGCAACTGTTGTAAAGTTCCTCTTAAGCGAATACCGGCACTGCAACTTCATTAGTGTCCTCAGATTTCAATTCCGAACACTGGTTCAAAATATAGAAAAACCTACATGTACGATTTCTGAATGTACCCATTGAAAACTTCAAAAATTGATTTCGGGCACACCGGGCCTCGAAATCAGCTTCCGTCAGAAACTGCGGACTCGTAATATTCCAAAGAATTAAAGAAAAAAAATTCCTTGAAATTTCCGGGTCTTTACAACTGAAGAGATATGTTCATGAGCACACACACATTATTTACTGGGAATGATTGAAAATTTAGGATGGACATACTTCTACATAAAATGACATTGAGATCAATGATTTTAAGGTTAGGACCTTTTTCGGATGAACTACTCTATTGTTTCACGTTTTGTGGTAGCACAAGAGTATACTAGAGAGCTCATAGGAAATGGAGAGCCAGATGATGGCTCAGTATCCCAATTTTCTAATTAGTTTTTTTTTAGGGTAAAAATAATGAGGGAATGTATAATATAGAGATTATATTATTTCACCATAATATATTTAAATATATCTTGAAATATTTTCAAATCCATCCACTAAGACAATGCATGATTTTGAGGCTTGGTGAGCCTAGAATTATGTTTATAAAAATATTTAATATATTTTATCTTGTGTGCACAATGGTTTTCATGGAAAATGGGATAAATCCTAAATGAATTCACATATTTCAATTTGGTGATCGAATTTGGATAAAAAATATAATGCTTATCTTAGGTGAAACATTATTTTGGTCGGAATGGGGTGTTCATATATATCAATCATTGGCGGGTGTTATTAAATTGAATCGATTGAATAATTTAATTATTTAATTTAATGGAACTAATTTTAAAACCACTATAAATAATATGTTATGGATGATATATAGGGTAATCTGTATAACCCTAGGATCACTGAATGGAGATATCCAAAAATTGTTATTAGAAAATCAAGATCACACAACATCGGGAAATTGGACAAAAGAAAATCAAAGCACGATGAATAGAACATATCTTTCTCCCTCATTAGCAATAATATTTTTCATCTAAATATAATAAAATCTCAAGGTATGACTTGTAATATGTTGAATTCATCCATTATGATTAAATGAATCAGAATAGTCAATCTTAATTATTTTATTTGTGTCTAATGGGATCTGTTGCATTGGTCATTGTCAGATTAAAAGAGTTATTTAATTTTTTTATCCCCATTAATCCATATTTCTTACCCAATATCCCCAAATTTTTATTATCTCGAAATGAAATCTTGTACAATTATTGTTGAACCACTGTTCTTGTGCCTTACTCCCAATAGTTCTTCTTGTTCTCCATCATTGGCCTATGGGGACATAGTTCGACATTATCAAGTGGGATCAGATTTGATCAAACCCTAGAATGTATGAAATATTAGTACGAGGTGAATTAATTAGAAATATAAGGATGGACCGGGTAGAGTTCAGGGATATCAGTGATTTTACCATGGATTTGGAGAACTCATTTGGAAGTTTCAGGCACCATGGGTGATGATGGTGTGTGAGGCTTCAAACAATGAACCAATGATCTGATCTCTAGTGACTGGAGGGATAGAAATAGTAGAAGGAAGGATTTACCAAAAAACCCAAGAGATAAAAATATTGGATTTTTGGTGGATGATGTATAGTTTTTTATGGTGCGTAACAGATTTGGATTTATTAAAAAGAACTCCCTACACTCTATGTATACATAAGAACACACTACGTGTAGGCCCTTGGCAATGATAGCTAGTGATTCGAGGTTAGTTAAATATCAGACTCCATGTGGGACACCCACATTCTAAATGACCAGATTCTATCGAGAAACCATTTATATGGGGAGAACATGGAAATGATCATGGTCTGACATACAACAAGCGTGCATAGGCATGGTTTTGGTACATGACCCGAGTACATGGCCAAGAGCACGGGTACCACTTAGGGTGGCTTAGTTACACATTACAGGACAATTAAATTTATTAAAGTGAAACATGGGAAGTATTCTATGGATAGGAATGGACACATCAGGGTAGCTGGGCTGGACCACATGCCATGTGGGCTACCTAGCACACTGTTTATAGTACATTTTTTTGTGAAAATTTCTTCCTCTCATATATCCTTCATTTGGAATTGAATTTTTTCCTAAAAATAGACTATAATATGTTCTTTTATATATAGAATGACATGGTGGAATATTTAGTGGTTTATAATTTACAATGCAATATTTTCCATGTGTGATGCTTCTTGAGGAAGGACTCAATGATGGAAGTCATAAGACAAGATGATCAGAGAGGAACCCTCCTACTGGGATTGGGAAAGGGTCCTCTGCCAATAGAGTGGAACCATCTTAGAGATTCATTCTACAGGTCCCTTATATATATATCTTTATAATGGAACCTTCCTATGGTGTCATGGAATGTATCCTCTTCCACAAGATTGGAACCCTCCTTTTGGATCAATGCATGGTTCCTCTACCACAAGAGTGGAACCCTCCTACTATTTCAATGAACATTTTCCTTACCACAAGAGAAGAAATATCCTACAGTGTCAGAAAATGGGTCGTCTACCACTAGAGTGGAACTCTCTTATAATGTTAGGCCATGGCTCCTCTACCACAAGATTAGAACCTTTCTATAACTTCTAGTCATGGGTCCTCTACCAAGAGAGTGGAACCCCCCTATTATGTCATGACATGGGTCCTCTACCACTAGAGTGGAACCCTCTAATAGTATTAGGGAATGGTTCCCATAACACTATAGTGTAACCATAATATAGTGTTTATACATGGTTCCTATACCTATATAGTGGAACCTTGTTGTGTTGTTAGGTCATGGGTCCTCTACCACTAGATTGGAACTCTCTTGTGGTGTCAGGGCATGGTTCTAATGCTTATAGAGTAGAAACCTCATATTGGGATCAAGAATAATTATGATATCAATATTAAAAGTGGAACCCTACTGTTGTATGAGGTCATGGGTCGTCTACCTAGAAATGTTAGCCCCTCAACTGTGTGGAATTGTAGTGAGGCATGGATCTACAAGGATGTTTCATCCGAAAGACATGTGAGATGTTGTTAATTATTAATGAACCCCTGGAACTAATGGTGGAACATTTTTTAGGATAGGTTATAAGATGAATATATCATTTATCTATCAATTTTTTTTTACTTTATGTGAATATATATCTTCATCCTTGTAGTGGGATTTCATTTCTCTCTAACTATGGGTTTTGCTAACAATCCCTATCGTGTCTCTTACATCTCCCCTTTTAGCTATCAGGGAATCATATTGGGTATGTATATACTCAAACATACATGTGATTTTCCTACACATGACTTGTATTATGTATATGAACGATTGGTCAGTGGTAATTAAAAATAATAATAGGGATTACCTAGTGCATTGGACCATTTATGATGGTCGAGTAAGGATAACTAGATCCGGTAAGTCTTAGAATTTACATATCCAATTTTTTTAGGTTGGAATATATCTCTTAACATACATGTATTTTTCCTCTCTTACATTTCAGTTTATGTTTTCCTAATATTGTATTACCTAGATGTTTTAAATTCATGGAATATTCTTTAGATGTTTCATCTTTTATAATTATTACTATGCAATTCCTTTTAGATATAATTGGTGCATGCAGACAGATACAATACAAAAATTACACCCATATTATTTATTCCTATTAGTTTTGCTCATTAATCCAAGCCCCAGGAGGTGGTTTGGGGGTAAATCTGACTCAATCTACATTATTCAAGGTCATGACAATTCTCGATATCTTATTAATAACATTTCCTTCTCCATACACTACTCATCCATGATAGTAAGGTTATCTCCCTCAACACATTTCCACACCACATGGTGTGACAACATACATGAACCCTATTATACCACTACTGCTTGCATTCCATGCATAAACCCATGATTTCATAATCACACTTCAATTATTATGCATCTCAAAACCACCACATTGACCATGGTATGATTAGTTCCCATATAGATGAATCTGTTCTCACATGTACAGTTGTGTTAGTCCCTTTGGTTGGATTTGGATGGATTAATTTTTAAAAACCCTAATATAAAGGCTTAGGCCAAAAATTTCCCTAATTCTAATTATACCAGATCTTCAATAAATTGTTCTACTAAATATTATTAAACAAATCTATGCATTTTAAATTCTCAAAACATTATCCCTTTATGTTTTCCATTCTAGATCACAAAAAATATAATCCATCTCTATATCTTTCATCGTTGAAAGAAAAATCATTATTAACCTACAACTAGAATATGTCATTGATATTATGATAACATTTTAAGAAAATTTACCATGTTAACACACGTTGAATTTTCATACCCCAACATATTGAATACAAACACAATTTCATTTTTTATAAACCACATGGGTTCTATAGATATCCTCTTTATATTACACTAATATTATAAATATATAGATAGTCAGGAGATAAGAAATAAATGAGTATTAGAGATTTATGTTTTCTTTAAATTAACGAAGAAAATGATCTATAGTATTAATTTCTTGGATGATTTAATATTTGATATACATATAATAAAATTTCCATTGATCTCATTTGACTCTTCACAATGTCAGGAATACAATATAATTTTAAATGAATTGAAAGGAGTGTTTTGATATACATAGTTATGATTTATTTAATTTTATAACATGATTTAAGGGATAATAAAAAATTATTTTGTAAAAGGAATTAATCACATTTTCATTTATATAATTGTTTTGTAAATGTGAATGTATATAAATATTGTTAACTTGATGTTCTAAAAATGTTTACAATATATGAACTAGGTATATGATTTGTTGGTTCTAAGAGGTTCATTGATTGGAAAAATGGGGAAAAACTTGAAATAAGAATAATTTTTTTTTAAATGATCAAAATTTTTCCTCAATGAATAATTCAAGGTCATCGAATCCTAGGGTTGAAAGGAATGGGTTAAATAACTTTATTTGATTGAATTTTTTAAAATTCCATAATGAGTTTCGGAAATTCTATGGAATTTCATGTCATGTATTTTAGTTATAAAAATTATTAGTTAGTTTAAAATGGTATTTAATAAAGAATTTATTATTGGAGAGTTTTGTAACAATATATTATTTGAAAATAAAAGGAATAATTTAACGATGTAGCAGTTTATATTCAAGTGAGGAAAAAAATGGTTACAATATCATGTTTTTTAATATAAGAGAATGTGGAAAACTCATATTGATTTATGTAATGAATGTGTATATTTATGTAATTTATTTTTAGGATTATAGAAATTGTAATGTAACAAGAAAATATTTTTTTTGATTAAAACGTGATGATTAATCTTATACGCATATTTATAATTTATCAAATTCGAAAACAAACATGTTGGGTACACAGGGATAAAAGTTGTTTATCATGGATAATTTTTAATATAGATGATAGTTAAAATATTAGGGAAATATTTTTCCACCGACCATCAATGGTATAATTTTTATAACAGTATTCTTTTCAATTTTTTCCAAACACATAAAATTACATATAGTAATATTAGTTTATTTCATAAATATATACAATAAGAAGGAATTAAGTGTGATTTCTTAAACAAAATGATGTTTGGACTTCATAGAAATATTTTCTAAAAAATATTAGTGTCAAATCAGTAATTAGAAGAATTTTTATCATAAATATGTTAAAATTTAACAAATAAAGGATAATATCATTCCCTGATTAAGGTGATATTTCACTTGATATCTGAAATTTTTTTATGGTATGGTGGTAAATATAGATGTAAAAGAGTTACATTAGTTACCTTAATTATAGGAATATCACTTAATATTAAAAGGCATTAGGAAATAGTTATTAGTCAATATTGTAAATAGGTATATCAGTTATGATAGATTTCAATGAAATAGATTGTTAAAAAGGGTTTCAAGGATGATCGTGACAAACTCTGAAAATGTAATATGTAGGATATAGAAGTTTGATAAATAACATTTAGTGTTACGAATTGAAGGAGATTGAATATGCTAAATTAGTTGAATATTAGGAATATTATTAATAAATCCCACTATTATCCAAACAATCTTACATTATATATATTAATACATAAATTATTTTAGTTGGAGGATTTTATCCGTTGCTCACAAAGAGATGTGGAATTAATTCCATATTGATGTTATGAGTTTAAAATACATTGAAAGTGAGGAATATATAAAACAAATTTGGTATTTTATCATATATGATTTTATAGATTGTTTCTTAAGTTATGTTTGTTAAATTATTCATGAAATTATTAAGGATATTAAATTGTATCACATTATAGGAATACTCAATATTATCATTATTTCACATTATAAAAGTAAATGTATTTATAGATATAAATTTCATGTAGTGTAATGATTTTTGAACAGTCAATGTAAAACATTAGTGTATCCCTAATGGAATGTCATAATATATTATTGTAGGATATAATTAAATATTAATGTTAGTGTGAGTGGTATTATTTTATAAAGATAACAAAAAATCTCCTGAAGTATAAATTTTCTATGATGGAAAACCCATTATGTATACCACAAAGAGTGTCATACATGATGTCTTTTGTATACTAGGGATGCATGGATTATAATGGGTGCCCGCTACCTAAGTATATTGAGATTGTTATCATGATAATCATTATATTGTGATATTATAATTATAAAGTACTAAATGAAGAATTAGCTAATATATGGTTGTTTTGTTATATTATTTATCATTTCATGACTTAGAGATTAACCAAGAAGATATTTTTCATCTCATATGTTGAGTATAACATATGTTCCCTTGACTGAGATAGATTTAAATGTGTGTAGATACACCTAGAATGTATATATGATGTTCATATCTATTTGGATAAGAAACATGTAATGAGATCATCCTTTAAGATTAATGACATGTGATGTATTCATCAAACTAGTAATTCTATACTCAGAGAATCCAAAATTTATGAGTTGTCTATATGAGATTGACATACACCATATCCCACTGTCACTTAATGTCTTAGAAAAGGGGAAAATATGAGAATGAATCATTACATATGATGAAATATGGTGCGTACATGCATAGATATATTTATTTATAATTTAGATTGTACCAGGTAACTTTTTATATTCATTATTATTGATGCATTTCAATAAGAAACATTTTTCATACTTTTATGGATGTAGTGATTCTAATATTTTTTTGATTCTATAAAGTCCTATGGGATTACACTTTTTATTTGATTAAATTAGATTGTGTATGACTCATTGATCTACTCCAACTTTATTTTATATATAATCCCAAAGTATATTTGGATAGTCATTCCTAATGTATTTTATATGATTTAATATAATGTAAGGTAATGATAACATTAGATAATTTGTTTTCAATTACTTGTATCTAAATTTTGTCTAGATATTATATTATTAGTTATCTTATATTATACAATATTAGTTTAAATGGAACAATTTATATAAAGATTCAATATATATGGGATATTGAATAAAATAAATAGAATTAAACAATCTATATGTGATGAATTTTGGTAGATATATATAGTGGACATAATATATGAAAGATATGAAGATTTTGTCTTTTATTGTGAATTGCTAAATAATAATTATTATCATTCAATAAAAAATTCCACATAACCTTTCAATTAGGATTTTTTTTATAAGTTGAAACATGTGGGTGGTATTGCATCCATTCATTGAAAGTAAAAACTCTATGTAATATTTAATAATGTTTTATATTATATAAGTAAATGTGACAACACTGAAAGACCATAAGGGTTCAATAAAACCCAACATCCTAAAATGGAAATGGGTAGAGATATGATCACATTATTCTTAGCCTAAAATCCATAATTTCTGATGCCTCATACTAATTCTTCATTTGACCAAGGAGTTTCAAGTGTATTATAAGATAATGAAAGTTTTTATATGGAAAATGATTCTGGAACAACCAATGGACACCTCCATAAGTGGGACATTATTTGGATTCACCTCTGGTGATATTTTTCAATCATTTTAGATGGAAATAAAAAGGTTATAGAGGAATCATCAGTTCAAATTATTTCATTTAATAGTTTTCTTCTTTTCCAATTTTAAATAATTTTTATTATCTATAATATAAATCATGTATTCATGGATTCTTTATTATTTTCCTACTATTATTATCTATTAATAACTCTATTAGAAACCCAAAAACATCCTACAATAACACAATACACCATACTTTCCCACATTGTCATCACCAAGTTAGAACCCCCGCAGAACCTTATATCATACTATATGGGAACCTTATAGAAAGTGTTCAAACTAGGGTAGAATGAATCATAACCTCCCATCTAGAAACCAAGGTTCCCATGAAAAAAATTATGGAGGTGACTAATTAATAAATTTAGTTACCAAAATAATAAAGAGAATATATATCACATGTCTCCCCTACACCATCTCATAGAAGAACTAATTTTTACATAATACATCCATCACATTAATGGTAGGTGTAATCATTGAGGGTCTCATTATAAATAAACTATTAACATTTTATTTTTCTAAATATTCCATCATCAGAAAACCGACTCATAATTTTAATTCCTAATCTTTTCATTAAAATCATTTTATTTTAAATAATTTAGAGAGCACTAGAACACATTCCCTTTTTCATTAACAATGAAATCATTAAAAATAATGAAATTACATTAAAAACAAGGATTAGGGCCTACATTTCCTCTAAAAATGGTATAAATATCCCACTATAAATGTTATTATAAAAAATATATTTTTAATATATTTAACTCAAAGTGGGTACATAAAATAAATTGCAAATACCCATTATTCCAATATCAAAATCCATGAGAAAAAATTGTAATATGTTATCATATATAAATGAAAATATAAGTCTAAATATCTGGAATATCATGAATTAAAAAATACTATAAAATGAAAAAACACATTCCTCAAATAAATTTGAACAATGTTTCAATGTGTCACATTTCACAAAAAAACTCTAAAAATGAAAGGGATGAACCTCTATGAGTTATAAATCACTCAATCCTTAGGATTTAATCAACCTAAAACCCTAAAAACCTATGATCATTAAGGTAGGGTTCCCAAGATATTGTAAGAACCTATGTTAATGGAAAATTAAGGTAAATTGAAGATAAAATAAGAGGGGAATGAAATATTACCTCATAAATCACTTGAAATCTAGAATAATAAGTCCATGATCAATGGATTATTAAAGAGCCCCTGGGTCTATGAAAAGATCAAACATGTGAGAGGGAAATAGATGTGGACTTAGATTAAAATTTCAACGGTGTGTTATAGTAATTTTTCTTTTAATGTGAATCTCAAGAAGCCATATGATTTACCAAGAGACTTTTCATGGTTTTAGAAACTCTTCGACAACCATGAAAATGAAATTATAAGGAATTTTATTACTATTTCAAAATCATTTCACAGTTACTAGTATAATTTTTTCAAATAAAAATAACCAAAATTTTAAAAAAGAAGTTTAAAAATTACTCAAAACTCAAATTATATCAAAATTAAAAAATAACACATAAAAATTGTAACTTAGGGTAATATAATCTCCCTAGAATCCCACTTTATTCCACAAAAAATCACTAGATCAAAGTAGATGGTTATAGAAATTTGATGTCATCATACCTTAGTTCCCAACAGGGGTAGTTCAAGGATGATTTATTGTAGTTCATATAAATAAAAAAAAAATCAACATGATACATCACCATAACTAACCACCCAAGGTCATCAATTAAGTGAAACTTGATTCCTAAAATAACATCAAAATCACCAATCAAGAACAAAATAACAACTATTTTACCAAAATATGTAATAGAACAGTTACATTTAATAAGTGTCCCCATAATTTATAATTTTTCTACAAAGGATGAATAAAGAGAAACACTTTTAAAATTTAACAGCATCATATATAAACTTCATCATCAATGAACAACCAAAATTCCATAGAAAACTATTCAAAATTAAGAAAGTATACAACACCAAAGATCATACAACTAGAAAAAAATGAAGCCTACCATATTAAAAATAATAATATAACTTGGGAATACATAAACAAAATGGGAGATCTATAAATCCTTGTAATTGAATAACCATGATAATTAAGTGAATCATATTAAACAAATTGAATAACATCATGTCATAATAGGAAATTCCCAGGAATAATAATAAAGAAAACATGACATAAAGGTAATGGAATAATAGGTTTTTTGAAAAATAATAATACACTATATCATAATAATAAATCAAGTCACACTATTGATACATCATAACATGGTTGACAGAGTCCCAAAATGGATTTTAGTTGCTAAACAATCACATTCATATCATCCCAATAGATATAAAAAGTACCCATCACTTTGGAACACTATATGGTAACACCCATTATAACATGTACATAAATCTTTTTGTTTTATGAGGGATCAAACATACAAAATAAGCATAATAAATTCCCAAGGAGTGTAATGGGTTGGAAAATCATTCCATAAATATGAATATAAAGATATTTCATATAATATTACATAGAGAAGATGGAATTAAATATTTGTGATGTCCATATTTGGATCAATAAAAATTTGTTTAAATATTGGATTAATCAGAAGAACTCATGAGAAATGTTAAAGAATTGGTTATAAATATGATCCTTTAAAATGGAGTTTTATGGAATTGGTAAGGATTTTAAAAAGGAAAAAATGTATCATTTTATTTGATACCAGAAAACCAAAATTGATAATCCAAAATAGTTACAATATAATGGTATAATTAATTGTAGAATTATTTTGAAATAGGGTTACATGAATGGAATAATGGATAGAAAATTTATCCATAATGGGGTATGATTTTAAAGAATGCATTGAGAAATGAAAGAAAGACATGTATAACCCCACAAAATAATGGTATAATAATCAACTAAAATATGTAAGAAATATATAAACATAATTTATAATAATTCTATAATATGAAATAGTTATAGAATGTTTTGTTGATAGAAAAATGAAAAACCTAAATAAAATAGGGTTGTTCAAAGACTTCCCTTATCTAAAGTCGAGATTCATTCTACACTTTCACTTAAAATCATGATTGATAAAATTATAATTATTAAAAACATTATTGAGAGAATAATTAAAATATATTTTATTTAGTAACATGATTTTATATTATATTATTGTAATTTAATTGATATTTGAAGTCTATATTTGTTGTCCAATGGTCTTTTGAGTCATGTGTCCAACATTAGCTTAATTTTAGATAATTATGGGATTTCATATGGTCTAGAATCATAACTATAAGGATATAATGATATTAACATAATGGGTTTTTAAAAGATAATATGATTCTTACTACCCAAATTTATTCATAAAAAATCATTATTTAGAGAGAATATGTTTTATTACAATAAGATTAATACATTTATGCAGGTTTTCAGCCATGATGAACATACATTTTTTATTTAGCCCTAAGAGCATTTAACCATTCTATTGTAGAGAAAAAAATACAGTATAATTATTAATCTGATTTATAATCATAATAATTCAATTTAAACCATCCATGATGGTGGAATTGGAACATAATATTCATCATTAATGGTGGAAGTGAATCAATTATAATATGAACCACATCTTTATTTTAGATTCGATAGAGGGGATGGTGTAAAAAGGATATCCATACAGAATAATTACATACAACAATATTTAGTTTTATAATTTTACAATAAAAATGTGTATGGAATACATATGTGGGAGGTGGAAGATGGAAATAAATGAAGGATTATCAATTGATAACATTTCAACATTCTTTTCTTTTATAGTCTTGGATAGACCATAAGGTTATTTGAAATGGCCTTTTGGAAATACTAGAACAAATTATATATAAGTAGTATGGTTGGGGAGAGAAATGGGTATATCATTAGAACCTCCATATCTTAAAGGGTTTGAGGACAGTGGGTGTAGATGGTATGTATAAATGGACAGGAGAAGTGTTTAAAAAATAATATTCATTAGTTTATTATCTTTTCTCAAGATTATACAAATAGATGAATATTGTAAGAAAAATTAATATTTGTGCATGTGAGCTTAGGAAAATTTTTTTACATAACCATTTATGTAATTAATCATATATTTAACATATAACGTAAAATATCATATTTTTTCATATGTTACTATTAAAAAATAATTCAACATTTTCAGAAAAAGAAATAAAATAAACCAAATATAATTTTTTTACATACTAATTATTCAAATGAAATTCATTTAATCAAAATAACTTTCTAAATATTGGAAATTTAACATTTATATAAAGTTATTATTTATTAAAATAAAATTCATATGAAACATTGAAATTTATAATATGTTTAGAAATTATTTAAATTTATTTATATTATATATTAATATCTATAAAAATATATATTATTTCATAAAACCATGTTATAATAATGAATATTTGTTTGATGCTTTCAAATTTATCCGAAAAAGTTATTTTCATAAACATTAGTCAAATATAATTTTAAAAAATACAATTATGATTCCATTATATAAGAAATTTTTTATGATATATATACTTTTAATTTAATTATATTATAATAAAATTCAAAATATTAAATCATAAATACTATTTTACTATTATAGTAGTTAGATTACTATTACAAACATTCTCTATAATTATTTCAATATTCATTTACAGGAAACGTTACAGTGGTAAGATCTTAAAAGATATATTCCCCTTATAACTAATATAAAATTAATTATTTTCATAATTCAAGTTTGACAAATTTTCCTAAAAGGTTATATAATTCCACAGATAATTCCTATCATATTCATTATTATTAGGTTTGTTTTTATTGTATTTATGGAAAGATGTTTCATCAGAGGAAAGTTCAGGCATATGGAGCATAAATTTGTGTATACATTATTCTTTTCCTCCATATTCTATTCATGGATATTATAATCAATATTATTAAATGGTGTGTAATATTATGGTGAAATATAAAAATATTTCTATGTTCACATATTATAATATATTATAAAATATTCATAATTAATCATGAATTATATTAATATTATAGGGAGTTTTTCATGCTATTATATTCATCCCCACTTAAAACATTTGTACCATGAAATTTCATTTCCCGCGTTAAGGTGAAAACAAATTAGTTTTTTTATTATTTTTTTCATTGATTTATCAATTTTACACTGCTTATTTATTATTATACTAATGTACATTGATTCGGTGACTATGATTTTTGTGTAGAACATTGTCTCTATTGTCCATTATTTTCACAGATTTCTCGTAATAAGAGAGATAATACCCCCAATTGTACAAAATCATGATTTATTAAATATTAGGAATATTGTTTTTTATACTTCCTTATAGGGATATGTGCAACACATCAGGTACTTTGGATATTTTTTGGGAGTGTAATTTGATGGGTTGTTGATTTGATGTGATCAATAATATTAAAGGAGACAATATACCTTGAACATAGCTTTCCCTTCTTCCCAAACATCACGACTCTTCTAAAGAGATTTAAAAAGGACAAATTTATAACCAACCTCAAACTCTAGGTCCCATTTATGGTGATAATTATTACTCATCTATTAAATTTGTGTTACTCTAATGTATTGATAAATGGCCTTGAGTTTCCCAATAATTAATTCCACCAGTCCGATTCCCAATAGATACTGATCTATAACAACATCCCTATATGATAGAGTTATGAATTTTTATAAAAGAGAGCTTCATAAGTATCTATATGAATTATCAATTAGAAAATATTATTGTTTGATAATTTAAAAAAGGAATGTGTTGATTCAATCCTCATGTGAAGTCTACTGAGAACTCTCTCATCATATCTTCATGTGTTTGGATTATCCAATTAAATTTTCCATCATTCTGAGGGTGATATATCATACTAATGTTCAACTATGTGTTCAGATAAAGTTTGTTACATTTCCTTAATTTTGATGTAAATATTATATATCAATTAAGGACAATTGATAATAGTGATCCATGAATCCTCTCAACATCTCTAGTGTATATAGGTGCAAGTTGGTATAGTGATAAGACTCCCCAAGTATAAATTAAATGACCATTTTTTTAAGTCAGTCTTCTAAAACCCATATGGAATTATTATCTTTGGTTTTATTCAGAAGGGCCATGAAAAATGAAATGGTGTGGTTATATCATTTTCATTAAATTATGGGTATTTTTTTCATCAACCCCATACAATATTATATTTATACCTTCTGTTGAAAACATAATATGCATTTTGATGTATATTTTGTTATATCCTTCCTTGTAATGTCCCACAAATATTTCTCACTGATACCCTGATACGTCTTCATGATTCCTAGGTGTATATAGAATAGTGAGATATGTGCATCATTTAATTTCACCTTCTTTATCTTAGACATGGTGGATACACATAGTTATAACCCAAATATGACTAGTCCTTCTTTATCAATTTTGAAATTAGGATATTTTTCATTTATTATAGATTTAACCTTATTATTTAATTCCACATTTTCCCTTTGTTTATCAATAATCTTCTCTAGAATATTTGGTTGAGTAATGATATGATATTTTTATGATGTTTTTATTTATTTTATTACTTACATTAACATATTTTTGATGTCAAAAAATATTGGATACATCTCAATAATCATCATTTATAAGGTTGTAAGACCCTTTATACATAGAGAATCATCCACTTTATTCACCTTTCTAGGATGGTAATGGATTGCCATGCATAGTGGTTGATCAGCTCTAACTATCTTATCTGGTTCATATTAAGCTCCTTTACTATGAATACATATTTGAGTCTCTTGTGATCCGTTTATATTCCACACATCTCCCCATAGATATAATTCCACCAAATCATGTGTGTCATAGTATTTCTCATGTACTTTCAAATACCTTGATGAATAGGCTATCACATTATAATTTTTCATCCACACACAACCCAATAACTTCTTCAATGTTTCATTTTACAAGGCAAAAAATTCCTCACTTGAGAATTTTGTATTTACATGTTTAGTGATAATACTATTTAAAAATTCAATTATTCTCCCTTCACAATCATTGTCAATAAAAATTTCACTCCCATCAAAGTTATCGTGGCCTATTGGTTTTAAAATCATGAAAAGTTACATATAAATTATTAATAGTATCCATTAAGTATAAAGAAAATAATAAATATTCAATATAAATATTGTTTTGGGCCACTCCTCAATCATTATTTTCATTGATGGATCCCCATATATCCCATTTATAGTTATAACATTCTCTAATAATCATACTTCATCCATCAAAAAGAGACATTTACTATAATTTTCATCTATATTCTCCTTTTTCAATGTATTTTGAACACTACTAATATTCTCTTCCTTAATTTTGGACTATATTAGAATATATATATATAAATATTACCAAAAATTAATTATACTATCCTATGAAGACTCTATTCATTAACTCCCTGGAGAATATGGGAGTATTTGTGAGTATTTAGGTAATAACTACAAAATCATAGTGTTAATACCTTGTTCAAAAGGTATTCCTAGTAATATCTTATTTTTTAACCATTAATAGGTGATATATCAACCATAGGTCTATCTTAGAGAAGAATTGTGACCCATATAGGTGATGGAAAACATAATCAATCCTTAGAAAAGGATACTTATTCTTTATCATGATTTTTTTGTGTTTATGACAATCAATACAGAAGTCGATTCACACAACCTTCTTTTGGACAAATAAAGAAACTTCATGCCCCTTGGTGACGCAATCCACAAAATAATCCCTTGTCCTAATTATGTTGAAACTGCTTCTTTAGTTCTTCTAATTGGATATTATCCATTATGTAATTATTCATAGATATGAGCAGTGATCCAGGTAAAAGTTCTATTAAGAACACATCCTCCCAATCATGAATAAGACTTAAAAACTCTATATATAATACATTGGTTGAATCCCATTGAATGGTTTGTGATCATGAATTATTATATCTATTGCCTCAATTATTCTATCTAGATATTCTTACTAAGAATACAATTGCATCCATGCTTTAGAAGAATATTCTAATGGTGATGCATCCTTCTACAAACAATTATAGAGAATATGGGAATGATTCATGATATATATATTGATTCCCCACTCCATATAATTGACGTCGGGTTTATATAATGAAACTAATTCATTACAAGTATAAAACCATGAGATTTCTTGAAAAAAAATTCGAATAAAATTAATTTCTTCAATAGATTACAATACACCCAACATCAAGTTCTATAGAACCTTAAGATCTTATGTATATTACAATAGAAATTAATCACTTGAAGATAACCATTTTTTAATTAATAGTAATATTTTTTAAAATATTATTTATAATGGATTTATGTAAATAAAACATATTTATACATATGTACTTACCTCTTAAAGACTCTATATGTTCCTAAAAAAATATTTTCTCAAAACAATGTTTTTATGCTTTTGTAACTAGTAGTAAAATTGGTTTTTGACTCTTTAAAATAATTAATTTGATAAAATAAATATCATTACCAAAATAATCAATTACAAAAATATCATAGGTTGAATTTATGAGATTTTTTTAAATATTAGTTTTTTCAATGAATAGTGAAATATATTTGGTTTTTTTAAAAACTACATCTTCATTTAAGGGCATTATAAGGATAATTTTTGTAATAAAAATAGTATAAAAGAAAAAATTAGCTTTAATATATATCTATTAATCAAATTTAGAACATTGTAATCCTTTCTGGATAGAATTTTGATATAAAATCATATAGATGTTTTGAATGTTTTCTCATTGGAAATTCACATTCTCATAGCATTTATTGGATAACTTTTAAATTAAATTCTACCAATTTTGTGATTTGAATTTGAAAAAATGGATTAAATATTTTAAAATAGAAAAAATTATATCTTCTAATAATTTGAACTTAATTTTTTACCCTAATTAGTAATGAAAGTAGTTAAAATTATTTACCAATGATAAGGTAAAATCAGGTTTACTAGGGGTTAAAGTAAATATATTTGGGATAAAAATGATAAAAACATGTAAAATACATATTTTATGTTAATATTTATACCTTATATATTAAAATGTTATAAAATGTTCAATTATAGATCATTTTGTAAATATAAAAAATTATTAAATTTTTTTTTTCAAAAATAAGAAGTGTGCTACTCACTTTACCTATAAAAGGAAACCACCACTCCCCTCCTCTTAAAACATTCATGACTTATTTTATTATAAAATCTCTACTCAAATAATAATGGTTTGAAAAATAAATTTAATAATTAATTAATATGTGATATGCTATATATATATATATGAATATTTATGTAATATATTTATAATAAAATTATATTTATTATATTGGAGGTTTGAATGTGTATGATGGAAATAAAAACTATAAATAATGGATTTCTATCCAAAATTTAATTTTTGTTATTCACATGTCATATTAGCTATGTGTTTCTTTTATATGTTGTATATATAGAACACAAATATATTTTATGATGATTCTACTAAAAATTATTGTGTTTACATTATTTATTTTAGTATCTATCCCTCATGGTTTTTACGGTTTATGAGTTACCATGGTAGCAATAAATTTTTGACAAAATTTTCCATCTTTAAAACTTATGTTATTCTATGAACATATATTTTCAAATAAGTTCTATAAACATAACCATTGATATTTAGCATCATTATTTTTTTTGGTTTCATTTAGTGTGATTTTTTCTCCGAGTCTTATAAATCTATTTTACCAATGTTGTGATAGTCTTATGATACAATTTAGTCACTTATTTGTAATTTTTTATTATGTTTTATATGTTGAAATATTACGATCCTACTCTAATGAAACACATAAAATTTATTCTATTCTATTGATTTCTTGAGAATACATTTTCCCCTATATTTTTATCTATTTTTGTACTCTAGAGTTCTTATAATGTTTTTAAGAAAAATTACATTCATTCCTCTCTTCAGTCTTAAAACATTTTCATCAAAATAATATTTACGTAAAATATTTTATTTTATTTTTTTAAAATTATATAACTGATTTATTAAAGAAATTTATACCCATGACTGACTATTTAAAAATGTGGGCAAATTAATCATCATTTCATTTTCTAAAGAAGGGTTATTTTGATTTTATTGAATATGTGAAAGGAATAATTGTTTTAATGTGTGTGACATGTATATAATGTCCCACCATCAGGAAAATAAAATATTTTAAACAATAAATTATATTATTCATGTTTATTTTAATGAAAATGATTATTATAATATTTTATTAGTTTTTCAGTTTTAAAAATATATTTTCAATGAAAATTATTTTTTGTCACGAAATGTTCTATCTGATCTTTTAAAATCATTTTACCATTTGAGATGACATCATTTGATGTTATATATGATTTAATAGGGATGTGATCTAAGTAAGCCTTTCTTATTATTTATCTATTTGGTTTATAATGAATTTTCTTATGATATCCATTTCCCTTCCATGGGTTATACTATTATTATATGCTTATGAAAACTACTTATTTATCATTGAGTTATGTTATGATAAAATGATGAAATGGTTATGAAACATATTAATTTTCCGCATGTTATGTAGTTACGAAATTTATTTCAAACCATTTCATTTTAAAGGTTCTAATATGAAGAATTTTTATGATATTGTGGAACACATATGTATGATTTTTATTATGTGATGAGTGTGATAGGTATCACACTCCAATGCATTGGGTAAATATTTATATCTCATGAGATAAATAGGAAATAAATGGCTAGTGAACCCAGTTTGTTATGTGACTCTATCAGTAATGATAGTCTTGTTAGTGAACCGTGATTACTTCAGTGGTTTAGGTTGTGACCCCATTCTACCATGATAGTTTTGGAAATTAGGCTTTAACTACCGAAGAAATTATTTTATATGTTTTTTTGTATTCCACAAATATTTTCCTTCTAGTAATGTAATGTCTTCAATGATCATTTTATATGAATCTATTATGATTCATGTCTTGTGAAGATAAATTATTTAGTCCATGATAGAAGTTTATATTTTATAATATGCGAGGTGTAGTTTTGAAATTTTATTCTCATGTTCTCATACACTTATGATCATAATATATTGATATATCACATATTTATCAGTATTAAGAATATGAGATCTCACTTACATATGTTTCTTTTCCCAATGTTATTATAAAAATGTATTGTGTAAGATATGATAATGAAGAGTTATAGTTATGAAGAACATTATCGGAGATAATGTAGCTCACTTTAGGATCATTTGATTATCTGACCATTTTTTCAATGTTAACAAACCTATACGACTTTAGATTGGATCATTATGTTATTTATTGAATATAAACATATTATGATGTAATATTTATGTATGATATGTATGGGTTTTTATAGCTAGTATAGAATAAAATTATTTAAAATGAAGTATTTTTAGAAGTTTTTGGATGTCCAATCAACTAATATTTAATAGGGAGGAGTTATATAATTAAGTCAAAATAACTATCCCATTTATTTCCTTAACAAATTAAATAACCTCTATGTTTGAATGCGGTCATTTAATAGTTTTACTAACCATTAATTATGTGAATGAATGCGTAGAACTAGAATAAAAGAATATGTTATCTATTCTTGAATGAATAACTAGTGTACCTATCACAACTTCACTATTTTGGTCCACCATAGTAGTAGTGAAAACATAAGCCATTTCTTACTCTCTTGGACTTTGAGGTTACCATCATTTATTTTATTTCACAACCATTTCTTTGGTGCATTATCTAGAATAATAACTAAGTTCCATATAATTGAAACCCTAGAATATAAGCATTAGTTTTACCCTAACCATATGTTATTCTTTCATATTAGTTGAATTTTTCATCTCCCGTAGAAAATTATATGACTTAGTCTCTAATTATCAATGGTTTAATCATCTCCTCATTCCCTTGAGATATTTTTGTGTACTCCTCTTCCCACTATTTTGAGGCATGTGTTGTTTTTTTTATTTCCTCGATGGAATTTATCCATTGATTCTTAAAAATTAAATAACATTTTGTTATTTTTATCTCTTGCACCTCAAGACCACTGAAATTCTCTAATCTCTATCTCATCCTTAAGAGACCAATATAAAATATACTCATAGATTCCAAGGACAAAAATCAACAAATATTTTCATAGGCTAAACTTTAATCCTCTAATGAATCATACCACCTTACTATTAGTTCCTATGATAATGTTTATGACATACCATGATATCCTTCTAATGTTTCCACAAATGACGCAATATTCTCATATTCCTTCTATTTTAATCAAATTAAATAATTTTCCATTTTAATAATATGTAGTGTTTGGGGAAGATATTTATTGAAAAATATTTTTATTTAATCCTCCCCATTTTAGGGATTCTATTTCCACCTTGGGATTCAGGTCCTTGATTACTATCCACCAATATTCAGATTCACTATGTAGGTGACATAAGTCATGTAAAACATTATATTATTCTAGGAATAAGAATATAGAAAATATCATCTCAATAGAGTTAATGCATTGTTTTATGATTAATAGATCGAATGATCCACAAGAACTATGAGGCCTTTGTCTCATAAAGGACTCAAATACAACTGTTTCATTCATAAGAGGTGGTTTTTCCACACAATTACAATTATTATTCACTTGTTGTATTAATTGAGCTAGTATTTACATGATTTTATTTTCTCATTCACCCGTCAGGATATGATTATCATTAGGGAAACAATTACATTTCTAATTATATTGGTTTTTAACATGAATCCACATTTTTTCCAAAATTAACTAAAATAATGGAAAATTATGGATGAGAATACTTATTCTTACAAAAATATAAAATGTGGAACTATAGACCTTGAAATTAGATGTATATCCTAATCTTTGAGAATCTAGATATAAAACTAAGTTATCCATGGTAATATTACTATTAGGTTTTCTCTTCTAAAAATCTACTCATGTAATTCATAATACTTGGAAAAGAGATTGTGAATTTACCCATCAATATCCCATGGAATCTCAAAACTAGTGTGTAGTAAGGCCACTTTATCATAGAATTTTTACAGGTCGATTTAAATCCAAATGTGACTTTTCAATGTTATTACCCCTAGGTGTGTCCTTTCTAAAGCCATTTCTAATTGTAGTATCCTTATAGGTATTTCACTACTAGGAAACCAATCTCTCTATAATTTACCAAAATTTCAAGATGTTTTCTTATACTTATACATATCACTAATTTTTAGTAATGTATTATTTTATTAATACTATAAAATAACTATATATTTATCTATTAAAAAAATTAATAACCCAATCTTTATACACATACTATTTCATGATTTATAACAAAGAATATCGAATCAAAAAACTGATGACTCTAGAGGCCTAGTGCCTTTGAGAAACTAGGTTCAAAAAACATCAACATGAGACTAAAATTTAATAAATTTTTCATAAAATCCATAATTTTTGTCTTCATACCTTTGATCTTATAAAACATCATAATTTAAACTAGTTAATATTAAAAAAAGGGAGATCCCTAAATCCTAATAAGGGAATAAACATGATAACTAAGATAAATATGAGTTAATGGGAATAAAATGATATCATAAAATACATGGATTGTGAATAATTATAATAAAGCTTGAAAGAGATAATATATGATCATTATATCTTGGAATCAAAATAATGTGGAAACATCATAATACATGAAATTAAAATCATTATTTAAGCCTCACTTTTGAGACATCATAACATGCTGGGAAGAGTCCCAAAATGGATTTGGCTGACTCTCTAATCCCATTTCCTTCATCCCAATATATATAAGAATTACCAAAATAATTATATTGATATTTTGTAGCACCAAACATAAACTGTGCATGCTTACAATTACCACATAAGGGAATTAAACATTAGGTGCAAGTTTAAGTAAAACCCTTTTAAAGTAATGGGTTAAATAATCTTTTATTAAAGAATAATAAAAATATATTTCATGAATATTCAAATGTGAAAAATGAATAAAATATTTTAGACATACATATTTAAATAAATAATTATAGGTTTAAAAAAATGGTGTTTATTTTAAAAATGTGTCTTAAAGGGTACATAGTTGTGTATTGAAATAAACCTTGAAAATGGTATTGTAAGAAATTGGTAAACCATTTATAATTAAAGATGGAATATGTAATTTTATTTAAACTAGATGAAAAATGGTTAAATCTAAAATAGTTCTATTGTTTCTAAGTCATGAATGAGTAAAATAAATTAAATTAACATTTCAGGAAAAGAATACAGGATAAAAACATCACATTAATCAGGTATTATTTTAACGAAGGTATTGATAATTTAATGAAATGTAATTATAACCCTTATAAATATAGGGGGTATAATCTAGGTACATATTTACAAGACATATATACAAAACTTTGAATCATTCCATAATTTTAAATAATGTGAGAATGTGAATTTATTAGAAAAAGTTTCATATCAAAGAAAAGAGGTTGGTTTACAGAGTTCACATACATAAGGTCTTGATTCATTCAACAATTTCACTTAATATGATGTAAAATTGAGATATTGAATCTATATTCATGTTCCCATCATCATTCAGGTCATGAATTCAAGTTTATATTAGTTTTAGGGAATTATGAGAATTAAAATGGTTTAGTTTCATAACTCCTAAGATGTGATGACAAGTATTTAATAATATTTCAAAAATTATTAAAGTTCTTAGTATTCGAAAGTATTCATGGAAAATAATGGTTTAGATAGTATAGGTTTTACTATTATATCATTATTCAATTTAGGTGGGTTCTCTAACATTGATGAACATGTATGGTTTTATTTAACAATAAGTGTATTTAACCATTCCATAAGAAGAAAAAAACTAATATATACATATTAATATCAGTTTTAACCATAATAATTGAATTCAAACTATCGATGAAGGCGGTGTTAGAAAATGAAATTCTTTTCTCATGGGCGTGGTTACCAAACTATAATATGGAAAAGTGTTTCATTTTTGAATCAAATGAGGGGAGGGTAAAAATGAATATGGTACAATAATAATATTTTATTTTTATTTTCAACTTAAGAAATACATATAGGGATAAGATATACGTGGATAAAAGTTAAATATGGGGAAAATATATTGTATAAAATAAATTGAAATTATATAATAAGTATAATCTCACATGAATAATAGATACAAGTTTCTTGGAAATATCATTGAATTTTTGAACATATATGATGACAGATATGATTAGTGTTATAATTATCCTACTTATGATAATAAATTAAAGAGGCCACAATAGAAAATGAATATATGGAATAAAATGGATGAAAACACTATATTGGGAAATAATTTATCTCATAAGGTGTTAAAGAAGGCTAAAGAGGATACTAAATTCTCTAGTAGATAAGATAAACTAAACTAGGAAGAATGATTGAAGAAATAAATAAGAATATAACTATATGGATGAAAAGAACTTCATGAGGGTATATATATCAGATTAATAATTATAGAGTCTTCCCAATATTTTTAAATTCTTAGAATATAAATACATGTGTGGAA
Source organism: Viscum album (assembly GCA_963277665.1). NCBI lineage: Eukaryota > Viridiplantae > Streptophyta > Magnoliopsida > Santalales > Viscaceae > Viscum > Viscum album. The sequence continues at coordinate 1,399,162,705 of OY728121.1, read as the reverse complement.
GGTAAAAGAAGGTAGGCCATACTGCTGTCAGATTCATCAGATGGTTTCCTCAATTAGAAAAGTTAATAAATAATAAAAGGAAAGAAATTATGTGTTCATGTTTGAAAATTGTTTGTGAATTGAAGAAGTCCACACCCTGAGAGAAGAAGACAATTCTATCGAAATTTGAACAGGCATGGAAATCAAATGGTGTATGCATGAAAAGTATGTAGTTGAGTATCATTGGTTGGGAAATATATTTCCACTATCCTACTCAAGTTGAGGAGATATTCTGAGAACCACCATATTCACTTATCAAATTTAAGGTGATAGAATGTTGTTGGATTAAATTCAAATATTTGTGGGAAGAATACCTTTAGGGTGAAATAGTAATAGAATCCAATATACCATAGATATATGCATTTCTATTAAATCTATAATTATTGTATAATTTAATGAAAACTTATGTTTGAGGTGTAATCATTACTCTCATAACCATGTCTATGTTTTTATTTGTTTTTATTATTAAGGGGTTGATTATATGACCAAATAAGGGATGTAGTTTAGTTGTACATGAATTTGTTTTTTTTGGGTGTTAATATTTGTGAAGGTATATGAATATCTTGATAAAGCATCACAACCATCCCCCATTATGAAAAATGGGTCAGTTTGTTTCATATAATGATTAGTTAAGAAAAAAATTATTATCCATGCAATCACTAAGGTTTTCCCCATTGGATTTTATAAAATGAACTCTGAAGTGGTTGATTAGTGACACCCACCTAAAGAACATTTCGTTCAATATTAATTCACATGATTCTTTTTTATCCTTATTTCTGATTTTCAAATGAAAATGGTTACCTATGACGTAAGATGAATTCATTATCTCTTGAAATTGTTAGATTTGTTGCAATACTAAAGAAGGATATAAGATGTTGTGTACTGTTTATTTTATTCACAAATGGTATCAGGTTTTTTTAAATTTAAATTGGTATATAGAAAATTCCACCCTTTGATCAGGTAGAACGTGGTGGGATCCATAAGGATAGAATATGTTGAAAAAATCACCCTTTCAACTTTATTAAAAGTAGAAAAATTTGATGAAGGACCCCAACATGTAATTTAATTGGTAAAAAATTACATCTCAGATGGTATTTCAAGTAGTATCATATTTTAATTGGTATCGTATCTTAAGAGGTATCGTACATTGTTTTTTGGAGAAAAAGTTGAATGTTGAGGACGTCCTCTAGCATACACAACTTGTCCATATGGGGGAGGGGAAAGATTCCTTAATATTTAATTGGTTCAGAGAAACCCCCTCCCCTTTGAATTCATATTCAATTAGGGGGGTAGGAATTACATTGAATAATAATGACTATATGTAATTGAAAACAAACACATATGTTAAAATTGAAGTACCCAAGAAGGTTTTGGTTGTATTTTTATTGATTAGGCATGTAAATGTATTAAATGAAAGGAATTTTGGTGATGGATTGTGTATCCAAAAACCATAGTAGAAGAAACTTCTTCCCATATAATGGAAAAGGAGTGAAGATGTGTTGACTTCCCATGATTACTTGGATAAAAGATCCAATGAGGAACCACATACATTCATTAATTGTGTAGATGGTCCACATGAGTATAAAAAATTACTAATAGTGGATGGGTTTTGTCTATGAATGTTCAAAAAGTGGAGAAAACTGATGAGATTGATAGTTTTTTTTACATGTAATAGAAATTTTGGATAGTTGTGAGGAATACTTGGAGAACATGTTTAGAAGATATGGGAGGAACCGTATATGCGAATCCATCATGTATGAGAGTCTTCATAAGAAAAATTTAATATTATATAATTGAATATCTCTTACATATCAGAGGAAAAGCTAAAAATTTCCAAATTTTCAAATTTTGAGGGGAAATTAAAATTATTCTATGCTTACATTGTGAATTCAAGATCAAAACATCACATAGATTATTTAATCATTGATTAAATCCTATTTTGAGGATGATCTAAGAAAAAAACAAAACATATATTCTTTGATAATGAAAATGGATTTATCAAAATTTTATGGATAAAAAAATGATTGTATTTTGATGAATAACATGATATATATATTTACCTACATCAAATTATTTGTTTGAGATAAAATGGAATGATGGGTGGGGTAATAATATTTAAATTTTGTATTAAAATAAGATCAATTGAAAAACATAATTTGATTTAATAATAAAAAAATACAAGTAAAGCGAGCATAATGGAAGTTAAAAAATTTAACATAGATAAATTTCATGACCACCACAATCCATATGTGCCCCTTGGGTTGGAAATAGAGAAATTAAGATAGTTTCACACAGAGTCCAACCTTCAGTATTCTCTAGGATGGTGAAAAATTAGTGTATAAAAACTATAACACTTGGAATACATTACCCTCTAATGATACATGAATGAATGATAAATTGGGATTCAATAATAAATGCCAAATGGTTTCTATTTCATAATAAATTTCACACATCCCCGATAATTTTTAAATTAAAATTTTACGACATCAATGATTTAATTTAAAATAAAAAATAACAGCAATCCAAGTCACATATCTAACCAAACATCCCAAAAAGTATCACTGTATTCAAAAATCTATCTTACAGACTCTAGAATGTTGTGATTGGGTGAGCTCTTAGAATTACTCTGTAAGATCACCCCTCTAAATATATCAACACCAATGTGAAATGAATATTAATTTAATTTTCCTGGGGGAAACCAACCACCAACAAAAGTCAAAACATAAACGTTAAAAATAAATGAAAAGGGAGAAGAAATAAATCAAAAGCCATAATATTAATAACAAATAGAAATCATCAATCAAACAATGGTCAGTATTCCGTTTTTTTCCCCCATAATATACATAATCAAATCATTGATTCAATGGAGATCCAATCTATAAATACATAATCCCCATGAAAACACTTCCTCCTATGGAACAAAAATATACTCATGTCTACTTCAAATTATCCACTCATGGGTTCTCCCACCCCAACCAACGATATGCCAATATGATCACCCTCTCTCTAGTCACTGATCATGAATCAAAACTAGAAACCCATCATCCACAATCATTCCATTCATCTTTAACTATATCACCAAGATCCCATATATTCACATATGAATCCATGTTATATCACTTAAAAAATATGAAACTTGTGTAAGACATTATATCCCATAGAAAAATACACCACACCTTTCCTTCTTAAAATCCACACCCTATATTTCTAGTGAAATGATAATACTAAAAAACAAACAAAATTTCACATTAAATAAAGAACAATAACTGAACATAAAATATTCTTAAATAGGTTACCACAAAAATAATTCTCAAAACCATATCATTTATTTTTCCAATAATTCATTATTTCCCAACCACATTTAATTTTCCATTTATTCATTAACCCATTCCCAGTAGTTCTTCATTCCATATCGTATTCTACATTCATCTGGTTCATCATTCATCAGTATTATTCAATCCATAACCATTTGTTACTTTTATTAATCATACATCTACAACCCAAATTCCTTTTCTAATTTATCTTTTACAATTATCGTTTCCATTTGACAAAATGGTTTTAAAAAAATTGAGTGAACTAATATTAAACAGTAACATTACCACAACAACTTTTTCATCAATGAAACCAAAAACATTCAAAATATAAAGAAGAAATATTTTCACCCACATTGTTTATGTTTTTCATTTTATAATTTTCACATTCTAGTTTTATTATATAAATTTTTATATAGTTAGGGGGTTCCATGGTCCATTAACAATACGTCTAAAAAATTAATTAAAAATTTATAAAATTATCATTATATTAATCAAAACATTAAATATCAATTACTAAGGTTCAATTTTTTGAAATAAAATAAAAATCATAAAATGTAATGAATATCCCTTTTCCCTTTCAATTTACAATTTTATAGTTTTATCCTCTTAATTATTTTATTACTTCTATTAATGTGTATATTTATATAATCCCATTGCATACCATCTACTATAAACAAAAATGAACCAAAAACATCTAAAATAATGTTTAGAAAGATCATAGAAAGGAATGATCAATGTATGGTAATTCAAGCATAATTATTTTATAAGATAGAATGATAAGTTCAAAAAGACTATACTTCAAAAATCTATGATATTCCATATGAATAAAATTAAAATTGAGAACCACTAAAACCATAAGAAGCTTATTCAAGCCTAAAATAGGACACCGTGCATCAAGGAATCAAGATCTATTCGTAGAAATCTCACACCGTGGATATTGCTACTTAATATGAAGGTAGATCAACAAGAATCCTATGAAGGGAAAGATAGTTATATCGTAATATGGAGTAATCAAATTCACATGAATAGAGATGTAAATATTATATAAGGAAATGAATAATTCCCAAGAGAGCCTCTAAAATTGTTGATAGGTTAGAGAGAATGGAAACAAGGTGTACTCTTAGATATGGGTGGATCTATACTCCTAGAGAGGATCAAGAAATCCACTCCATTATATATGAGGCATTAGAAAATGACACAGGATATTTGATTTCATTGGATTCTAAAGGCACCAACCCTCTTCATTTCTTATGTATTGTGAAATTTCATTAAAAAATAATTGTATCACTACCATTGGTGCCACCATGAGATAAGACCAAATCCATGGATGTTTTCATTCACCATGCACACTGATACGACTTATAAAAATCCTTTCAAGAGTACCCATTTCACATTGGTGACCTCCTAAGAAAACATTTCCACTGAAATTCACACCTAATACATATTAAAGTTGATCATTTCCCATATAAAATATCACATCCTAACACTCCCTCAACTATATTCTTTTCACTTTTTATTATTCAATAAGTTCCAAACCATGTCTATTTCTCCCCTGAAAAAACACAATAGCAATAACCACCCAATCATAAATGGAATGTTGGACCTTGGGGTGTCCATGAATCCTAAATCCCTTCTCAATACACAACGAAAACTCCTTGAATTTTTTCATTTACCAAAAACCTACAGATTTATGGACAAGGAATATTTGAGACATTATATAAGATACCTCTCATAAAATTTTAATCCAACAGAATAAAACAAACCAAGGATATAAAATGGAAAATATCATTAAATATCCCTTAACATACCTATCAAGAGTCTCATTACAATAGGAATTTGATTGCCACAAGAAAAAGGTTCAGATAATTCCTCTGAAAAAGGACATCACTATTGTATGAGTCCAAGGTTTTACCATCCACCGTCACTCAAGAAAAACTCTAACAAATTAATCTATTCATATTAACTAGGTTTTCAAAATATCCATTACTTGATAAACAATTTTTTTTATGTTGTTTAAAATAATTCATCTGGATTGAAACATCTTGTTCTCGATATTTTCTTAAAAACAGTTACACTTAATGTTTATATTGTTTTCAAAAGAAATTTCAAAACAAATTTCCAAAAATAGAACCACGATTCAGTGAAATAAATAGAACTAAAAAATATTTTTCCCTCTCTAAAAAATCTCTAATAATGATTGGGAAATATGATGAACCCTGGGATTTTCATACTGATAGTTCACCATAATGTCATAACACCAAAGATAAACATTCAAGATACATAAACCCTAAAACCATACTACCATAGAATACAAAGCTATTTCTCATACATTATAAACCAGATCGCTCAATTCCTCTGTAAAATTGGAACCACACTACTATAAACATTCACCACCACCTCTTCATCTACTGGGGAGATATCATCATCAAAATACTTTATCACAAAAAACCATTTATCTAAAATATTAATATGATCTCTCACAACATCATAGGTTGGAGAATAGATAGGTATGATGGATATCTAAATCAACTTCCTCAAATATAATTGAAACGCGTACACTACACATCCCACCTCTAAAAAAACATTGTAATATGATAATCAATTCAAAAAATCACACCCAAAATTTATGTACAGATTAGTACCTATGTTAAAGTGACTAAATCTCTTTCAAATGATTAAACATGTGTACTAAAAAAGGGGAAATCCTCTTGAAAAACATTAGAGAAATCCCCCAATATATATTCAATGGATCATTATACTTCATCAGCCATTATCTTGAAGTTTCATTCAGAAACAATTCAATAGAGGGGATACCTCAGAATTATTCATGGTTCTTCAGGAACTAAATATCAACCTCAAACACCTCCTATAAAAACCATATATCATAAAATAAAACCAATTTTTATAGAATATGTATATGAAATTCCAATCTTAAACATCCTAGAAAAAATATTTCATTAAATATAATGTCATTGATATATTATGGAATATAAAAACCTGGATAAAAAAGAAAAATAAAATACTATACCAATATAAATTAACCATTAAATTGAAGGGTATTAATTATACAAAATTATTAAATAAATTATGGTTATCTAGTTATTATAAATAAAATTATAATCATTTAACTGAAAAAATAAATATATTCTTAAAACCTATATTATTTCCAAAAGATTATTGTGTCTGGCATTGCACACATAATTTAAAATTATTTTTTAAATTTTCAGAAATTTTTTTTGAAACAATAAAATTCATTTTAGAAATTATTATATCAAAATTATCTTATGGTGAATTCTTGGGTTTTTTTTAATATATCATTTACCTATTAATAATGAAAAACATAATGTTTTAATTGAAAACTACATTTTCAATTAAATTATTTATAAATATAAATTATATTTTGAATTTATATTACATTAAAATTAATTAAATTTTATATCTCTTATTCTTATTTAGGTAATTGGAAACATTTTCAATACAACATCTCTACCCAAGTACCATGCCTCAGTACCCGAAGACGGTTTGCTATGTGACATCAAATGTCCCTCCCAACACACTTAAGGTTGCCGACTGGAAGTGAGGATTTGATATGTCAATAAAAGGGATTATGTACCCAATTTATCTGAGTAATAAACTGGTAGAATTAAATAAACTATAGAGTAATAAAATATAACCATAATAATACCAAAAAATGATTCTAATGAAATAATAAAATATAATATCCAACAAAATCAGAAAACATTTCCTACTAATGTATGTTTCAGGTTTCTAAAATGATACTCAAATGAAATAAAGTAATGTTACTCAAGAAGGTCCCAAAAAATGTTTGGTTCCATCATCCATCATCCCAAATAATTCACCTAACACATGGAATTTCAATTAACCAGTCATGCATCAATGAAATCTATTCGAGTACTGATCATACATCCCGAGTAGCGTGTGAGTACCACTTAGTAGGCCACCAAAAAAAGTGTCTATAAGAATACCTAACAAAATATTAAAAAATTTTGAATAGAGAATAAAATTAGATTAATAAAGTAAATAAATTAATTTTATTCATTTTCTCCTTATTTAATCACATAACTCACAAGTGATCGAGGACACATGCACCTCAACACCAGCTATAGCTAGTTATGGATTTTGATATGTCCCGAAGTGATTTCATATATTCGAATGTCCATGTTACCATTCATTATCACAATTTTTATCTGATTAAATACATAAAACAATTAAATTAGCCTAACATGAGTAATTTTCACCTAGGCCTATAATTTCAAGGTTCTAATGTGAGTAATACTAAAAAAGAATAATTTACTTCTTGGAAGAGGGGGAATATCTCACTTTATTTACCCTGACCCATCTCCAAGACCACTTATAGTCCCTCTAAAATTAAAATGTAAACTATCACAATCATCCTTACAAAAAGATTCTAGGGTCCACTTCACTAAAGGAACTCACAGTCCTCTTCCCCAAAGGCTCTCACGGTCCTCTTCCCCAAAGGAACTTGTGGTCCTCTTCCTAGAAGGCTCCCGTGATCCTATATAAATCAAAAAGAAATCTCTCATGGTCTTCGATTCCAATCCCTTACTCACACACTCATTAACCCATGTCCTACTACATGCCTATATAATCACTTGTAATTGATATAAAACAAAAATCTATCTCACAAATCCTTCCAATAATTGATCCATTAATTAATAAATTATATCTATCTCAATAATTAAATTCAAAAATTAAATAATCATTCCATTTTGTTAAGTAATTAAAAATTTAGTTAATGAACCCATTTACATTAATTAACCCAATAATTAATTAATCACATAAATCATAATAATTAATTCACACATGAATTAACCACTTTAAGTCCAATAATAAATTAAACAATTAGTTAATATTTTTACAATAATGACACCCAATAATTAATTCACTAATTAATTATTTGATTTATGATATCACTATAATATAATTAATATCACAAATAATAATCTAAATTCATACATCAATATCCGATAATTAATTATCCCCAAAACCCACAATTTCACAATTCCATAATTAATAAATTCATAAAATTAATTAATTCCATTAGGAAATTTTATTACTAAACTGATCTAGAAATTCATTATTTTTCATTAAAAAATCAAGATCACTAAAATGGTCTTTGAATATTAGACCACATACCTTGAGTCCTTGATAATGGACCCACTAATGGAAATCTCCAAAATTGACAGGTGAAATGACATTGAATGAGATCTTAATCTAATACCCAAATAAATAACATTCAATTCTAGATCAAGATCTATAATCCAAGATCAAGATATATAATTATAGATCTATGTCTATCAAAAAGTAGTGGGGATAACCGAATAATAAGAAGAGGAGAAGAATAAGAATTTAGTTGGGAAGAAACCACATACCTGATATGGTGTAGATCTGGAAACTAGACTTTGAATCACCAATAACAAAGGATAGGTAGGCCTGAAATATATCCACAAAGATCTAAAATCATGAAATATGAAATTGGGTAAAATGGGGGATGAATTGGGGTTAAAATTGTTTTTTGGGAATAATTAAAGCTAATTAGAAGGTTAATTAAATTCCCACACATTGTTTTTAGGAATGGGTGCATAATTTCCCCAAACTATGCGCCTAAACCATTCAAATATTTTATAGGGTTCCAGGGTTACTCCTAATAGGGTGAACATTTTGACAAACCACACACCAACCGAGCAATTCCCCTCTTTTTAGTGGTTCCCAGTTACCCAGGATGTGGTGCATGGTTTGAGAAAAATGTGAACCAACCATGAAGAACCCAATTTGTTACAATTTTCTCAAAATTACCCCCAATCACACTCAAATTTATAAAAATTTAAAAGTACTCAAATTAGTAAAAAAGGGTACCTAAAATCATACTTGACTGAACTCTAGAAAATGTCGGGATCTTATAATATCCCAAACTTATAATAACTCATCCTCGAGTTGCACTCCCAAGAAACTCTATGATTCTAAGTCACAGTGATTTGGCCACTTCACCCATATATCAGCTTCCATTTACCTTGTTTCATCATGTACACTCCCATGTTTCCATAAAAAAATATAGGCTCAGCCTTTCCACAGAACACTTTCTGAATTAAATCCAACACATGAATCATATTATCTTGAAAAGATGCATCTATCTCCACCTCAACAACATCCACTTCAATCAAAAGATTAGGATCACACTGATACCATCATAGTTTTGATACATATGGAACATAATTAATATCTCAATATTTTGGTGGAAGATCCAAATAGTATACCACCAGATATATTCTCTCAACAACCTCAAACGGTCTAATAATCCTCAGGTCCAACTTTCCCTAAATTTGTATCCTATAGTGACCCATCCAAAGAGAAATATAAAGGAGTACATTATCACCATCTGTAATCTATTGGGGTCTTCTCTATTTATTGACAAAGGATTTCTTTCTACTCTAATCCATAGTCAAATTATTATAAATTAGTTGAACATTCTCTGATTTCACCTTCATGAGACATAAAAAAAATATAACCCATCTATCCCCATCCACCATAAAGGTGTTCTGTATGAAATACCCTAGAGATCCTTGTATGGTGAAATCATTATAGATCCCTCATAACATTTTTATAAGAAAATATAAAACTGATATCTAATTCTCCAGTGACCCACTATTGTCTAGAGGACACACTCACATCAAATCCTCATGCACATTTATAGTATTATCTTACTACCAATATATCTATGGGTGTAATTTCATACTCAATAAAACAAGTGTACAAAGAACCTTCTATAAGACCTTCTAGATACATGATGTAAAATGCGAGTCATGGTCTCATACTATTTTCCATAGAACCTCGTATAGATGGACTATCTTCTAAACATACAAATCTCCCACCTACTGCACTTTGAAAGTCTCCCGCATAGGCAAGAAATGTGCTACCTTCACCAGTCTATAAACATTAACCAAAAAACATCAATATTCCATGGTTTTGTGAGGATACCCACCAAAAAAATCTATGTCAAAATCATCCCACATTCATTATAGAATTATAAATGGATATAAAAAACCTCCAATTTTTTGATGCTCTGCCTTCACCTGCTGATAAGTGTGTCACTGTATCACGAACCCTGTTATCTCCTTTTTCATGCATGGCCACAAAAACTATCTTCGAATGTCAAAATACCTTTTGGTAAAACCTAGATATAATTCCAACTTCAATGAATGAAATTAATGCATCATCTCATATCACATGCTCGTAGGAACAAAAACATGATTATTGACCTAGATGATCTCATCTACATCTGTGATCTAATAAAAAGGTGACTCCTCTCCTTTATGGATTTCCCTCAAGGTCAAGCACTTGAGATCCTAATTTTATTTATCACTAATGTCGCTCAAAATTTTTGACTCCATTGAAACTAATATAAGATTTATAGGATTTTATATCTTATAAACCAAAACATGCTATATAGCTATAAAATTCATCATCTTCCACTCAGCACTAGATTCTTTAACCATTTAATTATATTTCATCCCACTATAGGAATCCTCCACTCTGTTTCCTTTTCCAAACATATATTCTGGCTCAAAATCAAATGAATTAAAATACCCAACCCATATCCACTATTAGATATTTTAATAAAATTGAAAAAAATATTTACAAAATGATCATATGATCAGTATAAATTGTAATCATTTTTTTCAAAAGATAATGTCTCCAAGACTTGAATTCATACCCCACTACTTCTATATTGAGGTCATGCATATGGTTGTTCCATCTGTGTGGCCTCAACTTCCAAGACCCATACACCATTAATTGATCATATTATATCAATACATCTCTGAGTCTGATCCTAGAAGAATCAGAATACACTGTATATTCCTTACTATGATTAGGTTGGATCAATATTGGTGTTGATGTTAAACGATTCTTCAGCTCATAGAATGAATTACTTTACGCCTCTAACAATTCAAAATAAATCCCCGTTTTGTTCAAACCTGAGACTGGTGATGCCAGATGGAAAAATTTCAAGATGAACCTCCGATAATATCCATGTGACCCAAGAAATCTATGAACTTCAACAAAATTCTTGGACTATTCCCAATGCACAACTGTCTGAACCTTTTTAGGTTCTAGTGACACACTTTCCACTGAGATAATTTACCCCAAGAAGTGTATATGTAAATAAAAACTAATACATAGACATATTGGTTTATAACTGATGATCTCTTATGGAACTCATGACTATGTTATGATATTTTACATGATAATAATGTGTCTTGGATACACAAATAATTCATCCAAAAACACCATTGAAAATGATCTAGGTACGGTTAGAATATTTTTTCATAAATCCCAAAATCGCCACTGGTGCATTTGTCTACCCAAATGACATTACAACTAAATCATATAAGTCATAATATCTTATGTAAGCATTCTTAAATATATCGTTATTCCAAAATATTCACTGATGATACCTTGGTTTTATTTCCATCATGGAGATTACACAGGCACACATCAAATGGTCAAAAAGATCACCAACAAAAATAAGATGATATCAACTCTTCATAGTCATCTGATTCAACATTTGTTAATTGAAAAAAAGTAAAAAAATCACCATTCTTAGAATTCAACACTAGTGAACACCAAGGTGATGTACTCAGCTGAATAAAATATTTATCCTCAAATTCATCTAGTTGAGTTTTTATATGTTAAAGTTTTATCGATGCATTTTGGTATGGTGGAATTAAAACTGGAACAACACCTATCATGAGCTCAATAGTAACATCCACATCTATATCATGTAGAATAAAAAAAGAATCATTAGGAATCAAATTCTTAAACTAGTCCACTATTGGAGGAAATAAATCTATCATTACAACTTTATTATCCGACAATAGACATGTAACCTGGGTTGTGATCTCTCCCAGTGGCTGAGTAATTGTCCCTTCTAAGCCTACCGGGATATCCAAATCTCCATGATGAACTTAGTTGTTTCCCTTAGTGTGTGTGATGGTCACTCATCTATGGTATCAATATATTTGGGTTTAGTATGCAACTATATAGTCCATACACATAACTAGGTCAAATACAGACATGTCAAGAATATAGTGATCCTTGATAAAACAATACTCCCCAATATTAAAAGAACACCCCTTGCATTAAAGTACATCTAGAACTTACTCCCAATGATATATTTATGGTCATAAAACTACTTCTCAAACTCTACCACTAGTCTCAATCCATTATTATGTTTTATAGATGTAATGTAATTAGAGGCACCAATATCAAAAAAGAAACTTGATAATGTAGACGTTACAAATATAGTACATCTCACCATGATAGCCCTGCCTCACTATCCACAATTATTGGTTGCACTGCACACCCCTATCCTACCCCTCTTTCTTATGATGATGTATGACTACCATAAGTTTCACAAGTCTAATGATACAGGCTCTCTTTACCAAAATAACCACATCCAATGCCTTTTCCACCTTTTATAGTAGAACTCCTTATTCCGGACTAATATGATGTAGAAGATCACCTTATAATAACTTGGTTGTATTTATATCCTTTTCACTAACCATCTATCATGGGTTCCTACAAAACCATTTTATGTGGAAAATATTACCATAGCCTTGACACCCCACTTGTCGTTTATGACAATGTTTCGAATAGTTTCCTGGCATACCACATTAGTGGAAAATAACTTGAGAAAGGTCTGTGGTATTTGACCTTTCCCCCTATCCACTCTGTTATCCATTGATTTGGATAATGTTATTAGAATTATGCTCCCTTATATTATAATCCCTACCTCCTGACCATGCATAAGAAAACACCATTCCTAGAATGAAAGGTTCCCTTAAGTTTCCTTTATATAGGAGAGCTTGATCCACCATCCCATCAATCCTCTTTAATAGAAAGAGGATAAATTTGGACATATCTATCACTTAAGACTCTCTAGAAAATGTCATTCCGTAGATGTATCATCTAAAGCCAACACCATAATAAATCCTTGTATGTCTATTAAGCATCAAAGATATTCCATCACAGACATTCTCCCTAGAGTCAACCAAATGAACTCATCTTCCCTTTCATTCCTCGGGGTCACTGGATAAAAGTTCTCCTGAAACATCTCCAAATATTCTTTTCAAAGTACACCAACAACCTTTCCATTAAACAGCTCAATGTATCACCATCTTGCGGCTGATCCTCATAGAATATAAGTGTATAACATGAAACTCTACTTAGATAATGTCTCCATACAGTCAAGTACAGTATTGATAAACTCAATCCAAAACTCATCTCCCTCAGGTCCACCCTCTCTAGTAAAAGTCAGAGGGTGGTGTAACTAGAAATCATACGTAAGGTCATAAAAACACAACAAAATCAACCCTGGGTATATTTACATGAATTTCTATAATCGAGAAATGTACTCTTAGAACTTCTCCTCTTATTCCTAACTAGGATCAATTAGTGCCCCAGGTTCCACTATTGGAAGAAAAACACTAACCATATACTCCTTAAATCCCCTCAACAAGAATCACTATGGAAGAATAACTATACCACTTCAAACAAATGACTTATTCTTATAAAAAAAATATAACATGTTTACATTAGAGGAAAATCATAACAAGTCACATAAGGTCTCTTCCCAAAAACCTCTCAACATGGTCAATGATGAGGCACTATCATTACCCTTAACCATCCTAAACCAATGTCTTGGTTATCATAGTGTATTCTCATTGTCATTATTCAAGTTTCAAAATAGACACCCAACTATTCATTTTTTTGCATTATCTTAACAATTACAATTTCTTATTCGGCCCAATTTTCAATTCAATTTCACATGAATGGAAAAACTGTTTGTGTTCAAAAACTAAACCACAACCTGTTTTTTGTACTTGCATATAATGATGCATTTCAAAAAGTAATCTTGAGGTCCTAGAATGATGCATGCAGATTCAACTCTATTACCATTCCAGGCCCTAATTCATTTCTTAGAAGATAAAAAAACAGTTATCACATCACACAACAATTGCATCACCCATGGTTAAAAAATATTAATATGTGACAACAAACAATAATAAAAACAATCACGCCCTTGGTACATGGGTTTCCCCAATACATGAGTTTCTAACTCCTATGCCCAATATCATGACTGATGCCCTACTCTTCTTACTATCCATCCTACATTTACCAAACATTAAGACAAAATAAAATAAAAATAAAAATTAGGCTCTAATACCACTCTGTAATGTATTGGCCCAAGTGTCAGGCACCATTTCCCGGAGTTGTTTCACTACTTCCCCTCAAGTGAAACTCCCTATATACTTGTGACTATCAAATAGCAGTAAGGGTATGATAATTATAAAATGGGGAGATTATACCCTATTTTATAAGATTAATACACCAATGGAAATAAATAATAAATAGAGGGAAAAACAAACCATAAAAATACAATAAACTAATGATAATAATATCAAGAAATAAAATATCCAACTAAAGTAGAAAAAATATGATGATAATGTATATGTCATGTATCTAAATTGAATCTCAAAATAAGACACTAATGAATCCATGACGTTCTCAAACCAAATATAGTTTCCTTATCCATGCTCTATCCTGGCTCATACACCTAACAAACATTCTTTTCCCTTAATATCTCATGTATAAATGAAATCTATTCAGGTACCAATTAGATAACTTGGGTTGCGTCTGAATATTACATAGAAAACTTCCACCAAGGGTTTCTAAAACAATATCCAGTCAAACAATGTATGTATCTGTAATGAAATTAAAATTAAATTAATAATGAAAAAAATTAGCATTTATTCATTTTTAGATTTATATAACCACATAACTCCCAACATCATAAGGACACCTAATACTTAATACCCTCTTCTGGTCAAGCTAGAGTCTGAGCTATCCTAAAGGGATATCATATATCTGAATTTTTATGTTAACATTCATTATCAAAATTATATATCTGATTAAATATATTAAACATCAAAATCAGTCTAGCATTAGTAATATTCACCTGTGGATCGAACCTCAAGGGTCTAATATGAGTAATACTAAACCATTCATAATTTATTGCTTGGAAGAGGGTAATGCTCTACAAGTCTATCCCATAGAACAATTCAAAAAGATCTTATATTCCCCTAGAAATTAAAATAGAAACTATCATGGGATTCCATCCCGATGGCCCTCAGAGATTTATTCCCTAAAGGTTCTCACAATCCACTTCCCTATAGGATCTCATGGACATCTTCCCCAATTGCTCTTATGGGGCTCTACCCTGAAGGCTCTCACAGTCTAAATGAAATCAAAATGAAATCTCTAACACTATTCCATGTAAATCCCTCACTGAAACAATGATAAACCCATGTACTACTCCATGCTATTATAATGAAAACTAATTGGTATACAACCCAAATACATCCCACAAATAATTCTATTAATTGACTAAAAAATTATTCAATCATGTATATATCATTTTTTAATATCCACAATTCATTAATCCATTTATTTCTATTAATGAATTCCAAAACTAATTAATCAATACAATTATAGTAATTAAAAAAATGATTAATTAATAACATAAATCCTTTATAATTTGTTAAACAATAAATTAACCACTTAAATTCCTTTAATAAATTAAATAATTAATTAGTCTTTTCCCAATATCTACACCCAATAATAAATCCACAAACTAATTATCCAATTTATAAGATAAATGTCCTATAATTAAACCCATAATTAATTATCTAAAATAACTACATCAATATCAAATACATAATTACACAATTAATTATCTTAATTCACTATATCAATACCCTATAATTAATTCCACAATTATTTATCCCCATATCCCAAAATTTCAAAATTCTAGAACTAATTAATTCACCGACTTAATTAATTACATTAGTGACTTTTATTTGATAAAATGGTCTATAAATTATATAATTTTCATACAAATAACAAAAATTATATCGATGGGATTTTAATTTTATGCCACCTACCTAGATTCATTGGAAATCGATCTCCCAATGGAAATCCCAATTATTGAGCGACACAATGGCATAGAATGAGATATGGATTTAATATATTAATCAAGATTAATTAAATAAACATATCCCCAATATAGATCATGATATATAATCCTAGATCAATATATATAATTATACATCTAAATATAACTGAAAATATTGTAGATAACAAATAAACAAGAATGGGAGAAGAACATTAATTCATTCAGAAAGAAACAACATACCTGATGTGGTGCATATCGTCTAAGAGGGATTAGAATCCTAAATAATGGAGGTAAATAAGGCTTTGAATCTATCTGGAGATCTCAAAAATAATGAAATAGGTCCTAGGGTTGAATAGTGGTCAAACTAGAGTCAAAATTGGTGTTTATGGAAAATTAAAACTAATTTTCATGTTAATTAAATTCTTGTGCATGGTTTGTGGGGAATGGGGACATGGTTTCCTATAAATGTCTACCTAAATTATTTTCCTCATTTATAGGGGTTCACAAGTTTCTGGTCTTGGTTTCATGGTTATGGAAAACCATGAGCCAACCGTGCCCTGCCTTATTTCTTCAATTTTTCTAAAAATTCCCCCAAACACACTCCAAGTTATAATCCAGAAATAGATACACAAGGAATGAAGTGTACCTAAAATCAATCCCGATTCAACTATAGAATTTTTTTTGATCCTACATTGATATTTTAGTTTGATATAAAATCTCTTTAAACATTATAATATTTCTCATTGAAAACACGCTTTCGCATCACGTCTCTGACACTAATTCTAAATTATATTTTTCTACATATATGAAATAAATGTTGAAAAATGGATTGAATATCATTAATCAGAATAATTTATATTATCTTATTGGGTCAGAATAATTTTTGACCAACTTGAATAGTGAAATCTTTAAAATTATTTTCCATGGTTAAGGTTAAAATTGATTTATCAGTGGTTAAACTAAAATTTCATTAGTAAAAATAACCAATGTTTTTTATGAAATATATTCTATGTCCATATTTTGAATTTATGATTTCCCTTCCTTTATAATACTATATTTTGATAGTTTTTTAATTTTAAAAATGGTTGTACACTTTTTTCTTCTTAAAAATTAGGTGCGTAGAACTCACCTTACGTATAAACAACCACCAACTATCCTCAATTATTCACACTATAAAACTACTTTGGCTAGGATAGTACCATAAAAAATCACATAGATATTTCCATAAACTCTTAATACAATCCTAACTTCTATTATAAATCCATCCATGAAGGATTTTTGTGAAAACCAAAGGAGTTTACCCAATTAAGTTGAAGCATTATTCAATGAGTGTTAAAATTTAATTTCAACCCCAACAAACAAATATTTTTATTAAAACAATGTTATATAATGAACCAAATATATTTAATATACTGATATTTTTTATTTTATGTTCATTACATTAAAATTTCACCTCCTTTATAAAATCCATTAAAAAATAATCATTCGTGTGTACGGCGGACTACCACCTCACGAACTAATGTCATTCTTTTTTCTATTACCACATCTCACTGCTGCGTATTCTAATGGATATAAAGTATATATATTATATTTTTAACATATCTATACATATGGATTCATTGCAACATATATAATGTTTTTTAATTTCTACTCTGTAGGTGATATTATAACATCGCTTTTGCGTATGGCAAAGTACCTCCTCACGAAGTGATTTGATTCACTATTCACTAAGGCTTCACAAAGAAGGTGATAAGGATATTGTGTATGAATGTATGTGATATAAATAACATAATAATTATATTAATAAAATTTTTAAAATTATAAAAATATAATATATAATTTCATACCTTTTCACTTGCATAAATATAATAACATCGTTCGTGTATGTTTGGACTACAACCTTCACAAAGCGATGTGACCCTCTTTTCATCAGTACAGGATGTGGTTATTATTTATAATTATTTTCATATAAATGATTTTATATTTTTTAAAAAAATTTAATATAAAATATTACATACCTATTTTCTATAATGATCATGAATAAATAGAAACATTACTCATGCGTACTTACGACGTACCATCTCCATGATCAGAATATACATCATTTTTCAAAAACATATTTAATGATCAGTCTTTAAAGAATAATTTATGTATAAATATGATAATTATTTCATTATAATTAATCTAGAGATTATGGGAATTTATAATATATTAAAGGGTGGTAACTTCCATACCAATGCATGAATGTGAAAACAAGGCAATTAACACCTAAATGATTGAAAATAATGTAATATTAAAAATTAATGGATGATAAGATGTTATAAAATTAGAATATATTATATTATAAATAGAAATATGTAATATAATAAGTTAATAACTTTATTAAACCTATTATATTAGATGTTATTCCATGTTCAACATAAATAAAGCAATGGGTAAGGGATTTCATTACTCAATTTTTATTCATTAGGTTAAACATATAATTAATTGATTACATCATTATAATATCTTGTGTATGATGAATTATGATTTTATTATGTTTTATTTAAACTACTTTTTGGTTTATTTACATTTTTTACACACAATAAATTAATTGATTAATCACCACATCACTGATATGATCTTTGTAAGGGACTTCATCTCAAATTCCATTCACTAAGGCACATTGTAATGTTATGAACCTAATTTATTTTTATGGTATTTATATACTCACCATATGACATGTAATTTCATGACTCCTTAATAATTCATTGTAATTTATGATTTATTTTTAATTATTTCATCCATGTGGTAAATAATTTCATAACTTAATTTCCTTTAACAAGGTTATATTAATCCTTCATTTTATTTGATATTGTAACATTATGTGTGTAATGAATTTTGAATGTCTATTTTTTTATTTCCAATTTTTTTGTGTGGATTTAAATTTAATTCCCATAATTGATTCATTAATAAATTTTCAATTCAATTTTATGGTCATTGCTAGTGTTTATTTCAAAATTTCATTTTAATAGGGATTTTTTATAGGCAAATTTCCATTGAAGGAAAATATTTGATCATTAAAAAAAATAATTAATTCTACTATCCTATAGTTATTTTTGTTGTTTTGAAGTAATAGTTCCATTTTATAATCTTTTCTACATAAAATTAATGAGAATATATTTCATAAAATGATACTTCATTTCACATTTCAGCCAAAATCTCATTTTCATCCTATGCAATGTTTTCTAATAATGTTTTAATTAATGTTTTTATCCTTTTAAATATGATTTATTAAAGATTTTCTTACCAATATTAAATAATATAATATTTTTTGAAAGGAACAGTCATATCTTTTTTAAAGTAATTCTCATTTGTCTTTTACCGGTAAAGAGTAATGAATCTTTGTTTAAACATACTTCGCACGCATGGAAAATTATTTTATTGATCGGGAAATATTGATAAATATTTATTCCTTACTCAATATATATATTTAATGATAAATAATAACTTTCATTAACTAAATAATGTATTCTATATATGCAGAATGTTTTGGATTTGTACAAATTCACAGAGCAGTCAGTTTGATAGACTTAGTAAAATGGGTTTTTACCAATCAATTTTAAATCATAGTGAGGAAAGTTAAGATAGTAGAGGTTTTCATGATGCGTGGGATCATGATGTCGAATAATTAATCATTTCTTTCATTAAGAATTTATTAATTATTATCTATGATTTTTTAAAAATATTATTATCCATGGATTCATTTTATTCTCATTTTATTGATAAAATGGAATGTTTGTATAGTTATTTAACTTTCCATATTTATTATTCCATATCAGATTATTAATGAAATTTTCACAATGATATTATCTATTGATTTATTTCTTTATCATTTTATTTATTAAATGGTATGTAGTTATAGTTATTTAAGAATCCATATTGACTATTCAATACGTAATAATGATAGAAAAAACAATTTAATTGGAATGTGATTTCAGTTATTTACGGTTACATGTAATTTATAACTATTAATTTATGATACCATCCTTTGTACATAACCCATAATAAGCTTTTGAGTTCACCCTTACATTTTTTCCTTTGCCTAGGATTCAGTGAACTGTACCACTATTGAAATGCAGGGATATTATTGTGGGAAGAATTTTTTCAAAAACAATTCTGTTTTATTTTTTGTTTTCAATAGTAACATAGGAATCTTGTATGGATATAGTTTACCAAAACTACTAAACAATTAGGTCATTAGGGATGAGATTCCTAAAATAAATTTACAATGTATTAAAGTAGATACCAACTCCAGTCTACTAGGTTTAGGGTTTGTACATTTTTTTAGAGAAATATTAGTAGAAAAATTGGGTACCATATTACGGAAAACATAGATTAAGGAACATAAACCCATGATATAATATGAGGATAAGTATAGAAGAACATCCTAAAGTCTCCGTATGGAAGAGATTATGTTCTTATTATAAGAAATAAATCTATTTATAGATACTAAAAGTGGATTTAGTTCTACAATATAGGTTCCTAGGGGTAATAACTCAGATAACAACACATTATTTTGACTAGACCCACAGTTAGTGCATAAAAATTGGACTTAACCACATTCCTGATATTACTCTCACTGTGTATTAATTTGTATAGTTCCCATATTATCTATAAAAAATTATGAAGGATTAGAATATATGATGATAATGAATAACCTAGTTTAAGCATAAGGTGTATTATATTTAAAAGAAGGTGTCTCAATGGAAGGGGGAAATTATTTGTGTATATAAAATAGGTTATAGATTGGTCAATTTCCAAAGAAGAATGAAGACTATTGTGGAAGGAAATAAATATAATAATATGGATCTATTTATAGTTTTTTCTTAAATTTTGGGAACTGAGGTATTATTGAAGTTAATTCCCTCTTATAAAGGTTATCCCATAGACTAAGGAAGGACCTTTGTGGAGATAAAATGAATTAAATATTTATGTATTATTATTCTATAATTAAATTTTATAAGTATATTTATCAATGGTATTGAGGTTATAATAATCATAAAATATATAAGGATTTTGTAAAATTTCATAAGCATAAATTTCATCACAATATTTAGAGTTATGGGTACAACCATGGGGTTTTGAGTATAAGTTTGATGATGAATTCCATGTGTTAAATAACCATTTTAAAATTTTCTTGGATGTAATATAAAAATTATAAAGATATTTTTAGAGGCATTTATGGAAAAACAAAAACATTGGAATAGTATATATTTTAGTGAAAAAGTAATTTAAGTAATAATTCCCTTAATTTTTGTTGGAAAACTTTTAACAGTATTGGTAATAAATAGGATTTATCTTATTTTTATTTTTAAGTAATAATGGTTCATCACAATTTGGAAACATTATATTAATTATATTTATCTAGTTTTAGAAATAGGATAACCCATATGATGGGTGACAACTTATTTTTTCTGGAAAATATAAGGAGTTTGAACTCAAGACTTAAGGATGATAAGGGTTTAGTTCCTATCAATAGAATATGTTATTTTATAGTCAATATGTTATTTATTAGTTAAAATTATTTAAAAATAATTATTAATGATGAATCAATTGTGTTACGTTTTTGGTTTAGAAATTAATTTATTATATTTCACAACTTCTGCTAACCATATTGGTTTTGAAGAATATTTTCAGATATATGGAAATATATTAAACCCTTTTAACAATAATACTATAAAATAATAGTAAATTTTAGTTCTTTGGGAATAAATAATTAATTTTTTCATTCCACGAAGTAAGAGATGTATTGGAAATTGGTCTAAGTGCAACCAAATGATGAAAATTTTCATATGAAATAGAAACCTACGAAGTAGGTATATTTCCTTGTATTTAAAGAAAGTAAAATAATTCAACAAATTTAAAAATTGGATATTAGAAAAAAATTATCCTTTTATATTTATATCTAATGAATAAGATATTATTTTCAATCATCATGTATTTATGGTTTTGAGTTCCTTGACTTATCATTGATCATTAAATTTCCTTGGGTCAATAACCTATGACATTATCTATAATTATTTATTATTTTATTCCATTTCCATATCTTTTGTTACCAAAAAAATTATTTATAATAAAAACTCCGTTAGATGACCATTTTACTTCACTCTCTCCATTATTAAGAGAATGTATTATTTTAATTTTTCGTGATGTGAGTTTTCAAAAAAAGAATTTTCAAATATCAAAAAAATGATGTATGAGATCATGTTTCAATTGTAAGGACAAAATTATTTTGAAGTCAAGATAATCTATCAAAAATATATTTTAAAAGGAAAAAATTGTTTTTGATAGTATATGATACATTCAACACCAAGATTAAACAAACAAAAATATATATTTCTTCAAATTTAATCTCTTTGATATCTTGTGGAACACGCTGCCCCAATTCCAAATGAACCTTAATATAGTATACCAGTATTACCTAGATATTAAATTGGATGTAATTAAATATAGTAAATAAATTTTTATATTTTGGTTTTTAATTTATTATAAATAAAATATTAATCATTCAAATAAAGAAATGTTTTCTGGAAAGCATTATTTTATCTAAATGGTGGCATAGTCACTCTTTGCGCTCATCATTCAACTTTTTTAAAAAAAATTATAAAATTTATATGAAAAAATAATAATTTTTGAAATAATCCTATAAAAATCATATTTGCATGATTATTTTAGATTTATCTAAAATATTTCATTTTTTGATGAATAATAAAAAATACTGAGTTTTAATTGAATACTGCCATTTCATTTAAATAATTTATAATTTTTATTATATTTTTTATAGTTTTTAAAGTAAAATTTTTTAAATTATATATATATATATATATATTAAACAAATTTATTTTCTTGGAATCAATTTCATTTGGAATTCTGATATGAAAACCTGGAAACCATTTTGAGAATTTTCTCTTTGTAAACCTTCTTTCTCATTACGTCTTCAACATTGATTTCAAATTAATTTTTCTACTTATGTGAATGGTATTTATTGAAATGGAATCCATTTATGGAATGAAAATAATAATTATATAATATGTTTATATTTATTCTTGAACGAAATAAATAGTGAAAATTGTAAAATATGTATCACAGATAACGTAAAAATTGATTTTCATGAGATTGAACTAAAAGGATCTGTGTAAAAATGAAAAACATAACATATAAAATAAATTTTATAGGTATATTTCATCCTTAAAATGTCTAATTCTCTATAATACACAATTTTCAAATTTTTATATAGGTGAAAACATGGGTAGACGTTTTTATATTAAAATTACTTTGGTGTCACTAACAACATTTATAAATGGCAACACCATTCCTCTATTATTCACATAATTAAACCCTTTAAACATACAATAACTTCTTCAATAACGTAAAAAAAATCACACCATTTTAGGAGAATTTTTATTTTTATAAATCTATCCTATGAAGGTTTTATGTGAAAACCAAATGAGGTTACAACTTGAAAGGGTAACATTATTCCACAAGCATTTTTTTTATTTCTTCATCGGCCTCATTCAGTTATTATTAAAAAATTATGATATAATAAAATTAGTATATAAATATACTAATATCATTTCATGTTTATTTCATCACCTACAACAATACCCACATCCATCAAAGAGGTTATGATATCATCATTCGTGTGTATGGAGGACTACTACCTCACGAACCGATGTTATTAATTTTTTCATTTCCACCTCTTGCAGTTTTATATGAGGATGGATATAAACTATATATCTAATATTAATAAAGTAATTATACCTTGGGCATCATTATATTATTTTTACCTTGTTTAAATTCCATTCCAAAGGGGATACAGTAATGTCACTCAATACCTGATGGGCTGCCACCTCACAAAGCGACGTGATTCATTTTTCCCTAATGCTTTACATGGAAGACGATGAGATTTAATTTAATGAATATATTTTATATAAATGATATAATTAAGAAATTAATTCCATATTAATAATTTTTGAAATTTATTATATTATTTTCATACTTTTTAATAACTTAATGATCGTAACATTGTTTGTGTATGTGTGGATTACTGGCTTCACGAAGCGTTGTGACTCTCCATTAATCACCAGACCACATGGTTGATATAAATAAGTATATTTATAAAAAATAATATTATATTTTGAAATATATTAAAATATTTTTTTAATTACCTCATCCCCATAATGATCAAACTAAAATTGAAATTTTACCCATGCATACATATGACCTATCATCACCATGATTGTGATGTACTTCAATTTTTAAAACCATATTTCATGATTTGTGTAAAAAGTATAATTTATGTAAAAATATTATATTTATTTAATGATTATTATTATGGATATCATGTTACAATATACTATTCCCGTGATCCAGAAAATTTATAATAAATCATGAATGAGAAAACAAGGCAATTAACACCAAAAACAATTAAAATAATGAAGGATTATAAACGAATGGGGTATTAGATGTTATAATAGGATCATATATAATATTATTAATATTAATATGATTATTTAATATGTTAATATCAAGTATAAAAACATTATATATGTGTTTAAATCATGTCCAACCAAAGATAGTCATTATGTAATGTATTTCTTAAATAAATTTAAATTCATTAGGTTAAACATCCACTTAATTTATTAGGTCATGAAAAAATGATGTGAATAATGCATTATGGTTATATTATGTTTCACTTAAACCTATTTTATATTGATTTAAATTTTATACAAATAATATATTAATTGGTTAATCCCCACATTATTGATTGTTATTTGTAAGGAACTTCATCTCAATTTTCCCTCACTGAGGCATATTGTAATGTAATGGACCAAATTTCTTTTATATGGTGTATATACAACTCGTTACATGTAATATATTTATTTCATAATAACTCATTATAATTTATGTTTGAATTTGTATTATTTCATCAATGTGGATTATAATTTAAAATTACATGGTGGTTAAATCTGCATAACACAATTTCATTTCTTTGGGTTATATTACCCCATTGATGTCATTGATATTGTAATATTAGGTGTGTAAGAAATATTTACTCCGTATTTTATTTTTTAAAATTTTTTATGGGAATTTAAATTTTACATACTTAGTATATTCACTTATTAATTTTCATTTGAACATCTTGATCTTTTCATGTGTTTATTTCAAAAATCTCATTTTAATTGGGAATGTTTATAATTCAATGTAAATAAAATGAAACTATATGATCATTCTTCTATAAACCCTTTGATTTTATTCTAAATTGGTAATTTAATAAGTTTTCAAGTAATATTAAAAAAAATTACTCTTTGGATGTTAAAATGACTTGATAAAATGTTTTTATGAAAATCATACATTGTTACTCACTTCAGTCAGATGTCCATTTTATTCAAAAACAATGTTTTTTGAAAATGTTTCAAAAATTGTTTTAAAAGATTTCCAAAATATTTCTTGAATAAATTTTTTCCCATATTTAATTTAAATAAATGTTTTTGAAATGATTCTTCTTGTCCATATCAAAATAATGTGTGTCTATCTTTTACCAAAAATGTGAAATGAATCATTGTTTTAACATGCTCAGCTTGTCCAAAAAATCTTGTCCTCATGAATACTAAATGTTTTATAGAATATATCATAGCTTTCAATGGTTATTTTAAAATAAATTTATTTTAAATAGAAATTGTGAACTATTCGTTTTCAAAATTTATTTCCAAAATGAAAATGATATTTTCCTTAGGAATGGTTTTTAACATATTTATATGTTATTTATATTTATTAATAGAAAACCATTATTCTTACTCTAATGGGTATATGATTGATTTATTACTATACTTATTCGTTTAATTTATGACAAACATTAATTTTAACCATGGAAATTTTTTTAAATTCACTTCTTCATTAATTTTTGAATTTATTTTCAATCCCTTGAAATATAAAAATTACATTGATAATTAAACATTATATTCCCATTAATATTGAAATTATTTTTCTCGGAAGTTTTTATTTATTAAACATTAAATATATTCTATAATTGGTTATATAATTTGAAAATTATTTGATTTACTATAGAAATAGTGAAAAATCCATATTTACTACTCAGTATGGATAATTGTTGATATGGAAAATTATTCATGAATAGAATCGATTATTCAATATATGAGGAATGATTTTTGGAATGAAGACATGTGTAAATCCTCACTATAGATATCCCCAAAATTAATATATTGGTATCCTTAAATGAATTAGTTTATTAGCTTGATTTAAATAAGTTTCTACCCATCAGTTTTAAACAGCCTTAGATAAATGGTCTGGGCGGTAGAGGTTGTTATGATTTCACAGATCATGACATCAAATCTTTAAAATTTCATTCTTTAAGAATTTTTATATTGTTATTCATGATATTTTTAAATTTATATTATCTATAATTTAATTTTAGTTTTTATTTTATTGATTAAATAGAATGAGGGTTTAGTTATAAACCTTCTTATATTGATTTTTCCTTATTTTAATATATATGATATTTTATCAACGATATTATCTCAGGATGCATTTCATTCTCATTTTATTAACATAAAGGTATTTTTTTATTTTTTTAACATTAAATATTTATAATTCATTATCTAATCATGATTTTTAAAATTATTTAATTTTTATGTTTTTTTATTTATTTACCTTTACATGTCATTTATTCTTATTGACTCATGAAAACTTCTATTGTAGTCAACCCATACTAAGAATTTGATATCACCCTTATTTTGTTTCCTTTCCCCATGATTACATGAAGGGTAGTATTATTGATATTTATGGAAATAATTAAGGAAATAATATAGTTCTAGAAAAACAATTGTCTTGTAATTTGGGTTTTCTTATGTAATATGGGAATCACATATGTTTCTAGTTTATGAAGACTGTAAACTATTCATTCATTTAGGTTGTTATTTATTATATCTTATTACAATGTAATAAGGTAGACACATGATCTTAGATACTAATGTTATCTTCGCTACACAACTAATAAATCCTTAGTGTTACGGATAATGGACCAACTGTAGAACTTATACTCTTTCAACCTATGTAATTTCCACAATATTTTATCCAAATTCCACTCTTCCTCCTCCACACACCCCTAATATCAATATAAATCATGGAAAGTAGAAGTATAGAGATAATGGAGTGATATTATTGGGCTAATAAATCATTAATATGGGTTATTATATATTAAACAATAGGTATAAAAAATTAAGAGAGTTAGTGTTACTATTTTACAATAATAAACAGGATATTAATATGTAATTCCAAAACATGGTGATTTTTTATGAAAAAATATGTAATTTCCATAAATATATGTATACAATTTATCCTAAAACAATAATAACACTCAGATTTTGAATTAATTAATGAATAGGTCTCTAATTTAATTCAAACTCTTACTCAATGATAGAGAGGAAGAGCTAAAATTCATTTAACAAATATTATCTAAGATAAATATTCATTAATAAAAACACAAGTTCCACAAAAAATTACTAGCTGATGAAGACCCATTAGAATTTGAATAAGTGGAAAATGAAATATAATTGTATACTTCCATGTTTGAGGAACTACATAAAATAGATAAAAAATACACATGTTATCTTTAAAGGAGATAGATAGATTATAAAAACATCAAAAATAAATGGGGGTTTAGGAAAAACATTTTTGAATTGGGTAAAGTGGTTATCAACAAAGGAAAGCATTAAGTGAAAATTTTATACATAATTCCAATTAGTTGATATGAAATAATACTTCACAACAATAGAAAGAATAAAAGAATAAAACTTTTTCTACCAATGAAAATTCAATAAGATGTAAAAAATTATCACATGAATCTAATTATCTATGGGTGAGTCATTTTAATAAACCTTGGATTAAAACTTCTAGTCACACCCTTATTTGGAACATCACACATAATTGATTTCCTACTGAAATTACTCTGCAAAAATTTGGCATTCAACTTTGTTCAAAATTTCTCTTGTGTAATCAATACAGGGAGGACGATGACCATCATTTTCTATCTTGTGTGGCGGCCTCTGCCTTATGGAATTATGTTTTTGAATTATTCAATTGCAGATGGATCTTACCTGACTCTATTTCTTTGTTTTTAAAAAATTGTATTAGCCATGAAGCTTTTTACAGGTTATAAATATATTTCTTGCGGCAATAGAGGAACTCCTGCCTGAGATCTGGTACGTTAGAAATGATCTTATTCATAATAATCAATCATTTAGTCTCAATGCCGGAAAATCTCGGTTTCTTATTGCGATTCATGAAGCCGCCTCAATTCAAATAGACTATTTCAACAACTCAGTTGGTGACTTTGAGATCCTTCTTCATCTCTATGTTCCTGGAATCTACCCTATGCCCAAATGCTCCTTTGAAGTATTCTGGAAATCTCCGATTCTGAGATGGATCAATGTGAACGTTGATGGTGCTTCTAAAGGCAATAGAGGCCCTTCCAGTTGTGGTGATATCTTCAGAGACTCAGCTGGCCAGTGTCAGGGTTGCTTCTATGTTGGATGTGGTCACTCTTTATCTCTAGAGGCGGAAATGCTTGGATTCATTCACGCTGTTGATTTTGCGCTTCAAAGAGAATGGAGAAAGCATTGGATTGAAAGCAATTATACCCCCATCATTCATGGCATCTAGAAGGGCATCATTCATTTGGCCTGGCTACTCACTACACGCTGGATGAATTGCTTGAAAATGCTCCATGGTATTGATTACATTTCTACTCATGCCTACCGTGAAGCGAATGCCGTTGCTGATTCTCTTGCTAACAAAGGAGTTCATCAGACCATGACATGGCTAGACACTCTTCCAGCTAATATATCTTATCTTTTCGATAGAGACTGTAAAAAACTCCCATCTTTCTGACTCTTGTAACCTTTTTAATTAATAAATTGTTCTTTGGTCTTTGACCAATGCTTTACCTTAAAAGAAGAAGAAGTGTATATTGAGCATCCAATGGTATTTATAATTGAAAATGATGAAATAAATCTATGTGGATTCAATAAATTGTACTATATATTGAAACATCAACATAGGGATTTGTATGTTATACTAAAAAATTATTTTTTAAAAGACTAATTTTAAGATATGTGGTGTCAACCGTAATATTTATGTTATGTTATCCAAGAGGAAGTAATGTATAGTGATCATTTATGTCAACATCGTTATATTCATAGGCATTAAATGGAAAATTTTAGAGGAATTTACACGAATTATTATCTAAGAATTAAAAATTTTAATGATCAAAGAGAACAAATATATTCATTTGATACAACTGAATCAAAATATTTTATATAAATTTTCTTTCAAGAAAAATATATGATAGATATACTTACAAAATATTAAATCCAAAACAGTAACCTGGTTTCAACAATAATTATTGATGGAACTATTCCTTGGAATCATAGATATTCAAAATGAGTACATCCCACATATTACCAAAATACGATATGATGTTTTCATTACCTCACAACAATAAGGCTGTAATTTTTTTTGTTAAAAAAATAATGACATTTTTTTATATTATTTATAATTAAGAACAACCCACTATGATGAAGGTAAATTTGAAATACATTCAATTCATGATAAATTATGTCTTTTTTTATTATATAAGAAACTATTGGTGTGTCAGAAGCAAATTGGGATGAACTTGATGTATATTGAAAATAAAAAATTTAAGAATAATTTTTTATTAGTCAAATATTCATTTGATAAATTAGTTAGAAACAAAATTTTAAATCACTTACCTAATCCATAGTGGGTACATTTTACCCATAATGAAATGTACCAAAATATTATGGATTGTGAAACAAATGGAAGACCATTTTAAAGATTTGAATATTCTTATTCTGATTTATTATTACAACAAGTGTGAAATAGAGTTTATAAGGAATATGATTCATTATTCATAAATGAAGTAATTTTAATTCAAGTATCATTTTATGAGAGATAACATTTAACAAAATGACATCCATATGGAGAATGGTGGAACAAATTAATAAGTCATGTAATAATTCACAAAAACTTTTTCCACACTCATATGTCAGTTGTATCTATTGATACATGGTGTTAAAAATGTATTTCGTCAAGGAGGTTTGAAAATAAAATTATTCCATATGATTTCAACATGAAATCTAAATAAATTTGTGGTACTTGTATATTTCCATCTATAGGGTTTTTTTCAAAGCTGTAGAAATGAAGTGAAATTGAAATTTAGTCCCCAATCAATAAGGGAAACATACAATCTAGATTCTCACATTTAATTGGAGATTCAAGAATCAAAGTTACAGATATAGTCAATGGGAATGTTCTTAAAGAACACTAGTAAAAGTAAATATAGGGGGTTAGTATTTTACATTTCCATGAAAATTTAATGAGAATATAGGGTTATCTCACAGAGAGTTACAATGATGTAATGGACATTATATTTATTTATTTTAGATATGATGAAGTTGAAATCTACTAAAGAGAAATTATATTTCCAATAAACTAATAGATAGAGATTGATGGAACCAATGATTTCAATAGTTAAGTTTGATTGTTTGAGGAGATAATTATCGTACCAAAATTTTATAATATTTTTCTTTAGATATTGTAATTTTGTTTATAATTTTTTTAACATTATATAATTTCAATTTATATTATAATAATTTTTTCCATTAAATTGTATATCTAAATTTTATATGTGCACCACTACAAACTGAAACAATGGTTCTGGGATTGAGTGCACCATGACCACATGCGCACCTCCCCACATACATGAGTCTACCAATTATTGGAGTGGGCCTTGGAGCCTTCATGCATGAATGACTCTTTTGACAACAAAAAACCAACATCATATATAATGGAAGTAATAAGAATAATAATAACTATAATAAGGGAACTCTAGAATCAATAAATGTACAATATAAAGGATAAATGTATCAACCCCATTATTTTACAATATGGAATGTAAATCATATAATAGAATGAAAAATAATGGATCCCCATGGGTGGTAGATTAATATACTAAATTAGATAAAATACATTGTAAAATATGGTAAAATAACTATGTCATTGGTTCAACCCTAGAATCACATTACATTGTCCCATATTTGTAGCTCAATTTCCCAACATAGTGTACATTCACTTAACAAGAACCCGATCAAAAAATATAAACATGAAATAAGATGTTCATATATGTTATGTGTACAAAGCATATTATTAATCATAAAATAGTCCTTGAAATAAGTGCATATTACACCCATGTTTATTCCATAACAATCATAAAACTATATATAAACAACAAGTCATCCCATATTTACAGACATATGTTGGGTCCTTAAAGAGTTTCTTTACCTTCATTGGATACATTCTCGAGGGAAACAAATTCATTGGTTTAGGGTACTCATATAGCTGGTCACCTATCTCTATAAACCATAAAGGTATTTTCACCCCCATATTTATGGTAAGTACTCATGTTGAAAATTTTCTTATGTGTGGAAATAAACACACCATGTATTGACCTATTCTAATTAATTTTTTGAAAGACACATTCCACTTGTATATTAAATATCACAACTCTAAGGAAATCCATAACATCATCCAAAACCCTATAAAGAAGTAACCTTCTTCTATGACTCGTCATAGTGACACAATTTCATAGGAAGAGAAAATATACATGTAACACGCAATTTTATTGTTTGGATGTTCATAATCTTGTCATGTCAAGAAAATTCATATATCTCATACCCATCCACATGTGAATCATATCAAGTATAATTATCACAGGGATTCTTGCACAACACATGTGAATCATTTCATGAAAAGTAATCATGATTATACCCAAGTACACAACCTGAGAGTCATATTAAGTATAGGGATCATGGGACTGCACGCACACACACACACCCTACTATTAGGCCAAAAAACTGTATATATTGGTCCAATATTATAATGAATTTCTATATCAAGACAAATTATGTTCCAATTTCATGATTTAGAACATGAGTAAATTTTCAAATCAATAATCCTCAAGAAGAACCACTTCCATCAATTACCCTGGTGAAAATGAGAACTATATGACAATTCTCAAATTTTATTTTTTCATTTCTAACAGCAATCAACAATTCCATTATAAAATAAGATAAAAAACTAATTGATAAAATCATGAAATAAATAATCTATGGTCCATACCACTAGATATATGGTAATTATGTTACATTGGATGAAACATAAAATTATGAAAACACAATATCGAATTGCACATTCTATGTTAAAGAAGATAGACATAGAGAGAAAATAACTCATATGAGTGTCCTTGGGTTTGAGTGAAAATGGAAAAGGTTTAGCATCTTCTGAATTTCAAGGTCCCTTAAAGATACATGGTTGTATAACCATTCAAGGTATGAATGGTATTTTATGACATGAAACTCCTCAACCTCTATAACTTAAATTCATCCTAATATAAATTCATTCTATGGATCATCAATTTATATCCTGAAATAATCCAGAAGTTATAAAATCCAAATCACCTTAAATTATTTTCTAAACAGCAATGCCCAAGAACCTATAACATGCCATAAAAATTTAATTACAATTCTAAATGATACATCAAAGAATAAAAAAAATCATTAATGTTGATGATATTACAAATCTCCCCCAAGAATTACTTCTCTTCCTCATGAAGTATCATTAGAGGCATATTCATGAAAGGAAGACCATTCCACCCGTATGTCTATTCTCACCCAAGTATCTTCTTTGATACACATGTTCTAATATAAAACCTAAAAAATAAGAACTTTCCATTGTAATACCACCACCATGGTTTAGTTGAAAATATTAATAGGTTTATCTACAATAAATATGTCTATCTATAACAAAACAAACTCTCATTTGATCACATAAAAAATATTGGGATCCTTTCTCAGATGCTAAGATTAATTTATCACATTATGATTAACTTGATATTGTGGAGGAAGATCCAAATAATAGGGAACTATTTTGATTTTCATGGGGAATAATAATTTCCCAGCAAACCATTGTTCCAATTTACTATTCCTCTACAATCACAGATATCCTAACCAAGGGGGAAACCACAAGAACACCATATAAATGAAAAGAAACACCAAATGTCATCCCCTTTTTTTGACATATATTCACTATATATATGTGAAGTAAAATGTTTATTATGAATCCAATAAACTTATTTTGACGTCTCCTGCACTATACACTGTCCAACAATAAATGAAACACCAGCATCATTCCAACAGTGTTTTGAATGAAATGACTAATTGTAGAGAGGCTAAAAATATCAATCTAAATCAAACATAGGAATATATCCTTGTAGGATTATTCATTCAAGGGAAAAAACAAACCACTCTCTAAATAAATCTAGAATACATTTTGAGTGAAAATATGCTAATTCCGGGATTGTTGTCTCAAAGTAATGATTGGTTTATGGAAGATAATTCTTTCTACATTTTATCTGGTCCCCCATCACCTTCAAAAAACCATGGTAAAATCGAGATGTAAAATTAGAATATCCATGAGACACTATACACCAATTCACCATATGTATCCAAAAAATATCTTGATTGTATAACCTATGTAGCATGTCCACCAAATGATCCTCCTGAATTTGAATGAAATAATCTACTTTGGTCAGCCTTTCCTCTATAACCCATATGACTACTCATCCTTTTGAGATCCTGGGAAATCCCATGAAGAAGTCCATTGTTACATCATCAAAAATCCACAAAGGCACAATGAGTGGTCGATATAACCCACCATTTCATTGATTCATGGACATGATCCCCTAATAGACTAAAAAATTTGATACAAATAGAAAAATAGCCCCTTCATATTGTGACACCAAAATCATAATTTTATACCATGGTACATCCTAGTTGACTATATATCCACTCCCCACTATAAGGCATGAGATTACAACCTTTGCTCCTCTATCATGGAAGAAAGAACCACTACTCTTCCATGAACACATATCACATCACAACCTTCTTATTTCTATCTTGAAATAGATCCATGTTTTGATAAATACTCATGCATCATGAGATAATCTAGATCACACTATTGGATAGCCTCTACTAACTCTTTTAATCTGGAGATGATCACCCAAGGTACATAAGAGACCACTAGCTAATCCTTTGTTATCCTTCCCTTTCAGTCTATAAATAAGGCCCCCACCTTCCACTATTCTTACTATTTTCATTATACATGTTATTTCTACATCCTTATAAGAGTATCTGTGATAAAAATACCTTTTAAAGGAGTACACACAATCTTAAATCTGGACATATGCAAGTACATTACCCAATTCCTCTAATTAATATTCATGTATCATAGGGTGATGTTATATTTAAATATATTATGGTCAGTATATATGATACATAACTCATTAAATAGTTAATTTGAACAGAACATCTGTTCTTAATCCATATTTTCTAACTCCAAGTCATGGGTAGGGATGTTCCCCTCATGATATTACATCGGGAGAGACCGGTAATAAAAATGATTAACATTTTTCTTTATTAAATCTCCCAATAAAACACAATTAGTATCAAAATAAATTTCTTTGGTGATTCCAGGTTTAGTAAAAATTATAATCAAAGATGATTTAAATATTCTATTCATCTCTGAGAAGGCTTATTCATAAAAATATCCCATTTAAGCATTACCACCATCTCGGTATGTGAAGTCATGGACACGACAAAATAGGAAATTTCCTGAACAAACTGCCATTATTAACCAATAATTATAAGGGAATCTCAAAATCTTGAACATGATCTTATGTCATTCAAAGTATATCACTATCTCAACATTTTATGGGTCAATTTATTTTATTCCATATAAAACCACATGCCAAAGGAAATATGTCTCATGAAACTAAAAGTGAAACTTTGAAAAAAAACCATAATGACAAGGTGATCTAATCATACTCAATAAAATATCATATTTTCTAGAATGTGATTATATTGTATTTGAATATGTTAGGATGTTATGTATGAACACAATAATTATGGAGTCCAAGTGTTGGTGAACTAGCCTATCAATGAGGTTCATGAACACCAGTAGAGAATTAATCATCCCCAGCAGCATTACATGATACTAATATAACCTAAAATTTGACCAAAACTATATTTTATGTATTTCTTAATCCATGCCATGAAGCTGATGGTGTCCAGATTGCATATCAATCATGGAGAATCAAAATACTCCACTTAATTGATCAAACAAGTCATTAATCCTTTTAATTGTGTACTTATTCATCATAGTAATCTATTTCAATTTCTTTTAGTCCATACATAGCTTAAGAGTATCATCCTAATTCTAAAAGAAGAACACTAGAACACCCTATGGATAATAACTCATTAAAATAAATCATTTTACATCTAGATCCTCATGCAAGACCTTAATCTCTTTCTACTCGGTAGGTCCTATATTATATATTGGAATATATATAGGTTGTATAATAAACATTATTTCTATTTCAAACTCAATCCATTATATGGGGGTAACAATCATAAATATTACAAGAAGTTATCTTGGTATAGTTCAACCATAGAAAGAAAAGAGGAGGGAGTCACTATTTGATAAACAACAAGGATCTTTCCAACCACCTACACTGTGATAGTTCTAATTTCACTTAGCTTATATCCCACAATGCTTGCTTTAATATCCCACTCATAGGTCAACAATAAGTTCACCCCCTTATGAATATAAAAAGATATTCATATCCTATAATAGTTGATTGGTTTACTAATGCATGTTAACATGTACATTCCAATGACCTCATCAACACCAAAATCACTACAATTTTAAAATCCCACACATTGTAAAAGATTGAAATCACTATAACAAATTAATAGATTATATGGATAATTTACACTTTTTTCCCAACTGTCTATCAACTGAATGTTATTTAGATTTAATTTGACCATAAAACCTTAATAGAAACCACATGAGAGGATATAATGGATAGATAGGATCTTATAAAAAACCATGAAATATAGATATTTGATGTTATCAGGGCCATACCTCAAACCATTGATGGTCCCTCTCCATGATCAGTAGGTTCCTTTTCATCAATATAAAATATACTTATGTTTTCTGTGTGACCTCACTCATGAGGTCAATGAGTCACCTAATTCACAGACCCCTGTGGAGTCTACAATTATTCCTAAATCTCTCATGATACTCTTATTCTTGCAAAAATTCTCCCATACAATCATCCATTAAAAAACCTTAAAGGTGTCTTGTATTTATACATTAGTGAAATTTGTTTGTATGGTAAGGATGGTATCTATGATATTTCCCCTTCCATCCACAATTATAATACTAGTAATTACTATCTCCCAATAAGAGATCTAAATAATCATTTATCTTCTCTAACTATCATCCACAACCATTTCACATGTCCTTATAATTACTATACTTTTTACCTAAATATAAATCTAATGATGCATTAGAAAATAGATATGTCGGTCCACTATATGGTGAAGGAACACCAAAATATTTATCTTTTCACCGTACCTTTTAAATCTATGAACATTATGAATCATCTCATCATGATTTGTCACATCTAAATTCATGACCAAATTCTTCTACTCATGTTAAAAACCATTTAAATGATCGTGAAATTTCAGGCCTCATTCCTAGGAAACAAATCAGAAAAAGCAATGTAACAAGGTGAACCATTTTAAAAAATAGAACACTGAAATCTCCCCCTACAGATTCTCAATGAACATCTAAGCTTGGTCCAAAAATTTCATATCAGGGATGAATTCCTCATAAAAAAAATCCTTGAATGATTATCATGTATTAACCTCATATATTACTTCTTTTTTTAATAAGGGATTACATGCTCAATGATTTTCCATATATAATTAAGGTAGTAATTTTCACTTTTTGATCATACGGAGTCTCCTGCAAGTCATATAAACACACAATGAAGTATATAAAATTTTTAATATCCAATGGGCATTCATTTACACGGAAGGATAGAAGATTCTAGATATAAAATTCTTGAGAATTGTTGGTCATTAAACATTGACCTCGTATACCTTGAGTAGGAATTAGACTGAAGAGTTAGGGATGGATATTTTCCATGGACGAAACAAATTGGTAAACTATATGTGAATTTGTAATTACAACCTCTTATATAGAAGTTAGAATAGTAGAGTGATATTCTCTTGCAGGATAATTTTGATTAGAACCACTTGGTGGTTTCATAAGGCTTTTCTATCAAGAAATTTTCTAAAATTAAAATAATCACATATAGAATATCAAAATAGAAGTCCGGTATGCCATTTTAATTGACTATAGACAAAGTAATGGAAGGTTATGAAATTCAGCAAGAGACTAATACTTGTAGGTTTCATAAAATGAATTGGTACAACACCCTTACCACTACCTAAAGCTAAATCCATGTCCCTTGTACCTTCACATTAGTTATAAGAAGTTATATATATATATATACATATATGTATATTAATCTCATTCCTAGATAAATTAATGTACATACTAAGATACTGCTAAATAAAAAATTAAAAATTGAATCATACATTTAATTATTCAGAACCCTATAAAATGAAATAATAATTCATGTTAAATATTAGCTTATGTTCCTAATAATAATTCACAAATTTATATAAATTGTAATTAATCAGAATATCAATGTAATATTCATCACCTAAGGTGAAATAAATCAATAGTTGAAATGATTAATAAGAACAAAAATGTAATTTTCTGGAAACTTTAGAGGTCCACTATACCATGCTAAATAGGAACTAGCATAGTTCCATTTTCTAATTCCAAAACTTCCTAACTGTTATCTACAACATCCCAAATAAAGGAAAAATTAATATAGTAGTATTATCTTGTAAAATTTTGTATCACCCCATCCTAAATCACCCATTATGGGATGAGGTGCCACATGACCTATTGTGGGCCTCATTGTAATCTAGCAGTCATCGATTAATGGCGACGTCCTTATTGGAATTATTTTTATACTATGACCTCTATAATATATAACTAACAAATTATAAAATTAAATTAAAAAATACTAATAACAGTAATACATGAAATCAATATTCCATCAAAAATCATTATAAAGTATGGGAGTATGAAAACCATTCTATAACAATATTGCATGTTATTCATATAATCCAAATAAAAAATAAATGATCCCCACATACAGAGATTCAATATACTAAAATAGGTGAAACCAATTATGTAACATGTATATAAAAATATATGAATTAGAGTCTTTATAGGACGATGAACATTATTTAAAATTTGAAAATGATAAAATAACAGTTTTTGGGGTCTTCAATCAATTGGGCATGTTAATGAAATTATCGCATGGACTTTTCATGATCCAGATATTATATTAACGTAAATGATATGTTGTGTTATCACCTAAAGAATAATAAAATTGAGGGATCCATGATGAAATCATCTAAGGATACTACAGTCCAGACCCATAGAATAGAATGAAATTCTACTCTAAGGTATTATGGTACTTCATTTTCTTAGGATGCTTAGGCTTATTCAGCACATGGGAAGGAAATTGGTCCCAACTAGGATACTATTGATGATTTGATTTATGTTAAGCAAATAAATGATACAATGGTTGATGTTTAGAGTTTTATTATGTCATCTCAAGATGTTCATGGTATTATTATCGGTGTATATGCACCCTAATTAGATGGGTAGTGAAACTAATCTAGATTAATTAGGTTTGGTAACGAGAACATTGTGTCATATGGTTCTTGTTTTACGTCTGAGTTTATTTCCCATTAACAGGGCATGGTGTCTAGGGGAATATAAGTAATCCATTGTTTTAATATAGCAGCATCTAGCACTCCTTCTAGGACATGTTAGTTGTGTATTATAAATCCCTTAAAATGGGGTAATGCTGATGGTTGAGAAGCAGTAAAATAATAAGATAATCATTATAATGGTTTCGAGGATCATGAAGGGAAGATTGTTGATGGATCCTTAGTTATCAATTATCATGAGGAAATTAATAAGGGGATTTAGATACAAGGTACTAAAACCTAGTATGACCATTAAGATGACTCTTCTTAAAATAAAACTTGAAATCCTCCTTGGAAAAAGGGAATAAATTTTTGGTTGATAAAGAAGGGTTTCAATCTGTTCTTCACAAGAAAGAGAGGCCTCAGAAAGACAACTCTCATTTAAAGACCTCAATTATCACACATACCCAGAGTTTCTCACAATCTGACCCCATTTATGCTCCCTTGGTTAAATTTTTAAAAAAATTTCCTATGGACGCCAACATGTTCTAAAACCTAGGGTTTAGGTGAATATAGATAAGGTTGAAAATAGTTTTAGGGAATCTAAAAAAATCCTGTCTAAAATATAACACATTCACAATGTGAAAGTGGTGTTCAGAACCTGAAATTATTAGGTACTCAGAAATTAACACCATGATCAGTTGGTTCACAATAAAAACCCTTTAAGTTAAAAATTAATGAAATTTCTATGCCACTCAAACTTACATGTTCTAAATCCCATTTATATCATGAATGGTATTTCATTTCATGAACCACCTCAACCCATATTTCCTTGGAATCTTCATAGAATACATTCCCACATTGAAAAGTGTATTCACATCATGAAATAATTATAGAACAAAAAAATCTATGCCACTAGCATGAAATTTCAAAACACTGATTTTTAAACAGCTATAACATACCTCAAACATTTAATTACAATTTTAAAATTTTTGTTTATTCAAAAAAAACAAGTCAATAATTAAGAATTAGGTTGATTCAAAAATCATTTTTTATTTTTTTCAAGATATTTACCCAAACATTCTTTTCTTTAAGAAAGAAAGAAGTATC
Organism: Viscum album; assembly: GCA_963277665.1. Lineage (NCBI taxonomy): Eukaryota > Viridiplantae > Streptophyta > Magnoliopsida > Santalales > Viscaceae > Viscum > Viscum album. Next base: position 1,399,122,344 of record OY728121.1, on the reverse strand, counting down.
ATTATATAATAATAACTTTTATCCTTTACGATGAAAGAATGATATTATGAATTATTTATCATATTTACATATTAATTAAATAATTTTAGTAATGTATCAATATATTTCTAGTATTAATAATACATAGATAATAAACTGTGACTCTTGAACTATATATCATAAATAAATTTTATAAATATTAAATATTTAGAAAAATAGTTTTTTAAAGTATAATTAAATAAGTAAATTTATATTTTAACTTATGTTGTTTTATTCAAAAATAAACTAAAATTATTAATAATTTATTCATTGTGTAATTTGAATAGTAATTTATTCATTGAAACTAATTTTGGGAAAGTAATACTGATATTCTCAAAGTAAAATGATTGAAAAAATTTACTACTCAATGTAATCCAACAAGTTGAATGTGATATGATATTTATTGTACATCATAGGAAATAAATAATGTTTTGAGTCATATGTTTACCCAAAAAATTATTTTATAAGGTATTTATTATTTATATGAAAGACTATTTAATTTTTGAATGATTCATATAATTTCCTATTTACATGATTTATTGAACATAAAAAATTAATCTGTATACATTTACATAAAAAGATAAAATAAAATAAAATAATGAAGTATTTATTATTACTATTTGAAATTTTCATTCCTCATATGAATATTTAATTTTTAACAAAAAATTGTAATTACATTTTGATATTGTTGTTGTTATAAAATTAAAATATTAATTTATATATAATTTCAATCATAGTTTATAATTTTCATTAAAGAAAAACTATTTTCTTAAGTATATTTTTCATGGATAATGTTCTCTTAATTATAGGATGGGTTTTATGAAAGGTGTTTATTTTAAAATTTTCAATAATTAATTATCAAACATATAATAATAATGAAATAATAAAACATACAAATGTAACCACTAATAATAAAAGAATAAATTTTAATATAGATAAATATTTGATTTTTTATGATATGATTTTACATAAGAATATGCTTAAAATATTTGTAATTTAAATGATAAAAATTTCAATTCATTTTTAATCATTATGTTTAAATTTTCTTTTGGTGAATTTTAAGTGTTTTTGTGGAAGGGATATTTTTTTTAAATAGAAAAAAATAAATATTACATTTATCAAGACATTTATGACATTATAATGATATAAATACGACACAAAAATTATAATTTTTTTCTAGTATTAAATATTATTTATTGAGTATAATAATTCACTTAAAAATTATATTATTAATTTAATCAATTGTAAATCAATGTTCAAAACCTAGGTTATATTTTACTTTAACTAATGATTATTTCTTATTATTTTCATCAAATAAAATTTGTATACAATGAATTTCATGGTTGAGAGTGTTGGAATGTAAATGAAACAAATAGTTCATTATATTAGCCCATTTAAACTTATATTAATCTTAAATATTCATTATATTTGTCCAAACTCATAAAGATATGAATAATTTTTTTAAAAATACCACACCTAGTTTATATGAACACCCCTCAACCCCATTCAAATCACTCCAAAAATATTTTCTTTATATAAATAATACCTAAAAAACTCTCTACAGATCCCTAGATATGTCCCTTAGGCAATGTCCTAGGAAAAAATCATCTTCTGATGGTCTTAGAATCAATACTTTGGAAATTCTACAAAGTTAAACGCATAGTTCCCCATGTCTCTCTTTAGATTTTTTTTTTATTATTTTCCCATGAAACATAATCATAAATCCTCTAATCTTTCTTCCATGATTCTATTTTCATGTTACAAAGATTATATTAAGCAATTATTAATGAGATATTACCCAATGCCTCACGTCAAACCTGTTTCTAAAAGATGTTAAAGTCTCGAAATATGAGTTTTAAAAACTATATATTCTCTTTTTTTCATATCTTATTACCCATTGAATAATATATTTTATCCTTAAAATTTAATTCATAATACTATTATAATTATAGTATATTAATTTTTTAAAACCCAAATATTTATTATTTTCCCCCTTATTTAAAACTATTTTAATAAAATATAATTATCTTTGGAGTTTTTATTCTACCAAAAGGAATTATTTCAATTTATATTAATGTATTACTTTTATACATATTCAAAAAAATCGATTTCGAGATAGAATATACCATAAATAATCAAATAATATCATTTTTATTATTATTTAAGGGTTAAATAACAATGATTCTAATGAGATTAAATGTAAAATGTCATAGTTATATATAACAATACTAAATTGATAATTCTAAATTTTATGGAACTTTTGGATGGTGAGCTTTTATCGTTACCATTACACCAAAGAAGATCATCAACTATGAACTAAAAAACATAAAAATATTAAACTGTAGAAAAAATAATTTAGTAATATAAGAAAAGAAATGAATTAAAAAGTGTAAATAATAAAAAATAAATATTATAAAAAATCTAAAAAAATTAATTTTAAATATAATTTTACAATTCAGGTTGTTAGAAGAGTGTGTGAAACAAGTTGGGACTTTATGTAAGGGTTTATTTCCAAACCGAAATTCTTGACAATATTGTTCCATTATTCCTTATATTCTCTTTACTGTCTCATAGAAATTATACATAACAAATATATTTATGTTTGATTTATATTTTTTATATATTTATATCCCCATTTATTACCTTATGGAGTTATTTTTCCTACCCAATATTGATCATAAATGAGTTTCCCCAACTCTTTTTATTTCTTTTGATTATGTTATCTATCCACCATATCTCTCTCTTGAGTTAATTTTTCATCTATTTGTACATGTTATTTAATATCATTGATATATTATATATTATTTCAAATATTTAAATACTTTTTTTTCTAATGTTAACTTCACTTTATATCCCTTTCTTTATAGTTTGTGCATCCTCTATATTAGATAAATCTCATATAATTGTATTTTTATAATATTTCATCTCTCATTTCATTTAGTATATATTGAAAATACATGAACCAATTATATATATATATATATATATATTTATTAATTATTCATGTTTATGTAAGAGGATAATAATATTATATTATTTATTTTATTGTTTATCAATATATTCTTTTCTTATAATAAATTCATTGGAATTATTATTTGAAGGGTGGGGATTGGAGTAATATTTATAATCAATGTATTTGTAAATATCATGAGACAAAATTTATTGGTGTTTACTGTATTGATATTCATTTATGTATGAGGTATTAGTTACAGCAATGACCATATAGTTATGATATATGACATTGTGCATTTCATCATTATGATATTTATTATTTTAACCCATATTATTGGTTATTTCTATTTATATGGATATTTTATATTTTATACATATTCATATGGAAAATATTTATTTAATTAATAATTCAAAATTATAAATTTAATTTATATTATTTTTTTGTTTATATTTTATTTTTTCTCTTTATCAACATCTAATCTGACCCATTTATATTGATTCCCCATTTCCCTATGAATTAGTTATTAATTTTAGCAATCATATACCGATATGAAATGTAGTAATAAAAATGGTTTATCTGTTTTTATGATTTATTTTTCATTCAGTATTTATTTAATGATAAATATATATTTATAATCTTGGTATTAAAATACTATTTATTTTGGATGTTTTCCATGTAATAAATTACCACCATCTTCTAGTATACATATTAGGGGTTTTTATTTTAGTATCCCCACCTCAAGTAACCCAAATAAAGTGCTTAAATATTACATTGGTATAAGATTAAATGGATATAATCACCAAGATCGATAAGTTTACCGGTAATGAAACCTAAATAAATACATGATTACAATTTTATATTAGAAAATAAAATAAAATAAAACATGATAAAATTTCTTGTGTCCATTAATTTCATTCAATGATTCCTTATTCAATTTTTGGGAAATGGAAAACATAATAAAGGGTGATTTCATATAACTAGTAATGGTAATGTACAATATAATCTACCCTGAGTAAATAAATAATAATCAATATTGAAGAGCAATTAATCAAAAAACACTCCATTCAATCAACCAATTGAGTTCTATGTGCATCCATGACTAATATGAAAATTTCAATCTGATATATAATAGAAACAAAATTCATAAAAAATATAAAGCATAATCGGCCATTTATGCTCTTACTATCAAGGACCCAAACATGATATCATTAATACTACCACTAGTTCCTTTTAAAATAAATATTTTATATTATAAATGCCTCTAAACCAACACATATACACCAAAAACTGGGCAGACTACAAAGGAGAAGGCGCAGACAAGGATACCGAGCATAAAATAGCAACCACTAGAGCATAGCTCACCAGATTGGAAGAGTGATAGTGTATGGAAACTTCCATTGGGACTTGGAACTGTGAATCTTTTCATGGGGAAATTCATGACAATTAGCCAAGAATCTGGATAGCTTGTATCCTTCAAGAAGCAATGCTGGGGAGGGGTTGTTTCATGTGTCCTAGGTCATGTGCCTTTAATGTAATGTATTGGGTTGTGTATGGTATTTTTTTTTGGGAATATGTTTAATGTAAGGGTTCTCCTTGAACGATTAAAAGGGGGATTTTCCAAAATTAAATAAAAAACAAGGCCTTACATCCATTTAAGGGGGAAGGAATACACAAAATATCCAATTATTATTATATGATTTGATAGGCTCAATTGATACATTATACCAAAATGTATTGTCTAATGAGGCCCACTAATACTTCTGGTGAAATCTATAATTAAGCCCCACATCTCAAATGAATTACTGAATAATTCCTAATATAATTAATGATCAAAATAATTTAATCTCAAAATTCATTTTAAAACAGTAATTATCCTTATTGAATTGAAAATATGGAACAACCATATTTCCATAGTAAATGAAATAACAGTATTAATAACGATCTTTCAATTAAAACTATATATATAAATGTTTTATGGTTAAAACAATATAAAATATGCTAAAATGATAATTAATAAATATATATTACTGAAAATATGTACATGAATGCGAAAAATAATGTTCAATGAAAATTTTTGGGGGATCGACAACATGGTCATAAGAATGTGAAGGAACAAAATCCTGATTCTGTAAATGGTGATAGAATACCATCAACTATTTATAAACTGAGGATGGAAAAAATGGAATTTATACTAAAAACTAGTGCTAAAATGGATGGAAAAAAATTAAAAATAACTTTCTATAGATATTTTATAACTTTGCTTAAAAAATATGTAATAAATAATTTACAATATTCTTCTTAAAATTTTAGGAAATAAGGAATTATTTATTTTTATATAAACAAAATATTTTCCAAATAGTGTAAATTAATTTTATATGAAAAAAAATTGAAACTTGTAGACAAATATAGATAATGAATAAAAATTACCAGGGTTGAAAATGATGTTCATGTCGTATATGTGAAAAAGAACATTCCTTTCAGATATTTTTTGAATAAAGACAAAATAAACCTATTAGGAATATTTTAAAAAGGATTACCATATGAAACATTTAATGAAACTAAAACATGTTTGAAAATGACTTTTACAAAATCATTGGATATAGAAAAATTACATTCTTGAAACATTTTAGATAATCACATCATGGAAAAAAATAATCTCGACCAAATAAAATAAACAAAGATGTATTTTCATAAAACATTATTTTTTTCTTTGAGTATCGAAGCGATGAAATTATACAATAAAACAATGTAACATAAAAAATAATCTTTATATAGTAAAAAATATGGGGTATATGAAGAGAAAGAGAATATAATTGTTCTAATACACACACTATCATGAATATTCCATAATAAGAATGACATTTTAAATTAACCCATTACATCATTAAAAACATATTATTCAAAAACCATAAAATATTAATTATTAAAAGAATCATTAAATGCCACAAATAAAGATGAAATAATTATATACTTTGTCAATGGGTCGGTATATAATCCATATAAAATAAATTAACTACTTATTATAAACATATATTATTGTAGTGGAAATAATAATGAATTACCACTACCTCAAGTCAAAATTACTTCGTATTCACTCATAACCTCCAATATAATAAATATAAATTTATTATAATTATATATAAAATTGATATTAATATTTTTAATATCATTTTAATTTCACCAAAAACTATATATCACCTAATTTTTTATAATTCTTGATTAACATAACATCCAAGGTGTTAATTGTTCTATTTTTTCATGTATGTTATGGTTTGGTAGTTTTGATCCTTGAATATTGGTTCTCATTTCTTTATCTCCAAAATATATATCCTTGAATATTTATTATATTTACATATGAAATAAAAATTTTCAATCAAACATGAAAGGAGAACGTAACAAAATAATTACATCACTTCATTGTAGTCGTAGTCCCCACACACTCATGAACGAAGTTAACATTCCCTAAAAGATTATGAAAGGGTATGAAGGTAAGTAAAATATAATATTTCAAGAATAACACTTATGACATTTATTTTATATATATTCATTTCATATATTATAATAACCATCCTTTTAAGAGGTTATTAAAAAATAAGGACATCACTTCTTAGAGGGGGTAGTTCACACATATGCACATTCGGGGATTTGATTTCACATTTGATTTAAAATGTGTTGATAACGGGTTATAAAGTAAAAATATTTTCATTTTAAAGTATATAAAATATAAAATTTTTTACATGTTCAAGGTATGGACACAATTTAAGGGTATAGATGAATTAATAAAATTAAAGAACTCGGTTAAGAGTTATTCCACTTATTTTGAAAACCTCCTATGTCATATAACATAATACTTATTAGGATGATATTAGGGAAATAAAAATTATTTATATGAAGTGTATTACGAATATTGGAAGTTATTTTTGTTGTTATTTCTTGAGTTAAGTGGCTAAAATATCTGGAATAAGAGTCGAGAGTGGGTTCTCATTCCCAGGGAGATGGAGGACAGTCTTTCAAATACACGAAATATTAATATATATAATAAATTACCAACTTCTGTAAAATGGATCCAAATATCCATGTAATAACCAATAAATATTATAAGGTTGAAATAAAATCAAAAAATAAATTCATACATCATTATGTTACTTTTAAAACCATATATCTTCTTCTTACCTCGTCATTACCCCCTTTTATCATAATGGTGGTAAACAAACACTTCAATCATTAATGGTAATTAAAGTAATTTAAAAAATTAAAAGGGGAATATAAATATATAATTAATTATGTTTTCCAAATTTTTACAACCCATTGAGTTATTATATGATTTTTTAAATTTTTTAATTATTTAAAAATATTTTTTAGGCATTAAATACCATTTAATGTCATTTTCAATACTATTTAGTTATCATGATTTTATAGGAATCAAGATAATAACTAATAAGAATATATATGATTTTAAAATTCCTAATACAGTATAATTATCTATGTAATATGTTTTAGGCCATAATTCAAATAATAAAAATTACATTTAATGTTTCAAAAATCATTTCCTTTATTTTTCTACTGTTTACACCAGTGATACATTAGTGCTAGGTAAGCGTTCAATGTAATCATGAAATCTGTTGAAATTAGTAATAAATTAAAAAAATTAGTTCAATAATTATGTCACGACCTATCCTCGGGGCCCGTGCTGTGACTACCCCAAACCCGTCTTCCATAGCCCAGGGGCTGGTGACTAGCACCAAAGGCGTAAATCCCTAAGCTGGGAAGGCATTGTCTTTATAAAAGTAAACAAACACAATAGAGTGAGAAAAAGGTAGTAAACACTAAGTAAAACTGAATACAAAAGAGTGTGATGGAAAGTAAATGGGCTAGTATACAAACCCAACTGAACAACAAGTAAAAATAAAAGGGACAAACAGCTGAAAGTAAGAGCAGCTCCTGGACTGTCTACCGAGGATTCCTACCTGAAGGGTAGGTACAGATAGCCACCTCATCATTCATGTCTGTCAGTCTCCTTTGTGTGTCGACCCGTCGCAAGGTCCACCTCCGGGTACCGTCCAGTCGAGGTGCTCTCGGTCACCATCATCACTGTCCGTCATCTGCATCCAACGTAATGAGGTGAGGGCATAACTTGTGCTGGAGTGAGTATAACAATACACAGTAGGGACCCTGAGACCTCCAAGCTATCACAATATCCACTAAGGATAAACCACAAAGTACAATGATACAATCATGAAGTACCAACCAATTCCTACTTAGGTATATGCCCATACATATACCAAAGTTACTAGTCACAACCCGAGTCCAGCTCTCGATCCCAATCACAACCCAGTCCACACAGAATGTAAAGTCAATCACAACGATTATAAAGATTGAAAGACAAGACGCAGCTCACATAGGTGTACAACTAACGAAGAGGGGTAGAGATGATTAAATGTAGCCTCTGAATCATCTTCTCTACCAAACCCACGTAGGATCCTGGAACAATATCAGCGCTGTCGAACCCACGTAGGATCCTGACACAAAAGTCGTCCTTGTCGAACACACGTAGGATTCCAGTATAGTAGTCATCGTTGTCGAACCCACGTAGTATCCCGGTACAGAAGTCACTGTTGTCAAACCCAAGAACGATCCCAGTATAGAATTCATCACTGTCAAACCCACTTAGGATTCTGGTATAATGGTTGTCGATGTCGAACCCACGTAGGATCCTGGTACAGAAGTCACTACTGTCGAACCCACGGAGGATCCCGGTACAGAAGTCATCACTCTCGAACCCACATAGAATTATGGTACAGTGGTTGTCATTGTCGAACCCACGTAGGATCCTAGTACATAAGTCACTGCTGTCGAATCCATGTAGGATTCTGGTACAGTGGTTGTCTTTATCGAACCCACGTAGGATTCTAGTACAGAAGTCGTCAACGTCACAGCTAGCTCTAGGGTTCCCGCACACAGCACGCTCGATTCCGGGAGGGTACGCTCCTCGAGAAAAAGGGCTCAATACATAAACCATCACTATGTCCTTAGTTTATATTTCCAATAGTTCGATCTCATCATAAGGATCCCAATGCGACAGACGGTGCATCAATCGGATGCTCGGTCTGAGAGTTATTGGCATTTCCATTCCAAGGGGCCGGTTGGATTTTGGGTACAATCCAACACGGCCATACTCAAACTTCATCCTAATCCTATGTGGAATATTCCAAAAGGACCGTCTCATCAAAAGGAACCCAACTTAGTTGACGGCACACCAATCGGACTTCCGGTCCTTATGTTATAAGCGTTTCCGCTCCAAGAGCCCGGGTGGTTTCGTGTTCGAACCAACCCAGCCATACCCATACATTGCCAAAACCTTGAGTGTGATAGACCAAAACAACCGTCTCGATCCATGAAATCATATGAAACTGATGGTGCATCGATCGGAGGTCCGAAACTCAAATTATGAGAGAAAAACCAAAAGTTGCCCGAAGAAGGGGGTCTCGGTCCTGTCTAACCCGGCCTAACCCACCCTGGGTGGGCCTGAACCGGGTCGACCCGACCCGGGTCTAGGTCTAGCCTGGTAGGGAACGACCCAGCCCAGCGACTGTGGCCCAGCCCATGCGATAGGTAGCCCGGCCCGCGTGCCAGGTGGCCCGGCCTGGTGGCTGGCTACAGCTCGGCAAGCTCGGCGAGCGCGAAGCGGGGGGGGGGGGGGGGGAACGACCCCCTGGTTCACTAAAATGGTGGCGCAAGCTGGCACCGCCCATTTCTCTCGGAACTCTTAAGGTGGCTTCTTCTCCACCGCTGAGGCGGCCTTCCGCCGGCAGCGCGTGAGGGGCGCCGCCGCACTCTTCCGCGGGCCACCGAAGTTGCTCTGATGGTCCATTTTGCCTCCCGTCTGCACCTACAGCCTCGTCGGGTATTTCTATTCATTGCAACAGCCTTAAAAAAAAATTCCATTCCATTCACCCATCACCCATCAAACCGCATATCACGAACAAAATGGCGGAGGGTTCGAACTTGTTCTTTAGCCCGTACCCTCCGCATTAGAGGCTGAAACAATTATCCAACATATATTCGCCAAGGTACTAGGGTATAATTTTATTTAAATAAAAATTACACAAAACTCCCTAAATTGTATTAAGAACGTTTTTAATGATGCAGAAGTCAGTGTCGTGGAGGACTGATGTCATTCTGTCAACGTCGGAAGGAGTGGAGCCCAGTGTAGTCGAGTTGAGTTGACACCGTCAGTACACTCCGTGGGCAGCGGTGCTTCCCATCCCTACTCCGGTTGAAGAAGGTAACAGGTGATTCTTCACATTCTTCGAGACGTGGATCATTCTTCGATGAAGAACGACATTCTTTGGTGAGAGAATAATAATTCCATCAAAATATCCCCACAATAGAATTTTTTACAACGCAAATAAAATAATTGGCTCCCCAATTAAATATTGACATGCATTTCAAAATTATTCAAACACACGAAACAATTAATTAAGTTGACTCACTTAATTAATTTCCATGGGTTTGGAAAGAATTTCAAAGGTCACATAAAATTAATAACATGGGTGTGTTGGCACTTTAATGGAAGTCCAAGAGTTAAAAGGAGTTCAAGGGAGTTTAAAGGGAAGGTGAGGAGTTAGGTTTTCATGTGGGCCCTGCCACACAATATCCTCTCATGGGAGGTTATGTGGGGGTGGGCCCCACCTCCAACTGTTACTGTCACATCCAAGGGTTGAGTCACACTATCGGCATCAGTGTGTGGTCACTAGGTCTCCTCCAGTAGGAATATTGAAAGAGAGGGTCAAGTCAACAGTTTTATCCAGAATCTCTTAGTATTATCCACACAAAAGGCAGGAAATCAAACATACAAGGTCAAGTGTCTTTTATTACTATATGTCAAAGTACATAGACACAAAGAAACCACAAAAAAATGACATCAACAAAGCTAGAAGTTTCATGAACAAACAACTCTATGCCTGGAACTAGTCCCGCTCCTGTCCACCTGCTCTCGAAGTTCATTAGTCATAGACCTCAAATTCCTAATGTTGAGCTCCCCCATGTCCAACCGTTCCTTATGGTTGGGTGGACCTCCTGGTGGCAGTGGTGGTAGGTCCTCCAAATATCGTCCACCACCTACTACTCAGCCCGCTCCTCTGCCATGTCCGCCTGCTCCTAGCGGACCACCATGGTTGAACCTCTGCCTCTGCCTGGGAGTTCCATCTATTTCCTGCTGCTCATCTTCTAGGCGGTTTGGGTAGTCTCAATCCATGTGACCCTACCCAATGCATGCATAGAACTACCTACTTCTCGTATGGCTAGCTGTGTCTCGTGTTCCCCGCACAACTGAACCTGAGTCGTGCAGTCGACCACCTGTGGGTCTGGTCCTCTTAGACCCTTGCGTCATCTGTCTACTGCTGGCTGCAGAATACTCTACTACATGTTGCCCTATGGTGGGTCTTGCTATATGTGACTGGTCAGCGAGAAAGATCTCCACTAGGAGGGCACGCTCCAGTACCCCCGCCTGCATCGGAATGTTGAGGGAGATCATCAAAGCTCTGATCTCATGCCTAAGTCCAAACTTAAAGGTCGGGGCCCTGAAGAGTGGGTCACGTACCATATTTGTAGAGTAGCGCAAGGGGTCAGTGAACCTCGCTGAGTACTGAGCTACTGTAATGTTGCCCTACTGCAGATGATGTAACTCTTGAATCTGCACCGCATGAAGGGTGACTGGTACAAACTCTGCCTAGAACTGGATCTCAAAGTCTTTTTAGAGTAGTGATGCCTCATCATTAACCTGGATCATTAGGCTCCCCCATCTTCCTGCCACTTATTTCAAGAGACTCGCAACACGGATCACCATGAGGTCGGATGCTGTCCCTACCAATATGAATACTCTCTCAACAGCCTCCATCCAATCCTCAACTGCATGTGGGTCTGTATCTCCCTGGAACCTAGGCATCCTCTGGAACTAGAACTCATGAAACACACTCAGGCGGTGTGAACTCCTTGCTGCTAGAACTGGTGGTATCGGTGACGCAGTGGGTTGGGGAACCGCTGGTACCTCCGCTATGATGCGGCCCTACACTGAAGCCTCGTCGCTTGGTGGGCTACCATTTTGTACGTAACTTGGATCCCTAGTTGGCTGCCTTCGTTGGGCCATCCTGAAATGAAACAGGTGTTCCACGGTTAAAACAGTATATCTGGTGAGATGACACTAAGTATTCACAATGAAAACTTTTCCAAAGGAAACACACACGAAATCAGTGTTTTCGTCCACTAAGTCTGAGATCAGAAGTCAGAGTCCTAGTGTATGGATACGTTAGTCGCTACAACAACACTGGTTTCCCTAAACAGATAACCACACCCAAAACACATAACACTATTGATGTTAAAATAATAAATGTTCAAGTTTTGCGGTATAACCGACTTCTCGGATGATAATTTGTCATGACCCATCCTCGGGGCCTATGCTGGGACTACCCCAAGCCCTCCTTCCATAGGCCAGGGGATGGTGACTAGCACCAAAGGCGTAAATCCCTAAGTTGGGATGGAATTTCCTATATAAAATTTAAAAAACACAACAAAGAATCTAACAGGAAGTAAACACTATGTAAAACTAAATACAAAAGAGTGTGATGGAAAGTAAATGGGCCAGTATACAAACCCAACTGAACGACAAATACAAGTAAAAGGGACAAACAACTGAAAGTAAGAAATGCTCCAGGATCGTTCTCCAGGGATTCCTACCTGAAGGGTAGGTACAGATGGACACCTCATCATTCACGTCCGTCAGTCTCCTCCATGTGCTGACTCGTCGCAAGGTCCACCTCCGGGTACCGTCCAGTCGTGAAGCTCTCACTCATCGTCAGCGCTGTCCGTTTTCATCATCCCACACAACGAGGTGCGAGCATAACACGTGTAGGGGTGAGTATAATGATACTCAGTAGGGACCTCGAGACCCTCAAGGTCTCACAATATCCACTAAGGATAAACCACAAAGTAGAATGATACAATCACGAAGTACCAACCAATTCCTACTTAGGTATATGCCCATATATATACCTAAGTTACTGTTCACAACCCAGCTCCAACTCTCAATCCCAATCACAACCCATTCCACATAAGAATTAAAGTCAATCACATCAATGATAAAGATTAAAAGACAAGACTCTTCCCACACAGGCATACAACTCACAAAGAGGGGTAGAGATGATTATATGAAGCCTCTGAATCATCTTTTCTGTCGAACCTAGGTAGGTTCCTGGAATAATATCAGTGTTGTCGAACCAACGTAGGATCCTGGCATAGAATTCATCGCTGTCAAACCCACGTAGGATTTTGGTATAGTTTTTATCATTGTCGAACCCACATAGGATCCTAGTACAGAAGTCACTTTTGTCGAACCCACGGAGGAACCCGATACAGAAGTCATCACTATCGAACCCACGTAGGATTCTGGTACAGTGGTTGTCACAGTCAACCCCATGTAGGATCCTAGTACAGAAGTCACAGCTGTCAAACCCACGAAGGATCCCAGTACATAAGTCATCACTGTCGAACCCACATAGGATTCTGGTATAGCAGTTGTCGTAGTTGAACCCACGTAGGATCTTAGTACAAAAGTCACTACTGTCGAACCCATGTAGGATTCTCGTATAGTGGTTGTCGCTGTCGAGCCCACGTAGGATCATGGTACATAAGTTATAAGGCCACGGCCTTAAACCTTACTTAATATTTAATTAAATGAATAATTTACATTGAGGATCTTTTCAGGTTTAGAGTTTTAGAGAATTAGATCATAAATCATGAATTTAATTCCACATTTAAACAAAGTGGTTACATAAAAGATAGTATTCATTTTTTCCGATCAACTAAAACATATTTAAAATAAAACATGGATTCTTTCTTGACACTTCCTTGACACTACCATCATATCATGCACCTTTCCCATGACTTGTGAAAAACATTTCAAAAACATGGGATGAGCATAAAAAGCTCAGTAAGGGATATAAAAGTACGAAAAGAAAACATTAGTCTATGTATGAAATCATACTTTACTCATAAAACATAAGCATTTTAACATACCTCATCAAATAATGAATATATCATAGAAATAATAAGTCATAAAGGTAACTTGAGGCATTCATAACATTCTTACGTAAGGAGTAACCCTCTTGGTTACGTTTGGAATACCCATCACAGTATATTCCCTAAATCTCTTCGGAGAAACCTTAACGTTTAACCCCTTCACGTTACCCAATGCATTGGAGAGCTATATCTGGCTCACCCGCCCTTAGTTTATCACGGAACCACCCATCTTCATAATAATTCTCAAGAACCATAACATAATCATATCACATAAAACATGCATAAAGGAAACATAACATTTCCACTTTTCAATCACAAGATATCAATACAACACATTGATATAAAAACATTATCAAATCCATTTTCAATACCAAAATAGAAGAAAAGTAAAACATGGTATTTATTTTTCATTTAAAAAAGGTATGGCTTTTATAGGAATCCAAAACTCAAATAATGGTCACGACGGCGGAGAAGTTGTTGTCGCCGCATACGTACGAAAAAAACATTCCCTTTTGTAATTTAGTAAAACGCTTCGTATAAAAAGATTCCTTTTGGGTAAACGTAAAAGTCAAAGGGGTTTATACACCGTATAAAAGAAGGTTGTGTATAAAACCAAATATGCCTCAATGAAAGAAGATTGAGACGAAGTCCCATACAATGACGGTATCTTTGGATTAAGGATAAATCAATTACATAATTATGTGTGACAAACAAATAAACTGAATATAAGTGTATATTGAGTGTAAAACAATCAGAGGTTATTCACACATATTCATAGAATGACATATTCAAGGAGTGAATGTTTATCCCAATGAATCAAAATTGGGTTAAGAAGTTCCCTTGCAAAAATTCGACAGCCTAACAGCGTCACTTCAAAATTTAGAAAATGAGTCGATGAGAGAGAAAATGGTATCTCGTAACTTGGAAATAAAATTTACATAAATAAGGATATATAATAACATATCCCAACATAATTTTATGTGAATTAAAATACATAACAAAATAAGTCTTTTAAAAAGAGGAGGGTGAAAGGTCCCCTTACCGAGTTGGGTATCTTTCGAAACGTACACCCCATGGAAGAAGGGTCATACAATGAAGATGTAAATAACTATAAATGAAATTATACTACAATAAGTGTATAATAATGGGAAGTACATACACCAATAAAATTAAATAGTGGCAAACGTAGCATAAATGTCACGGGAATAAAAGTGAGATGAAAAATCCCTTACGAAAACTCGGCAGCCTAACAGAGCCACTTAAAACTTCCAAAAATGGATTTATGAGATTAAATAGGGTCTCTCATAATATGAAAAGAAAAATTACATAATTGGGAATATAAAATAACATCCCCAAACTTAATAAAGATGATCTTTAAAGAAATGACATAACAGAGAGTACTTAAAAAGAAAGAGAGAGGTAGGATCCCTTACGAAAATTCAGCAGCCTGACGGCGCCACATAAAAATTATTAAAATGAATTGATGAGAGTAAGAGGGGGTAACTCATCATATGAAAATAAAAACTAAAGTATGGTGAATATTAAAGAACATCCTCCAACATAAGAACATGGAGCATAAATGAAATGACATAAAAAATGGTACTTGAAAAGAAAGAGAGAGGTCTGATCCCTTACCTCGTGTCCGACATGACTCGATCGTTCTTTAATCTCCGAAATAATAAAATTTGGTCAATTTATAATTTCTTAATGTCCTCCTTTAAATATTATTATTCATTTAATATCACATATTACAATGTTATAATAATTGGTTAATAAGGTGAGTTCATATCAGACATTTTTGTCCATGTTCGGTACATGAGTAAAAATTGAACTTGTTGGAAAAGAATTTTACATGTAGTTATAGGTACATCATATCCAGAACAGTATGGATGTTTTAAATATTATATATATCCAGTATATATTCATTTTATAATATTCCATAGCATTTGGAGATAAAAAATTAAAAGCACCGTTCATGGAGACGGTAGGTCATACGTACGCATGAACACTACTTTCAATTTTTGTCATATTAATGGAATTAAAACAAAATGAGAGATATATATATTATAATTCCAGAATGATATCCATAATTTATATGTAATATATTACATATATATCCATCATATATATGTACTTATAATAGTACATAACATTTGAAGATAAGAAATGAAATGTACTGTTCATGGAGACGGTAAGCCGTACGTACGCATGAATGCTACTTTCATTTATTTTTTTTGTATTAAATGGAATTAAATAATAATTATATAAAGGTATATTATAATTCTAGTAGGATATCATATGTAATACCATTAATTCAATACTTTATACGTCCCACATATGACATTAACGAATCAAATCATTTTGAGGGGGCGGTAGTCCGCACTTCCTAAAATGAAGATATCGCGTTTACCCATAATGGAAACCATAATGTTACGCCATAATTGAAAAATAAAGAAGCATAAGGGAAAAAATAAACATATTATATATCATATATAAATATAGTGACATCTTAATGGCCACCATTGAAGGTTTTAAAATAATATTGAACAATCATCGTTTCGTGAGGCAGTAATTCGCCATCCACAGAAACAGTATGTACTTTAACAATTATACAGAGGTGTGTGAAAGTGTAGCTCAAATAAATATTATAAAAACATTATAGTATATTTATTATACTGGTTTTGTTACAAAAGAAAATAATAAAAAGAGTTTAGGTGTTTGGAGAAGAAAAATAAAACAATAGAACACAAGGGAAGACATTACCTTTAAATCGGGTAACTCTCTTTGATTTGAGCTCAAAGGCTTCCTTGGAAAGGATTCTTCCCAAAGTTAGGCTTCAATAATGAAGATATTGATGTGGAGAGATGAAATGGGCAGGGTTTGGCCGAACCAAATGCTTTAGAGGTGTGTGTATGGTGGTAGATGTGGGGTCCTTTTATAAGAGTAGAGGAGGGGCACTGTTGAAAAGTTATAAAATATTACTTTATTATAAAATTATTTTCGAATTTTAAAGGTCCCAAAAGGATATATTTAGAAGATATGGTGATACAGATTCTCAATCCACCCATAAAATAGGTTTGTGACAAGTTTATGACTTAGATTTCACCATATCTTCTCATTTTATTTAAATCATTCATTTATGAGGTAATCACTGCGTCATCACGGTGTCATAAATAAATAAATTTATTTAATTTCTAAAAATTATAAAAAAAATATCATGATGTAGGAAATCTTTTTATCTTTCTAATTAATATTTATAGTCAAAAATATTACTTATATAACCTAATGTAAAAATTGTTTTAGTAAAACAACACATGTTTGTGACATTTTAATTTTAACTTTAAATAAAAATGTATTAATGTCATTTTCCAACCAAAGTGGCTCCATGGGGTCCCCAAGTTGACCCATGGATTTTCATGGTCAGCCATGGCTCATCAAATAAGGGTAGAACATGTTTGAAGGTCATTTCATATTATTATAACATTATCTTTACCTTAAATTACACTAATTATCTCTAATCGCGATTAAAAACTTAAGAGTAACTATTCACCAAAAAATTATTTTAACCTCATTGAACCACATTTTACATCCTAATGAAAACCATGTATGTCGGATTTTTGAAATTCAAACCACAGAAGTGGTATTGTTTCATTTAAATGAAAAAATAGTTTTTAAACTACCACTTAGTGGTTTCACTATTCATAAAAAATTGGAGTTTTTCAGAAAAATACCAAAACTTCACCCTAAGATTAATTTGATATTCCGAATTCAAAAATGATGTCTAGTTTACAAAATTCAAAAAATATAAGTTACATTAATTAATTTAATAATTAATTTCCTCTGTCAGAACAAATAGCGTGTTTTTATGAAACAATTTATATCAAAAGATTCACACTAGTTTAAGTCCAATTTCAAAGTGAAATTAATTCCAAAGACCACTATTGGATTAAATGGTAAAAATATATTATAATTTAAATTTAAAAACAATTCAAAAGATAATCTAATAATATAAATAAATTAGATTAAAAATAGGTTTTGAATTAAAATACAACATTTTCACTATTCATTAAAAATTGAACTTTATCGGAAAAATACCAAAAATTTACACAAAGTAAATTTTGATGTCTCGATTCTAAAGAAGAATTTTATTTTGACGAATATAACACATAAAATTTTCAAAAAGTGGATTTAAAATAGGTTCACCATCAAAAGGCGGTTAATCGACCTTTTAAAGAATATTAGAATGTTTACGCTTAAAATTGGATTCACTCACATTTTTAAACCTCTAACATTTATTGTAAAAAGTAAAAATATTTGACAAATATATATAATCATTTTTTAGATAGTTCTGTTCATTCCCGCCATTACAACAGCTAGTCGTTAACTACCATTTAAAATAATATTATTTTATTATTAGAGAGCAATGTAAGATTCCCAAGAAACTCGTTGTTACGTATTGGGTACGCCATCGAGCATAGCATCCCATTTAAAGTAATATAAATATTTTATTCAAAAATATGGATAAATGTGAAAATGACATATTCTTTATTTACCTGGGGTGTTACATCCTTCCCCCCTTTTGAGAATTGTGTCCTCGCAATATTAAAATTGGGCTTGGAAACTTCATTGAAAATCCCATATTGGAACAAGAGTCAGTAAAACAATCACTTTAATATAAAGAAAGAGAAGTACAAAGGTCACCCGAGTTAACCCATACTAGGATTCGATGTAGGAAAACATGGATATGGAGGAAAAAACAAAGGGTCATGTTCTGTGTGAGAGTGATAGTAAACATGTCTAGGATAAAGTTAACCATAAAGAAGGCCACAAACTTGTGATGGGTTAAACGGTATTCGATTCCCCAGTAGGAAAAGTTAATAGACAACATTTTTGTTTTAAGTTACTCTTAATTGAGGAATTTATTTTTGAGCTTAACTAAATCATAATGAAACATACTTACTTGTCACGTAGACTTTCAACATTTACTATATTCCTTAATCAAACTCATATTTTCACCAAAAGACGAGTATTTAGGAAGACTTGTTTTCATTAAGAGTACAAATATCAACTTCTTGAGAATAACCTAATCCACAAAAGATAACTATGTATTTCCCATGTCTTTAGACAAAAACCAAAACCAAAAATTGTTAGCATGAGATCAGATAATCCACAAAATTATAATCCTTTATAAAAAGAAAATCTATTCTTAATCTCCAAAATTTGTCCAAAAAAACCCAAAGTTCAACAAAGACCATTCGATAAACAATTGTCCATAAAATTTTTCAAAGTAAACCAAACTAATATTGAAACCCAAATATTTTAAGGATTTAATCACATTGTCATCCAAGGTACAAAATATCTTTTATCTCGAAATAACATCTGTTGCTCTTAAATTATCATATCGAAAAGTAATTAACATAATCACATATCCTCTCTGATAGGTTAATCATTTCCATAGATAACCCAAAATAAACTTACTCTTGATTCCTAAAATCATATAACTAAAAATAATTAGTCAATATAACACGGGACTTCATGTAGCCCAGTGGTAGTCGATAAATACCAGTCGCACTTTGGTTGTGGGTTCGATTCCCGCAGCTTTGTCTGATGCGACGGGTTGTCACACGGTCTGCGTGTTGTCCTTTTTCCAAAACTATATAATTCTTAAAACATTCCCCAAAATGAGATAAAATCTTCAAAAATAATCATAACATATTTCAACCTCCAGTTTATCTCATGCCTTTCATTTTCCATCATAACATATAATAACCCATAATTACCTCAAAAGTAAGAATCATATAAACTCTAATGGTTACCTTTATAATTATTACCTGAACTTCCACATCGATTGGTCATCTCGTACATTATGCATTACAGAACATACCAAGGTTCAGGTGGTTGATCATGAATCCTTGATAGTTGGTTTAGAACAACGATGAGTTTCCTCATTGAATCCCCCATTTCATCCAGTCTCTTAATCAGAGAACCACCATAGTTTCCTTCAAACCTGTTGTCACTTGGGTGTCTGCTAGATCCATCTGTTCACTAAAAATAGAGATTTCAGTGTGAGTATACCAACAAAACCATCATGTACTAATGAGGAAGATAAACAATTATATATACTTACTCATTCACTTTATCTAAAACTAGGACTCTTTCTGAAATCCTAAACATTATGGTAATGTCACTTATTCTTAGAGAATACCCTAACCTCTAAAGTAATCTAAACCGACCTCTGATACCAACTATAAGGCCCCGGCCCTAAACCTTACTTAATATTGAATTAAATGAATAATTCACATTGAGGATCTTTTTAGGTTTAGAGTTTTAGAGAATTAGATCATGAATCATGAATTACATTCCACATTTAAACAAATTGGTTACATAAAAGATAGTATTCGTTTTTCCCATCAACGGAAACATATTTAAAATAAAACATGGATTCTTTCTTGACACTTCCTTGAAAATACCATCATATCATGCACCTTTCCCTTGACCTCTGAAAAACATTTCAAAAACTTGGGATGAGCATAAAAATCTTAGTAAGGGATATAAAAGTACGAAAAGAAAACATTAGTCCATGTATGAAATCATACTTTACTCATAAAACATAATCATTTTAACATACCACATCAAATCATTAATATATCATAGAAATCACAAGGCATAAAGGTAACTTGTTGCATTCATAACATTCTTACGTAGGGAGTAACCCTCTTGATTACGTTTGGAATACCCATCACAGTATATTCCGTAAATCTCTTCGGAGAAACATTAACGCTTAAACCCTTCGCGTTACCCAATGCATTGGAGTGCTATATCGGGCTCACCCGCCCTTAGTTTATCATGGAACCATCCATCTTCATAAAAATTCCAACGAACCATAACAAAATCATATCACATAAAACATGCATAAAGTAAACATAACATTTCCACTTTTCAATCACAAGATATCAATACAACACATTGATATAAAAACACTATGAAATCCATTTTCAATACCAAAATAGAAGAAAGGTAAAACATGGTATTTATTTTTCATTTAAAAAAAGGTATGGCTTGTAGAGGAATCTGAGGCTCAAATAATGGTCACCACGGCGGAGAAGTTGTTGTCGCCGCATACGTACGACAAGAACATTCCCTTTTGGCATTTAGTAAAATGGTTCGTATAAAAAGATTACTTTTGGATAAATGTAAAAGTCAAAGGGGTTTATACACCGTATAAAAGAAGGCTGTGTATAAAACAAAATATGCTTCAATGAAAGGATATTGAGACGAAGTCCCATACAAAGACGGTATCCTTGGATTAAGGATAAATCAATTACATAATTATGTGTGACAAACGAATAAACTAAATATAAGTGGATATTAAGTGTTAAACAATCATAGGTTATTCACACATATTCATAGAATTACATATTCAAGGAGTGCAACTTTATCCCAAAGAATCAAAATTGGGTTAAGAAGTTCCCTTGCAAAAATTCGACAGCCTAACGGCGTCACTTCAAAATTCAGAAAATGATTTGATGAGAGAGAAAATGCTACCTCATCACTTGGAAATAAAATTTAAATAAATAAGGATATATAAGAACATATCCCAACATAATAGTATGTGATTTAAAAGATATAACAAAATAAGTCTTTTAAAAAGAGGAGTGTGAAAGGTCCCCTTACCGAGTAGGGTAACTTTCGAAACGTACACCCCATGGAAGAAGGGTCATACAATGAAGATGTAAATACCCATAAATGAAATTATACTAAAAAAAGTGTATAATAATGGGAAGTACATACACCAATCAAAGGAAATAGTGTCAAAAATAGTTTAAATGTCACAGGAATAAAAGTGAGATGAAAAATCCCTTACAAAAACTCAGTAGCCTAACGGCGCCACTTAAAACTTCCAATAATGGATTTATGAGATAAAATAGGGTCTCTCGTAATATGAACATAAAAAGTACAGAATGAGTAATATAAAATAACATCCCCAAACATATGAAAGATTAGCTTAAAAGAAATTACATAAAAGAGGGTACTTAAAAAGAAAGAGAGAGGTAGGATCCCTTACGAAAATTCGGCAGCCTAACGGCGCCACATAAAAATTATTAAAATGAATTGATGAGAGAAAGAGGGGATAACTCATCATATGAAAATAAAAATTACAGTATGGTTAATATTAAATAACATCCTTCAATATAAGAACATGGAGCATAAATGAAATGACATAAAATAGGGTACTTGAAAAGAAAGAGAGAGGTCAGATACCTTACCTCGTGTCCGACATGACTCGATCGTTCTTTAATCTCATGAATAATAAAATTGGGTCAATTTATAATTTCTTAAGAACCTACTTTAAAGATTATTATTCAGTTCATATCACATATTATAATGTTATAATAATTGGTTAATAAAGTGAGTTTATATCAGACATTTTTGTCGATGTTCGATACATGAGTAAAAATTGAACTTGTTGGAAAAGAATTTTATATGTAGTTATAGGTACATCATATCCATAATAGTATGGATGTTCTAAATATTATATATATCCATTATATATTAATTTTATACTATTCCATAGCATTTGGAGATAAAAAATTAAAAGCACCGTTCATGGAGATGGTAGGCCGTACGTACGCATGAACACTACATTCATTTTTTGTCATATTAGTGGAATTAAAACAAAATGAGATATATATATATATATATATTATAATTCCAGAATGATATACATCATTTATATGTAATATATTACATATATATCCATCATATATATGTACTTATAATAGTACATAACATTAAGAGATAATAAATGAAATGTACCGTTCATGGAGACGGTAAGCCGTACGTATGCATGAACGCTACTTTCATTTTTTTTGTATTCAATGGAATTAAATAATAATTATATAAAGTTATATTATAATTCCAGTAGGATATCATATTTAATACCATTAATTCTATCGTTTATACGTCCCACATATGGCATTAACGAATCAAATCACTTTGAGGGGGCGGTAGTCCGCACTTCCAAAAATAAAGATATCGCGTTTACCCATAATGGAAACCATAAATTTATGCCATAAATGAAAAATAGAGAATCATAAGGAAAAAAAATAAAAATATTATATATAATATATAAATACAGTGACATATTAATGGCCACCTTTGAAGGTGTTAAAAGAATATTGAACAATCATCGTTTCGTGAGGCAGCAATTCGCCATCCACAGAAACAGTATGTTCTTTAACCATTATACGGAGGTGTGTGAAAGTGTAGCTTTAATCCTTATTATAACAACATCCTAGTATATGTATTATACTGTTTTTGTTACAAAAATAATAATAATAAGAGTTTAGAGGTTTGGTGAAGCAAAATAAAACAATAGAACACAAGGGAAGACATTACCATTAAATCGGGTAACTCTCTTTGATTTGAGGTGAAAGGCTTCCTTGGAAAAGATTCTGCCCAAATTGATAATTTAATGATGAAGAGATGGATGTGGAGAGATGAAATGGGCAGGGGTTGGCCGAGTCAAAGGCTTGAGAGGTGTGTGTAAGGTGGTAGAGGTGGGGGCCTTTTATAAGAGGAGAGGAGGGGCACTCTTGCAAAGTTATAAAATATTACTTTATTATAAAATGATTTTCGGATTTTAAAGGTCCCAAAAGGATATATTTGGAGTATATGGTCATAAGGATTCGAAATCCACCCATAAAATAGGTTTGTGAAAATTTTATGACATAGATTTCACCCAATCTTCTCATTTTATTTAAATCATTCATTTATGAGGTAATCACTGCATCATCACGGTGTCATAAATAAATTAATTTATATAATTTAGAAAAATTTTAAAAAAATAGAATGATGTAGGAAATATTTTTATATTTATAATGAATATTTATAGTCCAAAATATGACTTATATAACCCTATGTAAAAATTGACTTAGTAAAACAACACATGTTTGTGACATTTTAATTTTAATTTTAAATAAAAAGGTATTAATGTCATTTTCAAACCAAACTGGCTCCATGGGGTCTCCAAGTTGACACATGGATTGTCTTGGTCGTCCATGGCTCATCCAATAAGAGTAAAACGTGTTTTAAGGTCATTTCATATTATTATAACATTATCTTTACCTTAAATTACACTAATTACCTCCAATTGCGAATAAAAACTTAAGAGTTACTATTCACCAAAAAATTATTTTAACCCAAATGAACCACATTTTACATCCTAATGACAACAATGTATGTCGGATTTTTGAAATTCAAACCACAGAAGTGGTAAAGATTCATTTAAATGAAAAAACAGTTTTTAAACTACCACTTAGTAGTTTCACTATTCATCAAAAATTGGAGTTTTTCAGAAAAATACCAAAACTTCACCCTAAGATATATTTGATATTCCTAATTCAAAAATTATGTATAGTTTACAAAATTAAAAACATATAAGTTACATTAATTAATTTAATAATTAATTCCCTCTGTCAGAACAAATAGCGTGTTTTTATGAAACAATATATATCAAAATATTGACACTAGTTTAAGTCCAATTTCAAAGTGAAATTAATTCCAAAGACCACTATTGGGTTAAATGGTAAAAATATATTCTAATTTCACTTTAAAAACAATTCAAAAGATAATATAATAATATAAATAAATTATATTAAAAATAGGTTTTGACTTAAAATACAACATTTTCACTATTCATTAAAAATTGAACTTTATCGAAAAAATACCAAAAATTTACACAAAGTAAATTTCGATGTCTCGATTCTAAAGAAGAATTTTATTTTGACAAATATAACACATAAAATTGTCAAAAAGTGGATTTAAAATAGGTTCTCCATCAAAAGGCGGTCAATCGACCTTTTAAATAATATTATAATGTTTACGCTTAAAATTGGATTCATTCGCATTTTTAAACCTCTAACATTTATTGTAAAAAGTAAAAATATTTGAAAAACATATATAATCATTTTGTAGTTAGTTTTGTTCATTCCCACCATTACAACGGCTAGTCATTAGCTACCATTTAAAATATTATTATTTTATTATTAGAGAGCAACGTAAGATTCCCAAGAAACTCGTTGTTGCGTATTGGGTAGGACATCGAGCATAGCATCCCATTTAAAGTACTGTTAATATTTTATTCAAAAATATGGATAAATGTGAAAATGTCATATTCTTTATTTACCTTCGGTGTTACATCCTTCCCCCCTTTTGAGAATTGCGTCCTCGCAATTTTAAAATTGGGCTTGGAAACTTCATTGAAAATCCCACATCGGAACAAGAGTCAGTAAAACAATCACTTTAAAATAAAGAAAGAGAAGTACAAAGGTCACCTGAGTTAACCCATACTAGGATTCCATGTAGGAAAACGTGGATATGGGGGAAAAACAAATGGTCATGATCTTAGTGAGAGTGATAGTAAACATGTCTAGGATAAAGTTAACCATAGTAAAGTCACAAACTTGTGATGGGTTAAACGATATTCGATTCCACAGTAGAAAATGTTAACAGACAACATTTTTGTTTTAACTTACTCTTCATTGAGGAATTTATTTTTGAGCTTAACTAAATCATAATGAAACATACTTACTTGTCATGTAGACTTTCAACTTTTACTAGATTCATTAATCAAACTCATATTTTCTCCAAAAGACGAGTATCTAAAAATACTTGTTCGCATAAAGAGTACTAATATCAACTTCTTGAGAATAACCTAATCCACAAAAGATAACTATGTATTTCCATGTTTTTAGACCAAAACCAAAACCAAAAATTTGTTAGTATGAGATGAGATAATCCACAAAATTATAATCCTTTCAAAAAAGAAAATCTATTCTTAATCTCCAAAATTTGTACAAAAAACCCAAAGTTAAACGAAGACCCTTCGATAATCAATTGTCCAAAAAAAATTTAAAAGTAAACCAAACTAATATTGAATCCCAAATAATTGAAGGATTTAATCACATAGTCTTCCAAGTTACAAATTAAATTTTATCTCCAAATAACATCAGTTGCTCTTAAATTATCATATCGAAAACTAATTAACCTAATCACATATCCTCTTTGATAGGTTAATCATTTCCATAGAAAACCCAAAATAAACTTTCTCCTGATTCCTAAATTCATCTAACTAAAAATAATTAGTCAAACTAACCTGGGACTTCACGTAGTCCAGTGGTAGTTGATAAATACCAGTCACACTTGGGTTGTGGGTTCGATTCCCGCAGCTTTGTCCGACGCGACGGGTTGTCACACAGTCTGCGTATTGTCCTTTTTCCAAAACTATATAATTCTTAAAAAAATTCCCCAAAACGAGATAAAATATTAAAAAATAATCATAACATATTTTAACCTCAAGTTTATCTCATTCCTTTCATTTTCCATCATAACATTTAATAACCCATAATTACCTCAAAAGTAAGAATCATATAAACTATAATGGTTACCTTTATAGTTATTACCTGAACTTCCACACCGATTGTTCATCTTGTACATGATGCATTACAGAACATACCAAGGTTTAGGAGGTTGATCATGACTCCTTGATAGTTGGTTTAGAACAACGACGAGTCTCCTCATTGAATCCCTCATTTCATCCAGTCTCTTAATTAGAGAACCACCATAGTTTCCTTCAAACCTGTTGTCACTTTGGTGCCTGCTAGATCTATCCATTCACTAAAAACAGAAATGTCAGTGTGAGTATATCAAGAAAACCATCATCTACTAATGAGGAAGATAAAAATGAGATATACTTACTCAATCACTTTATCTAAAACTAGGACTCTTTCTGAAATCCTAACCATTATGGTAATGTCACTTATGATTAGAGAATACCCTAACCTCTAAAGTTATCTAAACCGACCTCTGATTCCAACTATAAGGCCCCGGCCTTAAACCATACTTAATGTTGAATTAAATGAATAATTCACATTGGGGATCTTTTTAGGTTTAGAGTTTTAGAGAATTAGATCATAAATCATGAATTGAATTCCACATTTAAACAAAGTGGATACATAAAAGATAGTATTCGTTTTCTCCATCAACGGAAACATATTTAAAATAAAACATGTATTCTTTCTTGACACTTCCTTGACAGTACCATCATATCATGCACCTTTCCCTTGACCTGTGAAAAAAAATTCAAAAACATGGGATGAGCATAAAAAGCTCAGTAAGGGATATAAAAGTACGAAAAGAAAACAATAGTCCATGTATGAAATCATACTTTACTCATAAAACATAAGCATTTTAACATACATCATCAAATCATGAATATATCATAGAAATCATAATGAATAAAGGTAACTTGAGGCATTCATAACATTCTTACGTAGGGAGTAACCCTCTTGGTTACGTTTGGAATACCCATCACAGTATATTCCCTAAATCTCTTCGGAGAAACCTTAACATTTAACCCCTTCGGGTTACCCAATGCATTGGAGTGCTATATCGGGCTCACCCACCCTTAGTATATCACGGAACCACCCGTCTTCATAAAAATGCCAAAGAACCATAACAAAATTGTATCACATAAAACATGCATAAAGGAAACATAACATTTCCACTTTTCAATCAAAAGATATCAATACAACACATTGATATAAAAACATTATGAAATCCATTTTCAATACCAAAATAGAAGAAAAGTAAAACATGGTATTTATTTTTCATTTAAAAAAAGGTATGGCTTGTAGAGGAAGCCGAAACTCAAATAATGGTCACGGCGGCGGAGAAGTTTTTATCGCCGCATACGTACGACAAAAACATTCCCTTTTTTCATTTAGTAAAACGGTTCATATAAAAGGATTCCTTTTGGATAAATGTAAAAGTCAAAGGGGTTTATACACCGTATAAAAGAAGGTTGTGTATAAAACAAAATATTCCTCAATGAAAGGAGATTGAGACGAAGTCCCATACAAAGACGATATCCTTGGATTAAGGATAAATCAATTACATAATTATGTGTGACAAACGAATAAACTAAATATAAGTGGATATTAAGTGTTAAACAATCATAGGTTATTCACACATATTAATAGAACGAAATATTCAAGGATTGCAAGTTTATCCCAAAGAATCAAAATTGGGTTAAGAAGTTCCCTTGCAAAAATTCGACAGCCCAACGACATCACTTCAAAATTCAGAAAATGAGTTGATGAGAGAGAAAATGCTACCTCATCACTTGGAAATAAAATTTACATAAATAAGGATATATAAGAACATATCCCAACATAATAGTATGTGAATTTAAAGACATAACAAAAGAAGTCTTTTTAAAAGAGGAGGGTGAAAGGTCCCCTTACCGATTAGGGTGACTTTGAAACGTACACCCCATGGAAGAAGGGTCATACAATGAAGATGTAAATACCCATAAATGAAATTATAATAAAAAAAGTGTATAATAATAGGAAGTACATACACAAATCAAAGGAAATAGTGGCAAACATATCATAAATTTCACGGGAATAAAAGTGAGATGAAAAATCCCTTACGAAAACCCGGCAGCCTAACGACGCCACTTAAAACTTCCAATAATGGATTTATGTGATCAAATAGGGTCTCTCATAATATGAACATAAAAAGTACAGAATGAGGAATATAAAATAACATCCCAAAACATAAGAAATATGAGCTTAAAATAAATGACATAAAAGAGAGTACATAAAAAGAAAGAGAGAGGTAGGATCCCTTATGAAAATTCGACAGACTAACGGCGCCACATAAACATTATTAAAATGAATTAATGAGAGAAAGAGGTGGTAACTCATCATATGAAAATAAATTTTTTAGTATGGTGAATATTAATTATCATCCTCCGACATAAGAACATGGAGAATAAATGAAATGACATAAAAGAGGGTACTTGAAAAGAAAGAGAGAGGTCGGATCCCTTACCTCGTGTCCGACATGACTCGATCGTTCTTTAATCTCATGAATAATAAAATTGGGTAAATTTATAATTTCTTGATGACCTCCTTTAAATATTATTATTCAGTTCATATAACATATTATAATGTTATAATAATTGGATAATAAAGTGAGTTCATATCAGACATTTTTGTCGATGTTTGATACATGAGTAAAAAATGAACTTGTTGGAAAAGAATTTTACATGTACTTATAGGTACATCATATCAAGAATAGTATGGATGTTATAAATATTATATATATCCATTATATATTCATTTTATACTATTCCATAGCATTTGGAGATAAAAAATTAAAAGCACCGTTCATGGAGATGGTAGCCCGTACGTACGCATGAACTCTACTTTCATTTTTTGTCATATTAGTGGAATTAAAACAAAATGAGAGATATATATATTATAATTCCAGAATGATATAAATCATTTAGATGTAATATATTACATATATATCCATCATATATATGTACTTATAATATTACATAACATTAGAAGATAAGAAATGAAATGTACCGTTCATGGAGACGGTAATCCGTACGTACGCATGAACACTACTTTAATTTCTTTTTTTTTTGTATTAAATGGAATGAAATAATAATTATATAAAGGTATATTATAATTCCAGTAGGATATCATATTTAATACCATTAATTATATCCTTTATACATCCCACATATGGAATTATCGAATCAAATCACTTTGAGGGGGCGGTAGTCCGCACTTCCTAAAATGAAGATATCGCGTTTACCCATAATGGAAACCATAAATTTATGCCATAATTGAAAAATACATAATCATAAGGGAAAAAAATAAACATATTATATATCATATATAAATATAGTGACATATTAATGTCCATCGTTGAAGGTGTTAAAATAATATTGAACAATCATCGTTTCGTGAGGCAGTAATTCGCCATCCACAGAAACAGTATGTTATTTAACCATTATACAGAGGTGTGTGAAATTGTAGCTCGAATACTTATTATGACAACGTCATAGTATATTTATGATACTGATTTTGTTACAAAAAAAAAATAAAAAGGGTTTAGGGGTTTGGAGAAGCAAAATAAAACAATAGAACACAAGGGAAGACATTACCTTTAAATCAGGTAACTCTCTTTGATTTGAGCTCAAAGGCTTCCTTGGAAAATATTCTACCCAAAGTGATAATTCAATGATGAAGAGATGGATGTGGAGAGATGAAATGGGCAGGTTTTGGAAGATCCAAAGGCTTGAGAGGTGTGTGTATGGTGGTAGAGGTGGGGGCCTTTTATAAGAGGAAAGGAGGGGCACTCTTGCAAAGTTATAAAATATTACTTTATTATAAAATAATTTTCAGATTTTAATGGTCCCAAAAGGATATATTTCGAGGATATGGTGATAAGGTTTCGCAATCCACCCATCCAATAGGTTTGTGAAAAGTTTACGACTTAGATTTCACCCTATCTTCTCATTTTATTTAAATCATCCATTTATTAGGTAATCACTACATCATTACGGTGTCATAAATAAATTAATATATTTAATGGCTAAAAATTATAAAAAAAAATATAATGATGTAGGAAATATTATTATCTTACTAATGAATATTTATAGTAAACAATATGAATTATATTACCCTATGTAAAAATTGTTTTAGTAAAACAACACATGTTTGTGACATTTTAATTTTAACTTTAAATAAAAAGGTATTAATGTCATTTTCCAACCAAAGTGGCTCCATGGGGTCCCCAAGTTGACCCATTGATTTTCTTGGTCGTCCATGGATCATCCAATAAGGGTAGAACATGTTTTAAGGTCATTGCATATTATTATAACATTATTTTTACCTTAAATTACACTAATTATCTCTAATCGCGATTAAAAACATAAGAGTTTCTATTCACCAAAAAATTATTTTAATCCCATTGAAACACATTATACATCCTAATGACAAACCTGTATGTCATATTTTTGAAATTCGAACCATAGAAGTGGTAAAGTTTCATTTAAACGAAAAAACAGTTTTTAAACTACCACTTAGTGGTTTCACTATTCATCAAAAATTGGAGTTTTTCAGAAAAATACCAAAAATTCTCCCTAAGATATATTTGATATTCCAAATTAAAAAATGTTTTATAGTTTACAAAATTCAAAACATATAAGTTACTTTAATTAATTTAAAAATTAATTTCCGCTATCATAACAAATAGCGTGTTTTTATGAAATAATATATATCAAAAGATTGACACTAGTTTAAGTCCAATTTCAAAGTGAAATTAATTCCAAAGACCAATATTGGATTAAATGGTAAAAATATATTCTAATTTCAATTTAAAAACAATTCAAAAGATAATCTAATAATATAAATAAATTAGATTAAAAATGGGGTGTGAATTAAAATACAACATTTTCACTATTCATTAAAAATTTAACTTTATCGGAAAAATACCAAAAATTTACACAAAGTAAATTTTGATGTCTTGATTCTAAACAAGAATTTTATTTTGACAAACATAACACATAAGATTGTCAAAAGTTGGATTTAAAATAGGTTCTCCATCAAAATGCGGTTAATCAACCTTTTAAAGAATATTAGAATGTTTACGCTTAAAATTGGATTCATTCGCATTTTTAAACCTCTAACATTTATTATAAAAAGTAAAAAAATTTGAAAAACATATATAATCATTTTTTGGTTAGTTCTGTTCATTCCCGCCATTACAATGGCTAGGCGTTAACGACCATTTTAAATAATATTATTTTATTATTAGAGTGCAACGTAAGATTCCCATGAAACTCGTTGTTGCGTATTGGGTACGCTATCGAGCATAGCGTCCCATTTAAAGAAATATTAATATTTTATTAAAAAAATATAGATAAATGTGAAAATGTCATATTCTTTATTTATCTGGGGTGTTACATCCTTCTCCCGTTTTGGGAATTGTGTCCTCGCAATTTTAAAATTGGGCTTGGAAACATCATTGAAAATCCCACATCGGAACAAGATTTAGTAAAACAATCACTTTAAAATAAAGAAAGATAAGTACAAAGGTCACCCGAGTTAACCCATACTGGGATTCCATGTAGGAAAACATGGATATGGAGGAAAAAACAATGGGTCATGTTCTGACGGAGAGTGATAGTAAACATGTCTAGGATAAAGTTAACCATAATAAAACCACAAACTTGTGATGGGTTAAACGGTATTCGATTCCCCAGTAGGAAAAGTTAACAAACAACATTTTTTTAAGTTACTTTTCATTGAGGAATTTATTTTTGAGCTTAACTAAATCATAATGAAACATACTTACTTTTCACGTAGACTTTCAACTTTTACTAGATTTCTTAATCAAACTCATATTTTCTCCAAAAGACGAGTATTTAGGAAGACTTGTTCGCATTAAGAGTACTAATATCAACTTCTTGAGAATAACCTAATCCACAAAAGATAAATATGTATTTCCCATGTCTTTAGAAAAAAACCAAAACAAAAAATTTTTATTATGAGATCGATAATCCACAAAATTATAATCCTTTATAAAAAAAATCTATTCTTAATCTCCAAAATTTATCCAAAAAAACCCCAAAGTTCAATGAAGTCAATTCGATAAACAATTGTCCATAAAATTATTCAAATTAAACCAAACTAATATTGAATCACAAATATTTTAAGGATTTAATCACATAGTATTCCAAGGTATAAATTAACTTTTATCTCCAAATAAGATTAGTTTCTCTTAAATTATCATATCGAAAAGTAATTAACCTAATCACATATCCTCCATGATAGGTTAAACATTTCCACAGATAACCCAAAATAAACATACTCTTGATCCCTAAAATCATCTAACTAAAAAGAATTAGTCAGACTAACCAGGGACTCCACGTAGTCCAGTGGTAGGCGATAAACACCCGTCGTACATTATGCATTACAGAACATACCAACGTTCAAGTGGTTGATCATGACTCCTTGATAGTTGGTTTAGAACAACCACGAGTTTCCTCATTGAATCCCCCATTTCATCCAGTCTCTTAATCAGAGAACCACCATAGTTTCCTTCAAACCTGTTGTCACATTGGTGCCTGCTAGATCCATCTATTCACTAAAAACAGAAATGTCAGTGTGAGTATATCAACAAAACCATCATGTACTAATGAGGAAGATAAAAACTAAGATATACTTACTCATTCACTTTATGTAAAACTAGGACTCTTTCTAAAATCCTAACCATTATGGTAATGTCACTTATTCTTAGAGAATACCCTAACCTATAAAGTTATCTAAACCGACCTCTGATACCAACTGTAAGGCCCCAGCCTTAAACCTTACATAATATTGAATTAAATGAATAATTTACATTCATGATCTTTTCAGGTTTAGAGTTTTAGAGAATTAGATCATAAATCATGAATTACATTCCACATTTAAACAAAGTGGTTACATAAAAGATAGTATTCATTTTTTCCCATCAACAGAAACATATTTAAAATAAAACATGGATTATTTATTGACACTTCCTTGAAACTACCATCATATCATGCACCATTCCATTGACCTGTGAAAAACATTTCAAAAACGTGGGATGAGCATAAAAAGCTCAGTAAGGGATATAAAAGTACGAAAAGAAAACATTAGTCCATGTATGAAATCATACTTTACTCATAAAAAATAATCATTTTAACATACCTCATAAAATCATAAATAAATCATAGAAATCATAAGGCATATAGGTAACTTGAGGCATTCATAACATTCTTACGTAGGGAGTAACCCTCTTGGTAACTTTTGGAATACCCATCACAGTATATTCTCTAAATCTATTGGGAGAAACCATAACGTTTAACCCCTTTGCGTTACCAAATGCATTGGAGAGCTATATCGGGCTCACCCGCCCTTAGTTTATCACGGAACCACCCATCTTCATAATAATGCCCAAGAACCATAACATAATCGTACCTTATAAATCATGCATAAAGGAAACATAACATTTCCACTTTTCAATCACAAGATATGAATAAAACACATTGAAATAAAAATATTATGAAAACCATTTTCAATACCAAAATAGAAGAAAAGTAAAACATGGTATTTATTTTTCGTTTAAAAAAAGTATGTCTTTTAGAGGAAGACGAAACTCAAATAATGTTCATGGCAGCGGAGAAGTTTTTGTCGCCGCATACGTACGACAAAAACATTCCCTTTTGTCATTTAGTAAAACATTTCCTATAAAAAGATTACTTTTGGATAAACGAAAAAGTCAAAGGGGTTTATACACCATATAAAAGAAGGTTGTGTATAAAAAAAATATGCCTCAATGAAAGGAGATTGAGACGAAGTCCCATACAAAGACGGTATCCTTGGATTAAGGATAAATCAATTACATAATTATGTGTGACAAATGAATAAAATAAATATAAGTGGATATTAAGTGTAAAACAATCAGAGGTTATTCACACATATTCATAGAACAACATATTCAAGGAGTGCATGTTTATCCCAAAGAATCAAAATTGGGTTAAGAAGTTCCCTTGTAAAAATTAGACAACCTAACGACGTCACATCAAAATTAAGAAAATGAGTTGATGAAAGAAAAAAGGGTATCTCATCACTTGGAAATAAAATTTACATAAATAAAGATATATAAGAACATATCCCAACATAATAGTATGTGAATTAAAATACATAACAAAAGAAGTCTTTTAAAAAGATGAGGGTGAAAGTTCCCCTTAACGAGTTGGGTAACTTTCGAAACGTACACCCCATGGAAGAAGGGTCATACAATGAAGATGTAAATACCCATAAATGAAATTATACTACACAATGTGTATAATAATGGGAAGTACATACACCACTCAAAGTAAATAGCGGCAAACGTAGCATAAATGTCACGTGAATAAAAGTGAGATGAAAAATCCCTTACAAAAACCCGGCAGCCTTACGACACCACTTAAAACATCCAAAAATGGATTTATGAGATCAAATATGGTCTCTCATAATATGAACATAAAAAAGTACAGAATGATGAATATAAAATAACATCCCCAAACATAAGAAATATGAGCTTAAAATAAATTACATAAAAGAGAGTACTTAAAAAGAAAGAGAGAGGTAGGATCCCTTACGAAAATTCGACAGCCTAACGGCGCCACATAAAAATTATTAAAATGAATTGATGAGAAAAAGAGGGGGTAACTCATTATATGAAAATAAAAATTACATTATGGTGAATATTAAAGAACATCCTCCAACATAAGAACATAGAGCATAAAAGAAATGACATAAAAGAGGGTACTTGAAAAGAAAGAGAGAGGTCGGATCCCTTACCTCATGTCCGACATGACTCGATCGTTCTTTAATCTCCTGAATAATAAAATTTGGTCAATTTATAATTTTTCAAGGACCTCCATTAAAGATTATTATTCAGTTCATATCACATATTATAATTATATAATAATTGGTTAATAAAGTGAGTTCATATCAGACATTTTTGTCGATGTTCGGTACATGAGTAGAAATTGAAATGGTTGGAAAAGAATTTTACATGTAGTTATAGGTACATCATATCCAGAATAGTATGGATTTTTTAAATATTATATATATCTATTATATATTCATTTTATACTATTCCATTGCATTTTGAGATAAAAAATTAAAAGCACCGTTCATGGAGACGGTAGGCCGTACGTACGCATGAACACTACTTTCATTTTTTGTCATATTAATGAAATTAAAAAAATGAGGGATATATATATTATAATTCCAGAATGATATCCATAATTTAGCTATAATTTATTACATATATATCCATCATATATATGTACTTATAATAGTACAAAACATTTGGAGATAAGAAATGAAATGTACCGTTCATGGAGACGGTAAGCCGTACGTACGCATGAACGCTACTTTCATTTCTTTTTTTTTGTATTCAGTCGAGTGAAATAATGATGATATAAGGGTATATTATAATTCCAGTAGGATATAATATTAAATTCCATTAATTCCATCCTTTATACGTCCCACATATGGCATTAACGAATCAAATCACTTTGAGGGGGCGGTAGTCCAGACTTCTAAAATGAAGATATCGCGTTTACCCATAATGGAAACCATAATGTTATTCCATAAATGAAAAATAAAAAAGCATAAGGGAAAAAAATAAACATATTATATATCATATATAAATATAGTGACATATTAATGGCCACCTTTGAAGGTGTTAAAGGAATATTGAACAATCATCATTTCGTGAGGCAGTAATTCTCCATCCACAGAAACAGTATGTTCATTAACCATTATACGGAGGTGTGTGAAAGTGTAGCTCAAATAATTATTATAAAAACATCATAGTATATTTATTATACTGGTTTTGTTACCAAAAATAATAATAATAAGAGTTTATGGGTTTGGAGAAGCAAAATAAAACAATAGAACACAAGAGAAGACATTACCTTTAAATCGGGTAACTCTCTTTGATTTGAGCTCAAAGGCTTCCTTGGAAAGGATTATTCCCAAAGTGAGGCTTCAATGATGAAGATATGGATGTGGAGAGATGAAATGGGATGGGGTTGG
Organism: Viscum album; assembly: GCA_963277665.1. NCBI lineage: Eukaryota > Viridiplantae > Streptophyta > Magnoliopsida > Santalales > Viscaceae > Viscum > Viscum album. The sequence continues at coordinate 1,399,085,813 of OY728121.1, read as the reverse complement.
CCGATCCAAAGGCTTGAGAGGTGTGTGTAAGGTTGTAGAGGTGGGGGCCTTTTATAAGAGGAGAGGAGGGGCACTCTTGAAAAGTTATAAAATATTACTTTATTATAAAATGATTTTCGGATTTTAAAGGCCCCAAAAGGATATATTTCGAGGATATGGTGATGAGGTTTATCAAGCCACCCATACAATAGGTTTGTGACAAGTTTACGACTTAGATTTCACCCTATCTTCTCATTTTATTTAAATCGTTCATTTATGAGGTAATCACTGCATCATCACGGTGTCATAAATAAATTAATTTATTTAATGTCTAAATATTATTAAAAAATAATATTATGTAGGAAATCTTTTTATATTTCTAATTAATATTTATAGTCAAAAATATGACTTATATAACCCAATGTAAAAATTGTTTTAGTAAAACAACACATGTTTGTGACATTTTAATTTTAACTTTAAATAAAAAGGTATTAATGTCATTTTCCAACCAAATTGGCTCCATGGGGTCCCCAAGTTGACCCATAGATTGTCTTGGTCGGCCATGTCTCATCCAGTAAGGGTAGAACATGTTTGAAGGTCATTTCATATTATTATAAAATTATCTTTACCTTAAATTACAATAATTACCTCTAATCGTGATTAAAAACTTAATAGTTATTAATCACCAAAATATTATTTTAATCCCATTAAACCACATTTTACATCCTAATGAAAACCATGTATGTCTTATTTTTTAAATTCAAACCATAGAAGAGGTAAAGTTTCATTTAAATGAAAAAACAGTTTTTAAACTACCACTTAGTGGTTTCACTATTCATCAAAAATTTGAGTTTTTTAGAAAAATACCAAAACTTCACCCTAAGATATAATTGATATTCCGAATTCAAAAATGATGTACAGTTTACAAAATTCAAAACATATCAGTTACATTAATTAATTTAATAATTAATTCCCTCTGTCAGAACAAATAGCGTGTTTTTAAGAAACAATATATATCAAAAGATTGACACTAGTTTAAGTCCAATTTCAAAGTGAAATTAATTCCAGAGACCACTATTGGATTAAATGGTAAAAATATATTATAATTTCACTATAAAAACAATTCAAAAGATAATCTAATAATATAAATAAATTAGATTAAAAATAGGTTTTGAATTAAAATACAACATTTTCACTATTCATTAAAAATTGAACTTTATCGGAAAAATACCAAAAGTTTACACAAATTAAATTTTGATGTCTCGATTCTAAAGAAGAATTTTATTTTGACAAATATAACACATAAAATTTTCAATAAGTGGATTTAAAAGAGGATCTCCATCAAAAGGCGGTTAATCGACCTTTTAAAAAATATTAGTATTTTTACATTTAAAATTGGATTCATTCGCATTTTTAAACCTCTAACATTTATTTTAAAATATAAAAATATTTGACAAACATTTATAAACATTTTATAGTTAGTTCTGTTCACTCCCTCCATTACAACGGCTAGGTGTTAACTACCATTTAAAATAATATTATTTTATTATTAGAGTGCAACGTAAGATTCCCTACAAACTCGTTGCATATTGGGTATGCCATCGAGCATAGCATCCTATTTAAAGTAATATTAATATTTTATTCAAAAATATGGATAAATGTTAAAATTTCATATTCTTTATTTACCTGGGGTGTTACAGCAGTCGTCAATGTCGCAGCCAGCTCTAGGGTTCCCACACAGAGCACGCTCGATTCTGGGAGGGTCCGCTCCTCGAGAAAAAGGGGTTGATACATCAACAATCATGAAGTCCAGATATGATGTATCCAATAGTTCATACTCGTCATAAGGAACACAACATGACAGACAGTGCGTCAATCGGACGCCCGGTCTGAGAGTTATTGGCATTTCGGTTCCAAGGGGCTGGTTGGACTTTGGGTACAATCCAACCTGGCCATAATCCAACCTCATCTGAATCCTGTGTGGAATATTCCAAAAGGACCGTCTCATTAAAAGGAATCTAACATAGTTGAAGGCACATCAATCGGACGTTCGGTCCTTGAGTTATAAGCATTTTCGCTCTGAGGGCCCGGTTGGTTTCAGGTTCAAACCAACCCGGCCGTACCCAAACGTTTCCAAAACCTTGAGTGTTATATAATAAAATGACTATCTCGATCCAAGTAATCCTACGCAACTTATGGTGCATCTATCGGAGGTCTGTAGCTCAGGTTATTGGTGAAAAAGAAAAAGTAGCCCGAAGAAGGGGGTCTGGGTCCGCTACGACCAGGCCCAACCCGCCCAGGGTCGGCCCGAACCGGGTCGACCGGAACCAGGTCCGGGTCCGACCAAGAAAGACGCGGCGCAGATCTGCTACTATGGCCGGACCCATGTGACAGGCGGCCCGGCACGCGTGCAGGCACCCCGGCCCGCGCGGCTAGCGTCCCGGCCAGCGCGGCAAGCACCCTAGTCCGGTGGCCGTCTACGACTCGGCCAGCTGGCCGAGCGCGAAGTGGGGGGGGGGGGGTGGAACCACCCTATTCTCTATAAAAGTGGCACAAACTGGAATCACCCGTTTCTCTCGGAACCCACAAGGAGGTTTCCGCTCCACCTTCGCGGCTGATGTCGCGACGACTTTCCACCGGCGGCGTGTGAGGGGCGCCGCTGCCCCTAGGCGGCCGACCACCGACTTCGGATTCCAGCCCCACCGTGCCTGCGAACCCCGCCACCGTGCTCCCCCGTGGGCCACCAGAGTCATTTTGGGGGTCCATTATGCCTCATGTCTGCCCCTACGGCCTCCTCGGGTCTTGCTCTTCACTATGACGGCCTCAAAATGTCGTTGCCCTTCTGTTCACCCATCACCCAACAAATCGTGCATCACGGAAAAAATGTTGGAGGGTCCGGACTTGTTCGTTAGACCGGGCCCTCAGCGTTAGAGGCTCAAAAAATTAACCAACATATATTCACCAAGGTACGGGGGTATAATTTTATTCAAATAAAAATTATACAAAACTCCCTACCTCGAATTAATTACGTTGTTGAAGCCGAAGAAGTCGGTGTTGTGGAGGACGGATGTCGTTCCGTCAACTTTGAAAGAAGTGGAGCCCAGTGTAGTTGAGTCAATATGACACCGTCGGTGCACTCCATGGGCGGCGGTGCTTCCCATCCCTGCTCCAGTTGAAGAAGGTAAAAGGTGCTGCTTCACGTTCTTCCAGACGTGGAGAATTCTTCATTGAAGAACGACATTCTTCGTCGAGAGAATAATAATTCCAACAAAAGCTCCCCCAACATAATATTTTCCAACACAAATAAAATAATTGGCCCCCCAATTTAATATTTCCATTAATTTCAAAATAATTCAAATACACAAAACAATTAATTAATTTGATTAATTTAATTAATTTCCTTGCGGTTTGAAACAATTTCAACGGTCACATAAAATTAATAACTTGGGTGTGTTGGAACATTAATGGAAGTCCAATAGTTAAAAGGAGTTCAAGGGAGTTTAAAGGGAAGGTGAATAGTTTGGTTTTCGTGTGGGCCCCACCAAAAAATATCCTCCCATGGGAGGTTATGTGTGGGTGGGCCCCACCTCCAACTCCCCTTTGGTGGAATTAACCACCTTTAATATAAAAATATATCTCACATATTTTTATTATTATTTTTAAGAAACCCCAAATTATAACATCCACTCTCGACCAAACGCAACTGTGGTAGAGGTCCCCTTAAGCAAATACTGGAACTGTGAGTTCATCGGTGTCCTCACATTTTAATTCTGAGCACCGGTTCCAAATATAGAAAAACCCCGCACGTACATTTGCTGAACGTACCCGAAAAAAATTTCAGAAATTTATTCTGGGCACACCAAGCCTCAGAATCAGGCGTCATCAGAAACCGCTGATGCGTAAAATTCCAAAATATTTATCAAAAAAAATTCCTTGAAATTTCTGGGTCTTTAAATTCACCCCCCCCCTTTGGGATTTACGTCCCCGTAAAGATACAAAACACACTAGGGAAACAAATGGGGGTACTGAGCACGCATCTGAGCCTCCCACTCCCTTGTTCTCTCCTGGGGGTTCTAGTGTTTCCAGTGAATGCACACTAGAAGAATCAACCGTCCACGCAGAACCCACTCCTATTGATCCTCAATCTCCACTGAAACCACCGTTAAAGTCGCCCCATCCTCAATACCTAGCTGTCGTGGTTGATGATGTGGGATGGATCATGTATGTATCTTCTCCACTGAGACACGTGGAAGATGTTGTGGATCTGGTGCAACTGAGATGGAAGGGCCAAGCGGTAAGTCACCTTTCCTACCCAGCTGAGGACCTGAAAATGTCTGAAGAATCATGGAGATAACTTGCCACCTCAGCTAAATATTTATAGACCTCATCGAGGTGAGACCCATAGAAAGATTTGGTCTCCATCCTCTAATTCTAGAGGTCTCCGTCTCCTAGATTTTATTGGAATACACGTCACGAAGTCAAAGGATATCTCACCCATCTTCTACTTTGGTACCTTTAAAGGTTGAACCAAACCTGATGGTACCTGATGCTCCACCTTCACTTGCTGACAAGTGAGGCATCGAGAGACAAACTCCGCTACTTCCTTCTTCATACCTGGCCAGCAGTGCTGTCATCGAAGGTCCTAGTTCATCTTTACCACTCCTGGATGTACCGCTAAAGGGGATGTGTGGAACTTCTGCATCACCTCCTTCTAAAGTGAAACTGGTACGATGGTACTTCCTCTGAAAGGAATGACGTGCTCCCCACCTTCAGAAAATCCTTCAGGTGCCTTCCCTAAGGATATCTGAGCACGTCGTGTCTCGCAGTCAGCGTCCCCATGATGCGCCTCCCAGACTCACTAAAGAAGTGGAGAAGTGATAGTGAGAGACTGCAGAAGAGCTGCTCCATCTCTGTCCATAAAGGATATCTGCAATGCGTCCTGCTACTCCATCCCCTCCCTTAGTAGATGAATTCTTGATCTCCTACTATTATCACATGCTACAACGTTCCCCTTCCTCGGCGTATAGACTATCTCGAAGTCATAGTCGTAAAGGAACTCGAGCCATCGTTTCTGTCTCAGGTTCAGGTCCTTATGAGAGAAGATATACCTGAGACTCTGGTGGTTAGAGTAGACTATAAATCATTCTCCTAATGAACTATGGTTGATACTATCCAATTTAAAATAACTCATCTACACCCTTCTTTGCCTATGTTCTACAAAGATCTACTAAGATTTCTCCTTTTCCGAAAAGAGAAATCTGGTCTCATCCCCTGGATGAACCACGCCCATTGCCTAATACAGACTGTCCTAACATGAACGGTACTAATTCATGCCATGAACAACATCGTAAGGACTCGACTCTACTACCAAGAGATCCAAATGTTACTCTCACCTCCAAGGGTTGAGTCACACTGTCTGCATCAGTGTGTGGTCACTGGGTCTCCTTCAGTAGGAATATCGAATGTTAGGGTCAATTAAATGGTTTTATCCTGAATCTCTTAGTATTATCCACACAAAAGGCAGGAAATAAAACATCAAAAGGACGAGTGTCTTTTATTACAATATCTCAGAGTACATAGACACAAAGAAACCACAAACAACGACATCAACGAAGATAGAAGTTTCATGTACAAAGGACTCTATGCCTAGAACTAGTCCTGCCCCTGTCCACCTGCTCCTGGAGCACTATGGTCATAGGCCTTAGCTGCCTGAAGTTGAGCTCTCCACTATCCACCTGTTCACTATGGTCAGGGTGGACATCCTGGTGGCAGTGGTGGTAGGGCCTCAAAATGTCGTCCACCACCTACTGCTCGGCTAGCTCCTCTGCCACGTCCACCTGCTCCCAGTGGACCACCATGGTCGAACCTCTGCCTTTTCCTGGGAGGTCCTTCTATTGCTTGCTGGTCATCTGTTGGGAAGGTTGGGCAGTCTCAAGCCATGTGACCCTACACGTTGTATGCATAGCACTGCTTGCTTCTTGTATGGATAGCTCTATCTCGTGTGCCCCGCACAACTGAACCTGAGTCGTGTAGTCGACCGCCTATGAGTCTGGTCCTCTTAGACCCCTACGTCATCTGTCTACTTCCAGCTGCAGAAGACTCTGCTACGTGTTGCCTTATCGTGGGTCTCGCTACAGGTGACTACTTAGCGAGAAAGCTCTCAAATAGAAGGGCTCACTCTAGTACCCCCGCTTGTGTCAGAATATGAAGGTAGATCATCAATGCCCTGATCTCATGCCTAAGTCCCTGCTCAAAAGTCGAGGCACTAGAGAATTGGTCTCGTACCATATCTGTAGAGTAGAGCGCGAGGTCATTGAACCTCGCTGAGTACTGAGCTACTATCGTACTGCCCTGATACAAATGAAGTAACTCCAGAATCCGCACCGCACGAAGGGTGGCTAGTACAAACTCTGCCTGGAATTGGCTCTCGAAGTCGATCTAGAGTAGTGATGCCTCATCAGGAACCTGGAGCATCAGGCTCCCCCATATTCCTGCCACTTCCTATAGGAGACTCGGGGTAAGGATCACCATGAGGTCGGTCGGTGTCCCTACCAATATGAAAACTCTCACAACAGCCTCCATCCAATCCTCAGCTACCTGTGGGTCTGTCTCTCCCCGGAACCTGGGCGGCCTCTAGTGCTAGAACTCGTGCAAGGCACTCAGGCAGTGTGCACTCTCTGCTTCTAGAACTGGTGGTATCGGTGGCCCATTGGGCAATGGTACCGCTGGTACCTCCGTTGTGATGGGGTCCTACACCGAAGCCTCATCACTTGGTGGGCTACCATCTCGTACGCAACATGGATCCCTAGCTAGACATCATTCGGCCATCCTGAAATGAAACAGGTGTGCCACGGTTAAAATAGTATACCTGATGAGCTGACACAAATTATTCAAAAAGAAAACTTTTCCAAAGGAAACACACACGCAATCAGTGTTTTCGTGCACTGAGTACGAGATCATAAGTCAGAGTCCTAGTGTATGGATACGTCGGCCGATAACCCAAAACTGGTTTCCCTAAACTGATAACCACACCCAAAACAGTTAACACTATTTCTATTAAAAGAATCAGTGTTCATGTATTGCGGTATAACCGGATCCTCTAATACTAATTTGTCACGACCCGTCCTCGAGGCCCGTTCTGTGACTACCCCAAGCCCGCCTTCCATAGGGCTGGGGCTGGAGACTAGAACCAAAGGTGTAAATCCCTAAGTTGGGAAGGAATTTCCTTTATAAAAGTAAACAAAAACAACAGAGAACCCAACATGAAGTAAACACTAAGTAAAACTGAATACAAAAGAGTGTGCAGGAAAGTAATTGAGCCAGTATACAAACTCAACTGAACAACAAGTACAAGTAAAAGGGAAAACAAATAAAAGTAAGAGCAGCTCCTGGATCATCCTCCAAGGATTCCTACCTGAAGGGTAAGTACAGATGGCCACCTCAGCATTCATGTCCCTCAGTCCCCTCCATGTTCTGACTCGTCGCAAGGTCCGCCTCCGGGTACCGTCCAGTCATGGCGCTCTCCGTCACCGTTAGCACTGTCTGTTATCTTCATCCCACACAATGAGGTGCACACATAGCCCATGCAGGGGTGAGTATAACAATACTTAGTAGGGACCCCAAGACCCGCATGGTCTCACAATATCCACTAAGGATAATCCACAAATTAGAATGATACAATCACGAAGTAACAACCAATTCCTACTTAGTTATATGCCCATACATATACCTAAGTTACTAGTCACAACCCGGCTCCAGCTCTCAAGCCCAATCACAACCCAATCCATGAAAGAAGTAAATTCAATTACATTAATGATAAATATTGAAAGACAAGACTCTTCTCACACAGGTATACAACTCACGAAGAGGGGTAGAGATGATTAGATGTAGCCTCTGAATCATCTTCTCTATCGAACCCAAGTAGGATCCTTGAACAATATCAACGCTGTCGAACCCACGTAGGATCCTGGCACAGAAGTCCTCACTGTCAAACCCACATAGGATTCTGTTACAGTAGTCATCACTGTCGAACCCACATAGGATCCTCGTACATAAGTCACTTTGTCGAACCCACGGAGGAACCTTGTATAAAAGTAATCACTATCAAACCCACGTAGGATTCTGGTACAGTGGTTTTCGATGTCGAACCCACGTAGGATCTTGGTACAGATGTCACTGCTGTCGAACCCATGAAGGATCCTGGTACATAAGTCATCACTATCGAACCCATGTAGGATTATGGTATAGTGGTTTTTGTTGTCGAACCCATGTATTATCCTAGTACAGAAGTCACTGCTGTCGAACCCACTTAGGATTCTGGTATAGTGGTTGTCGCTGTCGAACCCATGTAGGATCTTGAGTTGATGTATCCAATATTTCTGTCTCACCATAAGGAACCCAACGCGACAGACGGTGCGTCAATCAGACGCCCGGTCTGAGAGTTATTGGCATTTCGGTTCCAAGGGGCCGGTTGGATTTTGGGTACAATCCAACCCGGCCATACTCCAAACTCATTCTAATCCTGCATGGAATATTCCAAAAGGACCGACTCATTAAAAGTAACCCAAAATAGTTGATGGCACGTCAATCGGACGTCCAGTCCTTATGTTATAAGCGTTTCCGCTCTGAGAGCCCGCATGGTTTCGTGTTCGAACCAACCCGGCCATACCAAAACATTGCCAAAACCTTGAGTATAACATACCAAAACAACTTTCTCGATCCAAGAAATCTTATGCAACTGATGGTGCGTCGATTGGAGGTCTGTAGCTCCTGTTATGAGAGATTAACCAAAAGTAGCCCGAAGAAGGGGGGTCTGGGTCCGGTCCGACCTTGCCCAACCCGCCCTAGGTGGGCCCGAACAGGATCGACCCATCCCAGGTCCGGGTCCCGCCCGATAGGGCACGACCCGACCCGGCGGTTGTGGCCCGGCCCATGCGACAGGTGGCCCAGCCCCCGCGCAGGCGGTTCGCCCCGCGCGTAGGCGGCCCGGCCCGCGCGACTGACAGCCCGGCGCGCTGGCCGAGCGCAAAGCGGGGGGGGGGGGGGGGCAGGACCCCCCAGTTCTCTGTAATGGTGGTGTCAGCTAGCGCAGCCCATTTCTGTCGAAACCCACAAGGTGGGTTCCGCTCTACCGCCATGTCGGCCTTCCACTGGCGGCGCGTGAGGGGCACCTCATCCCCCAAGCGGTCGGCCGGTGTCGGCTGCCGCCTCCGGTCGCCGGCGACCCGCGCCTCCGCGCTCTTCCGCGGGCCACCGGAGTTGTTCTGGTGGTCCGTTTTGCCTCCCGTTTGTGCCTACGGCCTCCTCGGGTCTTTCTCTTCATTGAAACAGCCACAAAATGGAATTTCCCTTCCGTTAACCCATCACCCGTTAAACCAAGTATCACGAACAAAATTTCGGAGGGTCTGGACTTGTTCGCTAGTCCGTTCCATCCGTGTTAGAGGCTCAAACAATTATCCAACATATATTCTCCAAGGTACTATGGTATAATTTTATTCAAATAAAAATTATACAAAACTCCCTACCTCGAATTAAGAACATTGTCAAAGCTGCAGAAGTCAGTGTTGCTGAGCACGGATGTCGTTCCGTCAACGTCGGAAGGAGTGGAGCCCAGTGTAGTCGAGTCATGTTGACACCGTCGGTGCACTACATGGGCGGCAGTGCTTCCCTTCCCTGCTCCAGTTGAAGAAGGTAAAAGGTGCATCTTCACGTTCTTCGAGACGTGGAGCGTTCTTCGATGAAGAAAAGTGTTCTTCGGCGAGAGAATAATAATTCCAACAAAATCTCCCCACAACAGAATTTTTTCCAACGCAAATAAAATAGCAGGATCATCAATTAAATATTTCCATGCATTTCAAAATAATTCAATCACACAAAACAATTAATTATGTTGATTCACTTAATTAATTTTCATTACGTTGGAAATAATTTCAAATGTCACATAAAATTAATATCATGGGTGTGTTGGCACATTAACGAAAGTCTAAGAGTTAAAAGGAGTTCAAGGGAGTTTAAAGGGAAGGTGAAGAGTTTGGTGTTCGTGTGGGACCCTCCACACAATATCCTCCCATGGGAGTTTTATGGGGGGGTGGGACCCACCTCCAGCTCCCCTTTGGGGGAATTAACCTCCTTTAAAATAAAAATATATCTCACATATTGTTTTTACGAAACCCCAAATTATAACTTCAATTCTCGACCAAACACAACTGCGGTAGAGGTCTCCTAAACCGAATACTGGCACTGCAAGTTCATCGGTGTCCTCAGATTTCAATTCTGAGCACCAGTTCAAATGATAGAAAAACCAGCACATATGTTTACTGAACATACCTGAACAAAACTTCAGAAATTTACTCCGGGCACACTGTGCCTCGGAATCAGGCACCGTCTGAAACTGTAGACTCGTAAAATTATAAGTAATTTAAAAACAATTCCTTGATATTTCCAGGTCTTTAAAACTTATATATTTTGTAATCTATATTCATTCATATGTAATTATTTTCTATATCCATATTATGATAACAAAATAACTGTGGGAAAGTCACATTTGGTAATTTCCAATGACATTAAATAATATAAATGTTGCAATGAAAGTCATAGGGATAGTAAAAATATTTATAACGGTTTTATAATTACAGTATAATTTATCTTGTATGATAAAATAAAGGCATATTGAATTTTTATTTCAAGAATTTATATACATAATTTTAACCTTAATTAACATGTTTTACCCTTTTCCATGGTGAAAATATTTTTTCATGGTTATTATATATTATGATTAAAAATGATATTTTCCTCTTTAAAAAATTGTGACCTCATAATTCTAAATATGAAATACATATTTAAATATTCAATTCAATGAAATAGAATAAATTAATTTTAAAATAAGTATGAAAAGAGCATCAAAAATTGTTTTTAGGGAAGTACCCTTTTATAACATAAAAAATATTTTATAACAAAATAAAATTTAATATTTTTATCAGGGATATAATTAGATTATATTTTATCATAGGATAATTATGTGACATAGAGTATAACAAATAACATAATGTAATTTTGTAGTTAAAATAACATATATGATATTATTCATTAAAATATTTATTTTCACTATTAACCTAAATAATCATTCATTTCATAAAATTTCTAAAATTCACTATAATATAACAAATAAATGTTGATTTCTGAAAAAAAAACATTTGTAAAATTTAATTTCTAAATGATCTATAATTAAATTTTTATTTCCACCATATAAAATTCCAAAACAAATTAAAACTAATGTATTTTGAAATCATAAAATGGATTTATTATTATTATTTTCATAGTAATAACAATTAGATGAGTTTAAAATGTCCAAATTTAATTCCTTATTTTCATATAAATTTATTTATAACATTATTTTATAATTCAGTTATTCTTATTCATAGCTACTAACCCAAATTTGAGTTTAGAATATTCATATTAAAAAAATCATGGTTCATTTAATATAAAAACCCAATCACTACTAGATCCAGGATAGTGGTTTCCTTATTACCGTAGTATGTGATTTAAATGATCACATACTGAAGGAACATATAGTTCAGTATTCATGGTAATCTAAATACATTCATGACTCCAACATAAATTTATAAACATAAAAACAACATGTTATTTTCTCCGAGAACATCATTATTATCTGTAGAATAACCTTGCATATCAATCATAGTATTGTTCTAGGAAACATGTGTAAAGGAAACAAAATAAATCATTGAGATAAGATTCTCAGAAAGTATATTTTGACAGTGTCATATAACATGGAATAAATAAGGAATGAATGATATGGAAAGAATAAATGATAATCAAATAATTCCATATAAATAATCACGTGATCATAAAAATTATCCATGGATTCCATAACATTTAAAATAATAAAATGTACGTCAATATATAATTTCATTATTATGGAATTCATAATTACAGAAAACATAAACCATTGGTCAATGAAATGGATAATACATCAACATAAATGGGTGAGGCTTTGACCAAATAAACTACATATTTTGTCTCAAGGGACATACTAATGAATCTAGGGGATATATATTTCTATGCCCATCCGAAACATTAATAAGTATAATTAATTCATTATATGAACATTCAATAAACATAATTAACATTCATTTAAATTAACTTGTAGTCTATACTAGAAGAAGTATAATACCTAATATCGACACTTTCCCCACTAGAACTAATCATAAACCCTATTAAAAAATGCATTTGATGATATCATTAGATTATATCATCATTAAATCATAATATATAAAAATATATTTTTTCATTTATGAAAATACATTAAAAAATAACTGGATTATTTCATCAATAAAATATTCTTTTCACTATGTAATCACTTATTAAAAATTTAAATAATTTAAAGATATCGAGTAAAACCTTTTCACTAAAAATAATATTTGAAATTTGTAATTTATGATTCAAAGTATCTGGTTGTCATGATAGTGGGAAATTTTCTCATGATATGTATGTTAAAACCAATATACATTTCACATTTTCCATAAAATTCAAAATTACATCATTTTAGAAATGATAATATGATTACTTTTAAACCATTTTTAAAAAATAAAACATGTGTATGATTTTAGATAATAAATCACATTTTAATATTAAAAAAATTATTTAAAATATATTAATGAAATTATGTACTTGGAATAAAATGTTTCCCCATCGAGTAGAAAAACAATGAATGTATTCTGTAAAACTATTCTATTTATATCTTGAGTACTTAAGGTGAGGAAAAATAAATGAAAACCTATAATTCATAGAAATAGTAATTGTTGAATAAAATACATTATCCTTATGATTGAAAAATAAAAAAAAATCCTCATCAATGAAAAACACATTGAAAATACCATATAATAATGATATGTTGAAATTGCATGTGTAATGCAGGAAATTATGCCAGATAAAATCACCATTGTAGTGATGAAATTTTTCAATAATAATACAATTCTATATGGAGGTAACGCTAACATCATTTGTTTGACCTAAAAATATAATAATGTTGTATAAATTCATGATTTGATTCCATGTGGGATCGGGAACACCATACCTAATATCATCTAGAAAATTAATTCTATAAGAAAGGGGAATATTTCCAAAGAAATCATTAATTCAAATCAGTTTGGGGTGGTCCCTATAAGGAACATTCAGAACTATATTTTCACTAACTTATAATGCGTAAATATCACAATAAAGAAGGTGTTAGATTGAAATATTTCTATAAAAATTAGCATATATAAGGAATTTAGTACAATAAAATATAGATTCTTCCTAACAATTCTTAGAAGACATGGTTTCTCTAATATTTTTATCATCCATATTCATACCAGTATCAATAGTTTCAAGTTATCCATCCTTGTTAATAGATCTACTATGGGATTATTTCAATGTTCCAGGGGTTTCAGGATAGGGGATCCCCTCAATGTCCTCCGTACATAAGATGAAAGAATAATATTTGAATTTGTGACTCAATTAACTGGTCAGAGATAGTCTACCTAATCAGATAAAGGAACCTAGGATTATTTTTACCCCTTATCCACTTTTTTATTCAAATGATATTCACTGCATTGGAAATCTGATAGGAGACCCATAAATTTTTTAAAATCCATATTTGGGCACTATAAATAACTGGATGTCTATGTCATCAGTCAAAAAAATATTTTGTAGTATTTAAGGATAGAGTTTCCTTAAAGAAGAAAAAAAGTTAAAAGATCTCTTAGGGTGAATATAGGATATATTCCTTCCATTTAAATTGGTGGGACCCAATTATGAGGTAATTTTAAAAGGTGTTTCCTGGAAAATATATACTCCAATTTTATTACTCTGATAAAATGATGGAATGGAGTAGCCATGTATTTAGTATGGAAAATTTTTATGATAAACTATATGGTTAATTCCATGATTGTCTATGAATTCTCAGTGTAATGATGAACCCATGACCTCATCAAAGTCCTCTTGGTCTCGATTAGAAATTTCAAATAAATATGCTCCATTATTTATAAGTAGTTAGTTATTTTTTTGAATGAGTGTGTTAATCCCATTAACATGAAAAAATTGGGTATTAAATATTTAAATATTTTCAATGAATCTATAATTAATAAATTCAATTGTAAAATTCTTACATAAAACATAGACTCTTAAAAGTTCCTTTCAAATATATTTATTCTAAAAAACAAATATGGATAGTCCTTATATTTTTCCTATTATATTTGGATAACCATTACATGTGTTTACACACATATTAAACAATGCAAAAAATGGATTATTTGTAAGATGTATGAACTAATGTTTTGGATAACACCATGGTTAGGCGGGCCTCTACTTGCGATTGTGTTTTTCCCCAACCCATGAAGCACACATTTATTACTAATTACCAGTTTGTTGATGGTGGTTCTTTTTTTCATTATCATATATTTATTGAAATATATCAGTATGGATTTATTGATAGGAGCACTCTCATAAGGGAACCAAACTCAAGTGTCCATATCAACACTGGGGCATGGTATGGGAAAAAATGTGATGGAAATGTGAATATACCTACTTGGATATAGATTTTCATGAAATCTCTCATTCACCCATCATCAATGTTGAACATCAGCAAGACATTGAAGAGGAGTCTTCTAATACACAACCTACAAAAAAAATTGGTTTCGACTTGCCTATGACAGGTATAAGTGTTTGCAAGCTGAGTAAACTATAAAACTCATTTTTTTAAACTACACATTATCATGCAGGTTCTTCGATTAAATTTAGGATATTTTTAGTTATAGGATGAAACTATAAATATATAGGGAATGTTAAATTGCATCATTAATTATAGAAGTTGTGATCAGGTTCCATGGATGACGATTGATGAAGATTCTTCTATCATTGGTTATGTAGGGAGATCATGAAATCAGATGGGATTTTAGAACTAAACCCTACTCTTTATGATAGAATAAAGGCCATTCTCCTTGAATTTATCTCTACCTAAATGTTCCAAATAGGTTGTATGAATAATTATTTTTTTGGTCTTATTATATTGAGAATATTTGGTGTTCATGGAAGGACCAAAAAACCACTCGTGGTGAAGTTGGTCTAATGGATCCCTAAAATCCCTTATTGGATGAATGTTAATATAGATGGGGAAGCATCAGGTGTACCTGGACCCTTAGGTTGTGGATATTTCTTTTTCACCCATCAGGGCTTCATTAATGGCCAATTATATTACATAATATGAAATTGATGTGTTATTTAAGCTGAATAATTGGATATGATTAAGGCCATTAAATATTTTTTTCATTATGGGTAGAAATTCTTCAAAATAGTGTCATATTCAACTATAGAAGATAATATCGTAAATAACATATCTGATAATGTCCTATGGATAATGATTACACCCTTCATTTAATTTATTTAGTATATCAAATGCATTAGTCTTATTGTTACACAAGTTTAAAGGGAACCCCAAAATGATTCTCATGCTCTATCAAATAGATCCATTAAGTAGGCATGATCAAGATGGTCATTTTCTTAAACAGATTTCTACTCATAGTTTTTTGAGTTAGATATCTGGGGTATCATTTATACTTGACATTTTAAATACCTCTCGATATTTTATAACATTTATATTATTTGTTTATATTTTTTAGGAGTGGGATCACCAAGTCCCTTGAAATTTTTAGGAAATAAATACATATTTATTTTAAATCTATTCTAGAACCACAATACTACAAACTATATTAAATTTTTATTGAATTTTGGGAATGGAAAAAATAGATCTGATTACATCAGCCTAAAAAATTGATTCCAAGAGAATCCACTTGAAAAAAGATACAACATTCAATAGGATGTGACCTCAATGTAAAAAATAAAAAATGTTGAGTAACAGGGATCTCCCCAGAAGTGTGATTACCTGAAAATTTTTCCCCTCCCATCATATGATAGATAGAGCTACCCATGGGCCAGATATTCTTTTGAATTTGAAAATATGATAATTAATGGGTTAAATAGTTTTAATCTTACCCTAAAATAACTCTAGAATGATAGTATAATCAATATCCACTGAGTAAAACATAATGTTATGTGAAAGGCACAAATCTAAAACCTTTAGAAAAGTACTTTACTCTTCCACCAGTGAGTCCCCCGAACCAAATACTTCACGGAACGCATGAATCAAGTATCTTTTATGATCTCAGACCACCCCAAATCCTATCATGGAACTAAAAATATATGAAGCATCAAAATTATATTTATATCAATTGACCGCAGGATTCCACACCACCCACATACCCTAATTGGATGTATTATAGGAAAAATGGGAAATGGTAGCGCTTTCTAAGATTCCCTTAATCGATAATAATCCTTCCCAACATTTTTAAATCGGGATCAATTCCTCCACCAAACTTTTGGATATGAACACCAAAGCCATTCAAGGGCTTTGGAGGCCTTTATACTGACTACGATTTCGAGCACTCCATATGTTCCACAAACCCACTGAGAAGAGCTTCCTATTTTCCTTACATTCATTTGAATTTGGATCTCTCTCCATAAAATATGACTTCAGGAAATCGACATACTCGAAACCATGAGCTGTTAGGCCAACTGATTCTCATAACAACCTCAAAAAAACCTCCTCCCATTTACTCAAAGAAAAGTGAGGATCAAAGGATTAATATATATGATGATTTCTATATAGAAATACTGATTCCAATGTGATCTGCCTTTTCCTGGCAAGATAAATTGTAGGGAGGATATAGTTTTGATGAATCCATAAATGGTTTGTCATTAAACAGAGTCGTGTTCTTCCACTCTTCCTACAAGACATTTTGTTATGTCACCATAAGATAATATGTTCCTTATAAGTTTCCTAAGGTAGATGTAGTAAGGATGAGTTTATTTGGTTCAGAATTTAGATCAATATTGTTGAATACTTCAATGTATTTTGGGATCAAAAATGTATTTCTTAAAGGCATAAAACAATTAGCTTGGATGAATGTGATGTTCGGGACTGGGTAACTAGGAAAAATAAGAATATCCCCACCTAAGTGTGTTTCCAGAAAATAATATAACCAAATCCACTGATCAATTTTCAGTGGATCTTTAGAACCATGATGTGATAAGCAATTAAAATCCAATGGTGAGACATACACCATCTTTTTCTGTCATTGTCATGATCATATCTATTGTAAATGAACTATTCCCATAGTGATCTTCCCCCATTAAGTAACATGATATATTATCCTTCATACTATGAATTTAATTCATGATACTCTTAGGTTGATACCACCAACTCCCAATCCTTAACCATCTTTTCCTAAGATTCAAAATGATATATTCTCTCAGCGTGTGAGTACTAAGTGAAGATGGTAAAATATTTCAATATTCCTCTAAAACATCTTTGGAGCATTAAGCACTGATAAAACATTCATGGGTATAGATTATAGGAAATAGTTCACAATGGTGATGTGACCAACAAAAGAGGGGAAATGAATTTTCTTACTAGTAATGTGGACATTGATTTTATCATCAATCCCATCAAACTCATGACCCATAAGCCATTCCAGACCAATAGGTTCTCTAAGTAAATCCATGGGAAATGACCTCCTATGAATAGTAAACCCCTATTCAATCTTGTTCTTCCATCATTCTAGACACCCTTTTTAGAATAAGACACTACTCATTACCAAGTTGATAGCCTAACCACTTCATCTGCAGTATGTGTCCATGATTTTATTAAATTCAAGAATGTTATTATTAATTTCATTCAAGGAGAAGATCATAACATCTGAAAAAATGTTAAAAGGTACATAAATATAAAAACTTCCATAGTATGGGTGGAAGAGCCTTTTGTTAATTTTTTCTTCCAGATATCTACTCAATGTATCAAGGAACAAGATCAACGACCTGAGGGATAATGGATCTTCCTACCTATGGAATAGAGTAACATTGTAGACTCCACAAATCATTCCTATTAATTAAATAGCTTGACATGTAGAACTGAATTACCGAAAATAGATTTCAATCACCTAGTGCGAGAATCCAATGTTTTCCAAGACATTATTAATGAATCCCCATGCCATCTTATCATAGACATTGTGAATGCCCACATGGATCACAATGTTGGAGCCAATTCTTTTCTTATTAAGATATTTGAACATCTCATGAACTATTTAAATGGATTTTGGAGTAGATCATACAATATATTAATTACTTATTACCATTTCCCACATTCATATTAATAATTCTCTATAAAATTAAATAGTCTGGTTGATAACTACTTTGTTTTCCATTTATGTTTTGTTTTTCTTGTTTTCTTCCTTGTAACATGATCATGATTCTATCATCTCCAAAATTATAATCATTATATAAATATTATATATATTAATTATATAATTATATATATATAATCATCTATAAAATATAGTGCAATAAAAGTGAATTAAAATATTCATGGAGACAGGATTTCATACTTATGCATGAATCTTATTTTAAATTTTTGATGGATGGAACAAAAGAAATGTAAATAATAAATATATTATCCATATTAAAATTTGAACAATATGTATCATATATAAATATATATATATATATATATATATTAAATAAACCCTTATTACCATCCATGTAATTTGAAAAAAAAATTGATTGACATTGTTTTAGGGAAGTGGTATTCAAAATGAATGCATTATTGACTTTATCCTTTTACAAAGGTTCAACAGGTAAAACGTATATAAAGACACTAAACCTAGTATCCAAGAGTTATTTGTTTCTTTATTACATTTAATAATATAAAACGAATCACATCCTAATTGATATAATAGTTTAATAGTTTTCGTAAACTAGATAGATACTTGAATTTCACATTAAAAATGAAAACATAAAAGACAACATATTATTTTCATTATGAACACCATTATTTCCATTAGAATATCCATTTATTAAATCAAAATACATTTCCTAGAATATTAGGAAAGGGAAATGTAAGAGTTTGGTTATATGTAATTCTTAGTTAGTGTATATGTATAGTTGAAGATATCATGAATACATAAAGCATAATAAATAAGGAATATGAATAACAAAAAGCACATTCCATTTTATAACGAACATTAGCATAAAGAATAAAATGTATTGAATAAATAGTGATGAAAAAATTCCTTATAAATAATCCTATGTTCTTGAAAAATATCCACTATTATCATAACAAATAAAATAATTGACTAGAAATCAATAACTTATCAAATAATTATAGAATACATATTATTGAACATCATAAACATATCTCCCAGACCTTATTCTATGAAATTTAACATAAATGGGTCAGGCCTCGAGTAAATTCCAAATTTAGTTTTCCTCAGGACACCTTCCAATGTATTGAGGGGCTATACCATGCCCAACCCATAATATACAATTTCTTATGTATTCATCATATGTAATAGGAGAGAAATAATACAATATAAAATCATCATAAACATTCATACTGAAATGCTAGCATAATTTTTTTTATTATATCCCCCTATAATACTTATCATAAACCATCTAGATAAATAATAATGATGGTATACTTATATTATGTCCTAAGGGTATCATTATTAAAATAAAGGGAACATTTCATTGATGAATCAAAATATCAGAGAAAAATCATTAAAAACATTGTTGCGTAAAATACCATTTTCACTTTGAAAATATATTTTAAATATGAAATATTTTCAAAATATTAGGGAAAAGTTGTATTTGAAAATTATCTATGAAAATTATAACGTACAATTCAATTAATTTCGTGGTATAATTTTTTTAAATTTCATTCTTGTAATTCAAGTTAAAAAACATTTATTTTTGACTTATGTATGAATAGTAAAAAGGTACCGCTTCTAGAAAAAGACTGGAATATTAATTCTAAACCAATTTTTTAAATTAAAACCATTGTAAAAAATTTATTTATTAAATAATTTGTGAATATAAAAAATTATCTTTAAAATATTTTAAGGAAAATATAGATATGGAAGAAATTTTATTCCTCATTGAGTAGAAAAAAAAAAGTTGACTTTCCTTAATAATTGGAACTAGTATCTAAAGTACCTAAAGAGTGAAAAATTGAAGGAAGATGTTAAATTTATATAAATAAATATTTGAAAATAAAATATATTGGATTTATGGAATAAATATCAATCAATTTTCATAGTGGATACATTAACATAAGCTATTCGACTAATGATGATATTGTGAAGTAAACCCTTACCTACGGTCTAAATTTCTTTGAATGTGTTGGAACCTCAAGTATAATAAATATATATTTATTCAACATATATTCTAGAACATACATCATATATATAATACTATATATGATATAATGATAACATTTTATCACCCATTTATTTAAAATTCATAATTAAAATCACTATTTCCTGTGAAAACTACTTCGTTTCTTGTGTATGTTTTGGACCTTGAACTTTGATCATGGTTAGATTATATGTAGGATATTGATAATGATATAAATAAAATATTTGTGATTTTTTGAAACATTTAAATATATATTTATTAGTAAAATTAATATTATAAAAAAATTAATTACATAGTTCACAAAGTCGGTAGGTCGTACGTACGCATGAACACTGTTTCAATTTTTTGAAGGAAAGAAAGAAAAAAGATAAATAAAATTAAAATGATAAAAATTTATTAATATATAATATAAATTAATTAATAATATCATTATTACTAAACCTTTAAAAATAAAAATTAAAATAACATCACATCACTCCATAGAGGTCATAGTCCACCAGAATGCACGAGCAATATTATAATCTTCTAATGGTCTTGAATGTAATAATCTATTGGAAATTTCATAAAAGACTAAAAAAAGATAATGATATTTAGTTGAAAAATTCATTAAAATGGTCATATATTAAAATGGGGATATTATAAGTTATAAATATTTTCATACAAAAGGATTTTGATAATTTAAATACGAAAATGTACCATTATATTTTTTCTTAACCCCTAGTAAAATCATTTTAACCATAGCTTTGGTAATTAGTTTCTACTATTTTTACTAACAATTATGACAAAACATTAGTGGATATTATTAAAAATATTAATTATTATGATTCAAAATATAGAATTCATTTTATCAAATTCAATTTTGATAATTTCTAGAATTATTTTCAAAATTAAACTCCTAAAAGAATTCAAAAAGATTTTTTTTTAAAATATTTTTCATAACTATAAAACGTTTTTATGTCACAAATCAACATAAAATTGATTCCAATGAAATAATGTTGATAAGTTATGATTTATTTAAACTATATTATTTTTTAAAAAAGAAAATGGGACATTGAAATTGTTTTAAACTAATTTTTTTATTAAAAATTTTATTTTTCACGATTCACAACAAATTATTTATTAAAAAAAATTACCCAATCATAATTTACACATGATAATTTAAAACACAAAGTTAATTATTTCAAATAAATTTTATAAAATTTTAAAATGGTAATTTTGATAAACATTCTCATAAAGTGAAGTAAATTATTTTTAGAAAATTATTGTTTTTAGAATAAACAAAATTCATTTTGATCCCTTGAATAGAAAAAATATTTGTTGAATTATAAGATATTTTTGGAAATATGAAATATATAAAATTCTTTAAAATAATTCTCTCATACTTTTTAATTTAATTTTTTATGATAAAATCCCATTGCATGTATAAAAATTGTTTTCTATAATTACATTTCTTTTACATTCAAATGATTTTTAATTTTTATTTTCAATTAATTCATAACCATGGAATATTGTTATACACGTGTAAACCAAATAATTTTTATAATTTAGTTATTCCAATTCATATATTTCAGTTTAATGGATAGGTTATAATGGTATACTATTTTATCATTCATTTAGAATAGGGTCTATATGTAAGCTATGAAAGAGGTTAAATATATTTAAAATTAAATATATCAAAAAATAAAGGGCAATTACATTCTCTCATGCTTAAAGAAATTTCACCATAAAAATTTTCATAATTTTACCTCATGAAGATATTCATGTTTTTCTTCATCAAATATTATTCTGCTTCCCATATCACATATTTTATTTTATTATTTATCCGTTGCACCATTACTATTTGAGTGGCTCAATTCATGTACACATATTATCTAGGGTCTACGATCTAGAAAAGATCTATATAGTAAGATATTTCAAATTAAAATTATAGTTCTTCATAAGTGAGAAAATTAATTGGTTCTGGAATGTAGTTTCTCAACACTGATATATGGAACACACAATGTACATTAGAGAGACTTGGTGGAATTTGAAAAAGGTAAGCCACAAATCCCTATATTTCAAGGATATTATAAGGACCTATGTACATAGGTCCCATTTTCCCATTCATTTTAAACCATATGAAACCATTCAGTGGGGAAACATTAAATAAAATGTGATCTCCAACATAAAATCCAAAATATTTACTTTGATTTTCACTATATCTATATTTCTTACTTTGATATGGATTTTAATATTCACTAACATTTAATTTGTTTCCTTCAAAAGTTTAGATACTACAACAATCATTTCACCACCATCATACCAAAATGTTGGAGTATGACATCTCATTACATATAGCTATTCATAGAGTGATTTTTAAATTCATTAATGGAAGAAATTATTACAGGATAACTCTACAAAAGGTAAATAAAAATATCACACACCTTGAAGTTAATGATATAACCAGTTCAATATGTATTATAATGTCCTAATATTCCTTTTAGAGTTACCATCTGTTTGATGGTGATAAGTGTGGATAAAATAATACTGAGTATCAAGATCCTTCTGGATAATTTTCATGAATTTTGATATAAATCATGGATCAGTCTCAAAAAAATATGAAATATGTTTTCCATGAAGTCTACCATAATCTTTAATAGGTAGTTCTGTATGGTTCATAAAAGGTACATCTTCACTTATAGTGATAAAATGTTTTGATTTGGTACGTTAATCAATAATAACCAAAATTACAATATTATTTCTAATATTATTTGGAACAATAAAGAAAAATCACATAGTAATATCATCTCATTTCCATGATGGAATGGGAATTGGTTTCATGAATTATAGAGGATATTATCTTTAATCCTTCATCTATTAGAAAACACAACATCTCGGAATATAATCAATAATTTATCACTTCTTATTATACCAAAAAAATCCATTAAATGTTTATACATACTAGTTCTACCAAAGTGTATAGAGAAATTCAAGGTAAGAGCATCATCCAATAATTATCTCTTCCTATCTGGTTTTGAAGGAACATATAGTCTTTTTCCAAATTTCAAAATTCCATCTCCCCAAACAACGTATACAATTTTTCCATCATTCCAAAATAAAATTTTATTTTTAAAATTACCATCATCAGTTCGACATCTTATTATCGTTTAAAAATATGTTCCTTTTCAATCATTTGAAAAAGGACTGATGTATCCTCATCTATACTAATTCCCATATCCTTCCTTACATGATCCAAATTTATTCCTAATGAAAATAATATGGGATCCCCAAGGAGAAACCCTAGGGAAAATAAAATCCTTATAAGACAACTCCTTTATTTTTTTGTTCAATTCCACAAATTCAATACTTTATATTCAATAGGGATTATTTGATATATTTCTTACAACATGGATTAAATCAAATGAAAAGTGGAATTCATGCCCTGTTGGATGTCCAATTAATTCTTCAGCAAATACATTAATGTATTCTAACATATTTTGTAAATCCAAAATTTTATGATTACATTTTACATAAATATAATGTGTATTCTCTTCATCCATAACTATGTCATCTATATGGATACTGAAGGTGGATCTAAAAGTGAATCAAAAGATTAATTCTCCCATATAAAGATAATGAATTATCCACCTTCAAGAGGAATCATAATTTAATTATCATTTATATAAATTTTCTCATCATATGTTGAATGTTTGAACATATAAAATATTATATAAAAATAAACCACAACAATAATAATAAATGAATAAAATTAGGCACAACTGTTTTTCATAATGGAAAATGAGTGATTGATCCTTCTTACAGTGATACTTCTATGAGGATTCTTGAGTGATAACTCCCATCTTAAGGCACCATCATAATATCAAATTTTCTTTTGAAACATTGAAGATAAAAATGTTTTTCAAGATAAAAAATCAAATATTCAATTTTAAAAATATGATGATATGATTAAACTACACACCCCAATATATTTAAGAACATCAAACTTAGTTGTTGTGATTTCATAAGCATGGTCTTGCTTTATTTTTCATTTTTAGGGAAACTTCCTTGATAGATAAGAATGTAATTTCAATAGTTTCACATCTCGTTATAGGTGAAGTACTTCATATTGTAATCTTCTCCCCCCATCAATCATGAACCTGGTTGTATTTTTGTCTATAAAAGATGATAAATCTCATTCCCCATATATAATTTCTATGATGTTTCTTTTAAAATTTATTATAAGATGGAAATTCCACCCTTCCCTTCTTCCATTTTTATTTATTTCTTTTCTATAGTGACCATCAATCCACTATTTATATTTTATTCCTTAAAAGTCACAATAGATGGAAAATTATTTCTCTACCTTGATATCATATTATACAATTTCCTCACATGATTAGACGTTTTTGTAGACTACTTCAACTTGAATGATTGGATTTATCCTATAAAATAAACAGTCAATATTACACATTGGATTGAAAACATTTTTCTCTACAAGACATAATAATATTGTAAAATTTCCCACATACATAAAAAAAATTTCCTCTTCCTTTTTCCACTAACTCAATAACTTTCTCTAAAAATATTCTCACTATTCATATAGAAATTATTTTTCCATGAAAAATTCAATTTAATAATTCAATTCCAGCCATGATATTTCCACATCATCCTTAGTGCGTTGAATCAATGACCACCATATATCCTTGTCCAAAATGATTTAATAAACTACAATGAAACCCATATAAGTTTTATTAATTCCCATGGTATGAATTTTCTTCTCTATGAATCATATCGACTTTCCACCTAATAATTAAAGTGACCATATTGGAGAGATGTTTTTTGGAAGATAGAAAATTGTTTTTCTGAAAATATTGTCTTTGGTTTTCAATGAAAAGAAATAAATTCCCTCTGTAATTTATTTAAATTAGACTCACAACTATAATCGAATCATGTGATATAAAACAATTATTTTTATCTATTGTATTGTGAATAAATTTTCATGGAGAAAAGATTAACTAGACTCACTATATGACCAAAATGGAAGCGTGAATCATAATGAGGTAGTGTATCATAATATGAGTACATCTGATGAAAATTTGATCATTATTTGATGATAATATATTTCGTATAAATCATTTTATATCTATGAAACATGTTTTCATGCCTTATGAAAAAATAGAGTACAACATATGTGGCCAATTGTATTGGGGTCCGGTTAGACAGAATGAAGTAGAATAAGGATGAGAAGTCATAGAACATCCAAATGAATGTCAGATGATTATTCTCCAATCCTAATGTTTTTAAATATCTTGAGGAATTCATGATTACAAAGTGGTTATTCTAGATAAATAATGTTTTTGAAGAAATGTTTTCCATTCGTAGTCCAATAATGGGAGATCACCAGACAAGGAATTGTGTCAGAGAAATGAAGTTTTTATAAGAATGTATAAAAATTATGATTTTAATTTCCATATGGGATAATATTCCACAATATAAAAATATTTGAACAAATAATCTGGTATGTATCATAATTAAAAAATTAATGTAGTTTCATAAGTTGAAGCTATTGATACCTGTTCATTGGTTATGGGGTTCCACTGATTATCTCAGTAATCATGACAATGATCACCAGACACTTTGTTAAATGAAAAATGGAATTATAGGAATAATATTTTTTTTATTAAGATATGTATGTGGATGTTTTCTAGATATACATGAAATAATAAAATATTGGGACTTATGAAAAATGGGACCAGAGATCAATCAACAATGTAGTCATCCATTTTCATCAAAATTATGTGTTTGTTTCAAGTGGTCCATAAATGAAATAATAACTATAATGTGTTTTCAATGGAGTTAATATATAAATAATATATTTCCATGTCTATATCAATTGGTTTAAGAGTCATAAAACTAGCGTCGATACCAATTATCAATGTGATACAGGAACCATTCCATCAGATATTGGATGACGCCAAAAACATCATCAGATATAGAATTGTTTTTATGAGGAAAGGATGAAGCAATGTGTTTAAAGGAGTATTTAAATGTTTTTTAAAAGGGAGATTGGATATTTGATTGAAGAGTTTTATATTTATGTTGATGTTCTTCCAAGAAGTGTTTCTATCTTTTGAAGTTGTGACTCTGATTATTGAATACTGCTTTCAATGTTTATAGTAGTTGGTATGGAGTATCAAAATGAAAATATTGTATTTCAATTAGGGAATAACAATGTCATAGAGAATCATATATCTTCATTATATTGAAAAAATTGGAATAGTAATTAGAATTGTATTGAATAATTTTTTGAAATAATGAAGTGAATTGAATTTATAAGATGTTTTGAGATGGTTTGAGAAGAATGAAGAAGATTAGGGAAGAACTTAAGAAGTAAAAGACGTATCCAAAATTAAAGGGAAGTTAATTATTCTAGGAATTTTGTTAAGTGAGAAAATTTTTTAGAAACTCACCTAAACCATATTTTTCACACCTATAAATAGTGTGACGTACATTATACTATCTCAATATTTTAATGTTCACAAGTGAAGGTGAATTATCAAGAATTGAAATATTTTAGAGAGAATAAGTTTTTGGAAATATAATTTGTGTGAATGTTATTCTTGATAGAAGAAAGAGAAGAAGAAATATCACCTTTGGGGTTTCTAAATTAAACAGAGAGATCCTAATGTGATTTCTCGACACATACAAATGATGTTCAAAATTGTTTCACCGGTATTCTGGAAGACATATATTATTAGGCTAAGCAGTTAGACTCAGGAATAACACTGGGCAATGAGATTGAGTATCATTATAATGTTTATAGAAGTTCTAAACCACTTCTGGGTAGGAAAGTGATGAATTGTTCTGAAGGTCATATTTGTGAATGTAAAAAAGGAAGAATAGTATCTTATTTTAGTAATCTATTGAACTTTATATAACTTGTTAAAAAATTATTAGGTCATTATGTGCAATGTGATTATCATGAACCTTTTTTATTATAGTTCCACAAAAGTTTAAAGGTATATATTACCTGTTGTATCCACACGTAATTATTGTTTTATAGTGGATTTTGTGGTATGGTATTGTTTAAAAACCATAAAGACAGTGTAGAAACACTTGTTGAATGTAAAAAAATTAAATTATTATGTTCTTATATATGTGGAATTGATTTTTAAAAAAAATTATAATTCTTTAGTGTGGGGAAAATGTTTTTTCATAAGAAATAAAAAATAAAATAAAAATATATCACTGATTCACCCCCCCCCCCTCAATATGATACATATATCATGGATGAGCAATCTCAATTGGTATTAGAGTGAGTTTGCCTTCATTTAGTTCCATGTTTTAAACAACATGACTTTTCCTTGATCCCATCTATGACCCTATTTCACCTTATGTCTAGAATAAAAAATATCAAAAACATTTTATGAGCTTAAAAAGCTTATTAAAGGATACACAAAGAAGGAAAACTGTTAGATTTTCCAAATTACATGTAAACAATGAATACTTTATCATAATAAATACTTTTCACCTTTATTAAGTAGTAAATACTCTTCAATGAATAAAATCACATTGCAAAACTTTTTGTAACCATAAATAATTCTTACAAATTGAGTAGCCATATGACCGACTTCCAAACCTAATGCATTGGAGGTTATAACATAACCACCCATATGTGGTTTATCACAGAACCACCTATTATTTGGATTATCACGTATCCACATGTCACTGTTTCTCATGTTCCCACCAATCAAATGTCTAAGTACTATTACATAATCATAACAAATAAAATATTGCAAATATAAGCATTTCTGTAATAAAATTTAATTTTCAATCACAGGATATCAATTTAAGATACTGAAAAACTCAGTCCATTTAAAAAACCATTTTCAATACCAAAACACTCAAAAAGGTAATAAAGTATTTCTTTTCTTTTTAAAAACATTAAGGCTTATAGAGGAATCCAAAAAACAATTACAGTGGTCGAGAGGTCATTTTCGCCGCATACGTTAAAAAGAAACATTCACATTGTTATTTAGTAAAAGGATATGTACAAAAATATTCAATTTGAATGAAATTAAAAGTAAAATGTGTTTATACACCCTATAAAATCATGTTGTGTATAAATCAAAATATTCTTGAATGAAAGGAGATTGAGTCAAAGTCCCTTACCTTGAGTCCAAAATGGCTAGAGTGTTCCTTGTTCTTCCGAAATAATAATCTTAAGGTACTTTATACATTCTTAAAAACTTTTC
Source organism: Viscum album (assembly GCA_963277665.1). NCBI lineage: Eukaryota > Viridiplantae > Streptophyta > Magnoliopsida > Santalales > Viscaceae > Viscum > Viscum album. The sequence goes on along the minus strand of OY728121.1, from coordinate 1,399,057,299 downwards.
TCTATGAATTATTCCTTTTGTATCACTTATTACCTTGATATAACCATTATATAATTATTTAAGTTCATATCAGTCGTTTTGTCGGTGTTCAGTACTTGGGTAAAAAATGAACATGTTATAATTATAAATTTTTCATGTGGTAAAAATTACATTATCTACGAAATGATATTCTGATTTAGATATCATATATATCATATATATCTAGAATATATGTATTTATAATAGTCTATATCATTTGGATATAAGAAATGAAATGCACCATTCATTGAGATGGTAAGCCATATCTACGCATGAACGTAACATTCATTTCTTTTTCATATTTAAATAAATGAAAAAATGATAAATTGGTATATTATAATTCCAGTATAATATCTATGATATATATGTTACATAATTTTATTAATTCAATCCTTTATATGTTCTATGTATAGTGTGAATGAGTCGTATCACATTGAGGGGGCCGTTGTCTGCACTTCCTCAAATGCAAATATCTTATTTATACAACATGAAAAGAATAAAGGTATGTTATAAATGAGAATTATAGAATAAAATACATAAAATAAAAATCATAAATATCATATATAATTCTTGTTCCATAATTATGGTCCACATAAGAGTTGGTAGAAGAATATTGAACAATCATCATTTCGTGAGTTAGTAATTCGCCATCCATAGAAACAGTTTGTTCTATACCGATTAGATAGTGGTTTGTGTAAGTGTAGCTTACATCCTTCTCATAACAACAAACTAGTATATTTAGGATACTGGTGTTGTTTTTTAAACAATGAATTATAAGAACATTGGGAGAGGATATGGAAAAATAATGTAATGGAACTTAAGAGAAGGAATTACCTCAAATCGAATAGCTCCTTTTGATTTATGCTAAAAGGCCTTATTTAATTTCCGTATGCCCAATGTAAGGCTTCTAGGAGTAATAGAGGGATGTTGTGTGATTATTTAGGAAGAGTTTGGGCATGCCAAGGGGTCTTGAGAGGTGAGAGTAAGGGTTAGAGGGGTTGTCCTTTTATAAGAGGGGGGAGGGGAACATTAGGAATGTTTGAAAGTACAATTTTATTATTATTTGATATTATAATTAAAATTTCACAAAAATGGTATATTTCTAAGATCAGATGAGTATGGGTCGATATCATATCAAGAAATGTCTTTTAGATAAGTTTATGTGATAAAATTAACCTTATCTTTTAGCTTTAACCCTCAGTAAACTTATTCAACTTTTACCATGTCTTCTTGTATATTCATAATATATGGTTAACATAGTTATTATAAAATATCAAGTGACCCAAAAAAGGATCATTAATAACATTTTTAACATAATATATGTCATTTATTGGAATATTATATTTTTAGTATTGTCATATCATTCAATAAAATGTTAATTGATTTGAAAACTCATATATGTTAATTTTTATAATATTCATATCATGACTTTTTAAAAATTTATAACATCATGATTCAATCAAAAAAACTTAATGAATTCAGAAATAACAATTCATATTATTCCATTATATTTTTTATGGCATAAAAAGTTTCAAAATAATTATATTTTAATATTTATAATCTCATTTATTTAAATCTTTCATTGATATGGTAATCACTACATCATCATTAGGAAATTAAAAATTTATTTATTTGAGGACTAAAAAATATAAGTAATATACCAGAATGTAGGATATCATCTTAAATTTATAATTACTTTTTATTGTCGAAGATATTACTTATATAACCAAATATAAAAAAACTATTAGTAAAAGATACATTTATAGGTTATATTTTCCTTAACATTAAATTAGATGTAATTAAATGACATTATAACAGACAAGTGGCTCACTGGGGTCCTTAAATCGACTGATGGATTCCCATGTTTGGACATATCTCATCCTATCGGTTTATAAAATGTTATAGGTTAATTTAATATCATTAAAATATTATTTTTTTACCCTTATTTACAAGATTTACATTTTAATCGTGGTAAATAAAATACTTACAGAAGTTACTATTCATAATGTCAAAAAATAAAAGGTACTGTTTAAACAATTTGGACCACATGATTCCAAATAGGGAATCCAATTTTTTAAATTCAAAACACAGTAGTTGTAGAAATTAGTTTAAAATTAAATCCCATTGTCAAAACCAAAAAAGCGTGTTTTTAAGAAGTAAAAACTACTAAAAGATTGACATGTGTTTATGTCTAATTTCAAAGGGAAGTTACTTCTAATGACCAAAATTTAGTTAATTGACAAAATTATAATCTAATTACACATTAAAACAAATTTAAATGAAAACCTAATGATATAAATAAATGATATTAAAATAAAATGTTTTGTTAAAATATTGTATTTTTACTATTCAGTAAAAAAGATCTTTATCAAAAAAATACCAAAATTATACCCAAAGTAAATTTGGATGTCCTTATTCTAAAGAAGAAGTTAATTTTTTGAAATGGAAAAAATAAATGTGAGAAATAATATATTTAGTAATGGTTCACCGTCAAAATGATGTAAATCGACCTTTTATTGAATATTAGAGTATCCCATGCTAAAATTAGATTCATTTTAATTTTAAGCCTCTAAAATTTATTGGATAAACGTAACGACATTTAAAAAACATGTTTAATCATAATTTAGTTATTTATGTTCATTCCCAGAAATAAAATGGCTATTAATTAATGACCATTTAAATTACTTATATTATTATATTATTTTTTGGTGCAACTCAACGAAGTGTGCAACATAAGATTTCAATGAAAAAAATTGTTGCGTGTTGAGTAAGTTATCAAAAAAAGTGTCATATATAAAATAAAATTAATATCTTATTCATAAATATTAATAAACATGAAAAGGTATTATTTTTTAAAAACATAGGTCATTACATCCATCCCCCCTTTTGGAAATTACATCCTCACAATTTAAAAATTGGGCTTTGAAACTTCATTAAAAGTCCCACATCGGAAAAAAATCAATAAAAATATAACTATAAAAGATAGAAATATAAGTACAAAAGTCACACAAGATAACCCATCACATGATTCCACAAATAAAAAAATATATATGGAAGAGAAACTATGTGTCACGTTCTGTGGGTGAGTGATAGAAAAAATTATTAGGAGAAAGTTACCACTAAAAGATCAAAAACTAGAGATGGGTTAAACGGTATTTGATGCCCTTGTAGTAAAAGTAATTGATCAACGTTTTTATTTTATGTTACTTTTCATAATGTAGATGAATTTAGTTATGATCGGGACGAAGAACATAAGGAAACATTCTTACTTCTCATGTAGACCTGCATCCTTTACTAAATTTCTATCACAAACTCGTCTTTTCTCCAAACGATGAGTATTCCAGATGACTTGGTCACATCAAAATCACTAGAATGAACTTATAGATAATCACATAGTCCAAAAAAGTTAAAATATATATTAAAAAATTAAAAATGGTTAGTATGAGACCAGATAATCCCCAAAAGCATAATCCTTTATAAAATGATATACTTTTCTTAGTCTCTAAAATTAAACAAACAATACCCAAAGTTCACCAAAGACCAAAAAATACACAATTTTCCATAAAATTATTCAACATAATATTGAAACAAAAAACATAGAAGAATTTAATCACATGGTCATCCAATGTAAATCTTAACATTTATTTCTAAATAACAACGACTACTCCTAAATTATCATATTGAAATGTAATTAACCAAATAACATATTCTCTATTATAAGTTAATCAATTCCATAAATAACCAAAATCTCTATATGTTCACAATAAAAACATTGATTCTTACAAAATAAAATTTTAACCATTACTCCACAAATAAAATCCCATATTTTTCTATTTTCTGTAGGCATATAGTGTCCCCAAAAGAGAGAACATCTTCCAAAATAATCATTATCACTTAATCACCAAATTATTTTCCTATAATAATGATATCGATTTGATAAAACATAATGTTCCAAAATCAACTTATTCATTTTTCATAAAATCATTTTACTAAAAATAATTATTCATACTAACCAGGGACATCAGAAAATCCAGGGATAGGTGAAAAATCCTAGTGGCACATAGGTTGTTGGATTGATTCTCACAACTTTTTCTGACGCGACGGGTTGTCATGCTATTTGTTTTTTGTCCCTTTTCAAAAACTGGATAATTCTAATAACATCAATAATATTAGATAAGATACTTAAAAATATCCATAACATGTTTTAACCTCAAATGTTATTTCATACCTCAAATTTCGCATACCAAAAACTAATAACCCTTAATTTCCTCAAAACAAAAGTTCAAATGAACCACTATGGTTATACATTAGGTCCATACATGAAAAGATAATTCTTCCTTGAATAACATTATCACATATCATAATTAAGGTTTACATATAATATAAAAGGAATTCCAATGTAATTCTATCATTAATACATTTAAACATATCATTATCCATATATCCAACATAACTCTACAATTCATAGATACCATAATCATAGAAAATTCCTCAGGATTCTTTATCCATGTTTTTTCCATCTTATTCCTTTACAATTATTTCCAACAATAAAAATAATTCATAATTTCTTAAGAATTTAGAAATTTCAAAACATGATCTAAGAAATAATCTATCCCTTTCATAGGTCATTTTCAGTTTCTTCATCTTCAATTAGAATGGAATTTGGAATTCGAAAACATATATTTGTATAATCCTTCTGATCCCATTCCCAAACCTTAATTGTAGGAAATATATTTGTATAATGACCATGCACATCACATTTAAAGAATTCAATTGATTCTTCAGAAAGAAATTCCTTCCCTTTCCTTGAGTCAACTGGATGCTTCCTTTTTCCATGGTTGGTTACTGATTTATGACCATAATTACCACATCTAAAACATTTTCCAATAAAATTGAAACATTTTCTTTAGTTTTTATTTCCACATCCTTGACATAAAAGATTTTTAATATACATAACATTATGATTATTACCCAAACATCAATTTTGATTTGTTTCTCTCATATTTGATGCCTTAGAAAAATCAATAAGGTTTATGTGGTCAATCATGACTTCTGATAGTTGGTTAAGAATAACCACAATATTTCTCATTGCAGCTCTAATTTAATTGGATTTCTCATTCAAAAAATCATTATAGTTTCCTTCACATCAAATTTTAATTTGGTGCCTGTTAGATCCATCCATTTACTAAAACTACAATTTTCAGTGTCAGTATATCAGTAAAATCATCATATACTGTCTTATGAGGAGGGTAAACACAAATATATTCTGATTCATGTAATATTAAACTAATTTGATTTATCTAAAATAAATATGACTCTTTCTAATATGATAACCATTATAGTCAGGTCACATATGGTTAAGTAACACCCCAACCTCTAAAGTTATCTAAACAGGCATCTGATACCAATTTTAAGGCCCTAACCTTAAACAATAAATATTCTTTAATTAATTTAATAATTAACATTAAGGGTCTTTTTAGGTTTAGATATTTAGATAATTTGGTCATAAAATATACATTACAACATGAATATTACATTTATACACTTCTAATCAGTACCCATTTTTCATATAATAAAAAAACTCTTAAAATAACATAAACATGTTTAATTCCATGTTTTAAACATCATGATTTTTCCTTGATCCCATCTTTGACCCAATTCCACTTTAAGTCAGGTAAAACACATTTCAAAAACATATTATGAGAATAAAAAGCTCAGTAATGGATACAAAATAAGGGAAAATGTTAGTTTTCCAAAACAACATCTAAACCATGAATACTTTATCATATGTAATAAATTTCACCTTTATGAAGTAGTAAATACTCTTCACTATATAAATGATCATTAATTACTCTTTTTTAACCAAATGATTAACATAACACCCATATAATGCATGCATAACATGTAATAGGTAAATTTGGAACATAATCATACTTAAATGGAATAACCATACGGTCGAATTCCACAAATCATTCTTACAAATTGAATAGGCATACAGATGACTTCCATACCCAATGAATCAGAGGTTATAACGTAACTAACCATCCTAGGTTTATCACAGAACAACCCCTAAAATGGTTTATAACATAACCACCCATCATTGGATTATCATGCAACCACCTGTCAAATGCCAAAGTACCCTTATATAATCATAACAATTAAAATATTGAAAATATAAACATTTTAGTAATAATATTTAATTCTAAATCATAACATATCATTTCGAGATATTGAAATACTCAATACAATTCAAAAACTATTTTCAATAACAAAACACCCAAAAATAGAATAAGGTTTTTCTTTTCCTTTTAAAAACATTAAGGCTTAAAGAGGGTTCCAAATAGTGATTACGACGGTAGAGAGTTCATTGTCACCGCATAAATTAAAAATAAATACTACCTGTGTCATTTAGTAAAATGAAACGTACAAAAAGATTCCTTTTGAATGAAATAAAATTTAAAATGGGCTTATACATAGTATAAAATCATGTCATGTATAAATCAAAATATGCCTCAAAGAAAGGACATTGAGACAAAATCCTGTACCTAAAGTTTGAATCGTTACGAATGTCCCTTACTCATCCTGAATAATAAACATAAGTTAATTTATACTTTCTCCAGAACATTTTAAAAGTTTATTATTCATTTTATATCACTTATTACCTTTCTATGACAATAATATAATTATTCAAGTTCACATCGGTCATTTTTTCAATGTTCGGTACTTGAGATAAAAAGGACTTTATTACAATTACAAATTGTCCATGTGGTAAAAATTAAATTATCTACATAAAGGTATTCATGATTTAGATATCATATATATCCAGTAAATAAGTATTTATAATAGTCCATAGCATTTGGGTATATGGAATGAAATAAACTGTTCCTAGAGATGGTAATTTGTACGTACGTACGAACACTACTTTCATTAATGATTCATATCATTTTGAGGGGGCGGTAGTCCACACTTCCACAAATGAAATTTTAATATCTTTACAACATGAAAAACCTAATGGTTTGTTAAAATTGTGAATTATAGAAGAAAAGAGATAAAATAAATATCTTATATATCATATATAATTTTAGTTCCATCGTAATGGGCACCATAAAAGGTGGTAGCAGAAGAATGAACAATCATCATTTCGTGAGGTAGTAGTTCACAGTCCCCAGAAACAATAGGTTCTATACCCATTAAACAGAGGTGTGTATAAGTGTAGTTCGAATACTTATTATGAAAAAACCTAATATATTGAGGATTCTAGTGTTTTTATGTAAACAAATATTAAAAATAGAATATGGAGGGGAGAAAAAAAATAATGGAAAGAAACTTAAGAGAAGACATTACATCAAATTGGGTAACTCCTTTGGATTTAAGATTAAAGGGAATATTTAATTTTCTTAATTCCAATGTAAGGCTTCTAGGAGGAATATAGGGATGTTGGGAGCTTTTTTTTGTAGTTTTTGGATTATCCAATGGGGCTTTAGAGGTGCGAGTAAGGGCTATAGCTGGTGTTCTTTTATAAGAGGAAGGAGGGGCACTTAAGGAAAGTTTGAACGTATAATTTTTTTATTAATTTATTTTTGAACTATAATAACATCAAATTGATATATGTTGAATAAAATATGAGTATTGAACGAATTAATCTTATCCAATGTGTTTTAGAAAAGTTTATACCATAAAATGAACCATGTATTTTATCTTTAACCCTTATTAAACGTATTTAACTTTTACCATGTCCTCTTGTATATTAATAATATATGGTTTCCATAGTTACTATAAAATGAAAATCATCCCAAAAATGGATGATTAATGAAATTTGTAACATCATATATTTTATTTTACCAAATATTAGATTTTTAGTATGATTATATCATTTAATAAAATTTTAAATTATTTAAAAACTCATTTATGTAAATTTTTATAATATTTCAATGATGACTTTTTGAAAATACATAATAACATGATTAATTCCAAAAAAAATTCATTATTTAAGTGATAAAAATTCATAATCATCTAAACAATTCTTGGATGGCATAAAAAGATTCAAATTAATTTATTTCAATATTTATAATCTCATTTATTTAAATCATTCATTGATATTGTAATCACTATATGACCATTGTGTAATAAATAAATTTATTTATTTGATGTCAAAAAATTATAAATAAACTACCATGATGTAAGAAATATGTTTATATTCATATTGACTACTTATAGTCAAAAGGGTCACTTATATAACCCCATGTAAAATATTTTTTATTAAAAGATAAATATTTAGGTTATATTATACCTAACAATAAATTAAAATTTATTAAATGTCATTTCCACACAAAAGTGGCTCCATGGGGTCCTAATAATGATCCAAAGATTCCCATGGACAGAAATATCTCATCCAATAGGGTTAGGACATGTGTTAGGGTAATTTAATATGGTTATAATATTATTTTTTTACCCTTATTTACAAGATTTACCCTTTAAACATGGTAAATAAAATATTTACTGAAGTTACTATTCACAATACCTAAAAATAAAAGATACCTATTTAAACAATTTTTACCTCATGATTCTAAACATTGAATTCTTTTTTCAATATTGAAAACACATATATTTCAGAAATTAATTTAAAATTAATTCCCGTTGTCAAAACCAAAAAGCGTGTTTTAAAAAAATAAAAACTTGCAAAAGATTGTCATGTGTTTATGTTAAATTTCAAAGTGAAATTTCATCCAGTGACCAAAATTGTATTAAATGATAAAAATATAATCTAATTAAACTTTAAAACAAATTAAAATGGCAATATAATCATATAAATAAATTAGATGAAAAGAGAGTTTTGACTTAAAATGCATTATTTTTCACAATTCATTTAAAAATGAACTTTATCCAAAAAATACCAAAAAATTACCCAAAGTAATTTTTGATGTCCCGATTATAAATAAGAAGTTTATGTTTTCAAATAGAACATATAAAAGTGTCAAATACTGGATTTAAAAATGGTTCTCTAGTGAAAGGTGATAAATCGATGTTTTGAAGAAAATTAGAGTATTTCATGCTTAAAATTGGAATCATTCTTATTTTAAGCCACTAAAATTTATTGGATACATTTTAATACTTTTAACAAAAAAAAATTTAATAATAATGTTTTTAGTTATGTCCATTCTTAGTAATACAATTGAAATTCATTAACTACCATTTAAAATAATAATTATTTAATTTTATTTTTTCGGTATAACTAAATTTTGGGTGCAACATAAGATTTCAAAGAAACCCATTATTGTGTGTTAAGAAAGATATCGAACAAAGTGTCCTATTTAACCTAAATTTAATATCTCTTTGTAAATATCAATATATATGAAAAAATATAATTTTATAAATATATGGGTCATTACAAAACTATTAAATGTCTTGGTGAAAAGTTGGATGATTATAATATTATTAAAATGATCTTGACAGTTCTTCCTAACATGTTTGATGTCAATTTTTACTTGTTGGATGATAGATATATATAAACATTATCCCAAAAATATTTTCATATAAATATCATTACTTATGAAATTTGATATTAGATATATAGGAATGTTAAAAAAATGTTGATAGAGAAATGACCTTCAAGGATGTCAAGAAAGGTAAGACTAAGAAGGTTCTTGAAGGAGAAGAATGTACTAAATCTGATTTTAAAAATGAGACATAGAAATAATTGATGAATTTTTATCCTTGTTTTCTAAAAATGTGAAAAGTGTCAAATGTAAATATAAGTTTAATATTCCTGTGAATATGTTTTTTGATTTGGATCGGTTAGGAATATTGAAACTATTTTCCAACAAAGAAACAAAGAAGAGGATAACAATGGAGATGATATAGGGAAGAGAATATTGTTGATGAAGCAAGGTGATACGGGTGTATATATTACAAAAGGGAAAGATAAAAAATTCATCAAATACAATATTTTTAGTTTCTTGTGTAAAGATGATGGAGAAGAAGACGATGAAGACAAATTTTAAAATTATACTAAAATAGTTGTAGAGAATAATTTCATTAAAACAATTAACAATGAATAGTTCAGAATAAGTAATTTTGAAAAAGAAGAAACTAAATTACAATTTCATTGAAAAAAATTAATTTAAAGTACATCTATGAAAGATTGGAATCCCTGATAAAGAAATCAAGAATTTGAAAAAGAAAAATTCATTACGGAAAAAGCATGAATATTTTCCAGAAGAGAAAGTTAAACTTCTGGAGTAGAATTTCAATTGATCAAATATGTTGAGAAATAAAAGAATAAAAATGAACATATGTAAGTAATGATGAAGGAATAACGAAGAAAACATGTAAATTTCCAAACACAAACACTATAAAGCCGAACAAAGGGTTATACGTTTTAAGAATTCTAACTATGTAGTTGGTGATATCTCTAGAATTTGTAAAATAGGGAAGGGTCAACATTCACCTTTAATTTTTTTAAGATTATTGAAATTATTTATGAGAAGAAGAACATTATTAATGTTATATATATGGAGAGAACAAAAAAATTGGATTAGTTTGATGTTTCTAAAAATAATTATTTATATAAATAATATTGAAGAAACCTAAGAAGGTCAGTGTTAAAGTAGGAAATACATTACAACTTTTTGGAACTCTTTGTGAAATATGTGAATAACCTATACATATTGAAAATGGTTGTTTTGTTTTTTTACTGACAAAACAAAAGATTAGTAACATTTCCCAAAAGATGATTGTGAAGAAAGATAAAGTTATAGAAAAATATCACGTTATTGAAATATCTCTCAATTCTACAAAAGGAGAATGTCCTTGAATGTTGTATAGTTTGTGTTCTTCTAATATGATAGGAGACATAAAATTGTGGAAGAATGTTTAATAATTTAATGAAGGAACAAAAACATTTGGTAATGTTGAATCTCTCAAAATAGAATATGTTGGATTAGTCATCATTGGTGAATAAAAAATTAAATACATGAAAAAACATTATGTTTATGTGATGAAAAAAATAATAATATGTGTTTCACAACATTTTGATTTAGGAAAAACAGTTATTTTCATACATAAGGTTTTTTTGTGTAAAAAGAGGATTAGGGAAATATATTTACAAGAGGACAAAATACAAATGGGAGCTTATTCAATGTTAGTGAGGTTCAAAACCCCAATTACAGAGGCATGGTCAAAGAGAATCTATTTTGGTATAAACTTTTGCGACACATGTGTCAGATAAACATGAGAAAATTATCAAATCAAGATAGTGTCTATTAAATTATTCATATGTAAAGAAGAATACACTAGTGCTGTACTATTTTTCTGAAAGGAAATATTAAAAAGTCTATACATAAAAAAGTTAAAATTTGGTCAAAAAATTCCCAAAACATATTCATTCATGTATTTTTTGTATAATGAGAAAATAGTCAACTCATGGAGAAAATTACTTCAATAAAATTATTTATGACTTTACTCGCATTACATGTATGGTGTATGTGAAACATAAATCATAATTCGAAAAAAATACTAATGTTTCAAGAGGAAAGATAATATGGAATATGAGTACTCAGGGAAAAAGTGGATAACATAAAATTGTGGGGAATAGAAAAATGAATAATTTTAAATTTATCATAAGAATCATGGAATTTGGAGTGACTTCCCTACACTATCCACTACTCAATAAATTTATGTTTGGTGAAAGGAAAATTAGAAGCTCGTTTGAAATGGAGATAAATGTGTTACATGAACATAATCTCTCTAATTATATTTCGAGTCAATCCATGAACTACACAATTTATATTCAAACCATATTTTTTAATTTTATAAGTTTTAATATGACTCCACTTAAAAGGTTCTATGAAACAACTCTATGTTTCAAATGACAAAGTGTTATTGCGAGTCCATTCCTCATAAAGAAGACAGATAGAAAACATGGTAAGAAAGAGTAGAGAGCTGAGAATGGAACATTCCTTGTATATTCATAGAATGGAAGAAGATATAGATGATTTAAAAATGGGGTAGGAAGATTAGTAGAATCTATTGATGTGGACATTATTGAAATGGTAGTGGACGATTCTAAACAAACATGTTCTCGTAAGGATGTTGAAAAGTATGAAAGAATTTTTGTTATTAATTTTCATAAGTATGTAATAAATTTTAATATAACTTATGAATAAGAATCATACTCAACTGTTTCAATTTATGAGAGATAATCTCAAAAACTTAATCCTAGGATGATGGAGAATGTGTAAGATCAAAAAATTATTCAATATCATCATCAGATGGATAAAACAAGAAGATAATCAAATGTAAACAAACATACCTCTTCATATTCAACAGTTTAGACCAAAATATGTGAAAGAAAATTTTGAGCATATGGAATGGGTTAATGATATGAATGAAGATATAGATATTATAGAAAATAATAATAATTGTTATATCATACCTAAAATAAATAGAAAAATTATTATCGTTACAAATTGGGTTTCTCAGAACAAAATGAATGAAGGTGATGTAGTGATAAGAAAAAAAGTAATATTAGTGTGGAAAGGTTACATATAGATAGAGATGATAATTTTATTTGTAATGTCAATGATGGGTGAAATTAAATACATTCTTGCATTACAAATTTCAGAAAATAAGAAACATATATATATATATATAATAAATTATTCTATGGAAAATCATAATATGATTGGATTAGAATATTTTATCCCAGTTTCTAACAAATTTTAGTGGGAAGCAAGTTATCTAATGATTGAGAAGTCCTGTATGTTGACTATAAATATTTTCAGAAGATGATAAGAATTATTTTGTATTTGACTGACCTGAGACCTGAAATTTTTTATGATTCTACAAATTTTCCATGATGTATAAGTTCTCCAAAATAATCAAATCTTTTTTCTAAAAAAATAATTCTTAGATATATTGAAGGCATAAAAATATTTAAAATTAGGTATTATATGTCAACAATTATTGAATTTTTTGGGTATTTAGATACTGATTATGCAGGAAATGATGATGATAGAATATCCACAACTTGTGTATATTTCGTTCTATAAAAAGTGTGTGTTAGTTGGAATACAAATAAAAAAATTGAGTACCTATTAGAATTGATGATGCTAAGTATGTTTCTCTTACCCTAGCTTCAACTCAATTATTTTGGATTAAGTATAAGTTGGATGACTTACTTGTGGAAGTAAAGATATAATTACTTTTGGGTTGTGATTATAAATGTGCCATCAACAATACAAAAAACGAAGTAAAATATTCCAATTCAAATCTTATTGATATAAAAAACCACATCATTAAAGATCATGTAGAGAAGAATGAATTGAACACAGAGTATGCTCCTATATCAGAAAACGTTTCAATCATTTTCATAAAACCTTGACAAATGGATGATTTTTTAAAACTATGTTTGAACATGGGAATCCAGCTTATTTATCATTAATGATTAGGTATGTGTTCATGTCCTATTCACATCTAGTCTTCTGATAGTGTTTTTAATGATGATAATTGATTTATAAATCTATACATTGATATCTGGTAAACCTTTTAAGGAATCATTTATATAGTTGGAGTTTTTTGTTGGATATTATTCCAGAATGTATATGTATGAACAATTCTAACAGATTTTTGGAGTGGTTATAGGAAATGTTTGTTTATAGGGAATATCAAGAAAAAAATATTTTTATAAATTATAATGATGTTTCATGAGTCAGTAGTTTAGTAAAATATGGTTTCTCTATCAATGATTCTTTTTTTCTACAATGGGTCAGCTCATGTAGGCTTATAATTTTTTTGAGTAATCCATAGCATAAGGGTACAATGTTCAGTGATTTTTGAACCATGGTTGACAACAAGATCCAGAGGGGGTGATTGTTGGGTCCAATTTGGAAATATTTTTTTAGGAAGTTGTAAGAATTTTTTGATGAAATGTGATGTATTTAATTATCAATAAAAACAAACCATTTCAAATTATAATTATTGGTAATTAGAATCACTTTCATAATCAGATCAATAAATTAAACTCATAATAAATTCTATCTTATTATGGTCAATTTTTATCGGAGAAATGTTTTTTTTAACACACCATTGGTATAGAATGGAAGAGTGGATCATAACGATGATATATATTAGAGTCTGATTAAATCCAATGAAAAACATAAAATGAATTTATGATCCATTAGTTCTATTGAATCATAAGTTTTCCACAAATCATGTGACGCAATATTTATAATGGATAAATGGGACATGTTTTTCAATCATAATGAGGTTCAGTTAAAAATAAATAAGTGATTGAAGGATGAGATGTTATAATAAATCATAATTAAATTCAAATAATTCTATGTTGATAATAATTTTTTTAACAATCAAGGGGATGTCATGATTACAATAATTTCTTTGTAGAAGAAGAATGTTTTTTAGGATAATTTTTTCTGATCTCAGTCCATCGGTGTGAGATCATCGGAAACAACTTTATTTGAAATATGTGATGTGTTGATTAGAAAGTAAGAAGAATAAAATTATGGTTTTCAATAAGACCAATAATCCAGAAGGTGTAAATATTAGGATAAATGAGTTTTCATGTATCTTAATGAAAAAAATAAAGATGTTTCTCAATTCAATTTTGATGATATAGGTCAATCAAATATGTGGTTCGAAAAATTATCATATTAGTCTTGAAACCAATCATTTGACGTAGTGGTCATTGCATGAGGGATTGAAGGAAAAAAAATTTGGAATAAGTTCATAATGTGGAATTTGTGGGGGCCGACAAAAAAGATGTTGTTTTTTGGACTAATGAATATTGTGATCAGAGATCAATCAACAATTTATTCAACCATTTTCATCAAGATGATTTTTTTTTCTAGTTGGACAATAATGAAAAAAGAACTATTATATTCTTTCAATTAGTTCAAGATATAAATAAAAACTACTTTTGTTTTTACAAAGTAGGTCAAGATTCATCAGAAAAGATATGACACCAATTATCATGGGGAAGTAAAGATCAATCCATCATTCATAGGCTAACACCGATAACTTCATCAGACATAGTATCACCTTTTTTAGTAAAAGAATAAGAAGATTCCTGATTCAAGAGTTTCATAAAGGAGTTGTCAAAGTGGGACTAAAAATTTGGATGAAAAATTTGAAACTTATGATGATGTGCTGCAGAGAAGTGTTGATATTTACAAATCTTGCGACTATGTTTAAGGAATAATGCTTTTAGTGTTTTTTGCAGCTAGTATGAACAATCTGAATGATAATGCTGTATTTTAATACATGAAGATAAATGTAATGGGAAATATGATGTCTTCATCATAATGAATAAATCATAATGGAAATCAGAATAAGACTAATGAATTGTTAGAAATTCTAAATAAAGATACATTTTTGAGATGATTTTAGATGGTTTGAGAAGAATCAAGAAGAGTTGTGAAGTACATGCGAAGTTAAATATGTATCTCAAGTTAATGATAAATTAAATATTCTATAAATATCATTATATGGGAACTATTTTCAAATTTCATCTTAAATCATATTTGTACCAACTATAAATAATTGGATGTAAATTGTACATTATAACAGTTGTTCCATTCATGGGTGAATAGAGAAGGATGAGTGTTCAGAGATTTAAGATAGAAGATGTTTCCACATTTTTCATTTATGCTGATGTCTTTAGATTGAATTTAAAGAAGGAAGATTATACTTAGAGTTTAAATATTATAATTATAAATAAATTTGGGATTCCTAAACTGATACATAAGCAGTTTAAAAAAATTGGTTGTATTCTGGTAGACATATATTATTCGATTGAGAATTTAGGTTGTGGATTCAGAATAAGTTTCCTTCTAAAGTCCAGAGAAGTTATTATCTTCTTTTGGGTATGAAGGAGAAGAATTTTTTTGAATATCTTATTTTAGAATGTTGAAAAGGAAGCACATGAACATTTTTTAAAGCATCTAGTGAATTAATTGTAACTTTTTAGAGGGACATTTATGATATAGTTATGTGCTACTTGAAGGACATGACCTAATTTTTTGTTCATAGTGCTAGAAAATTGCAAGGGTATATCATACTTGTTGTATCCAAAGAAAAGTATTGTTTTCTAGTGGATTATTTATAAACCATACAAAGGATGTGGTTACTCTTATTCAGTAGTGAACCTTCAAAATTATTTTTTTCCTATAGATATATTCTGTATTTTTTTCAAAAAAGTGATAACACTTTAACAGTAGGAGATGGATATCTCAAATCAAATGAATCCAATAGAAAAATATTTCCCAAATTAAACCCTTCCACTCTCAGTGATACTCATATCATGGTTTGGAAATCATAAAAATGTATTTTTAGTCCCACTAAATGATGATGGTTTCTAACACTTGAAGTACTAAACAATTTTACCCCACATTTTAGATCATGTGATATTTTATATGGTTAAGGTTATTGGTTAAAACATGATATTTAGTTCCCAAATATTGTTATAATTGTTTTAGCTATAGCAAAAACTCTATCTCTAACTTCATTATCAATCTTAAAATGGAAATACCTACATGGATTATGGGTATTGGTATTGTTACCAATCCATACACTTGGTAAAATTTCTAAATAACTGGATAAACTTTATTATATCATAAAAATATGAATCATAATGTATAATTCTAAAACAAGTGAAATAATTAATATAAATTGAATTTATTATTCTTTTTCAATATTATAATAATAATCTTGGATTTTTTGGAATGTTCTGAATTCATTAAAATATTTTTAAATCCTTTAAAATGGGTTGTAGATAAAATATTAATTATCCTAATAATATACCTTGGATATAAAAAGAAAGTGTGTTGTAAGGGAGAACTCACCATTCAAAAGAATTATTGTCGAGATATACTTATTCCAAATTTCTATGAGGTTATTACCCCTAAAATCATCCATTGGAAGACCATGTCAACTTATAGTATCTATTAAAAAATTAATTTCTAGGGAAACCACATAATCTGTACCATACCCAATCATTTTAATGGTATCTTATATTTAATAATATCATCCAATTTAGTCATAGGTCTATTTTCCATACTACAGGATTTCATAAATTATGTTCCCTAGGATTCTATTAAACTTTAGTATGAAACCATCAACAAACACCCTAACCCTAGTATCCCAAAGTCATTGGTGAATTTACTAAATTTAAATAGATATAATAAATCTCTTCCTGAAGAAATGAATTTTTTATTAGTCTAGGAAAAGTCGATACCTAGTTTAATCTAACAATAAAAATGCAAAATAAAAATAAAAAACTATTATTTCATTTGAGAAAAACATTATTAACTTCAGAATATCTCATCTTTTGAATCATAATACACTTCCTGTCATTCTGGGGAAATAAAACTTATGAAATGAGTTATCTCAGATGAATAGAAATTATATGTCTAAAGTGGAATAAATCTAGAATATATAATACATAATCAATATGGAAAGGTAAAAAACTAAATTCACTAACCATTTATTCAAAAACATGATCACAAATAATATTATGGAAGGTATAAATGAAGATCAAATAACGTCAAATAAATAATCACATGATCTTCAATATTATCAATGTATATCAAAATAAGAAAAACAATCACATGTAAATCAACAACTAAAATAACAATGAGGAAATTCATTTTGTCATAAATCAAAAACATAACATCATGGCCTCATTTGAAGACATCATATATAATTTGGTAAGGCCTTGAAAAATTACCCAAACTAGTTAGTCTCATAAGACCTACCGATGCATCTAGGTTCTATAGTAATACCTTCCCATCACTAACTAAGTCCAATGTATTAATTGTATGAAAGGGTGATTTAGAATAAAATATATAATCAATATCAACATTCTTGCTAAATAATTAGCATGTAGGATGGTAAAATTTTGACCAATAATGCTTACCACATAAAATACAAAGAAAGAGTAAGTTTAAAATCATTAAAAAATATGCACATGGATTATAAGAAAGTTAAATGGTTTTTGTAATTGATTTATAGAAATACCAATGAAAAACAATTTAAAACACTCCTGAGTAAAATACATATTTTAATTTGAAAATATATTTTAAAAATTAAAATCATAAAAAAATATTATGAAAAAAGAATTATTTGAAAAAAATTATTAAAGCATGTAAATTAATATTACCAAGTTGAATGATCATGATTGTAGTAAATTCCTTTCATATTTTATAAGCTAAAAAACCTTAATTTCACACTTTTGTAATAAAAGTAAAAAATTAACCTCTTCAAAAAATGGTAAAACAATTATTTTTAAACAATTATTTGGAATTAAAAATATGTAAAAATTTCATTAAAAATTATTATATAATAGTATGAATATTCATTAAATTTTTTTAAGGAAAACATTTAAATGGAAGAAAATTATTCCCTACTGTGTATAAAAATAATGTTGGCTTTCTTTAAAACATGGTTTCCATATCAAGAGTACTCAAGGAGTAAAAAATTAATGGAAAAATAATTATTTCCATAAATACTAATTGGTGAGGAATGTATATTGGGTTCAATGTATTAATATAAAATTCATCCCCCATTAGAAAAATTAACATAAAAAACCCAAATAATTATGAGAATGTGATATAAACTCTTACTTCAGGTCATATTTCCTTTATTCGTGTTTGAACATCAATTATAATAAATATAAATTTATTATAAATATATTATAGAAACATAATCATATATATAATATCATATATTATTTACTTATTACATTATATCACTTTTTCATTAACAATTATTTACTAAAATAACTATTATACGTGATAATTTCAATGTTTCTCATATATATTTTGGATCAGTAGTTTTGGACCTTGTTTTCTTATCATTGATCAATCATATATAAGATATTAATAATTATATAATTACCATACATTCTGATTATTTATATATTTATAGTTATCTATAAAATTCATAGATGAGAAAATGAATTGTACCGTTTATTGAGATGCTAAGACACACATACACATGAATGGTATTTCTATTTTTCTAATGGAAGGAAAGAATGGAAGAAAAATAACAATTCACTTTTAATAAATCACTATTACATCATATATAACATATATATCCATTAATTATATCATTATTTCTATCCACTGAAAAATAAAATGTAAAACGTATCACATCGCTTCATAGAGGTGATAGTAAACATGTATGCACGAGTAACGTTATAGTTTTCTACCAAATAAAATTGTAAAAAGGTATATGTTATATTAAAATTACTGAATTATAATTATTTAATAAATAATATATATATATATATATTAAATACATTGGTATGTCCATCCTTTAGATACCGTGATAAAAATAAATTACATCAGTTCGTGAGGTGGTAGTGTGTAGTACACATGATTGAATGTTTTGTTTCCCTATTGAGGGAAGTGGGGATGGATATAGGTTTTTAAATTAACATTATAATGTCTATTTATATTTAATTTAATGGTTTTATTGTTTTATAATATTTGGTTAATATTTTAATGTTTTATCGGAAGAAAGAAAACAAAGACACATAGTAAAGAATAATACATCTTCTTTTGAGAACCTCTTTAGTTTGTAGATAAATCATTACAAGGATGGATTTATGAAAAAAGAATCTAGGAAGTAGGGATGGTTATTAGGGATGGAGTTTGGAAATCATGGATAACCCAAAAAGATTTCAATGTTTCTATAGGAGATTAGAGGGTGTATCCTTTTATTAGTTGGGGAGGGGACCGTCTTGGAAATTCTCTAAAAGAATATGAAATAATAAATTAAATTCAAAGATAAATACTTAAAAATAGATAAATATTATGTTTTATGGTAATATAAGGTCAAATAAAAAATATCCAATAGGATTTTGATATGATTGATCATAAGAAATCAATATATTTTTGTTTCACCCCCAATAAACCAATGTTAACCTCAAGTAAAGTAATTAACCGTTTCTATTTTTCTTAATAATAATGACCAAAATTTCTATTGACAAAATTGGATTAAATTTATTATGATGATTTTAAATATTTATTCCACTATACAAAATTCAATTCATATAATTGGATGGATTTTATTTATAATAAAACATAAAAACACGTCCAAAAAATTATTTTTCAAAGAAAATATTTTCCTAAGTAGAAAATGTTTTTATAATAAAAATAAATTTAAAATTGATTATAATTACATATATTAGTGTAATTTTAAAATGATTTTACTGATTTTACTTATAAAATAAGTTTAAAACAAAATTTAACTTTCTAATTTATTTAAAATAAATTCCAATTATCAATAAAAAATATGAATAACACACTATTTATCAAAATAATAATCATTTTTGAAAATAAAATAATATTAAATATAAGATACTTATAAAATTTTGAATTCAGAAATAATTTATTTTTTAAAATAAATTTATAAAAGATGAAAATTTATTTTTTAAATATGTTTAAAAAATATGATGAAACATATTCTTCGAAAAAACCGGCTTTATGCATAAAACTAGATTTATTATTATCCCATGGTTAGTAAAAAATAATAAAATAATGATAAAAAATTGAATGAATATATAAAATAAAAAGTTCATTAAATTAATCCAAAAATTGTAGTTAATATAATTTATTAATACACGACCATTATGTGGATAAACAAATTTCATAAAAACATTATTTTCCTTGCAAATAATTTTTATTTTTATTTCTAAATAGTTGATAAAAAATGAATATATTTATAAATGTTTAATATGTATATTTCAAAATTTATTTGTTCTTATTCATAACCACTAATAAACTAGAATGTTTAGAATGGTATATTATATTATGTTTCATTTAGACTCATGGTTGTTTGTATCGTAAGCTATCGAAGTGGTTAAATTAAATAGAAAAATATATCATAAAATAATTGGTCATTAGAATGTAGATAAGATATTATAATCACAAAAAAATATGTTATTAATATAATATATAAACTTTAAACCCATCAAAATTACCATCCATGAAAATAGTGATGAAAATGAATTTTATCGGTACATTGAAGTGGGAATGAGAGATGATTTCTCTTCCCATTTGATGGAAAATATGATGTATAATGGATTTTTCATACTAATAATAATATTTAATTATATATTGGATACATAATTTATTATTTAGTGATAAATAGCATATATTTACTAGAATTAAATGAATAATTAGAAAAAGAAAGTGATTAGTTATAGCGTTTTCCACTTCTTTGAAAGATCTCCATTGGATATCCTATTTATGATCCTAGGGTTCGTCTTTGGTAGTAATATCGTAGAAAATTTAAGGTTATATAAATTTATAATATAATTGTTTTGAGTTTTATCATGATTTAATTATAGAAATGTTCTAAATAAGAGAGGTAAGGTGTGTCCTATTATAAGTGGGGGAGTGGACACACTTGCGATATCATAAAAACATTAAAATATTTTAATTTCATTGTCAATACATATTCTTCCAAATGGATGATGATATATGGTATGAAAGTATTAATTATAAATGTGGTCAAAAAATAGGATTTATTGTCATGACCCGTCCCTCGGGGCCTGTATCGTGACTACCCCAAGCCCACCTTCCATAGTCCAGGGGTTGGCGACAAGCACCAAAGGTGTATAACCCAAAACTGGGAAGGCATTACCTTTATAATAGTAAGGAAACACAACAGAGTTCGCAAATGGAAGTAAAACACTTAATAAACAGAATACAAAAGAGTGTCCTAAAATTAAAGGGGCCAGAAAAACAAGCCCAAAAGTAATGTACAGAACAACTGAAAATCTAGTACAACTGAAGAAAAGAAGAAAATCAGCAACTGGGTCATCCTCTAGAACTCCCAACTGAAGGGTGGGTACAGATGGCCTCCTCAGCACCCCAAGTCCGTCAGTCCGCTCCGTGTACGTCTCAGCGAGTGGTCCACCTCTGGGTATCGTCCAGTTCTATTACTCTTTGCCCCGATCAGCGCTGCCTGTCGTCTACAACCAACACAACGGTGTGCGGTCATAGCTCGTGCAAGGGTGAGTATAATGACACTCATTAGGGACCCCGAGACCCTTAAGGTCTCACAAAATCCATCAAGGATAACCAAAAAGTATGAAGTCAATGGGTAACACTTACTTAGGTATATGCCCATACATATACCTATGTTATTTAGTAACCCATCTCAATCAAGAGGAAAAATAAAAAATTCATTCACTCAGCTCAAAACCAGGATTTTCATTATTGGAACCACGGCTACTGGAGAACTCCTCCTATCGCGAAGTGTTACAAAGAAGTATAGAAGTAAATATGATTAGTCGCGAAGCTAGATCATTTTATTTTGACAAGAGGCACTCCTTCTGACCATACGGAGTCTGACCCACACAGGATCGATAGGTACTAACCCCAAAAATGACCAACAGAGGATCTGGACCACACAGGATCGATAGGTACTAATCCCCACAATGACCCACACATGATCTGACCCACACCGGATCGGTATGGGCTGACCCACATAGGATCGCTGAGTGTTGACCCACACAGGATCGGTATGCGCTGACCCACATAGGATCCCTGAGCGTTGACCCACACAGGATCGGTATGCACTAACCAAAATAGGATCGTTGAGCACTGACTTCTGTATTGTCTGTATCCAACCTCCGCCTCACTATCAGCCACTGGATTACCCGCATCTAATGTGCTCGACTTCCGTAGAATCTGTCCTCAAGATATTGGTCATACCTCTACCGCAAAATAAACTCTACAAAGGAGTAACCCAAATTTCCACCATGTCATAAGGGTTCCAACGTGACAGACGGTGTGTCATTCAGACGCCCGGTCTGTGAGTTATTGGCATTTCCGTCTTAGGGGCCCGATTGGTTTTCAGGTTCAATCCAACCCAACTGTACTCCAAATGTGTCCAAACCACATGTGGGGTATTCCAATAGAACTGTATCTCTGTAATATTTCCGTCTCCGCAAATGGTTCGTCGCTCGGACACCCGTAGCCCAAGATAGAGGCAAAAAGGTGTAAACTGGCCAAACGGGTCCGGCTCCAGACTGGGGTCTGACCAGGTCCGCGAGTTCGACCTAGCCCGAGGGTCTGACCCGGCACAGGGGGCGGCCCAACACGATGGGGCGGCCTGGCCCGTAGGCGCGGCCCGACCCGAGGGTGGCCTAGCCTGAAATGGCCTGACGCGGCCCGAGGCGGCCCGGCTGGCTAGCCCACGTGGCCCGGCGAGCCACGTCATGGGGGAGGGGTGTGGAACCCACAGGCTTCTGAAGGAACCGGCACTAGGCACCTCTTCGATGAACCGTGGGACCCAAGGGGTCCCGCCTATAGTGCGCAATGGTTGTCGTCTCAGCCGGCCGCCCCTGGATCCTCCACCACGGCGCGCTAGCACCACGGTTCTGCTGGCCTCCACGCAGTAGGACGACGTCATTCTGCCTCCACTGTTGCCCGGCCTGGTCGTGGCCTCCAGCTCCTCCGTGCAGCAGGACGATTCAATGCTCATCGTCCAACCACTACAGCCCACCAAGCCGCAGATCTTCTTTCCGGCGATGTGTGACGGCACCGCGACCCTCCGGCGCCACCGTGGCCCGCCTGGCCGCGGCTCGGTTCTCTACATAGCATGGTAGTGTCGTGCCATTATGGCGACCCCGTGGCCTTGTGCCACCAGCTTCCTCGCGGTCCGCCTCCATCGTCATCAAATAAGAACAACCAAAGGGGGAGGGTCGGGCCGTGTTCATGCGGTCTGAGCCCTCCTCATCATGGAGATAACATTTGGAATACCATAATCCAGAAATTTGAACGACGAAGAATGGAGGTTTATACTCATATAAAACAACTCAAATCCCCCTAGCTAGATTTTCAATGATCATTGAAGAAGTCTTGGAAATGAGGACGTCTTTCCATTGACATCGGATGAAGATGAAGAAGTTGACATCGTTGGCGTTCTTCAAGGACGGTGGTGTTTCCTCTTCTTTCCCCGGTTGTAGAGGGATAGGGATATGTTCATCGTTCTTCATTTGTGAGGGGAGTTCTTCATTGGGAGAATAATGTTCTCCAAGGATTCTCCCATGCTACACCAAAAAAAAAGCGCCAACCAAAATAATGGGTTAAGCTGACATATTATTTAATTGTTGTCCAAAAGAATTCAAATGATTTAAAATTTAATTATTAATGCCATTAATTAATTTGTGGTTCAGAACACTTATGAGGGAAGGTGGAAAGTTACAATTAAAGGAAGATAGGGTTGGGTTCATTAACTCAAGGGAAGTTTAGAGGATTCATCCCACCACTAACCTCCTCTTGGAGGTTTTAACCACCAAGGAATAAAAATAAGTTAACCCTTATTTTTATTTAACTTAATTAAAAACCCCCAAAATCTAACTTCCACTCTTGTTAGAACACAACTATGGTGAAGGTCTCACTAAGTAATCACTGATGCTACGAGTTCAAAGGTTCCCTAGGATTTTAATTTCGAGCACCAGTTCAAAAGATATAAAATCCTGCTCGTATTTTTACTGAACGTACCCGAACAAAACATCATAAAATGATTCCAGGCATACCGAGACTCGGAATCATGCACCGTCAGAAACTACGGACTCGTAAAATTCTCATGAATTAAAGAAAAAAATTCCACTAAAGTTTGGGGTATTTACATTCTCCACACATCAGGGATTTACATCCTCATAAGCTACAACTCAAACTAAGGGAACGGATGGGGGTACTGAGAATGCATCTGAGCTTCCCGCTCTCATTTTCTCTCCTAGAGGTTCCCATGCGGGCAGCGTACATGAACTAGAGGTATTGACCATCCACATAGGACCCACTCCTATCAATCCTCAATCTCCACTGGAACCTCCCTGAAAGTCGCCCCATCATCGATATCTATCTCTCTATGGTCGATGATGTGGGAAGGGTCGTGCACGTATCTCCTCAGCTCGGATACGTGAAAGAATTCATGCACCTGGTGCAATTGAGGTGGAAGAGATAGGTGATAAGCCACCTTGCCTACTCTTTTGAGGACCTGGAAAGGTTCAAAGAATCACGGAGATAACTTTCCACATAGGCCAAATCTCGGTAGACCTCATCGAGGTGAGACCCGTAGGAAGACGTAGTCGCCATCCTCAAACTCCAGAGGTCTCCATCTCCTGTCAGCATACAACTTCTACCTAATCTGTGCAGAATTCATCTGCTCCTAGATGATCTGCACCTTCTCTGTGGTAGCATGTACCATCTCTGGTCCTGCTATTGCTGACTCTCCTGGGTCTGTCCAGCACAGTGGCGATCTACCTGGTTGACCATACAAGGCCTCAAAAGGTGCCATAGCAATGGTGGAGTGATAGATTTTATTGTAGGTGAACTCCACCGAAGTAAATTGATCCTCCCATCTGCAACCGAAGTCAAGGACACATGCAAGGAGAATGTCCTTGAGGTTCTGAATGGTCCACTTAGTCTGACCATCTCTCCGAGGATAGAAGGTGGTTCTTAAGAGAAGCTATGTCCTGAAAGCCTCCTGCAACCCCTTCCATATCCGGGAAGTAAACCATGTGTCATGGTCGAAGACCATAGAACAATTCACTCCATGTAAGTGCACAATTTCCTGCACATAGAGGCGTCCCAAGATCTCTACGGAGCCCTGCTCTTTGATCGGTAGGAAGTGGTCCAACTTGGTGAGTCGTTCAATGATCACCGATATCGCATCATGACTCCTGGATGTACATGGAATACCCATCAGGAAGTCCAAGGATATCCCATCCCACTTTCACTCTGGGAGCTCTAAAGGTTGAATCAAGCCTGCTGGTACCTAGTGGACTGCCTCCACTTGCTCATAAGTGAGGCATCGTGAGACAAACTCTACTACTGCCTTCTTCATACCTGGCCACCAGTGTTGTCGTCCAAGGTCATGGTACATCATCTGCACTCCAAGATGTACCATAAGAGGAGAAGTGTGTAACTCCCTCAACACATCCTCTTGAAGTGCTATTAGTACCATGGTACATACTCTAAACAGAATGTTGTGCTCCCTACCTTCATAAAATCCATCAGGTGCATGCCCTGTAGATATCTGAGTATGTCGCATCTCGCAGTCAGCGTCCCCACACTACGCCCCCAACCTCGCTGAAGAAGTGGAGGAGTGACTGTGAGAGACTGTAGATAGGCTGCTCCATCTCTATCCACGAAAGATATCATTATGGCTTCCAGCTGCTCTGTCGCCTCTCCTAGAAGTTGTATACCATATCTCCTACTGAGAGAATCTGCAGCAACGTTCCCCTTCCCAAGGGTATAGACTATCTCAAAAGTCATAGTCCTGGAGGAACTCAAGCCATTGCCTCTTTCTCATATTCAGTTCCTTCTGAGAGAAGATATACCTCAGACACTTGTGATCAGAGTACACGGTAAAACGTTCTCCCATAAGATAGTGTCACCACATCTTCATGGAGAAGGCCACTGCTGCTAACTCCAGTTCATGAGTAGCATAATTCAGCTCGTGTTGTCTCAATTGTTGAGAACCATATGTGATCACTGCTCGCTCTTGCATCAGGACACACCTGAGTCCGGTCTCTGATGCGTCGCAGTAGACTATGTACCCTACGCCCTCCTTTGGAAGCCTCAAGATGGGGGCACTAGTCAGCCTCTACCTCATCTCCTGAAAGCTCTGTTGGCATCTCTCTGACCACACGAAGGTTTTCCCCCTCTTCATCAAGGCTGATAGTGGTGCTGATACTCTGGAGAAGTTTTGAATGAATCTCCGGTAGTAACCATCCAAGCCTAGGAAAATCCGTACCTCCATCACACTCCTGGGTGGCTCCCAAGAAAGTACTACCTCAATCATCACTGGATCTACTGAAACTACATCCCCCGAGATGACGTGTCCCAAGAAGTGAACCTCTCAAATCCAAAACTAGCACTTTGAGAGCTTTCTATAAAACTTTTTCTCTCGGAGTGTGTCCAGTACTACCTACAAATGGTAGGCATGCTCCACCTCAGTAGTCGAGTAGACCAAAATTTCTTCGATGAAGACCATGACAAAGCGATCATGGTATGGCCAGAAGATCCTGTTTTTGATAAACACTAACACTTCTGGATCATTGGTTATGCCAAAGTCCATAACCAAGAACTCATAATGACTGTACCGACATCTGAAGGACATATTCTACACATCCTCATCTCAAACTATGAGCTGGTGATAGCCTGATCTGAGGTCTATCTTCGAGAACCATCATGCTCCCTTGAGATGATCAAAGAGGTCATAAATCCTCAGGAGTGGGTACTTGTTCTTCACGATCACCTGGTCTAGGCGACGGTAGTCGACACAAAGCCTCAAGCTCCCATCAGCCATCTTGGTGAACAGAATCAGGGCTACCCAGGAAGAAATACTAGGGCGGATGAATCCCTTCCCCTGCAAGTCCCCCAGCTGTACCCTCAGTTCGTGAAGTACAGCGGGAGCCATCCGATATTTTGGAGTAGATATTGGTGCCGTCATGGGGTACAATTCAATATAGAAGTCCAACTATCTATGAGGATGTAGTCCTAGAAATTAGTTAGGGAAAACATCTGTGTACTGGTCCAACACTACAGGATATGTCGGACTCTCCACATCAACTGCTC
Organism: Viscum album; assembly: GCA_963277665.1. Classification (NCBI taxonomy): domain Eukaryota; kingdom Viridiplantae; phylum Streptophyta; class Magnoliopsida; order Santalales; family Viscaceae; genus Viscum; species Viscum album. The sequence continues at coordinate 1,399,029,667 of OY728121.1, read as the reverse complement.
CGAGGGTAAGGCAGGTCAACTGATAATTGATCGGCTGCACCCTCCTCCGAGTAAGTCTGTCCTGGGCTACAGAGGTTCCCTTCTCATCGATGAAGGCAAACCTGGTCCCATCCATGTGGACACACTACAATTTGCACCTAATACAGTCAATTTGATCATGGACTGCAGATAACCAGTCCATACGCAAGATGACGTCGTAAGGCCTCGACGCCGCTATGAGGAGATCCCAGTCGAAGCTCTAGCCTCCTAGAGTAAGCTCACACTATCGTCACTAGTGTGTATTCATCGAGGCTTCTCCCATATGAGTCTCTAGCCATAAGGATCGAGCCAATGGTTCCGTCGAAATCTCTGAGGTCCGAATGAGTGCAGTGTCTATGAAAGGGTGACTCGCACCTATGTCTATAAGAACTACAGATATAGTGGAGTAGACACAGATCATACCTCGAATCATCATTGGAGCTCATGGTCGTATGCCTCAGCAGCCTGATGTTGAGCTCTCCCCTGTCCTCCAGATCCTTGCGGTCGGGGTGGTCCTCCTGGTGGTGGTGGTGGCAACACCTTGAAACGTCATCAATTTCCAACTACTAAAACAGCTCCTCTACCACATCTGCTTGCACCCTGCGGGCCACATCGATCAAACCTCTTCCTCTACTTGGGAGGTCCCTCAACTGATTTCTGATCGTCTGTATGGCGGGTTGGACAATCATGTGCCATGTGACCCTGCCCACCGCATGAGAAACACTGCCTACTCTTGGCGGGTAAGTCTCTGTTATGTGTTCCCAAGATAACTGATCTTGAGTCATACGGTCGACCATCTATGGGTCTGGTCCTCCTGGACCTTTGCGTCATCAGTTTACTACCAGCTGCAGAGGACTCCACTACATGTCAACTAGTAGTGGGTCTCGCTGCTAGTGACTACTCAGCAAGGAAACTCCCCACTAGGAGGGCTCTCTCTAACACCCCTCCCTGCGTCGGGATACTGAGAGAGATCATGGAGGCTCCGATCTCTCACCTGAGCCCCGGGTCGAAGGTCTGGGCCCTTAAGAATGGGTCTTGCACCATATCTGTGGATTAGCAAGAGATGTCGGTGAACCTCGCTGAGTAATGTGCTACTATCATGCTTCCCTGATGCAGATGAAGTAGCTCCTGTATCCACACCGCACGAAGGGTGGCTAGTACAAACTCCACCCGGAACAGGATCTCAAAGTCTTTATAGAGTAATTTCACCTCGTCATGGACCTTAAGCATCAAGATCCACCATCTTCCTAATACAGCCTGAAGGAGACTCGCATCAAGGATCACCATGAGGTCTTCTGGTGTCCCTACCAGCCTGAAGACTCTCACTACAGCCTCCAGCCAATCCTCAGGTGCATGTGGGTCTATCTCTCCCCGAAACCTGGGTGGCCTGTGGCATTGGAACTCGTGAAATGCACTCAAGAGGCGTACACCATCTACTACTAGAGCTGCTGGCATCAGTTTCCCAACGGGTAGTGGTACCGCTGGTGCCACTGCAGGTAAGGGTCCATGTACCGTGGCCTTGTCGCTCAGTGGGCTGTTAGAGTGTACGTCTCTTGGGGCTCTAACTGGTCATCAGCAGGGAGGCATCCTGAAAGAAACAGATGTGACATGGTCAAAAGATTATACATGGTGAGCTGACCTGGTTGATCTAATTTAAGAAAAATTTTAAATACACCCACGCAATTAGTGTTTTCATGCACTAAGTCACAAATTAGTAGTCAAGGTCCTTGTGTATGGATATGTCAGCTGTCACACCAACACTCGACTCCCTAAACTGAAAACCACACTTAATACCCTTAACACTATTGCTTCATAGAAAAGAAATATCAGAGTCGTAATTTCTACGGTAGAACGGACTTCTCTGATACCAATCTGTCGCGACTTGTCCCTTAAGGCCTATATCGTGACTACCATAAGCCCGCCTTCCATAGGCCAGGGGCTGGCTACTAGCACCAAAGGCATAAAACCCTAAACTGGGAAGGCATTGACTTTATAATAGTAAACAAACACAACAGAGTATGTAACTAGAAGTAAATCACTAAGTAAACAGAATACAAAAGAGTGTGTTGAAGGTAAAGGGGACAGAAAAACAATCCCAATAGTAAAGTACAAAATAACCAAAAAGCTAGTAAAATAGAAGAAAAGAAAAAAAGAATCTATAGGGTCGTCCTCCGGAACTCCCACCTAAAGGGTGGGTACATATGGCCTCCTCATCACCCCATGTCTATCCGTCCACTCCATGTACTTCTCACCGAGTTGTCCACCTCCGGGTACAATCCGGTTCTGCTACTCTCTGCCCCGATCAGCGCAGTTCATCATCTCCAACCAACAAAACAGAGTTTGGGCATAGCCCGTGCAGAGGTGTGTATAACGATACTCATTAGGGACCTCATGACCCTAAAGGTCTCACAAAATCCAACAAGGATAACCAAAAAGTATAGAGTCAACGGGTAACCCTTACTTAGGTATATGCCCATACATATACCTAAGTTATTTAGTAACCCATCTCAATCAAGAGGAAAAACAAAAAAGTCACTGACTCAGCACAAAACCAGGATTTTCATTATCAGAACCAGGGCTACTGGAGAACTCCTCCTGTTGTGAAGTTCTATAAAGAAGTATAGAAGTATAGATGATTAGCCGTGAAGCTAGATCATCTTATTCTGTCAAGAGGCACTGCTTCTGACCACACGGAGTTTGACCCACACAGGATCAATTGGCACTAACCACCACAATGACCCACATAGGATCTGACCCACATAGGTCATGTAGGTACTAACCCTTGCAATGACCAACACAGGACATGACCCACACAGGATCGGAATGTGCTGACCAATATAGGATCGCTGACTGCAGACCCACACAAGATCAGTATGCGATGACCCACACAGGATCGCTGAGCACTGACCCACACAGGATCGCTATGCACTGACCCACACTAGATCGTTGAGCATTGACTTCCGTATGATCTGTCTCCAACCTCCGCCTCACTATCAGCCACTGGATTCCTCGCACCCGGTGCGCTCGAGTTCAGTAGAATCTGCCCTCGAGATATCAGTCATACCTCGACTGCCACTAAACTCTACAAAGGAAGTAACTGAAAGGTCCGCCATGTTGTAAGGGTTCCAATGTGGCAGGTAGTGCGTCATTTAGACGCCTGGTCTGTGAGTTATTTGCATTTATGTCCTAGGGGGCTGGTTGGTTTTTAGGTTCAAACCAACCTGAACGTACTCCAACTATGTCCAAACATCAATTGGGTTATTCCAATAGAACTGTATCGCTCTAAGATTTTCGTTGCTGCAAATGGTTCGTCGATCGTACATCTATAGCCCATGATAGGGGGAAAAATGTGTAAACTGGCCAAATGGGTCCAGGTCTGGACTGGGGTCCGACCCGATCCGCGGGTCCGACCAGGCCTGAGGGTCCGACCCGGCCCATGGGGGCGGCTCAGCCCGAGAGTGGCCCGACCTGATTGGGTGGCCTGGCCAGTAGGCACGGCTTGGCCGGAGGGCAGCCAGGCCCAAAATGGCCCGATGCGGCCCGGCACGAGGCGGCCCGGCTGGCTAGCCCGCATGGCCCAGCTGGCCACGCCGTGGGGGGGGGTGTGGAAACCCTGGCATTCGAAGGAACTAGCACTAGGCACCAGTTTGGTGAACCACGGGACCCGAGGGGTTCCGCCCATAGTGCGTACCAATGGCTAGCTCGGTCGGCCGCCCCTGGCTCCTCCACCGTGGCGCGACAACGCTGTGGTTCTTTTGGCCTCCACGCGGCGTGGTGGTGTCGCGCTGCCTCCGCCATCGCCCAGCCTGGCCGCGACCTCTAGCTCCTCCACGCAACATGATGGCGGCGTGATCATCGTCCATCTGTCACGGCCCTCCTGACGGTGACTCTTCCTTCCGGCGCGGTATGATGACACTGCGCCCCTCCGACACCACCGCAGCCCGCCTGGACGTGGCTCGGCTCTCTACATGGCATGGAGGTGCCGTGACCTTGTGGAGACCCGATGGCCTTGTTCTGTTGGCTTCTTCACCGACCACCTCTATCATAATCATATAAGAACAACCAAGGGGGGAGGTTCGGGCCGTGTTCATGTGGTCTGAGCCCTCGTCTTCATATCGATAACATTTGGCACACCATAATCCAGAAATTTGAATGATGAAGAACAGAGGTTTATACTCATATATAAAACAACTCAAATCCCCCTACCTGTATTTCTGACGATCGTTGGCGAAGTCGCAGAAAGGCGGATGTCGTTCCGTTGACATCGGAAGAAGACGAAGAAGTTGACGTCGTCGGCATTCTTCAAGGACGACGGTGTTTCCTCTTTTTTCCCCAATTGAATAGGGAGAGAGTGATGTCTGTCGTTCTTCATTGGAGAGGGGCGATCTTCGTTGGGAGAATAAAATTATCCAAGCGTTCTCCAAATCTCCTCCAAATAGAAAGTGCCAACCAAAATAATGGGTTTAGATACCCCATTATTTAAATGTTGGCCAAAAGAATTCAAAGGATTTCAAATTAATTAATTAATTCCATTAATTAATTTGTGGTTTGGCGCACTTATGGGGGAAGGTGTAAAGTAACAATTAAATGAAGAGAGGGTTGGATTCATTAACTTAAGGAAAGTTTAAGGGTTTCATCCCACATAAATGGGGGGTTTAGGGGGTTTGAATGTAACACCCCGAGATTTTTTGAAAAATATACTTTTTAATTTCATTAATGTCTTGTGGTGTACGGTACAAGGAGCTTACACAAGACGCATCCTTGACATTCCTTGCATTACACGCAAGCATGACCTTCCACGATAGCGTGTGTTGTACGCAATACCGAGTTTCACTAAACAATGATATGCTATTAAAATATTATTAAAACTAGCCGTTATGAATAGTAATAACCACTTTTTGAAATTTTGTAAATTTTAGTTTTCAAAATGGACTTCATTTTTGGATTCGGAATATCGAAATTAGCTTAGGGTGAAATTTTGGTACTTTTCGGATAACTTTCATTTTCCGATTAATAGTGAAAATTACTAAATTTTAATTAAAAACAACCTTTTTAATTGAAATAATTAATAGTGATAAATTATTAATTTGAGTGGTTTTAAAGTATATTTATAATATATTTTTACAATTTAATACAATGTTGGTCATTGGATGTAATTTCACATTTAAACCAGACATAAACAAGAGTCAATCTTTTGATAGTTATTATCTCTTAAGAACACGCTATTTGTTTTGACGACGAGAATTAATTTTTAAATTAATTAATGAAACTGATATGTTTTGAATTTGCTAAAATAGACATCATTTTTGAGTTCATTATATCAAATATAGCTTAGGCCTAATTTTTGGTATTTTTCTGGAATCTTCCATTTTTTCATGAATAGTGAAACTACTAAGTGGTAGTTAAAAAAATGAATTTTTCATAAAACTTAATTTTACTACATCTGTGGGTAGAATTTCAAAACTCCGAGAGACACGGTTGATGTCAGTAAGTAAAATTTGGTTCAATGAGATGAAAATAATTTTTGGTGAATAGTAACTTTTTACTTTTTTTTACCACGGTTAAAAGTAAATATGGTAATTAAGGGTAAAAATGATATTATTATTACACTAACACATGTCCTAATTCTATTGGATAAGTGTAATTCGACCAAAAACAACCTTAGGAATAAAATATGACCATTTAGGCCCACTTGGATTAGATTAGGACATTTATTATTAATTTATTTAAAGAAGGGTTAAAATAGTTAAAATCAAAGTTTAATAAGTATATCATTTTTAATATACGGTTATACATAAGATAAATTAGACTATAAATATTCATTATAAAGAAAAAATGATTTCCTACATATGATATTTTATTTTTAATTTTTATACATTAAATAATTTAATTTATTTATGACATAAAGATGATGCAGTAATTATCTTATTAATGAAATATTGACATAATTGATGTTATAAACAACCAAATAAATATAATTTGAGACTTTTTATGAATTCCAATAATTTTATAGGTTAATATGACATGTTATTATTGATTTAAGTAACTTTTTTCGAACAAATCATTCTGTTATGATTTTCACAAAAATTAATTTCTAAATAGTGTAAAAATTGACATAAATTAGTTTTTCAAAAAAATATTATATTATTAATTGTTATTTTATTCCTAAATATCTAAGGTACAACAATATGACTTAGATAAGGTTATATATATTAATAATAAATAACTTGGGGTTCTTTTGGCTTCTTATAGTAAGTTTATTAACCTTATAGTATAAGAACACACGAAGACACGGTAAAAGTAAAATTATTTTACTTAATGTTAAATCTAAATGATAAGGTTAAAATAGGAACCTAAACTTGTCGAAATTCTATTGGATGAGAGTATTTAGACCCATACCCACCTTATTATCGAAATGAATCAATTTGGAGCTATTTAAAAACGAATTTGACTTTATAATAAAATAATAGTTTTAGTTATTCCAAAGGTGCCCCTCTCCTCCCTTATAAAAGGTCACCTCGTCCCTCTCTTCCTCAAACCACTTTGAGCCTTCAAGATCGTCCAACCCCTGCCACATTCTCTTATACACTTCCCTAAAAACAACCTAGAGGTTCTGGTCTTCCTCAAAGACCAATTTTAGTTCCCTAAAAGGAGATCTCAAAGAGGCGCTCCAAAGAAGAGGTAATGTCTGTTACCGATTCTTTCAACTTTATTTCTTCTTCCACTTATTCTTCTTAGGTTGTTTCATTATGAAGTAATAACATCAGTATCACTCATATAATTATATGTTATTATAAGTATGAAACAACCCTATTTCACCATCTATCCATCCTATGGAAAACAAAATCACCACGCATGCGTACGTACGGAATACCATCTCCACGCCGTGGAGTAATCTATTTTCCACCACCACCTTAATTGGATGGGTATAATGGTTTACGTAATGACTATATATGACTATTATAAAGAGATATTGACTCTGAAATAGTATACACACACTCCAACACAATTCCACGATCATGAGAACGATATCATCGCTCGTGCGTACGTACGGACTACCGTCTCCACGACGCAATGAGATTCATTCTCCACATTAACCATTCATGAATGATTATAAAGTATATATAATAAGTAATCATGAAATATATTACATAATAATTATACTGGATTTATGTGTATATATATGTATGTCATCTACTTAATTCCATTCAACTCAATAAGGAAACGAAAACAGCGTTCATGCGTACGTACGACCTATCGTCTCCATGAATGGTGTATTTCTTTCCATTTACTGATATATTATATATATATATATATATGTATATTCTGAATATATATTATGTATAAATAATGTTTTATATTCTGGAATTATGTAATCCTGATCTAAGTAATCATATAAATAATTACAATTCAAAACACAGACGACAAATGAAACGATTTTACCCAAAACGCTCTTTAACATGGAATTTACAAAAGAACGGGTAAAATAAAGTCATAAGTGAACCATATATGATATCATAACAATGATTATGATTCTGGAATAAGTCAATGACACTATTTAAATTGTTATACAGGAGGTTCGGACACTTACGAAGCAAATCGGACATAAGGTAAGGGAAATATCACAATCTCATGTTTATCCGAGATTGTTTATACTTTGGATTTTACTGGGGTGTATGTTATTATCCACATCCATGTTTCCTCAATATGAAATATTATTTCCATCCACCTAAAATTGTTTAAATCCAATTTTACCCTTCGATGAATTTTTAGTAAAAGATATGAAAGGAATCTTTTGTCGTTTTTCGTACGAGGTACTTTTTGACTTTTCCGACAAAAGTACGAGAAAAATGTTTTTTTAACTTATACGGCATGAATGGATTTTTAAAACATTATTTCCAAGAAGCATCCTTTACAAGTTTTCAAGTTTATTTTTAATCAACTTCTTTTAGTTTATAATTGTATGACATGTTAAGAAAGGAAAAGTATTTTTGACGTAGAAAGGATATTTTCCTCATGAATGGGGTTCAAGTGTTTTATCAAAAAAAATTTCCATATAAGATAATAAAGGGTTATGTTTATATCCCTATTATTACATTGATTTGATTAAGTTGTGATGGAATTATATTTATGAATTCCTTTATCTTATATGAATCGTTTTATGATGTCACGATGTTTATGATTCCCATTTTTATTACATGGGTTATGCAATGATGTATGATAAATGATTTTGTGGCACACATAAGAATGGTATCATTATGAGATGGGTGGGACCTATATCTCCCTCCAATGCATTGGGTAAAGATTTTATATCTCATGAGATAGACATGGCTGGAACGGTAGGTTATACCGGTTCAGTAAAACAGGACTGAAATGAGAAGTGAACTCGGTTCAGAAATGGACTTTGTCCACTAAGATAGTCTTGGAAATGAGTCTTTACTAACAAGAAATGATTCTCTATGATTATGTGTGTATGCCACAAAGTTTCATGTTTTATGTTATGAGTATTGGGATTACATTTCTCTACTATGATTTATACCATGTTATGAAATTATGATCTCTTTTGCAGGTTAAGATTTCCAAAAGTTATGTTCTTATGAATATGATGTGATTGATATTTCTTTTGTTTACCCTTACTGAGCATTTGACCTCTCCCTTTTATGTTTTCTTTTCCCCAGGATATAAAGAAATGTTTTAGGTATAAAAAAAGAAGATCTTCACGGGAGATGTTGATGATCTTTCACCATGATTAGAAGTTTATATTCTGAGTTTTCAAAGACACAAAACTATTACGGTCCTTGTGTGTGTTTTTGTAATGTACTAAGTATTCCAAAAAAGTAATGTAATGTCCATGTACGTCAAGCTTTGGGTCTCAACATTTGGTATCAGAGGAAAGGTTTAGCCAACCTTTGGAAACTAGGATGCGAGAACTTTAGTGATATCCCTAGAGATGTTTCTAAGGTATGTCTAGGGATGTCCCTAATGATAAGTATATGTATAGGTTATAGTCCTAGAATTGCGCTAATGATCCTAGAATTAAACCTATGATGTTAGATATTGAAGGTACTCCCCCTTTATTATGTTTTTTCCCTAGCATGATTTTTGCCTATCACACTGTTCATTTTGGGTTTTAGACGATGGATGGAACCCGAAGGAACCATGTTGATCAATGCAATGGACAATGAAATGATTGTCCTCCTAAACAAATAAACGTTATGGGAGATGGAGTGAAAAATATTATTGCTATACTTACACAAGCTATGAATCATTCTGTACTTCCAAATGAGCAGAGAAGGGAACAATATTCTATTGATTCCTTCATGAGGCAACGTCCACCTTCTTTCAGTGGGTCTTCTGATCCACTTGTTGCTGAACAATGGATCAGTACCACTGAAAAGATAATTTCAGTTCTTCAATGTTCTGATAATTATAAAGTCATCTTAGTAGTATATCGTTTGGAAGGTGAAGCTGATCAATGGTGGAATCTTATCAAGAATATGAGGCAAAGAGATGAAATTGATTCCATGGAATGGGATGAGTTCAGGAACTTATTTTTCAATAAGTACTTCCCTCGTATTATTCAAACAATTATGGAGAAGGAGTTTCTTGAACTAAATCCAAAGGATGATGAATCTGTTGGTATATATGAAGCAAATTTTACAAGGCTTGCAAGGTATGAATCTGGATTTATCATCCAACCTGAAAGTAAAGTTGATCGATTCTTCCGTGGCTTAAAACCAAATATTCGAAGGGCATTAGCTATAAGAGACTTCAGTAGCTGGGAAGAAATTGTGCGTTGTGCTATCAAGGTAGAAATGGAAGTTGGTGTTACTTATCCATCTCATAGTTTTGACAAGAAACGAAAGATGGATTTCAAGGAGAAATCTCAGAATAATAGTGAAAATAAGATGAATGTTTCCTTATGCTCAAAGTGTGGAAAGAAGCATGGTGGAGATTGTCTTAAAGGGACAAGTAAATGTTTCAAATGTGGAAAGGAAGGTCATCGGGCATTTGAATGCCGTAATGATGGGAAGGAGATTTCTAATGATGCTAACAAAGGAAGGGATACATAGAATGAACCTATTACACTTCAATGCTTCAAGTGCAAGGAAATGGGGCATTATGTTAATAAATGCCCTAATCCAAGGGTTAGTGATGATCGACATGAGCAACCACTTAAGGAAAAGGACAAAGGGAAGTCACATGCGATCACCATTGCCGATGTTGAATATGATAACGATGTGGTGGAATGATTAAGTTTTTATGTAATGGGATTAAAAAATAATCTTGTATATATTATCGTGGAATATTGGAATATTTATGTATTGGTCTATTGTGGTTTTCAATAATTTTATGGTAGCGGTAACAATGGAAAGTGATTGAGATATTTTTGGAAAAAAAGATTATATGCACATAATGAAGAGATATGGAAAAAATGAATTGTTTGAAAGTATTCATGAGCTCATGATTGATATAAGGACTAAGTGATATTTTGGTTTGATTATAAAGAATTTTGAGGATTTTGGTTTGTGGAAAGTATTGACTTTTAACTGCATTCATGTTTTCACTAAGTTTTGATGGGTATTAATTCTTCAAGAGAATAAATGATAAAGGTATTCACATGTTTGTAATTTGAACAACAAGATATATCTTATGATATATGGGGATAAATTATGGCATTCACATGATTGTTATGTGACATTTCATGTAATCATTTTCTTTATACTATGAGCTTGGACCGAAGTATTTTAGATAAGCCTAAATATTGGAATGGATTATGTTGGACATAAGTTAGTATTTTTCGATATTATTGATGGGATGTTATAGTAATATAGTTTTAGAAAAAGGAAAACCTACAGGACGAGCGACAGCCCATCGTGTCAGACAAGGCTGTGGGAATCGAACCCACAACCGAAGTGCGACTGGCCTTTATCGCCTACCAATGACCTACAGGAAGTCCCTATTTTGTAGAAAGTACTTTTATTATATTAAGTAGTATGATATATGAAGTATAAGTCCATTTTAGGAACCATATATGATTAATCTCACTATAGATTGACTTATGTATATTTAATAACTTTTTCTAACCTTTTTTTTGAGACAGATGGAATGACCCATCATTCTATCACATGATCTTCTAACACTTCACGAATAACAAATTCAACTTCATTTCCTTAAGAGAATAAGTGGAAATTGTTCATGGAATGAACAATAGTGAGATTGTACCAAAATAAAGTAAGTATTTATTCTAATTCAAATTCTTCAACTGTAGGGGAAATGATCTTGAAAACCAAAAATGTTGTCCTAGTGCCCCTATATCCGATGAATCAGATGGTACCCTAGATCATTAAAAATCTATGGCTTTGTGATTGGTGGATTTTCCATAGCCATGTTCTCTACCACTCTCCATCAGAAGATGATGGTTAGGTTTCTCTTCCATATCCATATTTTCACCTATGTGGAAACCCAGTGATTAGTTTATTTGGGTAACCATTACATTTCATAATTTTGTTTTTAAAGATTGTTTTTGGTATTCCTTTTTACGATGTCGGTTTCGATTAAAGAAACTTTCGAGTAGCAAACCATTTATAACCCCGATGAATTTCGAGGGCAAAATTCATTTTAAGGGGGGTAGAATGTAACACCCCGAGATTTTATGAAAAATATTCTTTTTAATTTCATTAATGCCTTGTGTTTTACGCTACAATGAGCTTACAAAAGACGCATCATTGACTTGCCTTACATTACATGCAAGCATGACCTTCCATGATAGTGTGTGTTGTACGCAATACCGAGTTTCACTAAACAATGATATGCTATTAAAATATTATTAAAACTAGCCGTTATGATTAGTAATAACCACTTTTTGAAATTTTGTAAATTTTAGTTTTAAAAATGATCTTCATTTTTGGATTCGGAATATCGAAATTAGCTTAGGGTGAAATTTTGGTACTTTTCGGATAACTTTCATTTTCTGATGAATAGTGAAAATTACTAAATTTTAATTAAAAACAACCTTTTTAATCGAAATAATTAATAGTGATAAATTATTAATTTGAGTGGTTTTAAAGTATACTTATAATATATTTTTACAATTTAATACAATGTTGGTCATTGGATGTAATTTCACATTTAAACCAGACATAAACAAGTGTCAATATTTTGATAGTTATTATCTTTTAAGAACACGCTATTTGTTTTGATGACGAGAATTAATTTTTAAATTAATTAATGCAACTGATATGTTTTGAATTTGGTAAAATAGACATCATTTTTGAGTTCATTATATCAAATATAGCTTAGGCCTAATTTTTGGTATTTTTATGGAAACTTTCATTTTTTGATGAATAGTGAAACCACTAAGTGGTAGTTAAAAAAAATGAACTTTTCATAAAACATAATTTTACCGCTTTTGTGGGTGGAATTTTAAAATTCCGAGAGACACGGTTGATGTCAGTAAGTAAAATCTGGTTCAATGAGATGAAAATAATTTTTGGTGAATAGTAACTTTTTACTTTTTCTTTAACACGGTTAAAAGTAAATAGGGTAATTAAGGGTAAAAATGATATTATTATTACCCTAACACATGTCCTAATTCTATTGGATAAGTGTAATTCGACCAAAAAAAACCATAGAAATAAAATATGACCATTTAGGCCCACTTGGATTAGATTAGGACATTTATTATTAATTTATTTAAAGAAGGGTTAAAATAGTTAAAATCAAAGTTTAATAAGTATATCATTTTTAATATAGGGTTATATAAAAGATAATTTCTACTATAAATATTCATTAGAAAGAAAAAACGATTTCCTACATAATGATATTTTATTTTTAATTTTTAGACTTTAAATAATTTAATTTATTTATGACACAAAGATGATCCAGTAATTATCTTATTAATGAAATATTGACATAATTGATGTTATAAATACCCAAATAAATATAATTTGAGACTTTTTATGAATTACACTAATTTTATAGGTTAATATGACATGTTATTATTGATTTAAGTAACTCTTTTCGAACTAATCATTCTGTTATGATTTTCACAAAAATCAATTGCTAAATAGTTTCAAAATTGACATAAATTAGTTTGTAAAACAAATATTATATTATTAATTGTTATTTTATTCCTAAAAATCTAAGGTTCGACCAGATGACTTAGATAAGGTTATATATATTTATAATAAACAACTTGGGGTTCTTTTGGCTTCTTATAGTGAGTTTATTAACCTTATAGTATAAGAACACAAGAAGACACGGTAAAAGTAAAATTATTTTACTTAATGTTAAATCTAAATGATAAGGTTAAAATAGGAATCTAAACTTGTCTAAATTCTATTGGATGAGAGGATTTTTACCCATACCCAACTTATCTTCTAAATGAATCAATTTGGAGCTATTTAAAACCGAATTTGACTTTATAATAAAATAATAGTTTTAGTTATTCCAAAGGTGCCCCTCTCCTCCCTTATAAAAGGGAACCTCCTCCCTCTCTTCCTCACACCACTTTGAGCCTTAAAGCTAGGCCAACACCGGCCAAATTCTATTCTCCACTTCCCTAGAAACATCCTAAAGGTTCTGGTCTTCCTCAAAGTCCAATTTTAGTGCCTTAAAAGGGTATCTCAAAGAGGCGCTTCAAAGAAGAGGTAATGTCTGTTACCGATTCTTTCAACTTTATTTCTTCTTACACTTATTCTTCTTAGGTTTTTTCATTATGAAGTAATAACATCAGTATCAATCATATACTGATATGTTATTATAAGTATGAAACAACCCTATTTCACCATCTATCCATCCTACTGAAAACAAAATCACCACGCGTGCGTACGTACGGAATACCGTCTCCACGCCGTGGTGTAATCTATTTTCCACCACCACCTTAATTGGATGGGTATAATGGTGTAAATAATGACTATATATGACTATTATAAAGTGATATAGATTCTTAAATAGTATACATACACTCCAATACAATTCCACGATCATGAGAACTATATCATCGCTCGTGCGTACGTACGGACTACCGTCTCCACGATGCGATGAGATTCATTCTACACATTAACCATTCGTGAATGATTATAAAGTATATATAATAAGTAATCATGAAATATATGACATAATAATGATACTGGATTTATGTGTATATATATTTATTTCATCTACTTAATTCCATTCAACTCAATAAGGAAACAAAAAACAGCGTTCATGCGTACGTACGGCCTACCGTCTCCAAGAACGGTGTATTTCTTTCCATTTACTGATCTATTATATATATGTATATTCTGAATATATAATATATATAAATCATGTTTTATATTCTGGAATTATGTAATCATTATCTAAGTAATCATATAAATAATTACAAGTCAAAACACGGACGACAAATGAAATGATTTTACACAAAACGCTCTTTAACATGGAATTTACAAAAGAACGGGTAAAATAAAGTCACAAGTGAACTGTATATGATATCATAACAATGATTATGATTCTGGAATACGTCAATGTCACTATTTAAATCATTATACAGGAGGTTCGGACACTTACAAAGAAAATCAGACCTAAGGTAAGGGAAATATCACAATCTCATTTTTATCCGAGATTGTTTATACTTTGGATTTTACTAGGGTGTATTTTATCATCCACATACATGTTTCCTCAATATGTAATATTATTTCCATCCCCCTACAATTGTTTAAATCCAATTTTACCCTTCCGTGAGTATTTAGTAACAGATATTAAAGGAATCTTTTGTCGTTTTTCGTACGAGGTACTTTTTGACTTTTCCGACAAAAGTACGAGAAGAATGTTTTTTACCTTATACGGCATGAATGGATTTTTAAAACATTATTTCAAAGAATCATCCTTTACAAGTTTTCAAGTTTATTTTTAATCAACTTCTTTTAGTTTATAATTGTATGACATGTTAAGAAAGGAAATGTATTTTTGAAGTAGAAAGAATATTTTCCTCAAGAATGGGGTTCAAGTGTTTTATCAAAATTATTTTCCATATAAGATAATAAAGGGTTATGTTTCTATCCCTATTATTACATTGATTTTATTATGTTGTGATGGAATTATATTTATGAATTCCTTTATCTTATATGAATTGTTTTATGATGTCATGATGTTTAAGATTCCCATTTTTATTACATGGGTTATGCAATGATGTATGATTTATGATTTTGTGGCACAGATAAGAATGGTATCATTATGAGAATGGTGGGACCTATATCTCCCTCCAATGCATTGGGTAAAGATTTTATATCTCATGAGATAGACATGGAAGGAACGGTAGGTTATACCGGTTCAGTAAAACAGAACTGAAATGAGAAGTGAACTCGGTTCAGAAATGGACTTTGTCCACTAAGATAGTCTTGGCAATGAATCTTGACTAACAAGAAATGATTCTCTATGATTATGTGTGTATGCCACAAAGTTTCATGTTTTATGTTATGAGTATTGGGATTACATTTCTCTACTATTATTTATCCCATGTTTTGAAATTATGATCTCTTTTGTAGGTTAAGATTTCCAAAATTTATGTTCTTATGAATATGATGTGATTGATATTTCTTTTGTTTACCCTTACAGAGCATTTGAGCTCACCCTATTACGTTTTCTTTTCCCAAGGATATAAAGAAAGGTTTTAGGTATAAAAAAATAAGATCTTTATGGGAGATGTTGAAGGTCATTCACCACGATTAGAAGATTATATTCCGAGTTTCCAAAGACACTAAACTATTACGGTCTTTGTGTGTGTTTTTGTAATTTACTAAGTATTCCACAAAAGTAATGTAATGTCCATGTACGTCAAGCTTTGGGTCTCTACATTGAAGCTTGTGTGGGTCCCACCTAATAATATACTCCAAGGGAGGATATGTGCAGGTGGGCCCCAACCCTAACCTCCTCTTGGAGGTTTTAACCACCAAAGAATAAAAATAAGTTAACCCTTATTTTTATTTAATTTGATTAAAAACCCCCAAAATCTAACTTCCACTCTCGTTAGAACGCAACTGCGGTGATGGTCTCACAATGCAATCACCGAAACTGTGAGTTGAACGGTGTCCTCAGATTTCAATTCTGAGCACCGGTTCAAAAGTTATAAAATCCCACTCGTACGTTTACTGAACGTACCTGAACAAAACTTCCGAAAATGATTCTGGGCACACTGGGCCTCGAAATCAAGCGTCATTAGAAACTGTGGACTCGTTAAATTCCAATGGATTTAAGAAAAAAAATTTCCACGGAAATTCTGTATCTTTATATTTTTAATGTTTTATTTTAAAATTTACCCTTATCTCATTGTTTAACCCCTGGTAAACCTTTTTTATGTTTAACTATGTTGAAAAGTTTTTCTATTTTTTACAATTTATTTTTAAAAATATGATCGTGAAAATATTTTAAAAAATAAATGATGAATTCCAAATATGGAATACATTTTACCAAATACAATTCACCTTTGTGGTATAATTAAATGAAAAATTAAACCAAAAAATGTGTTGAATAATAGTTTTCCAGAAAAATAAATTTCATCAGTATAAAATATTTGTATACTAAACTATATTTTAAATTTAATTATAATGTCACTAATTTATATTATTAATAAAATAAGTATACTATATTGTCTTTTATAATAATAATATAATTTTTAAATGGAAATATTGTTTTTAACGAAAATCAAATTTCTTATATTCGTTGAAAAATAAATCATTTTTGAAAATTATTAAAATTAAATTCTAAGATAGTTTTGACATG
This sequence comes from Viscum album, assembly GCA_963277665.1. Lineage (NCBI taxonomy): Eukaryota > Viridiplantae > Streptophyta > Magnoliopsida > Santalales > Viscaceae > Viscum > Viscum album. The sequence continues at coordinate 1,399,012,885 of OY728121.1, read as the reverse complement.
ATAGTTTTATAAATGAAGTTCACTTATTAAAATAAATCTTCTTAATGTTTTACAATTTAATTATATTATTTTCTCACAAAAGGTTATAAAAACCCTTTTGAAGGAAAATATACTTTTGAAGCATATAATGACATTACAAAAAGTTGAATAGTTCATTATGAATATATATTCAATGTATAAAAATTTAATATTTTTTAAAAATTTGTTTTATTCCTATTCATACTACTAATTTTACATCTATGTTATACTATCCGAATTTAAATAATAATATTTTTATAGTCATTTTCTAAAAGCTCATTTAGGAAGAAATTGAACACTTGAACTTTTTTAAAATGAAATCTGTCATAAAATAAATTGTTATTATATTATACCCCCATTAAATTGTATTTCTCCATCCAAATTCATTCACACTAATACAAAAAATGATGATATCTACATTTCATCACATCCTAAGGTTCCCATATAGTTCCTCTGAATTATCAATTCCTCTAAATAACTATAACAAGGTGAGTAGTCAATTTATGTATAACATTATCTCTATAATCTTTGATTTCTAATGGTAATACCACATAATAGAGACATTACTCCAGGGATGTGACCATTGATTATAGTTGATTTGAATGATGAGGTATGTAATTACATTTGAGAGAAACATGGAACACATTGTGAACATAAGATAGAGATTTAGTAGGTGGAATCCCCAAGGTAAAAAAAAATTAATCCTGATAAGATCAAGAACAATGAAGGGGCCAATAAACATCGGGCTTAGTGTTCTCTTATTTTTTAGTCTCATTACCTTCTTCCAGGGATTGATTCATGGAAATACCTTTTCACCATCTTCAAACATTGTATATCACCTAGGATTATCAACATAACTTTTAAATTAACTCATAGATTCCATCATGTGATATTGAAATGATCTAAAAATTTCCTTATTTTTCTCATCTAGATCATGTACCTATATATTTATTTTTCTAGCTTCATTCCATCATGTTAGAGTTATAAAATTAATTCCATATAGGTCTTTATGAGGATCCATTTGAATACTGAATTGGAAGTAATTTTTTTAAGAAAATTTACCCCAATGGTAGGTTTTTAAACCAAACTAATTTTTAGTCCATATAGAATGCTCTCAAAATATAAAATAGTGTTTGATTGGTCCTCAAAGACTAACCACTTTTCTAAGATGAGAAGTAGTGCTGAAACTCAACCTTGAATTAAGAGAATGCTGATTAATTTACCAGAACATTTATATAAAGCTAATATACTGATAAAATAAAATATAATGTGGTAATAAATGAAACATTTCCAATTAATTTATATTTTGGAACTATGATCTTGAACTAAAACTTATTTAATAAAAATGAATTATGTTAACCTTTAAAGGTAATTATCTTCAATTAAAATAACATTACTTCCTTTTCAGATTTTCAGTATTCCCTTGAAAAATTCTATTTTAATGTTTTATCATTTCCATTATGTTAGTGAAGATTGTTTTATAATTACCTTACACTTCAGTCAATTGTCTTTAACTTACTCATATACTTGGCACCGAGATACAAACTCTGCAATATCGCTTTTCATATTATCCAACCTAAAATACTTTTTCATATCATTATACATATTTTCACTTCCATGATGAATATAGAATGATAAACTATGAAATTTAACTTATTCATCATTCTTCATGTCTAGTATCAATGGGAAAACTACTCAGTTTTTGATGTTATTCATTGTAGTATGATCATCGATGAACATAGAAATATTCCACAACTTCTACAATAATTCCACATCATCCTTATATATCTTCTTCGTACTCTCTTGGATAGAAAGTTAAACATCTAAATGATATATATATAAAATTTCACCTTTCTTAATGATTTAAATATCTATCTTCTATAAATAAATATATACTCGATCTCTTTCAATAATTATCATGGGAAAAATAGCTTGGCATTTTCAACTAAGAGGATCATCCAAGTTGTTTTCCATTTTAAGTTAGCAATGTATTAAGAAATGATAATTTGTGATAAAATCTAACTGTCTTATATGATAAATGTTGAAAACAATTTATATAAATATATAATACTTAATTTTATTATCAATTTTTATATCAATCTGTTCACCATTATGATAATTCCTCAATATCATTATGGAATATATTACAACATCAAACACTTAATCCAGATTCAGGTAATTTTTCTCAGTAAACGGTTATTCAAGAGATTCATATGATATCAACATTTCATTCCTCATTAGGATATATCCCAATTCCTTCTTTGATGTATCACTATGGATTAATTCCTATGTTCATGTGATCATGAAAAAGTATCCATAATTATATAACGATGAAACATGAAAGAAATAAAATAATAAATTAGTATGATCATTTGATTTTAGAAATGCTTAGTTTATCAAGTTGATTATAAAGTAAAATTTATCCTAGGGGGAAACTCCTTGAAACAATTCACATTAATTTTGAAACTTTATACATGTCCACCTATGTAACTCTCCTGGATTGGTTTCACCTTGACTCCATACTTGAACAACCTCAACCAGATTATGAGATCTATCCATTACATATAATTTTACTCACATGTAGTTGAGGGGATCCAAATTTTTAGTTAAGAGTTTTACATAAAAGAAATCATTAGGACAAGGTCCCTTAAATAATGAGATTAGAGATAGAAAATATGCCAATAATTTAATTTAATAACAAATTAAATGAAACAAATCAGAGACAGTGGTCTATTCTACGATCTTGATCATCCACATTCATGTAACTAAATATGCATTAAATAAATTTAGAATTCAATTATAATCATTCTTGTTTACAATAATTTTTTATGGAATAAATTTATTATCTTCTTCAATTAATCAATTATTTAATCTTAATTCTCACCCAAATTTCCTTGATATTTTAATCCATCATAATCATTAAAAACTAAATAAATTTATTTAAAAGTAACCATTTGGAAAAATGTACATTAGAGGAAATAAGGAGAGTAGCCATATGAACTACCCAACGTGTTTTATAATCAAATATTTTTTATTCTTGATACATGTAATATCAGCCAAAAAATCACATAGTTTAAATTATTTTTCTTTAAAGACTATTAATGCTTCAATTTGTGTATATTATTAACATTAATTCAGCTTATAAAATATATATAAAGCCGAAAATTTTATAGAATCAACGTATTCATTTATATATATATATATATATATAAACCCATAACATGGTGTTCCCTATCAAATTAATGATCACACACACTCACATGTTTATAAGGTTATCAACGTATAAAATATTAATTTAAATTCCATATAATTTGGTAAAAGTACATGGCACGTACATCGAAGCTACATATCATTTATTTTTCTCACAGTCTATCTATGGTACATGCCTTGGTACTCGGCATGTATCCATTCCATGAAAAATATTGGATTACATGGAAAATACTTGGGATATATGAAAATAGTTCTTTGAGTTACATGGTCACTGTTCATATAGGCCATGTAAAAGGATACATGTCCCATGTGTGACTATAGGGATAAAGGTTGTGTATGGATGTTACACGGTGTATACTCGAACTGATTGTGCACAAATCTAACTCAATCAACAAATTTTTTAAAATTAAATTCTCTATATGTAATAATTTCACATGCCTAGAATTAATTTTGAATTACTTCTTGGTGAATTAAGCACTAGTAAATAGTGTGTACCTCCGGGTTACATGGCGTGTACTCTTGGGTTATTTGGTTAGACTCTTCAGCACTTCTAGATGAGATCTTTGAATTTATTTCATTTATAATAATAATCTAGTTGATTATATTTACATTAAATAAAAAGTAAGAAAAAAATATATTTCAATCCGGATTAAAGAATGATTAAACATGAATTGAAATCCAATTATAAATTCATAAATAAATGAACGAACTATAAATAATTATAAATAATTATTTGACCCCATCTAATACAACTTGAAGGTTCTAGGCATACTAAAAGTCTTAGATGGGTAATGCTCAACTTTTATTTTTTTTCTTGATTTATGATTAAACCAATATTAACAAGATGATAAATTTTTGGATCCATGGAATTGAATCTATGAATATAAAAAATTGATAAAAAATCAGAACCGAATAATTGAATCATCACATATTTTTTATAATTAAAATTATAAATTAATGAATTATTATTCATGAAATTATTTCTTCCTTTATGGATACGGAAATGGATTTACATCATACCATAATTTGATTATAGAAAATATGATTAGATTCCCTCTTGAGGAAATCCAAATGTGTTCCAAAAATATCTAGACATCTTCATAAGAGTCTCTTGGTGTTATCGTGGTATATCTTATCACTACCATGGTTCACCATTAATTTCCTCGAGAATCACTTCTGAAGGATTATCCCTGATCTCCCTAGACATAGGAGTGGGTAGGAGAGAAATATCACACTCCATTACTAAGAGAGTTATTGGATAAGGGATATCTCAAGGGATTTGATAGGATTATCCTAATATTATTTTTCACAACAAATGAAATGAATTGGCTATGTAGAAAAATAATATATTTTGGTTTATATACTACTAGTTTCAGAAATAAATTATTTCACAACCTCCCCCCAATATTTGTTTAATTTTCTCAGATGCTCATGTATGTAATAATAATAGAATAATTATTTCTTGATTTTTTTAAAACTCGCGGATAAAATTAAATATTAGTTAATCAAATAATATTCAATATATATAATTTCTCATAAAACCTATAAACATGGTCTTTCATTCCTCCACATTATTTATTAGGTCTTAAATATTGAATATTTATTTAATAAAAAAATATCACTACATTATTCACCATTAAATAGATAAATATTATATTCACAAAATAGAAAATAAATATTTATTAAATATTTCCCTGACATAATATTCTCTTGAATTTATGGTGATTGAATATATATGATCAATAAAAAATGAATAATTATTAAATTACATGTAGGAATTATATATATTCAACATGTTAGATAATAAATAATAAAATAATATTAACTATGATTCTGAATACACTTTGTGTGTGACTCTCTAGTCCACTTTGTATGTGGAATAAGGAAAATAATCCTAAAGTTGAATGTTAGAGTATAGAAACACACCAATTAACCAATAGATAAAGAATTCTATGACACAATGACATAATACCTCATATGGATGCTTACTATGTAATATAATCCCATTACCATGATATCTCTATTCAAGCATGTTACTTGCAAGTGTCATGAACCTATGTGCTCGATGTCTCTATCTTTATCATTTTAGAAATCAAACTTGTCTATAGAAAGCCATGGAAATAGTGTTTCTTATTCTATACTATTTCTATCAAATGGCATGAGATATCAACTTCCATTAAATAATAGAAGAGATAAATCCTTTCCCACGTTATTCAATATTGATATATTACTTGTGTGCACCCAGAATATCCAACCTCATCACGAACATATGATGTCCCGGTTTACATCAATAAATCAAATTAAATGAAATATAATATTCATTAATAATAATTTTAAATTCTAATAATCAATACATAAATCCATGGATAGGGACATCCAATGATTCATATAAATGTGGATTCCCTACTGGTAGATTTTTTCCTCATAATATACCACACTAGATATTACTGTGGGAACACAGCATGAGAAAGTTCCTAATATTCTTATAAATATCCACCTCTGACAGCCAAAATAATTTGTGTCCCTAAAATTATTTCATCCAACTATAGAACATATATTTAAGAATATTGTTGTAGCACTTTTGTGTTATCATCATCTCGGGGAACTACTATGAACTTTTAGTACCACAGATACTCTTTGAAAATTATCACAAACTATGTTATGTAGAAGAATAATAATTATGTAATAAGAAGGTTATTTATATTCAAAACTACGAATATTGGTTATCATAGAGTTCCCAAAAGTAGGTTTTGGTGAACCAACTCCGACCAAAGATCGGTCTTAGGCTTGTCTACTTTCATTTGAAGGTTCATGTGGATTATATTTTGAAAATGGAATTCTGATGTCTCTAAGGGAACTATGAGTTCTCGGTGATGCTTTTTGGTGTGAAAAAACATCTTCTATGTTTATGTATCAAATGAACTGGTTCTTCCATCACTAATTGGACCAATTTTCTTATATATTCATTGATGAAAACTCATCTACTTTACAAGATAGGAGGATCATTTAGAGCTGTTTAGGATAGTCCTTAACATTAATTTGGAGCGCAAAATTTATGGAAATCTATTAGAATACCTGACCTAAAACCATGTGGTTCACTTTTGGGGGGTGTAATTTTTTACCATGGATTAGTTGTAGACTCGGTAATGATTGAAACAGTTCTTTCATGGGAGTAAACCTTGAGCATGAAAGAGGTGCAGAGTTTTATTTTCTTCGCGGAATATAGTAGGAGGCTTTTGGAAGAATTCTCTAGGATTTAATTCCTTTTGATTTCCCTGAAATGGGATGATAAGTTGTTTACATGGACCCAAAAGTGTCTTAAATACTTTGAGAAATTCAGGTTAAGGCTGATGAGTTCTCTTTCTTTGAGACTACCAAAGGAGGAAAAGGGGTACGTTGAGTATTTATAGGCTTATGAATTTGGGCCCGAATTCAAGTTGATGCAATGGAATTAAGTGATTTTATATGGGTTGAATAATTTTATACCCAATTAGAATAACTATGTGACTCACAACCTAGAGTTGTTAGTGGTATTGTTCACTCTGAGGATGTGGATGCACTGTCTTTTAAAAGAGAACTTTATTATTTTTACATAACGTCAAATTCATATGTTTGTATTCACATAGGGAGATACGAAACTGAGATAGAGGCACTAGTTGGAGTTCTTATAGAACTATGACTTTATTATAGTCTATAATTCTAGGAAGGGAAATGTGGTGGTATATTCCCTTAGAAGGAAGTCATGTTCTTATCTGGTGGAGGAGGAGTTAGAGAATTTTTCTTCTTTTTAGTTGACCCTGGTGGAGAAGATGATTCATCTTATCCTTAGTAGATTTTTCTGATGCATCCATATATTCAGCATGTGAGGGAGGTTCAGTTTGGAGACATTACTATGAGGTCCAATATGACTAGAGATCCTCAATAGATTCGTAATATGGATTCATTAGAAGTGGGAATCGCATTATCATTTTCCTATGGTGACCAGTGGTTCTGATAATGTTGTGAGGGGATGTGATAAGGGAGTTTATAAATTCTTCTTTAGATATACAACTCAGTCAGAAAAGATATACAGGGACCTTCAGCAGTAGTTTGGGTGGGATAGTATGAGGTATATTGTGGACATGTTCTTATCTCAGTGCCTCAAATGTCAGTAGGTGATGGGTGAGAACTTGGTTCTGGCATGTTTTTTATAGCCTCTTGAAATCTTGAAGATAAAATAGAATAGTATATCTAAGGGATTTTTATAGGACATAAATTGATAGTGAGAGGTCATGATTCCATCTGGGTGATATCTACCTGAATTTGGTTCTAACAAGTAATCAATTTCCATGTAGAACAACCAATTTTAGATAGATTCAATTTAGGAGAAACGTAAGGTAAAACATGTGTGTGTCACATATCGCATACTATGAAACATAATTAATTCAAGGGATAAATACTACACCACCTACCTTAATCTCATAATACTCCCCTCTTCTATTATCATCCATACTTTTGTCCTGGATTGACAGAAAATAGAAGAACACATGAACACCCTGAAAATAGGGCATATGATCCTTCATCAAGATATCATCTTAGAGGGAGAGGCAAAAAATGTAACTAGAAAACTTATTGGATTTATTACTATGAGGAATCCAAAAAGACCAATAGAATCTTGATCAGACTTCAGATGGATGAGGTATCAATAAGCCTACGTGGAACCAAATGGGGAGCTAAGTGGGAGAATAATCCCCCGGTATTATGGAGAAATGAAGAAAGGATATTTGGGTTAAAAATTATATTTTTTGAAGGTAATTTATGTAATTTTTCCCAAAATATATGGGTCACCTGGTTTGGCCACATGGTTGGATAAACATTGTGCCAGCCATCTGCCTCCTACTATATAAGGAGTGACCTCACATGGTTTCATGTGCGTGGTCTTCCAAACCACATGTAACCCATTCGATCCGATTTTGCTAAAAAAATGAAAACCAATTGCATGAACATGTGGCCCATTGAAAATTGTACTCTCTAGTTTCCCCTTTGAAATTCCTGACAGAGTTAGGGGATATCATGTGGAATGATTTGCATGCTTTCTACTAGCTGTGCAGCCCAATTCATTTTCCCGCTAGTTGGGGATCCAAGCATTGAACAAGCCCCTCACACCCCCCATAACTATCATGAACTTATTAGGAAACCATAACAGGAAAAAAATAGAGTGTTATACATAAATTTATTGTATAAGTACCTCATATAAAAATGAGCTTTTACATTCTTCCCCCTAAAGGAATCTCATCCTGGAGTTGACCTTCTAAGGTGTGAAAAATGTTGTCTGAGAACAAATATGGCCATCGGAAACATAAATCAGCATTCTGCTCTAATGTTTCAGCTTGTATGTGACTTTTCTTCCATTGTACCAATACCAAAGGTATATACTATCCTTGGAGATCCTTCTATTTCTGATCAATTATTTTTATATGAAACTCTTTAAAATAACATCAACATATCACTAAAAATACCAATGCTTGAATGTATGATATGGTTCGATGCGATAATGGTGAAGATGATAAATGTGGAAGATATTGTACATGGATGGATACCTCTAAGGAAATAGAAACTAATAGGTTATTGTCCTGAATCTCTTAATAATCTAAAATGACCTGACATAATGAGGTGATAGATTCCCATTACTTTTCATCCTTTTATGCCCATATTTGGGTGATACATACAATAAAAAAAGATCCCCAATCTCAAACTCAATAGGTTGTCGATCACAATCGTAGGATGGTTTCTTTATAGTCTGAGTAGTCGAAGTAAACTTTCAAATCAATTAAACAACCTCCAATGTATCATAGACAAGATGAGGACCTAGTAGTTTTACCTATACTACCTATAACCAGCATAGGGATGAATGGTACAGCCTACCATATAAGGCCTCAGATGGATTAATTTTTATTATCTCTTAATAGCTATTATTGTTGGGTAACTCTATGGGAGGTATATGCATCTCACTAGAACCATGTATATTAAGGAAGCATTCTCAGAGCATATCCCCCAGTACTGTATATTCTGTTCTGATTGGCCATTGGTCTGGGGTGAAAATATATTCTCAGAATCACATGTGTACACCTATATTTCTTTAAACCCTACAAGAACATCAATGTAAAATGAGCATCACTATCTAAAATGATAGTATGATGGAACTTGTGTATCCATATAATCTCACATACATATAATATTCCCATTACATCAATTGAGAAATTCCCCTAGATATTAAAAAAGTTGGAAACTTTTTCCAGTCGATCCCTAACTACCCAAACTGTGTTTCTACATAGAGGAGGTCTTAGTATGCTGATGAAAAAAACCATCAAAACATATTCCCTTATCTAATATAGAAAAAATAATAATTGAAACAAGCTAACAGGTCACTAGTGTTAAACCTTCACATGCTACCGATTGGAACACCAAGTTTTAAAACCTAATATCTGACATTACATCCCTGAAAACAAATAGTGTCGACAAATATCACAAAAAATTAGGGAGATACCAACCAGAACTACCCAATGAGAATCATGTGACTCTCTCATCATATCCCCTCTCATATCTGTGGGAACTCAAATATTCCAATGTATACATAGGATATCATCATCATTGATAGTCTAATTCAGATGTGGGTCCTTGTGATAAATACCTTCTCGTATGACCAAACACCTAGGATGTAAAAACAGCCTCCACTTTAATCTCTTTAGAATTTAATAATTCACTAAGAATGATCAAAGTAGAGCCTATCCATGATGGCCTTTTACCTCTATGGGAATCTCATAAAATAGATCCATAAGCTTCCATTCAATACTGGACCCCAAAACTTTATGGGTCTGAGTGCTCTGGATCAAAGAATCAACAATATAATTTCCCTTCTCGAGCATATAGGGAAGCTCTATATAAAAGAACCATATATATTTAACCCATATTCACTTCATAAGACTCATGTCTCATTGTGTGAAAATATACCTGAGGCTCTTGTATTCTGCAAACACAACAAAATTCTCTCCCGGAAGGTAATTCCTCCAACAATGTAAGGCATGTTCAAAAACAGCTAACTTGAGATTGTGTTTTAGTTAATTACACACATTATTCCTCAGCTACCTTAACCCATATATAATGATTCAATATTATTGATTCAAATCTATTCCATGCTTGATACATGATTCATCAAAATATACTATATAGCTTTTGTACACCACTGGAAGAACTAGGATTGACATGGAAGTCAATATTCCTTTCAACTCATCAAGGGATTTCTCATAGGATTCTAAAAACACAAACTTCACACACTGCTTAGTGGAGAACATAAGAGGTTCTTATATATGTGATAAGTCTAGAATAAAATTTGGGTAGTAACCAATTTTCCCCAAGAAACTCTATATAAAAAAGATTTTATTGGGTTTCATCCAGGTAACAACAACTCCCACCTTCTCTAGTTCAAATGAAACTCCTTACTCTGAGATAATATGGCCAAGGAAGTGTGATTTTTTATCCAGAAGTGAAATTTACTAAGCATATCAGATAGAAAGCTCTCTCTCAGTGCATTCAAAATGTTTTCATGATGAGTGGCATGATCTCTTCGAGTATGAGAATACACCAAGATTTTTTATACTAAGACCCCCATAAAGGATTATAGATTGGGATGAATCCCCCTGTTATTCAATGTCATAAATATGGAAGGAACATTTGTAAACCCGAACAGAATCATGAGATACCCATATATGTCATAACGAATATGAAAATTCATACATTGAATAACTAAAGTTCGGACTCGAACCTGATGATAACCTAATCTCAATTCAATATTCAAGAATAACCTCTCTCCTCAAATATATTAAAAGAGATAATATATATGAGGTAAGGGATAGCTTTTTTCCCTATAATATATTCAAAGAGATTTTCCCTTCTTGGATTAATGGACAGTTGACCCCATGGGGAAGTACTAGGACATATATAACCCTTAGCCTCTAAATCATCTAGCTACTTCTTAATCTCCTACAACTCAGTAGTACCCATCCTATAAGGAGGAATGGATGCTTCTGTAGATCCATGAATCAACTTTATCGAAAACTCTACTTCTCTCTCAGGAGGTAGTCCTAAAACGCCTATAGGGAACACATCCCTAAAACAATTGACTACATAAGGAGACTTAGTTTGAAGTTGTCCCTGGTCATCCCAAAAAATGCTGGAAATATGGGTGTTCACTCCAACAAGAAAAATATGCCTTGGAATAACTCTTCAAGATAATACATCTCAATCTCCCATGTGAACATACATATCTCACTCTGGTGAGGTAAACAACAACCTCTAACAATAATATCCCATAAAGGAATGATATGGGAAAAACCAATCCATCCCGAGAATAAAATCCAAGACCATCATCTCGAGGAAAAATATATATCATAAGAAACAATGTATTTCAAACTACAAAGGATTGTCCTTACATTAGCTTACACTCTCAGAACATATACCCAAAGGTGTATCAAGCATCATAAAGCCATACGAATACAAAAAATGAAGACCAAGGCTCTCCATGTTATCCATGAAAATAAATGAGTGTGATGAACCTTTATCAAGTAGGGAATACAAAATAGTAGATGCTACTAGAATAGTGCCTAGAATAGTAGTGGGGTGGGGCCCTGCTTCTCTAGCACATGATGAACTGAATAAATCCGACCTGATCCATGGCTATGTGCTATAACCTGACTAAATGGAGCAAGTCCACTCGTCTACTGTTGTATCTCTGAAGCTGAGCTACCAGGGCAATGAACTGATCATCTTCCTTAACAGCAATTAGTACTCTGGCTACCTTCCCAGTGAGGTGCTATAGAGCCTTCTCCTGAAAGTGTAGCTAAAACAAATACTCTCCCAATTGGCAAAAATGGTATAGTCCTTTATTAATTTTTAAGATCCACTAATCTTCCACAAACATGAAAATTAATGAGTTATTTAGGACACTAGGGCATATTATTATTAGGCTTACCACATTGGTGAAAAATAACATAATAGATAGTGGGTGTTAACTGGCTTCCAATACTCATGTGTGTAATCTCAAAGCATCATTTATGACCTCTCATCAAACCACTACCATGTATGGGTTATGAAACTCCATATCTCACACCATCTACTTTTATCCGGTTCCACTCACTAATAAGATCTTGTTTCATTATATCAAATATGGTAGTCAACTATAAAACTTTCAGTTGAGAACTAATAGTATTCCTCATTCAATCTTCAAATCATATCATTTATACTGTCTCACAAGATGTATAGATGGGTTAAAATTGATGAAGCTATGTAAAACAATCTTAATAGTCCATAACTATTAGATAACCCTACCGTAGGTTCATGAAAACATTAGCATGATCAGCCCTTAGGGTCTCCAAGATGAAATAATCAATGAATACAAACTGGAAATCTCTCAATGTCACTTCCCAATATTGAATCTCCTGGTTCAGAATATCCCAAAATTGTTTGGAGGATTCTCAAAGAATATAAGTATCGTGATACAATATATACTGTGGAGGTGTCTATATGTGATTGAATATATACATAACCATCTCAATACATATCCACTCAGTCAGCGGTCTGCCATCCCCAAAACAAGTGTGGGTGTATACTTCTAGTGGAACTCCATGTAAGCTCTCCCATAGAAGGGGAAGATCTTGTAGCTCTATGAATCGTCTAAAAAATACACATAAAATCCCCTTGAAATTAAGAAACATCAACCACATTGAGTATAGGAAGTGGTGCCACAGGAGGAACTACTTAAGCTATCAGTAGCAGCTCAGGGCCCCGGGCCTCCAGAGTACGATCATCACCACCATCCTGGAGAACATCATGATGATGTTGTGGTCACATTGGTCAGAAAACAATAACCTTAGATAAAATTTAAAAATGGAATAAGTTGTATAGAGATGGACAGAACATGTACAAGGCCTTTATATGAAATAAACACACACCTCTTCCATCTCAAAGCGTCAGGTCACAGTTATAGGTACAATTATAAAGAACACAAGAGACACTACCAACTTCCCTCTACTAAGTTCAGGACTGGGTGAAGCTCTCTATTTTTTTAATTTCAATTTTATTAAATTATGTTTGTATTAAATTGAATTTTTTTCATTAGATGGATAAAACCAATGGTTTTCTACTTAAGATCCACAAGACCCCCATGAACCTTATGAACCTAGTTATGTTGTCCAATTCATTTGAACCATAACACATTATAGTACATTCAATCAATGGCCCATGACTAAAAATTCTCTAAGTTTTTGCATAGGTTTTATGTTGTAGATTATGTAGGGAAAAACTGTTAGGTTACCACATTCACTATAATTATCTATTATGATTCTCAAACCTCTTCATAAAAAGTTATTCAATTAAAATTTATATGATAGGGAAATAAAAAACCGTATCATGCATTAAAAGAACACATAGTAATCAAAAGTAATGAAAGAAACAAAATGCTCCTATATGGAATAGCATATGCATGGTATGTGGATTTTCTATAAGGTTCCTAATATGATGCATTATTGATTCTTCTTTTACCTCATCTCATAAAACCAAATATTAAATGTAAACCTCAATTATTGTAACTATAAACTTCACATAGCATGTTTTCACCCAATAGTTGAATCAAATCAATTATAAAAGGAAAAAAGGTTGAACAAAAATTATTTATTCCATGTAACATAGTATTACCCAGTATGTGGGATAGAAAAACCATGAAATGGATTATAACCAAATCATGAATCATTCCTAATCTATTTTCTAATATCAGAAAATAGTAAGGCGAGAAAGGAGTAATCTGATATAAGTTTTAAAAACCATACCATAAATCCACTTAAACAGTGCCTCAAGCCGGTAGGCCACATGGCCCAAAGTTTAAATCCATATACCCCATACCCAGATGACTAGCTGGGAGGGTATATGGTGTGACCATGGGAAAAATATTCCTTTCAGTTGAGTAGAATAGTGGTATAATCAATATATAACTAAATATAATAACCATAATACAAAAGGAAAAGATAATGGAAGCATGTACAGACAACTAGACCAGTAATCCACCATTGTGAAAGCATGACATGAACATCCTAGAACTAGATAACTATAAAATAGTTATTAACTGAATCACATAAAAAAGTACTTGAAATATTAGGTCTCTACAAAATTGGGAAAACTTGTATACATTACAACTATAATTCAATGTAGTACATGATAAAAAATGTAAAAAAATAAAATTTCATCCACGATTTACTAGGAGTAGACCGGTCATATAATACCATGCTCCAATCTTAATTCTAGTAAGAAGGAACATATATGTAAGTGGATAGTTCCCATTATCTTCTCTTTCAATCATATATTCTACCCATGTAACATCGAAAGCATTGATAGGGTGTGAAAAAAACTTAGTAGATCATCATGAATAGTGTTTATAAATATTCAGTCTTTATTTATAACATGGATATGTGAAGATATAAAAATTATAAGTCATAATAATAATTGTAAATGGGTTAGTTTTGGTTACTTAATAACAACCAGTATAACACTACCTGCTTTGGAACATGCCAAGATATCTCTAAACAGGTAACCAAGGAAAAAAATTCATTGTATCACAATATTCAGGGATGTCAGGACCATTATCACAGTATAGGGTCTCCACGCCCAGTTTCACAAGAACAGGGAACGCCATGCCCAATATCATAGTATTGGTTCACCAATCCCAATAACACAAGAATAGGGGTGCCATGCCCAGTATCACTAAAATAGAGGACACCATGATCAGTATAACATGAATAGGGAATTCCATGCCATGTATCATAGAAATAGGGGATGCCTTGTCTGGTAGTATATAAATAGGGTATGTTAGGCCCATAATCAAAAAATAGGGGATTCCATGCATAGTACCACAAAAATAGGGGATTCCATGCCGAGTATCACTGAAATATGGTCCACATTCCCATATTTAAATCAAACATGCAATACGATCACCATATCAATTTTCTATATCTATTGAGGGTCAAAATGTCCATTATAATTTACAATTTAATTATCATCCAAATAGGCTTTACAGCTATTGACCATCATTCTATCAAGGGTGTAACCATTTTCCATTTAAATTGGTGAATTGTTCATATCAATCACATTCATTTTAAATAATTATAATTGATAAGGGAATAAATTTTACCATTGAGATACATCCATCCACTATCAATATGATATCATCATTTACAAGTAAATCTAAATACACCAATAGGGTTTTGGATATTACTCCATGGAGGCCTATTTAAAATATGGAGGTCACAACCAAAATAATTGGCTCACTTTGAGGGGTATGATATCTAGATGAATTTTGTTCTAAAAAGTCATTAGGTTCTATAAAGGAAAACAATTTTAAGACACAATCAATTTTGGGGTTACATTTGGTGATACCGAATGAAGAACATATCACGTGTTATAAAATGTCAAGACTCGAAGGGAAAAATACTATAAGACCTACCTTCATATGGAATTGCAATCATTGTCTAGTATATTCCCTTAATTTTTCCTAGATTGATAGAAAATGAGAAAAAATATGAACACCATCAAAATATGGTATATGAGTGTCCATCAATATAACATCTTTGATATAGAGAAAAATAAAAAACTGATCC
Organism: Viscum album; assembly: GCA_963277665.1. NCBI lineage: Eukaryota > Viridiplantae > Streptophyta > Magnoliopsida > Santalales > Viscaceae > Viscum > Viscum album. The sequence continues at coordinate 1,398,996,977 of OY728121.1, read as the reverse complement.
AAAGGATTGAATAAATTATCTTGAGGAATCCAATGAGACCAATAATAGATTTATCAGACTTAGAATGGATTATTTATCAAGAATCCAAGGTGAGCCAGAGGAGGATCTAAACAGGAGAAGAAACCCCGTGTACACTATAAAAAGTAAGAAAAGATATGTGGGTTTAAAATGATAAGTATTTGAGTGAATTCTGGTAATTTTTTACAAAATATCTTGGTATTATGGTTTGTTCATCTATTTTTCCAAACTCTGCACCAACAATGCACCTCCCACTCTTTAAGGAGGGACCATGCATGGTTTTATGTGTATGGTTTTCTAAACCATGTAAAAATCATGTGATATAGATCTGCTAAATTTTTTTACCAACCACAAGGGATTGTGTCCCGTGGTACTTGGCTAAGGAAAATGGGGTGCCCTAATTTCCCCTTAAAAATTCCACACACATTTAAGAGAAACCGTACAGACTGGCTCGCACGGATTCTATTAATGGCGTGGCCCAGTGCATTTTCCCACCTGTCAGGGTTCTGAGATCTAAAGAAACATCAGACACCCTCATAACCCTTGTTAACTCATTATGACTCCATAATAGGTCCAAAACAATGATTAAGACCTAATTTAAAAGGATCCCTATCTCATGAAAAAATTGGGTTCTTAAAATCATTATCATCTCATGATGTTACCCAAGGAAGGTGTAACTTATATCTATACATCCTTGATCATAAAATCCACATATAACCAATCACTCATCTCACTTATCATCAATAATAAATACTCAAAGTATCATTCAATATAATAATTATAAAAATGAACAAATAAATGTGTAATCATAGAGGGTATAACCTCTAATATTAACAGTAAAAGAAAACTAAAATATGAATACATATCAAATAGATTCCAACGAAACAAAGAATAATTAAACAAAAATATAATGATTAAACAAATGGTAAAATATAGGAGAATCCTCATAAAAACACAATCTGATATCTCATTCTCTACCCTATATCATTATATCGGTCCTCACTCAAGCTATACTCCAGAATAATCCAAAAATACATTTGGATATATAAAATATATGTTATGTGATCATAGGGGTCGTTTTCCACTGCATGATAGTATAACACTACTAATAAAAATTTATCTCATCGATAATATATCAATTTCATCATCATGATGTTTTTTCAATGTTCATATTCTTACAATTGGTGGAACCTTGGAGTAAGTGGGACATATTTAACCCATTCATTTTTAAATATCCTCTGATATGACTACGACCATCTCACTAAGAGAATTATTTAGTTATTTTCTATGTAAAAAAACTCATGGGGAAGAGAAGAACTAGAATATGTATAAAATCAAATAGAAAAATAACTCAGTGAACTCTACCTCACAAAAAAGTAACCACACTCTATGATTATAAGGTAAACCATAAAGACATCCTCGACATTACATACCTTGGGGTCATATCCCGATGAAGTGGATTTTCATATAAAAACAATACATCACCAGATATGATACAAACCAATATATCTCATTCTCATATAATCCTACATCTATCAGGAGGAAACCCACATTCCTCTAATAAAAAGACTATAGAGAGGACCCACTCACTGGTTAATCAAATAACTTAATCAACAATGTGGATCGCTTCCAATTGTGGAATACTTCCAAGGAATCCATCCTTATCCATTAGTCAAAATTTCAGAGAGACTATATCATGCCTCTATCGGTGAGGATAATGAATAAGGAACTCCTGGAAGAACTAAATAGTCTAACTACTCTTCAATGATATCATTATTTACACAAAGTTAAATGTTGAATGGTTTTACACATCAATCAATCAATATTATTGTCTCACACCAATCCAAAGTGCCACTTGATACCCAAATCATAACCAGCATGTGACATTACAATTCAAATATCACACAACCCCATGACTTGCTGTAATAATTTAAGGAGCCCATTCATTCCACACCTTATTCTAATTTTGGAGGGGATATTAAGGATCCAATGTATAAGCATTAATAAAAAACCTACCAGATAACTCAAGCCAAATTCTAAAACATCACCCAATGGAAGGTATTGTGTTTGGTTTCTATATTAAAACACATAATAATGTAAAAAAATAATACACAAGGAATTAATAAATAATAGGGCTTACACATGTTCATGTGATTTGGAAAACCCAACATCACCAAAAAAAGGCCACCAAAACAAATAATTTCTACAAAAAACCACCCATTTATTTCATTAAGAATTCTAAATAAAATCCACTTTTATAAATAATTTATAAAGGAATCAGGTCTTTATTTTACCCACATACACATGTTCTCTAAATTTCATTTAATATACTCTTTAAGAAACCATTTATTATTTCCTTTTAAATTACCATTTAATTTTTCAATTATATTATAAATCTTTCCTAAAATGATATACCATTTTTATAATGACCTAGGATTTTAGAAACGTTGAAACATAAATTATGATATATAACTTGTGTTACACTTAAAACCCAACTTAAACATGCTTGAAGATATTGGGAATCATTAATAATAAAACAATGTTAAAACTTCTATGAAATTAATTAACAATATTATTTGTGGCATTTAGAGGGTAAATGATTAATATGATTTAATTTTGAAAATTGTAATTTTAAAAAATATAGTTGTATTTATATTTTTATTATTGAAAAAATAAATTTAAAATTTTTATAATTTTAGTTTTTTAAAATAAAATTCATTTTGGAATTCAACATATGAATATTATATTACGATTGGTTTTTAATATTTTTCTTCAATAATCGATTTTTAGGTGAATATTATAAAATAAAAATTTCTATAATACAATATATTTTATATAACTAGGAGGTTTTAAAGAAAACTTTTATACAAAAAATATATATTAATAAATTAAAAAACATTTAAAATTACTATGTTCCATTATAATTCTTGTAAATATCATTTTATAAAATCGAGTGATATTTTGAAAAATATTTTTCATCATTTCTCTAATAATGTTTTTTCATGGGGATATTAAGTTTCAAAATTGTTTTAATGTAAAAAAATATTATTTGAAAAAAAATATACTCTAAAATATAATTATATAAAGAAATTGATAATTATTTCCCGCAAATAAACATTAAGTTTAAAAATAATGTTTTTCTAAAAAAGGGTTTTTATGCATTATATGTGCTATCATTAATGTATATTTACCTATATTCATAAATTAAATTTCATAAAATCAAATTAATATTAGAGGTTTACATTTATATATTATTTAATAACTAATATTTTATTTTACTTTTTTCAACCAAAATAACATTACCAAGGTTAATTTTAATAACCACATTAATGGTGAAAATATTACATTTAACTTCTTTTTAATGATGACACATAATTTTTATCAAATAAATTATATTAATTTATTTTAAATTTTGAGTGAAATATTATTTTTAAATATATATAAAAATATATTGAAACTTATTTAATGTTTAAACAATAATAAATAATAATATAAACACTTAATGTCGAAAAAACATTTTTCTACTAAAAAATTATATATATAATATGTATAAATTTAAATGTTGACATGATATTATTTAGATATTTATTCTGATTCAATGAAAAATAAATTTAGTTTCACCACACACAAAAATTATGTAATAGTGTTAAGCTTTTATATTTAATTATATATAAAATTACAAAAATTAAAAACGAGTTCCCATAAAAAAAGTAAATTTTCATTAAATATTAAAAGTAAAAAAATAAAAGCATTTAATAACCCTTAACTTATCTAAAAGTGAATGTATGAGATAATTTTTTACCATATATTATAAAAATAATCTCTATTTATCAAATTTTTATCCATTAAACATCAAATAGTGTCATGGTATTATTGAAAATTGATATCTGTTTCAAAAGGTTCCCCTTTCTTCTCTAATAAAACGATACTAATTCCACCCATTATAATTTACACTTAACCATCAAATTACACGTTGAAAATATGATATTCATTTCTCAATATATCCCAATTGGAATTCCTAAATAACCTGGTAAAAATAATTTATCTTATGCCCTTCAATCCCAAGGAGTACACGAGGGATATATCAAGTGTCCAACGTAAGTATTGTCTCCTTCATTAGATTTTATTTTTAATATTAATATTAAAAATATCATATCTCAAAAATAATAATAGTATTTAGGTATTAATAATATATTTAATTTTTTTTATTAATGGTTTTAACCTTATTTATTCATTTCCACCACATAACAAAAAAATCCACATCATCCGTCTATTTGTACGATATACCACCTTCACAAAGAAATGTTTGTTTTTATCTTTTCATTCACTATATAGATATCTTATAATATGGTTAAAAAACAATGTCATTATTATTCGATTATAATTATATTATATCAAAAGAAACACCTCTTCTACCAAACTCACCCATTGATTTAAAGTCTATTCAAGTTTGTGTTGGTTTAACCACATATTTGAACTACGCTATAAAAATATATCAAAGATAATAGTAAGAACATAAATAATAATATTTTTATAATATGATAATAGAATAATGATATATATATGGATATTTTAAAGTTTTAGTGACTATTTATCTAATTATTAAAGTATCATCTTCATTCTCAAAACTCATTGAAATATACCAATACTAATTTAATTTTTATGAGAACATAAGAAAAACTATATAATATATAAATATAATATAATAATAAATAGTAAATATAAAATTAAATATATAATATTATTTTTTATAATTAGTTCACTAATAAAATTACTTTTATTATTCAAAAATATAGGCGCATGACCAAAACAAATCTAGAATAAGATATGGGTTTTCATTTTAAATTACAAGCCCACTCTTTTAGGGAATTTTCATTAAAATATTACTCAAGTCACGAGGGATATTTACAACAAACATAAAATCATGGAGAGATTTTTATGTTATGCACCTTGTGTATTCACTTACCATGGGGGTATGTTTATCATATATTTCTTATAATTGGAAATAATTAACATAATAAGTTACTTTTCATCAAAGGTATTTTCACTAAATTGTTATCTCAATAATAAATCTTTTGTTAACTTAATTTTCATTCATTGATGATTGTCCACATAGATATAAAAGTTGGGTAAATTTTTTCAATTTATTATATTTTGTGGTATCTTATTAAATTTTTATTAATTTATATTGATACCATAGAATAAAACTTTTTTAAATATTACATACTTCAAGGAGTATGTTTCCCGTAAGGGAAATTGATAAAAAATATTTTTTATTTGAGTTGTATTTCTTCTCCATGAACTTATTTCTTAATTACTAGGGTTCTACCACCCAAATATTATATCATATGGAAATTTATATTAATATATAAGAAAAAATATATTTTTACGTAGAACAACGTTTCTTTAATATTTTTACAATTTGTGTATTGGACAAATATATTTTCCGAATAACAAGAAGGGTTTTCTTTTCACTTTCATATGTTTTAACATCATCTATAAATTTATCCAAGAAAAAATATAATTATTTAAAAATACCTATTACTGAAGTTTATTATTAGAACTAATGGTTTTAAAAAATTCACTTCATCTTTTGAAAATTACTTTTGAAAGAGACTCAATACATCATCATTTACAACAATGTTAAAAAAATTATCTCAAACACTTTTATGTTTTCATATCATTTTTTTATCATAATAAAAATTATTTACACTCATGAGGTTCATGTTTCATTGTATATTATGTAATATATATTCATGATTTGGGTGATTCAACTCATAGTTTCAAACAAATTCATTTAGGGATCATTATTTTGTGATACCATTCAAATAATTATTTTGCATGATGTTTTTTATATAAAAACATCCTTCTATATTTCCCATGTTACACAAGGGTTATGTTCCATTAAAAACATCAACCATATTTATATGTGTGGATAAGGATAATTTCATTCCATGATTGACTTAGTTTTCTAGTAATTACTATATACAATGTGAAAATCATATTTTATATAATTCTGATTTGATCATGTTCTACAAGTAATAATGTTATTCTATTAATATAAAAAGACTTATTGAAAATATTATAATTTTTATTATAATACAATTTGATATTTTAACATTTACTATGTATTATATAACCATCCAACTACTTTTTATATATAGGTTATTATCATTTTATCCCATTGATTTACATGAGGAAAAGTACAAGAATTCCATATATTTTTATTCCAATACGTATTATTATTGGAAAGTTAACTATTTATTTTTAAAAATAGCCTCCTTCTTACTCAAGATGATTTTTGATCATGTAATATCTTTTATTGATATTGGTAAATGAATTAGTGTTTTTTATGATTTTATACTAATACCTAAGATTATTGTGAAATTTGATTATAATTTTTTTATTCATTCACTCATATGATTAATAAATTAGACATAGAAAATTGATTGGTGGGGCCTCACACTATATATCCCCTCAATGAACCAATAGCTATCATGAAACTAATGTGTTTGGATATTTTGGTACAGACCTACCCAGAACAATATATTTCTTTAATGGTAATATCATTTTTTCTTGGCTTGTGGTATGGAATTATCTGTCTAGAATTATGCATTTCATTTATATTGAACTATTTATTATTTTCCAAATGTTCTATTTATTTTCACTTATATCTATAGATATATTATGATCTCTATTTTAGTTGATTATAACATCACAATAATAATTTATTCTTGCTATAATATTTAAAACATTTTGATGCCGGGATTAACTCATTTTTATGTTTTCCATTACCGATTGTTTTATCTCATCCATTATTATGTTTTAGTTTCATATGGTTCTGAAGAAATGTATTATAAATTACTTTTCCAATAATATGGTGTAACACATTGACCAGATCCACCGGATTCGATCAAAAGAGACATAAAACCTCATGCACGCCTCCGCAAATGTATGTGGATACTGACTAGTATCTAGGGACAGAACGCCATCGGGGGAGTGAATATACCCTCAGTATAATGTCATATGAAATAAACATAGAAATATATAAAAATAAAATCATGATAACTTGAAAAACCAACAAATATAGAATTCAAGTCAATCAAATAAATAACTAATATCCCATTGTGTAAATCCAAACTATAGTTTAAAAACAAGAAGAAAGATAAATTATGCATTGAAGAATCCCATGAATTTTATCTCAATCAAGGATCATATCCATGATCCTCTTCTCAAATATCAAACACAGGCCCCATTCCCTTACCAGGATCCCTATAAAATAATTTTTCATGTGAATCGATACGCCTGTGCAGAATGTAAGTAATAAAATCTCATAAGGTACCACAGATTCATCCTAAACAAATATTCATATGAATAATTTTTGTATTATTTGATGATAAAAAATGTTATAAAAGTATAATAAATCAAATATTAAACACTCATGTGATAACCAATCCACCATGATCCTTAGTAGTAACTTTTTCATCTCTACATAAGAATGAATATCGTTGGATTTTATAATTGAACTATAACCTTACACAAGGTTCGTAACCATGTCTTCTGGTTGTATCAAATAATCAAGTTAGGTTAGGACTCGAGTCCATTTTTTATTAGCACCACAATAGTTCAGACCTTTCGGTTTTCATACCCTGTATATGTTTAGGGTAAGGCCTTCAGACTATTATACACGTAACCAATTATCAGGTTTGTCATCATCAGCTTCCCACACTGAATGCACTCCCCCACTATGGGATAATCATATCATGATGGTCCACCTATCTTGAGTACCAAGAATAACCCACCAAAGGCATGGTGACATAATTAATAGGGCATAGAATACATGAAAATAAAATAATATCATAATGAGTATTTATTAGAGACATGTAAAACATATGCTATATTTTAAACATGGTTTCAAGATAATCTAGAAAAAGTCATAGCATCAAAAAAATTAAATGCTTCTCTGGGGATACTCACACACCCACATTAAATCATAATTAATCATGGTTAAAAACGTGTTCCAATATAATAATTATACAAGGAAAATAAGTATATATGAGATCCCCAATTGGTAAGGAAATTAATACCTCATGGTTGTGGAAAAGAACTCCAAATTTCATCCATGTTTTCAAGAGTGAATCATGTTCTACCCCCATAAAAATCTATCTCACGCATTAAAGAGACATAATTTTGATTTTGTTTCATCCAAAATGATTTTTGGAAATAAGACTCAAGGAGATTCCAATTAAATAATGTCACTCTCGAATCCAATACATTAAGTTGTCTATCAATGGAATCAATTCAAAGGTAAATCAAAATAGTGAAATCCAATTAATTTTTCCCATATTCAATCAAAGAATGGATCATAAATTCTTCAAAAATTTTGTAAGTGAATATTAGGTATGTCCAATATACATAAAAACTTTATGAATCCATCATTGTAAAATACATACAATATATGATTGAAGAATAATATTATCCCTTTATGATCAATCAATAAATACATACCTTGAAAAAAATCACCATTATAGGGAGGTCTAACTCCAATCATGTGTGTTATCAAAGACATTTCTAATTATACACTAATTACTAATGAAAAAAAATGTATTATAGACTGATCATAAATATGGAATCTAGAAGAGAATATGAAGATAATTTATTTACACAAAACCATATAATATTGAATTTCATCATTTGATCTCAACTCTCTTAAAGAAACATCATCACAACTCCAGATATTTCATCGATCTATGAAGAGAGGGATAATTCCCCATTGTATTGTCATAAAATCCATACATCCATCATATATCCATTCTTAAATGAGAAGTAATAATATGAAATAGATGTATATCTATAGGAATCATACCATTATTTCTTTGTTAAATCACTCAAATATTGAAGGATTAAGTGGAGATAAATGGGAGCGGTCTATGGACTATAGGGGAGGTCTCAAAATTTGGAATAAGTATTTTTGTTTCCAATTTGGGTTTCAAATCATGTCAAAGCTATATAGTATTATACTGCTAAAGAGTGAATTAAATAAACCTTCATAGTTGGCACACCGGTATACCAATGGGCCCCACCAATTGGCTAGTGACTAGCCACCGGTTGGTTGGTGTGCTTGGAAAAACCACCTAGAGTCTCCCATCACCACTTGATATCTATTGTAGTCTTCATCTTATTACAAAAATTTAATAAAAAAAATTTATAGTAGGATTTTCCATGAATTGACTCTTTAATTTAACAAATATATCGCAAGCCCTTTATTCATATTAACAAAATGCTAAAGACAAGGATCTGATATAAAGTATCATAGGAATGGATAATTTAATAATATTTAAACATATATTCCCTAGAAAATAAGTGGCGATGTTATAATATCATAATGGATATGTTGAATACTAATTATAGATTCTTTAGTTTCTTATATAGTGAAAACAATATCTATCAGTTGAGAAATACATCTGTTGTGTTAGTTTTTTTATCCATTTTTTTAAATCTCTAATCTTAAAATATCTTTTGAATGGATTTCATTTAATATTTTTTAAAATTAGGGTAATTATGGTATATTTATGTCTAGGAATCTATAGTTTGTATCAAATATAGTATGTAAAATATGTGTTTTATGCTCCAGATCCTAGAGTGAAGGTTAAGGGAATCACTATTGGTATCAGATTAGTGTTCCAATAACTTATGAGATTATGATGTTATCATTTGATCATAATTTCAGATCTTGAAATTTTATCATAGTCTGATAATTTTTTTATCATAATTTTAATGGTATTGATAACCCTTTATGTTAGTTGAGGTAATATTAAGGGGATCAGGATAAGATAACATTAGTGAAAACCCCTAGAATATGTCTAAGTGAAAACTGTATGTGAATCATAAAATCTATAAATTTTGATAATGTAGATATAGTGTGGTTATACTAGAAAATACATCCCTACCTAGATACAGGAAAGTTGATATCAGATCTAGAAAATTTTTCCTAGGGTAAATAACCCCTAAGAGGGTGTGTCGGTTATTAACTCAATTATGACACAGTGGATTATAGAGAGGCCAAAATAAATACCTTATTATGGATACCTAGGGGATATATGTTATTTGATCAAATGATCTTTATAAACCTCAATGAAGTATTGATTTCCTAGTTACATTGATGTATTAGGATGAGAAGAATAATGCAACCCAACAAAAAGTAACAATCATATTACTAAGATTGATATAGGTTTAACTAAATGAATTATATTTCAAACACATAATGTAAAGGAACAAGATGTTTTAATGTCAAATTACTTTTGGGATTATGATAATTCCACCAATATTGTTAATGTTTCATCACACAATTAAACCCTCTTGGTTTTACTAGTGTATGGAACCGAATGTAACCCTAGAATCGAGGGACAGTCCATAGATTACCTCGGTGAAAAATGATCATAATAGGATCATGTGTGAGAAACCTTGTTACTATATTAAAATGGATATCCCAAAATATTATTAAACATGTGAGAATAGTCAAATACCCGAACAAACCATGAAAATAAGGATAGATTCTCTTGAAAGATACAGTAATGAATATGTTAAAAGAAAAAAAAATCAATTTTCTATATGTAAAAAATTTTTAAAGAATAAACATGGGGTTATCCTCAATAAGAAATGATGATGATTTACTTATGTAAATGGATTCCATCAAATTTATAATTGTTTATGGAAAATTAAGAGTCTATTTAGCATAAATAAATAATATAGAACTCATCCTAGGGAATCATTAACAATTTAATGTCTTATGTTTGGGGAACTTGGCCTTTATCTAATTTAATTCCCCAATCCAATGATTGATGGGGATGGTAGTAATCCACAACTATCATGACCAATGGATAAAGTATTAACCTATGAAATGGCTATATATGAAGAGGATAGTGGTAATTAGGTTTCATTTAACCTCCACCATAAATAATAGGAAGTAATCCAGAATTATCAACCCTAATATATCATGTTTGTTTTATTTTAAAATCAATTAACCAACATTAGTGTTTTTTATTTTAGGTAAAATGTTTATTTTATGCATATAATGTTTTTGAAAATTAAATTTGTATATTTTAGGATATCCTACTTTCAAAAAATTGATTTTATTTTCAAAATGGTATGGATAAATTCACTTTAAAAATAAATTACTTTATATAAGAGTTAAAAACACATTATAAATAAATAGTGACCATCAATTAGTCCATATAAAACTATGAATTTTCTGAGAATAAAATTAAATCCTTTTCATATTACTTCATGTCTAGTTATGAGATACACTTCCTTTAATTGGTTAGGGGAAATAAATGTTTTATATTCTTCTTTGTGAAGATGAGGTTAACATTTCATTAAAGATAATATCTTGAGGCATGTAAATATTCTCAACACTACTATCTATTTCTTCTAGTAAATTACAATTAAAATTGTGATGATTCAATATATTTAAGGGAGGTTGAATATAACAACATGATATTTTGGATCCTTTAATATGTATATTGTGTTCTATATATTATGTAATACAAAAGACCTGATGTAAAAAAGTTGCGACATATTGGATGAGGATTATTAATAAAACTATGATAAAACCACTATGATATTAATCTATCAAATTATTATCTTTAGAGTGTAAATGATTAATATTATTTAATGTTAAAAATGTTGATTTAAAGAAATAAAATTTCATTATATTTTTTGTTTTTTTTATACATAAATTTAAAAATTTTAGAGGTGTAATTTTATAAAATAAAATTATTTTTTGACTCATAATATCAAAATTAGATTAGGATGAATTTTTATAACTTTTCTAAAAAAAATCAATTTTTCGGTGAAAAATGAAAATTATGATTATACTAATATCATCCCTTTAATATGGGATAGAAGTTGTTTAAAACATTTTTATGTAAAAAATATTTAATTATAATGTAAAAATAATAATTTAAAAATACGATATTAAATTTAAAATTCCCATGAATGACATTTAAAAAATCAAATAATATTTTGAATACTATTTTTAAAATATTTCATTAATTAATATATTGCATGCGGAAATTATGTTTTATATTACTTTTAATGTCACAGAAATACTATCTGAAAAAAACAAAACTCTTAATATAATTTGAATCAATAACAATGATCATTCTATCCTTTTCATAAAATTTATGCATAAAAGTTCGTGTTTTCTAAAAATAGACTTTTATGTGTTATACGTGCTAACATTAAAATTTATTTCCATATTTGTATAAATTTAACTAAAAATGTATTTAATATTTTACATAATCAAGTTAATATAATCTAATACATACAAATTCATTTTTAGGAATTTCAAATAAGATTAAAAAACTAAACGTTTAGTACCAGGTTAAATCTCAAAAAGTTATTTCAGAATAGTTTTAATGATGATGCGTAATTTTAATATAATAAATTATATTAATATGTTTCAAATTCTAACACTAGTATCATTTTTTATCAAATATATGAATATATTAACCCCAATTTAATTTTTAATCAGTAATAAATAATTTTTAAAATAAATAATATTGAAAACAATCATTTTTTATAAAAAATATTTATATATATATATATATTCTATTTTAATTTAATAGTAAATTTAATATTATTTGGAAACATAAATTGATTATTTTTAGACATAATTTAGTTTAACCACATAAAATTAGGTAATATGGGTTAAATGTTTTCATGACATGTCCCTCGGGGCCTGTGTCGTAACTACCCCAAGCCCACCTTCCATTGGCCAGGGGCTAGTGACTAGCACCGGAAAGGAATATCCCAAAAAGGGGAGGAATTGCCTTTAATCTTGTACACACAAACACACACCAAACCACATCTCAACAAACTGAAAGGGGGAAACAAGTATACTACTAAAACAATGCTAATTGCAAGTACAAGTGAAATTAAGTGGGATAGAATACAAACCAAACAGGAAGATGAAAATAGTTAAGTATAAAACGAAAACTCTGATGGTCATCCACGGAAAACCCCAACTGATCATGAGAGTAATGAAGCTACTAGAAGCTGAAGTAGTATGTTCTGCCTACCAGGTCCTATTGGCCTGACCTTCTCCTAGGCCACAAAGTCCACCTTCGTAGCATCCGTCAGTCCCGTCCCCATGGGCACCGCTATCGAAATATCGATCTTCTACATTAGACCCAACACATCCAATCGAAGCCTATATAGGGGTGAGTATAAAAATACTTAGAAGGGACCACAATACCCCCGAAGGTCTCTCAGTAATCTACGAAGTATGGCACCACAAAGAAAAATACCATTGAGGTAATACCACCAAGCTAGACCTCAACCACATAGCATAAAGTAAAAGACAGAGCTCACACTAGTTATAACTTAAATACATAAGTAAATATGATTCGTTCAAAAGCTAGATCATCTTATTCTGTTGATAGGATTCGATGTTGATTTGCATAGGGTCGCTACGTGCTGACACATAGAGGATCTCTAGGTGCTAACCCACTAGGGATCAATAGGTGTTGACCTAGAGAGGATTGCTAGGTGCTGACCCACAGAGGATTTCTACATGTTGACCTAGAAAGGATCTCTAGGTGATAAACCTTAGAAGATAACTTGATACTAAACCAAAGAGGATCTCTAGGTTCTCACCCAAAAAGGATCGCTATTCTTTCTTCACATCACAGCCAGCCACTAGATTCCTGCACTTAGAACACTTGATTCCCAAAGGATACTCTACTCAATCTATTAGTCTTACCACAACCTCTATAATGTCCTAGATAGTGTAATCCCAATGGACCATTTCCTCGTCAGGGTCCCAAGGCAACAGACGGAGCATCGATCAAATGTCAAGTCTATAAATTAAGGGATTTTAGTAAAAAGGCCCCGGTAGGATTCAATTCTGATCTAACCTGGTCGTACTCCAAATTTTTTTAGAACACAAGAAGAGAATATCAGAAGGACCACCCCATCATAACTTTCCCAATTCCACTAATGGAACATTAATTGGATGCATTGTCTGCAAGATATGGGTGTTTCAGCAAAAAAGGGGTCAGTTGTTTCTTGACCCAGTCTGACCCGGTCAGACTGACCCGACCAACCCAGACCGGGGATCCAGATACCCCAAGTTAAATTATATGGACTCGAACAGAACCAATTTGGGTTGAGGTCCATCCAGTCTGGCCTGTCCAGCTTTCCTAGCCCAATGGGCCTCGATGGATTCGGCCCGGTTTGGCCAAGGGTCCAGCCCGTTGGGTCACCAGGTAACCTGGTCTCATCTCTCTTGGCCCATAGACATGATTCTAGCCTACTGATGCAGGTTTTTTCAAGCCGTTGGTAGGGGCATGGGCCACCAACTGAAGACTGGCCACGTGGTACGGCTGGTGGGTTTCTCATGGGATTCGACATCCAACCGCATCTGGCCTCCGATGGCCCCACGTGGTGTGGGTCCTTACACTATTAGTGGTCAATGGAACATGGCTTAGCGCATCCAAGTGGCCCAACTATGGGCCATCCCCTCCACGCAGTGCTAATAGGCACCACATCCCATCACCACCATGACCATTTGGTTGGGGCACGTCGACTGGCGTGCTACCTCCCACCACTGTCATGGGCCGCTGGTACCTTCAACGGGCCACCGAAGTTGCTCTGGTGGTCCTTTTCTTGAATCTCTTGGGTCTACCGAATCGTCATTCCATCAGCTTCACATTGATGTTCTTAAACTCTCTTTTCTTCCATCTTAAGAAATCATTCACAAAAAACACACAATAAAAAAATATGGCGGAGGGTTTCGGCCATTTTCGTGTCAACTCGTGCCCTCCGTGTTATATTTTAAGCATGGGGGAAATTATTAACCACACAGAAAAAGGGAAACCCAAATTTAAAACTGTGCCAAAATATCCACCCTAAAAAATGAGTGATTTTCAGATCAACCCATTATTCTGTTGGTACATCATTGTCGTTAATTTCCAAGAATGAGGGAGAAATCATCAAATACATAGAATTCATAAACCCCTACCTCGTTTATGTTTGATGTTGAAGTTTATTTCCTCAAGGTTTCATGATGTTGATGTCACTTTGGGTCCCTTCTTCGAGGCATGTTGAAGATGATGATGATCCTATGAGGTGCTATTTTTTATTTCTTATTAGATAGGGAAAACTGTTGGTGGTTCTTCAAATAATCTCCACGGTTTTAGTTCCCCATTCTCCCACGTGTTGGTTTAAAAAAAGAATCGAATTGTATCATTTATGTAACACTTTGACATTGCGTGATTATGATGTTTCATTTACGAAATAGCATCGATGTTATGTTTACATTATTTCATTGTTACACTGCGTGATATAGTCCATTAATAAGCTTCACTAATGCATTACGTCACCAACTGGTCGTTGCACTCTAGCATCACCATCTACCACCCAACGGCGAGAAAAAAAATAAAATATTTCCTTTATGTTATTTTATTATTTTTCTCAAAAGTCTGAAAAATAACTTTTTTGGTCGAGCCTTACCTACTGAAGTTAAGTCATTTCTATTCATATCCCTCATTTTGAGTTCAACGGTGCCCTCAGATTTTTGATCAGTTCAAAATTTCAAAATTTTTTAAAACCCACTCACACGTTCATTTAAATGAACCTTAAAAAATTCCAAAATTATCTTTCATCCTCGACCCGTGCTGGTCGAGGTTAAGGTCTACCTAATGGGAACCCACCCTTATAAGCTCATCGGTACTCTCGTATTTCCAATCTATGTTACCATTTAGGAGTTATCAGGATTTAAAAATAATATAATTGTTACGTAATTTTTTTATTTACAGCCAAAAACTAATATCCACTATTGGCCAGCGTCGACCAATGTCAGGATCTCCCTAATGAAAGCATAACCTCAAGGGCTCAGCGGTGGTCTCATCTTTTTAATCTGAGTCAACATTCTTGATCTATAACAATTTGAAAAATAAAATAAAATAATTTTATTATTTTATTTTTGATTTTTTTCATTTTCGATTTTTCTCACTACAGGCTTGCGCCGTCTAAATTTATGTCACACCTATGGTAAACCCACCATCCTAAACACAACAGTGCCCTCAGATTTCTAATTTCGGCTCCCATTTATGATTTATTCAACTTCTTTAGGAAAACCATTCAGGTGCTCTATTTAATGATTAACATTTTTTGACGGATCATTCAGAGCACTAAGGGCCTCAGAATCACATGTCGTCTCAGCGCCTTGTCTCGAAATAATTCCAAATAGTAATAAAAATATAGAAATTAAGGGACATTAAATTCTCCCTACCAAAGAGATTTACATACTCAAATTTCAAAACAAAGTCTAATCAAACAAGTGGGAGTACTGAGCATGAATCAGAACCTCTTGCTCCCTTGTGCTCTTCGGGATATTCACATACTATCATTGAATGTGCACTATAGGAATCAACTTCCCAAAAAGTAACTTCTCTTGTTGATCATTTATGTCCACCGAGAACTCTGCAAACCTCGCCCCATTTTCAAAGTCCATCTTTACCCAGTCGATGAAGTTCAATGGATCAGGAACATACCTCATCTGCTGTGACATGTGAAAAAAATCATGCACCTGGTAAATCTGTGGGAGAAGATCTAGGCAGTACGCCAACTAGCCAACTCTTCTCAAAAACTGAAAAGTTCTGATGAACCTTGGAGATAGCTTGCTTCCCTGGACAAATCAATGCAATCCTTGTCAGGGTGATACCCGAACGAATACACAATCACCCTCCTCAAACTCCAAGGGTCTCTATCTCCAATCGGCATAAGATTTTTTCCTTCTCTATGCAGTTTCCATCCACTCCTGGATGATCTGCACTATCTTGATGGTATCTTTTACCATCTCTGGACCCATTAGTGCTGAATCCCCTAGTTTTTTCTAGCATAGAGGTGATCTTCATGGATTCCCATGTGAATCCTCAAATGGTTTCATGCCAACGGTGGAGTGATAGTTGTTGTTGTATGAAAACTCCATCAGTGGCAGGTGTTCCTCCCAACTGTGACCAAAATCTAGGACACAAGCACGAAGCATGTCCTCCAAGGTATGTATAGTCCACTTTCTATGACCATCCATCTGGGGGTGAAAAGCTATGCTCAAGAGCAGTTGCATCTTGGTGCTCATCTTTCAATTGCTGACAAGTGAGGCATTGTGAAAAGAACTCTACCACCACTTTCCTCAACCTTAAAAACCAATGTAGACGTTGGAGGTCCTGTTACATATTTGTCTCCCTAGGATGTATTGTCAAACGGGATGTATAGTACATCCATCAACACCTCCTCCTACGATGCCACTGGTACTACGGTGTTCCCTCTAAAAATGATGATGTGCTCCCCACCTATCAAAAATTAATCAAGAGAATGTCCTATGGATAACTGAGAATATCAGGCCCCGCAGTCAATATCCACCAGTTGTGCCTCCCTAACTCACTATAAGAGCGGGGGAGTAACAGTCATTAACTAAAGGTAGGCTCCTACAACATCATCCATGAAGGATATCTACATCATAGCTGGCTGTGCTATTGCCTCACTCAGAAACTGTAAACCAGACCTCCTGCAGAGCGCATCTACCACCACGTTCCCCTTCCCAAGAGTATAAAATATCTCAAAGTCATAGTCCTATAGGAACTCCATCCATCACTACTATCTCAACTATGGAAAAACCAACGGGCACCTTCCCATCCACAAGAATGTCTGCCCCTTTTTACTAATTGATGTTCCCATCTACCCTTTGGTAGTGGTTACTCATTGTCCATGGCCACTTGGTTAAAATGATAGTAATCCACACATAACCTCGAACACTGGTTCTTACTAATCCCTTCCTCTGCAAGTCCCCCACCTACGCTCTCTTCTTGCGAATATCTTCGAAATCCCTTTGTTATATTGGTGCTGATATCGGAGGCATCTTAAGGGGTAAAATGTTACGAAATTCCCTCCCCCTATGGGGAGGTAATTCAGGAAACATCTTTTGAAAGGATGTTGCTGCACTTTACCACTACTGTTTGAAATATAATACTCAAAACACATGCTTCCACAAGAGTTAGGCTGGCTGACTCAAGAGTGATCGGTTGCACCCTCCTATGCATGAATTAATCTGGTGCTTCCAGGGTTTCCTTTTTCACCGACCAAGGAAAACCCCATTCCAACATTGTAGATATAAAACCTCCCTCTAATACCCACTAACGGAAATACAGTCTTTCCCAATGGTTCAGAACTGTTGGGAAAGGCTACAGAACCATTTGTATATGTTATACCAACGGTTCGGAAAACCGTAGGGAAGTAAGCCGTTGGGAACTCTTTTCCCAACGGCTTACTGTTAAATGTTGGTAAGGGGTGGGGAAAGCCTAACCTATCCCAATGGTTGTTACAAACCATTGGGATAGTTTTTTCCAACGGTTTGTCTTGAACCGTTGGGAAATCCCAAGGATTATCCTCTTTCTCAATGGTTTCTAAACCGTTGGGAAACGTTTTTTTACCAACTGTTCATTGAACTGTTGGTTAAAAAAGAATCAGAGAGCTATGCCAATGTTTTGAAACCGTTGGCAAAGCCTATGCTGTGCAAATTGCACAGCAGCCTGCAATTTGCACAGCAGCTCTGCAATTTGGACAGCAGGCCTCATTTTTTTCATTCCCTTCCATTTTCAATCCAATTATTGTATCTGAAATAAACTAACACATACATATACAATTATTGTACCTGAAATAACCAACTAACACATACATATAGAGAACAAATTCATACACATTTAACATATAATGCATCCTGGAACTATACACATCCATATTTAAATTAGAATTCATAACATAATTATAAACATACATAATTCACTTAGAATTCAATTTAAAATTTAGATGACAATTATATGTGGAATCCGGAATTCAATTCATAATTTGATCGGTTTTTTGTATACCATATATTTTTACCTGAAATGATGTCCATTTTAAACAAAATACATACACCTGGAGTGATACCGGCCACACCATGCCACGGATTGAGGTGAGGTTAACTCGTAAACATCACAAATGACCCATCGATCATTGTCCTAAATTATCAACATATTCCGAAAGCATTTTCTCGGTTTTCCATATGTCAGTTGATGTTTTTCACTTAAAATGATGTCCTTTGGAGACAAAAGACAGAAAATTTGAGTGGTTCCGGCCATACCGCGTCTCAGATTGTCGCGGGGTTGATTTGTACACGTCACATATGACCCATTGATCGTTCTCCTAAAGTTTCAATGGAAACCGAATGCGTTTGGTCAGTTTTCCGTATGTACCTAAAATGTTGTCCATTTTAAACAAAAGAGAGACACTTAGACTGATCCAGGACACATCGCGACTCAGATTGAGCCCAGGTTTGCTCGTACAGATCACATATGACCCATGAATCATTGTGATAAATTATCAATATATTCCAAATATGTTTGGTCGGTTTTCCGTATGCCAGTTGTTCTTTTCACTGATAATCCTGTCCATTTTAAACAAAAGAGACATAGTTAGAGTGGTGTCGGCCACACCGTGCATCAGATTGAGGCATGGTTGACTTGTACACGTCACATATGACCCACGGATCATTGTTCTAAAGTATTGACACAATACAAATGCATTTGGTCGGTTTCCCGTATGCCAGTTGATGTTTTTCACATAAAATGACGTCCTTTTGAAACAAAAGAAAGACACTTTGAGTGGTGTTGGCCACACTGCATCTCAGATTGAGGTGGGGTTGATTCGTAAACGTCATATATGACCCATGGATCGTTCTTCAAAAGTTTCAATTGAAACTGAATGCGTTTGGTCGGCTTTCTGTATGTACTTAAAATGTTGACCATTTTAAACAAAAGAGAGCCACTTAGAGTGATTACGGCCACACTGTGCCTCATATTAAGGTGGGGTTGACTCGTACACGTCAAATATGACTCATGGATCATTTTACTAAAGCATCAACACATTTTGGATAAGTTTGGTCGGTTTTGCGTATGTCAGTTGTTCTTTTCACTTATAATCCTGTCCATTTTAAACAAAATAGAGACACTCTGAATGGTGTTGGCCACACCATGCCTCATATTGAGCGGGGTTGACTCGTACACGTCACATATGACCCATGGATCGTTCATCTAGAGTATCGACACAATCTGAATGCGTTTGGTCAGTTTTCCGTATGCCAGTTGTTGTTTTTCAATTAAAATGACGTCCTTTTGAAACAAAAGACAGAAAATTTGAGTGGTTATGGCCACACTGCATCTCAGATTGAGGCAGGGTTGATTTTTACACATCACATATGACCCATGGATCGTTCTCATAATGTTTCAATGGAAACTGAATGTGTTTGGTCAGTTTTATGTATGTACTTAAAATGTTTTCCATTTTAAACAAAAGAGATACACTTAGAGTGATTACGACCACACCGTACCTCAAATTAAGGTGGGGTTGACTCTTAAACATCTCATATGACCCATGGATTGTTTTCCTAAAGAATAAACACATTTCAAATTCGTTTGTTTGGTTTTGCGTAGGTCAGTTGTTCTTTTCACTTATAATCCTGTCCATTTCAAACAAAAGAGAGACATTGTGAATGGTGTCGGCCACACCGCCTCTCGGATTGAAGAAGGTTTGACTTGTACATGTCACATATGACCCATGGATAATTTTTCTAAATAATCGACACAATCCGAATGTTTTTGGTCAGTTTTCCATATACCAGTTGAGGTTTTTCAATTAAAATGACGTCCTTTTGAAACAAAAGATAGACACTTTTAGTGGTGCCGGCCACACCGCGTCTCAAATTGAGGTGGGGTTGATTCTTAAACGTCACATATTACCCATGGATCGTTCACCGAAAGTTTCAATGGAAACCGAATTCGTTTGGTCGGTTTTCTGTATGTACTTAAAATGTTGTCCATTTTAAACAAAAGATAGCCACTTAGAGTGATTCCGGCCACACCGTGCCTCAGATTAAGGTGGGTTTGACTCATACACGTCACATATGACCCATGGATCATTTTCCTAAAGCATAAACGCAGTTCGAATGTGTTTGGTCAGTTTTGCGTATGTCAGTTATTCTTTTCACTTATAATCTTGTCCAATTTAAACAAAAGAGAGACACTGTGAATGGTGTCGGCCACACCGCGCATCGGATTGAGGTGGGGTTGACTCGTACACATCACAAATGACACATGGATCGTTGTTCTAATGTATCGAAACAATCCAAATGTGTTTGTTAAGTTTTTCGTATGTCAGTTGATGTTTTTCAATTAAAATGACGTCCTTTTGAAACAAAAGACAGACACTTTGAGTGGTGCCGACCACAATGCATCTCATATTGAGGCGCGGTTGATTCGTACACGTCACATATGACCCATGGATCGTTATGCTAAAGTTTCAATGGAAACCGAATGCGTTTGGTCAGTTTTCCGTATGTACTTATAATGTTGTCCATTTTATGAGAATCCTCATGTGTCTATTAGTGGAATGGTATTTACTTAAAATCTTATAGACATTCATATAAAATATTTTTATATCATTCTTAGTATGGATTATATTTTATTTTATCATGTTATGAAACATTTCGGAGATAAAAATTCCATGCCCAATGAATACATCTCTTTTATAACATACCAAGAATCTATGATATAGATTAGATGTGTAAATGTTATTTACATTTATTATCATGATGAAATTAAATAAAATATATATTATAGATTTTCTAGTAGTAAATGAAATAAAGGAGGGTGGGGTGGCTGTCTGGCGGGGCTGTCCGGGGGGCTATCCGGTGGGTGTCCGGGGGGATGTCCGGGGACCAAGGTGGAGGGTGGGGGGGCTGTGCGGGGGGTGTTCGGGAGGTTGTTCAGGGTCCAAGTTGGAGGGTGGGGGGGCTGTCCGGGGGGCTGTCTGGGGGGTTGTCCAGGGTCCAGGGAGGAGGGTGGGGGGGCTGACTGGGGGCTATCTGGGGGCTGTTTGGGGGTTGTTCGGGGGGGGGGGGTTGTCTGGGGTCCAAGGAGAAGGGTGGGGGGACTTTCCGGGGGGTGTATGGGGTCCAAGGAGGATGGTGGGGGGTTGTCCAGTGTCTAGGAAGGAGTGGGGTTCCCAAACACACAACCACTAAAAGGCAACAACATCCATAAAAACAGATAACATATAAAAATAACTCAACTCCAATACTATAATATGAGTCTTGATAAAACCAATAACTAGAATAGATTAAATATCAAATCTCAGTAATATTTGTAACGCCCTAACCCCAGCTACCCCGAGTCGGTGCATTACATCGTAACATTGGCATGATCACAAAAGATCATGTCTCGAAAGACTGATTAGTTTAGTAGCCATGGAAACACTAGATACATTCATAAATGTTACATTACATCATAAAGTGAAAAACTAATAACAAAGTCTTCATAGTCCAAACTCATATCCTCTTCTGACTATCCTTGCAGGTCATTCATAAAATACTTCTTCACATCTTGGAAAATATTAAAGCATTGAAAGGGGTGAGCTCAGATGCTCAGTAAGGATAACAATATTGCAGAAGCTTTCATAAATAAACATAAAAATTTAAGGCAATGTATAACTAAAACAAAAGCCTTTTAAACTTGAACATCAACATAATATGGCAGAAGTAAAATGAGATAATTCCATTCACTTCTTCACATGGATATTCTACTGGTCGAATAATCACATGAAATATCAATAACCACTTTCATAATGAGGGAATGTATAATGCCAGACATTCTGAAACATTTTGTCAAGGCCTCGGCCAAGACGTCTAAAATGATTAAGGCCTCGGCCAAAACCATAAATCAAATTGGGAAAGGGCTTCAGCCAATTCCACGTCTAGTTGTCTCATGAGACCTACCGATGCATTGAGGAGCTATAGCGGGCTCCACCCGTCACTTATTAAGTCCAATACATTCCTCATATGAATAGGTTTAAACATATCATAAACCATAACATAATCGTATCACATAAAAAATGCATAAAGGAAACATAACATTTCCACATGTCAATCACAAGATATCAATACAACACATTGATATAATAAAAACGCTTTTAAAACCATTTTCAATACCAAAATAAAAGAAAGTTAAAACTTTGTATTTATTTTTCATTAAAAAAATGATGGCTTGTAGAGGAAGCCGAAACTCAAATAATGGTCACGGCGGCGGAGAAGTCGTTGTCGCCGCATAAGTACGGAATGAAAAACATTCCCTTTTGTCGTTTATCAAAACACTTCATATAAAAAAGATTCCTTTTGAATAAACGTAAAAGTCAAAGGGGTTTATACACCGTATAAAAGAAAGTTGTGTATAAAACCAAATATGCCTCAATGAAAGGAGATTGAGAAGAAGTCCTTAAAAAGATCATTTTTAAAATAAAATAGATCTATTATGTGTATTCACTATAGGTACACATAAAGAATGTAAAAAATACAAAATAGGACATAATAATATCATGACATAATTTGAAAGTAAGAGATTAACCCAAAGAATGGAAGTTGGGTTAAGAAATTCCCTTACCTTGCGTCTTGTCCTGACTCAACTGTTCTTTAACCTCCTGAATAATAAACTAGAGTTAATTTATATTTACTTAAGAACCTTTTTCATGTTCATTATTCCTTTTATATCACTTATTACCATGTTATGAACATTATGTAATTATTTAAGTTAATAACGGTCATTTTGTCGATCTTTGGTACTTGAGTCAAAAATAAACGTCTTATAATTACAAGTTGTTCATGTGGTGAAATATCCATTATATCCCGAATTATATTCATGATATAGATATCATATATATCATATATATACATTATATACATTCATTTATAATATTACGTAACATTTAGAGGTAAGAAATGAAATGCACCGTTCATGGAGACGGTAAGCCGTACGTACGCATGAACGCTACTTTCATTTCTATTTATTATTTAATGGAATGAAATAATAATTATATAAAGGTATAATATAGTTCCAGTATAATAGCATATATAATATCATTTACTCCATCCTTTATACATCCCACATATGGCATTAACGATTCACATCACTTTGAGGGGGCGGTAGTGCGCACTTCCTAAAATGAAATTATCGCGTTTACCCATAATGGAAATCATAAAGTATGCTATAAATGAGAAATACAGAATCATAAGTAAAACATAAACATATTATATATCATATATAAATATAGTGACATCTTAATGGCCACCTTTGGAGGTGTTATATGTGTGTTGAACAATCATCGTTTCGTGAGGCAGAAATTCGCCATCCACAGAAACCGTATGTTCTTTAACCATTAGATTTAGGTGTGTGTAAGTGTAGCTCGAATACTTATTATAAAAACATCCTAGTATATTGAGGATACTGGTGTTGTTACAAAATAAATGAATAAAAAGAGTTTAGGGGGTTGGAGAAGAAAAATAAAACAAAACAACATTAGAGAAAACATTACCTCAAAATCGGGTAACTCCTTTTGATTTGAGACAAAGGCTTCCTTGGGAAGAATTCTGCCCAAAGTGAGGCTACTAGGAGTAAGGAAGGGAGGTTGGGAGGGTATTTGGGCAGAGTTTGGCCGAGCCAAATGGCTTGAAAGTGTGAATGAGGTGGTAGAGGTGGGGGCCTTTTATAAGAGGAGAGCAGGGCCACTCTTGGAAAATAAGAAAAATTTACATTATTATACAATGCTTTTCGGATTCTAAAGGTCCCACACTTATATAATTCGTGGATAAGGTGATAAGGGTTCTAAAGCTACCCATCCAATAGTCTTTGGAAAAGTGTAAGCCTTGGACTGTACATTATCTTTTCATTTTATTAAAATCCTTAAATAATGAGGTCAGCGCTGCATCATAATGATGTCATAAATAATTTAATTTATTTAATGTCTAAAAATTATAAAAAAATACTACTATGTAGGAAATCCTTTTAGATTTCCAATTACTATTTATAGTCAAAATTATGACTTTTATAACCCCATGTAAAAATTGTTTCAGTAAAACATTTCATGTTTGTGTCATTTTTTACTTTAACATTAAATAAAAGGTATTTATGTCATTTTCCAACTAAAGTGGCTCCATGGGGACCCCAAGTTGACCCATGGATTGTCTTGGTCGGCCGTGGCACATCCAATGAGGGTAGGACATGTTTCAAGCTCATCTCATATTATTAAAACATTATTTTTACCTTAAACTACACCAATTACCTCTAATCGCGATGGAGAACTTAAAAGTTACTATTCACCAAAAATTATTTTAATCTCATTGAACCACATTTTACATATTAATGAAAACCATGTATGTCGGATTTTTGAAAATCAAATCACAGAGGTGGTAATATTTCATTTAAACGAAAAATCAGTTATTTAACTACCACTTAGTGGTTTCACTATTCATCAGAAATTGAAGTTTTTCAGAACAATGCCAAAATTTCACCCTAAGCTATAATTGATATTCCGATTTCAAAAATGATGTCTATTTTACAAAATTCTAAAAATATAAGTTGCATTAATTTATTTTATAATTAATTCCCGCTGTCACAACAAATAGCGTGTTTTTAAGAAACAATTTATATCAAAAGATTGGCAATTGTTTATGTCCAATTTCAAAGTGAAATTAATTCTAATGACCACCATTGGATAAAATGGTAAAAATATATACTAATTATACTCTAAAACCACTAAATAGTATAATTTATCACTATAAATTATTTTGATTAAAAACGTTGTTTTTAAGTATTTTTCACTATTCATAAAAAATTAGAAGTTCTCAGAAAAATACCAAAAATTCAACATAGGATAATTTCGATATTCCGAATCCAAAAATGAAGTCCATTTTGAAATATAAAATTTCTATAATTTTAAAAAGTGGTTATTACTATTCATAACGGCTACTATGATTAGTCGTGGTGTTTTAGAACTCGAAGCTGCGTACAATGCAAGCTATTGCATTATTGAATGAGAAGCGTATTGTGGAAGCTCGGGGTGTTACATTCTCCCCTCCTTCAATAAATTGCGTCCTCGCAATTTGAAATTTTTGTTGGAAAATAAAAGGTTGAAAATAGAAAATACCTTTGTGGAAAACCCACATCGGAAATAAGATTAATAAAATTTAGCCTTAATAAGAGGGAAAGGGAAATGAAAAAGTCACCACCCAATTATGATCTCGATTAGGAGAACATTGGTGGAAATTAGAGACATATAATTAGAGGAAAAACGTAAATATTTGTAGGGAGTGATTGAGGTCATCAATCACAATCAACTGTCAAATTGAGGGCCTCAAAGCCTTCAATCTATGTTGATTTAAAATATCATCAGTTCAACAAGACATAAGGTATTAGGATAACACATTTTTTTGTTTTAATATCCCTTTACTAAAGTTTAAGAATTAATTCATTCATTGAATAAGAGATAGGTATATATATATTTATGCTTGACAATTAGAGTTTCAACCTTCAACTCATCTTTCACTCAAAAAGATAATAGAACTCAAAAATATTATACTTATCCTAATTGTATAAGGTTCCAAATGTTAACACATACCATTTAGATTAGTAAAATTATTTTGTAATAACCAGGGACTTCTTGTAGGCTAGTGGTAGGAAATAAAGGCATGTCGCACTATGATTGTGGGTTCGATTCCTGCAGCTTTGTCCGATGCGACGGGTTATGCCCCACCCTGCAGGTTGTCCTTTTCCTAAAACTATAGTATTATAATATTCAAAAATAATCTTCATAAATTTTTTAACCTTAAACAATACTATCCAAAGATCAACTTAATCCACTCCAACCTTTATAGTTATCCAAAATACCTCTGTCCAGACTTTCTCTAAAAGGTCTCTTAATTCCAAAATAAATTTATCAGATTCCCCAAACAAATTAAAGTTTCTCTTATTGTCACATACTAAAAATATAATTACCTTCATCATATTAAAACCTTACTAAAATCAACAAGTACTGCAGTATAATCCTTATATATATATCACATTATTCTAATAACCAGAATATAATCCATGAGTCCAAAAGCACCAATACATTAGTTATTCTGCTTCAACTGTAGTAACATCATAAGATTGTCCTTGATCCCTTGGCCTTTTCTGAGGTAAGTTTCCCTGACGCTTAGGAAATTCATTTGCATAATGCCCCATTTCCCTACAATTGTAGCATTCAACATTGATAGCGTCTTTCTTTCCCTTGCAATCACGTGCCTGGTGACCTTTTTCCCCACATTTATAACAAACTCCCATTCCTTTTAGGCAAGTACTAGGGTGATTCTTCCCACAATTATCACATAATGGAAAATCCTTCTTTCCCTTTTTCCCTTTATCTGTCTCTTGTTCCACCGTTCTCTTCTTCTCTTGCTTTACTTTGTTGTCATAAGACTTAGAAAATTCCTTTTCTGTCTTGATAGAACACGAGATAATATCTTCATATGACGAGAAGTTTTGTGAGACTAATGCTTGACGGAGAAATGGTTTTAACCCATCAAAGAAACGATCAATCTTACTTCTTGGGTTACGTATATAATCTGCAGCATGTCTCGCTAACCTTGTAAAGTTGGCCTCATACTTTGCGACATTCTCATCCTCCTTTTGTCTCAGACTCAAAAATTGTCTTTCCATATCTTCTCGATGGTCATGTCGAAAGTATTTTTCTAAGAAAAGATCTTTTAACTCTCTCCATTCCATATTTGATACTTTTTCATCTTCCTTTGTGTTTTGAATCAATGACCACCATTGATCGGCATCTCCAGTGAGGCGGTAAACTGCCATGATAACCTTCTCCCATTCGCTACTCCCCAAGGCGTGGAATATTTTCTCTAAGGAGTTTATTCATTGCTCAGCTACTAACGTATTTGTACCCCCATTAAATTTTGGTGGTTGTTTCCTCATGAAGAAGTCTAACATTGATCATCCACGTTGCGGATCAGGGTGCTCCATATGAGTAAGGTTATTATTCATAACCTGAGTGAGTTGTCCCAGTATGGTAATAAGTTGATCAGCACCAGTTGTATCTCCAGGTCCACAATAATCATCTTGATCAGGAGGGAAATCCCTACACGGAGTGCGTGCATTGATACAGTTTCCATTCCTTCCACTAGGCGCCACTTCTAAATAATGGCATAAACTAGATTAGTTTATGAATCAAAATACATAATTCCATACTTGTAAAACACTTAACATAAATTGAACTAATTATGGATAAAATCCATAATTATAAAAAAAAATTCTTTGAGGAAGTATATACTCATAACCCTTCAAAGTGGTTTGTAAAGAAAATGGGAATTATCCTAAACATATCCCCCGGGAGTGTCGTAACCAAGAGTGCAGCAAGGCCCATTGTCGTGCACCAGTTCCCATTTGAGTCTAGCTCAAAGCGGTGTTTTTGGGTTTTACCCCTAGGTACATATGTGCCAGAGTCGCCTCTACCTGCTCGTATCCAGACAGGGATGTATTGCTCGGAAAACTCACAAAATCTCTAAAATACCAAAATTTTAGGAAGTTCTTCTATACTAATCCTCAAAGTTCATCTTAGGTCTATGTGCTCAAATCAGAGTTTGTCTAAATCTAGCTTCCAAGGTTTGTACTAAACTTCCTCTGATACCAACTGTAACACCCCGACCCCCGCTACCCAGAGTCCATGCATTACTTCGTAACATTGGCATGATCACAAAAGATCATGTCTTGAAAGACCGATTAGTTTAGTAGCCATGGAAACACTAGATACATTCATAAATGTTACATTACATCATAAAGTGAAAAACTAATAACAAAGTCTTCATAGTCCACACTCATATCCTCTTCTGACTATCCCTGCAGGTCATTCATAAAATACTTCTTCACATCCTGGAAAATATTAAAACATTGAAAGGGGTGAGCTTAGATGCTCAGTAAGGATAACAATATTGCGGAAGCTTTCATAAATAAACATAAAAATTTAAGGCAATGTATAACTAAAAAAAGCCTTTTAAACTTGAACATCAACATAATATGGAAAAAGTAAAATGAGATAATGCCATTCACTTCTTCACATGGATATTATACTGGTCGAATAATCACATGCAATATCAATAACCACTTTCATAATGAGGGAATGTATAATGCCAGACATTCTGAAACATTTTTTCAAGGCCTCGGCCAAGACGTCTAAAATGATTAAGGCCTCGGCCAAAACCATAAATCAAATTGGAAAAGGGCCTCGGCCAATTCTACGTCTAGTTGTCTCATGAGACCTACCGATGCATCGAGGAGCTATAGCGGGCTCCACCCGTCACTTATTAAGTCCAATACATTCCTCATATGAATAGGTTTAAACATATCATAAACCATAACATAATCGTATCACATAAAAAATGCATAAAGGAAACATAACATTTCCACATGTCAATCACAAGATATCAATACAACACATTGATATAATAAAAATGCTTTCAAAACCATTTTCAATACCAAAATAAAAGAAAGTTAAAACTTTGTATTTATTTTTCAATTAAAAAATGATGGCTTGTAGAGGAAGCTGAAACTCAAATAATGGTCACAGCGGCGGAGAAGTCATTGTCGCCGCATAAGTACGGAATGAAAAACATTCCCTTTTGTCGTTTAGCAAAACACTTCGTTTAAAAATTATTCCTTTTGAATAAACGTAAAAGTCAAAGGGGTTTATACACCGTATAAAAGAAAGTTGTGTATAAAACCAAATATGCCTCAATGAAAGGAGATTGAGAAGAAGTCCTTAAAAAGATCATTTTTAAAATAAAATAGATCTATTATGTGTATTCACTATAGGTACACATAAAGAACGTAAAAAATACAAAATAGGATATAATAATATCATGACATAATTTGAAAGTAGGAGATTAACCCAAAGAATGGAAGTTGGGTTAAGAAATTCCCTTACCTTGCGTCTTGTCCTGACTCGACTGTTCTTTAACCTCCTGAATAATAAACAAGAGTTAATTTATATTTACTTAAGAACCTTTTTCATGTTCATTATTCCTTTTATATCACTTATTACCATGTTATGAACATTATGTAATTATTTAAGTTAATAACGGTCGTTTTGTCGATCTTTGGTACTTGAGTCAAAAATAAACTTCTTATAATTACAAGTTGTTCATGTGGTGAAATATCCATTATATACAGAATTATATTCATGATATAGATATCATATATATATCATATATATACATTATATACATTCATTTATAATATTACGTAACATTTAGAGGTAAGAAATGAAATGCACCGTTCATGGAGACGGTAAGCCGTACGTACGCATGAACGCTACTTTCATTTCTATTTCATATTTAATGGAATGAAATCATAATTATATAAAGGTACAATATATTTCCAGTATAATAGAATATATAATATCATATACTCCATCCTTTATACATCCCACATATGTCATTAACGATTCACATCACTTTGAGGGGGCGGTAGTCCGCATTTCCTAAAATGAAATTATCGCATTTACCAATAATGGAAATCATAAAGTATGCTATAAATGAGAAATACAGAAGCATAAGTAAAACATAAACATATTATATATCATATATATATATATAGTTACATCTTAATGTCCACCTTTGAAGGTGTTATATGAGTGTTGAACAATCATCGTTTCGTGAGGCAGAAATTCGCCATCCACAGAAACCGTATGTTCTTTAACCATTAGATGTAGGTGTGTGTAAGTGTAGCTCGAATAATTATTATAAAAACATCCTAGTATATTGAGGATACTGTTTTTGTTACAAAAGAAATGAATAAAAAGGTTTTAGGTGGTTGGAGAAGAAAAATAAAACAAAACAACATTAGAGAACACATTACCTCAAAATCGGGTAACTCTTTTTGATTTGATCCAAAGGCTTCCTTGGGAAGAATTATGCCCAATGTGAGGCTTCTAAGAGTAAGGTAGGGATGTTTGGATGGTATTTGGGCAGAGGTTGGTAGAGTCAAATGGCTTGAAAGTGTGAATGAGGTGGTAAAGGTGGGGGCCTTTTATAAGAGGAGAGCAGGGGCACTCTTAGAAAGTAAGAAAAGTTTACATTATTATACAATGCTTTTCCGATTATAAAGGTCCCACACTTATATAATTCGTGGATAAGGTGATAAGTGTTCTAAATATACCCATAAAATAGTCTTTGGACAAGTTTAAGCCTTGGATTGTACATTATCTTTTCATTTTATTAAAATCGTTAAATAATGAGGTCATCGCTGCATCATAATGATGTCATAAATAATTTAATTTATTTAATGTCTAAAAATTATTAAAAAAATAATATGATGTAGTAAATCTTTTTATCTTTCCAATGACTATTTATAGTCAAAATTATGACTTGTATTACCCCATGTAAAAATTGTTTTAGTAAAATATTTCATGTTTGTGTCATTTTTTACTTTAACATTAAATAAAAGGTATTTATGTCATTTTCCAACTAAAGTGGCTCCATGGGGTCCCCAAGTTGACCCATGGATTTTCTTGCTCGGCCATGGCACATAAAATGAGGGTAGGACATGTGTCAAGCTCATCTCATATTATTAAAACATTATTTTTACCTTAAACTACACTAATTACCTCTAATCGCGATGAAGAACTTAAAAGTTACTATTCACCAAAAATTATTTTAATCTTATTGAACCACATTTTACTTCATAATGACAACCATGTATATCGGATTTTTGAAAATCAAATCACAGAGGTGGTAATATTTCATTTAAATGAAAAATCAGTTATTTAACTACCACTTCGTGGTTTCACTATTCATCAAAATTGAAGTTTTTCAGAACAATGCCAAAATTTCACCCTAAGCTATAATTGATATTCCGATTTCAAAAATGATTTCTATTTTAAAAAATTCCAAAAATATAAGTTTCATTAATTTATTTTATAATTAATTGCTGTTGTCACAACAAATAGCGTGTTTTTAAGAAACAATTTATATCAAAAGATTGGCAATTGTTTATGTCCAATTTCATAGTGAAATTAATTCTAATGACCACCATTGGATATAATGGTAAGAATATATACTAATTATACTCTAAAACCAATAAATATTATAATTTATCACTATAAATAATTTTGATTAAAAAAGTTGTTTTTAAGTATTTTTCACTATTCATAAAAAATTAGAAGTTCTCAGAAAAATACCAAAAATTCAACATATGCTAATTTCGATATTCCGAATCAAAAAATGAAGTCCATTTTGAAATATAAAATTTCTATAATTTTAAAAAGTGGTTATTACTATTCATAACGACTACTATGATTAGTCGCGGTGTTTTAGAATTCGAAGTTGCGTACAATGCAAGCTATTGCATTATTGAATGAGAAGCGTATTGTGGAAGCTCGGGGTGTTACAATATTAGTCAAAAATTTAATGGATCAACTTGTCCCACATCACCATCACCATCATCACCATCATCACCATCATCATCACCCTCGTCCTAGTCCCCATCATCGTCCTCACCCTCCTTAGTACCCTCCTCCTCTCCCTCACCCTCCTCCTCGCCCTCACCACCCGCCTCGCCCTCCTCCTCTCCATCCTCTTCCGAATTAGACTCCTCGCCATCATCATCGTCATGCTGGACATCATCCTGACAACCACTAGAACTAACACATGGGGCACCATATATAGAACATATCGATGACATATACTCATCAAAAGCTGGGTTGGCCCCTCCTGGAAGTGTTGGACGTAGAACATCAATAAATTTCATAAACGCATTGTTTTCCCTAGTAGACTGTTCTTCCGTCTCTGTGGCCCTTTTCTCTGCATGTTCTGCTAGTGCCCTAACTTGCTGCAGCTCAGTGGAACTAAAGCTAGTACAAGAGGAGGTCCAATACCTCGTCGAGGCTATCCTAGGTCGGCAACGTACTCTGCCAGGATGCTCCTCTCCCAAAACCTGATGTAATTGATATGTTGGCCTAATATTGTCTGGTTCTTGGGCATCGAGGTCCTCTAAAGCAACCTGTTACAAATATAAATATATTATTAAGTTATAACATAGATATGAAATTATAAAATCAAAATATTGAAACTTACAATATGCTGTTGAGTCACTTCGTTGATGACACTTCCATCCTTTTTCCGTCTACTCAAGCAAAACAGTTTTGCTCGAGGTACACGTCCTTAAATATTATGTATTTGCCTCTACAATGACCTAAAAAACTAAATTTATATGAAAACATTAGAAAACAATTAAATAATTGAGAAAAA
Organism: Viscum album; assembly: GCA_963277665.1. Lineage (NCBI taxonomy): Eukaryota > Viridiplantae > Streptophyta > Magnoliopsida > Santalales > Viscaceae > Viscum > Viscum album. The sequence continues at coordinate 1,398,963,742 of OY728121.1, read as the reverse complement.
AAAGAAAATGTAAGTCGTAAAGAAAACATATAAAAAATTGTCATACCTGCTTCCCCTCATGATTCGGCATCGTCGTACGTCCTAGTGTGTGGAGATATTTTTTGCGTCAATGTTTTTTTTATTTTTTCCAGATGATTCCTAAATAAAATTAGATAATGCAAAGGATAATATTAATGCAAAACATGAAAGTTATTATTTAAATACCTCAAAGGTAATTCATACCTTAAACTGGGTACTCATCCAATGGGTAATCATCTGAAGATACTGCTCTATAGGACAATCATCCACGACTAGTACCACCTCTAACTCAGTGCCAACTCTAGAACGCTAGCCAATATACAACTCATGCTTGTGGGCTCTCCAAATCATGCCTAAATCCTTTAGACGTTCCGCTCGAGCACCCTCACCATTGGGAAAATTAAATCGAAGCTGAGATAAAAATATTAATTCATATAAATACAAAAATAATTCATAGAATTAAATACGATAGATTTTTTTACCCATATACATGCCCAAGCTCTATCCTTTTCCTCATGTGGAAAATGCCTCCATGACAGTGGGCTGACGGGATTGATGGCAGAGCATTTGGAAAGCGTCACCAAAAAACTCTGACATGTCTGCCCTGATTTCTCAACCATTTGGTTGTCTTCATTGTAATCCACCATAACCTATGTGCGACGGTTCCACAACGAACACATGTATGTACGCCCCCGCCCCTGCCTATTGTCAGTAGATTTATCTATCATGAAATAAAAACAACTATTTTATCAAAACATATTATAATTAAAATAAATTTTGATATAATAATTTGTTAGGGTTTTATAAATATACCTTCACCAGTTTGATCGCTGAGCACCGCAAAATCCACAGAAATAGATGGAACACCCTGTGGTGGAACAGGAGTCGAAGACGATGGAATATAGAAGCTCGGAGAGATGGAAGTAGAAGGAAAAGAAGACGGGACAGTAGTATGACAAGATTCTGACTGGGGAGTGGGAATCATCATGGGATGTGAAAATGATAGGGCAGAAGATGCAGAAGGTATCGAAAACATGGGAGGACTAAATATCACGTGTGTCCCTAATGACATACCGGGATCAAAATGTGGGAAGGATGACAGGTCAGTGGGAGGGGCAGCGTCTAGTCGGGCATGCGCAGCTGATCGTCCACCTCTGGTACGAACCCTCCTCGTACCACCGGCCTGAGTACTAGGACCAATACTAGGCTCCTCTTTGAATAATTTTCGACATATAAGTGGATCCTAAAAAAAATTTTACAAAAAAATCAATCACATGACATTATATATTCTTTAAATATATATATTTAAAATTAAGTACTCATTGTTAGCACTAATAGTTTAACGCCCATCTCCGCCATCCGACGATTGTTATCCATCATTTTTTCCTTCGTCTCTCTTCAATTGGCTGCATTTCTTGCTTTAGAAAACAAATATGCAATTAATTAGAAAAAGGAAACTAATGTCTAAAAAAATCTAAATATATAAGGGAATAGGGGGATTCATTGATAATTTAGCTATCAATTGTTTTAGAAGCGCTTGAATGAATTTAATAAATCATACATGTTGTAATGTTCACCAAGTTAGAAATGTTGTTTGACTATGTTTGAATACAGTTCAATTCCAAATTAGAAAATGAAATTCAAATAAAACAGCAACCAAAAAACATTGAAAATTCACATAACGGTCAAGTCAGCTAAAACATATTTGTGATCAATACTAAATCAATTTGAATATTACCAACCTTAACAACCCAACTCGAGGTAAACCAAAAGAATTCAGAACATGGATGAATGATTCTATATATTTTCAACCGCAACTTCAGGTTCACAATCAAATCTGAAAATTGAGCTATTGGAGTCATCAAAATAAATAAATAGATTGGTTCCAATGGAAATAGGGACAGTGTCAATTCCATTATCACCATAATCAAAAATATGTCTTGGAATTACTTCAACTATGACACCAAATTCAGGTCGACGTTTGTCTTTGACATAAAAAACTTGTTTAGCCATTGATCCCAACACATATGGTTCTTCAGTAGCAAGAGTGTGAGTCATATTAACTACTTGAAATTCACAATCATCAATTAATGTGCCATGTCTCGTCATCGAATCAAACCAATGGAATTTCATCATTATGACTCGTCCATGAGAGTGATAATCCAATATTATTATTTTCTCAATGACTCCATAATAAGCCACATTTTCAAATCTCGGTCTACTATCTGATGCACTGGAATAACAATCTGTTGTGGCAGTAACCATAACACCATCATGTTGTGTTCTCATGTTCTTTGCTCGTTCAGTGACAATAAATTTGTACCCATTGATAATAATTAATTTACCGTCACAAACCACGGTATTAGGACCAAAATTCAAATCTCTTATCTCCTCAGAGACAGAATCCTTAGAAAAACTCAATACCTACAATATAAATGACTGTTAAACTTAATTAAATATTGAAATAATTAATTTAAATAGTAATATTTTTACCTTCAATTTTAACCAAGCTAAAAACTCTTTGCTATGAAAAGTCTCTCTCCTTCTCAAAGATAAAGAATGATGCTTACTATTTATCATTGTTTTATGTTCCCCGTAGATAAAAATATGAATATTTTAACAGATATTTATGTAAGATATACATAATCAATTTAGTTACCTGATATAGTCATCGAACAAATCACAGTTGAACAAAACTGTGCGATGTTCCATCTCCCGCTCTTCATGGCTTAATGTCTTTAATGAATATGATCCAGGAATTCCTCCTATTTGAGGAAGTGATGGAAAACTGGGTTCAATTTTCTCATATTTTTCTTCTAAATTTATAATTGGTCTGTTCAATCTTGTAGTAAGATCAGAAAAATACATCCAGCATAAATCCATATATTCTTGAGCCAGGTAACCGTTCACAATAGAACCTTCGGGATGATTTCTGTTTCGGACATAAGACTTTAATGTGAACATATTTCTTCTAGTTGGATACTACCAACGAAAAGAAATAGGTCCTCCGAGAAGTATTTCAGTGGGAATATGAACAGTCAAATGCAGCATGCATGTGAAAAATGATGGAGGAAATATTTTCTCCAACTCACACAAAATTAATGGGGCATATGTCAACATTTTTTGCAAGAAAGACTTTGGAAACTTCTTAGCACAAAGATCTCTAAACAAATGGCACAACCGAATAACAACCACCCTTACATTACTGGACAAAATATGACGTATTTCTATTGGAAGAAACTCATGCAGTAGAACGTGATAATCATGAGTCTTCAAAGATTTTAGCTTCAACTCTCTTCTGTTGACCTATTTAGATATGTTGCTTAAATAGCCATCAGGAAGTCTAATAGTCTCTAATACTTCAAGAAATTGTTTGTTTTCGTAGGTGTCATCACATAAGCAGCACAAGGAAGTTTCCATTTATTTTCACTAATACACACATGATGCAATTCTGGTCTGATGCCCCAATCCACCAAGTCACACCGAGATCGTAAATCGTCTTTTGTCTTCTCCTTTACATTTAGAAGAACCGAAAGAAACATTTCGCATATATTCTTTTCAATATGCATTACGTCTAAGAAATGACATAACAAATTGGTTGACCAATAAGGAAAATCAAAAAAGATACTCCTCTTCTTCCAATTGTAACAGGTTTCAGTGGAAACATTCTTTCTCTTTCCAGATTTCATTTGACCCTTCCCGAACGAAAAAATGAAATCTTTCAATTCATTAAGCACATCAGTTCCAGACATACGCTGAGGTGGATCATCAATCTCTATGGCATTATCAAATCTTCGACGATTCAATCTCTATGGATGATCCTTTGGCAAGAATCATCGATTTCCCATAAAACTGAAACAGCAACGATGTTTCATTCTTCTGGATCTTGTATTATTCATACAATCTGTACATGACAGTTTTCCCTTCGTGCTCCATCCCGACATCATTGTATAAGCCGGAAAATCATTCATCTTCCACATAAGCGCAGCATGCTTCTGAAATATGTCTTTCGAACATGCATCGTATGTGTGCACACCCACATCCAAAAGAAGATTCAACTCTTTTATAAAAGGTTGAATGTATACATCAATATCAATGCGGGGATTAGAAGGACCAGATATGAGTATACTCATGAAAGTGAAAGGTTTTTTCATACACAACCATGGTGGAAGATTATAAATGTGTATAAAAACTGGCCATGTGCTGTATGAAGTAAGCGTCTACCCAAACTGATTAAAACCATCGCATGAAAGACCCAACCTCACATTACGCACGTCAGCTGCAAAATCTGGATGTCGAGTATCAAATCCCTGCCATACAAATCCATCTGCAGGATGAACCAACTCATCATTAGTCTTATTTCACTCCATATCATGCCATATCATTTTTATTGATATGTGATCAGACATAAAAAGATTCTAGAGTCTGGGGATCAATGGAAAGTGCCACATTACTTTCTATGGAATGCAGGATGGTGTTCCATCATATTTTGACTTCCAACTGGATGTCCCATATTTTATACAATCATTTCGTTCAGCGGTTTCCTCCCAGAATAAACTGCAATATTTCGGGCAAGCATGAATTTTGTTTCTTGAAAATCCATGTTCTTCAACTAACTTCCATGCCATATAGTGGGTTTAGGGAATATCTGTATCATCTAGAAGTAAATCCTTAAAGAGGGTAATAATGTAATCGATTGTTGTATTAGAAATCCCAAACATAGTTTTCCCATGAAACAATCGGATTAAAAATTACAACTTTTTCATTTTATCGCATTGTCGATATACGGGAGTCATGGCAGCATCATTCAGTTTCTTCACCTTATCAATATCTTCATTTTCACTAGATGCATCAGCTGTCCTCATATCGAAGTCTTCTTGAGTCGAAATCCTTTCTTTTTCATGATGACTAATAAACAGAAACCGATCATCTAACAAATTATCCATTCAAGTCCTTTCATTTCGATCATCACCAATTTGAGATTTCATTTTCTCCCCATTGTGATACCACACAAAGTAGTTTTCTTGAAAACCATTTTGGTTATGTGGTAGCTAACTTCTTCACGGCTCAACCAAGGTCTACCAACACAATTGGAACATGGGAAGTGTATGCGACCACTATCTGAAGCATTGTGAAATGAAAAATCTATAAGGATCTCCAAATTGTTTTGAAAATCGCCAGAGATCCGATCGGTTTCATACATCCAACTTTTGTCCATTCTGTAAAAAGAATTTATATAAATCATTTTGTCATAAAAAATTCAATAGGATTTAAATTTAATATAAAATACATTTAAGTAAACAATAATGGAAGAAAATAATCAAGGTATCAACTACACATGTGAAAAAAAACATACTAATGTGTTATTGAAAAAATGTAAAACCAACAAGAACTTGATGTGTTATCACATCATAGCATGCCTCATCCCATAACCATATTAGTAGGGTATCATGAACATGAATAACATCAACCTTGTGCCATCCTCCTACCCTACATGACCCGAACCACATGCCACATCTTATTATAGCCTTATCACATCGCACCTCACCTGAAAACACTAGGGAAATCATAGTACATCTCACCTGAAGATACATGGACAATAACATCGTATCTTACCTAAAAACACATGGTCAATCACTTATGAAGGAAGAGTAGGGAAGACATGGTAGCTATCCAACCATATAACCACCATCCTAGATATTAGAAAAAATACCCATAACTCAAAACCTCTGATCATTGGTAAGTTTATCCAACTCTTGTTGGGAATGTGTAGAAATAATATAAAATAAATGATATATAGATAGCACAAAATACCCAACCTATGGGTTCACATTAACTACATAATCACACACTTCACTACTACCATATAACACATAAACCATCACAACCACTTTCACCACTATATTCAACACACCACACCACCACCACACAAGACGCATAACATTTCCCACTTTCATTTATAAGCCATTTCATTCACACTTACATTGTCCATTCATTTAATGTTAAATTAATTAAATCCATTTAACACACATCCATCTCTATTCCATCTCATTTATTTACTATCTTGGTTTTTTATTTTAACAGCATAATTTATTCCATAGATAACCAGGAAACTAATAAAACCACCACAAAACAACTCACCATCTCACAATAACCATCGTTGCAGTGTTACATCGGCCAACCATCTCACCAAAACAACCACATATCACAACAAAAATATTTCACATCACAAACCACCGCACAACCAAAACCACCTCACCAAATCATACACCACAACCTCATCACACAACACCTTTACACAGCACAACACCACCACACATCATCACTATCACACAACTTCACATGTCACATCCATGCCCACTAACCATCACATTAAAACCCTACATATCACAAAGCCCAACTGGTCACCTCAATCACCATACAACATCCTACAACATATAATGAAACACAACAAAAAACCTCTCATAGAAGCAACATACCCCAACTTCCACAATTTACTCAAGGTCTTTTATTACATTACCCCTTTATTTAGCATAGACATTATAACACCAATGATATTCCATGGGAAACTAATTAGTTAACAAAATATTCGTTCATTTCCATATTTTTCACGGGGAAATCACATCAAAATCCAAACTTAAAACTAAAATATTAGATCAATAACAATAAAAACAAGGTAGAATATGTGTATAAAGAATAAAATACCTGATTTGAGATGATTCAGATGGTTTTTTACCTGTTCGGATAGGGGAGTTCATGAGAGGAGCAGAGCGCCGGATTTATTTTAGGGTTCTATCGCGAATGGGGGAGAACATCGGCCCCACTGTATTTAGGGAAAACCTTTACCTACGATTTTTAAAAACTGTTGTCAAAGGGTTGTTCAGGGTACCCTTACCCAACAGTTGAATAGAACCGTTGGAAAAGTGGAACCCTTTCCCAACGGTTTTATGAAACCATTGGGAAAGGGTAACAGAAACACCCCTTTACCAACGGTTTTATTAAACCGTTGGGAATGGGTTCCCTAAACCTCCTTTACCAACAGTTTAAGAAAACCATTGGTAAAGAACCGTTGTTAAAAAGAACATTTCCAGTAGTGACCACCCTGTCACAACCTATCCCAGGGGACCTATTCCATGACTATCCCAAGCCCACCTTCCATCATCCAAGGGCTCATGACTTTCATCAGAAAGGCATATCCCAAAAAGGGAAGTCTTTATCATTAATCTTGTACACACACACACACATGCCCAACCAAATCCCAACACACTGAAAAGGGGAAACTAGTTTAAGACTAAAACAAAGTTGAGTGCAAGTAAAAGTGAAAGTATGTGGTCCAGAATACAAACCCAAAATGAAGATGAAAATAGTAAAGTAAAAACGGGTATTCTAAGGGCCATCTGTAGAAAACACCACCTGATCACGAGAGTAGTAAATTTACTAGAAGCTTAAGTAGTATGTCCGTCCCGCCTGGTCCTACTGGGCCAACCTAGTGCAAGTCCACCAAGTCCACCACTGTAGCATCCTTCAGTCCCTTCCCCCGATGCACCATTGTCGAAACTTTGATCATCTTCACCAGAAACAACATGTGTGGTAAAATCCCAGGCAAGTGTTAGTATGACAATACTCAGTAGGGACCCCGAGACCAATGAATATCTCTTAGTAATCCACAAAGGAAGACACCATAAAGAAAAATACCACATAGTTAATTCCACTAAGCAAGACCTCAAACATTGAGCACAATGTTAAATATGATGCTCACACTAGGTATATCTTAAGTACAAAAGTAAAGATGGTTAGTCATAAAAGTAGATCATCTTATTCTATCGAGATGCTCTACTACTGATCCACACAAGGTCTCTAGGTGAAAACCCATAGAGGATCTCTGTGTGCAGACCCACTGAGGATCGCTAGGTGCTGACACACAGAGAATCAAAGGGTGTTGAACCACAAAAAGATCACTATGTGATGACCTAGAGAGGATCTCTTGGTTCTTACAAGTAGAGGATCTCTAGGAGCTGACCCATAGAGGATCTCTAGGTTTTGACCAACACAGGATCTCTATTCATTCATCACGTCATAGCCACCCACTGGATTCCCGCACTTATCATTCTTGATTCATGGGGGATTCTCTCCTTTGTCCCTAATTCATACCTCAACTGACGAAGTACCATATTGAGTAACCCCAAAGGATCGTCTCTTCTTAAGGGTCCCAATGCAATAGATGGTGTGTTGATCAGACGGTTTTTAAGTTATAATCATTTAGTAAAAAGGGACCAGTTGGATTCGAAACCGATGCAACCCAGTCCTACACAAAATTCTGTAAAAACTCAAGAAAATTATATCAGAAGGACCGCCTCATTGAAAGGGTCCCAACTCCATTGACGTCATGTCAATCGGACGTGTGGCTTGAAAGGTATGGGTGTTTTAGTAAACAGGGTCTGGTTGTGTCCGGAGATGGTCCAACCCGGTCAAACAAACCCGGTCAAACCAACCCGACTAACCCGGTTAGGGCATTCTAGATACCCTTGGTTCAATTAAATAGACTCAACCAGACCTGGTTCAATTTGAGGTCTATCTTCTCCTGCCTGGCTAGTGGGCTAGGCCCAATGTGCCTGGATGGACCCGGGTCGGTTTGGCCAAGCATCAAGCCCCTCGGGTTGCCCAGTGACCTGGTCTCATCCATCCTGGCCCGCCAATGTGGGTCTGGCTTTCTTGTTGGAAAGTATGTGGCTCTCCAACTGAAGACCGGCTTCACGGTGCGGCCGGTATGCTGCTCTTGGGACGCGGCATCCAGCCGAGTCTGGCCTCCGCTGGCCCCGCGTGGTGCGTGGCCTTCCTCATCCGTGGTCAATGGACCGTGGGCCACCCCCACCATGTGTCACCTGTGGGTGCACCACAACACGCAGTAAGTATCTTCTACGGGCCATCATAGTTGCTCCGGTGAACCTTTTCTCGAACCTCTTGTATCTACGGAATTGTTAGAAAGTCACCTTCGTTGTGCAGCCTCAAACTCACTTTTCCATCATCTTAAAAAATTTTCCATGCAGAAATCACAATAAAAAACTATGGAAGAGGTTCTGGGAATTGTTCATGTCAGCCCACACCCTCCATGTTAGATTTTAGGCATGGAGAAAATTATTAACCACAAAGAAAAAGTGAAACCAAAATTCGAAACCCCACACAAATATCTACCCGCATGAATGAGTGATTCGCTGATCCAACCGTTAGTTGGTTGGTCTTCATTCATCATTAATTTCCAAGAACAATGAAAAAATCATCAAATTCATAGAATTCATAAACCCCTACCTCATTGACATTTTATGCTGAAGCGTTCTTCCACGAGGTTTCAAGATATCAACATCACTTTCAGCTCTATTCTTCGAGGAATGTCGAAGACAATAATGATCTATTGATGCGTCGTTATTCGTTCCTCAATGGAAAGGGAAACCTTCCAATGGTTCTTTAGATAATCATTGTATTTTTATTTCCCCATTCTCCCACATTTTTGTTTAAAGAAAGAATCAAGTCACATCGTTTCTGTTACGCTGTGATGTTGTGCCATTATACTATTTCATTTATGAAACAACATCGCTCTTACACTTACTCTATTTCCTCATTACACTATGTGATATGGTTTATTAATGAACCTCAATAATGTGTTACATTGTCGCACGGTCGCTGCACCATAGAGTCATCGTCCACCACCCATCGGTGAGAAAATAAATAAAATAATATATTGAAGTTATTTTATTATTTTTCTCGAAAAATTTGAAAAAAATATTTTCTGCTCTACCCTTGTCTATGGATGTTAAGTCATTTATAGGTGAATCCCAACATTATGAGATTAATGGTGGCCTCGAATTTTTTATCGGAGCTCCAGTTCAAAATCTAGAAAAACTCACTCGCACATTCATTTAAATGAACCTTAAAAAAAGTTCAAAAATTAACATTCACCCTCAACCCACACCGGTCAAGGTTAGGCTCCAGCTAAGGGGAACACACCCTCAGAATATCAATGGTACTCTTGGATTTCCAATCCAAGTTACCTTTTAAGAGTTATAAGTATTTTACAATAAATTATTGTTTCTTAATTATATTATTTAAAACCAATAACTAACTTCCATTGTTGGCATGCGCCATCTAATGTTATGATCTTAATAAAAAAAGTATACACTCCCAAGATCAGTGGTAGTCTCATATTTTTAATCTGGGTCACCATTCGTGAGATATAAGCATTTGAAAAATAAAATAAATTTATTTAATAATTTTATTTATGGTTATGCCATTTTGGATTTTTATAAATAGAGGAATACGCCGACTAAACTTAAGTCGTGCCTAGGGTAAACCAGCCATATTGAATGCAACAGTGCATTCAAATTTATGATCTAGGAATCTATTTAAGAGTTATTCCATTTTTTCTGGAAAACTGCTCACATGTGCTATTTCAAGCATAAAATTTCTTGACTGCTCATTTTGGCCACTCCGAACCTCAGAATCACAGGTCGTCTCTGCCCCTAGTTTCAAAATAATTCTATATAATTAAAAACAATTATGGAAATTTCATGGAATTACAAATTTTATATTTAATAATATATATAACTACATACTTAAAATCATATAACCATAGTTAAAGTTAATTTTGACAAAAGGTTAAAAGTGAAAAATAAAATCATTGAATCACTCTTAACATATCTCACAGTGAATGGATGTGAGTGTTTAGACCTTATATTGTTATTTAATTCCCTTTTACAACATTTTATCCATTGTCTCATGATTACAATAGTGTAATTTTTAAAAATGGTGATTTCTTCCAAAAGCACCAATTTCTTCACTTATAGAAGGATACAACTTCCACCGTCACAAATTTAACCTTAACATTTTATTTCCTACTTGAAACTTTGATATTTTTATCCCACTATAACCCAATATATATCTATAAATACCCCAGTTGAACTAAGTTAACCTAATCCCTTCAATTCCATAGAGTATTCCAAGTAAAGATCAAATATTAAACATATGTATTGTCTCCTTCTTAAGTATTTATTTTTAATATTACTCATCCAAATATCTCATAACCATAATAATATGATGAACTATGTATCATTGGTAAAATTATATTTTTTTATTAATTTAATAACCCTTCTTTATTCATTTCCATTTAATTAATAAAATCAATGTAATGTCAATATTTTGTGTGTACGGACTACTGTCTCCATAAAGAAATGATTTTTTGTTATTTATGTAGATTTTTATCCTTTATCCAAAAATATTAAAATATGGTTCATAAAAAATAATATCTATATTATTCTATTATAATGATATAATGTTGAGATAGACACCTCCTAAATTATAATCACCCATCGATTTAAGGTGTGTTCATGTTTGGGTTAGCTTAACCACCTATTGGAATGATGCTATAAAACACAACCATGGATGAATATGGGAACATAAATAATAAAATATTAATAAAATAATAAATAAATTATTATTTTTATGTGGTTATTTAATTTTTTTTATAAATTATTAATGTTATAATTAAAGAGTACTCTTCATTTTCTAAAATAATTAAAATAAACCGATATTGGTTCGATTTTTATACAGCCATATGCAAGAATTGTACAATAGATAAAAATAGTATGACAATAAAATGTAGATATTAAATTAAATATTGAATAATATGGTACCAAATAATATATATAATAAACCTTATTTTATATTTCATGAAGTTAAGCATATGTGTAGAACAAGTCTATAACAAGTTTTGTGTTGTTATCTCAAATTATTCTATTTGAGAAATGTTTGGTATTATGCACCTAATTTTAATTATGAGGAGTATATAATTATTTTATGAGATCTAATATCATGAATTATAGTTTAATCATGGTATTTTATGGCCAATTAAATGAATACTCTTTCATTTTTTTTATTTGAATGTTAGTCAAGCAACAAGGGTACTTTTCTTCAAACTTTTATTCCTTGAGACATGTTTTTGTTATTGTGAAAATTTTCATTTAGTAAGTTCATTCATAGACCATCAATATATTGTTTTCTTATAATTTATTTATTAATGGTAAATACTTGTCCAAGTCATTCCCTCTTTATCAAATGTAAATTTACACAATTTTTTCCATGGTTACAAAGAATTTTGGTTACACAATTTTCAATAATTGAGCTAGGATCATCCTCTTGGACATAAAATTTTGTTAAATTATAGAAAATAATTATATTATGTGGTATATTATTTTTTCTATGGATTTAAATTTCTATCTCATAATACACCTTTTTTCATATTTCATAATTCAAGGAGCTTGTTTCCCATAGGTGATATTGATAACTCAAATCTCTTCTATTTGAATTATATAACTTCATCATGAAATTATTTCTTCCATTGTTCTTTTCTCAAACATTGAAATTTTATTGTATGGTAAATTCCATACCTCTATTGGTATAAATATGTTTTTTTATAATTGGTTGTTTTTTTACTCTTTTATCAATGTAAGTTTTGAATAGTGTTATTTTAAAAATAATATATATGGTGTTTATTTTCACTTTGATTTTTTTGTCTTCCTATTTAAATTTCACCAAGATAATACTTATATATTTTCAAGGCACTATTAATCAATTTTATTATTAAATTTAATGTTTTTAAAATATTTTTTACTTTAACTTCTAAAAAATAATTTTAGAAGTAACCCATAACTTCATATATTATGTAAATAAAATAAATAACTTCTGAAAAATATTTTCTATTTTCACAAAAATAATAATTTTCATATTCAAAAATATTTACCGCCATTGAGTTCATATTTCATTAACTATACATGAATATATGTTTACAATTTTGATGATTAAACATGCAATATCAAACAATTAGATTTCCTAATCCTTATTTTGTGATATCATTCAAAGAATACCTTTTCCAGGGTAGTATTCATCTATATAAACATCCTTATGTGTTTCCTTTATTAAACTATGCTCATGTTACTTTGAAATCCACCTACCTTATTATCTATATGGCTAAGTATTATGTTATTCTATAATTGACATTGTTGTGTAATCATTTCTCTATATGGTGTGAATGTGGAATTTTAAAAAATTGTGACTTGATGTAGTATACCTAGATAAAATGTTATTCTGTTGGTGTGGGGAAAATTTTTGGTATTCCATATTTTAGTAATCCAATATGGATGATTATTTTCATGTGTACTATTTTTTCCCATCTATCCTCTTTATAAAGATATTTTATTATCATTTTATCCATTTTATTTACATGGGGAAAGTTATTACTATTTTATTTGACATTATTCCAATATAGATGATTATGTTAAAGTTAACTATATATTGTTTAACCAACCTATTTATTCCTATATATTTCTTTGGATATCATTATCCCCTTTATAAACATTGGGAAAATTATTGGTGTCTTATATTTTCTTATACCAATTCTAGTGATTATTATAATAGTTTATTTTGAATTATTTATTAATCCTCTTATATTTTAAATGAATTATACATAAAAAGGTTGTGGGGGAAACATTATATAACCCCATCATGCATTAGTAGGTCACATTACATAAAATTTTTATCTTAGTGTAATACTACTAACATTAAGATATTTCTATGAAGGAAAGATCATGATATCAATGATCATGATGTCTTGAATTATGGTATATAATTATTAGTATGGAATTATGCATTTTTTCCACTGAGGATCTAGTTATTGTAATTCATGTGATCTATTTATTTTAATTTCTATCCATAAATATATTATGCAATCATTTTTAATTCATTATAGAATTATGATGATTACTTATTCACTCTATAATATATATTCCATGTGTATTCCATGATTTCCTCGGTTGTATGTTTTCCATTACCATGTTCTTGAGCTCAACCCTTCTTATGTTTCTATTTCCCTAAGTTATTAAAAAAAGTATTACATGTGATATGTCTAACACAATATCTTGTTGGAGGTTTTTAAGATATTTTATAGATTAAATAGTTTCTTATATAGGAAAAAATATTAATTTATTAGGAAAGACATGGGTATATTAAGTTTATGTTTGGTAAAAATTCTCTAAATTTGTAACACTAAAAGTTATTTGGAATGTATGTAAGGAAATATTGAAATTAATTAGTGTAATTATGTGATATTTATTTCCATGAATCTACAGATACTATCAAATCCAATATGAAAATTATGGGTTTTAGGGAGTTGATTTTTGAGTGTGGCCTCATGGATTCATAAAATTACATTTTAAAAAGTAAATTTAAAGTCGACTAATTCTGCCAAAAAATCAATAATATGGGAAACCAGAACTAATTCAGCTAATTATAGTTTAATGGACCATTTAATTATACATATTATTTTATTTTCTACTAGGCTAATATGACCCCATCCAACTTTGGGGATGATATAATTCCACATAATCATTACATTATTAATAATAATAACAAGAAAATAAAATAAGTGAGTATTTGATCCATCAAAAATTAGAAATAAAAAATATCCTTGGGTAAAATACATCATTCTCAATCATATTCCCTTTCTAAAATCATAAACTCGGTTAAAAATAGTTATGTCAAAATAGTATATATCTTATTAAGAATCATCACAGATTATTAATCCATTTTTTAATCCAAAAACATATAATGGTATAAATGACATAAAACTCACTAAATGGAACTAGTATTTAAAAACCACAATTATTGATCTGAAATCTACTCTCAATAGACTCTCAGGTCTATAATATTAAAAATACCTAACTTAATATTTAATATTAATCCCTGATTTTACCAAAATTCTCCAAGATGGCAATATAAATTCATCAGGAAATATACCTCCATAAAAATCTCATTTGAAAAAAATAGAAACTACCTTTCTAAAACTCCAATTCGCACTATACATGAAATTCACATAAAAACAAGGTCAATTTATTGTTATCTAAGAGAATCATGCTTCAAATACCTAAAAATAATCAACCAATTGTAAGATAAGGTAGAGGAATAAAGTGATGATATGACGTCTCCATCTAATCCAAACTCCACCCATAATACTTAGATTGAAGGAGGATATAAATATATAAAGGAGTGAAGATATTTGTGAGACACCCTTTATTTCAATAAGTTAGTTAAGAGGGATCCTAGAAGGGTTAAAATGATTCCCCAAAATGAATAAACATCACTTCTAAAATACAGTGTTTGGAACAATTATATACCAAGTATCACTACCTCACCCACCCAGTGGGATTACATAAGACCTCCAAAGGCCCACTAGGAACTTATTCATTCACTAGTGTGAAGGTAATGGAATGAATAATTGGATATTCCCACTAATATTCCTAAATCTTAAATGTGGAATAAAAAGAGAACCCAATGGTTTTACAACCAACCAAAAACATGAGTTAATATTTCTAACAACCAAAAATCCACGATGAGTATTTTTATACTATCTTTACACCTATGAAATATCCATTTCATCATTATATAAATTTCTAAAACTGTCCTCAACTTATTTGTATCTAAAAATTCAAATTACACCACACACAAAATCAACTAGTGTGTGTCCCTCATTGCGTTTCATAAAAATATTAATGCATGGTTCATTACAAAAACAATTGAAATTTTCATAGTTATTATTAACAATATAATGATAGGTAGATTAAAAAAAATTCATGTGAGATAAATAATATTTAGGCTTTAAATTTTGAGCTCAATCAATGAAAATTATAACTAATAATTAAAGTCTTAAATTTTTTATTTTAATACCATGGTGTCTACTGAGAATTATACTAAGATAGATTTAATTAGCATTTTACAAACAGAATAGGAAATGATTAAAGGTATATTTAGGATGATGAAGATTCTCATTAGTATCAACTTACTTTTTTTACAATCAAACCATATGAAAATTTAATTTAACAGCCATTTGATCTAGTATACTCCCATTGTGAGATAAATATTTATAAAACATCCCTATATGAATTATTATTTTTGAGATAAATACCTCACTTATTGTAAGGAATAATGTAATATAAATCATGTATCCTTAAATTCCAATGGAATCTTGAATACCCTCTTAATATTTTACATTATCAAAGGACTTTTGATCTCCTTCATTAAATTTTTTTGAAACAAGATACAAAATGAAATTATGAAACCTATTAAATTATTTCAATTAAATAGAAATATATAATGTATTATCTTACTCTTCTCCATTATATCCTCTTATGAAATTTCAAAATTCATGTATTCCCCTTAATATTAAGAAATATATTTTTACCAATTATCTTTTGGAGGGTATGTTACATGTTTTCCCCTTTATTTGTTAGGAATTTACCACCATTAATCTAGAAAAAGTTAACAATATACCCCCTTTTATGAAAAATTTAAAAGGAAGGTGAGATGGGAAATACAGGAACAATACTCATATGGATTTTAGATGAGAATTAAATACCAAAAAATTGCAAGTATTGGAATGTATCCTTCATCGAGGGGTTTATCTTTATATGAATGACTTCTTCCATTATTAAAACATACCCAAAGTTAGGTTCACCAAACTCCACATTCAATTTAATGAAATTATATTTTATTTCAAAAAAATTTCATCTCAAATATTGAAATGGTTTCTCTATGAAATTATTATACTTTGGTTGTTACACCTAAGAACTGATGGATATACACGATACACTCTCATATTCCCAACAACCAGTCCAAAATAATAAATTTTTTATTTGATTTCAGATTCCTGATATACATCTCTATAATGGAGATTTTGAAAACATTTATCTATATCACAACACTACCCATACTCAAAAGTTACATTAACATAACATAATATCTTCTTAGTTATAATATGATTTGATTTCTTTTGTTCTTTAGTAATTTTGTTTATATTCAGTTTTGGTTGTTTTATATTCAACATTAAAATTTCTCAAGGTGGTTAGGAGGTAGTTCCATAGGATCACTTTAAAAATTAGTTTTCTTGTACTTTTAGTTTTAATATAATTACTATTTTATTACATTTGTTGGAAGACTTTTTATTTAAAATTACATCGATATGTTTCAAGAAAGTACCATAAGAATATGAGAAAATATATTATTGGATATGGGTATGTGGGACCAATAAAGGAATTATTTATAATTTTGAATTTAGAATAAAAATTATTGTTCATATTATATTTCAACCATTAAAATTTCATTAAATTCATTGAGGTTAATTTATAATAAATTATTCGCCTTTATTGTTTAGTCAGGCACTATGGGAGGTTTAAAAAAGAAATATTGTGATTGGAATGTCATGCATTATAAATTATAAAACCATTATTTCCTTCTAAATAAGATCTTAAATTGATAAATAGACATTGATATTTAGATCAAAGTGAAGACATTTTATTGGAATTTGAATTTGGTTACATACTAAAATACAAAAAATATTTAGATTTACGGTGATTAAAAAAATACTTATTTATAATGTTGTTCTTTAGATATATTTTTAAATAAAAATTTATTTCAATCATTTTTCTCTATTATACCAATAGTATTTCTATAAGATTTTATGTATGTAATATAAATCATCACATAAGGTATAATTCTTTAGTCTTACCCTGATACAATATTTTTTTTATTTTTGGTCATTATGGTATTGGTTTTGATGTAATTTTAATCAAATTATTCAAATTTTTTAATATATATATAACGGATTGTCTCAATAAATAAAATATGTCCAAACATGAATTTAATATATATAATTTATTATTTGAAAAAATAAATAGACAAATTTTTTTAAAGTTACATACCCTAAGAAATAAATTATCATAAGTTTTTTTTTCGAGAATTAATTATCCTAAATTCTTGTGGATCTTTACGATTTAGAGTTTCCGGGAATTAATTTACAATTCATACATAATTCACCCATAAATTAAAAGTGGAAAATTTTTCCTAATATAAATATATATTACAAAATAATGTATATAAAATAAAACATATTTTCTTTTCATGAAAAATCTTCATGAACTCAAATTAACTTCTTCTTTCTTCTTTCAAATCCTTAATCCCTGTGAAATGTTTTCCAAAAACATTGGACGATCACAAAAATCAATGTATTAGAATTTAATAAATTCATCCAGTAGTCTAGTGAAATTCATGTAAACCAATGAAATACTAACCCTTATCACATTATTCTATATGAGTATGAAAAAAATAATTTCCACATGAAAAAAACATATTTTATGCTCAAATAAAAACCTTAAAACCCACAACAAGAAATTGTAAATCCTTTTTATGAAACTAATAGAATCATATTCATAACCTTTTTAAAACCCTTGTTAGAAATAATTGTATCCTAGTTAAATACATATTAGAAACCACACCATTTTAGTCCACACTTCTTGGCTTTTAAGATAAAGAAAATTATACAATGCATTGGACAGCTATAATGGGATGCACCCTTCATATAAGCTATATTTGGATCGTATCTATTCAAGAGATATCATGGGGTTCAATCGATCATATAATACGTATAGGGCTCACTCATTTGTCATATATAATTTTCAAGTATAATATCATGAATATAACATTTTATACTTTCACCTTTTCATCATAAACCCTTTGAAAAAACACTTTTGGACCCATATAAAAAATTCTTTCAAATATTGAAATACCCATTCCGTTTAATATCCATTTTACAAAAAAAAATACACTTCATGAAAGGAAATATGTGTTTTAATTGAATTTGACATCAATAATTTTAATGGAATCGAATATATAATAATGGTTTTAGGGGAGGGAAGAATCTGTTGATTCAATATATATAAAAATAAAACAACCCTTTTCCATTCTGTAAAGAAAAAAAATATTTCCATAAAAATATTTCCTTTTAAACCCTTTTAAAGAAATTGAAAATATTTATAAAATATCTTTAATAATTAATTTATGTTTATATAAATACATTAAAATATATTTTTTTAAAATATCTACAAGGAATAAAAAGAGTACAAATAGAAACTTAAAACGATGATTTTTTTAAGAAATTCCCTTACAATGAGTCTGAATCACCATTAATGTCTCTTATATTCCTTTATAATAAAATTATTTAAGTTATTTAGTTTCTTAAGAAAAAATTAAAATCTATTTTTCCTTTTAATTACATGTTATAATTAATTACATAATTAATGAAGATCATATCTGGAATTTCGATGAATTAGGATCATATGTCCAAAATAACATTGGTATGATGACTATGGTCAAAGAGGTCATTATTTAAATATATCCAGAATAATAACCACAACCAAATTATCATATTTTAAAATAAATTATACTTCTAAAACCAAACATGAAAGAAAAATAAACTGTGTTGCAATCATGGAGATGGTCGGTCATATATCCACATGAGTGACGATTCCATTTTCCAATGAAAATTATGAAAAGATAGTAAGTATTATTTTATAGTTAAATAATGGTAATAATATCTTTAATAAAATATTAATTCTTTAAATATAATTATATATATCATTAATTTCGTATGGTTATGAAAAAAGAATCACATAATTTTGTGGAGACGGTAGTTCACACGTGGACATTAACACCATTATCAATTTTAAGTGATTGAAATTTTAAGAAAAAGGATAATTTATTAAAACTAAAAAATGATAAATTTTTCATTAATATAATATATATAAATTAAATATTTCATTATAACCATACATTAGTGGCGGTGATAGAAAATGAAATACATCAGTTCATGAGGTGGTTGTCTGTTGTACACATGAATGATAGTTTTGTTTCCCGTTTAATGGAAGAATGAGATGGATATGCATTATTCCAATAATATAATATAATATAATTATAATGGAGATAATTTTTTTATATCATCATGGTTGAAAAAGTTTTAAATGAGGTACACGAACAAATGAAACAAAAATTCTTGACTAAGAACAATACCTCTTATTCGGGCAACCTCTTATGGTTTACACCAAAATAATTCCTAGGAAGGTTATCTGAAAAAACAAAGGAATCGTGGACATGGTCACTCATTAAAATAGGAGACGAGGATCCCTTTTTATAAGAGAGGACAGGGTCACTCCTTAAATTTCATAATGTATCAAATTTATATATATTAAATTTCACATAAAAATTGAAAAAATTCTATAAATATAGAATTTTATAAAAGTTTTTTTCTAAATACATGAATAAAATAAAAGTTGGAAAATTGTGGTTGATATTTTAGAGTTATATATTTATTTTAACCTGCGTTAACCATTTTTTAACAATTGCATTGATGTTAAATTTTTTACACTTTAGAGGTAAAGAAGGTTACTATAAATTGAAAAACAACCCATAAAGGCACAATGGTAAACATAATTAACCATATCCCATTTATATGTTTGAATAAATATTTTCAAGTAATAATAAATTGCCTAATAAAATATTATTTATCGTAAAATATCATTAATATCAATTTTTACACTATTCATTTAATTTGAATTTAAAAACATTAATAAAATTATGAAAATTAAATGTAAACAATAAAGAAACCATAAATGTGATATAATTTTATAAAAAATGAAACACTATAATTTATTCAAATTATATTAGTTTAAATATTTTTGAAATCATTTATTTTATATTCTGTTTAATTATATAAATACAGCATCAGAATTGCAAAAGTAATTAAGGTAATTATATAATCATTAAATATTAGAAATAAATATCCCTATATATTGAAATTTCTTTATTATTTAAATAACCATTATTTTTGTTTAAAACGTCTTCCCCTTTGTGACCACATAATAAATATTTAGAATCAGGAGGACATTTTTACTTTTCAATTACTTGAAATATTATACGGGTCACATGCATGGAAAAGTGTCCCATGAATAAATAAATATCAATAATAAGGTGATTATGGAATAAATACTTTCATTCAATAATATTTAAGATGAAAAATAGTGGCCTTGTCACTTTTTTTGACCTAATTTAACCTGATTTACCCTTTTACTGTGGTGAAATATTTTTAATCCTATTACCATTCATTATGACTGAAAATTAAGTTATCAATAAGAAATATTATGAATTATTATAACTAAAAATATGCAATCCATTTTACCAAATTCAACCTTTTTATGTTTATGAAATTAAATTTATAAGTATCTCGTAACGCATGACAGGAAATGGTTTTCAAATGAAAATAATTCTTTTTAAGTCTAAAAGTATTTTTGTCAAAAGATAATTTATAATGTTGATTAATTTTAAAATAATAATATTATTTATAACTAAAGGCCACTTATATTGATTTAATATCACATTATAAATATTATGGTGCATTTTTTAAGAAAATAAATGGTACTTTTACAAAAATCATCATTTTAAACTATTTACTGAAAAATAAACACTTTTAGAATAACACAATAATTTCAACCTAGGATAAGTTTGAAATGTAGATTTAAAAAAATATTATCCATTTTATAAATAAATATTTCTAAATTTTCTAGAAAATAATTAAAATATTGTCTTACAGTAATAAATGAAAATCATTTTTCCAAAAATGAATTTTTGAAGAATAAAATGAATTCACCAAAATTTGAGTGATTATTTAGTTTTAATTTATCAATAAATTTATATTCTCTTGTAACATGATATATATTTAGTAAATAATTTAATCTTATTTCTACCAAAAAATTTAATGGATAGGTTATAATAGTCATACTAAAATAGTAATACTTCATGTTTTATTTAGGATTTATGTTGTGTTGTGTACACTTTTTAAAATAGTATTATTTTTTAAATATTAGGGTCTAACATCCCCCCCCCCCCCACCCCAAAAAAAATTCATCCTCAAAATTTTAACTTGATTTAAAAATTTATATATTTTACATTTTGAAATACCTTTATTGAAATATCATGTCATATAATGGCTTAATAGAACTTCCTCTTAAAAGAGGGAAAAGAAAATACATAGGTCATATTTAATAACTCCTAACTAGGTTTCAAAATTAGCAAAAATTGGTGTAAAGTAAAAATATGGAAATGGATAAAAAAATTTATTGTCCAAAACCTTATGGAGGGTGATATAGTCCATTAATTAAAATAAAATTAATGATGAAGATAAATTTGGTATCCAAAAAACCATAGACCAAGAGGTGTGAAAAAGACTATAGATTCATCATAAATTAAGGTAATAAGATAACATTTTCATTTCAAAATCATTTTCCTAGTGTTTAAAAATTACTTAACATATAGACTAAGAATAAATGGAAAATATACATAATTAAATAGTATAATATCAACCTTTAATCAATATCAATAAGAGTCTCATCTCTCACACCAAATGATAAGTATTCAAGACAAATTACACATACCTAATGTATTAAAATAAACATCTAATAGTCCAAAAAAATCTTAAAAGGATAAAATCATATTCCTCTTATATTTATATATTAACCAAAATTTAAATGGTTCCCATAATTTAAGATAATTCCAAAGACAAATAGATATCATACATTGAAATAATATTTTAATATATAAAATTCAACATTAATACACAAATATAAAAATTAACCATTATACAAATAACTATATTTAATATTCATTAATTTATTCAAACCTATATTGAAACACAATAAATTATAAGGACTTGATCATGTATTCTTCTAACATAAATTTTAAAATTTATATCGAGTAAACATTAGTCACTAGTAAATCCATATAGTCTAAAATTCATATGTCCTAATAATATCCAAAATATGCTAATCATTTCCATAATAATACTACCACCATTAAAATCATTGATAATTAAGCCTTTATCCCTCAAATAAAATCCTATGATATTCAGTTTTCATTATTCATATAGATTCTCAAAATAGTGAAATTATTCCTAAATAACATTAACCAATAAATCACCAAATCAATTTTGAATCCCATGGGTTTTTATATAATAATAAAAAGTTCCTTAATTTACTTAATATTTATCTATAAAATCATCGATGTAATAAAAATAATTTCATACTAACTAGGAAAACACATAGTCCAGTGCAAGACATTACATTATTTTCACCTTCCAATTGTGGATTCAAACCACACCACCCATATATAAGTGAGGGGATTTCATTTTTTTAATAATACTATCTCAATATAATTCTAATAAAATTCAAAAAAATATGGCTAACATCCTAAAAAATATTATTATTCATCAAATACCATTTTTACCTCTATTATTATATATGCTAATCATTTTTTTACATGATAAAATATTCATAATTTTCTATAATTTTATTAACATCATGAACATTTTATACCAATGGTTAATTGATCTATCAATTATATATCCTTAAGTGAATGTCCCCAAAATTTATCACTTATACACCACCCCACTTTTCAATGGTATTGACTTTATCCAACATTTATTCCCAAATTTTGATAACCAAACCTATTATATAATAATCCTTTGATGTTTTGTGATTTTAGAGTATATCAAAATATTATTATAAAATAACACTATATAATAATTGTCAAAACATGGTATAAAAATACATTATTTGTTAAACATGAATATTAAACCTTTACCAATGATTTTTTATCTTATTCCTTAAGAATTCATTCCTATAGTCATATATATGAATTATTTTCTTATGATTCATCAATATTAACCTAATAAAGTTTTCTAAGATAAACATAAGAAAATAATTCATAACTTAAATCCCAAAATTTGGATTCTCTTGATATTTGGTTTATCTTCCATCATGATTCAAACCATCCATAAAGTAGATGGTCAAGTTATTTTTGGTCTCTCCATTTTCAATAGAGTTGAAATAGTTTAGAATTTAAAATAAAATGAAAAATAAATTATTAACCATAAATGTTTTAGAGAAATGATTAGTTTTTTATTAATTCAAATAGTTTATTAAAGGTGGTTTGAATACTCAAGATGATTTAAAACTAATTTGAATAAACCTTTTCAATATTAGTGATATAAAAACTATATAGAAGTGATATAAAGGTTGTGAAATATTTCATTCCATACATCCTTATAATTGACCTTTAGTTATTGAAAATAATATATCCTAAACATGAAATTAATTATTAAAAGGAAATTAATCCATAGGGATAATGGAAACACTATAAAAATTTTATAAAAGCCTAATCCTATAAATCCATCATATATAAATTGATTTACTTTATCTTCCAACACACTTAAATTCTTATAATTATACACATAATGATAACGATAATTCTCTATAACATACTAACACAATATGTTATATGTGACTAAAAACTTTTGATTCCAAACACGCAAATAAATGACTATAGTGTTATAAATATTTTAATTATACACCCATAACCTATAAACTTATATAAACCCATACTATGATACCAAATAAAAGGAACCAGCATTAAACATTTAATAATATTCAGTTTTTAGTTAAAAAAATATTTTCTTACATTCTCATGGATCATTACAATTTAGAGTTTTAGAGAATTTTTTCATATATCATAGATAATAGACTTATTAATAAAAGTGGAAGCTACTAATCAGCTTCCATTTTTCAAAAAAAATAAAACTTTCCAAAGTTAAAAAAATTTATTTTATTGATTAATCTCAATGACTCTAACTATACTTCTTCTTTATTCCATCTCATCCTTAATCCTAGTGAAAAATGTTTCAAAAATCTGTGATGAGAAAATATTTATAAGGGAAACAAAAATAATACATAAATTATTCTAGTATTAAAACTATATAATTCTTACCTTTATCATTTTATTATTTGAGAGTATGAAATAAAAATCATTGTCACATGAAAAAACACACTACTCCTCACTAAAATACATTAAAAACCACAGAAAGTAATTGAAATAAATTTTTAGGGATCTTTGAAATTCATATTCATAACGAATTATAAAACTATGTTATAAATATATAGACTCAAGTTAAATATATTTGAGAACAAATACCATTTATCTCCCTCCTTCATGCAATTGAATACCAAAAACATAACTCAATGTATTAGAGATATATTTTGGAGATCTTCCTTTGTATAATCTATATCAGTCCCAATAATTATCATGAGACTTTATAGGGATAAAATAATCATATAATTATTATCAGGATAATTTTTTATCATATATAACACTCAAGTTCTTTATAATCAATTAAACATTTTATTCATTCACCTTTTTATCTTTGAACTTTCGAATAACTCTTTTGAACCCATATGAAAAACACTTTCAGATATTGAAATTCCCATTCCTTTTATAAACCCATTTTGAAAACTAAAATACCTAGAATAAAGGTAAATAGAGTATTATTTAAAATAACACAAGAATGTTCATAAATTAATCCAAACATTAAGTAAGGGTTTTGTGGCAGTAGAAGCTATTGACACTGAATACGTCAATATAGAACATTCCACTTGAATTTTAATAAATAAAGTATGTACATTTTGTGGAAAGAATACTTTTTAAAATATATAAAATAAAGTGAAAAAGAGATATAGTATTTTATTTTTAATTATTTTATGTCCAAATAAATAATTTAATGAGATGTTTTTAAAATTTTAATATGGAACAAATGGATTCAGAAGGAAAAAATTTAGAATATGATTTTTAAAAGAAAGTATATTGCCTTGAGTCTCACTCATCACGTACCATATTTATATTCTTAAAAAACATTATATTAATTATATAAATTATTAATAACATTTTTCTTGCTTATTATCTCTTTTATTTCCATGATAAAATAAATTACATAATAAATTAAATTTTCATCGGGCATTTCGATGATATTCTACTCATATGTCCAAAATAACATCGGTAGGTTGACTTGGATAAAGAGGGACTTATTTAAAAATATCTATAATAATAATAAGGGTATAATTATAATTATTTTCATAAATAATAATTCTAAAACTAATCAAGAATGAAAATTGACCTACGTTATAGTTATGGATATGGTAGGTCATACGTACGCATGACTAACATTATCATTTTTCAACGATCAGTATGGAAAGAAGTTAAGTATAATTTTAACTTTCCAAAAATATAATCATAACATAAATTCCATATTTTTTTATTTTAATAGACATATATATGTCATCCATGTGATTTTTTGATGAAAATTAAATCATATCACTTTGTGGAAGTGGTTGTCCACACGTGAGGATGAAAAAAAGTATCATTTTTTAGTTACCAAAAATTTAAGAACAATATATTATATATCACTTATAAAAATTAATACGTAAGTTAGTAATAATATATATATATATATATATTAAATCCACCATTATAACCAGTAATGAGATTCAGTGTTGGAAAATGACATATATTGATTCATGAGGTAGTTGACCACTATACACATGAATGATGGTTTCTTTTCCAATTTGATGAAATAACGAGATAGATATAGGTTATTAAATTAATATAACAACATATTTGTCTATGCTACATACTAATGATAATATATAATCATGGTTTAATAATATTTGAAGGAGGTAGAAGAAGAAACAAAATAATCACTTATAATTAGGAAGAATACCTCTTATTCAGAAAACCTTTAATGTTTTATACCAAATTAATTTATTCTTTGGAATTATAATCAAACCAAAGCCTCTAGGATGTGGGAAGGGATTTTTGGATGTTAGTTGGGAAGGTTTTTAAAAACATTTTTTTGAAGAGTTAAGAAAATAGGGGGGTTCCCAATTATATGAGTTGGGATGGGAACTCTTGGAATTTCATAATGTATTAAATTTATATATATTAATTTTAAAATTAAAAAGTAACCAAATTGAGATTATTAAAATAGAATATATGGTTGATTATAAAAAACATATAAAATAAAAAATGGACATCTTTTGGTGATGTTTCAACCTATATCTCTTTATTTTAACATGGGGAATCTGTTTTTTTACAATTACCCTGGTATTATTGTTTTTACTATTTTGGGGTCAAGAAGGTCACTAAAAAGGAAAAATGGCCCATAATGGTACCATCGAAGATATTATAAACCACATCTATTTTACTTGTCCAGATATAAGATTATGGAGACTTATTAATCATTTAATAAAACATTATTTATCAAAAACTATCTTTAATGTCAATTTGGACACTACTAATTTAATTTGACTTTAATAACATCAATACAAAGATGGAATTTGAATATGAACATTTCAAACACCACAAAATATTTTTTATTTATCTAAAAATTTGTGTAACATCTTAATTAATTAAAATTATATTAATTTTAATACTATTTAAATATTTTTTTTAGTTTCATATTAATTAATTAAATATTGTGTCTATGTTACATAAGAATTTAAGAAGATTATATAATTAATAGAAATGGAAAATAAATTATAATAATGAAATTAAATTAATTATTCTCCAAATAACGATTTATATTCATTCACAACTTTCTTTTCCAATTTGTGTATACAAAATATATATTTAAAAACAAGAGGGTAACATTTCATATTTTTCTTTACTTAAAATATATTATGGGTCACTATCATGGACAAGTGTCCCAAAAAAATAAATATAAAAACTTAGGTGATAATAGTTGAAAAAATCTCTTCTAATATTATTTAGGTTGAAAAATGATGGCCTTAACACTTATTTTAAACCTAAGTTAACCTAATTTACCCTATTGCCATGGTGATGATTTTTACTATTCATTATGAATGAAAATTCATTTGACCACATTAAATAATATTATGTTGGATAATAAATAATATTAAATCCATTTCAAAAAAATTAATCTCTATATTTGGTATAAATTAATTTTATAAGCTTCTTGTAAAGGATGATAAAAAATAATTTTCCAGAAAAAGATTCCCTTTTAAAGTCTAAATGTATTTTTATAAAATGATCATGTATAATGTTGATTATTATGTAATTAATTAGATTATTTATAAATAAATTAGTATTTTTATTATTTTTTCATCAAATTCAAAATATTATGAGTCTTTTAGAAGAAAATAATATACATTTTTAGAAAACTCAACATTTTTCATTATTCAATAGAAAATGAACATTTTCCAAACAAATCCTAGAAAGTCATTTTATGAAAATTATAATATGTTGATTTGAAAAATTATATAATTTTTATCAAATAATATTTTTAAAATTTATATAAGATAATTATAAAACTTTCTCACAAAAAATAATTAAATCATTTTTTTATGAAAAAATATTTTTGAAAAAATAAATTATTTTAATATTATTTGAGTAATTGTTTACTAATAATTATCAGTAAATTTATATAGAATTGGAAATTTATAATTTTTTCATAGATACTTTTGTCATATTCCTATCCCCGCAACCAATTTATGGGTTATATTATAATTGTCATGTATAAATAATAATATTTCACGGTTCGTTTAGACTTAGTGTTGCATGTAGTACATGAAATCAAATATTATTTTAATTTTAAAATATCAAGGTGTTACATGTTTTAGAAAAAAATATTTTTAGGATTTGAATCATTTACAAATTTATTGATAAAAATTATTATTGATCTATAATATAATTTTTTAAATGAAAATAGAAACATAAGTAATTTCCATTATTTGACTTATGATTTTAGAAATGATATGGTGAGAAATTGTCTATTAAATTTTATTTTAAACTCAAAACAATTTTCTTTGTTTTAATGAATCATTTATAGAGCAAATTAAAATAATCATATCCATGAGGTTTATTAATTAATATAAGAAAATGAATAATCGAATTAATGGTTTAGATCTAAAATTATATATAATTCAGAAAAACTATAACATATCTCTATAATATGAGTTACATAAACTCAAATTATCTATCAAAAAAAATTATATTTTGAATCATTGTAATAAAAGGATTCATTTTATGTGATTATTTCAAATATGTGATATAAGGATTTAGATTTATATTATTGAGTTATTTTATATAAAATTTTCATTAAAGTGGGATAAACTTCCTGTACTAGAGAATTAAAAAAATATAGAAAAAACCTAGGTTATTATAATTGATGAAATGAATCCAATGATTTTGAGTATGTATTGATAATACAAGAGAATTTCCAAATGATTAAGTTCAATATTTATAAAATAATTTAATTAGGGAAAAATAATCCTCAAAGATTTAGTGAATTTTTATTATCAATAAAAGAATAATTCCTTGAACATGACATGGTAATTTTAACCCTAAAATTAAGTAATTTTTCAAGTTAGTTTTACTATAATTATGTATTAAAAAAATAATTATTATATGTTACATAGTTGAATCTTTCTTGCATTGAATTATATAAGAGGGTATCTTGTGGGGGATGCCTCTGATAAAAACTAATTTTAAAAAATAAAAAATATTATTTATATATATTGACACACAGACATATAATTAATACAAATACATATTTTTTAGGATAGTTTCCATATTTAACAACTGAATAGTAAACTTTTCATGTTTTCCCATTTATATCATGACGATGAGGATTTAAAATAAATTTGGGATAGATTAAAGAACGTTTTTCATTTTAGATCTATAGAAATATAAATTGAGAATGACTTGGCTCATAAAAAATCATAATTTTGTGTTTTTTGTTTTATTAATTAAAATTTAATAGTGTCTTTTGTTGGGTATTTTTGGATCTCTAAAGAAAAATTTTGTCTAAAGTATTATTTTGAAATTTAACAAGTGTGAATAAATTAGAATAATAGTTTTATAAATGATAATTCATGATAATAATTTTATAGGGCCCAACACTATCAGTAAGGATATTATTACCCAATCATTTGAGTGATGAGTCATAACATAAAGTTTTCATAATGTTATTTCAACAATAAATAATGACGTACAATCAATTAATTCACTGATTTAGGAACTTTAAATAGATTTTTATGTTATAAAAATATTTTTATAGACTTATGAGTGATAAAACATAACTAAATTTAAAAAATAAATTAAAATACTTTAAGTTTTATTTATATTTTACAAGGGTAGTTTTTATAGAGATTGGATCTATGATAGACTGGGTAATTACCTAATATTTAACTTTGAAATTAGTATAGGGTAATATATTGGTGAATGACACCTTTTAAATTTATTATTAACCAATATGTTTGATTGTAGATTATTGAATGTCTGGGTTATATATTTCTAAAAAAATTATCAATGATGAGCCCTTATTCAAATTTATCTTATCATCCAAAATTATAATACTCGATGAATTGGTTTGGTACCATTTGGTATTTTTTGTGGGATTCCACATAACTCATTCACATAAATTGATCATCGTGTTATTTTTTATGTACCAGTATATGGGATTTGACAGTTACATAATTATAATAACATGGACTTACTTTTATGAAGAAGATATATAATTCCTCTATAAGTGATGTGCTCTTGTTTTGGTGAAGTCTCAAACATTATATAAATATAAAATGTATTATTTATATTAATGTTTTGATTTTGTAGTGTGATATTGTATATAGTATACTATAAGATTAAATCTTATAATTTAATGTTAAAAATTATAATGTATTCTTAATTAAAAAATTATTTAAGAAAACTATTTTATAAATTACATTGGTATATTTTTAATTCCATTGATTAATTGTGTAAGATTGACCTGATTTTATACAACTCAGATTTTTTGAATAATGGTGGGATATTGTTTTGTTTACATTAATGATAGAATGATTGGGTATTTTTAGATTCCATTTCAGCATGATATAACCCTGTGATGTTTTTCTAAAAAGATTATATCCTCTTTTCTCACCCACAATTCCATGTTTATGGCAGACCAGATGTTAACGTGCTCTGATAACATGATACATCATTTCATTCTAAGTTCATCTAGGAAATGAGGGTAATGTGTGATGTGTGATTTAATATGTTCCTATTTAAATATATTATAAACATGTTTCTTGGTTATGCTTCTCTTTTTATGGGTGTTGTTGAGGAAGACCGTTAGAGACACATTAGTTTAAGTGATTACCATCCACATAGGTGTAAGATAATTTTAAAAGTTTTCGAAGTGTTAATATTGTGATAAGTCTCTATATGGCTAGTGTTTTATCATTATTACCCCTATAGGAGTATCCCAGGAATGGATTATGGCATTGGACTTAGTATATTTCTTTCTAGTGTCTTCAATCATGTCATAGTTTATGAGAGCCCAAAATTTTTATTTCTAAATCGTTTCATATATACATATTAAATACTATTATAATGTGAGTGTGATTATGGTGAGATATGAGTAACTTAAAAATTATACGGTTTTTAAATGTGTATATTGACTTTGATGTATTCATTATTCTTTTAGTTTGTAAATGTGTCTTTTTCATATTGATAGTAACTAGTTTTACGTAGAATTCATCTCACATATTTGGGAGATATTGAGTATTATTCCCAACATAGTTTGAGAACTTGTATGTCTTCATAATTATATTCATATATATAAACAAGTTATATGAGAAGATGAATTATAATTTTCTGTTTTAGTTTTGAGAAGATACTTAGTATAACAAATTTTGGGTTCTATATTTATTCATGTTGTATAAGTTTTAATATTCATATATGAATGTCTTATATGAGATTTATTAAATAATATTGTAAATTAAAGATGTATATAATTTAAGAATTTTTATATTCATGTGGATTTATATGTTATTTCTAATAATAGGAATAAGTCAGAATTGTAAAATGGTGAAAATTTTAATTTAGAGGAAATTCAATATATTTTGTAGGGATACCTCAGTGCGAGTCACTAGACACTCATATTGTTAAGGTGTTTTTCAGTATTTCCACTAATTTTTTCCATAAAATGATTGATTAGTATTGCAGTATTATATTGGAGTTTTTTGATAGGTCCAAATGATGTTTTGGTTTTGGTAAATTAATGGATTTCTATTTTAGGTTCAATATTTCGATTTATTAGGAAAAAAATGATCATCTAGTTGGGAGACTCATGAGATCCTATGAAAGAAATATAATTATTTTAATATTTACTTGAGTATATGGGTTATTAATTTTATGGTATGATATGGCATGGTTGGTACTTGCTTCATATAGAGGTCAGGACATGATCTTTGTGTATGACATAATTTGATTATAAAATTATATATAATATATTATTAGGAAATTTATATTATATTTTCTAAAATTATTTCTCTCAATATTACATTTGGAAACTCACAAAGATTTAGAGTACTATATGAAGGTTAATTATTGCTATTCATAAACACTTATTAATTGGTCTGAAATACTTAGTGCGACTTTCAAGGAAGATCACAAAGAATATGGGGTCTTCATTATGATATCTGAGTATAATATTGACTTTAATATAGAGAATAAGGTAAATTTTTATAATAAGAAATATTATAAATTATATATTTTTTAATTAACCATGTGTTATGGTAAATAAAAATTACCTTACTTCTCTTCCTTCTATAAGATTTTTAGTTGGGTATGGGGATATTTTAAGAATGGTGAGTTTTTTCTCGAGATTTATTTTGATTGATTCTATTTGGTTTCCCCTCTTCATTTATGTTTTTTTAAGTAGTTTCTTTTTATAAAATTATTTTTATGATTATGATTACTTGAAATTAAGGTGTGTATATTTTAAACAACTACATAGATAGATATGAGGTATTTTTATGATTAATGGGAGGTGGTGGATGATTATTATTTTTTTAATATGATTTTTGTATCCTGATATAGAGGTGGAGCGTTAAAGTTTTTGAATATATTTGATACCCTCTACATACATTCAGAGGTAATGTAATGATTTTTTTTCTTCTAAAAGTCATTTTTATATATGGAGATTTCTATTATGGTTTATAGGTAAAATAATTAAGAAAATATATTAGTTTTGGGTGAATAGGATTTCCTATTAATTTATTTTTATAGATTTTATAATATAATAAATCACTAACTTCATGGATTATAGAAAAAAATGTTGTCGAAAATGAGTGATCTATTATAGTAGGGTTTAGATTCTCTAGACTTGATGGGTGTTGTTTTAGGATCTACGGAAACAATGCGGCTATCTAGTCAAGGCTAATGATTTCCACCTTATAAATGGTGTTATTTGTTCAAAAATGACTATTCATCATTTTGGTTGGATGGGTAGATTAGGTGTGGGTACATTAAAATAGTGTAAATTTCATACATACCACTTATTTAACAAGCAATCAAAAATACTACACAATTATCCAAATTTTTTTATTTATCAAATTTTATTTCAAAAGGGAAAATAAAAAAAATCATTGGTAGAAGTGATTAAAATTTAAGTTACTTTTGGTAGGTATTGAAGAAGAAAATTATTTAGACTTATATAATACAAACGAGATATAATTTCTTTTCAAAATATTAGTGGATCATGAAATAATTTGGTTGATGACATAGACAAATAAAAATATCATATGAACTTTATAACAAAGATTATAATTTTTTTAAATGATTAAATGGTGTTCAGTTCTATAATTATTAATTCCATGTATGAAAATTTAGTACTTTAGTTTTATGTTTGGAGCCTTTTTTCTGAAACACTAAGTATAGTGAATAAAATTTAAATATATTAGTAGTAAAATTTGACTTAATCAAACATTTTTATGTGAAATTTATAATGTTTTGACATTAAAATATAGAGACTATAATGCTCCTACCTAAAAATGAATAATAAATCCATAACATTTGGTCTGGGTGTCCGTTTGAGCTCTACAGCATATCAAATTGAAGACTGCGATGAGATCTACGTGCTGGTAACCCAAAGAAAAGTTTATGTCACATTTTTTGAGGAACAAAAATGTCCCATAAGGCCTCCAAAACTAAGTTTTTAGTTAGGATACATCGATTTGTTAACATTCAAACAGGTATAACATCTGTTATGGATGTATGTTAGCCCTTTACCACATATCATATCGAATATTGTTTTATTTTCTTCGATTTGACTAGTTTTGGTGTTAAAACTGGTTTTTGGATTATAATTTATGATCATTTTAACATTCTATGGCTTTTCAAATACACATATTTATGTATTTATTTGTAAATATCTATATATATATATATATATATATATATCTGTGTGTGTGTGTGTCTGTGTGTGTGTGTTGTATATATGTATGTATTTATTTATTTATTAATTATAAACACACATAAAAAACATATTTCATAAATGTATTTAAAACTAATCTTATAAGTATATATTAATATACAAATAAATATATGGATAAAAATTTATAAATAGAAATATATATAAAAAATATATATATATATATATATATTAATACATGAATGAATATATATATATACTAATATATTAATAAATATATTTATATTCATATGAATCTATTTCAATATAAGAATAAATATTACTATATATATATAAATAGATATATCATTAAATAGAGAAAAAAATGAAATAACATAGTGGTAAATGTGCAGCCGTGAAAGGGGGAGCTTGTGGGTTCGAGTTCAGGTGGAAGCAAAGGGGGTGCGTGCATGTGCGGATGTGTGGGAGGGAAGCACGTGGGAGACCTTCTCTCACTGATAATGGGGGGTCAAGCACTGATAAAAGCTATCCCCGCATTATTTAATTTTTTTTTACTTTTATCAGTGCTTTTCAAAAGCGCTGATAAAGGTCCCTTTTATCAGTGCTTTTTTTAGTGCTGAAAAAAGGGGCCTTTGTCAGCACTTTTTGTAGCGCTGATAAAAGGGACCCCCTATATTAGAGATGAGATTTACAACTCTTTTTTAGCGCTGTTAAATCCCTTTTTGAGCGCTGATATAGGCTGTTTTTGTAGTAGTGAATCTTATAATGGTATTGTGGAATGGATATGTGATGTTTTGTGGTGTGGGTAGTATAATTATATATATATAATCATGTGAGGTGTGATATATAACACTCATGGGGTTCATAAGTCTACTTATTATATTATATAAAGGAAGTAACATCTTACAAAAATAATGTTTAGGAAAAATCTTCATATTTTATTAATGGTTACAATGTTATTGAGGTTCTTAATTATTTGTTATTATAACAAGAAAAATTCAATAATTCATATGTTAATATATATAAATGGTTTATCATATTATTTTATATTATTTAAAAAATGTTTTTTAAGGGGTTTCCATGATGAATAAGAAAATTATAATGTAAAATTAATCCCTAATAGTTTCTTATTCACATAATGTTATGCATATTTAAAATTTTCATCATATTTTAATTTGGGGTTTTCCTTTCTAAAGAAAAAAATTTTATAAGTGGGTAGTATTTATTTATTTTAGTTATATTTTGTTTTGGTTATTTAATTTTCATATGTGATAATATTAAATTGTGGGAAAGATTTAGTTACTTGAGTTTTTCTAAAAAATAAATTACTTTTTCATATAATTTAATTTTAGTTTTGATTTTATTAGAATAGAGAGTGCCCTAATTTATTAATATTTTCTTTCTTATGGTTGAGAAAAGTTTTATGAGAATTTTAGAAAATATATATTATTATTTGGGTACCCGTGACCACAAAATATAATAATTCTAACATCATATTAGGAATGACCAATTTGTTGGTTGATATTTTGAAATTATTTTGGATTTCATTATATTTTTTTGAAAAATAATTACTAAATTAGTCTCCTAAATGGTGTATTTGGGCACCACGAAAACATTTAAAACAAAATTATAATATTGAAATATCTAGCCAAAAAAAGGAAAAAATTTACTTCTAAATAGTTTATTGAATTGAGAAACAGACTTCTTCATTTATTTTGGCCTAAAATGTTTTCATTTTTGTGTCAATTTTATACCAATATAAAGTAGAATTTTTTTAGATATATTGAAATATAAAAATAAATTATTATATAAATAAGTTTTTTTATGAATATTTACGTAAAATTTCATTTCCCACTTTTTGTATCACATTTTTAAGAGGATAGTTGTGCAAAATGGAGGTGTGGATTCATAAATGGAAGGTGGTCACTAAGATCATTATAAAAGGTTTGACTTATATATTCTAACCATAATACCATAAGTTTTTTTATGGTAGTATTGGATCAAATCCACTTTTTCTTCATATTAATTAATATGTCTTATTATATGGGGGGAAATCATCCTAAAGATTATAATCAGTCGATACCACAGTCATTATGGCCACAATTATGGTTTGAAGTTCGTCATTGAAGGAATTTTTTGACAACATATATTCTATATATAATTTAAATAATTTATTAAATTTTTTGAAATATATTATTTTAAATCTAAAACGATAAATATGGGGAAAATCATTAAAAAATTGATGATAACCACATAGGTTAAGGTATATTTTTGACAGAATTGTTTTATATATTTTTTATTTAATAAACATAAAAGTTTCATTATTCTGGCTCATGAGCTTTATAATATATCGATGTCATTTTATTGATGTTAAAAAAAATTATATAATAAATTTGTAAATATTATTCATATATTGAATTTTTTTAGAGAGAATTTAAAAAAATCCTACATCTCTCTAGAATTTTAGTGTCACGGACCTAAATTCACTTTTATATATTTTTAATTTTTATAATGAAATAAATAATTTTACATGGGTATTTTAAAAAATGATAAACTTATCTGAAAATAATTAGAGTTTGGTTTTACGAAAAATTTTCATTAAAGTGTGATAAACTTTACATATTATTGAAATAGGAAATCGACAATATACAGAATTAAATTGAATGAGAAGGAAAATCCAATGATGTATGGTTTCATAAATCAGCTTAAAGTATCACTATAGAAATATTGTAAAATTGTTATATTTTTTCATAATTTAGAGTTGTAACATAAAAAGAAGTTGTTGATTGGGAAAAGACTATTTTAAACCTAAAACATGGTAATTTTAAAAGTTAATTACATTTTTAACCATAAATTTATTAAATAGTTTAAAATAATGTGAGTTTTTTATCTCGTATAGACTTATCAATGGGTGTCCCATGTATATTCCTCCATTGATAATAAAACATATTAAAAAAACTAAATTTATATATATGTATATATATATATAATTAAAAAATAGTTATATCAAGGTTTTAGTTTCTTTTAAAAAAAATTACATGTCCATTTTACCCATTTTTTATATACATCAAAATGGTGATGTTTTAAAAATCATTTAAGATTCATAATGTGGTATTTTATGGTATTTTAAATTTTTTTACTGTATAATTGACAATGAATTATCCCACAAAAATTTAGAGATTACCATTATGTATGGTTTACATTATAAAACACACCAATTCCTTTATTTTAAAATTTTATTGTTTGTAAAACTCTCATATTTTATTATATATTTTCCTTTAATTAATAACATTGTTGAATAGATTTTTTCACAGGAAACACCAAAAATAGAAAGACTTGAAAGACATTTTATTAAGATAAATATATCCATCATAAATTAGTTACTGAGGTAGAGGGTATAAATAGAGGTAACCATGTTATGAAATATATCTAGAAAGAAAAATAAACATCACATTTAACACTAATTCATTAATGAAATTCAATTAATATATTGAAACAACTAATAAGATCATTTTATGATTAAAAATGTATTTTTCTAAAAATGAGTTATTATCTAATTTGCTTTTTTTTATGGGAAAAAAAATATTTTATGGTTTAATGATGAGAAATTGTATTTTAAAAAATAGGTATAGGTTAAACCTCATTTTTTCAATTTATAGAAAATAAGAACTAGAATATTAAATATTTTAAAATATCTTTTTTCCAATAAAAACATTTCTAAAATATATTATTATTTAATTTTAATTTTAATTTTAATATTTTTTAATCTCATTTAAATAAAGTAAAATTTATTTTTGGATTCAAAATATCAATAATAGCTTATGGTTAATTCTAGAAATTTTTCTAAAAAAAATTATTTTTATGTGAATGGTAAAAAAATTATGTTTACAACTAATGTGAATTTTATGGATTCATTATGTTATAATAATGGTATAATATTTATGAAACCATTTTATTTACCAAATATGAATTTCATAAGAAAATGTATACATTAAATAATATTAAATTTATTTTTTAACCATGTATTTTATTTTTTAAAACTTATGTTATATATTTTTCTAAAATAATTTTATACATTTTACAATTTATTATCTGAAAATTAATTTTTAACACTATTTCAAAATTAATATTATAAAATCGATTACTAATGTTTAATCATAATATAAAAATTATATAGTAATATCAATTTTATTTTTTGTTAAAAAACTAATTAAGCATAGTTAAAATAAAGTTACTATGGTATAAGTTAATTTTGGTACAATGTTAAAACTAAAGGGAAACCCCATAAATCAATATAAAAATAACTCCAAATTAGGTTTTGAGAGTATTATTAGCCAATAATAATCACCTATACATTATTTTTCATTGTTTGATCCACTTTCCCTGAGAAGTGGATTCTCCTTTTATGTTATTGTAAAAATCCACTCACCTCACTTATAATGAGAAACTTTCACCACCCCTTATTGTTAGACTCTAAAAATAGATTTCTTCTTAAACCACTACTCTTTTTAATTTCCCCATATCATGCCCAGTTCTTTATCCCCTTCGTCCAAGTAAAAAAACCAATACCACCTTAAAAATTTATATTATTAATTTCATCTTAAATCACCACCATTTTTATTCTAAATTAAAATTTTCATGAATATATTCCAAGATAAGTTTCAGACTCTCAATGTGACTACTGATCACTTCATAATATTTTTTATTGTCTATTATTATCCTAATAATATATTTTTCAACTTAAAATATAATGAAATAAGTATTACTAATATTTTGAAGAGTTATTTTTATAAATATATAATGATTTTAAACCCTTCCCCATTCCTTATAAAAATTAGAATTCTATTTTTTCATGCTTGTGGAATACAGTTTCCACAAAGAAATGTAATTCATTTTCCATTAACATCTTATTTTTATGATTTAGTAATGAAATTTTCTAAATAATAATGATATTTAAAACATGTTTATAATTCTAAAAAGGTAGTGCAATTTTTACATTCCATTCATTCTATGGAAAAAAGAA
Organism: Viscum album; assembly: GCA_963277665.1. NCBI lineage: Eukaryota > Viridiplantae > Streptophyta > Magnoliopsida > Santalales > Viscaceae > Viscum > Viscum album. Next base: position 1,398,924,683 of record OY728121.1, on the reverse strand, counting down.
AACATCATTAATGTGTATAATCAGACTACCACCTTAGTGGAATGACATACTTGTTTTTTCGACATCCCCCAACATGGACTATTTGACAAAATTTTATAATGATTTTAAATTATATTTATTAAATTATTTATATTATATAATTATATATTATTCACTGTATAAAAAATATTATCAGTTAGTGATCATTGAAAAATTAACATCCTAAAATGAGTATAACAAGAGGAATCATTGATTTAATGAGAAAATTATGATTGTTTTATATTTCTAAAATAGTAATATTAGTATTTAAAATCATTATTAATAAACCAACTTTGGCCGTTAGGATTATCAATATATGACCTTCCCCAAAATTTTATTCTTTAAAAATAACTAAAACAATCATTATATAAAATTATAATTATATAAAACATTATAAATCATCTATTCATTTATAAAGGATATTGTTAGAGTGGTTAAATTGGTATAAAAATTGGTTATTGACTTCAAAATTTTTAATCAAGCACCAAATTATCAAAATTACTAAATCTGATAATGAAAATAAACAATAACTAATTAATAAATATATAATAAAGGATTATAATTGAATGGTATATAAGATATTATATATGAATAAGTTTATCATATAATATATTAATATGGTTATATTAACTGTATAATATATTAAAGATCATTCATAGAATTCAGGTGTAAAATGTAAGGGGATTTATTAACTAAACTAATTTTTTTAAGACATAGTGATTTCATTTGATAATGGTTTTATATGATTATTTTCTTCTCTTATATGATGGTATTATAATTCCCTTCTTATTTTCTTAGGAATTAAATAGATGAATTTCATTCTTCATAAAATTTTGTGTTGTCAGGAATATTTCATATTTTCTCTAAATGAACACTTTGTCTTCTATATACAAGATCACTCTTCCTACCATTGTGTTCCATTCGTATTTTGGAATAGAAAAATACTCTATTTTTTGGGATATTCATATTTTAATTTACCCCTTTTAAAATAGAATTTTCATAACTCTTTTTACAAAATGGATTTCAATAAAGGTATTTGTAATATGTTGATAAGTTTTATTCACTTCAAAGACATGAGTTTTTTCCCTCTCAAGCCTTCCACTCGCGGAACTATATAAATTTTTTAGGATACATTACTAAAATTTAATTCCAAAAAATATTATAAAAGGAAATAATTTCAATTTCTCAGAAAATTATATTTTTAAAAGTGACTCGTAACATAATATTTCTAGGAAAAATGATAAAAAATTTATAAAGATGCTTTTAGATTTTCATTCCCTTTTCCTCATTGAATCCAAAATATCTTTCTTCTGTGGAATTATATTTTATGAAACTACCTATAAATTACTCTTTGAAATACTTTATTCTGATAAAAAAAATTATAAATCCGATCTACTTTTGAAATCATTTTGTGGTACTATTTTTAATTGATATGGAATGTATTTTAATTCAAAGTGTTTTAATGACATAATGAATTATTAAAATATTATTTCACACATATGTATCAATTTTTATATATAGGGTCCTATATCCCCCTAATTATTTAAGGTTTAATATCTCATGATATAATTATAGTGCCAATGGAAGTGATGTGGACATATCTATTTTCACAAGATTAATCATGGACATAATGTGATTAGATATGTTCACAATATTGAGCATGCACATGATGCGGTAAGTTATTCTCACAACATTGAATGTTCACATGATTTAGTTATATATGATCACATGATTTAGTATGAACATTATATCATTATATTTGTTATATGATTGAGAATGAACAATAAATTATAAGGTATGTTCATGGGATTGATCATTTACACGATATGATTATCTATGTTCACAATATTGAGGATGAACATAATGTGGCTAACTATGTTCAAAATACTGAGTTGGGACATAAAGTGGATAGATATTTTCACAATTTGTTTCTATTTGATATACCTATACCACATTTTATCATAGATTCTTATCTTTTGATTCAGGGATCATGATTTTTGTGCCATTATTTCTCACTCTTAGAACATGGTATAATTTTGATCATTTGAGATTAAGTATCATTCTATATCAACTTATAAAAAAAATTTATTGATCTATATTTTTTTTAATAATATATATGTATCAATGATCATCTTTTCTATTTTGCATATGATCTGAACTTAGATGATATTCTAAAAAATTCCTAAATGAACATTGATTTCACACCTTTATTATGTTTCCATTCCTTAAGATATGAAGAGGAGTATAACCTATGAGGATCTGATAAAGAGGTCAAGTGTGGTACGATTATGGGAAAATGATCATAAGTATTATGAAATGATATTTTTGGAAGTCATTATAAAAATACACTAAACCTTCTATTCATGGGATTATTTTTTTATTATGAGGAATAATGTTTAACATATGAAAATAATATAAAATAAATATATGCTTTAATTGGGTTAACCCAATTGTTATCAATTCCTATGTGTAATGTTTGTTTTTTTATAAATAGATCTGGGAGTGTGGGTTTGGGGAACCAAAATTGGTATTAATGAATGGTTTATTTAATTTTTGGGATTAATTTAGTGATTTTTATATATTAATATGTGGGAAAATCAGAAAGAACCCATAGGTACAAGTTTGGGTATATAATAACATCTTGAATTTTCGGAAAATTATAGAATGTGTAGTTTCCTGAAAATAAAATATCAATCTAGATACAAACAATTGGATACAGGCTGTAGAATAGATGCACCTTGGGTTAATAAACCCAAAAATGTTGGTTGGGTGTCAACCTGATCTTCACATGGTTTATAAAAAAGATCACTAACTTAACACCTATTTTAACACTTCTATAGATTACTCTTTTCAAATTCACAGGCTTTGTAAAAACATTTATAATTAATTGGAATATATATTTATTCTATAGTTTGAGAATTAAATAAGAAATAGGTAATGAATAATATAGATTGAAATACAAAAATATATAATTTATGGTACACATGTCATTTATGAATAATTAATTTTTTTACTTTTAATAATATTATCAAATTCTTATCATTATCCTTCTATTATTTATGTAACGTCTGGTGAAACAAGAAACTTATTTAACAATGGTTGTGAGGGGAAATGTGATAATTGTCCTAATGAGAAACCAAACATGATCAGAGAATGAGTATAGAATCTAGTGGTTATTCTCACTCAACTCTTTTTGGATATGAATAATAATTCCCACTATATTTATCTCCTAAACACAAAATGGAATGATAAACTTATTATCGAATCAATTATATAGAAATATCCACGCTACATTAGTGTGTATTCTAAGCCACTAATTTTTTTACCAATAGTTCAATTCTAATAAGAATATGTTTTATGTTTACTAGTTCTTGAACCATGAAAAGGTTTTTGTAGTATTGTATCAACTAGAAGGTTAGGTTGACCAATGGTAGTTCCTCTTAAAAAATATTATAAAGAAGGAATAATTTGATACTATTTCATATGAGGAGTTAAAGAAAATATTCTTCAAAAAATATTTTTAAAAAATATTTTCATCGAAATAGAGAAAGATTTTATAGGGATGAAACAAAAGGAGGATGAATCTATCAGCACTTATAATTCTAACTTCACAAGATATGAAATGTATTACTACAGTTTTATTAGCAACCCGAAAATAAATATCTAATGATACTTTATCAGCCGAAAACCAAGTCTTCAAAAGTAATTATTTATAATAGTCATTTTTATCTATAAGGAAGTTATTATTAGTGAACATGAGGTGAAAATTGAAACTCAAGAAACTTATTTTCCTTGAGAAAATAAAATTGATATAGAGTTTGATAGAAAATAAAATGAAATTCCTAATGGTGTAATGAAATTACAACAACCTACATTCCAAAAATTTGGAAGGAATCACCTATTAAATTGTTTAAAAGGAACCCAAAAATGTTTCAACTATGGGAAGGGAACCCATAAAGTATATGGTTTTCATTGAGCGGAAAAGTGGTTGGTCATGGAAATGGAGGAAAATATTGTCACAAATAATATTCCAGCCACACTTCAAAGATTTAATGTCAATAATTATAATCATAATAAAAATTGATTCCATAATTCTAGCTATAATGATGAAAATAAGTATATGGAACCTCCAAAACTAAGGGAACAAGGATGGTTCTATGAAATCACTACCATTAAAGTGGGTAATGAAAATGAAGGGTAAATGGTACACTCATCATGTCACACTCAAATTTTTATTTATTATTTTATTTAATATTATTTAATATTATTTTATGCCTTTGAGAGTTTCTGAGTGTTTCAAGAGAAACTATTTTAATTTATTAACGGTTTTAAAACTGTGAATGGTTATCCAACATAGTTTGAAAACACTATAGCAATCGTGTGATTATTTCCATATTGGGATAGTATCATGTGGCATGGTTCGGACAAGGTTGATTAAACTAGGTGGGTTTCTAGGAGTAACTATGAACTGTATCTTTTAGATCCACTTCCTTTCACATCATTTTCTAAACTGTGTTCCTTAACCACATGGGTTTCTAAGGTATTAAAATACATTCTATTTTGTTTTTATTTCATTTATGTTTGGTTTTATTTTATTATTCTCACATTTCTCCTACCATCATACCACTCCTCCTTGGATAATCTCCCCATCCTATTGAGACCCTCCCCTTCACAGTATCTCCTTTCCCCTTCCCCAATACCAAACACTTCACTAGGGATAATACCCCTCCCTCACTATTCCCTCCTTCCCTGGTCCCCCTCCCATGATTGCACGTGGAAACCCCAATATCAAACCCCATGTTGTGCCCACCCCTCCTCTTTTGGGTCACCTATTCCATGATGATTCCTCCAAATTTCCATCATGATTATCAATTGGTCCCCCTAGCTATAATATCTACTTTCCTCCTATATATCTATTATTTCTCTCTATTTCATCTTCCCTCTCCATCATCATTTGGTTTGCATAAACCCTAGGTCTATGTATTGAATGAATTTTTATTGTTTCATTAGTGTTTAGGGTTCATGTAGGTTATTTCTTCTGTGATTGGGTGTTTTACATCGATGGTGGAATGTTCTAGCACATCATGTCTTGGTTATGCTTGATTTGAGGTACGGTTCCCCATGTTTAATATTTAAATTTAATTTCCCGTTATTTCTTCAGGTTTTAAAGGTTTATTAAAATTTATAATGCACATGTATGACCGCTATATTGGATTTTATAAAGGATTAAATTTATTTTTCATTTGCAATAATGATATTTCCATGAATATATAGTGGAACATGAAATTCCATGTATTTAAATGGATTCAACATCATTATTTAATTAAATTAGGTTGATTTGGTATTCACTGACCTGGTTTTGGTTCAGAAACAAACTGAAAATATTCATCTAGAACATTTTTGGCATTATGTGATACTTTTGTAAAATTCTTGAAATGGGGCATTGAAATGGATTCAATTATTAATTTTCTTAGAAAATATTTGGAAATCAACTTTTGAATGTATTTTTTAAATTACAAATAAAGGAATGTTCTTTATTTAAATTTTTTTGTCTTTAATAGAAATGATATTTTTTTAATATGTTGCATAATATATGTATATACAAACATAAAATTTATACACATATACATAGGTACACATAGAGATATATTTATTTATTTAATTGTGAAAATTAATAAGATAATACATGAATTTTTGCAACAAGATAAATATATATACGTATTTGTGTATGTGTATATTGGTAGAAATAAAAAATGATATTTTCCCACTAGATTTCAAAAATATTATTGAAGTTCATATTTTTAATTTTTAAGAAATTTATAAAAGTGACTTTCTGTGTGTGTTTGAAAAACTCATAATCTTCCATGGTCTTGAGCGATATCACTGGTGGGACGGGTGATTGGTGGTTTTACGTGAGAGAGGTCTTCATATGAGTGTGAGTTATTTGATATGTTCTATAACACTTATATATTTCAATGTTTATTATTAATTTTTTTCATTATATGTGATCCATTTATTCTCACCCTTTCGTTATATTTTTCATGGGAACCCAGGTAGCAAAGTGGGAGTCTTAATTTGTGTTCCACTGGATAGTTTCATAATACTAGTTTCTCCTATGGGTAGTGATAGGGATATATGGGGTGTCCCATTCAGATGAGGTTGGGTAGAAGATATTTAAATGGATGGGGATTAGGACTCAATGTACACCAAATGGTTGGTTATTTTTTAGAAATTCCTAGGATTGTCTCACTTTAGGACCATGGGAAGCACCCATGAAATATATTCCTTTTATTTTTGGATTCAATTTGGGGGACTCCTTTGCCTTCCTTTATATCCCATTACTTCCTGATGTATGAGTCATCATTGATTGGATATTTGTATATTATTTTTCATATATGAAATTATGCCTCTTTTTCTGATATTTTTATCTATGTAGTGTATTTAATTTGATTATTTTAATAAAATAAAGATAAAGTTGAAATTCGGTAAAACTACTTTCATGTATTATTTTTCTAAAAATATAATTAAAAATGAAACACCTATATTTAAATAATGTAGTTAAAAATATACCTAAATGGATCCTTATTTTAATATTTATACATGGGGTGAGGTTTATATATGGGATACCAACTATTATTTAACTCATAACTATTTATCATTTTAGTTTCATGTTTTTTTCCAATTTTTTGGCCACTCTTGAGAGTGTTGATTTTTCTGAGGTGATATTTTAATTTTATTAATTACAGCTTATGGTTCTGAATACCAGATTATATAGAACCTTATTTTACATTTATAAAATTTTTGGAATGTCTTAATATAAATAATTTACAATTTTACAATTATTATTTTATGGATTTCCTTTGATAGAGGGTATTTATATCTATTGGTGGATGAAGAAAAAGGAATTTGGTTGTGGCTTTTTGTGCATCTGTGCCTTAAAAGGGAGAGAGACTTGGGGAGAGTAGAGGGATTTTCTATTCACATTTCTTTATTTCTCTAGGTTAATTTTAAATATATTTTATTTGGAATAGATATCTTGTATATATACAAGTATTCGAGCTTTTTTAGAAATTTTTATTGTGCTTTTACTCTAATTCAGTGGAGAAATTATTCCCAAGTAATATTTTCTTGATTCTTAAACATCAATGTTAGCTCATGTGGATTAGGAAGACCCATTAGGCCCCATTATGGAACATCTTGAGCATCCAATGGATGGAATTATTGGGTAGGTTTATCCCACATTATCCAAATAAGAACATAAAATGTCATATTTAATTCTAATCATACACACATCCTTGTATCTATAAATTTTTATAAAAACATCAATGGTTATATAGTGGATTATCAATGAAGAATCTTATTACTTTGATAGTTTCCCCCCTATTACATAATATTATTTAATATAATTTTTTGTTTTTTATTGAAAATATTATTACTCCCACTTTAGTATAATTTTATGTGATATTGGATGTTGATTATCCCTCACAACAAAGATTCCTTATCAATTCCTAGAATGATAATGTCGCATTTCAAATCCTATATCAATATACAATCATATATAAGTGTAAGGATACCTATAAACACTTTTTCAAAATTACATCCATTATATATGTCATAATATTATTCGTGTGAGGAGTTACTAGTCTAACCCATTTTAGTGAGGTTGATATTTTATTAGAAATTATATCTAGAGTCCTGATAATATTAAGAATGTTTTAATATATTTTTGTTATATAGATAAATTAAAATTATTTAATGTAGTTAAATATAAAAAACTAATATTTTAGTACATATTTTACTTTAACAAAATACTGCATTAAATATGTTGTTTCACACGCATCATGAAATCCAAAAAACCACGACACATTTCACTAAGATAAATATAATCATTAAAAAGTAAACATTGAATAAGTGAGTTTAAATAGAGTTAATATAATTATTCAATGAATATAGAAATAAAAATAAAGGTTACTTTTAATCATAATTCATTGATAAATTTCAGCAACTATATTTAAATAACTATTAAGTTCATTTTATTATTAAAAATGTACTTTTACAAAAATTGGATATTTATTTTCTATATATTTTAACTACGAGAAAATAAATACATTATGCGTAAATTGATATTTAGTATATTTTTAATAACAAAAATAATATTTCATGAACACTAAATTAATTTGTTACTAATAAGAAATATGAAAAATGATAGTTGATATTTTAAAAAACACACTTTCCTATAAAACCAATTTTTTGTTATATTTTATTTTTCCATTTAAAATTTAAACTATTATATTTTAGGATATGAATTTTTGAAAATAAAAATGAATTTCTAATCATAAAAAAACAATCATTTAAGATTAATATCTTATATTTTTTGAAAAGATTGATTTTTATGTGAATAGTATAAAATACTATTTTTAAAACTCATGTGAATTTTTTTACTTAATTGGGATATAATAATTAATTAAAAATCTATGAATCCTTTTTATTAACCCAAAATTTACTTTATAATAAAAATTATACATTTTGAAATTTTAATAATAATTTAAAAACCAATATTTTACATTTTAAACATATGATTATTTGAGATGAATAATTACACATATTCATACCGTATCCCTTATTATTCTCTTTTGGATCCAATTTCCTTGAATAGTGACTCTTCATTTCATATTAATAAATTTTGATACTCTTAACACTTATAAAAAGAGAGTTCCACCACGCCTTTTACATACACATTAAAATTTTATTTCTTCTTGAAACTCTACCATTTTTTACTTACCAATATCCCTCTCTAACTTTTTATCCACTTGATTCTTATAAATTTTTTAAATCTTAAATTTCTAGAAGGTGCTCCATGAGAACGCAAAAACTCTCTAGGTTAGAATTAATCACTCTTTAACCTTTTTTATTCTATATATCTCACAATTTACTCAATTTTAACCATTATAATATAACGGAATAATTATAACTAAAATAAAAAAAATCAGTATTTTAATTCTATAACCATTATCTATCATTCACTCTTCCTTTGAAAAATGAGAATATCATGTGTGTGTACATTGAATCTAATACCTCCATGAAAAAATTTATTCCATTTTTCATAAACATGTCATTTGGTTAATTATAAATGGGTATTTTTTCAATACAAGTATATATGATATTTATTAAAAAAAATTGATTCTTAAAAGATGCACTATTTTCTATCTTCCTCTCATTCTATGGAAAATAAAAAGATCATTTGTATGAATGTGCGGATTATCGCCCCCAGTTAACGATATATTTCATTTTACATCATCACCTTACTTATATGATTCTAATATATTATATAATTAATTAACATTATGTTAAAAAATGATATATATTCTGGAAAAATAGTTTTTTCATTCAATAAATAATTTTATCATTTATTGGTCATTGTAAAATTATCCTCCTAAAATGAGCATAACAAGACGAAAAGTCAATTTATACTTTAAAAGTAATAACTTCATTTTAATTTATCTACATATTATTACTCCAAAAAATTATAATTCATCACCTTCATATAATATAGATACCATCATTATTCATCTATAATAGTGATTTTATTAAAATATAATCACTTCCATAATTGTACTAACAAATATATTATATCATGATTTTTTTGGGTTGGATTAACCATATACATGAAAATTGAAATAGATTTATATCATGGATAGATATTAAGTCTTAATTAATGGTAATATAATATAATAATTGTGATATAATTTTTTATGGATCATAAAAGGTAATATTACTATTTAAACTCTTTATTATTAAACCACTATTATTTATTAAGAATTATCAAAAAGACCTCATCACTAATTTCAAATTCGTGAATCATAGCTAAAACTATAATTTAATGAAATGAGATATTTATACACAACCATAAATAATTTATTCATATATATTAGATAATCTAAGAGTTATAAAAATGGTATAAAAAGGTATCGACATGTTCATTTTAAAGTATGTTTGAAACAATCAAAACCAGTGACATCTAGTAATGAATATAAAAAATATAAAGTTAATAAATGTATATTAATTTATAATAATTAAATAGTATATAATGTTTCAAATAGTAACAAGGTTATAAAATATGCTATTAAAATGGTTTTGTTTTTTATAAATGAGTTTAAAAATATTTTAATGAAGTTAGGATTAAAAGGTAAGGGGTTTTATTTAGTCAAATTTTTTTTATGTAATAATGACTCCATCTGAATGTGGTTTTACAAGACAGTTTTATTATATTAAATGATGATGATATAATTCAATTAAACCTTATTATATTTAGAATTAAATATATTTATTTCTTTTTTCTTAATGTTTTATAATGTTAATAATCATTAACATTCTCTCTAAATAATCTTTTTATCTTACATATCCATTTTCACTTTTCCTTCAAATAATCTCCTCTCTTATTTTCAAATACAAATATGTTTTATTTCTCGGGATTTTTAAATTTATATTCAAAAAATTTATAATATAATATTTTACATTATTTTTTGATGTACATTTCAATAAATGTATTTTTAAAATGATTAATATTGTTTTCCATTCCAAAAAGTACATTTTTTCCACTCCATGTTTCTTCTAGATGAACTTTATAAACTTTAAAGGATCCATTATTAAAATTTATTTCCAAATAATTTTTGAATAATTAATCATTTCAACTAATAAAATAGTATATCTTAAAAAGTGACTCATAACTTATGGTTTTTAAAATAATGTTATGAAATGAATTCTAAAGACAATTTTACATTTTTCTTCTATTTTCTACATTTAATCTAAAAGATATTACTCTAATGGAGTTTTGTTTTAAGGATCATCTAATAAATATATCTATGATATAATCCCATTATATTATTGGAATTTTTGTATCAATCAATAAATTTTTGACATCATGTTAGGTGATACCACTTCGATATGATATTAAAGTCATATTCTTTACATGGGTTTTCGTGATATGATGAATCATTCATATCTTAAAAAATACAAAATTATGAATTTTAATGGTTGTGTTCAGATATCTCACTCCAATTTATTAATTAATGTTTTATATCTCAATCAGAAATGATATTGAGAGTCTAAAAAATGTATTAATAAATGTTCACAAGATTGAGCATAGACATGATGTGATTAGCTATGATAACAATATTGGCTATTTAAATGATATGTTTATCTATTTGAGAAATAATTAGTGAAAAAAATGTAGATATCTATGTTCACAACATTGACTGTGAACGCAATGTCATTAGTTGTGTTCACAATATTAAGTATGGTAATTATATAGTTAGTTATATTCACAAGGTTGAGTTTGAACTCTATGTGATTAAATATGCTAAAAATATTGATTTCATATATGATAAAGTAAGGTATTTTCATATTTTTTTGATTTTATACACCTCAGCTACTTGTATATATTATATGATTATGTTATTTTTCTTGTATCTTTATTACTTTCTCATGATTTCACACTCTTATGCTATGTTATATGTTTCATCATCTGATATTAAATAACCTTAAATCATGACATGTTGATATATTATTGATCCGTGTTCGTTTTAATTATATAATTCTCTAATGATCATGTTTTCTCATTTTATTTTTATCTAACCGTTTATGAGATTTTGATAATTTCTCTCTAATTGATCATTTGAGCCCACTTATTTTGTGTATTTTCATTCCAAAAGAAATGAAGATGAGTATGACTTAAGTGGATAAAGAAGTAGGTCTAGCGTGGTATGATTATAGATAAATGATCGTAGTTATTTTAAAATATATTATTCATGTAGATATTCCAAAAATAAATTAAACCACCAATTCTAGAAATTAAGTGATTATTGGGAGATGTAATTTTAAAATTTTGAAAATTATGTAAATAGATATCTTTAGTCTGGGTCATCTCACATGGTTTTGAGGCATATGTGTAAATTCTGTTTTATAAGAACTAGATTTGAAGGTGTGGTTTTGGTGTGCCTTGGTTATCAAGAAACCATTTCTTCCTTGTAAGATTTTAAAATATATTACAGAATATTGTTTCAGCCAGGTATGGACATGGGGAATGATTTGGAAGCCCGGTGAGCTCAGAATTAATTTTATAAAAAATTAAATATATTTTATATAATGAATAAATATTTTCATAAATATAATTGAATATCTCTTTAATTGTGTTATGAATCAGAAATATGATACCATTTTAGAATTAGGAGTTAAATTTTTACCCTAATCATGAAATATTGTTGGTGGGAAACAAAAATTCAGATGAGGTAGCCATTGGCAGGTACATTTAGTGGATTAATTAATAAGTTTATTTAATTAAATAATTAAAATCTGAAAAATTATTTCCATATATGAATACCATGTTATGGAATATCATTAGGGTTATCTATATAACCCAAGTATCATTGAGATGAGGTTTCACTATTATTCATTAGTGGAGCAAGATTGGAAGATGACTGGATAGAGATTGATTGACAATCTGTGGATATAACATATCTTTAACATCACCGGTAAATGTGTTCTTCACCAAAAATCATTATATAATCAAATTAGTTCTTGCCAATTGTGTTTTCGTCACTTGATTAAAATATTGATCTTGTTCTTATCTGCTCTAATTAGATCTATGATTAACTGGTCATTTTCAAGATAATATTTATCAAGTTAAAATTTTTATTTGATTTGTTCTTGATGATTCAACATTTCTCATCCCAAATATCCTATATCTGTGATCATTAGAAAAAAATTCCCAATTATTTATGTTCCTTCTTTCTGGTTTCTTTTACCCACCTATTCTTCATGTTCTTTTTCATTGGGATAGGGGGCCACAGTTTGAAATTTTTTGGTGGGTATGAGTGCGACTGAACCCTTGGTTTCATTGTGAATTTACACGTAAACCCAATATTACTACTTTGAATATATATTAGAATTTATTATAGGTACAATTGATTTATTCAAGGATCTATTATTTGAGGTGGTGATGGAAGTCGCATGGGAGGCATTCCCGACACACTATGAGATTCCTATGGGTGGAAAAATTCAGATTTTCAGCCATCAAAGCCTAGGAAATCAACATTAGGTGTCATTAAATTCTAATTTTGTGGATTGTTAGTGAAAATTAATAGAAATCATAGTGTTGGAAACAATTTTTTAATCCACATGAAAGAACATAACATTTAGTTAAAAACCCAACTATAAAAAATATAGTCTATATGAAAACATGTTGTGTTGATCCATGGATTTGGTGTCTTGTGTTTCTTAGTAGAGATAAGTATCACACACCATGTGGGACCCCCACACTCCTTGTGACCTCGTGTTGGAATAAAATTGTGCACTCTGAGAGTACATAGGAATTATCGCATCCAGACATAGGAAAACAGCAAGGTACATGAAATTGGAGAAGGCCAAGTACCTGGGCTGGGTCTCGTCTAGGTATATGGGGATGAGTAGGAGCACACTAAAATTCCCCTGGTGTCTGATACATTCCATGTGGTCCATTTACACAACATGTATGATAACATAGAAATTGATCCATGTCTAGAGGAGACATAGCTAGCAAGGAGGTAGGGTCACATGCAGTGTAGACCCCCATACATGTCATGTACTTCCCTACACAATGTCTATCACTCATATCAAATTCATTTTGTCACCAATTTTAGTCTGTGATTATCATATCTTGAGTATTTTTTCATATATAATTTTATAATGCCCTTCATAATGGATTTTTATATATGATGTGTTATGTCCCGAGTGGGACACCTATTTAGGAAATTCTTGACAATTCCAATGATTAGGTTGGATCATTGGGGAGTTTAGACTGATATGGTAAACCCCTTTCACACATGGGAATAATTCCACCATACATATTTTGTACATATATCGTAACCCTTGAGAGACTAGTGTATGGTTACTCAACCTTCTGAGTGGAACCCACCTGATGGGTTATGGTGTGGGTTCTCTACCTTTTGAGTGGGACCCCCTAAAAAACTAGGGTGTGGGTCGTCTACCAACTAATTGGACCCCCACACTCCCACCCCACAGATGGAAAAGGGCATGGGTCATTGGCCTTAAGAGTTTAATACCCCTTACATACTAGAGAATGGGTCCTTTGTCCTCTAAGTGGCAGCCCCATGATGGACTAGGGAATGGGTCCTATATCTATTGAGTGGAAACCCATGAAACACTAGGGTGTGGGTCCTTCACATAGTTACATATTTGGGAAAAAATATTCTATTCATGAGAGATAATCTTCTAGGAGTTGTTGGTAGATTCAAAATCTTAGGATGGGTTGTGAGATGGAGATCTCATGTCTCTCTCAATTTGTATTCTTATATGATCATATCTTTTTGGTGATGTTCTTCATTTCCCTCTTTCTTTGGGTTAAGTTGACTACTTCTATTGTGTCTTCTATTTTGTCCTCTTTAGTTTTCAGGGTGTCCTATTGTTTATGTATATACTCGTCCCTAAATGGGATTTTCCCACAATTTTTTTATTTTTCAAATAAAGAATTGGTTGGTGGGGGAATTGGTAGAGTATTGGGATACTATGGTGTATACATCATGTATGTTGGTTACTCTTATAGATTTGGAGAATAAGTCTCACAGTATTTATTTTCTATTTTTTCTCAGGTTAAGACACCTTTTCTGGGTCGGTGTGTATTATTCCATTTCATTTCTATATTATTCTATCTCATTCTTTTTTATTCCCTGGATTTTATTACATGCATGGTTTTTTCTAAAGATGTTATTGTCTTTTATTTTTATTACTCTTCAGATATTAATAGAGATAGTTTTTTGTGTGTGATTGTGTGTGTCTGTGTGTGTATAGGTACATTACGAAAAGGCCTCCAATATTAGTTATGTCTTTTCATCGTATATCGCTATCCCTTAGAATATGGAAGAGAACATAGGTTTGTTGTGGCCAGATCTTCTATCAGCTAAGTGGGCCTTGTTGGATTGGTTTTTTACATATTGGTATCATATGGTTGTTCAACCTCAAGATGGTGTGTGGTGTTTTTTCTCATTGGAGGATTGGTTTCGAACATTCTAAAATGGTGTCAAAGTGTATTGAGGGTGTCTTCATAGACCCGGAAGATAGTGTTGGTGAAAAAACTGACTTATCAATTCCCCAAGACTCTGAATACAAACTTGTAAAATATGGAATACCTATAAATTGTTTGTAGGGAAATTTGGTACATGTATCGTATAGGATTTATTCGTTTGATATTCTTCTTGAGTTAGTTCCCTTGTATATATATTTGATCGTTTGGAAGTGGTACATCTTGTGTATTATCAGGATGCCTATATAAATATTTCTAAAAGTTTTAATGATTCAGTTTCATGAAATTGGATTGATGAGTGATGAGGCCAACTTTTAGAGTCCATCTAATGATTTCTATCCTCTAATAGGGAAATAAGTATCACCCTTCCTCCCTCCCATCAAATGGTTGAGTGAATGATATGAGGAGGTTGAATATAAATATAGGATTAGTGAACTCAATGAGTTCCATCACCATAGGCCCTAAGGTTCAAAATTTATCTAGATCCATGGGTGGTGGAGGATTGGATTAAGTCGGTTATCTTTCTAATCATACCTATACAGACACCAAAAGAACATATGGATGTGCTAACATTCAGTATTTTATAAGGAGCAGTTGCACACCGGTGGAGTTTTGTCATGAAAACACATGATGAGTCATCAATCCCAAGTTCCTAATTCCAGAATCTATTTAGGGAGATTTAGCACCACTTGTACTTGTGTTGAGTTCATATTCAAGAGTTGTTAGAGCTACAAAAGGAAGGGATGACTATTTTTTAGTTTTCAGAAAGGTTTAATAATATTATGTGGAACTCACATGACATGATTCAGGATGGATACTTCTGATCATAGAAATTTGAGAAGGGTATCTATAGAGGCATCCAAGATAGTGTGGTACCCATGTGCAATCCCACATATACTAGAGTTCAAGAGCGGTCATTCATGATAGAGAGGTCCCTATCATAGAGATTCCATATAGCTAGATCTGGATGTGGTGATCATGGGGCTAAGTTGTTTATAGAATATAGTAGGCACTAGTTCATAGGGTCATGGAATAGGATACCTTAACATAGTAGGACTAATGAATCTGGTAAAGCGCCATAGAGGCCACCTAGATGACTAGGGAAACCTAGAGAATAGTAATGATTTTCATGTGATGGGTGTGGTGACATGTAACATGATTTCGTGACCCGACATTATAAGTAGATTAAGTGAAAAGTGGATGGATTTCCATTGTAGAGATAGTTACATGATTATGGATCTCCCTAGAGAGGCCAAGGTATCCTGTATGAAGATTTTATAGAGTAGGAGTGGGTGGGGACCCTAGAGGAGGATCTTGAAGTGGTGGATGATGTGATTTGGTACATCCACCACCACTATCATCAAAACGACCACGTCAAGATCAAGGAGCTGGCAGTCAGGATGGAGGCTAAGTGTAGTCTATGGAGGCTTAGGACCTAGCCACCCATGAGTTGATTTGAGGTATGGTATTTGTTTTTTGAAATATATATTTGGTACTAGTATACACATGCATGATTAATTTCTTTATTTTCTAACTATTGGATTGAGAGCCATAGCTCCTAGTTGATACTTTAGCTCAGCATCTTTGGCTTATGGTTCCAATGGGGAAAGTTAATTCTATATCACTTATCTACTAGTAGTGTGAGAAATTGTCTGGAAGAGAGAGTTTCTAATGGGACATCATGGTCATCACAATGAGACTATATAATTCCATCCTTGGTATGGAAAGGTTTTCTATGGTCCAAGCTCAGATCGGCTGTCACCACAGATCAGTCTGATGGATTCAGCTAGTTGGGATGATAATCTCCTTTACGAGATATATATATATATATATCATGGTAGAGCTAGTGGGTATTTCAATTAGTAAAATTCTTACCATCACCCATAAATTTGTGAGTTTATACCTTGGAAAAATAGGCTTTTCAGGCATCTGGGTTCCTTTTGTCATGGGGGATTATTTGAATGTCATTATTGAGGATGTTCGGGGACTACCAGTGAGGTGGTATATGGAGTTTTTTTATCGAATTTTACCCTAGTAATTCCCTGATATCTTTTAAATCATATCAAATTACCCCTCTCGAGCTCCGAGATCTGAGGGTGTAGTATGAGGACATTCGAGAGAAGGGTTTTATCAAACCCAACTTGCCCCCAGGGAAACTCTACTATTGTTAATTGAAAAAGGTGGAAATGATCTTGTATCTATATATTGATTATCATCACCTTAATCAGGAAATGTTAAACAAAATATACCACTAACCGAGGATAGAAAACCTTTTTGATTTGTAGCGAGGTGTTAGATAGTTTCCAAAGATAAAGGTTCCAGACATAGTAGAAGCCACAAGTTGATCATGCCCAACATTTCATTATGTCATGAATGATGATTAATCCAAGATTTACATGATGATAAACACATGTATCAAAACATTAAATTGATGAATATAGAAAATGGATAAAATTATAAGAGATAGAGCACAGGATTGTCACAAATTATTTATAATTAAATTAAGAAATTGAAGAATTACCTTGTGTGGAATTATTTCTTCATTGATGGATCGAAAAATTAATTTATGTTATACCATAAATTCATTAATGGAATCAATATTAGATTCCATCAAGTAGTGATTCACATGTTTTTCACAAATAAATGAATTCCACTTCCTGAATATCTAGGTTCTTTAATGGAATATCCTATCAGTTTCATAGTTCAACTTTGGTCACCCTAAGAATTATATCCAAATCATTCTAACTGATCTCTCTAGACTCGAGAGTGGAAGGTGGAGAAAGATTGCTCACTATTCTTGAGATCATTCTTGGAGAAGATAGATATTTAGGGCATTGAGAGGATTTTATTAATTTCTTTGTACACAACAAATGAAATCATTTGGGTCGCTAGAAAAATAATATGTACAGATATATACCACTAGTGTTACAAATAAATAATTTCGCAAGTTTCCTTTAAAATTTATTTTATCCCTGTAGAACCCCATGTCTATAATAATAATGTGATTATTATTTATTGACATACTAAAAACTCACAAATTAAATTAAATATTATTTTGTCAAAGAATATCCCGTGTCTATTATTTCCCCCAGAACCTACAAACTCGGTCTACCACTATAACATAATATTTATTGGACCTTAAATAATAAAAAATTATTTAGTAAATAAAAAACACTAAATTATTTGAAAATTAAAAAAATAAATATTATATTCACTAAATAGAAAATAAATATTCATTAAATATTATGCTCACAAAATATTCTCGTGAATAGATCATGACAGAATATATACCAAAAGGGAAACTTGAATGATTTTCAAACCACATATGGTGACAATATTTATTCAACTTGTTAAATAATAAATAATAATATATTATTTAACTAGGATTTTGGATACACAGAGTGTGTGACCCTCAAGGCATCTTTCTAAGTGGCATTAGGTGAAGAAGCCTGAAGTCCAAGGTTAGCATCTAGAAAATCTCCAAGGAACCAATAGTGAATGAATTTAATGTCTCAACAACATAATACCTCATAGAGATTCCTAATGTTTAATATAATCCTATTATCACTATATTACTAATCTAGTAGGTTTCATGTTGGTTCCACCAATCTATGTGCTTGATGTCACTTTCTTTGAATTTATAGAAAATGATCTTTTTAATAGAACACCATGGCCACAAATTTATTTAGGCTATATCATTTCCATAAAAGGTCCTAATATATTGACTTCCATTAAAATAGGGATAGATCCTTTCTCTCATTATTCATTAATGATATATTACCCATGACACGCCCAATGTATTCTACCTCACCATGAACATATAACGTCATGATTTTCATCAAAACATTGAATTAGGGGACTTATAATACTCATTTATAAAAATTATAAAATCTAAGGATCAATACACACATCCACAAATAAGAAAATCCAATGAAATCTATAAATGTGAATTTCTTATTATCTTGTCTTGTTCTTATAATATCCTACTATAGTTATTACCAACAGAATACCCCATGAGATGGTGCCTCAAAGTCTTATCAGTCTAAAATCCGAATAACCTAAATAATTTTTGTCACTCCAATTGCTTTATCCAACTATACAGCAAATATTTAAGAATATTTTCATTGCACTTATGGGTTCTCATCATAGTAGGGAAATACTATGACCTTTTAGTGTCACAAATACTCTGATGAAATTATCACAAACTATGATACATAGAATAAAAATCATTATTGATAATAAGTTTATTAATATTAAAAACAATGAATACAGGTTATCATAAATTACACAAAATACGGTTTTAGGGAACCGACTACAACAGACTCCCACTTTCACTCAGGCAACTCATAAAAACTTTCATGCCTATATATCTAACATGATACTCATGCTTCAGATGAGATAGGCCTTTATTCAAAGGGTTCGTCACATTTTATTCTGTGTGAACTCTACTTATAGAATCAGCACCCCTTTGAAAATCCCCCCCAAGTGGTTATACTTATAGACTATTTTTCTTCCTATTAGTGTGTCCTTAGCTCTTTTGAAAGAGCCACCAAAATAGTATTATCACGAAAAAATGTGATAGAGTACATACTGAAAGGTATGGCATTAGTATCCTAGAAAATACTTCATATCCCAACAAATTTCATGGTTGTATCAGAAGCCTCTTTATACATGGACACAACTATAGAACCAGTAAAAACTGGATTCTTTGAACTATTCGATCCCACATATCCTCTATTAAGAGATAGAACATACCCTAACTATGAATTTAGATCATTTAGATATTTTTTAAAACAAGAATCTATATAACCCATTATTTCCAACTACTTTCCTCCTCCATACACCAATAATATATCCTTAGTTCTTATCATATACTTGAGGATTTCCATAACTGTAGACCAAAGTTGTTCTCTTGGATCATCTTGATATCTTCCTATCATACTAAATACATAGACAACATCAAGTCTAGTGCATAAAAATGCATAAATTATTTTTCATATCACTGAAGTGTATCATATCATACTCATTCTCTCTTTCTCTTTTCGTGTTTAAGGACACACATTCTTAGAATGATGTATTCCATATGGAAGTGTAACAAATCCCCTCTTGGATTTTTCCCTACTAAATCCCTTTATTATCTATTCAATGTATGTACTTTCACTTAGTCCAAGAAACCTATTAGATTTAACAAGAATGATCTTGATCACTAGAATATAGGATACTTCACCTAAGTACTTCATGGAGAATCAATTTTTCAAATAGTACTTAAGAGGTATAAATAATAGTATTTCATTTCCAATAAGTAATATGTCATCAACATATACTAATAGGATAATGATCTCATTCCCAAAAAACCTATTGTAAGCAAATGTATCACATTATTTCTTATCAAAAAAAATTTCATATAGCCACATCGAATCGAATGTTCCATTACATTGATGCTCTATTCAATGCATCAATGGATCTATGAAAATTCTAATCATTTCTGCAACACCTAAACTCACAAACCTTTCTGGTGGTGTCTTGTATACATCTGTTTGATTGTTCCCATTATAGAATGAAGTTTTGACATCCATATTCCAAATTTTATATTAATGGTAAGATGTTATGGCACGTAGAATTATGATTGATTTAAATATGTAAACTAGTCAAAATGGTTCATTCTATTCAATTACTTGATGTTTTCTAAAACCTTTAGCCACTAGAAAGGATTTATAGGTATTTACTTTACCTTCTAACTGCAGTTCTCTCTTGAACAACCATTTTCACGCTTCAAGCATTACATCAACCAGCCTATCGACCAAAACCCAAACATGATTTTGATACGTGGAATCCATTTCCGAATTCATGGATTATTTCCACCATGTAACTTTTGATCTCTATATTACTTATTTTTAGGAGTGACTATCATCATTTTCCACTAATAATGATTCATCATCTTTGTTGACTAGAAAATTGTATCTATCTACTTCTCTTACCTCTCTAGTGCTCCTACATAGTACTTGTTTTTAGGAACTATTTATTCAATGGGGACCTATGGAAACTGTTCCTATAACAACTCCTATGAATCTTGATCATCAACTTCTTCAAAGTTAATATTTCTCTAAAAATACTTTATGAATATTTTCTCCCACTAAATAAAAAAAGATTTTCCATAGACAATCACTTTTTTGTCTGATGTATTGTATAGGTAGTATCCCTTTGTTTCTTTAGAATACCCTATAAAGATACAATTTGTTCCTCGAGGTGCTAGTTTGTTTCTTGAGAAGGAATTAACTAATGCATCTTAACCACATACACATGTATATGAAAAAATAGGTTTCTTTCAATTCCATAACTCGAAGGGAGTTCTATTTTCCACTTTAGTTGGTACTCGATTTAGTGTTTATGCCATAGTTTGTAATGCATATCCCCCAAAGGATAATAAAAGATCTACATAACATGTCATCAACTTGATCATGTATATAAGGGTATGATTCCACCTTTTTCAAACACCATTCCACAGTGGTGTGTATGGTAGAGTGATTTGAAATAAAATCCCAAACTCCACACTACTATAAAATGCACCATTAATAGCTCAGATATTTAGTTGCACTAGAAAAATGTTCTCATAAATCCCATCTTTACCCGCACTAAAAAAACACTGAGTAAATAGTATATATTTAATATAGATATATAAAATGAAGATATTCTAATAATTAAACAAAAAAATTAAAATGAACAAATGAAAAATTGTTTAAAATTTTATTAATTAAAAAATTATTTATAAAAATAAATAAGTACAACATATATATATATGAGAAATGGTAATAAATAATATATATTAAATATATGTATATATATTAACATTTTAATTAAAAAAACATTAATGGATTATCCATTTTTAATATTGTATGATTTTTCAATTTAACATACATCAAACATTGTGCGTTACATTGATTTCACGTGTGTGTATATATATATATATATATTGAATTTTTATATACCAACAGACACAAAAATATATTTAGGCAATATATAGAGACACAATAACTAAAAATTTATGTAATTTATTAAAATTTTAGTATATTTGAGAATTTTCATTATAACATGATATATTATGTTTTTAAATGGTCAATTTTATATATTTATTTTTAATAATATTATAGTTAGGGTATTAATTTTTTGTGTTCTTTTATTTTATATTTTATTTTTGTATTTGATCATTTTATATTAATTATTTTTTATATTTATTTATTTAATATGTTTTATTATTTTCATTATATATGTATCCATTTTTTAAATAATATATATTTAATTTATAAAACATACCCAGTGATAAAAATATTTTTAAATTGTACTCATTTTGAATTATTTAATCTCACTCGTTTTTAAAATGCATGTATTCAACATTATATATCCACTAATGATGTTAAAAATATATATGTAAATAAATATATTTATAAATTTATATTTACTATATATATTTATATATTTATATATTTATATATTTATATATTTATAATTATTATAAATAATTATCATTATTTTTTACGTAGTATTTATATAATTATAAATAAATAATTGTATATATTTTTAAAAATAAAATTATAATAAATATATTTAAATAATTAAAATTATATATCCTTTATCAGCGCAAAAAATTTATCACTTATAAAAGGGATATTTATCAGTACTATTAAAACATATCTTTATCAATGCTAAAACATTGGCACTAATAAATGTCTCTTTTATCAGCGCTTATCATTTTAGAATTTATAACAGGGGTCTTTATCAATTATTTTATGAAAGCACTATTAGAAGTGTCTCTGACCTATTTAAAAGAACCCTAATCGTGACTTGGTCAATCCTAATTCTCAAAATCTCACAGAACTCCTCTACTACCAATGTGACTCCTCTACATTCCCTTGGACGAATCTAAGATATAATCTAATGTATGTTATTTTTTACTTTTCCTTTATCATTGTTTGTTTTTTTGGGTTCTCTGTTTTTTATTTTTACACTATTCATAACCTTGATGAACCCTACATCTCATCTCCTCACCATTGTAATAAAATGATTGGTTCTATTTAATCTTTTTTCTCTATAGATAATGGTTCCGAAGAAATAAAAGGATGTTTTCATGTGGTATGGTCAGTTGATATATGTGTATGGGCCTGTATGGATAAATAAAATTGATTTCACGCCTAATGATACTATAAAGTTAATGTTATCTATATCCCTTATCTTTGACATTAGACATTAGTGATCATAAAGTGTGTCTAATTTGATTTACTGACCTGAATTTGGAACAATTTTGGTATTGTAGGTCAAAAATGTTACGAAATAGAATCATAGTGATACTAAGGGTATTGGTACTGAAAATTTCCAAAATAAAAATCTTCACAAACATAATAAGTAATCCATAAATATGTCTAGATAGAATAATTATGTTGGTTACTTGAGTTACTATATGAATTCTAGGTTGGTTTTTTTTATTTTTCCCTTGACCAATCTTCTCTACTTTTGTGCCTCTTATTTAGAAGTTGATAGGTATATGAATTAGTAATAATAAAACAAAATTGACATTCTTATGTGTTTTTTTCTAGAATCAATTATAATTTTTTTAATAGAAAAATGAATAATAAATAAATATAATATTAATATTTTCTTATTAGTGATGATTAATTTTATATAACAAATTATTTGATTGAGTTTATTTCTTAACCCGCCTTATCGATAAGATTAGTTAATTATTTGATACTTATGTTTAAATGAGTTCTTCTAACATCTTTTAAATTAAATTTAAATTATGAAAATAATTATTAAAGTGGAAATAGTAGAGAGATAGGGGTAGAGGGTTAGAGTTTAAAATAGATTATTTTTTTCCTATTTCTGAAAGATTATGGTTTTTTGGAAAGGGAAAATTAGGTGAATCTCTACATTAATATAGAATATGTCACCACTCGAACCCCTAGATCTATAAAGGAATGATCCAAAGGAACCATCCTCTATATGGTAGAACATATATTGATCCTCATTTCCTAAAGCTAATTTTAGATCTACATCTAGCTATGTGGTATAATTTCCCATGATGAGAACCTATAATATATATAGTTACTCTAAGATTTTATAGTAATATATTAGAGTAAAAAATTTAGTATTGAAATGAATGTATTCCTTTAATTTATAATATTAAAACAATTCTAGATCGATACTTTGCATAAGATCAAAAATTCACCCTTTAAATGGATGTATGTTATTGGATGGATCCTATGATGGGTTAAAAAAATATCCCAAATTGGAAGGTGAGGAATCCTTGAGTAGACAGAAGTGGTGTCAAATATAGTTCTGGTGAGATTCATTTCATTAAGCTCATTATGTTTACGTTATTCCAATTCCACTTCAATTGAGGATAATTTTTGATTTATTCCATTAGTGTGTGTTCCTAGGACAATTTAATCCTTATTGCCTCTTTAATGTGAAATGTTTCAATCGATATGGTTTGTTAGGAAACCCCCAATGGTCCTTTTGAGCTATTCCTTCTGTGTAGGGTCCCTAGATATGGTCGGTAGATTATTTATGGTAGATTAGTCTGTGGATGATTCTATATAGGGTTATTATATGGTGATTGGTACAATCCTAGTATATTATACTCTTGTCAATGGTCTTAGGACACAGAACATTCATATTCTTTATTTATGAGTATCTTAAATTCCATCTAGGATTCAGATTGGAACTTATTCATAATTTTATTAACATCATAATTTTATATAAGTGAACAAATCAATAAAGAGTAATCAATTTCAATTTTATTTATGAGTATCTTATCTATCTATCTCTCTCCCTTACCTATACCTACACAATGCCACCCCTACTTTTTAAACTCATTCCAGCATTATAAGATACCACTTCGAACTAAATCACCATCCTTTAATATGAAAGAAGCCTACAACACATAATATTTGTTAGAAACATAAATAAATTTTCATAAAACCAGACCACAGGGTTCACAAATTAGGTTGTGTAAATAAGGATTCATTTTGGTTATATAGATTTACAATACAATACACTTCGTGCATAAAAGTCCACGATTGCATGAATCGTTCATGAAAATTGTTACTATCTTGAACAAAGAAATAATAATTCTATACTAAATTACAACTAATATTCACTATCATTATTTAATCCATCCTAAGACACTTGATTGCCTTCTATATCTTGAGGATGGATTGGACTCCCACCTTCAAACTATCCTTCCTTCCATCATTGTGTTTCCAAAGTTCCTTAATGACAAACATCCCACTCAGATTGTATTCATTAATATTCATTAAATATAATTACATGGATTTTAATACCACATTGACCATATCATTTTTTAAATCTTTCATCCTTTCATCATCCTCATTTACTACTTCCTGGGAACGCAAAAAAAGAAACTGAAAAATTAATTAAAATATAATGAATGTGTTTGTTTGGTTTCGTGATATGTATTTTCTCATACTACTCTCTCGGTTACTTTTGACAACACTTTATCAAAAATTACTTTTCTTTTGAGTGTGTCCACATTGGATACTATTAAAAAACGTTGGCTAAACATACTCGAACAAGAATGAAAATATAATCAGTCATCTTATCTCACTCTCAAAGGTATTCTAGTGATAATGAACAGAGCCCTCCATCCTTATTTTCTGCTATATCTTCAAGGAACATTATCTTATTAACTTGTATAAATGGCCGTATTTCAAGCTCTACCATCTGAATCACATCAATACCACCAAAATTTTGTGTCTCCTCTAATCCCTACCAAAAAAAAACATTTATAAAGAAGTGACAAACAATAAATGATTGTGAGTGGAAGTAAATTACTATGAGTGGAAGTCTTGTGTACATTCTATGTTTATTATTTCATTTTTATAATGTAATATGTTAGATTCCATAATTAAAATATTATTTTAGTTATTTTCTATCCTTAGTGGAAACTCGACATTCATCTCACAAATAGTTATTATTGTCATTTGTTTCTAAAGACTAATCCCCCAACTCTTCTATGTTTCATGAACTTCTCTAAGCAGTTTTCATCCAAAATAATCATGGGATGAATTTTTGTTGGAGTAGTTCAAACCACATAGGTTGATGTCCAAGAAATATGGGAGATGAATAACCAAAAACAAAATTCAATAATAACAATTTTGGATGTATGTCATCAAGGAACATTAGAACAACAATTATGGGATGAAGGATAGTTTGAAAAAGTGGGTCCAATCCATCATAAATACAAGTAAGACAATCATTGTTAGGGGATGGATTAAATAAATGTAGTGAAGGATATTTGTATTGTATTATTGAATGAGTATATCTATGTACAAGACATAACAATTTTCATGATGATTTAAGAAATTGTGTACTTTTATACATAAAGTTCATTACATTGTTGTTATTCAAGAAAAATTAAATGTTTGACTACTCAGGCAGACAATGTCTTCTACACCTGATGATGTTTCCAATCTTGAGGAAGAACAAATTATAGATGATGAAACTGAGGAATTATTAGGGGATCAAAAACATGTTGTGGAAAAAAACAATGACACAACATCATAGTGCTAAAAAAAATTCATGGAAACATTCCATTGTAAAAAATTTGAGGTCGGTTTGAATAAATATCATCAAACTATTGACACCAACATGTCAATTTTCATTAGTTATCTTAGGATCACTATGAGGATGAATGTGTAGATGGATATTGATTCATTGTGTTGATTCCAGGCTGCAATGAACGAAATAATTTGTAAAGATATAATGGTAATGTTACAATATAAATTCTCTATTTAACTGAAAATTTATATAATGAAACATTGATTTAAATTTCATTATTCCTTGAAGACATCATTGATTTTAAAATATTTCCTTATGAAATTTCTCTTAATTTCCGCTCTAAAATCTCAAAGAGGCTTTTAGACTCTTCTCACAAAGTTACATCTTAGGGATGCTAAGGGAAAAATAAATCCCAACCCCCCACTTAGTTATTCACAACTTAAAAAGCTGTAAACAAGGACCAGATTCCTCAATCACCACAATTAGAACTCATTTTAGGTGCATTTCAATCAATAGTATTTTATTGGAAATTATTTATTTTATCCAACTTGATTCAAAATTGTTAATTTATGAAAGATCAAAATAGTGTTGAAAATAATGAATGTGCTTCAAAACCAACATACCCCTAATGAAAATCAAGTATAGCGAATAATCCATTAGATAAAAAAATGGTTTATTTCTAAAATAAAAAATAAAAGTTAAATTATGTGATATGAATCAATATATGTTCATTTGTTTATATGTTTATTGATTAATCAAATTCTTAATCCACTTCCATCCCAGGTTATATTCTATGCAAGAAGGATTCTGTAAATTAAGAAGGTAAATTAGTTGAGGAAAACACAAAATCAGTATAGTAATAATGTGTAATAATGACATAATTGTAATTTATTATGATTTATGAAAATATTATATAAAAATATCTATTATTTGTTCATATTTTTTATATGGTTTAGAAAAATGAATCATCATGACCATACCAGAAGAAAAGCTAATTTCAGTAGCTTTGAAGTGGCCTAGACAATATGGTTGTGTTAGAGGATTTGGTATTAGAGTCTCTCCTCACATATATTTTGAGAAGATAAAACCACATGAAGGTACATATAATATGATGAGACGATTGCAGACACAAATAGACTCACTGTGAGATATTATTTTGTGGTGTGGTTTCATAGACCAATGTATAAGAATGGATCAAAGCAATCCAGTGATGGAGAAAAGATCCACACATGAACCAAATGACCCCACCTACATTGAGGGTATATATTCCCCCCAACCAAATACCTAAGCTAGGGTAATCAATTTTCTCATTACCCTTTATCCAAAATGTGAATAAAAAATATCTGATAACTCTATATTATTAAAATTATGCATGGTATATTTATATTTGATTGGTATCTGTCAACACCCACTTACTGATGTGTTGTAATGGGTATAGTGTATAATATCTCGGGAGACCAGCTACATAATAAATACCTCCCAAAATGTCATATGAGAGTGGGGATTGAGGTATCTTATGATTCAACTTCTAAGTTGCATGTTCCACCTGAATGTTCGGATATTACAACAATAAAAACTTATTTTAGATCTTTCAATGTACGGTCATGTAATATTATAAAGAAACCACAGGTACATACTTAACAAATTTTTTTATATGAAATATATGTAATGATTGATGGTAAAAGGTCCAAAGTCGGCTATGATATTACAGATAGATAAAGAGGTGGGGAAACAGAAGGATGAATCAATAAAATCTAGTGAATTAATCAAGAAAACCAAACAACCATCCCAGAGTACCTTCTCCATACCAGTTCCAGAGAAACATTTATTATCATTACAACATTATACAGACACCACATTTAAAGATAAAACTTTGTCTTACATTGAATATGAAGAAGAAATATATGTAGATTCCTTAATAGTCAGAATTGGTATTGAGGTGCTAAATGCAATTATCAAACATGAATGGTTGGGTATATTAGTTTTGAATACATACATATGGTATATTTTAATAATACCACTGTCCAAATAGTTAGCTAATATTTTTATTAGAGTTAATAACTATTCATATTTTTTAAAGACGTTTATATCACAACTATATAGAGGGAAGATCATGAGAAGAACATTTTTGATTCATTAATACCAGTATCATTTCTATGTCAGAACATGCTATGAATTAGAAAGAAATTAATAAGAAAAAAGTTTTGTTACTCAAAGCATTTAATAAAAAGAATTAGACAAAATACACTATTTTATACCTACAATACAAAGTTAAAACTCTATAATCTAATTCCATAAAATATATATTTAATTTTTTTCATTACATTATTGTTTTCCTTTTTTTAGGATGAACTCGATACTGATAGCAGTCATCATGGACACCCCAAATTTTAATTTTTGGGATCCAATGAATGGGTATGCAACAAACCGACCACACGTGATGGTTATTGTGAGTATTTAATACACTTAAATAAACATTTTATAGATAAAATTAGAATTATATGTACATAATGTCTTAAAAATAATTTTTTTTATGATAGGGTGATCTCAAAATATAGGATAGATCGTGGCATGAAGCTAGTGTCTCAAGGGATAAAGCCGGTGGATTACTAAAAATGGAAAACAAATTAAGTTATATATGTAAACATTTAACTATAAAAACATTTTAAAACAATTTACATATTTTGGTCGGTGTTTCTGCAATTTATGAAAAAAGATAATGAAAATGATTGTGGATATTAAGTTTTCAAATTTATGATAGAAATCATAAAACAAGAAAATAACAGAATCCCCCAATAGTTAGTTTTTGAAGGTAATTAAAATTTCATTAAATATATTTCATAACCCTTTTTTCTATATTTTCTTATTTGTATCAAGACTGGTGACAACCTAGTTACTAAAAATAAGAATTACATTCCTTTATAGTTGAGTGGGCTGTGTACATATTTTCAAAATATATGCTGACAAAAAATTTAGGTGATTACATACTATTTTGGTGATCTAGTCTGATTTATAGCCTTTGAAATATATTTGGGTTGTGAATAATTAGTGTTAGAATGGTTATATATTATTTTTTCTCCCTTTCTCAAGGAGAAGAATAATAGAGGAAATCAGTTTGTTTAGAAGCATTGACCTATAAAAAATAAAATTGAAGGGGAATCATGAAGGAAATGGTGGAGGTGGAGAAAGAGGTGGATATGGAAGTA
Organism: Viscum album; assembly: GCA_963277665.1. Classification (NCBI taxonomy): domain Eukaryota; kingdom Viridiplantae; phylum Streptophyta; class Magnoliopsida; order Santalales; family Viscaceae; genus Viscum; species Viscum album. The sequence goes on along the minus strand of OY728121.1, from coordinate 1,398,894,809 downwards.
GAGGAAGAGGCAGACTCAAAGGCAAAGTTGAAGGTAGAGTTAGAGTCGGAGACTGATGTGGAGGAGGAGGAGCCTGAGGCAGAGACCGAGGTGGAGACTGAGGATGCGGAGGATAAGAAGATTTTTCTATGAAATAATAAAATTATTGGGAAAGAAATTATAATTAGGATCAAACCATGATTGTGTTTGAGAATAATTGTATAAACACAACGGGAAAAAAGACCTATTACCACAGTTCAAAACCATGGTAATAGGCCCCAAAACCATGGCCCTAGGCTACGACCACAGTTTGCGACAACCATGGCTACTATCATTGTGCCAGTAGGTCCTAGCCTATTGCAACAATTTTAACAGTGGAAATAGATTCCTATAGCCATGGTTTTGAAAACTGTGGCAATAGGTCTTAAACACTACCACCGTGGTAGTTGACTTATGGCTATAGCTTAAACTGTGGCTATAGGAACCTATTTCCATGGTTTTAACCATGGTTATAGCCTTAGTAAACTGTGGTAATAGACTAAATACAAAATGTCACCAGCATTTTTTGATCCCTGCACCTTTTCTCGACAAACCAGAGTACTTACCACTACACTGAGTGACATTATGGGTATATATATATGTGTATTATGATATATATATTAATATAAACCATGGTAATATCCTAAAAAAGTGGAGGTAGGTCTTCCCGCCAATTTTTTTGTGGGAAATTTTTTTCCCGCCAATGTGTGGGAACCCTGTTGACATGGTTTTGAAAAACTGTTTCAATAAGCCATTGAAAAAACTGTACTATAGCCACGGTTCTAAAAATGTGGCTATAAGCCATAAAACCGTGGCTATAGCCACTACCTATTTCCACAGCTTTGAAAATAATGGACATAGGCCATGATAACTGGCTTATTGCCACAGTTTTAAATCTGTGTCAATAGGCCACAAAAATCGTGGTTATAGCCACCTATAGAAACGGTTTTAAAACTGTGGATATAGGTCTGTGGTAGTAGCCTCATTTTCTATTTGTGAAAAGTGTACACAACACTTTTCATTTAAGATAAGATTCATTATGAAAGTGTTTCAGGTGACTTTATGAAATAATTTTTTTCACCACTTAACTTGATAATTTGGGACAATCATTCATAATACACTTGTGACATCTATGGGTCTGTCTCATGTCAAACCCACACATGAAACCACCTGTATGGTTTAAAGAGAGTGTTTCTAGTTTAAAATAACATTTTAGTAAAAAAAAGTGGCATACTCAAAATAGAGGAAACACATTTTAATTATTTTGATACTTTAGAAAAATGACCCATGATTCATTTGGGATGATTAGAAATCATCTAACCATAAATCTAACACACGGTGTGACCAGTATGACTCCAAGTGTGTCTTTTTATTCAAAATTGACATTAATTTAACTGAAAAAAAAACTAACACACTCAAAACCCAGAAAACATATTCATATCATTTTTGTACTTTATTAAAACGATCCATAGGTCTTTTTGGAATTATAAATTAGTCACACCTCAGTCTTATTCTTACTGTGACCGGTATGGCGCCAAGTATCCATAATCAATTTAAAATTGAAATTTTAATACAAAAAATATTCACTCACTTAAAACTGAGAAAACATGCTTGGATTATCTTGATAATTTGGTATAAAGATTCATAATTATTTTTTGAGGTGTCTCAATCAGACTCATTTCAAACCCACATAGGATTCCACCTGTATGGCTCAAAGTGTGTGTTTCCAGCATAAAATTACTGTTTAGTGAAAAACACAAGTGGCTTAATCAAAAATATAAGAAAAAAATTCTGATTATTTTTAAACTTTAGGAAAAAGATCAATGAATCAATTGGAACATGTAGAAATCATCTACATCTCAATCTGACACACGGTGTGACTGTTATAACTCCATATATGTATTTTCAATCAAAATTGACATTAATTTTAATGAAAAAAAACAACTAACATACTCAAAACCAAGAAAATTCGTTTGTATTCTTTTGGTAATTTAAAAAAAATGATCCATAATTAATTTTGGATGTGTAGGAATCATCCTCATCTGAATCTGATGCACCATGTGATCAGCAATACTCCAAGTGTCTGTTATCAATTCAAAATTGACATTTTAATACAAAAAATATCCCTCAAAGAATACTATGAAAACATGCTCGGATTGCCTTGATAATTTGGGACAGTAATTCCTAATTAATTTATGACATGTAAGGATTAGTCCCACATAATACCCACACACTATACCACCTGTATGGATGAAAGTTCATGTTTCGACTTTAAAATGACATTTTAGTAAAACAACAAATAACACGAACTCAAAATAGAGGAAACAAATTCTAATTAATTTTATAATTTTGAAAAAAGATTCATGTGTCATTTGGGAAAGTTATAACTCATATTCACTAAAATATGATGCACAGTGTCACCGTTATGACTCCAAGGGCATATTTTTATTCAAAATTGACAATAATTTTATTGAAAAAAACAATTCACATACTCAAACAGAGAAATCAAATTAATATCGTTTTGTTACAATAGATAAATGATCCATATGTCATTTTTTCATGTAGGAATCATCACCACCTCAATTTGAATCATTGTGTGATCAGTATGACACCAAGTGTCAGTTATCAATTTAAAATGACATTTTAAAACAAAAAAAGTGTCACTCATTGAAAACTTGTAAAACATGATCAGATTGTCTTGATAATTTTAGAAAACATTTAATAATTAATTTTTGATGTGTATAGATAATTATCATGTAAAATCCACACATGGTTCCATAGGTATGTGTCAAAGTGTGTGTTAGAAAGTTAAAATTATATTTTAGTAAAAAAACACAAGTCACAAACTCAAAATAGAGGAAACACATTATAATTGTTTTAATACATTAGAAAAATGATCCATGAGTAATTTTTGAATTTTATTAAATAGAATAACCCTTAATATGATTTATGGTGTGACCGGTGTGACTCCATGTTCATTATTTTAATTCAAAATTGACAATAATTTTAGAGAAAGAAACTACAGACAAACTCATAACTGAGAAAACACATTCATATTGTTTTGGTACTTTGGGGAAAAAATAAATAAGTCATTTTTGATGCGTAGGAATCGTTCTCACCTCAATTAGACACACGGTGTGACGAGTATGACTCTAAGTGCATATTTTTATTCAAAATAGACATTAATTTTAATCCAAAAAAACCCACATACTCTAAACTGAGAAAACACATTATAATTGTTTTTGTATTTTGGGAAATAATCTATAAGTCATTTTTGACATGTATTAATTGGTCACACCTCAATCCAACTCACGGTGTAACCGGTAAGACTCCAAATGCACATTTTATTCAAATATACATTAATTTTAGTAAAAAAACTACTGAATACTCTATAATAGTTTTTTCTTTTATTTTTGTTAGATATTTTATTTCATTTAAATTCAATATTTTCATCTTATTTTGGTCATTTCTATTCTTTTTTTCCTGATGTAATGTGTTGTTACCGCACAATTCACCTTTTTCTGGTACTGTAGTGTGATGTAACATAACACTACAGTTTTCACCTTTATCAGTGCTACTAAATGTGCTCATAATGAGAGCCTTTATCAGCACATCTAAAATCACTGACAAAGGGGATATTTTTTCAGTGGTAAATAAAAGCTCCGGTAAATGGTGTCTTTTATCAGTGATTTTAAAAGCATTGATAAAATTATTCTTTATTAAGGCAATAATTTTCACTGATAACGATACACTTTATCTACGATTTTCTAGCACTGATAAAATTTTTGGCCCTTTAACATCATTGATGTTGTCAACACGTTTCTAGTGATAATAAAGGCATATTCTAGCACTGTTAAAGGCATGTTTTTAGTGGTTCCTATATGAAGTCGACAAAAACTCAGTTAGGAAATTTTCCACCTTAATATGAACAATGATCCATTATCTTCCTTCATAGTAGATTCTCTACTTTATTTGTGAATTATATGAATTTATCCAAGGAATCAGACTTATACCACATTAAGTAAATAAATCCACATCAACCCATTTAATAATTAAAAGTTATTAAGTATTAATATACGTGTCAGGATTCCATAGGAAATGGTACACACACATCAGTGTGTACTAATCCTAGAAAATATATTCCACTTTCACCCTAAACACCGAATATCAGTTGTTTATTTATCCTTATAAATAGTCATGACATTTTTTAAGTGGTTTTATCTTATAATATTCTAAATAACCATCTTTAAAGAGATTTTTCAAAGGATTATAATTTACATGGCCAAGACAGTGATGCCAAATCTGGGTCTTATATGAGTCGTGCAGACAAGATTTATTATCAATTAACAACACCTTGTTTTCATAATATAATACATAAATACCATTATTTGAATGCTTCATATCATAAAATATTTTTTCATCATAAAGGAAAAAATATTTATTTAAAAACATCAAAATAAAACCATATGTATCAAGGAATAATAGAGAAATTATGTTTCTAGTAATAGTTGGTACGCTATAACAACCACTTAAAACCAATATCATTCACATATTCAATGAAAGGTAGTAGTCACAAATGGATAGAGAATCCATCCCCACACCATTTTAAAATCATAAATCCACATATCTTATAGAAATATTTCATAATATACATGGTTCCTACACTTGGATAAGAAGGTGAGAACCACAGGCTGTATCTTATACTCAATGTGTAGATATTGAAATAATAAACTCGATAACAAATGAACATATGGATTCCCATTTTTCTGGGTGATTTTATTATTTTGGAGGCCCTAATTTCCACATGAAAAACATACTTCCAACTTTTCATTACCCTATCTTTAGATCTTCCTCTTCTTGGAAGCACAGTTCTCCAGAGCTTCAGACTTTTTATGAGACTTGTTCCCCTCCACCTTGTTCTTATTTTTCTTATTTACCTTATGGAATGTCAGTTTGTCACACCCCATGTTCTTATCCAATTGGTCAATTAGGGTAAAAAGTCCCCAAATACACTTCTCATTATTTATCATGTTATAATTAACAACAAAACTATATAAGGTCTTTGTTAGTGAGGAAAGTATGAGATCATTGTGAAAAACAATAGGGAATTTAATCCCAAATATGTCTAATTATTCAATGTATCCAATAAGCTTGAATGGGTAACTCCTAGATGTCGCTGACTCAGCAACATTATTTGTAAACAGATCATTGGATATCTCATATCTCTCTTGTATCTCCTTATCTTGATAGAGATCTTGAAGGTGGGATGTCAGGTTATATGCATTCATGTCCTCATGTTGCTTCAAACCCTCATTGGTAATGTATGATAGCAAGAAACACTAAACATCTATGGAGTCATTCAAATTTTTATTATAAAGATATCACTCTTAATTAATAGCCTCATTACAAGGCTTATCAATAATAGGTTCTTCCAAGGCATAGAATTACCTTTCATGGCATAGGATAATCCATAAGTTCTTTTTATACTCAGGGAAATTTCCTATGGTGAGAAATTTGTCCTTCTCAATCATAGATCATAATGTTTTTTTTTGAAGTATTTTTAATTATTGGTTTTAAAAATTAGATGAGAATAGTTGTTGTATTTTATCAGATAAAATTTATACAAATAAATAATTATTATATTTATTAATCTCTATCTATTTTATTGAAACCAAATATCCCTCACCATTGACATCAAAATATATTTTTTCTTGGAAATTATAGTGAAAAGGATCTATATTACACTTCTCAACATCCCAACTATGGATTGTCAATAAATTTAAAGGTTTTTAGATAGGAATTCAAAATTCCAACTGCATTAACTTGCAGTTCCTTTATTTTTTGAGTGGACTCCACAATCCTAAAATCCTAAAATACAATTTCTTCAACCCTTCCTTCACATTTCAATGATGTCCATTTTTGGCAGTCAACCCTTGATGTGAACTATGTTAAGTCAACTCAAAACATCAAGTTTCAATTCCACGATAAATGAAATCACCCCAATTTAGATTGGTCATGTGGTTAAAACTATGCTCTGATTTAAACTAAATTAGTTGAAGGCTATAATGATTAAATTTATATAACTGAGGTATCTTAACTTTTATATTTAAATTTCAAAATATTATCTTTTTTAAAGACATTTTAATATAATTTGGATTTACATAAGTGATTAAGCATGAATTAGATAATAATTTTTAATAACCCAATTTATTTTAGTTCTATCATTCAAGCTTGTTAATTCATAAGTTCATGTGATTGCGAAAAAATTCATAATGAAATAACCATGAAACTTGAAAGAAATAAAATAAAATTATTTTTTTGATCAAGATATTTTAGTAATGGTTATTTTATCTAAAATATGATAAAATAACCATAAAACTAGGGGAAAATACCTTGAAACAATTAATGTTCATTTTGAAACTTTCTACATGTCCAGCTATGTACCTCCCTTGGATTGGTTTCACCTCAACTCTAAACTTGAGCTACCTCCACTAGATTGTGAGGTCCATCCTTTACATGTTAATTTACTCACATACTATTGAGGGGAACCAAATTATTAGTTAAGAGGTTTACATAAAAGAAACCATTAGAATGTGTGCCCTTACATAATGAGATGAGAGATGACAAGAAGGAAAAAAAATAATTTAAAAAAAATTAAATGAAAAATCACATAAAATGGTCTAGTCTAGGATAAAAATCATCAACATTCATGTAATGAAATACCCATATAATAAAATTAGAATTAAATTCTTATCATTCTATTTTACAATAAATTGTGCTCAAATAAATTAATTATCTGCTTTAATTAATCAATAATTTTATGTTAATTCTCATCCAAATATCCTTGACATTTTTATCCATTATAATTTTTAAAAATTAAATTTATTTATTTAAAATTAACCATGTATAAAAATGTACATTGGATAAAATAGTGTGAGTACTCGTCTGAGATACCCAACATGAATTATAATTATATTGTTTTTATTCTTGCTACAGGTACTATCAACTTAATGATCACATGGTTTAAATTATTTTCCCTTATAGAATGTGTAATGATTCATTGTGTGTAGATTATTAACTGTAATATGACTTATAAAAGTTATATAGATCCAAAAATTATACAGAAACTGATTATTTATTTATATATATATATATATATAAACCCAAAACATGGTGTGTCCTATCAAATTAATGATCACACACAAGAACATTTTGATAAGGTTTTCACAGTATAATAAGTTAATTTTAATTCTATATAATTAGGTAAAAGCACGTGTCATGTACATTGGAGCTACACAGTGTTTATTTTCCTCATAGTCTATCTATTGTACATGCCTTGGTACTTTTCATGTAACTAATCCTGGAAAATATTGGATTACACAGTATGTTCATGGAATATAAGGCATGTGTTCATCAGTTACATGGTCACTAGTCAGGTAGTCCATGTAAAATGATACATGTCCCATATGTGACTAAAGGACTATAGGTCATGTATGGGTTTTATATAGGGTATACTCTCTCTGATCTTGCATTAGGTAAGCCCAATCAGCACATGTGGTAAAATTAAATTCACTATATGTAATTATATCACATGCCTTGAAATAATTTTGAATTAATTCTTGGTTCATTAACCACTAGTACATTGTGTGTACCACCGGGTTACATGGCATGTACTCTTGGATTATTAGGTTAGACTCCCTGTCCCCTCCAGATGAGTCATTGAATTTATTTCATTCATAATATTAATATATTTGATTATATTTATAACAAAAAAAAGGAAGAAAAAAGAAATTTCAATTCTGATTAAAGAATGAATAAAATTGAATTGAAATCCAATAATAAATCAATAAATCAATAAATAAACTATAAATAGTTATAAAAACTTATTCGGACCCCACTAATACCATTTTATTGTTTCAGGCATAGTGGAAGAGGCAGATGGGTCATGTCGAACTTTTAATTTTTTCTTGATCAATGATTAATCCAATATTTTTAAGATGATAAAATTTTTTATCAATGGAATTGAATCAAACAATATAAACAATGGATAAAATGTTAGAACCAAAGAAGAGGATCATCACATACTATTTATTATTTATTTTATCAATTAAAGAATTATCTTCCATGAAATTATTTCTTCCATTATGGATATGGAAATGGATCTACATTGTACCATCATTTCATTATAAAAAACTAGATTATATTCCCTCGAGTGGAAATCCACACGTGTTCCCAAAATATTTGAACTTCTTTATTGGAATCTCTTGGTGTCAGCACAGCAGATCCTACAACTTGTGTTGTTAACCTTTGATTTCCTCAAGTGTCACTTCTGAAGGATTATAATTGATCTCTCAAGACTCAGGAGAAGTAAGTGGGGATATATCAAACTCCATTATTAAGATCATTCTTGGAGAAGGGGTATGTCTAGGGATTCTATAGGATTCTCTTAATTTCATTTTTGATAAAAAATTAAATGAATTGGCTATCTAGAAAAGTAATATATTATTCTTTATATACTGTTAGGGTTAGAAATAAATAATTTCACAATTTCCATTTAATATTTATTTAATTATCTCATAAACTAATGTATATAGTAATATTTGAATTATTATTTCATGATATGTTCTAAACTCTCGAATTAAATTAAATATTGGTTCATCAAATAATATTCAATATATAAAATTTCTCACCAGACCGATAATCATGGTCTCTAATTCCTCCAAAATATTTATCAGGTCATGAATAATGACTATTTATTTAATAAATAAATATCACTATATTATTCACCAATATGTAAATAAATAATGTATTCACTAAATATAATAGAAATATTTATTAATTTTTTCACTCACATAGTATTCTCTTTAATAACTTGTGATGGAGTATATATGATCAAGAAAACATGAATAATTATTAAACCACATGGGGGAATAATGTTTATTCAACATTTTAAGTAATAAATAATAAAATATTATTAACTATGATTCAGAATACACTTAGTGTGTGGCCCTCTAGGCCACTTTCTATGTGGAATTAGGAAACAAGCCTAAAGTCAAAGGTTATGGCCTAGAAAGACACCAAGTCACACATAGATAAATAATTTAATCACAAAGTGACATAATACCTCATGTGGATTCTTACTGTGTAATATAATCCCTTTACCATGATATCTCTAATCAATTAGGTTTCAGGCTGGTGTCATCAACCTATGTGATCAATGTCTCTTTATTTAACATTTTAGAAATCAAACATTTTTATAGAACACCATGGAAATAGATTTAGTTATTCTATATCATTTCTATCAAAGGGTATGAGATGTCAACTTCTACTAAATAATAGAAGAGGAAAATCCTTTCTCACATTATTCATTAATTTTAATGTTGGTTGGATTGGACACTCAAAAGGGGGGGTGAATTGTGTTCCAATTAAAATTTCTGTTAAAAAAGATTTCTCTTAAAATCCCCCAAATTAAAAACAAAGTTAAACTGTAGTGAATTTATACAAATTATAAATGTTCAATTAATTTCTCTAAGATTGATTAGGTCTCAGTTATCTTAATCTGAATATTATATTAACTTTTGAAACTAACAAACTGGTTTACAATAAGTATAAACACTTTCTAATTTTACTAAAAAGTTGCTTTAAAATAGTTTTGTATTTCAAAGTAATAAGCAGTGGAAAATATATAGTATGCTTTAGACTTAGTTTAATATGCATAAAGGATTAAACCTATAGGTTCATTCTCAAGCCGAGACTTAGTCCTCTCAAACAATTTATAAATTTGATCCATACCCTGGATCGTGGTTGACAATAGTACAAGACTGTCCAGCTCACACAGGGACCACTACCACAGTTCTTCGTGGGAAACAAAAACAATTCCAAGGCCACACAAGGACCTCTTCCACAGTTTTCGTGGGTAAACAAGAGTAAACAAAATTTGGTTTTGAGGATTTTGATATCCTCCAGTTCAGCACAGGAGTCAGTGTGTGTGAAAGATATACTGAGTACACACACTGCACAAAAATGCAAGTAAGATAATCACTAAGAGAGAATGTATCAGAGTTTAGAAAGCTATAGTGATTGGTAGTGCAGCTCTGGACTCGTTGGATTTAGTAGAGATGCTTCGGAGTCCTTCCTTGGTTTTTCTGTTGAAATCATAGTATCGTGGTTCAGCTTGATGTCCTACATAAGTGAGTGTGTTCTCTGATTTCCAGTGTTCTTCATGTGTTCTTTAGTAGTGTTGGATTGCATACAGGAGAGTTCTTTTTAGATCTTGCAAATGCCCCTTCAACTTCTTCATGTGTTCTTCCTTTTCGTATATATATACATGGAATAATTCTCTCTCTATATCTTTTCATGCTCTTACGCACGCTTTCATTTACTACAGCTCGATATTCCTTTTATTCCACAAGCTCTAGAAATAGGAATGATTACCTTTTCAAAGGTACGAGGTACGGTCTCCTGACATGCCAAAAAATAACATTAAATATCATTAATTGCATTAAAATAATCAAATATGACAGTTATAATTATAATAAGAATTTATAGAAATTCAAACAGTTTTCATGCTATTGGCGGGTCATGGGATCGTTGAGACATTTTGAATCTACATTGGTTTCAGTAGCATCAGCATCGGTGTCTCAGCATCGGTGTCTCAGCAACAGTGTCTCAACATCGGTGTCTCAGCAGCGGTGTCTCAGCAATGGTGTCTCAGCATCGGTTTCTCAGCATCGGTGTCTCAGCATCGGTGTCTCAGAATCGGTGTCTCAGCATCTGTGTCTCAGCATCCGTGTCTCAGCATCGTTGTCTCAGCATCCTTGTTTCAGCATCGGTGTCTCAGCATCGGTGTCTCAGCATCGGTGTGACCGTTCATCATCGGTGCGACCGTTCATCATCAGTGACTCAGGAAAATAACTAATGGTGAGTCAATACATGGAATTCCCAAAAAGTGTCTGTTCAATCCAGAATACTTCCAGGTCAACCATAAACATACATTGATCATAGATAAGCATTTGTAGATATGATTTAAACACATTTAGAACAATTTGAACAAAATACTAAAAGGGAATAAATAAAACTAAGATTTGTGATTATTAAAATAACCATTTCACAGAGAGTTCAATAATCTCCCCCTTTTAGATAATCACAAATCAATTTCATAAATGAAGAGAGAATATAGTATGTCATTCATTATGCTCCCCCTATAAAAAGAATATATGCCAAAAGATAAAGCAGGGTTAGAAAAGAAAATAGAACTTATATAACTGAGTCATTCACCCCATATAATATAAGTCATATAATACAATTCATCCTCCCCTTTCATTATTACTCCCATAGAGATACAGAGACCACATTTCTCCCCATGTGTATGAATGCATGTGGTAAATAGCCAGCATGGGCTCATATGCACATTCAGTTCACCCATCCAGATACATGATCTCCCTAAGATCGCATATGCATGCATGATTCCCCTGTTTTCTCTCCTAATTTCTCTCCCCCTTTGAGATTATCAAAAAGAAGAGATAAAGAAGATAAGAAAGAAGATTCCAGACCAACAACGAGTACACATATTACAGACAAAAAGGAATAGTTCAGGAAAATAAACACCCTATAAAAAATCGATAATAATATCTATTCCTCAGGGTTCAAGGGAGATTTTACATTAGTAGTAGGAGGAACGGCTGATCTAGACAGTTTTTTGGTGGAAGGTGGAACTGGCCTGATGGAGAAAAGAGGTAGGAAGACCCGAGCTAGACGAACTGTGGGTTCCAAGGTCACCTGTAGCGGAGAATATCGTTTTGAAGGTTGTTGTTGAAAGACTGGTCTAATACTGGAAAGAACTTGAGAAACAGACATCTGGCCAGAAGCAATATATGATGATTGTAGAGACTCAGCTGTAGGAAAAACAATGTATTTTGCTTGCACATGAAGATAGGGTTTTAGAAAATTGATGAAGTCCTGAATGACTTCTCCACCGTACATCATGGATTTTTCAAAATCATCCTTATTTTTCATGAAATATTCTAATGTGGGGTTAAAATCTTTTAACTGATAAACTTGAGCTTTAAAAGATTGATTCACTGGAGGGAGTCTCAAATTATCAGACAGTAATTTAAAATGATGATTCAATTCATGCTTGGTTTACATCTTAGAGAAATAATGATCTACTTTCTCCTTAATATTTTTTAAAGGCTTTTTAGCATCGGTCGAGTACAACTGTACCATTTTATGCACATGATCACTATGTTCTTTCATCTTTTTCAGAGAATCCAAATCTAAAATCTTCCCAAGAGCTACTAGCTCTTCACTAACAACATCTCTTAAAGTATCTAATTCACAACCAGTGATCTTGGTCAGCTTGGCATTTCCATCCTGAGAAATAACTTGAGTGATCTCCGCTTTTAACTTCCTCAAATCTGCTTTCATCAAATGTTCTATCAGATTTCTTAAAACATCCATCATACCAGAGATGGTTGTTCTAAACTCTCCTGACAGAGAAACAAGATTGATTCCTAACTCTGAAAGTGTTTGATTCAAAGTGGTAATATGTCTGCCAATCGACTCACCATAATTGCACAAGTCTGGTTTGATAAGGCTTTCCAATCTTTGAGCCAAATCATCCATAGAAACTTCAGATAAATTCAAAGGAGTAGGAGTAGTAATATGAGATAACTAATCATTCACATCCTCTCTAACCGCTTGAATCAATTTGACCTTGAATTTGTTAGAATTTGACTGAGCAACTGTAGGACCAGGTCTACCTTGAGACACTGAAAAATTAGATCTGACATCGGTTCTTTGCAAAAACTCAACAACAAATTGAGCCTTAACAGAATCACTTATGCCTGCAAGATTCACTTCCACACATTCCTCTTCCTCTGGGTAATTTAATCCCAGAACATCAAGACCGATATTTTCTTTCCATGTGGCTTTGCATGAAGGGTATATAGGTTTCACAAACTGAGCTCATCTAGAATTTCCAGGAGGGACTCCTGCATCCTCATAACTCTCCAATTATTAGGTCCTCTCAGCCTCAGGGATATTTTCTTGCTCAATTGGTTGGGGTTGAGGATCATCTTGGATCACATTCTGACCTTCAATAGGTCGAGCATCACCATCAACATCATCAGCATCATCACTATTACTATCACTGCCACCACTACCATCATCACCATCAACACCACCCTTATCACCATCACTTCCTTCATCATCATCATCATCATCATTATCATCATCATCATCATCATTAACTGATCTCTCACTTGAACTATCTGTACTTCCAGATTCATACTCCTCAGAAGTTGATTCATCTATCTCACCTTCTTATTCATCATCTAAAAGTGGTTCAATTTCAGGTAATTTGAGAGGAGGACATGTTGAACCAAATTCCATCCTTCTTTTCTTCAGGCTAACAGTATCAGGATCACTCCTCTCATCAGGAGATGATTCAGCCTCTTCTTCAGCATTCAGATTCTCATCAGCTTCTTCTTCTATTCCTTTCTTACTGGATTCACCGGTTTCTTTAGGAACAACCGCTTCCTCTTCTTCATCTAAATAGATCACTTCCTCTCTAGGTTTTAGGCTAGGATCTCTTATTTCCTTTGGTCTCCTTGGATGATCAGTAAGATTGAAAGACTCATATAACTTTTCTTCATCAGCAACCTAAGATTTCTTCCATGGGTTCCAATTTATTTTCATCCTTTTACAAATAACATTATTGAAACATAATCTAATTGATGAGATACACTCATCTCCATCATCCACACAATCCAGGAATTTCAACATGTTTGAAATTTTCTTAGAGTAAAACAAAGTAGTAGCATTCTTTGAAGGTTTTACCATCTCAATAATATGCTTGGAATAATATCTACATAAATTAAACTTTTCACCATTCAGCAAAAGGAATAGCAGAAACACATCTTGATACTTAACTGAAGAAAAATCACCTTTTCTAGGACATATTTGATGTTGAATAAATTTAAACAGGATTTGATTCTCACCATCCAACTTAGCAGAAATAATCCTTCGTGATTCATACTTCCCAGTCAAAAACTCTAGGGCTAGCTCATAAGAAAAATAATCAGTTATGGGTGGAATATTACAATAATAGTCCTCATATATTCCATTGTGAGGTACCCCTAGACATTCATCCCATTATTTTGATGAAAAAGTAATCCTTTTCCATTTTACTATAGAAGAAAATATCGCAGCCTCTACTCCGTCCAAATCTATATCCAGGTTCAAATAGAACTCGTTCACTAGCTTCGGGTAAAAGACTCTATCATTGTTATAGAACCACTCCTTCCAGCCTTGTGTTTCCAACACTTTCAAGATAACGGACTTTCTAAATAAAACCCATTCTGAACAAATTTCTTTTTCATCTAGAACATGTCGTTCTTATAGCTCCGGGTTCACAGACCTCTGTGTCATACTACTTGACTCACCTCGAGCATGATTTATAGGTGAAGTTACTTCAGATTCTTTCCTCTGTCTCTTTTGCGTGTCCATTCTGAGGTTTGAGACAATCGAGAGGCTTGGAATTATTTTATATGCTCGGTTTATAGAGAAGAGAAGAGAGAGTTTGGCGGGAAATGGAAGGTCAATAATCTTAAGAGAATGTAATAGCCACATGTCATTATTTTTTATCATTTAGGGTTAAAAATAATAAAATACCGATTATGAAAAACGACGTCATTTTAAATAGACAATAATGATTTTGAAAATAGTACAACCTAATCGGTAGCACTAATCGACTTGATAGACCGGTTTGATAGATCGGTTTCACATATCGGTTTGATAGATCCATTTGAAAGATCGGTTTGATAGATCGGTTCCATAGATCGGTTTGAGAGATCAGTTTCACAGATCGGTTTCACAGATCGGTTTGAAAGATTGATTTGACAAATCGGTTTGATAGATAAATTTGATAAATCGGTTTGACATATCAGTTTGATAGATTGGTTTCACAGATCTATCACTCCTAACTCTTGTTTAATCGAGTTTAACCTTTCAGAATTTAAGGTCTTAGTGAAAATTTCAGCAAATTGATGTTCAGTACCTATAAACTCAAGAGTAATATCACCTTTTTGGTAGTGATCTCTCAAAAAGTGATGTCTGAAATCAATGTGTTTGGTTCTAGAGTAAGACACAGGGTTCTTTGAAATGTTAATTTCACTAGTGTTATCACATTTAATTGAAACATGCTTAAAATCATATCCATAGTCAAAAATAGTGTGTTTCATCAACAGAATTTGTGCACAACAACTACCACCCGAAATATACTCTGCTTCAGAAGTAAATAAAGCAACAGATTTTGGTTTCTTACTATACCAAGATACTAAAGATTTTCTGAATAAATGACATGTTCCAGATGTTCTTTTCCTATCTAACTTGCAACCAGCAAAGTCAGCATCTGAGTAACTGATTAGCTCAAAAGATTTTATTTTTGGAAAAAACAATCCTAAGTTTAAAGTGTGTTTAAGATACTTAAAAATTATTTTCACAGCAAGTAAATGAGATTCATTTAAGATAGCTTGAAATCTTTCACACATGCATACACTAAACATAATATCTAGTCGACTTGCAGGAAGGTAAAATAAGCTTCCAATCATACCTCTGTAATTTGTTTGATCCACTGGTTTCCCAGTTTCATCTACATCCAATTTACAAACAGTACTCATAGGAGTATCACTTTCCTTAATACTATCCAAACCAAAACGTTTTAAAATATCCTGTGTGTATTTACTTTGATTCAAAATAATACCATTTTCATTTTGAGAAACTTGAAATCCAAGAAAATATTTATGTTCTACCATTAAACTCATTTTAAATTCATTTTTCATAGTTTTAGAAAATCCAGTACATAAAGAATGTTTAGAAGTTCAAAAAAAATATCATCAACATAGATTTGAACTATTAAAACATCTTTAGAAATTCTTTTAATAAAAAGAGTTGGATCAACATTCCATTTCGTAAAACTTTTTGAAATAAAAAAATTACTAAGTCTATCATACCAAGCTCTAGGAGCTTGTTTTAAGCCATATAAATCTTTAGAAAATTTAAAAACTCGATTTGGAAAATTAGGATTAATAAATCTAGGTGGTTGTTCAACAAAAACATCTTAAACAATAAAACAATTTAGAAAAGAACTTTTAACATCCATTTGATATAACTTGATATTCAGATGAGCAGCATAAGCAAGTAGAATTCTAATAGCTTCTAATATAGCTACCGGTGAAAAGGTTTCCTCATATTCTATACCAACTTCTTGAATATATCCTTGTGAAACTAATCTAGCTTTGTTTCTAACTATGTTTCCTGATTCATCAACCTTGTTTCTAAAACCCCATTTAGTGCCTATTGTTAAAGTGTCCTTAGGTCTATCAACTAATTCCCAGACTTTGTTTCTTTCAAATTGATTTAACTCTTCTTGCATAGACATTACCCAAAATTCATCATTGATAGTATCATTAACATTTTTAGGTTCTATCTGTGAAAGAAAGGCTTTATGTTCAACCTGGTTTCTTAGAGAAGCTCTTGTCTGTGTCCCTCTATCAAGATTACCAACAACAGCATATAAAGGATGATTATTTAGAATCCTTATTGATCTAGTAAAGGTAGGACTATAAATTTCAGGTTTATCTATAGGTTCGGGTTCAATAGAAGTATATTCTGAAATATGTCCAGGACTAGATATTTTTATGGCAGGTTCTTTAGATTTATCATTAAGGTCCAGAACATTCAAATCTTCTTCAAGATTTTCAAGAGAGGTTTTAGGATCATGTGGATCAGTTTCATTAAAATTTATGTGAACTTATTCTTCCACACATTTGGTTCTTTTGTTAAAGACTCTATAGGCTTTTCTAGTTAATGAATAACCAAGAAAAATTCCTTCATCACTCTTAGAAGCAAACTTTTCCAGATTATCCTTTGTATTGAGAATAAAAACATTGCATCCAAAGACTCTAAAGTAAATCACTTTGGGTTTCTAATTATTCCACAGTTCATATGGGGTCTTCTTGAGAACAGGTCTAATCAGGACTCTATTAATAATATAGCAAGTTGTATTCATAGCTTCAGCCCAAAAGTAAATAGGCTGATCATACTCATTAATCATGGTTCTAGCTATTTCTTGAAGGGTTCTATTCCTTCGTTCTACTACACCAATCTGACAAGGTGTCCTAGGAGCAGAAAATTTGTGACTATATCTACTGTGTGAGCAATAAGATTCAAACTCATTATATTCAAACTCACATCCATGATCACTTCTCAGAGTTTTAATCTTAAGTCCACTAAGGTTTTCCACAAACATGGAGTATTTAGTAAAGTAAGAACAAGCTTTTTTTTGTGAGCCAGAAAGTATAACCAAGTATATCTAGAAAAGTCATCTACTAGAACATAGACATAGTGCTTCCTATTCAAACTAGAAACTCTAGAAGTTCCAAACAAATCCATGTGAACCAACTCAAGAGGTTGAGAAGTTGAAACTTTTTTCTTTGATTTAAAAGAAACTTTATATTGCTTTCCCTTTTGATAGGGATTACAAACGTTTTCATTTGGGAATTCAAGTTTAGTTAGGTCTCTAACCAAGTTATTCCTCGTTATTTTTCTAAGTGAATGTATATTTTAGTGTCCAAATCTTCTATTCCATAACCAAGACTCTTTATCAAAAGCATTTAGGCATGTAACATTTTTTTTAGCTAAAGAATTCTGATCAACAACATAAAAAATTTCATTTCTTAAAGAAGAAAATACTAAAATATTTTTGCAATTAAAAACATTACAAGAATCATTTTCAAATTTAACAATAAATCCATCATCACATAATTGAGAAATACATAACAGATTGTATTTAAGTCCATCAACAAATAAAACTTTAGAAAAAAATATTGAATCAGTGTTACCAATCTGGCTTAGGCCGATCATTTTTCCATTAGAATTATCACCCAAGGTGACATGGCCTCCATAAATCTTGATTAGGATTTTAAAGCATGAGTAATCCATAGACATATGTCTTGAACATCCACTGTCTAAATACCATGTCTTCTTGTGGAACTCTTCAAACAAGTTTCCTACAAAACAGATTTAGATGGGAAATGACTTTGGTACCCAGATCTTCTTGGGTCTAGAAAGGTTAGCAATCAAATATTTTGGTACCCAAATCCGTCTTATGGGTCTCATATAAATTACAAAATCAAAATATTTTGAAAGATAAACTCTATTTCTTCTATAACCATGTGGAAAACTAGTTGAAGCATATGAATTTCCAGAAATGAAACTAGCAGAATGTTGTCCAGACATAGAAATAAATTTAGTTTTAGTAAGCTATCTTTTTCCAGGTTAGTATCCCAAACTAGTAGTATATTTTTCTACAACTTGCTTTCCTAAGATTTGAGTAGGTTTATCCTTTCCATTTGTGAATTTTTCTAGGTCCTTTCTAAGTTTCTCATTAGACATTTTCAATTCAGTATTTTCCTTTATTAGTTGAGCATTCTTTTCTTTTTCTATATCAAGAGCAGATTTAACATTGGCAGTAAGAGCATGTTGTTTCTTTAGTGACTTATATTTGTCATTGAGTTCATTACATGTTTCTTCTAGAATGTTACAATATTCAAATAGTTCTTCACTAAACATGTTTTCATCATTGTCTAAATCACTGTTATTTTCAGAATAATAATCATTCAGCATGGGAGAAAAGAGGTACCTCAGAGGTATTGGTCCTGAAGCACAAGTTGGCACGATTCTTCTCAAAATCAGAAATTTTAGATACACTTATGCTGTCTTCTGAAGAACTCCAAGTAGCTTTCATTTCATTCTTGTAGTTCTTGTCCTTATAATCATATTTCTTTTCGAATTTTAGTTTTGTACAGTCATCCTTGTTGTGTCCTTCCCTCTTGCATTCATAACAGACTACTTCATCATTCTTGTCAGCTTTCTTCCAATCCTTCTTCCAAAGAACTTTGTTTTCATACTTTCCTTTGTAGTTAGATTTTCTGAAAAATTTCTTTTTCCTATAGAACTTATTGAATCTTCTAGCGATTTGATCCATCTCCTCATTACTTTCAGAGTCTGAATCTTCACTTGTTGAACTTTCAGTTTGTATTTGAACTTTGTATTTGTCTTTTCTCCTTGAAGTAGTAGATTTAAAAGCTACAAACTTCCTTTTAGGTTCATCATCTTCTTTATTATTCACCTTGAGTTCTTCCTCAAACATCATTAACTTTCCAAAAAGTTCATTGACAGGAAGAGCTCCAATGTCACATGATTCTTTGATTCAAACAGATGTGCCTCTCCATCGATCTGGTAGACATATCAAGATTCTCATGATTTGTTCCTTTGTGGGAACATCCTTACCAAGTGAACTCATTGTATTGACTATATCATTAAACCTGAGATACATATCAGAAATAGGTTCATCATTTTTCATTTTAAAATTTTCATATTTAATAGTATAATTATTTAATCGCATTTCTTTAACATTAGTTGTTCCTTCATGAAAAACACCTAAAGTATCCCATATTTAATAAGACGTTTTATTGGTAGATATTCTATTAAATTCCTCATCTCCTAAAGCACATTACAGGGCATTTATAGCTTTAAAATTATTATTGTAAGCAGTATTTGTAGGTTCATCCCAAGTTGTTCTTTCAGTTTTTGGAATTTTATATTGAGACTCTATAGTAGTCCAAATATCAAAACCCATACTCTCTAAATGAATTTTCATTTTAAGCTTCCATTGGTCATAGTTTGTACCATTAATGAAAGATGGCATGTTGGTAGTAGCACCCTCTAGTCTATTGTCCATAACTAGATTTTAGAAAATAGTTTTAAAGAGATAAAATTTAGAACTAACAGAAATTTTAGATCATTAAAGATGCAACTAAAATCACAGTTGAAAAACAGAGTATTTTGAAGATTTTTATTGATAAAACTACTCTAATACCAAATTTTGGTCAGAGTGGACACTCAAGAGGGGGGTGAATTATGTTCCAATTAAAATTTCCGTTAGAAACATTTTTCTCTTAAAATCACCTAAATTAAAAACAAAGTAAAATTGTAGTGAATTTATATAGATTATAAATGTTCAATTAATTTCTCTAAGATTGATTAGGTCTCAGTTATCTTAATATGAATATTAGATTAACTTTTGAAACTAATTTACTGGTTTACAATAAGTATAAACACATTCTAATTTAACTATCAAAGTAGCTGTAAAATAGTTTGGTATTTCAAAGTAATAAGCAGCAGAAAATATATAGTATACTTTAGACTTAGTCTAATATGCACAGAGGATTAAACTAAGAGGTTCAGTCTCATGTTGAGACATAGTCCTCTCAAAAAATTTATAAATTTGATCCACACCCTTTATCGGGGTTGACAACAGTACAAGACTGTCCAGGTCACAGAGGGACCTCTACCACAGTTCTTTGTGGGAAAAAAACATTGACTTGGACACACAAGGACCTATTCCACAGTCTTCATGGGTAAAAAAGAGTAAACAAAATTTGGTTTTGAAGATTTTGATATCCTCCAGTTCAACACAGGAGTCAGAGTGTGTGAAAGATATACAGATTACACACACTGCTCAAAAATTTGAGTAAGATAATCACTAAGAGAGAATGTATCAGAGTTTGGAAAGCTCTAGTGATTGGTAGTGCATCTCTGGACTCGTTGGATTTAGCAGAGATGCTTCTGAGTCCTTCCGTGGTTATTCTATTGAAAGAAGAGTATTGTGGTTCAGCTTGATGTCCTTCACAAGTTAGTGTGTTCTCTGATTTCCAGTGTTCTTCGTGTGTTCTTTAGTAGTGCTGGATTGCATACAGGAGAGTTCATTTTAGATCTTGGAAATTACCTCTTCAACTTCTTCGTGTGTTCTTCCTTTTCGTATGTATATTCATGGAATAATTCTCTCTCTATATCTTTTCACACACTTACGCATGCTTACTTTTACTGCAGCTCGATCTTCCTTTATTCAACAGTTATATTACTTCTCCCACACCCAGGGTATCCTACCTCATCAAGAACACATGACATCATGGTTTTCATCAATACAAAAAAGTAAACAACTTATAACAATCATTAATAATAATATTAAATTATAAGGATCAATACACACATCCATGGATAGGAACATCCAATGATTTATATAAATGGGGATTTCCTTCTGCTAGGTCTTGTTCTAAGAATATACCACGTTGTATATTACCAAGTAAGTACACCATGAGAAGGTGCCAAAAATTCTTATAAGTATCCACCCTAAAATCCTGAATCATTTTTGTCCCTTAAATTATTTCATCTGCCTATATAACATATATTTTAGAATATCGTAATGGTACTTTTGTGTTCTCATCATATAGGGGAACTATTATAACCTTTTGTGCGATATCTACTCTTAGGACATTATCACATAATATGTTATATAAAAAAATAATCATTATGTGATAAGGAGTTTATTAATATTCAAAACTATGAATATATGTTATCATAAAGTACAAAAATTTGGTTCTGGTGAACCAACTCCAATAGAATATCAATCTCAGGTCCAACTACTGCCAGTTGAAGGTTGATGTGGATAATATTCTGAAAATGGAATTCAGGTGTCTCTAATGGCACTCTATGTTTCTGAGGATGTTTTTCAGTGTGAAAATTCCTATTCGATGTTTATGGATTAATTGAATCGGATCATTGAGTGATAATTGGACCAATTTTTTTATCTTCATTGATGAAAAACTCATCTACTCTTCATTATATGAGGATAATTTGGAGCACTTTAGGATGGTCCTTAACGTTCTTGGGGAGCACTGAATTTATGGAAATCAGTCAAAATACCTACTCTATATCCATGTTGTTCAGTTTTGGGGAATGAAATTTTTGAACATGTATTATCTATAGACTCAGCAATGATTGATACAGTTCTTTATTGGAGATCAACCTTGAGTGTGATAGAGGTGCAGAGTTTCTTGTCTTAGTGGGATACAATAGGAGGATTTAGGAAGACTTCTCTAGGATTTCATCCCCTTTTATTTCCATGACATGGAATGAGATGTTTTTTACCCAGACTCAAAAGTGACTAAGAGCCTTTGAAGAATTCAGGCTTATGCTGATGAGTGCTCTTGCGTTGAGACTACCAAGGGAGGTAAAGGATTATGTAGTGTATTTCAATTCCTATGGGGTTGGGCTCAGATGCATTTTTATGTAAAGGAATTTAGTGATTTCATACAATTCAATGAATTTTATACCCCATTACAATAACTCTGTGACTCACAACTTGGATTTGGTAGTGTTAGATTTCACTCTCTGGATGTGGATGGACTATCTTTTAAAAGAGCACTTTATTATTTTAATAGATGATCAAATTCTCAGGTATGTATTCACATTGAGAGATATGAAACTAATATAGAGGCACTAGTTGGAGTTCTTATAGCACTTTGACTTTGAGATAGTCTTTACTTCAGTAAAGGGAAATGTTGCCATAGATTCCCTTATTAGGAAGTCTTGTTCTTTTCTAGTGGAGAAGGAGCATGAACAGTTTTTTTCATTGTAGTTGACCCAAATGGAGAATATGGGTTCAAGTTATCCTTTGTTTATGGTGCTGATGAATCCACTTATTTAGCATGTGAGGGAGGTTTATTTGGGAGACTGTTACTATGTGGTCCAATTTGACTAGATCTCCCAGGAGATTCACTTAATGGATTCTAGAAAGGATGAAACCATATTATCATTATCCAGAGATGCCCAGTGGTTCTAAAAATTTTGAGAGGGGAGGTTATAAAATATTTTTACACTTTTTATTTGGATGTACATATCAATGTACGATAGATATACATGGAACATTAGCAATATTTTTTGTGGGATAATATGAGGCAGAACAAGGCCAAGTTCTTCTCTTTGTGTCACACATGTCAGCAGGTGATGAATTAGAACAAGGTTTTTTCATGGTTTTTGCAGCCTCTTGGAATCTCAAATTGAAAATCAGATAGCTTATATATAGAATTTTTAAAGGAAATATATAGACAGTGAGAGGTCATGATTCCATCTGGGTGATAGTTGAGTGACCTAACAAATCATCACACTACCTTAATTTCAAGGATATGAGTTTAGTTGAGGATTTTGGGAAATTCCATGTGTGTGAGATCTTCTTCCATCATGGTGTGACAATGATGATTGTCTACAAATGTGATTTGTGGTTCACATCACAATTTTGGAGAGGAATGTAGGATGTATTTAGGGCCCCTATAGCGATGAGTACGTATTTTCACCCCCAGATGGATGGCAGAACGAGCACACTATCCATGTGTTGGAGGATTCATTGAGTCTTGTTTCTTGAACATCAGTCCTAGTTAGGAGGATCACTTTCCATTATTATATTTTTCTTATGATAACATTTTCCACTATACAATCGGTATAGTGCATTTTGAGGCCCCATATGGGAGACCCTACAAGTTGAACTCTTGATGTACTGTGATTGGTGAGGCATCTCTTGTTAGGACGAATGTGGTACATACAATAACAGAGAAGGTCCAAGCGATCCATGACTGGATGAGGACCACCCATAGTAGTCAAAAATAGTATGTAGATCTACCTCATAGGTCCATGGAGTTTGATCGGGGAGACCAATTTTCCCTGAGAGTTACCCAATGGGAGGGGTTAAGGAGATTTCTCTACGGAGGAAATCTATCCCAAGGTTCATCAAGCCATTCAAGATAATTCATAGGGTTGGAAATGATTATTACCACCTAGACTAAACCCCACAGTTGGAGTAGGTGCATGACTTCTTTTATGTGTCATATCTGAGGAGATATGTGCATGAACATACACACATTTTGTTATTGAGTCGATATGGACATTGAGGATAAATCCTCCATTAGAGAGCACCCAATGGAGATCTAGGATTTAAAGGAGGGTATCCTATGGGGAAGTACCATTAATTTGGTCTGCTTTTTATGGTGGATTGGGTGCATACAAAATATCTCCTTGGAGAAGGTGAGAAATATATAGGATAAGTATTCCTACCTTATGTCATAGTTTTTTCTTTTTGGGATTAAAAATATTTAAAGTGGGTAATAATTTAGAGACACTATTTTTTCATGTATGACTTTAAAATATATTATGGAATATTTTCAATTTCACATGCTAAGATGGCATGATATTTGGATTATTAGTGAGCCTAGAATTAATTTTATTAAAATCTTAATTATATTTTATATCCTACTCCAGTAATTTATCATAAATAATGGAATTTATACTAAATAGAAAATGAAATCAAAAATTTGATTCCACGGTTGAATCTGGAATGTGTGGTTTACCCTTAGTGAAACCTAAACTTGGTCAGCCATGGCTGTTTGGTAGAGGCATCCATTGTCAGGCGCGTTTAGTGGATTGATTAATTTAATTATTTAATTGATTATTTTAATGCCTAAAACCTATTTTCCTCTATAAATGGATTTTTTTTAAATCATTACTTTTATATGTATAACACTAGGATCATTGAAAGTTGGTTTCACAATTCTTCAATCGTATATCAGGATTGGAAGATGACTAAATCGAGCTGTATTCTCCGATAGTGAACGCAAAGGATCTTCCCCATCACTGGAGAACATGTTCTTCACCGATGATCTATCCATAATCAATGTAGAGATCATTAATTTTGGTTTACTCACCCTTTTAAAAGTATGATAATGTTCCAATCTATTATTCATTGATCTATGATTAATTGATCCTTCACATGATCTCATGTATTGATTTAAATTATTTATTTGATTTGTTCTAGATTATACAATGTTTATCATCCCAACTATCACATATGTATGATTTTTGGCCAAGAACTCTTGTCCAATCATTCATGCATATTTTTTATTATTCATTTACCTGGCCTATTATTTATGTTCTTCACTGTTGGGATCTGGGGCCATAGTTTAACATTGTCAAGAAGGTCGATGCACAACTGGTCACCAGGATTCATGGTTGATGCATGCACAATGTCTGGATTAATGTTTTTGGATATATTAGAAATGATTGTGGATACTGATGATGGATACATGGATCTGGGATCAGAGGAATTGTTGGAAGGTGAATCAGAGGCATGCAGGACAGGCTACGATATTTCTATGGGTGTATGGATTGCTATTTTTGTTTTCTAGAGGCCATAAAATTGATGGTTGACATCGTTAACCTTGATTTAGGCTGATTTTGAGTTGTTGATGGCTATAAATTATGGTGGTGACCACATATTTGGAATCCACAAGAAAGAACTTATATTTATATGAAAATACCCCACTACACATATTCTATTCCCCTAGCTATAGAAGTTATGGTTTCTGGATGACTATAAGTATCACACACATTATGGAACCCCCACACACTGTGTGACTTAGTTCCAGCATCCCAGTGTATACTCTAGGAGTATACAGGAATAAAAAAGGCCACACAGATGGACACAACAAGGTAAACGGTCTTGTAAATGGATAGGTCTAGGTACTATGACATAACCAGGTACACAGGCCTGGCCCAAAGGACACAGATACACCCATGAGCACATGGGTAGGCCCTGAGTGGAAAAGACAAGATTTGTAGTCCCCATACACTCTTTGTATGGGGACCTGGCCACAGATATGTGTCTAGATTATACATGGTCAGGTGACATGGTAGGGATACATTCCATGTGAATACCTATACACACCATGTACCTCCCTCTACAACTTCAATATCTTTTATCACATTCATTCTGACTCAGATTTTGGCTCGTGAGTAGCCAATCTAACTGTTTTCAGTGTATAATGATATGTTGTCCTTCATAAGGAATTTTGAGATATATTGTGATATGTTCTGAGTATGATAATTTTTTGGTGATGATTTATAATTGAAATGATTGAGTGGGATCTTCAAAGAGTTCTAATAGAGATGGTACTCCCCGATCTTTCAAGGATGTGGGTACTAGATACCCATTGTGTAGAAAGAGTGTCACCCATGATGGAATAGGAAATATGCCCTATATATTTTGAGTGGCACCCCCCCCCCCCACTCTGACAGACTCATATGTGGTTCCTCTACCTTTTAAGTGGAACCCCCACCCCCACTGAAAAACTTGGGTGTGGATCGTCAATATTCTGAGTGGAATCCCTTGATGGATTTGGGCATGTACCCTTTACATTTTGAGGGGTGCCCCGCTCCTTAATGGACTATGGAATTGGTCCTATAACTTTTTAGTCACACCCCCTTGGTGGACTAGGGAATGGTTATTATATATTCATAGTGGTTCCCTCCTAATAGACTAGGGTGTGGATCCAATATCTACTGATTGGCACCCCCCCCCCCCCGACACACATGGTCATTGGAACTGTATCTACTAAGTGGATCACATTTGATGCACTAGGGCATTGTTCCTCTACATGGAGGCTGTGACCCGTTGAATGTGAGGCACAATGGAGAGGTGTGGGTCCTACACATTCTTACTTATTTAGACACCCAAGATATTGGGTATTAAATAATGACTTCTTGGAGCTGCTAGCAGACTCATAATCTTGGGATAGGATATGATATGGAGATCAATATTATCTCTAATATGAGTTTCTTATATGAGAATATATTTATGTTATGGGATTTTCCTTCCCCATTTCTTTGGTTTTAGATGACTAGTTCTATCATATCATTTATTTTCCCTCTTCAGTTTTTTGGGAATACTAATGGATATTTATATACTCACCCTTGCATAGGCTTTTCCCACACGTCATTTCTTAAATAGATAAAGTACATGTTAGTGGTGGCATTAGTGGTGCTTAGGGATATTCCGGTGCATAGACCATGTATGGTTATTAGGCATGGATATTTGGATCTCGACTCTATATTCATTTCTTTTCCAATTTTTGATAGGTTGAGAAATATTTTTTTCCCGGGATTTTATTTTTCTTTTTACTTTTTAGATTGATATGTCTCACACTTTTTTACTCCTTAGAGGTTATTATATGCATGGATTTTCCTCTAAATATTACATTCTTTTATTATTATTCCTCTACAATTCTTCTTCTAAATGGTTGTTTTCATGCATAAAGTTACTTTAGGTAAAGTTATGTCATTTTATTTATGACTAATTAGTACTTACCACTAGCCCTTTACCTATATAGGTGGGCCTGGGTTCGTGTAAACCTAGGGTTCTGCTATCCAAGTGATCCCCTATGGTTTGATTCATTACATTTTTGTTCATGGAGAGTGGCTTCATGACAGGAATAGAAATTATATCTTATATATTACCAAAAAAATGATATGGTAACAGATGAGTGAACAAAAATGGTTTGATTTGTTTCTTACCAACATGATTTAGTGTAGAGTATTGAACATGAATTTGAAAAATCTACCCTTTTTTAAATGTATGAGATGTTAAATTAATGAAATCATATTCTCAAATGAAATATTTTATTTTTTAGAGAGTGTTATATCCCATTTTAATGGAAAAATTGATAGGTTTTTAAGGTAGAAGAAGCTAAGTATTGCTTTTCCTTGGGGTGGATAGAAACTTGTCGATGCTAAGGAAGCATGCATGGCAATATTCTAAGAATACTATCCAGCTAGTGGCTAGTAACAAACTCACCTATGTACCCAGTCTTGGGGTGAAGTTCATAAGCATCAATGGTTTAAAATTAATGTGACATATAACTTCCATTAATTCCAAAATCAAATCATCATTTTCCTATTCTGAAATTTTGACCTTTCCCCTTGGTCTTGGAGCTCCCCAATAAATCTCCCATAGTTTCCAAAACATTGACCAAGTTCAGTGACACAAAAAAGAAATATGTATTTTATGTACAAAAAATACATCATCCTCCTTGTGAAATGATCAAATATTTATGATATATCTATGTTTTACTTGATTATTAGTGATGAATTTAACTAAACCCTATATATCGGTGGAAGATCATGAATGTTAACATTGTTTCTTGATCAATACATGATCTAACTTCACCAATGGGAATTATTCAGGAAAGTGTTATCGAATTATCAACCAAGACCTCTAATTGAAAGTATAATAATGATTAAATCTTAAACAAATAATGAATTAATTTCATATTAGGGATGAAATCGACATTTTTTTGAATACCACTCTTGACCGGGATAGAATTATTCAAGAATAGTGATATTTTAAGGTAAGTTTCTTACAATTATCATCATGGGACTTCATTCCTATTTAAACTAATTATTAATCTCCATGAAATTGATGAATTGATGATATATCAATGATTTTTAGATATATTTGATTCCCTCTCCTATAATTAATAATTGATTCACAAATGGTTCTTCAATGACAATGATTTTAGTGATTTGGCATTCCCTCTATTGGCATACCTGAAATTCAGTACATTGTAGAGAACCTAAAGTTATTTGACTCTAGAATATCATTCTTAACATGGAATTTTATTGATTCTCCATTATAATTATTGTTCTTGAAAATTGGAACCTGAGTAAGATACTCTTCACCTGTGATCTTCACTATGGGTTGTGTGATGCGGTTCGATCATTTTTTTCCTTGAGGATTATTTGAGTTATTCATCAAAAACATTGATTTAGAAAGTTCATTCCCTTTTGGTATCTCGTATACAATTTTTTACTTTTGAATAATTATTTTGTTGGAATACCTTGATTATCATGCTTGGTTTTGATCACTTGTGGGTGTGTGTGTTTCCTATGATACCTTTTATGATTCTTGATCCCATTATTATTTCTACACTATCTTGTTTCTGTGTTTTATGAGGACTAAAATCTAATGTTATATTGAAACTATATTCTCATGATGATATGTTATGATTTCCTTATAAACTCTACACTGTTATATACATTACCATTCCCCTATTGGTTGTTCTTGGTACATAGAATAGGTGGACCATATTGTGATTATTATCCCATATAGGGTGAGTGTGCATGACGAATAATGATTACACAAATGGACCTGATAATAGATTAAGGGAATGAAGGTTTAGGGGCATGACCCAAGGCAAAAGTGTTAGGTGCACAATGTCTTCGAGGCCCAATGCGAGGAAAAGATGGTGTACGATATCTTGGAAGAATGCCCCATATCAGAGCTGAGATACGAAGATGAGTGGCATGATCTGACTGAATAACTTGATACCACTAAGACAAGTGGGAACAATCCTTATGGACATTATATTATCTCCTATGACATCTGATGAATATTCATTTGGCATGGAGCTAAATAAAATACGTTCAACAGTTTTTCGAGCCTTAGTTAATACATGACCACTTGATATAGGAGTGTGTGATTGATATTTCAATTTATTCATTAATTATTATCAGGTAAAACACATTTTATACATGTTCAAAATTATTAAGGACATGTTAGAGGGTTCCTACTGGGATTAATTACCCACACCTTGAATAAGAATCTCGACGCACATGTAGACTTCATGTATAGGGATCCAAGTAAGTACACATGGATCATGACTAATATATGTGTAGTGGAGCATAAATCTGATAGCATAATAGATGGAATTCATTATACACAACATCTTTTTTTATTTTTCTTATTGCATTTATAATTTTTTTGGCTGGCCACACTCAGATCCCTGATTAATGGTGATAATTTTATTCCATCTATATAGATTCTTCATGTTTACACTGATAATTATAATTTTTTATTTTTTATTATACTATTATTTTTTCATGGATTGAAATAGAATGGATAGTTTCTAGACTGACGGACTTAGATGCTTTTTACCAGTCAGTAGCCTCTAGCATATGGGTAGGTGTGCATGAGGTCATGTGGAACTCTAGTTCAAACATAGTGGTTTAGGCCAAGTCATTAAAAATAGTATCTAATCATATTTTCCCTTATTTTATTTTGGATTAACCTGTGATACGGTAGAAATGAGATAGTTGTGTGGCACTATGGTATGTTATTTTCTATATATCTTCCCAACACATGTGTAACAGAACATCAAGTCTCCATTGATGAGATTGTTGTTACTATTTTATGAGTTTTTAATTTCATTCATGTATCAGGATTAGGAACATAGGTTCACAAGCAATATATATACCTGTTTTTGTGTTACATAATAGTTTATTAATTTGATTCCTTGTATCATGTTATCCGCTCGAGATAGACATATATTATATCTTGATGGATATTTCCATTTTTCATACTATAATGATATATTTTTGTTGGAACTAATTAGTAAAACATAATCATGATGTTTTTTATATATATTATTGTGAATGACTTGATGGGATGGAGACCATAGTTTTTGAAAGGTTATATAAAATGGGTTGTGGGTACACCCCTAGTATAAGCATTGTATTATCACATGAACTGATTGGGATTAATTATCACAACTTCAGTTTTAGATGTTCTCAATTTTTTCCTTAATTATTAAAAAAATTCTCATAGATGTATGATGGTACTACTAGTTGTGGTAGCCCAATATACTATCATGAAGCTACCAGTGGTATAGAAGGATGTTCCCTAGTGCACTATTTCACAAGAACTAATTATTTAGACTACTGAGCCTATTCATCAAAGATACATTTGGATTATACCCATTCAAGGTGGAACCATCCAAAAGTCCATACCCTATAATTCTCAAGAATTCACTCTCCAATATCCTATATATTTTCATGTTAATGGTATACCATGGGATCCAGATGACTGAATGTAACCTATCACAATAACTTTTGTGATGGTTCAGACTCTTGAGAAGGGGTGAGTAATTTTAGAGATCGTCACATTACAATAACCTTCTAGGAGATTGTGTAAAATCATGAATCAAGATATAAGAAGATATTTACTTACCTGGGATACATTCAAGGTATTATATATTGAGTAATATTTTCCACCCATGAGAAAGTTAGATTTTTCCCGTAATTGTAAGGAGTTTTAGTAGGGTTCTATGACTATCTCATCATATTATTCTCGATTCATGGAGAGACTTCGCTTTGATCCTATATTAGCTAAGAATGGGGTTTATAAGGATCATAATTTCCAGATAGTCCTTTTAATGGAGCCAAAATATCAATTTAGGGGCTTTAACTATATGTCATACATGAAGGTTCTTTACCAAGACTTAACCTTTGAGAAGGGTCCTATGGGGGAATGGGTGTTAGGATTACATCGGTTCAATAGAGGACCGGTGAATGAGATTTATCTCCATCATATGAAATTTTTTTATATTTTTATAAAGTGAAATACCAAATATGTATATCATATGGAGAATGGATTGGCTTCTTCAGTTCCCTAAGGAAGCCACCCACAATACTTCAACTATTGAAATATTGGACACTATCACTGGGCCTACTCAAAAACATTGATAAAGTGTACAAAATTTGGAAATATTTTCTATATCCAGTAGTTTTTTAAAATATATTGAAGGATAGGATTCCAAAATAGATTGAGGTAGATGAAGTTAGGGAACTGGGGATCTAATTTGGGTCCTCAGTAGCTGACTCAAATGATGAACTCTCAAACTATTCATGTGTGTCTAGAACAAGGTCACAGAGCTTAGGAAGTTTATGTTTATACAGTGGATCAGACTCTAGAGGATGTTGGTGGGGAATTTTCTATTGTTTAGGGTATAGTCTTGATCACTACTGCATTATCTACTTCTTTTTTTTGATATCATTGTTTCCCATTTCAGCATTTCTAAAAAACTTGTTAATGATCTTGACCTACCAATAAAGTTTTATTATTATTTACTTTCCCTTTATACACCATTGGGAATTAAATTTGACAAGGTTTAGTGATGTATGTATTTTACTATAGTCATTTCCATCTAAGGACATCTGTGGTATTTCTTGATTTTAGAGATAATAAGCTTTGATTTGATTCTTCGTATGGACTAGTTGACCAACCTCTAAGAAAAAATTGGTTTATATCAAAGACAAGTATCATTTATATCACTAAATAAAGAGTATTATGTGATGACCAGAGAGTGGGAAATGATAATAGGTAGAAAATGATTAGACTTAAGTAATTTTAAGATGATCAAGACACATATTTTGGGGTTAACTAATTCAGTGTGACTAGTGGAATCCTGCTCACCTTTTCCTCTTGTCATGGAACTCTATTATGATTCCTTTCTAAATGGATTCATAGGAATTCTTCCTAATAGTGGAGTAGAAATTAAGAGCTATATAATTTTAGGTGTGTAACTTTTTTCGATACTCACTTATCATGTGGTGTTAATTGAGCTGAAAGATCACAAGGTATATCTTGAGAACATGGAACAAAAGTTCTTTATCAATCCAAGTACTTCTATGTGGGGTGAACGTATTTTTTTCTAATATGGTAGATGGTATTATTTGAATATTTGTAGATTAATATATTTTAAACTAGGTAGTAGTGAAGAACAAATATCATTTACTCAGGATTGATGATGTTTTTATCTATTATGTGTATATCAGTGGTTCATCAAAATTAATCTTCGATCAAGCTATACCTAAGTATGGTTTATAGAGTGGTAGATCTGGAATATGTTTATTTGAAGTATGTATGGTCTATAAAATTACTTAATTTTTTCATTTAGATTGATGAATTAACATGTTGTAATCAAGGATCTCATGAGCATGATCTTTCACCCATTTCTACGCTTGTTCATCTTGTTGTTGACTTATGAAATCCTCATATACTCACTATTGAAGCATTATACACATCTTGATATAGTTTATACTATTAGTTGACCAAAATATCTATATTCCAAGATATTAAAGTGCAAATTATGGATTTAGGAGTTGAAGTTATTAGGATATGTCGTGTCTGATACATTTATATTTATAGACCTAAAGAATGTTGAGGAAGTAGTTCCCTTGATACATACAGAGTAATTGTTTAATATTGATAGATTTTTGGATTTATATAGATAATACATAGGTTTTATCAGGTACTTATCCCATTTATCAGCACCCATGACTTCTTTTAAAAAGAATATAGCGATGTTTTAGTGGTTAGACTAGTGTGAATAAGTGTTTCCTAAGCTGAAGAGGTGGTATATTATAACTCCAATGTTGATCATACCTAAACCTATCATCAGTTAGGCTGTATTTTATAATGTATTGGGCATTTGTTTTTTTTAGATGTACTATTGTATATAGAGTAGGAATTATCTTATTAGTCAATTCAACTACCACCCCACAAGTAGAACTATCCTAATCATGAATTAGATTTAGCGGTTGTGGTTCATGATCTAAAGTATTGGTCATAGTACATATTTTGAAAGTGTTATGTTTTCTATGATATCCAATGGATCATTCATTAAATCATCACAAATAAATATGTAAATATGAGGAAAATTTGTTGGGTAGAGTGTTTATAGAGATTAAACTTTTAGATGGTTGAGAAATCATGTAAAGGAAACATCATTTAAGATTATATTATCCATAAGACACTGGTATCTCAGGAGCTTGGTGAATGGAATTTTAAGGATTAGTGGCCCCAGAAGATATTATAGGTTTACTGGAGAAAGGGTGCTTTCAAGGACCAAGGATAAATTACATGTTCCCATTTGGTGATCACATATTCTCTTGTGGACTGGGTGAAAACTATTCAAGAATCTAATACTAAGTGTTTCATGATGTGGGATCATCTGGTAAAAGATGACCCCATAGCTAGTGGTTGATTGATAATGATGATGTGATCATATTACTTGGGAGATTAGTATTAACTCCTTCCATTAAAGAAGTTTTAGTGATATACATTCATTCCTCTTAGTGGTAGATACATCATAGAGTGAAAATTAGGTATCATAAATTTAAGAGATAGTTCTGGTTCCCAGGAATAAATAAGGACAATACTGGTTTTGTCTCTAGATGCCTTACCTACAAGAGGATTGAGGTCAAGCACCAGTGCCTTGATTGTTTTCTCCACCCACTTCATATTACCTTGTGAAAGTGCGAGGATTTCATAATGGAATTTTTGATGGGGTTACCCAAGAACCTAAGAAGATGTGACAATGTCTAGGTGATTATCAATTGATCGATAAAAGTTTCTCATTTCTTACCAATCTGTGAGACTTTCTCAGTTTACACGTTTAAAATATTTTAGTCTAGGATATAGTATAGTTAAATGGAGTTACTGTGAGAATAATATTTTACAGAGACATGTGTTTTATATCTTGGTCTTGAAGGGCTTGCAGATTTCCTTATGAACTCAACTAATATTGAGTATAGTGTACCATCCTTAGATAGATAGACAATTTGGAAGAACGATTCACATACTGTAGGATATTCTTTGCGATCATGATATGATTATATAGACCTAGTTGGGATTGCATAAAATAAATGTTACTATTCTTTTATTAATATGTATCCTTATGAGGCTATTTTTTGGATTCCATGTTATCCGCAACAATATTGGGATGAGGATGGTGAGGTAGTGGTTATTGGCCCAATATTTTACAAGATACCTTTGAGAGAGTAAATATGATCCCTAAGAGCTTGATAATATCATAGATAAATCATAATTATTTAAACAATGGCAGGAGTAGGCCTTTGAAGTTTGTTTTAGAAGACCTAGATTTTCTAAGAGTGATACCGTGATTAATCCATAGACATTTGTGGAAGTAGGGGAAACCAGAAATATTCTATTTTAGATTATTTTTTATCATTGAGAATTTTGGGATAGTATCATGCCATCTAGATATTACTAATCTCAACAGAGGTATCCACGACATGTGGCATGTGTGTAAACTCTGAAGGCTCATTCCCCATCATATCCATTTAAATGATTTTGATGATGTTGTTCTAGAGTCATATCCATTTAAATGATTTTGGTCTTAGTGGCCCATGTTTTTTTGAGAAGAAACGCTTATTAAGGATGAGAATTCATTAAATGGGGAGAACCAATAGTTCTACTATATTAATCAAATTCCATCTACTAGCCTGTGGCTTGAGAATAATATACAACATTTTTCCAAGATAATCTGAGCGCTTGTGAGTCCCCCTAGCTATCTAGTTAACCTATAATTGGTGATCAATTAATTTACCCTATGGGTTTTAATTTCACATACCACGCCACCACCCTTAACATGAAAATTCAACCCCTTGTCCTATTATGAAGATATACCTTCTCCAACAGTCTTGAAGCTCTCCCATATATCTCCCTCCATTCCCAATATTTGACTATGTCAAGTTACAATATGAAGGTAATAGCTCCTTAGATCTATTGAAAATACTTCTTCCTCATTATGTAATGAGCATGTATCTACGTCAGATAAAATTTTTCCATTATTATTTAGTGATAAATTACTACTTTTATCACAAATAAATGGTAAATATAGTGAGTTCATGTTGTATCTTAATCAAGCCAAGATATAACATCAACAACTATTGTTCTTCAGTTAAGTGTTCTTGAATCATCATCCGAGAACACTTATTGACAGTAGAATCATGATGGAACATTACATCGTTGATAAATAAATTGTATATTGGTGGTGAAATTTATGTTTCAATGATGAAATCTCATGACCAATATTGAATTATTCTAGAGTGGTGACATTTCCAAGAAATTTTCTTAGAAAAATAGTCATGATACTTCATTCCCATTCAATATCATTTTCAATACTTTCTAATTTGATGGATTGATTATGGATCGATGATCATTTTCTAGACTAGAGACCCCCTTCTAGAATTAATAACTAATTCACAAAACATTGTTCAAACAATGACAGCTTTGATGATTCATTGTTTCTTCCTTTCACATAACATGAAATAACTTTATTGAAAAGCACCTAAAGTTTTTTGATTATAGAATAAAATTATTGATGCTTAATTTTTTTGAGTACCCATTCTAAATCATCTTCTTTACAACTAGAACCCCTTATAGGGACACTTGACATGTTATTTTATTCTCTATGGTGTATGACATGGTTTGGACAAATTTTCCATGATTAAAATTGGTGTTCTTAATCTCAAAAATTTGTTGTAGGAAGTTACTTATATTTTGGGTCCCTCATATATACTTTTTTCCTTGGAATAATTATTTTATTAGAATAACTTTATAACTATCCCTGATTGTGATCACATGTGGTTGTGTGTCCCATGATACCTATTTAGATTTTTGATTCCATGAGTATTACTAGAGTAAATTTTTTCCATGTTTGATGAGGATCACAAATTATTTTATGTTT
This sequence comes from Viscum album, assembly GCA_963277665.1. Taxonomy (NCBI): domain Eukaryota; kingdom Viridiplantae; phylum Streptophyta; class Magnoliopsida; order Santalales; family Viscaceae; genus Viscum; species Viscum album. Next base: position 1,398,858,672 of record OY728121.1, on the reverse strand, counting down.
CTAATATATTCTCATGGTGATATGATATGATTTACTGGTATGGCCTACAATTTTATGTGTGTTATCATTCCCTTGAATGTGTTTCTTAGTAATTGGAATGTAATACAATTTTTTGTGTATTATCCATTAGAGAAAGAGTGGGTTAGAACTACAATGGGTAAGAAACTTGACATAATCATAGGGTAGGTCCATGAAGGCTTTGGGGCTATACTCGAGGAAAAGAAATTAGGGGGATATCGGTCTAGAGTCCCAACCTAAGGCATAAATGGGTTATTATGGGTGAATTGTTTGACCAATCATATAGTAGGTATAGGATGGTTTGGGATCCTATTCCTCTCAATGCCTTTATAATGCTAAGAGACATGACTATCGGCCTTATTTATTGTATTTTATAACTTATTATAACAGATGACTATTCATCTAGAATGGATCCAAATCGCGTATAGTCATGGGTTTTTGGTGGCTTAGAGATCACTCAACCACTCAGCATGTGAGTTTATGATTGATATTCCTACATTAACATTTATTATTACTGTGGTATATACCTATAATACATATTAACATTTTTTTCTGGATGAAATAGTGGTTTATCCCTGGGTTTTATTCCTCACACCATTCATGAGAATCATGATGAATTTCATACATCATGTATAGGGATATGAGTTAGGTAAAGGGGCATGTGGATTATAGATGAGTAGTGGATCATTTAGTTGGTAATGGACTGAACAGACTTCAGAGAGTACCTCATCTTTAATTTAATGTATCTTCTTGGATTTAAACTTTGGTTTGTCTTGAAACATGCCATGTTTACTTTTATGATTGGTATTCCATCTATATAGATTCCACATGTATACTTTTATAATTATATTTTACTACTTTCTTTTATATTACTATTTGTGAAAGGATTTATACTGATGGAATTGTCTCCCCATTGATGGACTTATACCATTATAGCTAGTTAGTAGCCTCTTACTTACGGCGAAGTATGCCTGAGATCTAGTGCCTCCCCAATTCAGTTTTAGTGGTTTAGGTCAGGGTGTTACAATAGTTATACCTCCATAAACATTTAATTATATAATAAGTTATTATTTTATTGTATCTGATGGAACATAAATATAATGCTCATTGAAATGGTTCGAGAATTTCTTAATTATTTTGGATGATTTTATAGGACTCATTTACTTTAGTGGAGGTTTGTGTGCATGTGTTTATATACTCACATGTGGGATTTGATGGTTGGATAATGATAATTACATATAATTAATTTCATAATGAAAAATACTATACTCAAAAAAAATGTCAAATTTTAACGTTATTTAATTCAATATTGTTCTAATTCATTAAACCATTACCTATTACACATGAAATGATTTCTATGAGATTTTTTGGAACTTTTTACATAATTAGGGATATAATAAGTGGATAAGATGGATTTTTAACTAATTTTATAGTAGCATACATTATAATAATTATTTTTTACTCGTTTAAATTTTTCAATTTTATAGAAAAATATTTATTAAATGGAATCTCATTATGATTTCATTCAATATTGATGGAGGATTTAAGTGAAAATAACATTTTTCAAATTATGAGACCCTTTAAAGGGGAAAAACAAAATTATATGCATAGTAGGATGTTAGATAAATTAAAAGACATTATTTTTAAATTTATAATCAGGGGTTTTCGTTTTGGTGAGATTTTGTCATGATTATGGATTGTTGATATTTTTGAGTGGCTATGAGATTTTAAAACAAATGTTTTATTTAATAAAATATCTATTTTAACATAATTCCCTATATATATATATTTATTATATTTGAGATAATATATATATCCCAAGGTTTATTTAATTCTATATAAACAATGTAAATCTCCAAGATGAATTATATTCTCCTTATATAGATATTTCATCAGAAAATAGGTAATGTCCTTTGATCTGGTCTCCCTTTTTCTTATTTTTTGTATTCTCATACAATATGTGTTTTATTCCATTGTGTATTGATTACCTAAATGAAATTAAATTATATTTATTATAAAATACTTACGAATTTTATAAGAAACCTAGAAAATTAATTTGAAATATATATTAAATTTATTCCTAGAGTGAATTCAGAAGATCTAAAAATTCCATTAATGATTTAAAGACCTTAAACTAAAATTCACATGGAATGAGATATTTTTCCATAATTAAAATCTCAATAAATTTATATTAATATTTAAATATTTAATTTCTAAATTATAATTTTTGATATTTTTGGAATATTTTCTTATATTATTTTTATATAATTTTGTTAACATCTACTCATGTTCATTTATAATTGAAAACATATATCACTGTTTTTATTTGGAATAAATTAATCCAATGTGACATAAAATATAATGATTTAATTTATGGTTTAATATATATCAAATAAAGAATGTTTCTTGATTTATAACTTCTCTTTAACTTTTCGTGGATTTTTTTCTTATCACTCAAAAGTTTTATTTTTATGATCATGGATATGAAGAATATATATATGTATCTCTGTGTGTGTGTGTGAAATTTGGTAACAAATATACACTTTATCTTTATATTATTTAATTCATACATAATACATCATGGAACACGATGGTGGTGCTCATCGATGAAGAAGTGAGAGTAAATAAGATTGAAAATATCCATCTAATCCATGACAGGATGACAAAAAATGGGAAATTTATCCCCACCTATAAGAAATTATAAAATTTATTTGTCCCAAAAAAATTACGTAGAAAAACTTTTGTTTTCCAAGGTGAAACACAATATATTTTCCCAACACCTGAACATATTCTATTGATTAATCAAATGTTAAATATAACACCTAGTCTATAGTATATTGGATGAAATATCTTATCACATTACCTGGTATGAAATATCCCATACTAAAGGATCGTTATAAATTTTCATAGGATGGCACAAATATAAAGGAAATCAAATACTATAATGATTCATGATAAACACAAGATAATACCTATATAATTGATTCAAGAGATCAAATATAAATCAAATGAAAATCCAAAATTAACTCTAATATCCACACTACTATATTTATATTCTAGTTCTCTCATATCTCTAGGTCTGATCCAATGGTCTAACTCTTATGAAAGGGAAAAACATTCTACACCTTTCAAATAAATTGAAATTAAAATATACATGCACATCAAAGGTGTAGATGTATGGAGTTATCATATTCACTAGGATACCAAAAAATATTTTATACATGTCATTTTATATAACTAACCCCAAATTATATTTGAAAATAAATAATGAAAATAATTTTTTTACATTACTGTGAATAAAGAAAATACATAATTATTTAATCTTTTATTCGAAAACAAATATATCTTAGCAAGACATGACCAAATTGAGAATGAAAGAAGGAAGACCCCTAATAATAAATAATAATATTAAATCAAGCATAAATCATCTTTGGATGTCAATATAGAGTCTAAAGATATAATCCAGAAATCGAATTAAAAAGTCTTATCAAGATAGAATATTTTTTAATCATATCAACAAACATGTAAATTACCCCCATTTGTACTCATAGGAAATGAATTCCAACTTACTAAAATAAAACCTAGGTTTGGGGTACTAGAATTACATGACTACACAAGTATATCATCTATTTCTAGAATTCTTACTTAGCCTCCCTGGTATTCAAATGAAGCTTTAAAAACCAATCATCAAAGATCAAAAATCACAAAAAATTGTTTCTCATATCACCAACCTTACACCTTTCATAAAAGAAAATTATCCTTTATTCAATATAACAACATTTGATAATATATAATCTAAATATTTCATATGATATAATTAGGGGAATTAAATACATGTTTAAATAAATAAATATTATTTTCATTCATTCCAAATAATTCTTTATACTAGAAAACAGAATTTAAAACCTTGAGATTGACTTTTTCAAAATTAAAAAAAATCATCGATATTGGTTTGCTTTATATCATTATAAAATCATATTAGAATTTTTTTACACACTTTTTATAATAATAATATCTTATAAAAAATTATAAATGTTCTAAAAACCACAATTATCATCTTATTTATATTATAATAAAATAATGAATTCTTTTAACAAAAACCTCATAGATAATTAATAGAAATTTTTTATTTTTAAAAATCCTATTTTATATAATCAATAATCCAAGATTAGGTCAGATAAATTGAATTGTATAGAATCATTTACCTTTAGGTTATTCAATAATATTCAATAGTTAATATCTATATAATTCCCTTTGTTTATTCTAATAGTTGATTGAGCAATGATATAAAAATTAACATAGTACAAAGGACCCATAAAAGACACTTTTATCTGAACTTGTAAAAGTCCATAGATTTCTAGAAACCTCACCTTAACCTAGAAAAAATTATATTTTCCCTGAAACCTATATATTTAAATTTATATAATGAAGAACATTAGAGAAGTGTGAGAAGGGGTATGGATGGATAAAGTTGGGGAGAGAGAGGGGTATACCACTAATCCTTTATGGAATCTTCTAAGGTAAATGAAGAAGAATATAGAGACAATTAATTTCCACCACTACCTTCATACACTAACTTCAAATAAAGGGATGGAATGGAAGTCCTACCATTTAAAATAATTATATAATAAAAGAAGAAATTATTTATAATAGTTTGTAATTTTCAGGGGAGGGGATGAATAAAATAAAAAATACCCAAACATTAAATAATACATATTGGAATACTCTGACGCAAGACCTCCAACATGTTGGTAAAGGTTAGAAAAAAGGTTAAGGAGAAGTTAAAATATATTTTATAGAAGTTTTAGGTAGTTTCAAATTTTTTAAAATTTGATTTTGGAGAAAACATGATGAGTCCTTTATAACCATGACATATTTTATCCAGCCAAAGTCTGTTTCTAAAATTACAGCATGTTTTGACTTATCTCCCTTTATTCCACAACAATTTTCCAAATTTAACTTTTATCTATATGATATCAAAGACGAGATGTTAAAACAAAACATGTTTTTTTAATTAGTTCTTTCAAAAAGAAAACAAAAAACCATATATTTTCATATCAACCATCTAAATACTCAATATACAATAAAAATAAACCATAAGAAGTTTTTATTAAAATGTACCATGTTTTTCCTTTCCTATTTTTAAGTATCTACAGAAAATCTCCCATCTAACCATGCCCAAAATTTTTTATTTTTTCAACTAACTAGAAATGTTTAATAATACCAATATGTATTTTATAATTATATTATATTAGATATTATTCATCTTATATATCTTTTAACAAAAAAATTTATCATTCTTTTTTATGATTCTTTACTCCAAGACCACTTTCATCGAACTATTCCTTGGATGCTCATGACCAATGTGGAAACCCTAAAATTACATTCATAAATACTACATCATTTCATATGAATATTCAATATATCTAAAAACAATATAAATCCAAAAATCTTAAAGGTTTAGTGTCTTTTGATACTAGATATTTAAACATATTATTTCACGAAATATCTTTAACATTTACAACAAAGTTATTCTCACATTATTTAAGTCATAGAAATGGCCTACTTAAAAAATTTCATCATATCCTTGTGAAAAGAAACATAAAAAATAGTGATCTCATATTAACAATATGGGTAAAATTGGAAGATATCATTAAATAATAATATATAATCATGAAATGAGTACATTGGAATTATAATATGGTCTTAACATTGGAAAATAAGGCACATAAATTCATTTTTCTAAATCAGGGAATGAGGCTTTAATGGATCCTAATACTCGATCCATAGAATAATCAAAGATCATGATCCATTAAAACATATCATAAGTATAATAACATATCATATAGATCCATATAAAAAGTGTGGAAAGATAATAATAATATAAGTAATATGTCAAGCCTACACCCCCAACATGTTCATCCAATGTTAGGCTTCGACTAATAACCCATGAACCGACTTCGGTCTTGGTTTAAACAACTCGGTACCCTCTTTAGGGATTGGTATTACCTCCCTCAAATTATTTGGCCTCATAAAAAATTAATAAATACCCAATTAATTTAAGACCTATGAAGGATCCGACCATCACATTATCATAACCCATTCATAATAATTCATAACGATCGTGAAAATAATTATGATTTAATCCTTGCTTAACACATGGAAAAGAAATTAATTTTTATCAATATTTCATCATCATAATCAATCACCAAATAGTGAATAAATAGGATAAAATCATTGCATCAAATCCATAGTAAATTGTAAGTAACATTAATGGTTTTTTCATAGATGAAAATATTATTAAAATATCATTGTAACATTTTTTAAGGAAAATACCCATTATATTTTGTAATAGATAATTTAAAATGTAAAAAATTCTAGAATATTAGGAAAATATTTTTAGTTTTAAAGAATAATGGGAAATTTTAAAGGAATAATTGAAATAATGAGCATTAATAATGATTAGAAATAATATTTTGGTAGTATATGTTATAACAAAGATTTCATTCACACTGTTGGTATAAAATAATTCATTCAGAAAATGAAGTAAAGATTATTTGTCAAAATTTTATAGAAATTAAAATATGTTTAAAATAGAATTTAATAAATAATTGGGGAATATTTAAAACACTATTGGAAAAATTTTATAAAACATGGATATTGAAGATAAAATATTCCTTAAAGAAGACAGAAATAAAGATGGTTTCCTTAAAAAATATTTTAGACTTTTGATTATTTGAAGAGTGGAAATGGAATGGAAAACATGTTATATCTAGAAATAAATAGGGGATAAAAAAATAAATTTTATTTTTTGAGAGATAATTTATAAAATTTCATTATAAAAATATTTTTATAGACAATCCCATTAAAATTTGAGACTATAACATAAACCCATACTAGTTTTGTTACTTTTGAATCATAACAGTTATAAAAGAAATAACTTCAAATGAAACTACAAGTAATATGAATAAAACTACATTGATTATATAACATATTAAATGAGTTTTATATACCCCCATGAAATAAATATGTGAAAAATATGGCATATGTCTCACAAAAACAAAATTGAATGAGAATCGGTTACCCCATGTCCGGATTGCTTTATAAGTGATTTAAAACTCCTGTATAATAAATTAAAATTTATAATATTTCTATATAAAAAATCATAATTATAAAACCATATTTGGTTTTTTATACCTTCTTATAACCAGTTAGAAATATTTCATTTCCACCTTCATTTCAGGTGTCAACTACTTAATTTTTTCATGATGGTTTTGATTTGACAATTATGGTCCTTTCATATTTATCATTGTTATGTTATATCCAGAATGTTAATCATGATATAAATATCATATATATTAATTAAATAAAATTTTATAACAATAATTACAATTAAAATATTGAAAATATAGTATATCACTTGTGGATATGGAAGTCTGTATGTATGCGTGAACGATACTTCAATATTATTATGAGAAAAATGAAAATAATGTAAGTAATATATTATCATTTAAAATTAATTATTATATCATAAATATCATATATATTAATTAAATAATTATTTATAACCATTCATGATATTTGGTGATGGAAAATGAATCAAATGCCTATATTAAGGATGTAGTCTAAACGTACACACTTAAAATACTATCATTTCCCTTTTGATAGATATAAGGTGTAAAATGGTTTCCCCATAATAATAATAACATATGAAAATATTTATGATATATGATTATTTATTTTAATATCAATAAAATATATTTAGAAGAAGTAGAAGAATAAATAAACTATGAAACAATCTGTTATAACGATTACCACTTCTTTGAGAGACCGCCTTAGGCAAACAACTTAAACCTTCATAGGATATTCTCAGGTTAAGAACAAGAGATCAAGAAATAATGTAAGGAATATATAAAGGAATTTTAGTGGGTATACAATAATAAATAGAGATAATTTTTGTGAATAAAGGTGGACAAGAGTTTCCTTCTCATAATTGAGTGGAGGGACCCACATGGAATTACTTAAAGTACATAAATGATGTAAAGTCATTTTAATTTTCATGTGGAACCAAATGAAAGTGTCCTTATTAAAAAATTTGGAAATGATTATTTCAAATATGGAATATATTTTATCAAATTAAATTTCTATAAATGGAATAAATTAAATTTAAAATATGTTTTTAAAATTCAACAAAAACCTTTATTAGAAAAAAGAAATGATTTTAAAAAAAATTGAATTTACTATCATTATTTACCGTGAAATGACTATTATTTGGATGTTCCAATATTTTATTGAATATAGATTCAAAATATTTCATTATCACCATTTATCTATAATTATTTATCTAATTTATTAAGATAAAAACACATTCCACATATAAAAGTATTTATCTGATAAATAAATATTTTTTTAATAAATTTATTTTATCTTTATTACTATTCATAAGATAACTAATGTAATAATACATTTATTATGAAAATAAGAATTTTAATCACTAAATAAATTTCTCAAAATTTTATTTATTACTTATTATATAGTAATCTAAATATTCAAATTAAGAAAAATATTAGTATACATATATCATTATGTGGCTAATCCAATTCATACATATAAATCCAATATTAAGTTTAGTGGGGATATAATATTTCATGGTTCATTTAGACTCTTGTTTTATTGTAATGTAATATATTGAATAATTCATATTTATTTCAAAGGAATGCAAATAAAATATCAAGGTGTTATATTCTACCCCACTTACAAATTAAGTTTTTCATCAAAATTCAATCTCTATGATAAAAAAATGATCATACTATTGATTTATCACATCCTGGGGTCCCCATATTTCATTCTCAAATTTCTGATTCCACCAAATAAGTTTATCTAGGTGATTAGAATTGTTTTGTAGAAATTTATCCCTATGATCCAAGACTTCTACATGTTTTTCTTCATATAAAAGATAATTATACATTAGTATAACATATATGTTCTATATATATGAAGTATTATATCTAAAATTCAACAAAATAGATGCAATGAAAAAATTATAAACTTCAAAAAGGTATTGTGGATGTTCCAAGAAATATGTCACCATACTTACTCAAACAGGAATATTTATGGGTCAAATATACCTGAGGATAATATTTCCCTCCTTTCTAAATCTCACAACCTTCTTCCACAAGGATATACATAGGAACACCTTATAACCAAATTTTAATTCTAGTACATGATGATGATAATCAGAATAAATCATTTTTAGAATCCTAGATCCCTTCATGTGTTTTTAAACAGTACTTACATTCTCTTTCATTTCCACAGTAATAAAATCTCCCAATAACCTTATTTCTTTAAATTCATCCCATCACGTCAAAGTTCGGGACTTCATTCCACAAACATAATCATAACTATCCATCTAAATACTTGAGTGCAATTTATAGTTATAATGAAATTTGAAAATAGTGAGGTCTTGATCCCAACCATGTTTGAAATCAAAATAATATGATCTAATAATATCACCCATGGTTTAAATGGATCACTCATATTGAGAATCTTTATGTGGATAATAGGAATTCCTAAAACATATCTCTCTATCTAAAAATTTTAGAGGAATCCTCTATAACATCAAGTAAAACCTTGGATCTCAGTCAGATGTGATATAATGTTGTACTCTATGTAAACATACCACTTCTTTAATATATATTTTGGCAAGATGATCAAGTGATAAATATTCATTTATAGTAATGAAATTCTCAGACTTTATTGGGATATTGACTGCAATATAAATGGAATAATAACCTATAGATGTTGTGGGTATTCCAATAATTAATTTCATTATGATGTTTTCCCATTTCCATATAGGTGTAGTTAATTATTTTAAAATCAAATTATAATTATTCCACTCATCCTTAACTTGTGGTTATACCAAGTACAGAGATAAAAACTCCACTATATCTCCCTTCTTGTTATAATATCATCAATTACCTTCAACAAATCTATACATCTTCTTACTTCCAAGATGAATAAATAATGTTGACTTATATGATTTATCCAATATATCCTCATTCAATTATAATGTAGAATGATACTTTCTCACTTTCTTTTTATGCACTACATCTTCCTTATGTGCCTATTAAATTTTCACATGGATATATTGTTGAAATATCATTGGGTAAAGAAAATATTTATCCCTTTACTTCAATGTTTCAAGGTCTGAACTTTTCAAATTCATAAATATTAAATATTTTTTTATCATAACCATAGATATTTTGGCATGAAATTTTTGAATAAAACCACTAACATTCTTGTTCATTTTCTTACGGTGGTAATGTGTTGAGAATTTATAAGATTTATTAAAATTGAACCATATTTTATACTGAATATTTAAATATTTATTGGTGAATATATAATTTTAAATTTTATGATCATTATATATTCCACTCCTTTCTCCATGAAGATACTTCCTCTATATCATTAATGTATTCATTAATGTTGAAAACTCCATGTTCTGTGTTAAGTAATTTTTATCAAGAACATTTAATTAATGAGAGGGATAAGCTACCATCATTTCATTACACCTAAAAACTCATCTCATTACCCTATTCGATGAATCATTGAAAATCGCTAAACCATCTCTACCATATGTTAATGTGAGTATATGTGCATTAATTAACCTCCTCTTTAATCCTTGAAATTTTCTTCACACTCATCATCTAAAAGGAATATGACCCCCATCTATGTTAACATGGTGAGTGGATTAAACAATTGTGATAAATTATTCAATAATCATCAATAATATTGATCTAATATAAGAAAACTAGGGATATAAGTCGTCGTGGTTGGTATGGGCTAATATTTAATGACTTCCATATTAGAATAATCTACTAATATAACCTAGCATGTAATTTTTTATCCCAAGAATGATACTTTCTATATACAAAATTCACGCTTATTAAATTTGTAATATATTACCACCTTCTTCAAGTTCTTCAAAATAACTCTGATGTGATATTCATTCTATTCCTTTTCTCTTAGAGTAATATGAATATCATCTATCAAGACAACCAAAAATTGTTTGAGGTAATATATAAAGACTATATTTATTAAATCCATGAACATCATAATGGAATTAGAAAATCCAAATGGAATCAATATAAATTCATAGGTTCCATACCTAGTACGGATGGTTCTATTAGGTATTTATTCCTTTTTACCCTCAATTGATAATATCTATAATGAATATCGGTGTTTGAGAAGTATTATGCTCCTTTAAATTAACCAAAAAAAATAACTTATATGGGATATAGGATACTTATTCTTGATTTTTATCTTGGTATGTTCCCAAGAATAATTGTAGAGTCACGTTATTCCATCTTTATTCTAAAAAAATAACAACTTCACCTCACGGTGATGCATGTGTCTGAACAAATCCTTTGTCAAGATTCTCTAGGAGATACATTTTTTATTCTAACATCACAATTTGAATTTTTGTTTAGAAATTGATTTTAATCACTAAAATTTACCTTGAACTAATTATGCAACTCGAAACTCCTTAACTCAATTTTGTATATAATTTTATCATATAAAATTTCTAGAGGTGTAAAAGCATGATTTTAGAATAAATGCATGTAATCGCATAGAATTTAGTTTTTCAGAAAAACATGTTTTTAATTTTAAAACTTATTTATACGGTCATATTTTAAATGGTAAGGATTTTCATGGAATAATTTTATAAATTAAAAACATAAAATATATTAAACCTTTATGGTAAAAAAAACTGAATCTCACATTTAAAATACTTGATTAAAAAAAAGAGTGAAAAGAGTTTTTATTAAACTATCATTTTAATTTAGTTCTAAAAATTATTGCAAATATAATTTATAATTTTATATGATATATTAAAATTCCTAATTTATACCGTTTTTTACTAATTAAAAATTTATTAATTTTCTAGGATATTCTCATATTGTGAAAAAATCATAAAAAAATAATTTTGGCAAAAACTGTATTTTTTGACTAAAAAAGTCCCTTTTTAAATAATAATAATAATAATAAGAAAAATTTGATGTCAAAATTTTAAAAACATATTTGGTTTTATCAAATTTAAATTATAGAATTTTAATGTTAGTTTTTAAAAGAACGTACATAATATAATGAAAAAGGATTTTATAGAAAATTATTTTCTTCAAAATTAACACATATTAAATATTTTCCTTATATAGATAATTGTTTTAACGGTTAATCATAATAGTTTTTGTTATAGATTAATTAATAATGGTCTTCTTACATGTTATAGTTTTTTTGTTTGGTGTATTGTGAATCATAATTTATCAAACATAAAATTAATTTTACAATTTCTAGAATTTCGGGTTGTTACATTATACCCCCCTAAAAAATAATTTCTTCCCTGAAATTTTTGGACATATAAGAAAAAATGAGGTTGATTTTTCTATATTACATCCTAATGTTACCATATAACTTCATCCAGCTTATGGTTCCACCATAGACCTTGACTGTATGGGTGGTCTTGTCTCTCAGAACCTAGTCTCATTGAACCAATTTTTCAACATGATATTTTTCATATGAAAGGTCAGGTTCCAAGGGTAAAGATTCTAATATTAGTTCATGTGATGGATCTTATATATACTTCCTTCAGAGAGATATGTGTAACATGTCATACAATTGCGAGATGTTTGGAGAGGGTGACAAGTGATAGGAAACGACCTTGATGTAATCAAGGATCTTGGAAAGAATGATTTATCTAGGGATAAACATCCCCTTATTCCCAAATCTCACAAATCACGTCTATGTATATATTCAAAGTAAAACCTTTTAACCAACTTCAAAATATTCGTCTCAATGATGTTTATCCACATAAAACTTCCAAAAAAAAATTTTATTTTTATTTTCAATTGAATGGTTATAAAATTCTCTATCATTTCTTGGATAATTTTCAAACATATCATCACCCTCTATTAAAATTCATCTGAGTATGATGGAGTCATGCATCTCTTCCTATATAAATCCTCATATGATACCATCTGAATGATAGAATTGAATCCTTTTTTATATGATAATTATACTAGGGGTGTTATTGATCTGAATATAATTGCAAATCCATTGAACAATATCTCAACATATCATCTAAAATTTTAATTGTCCTCTCAGACTTACCATCTATCTGAAGATTATATGTAGTGCTAAATCTCATTTATTTCTCTAATTATTTCTGAAAATATCTCCAAAATCTCAAGGTAATCCGTGGATCGAAATTAAAAACAATGGATATTTTACACCATCTAACCTCATCACTATCCTTATATATTTATTGGTGAGTTTATTAAGGGGAAAATGTTATTCAATGGAAATAAAATTCACTAGATTCCTAAGGTGATCGCCTAAAACACAAATAAATTTATGGAATTTATATTTTTTGGGGACTCCAATGACAAAGTACATGGTGATGTTTTCCAATTTACATACTAGTGTAAATAATGGTTGTAATATACCCTTATACTTTTATTGTTCATACTTATCTTTTGGGAATACCAAGCATCGATATATATACTCCATGATTTCGCACTTCATTCTATCCCACCATAAGATTTTTCAAATCTATATACATCTTTGTTCTTCCATGCGGATAGAGAAGGATGGACTATGTGTATTATCCAAAAGTTCCTTCATCAGTTTTAATTTTGATGGGACTCAAATCAGGGTTCCAAACCTTATATCTCGATCTTCATTAATGTCAAACTCGTGAATATTCACTACCTTATTTACAGTTCAACAACATAATTCTAGGATTCATTGATATTTACATGAAAGGAAGGTTGAGTGGTTAGTTTGGATCAATAGTATTTATCTCCTCCAATTATGATATCAAGATTAATCCCATACAAATCCAAGAGTATAAGGTATTTTTTAAATCCTCATAATGGGTATAATAGCATGGTCTTTCTAAATTAGAGCATCAACGACCCAATTTTCCTTCCCTATGTGGTAATGTATTGAGAAGTTATAATATTTTATCAATTAAAATCATATCCATTGGAACATATTCAATTAATTTTGTTTGAATATATATTTCAATATATTTATATAGATATATATATCACTAATTGTTTAATATATATAATTTTTCAAAACATTAATGAAAAGATAACTACTACCATATCTAATTCATGTACCAAGTAATTTTTAACATGATTAATTGATTGGAATGTGGCACATGAAATTTCTGTATCATTCTGTATGAGTATAATACCCAAACCCTTTTTCCAAGCATCACTATATATTACAAAACCATCCCCCTATAGATTAATTTATGTACTGGAGAACTAACTAACCTCTTTTTTATTTCCTTAATATGTTCCTTTCCTTCAAATTCCCCTTGGTAATTTACTCCCTTCAATGTTAACTTGGGTATTTTATTTTATATATATGATAAATTTATCACAAAGTACCAAAAATATATTTCTAAACAAAAATAAATATAGATATTGGTTATAGTGGTTGGTCTACCCCATTCCTCGATAACTTTCATCTTTAATGGATCTAATGAAATTCCATAACATTTGATTCCATTACCGAAAAATGATAATTATTGAAACAATTATTCACACTTGAAAATTTTGGAATAAAATTTATCCTTTCTAAAGGTCTTTAATGAAATCCAAAAATAATCTACTTGTCTTTCATTTCCCTTTGAATAAATAACTGTATCATTATTAAAAAATATTGATCATTGTTGTCTTTAATGACACAGTACATTAGATCCATGAAGAAGGTGGTGGAATTAGGCAATCTAAATGGAATCACTATAAACTCATAGTGTCTATACCTCATTGATAAATACTTCCTTGAAATATCCACCCTTTTGACACTTAATTGATGATATCTAGATCTAATGTCAATCTTTAAGAATTATTGAGCTCCTATGAGTTGATCAAACAGATCATCTATATGTAATAAAGTGTATTATTTCATAATTATGATATTCTTAAGCTTAATATAGTCCAAAGAAGTTTCATTGATTCATATTTTACTACTGGAAAAATACCCTATACCAACGGTTTAGAACTGTTGGTATAGGCCTCCAAACCGTTGGTATAGCCTATACCAACGGTTTGGAGAACCGCGGGCAAGTATGCCGTGGGGATAGGTCTATACCAGCGGTTTTGGGAAAACCATTGGTATAGACCTATACCCATGGTTTTTTAAATCATTGGTATAAGTAATATGAAAATCTATACCAACAGTTCCATAAAACTGTTGGTATAAGTAATATGAAAATCTATACCAACGGTTCCATAAAACTGTTGGTATATGTATTTCAAAAAAAAACATTCGGTGGGATTGGATCCTAGGACCTCTAGTTTATCTTTCAACGACCTAACCTCTAACCTAACATGAATTTTGTGAACATAATTTCATATATCTATATATATATAATCATAATTATTGTAAATGTTTATTTATATAATGTTCTCGGTAAGAAGATTCGATAAAAAAATCAAAGGACCTAAACCAACCGTTGTCAAAACCATTGGTATAGACCTATACCAATGGTTTTGACAATCGTTGGTGTAGGTCCTTTGATTTTGGGAGCGACGTTGGTATACGGGGGACTTTTCCCAACGGTTTGGCCAAACCATTGGGAAAAGTGGCCAAAAATTACACTTTCCCAACGGTTTGGCCAAACCATTGAGAAAAGTGGCCATAAAGTGGACTTTTCTCAATAGTTTGGACAAACCGTTGGGAAATCCATACCCTTTCCCAATGTGTTTGGAAAACCGTTGAGAAAAGTGACCTCAAAGTTGGTTTTCCCAATGGTTTGGCCAAACCGTTGGGAAATGGGACCTATACCAACGGTTTTTACAAACCGTTGGTATAGAAGAGTTGGGAGAGGTGAGATTTCCAGTAGTGTTTATTCTTAAAAAGATAACAGAAACTCCCTATAGTGGAGAAATGGGGTGAATAAACCCTATTTTTAAATTCTTCTTTATCTTCTCCTTTAATTCCCCCAATTCAGAAAGATTCATTCTATATGGGATCCTTGAGATAGTCATAGATTCCCGTATAAGATTAATCCAGAACTAAACCTCATGGTAGACTATTCAATAATACATCTCTATATTCATATACAATAGTAATGTCATCAATTATGACTTCATCCCCAATCATTTATGTCAATCTTCCTTCATTATTTTGCATCATTACCCATATTATATAATTTTATTTCATATGGTTTTTATTATCATTCTTAAATTAATACATGCTAATAAGATTATTGGGTATACGAATTGAGACATCCTTATCCAAATAGTTTATATGTGATTTATACAGGTAAATATAATACATTCCAAAAAATAAGTTATATTTAACCAAGGGAAGAAGAATTTGATCTATATGAAGATTTATACCACAAATATCAATCAGAGAATATTTGTAAATTATAACTGAAATCATTATGCCACCAAATATTTTCCTTGATATTTTTATGTCTATTTATTAGGGTGGTGATTCCACATTAAGAGAAAAAAAATTTGATATAAAATAATGTGATAAACCAGAATCAAATAAGTTATTACCAGATCTATAAAAGATATCATGTGTACCTCACATCACTTTATTATCCAAATCTACCTCAGTGATTTTGATCAGGAATCCCCTTCCATGTTCCCTATGTTAGGGAGGTTTTGAGTCCTATTTTATTCATTATCCTGAGGTTTTGTGAATTTATTTATAGAATTTATAAAATCATTGTACTAAAAGCATACTAGTACAGGAAAATCATTACCAATGACCTTCTTCATGTTTGTTTCATTAATCCGCTTGTTTTCATTATTTTAATATTTTTAGGCATGATTTCCCACGTTAACATAATTAAAAAACTTCCTTGGTCCATTATTACAATTACCAGAGATCCTTCCCCATATTTATTTCAAATAGAAAATTGGGCTTTCTTCCCATCATTTGTCTGATCATTGGTTCTTTTATAATACGACAATTTTCTATTATTTTCCCTAGAATATTGAGAGGTTCAACTTTACATATCTACCTTAAGAGAACATTGAAAAATATTCCCATATATACAAAAGTATATTATAGATAATTACCTTTTAAGTCTACTCCTTAAGCTTGTAAAGAAATAGTTTATTTTTCTCTTAGTGTCAAAGAAGAAACCCAAGGTATACCTCTTGATTCTTGTGAAATTTGAATCAAATTACCCTATAGATTCATTTTATTTTTACTTCAATTAAAGAATTCCCACTCCATTATTATATAATAATCCAAGTAAAATGCATAGTAGAAATATCTTATTAAACTCCTCACATTACATAGAGTCTACTTCTACCTTTTTCATGGTATTTTTAATGAGACTTCATAATTGGTTAGCATCACTTTCTAGATTATATACTATAAAAATTACCTTAACATTGTTTGATCACTGGAGAACAGAAAATATCTTTTCCATTGCACTAAACCACTACTTAAAAACCAGTGGCATAGAAAACCCACAAAAATAGGGTGGATGTTGTATCATAAATGACTCAATAGAGAGTTTCTCCTTCCTTGGTACATTCCAAATCTCAATAGGTTTATTTCTTTTACCCACAGAATGGGACATTATAGTGAGAATTTATATGATGATTTTCATTCCATCCCCAATCTCATTGGATTTCTTGTTATGATAATCTCCACATTATCCAATTCGCCCATAGTTAACTTAGTTCTTTCAGGTTCCCACCATTACATAGAAAAAAGAAAATTTAAGAATTTTTATTTGTAAATTATTGAATGTACATAAAAGTAAATTTTAAACGTTGGAAGAGGATTTAATAAATGGAATACATATGATAGACGATGAATTATTGGTTTCAGTCTATGCTATAAATGGTCATATTTCTAACTAAACTATATATATATATATATATTCAAATACCTTATAATGTTTTATAAGGATAATGTGATTAATCAAATAATATCCCTATAGTGTTTCAAACTAGGTGTTAAGTTATGCCACCTTGTTTTGTACATGGAAAATATTGATTTAATACATAACACACCCTCTTTGGGGTTTTTATACCTAGGGAAATATTTTTGGTATAAGTCATATAGAAGAATCCCAAAAAATTAGGGATTTAAAAATTTTATTAGGCGGTTGACATAACTACATCATCATTGGTGTTGTTTTTCTTGATTTAAACCTGAGGATCTTTACATTAATTATTTAAGAACAAAAATAAAATGAAACAATTCCTCATCCAATATGAATTTGTTCTTGATATCCACTCATCTTCGATGATCACTCCTCAAATAATCTGAAACTGAATACCACTAAATTATCCACACACACTTTAAAAGTCTATAGGATCATCGATCATCAAATTCTGGGTCATAGCACATATATTTGATCATGCCTTTAATCTCTTAATAACCACTACATCAATGAAACATATATCTATTATCTAAACCTAAATTAAACCTTAGATCACCTTCTTCACTCTCTAGGAATTAGTAGAGGAGAGAGAGGCACTCATTTGTTATATAGTTAATAGTTACCTATATGAGAGCCTCTGTTTATTTATATTGTGATACACAAAAACACATTGAAAAGTATTAATTACCCTTGGATAATAATCTTACCCTTAATAAACTATAAATGATATTTCTTGACTACTATATTAATTCATAAATATCATGTATATTTTTATCACAAACTTATAATATATTAAAATATATAACATAATAAATTGAGTATTTAACTTGACTTAATGTTCCCAAAAAATTTCAATGAACTATAAATTTTAAAATAATATTCATTCAAATAATATTTTCCTTTTACTTACCTTAATACTTTTATATAATTTTAAAAATAAATTTCAATTAAAATTATTTTAAACATTAATAATATGAATTAATTTATCCTCTATTGATCATATATACAAGCACATATCATGGACCTAGTGGTGGATCCCACCTTTCCATAAAATCTTATTAATCAGAATAGGTAATACATTTAAATATAATTTGTGTGTGACCCACTTGGCCCTAATATCCATAGAAGTGAATACTTGAAAAGACCAGGGGAATAGTCTACCAATCCATCAAAACCCCTTATGAGATAAAGAGTATCCACATAAACGACAACTGTCATATGATCACTCATTGTGTAATATAATTTATTTGTCTCGGGATTTATCATAAGATAGGAAGAACACTTTGATTCATCATCCTTTCATCCTATTTTGTCCCTTTACCTTATTAGAGGGACTTATCTTTCTTTTACTATGGCCATGGATTTGGGAATGGTACTCTCATCCTGATCAACTAAGACCATGATTTCTCTTCCTATCGGAAGCTAAAAAATTATTTCTTGAGTATTCAATCAATTTAATTCCCCCATTGATGCACGCAATATAAGATACCTCTCTATGAATTCAATTAAATAGTTTTTCATTATATCATACAACACAATCAAATGGCACACATAGATGATAGTATCATTGAAAAATACAATTACATGTGTTCATGGAAAGTTACTACCAATGACAACAAAAACATATGGTGTTCCTATTGGATAGATGGTCTGCATGATATCATCTACTCAAGATAACTAATAATGAAATTCCTGAGAAGAGGTCTCAAATATTGTGATACCCCAGCATCTGGTGGTTATACATCATATTTTTCAATTGGAATGATGTATATTTCCCATATAACATTTGTTTTAGTTTAATTTGGAGTATCATGAGATTATCATTATAGCTTAGAAACATATATAACATTTTAGTATGAAAAATATTCTATGAAAATTTTAATTTAAATAGTTTACAAATAAATATCAAAACTATTCTGGTAATAATACATCATACATCACTCACAGTACACATGATGTGGAAATCCAAAAGTATTGTTCAAGTTATGTCTAGGGAACCCACTATTACAACACTCTCCCTTACAGTAGATCCAACAAATTAACAGATCTTATTATTTTTCACATGATAAGATCACCGTTCTACTAAGTTATGAATTTAGTCTTTAGGCCTACCACATCTACACTATGTAGCTATTTTTTCTTCTATGACTTCATATCCTTGAGTAAGACACCTTAAGATATTATATCCCTGATAATATTTATTTTTTTCAATTTCCAATCTTGACCTCTTGGATAGTACCAATAGTAGAATTATCATAATTTATATAATGAAAAAACATTACTTACTAAGTGAGATTCCAAGAATTGGAAAGAATCATTGTGAATATTACACTTCTTTCAGTTGAATCAGAAGTCGCAAGACACTGTAGACTTATTGATATAGCTACCAGTGGATTAAATGAGTTTTTTTTCTCATTACCTTAGTCTGACAATGAAATTATATATCATATTAATCCATCGGTATAAAATTTTGTGCCCTTTTATTACTATTATCACTTCCTCCCTGCATATTAGGGTAATATCTTTGTTAATATCTCAAGTACAATATTTTAGTTCTGACTACATCATATGTAGTTATCCAATATATAACTGATATTTTATGATCATATAGAATATATTGGAAATATCATATTTGGTACATAACATGGAATGTGTGATTGATACATCTTAGAAGCCTCTAAAATATTACTTTCCATATTAATCTAATCCCATGTCCCAAACATATCTTCTTTAATAGATTTATTTCATGTTCCAATAGTAAATATTATCCCTTGAATTGTCCCAAAGTTCATTTTACCAATACCTTGTCAGTATATGTCTTATTAACTATGTCTATTAAACCATTAGATCTACCTTGGTAAATCATGTTCCCTAAGATGTAGGTTCCTACATTAATTCAATATCTCAAGGGTCACTTTCATTCTTGTCTTATATAAATATAACACAAATATTTTTTTCCATATGTTATCAAACTTATTTTCTTTTGAACACTATGGTTCTCCCAGTAACCTCTTGTAGATATATTTAAAATATTCATTTTAATATTATATGATCTAGTTTCTTAACTCAATCTATAACTGAATTTTAGTAAATTACACCCCTTATTGGAATTTAGTGATGCCACCAACCCTTTATAATTATACCATATAGACCCCTCGCAAGATTTGTGGCCTTGATACCAATGTCCAACTTTAATAATCGCATAAAGTATCTATGAAAAGTAAAATTATAATGGATTTAGGTATAAAAACATATTACATATCAATCTTTATTAGTACTATGCCTATACAACCCAAATATAATCTTACTTTAATACCCACTATATAATTAAAAATAAAAAACCCATTTACTTTGATATATAGGATATATTATTGAATTTTAATTAATATTTTCAATCATTGCTTGTTTCCACTTAATTTTTACTTATAGGATTCATTATTATCAATGAATAAAGATTTACTGGCTTTGGTGAATGTAAATCTATTAAAATTGTTTTATAAATGCTACAGGGTATATTTATCTAGAACAATCCTTTTCTAGAAGAACTTATGGGACTTGTTATAATAGAAACTATTTATTCACCGATGACATTGAGTAAATCTAAGTCAATATTACTAAAACTATACCAAATAGAGATTTATACCCTTTTATATAAGTATAGTCTATCACTTCACTATCACTTTTATATCATATGTATTTCATTAGTATCCTTATAGAATTTTAGTATAGTTACATAAGGTTCAAATTGTGTTTTTCTTGATGCATGTTTTTTAATATCCTTATCAAATCACTTTAAATCTACACACAGGTCATGACAAGATTGATTTATTTCAAAATATTACTTATAGGAAATACATTTTTCATAATATTTGGAATATTATTATTCTATAATACCTTATTTATGAATCATCTATCAAAAATAATGGACATATCCGCAGTTCATATTAGTTTTACAATTGATGATCCGTTTACATACACTGTTACTGTGACTTATATAAGTGAATATGAATTCGGTAATTACCACATGCTTCATTTTACTAATAAATGTTAACATGTAAGACCCATCATCTATCCTACTTATTAAAATCATATCTTTTATGTAGATAGTATAATTTACGTTTAGGAATCACTCTATGCAATATTATAATGATTGATTAATTCTGGGAAAAGATATGATTTGTTATGAGATATAGAAGTAAATCATTTCTTCGGACCATGCATATATCATCCATCATTTTCACATTACATAAAAAACACTGAAAGGAATATTCTGAATTATATTTTCCACTTTCTTAATCCTTGTATTAGTTATCACTCCCTAGTTGAACTAATTACAAAATCATTACGACATACCATTATTTTTAAAGGTTTATTTGTCCAAAAATTAGTATGTAAGTGTATTCAAAATACCAACGTTTTTTAACATAATATATTCTAAACCCATACTAGGCATATCCTTGAAAAATACTTAGTTTTACCATTCAAAGTATAATCATTAAAAACTCAATATAACTAATTCTTCCATTTCATATTCATCAGGTACTGCCAATGATTCAAGAATTATAGAACTATTGGTTGAGTATTTAACACTAAAAACAACATTCATTCCAAAACTCAAATAAAGTATCCTTATTTTCACTATAAGAGAAAAATATTTTAGTGATACTTAAAAAACACAAATAGAATCAACAAAATTGGAAATTAGAAGTATTTTACTTCTCTCTACAAACATAAAAATCAGAGTTTCTCAATAATGAAAAAGACCTCTTATTTCATGGTTGACCTCTATTATTTGATGGATGTTGTGAAGGTTCCTTTTGTAACACACATTCATTGTCCTTTCACCTTGTCCTTAAACCTTTTCACCATAATAACTATATATTATACTTTCTTTAAGTTCTTATTCACTTGGAGATGTTTACCCAACACTTAATAAATAATTTTTCTATATTATATTCATTTTTTAAGCTTATGAATAAGTGTAGTATTTGGGTGAAAAGGATATAATAAATATAAGGTCTTTAAATATTTTAATACTTCTTTCAATTTATATAAAATTGTGTAAATATCAATTATACATATCTTGCTTCACTTTCTCCTCTCTAGATTATCAGATGTGAGACAACACGTAGAAACATACACATCCTGATGTTGTTTCCACAACTCCCATAGAATATTGATGAAAACATTATGATGTAAAAATTTATTACACCATACATGAATCTATTATAATCATCATTCACACCCTAACTTTCTGAGGTGGCTCAACAGGTATTGTGGACTTCATCACCTTGAATTTCCATTAATGTATTACTATGCACAAGAACCTGTACAACTCTTGGGAAATTTTTCTTGTGAGGACATTGACTCTGTTTAACATTAATCAAATTATATATGTGGTATTAATTTCCATTTTCTATAAAAATAAATACTATCAAGTTTTTTAATTTAACCTTGACTATCGATTGGACTTTACTATTTAATTAAATCATGAAATGTCTCCCACTATTTTATCAAAATATAGTCATCCTCCTTAAAAGAGTCATAATACTCTATCACAAGATTATCATAGTGGATGTGATCTATTGAACATGTCCTTATATATTAATCATTGTCTATTCCACTACTCATACAATTTCCAGGTAGACCATTGATTGTATAATCGCATTAACACATGTAAACATGATATGTTGAGTGAAGACCCATCTTCTAAAATCATAAGCTTCATTTAATCAATGTTTTTCCTCTAATGATTAAACAATATTTATTTTGAAACTTATTTTCTATTATATTTCATTAAGTCAACCCATCTCCCTCATTGTAACTCTACATTAGTTGGCGGTGCCCAAAACTAGGGATGTAGTTCACCCTGTACACATGGTTGTGTTCAAATTCAAATGATGGAAGGAATTTGTGAAATAATATTTCTTTGAGGATTTTTAATAATTCTTGATGAATGACATGATTTTCTATCTTCCATGCATATTATATGTTATATCACTCATAATATATTATAAAATAAAGATAAAATCATTCATCACATCATGGATTGATTTAATCGATGCATTTAAATGTTTCTTATTTTTTGTGATTGTGTAATCATTCATATATATAATAAATTAAAAAATGCATAAATTAAATTAATTTCATCACTGATTTTGAGCTTTTGATATTGGTTTATCCATTTGTAGTTAAGGGATAAACCATTTCATAAGTGGTATATTACCAGAGTCAGGTGTTGACTCAAATTTTGGCTTGATCCCCTGTCCAATATATAACCCTCTTATCTCGAATAACACCCTGTATTGGTGTTCCCTTTGTCTTATATAATCTTAATTGTAATATAAAAATGATATCATGAAGAAGAGGGGGTTTCAGGGGTTCACAATAGAGATAAAAAATATTTTATAGGAGTATAGGACCTTATAAATATAATAAATAATACTGATCATGGAGAGACCATGAAAATAATTAATGAATTACATACATCACTTTAAATTATAATTAATAATTAAATAAAATAAATTCCGACATACATTGGCCAATAATTTCTCAATACAAGTCGACACACAATTATATTTTAAATTAAAATAAAATATGAAATACATTTTATTTTAAGGGTTGAAATTGAATTAAAATAATTCATTCAATTATAATTAAAATTAAAAAAATGTCAATTTGTCCCAATTTTAGTAAAAAATTTGAAATAAATAAATATACTAAGAATTATAAAATATTTTGAAATATATATACATATATATAAACATTTTGTGTTTGTGGGCCTCGATGGATCTCGAAATATCCATGATAGGGATACTGGGATACAACTGCACCAAAATAGGGCTATAAACGTCATTTGGGACCTGTTGTGGTCAGTTCTGGATTGGGAAGAACCCATCCCACCCAAAACAGGATTATTCTAACTTGGATAGATTGTGGATGAGCCTGATTTGCAGAGGTTGCATGACGTAAACCCATGAGAGGGGTTTTTCTTTGTATAGGATTACTAGGTGCGGTGGTTGTGTCTCAGAAAGGGGAACCCAATGTAAGGGTGTTGTTTCCAATTGAAATTTTAGATGGAAGGGGAACTTGAGTGAAGGAGGTGGGGTTTGGGTCCATGTATGGATACTAGGATAGCCAAATTTGAAAACTATGCATGGAAGAGGGGGGGTTTCTACCATATTTGTTAGGTTAATGCTGGATCAAGTGGCTACAGATGTGAGGAAATATTGTGCCACGTGCTGAGGAATAGATGGTGATTGGTGTGGTATGGTTGTGACATCTAGGAGGCTTGTGACTTTTTAGAGCACAGGTTATCCTGAACCAACCAAGATACCTCGATACCTTGATTTTAAATTTTTATAGATTATTAGGGTACAAGGTTATACCAAATAGTTTTGGAAAAATAGGCATCAAAGCTAATGTTTGAGCATCATTTCTTGATTTCAATATGTATTTGAGAGATTTTATTGGGACTTTGGAGGAAATTATGAGCGAGTGTCTCACCATCTCTCATTGTAATGAGACTTAATTCATCATGGCGGGATTAGGAAAGGTGTCTTGAGAAATAATTATACACGTTTCCCTAATTTTAATTGGTATAGTGAAATCCAAATCCTATTTGTTTTATAATAGGATTTATATCCTCATTTCTCATGTTTGAGTTGTTGTTATGAGTAATATTTTTATGTCTTCAATGTTGTTGGTTGATGTTTTGTAGAATCATTCCTCTGAGATAAGATGTGGATTGGAACTAGGAGGAAGATTCTACTGAGTAATGGGGATTAAATATTCCCATGGACTAGAATCAAGTTTAGATTATTGTGTTTGTTGTCCAAGATCTAGGACAAGATCCAACACATGTTCCTATTCAAGATCTAGTTGCGAAACCTCCATGGGATGAATTCCTGAATCACGCTAATATGTTCTTTTAATAAAAGCCACCATCATTCCATGGATAAAATAATCCCCAACAGGATAAGGATTTCTTGAGAAATATGGAGATTCTATTTAAGTTCATGGAAATTCCGGACATAGTTAAAGTGAAATACACCACCATTATGCTGGAAGGACCTAACAGTAGATGGTGAAATTTGATGGTGATGGAAAAGAAGCATGAGGGCCTAGAGTGGAAGGAAAATAAATTTACATTCACAAACTCGTTCTGTCAAAATTATATGGTGTTTTCTAAGGATATAAAGATTTTTGAACTTAAAAAGGATGACTGGACAGTGATGTAATATATAAAATGAGTAGCCAATATTGGGAAATTATCACCTTAGATTATATAGAATGACAAAATAAAGACTCGATGGTTATGGATGGGACTATGATCTACTATTCTCTATCAATTTTTCATATTAAATCTAGCTTCTTATTCTGACAAACTTGATAGGGAATAGATGGTTGATCTAGACCTGGAGAGTAATTTAGGGTTGATGGTAGTACCTTTTTCTCCCAATCGAATTCTATGAGCACTAGAAAATTTAAGAGAATGTGTGATGAATCTCATGGTGGATCTCAACTGTAGTATTATTATAGACCAACTACAGTTCCAGGAAGAGTCCCTTTGTTCTTCTTCACGTTTGGAAATCGTAATCATTTTAAATGGGTTTCCACTAAGGAACATATGAAATGTAATTCTTGTGGTCGCTCAGGACACTTACATAAGTTCTATTATATATTTTCTTCCCCACATAGTGCAATGGTCTCATCAAAAACTAAAAGTAATATAGTAAAATCAGATAATTTATGATATAATGGGTTCTGGCCATGGGAATCTAGAATTAAGCCTCTTCATATAGAGAAAGAGTATCCAGAGCAAGCAGATATAGGTCCAACGACTGTGAGAGATACCGTCACAATAGATTTATATTTATTGACTACTTTATTTGATATTGGTGCATCTCACTTGATTATACCAACTCATATTGTGAATCTTCTAAATATTCCTACATATATTTTACATTATTTAATTGATATTACTACACCACTCATAATGAAGAGAGGTTAGGGACTTCATTATCCTAGTAGTGTATTATCTTTTTTATATATCAATATTACTTTGGATTTTCTATTTCTTGACATGAAAGCTTTGGATTTCATTTTCAAGAAGGATTTTCTTAATACTAATGAATCCCTAATTCACTATTATCATTGATGGGTATCCTTTACAGTGCCTAATGGGGGGAGAAGTGTATTTCAGGGATAATAGGACCCAAGGACAAGTATAGACGGAAATTATTATTTATAGATATGGAATGTAATATTAGTGTATGATTTTGATCTGGGGAGCTAATATTTTACTGATGATCTCCCTCTAGTTTTCTTTGAGTTTCCTAACATCATTCCTTTTAATTAATCTAGTTTTTGACTGGTAAGAGAGGTATAGATATCTATTGATTTTGTTCTTGGTAATAAACTGATATATTTACTTTCTCACCACATGGGACTAGCTGAGATGAAAGAGTTCAATACCTAGTTGGATGATTTTTTAGAGAAATTAATTATATTCCTAAGTGTGTCACCTTGGGTAACTCATGTTCTTCTTACTAACAAATCAAATGGAACACTTCTCCTATGTGTTGATTATAAGAAACTCAACCAATTTATCATAAAGAATAAGTATTATTTCTATGGATTGATGATCTTTGTCAAATTTGAAAGGATCAAAGTGGTTCTAAAATATTAATCTTCAATCTAGTTATCACTAATTAAGAATAAATAAATATGAAATTAAAAAACCACCTTCTAGAGTAGGTATATCCATTATGAGTACCTTTTCATTCCATTAGGTCTAACTATTACACCTATTGTGTTTATGCATCCAGTGAATAGAACCTTCCAAGAGTATCCTGTTATTTTAACAGTGGTCCTTTTAGATGAAATCCTGGTTTACTTCAATTATGATTAGGATCATGTGCATCAACTGAGATAAGTTCTATAATTTTTTAGAAATCTCAATCTTTATGCAAAGATATCTACATGTGGTTTCTCAATTTTGTACGTGAATTTATTAGAACACGTGGTATCATAACATGGTATCTCAGTTGATCCTGAGATTTTATAATCTGTTATGACATGGGAAAAACCACGAAATGATTTCAATATTTTGAGATTCTTAGGTTAAGATGGGTATTATTGTTCATTTGTGAAGGACTTCTAAATGATGGATTCTTTGATGACCACTCTCACTCTAAAGGTAGTTATGTTTGTTTGGGATGAGAAATGTCAAAATTCATTTTTTTCATTTGAAACATATTTTGAATTATGTTCTAGTGTTGACTCATCCAGAGGCTAGTAAGGGTTATGTGGTCTTTTTTGATGTTTCTGGATTAGGCTTGGGATTTATTATTTTGCAGTGTGATCATTTAAATGGATACATCTCTCAGTATATTTGGAAACAAGATAGAAATTTCCAAACCCTTGAACTTGAACTCATAGATGTGATTCATGTTCTTAATAGTTGGAATAATTGCCTTTCTTGAGAAAGGTTTACCATGTATTCTGAACACAATAGCTTGAGATACATCTTCTCTAAAAAAATATTTGAATCTCCACCAGAGGCACTGGGTGGACTACCTGTAGGCTTTTGATTTAAACATCACTTATACCCTAAGGAAATGGAATGTCACCACTAAAAATTTGAGAAGGAAACTTCTAACCCAATTCATGAAATAATAAATAGAATTAGGGAAATATAAATATTTTTTTCATCATTTTATTCAAAAGTTTTTGAAAACAGAGGTCGAGGATGTCTTGGTGTGATCCGTTGTCCTCCAGTCTTTGTGATATGATTTTTTCAGATCAACATATTGATAAATAATTCTATGTAATTCAGATATCTCTTTATGGTTAGGAGACCTTTGGTGAGTGTTCATTCTCTACAGAGTTTCTTATAATGTTATAAAACTGGTATATTGTATCATTTCTTATAATGAAAGCTACAATGGGAAATTTTCATAATTCTAAGTGCTTTGTTCACCCAGGGTACAAAAATATTATCTATGATCTGTTTTGTTTATTCTAGTGTCCCTATAAGAGAAAATACATTCCTAATTTTGTTTCTCATTTTCAAAATTGAAAAACTTCATGTCTGAGCATCAGATACAACTGGGTTTTCCTCATCCACTTCCAATATTGACTAAGAAGTAGGATATGGTTTCTAGGGAAATTATAGTCACGTTTTCATATACCCTAATAAATTATAATATGATATGGTTTCATGGTTCAAATTCAAATGATACTTGGGTGCATGAGGTATTGCTGAATGATATGTGGGCTCATCTTTTTTGTATAGAGAATTCCTTAAAATATTTCTAGGGAAAAAATTTATATGAAGGGGAGGTTTTAACCTATTATTACTAGTTTTCAGGTACTTCTTGACCCTTGTTTTTATCATGATTTTGTTGGATCTCGTATAAGGGTCCTTCGTGTGGAATTTGGAAAAAATTTGTATGTTTCTGGTATCTGCCCAGTTGGTGCATAGTTCTCTGAAATCAAGCACATACCCAGGGAAAGTCAAGAAAACACTCACTATTAAGGGTATCATAATTTTAATTAGGTGGATGTATAGTTTGGTAAAACATTGTACCAACTGTACACATCTTAGAAACATTAAAAATTTTCACCAATTCGACCCAAATAACCCCTTAACAAGTTCCAGTCAAAGAATGATAAAAAAGAGGGTCGAGGAGTACCTAAAAACTAGTAATAGGATGTTAAAACCTCCACAACATAGAAAATTTGTATTCCATTAAATATTTTCAAGATTTTTCCATTCCCAAAACATGAAATCATTCATCTCTCATTAGTTCCTTATGCTCCCATGTCTTGTGTGAATTAGAATCGTGCTACTGTAGAACACTAACCAAATGTATCATCATCCCATGAAGTACCATTTTCTCAAAATCAATAATCATGATTGGATGCTCAGTCATAGATAAATCAACCTCCACATGAATATCACGCCATCTCAAAATAGTAGATGGATTAGAAATGTAATTCCAACGCAGAGAAACGTAAAGCACAATATGTGACGATATCAACTGAGGTGGTAGTTCTAAATGATAAGACACTTTCCCCACCAACTCAAAAAACTCAAAAGGTCCCAAAAAATGAGGAGAAATATTACCTTGACTCCCAAGTCATCGATGAACAAAATGGGTTGAAACTTTTAGGAACTCTGGGATACCATCGGAGAACTCCAACATTCTACTATAATTATCTATATAAGACTTATATCGTCTATGTGCAATAAATATTCTCTGATTGATCAACTGAATCATTGTTGACATATCCTAGACAAATATCAATCTAACCACGGAACATTTACCAATCTCTGACCAAAAAAGGAGATTTACAATTCCATCTAGACAAGGAATCAAAAGAATCCATTATGATCGCAAAAAAGTAAACTATTGTTAGTAGAAAATTCTAGCAGTCCCAAATGGTCATCACAGGATCCACCAAATTCAAAAATAATAGTATGAACCATGTCCTCAATAATCATTATAGCGCTCTCTTTTTATCCATATATCTATATATGGTACGTCATACTCAAAGGAATCTAGTTCCCAATTCCACTTGGAGGCCTCTCTAAAAGCAAGAAGTAAAATGGTGATCCTTATCAGAGACTATAACAGGTAGAACTTCATAAAAATGAAAAATATCTCTCACACAGAGATTTCACAACTCCTCAGATTTGTTTTTATCTTGAATCTAAATAAATTGAGCTAATTTGTGCAGCCTATGGCTCACAACTCAAATCATATTATTCTTTCTCAGGGTATGCAGCAACCGAACCACAAAGTCCTTCGACTCACATCCCAGTTCCAGGTCATCAATGGAAATGGTTGAATCTAACCCAAATATCTATGATGACCGTCCCTGAATTTTTGACAAGTATAATAGTGAGAAAAAAAATAAAAAATGTCTCATCTCTTTCTTGGAAACTAGAATCAATTTTGAGCACTCTTTTTTCTAATTGTCCATTCGTTCCCACCTAACTGTGCGCATGGGGTAATTTTATTTCAAAAAATTATTAAAAATTCCCAAGACCCACATTTAAACTCCTAATAAACCATAACTAGACCTATACTAAATTACAGTGCTTGGGAGGCTCTCAAGAATGTATTTTGGATACTCTGAAACCCTATATATGATGAATTTAATCCTTGGTGGAAGATTTGATCCATCTCTGGTAAGTGCATATCAACCCATTCATTCTCCCCTACCCACAGTCTCATTCCTTTATAGAGTTTTATAAATCATCACATTCTCAATGAATCTAAAATTCATTTTTTTGGATATAGATTCTAGGTATTATTTCTTGATCTCAATTTTTTTCTTTCTTTATTGGAAAAATGATGATTCAGGTGTTAAAATTTGATACAATGATTAATAGTATGTGGTTACATTTAAGATTGGTCATTTCATTAAACCACTATTTGATTGATTTCATTTAAATTGATTTAAATTTATTTATAAAGATCCAATTCAAGTTTAATTGGAATTGTAATTTCAATTAACATGGAATTTTGGGAAAAACCTCTCAATAATAATGGAATTTTGATTTAGGGAGAATTTAAAAATTGATGGAAATTGTGAAATGATTTGAGAATTGATTTGGAAATAGATTAAACTAAATTTATAAAAATCTATGATTGGTTTTGTTTTGGAAAGGCATGAATTGATGAAAAAACCATGTTTTGGTTTTGAAGGTGAATTTAAATTTTAAAAAGGAAAAGTTGGACATTAAATTGGGAATGACAATTGATGTCAAATAAAATGATTTTCTCTTTATTAATTGACTGATTGAATGAGAACATGTGAGCCTGGGTATTTAGTGGTTTATTTGGGATAAGAATTCTAGAATACATATTCCCAAAAAATAGATTGAAGATTACAACTCTAAAAAAAATCTAGTTAGTAGGATCTTATCCCTGATGGGATGTTAACAAATCTTATTCGGTCTGAGCCTATGAGACGTGTGTACACATATTTCTATTATCCGTAATATGAGATGTGTTAGGATAAAATAACTAGAAAATATTATACTATAGGAATGATGATCATGGTGAATATAAGGATGGTTTTCTAATATATATGGTGTTGATTATGAACTATTTTACTAACGCATACTAATTTATATAAATTAATTTATATAAAAATTTATTTAGGTCATGTTGAATTGTTTTCCCATCAAATTGAACTAAAACAGTGTTTTGTTTTAAATATGAAATTTTAATTCCATTACCTGATTTATAAAAAATGAAAGCATTAATTGGTTTATTATTATCGCATATTTTTATTGAACACTTGGTGAAACAGTACAAGTCTTTATATCTAACACCCTACCTATTCCAAAGGGTGTTTTTGTATTTTCTTCTGATGGGTATGAGTAATTAGAAATCACCACATAGAGGTGGCAGTTATACTTGATCTTTTAAGGATTTGAGTGATGTGTTTTCTAGGAACTTTTCTCTTTATGTTGATTAATCTTAAGATATAATATTTTGGATTTTTTATATACATGTTTGGTTTATGACACTATATCCATTTGGTTTCTTAACAATACTTGCTTTTTTCCTTATATTAAATTGTTTTTATAGAAAATCCATTCCCTCGTTTTCCTTGTATGAAGCGAAGTTCTAGTCGTCAACCCATGGGGATTGGGAAATACCTTTATACTATATCAAACCTATAAATACCCCAACCCTAGTAGGCCATATTCAGGGGTAACTTTATTAAATTTGATTAATATATAAGTAATCGCATCTTGAAGAACTGAATAGTTTACTAGTTTTATAAAAGTGGATACATACTTGAACGTTATATTTAATTGAAAATAAAAAATACAACATAGAAAATACTTTAAAAACACTATTATTCTTCAATTTTAACCCTCTAAATCAATCAAAATAAACTTCTTGGAATCCTAGGGAAAATTAATACAAAAGAAAAAGGTGAGTTTTGATGCCTGTAAGGGTATGTATACAATGAAATATGTCATAAATAATAAATAAAAATTATGGATAGGTAAATAACTTAAACACAATCCGTTTAATCAATAAGAATAATATGATAGGAATAAAATATGATCAAATAATTCTATATAAATAATAATATGATCTAGAAAACATAAACATGGATATTATAATAATTAAGTACTCATATATAAATAAAAAAATGACATAATTATGGAATAAAAATGTAAAAAA
Organism: Viscum album; assembly: GCA_963277665.1. Classification (NCBI taxonomy): domain Eukaryota; kingdom Viridiplantae; phylum Streptophyta; class Magnoliopsida; order Santalales; family Viscaceae; genus Viscum; species Viscum album. Next base: position 1,398,825,495 of record OY728121.1, on the reverse strand, counting down.
ACTAAAACATACCTTAAAGGACTCAACAAAGATGTCTAAAAATAAAATTGTAATGTCTCAGCCAAAATCCAATATAGTTTGTTTCATGATACATATCGATGCATCGAGAAGCTATAGCGGGCCTCTCCCTTCACCTACTAAGTCAAATCCATTCCTCACATGAATAAATAATATCATCGTATCAATATTCCTTACTAAATCAATAACAATCCATATTATAAGAACTTATCTTACGAAATATCATTACTTACCTGGTCAAATGAGCATAAAACATCCAAATTTATATGATGAATAGAATTGATAGATTCTATTCTCGAAAGAAGATTTAATAATGGATTTTTACATAGATGAAAAAATATTAAAGAGATTACTGAAATATTTCTTTTGAAAATCACCCTTTTAACTTTGAAAATAATTTTTCAAATCTAAAAACTGCACATGTAATGTAGAAATAAATTTATTTGAAAATAAGGTTTTGAACTTGTAAAGGAAGATTCAATGTTTTAATATGAAATTATGGTCATAAAATCCAATAATTACATATAATTTAAAAAATATTCCATCCATATTTTTATTGTAAAAGTTATAAGTCACCTCGTTTGGAAAATGAAAAAAAATGTTAGTTTCAAGCCACTGTGTGAAGATTCAAACAAGGGTACAATGAATTTAAATATTATTAGGATAACATTACAAATAATTTTGAAAATATTCATTTATAACATGGACATGGAAGATAAATATACCCTAGTAAATACTTAAACATAGACAATCCCAAAAAATAATGAGAAAGTAAAATAACCACAACAACTTTGTAATCTGTCGAATCATTTTACCCATGAAATTATTACATTTAAAAAAAATAAAATATACTAATGATAAATAAATTTCTGATATAACTTTTAAAATAAGAATTATATACACCTATGTGAAGATTATAGAGTCATGAAACGAAATCATTCATCAACAAAAGAAAATTAAGATGAAGTTCAATACAAATATCATGTCATTAAAGTTAGATTTAATAAAATTAATCCATTATGTGTATTCTCTTAAAATACATAAAATATAGTGGAAATAAAATAATAAGATAATAAAAAGTCATTCCATACATAATATTATCATTACTTAGCCAATGAAGTTTCAATTTAACCCAATGAATGGAAATTGAGTTAAGAAATAACTTACCGCGCGCTTCCCTTCAGTTTTTTCATACATAAATATCATATATAATTATTTAAATAATTTTATTAATTTATTAAAGACTTTATTTATATTTAAAAACATTATTTTATATTTTATAACATCTTACCACCCATCCATTAATAATATTTCAGTATTTTCCTTGTTTTGGGTGGGTTTGTTTCATGGTTTCATGTTCGGTTCACTTTTGTATAATTGGGGAAATTCTTGTAAAATGGAAAACTAATTAAATATATATATATATATAAGTGAAATTTAATGGTATTAATCAATACCTATAAGTTTAAATGGTCACATTTATCATTTTTTCATACATTTGGAAGATTCATTTCATAAAATTTTATAATAAAGGTTTAGTTTTTTTGGCAGTTTTTTCGACCATTACGAACTAGTTTCATTTTATTTATTATATTGTAATTATATTATTTATATAAAATAAAATATGTTATAATATAATTATTTAAATATTATTTCACTATAATAATAATTTTTTACCATCCTTTAAGGAGGTAATGAAAAATGAACAAAATCATTATTCACAAAGACGGTTAACTACCAAAATTTGGGCAATGGTTTAGTTTCTCTAGTTTAGAGGACAAGAGAAAAGGGGTGGATATAAATTATTAAATTATAAAAATAATATTCCAATATATATATGATACTATATTTATTATGATTTTATGGAAGAATTATGTGAAGATACTTTCGAAGAATAATGGAAATTAAGAGAGGTGGTTTGAGAAAGTAACCTCTTGAATTGCACCTCCCTGAAGGACGCATTGAGGAACATGGAATAGGTAATTTTGTGAGAACAAAACAAATTTTATGTAGATATATTCTCTAGGATAGTTTCTAATAGAAATTTTATGATATTCATGTCTTTTGGGGAGAAACTTAATGGTGAGAAGTGGTATTTATAATTCAGGACAGGTGGTTTAGGTGATTAAATAATTATTATTTTAAATTCAAAGTCAACCGCATTTAGGTGGAATTAATTTAAGGAACTAGATTTATAATTTATGTTGTATATTATTTTTAAGTTCAATTAACACATAAAACTCCAATTTAATGTTTTAGTTTTTATGTATTTTAAGATTTTACCTTTTAAATTTAACCCACTGTATTATTTTACCACTACAATGATAAGTATTTTTCCACAGTATGCTTTTTATTACTAAAAATAAAAATGATTTTATAACCTAATTTTTACCTCATTATTATATATATGGAATCTATTTTACTTGATTCAATTTAGAAAAGCTATAAAAATAAATTCTAAATATGTTACATGTATAAAAACAATTTTTTATCGTTAAAATCGTAGTTTTCAAATTTGCTAAGCATGTGTTCCAAAATGTAACACATTATGTATTATGTTATAAAATAAATACTTTTTTATCATGAATAAGGTATCATAATTTTAAATCATGATCATTTAATAATTATTTCATAAGAGTTATGGTATTTCATAAAAATGATATTTTTATTTTTTAACACAAAAATAAAAAATTTCAAAAAAATAATCAAAAAATTACCATAAGATAATTTTCACATGATTAATTCCAATATGAAGTTTATTTGGAAAAATATATATTCTAAAGATTCTGCAATTTAATTATACTTATTTTCTCATAGAAATCAATAAAAGTATCTCTTTGATGAAAAACATTATTTGAATATTAAAAGGACTTTAATGAATATTATGTTTTCTTTTCCTTCAAATAATTAAATTTTTATTTAATTAGAACTCAATATTTACGTAATACTATATTTAATCTCATTTAGTCCCACAAATTTATTTTCTATTTTAAAATAGTCATGTCAAAATAATGATATTTTGGAGTTCGTTTATGCTCAGTGTTCTATGAAACGTAAGATATCAAACACATATTTCTTTTAAAACCTTTGGGTGTCACATTCTCAACTTATATAATAAATTATTTCCATGAATATTGATATTTTAGTTCAAAAAAAAGTTTAATATTTTAAAATTTCATTGTGGGAAACCCATATCATAATAAGGGTTAATAAAATATCCTCTTAAAAGAAGTTTAGGTGAATGTGAATATAACACCATTACCCCAAAAGCCCGGAGTCGACGCATTAACATATTACATTGGAATGATTACACGAAAAAACATCGGGAAGGAACTACTAGTTTAGAAGTCTTGAAGAAACTAGATACATATATGGAACCCATTTTACTTTGGGAGAAGAAAACAAAATAAAATACATAACATAAGCTAATAAACTATATCCTTAAAAACCAAAAAAATGATCTCTTCTTCGTTACCTGGGGAAGGAAAAAATGAAAGGGATGAGATAAAAAGATTACTAAGGATTAAATATAGTAGAATCATGAAATAATAACAACTTAATCATAATCAATTATATATAAACAATTTGGTATGGTGAATGATTGAAAACGCACTCCATCAATAAACATAGAATGATAGTACAACCATGGATTTTTTTCGTAGTGAAAACCTCATGGATTGTAATAAATGAATAATGAATAAAGAGAATGATTATTATTGGTCATCATGTTCTTGTAATATGAACCATCATACCATCAATATAATTTATGTCTATGGGAAGAACCCCATCCGATTATTTTTTGGAAACAAACTCGAAGGGTTTGTCGCAAACTAGTTTGTCTCATGAGACCTGTCGATGCGTTGAGGGGATATAGCGGGGCCCAACCATCACTAAAATAGAAAGTAATTTTTATACAAATATTTAATTCCCCAGAAATATTCCCTATCAATTTCCAATTGAGTAGTGGATACAGATTCATCAATATTTCTACAGTTAAAACATCATTTAAAATGAACACCATATGTAAATGAGTATACGGGTAAGGTAATAATCATATCCAGGACAGAAGAATATGGATATTTAACAAAATTATAAATTAAAATAAAAAATTATCCCAAATGGGCAGTAGTTACATCACATAATAATGATTATATTTACAATACTAAGTAAGTCTCAAATAAATTTAATTTTATACAAAGTCCCTTACAATATTGTAATCAATTGAATCGTATGTCCAAAAAATCATTATATGATTCACTGAATACAATGAATATAAATTGAATCATTATGTTATATATCAAATAGAAAAATAATTACAACACATACAATAAATAAGTGGTGAACAATGGAAATCTCATAGAAATAAAAGTGATATGGGAAACCCCTTACCTAAACTCCCACTAAATTACATCGCTTTTGCAACTCCTGAATAATAAACTAATGTTTATTAAAACAATGATCCCAAAGATAATTTTAGTCATTTAATAAAAACATTTTTTAATTATATTCATTGGTTTATATTTCTTAATTTCTATTGATGAAATTGACGCGTTTTGATATCATATTTTCCTTAAAAATTCCTCGTCTCGCACCAATTTTCCTATTTATAAAATATAATTTATAAATTAGTTTAACTAATTCCAAAATCATAAAATAAATTCCATTAAATATTTAAATATTATATATAATCCATATTTTTCTTCCATGAATGTGGTTATAATAATTGTTTTTGGCAATGTCTCCGTAGGTGGTTAACCGACCATTAGTGTGATGTTGTCGTAAGAGAGGGAGTGAAATGTTAATAAATTTCATATATATAATACATGAAGTAGGTTTACATAACTAATATAATTTTATCTTAAAATTTAAATAATTTTTATCGTATATGGTTTTGAATAGAAGGAGAAAAGAAGATGGAGAAGAAGAAAAGAGGGACAAGTTAATGGAGACATACTCTTTCCTCAGTGTGACTTCCTTTACACAACCTCAAAACTCCCTTAGTGATTGGAGTTAAATGACTACCAAACATACATATGTATTATAAGAGGCTTTAGAGAGATTATTTTTATAGATATTTGTCTTTTGAAATGGAGGAATGAGTGGTTTTCCAATGGAAGGGGGAGGGGTTATTTATATTTGAGGAGAAGGGTGACTTAGGAATTACTCAAATTATTAAAATATAATAATTATAATATAAGGTATAAGACTTTAAAATAGTCTAAAAGACATAGGATATCACATAGTTGACCAAATTATTTTATTCTTTTACTTGTTCATAAATTTTTTTATTTTTAAATATTTTAATTAAGTATTATATTCATGAAAAATGATTTTGTCAAATTAAACACTATTCATAACTTTTGAATTTCAAAACATAAAAACAATGTTTCAAATTCGAATAAAATTTTCATTATGGCTTAAACTTATCCTATAAATCTAGGGAATTATTCAATTAGCTTTAAAATATCAAATTAAGTTTATTTTATTAATTTTAATATCATTAATTTGATTTATTCTTTAATTAAATTAATATTGTGTAAACATTGTGAAATCCATTAAGGTATTTATTTGGTGTCTTAAAGTTAAAAAAAATTGAGGAAGATAATTTAATTATATTTCAAAATAAGATTATTTTTTGAATAAAACATTAGGAAAACCTTAAATTAAAAATTTTATACTAAGTAAAGTTTATAGTGTGAAAACCTTTTTGTACTTTTAAATATAATATTCTAGAGGTATTAAATTGATTCTTGTGGGTCCAAAGTGTCCCCAAAAAAATAAAAAATATATATTGTTCGAACCATACTTATAAAAAATTGTTTAGATAACATATGTTTCATTTAATATTACTAATAATCTTTATTAAAAACATTTTTTTTCTTATTCTTGCACAAAACAGCATCTTTCTTTAATAAGAATTAATTTTCATTATTTCATATATAAAACTTAAAAATAAATTACTATCAAAAAATAAATAAATTAGGTTCAAAATAAAATTAAAAATTTTATCATTATGTATATTCACTCTTTTAGTTAATATTGAGATAGGTCAGGTAGTGGTGGATTCTGCTCGTTGTAAACACAAGCTAAACCAGCTTGATGTTGATGGTTTTGAGCTGATGATATCTAGAAAACAAAGATCTCCCTCTATTGAATGGACTCAAGGGGTTTTAGTGGCCAAGGATAGTGTTTTTGGGATCTCACTAGTGAGCATTGGACTCATTGAGGGGTTTACTAAGCCTACTATTCATGTTGGTTCATATATGGTTGGCCAGATTGGGCCCGCTGACACTGCTATCCAGGCTGGTGCATCTCCTCTCCATTGTGAGGTGCATCATGCTATCCAGAGTAATGCGCGGACTGTTTTAAAGGCTGATGTACAAGCTGATACTAACTCCTATTTGCACAAATTTGATTTGGAATCCAAGGATTTCACACTGCAAACCTCTAAAAAACTATCACAAGGGATGGATAAATCTTTCTTTAATTTTTTGCGATGTTTGACTCTATTAACACACCTGAATTTGACATGCTCAGTCTTGAGGGTCTTGAATGTACAGGTTTTAGCAATCGAAAATATGGTAACTTACTGCATTCTACAGTTGTAGAGGTGTATTTAATGGGATTTACCTCTGATAAAGGTGTGGGTAATACCTTTAATGAGGGTGTGCATTACCTACAAGAGACTGTGTAGAAGGATGATTCTTAGGGAGCACAGCAGGAGGATTTAAAGACATTTTCCCCTATACAATAAATAGAGGTTTTCCAAAATGTATTGCAATAGGCTGGTGATAAGGGTAATGTTCAGGTTTCACAGGAGGAGGTGGTCGTCCATGATGAATAGGCCGTTCAGGAAGATCATGAGAATTTAACAGATGTTATGGATTCCAATGCTCAAGTGGAGGATGCCTTAGATATGACAGATGAGCCACCATATTTACTGCCAATGCAATGGCGAATAGGTCATCTTCCAGTGCCTCAGTGGGGGATCTTGAGTTCTAGGTCGTCCTAGGAAGAGGTGATATCAACTATTTGTGATGAACTTTCTATCCTTCTTTTGGAGTGATGTTGTCACTTTTGAACATTTCCTCCTTGTCCTTATATACCTTTACTTTTATTTAATAAATTTTGGCATCATGGATCACAATTGACGGTGGACCCATTTTGGTATATTCACTCTTATACACAACAAGTCATCTTCTTAGATTTGGTATTTTTTCCTTTTCTTCTCCTGAGTAAGCATTGCACAAACATTTGGATAATACTCATTTTATATGACACTAAAATTAGAAATTAATAACAAAAGATGTCAATAATACATAATAATTTATAAAAAATTCATGAAATCAATTTTTAGAACACAATTTCTATAAATAAGTTACCAATTTTTACTATGTTGGCGATGATTAGGGACTGCATCAGCATTGAAAATGATATTACGCATATCATGAAAATAATATAATTGTCTTGTTCTAAATTAATTCTGTAGAATATTCCACTTGTAGTATAATTTTTTAGTTATTACAAGTTTTAAATAAATTTTTATATCATAATAATTTCATCAAGAAGTCAGCAAAAATACCATATTTTATAAAAAAAACTATGGTATTTACTGTTCACCAAAAAATAAACAATTTCATAAAAAACCCAAAAAGTCATCCAAACCATTATTCAGTGTATAAAATTAAAAAATGAACTAAATTTTGTGAAAAAACTTATTTTAATATAAGAAATTTAATATTTAACTAAAATAATCATTTTCTGGAAAAATATAGTTTTGAAAATTAAAACAAATTTTATAATGCCCTAAAAAATTTACTAAGATCTTATTAAATTATCCTAAAATCATAAGACAATAAAATATTGATTTAGGAATACATTTTATGAAAATGAATTTTATTTTAAATAAATTTATTAATTATAAAACTGTAATGAAATATTATTACTCCAAAAAATACCAACACTTAATTATTAATATTTAAATTATTCTATTTCATTTATAATGTGCCTATATTTTATTTAATACTTTCATGGGTGAAGTTACTATTCATAAGTGTCATGTTACAATTCATAAGGGTAACCTTACTATTTTTAAGTTTATATTACCATTCACAAGGGTCAAGTTACTATTCACTAAAAAACTAAGTTGATCCTTTCAAACTCTAAATATCTTACTGGAGGCAATTGTGTATGTTGGTTTTTTGAAATTCAAATCAAAGAAGTGGAAAATTTGAGTTTAATAGATAGGTTAAAAAAGTTTTATTTCATACATTACAATATTAAATTTATTTGTAAATCATTACGGTGTTAAATTTTTCCCTACTTACAAAAATTTCATCCTCCAAATTCCAAAATGTTACCTTATAAAAAGTTATGGTTAGTTCTTCATCATAATATCCTTAGGATCTCATGTTGTCTCTTCAATTTTATGGTTCCTCCAATTTTCCTTCACCAGTCGAGTCGTCTAATTCCTCAACACTAATTCTTTAGTTTACAGAATCCATATAGACTCTTCACCAAAAGATTATTTAGGTTCTAATTGTATTCCTTCATAAGTGACTAATTTTTTTGGGGATGGGTTTTACTTTCTTAAAAAGGTGTCTTGGAACACATTGTGTACCTTAGAAAGGCTAGTCAGTATTCTCAGAGCTTCAATTCTCTCTAGAATTTCAAAAGAACCAATGTACATGGGGCTCAGTTTGCCTTTCTTCCAAAATCTTATAACACCCTATGTTGATAATTCTAATATCCATCCTTCCTAGATCCTTGTACATGGGGTCCTTTGAAATCATAATTTTGTTTATAACTTCATGATTCATCCTACTCAATGCATTAGATACCATATTTGACTTTAATCAACATGAATTAGCTCTAAATTCTCACATTCCAAATAAGTGAATAACTTCATCATGTGTCCTCTTGAAATATGGTAATAACTTGAATTACCATAAAACCATATTGGAAACCTTAATTCATCCTTACACATGCTATTGGATATATTACTTATATCCAAAAAATTTCTAAACGCCATCAATGATATCATACACCACTTGTTCACAAGACATTAATCAGTTCCAAGGTAGTCAGCACTTATCCAAATCAACCATTTCTTCATAATTATCTCAACATTAGAAATATATTAAAGTCTATATTTCCCAAAATCATGTGTTTTCCAAAAATTTTAACCTTCCACTGAATATCTTTTCTTTGTACCACTCAACTGAAGGTTTCAAGTCCTTTATGAAAAAGTATTGTAGTACAATCCTCATATATTCCATAATTCCTATAACAAGTATATTGCTGATAAAAAATTCAAATGACATGATTATAGAATAGGCAAATAGTCAATCAAGTTTATTTGTGACAGTATCATACCTTGATCATTATCCGATAACATCATTTGGGATATATCCCTTTGACACTTGAGACATTGATTTTCATAGTGTCCTATTACTTTGATGTTGAATAATTGTACATTGGAAACCTTTTTCTTATACTTTCAATCACAAACATGGTGTCCTTTTTCTCCACACTTATAACAAACTCTTGTTCCCTAAAATCATTAACCAGGGTGATTCTTTCCACAGTTATCACATGATGGAAATCCTTATTTTCCCTTATTCCTTTTATCTATCTTTTTCTATTCCAACCATTTATTCTCTTCCTTACCTTAAAATCAATAACACTGAAGGGATTCTGTACACATCTTATTAACACATGATATTATTTCCTCATTTGATGGGGATACTTGGGAGACTATCTCCCTACAAAATGATGGCTTAAGGCCACGAGAGATATGATCATTCTTACTCTTTGCATAATGTGCATTGGTGATGTTCTCATTACTTCATCTAGGCACTATTTATAATCAATTCCATATATTATATTATCTCATAAAATTATGGACTTTCAATAACTATAGTCATGGTATATAACATAACGTAAATTTATGCATCGTAAATCCTATAACCATATACTTTGGTTATATTAGGGGTATAAATCCTTTATTATGGTGGGTAAATTAAATGGGAAAATTCCTAAAAATATCCTCTAGGAGTATCAAACCAAGTGTACATTAAGTCTTGTTTTCATGTACTCGGTTACCCTATGTTAGGCCCAGAACACATTGTCGGAGTTATTACTCCTAGGTACATAAGTTCCAAAACCACATCCACTTGTATAATCTTGATAGGGATGTATTTTCTAAGAATATTGACATAATAACTTTCTTAAAAAAAATAATAGGATTCCCTTTTATCCATACCCTCAAAGTATACATGAGGGTTTTTTTCCATAGTATACATTTTTTAAATCCATTTTCTTTGTTTTCTACTAAATTTTTTTTAATACCAACTGTAATGCCCTGACCCTAGAACCCCAGAGCCGGTGCACTAATTTATAACATTAGCATGATTACAAGGAAAAAATCATGAAGAACTGATCTGTTTAGTAGACTTGAAGAAACTTGACAAATATATGGGACTCATTTTACATTTGGAAAAGAAAATAAAATATAATACATAATAGAATCTAATAAAATTCATCCTTGAAAATTAAAAAAATGATCACTTATTTATAACCTGGGGAAGGAAAACAAATTAAAGAGGTGAGATGAAATTCTCGGTAAGGGATAAATATAGTGGAAGAATAAAATAATAATAATTGAATCAAAATAAATTATAAATAAACAATATGGCATGGTGAATAATAAAAAAACACACTCCATCAATAAATTGAGAATGAAAGTGCATCCATAGATCTTGTCATAGTGAAAATATCAGGGATAGTTATAACTGAATAATGAATAAAGATAATTATTATTATATTTACATCATGTATCTGGAACATGAACCATTATACCCTCGAGACGGTTTAAATATGTGGTATGAAACAAGTCTGATTATGTTTTGGAAACAAACTAAAAGGGTTTGTCACTAAGTAGTTTGTCTCATTAGACTAGTCGATGCATCGAGGGTATATAGTGAGCCCCACCCTTCACTTCAAGTCCAAATAATTCTTATAAAAATATTTAATTCCATAACAATATACCTTATCAATTTCTGTATTGAGTAGAGGATACATATTCATCAATATTTCCACAGTTAAAACAACATTCAAAATGAACACCGTATGTAAAAGGGTATACATATATGACAATAATCATATTCATGACACAAGAATATATATATTAAATTGAATTATAACTTAAAATGAAAAATGAACCCAAATGTGCAGTAGTTACACCACATAATAATTATTAGAAGCACAATACTAAGTATGTCTCAGAGAAATTTAATTTGAGACAAAGTCTCTTTCCACATTGTAATCAATTGAATCATATGTCCAAAAATTAATAATCATCAAATAAATCATTTAATACCCTGAATATAAATTTAATAATTATATTATATATCAAAGGTCAGAATACATAGACCACATGCAAGAAAAAAGTGTAAAACAATGTAAATCTCACAGAAAAAAAGTGAGATGAGAAACCCCAAACCTAAAGACCAGCTTAATTATGTCACTTTGGAACCTCCTGAATAATTAATTTATGATTATTAAAAAAATATCCAAAATTTAATTATATTAATTTTATAATAAAATTATGAATTATAAACATCTTATTATATTTGTTAATTTCCATTGATAAAATTTAAGCGTTCGGAAATCATATTTTTCTTAAAAATTCACTGTCTTGCACCAATATCACTATTTTATTAAATTTAATTTATACATTTGTTTAAATAATTCCAAAAGAATAAAATACATGTAATTAAATATTTATATATTATATATAATCCAAATTTTCAATCCATAAAGGTGGTTAATACAACTGTTTTAGGAAATGTCTCTAAAGGCGGTTAACTTACCATTAATAGGACGTTGTTGTAAGATTAGAATGGGAAATTTTATATATGACATATATATATTACATGAAGTTGGTTAAAAAACTAATATAATGTCATATTAATCCATAAATAATTTTTATAGTATATTTTTTTAATAGAAAGAGAAATAAATAAGGAAAAGAAGAAAAGCGGGAGGAGTTAATGGAGACTTATTCTTTCCTCGGTGGGACTCCTCTTGCACAACACTATAACTCACTAAGTGATTGGAGTTATATAACTCTAGAATGTATCTAGATATTCTAAGTGGCTTAATAGGGAGGATTTGGATAGATATTTTCCTGTGGATATGGTGGAATGAGCGGTTTTCCAAAGGATGTGGGAGGGGTTATTTATATTTGAGGAGAAGCGTAACTTATCAATTACTCAAATTTTTAAAATATAATAAATATAATATAGATTTTAAGACATTAAAATGGTATAAAAAGAATATTATATCACATATAGGACAAAAAATTATTTTTGGCTTTGTTAAATAATGTTTTGATATTTAAATATTTTAATTATGTATTGTATTATTGAAAAATGAATTTTTCTAATTGAACTATATTTGAAACTTTTGAGATTGAAAACATAAAATCAAATTTTAAAATTGGAATAGAATTTTTATTATATATTATATTTATATTTTCAATCTAAGGAATTCCAAAATTAGCTTAAAAATATATAATTATGTTTAATTTATTATTTTTAATATCATTAATTTGATATATTCATTAATAAAATTAATACTACATCATCTTTGTGAAAGCTATTATGGTATTTATTTTTTTTCTAAAAATTAAAAATAAAATTCTATGAGTAACTAAATTTTATTATCTTTCTAAATACAATTATATTTTTGAATAAAAATTCAGGAAATCCCTAAATTAAAAATGTTATAGAAAGTAAAGTTTATACTTTGAACACCTTGTCTTGTTTTTAAATAAACAATTCTAAATTTATTAAATTGATTCTTGTGGGTTCAAAGTGTCCCCCAAATAGAATAAAAATACATAATTTTTTAACCTTACTTATATCAAAAAAAAGTATAAAATATATAGGTAATTAAATAATTCTAATAATTTTAAATATAAACATTTTATTTATTTATTTTTCTTCTCGCACAAGCACTGCATCAGTGTTTTATAAGCATTAAAGTTAATTTTTTCACATATAAAAATTAAAAATAAATTACTATAAAAAAAATAAATAAATAATGTTCCAATTAAAATTCTAAATTTGTTCATTATGTATATTCACTCTTATACATAACAAGACATCTTCTTATATTCTTTTGCCTTTTCTTTGCCTACGTTGGAATTTCATAGATATTTGGATAACACTTACGTTATATAACACTAAAATTAGAAATTAACTACCAAAGACATCAATAATACATAATAATTTATAAATAAGTCATAAAAATAATTTTTAAAACTCACTTATAATATATAATTTACCAATTTTGACTTTTTAATTTTTGTGTAGGGACTGTGTCGGCATTGACAGTGATTTTCACAATTATCATGAAAAAAATATAATTTTCATGTTCAAAATTAATTCTATGTAATATTAGACTTGTATTATAATTATTTAGTTATTACATGTTTTAAAAAAATTAAATCATAATAAATTTAAGAAGATGTCATGAAAAATATCATATTTTTTTAAAAACTATATTTTTTACTATTCACCAAAAAATTAAACTATATCATACAAATCCAAAAAATACATCCAAACCTTTCTTCGATGTGTATATTTCAAAAGTTAAATAAATTTTATTAAAATAATTTTCATAATATGGTAAATTTTTTTTGTAAATTAAATCATCATTTCCATGAAAAATATAGTTTTAAAATTTAAAACTGATTTTATAACACCCTAAAAAATTAACTAAGGTCTTATTAAGTTATCCTAATTACATATGAAAAAAATATTGATTTAGGAATACATTTTATGAAAATTAATTATCTTTTAAAAAAATTTATTAATTATAAAATTGTAATTAAATATTATTACACACAAAAATACCAATAATTATTTATTTTTTTTAAATATTATATTTAATTTATAAGGAGCATAAATATTATTTATACTTTCATGGGTGAGGTTACTATTCATAAAGGTCATATTAGTATTCATAAGGGTAACATTACTATTCATAAGGGAATATTATTATTAATAAGTGTCAAGTTATTATTCAAGAAAAATGTATCTTGACCCTATCATACTCTAAACATCTTATTCAACACTGATTTATATGATAGTTTTTCAAAATTCAAACCATAGAAGAAGAAAAAATATGTTTATTGGATAGGTTAAAAAAATTGATTAATGTATTCAATATTAAATTTATTTTTAAATATTTGGGGTTTTATAGTGAAGTCAGAACAAAACTAGGTTTCTGTATAGAAGAATATTATTGGAAAGTGAAAAAAAGGGAATGGGAAAGAAATATAACTATCAAGTTCGAATGGAAAGTGATAGATAACATGGTCAATAGAGATATTACTATCGCAAAACCATAAATATGTGTTGGGTTAAAACTCTATTGATTTCTTAGTAATAAAATTAAATGAATAAGGTTTTTTTCCAAAATCATTATCCTATAGTTGAGAAATCCTTTTACAACCTAGAGTATGAATATAAGGAAATAAAATTACTTGATATGTAGATTCTCTCCCTTTAAAAATTTCCACCAAAAATACATTTTTTTCATGTAAAGACAACTCAAACTTTATTCCTCAAAAAAATTCCAAAATATTTTATTTATCTTAATCATATAGGGTTCCCAAAATGAACTTATCCTTTATCTCTCATAACATTTGAATAAATAAAACTATGTTATAATGACCAAGGAAACATGTATGTCAGTGGTATGTGATACACCCTTATCACCCTTGGATTTAGGGTTCAATCCATGCAACATTCTAGGATGTGATAGGTTGTTTCCTGACTTATGGATTTTACCTTTTCTAGAACTATATTAATATAAAACAGAAAAATTAAAAAAATCCTTATATATTCATCATTAAATAAATGTTTTAACCTCAAATTAAATCTCATATGTTTCATTTTATATTCCCAAAAATAAAATAACCCAAATTTCATCATTCTTTCTTGGAGTCTCTAGTAATCTAGTGACAGAGTCAATACTAATTTCATCAAATACTCCTGGAAATTAATATTAAAAAATATTTTTTTTATTTCTTGATGCACTAAAATTCATTTTTAATAGATCGTAAGATTTATAAAAAGATACAATTGGTTTTTTCTATCTAAAAATATTTTCCAAAACCGATATGGTAAGCATAAGTTATCCAATATTTATAAACATGTTAATCATTAACACCACATCAAATTTTCAGCTTAAACCATTTCTTAAATGGTTAACCCTATGGCCCTTCCAAAAATATCTAGATCCAAATCATTTTAAAGAATTTAAATAAATATCTAAAATGAACATAACATTATCTCTCAAACAACATGAAGTAGATCATAATCATCTCATACCAAACATATGAATATACTTGTAATGTATTATCTTGAAATATGTTCATAACCTGAATTTCCATAAAGCCTTATTAGAAATATTAAAGCTTCTATATTCCTTAATTAAGACATAGATTAAAAAATATTTTCAATTCAATCCAAGAAATGATGTCAACTCCATCAATGGAAGAATGACCCAAATTATCAATAAATCATTAATAATTTTCAAGGTATTCATTACTATTAAATTTACATTATCCATATCAATCATCTCTTTATCCCAACATCATTATCTCAAAATTAGGAACATATTATTAGTTATCTTCCCTTCAAATATATTTTTTTAAGATCAACATTCTAATGAAACATTTTTATTGGTCCTTGGTTGCATACAACATATGTTATCAAATCCTTAAGGAAACAGTATTGTAGTATAATCTTTATATTTTTCATAATTCTTATAATAATAATTTCAGACAAATATTTTTTTGGATCCAAAATCACAAGCACAATAATCATTACATTTCCGCTATATTAATAGCATAATATTTACCTTTGTCCTTTAATATCTTTTGGCATATATTACAGTGACTCTTTGGGAATTCGTTCTCTTAGTTCCTCATATCCTTAATGTTTAAACATTTCACATTTATAGATTCTTTCTTTCTATTTTAATCATGAACCCAATGGCCTTTATCTCCATACTTTTAACAAAATATCATTCCCTTCAAGCTAGTACTGGGGTGTTTCTTTCCACAATTATCACATGTAATAAAATCCTTCTTTCATTTATTTCCCTTATCCATTTTTTCCCTTTCATACTATTTTCCTATTAATTTCCATAAAAACCACAAGACTTTGATAATTCATTATCATTCCTTATATCAAATGGTTCTATATCCTCTAATGATGAGAAACTTTGGTAGACTAGTTTTATTCAAAGAACTAGCTTAATCCCCTAAAATAAACAATCAATATCTCACTTTGGACTATGTATGTAATTTTTTTAATGAATTGATAACCTTTTAAAGTTATCTTCACACATAGAAACATTCTCATCCTCATTTTTTCTCAGACTAAATAAATGTCTCTCCATATCTTCTCACCGTTTACATGGGAAACATTCTATGAAAAGTTCTTCAAAATACTTTCATTCCAAGTTTTCCTTTTATTCTCATTTTTATTGTTTTCAATCAATGACCACCATGGATATGCATTTATTAAGAAATTATAAACAGCCATGAGGACCTTATCCCTTTCCATACTTCCCAAGGAGAGAAATATTTTTTTAAGGAACATTTACAATGATCAAATACAAATGGATCAATAGTTCCATTAAATGATGTATTTTGTGTCACATAAAGTGTTATGACATCATTACACTAAGTTGTGGTGCACACCACTAAATCAAGGTATATTCATTTTTTATAGTGTGATTCAGTTGTCCCAATATAGTTAAAATTTGTTTATCATCAACTGTAAATCTAGATCTATCCGAAACTCCAACTCCATCCAAATTTTCTTTCCTGTTGAAAAAATACCTATATGGATTAAATGCTTTGATATGGTTCCTATTCCTTCTTCTAGATTCTATTTCTAAATAATGGTATATTCTAGATTATGAATCTTTATATAATATATAATCACAAAATTGTGTAACATAAATTGAAAATTTAGGTATCACTAATTCCTAAAACATAAATTTTGGTTTCTTTGGCCATATTTCCAAATTACATGATAGGGTTTCATTCTATAATCAATGTTTTTCGAATCCAGTTCTCAAAGATTCTACTTAACTTCCTCTAATACAAACTGTAGTGACCCTGATCCTAGTAGCCTAGAGTCAAAGGTTAATTTATTACATTGGCATAATATATTAGGAATAGTATCTTGAAGGACCAAATATTTTTTTATTTTGGGAAAACAAGATACATATGTGAAATTTACATTACAATTGAAAATATAAAATACAACATAATGAATCCTTTTTGAACACCATTTTTCTTCTTGAATAACTGTACATATCAATCATAATAAACTTCTTAACATATTGGGAAAAAATTAAAAATAATAAAGGGGTGATCTCATATTCTCATCAAGGTTATGTATATTTTGGAATTTATCATAAATAATAAATAACAATTATACGATGTTAAATAGCTCAAACACATTCCATTTAATCAATAATATGGGACAATATGGATGGAATAAAATATGATCAAATAAAGCCATATATATAATCCCATCTGATAGAAAACATAGCCATAAATATTTTACTAATTAAATAATGACATTTAAATCAATAAATAATATCATAATGATGGAATGCATAATGTTAGACATACCAAACTTATCATTGGGGCCTTGTCTAAGGCATCTGAAAACAAATGGGTAAGAGCTCTGATAAAACCCAATCCGGTTTATCTCATTATACCTGTTGATGTATCCAGGGGCTATTGAATGCCATACCCATCACATAAAAAGTGAAATTAATTCCTTTTATTAAAGAAAAATACAACCAAATCAACATACCTTGACAAAATCAATAATTATTCGTATTTGTAGAACTAGTCATATGGAATATCAATTCTTCCCCGGTGAAACTGATTATATACCATCCAAAGGAATATAATTAATGTTACTATAACATTTCATACATAATAAAAGATTAAATAAAATATGTTAACAAATATTAAAATACTTTAAATAGATTAATTAAATATTTATTGATGATATTACCCTTTTTAATTTGAAAATAATTATTAAAATCTAAAAATTGTGTGCACTACAATGAAATTAGTTTATTTGTAAACAACATTTTAAACATGTAATGTAAGAAGAAATTTTTTATGATTACAATATGGAAAGAAAATACACTCATTCTATATCAAGTAAAATAATTTTCCTTCTGTATTTTTTTCAAAAAATTCATAAAGTACATTGTTTGTAAAACGAAAAAAATATTCCTTTCAAACCATTTTGGGAAAATTCAAACATGGTAAATAAATATCATATCATTGAAGTGAGAGTTAATAAATTATGCACCTTAAATATAAATCCGTTTAAAAATTTGTAAATAAAATTATAATATAATCAAAATTCATTCCACGCATAATATTATAATGACATATTCATGAAGTAGTAGTTTAATCCAAATAATATAAATTGAGTTAGGAAATCCCTTGCCTCATTCTTCCCTTTAGGTTTTGCTAATTAAAATTCATATATAATGGATTAAATAATTATATTAATTTATTATAGAACTATATTCATTTTTTAATACAAAAAATTATCCTTTTATAACATCTTTCCACCCATTCATTAATAATATTTCATTGTTTTCATTTTCTCGGGTGTGTTTATTCCATGGTTTCATAGTCGGTACACCTATGTATAATTATTGATGTTGTTTTCAAAAGAAAAAATAACTCTAAAATTGAAATGGAATGGTATTAATGAAAATCCATAATCTTTAATGTTCCCACATATCATTCTTCTTTCTTACATGAGGATGATTCATTTGATAAATGCTAATGACAAATGTTCTCTTTATTTTCTCAGTTTTTTGGACCATCACAAAATAGTTTCATATTATTCAATATTATGTATATATATAAGTAAATAACATGTAATATTTTATATTATACATATTGAAATATTATTTATATATAATAATACTTCTATGACAAGTCCTAAAAGCGGTAACGGAAAATAAACAAAATCATTATTCACAAGGACGGTTAGCCGCCATAATTTGGGAAATGGTTTTATTTCATTGAATAAGAGGATATTAGAAAAGGAGTGGATATAAATTATTCCATTTGAAATATAAAATTCTGTTATATACATGATAATGTATTTATTTTTCTTTTATGGATTAATGTGGTGAAAATAATGCAGAAGAATAAAGTAAATTATGAGGGTTGGTTTAAGAAAGTTACCTCTTAAATATAACTTATTTGATGGACCCCTTGAGGAACTTGGAATGGGTATTTTTGTCAGAACAGTAGCATTTGGATGTGGGGAGAGTATTTCTGACAGTTTTTGGCATATATATTAATATATTTAATTCTTGTGATGATAAATTGGGTGGTGAGGAGTGGAACTTATACTTGGGGAGAGTTTCTTTTATGTGATTAAATAACGATTATTCTCTATTTAAAGACAAAAACATTTGGGTGGAATTAATTTCAATTAATAGATTGATAATTAATGTTTTAAATTATTTTTAAGGTCTATAAAAACATCAACCTCCGATTTAATTTTGTATTTATTTGGTATTTTAATCTTTTACCGTTAACTTTAACCCTCTACATTATTTTACATATACTCCAATAAACTTTTTTCAACTGTAACATTTTTATTACTGAAAATGAAAATGAAATTATAAACTAATTTGGACCTCATGATTACAAATATTGAATCCATTTTACTTTATTAAATATTGAAAAGTAAAAAAAAATTAATTCTATATATGTTAGGCATATAAAAATAGTTTTTTATGGTTTAAATTGTAGTTTTACAAATTTCTAAGAATGTGTTTCTAAAGGTAAAACCTTATATATTATATCATTCTCTAAATAAATTTTTATCAATAATAATTTTTAATAAATTTTAAATCATTATCATATAATAATTATTTAATAAGAGTCCTCATAGTTCATATAAACACCATTTTCAATTTTTAACAAAAAATTAACATTTTTAGGAAACTCAAAAAATACCCAAAGTTAATTTTGACATGATGAGCCCAAAAATGAAGTTAATATTTTCAAAAAAATATAAAAATGTCAAAACTTTATTATATTTATTTTACCATCAGAATAAATTAAAATACCTTTTTCAAAAATCATTTATTTGTTGAATAAAATGACTCTACTAAAAATTTTTGTAAACATTTAAGAAGAATAAATAAAAAATTTTGAGTTTGAACTTCATATGTTTTTCATAATACAATTAATAAAATTCATACTTTCCAATTTAATGACTAGTTTATAATGATCGTGTTAAAATAATTATATTTTTGAGTTATTTTAAGCAGATTGTTCTATAGGATATAAGCTATAAAACATATTATTATTATAAAATATCGCAGTGTTACAAGATCTGGCTTGGTTGTTAGGTTATCTGGGTATCTAGGATGGTTCGTCACATGGGTAGTCTGATGCGTCTTTGGAGAGACACCTATTCTTGGTCTGAGGGGAAGTCAAAGTCGCTCGGTAGACGGACAAGGGGAGGGATGGGATGGCTTGGAAGTGGTTGTTGATGGTGAGGCTCTCCTAGTCAACATCATGTGACAGGGGCAAGGCGGACATGGGTTTCTTCATATAGATACCACCATAGGGTTTTTTTCCTTTGGTAAGAACCCCCACCCTGATCCCATAACCTTTTTTCTTGACATCCACAGTCCACACCCACCTATTAAATTCAAAAGGTATTACCCTTATAAATTTTATTCTTTCCATATATTATCCTAAATCAAACTCTATCCCACCCATTGTTAAATTTTATATTATTTTTTAAAATCATTTTTCAAAATTATGAGGAAATATTGTGTCACAAAAAAAATATTCTGACCTTTAATATTTGGCCAGAGTTTCCAAATCCACTTGAAAAACAAAAATTACTATTTATATATTCATAATATATAAAAATATATATGAACATTCCTCATTTTAAACACAAAAATCCATGATGTAAATCCAAATTAAAAACGTTGAATGCCCATAACTTTTCCATCCTCTTTCAGATTGAAATTCCATTTGTGATGTTGGGGGAGGATTGAAAATATCTTTAAAATTTCATTCCAATTTGACCTTTTATTCAATTAAAATATTCAAGGGATCACACAGATACCAATTGTTGGTACTGAGCACACATAAGAAGCCTGAAAATCAAGAATTTAAAAATATTCATTGGTTTTCTATGTAAGGACATCACAGCTGGTGAATTGTTTCCCAGTTAGAACTAGAGGATCTTCACATCAATAAATTAACCACCAAATTAAAATAAATAAATTCCTCATATATTTTTAATCTGATCTCAACATCAACATGTCTTTGGTGATTAGTTCTTGAATTTTATGTAGTTGAATCCCTCTAGATCATCCACAAGAACTTTGAGAGGTTGTGGAGGAATTGATCATAGAATTTTGTGTTCTAGGATTGATATTTGATGGTACCATCAACTTCATGATGATCATCGCATCAAAAATCCATCGATCCATGAAGTAGATTTTCAATCCAAGCTAGGATTTCCTAGTTCTCTATCTATAAATTGGGAGAGGAGATAGAGTTTATCATCTGTTGTGTAGTGAATAGTTACCTATATTTGAGCGTCTCTATATTTATATAGTGAGACACAAAAAAATAGAAATGTAACAATTTTCCCTTGATATTAGTTTTCCAATAAATAAACTATTAAATATATTTCTTCACTACTTTACTAAATCATAAATATCATTTATATTTTAATCACTTATTTATAATAAATTAAAATATATTTCATGATAAAATTGAGCCACTATCTTGAATCAACATTCCCAAAAATATTTAACGACCCTTTAATATTAAAATAATATTCATTCAAATAATATTTTTCTTGTATTTAGTATAAAAAATTTATATACTTTTAATAAATTAATTCAATATCACTTATCCTAAACTGAAATAAGAGAAATTTATTTATTCCTCAGTGATAGTACATAAAATAAAATAAATCAGACCCTGTAGTGGGGATCACTATTCCCAATACTCCTATCCATCATAATAGAGAATACTTTTTAATTTTCTTAGTGTGTGACCCACTAGGACATTGTCTCGATAACAATAAAAATTATTAATAGACCAAGAGTCGATTCTAGAAACTCTTCAAGGCCCCTAATGAAATAAGAATTAGTCATAGAAGGGAAAACCTTCTTTTAAAAACACGTAATGTAATATAATCTTCTATTCTCATGATATCTCATAAAATTGGATGAACAGTTTATGTCATCGTCCTTTCTTTTACTCTTTTTCATTGAAATTATTGGATGTAATTTCCTTTATTCTCACATATACATTTATTTAGTAAGGGTATTACCATCCAGATCAACTAGGACAAATATTTCTCTTCCAATCAAAAGTGAAAAATTATTTCTTTATTATTCAATCAACGGTATACCACCAATGATGAACCCAATGCAATATACCATGATACAACTTCAATGACATAGTTTTAATTTGCATCAAAGTACACAATCAAATTTCATGCATCAATAATAATATAAATTCAAAATATTATTACATGTGTTCACGTATAGTAACTATCAATGAAACCTTCAACATGTGGTCTTCCAATTGGCAGTTAAGTTCTCATGATCTCATTTAATTGAGATCACCAAGTGAAAACTTTATAATAAGAAGTCTCAATACTTATAATCCCTAGAACCTATTGGATAGACATAACATGATTCTAGTAAGGATAATGTATCAAGACCATAATACATATATTTAATATTATACTCATAATATCTCAAGGTTCTCATTATAGACTAAGAATCAATCTAACCGTTTTATATGAAAAATAATATATGGAAATTACCATATAAATAGTGGACACAGAAATATCAACACAATTCTGGAAACTATAAATTATCCATAAATCATTGTACACGTGATATGGAAAACGAAAAGTACTGTTCAAGTTGGGTCTAGGGAGTCCACTGTTATAGCACATCTATTATAGATTCTACATGCAACTAAAGTATCCATAAAGGGATTTAATTACTTATATAACCATAAAATCAATAATTTACCAAACTTAGGAATGTTATCCTATAATTAGACTCATCCCTTAGACATATCCCTATGAATTTCACTAATTGTTTCTAAACTAGTCTAAAAAATAACTAAACTCTTCCTCTAATACCAACTAAAATGAACCAAGATATGTAAACATAGATAGTAAAATAATTTATTCATTTAGATAATACATATCATCAATAGTAACACATCCCAACGACTAAATAGTTTAGTGTTTCAAATATTATCTATATAGAAATTTTATTTTACAACTCTAGGAAAGATTGTTTCAAAATCACATGCCTCTAGATCCTTTTCTAAATATATCACCTGATATATTCATCATCAAAAACAAGGAATAGGAAACATAATAAAGGTACGATAAAAACATATCATAAATTATTATACCTAAAATAAGGACAACCAGATAAAGAGATAAATATCTTAGTAAAATATTTTTAGTCCATACATTATTATTATAAAACATGTTAGAGACACTTAAGATCATAGAAAAATAATCAAGGAAGCATAAAAAATATGGTGTGGATAAAAATACATTTCAATAATCAAAAAACATATTTTCACGATATAAAAGTGTAGAATACATTAAAAATAAGTCATAATCATGAAAACAAGGTGTTTCATTAGTGTTAAATTAAATGTGAAAATTTTTCACAACTAGATAAACAACTTGGAAATTTGAAAAAACCATAAGAACATAAAAACCCTTATAAGTAAACCTATTATACCCATTCCTATATGGGAAAACTCTATATTTCCTAAAAAAGTGGGAAAGCGGTAACAAACCAAGATTTCATAGTGCGTTATTTCTTCAAAGTAATTCAATAACTTGCACTACACGTAACACCGATTTCAAGCGCACCACAACTTACCAAACTAGCCGTTCAAAACGGTTATGAGTAGTATTAACTAAATTTTGAACTTTATATAATCCTTATAATTTTAGAATTCATATTATGAGACATTATTTAATAATAAATTCATTTTTTTAGATAAAAGAAGTATTCTTCAAAAAATGAAATTTTACCTCCTTTTAATGGAGAACCCTTTTTTAAATTTAATATTTGTAATTTTTATAGATTCAATTTGACAAAATAAACTTCTTCTTTATAATTGGTACATAGGAATTTAGTTTTAATAAATTTTTGGTGTTTTTCTGATAATTTTCATATTTGGGTGAATAGTGAAAAATAATATATTTTAACTGAAAACAACTTTTTTAATCAAAATAATTTATTGTGTTAAATTATACATTTTAATAATATAGAAGTATAAATATATTATATTTTTACCATTTAATCCAATTTTATTCATTGTAAATAATTTCACTTTGAAATTGAAAATAAACATGTATCAATCTTTTGACAGTTATTATTTCTTAAAAACACGCTTTTTGGTTTTGACAACGGGAATTAATTTTAAATTAATAAATGAAACTTCTATGTTTTAAATTAGGTAAAATAGACTTAATTATTGAATTCATAATATCAAAATTAGCTTCACGTGAAATTTTGGTATTTTTCTGAAAACTTTCAATTTTTGATGAATAGAGGAAAACACTGAGTTATTGGTTAAAAACGAATTTTTATTTAAATAATTATTTATTTTATTTAAATTTATTTTAAGTCAAGATAGATACATAATACCTATATAAGTTCAATATAATTCATTGGAGTAATTTTATAATATGTTTAGATATATAAAACTTTTATTTAACTTTTTACCGTCTTTTACCCACCTCCTAAGAGAATTTGCAAATTTGCATTAAACTTAATTTTACTACTTCTGTGATTACCGTATTAATGAAAGATTAAAATAATTGATATTAAAAATATCTAAATAAATGTAATTTGAGAATTTTTAAGAATTTACTTAATTTTCTAGGTTAATATGACATGTTAGGGTTGGTTATACGAATTTTTTTTGAAGTAATAATGTTGTTATGAATTTAGCAAAAACAAAATACCAAATAGTGTCAAAATTGAAAAAAAAAGCGTTTTTAAAACAGATATTATATTATTAATTGATATTCTATTCTTAAAAATATAAGTTTCGCCCAAAAGACATATATAAGGATAGATGTATCATTAAAGAACCACTTTTGGTTCTCTTGGATATACATAGTAAGTTTATTAACCATATAATTTAAAAATACAAAGAGACATGGTAAATATCAAAATATTTAACTAAGAGTTAAATTTAAAAGATAAAGTTAATATAGTGACACAAATCTATATAAAACCTATTGGTTGAGTGTTTTTTGACCCATCCCCACCATAGTCTTTAAATAATTCATTTTGGAGCCATTAGAAACCGAAAATGATTTTATTATAAAATAATATTTCTAACTTTTCCTAAGGTGCCCCACCCCTCTTGTAAGACGACACTCCCCTTCCCTCAAATTAAAACCTTCAAAACCTTTTGGCTCAGCCAACCTCTATCCAAATACCCTCTCAAATATCCTCCCTTAATTCTAGAGTCCTTCCTTTAGTCATAAAGTCAACCTAAGGATCCCTTTTGATCAAATCAAAAAGAAGAACATGAAGAAGAGTTTAATATTTCATCAACTCTTACAAGTTCCTTTCTTCTTCCACTTCCTCTTTCTTGGTTCTTTCCATTCTAAAATAATAACACCAGTATCTTCTATATACTATTATTTTATTATAAAAATGGTACAACCATATTCATTATTCTATCCATCCTATAATTGAAAAAGTCACCATACGTGCGTACGTACGGATTACCGTCTCCACGACGTGATGAGATTCATTTCCACATTCACTATTCAATGATGACTATAAAATATATATCATTAATAAGTATGTAATATATGAAATAATAATTCTAATGAAGATATATTTGTGTGTGTTTGTGTACTTACATATATCATATTCACTTAGTTCTGTTCAATATGATATGAAAACGGAAACAACGTTTATGCGTACGTACGAACTATCATCTCCATAAACAGTGTTTTTTATTTCATATATATGTCTATTATAAATATTTATATTATAAATATATATGATATATAAATCGTTTTTTATATTCTGGAAGTATTTAAATCATGATCTATGTTATACAATCAAGAGTAACAAGTTAAAACACGTACAATAAAGAAAGCGATTATTACCCAAAATGGTAATTTAACATGGAAATTATTATTAAATGGGTAGTATAAAGTCATAAATGAATCGTGTATGATATCATAAATATTAATATGGTTATGGTATAATTTAAAAACAGATTATGGTCTTCATACAGGTGTTTAAACGTACCCTCGACAAAAGGAAAGTGCAAGGTAAGAGGTTGCTTATCAAAATTTTAATTCCGTGATATTTCCAATGTTAACCACTTATTTATTGCATATGGTGTATTGTGTACAACAATTTAATATATATTATCCTGAATCTCTTTATATTCATTATATTCTATGATTCATTTGGTGTTTATTGACTATTTTACAGAGGACTCCATTTATTACAACGAGGTGAGGGTTCTTTCCTTAATCTCATTATTATTCGAGATAGTTTATGTGTAACTATTTTCTGAGACATACTTATCATAGATACCCATATTTTATAAAAATTATTTAAAATGGTATATTTTATGGTTTTATGGGAGGTTCTATTTAACTAGATCATCATTTTAAATGTCTTAAATATTTATCCTTCTAAACCCTTTTAATTAATGTCCATGTTTTCAAAATGACTTTAAGGATTTATTTATAAGGACATGAATGTTTTGAAATGATAATTATTTTAAATAGTTTCAAAGTGGTTTGGGACACTATGATTTAAAAATCCCTTTTAAATGACTACCTTTATAAATTGTGATAATTTTAAACGATTTCATGAAAAAGGGGTATTTATCTCAAAGCATTTTATTGATCATTTTCATCTATGTCGACATCCTTTAATGGGTTTTAAACTTGTTTGAAGTTGATTTATTATGATACAAATCTTCCATATTGTATTGAATGCTTTGTGATATGTTTGACTATGGATGTGTTATTTTTATAACATTCATGGTTTATGCATATAGTATTGACATTTCGTATGTTTTTTTTAATACGAATGTTTATGTTATATTTCAACCTTTTCTTATGATAAATGTATTTGACATGTATGTTCTGGGTTGGGGAAATGTAAAAGTAAGCCCTCTAGTTTGTGGTCCGGTTACAGCAGACCCACCAAGTTGGAGTCTGGTTACAGAGGATCTCTGGGTTGGAGTCCGGTTACAGAGGCTCTCTGGGAAGGAGTCCAGTAACAGAGGCTCTCCGGGTTTGGGTCTGGTTACAATTAGCCCATATGTCCTCGGCTGAGGCCTTGACATAGAAATTAATGTTTGGATATAAAAATTCCCTCATTATGAACTTAGTTATTAAATGTGATTATTAGACTAGTAGAATATCCATGTGCATGTTTATATGGTAATGTTTGATTTATTTTTTCCATATTATGTTCAACTTTATGTTTCAAAGGCTACTGTTTTTATTACACATCATGCGTTATAAGTTTATAGCTTCAGCTAAATTATTTACCCTTGTTGAGCATCTGAGCCCACCCCTTTCTTTTGTTTTATTTTCCCAGGATACCAAGAAGTGTTTTATATTTGAGATGTAGGGTTAAGATAAGGTAATATTTTCATTCTCAAAGGATTATTTTTTTGGGTTGTATGTTATAAATTGTAATGTAATGTTCATGTATGTAATATATTTTCCAAGAATGCTAAACTGGTAGATCTTTCGGGACTTGATTCTTTGTAATCATGCCAATGTATTAAAATAATGCACCGACTTTGGGAATCTATGGTTGGGGTGTAAAAGTTGGCATTATAGGAAATTTAGCAATAACCTTGGAAACTAGATTTAGATAAACTCTGATTAGAGAACATTACCCTAACATAGACTTTGAGGATTAGTATAGAAGAACTTCCTATAATTTTGATAATGTAAGGATTTTTTGAGTTTTCTAAACAAATAAATCCATGTCTGGATATGAGCAGGTAGAGGCAGTTCTGGAAGAGATGTACCTAGGGGTAAAACCTGAAAGCACGGCTTTCACCTAGACTCAAATGGGAACTAGTGCACGATAATGGGCATTGCAGCCCTTTTGGTTATGAAACTCTTGGGGAATATGCTTAGGATAATTATCATTTTCATTACAAATCATTTTGAAGGATTTACGAGTATATACCTCCTCAAAGAAATTTTTTTTTATGATTATGGATTATATCCATAAATTGTTTAATTTATGTTAGGTATTTTATAAGTTTGGAATTATTTATTTCAATTCAAAAACTGGCCTAGTGTATGCCATTGTATAGAAATGGTGCTCAGTAGAAGGAATGTGATCTCCAGCAATACTTATGATCCAAAGAGCAAGAAGAATCATATCTTTCACAGTAATAATCAAACATTTAGAATGGAAATAGGCTCTCATGTATTCTCAACATATAAAGAAATTGTATCATGTGTTAATAAGATAGGTAAAAAATTATCAGAGTCCTACGGCATTGAAGGAAATCAAGAGAAGAAAAGGATGGAAGAGAGAAAGATGGATAAAGGGAAGAGGGAAAAGAAGGATTTTCCCATATGTGAGAACTGTGGAAAGAATCAGCTTGGTAAATGCTTCAAGGGAATGGGAGTTTATTATAAGTTTGGAGAAAAAGGACACAAAGTGCATTATTGAAAGGGTAAGAAAAAAGTTTCAAATGTACAGTGCTTCATCTTCAAGGAGTTGGGACACTATGAGAATCAATGTCAAAATCATCATATTATACCCCAAATGCTACTATTGTATAATAATCATGTTACGATACTACCTCAGATGAAGAGGAATGACTAGTGTTCTTATATTGTTATTATAGAATTATTTCCTTTGAGTGTTCTATCAACAATATACTGGTTATATGAAATATGGATAAAAAGAAGGATTGTACTGCAGTACTATTTTATTGAGGATTTGAGATTATATGTTTCTCAAAAAAGTGACTTAATAGTAAGATACACTTTTTTAAAGTACATGTTTGAAGGAAAGGTAATCCTTAATATTGTATTGATAATGAGGTAGTGATTTTTGAATAAGAGATGGTTGATTTGGATAAATTATAATGGATATTCTTGACTTCCCTGGAACTGATTAATACTTTGTTTATTTCATCATTGTTGGAATATTAAAAAAATTTGGATATAAGGAATATATCCAGTATTCTATAAGGAATAAGGGAGCATGAATGTAATCAATAATGTTTTATGGTAATTCAGGGTGTTACCATGTTTTAGAAGGACACATGTTGTAGGTTTTCACATGTTATTATGTGGAAAAAAAGATCTCCATTATGTTTAACTTCCCTATAAATTTTGGACTATGAGTTTGGATAGAAGTATTTTGGCTAAGTCTAAAGGTTGGAATGGATTAAGTATGAAATTGGATACAATTGTTACAGTTATTTTTGGATTTTCATAAAAAGGATTACCCAAAGGTCGGGTGGTAACCCGTCGTGTCCGGCAAGGCCGCGAGAAATGAACCCGCAACTGAAGGGCAACAAGGGTGTATCACCTATCACTGGCCCACTTGATGTCCTGGATTGAATAATGTAATTTTTCTAAAAGTTCTGGTAGACTAATAATAAATTCGTTTTTTGGAACCCTATAAGAATAGGATAAATAGAATTTTTTTTGTTCTATTATCTTTTAGTGTGAAAGATGAGTTAGTCATAGAAATTAGTTAAAGGATGGAACTATAATTGTCAAGTATATATATTTTTTCTTCACTTATTCTATGAAAAATTAATTCTTAAACTTTAGGTAAGGGATCTTAAAACTAAAAATGTGTTATCCTAATACCTTATGTTTTTTAAATCATTATGGATGGATGGATTTGAGGCCATAAATTCTACAATTGTTTGTGATTGATGACCTCAATCAATCCCTATAAATATTTACTGTTTTCCTCCAATTATGTGCCTCTAATTTCCACCAATGTTCTCTTAATCAATATCATAATTGGGTGGTGACCCTTTCATTTCCCTTTTCCTCTTATTAAGACTAAATTTTATTAACCCAATTTTCGATGTGGGTTTTCCACAAAGGTATTTTTCTATTTTTCACCATTTATTTTAGAAGAACAATTTAAAATTGCGAGGATGCAATTTATTGAATGAGGGAATAATGTAACACCCCAAGATTTCATAGTACGTTATTTCTTCAAAGTTATTCAATTACTTTCATTTCACGCAACACCGAGATCAAGTGCACCACGACTAACCAAACTAGCCGTTCTAAAGAGGTTATGAATAGTATTAATGGAATTTTGAACTTTATACAATCAATATAATTTTATAATTCATATTATGAGACATAATTTAAGAATAAATTCATTTTTTCAGTTAAAAGAAGTATTCTTCAAAAAATGCAATTTTACAGCCTTTTAATGGGGAACCCTTTTTTAAATCAAATATTTGAAACTTTTATAGATTGAATTTGACAAAATAAACTTCTTCTTTAGAATTGGGACATAGTAATTTAGTTTTAATAAATTTTTGGGGTTTTTCTGATAACTTTCATATTTGGGTGAATAGCGAAAAATACTATATTTTAAATAAAAACAACTTTTTTAATCAAAATAATTTATTGTGTTAAATTATACATTTTAATGATATAGAAGTATAAATAGATTATATTTTTACCATTTAATCCAATTTTATTCATTGTAAATAATTTCACTTTGAAATTGAACATAAACATGTATCAATCTTTTGTTAGTTATTATTTCTTAAAAACACACTTTTTGGTTTTGACAACGGAAATTAATTTTAAATTAATAAATGAAATTTCTATGTTTTGAATTCGGTAAAATAGACTTAATTATTGAATTCATAATATCAAAATTAGCTTCGAGTGAAATTTTGGTATTTTTCTGAAAACTTTCAATTTTTTGATGAATAGTGGAAAACCCTGAGTTATTGGTTAAAACCGAATTTTTTTTTAAATAATTATATATTTTATTTAAATTTATTTTAAGTCAATATAGATACATAATTCCTATATAAGTTTAATATAATTCATTGGAGTGATTTTATAATATGTTTAGATATATAAAACTTTTATTTAACTTTTTACCGTCTTTTACCCACCTCCTAAGAGAATTTGCAAATTTGCATTAAACTTAATTTTACCACTTTTGTGAGTTTAATTTTAAAAATCCGAGAGACACGGTTAACCTTAGTAAGTAAAAGTTTTTTCAATAAGATGCAAATATTTTTTGGTGAATAGTGACTTTTGACTTTTATTTACCGCGGTTAAAGGTAAACAGAGTAATTTAAGGTAAAAAGAATATTATAATAAAACAAAATTACCTTAAAACTTGTCATAACCTTATTGTATGAGTCATGGGAGACCATGGTCATCATTGGGTCTATTTTGGGACACCATAGAGCCACTTATGAATGATAATGACACTTTATTTCAATTAACTTAAAGTAAAGGCAAAAATGACATAAACAAATATCCTTTCACAAAATCAATTTTTACATGGGGTTATATAAGTCATATTTTTGACTATAAATATTCATTAGAAAATAAAAAGTATTTAATTCATAATGGTAGTTTATTTATAATTTTTAGACCTTAAATAATTAAATTTATTAATGACACAATGATGATGCAGTAATTACCGTATTAATGAAAGATTAAGATAATTGATATTATAAATATCCAAATAAATGAAATTTGTGACTTTTTATGAATTACACAAATTTTATTGGTTAATATTACATGTTAGAGTTTTTTAGATGAATGTTTTTATAAGTAATAATGCTGTTAGGAATTTATAAAAAACAAAATACCAAATAGTTTCAAAATTGACATAAAAGAGTTTTTAAAACAAATATTATATTATTAATATATATTCTATTCCTAAAATTATAAAGTTCAGAAAAAAGACTTATATAATGATATGTGTATCATTAATGAACCACTTGGAATTCTCTTGGATGTATATAGTAAGTTTATTTACCATATAATATAAAAATACAAAGAGACATGGTAAATGTCAAACTATTTAACTAAGAGTTAAATCTAAAAGATAAAGTTAATATAGTGACTCAAACCTGTCTAAAACCTATTGGTTGAGTGTTTTTCGACCCATCCCCACCTTATCCTTTAAAAAATCATTTTGGATCCATTATAAACTGAAAATGATTTTATTATAAAATAATATTTCTAGTTTTTCCTAAGATGCCTCTCACCCCACTTATAAAAGGGCACTCCCCCTTCCCCCAAATTCACACCTTCAAAGCCTTTTGGCTCGGCCAACCCCTGCCCAAATACCCTATCAAATGTCCTCCCTTCATATTAAAGTCCTTTCTTTAGTTATAAATCCATCTTAAGGAGCTATTTTGATCAAATCAAAATGAAGAACCCGAAGAAGAGATAAATATTTCATCCCCTCATTCATGTTCCTTTTTTCTTCCACTTCCTCTTTCTTGGTTGTTTCTATTCTAAAATAATAAATCCTGTATATTATATATATTGTGATGTTATTATAAAATACTAAAAAATATTCATTATTTTATCCATCCTATAATTTACAAGGTCACCATACGTGCGTACATACGGATTACCATCTCCTTGATGTGATGAGATTCATTTCAACGTTCACCATTCAACGATGATTATAAAATATATAACATTAATAAGTATTTAATAAATGAAATAATAATGCTACTGAATATATATATATATATGTACTTACATATATCATATTCACTTAGTTCCATTCAATACGATATGAAAACGGAAACAACGTTTATGCATACGTACGGACTACCGTCTCCATAAACAGTGTTTTCCATTTCATATATATGTATATTATACATATGTATATTCTAAATATATATGATATATACATCATTTTTTATATTCGGAATGTATTTAAATCATCATATATGTGATACAATGTCATGACCTGCCTTCGGAAAGATGATTGAAGGGGCGGCAAAGGCCCCCACCCTTCCTTCTTCAAGTCGAAGACGAGATAATGACCCCCAAGTCCCGCCTCTAGTAGGCCCCAGAGTGGCAACAAGCACCAAGGGTGTAACATTTTCACAATATGGGAGGAATTACCCTTTTTTGTTAAACAATATTGGGAGAAAGAATGATTCAACACCAACACCACCCAGTATAGAAAACTCAAAAGAAAACCAAACTACATGCAGGTTTTAATAATAAAACTGAACAAGGTACAAGAACTCCAATGTAAAAACCAACTGGAAAAGAAAAGGAAAAGTAGAAAACAACTGAGACCAAAAGCAACTCCAACGTCCAGACTAGTAAGGTCCCACACGGCCTTCGAAGTCCTCCTAACAACCTAAAAGTAAATGTAGGGTTAGCATACAGAGCATACTCAGTAGGAAAACCCTATAGCTCTCGTACAAAAGTGGGGAGACACACTAATGTCCCGTGGGGAGCTGAGAAACCAACATATATGAAAGAGTTTATCCATCCCACCTCACCGGCCACACTCACCAAACAATACAAGCATTAATGTAATAGTAAAAGAACAAAACATTTGGGTACCCCGCACCACCATTTCCCCCACTAGCTAGCTGCTCATCCCCAACGGCAAACGTCCTAATGCTACCATGCTCTTCCTGCCAGCACACACCTGGGTCTCACAAACACACATCCCTTCCCACATACACCTGGTTCTCACAACCATCCATCCCTACCTGAAAACACCTGGGCCTCATCCCGAAGACACCTGGGAAAACAAACCATAACCCGAACCCCCGCCCAAAAACACCTGGCCTAACAACACACCAATCAAAACCTACCAGAAGAATCTTGGGTGTAAGGTCGCCTCCAGCCATCACAGTCGAGGGAAGAGGGAGTAGGAAGGAAAGTAACTAGGGGGACGCCCTTCCCCATGAAATGGGGTGTTCGACACTAAGTTCCCAACACTATTGGGGTGCCACTAATCACAAAACATACAATTATATGTATATATACCAACACACAGCCAACCTACGACTCCTCAAACAGATACAAGCAGGTAGACAAGCACTGCTGCCTAAGAAAACAGGCACACAACAAACAGTTCCCAGTTCCCCTGTTCAAGTTATCATTCATAATAGTTCAGTATGAGTTAAGCCCTTCACTACTTGGCAACTAACAGGCACATTCACAGATGAAACAACAAAATCGGTAGAAAGGAAAAAACACATAAGGTAATTTAAGAATTCACACCCAGTTCTCTTCTGAAGTCACAACAACTTGGGATCAAGTGAGATCCCTCAAAGTAGTGGAAATAAAACAACCCCGAGACACATCCCCATGTCCCCAAACTCCATAAGCCACTGGTTTCTCAACAATAGAGGATTCCACCCCAATTCGTGATATAAGCAGAGTAAACCCCCCCCCCCCCCCCCCACAGCCTCAGATTCACAACCAGCGAAAGTATAACAACATGGTATCCCATCCAAGAAAACCATAAAGTCACCTATAATAGGCTCAAGAAGGAAAAAAACCAAACCACTACCACCAACACAAGGTAGGCCCACGTAGGTATTTTCATATTTAAAATATTTAACACACTCCATGGTTCCAATCACACTGTGCTTTAACCAGGGTTATCACAGAAAAGGGTTAATCCTGGAGCTTTACATTTATTTAACCGAGTATACCATTAACCAAATCCATGTTATGGTTATTTAAACATCTAGGAACCCCGAGGTTCATTAGTGCACAGAGAAAGACCAAAAACAGCCATGATTTTCATTGATCATAGGTCCATATAATTCACAACATATATCAACAATAAAAGAGAATAGTAGGACATCTATCACACCCCCCTTTCAGTCTTTAAAGGTCCGTTCATTATCTTCATTAAGTTGGGTTTCATCAATTTCCACAGTGACAAATGAATTCCCACCCCTCATGATACATAGAAATGAGAGAAGAAAGGATAAAATCCCTCCCTGATGGATCAAGTATCGACGTTAAGTCCTCGCATAAGTAGCAGGAACTCCACAGAACACAATCAAGGAAAACTTGGTTGGGTTACAACTCGTCGGGAGGAAGGGAACTCCGAGCGTAGGGTGATAGAGAAAAAATATACGTAGGGAGAATCATTTAGGTTATAAAGGTTAAGATACAGCATTCCTGGGATGGTTAAGATACAGAGGGAAAAATAACATGAAACCGCGTAAGAAGCGGGATCGTGGGTTGACCACATGGCTGGGACACCCCACACGCCACTTAAAAGTCCCCCGCCTTTTGGGGAAGTTTAAACCGACGCACACCTCATGGCTTTTAATTTAATGAGGGTACCTCACAAATAATTTAATTTAAACACCATTAATGGGTATTAATGGGCTTTAAAATAGGCTTAAAGGGGTCAAAACATGGTATAAAAACTAAATTGCGCAAAAAGGAAGCACTACTGGAAAACTCGTGGGGGGTAGGCAAGAACTACTGGATAGCGAAAGCTACCGGTAGCCGAGAGCAACTAGTATCCGAGAGCCACCAGTAGCCGAGAGCCACCGGTAGATGAGATCCACCGGTAGACGAGAGCCACCGGTAGATGAGAGCCACCGGTAGCCGAGAGCCACCGGTAGCCGAGTGCCACCGGTATCCGAGATCCACTGGTAGCTAAGAGCCACCGGTAGCCGAGATCCACCGGTAGCTGAGAGGTACCAGCCGAGAGCTACCGGTACCCGACAGCTATCGGTATCCGAGAGCTACTGGTAGCCGAGGGATACTGGTACCCCAAGGTCACCGGTAGGCTAGGTCTATCGGTAGGCCGAGGCTACCGGTAGGCCAAGGCTACCGCTAGGAGTCACCGAGAAGCTGGGATGCCTTCCAGACCTCCCAGAACACCTCAAACATCATATTTTGTTTACCAAGTAATGGACCCCCAAAACACGGCCATTACATCAGATACTTCTCAAAATATTCTCATCCTCAAGAATACAAGAACAACCCATAAAGGAGAAAAGTGGGGTCCCAACAACCACCCTTTAAGGATACTTCCCTGGGGAAAACCTCTGAGTTGTTCGAATGCGGGAACATAACCCTCCCCCTACATCCAGTAATACTCCCCCAAGAGTTATCAACCACAAACATTCACAACAAGAACAAGGATCACATTGTCCAACACATTAATTAGGGAGTCCCCTCCTACATGTCAGGATATTATCCACTTTGGGCGGCAATGACTCGCCTTCACAGGTTTAATCACATCCACATTAATGCATCCATATTAGTAGTCAGGTTTTTCCATCATCACACATTCGGACACACACATCGAGAACAGGGAAAAAGACATCTAATAGATAATAAAAACAAGCATTTCATAGATTAAAGCACAAGGTAAAATATCTCAACAAGGATTAGAAAAAAAACAACAAGGAAGTCAAAAGAGCTCTGGATACTGAACGTGTAACTGGGCCTCCTGCTCCCAGGTGATCTCTTCCAGGCCACCATGCCTCCACAACACATGAACCAAGGGGATGGTTCGTCCATGAAGCACTTTCTCTTTACGATCCTCGATCCTGATTGGTCGTTCTATAAAGGTCGCATTGTATTTGACATCTAACTCTCCCCAATCGATGATGTGGGAGTCGTCATGCAGATATCGATGAAGCTGGGAGATGTTAAAGACGTCGTGAACTTTCTCCAACTGAGGTGGCAACGCCAACTGATACGCCACCTCACCAACTTGTCCCAACACCTTGAAAGTTCTGATGAACCTAGAGGAGAGCTTACTCCCCTTCACAAACCTTCACTGCCCTTATCAAGGTGAAACCTTAAAGAACACATGATTACCAACCTCAAACTCCAAGGGCCTCCTCCTATGATCGGCATAAGACTTCTACCAGTCCTGGGCGGCCTTCATCCTCTCACGCACGAGTTGAACCTTCTCAGTGGTTCCCTACACCACTTCTAGCCCAAGAACAGCTGCTTCCCCAATCACTGTCCAACAAACGGGTGAACGACACGTCCTTCCATACAAGGCCTCAAACGGTGTCATACCAATAGTGGGGTGGAATCTATTGTTATAAAAAAACTCCACTAGAGGAAATTGTCATACCCATGATCCCCCAAAATCCAGAACACATGCCCGTAGCATGTCTTCCAATGTCTGGATCGTTCGTTCTATTTGCTCATCTATCTGAGGGTGGAAAGTAGTGCTAAGGTGTAGCTGGGTGCCAAAGGCATGCTTTAATCCCCTCCAGACGTGTGAGGTAAACTATGTATCTCGATCGGAGACAATAGATCTCGGGATCACGTGCAACCGCACCACCTCATCAATATACCTCTGGGCTAGGGTGCTCACTGGGATCGACACCTTAATCTCCAAGTAGTGTGCTGATTTTTTTAAAGGATCCACCACTACCCAGATGGAATCATAGCCTCCCTGATACCTAGGTATCCCTATGAGTAATTCCATCAATATGTCATCCCACTTCCACTCGGGAACATCTAACAGTTGTAACAGCCCTCCAGGAAAACGGTGTTTAGCCTTTACTTGCTGACACACGAGGCACTTTGCCACAAATTCTGCCACCACCTACTTTACCCCTGGCCACCAAAATTGTCTCCTCAGGCCTTGGTACATCTTTGAGACCCCAGGATGTACCGCTAAATCCAAGCCATGGAACTCACTGAGAACACCTTTATGCATCATCTTCGGAACGAAAAGCCTTCCACGGAAAAGAATCTGATGATGACCATCCTCTGACCATCACTCAGGAGCATTACCCTGATAAACACAATCCCGCATCACTTCCTCCTCCGAGTCCTCCCACTGAGACTCTTCAACCTACACCACTTAGGAGGGAACTATAGTCATCTGAAACAGACAACCTCTCCCACCTTCCACCCTTGCATCCAAATGCAAGGCTGCTAACTCTTCCATCGCTCTCCAAGCATCTGCAGATTCCCAAACAACTTCCTTCTGTGATTTACTGCTTAGGGAATCAGCCACAACATTTCCCTTGACCTCAGTATAAGAGATCTATAAGTCGTAATCTTGGAGGAACTTGACCCATCTCCACTACCGCAAGTTCATATCTCGCTGGGAAAAGATATAACGCAAGATCTTGTGATCTGAGAAGACCACAAACTGCTCTATGATGAGATAATGCCGCCACAACTTCTATGCGAACACCACGGCCGCAAGATCCAGATTGTGTGTGGCATAGTTTCGTTCATGAGGACGTAATTTCCTAGACACATAATATATCACTCCTCATTGCTGCATCAGAACACATCCCAACCCAAGGCTAGAAGCATCACAAAACACTTCAAACACCACCCCTTCCTCAAGTAATCTGAGTATTGGAGCACTAACCAGTTTCTCCTTTAGGTAGCCAAAAGATGTCTGGCACTGGTTGCTCCACATGAAGGCCTGGTCTTTCCTACTCCAAGCTATCAACAAAGATACAACTTGAGAGAATTCAGGCACAAAACTCTAGTAATAGCCTACCAAACACAGGAAACTACGAACTTCTGCCACATTATTGGGTGCTTCCCATGAAAAGACTGTCTCGACCTTTGACGGGTCTACTGTTATCCCCCCCTAAGACACTACGTGTCCATGGAAATGTACCTATCACTTTAAGAACATGCACTTAGAGAGTTTTCAATAAATATGGTGGAGTCTGAGGACTCCTAAAACATCCCTAAGATATTCAACATGCTCTTTCTTTGATCTGAAGTATATAAGGATGTCGTCGATTAAAACCACAATGAACTAGTCTAGAAACTCCCAGAAAATAGAGTTCATGAGGTTCATGAACATAGATGGTGCGTTTGTAACGCCAAACGGCATGACCACAAACTCAAAGTGGCCATATCTGCACCTGAAACCCGTCTTCGAGATATCACTTTCCTTCACTCTCAACTGGTGGTATCCAGACCACAGATCGATCTTAGAGAACCAACCTTCTCCCCTCAGCTGGTCGAAGAGATCGTATATCCTCGGGAGGGGGTAATGATTCTTGATCGTCACCTGATTCAACCTCTGGTAGTCTGTTCAAAGTCATAGACTACCACCTTCCTTCATTAAGAACAAAACTGGAGCACCCCATGGTGACACGCTGGGTCAAACAAAGCCCGTATCCATCAGATCGTCAATCTGAATCTGCCACTCCCACAACTCAGAAGGTGTCATCCGATAAGGAGAAATCAAGATCAGGCAGGCACCAGGCTGTAAGTATATCCCAAACTCAACGTCACGTTGAGGGGGTAGAGTCACAACCTCATCGAGAAAGACATCAGGGAATTATCTTACAACCTATGGGACATCCATCATTCCTGCGTAAGCCTACTCTACTGACATCCCGTTCAGCATAGAAAGGAGTGGCTCCACGTGTTGACTCCCTTCCAGATTACTCTGCTCCCCAACAAAAGCCACACGTCATCCATTCTCGTTGGAGAATTCAATCATTCTCTGATAGCAGTCGATGATGGCATGCACGGAGAATAACAATTTGATTCATAGAATAACATCGTATTGATGCATCTGCAATGAAAGAAGGTCTCCACTGGACTGATGCGATCCCAAAATCCGTCTACACCCCCAGAAGAAGAAAGATATGTTGTTCTAACCCCCAACCGGTGTTCTTAAAACTTGGGGAACAAAAAGTCTCTCGGCATTCAGACCCAGAGCATGGGCTAATTTGGGCGTAACGAAGGAGTGTGAAGCTCCCAAATCAAAAAAGGAAGAATCAAGAGGGCTGAATAAACTGATTATACCTCGAATGAGCTCTGGTCCCGTCGGAGCTACTAATTCTATGGCGTGAAACTATCCACGCCCACCTCCTCTTCCTAGCTGTTTTCGAAAAACCTCCTCGACCACGCCCGGATCGAGGTCCCTGAGGTGCACACTGGTGTCGATCTCCTCTCGCAAGGTCGTCCCTCGGAGGGCCAGGGGCCTGCTACTACTGCTGGAAAGGCCTTTCCGGCAACGGATGCTACTGAGGTGGGTGTTGAAACTACCCACTTGCACCATGTGGAGCTCGAGTCAGACACCTACTCTGGACGTGTCCGAAAACTTCTCAAGGGAAACACTTCAGTCCTGGTCCTGCGAGAAAAGGGAGAGGTCCAGAAAATTGGGGCTGGAACTAATGAGGCCCAAGCCCTCCTTGTCGAAACGTGAAAGGCCCTGTCATTGGAGACCTGCTGCTGAAAGCCTTCCCCTTTGATGGACTCATCTAGTTCCCTTCGAGTGGTGTGCCTCCCTTCTAGTGCATCCTCTATACTATCTTAGCCTTCTTCTGTACTGCTAGGTATGTCAGAAGAGTGAAGGGAGTGACAGCGTACTGAGGTGAAGGACGGAGTGCCTCCTCTAACCTTCTTTCCTGAGACTCCTCATCTAGAAAGAGATCTGGGGAAAAGTGCAAGAGATCATTGAACTTGATCCCCAACTCCCTCACTGACATGCTTCCCTGCTGAAGGGAGAGAAACTCTTGTATCTCCACAGCCTTCGCCGTAGAGGAGAGGAACTACTCACGAAATTCCTTAACGAAACTGGCCCATGAAACCTCTCCCTCTGTCTTCTCTCCCAGGAAAAGAATCCACCACTGACGCACTGCTCCTCTCAGCTGACTGACGGCCAACGGAACCCAGTACTCCCTCGGATCATGGATTAAAGAGAATGTAATGGCTATCTCCTTGAGCCATCCCTCCATTACTGAGTCAGAAACGCTGCCCTCATACTTCTCGAGGGTTTTTCGCTGGAAGGAGCGCAGAGTCCTCTGCCACAAGTCATCCTCTTCATCTCAATCAATCCTCTGCTGGTCAACTGCCTCGATTCGTTGGGCCTCAACTTCCTGGGTCGCTTGTCGATAACGTCCGGGTGCCATAACTGCAAGGTAAACAAAGATTGTCGAAGCCTGAGTAGCAAGGGAATTATTATTATTATTATTATAAATTTTTCCACTCCAAGGCCCCCCAAATCAAATAAAAACACAATCAGTATGATGCATGAACTTTACCTAGGGTCTCTACCCTGTAATAAATATAGTCTCACTTGTCATTTGATAGGCTCAAAGTCCTTGTATCGGATCACGGGGGGCCCTAAAATCCTGTGTCCTAGCCATTCCTCCCTGGCCTATTTCACGAACTAAGATCACTTAACATTGTTGCCCTACCATCCCATGCAATCCTCACTGTGCCTAACTCTAGACTTCATCCTATCCCTCAACCATGCCTCTGATACCATTCTGTCAAGACCCACCTTCGGCAAGACGATGGAAGGGGCGGAAAAGGCCCCTGCCCTTCCTTATTCAAGTCGAAGACAAGATAATGACCCCTGAGTCCCGCCTCCAGTAGGCCCTAGAGTGGCGACTAGCACCAAGGGTGTAACATTTTCACAATATGGGAGGCATTACCCTTTTTAGTTAACCAAGACTGGGAGAAATAATGAGTCAACACCAACAACACCATGTATAGAAAACTCAAAAGAAAACCAAACTACATCCATGTTTTAATAATAAAATTGAAAAAGGTACAAGAACGCCAAAGTACAAACCAACAGGAAAAGAAAAGGGGAAGTAGAAAACAACAACGACCAACAGCAACTCCAACATCCAGACTAGTAAGGTCTTGCACGGCCTCCTATGTCCTCCTGACAACCAGAAAGTAAACGTACACTAAAAAATATTTCACTTTTTCCAACAGGTACATATCTGTTGGTAAAAGTGATTTTTCTATTGGTAAAAAGTTTTACCAACACATATGCCCCTATCACAAGACTGTTGGTAAAAACTCAGTCTCTAAATGTTATTGCGATAGATAAAATAGTAATTTTATAAATATAATATTACCAACAGATAAAATATGTGTTGGTTAAAGTGTCTAGCAACATGTTAATATGACATATTTTTATGTTGGTAATAATATTACCAATATATACAATCTATTTATAAATTACACTTATATATAAATTAGAAATATTTATTACTAATAAAATTTCATTCTATATTTATTGATCTATCATATATTAGACACTTGTTTTAATTATTAAACCAATGAAAATTTTTACCCAAATTTAAAATCAAGAAAAAGATTTGGGGAATCTAGGTTCAGGGCGTTACAGTTGGAATTAGAGGAAGTTTAGTAATAACCTTGGAAACTAGATTTAAATAAAATCTGATTAGAGGACATTACCCTAACATAGACTTTGAGGATTCCTATATAAGAACTTCTTAGAATTTTGCTAATGTAGATATTTTCTGAGTTTTCTAAGAAAATACTTTTCTGTCTGCATACAAGGAGGTAGATGCAGCTCTGGCACAGATGTACCTAGGGGTAAAACCTGAAAACACTGCTTTGATATGGACTCGAATGAGAACTGGTGCATGACAATAGGCCTTGATGCCCTCTTGGTTATGACACTCCTAGGGGATATGCTTAGAATAATTATCATTTTCTTTACAAATCAATATTAAGGATTTGCGAGTATATACCTCCTCAAAGAAAATATTTTTATAATTATGTATTATATCCATAAACTGTTCAATTTATGTTAGGTATTTTATAAGTTTGGAATTAATCATTGCAATTCATAAACTGACCTAGTGTATTCCATTGTATATAAATGGCACCCAGTAGAAGAAATGTGAACTCCAGCAATACGTATGATCCAAAGTGTAAGAAGAATCATATCATTCACGGTTTTAAGCCAACATTTAGAAGGGAAATAATCACCCATGTATTCTAAACATATGAAGAAATAGTATCATGTGTTAATAAGATAAGTAAAGAATTTTCTGAGTCCTATGGCATTGATGGGAATAAAGAGATGAAAAGGATGTAAAAGATAAATATGGATAAAGGGAAGAGGGAAAAGAAGGATATTCCCATATGTGATTACTGTGGAAAAAATCACCTTGGTAAATTCTTGACGGGAATGGGAGTTTTTTATAAGTTTGGGGAAAAAGGACATGAAGTACGTGATTGAAAGGGTAAGAAAAAATTTTCAAATGTACAATACTTCATCTGCAAGGATTTGGGACACTACGGGAATCAATGTCCAGATCATCAGAGTATACCCCAAATGCTGCTATTGTATAATAATCAAGTTACGATACTACCTCAGATGAAGAGGAATGACTACTGTTCTTATGTTGTTATTATAGAATTATTTCATTTGAGTGTTGTATCAATAATATACTGGATATATGAATTATGGAGATAAATAAGGATTGTACAAAAATACTATTTTATTGAGGATTTGATATTATATGTTTCTAAGAAAAGTGACCTAATAGTAAGCTACAATTTTTGGAAATTACATGGTTGATGGAAAGGTAATCCTTAATATTTTCCTAATAATGAGGTAGTGATTTTTGAAACAGAGATGGTTGATTTGGATAAATTATATTGGATATTCTTGACTTCCCTGGAACTGATTAATACGTTATTTATTTCATCATTATTGGAATATTCAAAAAAATTGGATATAAGGAATATATCCATTATTCTATAAAGAATAAGGGAGCATTAATGTAATTAATAAGGTTTTATGGTAATTCAGGGTGTTACCAAATTTTTATAGAATACATGATGAAGGTGTTAACATGTTATTACATGGAAAAAAAGATCTCTATTTTGTTTAACTTCATTATAAATTTTGGAATGTGATTTTGGTAGAAGTATTTTGGATAAGTCTAAAGGTTGGAATTGATTAAGTTTGAAATTACATACAATTTCTATGGTTATTTTTAAATTGTCATAAAAAGGATAACCCAGAGGTCGAGTGGTAACCCGTCACATCTGGCAAGGTCGCAAGACTTGAACCTGCAACCGAAGAGCGACAAGGGTGTATCACCTACCACTGGCCCACTTGATGTCCTGGATTGAATAATGTATTTTTTTTAAAAGGTATGGTAGATGAATTATAAATTTGTTTTTTTAACATTATACGAATAGGATAAATAGAATTTTTTTTGTTCTATTATCTTTTAGTGTGAAAAAAGAGTTAGTCGTAGAAATTAGTTAAAAGATGGAACTATACTTGTCAAGTATATATATTTTTTTCTTCTCTTATTCTATGAAGAAATTAATTCTTAAAATTTATGTAAGGGATCTTAAAACTAAAAATGTGTTATCCTAATACCTTATGTTTTTTGAATCATTATAGATGGATGGATTTGAGGCCATCAATACTACAATTGTTTGTGATTGATGACCTCAATCACCCCCTATAAATATTTACTGTTTTCCTCCAATTATGTGGCTCTAATTGTTTCCAATGTTTTCCTAATCAAGATCATAATTTGGTGGTGACCCTTTCGTTTCCCTTTTCCACTTATTAAGATGAAATTTTATTATCCCAATTTCCGATGTGGGTTTTCCACAAAGGTACCTTTCTATTTTTCACCATATATTTTTGAAGAACAATTTAAAATTGAGAGGATGCAATTTATTTAATGAGGGAAGAATGTAACACCCCAAGATTTTATAGTACGTTATTTCTTCAAAGTAATTCAATTACTTACACTACACGCAACATTGAGATCAAGCGCACCACGACTTACCTAACTAGTCATTCAAAAGCAGTTATGAATATTATTAATGGAATTTTGAAGTTTATATAATCCTTATAATTTTAGAATGCATATTATGAGACATAATTTAAGAATCAATTCATTTTTTTAGATAAAAGAAGTATTCTTCAAAAAATGCAATTTTACAGCCTTTTAATGTGGAACCATTTTTTAAATCCAATATTTGAAACTTTTATAGATTCACTT
Source organism: Viscum album (assembly GCA_963277665.1). Lineage (NCBI taxonomy): Eukaryota > Viridiplantae > Streptophyta > Magnoliopsida > Santalales > Viscaceae > Viscum > Viscum album. Next base: position 1,398,780,524 of record OY728121.1, on the reverse strand, counting down.
TGACAAAATAGACCTCTTCTTTAGAATTGGGACATAATAATTTTGTTTCAATAAATTTTTGGTGTTTTTCTGATAACTTTCATATTTGGGTGAATAGTGAAAAATACTATATTTTAACTAAAAACAACTTTTTTAATCAAAATAATTTGTTGTGTTAAATTATAAATTTTAATTATTTATAACTATAAATAGATTATATTTTCACCATTTAATCCAATGTTATTCATTGGTAATAATTTCACTTTGAAATTGAACATAAACATGTATGAATCTTTTGTTAGTTATTATTTCTTAAAAACGCGCTTTTTGGTTTTGACAACACGATTAATTTTAAATTAAAAAATAAAACTTATATGTTTTTAATTTGGTAAAACAGACTTAACTATTGAATTCAGAATATCAAAATTATATTAGAGTGAAATTTTGGTATTTTTATGAAAACTTTCCATTTTTGATGAATAGTGGAAAACACTGAGTTATTGGTTAAAACCGACTTTTTATTTAAATAATTTTTATTTTATTTATATTTATTATAGGTCAAGATAAATACATAATAGCTATATAAGTTCAATATAATTCATTGGAGTCATTTTATAATAATTTTATATATAGAAAATTTTTATTGAACTTTTTACCATCTTTTACCAACCTCCTAGGAGAATTTGCAAATTTGCATTAAACATAATTTTACCACTTCTGTGAGTTGAATTTTAAAAATATGAGAGATACGGTTAACCTCAGTAAGTAAAATTTGTTTCAATAAGATGCAAATATTTTTTGGTGAATAGTAACTTTTGACTTTTATTTACTGCAGTTAAAGGTCAATAGGGTAATTTAAGGTAAAAAGAATATTATAATAATAAATAAATTATCTTAAAACTTTTCAAAACCTTAATGGGTGAGTCATGGGCGACCATGGGCATCCTTGGGTCTATTTTGGGACCCCATGGAGCCACTTATGAATGATAATGACACTTTATTTTAATTAATTTAAAGTAAATGCCAAAATGACATAAACAAATATCCTTTCGTAAATCAATTTTTACATGGGGTTATATAAGTCATTTGTTCGACTATAAATATTCATTATAAAATATAAAAGTATTTAATACATAATTGTAGTTTATTTATAATTTTTAGACCTTAAATAATTAAATTTATTAATGACACAATGATGATGCAGTAATTACCGTATTAATGAAAGATTAAGATAATTGATATCATAAATATCCAAATAAATGTAATTTGAGAATTTTTAGGAATTCCATTAATTTTATAGGTTAATATTACATGATATGGTTTTTAATATGAATTGTTTTCTAAGTAATAATGCTGTTATGAATTAAAAAAACAAAATACCAAATACTGTCAAAATTGACATAAAAGAGTTTCTAAAACAAATATTATGTTATGAATTGATATTCTATTCCAAAAAATCTAATATTCGGCCAAAAGACATATATAATTATAGGTTTATTATTAATGAACCACTTGGGGTTCACTTGGATGTATATAGTAAGTTTATTAACCATATAATATAAAAATACAAAGAGACGTGGTAAATGTCAAACTATTTAACAAAGAGTTAAATCTAAAACATATAGTTAATATAGTGATCCAAACCTGCTAAAACCTATTTTTTGAGTGGCTTTTGACCCATACCCACCTTATCCTTTAAAAAATTCATTTTGGAGCCATTAGAAACCGAAAATGATTTTATCATTAAATAATATTTCTAGATTTCCTAAGGTGCCCCTCACCCCTGTTATAAAAGGGCACTCCCACTTCCTTCAAATTCACACCATCAAAGCCTTTTGGCTCGGACAAACCATGCCCGAATACCCTATCAACTGTACTCCCTTCATCCTAGAGTCCTCAATTTAGTCCTAAATCCAATTTAAGGATTCCTTTTGATCAAATCAAAAGGAAGAACCCAAAGAAGAGGTAAATATTTCATCACCTCTTTCAAGTTCCTTTCTTCCTCCACTCCCTCTTTCATTGTTGTTTCCATTATAAAATATTAACTCCAGTATCTTATATATACTGTGATGTTATTATAAAAATATTACAACTATATTCATTATTTTACCCATCCTATAATTCACAAAGTCACCATATGTGCGTACATACGGATTACCGTCTCCACAACGTGATGAGATTCATTTCCATGTTCACCATTCAATGATTATTATAAAATATATATCATTAATAAGTATGTAATATATGACATAATAATTCTACTGAATATATATATATATATATATGTACTTACATATATCATATTCACTTAGTTTTGTTCAATATGATATGAAAACGGAAACAACGTTTATGCGTACGTAGGGACTACCATCTCCATAAACGGTATTTTCCATTTCATATATATGTCTGTTATAAATATTTATATTCTTTATATATATGTTATATAAATCATTTATTATATTCTTGAATTATTCGAATCATGATCTAAGTAATACAATCAAGAGTAACAAGTTAAAACACGTACAATAAAGAAAGTTATTATTACCCGAAATGTTAATTTAACATGGAAATTATTATTAAATGGGAAGTTTGAAGTCATAAATTAATCATATATGATATCATAAATATTAATATGGTTTTGGTACAATTTAATATCATACTACGGTACTCTTAAAATAGTTTAAATACACCCTCGACTAAAGGAAAGTTCAAGGTAAGGGGTTTCTTATCTCACTTTTAATTCCGTTAGATTTCTATTGTTCACCACTTATTTATTGCATGTGGTGTATTTTGTACTACCAATTGATATATATTATCATTATTCTCTTTATATTCAAGATATTATTCAATTCATTTGGTGTTTGTTGAATATTTTTCATACGACTCCATTGATTACAACGAGGTAAGAGTTATTTCCTCAAACTCATTATTATCTGAGATTGTTCATGTGTAAGTATTTTCTGGGATATACTTATCATAGATACCCATATTTTATTAAAAATGGATTTAAAAGGAATATTTTAATGTTTTATGGGAGTTTCTATTTAACTATATCATCATTTTAAATGTCTTATAGATTTATCTTTCTAAACCCTTTTAATTAATGTCAATGTTTTCAAAATGATTTTAAGGATTTATTTATATGGGCATGAATGTTTTGAAATGATAATTATTTTAAAAAGTTTCAAAGTGGTATGGGAACTTTGATTCAAAAATCCCTTTTAAATGATTACCTTTATAAATTGTGATAATTTTGAATGATTTCATGAAAAAAGGGTATTTCTCTCAAAGCATTTTACTAATCATTTTCATCTATGTCAAAATCGCTTAATAGATTTTAAACTTGTTTGAAGTTGATTTATTATGATAAAAATCATTAATATTGTATTGAATGATTTTTGATATGTTTGACTGTGGATGTGTTATTTTTATTCCATTCTTGTTTTATTAATATCGTATTAATATTTTGTATGCTAGTTTTAAAACGAATGTTTATCTTATATTTCAACCTTTTCTTATGATGAATGTATTGGACTAGTATGTTCCGGGTTGGGGACCTGTAAAACTAAGCCCTTCGTGTTGGGGTCTGGTTACAGCAGACCCTGGAGGTTGGAGTCCGGTTATAGGGGCTCTCTGGGTTGGATTCCTGATACCGAGGCTTTCTGGGATGGAGTCCAGTTACAGAGGCTCTCTGGGTTTGTATTCAGTTATAGTTAGAACATAGGTCCTAGCACGAGGCCTTGACACAAAAATTAAATTCTGTTATTATACATTCCGTCATTATGAAATTAGTTATCACGTTTGATTATTCGACTAGTATAATATCTGTTGAGTCAATAAGGTTTTCCTTATGACTTTTCCATTCCTTCTTGTTTTTAAAATCACAAACTCCTTATCTTTAAGAAAATTTCTTTTGTAAGGAAAATTGCTTTTATAAGGAAAATCGCTTTTATAAAAAAAATTGTCCTTATCTTATTTTCATCCATATTTTTCTTAAGTATGAGATTCGGATTCATTTCTAGTTTCCCGGAATCGTTGAAACTTTGATATGAAGCATTCTGTTTTAGGATCCGAATTCTGGATAAGAACTGTAAGGAAGTTTTATTCCGAATTCTGGATACGAACTCTGACTAAGTTCTACTCCAGACTCAGGATATGAATCCTTATGAAGTTCGACAACGAATTCTTATTACGAATTCTGATGACGAATTCTCATTCTGAATTCTAATGAGGAATTCTCATTACGAATTCTGATGAAGAATTATCATTACAAATTCTAATGAAGAATTCTCATTACGAATTCTGATGAAGAATTCTCATTACGAATTCTGATGAAAAATTCTCAATACGAATTCTGATGACGAATTCTCATTCTGAATTCTCATTCCGAATTCACCTATTAAACAGAATCTGATTATCTTTGTTTTATACACTCTGAATTAATTCAGACTCCAAAAAATATTTTTGTTAGACTCCGAACTTTTATTCTACTTACACTTCTATAATTTGTCTACTCTTTATTATTTTCATTACACTCCGAACCCTCACTCCGAAGCGTTTATTCCGAACTTTTGAGTTAGTTTTTAAAACGATGTCGTACATTCTGTTACACTTGTTTTGTTATAAAATGATGTCGTCTATTTTGTTATAAACTAACCGTTGTCTAAGTGACACGTGTACAGGTCCCTCCGATATTTAAGGAAAATATGACCATTGGAGAAGGATCCTACCTTACCTATAAATAGGAGCTCATTTGAAAGAGCTCGGAGCTGAAATCTGCTGAAAGGCTGACTAATCTGCTTGAAGTGATTTCTAGAGAGAGAGGCTCTTATTAACTCTCAATGCTTCCTGCGACTCCGAATGTTGGTGATTACATTCGAGGACTTCCGGGGATAGGAATACAGAGGTTCCGACTACCTTGAAGTTCGAGGGCTTACTTGCTGAGGAAGACAGAGGTTTCCAACTTCCTTGAAGTTGAGGGCTTGCGGGGACAGCAAGACAGAGACTCCAATCTTCGTATCGAGGGCTTACCCTGTTGTGGGTAAGACAAACTTTCTTGAAATTATAAATCAAGGGACCTTTATCCAAGGTTGTTGGATACCCTTATCTTTGGGTTAAAAGACTTATATCTTGTTACTAGTAGTTCTACTACTTTTTTATTTTCTGCTGCATTTTGTATTATAAGGAAAGTATAACTTTCTTATATATCCTTACTTGTACTCTGTTTCATTTAGATTCTATACGCTTTAAGGTAGAATCTCATATTGTAATCTTTTGTTAAGATTCAATTTCCGGAATCATATTTTCGGAACCTACTTTCGAAAACTCTTTCTAAGTTTACATCTGGTGTTAGAGGTGTTTTGAATTTTCTTAGTTTAACTTTGTTAAACTTAGCCCTTTCCTTTCCTTAAGGAAAACATAGTTAATCGTAACTAACTTTAAAGGTTCCAAAGGAATTTTTTAAAGTGCACAATTCACCCCCCCCCCCCCCCTCTTGTAAATTGAGCATCTACATCACTATTTCGATCCTACAATTGGTATCAGAGGAGGTTTCTGAAATACTTATACTTACGAATAAGTGTTTCTTGCTCACTTTGTCATTCTGAATTTTCCCATTACGGAAATTTCCCATTCTGAACTTCTTCATTCCGAACTTTGTTATTACGAATCTTGTCTACTAACAAGTTTGTGTATCGAAGGATTTTTCTAGTATGGCAGAAATTAATGTTGGTTCAATTGATAATCTTAATCCTACAAGACAATCAATCATTGATGGTAATGATTATGAATACTGGAGAGATCGCATGAAGACTTTTTTTATCAATACTGGAGTGGATAACTTTGTTATGCTTACTGATGATTATAAATTTTCTGGCAAAGAAGTTAGAACTTTTACTAACCAGGAAAAGCAAGAATATAAACTCAACTATAAGGTATGAAATACTCTACTATGTTCAATAACTAGAAATATATATAGCCAAATTTCTTCTTGTGAAGCAGCCAATTGTATCTGGAAGAAGTTAGAGGTTACACACTTTGGGACTTCTAAAGTGGTTGAGACTAGACGAGCTATGCTTAGAGTTGAATATCATAAATTTAACTTTACTTATGGAGAACCAATCTGTAAAGTTCAATAGAGATTCATGACTATAGTCAACAGCCTACAATCTATGGGAGATAAAGGTTTAGATGATGAAGCTCTTGTGGATAAAATAATTGATATTATGCCCAATGAGTGGGAGTCTAAGAGAACAGCTATAGATGATAACAGGAAGGTCACTCAAATTACTCTTGATGAATTATTTGGAACTCTTCTACAACATGAGACAAGAATGAAGAGAGATGCTGATAATATAAAGAAAAAGAATGGAAATGGTATTATTTCTTTTACTACAACTTCAAATCAGATGAAAGTTAAGACTCCTAAGAGAGTAACCAGATCCAAGTCTAAGAAAGTCATTTTCCAATCCGAATCTAGTGAGAGTGAAGTCTCGGAAAATGAATTAGAAAATCTTGCTCGAAGGATGAACAAGATAGCTGGACAGAGAAATTTCTAATCCAAGTATAAGAAAAAGGACAGGAAAGATAAGAAAGATGGAGAAGTTACTTGTTATGAATGTAAAAGAGCTGGACATATTAGACCAGATTGCCCTATGCCCAAAAAGAAAGAAAGAAAAGAAAGACATTCAGACAGGAACAGAAAGAAGTATTATAAAGCCAAATCTAAGAAAGTTTTGAATGCTAATGACACCTGGAGTACCAGTGGTGGTGACTCTTCAGATGAATCTTCTGATTATGAATCTTCAGGAGAGAAGAATCTTGGTCTTATAGCCAGATTACCTATTGATAATCATTATTTTATGGCTAAGGTACAAAATGCTGAATCATTGACCAATGTTTCTTTAAATTCTAATGATAGTAAGTATTATAACTCTTCTGATGATGAATCATCTTCAGATGAGGAAAATACTTTACCTACTTATGAAGAAGTCTCTAGGTTTTCTGAACTTCTTGAGATTGATAATTCCAAACTCAATAAGAAACTTGATAAGGCAAACTCTAGGAATTCTATTCTTTCAAAGAAATATCATATCTTTCTAAAGATATTGATAAGAAAAATGCTGATTTTGAAAGTATTTCAAAAAATCATGAGGAAGTAAGTTCTGAGAAGAAAAAACTTTCTAAAGAATTAGAAAAAGTAATTTCTAAGAAAAATGTTTTCGAGCATAACTCTAGTTCTAAAAATAATGATTTTAAGGATAAAAACTTGGTTGTGAAACTCAAGTCCGAAATTTTTTCCTTAAAGAAGTGTTTATCAAACTTTACCCATGGTAAGGAAAATTTTGATAAAATGTATTCTCAAATACGACCTTTAAGAAATAAATCTGGATTTGGTTATACCCATGCAATACCAATTTTCAGTAACAATTATTTTGTTCCTCAAAGTGCCCCATTTTGTACCAAGTGTCAATGTGGTGGTCACTGGGCAAAGAATTGTTCCTTAAACAAAACCCAATCTCTAGGATTTCACAAAGCTTACTTTTCTAAGAAGATGTGGGTACCTAAATTTTTATTGTCTGGAAATCTTGGATCCAAACAAGTTTGGATTCCGAAAATCTAATTTTCTTCTTGATTTCAGGAAAACAAAGAGAGTACCAGCAACAATACAAGGTACATAGATAGTGGATGTTCCCCGCACATGACTGGTAACAAAAGCCATTTTGAGAAGATTATCAAAACGAAAGGAGGAAAGGTAACTTTAGGAGATAATGCTAAGGGAGAGATTGTTGGTATTGGTAATATTGTTTTTCTTGGTAAAACTTTGATTTCAAATGTTCTTTTTGTTAAGGGTCTTAAGCACAACCTCATTAGTATAAGTCAGTTGTGTGATGAAGGTTACCTTATGAATTTTAGAAATGATAAGTGCTTAGTTCACAATTCCAAGAAAGAATTTATTCTCTCAGCCAATAGGCAAGAGAATGTCTACACTTTGAACCTAGAGGACCTCAGGAGTCAAGATTTACCTTGCCTTAGTGCAATGGAAGATCATTCCTAGTTATGGCATAGAAGACTAGGACACTGTAACCTTAGGAACCTATGTAAACTCTCTAAGAAGAAACTAGTTAAGGATCTACCGGAGTTTAGATTTGATTCTTCTAATGTTTGTGATCCTCGTCTATATGGCAAGCAACATAAATCTAGTTTTAAATCAATCGGTGAAATGTAAACAACCAATGCATTATAGTTAGTGCACATGGATCTTTTTGGTCCAACACAAACTGGAAGTATTGGAGGCAAATACTATTTGTTTGTTCTAGTTGATGATTACACTAGGTTTACTTGGGTCTATTTTCTAGCAAAGAAATCTGAGGCTTTTTCTTATTTCAAAAGTTTTAGAGCTCAAGTTAAAAATGAGAAAAACATTCCATTGAAAACTATTCATAGTGGTCATGGAGGAGAATTTCAAAATTCTGATTTTGAAACTTTTTGTAGTAAAAAAGGTATTACTCACAATTTTTCAGCACCTAGAACTCCTCAACAGAATGGTGTAGTTCAAAGAAGAAATATAATTCTTCAAAAAATAACTAGAACCATGTTGAGTGAATATTCTATAGCTAGACATTTCTGGGCTGAAGCTGTAAGTATTGCTTGTTATACTATAAATCGAGTTTTAATTAGACCTTTTCTTAATAAAACTCCTTATGAGTTATGGAATGGTAGAAACCCAAGACTATCCTACTTCAAGGTTTTTGGTTGCAAAGTATTCATTTTGAATACTAAAGATAACTTACATAAATTCCCACTAAAATCAGATGAAGGGATTTTCTTAGGATATTCCACAACATCTAGGGCTTATAGAGTTTTTAATAAAAATACTTGCACTATTGAAGAAACAGTACATGTAAAATTTGATGAGTAAGATCCTTTTGTTTTTAAACCATCCCAGCCTACATCTTCAGATGTGTTTTCAAAAACTGATTATCAACCTTTGATAGAAGAACCTTCTGATAAATAAATTGTTCAAGAAGATACTTCTGAAACATTTACCCCAGAATATTTTCTACCCTATGTTGATGAACAGGTTTTACAAAACCCAAATCAGGTGTTTCTAAAGAATCATCCCAGTGATAGTATCATTGGTGATGTAAACCAACCTGTAAGGACTAGAAGTTACTTATGAAATGAAGTAGAACATCTAGCATTTATTTCCCAATTAGAACCAAAAAGCACTGATGAAACTTTAGGTGATGATGATTGGATCAAAGCCATGCAAGATGAACTAAATGAATTCGAAAGGAATAAAGTCTGGACCTTGATTGATAGAACTAAGGAAACTTCTGTTATTGGAGTAAAATGGGTTTTCAAAAATAAATGTGATGAAAATGGAGTCATAGTAAGAAATAAAGCTATACTTGTTGCAAAAGGCTATAATCAGCAAGAGGGAATAGATTATGAAGAAACCTATGCTCCAGTAGCTAGACTTGAATCTATCCGTATTCTACTTGATTTTGCAGCATTCTTTAATTTCAAACTTTTCCAAATGGATGTGAAATGTGATTTTCTTAATGGTTATGTTCAAGAGGATGTTTTTGTTGAACAACCTCCTGGCTTTGAAGATACAAAACATCTGGATCATTTTTTTAGACTTACCAAAGCTTTGTATGGTCTTAAACAAGCCCCACGAGCATGGTATGATAGACTCACTGGATTTTTGCTTCAAAATAACTATGTTAAGGGAAATGAAGATCCAACCCTTTTTATAAAGAAAGATAAGAAAAATGTTTTGATTATTCAAATTTATGTTGATGACATTATATTTGGCTCAACTCAGCAATCTTTGACTGACTCTTTTGCAAGTCTAATGAAATCTGAGTTTGAAATGAGTATGATGGGTAAGTTAACATTTTTCCTTGGTTTTCAAATTTCTCAAAAACCAGAAGGAACCTACATATCTCAACATAAGTATATTAAAAACCTTCTTAAAAAGTATGGTTATGACCACACTAAGAGTATATGTACTCCCATTGGTACCTCAAATTCTTTAGATCTTGATGAAGCTGGGAAACCAGTAGATCAAACATCTTTTAGAGGTATGATAGGAAGTCTACTATACTTAACAGCTAGTCGACCAGACTTAATGTTCTCAGTATGCTTATGTGAAAGATACAAATCCAATCCTAAGGAGTCTCACTTAAAGGCAGTAAAAAGAATTTTTCGCTACCTTAAGGGAACCATGGATCTAGGATTATTTTATACTTCTGGAAATGATTTTGTTCTAAAATTCTTTTCTGATGCTGACTTTGGTGGATGTAGAATGGATAGAAAAAGTATATCCGGAACTTGTTATTTCTTAGGAGATTCGTTAGTTTCTTGGTCCTGCAAGAAGCAACATTCTGTAACACTTTCCACTGCTGAAGCTGAATATGTAGCAGCTGGAAGTTGTTGTGCTCAAGTGTTATGGATGCAACACACACTCACAGACTATGGTTTGAGTTTTACTAAAACTCAAATTTTGTGTGATAACACAAGTTCCATTGCCCTCAGTAAGAACCCTGCATATCACTCCTGTGCAAAACACATAGATATTAGGCATAACTTTCTTAGAGATCACACACTTAAAGGAGATATTATTCTTCAGTTTATCAGAACGCAAGATCAACTTGCTGATATTTTCACAAAATCATTGCCTTCTGATAGATTTGAATATATTAAACAGAAGTTAGGAATGATAACCTTAAGGTAATCCTCCTTAATTAACTTTCTGTTGAAAAAGTCTCCTTACAGCAATACACTCCTTTTCATAGGGGGAGTACATTTGTTTGATTGATTAACAAAGTTTTTCAAAAATTTGTTTTCAAACTTTTTGGAATGAAGATTTCCGGAATGGAGATTTCCGGAACTACAATTTTTCAGAATGGACATTTTTGTACAGAATACTTCTCGAATGGAAGTGTTCGTATTGAAAACATCCGGAATGGAAAATTTCGTACTGGTATTTTCATAACGGGATTTTCGTACCGAATCCTTCCTAATATTTTTTTAATGAAACTTTCGTACTAAGTTTTTCCTTATTAAGTTTGTCTTTTATACTATGTTTTTCCTTACTGAGTTTATTTTTTGTAATGAGTTTTGTAAACTATTTTGTAGTAAAGTTTTTTTAAAAATGTTACAAATTACGAATAATCCTCCTAAGCCAATCTGAAAGTTATGAATTTTATCCAAGTTTTCGTAGTCATATTTTACTTGCTGTAATTTTCTTGTATTATGTTTTCGGATTAAAGTTTTCTTAATTCATTGTTTTAATAAAAACCTCAAAAAGATCGGATTCAAGTTTTCAACCGTCAGATCTTATCTCAGCTTATCCCAACCATTAGATCAACTGAGGAAGTTGAACCGTCGTTCCATTGCCTATATAAAGGGACCCATATACTCGTCCCACATCGATTTCAAGCTCTCGCGTCCCGAATCTCTGCCTCTCAGTTTTAAAGTCGTTCCGAACTTCAGATTTCTCCGTTCCGAACTTCTCAGAGGACTTCAGATCTGAATGTCTGCAGAGTTAGCATCTCAAGAAATGTCATCCACCAAGCCTATTTCACAATGTTTAGTTTACAGAGAAAGGATAGTCCATCCGGATTTCTTCAACAACTATGATTCTCTTATTTCAAAGAACATTAAGTTGAATGGGTGGGAAGATATTGTCGTGTCCAAACCGGGGAATCAAGACGATATTTTTTCGGAGTTACTTATTGAGTTCTATGAAACAGTTTCCTTCTTTCAGGAAGATAATAGGGAGAAGTTTTATTTTAAGTCTTATGGTAAGACTTACAAGCTTTCTTATACCAAGGCAGCAAGCTCGGTAGGGCTGACTTATGAAGGAGAAGCCGAATTTATTTCTCATGTGTTACCGGACTCTAAGGGTAGCTTCGACAAGGAAAAATCCTTGAAAAATCTCGGACTCTCAGATGAAAAAGCTCCGAAGATTGCTAGTTTTCCTACAAACATTCGGATTCTAGATTTGTGGGTGCAAGGTCTTATCGCACCGAGGAAAGGTGATAAAGACAGCTTGAAGAAGAGTGAGATCTATATCTTAGATTTCCTAATAAATATAAGGAAGTTCAACTTCATGAGGCACATTCTTATAACCATTGATAATATTAAGAAAGGAAATCTCAGAGCCCAGATCATAATGTACCCAGAACTTTTATCAAGGTTGATAGTTCGGTGCCTTAAATCTTTCAAGGAAGCTTGTAGATCTAAGCTAAGGGTTTGTAAAATTCTGTTGGTCAGTGATGATACCCTTAAGAGGATGGATGTGGCTTTCAACAAGGAGACTGGTGAGTTCTTTGATTTACCTAATCAAGAAGAAGCATCACTGAAGGCTGCTTAACCGGAATCATCTAAGCTAGTAAACAAAAGAAAGTTGAAAGAAGTTGCAGCTGAAGTTGAGGATCCTAAAGCAAAGTAAGTTCAAACCGCACCTTCCAAACCAAATAAGAAAAAATCCTATCCTGATGAAGTTGTTGTGAAGTGGAGATAAAATAAAGAGAAAAGGAAAGAAGGGGATCCACAGTTTGGATTGGACCCTGCGGAGGCTAAGGCCTTGAAAGAGAGAACTACTAATGAGCTTGAAAAACAAGAAAAGGAAAAGAAGCTCAAGAAGAAGATGACAGAAGCAGAGGCAGTCCATGATTTTTTGAAATTTAATGAAATAGTATCCAGAAGCATTCAAGTTTTGATATCTTTCTCCTTGGAATCTCTACCTGAGACTCCAGGAAGAAACCTTGATTTTCCGGAAGAGATTACAACTGAACATGTTGAGAAACTTGAGCAGATTCAACAAGTGGGAGAGGAATAAGTAGTTGCCGAAGGAAGTGGTGAAATAAGAGACTTATTGAAAGAAGTAGATGATTATAAGGGGTCGCCTTCGGAACACCTATCACTCTGAACTTCAGAGGCTGAATCCTCTAAGTTAGTAACTCCAGAGAAGGATAAGAATGAGGAAGATTTTGTTTAAAAAGTTGTTGATGATATTATTCAAGTGTCTACTGGCGAGAAGAAAACTCCTGATCAAGAATCGATTCCGAAAAAGAACAAGGGAAAGTAACTCGTTGTTGAGACTCTGAAATCAGTGGCTAGCAAGAAAAGAGAAATTGGTGATTCTTCTAAAAGGAAGTTGGAGCTTATTGAGGAAGAAAATTCTCCACGTAAAGTTTTAGATTCAGAGTCATCCTCGTTGGGACATGACTTTGTTGTTCAATCTTTGAGGAAGTTAGTTAGTTCCATTCCGATCATCTCGACCATAGACTCAAGATGCCAAATGATTCAACATGATCTGAATCAGAAATCAGTTTCTGTATCCTTGGTTATGGATAAGTATGTCGAGATAGAAGCCGAATTCAAATCTTTTCTTGTTGGCTATGAATCCCACAAAAGATCTTGTAAGAGACTGACGAGATGGTCGAGGAAGACTGTGGAAGAGATGAGGCTATTCAATGAGTTTCAAGACAATGTTAAATATGCCTTTGAGACTGAGGATAGGAAGTTAAATGAGCTAACTTTTTTCCTTTGAAGAAAAGTTGACAGACGAAAAGAACTTCCGTATCCAAGAAGTCAGAGATCTAAATGGGAAACTGAATTCCATTTCTCAAAACTGGAAGTTTGAAAGGGACCATCGGATCGAGTTTGAACAGAAGATGAAGGCTCGGGAAGAAAAGATCATGGCTCAGGAAGAAAAGCTGAAATCTCAGGAAGAAAATATTGAAGCTCAATCTGCAAGAATAGTGGTCTTAGAGAAGCAAGCTTAAGAAGATCATAAAGATCTGAAGAAGATCAATACTATTCTTAAGGGGCTCATGTCAAAGGAAAAAGATCTGAAATAACTAAATCCGATCTTTTTGTTGTATCTAGTTTTCTTTGTTTCCGACATTTCAAATCTAATGAAAATTGCGCATGTCATTTCTTTTGTTGCTTTTACTAATTTTTTTTCAGGTACTTTGTTATTTTTTCCATTCCCTAGATTTCTTTTTGAAAATCACAAAGGGGGAGAAGGAAAAGATCCTTAAGAAAAAGAAGAACTCTAATAAGAGTTTATCTAAGGGGGAGAAGGAAAAGATCCGTAAGGAAAAAAACTCTAATAAGAGTCTGTCTAAGGGAGAGTTTTTTTAAAAAGAAGACTTTCTTATTTATAATGAAATGTCACTTCGGACATCTAGAATACGATCCTTAGAGTTTCAAATCCTAAGGGGGAGTTATTCATATTCATCAATTTCCTTAAATACAAGGGAGATAAGGCTTAATGTTTTTCTTTCTTCTTAGAATTTCTTTTTCGTAAGGACGTTTGTGCTTTCCAAAAAGGGGGAGATTGTTGAGTCAATAAGGTTTTCCTTATGACTTTTCCATTCCTTCTTGTTTTGAAAATCACAAACACCTTATCTTTAAGAAAATTGCTTTTGTAAGGAAAGTTTCTTTTATAAGGAAAATCGCTTTTATAAGAAAAATTATACTTATCTTAATTTCATCCATATTTTTCTTAAGTATGAGATTTAGATTCATTTCTAGTTTCTCGGAATCGTTGAAACTTTGATATGAAGCATTCTGTTTTAGGATCCGAATTCTAGATAAGAACTGTAAGGAAGTTTTATTCCGAATTCTGGATACGAACTCTCACTAAGTTCTACTCCAGACTCAGGACATGAATCCTTATGAAGTTCGACAACGAATTCTTATTACGAATTCTGATGAAAAATTCTCATTCAGAATTCTGATGAGGAATTATCATTATGAATTCTGATGAAAAATTCTCATTACGGATTCTGATGAAGAATTATCATTACGAATTCTGATGAAGAATTCTCATTACGAATTCTGATGACGAATTCTCATTCCGAATTCTCATTCCAAATTCACCTATTAAACAGAATCTGATTATATTTGTTTTATACACTCTGAATTAATTCAGACTCTGAAAAATATTTTTCTTAGACTCCGAACTTTTATTCTGCTTACACTTCTAAAATTTGTCTACTCTTTATTATTTTCATTACACTCTGAACCCTCACTCCGAAGCATTCATTCCGAACTTTTGAGTTAGTTTTTAAAACGATGTCGTACATTCTGTTATACTTGTTTTGTTATAAAACGATGTCATCTATTTTGTTATAAACTAACCGTTGTCTAAGTGAAACATGTACAGGTCCCTCCGATCTTTAAGGAAAATATGACCGTTGGAGAAGGAGCCAACCTTACCTATAAATAGGATCTCATTTGAAAGAGCTCGGAGCTGAAAGCTGCTGAAAGGCTGACTAATCTGCTTGAAGTGATTTCTAGAGAGAGAGGCTTTTATTAACTCTCAAATCTTCATGCGACTCCGAATGTTGGTGATTACATTCGAGGACTTCCAGGGATAGGAAGACAGAGGTGCGGACTACCTTGAAGTTCGAGGGCTTCCTTGCTGAGGAAGACAGAGGTTGCCAACTACCTTGAAGTTGAGGGCTTGCGGGGATAGCAAGACAGAGACTCCGATCTTCATATCGAGGGCTTACCCTGGTGTGGGTAAGACAGACTTGCTTGAAAGTATAAATCAAGGGACCTTTATCCAAGGTTGTTGGATACCCTTCTCTTTGGGTTAAAAGACTTATATCTTGTTACTAGTAGTTCTACAACATGTTTATTTTCCGCTGCATTTTGTATTATAAGGAAATTATAACTTTCTTATACTTCCTTACTTGTACTCTGTTTCATTTAGATTCTATACGCTTTAATGTAGAATCTCATATTGTAATATTTTGTTAAGATTCAATTTTCGGAACCATATTTTTGGAACCTACTTTCGGAATCTCTTTCCAAGTTTACATCCGGTGTTAGAGGTGTCGTGAATTTGCTTAGTTTAACTTTGTTAAACTTATCCCTTTCCTTTTCTTAAGGAAAACATAGTTAATTATAACTAACTTTAAAGGTTCCAAAGAAATTTTTTAAAGTGTACAATTCACCCCCCTCTTGTAAATTGAGCATCTACATCACTATTTCGATCCTACAATATCTATGTGCATGTTTATATGGTAACATTTGATTTAGTTTTTCCATATTATGTGGAAGTTTATGTTTAAAAGGATATTGTATTTATTACACATCTTGCCTTAAAAGTTTATAGCTTCTGCTAAATTATTTACTCTTACTGTGCATCTGATCTCACCCTTTTCTTATGTTTTATTTTCCCAGGATCCTAAGAAGTGTTTTGTGTTTGAGATGCAGGGTTAAGCTAAGGGAAGAATTCCATTTTCAAAGGATTATTTTTATTAGAGTTGTATGTTAGAAAGTGTAATGTAACGTTCATGTATGTAATCTATTTTTCAGGAATGCAAAATTGATTGGTCTTTAGGGACTTGATTCCTTGTAATCATTCCAATGTATTAAAATAATGCACCGACTCTTGAAATCTAGGGTCAGGGCATTACAAAATCCCATCATGCCTATACCGATGTGAAAAAACTCATTATTTCCACACCAAAATATCTCAGCAGATACAAACATAAAATAATGAATTAGAGGGTGATATAGCCTCTCACTCGTCAATATCCTTACCAAAGTGTTTCACTTAAATTTAATCATCATCATATCTAAAAGAATTTTTGGAAAATAAATGGGTTTCTCAAACCTCTAAATCAAAATCATTCACTTTTCATAAAGAACCCATGGAAATAAAATAGGATTCATATAATATTCAAATGGTATAAATTAACAACATTAAGTAAATCATTTCATACAGAAAACATGATCACCCAAAATAATCACATTATGAAAGAAATTATAGTACCAACATCAATCAAAACTCCCCATGATATAGATCATTTAAATATAATGAAAACCAAATCATTGAATTATATTTTTAAAAACATTTTTTATCCATCATTGTAAAAGTTGTAGTCATAAGTCTCTTTTAAAAATTCCCCTTTTCTTAAATTAAAATAGTTAAAAATAAACAAATTTATTTAAATATATTTGAATAAAAAAATATTTTACCAAAGAAATAAAGGGATAATATCATTCAAAAATAATGTCTTGTAAAAATGATGTCTAATAAGAAATTGTATAACTCATTTAATAGAGTTTGAGTTACCAAGTCCCTTACCATTAACATTCAATTCCATTAAATTGATTCAAATTTCTATAAAATGAACATAAATATCTTAATAACTTATCTCATAACCTTATTATAAACTTAATTCAATTTTTATATTTTTTTAAAACCATATATTACAAATATATTAACCGATTATCATTTATTTTTATTATCTTGTGTTAGAACTTTCGATTGTTTATTTCATACAGACATATTGAATATGAAATCAATTCTCACAAAGTCATTTCAATTTCATCAATGATTTATCATTCAAGATAGAAAATCCTGTTTTCAATTACCTTTTTAAGTCTCTTTTTCATTTGGTTAAAGAAATTAATATGGAATATGGAAATTGAAATCATGATGAACAAGTTTTTAATGTGTTTAATGATCTAAAGGTAGTATATTAATAAAAAATTTAAATATTAACAACACCATTCTTTAATAATTAAAAAATATTTAATATATCATTATTAAATGTTATTACCACTATATAACATCCCTTAATCAATTATTACATAATAATTAAGAAATAATTTACATAAAAGGTAAAATTTATGTAACACCCCAATCTTGCACAGTACGCTTCTCTTTGAATAATACAGTAGCATGTGTTGTACGCAACTTCGAGTTCTAACACACACCACAACAAATCAAACTAGCCGTTATGAATAGTAATACCCACTCTTTGAAATTTTATAAATATTATATTTCAAAATGAACTTCATTTTTGGATTCAGAATATCAAAATTATCCTAGGGTGAATTTTTGGTATTTTTCTGAAAACTTTCAATTTTTGATAAATAGTGAAAAAACATTGAGTTATAGTTTAAAACCGAATTTTTATTTAAATATTTTTTTATCTTATTTAAATTTATTTTAGGTCAAAATAGATACATAATACTGATATAAGTTCAATGTAATTCATTGGAGTCAGTTTATAATAATTTTAGATGTATATAAATTTAATTGAACTTTTCACCGTCTTTTACCCATCTCCTAGGAGAATTTGAAAATTCACATAAAATTTTATTTTACCGCTTCTGTGAGTGAAATTTAAAAAATACAAGAGACACGGTTAATATCAAGGAGTAAAATGTGGTTCAGTAAGATAAAAATAATTTTTGGTGAATAGTAACTTTTTACTTTTATTTACCACGGTTAAAAGTAAATAGGCTAATTAAGGGTAAAAATGATATTATTAATACCCTAACACATGTCCTAATTCTATTTTCTAATTATAATACGAACAAAAACAACCTTAGGAATAAAATATGAACCTCTTTGGTCCACTTGGCTTAGATTAGGACATTTATTATTATTAAATTCAAAGAAGAATTAAAAGAGTTAAAATCAAAGATTAATAACTAAAACATTTTTAATATAGGGTTATACATAAAATAAATTTGATTATAAATATTAATTAGAAAGATAAAAATATTTCATACAAAATGATATTTCATTTATAATTTTTAGACATTAAATAAGTTAATTTATTTATGACATAATTGTAATGGAGTAATTACCTATTTAATGAAATATTAAAATATATGATATTATAAATATCAAAATAAATGTAATTTGAGTCATTTTATGAATTTCACAAATCTTATAGGTTAATATAACATATTAGTGTTGGTTAGATTAATTATTTTCTAAGTAATAATTCTGTTATGAATTTAGAAAAAAAAATACCAAATAGTGTCAAAATTGACATAAAATAGATTTTAAAACAAATATTATATTATTAATTCATATTCTATTTCTAAAAATCTATGGTTTGGCCAAAGGACTTATATAATGATAGGTATATCATTAATGGACCACATGGGGGTCTCTTTGAAGTATATAGTAAGTTTATTAACTATATAATATAAAAATACAAAGAGACATGGTAAATGTCAAACTATTTAACTAAGAGTTAAATCAAAAAACTATAAAGGTAATATAGTAAACCAAACCTATCTAAAACCTGTTGGTTGAGTGGGTTTCGACCTATCCCCAACTTAACCTTAATAAAATTCACTTTGGAGCCATTATAAACCGAATTTGAATTTATTATAAAATAATATTTCTAGCTTTTCCAAAGGTGCCCTTCACCCCTCTTAAAAAGGGAACACCCCCTTCTCTCAAATTCATACCTTCAAAGCCTTTTGGATCACCCAACCCCTACCCAAATATTCTCTCAACTTCCCTCATTTCAACCTAGAGGCCTCAGTTTTATCATAAAGCCAACCTATGGAGCCCTTTTGATCAAATAAAAAGGAAGAACCCAAAGAAGAGGTAATGTTTTCACCACCCTCTTTGAATGAGAATTTAGTAAAGTATGAGGCTAACTTTACAAGGTTAGCGAGGTATGCTACAGATTATATATATAACCCAGGAAGTAATATTGCTCATTTATTTGATGGGTTAAAACCGTTTCTCCATCGAGCATTAGTCTCACAAACCTTATCATTGTACAAAGATATTGTCTTATGTGCTATCAAGATAGAAAAAGAATTCTCTAGGTATTACGACTTTAAAGTAAAGAAAGAGAAGAAGAGATATGCTGATCACTCTGGAAATTGAAATAAGGGGAAGATGGGAAAAGTTGAATATCCATCATGTAGTAAATGTGGGAAGAAACATCCTGGTACTTTCTTGAAAGGAATGGGATTCCGTTACAAGTGATTTGAAAAAGGCCACCAAGCTCGTGATTGTAAGGGGAAGAAAGAAGCTACTGATGTCAAATGATACAACTATAGGGAGATGGGACATTATGAAAATGAATGTCCTAAGCATCAAAGGAACTTACGTCAAAAAAGTCCAAGGGATCAAGGAAAATCTTATTCTATCACTACTGCTAAGTTTAAAGCTCTGAAATATGTTGTGGCAGGTAATTTAATGGTTTTCTCATGTTTAGCCAATGCTTTATTTGATTCTGTATCATCGCATTGTTTCATATCTTACTAGTTTGCTAAGAAAATTAGATATTTACAATTTTATTTAACAAGGGAGTTGTTAGTTAAAACTCCTAAGGGAAGTATCATTGTAACAAAGTTTTGTGGATCTGTTCCCATTAGGGAATATAAATGTTCTTTATCTGCTGATCTCATCGTTATACCCATGATTGAATTTGATATAATCCTCTGTATGAATTGGATTTCGGACCATGATGTGAAAATTTATTGTTAGAAGAAGGAGGTTACGATTTTTGACGATGATGATAAAGAACACCTTTTCTTTAGAGCAGAATCATCACCACCTAATTCTTACCTAGATTCACCCCCAGTTGCTCTACTAAATTCAATTATTGGGGAGGAAGAGATTGAAATAAATGTGGGTAAGGAAAGGAATATTGAAATAGAGGATGTGCCTATTGTGAAAGAATATGTAGATGTGTTTCTGGAAGATTTACTTGGACATCCTCAAGAACTTGAAATTGAGTTTTCCATTGATTTAATTCCTGGTTCAAGGCATATATCGAAGACCCCTTATAGAATGGCCACTGTGGAATTAGTTGAACTAAATAAACAAATAGAGTAATTGAATAATAAGGGATTTATTCTCCCTAGTGTTTCTCCATAGGGAGACCCTATCCTTTTTGTTAAGAAGAAATATGGTTCTATGAGGTTATGTATCGACTACAGAGAGATCAATGCTATAACAATAAAGAACAAGTATCCCCTACCTCGTATTGATGATTTATTTGACCAACTGCATGGAGCTCAATACTTTTCAAAGACTGACTTTCGATTTGGATACCATCAGTTGTGTGTGAAGAAGGAAGACATTCCGAAGACAGTATTTCGAACCAGGTACGAGCATTACGAGTTTACAGTAATGCCTTTTGGGTTGACTAATGCACCCTTTGTTTTCATGGATCTAATGAACAGAGTTTTCTAAGAATATATCTATCATTTTTTAGTGGTATTTATTGATGATATCTTGGTATACTCCAAAATCTACAAAGATCAGGAAAATATCTTGCGCATTATCCTGAAGACTCAGAGAAGACATGAATTATATGGGAAGTTTAGCAAGTGTAAATTCTGGCTTCAGGAGATTTCTTTTCTTGGTCATATTTTCTCTAAGAATGGAATCTCTGTTGATCCTTCTATGACTACGGAAATCCAAGAATGGTCAGCACCAATGATTATAACTGAGGTATGCTGTTTTATTGGTTTAGCAAGTTGTTATTGATGTATCGTCCCGAATTTCACCCGATTGGATAACCCATTAACAAATCTCACATTCAAAGGGGTTAAATTTGTTTGGACAAAAGAGTGTGAAGAATGTTTTGAATAAATGAAGAGAATATTAGTGAATTCCCCTATATTGACTCTACCATCGAGGAATGATGTTTTTGTTATTTATAGTGATGCATCAAAGAAAGGACTTGGTTGTGTCCTTATACAGAATGATAGGGTTATTAACTATGCATCATGAAAGCTAAAAATTCATGAGAAAAACTATCCTACTCATTATCTTGACTTAGTAGCTATAATCTTTGCATTGAATATTTGGATACACTATCTCTATGGTGAAAAATGTGAGATTTATACTGATCACAATAGTTTTAAGTATATTTTCTCACAAAAAGAACTCAACATGAGGCGAAGTAGATGGATTGAAATACTCAAGGGCTATGATTGAACGATACACTTCCACACAAGGAAGGTAAATAAGGTAGTATATTCTTTGAGAAGAAAGTATCATGGAGTTTTGAACAAGATAAGAGTTGAGAGGGATCCTATTTTCAGGGATCTAGTAAAGTTGGATATAGGAATAACCATGGAAGGTGAAACATTGATACTTGTTCAAATGGTTGCCAAACCATCTTTACTAGAAATGATAAAGAGTTCTCAGACCGATGATGAAGAATTTCAAATGAAGATTAAAGCTGTCAATAATGGGAGATTGAGTGACTTTGTGTATGAAGATGGAATTTTGAAATTTGGGAAGAGACTTTGTGTTCCCAATATAACTGATCTAAAAAGGGAATTGTTGGACGATGCTCATAGTTCCAATTTCTCTATAAACCCAGGGAGAACCAAAATTTATAGAGATTTAAAGGAACATTTTTGGTGGAACAACATGAAGTGGGAGATTGCTGATTTTGTGTCAAGATGTATGGTTTATCAACAAGTGAATGTTGGAAGGCAACAGCCTGCCGGAGTCATGCCACCTATTCCCATACCTGAGTGTAAATGGGGTAATATCACTATGGACTTTTTCATGGTACTACCAAAGACTCCTAGAAGGAACAATGAAATATGGGTCATTTTTGATCGTCTTACCAAGTCAGCACATTTTCTTGCTATAAGAGAAGATATACCACTTGAACGTCTAGCAAGACAATATATTAATGAAGTTATGTAAAGAACCATAAATTTCAAGGAAATTTTTTTCAAAATTTTCTTTGGAATTTTACAAGAGCGCAGTTTCTGAAGGCACCTGATTCCGAGGCCCGGTGTGCCCGGAATCATTTTCTGAAAATTGGCTTGGGTACGTTCAGTGAGCGGACGAGCGGGTTTTTCTAACTTTTGAACCGGTGCTCGGAATCGAATTATGAGGGCACCGATGGAATCGCAGCACCGGTACTTGCTTAGAAATGCCTCTTCCGGAGTTGTGTTTTCTCGGGTGTGGTTTTTAATTTTCGGGCATAAAGTTAAGAAATAAAATAATTGTACGACAAACTTTATTTTATTTCACTTAAGCCACTTGGAAGCCACTTAAACCGGCTTAAGCTGGGTTGATCCGGATAGGGTTCTATCCAAAAATATCCTACCCTCTTGGTAAGATATTTGTGAGGTGGGGCCGGCACGATCCCCACCGTTTCTTTTCCGCTAAGTAACGCACCCGCGAAAACCCGTCATTATGAAAGTCAACTGGCACGTTTTCTTAATTTCTTAACGCACCAATTAATTGGGCGGTTTTCTTCGTGAATTAAATGGGCAGTTTCTTTCGTTGAATTAATTCTACAAATTAATGGGTCGTTACTTACCTCTATTTCGTTTGTTGGCGTAATAATAAAATAAGCCAACGCACGACTTCTGGAAAAATGTTCGTTGAAAGGATTTGACAGAAACCAAGAGTTCTTCATCCTCCTTCGCGAAGAACGCGAAGCACGCGAAAAACGCTAGCCCCCGACGAAGAACGCTGAACCCGCGGAGATCGACGATGCGACGCCGTGTGCCGCGACGCCAACGTTTCTTTTCCTGCAACGTTCTTCTACGACGTCTCTTCCTCCACAACGAAATCTTCGATCAGCTGTTTGGGGTAAGAGACTTCGGGTTTCTTTTAAATCTCCCATGTGGTTTTTAACAAAACACGTATTTAATTATTTATAATTAAATCTGTTGTTTTCTTGGTCCCTTGAGTTCGTCGACGCAACGCTGGATTCCGCGACGACACGACGCCCTTCCGCGACGATGCGACGCCTTCCGCACCATGAGGATCGCCTCCTTCCGCGACGATCCCCAATTCCGCGGAGAACCAATGGGCGACGACTTGACAAGGTAGGGATTTTTTATTTGGAAATACCCCTTTTATTCCCGTGATCGTTTCTTTTAAAAGTGAAGAACCCGGAAAATTAGAACAATTTTAATTCATTAAAATTGTTTTGGTAATGTTTTCATGTGTTGAATAATTCTCCCGTTGTTATTAACTAACGCGGAGGGTGCGGGCCAAACGAACACGGCCCGACAACCCTCCGTCGTTCTTCGTGGTTGTGCGGAATTGATGGGTGATGACGGAATGTTCCGAAAAGGAAATTTGATGATCCCGCAGCGAAGAATGGAACCCGGGAGGGGCAACGGCGCTGACGGGAAGGAAAACAGACCACCGGAGAAACTCCGGTGGCCCGTGGAAGCGGCTGGCGTCGCGGCGGCGCCGGCAGCCGGAGGTGGCGGTGCCCCGGCGCGCCGCCGGACAGAGCCGTCGTGGCTTCAGCCGCGGCGGCGGCGGCCAGCGGACCCACGGCCTCGCGAGTCCAGCTCGCCGCACGGGACGTGGTGACATGCCGCGTCTGATTGAACCAATGCGGCTCCACGCGGGGCCGCGGTACCTCCAAACCGCGGGGGCAGCGCCCCGCGGCGTCCAGCTGCTCGGCCGCTCGGCCGAGTCGAGCCGGGCTGGTCCGACCGGCCGGGCCATGCCCTGGCCGGGCGGGACCGGGTCCGGCCGGGTGGGACCGGGTCAGGTCGACCCGGTTCGGCCAACCCATGGGGGTCGGGCCGAGTCGGCCCGGGCCCGGACCCCCCGTCTTCGGACCATTTTTGGTCTTTTTCCTGTAACATGATTTTCGGGCCTCCGAACGACGCGCCGTCAGCGGCAACGCGATCCTTGGATCGAGACGGTCGTTTTAGTATATTACACTCAAGGTTTCGGAATACTTTGGGTTCAGCCGGGTTGGTTCGTACACGAAACCAACTAGGCCCTCGGAGCGAAAACGCTCGTATCTTGAGCTACGGACATCCGATTGACGTGCTGTCAGCTTTGTTGAATTCCTCTAAGTGAGACGGATCTTTTGGCTCACTCTGCCTGAGGTTTGGACATAGGTGGAGTATGTTCGGGTTGGTTTTTCCTGAAAAACCAACCGGGCCCCTGGGACGAAAAAGCCAATGACTCTCAGATCGGGCGTCCGATTGACGCGCCGTCTACGACGTTGAGTTCCTGTTGACGATGCGGAACTTTTGGATACCTCAACTTCGGGCTTTGGGTCAGTTGATGTATCAGCCTCTCGGCTCGTGGAGCGGACCCTCCCGAACGAGCTTGCTGTGTGCGGGAACCCTAGAGCTGGCTGCGACTACTTCTGTGACTTCGACGACGACGACTGTACGGTGACCCTCGGTGGATTGGACTGCGACGATGATGGAAATAGTAAGGGAATCCTCCGTGTTTTCGGCAGTGACCACTACGGTACATCTTGGGATACATCAACTCCGGAATACATGTCAGTTGATGCATCGACCTCTTAGCTCATGGAGTGGACCCTCCCAGAACAAGCATACTGTGTGCGGAAACCCTGAAGCCGGTTGAGACTTGACGACTGTTGATCGAACGACTCGGTGCGCTTGGTTGTAGCGGCACAGGGGAGCGCTTGGTTGTAGCGGCTGACCCACGACAGAGGTGCGCTTGGTTGTAGCGGCACAGGGGAGCGCTTGGTTGTAGCGGCAGACCCACGACATAGGTGCGCTTGGTTTTAGTGGCACAGGGGAGCGCTTGGTTGTAGCGGCAGACCCACGACAGACGTGCGCTTGGTTGTAGCGGCACATGGGAGCGCTTGGTTGTAGCGGCAGACCCATGACAGAGGTGCGCTTGGTTGTAGCGGTACAGGGGAGCGCTTGGTTGTAGCGGCAGACCCACGACGGAAGAGCGCTTGGTTGTAGCAGCAGGCCCACAGTACCCGATAGGTGGAGAACTACAGCAGTCCAAGGTAAGAGGGAAGCGCTTGGTTGTAGCGGCAGAACCACTGTACTTGATGGAGAAAAGTTTCCCCATAGCTTTGGGTTCAACTTCATGATCGATCCTCTATGGGTCATTGCGAGGGTTAGTACCTACAAATCCTTTGTGGGTCCGACGGCTTAGATGAATCAGTGGTCAAATCTGATCATCTCTAACGTCATACGAAGAAGTACCTGTATGAGTTGAATCCTGTGTTACTCTCCTTTGTGGATTGTGTTGAGCTATCCTGTGTGGATTTACTGTTTTACCCTCCTTTGTGGATTGTGTTGTTCTATCCTGTGTGGGTATACGTTTTGCTTTCCTGTGTGGACTGGGTTGTGCTTGGGCTCGGATGTTGGAGCCGAACGGGAATTTATTACTTAGGTATATGTATGGGAATATACCTAAGCAGTGTCAGACGTTACTTCGTGATTGTATCTTTCCTTTGTTATTATCCTTGTGGATTCTGGGAGACCTTCGACGGTCTCGGGGTCCCGACTCAGTAGCCTATACTCACCCCTGCACGGGCTATGCCCGTACTACGTTGTGTTGGTTGCAGACGACGGACAACGCTGATTGTGGTGGAGGCTTGCAGAGTAGGATAATACCTGGAGGTGGACCACTGGGCGAGACGTACTCGGAGCAGTCAGGTGGACCCGAGGAGCATTGGAGGCTATCTGTACCCACCCTTCAGGTGGGACTTCCAAAGGACGGCTCGACGCTGCAGCTTTTCTTTTCAGTTGTTCTTTTTCCCTTTCAGTTGTACTTTACAGTTGGGCTTGTATTTCCGGCCCCTTTTACTTTCAGCACAGCTTGTTACAGTTTTTACTTAGTGTTTACTTTTCCACTTTCTTACTCTGTGATGCTTGTTTACTTTTCAAAGGCAATGCCTTTCCTTTTGTTGGGATTTATGCCTTGGTGCTAGTCGCCAGCCCCTGGCCTATGTAAGGCGGGCTTGGGGTAGTCACGGCACGGGCCCCAAGGACGGGTCGTGACAAATTGGTATCAAAGGTGGTTAGTTCTACCACAGACTCTGATATTTCTTCTATGTGAAGCAATAGTGTTAAGTGTATTGAGTGTGGTTATCAGTCCAGGGAGTCCAGTGCTGGTGCGGCGGCCGACGTATCCGTACACCAGCACCCTGACTCCTGATTTCCGACTTAATGCACGAAAACATTGATTGCATGTGTGTTTCAAGTTTTCTTTATGATTACTTGTGTCATCTCACCAGGTATATTGTTCTAATCGTGGCGCACCTGTTTCTTTTCAGGATGGACCCACGACGGCAGCCATCTAGGGTTCCGAGAGTGGAACGTGATGACAGCCCATCGAGCGACGGGGCCTCGGTGCATGGCTCCTTGTCAGCAGAGGCACCGGCGGTACCTTTACCTGCCGAGCCACCGATGCTTCCC
Organism: Viscum album; assembly: GCA_963277665.1. Lineage (NCBI taxonomy): Eukaryota > Viridiplantae > Streptophyta > Magnoliopsida > Santalales > Viscaceae > Viscum > Viscum album. The sequence goes on along the minus strand of OY728121.1, from coordinate 1,398,753,584 downwards.
GCCACGACCGCTGACGATGCACGTCGCCTTGGAGATCTGCATGAGTTCCAGCGCCAGCGACCACCCAGGTTTCGTGGGGAGACGGACCCCCAGGCATCCGAGGACTGGCTGGAGGCGGTCGTACGAGTTTTCAGATTAGTGAGGACACCCGCAGATCTTATGGTGGTCCTTGCAGCGAGCCTCCTACACGCAGCAGCGGGCCGATAGTGGAGCTTGATTCTCCAGGTGCACGACGAGGCATCTCTTCTCTGGACGGACTTCGAGAGCCTCTTCCGCTCAGAGTTCGTCCCGGCCACCCTCCGTGCGGTGCGCATTCAGGAGCTACTATGTAACACCCCAAGCTTCTATGGTACGCTTCTCTTTGAATAATGTGATAGCGTGTGTTGTACGCAACACCGAGTTCTAACACACCATAACTAATCAAACTAGCTGTTATGAATAGTAATACCTACTTTTTGAAATTATATATATTTTATATTTGAAAATGGACTTCATTTTTAGATTCGGAATATCGAATTTAGCCTAGGGTGAAATTTTGGCACATTTCGGATAACTTTCATATTTTGATGAATAGTGAAAATTACTAAATTTTAATTAAAAACAACTTTTTTAATCAAATTAATTACTAGTGATAAATTATGAATTTGAGTGGTTTTAAAGTATATTTAGAATATATTTTTACCATTTAATATAATTTTGGTCATTGGACATAATTTTACAATTAAACCGAACATAAACAAGTGTCAATCTTTTGATAGTTATTATCTCTTAAAAACACGCTTTTTGTTTTAACAGCGGGAATTAATTTTAAATTAATTTATGCCACTTCTGTGTTTTGAATTTAGGAAAATGGATTCCATATTTGGAATCAGGATGTTCAAATTGTGTAAATAGGTAACTTTTATTTTTAGACATTTTGAATAGTTACTGTGGTAAATATTTTATTTACCATGGTTAAAGGGTAAATCCGGTAAATAAGGGTTAAAAAAATAATATTATAATAATAAAAAATTACCCTAAAACGTGTCCTAACCTTATTGGTGGACACATACCCGACCATGGGCATCCTTTGGTCAATTTGGGGACCCCTTGGAGCCACTTGTATGTGGTAGGGACACTTTATATTAATAAAGTTAAAATAAAAATAAAAATGGCATAAGCTTACATCTTTTAGAAGAACAATTTTTACATAGGGTTATACATGTTGGATTTTCGATTATAAATATTCATTAGAAAGCTAAAAAGATTTCCAACATAATGATATTTTACTTATAATTTTTAGATATTAAATAATTTATTTTATTTATGACACAATGATGATGCAGTAATTACTATAATAGTGAAAAATTAAAATAAGTGATATTATAAATACCCAAATAAATATAATATGAAACTTTTAATGAATTAAACTAATTTTCTAGGATAATATGATATATTAGGATTTATTTAATTGACTTTGTTAGAAGTAATAAATCTGTTATGAGTTTCACAAAAATCAACTAATGAATAGTGTCAAAATTGACATAAAAGAATTCTTAAAACAAATATTATATTATTAATTGATATTAAATTCCTAAAAATCTAAGGTTCGGCCAAGAGACTTATATCATGATAGTTTAATCATTAATGGACCACTTGGGGGTCTCTTGGATGTATATAGTAAGTTTATTAACCATAATATATAAAATACAAAGAGACATTGTAAGAGTGAAACTAATTAACTTAGAGTTAATACTTAAAGATAAGGTTAATATAGGTACCCAAACCTGTCTAAATTCTATTGGATGAGTTGCTTTCGACCTATCCCCACCTCATCATTTGAATAGTCAACTTTGGAGCCTTTAGAAACCGAATATGAATTTATTATAAATTAATATTTCTAGCTTTTCCAAAGGTGCCCCTCACCCCTCTTATAAAAGGGCACTCCTCCTTCTCATTTCTTCACACCTTCAAAGCCTTTTGGTTCGGCCAAACTCTGCCCAAATACTCTCCCAACATCCCTCAATACAACCTAGAGGCCTTAGTTTGATCAGAAAGCCAACCTAAGGAGCCCTTTTGATCAAATCAAAAGGAAGAACCCGAAGAAGAGGTAATGATTTCACCACCCTTTTCTAAGTTCATTTCTTCTTCCACTTCTTCTTCCTTTGTTCTTACCATTCTGAAATAATAACTCCAGTATCTCACATATACTATGATGTTATTATAAGTATGGTACAACCATATTCAGTATTCTATCCACCCTTTGAATAACATGTCACCATACGTGCGTACGTACGGCTTACCGTCTCCACGTCGTGGTGTAATTGTTATTCAATATAATATTATTTGGATGGGTATAATAATGATGTGTAACTCATGTAAATAATAAATATAACATGTTAATGATTCTGTATATATGATATACCATCCATTTATATATTATTTTAATATCAAAAGAATGATATTGTCGCTCGTGCGTACGTACGGACTACCGTCTCCACGAACGCGATGAGATTCATTCTCCATCGTAACCATTAAAGCGTAATTATCATTTTATGATTTAAAAATGATGTTTAAGGACTTTATATCATTCTGGATATGAATAATATACAACCTATCCTTTACAAACATGTCTTACGTAACAAAACATATGAAAGAAAACAAGTAAGTTAACACCCGAAACAACGATAATACTAAGATATTATTATCAAATCAATATTAAAAGATCATATATGATATCATATTAATGTATATGATTCTTGTATAATTTAATAACAATTATTTCACCATTATACAGGAGGTTAACCTACCACAACCAAGGAAAAGTACAAGGTAAGGGTTATTTCACAATCTCTTCATTATCCGAGGTTGTTTATATGTAATAATCTACTGGGATCTCTTTATCATCCACATCCATGTTTCTTTGAAATGTATTTCAAAACATTTTTACTATTTACAAGAATATGGGTTAAAGTCATTTATACCCTTGTTTGACTTTTTATAAGAGGTTTATAAAGGAATCTTTCCGTCGTTTTCAAAACAAGGTCCTTTTTAACCTTTTCGACTGAATTGAGGTAAGAATGTTTTTTTTTAACTTATACGGCGGGTGCGGTTATTTTCCGCCGTTATAAAATCGTCGAAGCTTTCCATACAAGCTTATAAGAATATTTTCAAAGAAAATGTTTTATTTTATATGGATCTTAAATGATTTCAAAATAAAAGGAGATACTTCTTTAAAAAGAATTTTGATTTCATCTATGTCAACATCCTTTGATGGATTTTAAGATTATTTGAAGTTGATTTATTATGATACAAAACTTCTATATTGTATTGAAGTTTTTGTGATATGTTTGACTATGGATGTGCTATTTTTATACCATTCATAGTTTATGGTGAAATTATTGACATTTCGTATGCTAGTTTTAATACGAATGTTTATGTTATGTTTAAACCTTTTCATATGGGAATGCATTGGACTTAATAAGTGACGGGTGGAGCCCGCTATAGCTCCTTGATGCATCGGTAGGTCTCATGAGACAAACTAGTGTCTTGGCACAAGGCCTTGACAAAATCTTATTTGTAGTCTTGGCACGAGGCCTTGGCTATGTGGTTATGATAGTCTGGCATTATGCATTCCAACATTATGAAAGTGGTTATTGATATTGCATGTGATTATTCGATTAGTAGAATATCCATGTGAATAAGTAAATGGCATTATTTCATTTTACTTTTGCCATACTATTTTGAAGTTCAATTTTAAAAGGATTTTGTTTTAGTAATTCATTGCCTTAAATGTTTGTGCTTATTTTGAATGTTCCGCTATATTGTTATCCTTACTGGGCATTTGAGCTCACCCCTTTTCTATGTTTTATTTTTCCCAGGTAGTGAAGAAGTAAATTATGAATGACTTGCAGGGATATTATGAGGGGTTAATAGTGTGGATATGAAGACTTTGTTGTTGTAGTAGTTTTTCACTTTGAAATGTAATGTAAAACATTATGATTATATCTAGTGTTTCCAAGTCTACTAAACCAATCGGTCTTTCGGGATTTGATCTTTCTTGTGATCATGCCAATGTTATGTAATTAATGCACCGACTCTGGGCAGCTGGGGTCAGGGCGTTACAGTTGGTATCAGAGGAAGTTTAGTACAAACCTTGGAAGCTAGATTTAGATAAACTCTGATTAGAGCACGTAGACCTAAGATGAACTTTGAGGATTAGTATAGAAGAACTTCCTAGAATTTTGGTATTGTAGAGATTTTGTGAGTTTTCCGAGCAATACATCCCTGTCTGGATACGAGCAGGTAGAGGCGGCTCTGGCACAGATGTACCTAGGGGTAAAACCCGAAAACACCGCTTTGAGCTAGACTCGAACGGGAACTGGTGCACGACAACGGGCCTTGCTGCACTCTTGGTTACGACACTCCCGGGGGATATGCTTAGGATAACTCTCATTATCTTTACAAATCATTATGAAGGGTTTATGAGTATATACTTCCTCAAAGAAAAACATTTTTATGATTATGGATTATATCCATAAATAGTTCAATTTATGTTAAGTGTTTTATAAGTATGGGATTATGTATTTTGATTCATAAACTGATCTAGTTTATGCCATTGTTTAGAAATGGCGCCTAGTGGAAGAAATGGAAACCGTATCAATGCGCGCACTCCATGTAGGGATTGCCCTCCTGCTCAAGATAATTATAGTGGGGCTGGTGATGCAACTGGTGCTGATCAACTAATCACCATTCTGGGACAACTTACTCAGGTTATGAATAATAACCTTACCCGTATGGACCACCCTGATCCGCAGCGTGGAGGATCAATGTTAGATCGATTCATGAGACAACAACCACCAACGTTCAATGGGAGTACAAATCCCTTAGTAGCTGAGCAATGGATATTTTCCCTAGAGAAAATATTTCAGGCTTTGGGGAGTAGTGAAAGGGAAAAAGTTACCATGGCAGTTTACCGCCTCACTGGAGATGCTGATCAATGGTGGTCATTGATTCAAAACATGAAGGAAGATGATGAAGTATCAAACATGGAATGGAGGGAGTTCAAAGATCTGTTTTTAGAAAAATACTTTCCTCGCGACCATCGAGCAGATATGGAAAGGCAATTTCTGAGTCTGAGACAAAAGGAGGATGATAATGTCACAAAGTATGAGGCTAACTTTACAAGGTTAGCGAGGTACGCTGGTGATTATATTCGCAACCCAAGAAGTAAGATTGATTGTTTCTTTGATGGGTTAAAACCATTTCTCCGTCGAGCATTAGTCTCACAATCCTTTTCATCGTACGAAGACATTGTCTCATGTGCTATCAAGACCGAAAAGGAATTCTCTAAGTCTTATGACTTTAAAGCAAAGCAAGAGAAGAAGAGACCTGCTGATCAATCTGGGAATGGAAATAAGGGGAAGAAGGGAAAGGTTGAATATCCATCTTGTGGTAAGTGCGGGAAGAAACACCCCGGTGCTTGCCTGAAGGGAATGGGAGTCTGTTACAAGTGTGGTGAAAAAGGCCACCAAGCTCATGATTGCAAGGGGAAGAAGGAAGCTACCAATGTTCAGTGCTACAATTGCAGGGAGATGGGGCATTATGCAAATGCATGTCCTAAGCGTCAGGAGAACTTACCTCAGAAAAGGCCAAGGGATCAAGGCCAGGCTTATGCTATCACTACTGCTGAGGTAGAAACTCCGAAAGACGTGGTGGCAGGTAATTTAATGGTTTCCTCAAGTTTAGCAAATGCATTATTTGATTCTGGATCATCGCATTGTTTCATATCTTCCCAGTTTGCTAAGAAAATTAGATATTTCCAATTTGATTTAATAAGGGAGTTGTCAGTTAAAACTCCTAAGGGAAGTATCGTTGCAACAAAGTTTTGTGAATCAGTCCCCATTAGAGCACATAAATTTTCTTTATCTGCTGATTTCATCGTCATACCTATGATTGAGTTTGATATAATCCTCGGTATGGACTGGCTTTCGGACTATGATGCGAAGATTTATTGTAAGAAGAAAGAGGTTACGATTCATGATGATAATGATAAGGAGCACCTTATTTTTAGAGCAGAATCGTCACCACCTAATTCTTATTTAGACCCACCCCCAGTAGCTCAACTTAATTCAATTATTGGGGAGGAAGAGAATGAAGTAACTATCGGTGAGGAAAGGAATGTTCAAATAGAGGATGTACCTGTTGTGAAAGAATTTGTAGATGTATTTCCAGAAGATTTACCTGGACATCCTCCAGAACGAGAAGTTGAGTTTTCTATTGATTTGATTCCTGGATCAAGGCCTATATCGAAGACCCCTTATAGAATGGCCACTGTAGAGCTAGTCGAACTAAAGAAACAACTAGAGGAATTGAGTAATAAGGGATTTATTCGCCCTAGTGTTTCTCCATGGGGAGCCCCTGTTCTTTTTGTTAAAAAGAAAGATGGATCTATGAGGTTATGTATCGATTACAGGGAGATCAATGCTATAACGATAAAGAACAAGTATCCCCTACCTCGTATTGATGATTTATTTGACCAACTGCATGGAGCTCAATACTTTTCAAAGATTGACCTTCGATCTGGATACCATCAGTTGTGTGTAAAGAAGGAAGACATTCCGAAGACAGCATTTCGAACCAGGTACGGGCATTACGAGTTTACTGTAATGCCGTTTGGATTGACTAATGCACCCTCTGTATTCATGGATCTGATGAATAGAGTTTTCAAGGAGTATCTCGATGAATTTGTGGTGGTATTTATTGATGATATCTTGGTATACTCCAAAACCTACGAAGATCATGAAAATCACTTGCGCATTATCTTGAAGACTCTGAGGAGGCATGAATTATATGGAAAGTTTAGCAAGTGTGAATTTTGGCTTCAGGAGATTTCTTTTCTTGGCCATATTGTCTCTAAAGATGGAATCTCTGTTGATCCTTATAAGACCAAGGCAATCCAAGAATGGCCAGCACCTACGAGTATAACTGAGGTACGTAGTTTTATTGGCTTGGCAGGTTATTATCGACGTTTCGTCCAGAATTTTGCCCGATTGGCTAACCCATTAACGAAGCTCACACGTAAAGGGGTTAAATTTGTTTGGACAAAAGAGTGTGAAGAATGTTTCGAAGAACTGAAGAGAAGATTAGTCAATGCTCCTATATTGACTCTACCATCGGGGAATGATGGGTTCGTTATTTATAGTGATGCATCGAAGAAAGGACTTGGCTGTGTCCTTATGCAGAATGATAGAGTTATTGCCTATGCATCACGACAGTTGAAAATTCATGAACAAAACTATCCTACTCATGATCTTGAGTTAGCAGCTGTGATCTTTGCTTTGAAGATATGGAGGCACTACCTCTATGGTGAAAAATGTGAGATTTATACTGATCACAAGAGTTTGAAGTATATTTTCTCACAAAAAGAACTCAACATGAGGCAAAGGAGATGGCTTGAATTACTCAAGGATTATGATTGCACGATACACTACCACCCGGGGAAAGCAAACAAAGTAGCAGATGCTTTGAGCAGAAAAGACCATGGAGTTCTGAACATGATGAGAATTGAAAGGGATCCAATTTTCATGGATCTAGAGAAGATGGACATGGGAATAACCAGGGAAGGTGAAACATCAATGCTTTTTCAAATGGTTGCCAAACCATCTTTACTAGAAAGGATTAAGAGTTCTCAGACCGATTATGAAGAATTTCAGAAGAAGATTAAAGCTGTGAATGATGGGAGATTGAGAGACTTTGTGTATAAAGATGGAACTTTGAAATTTGGAAAGAGACTTTGTGTTCCCGATTTACCTGATCTGAAAAGGGAATTACTGGATGATGCTCATAGTTCCAATTTCTCTATACACCCTGGGAGCACCAAAATGTATAGAGATTTGAAGGAACATTTTTGGTGGGACAACATGAAGAGGGAGATTGCTGATTTTGTATCAAGATGTATGGTTTGTCAACAAGTGAAAGCTGGAAGGCAACAGCCTGGAGGAGTCATGCAACCTCTTCCCATACCGGAGTGGAAATGGGACAATATTACGATGGACTTTGTCATGGGGCTACCAAATACTCCTAGAAGGAACGATGCAATATGGGTTATTGTTGATCGTCTTACCAAGTCAGCACATTTTCTTGCTATAAGAGAAGATCTACCCCTGGAACGTTTAGCAAGACTATACATTAATGAAGTTGTGAGACTTCATGGAGTTCCCCTATCGATTGTTTCTGATCGTGATCCCCGTTTTACTTCAAGATTTTGGAAAAGTCTTCAGAAATCCCTGGATACTAAACTTCATTTGAGCACTGCTTACCACCCTCAGACAGACGGACAATCAGAACGGACTATTCAGACCTTAGAAGACATGTTGAGATCTTGCTCACTTGATTTTCAGGGTATGTGGGATCAATATTTACCTCTGGTAGAATTTTCCTATAACAATAGCTTCCATTCGAGTATACAAATGGCACCATATGAAGCGTTATACGGAAAGAGATGTCGTACACCAACCTGTTGGGATGACGTTGGTGAAAGAAAACTTGTAGGCCCAGAACTGGTGGAGGAAACGGTGGAAAAGGTGAATGTAATCCAAAATCACATCAAAGCAGCTCAAAGTAGGCAGAAGAGCTATGCCGATAATCGAAGGAAGGATTTGGAATTTCAAGTCGGTGATCATGTTTTCCTGAAGGTATCTCCGTGGAAGGGAGTCATACGTTTTGGTAAGAAAGGTAAATTGAGTCCCAGGTACATCGGACCTTTCGAAATTCTAGAACGAATTGGGGCTGTAGCTTACCGATTGGCAATGCCGCCAAGTCTCTCCAAAGTTCACGATGTGTTCCACGTATCTCTGTTGAGGAAATACATGCCTGACCCAACGCATGTACTCACCTATGAGGAATTAGAACTGGAACCCGATCTTTCCTATTGCGAAGAGCCCATCAAGATTCTTGATACGAGAGAACAAGTGCTGAGAAACCGGACGACGCGTCTGGTAAAAGTTTTGTGGAGGAATCATAAGATGGAAGAGGCAATGTGGGAACCCGAGGAACTTATGATGAAGAACCACCCGAGTCTTTTTATGCAGTAATACCCTAGAAAATTGCGAGGACGCAATTATTTGAAGGAGGGGAGAATGTAACACCCCAAGCTTCTATGGTACGCTTCTCTTTGAATAATGTGATAGCGTGTGTTGTACGCAACACCGAGTTCTAACACACCATAACTAATCAAACTAGCCGTTATGAATAGTAATACCTACTTTTTGAAATTATATATATTTTATATTTGAAAATGGACTTCATTTTTGGATTCGGAATATCGAATTTAGCCTAGGGTGAAATTTTGGTACATTTCGGATAACTTTCATATTTTGATGAATAGTGAAAATTACTAAATTTTAATTAAAAACAACTTTTTTAATCAAATTAATTACTAGTGATAAATTATGAATTTGAGTGGTTTTAAAGTATATTTAGAATATATTTTTACCATTTAATATAATTTTGGTCATTGGACATAATTTTACAATTAAACCGAACATAAACAAGTGTCAATCTTTTGATAGTTATTATCTCTTAAAAACACGCTTTTTGTTTTAACAGCGGGAATTAATTTTAAATTAATTTCTGCCACTTCTGTGTTTTGAATTTAGGAAAATGGATTCCATATTTGGAATCAGGATGTTCAAATTGTGTAAATAGGTAACTTTTATTTTTAGACATTTTGAATAGTTACTGTGGTAAATATTTTATTTACCATGGTTAAAGGGTAAATCCGGTAAATAAGGGTTAAAAAAATAATATTATAATAATAAAAAATTACCCTAAAACGTTTCCTAACCTTATTGGTGGACACATACCCGACCATGGGCATCTTTTGGTCAATTTGGGGACCCCTTGGAGCCACTTGTATGTGGTAGGGACACTTTATATTAATAAAGTTAAAATAAAAATAAAAATGGCATAAGCTTACATCTTTTAGAAGAACAATTTTTACATAGGGTTATACATGTTGTATTTTCGATTATAAATATTCATTAGAAAGCTAAAAAGATTTCCTACATAATGATATTTTACTTATAATTTTTAGACATTAAATAATTTATTTTATTTATGACACAATGATGATGCAGTAATTACTATAATAGTGAAAAATTAAAATAAGTGATATTATAAATACCCAAATAAATATAATATGAAACTTTTAATGAATTAAACTAATTTTCTAGGATAATATGATATATTAGGATTGATTTAATTGACTTTGTTCGAAGTAATAAATCTGTTATGAGTTTCACAAAAATCAACTAATGAATAGTGTCAAAATTGACATAAAAGAATTCTTAAAACAAATATTATATTATTAATTGATATTAAATTCCTAAAAATATAAGGTTCGGCCAAGAGACTTATATCATGATAGGTTAATCATTAATGGACCACTTGGGGGTCTCTTGGATGTATATAGTAAGTTTATTAACCATAATATATAAAATACAAAGAGACATTGTAAAAGTGAAACTAATTAACTTAGAGTTAATACTTAAAGATAAGGTTAATATAGGTACCCAAACCTGTCTAAATTCTATTGGATGAGTTGCTTTCGACCTATCCCCACCTCATCATTTGAATAGTCAACTTTGGAGCCTTTAGAAACCGAATATGAATTTATTATAAATTAATATTTCTAGCTTTTCCAAAGGTGCCCCTCACCCCTCTTATAAAAGGGCACTCCTCCTTCTCATTTCTTCACACCTTCAAAGCCTTTTGGTTCGGCCAAACTCTGCCCAAATACTCTCCCAACATCCCTCAATACAACCTAGAGGCCTTAGTTTTATCAGAAATCCAACCTAAGGAGCCCTTTTGATCAAATCAAAAGGAAGAACCCGAAGAAGAGGTAATGATTTCACCACCCTTTTCTAAGTTCATTTCTTCTTCCACTTCTTCTTCCTTTGTTCTTACCATTCTGAAATAATAACTCCAGTATCTCACATATACTGTGATGTTATTATAAGTATGGTACAACCATATTCAGTATTCTATCCACCCTTTGAATAACATGTCACCATACGTGCGTACGTACGGCTTACCGTCTCCACGTCGTGGTGTAATTGTTATTCAATATAATATTATTTGGATGGGTATAATAATGATGTGTAACTCATGTAAATAATAAATATAACATGTTAATGATTCTGTATATATGATATACCATCCATTTATATATTATTTTAATATCAAAAGAATGATATTGTCGCTCGTGCGTACGTACGGACTACCGTCTCCACGAACGCGATGAGATTCATTCTCCATCGTAACCATTAATGCGTAATTATCATTTTATGATTTAAAAATGATGTTTAAGGACTTGATATCATTCTGGATATGAATAATATACAACCTATCCTTTACAAACATGTCTTACATAACAAAACATATGAAAGAAAACAAGTAAGTTAACACCCGAAACAACGATAATACTAAGATATTATTATCAAATCAATATTAAAAGATCATATATGATATCATATTAATGTATATGATTCTTGTATAATTTAATAACAATTATTTCACCATTATACAGGAGGTTAACCTACCACAACCAAGGAAAAGTACAAGTTAAGGGTTATTTCACAATCTCTTCATTATCCGAGGTTGTTTATATGTAATAATCTACTGGGATCTCTTTATCATCCACATCCATGTTTCTTTGAAATGTATTTCAAAACATTTTTACTATTTACAAGAATATGGGTTAAAGTCATTTATACCCTTGTTTGACTTTTTATAAGAGGTTTATAAAGGAATCTTTCCGTCGTTTTCAAAACAAGGTCCTTTTTAACCTTTTCGACTGAATTGAGGTAAGAATGTTTTTTTTAACTTATACGGCGGGTGCGGTTATTTTCCGCCGTTATAAAATCGTCGAAGCTTTCCATACAAGCTTATAAGAATATTTTCAAAGAAAATGTTTTATTTTATATGGATCTTAAATGATTTCAAAATAAAAGGAGATACTTCTTTAAAAAGAATTTTGATTTCATCTATGTCAACATCCTTTGATGGATTTTAAGATTATTTGAAGTTGATTTATTATGATACAAAACTTCTATATTGTATTGAAGTTTTTGTGATATGTTTGACTATGGATGTGCTATTTTTATACCATTCATAGTTTATGGTGAAATTATTGACATTTCGTATGCTATTTTTAATACGAATGTTTATGTTATGTTTAAACCTTTTCATATGGGAATGCATTGGACTTAATAAGTGACGGGTGGAGCCCGCTATAGCTCCTCGATGCATCGGTAGGTCTCATGAGACAAACTAGTGTCTTGGCACAAGGCCTTGACAAAATCTTATTTGTAGTCTTGGCACGAGGCCTTGGCTATGTGGTTATGATAGTCTGGCATTATGCATTCCAACATTATGAAAGTGGTTATTGATATTGCATGTGATTATTCGATTAGTAGAATATCCATGTGAATAAGTAAATGGCATTATTTCATTTTACTTTTGCCATACTATGTTGAAGTTCAATTTTAAAAGGCTTTTGTTTTAGTAATTCATTGCCTTAAATGTTTATGCTTATTTTGAATGTTCCGCTATATTGTTATCCTTACTGGGCATTTGAGCTCACCCCTTTTCTATGTTTTATTTTTCCCAGGTAGTGAAGAAGTAAATTATGAATGACTTGCAGGGATATTATGAGGGGTTAATAGTGTGGATATGAAGACTTTGTTGTTGTAGTAGTTTTTCACTTTGAAATGTAATGTAAAACTTTATGATTATATCTAGTGTTTCCAAGGCTACTAAACCAATCGGTCTTTTGGGATTTGATCTTTCTTGTGATCATGCCAATGTTATGTAATTAATGCACCGACTCTGGGCAGCTGGGGTCGGGGCGTTACATACTACAGCTGCGGCAAGGCAGCATGACAGTAGCCCAGTATGCGGCGAGGTTTACTGATCTCTCGCGCTACTCCACAGCTATGGTACGGGACCCGTTCTTCCGGGCCCTGACCTTCGAGCAGGGACTGAGGCATGAGATCAGGGCTTCGATGATCTCCCTCAACATTCCAACTCAGGCTGGGGTGTTGGAGCGAGCCCTCTTAGTGGAGAGTTTCCTTGCTGAGCAGTCTCCAGCAGCAGGACCCACCACTTTCTGGCATGCAGCAGAGTCTTCTGCAGCGGGCAGTAGACAGATGACGCAGGGGTCCAAGAGGACTAGACCTACAGGTGGCCGACAACATGACTCTGGATCGTTTGTGCGAGGCACTCGGGGTGGACAACGACTTTCCATGAGAGGGAAGTGTTACTCCTACGGCGGGATTGGTCACATGGCTCGTGACTATCCGACCCACCATACGGATGACCAGCAGATGAATGAAGGACCCCCCAGGCAAAGGCATAGGTTCGATCAGGGCGGGCCGCAAGGAGCAGGCGGCCAAGGCAGGGGAGCTGGCCGTGCAGTTGGAGGTGGACGACACTTCGGGGTGTTACCACCACCACCACCAGGAGGTCCACCCAGACCGCAGGGAGTTGGTGGACATGCGAGAGCTCATCTTCAGGCAGCTGAGGCCTTCGATCATGGAGCTCCGGGAGTAGATGGACAGGAGCGGGACTAGCTCAAGACCTGGAGACATTTGTTCATGTTCCTTCTAGTTTTGTTGATGAATGTTTGTAGATGCTTTGTGTCTTTCTACTTGAGATGCAGTAATAAAAGACACCTTTTCTTGTGGAATTTACTTTATTGTCCTCTCTAGGGTTGTTACTAAGAGGTTCCAGTTTAGACTGTTGACTTGACCCTCACTTGTGAGACATCTACTAGAGGAGACCCAGTTACCACACAATGATGCTGACAGTGTGACTCAACCCTTGGAGGCGAGAGTAATTGTTGGATCTCTTGGTAGTAGCGTCGAGGCCTTACAAAGTCATCCTTGGTATGGATTAGTACCATCCATGTCAGGATTGACTGTATTAGGCAAAGGAAGTGGTTCATCCAGGGGGGATGAGACCAGATTTCTCTTATCGGCAAGGAAAAAATCTTAGCAGCTCTTGTGGGACCGGAGAGGGTTCAGGCCACGACAGAGAAGGTCCAGGTCATCCAGGGGCGGATGAGTATAGCTCAGAGCCGACAGAAGTCCTATGCTGACAGGGGGCGGAGGCCACTAGAGTTCGAGGATGGCGACCACGTCTTCTTGTGTGTCTCACCTCGACGTGTTTTACGGAGATTTGGCCGAGGCGGCAAGTTGTCTCCATGCTTCATCGGACCTTTCCAGGTCCTCAGCAGGATTGGCAAGGTGGCTTATCGCCTGGCTCTACCACCACAGTTGCGCCGGGTGCACGATGTCTTCCACATATCTCAGCAGAGGAGATACGTGCAGGACCCGATGAAAATCATTGACCATGGAGAGCTGGTCTTTGATGATGGGGCGACTTTTGCGGAGGTCCCAGTGGAGATCGAGGATCGACAGGAGCGGGTCCTACATGGATGATTGATTCCTCTAGTGCGCTTCAGATGGCAGCTCGGTAACCTCCGAGAGAGCACTTGGGAGCAGGAGACTCAAATGCGTGCTCAGTACCGCCTTCGTATCACTATGTTTGTGGTGAATCTTTACGGGGACGTAAAGCCCTGTGGTGGGAGTAATGTAAAGACCCATAAATTTCAAGGAAATTTTTTTCTTAATTTTCTTTGGAATTTTACAAGAGCGCAGTTTCTGACGGCACCTGATTCTGAGGCCCGGTGTGCCCGGATTCATTTTCCAAAGATTGGCTCAGGTACGTTCAGTGAACGGACGAGCGGATTTTTCTAACTTTTGAACCGGTGCTCGGAATCGAATTCTGGGGGCACCGATGGAATCACAGTGCCGGTACTTGCTTAGAAATTCCTCTTCCGGAGTTGCGTTTTCTCGGGTGTGGTTTTTAATTTTCAGGCATAAAGCTAAGAAATAAAATAATTGTATGACAAACTTTATTTTATTTCACTTAAGCCACTTGGAAGCCACTTAAACCGGCTTAAGATGAGTTGATCCGGATAGGGTGCTATCCAAAAATATCCTACCCTCTTGGTAGGATATTTGTGAGGTGGGACCCGCACGAGCCCCACCGTTTCTTTTCCGCTAAGTAACGCACCCGCGAAAACCCGTCATTATGAAAGTCAACTGACGTGTTTTCTTAATTTCTCAATGCACCAATTAATTGGGCGGTTTTTTTCGTGAATTAAATGGGCAGTTTCTTTCGTTGAATTAATTCTACGAATTAATGGGTCGTTACTTACCTCTTTTTCGTTTGTTGCCGTAATAATAAAATAATACCAACGCACGACTTCTGGAAAAAGGTTCGTCGAAATGAATTGATAGAAACCAGGAGTCCTTCATCCTCCTTCGCGAAGAATGTGAAGAACGCGAAGAATGCCGGCCCCCGACGAAGAACGCCGAACCTGCGGAGATCGACGACGCGACGCCGTGTGCCGCGACGCCAACGTTTCTTTTCCTGCAATGTTCTTCTGCGACGTCTCTTCCTCCGTAACGAAATCTTCGATCAGCTATTTGGGGTAAGAGACTTCGGGTTTCTTTTAAATCTCCCTTGTGGTTTTTAACAAAACAAGGATTTAATTATTTATAATTAAATCTGTTGTTTTCTTGGTACGTTGAGTTCGTCGACGCAACACCGGATTCCGTGACGATGCGACACCCTTCCGCGACGACGCGACGCCTTCCGCGACACGACGATCACCTCCTTCCGCGACGATCCCCAATTCCTCGAAGAACCCGCGGGCGACGACTTGACGAGGTAGGGATTTTTTATTTGGAAATACCCCTTTTATTCCCGTGATCGTTTCTTTTAAAAGTGAAGAACCCGGACAATTAGAAAAATTTTAATTCATTAAAATTGTTTTGGTTATGTTTTCATGTGTTGAATAATTCTCCCATTGTTATTAACTAACGCGGAGGGTGCGGGCCAAACGAACACGGCCCGAAAACCCTCCGTCGTTCTTCGTGGTTGTGCGGAATTGACGGGCGACGACGGAACGTGCCGCAAAGAAAATTTGATGATCCCTCAGTGAAGAACGAAACCCGAGAGGGGCAACGGCGTAGACGGGAAGGAAAACGGACCACCGAAGCAACTCTGGTGGCCCGCGGAAGCGGCCGGTGGCGGCCAGTGGACCCGCGGCCGCGCGGGTCCAGCTCGCCGCAGAGGACGCGGTGACATGCCGCGTCTGATTGAACCAACGCGGCCCCACGCGGGGCCGCGGTACCTCTAAACCGCGGGGGCGGCGCCCCGCGGCGTCCAGCTGCTCGGCCGCTCGGCCGAGTCGAGCCAGGCCGGTCTGACCGGCCGGGTCGGGTCCTGCCGGGTGGGACCGGGTCGGGTCGACCCGATTCGGCCAACCCATGGGGGGGTCGGGCCGGGTCAGCCCGGGCCCGGACCCCCCATCTTCGGACCATTTTCGGTCTTTTGCCCATAACATGAGCTACGGACCTCCGAACGACGCGTCGTCAGCGGCAAAGTGATTCTTGGATCGAGACGGTCGTTTCGGTATATTACACTCAAGGTTTCAGAATACTTTGGGTTCGGCCGGGTTGGTTCGTACACGAAACCAACCGGGCCCTTGGAGCGAAAACGCTCATATCTTGAGCTACGAACGTCCGATTGACGTGCCGTCAGCTTTGTTGAATTCCTCTAAGTGAGACGGATATTTTGGCTCACTCCGCCCGAGCTTTGGACGCTGGTAGAGTACAGTCGGGTTGGTTTTTCCTTAAAAACCAACCGGGCCCCTGGGACGAAAAATCCAATAACTCTCAGACTGGGCGTCCGATTGACGCGCCGTCTGCGACGTTGAGTTCCTGTTGATGATACGGAACTTTTGGATACATCAACTTCGGGCTTTGTGTCAGTTGATGTATCAGCCTCTTGGCTCGTGGAGCGGACCCTCCCGAATGAGCTTGCTGTGTGCGGGAACCCTAGAGCTGGCTGCGACTGCTTCGGTGACTTCGACGACGACGAATGTACAATGATCCTCGGTCGATTCGACTGCGACGATGATGGAAACAGTACGGGAATCCTCCGTGTTTTCAGCAGTGACCACTACGGTACATCTTGGGATACATCAACTCCGAACTACATGTCAGTTGATGCATCGACCTCTTAGCTCAAGGAGTGGACCCTCCCAGAACGAGCATGCTGTGTGCGGAAACCCTGAAGCTGGTTGAGACTTGAGGACTGCTGATCGAACGACTCGGTGCGCTTGGTAGTAGCGGCATAGGGGAGCACTTGGTTGTAGCGGCTGACCCACGACAGAGGTGCGCTTGGTTGTAGCGGCACAGGGGAGCGCTTGGTTGTAGCGGCAGACCCACGACAGAGGTGCGCTTGGTTGTAGCGGCATAGGGGAGCGCTTGGTTGTAGCGGCAGAACCACGACAGAGGTGCGCTTGGTTGTAGCGTCACAGAGGAGAGCTTGGTTGTAGCGGCAGAACCACGACAGAGGTGAGCTTGGTTGTAGCGGCACAGGGGAGCGCTTGGTAGTAGAGGCAGACCCACGACGGAAGAGCGCTTGGTTGTAGTAGCAGGCCCACAGTACCCGATAGGTGGAGAACTACAACAGTCCAAGGTAAGAGGGAAGCGCTTGGTTGTAGCAGCAGAACCACTGTACTTGATGGAGAAGGAGTTTCCCAATAGCTTTGGGTTCAACTTCATGATCGATCCTATGTGGGTCATTGCGTGGGTTAGTACCTACAGATCCTTTGTGGGTCTGACGGCTTAGATGAATCAGTGGTTACATCTGATCATCTCTAATGTCATACGAAGAAGTACCTGTGTGAGCTGAATCCTGTGTTACTCTCTTTTGTGGATTGTGTTGATCTATCCTGTGTGGATTTACTGTTTTACTCTCCTTTGTGGATTGTGTTGTGCTATCCTGTGTGGGTATACGTTTTTCTTTCCTGTGTGGACTGGGTTGTGCTTGGGCTCCGATGTTGGAGCCGAACGGGAATTGATGACTTAGGTATATGTATGGGCATATACCTAAGCAGTGTCGAACGTTACTTCATGATTGTATCCTTCCTTTGTGGTTATCCTTGTGGATTCTGGGATACCTTCGGGGGTCTCGGGGTTCCTCATGAGTAGCTTATACTCACCCCTGCACAGGCTATGCCCGCACTACGTTGTATTGGTTGTAGACGACGGACAACGCTGATTGTGGTGGAGGCTTGCGGAGCAGGACGGTACCTGGAGGTGGACCACTAGGCGAGACGTACTCGGAGCAGTCAGGTGGACCCGAGGAGCAGTGGAGGCTATCTGTACCCACCCTTCAGGTGGGACTTCCAGAGGACGGCTCGACGCTACGGCTTTTCTTTTCAATTGTTGTTTTTCCCTTTCAGTTGTACTTTACAGTTGGGCTTGTATTTCCGTCCCCTTTTACTTTCATCACAGCTTGTTACAGTTGTTACTTAGTGTTTACTTTTCCGCTTGCTTACTCTGTGGTGCTTGTTTACTTTTCAAAGGCAATGCCTTCCCTTTGGTTGGGATTTACGCCTTGGTGCTAGTCGCCAGCCCCTGGCCTATGGAAGGCGGGCTTGGGGTAGTCACGGCACGGGCCCCGAGGACGGGTCGTGAAAAGTTGTGAGACTTCATGGAGTACTGCTATAGATTTTTTCTGATCGTGATCCCCATTTTACATCAAGATTCTAGAAAAGACTTCAGAAATCCCTGGATACTGAACTTCATTTGAGCATTGCCTACCACAACCAAACTGGTGGACAATCAGAACGGACTATTCAAACCTTAGAATCCATGTTGAGATCATTCTCACTTGACTTTCAGGGTATGTGGGATCAATATTTACCTCTGGTAGAATTTTCCTATAACAATTGCTTCCATTCAAGTATTTGGATGGCACCGTATGAAGCGTTATACGGAAAGAGATGTCGCACACCAACCTGTTGGGATGATGTTGGTGAAAGAAAACTCGTAGGCCCATAACTTGTGGAGGAAACGATGGAAAAGGTGAAGGTAATCCAAAACCACATCAATGCAGCTCAAATTAGGTAGAAGAGCTATGCCAATAACCGAAGGAAGGATTTGGAATTTTAGGTAGGAGATTTTGTTTTCTTGAAGGTATCTACATGGAAGGGAGTTATACGTTTCGGTACAAAGGGAAAATTGAGTCCCAGGTACATAGGACCTTTCGAAATTCTAGAACGAATTGGGGCTGTAGCTTATCATTTGGCAATGCCGCCAAATCTCTCCAAAGTTCACGATGTGTTCCACATATCACTGTTGAGAAAATACATGCCTTACCCAATGTAGGTACTCACCTAGGAGGAATTAGAATTGGAACCCAGTCTGTCTTATTGTGAAGAGCTCATCAGGATTTTTGATATAAGAGAACAAGTGCTGAGAAACCAGACGACTCGTCCGGTGGACGTTCTATGGAGAAACCATAAGATGGAAGAGGCAACGTGGGAGCCCGAAAAACTTATGATGAAGAACCACCCGAGTATTTTTATGCAGTAATATTCTAGAAATTTCGAGGATGATATTATTTCAAGGAGGTGAGAATGTAACACCCCAAGCATCCACGATACTCTTCTCTTTCAATAATATAGTAGTGTGTGTTGTACGCAACTTCGAGCTCTAACACACACCACAACCAATCAAACTAGTCATTATGAATAGTAATACCAACTTTTTGAAATTTTATAAATTTTATTTCTGAAAATGAACTTCATTTTTGGATTTGGAATATCAAAATTATCCTGGGGTGAAATTTTGGTATTTTTCTGAAAACTTTCAATTTTTGATGAATAGTGAAAAAACACAAAGTTGTAGTTTAAAATCGAATTTTTATTTAAATAATTATTTATTTTTTTAAAATTTATTTTATGTCAAAATAGATACATAATACCTATATAATTTCAATGTAATTCATTGGATTCAGTTTATAATAATTTTAGATATATAAAAATTTTGTTGAACTTTTCACCGTCTATTACCCATCTCCTAGGAAAATTTGCAAATTCACATAAAACTTAATTTTACCACTTCTGTGAGTGGAATTAAAAATATCCAAGAGACACATTTAATATAAAGGAGTAAAATGTGTTTCAATAAGATAAAAATAATTTTTGGTGAATGGTAACTTTTACTTTTGTTTACCACGGTTAAAAGTAAATACGGTAATTAAGTTTAAAAATGATATTATTATTACCCTAACACATGTCCTAAATCTATTTTCTAAGTATAATTAGACCAAAAAAAATCTAAGCAATAAAATATTAACCTCTTTGTTCTACTTTCATTATATTAGGACATTTGTTATTATTAAATTCAAAGAAGAGTTAGAAGAGTTAAAATCAAAGTTTAGTAACTAAATTTTTTTAATATAGGGTTATAAATAAAATAAATTTGATTATAAATATTCATTAGAAAGATAAAAATATTTCCTAAATAATGATATTTTATTTATAATTTTTAGATATTAAATAATTTAATTTATTTATGACATAATGGCAATGCAGTAATTACCTAATTAATGAAATATTAAAATAATTGATATTATAAATATAAAAATAAATGAAATTTGAGACTTTTTATGAATTAAACTAATTTTATAGGTTAATATAACAAATTATGGTTGGTTATATTAATTTTATTCGAAGTAATAATGCTGTTATGAATTTAGAAAAAACAAAATACCAAATAGTGTCAAAATTGACATAAAAGAGTTTTTAAAACAAATATTATATTATTAATTCATATTCTATTTCTAAAAATATAAGGTTCAGACAAAGGACATATATAATGATATTTGTTTCATTAATGGACCACTTGGTGGGTCTCGTGGAAGTATATATTAAGTTTATTAACTATATAATATAAAAATACAAAGAGAGAGGGTAAATGTCAAACTATTTAACTAAGAGTTAAATCAAAAATATAAAGTTAATATAGTAACACAAACCTGTCTAAAACCTATTGGTTGAGTTGTTTTACACCTATACTCACCTTAACCTTTAAATAATCCACTTTGGAGCCATTAGAAACCGAATATGAATTTATTATAAAATTATATTTCTAGCTTTTCCAAAGGTGCCCCTCACCCCTCTTATAAAAGGGCACTCCCCCTTCTCTCAAATTCATACCTTCAAAGCCTTTTGGAATGGCCAAACGCTACCAAAATGTTCTCTAAAATTACCTCATTTCAACCTAGAGGCCTTTGTTCGATCATAAAGCCAACCTAAGGAGCCATTTTGATCAAATCAAAAGGAAGAACCCGAAGAAGAGGTAATGATTTCACCACCCTCTTTCAAGTTCCTTTCTTCTTCAACTTCTTCTTTCTTTGTTATTTCCATTATAAAATATTAACTTCAGTATCTTATATATATTGTGATGTTATTATAAATATTTTACAACCATATTCAGTATTCTATCCATATTTTTAATGACATGTCACCATACGTGCGTACGTACGCCTTAGCATCTCCACATCATGGTGTAATTATTATTCAAAATATTATTATTTGGATGGGTATGATAATGATGTGTAATGGAAGTAAATAATAATTATAACATTATAATGATTCTGTATATATGATATACCATCCAATTATATATTATTTTAATATCAAAAGAATGATATTGTCGCTAGTGCGTACGTACGGACTACCGTCTCCACGAACGCGATGAGATTCATTCCCCATCGTATCCATTCAAGTATAATTCTAATTAGATGATTAAAAATAATGTTTAAGGACTTGATATCATTAGGTATATGAATAAGATACAACCTATCCATAACAAACATGGCTTATGTAACAAAACATATAAAAGAAAATGAGTAAGTTAACACCAAAAATGACAATAATACTAAGATATTATTAACAAAGCAATGTTAAAAGATCATATATGATATCATATTAATGAATGTGATTATTGTATAATTTAATAACAACTATTTCACAATTATAAAGGAGGCTAAACTACCCTCAACCAAGGCAAAGATCAATGTAAGGGTTTATTTCACAATATCTTCATTATCTGAGGTTATTTATACGTAATTATCTACTGGGACCGCTTTTTCATCCACATCCATTTTTCATAAAAATGTATTTCAAATCATTATTAATATTTTATAGACTATGTTTTAAAGTAATTTATTACCTTGTTGAATTTTTATAATATGTTTATAAAGGAATATTTCTGTCGCTTTCTAAACAAGGTCCTTTTTAACCTTTTTGACAAAATTAAGGTAAGAATGTCTTTTTTTAACTTATACGGTGGGTGAGGCTATTTTTCGCCATTATAAAATCGTCAAATCATCCCTTAAAATATTATCTGAATATTTTCAAAGTAAATATTTTATTTTATAATTATGTGGCTTTTAAATTATTTCAATAAAAGAGATATTTCTCTCAAGTATTTTTCATTTCATCTATGTCAACATCCTTTCATTTATTTTAAGCTTATTTGAAGTTGATTTACTATGATACAAAACATTCATATATTATTGAAGGTTTTGTGATATGTTTTACTATGGATGTGTTATTTTTATACAGTTCATGGTTTATGGAGAAATTATTGACATTTCGTATGCTAGTTTTTATACGAATGTTTATGTTATGTTTAAACCTGTTCATATGAGGAATGAATTGGACTTAATAAGTTACGGGTAGAGCCCACTATAGCTTCTCGATGCATCGATATGTCTCGTGAGACAAACTAGTGTCTTGGCCCAAGGCCTTGACAAAATCTTATTTGTAGTCTTGGCACAAGGCCTTGACTATGTGGTTATGATAATCTGGAATTATGCATTCCATCATTATGAAAGTGGTTATTGATATTGCATGTGATTATTTGACTAGTAGAATATCCATGTGAATAAGTAAATGGAATTATTTCATTTTATTTCTGCCATATTATGCTGAAGTTCAAGTATAAAAGGATTTTGTTTTAGTTATACATTGTCTTAAATGTTTATGCTTATTTATGAATGTTTCCGCTATATTGTTATCCTTACTGGGCATTTGAGCTCACCCCTTTATATGTCTTATTTTTTTAGGATGTGAAGAATTATTTTATGAATGAGCTTCAGGGATAGTATAAGGGGATATGAGTGTGGAGACAAGCGGTTGTTGTAGTTTTCACTTTATGTTTTAATGTATACTTTATGAATGTATCTAGTTATTCCAAGGCTACTAAACTAATCGGTCTTTAGAGACTTGATCTTTTGTGATCATGCCAATGTTATGTAATAATGCACCGACTCTGGGTAATTGGGGTCAGGTCATTACAATTTACACAATTGGTAACAGTTTATAATGTTCTCATGGGTAAAATAATGTATTTATACAATGATAATATGAAATTTCTATAATCTTAAAGAATTGATTATTATAATTTACCCTTAACTATTTTATTCGATGAACCATCCAAAATGGATGGTGATAAAAAGAAAAATATATTGTTTGTGGAGGTGGTAGTTCATCGTATACATGATTAATGATCCCATTTATCAATGAAAGAAGAGAAGGATGGTATTTGAAAATTGATTATTTAATAAATTAATTTGTGAAATTGAAAACATATTTATTCATTAAATATATTCTTCATATCATTATTGATAGGTGGAGATGAAAAATTAACTAAATCGCTTCATGGAGGCGATAATCTCCCTGTATGTATGATCTATGTAACCTTGTTATCCATGTTTATTGAATGCATTGAATAGTTATTGTAAAATAAATATAATGAAATTTAAATATATTAATGGGTATTCTTTCATTATATTAATAATTTTATATAAAGTTATGATGGTAAAATTTAATAAGGAAATAATAGTATGAAGTGGATGATCATGTCAGGGGCTTGAATTTTCACTTGGAATTATCCATCGAAATAGAGGCCTTCTTCTTAAAAATAGGGACCGAAGGATTTTTGAAGTTGTAAAAGGTTCAAGTAATAGAATTATAGTATATATTCAAGAATAAATTTTATGTTAAGGTTAGTCTTGGAGTATTATAAGTGTTATCTTTTTATAAATTAAGTGAAGGGTAGTTTTGGAAGTAACCCTTACATTTTAAATAATGTAAATTTACCCTTCAAGGTTCAATGGGACCAAAATTTGAATATATGGAGCATAAAGTTTTTTTGGTTCAAATTTTACCTCAAAACCCATTTTAAAATATTTTTGGACATATTTTTTTCTTTTCCCTATTTAAAATACATTTTACCATGTTTACTTTTTATCGGGGTAATTATTTTTAACCTTAGTAAATTATTTTAATGAAGAAAATAAAATTTCCCTTATTACCTAATTTAAAACTTCTTATTTAAAATTTAAAAATAATTATACCATATAAAATTTCTAAAGGGTAAAAATTAATTTCAATGATATATTTCTATGCCTCACTCCTCATTGTCATTGATTCCTCTAATTCGGTTGAAGGTGATGCCTCGGGAATCGGTGTACAGATGCCCATATTTTTCACTATCCTAAGAGGATCATGAGGAATTTATTCACTATAAAATATGGTAGATGATCACAATATTTGGGGTTCCAATATTTAATCAAGGTATTACCTTGTTTTTTCATTTTCTAGAATCTTTTTAGTCATACCACCTTCTCTACCACCTTTTTCCAAGGCCATTTTTATTAGGCCTTGGTGTAGGGAGGATCATTCATGAGATAACTAAAGATTTATATTTATTTGTTAGTAATTTTACAAAAATTTGGGGTATGGATTCATATCTTACTACCTTTAGGATTCCCATTTTTGTCCTCCCCCTACTCGTAAATAATTCATCCATTCTTAAATTTTTTGGTAATTATTTTGGTCCATTTTTTATGTTGATAAAGCTACTTTATGTATAGAAATCACTATAGTAACGTGAATCTATGAAAATGTGGATCTAGCTCATCCTCTCCCTTGAAGGATTCTTCTTCAAGTATGGAATTCCATATCTTTCTTGTATAATGTCTTATTTTCCTCCTCTCATTGATTCTATTCTCACAACAACACTCAAGGGAACTCAAATGATGTGTGTAGGGTACTGCATGGTAGGACTTTCTCAAGTTTTTCTTCTTCAAGGGACCATATGAATGCAACATGTCCCCTACCTCATCTTATTTCATTGCACCATGGGTTTTTAATGAGGAATTGGGGAATAATGTACCCAATCTTGTAGATCTGTAGATGAGATACTAGCCATGAATTTCCATAACCCATAATTGGATCCTTATCAATTGGAATAAGAACCAGTATGGATTATGGTTCCATCGTTTCAATATCTCCACCCAATTATATGTCCTGATGAGTATGGGATGTCTAGCCCCCTTGGTTCTCCAATGGTTACAGAACCTTCGGGCCTCCTAACTATTACTCATGATCCTACTCTCTCAATTGTTCCCAAAATATTTATGAAAAGTTGGCCTAAAATTGATAATTATATGGAGGGAGCTCTATATAGTGAATTTGTTATGAATCTTTTATATTTTGGTCTTGTATACTCCTCAATGAATGGTACCCCTACTGAACCCATAAAGACCCTATATAAGGGGATGGATTTATCCCTAATAGAGGATTTGTTTGTTTCTCCAAACTAATTTGAGGATATTTATGACCTTACTAATGATTTTTCCATGTCCCCACAAGTTATAGGGATTGATGGGAAGATAAAACATGTATTCCCGCCTAATGATGTGGTGGCATCCCCTAAAACTAAGAATAATATGGTCTCTTCTAACCTCAAGAACCTAAAAAATTCTTGGATTTAGGCCCCCCTCTTCCCTTTACAATAAATTCCACCATGATATGGAACTATATCTTTTCATAAAACTCCATCCCCTCACAAGTTTATTCAATAAAATAGGGTTTACCTGTTGAAAATACTGGATCCAAACCTGAAGGTGAATTCTGTTGTGGTTATAAAAAAATCAACTTCAGATCTAAAATCATATGAATGGTAAGAAGATCAACACTAACATCTATATTTGCATAGAGAATTAAGTTAAATTGGATCTCATTGATACTTTCACTCAATGCATCACCATCAAGGTATGTTAAGATAACATTTTTTTATTAACTGTTGTGTATACCAAATGTGATGTTGCTAGAGGGACCTCTTGTACTCTATTATTTCCTACAAGCATAGTATAAAACCTGGTTTTATAGTGGATATTTAAAAAACATACTTGATCATTTATAGAATAATGGATGGGGTCTTTACTCTTCCATTGATATGCTTGACATCCAATACTTTATGACTCTCAAAAATCGTCATGATCTGGGGTTTTCTGGTTATAATTTTACATGATAAAAAAAATTGGTAGAGGAAAGATATTGCATAGACAGAATAAATTCTTTGGAAAACTAAAATTCATCTCATCCTTCACCAGATTCCCAGTCTAACATCGTTCAAGAACACTATCATATCATTCACCCATCCACCTCCATGTTCAGAACTCCACTTTTCTAGATAAAGGCTTCTCTATCTCTAACTTCTTGTTGGAAATGGATGGTTTCTGGGAGTTAGTTAATGATTTCTGGTCACTTTATATAAATTGAAATGCCACAGTGTCTCTCTGAAGAAAGATAAGAAGGCTAAAAATGAAAGCATCTTGTGAAGGAATAGACAACCGAGTCAATGTAGTAATATTTACATCATTTGGTATGTGTCATTTTTTGATCATTTAGTGGAAGTTTTCATATTTAGTGGCGGTTTTTTTTAAAAATTACCCCTGGAAAAAAATAAATTGCATCAAAATTATTGAAAATAAATATATTA
This sequence comes from Viscum album, assembly GCA_963277665.1. Classification (NCBI taxonomy): domain Eukaryota; kingdom Viridiplantae; phylum Streptophyta; class Magnoliopsida; order Santalales; family Viscaceae; genus Viscum; species Viscum album. The sequence goes on along the minus strand of OY728121.1, from coordinate 1,398,726,813 downwards.
TCATTTATTATGTATAGTGGAGGTTAAAGGTCACTGTCACTAAACATAATTTTTATTAATGTACTTAGTAGTTGTTAATAAAAACCGTAACTAAATATTACAATTAGAATATTTTTTTAGAAAAATATTTAATAAAAACTGTAAATATACAAAAAATGAAATGAAATAAACTAAAACATAAATGTATGATAAACCCATCATACAAACACAGTACATCCACATTCATGTATAAAATCATCTGTATTTATTATAACCTCAGTCTCTATCAACCAATACATCAGTCAACCAATACCTTAGCCATCAATATATACATATAAAATACGTCCAATAACAACTAATGCCTAATATATTTCTATTTCATGACTTTCACTACATCTGTTTCCCTCTACATCATCTCATCAAATGAAACTGACCACATTATCTCATAAAATATAAAAAAAAAGAAAACAAAAATTAAATCTAAATTCAATAAATCATATTTAGAATAGAATAATTGATAAAATTTTAACATACCATAGTAACTAAGAATGATCATGTGTTCCATCTGATGAATTTCATGGATCATAATGGTCAACCTCATGCCTACTACCAGCATGTGTCACCTATAATGAAAACTAGAAAATTTATGAAAATAAATGAAAAATTGAAAAGGAATAGAATATATTCAGAATGTTTCCCATAAAACAGATTATTTTGTTAATAAAAAAGAATAAATTTTAACATAAAACCAATAATATATAATGAAAAAAACTTTGAAAACATAAACTTACCTACTTAAGTTAGGATTTAACTCTGGAAACTGAAATGGATTTGGTAAATATTCTAAATAATTTTTAAATCAACATACAATGTGCTTGAAAATTACTAACAAATAAATTTTTAAATACTCTGATATCTCAGAAGGTCTTATATTTCAAAAATAACACAATAGTGGTTATCCCATGATTCCACATCAATATAAGGTTGTTTTATATAGTTTTTACCATCCATGCATGTTTTAGTGTTATAAAATAATAAAAATTCATTTACGGTCATATTGGGTAAACCATAATTAAAAATGACATATCATCGGTTCTTACATATCAAAATTAAATATATGATTATTTTTCTCTGATTTCATGGAAATCCAACATCATTTTTCTTATTTTAACCCCCTGACACATGTTTTAAAAGGATTTTATACCTTTAAGAAGTGTTTATTGAGTCATTCCGACCACACGACACGTCCCACTAATGTGTTGTATATGTTTACAAATCAAAAATAACTCAAAAATGGTTTTCCTGTGATTCCATTTCAATATGAGGTCATTTTTGTGGTGTGACCATTCCACACTCGTTTTAGTGTTTTAAACAACTAAAAATGTGTTTACGGCCATCCCATGAAGAACGTAACACATAATGAAATTCTTTTAGATCCTATAATTCAAAAATAAATATACAATAGTTTTCCTCAATTTTCAGGGCAATCAAACAACATTTCCCAGGTTTTGACCCCCCCCCCCACACACACACATTTTTTTAAAGGCTTTTGTGCTGTTAAGATATGTTTAAATAGTCATTTCGATCACACTTCACATAATATTGTCGTGTTTTTGACAAGTACATGTCCAAAATACCTAAAAAGTGTGTTTCCAAAGATTCCATGTCAATATTAGTATTTTTTACCATTCCATGAATGTTTTAGTGTTTTAAAACACTAAAAATGCATTTTTATCCATCTAGAGAAAACTATTACACAAAATGATGTGTCATCAATTCCTAAATTTCAAAATTCAATATATGATCATTTTAATTCAATTTTAAGGAAATAAAACATCTTTTTCAGGTTTTTACTCCCCAACACACCTTTTTAAAGGATTTTGTACCTTTAAGAAGTGTTAACTGAGTCATTCTGACCACACTACACATCGGATTGACAATTTGTCTATGTGTATACATCAAAAATAAAGCAAAGATGACTTATATATGATTTCACATCAATATGTGGTAGTTTCCAATGGTTTTGACCATTCCACAAATGTTTTATACTTTTAAAATACTAAAATTGTATTTATGGCTATCCTGAGAAAATCATAACTCAAAATGATGTGTCGTCAGTTTTTACATTTCACAATTAAACATAATGTCATTTACTATAAATGTATGGTAATAAAATGTTTTTTACTTCATTTTGACCCCCGAGAACATGTTTTTAAAGGATTTTATACATTTAAAAAAGTTTTTATCATTCATTCCGACCACAACACACATCAAATTGTAATCGTTTCTATAAATACACATCAAAAATAAATCAGGAGTGATTTTACCAGGATTTTATGTCAATATGATGTCATTTTTTATGGTTTTGACAATTCCATGCATGTTTTAGTGTTTCAAATCACTAAAAATGTGTTTACAATCATCCCTTAAAAAACTAAACACGAAATGATGTTTCATCAATTCCTACATTTCATAAGTTAATATAAGGAATTTTTACTCTTATTTTTGGGAAACCATACAAATATTTATTAGTTTTTACCCCCAAAACATATTTTAAAGGCTTTTGTACATTTAATAAGTGATTACCGAGTAATTCCAACAACATCAAATGTCGAATTGACATTGGTTAAAAATAAATTATTGGTGATTTTACCATTATTTCACATCAATATGATGTCATTATCTATGGATTTAAATATTTCACAAATGTTTTAGTGTCTTAAAACACTAAAAACAGGTTTATAACCATACTAGGAAAAACATATCTCATAATGATATGTAGTCAGTTTCAATATTTTAAAATTAAATATGTAGTATTTTTCCTCTAATTTCAAGGAAATCCAACATTGTTTTCCAAGTTTTGACCCCCCCCCCCACAAACACACTTATTTAAAGGCTTTTGTACCAATAAAAAGTTTTTACTTAGTCATTATCACCACACCACACATCGGATTGACATGATGTCTGCATATACAGGTGAAAAATAACTCATTGGTGATTTTCACCATTATTTCACTCCAATATGAGGATGTTTTCTATGGTTTTTTCCATTAAACACCTATTTTAGTGTTTTAGAATGCTAAAAATGTGTTTACATTCATACTGGGAAATCTGTAACTCAGAACGATGGGTCATCGGTGCCTACATTTCATAATTCAAACTATGGTCATTTTCTACTCATTTTAAGGAAATCTAACATCAGTTCCCTTGTTTTGACTACCTAACACATGTTTTTAAAAGCTTTTGTAACATTATGATGTTTTTATTGAGTAATTACTACCACAATGCATACAAATTTACATGTTTTTAGTGTGTACACATAATAAATAACTCAACGGTAGTTTTTGAATGATTTCACATCAATTAAAGCTCTTTTTCTATGGTTTCGCATGTTCCATGAATGTTTCAGTGTTTTAAAAACTAAAAATGTTTTTACGGTCATCCCTAGAAAATCATAAATCATAATTATGTTATTTAAGTTCCAAAATTTTACAATTAAATCTACAGTTATTGACCTCTAATTTCAGGTTAATCCAGCATCATTTTGTTGGTTTTAACTCCCCAATACATGTTTATAAAGGCTTTACTACCCTTTAAGAAGTGTCTAATGAGCCATTATGACCTCTCCACACATCATCATGGAATTTTGTCTATGTGTAAATATAAAAAATGACTTTTTAATGGTTTTCCCATTATTTCACATAATCCTGATATTTTTTTCAGTGTTTTTTATCATTCCAAGCATGTTTAGGTGTTTTAAAGCACTAAAAATGTATTTATGGCCATCTAGGGGAAATTGTAACTCAGAATGATGTGTAGTTAATTCCTATATTCCCAAATTCAATATGAAATAATTTACCTACGATTTTAGGGTAATCTGATGTTGTTATCCTAGTTTTAGCCCCCCCCCCCCGACACATGTTTTTAAAGGCCTTGGTACCCTTTATGAAATGTTATTGAGTCATTATCACCACACTACAAGTCAGATTGATGTTTTTTTGTACATACACATAAAAAAAAACTCAACATTAGTATTACCATGATTTCACATCAATATGAGGTCATTGTCTATGTTTTTTATCATTACATAAATATTTAGGTGTTTTAAAACACTAAAAATGCATTTATGACCATCCTTAGAAAATATTAACTCAGAATAACATGAATTATATTCCAACTTATCAAAATTAATTTTATTGTCATTTTACTCTTATTTGAGGGAAATATAGCATCAATTTCATAGATTTTTCCTACTAACACTTGTTTTTAAAGGCTTTGGTACCCTTTAAGAAGTGTTTAATGAGTCATTCTGACCACGCCACAAGTCGGATTGACATATAGACTATGCGCACATTTAAAAAACACTACTATAGTTTTCCTTTGATTTTATGTTAATATGAGGATTTTTTTTGGTTTGGACTGCTACAAGACTGTTTTAGTGTCTCAAAAAACAAAAAACATGTTTACAGCCATCCTGGGCTAACCATAACTCAGAATGACATGTTGTTAGTTCCTACATTTCAAAATTCAATATAAATTCATTTTCCTATGACTTCAGGGAGATATTACATTTTTTCCTAGTTTTGAACAATCAACACACATTTTTAAAGTCTTTTGTACCCTTAAGATATGTTTTTCAAGTCAAAATCGAGCAAACAAGATTGGATTATTTTCAAACTTTTGTATAACGATATATAATTCATTTTTTATGTGTATAAATCAACCATAGGTTAATCTGTCATATAATGTGGTTGGTATTAATTGAAATATATTTATGTATATAATAGTGTCCCTTTAGTAATATTTATGGAAGTTTAATTTTTTTTTTATGAAAATGTGTGAATGATCTATGGAAATTAGAATTTACCTCAGTGGGAAGATCTATATAGATGGAAATTTCCTCAGGGAATGTTATGGTCATCTACAGAAATCCAAAACCTAATGAATTTTCTAGTGGTGGCCTCCACCGATCCTATGCTTTTCTATAAGATACATTTTCTTGAAATTTTTCTTTTAATCTAAAAATTTCTCTTTTTGATTCCTTATCAAAGACACTTCTCAAACCCCCAATAGGTGTAGTAATAATGTATGATGATTCCCAACCAAAGATAGCTTATAGAGTATGCCCTGAACCCATCCCCAATGAATTTTTGGATGCCCCTTCCAAAAAAATATTCTAACTACATTGTTTTGAGAAACCGATGATGATTGTGAAGGGTTCACATCCCACACATCTTTAATTTTAATTTTTTTATAAAAAAATATTAACAATGATTTTTTAAAACATCTGAACATAAAAATATTCACTAACTAAAAAAAATTTCAATAATATTTATTTTATTTCCTTAATATAAAAATAATAATGAAAAATATATTATAACAACAAACAATCCTTAAACTCAATTAATTAGGGCCAACTATATGTATCAAATGTTGTCCAATTTCCAATATTTGATCCTTGTAGTCAACCCCATTTAATTGATTTTATTTCCTATTAGTTGTTATGATATATTTTTAATTATTATGTTTTTATAGTAAGGAAATAAAAAATAAATGGTAATGAAAATTACTTACTCCAACATCTTTGGAAGAGTCATTTTCAAGACTTATGTCGGGTTTCTTATTCCCTTTAAACCACAACTCTATTTTTCTAACAGAGTGACCTAATTCATTAGACTTTATAAAAAATATAAAAAAGTTATAAAAAATCATAACTTATAATAAAATGATATAAAAAATTAATTAATTACAAAAAATATATTTCTTTTTCTTGAAAAACTCTAAGACCCAATTATGTGAGGAATGACTTTCTTCTAATGATTCATAGTATTTTTTAGATAATTCCAAAAATATATTATTAATAAAAATTATAATTTAATTTTTTTATGTTATTAAGATACTATAAAATATGGAATTAACTCATGAGATGCATCTCTATTAATATCAAAAATGAGCTTCCACTTCTCATGAGAACTTCCTTTAGGCACTTTCTCAGTCACTTATCGTGATCTTCGAGATGTTTCATTAAACACAATCCATAATCTCTGTGTAAAATTTCTCTATTTTTCTTGCCCAATTTTTTCAAATTTTATGGGTGTGAATGGGATTTTGGGATGTCAAAAATGAAAAAACATCTAGACATAAAAAATATAACACTTTATAAGTATATTACAAAATTTTACTCATGTATTTAAAATTATGTATCAAGGAATAATCAATTAATATTACCTTTACTTAGATATCAAAGGCCACATTTTTTCAAGTTGTTGGAATATACATCAAATATTTATAATTGATGGTAAATATCACCATCTCACAAGCACCTTGCCTAATAATTTTCCCATATATTCTAGCCCAATCACCAGAAGGAAGCCCAAAATCATCAAAAAGAATGATAATCCTGAAGTCCTTCAGCCCCCATACATCTTTCATTTTCATATTTTTATCCCTCCTATAGTTGTCTTTATCTTTTTAAAAAATAAATTAAACAATTAAAAAATATATTTAGTTTTTTTTAAATGGTATACATACTAATAACATTAACTCACCAACATCCCCTAGTTAGAGGGGTGACCAACTATTCCATCATCAAAGGGGAATCCAGTGGTTGACTAATATTGACATATGAGAGAATGGCTGACTCCCTAGTAGTCTCGAGTACAATGAAATCACATAGATCAATAGAGACAAACAATAGTGATGGTGTACTGCAAGATTTTTATCGACTATGATCCTAAATTTTTTTTTCACAACATTATTACACTTCAAATGGTTTAGATATATTAAATGTATAAAAAATTAAAAACTAAAATATTTTTGAAAAAATTAGCTAGAAAAAATTATATATGTATGAAACACTTATCAATGATAAATTATAATATATTTTCGTTGCTGATTTATATATTCAATTATCTTCATCTTTATTGTCTTCATTGTCATCAACCTCCATTATGACAAGCCCTTTATTTTCACCCTCTCTTGCAAGTTATATTATTTTGATATTGTCAAGGAAAATTTGTTCAATGTTCTGTGGTTGATGAGTCTCACTATCAAAAAACACCAATTTATCTTCATCACCCATATCAAATAATCCCCTCATATTTAAGTATAAGAAACAATACAACATTCACGTACTTCATCATCCACATAATAAACCATCTTCGCTTGTAAATACAAGATAAATGGATCATGATCTCCACACTCACTAATATAGATTAGGTTAGAGAAGTTGATAGAAGTAAATTGTAATGAATCTTTCATTATAACCATATCAATATTCACCAACTTTCATCTCAATAAGACAACTGAAAACTAGGCATGAAATTTTAATTCAATTATATCATTCATCTTCCCAATTTATCACAATTATGAAAGTATAAACACACCACTACTTTGAGTTTTCAAGTCTTATTTAGGATAAATTGTACAAAACCTAAATCCATGAATATTATAGGCAGCGAATCTATTATCCTAACTTAGAGGACCATGAGAAAAAAAACTTCCAATCATTTGATATTTTAGCTTGATTGTCAATATTTATTATCTAGACAAAAATATTTAAGGTTTCACTTTTAAAATAGAAAAAACAACATTACAATAATAGGAATATGATTATATACTTACATGTTCGTCGTACCATTAAAAATACTCATTATTAATGGATTTTGTTAATTCCATTTCATTTCGAGCTCGGCCCTTTAGTCGCCTCTTTTTTTCAGCAAAATTATTCAATAAATGGATCTGTAGCAGCACTATAGAGTACCAAATATCTATGTTCTTATAGAAACTCCAATTCAGTTAGTGAAAATTTTGACCCCTTTCAAATTGGTCATCCAATAGTCGGAAATGATGATGATTAGTTTTCATAATGTCACTTAGTAGTGATGTTTTAATCGTTTCCAACATGATTAAATCTAGTATCAATTGAATTTAAATAACTAGAAAAGAAGGCCAAGTGGTTGTAGGCTATGTAAACTTTTGGAATATAGCCTTTTGGTTTAATCTTATTTCTCACATATGATTTCAAATGACCTATGTAATGGATAAAAATTTAAAAAACATATTTAAAAAATTAATCAATTGTTTTATGGAATAAAATTTACCAATTAAAATAAAAATAATTTCAATGAATATATCAATTGGATATATCCGTCGATAGTATATGGATCCGCCAAGTTTATATTCTATAATAAATGAATTTTTAAATGAATCATGAATGTGAAGAATTAATGGTGGAATAACATATATAAATGAAAATGTGTTACAACAATTATTTCTTAAAGTTTATCAAGATCAATTGGATTTAGATTTCTTCTAAAATTCTCTCCAAAAAGGTACAAAACTCAACTAGAACCACATTTAATTTTTTAGGTAACATATTATGTAATGACAATGAAAAAAACTACTCCATAAAAATATGTGATTTTTTCCATTTCAATCCTTGTAAATTTTTATTTTTTCAATCAACTCACATTGATATGTTACTTGAATATCCATCTGGAACTTTTATATTATTCAAAGTTCAAAGGAATACATCTTTCAAATGATTTTTCATTATAAAAATAGCTGAAAGATACTTTCCATTCTCATTTTCCAAAAAACTACAATTTATATTCATTGAATTTAAATCCTTACAACCATTATGGTCATCCTTTGATTTACCCTTCCTATTAAGCAATGTAAAAATTACATTGTCATAGACATCATTCCCAATATTCATTACATCAAGATTATGATGTATCAAATTAAAATCCAAATAATGATGTTTGAGAAATATTATCTTTTTTTCATTTTTGTGTTCCAACTACTTCAGATATTGTACCCCACATACCCCCCCCCCCCCCTTCTTTCAACAGATAACATTTTCCAAATTCTTCAATGACATTTGTTAATTGTCCCAAGATTTCAGAACCAAATAACAAATTTGGTGACTTTCATAATTCAATATCGCTATAGAATCGGGTATTGTTATACTTGAATTTCTAATAAGTATCAAGAACTCAATGATGACACATAAAACAAAATTTTCTTCTATGTGGTAATCATTAAGGTCCAAATCAAAATTACAAACTAGACAAGCTAAACTAGTATGACTTTTCCAGCCAGATCAATTTATTAAACCTGGAAACTCACTAATTCTCCACATTAAAGTATCATTCATTTTGAATAGTTTTCTTTTGGAAGCATCATATTTTTCTATGAAATCATCCCCTAATTATTAAAATTCTTTTATCAGAGGTAGAAGGTATACATCAATGTTATTTAGAGGCATTTTCTTTCTTGGAATAATCATCAAAATAATGGGAAGACATACTTCATTATTTTATGAGAAGGCATATTTCATTATTTTGATGTATACCTTTTGCTTTATACCTTGAAATATGTCATTATTGATGTATACCTTTTTTATATTTTATGTCATTATTCAAATAAGTTTATGAAATATGTCTTTCTTGTAATAATCATCAGATAATGAAATTTATCTTAGTAAACTTATAATATAAAAAAATGAATCAAATAAATTATTATTTCTTGTAAAATTATTTGAATAATGGAATAAAATATATGACCCCCATCTTCATATAATCTAAGAAATATTTAACTATAAATTATAAATCTTTCACCTTCACATAAACATAGTGAAATTTTTTAATAAAAAAGATATCTTCCTCATTCTTACCATCCAATATAAGTCACTATAATAATTTTAAAATGATTTATATCCCACAATAAAAGTGGAAAATACCATGAAATACAAAAAATAATAATTTCATTTCATCCACAATGAACAAATAAACAATTTTGTTAACATCCACGTGAAAACTTCCATAGGAGGATAATAAAATAAACAATTTCATTTCATGGAATATTTAGACCTCACTGATGACCAGCATAAAACTAATTTAAAAAATTATCTTCATCCATAATGTAAATATAATAAAAAACAAATGTATATAACAAAAAAATAATATCAAATATTAATTAATTAATGGTAAAATTAAAAATAAATCATTATATTCAGATATATGAATAAAAGTTCCATTAAAGAGATATAAATTCACATAAATTTTATTTAATTAAATATACTACATGAAATAGTAAATTAATTTCGTATCAAAATTGAGGATTATAATATATCATGAATTAAAACAAGAGTAATTAAATGGTGTTTTAAAATCAAAGAACCTTAGGGGCCAGGGTCATGGCGGTCACTAGTACGGGGAATGGGGTCATGGTAGTATCTAGTATGGGAGTCAGGGTAACATAGGTCACCATCAATAGGGTCGAGGTCATGGTAGTAGATAGAAGGAAGGGTCTAGGTCATGGTGGTAGATAGCATGGATTTTGAGTTCATGGTAGTTTCCGTCAAGTGGGGTTGGGGGAACGGAAGTAGATGGCAGGGATGACAGGTGATAGAGGTCAACAGGAGGGGTTCGGGGTTGACGTTTGGGAGTTCTTTATTAGGGGGTTGAATGGGATAGTGATTTTAGAGCTCATATGGGGTCATGGGTTAAGGGTCACCATCGATGAAGGGAGAAGGAGGTCGAAGGTCGAAGATCAGAGGGGGTTGGAGGTCGCCGCTAATGACAGAAGATAGAGAGGGAGGTTAGAGGGGGTTGAGGGTTTCCACCTAGGAGGGGAGAGAGATTTCAAAGGGGGGATGTGGATGGGGTCACCACCAATGAGGGGAGAGGGTGATCTCATAGGGTTTTGGGGGTCACTACTAAGGTGGGGGTTGGGGAAACCGCTGAGGAGGGGAGATGGAGGTCAGTAGGGGGGAGGGGGGAGGGGTTGGGGATATGGAGGGGAGTTGGGTGTAAGAAGGAGAATAAATTTAGGGTTTTTTGAACACATTTAGAGGTAGTTTAATAAAAATCATATATAATTGTTAAAATAAAAAAATAGTGGTTTAATAAAACGACCACAATATTATAATTTTTTACATATTTTATTTCATGACAGATATAATAAAATATGCTAAGCACTGGTTTTTTGTAGTGTAGGATCCCTAGGGGTGGCTATGGATTAATCAATTTTTTATATCACCCCCATTTTTATTAGTGATAATTAAACACTATTCAGTATGGATTCCTAGGGGAGGATTAAATTAAAAGTTCTCTCTTTTATCACAAAATGTATAGTGCCCTAGGAAAATGTAGATTTCTAGTCTCCTTCTACTAAATATTTTGGTACGTTATTAAAAGGGATTTCATTGACGTGGGCCAATATTTATTAAAGGAGGGTATTTTCTGAAATTCACCACTACCCTCATATTGTTCCTCATTCAAATGGTGAACCAACCAATTGGATTTAGTTAATTTCAACCCATTATCATGTATAAAATTTTGTAAAAAAATATTTCAACTATTATGAATAGAAGGGTGGATCAAATTATCCCTCTCATGATCTCAAATGAACAACATGCATTTATTAAAGGGAGGGAGTATCCATGGAACTATTGGTCTTCCATAAGATATGAATTCTTCCTTCAAAAAATGGGTTTTGGGATCCAGTATTATGATTGAAGTTGAAATGGAAATGAAAATTATATGATGGAGTGGGGATTCATGTTTAAATTATTAATGAGATATGGATTTACTAAATGGGTTTATGATATCTTATTTTATTTATTCTCTCATATATTTTTTATCATACCTCTCATGGGATGGAGATTTGGAATTTTCATATCAGTTAGAGTTATTCTCTAAGGGTAACCCCTATCTCAAAGTATTATTATACTTACCCAGGATTCCCATAGTAGGAATTGAAATAAGTGAATCATGGATGGTTGGATTCACCCATTCATGGGTCATTATAGCTTCATTGGGATCTCTCAATTATTTTTCATTGATGATATGATTTTATTCATTAATGGTGGGTGTAATTCTGTTCATCATTTCAAGTTGATCATGAAGGAGTATAGCTGAAGAAGTGGACAAAGTGTTGCTATGGAGAAAAGTTGTGTCTTCATCTCTTGTTAGTGTTGAGTTGGACATTCCAAACTTTTTTAGGAGAGACTTAGTGTCACATTGATATTTTTTAGGTTATAATAACTTGGAAACCCTTTGAAATAGAATATTTCACATTAACCACATAGGAGACATTGTCAAAGGGATCAAGGCATGGAGACTTAATTGGAGGATCCAAATTCAATCCTTTAGTGGTAGAATCACTCTGGTGACCAGCATATTATCCTTTATACCCATCAATGTCCCTTATATCTATAAATACCCTAATAGTTTCATTTTTATATTGAAAGAATATTCAATAGTTTCAATTGGGACACTATTTAGGAAGGGAATCTCCACAAAGCCAGTTAGGCTCGCTTATCCCTACCAATTGTGGATGGGGGTATTATACATAGGTGTATTGCATATAAAATTAGATGTATATAGGAAAAAAAATATTTTGGTAAACCAATTTAAGAAGATCCATTTGTGAAATATTAGTTGGGAAAAAATTCCAGGATTTTCCAGATCAACGGACGAATTACAATTCTGGTTCTCACTTATAAAAAAATCTTCAGGAGACCATGTCTATGATTCTTTCCAACACCTAATGGATTTTTTGGAGGCATGAAAAATCCATTTGGAAAGAAAATTGAGTGGTTTGACCCCAAATCTTCCTACAGTTTCTAATCCAAGATATTATATTCAAAAAATAATATATCAACCACCCTTTAATAAAATTTTACACATTGATAATCAATAGTATCTATTCCATAATATCCATTTTGAGGATGTTATAGATGAACTTGTATTCAATCCCTCTCAGTCAATCTGATTCAGTTTCTCAAAATGTAGAAATTTTCTTCACATGAACATACTTCTGGAAAAATAAACATAGAATATCTAGGACAAACAAATTCCAAAAATAATTTACATCCTAATATAGATGATTCAAACGTAGGATATTTCCATGGATGATTGCATCTAATTCACTGGTATACCCCATTTAATCCAAATGTGTAAATTTCTTGAATACAATAATGGAATAGACGCATAACCTCTTTACTAAAGGTGATTAGTCGATGTATGACTGGTGTTTTCTAGGGGGTATCTCATTTTTTGATCATGGGATTGTTTCAATTTATGTATTCATCTAGGTATGGACAAGATATCAGTGGGACATGAGTGATGGAACCCAACGGAAGCTAATTTTCCTGGATACTAGTTACTAAGTTATTTGGGAAGCAAATAATGAAGCATATCATCAAGGATTCCAAGAATCAGATTTAAATTTAAAAAAAACATTTTTCCCTTTTTAACATGGTTCATTTTAGAATAATATAGGGGTTCTTCATATCATTCAAGTCATTCCTTCATGGATTATTTATCCAGTGTTATTCAACCATTTTGGTGGCCAAGGAGCCCCAGAATGACGGAAGCTTCCTATTCCTTGTCTCAAGTTTAACACTGAAGGATATTATGTGCACGATGTAAAGTGTAGTTGGGTAATTATATAGGATTATTGGGATCTATATTTTTAGAAATATCAACCTTCTACAGGTAGGGATTCCCTTTATAAGAAGAAACGCATGCAATTCTCATTGGGATTTCTCTTTGTAGTAAAAAATTATTATCTCACCTCGGTAGAATCGAACTCAACCTTGGTGATTAATTATTTTGAAGGTTAAGTATATAATATATTGGAATACCTCCTTTTATATTAGAACTGGTAAAAAACTCTTCATAAAAATTTGTAAATAGTGAACACTAGAAGGGAGGGTAATATGGTTGCTGAAACTCTTGATTCTATAGGGAAAAGTTGGAGAGACTAGTTATTTTATCCTATTTGGGATCAATTCCATTTGAAAATATAGACATTATCTGATTATATTCCAATTATATACACCACTTTCATCCCCCTTGAATTTATTTTCCCTTTTATTTTTTATTCTTCCTTGTGAATAAAATAATTTATTTTTATTAATTCTGCATAAAAATTATGTATAAGGTAAAAGTTTCATCGATACTAATTTCTACGGAGTGAAATTAATTATTATAAAATAATAAAAGTTGGGAGCCTTTCACGAAAATAAAAAATATTTTCTGATCTTGGAAATACATGATTCAAAGAAAAGAGTGAAATATTAATTATTAAAATATAATTTTAATTTAGATCCAACAAATGTTGGAAATTGGATTTATAAGCCCAATGACTATACTAAAATGAAAAATTTTAATCCATATTTTATTTATTAAAAAAATTAATCATTTAAGATGTTCTTGCATAATGATAGAATCATAATTGTGATAATTTCTTCAAAAACCATATTTTTTTACTAAAAATAAATATTCTAATAAAAATAAAATATATATATAAATTTTTATATGAGGAATTAAAACATTAATTTCACCTTATCAAATTTACGTTAAAAAATTTGTGAATTTATTTTCTAAAATATAATGCATAATATATGGGAAATGCATTTCATTTAAAATAACCTTTTCCAGTATTGACTCACATTAACAATTTATCTTTTAAAGGTAATGTATTTGAATGGTTTACAACCATACTATTTTTTATATATTTATTAATAATTATATTCTAATATGTTTTGGTTTGTTTAAGTTAGTTCTAGTAGGCGATTTACATTATCAAACATAACATCAAATTTACATGATCAACAATTATAGTTCCTCACACAAACTCTTTTAAAATAGGCATATCTTAGATGTTAAGTTTCTCCCCAACCATCTGAGATAAATACCCCATATTAATGGGAATCAAAACCAATAAAATGAAATTAATTTCCATTAGAATATTAGATCCATCCTCACACCGATAAATTATCAAAGGTTCATTCATAATTTGAATAATCACTTACCTTCCTTATCAATTGATATGGTCGCTAAATATAGAGAGAAAATACAATCCCAAAATCCAATAGAATTCAACTAAAGGGAGAATAAACATATTTATAAGTATAATATTCCCAAAAAATTCAATTGGATAATAGTAATATACTTTTTATGATATCGTCTTAATATTAAGAGTTTTTTTCTAATTCAATATCTATTCCTCAAGGATATGAATGAACATCTACTAATACATTTCATGATTTAAATAAATTCATATGAATAAGATCATATAATACAATCTAATATTTGAGAGACCCTATCACTATATCAATGTCTAAATTTGATCATCATTCACTTATAAAAACAAAAATGGTTATACCATGTATCAAAATTCATAGTGAAAAATCATATAATACAAAATAATAATTCCTAGGATATACAAATAATGGCATATTATTTTCAATCTAAGACACATTATGATTAAACTAGGTTATCCATGGTTCTCATCTAATCCAATCCTTCATAATGGTTCATAAATAAAGTGTAAACTAACCAAAGTATTTCCATCAAAAGTGTCTAGCTAAGTGTGTATTCTTTGTCCCTCACATCATGTATTGATGATGATCGAGTTAATTTCCAATCCCCTACCCCATTTATAGTTTTACCCCTCAGTTCATTTCTTCCACAACCTTATCAAATTATCAAAATCTATACATGGATGTATTTTATCTGAAAACAATACAATCTAAACTTTTCCAAATCACCAGGAAATTATCCTATTAATAGAATTATTCCAATGATTCTCATTAATTTTTTACAATAAAAGTTTCCAAAAAACTAAATCTTTCTCTGATACAAACTGAGGTGACCCAAAAATCACATAAATAAATAGTACATCATTTTATATGAATATAAAACACATTTCATAATAATAAAAACCCCATAACCATAAAAGTTTAGCATATTTAGAGACTATACGAAAAAAAATATTTCATGAAACACCTTCAACAACTCCCACAAATTTCTTATTACATTTTACAAATCTTTTACATACCCTTCTTAAAACCATTATTCATAACAAATGGAAAAGAATCATAAGAAAGGGTGACCTCATTTTCATAGTAAGGGTAACAATGAAAGATGTTAGTCAATGATCATATGTTATCAGAACATAAGTATAAGGTTATAATAATATAATCTCAACATTTGAAAATCAAACCTAGCAATTCATAGATCATAATCAAATAATAAGGCTTTGATCATTCAAAAAAATGAGTCATAGAAGAATCAAAGATTAGGAGACAATAGATTATATGATAAGAATAAAAAATTTAATAGAGATCAGAAAAAAAAAGTTTTAGTATAATCATAATCATAGAACTTATATGTCAAGGATACCCACCAATACATTCCTCCAATGTAAGTATTTAGCTAACCACCTGTTTACCTACTTTAGGCTTGGACTAACATCCCAGGTTCCCTCTCATAGGATTGGTCTAACTACCAGTGTACCCTTCTAAATTGTAAAACATTAATCATTATCCAATAAATTGATGGTCTATAGTATAGAGACTCATCACATAATCATAATCCATTCATATGAATGGAATAAAATTGGGAAAATATTTATAATTTCTTCATATCATACCCCATGGAAAATAAAACAATTTTCATCGATATTTATTCTTCTTAATAAATAACCGTGTATTTAAAGATACATATGGTTTCCATGAATCATATCCCCATTGAATATTAAATAAAATCAATGGCTGTTATCATATATTAGGATTCCATTAAAATGTCACCATAACATTTCTTTAGGAGAATAAAGTTTTTATTTTGAAATAAATTATTTAAAATAAAAAACCATAATATTATGAAAAAATATTTTATAATAATTAAATAAGTTTGAAAAGGAATATCTATATTAAATATTATTCATGATGTTGGTAAAGTTCATTCAGGCAGTATATATTAAAACAAATATTCTATTTTCAATGTTAGTTAAAATAATTTCATTTAGAAAATGATAAAAATATTATTTCTAAACCTTTAATATAAATTAAAATATGGTTAAAAATTACTTTACTCAATCATTTGAGAATAAAAAAATTATTTAATATTTTTTACAAAACATGGATAAAGAATATAAAATCTTCCCTACCAACGTGAGAAAAAAAGTCAGTTTTCCTTTAAGTCATTATTTCACACATTGGAGTACTTAAAGAGAGGAAAATGTAATGAAAAATTTTAATCTATATAAATAACCATATGATACAAATTTAAATATAATTTTTGAGTGCTATATCAAATAATTTCATCATCGATATATAATCATAAATAATCAAGGTAAAAATTGTAATTGTAACATAAAACCCTTACTGCTTTCGTAACTTTTTCCCCATATCCCCAATGAAATAAATAAATTCAAATGAAAATCTAAATATGATGAATATAAATATATTCTTGATATAAAAAATTAGAGGGGAATTATATAAACATGACATGAATGAAAAAAGTGGTGAATGTGGAATATGTCTCACCGAAACAAAAGTGAGATGAGAAAAACTTATCTCAAGTCTGAATTGCTTCGAAAGTGATTTTATTATCTAGTATAATAAATATAAATTTATTTTACTTCAATGCCAAAATAATATTAATAATTTTAATTTCATTTATATTTTTCTTATAACATCTACTCACCCATTTATTAACAATCATTCATTATCGATAACATTTTGGGTGTTAACCACTTCATTTTTCTTGAATGATTTGATTCAAAATTAATGTTCCTTTCTTGTGATATTGGTTACATAATCTCAATAATTTTAAAAATGATATAAATATAATATATATATTTATTATATATAATTTTATAACCATCCATAAAATTAAAATATTGAAATAGAAAAATAACACTCAGGAAGATTGTAGTTAGTATGTACACATGAAAAATACTTCCATTTTATAATGAGAAAGGAATAGAAATTAGATAAAATTTAACAATTAAGTAATCATTAATATATTATAAATATCATATATATTCAGTAAAATCATCATTATAACCATCCATCATTAGAGGTGATGGAAAATGAATAATATCACTATGTGGAGGCAGTAGTCTAAACATACACACATGTATTACATTCATTTACCAGTTGATTTAAATGAGGAAATGGTTGATCCATAATCATAATAAAATCATAGTATATTTTTCATACATGATTTATTATTTTAGTAATCACACAACAGATTTTGAGGAGTTATAGGAAGAAATAAATAATTAATGAATCAGGTAAGTCTATTACCACTTATTTGAGATACCTCCTATGGATTACACCTTAAGACTTATTAGAAAGAACATAGGATAATAAAAAGTGATTTTGAATGAAGTTAAGGTGTATAGTAATGTTTTTTGGAAGTAATTGTATGGTATATCGGGAAAACAAATTTGTGAATAAGTGAGGTGAATATGCTTCCATTTATAAGTGAGGGGAAGTACATGCATGAAATTATTTAAGATATTAAAATAATTTAAAGTTATTTTCCTAATAAAATGGAACCAAATGGCCAAGAATTAAAATTTAAGATAATATAAGTTCAAAATTATAGAATAAAATCATATTTTGACAACTTTTAGTGGCATTTTTTCCCTTATCTCTTTGTTTCACCCCCTCATTTTACTTGTTTTAACCTTAATAATGGTAAAAAAATTTCAATGTTTACTAATCATTATTACAATAAATAATAGTTCCTTTATTTAAAAATTTATACATGATAATTAAAATTTTGAAATCTATTTGATTAAATTAAATTTATATTGTTTGGTGAAGTTAGTGTTAAAATAAATTTATTAAATGTAATGAAAATCATTTTTTGAAAAAAAAAATCAATCCTAAAACTAATGTTACTTTCATTCCATTACTTGAAAAAAATATTTGATACAAGTTAAAATATTTCATTTAATATAGAATATACATATTTAATTAGCTTCATTAATGAATAAAAAATTATTTAATTAATTAAGATTAAAACCTATGTTCCCTTTAAATTTGTTTTCTCAGAAAAAAAACTCTTTTTTCTATTAAGTTATTTTGTCTTCATTTCTAATCATTATATTACTCATGTATGAATAAATTTCAATGAAAAATTGTATTTTAATCATGAAATTTTTTTTATAAAAAATTTAAAAATTATATCATAGGTGTTAATAGATACATTTGAATTGAGAAACACATTTCTATATATATTTCAAAATGTGGTAATTCTATTCAAAGTCATCAATCCAATAGCTAGGTTATAATGGTTATAATATATTGTGGTTCATGAAAAATCAAGTGTTTTTATAAATATGGGTATAAAATTCATCATATTTATTTCAAACAAAAACATATAAAATACATGGGTGTTACAATATGGGTGTCACATTCCATATTTCCAAAATCGAGTGGCCTATCACCAACGGGGTGGATGGTGTTAAGTATGTAATCAGAAAGAGATGATGGGATAACATTCATTTTCTATAAGGCTTCATTTTTCAAGTTCATTATCTATTCTGAGTCTCCCTTATAGATTTAAAATATGATATTTAAACCACTTCTTGATGTTATCTTCATGTAGACATCGGTTAATTATGTAACTTGTTATAGTATAAATATATCAATATTATAGTTTTAGATGATAAGTGTATTTGGAATTTTGAGAATCCAAAAATATATTCCTCATTTGATCTTTTAGTGGAATATTATTCTCTTCATATATGCTTCATTTAGGATTATCACCTAAGGTAACCAAAATTTTTCACCTAAGGAATCATGTGCTCATCCCACTATACAACTTATTCTCATCACATAAGGAAACTTACGATCCGCACATAACACATAACATTATCATATAATAACCAATAATGTTCTCATCACATGTGGAATTATATGATTATAACATAAGATATGATATAATCCTAGTCTTTTCTCCTAAGGGTAGAATGAATAGACCCTATGATCATCATATAGACTTCTTATTCTGGCCATATAAGTCATATCATGCTCATCACATGTGGCATATAGTTGTCATCACACATGGAATGATAGATCCATAGGATCATCACCTAAGAAAATGATATATAGATCCTATGATAATCATATATACTTACTATACTCATCAAATTATGCCTTTTAGTATCATCAATTAAGTTACCCTAGTACACCATCTAAGGTTGGTTTTCTAATGCATTATATGTGGTCTATTAATATGATAATAACATAAAACACCAAATACCTATCAATTCAGAATGGAATTAATTTAATCCCTTCACCTAATAGTGTGAATAGGTTAACATCTAGTGGGAAAGGATCCACAAACTCTTGTGATAATAGGGTATGAATATGTTTAATTTCCAATGGGGACACCCAAATTTGAAATCTCTTGTAGAGAATTTTACAATTTTTAGTATGATATTTGGTATGCCACATAAATACGATCACGTTTTGAAGATCCTCTACTTGAATGGGATTGGTAATAGTATTAACTCTATGATATAACCATAAATAGGATTACTTTTTATCCTACTAGAATAGGAATCAAAACCCACAAATTTTTTGTAGTACAGTTCAAGGTCATGTGACAAGATTAGTCCATTAAGTTTATCATCAAACATAAAGGATTCATTTATTTTTAAATAGTATAAATAAAGGTATACAATGTGGCATACACATTATTTTTACCCAGTGGTAGTTTGGATAATTAAGTGTAATAAAAGTATTCATATCATCAATGACTACATGGTTAGGGATTACACCTAATAGAAGCACAAAGGTTCCACTTGTGAGAATCAAGTATATGTGGGGTACTTGCACATGTAAAAGTGTTTTCTGGTTATAGTAGAGAGACAAATATACAATATGTTCCTCATCCCATGCTTAGTGTAAAGGGTCTAGGACTGAGAGATCATATGCTTTGTAGAAAAAGGTATCAATACATCCCATGCCATTCTTGGTTAAAAGGTTCTAGGAGTGAGAGTTGATTATAATTGTCATGAATATAGACTTTTCATGAATAAAACTAAATTAGAAACCTATAGATCCATAGTTCCCGAACTTTTCAAAAAAAGTGAGTTGTGTGGAAAGAGGGAATCGAGTGGATGTCCAAGGAATAAGTTCGTATAAGGATAGAGTTATAAGAAAACATGACTTCCATAAATTTCTGGATTACACAAAATTTGTTTCCTTTATTAGAGGGAGTTTGAAAAGAATATAAAAAGTATATGTAAATAAATAAAAGTACTTTCATGAGTTAATTGGAGTTAGATTATCACCTGTATGAGTACATGAGTCTTTGGGGTTGGGTGTCTCCATGAAAGTATGATTTTCTTGTGCTGAGAGATATGGATTAAGAATCCCAAATTCTATATCCCCAAAAGGGCGATAAGAGGGGTATTTATAGGACACATGATCATGGTAGGTTGTAGTTCATTTAATTCTAAGATGATATCATGTCTATTATCTTTTACAGTTCCTCTAGATACATACTTGTGAAACTTCTGGTGTTTATGTGTAAAGTTGAGTTACAAGAACACTGTTATTATGGACTCACACAAATAAGAGTTATGAAAACATATATAATTTTCTCCAAAAACACCTATATAAATTGTCTATATTGAGTACTAACATGCTTTTGAAGCTTTATAATTACATAATCCCTCATGTTATGGACTCACACAACTAGGATTGATTGAGAGTTTGGTCAACTCCTTTATAGTAGTAAAATATTTAATGACCATAACAATTGATGTGTATGTTCATTTAGGATCCAATATTAGTCAAAAAGATCCTATGAAACCAATTATTTCTTTTTCTACTGGGTTTCCCTATAACATGTATTTTCTAAGGCCAAAAACCTCCCAAAATTCCATTAGAAATATGTCTTTTATCTTCAAAACCTTTTCATCTACATCAGATGCAATCCATAGCCTAATCATGATGGGAGGTTCTCCCCAACACTTCACCAGATTAGGTAAAAAAATTTAAGTGACCATAACCCCTTATGTGTGATTTTCATGCGGTATATAAATTTATCATTTTCTTATTCTTCAAGAAATATTTATTCGGGATACTTTTTGGATGGATTTTTTGGGTCAAAAATCTTCATTGACAACTAATCATGTGATTTTATATATCCAACACAACATAGTTTTCACATTACATTGACGTTATCTAAAATTTTAACTTCTTATCTTTTATTTATTCTAAAAAATTCTCAAATTTCATAAATTAAAACAATCAAAAAAATTGATCTGCTAAGTTAGATACCCCAAAAATTATTTTCTTTTGAAAATTTCAAAAAACTATAAATTTAGAATAAATAATAAATTCACCAAAAATCCAACCCATAATGTCATAAACATCTCAAACACATCTGATTAATAAACATACAGACACATTTTAAATTTAAATTCAATTTTTCATTTCAAATTTTTAGAAATAAATTTTTAAATAATTCAAGTTATTGAATTTTTATATGTTACTCTCACACTAAACTACTTTAATCTAATCCACTAAGATTATAAAAAATATGTTACAGTGAAATGATTTTCCCATGAAACTCTATCTCTCGATAGTCATAAATTTTCTCTAATTTATCAATGAACATCACATCCACATGAATTTCAATGACACCCAATTTTAACACCTAAGAAACATAATGAAGGTATTTATAATATTTAAAATATTAATAAATATCCTGAATACTCTCCAAAAAGGTGAAAGTGCAATCAGTTATGTCACATCTCTAACATTTTCCAACACCTTTAAAGAAAATAAAAATCATAGAGGATTTTTTCAACCTCTACCAAACCTAAATAGTCTATACAAAAGTAAAACTTTGAAGAAAACTTGATCACAAACATAAAACTGTATCAGTTTCATCCTTCAATTATTATATGACTTCTAATGATATTTTAAAGTATTCATACCCTCCCTAGTCATTTACACCTTTTAAATATAACACCTTGAAAGATAATAAAAATATTATAAAATGTTTTATAACTCTTTAAAAATTACATGGTTTACATATGTGTAAAACATTAAAAGAAACAAGATCAAAAAATTCAAACTTCGCCTGTGTCCTCCTTAAATAGACATGTTATTTCTGATGATTGTGTGAAGTATTCAACCACACTAAAATCATTTACTCTCTATACATCATATCAAACACCCAATCTATTCTAATAATTTTTGTTTCACTAATATCAATCTGGTATAAATTTGAAAAAATAGGCTACACATATAATTCAATAAATATTATCATACTAACAAATTAGTGACGTCTATTATTAAAGGAAAATTCAACTATTGGTAGATTCCAATCAAAAGATCCTAAAAACTTGAATCTCAAATCTCTCAACTTGTCCTTAAAATATTTGAATCATCTACTCCATATATCATTCTATCTAGGTTTAAACTACTATAATATGAAAAAATAGGGTACCAAAAGTACACTGAAATCCACATTCAGTTGGCAATTTATTTGGTGATTTAGGCAGTTTCTACTCAATATTACGGTTCAAGGAGGATCCCATAGGGATATAATAGATCAGGATTTGGTTCTGAGTTTTTTTCTACTTCTCTCTTATGTTGTATTACTCTAATTTAACAGGATTAGGGAGCTAATGGATGATATGGATGAGTGAAACCCCTATCTATTTGAGGGTTATACCTGACTATAGTGGATTTGGGCTCATGAGGTGTCAAAGAACTCATGGAGTTGGTTTTTTGTATAATGGGTGATATTCCCTCCTAGATACATGGGTGCTTTGTGAAAAAGATTTTTATAGAACCCATGGGATGGTTTTTTCGGGTCCATGCGGGTACATTTGGGAAATTTTGTTTAGGTCCAAATTGGGCGATTGATATATTATGCAGTACCTTCAAGATAGACATTTTCTCTAGTGGTCAACCTAGATGTTCTTGTCACCAGTTCAAATTATGTCGTTGGAGACCTAACACCTAGTATTTCTACATTGTTTTTGTGGGATAATATGGTTACACCTTGGAATCCAAAATTCATTCCTATTATTTTTTGATTTCTTTCAGCTACTATAAAGATTTGGGGGACATAATGGTTGTTTTGTAATTAGGGGAAACATGTGCTACAAATATTATAAAAGGGGACATAGTGGGTGAATATTTACCATGGGTGTCAGGATATAACAAACTGGTTGGATGTATTCCTTATATTTATTTCCCCTTTTTAGTTGTTAATTTTATGCCAATTGTTCTTATTTTTCAAATAGGATGGGAATATCACATGTGCATGCACTTGTTATGATAGAAAATTTATTGGTTTGTTGTTGGGGGTAAACTATTGAGATTTATTTCTCACCCCATGTACATGAACCTCAGTGTGCATAAAGACTTGATGTCTTGTTTTCTATTAGAGAATAGGTTGCATAGTGGATAGGGATAAGGCATAGTCTTCTTGATTGAGAATATATGGTTGTGTGGTGGATCATGATTGGGCCAGTACATTTTGAAAAAAATAGAGATTTGTCATTGGTTTGGATCGGCATTGGAAGTAGAGTCGTTTGTTTTTATTATCAATTTTTTAAAATTTGTATATGTGGTCAGCTTAGTGGGGGACCAGTTGTTTTTTCTTTTTCCCCTTCTTTGAGCTTTTATACTTCATTAAATTTAGAATAAAATTACTTATTTTAGTTTATTTAATATACTTAATCTGATTTTAATAAATGTGTATGATTTTGGTTATTTTCTATTATTTTTTCACTTTTTCCAGAGGTTATAGTCTCCCCACAACACCTAATAAACCCTCATCATTATTCGGAAGCCTATGGTATTCAGGTAAGTTCACTTAAAGCCTTGGGGAAGCTAGATCAGGGGATGTGATAGGTCGACTCTAGCCCGTTTGATACAAAATAGAATCAGATAAGTTTGGCTTTATGATTTGGAGAGTCAGTAGATAGGTTGTCTAGGAATTTTTCAAAACATATAATGTATATCAGATTGGTGTTTCATGAACACTTTTACTGATAGAAATTCCAAGTTTCCTAGAAATGGTATTTCTCTTCTTAGTGTTCTATTTTATGGTTGTGTGATTTCACCTATAATGATGCACTTGAGTTTGTGGATTTATGGTTTATTATTGTATTTTGGCTCTTATCTATGGGTAAGAGTCCAGTGTTCATGCATTAGTCTAGGAATGTTGGATTCACATTCATTTACTTGTCTGTGTTTTTTTACTATATATTTTCTTTTGAAACTAGATCATGGGAATCATGTGTTGATAGGTTCACCAGTGTTGGAGATGCATTCCATTTGATTAGGGATTCATAGAGACCCATGTATTTCAAAATCAGGCTCCAAGTGCCATGTTGGTCACTAAATGAGGATAAGGATTCCTAAGGGATCATTGGTTTTAGATTCAGTTTCCCAAAGGTGGTGGATTCCCTAAATTCCTAGGTTTGGGTTCTTTTCTAAGCAATTTCTCTTTTTATGTGTAGTTTTTCGGGTCTTCCAGGGGGTTCTGTGTGCCTACTATCACCAATGACTTTAGTGGGAATGGTTTTCCTTCCTTAGTGTGGTCTTTGAGGTCTAATTTCACCAATATGTGGTCATGAAAGATGAAACCTAGTGTTTTATAAGTAAAGAATGGAATGTTTTAACTATCTTTTGGTTAGCTTCAGAGGGCAGGATTTGTTGGTCCTCTATCTGTTCTCTTTTTTTTTTGTGCTTTGGTTAGTGCAATGAGAGTGTGGTTAAGAAGTAATGGCTAAATATCAACACCCATGTGCACATTTCTTGATCATTTTAGGAACATTAGTTATCCTAGTTTTATTAGGACTTTTCCCATGTGACTGTGAGTCATTTTATACACTTAAGGAATATTAAGGAAAGCCTTGTCGTGGGGAGTTCACTCTAGGATTTTTGAGGTCATGAGCCTTATTTAAGAGTTTTTTTGAGTTCATACATTTCAATTTTTCATGTTCGTGCTTAGGTGTTAGTAGTTTTTCTATATATATCCCTTGTTTATAGGGATGGATTTAGTGTGGGATGTGTGGTTTATCGTTGGGTAGTGGGGTGATGATAAGTTTACTCTTTTGGTGGGGAATATCCGATAAGTGATTTTTTTTCAAGTCTCGTATGTTGGGAGAGAGTTGTGGAAACTCTAAAAATAGTCCTAGGATATCCGAGATAGCATTTGTTTCACCAATTACAAGGGGATATTATGGCGGCTGACTATCCACTGTGGCTTCTCCGTGGTGAGAAGCATTTTTGTGGGCAGTATGGGACAACCCGGGTCATCACGTGTCATGAAAATTAGGGGGAATTTGAAATTTTTTATTCCCTCAAATTTTTAGAGGAAAATTTTAATTTCATCTATGATATGATCTTGGATAAGTTTTATGAAAACTCTAATGGTCCCAGAATAGGATATTTACCCTAGGATGGGAGTTTGGTGGAAATCTTCACCATTATAATTTTCACAAAATATTTAATATTTAATTAAATAAATATTAATTTAGTTGTTCATGTATTTTCGTTATATATTTTAATTAGAGTATCAGATTAAAATTATTTCATTGTTTTTGAGCCCATAAAGGGGGGTTTCCGAAGTGGGGAATAACCTTGGGTTGGGTGTCAGGGATGGGGTTGGGCCTGGGCCCCCATTTTTTCCTTTTCCTCATGTTTTCTTTTTTCCTTTACTTTTATCTTTTTTTCTTCTTTCATCAATAATGGAATTTAGTGGATTAATTTAGGGATTCTTCCCTTTGGTTTCTTCATCTGAGAGAGGTAGGGGATAGAGAATAGGAGGGGAGGGAGAAGAGGAGGCACCGTCATGGAGCTCAGGTTGTGCTGGATCATCATGCAATAGTTGAAAATCAAGGACTGGGGTGAAGATTTGATTGTTTCCACCCAAAGGTATTATCATTTTATGTTATTTCTTTAGATATATATATTTTATGTTTTTTATTTTTAAATATTTTTATGGGTTACTTGAGACACCTAGGCGGTCGATATGGGATTTTCGTCAAAAAAATATGGGGTTTTAGGGAGTTTTGGGGATTTGGGGGGGTTTTGTTCAGGAAAACCAATGTACATGGTGTGTGGTTCAAAGACAACACATTTGGTGTTCTTCTTGTTCAGAGAAGATGATGTTTTTCGGACCATAGGCTGTATACCATTGGTACACACCATGTATTCGGATTTTATGTGTGGTCGAGTGCTCAACTAGACACCCCATGTGGGGTGTACTTCACCATGTAGAAGTACACAGCCAAACCCTGAGTTAGATGTATTCCATGTAGGTGTACACGGCCTAGTGGGGTACATGTATAGGTATAAGGGAAGTTACCCCTATGGAGTTTCATATAGTGTAATGTTGGTACACACGGTGTACATCGAAATTTTACATGTTGAGTGGGACTAGGTACGTGGGTAGGTACCCTTGTAGGGGTACACTCCATGTACTATGAGGCACATGTCATGTATGATAGAAACGTACATGATAATTGGCTTGAGTAACACATCTACGATCACCTCTGTAGGGAAATACTGTGTACCTGAAGTGCACTAGGTGTACTTTCCCTACCCTAGGACATTTTGTGTTTTTTCATCCTCGGGTTAGAATATGACTTATTAATGGTAAATTATAATCATTATTCCATGTTTATCATGATGTTGATATCATTTTAGTGTTTAGATACCATTTTTTTATGTTTTATACCATGGTATTTCAGTAAGAGTATTTCTTTTAGTCATTCTATATTCCTCCTAGGTGCTTCATTGTGACAGTGAGGACCATATGAGAGTGTGATCACATTAGTTTTCCATGGATTAAGGATACCATCTAGTGTTGTTAGAGATTATTTTGATAGATTATAGTAGGTAGGATTGAGTAATATCTTTGAAAAGATACAAGTTTGTCCAAAAATGTTAGAACCGGTAGCTCAAGGTTAGATTAGTTGAGGTTTAGCTCCTTGGTTGTGGACCAGAACTGCTGGAACCTTTAAGTTATGTTCACACCTTCATTTGGTGGTGATGGATTGGTGTATTGTGCTTCTAATAGGATCATGGTGTTCTCTTGTGGGATCCCTTGTGTTCTAGTTTCTAATCTATTGATCTTTGGTTGCAGTATTTTGAATTTGATAATGGCCATGTGGAATATTTTGTTTGGCTTAGGCTTAGGAAAACTTGTCTAGGGTCTCCTGCATTTGAGGTGGTTATAAGTTCCATTATGAATTCCCATGTTGGAAAGTATTTCATTTTGGATTCTCCCTTTGGGTGATTTTTTATTGAGTATTAGTTGAAGGCTATTGGTGGTCATTTGGGAACTTTCATCATTGGGCTTGTCCAATGATTCTGGAATAGCTATATTAAAAACATGTAGGGAGTACCACTATTTTGGTGGCCTTTGGACCAATTCAGTCTATTTCTATGGGCATGTCCTGGGAGCTTGGGTGTTGAAGGGGAGTCCCTTGGTGTCCATCTCTTTATGTTTTTTCCTGAGAGTCTATGTGTGCCCCATGTTTGTTTTGACCATAATGTGGGTCATAGAGAATTTGATGGAAGTGACTATGTGTTCCCCACTCTATTTGGATTGGGAGTTGTCCTTGAGTTTTGATCTACTTCTCTCCTCCATTTGATTTTTTTTGTTAGGCTATCTTAGGGAGAAAATGGATAATTTGGAAGACAGCAACCCCCATCTCATTGAGTGTTAAAACTAAATAGAGTGTCTTCGGGCTCATGAGATGTCAAGGAAAACATAGAGTGGGTTTTTTATACCATGGATTCATTTCACACTAGTGTATATAGATGATTTGTGATCCTGGTTTTTATGGACACAATGAGACATTTTTCTTCGAGTCTAAGTTAGTACCCATGGTATATTTTGATTGGGTCCATAGTTGGGGCCTGATCAATTTTTCAAGACCATCATGACTGATAGGTTCTCTAATTGTCAGCCAAGATGTTCTCGTCACTAATTCAGATCATGTTGTTGGAGTCCTAGTGCCCAGTAGTTACACATTGTTTGTGTGGATTCCTATAGTTATGCCCGAGGATCTAGCATTTTTTCTGATTTCATTTTTATGTATTGGAGATTCTTTTTAGATCTGAAGGATGTGTCAGTTTTGGGGTTTCTACTTGATCCATGTGTTATAAATCCTCTAGCATGGGCTTGAGCAGGGTAGATTTACCATAGTTCTCGGGATTGAATCTACTGGTTGACTATTTCCCATGTTTTTTACCACAATTTTATTGTTTTTTATTTTATGTTAGCTTCAACTAATTTTCATCTAGGATGGGTATATCACATGTGCATGAAACTGTTATGATAGTAGATTTATAGGTTCACCATTAGGGTGACCTAGTGAGATTTATTTATCACCCCCTATATATGAACCTCAGTGTGTACAGAATGAATATGTTATTTTTGGTCATAGAAAAAGTTTTGTAATGGATGGGGATGATTCCTAGGGATTATTTATTGATCAGAGTTGATCGTGTGGAATTTCAAGATATGGATGGTGAAGCTAGAATGTCTTGGAGACCAGGTATGTGGTTTTTCAAGACATTGGTAGTATATTTGATTGTATCTATTTTCATCTTTTTTTATTTTTTATCTGTTTTCTTCCTAGTAGGTGGTTGTTTTCTTTCCCTCCATTTACTTTGTATATTTCATTTCATTTATTATATCATGCCTTTTTTAGTTTATTTATATTGAATACTCTAATGTTGATCCATGTGTATGAATTTAGTTATTTTCGATTGTTTTTTTACATTTACGAGAGGGTAAATTATCCCTACGGGACCTTATAGACCATTTACTTTGGTCATCATCCTCTAGTATTCAATTATATGCTCTTTATTCCTTTTGGTAATCAATATTGGTTGAATTTATATTTCAAAACATACTAGTTCATCACACTTGGAAATAACAACATGAGTTGGAATCCTTCTATGATATTATAATATATTGGATGCAGTTTTAATTCGTGGAGGTGATGGCCAAATTATGTTAATGTTGGGAGCATATTAAAAGGTCATCTTCGCCTAATTTTAGGGGGGCCAATGCATCAAACACACAAAAATGGTTTATAGAACCATAAAGAGAGTGTGACAAAAGACAAAGTCATGGGGAGTGAGTATTTTTTAAAAAATTGATGATTTATATCTCCTTCATTGTTATTTTATTCTTTAATTTAGCTATATATTTCTTATATGATCATTTTTGTGTTTTTCAATAAGATTGGGTAAAATTTTTGGTGAAATTGGATTGAAATGAATTAAAAAAATTACTGTTTTACCACATGTCTTTCTTGATTTACTAACATTTTTATTTTATTTTCTCTCATTGTCTCTCTTTATTTTATTATATAATGATTAACTAATTTGTGAAAATAGGGAACATACATTTCATTTTGTGAGAAATTAATTCATTTAATACAAATTGATCAAAATACAAAGGTTGGAAATATTTAGAAAAATAGAAGTGTGAAATACTTTCATCGATTATCACATTTAAATTTTTCATGAGCATCACTTTACTCTTCCCTAACTATCAATGAGTGATAGATTGTGAAGACTTTACCTAAGAAAATATTGTTTAATTAATTTAATTAAAAGGGTCTTATACTTTATCTTATCTATGAATGAATAATCCTTTCTCACAAATTTTATAGAATAATGTTGATAGTCGAGTGAAATTTAAGTAATTCAAAATCATTTCTTTAAAAGATTAGGTATTGTTATAACTAATATTGATCCAAGAAAAGTAGTAATTTTTATAAATTTAGGAAAATTTGGTCTTCCCAGGTCCATTAAATTTTTATCTCTTATCTTATCATATATTTTTTCACACACATTCCTTTATTTTTGATCTATTTCACCACTGACTAAAAATTAAATTTTTCTCATTTAAAAAATTTTAAGGAAAAAGTGAGAAACCATGAGTTCAACCACAAAAAGAAATAATGAATCCATTAAAGGACAATTTAAGCCTACTCAGATTAATCTCCCTCAATAATTTCAAAGATATATTTTTTATCTTGGTGTCTGGTTCATCAATTAATAGATCTTAAAACTGAAAGGACAACTTGTCCTAGGACTAGATGTACTCCTCAAGGTTGATCTTCAAATTGTTGAATACCCCACCAAGAATCAAGTCCTTCTTGTCAATGTAGGTTTATTTCTAATTATTTAGAGTCAACCTTAATGACCTCCCAATCACTCTAGAAGCATCCTATTCAGTATAATTGAGTGACAAAACCTATTCAACAACTTTTTCTTCTGAGATCTTATGAAATTACAAGGATGGATCAAGCGCCTCACCTTACTTCCAATGTTGAAAAGAGGCATCAATGTCTATCTTCTTGGATTTTAAGTTATTTTCTGATTGTGTCACCATTAGAAGTGGTAAAAAGGAGCAATCCTTCCTCTCTTTATAGATTCCCTTCAACTCTTGTTTCCCCTCAGGCTCAAAGTCTTATCTACCCGAACCAACTTCTCTATTTTACTACAAGATAACTAGAACTGTCCTCACTAGACTCATTCTAAAAAACCTTCTCCTAATCCAAGGATTTCTTGATCAGATCATCCTTGAACTAATGAATTCAATCATCAATAGGAAATCATTCAATGAGATTACCCATATTAATATATACCACCTCTCTACTAGGAATTGTCCTAATCAAGTCTACACCCCCTAAATTAGTTATCAAGACATTATAACCTATAAAATTACCCTCCTTGTGTTCATTAGAAACAACTTCATGGCCTCCATTACTAATACCACTCCCTGGGTACACCACCTCTACATATTGTATACCCAAGTGAGTCTTGGGACCTTAAACAACCACCATTTGAAGCTCCTTTTTAGAATTATCATTCTTTCCCATTTCCAGACACCTTTGTTCTGAAGAAAAATTCACAGACGGCTAAAGATCATCCAGGTCCTTCCTCAACCAACTAAATATATCAATAACCAAAGTATTTCCTTCCCTAAATTCACCCTAGACTTACTTTTCTGTGATCTCTACATCCACATGCCCCTAAACAAAGGAACCCGCAACAACATTGGCCATATATGCACCACTACAGACAGCTATTTTCACACCAAACTGCTTATTCGGCTATCTAGACCCTCAATTGAAGCCTCTGACAAGTGACTCATTCACATACACACAGAAAATAAATCAACCCATGTTTCATAAACATCTCTTTTCTTATAAAAAATTTTTGTCCTACTGTAACCCAAAAAAATCAGGAGGTGTTCTTGAAGCATCGATTTCCACACAAGCACGAGGATTAATAGGATGATAAAGATATTTTTTCGGCTATTAGAACACAAGAAACTCCATATAAGGTTCCCTAGAAACCATAAAATAGAAGGATTCTGAAACATTAATGGTAGGTTAGAAAATCTCACCCAAATAGGATCTGAGGAAGAATCACACATAATATGTAAGCATAGGTCCATTTAAAGATAAAGAATCGGGATCCATTATAGCTATAGGGAGCACTAGACCAATATTTTTTCTGATCATTCTCTAAAGTAAACTATATCTTAGTGTTCTTGTTTTTTATTAACCCCATTGTAGCACTATCCTGCAAATCCTAGAAGTAGAATATGGACCTTTCAAAAGAATCCACTAAATTCCTTCACTTCTAGAATCGAGCGATCAAAGTCCGATTAAGGATATTCAAAGCTTCATTAAACTCCACAATCGACGTCAGTGGGTTAGGGAAACAATTATATAGATTATGAATAGTATGGAATATAGAACATTGAGGGAATTATGGAAGGATTCAGGATTGGAAAAGGGAGACTCTTCCCCCTTTAATGAAGATGAAGGTCCCTCCTCAACTGGAGGGGGAGGGACTGACACATTGGATATCGCCGTCACAAAATAGGAGCAGAACTCACCTCCCCCCCCCCCTGAGTGAGACCAGACCCTTTATATATTCCATCACTAAAACACTCTATTTAACTTCCATATCAATATTTTATAAACTAATTTTGGTGTGATATTTTTATAGTAATTTTCTACATTATAATTATTTATTTTCATGGAATCATTTTATTTCTTCCAAGTGAATATGACCCTTCATTGTTACACAAGGTAGTGTATGTATAATACTATTTTTAGCCACTAACAAGGAGGATCAATTAAAAAATATAACACCCTTTCTAGGGAACCTAATAAGTTTAAAAAACTCAAACTACAAAAAATATAAAAGTTAAATCTATTCAAGTATTCATACAAGATCAATATTTGAGAATCAATATCATTCACTTATAGAGATAAATATACACTAGAGGTCTCTTAAAAATGTAAAATTTTAATGTGAGACCTTAGGGAGAGATAAACTAGAATCATTGAGCCAACAATTCAAGAAAACATAGTGATCCATCAAAGGAGTGAGTATCAACTCCCAATTATTTCAAGAAATTTTTCATGTATTAGGTTGACATAAAGAACTAATAATTAAAAGTTGAAATATACCTACATTACACTAATTCAATTATTCAATATAATTCTATATGTGGACTCTCTATATATCATTAGATAAATTTTCATTGTGGTATAATAACTTCCACTAAAAAGGATGAGTGAGTATGAGCCTAAAATGAGGGTGTGCTTTTTATTTTAAGGAGAATGATAAGAATTTATTTCTCTAACTTGATGAAAACAATTTTGACACTTATTTATAACTCTTTCTTTATGAAATTCTATATAAAAATGATAAAGGGGTCACTTAAATGAAAAATCATAGGCTTCCTTGAGGATAAATGAGTGGTTTATCATAAATATTGAGATAGATTTAGGGACCTACTTAGTAAATTTCTTCGCCAATAGTATACCTCCATTCTCTTTATGGATGCTTTCTTTGAAGATGTTTTATCTTAATGTTGAAATTTTATTAATTAATCTACTGGATGGACCTACATAGATAAAAAAGATATCAACTATACCATTTCACTTAACCATCAACACAAATCATTTAAGTGATGAAATATCCATTAGTGAGATAATTATAAGGATTAAATGACAAAAATCATATCATATTTTTTTAAAATGAAATAAAAACTTCTTTCTTTAACAAATAAAACAAACAAACAAACCAAAGAGAAAAATCATATTTTGTGTTGCAATAATGATCAATCACTTAGAGAATAGGGTTCTCACTCGAGGATGTATTGTAACTCCAAAAACTATTATTCAAACATTGATATATCTACATATTCCACTGAAAATGATGATTTTTACAGATAAATCACAGGAACAAAAATATCAATGATACTTTTTTGAAAAACTGTATCCTTGACTATAGAAACAACCAAAACATTTCTGAGAAATAGATGGGAATTATTAAATAGCACACTAACCCAGGTTTCCTAAATCAGTTGATACCATAATATATAAATCAAAATAAGGTTGAGTCCATCAATTCTAAAGAAAAACTAGAAGGGATGATACAAAAAAAATAAAAAAAATTATATATTAAAGTATTAAATAGTTTTTAGGATCCATAATTTAGAATTAAATTTAGGTTAGTAGGTAAAAGACATAACTATTATAAAAATGGATAAGTGTCTAAGCACATAGAAAATTAATAAAAGGAAAATTATATGGTTTTCAAAATAATAAGGTTTTTGAAAAAAAAAAAATATAGGTAATAAACTAAGGATGATGAAAAATAGTTCTTAAGTGAATCTGAAAAAGAAAATCTAGAAAAAATTCTAGAAAGGTGTAAAACAAGGTCTAAACTAAAATAGAATCTTATTTTACACCTAAAAATCACAAGAATAAAATAAAATAAAATAATAGTTTGTAAAATAAATAAATAGATATAATTTTGATGAAAAAACAGAGGAACCAAACTATTTTGCATCAATTTAAACCACCAGTTCCATATCCAAAAAGGTTAAAGAAAACAATTAATGAATTGGGATATCTCAAGTTCCATGTGAATATCAAGACCTTGAATATGAACATTCCCTTTATTGAGGACTTTTATAAAACTCAATTATATGTGAAATTTCTCAAAATATTCTTATCCTGTAAGAGGAACTTAGAGGAATTTTCTATTAAAAACAAGACTAAGTAATATAGTGTTGTTCAATAAAGAAATTTGGCTCAAAATTTCAAGACACAATGTGTTTTATCATATCACATAATAAAATATAATGTTATTGGGTAAATTTATTGTTTGAACAAGGAGATAATGTAATCCTCATTTTTAATTCTTTATTTAAGAATTTTTGATTAGGGTAACTAAAATGCATATCAGTTCCTATTTAATTAGCTAATCAATCCATTATTCAACCCATTGGGAGGGTGGATTTATTATTCATTAAGATAGGTAATCTCACATTACCAATTAATTTTTTATTTATTGAAATATAGTTTGATGAAAAGTTTCCAATCATCACAGGTAGGCCTTTATTTGATGAAGTAGCAGCATTGATAGATTTTTAAAAAGGTAACTCACTTTTATTGTCAGTAATGAATAAGTGGAGTTAAATATTTATAGAAAATACAAACTACATGAGATTAATAGGCTGATTTACTTTTTTGTAGTGGTTTTCAGAGGTAAGATTCCAAAGTAAATTCAAGAACATTATTGGGAAAAAATTCAAGATTTTGTTGTTGAGAAATTTATGGTCAACTTTCTAAAAATTTAATACCCAAAATAACTTCAAATGTTTTTGGAGGATTTAGGAAAAATAATCAAAAAAATTCACTAATCATGAAATGGATAAAAATAAATGATGATATAATGTTTTAAGTTCCTCTTATGTTAATAGTTGACACTCAAAAACCACTTATTTGTATAAAATCCTCTTTCCTTTAATAAAAATTGGGTTTAGGGCTTCACATCATCTATCATTAGTTACATATGACTATTTAAAAAATTCATATAAAAATGAATCTTTTGAATCCTTAAATGATGAGGAAAATTTTAAGGCAAATGTTGATCATTTAGGGGTCACAAATATGGTTTCATCAGATTTAAAAAATTTCACAAAGGGAAAATTTTGATGGAATTCTAGAAGTGCTTAGTAGGTATTTTTCTTCTATCAAAATCTATTAAGAAGTATAATTCTAGGTTACTATGTTAATGGAATACTTGGAAGATATTAATGGAGTATATTCTATTTATATAATAGTAAATTTGTGTGCAGGTTGGATCTTAATATACTTTTGGGTAATTTTATACAGATTGTGAATATGATAAAGAATGTTTTTTCTTTATTTATGATATTTTTCAAGCCTATAAGGTGTTATAATACATTGACGATGTTTCCACTCATATATAATGATTTTATGGGTTTTTATCACCACTTTTGGGTTATATGTTTGTTGTTTTGGGTATAGAAATAGTGGTGGGTTGTGATTTAAGCCCTATTATTAGGGTGTATTTCTAGAATTTTTAAGTTAATGGTGCTATTTTTGAAATTTTAAGTCATTATGGGGATGTTTTCATAAAAAAACAATGAAATAATGAACACTAAGAATTCAATAATTCTACAAGATCATGGTTAGACTTAAAATGGGGGATTTGGGAAGGATACATTAATTCTATCACTTAATTGGATGAAACTCTTCTTTAATAAATTAATTTTTTTTATTTCAAATATATAAACCCCACTATTTTTTATAGATCCTCATAAATTATTTCAATAAGTATTACTTCATTCTAACCTCCACCATGAGTTAAAATTAATGTTATCTAATTCAACAAAAACCATTATCACCTCTCTAATCTTTGGCATGGATCTCTAGTCCCACATCCTATCAATTTTTAATCTATTTCATATTAATGGATTTTGAAATATTAAACATAATGATTTATTTTTTCGACTCTTGTAGGTGATTTAATGGGATAAACCAAGTGGAAGAGTTTTATATAGTAAAATGATCAATTATTTGTGAACCAATGGAATGTATACTTTTAGTTGATCATCTTTTTTAATCTATTTTTAAATTATAATTTCTAAATTTATTGCAAGTATATTTTAATTTTTTTTGGAAATTTTTTGTATATGTTGATTTGAGGATAGTTTTAATCTCTTTAGTTATAAAATTCATGTATTAAATTGTTTTTTCATATGGAATATCTATATGAAATTATACTTGGCATATAATTGTAAACTCAAAAACATATTTTGATTTAGTACTGTAATAGTGGAAAACATACAGATTTGAGTTCTCACGTGGCCCTTTTATATGATTTTGAGATTCTAGATTCCACATCATTTTGAACTTTAATGTTTTTTATTATTTCCTCCACCTTGGGCTTTAAAATTTGGGATACTTGTCAGTTTTATGTGTGTGTGAAGGGTATTAATATATGCTAAATTCTTCTTGATGGAGTATACATCAATATTCCTTGAAAAGTTTTCAAAAGTGATGGTTCTTGAAAATTGGTTTTAATATCCTGAGTGTGAAAAATTTTCTCAAATTTTGAGATTTTTTGCTAATTTAATCGGTAAATCATTTCTAACCTCATGCATTAAATTTGGAAACATATTTAATATTTATCCATTGAAAAATATTTTCTGGTGAAATTTTTTGTGTATGTTTTTTAAAATTGTATTTGATATTATTTATCATATTTAAACAGATAATGTATGCATTAAAATAGTATAAGAAATAAACACAAAGTCATTGTTAATATATATGTGTTGAAACAAATGATTTAGTTGAACTCTGTTAAATATTAACTTATTTGTTTTACTTACCCATCCATCATTTTATGGGTTTAATTAAGCTTAGTTCTTATGTTATGGGTCATATATTGGGTTGGGTGTGCATTCCCCTTTGAGAAAAAGGGATTTTTAGAAGATCATATGATTGAAAAATTAGATTGTTTAAAGTCATTTTAAAATTTTCTAATTTTCTAATCTATATAAAAACAATAAACCTAAATTTTCCAAAAAAAATCTTTTTGGGAGATAAATATCCATTTTTTCAATAAACATTTCATGTGGGAAAAGTAATTTCTAAAATTTCATCTTTTTTATCATTTTAATCTAGAAATTTATATATGAATTTCTACTTCTCTAGATATTTGAATTTTTCTATTGAATGGTAAATAATGGGTTAAATGTTGAGGTAATTTGAAGTGGCTATATCTTATACCTTTTTGCAAAATCCTTTTTATAAAAAATTTGAGGATTTGTTCTAAAAATATTATTTTTATTGGAAAATTATTGATTCTTGATCATTATGTGATAAAAATATAATTCTTTTAAGAATCAGTTAAATATAGAATTTTTTATCTTAAATTAAAAAATATTCTATACCTCTATCATTATATATTTTTTTGAAAATTATTTTTAGATTTTATATTGAATGAAATATCATTTTGGATTTGTTGACGTTTTTTATTTTGATTTTAACATATTATACGCAAGTTAAATATAATAAGTATAAGTTATTTATATTATATATTAATAAATTATATTATAATTAATGGATTTTACAAAGTGTTTTATTATAGAAGTTATGATAGGTAAAATTTTCTCAATGTGTTCTCAAGGATTCATGTCAGAGTAGATAACAAGTCACATAATAGTAAAGGAGGAGTATGTAATAGATTTAAATACAAATTCAGTAGAATAAGAGGTTATTAAGTAAACAAGATTACATGAGACTAATTAGGGTATTTAAGGTTGGGGATTTCACAACCACATCTATTACAACTATAGTCTAAAAAATAGTTCAACATTCATTATCACCTCCATAAAATCCTATAAGGTAAAAAGGTTAATTGAGTGTTGAATCTCTTGGTGTAAGCCCATATCAAAATATTACACCCTCATATATTCACCAACCAAAAAGATAGTTAGTACTGCAACTATTTCTGGAAATGAACTCCAAATTTTTGAACAATATATCACACCTTTATAATAGTAAAAAATTATTATATCACTCTCTATTGAGATTTAATGAAAGAATCATGCTCCACAACTACCCTCACACTTGATCTAATAATACCTCAAATACATATTGATTGCTAAGATAAATACTTCACCACTTTTTGACATCTCGATACAATAAATATACCACTGATGAAATCCTATAGTAATTATCAACCAAAATCAACTAAAAATTAATCTTAAACTCTTAACAGAAATGAATGGTATCCTTACTATAAAAAAACCACTCAAACCTCAGTAGCCTCTACCATTGGAACTCCAATAAGGTAGTACTCTAATTCTCCGCATCCTCTAGATATATCCTCTAATGTACCAATAAAAGAGCTCCCCACCCTGCTTATAATTGAATCATAAATGGATGTTACAGGATATATATATATATACAGTTAAGAACACTCAAAAAATATTAAACAATTCCTTGAGTATAATCATTATACATTAATGTTTTATGAAATGTAATTCATCATCCCCCTCATCCTTCGGTGGTTTCTGTGGTTTATTCCATCATAAAGTATAGTATATATAACACCCTATGATTTGATCATATATATATTCCTTAGAAATAAATAGTCATATTCAGTAGCTTTTGATGCATGTAACACCAAATATAACTAAATAGTGAAATAAATTATTGAATATTTAAATTAAATTTATAAGATAAATGACTACATAAAATAGGTCAAATTCACATAGGAAAATACTGCTAATTTTATTTTGAACGGTTTTCTTGAATTATGTATTTTTGTAAGATTTAATAAATTTGAAGAATAATATCAAAAAAAATTAATAATGAAACTAAAGTGATAAATAATAACATCACTTAATTACATCAATGGAATTTTTAAGAAATTATAACAAAATATATCTTTATAATTCTTGGTTAAACAGAAATTTTTTGTTTATAAATATTATTTTATTTATATGTGATTACATTTAAATTATAATTTATATTACTTTTAGTATCATACAAATCAAATTAAATTAATTATTAATTTATAAAAATTAATTATTATTAATATATTGAATGTTAATTTCTTATAAATAAAGATAAAATCATTTGAAGCTAAAACGAGAAATTTTACAGAAAACTATTTCTATTGAGAGAAATGTATTTTATATTAATAAATTATCTAAATATCTATGTATGAATTATTTTAATAAAATGTGTAGAAAATATATTTAATAAAAAATTTAACATACATATAATTGTTGGTAATTGGAATGGAATGATAATAAAATAATTTTTATGTATAAAGATCCATTTTTTCTAAAAATTATTTTTACGAGTTTTGTGTGTGGATATTAGAATTAATTTCTATAAAATTTAGAGATTTAATTTGATAAAATAGATTCCATATTTTTAATAATAACATCAAAAAAATTATAAGTTCAATTCTATGTTTTCTCATAAAAATGATCTACTATTGTAAAAATTAAGTCTTTATGGTAAGGGTCAAAATGGTTTAAAAGGGGTTAAACTACTGGATAATGATTAAAATATCACAAAAACATTATATTAATTTGATTATTTGAGTTTATTTTGGCATAAAATAACATTATCTTAGTAATCAGTCTTATTTGGGGGCACTTTCCCAAAAAATGACATTATATTATTTCAAATTCCAGGGTATTTAAAAGGGTGTCACTCCTCTAGCTTATATAATGCAACCACCTCTCCTAACTTATTCACATGATTCTATAACTGTATTAAAACAATTATTTAACAAATTCACTTTTAAACTATCATCCATATATCAATTAGGTTCTGGTCTCACCAAAATATCATCCCATGAAATCTTAAGTTGAGATCCTAAGGAGGAAAACCAAGGAAGAGGTAATCATCTTAACCGAGTTCTTTATAGTTTATTTATCATTACACCTCCACAAAGTATTCTATAAAAACATAAAAATAATTAAATTAGAGTCATTATTACATTTAAGTGTTATTAATATTATGTAAAAATTATTATATACACCATTTCCTCTTATTAGAAAATGAAAATATTGTTTATGTGTATGTTCATACTAACGCTTCCATGAAGATATATATATCATTTTTCATCACTACCTCTCATGGTTGTTTATATTGATGGATTTAATAAATATATATTATATTTATGAAATAATTATGATTCTTAAAAGATAAAAAATATCAAATTTACTTCCTTCTCAACCATTGGAAAATTGAAAGTTCGCTCAAACCTACTTGACGAATACCACCTCCATAAAGAAATATTTTACATTATTCATAAACAACTCTCATGGTTGGTTATATAATTATATTTAATGAATATATATGATATTTATGACATAATTATGATTATTAAAGTAAAAAACAATCTTTTACCTCTATTTCCTTCCATTTAAAATTGAAAACATTACATGTTTATATAGACAAACTGTCGCCACTATGAATTGATGTATTTAATTTTTCGTCATTTTATTTAATGGGTGGTTATAAAAGGGTATTTAATAAATAAATTTGATATTTATGACATTATTTAGATTCTAGAACTATTTCTAAGGAATAAGGAACTAAAATGTCAAACTGAAACTTACAAGGAAAATAGTCCAGTTAACAATCGAATGCAAAAATTAACAAAGAATTATTATACAATAGGTAAAAAGAAATTATAAGTGAATAGTAAATAGTAAAATAAATATAAATATATTTCTCATATGGATTCATAATGAATTTAAATTTATTATACAATTTTTTATATCATTTTTAGCCAAGCAGGTGACTGAGCTAAGGGTTTATGTTACAACCTAAATTTTTTATTAATATTGTTTATATTTTATCTTCCATAATAAAACACCATATATTTTTTATGCTCTTATTATTAATAGAATTTTCAAGTATTATTTACATTTTCCCACTCTTTGGTATCAAAATACTACAATAATATTTTTAGTAAAATCCAAACTAATTTTTTCTTTTTTGGTAAGGAATATTTTTTACCCATATCCATGTTCTTAAAAAAATTAATAAAGTCATTATATACTATTAAATTGTATATAAAGGTATTTTTATAATATATTTCACTTTATTTACCAAAGTTTTAATGGAATATTTTTTCATTTGCAAAGCTTGTTATTTTTTACTTTCATTAAAAAGTGGGAAAATATTGTTTTTTAACATGTATAGAATAAATATATTTTCCCACCATTATATAATTTATTCTTTTTGAATATTCATTTAAAAGTTCCCATAGTTTGTATATGAAAAATTTTATTCCCATGGTTTAAGGAATTTTTAATTTTTTAAATTTATTAAAATAAAAGGATTAATTTTTTATTTTCCAAATCATATTTTTAAAGCATTTATAAAAAAAATTTCATCAATATAAACATCATTTAATGAAAATTATGATTCAATAGAGATATTCTATAGTGATACCATCAATATTATTCATCAGGATGGATTATGATAATGTTTTGAGGAAATTTGTAGGAAAATCGATTCTTTTCTATAGGATAATTGTGCTATGAAGGATTGATGTGTGATCTTTTTTTCTTAATCCATACATGTGTGTGGTTTATCATTATGTTATGGGTGTATCTATTATAGAAATTCTATAAATTAGGTAATGTTTTATTTCTCATTAAATGGAATGGTACATGTGTGTATATCCCTAGACTAAGAGGGTATACAAGTGATTAGTCAAATCCTAATAAGGTAGTTAGGTGCTTATCCCAATCATAATATATAACCAATGTCTTATTGGGTAACCTATAAATATGATTTCTATTATTATTTTTATGTTACACTCTTATATTATAATCTTATTCCCATGTTATTCTCTCATAGATCATGATTCAATGATGTTGTTCACTCTTATGACTGATGACTTTTGTTATGCTGAAGTTTTATGATGTAACTCATGATTTGAGATTTTTTTTCTTTGGGTATTATCAATATGTTCTAATACCCTTACTCTGATCTTATTCGCATTTATAATCTTTTATTGATAATTCCTATGTTAACCCTTTCAGAATGTTTTTTCTTACACTTTTTAGTTTGCCTTTCCCCATGTTGTGAAGAATACAATTATGTAAGATATTCCTAGAATGGTATAATGTGTGGAGAATTTTTTGGGGATGTTAAATACTTCAATAGGAATAATAAATTTTTGGTATAATGAGAAAAACTTTTATTTTTATTTAAATACAAGTTTTTCATTATATAAATGTTTTTTCCTAATTCTATAAAATTATAAACCAAAAATTCCTTTGGTAATTAAATGAATCAAGTTCAGTTATTAATATTGTCATAATGGATTTCTAGATTGGGGTAACTTTGGTTGGTATCCAATATAGTAAGTAAAGAATATGTTTTTGGAACTATATCTAGATCTACAAATTAGGTGAATCTCAGTTTGTATTAAAGCAAGTTGTAGATAAATTTTTATTTTAGGGAGTTATTAGATGAGGAAAATTTTGGAGTTTTAGATACCATTATGTGTTTATAATTTTAAGGATTTTCATATGTTCAAAGGCATAGATACCCATTTTGTGGTGTTATATTTATGTGATGTTACAGATTTTTTTTGGTCTTATCAAGAGTATTTAATTTAGGATTAGATAACCATTGGGTTAATATGTGATTTAATATTAAAGTAATTATGTTTAATTAGGAAAATGGTTTAATAGATTTTGGAAACATATGTTAAGAATTATAGATAACATTGGGGATTGAAAATTTTTGTGGTGATAAAG
Organism: Viscum album; assembly: GCA_963277665.1. Classification (NCBI taxonomy): domain Eukaryota; kingdom Viridiplantae; phylum Streptophyta; class Magnoliopsida; order Santalales; family Viscaceae; genus Viscum; species Viscum album. The sequence goes on along the minus strand of OY728121.1, from coordinate 1,398,683,350 downwards.
AGATATATGATATTTTGGGGAAGGATTAAAAATTTTTTGTATTCAAGATTATATTATATATTTATTGTTTTGAAATTTTTTGAGTGATTAATGTTGTTTCAATGAAAAGGTTATGTTTAATTATAAGAGTATAGGGTTCAATGATATAAGGGTTTATATTATGGAAATAAATACCATGATAATTTTTTGTTGGTTATTTTTTGGGTTTAGTTTATTGATATTATGATTGTAAAACCTAAAAAATATAGGTTTAGATAAAAGAGTATAGTTTTCATATATAATTAAACCAAATGTATCATTGGTTGATATAAATTTTTTATAGGTTAATACATCTTAGAATTGATTTTACATATTATAGGATTGCTTAATTTGATTATTTCTTAATGCCCATAGTATCCTTTTGGGTTTTATTAAATTGCTAGAATCATGGAGAATTTAATTAATAAAGATATGATGGATAATTAAATAACTTCCCTCATGATTAATCAAATGAATTATAAGCTGGAATGAAAAATATTTATGTTATGCCTAACAATCTATCTTGAGTTATTTTTGACAACTTGAACCTATTCAATAAATTAAATACATCAAATAACATAAAATAGAGTTTCATGGAAGATCAGATGATACAACCCATAGAAGAAATAAAATTCATCTTACTGCATGTTTAAAGTTGTGGGAAGAAGCATAGAGCAAATTTTCTACATGGAATAGGTAAAATATTCTATAGTGGAAGAGAATATCATAGAGGAAATGAATTATAAAGAGATATGAAGACAAAAAATAATTAAATCAAAGGATAAAAATCTTAGCCTAAATTTCCACCCATACATCAATTCTTTAGTTTCAAATAGTATTGACAATATGTCATCAAGTGTACCATATCATGGATTAATGATGATAAAAAAGGTAAAACCCACCAATACTAGGAACAAAGGGAAGGTTTATGTATTCACAACTATTAAAGTGTCATATAATAATAAAAAAGTTTGAGGTACACTCATCCTCCACTCAAGAACTATAAATTCTCTATTTGATTCAAGATTTACCCACTTATTTGTGTGTAGAAGGTTTTCTAATGTCATAAAATCACCAGACCAATGATTAGATAACTAATTATTTGTTAAATGTCCTCGTGGTATTATTATTTTATCCATGTAATATAAACAATTTCTAATAGAAGTTTAGGTGAATGTTCCTCATTCAAATCTCATTATTATCCCTTTAGTTTCCTAGTCTTACATAAGATATTTAGGTTGATATCTCAATAGAAATTATATCTTGAGTCTTGAATATATTAGGGATACAATTATATATATTCTTTTGTACACGAAAATTAAAATTTTGAGGGTGTGATTTATTTAAGGGGGTAGAATGTAATACCCAATGATTTGAGTATATATATTTTCTAAAAAAAGAAATTTTTTCAAAATCTTATTATGCATAAAATTCCAAACATAAATGTATAAAGAAAAACTTTATTTAATAGTTAAATTAATTTGTTAAAATATTTGACTATGTAAAAGGGGTCAAATCCATTTAATAAAATACCATTGATTTAGTTTTAAACTATTTCTTTGAATTAGGTATTTTTGTTAGATTTATTATTTTTGAGTAATAATATCAAAATGAATTATTATGAAATTAAATTAATAAATTTGAAAATAATTTAACAATATCCATGCAATGGTTAGGTAACTCCCCTCACCTGTTAAAGGGAACCTCCTCTCATCACTTATTCATAAATCTTAAGAAACTTATCTCAAAAAATATCTTCCCAAATAACTTCAAAAATATACTTCCCATTTCCTATAGGTTTTGATATCATAAAAAAACGAACCCATGAATAGTTAAGGATAGATCTAAAGGAGGATACCCATGAGAGAGGTAATCATCTTAACTGAATTATTACAAGTTTCTTTCTTCTTCGACCTCCTCCAAATATTCTTTAACAACCAAAAAATAATGGAATAATTATTATTATTTTACTTATATTTTATTATTTTTATATAACATTTATTATATATTTCTTTTTCATCTTGCAGAAAATGAAGATGACACTCATTTATACGTGTGGACTACCATCTCCATGAAGTGATGAATTTCATTTTTCATCACTGCCTCCCCTAAATGGTTAAATATATGGATGTAATTAATTTATATATGATATTTAATACATAATTATGATTCTATAAAGATAAAATATTATCTAAATTCCTTTCACCGTATCCATCAGAAAATGAAAATGTCTCTTATATGTACGTATGAACTACCACCTCTATAAAGAGATGTATATCATTTCTCATCAAAGTATCTCAGGGTTAGTTATAATTATGTATTTAATGAATATATAATATATTTATGAAATAATTATTATTCTTTTAAGGTAAATTATTTTCTACCTTTCTTTCTTTCCATTCATTGAAAAATGACACCATCACCTGTGTGTATGTGAGGACTACCGCATCCCCGAAGTGATGTATTTCATTTATCATCACTTTATCACATGGATTGTTATAAAAATATATATAATAAATAAATATGATATTTATGACATGATTATTATTATGTATCAATGAACAAGGCATAAGGATGAGAATATTAAAACCGAAACATGTATGGAAAATGGAATAGTTAACACAAAAATACTAACATTAATAATGAATTTTTATTAAGTTGGAAATAAGAAATTTTAAGTGAATAGTATAAATTAAGATAAATAAAAATATGATTCTAAAATGGATGTAAAATAAATTCAAATATACTATAAATTATTTTATAGGGTGTTAAACAAAGTAGAATATTGAGGTAAGGGTTTATGATATAATTTCACTTTATATGTGGGATCTTTATGTTTAAATCACTATTAGGATAATTATATATTATTTATCTTGTAAAAACCATATATTTTCTTCTCGTGTAGTTATTTTTAGGATTTTCAAGGATTATTTCCAATTTTTCCAACATTTTTTGTGGCGAACCGGGCCTAAATACACTCTCAAACTAGAACCACATCCAAACTAACTCATACACAAAGGGCATTCTTGATCCCCATGAGTTGTAGACTAGCACTTAAGCATCAAACACAAATATGGGGAACAATTTCACCCAACCTAAAGTAGAAAACATGAAAAATATATATACATTATTGGAAGAAACATCAGAATATTAAGAAAAAAATGTATGCCATATCAAAAAGGAAAATGTATAAGTGATACAACTAAAAATTATCTAAACAATATCTACAGTACAAGTCCAATAGAAAAGGAAAAATAAAACCAAAATAGTTACCCCATGATATAGCATGAGTAAACTCACATTATCTCACCACCATCTACCTAGAACTATATGATAAGAACCTCTCTACTGCACTATAGTTGTAGCACCCCCGGTTTTAGGTAGGTAGCCTTTTCTATGCCTTTTTATGTGTTTAAAGTGAATGGGATGATTTGGAGAGAGGTTGGAAGAGTTTAGAATGGTTTTGCATGAGTTTGGAGGCTTTTCTATGGGTGCACGGATTGAGCACAGTTAGGAGAAACTGTGCAGATGCTCTAGTTAACCATGCGCGGGGGAGAAAGTAGGCTTCGCATGGCCTACGCATGGTTTGCCACACCATTCAAGGCAACCATGTGGACCCTTGCTCTCGAGGTAGTAGCGTGCGCATGGTTAGCACACGGTTTTCCAAACCGTGCAGGCTAACCGTGTGGTCACTTAAAATAGGGTTTTAAAACTCGTGTTTACTCGGGATTTCCTCATTCCTCTCCAAATCCTCTCCCACCCGAGCCTCACTCAGGATTTTTTACTCTCAAAGGTTGGAGAGTCTCTCCCACACATTTTGGAAGAAAATCAAAGGGGTTTTTTGGGGATTTGAAGGTGGTTCTTCTTGGGTAAGTCTCTCCTCATGGTTCTTTGTTGTTTCCTCTATATCTACATCTCCCTATTTCTTGGTTTTCTAGATCTACAATTGTTCTATGTAGATCTAGGGTTTTGGTGGCCTTGTATGATGATTTTAAGGCTTGTGAATGTTAGGGAATGGGATCTAGAGAGGTTTCGGTGGTGCGTTCACCGGATTTGAGGTGTGGTTGCTTGTGGGTCGATTTCTCGAGATCCCTAAAGGTAGGTGGATTCTCTCTCGACTCCACTTGGTTATAACTAGTGTTTCTTTGGTTACAATTAATTTATTTTTCTGAAAAATTAATTGTGATTTGTTGTGAGAAATTGGTTGGAAATCCCTTGGGGATGTTTTGGGGATTTTCGGGAAAAAGGGGGTTTTATGGTGAAATGATTTTGTTGTGGATTTTAAAATAGAGATTTTAAAATTGGATGCTATGGTTGATTTGTGAAAATTATTGATGGAAATGGTTTTCAATGAAGAGGTTGATTTATCGAATTGTTGTTTGGTATGGAAAATGGTTTTCAATAAATTGGTGATTTATTGAAGTGGAATGATATGCAATGGAATTGGTTGATTGCATGATTTTGTGACCTTGATGGTTTTATGATTAATTTGGATTTATTGGAATATTGTGTGGAAGTGTGCAGGAAGTATCACTATAAAAGGTGATAGATAGTGGTCGGAGGAACCACCATGTGGGTAGTGGTCGGTAAGTACTACTAGTTGTGAATGGTTGGAGGGGTTGGGCGGAAGTCCCACCATTTTGGTTGTTTTTGGCGTGAATGGGTGAATGGGTTGGCCAGAAGTCCAACTATTTTTGTTGTTCATTGTGTAATGCTTTTCAAGTTGGAAATTGTTGTGCTAGTGTGTAAATAATGAAATGGCTTGTGGCATGTTTGGTTGGCTTTCCCTTGGTTTCTTGGTTTGGGTGTGATGGATTGGTAAGGGCGTGTTTGGCTTATGGAAATGGTTTCACTTGTGATTTATTTTATATAAATTTTTTTATATAAATGTGCTAACGATTTTATCCTAGTGGTGTGTGTAGGGAAGTAATTTGGGGAAAACATATTGAGTTTTAGTACTCATCCCCTATGTTGGCACCTTGGTGTCTTTACAGATGTTGCGTACCTTGACATGGGAAAAGGTAAGGCATCATCCTCCTTTAGTGGTCCATTGTGATGTCTAGGTGGAGCTTGGAGCTTGGAGCATGGCGGCGAGTTGTGGTGGTATCATAGCACGTGGTTCTTTGTTGTTTGGTCTTCCGCATAGTACTCTGATTTTGTGGTGTTACTTTGGTTTTGGGTTGTATGGTCAAACAACTTGGTTTTCTTTTTGGAATTCATGTTGGAATGTTTCATTTAAATGCATCATATAGTGGTAGTTAATGGATGGTTTGGTTGGTTTGGTCTTAAGGGAAAATCATTCCCCAATTTCATCTTGAAGCCCTCGGTATTTATTGCCAGCCTTTCGTGTCTTGGGAACATTTCTTAAGGCCAAGTATCCCTCACCGCCTCCTCAATCCAATGAGGTAGGGGCGGGGTGTTATAAGTGGTACCAGTTTTTTCGATCCTTAGCTTTTAAGTGAGAGTAGTTGTTCGATCATTGGTGTTGATCATTGGTTTTGGTGTTGACATTAATTGTGGTATATTCCTTGATTCGGGATGGTATAAAGGCATAGGAATGTCAGAACTTGGAATGTATAGCTTAAAGGACGTAGCTAACCCTTTTATTATGAACTTCAAGTTACCAGGGAGTGGGGTACATAAGTGTTTTGGAGGCACTTATAGGAATTGGATATCTCATTGTCGTGGGTGTAGCCAATGAGATGAGCATGGCATACATAGTAGAAATTACTTCCCACTAGGATGCTTATTTCATAGGGCATAATGATTTATGGGCTGAATTGAGAAATGGTTTTTCAAATGTGTGAAATTGTATTGTGAATAAATTTGGTATTTTAAAAATGGTTTGGTTTTCAAAATGGTTAAACATGGAAAATGTGAACTTGTGGAAATTCATGTGTGATAGTGTTGTGTAATGTGATTAGAAATGGTAATTATTGATGTCTACAGAAATGAGACTCATGGTTGTTGTTTTTCTATTGATATAAATGGAACCGGGTAGGCATCGTAGAGACCAACCGAAAGTGGCCGATGAGAACATGGTTGTACCTGAGCCTCGGGAGAACCAGCAATTAGTTCAAAGCATAGTGTAGGCTTTCCAAGCTGTGGAAAGTGGAAATAAAATGGATGAACCAACACATGTGGATCATGTGGTTTAGTTTCAAAAGAAGAATCCACCCATCTTCAGGTGTGATTCAGAGCCATATATGGTAGAATCATGGTTGAATAGAGTGAACAAGATCTTAGAGTTCTTGGGAACACCAGTAGAGTTGAAAGTGAAGTTCTCCATGTATATTTTGGAAGATCTATCCCTTCAGTGGTGGGAGTACGTAGTCCAAGCAGGGACAGACTAGTATGTGACATAGAAAGGATTTGAGGAATTTTTTAATAAACAATTCTACCCACATACGTTCAGAATTCAGAGTACGACTGATTTCATCGGTTTGAAGAAAGAGCTTAGGTCTATGACAGACTATGCAGCTAAGTTTATAAACATAGTAAGGTTTACACCCAAGGTGGTGGGTATCACGTCGTTGAAGGAAAGGATCTTTGAAGCGGGTTTAAGGCAAGAAATTCTTTCAAAGATAGTAGTACTATGTATAGATTATTACAGAGAGATGGTGAATAGAGCCTCAGTGGATGAGTGAGATCTGTTGGGCGCTTCGGGTGGAGGAAGCATGGTGGTAACCATTGGGAATAGTGGGAACTCTAATGCTGGGTTCAAGCGGAGGAGGGACACTTATTCTCTGGGTGGGAGTACGGCACAAAATCCGACAGTAGGATCTATGAATCTTCCTATGAAGCCCCAAAGAAAACTATGATATTTTCAGTGTGGTCCGATGAGCCACATCAAGAGAGATTATACGGAAGAACCTCGAGCATGCCATAATTGTAAGCAGATGGGGCATCTGCAACGTTATTTTCAGAATGCTCTGAGTTCGGGTGTGTGTGATAATTCTTAGGGATTACAGACGTCATATGCTTCAAAGGGACGGGGACAGCAGCACACCCCTCGTCAGTAGAGTAAAGTTGGTCATGGTGATTCATGGAATACCACGATGCCTCAGTAGGGAAATAAAGAGCAGAGTGTCACAAGAAAACATGTGTTTGGAGTTGATAAGGTTATGGTGGATGTTCATTTGAGACCATCCACGGTGCGAGGTACTATTCATTTAAATTATACCTTGATGCAAGTGTTGTTTGATAAGGGTGCTTCACAATCTTTTATTGCTGCACGTGTGGTTGATTTGCTGAGTTTAAGGGTAGAAATGATGCCCTCGGTTTTAAAACTTCAAACTCCTCTGGGTAAAAGAGAGTATCGATCCTTATTATGTAGATCATGTTGTATTGTTGTGGGCGAGGTTGAGCTAATTTGGAATTTCTCAATGCTTGAGATGGATGGGTATGATGTAATCCTAGGAATGGATTGGCTGGTGGCTTTTAAGGCCCACAGCAACTGCAATTCATGAACAGTGGCTTCTACGACACACTATGGCGTTAGACATCTCTTTAGAGGAGAGAGGCATAAAATACAGGGTGTAATGGGTTTGTTTGCACCAGCAGTAGGAATTTTATCATATCGGTTGGTGGTATTTTCATTGGGATCGATAATGTGTGTTGATCAGAGTATTCTTCCGGCAGTGGTGGATCAGTTCATGGATATTTTTACTGAATAATTCTTTGGGTTACCTCCCATAAGAGAAGTGGAGTTTACGATTAATCTCCATCTAGAGGCCATTCCTATCTCACTTCCATCTTACCGAATGGAACCTACTGAATTTCGGAAATAGAAATTCTAGTTGGAAGAGTTATAAAACAAAGGGTTTATCCAGCCTAGCATGTCCCCATGGGCAGCGCCAGTGTTGTTTGTGAAAAAATCAGATGGAACTCTGAGGATCTCGGTTGATTATCGTAGACTTAACCAAGTTACGATAATGAATATATATCCACTTCCATGAATTGATGATTTGTTTGAGCAGTTGAGGGGAGCCTAGTGGTTCCTCAAGATCAACCTGAGGTTGGGATATCATCAATTGCAGGTCAGAAAGGAAGATATTACTAAAAAAGCTTTTAGAAGTAGATATGGCCATTATGAATATGTGGAAATTCCCTTTGGCCTAACGAATGCGCCAGTGGTGTTTATGGAATAGAAGAATTGGATATTTCATATATATCTGTATTCATTTGTGGTGGTGTTTGTAGATGATATTATGGTGTATTCAAAGACCGGGGTGGAGCATGAGAAGCACTTGGAGACAGTGCTAGGGATCTTGAGGGATCATCGGTTGTATTCCAAATTATCAAAGTGTGACTTTTGGTTTCAGGAAGTTTGTTTTCTTATCCATGTGATTTCTGAAAGGGGTTCTTCAGTGGATCTCGAAAAGATAGATGTTTTTATCTTGTGGAAACTGCCAAAGAATATGTTTGAGATATAGAGTTTCTTAGGTCTAGTTGGGTAATATCGGTGTTTTGTTCGTGATTTTTCACGTTTGGCTTCGCCGATGACAAATTTGATAAGAAAGAATGTTCCATTCCAGTAGAGTGAATAGTGTTTGCAGTGTTTTGAAGAACTAAAGGGTCACCTTACATCAGCACCATTCTTGGTTTTTCCAGAACCAGGAAAAGGGTACGTGGTGTATTGCGATGCATCGGGATTAGGGTTAGTTTGCGTTCACATTCATGGGGATCATGTGGTTGCGTATGGCTCATGGAAGTTGAGGGTGCATGAGAAGAAATACCCAACTCATGATTTGGAATTGGCAGCAGTGGTGCATGATTTGAAAGTGTGGCGTCATTATCTCTTTGGTGAGAAATTTACGGTATATACAGATCACGAGAGCTTGAATAACATTTTCTCACAAAGGGATTTGAACGTGAGGAAAAGGATATGGATGGAATATCTCCAGATGTTTGATTTTGTCTTAATGTACACACCAGGTAAGAGAAATTTCGTGGCGGATGCATTAAGTAGGAAATCATATGCTCAGGTTGTGAAACCGGCATAGAACTAGTGGCAGTTGATGTCGGTTATAGCTTATATGTGATTGGAATGTGAGGACCAGGGATATAGAGCGGTCTTCTTTCTAGTTTTGTTGATTCCTAACTTGGTTGGATTGGTTAAAGAGGCACAAATATCAGATTCTGAGTGTGTGACTATGGGGTCGAGACTCAATGGTGGGGAGACCATTGAGGGTTGGGAACTGAATGGAGATTCAGTTTTCTGTTTTCAGAATCAGATTGTTGTACCAGTTGCTTTTCATGAGGATCTTCTCAGGGCAGATCATCCTTCCAGGTGGGATGTTCATCATGGAATTCAGAAAATGTATAAATATTTGAAAGTGTAGTTCTTGTGGGATGGTATGTAAATAGGAGTGGATGAGTTTGTTTCGAGATGCTTGACTTGTCAACAGGTCAAGGCAGAGCATCAGAGGCCAGCTGGAATGTTGCAGTCTTTACCAATCCCTATTTGGAAGTGGGAGCAAATAGCAATGGATTTTGTTACAGGTCTCCCAAGAACGGTTAGAAAGCACGTTGGTTGATAGAGGATCGGATAATGAATTTGGCCCATTTCATCCCAATTCGTGAATCTCATACGGTGGAGGATCTATCCAAAATCTATATCCGAGAGGTGGTAAAGAGGTATGGTGTTCCAGTTTCGATTGTATCAGATAGAGATCCTAGATTTACATCTCATTTCTAGAAATCCTTACACCAGTCCCTTAGAACTAAGTTGACTATGAGAATAACGTATCACCCTCAGATGGATGGTCAATCCCAGAGGATGATACAGACTTTGGAGGATATGTTACGGGATTGTGTCATTGATTTTTGTGGCTCATGGGAGGAAAATTTGTCATTGGTTGAGTTTTAGTACAGTAACAGTTATCGGGCATCCATACATATGGCTCTGCTGGAAGCGTTGTATGGGTGGTCGGGTCATTCTCCACTATGTAGGGTGGAAACGGGTGAGTCCTCAGTGGTTGGACCAAGCCTTGTCCATAAGACTACAGAGAAGATCAAATTGATCAGGAAGAGAATGGAGACGACTCAGAGTCATCATAAATCGTATTCAAATCATTATCGATGGTCGTTGTCGTTCCAGGTGAGTGATCATGTTTTCTTGAGGATCTCTCCTAGGTTGGGACATCATCGGTTTGTGAAGCAGGGAAAGTTATATTCGGTGTATATTTGGCCTTTTAATATTCTTGAATGGGTTAGTGAGGTGTCTTATTTATAGAGTTAATATTTTCATTATTATTAATATGTTTTTCAATGATTTAATCCCTCTCAATTATTCAATTTGAGTATATTTTCAACATTTATGTGGTTTTGGTGTATTTTGGGCTTAAATGTGAAATGGGGTAATTCTGTAAAATTGAAAGTAATAAATAGATTTTGTTTTTTGCAAATAACATTGATAATATTTGTCCAATTGAAGTGAATATTTTTTTTAGGCTTCATATGCTTGTGGGATTCAAATTTGTCTTCTGGACCAAGACCCAATTAGAAACCCAATGGTACAGAAAAATCAATCAAGTAGAGAACTCAGTGTTGATGGCATAATAGACCCCACCGCATTAAATCATCAATATCTCATTCATCCGACATTAGAATGAGGTTATTCTAGCTGGTGTCGACATAAGACATTCAAAGGACAACTCAAAATAAATTTTATAAAATATGATGCTCATCAAGGCCTCTTTTTTTCACGTCCAAGTGGAGTGGGTGAAACAATTTTTGGCGTCCAGAAAAGTAATGGTCATTAAGTCGGCAATATATTTATTTAAACCTTTCCAATGACTCTCATATTTATACGGTCGATATCCAACATCATTTACAACATTCTATAAGAATGTACCTCAGTGAGTTTAGGCCGGATGGTGGGAAGAATAGAGGAAAACTTCTGGAGGATAGATTCTGGAGGATCAAATTTATGTTCTTTCTTTTATTTTATTTTACACTTCTTAGTATTGTAATGTATTATTATTTCACCTTATTCACAATTAACTTTAACATGGTGGGGTAAAATTATGTGTGATTGGGGAAGGAGAGGTTTTCCATTTTTTATTTCATGAGTTCTTTCTATTCATGTTTTAAAATCCTCTTTTCTCTTCTGCGAATCAATTTCAATTTCTTATTACAGTTTCTATTATCATGTACGATTATATCTGATTTTAGATTCTGTTGTTTATTTATATTTGGTAAATGATCAATATCTCCCTCCACTAGGTTCTAATTTATAAATTATGGAATATACCAGGACTTAGTGGTGAATTACTCAGTGATCACTAGTATGTGTGTGAGGAGTAGTGAATGTTCTTGATTGCTTGGGATAAACAAGACCCGATTGGGAATTGCCTAAGGTAATTGGGGGTATTAACTACAACTCTATTACACATTGGAAGGATAGTATACCAATCTGATGTTTTAGTAAGGTACATTCTCACATTTTTATTTAACTAAGGGATTGAGAAGAAACAATTGTGTATTCTCACTCTTAACAATTTAGCAGAAGAAAATTGGGTAAAGTGAACTGTGATAGAATTACATTTGGAAAACAGACCCTAACCTAATCACCATTTCATATCCCTGATTTAGATCCCATAATTTGTCAAAAAAATTAAACTTTCACATAATTTCTTTACTTTATTTAGTTTCATTCTTTTATTTTCCCAATCAAACAATTTACAAAACAACATCACTTCTTTCTCTTATTTTAAGAGACAAACACTTTTGTTGAGAAATCCTCTCTGGAGACAACCTAGTTAACCCAATATATATATTTTAACTTAGGTTATATTTGTTTTTTCCACACCCCACGATAGGAACGTGTCAAAACTCGAAGTAGTTGTCAGGGAGGTAGTGCCAACATTTCTTTTCTTTTCTTTCCTTTCTCTTTTCATCTTTTCTCTTCAAAATTGCATGACACGAACCTCAAAAACTGATCCTTTACACATAGATCCTGAAATTTAAAGAACCTTTTTGAATAGATATATAAACCTTAATTTGCAATCTGAATATGAGGAAGTTCCCCTTGCAGACTCAAGTGAAACCTCTAGTGTTCACTCTGAGCCTGTCATCATGGCTGAAAATCAAAACCAAACACTTAGAGACAGATGTGCACCACAATTCCTTAATCAAAACAATCAACTTTCCATGCCAGTGTTACAAAATCATTTTGAAATGAAACCTAACATGATTCCTTTGCATCCAAAGTTTCATGGTTTGGCTGGTGAAGATCCAAAAAAACACATTAAATAGTTCACACAAGTTTTCTTAACATTCATACCCCGTGCAATTACTGAGGAGAAGGTAAAGTGGAAGACATTTCTGTTTTCATTGGATGGAGCTACTAAAGAATGGTTGTACGGCCTACAACCAGGAGAAGTACATGACTAGAATGACCTGATAAGATTTTTCATGCAAATATTCTTCCCCACCTCAAGAAGCACATCCATTCGGAAGGAAATCTACGCCATGCGACATTCATCTGGAGAAACCCTTTACGAGTGCTGGGAGATATTTAAGAAGCTATGTGCCATCTTTACACATCAAGACATTTAGGAACATCACTTTCTTGTCTTATTCTATCAAGGAATACTAGACAATGACAGAAACCTTCTTGTTGCATCATCTGGAGGTGCACTGATAGATGAGTCACCAGAAGAAGCCAAGGGCTTGATTGAGAAGATTTCCCAGAACTTGCAGCAGTTTGGAACAAGTGGTATTCATGAGGTACACACTTCTCATCCATCACCCTTATTAGAAACTAGGATTTAAGAGTTTACTAGTATGATGAGACAGATGGCCTTGAAACAAGTGAGTGAACAATAAGCACCGGCTAAGGTATGTGGTTTATGCTCATCACCTGATCATTTTACTAACCTATATTCTAAAATACAGGGAATGGAAACATGTGTGGAAGCCTTTCTACCAAGGTCGTTCCAAAAAATTCAAGGATGGATAGATTCTAACCATGTTGAATATGGGTTTGGAAATCCAAAGAATCAAGGTAGACCTCTGTACCAAAACCATTTTCAAAACCAACCACCACTCCAAAATCAATTCCAGAACCCACCACCATTTCAACAAAAGCATTTTTATAACCATCCTTCTTACCAAAAACCAACCACTTTCCAAAGACCTTATGAGCATCCATCCACTAGTGCACAACCTCCAATTCAAATCCATCAGCAAAAAATCTGAGTTTGAGGGGTTGAAGGACACTTTTAAAAATTCTTCCAACAAGTTTGAAAGTATCATGGACTTTCCGACCAAAAATATAGGTAAAATACCTTCCCATACAATCCCAAAAACAAAGGAGAATGTTAGTATTATAACTACAAGAAGTGGAAAATAACTCCCACCACCATCCACCATTGAACCTGAAACAAGAATACCTGATCTAGGAGAGAGTGAAATTGGAAATGATGAAAATTCTATGAAAAGGCATCAGTAAGAAGATAAGAAAGAGGAAGAGGAGAGGAATAGGCCAAGGAAGAAGAAACAAGAAACACCATTTCAAAGGAAACAAAGGGAGAATAAAGATATACCACCACCATTTCCATCAATGATGATTGATTCAAAGAGGTTGCAAGAAGAAACATTGCAAAAAGAAATTCTGGACACCTTCCAGAAAGTGGAAATCAACATACCTCTTCTTGAAGCACTCAAAAAAATTCCAAAGTATGCTAAATTTTAGAATTATATATTCTTCAAGAAGAGGAGACTTCAAGGGAATTAGAGGATTAGTTTGGGAAGAAGTGTCTTAGCCCTTATCACGCCACAATTTCCAACCAAATGCCAAGATCCAGGGACGTTTTCTATTCCATGCACCATTGGATCATTAAATTTATCTAATTATTTGTGTGATTTAGGTGCATAAATTAATGTATTGCCTCACTCAGTATATACTTCTTTGCATATGGGAGACTTGAAGCCCACAAGAGTGGTGGTCCAGGTTGCAAATAGATCTACAGTTTTCCCAGCAGGAGGTCTGAAGGATGTCCTGGTAAAAGTCAAAGATCTTTTATTCCTTGTTGAATTATATATATTGAATATGGAAAATGATAGGATCCCAACACACTCACCCATAATTTTTGGAATTACTTTCTTGAAAATGGCCAAAACCATCATCAATGTCCATGAAGGGACACTTACCATGGAGTTTGGAGACAGCATTGTCCACTTTAATATTTTAAAATCCATGAGGCACCCATCAGATGATCATTAAATCTTCACACTCTCCCATGAATATGGTACATAAACAGTTGAATAATTAGGTATGTTTCATGAATTCTTATCATTAGGAGATAATTTTTCCATTAAATATGTCATTGAACATATGGATTCCCAAACTCCTAGAGATTCTGATTTCTTATTGGAAAAAGAGGTAAAATCTGATTTCTTTGATAATTTGTTAAATGATGATGAAGATGATATGATTTATTTTGTGTAGGATGTCAAACCATTGGAATTGGGGAACCTCAATTTAGTTTCATCCCTTGACCACCCCCTGATCTAAAATTAAAATCACTCCCCACTAATTTAAAATTTGTTTACCTTATGGAGGGGGAGAAATTACCCGTAATAATTGCCAATAATCTATCTGAAACTCATTAAAAATAATTAATTGAGATTTTGAGATAGAATTTCCAAGAAATAGGGTGGAGCTTCGGTGATATCCCTAGAATAAACCCAAAAATTTTCTCACATAGAATTTTTCTTGAGGAAGAGTCCAAACCTGTCAGACAACCCCGAAGGAGGCTGAACCCCACCCTAATGGAGTTTGTGAAAAAAGATATTGAGAAGTTATTAGAATCTTGGATCATTTATCCAATATCATATTCAAAATGGGTTATCCCCATCCACATAGTCCCAAAGAAAACTTTCCTAACCATTGTGTGGAATGAACAAAATGAATTAATCCCTGTGAGAATTCTGAATAGCTGGAGAGTATGCATAGATTTTAGGAATTTGAACAAGGTCACTCGAAAAGATCATTTTCATATCCCTTTCATTGATCAGATTCTATAGAGGTTGGTAGGCAAACCACATTATTGCTTTTTGGATGGACTTTCAGGTTATTTTCAAGTACCCATTGCTCTCAAGGATCAAGAGAAGACTACCTTTACTTGTCCTTTCAATACTTTTGTATACAAAAGGATTCCATTTGGATAATGTAATGCCCCATTTTGAAAAGTGTCATTTTATGGTTGAGAGAGGAATTTTCCTTGGGCATGTCATTTAACACAAAGGAATTGAGGTTGATAAATCAAAAATCAAAGTGATAAATTCTTTACCTTACCCAACTTGTGTAAAACATGTTAGATCATTTTTAGGACATACAGGATTCTACAAGAGGTTTATCAAAGATTTTAGTAAGATTTCTCTCCCTATCTCTAGATTAATTTTGAGAGATGCTGATTTTGATTTCAATGGTTCATGTAGGGAATCCTTTGATGAGTTGAAAAAGAGATTGATTACACCACCAGTAATGCAGTCACCCAATTGGGAAGAACCATTCGATCTGATTTATGATGCTTCAAACCAAGCTGTTAGAGAAATCCTATCTCATAGAACTAAGGGAAGGCCACAAGTCATTTCATATGCCTCGAAAACCTTATATGCGCCCAATTCCGCTGCACAACAACAGAAAAAGAGTTTTTAGCAGTTGTTTTTTCTTTAGAAAGATTTAGATCATATCTTCTTTGAACTAAAGTCATTGTGTTTTCTGATCATGCAGCTCTTAGGTACTTGATGAAGAAGGTTAAAGAAAAATCAAGGCTTTTGAGATGGATGCTATTACTACAGGAGTTCAACATATAAATCCAAGATGAGAAGGGATTTGAGAACCAAGTGGCTAATCACTTAAGTAGACTGCCTAACACAGTTAAAGTTGAAATTCCAGACACTGAACCACTAAACGATCACCTTCCAGGAGAGTGGTTGTACTTTATTGATGGATAAGTATACTGGTATACTGACATGGTCAATTATCTGGTAACATCTCATGTCCCATCTCATATAAATTCTCACCAAATTCACAAATTGAAAGCTGAATCTAGATATTACATCTGGGATGATCCATTTCTATGGAATATTTTCAATGACCAAATGATAAGAAGATGTTTTCCTAAAAATGAATTTGATTCCGTCTTTAAGTTTTTTCACACATTAGCTTGTGGAGGTGACGTTGGACCTTAAAAGACAGTAAGGAAGGTTTTAGAATCTAGACTTTATTGGCCAACACTTTTCAAAGATTCTCCTGAATTTTGTAAATGGTGTGAAAAATGTCAATTTACAGGAAATATTTCAAAGAGATAAGAAATTCCCCAAAAGCTACATAATTTTTTTAAAATATTTGAAGTTTTGGGGATAGATTTTATAGGCCCTTTCCCAATGTCATTTGGAAATTCTTATATTCTGCTTGCTGTTGATTATGTTTCCAAATGGGTGGAAGCAGAAGCTACCAGGACTGACGATGCTAAAGTTGTTTGTGATTTTGTCCGGGTGAACATATTTTGTCGGTTTGGAGTTCCCAGATCCATAATTAGTGATCAAGGGACTCACTTTTTTAATTTTAGAATAGAGTCTTTGTTAAAAAAGTATGGGGTGCATCATAAAACATCAACTACATATCATCCACATACTAATGGGAAAGCTAAAGTTTCCAACTGGGAAATCAAAGTAATTTTGGAAAATAATGTTAATACAAATAGGAAGGATTGGATCCAAAGGTTAGAAGACACATTATGGGCTGATAGGACAGCCTACAAAACCACAATTGGAATGAGTCCATATAGGCTGATTTATGGGAAATGTTGTCACCTACCTGTGGAATTGGAACACAAGGAATACTGGGCTGTGAGGAAGATGAATCTGGATCTTGAAAGTAATGGAAAAGAAATAAGATCGCAGTTACAGGAGCTGGAAGAAATTATAATGGAAGCATTTGACAA
The DNA here is from genome assembly GCA_963277665.1 of Viscum album. Classification (NCBI taxonomy): domain Eukaryota; kingdom Viridiplantae; phylum Streptophyta; class Magnoliopsida; order Santalales; family Viscaceae; genus Viscum; species Viscum album. Next base: position 1,398,666,371 of record OY728121.1, on the reverse strand, counting down.
TTCCAAGATTTACAATGAAAGAACAAGAGTGGCTCATGACAAGCTGATCCAACCAAAAGACATCCATCCTGGATACACAGTGTTCTTTTTCAATTCAAGACTCAAACTGATTCCAGGTAAACTTCATTCCAGGTAGGAAGTTCCATTTATAGTTACTCATGTATATCCTTTTAGTGTTGTGAAGATTATGAAGTATGGAGCACAAGATCCATTCACTGTTAATGGGAACAGGTTGATGAAATTCCTTGGGACCATGCCATCTGAGCCGATGGAGGAGATCACACTCCTCTAACCTATTTATCAATAAACTCCATCAGGTCATAGCTCTTATTTATATTTTCTTTATTTTTGTGATTCAATTTCAAATATTCTAATGTTTTAAATCCATTTGAATGTTTTTTGGACACTACATCATTTAATTGTGGGGGAGGGAACCTTTGTAGTTTCGTATTTTTATGTGTTGTTTGTTTTCCTATTTATTTTAAAAACATGTGTATGTTTCAAATTTTGTGTGTTTATTTTTAAATATTTTGTGGTTTTTTGAAACTTTTGAGCATAAATTATTATCTTTGACATTTTTGAAACCCATTTCCATGGGAGAAATAATTTATTCCATGAAACTGAGTTTAAATGAATGATAAAAATGACATTGTTTCAAGTTCAATTCTTTGGGAATTTCATGAAAAATACTTTTTTTTTGAATCACATGCCACATATCATTGTCTTTATATTTTAAATCACAATCCAATGAGGCTTCTGAACCTATTATTTTCATGTTCTTTACAATCACCTCACTTCTTGAGAGAACCAAACCATGCTTGTTTTAACCATAATTTGATTTATTCCTTTCAAAACTTGAGGGTTTGAGGTACATGTATTTTAAATGATTGAGGCATTTCATTGGTTTAAAAGCCCCCTTTTCAAGATACTTCATTTCATAATGGCAGGTATTTAACATTTAATCCTTGTTGCCCATAGAAGTCATGAACAACCTATTAGGTTAGCCATATTACAAGCCAATATTCCCTATCCAACTAGCTCTTGAAGTGAAATTTCATGATCTATTTGAACATAAGTGTGGGGGGAAGATGTATTGTATTTTACTACCTTATTTGGGGATACTTTGGGTGAAAATAAAATGTTGAAGAGATGTTATTTCTACTGAAAAAAAAAATCAATTTTCTGAAAGATGTGCCTTTTTTTGGAGCTTTCATGATGAGAGAAGTTGTGACTTTCTGGAGCTTCTAATGAAGAAAGAAAGTTGTGCCTTTTTGGAGCTTTCAAGAAATATTATATTTGAGGAGATTGAAATTTTTTATACTGAAAAGACTAACTGTGTGAACATTCCTTCATATTCCATGATGAATGAGGTGCTTTTCTACGTAGGGGAGTGAAGTGGAGACCATACTTCTGTAAAAATTAGAGTAATGCAATTTTGCATCCAAAAGAGCCAAGCCCTCTTCATTCAGCCTCATAATTTTCACATCTAAATCCTACCAACCTAAATCCATAAAACAACCTTGAAAATGCCTCATGATAAACATATGTCTTTGACTCACATCAGGTGGAGATGTACTAATTTATCAAGCCTATGGTGGCCCTTGTATGAGTTTGGATTAGAAAGACATTGCTAAACAATTGAAATTTGTGTGATGAGAGATAATGAAAGTTAGCTAAGTGTTTTGTGTGCATAGGAGGATAAATTAATAGTAAATATATTGATTATATTAAATTAAGAACATGAAATAATAGTTTTTGAGGAGGCATGATATATTTTGTTTCTTGTTGTCAAATTGGTGGATCTCATGGATATTTGTTTTGAATTTACTTTGTTTTTATTTTGATTATGACTTCTCCAGGAGTCTAAGTGATAAGTGTGTAGGAATTGATAGAGTTAATATTTTTATTATTATTAATATTTTTTTCAAATATTTAATCCTCTCAGTTATTCAATTTGAGTATATTCGCACCATTTATGTGTTTTGGTGTATTTTGGGCATAAATGTGAAAATGGGGTAATTTTGTAAAATTGACAGTTTTATATAGCTTCAGTTTTTCAGGAATAATTTTGATAATATTGGTCCAATTGAAGTGAATCTTATTTTTAGGCTTCATATGCTCGTGGGGTTCAAATTTTTCTTCTTGACCAAGACCCAATTCGAAACCCAATGATATAGAAAAATCAATCAAGTAGAGAACTCAGTCTGGATGGCATAATAGACCCCACCGCATTAAATCAACAATATCTCATTCATCTGACCTTATAATGAGTTTCTTCCAGCTGGTGTCAATAGAGGACATTCAAAGGACAGCTCACAATAAAGATTATAAAATATGAGGCACATCAAGGACTCTTTTTGGCACGTCCAAGTGGAGTGGGTGAAACAGTTTTTGGTGTCTAGAAAATTAATGGTCATTGATTCTTCCATATATTTCTTTAGACATGTCCAATTGGTCTAAAATTTATAGGTTCTATAGGAAAATTAATTTCCAACATTCTATAAGAAGGGACCTCAGTGATTTTAGGCCATCTAGTGGTCCCAACAGAGGCAAACCTCTGGAGGACAGATTCTGAAGGATCAAATTTATGTTCTTTCTTTTCTTTGTTTTAAACTTCTTAGTATTGTAATGTATTATTATTGCCTCTTATTCACAATCACCCTTACATGTGTGAGGAGTAGTGAATGTTCTTTATTGCTTGGGATAAATAAGACCTGGTTGGGAATTGCCTAAGATAATTGGGGGTATTCGCTATAACTCTATTACACATTGGAAGAAGAGCAGAACAATATGAGGTTTTAGTAAGGTTTTTTCTCACAATTTTGTTTTGACCAACAGAGTGAGAAGAAACAATTGTGGATTCTCACTCTTAACGATTTAGCAGAAGAGAATTGGGTAAAGTTAACTGCGATAGAATTACAATTGGAAAACCAACCCTAACATAATCCACATTTCATATCACTGATTTAAACCGCATCATTTGTCAATTTGTTTTTAAACTTTTCCTTAATTGCTTTAATTTATTTACTTTATTTCTTGTATTTTAAAAATCAAACAATTTCAAAAACAACATCACTTATTTCTCTTATTTTAAGTGACAAACACTTTTGTTGAGAAATCCTCTCTGGAGATAACCTAGGTAACCCACCATAATACATTTTATCTTAGGTTATATTTGTTTTTTCCACACCCCATGATAGGAACCTGTCACTTATCATTTCGATTTTCCACCTAGGTTCAGTGTGGTGCACCATGTGTTTCATGTGTCGCAGTTGAAAAAGTATCAGTCGGATCGTGACCATGTGATTCGTTGGGTTCATGTTGAACTAGAACCGGATTCTTCATTGGTGCACATGCCAGTGCGGGTTGTGGATAGGAATGATATTGTCTTATGAGGTAAAAGAATCGGTTTAGTTCATGTTTTTTGGCAGCATGGTCAGATTCAAGTGGAGACTTGGGAGTGGGAGAAAGAGATGGTCAGGCAGTAGCCCGAGCTCTTTCGGCAAAGGGCGGGTTCACAACTTTCTGAGGACGGAAAGTCCAATGGTGGGGAGAATGTAGCACCCCCTATTTGAGGTATGTAGCCTTTTTTATGCCTTTTTATGTGTTTAAAGTGAATGGGATGAGTTGGAAATAGGTTAGGAGAGTTTGGAATGGTTTTAGATGAGTTTGGAGGCTTTTCTATGGGTGCACGGTTTGAGCACGGTTAGGGGAAACCGTGCGGATGCTCCAGGAAATCGTGCAGGGGGAGACAGTAGGATTCGCATGGCCTACGCATGGTTTTCCAAATCGTGAAATGCAACCATGTGGACCCTTGCTCCCGATGCAGTAGCATGTGCGCAGTTAGTGCATGGTTTGCCAAACCGTGTGGGCTAACCGTGCAACCACTTAAAATAGGGTTTTAAAACCTAAGTTCACTCAGTATTGCCTCATTCCTCTCCAAATCCTCTACCAACCGAGCCTCGCGCGTGTTTTTCTACTCTCAAATGTCGGAGGGGCTCTCCCACACGTTTTAGAAGTAAATCAAAGGGGTTTCGTGGTGATTTGGTGGCAGTTCTTCTTGGTTAAGTCTCCTCTCATCATTCATTGTGGTTTCCTCTAGATCTATGTCTCCCACTTTCTTGGTTTTCTAGATCTACACTTTTTGTGCGTAGATCTATGGTTTTTGTGGCCTTGGATGATGATTTTAAGGCTTCTGAATGTTAGGGAATGGGATCAAGAGAGGTTTCGGTGGTGTGGTGGCCGGATTTGAGGTGTGGTTTCTTGTGGGTCAATTTCTTAAGATCCCTAAAGGTAGGTGTCTTCTCTCTCGACTCCACATGGTTAGAACTAGTGGCTCATTATATACAATTAATTTTTTGTGCTGAAAAATTAATTGGGATTTGTTGTGCGAAATTGCTTTGAAATCTCTTGGGTGATGTTTTGGGGATTTTTGGGATAAAGGGGGTTTTATGGTGAAATTCTTTTGTTGTGGATTTTAAAATGGATATTTTAAAATGGGATTCTATGGTTGATTTGTGAAAATTATTTATGGAAATGGTTTTCAATAAAGAGTTTGTTTTATTAAATAGTTGTTTGGTATGGAAAATGGTTTTCAATAAATGGGTGATTTATTGAAGTGGGTTGATATGCAATGGAATTGGTTGATTGCATGATGTTGTGACCTTGATGGGTTTAAGCTTGTTTTTTATTTATTAGAATATTGTGTGGAAGTGGGTGGGAAGTATCACTATAAAAGGTGATGAATAGTAGATGGAAGAACTACCATGTGGGTAGTGGTCGGGAAGTACCGCTAGTTGTGAATGGGTGAATGGGTTGGGCGGAAGTCCCACCATTTTGGTTGTTTGTTATGAAATGATTTGAAAGTTGGAAATTACTGTGCTAGTGTGTAAATGATGAAATGGCTTTTGGCATGTTTGGTTGGATTTCCCTTGGTTGCTTGGTTTGGGTGTGATGGCTTGGTATGGGCGTGTTTGTCTTATGAAAATGGTTGCACTTGTGATTTATTTTATATAAATTGTTTTATATAAATGTGCTAATGGTTTTATGCTAGTACTCACCCCCTTCTTTGGAACCTTGGTTTCTTTGCAGATATTGTGTATCGTGATGTGGGAAAAGGTAAATCATCATCCTCCTTTTTTGTTTGGTATTCCACGTAGTACTCTGAGTTTGTGGTGTTGCTTTGGTTTTGGGTTGTATGGTGAAACAACTTGGTTGTATTTTAGGAATTCATATTGGAATGTTTCATTGACATGCATCATATAGTGGTAGTTAATGGATGGTTTGGTTAGTTTTTACTTAAGGGAAAATCATTCCCCAATTTGATCTTGAAGCCCTCGACATTTATTGCCAGCCTTTGGCATCTTGGAAACGTCGGTTAAGGATAAGTATCCCTCACTGCCTCCTCAAGAAAATGAGTTAGGGGTGGGGTTTTACTATAGTACCCTTCCTTTACCTATATTTAAATACACAACAAGTTCTACACAGCACTGAAGGGGTACGTAGGGTGTGATCTCAATAAGATCAGTACGATCTCACCATTGTTTTCCATATAAATTATTCATAAAACAATCCAAATATTCTCAAATTTAAATAAAACAATTCATGATAATCAGTTAAATAGTTTCTATATCAAAACCATGGTAATACATTTTCCCCTTTATCCAAAGTTCTAAATAATTCCGGTAAAATAGTTTCAAAGAAAATTAGGTGTATATATAAGAAGTCAAATCACAGAATTGATCACATATCATATCAAATAAAAATCATTCCAAACCAATTCACATGTGAAATAATACTAAGAATCACAATAGGTTAGTCTAGCTAGGACACTCATACCAAAACATAGCAAGTTTCTTGCATAAATTCTCTAGTTATTTTCATCAAATATAGAGAATAGAGGAAGATTTAAGAAGAAAACCTTCCAATGGGTCTAACAATTCCCTAGAACAATGGGACAAGGGAGCAAAGGAACACCCCATGAGTGACCCCCCCCCCACCCCCAATAGTATCAATGGATGAGCCCTATTACTATACTTTCCACCTAAATACCCAATCCTTCCCATGTGAAACATTTTCCAAAACCATTTCATAAAAACCAAGCTTTTCAAACCATTTCATAAATCTATTTCACAATGCTTTGAAAATACCTTCTCTTTTACAAAAATTAAGGGGAAACCCATATTTTCCAGAAAACCCATTTCCACACACAAAATTCAATCATATAAATTTATTTATAAACAATTTATAAAACCAGAACAATATAGTTCATCAAAAATAGGCTAGATACAGAACCACCAACCTCAAACTAAGGTTGCACATTCCTACAATAGGATCCACCAATATGGAAGAACAAAATCAAAACAACAGAGGTCCTAGAATCAATCCTTATATCTCAGAATCAAAATAATAAGAAAAATGGTTTAAAATGAAGATAACACAATATGTAACTCAATAATCTCAGATGTCACACCACAATAAAAAAAGGTCATCCAACAGAGGAAGATCACACAACAACTCTATGAAGGATCAATAAAATTAACACCACAAGACCAATTGGTCTGAAATCAATGTGAAACATCACTTATGTGACCAATGGAAATGAATAAGAAATGAAGATCACTTACCATGAGAGATGAGGTGTTACGACAATAAAGATCAATCACTGAATGATGTGATTTAGAAGGATAAGAGATCCCCAAAATTTTCTGGGAGAGCACCTAGGTCTTGAGAGAGAAGATTCATGTTGAATGAAAAATTAATCACATACACAATTCCCTAAAAATCAATAATACTAAAACATTCATGACAAGAAAACATTTCCTGAAGTTAATTTCTTAATTAAAAAAGGATGATAAAATTGAATTACCTCAAATTAAAAACCATACTTCAACCATTTCATGATGTTAACCTAATTCTCTATGTGTAAAAATTTCATACATAGGACTATTTCATGACATCCACCCAAAAAAGGTTTCACATTATGTAAACCATTAATGATCTAAAAACATCCAGAAGATAGTAATAAACTAGATTCTACAAAAAAACCCAAAAAATCTATGGTGTAATCCAAACTCAAAAAGAACCTTTCAAATCATTTAAAACATTCATACCAAAACCCCATAAATTCCAACAAACATACATACCCAAAAATTAGGTCATTTTCCTTAATAAAGGCTCCCCATATTTAGAAGAACCAAAACACACCCAAATAAATATCAAAATGAAAAATATAGATGATAAATAACAAGAAGTGTCCAATTGAATATTAAAAACTCCGCATCATAAGAATTTATGTCTATGTAAAGTCATGTGGAAGAATGATGTCCATAAAAGTATGAGGCCAATTAATACCTCAACAAGGACTCGTGGTCCCATGTATTATTATAATATGATTCATGTATCCATAGTACTATATCTAATGGAATCAACATCCCATGAAATACCCTTTATTGAAAGTCAGTGATATATATTGGCTTCTCCATAATAGAAATTTCTGGATCCAAAACAATCTCTTCCCAACTAAAAACTTGAGATGGATAGGGATGGTACTTTTTGGGATGAGATATGTGCAAAGAACCATGAATCCCCATCAACTAAATAGGAAATTCACACTAATAAGAAACCTGGCCATGCTTCTCAGTGACAACAAATGGTCTAACATATCTGAGGGATAACTTTCACTTTTTTCCAAGATATTAGTGACCTAACTGATGAGAAATTTTCAATAAAACCTAATCACCAATGAAAAACTCTAAAGGGAATTTCTAAAAATAATTATATGATTTCTTCCCACTCGTCTCTATAACTAGATGTCAATATATATCCCAAATATTCATAGTTTTCTCCTAAATGATACTCAATTATATAAGAGTTCCCTATCCCACCTCTTCCCAAAAAAGTGGTCACCTTCAAGAAACAGGCTTTAATAATAGCCTACAAGATATACATAGAATGATCTATCTGACTGACTATTTGTGAATGTTAAGTTGTACTCAACCTAACATGATCCCCCATCACCTCCTAGATAATCTTACATAACCATGAAGTAACCCTAAGATCCCTTTCCAAAAACAATGGTATATGTAACTCCATGAAACCCCACAATCTTTTACACATGTAGCTTATGCATGTCTTTAAATTTTGTGGTGTCCCTAATTAGAATGAATTGATATGACTTCTTCAACCAACCAATCACCACCAAGATAGAAATTTTCTCTTGTATAGTCCTATGTAATCCAAAAACAATGTTCGTGGACACAACTTCCCATTTCTAATCTAGCACCCGAAGAGGTTGGAGAAACCCAAAAGGTTTCAAATGCTCTATCTTTTTCAATTGGCATGTGTAATAGTGGGACACAAAATCTATATGGTCGTGCTTCATACCCGGCCACCAAAATCAATGTATCATTTCATAATACATCTACATTGTTCTCATATTAGTGTCCCATGAGAAACAATGATAGTCAAAAAGACTATGCTCCTCAAAGATTCTAGGATGAAAAAGAATTCCCCAAAATGGGGAATTTAATATAAAGGGAGAAACCAATTAGAAATGGTCTCCCTATCATATAGGGTTTCTTGAACTCCTATGAATTTATCGTCCTACTTCTTACCCTAAAAATTGACTCAAGGAAAGATGAAAATAATGGAACCCTGGTTAGTATCATAACTAAAACATCCTCCTCAGTATATAGGTGAAATAGATCAAAGAGTCCAACACGGTTTGAATCCTCCTTTAATTATAGAATAGCCTGTGATACTATTTTCCTACTAAGAGTGTCTATAGTGATATTCCACTTTCTCAAGGTGTATGTGATTTTGAAGAAAAACTCCTAAAGGTATTCCAGCCACTACCTTTATCTGAAATTCAGTATTTATGAGAAAATATATAGATCTAACTCTTACGGATAGAAAACACTATGAAGCTCTCCCTAGAAAAGATAGTGATTCTATCCATTAAGCACTTGAATACCCATGATAAGCTCTAAATCATGGGTAGGGAAATTATTATCATGTTTTCAAAGACGGTGAGAGACCTAATGTAAGGACCTAACCTAGTTGTCCAAAGTCGGTGCCTTATTTTAATACATTAGAATATAAACAATGAATATTCATCCCGAAGGAAAAAATAGTTTAGTAGCTTTTGGAAACAAGATACATATATAAGTTAAACATTACATATTGAAATGAAAACAACACTAATTTATTCCTTTAGAAACATCCATGATTCCAAGATTATGCATGCATGTAATTCATAATTTACATCTTCATATCTTGATAAAATTAAACATAAGAAAGGGGTGAGCTCAAATTCTCATTAAGAGTAAGAAATACAGTGGATGATACCGTAAATATTAGAAATGGTGAATAACTGAAAACACATTCCTTTAAAAAATAAACTTCAACATAATATGGTAGGAATATAAACTGAGTAAATATTTCTATAATATAACATAATAATGGGTATTCTACTAGTTAAATAACCACATGAACTTTTAATTACAATCTTCATAATGTGGTAAGTGCATATGTTGGACATTCTGAAGCATTTTTTCAAGGCCTCGGGTGTAACACCCGAGATTTTTATGAGTAATATTTTGTTTTTTATATATAATCAAAGGAATCTTTCACTACATACTAGCTTGGCTTACTTTACACGCAATCGCGACCTTCCTCGATAGCTTGTGTCGTACGCAATACCGAGTTTCACTAAACAACGATATGATATTAAAATATTATTAAAACTAGCCGTTATGAATAGTAATAACCACTTTTTGAAATTTTATAAATTTTATTTTTTAAAATGGACTTCATTTTTGGATTCGGAATACCGAAATTAGCCTAGGGTGAAATTTTGGTATTTTTCTGAAAACTTTCAATTTTTGATGAATAGTGAAACCACTAAGTGGTAGGTTAAAAACTGAATTTTGCATAAAACTTAATTTTACCGCTTCTGTGAATGGAATTTCGAAAATCCGACAGACACGGTTGATATCATTAAGTAAAATGTGGTTCAATGAGATAAAAATAATTTTTTGTTAATAGTAACTTTTTACTTTTTTTTACCGCGGTTAATAGTAAATAGGGTAACTAAGGGTAAATATGATATTACTATTACCCTAACACATGTCCTAATTCTATTGGATAAGTGTAATTCGACGAAAAACAACCTTATGAATAAAATATGACCATTTAGGCCCACTTGGGTTAGATTAGGACATTTATTATTAATTTATTTAAAGAAGGGTTAAAATAGTTAAAATCAAAGTTTAATAAGAAAATCATTTTTAATATGGGGTTATACATAAGATAAATTCGACTATAAATATTCATTAGAAAGATAAAACTATTTCCTACATAATGGTATTTTATTTATAATTTTTAGACATTAAATAATTTAATTTATTTATGACACAATTATGATGCAGTAATTATCTTATTTATGAAATATTGACACAATTGATGTTATAAACACAAAAATAAATGTAATTTGAGACTTTTTATGAATTAAAAAAATTTTATAGGTTACTATGATATATTAGTGTTGATTTAATAAACTTGGTTCGAACATTTAATTCTGTTATGACTTTCACAAAAATCATATATCAAATAGTGTCAAAATTGACACAAAATAGTTTTTAAATCAAATATTATATTATTAATTGTTATTTTATTCCTAAAAATCTAAGGTTAGGCCAAATGACTTAGATAAGGATATATATATTAATAATAAACAATTTGGGGTTCGTTTGGCATGTTATAGTAAGTGTATTAACCATATAGTGAAAGAAAACAAAAAGACATGGTAAAAGTTAAATTATTTAACTTAGAGTTAAATCTAATTGATAAGGTTAAAATAATACCCTAAACTTGTCTAAATCCTATTGGTTGATAGTATTTAGACCCTTCCCCACTTTATCTTCAAAATAAGACCCTTTGGAACCATTATAAACCGATTTTGACTTTAATATAAAATAATATTTTGAGATATTCCTAAGGTGCCCCTCTCCTCCCTTATAAAAGGGAACCTCCTCCCCCTCCTCCTCACACCAAATTGAGCAGTCAAGCTCGGCCAACCCCTGCCATATTCTCCTATCCACTTCCCTAGAATAATCCTAGAGGTCCTAGTCTTCTTCAAATACCAATCTTAGTTCCCTAAGTGGAGGATTCAAAGAGGCGTTCCAAAGAAGAGGTAATATCCATTACCGATCTTTTCAATTTATTTCTTCTTCAACTTCTTCTTCTTTAGTTGTTTCATTATAAAGTAATAACATCAGTATTACTTACATACTGATATGTTATTATAAATATGAAACAACCCTAATTCACCTTCTATCCATCCTACGGAAAAATGAAATCACCGCGCGTGCGTATATACGGAATACCGTCTCCATGCCGTGGTGTAATATATTTTCCACCATCACTTTACAAGGATGGTTATAATGGTGTAATGAGTTACTATTTATGATTATTATAAAGTAATATTGATACTGAAATAATATATATATATACTCCAATACAATTCCACTATCATAGGAACGATATCATCACTCGTGCGTACGTACGGAATACCGTCTCCACGATGTGATGCGACTCGTTCTACATGATCATCATTACATAATAATTATATAAATGAATTGAATGAATAAATATGATATATTTTACACTAATACCATTCTTGATATAAGGTATCTATAACCTTAAAAGAAAAATAAGAATTTATTCGGCAAAACACGCATAAGAACAAAAGGCAATAAAGACCCGAGTAACAAGTAACAATGAAATATTACTAACAAGAAGCTAAGAATATGACCATATATGATATCATATCAATATGTATGATTCTGGAATAAGTCAATAACATTATTTAAACCATTATACAGGAGCTTCGGACACGTACAAAGCAAATCGGACCTAAGGTAAGGGAAATATCACAATCTCATTTTTATCCGAGATTGTTTATTCGTAAGTATTTACTGGGGTGTATTTTATCATCCACATCCATGTTTCATCAATATGTAATATTATTTCCATCCACCTACAATTGTTTAAATCCATTTTTACCCTTCGGTGAGTTTTTAGTAATATCTATGAAAGGAATCTTTTGTCGTACGAGGTACTTTTTGGCTTTTTCGACAAAAGTATGAAGAATGTTTTTCTTAACTTATACGGCATGAATGGATTTTTAAAACCTTATTTTACAAGTTTTCAAGTTTATTTTTAATCAACTTCTTTTATTTTAAAGTCGTATGACATGTTATGAAAGGAAAAATGTTTTTTGAAGAAGAAAGGATATTTTCCTCAAGATTGGAGTTCAAGTGTTTTATCAAAATTATTTTCCATCTAAGATAATAAAGGGTTCTGTTTTTATCCCTATTATTACATTGATTTGATCATGTTATGATTGAATTATTTTTATGAATTCCTTTATCTTGTATGAATTGTTTTATGATGCCATGATGTTTAAGATTCCAATTTGTATTACATGGGTTATGCAATGATGTATGATTTATGATTATGTGGCACACATAAGAAAGAATTCATTATAAGATGGGTGGGACCTATATCTCCCTCCAATGCATTGGGTAAAGATTTTATATCTCATGAGATAGACATGGCTGGAACGGAAGGTTATTTCGGTTTAGTGATATAGGACTGAAACGAGGAGTGAACTCGGTTCAGAAAGGGACTTTGTCCACTAAGATAGTCTTGGCAATGAGTCATGACTAACAAGAAATGATTTTCCATGATTATGTGTGCATGCCACAAAGTTTCAAGTTTTATGTTATGATTATGGGGATCTCATTTTTCACTTCTATGATTTATTCCATGTTAAGATATTATGATCTCTTTTGCAGGTTATGATTTTCAAAAAGATATGATATGATTTTTATTTCCTTTATTTGTCCTTGATGAGCATTTGAGCTCACCCTTTTATGTTTTCTTTTCCCCAGGTCAGGAAGATGGATATTAAGTAGAATATGCTAAAAGGGACCCTAGATATGATGAAATAAATGGGAGACACTGTAGAAGATTTATGAACCAGTTGTTTATGTTTCCCAGTTTCTAAAGACACTATGCCTATACGGCCCTTTGTGGTTTTGTCATATGTTGTAATAAGTGTGCTTCAATTTTGAAGTATTAAAAATGTATGTAAAGTATGGTTCATTATAGTTGGTATCAGAGGAAAGGTGTAGTCAACCTTTGGAAACTAGGATGTGAAAGCCTTAGTAAGAACCCTAAGGATAAGTCTAAGCATAGAACACAATCTTAGTGTTTTAGAAATGTCCATGAATACCCTAGGATAAAACCTTAAGTGTGAAATTTTATCCTTGATTATGTGGTTTTCCTATTATAATTTGTGTTGCTCACACTATTCTTCTTGGTTTTAATCAATGGCTGGAACCCGAAGGAACCGTGTTAATGCGGAATGCGATGGGCAATGCAATGATTGTCTCCTTGAGAAACCAAACGATATGGGAGCTGGAATGAAAAATCTTGTAGCCATGCTCACACAACTTTCTCAAGCTATGAATCATGCAGGACTTCCAAACGAGCAAAGAAAGGAGCAACATTCTGTTGAATCCTTCATGAGGCAGCGTCCACCTTCTTTCAGTGGGTCTACTGATCCATTAGTTGCTGAACAATGGATTAGTACTACTGAAAAGATATTTTCAGTTCTTCAATGTTCTGAACATGATAAAGTCATCCTAGCAGTGTATCGTTTGGAAGGAGATGCTAATCATTGGTGGAATCTTATTAAGAATACGAGGCAAAGGGATGAAATTGAGTCTATGGAATGGGACGAGTTCAAGAACTTATTTTTCAATAAGTACTTCCCTCGTATTCTCCAAACAAAGATGGAGAAAGATTTTCTTGAACTGAAGCAAAGGGATGATGAATCTGTTGGTACCTATGAAGCAAATTTTACAAGACTTTCAAGGTACGCTTCTGGTATTATTATCCAACCTGAGAGTAAGATCGATCGATTCTTTAGTGGCTTAAAACCAAGTCTTCGAAGGGCGTTAGCCATAAGGGACTTCAATAGCTACGAGGAAATCGTTCGATGTGCTCTCAAAGTCGAGATGGAGATTGGAGTAACCCATCAGTCACATGGGTTTGATAAGAAGAGGAAGATGGAATTCAAAGGAAAATCTAAAGAGCACACTGAAAAGAAGATGAACTTTCCCTTATGCTCAAAGTGTGGAAAGAAACATGGAGGGAGTTGTCTTAAAGGGACAAGTAAATGTTTTAAATGTGAAAAGGAAGGTCATCGGGCATTTGAATGCCGCGATAATGGGAAGAAGATGTCTAATGATGCAAACAAAGGAAGGGATACACAGAATGAACCTACTACACTTCAATGTTTCAAGTGCAAGGAGATGGGGCATTATGCCAATCAATGCCCAAATCCAAGGGTTGATGATGATGGTCGACGTCAACAAAATAGTAAGGCTAAATACAAAGGAAAGTCACATGCAATTTCTATCAGCGATGTGGAGTACGATAACGAAGTGGTGAAAGGTAAACTTACCATCCACTCTAAAGTAGAAAATGTTTTATTTGATTCTGGATCCACCCACTCTTTTATTTCTGAAATATTTTCTAAGGTTATAACCGTACTACCTCAACAATTAGATGTTGAGTTAGCTGTGACAACACCTAATGGCACAACAGTCGCATCAAAAGTTTATAATTATTCTCCGATCGAAGTTTGTGGGAATGTGCTTCCTGAAAATCTTGTGATCCTTCCTTTAGTGGAATTTTATGTGATTCTTGGCATGGATTGGCTTTCTCTACATGGATCTCATATCAATTTCCAAAGAAGGGAAGTCACATTTCATATTCCAGATCAGTCTACGATCGTCTATCAATGCAAGGATGAACATAACCTTCCAGTGGAAATTTCTTCCATCTTATGGGTATTGATTCCACTAAATGAAGGTTATTTATCTCAAATGGTTGGTGAGAAACTCACGATTAAGAATATGCCCATTGTACGGGATTTTGATGATGTATTTCCGGAGGAATTACCGGGTTTTCCACAAAATCGTGAAGTTGAGTTTTCAATAGAACTCGTACCGGGCACTTTTCCAATTTCAAATACACCTTATAGAATGGCCCCAATTGAGTTGCATGAATTGAAGAAGCAACTCCAAGAGAATCTTGATAAGGGATTCATACGCCCTAGTGCGTCACCTTGGGGAGCACCTGTTCTATTTGTTAAGAAGAAAGATGGATCAATGAGACTCTGCATTGATTATCGAGAACTTAACAAGATCACTATCAAGAACAAATATCCTCTCCCACGCATTGATGACTTATTTGACCAACTACGCGGAGCTCAATACTTTTCCAAGATTGATCTTCGTTCAGGGTATCATCAATTAAGGGTCAAAAGGGAGGATATACCAAAGACGGCTTTCCGTACAAGGTATGGACACTTTGAATTTATAGTGATGCCATTTGGTCTTACTAATGCCCCTGCTATCTTCATGGATCTAATGAATAGAGTCTTTAGAGACTATCTTAATCAATTTGTGGTAGTCTTTATAGACGATATTCTTGTCTATTCAAAGAGCAAGGAAGAGCATGAAGATCACTTGAGAATTATATTGAAGACCCTGAGAAAGGAGAAGCTTTATGCCCAATTTACCAAGTGTGAATTTTGGCTTCAAAAAGTTGCATTTTTGGGTCACATAATCTCAAAAGAGGGGATATCTGTGGATCCAGCAAAAACAGAGGTTATCAAAAGATGGTCAAGACCAACAAAAGTAACTGAGATCCGAATTTTTCTTGGTTTGGCTGGATATTATCGACGTTTTGTAAAGGATTTTTCACGATTATCTAATCCACTCACCAAGTTGACTCGGAAAGGAGTTAAGTTTGTTTGGACAGAGGAATGTGAAGAGAATTTCAAGGAGTTGAAAAGAAGGTTATCCAGTGCACTTGTGCTCATACTGCCTTGTAGTTGAGAAAGGTTTGTGATCTACAGTGATGCATCCAAGAAGGGATTGGGGTGTGTTCTTATGCAAAATGATATGGTGATAGCTTATGCCTCATGACAGTTGAAAATCCATGAGAAAAATTACCCAACTCATGATTTGGAGTTGGCTACGGTAATCTTTGCATTAAAGATTTGGAGGCATTACCTTTATGGTGAATGGTGTGATATTTATACTGATCATAAAAGTTTAAAGTATATTTTCACACAAAAGGAGTTGAATATGCATCAAAGAAGATGGTTGGAGCTGATTAAGGATTATGACTGCTCAATCCATTACCACCCTGGGAAAGCAAACAAGGTGGCAGATGCATTAAGTCGACAAGACCATGCTAGTTTATCCATGATGAGGATCACAAAGGATCCAATATTTATGGATTTACAAAGGATGGATCTTGGAATTATAATGGAAGGGGAAAAATCTTATCTTTCTCAAATGAATGTTCAACCATCTATACATGTGAAGATTAAAGAGGCACAGAAAGAAGATGTAGAGTTACAAAAGAAGGTGATAAATGTTCCTGAATTCAACCTTGATTGTGATGGGATAATAAAGTTCAAGAATCGGGTTTGTGTTCCTCCCATCCCCGAATTAAAGAAGGAGCTGCTGGATGAGGCTCATAGTTCATCATTCTCTATTCATCCTGGAAGCACGAAGATGTATAGGGACCTGAAAGAGTACTTATGGTGGGATGGCATGAAAAGAGATGTTGCTGAATATGTCTCTCGATGCTTGGTTTGTCAACAAGTTAAAGCTGAGAGACAAAAGTCTAAGGGGATGTTACAACCATTACCCATACCCGAATGGAAATGGGAAAACATCACTATGGACTTTGTCACAGGACTTCCTAAAACATCCAAAGGCAATAATGCTATTTGGGTCATAGTTGATCGTCTTACAAAGTCTGCACACTTCATTGCTATTAGAGAGGATTTCTCTCTAGATCAGCTTGCCAGGATATATGTAAAGGAAGTGGTAAGATTGCATGGAGTACAACTTTCTATTATATCTTATCGGGATCCGAGATTTACCTCAAGGTTCTGGCGAAGTCTTCAGCATACTCTGGATACAGAGTTGAGTTTCAGCACTGCTTATCATCCCCAGACAGACGATCAGTCTGAAAGAACAATTCAAACCCTAGAAGATATGTTGAGAGCTTTCTCTATGGATTCCAAAGGAGGTTAGGATCAACACCTACCATTGGTGGAATTTTCTTATAATAATAGCTTTCACTCCAGTATTCAGATGGCTCCTTATGAAGCTCTCTATGGAAAGAAATGCAGGACTCCAACTTGCTGGGATGAAGTTGGGGAAAGAAAGCTGTTAGGACCTGATCTCGTTGATGAAATGGCAGAAAAGGTTAGATCTATTCAACAACACATAAGAGCAGCTCAGAGTCGACAGAAAAGTTATGCCGACAACCGAAGAAAAGACCTAGAGTTTGAAGTGGGTTATAAAGTGTTCTTACGAATATCTCCCTGGAAGAGGGTTATGAGATTTGGAAAGAAGGGGAAGTTGAGCCCTAGATATATCGGTCCTTTCGAAATACTAGATCGTGTTGGGAAGGTAGCTTACCGATTGGCGCTTCCACAGAATCTCTCTCAAGTTCACGATGTGTTACATGTATCTCTCCTGAGAAAGTACATACCTGATCCTTCACATGTACTCAGCTCAGAAGTTGTACTGCTGGAGCAAGATCTTTCTTATGAAGAACAACCGATAGAGATTCTGGATCATAGCGAAAAAGTCCTACGAAACAAGACCACTCGATTGGTGAAAGTTTTATGAAGGAACCACCAACTTGAAGAAGCTACATGGGAGCTTGAGGATATGATGAGGGAGAAGTATCCTCATCTGTTTGTTACAAAGTGACGAATTTCGAGGGCGAAATTCTTTTTAAGGGGGGTAGAATGTAACACCCGAGATTTTTATGAGTAATATTTTGTTTTTTATATATCATCAAAGGAATCTTTCACTACATACTAGCTTGGCTTACTTTACACGCAATCGTGACCTTCCTCGATAGCTTGCGTCGTACGCAATACCGAGTTTCACTAAACAAAGATATGCTATTAAAATATTATTAAAACTAGCCGTTATAAATAGTAATAACCACTTTTTGAAATTTTATAAATTTTATTTTTTTAAAATGGAATTCATTTTTGGATTCGGAATACCCAAATTAGCCTAGGGTAAAATTTTGGTATTTTTCTGAAAACTTTCAATTTTTGATGAATAGTGAAACCACTAAGTGGTAGGTTAAAAACTGAATTTTGCATAAAACTTAATTTTACCGCTTCTGTGAATGGAATTTCAAAACTCCGACAGACACGGTTGATATCAGTAAGTAAAATGTGGTTCAATGAGATAAAAAAATTTTTTTGGTGAATAGTAACTTTTTACTTTTTTTTACCGCGGTTAATAGTAAATAGGGTAACTAAGGGTAAATATGATATTACTATTACCCCAACACATGTCCTAATTCTATTGGATAAGTGTAATTCGACCAAAAACAACTTTATGAATAAAATATGACCATTTAGGCCCACTTGGGTTAGATTATGACATTTATTATTAATTTATTTAAAGAAGGGTTAAAATAGTTAAAATCAAAGTTTAATAAGCAAATCATTTTTAATATGGGGTTATACATAAGATAAATTAGACTATAAATATTAATTAGAAATATAATAAGATTTACTACATAATGGTATTTTATTTATAATTTTTAGACATTAAATAATTTAATTTATTTATGACACAATTATGATGCAGTAATTATCTTATTTATGAAATATTGACACAATTGATGTTATAAACACCCAAATAAATGTAATTTGAGACTTTTTATGAATTACACAAATTTTCTAGGTTACTATGATATATTAGTGTTTATTTAATCAACTTGGTTCGAACATATAATTCTGTTATGACTTTCACAAAAATCATATATCAAATAGTTTCAAAATTGACACAAAATAGTTTTTAAATCAAATATTATATTATTAATTGTTATTTTATTCCTAAAAATATAAGGTTCGTCCAAATGACTTAGATAAGGATATATATATTAATAATAAACAATTTGGGGTTCGTTTGGCATGTTATAGTAAGTGTATTAACCATATAGTGAAAGAAAACAAAAAGACATGGTAAAAGTTAAATTATTTAACTTAGAGTTAAATCTAATTGATAAGGTTAAAATAATACCCTAAACTTGTCTAAATCCTATTGGTTGATATTATTTCGACCCTTCCCCACTTTAGCTTCGAAATAATACCCTTTGGAACCATTATAAACCGATTTTGACTTTAATATAAAATAATATTTTGAGATATTCCTAAGGTTCCCCTCTCCTCCCTTATAAAAGGGCACCTCCTCCCCCTCCTCCTCACACCAAATTGAGCACTCAATCTCGGCCAACCCCTACCATTTTCTCCAATACACTTCCCTAGAATAATCCTAGAGGTCCTGGTCTTCTTCAAAGACCAATCTTAGTTCCCTAAGTGGAGGATTCAAAGAGGCGTTCCAAAGAAGAGGTAATATCCATTACCGATCTTTTCAATTTCTTTCTTCTTCAACTTCTTCTTCTTTAGTTGTTTCATTATAAAGTAATAACATCAGTATTAATTACATACTGATATGTTATTATAAATATTAAACAACCCTAATTCACCTTCTATCCATCCTATGGAAAAATGAAATCACCGCGCGTGCGTACGTACGGAATACCGTCTCCACGCCGTGGTGTAATCTATTTTCCACCATCACTTTACAAGGATGGGTATAATGGTGTAATGAGTTACTATTTATGATTATTATAAAGTAATATTGATACTGAAATAATATATATATATATATACTCCAATACAATTCCACGATCATAGGAACGATATCATCACTCGTGCGTACGTACGGAATACCGTCTCCACGATGTGATGCGACTCGTTCTACATGATCATCATTACATAATAATTATATAAATGAATTGAATGAATAAATATTATATATTTTACACTAATACCATTCTGGATATAAGTTATCTATAACCTTAAAAGAAGAATAAGAATTTATTCGGCAAAACACGCATAAGAACAAAAGGCAATAAAGACCCGAGTAACAAGTAACAATGAAATATTACTAACAAGAAGATAAGAATATGACCATATATGATATCATATCAATATGTATGATTCTTGAATAAGTCAATAACATTATTTAAACCATTATACAGGAGCTTCGGACACGTACAAAGCAAATCGGACCTAAGGTAAGGGAAATATCACAATCTCATTTTTATCCGAGATTGTTTATTCGTAAGTATTTACTGGGGTGTATTTTATCATCCACATCCATGTTTCATCAATATGTAATATTATTTCCATCCACCTACAATTTTTTAAATCCATTTTTACCCTTCGGTGAGTTTTTAGTAATATCTATGAAAGGAATCTTTTGTCGTACGAGGTACTTTTTGACTTTTCCGACAAAAGTACGAAGAATGTTTTTTTTAACTTATACGTGCATGAATGGATTTTTAAAACCTTATTTTACAAGTTTTCAAGTTTATTTTTAATCAACTTCTTTTATTTTAAAGTCGTATGACATGTTATGAAAGAAAAATGTTTTTTTGAAGAAGAAAGGATATTTTCCTCAAGATTGGAGTTCAAGTGTTTTATCAAAATTATTTTCCATCTAAGATAATAAAGGGTTCTGTTTTTATCCCTATTATTACATTGATTTGATCATGTTATGATTTAATTATTTTTATGAATTCCTTTATCTTGTATGAATTGTTTTATGATGTCATGATGTTTAAGATTCCAATTTGTATTACATGGGTTATGCAATGATGTATGATTTAGGATTATGTGGCACACATAAGAAAGGATTCTTTATAAGATGGGTGGGACCTATATCTCCCTCCAATGCATTGGGTAAAGATTTTATATCTCATGAGATAGACATGGCTGGAACGGAAGGTTATTTCAGTTCAGTGATACAGGACTGAAACGAGGAGTGAACTCGGTTCAGAAAGGGACTTTGTCCACTAAGATAGTCTTGGCAATGAGTCATGACTAACAAGAAATGATTTTCCATGATTATGTGTGCATGACACAAAGTTTCAAGTTTTATGTTATGATTATGGGGATCTCATTTTCACTTCTATAATTTATTCCATGTTAAGATATTATGATTTCTTTTGCAGGTTATGATTTTCAAAAAGATATGATATGATTTTTATTTCCTTTATTTTCCCTTGCTGAGCATTTGAGCTCACCCTTTTATGTTTTCTTTTCCCCAGGTCAGGAAGATGGATATTAAGTAGAATATGCTAAAAGGGACCCTAGATATGATGAAATAAATGGGAGACACTGTAGAAGATTTATGAACCAGTTGTTTATGTTTCCCAGTTTCTAAAGACACTATACCTATACGGTCCTTTGTGGTTTTGTCATATGTTGTAATAAGTGTGCTTGAATTTTGAAGTATTAAAAATGTATGTAAAGTATGGGTCGTTATATCGGGAAAGACTTCTAAAAATGACTAAGGGCTTGGCCAAAACCATATATCAAATTGGGAAAGGCCTCGACCGATTCCACATCTATTTGTATCATGAGACCTACCGATGCATCGAGGGGCAAGAGCGGGCCCCACCCATCACATAATAAGTACAATGCATTCCTCATATGAAATGGGTGAGCATAATAAACATATAAATTCATATTGAAACTAACATATGAAATGTAAATAACTTTTCCCAATCATTGAACATAAACACTAACCATTCAGAAAAATATGGTGAAGGGTATCAAAATAGCACATCCCTAGTCAAAATAACCAGAAATCTTTCGAAAACATATTGTAGATGATGTTTTAATAGAGAAACTTAATTGAAGTACAAGATTCAACAAAGGATGTTGACATAGACGAATATATTTTTAAATGTGACCATTGACAAATTATAGAGAAAATAATCCTTAAACATTCCAAAGTGTCCCATACCACCTTGAAACATTCAAATAAAAATCTCTTAGAAAATAATGAGAATTAGGAGACTCTTTATATGATATACCAAATATAATTAAATACATCACAAGAAATAAATAAGTGGTGAATAAGGGATATATCTCATAAAAGTTAATGTGAGATGAGAAAATTCCTTTTTACTTTTGAAGGAAAAGTTCTTTTGGAAAATCATTTATATTTTCCCAAAATTCAAACTATAAGAAATAATGTAAAATAAAATAAAAGGCTAGGACATTGAAATTATATTTTATGAATAAATGATGTCCCACTGAAGTGAAATCATGTAAAAATATTTCTTAAGATTCTTTAGAAATAAAACATTTTAGAGCAATTTAAGGAAAGTATTAAAGAGAATTTTAAAGAGGAAAGAAATGTTTGTTATCTTAAATCCAGAAATTATCCAAGATAATTTTTCATGATAAAATTAGTGTTTTTATAAAAATAATTGTGGCTTAAAATAGATTCTGGTGTACACTTGAAGACATGTAAGAATTTTAAAATATCCCTTGAATCGTGTTTGTTTATCAGGATAAGAATTTTGAATGATCCTTTTAAAACATGTCAATAACCAAAAAATAAAGAAATATTCTAGATAGTAAACATATATAGGAATTTAAAACATAATTTATTTAGTGTACATAAGAACAAATAATAATTTAATTAAGGTAAGTAGAGAATAAGAGTAACCCGAATGAAAATGGAGGTTCGGGTAGAAATCCCTTTCCACTTTGTAATCAATCGATTCAAATGCCCCAAAAGAAATAATATTAAAAATATAAATTGAATACCATGAAAATAAATATATTCATGATATGTTACATCAATGTGAAGTGTAAAAACACCATACACATATATCAGTAGTGAATACGTAAAATCTCACAAAAATGGGAGTGAGATGAATAAACCCTTATCTTAAGTCTGAATGTGTTCCGGTCTTGAAATTAAGGTCCTAGAATATGATTTAATAATATGTACATATACCAGTTAATAAATATTAATTATGTTATAATACATATATTATAGTCTTTTTTGACCGTAAAAATGGTTTCACGACCAGTAATGAAAGAGAAATTGGAGAACAAAACTTCATCATCCATGAAGGTTATAAATTGGAACCTCATGGACGTTGATTTCGTTTACAAAATAAAAGAGAGAGATTAAGATTATTGGTTATGTTTCTTCCATTAACATGATATGATTAAATTATATAGATGATTCTGGATTTATCATGGTCATTTGGAAAGAGGAGTTTAAGATAGAATAAGAAAAATAAGATAAATTGAAATGAAACCAAATGAAAAAGAATGTTGATTTAGCTTTTGTAATAACCTCCTTGTGGACCTTTTTAAGGGAAGGGGATAAGATATTTTGGAAAGAACAAGAGATTTTTGGAAGTGAGGAGTGACTATGGAATGGTGATTGGGCAGAAATTTGATGAGATTAAAGTCTTAGAGGAGTGGAGAGAAGAGGAAGTGAAGGGGTTTTTATAGTGGATGAGAGGTTGGTTTTCATAATTTTTTAATCATTAGTTTTTTAATTTTCCTAAAGACCATAAATAGTGATGATTCCATGTCCAAGAATAGTAATAAATACATTTAAGTTATAAACAAGTGGGATTAAATCACTTATTATGTCATAAATAGTGTATTTAACTGATTATTTTTATATACTGTATTTTACTATATTTCACTATTCATCAAAAATTCAAGAATTTTAGAAAAATAAAAAAAAATCACCAAAACCATTTTTTTGACATGTAGAATCCAGAAAAGAAGTCCATTTTTCAAAAAGAATTTTCTAAATATGATTAATTAAATATCTAATTAAAATCCTAATTTATTTAAAAAACAATTTAGAACATTAATTTACTTATTCCAAAACATAGGTATATCGTGCTTCCACTTGAATATAATTTATATATTATCATAGGTAAGTTTAATATTCATTAGGGTATATCACAATTCATAAGGTTATGTTACTATTCATAATGGTAGGTTACTATTGGCCAAAAGTTAATTTTTTCTAATCTTACTACAAATAACTTACTGATTGCAACTGTGTGTGTCAGATTTTTTGAAATTCATATCACAGATGTGGATAAATTATGTTTATGTGACTAGGTTATAACAAAGTGGTGTTTTTTAGAGACTTAATGTTTCATTCATTCTATAATAAATCTATTTTTAAATTCTTGGGGTGTTATATTATCCCCTCGCAAAAAAAATCATCCTTGAAATTTGAAATTGAACTTCAAAAGTTAATGGTTGATACTTGAGAATTCCCTTGTGTGAAAACCAAATCAAGAATGTAGTTAAAATATTCTATTAATAAGAAGAATTTGGAAAGCATCAGTTACTAAAAATCAACGAATTCTAATCGGAATACTTGTTTATGGAAAAATAACCAAATCATCACGTAGCGTCATTAAATTCTAAAACCCATAAAATGATCAAATGAAACCATTTCTTCAATGGTTAAAATTCTATAATATAATTATTCAACACATTATAATGAAGGCCACAAAATTTCCAATATGAACATATCATTAACCCCTAATCCACAAGAATTAGCTCGAAAATTCACATTCTAAACATGTGAATAACTTCGTCATGTATCCTATTGAAATATGGTAATAACTTGAATTACCATAAAACCCATATTGGAAACATGCATTCCTATGTATTAATTAAGTAACATACATTCTATTGGATATATTCCTTAAATAAAAAAGTGTAGCAAACTCCATCAATGATTGCATAGACCACTTCTTGACAAGTCAATAATTTGTTCCAAGGTAGTCAGTACTTATCTGAATCGTTCATTTCTTCATCGTTTTCTCAACCTGAGATACATTTTAAGCGTTGTCTTCCCCTCAATCATGTATTTTCTAAAAAGTTTAACTTTTTACTAAATCACATTTCCTATGTTCCATTCACCATATGACCTCAAATTCTTAATGAAATAGTATTGTATTACAATCCTTATATATCTCATAATTCTTATAACCAGTACATTAGAAACAAAATATTCAAATGACATGATTCTTGACTAGGAATATTAATCATTCTACTTCATCTCGGATAACATCATAACATCATCATTATCCAAAATCATCATTTGGGGTATATTCCTTTGATTCTTGGGACATTTATTCGTATATTGTCCCATCTCCTAACAGTTGAAGCATTTAATATAGGGGAATTATTTCCTTTTCTTGCAATTATGAGCATGGTGGACTTTTTCTCCACACTTGACACAAACTCCTTTCCTCTAAAGTATATTCCAAGGTGTTTCCTTCCACAATTATCACATGAGGGAAAATACATATTTCTCTTCCAACCATTATCCATGTTTTCCCTTCCATTCTCTTCTTCTTTTGATTCCCTTCAAATTCATAGGACGCGGAGAAGTCATTACATACCTTTTCAACCCTTGATATTATTTCCTCATATAATGAGGATACTTGGGAGACAATCTTAATTTGAAATGATGGCTTAAGACCATCAAATATATGATCCTTCTTACTCTTTGCATCTCAGGCATTGGTGAAGTTATCATTTCTTCTACTATGAACCATTTATAATAAATTCCATATTATATATTAGCTGGGAACATTATGAACTATCTATAAATCTATACATGGTATAACACATAGCATAAATTTATGCATCGTAAATACTATAACAATATACTTTGGTTGCTTTGGGGGCATAAATCCTTCATAATAGTGGGTAAATAAAATGTGAATTATCCTATGAATATCCCCTAGGAGTGTCAAAACCAAGAGTGCGGAAAGGCATGTTGTCGTGTACTAGGATACCCTGAGTCAAGCCTAAAACTCCTTTTCAGAGTTTTCACTCCTACGTACATATGTGCCAGAGCCACCTCTACCTGTTTGTATCCATTCAAGGATGTATTTTCTAGAAAGATCCACATAATATATTCCTTACCAAGATTCTACGAAGATCTTGTATGTTTGTCCTCAAATACTTCCATAGATATTGGTTCCCTAATCTACATTTTCTAATCTATTTTCCATGTTTGCTACTAAACTACCTTTGATACCAACTGTAAGGACCTGACCCAATTTCCCGGAGCTGGTGCCTTATTTTAATACATTGGAATATAAACAGTTAATATGCATCCTGAAGGACCAAATATTTTAGTACTTTTGGAAAAAAAATATATATATATATATATATATATATGTTCAACATTACATCTTTAAAGGAAAACAACACTAATTTATTCCATTAGAAACATCCATGCCTCCTAAATTATTCTTTCAAGTCATTCATAATTTACATCTTCATATCCTGGGAAAATGAAAAATAAGAAAGGGGTGTGCTCAAACGCTCTAAAAGAGTAATAAATATATCAGAAGATAACATAAAAATTAGAAATTGTGAATAATCAAAAACACATGTCTTTAAAAAAATAAACTTGAACATAATATGGAAATAATATGAACCGAGTAAATATTTCTGTAATATAACATAATAAAGGTTATTCTACTAGTCTAATAACCACATGAACATTAAATTACTAGATTCATAATGAGGGAAGTGAAAATTCTGGACATTCTGAAAAAAAAAATTCAAGGCCTCAGCCAAGATATCTAAAAATGATTAAGGTCACATCCAAATCAATATATCAAATTGGGAAAGGGCTCGGCCAATTCCAAGTCTATTTGTATCATGAGACCTACCGATGCATCGAGGGGATATAGTGGGCCTCACCCATTACATACTAAGTCCAATCAATTCCTCATATTAAAGGAGTGAGCATAATCAACATATACATTCATATTAAAACTAACAAATGAAATGTAAATAACTTTCACCAATCATTGAACATAAACACTAACCATTCAGAATAATGTGGTGAATGGTATCAAAATAGCACATCCATTTTCATAATAACCAGAAATATTTCAATAACATATTTTAGATGATATTGTAATAGATAAACCTATATGAATTATAGGATTCAATAAAGGATTTTGACATAGAGGAATATTTTTTAAATTGAGACCATTGACAAATTCCGGAGGAAATAATCCTTAAACATTCTAAAGAGTCCCATACCACCTTGAAAAATTCAAATAATAATACCTTTGAATGTTATGAGAATAAATATACTCTTTATAAGATATACCAAATGGTGTTACATACACTACAAGAAAGAAATAAGTGGTTGAAAAGGCATATATCTCATAAAACTTATTGTGAGATGAGAAAAATCTTTTCTAACTTTTGAAGGAAGAGTTCTTTTGGAAAATCACTTATATTTTCCATGAAATCAGATTTTAAGAATGAATTTCCAATAAAATCAAATACTAGGACATTCATATTATATTTTAGAAATAAATTATGTCCCATTTAAGTGAAATCATGTAAAAAGATTTCATAAGATTCTTTAGAAATAAAAAATTTTAGAGCAATTTAAGGAAAGTATAAAAGATAATTTTAAAGAGGAAAGTCATGTTTATTATATTAAATCCAAAAATGATACAAGATCATTTTTCATGATAAAATGAGTGTTTTTATAAAAATAACAATGGCTTAAAATATATTCTATTGTACACTTAAAAATAATTGAGAATTGGAAAATATCCATTGAATCGTGTTGGTTTTTCAAGATAAGAATTTTGAATGATCCTTTAAAAACATGTAAATCCCCATAAAATAAAGAATTAATCTGGATGGTAAACATATATAGGACATTAAAACAGAATTTATGTGGTGTAAATGAGAATAAAGAAAAATTTCATTGAGGTAAGTAGAGAATAAGAGTAACCTAAATGATAATGGAGGTTCGGGTTGAAATCCTTTACCACATTGTAATCAATCGATTCGTATGACCCAAAATTTAATACTATTCATATGATACAATGAATAAAATGAAAATAAATATATTAATGATATTTTACATCAATTTTAAGTATAAATACACTATACACAAGTATTAGTAGTGAATACGAAAAATCTCACAAAAATGGGAGTGAGATGAAGAAACCCTTACCTTAAGTATGAATGTCTTCACTCTTCGACTTAAGGCCTTGGAATATGAAATTAGAATTATTAATAACTTATTTCAGAACCTATTAGACATGTATTTATTTTATCATAATTTTTTTTGTTCATTTGTGTCCTTATTAATAAGTTATAATATTGAATTGTGTCGTTCCAGAGTGTTCGTTTTATTGATTTTCATAATCGGTTCACTTGTTTTTAAGTAATTGAATTCATGTGGAATGTATGTAAATCTCCAGAATTAAAAATACATATTATTTATGAAAATCCATATGTTTTATTGTTCATTTATATCATTTCATTACATGGAATGATGATGAATCATTAGATGAAATAAAAATGACATTCACTTAGATTATTTTAGCTGTATTTTGAGTATTAGGAACCAGTTTGGTCATGTGACTTAATAATATATATGTATATCAGTTATAAAATATTAATTAGGTTATAATAAATATATTATAGTCTGGTTCGACCATCAAAATGGTTTCATGATCAGAAATTAATGAGAAATTGGAGAACAAAACTTCGTCATCCACGAAGGTTATAAATTGGAACCTCATAGACGTTGATTTGGTTTATAAAATAAAAGAGAGAGATATTAAGATTATTGATGATGGCTCTTACATTCACAAGATATGATTAAATAATATAGATGATACTCGATTTATCATTGTAATTTGTATAGAGGGGGTTAGGATAGAATAAGAAAAGAAAATAATATGAAATAAAACTAAATGAAAAAGAAAGATGAATTACCTTTTGTAATAACCGACTTGAGGACCTCCTTAAGGGAAGGGATTTTGGGTTTTGGAAATACCAAGAGCTTATTAGACATAGGGAGTAACTAGGGAAGATTAATTGGGCAGAACTTTGAGGAGCTTCATGGATTAGAGGAGTGAAGAGAAGAGGAAGCGAGGGGGGGTTTTATAGTGGAGGAGAGGAAGGTTTTCATAATCTTTTAATCATTAGTTTATTAATTTATCTCAATACCAGAAATAGTGATGATTATGTGACTAATAATAGTAATAAATACATGTTAGTTCTAACCAATAATAATTACATCACTTATTATGTCCTAAATAGTGTATTTAACTGATTATTAGTATATATGGTATTTTACCGTATTTCACTTTTCATCTAAAATTCGAGTATTTCATAAAAATACCAAAGATTCGCCTTAACCATTTTTTTGACAAATAGAATCCAAAAAATAATTCCATTTTTCAAAAATAATTTTCTAAATAATATTAATTTAATATTTAATTATAATCATATTTTATTTAAAAAACAGTTTTAAAATATTTATTTACTTATTCAAAAACATAGGTATATCATACTTCCACTTGAATATTGTTTATATACTATCATAGGTAAGGTTACTATTCATTAGGGTATATCACTATTCATAATGGTATTTTACTATTCATAAGGGTATGTTACTATTCACCAAAAATTAATTTTTCATACTGGACTCCAAATAACTTACTGATCGCAGCCATTTATGTCAGATTTTGGAAATTCAAATCACAGAGGTGGAGAAATTATGTTTACGTGACTAGGTTATAACAAACTTGTTTTTTATAGACTCGGTGTTTTATGAATTCTATAATAAATCTATTGGTAAATTCTTGGGGTGTTACACCAAAGTTACTACATGATTATACTTCATAAGCATAAAATCTATACTAACACTAGAAGAATCACAGAAAACAACATACCCTTTACGAGGTATAAGAACTCAGGTTTTTGGAAAGGGTCAAAATCCCGACCCACTTTGAATTTTTGACTTGTTTCTGAGAAAACTATAGAAATTGGACAATTTTGGGATAAATTTTCAAAGTTGTTGAGGTCGTACATGGGAGCACGGTAGGCGCATGGTCTGAACAAACCCAACAACCAGCCCAGGAAGCCGTGCACCCTTGATAGTGGGCTCTGTACGGACAGCGAATTGTTTGTGTGTAAAAGGTTGAGCTTGTTAATGTTAGGGAAGGGTTTTTGAGGAGGTTTTGAGGAGGCGTTCACCGGGTTGGAGTTCGATTGGGTGAAGGTTTGATTTCACCAAACCCTAAAGGTAGGTGGTGCATACCTCTTTTTGTGTTTTCGTGGTCATTTGGGTAGTGCTGCCTTAGGCGCGTTTTCGTGTATTTTGAGAGAGAACCTAAATTATTTTCTACTACTTATTTAAATTTCTTATTAGACCTATGGGATACCATTGGGTATGACCTTTTTCCTCTCTTGATTGAGAGGGGCCGGGTGAGAGGTCGTTGCTCACATGGAGCATTTTGGCCGGGGTTGCCAAAATGATAATACTTTAATTGTATTCGTTTAAACTATTAGGTTTAGTTATTTAAACATTGATATGAATTGTTGGAGACCTTAGAAACTTTAATTCTAGTATGGGGTAGTACTTTCTAAATGAAATTCATCAGTTTAGATGTTTTTTCCATCATGTGTTCTATTTAAAAGTGTTTTATATGTAAATGTTGAATTGCATATGCTGGAACCTTAGGATTGTGATAGACATGGCCCGGATATTTTTGAGTGATGTAGATCACAGGATGGGCATGTCTCGGGGTTACTTTGGGTGGTTTTCACCAAGGTATTGGGCATCTTGGATGTCGGCTTGAGGCAGTATGACTGTCAGGTTGGGATTCACCCAAGGTTACTTTGGTTGGTTTTGACCACGAGATTGGGCGTCATGGATGTCGGCTTGAGGCAGGATGACTTTCAGGTTGGGCATGACCGAGGTTACTAGGATATCAAGGCCATTAGACTTGAGTGGCATGGTCATAGGGACATGAGGTGTGAGATGTGTGGTGGCTTAGGTACTATTTTAGGGACCACCGCTCACCCAGAACATTGAGTAGTGTGAAAACAGAGATTCTATGTGATGAGGTGGTTTTGACCACTCATCTGGGTAGAGGTCCCCGTAGATACGGTTTAGGTACTTTAGTTGGGGGTGCTTCCCATAGGAAGCCACGTGGGAGGTGACGAGCCTCCAGGGGATAGCTTGAGGCTATCGGGTTGGGGGCTGAGGCTCACCGTGATTTGAGGGCAGGTATCGTTGTCCCTCCAGATACTTATTTGAGGGAGAATATCGTCGTCCCTCCGGTTACTTGATTTGGGGGAAGGTATAACTGTCCCTCCAGCTATTTATTTGAGGGAAGGCATCGATGTCGCTCCGGTTATTTATTAGAGTACACGCGCCGTTGTTCCTCTGGGTTACTTCTTGGGCATGCCTCCGGGACGTCGGTGCTTGAGGCATGAGGTGTAAGGAGGCAAAGGGTGTTGGGTTACTATTATTGGGCATGCCTTCAGGACATCGGTACTTGAGAAATGAGGTGTAAAGGGGCACAAATTGCTGGGTTACATGACAAAGATTCTGGCGTTGGCCGAAGCAGGTGACACTCCATGGTGGCCGCTGAGCACCAGTGGAGTTTGTGTTCATTTGTGCATCGTACTGTTTACTATTTTCCTTATAAATGCATGCATTCTTAAACACTTATATTAGATACGCAGCTTTGGGAGGTATCCTACTGAGATTTTTCTCACACCCTGCACGGTCCCTTCGGGATTTGTGCAGACTTTATGGATTTACGTGCAGGAAAGAGGCCAGCTTCATGAGCTAGGATGCATTAGCTGTTGTATAGAGATGGTATGGACCTTGAGGTCTTGCCTAGATGGATTTTATCTTTTTTTTCCTTTCCTTTATTAGCATGATTAATTGTTATGTAGCTACAATTGGTTATCCATTGGTGCGTTTTTTATATATAAATACATGTATGACATGTTTTGGATGCATGTTTGTTGTTCAGTGGTAGTTATAAGTGATCAGTGTGCTGTTGTGTTTACTTTTTTCTACTGTTGTTTATATTTATTACTTCCGCTGTTTACCGATATTGAATGTGCTTCCGCTCTGTGGGTCTGGTTCGAGTCTTCTGAATCATTTGTTTTGTTGCATCATTATTATTATACTCGAACCAGTACCATAATTATCCTCTGAGAGGGTATAGCCTCCCCAATATACCTACAAGACCCTCGCTACTAGTTAGAAGCCTTTGGCATTCAGGGAGGTTCACCTAATGTAGTAACACCTGACCCATTTAGCACTGTTTGGGTGGATGCTCGGGTCCGGTTCGTTACATGAGGCTGAAGTAAAATCAGAATTGGATCTGACATCATAGTTCATTTCATCTTGTCAATATAATTCTGACACTTTTCATCCCATATAAATTTCACCCCTTTCTAGGTAACAACATTCAAATGTGATTAAAACCTTGATAAATCATTGATGAACCATAAGTAGTACCTATCAACACCAAGTAAGATCTTAATCTCAAAGAAGTTTTATGGATCCTCCAATGACAATACAGGCTTCACCCTCTCTGGATCAACTAATAAACCATGTTCAAAAACATATATCCCAAAAAAATCAATTCATATATCCATAAATTTCATTTCAAAATTTTTCCATGCAGATGGTGAATCCTCATGGTTTCTAGAACCAAATTCTAATGGTGCATAGGATTTCACTTGGATCTCAAATAAACCAAAATATCATCCAAGAACACTATCAAAAAAGTGTCAAGATATTCATGGAATATTTTATTCCTCAAATCCAAAAAAAACTTCCAGAGTGTTAGTCATGTAAAAGGGTGTCAAAAGATATTCATAATGGCCATACCTACTCTTGAAAGTTCTTTTTGGTATATCGTACTCACAAACTCTATGTTGATGATAACTCGGCCAAATATCTATCTCTAAAAACACTTTTCCCAAAGTAACTAGTCAAAAAAATCACCCACACAAGGAAAAGGATTATTATTCTAGACTATTACGGAGTGAAACTTTTGATAGTCCACACGCAATTTGAGTCAACCATCTACCTTCTTGGTAAAAAAGCATTGGGGATTATAAAGGTGAAACACTAGGGAAAAATAATTCCCACCAGATCAACCAACTGAATCTTGAGTTCTTTCAGCTCTAGTGGTTCAATATGATAAGTGTGTATCAAGACTAGTTGTGTACCTAGAATGAGATCAATCATAAACTATAACTCCCAATCTAGAGGAATAATAGAAAAATCATCTTTGAAAACAAAAAGAATGTCCCAAAAATAGTGATAAGATCAATAATAGAATAAATTTCATCACGATTAACTATTTTAGAAGACAAAAAATACCAAGATCTTGGAATAAAGGCCCTACATGACTAGACCTTAGATCCCAGTCTCTTTAATAAACTAAGAGCTTCCATCGGTATAAAAAAATAAAAAATGTTGATGATAAAAATCAATCCTATCATGTTGATCAACAATCTAATCCATCCTGATAATGATTTCAAACTGATCCAGATCAAGAATGAGGAAATCCCAAACTGAATCTACATCAGTGATCAACTTTGAAAAAGTAGGACACCAAAACCCCTTCTCTTTTTTCTTTCCAAGAGGTTTCACTAACTCCATAAATATGGACATGAGTTCCTTTGGAAGTTTAAGTATATCCACAAAATGGGTATAAATAAATATGTGGGAGGATCCTTTATAAAAGAAAGAAACCTCAACTATACATTAAATAAATATGGTACCACCCAATTTCACTGTATCCTCATCTAGATATGCAAGAAACTCATCCACTGTGTAGAGACCCAAACTTGACGTACATAGACATTGCATTAATTTTTCGGAATACTTAATACAAAACAAAAACCAACACATAAGGACTGTAATAGTTTAGTGTCTTTGGAAACTCGGAAAAATAATATTCTAATCCTAGTGAAAGATCTTCAACATCTCCTATAAAGATCTTCCCTTTTTTCTTACCTAAAACCTTTCTTTATATACTGGGGAAAAGAAAACATATAAAGGGTGAGATCAAATTCTCATTAAGGGTAAGCATGGAGAAAATAAAAAAAACCATTTCTTCAAAACATGATCATAAAGTTTAAACATCAAAATATTGAGTTGTGAAATAAATCTTGGTAGTACGTAAGGCATAGATCATAAATGAACATCAATAATTATGAAATATCATTGGAATAAAACATGTAATTGTGCCAAACCATTAATAACTTGATATGATTTCCATAGTAGTCAAATAATTGCTGCCAAGACCATCTTAGTGGACAAAGTCCCTTACTGAATCGAGTTCACTCCTCGTTCCAGTCCTGTATAACAGAACCGGATTAACTTGTCGTTCCAACTATGTATATCTCATGAGATATAAATCTTTACCCAATGCATTGGAGGTAGATATAGGTCCCACCCATCTCATAATGAAACCATTTTTATGTGTGCCACAAAATCATAAATCATACATCATAGCATAACCCATGTAATAAAAATGGGATTCTTAAACATCATGACATCATAAAACAATTCATATAGGATAAAGGACTTCATAAAAGTAATTACATCATAATATAATCAAATCAATGTAATAATAGGTATAGAAACAGGACCCTATATTATCTTATATGGAAATTTCTTTTGATAAAACACTTGAACTCCATTCTTGAGGAAAATATCCTTTCTACTTCAAAAACATTTTTCCTTTCTTAACATGTCATAAAATTTTAAACTAAAAGAAGTTAATTAAAAATAAACTTGAAAATTTGTAACAGAAACTTCATGGAAATAATGTTCTATGAAATCATAAAAAATCCATTCATTCCGTATAAGTTAAAAGACATTATTCTCGTACTTTTTCCGGAAAAGTCAAAAAGTACCTCTTATGGTAAACAAAAGAAAGATTCCTTACATACCATGTAGTAAAAGTAAAAAATGGGTAAAAAGGACTTTAAACATACATGAAACCATTTTTAGAAAACAGTTATGGATGATAAATATAACCCTAGTAAATATACTTATGTATAAGCAATCTCAGATAAAAATGAGATTTCCCAAATTATCCCTTACCTTAGGTCTGATATGCTTCGTACGTATTTAAACCTCCTGTATAATGATTTAAATAATGTCATTGACTTATTACAGAATGATATTCATTTTTATTATATCATATATGGTTCACTTATGACTTTATATTACCCATTCTTTTATAAATTCCATGTTAAAGCAGCATTTTGGGTAAAATCATTTTATTTATCGTACGTGTTTGGACTTGTTGTTCTTCATATTATTATTACTTATATCATGATTTACTTAATTATATAATGTAAATCATGTTTTATATATCATATATATTCAGTATATATATATATAATAGATATATTAATGAAATGAAATACACCGTTCATGGAGACGGTAGGTCGTACGTACGCAAGAACGTTGTTTTCCTTTCCTTATTGACATGAATGGAAGTAAGTAGCTGAAATATATATATACATAAATCCAGTTGCTTTATCATGTCATATATTTCATTATTATTCATTATATATACTTTATAATCATTCTTGAATGGTTAACAAGGAGAATGAATCTCATCGCGTCTTGGAGACGGTAATTCGTACGTACGCACGAGTGATGATATCGATCCCATAGTTATTGAATTGAATTGTAGTGGATGATATAACATCTCAGAATCAGTATGATTTTATAATAACTATATATAGTTATTCTTTACACCATTATACCCATCCACGTAAGGTGGTGGTGGAAAAATAGATTACACCACGGCGTGGAGACAGTATTCTGTGCGTACTCACGCGCGGTGATTTTGTTTTCTGAAGGATGGATAGAAGGTGAAATGGGGTTGTTTCATATTTATAATACCATATAAATATATTATTGATACTGATGTTATTACTTTATAATGAAACAACTAAATAAGAATAAGTTGAAGAAGAAAGAAAACTTGAAAGAATCGGTTGAAGAGATTACCTCTTCTTCAATGCACCTCTTTTAAGCTTCCTATTAATGCACTAGATTTGGTATTTTGAGGAGACCAGAACATATATAATGTTTATAGGGAAGTTTATAAGGGAAATGGTCAGGGTTTGGCTCAGCTTGAATGCCCAAAATTGTGTAAATAGAAGAGGGAGGAGGTGCCCTTTTATAAGGGAGGAGAGGGGAACCTTAGGAAAAACATAAAATATTATTTTATAATAAAGTCATATTCGGTTTATAATAGCTCAAAATTTATTTATTTAGAATCTAAAGTGGGTATGGGTCGAAATAATCTCAACCAATAGGTTTTAGACAAGTTTAGGTTACTATTTTAACCTTATCATTTAGATTTAACTCTAAGTTAAATAATTTTACTTTTACCGTGTCTTCTTGTTTTCTTACACTATATGGTTAATAAACTTACTATAACAATCCAAACGAACCCCAAGTGGTTGATTATTAATATATATAACATTATCTATGTCATTTTTCCGAACCTTAGATTTGTAGGAATAGAATATCAATTAATAATATAATATTTGTTTTAAAAACTATTTTATGTCAATTTTGACACTATTTGGTAATTGTTTTTTGTAAAAATCATAAATGCATGATTAGTTCTAGAAAAATTAATTAATTCAATAATATCATGTCATATTAACCTAGAAAATTAGTGGTATTCATAAAAAGTCTCAAATTACATTTATTTGGGTATTTATAACATCAATTATGTTAATATTTCATTAATAAGGTAATTACTGCATCATCATTGTGTCATATATAAATTAAATTATTTAATGAATAAAAATTATAAATAAAACTCCATTACATAGAAAATCTTTTTATATTTCTAAGGAATATTTATAGTCAAATTTATCTTATGTATAACCATATATTAAAAATGTTTTAGTTATTAAACTTTGATTTTAACTCCTTTAACTCTTCTTTAAATAAAATAATAATAAATGTCCTAATCTAATCCAAGTGGAACTAAAGGGTAATATTTTATTCCTAAGGTTGTTTTTGGTCAAATTAAACTTATCCAATATAATTAGTACATGTGTTTCTGTAATAATATTATTATTTTTACCCTTAATTACCCTATTTACTTTTAACTGTGGTAAATAAAAGTAAAATGTTACTATTCACCAAAAATTATTTTGATCTTATTGAACCAAATTTTACTCCTTGATATTAACCGTGTCTCTCGGATTTTCAAAATTTAAGTCACAGAAGTAGTAAAACTATGTTTTATGTACAATTGGAAATGCTCCTAGGAGGTGGGTAAAAGACGGTAAAAAGTCCAATAAAATTTTTATGTATCTATATTGTTATAAAATTACTCTAATGGATTACATTGACCTTATTAGGTATTATGAATCTATTTTTCCATAAAATAAATTTAAATAAAATAAATTATTATTTAAATAAAATGTTGGTTTTAAAATAGTAACCCAGTGTTTTCACTATTCATCAAAAATTGAAGGTTTTCAGAAAAATACCAAAAATTCACCCTAGTCTAATTTCGATATTCCGAATCCAAAAATGAAGTCCATTTTGAATGATAAAATTTATAAAATTTCAAAAATTGGGTATTACTATTCATAATGGCTAGTTTATATAATATTTTAATAACATATCGTTGTTTAGCGAAACTCAGTATTGCGTACAACACACACTATCATGGAAGGTCGTGATTGCGTGTAAAGAAAGCCAAGTCGGGTTGCGTGTAGTGAATGATTCATCTGTTTTTGTGTATAATAGAATCCAACTATATTTAATTTATACATTGAATATATATATATACACTCAATGTTGCGTATAATAACTTCTATCAAATGAACTTGAAATTTTGTGTAACACGATCCAAGAATAGTGTTGCATATACTACATGTTAATATGGTGTTGTGTATAGCGCAAGATAATCTTGGTGTAGAATACAATGAAATACATCAAATAAATTAAAAATAATACTTCTCATAAATTCTCAGGGTGTTACACACTGTGTGAAAGTGATTCACTCCCAAGGCATCTAGCTAGAGACCTGTAGTGTTTGAAGCATCTGAATGCATCATAGTAGCCTTTGGAGATAACGATCCTTGACCATAATAAAGAATAGATATTCCAAACATAAATGACATAGATGAAAAAAGTGTCAATAACTATTAGACATCTTCACAGGTTCACAACAACAACATAGGGTGTTCCCAAACTTTCCACAGAGATAGTTTGTTATAGGCACAATACTGGTAATTTATAAAGGTGAATAGGAGGCCCACTACTGAGAAGCACCCCCACCTATCCTATGATGATCATTCCACATAATATCCCTCACCTTAGTGCCACTATAATTTCTACTAGGTGGAATATAATGGGTTGAATGACCAACCTTGCCTTTTGTATCCATCTCTTCCAACATTTCCTTTTCTAATATCTCTGCATAAGTTGAAATATTCAATATAAATACTTGAAATCTGTTAACTAGTCAAAAACCGTTCACGTAATTTTGATCCCTCATATGGTCATTATTTACCACCTATGGAGAAAAATTCACTTTACCTAGGAATGTATTAGTGTACGCTGATACCAAATGTTTCCCCTTCTGTAAAGAGATGAACACTAGATACTTAACCTTCATCAGAGACTCTAGAAAAAACGTTGAAAGATGGGGGTCTTGAAACCCTTCCAGTCCAATCCCGTGATTATATCCTCCTATACCATGTAAAACCACTATCACTTACCGGGACCCTCGATTTAGAACATCTCACACTTCACCTTGATATTCTTAGGTGTATTCAATAAGTCAAAGACTTTACCAATCTTGTCCAAGTTGTCCTCCACCTCTTAAGGTTCATTCGTACCTATAAATGATGGGTTATTATCATGTAATAACTCTCATTATCGATACATTTCCACTATATATCATGTTTATACCTCAAAAACTACATTCTATACTCATGGTACATTTTGGTTGATAGCATGAACTGCCCAAATGATAGCCTCAATAAGATTCTGATCTAGAGGTGGAGTCTCTTGACGAGCATCAACTAAACCCTCCTAAGAAACAAATTTTGGACATCTCTAAGTAATATCATTGTAAACCAAAATATAAAAAATGGTTAGAGAAAAAAGATAATCTCATCTCAAACAATAAAACCACAATAAAAACTTGAGATTATCAATAACTCAAAATAGTAGACAAACATCACAACATCCCATGGTAACTTGAGTCTTGTCACTGTAAAAGATGGCTGGGAACTCACTGCAACCTACCACTCAAGTCCAAACAATCCTTTATCTAGTCTACCAAATTCTCAAAACTAAAAACAACCTACATCTAATAACAAACTATGATGAACCCAACATGGATACCATCCCAAACCAATACAAGACCAAAACCACTACATACCCAAAGGGAAAATCCAATCCCCATGAGATAGTAAATATCACTCAAGCATCAAAAAAACCAAAGGGAATGATTTCATCCAACATAAAGTAAAAAACATGACATATATATACACGATTGGAAGAAATAGCAAAAGGGTAAACAAGAAATTTATATATATATATATAGTATCAAAAAGGAAACTACAGAAGTGATACAACTCAAAAGCAGCTTAAAAACTCCAAGGTACAAGTACAGAAAAAAAAAGAACAACTAAAATCAAAACTGATACTCCATGTGACAGTATGGTAAAGCCTCCATTATCCAACCACCAACTACCCATATGCATCTAACAAAATCCTCACCACCTCACTGTGGTGACTTAACATTATTTTCCTCTAATTTTATAACAAGTTTCATGCACCACTGAAGGGGTGAACATGGTGTGAGATAAATAGGCAAAGTAGAATCTCACCGAGGTGTTCCATATCAACTCTCTATACAAAAATTCAAAAAATTATCAACATTAAAGAACACAATTCATAATAATAAGATAAATATTTTTTTTATCAAACACATGGTAAACAACATTCCCCTTTTTCTAAAGTTTCAAACAATCAAAGTAAAGTAGTTTTAAATAATTTCTCATTTATCAAAGTAGTCAACTAAAGAATGTATCACAAATCATATCATATCCAGATCAGTACAAACTAAGGAATAGGTAACATCATTCCAAGGATCACATTAGTTTAGTATTGCTTGGACACTCATACCCAAATATATAAAATCACATGCATCAAATCTCTAGAAATATGCATTGAATCTAGAGAATATGGGAACACCCTAGTAATTGAAACTCTAAAAAGGTATCACAATTACCTAGAATAATGGGCCAATAAAGTAGGAGAACACCCCATGAGTGAACCCATCAATATTATCAATGGATGTGGCCTATTACTATACCTTCCACCAAATTACCTAAGTCCTCCCATGTACTAAATTTTCCAAACCATTTCATTAAAAAAATTCTTGGAAAATAATTTCATATATCCATTACACAAAGCTTTGAAAATATGTTTTATTTTATCAAAACAATGGGAAAATATCTTTTCTCAAAAACCTTTTCCCATACACATAGTTGAATAATGTCAATTCATTTATAAAAAAATTATAAAACTAGAGTAATATAGTTCATCCAACATAGGCTAAAGATGGAAGAACCCACCTCAAACTCAGTTTTCAAATTCCCCCAATGGGATCCACCAACACAGAAAATTCAAAGACAACATTGGAGTCCCAGGAATCAATCCATACATCTCAGAATCAATTCAATGATAAATAAATTTAGAGGAGAAGATAACACAAAATATGCCTCAAGAAACTCACGTTCTACAACCACAACCAACACAAAGGTCATACTCTATAGAAATATCACACAATATATCTAGAAAGGATCAATATAATCAACACCATAAGACCAATGAATCTTAAAACTTAGAGCAACATTGCTAATACAACCAATGGAAACTAAGAAGAAGAAATAACACTTAACCATAGAGACTTAGCACAACCACAATAAAAATCCATCACTAAATGAAATG
Organism: Viscum album; assembly: GCA_963277665.1. NCBI lineage: Eukaryota > Viridiplantae > Streptophyta > Magnoliopsida > Santalales > Viscaceae > Viscum > Viscum album. Next base: position 1,398,625,467 of record OY728121.1, on the reverse strand, counting down.
ATTTGAAAGGTTCATAAATCCCCAAAATTTCCTAGGGGGTCTCTTATGTCGTGATAAATAAGCTTCACATTAAATGAAAAAATAATCACCCATACAACACCCTAAAAAACTTATCCTAAAAAATTTTGGGAATGAAACTATTTCAAAACTTGAATTTATTAATTAATAAAAGATGCTGGAAATGAATAACCTATGATTAAGAATATCGACTTTGACCATTTCATGATGTTAAACCCATTTATGGTGTGTAAACATTTCACACATTGAACTAATTCACAACATTTTCTCAAAAAGGGTTTCACATCATGAAAATAGTCTATGATTTGAAAACTTCCAACAAAAATTAAATAGTATATATTCTATAGAAAAACAGAAACCATCTTCAGTGTTATTTAAACTTGGGAAGAACTAGGAAAAGAATTTGATACATTTATACCAAGTCTCCTTCAAATTTAATAACCATAGAACCCCTAACATTTGGTAATTTTTCCTAGGAAAGGCTCTTCATCCTCAAAAGTCCCAAAATGTGACCAAATAAAGAGGGAAATGAAAATAGATATTAGAAATACTTAAAAGTGGGTAATGTGATGTTACATTGGTACTCAAAAAGAACAAAATAATGTTTTAATAGATCCTACCTTATTCCAACTTATTTGGTAAAGAATGTTTTCCTCCAGATCATGTTTTTTTTAAAATATATAAAAGTTTTTTTCTAATTTTAAATTATTGATAAAAGTATTTTTATAATATATTTGAATTTATTTAAAAAAAGTTTTAAAGGAATCTTATTTTCATTTTCAAAATGGTTTATTTTTTAATTTTAGTATAATAGTAAGGAGAGAATTTTTTTAATGTTTACAACTTGAATAGATTTTACCAAATTCATGTAAAATTTTAATCATGAATATTTATTTACAATTTTACATGTTTTATTAAAATAAAATACTCTTACAATTATTTTTATATTTTTAGTTTTAAAAAGGTTCTAGAAGAAAAATATTTTTTCTGCATTTTCAAGGAATATTTTTAATAATTTTATTAAATAATTTTTCAACTATTTCAATATCCTTTAATGAAAATTATACTTCACTTGGGATATTATCTGATGATATCTTACATCTTCATTATCTAGATGGATTATGATGATGTTTATAGGAAACTTTCATGAAAATTTTTTATTTTCCACAGGTGAATTATTATGAATGAATGGTGAATGCTCATATGTTATTATGGAATACATATATGTAGTTTATAATTATGTGATGGGTGGGTTTGTTATATCCCTCCAATTAATTGGGTATTGTTTTATATCTCGTGCATTTAAGGGGTACATGGGAGGTTATCCCAAGGCCAGGAGGGTACATGGGGGTTATCCCAGGCCCAAGAAGGTATACTGGTGGTTTACCTATTCTTAATATATAATGAATGTCTTAGTGGGTATACCTCATACATGATTTATATTCATATTTTTACTCCAAAAATTTATTCCATACCCCTATGGAAAGAGATTTTTCTTATGTTATGCTTGCATAGATCATGATTCTTTGATGTTTCACACTCTTATGACTCTTGTATTATGTTAAGATGATTATTTATATTATTTTTCATGATTTCAGATTTATTTATTTGGGTAAGATCTTTATTTTATCATAACCTTATGCTCATAGTATCCACACTTATGATCTTTGACTGATAATTCATGTGTTTAACCTTTCTAGGAATCTAAGATCACCCTTCCAATGTCTTCATTTTCATGGGTTATAAAGAATGATATTATGTAATACATGTCTAGAAGGTTTTAATATGTGGATAATTTTTGGGAGATGTTGCAGAATTTATTAGGAATAATAATTTTTGAGTATAATGGTAAAAATACCCATTTGGATGGAAATACATGGGTCATATTACATAAAGTTGTTTTCCTAATTCTCTAAAAATCTAAACCCAAAAGGTATTGGGTATGTAAATTAATCAATGTTGGTTATTTATATTTTTATTATGAATGTTCAAATTTGGGTTACTTTAGTTGGTATCAAAGACAGTATGTAAAGAATATGTTTTTAGCATCGGGTCCGAGTGTACAGTCTTTGGGTGTCTTAGTATACTACAGACATACTAACCTAACGTAATCCTCACTAGTGATTAATACAAAAAATTTACTAAGTAATCATTCCTTAAATTCATTATTTCTTGGTCTAATCTCAATGATAATCCTCTAGTTTCAATGTAATGATTGAGATTTAACCCTAACACCAACCTCAAATTGACCATGGGGTGGATCTTAGCACTAACAATACTGAATTTAGTTTATAGGAAGAATTTCCCTTGTTATTTGAAAGTAGATACACATTAACCATTAACATTAACAACTAAACATCTAAACATAGTTGTATGATTCCAATAATGAATGATATATAAATCATAAAATAAAAAAATGAACCAGGGTTATAACTAAAATAATATAACAATATCATACATACACAATGTGAATGAAAACCAAATTGAACTCCTATAAAAATAATTCACCCCCACTTAATCGGAGTAAATATAGACCAACACACCCTCTTACATAATCCTAAAAATATGTAAATATTAAATGTAAGGGAAAGTATTTAACTATACTTAGTATGTTACTCCTCAGATATCATAATGTCAATATATGTAAAGTATACAAAAGAATCTATTAATAATGTTTAAAAATAGGATAATTTATCTAATACTAGGGAAATTCCAACACATCACATCCCACTAGAATCAATTCTCTAAAAAATAAAAAGTATCATATAACCATAACACATCATGAAATAATAGTAAACAAAAAGGCCCCTAAAATGTAATTCCCACTAAAGACACCTTTATGGGAATATAAAATCCCTTGAGAATAAAATATTCTATAAGAAAATATATCTATGAAAAACAAAGGGGGATACAACATCTCATGCTATTACCAAACCAGCTTTTAACAACGCTATAAATGGCCTTTATTAGTGCTTGAAAAGCACTGAATATATGAGAAAGGTTAAAATATCTGGTCTTTTATCAACACTAAAAAACAATTGATAAATGGGTCCTTTATCGGTACTAAAAAAAGCACTGATAAATGGGACCATTATCAGCACTTTTAAAAGAGATGATAAAGGAACCATTTATCAACGCTTTATTTTTTCACCCCTAAAGGAACAATTTATCAGTGATTTTTAATAACTGATAAAATGGACCTTTATCGTCTCTTATATGAGTGCTGATAAATTAGACCATTATCATCACTTTTAGAAGCGCTGATAAAGGTCCACACTGTAGCACCACTACAGTGTTCTATTATAGCACATCGCAGCACCAGAGACACACCAGATATCAAAAAAAGAAAGTCCTAATATAGGATTTAAATGAGATGAAATTTACAAAACAAAAAAAAAGAAAAAAATCTATATTATAGAAATTTCAAACATTGGTTCATAAAATTACATAAATAAAAATTATTACATTCATTCAAAAACATCAATGTTCCTTTATCTTTCATTCCTGACCTAACTCATGCTATTTATAAAGAAACAACACATGCTCGATAAAAATTATACACCTGTATAAGAAAAAAATTCTTATGTTAGTATCAACATAATGAAATAAATTAATAGAAAGTGTTAATTTTACTAAAATTGATGTTAATTTTAAATAAAAAGACACACCTGGAGTCATACTAGTCACATTATGCATTGGATTGAGGTGAGACTAAATGAAACATGTTTTAAAATGAATTGTTCATCATTTTCCTAAAGTATCAGAACAAACTAAATGTTTTTGCTCAGTTTTGAGTACCTCAATTTTCTTTTTTAATAAAATGTCATTTTAAACTGGAAGGATGCACTTTTAACTCCTTTTGACCACATATTGTATAAGTTCGATATGAAAGGTGTTTCTAAACATAAAAAATGCCTTTTTAATTATTCTCCAAAATTATCAAGAAAATCTGAGTGTGTTTGATCTATTTTCAGTTAGTGACACTTTTTGAACTAAAATGTCGACTTTAAACTCATAACAGACACTTTGAGACATAACGGGCGCATCGTGTATTAGATTGAGGTGCGGAAAATTCCTACACATAAAAAATTAATTATGGATCATTTTCATAAATTATCAAAACAATAAGAATTTGTTTTCTTAGTTTTGAGTAGGATAGTTGTCCATTTTATTAAAATTAATGACAGTTAAAAATAAAAAGATGCACTTTGAGTCATACTGGTCAGACCGTGCGTCATATTGAGGTTTGGATGATTCCTACATGTCCCAAAATACATATGGATTATATTATAAAGTATCAAAATAATCTTAATGTTTTTTCTGAATTTTGATCGCTTTATTGGTCTTCTTTACTAAAATGTCATTTTAAAATTGAAAAATACACTTTCACTCATACTGATCACATTGTGTATCGGATTGATGTGTTTCTGATTCCTACAAATCAAAAATGAATTATATATCATTTTCCTAAAGTATTAAAACAATTTGAATGGTTTTCCTCAATTTTGAGTAGGTTATTTGGCATTTTTACTAAAACTGATGTCATGTTTAAATAAAAACACGCACTAGGAGTCGTATTGGTCACACCATGTGTTAGATTGAGGTGTAGATTATTTATTCACATCTCAAATCACTTAGGTATTATTTTCCTAAATTACTAAAACAAAATAAATGTGTTTGTTCAGTTTTGAGTAGGTCAGTTTGTTTTTTTTCAAAAATTGATGTCAATTTTAAATAAATATGCACTTAGAGTCATACCGGTCACATAGTGCATCATATTTAGGTTTGGATGATTCCTAAATCTTCCAAATCACTTTTGGATTGTCGTCCTAATGTATTAAAAAATATATGAATGTTCTTCATTGGTTTTGAGTACGTCACTTGTCTCTTTTACTAAAATGTCATTTTAAAATTGAAACATGCACGTTGACTCATATGGATCACATCAGGTATTGGTTTAATGTGAGACAGATTACTACATGTCACAAATTATTTATTAATTGATTCCCTAAATTACCAATAAAATCTAAGTGTGTTTTCTTGGTTTTTAGTGTGTGAAAGTTTTTAAAGTTAAATATTGATTTGAAACTGATAACGAACACAATGAGTTAGTTGACTTTTTTATTAAAAGTGATTTTAATTTTAAATAGAAATATGTACTTAGAATCATACTGGTCACATTGTGTGTTGGATTGAGGTGAAGATAATTCCTACAAGTCCCAAAGTCTCAAAACAATCCTAAATGTCAATGTTACCATTATTTTCATTGAATTTCTATTTCAAACAATCAACACTACATGAGGAGATTTGAACAAACCATGTCAACTCAAAAAAAATTAATCCACCTATATAAGAAACAAATTTTTATGAGTAACACTTAAAAAAATAAATGAAACCAAAATATGAAATAATACATTAATTTTATAATTATGTAACAGTTTTGGTGTAGAAAGGGATGAAAGATAGACAGAACACCCCAACTCGAACAAAAGAATACACATATATAAGAAAACAAATTTTATGTGAGTAATACTAAAAATAAATAAAATAAACATAAATATGAAATGGTATATTAATTCTATGTACAATGATTTTACTATGAAAACATCAATATTACCTCTGTAATTGAGAAGTGGTGATGATGTTTATCTCCCTACAAAGGCATTGCAGGTAATTTTAAAGAAAGTGATAAATGAACCACTACAGGGGTGTAAAGGCTTTAAGAAAGAAGAAGCATGAAATTTGGATAGATCACTTCCACTCAAACAAAGGAATCCACCTGTATAAGAAACAATTTATTATGTGATTAATTCAAAATTGAAATAAATAAAACATAAATATGAAACAATAAATTAATACTATGGACAATGATTTTTCTATGAAAACATCAAGATTACCTCTCGGATTGAGCATAGGCAGCGTCGTTGCTCTTCCTACAATGGAAGTGGAGGTAATTTGAAATAATGTGATAAATGAACCACTATAGGTGTGAAAAGTTTTTAAGGGATAAGAAGCATGAAAGTTGGACAGAGCACCCCAACTCAAACAAAATAATCCACCTATATAAGAAAATAATTATTATGTGTCTAATAAAAAAATAAATTAAACATAAATATTAAAAAATACATTAATTATATGGATAATAATTTTACTATGAAGACATCAATATTACTTCTGTGATTGAGTAGAGGTGGCATTGTTTCTCTTCCAAAAAATCCATTATAGGAAATTTGAAATAAATTTATCAATGAACCAGTGCATGGGTGAAAAGGTTTTAAGGGAGAATAAGCATGAAAGTTGGAGAGACAACCCCAACTCAAACAAAAGAATTCACCTGTATAAAATAAATTATTATATTAGTAATACTAAAGAGAAATAAATTAAACATAAATATGAAATAAGAAATTAATTCTATGGAAAATGATTTTACTATGAAAACAATAAATATTACCTCTGTGATTGAACAGAGGTGGCGGCGTTTCTCTTTCTATAAAGGCAGCGAAGGTAATTTGAAAGAAAGTGATAAATGCATTATTCTAGGGATAAAAATGTTTCAAGGGAGAAGAAGCATGAATTTTTAAAGATCACCCCAATTCAAAAAAATAATCCACCTATATAAGAAAAAAAATATTATGTGGATAATAATACAAATAAATAAATAAAACATAAATATGAAACAATACATTAATTCTATGGACAATTATTTTATTGTGTAAACATCAAGATTACCTCTATTATTGAGTAGAGATAACATTGTTTCTCTTCCTGCAAATTCATGACATGTAGATATAAATCTTATGAAATAAAAAAAATCTATAAAAAATAATAAAAATTAAATTAATGATTCATTATGTATTTTTTTAGTAAAATAGGGAAAGTATATCGTAGGATAACCTGTCTGTCTTTCCAAAGGGTTTATTTGGTCCAAATATAAGATAATAACAAAACTAAGGATTCATTGTGACCTTTATTATGGTTTAGAATACTATATGGATGTCAAGAAACTATGAGACAATTAATGTTATTGATATATATTTGGATACATTGATCAGTGATACCAAAAAAAGGACTGTTTGTGCATCACTCATAAAGTTAAAAAAGAAACTAAGGATTCTCTGTGTACATCACTACTGTTGGTTAACTACCACTTAACATAGAATCTGAATTGAACTTCCTATCTGGCATCCCCGTGAGGCTCTCATTAAACACACACTCACCACCATCTCTATCATATCACCATTTAGCATTCACTTTTCCTTTTCTTCCTCTCAATTTTATTCATTATTTAAATAAGTGGGAATATTTTTCCTTCATAGAATTTTCTAATTCTCTTATTGCTTCTTCAATCATATGTCTTTTCCAAAAAACCTTTACCTAATGACCTATAATATTCAATAAAATTTTCTCTATATGTTCAAAAATTTAATTACTTTGTTTCTTTCGATGTGTAGGATGAGAGCATCGGTATTGATGCTGGGTAGGGGATTTTCCCTATAGTTTTTAATGGTTTGATTTCCTTTTAATTTTTTATATGGAGACATGATTGATTCGTTTGCCTTTGATGTCATTTCAAGTTCCCCCTTACCCCTTAAAAGGGGATTATAATAATAAAAAAATTAATTTTCAGTCAGTCAGTGTAGGATGAGAGCATCACAGGGATGCTAGGAATGGAGTTTAGGTTATATTTTATTCTAATAGGTAGTTAAAAAATAGTAGTGAAGTGCATAGATAATCCTCAATTTTGTTATTAGCTTTGTGAGTGATTCATAGAAAATACTTGTTTTGGATCCATTGATCAATAGAGCAAAATAGAAATCAATATTCTTACAACTCTTCTAGATAAATTTTTCTTAAATTAAAACAATGTAAACCCAGACAAAGGATTTTAGAAGGATGTTCTGCATGCTCTCTTTCAAACTTGATGAACTATTTAATCCCATCTTCATATTAATTTTCCAAATGATTAGCGTGCTTCCATTTTTGGATCATATACATCCTATTAGGTTTATAAAATATTTATTTTATACAACATATAAATAAATACACATAATAAATTCATTATCAAAAGTGAAAGTTATAGACAATTATACAAGGGAACCTCAACATTTGATTGTTTCAAAGAATTTCATTATGTTGAAAAAATGGGTAATTTAATTTTGAAAAATAATTACTCCACATCAAATCTTTATTAAATATCCTAAACAAATAAAAATATAATATAGGAAATTAAAGAGTAATACAAAACTCAAAAATGACAAATAAGAGTTATAAACTCTCAATCAATCAACTAGAAGATATAAAAAATGTACTGGAACATGATATATAGAAACCTAAGGAATTATTACATTTAAAATTAATGGTAAATAAATATTTAAAAACATATCAAGACTCTTGGAATATAATATCACTACACCAACCCATCCCAATGAAATTCAAGTTATTACAACTGGATGTAAAATTTGCATTTACTAATGGATTACATGAATAGGAATTACTTAAAACTAACGGATAGTTCTCTCATTAATTAATATGAGAATAATGTTTTTAAATTAATAAAGGTGATGTATGAATTGAAACAATAACTAAGATCTTGGTAATGAAGGTTATATGAATTATTAAATAAAATTTAATTTAAAAAATGAGGAATTGATCATAATCATTGTATAAAAAATAATTTTATGGATAGATTGAAAGTGTTTATTAATGTAAATGACATAATATTTAGAGGTTTAATAGATGAAATATGATAATAATTTTCTATATTAACAATGTCCACTAATTAAATTTTTATGGTTATGACTTGACATATTCTTTCATTTATATATGACTCATGGAATTCATGGGATATTTATTTCCTAGTCCATGAATGTGAGGGAAGTGTTTTAAATATTTCAAAAGGAATATTGAAAAACCATGTTGACACCCATTGAAAATGGAATAAAATTTTCAAATTGTGTGGGTGTAATGTAAATATAGATCACGATAGTGTCCAAGGGACATTTTTGATCCCCCTCAGGCTGGAAATAAGCACAAAGGCATGAAAAACAACATAGTGGAAATAATTTGGCCCAAAAAATAAATAAACCATGTAAAAAAATTTATATAAAAACTTTCGTGATGCATTCATACATTGGATTAGCACACCAACCCCGATAAGTAGAAAAAAGAAGATATGAAATAGTATAATATAAAATAAATTCCTTAACCTACCTTCAACTCCCTCACACACAAAAGCCCCAGTTTCAATTTATAAAATTTCACGGCTATGGAATATATTGAGAAAATAAAGAATTAAAAATATGTATAATAACTTTGGGCGATCAATTTGGGAAACCTAAAAAAACTAAAATAACCAACTAAACTACATGTGACTTCATGTGTCACCATCGAGTCCAAAAACAATTAACTCTCCATAAGCGATCAAGAGTTGAATCAAATGGGAAACTGAGAAAATAGAAAGACCCACCCTGCTAGTATACAATCACCGGACCACAAATAATGACATCGTCGAAGAAGAAATCAAAAACAAAACCAAAAATACACAAATAAAATCTGGAGGACTACCTCTCTAGGTTGAAGAAAATCTGATACCCTTTTTGGAAACCCTAATTGCAATCGAACACTGGATGTCGGATGAGATGTTAGAGCAACTGGAGTAGTCAAGTTGTGTGATTTGAGCTTTAATTCACTGAGGAGAAGTGCCAACAGTGGGTGTCTTCCTTGGAAATCTACTGATATCGCAACGAGTTTCCAAATGGTTAGGGTTTTTTAATTAGATCAGGACACTTTTATCTGCACTTAAAAAAAGCGGTGATAAAGAGTTATTTTTTCATTTATTATTACCTAAGTGCAGATGAAAGAACTCTTTAACAATTCTTAGCTTATAGCGCTTATAAATTTCCATTTTATCAGCTCTTTGTTAAGCACTGATAAAGCCTCATTTTTATTAGTATGAAAAAAGCACTGATAAATATTCTTTTATCAACACTTATTACTTAAGCACAGTTAAATGATTTATAATTATAATTATAAATATAAATGTTGTAACTATTTATATATAAAAAATTAATATATATTAATGTAAATATAGTAAATATATACCGTTTTAAATATATTTATTATAATTTTATAATTATTTATTTAAAATTATAGAAGTATTTTTTAAAAATAATATTTATATCATTATATATATTTATATCATTATACATATATATATATATTTAATAAAAATATATAAATATAAATATAGTAGATATATTCATTATTTATGTTAATTTATTATAAATTTTATAAGTATTTAAATATATATAATTATTTATTTATAATTATATAAATAATTTTAAAAAATATTTAATTATTTATAACTATAAATATATAATTGTATAAATCTAGTAAATTTACATTTATAAATATATTAATTTGTAAATATTTTATTACAAATATACTTTTAAAATTATGAATAAATATATAATTTTAAGTGCAGGAATATATATTAAAAATGAGTGAAATTGAATAAATTAAGAATAAGTGCACTTAACAATATTTGAAAAAATGGATAAGTTTTATGTTTGTGCGTTGTATATAAAAATTCATTAACTACGTATATGTGAAGTCAATGTAACACGAATTAGATCTATGTAAAATTGAAAAATAAAATGACATTCAATTATATGTCGAGTACTATGCAATTAGTCAATATTTTCAATTTGTATTAATTTTTATTTATAACCCATTACTCAATATATATATGACTATATAATGTAAAGCGCATAAATATTTTGTAATATATAAATCATATTTATATACATTAATATATGTTTATATATTTTTTGTATACAATTAAATAACATTAATTATCATAATTATATAATTAATAAAATGTTTAATATTTAATAATAATTAATCAATTAATTCATTTTTATCAATAATTATTTAATTAATAAAATTTTAAATATTTTTTTAATAAACTCATTTTTATTTTTTATTTATTTAATTTTTACATTTTATTTATACGGACCTTTATCAGCGCTAAAAAAGCGCTGTTGAAATAAATATTTATCCGTGCTAAAAATTAAGCATCGATAAAGGGTACCCTTTATAACTGCTAAAAAAAGCTCTCATAAAAGACACTATTTATCAGCGCTAAAAATATAGAATTGATAAAGGTTTCCTTTATCAGCTCCAAAAAAAGTGCTTATAAAAGGTTAAATTTATCAACACTTTCCTTAGGCTGATAAATATGGCATCTATCAACGGTTCTTTTAGAACTGATAAATACCATCACTGTTTAAATCCATTTTTTGTAGTACTGTCGTATGAGTAACAACAGGGCTAGTAATGCAACCATAAAATACAATATGGATGTCGAGATTCACTTAGATTAAAAAAAGATATCAAATATCATGAAATTCAACTCATGTTGTGTTGTGTATCGAATAGAAAATAAAACATCCACTACTACTGAAATAAAAAAAATATAATGATATACTAACCCCAAACACAAATTATGTCTCATATGCTTACTCATATAAATTTTACATTCATGTTACTATTCACACTATGAATTTATTTCAATCAACTGATCATATAATGTACATTTTACTATTCAAGGTTATCAACCAATTTTTTTAGGCTTGTCATAACATGGATTTATGACAATTTAATACTAAAACCATTTCTATAAGGATATCCTCTCTCCATGTAATTTTTACCTCCTTTGAATATTATAACAATATCATTCTCTAACATCACACCTACACAACCTTCAATGATACTTCACCCAATCATTATGGAAGAATAACATCTTATCCCATCTTTTAATTTTCATACCAAATAAAACACATCATAATAACAAATTTTATAATAACCTCATAATACTGTATCTATTCACATCTCTCAAAATATAATATCCAAATTTACTATAAACAATTTACACCAGTTATTTCACATATAATACTTCATTATTTTATCTCTTTGAGGTATTATTCCCAATTAACACAATATAGAATACAATATCCAATTTACACCCTTCCATCTACTTTCTCATTATCAAATTCACAATGTGAAAATGAAAATATTTTTAAAATTAAGAACTAAAAAATAAATGAATCAACAATATAACCCAATAGTTCACCAATCCCACTATTTTAACTACATAACCATATTAATCTATCCAGCCAAAATCAACAAATCGTGAAAAATCTAAAAGAATAAATAATTTAAATGTTGGTTTTTGAATCACCTACCACATCAAATATTTTATTCCTATAATGAAAATTTGTATACAATAAATTAAAACTCTAAAAACCCTAATCCATGAAAAGAAATAATTATTAAGAATCCATATACAATCCCAAAATTAACGGATAGACAGATGGGCTTCCCAAGGAATTATAAAAATAGACCCAACATTTCACTTACCAATAATGCAAGAATATATTTGATCACTTCTATAAATAAATATTTCAATGAGTGATAAATATCCTTGGGAATATTTCTTAAGCCACTATTTATTCTTCCCTGAGGTTAAGGCGATGTTATGGTAGAAAATATAAATTTCATGATGTTTTATACTATTTTGAATCTTATTTCTCAGAAAAATGGCATGTTCACTGTAACTATGGTGTGTTTTCATGAATAGGATCCCAATTAAATTTTTTTTGCATACATTAAACTATCATCATGTAATCTCTAACCACTTACCAAGTTAAATTTGAACATATATGATCAATAACATAATGTTTTTAAATAAAGCATTTTAGGATTTGTTAGTTCCCCCAAAACCACAACATAAAGCCATAGTTTTTCATCTTAAGCACATTGGCCAAATAAATACTGAATATCCTATAAAAATCCACCACAATGTATTTTTATTAGAAAATTTTATGTTTTTTATATTTATATTTTCAATATCCACAAAATGTCTCCCTTTAAAAAATTCCTAATAAGTAAAAGATTTCCAACTAAACATTATATTTTTTCTATGTTTGGTCACCCAAGAGATTCCACAATATCCATCACCACTAAACAAAAAAAAATGTGTATAGACATAATATTTTAGAATTTACCCTGTCATATTAGCGATCCAACATGATTTAGTTTTCACAAAATTTCAATTTATTTAAAAATTCAACTTCTCATCATCTCATTCATTCTAAAAAATTGCCTAAATTTACAACAGGAATGGAAAATCTGTTCCCATGTGTAAACATCATTATATCACCCATGAAATGGGTAAATATTTTTCTTCATGTGTACTCCATTATATTACTTTATAGTAATTTTAAAACTCACAAATCATCTATATATTTTTCCCTCTAATCAAACAATTTTTGTGATTCTGTATCATAAGTAGTTTCATCCTAACTATATAAAAAACCAATAACAAAATTAAGTGGCTCTAATAATCATGAAGATTCATCTTTCAATGTACCAAAATCATAGTATGTAAAATTTATTTTTTATTATGAATTCATTATGATGGATATATATTCCATCACAAATAATGGTTTTTATTATATTTTATTTTGACAAGGAAAAAAATTGTTTCAAATATAGAAATATAAATGATTTATTTCAAGGGAAACTAAATTCATCATAAATATTTTGGATGTGGTTGGACATGATTTTGTGCGATGTATCTATTTTCATTATCATTTCCCCCATTCATTGAAATAAATAAGTAAATATGACATATAAAATATTCTATCACTAATTACTTAATCAATTATATACATAAATAATTTGGATTGTTATTTGTGATATATTCCATCAACTATAACACCTAAGTTAAAATAACTTATAAGAAACTGTATCCAAATATTAGAAAGACCTCAGGCATGCCTCCCTATAAGTTAGAGGAAAATGAATGGATATGAGAGCCTATGAGACATGAGGGGAGACTATAATCTCAATACCATTACAAATAATAATAGGTAATTTATATAAATATCATACAATATTGAAGTAAGTGAAATAAATGATATAAAAATTTTAACCATCAATATAAAATAAAAGAAATATACAACAATAATATTGGAAACCAAGATCAACATACATATAAACCACAAGCATAAACCAGTAGGCATTTCAAGAAAAATATAAATCGAGGAAAAAATAAGGGAGTCTCAACTATAAAACAAATTTCCCTACTTGGACTAGTAGCCCAACAATTGTGTATATACTCAAGCTATAAATCCTTCCTAAAAACTTTCACTTAAATGTAAAACATAAGGTCTTCATGTGCACCAAGCTTCCCATATTTCCTATAAGCATAAAAAATAGTCGGATATCAAATATTTATAACAATATATATATCCCATCATATATAGTTGATGAATGAATTTATAATTAAAATGGAATTAGAATATGATGTGAAATTAATCAAGTTAGGTCATAATGTTCTAACCAAGCCACCATGAAGCTTGACATCTCTTGTATTGACCATTCTGGGTTGAATATTTCATTTTTTACCCCAAATATATTTAGAACATGACCATCAACTTCTCACTCATGTAATGGTCCCACATCACATCCATAACCCATATCCCAGCTCTATCACCACCCTCTCTCCCATGGTGAGTTCCTATAAATTTCCTCTTATAACATCACATACCACTCCCTTTCACTCAGGGTGTGGCCTCTTACAATATCACATACTATATATCAAACCACTAACCTCTCAATCATGGTGTGGTTTATTATCTCAAACCATGTCTCATACCAACACCCTCTCACCCAAGGTGATGCATAATACCTTGTCATGGAACACATCACATTGCTCCACGCTCTCAGTAAGGGTGAGGTCTAACCTCAAAATGTCTACCTAATCACATGCCTCTATACTCTCACTTCGGGGGAGGACACATATCACAACACATACCTTATCAGTGTAGAAAAACAGGGATAGATGATAATATTAAGTAACAAAAACAAGAAAATCAATCCCAAATCCCAGTACTCAGGTTTCTACACAAACAACCCCACCTATGTCTCAATTAATGGGTGTAATATAAAACCCAACATCACCTCTCTAACTAACCTCATCATCCCTACCCAGAAACTCAATCCATATCAAAAAAAATTAGTCAAAATATTAAAAGGCCCTTGGGTCATGCTCAGCACATAGTAATTACCCTTAGTTTATAATAAGATATGAAGAAAACTAAACATCTCACTCAGGCCATGATCAGCATCATATAGCCTTTTAGAAACACATTCCAACATCAACTCAAATCTCTATCATATACGTAGTTCCCAACCAAACCATGCGGTATCCACTAGGTTACCCATTTTACTCCTTAACACTTCACTTTCACTAATAATGCACATGTTCTAAAAAACCCTCTCCATTTACCTATAGCCATACCATAGTCAACATTAAAAAATATCACCTAAATTTTTTCTAGTTATCTCCACCCATCACATGTCATGAACCAACCTAGGTCAACCCTGAACCGGTCACCCGAGATGGTCTGCGACAAGGCCCAAAGGGTGTTCCAGATCCCCACGGGTTAGCAACTAGTTTCGGGAATCAAAACTAAGAAGTGGGAAAAATTTGAACCATAAATTAAATATTAATAAATAAATAAATAAATAAATAAAATGAACAATAGAGACAACCACTAACAGAGAAAAAAAGTTAAATTGTACATAATCAGAGAATTATTTCAAAAACTATTTTCAACAATTTTAACTAATATAAAAACACTACAATGAGTTAACTATAATAATTAGGGAGGTGAGAATGATATATAAAAATTTATTAAAAACACCAAGTGTCATGGATTTTGCCGGAAAGGAAAATTTTAGAAAACTCCTACCTCAAAGGCATGTGAACATCATAAAGCTCGCAGAGGAGGATGAATAGACCTCTATGAACAAAGGGAAACCCCAATATTCAAAGGAACCAAGAACAACCATTAAACCTAACATTTAAGGTGTGACCAAAGTGAAGAAAACCACAAAATTTAGAAGGTAAACTCACCAGCATAGGGGGGCACCTGTGAGGGAGGTGCGGTTGTCGGAGACGGTCGTACACTGGGAAGGGAAACCACTAATGGTCAAGTCGCACACTTGAAATTGGTCATTAGGGGTCGGTTTTACCCCTTGTAGATGAGGGAGCAGTAATCAGGAGTCGGGGAGGAGGAGGCATGGTAGTTGGGTGCATCGTGAGGAGGAGGGGGAGCATCGGTGAGAGGAGCCCCAAGCAAGGGGCGTTGGGGTGGAGTTGGCTGCGGAGAAGGGAAGAAACTCATGGGAGGATTGTAATGATTAGTGGAAGAGGAAGAGAAGGGGGTGACTCTCCTACTAGGCTTTCCTATTTTTATTTTTATTTTCTTTTTTCTTTTTTTTAAATAATAATAATAATAATAATAATAATAATAATTTTATGCACTTCATTTTAAATAATAATGATATTAATAATAATTTAATAAAAATTATTTTAATAACAATTTTAATGATAATAATATTATTAAATAATTTTTAAAAAAAATAATATTATTATATATAAAAAAATAATATTATTATTATTATTTTAACATTTACTTCATTTTATTCTCATAAAATATTATTGTTTTAAGTAGTGGACAACCGCAGGGGCACCTGGGCCGACCGCACAGTTACTTCCAATTGTGTGGTGCCCATGCAATGGTTTGAAAATCACCAAAATCATCAAATGGAAAAACAATTAATTTGGGACCCAAACCCAAACTTCAACCAAAGATTCAACATTGAAAAATAAATAAAAATAAAATAAACTCGAGGTTGGGGTGTGAAAATTTTCCTCACCAGAGATACTTTCTGCCCCCAAAAAGTCACCAAGCCCAATTATAGTAGATAATTGACTCCATGCCCAAACACAACCATAAGGAATAAGGAATTATCGAGTGACTATTTATTCCCCTAGTCACACTCGACCGATCTAGAAAAAACCACAACCAAAAACATGGGAAGAACATGAGGGGGCCTCCCAACCATAAGGATTCTACTGCCACGGAAATTAAAACCCTAACATACCACCCTAAGAGGGGGGCCCATGTCGGAACTCCCAAATGATCCAAACCAACATCCATCACACGATCGAAACAACAAAACCATAAAACTCATGAAGAAAATTTACCCTGAAGCAACCCGGAATAACAAAACACTAGAACGGGAACACTTCCTACAAGAACCAATGACCATCCGAACAAGAGTGAACAACAACACTAATGAAATCATCAATCACCCACACCATCCAAATTTTACAACACAAGGGGAAAATTTGAGAAGAAATAAATTTAAATGGTGGAACAAAAACACTATCCACCCACTTCAAAGAAACAAAAAAATTCTCAAATGACTGCCACAGAACTAGAACCAACAACTCGCCTCTAAAGGCCAAATATCTCATAAGTTGAAAGAATGACTCACAGAGCCCCATCCAAATGAACCGAACTATTTACATCACATCAGAATATATATGTTTCACCTTCACATTAAAATTATGAACTTACCCCTATTGAGAAATGAAAGAAAGGAAATTAAATATATTTATATCTTAACACAGAAAACAAGAACCAGACTGAGGTCCCACACACCCTCAGCAACTCCTGACTGTGTGCGAGCTTCACCCTAAGACCTGAGGTTGGGGCTCTGATGGTCGAAGAATCATATCCCTCGTAGTTAGGTACTAGTATCCCCCGGTCAAGATTATTTCCACACATTTCACTTCTTAGAGAACTTTTCCTAGTGACTTGAATGACTATAACAATGAAAAAACTACAGAGGGATGCGACAAAACAGATTGGAATGCCTAAACTGACCACAATACTGGCACATAAGAGAACGTTCTAACGAACTGGAAGTCGGCACCAATGAATGATATTTCTTCAGGAACAGGTTCCTCTAGCACACCCCTCTACCTAGACAGGTAACCTTCACAAAATCCAACCACCACTAACTATACCCCAAACTCTAACAAGAAAGATTCATCCAACCTTCACTGATCCAAAACTGAACCCACCATTAAAACTGAAATGGAACTAACTTTAAAAAAATTGGGAGTTACCAACTACCTAAAGAAAAACTCCACTTCTATAATCACAAAACTATCCCAAAAATCCTCGATTACCTCAATAAACTGGCAGCACTTAAAAAAGAAACAAAACTGGGTATGACTCACTAGCTATATTAGCTACCTTTCTGGGTTGAATACTCTAAGAAACATGAAAAACACACCCAAAATCGACACCCCCAAGCCAAGGGTAAGAGGCTTATAATCCGAACATATCCAAACAGATCAAAAATACACTTTTCCAAAAACGTACATTTATTTTAAATTAGAGAACTCTCTTATTCCAAATCCACTTTCCAAATACAAAACCCACTTTTCAAGAAAAACCAACTAAAAAAATCACTTTTCATTCATGTCCATTTTAGAAAAAACAAACCAATACTTAAATTCCAAAACCCCACCAATGGAATCCTATGAACTGTCACATAAGAATTCATCCTTTTCCACTAAAATAAGTTGTACATATGTGCCAACGTACACTTCACATTCCTAACCACACATATGTGGAAAATCCTAAAGAATTCCAACTGTCAAACTTTACATTCCATCACCAAATATAAACATAATCCAAATTTTTCAAACCAAAATACTTTCTCCTTTAAAAACCCATTTCATCAATTTCCAAAACAATTTTAAAGAAAACCCATTTTACTAGTTTTAAATCCATTAGAAAAAGAGACATTTCATTTCAAAACCATCTTCTTTTCCAAAAACACTCTAACACAAACTGGAATCAATACAAAACACAACCAACAAAGAAAAACTGGAATGTGGAACTAGTGCATATTACCAACCCGGTGACATGGTAGTGATCCAAACCCCATGTAATACATAACACCAAGGGGACCTTGAACTGGTAACCCAGGCTCCACATGGGTCACTACTCTATGTTGGGTCACATTGTGACGCTGATTCACCTTTATTTTCATCCTTCAATCTCAAAAAAATACAAATTACTCAAAACCCAAATTATCCCCCATTACTCAGGTCTCATCACAAGCAGTGGTGATAAGGAACTTACCCATAACCTACCACTTGAGCCTCGACAATCCTAATATCCATTTATTGGACCGACTCTAGGGAACAGTTTATGGTTGATTTTCCTATTCCACTCCCTCAATATCCCCATGATAAAGGTAGCACATGCCCCCAAACGTTAAAATCACCTTGTGGAACTAAGTACTCCCAATGAGATATTACCCTATCATACAACACGACAATACATATAACCCAATACTAATGGATTAACTTGATCACTAGACTCATATATATCATATCAGTCATCTCATTTGAGGAGTTCCAACATTACAAGGATATTATCATAGACCTTCACAAAAAAATCAAGGTCCAACACTAACTTCTTTGCTCCTAAAATTTCAATTACTTGGAATCCCTTAACCCTCTTACTAGAAGACTTTATAGTCCATAAACCATTTACTAAACAATTTAATCCCACTAAGGGTCTATTAATAAATTATAGAACTTTTTTCACTTGGAGGCATAGACAATGGTCATCTCTAAAATTCCCAAACCCTAAATGACACACTCAAGTAGATATCTAAATGATAAACCTAAGAATATCCCATAATTACACACTCACTCAGCCCCATCATATATTTATGAAACCTAAACCATGGAAGAGACATTCATTTCACACAAATGCATTCATATGGTTGAGTATTAAGTGGACCACCTATCTAAAAATGTAGCTACCATCCATAAACCATTCTACCCACTCCCATCCATCCTCTCACAAAGCCTTTTCATGATCTTGATCACCTATACAATACCAAACAACAAAAATAATTAATTATAAACATTTGTATCTATTTATTTAATTTGATATAATGAGGAATAAGTATTGAAAACTCTCCAAGTGGCCTTCCATGGTCGGAACATCATGGAATGACATGCTAAAAGCCTATAGAATGCTTCCACCACAACTATAAACAAAATACCTATCAATTAAAACTAAATAATTTACTAATTTCATTATAACTTTATTGAAACCCCAGAAAAATTCACTAGGTGATGAACCTTTTCTGAAATTGGGAGAAATGAGAGGTATATCCCCAATTTAGATGTCCTCGAGCCACCATATCATTAACCCCATCATATCAGAATGATTCCAACATGATCTGGTAGAATTATAATCAAATTCCGAAATAAAATAATCTAAAATTAGTGGAGGAATCAAGATGAAAATGAGGGAGAATTGTTAGAATTGCTTACAGGTCCTCTACACTAAAGCTCAATCCATCCCCAACCTCTTTTCTCTGAAAACAACCAAACCAACACCATGCACACATAATAAATCCTTTAAATTACATATTTTATTCCAAAATCATTTATTTATACTCAATTAAACACAATGGTGCTTGTCACCACCTCTAGGAACTGATTTAATCAAAACAAACATCAAGATTCAATGATATCAATGATCAATCAACATGTTGACCCTTGTAGCAGTATGACTTCATGGAACCACAGGAGATCCACCTAACTCATTGACTTAAAAAATCCTCATCATTCACTGAACTCACTAATGGTAACTATCACTATAGAAAAATCCCAAAATTTTGAATGGTCCCAAAACCATACATTGATTAATATACCTCTATCGAATGAATCACTAAATTCATAATCCTACTTGTTGCATTCAAAATTTCTAATTTACTAAAATTTATTACCACTCACCTAATTTTGGTGTCACACACCAAGAATCTATGGTTTTCTCCCCATCAGATGAGTGTCCATACCATTGTCCCACTAATACAACTTCACCAAAACATGAACTTACCATTGGTATTTTCCTCATGCATTCCTTATTAATCAAAATTATTTAATCATGGAACATGCATCATGACTTTAGGTATATTTATGTTAAATGGTCCAAAAGGTCCCTCGCTTTATTTAGACAACCCTCAATTGAAATATCCAATAAAAACATGCACTAACCATAAGAGAACATATGCCTCATCCATGGAACTAAAATAAATTCCTCACAGTTTCCCCCAAATGATATCCTACATTTGCAAAAAATAATGAGTGATATACCATAATCGTCACACAAATGGACCAATAAGACAATCAATCAACCCAGTTCACCATAGTTCCATCTTATCTTGCACCCATTTTAAATAAAAAACACTTCCCATATGGAAGCCTCAATTTATACTCCTAGATAACCACCAATCCTCTTCTAGATCAATTTGCTTGATGATTAATTTACCGTCAAACAATAAGTTAAATCCTACAATCCACCAAGGACATGGAATAATGGTTCCAAAAACCTAAATGATACACATTCATCTCCCTATTTGGTATTTCTCACTCTATAGTTATAAATATTTATATCATGCTTATTCCTTGGGAATTTTCACAGAGGAAGAACCCTTCAAAGATGTTTCCTAGCTTATTTGGCATTCCAAAATTAACCACCTACATAGAATTTATCATTGACCCAAAGATACTCACCCATGTTATTCTTTATAACTCATTCATGAATCTCCATCCCAACAAAAACTTAGGATCCCAAGGTTCCTTGAACCCTAATAGTCAAAATCCATAAACATGCCAAAACATTATTCTCCAGGTATACTACAAATCTTCTTTATTCAACCTTCCATGCCTTTCATGATTTTTTTAATTTAAATTTCATAACCATGAACTCAACTTTGGCTTCTAGACTTAATATATGATATATACACCATCTACCCAATTTTGTAAGGCCGACTTACCCCTTAAAAAGAACTTGTGTCACTTATATTCAAACATAACCAAGGCAATGACTAAAAAACTAACCACTTGATTTCTCGCCCACATAGAGTTTATCTAACACTAGAAACATATTCCCATACTCCTTTCATATCATGGTGAATCCTTCCATGAAACTAACACAGAAATCAAGGCTCAGACCAAACAACCAATAAGAATCATCCCATCGGATACAACTACAAACCTTACCCACACAACCCTTATTAACTCACTCTTGGTAGGGACATATTATCAAGCTAAAATAGCTAACCATAACTATCTTTACCCACTTAATGTTATCTCATCAATCAAAACCTATCATAATATAACTATGCACTCATACTAAGAACTCATCATAAGGTACCTCATACCTAGACCTACTGACTATTTGGTCTTTGTATATGATGAGTAAAACTATAAGGATCAAAACATCAAAATAATAGAACATGAAATCACTAAAATAGTCACAATTATAAAGGAATAAATAATAAATTATTATTTGAAAACAAAAAGATAGTTATTATTGATTTTTTATTTAATTGTAACCTATTTTCATAAAACAATTCTTCAAAAAATTTACTTTTTAATAGTTTTTTAAAAGAATCTTCCTATATTTAAAACCACATTTCACCCAAAAGGAGTCATGAACAATTCCAGATATACCAACATTCCGTGTATGATTCATGAACTCATTCCATCTTACCACCCCAGGCTAAGAGTAAAAAATGGTAAATAAAAATGAACTCTAGAACAGAATACATGAATCAATATCTCAATAAGAATATAAAAAAGAAATGAAAAAAACCATCTCATATAACTTGAAGGTTCCTTATATAGGTGTTTTATACACACAAGAACAAGTACCATCCCAATATCTAACAACACATACTACCTTAAACTACCATCCCCAATAATAAATCAACCAAAAAATTATCTAATTGTATTTTCTAATTACATGACTAAAATCACTCATCCTACACCCCAAATATAGAATCAAAAGACCTCAAGTGAACCTAACCACACGTTATATGTTGTAGAATAATGGAATGAGTCAGTGAGCCTTATGGGGTGACTATTCCCTCAATACCATCACAAACAATAATTGGTAAATAATAAATATCACCAAACACAAGAATAAGTATAAGGAATTAAGGATAAAGTAAAACTATCAATATCAAATAAAAAATATATATTATAATAATAATATATCCTATTTTTATCATATATACATACAATGTGAATCTCCTATTGGGATGATCTATAAAAATATATTACAATAGTTCAGGGAGGGGATTACAAAGAAACAAAAATCTCTATTGTACCTACAAGTACTCTGGGAGAATCAACCCTAAGACCTCCCACGATACCCATCAAAGGCATAACTATTATGCTATGACCCTAGGGGACCAATCTAAAAAAATATGAATTGAACTAAAATAAGGGATAATAAATTATAATACTTGGATCCCTCTTTGGAATGGTCTCCCAACATCCATTCAGCTAATCCAGCTAGAAAAAACTCATATATCCTATCAACTATAAATAAAAAATAAGGTCTATATGGACACAAGGGTGACATTGTATGGAATTAACAAAAATATCTTAAGGGTATCCCTGGGTTTCCCTCATATAAATTATCATATATATTGTATGCATGCATGGAATGTAAATCAAGAAGTAATATACAATAAGAAAGCAATCACATCTGGTCATTATTTGATAACTATGTAACCATGATTCATAACATCACCTACTTATTCTATTATTAATGAGACAATCCATACTATATGATTTATACTTTTAGAGAATGACTAGTGCCTTCTCACTCAAGTTATAATCCCAAATCACATCTAGATCTCATATCCAATTTCTTCTAGCACCCTCAAACTCAAGGTGGGGTCTTATGCCCCCCCCCCCCGTGTATCACATAACATACCACAACCCTCTCACTTAGGTTTTGGTTTTGAAACACTAAATGTTTTAAGAGACACTAAAATTTTCCTAATAATTACAAATAATGTTTCTCGATTCATTCAAAAATAATAATACTTCATTAATGATTTGTCCACAATAGATATAAAAAATCTAACAACACTTTATTCAACTATATTGGAACATTAAAATAAAGTTTCAAGAAACCATGTATCTTATACAATGTATTATTACACATCATGGATGATTACATCCATTAAAACTATAAACATTAAAGGGGGTAATAAATTGAAAAGAATAATATCTTTTGAAATACAAACTCCCATGGATTGTTGCTTCCTTTATAAATCACCAATATTATAAAAAATCAATAATGATAATGAATACCATAAAAGTATAAATCATGTTGTGACATCTAAAATGGAAATTATGGAAATGAGAAGTGTGAATAGAATAACTTCAGTAAGGTTATATATATATGTGAATGAAATATAGTCATCGTAAATATGGTCATTGAAAATATGGTCATTGCAAATATAATAATTTTATATATGGTTGTTTTTAATTTATCTAATTGGTATAAAAGTTATTTTATTATTAAGTAGTAATTGGTATAAAAGTTACCTATAAATATCAAAATTATTATTAAAATATGATATGATGTACATATATAATTTAAATAAATACATTAATATCAATATAGTCATAACATTAAATATTATAATAAAAGTAATTAATTATAATGGTATATTTTAAAGCATATTTGGAATAAAAGTAATATTTTTTTCAAAGAACCATTTTTAAGTCTTGTTTATTATATCCAAATTGGTTAAATTTAAAACTTTTAAAATATTATTATATATAAACTAATATATTAACATAATTTAAATTATAAATTGATATGAAATAATAATAATAACACATAATGTTTAAAAACGCCTTTTTTCAATAAAATAAGTTTATTAATATTTTTTTATATTAATTATAATGATAAATATATAAATTTTAGAATTTTAATTAGATATAATAAACATCATTTTGGAATTAAAAATTGAAAATTTATCTTAGGGAGAGATTTTTGGAGTTTTCTCTAACTTTTTATTTTTTAGGTGAACGGTACAATATACTATTATTACTAATACTGTGAATTTTTATGCCTTTATAAGTATATAAATATGAATTAGAAATTTATGAGACATTTTTCTTACAAAACTGCATATTATATAATTGAAATTATACATTTTAAAATGTTAATTATAGGTTATAAACATATTGATGATATTTTAGAGCTCAAGAAATATTTTTCTCATAAATGTTTTTAATACATTATACATTTATTATATTAAAAATAATAATTGGAACATTTATAAATTGAGTCGTAAAAAATGGATTTAAAATTTAAAATCATTAATTATAAATTATAAAATAATTCCCACTTTATTTAGAGGAATAAATATGAAGTTACCTTAGGTAAAAAACTAGTTATTGTGGTAAAAACTAAAATTGTTAAAGAATTAATTCAAGGAATAAAGCGGTAGAAATACTTTTAAAACATGTGTGAAAAAAATTGAGTCTTTATAGACTATATATTTTTTCTAACCCATTATTTATCAAATTTTGGAGCTAATTTCCTTGAAATTTAATTCCCATTATTGAAATTTTTTGGGTATTTAAAAAAATGTCATCCCTTTTCAATTATAAAAGTGGCTCTCCTCTACCCACTTATAATCACAAGGAATTATCCTATATTCTGACCCAAAACTACCCAAACCTCATCTCAACATTTATATCCACCTTAAATTGGTTCAGTTCTTTTCAAAATACCATCCATCACGGTCTCATGCCCCATTGCAAAGGATAAAATCCATGAAGTGAGTTATAAAGTTCTTAACCTCCCTTTCCCTTTTATATTTATTTGTATGAACTTATTATTACTAAAACTATGTTAAAACATCTTAAAATAATTCCATTATTATCAAAATTATACTTAAAATGTATTGTAATGATGGTACAATCATTAACAACCATTCCCTTTTCCCTTAAGAAAAAAGAAAACGACATTTGTGTGTGTGTGTGTGTGTGCACTACCAACTTTACAAGGCAGAATGTTTCATTTTACTTAATCATATTACATGGTTAGAAAAAATTATTAATTTATAAAATAATTATGATATTTATAAAATATATTATATTATTTAATGACAAAACATACTATGAATTTCTCTCTTTCTATGGAAAGTGAAATCATTAACCATGTGTATGTGGACATCCACTTCCATCAAATGATTGATTTTCATATCAATTTTCATCACCACCTTACTCGGATGGTCATGAGAATTATTTTAATGGGTAAATAATATGTTTATGATATCTTTAAGGTATTGGTATTTAACATTGTAGAACCTATTAATGATATGACCAACAAACGATTGTCCTTAATTAAAACATTTAGAAGAAGCATAATAAGAGAAAAATGATTGATTCAAATTGTGAAATATTTTCATAATGAGCACTTATAATTATGAATACTTTATAATTCTGATATAACACACTAATAAACCCTAAATGATGTCTTTTTTCTTCTGGTGTAGTGATATTTCAACTAAATCACCTCATAATCATAAATAATCATGGTATGTTAATGTTTGGGTAGGTTTCACTACCTACTTGAACAATGTTATGAAATTATATCATGAATGACTATGAAAGCATAATTAATGAAATAATATGTTATAAAAATTTAAATATTTTTTTTTGGTTCAATAAAGGATAAATTAATTTTTAACTCAATAATTAAGGAAACATGTTTTTTTGGTAAATAAAATATCAAAATGTCTTCTTTTTGACGATTTCAACCTCAAGGATAAAGAGTTAAAACCCAATCAAGGGAAATTGAAACTTTATAAATAATTATAAGTCCAAAATTATAGTAACATTAATAAAAATTTAATGATTAAATTTTTAATAAAAACAAATACAAACACTTATCCTATGAAACTAGTAAAATCTATTAAATCTATAAACACCTGATGATTCACATGATCCTCAACCCAGTTGGTGAGATATCCTTAAGTGCATCCACATGACCCAGGTTCAAAACTAGGTAGAGGCATATTTCCAGGTATTGTTATAAGGCCCCAGACTTAAACCTTACTTAATATTGAATTAAATGAATAATTCACATTGAGGATCTTTTCAGGTTTAGAGTTTTAGATAATTATAACATAACTACTACATCTCAAAAGATTAAAAAGTAGACACTTCTACTAAGTTTCCATAAAAAAAACTCTTAAAAAGAAACATGTCTAGTTCCATGTCTTATATAGCATGACATTCCATTGATCCCATCCTTGACCTTATTCCACTTTAAGTCCTGTGAAAAAAATTTCGAAAAAAACTTGGGGTGAGCATAAAAAACTCAGTAAGGGATACACAAAGAATGAAAACTATTAGTTTTTCAAACATCAAGTAAACCATGTATACTCTAAAAAAGTAATACCTTCACCATCATGAAGTAGTAAAAACTCTTCACTGAATAAAGTATCATTACTTACCTTTTTGTAACCAAAGGATTACCATAAAACCCATATAAAGAACACATAGAATATATATAAAGGTAACTTGGGACATAAACATACTTAAGTGGAATAACCATACGGTCGACTTCAACACATATCACTTAATGGAATAGCCATATGGCAAATTTCCAAACATACTTAATGGAATAGCCATACGGCCGACTTCCATACCCAATGCATTGGAGGTTATAACCTAACCACCCATCCTGGTATTCACGGCACCACCTGTCATATGGTTTATCACGTAACCACCCGTCAAATTTCCAAGTACCAAAATAAAATCATAAAACATAAAACCAACATAAAGGAATGATAACATTTCCACATTTCAATCACAACATATCATAATATAATCCTTTATCAAAACCATTTTCAATACCAAAATACATAAAAGAGTATATGGTATTTATTTTATTTTAAAAACATTACGGCTTGTTGAGGAAGCCAGAGACCAAATAATACTCGCGGCGGCGGAAAAGGTCGTTGTCACCGCGTACGTTAAAAAAACATTCCTTTTGGTAGTTTAGTAAAACGCTTCGTAGAAAAAGATTCCTTTTGTATAAAAGTATAAGTCAAAGGAGTTTATACACCGTATAAAATAAAGTTGTGTATAAAACTAAATATGCCTCAATGAAAGGAGATTGAGACGAAGTCCCTTACCTTGGGTCCGACTTGACTCGATCGTTCTTTAACGTCCTGAATAATAAACTTGAGTTAATTTCTACTTGATTAAGAACCTTTTTAAAGTTCATTATTCATTTTATATCACTTATTTCCATGTTATAAACATTATGTAACCATTTAAGTTAATAATGTTTGTTTTGTCGATATTTGGTTCTTAAGTCGAAAGTGGACTTCTTACAATTACATGTTGTTCGTGTGGTCAGAGGTTCTTTATATCTAGAATGACATTACTGATTTTGGATATCATATATATCATATATTTCCAGAATATATATGTATTTATAATATTACATAATCATTTAGAGGTAAGAAATGAAATGCACCGTTCATGGAGACGGTAAGCCGTACGTACGCATGAACGCTACTTTCATTTCTTTGTCATATTA
This sequence comes from Viscum album, assembly GCA_963277665.1. Taxonomy (NCBI): domain Eukaryota; kingdom Viridiplantae; phylum Streptophyta; class Magnoliopsida; order Santalales; family Viscaceae; genus Viscum; species Viscum album. Next base: position 1,398,597,055 of record OY728121.1, on the reverse strand, counting down.
ATGGAATTAAAACTAAATGAGAGGTATGTATATTTTAATTCCATAATTATATTCATAATTTAGATATATCATTCATTATATATATCCATTATATACATGTACTTTTAATAGTACATTACATTTGGGGATAAGAAATGAAATTCACCGTTCATGGAGACGGTAAGTCGTACGTACGCATGAACGCTACTTTCATTTCTATCTCATACTTTATTGGAAATAAATAATAATCATATAGAGGTATATTATAATTCCAGTATAAAATCATATATAATAACTTTAAATCCATCCTTTACACGTCCCACATATGGCATTAATGAATCACATCACTTTGAGGGGGCGGTAGTCCGCACTTCCTTAAATGAAGATATCATGTTTACCCATAATGGAAACCATAAAGGTATGCCCAAAATGAAAAATACAGAAGCTTAAATAAAACATAAACATATTATATATCTTATATAAATATATTGGCATCTTAATGGCCACCTTTGAAGGTGTTAAAGGAATGTTGAACAATCATCGTTTCGGGAGGCATAAATTCACCATCCACGGAAACAGTATGTTCTTTAACCATTAGATGAAGGTGTGTGTAAGTGTAGCTAGAATACTTCTTATAAAAACATACTAGTATATTTAAGATACTTTATTTGTTACAAAAGAAATAAATAAAAACAGTTTAGGGGGTTGGAGAAGCAAAATAATACAAAAGGACTCAAGTGAAGACATTACCACAAAATCGGGTAACTCCCTTTGGTTTGAGCTCAAAGGCTTACTTGGGAAGACTTCTGCCCAAAGTGAGGCTTCAAGGATTAATAGAAGGAAGTTTAGAGACAAACTGGGCAGGGTTTGGCCGAGCCAAAGGCTTTTGGAGTGTGGGTAAGGTGGTAGAGGTGGGGGCCTTTTATAAGAGGAGAGGAGGGGCACTTTTGGAAAGTAAAGAAATATTACTTTATTTGAAAATGTGTTTCGGTTTTAAAAGGTCCCACATTGATATAATTCGTGGATAAGGTGATAAGGGTTCAAAATACACCCATACAATAAGTTTTGGACATGTGTAGTTTATAGATTTTACATTATCTTTCCATTTTATTTAAATCGTCAAATAATGATGTCATCACTACATCATTATTATGTCATAAATAATTTAATTTATTTAATGTCTAAAAATTATAAATAAAAAATACTATGATGTATTAAATCTTTTTAGCTTTCCAATGACTATTTATAATCAAATCTCTGACTTGTATAACCCCATTTAAAAATTGTTTTAATAAAACATATCATGTTTGTGCCATTTTTTACATTAACATTAAATAAAAGGAATTTATGTCATTTTCCAACCAAAGTGGCTCCATGGGGTCCCCAAGTTGACCCATGGCTTTTCTTGGTCGGCCATGACACATCCAATGAGGGTAGGACATGTTTCTATGTCATCTCATATTATTAAAACATTATTTTTACCTTAAACTACACTAATTACCACTAATCGCGATTAAAAACTTAATAAGTTACTATTCACCAAAAAAATTATTTTAATCTCATTGAACCACATTTTACTTATTAGTGACAATCATGTATGTAGGATTTTTGAAATTCAATACACAAAGGTGGAAAAATTTCATTTAAATGGAAAATCAGTTTTTAGAAGTACCACTTAGTGATTTCACTATTCATCAAAAATTGAAGTTTTTCAGAAAAATTCCAAAAATTCACCCTAAGCTATATTTGATATTCTGAATTTAAAAATGAAGTCCATTTTACAAAATTAAAAACATATAAGTCAAATTAATTAATTTAATAATTAATTCCCGCTGTCATGACAAATAGCGTGTTTTTTTTAAACAATAAGTATCAAAAGATTGACACTAGTGTAAGTCCGATTTCAAAGTGAAATTAATTCCAATGACCACTATTGGATTTAATGGTAAAAATATTTTCTAATTTCACTCTAAAACCAATTCAAATAATAATCTAATCATATAAATAAATTATATCAAAAAGAGGTTTTGAATTAAAATACAACATTTACAATATTCATTAAAAAAATGAACTTTATCGGAAAGATACCAAAAATTTACACAAAGTAAATTTTGATGTCCCAATTCTAAAGAAGAGTTATATTTGGTCCAATATAATTTATAAGATTGATCAAAACTATATTTAATGATGGTTCACCGTCAAAAGGTGATAAGTGAACCCTTAGTGAAAATTAGGGTATAAATGCCTAAAATTGAATTCTTTCCGTATTTTAACCCTTTATCTTTTATTGGGTAAATATAAAAACATTTAAAAACATATATAGTCATATTTTAGTTATTTCTATCCATTCCCTCCGGTACAACGGCTACATGTTAACTACCATTTAAAATAATATTATTATATTACTAGTGTGCAACGTAAGATTTCAATGAAACTCATCGTTGCGTATCGAGTACGCTATCGAATGTAGAAACCCCTTTTAATTAAAATTTATATTTAATTTGTAAATATTAATTAATATGAAAATTCATTATTCTTTATTTACCTGGGATGTTACATCCTTCCCCCCTTTTGGGAATTTCCTCCTCGCAATTTTATTTACTTATCAAAATAAGTGGGGGTATTTATCCCTCATAGCATTTTCATATTCCCACGTTGCCTCTTCAATCACACGGTTTTTCCACAAAACCTTTACCTGATGAATCACCATATTCCGTAACACCTGCTCCATGTGGTCAAGAATCTGGACTGGTTTTTCTTCATAAGATAGGTTCTCTTCCAGCTGAACTACCTCTGGACTCAAAACATGAGATGGATCTGGCATATACTTCCTCAACATTGAAACATGAAAAACATTGTGTACCTAAGATAAACTTGGATGTAAAGCCACCCGGTATACAACTGATCCAACTCTCTCTAGAATTTCATATGGTCCAATAAACCTTTGACTCAGCTTTCCTTTCTTACCAAATCTCATCACACTTTTCCAAGGAGAAACCTTTAGAAAAACATGATCACCTACCTCAAAAGATAGATCCTTCCTCCGGTTATCCGCATAACTCTTCTGCCTGCTCTGAGCTGTTCTCATGTGTTTCTGAATCAACTGAACCTTTTCTGGCATCTCTTCTACCAATTCTGGTCCCATCAACTTCCTTTCTGAACCAGCTCTACCTTTTTCTGAAACTCGCTGTCTTGCTTCTGTGCTTGCTTGATTCTGTCTGATAGAGAAGATTTCAGTGATACCTGAAACAAAACAGAAGGACTTCCTGCACCAACAAATTCTATGCCAAATATCATTAAAACAAAAACCAAAGTATCTCGTTCCAAATGTAGCATGGTTAATGAAGCATTACTTTTTCGACTCAAAGCATCTGCCACTTTATTTGCTTTTCCTGGATGGTAGTGGATTGTACAATCATAATCCTTGATTAATTCCAGCCATCTCCTCTATCTCATGTTCAATTCTTTCTGAGTGAATATATACTTTAAACTTTTGTGATCAGTATATATTTCACACTTTACTCCATACAAATGATGCCTCCAAATTTTTAAAGCAAAGACAACAGCAGCTAATTCCAAATCATGTGTAGGGTAATTTACCTCATGAGTTTTCAACTGACGTGAAGCATAAGCAATTACCTAATCATTCTGTATTAGGACACAGCCAAGTCCCTTCAACGAAGCATAACTGTATATAACAAACTCACCATTCCTGGAAGGAAGTGCCAAAACTGGAGCATTCACCAATCTTCTCTTCAACTCCTGAAAACAATCTTCACATTCTTTTTTCCAGATGAACTTAACACCCTTACGAGTTAGATTAGTCATTAGACTAGATAACCATTTAAAATTTTCAACAAACCTTCGGTAGTAACCTGCCAAACCAAGAAAACTACTGATATCGGTTACATTTTTGGGTCTCGTCCATTCTTCAACAACTTTTGTTTTAGTAGGATCAACAGTTATGCCATCTTTTGAAATAATGTGACCAAGGAAATAAATTTGTTGCAACCAAAACTCACACTTGCTAAATTTTCCATACAGTTTCTTTTCTTTTAAGGTTTTTATGATAACCCTTAAATGACTTTAATGCTCCTATTTACTTTTATAATACACCAAAATATCATCAATAAAAACAACCAACATTTTTCAGCTGAGTCAACTGAGCCATCTTTGCAACAAACTGTTTAGTTATGATTCTAACCATCTCAGGATACTGATTTGAAAGGTCATTTCCCTCTGTATTCCTTCCCAGAAAATCTATTCTATTTCCTCTATGAAAAACCATTCTTAACACAGAAATATCTTAGGAGAAGCAACATGGTAATCTGTAAATTCTATATCTTTTCAATCATATCATAAATTAACTTATAATTTAACAATTTTCTAACTTCTAAAGTTGTCTAAACTGACCTTTGATACCAACTATAAGGCCCCAGCCTTAAACCTTACTTAATATTGAATTAAATGAATAATTCACATTGAGTATCTTTTCAGGTTTAGAGTTTTAGAGAATTAGAACATAACTAGTACATCTCAAAAGATTACAAAGTAGACACTTCTACTAAGTTTCCATAAAAAAAAACTCTTAAAAAGAAACATGTCTAGTTCCATGTCTTATATAGCATGACATTCCCTTGATCCCATCCTTGACCTTATTCCACTTTAAGTCCTGTGAAAAACATTTCAAAAAAAACTTGGGGTGAGAATAAAAAGCTCAGTAAGGGATACACAAAGAATGAAAACTGTTACTTTTTCAAACATCAAGTAAACCATGTATACTCTAACAAAGTAATACCTTCACCATCATGAAATAGTAAAAACTCTTCACTGAATAAAGTATCATTACATACCTTTTTGTAACCAAAGGATTACCATAAAACCCATATAAAGAACACATAGCATATATATATATAAAGGTAACTTGGGACATAAACATACTTAAGTGGAATAACCATATGGTCGACTTCCACACATATCACTTAATGGAATAGCCATACGGCCAATTTCCATACATACTTAATGGAATAGCCAAACGGCCGACTTCCATACCCAATGCATTGGAGGTTATAATGTAACCACCCGTCCTGGTATTCATGGCACCACTCGTCATATGGTTTATCACGTAACCACCCGTCAAATTTCCAAGTACCAAAATAAAATCATAAAACATAAAACCAACATAAAGGAATGATAACATTTCAACATTTCAATCACAATATATCATAATAGAATCCTTTATCCAAACCATTTTCAATACCAAAATACATAAAAGAGTATATGGTATTTATTTTATTTTAAAAACATTACGGCTTGTTGAGGAAGCCAAAGACCAAATAATACTCGCGGCGGCGGAAAAGGTCGTTGTCACCGCGTACGTTAAAAAAACATTCCTTTTTTTCGTTTAGTAAAACGCTTTATAGAAAAAGATTCCTTTTTTATAAAAGTATAAGTCAACGGAGTTTATACACCGTATAAAATAAAGTTGTGTATAAAACTACATATGCCTCAATGAAAGGAGATTGAGACGAAGTCCCTTACCTTGGGTCCGACTTGACTCGATCGTTCTTTAACATCCTGAATAATAAACTTGAGTTAATTTATACTTGATTAAGAAACTTTTTAAAGTTCATTATTCCTTTTATATCACTTATTTCCATGTTATAAAAATTATGTAACCATTTAAGTTAATAATGTTTGTTTTGTCGATATTTGGTTCTTAAGTCGAAAGTGGACTTCTTACAATTACATGTTGTTCGTGTGGTCAAAGGTTCTTTATATCCAGAATGACATTCCTGATTTTGGATATCATATATATCATATATATCCTGCATATACATGTATTTATGATATTACATAATCATTTGGAGGTAAGAAATGAAATTCACCGTTCATGGATACGGTAAGTCGTACGTACGCATGAACGCTACTTTCATTTCATTGTCATATTAATGGAATTAAAACTAAATGAGAGGTATGTATATTTTAATTCCAGAATTATATTCATCATTTAGATATATCATTCAATATATATATCCATTATATACATGTACTTTTAATAGTACATTACATTTGGGGATAAGAAATGAAATCCACCGTTCATGGAGACGGTAAGCCGTACGTACGCATGAACGCTACTTTAATTTCTATCTCATACTTTATTGGAAATAAATAATAATGATATATAGGTATATTATAATTCCAGTATAACATCATATATAATAACTTTAAATCCATCCTTTACACGTCCCACATATGGCATTAACGAATCACATCACTTTGAGGGGGTGGTAGTCCGCGCTTCCTTAAATGAAGATATCGTGTTTACCCATAATGGAAACCATAAAGGTGTGCCCAAAATGAAAAATAAAGAATCTTAAATAAAACATAAACATATTATATATCATATATAAATATAGTGGCATCTTAATTTCCACCTTTGAAGGTGTTAAAGGAATGTTGAACAATCATCGTTTCGGGAGGCATAAATTCACCATCCACGGAAACAGTATGTTCTTTAAACATTAGATGAAGGTGTGTGTAAGTGTATCTTGAATCCTTCTTATAACAACATCATAGTATATTGAAGATACTGTAGTTGTTACAAAATAAATAAATAAAAAGATTTTAGGGGGTTGGATAAGCAACATTATACAAAAGGACTCAAGTGAAGACATTACCTCAAAATCGGGTAACTCCCTTTGGTTTGAGCTTAAAGGCTTCCTTGGGAAGACTTCTGCCCAAATTGAGGATTCAAGGAGTAAGAGAAGGAAGTGTAGAGACAAAATGGGCAGGGTTTGGCCGAGCGAAAGGCTTTGTGAGTGTGGGTAAGGTGGTAGAGGTGGGGGCCTTTTATAAGAGGAGAGGAGGGGCACTTTTGGAAAGTAAAGAAATATTACTTTATTTGAAAATGTGTTTCGGTTTTAAAAGGTCCCACATTGATATAATTCGTGGATAAGGTGATAAGGGTTCGAAATCCACCCATACAATAAGTTTTTGACATGTGTATTTCATATATTTTACATTATCTTTCCATTTTATTTAAATCGTCAAATAATGATGTCATCGCTGCATCATTATTATGTCATAAATAATTTAATTTATTTAATGTCTAAAATTTATAACAAAAAATACTATGATGTAGGAAATCTTTTTATATTTCCAATGACTATTTATAATCAACAATCGGACTTGTATGACCCCATTTAAAAATTGTTTTAGTAAAACATATCATGTTTGTGCCATTTTTTACATTAACATTAAATAAAAGGTATTTATGTCATTTTCTAACCAAAGTGGCTCCATGGGGTCCCCAAGTTGACCCATGGCTTGTCTTGGTAGGCCATGACACATCAAATGAGGGTAGGACATGTGTCTAGGTCATCTCATATTATTAAAACATTATTTTTACCTTAAACTACACTAATTACCACTAATCGCGATTAAAAACTTAATAAGTTACTATTCACCAAAAAAAATTATTTTAATCTCATTGAACCACATTTTACTTCTTAGTGACAATCATGTATGTTGGATTTTTGAAATTCAATACACAAAGGTGGCAAAATTTCATTTAAATGGAAAATCAGTTTTTATAAGTACTACTTAGTGATTTCACTATTCATCAAAAATTGAAGTTTTTCAGAAAAATTCCAAAAATTCACCCTAAGCTATATTTGATATTCCGAATTCAAAAATGAAGTCCATTTTAAAAAATTAAAAAAATATAATTCAAATTAATTAATTTAATAATTAATTCCCGCTGTCATGACAAATAGCGTGTTTTGTGAAACAATAAGTATCAAAAGATTGACACTAGTTTAAGTCCGATTTCAAAGTGAAATTAATTCCAACGACCACTATTGGATTTAATGGTAAAAATATTTTCTAATTTCACTATAAAACCAATTCTAATAATAATCTAATCATATAAATAAATTAGATCAAAAAAAGGTTTTGGATTAAAATACAACATTTACAATATTCATTAAAAAAAATGAACTTTATCGGAAAGATACCAAAAATTTACACAAAGTAAATTTTGATGTCCTGATTCTAAAGAAGAGTTATATTTGGTCCAATAGAATTTATAAGATTGATCAAAACTATATTTAATGACGGTTCACCGTCAAAAGGTGATAAGTGAACCCTTAGTGAAAATTAGGGGACAAATGCCTAAAATTGAATTCTTTCCGTATTTTAAGCCTTTATCTTTTATTGGGTAAATATAAAAACATTTAAAACATATATTATCATATTTTAGTTATTTTTATCCATTCCTACCAGTACAACGGCTACATGTTAACTACCATTTAAAATAATATTATTATATTACTAGTTTGCAACGTAAGATTTCAATGAAACTCATCGTTGCGTATCGAGTACGCTATCGAATGTAGAAACCCCTTTTAATTAAAATTAATATTTAATTCATAAATATTAATTAATATGAAAATTCTTTATTCTTTATTTACCTGGGATGTTACAACTGTAGTAGGTACTGTAGCAGACACTGTAGTAGTATTGTAGCAGGCACTGTAGCAGGCACTGTAGCAGTTACTGTAGAAGGTACTGTTCAGTACTGTAGCAGCTGGAACTATTCACCTTGGGCCACTGGTTTGGGCTTGGTGTCCTTAAGGCTTTTGAGCCACTCTGGAATTCAGGCCAGTAGGGATTTCGGTCCACCTTTAAGGCCCTCGGGCCACCTCAAGGCCTTCAAGCCACATGCAGTTTCCCTAGACACACTACAAAAAAAGAAGCAGCCCCAGAAGAGGATTCAAAGCAGGTGCGCTCACGAGAGCAAATCCAAATGGATTGTCAGAATGAGAGGGTGTGGCTATTCCATCGCTACCAACCTGTGCTTTCATGGGACTCCTAGCCAGACGGTCATGCAAAGGTTGAGGGCTACTATCATGACTCAGATGTTGGGGAGGGACAGTTCCTTGTAGATAGTCTGGTTGAATTCACTAAGACCTTCGAGTCATGTAATCTTCTAAGCCTACATGCCTTGTAATCTCTGAGCCTATGGGCCTTGTAAGGGTTCCCCCACATCCCTTTAAAGGGGGGTTATCAAAAATCAATAAAAATGAAGGCCTTCGGGCCAATTGGGCTATAAAAACCTGATGTTGGAATATAGAAAAAACTAACTATTATTTATTTATTTAATGATTATAAATGAAATTTATAAAACTTTCTAGGCATTAATATAGTTATGAAATAGTATAATAATCTAGCTATTTTTCTTTTATAGGAGGTTAAATCACATTAGACTAAGCAGGAATAAAGATAATGGGTTCTTTGTCTCAAATTTAATTTCTGGAGACTTATTTCATTTTTTGAACCACGATATCTTTGATATAGTGTGTTTACTACCTAATGACTATCTTCTAAAAAGTTATTTAATTCAATGGGTTTTAAGAACCATATCATGTTCCCTTTTTAAATGGATTTTTATTCAAAGGATACCAAGGTTTTAAATGTTTTTCTTAACTAAAATATTTTCCTTGATTCATAATCACTCCACTATGGTTATAATAATTCTAGATTTAATTATTCTATCTTATAATGATTTTATATTTTACTTTCATCCTATTTAATATGGAGACTAGATTTCACACTATATTATTCTTCCTTGATGAATCTATTGTTTAATAAAAAATTTAAGAATAATTCAGAACACTTTTAAAAGATTTTTTCTTTGGTCCATATTTTTACTTCCTTCCAATGTTCTCTTCTACCAAGTGGGAACTTAGATAATGGTTTTCTCCAATGATTCTTATATTTCCATTTATTCATTTAAAAAATGTTTTATAATCATTTTAATGATGTGGGTTTCTAATAAATTCATTTTAAAATAGTTAAAAATATTTTACATATAGTGATCTTATACTCTTCCATTACACTTCACATTTTGATATATGTTTTATTTCTCATCATAATCTCTTTATGGGAATTGTTTATGAAGTATTTTTTAAGAATTTTTCTATTCATCTCGAAAAAATGTTTTTTTTGGAAGTGGAAGGAAAATAACATACTTTTTATATGATATTAATAAATTATTTCAAAAGAATCCATGATGATATTTCTTCCATTTTCAAAGGATTCTTGTCAAAAAAAAGAAATGGTTCATAAATCACTGAATATATTCCCACTTAAAATAATTATTTTGGGTCATCTTGTTTTTTGTATCAAATGATCATGTTTTTTTATTCAATTTGAAAAAGTTACGAAACCCATTTTCTTCCCATGGGTTAATTATTATTACATTAGTGATTTGATTTTAAAAGGAACTTATATATATAAATGATAATGGGTAGGGTCGAATATCATAATCTAATGCATTGGTTAAGGTTTTATATCTCATTAGATAATAATGGTAAAAAAGTAAGGAATGGTCACTCCACTATGGTAATCAGGTAGTGATTCCCAATCCACTATAAGATTTATTTGGGGATTTCTTCTCCACTATGGGAATCTTATAGTTATTTATAATTCACTATGTTATGGGAAAAAATTATTGAATCTTGCTCCACTATGTTATGTTTATCAATGCTTGTGTTTGTACCACTTATTTTTCTTAAGTTATTATTTATTTCTAAGATATACTAAATTTCTATGATGTTCCATATTTTAATGATATTATGCTTTGTAATGTTATGTTTTTATGTTTTGTTTTGTTTTCATTATATGCTTATAAGACATGTTTTTATATCCCTTCTTGGGTATTATGTTTTTATTCTATGGTATATAATGATAAATCATGTTTTATGATTGTCACTCACGATTATGGAATCCTTTTATATGATATTTATCCTTCACTCATGTTTTTCATCATGTTTATTATCTAATGGTTATGTATCATTGATAATTTCCCATTTCTAAGCATTCGAGCTCAAAGACTTTCTTATGTTTAATTACATGGATTATAAAGATGATCATATCTTATGAGATGTCTAAAATAGTGTCAAGATGAGAATGGTTATGGATAAATTTTCACAAGTCCTGTAAAATAAGATATTTATATAGCTATTCTCTAATACACTAAACAATTAGGTCCTTCGTTTGTGTGACTCTTTATAAGTTGTGTTAATTAAACCATCATACCAATATATTATTTTTTTTATGTCTAAGTATAGGATTATATCCTGAAATATTGGTATAACATTAAGTATATTGTTTTCATAGTAATACATATTTACCTAGACACAAACAAGTGGATGGGGTTGTGGCACAAATTCAACTATGGGTAATCACCCCAAAAACTTTTGGTTGAAAATTGAATTTATCATCACACAAATGCACAATGAGTGAGCCTAAGACTATACACCTAACAAGACACTCATAGGAAATATTATTTGGTTGTTCATGTTCTCTTTAGAAACCTATATAAAGTATTTATTTCCAAGTTACTTTGAGAGATTATCCTGAGAAGTGTATGATAGCCGAACTTTAAGTATCCCACCTAAAACTAATATTGATATAGGTTGAAGGAAAGTAATTATAAGACAATTTGATAATATGAAACAAAAAGACATTTTAATTATTAATTACTTTTATGATTATGATATTTCTCCCATATTAATAAGTTTCCCCTCATATCAAGCCTTTTGGTATTACTAGTGGATGGAAAATGAAGTATCCATGGGTGCGACAGAAAATGTGAAGACCACCTTAAAAAATAACCCATAGAAATGGGTAATGGGGTGACAAAACTTGTGATTATGAAAAACCATATTCCATGAAATATGATTAAAAACATGAACTTATCTGAGTTTTCAAATGCATCAAATAAGATAAGGATGGAGTCCCATAAGGTGATGGGGATGATAAATGAAAGAATATTAAATTTTCTTCAATCCTAAAATGTGGTAAGATCACCAAGGGGGTTGTCTCAAATTAATAAGAAAATGTTTCAACTTTAAAATGATTAGAAATTAAGGACATGATTTTCAAAGACATGTAAAGATTTTTATTATATAATGGATGTTATAGAAGTCTCAAATAATACATCCATCCACAATTCAATGCTTAAAATGAAATAAGTTTTAGAATTATGCTAATTAATTAAATAACCATATACTACCACATATAATAGGAATTAATGGCCTCCTAAACTATGGGTAAAATATAAATACTATGAAACCACAACTATAGAAGTGGGTTTTGACCAAGATATGGAATAAGGAACACTGGTCACACACAAAAGAACTGTGAGTGTTGTATTATTATTTTTTTAAACTTACTCCTCTATACCTAGAATGTTTACAAAAAATAAAAAATCATTAAAACAATGATTATATGTTAAATATTAATAAAACCTTTAAGAGTTATGATTATTATACCGCAGGTATCTAAAACTTCTCCAATATATGTTCTTTGGAATATTCTATTATAAAATCATAATATTTTTACTTTAGTCAAATTTGATGTGATATTTGGAATGCATTGAAACTCTTAAAAATGATAATTTCCAAGATCATGAAATCACATCCAAAGAAAATCCCTTGATTTAATACAAGTAAAAGGATGACTATAAAGTCCCTATAAAAGATTACACCAATTATAGTGCGGTATTTCACACAAATGGTTAAAAAACATTATTTATATACTTATTATGATGGAAAATTTGAGTTTACTAACCAAACCAAGGATAGTGAGGATGAAAACTAATTATTAATTAAACCCCAAGTCATTTTTATCTTAGGGAACCCCTTAACTGTTTTATTATTTAGAGATAATTAAAATTTCTAGGATGTAGTTTATTTTAGTGGGGAGAATGTAACTTTCTTGGTTTTAGGATCCAATATTTTATCCAATAATTATAAAGAATGTTTCCATGTTCATTCAAAATTATTAATACTTGATTAGATATTGGGATATAAAATATATAAATAAAGCTAACAAAACTTTATAAATATATAATGTAATAATACAATAAAGGTACATGAAACCATTTATTTCATAAAATGGATTATTACACATCATGGATGACTATCGAATAATAAAGAAAAAATTAAAAGTGGATAATAAATTGAAAAGATAAATATATTTACTATCACCCTTAAGAATCACTATTCATATAAAAATACCTAAAATAATAAATAACTTTATGAAAATATAAATCTTGTTGGGAGATCTAAAATGAAAAAAAAGGAAATGGTAAGTGTGAAGGGAATAAGTTTAGTAAGTTTTAATATAGAGGAATTAAATCGGGTTGTTACAAGTACAGTTGTTTCAAATATTGTCATCGAAAAAATGACCATTTTTTATATGTTTTTTGGTTATATATCCAATAGTTATACTAAATTCATGTATTTTAAATTAGTTTATTAAAATAATTTAACTCATAATGAAATAAAAATATATTTTTTAAAATATTATACAATGTATATATGTATGTGTTGTGTTTAAATATAAAAATTACTTTTAAAAAAATTATATCATGTATATATAAAATTAAAATAATGAATTTAAAATCAATGGAGTTGTATAATTAAATTTTAGAATATAAATAATTAATTTTAATGGTATTTGTTAAAGTGTATTTTGTATAAAAGTAATTTTTTTCAAAGAAACATTTTTTCAAATATGGTATATTTTATCATAATATATTAAATTGAAAACATTTAATATATTATTTTATTTTATCAAATATAATAACATCATTTGAATTATAATTTTATTTTAAATAATAACAACAAAACATAATGTTTAAAAATGTTATTTTTTCAATAAAAGTTATTTTTCTTTATATTTTGAATATTCATTATAAAGATAAAAATATTAATTTTTATAATTTGAATTAGATAAAATAAAACGTAATTTTTAATTTAGAATATATAAATTATCCCAAGGTGAATTTTTTTTATTTTTTTGAAACATTTGATTTTTAGGTGAATAGTGAAATATACCATTTTTACTAATAATGTGAATTTTTATGCCATTATCAATATATAAGTATGAATTAAAGATTTATAATAAAATTAAAAATTTATGGATTTTATAATTTTAATTATATATTTTAAAATATATATTATCGTTTACAAACCTATGATAGATATTTTAGAACTTAAGTAATATTTTTCTCAAAAATTGTTTTAATACATTATACATTTATTATTTAAAAATTAATATTTAGAACTCTTATAAATTGAATATAAAAAATGGACTTAGAATTTATAATAAATAGGCCGAATTTATCTAATAATGACTACATTTTTAGTCATGAAGATTAAGTTACCTTATGTAAAAACTAGTTAAGGCGATAAAGGTTAAAATAGAAGAAGTAATAATACAAGGGGTAAAGGGTTTGAAACATGTAAAAACATGAGTGAAAAACTTTTTTGAGGATTTATAGACCTTATCTCTTAACCCACCCCATTATTACTCAAATTTTTGAGCAAGATTAATTGAAATTCACTTACCATTCTTGAAAATATTTTGGTATTTAAAAAAAAGTCATCCCTTTTCACTTATAAAAGGGGTTCTCCTCTCCTAAATTCCCCTAGTAACAAAATCCCATAATTTCTTAAAACAATATGATAAACCATAACTTAAACACTCTTATACTCATTAAATATGTTCTGTTATACTCAAAATTCCATCCCTTAAGGGCTTAAACACCTTTGAAAATGAGATAATCTTGTAAGTGATGTATAAAATTCCAAACCTCTCTTTCTATTTTCTATTTATTTATGTTCAAATATTATCAAAAATAATTACATAACACCATATTTAAGTTATAACATAGATATAAATATTATCTAGATGTTTTATTATAAGTATGGTATAATAATTAACAATTATTCCCTTTTCCCTTAAGAAAGGTGAAAATGACATTCATGTGTGAGTGTGGACTACTACCTATAGAAAGCATCCTGTCTCATTTTCCTTAACCACATTACCTAAATGGTAATAATTTTTAACTTAATAAATAAGTATGATATTTATAACATATTTATATTTTAAAATGATAATACAAATTAAAAATTTATCATGTTCTATGGAAAAATAAATCATCAAACATGCATATGAGTGGACTACCGCCTCCATGGAATGATTCATTATCATTTTTACTTTCATCGCCACCTTACATGGTTGGTCCTAATAATGGTTTTAATGGATAAATATTATTTATATTATATAATTAATGTTTTGGAACGATAATTTGGAGAACCTACTAATAATATGATCAATAAATGATCATCGTTAATTCAATCATTTAAAACAAGTGTAATAAGAGGAAAATATTTTATTTAAATTATGTAATATTATCATATTCAATACTTATTTTTATAAATATTTTGTATTATTGATATATCACACTAGTAAATTCTAAATTATTGAATTATGATACCAAGTTAATGGTATTACTGCTAAATCACCTCATAATTATCAATAATAATGGTATGTTCAAGTTTAGACTGGTTTTACCACAAACATGAACAATATAATGAAATTATAACATTAATGACTATAAAAACATAATTAATAATAAAATGTGATAAAAATATTTAATTAATTATTGGTTTTGTTTTTTTAAAGGATACAAAATTTTTTAACTCAATAATCAAGAAAACACCTTTCTGTGGTTAAGAAAATCACTAAAGTCTTCATTTTTCGATTTTATATACAAAGATAAAGATTGAAAAAATTATTAAGGTAAACTGAAAACTCATAAATAATTATAAGAAATTTATCAAACTAACATTAATGAAGTTGGAATGATGAAATTTGGTAGAATAAGGAATACTGACATTTCTCTTATGAAACTAGTAAAAACAGTCAAATCTATAAGCACTTAATGTGGGAAAGTATGCAAAAACTAAATAATATACATATCACTACGTCAAAATAAGCATTTAGAGGCGGTTTTTTTTGCGTTTCGCGGCGGTTTAAACCGCCGCTAAATGGATTGGCGGCGGTTTTCAAAAACCGCCGCTAAATGTGGCGTTGGGAAACTATTCGCGGCGGTTTTCAAAACCGTCGGAACGTTTCGCGGCGGTTTAAACCGCCGCTATTTTAATTTTTTTTGATTTTTTTTTGAATTTTTTTGAATTTTTTTGATTTTTTTTGATTTTTTTATTATTTGTTTATTTTATTATTATTATTTCTTTATTTCGTTTATTATTTCTTTATTTCGTTTATTATTTCTTTATTTCGTTTATTATTTCTTTATTTCGTTTATTATTTCTTTATTTCGTTTATTATTTATTTATTTCGTTTATTATTTATTTATTTCGTTTATTATTTATTTCGTTTATTATTTATTTATTTCGTTTATTATTTATTTATTTCGTTTATTATTTATTTATTTCGTTTATTATTTATTTATTTCGTTTATTTATTTCGTTTATTATTTATTTATTTCGTTTATTATTTATTTATTTCGTTTATTATTTATTTATTTCGTTTATTATTTATTTATTTCGTTTATTTATTTCGTTTATTATTTCGTTTATTATTTCGTTTATTTATTTCGTTATTTATTTATTTATTTATTTATTCTGTTTATCATTTATTTATTCCGTTTATCATTTATTTATTTTGTTTTATATTTATTTATTTCATTTTTTATTTATTTATTGCGTTTTTTATTTATTTCCTTTTTATTTTATCTAATTCACTTTTATTTTATTTAATTTCGTATTACTTTATCCATGCATGCATGCACATGCCCATGCAGGGGCCTGCATGGCAGCTGCCCATGCACATGCCCATGCAATATAAATAAAATTTGCGTCTGGTGAGATTTGAACCTCTGACCTCTTGCTTATTATTCAAAGACTTTACCACTCCAGCAAGCCCGCCATGTGGTTAATAAACAGAATTTAATATACTTATATATATTAATTGAAAAAACAAATAATACATAACTAATAGATAATAAATAATAAATAATAATAAATAATAAATAATAAATAAGAAATAATAAATAATAAATAATAAATAATAAATAATAAATAATAAATAATAAATAATAAATAATAAATAATAAATAATAAATAATAAATACTAAATAATAAATAATAAATAATAAATAATAAATAATACATAATAAATAATAAATAATAAATAAATAATAATAAATAATAAATCGTAAATAATAAATAATAAATAATAAATAATAAATAATAAATAAATAATAATAAATAATAAATGGTAAATAATAAATAATAAATAATAAATAATAAATAATAAATAATAAATAATAAATAATAAATAATAATTAATAAATAATAAATAATAAATAATAAATAATAAATAATAAATCGTAAAATATAAATAAATAATAAATAATAATAAATAATAAATAATAAATAATTAATAATTAATAATTAATAATTAATAATTAATATTAAATAATAAATATTAAATAATAAATAATTAATAATTAATAATTAATAATAAATCGTAAAATATAAATAAATAATAAATAATAATAGATAATAAATAATAAATTATAAATAATTAATAATAAATAATAAATAATAAATAATAAATAATAAATAAATAATAATAAATAATAAATCGTAAAATATAAATAAATAATAAATAATAATAAATAATAAATACTAAATAATAAATAATAAATAATAATAGATAATAACTAATAAATAATAAATAATAAATAATAAATAATAAATAATAAATAATAAATCATAAATCATAAATCATAAATCATAAATAATAAATAATAAATAATAAATAATAAATAAATAATAAATGATAAATAATAATAAATAATAAATCGTAAATAATAAATAAATAATAATAAATAATAAATAATAATAAATAATAATAAATAATAAATAATAAATTATAAATTATAAATAAAAAATAATAATAAATAATAAATTTTTAATTTTTAATTTTAAATAATTAATGATAAATAATAAATAATAAATAATAAATAATAAATAAATAATAATAAATAATAAATCGTAAAATATAAATAAATAATAAATAATAATAGATAATAAATAATAAATAATAAATAATAAATAATAAATAATAAATAATAAATAATAAATAATAAATAATAAATAATAAATAATAAATAATAAATAAATAATAATAAATAATAAATCGTAAAATATAAATAAATAATAAATAATAATAGATAATAACTAATAAATAATAAATAATAAATAATAAATAATAAATAATAAATCATAAATCATAAATCATAAATAATAAATAATAAATAATAAATAATAAATAAATAATAAATAATAAATAATAATAAATAATAAATCGTAAATAATAAATAAATAATAAATAATAAATAATAAATAAATAATAATAAATAATAATAAATAATAATAAATAATAATAAATAAATTATAAATTATAAATAATAAATAATAATAAATAATAAATTTTTAATTTTTAATTTTAAATAATTAATGATAAATAATAAATAATAAATTATAAATAATAAATTATAAATAATAAATTATAAATTATAAATAATAAATGATAAATGATAAATAATAAATAATAAATAATAAATAATAAATAAGAAATAAGAAATAATAAATAATAAATAATAAATAATAAATAAGAAATAATAAAGAATAAATAATAAATAATAAATAATAAATAATAAATAATAAATAATAAATAATAAATAATAAATAATAAATAAATAATAATAAATAATAAATCGTAAATAATAAATAAATAATAAATAATAAATAATAAATAATAAATAATAAATAATAAATAATATATAATAAATAAATAATAATAAATAATAAATAATAAATAATAAATCGTAAATAATAAATAAATAATAAATAATAAATAATAAATAATAAATAATATATAATATATAATATATAATAAATAATATATAATAATAAATAATAATAAATAATAATAAATAATAAATAATAAATAATAAATAATACATTATAAATTATAAATAAATAATAATAAATAATAATAAATATTTAATTTTAAATAATTAATGATAAATAATTAATTTTAAACAATAAATTATAAATTATAAATTATAAATTATAAATTATAAATGATAAATGATAAATGATAAATAATAAATCATAAATCATAAATCATAAATAATAAATAATAAATAATAATAAATCATAAATAATAAATAATAAAGAAAAAATAATAATAAATAATAAATAATAAACAATAAATAATAAATAATAAATAATATATAATATATAATATATAATATATAATATATAATAAGTAATATATGATATATAGTATCTGAAACACATGAAAAAGTATGAAAAGGCGTGATAAGGGATAAAAAATCATGAAAACACATGAAAATAGATAGAGAAGCATGAAGAAGTATTAGAAAGCATGAGAATGCATGAAAACTCATGACAACTCCTGAAAACTCTGGAAAACCTCTTAAGAATTTAACATAATCATCATAATAACCCCAAAAAACCATTGATAAAGATAAGAAGTCATAGAAACCCAAATAAATAGTAATAAATAGAGCAACCATTAATATATATTTATAAGATTAGTTTTAAATACATTTATAAAAAAAATTTATGTGTGTTTATGAATAAATACATAAATACATCTATACATACACACAATACACACACACACACACACAGACACATATATATTTACGAATAAATACATATATGTGTGTGTATTTGAAAAGCCATATAATGTTAAAACAACCATAACATATAATCTAGAATCCTGTTTCAACGCCACAACCAGTCAAATCGAAGAAAATGAAACAATCTACGATATGATATGTGGTACAGGCCTAACGGACATCCGGATCGGAAGTTATACCTGTTTGAATTTTGAAAAATCGGGGTGCCCCGGCTAAAAACTCAGTTTTGGAGGCCTTCTAGGCCTTTTTTGGGGTCGAAAAACCCGTGACTGGGCTTTCCCCAGTCACAACGACGTAGAGCTCGTCGCAGGCTTCGATTTGATATGTGGTAGAGCTTAAACGGACACCCGGATCAAAAGTTATGGCCGTTTGAAGTTTGAGTTCCGTTTTCAACATGTTTTGGATCTTTTTTTAATTTTTTTTACCCTTCAAATTGTTATTAAATGTTTTTTAATCGATAATAAATAGAAAATTATTAATTAATAATATTTTTTAAAAATATTTTGAAGCCATTTTCACTAAATTTCTTATATATTAAATGTAGTAGTCTATTTATATTTATCTAAAACATATTTATAATATATATATTATATTTATATCAATATAAATGTATTTATATAACAATATATTAATTTTTTTTATTTTTTTTATTTTTTTCATTTAATTTCGCGGCAGTTTTTTAAAAAACCGCCGCTAATCACCGAAAAAATTAAAATTAAAAAAAAAATTGCCGTTTCGCGGCGGTTTTTTAGCGGCGGTTTTTAAACCGCCGCGAAACGCCACCCGGATTTTTTTTTAGCGGCGGTTTTTAAAACCGCCGCTAAAAAACCGCCGCGAAACGGCGGTTTTTCTGTAGTGTATATAAAATGATTTAAAATGAAAATTAAAAAAAAATTATAAAAAAAATATTTATAAAATAGTTTATTTATTTAGTTATTTTTGTTTTAATGGTGTTTAGAGTTCATTAAACTAGGTAGTAATAAAGGTAAGGGGTTATTTATCTCAAATTTAATTTCTAGAGAAATATTTATTTTTGTGCACCATGATATCATTTATATGGTGTGTTTTATTCATAATGATTGTATTTTACAAGATTAATATAATTAATTTGTTTTTAATATTCATATCATGTTCCTTATTTAAATGGATTTTGATTCAAAGGATATTATGTTTACAATGGTTTTTCATGAATTAAATATTTTTCTTGAGTAATAATAACTAAACATAAATTATAATATTTAAATATTGAATTATTAAATCCTATGAGGATGTTATATTTTTTTTATGTATTATTCTCAAAGGGAAACATGTTTCAAAATATTTTTTAACTCATTTATAAATGTATTTTTCATAAAAAAATTGTTAAGAATAATTCTCATCACTTTTAGTTTATTTTTACCCCATGTAAATGTTTTTAATTCCCACAAATTTTCTTTTTTACCTTGTTGAAACTCAAAAAAAATTTATCTATAATGATCCTTACATTTATAGTTATTAATTATGAGACAAACCTTTTATTAACATTTTAATGATGTGGGTTTTCAATAAAGGTGTTTTAAAGTATTCAAAACACTTTCCTTTACCATGATATTATATTCTTCCCTAATACTTTATATTTTTACATATATTTTATTTATTATAAAAGTATCTTTATTAGAATTTTTTTAAGTAATGTTTTAAGAAATTATCTCATCATATTCAAAAAAAAGTTTTTTTGGAAAGGGAATTGAAAATCATGTCTTTTTAAGATGATATTAAGAAAAAAAATTTAAGAAAAATACTTTTTATGGTTTCTCTTCCATTTCAAAGGATTATTATCTAATAAAGTTATAGTTCATAAATTCCCCTATTTTTTATCTCTTCAAATAATTCTTTTGGTTGACAATTTTCTCAGTATCAAATGATCATTATTTTATGTGATGCTATTTGGAAAAGTTATGAAACCAATTTTCTTCCCATGGGTTATTTATTATAAGATGAATGATTTGATTTTACATGGAACTCATATGTTTGGATAATGATAGGTGGGGTGTTTAATCACCATGTAAGGAATTGGATGAGGTTTTATATATCTTGAGATAACTATGATAATTTAGAATAAATTTTCAATCCACTATTGGAATCAGATAATGATTCCTACTCCATTATTGGAAGAAGGTAGTGTTGCCTACTACACTATGGGAATCAGACAGTGATATATTATATGATATGGAAACCAGATAGTTATGATTTCTCAACTATTATAATTGGATCATAATTCCTACTCTATTATGTTAAGGGAGTCATTTGGAAAATTTTGTTCCACTATTTTATGTTAATATATACACGTATTTAAACCAATTACTTTTACTAAGTTATGATTTTCAAACAAGCTATGTAAAATATTTATGATATCCCATGTTCAAATTATATTCTTCTTTCTTATGATATGGTTTGATGTTTTCTTTGATTTTATTTATATTCTTTTAATACATTTCTTTTTATGAACTTTCTTGGTTCGTATGTATCTATACCATGATCCCTAATGATAAATAATGTTGTGTGATTATCAATTATGATATCATGATCTTTTTATCTAATATTTATCCCTTACTCATGTTTTCTATAATTTTTATTATCTAACGGTGATGACTAGTTGATAAATTTCACTTAATGAGAATTCAACCTCACCCAATTTCTTATGTTTTTATTATTTGGGTTACGAAGGTTATTATATCATATGATATGTGTAGAAGAGGTTATTGAGGAGAGAAGTTATTGATAAATGTTTACAAGGGTTGTAAAATAATATATTTATGTAGTTTGTATCCAAGACAATAAACCTTTAGGTTATTTGATTGTATGACTATTTAAGATGTGTATTAATTGAACTATAGTATCAATTTATTAATTATTTATCTTTTTCTTGGGTCATCATAGGTTCCATACCACATATCAATCATTTAACCTCTCACTCACTATGTAGAATCAGACCTTGCCACATACCACATCACATACCTCTTCCCTCTCAGTTAGGGGGTCGTCCCATATCAAAATGTGCACCTAATCACATAACTTCAACCTCTTACTTAGGGTGAGGCCAAATATCAAAATGTATATGTCATCAATATATCAAAACATGGTAAGATCATAATAGGAAGGAAAAAACAAGGAAATTAATCCAAAAACACAACACTCATCTAGGCACACACACATATCCACCAAGATATCTACTAAAGGGTATCACATACTACTCAACATCACTACTCTGAATGACCATGTTATCCCAAGATATCAACTTGATCTTCATCTAAATAGTACTCATAATAATCCCAATCCCTTATTCCATATTTTTTTCATAGTCTTGACATAAATTTTTTACTGAGCCACACTAAACACAAATCCTCTCGATCGTGACATACACATCCCCATAGGGCCTCTTGGAAATAATTATCAACATTATCTCCCTGCTCTGGAATCTAGACTGTACCCAACCACATCCTAAGATGTTGAGTAGGTACTCATTTTCCCCATTACACTTATTTTTCACTAAGACCAAATACATTCTAACAAAAAACCCACTACGTTTACATGTATTCATATAACACTCAATACTAGGTAAGCCTCTAATGATTTTCTTCTAGTTATCTATACTCATATTATTTAACCATTCTTCTACTTTAGGGGTTCCCGCACAGAAATATCCCATTCCCCAATATTAAAATCACTAATACCATTAAACACGCCCAAATAGAGTGATTATGATTTCCCTAATCTTGAAGATGCATGTAACCCAAGCCCAATGTCATACCTTTACTACTAGAATAATTTCCATCATCTCACTCATCTCACTCAAGGGGTGAAAAGGTTATATAGATATTCTGATAGTCTCCCACATAAAATTATGAACACCCAACACTAACTGGTCCACTCCTTAAGTTGTAGCTACTTGGAAGACCTAAACTCTCTCATTGGATATCACTCCAGTCCAACTCCAATTTTCCACACAAGTTAATCCCATGATGGGTCCATTAAGAAATTTTAGACATCGCTCTCCTTGGCGGAATAACCCCCAGGTGTGTGTCAAATTCTTAACCCATGCATGGAACTCTCAACTCACTATCCAAAGGTTTAAACTAATCTAATACAAAAACTCCACACTCACCTAGAGACTTTATAGATTTCCCAAACCCAACATGAGGCACAAGTATGAAATGCACATTCTGGAACTCATATAGTTAAGTATTTAATGGCCAACAATATCCATAATGAAGTTAACATCCATAAACCATGTTTACTTCCACCATCAAATCATAGGACAAGCCCTACCATCCTCTAAATACCCAATCTAACACCAGCATCATAAATAATTAATTATAAAAATTTACAATCATTTATTGAATTGTGTCCAATGAGGTGGAAATGCTAAAAAATCACAAAGTGTACTACCATGGATAGAACCTAGATAAACGACACACCAAAAACCCATGGAATGTTACTAGAATGCCTATTAACAAAATCCATGTCATTTGACAATCAACAAATCAGTACAATTCATCAAAAATATTAAGGAAATTCCTTGGGTGGTGTAACTAGAATAAAATGGTGAGAATCCTGTAGCATCTCCCCTATCTAGACATATTAAATAAACCACATCATGAAGCCTCATCATTTCAAGTTGATTATACCATGATATATTTGAATTTTCATTGAAACCCTTAATAGAAAATTCCAAAATCATAGGATGAATCAAGATGAGAATGATGGAAATGTGGGGGTGGGGTTTACCAAGTTATGTCATGGTGAAACGGATCCCGGTTGACCACAAACCAAGGGGTTATTAGGATCTTTATAAGGGAGAAATAGAGGGTGAGAGGTTGGCCTAATGAAAACTCACAAGCTAAAACTCAAGTGAAGAATAAGGTAGAACAGCCCTAAAATTATGAGCCTTCCCCACTTAAAAAATCCCCCATAAAACTGTTAGTTCTAAATGGTTAATTACAGATGGTCTAGAGGGGGGGGGTGAATAGACCAAATTAAAAAAACATAAACAAATAAATTTATTGATTAAAATAACTATAAAATTAAATTTTTAAGTTAAATTAGAAGTGTAAAACATAAATAAAATAAGGATGTTTTTTGTAGTAGTTCAGTCCAAATTGGGCCTACTCAACACTTATAAATGTCTACTCAGTGTGAGATATGTGTGAACTAAAAATGATTTTTATAAAGGAATCCTAACCCATTTAAAAATCATTTTCTAGTGGAGGGATAACCATGAAACTGAATTTTGTATGGGGAGTCACAACCCTTAAAAAATGACTTTAGACAGTGGGAGTCACAACTAGAATAGTCCTGACTCTAAATACATGGAGTCGCGGGCCTTATATCCTAGCTTTAGAATTTGTGAGTCATAAGCTGAAAAAACATAATAAAAAATAATGGTTTTGTGTATAAAATCACAGATAGAAAAATAGAGTGTGTGAGAGAGATGAGAAAAATTATCACAGACTCAGAACCAGATTATTGAAGATAAGCAATGAAATCATACATACTAGTTGTGGAGGATTAGATTGTCTCATCTTGTTAGGTAAATTGTAGTCGAAGTAGAAATAATCTGCCACATGAGAGAATATTCAGGTGATGAAAAAGATTGTCATAGAATGTTACAAATGCAGAGTAGGTTCAAAGATCACAACACTTTCCCTTTTAATAAAATATCAAATATGTTAGTTGGTATATATTTTATTTTTTTATTACTATTAGATATATATATATACATAAAGAGAGAATAAATATTCTGCAGTTGTAGTAGCTTCAATTCTTTTATAAATTCAAAATAAATTGATTC
This sequence comes from Viscum album, assembly GCA_963277665.1. NCBI lineage: Eukaryota > Viridiplantae > Streptophyta > Magnoliopsida > Santalales > Viscaceae > Viscum > Viscum album. Next base: position 1,398,571,622 of record OY728121.1, on the reverse strand, counting down.
AAAATATTTCATAAATATCTCAATAAAAATTATTGCATCATTACCTCTTTATTCATATAGAATAAGTCTCTAAAAAAAATCATTCAAAAATAATTTGAATAAGATCTTTGATAAAATATCTAGAATAATATCAGTATCCCATGATTTCAAGCACCCATTTAAATCCATTCAAACCTCTTTAAAGTTAACCAAAATAGTTACTAAAAACTAAAAGCACAATCCAAAAGTAAATTTGAATATTTTATTTTAAATAAACTTGCAACCACCAACCTTATTGTAAAAATATAGTGAAAAAAATATTAATTTTTACCTTTAAATAATTCCCCAAAATATTTAAAAACTCTTCAATCATATTCCCTAGATTAAACATGAATTTGTTGTGCAAAAACCCATTAAAAATAACCCATATATATATGTTTCAAATCTATCTTCAACATAAAATCACAAAATGAATAGTAATGTGGGGTATGAATAGTAACGTAGGGTTTACGAACCCAACTTTTAACTATTACGAAAGTAGGGAATGAACAGTAATGTGTGGTTTCCACACCATGCTTTATGGAAATGAACAGTAACATAATATAGTGAATGAATAGTAATATAGTGTAGGGAATGAACATTAATGTGGCATAGGGAATGAACTGTAATGTATAGTTGATGAACCATACTTTCCACTATTGCAAAAGTAGGTTTGTCAAACCATACTGTTCGGAAAAACCGGACCGCATACTTTATAAAACTTCAATGAATTTTTAAGGGCTCTAAAGAGTAGATTCACACTTTGGTCAATCATACTTAATTTTAGAAAAACTTATTAGATATATAATGAATAAAAAATTAAATATATATGACTTCTATAACTTCTGAAATCATTGAAAAACATAATGAAAAACAATATGAAAAAATATAGTTGTAAAACAACACTGTAGAACTTTAAATAATTAAATTACTATTAAAACAACATTTTTAGACTTTGGTGAAAACTAATAAAATAAATAAAATAATTTTGTTTCCTATTAAAATAATTTTTTAGTAAATTAAACATTTATAGAATTTGTCATAAAATAAATACAGAAACATTTCAAAATTGAAAAATTTAGAGTTTCTAAAACTACAGCAGAAAATTCATGGAATTTTTAGAGAACTTAAAAAAGTTTTTAATACTTCCTCATAAACTAATGAAATTTAGATAAATCTCTTATATATCCAAGATGATAAGAAAAAAAAATATAAACAATGTAGTTTATGATATCTCCAAAATTCAGAAATATTTTTTAAAAGCAAATCACATGAAATAAAACAAAATTAGAAATGGTTAAAAAAATTTATAATCATATATAATTAAAAAAATCATAAATGGTTAAAAAAAATTTAAAATCACATGTAATAAAACAAAATAAAAAATTTCACATGCGCAAAAAATATCCCCCTTTTTGTTTAATTACAAAACCAAAATGTTTAAATCATTTAAAATCATTTTTAAGAAAAAATAAAACCAATTTATTTCTCCTTACTTTTTGTAAATAAACAAAAATTGAAAAAAAATCCCCCAAAACAAATTTAGTTATAAAAATTTAGTATACCGACATACTAAGATCAAATTTAATTTTTTCAAACTGAGAATAATATAAAGGCTTTATAAAAATATCTAATAGATGATTTTTAGAAGGAATAAATTCTAAAAAAAATATCACCCTTTTTTACATGATCCTTAATAAAATTAAATATAAGATTAATATGATTTTTTCTAGGATTCTATAAGGGATTTTGAGAAATAGAAATCGTAGAAGTATTATCACAATAAATAAGAAATTTATCAATATAAAGACCAAAATAACATGATATTTTCTTAATCCATAAACTTTGAGACCAACTACAAGAAGTATAGATATACTCATCTTCTATAATAGATATAGAAAATGATATTTTTCAATTATTTGAAAAAGAAATTAAACTTTTTCCTATAAAATGACACAAACCTAGTGTTCTTTTTTGGTCAATTCTTCATCCTCCAAAATCAAAGTGAGAATAAGATACTAAATAAAAATAGTTATATTTTAGATAAAATAAACTAGAATCAATAGTTCCTTTAATATATCTAATTATTATTTTCACAGTTTTAAAATAAAATTATTTAGGATCTTCTTAAAATATAGCACATAAAAAACACTAAGAACGATGTCGGGACAAGATGCAAAAAAATAAATCATGCTACCTATCATGCCTCTATAAACATTAAAATCAACAGATTTACCAAATACATCAATATCTAATTCAAAATTAGTATCCATAGGAGTGTTCCTAGATTTAGAAGAATCAAGACCAAATTGTTTAACTAACTCTTTAGCATACTTAGATTGATTATGAAAAAATCAATCTTTCCTTTTATAAAATTGAATTCCAAGAAAAATCATTAATTATAACATTAAACTCTTGTCAAACTTAGAAGACATAAAATTAGAAAATTAATTATAGAGAATTTAACTAGATGATCCAAAAACTATATCATCAACATAAATTTGAATAATTAAAATAAAATTTGAAATTATTTTAATAACAAGAGTAGGATAAACATTTCCTTTTTTAAAATCATTACTTAACAAAAATAAAAAAAGTCTTTCATACCAAGCATGAGGTACTTGTTTGAGACCGTACAAAGCTTTAGATAAAATAAAAACAAGTTTAGCGAATTTTTCAACTTCAAAACCAGGGTGATGATAAACATAAACTACTTTAGTTATAAAACAATTTAATAAATCAATTTTCACATCCATTTAAAATAATTTAAAACATTAAAAACAAGAAAAATCCAAAAATATTCTAATTACTTCTAACCTAGAAATAGGTGTAAAATAATCTTCAAAGTATATACCTTCTTATAGAGAGTATCCTTGAGAAACAAATTTGGATTTATTTTTGACAATTTTTACAGATTCATCCATCTTGTTTCTAAATATCAACTTAGTATGAATAAGCGGATTATCCTCAGGTAATTTTACTAAAGTCCAGACATTATTTATAACAAACTAATTTAATTCATCTTTCATAGAAACAATACAGTTTTCATCTTTCAAAGAATCATTAACATTAAAAGGAAAAAATCATAAATATAAGGAGAATTGGACTAAAAAATTAAAATATAATTTCTAGTTTTAACATCATAATCAATATTTCCAATTATATTTTCAATGGAATGATCTTTGTAAATCATCCAATATTCTAGATCAAATTGAAGAGTATACTCTCCCTCAATTTATTTAGTCTTATATTGAGGAATTTATTCACCAAAATTAAAATCTCTAAACTCATCATCAATTACATTAAAATAAAATTTAATTTAAAATTATTTTCATCAAAAATAACATTAATAGAATCTTTAATAATCATAGATATTTTATTATAAACTCTATAAGATATACTATTATTAGAATATCCAAGAAAAATACCACCATAACTCTCAGGATCAAATTTATCTAAATTTTCCTTGGAATTTAAAATGAAAGCTTTACAACCAAAAACTCTAAAGTAACCAACTTTAGGATTTTGAGATTTAAATAATTCATAAGGAGATTTCATTAACAAAGTTATAATAAGAATTCTATTTGAAATATAACAAGCATAAAAACAGTCTTAGCCCAAAAATATTTAGGAAAATTTTATTCAATTAAAATAGTCAAGCAATTTCAAAAAGATTTCTATTTTTCCATTCTATAACACCATTTTGATGTGGTGTTCTAGGTTAATAGATATTATAAAAACAATCATTCTTTTTTAAAAAAATCTAAATTATGTAATTCACCTCCTTTATCACTACAAATAGAAATAATCATACATCCTTTTTCAATTTGAATAAATTTACAAAAAGAAGTAAATCTAGAAAATGTTTCATTTTTGTGGGAATGAAATTATACCCATGTAAATATACAATAATCATCAACAAAAACTATGGTATATTTCCTTCCACTGCGGATGTAAATTTGAGTGGGGCCAAATAAATCAAGATGCACTAACTGTAAAGGTCTATTAGTACTTATCTGATTGATGGGTTTAAAAGATATTTTGTATTTATTCCATTTCTTGCAAGCATAACAAACATGAAGGTGTTCTTTATAAAAGAAGTTAGATGTAACACATTCTCATGTTTTGAGATTTAATGCAACATTTTGAAATTAACATGACCTAAACATCAATTCCAAAGGATTATATCATTCTGTACATCATTCAAACACTTTACATATTAAACAATTAGTTCATAAAAATAAATATTATAAATATTATCTTTTCGATTAGCATAAGATAAAAAGGTATCAACTTTAAAAACTAAACATTTATCATTTTGAAATTGTAATTCCACTCCATTATCACATAATTGTGATATATTAATTAAATTATGTTTTAAACCTTTAACGAATAAAACATTAGAATTAAAATTAGAATTTGAAATACCAACTTTAACAAAACATTTTACTTTGCCTTTAGAATTGTCTCCAAATGTTATAGTTCCACCATAACATGTTTTTTATGTGTTAAACTATGATGGATATCCACTCATATTTCTAGAGCATCCACTTTAATTGTACCATATGTCATTTATGAGACATCCAGGGCATTTTTTCTACAAAACTCAATTACTTGAAATTTTTTTCTACCCAAGCTACTTTGGGTCAAATAGGATTAACAATAAATTTTTTGGTACCAATACAGAATTTAGACATGTATTTTAAGGTATTCTAGATGATAAGGATTTAGAAATATTAGGTTTGGTAAATCCCAAAGATTGTTTAAATTGAAGGGAATAATCATTTTCATAGTAAACTTCCATTCCACTTTTAAATCATTTAACAATTGAAGTATAGCCATTTTTTTCTTTTAGTAAAATGGTTTTTAAAAATTTGATTCAATTTTATATATTAACTAAAACCATTTTTATTTTTATCAGTTTTAATCAAATACATCGTCTTATGATATTTTTCACATCCTTGAATAATATAATATAAAATTTATTTAAGACATTCGATTTCCTTTATCGAATTTTCATTCAAATATTGAACAGATTTCAAATTTTCATAAACCTTTGAATGATAAGTAAATGAAGTTTTTCTTAATTTATATTTTTGTATAGAATTAATATATTTTTGAAAAAAAAAGTTTCTTATTATTTTTTTTAATATTATTATATAAATCAACAACTTTGGAAATATATTTTCATCATATTTAAATTTACTTATTTAATTAAAAAATTAGGTTTTCAGAATCACATTCAAAATCATACTTTTTAGAATAGAAACAATAATTACCAACCTTATCCAATGATTCCATGAAGCACAAGTTAGCATATTCTTTTTCATTTTTTTATTGTTCACTGGAATCAAAATATTCAATTCAAATCCAAATATTGGTTAATGCCTTTTGTCCTTTTTTTATTTTTCTTTATTCTTTAGTTTATGATGATCATGTTTGATATTTCATTTCTTCTGACACTCATAATAGGTTACATCTGAATCATTTTAATTTGTACCACCTTTCTTATATCTCTTATATTTTTCTTTTTGAGGGTTTCTTCTTAACTAATTCTTGAATCCAATATTTTTCATTCTATTGTATACTCCAGTCAAAATCTGAGCCATATATTCTTTTTCACAATCTTATATATTATAATTATATGAGTCATCATAAACTACATTTAAAAATTTAAAAGCTACACCTCTTCTTTTCATTGTACCCTCATCAGCTATGTTCTTCAGTTTGATTTCATATTGGAGTAGTGATCCAATCAAATCATCAAGTGTGTACTCATTGAAATTATTTATTTCATTGAGTAATCCTTTTTTTCATTCCATTTCTTTAGTAAAAAAACTTTAGACTCATTAAACTAGTACTTGGTTTTCTAGAGCTTCTCCAAGTGAATTCATTCCATTCAAAATGCTTGTGAATCCATAGAACATTTGGTTTACTGTTTCATATTCACTCATATTAAAGTATTGATACTCAGTAGAAAGTATTCCATGATTTGTTCAAATCTATTTTTCAGAGCCAAATTAAGTGACTTGTAGAATCTTCCATATTTAATGAGTTATCTTACAAGAAGACACATAAATAAAAATACATATGTTAATAGAACCATATAAAATATTAACAACTTTGTAATTTAAAACACATCTAGTGGCATCAATTTAGGTAAGGTTATATGGTTTATATTCATGCATTGTGTACTATTTTGAAATGATAGACCAATGATGAATTCTCAACTGTTTGTGGTAAGCCTCCATTCGGGATCCAGAAACCATAATCAATGCAATCAAAGTGTGGTGGCTTCTGAGGAATCCAAGCATCATTCAGGTTCAATCCTATCATCTTATAATATTTTTATACTTAGATTATGAGTTATAGGAATAGGTTAGCACAATTAAAATAAAATCAGACTCTAGAGATGGATTTGATAATTCTAAAAGGAATAATCTTTTAATAAAAATTGAAAGGTTTTAGAAAGAGAATAATTGATCTAATCAATTCTCAAAAGGATATACCGTTGATACTAATTGTTTGGTCAGAATGGGTAATGAAAGATGGTTTAGAGGGGGGTGAATCGACCAGATTAAAAAATTAAAAAAATAAATTGATTAACTAAAAAAATTATCAAAGTTAACTATTAAGGTAAATTAGCAGCGTAAAAAGTAAATAACGCAAGGATGTTTTTAGTAGTAGTTTAGTCTGAAGTGGTCCAACTCTTCTCTTACACCTCTCTACACTTCGAGAGATACATGTGCACTAAATATTATTTTTATGTGGGAATCAAAACCCAATTTTAATATCATTTCCTAGTGGAAGGATAACCACAACACAAACTTTTGTATGGGGAGTTATATCCCTTATAAACAGACTTTATACACTGAGAGTCGCAACTCAAATAGTCTTGACTTTATATACATGGAGACACAACCCTTAGATACTGACTTTAATATTTTGGGGTCACAAACTGAACAAATAGAATAATAAATAATGCTTTTGTGTGTCAAATCGTAAACCAAAAAAATAGAGTGCATGTGAGAGATGGGAAAAAGATTTACAGACTGAGAACTAGATGGAAGAATATAAATAATGAAAGCATAGGTACTCGTTATTGAGGATTATATTATCCAATCTAGTCAAGTCAAATGGAGTCAAAGAATAAATAATCTGTCACATGAGTGAATGTTTAGGTGATGAAATAGATTTTTGTGGGATGTTGCGAATGCACAGCAGGTTTAAAGTTCACATCACTTTTTTTTAATGGTAATGTCTTGGTCAGAGACCAAGACACAAAATATTATTAGCGAGTATATGTTGTCTTTTTTATTCCCTATTAAGATATATATATATATATATAATATTCAACAATTGCAGCAGCTTCGCTTCCTTTGAAAATTCCAAATAAATTGAGTCAATAGATTTCATAAATATCACCAAAAAAATCGCAGCACTGTTTCCTCTTTATTCCTATAGAATAAGTGTTGGAACCAAAGCTGATCTTTGCTTTAAATGGATAATGGTTTGTGTTTGTTTTAAATCCTCTAATGGATGATCAGAGTTTTTTCATGGAAAGGGATCTTACAGTTCAAGAAGTATGCAGTTTTGAAGGTTGATGTCATTTCCCAGTGTTTTCCAAAATTTTTGGGTCCAAAATTTGGAGAATGGAAAGCATTGTGAAAATTTGTTATTCTTAAAGGCCTTATAAAAATATGGAAGAGGCAGAAGTTTCATGAAGATAGGCTTCATGAAGTGTATTTTGTAGAGATTTTAATAATTGAGATGGTGTTCTCTACAATTATGAGAGTTTGATCTCTAAGCTTCATGAAATCAATTCTTCTAGAATCAAAATTTCATTTTTATGGAAAAGGCTTAGATTTCGTGAAGACTGGCATGAGTATTTTGAAGAAATGGAGCTTTGTGATTTGAGACGATGTTTCTTTCTAGTAGTGACGAGCATGGAGAACAGTGAAGGAAAGGAGCTTTGTGGTGGAGCTTTGCGGTGACGCGAAGGCTTTTTGACGGAGAACTATGTGGATAAAATAAGCTCTGAAAACTCAAAACTTCAGTCGAGATTTTCGAGATGGAGGAAGCGTCGAAAAGACAATTTTGGATGATCTAGATTTCACGCCTTGAGAAGAGGATCTCTTTGTTTGACCATTCCTATATATAAGAGGCCACCCCTCTTCATTTGGGATGATATTGAGATAGAAAAATCAGAACTTCTTTGACTTTGTGAAGTAAGGGGTGCTCCGCGAAGCAGGTTATTGAACTTCACAAAGATACATTCTAAGTCTTGAATGATGTCAATACTTTTAAGTCAGGTCATATTTGCAAAGAAAGGGGGTTATGCGTTGGCTCAGTGAGCTTCAGGATGTCAGTTTCTCCGCGAGACAGTGAGCTCTGTGAAGGGTTGTTCTCTACGAGGCAGTGAGCTCCGCAAAGCATTGTGCTTTGTAAACGGGCTTTGAGAAGTGTTGTTTTGAGTATCAATGTTTAGTGTTTGTAGATTTCAGTGAGAATCTACTCAGGTATTTGATCCAAGTAGTGTCTCATGCTGGACAGAGACAAAGACTTCAATGAAAATCTATTGAATAAACCTTCAAGTCGATGAACTGAGTTTGACCGCTCTCATAGCTGTGAGCAAGGGGGTGTATGGAAGTGCTCTGAGGGAAGTAGTGAGTCATCCCTGAACTTTTGTAAAGGTATTCTTCCTAGAATATAGTGAATGTGACCAAACTTTGGTACTCCACAACTTGTTAATATTAGTGGATTTAGTTATGACTAACACATTGTCGTCGTATGCTCCTTGGTCATAGCACTTTGCGGTGAACCCAGTAAAATTGTCATGTCATCTCCTTGAATTCACTTAACTGAGATATTTAACAAGTTCCTACCAACGTGGGAACAATATCCACAACTTCAAGTAGAAAAATTTGACACCCTAATTCACCCCTCCCCTCTCAGGGTGTACTCGGGTCCTTCAAGTGGTATCATATGGAGGTTGATGGTGTTGAATCTCTTCTTTTTTTTCAAGGAGAATTAATTAAACGTTATAGGAGTCCCCCGCTTCTAAGGACGTAACTTTTAGATATGTAAAAATAGGATGATATCTCATATAAAACTTTTGGAATGTACATCTTATCTTCTATTATTCAAGGAATACAAGTCACATTTCCTACAGGGCTTTCAATGACAGATACAGATAGAAATATGTATGATGCTGACACCAAAGAATAGAATTGTATTACTACAACACTTTCTAATCAAATATATCTAAAAGTGATGAATTGTACTTCATCTAAGTCAATGAGGGAAAATTTATAGAATATTTATGAAGGGGTAGAAAAGTAAAGGAGGAGAAACTACAAGTTTTGTACAATAGGTTTGATGATCTAAAGATGAATCTAGATGAAAATGCATATTCCTTCTTCATTCGAATTACTAAAGTTGCAGGAGAAATTCGAGGACTTATAGAAGAAATTAAAGACATTGACATTGTGAAGAAATTTTTTAGAAGGCTTCCACCACTCTACAATCCCAAAGTTTCTTCCCTTAAATAAAGAGATTTGTCTAAGATTTTTTTGGATGATATTCTAAGCAGTTTGAATGCGTACGAGATAAGAGTGAAACCATAGGATGAGACAAGGCATGTTATCAAGGAGATGGCATTCAAATCAATGGAAAAGCTCTATATTTCAGGAGACTGCATTAATGATATAGATGATGAAGGTCAGTTTCTCTCTCTCTTTTCCAAAAAACTCAAAAGAGGAAAAGGAAGATTTGAAGGGAAGCTACCCTTGGCATGTTTTAATTGTGGTAGATTTGGGAACATTAATTCTCTGTGATTAATAAAGTTTGATGATATTGAAAGTGAAAACGGAACCTCTCAAAATCCTAGTAAGAGGTTTTATCGAAAGGGAAACATCAAGTCTTGAAAGAAACTACAGAGGAAGATTTTTCTCTGTGAAGAAGATGACGAAAGTGATAATGAATTCTTTGAGGAAGAAGAACAAGAATTTAAATCTGAGAAACATACTTCCATGATGGATACCATAGAAAATTCGGAATCACCAAGTAACAAGGCTAGAGATAATCAGTTGACCACTGATGTCAAACCCAAACTAGAATTGAGGGATACTCTTTGTAATCCTAAGTATAAATGTAACACATGAAAAAATAGAGAGCATTTGTAGAAGAATCACTTAACTATGTAGATCATCAAGAAGCAGAAATTGAACAACTGGAAGAATTTGTGAAAGTTTAGTCTTAAATCATTGAAAGCACAGAAGATATTGTGGAACTAAAGCTCATAATTCAATAACAGGAAATGGTCATCAAAGATCTTACCTCTAGACTGGAAGAGAGATCCAAGACTATTGAGGGTCTTGAAGAAGAAGTTGTTACTCTTATGGGTAATCTTGAAAGTCAATCAAATTCAAAAGAGGCAAAGAATAAAAATAAAATTTGGATGTTTTTTAGATGTAGAATTACTAGTGAGAGTTAATCATGGTTCAGATGGAGCTGAAAATATTTTGAAAGATCAAAGACATGCATGCATGGGGAATTGTGGAATTGGTTGTGATGATGAATCATCAAATACTGGGAATAAGATGAGTTGAAATAAAGAAAAGATGGAAGTTGGACATGTTGCAATGTCACCTGAATTCCAAATAAAGAAATTCCCAACCAAACTAGATGGAGAACTGAAAAATATTCAAAATATTTCATAAATATTCAGTTGTCAAAATCTTATTCAAAGGAATGGTACATGAAAAAGAATCAAAATGAAAAGAATTTTCTGCTCATGAAATGTCAGTTCTGCAGATATTTGGGCCATACCATGACATACTATGAAGAGACAATGAGTTACTTGAATGGGGGAGATATATGAGATCAATAGAGAAGAATGAATTCATATCCAACCTTTTGTAGAATAAATGGGTTCAATGGATATTATTTTAATTTCTATAACTTTGTCCACAAAGCTATGTATTACAGGTAAAGGAATGAGAGGAACAATTCATACAGAGCTCAGAGACAAGTCAACACTTTTCAAATACATGGTGTATCTCTTTCAAATAGGTTTTATCCTCTAGAAGAAGAGTGTGAGTATGAAGAACCTGTGTACAGTAAAATTAGATTTGAAAATCCATCTTCATCCTTCACTCAAGCTAACATTTCGTGGAAGTAAAAGAAGAAGATTAAGAAATCCAGTCTTGCTGAAGTCGCTCTCAAGGCTACCAAGAACAATAGCACATGGATTCTTGATAGTGGATGGTCATCCCATATGATGGGAAATGCAGACTTATTAATGAATATTAATAAAATGGTCAATGGAACAGTAAGGTTCAGTAATGATGGTGCTTTGAATATCAAAGACAATGGATATACTAAACTGTCTAATGGATAGCTAAAGAAGACTGAAATTATGTACGTGGATGTTCTATTTCAAAATCTCTTAAGTGTGAATCAACTCTCTGACTCGGGACTTATAGTTACTTTCAATCAAAAAGGATTCACAATCAAGGTAAAGACAGAAAATCTTATTATGAAAGGATGTAGAACAAAAGGAAATATGTATTAGGTTGATAGTAAAGAAAAAAATTTCTATATGATTTTTGAAGAAGAAGAAAATATATAGCATCGGAGACAGGGGTGCATCAATCAATAAAACATGTAGAAGATATAAAAATTGAGTATTGTCATAAATATTCCCACCCTGAAGCATGAACGTGAAAATTCTTGTGATGCTTGTATTCCGGGGAAGTTGGTATGCAGTTCATATCATCCAAAGAATAAATGGACATCTCATCTTCTTGATCTCATTCATATATACGTATCCATACTGATAAATGTTATCAAAACTCCTGGAGAAATTTACTTCTTCCTTTTCATATATGATTACAATAGAATGGCATGTGTAATGATTATACATAGAAAATGACAAGTGCTTGACTTCATGAAAACATATCATTGAATCACCGTAAATGATACTGGACAAACAACCAGAGTGTTGTGATCTGATAATGGAGGGAAATACACATCTATTGAATTTGAATATTACCTGGAGAATCATTGGATACAACATGAGGTAGTTGTTGTGAGAACTCCAGAGAAAAATGGAGTTGTTGAGCATAGTAATAGATAGGTGAAAAACATGGAAATAACTATGTTAATTGATAGTTTTATTCCTTGAAATTACTGGAAAGAGGCCATTCAATCTACAGTGTATATTTAAAATCATACAGGGCTTTATAAGGGTGAGACAAAGAGACTATATGAATTTTTTCATGGAAGGAAGCCCTCCTTGAAATACATTCATGTTTTTGGAATGGAATGTTTCATTAGAAACAAACAAGGTAATCAAGAAAATTATAGTTACAATGAAAATGAAGGAATTTTCGTTGGATACTAAATGAACAGAAAATCCTAAAAGTGTTTCAACAAGAACTTAGGAAGGATTGTGGAAAGCAGGGATGTTAAGATCATTGAAGATAAAATTCCAAATTCTTTGAAAAAATCATATGAAAATGTGAAAGAAGATGAGAAAGAAAGTGAAAATGAAAAAAATACAGATAAAGACATGGGGGTAAGGTGTAAAAACTCTTAGGAGCCACATCATGATATTGACTGAGAAGAATAATCTGAAGAGGAAACCATGGCTAGAAGGAATTCGATTGAATCACAAATGAGGAATTGAAGAGCATAGATTGATCAATCCAACATTATTGGGGATTGTACATCACCAACACAGATGAGGAGAATGATAAATAATACACAATATTCATTTCTATCTGTTGTGGAACCATCCTAATTTAAAGAAGCTACAATGGATGAATCAGGGGTGAAAGCCTTGATTGAACAGTTAGATCAAATTGATAAGAATCAAACATGGGACCCAGTCAAAAGACCTGAAGGTCACAATGTGATTGGTACTAAATGTATCTTCATGAACAGGTTTAGAGATCATGGAAATGTGGCCAAAAACAAGGCATGCTTGGTGTGTAAAGGATACTAAAAAATTTAATGCATTGATTTTGAAGAGACATTTTCTCCAATAGCAAGACTGGAGTCAATTAGGTTATTTCTATCCATGTCAATACAGAGAGGTTATAAAGTTTATCAAATGGATATCAAGATAGAATTATTAAATGGAGTTTTGGAAGAATAATTATAAAAAGAACAACCCATGGGGTTCTCGCTTGGAAATGATGAACTGAAGGATTTAAAATTAAAGAAATCTCTATATGGCCCGAAATAGGCACCTCGGGCATGGTACTCTTGGTTGAACTCTTATCTAAGAAAGATTGAGTTTAAAAGAGTAGGAGTGGGTCACAATCTCTATGTAAATAATTATCCAAAGGATTAGTACATGGTATTGGTATACATAGATGATATTATTTTTGGTGGAATCAGGAAGAGATCAGTGAATGAATTTTCCAATCACATGAAATCAAAATTTCAAATGTTTATGATTGGTGAACTCACGTAATTTTTAGTGTTTTAGGTGATTCAGAATAAGGATTACACTTTCGTATCTAAGGAAAAGTATGCAAGGGATCTGTTAAAGAAATTCAATATGCAATATTCCAAACCAATGTCGACTCCGATTTCAGTTGGAAAAAATCTTGGGAAGAATGAGGAAGGGACTTCTGTGGATCCCACAATGTACAGAAGAATCATTGGAAGCCTCTTGTACCTAGCTAAGACACGGCCAGATATTGTCTTTGTAACTTTCCTTGCGACCTGCTTTCAAAGTAATCCGAAGGAAGAACATCTGGTGGTAGTGAAGAGAATCATGAGGTACATTCAAGGTGCTCATAAGTATGGATTACATTTTGTTGCAAGAAGAGAGAGTGAACAGTTATCATTTTCTGATGTCGATGGGGCTAGAGATGTTGTGGACAGAAATTCTACCAGTGGTAGAGCATTATATATTGGCAAGAAATGTGTGGAATGGTTAATCCTGAAATAGTAAAGTACTTCTCTTAGTACTGCTGAAGATGAATATATATTTTCTACCAAGGCATGTACTCAGTTACTTTGGATGATGCAGCAGCTGACTGACATAGGTGATGAAGTGAAACAACCAATAGTGATTTTCTATGATAACAAGAGCGCAATTGGTCTAATAAAGAATCATATTCAGCATTCTTGTACGAAACATATTGAGATCAGATATCACTTCAACAAGGAAAATTTTGAACAAGGTGTGATCACAATGGACCATGTGGGAACTAATGAGAAAGAGGCTAACATTATGACCAAGCCACTGTCTACAGATGTGTTTGAGAAACACTAGTTTAACTTTAGTGTTCATCCACCTCCCAGTGCATAAGAAGGTTACAAGAATCCTCTCTCCACAATTTCTTTAACTATTTTAATCTATTTATGGAAATGATGAAGGTTTATGGGGGGGATAAGATCAAGAGGGAGGGTTTTCTTGATATATTCATACTAAGAATTGGTTCATTGGGTTTATTTTCAATGGGGGAGAATGGATAAATTCAATGGATAATTGAGAGTGCTCTATTTTTTTTCTGGATACAGGAAATATGGAGAATAGAAATATCCAGAAATGCAACTATAGGGGGGAAAAGATAAGAATTTGAACTCAATTCATGTATTATCTCTTGTTTTATACATTGATCATTGATCACGTAGATGTATAGTGATGGATTAGTTGCTTCTTAAAGGTTCTTTTTTTGATCATAGTTGCAACAATAGTGAATTTATCTGGAGATTTCCAAAAAACTCAAAGGGAGAGATTGTTGGAACCAAGGATGCTCTTTTCTAGAAACAGATCATGGTTTGTGTTTCTTATCAATCCTCTAATATATGAACAAGGTTTTTCTTTTTCAAGGAAAGGGATCTTATAGTTCAAGGAGTAATCATATTTAAAGGTGACGTCATTTCCCAGTGATTTCCAAATTTTTAGGGTCCAAAATTTGGAGAATGGAAAGAATTGCGAAAAGTGGTTCTTCTTGAAGGCCTTATGAAAATATAGAAAAGGAAGGATTTTTGAAAATATTGAATTTGTGAAGTGGATTTTTCCAATCTTGTAATAATTGAGACAGTATGCTCAGTGATTACGAAACTTTGATCTCTAAGCTTCAAAAAAGGTATTCTTCTAAAATAAACACTTCATTTTTATGGAAAAGGCATGGATTTCGCAAAGATTGGCCTGAGGATTTCGAAGAAATGGTGCTTCGTGAATTGAAATGTTGTTTCTTTTTGGTTACAATGAGCATCACAAATAGTGAAGTAAAGGAACTTTGCGGTGGTGCTTTGTAGTGGTGCCAAGGCTTTTTGACGGAGAGCTCGGCGGTTATGATGAGCTCTGTGAACCTGAAACTTTAGCGGAGCTTTGCGAGATGGAGGAAGAACCGCGGAGACAATTTTGGATGATCCAATTTTCACTCCTTGAGAAGCAGAGCTCCATGTTTGACTAGGCCTATAATTAAGCGTCCACCCCTCTTTATTATATATGATTTTGAGATAGAAAAACCGGGATTTCTTTGACTTTGTGAATAAAGGGGTACTCTGTGAAGTAGGTTGATGAGCTTTCTGTATAGACTTTCAAAGTATTGAATGATGCCAATACTTTTATTTTAGGTGAGATTCACAAACACATGGGGCTCTACGTTGGCTTAGTGAGTTTCGTGAAGTAGGTTGCTTCGCGAGACAGGGATCTCTGCAAAGGGTTGTGCTCTACAAGGCAGTGAGCTCAACTAAGGGTTAAGCTTTGTGAAGGTTTTTTTGAGTATCAGTGTTGAGTTTCTAGGGATTTTAGTAATAATCTACTCGGGTATTTGAGGAAATTAGTTTCTCATGCTGGATATAGACAAATACTTTAATGTCAATCTATTTAAGCGACCTTCAAGTCGATAAACTAAGTTTTACCTCTCACATAGCTATGAGCTAGGGGGTGTATAGAAGTGTTCTAAGAGACGCAGTGATCCATACTTGAACTTTTGTAAGGGTAGTGTGCCTAGTATAGAGTGACTGTGACCAAACTTATGTACTCCAAAACTTGTGAATAATAGTAGATTTAGGTACAACCGACACACTGTCAGCGTATGCGCCTTGGACGTAGCTATTTGTAGTGATCCAAGTAAAACTATCATGTCATCTCCTTGCTTTAAATTAACTTTTAGATTTAACAAGTTTCTACCAACATGGGAACAATATCCACAACTTTAAGAAATAAAATTTGACACTCGGATTCACCCATCACCTCTCAGGGTGTTTCAAGGTCCTTCAATATCTCTCTAATAAAACCATTCAAAAATTATTTGAATAGGACCTTTGATAAAATCTCTAGAATAATAAAAGTGATTAATGATTTAAAACACCCATTTAAATCTATTCAAAACTCTTTAAATTTATTCAACAAATTTCCTAAAAACTAGTAGCACAATTCGAAAGTAAATTCAAATATTTGAATTTAAATAAACTTGAAACCACCGACATTATTGGAAAATGACATTGAAATAATTTTATTAATTTTTTCCTTTAAATAATGCACCAAAAATATTTAAAAACTCTTGGATCATATTCCCAAGATTAAATGTGAATTTTTTAAGTAGGAAAACCATTGAAAATAATTCACATATATATATATATAGAAAATCAATTTTCTACATAAAAGAATGGAATGAATAGTAACGTCGGGAAGATGAACCATAATTTTCACTATTGTGAAAGTAGGGAATAAACAATAACATAGGGTTTACCAACCAAAATTATGGAAATGAACAGTAACGTAACATAGGGAATTAATAGTATCGTATTGTAGAGAATAAACAGTGACATAGCATATGGAATTAATAGTAATGAAGGGTTGACGAGCCATACTTTGCACTATCGAAAAAAGTAGGGTTGTCGAACCATAATTTGCAGAAAAACTAGACAATATTCTTTAAAAAACATCAACAAATTTCTAAGGTCCCAAAATAGTAGATTTAGACTTTGGTCAAAAACACTTTATTATAGAAAAACTTTTTATCTTTCCAACAAATCAAGAATCAAAAAAATAGGACATTTACAACATGAGAAATCATTGAAAAATTGAATCATAAACATTCTAGAAAACTGGACCTCTCAAACAGTAATAAAAAACTTCAGATAATTAAATGACCATCAAAATAATATTTATAGACTTTAATGAAAACTAATAAAATCAAGATAAGAAAATTGGATTTAAATAAAAACAATTTTTTGCAAATATGATATCTGTAAAAGTTGCAGTAAAATAAATACTGAAAATTTTCAAAATTGAAAACTGTAGACTTCTTAAAACTGCAACAGAAAATTCATTGAATTTGTAGAATACTAAAAATTCATTTTTAGAACTCCTCATAAACTAATGAAATTTAGATAAATATCTTATCTATCCAACGTGATAAGAAATAAAAAATATTTTATACACTTTATTTTATGATATCATCAAAATAAAAAATGATTTTTTAAAAGAAAATCACATATTATCAAACAAAATCATAAAGGGCTAAAAAATTGAAAAATCATATGTAATCAAACAAAATCATAAACGGTTGAAAAAAATGTAAAATCATATGTAATCCAACAAAAAAACATACACATTCAAAAAAACACCATCAGGTACTTGGTCAACTATCACTCGATACCCAATGCTCCACTGGCTAGTTGGTGTACCCCCACGGGCTAGTTAGTGGAGCTCTAGACCCTATGGGTGTACACTCAAGCCACTACATATGGGGGTGTCCCTCTACCATGTACTCAGTGGGAACTATTGTAATGTCAAAGCTCACCTCCTGGTTCTCCCTTTCAATAAACACTCGATCCCCTTCCCAAACCTCCCAAAACACAACCATAAACGCCCCATTATGATATTCCAACCCTTGGAATTCCCATATGAGCCCCGAATTTCAAAATGACCCTACTTCAGAGCTCAAAATTAAAATCCCCTTTGAAAATCAGAACCCATAATGATGTGGTTCATTACATCCTTCATGTTTACCTTATGAGAGAACTATATAGATTAAAAATATTTCTGGGTATTTCTAGAGGATAGTTTATATCTTACAAATATTTGTTGCTAAAAATATATTCCACCATGAATATTCATCGCAAAAAAACCCACGATGTAGACACATTAAATGATTTAGACTAACAGCTTCAAAATCCCCCCAATCAAAATTGATTATTGTAAAAATAATCATATCATAAATAAGTATGTGTTGCAGCACCCCAAGACACAGTTTTACTTTTTTTTCTATATTTCTTACAATAAAAAAAGTTAGGCATCCTGATTGGTTGTTTAGGATTCAGGTCTACAAAATTTTTGCTCATTCTAGAAGTATTTATCTTAACATTTATTTTAATGATTTGTTTGTTAGTTAATTTTAGTTATTGGTATTTTAAATAATAATTTTAGTTTCTTATTTATCCTTTTTACTAGTTCAATTAGTGTGTTTTTATTAATTTTTTGTTTTTTTGGTGTTTTATTATTTTATTAGTTTGTTTTTATAGTAATAAAAAATTAAATTAGTATAATAATACAATAAATAAAATAATTAAAATTATTTCCATATTTATTAAATATATAAAATAGTAATTTATTAAAAATTAGTAAAATGATTAAAATATTAAAAAAATTAGAAACTAAAAAAATAAAATATTATAATAATTAGTTATGATCTTAATAAAAAGTGTTATTAATAAAATATAAATTTTAGGATAAATTATTAGAGAGGTAAATACCAATAAAATAAAAAAATTATAATAAATAAAAATATATATAATAAATGATTAAAAATTCAAAAAATAATAAAGATAATGAAAATTATTTTTAAAAATTTCTAAATTAATTTAGTATAGTTATAATAAGAATATTTAATTTTTAAAAATTATTAAAATAATAAATTTATTTTAAATAAAATATTTATTTAAAGAGTTTGTGTTGTACTAATTTAAACTCAATTATATAATAAAAGATAATTTATTTTAAAAATTAGTTTTATATTTATAAATAAATAAATAAAATATTAATAAAATATTAAAAATAAAAGTTTAAAAATAGTTAATCATAATAAAAATTTAGGTAAAATAATAAATTATTTCAAAAAGTAAAATTATTAAATAGTAAAAAATTATTTAAAAATAATAATAATGTATGAAATATCAACAATTCTAATAGAATTAAAAATTACTAAATTATAAAGTTAAATTAAATTATTAAAAATTAGTAAAAATTAATAAAATAAAATAAAAATAACACATAATAAAAGTTACAATAAATTACTACATTTTAGTAAAATAATATATTAAATTATTATTATTAGTAAAAATTATTTATATTATTTACTATTATTAAGATAAAAATAATATATAATTTTAAAATTCATAAAATATTAAATTTTTTCTAAGTTATTTACTTATTTAAAAATGTATAAAACTTATGTAAAATTGAATACATAATAAAAGATAAATTGATATAAAAATTAATTTATATATTTATAGAAATAATTATTATAAAATTATAGTTTGAAAATAAAAAATAATTAATTATATTTATAAAAAATAGTGAAATAATAAATTATCAAAAACTAGTAAAAATTTTAAAATATATAAAAAATAAAAAATAAAAAACATAATGGAAATTAATAAAAAATATTTTTTATTTAAATAAAAATAATAATTAATAAACTATAAACTAATTATTAAAAACTACTAAAATAAATAAAATTAACTTAAAATGTTCATTTATTTAGAAATATTAAAAATAGTTTTAATATTATAAACTAATTATCATTTATTTATAAAATAATTTAAAGAGAAAAAAACAATAGTTTTTATTATGGGATCATGGGTGGATAAGTCATTGAAAAGAACACATAGTTTTGGTATAAATATTTTCTATATTGTTGTTGTTAAATAAATTATTATATTTACATCATCAAATGAAGATTTTTTTCAGAATAAAAAAATTTGTGTCCTTATAAGAAATTTAATCTTAAGAAATGTGAAATGATTATTACTATTGGGGTTCATCTATTGAGTTTTATTTTTCAGTAAAATTGTATTTTGGGTATCAATATGGTGAATATAATTTAGAGGTAAACTCAAATTGATTTGTTCACGGTCCTATAGAATATAGAATTTAGTACTTCTGACTAGTGACCCTTAAAAAATGCATCTTTTATTAATATTTTTATGAATCTTTAAATAATTATCCAATAGATGTAAAATCGATGTATAAAGATATTCAACAAGGAAAACATTAATTTTTACTATAAAATTGTTTAGTTGTATTTTGGTTACCCAAATATTACTGCATCTATTTTTGTCTAACAGTATATCTTAATTCATAACATGACATCGAATTAATATTTATATAATAAAAATTTAAGTCATCATTTTTAGGGTGATTCATGGAAACGCTTTAATCAGAATCATATATATTTCCCTTCAAAACCTTCTGACATAAGGTTAGGTCTTTCTCTATATGGTGTTTCTCATTTTAGTGCTCACGGTAGTCCATATTCCTGTTTGCCTATTTTCATAACTCTTTATAACTTACCTCTATTGATGTTATTAAAAGAACCAAGTATTAATTAGGATTTGTTTATTATAGATAATCTAAATAAGAATATAGGTGTTTAATTAATACCATTCATTTATCAGCTAAAATTATTATGATATAAATGAACCTAGATAATTCTAATTCCCCTCCCTTTTCTAAGAGGGTACAGACATAGAATATGGTATAGGTGAGTGATTTAATTCTGATAGTTTTTTGAATTTTGGGTGAAGTATATTTTATATCTAAATTTTAGTCCATGGGTTGTTTTAGTGTTATGGTTTCAGGTTAGGTAATAATTAAAGTTCACACTCAAGAAAAAAAGTGTATTTATTCAATAATATAAAAAACCACTTGGAAGGGGGCATGCAGTTACACAGTAGCATTTTCCACTAAGAGCAATATTGTTATGGACAACCAGTGACTTTCAAGTGTTTGGTATGTTATTTGGATATAGTACATAGGATCTTAAATATTTTATATACTTCATGAGTGATAATAAATCATTTCTTGTATTTAATAGGGGATAAAAAAATTATTATCATAAAATATTTATTCTTACTTAACAAATTTTTTAATAAATAAAAATAATATTTTGAATGATAAAATTAAAATATATGGGCAACTAGAAATGCATTGTTCTATTTATTTGTAAAATATATTTTCAACACTACCTTATATTACTTTTGGAACAACTATAATCCATCAGTAAACAGGTTGTTTAAGGAGATATCAAAACTAGATAAAGCAAGGTGTTTTTTAGGATTTTCCATATTGATCAAATTTGTTGGTTTATCACATGCTAGATGTTATGTATATTGAGAATAACTATTTTGATAAAATATTCAATATTTTTGGTAGACACACCAGGAAAAATGAATGAAACCATAAAGGTAAGGTTAGATCATTCCAAGTTCTCAAAGTGTCCTGAACTTTGATTATTTGAAAATGAAATATCACAAAATTTAATGAATCCATAAGCTGATTATGAACTTTTGAAAGGAAATAAATTATTATTTTTACATTTCATTACAAATTTTAGGTTTTTATATGTTTATTCTTCTCACGCATCACAATATATTATAAGTAACCATATTATGTGGTTAAAATTTCATGATAGTCATTTCATTATGGAAATAATACTACATATTGGTTTTAAAAGATTATTAAATTCAATAATATTTGATGTGTTGACTAAAATATCATGTTTTTTAGATATCTCTATTTCAATATTAGACTAAGATACATTTATTATGCTATAAGAAGATATTGTAATATGTTTATATAAATTTGAAAAAATATTTCTATTGACCTTTATTTTTTAAATGAAACATTTTGCAAGAAATTTTTCTTATAAAGAAAAATTTGGAGGTATAGTGTAGTTTTGATGGATATACCCATTTTAGATATGTTTGAAGAAATTAAAGATGTGGGTGAGTTACAAAGAATCAATTGAAAGATAAATTGTAAATCTATACTTATATAAGGAAATTTTAAAATTATACTATTATGATTTTCAAAATAAATATACCTTAAAACATAATTAAATGGGTCCAGATTAGGAAAATATATATGATGATCTAGATAATAAAATATCAGTATTTAATCATCATAGATTTCTTTTTTAGTAGTAAACATGAATAATGGGTTTCAGATATTGAACAAAAAAGATCTCATACATATGTTCTAATCAATTGAAAATAAATATTATGATTCAGTTAGTAAGTGAAATTATAAATTTTTTTAACTTTTTAATTTAAAAACGTATTGTTTTTTATAGATTATATGATGAAAATATCAAAAAAATCAGAAAAAATTAGGCTATATTCTGTTGAATGACATCGAAAATATAATTTTCTATTCTAGTTTTAATGTTTGGTAATTTAAATTTTTTTACCACCATGCATATGAAGACAGTAAGAAAATTTATAAAATAAAAATTTATATAAATATTCCAGGTACTAAAATATATAATTATAATTTATAGTATATTATGTACACTGAATATGCCTCTATAAAAATTGAAAAATCATATATTTATTATATGGTTAAATAATTTTTATTTGATATACACACATATGTAGAGTTAAAAAAATCAATGAACAATGGTGGTTTCTTAAAAGGAACTCAACATAGAGAGTGAAATTTACTTTTATGGCATGTTAGATGAAATAATTGAGTTATCTTTTGTGGGATAAAACTATGTAAAAATGTTTAAATGTTATTTTATTAATACTAATAAAGAGTTTAATTTTCATCCATGATAATAATTTGTTAACATTAAGTATAGAATCTATCTTATAGTAAATGAACCATTTATACTGGTACATCAAGAACATCAAGTTTATTATGAAAATTATTATTCTCCTATAAAAAATTTAAATGATTATTGGAGTGTAAAAAATGAAATCTCAAGACACCCGTTTTTTTGAAAATTAAAATGGTTCTTAAGAATTCTAAAAAATGAAAAAAATTAAATTACAAACTCGAATACATCTCTAACTTGAAGAGATATAGATATTGTTGATGATACTTTGCAGTTGAGGGTTAATAGAGATAATAATGTCAATGATATAATCATCAATTAATTTGATACAAAGGAAGATGATGAAATTGAATATTATATGAAAATTGATGGTTTAAAGGAAGAAGATGGAGATGATTATGGTCAAAAACATGAAAATAAAAAGAATAATGAGTTGTTATATGAAAATATAATCACAATGAGTATATATTAATTAATTTTGATAAGTAATTAATAGATTTAAATATTTGATTCCTTTACTTGGTGTATTTATAGGTATTGACTAACACTTAATCAATTTAGTGGAAACAATAAGAAACAAAAATATCAAGATTTACCATACCTAAAACCGAAACCATGCATAAATATAAAATAAAAAAATCATGTAGGTTTTAACAATAGATGGTCACATAAATTATATTCACCATATAGTTTTTGAATAACACTGTAATGCATCAAATGGACTCCCTCCTACATGGTGAATCCATGTATTAAAAGAATAACCCAAAACTTGGGTGCGATAATTCTCCCATCCAAAGTATTTTAGCACCTTACTAAGAAATGGCTGAATAATGAAAATTTATTTCGAGCAAGGAGAATTTTCCGGAATCTATAATATCCCGAATTCAATTCTCATGGAATATATTCCTTTTAAATTCCTTAAGGATGTTCCCCAAGTATCTGTACCATTAACTCTAACATTATAAAACATTTGAGTAGTGGTATAATTAAAACTCCATGAAACCTGTCTAAGCATTTTCATTCTATAAAATGTTTCATCACACGAAATTTTAGTTAATAATGATATCCATGCATGGAAGACTCCCAAATGACAAAATTTTATCATTTAGATTCCAAATGAGTTTTAGTATGTATAAAAAACATACATTATGATTGATGCAATTCAGTAAAACCAAATCTTATATTATGATTAGAAAAAGGTTGTGGTATGATATACAATAACATAAATTATGATATACTTTTACCATATCTTTTGATTTGGAAAAACACATCATATGAATAATGGATTTAGGGAATATCTCCTTCAACAACCTGATTATACTAAAACCTCATTGGCTTTGATACACCATATGTTGTATCATATACAACAACCTATGAAACCATACCCAAAATTCATTTGGAATATATTCCAAAAACACTTTGGTAAATTTATCTTCGATTTTACATTATATCACATAATATGTACTACCATGTGAGTAAACATAAAAAAATCCTTTTAGATAAAATCCAAATCACTTTTATATAAAAATAACTCCCATTTAGTCTACCAAAAAGTGTGACCCCATGGTACTATAAAAAAAGAAAAAACTACATTAATTCACAAATCTATAAATGTAAGTAAAGAGTAGCCTCTAGAAAATAATCGGTAATATCCTTCCCTTCACTGGAGTATTCACCAGTTTAGATTTTATTAATTCTAGATTAACTCTACAGGGTCATGGTTCTTTAGGAATTAAAAGATGTGTCGGGGGTATATAGGTGTTCGGAGGCTTGGGATTTTAGAATGAAATTAGAAACCATAGTAGGATGTCCTGGCCAGTTCCATCGGATTGGTAGTATAGATCCACCATCTTTCTACTTGTAGAGTTAAAGGACCTATTTTGGAAAAAGTCTCACCATCTTGTTGGTGGCCTCTTGTATAGTTTCAAATGGGTTGGCACTATAATTTTACCCAAGGACACCCATTATACCTCTTTCTTTGGATTTTGTCCCTTATACAGCCTAGGAGAAGACCCATGTACACCTTAATACCTCCCTTTGGGCCTTAAAGGATCTCCCTTAATCATTGGTTATTTCAGTTGACATCTCTTTTTATCAAAATATTGACGTAAGTATATTAATTCTTTTCTTAATTTGTTTAATTCATTTCACTATCAAAAAATATCTACCCACCTTTGTTTAATATGTCTTATTTTCATGGATTTTTTTTACCCATATGTTTTTCTCAATTTTAGTCTAAATTGAAGCATGAAACTAGATGTATGAACTCCTTCGATGATATGTTATGTGGTCCCTTAATTGAACCCATAGTTACTCTTTATTTTTTTTAATTATTCTTTTTTGTGTTCATGTCATATTTTCCACACAATGACCAAATTTATATCAATAGAATTAATTGGTGTTTTTTCATTGTTATATTTCCCCTTTATAATTTTTTGTAAAATCCACATAATGGGATGATCTTAAGGGGATTCCCTAGCTTGTAAAATTACCTTAACTGGTTGAACAACATCAAATGAAGAACCTTAAAATGTTATAGATATTTTGGATTGGTAAAATTTGTATTATAAGTGATGGACTGTGATTTAACATGGTATTGGTGAATTGAAATGATAAATCTCAATGTATAAATTATAATTGAAATTTTAAAATACTAAATGATGTTAAGTAATGAATTATAGAGTGTCATGTGTTTTTTAAGTGGTAAATCGTGACTTATAAATATTAAATTAATGTTTTGGTAAATGTGATCCACAGTACCCTTGTGAATTAAATGGTAAACCTTGATGGGTGATTTTAAATCATATTTAATAAATGGGGAAATATGTAATCTATTAGAAATAAATCATTAAATGTGAATTGTTAAGTATTTTTTTTTGGGTTCCTATTAAATTAATAGTGGTGGATAAAATTTATTTTTATATTTAGTGGTTAATGGGTAAAAATGGACCTTGAATTTCTAGTGAATGAGATATTTTAAAATGGTATTTTGAATTAAAATGGGTAATATATGTTGAAGATTTAAATGATGACATGTTTTATCGTTGATAAATCATAGGGTGGTAAAGGTTTTAAATTATAAAATAAATGGTATCTTAAAATGGTTAAGGGAATTATGATTTCGATTAATGATTTTGAAATGGAATTTCACATTCATAGATAATAATGAAATTAAATGTAAAGATTGATATAAATTGAAGCATGCCTTATAAGATTATAAATTCTCATGTGTAGCTTGTAATTGAAAATAAATTATTCTATAGAAAGTGAAATTGTAAGTTAGAAAAAGTGAGAAAATGAAAATTCTCTTATGAAACATTTAACATGCCTTTACTGGTGGTTTGAAATCATGAAAATGAAAATGCTCTTGAATCCGTTTTTATTAGCCTTTAGTGGTGATTTTGATCTAACAAACAATAAGAACCCACAACACCAATATAAAAAAAATATTGAAGTGGTTTCACATAAATTTAGTGGAAATTTCGTCATGAATAAATGGGTCATTGGTTTAGAGACATCCAACATTGGTTCAAGTAACTATTGTCTGGTATTTCTTTTAGGCTCAGTGAAGGACTTGATTCCCCAATGGTTACTATGGTAGGCCTGGTCACAATGATGTTCTTAGAGGAATTAAGGACTATTTGAAGAAAGTATGGTCTAATCTTAGGTGTCACCGCAAAGCCTGAACATTGATGTTTATTTATTGTATTTGTTTTTAAAGAGATTTAAAATATTAAATTGTTGCACTTATGCATGAACTTTATTACATACTAGTTATTTTATGAACATCATTTGTGGTGTCCTATTGAATTTTACTCATACGTTTAATGGGTCACCATTATGTACCCGAGTAAATAATATTTTATTATAGGTATAGGTCTAGGGAAATGGTTCATTGAATTATGATTGTTATGGATCACAAGTAAGTGTGGTATGGATGATGGGACTAGGTAGGACATGAGAAAATAAAAGGGTTTTGGTTCTATTTATTCCTTATTATCATATGAATATAATCAACCCACTAAGGATCCATTGTGACATCTATGGAATACTCCATTATTATATCACTTTGATATTATATTTATTTCTAGAACTGGTCTTACTTATGATGTTTTATACAATTATTATGATTTAATTTACTTTTACTACTATTTCTACTTTGACCAGAGGGTATAGTATCCCCATAGTACATTTATAGACCTTCACTGCTACACGGAAACCTCTAGTGTATTGGGAGGTGCGCCTAAGGTAATGTAGGAACTCCAAATGGGACATTCCTCAATGATCTATAAAAGGTGGTAATTACAAAGTGGTATTGGAGGTACTCTTTATTTTGTTTTACTATTTGAGTAAGGTGGATAGTGAAGGATCCGAAAACACCTTGATAGGGGAGGCATGAATCAGGGTGTTAGCTTTTTCTTTTAAACTAATGGATCTTGTTCTCACATTGGTAAGAACTTGTTAAACCTTACTGAATAGGAAGTGTAGAAAATAAACAATCACATGCAAAGTAATGACACAAAATATTTACTTGGTTAACCACTAAGGGTTTTGTTCAAGGAGCATACACTGACTGTGTGTCCGTCGTACCAAAAACCACTAATACTCACATGTTGTGGATTACAAGAGTTTAGTCGAGTCACTCTGTACCAGGAACACTTCATTTACAAGGTTTTAGGGATAGCACATTGCACCCCTTGAACTACTTCCACTAACTCCCCCTTGATCACTACTGTTTCTACATACCATCTTACTTTTTATGTACACTAAAATTGTTTCCTCATTCCGTCTAGCTATTTTCGCAAACTACTGTTGTTTCTGCATACCGTCAAGATGTTTTCATAGACCACTGTTGTTTTCACATACTGTCCAACTTCTCTATGAACTTTCCTTCTCCGTGTACTCCCCTACACCGCGTACTGCTCCACTTTTCCATGTAGCGTCCTACTCCACATACTGCCTTGCTCAGTCGTGTACTGTGAGAGCTTTTTTTATGAATTGTGCTCTCTTCCACGAACTATTTTATTTAGGCAGAAGATTCTCAATGCGTACCACCTTCTCCACTGCGTACCACTTCAGACTTCACCAAATTTATTCTTGAAAATTTAATCTTCAACATCATCCCTTAATAAAGCGGATTACTGCTACATAAATAGGCACATATCTCTAAAAATTTCAGTAATCCGATTTACCCAAATTTTCAATGTGGGAAAATCAATAAACTAAACTCCATCTGCGTATAGTTAGCCTCCACCACATACTGTAATCCTCTAAACTCTAAACCATTATCGCATGTCATTAACCTTCTGTGTACATTATGGTTATTGGTCTGCGTACAACAACTCATCACCGCGTACTGTCACTGCAAAGCATTTTCAGTAGAATTTTGTGCACCACAAGCCTTCACGGCGTACCTTCACTACGAACTATTTTCAGTTCAACACACTGTTTTTCATACCACACCCCTTCACCATGTACCTTTGTTGCGAACCGTTTCGATATCATTCCATGTACAACATTATGTCACCATATACCACTCTACGAACTATTTTTGACAACATTCTACATACCGCATGTCTTCACCGTGTACATTTCTATGGATCACACGCCTTCATCGCAAACCGTTATGCATAACTGGCCCCCTATTTACTAAAATGCCCATATTTTTCAAACCGCGTGTCTGATTGATGAGTTGTTTGTGTCATTGGGACCCTATTGATGAGGAGGATATTTTGGTATGCTTTGTGGTGACTTTCATGAAATTTGTGATGTGATGAATAGATTGGGGAGAGTTGATCTTCAATACTACTTTCGGTCTTAAACATATGACCCCATTCTTTACAAACTACCTAGTCATCCTTGTGCAGATTGACAAAAAAGCATGCAGAATCCATGTGAAGATTAAAAAAACAAAATGCAAACTCCAATATTATCAACGAAGAGCCCTAGTTCCAACAATATCCCCCTTTGGGTTTTTTTTCAATCCCCAGATAAATTCAATGATGCACCTGCCACAATCAAAACCTTAACCTTCAAGAAACAACTCATCCATCACTCTAAGGCTACGTGAGAAGTGCCTGGGGTAGAAAATAAGAGAGAGGACATGAATTGAGTTCCGATCCATTTATTTTCTCCCTCATAGTTTCATTTATGTCTTTTTCTATTCTCTATATTTCCCGTAACTAGAAAGAAATTGAAAAATATCAATTGAATTTA
Source organism: Viscum album (assembly GCA_963277665.1). Lineage (NCBI taxonomy): Eukaryota > Viridiplantae > Streptophyta > Magnoliopsida > Santalales > Viscaceae > Viscum > Viscum album. The sequence goes on along the minus strand of OY728121.1, from coordinate 1,398,542,568 downwards.
TCCATTCTCCCCCAGTGGAAATAAACCCAATGAACCAAATCTTGAATTGTAGATTTAAAAAAACAAGCTCCCCCTAGATCGTATCTCCCCTATAAACCTACATTATTTCCACAAATAGATTAAAAATATTTAAAACAACTGGTAATAGTGGAATCTCATAACCTACTTATGCACTGGGAGGTGGCTGAACACCGAGTTTCAACTGATGTTTCTCAAACCCAGCCACTGATAGTGGCTTGGTCATAATGTGAGCCACTTGCTCATTAACTCCCACATGTTCCATTTTGATCACACCTTGTTCAAATTTTTCCTTGATGAAGTGATATCTGATCTCAATATATTTCATACGGGAATATTGAACAGGATTCTCCATAAGATCAATTGCACTCTTGTTATCATAATAAATCACTATTGGTTGTTTCACCTCATCACCTACGTCACTTAGTTGCAGCTTCATCCAAAGTAACTGAGTGCGCGCCTTGGTAGAAGATATATATTCATCTTCAGCCGTATTAAATGAAGTACTTTCCTGTTTCTTGCTTAACCATCTCACACATTTATTTCCAATATGGAATGATCCACCACTGGTAGACTTTCTATCCACTACATCTCCAGCCCAGTCAGCATCAGAAAATACCGATAGTTAACTATCTCTTTTTATAGCTAAGTATAGACCATAATTATGTGTACCATGAATGTATATCATAATTTTTTCACTTCCACCATATTTCCTTCCTTCATATTACTCTAACATTGGGCCGCAAGGAAAGTTGCAAAGATACTATTTTCTCATGTCACCGTCTTGTATAGTGGGCTTCCAATGATTCTTCTGTACATTGTGTGATCCACAGAAATATCATCCTCATGCTTCCTGAGCTTTGTTCCAACCACAATCAGAGTCGGAATTTGGTTTGGAATCATGAAAATTTAATTTCTTCAGTATCTCTCTTCAATAATTTTTCTAAGAAATTAAAGTGTAATCCTTCTTCTAAATAACTTGCAACCCTAAAAAGTATGTGAGTTCACCAATTATAGAAATTTAAAATTATGATTTCATGTGATTGGAAAACTCATCCACTGATCTAGGCCTTCTTCAACTAAAAATAATATCATCCATGTATACCAATACCCTGAATTGATGATTTTTTGAATTCTTTAAAAATATATTTTGATCCACTCCTCTTTTAAACTCAAGCTTTCTCATATAAGAGTCCACCTAAGAGTACCACGCTCGTGGTGCTTGTTTCAAGCCATAAAGATATTTCTTTATTTTACAAACCTTCAATTCATCATTTATAAGCAAGAACACCACTGTTTGTTCAATGTATACTTCTTATTCTAGTACTCCATTTAATAATGAGGTCTTGACATCAATTTGATACAATTTATAACCTCTTTGGATTTCCGTGGTAAGAAATAGTCTAATTGACTCCAATATCACTATGGGAGAAAATATCCCTTAAACATCAACACATTTTCTTTGTAAATATCCCTTACAAAACAAGCATGCCTTATTTCTGATCACATTTCCATGTTTGTCAAATTTTTTCTTGAACATCCACTTCTTAACAATCAAATTATGATCTCCATGTATTTTAACAAGATCCCATGTCTGATTTTTGTCAATCTGATCAAACTCTTCATTCATTTATTTCACTCATGACTCATCCTTTGTAGCCACTTCAAAAGAGGATGGTTATACAACTGATAGAAATGAAGATTGTGCATTATTCCTCATTTTCCATGTCTATTTAGGTGCATTCTGATCCCCAATAATGTTGGACTGATCAATCTCTGATATTTGATTTCTCCTTTAGGTATAGACTGAATTCTCTACAGTTATGTATTCCTATTCTTATTCTTATTCTAAGTCAACATCATTATGTGACTCTTGAGAGCTTTGTACACCATCCATTGCCTCTATGTTATCATTTTTTTCATGTTCACGTTATTCCTATTCTTCTATCACATCAGTATAAGAATTTCTTGAACCATTTGTGTTTTTCTCTTTAATGATCGTAACATCACTTCTTTCCATAATTCTTCCTAAGCTCTTTTTGAAACACTTTTAGGCTTTGTTGTTTATCGAGTATCCCAGAAATACTCATTTGTCTGCATTGTCTCCATACTTCCCTTGATTCCCTTATTTTTTTGGATGAAACATTTGTTTCGAACACACAAAAATATTTCAAATAGGGCTTAATTCCATGTCATAATTCATATGGTGTCTTTTTCTCACTCATATATAGCCCTATTTGATTTTGAATATACACTGCAACTTGTACTGCCTCTTTCCAGTAATGTTGAGGAATACAAATTTTAATCAATATAGTTCGGGCCATGTTTTTTACCTATTGATTCCTTCTCTCAACAACTTCAATGGATGTGCATTCCCCTCCATTGTCAGACCGTAGTACTTTGATATTCCATCCAGTATCATTCTCGGCAATTCGATGATAATTTTTTATGAAATCAAGCACTTGTTGCTTCCTACGTATAATGACCACACATGCCATTCCACTATAATAATCTATAAAAATAAAAAAGTAACTTTATCCATGTGTTTCAGCAAAATTTATCAAGCCACATACATTTGTATGGATGAGGTCAGGGAGGTTGATTCTCCTTTCTTCTTTGGCAGGTAAGAACTGCCGAAAAATTTCTCTCGCATGCAAGAATCACAAGTCTTTTATCGTTGGCCCATCAGATTAAGGATATCAATGATTATCTTCAGCTTAGATATCTTTTCCATGTCTTGAGGATTAATGTTCCCTAATCTATGATTCCATAAGTTGTTTTCCTATTAACTGTTAGGTAGAAAATGTTATCTTTGCTGTCAACCTGATATAAGTTGTCATCTGTTCTGCAACCTTTCATGAGAGAATTCCCAGACTTTCCTCTTATAGTACAGCCATTCTGATTTAATGTCACAATAAGACCTGAGTCACATTGTTTACTCACACTAAGAACATTGTGATGTAGACCATCCACATAATGGACTTTAGTTTTTTTCATCTCTCCATTATCTAGCTCAGTACTTACACTGCCTTTTATCTTCAAAGCACCATCGTTACCAAACCTCATTGTTCCATAAAAAATTTTATTTACATTTGTTAATAATTCTTCAATACCCTTCATGTGGGATGAACATCTGCTATCAAGAATCTAGTGTTTTTATTCTTTGTAGCCTTGAGGGATACTTCTGCAAAATTGGATTTTTCAATTTTCCTCTTTTCCTTCCATGAGATATTAGATTGAGTGTAGGACACTATTGGTCTTTGAATTCTCTCTTCCATGTACATAGGTTCTTCATATTCAAATTATAATTCTAGAGGAGAAAATCTATTTGAAATAGCAACATCGTCTGTTTGGTGAGTATTGAATCGTCTCTGAGCATTGAAAGAATTTCTCTTGTCATACCTCTTTCTGCAATTTACATCTTTATGGCCAAATTTAGTACATTGATAACAATATCCATAGAAATTATTTATTCTATAATAAGTAGGATATGAATATGTTCTACTTTCTTGAACTCCTAAGTCTTCCCCATTCATATATCACCTTGCCTCTTCGTTGTAAGATGTGGTATGGCCCATATAGCGACAAAACTGATACTTCAATAGAGTAAATGTCTTCTCACTTCTATTTATCTTCATGCCTTCTTCCTTGGGAAAATATTTTGACTCCATATCATTTCTATAAACTCGTGAATAATTTTTAGTTCTCCTTTTAGTTTTATTTTAATGGATTCTTCTTCATCACTTATGGTTGTTTTTCAACATGATCAACTTTCTAAATTCCTTTATTCTAGTTCACTTTATTTATAGAATTTTACATTTCAACATCCCAAACAATTCCACGATTTCCCATGAATTTGGTTCTTTGATCCCTCAATATCTTTTCAACCCCATCAGAACCATGTTTTGTTCTCTCTAGCAACTCAGCATCCAAAAACCTTCCAAATTGTATTTGCTTCTTTGATTCTTTTGAAATTGATTCACTTTTGAATTTACTTCTCAAATTAACAACTTCATTTTAAATCCCCTTAACAGTATTGGACTTATCCTCTAATCTCGAGGTAAGTTCATTGATGACCTTTTCTTGTTCTTCAATTCTGAGTTTTTGTTTCACAACATCATCAGTTCTTTCAAGGATTGATGATTGTACTTTCATCAGTTATTCTAGTCATTCAATTTCCACTTCCAACTGATCAATATATTCTGAAGATTCCTCCACCATTGATTTCCACTTATTTCATCTCTTAAATTTATTCTCAATCTTTCCAAAATCATCCTTAAGTTGAAACATGGAATCAACATTAGTTGTCAACTGATTAGCTCTAGATTTATCTATCATTGGTTTATAATTTTCAATGGTATCCATTATTGAAGCATGGTTCCCAGATTTGAAATCTTCTTCCTCTTCCTTATAGAGTTCATTTTCATCGTCTTCTTATTCACAAACAAAACTCTTTCATTGGAATTTATTTCTAGATTTGAAGTCTCCCATTTTGAAAAACCTTTTCTGAGGCTTTTTAATGTCTCCTTCTTCACTTTCTTCATCATTGAACATTCTTGTTAAATGAGAGGCAATGTGCCTAACTCTTCCACACCAGAAACAAGAAAGAGGTATCTTTTCTACAAATTTCCTTGTTCCCTTCTTTATTTTCTCGGAAATAGGAGAAATAACGTATTTTTCCTCATCATCTACATCAACAAAATCTTATAATATTTCCTATTTTTATGTGTCTTCGAATTCCATTTCCTTTCTTACACAAGTTGTTGTATCTTATGGGTTAAGTCTCATCTCATATGCCACTAGGCTTCTCAGTAGATTATCAAGATAAATTTTTGAAATGTCCCTTTCTCCAAGAGTTGAAAATTTTTAATTATAACTGGGGGGAAGTCTTCTCAAGATTTTATTTACAATATCATTGTCTTTCATATCTTCACCAAGACCTCAAATTTCACCTACAACTTTAGTAATTTGATTGAAAAAGGAATATGTATTTTCATTAGGGTGTATCTTCAGATCATCAAACAAGTTCTGTAAGACTTAGAGCTTCGCCTCATTGACTTTGTTGTCACCTCGATAAATATTTTCTACATTCTCCCACATAGACTTTTCTGATGTATAGTTCATCCCCTTAAAATATATTTGACCAGAAAAAGCTACAGTTAGAGTATTTTGTGCTTTAGCATCAACATCTAGTATTTTCTAGTCTATATCTATCATATATAGACTAGCTGGATTAGTGACATGTATTCCTTATGCAGTGGAAAATAGCACATCAATTCCAAGAGATATGAGATGATAACTCATCCTATTCTTCCATATCTTAGAGTTCATTCCATCAAAAAAAGGAACTCCCTCACATTATCTGTATTCTCCGTGTCAGAAAAAATATGAATTATTTAACACAAGAAACCTTTACCCTCTGATACCACTTGAAGGACCCAAGAACACCCTGAGAGGGGAGGAGTGAATCAGGGTGTCAACTTTTTCTTCTAAATTGATGGATCTTATTCCCATGTTGGTAGGAACCTATTAAACCTGTCTGAAGAGAAAATGCAGAAAATAAACAATCACATGCCAAGAAATAACATAGTAATTTAACTCGGTTCACCATTAAGGGATATGTCCAAGTAGAATATTCCAACAGTGTGTTATTCATACCAAAAACCACTAATCATTACAAGTTAGGGATTATAAGAGTTTATCACAGTCACAATGTTCCAGGTGCACTGCCATTACATGGTTTTAGGGATAGTACATTGTGTCCCTCGGACCTCTTCCGCTGACTCCCGCTTACTCACTATGTTAGAAGAATATTCACTTAATTTGATGACTTGAAGGTCACTTCAATGTTTTAGAATTAGATCATGTATCATCAACTGTAAATGGAAGCTGTTTTAAAGTCCCATAATCACCCATAGTTGTAATTTATTTTCCCATACACTAATATGTTATGGAAATTAATTTCACAAACAGATTTGGCCAATTTTTAGGCTTCCATTGGAGTTCTGAGTACTGATGGATGTTTCTATGTACTGATGCTCTTTCTGCATACCTTCAAGTTGTTTTTGTGTACCACTGCTATTTCTTTGTACCCTCCAGAAGTTTCTGCATACTGTTGTTGTTTCTTCGTACCATCCAGTTGTTTCTGCATTCCGTTGATGTTTCCATGTACAGTCCAACTGCTCTGTGAACTGTTCTTCTCTATGTACTCCCCTACACCACATACTTATCCAATCCTCCATATATTTTACTCCCCCACATACTACCTTTCTCGGTCATGTACCGTGAGAGCATCCTGCATGAACCACTCTCTATTCCACGAACTGTTTTCCTTACGTAGATGATTCTCTCGGTGTGTTATTTTCTCCTCCATGTACCACTTAGAACTTCACTGAATTTCTTCCCAAAAATTTAATCTTCAATCTCATCACTTAACAAAGGGAATTACTACTCCTTAAATAGGCACATATCTCCACAAATTTCGGTAATATTATTTACCCAAATTTTTAATGTGGGACAATGTGTAAACTGAACTCCATCTGTGTAATGTTAGCCTCCAGCACGTACTATAATCCTCTGATATGTAAAACTTTATCATATACCATTAACCTTACGTCTACCGTATGGTTGGAAGTCCGCATACTACAACTCATCACCACTTACCGTTGCTGTGAATCGTTTTTGACAGCATTCCGCATAATGCATGCCTTCACTATGTATTATTGTTTTGAACTGTTTTGACAGCATTCTGCATACTTCATTCCTTCACCCTGTACCATGCGCCTTCACCGCATACCACTCTATGAACAGTTTTTGACAACATTTTGCATACCTCATACCTTCACCTCATACCTTTCTATGTGCCACATGCCTTTGTTGTGTACCATTCTGTATAACTAGACCATTGTTTACTAAAACACCTGTATCTTGAAAACTACACGTTCGATTGAGGATTTGTTTGTGGTGTTGGGACCCTCTTGATGAGGCAGATCTTTTGGTATGCTTTGTGGTGATCTTTATGAATATTTTAATGTGAAAAATAGCTTGAGGAGTGGTGACCTTCAATACTACTTTCAATCTCAAATGTATGACCCCATTCTTTGCAAACTCTCTAGTCATCAATGTGCAGATTGACAAAAAAACATGCTGACTCCATGTGAAAATTGATAACAAACACAAACCAAACCCCAATATTATCAATGAACAGCCTTGGTTGCAACAAATATGAGAATGGAACATTTTTAGGACTTGGTAAAACATATCATGTCTAAGAATAAATATTCCATATACAAGGGAAACCTAATTAACTAGGGATATAATTTAGTGTTCTCAGAATTCACTTATTACTTTTTTATTTTTTACCTTGCCTGATGCACTTGATTTTTGTGGTTAGGGTATAGGTTATTTTTACCTCTTATCCAGTATAGAAAGAGGGTGTGCATGCATTCAATCATACTTATAGGAACATAGGATTCACATGTTTTATGTATGTTAATTATGATTGATATGTATATTCTAAATGATCGATATATATATATATATATATATTTTTCTCTAAAAAAAATGGTTGGAATTTAAGGTTTTAGTATTTATTTATATTGTATTTCCCATATAATTTTATAGTGGCCTCTCACTTTACCAACTCCTTGGGTGACTTCTTAATGATCATGATACTAAAAAAATATAAGTTTTTATATTATTTAAATAAAATGCCTATAAGCAACCAATAAGGTTTTTTTACTTTTTAATTTCGAATGAAACCTTATTTAACAAATAATCAGGGAAGTAAAATCATATTCAATTTAAAAGATAAAATATATATATATATATAAATTTAGTGAGGATTAAAATGTGAACCCTATAGATTAATGAATGATGAAAAATAAATTATAATATGAATCATGATAATTAGAACTTTTTTATATTTAACTTGATGCTAGTAAGGGAATATGGTTATAGATAGAGATTCTTGTATTGGGAATACATTGTGATGGGAGGTATACCAGATAGAAAAAATTTCTACTTCTTATGTCCTTGTTTGGACCTATGACCTTGATAATGGGGGTATATTGGGATTTTTAAAATCCTTGTAGGTTGTTTTTGGTGGAAGGGGATTCCCATATGGACCTAAGAACCCGGAATATGAGAGTCCTATCATGATATATGTTTTGAGTTTTTTCAAAATGAAGATGAGGATGATACAATTAATCCATGGTCTTTGTATGTTGTGTGGTATATGGGTTATGAAATGTGGGATAAGTTGAAGTACATAGTGACCTCTTTAGTGTAGACTTTGATTTATAAATTCATTTCCTTGGGATGTATGAGGGTAACCCATGATATGGGTAAGACAAGACTTATGAATTCCTTTAGATGCAGAAATTATGGGTAGATTCTTTGGCTTATGAAATCAGTACAGGTGATGTGATTAAAAATATGTGGTTTAGTTTCATTAAATGAATTTTTTATTGTCAAATTAAGAACTCAGAATAATGAGGAAATGTATTGACCCAATTAGTTTTAGATGCAACTTTATGATCATAATGGGAACATGGCAAGGTTTTATGGTGCTGGAGAGACACCGGATGGTGGGTGATCATGTGATTGACATGGTCATGATGTTATTATGCCAAAGGATTGTGAAATAAGAGAGATTACACTTGTTATGTCAAGATGATATCAAGAAACCTACATTATCCATGCATTTATCTTGATGGGTTTAGATCAATGAGAGGCTATTTAAGATGCATCAATAGACAGATATAAATGAAGATCTTTAAGGCTAATCAGCATAAAGTTTCTTTCTAGGAAAAAAATTATCCCCAAGGTGTGGGATAATATCCTAGAAGGGTCAGGTATGATGGAAGGAAAAGTATTGTTTGAACCTCAATGGGAGAATCAATGGTTAACATGTCAGATGGATTATCATATCTTAGTGGGAAAGACACGCATGAGATTCTTATGAGACCAATTTCAGATTGTTCCCTAGGAGTGGTATAAGGTGAGTTTGATAGTGGGGAGTATACAATATTCATTTAAGTTTATGACTAAAAAATTTTATATAAATTTTATAATAATTCAAGGGTGATGATTTCATGACTTGGGGAAAGGCATAAATTAATATTTCATGTCGAATCTTAGGTTTGAGCAGGATGGTCATGCCAGTCCTTGCATTTGGTGATGTAAGGAGTGTGGTCCCTAATGATTGGAATTATGATTCCTTGAGGTGATGTTGGATACACTCCCATATAAGGGAGTTCTTTATCAATCATGGGTGTATGACCCTCAAGATAAAAGGATCATTACTTTATTGGACTGGCCTTTAGACGGTCGTGAAGGAAATTAGATATTTGTATGAAACTAAATAAAATTCTATCTGGGTTCCCCTATAAATTATAGATGTGAATTATGATGCGATATTTCGTAGAGTTTTTAAAATGGTGTTAGGCATAGGTTATGTTGATCTGGTTCAAGGGTAATTAGGATAGAGATGTATCGATACTCACAGTAGGTAATGATAGAGGATTTGACTAGTTGATGATTCATTCAAGGGAACACACCAAGCATCAGGTATCAACATTGGAGGAGTTTTATGGTCAATCATAGTATACCTATAAAAGTTAAGTTTTTTCTCTCAAGTAATTAATTGAAACATCAATAAAATAATACAATAATTTTTTAGATAGGTTTCCTAGAGGATTTCTAGTCAGTTTCCATGTGTAGAATTTGGTGTGTTTGTCTAGGATCATTATCAATCAAATTTTTTTGGATGTGATGGTGGTAATATAGAGTTTAACTGAGGCCTTCGAAGAGAAATTAAATTTTTGTGGGCCCTTTTATATAGGTGGTGTATTTTCATCCAATTTGGTTTAGAACAAGGGATTAGGGCTGGTGCCCAAGTTTATTGGTGTTCTTGTCTGGGTCAATGGACTGCTAGAATTGTGTTTTGATATGGATTTCATAGAGTGGAGATCACACCATGTATGGTTTAAATGTTTGGTTTTTGATGACTAGTTTAGTAAAAATTGTAAGTGACGTGATAAAGAACCAATTCTATAGGAGGAAGTTGTGTTTTCATGATGTCGCTTGAAAATAAGAAGCTAAGCTTGGGATAAATAGAAGGTGTCCAAGTATGGGTATCAGCTGATGGGTTCTAGGTAGAGTTCTATAACCTCTAATCTATATGTATAGATGAGGGGTCAAGGAAAAATGATATCACTTTATGTTATTACTATGAAGTGGGATATTAAGGTAACCATGTCTATAGAACATAGGTGCTTTGGTGTAATAGGTTGATGTGAATATTAATATAAGCCATCATTTTATAGTTTTCTTGGGAGTGACACTGTGGATTATGTTACATATATCTAGGTAAAAATTGATTTATTTTGATTGATGGAATTAACTAGTGAAATACATGTAATATATTTATAGATCAAGGCTTAGTGAGGATTATGATTATATCTTGAATATGAGTTGTTATAGTGTGGGGAGATTATAAGATTTTTCCCCTTCATTGGGGTATGGCTAGGTTTAAATTGTATTGAGACTCGATTAACTCCTCATGGTCTAGGTGCTTTCAAAATTATGATATGCATATCATCCATATAGGGGTTTAGGGCACTAGATTTTAGAATGGAATTGGGGATTGCATTAGAATGGATGATTTTAGTGCCATCATCTTGTCTGTGCAGATCCATTAGCTAGCCAATGGAAATGGTAGTGTCTGTGCATGGATCTTGGGCTTACCGGACTGTTGGTGTGCCTAGGGGTAGCTTTTAGGAGGGACACGGGCTATTTGAATGGGGTCATAAACTAGATAGTGGTCTCCAGAACAATTTTTAAATAGGTTTAGTCCTATAATTTTTCTTAGTTCTAACCCTTATACCCATTTCTAGGGATTTTGGCACTCATATGTCCAAGGAGAAGTCTACTACACATCCCACTCCCTTTCCCTAGGTCTTGAAAGATCTCCCTCGATCCTTCAATGTTTTTATTTCCGTCAATTGTGACTGTAATCTTAATGTAAGGCTATAAATTTTATTCCTTATTTTCTTCATTTATTTCACTTTTAAAGGATAACAACCCCCCAATATATAATATTCCCTATTTTTAGGTCTTTTATATGCTCCCCTAATTTATATACTATTAGTTTGAACCAAAGATTGATACTGAATGTGTGGACTCCTATGAGGCTATGGTAGGTGGCCTCTTAATTTATCCCATAGCCTAGTTTTGTTTTTTTAAGTGTTGTGTTGTGTGGTCATGTCAACATTTTTTCACATTAAGCTAATTTAGAATTACAAAACTAATTTTTATATTTCCTTGTCTATAATTCCCCATTAAATGTGTTATAGAACCAACATAAAGGGATGATCCTAAGAATATTACCTAGATTGGAAATTTACATTATATTTTTTAATGACATGAAATTAAAAACATTGAAATGTTATTGAGATTTTGTAATGCTAAACCATTAATTGTAAGTGATGGATTGTGATTTAATATGGTATTACTTTATTGAAATTATAAATCCCAATGTATAAATTGGAACAGGAATTGATGAATGTTAAATGATATTAATTGATGAATCATGGAATGGTATGAGATGATTATGTGGTAAACCATGACTTATAAATGGTAAATGAATATCTTGATAATTGTGAGACATAGTGGCTATGTGAAATAAATGTAAAACCATGATGGGTGATTTTAAATAATATTTCTTAAATTGGATAATATGTGATCTCTTAGAAATAAATGATGAAATGTGAATTGTTAAGGTTCTTATAGCTTCTTGTTCAATGGATAGTATAAGATAAAATATTTCTTTATATTGGATGGTTAATGAGTAAAAATGGGCCTTAAATGGCTGGTGAATGAGATATTATAAAATGGTATTTTGAAGTAAAATAGTGAATGATAGTTGATGTGGTAAATGAGGAAAAGTGTTATGGTTGAAAAAATATGGAATGGTTAAGGTTGTTAATTGTTAAATAAATGGTTACAGAAAATTGTTAAAGGGAATTATGATTTGGACTAATGATTGTGGAATGGAATTTCATAATCATCATTGATCCTGAAATGAAATGTAAATATTTATGTAAATCTAATAATTCCTAAAATGATAATTCTCATGTGTAGTTTGGAATTAAAAATGATTTCTTCTATGGAATGTGAAATAGTAAATTAGAAAAAGTGAGAAAATGAAAACACTCCAAAAGAGGATTGTACATTCTATTAGTGGAAGTTCAGCGTCATGAAACTGAAAATTCTCTTGAAGTGGTTTATATAAAAAATTTGTTCTGATTTCGATCATATGAAAAACAATCCCTTGTGATTCAGATATAAAAATTCCCTAGAATAATTCTACACAAGCCTTTCATGGTGCTTTCAACATGAATAAATATGTACCTTGGTTTAGAGACATCCAGTGCTGGATAAAGTTGGTATGGTATGGTATTTGTTTTTGGCTTAGTTGAGGATTTGGTTCCCCTACTATTACTCTGGTCGGCACGGTTACCATGACATGATCAACCGCATCTATGGATAGCAAAATAAGGTATGGTATGATATTTTGTGTCACTGAAAATTCATATATCTACTTTATTTATTTCATTTGTTTTTAAAATACTTTAAAATTTTAAATTGTAGCATTTATACATGCACTTTATAACAGACTGGTAATTTTAGGGACACCATTGGTGGTGCCCTACTAATTTTTACTCACATCCTACTTGGATAGCCATTAGGTACCTAAGTAGACACTATTTGACAATAGGGATAGGTATAAGGAAAGGATATATTTCATGATTACTATTTCATATTGTTGGGAGTGTGGAATAGATAATGGGACCAAGTTGGACTTGGGAATAGCTTGGGGTTTTAGTATTATTTATTCCAAGTTATCCTATACATATAATATACCCACGGGGGATCTATTGTGACATGCATGGCATACTCCACTATTAAATCAATTTGATACTGTAGTTATTTCTGGAACTTTTCTTACATGTGATGATTATTTTTTTAGGATTTTTATTATTCAATTTATATATATAGTCATTACTACTCTGACTATTGGGTATAGTCTCCCAAAAAAAATTCATAGACCCTCACAGCTAGTTGTTTGCCACTAAAATACAAGGAGGAATTCTTGTGGTCAAGTAGGTACTCCAATTGGGAAACTGCATAGTGGTATCCAAAAGGGGGGAAATACAATATAAACTCTCCTTAAGTTATAAAGTGATATGGAAATATCTTCATCAAATAAATGAATCTCAATGCCAATTTCTACTAGTTTCGTCATATAAACCCATTCAATTTCCTATGATCCATTTTTTTAAGACATTGGCAAACCGAAGAACATAGAGTTTGTCAATCCCATATAGATATTCCTAGATTATTTATTAGCTAAGTATAGACTGACTAAGTTAATGAATATATCACATGTAATTCACATTAATAGATGAGAAGAACACATTACCCTCACCAAAATAGATAAAAACACCATATGACTTATCTAGTTACAGTAATACACTTCCTCGGTCAAACTCAATCAAGGTCCCACATTTAATATTCATATTATGTGAAGATAAATACCATATTGGTTAATATCTAATCAATGAAAAGATTAGAAACATCCCTAACCACCCATTTATTAGCTAAACCTCAAGTATTTAATAAGACAGGTATCAAATTATAAAGGTTCTCATGATAAGTATCTTTCTAACTTAAAGTATAGTGAAGTAAAAATATAGACCATAATCCCCAAGTATACAAAAAAAAAGTGTATTACACTCCATGTGGTATACCTCATGCATCATATATCACAAAAAACCCATTTCGTTCCTCGTGATCGTATCCATATCATAATATAATAATCGTACTCAAGTTAACCTAAACATTTCATGAAAACTTATAACACTTCATGATGAACATTGGTTAGGGAAAACTAAAAGTTATAATTTCGGAGTTAAATTATCAAATCGTATCATAAAATTTATATATATAGGAAACATTAAATAATTATAAATTGTATATTTTCTTTTGTATGACATGATATATTTAATATTATTAAACTCTTTTAAGAATTTTTACAAAACCATACATAAGGGAATGTCTCATCTTATTATATACGATAGACTTCCAGATCATCTCTATATTTTCTAAACTTTTAGGATTTTGTTAAAATCATTTAATCTCTATGAGATTCATACCACATCCCCATGTGACTACATAATAAAAACCACACAATAAACTCTTTTATGAGTAACATATATGAATAAATCTAGTGTGAATAATGTAGAGACTTTGGATTCATATTTCTAATGTTTAAATCCTAGAAAAAGTATTTAAAGTCATTTATTTCCCAAAATCTAATGTTTTGATGAAAATAACATTTTTTGATACTTATAAATCATTATAATTTCATCAACATCATCATCATTGGAACATTTTCCATCAAAAAAGTCATTTAAATCATTTTGGTTTATAATGTAACTCTTTAAATTAATATTTTACTGATATACCCTAAATCTTTTATGATTTAAAGTGATATTCACTTTGAATTTTAACTAGTAAAATATTTTATTAGATAAATTTGAACTTCCAATAGTCCAAACATACTCCTAATGGCCTCATAGACAATATATTATCTTCATAATTCCATGTTTTTATATAGAAACACCTTTTGTGTAAAGAAAAAACACTTACTTCCTTTACTAGGAATATATAAAAAATTAATTTTTTTTCACATCGTATATGGTATTATCTACATTTAGAAATTTATTTTGAAAAGAAGACGTTATTATTTAAAACATTACACTAATGATGGGATCAAATCCTTTATATTTTAACAAACATTTGGAAAAAACATTTTTATCCTAGAAAAAATATCCTTTATCTTCTTCCAAAAAAAGTTATATAATCTTTTAAATCAGAAACCAAGTGAATTTAATACAACATATAATATTTATCATAATAATAATATTTTTACAAACAATTTCTCTTATCCTATAAGATAAATAAAATGAAAATAAACATACTTTTCAAATTTATCTAAGCTTGATATATTCCTCTAAATTAAAATTCATGTTTCAAAAAAATGTGGTTTCATCATTTGAATGAAGAAAAAAATATTTATCAATTATTTTATTGATTTAAAACACTTTTTTATTTTCAACACTTATAAAATATATAATTGGTATCATGTTGCTTTAAAATTAAAAAAAATCTTTTTAACCAAAACCAAACATATATTCTCCATAGATATTTCCAAAAAACCTTATGGTATTATAGAAAATTCCATTATAGGGAATTAATGTATTTCCTTCATAAATTTTCATTTATGTTTCAATGAACTTGTAATCAAACTTGAAGAAAAAAAATTAGACCTCTTAAGAAATTTTTATTCTTCTGGTTTGAACTTTTACCCACTTGTACTATCAATAAATTACCAAACCCTTGACATATCATGGCCTTTAAATTTATCCTTAACACTTTGATAATGTTATGTGAACTTTTATTGAAGTTAATATTCATGGTTTTTACATTTATAATGATGAAAATAGAATGAGTATCCATATCTAGAATAATCCTTATATGAAACTTCTCATATCACCAAGTCATTACATAGTCAATCATATTGAATATACGAGAAGAGACTAAATTTATTCCAATAATTTTATATCTAATGCTTTTAATCCTTAATTGAATCATTTTATACCTCTTGTAGTCATCTAGATTTAGGATTTTGAACATCTTTAATAGCTTCTTACTCAGAAAGGTATTTCTCTAACTAACAGAAATTTCTCTTAGATTAAGAATAGTTCTTAATTTTCATAAGAGTCTTGGAAGTTACTTATATTAAGCTTCTCTTTTCAAGTATTTATCTCAAATTTAATCTTAAATATAATTACAGAATTTCTATATAAAAAATAAATTATTAGATGAGTACCATGTTTTAATTTCATTTAATAAAGAAAATTTATTAAATGTGCTACCATTAAAATGATGGATCATTTTAAATTTCCTCATATCCAATAGTGGTTCAAGATCTATATTTCACTAATATTAAGGTTACTTTAGTGTTTCACCAATAAATTAGACAATTAGTTTGGGCATCATGCCAATGATATCATATATGAAACTTAGATGGTTAATTGGATAACACTTTTTCCAATCCATCATATGGATAAACTCAACACCAAACATATGGTTTCCAAATCCTATTAGGGTATCCCAACTATGTTTAACCCATATAAAACTCGAAAACAAAAACTTAATTCTATTAGGGTCACTGATTTCTCACTTTCATTACACAATGTAATCCCGGATCACCCTACATTATCATAACCTATTGGATAGATAATCAAGGTCTTAAAAATCATTTGATTTAAAAGGAATCAGAAACTTATTATTTTAAATGTTATTTAATCTCACCATATTATCTCATGTTATTCCATTTTATTTGTATTCATAATTCAAGTTATATAGTTTGGAAAACATATTCCTTCCACAAAATCAATATTTTAAAACCATATTATTGTGTAACTCTTTACACAACTCATATATTACATTAATAACCCAAATTAAAATCTATTTATGTTCATACATATCTAAATTCATGTCATGAATAAGGTATATAAAACCCTTTTATGTAAAGGATTATAATCATTTGAAACTAATAATCCCAATAAGAGTAATCTTAGAGCAAGATATAATGAACCCCCACTTTTCTAGACAAGGTAAAGGCCTCTAGTCTATTGATTCATTTGAATCAAAGTTCCTCTACCCAATGATAATTTTCTCAATAGAGACATTAATACCATTATAATTCCAAAACCTAATATGTATAAATCATAATCAAACATTAAATTTAATATCATAATCTGGTATAAGATATATACAAGGTTGAACTAAACCAAATTAATTATCATACATAGCATGTAACTCGATATATGTATATATTCCAATTTATCCGAACCAGTTAAATAATTAAACTAAATAATAAATGTATTCATATTATAAAAATTATAATTAGGAATAAAACTAGGATTAAACTAAACAAATGAACAATTTATATATTTATACAAGAGATGAGAAATTTATAAACAATTCCTAAATAAAACTAATTATAATCATTTTATAGTTTAGTAGTCCATTATGGACATTCCATAATTAAATAAATATAAACAGTTTATATTTACTTCTAATATTAAATCCTTCATATTATCCTTTATATGGTGTTTAATTTTAATTATAGGATATGTGGAATGTAAACATCTATATATGACCTATTCATATATAATGTCAATATTCAAAATATCACATATTTAATATTACTTATACCTTGATCATATCAATAATCAAAAATAAACATTTGATATGGTTTATATAATTTATTTAATTATGGAATTTATTTTGAAAAACTAAAATTAGATAATTTTTAACATTTTAAAATATTAATTTTAAACACTTCTATATTTTTACTTTATTTTTTAATTTATACACTTTTAAAATTACACATATAATTTCTAAATAAACCATTTATATCTAAAACATAAGTCATTCCATATAACTTGAAAATGATATATTAATATTGGAAATTAAATAGTTCAAATATTATATTTATAAACAATTAACAATAAAATATCTTAAAATCCTATTCTAATAATTTAGGAACAATTTAAAAATTATTCAATATAATTCACAATTTAAAAATTTTAAAAATTAAATTTTCAACACTAATCATATTTAATAATATAATCCATATTGAAATTCACAATATTGTTATCACATATAATGATTGGAATCTCAAACCATGTGATAGATTGAAAATATATATATGTCATATTCTATAATAACCTTATCTACCATTTGTTGTGATTTAGTTTTCTCATCACCTAGGGTCATATTTAATGATATTACTAATATTTTCTCAGTGATACGAGTCTATATTTTCTTTATGTGGATCATTTCCATAATCTCATATAATATTCCATATATTTTGATACTATATAGTAAAAATAATATGAAATCAAAGGATTCATTTCCCACAATATCCCATATTGTACGGTGTGGCCCCAACAGAGCTTATGTAATTCCATAACATAAGTTCAGCAACGTGTGATGTATTTTATGATTTGGATTATGATATCTATTTTACTTAAGAAATTTTATATCATAGCCTATAATAAAAAATAATTCATGTATAAATTTTAAAAAATATTTATTTCAAACAATTTTTAATTAACCAATCGATTATAACATGGCCCAGATACCACTGATGGATTTTTTAGGATTGATTAATACTATATCAATGTCAAAGAAACAACAAGAAAGCCAAATCTGAAGATTTACTGCACTTAAAATCGAAACCATTTATAAAAGAAAATAAAAAACATTCATGTTTCTTTCAACAAATATAGAAGTAGTAATTATCTTTTTTCATATAGTTATTAAATAACACCAAGTGGTAGTAGGTAGACTCCATCCACTGTGGTCTACCCAGGGGATGAAGGAAACACCCGATGCCCAGGTGGTACCATTCTCACATCCATGGTATCCTAGTACCTCTCTAGGAAAATGATAAATAATTAAGTGTTATTTAAAAAAAATGGAATAGGAATGAATCTAGGTAAGATAAAACACCATTTTCAGATAATGGACACGTTTCAAATCCATTGAGGATGCCCTCTATTATATATAGCCTTAAATTGAATGTTATGGATTGTTTGACCAATTTTATTGTTAAAAATTATTATAACCCCTTCATCCAGTTTCTTTCTCCCAAAATTTTCATCATATGGAATATTAGTTAATAATAATAGTCATACATAGAAGATTATTGAATAGTAATGTTTTATCATTTTGCTTTCCAATGAATCATATGATGAATGGAAAATTGTACATTATGATTCATTCAATACGATATTAAAAAAGAGTATATTATGATTAGATAAAGGAAATGGAATGATGTCCCATAATATTCCTTGTGATATACCAATATCATATCTTATGATTTTTCCAAAATACATCACATTCATAATGTCATTAGGGAATACCTCCTTTACTACAAAATATATTTAGTTTTTTATATTATTTATATTTTTTATATGCCTCAATACTATTTTTAAGATCAAATACAAAACTTTCCAACGATTAGATAACTAGTAATAACCCCCCCCCCCCCCCACACACACACACACACATTCCATTATATTATTTGTATAGTGGTGATGATTCCATAGTTCTATCAAATAGAAGGGGTTGAGACCCGGTCATATTGATTATTTTATCCATGTTATAGAGTGGTTTCCATTTATTTATTTTTATCCTTGTTTGTGGAAGTAAGTTAATATATATATGTACATATACATATATTATTTAATTATCATCAATTTTTTTCATCGATTATTTACTTGAATTCGTTTTCTTATTTTTATTGTTTTTCTAAGATCATCATTATTCTGGTATTTTTGATTCTAAGGAACTATTTTTTAAACCATTGGTGCTACAGAATTAGGTTCCCATCAATATGTTTAATTTTATTTATGATATCTGGATAGTATGTAAATAAATATTGCTTTTATTTAAAATTTATTAAATTTTAACTTATTATTATTAATTATTTGTATTTTTTATGATCTATTATCAAGGATAGCATGTGAATCTCCATATATAAGGCATGGGTGGTTGGCATGTGTGCCCATTTTTTGTTAGTTTTTATACAAAATTCATAGGAAATCTATATAGAGTGATTTTATGACTATCTTTGAAGACTCTTTTTCACGTCATAATACCAAATACATTCCCTAAAAAGAATAGGATATACTATATACCTACATGATAAGAAATACTTTTAGAAAGAAATATTTTAAAGGTCAATATAGTTAGGTGAGGTAGGATTTCATGGAGAAATCTAGAATTTTCACTTTTTATATACATCATTAGGATATGTTAACATTAATTGTTAATTTTTATATCATTCTAAAACTAAAATTATATGTTAAATTTCTATACCCTATGATTGAACCTTCTATTATATAGTTTAATGTGTACACTAAAATATACAATAATCATAATACTACATAGATTTCAGTGAGATATAGTGAAAATTCATGGTTATTTTTTAAAATAAACATAATAAAAAAATTAATTAATTTCTAATTACACATTTATTGGAGATGTGTGTGTAGAAATCCTCTTTTATGTGGGAGATTCAAGATAAATTTGAGGGTATATATGATGATGTGGAGATATCATACAAGTTGTTTTTTGATAAGTAGTTGTGTTTGTAGATGAATATGACTGAAATAGAGAAACGTTGTGTTATTAGTATTGGACCAAGATTTATGCAGTCCCATTAATATAGTATTGAATTAAATTAATCATATTCCATGAAGTGAAGTCATACAGGATCATCATCCATTTTAGTTGTGTCATATGAGGATGGGCATGGATCTCAAGATGAGATTATACAGAGGTTGACTATAGAGATGGAATTTACGCATTCATGTCAGTAGTATAAAACTGAGTATATGATTGAGTAAATGTGATGAATCACATATTTTTTAGGGATGGAGTCCCTATACCTTTTAATGATCCTCTTACAACTGATCCCCCTACTCCAAACTGACTCAATTATTATTTTTGTTTAATATAATCAATATGGAGTTTAATTTTCTTTCACTACATGGGATGCATGCTGAAATGGTGAGATAAATTAAAACCCCTTAAAATACAAAGTGTGAGAATCCTAAATAAAACTCATTTTAATCCTTGATCAACCAAATAGTTGGGTTCTTCCAAATTAGGTTGTCTATGAATTATCTTTCATGAGACATCGTGGGTTTTAGGAACCAAACTAATTAGATAACCATGTACCAATTTGAGATCTGGTTACACTTATCTTTGAAACCATAAGTGTTAGGATACTAATGGGATATAATTGTTTTTATCTATGCAATAGATTTAGTAAAATAGTGTTCTAATCAATTATCCAAAAAAAATATGTGATATTATTGTCATGATTGTCTAAAAAAATAGCTAAGTGATGAGAGGAATTACAAAGTAGGAAAATTAACTTATATAAATATGGATCTTGGATCGCTAAATGGTGATAATTTATAGGGATGTCATTTTTGTGGGAGAATATTCAATAAATACCCTTATTGTAATGATATAAAAAAGGATACTCACTCAGTTATATGTATTCTTGTAGGTAATTTTATGGTTCATGAACATCATTTGAAGATATCCTATAAGATTGAGCTCTTATTTAATAGATTGGTTTCTATGGTCAATAATTTTTCTCAAGGAAAATCATTTAGAGAGTAATTTTTTCAATTATATAGAAATAAATTTCCTTAAATTTTACTCATGGATATTATATTTTTAGTATTCATTAAACATTTTTGTTGACAAAAATTTAATCATAGATAAGGCATAATTGATAAAGGATAAGTGAATATATGTGTTATAAATGGGGAAAGAGTTATTGAGTTATAGTTAGAAACTTATATTCTATATCTATCTAGTATATTAACTCTAGAATTAATAAATTGTTGCAATATTCCATCTATAAGTAGAAATTTATTTTTTATATCAGGTTAGGATAAAAAGATAATTTTATTTATGATTAAAAAATAGTTTCTATATATACATGAATTGAATATTTTATTTTATTAATAATTTTTTACATGGAATGTAAAATTTATATATGGGTAATTTGGTTTATGAAATTTAGGATAAGAAGTTTATTATTGATTCTATCTCTATTTATCTTTGATATTTTACCTTGGGAATTTAAATAGGAAATGCATCCAAAGACTCTATAGAGATTGATTGTTTTATTTTATAAATAAATTAATAATTTTTAATCTCTTTGGTTCATTGAAATTACTAAAGAACCATTAAATAGAAAAGTTAACAGGGATAGTAAACTATTAGAGCTAATATATAGTGATTAATATAGACCAATGAGTACACAATAAAGAGGAGGGTATATGTACTTTATAACCATTAATGATAACTTTATCCAGTTTAGTTATGTGTTTTTAAAAACATGCATGTTTTAAATACCTAATATTTTCATGGTGTTAAAGAAAATGTATATAATCAACTCAAAAAACATATTAATATTATTCAACATAATTTAGGTGTTGAATAATTAACCTAGGAATTTTCTTATCATTTGAGAGACTGTGGAACTTTTTCACAACTCACTCCTTCTAGAACACAGAAGAACCTAATGGATTGTGATGGTGATTATTTTATTTTTTATTAATAGTTGATAAATTCAATAAGTAAATAAATATGGTGAGTGAATATGAATATGTAGCTTATTAAATATAAATATGGGGCTACCAAAATGAGTTTTTAAATACAACACTTTGGAATATAGGTAGAGTTCAGATATTATTTTAAAAGTTAATATTATAAGATATTGTGAGTCCAGAAGATTTATCTAGGTGATGGAAGATTATTTTCTTATAGAAGTAATTGAGTTAATGTTTTTCCATTTTAAGATGGAGTTTCTTGAGTGTATCTTGTACATCTGATGATTTTTTAGCTAAATTTAATATGAATAAATGAAAAGTGTTGTGATTGATGAAATAACTATCAACTATATATCCTTTTTATAGGTTTTTAGAATCCATACTTGTGTTTATGAAGTATGAAAAACTAATTTTTATAGTTGAACTAAACTTATATAAGTTTTAAGGAGTAGATTTGGAGGAAAAGTAAATTCATAAGATACTATCCAAAAGTTATATATTAAGATATGGATGTTGAGTTTAAGTGCAAATAGAAGTCATATAATATGTATTATAAAATAATATAAGGGGTTATATTGTATTTATATGTAAGATAGGTCTAAATAATATGAAATATATATATTGAGGTTCATACTATAACCTGGAAGGTAAAAAAAACTATATGTTATACATAAGGGTACTTAGAGGGTAGATAGAGAATATGGAATTGTCCTTAGCTGCAGAGTGATATGTAGGGGTGACTCAAGTTGATATGTAAAGGATAATAGTATTGTACAAAATATTCACCAAAAGATTTAAAAAGAATATGAGGGTTACCTATATATTATAGTGTGAACAAATTTGAAAGGTATTAGGCCCACTATGGTATGTAATATATTTCATCTCATAGAATTTATATGTAAGAAATTCCATTTATTATGTAAGGATTACTAGTTAGCAAGAATGTGATATTTTTAAATATTTTTTAGAGGATAGTTTGGAAGTTAATAAAGATAGATTATGTGTTGATGATCTTTCAAAGTAATAATAATTATGGTGTCTTGAGAGCCAACTATGATTCAAGCTTAGTAAAATTGAAAAACTAAATAGTAATGGAAGATCAATCTTGAGTCTGTATGAAAGGTGAATAAAAAAAATCTAAAGTAATGTAAGTTGAGGGATCTCTTAGAGCACAATGCAATGGAAAGAAAGTCCATAAGAAAAAGTGTAAATTGAGAATGATATAGATATTGAATGTCACACCATGACTCAAATCACTCAATCCGATATGGAGGGTCACATCATCTCATGTGAACCTCTATGTACACATGGGGATTCCAACTAGCGTAAAGGTATTAGGTTGTAGCATCCCCCCCCCCCCGAGTGCCACTAAATTATGCCCTAAGATAGTGGGTTACAAGACCTCAATCGTGCCTCCCTGAATTTCATAGGTTGTCTAATAGCAACAAGGGCCTAGGGTGTGTATGTGTGGAAACTATAACCTCGTATATTAGGGTATTCACAATGATAAACGATAGATTGTAAGTAGTTGAATCATAAACAAAAACATACAATAGTGGAAGATAATGTAAACAAACCAAGAAGAAGAAATAGATAATAGGTGAAAGATGAATAATAATAATAGATACAAAATGATAATGATGTTGTGACATATGTATTTACAAAAAGTGAGTACGTGGAGCAGTGGAGATAGGAATATACTATATGCTATAAAGAAATCCAAAAAGACCAAAAAATACTACTACAAGAATCTCAAGTATAAACTCAGTCCTCTACCCCAATCACCATCCTAATGTGTTAAATTAGTCCAGCATCAGAAGCCACATGCTTCCCTTTCTCCATACCAAAAATCATAAAATCTTCTTGGGTTTCAAGGGCAGCCCAAGGAGGTTTTGAGATATAATCTCAGTAGGTTGGAACCCATAGTTTATAATCCAATCCATTTCATGTAAAAAATAAATTATAGTGTTCTAAGAATTTAAATGTAGGAAATAAATAAATATAATAATAAGCACCTTGATTTGGGTTCTTCAGTGGAAACTCAACCAATACCACCTGTTTAGGCTTAAGTCGGAAGTCTGGAAAGAGGTACCTATGCAAATCATAATATGTATATAAGGTATTTTGGGAACAAGAAACTAAGGATAGAATACCCCCAAGATTATGCTTTGGATTGGGATATCATTTCTACATCATCGTAAATCTATTCCCTAATATAAATAATACACAACACATATAACACAATAAAGTAGTTCATCAAATTCATGGGCGGTGTCCCGAGCCCGTCCAAAGATATATAAATAGAATTCCAAGAGTCATTACATGTATCTTTTATATAACCAATTCCACCAAGTCCATCCAAGGATACCCATATAAGAATTCGTTATAAAACTTAGGGCATGGTGAACTCAAAATCATACCAAGTATCTCGCATAGGGGACCCGATGTAACCTAAGCCAAGGAATAGCCATCTTGAAAACGATTCCATTATTAGTTTCTCTCTTAGGGAACCAATTTCATTCATGTGAATAAGTAAACTTCTTGAAAATATCATACTAGGTAAGTTGAAGTATCGCTCTCAACGCATCAAGTAGATCCAATCGAGCACGGTGAGTCCATCCGTGGAATCAATAAATTAGGACCCATGTTCTATCATGGCCTGCAAAAGGTTAGCCATATCAACCTTGGAACATCACAAGTAAATGTATATATATATAATCATATCCCATCGAATAAACATATCAAAACCACGTGCTCACCAAGATAACCAAAATATTCAATTTAAATGAAACAACTAAGGCATTGATCATATGGTGAAATCACAAGGCATTGCATATATATATATATACAATCGCATATCATCAATGACATTTCCCTAGCATGGTCTAACAAGATTAAATAAGAATATCATAAAATTCAATCCTCCAAAGTATGGAAGAAGTAATACGATCAAGGTAATGCACATATAAAGGAATATATAATAATCATAAGATTTGGTCTCATAGAAAGAACATATAGTGATAATAATAATCAAAGGCATATGGAATTACACATGGGGACAAACAAAAGGTGTGACCAATGAAGAAGAGAATAACACCAAATTCCTTAACTCATAAATTAGAATCACAATTAACATGAGGAACCCGTCAATTCAATTTGTGGATATTTTTTAAAGGCATCAAAGTAGTATTACATTGAGTGACACAACATTGCATTATTTAAAATGTGATGAAATTAATGGAAAAGACCTATAACACCTACCTTGATGTAGTCTCACTCCACCCATCCATTATTGAGGCTTTAAAAGAGATAAAATGGAAGAAATAATAGGATTTTCCCAACACCTTGAAAATAGGGAAAATCATAACACGTAAAGAGTTAAATGGATGGAAGAAGAACCCTAAAATAGAAGAGTGCTGAAGGAAGAAGTTATTGAGTACTTCCCATTTCTTTTAATGGTGAAGGATTAAGAAACTAGTGGTGGACTATATCACAAACCCTATGAATGAGGGAGTGGGAGCTCCATACACAAAGGGGAGAGGATAAAAATCATTGGAGGAAGAGAAAAATATATAAAAGAGGGTTTAAAATCATTAAAGGAAGGATAAATGGTAAATTATACCACAAAATCCACTTTTAATGGTTTTCTAGCATGGTTGGCCAAGACTTGCACTGATTGTGCGCCATTTATTGCTTTAAGAGTGCACCATGCATGGTTAAGTGCATGGTTTTTCTAACTATGCACATACCGTGTGAAAACCACTATCCAAAAGTTGCAGATGGGTCGAATGGATATAGAAAAATCATGCAGTGCCTAGGTTCCCACTATCTGTAGCCACAAAATTTAGTAAAACTATGTAGGTTTGGTTTTATAGTTTTCCCTAACCATGCGGTCCAATATTTTCCTCCCATTTTAGGGATCCGGGCTCCGAACAAGCCATGGGTGCACCTGAGACCTCCTAGAACCTTTTAGGAATCATTATTAGGGTCATTCAAAGGAATTTAAACCAAAAATTAATGATCCTTACCTTTGGGAAAAGATAGTACATCACAATATCCACTCCTTAAGACAACTTTTCCTTGAGTTTCATTTCCCAGGGTGGTAGAATGTCATCTAAGAAAATTTATTACCACTTCACAAGTACATTGACCTCTCTCTCCCAGGTTTCATCCTACACATCTCTCTTATACCATATCACCCAAACTGAAGGAACTGACCTACCTCGGAGACACTTTATGCTACGATCAATGATACGTATCAGATGATCCTTGAATGACACATCCTCTTCCAGATCAATATCCTCGAGGTCAAATAAATGAGAAAGGTCATGATGAAATTATCAAATCTGAGATACATGGAAGATGTCGTGCAAGGAATGAAACCTCTAATGTAATAAAAATCGATAGGCTACCAGCATGAATCTCTCCACTATCTCAAAGGCCTCACATATCGAGGAAAAATCTTTCCTTGCCTCCTGATTTTTCAATGACCCAATCAAGGTGATACACATATTAAAACACATTGTCCCACCACAAACTGCAAAGGTCTACAGTGAATATAGGTATAAGACTTCTTCTTAGATTGAGATGTTTCCACACACTTTGGAAATAGTTGTACTTTCTCATAAGTCTCCTGAAAAATATGAGGACCAGTATATCTTCCCCACCTACCTTTAATAATCATAGAGGTGAATGAAAAGTTCTACCTTTGAGGTCCTCGTATAGAGCCATCTGAATTTTTATCTGATATAAAAATTGTAGGAAATCTCAACCAGGGGAATATGATTTTCCCTTGAACCTCCACAATAAATGATACAAGCTTGAATCATATCCTCCAACACCTGTAAATTCCTCTATAAATGCCTGTATGTCTAAGGGTGATATGTAGTATTTCTAGAGACCTATGAAATCAGTTCCTTTTAATACACTTAATATAACTGTGAAATAAATCGAGAGTCTAGACCCGAAACCATAGAATGGGGAACACCATAAAGTCTCACTATCTCCTTGATGTAGATCCCTCTTATCCCATAAATAGAGATGATTTCTCAAATTAGTAATAAGTGTGCGGCCTTGGTCAGCCTATTGAAGATCACCCATACTACATTAATACCTCATGGGAATCTAAGAAAGTATGTCATGAAATCCATGGTGATGACATTCCATTTACACTAAGTAATGGAGATATGCTGTAGAATTATAGTAGTTCACTAGTGCTCTACCTTCACTTACTGACAGGTGGAGCACCATGTAATAAATCATACTATCTACCTATTTATATCTGGCCACTAGTATAGACAATGTATATCATTGTACCACTTCGTGAGACCCAAATGAACTACCCATACAGAGGCATGTAATTCCCATATCATCTCTTCTCATATATTAGATGTCAACCATATATGTCCCTGGAAGATTAAAGTCATTCTTTCATCAATAACCCAATCAGGATGTGGGTTCTCTCCTGTGACATTCTCCCTCAAAATAAGGCCCTCAAAATCAAATAATTTTCTCATTCGGACCTACTCTAGAAGGGATTATTTCATTTTTATAGCTATTATAACTAGATGCTCATGATGTTCCAAGACCTTCTGGTGTATCTCAAAAAATAGAGTCACTATCTATCACTCACTATCGTTCTCTTTGATAGATTGTGTCTGAATCTTCCACTTTAAGGAACCATCTATGGAATTTCCCTTTCTGGGTGTATAATATATCATAGATTCGAAGTATTCTAGGTATTACACCCACTTTTTCTTACTTACATTCAAGTATCATAGGGTGGATATGTATTTGAGACTTTTATGGCTAGTGTAAACAATGAACCACTCACCAAATAGGTAGTGCCTTCCAAAGTGTAGATCACTAACCATGGCTGCAAGATCGAGGTCGTTTATAGGGCAATTCCGCTCATGTGTCCTTAGCTGGTAGGTACCATATGCCACGAATTGATTACCCAGTATCATAACTACACTAATCCCTATTCCTAAATCATCATAATAGACTTTATAACTCATTATCAACTCTAGAAGAATCAGGATTGGCATTGAGGTAATAATTCTATTTAACTCTTGAATAGTTATATCATAAGGTATATTCCCTAGGAAATTCCAACTATTATTATCCAGGGTCATAAGAAGCATTGATAAGTGGTATAAGTCTATAATTAAATTCATGTGATAGTTATACATATCCAATAATCTTTTTACGTCAAACACATTCTTGGGCTTCTCCTAAGAAACCATGTCACTCAACTTTTTTGGTCAACTAATATGCGTGCCTCAGATATGATCTGACCCAAGAACTGAACCTTAATGATTGAAAAGTGTAATTTACTAAGAAATTCATATAGATACTCCTATATTAGTGTAATTATCATGATATCAATATTATTGTAATTGTTGTGTCTGGTTTGTGAGTACACTAAGATGTCGTTTACAAAGACTACCACAAAGGAATCAAGATACGGTTGGAAAACCTAATTCATCAAATCCATAAATACTATTGGATCATTTGTAAGACCTAATGGCATAACTATATACTCATAAAAGTCACACATTCTCTGGAATTCTATACATGGTATATATGATGGTCACAAATTCACCTGATTGTAGCCCAACCTCAAATCGATCTTATAGAAAAAAATTTCTCCAAGGAGCTAGTTAAAGAGGTCATCTATACAAGACAATGGATTATGATTCTTCACTGCAAGCTAGTTCAACTACTTATAATCTGCACACAATCTAAGGGTACTACCCACCTTCTTGGATAGGTGAACCCCATAGTGATGTTTTGGGTCAAATAAAACCCTTAGCCTCTATATCTTTAAGCTTATTTTTGAGTTCTTGGAGCTATGTAGTTTCCATCCTATACAGAGGAATACACACCGTTTCTGCACATGGAACTATCTCTATAGTGAACTCAACCTCTCTATTAGGAGGTAATCTAGAGAAATAGTAAGGGAAGGCATCCCTGAAATAATCCACAATAGGGGGATCTACTAACTGCATTCCATGGTCGCTCATAAGGAGACTCGCCAGATGAGCTATCACTCAACCTAGCCCAGTACACTTGGGTCCATCTTGACTTTCCTAGATATCCCATTCACCCTTATGTATATATGTGTTTCCCTCAGGTAATTTTAAAGACACAAAAATACACATGTGAATGATAAGGGGAAAGCCAGTCCACACCAAGAATGACATTGAAGTCGGTCTTCTCAAGGATGAAGAAACTCCAGAAGAAATGGTGCCCACCTATTTCAAGGGAGAACTTATACCATTTTCATATTCCCTCTATTATAATCACTAACAACATGTTGAGATACATGGATCAACATAAGTACTTGATTACAAGGACCATAATTTCCACAATCATAGCATATATGAAAGAGTGAGAAGAAAATATAACAAAAAGGGATTAAATTTTAGTAGAGGATACCATAATATTACCTCTCATAATATATGGGCCTAGACTTTGTTCCTATATCTTTGGCTACATAGTATAGATATGTCTTGAATCATGCCCTAGAGATGTTGTCTGAATAGCCTCAGAAAATCCACTCTGCTAACACTGAAGATTTGGGGCTTGACTGGATCTTCAATGGCCACTACTACCTCAACCTGATCATATGGTAGAAGTCCAACTACTGTAATTTCATGGATTTGTATATCTGGTACCTAATAGAGTTTTTGGTATGAACCCCCCTCACTGGATGTTGTAGGAAAACAATGACAAAATCACTGAAGGTGACCCATGCTACCGCAATCTCATCATTAAATCGGGTTCCTCATGCATTGGGGATTCTTCTATCCTGGCCTTCCACATTGGTGACACACTATAAAATTATTTCAATCTATCTGGCTAGAACCTCCCCCATGTGCACCCTCAAAATAGAAATTTCTACTACAAGAAGAACCATTACCATGTATTAGAACTGAACCTCCTTAGCTCACACTGCTATCTTCTCTAATATTCCATTCTGTAATTAGGGTCTAGTACACTATCTCAATAATAGTTTTCAACCTAAATAATGTCACCTATGATTGTACTATATGCCCAAGTATATCCTCAAAACACCTCACAACTATCAACTCATCACTGGTCTAATATGGAGAGAAATGATGAAGCTCAATGAAGTAAGCAGAATACTCAAACATAGTCAGAGTTCCTAGCTAAAGATGCATGAATTCCCTAGCATGAGATTCCCTCATATCCTAGAGGAATAAGTGATCAAAGATAGCCATATATAAGTTTTCCCAGGCCATTCCTCAATAATTATTTGACTGGGATATGACATCCCACCTTCACTTAGCGGAGTCACGTAGCTTGTAGGTATCCAGCATGACCCTCCTCTTTGGAGGCATCTCACGATTATAAAATATATCTACCTTGGCCTATATCCATTATTTTTATATCGGGGGTCTTCCATACCCATATAAGATGGGATAATGTTACTGCTGGAAGTCTCAAGTCAGCTCGGTCAGAGTAGGGGCAGGTCGGGGATCACCCTAAATAGACTGTTTGAACCATAGGAAAATGTCATGAAAATGAGCAACAGGTCCTGCTGTAAGATCGTCAGGAGGTTCTTCAAGTGTCATTACATGAGGTACCATGAGTGGCTCAAAGCCCACCACCTCTGGAGTATGATCATTTCCACTCTCTTGAAACACATCATGAGGAAGTCACGGTGTAATATCTCTACTATTTCCAAGTGCACTCCTTCGATAGAATTTATAATGGATAGGTAAGTAGATAGAGAAAATGATAATGAAGGGTAGGTATAAGGCCTCCAAAAAACAGGATAGTTCCGACAACCTACTCCTAGAGATAGGATTGGATGATAGGAAAACACAGAAGGATCACTAAGATAACAAGAAGAATCTCTAACTACTCATTTATATGGTTAGTTCTGGTCAAGGTCTCATAATTCCCTTATATAAAGACCATTTCATTTTAAAGGTGGTTTTAATTTTAATTCCAGTATACTTTTAATCCCCTTTTAAGTTTTTTTTAATTGGGTGGATCACCATCCCAATTTATAATGGACCATACACATTATAAATTGAAATTAGGAATCCACTTAACCCAAACCACATTATGTTCCTATAATTTGAAATGGAAAATTTCTGTATATACCCATTGAAGAACTACAAGGCACAACATAAATCCCATGAAAATAGGAAATGCATGCTGAAAGTAGATGTGGTGTGGCATAATGCATGGAATTTTAATCCTATGGTGCCTATCATGATGCATTCTATGAAGTTCCCTCATTTCATCAGGATGAGGTAATAAAAACCATTATTTCAATAATACCAATTTCAATAACATCACAAGACATGTGAATCACCCAATAATGAAGTCAAATCAACTATAAGTGGCATAATCAATAACTATAATTTCCCATACCAAGTAATTTGGGTTTCCCTTGTACATGGGTCAGCTACATCCAAGTACAGGGTCAATTAAAAATTCCTTTAACTTCTAGTATCCTGTATAATACACAAATAGTTATATAAAATTAAAATAAGACTATGATACCACTTTTTAGTGTCCCACCCAAAGTGCCATTGAACAGTGCCCTGAGACGATGGGCCACAAGACCTCAAGAACCCCTCCCTGAACTCTAGATCCTTATGACTAGTAGCGAGAGCCTAGGCTATGGCCACGGGGAGACTATATTATCATAGATCAGAGTGTGCATGGTAGTAAATGATAGATTTTAAGTATAAAAATCATAAATAGAAACCAAAATAAGCATAATATAATGTAAATAAACTAATAAAAAAATTGATAAATGGTGGAAGATGAGTAAAAATAATAGATATAGAATAATAGTGATGGTATGTCATATATATGTAAAAAAGTGAGTATGAGGATCTTGGGAGGTAGGAATATACTACATGCTAAACAAAAAAATAAAAAAAAGACCAAAAACTACTACAACAAGCATCTCGAGCATAGACTCGGTCCTCTACCCCAATCCCCATCCTAATGTTGTAAATCAGTCAAGCATTGGAAGACACAAACTTCACTTTATCCATATGTGTGATCATAAAATATGCTTGGGTGAAAGGGGCGGCCCAAGAAGGGTGTGAGACACAATCTTAGTAGGTCGTCACCCATTGTGTATAGGACAATCCATTTCATGCAATAAATAAATGAAAGTATTCCAAGGAATTAAATGCAGGAAATAAATAAAAATAATAACAAACACCTAGAGTCCCGTCATATGGATAACTTTTACTCGAATGGTGGTATAGATTCAAACACATGTGACATATTATTCTCTGAGTGCATGCCAAAAGGATTGGTTGTGTGTCCAAAGAAGATTCCCCTTCGAGATGGCCCTTTTGAAATGGAGAGAGAGTGTGGTCTGGCGCACTATATGTTTTTTTATCTCCCTCTCATACTATTCGCTACATGTCAGGTGGCATACCTGACAGATGGGGTGGACATGGACTGATTGCCCATCTAAAAATAGCATGCTCATTTCCACCCATCGGGATGGGAGGCAGTAATGGGATCCAATTACCAATGCTTTTAAAAGGCTTCCAAGGTGATAACTTGACGGATGTGATGGGAACCGAGATATTCGACCCAAATGGAAGCCACATGCTTTTCACCCTCATGATGACACTAATGTTTCTCTATTGAAACATATAATGGTTTTTATGAATTAATCCATGGATAGATAATGAAGTAAGAGAACAGTGACTCATACGAGGGTATTTCCTTTGGGGGGCGTTGTTGTCTAGGCTTTGGGGTCCTGGTTCTTAAGTGGACAGCTGACTAATACCACTTGTTTTGGCCAAAGATAGATGTATAAAAATAGGTACCTATATAATTCATAATATCTATAAAAGTTTCATTTTGAACAAGAAACTAAGGATGGAATACCCCCAAGATTGTTCTTTGGCTTGGGTCTCACTTTCACATCACTGAAAAGGTAGACCTTATGTAAATAAGAGAAAACACATACAGAATAAGAAATGAGCCTCTTAAATCCATGGGTAGAGTCCTCATCCCATCCAAGGTGATCTAAACTAAATCCAAAGGGTCTCTATGAGTATCTTTGATTGAATCAATGCCACTATGTCCATACAAGGATACCCATATAGGCATCCTTTACATCACTCATGGATTGGTGAACTCTGATTCTGTACCAAGTATCTCACAATTGGGACTGGGTATCACTTGAGGAAAGATATTTTTAGTGGGTCCATCCTTGGTTTTTCCCCTAGGTAATCATTGTAACTCATGATTATAAGTAAACCACCCAAAGTGCTCATACCAAGAAATCCAGTGTATCGCTCTTGGTGTGTTAAGTAGATCCAACTGAGCATGGAGATTCCATCCCTCGAATCCTTAAATCGGGACCCTTGTTATCTCTTGGTCCATAGTTGGTGATCCATATCAACAAAGGCACATCACAAGGAAAGTCATATATATATATAATCAGTTTACATCAAGTAGACATATCAAAACCACATACTCACCATGCTAACCAAACTATACAATTTAAATCAAACAACTAAGGTGCAGATCATATAGCAAAAGAAAAAGGAATTGCATATGTATATAAAATCACATTTCATCAATGAAATTTCAATATAAACTGATAATAAGCTTGACCCAGCATATAATACAATTCAATCCACCCAATTATGGTAGAAGTAATAAGCTTAAGGTAATGAATGTATAATAAGCATAAAAATCGGGCTAAGATAAAGCACATATAGCAACAAGAATAATAAAAGGCATGTGTCATTACACATGCGGCCTAACAATGAGAAATAATATAAGAAATTACAAATGTATCTAACTCATGTTTCATCATTCATCTTAAGTAATTTAATAAATTTAATTCACTAAACCAAATTCTAACACACACACCCATGGTGAATATCAATTTTAAGCATGGGAAGTTAGAAAATTAAAGGGTGGCAACACCCAAAATGGGTGTAGAAGGATGAAGTGAACGAACTCAAATGCCTTACGTCTTAAGTTAGGGTCACAATAGACAAAGGAACCCATCAATTCAATTTATTGGTCATTTTTAAGTCATCTCAAGAAGAGTTTGGAGAGAGGCACAATGACACAATATTTAAAATGAGACGAAACAAATGGTAAAGACCTATAACACATACCTCGATGTATTATCACTCCACTCATCCATTATCAAGTATTGAAATAAGATAAAATGGACGAAATTAAAGGATTTTACCGACACCCTGAAAATTGGGAAAAACCTGTCACGGATAAATAGTGAAATGGATAGAAGATAAAACATGAAATAGAAGATTGTGGAAGGATGAGCTTACTGATGGCTTTCTGTTTCATATGAAGATGAAGGATTTGGGCACTAGTGGAGGAAGATATCACAAACCCTATGAATGAGGGAGGAGAAGCTCCATGCAAGAAGGGGAGAGGAGAAAAATTGTTAAAGGAAGAGGGGAAAAAAGAGGGTTTGAAAACATTAGAGGGAGAAATGGTAAATTAACCCATAACATCCACTACTCATGGTATGTCCAAACTGTGTGCCAATAATGCATCATTAACTACTTTAAGAGGGCACTGATCATGGTTAGGAACACTGTTTGTTTAACCATTTACAGAACAACAGAAATCTAATGTCCTAAAGTTTTATATGGGTTAAAAAGATGTGTTCCCTAGTCACATGGATTCCAAAAAACCATGCAACCCTAGGTCTCCACTATCTGCAGCCACACAGTTTCAGGAAATAATCTTGGGTTGGGCACCACAGTTCTTATTAACCATGCAGCTTAGTCTTTTCCTCACACCTTGGGGCTCCGGGCTTCGAACAAGCCCCAAACACTCTCAACACTTCATTTAACATTTTAGGCATCGTTATTAGGGTCATTAAAAGGAATTTAAACCAAAAATTAATGGTTCATAACTTTGAGAAAATCCAAGATGTTACATAGGTCAATGTGGAGAGACTATTCCCTATGTATAAAATATCCCAAAATCACAAACATAGTGAAAGTGATAAAATAAGAGAATAAAGAACCCACACGGATAAAGAAAAATAAATAAGGAAAACACTAACCATGTATTAAAAATATAAAATACAAGAGTAAAATCTAGTAAGTAGGATCCCCACATGGGGTGGATCAAGGTACCAAAATAAAAAAGATTTCTGAAAGATAAATGAGAAATGACAGAAAAAGATCCAAGAGTTTATTTTTTTATCATCTTGGTCCTCCCTACTTCTCTGAAACAACCACACAACATAGGGCCCTTTCTCTTTTCTGGATCCCTGAATATAAAGTCCACACACACACCAAGATTTCCATGTAGGGTATGAGTATAAAACCAAGCAAAATTCCACCAATGAATCCTTAGAATAAGTGTGGTATGTGTATATAATTTGGTATACAATGATCGTAAATAAATAATGTGTAATAACACAATCATCAAATTCATCATGTTCAAACCAAGTTTCCACAAACTTCAGTCGTAATAACTTTGGCACCATGCAGAAATATATGTCATATCAAGCTAGTCATATAATCTAATCAAGGTATCACAATTTTTCTAATGACTCAACCATCTCATCAATGGATATCCATAATAATATCATATCCAGGTTAAACATATCATCCCACGACTCAACCATCTCACAATGGAAATCCACAATATCATCAGATAAACGCTACACATATCATCTCATGACTTAACCATCTCACAATACATACCCACAACATAATTAAATGATCACATTCAATTTACACAGTAGATTTCCCATATGTAAACACAAGCACTCATATTCCAATCAAGTCAAATGGAAGAGTTCTCACAGGGCTACACATGCACCCACATGCCAATCAAGTCACACAATAGAGTTATCATAGGAGGTTGCACATGAACCAATGAAAATCAAGTCATAAAGAAGAGTTCTAAAAGGGATACATAATCACCCACTTGCTAATAAAGTCATAAATCTTTGTAAAAAAATCATAACAAGGCCAGTACATCCTACCTCAAATTTTTCAAAACTCAAATCACCAACATCCACTATCTGAATCAATCCCAATACATCAAATCCTTAGAGTCATCCATAAATTCATTACATAAGGATCATATGATGAAGATTCAAGGAGAATAATATTTTTAGGTCTAGGATAGGTTTATTATTACCAAACATAATCTGAAATAATGAACCAATCTAGAATCATACAATATAAGTGATCTAATTGTGGATAATCTGGGTTCCTCTCCTTCAACAATGAATGGAAACAAATTAGATCACACACCGAACCTTTAATTTGTGCATAAAAAATCTAATCTAGGGTTACTTCCAAAATATGATGTAAATATCATGGACAAGAAGAAAAAATAGATACATGACTTTGATTTTTAGATCCAATGATCTAAGATCTTTTCAAAAATGTGTTTCAAATGGATTTGAATTTCTAAAATCACCTAGAGAAGTCTCTTGGTTGGAGAGACCTACTAATTAGTAGAATAATAAGAGTTTTGGGGGTGTTTTAAGTTGAAATTATAATTTATAGAAAAATTAATACCACAAGAATAGCTTCTTTTCACAGTTTAACAAACTATGTGCTAACTATATAGGAGACACTATAAAAACCACAGGTCAAGTCACATGGTTAGGATGCATGGTTTGGTAAACCATGAACCAACCATTAAAATGATACTATTTCTAAAGTCTCTAATTACATGGTTTCTTGGGTAAATCATTGTTTTTTTTCTAACCATATACGAACTACGGTCCCTCCAAATTGCTTATCAAACTTCCAAAAGCAATCCAAATACTCCCCAAAACTAAATCATAACAAACCATAGCTAGAGAACCATAAATATAAGATAAAAAATTTAAAACACCTTAAAAATATATGGGGAATAATAAATTACCCCTCTAAGGGAATTATAGACCACATGGAGAAACTTTAGGAGTGCATATTGAATTACATGGGCTACAAAACCCATACATCTAATTCCAACTACCAATTCTCTTCCTGGGTATGATCTTATGTAACACCCCAAGGTTTTAAAAGTAAATTGAAATGCATGAAAAAAAATTTAAATAGATAGTTATAATTAGCACTAAACTTAATTTTCCCACTTCTGGGTTTTGAATTTCAAAAAACAGATATACATGGTTACAATTAGTAAGTTATTTAGAGTATGATAAGACCAACTTAATTTTTGGTGAATACTAACATACCCTTATGAATAGTAATATTACCCTTATGACAATTAATTTTCCCCTTATGAATAGTAACATACAATTATGAATAGTAACTTCACATATGATAGTATACATAAAAGATTTAATTTAATTCATGATATACCCATATCTTGGAATAAGTAAATAAATGTCTTAAAATTGTTGTTTTTGAAAATAAAATTATTTTATTTAAAAATTAAATTAATCATATTTGGAGAATTTTATTAAAAAAATGGTGTTAATTTTTTAATTATACACATCAAAAAATGATAAGTTTGAATTTTTGTGTTTTTTATAAAATACTTGAATTTTTTGTGAATAGTGAAATACGATAATTTACAATAAATGCTAAATACATGAATTATGATATCATCTGCTGATGTATGGCTTATGTAAGGCCGTTATCTAGAATTTAAATTCAATATTTACTATTTTTGGTCATGTAATCATCAAGATTACTTGTCTTGGGGAAAAATAATAAAATAATGATTAAAATAATGTAAAACTCCTCTCATCCACTATAAATACCACCCACTCCCCCCTCTTCCTCCCATGCCTCTCAAGCCTTGATCATTATATATGTTCTTCAAAATAATTCTCTAAATCCCCTTACCCACTTCCAAGACCTTCTGGTCTCACCAAAAGGCCAAAATCAAGGGCCTTAAGAAGGATCTAAAGGAGAATAAATCAAGTCGTAAACATCCTCTTTTGTTTTCTTTATTTTCTTTTCATTTTCTTTTATTTTCTTATTTTTTACTAAAAATCCCTTATAAAAGAGGAATGAATGATCTAGAATATTAAATATATTCTGGATTTTATCATTTTTATGGAAGATTCACCATTATAATTATTCTCATCTCCCACTTCTTCTAGAAACTAAAACACCATCTATGATGCGTCGATCTACTGACATTGTGGATGATGTGATTTCAATTTCCTTTCTTCATTAAATTCTGGTCATGAAACCATTTTTATGGTAGAATAATATTATAATTTATTTATTATATCTTATATTAGTTTTTAGAATCATTATGTACACATGTTATTAATTTATAAACAAAATGAGTTCATAATGATCGAGGAATTTCCAAAATGACCAAAACAAATATCAATAATATTTTAAATTATGAATCATCCTCATGTAAGAATTCAAAATGATAAATGGTATAATTTATGGTTATATAAATATTAAAATTTCATTCCATTCCAATTATGTATTTTCACTTCCAACCAACAGGAATATCCATCATGAATCGGTCAAGGAAACCATGTGAAGAACACACCCAAAAATAATGAAATTAACAAAATATTATTAATTAATGGGTTGAATGATGTTATAAAATGATCATGAAATGTGTTATAAACATGAATATGTTTCTATAAAATATCAATAACACTATTTTTACCTTCATATAGGATGCTTAAATACAATTGATGGAAGTCGATCTTGAGGTAACGGATCCTCTCTTTCTCACTTTTATTCAAGAATCACCCTTGTGTTATGCTCTTTAAGTTTTTAATTCCTAGTAATGGTTTATGTTTTTTCACCACCAATATACTTACCTTATTATGTATAAATTAGTATATACCCCTTTATCTCTCATTAATCCCTCCCATGTACACATGATACCATGCTGAAATTTTGTAAGGGAATTCTTAACCTAATTTGCATTCTTTGGGTTAATCTTCTCCTTTATTCATTATGTGGTATTGAGATTATTTGTGGGATTAATTTTTTCTTATATTATTTTTATTTATAGTGTATACACATATCCATTCCATTCAATTAATTCTCACTGAAATTATATTTATAAGTGAATTTCCTTTTAAAATCCTTTTAAAATTCTCATTAATGAAATTCAAAAAGATAGTTTATATGGTCTGAGTAGTTCTACTGATATCATGATGATTTATTACAACGATGTTTCCATTATATGTTGACATGTAATTTTTTTATGAACAATATTTAATTATTATTTACATGTTTTTTATATTTTAAAATTCATTTGTTTTACAAAAAATGGAATTTTAAAAACATTAATGTCTTTTTCTCAAGGGTTCAAATGGGTTATTAATGTTTTATTCATGATATGTTCCTTAGACATAGTTATGTTGGGTTGATCCCAATATATCTCAAGATATGGTAGGTTAAGTCCATTATATCTCAAGATATGTTGGGTTGATCCCATTATAGCTCATGACATGTTGGGTTGAGCCCATTATAGCTCAAGATATGACAAGTGAGCCCCATTATAGCTCTCTAGTGAATTGGGTACTCCAAATATGAAAGTTGACCGAAAGTTTATTCCATGAGTAATGTTGAATGTAAGAGTGATATGGTAAATATGTCACAAGGAAAATACATGATGTTTCTAGGCATATGAGTTTTTATGACTATGGGTTTTATTGATTTTTATGTTATCACTTGACTAAAGATTTATTTCTTTATATCCCTTACCGAGTTTTAAAATATTCCCAAGTTTTTAATAAAATCATAGGATATAAGTGTGGGTAAGAGAAATAAGGGAGTTTTGATGAATTCTATGGAGTGTTGTCAAATAAATCATGTATTAAGTTTTAATGTTTTATATTTTCAAAAAAAAGAATATTGTTTTTAGTAGTATCATCTTTGTATGAATGTGGTATGTTATATATCTAAGATATACTAATTCAATAAAACTCTAAGCCCAAAAACATCCTCAATGTGTAATAATGTATGTTCTTGACTAAAATTCACGATTAAGTAATGTTTTAAGGATAGGTCCTTATAGTTAATATCAAAGGATGGTTTAGATAACTTTGGGGTTAGGATGATTTCAAAAGAATATCATAAATGATTTTTAGCCTATGGTAATTTGAAATTTCATAGAATTTAAGTATTACCATTTTTCTTTATCTAAGATATGTCTATTCATATTGGTTTTCCGTAGAAGAAATAGGGATACTGGAGTAGGATAGCACCAATAGGCTGATGTCTGTCTAAATCTACATCCTAGATTGGTGGGAATCGATACCGAGAAGTTTGTGACAGAAATGGATCAGTTGACTCAAGAAATAAATGGTGGTTATATCCATGATAGATAGTTACATTATATACCCCTAAGAAATATGTCTTTTGTAGAGAATTTTATGAGGCATCATCCTCCAGCATTCAGTGGAACCATAGATCCAATGATATCCAAAGGATGGATCAACACTTTAGAAAAGATATTTGATATCATGGGATTTTTAGAACATCAAAATGTAGTACTAGAAATTTATCATTTTTAAGGTGAATACGATCAATGGTTGTCTCTGGTTAAGAATATGAGAGAAAGAGATGATATTGATATTATGGAATGGGATGATTTTAAGACTCTTTTTCAGGAAAAATAATTTCTCAAAACTGTTCGGCTCAGAATGGAGAAAACAATCTTGGAATTGAAGTAGAAAGATGAGGATTTTGTGGAATCATATGAAGCCAATTTTAAAATATTGTCTAGGTGCATACCATATTTTAATCTGTAATTTGATATAAAAATTAATAGATTTTACTTTGGTTTGAAACCTTTTCTATGAAGATCATTAGATTCACAAGAGTTTAAAATCTATGAGAAACTTGTTCATTGAGTTAAAAAAGTGTAAATGGAGTTTTCTAACACATATGTGCCTCATGATGACAAGAATAAGAAGTGGTCAGGTTGGTAGTCATTGGGGAATAATTCGTCAAGGAAGTATGGAGGCAAGAAAATCAATTTCCCTTCTTGTGAAAAGTGTGGTAAAAGGCATCCTGGTGAATGCCTTGTAAATTCTAGGAAAATCTACCAATGTGGAAATTTTGGACACATGTCTTGTGAGTGCATGGAAATTGATCTAAAAATTAATGATAAGTTGATGGGGAGATGCTTTAACTATAAGGTATTGGGTCATTTTTCTAATTTTTTTCTGAAGCTAGTCACTTAGGCCAGAAATCAGCAAGATTGGAAGAAGAAGGGTGCCGAAAAATCCTTTACAACCACTTCAATAGATTTTGATCCATCAAATGAGGTGTTATCTGGTATATTTCTTATTTTTATAGATTTCATAAATGTTTTTTTCGATTCGGGGTCTACACATTCCTTCATTTCTGATAAATTTTCCGAAAAATAGGGAATTCAACCTCATGAAATGAAACCAGAACTCATGGTAAAAACACCTAGAGGAATTACTGTGGAAAAAAAATTATAAGAATCTACCCATCATTTCCTGTGAAAACATTTTACCTTCAAACCTTGTTGTTTTTCATGTGATATAGTTTGATGTTATTCTAGGTATGGACTGGTTTTCATTTTATCATTCTTAGATAGATTTTAGAGGAAAATAAGTTGATTTTCCAAAAGAATTTTAGTTTGTGTACAAGAATGAACTCATAACATTGATAACATATCAATAAGATAAGAAACTGATAAAATATGGAAATGAAATTTATCTTGCTCATATTTTTGAAGAAAAGGGATCCATCCAGATTAATAATGTACTAGTGGTAAATGAATACCTAGATATTTTTCCTCATGATTTTCCTATCATTATTCCTGATCGAGAGGTTGAGTTTACGATTGACTTAGTTCCTAATACTAATCCAATTTCTGAACCCCCTTATCAAATGTCTCAAATGGAACTTCTAGAATTAAAAAATTAGTTGCAAGATTTATTAGATAAAGGATTTATTTGACCTAGCACTTCACCATGGGGTGATCCTGTCTTGTTTGTTAAGAAGAAATATGGTTCAATGTGACTATTAATTAATTTTGGAGACTTGAATAACATTAATGTTAAAAACAAGTATCATTTTCCTCATATTGATGGCATGTTTGATCAGTTTCAGGGAGCACAGTATTTTTCAAAGGTTGACTTGAGGTTGAGGTACCATTAGTTGAAAGTAAAGGATGTAGACATCTCTAAGACTACATGCCATACTAGATATGGTTATTATGAATTTTTAGTTATTACTTTTGGGTTAATTAATGCATCCACTATATTCATGAATCTTATGAATAAAATATTTCATGAGTTCTTTTATAAGTTTGTGGTTGTGTTTATTGATGACATTATGGTTTATTATAGAAGTAAAAAAGTAGCATGAAAAACATCTAAGGGTTGTTTTTCAAACCTTAAAAGAAAAGAACCTGTATGGAAAATTCCTAAAGTGTGATTTTTGGTTGTAATTGATCTCTTTTCTTGGAAACATTGTAAATAATGATGGAATAATAGTTG
This sequence comes from Viscum album, assembly GCA_963277665.1. Lineage (NCBI taxonomy): Eukaryota > Viridiplantae > Streptophyta > Magnoliopsida > Santalales > Viscaceae > Viscum > Viscum album. The sequence continues at coordinate 1,398,499,815 of OY728121.1, read as the reverse complement.
ATCCTACCAAAACAAAAGTGGTTGATTAATTGAAAAGACCTAAAAATGTTACATATATTCATAGTTTTTTTATAAGAAGGCAATTACCAATAGTTTGTTAAAAACTTTTCACGGTTATCTAGATCGCTAACTATGTTACCACGAAATAGGGTAAAATTTATTTAGACATAAGAATGTGATGTTTTTTTTCAGGAACTAAAGAAGAGATTGGTGAATGCTCCAATTTTGGCCTTGCCTTCCCAAAATGGTGAGTTTTTCAACTACTATGGTGCTTAATTAAAGGGACTTGGTTATGTTCTGATACGGAATGATCAGGTAATTACTTATGCTTCAAGAAAACTAAAACCTTTTGAGTTAAATTATCCCTCACGTGATTTGGAATTGGTAGTTTTGGTTTTTGCATTGAAAATTTGGAGGCATCATCTGTATGGAGTAAAATGTGAAATATATACTGAACATAAAATCTTGAAGGATATATTTACTTATAAGGAATTAAACATGAGACAGAGAAGACGGTTGGAACTAATTAAGGGTTATTATTTCATGATTCATTACCATCCTGGGAAATCAAACAGAGTGGAAGATGCCTTGAGTAAGAAAAATAATTCTTCATTAAATATGATACATTTGGAACGTTATCCTTTGGTAAATGATTTGATAAAGTTTGGCTTGAAATTTTTTTCTGTAGAAAATTTCCCTATTTTGTTTCAGGTTTTAATGCATTCATCTTTGTCAGACAGAATAAATCAAGCACAGAAGGCAGATGGGGAGCTACATAAAAATGTATAATTGGTTAAAATTATTAAGTTTTCAGAATTTTACCTTGATAAAAATTGTGTTTTAAGATTTGTAAAAAGTTTTTGTGTGCCTTTTGATTCTCAGTTGAAGAAACAATTATTATGTGATGCTAACAATTCTCCTTTTTCTGTTCATCCTGTAAGAAATAAGATGTACAAAGACCTTTGAGGTCATTACTGGTGGGATGGAATGAAAATATATATTACTAATTTTACCATGAAATGATTGACATCTCAACAGATTAAAGCAGAGTGACAGTTACCTAAGGGGATGCTTTATCCTTTTCAGTTCTAGAGTGGAAATAAGAGAATATATCCATGGACTTCTTTGTGGGACTACCGAAGACATATTGAGGTAACAATACAATCTGGGTTATTGTTGACTGACTGAATAAATCTGTACATTTTCTCCCTATTCGAGATACAATGTCATTGGATTAGCTTTCTATATTGTACCTCAAAAAGATTTTCAGGTTAAATGTTGTGTCTCTTTCCATTGTATCTGACTGAGATCCCAGGTTAACTTTTAACTTTTGGAAGGGACTTCAGAAGTCATTGGGAATATAATTAAATTTCAGTACAACTTTCCATCCTCAATCAGATGGGAATTCAGAATGAATGATTCAAACTTTGTAGGATATGCTTCAAGATTGTTCAATGGATTACCATGGAAGTTGGGATCAACATATTTCTTTAGTTGAGTTTTCTTATAATAATAGATTTCATTCCAATATACAGATGGAACATTTTGAGGCATTGTATGGGAAGAGGTGTTGGACTCTAGCATTTTGGGATGATGTGCGTGAGAGAAATTTGATAGGGCCATAATTAGTATAGGAAGTGGTTGAGAAAGTGAAGATGATATTGCAGCAAATGAGGACAACTTAGAGAAATCAGAAAAGTTATGAAGATAACAGAAGGAAAGACTTTTCTTTTGAGGTAAGATACCATGTCTTCCTTAAAATCTCTCCTTGGAAAAGTGTTATGTGTTTTGGTAAGAAAGGGAAGATGATTCCATGGTACATTGGACCTTATAAAATCTTGGAGAAAGTTGGACCAATTTCCTACCAAGTACCATTGCCTCTAATTTTATCACAGGTACATAACGTTTTTCATGTTTTGATGTTGAGAAATTATGTGCTAGATTCATCTCATGTTTTGAGAGTAGAAGTAGTTCAGATAGAAGAGAACCTTACTTATGAAGAGATACCTATTTAGATTCTTGATCATACAGAGATAGTACTATAGAATAAGGTAATCCCCCAGGTAAAATTTTTTTGGAGAAACCACATGGTAGAATAAGTAGCATGGGAATCTAAAAATAATATTAGGGAAAATAACCTACACTTTTTTAATAAGTAAATAAAATTGTGAGGATGCAGTTTCCAAAAGGTGGAGATAATGTAACACACCAAGATTTTAATAGTAAATTTAAATTCATGAAACATTTTTTTAAGTATATAGTTATAATTATAACTAAACATATTTTTCCCACTTCTTTGTTTTGAATTTGAAAAATAGACATGCACGGTTGTAATCAGTAAGTTATTTAGAGTCTGATAAGACCAACTTAATTTTTTTTGAATAGTAACATTCCCTTATGAATATTAATGTTTCCCATATGAATTGTACCATAACCTTATGAATAGTAACCTCACCTATTATAGTATACATATAAGGTTTAATTTAAGTTATGATCTACCCATATCAAGAAATAAGTAAATAATTGTTTTAAAATTGTTGTTTTTGGAATAAAATATTATTTTATCTAAAAATTAAATTATTCTTATTTAGAAAATTAATTTCAAAAAATGGAGTTCATTTTTTAATTCTACATGTTGAAAAAAATTTAGGGTGAATTTTTGGGTTTTTTCTGAAATACTTGAATTTTGTGAATAGTAAAATACGATAATTTAAGATAAATACATGAATTATGATGTTATATACTGATGTATGGCTTGTGTAAGGAAGTTATCATGAACTCACATGAACTCTTTACTATTTTTGGTCATGTAATCATCACTCTTACTTGTCTTATGAAAAAATAATAAAATAATGATTAAAATGATATAAAACTGCTCCTCTCCTCCACTACAAATACCACCAACTCTTCCCTCTTCCCCCCACACCTCTCAAACCTTGATAACATTATAAGTTCAACCAAATAATCATATCAAGACCCTTCCTTGTGTCCAATACCTGATGTTCTCACCAAAAGGCCAAAACCAAGGGCCTTAAGAAGGATCCCAAGGAGAAGAGATCAAGAGGTAAACATCCTCTTTTGTTTTCTTTCTTTTCTTTTCATTTTCTTTTCTATTATTATTCTTTCTTCACATACCCTTATACAAGAGGAATGAAGGATCCATAATCTTATATATATATATTCCGGATTTTATCATGTTTATTTAATATTCACCATTACACTTCTTCTCCTCTCCCACTTATTCTAGAAATTAAAACATTGTTCGTGATGTGTCGATTTATCGACATTGGGAACGATGTGATTTCAATTTCTTATCTTCATTAAAGTCAGGACATGAGACAATTTTTATGGTTGAACCAGATTATAATTTATGTATTATGTATTATATAAGGTTCTAGAATCATTTTTTACACATGTTATTAATTTATAAACAAAATGAGTTCATTATGATCGAAGAATCTCCAAAATGACCTAAACAAATATCAATAATGTTTTAACTTGTGAATCATCCTCATGTCAAAATTAAAAAAGATAAATGGTATAATTTAAGGTTCTATAAATATTCAAATACCATTCCATTTCTATTCTGGATTTCAATTCCAATTGACAAGAATATCCATCTTGAACCGATCATGGAAACCATGTGAAGAACGCAAATGAAATCAATGGAATTAACAAAATTTTATTAATGAATTGGTGGAATGATGTTATAAAATGATCATTAAAGGTTTTATAAACATGAATATGTTTTTTTAATATTAATAACATTTTTTTAATTCTCACTCTAATTATATTTATAAGGGACTTTCCTCTTAAAATCATTTTAAAAAGTCTCTTTAACGAAATTCAAAAAGATTGTTTATATGGAATGAGTTGTTCTACTAATTTCAGGATGCTTTATTATTATGATGTTTCCATTATATGTTGACATGGTAGTTTTAGATGAATATGATTTCATTATTATGTACACAGTTTTTATATTTTAAAAGTGATTTGTTTTACAAAAAAGAGAATTTAGAAAACATTAATGTGTTTTTCTCAACGGTTCAAATGGGGTATCAGGTGTTTTATTCATGATATGTTACTTAGACATAGTTATGTTGGTTTTCTCCCATTATAGATCAATATATTTTGGTTTTATCCCATTATTTCCCAAGATATTTTGGGTTGATCCCATTATAGCTCATGATATATTGGGTTGATCCCATTATAACTCAAGATACGATGGGTGAGCCCCATTATAGATCTCCAATGAATTGGTTAATTAAAAGATAGAAGTTGACCAAAAGGTTATTCCATGTGTAAGGGTGAATGTGGTAGTGATATGGTAAATATTTCCAAAGGAAACTACATGATGTTTATATGCATATGAGTTTTTATGATTATGGGTTTTATTGGTTTTTATGTTATCACTTGACTAAAGATTTCTTTCTTTATATCCCTTACTGAGTTTTAAACTCATACCAAGTTTTTAAAATGTTTTTCATAGGATATAAGGATGGTTAAGAGAAATAATGGAGTTATGATGAATGGTATGGAGTGTTATGAAATAAATCATGTTTTAAGTTTTAATGTTTTATATTTTGAAAAAAAATTGATATTGTTTTTAGAAGTATCCTCTTTGTATGAATGTGGTTTGTTATATATGTAAGATATCCTAATTCTCTAAAAATTTAAACCCTGAAAGATCCTCAATGTGTAATAATGTATTTTCTTGACTAAAATTCAAGATTAAGTAATGTTTTAAGACTGGGTCCTTATATTTTACTACAATAACACAAGAAAAATTGCCACTATTTTCCCTCGTAGAACATTTTCACCCCAATCAACAATTCACACTAGACATTCCTCATACAAATCTTTTTCCTACAACTCTACATCTTTATTATCAATCACATGTCTATGATTTGGATTATACTTATAGAGTTGTGACACATGAAACACATCATGTATACCCCAAACTAATAGAGTAATATTAAATTAGTAATCCACCTTCCCAATCCATTATGTAATTTCAAATAGGAAAATAAACCATGGTTCTTTCTTTCACTGCCTCTGTAGTCATTGACGCATCAACCAGGGTGATGCCCGTAAGAATACACGGTTACCCACTATAAACTCCATGGGTTATAACATTATACAGATATAATAATAGTGTATAACATGAGAAGTAATCAACCTATTTTAAATTAACTACACTCAATCATAAGTTTCCTACACTAAACATGGCTTCATCACTAATGAATCTCTCATATTAGTCCAATACAATTGTGAAAAACTTGGTCAACCAGAAAGAGCATCAAATAGATTCATTTTAATCGATTCTTGAAATATATTATTATATAAAAAATATTCCAAATCAATATTTTTTCTCCATAATCCAATGAAATAAATCAAAAAAAATCTAAGAATATTTCCATAATTTTTATTTCCCTTTTATATTGTTCAATGTTCTACAGATGATATGTTGTACTCATCTTAAATTATGTTCTCATTGACTTCTCTTGGCCCTGACAAAAATATGATGTGAACCATGCATCATGATTTGACAAGATACTCACTAGAACACCATACAATTTTATGATCTCTTAAACATACAATATAACCAATTCATCTATTGATTTGGTTTCTCACAAAATAAGTAATTGTATGACCTACATAAAATGATCTACTACAACCAAAAAATGTATCTAGAACCCTCATGGTTTGAGGTAACCCCATAATGGTATCCATGGTTACCTCATATCATTTTCATAAGGGCACAAGAAGAGGTTATAATAATCCACTTGGTTGCTCATACTCCACCTTTATCCTCTGACAAGTAATGCAGTATGTGAAAAATTCCACAATATCACTCTTTATACCCATCCACCAAATTCTTCACCTGATTTCATAATATATCTTAGTTGAAATCAGGCATGCTTCCCATTATGAGTCATGGGATTCCCTTATCAATTCTCCCACCATGTAAGTTGGAACCCCCACCATTCCACATACATGAATTACACAATACCCATCTAAGGAATATCCTGGTACAAGGTCATCCCCCATCAATTGTTCCAGCATCACCTGAATTTCTAAATCAAATTCCTGGTTAGCCTTCATTCAGTCAACCAATGATGAATTGATCACCAAGGGAGCACATTTTACAAAACCTTGATCCTTAAACATACCCATATTCCAATCTACTAAAAATATCATCATCTTTTACTCATGCTCTAATGTTTGAGTTCCCAATACCTACATATTCCTACTAAGAGAATCCACAATAACATTTACTTTCTCTAGGGAATACACAATCTCAAATTCGAATGTCTGCACATACTCAACACAATGCCTTTTCCATTTTTTTAAGTCCCACTAGTATTTATAAGTTATTATGGCCCATGTAGAAAAAAAATCTCTCATAAAATACATAACTATGACAACACTTCAAGGAATGAACCACAAAAACTAACTTCAAGTCATTAGTAGGGTATTTCCATTCTTGGGGTTGTAGATAATGAGCCCCATAAGTGACTGCCTGATCTTAAAACATAAATATATCCCCCAATCCAACCCCTAAAGCATCAAAATAGACTGCATATCTAATCCTTAAGTTTATAAGAGTTCAAATATTAGTGGTTGTCAAACTATTCTTAATTTTTTAAAAATACCCTTAACATCGATTTATACATTTGAACTTGGATCCCTTCTTAGTTATCTCATTTATAGGAACTTTTAAATGAGAAAATTTGTGAATTAATTGCCTATAATATCCTTCTCTCTCTAAAAAGATCATAATCTTGAACATTTTCTTAGACCATGCCCATATCTTCATTGATTCCACCTTCTCTGAATCAACTGATATTCCTACTTTGGAGATAATGTTCTCAAGAAAAATCACAACTTGAATCTAGAATTGACACTTAGAAAACTTGTCATAAATTCAATGTGCTAAAATTGTACTCATAACAATCTACATATGTCTATCAAGTACTGCTAGGTCTGAGAGTATATCAAGATATCATCGACAAAAACTACAACAAAGGATTCTAAGTAGGTCTGAAAAAAATTCATGAGATCCATGAACACTATCAGTGCATTCATAAACCCAAACGGCTTGATGAGATACTTTTATATATCTATACCAACTTGGGAATGTGTTTTTTTCTATGTCCTTGATCTTAACCTAAATTTGATTATATCCTAATTATAATTCAATCTTGGAAAACCATCGGGATCCTATAAACTAAACAAAAAAATAATCTATCATCCATAGTGGGTACTTATTATTCACCGTGACCTCATTTAGCTTCCTTTAATCTACACATAATTGAATAATGTCACATTACTTCTAGTTGAAAAGGACAGGATCACCCCAAGGAGAAGTGATCGGTTGAATAAGCCCCTTTGTCTCCAAATCCTCAAGCTACACTTTTTACTCCTTTAACTCAACCGGTTCCAAATGATATAGAGGAATAGATCCTCATTTTGAAACCATCATGAGTTTACTATTAAAATAAATTCTCATTTTTAGAGAAATTCCCAAGAAATCCTCTAGAAAAAACATACCAGTAATGGTCAACAACATATGGAAGAGAGGATGGAATGTCCACCTCATCTTCTGTAAGAGCTATGTCTACCACTTATGTCATAATAGTCCTAATCTTACTAAGATACAGTCCCATTATGCCTTCTCATAAGTCTCATTCCCCATTATAAAAATACTTCTTTCCCTTATGAGAGGTAAAGGGAAATTCATACGGTAGCAGTCAATGCGATCTCGGAAACTCATCAACAAGTCCATAATGAAGATAACATCCAACATTGTCATTTCTATATCCAAGAAGTCTCTTTTATATATTTATCAATTAATCAATATAGTACACTTGGGTAGTCTCTAAAATTCTAGAAAAAAACTCAAAATTTTCCTAAATATATTAAATAATCAAAAAAAATTAAGTAAGATTCTAACCCTAGGAAACACACCCTAATAGTCTACCTATGGTTAAAAATCATAATCATCCTTAATAACCCAAGTCCTAAACCCATCATGGTATATACACATTAGTAATGATTATATATATAACAATTTATAACATATTTAGGTTTTTTTAATCAAAATAAACAAGTGTATGACACGTAAACCTTCATGCCTGCATTAACTCACCCACACTTTCCAATCGACCAATAGAAAATCCAATAAATTGTAACCACACAATAATACCCAGAGAATGTCAGGAAATTTTATTCACGCAATTGGTAAAATTAATCTCACTTCCCTAAAAACTCAAATCTCTAAAATATGAGTGCTTTCTAGCCACTGGAATAATTCCTCTAGCAGAGTTTCAATAACCCATTCTCTATTCTACCAAGTCCCAAATCATAAAGCCTTCCTTTGATACCATATTGTGACACCATAATTCAAATAATCCAGTCCATTTTAGAGGTTCAAAAGAACTCATATTCACCACTACATATGAAATAGATTTCTGACTTGTGGTGAGGGCTTGGGAAGAAATGTAGGAAGACTATTCCCTTAGTAAAATATTTATAAGAGTCATAAATACAATTAAAGTGATAAAATAACTGAATAAACAACCCACATATATAAAGTGGAAGCAATAAAGAAAAAAATATCCCTACAGTAATAAGATGGAATAAAATAGTTGCATCTAGTCAATATGATACCCACGTGAGGTGGATAAATATACTAAAATAAAAAAAAAGATATAAAGATAAATGTTGCATGACAACAAAAGATCCTAGAGTTTACTCCGGTATCACCTCATTCCAACCTTATTCTCCTTCTCAAATACCCTTCATATTGATCTAACACCAACCATTTCATTATTGTGTTTATTTTATGTGGTTTTATGTGTTTGTGGTTCATTTTAAATTTACATGGAGTTTTCACCAGAAACAAGGAATATTTGGAGTTCTTCCTTCTATGCATAGTAACCATGCATGGATTAAATAAAACCCTGTGGTTTCCTCTAATCAGTTATTTATTTTTTATTATTTTTATTCTTTTGATGGATTATAATCATAGGTGGTGCATGGTATAGTCTAACCCATGGAGATACTAGGTGAAACCATCCAAGACCTCTAATGAGTCTGGGTTATAGCACACAACTTCTGTGTGGTTGGGTAAACCATGCGACAAGCATGAATATTGGATCAGTAATTTGGTATTACCATTTGGAATGGTTGAAGCACAACTTTTCTTCAACTATGTAGTGTCACTAGATAAAATATGCAAGCTGGTAATGGCTTGTTTGTGGATCTCAAACTAGTGTAACATGGTTTAGAAAACCTTTATAGCCAAACCATGTAGCTTGGCCAAATTTACTAAAATTGGAAATTATACCGCTTCCCCTCTTTGATTTTAAGCCTCTAACCCTCCATTTCTCCTCCCACTCACTTGAATAGATTATGTACCACCTCTGAGGGAGTTATCTCTTTTATCCTTCCATTTTGTTGGCCTCCTACCTTGATTTCAAGTGGGTTTATTCTTAGTAAGTCCCTATAAACCATTCCTTCTCATTTATTTCATCTTTAATCTTGATTTATCTTCTCATAAGAATCATAATATCTATATTGTTAAACTTTAGGGTTGTTATCAATCTGAATTGGGGATATTCTCTCATTCTGGGGTTGTAGAGGGCACATCTTGACTTTTGGGAATGTTTTCCTTCATTGGATACAACTTCTAGCAAGTTCATCACTAAACTAAGGTAGGTTTTTCTTTCTCATAACTTTATATTAAATGAATTTAAATTATTAATGGTTTGATAATGGTTTATAATTTAAATTATTCCTATATGTATGACCCATGAGGGGATGAGTTGATTTAAATTTATTTTTACCCATGGAAAGGAATGGGATTCCATACCATGTGTTTTTGTAAATACCTAAATTGGTTTTAAATAATCCTTTTGGTTTTGAAAGTAGTATAGAGCATTTGGTTAAGGTTTTTGAAAGTGTTAATTTATTAAATTACTTTCAGACTAATTTTTTAGGTGATTTTAAAGTTCTTAAAATATTTCATAGGGGGTGTTTGATTTTAAAGGGGTATGTCAACCCTTCTAATCTATATTTGAAACCTTTTTGTAACCATGGTTTATTTTTTTATTAAAGGTTTGATGTTTTTAAAGATTTTTAAATAATTAAAATTTGTTTATTTGTCTCAAATGGGTGAGTTATCCCAAGTGGCTAATATTTTCAAACAAAATTGTGTATTTGAATGTTTTGAAAGATGTTATAAAGAGGGTAAGTGTGATTTCCCACTTGAGTTAAAAAGGTAGTTTTATAAAATCCGTATCAAAGGTAGATTGAGATAACTTTTTTAAATGGTGAGTAGGCTTGGAATTATAATCATATTTCGAAAAGAGAAATCCTATTTTGAATTTTATAAATAATGAGTTTTCAAAAATGGAGTGAGACCCTCTTGAACCCCGTATGATTCTTGTATGCATGTGGTGGATTGTGATCCCAAGTGGGGATTTTATTATTGATGAATTCATGTATATTTATTAGGTTTTATGTATCTGAGGTTGTTTCTTATGAGGGTGTGGGAGGTGAGGAGATAGTTAATATCAAATTTTTTATATTTGATGCTAGTGATTCTTGGTAGCTCACCTCCTCTTGAATTTTCATGGGGGTCCTAGGGATATAATAGATGGAATGTGTGAGAGATAACCCAAGTAGAGATAGTAGTTTGAATAGGGTATGATGTCTGGATACATCAAGATGGATAGGCTAAAAGAAGTAGTAATCCTGTATTCTGGTAATATTATTTAATCTCATGGATGAATGTGTTCCAAGGAAATTATATTTATTGATCCCATAAATGAAGGCATTCCAGGGATGTTTATTTTTGGGTATTTTGAAGGAAATTTTGGGAATTCATACACATTTAGTAGTATTGACCTAGGTTCCTTTTCACCATTCATGGTCATATATTACTAGATCCTAGTGATGATTCCCATTACACTAGGATCCTATTTAGGATCGTCTAAGGGATTTATCCTTATTATTTAATTTTATCCCATGTTTCTTATATTATTTCTCATAACTTATGCTCTTATTATTTAATTATACTTATTTTTTGAATTTATATAGTGATTCTTGATTATAATAACTTAATTATTTATGTGTGATGATTTTTTAATGTAATGAAAAAGGTTTTGTGAATGTTTTTAAAAGAAGTAAAGATAAAGTGTGATTTAAAAGTATTTTCAAATTGTTTTTGATATGGGATTATAATATGTGTTCTTTAAAATGTTTAATTTTTTCCAAATAGTTTTGGGTGCTTTTGAATTGAAAATGGTCTATGATTTATTTCTAAAACATTGAGTTTGCATGGGTTTTGAAAATAGGGATTTAGTTCATTGTTCCTAGTAAAATTGGGAAGGGGTTTTCAAGGATGTTTTTCAAAATATGTTTGGAAACTAGAGACATATTTTGAGTTTTGAAGTGTGAATTTAAAAAAGGGGTGATTCATGAAAAAATTTTAAAGTGAGAAATTGAAATTTTGATTTGGGCAAGAGGTCTTGTCCTGGGAAAAATGTTTTTCAGTTTTTTCTTTCATTTAATAAAAATCCTAGAAAAATATTTTTAACATACTTTTGATGTGATTTTGTTTATTCTTGTATATCCTAATTAAGTATTTTTATTTTTCAAATATATTCCAAACTATCATTTTGAATATGTAATATGAAAGTGACTACATTGATTCGGTAGGTAGAGACATACTGGGTTGTTTACCTCCTGCTTGTATTTTAAAAATCTAGGTTAATTCTAGATCGATTTGATTATTTGATATTTTGAGAGAGGTGTATTGTCTTATAGTTATCATTGGTCACATTGAGGCTCATTGGATCTAGTTTTGAATGTTTCTTCAACTTTGATTTTTATTATCAACCATCTGGCCACTTGTATTTTATGCTCTGACTTATGTATATATGTCTACGTTTTTCCTTTATTTATGAATCTTTTCTTTATCAAATTTGTATATTTAGTTATGTTTAACTACAGTTTTAAGTATATTCCTTTAATTTCAACTTATTATTTATTATCATTGTATGATAGATAAATCATTCCCATGGTACATTTTGAGATGGTCGGGCACCAGTTCCTAACCCATTGGGATCGGGAACACCCTTCAAACTATGTGAAAGGTTGGGTTTGATGTTGGGTTAGATGGTACCCTAGTTCATATTAGTAAAAATTGATATTAGTTCCTTGGTTCTCATTGATTCCTTGGTTTCAGAATGACAACTTTTTATTTGGGAATCGATAGTTTGGAGATAATGTTATCAAGACTCGAGAGGTTGGTGCAAGGAGTGTATTATGTGCTCTTTCTCACACTCATCCTTTAGTTTACATGGGTTGTTGAGTCTTTTTATTTGATTATTATTTTTAACATGATGAAATTTTTTAATTATAGTTTGATTCATATGGAATTGGTGCTTAATCCTCAATGGAATTTTTTGAGTTTCCTTCAGGATTTTTTTATATATTTCGGATAGAGATAGAAAATAGGATCGAAGGATAAGGTCAGAATATAGGGCCTCACAACCATACAGAAACAAAACACTTTATTTCTAATACATTGTGGTCAAAAATTCATTATTGTAATTGGGGTTCCAACCAAGTGTCCAATTAAAGTGTAATTTTTTTATCTAAGATATTTTTTTATTTAGACCTTCCTGGTGCTTGGATTTCCTAGTGTATTGGGTCAATGGAAAAAGAATCCTGGTGGGTTTGGGGATATGTTGGAATCATTGGATTGATTTTTGGATTTAGCCTTATTTTATTCTATTATTTATGAAATTTTTCATGTGATATGAAATTCGATTTTTGTGGGTGAAAAATGGATTTCACAAGAAAAAAAATTGGATTTTAAAATATAGTCATATGATTTTTTTATAAAATGGGATTTGTTTAATGAAATATTTTGAAATAATTGAATTAATTTTAAATTTATAAATTTTTTTAAATATTGATTAATTTTCCTTAATTAATTTCACATATTGTTTTGAAATTTGGGTTTCCTATTTTTAAGGAAAATTTGTGATTTTATAACTGAATTTTGTAGCATGTTTAGTTTTTACCATTTTCATGTGTTTAAGAAAGAGGTAAAATATTTGAAACTATTTAAAATGGAAAGTGGTTGACTTATTCTGGATCCTAGAAAGGTGTATTGTTTTAAAAACCAATTGATATTATTTTGAAATCATATTTTATAAATATTTTGAATTAACAAATCTGAACTAGGGAATGGGATTTGAAATTTAAAAATGGTTTTCATTCGGTTTTTAGTGGAAGAAATAGCAATTTTAATTGTGAATTGGTTTCTAAAATGGGTTTTGGGGACTCATTATTTTGCGCATGAGGTTTTAAAGAGAGTTTTATTTTCTTGGTTAAAGTTTTTGTAAGTTGTTTTTTCCCTTGTATTATTTTGGGGAATCTTGTTGTGATCTTGGGGACATGACCATATAAGGGTTTATATCCCATGTTGTTTAATGGAATCCTCCTAGATAAGTAAAGTGAGGAAGTGGGGTTATTTTCTTAGTGGTATCTCCTCTTTACATATTTTACACTACCAAATTCTAAGTGGAGTGGCATGTGTGGTTTCCCTCTCAGAGAGGCATGCCCTGGATTTATCTGGGTGGTGTTTTTTTAGTCCCTCTCTTGGTAATTGTGAGGGTTAAGTGGTTTAGACCAGTGATCCTTAGATTGATGGTTGGATTAGTGAGTATCAGTCTTCTTGGATTAACTTGTATGAGATCTCATGATTATGTTTGTTTGATTAGGCATGATGGTGTTTGAGGTTTTATGGATGAGTGTCCATAATTTTGTGTAACCTTGAAGTGTCTGGTTGTGTCACTTTTAGATGATAGACTATTTTTGGTATTTTATCTTGTTGATCTTGTGATAGTTGTGGCTTGAGAAATTATTTAAAGGTGTTTTCTTGGGGGCCTCTATTGTTTATCATTATGAGTAGTTTTTCTTTTTAGAATCCATTCATTCCTCATTTCCTATTATTTTTTATTTCATTTGTTTAGTGTAGACTATGATCCAGTTTTTTATTGTCATTTAGACATGTGAAGAACCTAGAGTGCATACATGGATATTTTGTGGGTGTGGTTTCTTTTTTAGTTGCACTGTGGATTGTATTAGGCTATTTTTCTATTATAATTAATACGGGATGATATTCCATGAATTTGGATCTAAAAAACCTTATATATTGGATTCGAACCTTCAGTTAGAGTCATGTTTTTTCTTGATGAGGAAAATTCCAAGTTTTTGTGATCCTTGGTATTTGGATACCTTGGGTTTGGTTACCAATTCTTTATGTCCTTCAGGATTTTTTTAGGTTTAGTGACCTCTTTTGGAAATTTTGGAGCCTATATTTGGTGGATGAATTTGGATGATGGATTTTGTTAAATCCATTTTTAGATATTTTTTCTAATCCAGTTTCTCAATGATGTCCGCTTATTATGTGGAAATAGGTTGTCATCTATTCCACAATTTTAGATCAATTATAAATATTAGGGAGACCTATTCTTGGTCTTTATCCCTTTATAGATTCTATTTAATCATTTTTAGATCATCTTAACTTGAGAATGTTCGGTGTTATCTGAGGATTCACTTGGTTATTTAAGGATTTATTATTTTCCTTGAGAGATTATTTTAGAATTTGTTTTCATTTGACCTCTAGTAGGACTTGATACTTTATAGGGGAATATTATACCACAGTGGTGTGAATTATTACACCCATTATGTCATTATAGTTTTTATTTTATTTGGTATTATGTACTTTAGGGTTTCTCTAAATTTCTATGTAGTTTCTTCATTATAATTATAAAATTGGAGTTTTCCCTTCTTTTCATGATTTGCATGCACATTTTAGTTGAAACCATGTGGTTTCCACTACTCTTCTAGATTTCTACAGTTCTTTTTTTCACATGTATTTTAATCATTGGTGGTTTAGGGATTAGAAAAAATTGTCTCGATTCTAGTAGAAATATTGTGGGGCCTTTAGTGATTTTAGGTCCTAGCACCCAACTTGCGAAATGTTTGGTAAACCATGAGACAAGTATAAATATCAGATCTATAATTTGATAACACTATTTATAATGGTTGGACCACCATTTTTTCAGCTGATAAGTGTCTCTAAGTAAACTACAAAAGTGTTTTTCGCCTAGGCAGCGGTCTATGCATGGTTGGTGTATGGTTTATAAAACTGTGCATCCAAACTATATGGCCTACCCAAATTCATTAAAAGTTAAAATTAAATGTTTTCGAACTTCTATTTTAAGACTCTAACCCCCTATTTCCCCAAACTCTGACTCAAATAGACCAATAAAGTCATCCAAGGAAGCCACCTCCCTTCTCCTTCCAATTTGATGGCCTCCTGATTTGATTTCAAGTGGGTTTATTTTTAGTAAATCCCTCTAAAACCTTCACGATCATCTATTTTCTATTTTCCCTTTTATTTATCCTCTAGTAGGAACCCTAAACTCTATATTTGATGGTTTTATAGTTGGGTTCAATCGGAATCATTGGGATTTTCATGTGTAGGGGTTATAGAGGGAATGTATTGGCTTGTGGGAGTGTTTTCCATCAAAGGTGAAAACTTCTGTCATGTTATTCATTGAACGGAGGAAGGTTATTCTTTTCTCATCACTTTCAATTAAATTAATTTAAACTCTTAATGGTTTGAGAATGGTCTTTCATTTAAATTATGCCTATATGTGTGACCTAGTAGGGGCCATGTAGATTTAAAGTGATTTTAACCCTTGGAAAGAAATGGGATTTCCTGTGAAGTGTTTGTAAAAATACATAAATGACTTTTAAATAATTTTTTTAGTTTTGAAAGTGGTGGTGAGCACTAGATTAAGGTTTTTAAAAGTTTTCTTGTATTAATTTACTTTCAAACCAAGTTTTTAAGTTCTTTAAAAGTGTTTAAAATATTTTACATGGTGTTTTTTTTTGTTTTAAAGGGGTGTGTAAACTTTTGTGCACTATATTTTGAAACTTTTTTACAATATTGGTTGATTTTTATATCAAACGTTTTAGGTTTTTAAAGCTTTTAAAATAATAAAAATGGGTTTTTTGGTTCAAAGTGGGTGAGTAATCCCATATGGGTTTTATTTTGATACTCATGGGTGGACTTGAATATTTTCAATGTTAAAAGGGAAAGTGTGAGTAACCACTTATTGTTTAACAAATTTGGTCTAAAAATTATATTAAGGCAGCATTTATATATAGTGAGTTGTCTTGGAATTATAATTTTGTTTTGAAATGAGAAGTATTTTTTTATTTTATGAAGAATGGGTTTTCATAAAAGGAGTGAGACCCACTTGGTCCCCTTATAATTCTTGTATCTACATTGTGTCTTGTGATTACATGAGGGGATGTTTATTATTAATGAATCTATATATGCTTCTTACATTTTAAATATCTAAGTATTCTACTTGTGAGTGTGTAGGAGATAAGGTGTGATTTAATTAAAATTATTTATATTTGATGCATGTGATTCTTGTTTTCTCACCTCTGTTTAACTTTTCATCTAATTCCTAGGGATATAGTACTTGACTTGTGTAAGGGAAAACCCCATTGGAGATAGTGGGTTGACTACAGTGCATTGCCTAGCTACTACAAGATGGTTATGCTGGAAGTAGTGGTGGGCCTTTATGCTATAAATCTTCATTGATCGCATGGACAAAGGTGTTCCAAGGATGTTGTCTTCTTTAATCCCATGAATGAACGCATTTAGGGTATATTTATCATTGGGTAATTTTATGAGACCTTTGGGGATGTGGATAGGATTGATAGTGTTAGCCTAGTTTCCTTATATCATGTTCAGGTTTTTATTACTAGATCCTTGGTATGATTCCCATTATACTAAGATCTTATTTAGGATCCTTTAGGGGATTTTTCTTTGTGCTTCTATCATATACCCAATTTATTAGATTATTTCCTGGTACCCATGTTTTTGTGGATTAATTATCCATATTGTGTGACTTGAAATAGTGGATCCCAACTGCCCTACCTTACTTCTTTATTTTTTTGTACTTTTCAAATGTTTTGAAAAGGAGTTTTTGAAATTTTTTAAAGGATATAAAGAGAAAGTGTTATTTTAATGTGATTTAAAAAATTGAAATGGGATTGAAAGATGTGTTGTTTAAAGTGTAGAATATCATTTTATAAAGTTTTTTGGGATGGTTTTAATGGAAATTATATATAGATTACATTTAAAATTTTTAGTGTTCATGGGTTTTGAAGATACAGATTTAGGTTTTTGTGCCTATTTAAATTGAAAATGATTTTTCAAGGATGTTTTAGAAACCATTCAAAAATTGGAGACCTCATTTAACTTTGGAAATCTATATTTGAAATGGGGGTGTGTCATGAAATGGTTTTAATGTGAGAATTTGATATGGTTATTTATCCAATAGGTATTGGTTGCATAAAATCTTTTTCCAAGTGATTGTTTTCATTTAATTAAAATCCTTGAAAAAAACTTTTCACACTTTTGATATGTTTTTGTTTCTTTTTGTAAATACATATGAAAGATGTTTATTTTTATTCTATATTTCAAAATATCGTTTTTAGGATGAAATATGAAGTTGACTACATAGATTTGGTCGGTTGTCATGTACTGGTCTATTTAGCTCGCACTTATATTTTACAGGTCTAAGTTTTTTCTATTTTGATTTTCTTCTTGGATATTTCTGGAGAGTTTTGTGGTTATATGGTGACTGTGGGTCATGTGGAGGCTCATTGGAGCTAGATTGAAATTTTTCTTCAGCTATGAGTTTTTTTATTGACAATCTAGCCCATTTTATTTTGTTCTTCAGCTAAAGAAAATCTATTTCAGCTATTCCCTTATTTAGGTGTATGTTGTTTATCCAGTTTGGATGTTCAATTTTGTTTAACTATAATTAGATTTTTATTCATTTTATTTTTTATGTTTATCCATTAACACTCTATGAGGGTGAATTAGTTCCCATGGTATGTTCTAAGATGCTCATGAACAAGTTTACATCCCTTTGGGGATTGAGAATGACCTTCAAACCATGTGGTATAATAGGTCGAGAGCTAAGTTAGATGGCACCCCATGTAAGTTCGTTGCAAAGGACCATTCCATTAACTAGATCCCTAACTATAAAGTATGCACATTCATCGAGTTTCCCATGAAGGGTGTGAGCATAAAACCCAATAGAAAACCACCAATGTATCATTAGAATAAATTAATCATGTGAATAAATAATATATACATAATCAATGGAAATAAGGCATATTTAATCACACTATCATCTGGGTTATCATGCGCTAACCAAGAATCCACAAACCTCAAACCTACTTGCTTCCACACCATGACAAAATATATTTCATATCATGTTAGTTTTATAATCAGAAAATAGTGTCACAATTCATCTAAAAAGTAAAACAACTCATCGATGGATGTCCATAATAGTATCAAAACCAGGTTACACATATCATTCCACCACTCAACCATCTCTGGATGGACAGACAAAATATTATAAAAGAAAGGTTACACATTGTATTCCACAACCTAACCATATCATGATGGATAAACACAATATAATTCAACTATCAATTTCAACTCACATATAAGAATTCTCACAGGGAAACACACACACCCAAATTCCAATAAAGTCACAAAATAGAGTTCTAAAAGGTCTACACATGCACCCACATACTAATAAAGTCACAAAGAAGAGTTCTCATAGGGCTACCCATGCACCCACATGCCAGTTAGGTCATATAATAAAGTTATCATAGGGATCCACACACACCTACATTCCAATAAGGTTATAAATCTTTATATAAAATCCTTAATATGATAAGGACATCCTACCTCAAGAGTTTCAGAATAAAAAAAATATCCATGATCGACCTCCTGAATCAATCCCAATACATTAAATCCCTAGAATCATCCCCTCATTCATCACGTAAAGATTCTATGAAAAATATAAAATTTCAAGAAGATAATTTGGGATAGTATATTCTTATACCGACAAAACAAAAACCATAACAATGAATAGATCTCAAATCATCTAATAGACATGAGGAAATTATGGTGGATATAGGTTTCTCTCATTCAATGATGAAAGGAAAATTTATCAGATCATTCTCAATACCTTAGAAATATCCATGAATGATCTAATATAGGGTTAATGTAAAGTGAAGATGTAAAGATCATGTAAATAAAGAATAAAATAGAGAGATTATTTTTATTCTTAGATCTAGTAAGCCAATATCTGATCAAAACATGTATTTGATATAAAGTAATCACTAAAATCACCCAAAGGAGTCACTTAGTTTGATATCCCTATCCATAGGATGATGATTGAGAGTTTTTTGGGAGTATTTGCATTAAAATTCTAATTTTTTTATTAATTAATACTATGTGTTTTGTTTGGATGTATGGTTTGACAAATAATGGACCAACCATGAGGAATCCACTGTCTAAATCACAATTTATCTTACACAATTGAGATGCATGGTTTGGTAAACTATCCATCAACCTTGAAAATTCCATTATCTTTAATGTCTCCAGTCACATGGTTTATGGGGGAAACCCACATGGTTTATCCTAATTTTTTCCAAACAAATACCCTATAAACAACATCCATAACTTCACAAAACAATTCAAATACTCCCCAAGACCAAACCCCAACAAACCATATCCCAAACCCCTAAAGTTAAGATAAAAACAAATGTAAATCACCTTATAAATCTAATGGGAACTACACTAAATAATATTAAGATAAGGATTCAATTATGTGGAATAATTACTATGGAAAATCCTGAGTTATGGAAGATTGTATTTGGGTAAAGTCTGGAAGGTGTTTCAAGATGATATCTTACCTAACTTTGGATGATAAAAAACATGGGAAAGGGGAGGATGAGTAAGTTTATATGTATGGGAGATGAATAAAATTAAAATTTTAGGAGGTAAAGAGCAAAAACATTGCGTTGTTTTGAGGAGTTATAGGATTCTAAAATCTAAAGTTTGAATGATGTGTCTGAGATACAAAATAAAAACGTTGAAATACCAAAAGCTATGTTAGATTAAGTTTCAAGAACCAAAGGTTATGTGCTAATGATCTGGATGATTGAATAATTCATAGGAAAAATTTGAATCTTAATCCTTAGAGGAATAAAGTCTATAACAATATAATATTGAGTTTTAGGAAGTTAGGTAATGAGAATATGTAAATTTTTCAAGTGATTTGACATAAAGTTTTCTATAAAGTCAAGTAAAGTGAGATGATGTTGAGTTTTAATTCAAGATAAAAATATCACAAGTTTTAAATTTTTATTCTAGTCAATTTTTGAGGAATCGACAAAAAATATTAAGGACTTGAATGTGAATAATTCTTAGTTAATCTAGATTTATTTCGAGGAATATAGTGTAATTGAGAAATAAGGAAATTCAAATTAATGAATTACATGAGTCTGTGTGGAAACATTTATCATAATAACCCAATTAAATTTGAATTATAAAAGGAAAAGATATCATTTATAAAGAGTTGATGATAATTATGAGAGGATATAAACTATAATATAAGATAGTGATAAGTCATCCTGAAAAATCTAAAAATCATTTCAGTTGAATAATTTAATAATCCAAAACATAAAGTGTTGAAGTATTAGAGAGAGGATTCCATTAGTTGAAAAACTAGATGTTTTTGAGCAATAACTGTGTTTAACAATAACCTACAGAAGTTCCAAAAGTTTAAGTACTCAAATAAAAGGAATTTATAGAAATGAATATTTCTTGAAGATAGTGAGAAAGGTCAATGTTATTATCCTACAAAAGGTTTTAATGTTGAATATCTAGAATAAGTGCGTATTTATTATTCCAGATTATGTTAAAGTATTAAAGGAAGATTGTAATTTGTTTTATAGGAAGATTAAGCGTAGAAAAAACCTAAAGGCAAAGTCTACAACTCATTTTCATTGAGGCACCATTATAAACAAGTGAGAGATAGTATAAAGAACTTATCGGCATATAATAAAGAATTTTTAGGAAAATTGATATTTTTATTCACTTTTGTAATACAATGTGTATTTTTTTCTTAGACTCAATCCAAATTTTTTGAGTATTTACACACATTATAGGTGAACCTTGTGAAAATATAACATGATGTGATCTATTTACTTTATATCTTTCATGTGGTGTGAATATGTTAGTCATCATATGAGATCAATTCATCCTAAAAAGTGTAGAGGTTTAAATATTTAAAGGGGTGAATGTTTATATTAAAATAATTTAGTAAAACTTGTATACACAAATTCACACCCCCTCTCACTGGGACTGCATGATCCATGGGGCACTACAATTGGTATTAAAGAGATGTTACCTCATATTGGATATATATTTTTTCTCTCAATTTTTTTAACTATATTACATGAAGTGAGAAGTTGAGTAAGTGAGTATTTTGTAACCTGAGATTCCTAGAGATGGGGTGAATCAAGGTGTTTTCTAATTCAAACTATTTCTTGGTTACAAATCCATTTCCATATAGATATATTTCGGTTGTTAGAGGGAAACACTAATCAAATTTTCAATTTATTGAATGAACCCACACCAAATGTCATTATAAATCATATAGGGAAACATATATTTTACTTAGTTCACTAGTACTAGAAAAATATCCAAGGATCACGCACTCATTATTATTTTGGTGTACAAAAAATACAATTTAACTCATTGTTTTGGTGGATACAAATTTTAGGTGAATTCACTCCTCACCAAGGCTCACTACTTATACAAGCTTATATGAATTCACTGCTCACCAAGGATCACTTCATATATAAGGATTTAGGTAATGTCTCACTACTTATAAATGGTATTTCCCTTCTCCTACTTTTCACACTTATCCATAAGATATAATTTTATATACTTGTAGGACTCTTCTTAATTTATTGACTTGAATCTCGCTCTAAAATCAGTAATTATAATATATATCATAATTTATGATGTGATATTCCAATATATACCACATGATACTTACAATTCCTTGGATATATATGATAAACTCCTTGTGAGGAGAGTAAAATATTTTATCACTAAGAAATCTTCTAACATTATAAAGCAATACACACCAGAATGAATAATCACAGTATAGGAATTACATTCAATGTATTATTTCTTAATTACTACATCAATACATATGTACCCATTATGTTCCACAAATATGATCTCAAATATATCCATAGTCAGAAAAAAAACACAATCCTCATAGTGTAGATATTCATTGAATCCCATGTTTTTAACCTTCTACCTTCTACCTACTTAGAACACTCATTTACTTTTCTCTATATTCTCTATTATTATATTAGTACTATCAATAACATTTTCCCTTTTATTCCATATATCTACCATAATTTTTAAATTAGAATATCTGAATTTAATGTTTTAATACAATAATATAACTACCTTGATCTTATTCTACTTAGAACTCTTCTCTCATAACAAAATTAAGAAAATATCCACCATTGAACATCATTTAGGTTTTTGATGTTTGTTCCATAACTAAAAAATGGTTTCAAACATCAAAAAGAATAATTCAATTGAAAATATTTAGATTTATACATTATCAATAGTATTTTATAATTTATAATGTATATTATAATTACAATATGTAATTTTTTATCATGAAAAATATAGATTGGTTTCTTGTTCAGTTAATCTTAAAATTATAGTTACGTCAAGGTGTGATAAGAATATTCACACAATTCTCTTTATTAATGTTTTATAATATCCTATAGATTAACATTTATGACCTCTCTATCATAGAGTTTTTTCTTTAATCACATTTAGACCACTGTAACATCACATGATTAATTCCTATATATTCTTGATCTCCATACCAGTGGTGGCGTGGCTCACTTTCATTGTGTGGATATCACAAAAAATAGATAGTCCCACTAAATTTTTCTATATATCCTTAAAACATCATTGATATTTCATAGCATTGGTATAATAGAGTTATTAAAATTTTCCAAGTAATAATCCTTATGTATGTTTTATATCTTCAAAGTAACCTTTATATGATCTTCTATATCCTTACATATCACATTATAGATTAATGGTCTTTTTTATTTTATATTATATGTGCTTCATGATGTGTACAATATTTCCATTATGTGACTGAAATTTCTCCTCAAAATAGAGAAGGATAAATATTTACATATGAATCTTAACCAATATTTATACAGGGAGTGGTGTTTTCCTTTTCCTCATTTTGGTTCCCCCATCCAAAATAAAAAACTTATGTATACAAGGAATTTGGTTTAGTAATTTTGCCTTCTTAGATAATTCCACTCATAAATACTCTTACATATATAGGGATAATATTTTCATTACTGATTTTATGTGAACTCTAATAATGACATGATACTCATGTTCATGTTGTGGTTTATTCCTTTAACCTATGAAAATACACACATACTCATCTTCAAAAAATATTTTTCTCAAACTCCAAAACATCAATAATAACTTTTGGGTAACCAATCATTATAACATACCTCTAGTTATTTATAAA
Organism: Viscum album; assembly: GCA_963277665.1. Taxonomy (NCBI): domain Eukaryota; kingdom Viridiplantae; phylum Streptophyta; class Magnoliopsida; order Santalales; family Viscaceae; genus Viscum; species Viscum album. The sequence goes on along the minus strand of OY728121.1, from coordinate 1,398,476,236 downwards.
TAGATTTATAACATTTTCCAAAACAACTTCCAGACCTCCGGTTGTTCAATAACTTCTGGAAAAACTACCAATTCTACTCAACTTCCAAACATTAGGTTTTATACTTATGAAGTAAAAAACCATAATCATAACTTCTGGGAAACACACAACCTTCACATATCTTTAATAAAAATCATGAATTTTTGTTCTTTAACCGTTAATTATTTTCAAAACCATCGGTGATTTTCATTCATTATCATCAAGTGGTTGTCAAAAAATCAACATACAACCTCCCATTTATAATATATTGAAATTTATCAGTTGAATATTAAATGATATATCCCTATCAGTGCCAATATGGAGAGTGTTTTACTTAAAACTCTAAAGAAAAAAAATAAAAAAAATAATTAGTTAATGAAGATAACTTCTCATAAATAGCTAAAGGAAGATTTACTAGAACTTGAAGGTGACCAAATTGGAATTTTTTTCTTATAAATATAGTGATAATGATCCTCTATAAGAGTTATGATCGATCTGTGGAGAGTATGATTCTATTTAATTAGTTGAGTATTTTTACTATGAAGGAATATATTATTTAAAAAAATACCAAATTAATGTTTTCACTTATATATTTGGGTTTACTAGGGAAATAAATTATGACAAACCATAGATGATAACATGTGGATAATATATATAAAAATCATTAGGTAAGAAGTTTCAAAAGTGTAACACTCTCAAAAAATGTGTTTAATCCAATAAGAAGAAGTCATTGATATATAAATAAAAAATATTCATGGATGAACAATTTTAAAAAAAATATCTTCAATATGAAATATGAGATAATAAAATATTGTGATGAGAGGATCTTTGCACTATGAGAAACTCATAAAGTTATTATTGGTGTCAAGTAGTCTCAATAGGATATTAGGGATAAAATATTGAAGGATATTGAAAATTATCTAAAAGAAATGAGTAATTTTCAAAAGGATAAATTTAGTGAGATGATAATATAATGTAAATGTAGAGTGAAGTATCTTGAAGACAATAAAAAACTCTAAATTTAAAGTGTCTTGAGCTGGGAGTAAATTTAAGAAACATTAAAGTTAATCAAGATGAATCTTTACATGACGTTGAAAGAAGAGATGTTTCCAAGAAATTTTATAAAGAGATTATTACTTATAAAAAGACTCATTCTAGTGTAAATAATAGATTGAAAGTATATATGGATAAATATACTTAAATCTTATAGAAAAAAAGTAACTCTTACTTTAAACATTCATGGTCACTAATATTATTTTCATGAAAAGTGTAGGTTATTACGTAAATTATAGATATATATGGGTTTAGATAAATTATGATAAACCTAGTAATTCATAAAAAGTGGATTTTAGTAAAAGTGATAATTTTAGTTCCCTATAAGGATATATAAAGCAAGGTGCCTTTATATAAAAACAAGAAGGCACTTAAATTGTTCATATTGTTTTAAAAAGGAATCAAATCATTTTTTATATTATTGGTTATACTAAAAGTACAAAAACAAGGACATTAATTATTAGTATAATATGTCTATTATTGAAATTTCATGAACTGCTATGATAAGGAGTATAAAACAGGAAGTCTAGATAAATCTAACTAAGTTCATATAATCCACACAAGAGAAGGTAAATTTGTTCGCATCTAAAATTTTTTGAATATCACGAGAACTTTATTGTACATTATAATAAAAGTTTTCATTGTGATTATGAGTATTGGTTTATAACTTCATAGAATGATTCATTTACTACTAAAGGAAAAAAAGTCCAAAAAATTGAATAAAAGGAAAAGAAATAAAGATGGTGAGTCTACCATGGGGTTTAAGAAAAGGTAAAATGGTAAATAAAACACACCTAAGAAGAATATAAAGGAAGATATTTCATTAAATCAGAGATTATTATACTATTGAAGGAATGTTCATGTCATAAATAGTTATAGTAAATCCATGAACATTAATTATGAAAGAAGCAAGCTAGAATAACAATGTAAAACAATTTGAGAAAGAAAAAAATGATTGGTTTGGTGGAAGACATATCAAAAGATAAATTCGAAATTCATCAAAAGTTTCCAAATATAGGTAACCTAGATACTCTTGAAAACCCATGTGGGAGATCTAAAAAAATTAGACATCTACCTAAATAATTCTTTATTATATGGATAGCATAATTGGAAGAGGAATGGAAAATAAATCAAGTATAAAAAATGGAAAGTGATATGATATCTATTGTTAAAAATAAAGTATCACATGTTAATTAATATGAAAATAATAATAAAACCATTTTTCTCAAATATACTAGCGTTTGGAAAATTGAATTTTGAAAGTTTGTATAGTAATCATTAAGTTGGAGCCAAATTAAAAGGATTTTATGAGTTGAGAAGAAACTCTCAACATTTTTTCTCTCACTAAGAGGTAAAATAGAACTTATTGTGTTTATTTTTATTGAGTAGGGAATTAAAGGTTATGCAATTCAAGGGGATAATTTAAAGACAAATTAAAATATATTAAGTCTTTATAGTTGAATGTGATATCGATCATGGGGTAATTTATTTCAATTGGTATTACCCATAAAATTTAATTTGGAAATTACTATGATGAAGAAGATGGATGGAGTTTCACTTGGAGGGGTAGTAGACTTTAACATCTTATATATATCCATATTTTATGAAAATTAGAAATTTAGTAAATTATAAAACTATTGATTTTGGAAATTTAAGAATTTTTTGTGAAAGATCTAAAATTCTAGACAACCAGAAATTTGACGTTCTGGATGTTGTGATTATGTACATGGAGATTTAGCATGATGTGATTCTGGATATTGAAATTTTAGATATTAAATATTTTCATTGATGTGGTATATTGATTTACTCACCTATCCATTTTTGAAAAAAAAATAAATTCTAAAACTAAAGTGGATAGATTGATTAAGTGATGACAAGAGAAAAGTAACTTAAAATGGAGAAACCTGCATTAGTTTTAATGTTTTTATCTGTATGTTGAGATAAATGTTTGATATTACATGAAAATATCTTAAAATTCCTTGAAAGAAAATTTTTGAATTAGTATAACATTTTGGAATAATTATAGACATCTATGGAATGTAAGTTAATCTCTCTTTTTTTCTATACTGATCATTTCTCATATAGAATTAGATATGGTTAATTTATGGATCCTTGATTTAATAAACATTATGTCATCCATATCATAAGTAAATCAGGTTCTACTTTTAATACAATGGAATATAAGGAGGGAAGATTAAATTTCATGTTATGATTGGATTAGAAGATGAGTATGACTTTCCCTTAATCAAGAATCTCATAATTAGGAGATCAAAGAATCTTTGAATTTATTTTCAATGAGGGGAAGAGAGAAACATGAGAAAAACTTGCCAGACTATTGACTTTAGTTTGTATTAGATGCTAAAAAACAATGGGTGAGATTTAATAACCCAATGGATTGGGATTGTGATTTTTTTCATTGTTTTTAATATTTGGTAAGGTTAATATGTAAGAAAAGAGGGAGAGTTAAGATGAAGATAAATCTTCCTAAAGGTAAATATGGAGCTTCCTAAAATATTTTTAAAAGAAAAAACTCCAGAATATAGGTATATTTTGGATCTACATTTAGAAGGTAAAACTAAATAATATTGTTAGTTTGGACGATAGAAGAGGATTTGTTTCTGAAAGTAATATATTTAATAATGATTCCATTTAAAGATAGATAATTTATAGATTGTATTGAATATATGATGCTTTTTTAGATGAACTTAAAATGAATAAATGAAAAATATTAAGATTGATAAAATCATTTTCAATTACTTGTTCTTATTTCAGGATTTTATAATACATCCTTGTGTTTACAATGTATGAAAAAATAATTAAAATTTTAAATACACTTGGACGATGTTAAAGAGGATATGTTGGAGGAAAAGTAATTTCAAAAGAAAATATCTGGAAGTTACATGTTAGGATTTATATGTCAAGATAAAGTTCATAAAATATATATATATATATAGTGTGTGTACTGAAATAAGAATAGGGAATATCTTACATTTATATTTAATATAGGTTCAAATAATAAGGATTATATACACCAAGGATCATACTTCCATATAGAAACAAAACCTTAAGCGACAAATAAGGTTACTTAGAGGTTTGATTGAGAATCTGGAAAAGTGATTTATTTCACTGTGATGTATAAGGGTGACTTAAACTCATACGTAAGGTTAACAGGATCATATTTAATAGTCAATTTAATATTCCAAATAATATGTAGTGGATACCTTGATATTATATAGTGGAAAATTATAAATATATCAAACCCACTAAGGTATGTAATATATTTTATGTCACATAAGTGATATATAAAAAACTATATTTCTAATGTAAATATTATTTGTTATTTAAAAAATTAAATTTCTAGATAATTTTGGAAGGATATTCAAAAAGTTAAAAAATTTAGACACTAGTTTTTTGAAGTAAAAGGAATCATGGTGGTTTTAAAATCAATTATGATTCAAGATGATTTAAATTGAAAAAGTAAAAAAAAGTAACATAAGTCTAATATAGATTGTGTTCAGAATGTGAATGTGGAAGATAAAGATATATATGTATAGGATTATCTAGTAGAATCAAGTACTAAAATGAAAGTCCAAAAGTGGATGAAAAAATTGACAATGATCTAGAAGCTAAATATGTTTTTGAGAATAGGTAAATTCTAAAGGATTAACTGCTATGAAAGAATATATTTGGAAAATATAGAGTTAAATAATATATATTTTGGGTGAAGTAAAGAAGGTTATTCAAGATGATAACTTTCTTAAGTCTAGGATATTGAAATCTGAGGAAATACGAAGTTGAGGAAGATCAGATATATGTAAGATAGATATGGTCAGAATTTTAGAATACTGGAAGAAGCAAAGATGATTTGTGTGAAATTATCAAGAGATATCATAAGATAATTTTCAAAAAAATGTTTTGAAAATATGGAATAAAAACATTGAATTCTCAAAAATGATGTCAAATTATGTTTTAATAACCAAAGGTTTCATGTGAATGATATGGGTGATTGATTAATCCAGAGGCCAAGGCGGAACTTTAAGTGGAAGAAAAATGAAGTCTATGATAGAATAATCTCGATTATGTGGAAGTTAAGTAAATAAAAGATACAAAATCTAAAATTGATTTCATATAATATTTATTTGAAGTAAAATTAAAGTTTTATGATGATTAGGTATAATTCAAGATATAAATATCATGAGTTATAAAGCATGATTCTGGACAAAATTTAATAAATCAGTGAAGAATATTAACTGAGGAATTGAATATGAATAAGTCTTGGTCAATATGGATCTATTAAACGGAATACTATGTATTTTAGAAATCGGGGGATTCAAATTGGGGGATAATCAGAGTTAAAATTATTTCATTTTCCCAAATAATTTAATGAAATGTGAATTTAAAATGGGAAGATATCATTTAGAAATATTAATTGATGATGATGAGAGAGCAGATACTCAATGATTGGAGAGGGAGAAGTTGAACTGAAAGTTTCAAATATCATTTGGGTTGATGAATTTGAGAATACAGAACTTGAATTTATAAAGTATCATTGATAGTATTATTGAAGTTATGAAATTTAAAGTTAGTGAGAAATAAAAAAAATTAGCAAAAAATTATAGAAGTTATAAACGTTGTTGTACTTTAATAAAAGGAAGTTATAGAAACAAATCTTCTAGAATATATTGATAAAGTATAATGTTTTGTTCCAATATAAGGTACAAATATTTAAGATCTTTAATAAATTTAAACATACTAATTCATATTACTATAAAGTCTTAGAAGAATTTCATCATTTGTTATGGAAGCATCTAAAGTGTAGAGGAAACCTGAAGGTTAAGGATCTTACTCATTTCATTTGAGTTAGCAATGTAAATTAGAGAGATCGAGTATAAAGAACCTATAGAGAGATAGTAAAGTATTTTTAAGAGATATAAAATTTTTATTCACTTGTGTAATAAATTGGACATTTGTATCTCAAGCTCGAACTAAAAGTAGCAAAGAGTTGTCACCCATATTTGGGGTGAATATTGTTAAAACACCACGTTCCATGATCTATTTAATTTCTACCATACATGAAATTTGAATGTGTTAATGTTTATATGAGATACATTAATCCTAATAGGTGATAAGGTTTAAATAATAGATGGGGTTGAAATTTTAAGTTTGAAATAATTCTGTGAAACTTGTCTACACCAATTCACCCTCCCCCTTAGTGTGACTACATGATCCACTGGGTACTTCAAATACCATAATTATACAGTGAACATGAGAGGATTAATCAAACCTTATTGGATATGGTTTGTTTGATAATTATTCATAGTAACCCTCCTCTCTCATTATAAGTTTACTCTCTAGAAACTATAGAATTCCTACTTAACTGTGTTCAATTTAAAGAAATCCTAAAAAACAAATATCAGATATGGAGTTGGAGGGATACCAATTTATCTTTTATTAGGATCCAGGGTTGTTAATTATACATATGATTCTTACCTTCAGAAAATATTAGTACTAAATTAGATATATTCTTATTTTTTGGTTATAAGAAGGAAATAAAGTGATATGATTTATATAATCCTACTAAACATAAAGTGTTTATATCCCGATTTGGTAATTTATTTGAGAAGTAACATATAAACCAAGTTGTCAATGTGGGTAAAATTGAACTTATAGAAGTTTAGTACCAAAAAAATCCATTGATATGTAAAGTGAGTCATTTCCATAAGAGGATGTGGAAATAGAATAGAATTTGGTTACACAAGAACCTCAATGTTCTGGTAGGATTCAAAAATATCCAAAGATATATGGATTTCTTATGGAAAATTATGATTAATTAATATTCATAAAATATTAACTTACTACATACTAAAAGGCAATTAAGAGTTCTGACATTATAGTTTGTGAGATCTAATATAAACTCCATGTACACTAACCAAAATTGGAACTTTGTATATCCACCTTAAGGGGTGAGACCCATAGAGAGAAATTGGGTTTTCTATAAGAAAAATAACATATATGGAATAGTGTCTACCTATAAATATAACTTAGTGGTAAAAGGGTATAAACAATAATGATAATAATAATAAAGAGTCTTTTTCACTAGTTAAAATGAAAAATCCTATTGATATATTTCTTTAGATATGATTATTAGATATATCCAATGAAGTTCAAAAAAACTTCCTTAATACAAGTTTAATTAAGTGCATGTATCTGATAAATTTTTAAGGTTTTTGAAGTGATAATTCTATTTTAAGGTATATAAAATATTATATATATATTTTTTGTTTTATAAATCTGAAACTTGTAAAATCTGATGTGATGATATAATTGAAGAGTTTGGTTTCCAAGAGAACATGAATGATACTTAGTTTTAAAAGTTGTTCTATATGATTGATTTATAATTTTTAGGGTTTTATATTGATGACACACTTCTCATCGAAAAATATATCATGACCTTAAATTTTATAAAGACATGTTTAGGAATGTTTTCTTAATGAAATACAAGGGTTAAGAATCTTAAATACTAGTTATAAATATCTATTGAGATAAATCTAAATGTATGATTAGACTAAGTCATAATACTTATATTGGTAAATTTATAAAGTTTTTTTTCAAATGGAAGCTAAATAATTGGTATTTACTATAAATTCATATAATGAGTCTTACAAAGACTCAATGTTATCCTAAAGAGTGAGAAAGAAGAAACATGAATAGTATTCCTTATGCATCTATCAAAGGATCCATCATGTATTTCATGTTTTGTACTCAAAAAGTTGATTTTTATTAGATGATTATAATTAATACATACTAATTCAACCCTAATGAGAGTCACTAGATTTATTTTAAGAACATCCTTAAGGATTGTCTTATTATAAAGGGTTATACTAATTCTAGTTGTAACATCCTGGTTCTATGTGATACCCAAAGGTTCCCCGAACCCAGTTGGGCACATGACCTCAAGAGAATTTCCCCAAATGCTAGAGTATTCCGACTAGTAGTGAGAGACTTGGGTGTGATAGTGGAGGAACTATACCCTAATTGGAAGAGTAAACATAGTGGAAAAAAATAGTAAATAGTAGAGGATACAGTAATACCATACAACAGAAGTAAAGAGTAGAAGACTAATTTGAATATAAAAACTGGAGAAAATATATAATGATGCATGTCACATGTGTCTAAGAAATTATCCAAAAAAAGTCACAATTCTGAAAATACAATACAAAAACCAAAGTATATAAAATCAGTAAACTCCAGTAGCATATCAAGATTCATCTTGGTCTCACGCTCTCTAGGTCCAATAGAAATCAAGTACCAGATGAATAAGGGTGCTTTCCATTATCTATATTTGCAGCCATATAATTTTTTTGGGTCCAAAACCATGACCCAAACAAGGTGTGAGATGAATCCCAATAGGCAACCACTAAAATATTTGTGCCTAAGATTCAGTGAATATATATAGGATTCAATAAGTAGAAATAAAGAAATAAACTAGGAATTAATCAAAAGTAAACAATCCTTTAGTTTTCAGTTACATTCATTTTCATTTATTAATTATTCAAATTATTGAATAATGAATCTATGGATCTACCCTAATCTTTGTATCCCTCCATGTGATAGTAATAACAAACGTCTCAAAAGACCATCTAACAACCAAGAAAGACCAAGTCCAATATTGTGCTTTAGATTGGAAGACCTGTCACAATCATTCAATCATTAATAAAAAACCCTCTAAGAATGATCTCACGGTTTAGCCCCTTTGGTTTAACATAGCAGTAATAATTTACAAATGACCACTTGGGTAGCTCTCATGGTCAATAACCCTGGGTCTACATGGAATAAATAAATTATAAATGACCTCTAGGCAGCTCTTACAGACAATACCCCCTGGGTCAACATAGCACAAATAATCATAAACGACCTCCTGGGTAGATCTCACAGTTAATACCCCTGGGTCAAAGTCTACACCAAGGCTCTACCTATCCTGTGTAAATAAACATGGAAAACCCCATAGTTTTCCTAGTCCAAGGCTTTCACGGTAAATTGGAAAAACAGCGTGCTTATCATAATAAGGCAGCACATGTAATCTATAACTACTACATGGATAAAATTCCCAATAATAACATATGAAATTCATATAATCAATCAAACTCCTTCCAAAAAAAATCAAGTCATGAAAACAAGGTGTGCCTCATAGGCAACTTGGGCCAAATAGCCATAAACAGTCAAACTAGAGAAACGCACCTATGGGGTATCCTGTAAACATGGCATCTAATCTTACGCCTATTCTAGAACCCCTTATCAATCAAATAAACCATAGAAGGTAAATAATAGGGCTAAATTCCAAAACACACAATACCCCTAACATAGTAATTCGACACCTTAAGCATATATAATCCAAATACAATCGACGAAAGCCACAATCCACCTACCTTCATGTTGAATTATGAACACTCTTGAAATTCATCCCTTGAATCGGCATAAAACATCTTAGATCTACAAAAATGGTAAAAACAATAAACCTTAAATAACTCATGAGAGAGGAGGAATTAGGAAGAAAGGATCTAGTGAAATAGAGAAATAACTGGTAGGAATCCAACGCACTTGATGGTGTCTCAATTGAAGGTTAGACAGAGAATCAGGAGGAGCTCAAAGTTCTTCAGTGTTCCATCACTCTCCTGTACGAACCAAGGGGTGAAAGAGGTGTGTTCTAGAGATTAGATGTGAACCCACTCTGATTCATCAATTAAAAAGAGAAAAGTACACATAGTGTTTATTTAATGTACATGCCATGTACTAGACTCAATTGGCCCCTACTTTAGGTGGTCTACCAGGTCACCTATGCGGCCATGTACTCAGTTGTTACAAATCTACATGCGGAAACCGGGTACAAGGAGTGTACTCAAAAGTACCCAGTATTTACTTAGAAAAATTTCCCATTTATTCATTTTTCCTCAAAAACATCCTAAAATAAATATCCATACTTGAAATTAAGATTCAGGTTCTTACACTAGTTTCCAAACTAATAAAGATGATATGATATCTCAATTTACTTTTTCATCTTTCCTCAATGGTAAAGTTTTTTATTTTTAAGAGTTCAAAAAATCCCACCATGGTGGACTCAACAACAAAATTATAGTATATTTTTGTATCAAATATTATGAAGTAGTTTATTTGGAACAATAATCTTATCATTGAACTTGGGTTCGTTCTTAGAATATTGAGAGTAATGGAGATCTATTGTGAAAAAAATGTAGTGATTAATCAGGTAAAGGAACCTAAGTCTTACAAAATTACCAAACTCATCATTTCAAAATACTATCTCATTTTATAAATCAATGATAGGGGTGATGAAAATATCATTCATTTCAATATATCATAGAATGTATCAGATCTATTAACAAGACCATTAACACATCATAATCATGAGAGTCATCTAGATTCTATTGGTATTAGATAAATGGGATATTTAAAGTAATGGTTTTTTAAATGTAATAGTATTGGGGTTTTATAATAAAGAAAATATATATTTATCATTCATTCATGTGTTTTTTGTATTTTCATTAATATTGGAATGATAAAAACCCCTAAAATTATTACCTTGAGTTGACCATAATTTATAATCACGATGAAGAATTATATATTTTGATAATATAATAATATTATCATGAGAAGAGTCTTGTATAAGATATAGAGTAAACTCATGATATAATAAGTCATGACTTATTATCTATATTGGCTCATTGAAGTATTAAACATGGAAAGTTTTATGTTTATTAATATACTTAAGGTTGTATAATTTATTGAGATATGTGTGGATATTGATTTAATATGGCCTAGATTTTACATCAAGCCAATAATATTTTATATGGAATACAAATTTGAAAAAATTATTTTCACATGGGTTTCATGTGAATCCATACAAATAATTATCACTCAAGGTTCACAAGAACACATTTAAATCAGCATTCACATTGGTGTGAAAGTAAATTCACTAGAAAATTCACTTTATTTGGAAAACTATTACTCCCAAAAATTTATTACTCCCCAGTTTTTTTATCTATGAAATTTTACTTTGTACATTTTTAAATATTTGATCTAAATTTACTTGAAAAAAAATCCTTTTAATTCACTCCAAAAATAGAGAAATTTTTTCTTCCCTTCATGAACATAGGTTACATTTCCCAAACCACATCAATTGTTGTGTTTAATCTCTTTCACTTTCCATTTTCAATTCTCTAATTTCTAAAAAAAATAATATCAGATCCTAGTTAAGGTTTGAGTGATGGAAATTATTTGTGAAAAATATACACATATAAAGGAAAGGTAAAGATTAATTTCTTTGTTTGAAATGACTTTGACTTCTAGATTATTTAGATTGAAGACTCTCAATATCAAAAGAAGATACATCAGGCCCTAATGGGGGAAACCAACAACAATGTTGAATAAAAATAGGGATTTATTGGATAAAAAATATTTGAGTAATATATAAAAGAAGTTGGAGAGAAATGTTGTATTCAAAATCATGGTAGAGAATATTACTTAAAGAATAAGGAAGGTTCTTTCATACATATACAAAAAACCCTTTTTATTAATCAAGGTGTTTCTGAAGAATAAACTATTCAACCTAAAGATAAGTAAAGTTAAGTATATCATAAAACAAATTAATGAATTAAATATTAATAAATTCTTATTGATTTTTGTATGCATTTATTTAATGTATGGAATCAATGAATTTCTTCCCCTATCATCATTTTCAAATAGAGAGGATGTAATGGTCACATAAGTGAGTAATTCTTGTAAAACATATAAATTTAAGTTAAATGGGGTTCATAGTTGAATATTAAGTGAATATATTCATAAAATACTATTAGTTAAATTCTCTAGATATATTATGGATGTTTAATCTGGAGTATGTCCATTGAATTATTAAATAATTAGGGGAATTTTTAAATATGGATAATAGAGCTAGGAGAAATCAAAAGTATAAGGTCAAACAAGTTGGAGTCATGATAAAAAGGGATGTATAAAAAAGGTAATTGGGGAAGAATTTAAACATTTTAAGTATTTAATATATGAACAATACTATAAAAATATATGATGTTTTACTAGTTCTTAATGTTAAAATTCCAATGGATTCATGGATATTAGACTCTAGTGCTTCCCATAATTCAACATCAAAAAATATATTTTTATGAAATTATATTCCATGAAATTTTAGGAAGTTACATCCTATAAAAGATTAATATCATGATAATATTAAAAACGATGATATAAAAATTAAATCCCAAGAGAGAAATTTTTTACTTTTAAATAATGTTAGATATTATAGTTAACATTTTAGTGATTAAATATTAATTATACAGCTAAATGATAATGGATATTATGCCCTATTTGTCAAAAAATTATAGGATATCATAAAAGGGAATATCATTAGAGAGTAAAGAGATTCAAATGGAAAACTTTACATGATGGATTATTCAAATCATATGGTTTCATCTTTGAAATCTGAAATAGATTCAAAAACTTGGCCCTGTAGATTGGATCACATGTTTGAAAAGGGAATGAAGACTCTGGTTATGATTGGAAGGCTTCCAGTTCAAAAATTATTTGAAATTAACTTCTATGTGTATTCCATTCTTAGACATAAAAATAAATTATCCTTTATAAATTAAGAAACAAAATTAAAGGAAATAATAGTAGATATTTTCCATTATAATGTATGGGGACCCATATAAACACATTTTTTATCACTTATTTACATAATGTTCATTGATGAATCAACTCAAAAGTAATGGATAAATTTTCTACAAAATAAGTGTTGGTTTTTTTGGAACTTCTATAAATGAAAATACCTCATTATAGATGAAACTAACATAAAGGTGAACTATTTGAGATCTAATAATTGTGGTGAGTATGATATCCAAGTTTTCAATTCATTATGTGTTTATAATGGAATTTCCATATAGAAAATAGTTCATGGGACACCCCAATAAAATGGTATTGTTGAACACATTAACAGATCACAAATTGAGTGTCCTAGGAGTATAAAGTTGTATGCTAGGTCATATAAAGTATTTTGGGATCAAAATATTAATATGGAAACATACTTGATAAATTTAGGTTCATTTATACCCCTAGGATATAAAATAACTAAGGTATAATATAAGAGAAAATAGGTAAATATATCACATTTTAAATTTATTGGTCATCTATCTAATGTTCATGAAAAATTAGGTTCTTCGGATAAGTTGGATATTATGCCCCAATTTTTTTCAATGTTTATATTAATGGAGAGTTTGGTAACCAATTATAGGATGATTAAAGTAAAAATATAAACAAAATAAAGAATAAAATATTTCATTAACATGCTATTTATATGGATAGATATACCATTGAACCTGATGATAGGAGAAAGGAAATTTTTTATCATGATCAATTTATATATGAAGGAATATCATAGGATAATATAGTTTATCCAAATGACCTTTTGAATAATCCTTTTTCTCTTAGGAGCTCAACATGCATACAAAATTTTTTATAAAGATATTAATCGTATTTAAATTATTTTCTATTGATAGATGTTGGAGAACCTAAATGTTTTGAAGTGATAATGTAGTTAAAAGATACAAAAAACTAGGAACTTGTAATGAAGGTTGAAATTTAATTGTTGTATGAAAATAAATCCTATGAAACTACTTCATTACCATAGGGTAATTATGAATTGTAGAACAAATGGGAATACCATGTAAAGGAATAACATATCAATAGTACATGGTAAAAGATGTGATTCGTTGTGAGAGGTTTCAATAGTATAAGGTTTTGGATTATACAAAAAAAATCCTTATTCTTAAGTTAACAATTATTAGTGTTATATTGAGAATTTTAAATGGATTTAGATAACACTTATAGAAAAAATATATAAATAATGACCTTTTATAGATATTTAGAGGAGGATATGTATATTGTGTAACCAAAAGAGTTTACTATTTATAGAGTAAAACATCCCATTCTCAAAAATAATGTTGAATCCCAACATAGATGCCACATAGAACAGTTCCCCGAGATAATTAGCCACTACGCCTTAAGCAATCCACCCCGTATGTGAGAGATTGCTGACGAGCAGTGAAGGTCTAAAGGAGTAAAAGTGGGGAGACTATATCTTATGGATCAGTAATACATAAATCCTAAGAAATAATAAATAATGTCATTGGAATGTAATGACAACATAAAATAAATAATAAATGGAAGATAATTGTGAATGGACATGTTCTGACATAAATACTGGTAGGTATACAAAGTACATGGAAAGTTTGGGAGAATATCTAAATTTAAAAAAGACTCGTTGGAAATATTTAATATACTAAAGAGAACTCACTCCCTCATCTGACCTTGTACTCCATACTAGACTAGAATTATAATAGTAATCAATCACAATCCATTAACCTGATCATGCAATCATGGGGTTTGTTCAGGTACCCCGTGTAATGGTAGCCTGAATAGGGTGTCAGATATACTCAATAGTCCACCCCCAATGGGGTCTAAAATATAATTTATTATTTCAGTGTAAAATAAATAAATGTGTTTATATATCAAAATAAGACATGTGAAGTAAATAAAATAAAATATATGTTGGTTTTGGTTCTCCATGGGACACCTTTCTAACAATACCTGCTTCAGCATAGGCCAGAATGTCTCTGAATGGATTCCATCATGTATATATATACATATACCCAAAAATTAATAACTTCATAGATATACATTAACTAGCTAGGATATTTTTCTTAGTCCCCCAACATCCACATATAATAATACAAGTGATGATAATGATGATGATGACAATAATAATAATTTTCTAGGACCAATAGATATTAGCAAAGATGTCCCTCAATGATTTTGATAAAAATTATATGGTACCATTATCCCAATTAAATATTAATCAAAATATTAATAATAATAATAACAACATCCATAATATAACTCATTGTCTTATGATCCTGTCCAAGGAATTTCCTACATGGGAATTCAAGTATCACCTTAGGAGTAACATCACTTAAAATATAAAATAAGCTCTTCCTTGGTGTTATATAAAGAGTAAACCCAATTATTGATCAAATAATAATGTAATCCATGTATCATATGATCCAATATAAGTATTTCCTATATTGGAATCTAACTATCACTCAAGGCTATTACAAATCAAGAAATCTCAAAGCTCATCTAAGGAATTCCTACATGGGAATCCAAGTATCACTCGAGGAACATTAATAAAGGTATAATCCTCTGAGATTGTACATTGTATACCACTAGGAAACCAAGTATCACTCATGGTATGGTATAAAAACACTTCCCTCAGATCTCATCCAAGGCACTCTACCAGGGATCCAAGTATCATTCATGGGTATTATAATCTCAATCTTCTTAGGATTCCATCCAATGAATTCCTACTTGGGAATCTAGGTATCTATCAAGGATTCTTGTACTTATATTAGTATAATTTATTTAATAATTAAAATATTCCATGATTAAATTCATTCCAAAAAATAATAAAAGTCCAAAAGTCCCTCCAAGTCATAACCAAGAAACTACAAGAAGGTTATCTCATTTAATAGACAACTATATGGGTCATGGGAAACACCCATTCCATAACTTAAACCATCAAAAAAATTATAAAATATTCCATTTTTTTAGAAGAAATCACATCTCAAAAGGTGGTGTTATTAGAAACTAGGACTTGATTTATATATCATTTCAACAAATTTAATTATTTCAATTGATCCATAATACACAAAGCAACACAGCTCAACAAGGTGATTTAGAGTAAGGAATTATCTTTAACCATTCATATTTAAATAACACACACCAAGGTGAGGCTTCAACATAAGTTATAAAAATAACCATTTGGGAATTTAAAATAAAAACACCTAGGAGGGTGGTTTGGGTTGAGTTAATAACCTTGAACTATACTATAGGGATAAATAACACTAAGGTTGTAGTATATGAATTAAATTTATGGAATTTTATATTTCAGAGGAAACTCATAGAAAATTTTGGCATGTGGAACAATGGTAAGAATATATAAATAATGTAACTGTAAGGGAAAATGACATAGACCACCAACCTCATTCTTAGGACGGTTCACTCCTCCATTATTGGGCCATGATTCGAGCCAGAGTGGAAAAAATAAAAAGATTTTCCAAATTCCATGAAGATAGGGAGAATTATCTCACATGAATTTAGCATTAAATATAGTAAAACAATAAAATAATAAAATCAATTAGATCTTATAATTACTTACGTTTATCTAATGCAGTCGATAATAAGCAATTTTGAGTTCAAATGTAGAAGATTTATCCATGCCTAGGAATAAAAAAAAGGAGAGCTCCCATGTGAGTGAGTGTTATATCCATGGTAGGGAAAGAAAAATAGGGGGATACATAAGAGGAAGGAGGTGAAAATGGTATTTTACAAATTTTTAAATAGATTTATAGTTTGGAAATATAGTTTAGAAATTTGTTCTCCAACAATGTGGTCACTTCTTCTGAGGATCCTCACCATGTATGGTTAGGTCTCATGATTTTATCTAATTGTGTAGAGATATGGGTTAGATGGAACAATGGAAAAGGGATAGGAACATGGTTTGGAAAATAGTTCATAGCTCGAAAAAGTAACCCCATGCACACTTTCACCAAGACACACAGCCTCTGGCCTCGTCACATGATTTAAACAAACAGTACTCCTCAAGAAATGGGGCCACGTGGTTGACCCACATGGTTAAACTAACTATGCACCAACCATGCACCTCATGTTTTCTCTCCAAAAAATTAGAGTTTTCATTGAAAAATAACTCCAAAACTCAAATTAAATCCTAGTAAACCTCATGATATGTACTCCTACTCTAAAAAAATCACTTTAAAGAGTTACAAAGATTTAATTTATATTTTGAATCTCAACTTAAAATTCATCTCATCCACCAAATGAAAATTTCAAAAAACTATTTGAATTTTTAACCTTTTCCAAAACCCAAAACATTACAATCTACCCATATAAGAACTTATCATCCTTGAGAAGACTTTTGGAAATGAAGAAAATATCACTTGACCTACTTAGGTCATGAAATTTCATTAAAATAGTCACATTGTGTTTCCGAACACCCAATGCACCTATAAGAACCATTAAAAAAATGGTACATAAACCCTTAAAAATAGATACATAACTCATAACCAAGGATAAAACATCCATATATATCTTACCTGATCCTTTCTAACCAAATACACATTACCTTCTCCATCTCTTTTATCAAGCAGAATAAGGCACTCCCCGCTTTAGGAATTAACCATTGAATTGCAAAACCAAATACATGACACCTGAACCATCGAAATTTTCTATTGAATCACATATATAGCATTTCAATAATGATCCCATCATTTTTCTCAAATGATTTACTTGTTTACAAGTGAATACACAACTCCTCACCCTCATACCGATCTAAACGGTCAACTCCATTTCACCTAGAAAAAACTAGCTTCTCTAGATTCATTGAAAATCCTAGATAACCCTTTCCACAACACCTGAATGAACCCATGTAGAAAATGAAATTGATCCATAATGACTGTATATCTCCTTTTGAGATAACTCTATTCAAACCAAATTTGGTCAACTATTCTAAAAAATTCTCGGCTTAGACAGTCGGCGCATTTCAAAAGCAAGATCCCAATGCCTTTAAGTAGAGACAACTCGAGATCGCATCGATCATGTTCACCAAATCCCCTAACATACTTTGTGTGATGTCTAATAATCAAACCATTACAGATTCCTTTATCAATTTTAATATGAGTTCCAAGACAATAGTCAAACAATTAATCCAGCATTGTCATGACCCTTCTCTCAATAGGGTCATCTGTCAACTTCCTGTGGTAGAATCCACACCATAAGGATTCATTTAGAACTCTCATTGAGCACACTCTAAGGATTTCATCCATCAAACATAAAGGCAATTTGATTTTTTTTAAGCTCATTTTATAATCAAAACTCTCTCATCATACTCAGGATGACGTCAAGATAGAGGACATGCTCATCACTAAACTTTGATTACACCAAGATGTCATTGAAAGACGTGTATTTATTCTTTGGATCCATGATCACCTTTTAAAAATTCTATAATAGACTTATCCAACACCTGAAACCACATCTTTAGACCATTAGTGTGCAAGTCCAACATGATTAAACAGCCTTATAGTTCCCAAATTAATTCTAGGATAGCCCATACAATGGGAAGTCTCTTGAATTTACTCATGTTCCAGGTCACCCTTTCTAAAAGCGTCATGTGGAAACCATCAATCCTTGGCTCACATTTGGCCACTCATCTACTGGTTAACCAAACAGTACCCCACACAACTATCATGTACCAAACATTCCACGCACATAAGGTTTACACTCCCATTCCACCCAACTCCAGACCCAAATATCACTCTTGTGGGACATTCATCATCAAGTCCAAGCTTATCGGGCTACTTGACATGTCAGTCTCATAAGTAAGGATCTCCCATGGAACTCACCTTGAAAACTGGAATCTATAATTGCAATTAAGCATGGAACAACATCCCGAATCACGGTGTCATTTTAAAAAAATCAAAAATTTAACAAACTTTCCAACTTTTTAAACACATTATAACTATTTCTAAATTGACCCTTATGATTTCTTTCCTTCTACTTGGAATTATATTCCTTTCAGGACTGATGTGATGCTACCCACCTTCAGAGTGTCCTAGACATCATAGTACTGGGAATGGAAAAACATCTAATGACACGTGTTCTATCACCACCGAATTGGGTTCTTGGACATGTCCAAACACCTTTACCAAGAATAACATAAGAAGAGACGAAGACAATCCCCGCATAAGTTCACTAGGTAAGATTAACCTTTAGACATACATGTGACATTTCTACTGATTCAATTCCATGAGTGTGATCAGCATCAGATGTAAAGGCTAGAATTTAAATTGGATCGGACGTGACACAACAAACAATAATTTTTATAACATCATCCCAAACCACCATGACAACACAACTTCTGATTTCTATCTCAAAGTTATAATACTTATAATGAGCTCACAAAACCCATGTCACTATAATTTAGAGATGAATTGTAATCATAGACTTCAAGAACCCAGGACCCTTCATCCAATCGGTTGGGTAACCATACAGTTTAAGGTATTATGTGACCTCGTCACCTAAACAACATGAAATTAAAAAAACACCGTTAAATCGATGGGTTCTGTATATGAAGACATGGTCTACTATGATATCAAAACAACACAAATAGCACTATGAATTCCTATAATATGATATCCCATAGGAATATGGAAGTTTAAATGACCTGAGAAGTGTTTGATCATTCTGGAGGAATGTCCAACCAGCTAAAAAGAAGCATACACAATAATCACTATTTATTAAGGATTAACTTTCCAAATGATCACTGGTTTAATTAGGGTGTCTCTTTATTATTAGTATTCCTACTAGGGATAATTGGAACCTAAATGGAAACTATCATCAAAAAAAATATCTTAATATTTTATAACTTCTTAAAGGTACGGAGGGTGCTACCACAACTAGGTTATCCCCTTATTCACCATGATGCATCAATTCTTAAACAAATATCATGCCTGAAAAGGTCACTATGCCTTATCGCCTAACCTCTAGGTATAATGAAACCTTGGAAAAAATCAACCAAAAACCATACCAACACTCACATTTATATTCAAGGTAAAAATTTAAATTACCCTTACATTAGGATTCAATCTAAAAACACCTCTAAAGGTTTTATTTTTATAGTATTTTAATTTACTTTCAATTTTTATAACATTTTAAATAGTTTATATAAAAGAATAATAGGAAACAATTATAAGGAATCTACACTTAACATCTTACCTAACTGACACCATGCAACATAAGGAAATATATCTCACAATTTTCTTTTTAACCATTTATTTAATTCAAGATTTTTCACAGCAGTCTCGGTTAAATAAAATTTCAATTTCCAATCGATAGGGGAAAACACTCTTTAGTTTTTAATTGGAATTTTAATTAAATAACACCTCATAATAAGAAACCTCAAAAGAATATAATTAATCATTTATTAACTAAATGAACTTTTCAAGTAATATGACACCATATGTTTATAGATAACAATAAATAGGTGTTTGTGGACATTTTAAATTACCAACCCATTTTCATAAACAAAACCCCATATATTTTAAGTACTAAGCACATATGGAAGTAAAGGAGACCTATGATGGTACCATCATTTCAACCTGGGTTCAACTAAATTTGTCCCATAACATTTTATATTATTGAAAATTTCAAATAGCCAGAATTGTTTTATCACATAAACATATCACATCAAGACTAACCTATTTGGGTAGAGCACATTTATCTCCTAAGTAAAAGGCCCTAGATAAACAACTTGGGTCTAGTTGTGCATTTACAACACTAAATAATAAATTAATATCATAAAAATATTAATTGTTATGAATAATCGTTTCAATGCGATTAATTTTAAGTCCATCAAAAATATTTGTTCGATTAAATATTTGAAGAAGTGATTTTGAGGCTTTTCATTTGATAATGGTTGGCTTGGAAAATTATTTAAGGAAGTCTTAGAATTTATTTACTTAGATTATTTATAAGTTAATTTTATTAGGACTCATAATAAAAATTAGGGGCTAACCCAAAAACTACCTAGACACTCAACCAAGGGCACATGTGGGACCTAGAGGATAATTACACCCAAGGGAAGAGCCCCAGTCAATCCCTTGGGTGGCAGGAGGCATAGCGCCCACTAGGTGAAAGTAGGGCCATGTGTAAGGCCCAAATAGTGTGAACTCCCTTAGGTGATAATATTATGGGATATAATCCAATAGATATGAGCCTCAGTGGTGGGTTTATGAATGTGTAATGGGTGAAGAACCCCATAACAGTTCAATAGAACAGTGGTCCCGGCTTTGCTATTATACCAAAGCAGAGTTTGGGAAAATTTCTTATGTGGGACACGGAGATGCATTACTATTCACTTGTATTTTCAAATTCAGATATATCATACACCATCTGATAGAAATGAAAAAATCAATTTCACTGAGCACATGTAAAAGGATCGAGACATATATAATGGACTACAGAAAATCATACAGCTTTGTTCTATATGCGAATGATTTTCACAAATTTTTTGCATGAAGTCTATTGGAAGACACAGTGATGTCACAAGAAGACAGTTCATGATGCTATCTAAAAAACATAGAACATTATAAGAATATGTAATTATAACTAATGATATAAGTTATACAAACATGATGAAATTCATACATTCATCAAATCCATTTCATGTACTAATATGTTTTTGAAAAAAGATTAATTCATCTCTGATCACGTGAAACTTCCATATATTATAGGAATCATCCCATGGATTATTCAGAATTATAAAGAGGATGATCACAGGTTAATTTCACGATTGATGAAGTGATCATGAAAAGAAATCACATGGTTTTCATGATCAAACTAGTTATATCCAACATATTCCACATTAAAGATGCTGAGATCTTATGGTGTTTGAAGAGGTCCTTGGAATGCCTTAAAAATCAAAGATAGGTGGTCTAAATTGTCCAATATAAACTGAGCCTCATTTGAGCATTGGTGCTATTTCATTTTTGATAAATTGGGGGAATCTCTTGAAACAGATCAAACCCACATACTCTAATCATGTGAAGGAGTATCCCATGAGACATCCGATCTTGTGAAGGAATTTTTAAAAGGAAGATATGGACCATATCCATTATCTCGTGAATTTGAAACCAGTGATACATCCAGATCTTGCAAACTGTTTGAGAATAACCCATGGATATACCTCCTATCACATGAAGGAAATAGAGAACATCACTTTAGTCGCATGAAGGGAATAATAACTTGCATGATCACTCATTAGAATCTCTTACACAAAGCATTTGAACAAACACGTGGATAGAACCTCCAGTCATGAAAATGTATTTGAGAAGGACAGAATGAGTGTTTCACATGATCCTTCATTCTTATATCATGTCAAGGGATGAGGATAACATGTAAGCCTCACTTGCCTTATGTGAAGGCAGTGATCAGATCACCTGAACTTGTTTACATAATGTGCTTCATGTGATATGCTGAATAATAGAAGAAAGAGAAATTTCCATGCAATACATGCAACCCCTACAATCCATTCATGCATACATAAAAAATAAATCATTTAGAAACAAATATGGATAGTACATACACATTAATACAAGCATGCATAATCAAATTGAGAAGATAAATTAAATAAAATTAAACACATAAATGTGATCATAAATACACATTCATGTGAAAAGATACCCAAAACATAATTTATAACCACATAAATAAATGTGATAAGGTTTCAAATTCCATAAAAACCATGCAGGAAGTGTACTTAATTTAAGACTAAAGCAAGGAAAAATACAGAATATATTATATCTGAGTAGACAGTATTAGAAAACTAAAGAAGATAGACTGAGCTGACATTCTAAACTATCTTTCGTTCATATAATATTCTTGAAGAAGTTGTGTGAACCACTTTCACACAAATCAATGAGTTTGGTACTTCGTCATAAAAATGAATCATATCTTGATTATTTGTTGTACTGTGGGAATTGATCGAATATAGGTGATCATATATTTATGAGCAATACCAACAAGATTTGAAAAGATACTTGAAGAGTACATGAGAAAGTTTGATCTAGAAAGCTCGGATCAAAAGATTAAATTTTTTGGATCAACACTTGAATAAATAAGGAATTCTCTCATGTGGATTCATAATAAAAGGTCTCATGTGTGACTCTGGAGCAGCATTATTTAGTGTGGATTATAGTAACACTATGGGATGTAGTATAAATAACCTACTGTGTAGATTTCAAGAGAGATATAGTGTGACTCTGTATCGACCATTGTAATTTATTATAAGATTATAGGGGAGAATCTGTGTTGGGGAGAATAAATTGCATGGAAAGTAGTAGATATTTGTATTAAACCTTGTAAATATTGTGTGTTGTGCTGTCTCTTATTAATTTTTCATATGAAGTGAGACTATGCGATATCACTAAGAAGAACTATAAAATTAACAATTTCAAGAGGTTGAATTAAAAAATAATAATTTTTAAAAAGTAAACCACTGACTCACCCCCCCCCCCACACCAACACCCCACCACCTAGTGGTTAATCCAACCTAGGGAAATACAGAAGTAAAGGCGAACTATGTGGGTCCAATAATTTCAAACTGAGTTCAACTAAATGAAAACCATAGTAGTTTATATTTTTAAAAATTTCAGACACCCTTCATGGGTTTTGTAAAGACCCTGACCCAGGTACCCAATATTCATTGGTTACTTTATTACATTGGAATAGTACATAAGGAATCGCATCCCAAAGCACCAAATAGTTTAGTTATTTTGGTAAACTAGATACAAAGAAGAAATTCACATTATATTTTAAAAAATAAAATTCACAATTAATTTCTTGGATAATGCCCTTATTCCCATTACTGTATCCCTTTATATCAATCACAAAACACTTCTTAATATCTTAAGAAAAATGAAACATAACAAATGGATGATCTCAAATTCTCGGTAAGGGTAATCAAACAGCAGAAGCTATCAATAAATAAGGCATAAAAAATATGTAAAGTTAAATAACTAAAACACATTCCATTTAATCAATAACATGATCATAATATGGAAGGAATAAATGATTATCAATTAATTGCATAAAATAATTACACAATAATGAAATATAACCATGGATATTATAATAATAGAATAATCACAAATAAAACAATAACTAATATCATAAATATCGAATTCATAATATAGGAAATCATAAATATACCTTCAAGGATTCATCCAAGACACCATACATAAACGGGTAAGTCCCCAACCAATACCTAAACTAGTTTACCTCATGATACCTTATGATGCATAGAGGGGCTATAGTAGGCCCTACACGTCACATAAAAAGTATAGGGCATTCCTAATACTAAAGTGGTGAAAAATAATCTACATAAACATTCATATAGAAAAGTAACATATGAAATGATAATACTTACCCCTATCAAATGAACAGAATCATAAACCATCTAGAGTAATATAGTTAATGGTATAAAAATAGCACAACCACAATCAAACTAATCATAAACCATTAAAAAGGAATATGAATGACATGAATAAAACATATCCCGAGTGGATCATAAGTATATTAAAGTATTTATTTCCTTGATGAATATAAATATCATTAAACGATCCTTAAAAACATTTTAAGGAAAATATACTTTTCATTTTAAAAATCACCTTTAAAAAAATTCCAAAAACATTTTGAAAATAATTTACTTTGAAAATAACCCTGAAATACATTTTTAAATATTTACAAGTGATGAGTTCATAAAATTCTATTCATTTCGTACACTATAAAACAAATATTCATTTCATATTTTCTGTAAAATCTAAATTGAAATTATTTTAAAAATGATATAAATATTTCTTTAATAACATTTATTAAATAGTAAAAATGGGGAAAAAATTCTTTCATAAATCATTTTGAAAATTTTTAAAACATTTTTCAAAAAACATGGGTTTGGGTGAAAGTGGATTTTCGAACGAAAAGAGAAAAGTCAAATTTTCTTAAAAATATTTTCTCAGTCATTTTAAGTACCAAAGATTTAAAAATGGTAATATTAATTTAAAATTCCATTAATAAATATAGAATAATAATATAGGTCAATTTAAAAAAAGGAAATATAAAATAATTCCCCCAAGGAATATGTAAACATAAACAACTTTGAATAATGATGATATTGTGAAATAATCTCTTACCACTTTGGAAACTTCTGAATCGTAAGATCTATAAAATTAATAATTATCAAATAAAATATTTAATTACATTAATATAAATAGATTCATGAAATGATATATCAAATGATAAGTATATACATCATATAAAAGAAATAAGTGGTGAATAATGCATATATCTCACAGAAGTAAAAGTGAGATGAGAAACTCTTACCTCAGGTTCGACTTTATTAAAACATGTTCAAATATATTTTATAATGTCTTTAAATACGTTATTAATTTAAACCAGAACCATATAAATATTTATTACATCTTAAATGATCCTTGTATAACATTTTACCACCTGTTAATCATCAAAATTACCTTATTTTTACTGTTTCGGGTGTTAATTGCCTTGTTTTCTCATGTTTGTTTTGTCATGAAATTCAGGGTAATATTTAATAGGATATAGATAAATCATTTAAAATATTATATTATTCTTATAAATATTATATTTAATCATTAAAAGCATCTTTATAACCATTCTTCAATGTTGAACATAGAAAATGAATCACATCGCTTCATAGAGAAGGTAAGTCATACATACGCACGAGCAACGTTATCATTTCATTAATGGATGAAATGGTATGAAAGTGGATGAAATATTAATTTTAAATAATCATTATAATATCATAATCTCCATATATATCCATTGTTTATATCATTATAACTATCCTTGTAAAGTGGGGATGAAAAATGAATTACACTGTTATGTAGAGATGGTAAGCCATAGGTACGCACGTGTGGTGCTTTCATACTTCATAGGATAGAAAAAAGGTATAATATACTTGTTTAATAATCATAATAACATCTTAGTATATATATTATACTAGATTTATTATTTCATGATGAAAACAACATAGGAATTTCATGTATAATAAGAAATAAACTTGAAAGAGTTGATAAAAATGATTACCTCTTCTTTAGTGGACTTCATTTAGTTATCTTCTTAAAGGACTTAAGGTTAGTCTTTTTAGGAGACTGGAAACTCAAAAAACTGGATAAGGAAGTTGAGAAAAAATGGATGTGACTCGGTTGATCTAGATGGCTCAAATTTTGTAAATAATGGATGGATGGGTTACCCTTTTATAATTATGTTGTAAGACACTTTAGGAATTTCTTAAAATGATATTTTTATATAAATTAATTTTCAATTACAAATGGGTAAAAACTTATTACTACAGAATATAAGATGATTATGGGTCAAAATACCTTCATAAAATAAAATTCAATAAATATTGACTAAATTTATACCCTTATCTTTTGGTTTTAACCCTTATTTAACCTTTTTATCTCTTACTATGACAACATATATTTTTTTATATTTGAAGGTCATTGTAGTTATTATAAAATAAAAAACAACTCATAAATCTATCATATATTATATTTTAAATCTTATACCAATCACTTGGAAAAATTTAATATTTTTTGGAATTTTATATCATTTAATAAAATATTATTTACAATAATATATTCATAATGTCAATTTTAAGAACTATTCCTTACTTTGAATTTTTAAAAATATAAATAAAAAAGGATAACTTTGGAAAAAATATTTTTATACATACCTAAATTGTCAAATTGATCTATAAAATTCATGTATGGCATTAATTATCTAAAATTATATTCTTTTTAATATATTTAATAACATTTATTTTATTTTTATACTAATTAAATAATTACAGTATCAGTGTTGTGTAAGAATTTGAGGTGATTATTTATTCACTGAAAATTAAAAATAAACTACCATGATGTAGATAAATCTTTAATTTTTAAAAATAATATTTATATGAAAAGATATATTATTAACAACACCATATTAAAAATGTTATAGTTATTAAAATCATGAATGTGACATCTTTGACTTTTCATTAAATAAAATACTATAAACATCATAATCTCATTAAAGTGGACATAAATGGATAAATAAATGAACCATAAATGATTATGTATGAACATTACTCATCCGATAAAATTTTCTAAGGTGTTAGGGTCATTTGATAGTCCTTATCATTTTATTTTTAACCTAAATTACCCCATTTACCCTTTACTGTGGTAACAAATATTACCAAGGTTACTATTCATATTGGTAAAAAATAAAAGGGGAATATTTTCTAAATTTGGAACTTATGAATCCAAATATGGAATCCATTTTAAAAAAATTAAAACATATAACTTGAATAATTTAATTTAAAATTAATCCCATGAAACGCAATGAAAAATAATTTTCTTGAAATATGTTTTTTTAAGCCAAAAAATAAAATTATACCAAAAAAAAGGTATAAAGATGATTAAAATATAATTAATTAAATTATAACTAACAAAAGAGTAATTAAGTTAAATTTAGATCAAAATCAAATCATTAAGGAACTTTTAATATACATATATATATATATATATTGATATTTTAAAAACAGTACATTTCATTATTCATTGGAAAATCAGTCTTGTGACAAAATTACTAAAAATTTTCTAAAATACAATTTTAATGTGATGAATTCAAAAATGATATTAGTATTATAAAATAAATTTTATGGAATATCCAAAATTTGTTATAATATTTACTCATAAAAATCAATAATTCCATTTTTGAAGAAAATATATTTTTAAAGAATAAATGACTTTAATAAAAATTTAGTTCTTACTCAAAAATAATTAATTAATAAATTAAAAATTATTTGAAAATTATATATTTCATAATGTTTTTAATAATATTCATTTATTCTATTTTAGTGGCTAGGTTATAATAATCACATAATAATATTTCATTGTTCATTTAAGATGGGTGTTGCGGGAACATAAGCTATCAAAGAGATTTATTTAAAATAAAGAGACATAATTTAAAATATTGGGGTGTTATATTCTCCCATATTTCAATAAATTGTGTCCTCATAATTTGAAATTTAACTTTTTTATTAAATTTATTAAATTTGAAAATTCTTTTGGGGGAAACTCACAATGTAAAAATGGTTAATAAAAATTCCTCTTAAAAAAGGGAATCAAAAATGTGAAGGTCACCAAAAAACTAGGATTATGATTAATATAACATTAGTAGGAAGTGAAAATATGGATATGGAAGAGAAATATGACAATAATTTTATGATAGAGAGTGATAGATGACATGTTCATTAGAAAGTTAACCATCAAAAAATCATGAATATTGTGATCTATTAAAAGACAATTGATCTCTCGTAAAGAAAAGTAAATAGATAATGTTTTTATTCCAAAAATATTTTTGATAGAGTTGAGGGATTATTTTACTATCTAGATAAAGTCCTTGAGAAAATAATATTACTTTATTTCATCCTATATAATTATCACATCCTTTGGTTATTCTTCAATCTATTTCCACTTCATTTTTTACACCTAGAGATGGATATTCAAAATAAATTTTTTTTTGAGAAGCACTTTTATCAAAAAATTCATAATTCGTATATTTAAACTTTAAATATTTACCGAAATCAAAATATTTATCACATGGTATCCAATATAATAAATCATACTTTAACCTTAAACAATAATATCCACTGTTTGAATTAATCCATTCCATAAGTAGTTAACCTTAAGGATCATCCAAAATACATCTGTCCAAATATTTAAAATGAATTTTTCTGAATTTACAAAATAAACTTAACATTAGATTGTTCCAAAACAACATAATACAACTTCTATTTTCACATACCAAATATATGAATACATTTATTCTTATAATGATCATATCAAAAATATTTTTCGAATGTACTTCTTAGATCCAATACGCAAGTATAGTAATCATTATACTTTGGTTGTATTAATAACATAAGAATGAACTTGATCCCCTTGGTTTTTAAAAGGTATATACCCTTGATGCTTGGAGAAATAATTTGAATAGTTCCCCATATCCTTACAACGGAAACATTTCACATTGGAAAATTACTTATTACCATTGAAATCAAGATCATGGTGTCTTATTTCCCAAAACTTGGAAACAAAATCCTTTTCTATTTAAACATGTACCAAGTTGTTTCCTTCCATAAGTATCTCAGGTTAAAAAATCCTTCTTTCCCTTTTTCCCTTTTTTGGATTTTTCTCTCTAATCCTCTTCTTCTCTTAATTCCCTTTTAAGTCATATGACTTAGATAATTCTTTATTTGTCTTCTTAGAACATGATATTATGTCCTCATATGATGAAAATGTTTGGGAGACTAGTTTTCTTCGAAAGATTTTCTCAAATCCATCAAAGAAATGATCATTGTTACTCTTTGGATTTTGTGCATTGATGAAATTTCCATTCCTTCCACTAGGAACTATTTATTAAAAATGGAATACAATAGATTATATCATAACATTATGATACATAATGTATAATCTCAAAAATATTGATACACATAACATAAATTGAAAATTTAGGAATAACTAATCTCTAAATCATAAGCTTAGTTTATTTGGATATATTTTAAAATTCTACCATAGGGTTTCATTTTATAATCTATTTTTTCCTATATCTAATTCCCAAGGTTTATACTACGCTTATGTTAATACCAACTATAATTAACCTAACCCTATTTTCCTAGATTCAGTGGTTACTTTATTACATTGGCAAAATATACAAGGAATTTCATCCCAAAGGAACAAATAGTTTTTTAGTATTAGTAAACTAAACACATAAATGAAATTCACATTACATTTTAAAACATAAAATTCACAAAGAATTTATTTTAGAATTAAATTATTCCATTTAATTTATCCCAACATATCAATCACAAAATACTTCCTTATATCCTATATAAAATGAAACATAAGAAAGGGGTGATCTCAAACACTCAGTATGGGTAACCTTATAGAAGATGCTATGAATAAATAATACATAAACAATATAGAAAGGTAAATACCTAAAACGCATTCCATTTAATCAATAACTTGATCATAATATGGTAGGAATAAATTATGATCAAATAATTCCATATAAATAATAACATGATAATAAAACTTAATCATTAATATTAAATTAATCAAATAATCACAAGGAAACCAATAACTAATATCTTAATAATGGAATACATAATATAGGACATCATAAATATATCATCAAGGATTCGGGTAAGACACAATATATAAATGAGTAATGCCTTAACCAATTCCCAAACTAGTTTGCCTCATGAGACCTTTGGATGCATCAAGGACCTATAGTGGTCACTGCCAATCACTTACTAAGTCCAATGAATTCCACATATGAAATGGGAGAACCATAATAAATATCAAAATTTATATTGAAAACTAACATATGAAATTCTAATACTGACCCCTATTGAATGAACATAATCATAAACCTTCCAGAGTAATATGGTGAACGGTATCAAAATAGAAAATCTGCAATAAAACTAATAATAAAATATCCAAAAAAATAATATGGATGATATAAAAACAATATATCCCTAGTGGGTCATAATTACATTAAAGGATTTATGTCATTAATGAACCAAAATACAATGAAAATATTATTAAAAAATTGAATAAAATATCCTTTTCATTTTTTAAATAACCTTTTAAAACAAAATGTTCACAAAAAAATTGAAAATACTTTCCTTTGAAAATAACCTTATATATTTTAAAAAATTTACTGGAATTATGGTATAAAATTTTGTTCATTCATACACTTTAAAACAAATATTCCTTTTATATTTTTGTTAAAATCCAAACAGACATTGTTTTGAAAACTACATGAATGTTCATTTAAAAACATTTAATAAAAAGTAAAAAATGGGTAAAAAATTATTTTATAAATCTTTTTTAAAAGTTTTAAAATATTTTTGAAAACATTTTTCAAAAAACATGGGTTTGGATGAAAATGGATTTTCGACTGAAGAGAAATAAAGTCCAATTTTCTTATAAAAATTTTATCAATTATTTTAAGTACTAAAGAGTGAAAATTGGTACAGTTACTTGAAAAAATCATGAATAAAAATAAGAAAAGAAAATAGATTTATTTGAAAATAGAAGTATCAAATAATTCCCCATAGAAATATGTAAACTTAAATAACTACGAATAATGATGAGATTGTGAAATAATCCCCTGACACTTTGGTAACTTCTGAATCATAAGCCTTATAAAAGAAATAATTATATAATGATACATTTAATTCCATGAATATAAATAGATTCATGATATGATAGATCTAATGGGAAGTATATACACTACACAAAATAAATAAGTGGTTAATAAGGCTTATATCTCACAGAAGTAAAAAATGAGTTGAGAAACCCTTACCTCAGGTCCAGCTTCCTTAAAACCTGTTCAAAACTTCTATATAATGGTTTTAACATCTTACCACACATTCATCATTAATATTTCATTATTTTTACTGTTTTAGGTTTTAATTTCCTTATTTTATCATGTTTGTTTCGTTAATAAATTCCTAGTTATATTTTATAGGATATAGATAAAATATTTACATAATTATATTAATGTTATAAATATAATATTTAATCATTAAATAAATTTTAATAACCATTCTTGAAGTTTGAACATATAAAATGAATCACATCACTTTGTAGATATGGTAAGTCGTGTGTACATACGAGTGACGGTATCATTCCATTAATAGGTGAAACAATAAAAAAGTGGGTGACATATTAATTTTATAGAATAAATATAATGTCACAATTACTATTTATATCAATTATTTCAATCATTATAACCATCATTTTAAAGTGGTGATAAAAAATGAATTACACCGCTATGTGAAGGCAGAAAGACGTACGTATGCACGTGCGGTGCTTTCATTTTTCAAAGGATGGATAAAAGGTAGAATAAAGTTTTTTCATAATAATAATAAGATCTTCTTATATATATGATACAAGATTTATTATTTTAGTATGGAAACAACACATGAATAGGATGTAGAAGAAGAAATAAACTTGGAAAGGTTGATAACAATTGAAAGGACCCCAACCCGAGTTGCCCGGAACTGGTGCCATATGTTAATAAATTGGTATGTTTAAAAGAATGTTGTATACAAAAGGATTTAATAGTTTAGTATTTTTGGAAAACCATATACAAAAATAATATTTTCATTACAACATGAAAACAAAAAAAATAGTGCAACTCCATTGGAAATACTCATAAACTCTTAGATTATTCCTACAAGCCATTCCTAAAAATATTCATGTATTTCAGAAAAATCCAAAAAAATAACCCTAACCATTTTTAGATGTGTAGAATTAAAAAATAAACTCCATTTTATGAAAATAATTTTATAATTTTGAGAAATTTAATCTTTTATTAAAATCATCATTTACTCAAAAATTCAGTTTTTTAAAGTTAAAACTGATTTTATAACACCCTGAAAAATTCACAAAGGTCTTATTAGATTATCCTAAAATCATAGAAAAATAAAATATTTACATATGAATACATTTTAGGAAAATGAATTTCCTTTTAAATCAATTTTTTAATTACAAAAATCTAATTAAATATTTATTACTCACAAAAACACCAACACTAATTAATTTTTAAAACATTCACTTACTTGTACGATGATATAATTATATCATACTTTCATTTATAAGATTCATAAATTTTATTTATAATCTCATGGATGAGGTTTCCATTTATTTGGTCAATTTACTATTCATAAGGGTCATATTACTATTTATAAGGGTATGTTACTATTCCAAAGGGTCAAGTTATTATTCACCAAAATATTAAGTTGATCCTATCAAACTCTAAATATCTTACTAATCACAACCATGTATGGCCATTGTTTGAAATTAAAAACACAGAAATGGAATATTTATATATCTTTAGGTTATAACTATCTTTTTTTAAAAACTACAATAACAAAGTTTCGTTTCATAGAGACTCGGTGTTGTGTGCATTGCATTTTATATTAAATTTATTTGTAAATCCATAGGGTGTTACATTCTCCCATCCAAAAAAATCATCCTTGAAATTACCAAAATTTTACCTCATAAAAATATTTGGGTAAATCTTCATCATAAGTTCCTTTGGCACTCATGTCGCGTCTTCAATTTTATGATTTTTCCAAATTACTTTTACCATCTAAGTCATTTGATTCCTCAACACCTATTCATTAGTGTCTAGAATCCGGATAGGCTCTTTATAGTAAGATAAGTCAGGTTCCAATTCTATTCCTTGAGAAGTGAGTACATGCGTTGGGTCTGGCATGTACTTCCTTAACAAGAAGAAGAAAAACACATTGCATACCTTAGAAAGGCTAGGTGAAATTATCAAATGATAAGCCACAGCTCTGATTCTCTACATTATTTGTAAAGACCCGTAAAATTC
The DNA here is from genome assembly GCA_963277665.1 of Viscum album. Taxonomy (NCBI): domain Eukaryota; kingdom Viridiplantae; phylum Streptophyta; class Magnoliopsida; order Santalales; family Viscaceae; genus Viscum; species Viscum album. The sequence continues at coordinate 1,398,442,966 of OY728121.1, read as the reverse complement.
AAGGGAATTTTTTTTCTTAAATTTCTTTGGAATTTTACAAGAGCGCTGTTTCAGACGGCACCTGATTCCGAGGCCCGGAGTGCCCGGAATTAATTTCCGAAGTTTGGCTCGGGTACGTTCAGTGAACGAACGAGCGGGATTTCCTAACTTTTGATCTGGTGCTCGGAATTGAAATCCGAGGACACCGATGAACTCGTAGCGCCGATATTCGCTTAAAGAGACCTTTCCGGAAGATGCGTTTGTTGCGGGTTGAAAGTTAGTTTTGGGGATTAAAAGATAAGTAAAATAAAATTTTGTGTGTGAATTTTATTTTATTCATGGTTGTTAGACTCTCTCATGGGAAGTTGTTGGTGGGGCCCACAACCACCCAACTTCCCATGTGTGGTTATGAGGGAGGTGGGGCCCACACGAGCCCCCACCTTTTCAAATTTCCTAACTCCTCATTAAACTCCCATTTATTAATTTGACAACTTGTGTAATTTATTACATGAGTTAGTTTTATTTTCAAACTCTTGGAATTCAAGTGTCATGTGGAGTTAAGGTTGGAAACTCAATAAACTTAAGTTATAACTTAAGATTTAAATGAGGAGAATTAAATGAAGTGGTTTGGATTTCAAACCTTTGAAATTCCAAACCCTTCTATTTAATTCATGGTTTAGTTTCCTTTGTTTGTTTTTTTTTGGGTTTTGCTCTGCGGAGAGGAAAAGAGGGAGGCTTCTTGTGAGTTCTTCCTCCACGACGAAGAACGCGGCGACCTTCTTCCACGACGTCGGACTGCAACGCGTTGGATTTCCTCCACGACGCCGCAACGCATCCTTTCCGCGACGTGCCTCTCGCAGCGAACCCACGTCCGTCTACCGCGACTCCATAACCGCGATGCCGACGACGTCTTCCTCCGTGACGTCCGACTTCCGCGACACTCATCTCCCGCGGCCGTTGACGAACGCCGAGTTGTTAATTGAGGTAGGGGTTCTTGAGTTCGTTGTTTACATTTTAATTGACATCCCTCAAGTATTTCTAAGCCACTTGATATCAAACTAACGGGAGGAGGCCGGTCTGCACAAACACGGCCGATCCTCCTCCATCGTGGTTTAGTTTTATTATGGTTTGAAGCGGGGTAACGCGGTACCATTGCACCGCGCGAAAAGAATTATTTAAGGCCAGTTTGGGTCACGACGAAGAACCGCGACGCTATAATGCCGCGCCTTTGAGAACGGATGAGACCGCGGCCGGAGTCGGGCCGTGGCGGTGGGGCGCGACGTCATTACGCTACGAAAATCTTGCAAGGACCGAACAAGAAGGACGGCCGGAAAAACCGGCCACCGGCGGAAAAAGAAGAACTGCGGCTGGACGGCCACGGCGAAACACCAAGAGGCGGCCGGCCACGCCGGCCGCCGGTTATCAGAACAGCCGCGGCCCTATGGCCGCGGCGGAGGAGCTAGGGGCGGCCGGCCTCGCCGGCCGCCGGGAATCAGGAAGGGCCGCGGTCCTATGGCCGCGGCGGAGCAGCCAGGGGCGCCGGCCTTGCCGGCGCCGGAGATCGGGTGGGCCGCGACTCTACGGCCGCGGCGGAATAACCAGGGGCGGCCGGCCACGCCGGCCGCCGGAAACCGAGGAGGAGCCGCGGCTACAGTCGCGGCGGAGAAGAGAAGGCGGCCGGCCGCGCCGGTCGCCGGTTTGCTCGGAGGCGGGACCCGCAGGTCCCGCGGGTGGACAAACGGCCGGCTTCAATGCCGGCCGTGCTTTAATTTCCGGGGGTTTGAAACCCCCGGCAGCCGAGGAACGGGCCCCCCTCACGTGGGGGGGCGTTGATTGAAGTCACGGGGGGCGGCGCCCCCCGTTTCGCGCGAAACCACGCGCTCGGCCAAGCTGGCCGAGCGGTTCTGAGCGGCCGGGCCGCGCGACCGGCCGGGCCGGGTCGCGCAGGCCGGGCCGGTTTGTGCCGGCTGGGCCGGACCGCCCAGCCGGGCCGGGCCGAGCCAACCGGGCCGGGCCACGCGGAACCGGGCCGGACCCGGACCCGGTTCGGGCCGACCCGGATCGGACCGGTTCAGGGGGTACTGTGCCGGGCCGGGCCGGGCCCAGACCCCCCGTTTTCGGACCTTTTCAGTCAAAAGCTCATAACTTGAGCTGTAGACCTCCGAACGACGAACCGTCTGCGGCAACGCGATCCTTGGATCGAGACGGTCGTTTCGGTATATCGCACTCAAGGTTTCGGATTACTTTGAGTTCGGCCGGGTTGGTTCGTTCACGAAACCAACCGGGCCTTCGGAGCGGAAACGCTCATATCTTGAGCCACGAACGTCCGATGGACGCGCCGTCAGTCGCGTTGTGTTCCTCTTAGTGAGACGAATCTTTTGTCATACTCCGCCCGAGGTTTGGACGCAGGTGGAGTACGGTCGGGTTGGTTTTGCCTTAAAAACCAACCGGGCCCCGGAGACGAAAATGCCAATAACTCTCAGACCGGGCGTCCGATCGACGCGCCGTCTGTTGCGTTGAGTTCCTGTTGACGATACGGGACTTTTGGATACATCAACTCCGGTCTTCGTGACAGTTGATGTATCAGCCTCTCGGCTCGTGGAGCGGACCCTCCGAACGAGCTTGCTGTGTGCGGGAACCCTAGTGCTGGCTGCGACTGTTACTGTGACGACTACTACTACTGTGACTGTGACTGCGACGACGACAGTACAGAGATCCTGTGTGGATTCGACGACGACGACTACAACACTCAGCGATCCTATGTGGAACAGTGCTACCGAACCTGTGTGAGCTGAATCTTCTGTTGACCTTGGGCGGTGGAGCGCTTGGGTGTAGCGGCGGACCCGTGGTACTTGACAGTGGTGGTGCGCTTGGATGCAGCAGCAGACCCTTGGCGGTGGAGCGCTTGGTTGTAGCGGCGGACCCGCGATACTTTACGGAGTGTGTGTGCTTGGTTGTAGCGACAGACCCGCGACGGTGGAGACGAGCGTGCAGAGTACGGAGACCGTGTAGCCGGCTGAGACCTAACGACTGCTTGACCGACTCGACTTGGAGTGAGTCGACTAGCCCAGTGGACGGAGCGCCCGGTATTTGGCGGCAGACCCACGGCGGACGGAGCGCCTGGTAGTTGGCAGCAGACCCGCGGTACTCGACAGGAGGAGTACCTCAGTAGGCTATCTGGGTAGCGCCCGGTATTTGGCAGCAGACCCTCAGCGGACGGAGCGCCTGGTAGTTGGCAGCAGACCCGCAGTACTCGACAGGAGGAGTACTTCAGCAGTCATAGGTTAGTGAGCAGTACCTCGGAGTCGTGACAGGACTATTGCACACTTCAGAGACGGGGCTCTTCAGCAGCTACGGTTTCGATAATGAAAATCCTGGTTTGAGCTGAGTCAATGATCTTTGTGTTTCCTCATGATTGAGATGGGTCGCTTGATAACCTAGGTATATGTATGGGCATATACCTGGGTAATGGTTATCCGTTGATTTCATAAACTTGTTATAAACCGTGTGGACTTGTACTGTTATCCTATGTGGATTTTACTGTTTACTCTTCTTTGTGGTTTGGGTTGTTCTTGGGCTCGGTGTTGGAACCGAACGGAAATTGGTGACATAGGTATATGTATGGGCATATACCTAATCAATACTGGATGTTACTTCGTGATTGTATCCTTCATATGGTTTATCCTTTGTGAATTTCGGGAGACCTTCGAGGGTCTCGGGGTCCCTACTGAGTATCTTGTACTCACCCCTGCACGGGCTATGCCCGCACTTCGTTGTGTTGGTTGCAGACGACGGACAGCGCTGACTGCGGTTGAGGCTTTCGGAGTAGGTCGGTACACGGAAGGGGACCACTGAGCGGGACGTGCTCGGAGCGGACAGTTGGACCCGAGGAGTTTTGGAGCTATCTGTACCTACCCTTCAGGTAGGATCCGTGGTGGACGATCCAGGAGCTGAGCCATCTGTACCTACCCTTCAGGTAGGAAACGAGGAGGACGTCCCAGGAGCCGCTTGTACTTTCAGTTGCTGTTTTCCCTTTCGAGTTGTACTTTACTTTACAGTTGGGCTTGTATTTCCGGCCCCTTTACATCAGCACAGTTGTTCTAGTTTTGTGTACTGCTTTACTTCCGCTTGTTACTCTGAGGTGCTTGTTTACTTTATTAAGGCAATGCCTTCCCTTTTTACTGGGATTTTACGCCTTGGTGCTAGTCGCCAGCCCCTGGCCTATGGAAGGCGGGCTTGGGGTAGTCACGGCACGGGCCCCGAGGGCGGGTCATGACAAATTGGTATCAAAGGAGTTCGGTTCTACCGCAAACTCTGATCTTTTCTATGTGAAGCAATAATGTTTAGCGTATTGAGTGTGGTTATCAGTCCAGGGAGTCCAGTGTTGGTGCGGCGGCCGACATATCCAGACACCAGGACCCTGACTTCTGATTTCCGACTTAATGCACGAAAACATTGATTGCGTGTGTGTTTCCTAAAAGGTTTAAAGTCAGCTCAAACCAGGTCAGCTCACCAGGTATAAATCGTTGACCGTGACGCAACTGTTCAGGATGTCACCATGCAGATAGTTAGCTGGAGTTCTGAGAGAGTTCTCGATGATGGCCCACCGAGCAGCGAGACTCCGGTGCAGGGCCCTTTTTCAGTGTTGGCACCTTCGGGTGGTGTACCAGCAGCAGCACCACCCGTTAGGCAGCAGATGCCACTAGCTGACGGTGCACGCTAGCAGAGCGCGATGCACGAGTTCCAGCAGTAGAGGCCTCTGAGGATACAAGGCGAGACAGATTTCCCAGGCAGCAGTGGACTGGATGGAGGCGGTTGCTAGAGTTCTACGTCTAGCTTGGATACTAGTAGAGTGGATGATGATCTTAGCTTCTGTTGTTTCCAGTGAGTGACCATGAGGTTAGTTCTTATAGTAATGAGGCTTCGGTACGCGAACCGATACCTGGGATAGTACCTACGGGTAGTGCGCCAGCTATGTCACTACCTGTTGGTCAGTAGACACTACCGGCGGTACCGGTAGCAGAGAATCACAGGCTTAGTGCCTTACATATGTTTTAGCACCAGATATCCCTCAAGTTTCGAGGTGAGCCTGACTCGTAGGCGGCTGAGGACTGGCTTGAGGAGGTGGTTGTGAGTTTTCTGGAGCTAATACAGCTTCGACAGTACGACATGTCGGAAGCAGATCACTCAACGTGGCTTACCAATCAATCTTGGTACTCGTTGGTTACGTTGTGATCAGATCTTTAGACTCGAACTTCTGAGCGAAGTGTGTCTAAAGGACATCCGAACCATTACTTTTCCTCTATGCATTCCTACCTGTGCTAGGATGCTAGAGAGAACCTTTGTGGTTGTGAACGTTAGCAGTGAAAGGCAGGAAACTAGCGCCAGTCTCAGAGACTCGGGCGTGTAAAATGTTTCAGGAGGAGGAAGTGCTAAGGACAGATGAATCTGCAGGGTAGCAGACGTGGAAGCGGAGCTTGGAGAGCAGCATGTGGTGGTGTACATTTCGACATGTTACGACCACCCGACTTAGTAGTCCCCGCCAGGCTCAGGGAGCAGGAGGGCTGGGGAGGAGAATAGTTGCATTGCGGTCAAGGAGTGTGACCCAGGAGCTCTAAGAATGATTCGGGGTACGAATTATGTCTACTATGAGTTGCCATATCTATAGACATAGGAACCAATCATTCTACCCTTCCACGAATCATGTCCCAGACCTAGAGGTTCCGAGTAAGCCGTAGACTTGACCCTCACGTCTGGAGATACCTTTGGGAGGAGACTCGATAATCACACTTACGCTGACGGTGTGATTTGACCTCGAGGCGAGAGTTTCGGTTGGAATCTCTTGGTGGCAGTGTAGAGGCCTTACGACGTTGATCTGGGTATGGTTTTGATTCACAAATCATACCCCGGTTGACTGTTTTAGGCAAACGTCGGAATAGGTTTTCCTTGGTCGGCGAAAAGGAAACCCTCGGCAGCACATGTTAAACTCAGGCATAAGAGGGTGTGACCGATCACTCTTGAGTTGGTCAACCCTACCCTTGTGGCAGCAGGAGTTTTGAGTTTCAGTTCTAACCTAAAAAGGGAAACCTCTTGAGTTCGAGGGTGACGAACACGTTCTTATACGGTCTCACCCCCATGAAGTTTCGGAGATGTGGCCGAGGTGGCATGTTATCTCCGAAGTTCGATGGACCCTTTTGATCTTCAGCAGGGTAGGCGAGGAGGTTTACCGCTTGACCCTACCACCTCAGTCGCACCGGGTGCTTAATGTCCACCACGTGTCTCAGCTGTGGAGTTACATGTATGTTTCTTCACACGTCATCGACCCCGGGGAGTTGGACGTCGATGACAGGGCGACAAGCACAGAGGTTCTAGTAGAGATCGAGGATCGACAGGAGCAGGTTCTACGTGAACGGTTTCTTCCTCTGGGGTGCTTCTCGGGTAGCACGAGGTCTTCAGGTGAGCATATGGGAGCGTAAAGCTCAGTTGCGTGCTCAGTACTACCTTGTTTCCCTTAAGTGTGAGTTGAAGCTTTACGGGGACGTAAAGCCCTGAGGTGGGAGTAATGTAAAGACCCGTAAAATTCAAGGGAATTTTTTTTCTTAATTTTTTTTGGAATTTTACAAGAGCGCTGTTTCAAACGGCACCTGATTCCGAGGCCCGGAGTGCCCGGAATTAATTTCCGAAGTTTGGCTCGGGTACGTTCAGTGAACGAACGAGCGGGATTTCCTAACTTTTGATCCGGTGCTCGGAATTGAAATCCGAGGACACCGATGAACTCGTAGCGCCGATATTCGCTTAAAGAGACCTTTTCGGAAGTTGCGTTTGTTGCGGGTTGAAAGTTAGTTTTGGGGATTAAAAGATAAGTAAAATAAAATTTTGTGTGTGAATTTTATTTTATTCATGGTTGTTAGACTCTCTCATGGGAAGTTGTTGGTGGGGCCCACAACCACCCAACTTCCCATGTGTGGTTATGAGGGAGGTGGGGCCCACACGAGCCCCCACCTTTTCAAATTTCCTAACTCCTCATTAAACTCCCATTTATTAATTTGACAACTTGTGTAATTTATTACATGAGTTAGTTTTATTTTCAAACTCTTGGAATTCAAGAGTCATGTGGAGTTAAGGTTGGAAACTCAATAAACTTAAGTTATAACTTAAGATTTAAATGAGGAGAATTAAATGAAGTGGTTTGGATTTCAAACCTTTGAAATTCCAAACCCTTCTATTTAATTCATGGTTTAGTTTCCTTTGTCTGTTTTTTTTTGGGTTTTGCTGTGCGGAGAGGAAAAGAGGGAGGCTTCTTGTGAGTTCTTCCTCCACGACGAAGAACGCGGCGACCTTCTTCCACGACGTCGGACTGCAACGCGTTGGATTTCCTCCACGACGCCGCAACGCATCCTTTCCGCGACGTGCCTCTCGCAGCGAACCCACGTCCGTCTACCGCGACGCCATAACCGCGATGCCGACGACGTCTTCCTCCGTGACGTCCGACTTCCGCGACACTCATCTCCCACGGCCGTTGATGAACGCCGAGTTGTTAATTGAGGTAGGGGTTCTTGAGTTCGTTGTTTACATTTTAATTGACATCCCTCAAGTATTTCTAAGCCACTTGATATCAAACTAACGGGAGGAGGCCGGTCCGCACAAACACGGCCGATCCTCCTCCATCGTGGTTTAGTTTTATTATGGTTTGAAGCGGGGTAACGCGGTACCATTGCACCGCGCGAAAAGAATTATTTAAGGCCAGTTTGGGTCACGACGAAGAACCGCGACGCTATAATGCCGCGCCTTTGAGAACGGATGAGACCGCGGCCGGAGTCGGGCCGTGGCGGTGGGGCGCGACGTCGTTACGCTACGAAAATCTTGCAAGGACCGAACAAGAAGGACGGCCGGAAAAACCGGCCACCGGCGGAAAAAGAAGAACCGCGGCTAGACGGCCACGGCGAAACACCAAGAGGCGGCCGGCCACGCCGGCCGCCGGTTATCAGAACAGCCGCGGCCCTATGGCCACGGCGGAGGAGCTAGGGGCGGCCGGCCTCGCCGGCCGCCGGGAATCAGGAAGGGCCGCGGCCCTATGGCCGCGGCGGAGCAGCCAGGGGCGCCGGCCTTGCCGGCGCCGGAGATCGGGTGGGCCGCGGCTCTACGGCCGTGGCGGAATAACCAGGGGCGGCCGGCCACGCCGGCCGCCGGAAACCGAGGAGGAGCCGCGGCTACGGCCACGGCGGAGAAGAGAAGGCGGCCGGCCGCGCCGGCCGCCGGTTTGCTCGGAGGCGGGACCCGCAGGTCCCGCGGGTGGACAAACGGCCGGCTTCAATGCCGGCCGTGCTTTAATTTCCGGGGGTTTGAAACCCCCGGCAGCCGAGGAACGGGCCCCCCTCACGTGGGGGGGGGGGTTGATTGAAGTCACGGGGGGCGGCGCCCCCCGTTTCGCGCGAAACCACGCGCTCGGCCAAGCCGGCCGAGCGGTTCTGAGCGGCCGGGCCGCGCGACCGGCCGGGCCGGGTCGCGCAGGCCGGGCCGGTTTGTGCCGGCTGGGCCGGACCGCCCAGCCGGGCCGGGCCGAGCCAACCGGGTCGGGCCACGCAGAACCGGGCCGGACCCGGACCCGGTTCGGGCCGACCCGGATCGGACCGGTTCAGGGGGTACTGGGCCGGGCCGGGCCGGGCCCAGACCCCCCGTTTTCGGACCTTTTCAGTCAAAAGCTCATAACTTGAGCTGTAGACCTCCAAACGACGAACTGTCTGCGGCAACGCGATCCTTGGATCGAGATGGTCGTTTCGGTATATCGCACTCAAGGTTTCGGATTACTTTGAGTTCGTCCGGGTTGGTTCGTTCACGAAACCAACCGGGCCTTCGGAGCGGAAACGCTCATATCTTGAGCCACGAACGTCTGATGGACGCGCCGTCCGTCGCGTTGTGTTCCTCTTAGTGAGACGGATCTTTTGGCATACTCCGCCCGAGGTTTGGACGCAGGTGGAGTACGGTCGGGTTGGTTTTGCCTTAAAAACCAACCGGGCCCCGGAGACGAAAATGCCAATAACTCTCAGACCGGGCGTCCGATCGACGCGCCGTCTGTTGCGTTGAGTTCCTGTTGACGATACGGGACTTTTGGATACATCAACTCCGGTCTTCGTGACAGTTGATGTATCAGCCTCTCGGCTCGTGGAGCGGACCCTCCGAACGAGCTTGCTGTGTGCGGGAACCCTAGTGCTGGCTGCGACTGTTACTGTGACGACTACTACTACTGTGACTGTGACTGCGACGACGACAGTACAGAGATCCTGTGTGGATTCGACGACGACGACTACAACACTTAGCGATCCTACGTGGAACAGTGCTACCGAACCTGTGTGAGCTGAATCTTCTGTTGACCTTGGGCGGTGGAGCGCTTGGGTGTAGCGGCGGACCCGTGGTACTTGACAGTGGTGGTGCGCTTGGATGCAGCAGCAGACCCTTGGCGGTGGAGCGCTTGGTTGTAGCGGCGGACCCGTGATACTTTACGGAGTGTGTGTGCTTGGTTGTAGCGACAGACCCGCGACGGTGGAGACGAGCGTGCAGAGTACGGAGACCGTGTAGCCGGCTGAGACCTAACGACTGCTTGACCGACTCGACTTGGAGTGAGTCGACTAGCCCAGTGGACGGAGCGCCCGGTATTTGGCCGCAGACCCACGGCGGACGGAGCGCCTGGTAGTTGGCAGCAGACCCGCGGTACTCGACAGGAGGAGTACCTCAGTAGGCTATCTGGGTAGCGCCCGGTATTTGGCAGCAGACCCTCAGCGGACGGAGCGCCTGGTAGTTGGCAGCAGACCCGCAGTACTCGACAGGAGGAGTACTTCAGCAGTCATAGGTTAGTGAGCAGTACCTCGGAGTCGTGAAAGGACTATTGCACACTTCAGAGACGGGGCTCTTCAGCAGCTACGGTTTCGATAATGAAAATCCTGGTTTGAGCTGAGTCAATGATCTTTGTGTTTCCTCATGATTGAGATGGGTCGCTTGATAACCTAGGTATATGTATGGGCATATACCTGGGTAATGGTTATCCGTTGATTTCATAAACTTGTTATAAACCGTGTGGACTTGTACTGTTATCCTATGTGGATTTTACTGTTTACTCTTCTTTGTGGTTTGGGTTGTTCTTGGGCTCGGTGTTGGAACCGAACGGAAATTGGTGACATAGGTATATGTATGGGCATATACCTAATCAATACTGGATGTTACTTCGTGATTGTATCCTTCATATGGTTTATCCTTTGTGAATTTCGGGAGACCTTCGAGGGTCTCGGGGTCCCTACTGAGTATCTTGTACTCACCCCTGCATGGGCTATGCCCGCACTTCGTTGTGTTGGTTGCAGACGACGGACAGCGCTGACTGCGGTTGAGGCTTTCGGAGTAGGTCGGTACCCGGAAGGGGACCACTGAGCGGGACGTGCTCGGAGCAGACAGTTGGACCCGAGGAGTTGTGGAGCTATCTGTACCTACCCTTCAGGTAGGATCCGTGGTGGACGATCCAGGAGCTGAGCCATCTGTACCTACCCTTCAGGTAGGAAACGAGGAGGACGTCCCAGGAGCCGCTTGTACTTTCAGTTGCTGTTTTCCCTTTCGAGTTGTACTTTACTTTACAGTTGGGCTTGTATTTCCGGCCCCTTTACTTCAGCACAGTTGTTCTAGTTTTGTGTACTGCTTTACTTCCGCTTGTTACTCTGAGGTGCTTGTTTACTTTATTAAGGCAATGCCTTCCCTTTTTACTGGGATTTTACGCCTTGGTGCTAGTCGCCAGCCCCTGGCCTATGGAAGGCGGGCTTAGGGTAGTCACGGCACGGGCCCCGAGGGCGGGTCGTGACATTATTTCAAAAGTACCAAAGTACCACAGGCTCAGTTTCCCTTTCTTCTTGAATCTTATAATACTCTTCCATGGAGATACTTTCTAGAAAATATGATCTCCCAATTAAAATTCCAAATCCTTAGATTATTAACATATCTCTTTTTCCATCTTTGAGATGCTTTGATATGGGTATGAATAGTATTTACATTTGATGTTGTTTCCTCTGCAAGATCTGGGCCTACAATCTTCCTTTCACTAACTTCATCCCAATATGTTGGTCTATGACATCTCTTTCTATAAAATGCTTCATATAGTGCCATTTGAATACTTGAATGGAACTATTATTGTAGAAAAATTTGACTAAAGGAAAATAGTGATCCCACATACCTTGAAAGTCTATGGATCATGATGTCAACATGTCTAATAATTTTTTAATGGTCCTTTGAGATTTCTCATTAGTTTGAGGGTGATAATCATCACTCAAACGAATATCAGTATCCAAATCTTTCTGAAGACTTTCCCATAATTTTGATGTAAATCATGGATCATGATCAGACACAACTGAGAGTGGTTCTCCATAAAGTCTTTAAACTTCACTAACATAGAGTCATACAAGGCACTCCTGTGTAAAATCCTCCCATATAGTGACGAAATGTGCAGATTTGGTAAGTTGATGAAGAATTACCCATACTACATCATTCTTTATTGGAGTTTTGGATAATATAGTGACAAAATCCATAGTAATGTCATCCCATTTCCATATAGAAATAGGAAGAGGTCGCATGAATCTCCTAGGTTGTTGTCTTTCGGCCTTCACCTATTGACAGAACAAACATCTCGATACATAATCTACAATTTCACGCTTCATATTATCCTACCAGAAATGTTCCTTTAAATATCTATACATCTAAGTGCTACCAGAGTGTATAGGGAAATTCGTTCCATGGTAATCAACGAATAACTCTAATTTTAGATCAGGTATAGACGAAACATATATCCTCCTCCCAAATTTCAGAATTCTATCATCATATACAAATTCTTTCAACTTACCATAATTTACAGCATTAAATTTATTTTGAATAATCTCCTCATCAGGCTGAGAACTTTTAATCCTTTATATTAAATATTTTTGTGCAACCAATTGAAAAATTAATTATGTTTCACCTTCTTTGATAATTCCCATATCCATATTTACTATATCCATGAACACAGGATCCCTTTAGATCCTCATTTTTTTAGAACTCCATGATCCTTCCTTCTCAATGCATCTTCCACCTTATTTTCCTTCCCTAGGTGGTAATTTATGGAACAATCATAATCCTTCAGTAGCTAAATCCATTACCTTTTCCTCATGATGAGTTATTTCTGTGAGAAGATATATTTCAAGCTATTGTGATATGTTTATATATCACATATTTCACTATAAAAATAATGTCTCCATATCTTTAGGGAAAATATTATAGATTCCAACCCAAGATCATGAGTTGGATAGTTTGTTACAATAGTTTTTAACTACCTTAATGTATAGGCAATAACTCTATCATTATGCATAAGGACACATCTAATTCCTTACTTTGATGAAACACTATAAATCAAAAAACACCACTTCCTGGTGGTAGATTCAGGGTTATATCATTCACTAATATCCTCTTAAATTCTTCAAAACACTCATCACATTCTTTAGTCCATACGAACTTATCCCCTTTACAAGTAAGCTTGGTTAATGGGTTAGCAAATCGGACAAAGTTCTGAACAAAATTCCAAAAATAACTTGTTATGTAACATCCCATTACGTTTTCAGGTACTTTTTAATGTCTCTAAGTGCCTCTATTTTGGAGTAGTGATTTGGGGGTTCGTTTGGGAGAAATTTTAAGTGAAACAAAAAGGAAATGGCTTGTGCACGATTCGCGCACGGCTTGATAAACCGTGCGACCAAACTGTGCCATCCTAGCAGCACTGGACAGTGGGGTACACATGGTGTGCGCATGGTTTGGTAAAATTTTCAACTAAACTGTGTGGTCCAGCAACCCTGGACACTAATATCCGCACGGTGTATGCACGGATTGATAAACCGTGCGGAAAAACTGTGCGGCCACTTAAAGTTAGATCCTTAAATTGTGTATCTCGTCCGTTTTGCCTCTAAGTACTTAGTTTTTCCTCCTATGTGGCCCTAACTCGGGATTTGACTTCTCTCAAGGTCAGAGAAGGTTCTCCCATCATTCCGGAGGTGATATGAAGGCTCATCTTGGTGAATCGAAGCGGGATTCTCAAGTTTTGTGATCGTTCTTCTTCTTTCTTGTTCAGTTTCTTAGATCTACATAGATCTACTTATTCCCTCCTCTTGGTTTCTTAGATCTACGCCCGTTATGGGTAGATCTAAGTTTTTAGATGCCAAAATGATGAGTTTTGGTCTTGATCTTGCTAGGAGAAGGGATCTAGGACGGGTTCTTGGAGAATCAACCGGGATTCTTTAGTTTTCTTCGTCTGTTGTGGTTTTGGTCCAAACCCTTGAGGTAGGTGGTTCTGTCCCGACTTGCCAAATTGTTTATCTTTGTATTGATTGATTTATTTCAATTGTTGATTTAAATTCAATTTCTTTATTATTCTTTCAAATAAATTTTTAAAACTTGATTCCATTGAATTGAGATATTTGAAATGGTTTTGGCATGGAAATTTGGAAAACCCCAATTCCATTGAATTGGGTGTGTGTTATGGAAATGGTTTCAATTAAATTGTTTAATTTAATTATGGAAACATATTGTGGATTTGATGGAAATGGTTTCAATTAAATTGTTGATTTTTATTGTGGAAATAAATTGTATGATGTTGGAATTGGTTTTGAATGGATTTGAAACTGGTGAAAATGGCTTAAAATGTTTTGATATAAACTCATTGGTTTTATCTTCTAAAAAGGCATGTTTTTTAATAAAACCTATTGTGGTTTTAAATGGAATAGAATTGGCACTTTGAAATGGAATAATTGGATTGATCGTATTTTAAGCATTCTTAAAATAGTTCGCCCATAATGAAAGAGCGCATTCAAGCCTTAGGTAGTTAGTGAGTTATTTGGATACACTCTACGATACGACAACGTTCTAAAACATACTTGTGGAGGGTCACATCCCTGATGGGTTGGTGACAAGTATCCTTTGTCCTGTGTCATAGGGACGTGTGTATACACATTTTTCTAAGTTCACATAGAGATTTCGGAATCTCATAACTGATTAATACTATCGTACCTTTTGGCAGATGACCGTGTTGCTCGCCTGAATATTTATATTTGTGATATAAATGTGTGTCAATGATTTTGAACTGTTTTACATTCCTCCTGAATTTATATGAACTGTTTTATATAAATGTTTTATTTAATCAATTTTTTTAGAAATGTTCCAACATTTTGTAAAGTCTTTCTTTAATGTATTTATTTCCATCCTTTGAAAATGAATAGCATGATTTGTTGAAATATGATTTTGAAATTTCCAAACCTATTTATTTGAAAATTTAAAACTTTTCTTTGGATAATCTCTAATTGGTATCATTTATGGAATCCCTGTTGGTATCCTATTGGGCTTAGGCTCACACCCTACTTTTGCCTTCGGGTGTTTGTAGACTTCCTTTTTCCAGGTTCGTGCAAGGGGAAAGGATCACTTGGAGGTGGATCCAGCTGTTGAGTTTTCAACGTGGTGAGTTGTGTCCTTGGGGGATTTGGGGTTGTTTTCCTATTTTATGTACTTGGGTTGTAGTACCTTGGGATTTTTGTGCCTCTTTGTTTTCTGGTACAATGGTCCCAGTGGAGTTCCTTTGTTATGAATAATGTTTGTTTTACTCTTGCTTCCGCATTATTGTGTAAAAATCATTCCCACTTGTATGTTGTACGATGCCAGGTTCTAGTCGCTGAACCTTGGGGATCGAGAACACCCTTCGGGTTATGTCAGGGTCGGCTCGGTTATCGGGTTACCAGGGTACCCAGGCTGGTTCGTGACAAATTGGTATCAGAGGGAGAGGTTGGTTAAGCATCTTGACTTGATGACAGTATGCTTTTGAGTTTCCTTGTTGGGACTTAGGAGGTAGTTGTAATTGAGTGTCTGGCCAGATCTCACCACAATGAACCTTAAGTCACCAGGGTTGGTTAGGTAAATATGACTTGTGTATTAGTTCTAGTATTTTCCCTCCTTTTATTTGGATAGAGTGGAATCCAAATCTTGTTATTCCTTCTATTCGGAATAGATTTCCTCATTACTTAGGTTGAGTGTTAATATAATGTCTTCTTTGTTGTCTACTGATGTTGTGTTGCATCATGCCTCTGAGAAGATGTGGAAATCAGATCCAAAAAGAGGCTGCTGCTGAATCTCAGCAACCAAGTCCTACTGTGGATCCGAGTCTGGTTGAGGTGATTGTTCGCATTGTCCAAGCTCTGGGACAGGCACCACCTCCAGTTCCTATTCAGACTCCAGCTATAGATCCCCAAAGTGATATTCTCTGAAATCGTTCCCAGGAGTTCCTATGCCAAAATCCACCAGTCTTCAAAGGCTCCACTGATCCCCAACATGCTGAGGAATGGTTGAGCAAGATTGAACATTTTTTTGGGTTCTTGGAGACACCTGAAGTGATCAAGGTGAAGTGTGCCACCTTCGTGATGGAGGGACCAAGCAAGAGATGGTGGGACACGATGGTGATGGCAGGGAAAGACAAGGTATTGGAGTGGAAAGACTTTAGGGTTCTTTTCACTGATCAGTTCTATCCAGAATCTATCGTGTTTGTGACGACCCAAAGTTTCATTAATGGAAAATCCCTCTTGATCTTATTAAATGTATCTTTATATAAAATGTTTTTATAAAATGTAAACTTCATTAGTTTTATGATAAGAATTGTGGCTGTTACTTTTATAGTCGTTGAACAGTGATCACATGATTAGTATAAATATAGGGCTTTAACACATCCAATTTTACTTAGACAAAGGAAGAGATGTCCTCATCCAGTAGAATTGCTCCATACGAAGCCCATTTGTCGGAGCTTGGAAAAGAGGTGGTGTCCTTGGGCTTCGCTCTTAACCAAGCCCAAGCTGAGCTTCATCATATCAAGCTCGAACGGGACCATCTACGGTAAAAGTGGAAGTTGATAGAAATTACCACTCGAGGGATGTTATTCGAGCCACCCCAAGAGTCTGTCACCATCGCTCACCTTACCCTTAGGTATTATGCGGCTGTTTTAAGGGGTTATGTAACTAATAAATAGTACTATGTTCATGTACATTATTTTTGTATATAATAATGAATATAATTTCTTGTCAAAATTGATACATAGTAAATAGTTTTTAATTTACAAATGGTATTTTTAGTTATTATTTAATTAAGATATCTATTTTATTAAATTAAGGTATTTTTTGAATTAAATAATATTTTAATAAAATATTATTATTATTATTATTAGATTAATTTTATTATATATAAATTATCATATAATTGTATGAATGCAATTATAATTTTTATTAAGGTTTGAAAGCCATTTTTGTCAAAACGTGTGAATTTTCGATAAATGTCGGTTTTTATTTTAAAAGTGAAAATTAACATATTTAGAAAATTATTTAGATAAAATAAATTTTATTTTTGTAATCAGGACATCGAAATTATCCAACGATGAATTTTTCATAATTTTCTGAGACAGTCAAATTTTTGAGTAAAAATTAAATACTGTTTAAATATATAATGTGTTTTATGACATCATAATGACCCAATAGTGATGTAATAAAATTCTATAATCTTTATTTTCGGCCAATATATTTTTTACCATTAAAATTATGTGATTTTGGGTTTATTTTTCTTACTTTTCAAAGCATTAATGGACCCCTCAAGACTTATTAAACACCTTGTCTTTTTAAATTAATTTCTATAGGAGTGTGACTCACCTCCACATAAGAAACCCTATTATTTTAAGAATTTAGGACTTTGAACTTATAAAGTATTGTTTTCCTCTTCCATTTTCCAAAACCATGGGAAAAAACCATGGGATGGTTTTTGGTTTGGATTAATTTAATATAAGGGTTCTCAAACCTAAATAATAAATAATTCCCTCACCTTTCCTATATAAACCCACCCAAGATCCCACTTCCTCATCACTCAAATCCTTTGGAGTTCGTACAACCTCTTCCCTAATCTCTCTAGAATCCTCCCAAGGTGCCCCATGCTCCCAATAATCCTCTCACAAGCCTCTCTCTAGCCTTTGGAAGCACACTTCCAAGTAAGGGTTTTTTCTTCCTTTCTCATTTTTGTCCAATTTTCTTTAAGTTGTTTTTCCCTTTTAATTTCAATTCTAAATGTTGGGGTATGGTTTATCACCTCCCTCATACTTCCCACTTTATGTTTGAATGATTTTAGACCCTTTGTCTCTCATTAAATTCCTCCCATGTACACCCGTTACTATGCCAAAATTCTGAAAGGAACTTCTCTCTCCTCTTTTATGCTCAAGCAATAATTATGTATCATGAATATAAATTCCATTAAAATTGTTGGTACATATATCTATATGACCTCCTTATTGTCCATTACATGTAAATATAATGAGTAACTCATTTCTCTCTCATCAACCATTTTTATGAATTCTTATGTCATGTCGTTACGCTGCCGAAATCGCAACGATTTTCTAAGCCAATGTCATTGTGTAGTGATTACCATGTCCATTTCTCCATCAAGGGTATTCACATTTATGCACATTTACTTATTGATTGTAAAGTTTCATGTATTAATTCCACATTCCTTTATCATAGAATAAATTATTATGAATCCATGTTTTATGATCCACGTGGCACACTTATTCATGAAATGAAATCTTTAAGAAGGGTGCGCCCATATAGTGCTCCAATGCATTGGGTAAAGTATAGTATCATGATACGTCATGTGCAATGAGTGTTGACTCATGCTAATTCAAGTGCAATGAGGGTTCACTCGTGCTTTATATGCAATGAGGATTTACTCATGCTCCATGTGCAATGAGCCTTGGCTCATGCTAATTCCATGTTAAGTGTTTTTGCCACATTTCCATGTTATGATTATCATGCTTTATCATGCCTTTATGTTCATGTTTTTCTTATTCTCTATTGATATGCCTATTTTATAACATGTATGGTACTCCTCATGTTATTCCATGTGTACTCCCTTACTGGGCTTTATAGCTCACCCTTTTCTTATGCATGTCCTCAGGTTATCATATACAATGATAAGTACAAAGGATTGTAGTGGTCATGTAAAGGAAGTTTTCAATAAAGATGTTTTATTTCATGTTTTAAGTTTTTATGTAATGATCCTAAGCCCCAAAGACACTAAACCTCTCTATATTCTTTATTGTATCAAGTGAAGTTTTATGTAATAAATCATGTTTAAGTTGTAATAAAAAGCAGGGTTGTCATAGTGTTGGCCAAGGCTGTGGAGTTTTTCAAACTTGAGCAGGCCAACAAAACCGTGACTGAGTACTCAAATCGTTTTTATGAGTTAGTACAGTTTATTCCTGAGATTGTATCTAATGAGAGGATTAAGGGTCGAATATTTGATTTGGTACTTCGATCAGATATCCGTTCTCAAGTCTTCTTACTGAAGCTACCCACTTATGTCGATGTGCTAGATAGGGCAATAATGGTTGAGATAGATTTGGAAGGAAAGTCAGGGTTGCAGGAAGTTCCTTTTCTTTGTAGTGGAAGTGTTGGTTCCTTTAAAGGAAAATGGAAGCGCGATGTTTCTCATGGTGGTTCTCGACAACAGAGTCGCTCCAGACCACTGGTAGCTCTAGGAGGGGCTTCCTTGACTTGGTATCAGTGTGGGAATCCAGGTCATTCTAAGAGGGTTTGCACTAAGGCACCCAAGAACTGTAGCTCTTGCAGGCATTTAGGGCACCTACAGAGATTCTTCCATCACTTCTCTACTCCGCGTAGTAGAACAGGATCATCAGCACCTCCAAATACTGTGAGGAAATCAAATGCTTCACGTACAAAAGGGTTCCAGCCTCAGGCATCCGAAACGAAGCTTCTTCACACAATGGAAGAGTCGCCAGAGGTAGCTGATGCAGGTCATGCAACTGTGAGAGGTAACATTACTATAGCTTCGTCTTTAGTGACAGCTCTTTTTGATACCGGTGAATCTCACTATTTTATTTCAACCCATCTAGTTAATATGATTAATATGCCTATGGAACTTTTATCTTGTGTGACGGATATTACTACACCCCTTTGTGTAATGAGAGAGAAGGGCCTATGTAGTCCTGCTTGCGTCTTCTTTCTATCAGATATCGAGCTTGTTTGGGACTTTTTGGTTCTCGACATGAAATATTTTGACGTCATATTTGGGATGGATTGGATCATCTCCAATAAAGAACGGATTGATTGTCACCTTTTTAGGGTCTACCTTACTACACCCAATGGTGTGCCTCTCCTTTTTCAAGGAGAATGGGACATCAGGTTAGGCAGAGCTGGACCTTCTTATCTAGGGCTGCGTAAAATTATATTAGTGCTTTCTTTTGATCTAGATAAAGATCCAACTTGTGGTGATCTTCCTCCAGTTGTCGCAGAGTTTCCAGACGTTTTTCCTTCTGACTTCTCTGGTATGCCACCGGGAAGGGAGATCAAATTTTCAATTGATTTAATTCTTGGTACTCAACCGGTTTCTATCCCTTCTTACCCAATGGCTCCAGCCGAACTAAAAGAACTAAAGTCTCAGTTAGATGATATTCTTGAGAAAGGATTTATACGCCCGAGTGTGTCACCTTGGGCAGCACCAGTTCTATTCTCCAAGAAGGATGATGGTTCTCTACGCTTATGTGTTGATTATCGAAAGCTCAATCGATTTATGATAAATAATAAATATCTGTTACCATGAATTGATGATTTGTTTCATCAATTGAAGGGGGAAAGGTGGTTTTCAAAAATTGATCTTTGATCTGGTTACCATCAGTTGAGGATAAAGGAGTCTGACATCCTTAAGACCACTTTTCGGAGTAGGTATATCCATTATGAGTACCTTGTTATTCCCTTAGGCCTAAAAAATGCTCCGGCAGTTTTCATGGTGTTGATGAAAAAGGTTTTCTATGAGTATCTCAATACTTTTGTGGTTGTCTTTGTGGATGACATTCTTGCCTACTCTAAGTCTGAGGAGGAACATGTGCATCATCTGAGAACAGTTCTGAGTCTTCTAAGGAATCACCGACTTTTTTCTAAGCTTTCAAAGTGAGATTTTTGGATTTGGGAAGTGAAATTCTTGGGACATGTCATGTTAGAACAAGGAATATCATTTGATCCTGAAAAGGTGAAGGCTATTTTGACTTGGGAACAACCATGAAATTTTTTTGAGATTCGGAGCTTCTTGGGATTAGCCGGATATTATCGCCACTTTGTTAATAACTTCTCAAAGTTAGTTTCTCCAATGACTGCTCTGACTCGAAAGGGAGTGAATTTTTCCTGAAATGATAAATGTTAGAGTTATTTTGTCAATCTAAATCTTCCTTTACCTACTGTGCCGGTGTTAACTCTTCCTGAGGCTGGGATAGGTTACGTGGTCTTCTGTGATGCATCGGGTTCAGGGTTGGGATGTGTCCTTATGCAATGAGATTATGTTGTTGCCTATGGATCTCTTCATCTTAAGCCTCATGAGAAGAACTATCCTCCCCATGACCTTGAACTTGAAGCTGTAATGCATGTACTTAAGTGTTGGAGACATTACCTTTATAGAAAAAGTTTTACTATGTATTCAGACCATAAGAGCTTGAGTTATATCTTCTCTCAAAAAGATTTGAATCTCTGCCAAAGGCGTTGGGTGGAGTACCTAAAGTCCTTTGACTTCAACATTGCCTATACCCCGGGGAAAGGGAATGTAATTGTAGATGTGTTAAGCAGGAAACTTCCAACTCAAGCTGTGAAAGAATCTTCAAAAGAGTAGAGTTTGATGGATCTTTTTTCTCAGTTGCATATTGGAGTTCAGTGGAAGGCGAATGAAGTTTTTTTAGCCAGTGTTCAGTTGACTCCAGCTCTTCTCAAGTTAATTATTCAGGAACAACAACTGGATGATGAATTCCGTGGAATTAGGGACTCTCTTTATGGTGGGGAGACCGACACCTTGTGGTCATTCTCCAAATATGGTGTTTTGCAAAGGAGATCATAATTTCATAACATGGGATAAATCATAGTAGTGAAATGTAATCCCAATAATCATAACTTAAAACATGAAACTTTGTGGCATGCACACATAATCATAGAGAATCATTTCCTAGTAGTCAAGACTCATTGCCAAGACTTTCTTAGCAGACAAAGTCCATTTCTGAACCGAGTTCACTCCTCATTTCAGTCCTGTTTCACTAAACCAGATTAACCTACCATTCCAGCCATGTCTATCTCGTGAGATATAAATCTTTACCCAATGCATTGGAGGGATATATAGGTCCCACCCATCTCATAATGAAACCATTCTTATGTGTGCCACAAAATCATAAATCAAACATAATAGCATAACCCATGTAATAAAAATGGGATTCTTAAACATAATGCCATCATAAAATAATCCATATAAGATAAAAGGACATCATAAAAATAATCCCATCATAACATAATCAAAACAATGTAAAAATAGGGATAGAAATAGAACCCTATATTATCTTAGATAGAAAATAATTTTGATAAAACACTTGAACTCCATTCTTGAGGAAAATATCCTTTCTACTTCAAAAACATTTTCCTTTCTTAACATGTCATATAATTTTGAGCTAAAAGAAGTTGATTAAAAATAAACTTGAAAACTTTTAAAGGAAGCTTCATGGAAATAATGTTCTAAAATTCCATTCATGCCGTATAAGTTAAAAAAAAATTCTTCCCGTACTTTGGTCAGAAAAGTCAAAAAGTACCTCGTATGAAAAACGACAAAAGATTCCTTTCATATCTATTACTAAAAACTCACCGAAGGGTAAAATTGTATTTAAACAATTTTAGGTTGATGGAAATAATATTACATTTTTAGGAAATGTGGATGTGGATGATAAATATTCCCAAGTAAATTATGAAGTATAAACAATCTCGGATAAAAATGAGATTGTGAGATTTTCCCTTACCTTAGGTCTGATTTGCTTCGTAAGTGTCCGAACCTCCGGTATAATGATTTAAATAATGTCATTGACTTATTAAAAAATAATACTTATTTTTATTATATCATATATGGGAATATTCTTAGCTTCTTATTAGTAATATTTCATTGTTACTTGTTATTCAGGTGTTTATTGCTTTTTGTTCTTATGCGTGTTTTGTCGAATAAATTTGTATTCTTCTTTTTAGGTTATATATACCTAATTTCCAGAATGGTATTAGTGTAATACATATCATATTTATTCACTCAATTCATTTATGTAATCATTATGCAATGAAAATCATGTAGAACGAGTCACATCACATCGTGGAGACGGTATTCCGTACGTACGCACGAGGGATGATATCATTCCCATGATTGTGGAATTGTATTGAAGTTCATGTATACTATTTCAGAATAAATATCACTTTACAATAATAATATATAGTTATTATTTACACCATTATACCCATCCAATTAAGGTGGTGGTGGAAAATAGATTACTACGGCGTAGAGACGGTATTACGTATGTACGCACGCGCGGTGATTTCATTTTCCGTAGGATGGATAGATGGTTAAATATGGTTGTTTCATAATTATAATAACATATCATTATATGATTGATACTAATGTTATTACTTCATAATGAAACAACTAAATAAGAATAAGTGGAAGAAGAAATAAAGTTGAAAGAATCGGTAACAGACATTACCTCTTCTTTGAAGCGCCTCTTTGAGACCTCCTTTTAGGGCACTAAAATTGGTCTTTGAAGAAAACCAGGACCTCTAGTATGTTTCTAGTGAAGTGGAGAAGAGAATTTGGCAGGTTTTGGACGATCTTTAAGGCTCAAAGTGGTTTGAGGAAGAGAGGGAGGAGGTGCCCTTTTATAAGGGAGGAGAGGGGCACCTTCGAAAAAATGAAAAATATTATTTTATTATAAAGTCATATTCGGTTTCTAATAGCTCAAAATTGATTTATTTCGAATCCTAGGTGGGTATGGGTCGAAATACTCTCATCCAATATAATTTAGACAAGTTTATTATCAATTTTAACCTTATGATTTAGATTTAACTTTAAGTTAGATAATTTAACTTTTACTGTGTCTTCTTGTTTTCTTACACAATAATGTTAATAAACTTACTATAACAAGCCAAACGAACCCAAAGTTGTTTATTATTAATATATATAACCTTATCCAAGTCATTTTGCCGAACCTTATATTTTTAGGAATAAAATAACAATTAATAATATAATATTTGTTTTAAAAACCATTTTATGTCAATTTTGACACTATTTGGTAATTGATTTTTGTGAAAATCATAAAAGAAATATTCGTTCAAAAAAATTTAATTAAATCAATACTAACATGTCATATTAACATAGAAAATTATTGGAATTCATAAAAAGTCTCAAATTGCATTTATTTGGGTATTTATAACATCAATTATGTCAATATTTCATTAATAATATAATTACTGCATCATCATTGTGTCATAAATAAATTAAATTATTTAAAGTCTAAAAATTACAAATAAAATACCATTATTTTGGAAATATTTTTATCTTTCTAATGAATATTTATAGTCTAATTTATAACCCTATATTAAAAATGATTTACTTATTAAACTTTGATTTTAACTATTTTAACCCTTCTTTAAATAAATTAATATTAAATGTCCTAATCTAATCCAAGTGGGCCTAAATGGTCATATTTTATTCCTAAGGTTGATTTTGGTCGAATTACACTTATCCCATAAAATTATAACATGTGTTAGGGTAATAATAATATCATTTTTACCCTTAATTACCCTATTTACTTTTAACCGTGGTAAAAAAAAGTAAAAAGTTACTATTCACCAAAAATTATTTTCATCTCATTGAACCACATTTTAGTCTTTGATATTAACCGAGTCTCTAGGATTTTCGAAATTCCACTCCCAGAAGCGGTAAAATTAAGTTTTATGTGAATTTGTAAATTCTCCTAGGAGGTGGGTAAAAGACGGTGAAAAGTTCAATAAAATTTTTAATATATCTAAAATTATTATAAAATGACTCCAATGAATTGCATTGAACTTATATAGGTATTATGTATAAATTTTGACCTAAAATAAATTTAACTAAAATAAATAATTATTTAAATAAAAAGTCGGTTTTTAAATAGTAACCCAGTGTTTTCACTATTCATCCAAAATTGAAAGTTTTCAGAAAAATACCAAAATTTCACCCTAGGCTAATTTCGATATTCCGAATCCAAAAATTAAGTCCATTTTGAAAGATGAAATTTACAAAATTTCAAAAAGTGGTTATTACTATTCATAACGGCTAGTTTTAATAATATTTTAATAGCATATCGTTGTTTAGTGAAATTCAATATTGCGTACGACGCAAGCTATCGAGGAAGGTCGCGATTGCATGTAAAGCAAGCCAAGAAAGTGTTGTGTGTAGTGAAAGATCCCTTTGATGATTTATATAACATAAAAACAAAATATTTCTCATAAAAGTCTCGGGTGTTAAATTCTACCCCCCTTAAATGAATTTCACCCTCGAAATTCGTCACTTTGTAACAAACAGATGAGGATACCTCTCCCTCATCATATCCTCAAGCTCCCATGTAGCTTCTTCTAATTGGTGGTTCCTCCATAAAACTTTCACCAAGCTAGTGGCCTTGTTCCGTAGGACTTTTTCACTACGATCCAGAATCTCTATCGGATGTTCTTCATAAGAAAGATCTTTCTCCAGCGGTACAACTTCTGAGCTGAGTACTTGTGAAGTATCAGGTATGTACTTTCTTAGGAGAGATACATGGAACACATCGTGAACTTGAGAGAGATTCGGTGGAAGCGCCAATCGGTAATCTACCTTCCCAACACGATCCAATATTTTGAAAGGACTGATATACCTAGGGCTCAGATTTCCCTTCTTTCCAAATCTCATTACTCTCTTCCATGGAGATATTCGTAAGAACACTTTATCACCCACTTCATACTCTAGGTCTTTTCTTCGGTTATCAGCATAACTTTTTTGTCGACTCTGAGATGATCTTATGTGTTGTTGAATAGATCTGACCTTTTCTACCATCTCATCGACAAGATCAGGTCCTAATAGCTTCCTTTCCCCAAATTCATCTCAGCAAGTTGGAGTCCTGCATTTTTTCCATAGAGAGCTTCATAAGGAGCCATCTGAATATTGGAGTGAAATCTATTATTATAAGAAAATTCCACCAAAGGAAGGTGTTGATCCCAACCACCTTTGAAGTCCATAGAGAAAGCTCTCAACATATCTTCTAGAGTTTGAATTGTCCTCTCAGACTAACTGTCTGTCTAAGGATGATAAGCAGTGTTGAAACTCAACTCTGTATCTAGAGTATGCTGAAGACTTCTCCAGAACTTTGAGGTAAACCTAGGATCCCAATCAGATATAATAGAAAGTGGTACCCCATGCAATCTTACCACTTCCTTTACATATATCCTGACAAGCTGATCCAGAGACAAATCTTCTCTAATAGCAATGAAGTGTGCAGACTTTGTAAGACGATCAACTATGACCCAGATAGCATTATTGTCTTTGGATGTTTTAGGAAGTCCAGTGACAAAGTCCATAGTGATGTTTTCCCATTTCCATTCTGGTATGGGTAATGGTTGTAACATCCCCTTAGACTTCTGTCTCTCATCTTTAACTTGTTGACAAACCAAGCATCGAGAGACATATTCAACAACATCTCTTTTCATGCCATCCCACCAGAAGTAATCTTTGAGGTCCCTATACATCTTCGTGCTTCCAGGATGAATAGAGAATGAAGAACTATGATCCTCATCCAGCAACTCCTTCTTTAATTATGGGATGGGAGGAACACAAACCCAATTCCTGAACTTTATTATCCCATCACAATCAAGGTTGAATTTAGGAACATTTCTCACCTTCTTTTATAACTCTACATCTTCTTTCTGTTCCTCTTTAATCTTCACATGTATAGATGGTTGAACATTTATTTGAGAAAGATATGATTTTTCCCCTTTCATTATAATTCCAAGATCCATCCTTTGTAAATCCATAAATATTGGATCGTTTGTGATCCTAATCATGGATAAGCTAGCATGGTCTTGTCGACTTAATGCATCTGACACCTTGTTTACTTTCCCAGGGTGGAAATGAATTGAGCAGTCATAATCCTTAATCAGCTCCAACCATCTTTTCTGGCACAATTTAGCTCCTTTTGTGTGAAAATATACTTTAAACTTTTATGATCAGTATAAATGTCACACCTTTCTCCATAAAGATAATGCCTCTAAATATTTGATGCAAAGATTACCGCAGCTAACTCCAAATCACGATTTGGGTAATTTTGCTCATGGATTTTTAACTGTCATGAGGCATAAGCTATCACCATATCGTTTTGCATAAGAACACACCCCATCCCCTTCTTGGATGCATCACTGTAGATCACAAACCTTTCTCCACTCCAAGGAAGTGTAAGTACAGGAGCACTGGATAACCTTCTTTTCAACTCCTTGAAATTCCCTTCACATTCCTCTGTCCACACGAACTTAACTCCTTTTCGAGTCAACTTGGTGAGTGGATTAGATAATCGTGAAAAATCTTTCACAAAACGTTGATAATATCCAGCCAAACCAAGAAAACTTCAGATCTCAGTTACTGTTGTTGGTCTCAACCATCTTTCAATAACCTCTATTTTTGCTGGATCCACAGATATCCCCTCTTTTGAGATTATGTGACCCAAGAATTCAACTTTTTGAAGCCAAAATTCACACTTGGTAAATTTGTCATAAAGCTTATCCTTTCTCAGGGTCTTAAATACAACTATCTAGTGATCTTCATGTTCTTTCTTGCTCTTTGAATAGACAAGAATATCGTCTATAAAGACTACCACAAACTGATCAAGATAGTCTCTAAAGACTCTATTCATCATATCCATGAAGATAGCAAGGGCATTAGTAAGACCAAATGGAATCACTATAAATTCATAGTATCCATACCTTGTACGGAAAGCCATTTTTATTATATCCTCTCTTTTGACCCTTAATTGATGATACCCTAAACGAAGATCAATCTTGGAAAAGTATTGAGCTCTGTGTATTTGGTCAAATAATTCATCAATGCGCGGGAGAGGATATTTGTTATTGATAGTGATCTTGTTAAGTTCTCAATAATCAATGCAGAGTCTCATTGATCCATATTTCTTCTTAACAAACAGAATAGGTGCTCCCCAAGGTGACGCACTAGGGAATATGAATCCTTTATCAATATTCTCTTGGAGTTGCTTCTTCAATTCCTGCAACTCAATTGGGGTCATTCTATAATGTGTCTTTGAAATAGTCAAAGCACCCGGTACGAGTTCTATTGAAAACTCAACTTCACGATTTGGTGGAAGACCCGGAAATTCCTCCGGAAAGACATCGTCAAACTCCTGTAAAATGTGCATATTCTTAATTGTGAGTTTCTCACCAACCATTTGAGATAAATAACCTTCATTTAGTAGAATCAAGACCCATAAGATGGAAGAAATTTCCACTAGAATGTTATGTTCATCCTTGCATCGATAGACGATCATAGATTGATCTGGAATATGAAATGTGACTTCCCTTATTTGGCAATTGATATGAGCTCCATATAAAGAAAGTCATTCCATTCCAAGAATCACATCAAATTCCACTATAGGAAGGATCACAAGATTTGCAGGAAGCACTTTCCCACAAACTTCAATTGGAGAAGAATTATAAACTTTTGATGTGACTGTTGTGCCATTAGGAGTTGTCACAGATAACTCAACATCTAATTGTTGAGGTAATACGACGATACCCTTAGAAAATTATTTATAAATAAAAGAGTGGGTGGAACCAGAATCAAATAAAACATTTTATACTTTAGAGTGGATGGTAAGTGTACCTTTCACCACTTCGTTATCGTACTCTACATCGCTGATAGAAATTGCATGTGACTTTCCTTTGTCTTTAGCCTTAAGAGTTTGTTGACGTCGATCATCATCAATAACCCTTGGATTAGGGAATTGATTGGCATAATTCCCCATTTCCTTTCACTTGTAACATTGAAGTGTAGGAGGTGCACTTTCTGTAGCCATTTATTTGTTCGCATCACTAGACATCTTTTTCCCATCATTGTGGCATTCAAATGCCCGATGACCTTCCTTTCTACATTTGAAACATTTATTTGTCCCTATAATACAACTCCCTTCATGTTTCTTTATACACTTTGAGCATAAGGTAAAACTCAACTTCTTTTCAATTTGATCTTTAGATTTTCCTTTGAATTCCATTTTCATCTTCTTATTAAACCCATATGACTGATGGGTTACTCCAATCTCCATCTCAACCTTGAGAGAACATCGAACAATTTCCACGTAGCTATTGAAGTCCCTTATGGATAACGCCCTTCGAAGACTTGGTTTTAAGACACTAAAGAATCGATCGATCTTACTCTCAGGTTGGATAATAATACCAGAAGCATACCTTGAAAGTCTTGTAAAATTTGCTTCATAGGTACAAACAGATTCATCATACTTTTGCTTTAGTTCAAGAAACTCCTTCTCCATCTTTGTTCGAAGAATATGAGGGAAGTACTTATTGAAAAATAAGTTCTTGAACTCGTCCCATTCAATGGACTCAATTTCACCTCTTTGCCTCGTATTCTTGATAAGATTCCACCATTGACCAGCATCACCTTCCAAACGATATACTTCTAAGATGACTTTATCATGTTCAGAACATTGAAGAACTGAAAATATCTTTTCAGTGGTACTGATCCATTGTTCAGCCACTAATGTATCAAAAGACCTGCTGAATGAAGGTGGGTGCTGCCTAAGGATTCAACAGAATGTTGCTCCTTCCTTTGCTCGTTTGGAAGTCTTGCATGATTCATAGCTTGAGAAAGTTGTGTGAGCATGGCTACAAGATTTTTCATTCCAGCTCCCATAACATTTGGTTTCTCAAAGGGACAATCATTGCATTGCCCGTCACATTCTGCATTAACACGGTTCCTTCGGGTTCCAGCCATTGACTAAAACCAAGAAGAATAGTGTGAGCAACACTAATTATAATAGGAAAACCACATATTCAAGAATAAAATTTTACACTTAAGGTCTTATCATAGGTCATTCATGGCCATTTCTAAAACACTAAGATTGTGTTCTATACTTAGATATATACTTAGGGTTCTTACTAAGGCTTTCACATCCTAGTTTCCAAAGGTTTACAATAAATTTCCTCTGATACCAACTATAATGAGCCATAATTTATATACATTGTTAATACTTTAAAATTTAAGTACACTTATTATAACATATAACAAAACCATGAAAGGACCGAATAGGTATAGTGTCTTTAGAAACTGGGAAACATAAACACCTGGTTCATAAAGCATCTACATTGTCTCCCATTTATTTCATCATATCTAGAGTCCCTTTTGGCATATCCTACTTAATAACCATCTTCCTGACCTGGAGAAAGAAAACATACAAAAGGGTGAGCTCAAATGCTCAGTAAGGGTAAACAAAATAAATATCAATCACATCATATTCATAAGAACATAACATTGTGGAAATCTTAACCTGCAAAGTAGATCATAATTTCATAACCTGGGATAAATCATAGTAGTGAAATGTAATCCTAACAATCATAACTTAAAACATGAAACTTTGTGTCATGCACACATAATCATAGAGAATCATTTCCTAGTAGTCAAGACTCATTGCCAAGAATATCTTAGCGGACAAAGTCCATTTTTGAACCGAGTTCACTCCTCGTTTCAGTCCTGTTTCACTGAACCGGATTAACCTGTCGTTCCAGCCATGTCTATCTCCTGAGATATAAATCTTTACCCAATGCATTGGATGGAGATATAGGTCCCACCCATCCAATAATGAAACCATTCTTATGTGTGCCACAAAATCATAAATCAAACATCATATCATAACCCATGTAATAAAAATGGGATTCTTAAACATCATGTCATCATAACATAATTCATATAAGATAAAAGGACATAGTAAAAATAATTCCATCCTAACATAATCAAAACTATGTAAAAATAGGCATAGAAATAGAACCCTATATTATCTTAGATGAAAAATAATTTTGATAAAACACTTGAACTCCATTCTTGAGGAAAATATCCTTTCTACTTCAAAAACATTTTCCTTTCTTAACATGTCATACAATTTTGAGCTAAAATAAGTTGATTAAAAATAAACATGAAAACTTGTAAAGGAAGCTTCATGGAAATAATGTTATAAAAATCCATTCATGCCGTATAAGTTAAAAAACATTCTTCTCGTACTTTGGTCGGAAAAGTCAAAAAAGTACCTCGTACGAAAAACGACAAAAGATTCATTTCATATCTTTTACTAAAAACTCACCGAAGGGTAAAATTGGATTTAAAAAATTGTAGGTGGATGGAAATAATATTACATTTTGAGGAAACTTGGATGTGGATGATAAATATTCCCCAGTAAATTATGAAGTATAAACAATCTCGGATAAAAATGAGATTGTGAGATTTTCCCTTACCTTAGGTCCGATTTGCTTCGTAAGTGTCCAAACCTCCTGTATAATGATTTAAATAATGTCATTGACTTATTCCAGAATCATAATTTTTTTTATGATATCATATATGGTCATATTCTTAGCTTCTTATTAGTAATATTTCATTGTTACTTGTTATTCGGGTGTTTATTGCTTTTTGTTCTTATGCGTGTTTTGTCGAATAAATTATTATTCCTATTTTTAGGTTATAGATACCTAATTTCCAGAATGGTTTTAGTGTAATACATATAATATTTATTCACTCAATTCATTTATGTAATCATTATTCAATGAGAATCATGTAGAACGAGTCTCATCACATCGTGGAGACGGTATTCCGTACGTACGCACGAGCGATGATATCGTTCCCATGATCATGGAATTGTATTGGAGTGCATGTATACTATTTCATAATCAACATCACTTTACAATAATCATATATAGTTATTATTTACACCATTATACCCATCCAATTAAGGTGGTGGTGGAAAATAGATTACACCACAGAGTGGAGACGGTATTACGTACGTACGCACGCGTGGTGATTTCATTTTCCATAGGATGGATAGATGGTGAACTAGGGTTGTTTCATACTTATAATAACATATCAGTATATTAGTGACACTAATGTTATTACTTCATAATGATACAACAAAACAACAAGAAGTGGAAGAAGAAATAAAGTTGAAAGAATCGGTAACGGACATTACCTCTTCTTTGAAGCGCCTCTTTGAGACCTCCTTTTAGGGCACTAAAATTGGTCTTTGAAGAAATCCAGGACCTCTATGATATTTCTAGGGAAGTGTAGAAGAGAATTTGGAAGGGTTTTTCTGAGCTTGAAGGCTCAAA
This sequence comes from Viscum album, assembly GCA_963277665.1. NCBI lineage: Eukaryota > Viridiplantae > Streptophyta > Magnoliopsida > Santalales > Viscaceae > Viscum > Viscum album. The sequence goes on along the minus strand of OY728121.1, from coordinate 1,398,411,671 downwards.
GTGGTGTGAGGAAGAGAGGGAGGAGGTGCCCTTTTATAAGGGAGGGGAGGGGTACCTTAGGAAAAACTAAAAATATTATTTTATTATAAAGTCATATTCGGTTTTTAATAGCTCCAAATTGATTTATTTCGAAGCTAAGGTGGGGATGGGTCTAAATAATCTCATCCAATAGATTTTAGACAAGTTTAGGTATCTATTTTAACCTTATAATTTATATTTAACTTTAAGTTAGATAATTTAACTTTTACCGTGTCTTCTTGTTTTCTTACACTATAAGGTTAATAAACTTACTATAACAAGCCAAACGAACCCCAAGTTGTTTATTATTAATATATATAACCTTATCTAAGTCATGTTTCTGAACCTTAGATTTTTAGGAATAAAATAACAATTAATAATATAATATTTGTTTTAAAAACCATTTTATGTCAATTTTGACACTATTTGGTAATTGATTTTTTTGAAAATCATAACAGAAATATTAGTTCGGAAAGAGTTAATTAAATCAATACTAACATGTCATATTAACATAGAAAAATTATTTTAATTCATAAAAAGTCTCAAATTACATTTATTTGGGTATTTATAACATCAATTATGTCAATATTTCATTAATAATATAATTATTGCATCATCATTGTGTCATAAATAAATTAAATTATTTAAAGTCTCCAACTTACAAATAAAATACCATTATGTAGGAAATCTTTTTATCTTTCTAATGAATATTTATAGTCGAATTTATAACCCTATATTAAAAATGATTTACTTATTAAACTTTGATTTTAACTATTTTAACCCTTCTTTAAATAAATTAATATTAAATATCCTAATCTAATACAAGTGGGCCTAAATGGTCATATTTTATTCCTAAGGTTTTTTTTGGTCGAATTAAACTTATCCAATAGAATTAGGACATGTGTTAGGGTAATAATAATATCATTTTTACCCTTAATTACCCTATTTACTTTTAACCGTGGTGAAAAAAAGTAAAAAGTTACTATTCACCAAAAATTATTTTCATCTCATTGAACCACATTTTAGTCCTTGATATTAACCGTGTCTCTCAGATTTTCGAAATTCCACTCACAGAAGCGGTAAAATTAAGTTTTATGTGAATTTGGAAATTCTCCTAGGAGGTGGGTAAAAGACGGTGAAAAGTTTAATAAAATTTTTATATATCTAAAATTATTATAAAATGACTCCAGTGAATTGAATTGAACTTATATAGGTATTATGTATCAATTTTGACCTAAAATAAATTTAAATAAAATAAATAATTATTTAAATAAAAAGTCGGTTTTTAAATAGTAACCAAGTGTTTTCACTATTCATCCAAAATTGAAAGTTTTCAGAAAAATACCAAAATTTCACCCTAGGCTAATTTCGATATTCCGAACCCAAAAATGAAGTCCATTTTGAAAGATGAAATTTACAAAATTTCAAAAAGTGGTTATTACTATTCATAAAGTCTAGTTTTAATAATATTTTAATAGCATATCGTTGTTTAGTGAAACTCGGTATTGCGTATGATGCAAGCTGTCGAGGAAGGTCGCAATTGCGTGTAAAGAAAGCCAAGATAGTGTTGTGTGTAGTGAATGATCCCTTTGATGATTAATATAACATAAAAACAAAATATTCCTCATAAAAGTCTCGGGTGTTACACTACCATCCACAGTCAGATGTCCAGACAGAGAGAACTATTTAGATCCTTGAGGACATGTTCCGCACTTGTGTTCTCGACTTTGGTGGATCTTGGGATGATCATCTGGGGTTAGTTGAGTTTTCTTATAACAACAGTTATCAATCTGCGATCAAAATGGCCCCTTTTGAGGCATTGTATGGCCGTCCTTGTAAATCTCCTTTGTGTTGGTTGGAGATTAGTGAAATCTCTTTGGTAGGACTGAGTTTGGTCCAAGAGACGACAGCTAAGATCCAGTTGATTCTTCAGAGGATGTTGACAGTGAAGAGTCAGTACAAGTCCTATGTTGATCTTCACCGTAAACCTTTATAGTTCTCAGTTGGTGACTTGGTGTTCTTGAAAGTTTCACCCCGATTGGGTCATCGACGACTTTGGAGGCAAGGGAAGCTTGCTCCTCATTTTGTGGGACCTTTCGAGGTTGTTAGTCTTTTGGGAAAAGTTTCTTACCGTCTAGATTTATCACCACAAATGACGTCGATACATAACGTGTTCCATGTATCGCAGCTATGAAAGTATCTCTATGATCCATCTCATGTTGTGAGGTGGAGTGATCTTGAGATTGAACAAGATTTATCTGTTACTAAACGACCAGTCAGGGTTGTTGATTCTGATACCAAGGTACTTTGTGGAAGAATGATACCCCTGGTCTGTGTGCTATGGCAGCATGGTTCTAATTCTCATGAGATGTTGTAAAGGGAGGCACTAATGAGAGAGCAGTGGCCTCATCTTTTTTGATGTAGAGGTTTCTTCATAGGCTTTCTAGGGACATAAAGGTCTTATGGTGGGGAGGTTGTAACATCCCGTTACGTTTTCAGGTACTTTTTGATGTCTCTAAGTGCCTCTATTTTGGATTAGTGACTTGGGAGTGCGTTTGTGTGGAATTTTAAGTGAAACAAAAAGGCAATGGCTTGTGCACTGTTCGCGCACGGTTTGATAAACTGTGCGAACAAACCATGCCAACCTAGAAGCACTGGATAGTGGGGTACGCACAGTGTGCGCACGGTTTGGTAAACTGTGCGACTAAACCGTGTAGACCAGCAACCCTGGACAGTGATATCCGCACGGTTTGATAAACCGTGCGGACAAACCGTGCGGCCACTTAGAGTTAGATCCTTAAATTGTGGATCTCAGCCGTTTTGCCTCTAAGTGCTTTTTTTTCCTCCTATGAAGCCCTAACTCGGGATTTGACTTCTCTCAAGGTCATAGAAGGCTCTCCCATCATTCCGGAGGCGATCCGAAGGCTCCTATTGGTGAATCTAAGCAGTATTCTCAAGGTTTTTGATCGTTCTTCTTATTTCTTGTTTAGTTTCTTAGATCTACCTAGATCTACTTCTTCCATCCTCTTGGTTTCTTAGATATACACCTGTTATGGGTAGATCTAAGTGTGTAGATGCCAAAATGATGAGTTTTGGTCTTGATCTTGCTAGGATAAGGGATCTGGGACAGGTTCTTGGAGAATAAACTGGGATTCTTGAGTTTTCTTCGTCCGTTGTGGTTTTGGTCCAAACCCTTAAGGTGGGTGGTTCCGTCTCGACTTGCCAAATTGTTTATCTTTGTATTGCTTGATTTATTTCAATTGTTGATTTAAATTAAATTTCTTTATTATGCTTTTAATTAAATTTATAAAAACTAGATTCCATTGAATTGAGATATTTGAAATGGTTTTGGCATGGAAATTTGGAAAACCCCAATTTCATTGAATTGGGTGTGTGTTATGGAAATAGTTTCAATTAAATTGTTGAATTTAATTGTGGAAACATATTGTGGATTTGATGGAAGTGGTTTCAATTAAATTGTTGAATTTGATTGTGGAAATAAATTGTATGATGTTGGAATTGTTTTTGAATGGATTTCAAACTGGTGAAAATGGCTTAAAATGTTTTGATAGAAACCCATTGATTTTATCTTGTAAAAAGGCATGTTTTTGAATAAAACCTGTTGTGGTTTTTAATGGAATGGAATTGGTACTTTGAAATGGAATAATGGGATTGATCATATTTTAAGCATCCTTAAAATAGTTCTCCCATCATTAAAGAGTGCATGAAAGCCTTAGGAAGTTACTGAGTTATTTGGATACACTCTACGATACGACAACGTTCTAAAACATACTTGCGGCAGGTCAAATCCTCGATGGGTTGGTGACGAGTCTCCTTTGGCCGGTGTCATAGGGACGTGTGTATACACATTTTTCTGAGTTCACATAGAGAGTGCGAAATCCCACAACTGATTAATACTATTGTCCCTTTTGGCAGATGACCATGTTACTCGCCTGAATATTTATATTTGTGATATAAATGTGTGCCAATGATTTTGAACTATTTTACATGCCTGTTGAATTTATATGAACTGTTTTATATAAATGTTTTATTTAATCCATTATTTTAGAATCATTCCAAAAAAAATTAATGTCTTTGTTTAAGGTATTTATTTCCATCCTTTGAAAATGAATAGCATGATTTGTTGAAATATGCTTTTGAAATTTCCAAACCTGTGTATTTGAAAATTGAAAGATTTTCTTTGGAAAATATTCAATTGGAATCGGTTATCGAATCCCTGGTGTTATCCTATTGGGATTAGGCTCACACCCTACTTTTTACTTAGGGTGTTTGTAGACTTCCTTCTTCTAGGTTCGTGCAAGGGGAAAGGATCACTTGGAGGTGGATCCAGCTGTTGAGTTTTCAATGTGGTGAGTTGTTTCCTTGGGGACTTTGGGGTTGTTTTCCAGTTTTATGTACTTGGGTTGTAGTACCTTGGGCTTTCTGTGCCTCTTTGTTTTCCGATACAATGCTCCCAGTGGAGTTCCTTTGTTATGCATACTGTTTGTTTTACTCTTGCTTTCTCATTCTTGTGGAAAAATCATTCCCACTAGTATGTTGTACGATGTCAGGTGCTAGTCGCTGACCGGTGGGGATCGGGAACGCCCTTTGGGTTATGTCAGGGTCGGCTCAGTTGTCGGGTTACTAGGGTACCCGGGCTGGTTCGTGACATGTTAAACCAAAAAAACTACATACCTCAGTTATGATAGTTGGAGTAGGCCATTCTTGAACTACCTTTGTCTTTGAAATATAAACTAATATTCCATCCTTATAGATAATATGGCCAAGAAAAGAAACTGTTTGAATACAGAATTCACACTTGCTAAACTTCCCATATAATTTGTTTCTTCAAAGAGTCTTTAGGATATTGTAGAATTTATTCTCATGATCTTCATAACTTTTAGAGTATGCCAAGATACCATCAATAAATACCGCCAAAAAAGTCATCAAAAAATTCCTTAAAAATTCTATTCATTAGATCCATGAAAACAGAGGGTGTATTAGTCAGTCCAAAAGAAATTACTATAAACTCGTAATTACCACACATGGTTCAAAAAAAATTCTTTGGAATATCTTACTTACTAACATGCAACTAGTGATATCTAGATAGAAGGTAAATCTTCAAAAAAAATTGGGCACTGTGAAGTTTATCATATAAATTGTCATTATGAGGAAGAGGATACTTGTTCTCTATCATAACAGCATTCATCTCCCTGTAGTCAATTCATAGCCTCATAGATCCATCTTTCTTCTTAATGAAAAGTAGAGGAGCTCCCCATGGAGAAACACTAGGTTGAATAAACCCCTTACTACTAAATTCCTATTGTTTTTTCTTCAGCTCCACTAACTCCAATATTTCCATCCTATAAGGATTCTGGGATACAGGCCCTCCACCAGGAATTAAATCAACATAAAACTCAATTTCCTACTCCAGAGAATGTCTAATTAAATCCTCTAGAAACACATCAACATATTCTTACACAATAGATACATCCTCAATTTGAATATTCCTTTCCACACCCATAGATATTTCATTCTATTCCTCCACTAGAATTGAATTCAGTAGAGCTTCTGGAGGTCGATCAAGATAAGAATCAGATGTCAAGGTTTCTTCTCTAAAGATAAGGGACTCTACATCATTCTCAAGAATTATAACTTAATTATTCTTGCAATAAATATTCATATCATAATTTTAAATCCAATTCATACCCATTATTAAATAAAAATCTATCAAAGTTATGACAATAAGGTCAGAAACTAAAGCACTTTTATGTGTCATAAGGGGGATTTATCAACACATCTTTTCTGAAATGATACTTCCCTTAGGAGTTTGGACTGACAACTCATTTATTTAATCAAATTGGAAATGTCTAATTTTCTTGGAAAATTGGGAACATATAAAAGAATGAGATGATCCAAAATCAAATAAATCATTGGATAATTTTGAGGAAATGATTAAAGTACCTTCAACCACAACATTAGAAACATTAACCTCCACAGTTGTGATCGCATAAGCTCAGTCTTTATCCCTTAGCCTTTTCTAGGAAAAGATTCCATGAATATTAGGGAAATCATTTGCATAATGTACCATCTCTTTACAATTGTATCATTGAACATTGGTAACTTCTTTATTTCCCTTTCAATCATGAGATTTGTGTCCTATTTCTCCACATTTGTAAGAGACTCCTTTTCTTATTAAGAAGGATCTGGGGTGTTTCCTTCCACAAGTATCAAATGTTGGAAAACTCCCTTTTTTATTCTTCCCTTTATCCATTCTTTGCTCTGACACCCTCTTTTTCTCTTAATTTCCATTAAATTAATAAGACTTATATGATTATTTCTCTAACTTGATAGAACATGAGACTAAATCTTCATATTATGAGAATTTTTGGGAGACCAGTTCCCTTCGGAGGAATGGGTTTAAACCATAAAATAATCAATAAATATTTTTCATTCGATTACATATTTAGTCTAATGCATGCCTTGATAACCTTGTAAAATTGGCTTCATAATTTGAAATGTTTTCATACACTTTATGCCTTATACTCAATAATTTCCTCACTAATCTACTTGTTATTCATAAGAAAAATACTTTTCTAATAATATTTTCTTAAAATCCTTACATTCCATTTCATTAACTAGGTGATATTTCTAAACAATAGCATACAATAAATTTGGCTACGAATCAAAATTTATAATGTCAAACTAGAAAAACACATAATATAAAATTTAATTTTATGCATGTCTAATCTCATAATCATAATAATGGTTTCCTGGTGGACATATTTACAATTAAATTCACCATAATGGTTTGTAAAGAAAATGTAAATTATCCAAAGAATATCCCTCAAGAGTGTCAAAATAGGTGTGCAGTAAGGCCCGTTGTTGTGTACCAGGTTACCCCGAGTCAGGCCCAAAACACCTTTTTAGAGTTATTACTCCTCGGTACATTTGTAATAGAACCACATCCACTTGTAGTGTCCATATAGGGATTTATTTACATAAAATATACACATAATTTATACCTTACCAAAATTATAGGATGTTCTTATATAGTTATCGTCAAATTATATCTTAGGGTTTTTCCCTAATCTATATTTTAAATATTTAGTTTCTAAGGTTTCTACTAAAATTCCTCTAATACCAACTGTGAGGACCCTAACCCCAATTGCCCAAAGTCAGTGCCTTAGATTAATAAATTGGTATATTTATAAGGATGTCGCATTCCAAAGGACCGGATAGTTTATTAGTTTTGGAAAACCTGATCAAAACATAATATTTTCATTACAAATTAAAAGAAAAAACAACATTGCAACTCCATTGGAAACACCCATAAACTCTTAGATTATTCCTACAAGTCATTCATAAAAATATTCAAGTATTTTAAAAAATCCCAAAAAATCACGTTAACCCTATTTCAATATTTATAATTCAAAATTAAAATCAATTTTATGAAAATAATTTTCCAAATATGAGAAATTTAATCATTAATTAAAATCATCATTTACTTGAAAAGTACAGTTTTTAAAGTTAAAACTTATTTTAAAACGCCCTGAAAAATTAACAACGGTCCTATTAGATTATCATAAAATCATAGGACAATGAAATATTTATTTCTAAATAAATTTAATGAAGATTAATTTTATTTTAAATCAATTTATTCATTATGAAATTATAATTAAATATTTATTACTCACAAAAATACAAACATTTATTAATTTTTAAAATATTCACTTGCTTATACTACGATATAATTATATCATACTTTCATTTATAAGGTGCTTAAATTTTATTTATACTCTCATGGATAAAGTTACTATTCATTTGGCCAATTTACTATTCATAAGAGTCATATTACTATTCATAAGGGTACATTACTATTCCAAAGGGTCAAGTTACTAATCACTAAAAATTAAATTGATCCTATAAGACTCTAAATATCTTACTAATCGCAACTGTGTATGTACATTTTTTGAAATTCAAAACACAAAATAAGAAAAATTAATTTTAATGGCTAGTTTATAACCATCTTGTATCAATAACTACACTAACAAAGTTTTATTTCGTAGAGACTAATTATTGTTTGCATTTCATTCTATATTAGATTTATTTTTAAATCCTTGGGGTGTTACAAAATTGATTACCTGTTCTTTGAAGGAATTTATGTTGGAACCACTTGGTGTATAAGGTTGTATTTGTTGTCAATGGTTTTCAAATGAGGATCAAAATGAAGGAGATCAAGAAGTACTCCAACGAAATGGAGGAATGGAAATTAAGATGATTGTTGTACTGATCATAAGTTCAAAGAACATGTGTCAAAGGTGACACATTATTTACAACAGTGAAGAATGGTGAGGTATAATCTATCTGATGATGATTAAAGAAGAATAAGGATTTGATGAAGACCATGTAATTCTTCATGATTGCACGAGAATCATGTAATAATATTTCTTGAAGAATGGAATCATATGATTTGCATGAAGTAGAGAATAATGGTTGAAGAATAAGGCAAAGTGAAAGGAATTGGAATTCTAAGATGGCCATGCACTTCACATTGTATCAAAATATGATGATGCTAAAGCTGATCTATCAAAGGATATATATCACGATAGTGGAGTTTGTGATGAAAGAATAAGAGTTTCTGAAGATGGAAAATCACAGAAAAGAAGCATTTTTCAGTTGTGTTTGTTGACAAAGTGGACATCTGTGTTGTGATTGTTGACAAATCAAACAATGGAATACAAATTTGTTGACAAAGGGGATTTCATGGTGGAATTTCTAGTTAAAGGGTTGTGGTTAACGATCCATGTTTGTTTCATGAACGTCGATAAAGGAATGGATGATATAGAGGTGGAACAAAAAGAGCAGATACAAGGTGGCGTCGTTTTCCAGTGTTCGCCAAATTTTTGGCTCTCAAAATTGACTAATGGAGAAAAGTGTTTTTGGAAAAGGGACTTGAGCGCCGAGGTCTTAGAGGTTTAGAAACTTTCGTACCATGTGTTTTTCAAGATCAAAACATCAAAATATGGAAAAGGGATAAGGGCCACGCAAGTTTTGGGTTTGTTCGTGCAAGTGACTAGCGCGGCAAAAGGGACTTGCGCGCCGATTACTTGGAGGATTGGGAACTTGCGCACCTGTTGTTTTTCAAGATCAGAACTTAAAAATATGGCAATGTAAAGAGTGTTGTGCAAGTATTGGTTTGGTCGCGCAAGTGAGTAGCGTGACAGAGGCTTGGGCAGTTAGAGTTACGTGCCAGAACTTGCGCGCTGAGGGGAGACTTGTCCGCCGTCGCACAGGGTGTCCAAATGCCTATAAATATAGGTCAAACCGTCCTCATTATAAATGATCTCAAAACTTGGAGAAAATCAGAGCTCCCATCACGCATGTATGGTGGTTGTGGAAATGTTGTTGTGTCGCGCAAGTTGAAGTTGCGCGACAGTTGTTTATTGCACGTCCAAGGTCGTTTGGGCGAGAAAGGAGTTGAGTTGTGCAAGTATGGAGTTGAAGAAGTGAGTGTCGCACAAGTGGTTGAAGTGAACCTGCGCGCCAGTTTGGACTTGTGCACTGAGACTTGTGCGCTGTCTTGAAACTTGCACGCCAGGCATGGAGAAGCGTGCCCGGTGTAGTTGATGCACGCCGGCCTTTTTGGAGCTGCACAAAGCCGGAAGATTTCCCGATACCTTCAATGCAAAGTGAGATTAAAGAGGAAATCTAAATGATACATGCATGATCTCATGCATACATGGAGAACTAATTCTGAAAATTCCAAGTAATCTGAGCTTCATTTGTTGAGCAATCACATAAGTGGTTGTGATTCAGGCAAACAAAGACAAGAGTATCTAGTGCATTCAGTCATTTCACTAAAGAAGAAGGATTGAACTGAAAAGAGCATCAACTCTGAACCCTGATGCAAGAAAAGTCTCATGATGAACATGAGACAAAGAACTTCATGTCTATATGTAGAACAGACCTTCACATCTATAAACTGAGTGGGACTTCACCGAAGGTAGTGAGCCAGGGGGACTCAATGAGAGTGACCCGAGGGACGCAGGGATCTATCCCTGAACTTTTGTAAAGGCATTAAGCCTGGGATAGAGTGATTGTTCCCAAACCTTTGTAATCCACATCTAGTGAAGTTTAGTGGAATTTGGTATGACCAGAAACTTGTTGGCGTATGCTCCTTGGACGTATCCCTTAGCGGTGAACCAAGTAAAAATTGTTGTGTCATCTCTTTGAATGTGAATGTTTCATTGCTGGTCATATCCATCATACGGGTTTAACTAGTTCCTACCAATGTGGGAATAAGATCCTTGTTTTTAAAAGAAAAATTTTGCACCCTGATTCACCCCTCCCCTCTCAGGGTGCCCCGGGGTCCTATAATTTATTTAGATGTATTCTTAAGGGACTTAAGATTGGTATTTTGAGGAGACTAGAACCTCCATAAATTGTATAAGGAATTTTATAAAAGGAATGGTCATGAATTTGTTAAGATATATGGCTCAAAGTGGAGTAAATAAGCGAATTAAGGGTTTCCCTTTTATTATTGAGGTGAGGGAAAATTTAGTAATTTCTTAAAATATTGATTTAATATAAATTAATTTTCAATTGAAAATAGATAAAAACTTATTAATTTATAAGATAAGATTATTTTAGGTCTAAATCCCCTCATACAATAAAATTTAGATAAGTTTTGACTAAATTTCTACCCTTATCTTTTTTTTAACTCTAATTTAATCCATTTAACTCTAAGCATGACAACATGGAGTTTTACACTTCAGGGTTCATAGAGTTATTATAAAATGAAAAACAAAACATAAATGGATCCTATATCACATTTTAAAATTTTATCCCAATAATTTTTCAGAATTTAATATTTTTTATGAATTTCAAATCATTTAATAAAATAATATTTACTAAAAAATATTCATAATGTCAATTTTATGAACTATTCATTACTTTGAATTTTAAAAGTATCCATAAGACAATATAACTTAAAAAAATATTTTAATAAATTAATAAAATGAAAAATTATTCTATAAAATTTATGTATGAGTTAATTATCTCAAATTATATTTATTTTGATTTTTTTAATATCATTTATTTAATTTTTCCATTAATTAAATAATTACTCCATTAGTGTTTTGTAAGCATTTAACGTAATTATTTCTTCACTAAAAATCAAAAAAAAATTATCATAATGTATATAAATACTTTATATTTAAAAATAATATTTATAGTTGAACATGTATTCTTGATAACACCATATTAAAAATGTAATATTTATTAAAATAATGAATGTGACATCTTTGAATTTTCATTAAATAAGATATTATGAACATCATAATCTCATTAAAATGGTCATAAATGCTCATATAACCGAACCTTAAATGATTATGTAAAAAAATTACTCATATAATAAAGTTCGGGAAAGCGTAAGGGTCATTTTATAGTCATTATTTTATTTTTAACCAGAATTACACAATTTACCTTTTATCATTGTAACAAAAATTACCAAGGTTATTATTCATATTGGTCGAAAATAAAAGCGGTTTATTTAATATATTTGGAAATAATGAATCCAAATATTGAATCCATTTTTTAAAATTAAAAACATATATTTTTTATAATTTAATTAAAAATTAATCCCCAAAAATGCAATGAAAAACAGTTTTCTTGAAAAATGTATTTTTAAGCCAAAAAATGTACTTTTACCAAAATAAGGTATAAAGATGATTAAAAATTAATTAATTAAAATATAACTAACTAAATATTATTTAAGTTACATTGATATCAAACTGAAATTATAAAGGAACATTTAATATAAATAAATTGACATTTCAAAAAAATAGTATTTTTCACTATTCACTGGAAAATCAACATTCTCATAAAATTACCAAAAAATAACAATAAGATGATTTTAATGTGCTGATTTAACATATTTTATTAGTATTATAAAAAAAAATTTATATAATTCCCAAAAAATTATTAAAATATTTACTCATAAAAATCAAGAAAACCATTCTTAAATAAAACGTATTTTAGAAGAATAAATGACTTTACTAAAAATTAAGTTATTATTCACAAAGAATTAATTAATAAATTAAAAAAGTGTTATAAAATTATATATTTCATAATGTGTTTAATACTGTTTATTCCTACCATTTTAGAGGCTAGGTTATAATGATCACATAATAATATTTCATTGTTCGTTTAAGCTAGGTGTGGCGGGCAACATAAGTTATCAAAGAGATTTATTTAAAAAAAGAAATACTATAAAATCTTGTGGTGTTTCAGGTTTAACACATGAGAATATCATCTCAATACCTACCTACTTGGGTAGATCCAATTTTTCTCATAAGCAATAGGCTCCAACAGAACCACATGGTTCTAGTTGTGTATTTAAAGATTTAGGCATACAGGTCGTTAAGCCCAAGTCATAGAGGTAGAAACCCCTTAGGTAAAAATTTAACCTTTATTTAAAATTATTCATTTTATATATAAATTTTAATTTCATCATTTATACAAACATATACCTCATAGTTCAATTGGATTAATTTTCATTCTCAAATTGTAGAGTTACATGCCTTTATAATTTACAATTGGAATTCATGTAATTTCAACCAGATTAGCACTCTTAGTATCAAAATATAAAAAACCCATATATGATTATTTTTTTATATGGGTTTCCATTACAAGTTTATAATGACTTATACTCCTTATAAATTTAAAATTTTACATCCATCTAATCAGAACCATCAATGTTTCATCCCATGCAAACAATGGTTCACGGATCAAACATAAAATAATCAGTTCATTAAGTATGATGATACCATCAATATGAGGGGAAAAACTATTTATATTGATGTAGAAATTTTATTTGATCAACTATATCGCAGGAATACAATGGAAATTCCTTCATAAGCAATAAATATAGGTTATCATGGAAACAATTATGGAAAGTTATTACGTAATAAGGAAACACTCTACATGGAATATATGGATAGTCATGCTAATAAAGTAACCAACATGATATAGAAAAATCATTCCAAATAATTATAAAGTAGGGTATACAAATAATCAGGCATCATAAAATCTATAATGCAATCTACAGAGCATGGTGTATGCATAGCGTTTTAATCTCTATGCGCTAATAATGATGCATGTAACAATGCCTAATTTCCATACCAATCCAAGGGTAAAAAATAAATATAAAAATAAATAAATCAATAACCTGTGTAAGTATATAAATCACCCAAGTTTGAATAATAATCCACTATAATATAGAACAATAGTCTCATCTATGGTAACTTGTTCGTTCCCTTATGTGTGGGTTGGTTGGACCCAGACACAAGATATTTACCAAGTGATGAAAAATTTCTAATCTCCTATCTACCATCCCAAAATAAAAAGACCACATATGAAAAGAAACATATGATTTCACTTGTAGATTCCTGACTTGGATTCCACTTAAAACGATACCCTGAGTCGATTAGCCACTAAGACTCAAGCGCACCTCCTCGTAAGCCAGAGGCTATTGACTAGAAGTGAGGGTCTAAAGGAGGAACAATTGGGAGAATATAACCTTTATATTAGTAATAAATATATAATAATCAATAATAAATAAAGTTATAGGGATGTAATAAAAATGGGTAATCAATAATAAATGAAAGATAATCGTGCTTGAACTTCATTTGACATAAATAGAGGAAAGTATTCAAAGTACTTGGAAATTATGATAGAGTACGTAAATAAATAAAAGATTCAATAGAAATATCCAATATAATCATGAACTCTAGTTTGGTATTATTCTCTCGTACCCCATCCTATCCCATAAGGATAATAGCAAGCAAGAACAATCCAAGAACCTGGCCCTACAATCACGAGGTCTATTTGGGTACCTCAGTGCAATGGTGGCCCGAGCAGGGTGTGAGATATACTCAATATTCCACTTCCAATAGTGTCTAATTCATCATGCAATCCATGAGTATAAATTAATTTGTGTACATGTATATCAAAATGAGATAAGGTAGCAATATAGTAAAATAAAATACATGTCAGGTAGAGTTCCCCTTGGGACACCCTATTGAAAATATCTACTTCGAAAAAGTCCAAAATGTCTCTGAATTGATTCCTTCATGCATATATATGAATATAAACAGACACTAATATCTTCATAGATATACATAAACAATCTAGGATCCATGGATATGTGTCCCAGAATCCACATATAATAATACAAGTGGTGATAATAACAATAATAATAATTTCCTAAGACTCATAGCTATAAGAACAAGAATCCATCAATGAGTGTGATAAAAATCATATATACCATTATCCATATGTTATAATATTGAAAATAATAATAATAATAATAATAATAATAATAATAACAATAATCATACTGTAACTCATTTTCCTATGATCGCATCAAAGGAATTTCCTAAATCAGAATCCAAGTATTGACCAAGGAGTAACGTCACTTAACTTATTTAATGAGTCTTTCCTTAGTTTTCCGCAAATATAAAACCCAAGTATCACTCAAGGTATAATATAATGAAATAAACCTATGTTCACATCCAAGTAATTCATATGTGGGAATCCAATTACCACTCAAGGCTAGTCCAAGTCAAGCAACCTATGAGCTCATCCAAGGAATTCCTATATGGGAATCCAAGTATCGCACAAGGAGTAGTAATAATGGTATAACACACAGATACCATCCATGGTACACCACTAGGAAACCAAGTATTTCTCAAGGAATTGTAAAATAACATTGTCCATTAAGCTCATCCAAGTTACTCCAGTAGGGAAACATGTATTGCTTAAGGGAATTATAATCTCAATCGACCTATGAATCCATCCAAGGAATTCATGTGTGGGAAATTCCATTAGAATAATTCATTTAACAAATAAAATATGAAATAAGGAAATGTATTCTATAAAATAATTAAAGTCCAAAAAGTCCCTCCTTTTCATAACCAAACAACTACAATAAGGCCATGTCATTTTATAGGAAACTACAAGGGCCATATGAAACACCCATGACATAAATTAAACCATCCAAACACATTTTCATTAAAGAGTTCCTTTTTATTTAGAATACATAAAACCTCAAAAAAGTGGTTTTATTAGATATCAGGACTTGATTTCCAGATCATTTCACCCAATTTCATTATTTCAATTGATCTATAAAACATAAAGCAACACACATCAAAAGGTTATTTGGAGTAAGGAATTTTCTTTAACCATTCGTATTCAAATAACAAAACCCAAGGGCTGGATTCAGCATAAGGAAGATAAGGACCATAATATCATTTAAAAGAAAAAACCCAGAGGGTGGTTCGGGTTGAGGTCATAACCTTCATCCATACAATAAGTGATGAAAACATGAAGTTCAGTCTTTGAATTCAATTTATTGAATTTTACATTTTAGAGGAAATACATAGAAAAATCCAGTGTGCGGAAAAATGGAAAATTTATATAAAGAAGGAAACATAAAGGAAAAAGAACATAGACCACCTACCCCTTTCTTAGGATGTTCCACTCATCCATTGTCGGGCCTTAATTCCATCCAGTATGGAAGAAATTAGAAGAATTACCAATCACCTTGAAGATAGGGAGAATTATCTCACATAGATTTAGCATTCTATATGGAAAAATGATTGAAGAAGATAAGAAATATGATTCACAAACTTACCAAGGGATTTCTGATGCAACTAAAGGTGCGTGATTTGGTTTCTAGATGGAGAATATCCATCCATGCTTAGGAATAAGACAAAGGAGAGATCCCATGTGAGGGTGTTGTTGTGCGCATGGTAGGGAAGGAAAAAAGGGGGAGACTTAAGAGGAAGGAGGGGTAAAATGGCCTTTCCTATATTTTTAAAAATATTTATGGTTTGGTGGCATGGTTTGGAAAACTATGTTCAAACTGTGTGGCCTCCTCTGCTTGGGATCCTCTTCTTGGGATCCTCACACAATAAGGTTAGGTCTCATATTTTTATCTAACCAAGTTCCAACTGGGCGGTTCTATTGGTTAAGTGGCACTAGGGGTGTGGGCAGGGTGCAAGGTGTGGAAAATTGTGCCTAGTCCATGCAGGTCACCCCATGCACACCTCCACCAAGATTCATGGCCTCCTTCCACCTTTCAGAGTTAAGAAAAACCATTATCCTCGGTTATTGGGGTCACATGGTTGACCCACATAGTTAAACCAACCATACATCTCATGTTGCCTCTCTAAAAACTGGATCTTTTGGAGTACGAAAACTATAAAACACAAACAAACTCCTAAGAAACCTCTTGATACTTACACCTCATCTAAAAAAATAAATTTTAAGAGGTCCAAATCTAGAATTCATATTCCTAATATCAATTGAAAATTCGTCCCATCCACCAACCAAAAAAGTTCAAAAAACTCTCTGAAATTTTAACACGGTCCAAAACATAGGAAGTTACACATAAAAAGAGTTTTTACAAAAAAAATTAGGCACTAAGGAATTGCATTCATAAATTCAGTTAGTTAATGGGGAAAATGATTATAAGATATGAAACATGGGTCAATATTTCAATTTTAATTATTTTGGTAATTTTTATATCATATTTTTATTGTATGTGAATGCTAATATTATTTTATATCTCAATAAGAAAAGGATCAACAATTTAAATATTCAATTATCAACTAAATTTTATATGAATGATTGTAGAATGGAGTATAAGATTATTGAGATGAAAATTATTATGGACTATGTTTCTAAAACATTAAATCTATCATAAACAACCTATATAGAAAAGGTTTTGACTAGGTTAGACACGCTTGAGTAAAACCAGTTCCCAATCTACTTGAAAGTCATTTTAAGTTTTTTAAGGATAATTCATCGAAGTTATATGATTAATATGAATATATATAAAAAAATATTTATGAATCAATGGTAAGGATTTCGATGTATGTCAGGGTTTTCACTCAACCTAATATAGTGCATGTTGTGAGAGTTTGATATATAACAAGGTTTTTTCTTAACCAGACATAGCGCATGCGATGGGAGTTAATAAAAGGTATATGGAAAATCTTGGAAGAAGGTATTGGGAGGATGTAAAGTAGGTGTTTGGATATATAAATGTAATCAAGTACATGTATTTATAAATTAATTAAGGGATACCTTTATAGGAATATGTTGATATAGACTAAGGTTGTGATAATAGTAGTGGGAGAAGTATAATAGGTTATTTTTATATCTTTAGTGGTATAAATATGATTTGGGTGTCACTATTTTAGAAGAAAGTGGAATTATATTCTATATAGGTAAAATATATTGTTGTTATAGAAGTGATAAAGGGTATTATATAGAAAAATAATTTACTAAAGGATTTTACTATTATAAAGGAGAGAATATATGGTTTCTTAATGTCAAAAGTGTAATATATCTTGTAAAAAATATGTTATTTGATTCCAATATTAATAATATTTAGTTGAAATGTCATTTTATCAAATGATTAGTGCAAGATTGATCACTGGACTTTAGTTTATTTGAGCCTAAACTCACCAAAAATGATGGCATAAGTGATATCCATTGAAAAATTTAGGCATTATAATTCCTCAATTATACTGAAAATATAATGTGGGTTATAGGGGGACCAGGTTATAGGTTTTATTGTAGGATAATAATATAGTAGAATAGTATTTATTCAATCACTATTCTAAGTGGGGGTTATTTGAGATATGTGTGGATTTGGATTTGATTTTTGTCTAGACTATACTAATATCCTGAAATGTTTTATACAAAACATAGAGTAGAAAAATTAATTTAATACAAGGAACACATTAAGTCACAAATATAATATTCATACAATGTGTTCATAAAAACATGTAAGGAAACATTCATATTGTTGTATATGAAAATACACTAGAAAAAATTTTCCATGAGGAAAATTGGTTCATGTGGAAATTTATTAATCATTATTTCTTCTATATTTTAATTTATAATTGTGAAATTATAAAATATTTAAGCTCAATTTACCTTAAAAATATCCTTATAATTCTCTGAATATAATGCAATTGTTACTCCCCTTTATAGAAATAGGTTCAATTTCTTAGACCATGTAAATCATTATGTTTGGTCTCTTTCTCTTTCAATTTTTTCTCTAATTTACATAAATTGATTTACATGAATCTTAATTACCCAAGTTTTATAAGATAATTATAATTTAAACCTTTATACTTTGAAATATTTCTCACACCGGTCTTGAGAATTATCTAATTAAGTTTTTCATTGGTGTGTTTCTTATCACATCATCAATTGAGTTTAATCAAGATGAGATTTATCTTATTATGTGGAAAATATGATATATTATCCCTCGATTAAGTGAAACTATATAGAATGTGTTCTAATTATTAGATAAGTTATATGTGATGTTATTATCTACTTGGATGATTGACATGTGATGTAATCATCATGATTAATTGGTCTACTCAAAGAATAGATAATGTATGGAATAATCTATACAAAATTATCATGTCTCATGTTTAATGGTGAATCAATATCTTAGATAAATGGATTATATAAGTATATTTATAATTTATTGAGATATATCTTCTAGTGAACATGTTCTTATGGAAATATGAGGGTGTTTTATTGAGATTGCATCAGACCCCATTATAACATGAGTAGCGATGAAATTTTAAAATAGGTTTCTCTTTACTTAAAATTATGTATTAAGGAATTTATAATTTTTTTAAATGGAAAAAAGTATATTAGGGTCACATATAAATGTAATTTATTAAGGATTATTTTTGGTATAAATCAGTTGACCAAAAATTAAGGGACTTTATATGATAACCATATCTAAAGGAGTTGATAGATTAAAATTATATATGATTTTCAATTAATTATTTTATTAATAAAGGAATTGATATTGACTAAATTAGTGTGTTTATATTTTTTTTATAAAAGTATTAATATTAATTAAGGGTTTCAAGAATTTGTAAGGAAGTAAAGAAAATTTAAAGAAATTGCATCTTGGTGATGAGGAGACCACAATGAGGTTAGTACTGAGGAATAGAAAATTGAGAACTCAATAAAAATGGTCATTGATTTCTTTTTCCAGGGATGGTAGGGATTTTTCAATTATGAGAGATAGACTATAGTTAAGGCTATAAAGTGGTTGGAAGTTTTAGTTAATCTTAATAATAAAATGAGGATATGACCATGACCACAATGATGCCTTGATCATCATAAAATATATGGTGATATGAACCAAAAGCAATTTTTCATATAATTATATCATGGAAAATATAAGGAGAGATAAAATATGAGATAAATGATAGGAAAATTAGGTGGTTATTGGTAGAAAAATATTGAGTTAAAATAGATATAAACACTATAGTGGTATGGACTTTGAAATGGACATGGTTATAGAAAGATATAAAGGAAACAGAGAGTGACCATGTCGCGGTGAATGTAATTTGTTTGTGGTTTTGAGATTATGGAATATTTAAATATTCATTATCTACATTTTTGTCGAAACTATAATAAATATTTGGGGGATATATTTAGATAATCTCAAGTGGTTTTTAAAATAAATTTTAATTTGTTTTGAATACCAAGTCAAAGAAAATAAAATATAGAATATATAAAGAGATATATATGGGTTAAATTATCTCTATAAAAGGAGGTATTAGCTAATGGATGTTCAATATTTGGATAAATCAATCACTAGAGTACTTATATGGATGACTAGAAGTCTGAAGTATTTTTGTTTTTTCATAGATATGATTTTATGAGTCTCTCTCACGTTTTACATGAATCAAATCTTTAGTTATTATGAAAAAATGAGTGGGTGGTTACTTTGTGCTGATATTTGTAATAAAGAATAATTGATTATTGAATATTAATTTTATATTGTATATTTTTTGTGGGTTTTATTATAAATTTACTAAAATTAGGGATATCATATTTTATGATATGCCTGAGTCATGGGCAGTGACATGGGCATACGGATTCCATAATCATATCTTACAATAGGTCTCCATCATAGTGTATAATGGGCATGTGATATGTGATATTGCATGCATTAATTCCACCACATATTATTAATCAGTACCTTTTAATAATTAATCAAAATTATTGATTAATTTATTCGATACATTCATAGTAAAATCATTGATGTCTTCAATGGTTATAAAACTCCAATGGTACATGTGCTACTGTAACTTTTTTTGGCTAACATGAGATGGTAACTAATACACTGACACCCTTTATTTAATTAATATAGCCTAAAAATGTATGATATCCCCCCATTGATGGGTATTTTAATGTATGTTGGCCTAATATAAAGCACTCTTTATTTTTGGGTTCTTTATTCTTCTTCATTTAGGAAGGTTCTAGCACACCTTTGAAGAGAAGGAGTCCTATCGTTATGAATGAGTATACATGGTTGGTGTAATTCCCTCTGATGTAGGAGTCATTAATATATTTCTTAGGTGACCCTTATAAATTTTACTCTATTTATTTTTAAAATATAGAGGCTATTTTATTTTACGTACGCCAATTTTTATGTTCTTCGTGTATATTTTGATTTTATTGATGATAGATTGGCCATTTCATGCATTTACTTTTGTTTCCCTATTCATCAGTTGAACCTACAAAACACTTCAATGGTATCATATCAACCTTTATAAATAATTCAATATGTTATTTTTTATGAATAACATGTCATTCCAGATCTAGTTGATCCATATCATAATGTACGATATGAATATTTTCTTCTATTTTTATTAGTTATATTGCATGAATGCTATATGTCGTAGGGTAAAATATATAGAAATCCAAAGTCTATGATATGAGATATCATAAGCTATGACTAAATATCAGGATTCACTAAAATAGATAATTTTGTCGTATTAGTGATATATAGGATATTTTCAAATATGAATGGAAGATTATGAAAAAGATTATCATAAGAATTGATATCAACTATACATTATGATTGATTATATCATAAGATGTAATTTTAATAATAAAAATTACATGAATTTAACATTAAATATCAATCAAAAATTATAATTGATAATTCCCATTATCAATCTTAAATTACGATATAGCCTAAAATGCAAAAAATTTAATATTTTGGCTATTTTTAATTATGGTTTATAAATTGTTTATAAATGATAAGTACTGGGAATTGTAAATAGGTTATTTTCATGCCTAAATAAAATATTAAATTTTCAAATTTGTGTCTCGTGTTTTTAAAATAAATAAAAAAATTATTTATTTTTTTATTCCTTTGAATACTCATATTTATAAAATATTTATGAAATTTGGATAATATGTATACTTTAATTTATGTGATAAATAGTTTCTTATAATATTTTCAATCCATTAATTACATGATAATTATGAAAAAATAATATTTATTTTTAAAGTCGACCCAAGATAAACATAAAAAAATAATATATTAATGTTATATTTTAATTAATACATCTCATAAATAATTTCATAACTCAAGGACCTAATGGTTTGGTGTCTTGGAGACTAGCTACATAAACATATTATTTTGTAAAAAAATGAATATTTCTCCATAACCAGGCTCTACTAGACCCTCTTCTACAAATCTCATATGATATAATCATCTTCATAACCAGGAAATGGAACCATAAAAAAATAGGCGAGCACAAATGCTCAATAAGAGAAATTTATCAACTAGTAATAATCATTAAATCATAAACATGAGGAAAAACATGATTAAGGGAGAAATATCAGATAAAAATATCATGGTATCATAAATGAAAAACATGAAATTTGATTTGTCATTATGGATCATGTCATAGAAACATAATACCCAAGAAAGGTCATTAAAAATATGGGTTATATGAATATAACAAAAATTAAACAAAATAATAAATCATACCATAAGAAAGTGAAATATATTTTGAACATATAATATCATAATACTTTGGCATATCTTATAAATAAATAATAACATAGGAAAAATCAGTGGCATAAACATGAACATATATAAACATAACATAGTGGAGTATGATTCACCACCTAACCACTATAACATGGGGGATCAGGCATCCCTACTTCATTACCATAGTGAAGTAGGCATAACTACTTTATTCCTAGAGTGGATGAGGCATCACTACCTGATTCCAAAATTGTATCATTCATTACTACCTGATCCCCATAGTGGAGAATGAATCACTACCTGATTCCCATAGTAGAGTAATCATTCCTTACTCAATTACCACAGTTATCTCATGAGATATAAAACCTTAACCAATGGTTTCACTAGAAAAGAAGAAGGTAATGTAACAAAACATCATCATAGGATATAATAATTAAATATTCAAATATTATAATCATAGTGTATTAATTATGAATCATGGAAAAAAAATTAGTCAAAACCTCCCTTAAAACCTTAGTGCCCTTTAAATCAAAATCCATTTAAATAAGGTACATGATATGGCTATAAAAACCCCATGAATTTTAGGAATTTGTTAAAATAAATTAATTATAAATTAAATACACCATATCAAAGATATCATTGTGCACTAAATGAAATATGACTCAAGAAATTAAATTCTAGACAAAGAACCATTACCTTTATTCCCATTTAGTAGAATTCACACTAAAATCAAATAAAGAATAACTAACTTAAAATACTACTTTATATCCATATTAATACCTAAAAATATTTATGATTTTAATTTATAATCATCATCTATATGTATATTAGTTAGTTTTTGCATATTTTTCCACGTAATGAGTTTATAGATTTGACCATTTTTATTAGTTTCATAGGAGAAGTGTAAATATTAGGTATTATTACAAAGTTAGTCACTAAAATTTAATTAAATTTACTATAATGGATTACTTATAATGTTTTATGAAGTTTAGATTTCCCTTTATGAGTGTTTTACTCTTCATGAATTACGATTAAATCTGCAGAAAACAGTCTTCGGTGATTTTCTTAACCGATGAAAGGTGTTTTCTTAATTATTGAGTAATACAATCATGTATCATTTGTAGAACCAAAACCGAATAATTATATAAATAATTATATGATATTATATCAATATTTTTTTTAATAGTAATTCATCAAATAAATTCATAGTATTGTTCAAGTTGGTGGTCAAACTGACCCAAACATGAACATACCATGATTATTGAGGATTATGAGGTGATTTAATCACAATAGAATTAAAAAATGACATAATTATAAAATTTAGTTATTATTAGTGTGATTTTTTAGTATTATAAAGTATTCATAATAATGATTAATGGACATAAAATAGTAATATAATTTGAAAAAATGATTTTCCTCTTAGTACGCTTGTTTTAAACAATTGAACTAACAGTCATCATTTGCTAATCATATCATTAATAATTTCTTCAATTTATGATACCAAAACATTAATTATATCATTAAAATAATATTTATTTACTAAAACCATTATATTTAACATTCAATTAATTTGATTATGAAAATAAAAATAAAAATCAATCATTCCATGGTAGCGGTAGTACACACGTACAAATGGTTGATGATTTCATTTTCCTTAGAACTAGGAAATATATACTTCGTTTTATCATTTAAAATATAAAAAATTTAATAAATATCATAATTATTTATTAAATTAAATATTATTTTCATTCATTTAAGGATTTTAATGAAAATTAAACATGACGATCTGTAGTGGAGGTGGTCCACACACACACGAATGTCATTTTCGCTTTTCTTAAGGGAAAAGGGAAGAGTGGTTAATTATTATACCATCATTATAATAAAATAAAAATATAATAGAGATAATGATGTCATCATTTTAAGATAGTTTAAGGGAATTTTAGTAAGAATAATTACACATAAGGAAATTCAAATGAGAAATAGAGGTAAGGAACTTTATACCTCACTTCTTAGACTATCTCCTTTGCAAAGGGGGTTAATCCCTTGATGGATGGTCTCTTGATAATAAAATAACCTATTTAAGGTTTATAGTAGTTTTTAGGTGATTTTTGGGTATATTTTGGGCCAAACTTAAGGGATTTTGGTGTTATGGGAAGTTATGAGTGGAGATCCCCTTTCATAAGTTAAAAGGGGTTGCATTTTTTTAAATACCCAAAATGTTTCAATAATGGGAAGTCACTCTTAGGGAAAGTGGATCCAAAATTTGAGAAATAATGGGGCATGGAGGAGATAAGTTATATAAATCCTCAACTAATTTTTTTCACTCATTTTTTTAACATGTTTCAACCCCTCTACACCTTGAATTATTACTTTTACCATTTTACCTTTTACCATGATAACAAGTTTTTACCTAAGGCAACTTAATCATTACGCCAAAAAATAAGTGGTCCTTATTAGATAATTTGGTATTAATGATAATAAATTTTAAATACAATTTTTTAATTCAATTTCCAAAAGTGATTAAAATTAATTTTAATATAATAAATTTATAATGTATTAAAACAATTTTTGAGAAAAATGTTACTTGAGTTTTAAAATAGCAATCATAGGTTGGTAAAATATATTATATATTTGAAAATTCATAATGTCAATTATAAAATAAATATTTTTTTAATAGAAAGATTTTTAAAAATTTCCAATTCATAATTATACAATTATAATGGCAGAAAAAGTCATGGTATTAATAAAAACGATATATTTTACTATTCACCTAAAAATCAAATGTTTTAGAAAAATTCCAAAATTTCATCCTCGTATAATTTTAAAATTATAAATTCATAAATTTTACTCATTTTATATAATTAAAATTCAAAAAATTATATATTAAAATTTATAACAAATAAGAAAAATATAAGAATAAACTACTTTTATAGAAAAAATGGTGTTTTTAAACATTATTTATTCTTATTATTAATTCATATCAGCTCATAATTTATATGATGTCAATATATTAGTTTATATAATATAATATTTTAAAATCTATTCAATTTAATATATTATGATGAAATATAAATAAATAATAAAAGGATTCCACGAAAAAAATATTACTTTTATAATAAAAATAATTTAATAAATACCATTAAAATTAATAATTTATATTCTAAAATTTAGTTTTATTAATCCATAGATATTAAAATACTTATTTTAATTTTATATATACATATTAACATATTTTAATAATAATATTTATATTTATACGTAACACACATATATATATATATATAATATTTTAATATCATGTTTTTATTTCATTTTGAGATAGATTATTTTAAATTTACTAATTAACAATACCAAACTTTGGTATACCTATTGGATATATGACCAACATCACTATCTATAACAACCATATTTACAACAACTATATTTAAAATGACCATATCTAAAATGGCTATATTTTATTCCAATATATATAACTTTACTAAACTTATTTCATTCACACTTCCAATTTCTATGGTTTTCATTTTATATATCATAACATGATTTCTCCTTTTATTGTATTCTTTCTCATTATAGGTTTTGTCATACTAACAATGATTCTTAAAAGTGATGGTGTTTCAAGGGAGTTACTAGTTCTAATAATATTATTCATTTCAATTTATCTTTCCATGATATTTTTTATAGTTTTAATGGATTTAATCATCCATGATGTGTAATAATCTATTTTATAGGATACATTGTTCCAGGTAACTTCATCATAATGTTCCATTATAATTGATTAAAGTGTAATTATCTTTTTTCAAATCTTTTATGGACCAATATCTAATCATGTATTAATTCCCTTGAAATAATAGAGAAAAATTATTTATAATTATTGGGAAAAAGTTAATGGCTACTAAAACCTGGGGCGTTACACCCCCCCCCCCATAGATTGTGTCCTTACAATTTTAATTATTCCAAACTAATGAAATAGTTAAAGGTTTCTATAATATAAGAATGACTCCAAGTCTAATTTCTAACGAAGTTTCCTCCTCACTATCCTCGGTATAGCTAGTGAACTCAGTTTTCCTTCATAATAGGAATATAATAAATGTTGATTTATTTAACCCTTTGTGTTAAATACCCCAATATAATGGGAGTAATTTTTCATAGGGAGTGTATAGTCATCCTTTTTTTAGTATATGATCATGGGTTGATCTTTTGATTTTACTTTCCTATCTTGGTAATTATCATTGTCAAAATATCTCATAAATGCCTAATGCCACATCAAATTTGAAAAGAGTATAGATAATATGATTTTATAGGAGAACATTCCTATAAAAAAAATTAGATAATTTTTATATAATTTAGATAAAATAATAATACCACTCCAATTTTTTATTAATAATTCAACATCTAATCATTAGGGCATTTATTTTATGGTTTTTTTAAACATTCCTGGTAAATAGGAGTTCATTGAACAAGATAAGAATACAATACTCATTGTTCTTGAGTGGATGATCAGTGTTTCTCAGTCCACGTCTTTATCAGAACCAACATCTATAGTTTTGGTTTCATAGGATTTATCTTGTTCCTCTAGTCTATAAGGTCACTAATGCCTAATATAATTGGAAGTCTAGAGTTAGAAAATTTATTATCATAATGCCTGAGCTCCTTATATTTGAAGCATTAAAGTATAGATGGTGTCTTTGTTGATACATATATACAATCCATCATATTGGATGACTCTTTATCTCTACGTGAAAATCATGAGCTCTATGGAAAATCCTTCCACACTTGATGCATATTATTATTCTTTTGATACAATCCCCTTGTTGATTCTTACCATATTTTTGGAATGTAGGAAATTTAATATTATTTATTTTTTCAGCTTAATCACCTGAAATTTTATAAGACTATATACTTTTATTATTTAGTGTGTTTAGAAACTCAACAACGTTATCATTGTTAATAATATTTCATGATAGTTGTTTTGGAATTATCATAAGTTTTTTCACTCCATATTTCATTCTAATGGATTTTTCATTAAGGTAATCTTTTCATTGTCCCTTACACCCATGGTTCCTTATAGTTCTATTCATTAAAAAAACCAAAAGGGTTGACATGAGTGATGAAAAATAATCAATATGGGTGAATAATCATAATCATAAAAGGAATTAAACCTTACAATGTTACCTTCTTTTACATTATCATGTTGGATTATAGTTCCTTTAGTTCAGCCTATATCAATCTTATTTTAACCTAGGTTACTTTAATTTGGGTTATCTTACACTTATCTACTTGATCCCTAAAAGTAATTAGGCAATAAATCCTTCATAGAGGTTCATAAAGATCATATGATCAACCAAATAAAATCCCCTAGAGTGTCTACCCAGGTGTTTAGTCCTAGACATAGACATCGTGCCTTAGGGTCACAATATTATTCTATACTTAGACTCATCTCATGGGTTTTTACTAAGTTTCTCTAACCCTAGAACCAAATGTTTCTAAACTAATATTCAAAAATAATTGAACTTTTTATCTGATATCAACTATGTAAACCCATGCTAAACATATATAAATGATACATTGATATGATGGTTTAATTGATACATCTAACAAATAGTCACAAAGCCCAATGACCTAAAGGTTTAGTGTCTTGGAAACTAGCTATATAAACATATTATTTTACAACACTTATAAACATTTCTCTATAATTATGATCCTCTAGACCCTCTTTTAAACATATCATATGATATAATCATCTTCATAACATTGGTAATGGAAACATAATAAAGGGGTAATCTTAAATGCTGAGTAAGGTAAACTTATCAACTAGTCATAACTATTAGATTATAAACATGTGAGTAAGGGAGAAATATCGGATAAATATATCATAGGATCTTCAGGGGTAATAATAAAACTTGATTTATCCTTGTGGATTATAGAATAGAAACATAATTCCCAATAAAGGTCATCAAAAACATGGCATAGAGGTAAATAATGAAAATAAAACAAAACATCAAATCATAATTGTAACAACCCAAAATTTTATCAATGAAAATTTACTTCTTATAATTTTGTTTTATAATATAAATAACATAAAAATCACATATATAATAGAATAAAAACTTTATAAATAAAAAATTAATGAAATAAGAGGTATTTCTATAAGTTAAGGAACCTATACCAATGGAATAGGAACTTAACCTTTGGATTAGTATTATGGCCCATATGAATAGTAAATCGGATAATTCAATAGTAACCTCACCTATGAATGTTAAAATAAAATTTATCCATCTTATAAATTAAAATATGATATAATTATATCATATTATAAGTAAATAAAGGTTTTAGAAATTATTAATTAAGAATTGATATTTTTATAAAACATAAGTTTTTATTTTCAATTTTATAATTAATATAATGTTTTAAAAGAAACTTTATTTCCATAAAATGTATTCATAAATTAATATTTTGTTTTATTATGATTATGATATAATTTTATGAGACCATAATTAATTTTTAAAAGTGTTATAAAATCAATTATAGTTTTTCTTGAATGGCCCGAAGGCCTCTTTTTTATAAATTTTTGATAACCCTCCTTTCAAGGGATGAGGGGGAACCCTTACAAGGCCAGTAGGATTATGTTATTACATTTCCCATAGGCTTGAGAGACATTACATGACCCAAATATCTTAGGGAATTCAACCAGACTATAACTACAAGGAACTGCCCCTTCCCAGCAATTGCATCGTGTTGGTCGATCTCCACCTTCGCATGGTTGCCTGGATAAGCAACCCATGCAAGCACAGGCTAGTCCCGATGGCCTAGCCATACTATCTCATTCTTTCCCAATCCATTTGGTTCTGCTCTGGTGAGTTTGTCTACTCTAAATCCACCTTTGGGGCTGCTCCTTTTCTGTAGAGTCTGTCTGGGGAAACTGCATGTGTCCCGAAGGCCTTGAGGTGGCCCGAAAGCCTTAAAGGTGGCCTGAAAGCCCTAATGACCTGAATGATTGGGTGGCCCAAAGGCCTTAAGGTCTTCAAGCCCAAACCAGTGGCCCAAGGTGAATAGTTCCTGGCTGCTACAGTGCCGAAAAGTACCTGTTATAGTAACTGCTACAATTCCTGCACATTGCATGCTATAGTACCTACTACGGAGCCTCCTACAGTACCCAAAAATATGTCTCTGCCACGTTTCGAACCTCGGTCTTGTGGATGCACATAAGGATACCTCACCAACTGGGCTGAGCCTCATGAGAAAATCAATTATAGTTTTAAAATTGGTATTTTCCAAGTAAATGATGATTTTAATTAAAAATTAAATTTATCATATTTAGAAAATTATTTTCATATAATTGAGTATATTTTTGAATTCAACACATCAAAAAAAATTACGGTTAATTTTTGGGATTTTTCAAAAATAGTTAATTTTTTATGAATAGTGAAATACAATAATTTACGGTATTTATATATTATAAGTTAAATACACTATTCTATAAGTCATAGCTGATTTAAAAACCATAATCTCAAACTAAACTTAATTATTTTAATATATTCAGTGATAATTCTTAAATTCTTCATAGTCTTGGGGCAAATAATAAACTAATGGATAAAATAATGAGAAAACACCTCTCTCCTCCCCTATAAATATCACCCCTCACCACCTCTTCTCCACACACCTATCAAACTTTAAGAATTGTCAAAATTATACTCAAATATCTTCCTAATCCCATCACCTGCATCTAGGAGCCTTTTGTCTCAGCAAAATTCCAAAACCAATCCCCCTAAGGAAGCACTCAAGAAGAAGGTTTCAAGAGGTAAAATCCTCTTTCTTTTCTTTTAATTTCTTTTCAAGTTATTTTATTTTCTTATTCTCTCTTCACCTACCCTCATCCAAATGGTATTATAACTCCATTACCTTATATATAAAATAATTTTATTATTCTAATGAAATAATCCATCATTTTTTCTTTCCCCTCTCCTTT
Organism: Viscum album; assembly: GCA_963277665.1. Lineage (NCBI taxonomy): Eukaryota > Viridiplantae > Streptophyta > Magnoliopsida > Santalales > Viscaceae > Viscum > Viscum album. Next base: position 1,398,381,786 of record OY728121.1, on the reverse strand, counting down.
TTTACTAAAAATGAAAACATCATTTGTGATGCGTTAATTTATCACATTCAAGGATGAAGAAGTTTTCAATTTCCATTTCCCTACTTTAAGAATAATCATAAAAAAAAAATTGGTTAATAAAGATTATAATATATGCATTATATCCTATTTAATGTTTTCGAACCATTTTATATACATAATATCAATTAATAACACAAAACTAGTTTGTGATGATCGAAAAACTACAAAAATAATCTTAATGGTTATCACTAACATCTTATCTAATGATTCAACCTCATCCCAAATTAAAAAATTACTCATATAACCATTTAATATTATTTATGTTCATTAATAACATATAAATTCAATTATGGACAACCTTTCTCATTTTACATGCTTTTTAAATACATGTATACAGGTAACCGATCATGAAAATCAAGGAAACGAATGCTCTCAAATGATGAAATTGTATCATATAACTCATAAAATAGTTGTAAATGGAATTAATAAAATTATAATAAATAAAATAAATGTATAAAAGGTTATTAATTAATTGATTAATGTATTTAATTTTATTATCCAGAACATTAAGATCAATTGCATAACACTTTCAGACATAAGGAAAGGGTTTCTTCCCGAACCTCCATTTTATCCTTCGGGTTATGCTTTCTCTCTAATTTGCCTAATTTAACTCTTATTTATTTTTATATAATTCATATAAATTATATTTATATGTTACAAAATCATGTATATATATCATTTCATCCTTATTTTTCAGGGATATACATTTTTTAATTAGCTTCCCTTCTCAATTCTTCTTGATAAGCAAGCCCCATTAAAGGGAACTTCAAAATTTCTTACCCATTTTCAAGTTTCATCCATAATCAGTCTTAAGAAACCATTATTTTTCTAAAATAACTCATTTTATAATGAAAAAATACCTTTGTTCATTTCTATTTTTATAAAAACAAATATACCTTTTTCTCTTTAAATTCTCTTTAATATTTTCATTAAATCGCACTAAAATGTTTCATTTTTAAAGTTTATTTAACATTTTTCACATGTTTCCACTTAAATTGGACATAATTTATCATTATATATGCCTATTTTACCATATTAATGTCCACATAATATTTAAATCCCTTACTTCATGGACACCATTATGATATTCTCTTTTGTTATGCCTTATGACATGATTATGATACTCAATTCTTTCCATGGGTAACCCTTATGCTTGATTCTTCAAGTGGCACACATGTGCATGAGCGTGTTATGATGGGTGAACCTAGATAGAGCTCAAATTAATTAGGTAATTTTTATCCTCATAAGACATCATGTTGGGATAGGGAGTGAACCTGATTCCTTTATGGGACTTTCTCCACCATGTGATATAGTCTTGGTAGTTAGCCTTAACTCATGTTTATGTCATGTTATATGATGTTGTCACATTCCTATGATGTAATGGTTATATGTTACCATATTATATATGTTATTATTTATTATTTTTATTCATTTTCCATGCCTTTATGTCATCATGTTATTCCTTCTAACCCATGTGTATGTTTTATTCCTATGCTTATTCCTTTACTGGGCTTTTTAGCTCATCCTTTTCGTTTATGTATTCACTAGGTTATCCTATAAATATGTAAGATCTCAATGAAAGTTAGGATATCATTATATAGATTAAATAAAATATGGTTTTGGTCTATTTTTATTGTTTTCATATTTTGTACTTAATCTTCCAAAGATACTAGACTTCATGATCCTTTGTTGTATTTGAGGGTAAATTGTGCATAAAATAATGTAATAGTATGTATAAAAGGATATGGTATCTATAATAACATAATAATATAGAATATATTTAGAACATGTAATGTCATAAATATTTGTAATATCTTGGAAATAAATCATAACTTGTGAAAAATAAGTGGCACAGATATGAGAATAAATAAACAAGACATAATAAAGAAGTATGCACCACTAGATTCCCATAACATAGTAGAGAATGAATCCCTAAATAATTATAATAATAGATTAGGAATAAAAAATTAACCCCATATTGGATCAATAATCAATTCCTTATTCCCACAGTGGAGTAGGTATCACTAACTGATTCCCTTAGTGGAGTAGGCATCACTCTTTGATTCCCATAGTAGAGAGAGTATTCCTTACTCGATCCCATAGTTATATCATCAGATATAAAACCTTAACCAATGAATTTTAGGGTGATATAGGACCCTAACCATAATCATCCATACATACGAGTTCCACATAAAATCAAATCATTCATTTTATCATAAATAAACAATGGGAATACAGTGGGTTTCATAACTTTTCCAAAAGGTGTCATATAAAAAATAGGTTCATTTGATACCAAAAACAAGATCACACAAAAGTATTATTTAAAGAGATAAAATATATGGTGATTTATGAACTATTACTCTATCATAGAATAATATTCTTAAAATTAAAGAGAAATAAAAAATGATTTTTCTTAAAAAGTTTTTTTTAATATCATCTTAAAAGGATATGTTTTTCAAGTCACTTTACAAAAAACTATTTTTTGGAGATGAATAGAAAAATTATTAAAACATTAATTAAAAATAAATTACAATAAATATATCTTGATATAAAATAAAACATATTTCAAAATGTGAAGTAAAATAGAATAATATAAGATCATGGTAAGGAAAATCCTTTTAAATATTTTAAAATGCCTTTATTGAAAACCCAAATCATTTAATGGTTAACGAAACATTTTCTTTAAAATGAATAAAGAGAAATATAAGTATACTTAGAGATAAAAACAATTTTATTTTCCACTAGGGAAAATATAACATTGGTAGGAAGTAAAAACATGTATATGGAGAAAAATTAATTAAAAGATGTGGGAATTATTCGTTACAAAATTACATTTTTATGAAAAAAAATAGATTCATCAAGGAAGAAGGCTTTGGTGTGAAACAAAATTTCCCCAAAAAATAATATTTAAATGAAACCTAATGTTATCATATGATATAATAATTCAATATTGAAATATTATAATCTAAGTGGAGTGATTATGGATCAAAAAAATATTTCAGTCAAAAAACCTCATGAAAACTTTGTATTCTTTGAATCAAAAGCCACTTAATTAGGAAATATGATATAGATATCAAAACCTCATGAATTACATGTATCTATTTAAATAAATTAATTAGGTAGTAAACACACCATATAAAAAATATCATGGTGCACAAAATGAAATATGTCTTAAGAAATTAGGTTTGACACAAAGAACCCCTTGCCTTTTTACTGATTATTCAAATGTTCTCTAACCTCATGTACAAAAAATATAAATATCATAATATAATATTTCATAACTATATAAATAAATAAAATTATTTATAATTTTCATTTATAATCATTATCTACAGGTATATTAGTTAGTTTTTTCTTATTTTCCCATAATGGGTGTTTATAAATTTGACTGTTTGTACTAGTTTTGTAGGAGTGGTGTTGGTATTATTTATTTTTCTAAAGGTCATATTTCAAATGTCATTAAATTTACTATAATTTATGGTTTAAGATGATTTATTTAGTTTAAATTTCCCTTGATGAGTGTTTTCTCTTTATCCTTGCGAATAAAATCGACAAAAAGCAGACTGGTGATTTTCTTAATCAAAAAAGATGTTTTATTAATTATTGAGTTAGAAATTTATGTATCCTTTCCAGAAACTAAAAAAATATAGTTTAAATATTTATATCATATTCTATCATTATTTATTTTTTTTATAGTCATTCATGATATAATTTCATATCATTTTTTAAGTAGGTGGTCAAACCGGCCCAAAAATGAATATATCATAATTATTGATTATTATGAGGTGATTTAGTCATAATATCATTAAAAAAATATCATAATGATATCATTTAGTGTTTTTTAGTGTGATATATCATTATTATAAAGTTTTTATACGAATAAATAGTGGATATGAAAATATTATATAATTTGAATTAAATATTTTCATCCTTGTATGCTTGTCTTAAATGTTTGATTTATTGATTATAATTCTTTTGATACAATATCAGTTCAAGCCCATTTTATTAAAAAAACATTTTTCTAACTGGGCTTATGTCAAACCCATTAAATTACCTCAATTCCTAGTGGCTTTAAATCCCAAAACATAGCATGAAGGCCACCCATTTTGTTGGCCTAAAGGCACTATATTGCATCGGCATCACTGTTTGTGTCACCGTCTTGTCTCATCTCTCATCGATTTCACCACCTATGTAATTTTCAATATATATATTCACTTCTATCACTAAATATTTCAAAAATCACTTCTAGGGGATATAAATATTGAAACAATGGTCACTTTGTTTTGGAGTCCAGAGGTGAGTACCACTCAATCGTAGCTTAGGCCATAATTGATTTTCATTTTTTTATCATATCATTAATAGGCGATCGAATTTATCATTACAGGACCTTTATTATATAATAAACATAATATCTATCTAATAAATCCATTCAAATGACCATCCATGTAAGTTGTTAATGATAATAAAAATTTAAATCAATCATTCCATAGAGGCGGTAGTCCACATGTACATATGGTGAATGATTACATTTTCCATAGAATGGGAGAAATTTTTAATATATTTTATCATTTTAGAATATAAAATATTTTATAAATTTTGTACTTATTTATTAAATTAAACATTATTACCATTCATGTAATGTGGATAAGGAAAATTAAACAAGAATCTTTATCGAGTCAGTAGTCCGCACACAGACACAAATGTTATTTTCTCTTTTATTAAGGAAAAAAAGGGTGGTTTGAGTCAACATAATATTTTTATACATAAATATTATATCATTGTAGATGAATATTCAATACATAACATTACAATTCATACCAGACCAGTAAAGTTTTGGTGTCTTTGTAGACTAGATATATAAACATCTTTTTTAGGAACATTCTACATCATCTCTCATAAAGTTATTTTCAATATATGCCCTTATTTACATACCCTACTTAAAACCTTTATTCATAACTTGGGGAAAGAAAACATAGGAAAGGGTTATCTCATATTCTTATTAAGGTCAAACAAGGTATATATCAATTGATGGTCGTATGAAATCATAATATAACCATAAGGGTATGAGATTATGTTCATAACATAAAAAGTTCATACTGAATTTATCATGGATCATAATCAAGAATCATGAAATAAATCTTCAGTATTTGAAATAAATGGATCATAAGAGTGATAAATAATCACTAATTAAGCATGAACCCAAGTTAAAATCATTAGTACAAAAAAATTTCATAAAAGTGTGTCACCATAATAGGCATAGAAACCATTTAATATGTCAATATTAACTATGAATACCATCAAATAATAATGGATAAAAAATAAAAAAAAACACATATCATAATGGATAAAGCATCACCACTTGTTTCCCATAGTGTATCGTGCATCTCTTCATGTTTCCCATAGTGGATCAAGTGCATCAACTCATTTCCCATAATTATTTCAAGGGATATAAATCTTTACCCAATGCATTGGAGGGATATATAATTTCAAGAATACCCATAATATAATGAAAACCATATATATGTGTTCCAAAAGGTCATAAAACATTCATCTTATTTTTATATCATAACTCATGGAAAGAAAATGGGTTTTATAAACATTTCAACATTTCGTCAAAGAATAACCTATGGAAAAGAATGGGTTTTATAAACATCTAATCATCATAATCATAAATCATCCAGATAAATTATAAGGATAATATCATTGGATCATATCCTTAGTAAAGTGTAAGTAACATTATAGGATTTTATCCTAGATAAATAAATGTCTTCAAAAGATCACAGAAATATTTCTTGAGTAAAAATACCTTTTTCATTTTAAAATCACATATTTTAAAAAAATATTTCTAAAATATTATGGAAAACATTTTTTTGGAAAATAACTAATATAAATTTTAGAGAAATCTTCAAATAAATTAGTGGTCATAGCAGCGGGAAATTCCATTTATATCAGGTATGTTAAAACAAATAGTCTTTTCACATTATTAGTAAAAGGTCAAAATATCTAATTCGGAAAAAAATAAGAAGATTCCTTTGAAATATTTTTATAAAAAGTTAACCACGGGTAAAAATTGCTTTAAAAATTAATAGGAGGATAGTAAATCATTGTTGAAAACATTTTAAAGAAAACATGGATATGAAAGAAAAATATTCCCGACCAAAGAGGAAATAAATTTTGTTTTCTCAAAAATATTTTCCCAACCATTTTAAGTACCACAGACAGGAAAATTGTACTATTACTCGATAATTCCATAAATAATCATGGGAGAATAAAATGAAAGGGGTTTATCATATAAGGATCACAAAATTTCATCAATGTAAATTCAAGAATAAACAATCCTGATTAAAATTGGATTCCAACAAAAATCTCTTACCACTTTTGAAAATTTTGAATCAAAACCTCATGAAGGAGAGAAAATTGGATGGATATGTAAATCCCTATAATTTTCATGAGAATAATCATAAAATACATTCATGGGTAGTATATAAACCACATAAAATAAAAAATTTGTATATATATCATCACTATTGGAATTTCGGCTATTTGCAATGGGCTATTAGCGACGGGATCCCGTCACAAATACTCTTTTGTGACGGGGTCCCGTCACAAATCGCTCGTTCCAGAAAACAGTGTTGCAAATAGATCTCTGATTAAATACATTATATATATAAGAACCAGTTGCGACAGGCCCATCGCAAAAAGTGGTTACGACGGACCCGTCATCCTCTCGTAAATAGTTCTCTATTTATATATGTTACATATACCTAAAACTTTTGCGACGGGCTCATCGCAAAAAAAATTATTTACGATGGTAAATTAACCCATCGCAAATAAGTTTTAAAAAATATATATATAATCTATTTGCGACAGAGTCTCATCGCAAAAGGCCCCATCGCAAATACTTAATAAAATAAAAAAATTAATAAAATGATGATTAATGAAAAAATAATATTAATATTATTAAAATATAAAATATATTAAAATTCTCAATATTTGCAAAAAAATATAAAAAATCATAAAGTATTATTATTATTATTATTAAAATAAATAAACATTAAAAAATATAAAACTAATAATAAATATTAAAATATTAAAATATTAAAAATAAAAAAAATATGGAATATTCCCACCAATATAAAAGACAAAAACTGTAAATAGATCATATTACAACAAATGTTGAATTCAAATGTTTTTAACAAAACAAAAAAATCATTGGGGGTGGTCTTCTGGAGGAGCTGGAGGAGATGGCGTAGGAAACTTCATCCCTAAACTATGAGTCAGACGGTGCATGTACTTCATCTGCTCGTGTTGCTGCCGCTGCCATCGACGCACGCCCTTCTCGTGTTGCTGCTGCTGCTACTGACGCATCTCTTTCTACTACTTCTGCAAACTCTCTATAAGCTCAGTTTGAGCTCGCAACTCCTCCTGATACTATGAGCCAGAAGATGATGTCTCTTCACGAGCTCCTCTTGAGCTGGACACCGACATCGTAGCAGTATCATAATAAGTCCCAAGAGTCGAATGAGGGCAGATACCAACTACTCGACCCTTCTCGAAGTCATATTGGGTCGCCTGCATCCATGCCCCCTCATCGAAATGGTGGGCACTAGTCTGATCAGCCATCTCAGTCTGACTCTCAGCCCGTGTCTGAAAGGTTGTGACCTCATATGACTCATTCAGTTCCAATTTGAAATTAAAATAGTGAAAATATTATATGTAGTTAATTTTCAAACAAAAAAAGAAATAATGTTGACCACAATCTGATGTCGGTGATCACCTCTAATCTCTCTTGTGGTTGGATCACTGAACATTCTCTGATAAACGTCGTACTCTGTAATAAATACGTATAAATAGTAATAAATACTAATAAATACTAATAAATACTAATAAATAGTAATAAATATAAATAAATAATAATAATTAGAAATAATTAGTAATAAATACTAATAAATAGTAATAGATACTAATAAATAGTAATAAATACTAATAATAGTAATAAATAGTAATAATTAGTAATAATTAGTAATAATTAGTAATAATTAGTAATAATTAGTAATAATTAGTAATAAATAGTAATAATTAGTAATAATTAGTAATAATTGGTAATAATTAGTAATAATTTGTAATAATTTGTAATAATTTGTAATAATTTGTAATAATTTGTAATAATTGGTAACAATTAGTAATAATTGGTAATAATTAGTAATAATTAGTATTAAATAGTAATAATTAGTAATAATTAGTAATAATTGGTAATAAATAGGAATAATTCGTAATAAATGGGAATAAATAGGAATAATTAGTAATAAATAGGAATAATTAGGAATAATTAGGAATAATTAGGAATAATTAGGAATAATTAGAAATAATTAAGAATAATTAGGATTAATTAGGAATAATTAGGAATAATTAGAAATAATTAGTAGAAAATAGTAAAAATTAGTAATAATTAGTAATAATTAGTTATAATTATTAATAATTAGTAATAATTTGTAATAATTTGTAATAATTTGTAATAATTTGTAATAATTAGTAATAATTAGAAATAATTAGTAATAATTAGTAAACATTATTAATATTTAGTAATAATTAGTAATAATTAGGAATAATTAGTAATAATTAGTAATAATTGGTAATAATTAGTAATAATTGGTAATAATTAGTAATAATTGGTAATAATTAGTAATAATTGGTAATAATTAGTAATAATTGGTAATAATTAGTAATAATTAGTAATAATTAGTAATAATTAGTAATAATTAGTACTAATTAGTAATAAAATAGGAATAAATAGGAATAAAATCAATTGTAATAAATTATAAAAAAATTGGCACAATTTCCAGTGGATTGACGACACTCCTTTTGCTTGATGAATCTTCTCCTTTCAACTCTCACCGACTCAAAACATTATAAAAAGTATGATTCTACGTATGCATATCCAATCTCATATGCACAAGTTTGAATATGCATTCGTAGGACCACAATTTTCATAATGTTTTCAGGCGGTGACAGTTGCAAGAAGAAGATTCATCGACAAAAAGGGGGCTCTTTTATCCGACGGCTCATTTACTTGCATCTTTCTCACACTGCAATCAAAATGAAGAATCTACTTAGAGGTATGCTTATACATTCTCGTATGCACAAGAATAAATAAGTGTACCTCTGAGATGATTCTTCATTATGATTTCACTGTGAGAAAGTTGTAAGTAAATGAGCTGTCAGACAGAAGAGTAGTCATCAATCCACTAGAAATTTTATCACCTGTAATTAACTGTAATTATTAAGAAGTAGTTGTAATTATTTATATTATTTTTTTATATAATTTTTTTCTAATTTCAAATTATTCAAAAAAATTAATGAGTTTATATTTTTTTTTAAATATGGAACAAGGAAGTCCACAATAGTCATTATTAGATGATCACGCTTGGATAAATCAGTGCAAAAATCCAAACAGTTCTGGTTTAAATCTTGTATATATTGAGAATGTTGAAACTTTCTTATCATTTTCATCATCGAAACTAGAATTTGTTTCAGAAGGCAAAATTAAGTGTCCTTGTGAAAAATGTGCTCTGAGAACTTTTGACACATTTGAAAAGGTTGGGGGACATCTCTTGTGGTTTGGTTTTCAACCAGATTATGTTTTTTGGTATCAACACAGTGAATGAATTTCCATAGAAGATACTAATAACTTGATTCTAGATCCATCACGGTTTCAAAATTTAGTACATGATGTTGTAGGTCCATTTGTTCAACATACTGAAACTCAGGATGATATTGATTTAACTCCTAAGTTGTCAAAATCTGAATTTAATGAGTTGTTGAGGTCTGATGAGGATATATTATATCCTGGTTGCAAGATAAGAAAATTAGAAGTGGTTTCAAAATTTATGGCTATTAAATCAGATAACGCAGTGTCATGCTACTGTTTTGATCAGATATTTTCTTTGGTTAAAACACTATTACCTGAAAAAATGTGTTTCCTGTAAATTAATATGAGAGAAAGAGGTTGGTTCATAATATAGGACTTAGTTATCAGAAGATTCATTCATATGAAAATGATTACATCTAATATTCTAGTGAAAATGATTTGTGGGATAGTTGTCCCACATATGGATAATCGAGGTATAAAGAAGATCAATCGGGGAAGTATGGATCTATTCCTGTAAAATAATTGATATATTTCACCCTTACACCAAGGTTGTAGTGTTTATTTATGTCTCAGAACACAGCGTCAATGATGTCATGGCACAAAACCAAGATTTCAACTGATAAAAGCCTAAATCATCCATCTGATGGTGATTTATGGAAACATTTTGACCGAATGCTTCTCTATTTTTATTTAGAAGCCTAAAAGGTGTGATTGGTTCTTTATACTAATGGTTTCTGTACATTTGGTTCTTATGGTAGTTAGTATTCATATTGGCCTATCTTTATAACTCCGTACAATTTATCTCCATGGATTTTGATGAATGAGACCTATATCTTTTTGACATTATTAATCTGAGGACATCTGAAAAAGAATACTGATGTTTATTTGAAACCATTGATTGATGAGTTAAATTAATTGTGGAGTAATGGTGTTAGTACATATGATGTTTCTGCGAAACAAAATTTCATATTAAAAGATGCATTGATATGGACGATTAGTGACTTCCTGGCATATGAAATGTTATCTGGTTGGAGAACACATGGTCCAAAATCACGTCCTTACTGTATGAAAGGCAATAAATACTTTATGCTAGTCAATGGAAAAAACCTTTCTATTTTGACTATCATCACAGATTTCTTCCAACCGATCATCCTTTTCAGAGGAACAAATCTCATTTCAGAAAAGGCACAATTGACAGGGATGAACCTCCCAAAATGATCTCAGGTATAGAGTTAAAATTAGTTTTATTTTCATTACCTCCCATCATTTTTGGGCCAACAGTAAACCAAAAAAAATCATGGCTTTTGGAAAGAACATAATTGTATAAAACAAATCATTTTTTGGGATCCTCTATATTGGTATGATTTTTTGGTCTGCCACATGTTGGATTTCATACATTTTGAGAAGAAATGTTTTGATAATTTATTTCATATATTTTTAGATACACCAGGTAAGACCAAAGATAATGTAAAGGAATGATTAGATCTTGCCCAAATTTACAGATGGCTGGAACTTAAACTGTTTCAAAAAGTCAGATCATAGAGGTTAATGAATCCAAAAGAAACTTATACACTGTCCAAAGAGATTTTCTTATTATTTTTTTAGTGTATTGTAGATTTAAGACTTCCATATGGTTATACTTCCAATTTAGGAATATGTGTTAAGAATGGTCATATTACTGGATTAAAAAGTCATGATTGTCGTGTTATAATGGAAGGACTTATGCCGATTGGATTCACAGGTTTGTTGAATTCTATGATTTGTGATTCGATAACAGATGTATCATATTTTTTTGAGATATTAGTGCGGTGACAATAGACTATGATTCACTAAGTAAACTAGAATAAGATCTTGTTCTCATTATATGTAAACTAGAAAAAATCTTCTCATCGTCTTTCTTTAACTCAACAAAACATCTGATATTACATTTTCTACATGAAGATAAATGTGTAGTTCCAGTACAGTTTTGATAGATATACCCCTTCGAGAGATGCATGAAAAAATTGAAAAAAAATTATGTAACAAAGCATTAGTTGAAGGCTCAATTGCTGAAGCTTATTTCCAAGAGGAAATTTCTTTTCTCTACTCTCATTATTTTGAATCTGAATATTCTTCAAAACACAACCACATGGGATCGAATGATAGGAATGTGGATAATGAAATGGACAATCAATTATTAGTTTTTAATCATCCAAAGCTTGGATTCGGGGGAGTCCATGAACGATGGCTTTCATATGATGAACATCATAGAGCTCATAAATGTGTTATTCTCAAATGTGAAGAAATGATATCATTTGTACTATGATTGATTCTATCACTTATTCTATAATTTGTGTTACAGTAAGTAAACTTATTTTATTTTTAGGTTATATGATAATCATATCAATAAATAGCTTCCATAAATTATAGCAGTTGCTCTTGAAGAACGCTGACAAAAAAAATTATCAATGGTTTCAGAAATAGGTAAGATAAATTATTGATGGTTTAATATATCAATTCAGTTTATTATTTATTATATTGATAATTGTTTTACAAATTTTCAGGTGTCTCAACATGCAGAAAAAATTGATAAGTGACTGTGTATACAGAGTAACCCACCATTAAAAATGGTTAAATCTTATAATTCATATGTGGTGAATGGTTTTATATTTCCTACATGTGCATATGGGGAATAAAAAAACAATGAACAGTGGAGTTTTTTTGAGAGGATCTCATTATAGAGAAACTGAAGTTGACTTTTACGGCATGCTGGATGAAATTATTAAACTGTGTTATCTAGGGAAAAATTATATAACAATATTTAAATGTAGGTGGTTGGATACTGAGAGAGGCTTGCATGTTCATCTAATTCATGGAATCGTCGATATTAAATATAAAAGTCTTCTTATAGTAAATGAACCATTTTTACTAGCTCAACAGGCACATCAAATATATTACGCAAAGTATTGTGCTACTTCAAGAGACCAGAGTGATTAGTGGAGCATAATAAAAATAAAATCTTGGAAAAATCAGTTTAGTCAAACTGAATATGGTTCTGATGAAGTACAACGAATCGAAATTTTTCAAGAGACTACTCAAAATCCATATTTTTCACAAAGAGACATGAATATCGATGATGACAACCCACAATTAAGGGTCGATGGTGATGATGATGTTAATGATGTTACAAATGAATTTTAAATGGCAAGAGATGATGAAACCGAAACTCATATGGATATTAATGATGCCAATGATAAATATGAAGACACTAACATCGTCAGATATGAAGATAATGATGAAGGTGAACATTGACATAGTTAAATGCTAGTTATAATCATAACTAATATATATCTATATATAATAGTTATTTTCAAATATCTGCTAACAACAATAATTTTGTGTTTCAGATGGACCATGATCTATTTCATCCATTGGATGAGGCTGAGCAACCTTTGGATGAGGAGGATTTGGGATCATCAGACCCTCGGCCTAATGGCGGTTCAGGGGGTACGCAAAGAGGGTACGGTCTTGCACGACTGATGATTTTTGACCCTATCCCCGAGCGACATCCACATCTTGGTTTTAATCCATGCACATGGAGGTATGTTAACCTGTGTATTTTAGTTAGCTTTCATTAATTTATTTATACACTAATTGTTTGATTATTTGTTCTTTTTTCATAGTTTTGCGCATGTAGCTATTGGACAGGGGAGTGCTATCTTGCGCAATTATTTTTCTCAGCCATGGATTATATGGGAACAGATTCCCATTGATGTATGGCTTGGTATATTTAATCATTAGTTGGTATGTAAATAAATAATATTTATTTAGAAATTTATTTCATTAATAACTTTATATTATAAATTATTTCTATGTTTTATGGTATCCGATCGATGATAGCATGTGTGGCGCTATCCATGAGGCATGGGAGGTGTCTATGTGTGAGCAATTCTGTCAGTTTTTACACAATTTGAGAAGTAAAGCCATTAAGAAAGTATGAGTGATAGTATTTTATGAGTCATGTTGAGCCCATTGACCCGAGTACATTTCATCTCATGTTTGGGATGGATTTTTTTCACACTGGTTGAGTGGTAGATTTCAGAGGAGATCTTCATTGGGCCGGCAGAATCGGGGGAGACAGGAGGTGACACATCGAGATGGTAGCCATACATTTAGTACACCAAGAGAGCATCTGGTAAGTATCCTCTTTAAATATTTTATATAACATTAAATATAAATAGTTTATTTTATATTCATATAGGTAGTCTAGTATCCCGATATTACGGAGTACGATGTTTATCAGAGGATGTATAGTGATCCAGCCATTGGAGATATTAGAGGTGATCCCCAGCGTCAGATTGTGGTCAGTATTATTTCTTTTTCAATTTGAAAATTAACTAGATATAATATTTTCACTATTTTAATTTCAAATTAAAACTGAAGGAGTCATGTGATGTTGCGACCTCTCAGACACCGGCCGAGAGTCAGGCCGACATAGCTGATCAGACTAGTGCTCGCCATTTTTATGAGGCGTCATGGATATAGGCGACCCATTATTCCTTCGAGAAGGGATGATTAGTTGGTATCGGCTCTCATTTGACTCCTAGAACTTATAATGGTATAGCTGCGATATCAGTATCGAGCTCGAGAGGATCTCATGGAGAGGAGTCATCTTCTGGCTCACAGTATCAGAGGCAGTTTTGAGCTCAAATGGAGCTTATAGAGAATTTTCAAAAGTAGTATAAAGAGATGCGTCAGCAGCACGAGAAGTCCATGTGTCGATGGAAACAGTAGCAGCACAAGTAGATGGAGTACATGCATCGTCTGACTCGTAGTTTAGGGATGGCTTTTCCTCCACCGTATCCTCCAGCACCTCCAAATCCTCCCAAAGACTATCCCCCCAGTGATTTTTTTGTTCTTTTAAAAACATTTGAATTGAACATTTTTTGTAATATAAATTATTTACATTTTTTGTCTTTTATATTGGTGTGAATATTTCATAATTTATTTTTTTTATTTTTTTTAATATTTTTTTATTTTTATATTTATTATTAGTATTATATTTTTTAATGTTTTTTTTATTTTACGAATAATAATAATACTAATATTTTATGATATTTTTATATTTTTTTTTGAATATTAAGAAATTTAATATTTTTTATTTTTATTATTATTTATATAATATTAATATTATTTTTTCATTAATCATAATTATATTTTTTTTATTTTATTAAGTATTTGCGATGGGGCCTTTTGCGAGGGGACCCCATCGCAAATAGATTATATATATTTTTTAAAACAAAATTGCGACGGGTGACTTTAGTGTCGCAAAAATGTTTTTGGGACGGACCCGTCGCAATAGGATATTGTATATATAATGTATTTAAAAAGAGAGCTATTTTTGAAAGAACTGCTTCCAGTTGCAAGTAATATTTTTTGCGATGGGTCTGTTGCAAAAAATACTAGTTGCAACACCATTTTCTGCAACATGCTATTTGCGACGGGGCCCCATCGCAAAAGGGTTTCTGTGATGAGATCCCATCACAAATAGCTGAAATTCCAGCAGTGCCACATCCATCATAGAGAGAATGAGAAGAATAATACTTTAATCCCTTTCATTAAACCAAGAGTTAATTTCATCCAAGAACCACCCAGTACCAACATCATCGAACAGGCAGCGGAAAGTGGCATCCTCAGTTCTAGGAATGGACAAGGAAGTGGACAATATGCTATCTTTATCAATCAAACAGGGTTTATTCCAAATGTTGACTTTCATTTCATCGACAATGCTCCACCCAATTCCTCTATAAAGTAATTTCCATGATCCCCAAGTACTTATCCAAAGAAAACTGGTCCGGGGGACAAGAGAGGAGTTCCAGAAATCATAGTGAGGAAAATATTTTGCATAAATAATCCATGCATAGAGAGATGATGGTTGAGTCAAAAGTTTCTAGCCCTAATTAGCCAAAAGGTCATCATTAAATGGTCTGAGTTCCTGGAAACCCATGTTTCCACCCACTTTAGGAGAGCATAGTGACTTCTAGGCAATCCAATGGATTTTGTTTCTTCCATTAAAATGTCCTCACCAGAATTTGGCAATGCAGGAGTGAATTATATCAACAATTGCACCAGGAATCTTGAATAGTGACATGATATAGCTTAGGATAGACTGAAGAGTTTCCTTGATGAGAGTTTCTTTTCCTGCTTTTGAAATTCACTTCAAAGACCAACCTTGAATTTTTTTATCAATTCTTTCCATAGTGGATGAGAAAATTTAATTTTTTTTATCGACCTATCATTGTGGTGAGTCCAAGGTATTTATTATGTTTATTGACCATCTGAATTCCAATAGTGAGACAAAGCTTCACCCTCTTGTTCAGTGGAACACCATATCTAAATGAGGTTTATTATTTGGCATGATTTATCACATGTCTAGAGGCCCTCTTGTAAAGTAGGGTCACATTGCAAATAGAAATTCATTTATAAAGTGTGGATCTAGAGAATAGAAGGTAGTCATCTGCAAAAAAAAATATGAGACATTGGTTGGCCAATCTGGCACACCTTTTCCCCATGTAAGGATTTAGAGGAAGCTACCATAGAAATTTGGTTAGAAAAAACATCATCCATGAGGATGAAGATAAAGGGGGAGAGGGGGTATCCTTGTAGAAGTCCTTGGGTGGGGGTAAAGACTTGTGAAATTACACCATTAATTTTGATCCTAAAAGGAATAGAAGAAACACAATGCAAGATCATATCAATCTATTTTGAACAGAAACCCATTTTGGCCATGAAAAATCAGAGTAAATTCCATTCCACTCTCTCATATGCCTTAGTCATATCCAGTTTGTAGACAATAGTCCCTATTTTTGCATCCAACAATGTTTTCATTGAGTAGAACACCTCATGGTCCGTAATAGCAATGTCTATGATGAGCCTTTTTGCAATAAAGGTGCTTTGATTTTTAGAAATAATAGAAGGCAACAACATGCACAGTCAGTTGACTAAAATATTTGAGAAAATTTTATAGGATATGTTTCCTAAACTAGTTGTATTAAAGTTCAAAGACAAGTGGGGTTTCTTCATATTTGGAATGAGGGTTATAATGGTCTTGTTGAGAGAGAATATAATAATTTTCCCTACCCATATATCATTCATAAGAGCAGAAATATCAGGACCAATAATGTGCCAAAATTTCTTGAAGAAGATGGTATGGAAGCCATCTAGACTCTAGGATTTTGTGGAATGGATATGCTTCAGATCCCACAGAATCTCATCATCTAAAAAATATTTTGTGATTTGTTGGTTCATTTCATTAGTGATCACGGGTTTGATATGTGCTTCCACCTCAACTGATATGGTGTACTCCACTACAGTATAAATCTTATGAAAAAAATATGAAATAATATCATGAATTTTGTCAACATTGGATGCAATTATACCATGAGGATAAGAGATAAAAAAGATAGTGTTTTTTCAATTCCTATTAGAAGGATTCTGATGGAATTAACGGGTGTCGGTGTCCCCTTCTTTAATATGGGATTCACGCATGCACATATACCAGAAGCTCTCTTTAATCTGAAGGGACGCATCAAATTATCCTTAGAGAAATTTAATTCTAGAAAGAATAACATCAGTCAGTGGACATGAAAAAATAGAATTTAGATGTTTCTCGACTGATTCACAATTCTTGTTGGGTTGAAAAAAAGTGTTTCTCCAAGAACTCATCTTAAAGGCCATCTACTAGAGTTTGGAGAAAATGTATGAGTTTCCACCCTTCCATCATGATCGAATGAGCACTTCACATTCACATTCTATTTTCCAGAAGATTTTAAATCTGAAAGGTTTTCCATATCTTTGATTGCGAATTAAATGAGAGAAATCAATGACAATAGGGTAGTGGTTAGATAAATTCAGTGTTGGGTCAGAGATATGGAACATTTTGAACCTATTATTCTATTCTGTTGTGCCCTAAAATCTGTCTAAATGCTCTGCAATTTGTGTGCTTTTTGAGTTCCCTAAAAACCTGGTGAAGGGACTACCTGTAACGCCAAGTTTAGACAGATCCACCCTAGAGATCACATCCCATAAGCTAGATGTAATGGAAGAAGACCAAAAAACTCCCCTTCTTTTTTCATTCTTAAATGGGATCTCATTGAAGTCACCACCAAATAGGATAGGTTCACACTCTTTATTGTGGTGAGAAAAGAATATCCCACGATTTCCATTTATCATTTGTTGAAAGGCCATCTATAAAAAAACAAAAATTACCTTAGAAGACAAAGGCCACCACGGATAGATGCACCCACATGATTCGAAGAGTAAGAGATGATTTTGACATCAATGATATCCTTCCATAAAAGACACATCCCCCCTCCTAAGTGGACTTGATGGGGGACCGAGAAGCAACCCTAAAATCCACTTTTTTGAGCAATGACATTATTGTCCTTGTTTTCCAAAATGTTTTTGGACTAGAAAACCATATCAAGAATAATTTTAGTGCAATGGAACTGGATCATCTGAACTGTTCATGGGTTCCCAAGCCCACAACAGTTCTAGCTTAGGGTAATCATTTTGATAGGTAGGGTTGGTTTGTTCCAGCCTCCACCCCATGAAGTTTGAGTAGTGTTCCATCTTCAGAAAATTTCCACCTTTTGAGGTACCTTTCAGTTTCCAATGGGTACTCTAGATTTATTTTTGATCCAATTGTTTCTATTGATCCCATATCACTACCATTCTCACATCTTTCCATCCTCTTCTACATACGTGTAATTTTAGGCACAAGTGAGGAAGTAGTGATAAGGGCCACCCTTGTTTGTGAAACATGAAAGTTGGGGTGTCCTCTGGGAATGATTATGATATCTGGGGGCACTGAAAAAATGTTTTTATGGATGGATGGTGGGAAAAGAGATTCCCTTTAGGGTGGAGGAATGAGTCCCATGGACATAGTCCCTAATGTTGAGGGGGTCATTTGGGTTTTACCATTGTTTTCAGTTTCCACTTGCACGACGTTATTCAGTATTTTATTTGCTCCACTTGAGTGTTTTGGGTTACATAAGTTTTCCTACAGTGGAGGAGGTCCCATGGAAATGATCTTTTTTTGTATGGGGGAATTTTTCTCATTGATAGATTTGGTGATACTTCCTCTATCTCTTTCTTTTTTCCACTTTAGGGATGAAATATGTCCGCATAATTTTCGCGTGTAACCATAGACCGTACTGCATCACCAGCGTACCTTCTTTGTTTTTCGCTTTTCTTGCACAACCTTTTACTGAATGTCCAATACAGCCTCATAAGAAGTATAAAATTGTAATCTTTTCATATTCAAATAATATCCAAGATTTTTATACATCAATAGTCTCATAGGGGATTTTTCAGCATCAATAAGTACTTTAATCCTTATTGATGGACCCCCATTAGATGGGGTTTGATCGATCCCATTCCATGAACATGCCTATACGATTCCCAATTTCTTGCATCACCTGATTTGATCTATCACTAAAGGGGATACCAATTAGAGTCATCCAGATATAAGATTTAGAAAAATCAATATTAAGGATATATTCTCTACTCTTTAGATCTTCCATCATCAAGAGATGGTTATAAAACGACCACAACCTCCCTTGGAGAACATTTAGTTTATCCTTCATGTTGAAGAATTCAAATTTTATATGTCCACCTTTTACTTCCCTTATTTTCACTCCATCATTTAGGCCACATACCAATTGTATTGTATTCTTCAGCACATTTAGGTTTATGGTTCTATCAGATATGGATTTCTTGATTAATAATAGGAACATTCACCGCAAAAGTAAGGTATCATCAACATTGTTGGTGATAATTATTTATTTCTCTTTATCAGTGAGTGAGAGATTCTTCCACAAGACAACCAGATCATTCTAAATTATTAAGTTTAATTCCAACTTATCAAAATCATGCATGCGGTAATCCCAAGGTAAAACATTTCCAGTCGCTGAGCCAAACCCCCAACAAGTTGGGCCGTTTCAAATAGAAATCATCACGAGCAAACCTTCATGAGTAGGGGTCTTCACAAGATGAAACCATCGTGATCATATGTCTTTTTATCCACACACAAAAATAGAACAAGGCCTTTTTGATCCACATAAACAGTTAGATAGATCCCTCAGTGAAAAAACCCACTTCATAGATTGCACCCCCGTGGACCATGCCCTGCAACCTCCTTTTCGTGTGATACCTCCACAAACTGTGGGAGATGAAAATATTGAGGAGCTCCATGTAGACTACCCATTAAGAATAACACCTTTGTTGTCTGCAAAGATAAAAATTATGGATTTCGTTGCAAGTAGCACATCCACCATCCATGAAAGGCGGATTGACGAAGTCCTTCATGAGTAGCACACTCTGTCAGCTGCTAAAGGTGGGTCCACAAATTTGGAATGGAGAGAAATATAGATATCAACAAGAACATAGGGTTAGAATCCACAGATCTCAAATAGTAGAAGATCTCAAATAGTCACAGATCTTGAACAGAAGATGGGGCCTTTATCATTCGCAATCCAAAAACCTTTGGAGGGACGAAAGTCACATATCTCGAATAGTTAGAGACCTTCAGGGGATCAGAGGCCAGTTTCGATCCAAAAGAAGATCTGGAAGATGACCTTGAGACACGAGTGGAACCTTAAGCTAGTGATAATCTAGGATGGAGGGTAGCTGTGAGGGGAAACCAGGGAACCAACAATGTCAATTCTTATTTACCCAAGGTTAGAATTTTTGGAATTGTATTCATATTCTGGGACCATTGTGGTAATATCTTCATTGCTAGACAGGATTTGAACCATGCCTTCTGGGAACCTGCGGTCAATGAAGCCCACGTTGTTCTTGTCGGTCTGACCTTTGGTGAATATTTTGGTTAGAATTCTATACACATTGAATTTGATAATATCCATGTCATCAAATCCATCAACACAAATGATTTTGGTCTCAAAACTTATGTATTCTTCATCAGGAAAATCTAGTCTCCCAGTCGCATCTTTTTGGCTTGACCTTTCTATTTCATAAAAACGGAGGGAAATGAAGCAGCACATCATCTGGATACTCATTGTCTACCTAGAAAGAATCACCTCTGGCTTGATTTCTTTCCTTTATGGATGTTTGATCTTGTTACTCATGTTCTTCATCATTAATGTGATTTTTGGAACTAGTCATTTACTTTGACTTTAAAGTCATTAAGATAGTTATGGAATTTTAATATAAACCTTTCAAAAATCCAAAATATGTTATATTTATCTAAAAAATCATGGAATACAATAATTCACCAAAATTTTATTTCTTTTCATATTTTTAAAATCATTTATTTCACTTTTCTATTAATTGAATAAATATTAGGTCGGCATTGCGTAACTATTCATGGTAATTTTTCGATCACTAAAAATAAAAAATAAATTAATTTGATAAAAAAAATTAATTCATATTTCAAATAAACATTTAAAAATGAACATGACCTATTTTTTTATTTATAACAAAGTATTAGAGATATTGAAGCCAATAGAGTGACATTTTTTATCATTTTATTAAAATAATATATAGGTCATAATCGATGGAAAATTTCACCAAGTGTCCATATTTTATAAAAATATATAGTATATGGTTTAAATCCCTTCAAAAAATAATATTTGGACAATTTTATGTGGTATTATAAACCTTATCTTTTGGTTTAACACATTAGTTAACCAATTTTATCCTTAACCTTGGTAATGCCTCTTCCAATTTAAAAAGGGTTATAATTTTACTTATACGGTAAAAATTGGATTATAAATGGAAAAGAGATGATATTTTAGATAATTTATCAACATATATTTTCTTTTTAAATATTTTTATGATTTTTAAATAATTTAATAAAATATATTTATCATAAAATGCTATTAATGTCATTTTAAGAACATTAACATAATTTAACTTTGAAAACAACTTGACAGTAATGGAATTAGAATATAATATATTTACCAATCAATAATGTATTATTATTAACTATAAAATTTACATGAAACTATAATTAATCCCAAAAATATTAATTTTTAGGTATTTAAAATCATTTACTTTATTTTTTTACTACTGGTTCAAACACTATTCCAGTGTTGTGTGATCATTTAAGGTAATTATACCATAAATAAAAATTAAAAATAAATTAACATCATAAATATAAATTAATAATGTTAAAAATAATATTTTATATTCATTAAATATATATAATTACTCACATATATGTCATGAAAACTTATTTAATATGTTATTTTTTACTTTTCATACCTTGCACAAACACTCCTCAAGCATTTGGATAAATCACTTGTTGTATAACTCCAAAATCCATATTTAGCCATAAAAATCATAAATAATACTTAATATTTATTAAAACATTCTATAAAAGACTTTTTTCTTCTCAAATATTATCTTTAGGACACCAAATTTGACTTTTTCTATGTTGCGCAAGCTGTACATCGACACTGAAAATGATTTTTATATTTATCATAAAATAAATTCTAATTTATATGTTTTAAATCATTTTTGTATGATATTTTTATAATACCATCATATATGGTTATTTTTATAAGTGTAATAAATTTTTATATCATATTTATGTCTTGTCTATATCATAAAGGATACCGTATTTCATAAAAACTATATTTTTTACTATTCATCAAAAATTTAACATCATCAAAAAAACTTGAAAATAAATCATAGGATAAATTTAAATTTATGAATCAAAAAATTAATCCTAATTCAAAAAATATATATTCCTATGGGTGAAATAAATTAATTTTAATATAAATGCGTAAAATGTAACAAGAAATGGTTTTTTAAAAAATGTGTTTTTAAGCCGAAAAATAAACCTATGCCAAAATCAGGAATAAAGGTGATTACCTTGTAAATAATTATATTATTTCAAGATAAAGGTTTATTATATTAAATTAATATAAATTTAAATGAATAATGGTATTTTTAATGAAAATAAATCACAGTTTTGCTTAAAACGATACTTTTCACTATTCATTGGAAAATCAATCTTTTCAGAATACTCTCAAATTTTCAACCTAAAATAATTTTGATATGATGAATAAAAATTATATCCTATTTGTAAAATAAAATTTATAAAAGTTTTATTAATTAATTATAATATTTTATTAAGAAAATGAATAAATAACATTTTTGGAGAAAATGTATTTTTGAATCATAAAATGGATTTACTGGAAGTTGAGTGTTTATTTATTAATAATTAATCAATGAATTTGTATTGAGTAGGAACATTTTATATATATTTAATAATTTAGTTATTACTATTCGTACATGTCATTTATAAGGCTTGGTTATAACATTTATATGTAAATAATGATAATAATAATAATATATTTCATTTTGTTTTAAGCTTGATGTTTCACGTCAAGAAAGATATCAAACACTTAAAATTTATTTAATAAGAAATATACTCTAAAATACCAGGGAATTAAAAGGTTAATTCATGTACTATAATTTTAATAACATATCATTATAATATTGATATATATTTTATCATTTTACGATAGTGTGATGTAATGTGAGGTGGAATAAGTGAACATAAAGAAATATAAATGATAAAGAGAGGTTAGGAACTTTATAACGCACTTCTTGGATTGTATCTTTTTAAAAGGGGGTAAATCCCCTGAAGGGTGGTCTTTTGTGTAGGCCAAAACCTATTTAAGTTGGATATGAGCTTTTAGGTGAGGTTTTGGCTAAGTTTTTGTTGAACATTTTGGATTATGGTGTGAGTGGAAGTGAGGAGATGTGAGCCCCTTTTATAAGTGAAAATCAATGGAATTTTTTTAAATACACAAAAAATTTCAATAATCAGAAGCCACTCTCAAAAAAGGTAGTGAAAAAATTAGATAAATAATGGGTTTTGGAATATATAAGGTCAATTAATCTTTAACCAAGTTCATTAAAACTAATATTAAACATGTTTCAATCCATTTACCACAAAATTATTACTTTTACCATTTTAGATTCTTCCGGAAAATTTGTTTTTTGCCTAAGTTAACATAATATTCTTTCCTAAAAATAAATTGGTACTTAATAGATAATTTGGACCTACTCATTCCAAATTTGAAATACATTTTTTCTAATTCAAATTCTAAAAGTGTTAAAATTAATTTTAATATAATAAATATATACTGTATTAAAATAATTTTTGGGAATAATTTTAATTGAGTTCTAAAATATCAATCATATGTTTTTAGACTATTTTTCTAATAAATATGTGTTTAGTATGAGGAAAGAAATGGTCTGATGATGACGGGGTGGTATTTCATTTTTATCTTATGAAGGAGGTTTTGTAGTTAATTCATTCACGTTGCTTTCACCATTTTGTTTCCCTAAAAGGATTGTATATGACCCGAACGGTTGATTGAAAGGGATTAAATGGTGTGAAATCACTTAAGTTGGGTACAAGGTCTTAAAATTGTCTCAAATGAGTTTTTCTCATGGATCTTGAAATTCCCAATGGCTCTCATATCCATGATTCATGGACCTTCTTTCCAAAGGTAGGTCCTCATTTGGTAACTTAGCCAAAGACACTTAATAAATTGCATTGGTCAAGAGGATGGGAATTCAAACTCATCACACCATTTTTTGGTGAAATATTGACTATTCCAAGAATCTCTTATATATTTAATACATGTTCAAGAATCCTTGATTCGGTATCAAGTATGCATATGTGGATTACCCTGAGGTAACGATCCATTATAACTATGCATGAGTTCAGAATCATTTGTATATATCTGAGGTCACCCATCATTGGAATGATCTATATATGTTTAAGGCTCTCAATCAATGGTTACCTTTCATGGATAGATCATAGATTCATTAGTCATTTATTACGAAGATAGTGGTTTTTTTCCACATGATGAGTCCCTCTCGAGTTCACCATCATCTAGGTGCGATAGAAATTATTTTGATTTTAGGATCCAACCCATAAGATGGGATTCTTTTATATCCTCATGAGAAGAATCAGAACCCATGTAGTTTAGTTCTAGTTAACAGGGCACATCAACTTTTAAGGTCAAGTGAAGAGGACTGGACCATGTAGTTTAACATCATGCAGCAAGGACATTCAGGTGAAAGGTGACTCTTCAAAGTTTGTGAGGGGCTTATGTTGAGGTAGCCCAAGGGTCCCAGAAGAGATATGGTCTCCTGGGTAGATATGACCCTATCAGGGATGTGTCCAGGAGAACTTTAGTGTGGATTTGGGTGCTGGGTTGGAACCTTAGGGAGGATTCCTATTTATCATAGTAAGTTTGGAATCAAAGCCCGCTTAGTTCGATTTTAATTGGGGATTATGTATGGGAGCTTCCCATCTGGTGCTGCTTTATATGAAATATGGACTTTTAAAGTTTGGGGTATGATTTCGGGGCTTACACAGTATAGGAGGCCCATTTAGGGGAGATATTATTGGGGATTATACCATATTGGAGGCCCATTTGAGGTTTGGGATCATGCATATGTCATGATCTCCACTAACCTATAAGCCCACATGAGTCATGCTCAGTGTGGGAAACAAGAGGAAGTAGTATATATGAGGATCACATGATCCATTATATCCATTGATGGATGGGATGATGAAGCCCAAATTGAGAGGGAGAGGCCTTTGAGTGTGCCTATATCCTCTTCTTTTTTGATATCTAGGATAGTCATGTTTGGTGATATATCTACATATGTCTCAGGTGGAGGAAAAGGGTAGAAAAAGTTCCAACTCTCATAATAAAGGCTATGGGATTACCTCTGTAGGAGTGCCCTAAAATTGGTTATGGAAGGGAGAGTAATGTCCAACATTGGACCTCGTCGAAGGAAAAGTTGAGAGGTTCCCCTTAATCCTTAGAACGGTGAGGTTTATATGAGCACCCCAAAGTCAGAACTCGCATTACCATGGGAATGTAAACCCAAGGTTGTTCTAAGGGTCCTCCTTAGTGTGGGGATTACCCACATGACTCCACTTACCACAAGTATGTAAACCCAGGGGATGCACTGATGTGCTCGATGATTTTTTCATACATATCAAGTGATTCTGGTAAGGTTCGTAGCTTAATACCATTAGTATAGTTTGTAGAGGATCCAACATGGGGGGTCAATGACACGATGGAAGATAATGATGGGAGATGGAGAGTAGGACTCCCTAGGATTACCCATTCCATGTAGTAGGTTCTTACATGGTATGGGGTTCCCTACACATATTATTTTTCTATGCGGGTGAGGATACCATCCTAGTATAATTTTCCTAAATAGAATTGGGCTCTACCCATGTAGTGTACTGCTTCACGGGGATAGGTTCTGCCTGTATAGCATTTTTCTATGTGGGGTTGAGTTCCTTCCGCATAGTATTTTTCTACACAGGGAAATATTTCTCCCACATATCATGTTTCTATGCTGGGTACTTATCCGCAAAGGGACGTCCATTATGCCCCATGGGATGGTCCGTAAATGGGTTTTGAGTTCACGAATGGATTATTGGTTTATTATTCCATCCTTACTACTATGAGGTGGACTTTTAAAAACTAGGAATCATTGAAGGGGGTCTGGTTTTTGTGGTGCCTCGTCACTCATTTTCATCGGCTCTCTTTGGTTTAGTCTCCTTGGTTCCTTTGGCCTTTCTCCTTTTTCTTAGTCCCACCTCAGGGTATATTTATAGAAGAGCATAGAGACAAGATACCAATATGGTTGGTCATCCATGGTGGGTTGTGGGTCTTCTTTTGAGGGAGTCCATAGATGGTTCTCTAGCCTGAGAATAGCTTAGTTAGTGGGGACGTCATTTGTTAAAGGGGGGGCATAGTTTGCAGGGGTGGAAATCACTACCTCGATGCTGCAAACGACTTTGTTTCATTGGAGGGAACCAGCGTTACCACCTCATCCCACGAACTATTGATTTCATGGGGTGGACATCGTTCATGGGGTGGAAATTACTTCTTAACCCCAAAAACTAATTTGGCTTCATTTTTGGGCACTGGAGGCACCCCCTCCTCTCGTGAACTATTTTTTTCACAGGGAAATTCACGAAAATGGTGGAACACCATGCGGAGCGGTGGTACATGAAGCAATTTTTACTTCATGGATTCAACCTCTTTGAACCTTTTTATTCAATATTATTTTGGGTTTTATTTCTACCCGTTTCCAAGTTTTTTGGAATTATATTCTTCTTGAATTTGTAATTTTCAGGACCCAACAAGTTCCCCCCATCAGATTGGGTTCCAATTGGGACGAAGGGGATGCTATTAAGATTTAAAAGGAGTCCTATTTTGAATAAAATATTTGATAATACTCTAATTTTTTTCTAAGATGAGGGACTTAGTGAGCGTAGTTTTGACTGTTTCTAGTGTTACATGGAAAAACCTAAAAAAATTATTTCTCTTATTAACCAAAATTTTTCCTAATTCAACAATGGTGTGGGCTTAGCAGACCTAACTTGACATTTTCATAGGCCTCCCTTGGTGGATTTTTGACATAACAAGTTTTGTGTCTCCAATTTTTTTCTGGATTGTTTCCTAAACCATGAAAATAATAGGTCTAGAAAGCTGATACTCAACTTTTACCAAGGGTTCCCTTTGTAATTTTTCAACCAAGCAAGTTTTGTGTCTCTTTTCACGGGAAGTTTAGAGTCTTACAACTTAGACTGATGTCGCTGATATTTTAGGTCAAAAAAATTTGAACATTAATTATGATATAGAAACCCTAGAAATTTACATATATCATTACATGGTTTTAATAATAATTAAACCTCAAATTACAAGCCAAGAATTGTAAATTCTAGTATCTTGGAGATTAGGTACATAATTAAACATTATGATTACAAAATAAGAACATATTTTATTTAATATTTACAAAGATATCCTAACTTCCTTTGATCCATTACATATGTATAGGATAACCTAGGGGAATACATGAACAAAAAGATTAGCTAAAAATCCAATTAAAGAAATATACATTAAAATAAATATTAGCACATGGATTAGAAGTCATAACATAATGATATAAAAAGGAATGGAACATGATTACACATATGGAATGATAACATATAGAACATGGGATCATATAATAATAATAATTTTTAAGAAACATAAAACATTAATTTAGCATGATTCAAGTCTCATTGCACATGGAGGACCACGAGTCAAGGCTAACCACCGAGACTGTTGCACATAGAGCACGAGTCAAGGATTACCACTAAGACCGTTGCACATGAAATCTCATGAGGCTAAAAATTACCCAATAAATTAGAGAACTATATGGTCACACCCATCATAACATTTTCATAAATATTTTTTCCACCTGAAGAATCATTCATAAGGAATCAAACATAAACATAAGGGTTACCCATGGTAAGAATTGGGTATCATAATCATGTCAAAAGGGATAATAAAATGGAATATCAAAATGGTGTCCATAAAAGAACGGATTTAAACCATAAATGTACATTTATAATGTAAATTAGGCATTTATCATGATAATTGATGTCAAACTAAAGTGAATACATGTAAAAATAGTGTTTAAGAAACTTTTGAAATAAAACATTTCATTCCAATTAAAGGAAAATATTAAAGATTCTTTAAAATGGAAAAGATATAATTTTTTGTATACAACCAGAAATGAACAAAGATATATTTTCATGATAAAATGAGTTATTTTATTAAAATAATATTTTCTTAAAAAATAATATGGAGTGCACTTGAAAATGGGTAAGAAATTGAGAATTTCCCTTGAATCGAGTTTGCTTTTCAGGAAGATTTAAGAAGGGAACCATATTAAAACATTTATTTCCCCCATAAAGTAAGGATTATATGATCTGGATAAATTATTTTGGAACATATAAACATAATTTATTGGAATTAAATAAAAATAAATAATATTTACATTGTGAAAATAGAGATAAAACATAACCCAAAGGAAATATGGAGGTTCGGAAAGGATCCCTTACCTTATGTCTGAAAAGGTTCTGCACTTGATCATAATGTCCTAAATAATGCAATTAGATTCATTAATTAATAATTATATAAACTTTTATACCTTTAATTTATTTTTTATAATTTTATTAAGTCTATTTATGGCCTTTTTGATGAGTTATAGTGTTCAGTTTCATCGTTCGAAAGTGTTCGTTTTCTTAGTTTTCGTGATCAGTTCGCTTGTGTATGGGTATGGAAGTTCCTGTATAATGGGTATAATTATCCAAAATTGAAATTATATATTATTAATGGACAAAAATAAGTGTAATTGTTCTTATATTTTTTTCAATATATTAAGATGAATCATTAGATAACATGTTAACGATAATCATTTAGATTAATTTTAGCGGTTTTTCGATCACAGCATACTCATTTTGTTTTATCATTTAGTATTATGTATATATTTCAGTTTCAGAATATAAAAAGGGTTAAAAATAAACTTTTAAATCTATTTCAACCATTATACTGGTTTTAAAACTAGTTTTTAAGTAATTAAAGGAAAATGAAAACTTGTCGTCCATAAAGGCGATAATCAACACCTCACGAATGACAGTTTCATTTTTAGAATAAAAGGGAGGGGATTAGGGGTTTGATGATAGATTATTATATTAGAATAAGAAAATTCCAATATATTTAAGTTTCTATATTTTTCATTCCATTTTAATAAGGGGTGATGAGATATTAATAAAATAAAATAACTTGAAAATATTTTAAAAGAAAATAAAGAGGAGTTTACCTCTTGAATTTTTCCTCCTTGAGAAACACCTAAGAGAAAATGTTTTGGTAGTTTGATGAGACCAAGAGGTCCAAGATTTAGGGGGTGGGAATATTATTGGGTATAATTTTTATAAGACACAAATCTTGGAAGGAGTGAGTAAAAGAGGTGGTGAGGGTGGTATTTATAGTGGCGAAGAGGGGTGTTTTCTCGTTAGTTTATTCATTAGTTTATTATTTTGGATCAATACTATGAATAGTTCAATAATTATCACAAAATATAATAAAATAATGAAGGGAAGATTGAGACTAGGATTCTTTCATTAGTGATGACTCAGTAAATAGTGTATTTAACTTATAATGTATATATACCGTAAATTACCATATTTTACTATTCACCAAAAATTTAACTATTTCAGAATAATCCAAAAAATTTACCCTTACCATTTTTCAACATGTATAATTAAAAAATGAACTCTATTTTATAAAAATAATTTTCTAAATATAATAAATTTAATTTTTAATTTGAATCATCATTTACTCAAAAAAATACAGATTTTAAAATTATAACTAATTTTATAACACTTTGAAAAATTAAATAAGGTCTCATAAAATTATCTTAAAATCATGATACAAAAAATATTAATTTATGAATACAATTTATGAAAATAAATTTTATTTTAGATTCTTATATTAATTATAAAATTATAATTAATTATTTATAACTTACAAAAACACTATCACGTTATTAATAATTTTTAAAAAAATTATTTAGTTATACTATGATACAATTATATCATACTTTAATTTATAATATACCTAAATTTTATTTATACTTTCACAGGTGAGTTGACTGTTCATTTCACCGGTGCACTATTCATAAGGGTCATATTACTATTTCTAATGTCAAGTTACTATTTCATCAGTATAGGTTCTTTAACTTCTATAAATACCTATTATTTCCTTCATTATTCATTTATAATGTATGTATTTTATTCATAATGTGATTTTTTGTGATTATACTATATAACATAATTATAAAAAAGGAATTTCAGTTGATAAAATTTTGGGTTGTTACATTCTTCCCCCTTATAAAATTTCACCCTCAAAATTTCGTTCTAAAAACTATGGGGAAAATGGTGAGGGTACTTCTCCTTCATCTCTTATTATGGTTCACATGTTACATCTTTGTACTTATGGTTCTACCAAAGCACTTTTACTAGGTAAGTAGTCTTGTTGTGTAGAACATTATCTCTATGGTCCAACATCTTCACTGGTTTTTCCTCGTAAGAGATATCTTTTTCCAACTGTACCACCATTGAATTTAGTACATGTGAGGTATCTAGTATGTACTTCCTCAATAGGGATGCATGGAATACAATGTGTACTTGAGACATGGTAGGAGGAAGTGTTAGTCGATAGGCCACAACTTTGACGTAGTCAAGTATCTCGAAGGGCCTATGTACTTGGGAAATATATTTCTTTCTTCCCAAATCTTATGATACTATTATATAGAGATATGTAGATTAATACCATGTCTCTAACCTTAAACTCAAGTTATCTCTTATGATTGTCTGTATAGTTCTTTTGTCAACTTTGGGTTGTCTTGATGTGCTACTAAATGGTTTTCACCTTTTCCAATATATCTTCAACCATTTCAGATCCTATCAGCTTATGTTTGCCAAATGCATCCCAGAATGTCAGTGTTCTGCATCTGTTCCCTTAAAGGGAATCATATGGTGTCATTTTGGTGCTTGAGTGGAAACTTTTGTTATAAGAGAATTTAAACAGTGTAATATATTGGTCTCATCCACCTTTGAAGTCCATATAACATACCCTCAACATGTCTTCTAGTGTCTGAATATTCTTATTTGATTGTACATCAATTTGAGGATGATAGGTCATATTGAAATTCAGGTCAGTTCTTAGAGCAAGTTGGAGACTTTTCCAAAACATAGA
Source organism: Viscum album (assembly GCA_963277665.1). Classification (NCBI taxonomy): domain Eukaryota; kingdom Viridiplantae; phylum Streptophyta; class Magnoliopsida; order Santalales; family Viscaceae; genus Viscum; species Viscum album. The sequence goes on along the minus strand of OY728121.1, from coordinate 1,398,350,430 downwards.
GATAAATCTCAGAACTTGGTCAGATACAATCGATAGTGGTACTCCATATAGACTTACCACTTATTTTGTGTATATCCATGCAAGTTGATCTAGTGATAATTCCTCTCTAATTTTGATAAATTTATCTACCTTTGTAATACAATCCACAACAATCCATATAGAATTGTTTCCTTTGGATGTCTTTGGAAGTCTAGTGACAAAATCCATGGTAATGTTATCCCACTTCCATGTTGGTATGGGTAGTGGTTGTGTGATCCCCTTGGACTTTTTTCTTTCAAAATTCACTTAATGGAATACCAGGCACTTGGATTTATATTCTGTGATCTCCTTCTTCATATTGTCCCACACATAGTTCTCTCAGATATCTCGATACATCTTTGTGATCCCTAGGTGAATAGAGAAGTTTGAGCTATGTGATTCATTTAGAAGCACCATCTTTATCTTTGGATCTAATGGTACATATAGTCATGATCTAAATCCTACAACTCCTTCCTCATAAATTTTAAACTCTGGGGATTTCCCCTTTCTCATAGCATCCACCTTCTTCTGGATTTCCACATCATTCCATTAAGAATCCTTTATTTTACACATAAGGGATTATTGGGAAATAATTTGAGTAAGGGTTTATGGCATCCCTTCCTTAATTATTCCCATGTCCATACTTTGAAAATATAAGAATAATGGATCCTTCTCAATTCTCTTCATTGATAAAGACACAAGATCCTTTCTACTTAGATCATCTGTCACTTTATTTGCCTTACCAGGATGGTAAAGTATTGAGTAGTCATAATCCTTAATGATCTCTAACAATTTTTGTTGGTGCATATTAATATCCTTATTTGTGAATATATATTTAAGACTCTTGTGATTAGTATATATCTCACACTTCTCCCCATAGATATAATACCGCTAGATTTTCAATTCAAAGATCATAGATGCTAACTCCAGATCATTCATAGGATAGTTTTTCTCATATATTTTCAACTACCTTGAGGCATAGGCCATCACTTTATCATTTCATAATAGTACACAGGCTAATCCCTTCTTTGAATCATCATTGTATACTATAAAGAGTTCCCCACTTGGTATAGTGTGAGAATTGGTGTAGTGATAATCCTATTCTTCAACTCTTTAAATAAGTATTCACATTCACTTATCCAAAAAAAATCACTCCCTTCTGAGTTAGCTTGGTTAGTGGGTTTGACAATCATGATAATTTATTAAAAAATTATTGGTAATAGCCCGCTACACCAAGGAAGCTATGGATCTCCATTATAGATGTTGTCTTGGGCCACTCTTTGATTACCTTTGTCTTGGAAGCATCCATAGATATTCCTTTTCTAGTGATAACATGACCCAAAAATGATACTTACTTCATCCATAAATCACATTTAATATACTTTTCATAAATTTTATCCCTTTGTAAAGCCTTCATCACAGTATTCAATTTCTCCCCATACTCCTCCTTTCTTTGGGAGTATATTAGAATATCATCAATAAAGACTACCACAAATTTTTTGAGTTAATATCTAAAGAATCTATTCATTAAATCCATGAAAAATTTTAGAGAATTAGTTACTCCTAAGGGAATCACTATGAACTCATAGTATCCATACCTCATTCAAAAGGTAGTCTTGGAAATATCTTCCTTCCTTTCCATTAATTGGTAATATCCTGACTAAAGGTCCACCTTAGAGAAATAATTGGCCCCATATAGTTGATCAAACAAGTCATATATCCATGGAAGGGGATTATTTTTCTTTATCATGAATTTATTGAACTCACGATAATCAATATAGAGTCACATTGATCCATACTTTATCTTGAAAAGGAGTACTGGTACACCCCATGGTGAAGCACTAGAGTATATAAAACCATTATCCAGATTATCCTTTAACTCCTTCAGTTCTTCCAACTCAACAGTGTCCATTCTATAAGGTGTCTTTGATATAGTCAAAGATTTAGGAATAAGTTCAATTGAGAACTCAACCTCTTGATCAGGAGGAAGATCGAGAAACTCTTTGGGGAACACATCAGTGTAATCCCTCACAATGGGCATTTCTTCAAGCATGATTATCTCCTTTGTCTCAATAAATTGAGCTATACATTCTTTCTCATAAGGAAGTAATATCCACATTTGAGAAAATTATTCTGAAGAATATTCATCCTCATCCTTAGACTTTTATAGAATTTAAGGGTTCTTAAGGATGTGAAGAGTAATCTCCCTCTCCTAATAGTTAATGTTGCATTTGTATAAAGATAGCCAATCCATGCCCAAAATAGCATCAAAATCTAAAAAATGGAGTATGATAAGTTTTTATAGGAGGCTTAGTCCACAAAACTTCATCGAGGAGGAGTTATAAACTTTGGATTCAATAATTTCCCCATTTTCTACTCTCATAGAAAACTTAACCTCTGTATTTTGAGGTGGTGTTTGAATAGTTCTACTAAACTTGTAAGATATGAAAGAATGTGTAGAACCATAATAAAATAGGACCTTATCTATTCTTGGATGAATAATCAGCATACCTATCACCACTTAATTGTTAGGATCCACTTCATTAGTAGTGATAGCATATGCCCTTCCTTGCTACCTTGAAGTTTGTCGTTGTTGATTTCCTATAACAACCCCTGTCTTAGGGAAATGGTTTGAAAAATTCCCATGTTCCTTGTAGTTGAAACACTGCACTACAGGATGAGGGTTGATATGAACCTTTCATTCTTCTTCCATATTAGTGGGACTCTTCATATACCTTTAGTAGTTATTAGACTGATGCCCCATTCATCCACATTTTAAGCATTTCCTCATTCCATTTAGACAGTTCACATGATGCTTCTTCCAACAATTTTGACATGCGGGATATTGGGTTTTCTTTCCATCATTAGATTTATCTACTCATCCACCCATAATAGACTCCATTTTCCTCTTTTTTTCATTGGTCCCACGAGACCACTGAGAGTCTCTAGTCTCTATTTCAACCTTCAGGGAATAATGGAAAATCTCTTCGTATCTATCAAAGTCTTGAATCACCAATTATTTTCACTGACTTTGCTTTAGTCTGCTAAAGAATTGATCCACCTTTCTTTTGGTGTTAATGAAATATTCAAAGGCATATCTTGCAAGACTTATGAAGTTTTCCTCGTACACCCTGATAGACTTATCTTCTCTCTACTTCAGTCTGAGGAACTCCCTTTCCATCTTGAGATGGAGGGTTTGGGGAAAATATTTATTGGAAAAAAATATTTAATTACTCCTAATACATGGAATCAATTTCTTCCTTGGACATTGTGTTCTTGATCAGTGTCCACCACTGATCCTCTTCCCTATCAAAGAGATGGACCACTAGCACAACTTTCTCTTCTTTTGAGCACTGAAGGAGAGAGAATATCTTTAAAATGGAGTTAATACATTATTCCATGAGGAGGGGATCAGAAGACCCACTAAACATGGGATACCTTTGCCACATTAATTATTTAATGGTAACTTTATCTCTCTTATGATAAGGAGGGTGTTCCACGTGATTCAAGTTATTATTCATAAATTAATCCAGTTGAGTAAGTAACTTCCTGAAGTTTTTAGAACCTTTTCTCATTATATTTGGCATATTAATAGGTAAATAGTCACATTTCCTATCACATTGATTATTGGTGAGAGTAATTCTACTCCCATAAATTAACTAAGAAAAATAAAGTACAATTAGAGGTTTTGAATACTTAACTGAAAATCATAATAAAAGAAAACTTTGAACATAAATAGATAACCTTGTAAGGGAAAACTATATCCTAACTTGTGACTTGAGAGGCTTCAATCTAGGTTATCCATGATCTGTTTCCTAACATATATTCCTATGGGAATTTTTTTCCCTTAATAATGGTTTATAATGAGCCTATGAATTTACCAAAGCATATCCCCTGGGTGTGTCAAACCATGTGTGCAGTAAGGACTGTTATCGTGTACCAGGTTACCTCGAGTTAGGCCCATAACACCTTGTTAGAGTTGTTACTCCTAGGTACATGTAACGACCCAACCTTTTTAAATAGTATATTAACTTACTATTAATGATTAAATAGAGATGTTAATGGTTAATGCAGAAAGAGGAGTCGATGGCTTCATCCAGTAGACTCGAACCTTATGAAGCCCACTTATCAGAGCTTAGGAAGGAGGTGGCATCTTTGGGCTTCACTTTGGACCAAGCCCAATCCGAACTCCAGCGTGTCAAGCTTGAACGGAAACACTTACGGGAGAAGCTCAAATTAGTAGAGATTACTACTAGGGAAATGTTATCTGAGCCTCCCTCAGATTCTCTCACCATAGCACACCTTACACTTAGGTCATATGTCGGTGTTATAAGGGGCTATGTGACGAGACCCTAGCTTCTTTGTGTAATCCTTTGGGATGAATGAATTGAGATTTCTTCCTTTAGTGATGTTTGTGAAATTTAAAATAACCAGATAATTTTAGGATGTATTTTATTGATGAATTTTGAAAAAAGGATATTTTAAAATATTTATGTAAACCCAAAATAATTAATGATGTGTAATGATTTTCAAAAAATGGTCTTCTACAAAAGTGTTCAGTAAGGAATTTGGAGTCTAATAAGATCAACTTAATTTTTGATGAATAGTAAATTATGAATATTTATTTTACGCTTAGGATTAGTAATGTGACCAAATGGATTAGTAATTTCACTCAAAGAAAGTTTTAATATAATTTAGACACCTAGATTAAGTAATGTGATTCAATAAAATGGGTAAATAACGGTTTCATAAATGATTAATCAAGTATTAGTTTTTTCGGGTGAATAGTGTTTTTAAAATTAAAAATTTAATTAAAAATAATTAGAAAATTATTTTTATAAAAAGGACTTTATTTTTGAACTCAGAGCATCGATATTATGTTATGGTAATTTTTGGGGATTTTTCTGAAAAAAATGAATTTTCGATGAATAGTGCTTTTATTTAAAAGTTAAATTAAAAATATTTAGAAATTATTTTTATAAAATGGATTTAATAAATTTAATTAGAGCATCGATATTTGGTTAAGGTGAAATTTTGGGATTTTTCTGAGAAAGATGAATTTTTCAGTGAATAGTAAAAATGCAGTTTTAGGGTTTCGGTATGTTTAATGACATCATAACTGTGTCATGATGATGTCATGAGATATTTTAAGGGTTGGTCAGCCAATGGTGATGAATTATTGTTTTGGGGGACCCATGTGGCCTAACTCCTTGGTAAATTCCATGGGAGAGCACATGGTTTTGAGAAAAGCACTTGTGAGGTGTCCCTGGGCCATTAATGCCTTGTCCCCTCACTTTCCCTATAAATACCCCCCCTTTACTCCTTTAGTTTTCACTCCCAACTCTCCCCCAACTAATTTCTGGTCTCCTTACCTCCCAAGGAGTCCTCCCAAGGTGCCCCCAATCCCTCAAGGTCCAAACCTTTGAGTTTTAAGAGTTACGTTTTAAGGTAAGGGATCTGACCTCTCTCTTTCTTTTCATGTAATCTCTTTTATGTCATTCCTTTTATGATCCATGTTCTTATGTGATATGATGTTCTTTTATATTCCTCTTAATTACCTTTTCATTTTTTTATGATGAGATATCCCCTCTTACTCTCATCATTTCATTTTATGAAAGTTTAAGTGACACCGTTAGGCTGCCGAATTTTTAAGGGATTCTTTCACCCTTCTCATTTTTCAAGTTCTATTTTCATGTCAAGTCTTTCAAGTTCCTTTTTATTATGTTGGGACATGATATCTATATCTATCATACTGATCTTTTATTATCATATGATTACAGACCCTATTTGATCTTTCCAATTCATTTTTATTGAAGTTTAAATGACGCCGTTAGGCTGCCGAATTTTTATAAGAGAAATCTTATTTCTGTCTTACTTTCATGTTTTTCATTTAAAATGGTATGTCCTTCAAATTTCATTACCATTAATCATATCCTTTATATTCTGTCCCTATACTATTTTTATAGATCATTTATTAGTGGGTGACCCATGTCCCCTCTCTTTTCAATGTTTTCTAAAACCTTGTAATGTAGCCGTTATGCTGCATAATTTTCGTCTCAAAATGCCTCTCTCTTTTTCTCAAAATTATTTTGTGTTATTAAGTGAATGCTCAAAGCTCTTATTTCTACATGGGTATTCACATATATATCAAAATTCTATATTTTAAATTCTGGGATTTACATACATGAAACCCACTTTCCCTTTCCGGGGGTTTAAAGTGACATAATGATCATGCCATTAAAGCAGTTTTTAAAACGTAATGATTATGAAATGAAACCCGTTTATTTTATGCTATATGGGTTGTTTATGAAATGATTGATGATGATATATTTGGATCACATGATAATAAATACATGTCAAGGGTGCACCCAGATAGCGCTCCAATGCATTGGGTAAAGACTTAATCTCTAGAGATGACTTTTTAGACTGATACCTTGGTGAATAACCTTGGTAATTTTTAATGACACCTTGGGGATGGACCTTGGTGAAAGGAAATGATTGTCAATATTAAATGTTGCAGCCACATCTTCAAGTTATGAAAAATGTTATTTTTATTATGATATATCTCATGGTTTCTTTCTCATTCCTTAAAGTTATTTTCATGTCCTTATTGAAGTATCTCAAGTTCACATGTAAAATGTTTCTCTTGTTTCCCTTACTAGGCCTTCTGCTCACCCTTTATTTTGATGTATGTCCCTAGGTTATGAGATGCAGTAATGAACCTAGGATGAACTTAAGGAGAATACTTTCAAGTGTTTAAGAAGAATTTTTTATGTTGTTTTCATGTATTATGTTCCTTGTTTCCAAGACACTAAGCCTTAAAGATCCTCAGTTTTGTGTAATGTAATGAAAGTTTATGTTATAAAAAGACAGGATACTATAGTTGGTATCAGAGGATGGTTTAGTTATTTGTGGAAATTAGGATATAAAAACTTTAGGAAGAACCCTATAGAAATGTTTAAATATAGGAAAACTTCCTGGTATTTTGGTAAGTATTGAGTAAGTGGTTTATCAAACAAATACATCCCTGTCTGGATACGAGCAGGTAGAGGCGGCTCTGGCACAGATGTACATAGGGGTAAAACCCGAAAACACCGCTTTGAGCTAGACTCGAACAGGAACTAGTGCATGATAACGGGCCTTGCTACACTCTTGGTTACGACACTCCCGAGGGATATGTTTGGTTAATCACAAGATTTTTATGAATCATTATGAAGGAATTATAGAGAAATGTAATTGTCTAAGAAAGAAGTCTTAGTTAAAAGATTCATAAATGAAATAAGTTTCTTAATAAATTTTTATCCTTTTAGAAAATGGAGGGCAATAGGAGGAACCGTGCTGATGGTGACCGCAATGCACCATGTGATGACGGCCCTCCGATGGAAGCTAGAATGGAAACATTCATGCGAATGATGAACCAACTGACTCAAGTTATGAGTAATAACTTGAATCAAGCTGAGAGGCCGATCTCACCACGAAGGGAACAACATTCTGTTGAGTCCTTCATGCATCAACGACCACCATCATTTAGTGGATCTACTGACCCATTGGTTGCGGAACAATGGATAAGCTCCACTGAAAAAATCTTTTCTGTACTCCTTTGTTCGGAACAAGAAAAAGTCACCCTTGTTGTTTACCGCCTAGAGGGAGAAGCTGATCAGTGGTGGTCACTGGTCAAAAACACGAAGTCTAGAGGAGAGATGGAAGCTATGGAGTGGGAAGAGTTCCAGGGAATAATCTTTAATAAGTATTTCCCTTGTTCCATGAGAACGAGAATGGAGAAAGAGTTTCTCGAGCTGAAGCAGAAGGAGAATGAATCTGTCGGAAGCTATGAGATGAACTTCACCCGACTTTCACGATATACCTCTAGCTTTGTCATGGATCCAAGTGGGAAGGTTGATAGATTTTTCGGTGGACTGAGACCTCATCTGCGGAAGAATTTATCCAATCGGGACTATGATAGCTATGAGGAGATCATGCGGAGTGCAATGAAAGTCGAGCTAGAGTTTGGTGAGACACAGTGGTCTCATAAATCAAATGAAAAGAAGAGATCGTTGGAGCCTAGTTTAGGGAAGACTTTTGATCAGGGAAGAGGTAGAAAGAAAATGCAACTTACCACATGTAATAAATGTGGGAAGAAGCATCCGGGGAACTCCTTGGTCGGAAGTGGAAAGTGCTACAAGTGTGGAAGAGGAGGCCATATTGCTCAGAATTGTCGTAGTGAGGTGAAGCCTCAACTCCCCAACACTAACGACAGAGGAAAGATGGTTCTGGCCTTACCCGAATTACATTGCTTCAAGTGTGGGTAGCTTGGGCACTATGCTAATCTCTGTCCAAATCCAAGGGCAGTGGAGGGGAATCGCCATCAACCTCAGCAAAGGCTAGGGGAGCAAGGTCGTGCTTTTTCTATCACAACAACTGAAGTTGAAGCTCCGAATGATGTGGTAGCAAGTACTCTTGTTGTCCTCTCAAAACTAGAAACTCCTTTGTTTGATTCTGGTTCTACGCATTCCTTTATTTCCTCCATGTTTTCAAAGAATATAGAATCAATCCCTGAACTACTTGAGGTAGAGTTGTCAGTCAAGACTCCAAGTGGGATTATCCATGCATCAACAGTGTTTAGAGACTCTATTGTTTACTTTAGTGAGCACAATCTTATCGCAAATCTAGTAGTCATTCCCATGTTAGAATTTGACATTATACTAGGGATGGACTGGCTCTCAAAGTATAATGCTAAGATCAAATGCAGAAGTAAGGAAATCTCAGTAGTCTTGAATAAACTACCTACAGTTATCTTCCAAGGAGAGATATCCCGAACTGATCCCTATCTAGAAGCACCTCACATAGCTTTATTTATGGAGTTAATCGGTGATGATGAAGAAGGAAAAGGGAGCATACAAATTGAAGATGTTCCGATTGTTCAGGAATACATGAATGTATTTCCTGAGGAGTTACCTGGACCTCCCCCAGAAAGAGAGGTAGAGTTCTCCATTGAACTCGTACCTAGATCTCAACCGATATCAAAGACCCCATATAGAATGGAAAATGTGTAGCTAGAATAGTTAAAGTAACAACTCCAAGACTTGTTGGAGAAGGGGTTTATCCGACCGAGTGTGTCTCCTTGTGGGGCACCAGTTCTCTTTGTGAAGAAGAAGGATGGATCAATGCGGCTATGAATTGATTATAGAGAACTGAATGGGATCACAGTGAAGAACAGATATCCTCTTCCAAGAATTGATGATTTATTTGACCAACTTCGTGGGGCTCAATTCTTCTATAAGATTGACCTTCGATCTGGTTATCATCAACTAAGGGTGAAGAAGGAAGATATTCCAAAGACTGCCTTCCGATCAAGATATGGGCATTATGAGTTTACTGTTATGCCCTTCGGCTTGACTAATGCTCCTGCTATTTTCATGGATTTTATGAATAGAGTCTTTAAGGACTACCTTGATAACTTTGTGGTAGTTTTTATTGATGATATTTTGATATATTCAAAAATTTGTGAGGAGCATGAATATCGTCTGAGGGTTATTTTGAAAACTCTACAGAAGGAGAGGCTCTTTGGAAAAGTTCAGCAAGTGTGAGTTTTGGTTAAAACAAGTGGCTTTCTTGGGGCACATCGTAACCAATGAAGGAATCTCGGTTGACCCTGCAAAGACAATGGTTGTGGAGGAGTGGCATCAACCCACAACAGTAACTGAGATTCGTAGTTTCCTTGGTTTAGCGGGATATTATAGGAGGTTTGTGAAAAACTTTTCATGGCTTTCTAATCCACTAACCAAGTTGACTCGAAAAGGGGTTAAGCTCATCTGGACAAAGGAATGCAAGGAAAGTTTCCAACAGCTGAAGAAGAGATTGGTTACTGCACCTGTGTTAACACTACCCTCTATCGGAGAAGGATTCGTTATTTTTAGTGATGCATCTCTGAAAAGGCTTGGGTGAGTCCTCATGCAAAATGACAAGGTAATTGCTTATGCATCTCGACAGTTGAAGATTCATGAGCAGAATTATCCTACGAATGATCTAGAGCTGGCGGCAGTTGTTTTTGCTCTAAAGATATGGAGGCACTATCTTTATGGGGAGAAATGTGATATATACACTGACCACCAAAGTCTAAAGTATATTTTCACACAGAAAGAATTGAACATGCGACAGAGGATATGGTTGGAGCTTATTAAAGACTATGATTTTTCAATTCATTATCACCCTGGAGAGCAAATAAAGTCGTGAATGCGTTAAGCAGGAAAGACCTTGTTGTTCTGGCAACAATGAGGATCCTAAGAGATCCCTTGATTAAAGATCTAGTAAAACTAGACATGGTAATTATAAGTAAAGGGACATCATCAACCCTATCCCAAATTATTTCTCAACCTTCATTACTAGAGAAGATCAAGAAGGCTCAAAAAGAAGATCCTTTGCTGCAGGAGAAGTTGGAGGCTGTAAAAGATGGGAAGTTACCTGATTTCAATATTGATCAAGAAGGTGTATTGAAATTTCATACAAGACTATGTGTTTCATCTATTCCGGAGATAAAGAAAGAACTGATGGATGAAGCTCATAGCTCTACTTTCTATATACATCCGGGAATCACTAAGATGTATAGAGACCTTCGTGATCATTATTGGTTGGATAACATGAAGAGGGAAATTGCTGATTACACTACAAGGTGCCTGGTGTGTCAAAAAGTAAAGGCAGAACAACAACTTCCTTAGGGGGTATTACAACCGCTACCCATACCAGTATGAAAGTGGGATAATATCACTATGGACTTTGTAACTGGTCTCCCAAAAACATCCAAAGGAAACAATGCGATATGGGTTATTGTGGACCGTCTCACCAAGACAGCCCATTTTATCTCTATTAGAGAAGACTTCTCTCTAGATCATCTTGCCAAGATATACGTGAAGGAAGTGGTAAGGCAGCATGGGGTACCACTATCCATCGTGTCTGATCGTGATCCAAGATTCACATCAAAATTCTGGAGAAGTCTTCAACATGCTCTGAATACTGAATTGAATTTTAGTACGGCCTATCATCCTCAAACTGATGGCCAATCTGAAAGGACTATTCAGACACTCGAAGACATTCTGAGATTATGCTCAATGGAATTTAAAGGTGGATGGGATCAACACCTCCCATTAGTTGAGTTCTCCTATAACAACAGCTTCCATTCGAGTATTCAGATGGAACCCTATGAAGCTCTGTATGGAAAGCGATGTAGAACTCTGACTTGTTGGGATGAAACTGGAGAGAAAAAGCTTCTTGGGCCTGATCTTGTGCAAGAGATGACAGAACAGGTTCATTCCATCCAACAACACATAAAGGCTGCTCAGAGTCGGCAGAAGAGCTATGCTGACAATCGTCGAAGGGACTTGGAGTTTGGTGTTGGTGACAAAGACTTCCTTCGAATTTCTCCATGGAAGAGAGTCATGCGGTTTGGGGATAAAGGGAAGCTCAGCCCTAGGTACATTGGCCCCTATGAAATCCTTGATCGCATAGGAGCAGTGGCCTATCATCTAGCACTTCTACCAAACCTAGCTCAAGTTCACAATGTATTCCATGTATCTCTCTTGAGGAAGTACATACCCGACCCTTCGCATGTACTGAACCCAGAGGTGGTACAACTGGAACATGACCTCTCTTATGAGGAGTGGCCAGTGGAGATCTTAGACCGTAGAGACAAGGTTCTGCGAAACAAGAATACCCACCTTGTGAAAGTGTTGTGGAGGAATCATAAATATGAAGAAGTGACTTGGGAGCCTGAGGAAATGATGAAGAAAAAGTACCCTCACCTTTTCGACTAGGCCTCAAGTATAAATTTCGGGGACGAAATTTCTTAAGGGGGGAAGAATGTAACTACCCAACCTTTTTAAATAGTATATTAACTTACTCTTAACGATTTAATAGAGATGTTAATGGTTAATGCAGAAAGAGGAGTCAATGGCTTCATCCAGTAGACTCGAACCTTATGAAGCCCAATTATCAGAGCTTAGGAAGGAGGTGGCATCTTTGGGCTTCACTTTGGACCAAGCCCAATCCGAACTCCAGCGTTTCAAGCTTGAACGGAAACACTTACGGGAGAAGCTCAAATTAGTAGAGATTACTACTAGGGCAATGTTATCTGAGCCTCCCTCAGATTCTCTCACCATAGCACACCTTACACTTAGGTCATATGCCGGTGTTATAAGGGGCTATGTGACGAGACCCTAGCTTCTTTGTGTAATCCTTTGGGATGAATGAATTGAGATTTCTTCCTTTACTGATGTTTGTGAAATTTCAAATAACCGGATAATTTTAGGATGTATTTTATTGATGAATTTTGAAAAAAGGATATTTTAAAATATTTATGTAAACCCAAAATAATTAATGATGTGTAATGATTTTCAAAAAATGGTCTTCTACAAAAGTGTTCAGTAAGGAATTTGGAGTCTAATAAGATCAACTTAATTTTTGATGAATAGTAAATTATGAATATTTATTTTACGCTTAGGATTAGTAATGTGACCAAATGGATTAGTAATTTTACTCAAAGAAAGTTTTAATATAATTTAGACACCTAGATTAAGTAATGTGATTCAATAAAATGGGTAAATAACAGTTTCATAAATGATTAATCAAGTATTAGTTTTTCGGGTGAATAGTGTTTTTTTAATTAAAAATTTAATTAAAAATAATTAGAAAATTATTTTTATAAAAAGGACTTTATTTTTGAACTCAGAGCATCGATATTATGTTATGGTAATTTTTGGGGACTTTTCTGAAAAAAATGAATTTTCGATGAATAGTGCTTTTATTCAAAAATTAAATTAAAAATATTTAGAAAATTATTTTTATAAAATGGAGTTAATAAATTTAATTAGAGCATCGATATTTGGTTAAGGTGAAATTTTGGGATTTTTCTGAGAAAGATGAATTTTTCAGTGAATAGTAAAAATGCAGTTTTAGCGTTTCGGTATGTTTAATGACATCATAACTGTGTCATGATTATTTCATGAGATATTTTAAGGGTTGGCCGGCCAAGGGTGATGAATTATTGTTTTGGGGGGCCCATGTGGCCTAACTCCTTGGTAAATGCCATGGGAGAGCACATGGTTTTGAGAAAAGCACTTGTGAGGTGTCCCTTGGCCATTAATGCCTTGTCCCCTCACTGTCCCTATAAATACGCACCATTTCCTCCTTTAGTTTTCACTCTCAACTCTCCCCCAATGAAGTTCTGGTCTCCTTACCTCCCAAGGAGTCCTCCCAAGGTTCCCCCAAGCCCTCAAGGTCCAAACCTTTGAGTTTTAAGAGTTACGTTTTAAGGTAAGGGATCCGACCTCTCTCTTTCTTTTCATGTAATCTCTTTTATGTCATTCCTTTTATGCTCCATGTTATTTTGTAAGAGGATGTTATTTTATATTCCTCTTACTTCCCTTTTCATGTTTTTATGATGAGAGATCCCCTATTACTCTCATCATTTCGTTTTATGAAAGTTTAAGTGACGCCGTTAGACTGCCGAATTTTTAAGGGATTCTTTCACCCTTCTCATTTTTCAAGTTCTATTTTCATGTCAAGTCTTTCAAGTTCCTTTTTATTATGTTGGGGTATTATCTCTATATCTATCATACTGATATTTTATGATAATATGATGATATTCCCTATTTTATCTTGTCAATTCATTTTTATTGAAGTTTAAGTGACGTCGTTAGGCTGCCGAATTTTTATAAGAGAAATCTTATTTCTGTCTTACTTCCATGTTTTTCATTTCGAATGGTATGTCCTTCAAATTTCATTACCATGAATCATATCCTTTATATTATGTACCTATACTATTTTTATAGATTATTTATGAGTGGGTGACCCATGTCCCCTCTCTTTTCAACGTTTTCTAAAACCCTGTAACGTAGCTGTTATGCTGCAGAATTTTCGTCTCAAAATGCCTCTCTCTTTTTCTCAAAATTATTTTGTGTTATTAAGTGAATACTAAAAGCTCTTATTTCTACATTGGTATTCACATATATATCAAAATTCTCTATTTTAAATTCTCGGATTTACATACATGAAACCCGCTTTCCCTTTCCGTGGGTTTAAAGTGACATAATGATCATGCCATTAAAGCATTTTTTAAAACGTTATGATTATGAAATGAAACCCATTTATTTTATGCTATATGGGTTGTTTGTGAAATGATTTATGATGATATATGTGGCTCACATGATAATAAAGACATGTCAAGGGTGCGCCCAGATAGTGCTCCAATGCATTGGGTAAAGACTTAATCTCTAGAGATGACTTTTTAGACTGATACCTTGGTGAATAACCTTGGTAATTTTTAATGACACCTTGGGGATGGACCTTGGTGAAACGAAATTATTGTCAATATTAAATGTTGCAGACACATCTTAAAGTTATGAAAAATGTTATTTTTATTATTATATATCTCATGGTTTCTTTCTCATGCCTTAAAGTTCTTTTCATGTCCTTATTGAAGTATCTCAAGTTCATATGTAAAATGTTTCTCTTGTTTCCCTTACTGGGCCTTCTACTCACCCTTTATTTTGATGTATGTCACCAGGTTATGAGATGCAGTAATGAACCTAGGATTAACTTAAGGATAAGACTTTCAAGTTTTTAAGAAGAATGTTTTATGTTGTTTTCATGTATTATGTTCCTTGTTTCCAAGACACTAAGCCTTAAATATCCTCAGTTTTGTGTAATGTAATGAAAGTTTATGTTATAAAAAGAAGGGATGCTATAGTACATCTATTCTAGAACTATTTCCACTTGTAGTATCCATACAAGGATATATTTTCTTGATAAACCACTTACTCTATACTAACCACAATTTAGGGATGTTTTCTCAAACTTAGTCTTATCTCTAGGGTTCTTACTAAAGTGATCTATTCCTAATCTCAAAAAATAACTAGACTTTTCCTCTCATACCAACTATAGTGATCCTAACCTTTTAAACATTTCATTAAATTATTTTAAGCATAATTAAACATAAAATTACAATCCAAGTATCAAAAAGTCTAGTGGTTAAAATATTAGGTACATAATTAAACAACATGATTCCAAAATAACAACATATTTTAGCTAATCTTCATATATAAAGATCTCCTAACTTAATTTGAGACCTTACATCTATAAAGGATAACTTGTGGGAATACATGGACATATTGATGAGCTAAAAATCCTAGTAAGTAAATAAACATTAAAATAAAGCTTAGAAAATGGGTTAAAAGGAATAACATATTGATATAAAAAGGAATGGAACGTGATTAAACATATGAATTTATAATATATAGAACTTGGGATCATATAATCATGGAATCGTATTAATGTCATAGAAACATAAAACATGACTTTATAATGAGTTAATTCTCATTTCACATGGTGGAGCATGAGTCAAGGCTAACCACCAAGATCGTTTCACATGGAGCACGATTCAAGGCTAACCACCAAGACCATTGCACATGACATCTCATGAGACTAAACATTACCCAATGAATTAGATCACTATCTAGGAACACCCATCATAAAATATTCATGAATATGTGTTCCACATGAATAATCATACATAAGGAATTAAACATAAACGTAAGGTTTACCCATGGTAAGAATTGGGTATCATAATCATGTCAAAGGGAATATTCTAAGGGAATATCATAATGGTGTCCATGAAAGAAAAGATTTAAACAATACATGGAAATTAATAAGGGAAATAGGAATAGATAATTATAATTTATTTCAAAATTAATTTAATACATGTAAAAATAGTGTTTAATAAACTTTTGAAATAAAAAAAATTAGCTTGGTTTAAGGAAAATATTAACGATTCTTTAAAATGGAAAATGCATAATTATTTATATAAAACAAGAAATGAAAATATATATATTTTCATGAGAAAATTAGTGATTTTAGTAAAATAATAGTGGCTTAAAACATATTATGTAGTGAACTTGAAAATGGGTAAGAAATTGGGAAGAACCCTGGAATCGGGTTTTCTTTTCGAGAAGATTTGAGAAGGGAACCTTATTAAAACATGTATCACCCCATAAAATAGGGATGATATGATCTGGATACATGATTTTGGAACATATAAATAGAATTTATAATAATTAAATAAAAATAAATAATATTTCCATTGGAAAAATATAGATAAAGCATAACCCGAAGGAAATATAGAGGTTCCGAAAGGATCCCTTACCTTATGTCTGAAACGGTTCTTCATTTGATCTTAATGTCCTGAATAATAAAATTAGATTAATTAGTTAATAATTAAAAACATTTTATACATTTAATTTATTTATTATAATTTTATTAAGTTCATTTATGGCCTTTTTGATGAGTTATAGTGTTCAATTTCATCGTTCGGGAGTGTTCATTTTCTTAGTTTTCATGACCAGTTCGCTTGTATATGGGTATGGAAGTTCATGTAGAATCGGTATAATTCTAAAAAATTGAAATTATATATTATTAATGAAAAACTAGAAGTTTAATTGGTCTTATATATTATTTTTTTCTAGATATTGGATAAATCATTATATAACATGTTAATAATAATCGTTTATATTTATTTTAGCAGTTTTTTAATCATAATGAACTCATTTTGTTTTATCATTTAGTATTATGTATATATGTTAGCTCCATAACATAAAAAGGGGGAAAAATTAATTTTAAATCTTTTTTAGCCATTATAATGGTTTTAAGACCAGTTTTTAAGGAAATAAAGGATAATAAAACTTTTCGTCCACGAAGGTGATAAATCAACACCTCGTGGATGACGGTTTCATTTTTAAAATAAAAGGGAGGGGGAAGGTGTTTGATGATGGATTATTCCATTAGAATAATAAAATTGCATTATATTTAAGTTAATGGAGTTTTAATTCCATTTTGATGAGGATATGTGAGGAGTGATTAAGAAAATAAAATAACTTGAAAAAAAATTAAAAGAAAAGAAAGAGGAATTTACCTCTTGATTTTCTCCTCCTTGGGAACCTCCTTAGGGAAATGGTTTCAGTCTTTCAATGAAACCAAGATATATTGGAAATGGATTAGGGGTTTGGGAAGAGTATTGGGTAGAATTTTAACAAGTCTCAAAGCTTGTAAGGTGTACTAGGAAGAGGTGGTGATGGGTGGTATTTATAGTGGAGGAGAGGAGTGTTTTCTCATTATTTTATTCATGAGTTTATTATTTTTGATCAAGTATACGAATAGTTTAAGAATTATCACAAAATATAATAAAATAATGAATATACATTATATATTATGGTTCTTACATTAGTTATGACTCAAGGAATAGTGTATTTAACTTATAATGTATATATACCATAAATTATCATATTTTACTATTCACCAAAAATTCAACTATTTTAGAAAAATCCCAAAAAAATCCCCCTAACCATTTTTCAACATTTGGAATTCAAAAATGAACTCCATTTTATGAAATTAATTTTCTAAATGTGATAAATTTAATTTTTTATTTAAATCATCATGTACTTGAAAAATAGAGATTTTAAAATTATAACTAATTTTATAACACTTTGAAAAATTAAATAAGGTCTCATAAAATTGTATTAAAATCATAAGACAAAAGAAATTAATTTATGAATAAATTTTATAAAAAAAAAATCTTTTAAATCTTTATATTAATTATAAAATTGTAATTAAATATTTAAAACTTATAAAAACACCAACCCTTAATTAATAATTTTTTGAACTTTTATTTACTTATACTATGATATAATTATATCATACTTTCATTTATAAGATGAATAAATTTAATTTATACTTTCATAGGTGATGTTACTATTTATTTGGCCAGTTTACAATTTATAAGGGTCATATTAACATTCCTAAGTTCAAATTATGGTTTCATCAGTATATGTTCCTTAACTTCTAGAAATACCTCTTATTTTCTTCATTCTTCATTATTAATGTTTGTATTCTATTCTTAATGTTATTTTTTGTGACTATACTATATGAAATAATTATAATAATGGTATTTCCATTTATAAATTTTTGGGTTGTTAAATATGGGGTGAGGTCCCTAATATGGCTTATTGGTTGAGAATGTCCCAATATTTTTTGTACATGAATGAGGGATTTTGCTTTACCCCGGTTTTGTGAATTATGAATCTGAGACATGATATGGTACAAATACATGATGATTACCTATAAGAATGGTCTCCAACACGATGTTGACAGGGTATACGGAGGTAGGAAAAGCCTCTCTTGAGTAAGAATTTAACTTTGGTTGATAGGATCCCCTTTTGTGGGTGAATTATAAAGAGACAACTAGGGCATATTATGTATATTCAAACAAAGGTGTCCTTAGTACATGGAACCTCCATTTTTTATAGCCTAATAATTTTATATAAATTTAGGTTTTTCAAGACCACGATGGGTGGATTATCAAGGGAATGATTTTTGAAAATGATGAGGGAAATTGTATTGTATTTGGTCATTAATTAGAGACCAATATTACACATATTTGGTGTTATCAATGGAGGGTTGAATCATGGTGCAGTTTAACGTCATTAAACTAGGACATGGGTGGTGTAGTTTAACATTTAATGACCAGCACGTTCGGGGTTTAAGAATTATGGTTTATTTCCTTTGACCAAGGGATAAATGATTATCCCTTTTCACAGTAATATGACTTGGAATGTTCTATCATCTTCATACATGAATGAGGAATGTAGTAAACTATAATTTGGGGGGTTTCTGAATCCAAGGAGTGATGTGGAATGTAAATTTCATTTAGGACATGTGGAGATAGGAAAAGACTCTCTTGGGGAAAAAATTCCCTTTGGTTCTCAAACCTTTTTTTTTTGAAACTTATGCAAATCCAAGTGGTGAATATTGTGTATATTCAAAAAAGGTGTCCCTAGGACACTGTACCTCCACCTCTGATGGCTGGTGAGGTTTATGGGGATTTGAACATTTCCCAACATAGTGTATGGTTTGTGAAAGGAGGGTTCCTGAACACGAGAGGGGCGTTCCAAGTCAAAATTCTCTGGGAATATGTAAAGATGTTTCCAATATGCTGGTTTAACCCAAATGTAGGAAATATTTTTTTTAATGTGGATGGGTCTAATAAATGAGGTTTGGACATCACTACATCTCTCATCAAGAATATAATAAATCCATACATAGTTCTGGAAATATTCCTCATGCAGATCTAACCCATGCACAGGGAAGGGGACATTTTTACTTCATGGTTGGACCTGAGATATGAGGTTCGGGTGTCCCTACGTATCATGTGATAAAAGGATTCAATCCAGGCATAGTTCTTTAAAGTTTGCTCGTGTAGGTCTAACCCATTCATAGGGCAGGTGAATTTGTAATTTATGTTACTGCTGGACCCAATATTGAACATTTGGGTTTCACTACTTATCTTATGATAACAAGAATCAAGCTATACATAGTTCTTAATATCATATAGTTTAGTGTCATGTGACTAGGTTATTGGTCCTGCATTTTAACATCATGCAGTGAGGAAGAAATGGATTTCTATAGTTTAAGTTCATATGGTTAGGACCATTTTTTATAGAAACCATGAGTAACTAGAGCCTAATCAGGCCGGTATGTTTCGATATGACCTAGAAGGAAGGGGGAAAGAAGTTGTAAACCATAATCCCAGTGAATCTCGGATCAGCAGAAATGATATGGGGCATAGAATCCATTGAGGCTTATAAATATGGAAGAGTCCCCTCTAGAGGATGAATTTTCCTTTGGTTGATAGGAATTTTTTATGGGCAATTTATGTTGATCCAATTGGGACATATTATGCATAGTCAAACAAATGTGTCCTTGTACCCTCCATTCCTGATGGTTGTAGGAAGATTATGAAGATCTGAAATTTATTGGGGCACAGAGTTTGACAAATGGAAGGTATGTTTCCAGGCACACAAGAAACATTTAAACCATGATTTCCTATGAAGTTTTAAATTCCCTATATAGATCTGAGTCATATGTAGGGGGGTTTTTTCTTTCCTTGATAGATCTCTGAATGAGGAACCCACACTTGAGATCACCTACATAGATCTGTATTTTCATACAGGATATGGGGAAAAAAATTTCTTTTATCCATGGATAGGACTAGGGAATAGGGCCTATGTGTCACTACGTATCTCATTGAAATGAGAATAAATCTATACGTACTTCTTGAGGCACCATGAATTTTAATTTCATGTGATAAGGACTTAGGTTCCCCGACATTAAGAGGAAATATTATGGCTAGACTCAATATCAAAAGGTCAGGGAATCACTGCGTATCATGTGATAGTAGGAATCAAGGAACATGTGGTTCTTGAAAACCTATGTAGTTTAACATCTTGGGGAATGGAAAAAAGTCAATCTACGTGAATCAATATGGACATTGTGGATTCATGCAGTTTAACGTCATATAAGAATGACAATGATGTGCCTTTTAAGGTCTTTCTACTAGGACCATGGAAACCCTGATATGGATTGATATTCCTTGTTCATATGGTTAATCCCCCGCCGAACCTCTTAATCCCACGTGAGCTATACTCGGTGTGATAAACAAGGGGTTCTAAAGGTTTATTCACCACACATAGGTGATAAAATTAAGGATATAGGCATTTTGAATTTGTGGTGACTCGACAAGGACATAGAATTTGGGAATCACTATATATCTGATGTGCATAAGAGTCATGTCGTACGTAGTTCTTAAAAAAAGGTTCCCTGTGTAGATCAGATTTATACACAGGGAGGAGGGTTATTTTATTGTGTTTGGACCCGTGATTGGAGATTTGGGTGTCACTATGTATCTTATATGAATAAGAATAAATCCACATGTAGTTTTTGATGAAATCTCCCTACATAGGTATGACCCATATGTAGGGAGGGGACATTTTTTCTTCTTTAGGTAGTTGGACCGGGATAAAGAATCTAGTCATCGCTACATATCCTTTGATAATAGGAATCAATCCACATATAGTTCTTGATAGAGGGATTCCCCATGTGGTTCTGACTCTCACTTGGTGATAGGATATATTTTTATTTCTCTCACACATATTTAACTCATGTACGGCGAGTCATCGATTGAAATGATGGTTTTCATGCATTTAAATGTCATGTGATGAGGACATGGATGTCATATAGTTTATTTTCCTATGATGTAGACAAATTCTTCATGATTTTTAAGTTCATGAAACAAATACTGACAACATAGTTCAATGTCTTGCAGTTAGGACCACATACCATGCAGTTTAACCTCATGATATTAAGATGAACACCCTTAGTTTAAGGTCATAGAGTTCAGACTAAAGGGTTAATCCTTCCCTAAGGGATACGTTTGATATGGTGGCATAGAAAACTTAATGTGAATAGGGATTAAGAAGTCCCACAAACCACCTACACATTCCTAAGGAGGCCTACATGTAGTTTTAAGTTGTGATGCTTATACTTGGGTATATGGTTTAACATCATATGGTGAGGACCATTTCTATGCAGTTTATCATAGTGCGGTCAGGATGATGGCACCATGAAATTACACAAAATACTTCTTCAGGAACCTTGAGTTTTTGGGATACGTGGTGAGTTATCCATCCATTGAGATTAGGGATAAATTTCCAATGGATTGGACCTTATGTATGGTGTAAGTTCCCTCCCATTTTTTCCAACATCAGGGGTTTCTTTCTGGGTATAATTAGAGTTATTAAGACCAATACCATCTCTCCTTTGAGGAAATATCAGAGGTGGACCTTTTTGTTAAAGGCTCGCATGATCCAATTTTGGTGTACTTTCAAATGATGCAAGTTGTGTAATATTTTCTCATCCAAACACTCCAATTCATCCATCCATTTCTGGGATTTCTCATCCATGGATAATTGATCGCAGATGGCCATAAAAAGTGAGGGAAATTGAACGCCGATGGGCAGTACGACCTCTGTCAGATATACTAATGAGTATGGGGTTTCATGTGTCGTAGTGCAGGTCATGATCCGGTAATCCCACAAGGCATGTAGAAACTTGTATGGTCAAGACATTTTATCCTTATCTACCATATTCTGGAGTATATTCTATAGGGTTTTTTAGGGCCTCTATCTGACTGTTATCCACTGCATGGTAGCAATATCAATGACTAGACACGATATCATACACCTAAAATAACATATAAAATTTAAAAGAGTATAAATTGGTGCCTTTTTTCATTAGTATTGTATGAGGGACACCAAATATAGTGATGATTTTGGCTTTCATAAAGAGGAAAATTTTCCTTTACCCAACTTTTTTTAGGGGTATAGCTTCATCCCACTTGGAGAATAAGTTGATTGTAATGAGAATGTATTTGAACTTCTTGGTCATGTCAAGAGGATATGGTCCCAAAACTTCCATTCCCTATATAGAAAAGGGGCAAGAGTACTTGGATGTGTGTAGTAACTCTGGGGGTTAATGAATAAAATTAGCATAAAATTGGTAGTAATGGAACTTTTGGTGAATTTAGTGTGGCCCTACGTTATAGTGGGCCAGTAGTATCCAAGTATTTGAATTTTATAGGAAATCTTGGATCCTGATTGGTGAGAACTATAGGTTCTGGCATGTACTTCATTAATGATAGTAGTCGTTTCTTCTCCATCGATGCACCTTAGAAGGACCCCATCAAGGCTCTACCTATAGATTTCCTTTTTATGGTTTGTTCCATCATAGAGAACAAAGTTAATTTCTCATATTAGGATTTGATCTTTCCTAACTCATTTTGGTGGGAGTTATCCATTTTCAAGGTAGTCAACAATTGATTTCATCCATCTGATGGTAGGACTGTATAGTTTAGGTAGGTGAATAATCTCATTGATCACTTCCACATAGGTTTTAACAAACTGTGATACCATCTGGAAATGCGCAATACTAATAACTATTTCATCCCACTCGGGGTTGGCTAGGATTGTAGCTGCATTCTCCAGGGCATCGGTTTGGTCATTTTGCGACCATGGTACATGAGTCGATGTCACTTCTAAAGGTAATTTCACCATTATTCCTCAAACATGGACAATTGGGGGGATTATATCTTCTTTTTTGATAGCATAATCACCATTAACCTGCTTAATGACTAGTTCTAAATATCCTATAATCTTCAAGTGATTGACTTGTACTTGAAGTTCTAGATCTAGTCCTGTAATGAGAGCTTTATATTATGATTCATTGCCTGTGCACCCCTCTAACAGTAAGAATGAGTAAGGTAGGAGTGCCTTTTCCAGATATATGATCACAACATTTAGCCCCACCTTGTTGAGTTTGGGGTCTCCATCCTCTTTCCTACCAGGATTCTAGATGCACCATCAAAATGCATGTCCTATACTATGGTACCTCTTGAATAGATAACACCTCTTCATCAGGTAATTCACTGTCTAATGAATTCATTTCTAATGATAGTTGATCTTCCAAAATATATACTAACAACTGGCCTTTGATTTATTTCTAAGGCACGAACTAGATGTCAAACTATTATAGAATGAACGCTCACTGTGATAGGCATCCAGTCAACATCAGATGGTTGAGGATGTATTTTAGAGGGCTTCTAAATGAGACCAAATGGACCTTGTGGTGCTATAGATAGTGCCTCAATATTTGGACTGCAAATATCAGCACTAGATATCTCTTATTGATATTCAAATAATG
This sequence comes from Viscum album, assembly GCA_963277665.1. Taxonomy (NCBI): domain Eukaryota; kingdom Viridiplantae; phylum Streptophyta; class Magnoliopsida; order Santalales; family Viscaceae; genus Viscum; species Viscum album. Next base: position 1,398,326,778 of record OY728121.1, on the reverse strand, counting down.
AGTCTCAATGTCGATCCTGATTTGAATGAGATAATAAATGTTATTTTCGCTACCAACATCATTCTTATATATGCGTAAGGCACCTAGTGATCACTTTAAGGATCTCTCATAAAAGATAAGTGGTATCCCTTTAACATTATACATTATAACTAGAAGGATCAAGAGGTATTTCTTGAGACTATCAAATGATTCCTGACAATCATCATCCCACTGGTATGTAATCTCTTTTTTCATCAACCTGGTGAAAAAGAAAATATTTGTTGAAAATGTTGTTTATGAAGCGTCGAATGTAGGATAAGATTCCTTCAATTCCTATCAACTATATAAGGTTATGAGGAGGTGACATTCCAAGTATATCCTTTGTCTTCCTGGGGTTGACTTTGATACCATGATGGAGTATGATGAAGTTGAGAAACTTCCCTGAGGTAACACAGAAATCACATTTCAAGGGGTTTATTGTCAGGTTGTGTTTCCATAGTTTGTTTAAGATGGTTTCAATATCTGACAGGTGGTCTGAGTGTTGTCAAGATTTAACCATCAGTTCATCAACATATCATTCTATAAAGTTTCCCATGAAGAGTTTTAAGATGTGATGCATGGTGCACTGGTATGTACTGTCATAATTCTTCAAGAAAAATAAAATTACCCGATAGAAAAATAATCTCTAGGGGGTTATAAAGGTAGAAAATTCTTCATCTTCTTGGTCTATTAAGATATGAATATATCCTTAGTAGCCATCCAGGAAGGAGAGAGCCTGATATCTAGTTGTTTCATTGATCAGAAGTTTTGTGATCAGGACTGGGAAATAATCCTTTGGGAAATGCTGGTTGATATCCCTAAAATTGATGTAAAATCTGATTTTATCATTATTTTTCTTGAAGGGGAAATATTTTCTAGCCATTTGGGATACTGGACATCCTAAATGAAGTTGTCTCGGATGATATTTTCAACTTTAGCCTCTATCTTGGCAGTATGTGTTGGGTGCGTCCTCCTAGAAGCTTGTTTGTAGCCCTGATGGTCCTATGGTGGGACTAGGTAGTGAGTGGCCACCTCGGGATCAAGACTTGGCATTTATATGTAATTCTAGGAAAATACATCTTGGCGTTTCCTTATGAATTAGTTATATAACTCTTGCTCTTCAGAAAACATGGTCGTACTAATCAAGGTGGGTCATGGATCTTCCTATATACCAAGATTTATTTCTTTGAGTTCATCAATGGTGGTATAGATGCCCTCCATGCTAGAAGGGCATCCCTAAGGTCTTCCTCCTCATCTTAATATTCCTCCTCTTTATATTCATATTCTTTTTGTCATGGGGAAACAAGTCTTGGGATGAGTTCTCCATAGTCGAGAGAGGAGTCGATATCTTGGTATTCAGAAGATGTAGCAACTTCCCCCAACCCAGCTGATAGTGGGGTCATTTTAGAACTCTAAAGAAGATGGAGTGGGGGTTGTGGAGTTTCTTCATCCTCCTTGGGTGAAAAGACATCCTCTTCTACCTCATTGATTAAGGAAAGGATTTCCTAGAGCTCTAGGGATAGATTTAAGGAGTTTTCATCTAAGCTTTCACCATTGTTTGGAGAGTCAGCAGATTTTCCAACACTTCTAGACTCTGTGGTCATGACTAAAATCATGAATATTTATGAATATGTGATTGAATTTGGGATCATATGATCTATTTGGTTGATAGGTAGAAAATACTCTTCATCGATCTATCTGAAGGGGTTGGTCGGGATCATTTCAAGACTGTTCAGGGTCGTGAACCATTCAACACCATCAACCAGTGGTTGTTTCCCTTCCCCCTAATAAAATCTTTCATCAATATAATGTGACTCATAGGACTCGAATGGGTCCATATTATCATACAATGCCATAATTTGTTCATTAATGTAGTATTTGATACATTGATGGTATGATGAGGGTATTGTTGCGTGTTGCTGCAACCAGGTAATTCCTAGAAAGAAGTTTAAGGTTATATTCTTCCGAACCACCAAAAATTCTGAGTTGGATATGAGGTCTCCAAACTGGGCCCTGATCTTGATTTCTCCCAATGGATTCTACTAGATTTTTTTATTTCCTTGCGATGTTATGGAGGAAGGAGCAAGGTCATTTTCATCACAGCCCAACCAGGGAAGTGTTCATACTTTAATGAGACTAATTCCAGATCTATTATCAATTAAAACTTTCCAAATATCAACACTATTTATCATGTAAAACACATACAAGATTATGATGTTCCCCTATATAACAGCATATTCATCTTGATTTATTAAGGATATAACCATGTGGAATTCTTAAGAATCGGCCTCTATAAAATAAAACTTTTCAACTGTAACTTTGACTTCAAACTCATGAGGGATTAGTAAAGCTTCTTGAGTGGTTCCCTAAGGTATTTTGATAAACTCAATGCATCTAGGATTGATATTTTATCCTATAATGAGGCTAATTATTTCATAATATAATATTTATGGTCTAAAGGACAATGATTCCTAGTGTTGGGATGATATTTTGTGGATGCTTTATGGGATTGAGTATTTGATTAATATGGAACATCCCTCAAGATAGTATCTGGTGGTGTTTCCATCCTTATTAGGTTGGGTCAGGCAGGTCTTCCTACTTTTCGAGGGAGATCTAATTCCTTTTATTCTCCTGATTGATATTCTAAAGTTATTAGGTCAGAGTAGCTTCCATAAGGTGCATGGGGATTTTCCTATTCTATTTAGACTCGCTAAAGGGATCTTCCACGAGTTTCTGTATCATTGACAGTTTGATCAGGGGTGCGGATAGAAGTTTGGCTCCTGCCATGGTTGTATCTTCCCTGGTATCCTTGGATCCTGTAGCCACTTCTTCCAGTTCCCCAATCGGGTGCAGGGAACCTCGTCTCATAGCCATAATCATTGTCGAATAGGGGATACATTAATTGAATGACATTAATGGAACTAAAAATAAACTCCTCTTCCATTATTGAATCTTCCCAGGTGACCATCTCTGGTGGTACCGCTTGGTGGTCAATTCCTGTTGTTTCAGATATGGGAGCATAAAATCTGAGAGTGTCAAATTAAACTTGGGCCTTGGTGAAATTTTATCCTCATGTTATTTCTCTCTATCTTTTAGGCTATGATTTTTTTAAGGTCTATCCTTTAGTGGTTTGTGGTTCTGATTGCATCAGTCGTGTTTTAGTGGAAGTAGTGGGGGCATATTTTTTTCAACTATGCTTGGATAATTCCATGAGCTCATTTTATTGTTTACTGAGTCATAAAACTATCAAAATTTGGTTTCCTTCTACAAACAACTTCTTTCCACTCGCCTACTTCCTTAGGGGTAGTAGTGTAAATATATGACACTAATTATAGCGGTAGTACCAAATTTACTTTCCCAAGATCTATCATTTCCTATAGGAGGTCTTTAAATATGAAACATTCTTGAATGGTGTTTCCCAGTATCTAGTGAAATGGAAAATAATGTGTCTGGTCTTTGAGACCCACCTCATTGGCCCTTTTTGGCTCTGGAAGACGAAGTAAATCATAGTCTATAGCGGTTATAAAATAGCCACAGACTTTATCATCTCAGAATGAGTAAAATTTATCCATTTGTTCCTCGAATTAATTTCATTTGGGTTTTCTCTACTCATCCTGTCAAGGAAGGGGGCTTTATTGACACTTGTGGCTGTTTTGTGATATGGTGTAGGCTTAGGAGTTGGAGCTGGCGTGGGGGATGTCTTAAGTGTGACTGGTGTCACCTCTACCTTTCCCACTCTTTTCCCTGAGGCTAGTGGGGTTATCTAGGAATAGAGCTTAGTATTTTTTATGGATTCATCCTTTATTTGGGAAATGGAGGAGAAATGCCAAAACCCGCTTGTATATTTCATCAGGATGAGCAGTGTTCACAGCTTTTTGCAGAGGTTTTTTTCGAGAAAAATGTGCACAGAGGATTTAAAATTAATAAAGATAAAATTCTACACAAGACGTAAAGAAGGAATTTTACATTTTTCCCTAGTAAGAAGAGGGGCCATGTCGTTAGGAATAGTGTTGATGTGGATGCTCCTCTCTTCCAACACCCCTTTTTTTCAAGCCCATTTGCAATGTAATTCGCCTCCTGGAAGTTATGTGTGATGAAGTAGGTTATGGAAGAGATTTTTTTCAATTCAGTTTATCCACTTACCTACCAGCTTCCATACCAATCTTGTCTGGACCATCCTGGTTGCATGAACCCCCATGGCTGAGTCACACTCGAACCAAATGTTGTTCCAATGTCATTGGAAAGCGATATCCACTACGGTGATGAGTGTCATCATTTCAGCTTCCAAAGCTATAGTGTGCCCGCATTGTAACAACCCAAGATTTTATGAGATATATTATTTTTAATTTATTTTATGTGTTCTATTATACACTACACCAAGATTAGCTTGTACTATACGCAACACCGTATTAGCTTGCAGTATACGCAACACTATTCTTGACTCGTGTTACACACAATTTCAAGTTCGTTTTGTAGAAACTATTCTACGCAACATTAAGTATAGATTTTGTTTAATGTATAAATGAAATAAGTTTGTATTATGTTATACGCAACACCAAACAGATCTTTCACTACACGCAGCCTTGACTTGGCTTGCATTACACGCAATCAACACCTTCCTCGATAGCGTGTGTAGTACGCAATACCGGGTTTCACTAAACAACGATATATTGTTATAATATTATTATGGACCAGCCTTTATAAATAGTATTACCCACATTTTTAATTTTATAATATTATTATTCAACTTACATATTTTCTAGAACATGGTATGAGAAAAAAAATTTCAGGTAAAATAAGTATTTTTCAAAAAATGCAGTTTTGCCGCCTTTTGATGGCGCACCCACTTTAAATCTAATTTTTGACATGTTTATAAGTTCAATTTGACAAAATAAAATTATTATTTGGAATCAGGATATAAAAATTTACTTTGGATAATTTTTTCATATTATTCTGATAACTTTCATATTTTGATGAATAGTAAAAACACGCTATATATTAATTAAAAACAACTTTTTTCATAGTAATAATTTATATAGTTAGATTATCTTTTTAATTGGTTTTAAAGTGTAATTAGAATATATTTTTACCATTTAATCCAATTATGGTCATTAGAATTAATTTCACCTTGAATTTGGACATAAAGAAGTTTCGATCTTTTGATAGTTATTGTTTCTTAAAAACATGCTATTTGTTTTGATAACGGGAATTACTTTTAAGATTAATTAATGTCACTTATATGTTTTGAATTTGGAAAAATAGACATCATTTTTTTAATTCAGAATATCAAATATAGCTTAGGCTGAATTTTTGGTATTTTTCTGAAAAACTTCAATTTTTGATGAATAGTGAAAACACTGTGTTTTTGGTTAAAACTGACTTTTTCTTTAAATAATCATTTATTTGATTTAAATTTATTTTAGGTCAAAATAGATACATAATACTTATATAAGTTCAATGAAATTCATTGGATTCATTTTATAATAATTTTAGATTTATAAAAATTGTATTGAACTTTTCGCCGTCTTTTACCCACCTCCTAGTAGCTTTTGCAATTGTTCGTAAAACTTAATTTTACCGCTTCTGTGAGTTGAATTTCAAAAATCCGAGAGACACAGTTAATATTAAGGAGTAAAATGTGGTTCAATAAGATAAAAATAATTTTTGTTGAATAGTAACTTTTTACTTTTATTTACCACGGTTAAAAGTAAATAGGGTAATTCAAGGTTAAAAGAATATTATAATAATTCAAAATTACCTTAACACTTGTCCAAACCTTATTGGATGAGTAATGGCCGACCATGGGCATCCTTATGTCGATTTAGGGACCCCATGTAGCCACTTATGAAAGACAATGACACATTAGATTAATTAATTTAATGTAAAGACAAAATTGACATTAACAAAAATCTTTTAGTAAATTAATTTTTATATGGTGTTATATAAGTCATATTTTAGACTATAAATATTCATTATAAAGATAAAAATATTTTATACCTAATGGTATTTTATTTATAATTTTTAGATATTAAATAATTTAAGTTATTTATGACACAATGGTGATGCAGTAACTACCTAAATAATGTAATATTAAAATAATTGATGTTATAAATACCCAAATAAATGTAATTTGAGACTTTTTATGAATTACAATAATTTTCTAGGATAATATGACATGTTATTATTGATTTAATTAACTGTTTTAGAACTAATCATGTTGTTATGATTTTCACAAAAATCAATTACCAAATAGTGTCAAAATTTACATGAAATAGTTTTTAAAACAAATATTATATTATTAATTGTTATTATATTACTAAAAATATAAGGATTGGCCAAATTACTCAGATAAGGTTATATATATTAATAATGAACCACTTGGGGTTCTTTTGGCTTGTTATAGTAAGTTTATTAACCATGTAGTGTAAGAAAACAAGAAGACACGGTAAACGTTAAATTATTTAACTTAGTGTTAAATCTAAATGATAAGGTTAAAATAATAACCTAAACTTGTCTAAAACCTATTAATTGAGAGTATTTATACCCATACCCACCTTAGATTCTAAATAAATCAATTTTAAGCTATTAAAAACCGAATATGACTTTATTATAAAATAATACTTTAAGTTTCTCCAAAGGTGCCCCTCTCCTCCCTTATAAAAAGGGCACCCCTTCCCTCTTATCTTAACACCCTATTGAGACATGAATCTCGGACAAACCCTGACCATTTCTCTTATCCACTTCCCTAGAAATATTCTGGAGGTTTTGGTCTTCTCAAAAGACCAACTCTACTTCCTTAAGAGAAGGCTTAAAGGAGGTACGTCGAAGAAGAGGTAATCTCTTCTTTCGATTCTCTCAAATTTCTTTCTTCTTCTACTTCCTCTTATTTAGTTTTTTAATTATAAAGTAATAAAATCAGTATTAATTATATAATAATATGCTATTATAAATATTAAACAACCCTATTTCACCTTCTATCCATCCTATGGAAAACAAAATCATCGCGCGTGCGTACGTATGGAATACCGTCTCCACGCCGTGGTGTAATATGTTTTCGACCACCACCTTACATGGATGGGTATAATGGTGTAAATAAATAACTATATATGATTATTTTAAATTGATATTGATTCTAAAATATTATACATACGCTTCAATACAATTCCACGATCGGGGGAATTATATCATCGCTCCTGCGTACGTACGGACTACCGTCTCCACGACGCGATGAGATTCATTCTCCATGTTAACCATTCATGAATGATTATAAAGTATATATAATGGATAATAATTAAATATATGACATAATAATGATACTGTATTTATGTATATATATATTTATGTCATCTACTTAATTCCATTCAAGTCAATAAGGAAAGGAAAACAGCATTCATGCGTACGTAACGCCTACCGTCTCCATGAATGGTGTATTTCATTTCATTCATCTATCGATTATATATATATATATAATATATATGATATATATAAATCATGATTTACATTCTGGAAGTAATTAAATAGTGATATAAGTAATAATAATATCAAGAACAACAAGTCCAAACACGTACGATAAATAAAAAGATTTTACCCAAAATGCTGCTTTAACATGGAATTTACAAAAGAACGGGTAATATAAAGTCATAAGTGAACCATATATGATATCATAACAATGAATATGATTCTTTAATAAGTCAATGACATTATTTAAATCATTATACAGGAGGCTCGGATACATACGAAGCATATCGGATGTAAGGTAAGGGATAACTATTCCAATCTCGTTCTTATCCGAGATTGTTATTCGTAAGTATTTGAAGGACCCCGGGACACCCTGAGAGGGGAGGGGTGAATCAGGGTGACCACTTTTTCTTTTAATGTTATGGATCTTGTTCCCACGTTGGTAGGAACTTGTTGAACTTGTAAGATAAATATGATCAAAAGGAAAACATTCACATGCACAGAGAAGACACAACACTTTTTACTTGGTTCACCACTAAGGGCTACATCCAAGGAGCATACGCTGACAAGTTGTCAGTCATACCTAATTCCACTAATCTTCACTAGCTCTGGATAACAAAGGTTGGGGCACAGTCACTCTGTCCCAGGCTCACTGCCTTTACAAAGGTTCAGGGATAGCTTACTGCTTCCCTCGGGTCACTCCCACGGACTCCCCCTGGCTCACTGCCGTTGGTGAAGTCCCGCTCAGTTTATAGACGTGAAGGTCTCTTCAATAGATATACATGAAGTTTTTTGTCTCCTTTTCATCATGAGACTTTGCTTTCATCAGAGTCCTGAGTTGATGCTTTGTTAAAGTCCAAATTTCATCTACTGATGAATACCTCTTTTTTCCTTGTCCACTGGGCAAACAACCTTTGGAAAGGGCCTTCGCAAGGTACCCTACTTCGCACGGCTCCCAATTTTGCAAAGCTCAAACAAGCCTTCGTGGAGTCCCTACCTTTTCGCGAAGCTCAATCGCGAAGAACTCCCGTGTTGCACAAGCCTTCACAATGCTTGTTTGTCATGGAGCTTCTACCTCTTCGTGAAGCTCACCGAACCAACGTGGGGAGCACGACTTTCGCGGAGATAGAATAGCCTCCGCGAAGCTCCTCTTTTTTGAAGCACACTGCCTTCGCGAGTGACCTTTGCGAACTGAGAGAAAAGAATTTTCGTTGATATCTCTTTACCTTTCTCTCGAGGGGGTCGACCTGCATTTATAGGTGATTCCACCGAACCTCGACCCTTCCGCACGAAGTCATCACCATGTCAGCTCAAATCGCGAAGCTCCGAAGTTCCCGTTGAAATTCTCTCAAAAACGCGAAGCACTATGGAAATTTTCCATTTTCGGAGCTCATCGTAATCCCAGAGTGTTCCATCATTTCATTCGCACCTTCGCCGCAAAGCTCCCATGCAAATATCTTCGCTATCGCGATGCTCTTCATCCTCTGCTGTTCACGAAGCTTTGATGTAATCGTGAAGAATCACCACCTCCATAATTTTGGTCTTCGCGAATTCCAAACCATTAAGCCACTCTTCGCGAAATTCATGCCATTTCCATATTTAATTATGCTCTTCATGGAAATCCTATTTTTGCGATGATCACCAACTTCCAAATTTTGGACCCCAAAAATTTGGCAAACACTGGGAAACGGCACCACCTTCAATACTGTTGTCTTCTTGAACTGTATGATCTCTTTGATGGTACACGTTCCGAACTTCCATTGAGGATTGACAACAAACACAAACCATACTCCAAATCATGCATAGAAGACCATGGTTCCAACAATATCCCCCTTTGGGTTTGTTGGAAATCAGAAAATAAATTCAATAGATCTCCAACCATGTGAAAACCAAAAACGTAGGAATCAACTCAGCCAACACTCTAAGTCTACGTGAGCAATTCTCGGTGTAGAAAACAAGAGAGGAGGCTTGAATTTATTCCTTTCTCATTTCTCCCCCATTGACAATAAATCCAAAGACCAGTAATTTGTTCAATGTTCAGCTCAAACCATACTCCCCCTGGATAGTATCTCCCCCATAAACCTGCATCATAGCCATAAACAGATAAAAATAGTTATCACAAACGGGGAGAGGGGTATTGCGTAACCTCCTTATGTACTAGAAGGTGGATGAACACCGAGGTTCAACTGATGCTTCTCAAACACAGCCACAGACAGTGGCTTGGTCAGGATATCAGCCACTTGCTCATCAGTGCCCACATGATCCATTCTAATCACCCCTTGTTCAACCTTTTCTTTGATAAAGTGATACCTAATTTCAGTATGTTTCATACGGGAATGCTGAACAGGATTCTTCGTAAGATCAATTTCGCTCTTTTTATCACAGTAAATCAGTGTTGGTTGCTTTACCTCATCACCAATATTTGTTAATTATTGCCTCATCCATAGCAGTTGAGTGCATGCCTTTGTGGCAGAGATATACTCAGCTTCAGCAGTACTAAGAGAAGTACTTTCTTTTTTCTTGCTCAACCAGCCAACACATTTCTGCCCAATATAGAAATATCCACCACTAGCGGACTTTCTGTCTACTACATCACCAGCCCAATCAGCATTAGAAAATGCTGATAATTCACTGTCCTTGCCTGCAGAAAAAAATAACCCTAAATTATGTGTACCTTGAATATACCTCATGATTCTTTTTACTGCCGCCATATGTTCCTCCTTTGGATTACTTTGAAAGCGGGCCGCAAGGCATGTGGCAAAGACAGTATCTGGTCGTGTTGCTTTCAGGTACAGTAGGCTCCCAATGATCCTCTTGTACATGGTGGGATCAACAGAGTCCCCATCCTCATTCTTTCCAAGTTTAGTTCCAACTGCAATCGGAGTTGACATTGGTTTGGAGTCTTGCATATTAAACTTCTTCAGCAGCTATCTTGCATATTTTTCCTGAGAAATGAAAGTGTATTCCTTCTTTTGAATCACCTGCATCCCCAAGAAATATGTGAGCTCCCCAATCATAGAAATTTCAAATTCTGATTTCATGTGGTTGGCAAATCCGTTCACTGATTTCTACCTGCTGCCACCAAATATGATATCATCAACAAATACTAGAACCATGAATTGATCTTTTGGAGAATTTTTCAAATAGAGATTGTGATCAACTCCTCCTCTTTTGAATTCCAGCTTCTTGAGATATGAATCCAGCCGTGAGTACCACGCCCGTGGTGCCTGCTTCAAACCATATAGATCTTTCTTCAGTTTGCAGACCTTTGTTTCATCAGTAACCAAAACAAAGCCCACTGGTTGTTCAATGTAGACTTCTTCTTCAAGTACACCATTCAAGAATTTTGTCTTGAAATCCATTTGATATACTTTATATCCTCTTTGGAGTTCCATGGAAAGCAAAATCCTGATTGAATCTAGTCTAGCCACTAGATCAAAGGTTTCTTCAACATCAATTCCTTCAATCTGGGAGTATCCTTTACATACCAGTCGTGCCTTGTTTCTGATGACACTTCCATGCTCATCAAACTTATTTTTGAAGATCCATTTGGTACCAATCACATTGTGACCTTCGGGTATCTGGACAAGATCCCATGTATGATTCTTGTCAATCTGATCTAATTCATCATTCATGGATTTCACCCAAGATTCATCATTTGTAGGTTCTTCGAATGCGGATGGCTCTACAACTGATAGAAATGCAGATTACATGTTATTCCTCATCCTTCTTGTTTGAGTGGGTGCACTCCTGTCCCCAATTATGTTGGATGGATCAATCTCGGCTCTTCGATTTCTCCTCTGAGGTTCAGTAGAATTCTCTTCAGCCACAGTTTCTTCTTCAGATTCTTCTTCTGAGTCAACATCATGATGTGACTACTGAGTGTTTTGAACAACTTCCTTTATTTCTGCATTTGTATTTTCTTCACGCTCACCTTCTTCTTGACTTTCTATCACATCAGCATATGAAGTCCTTGAAGCATTTTTGATTTTCTCTTCTATTATCTTAACATCACTGCTTTCCACAATCCTTCCTAAATGCTTGTTGAAACATTTGTAGGCTTTTCTGTTCATTGAGTAACCGAGGAAAATTCCTTCATCTGCATTGTCGCCATATTTCCCTTGATTTCCTTCTTTGTTCCTGATGAAGCATTTACTTCCAAAGACACTAAAGTATTTTAAAGAAGGCTTATGTCCATGCCAAAATTCATATGGTGTCTTCGTCTCACCCATATATAGTCCTGTTCGATTCTGGATGTACACTGCAGCTTGAACAACCTCTTTCCAGTAATGTCGTGGAATACGACTCTCAATCAGCATAGTTCGTGCCATGTTGTTCACCTATCGATTCCTACGTTAAACAACTCCATTTTGTTGTGGAATTATCACAGTAGCTACCTCATGCTGTATCCCATGCTTCTCTAGATAATTTTCAAATTCAATGGATGTGTATTCTCCTCCATTTTCAGATCGCAACACTTTGATTGTTCGCCCAGTATCATTCTCGGCGATTCACCGATATGTTTTCATGCAGTCAAGGACTTGTCGTTTCCTGTGAATGACCATCACACATGCCATTCTACTATAATCATCTATGAAAAGGACAAAGTACCTTTCTCCATGAGTTCTAGCAACATTTATCGGCCCGCATACATCTGTATGAATCAGATCAAGAAGGTGAGATTCCCTTTTCTTCTTTGGCCGATATGAACTACAGACTAGCTTCCCACGAATGCAAGCATCACAAGATTTTTCACACTCACGCTTCAGGTTGGGAATTTCCATGAAAATTCTAAATTTTGATATTTTCTATATGTCTTGTTGATTTATGTGTCCCAATTTTCGATGCCACAAATTGTTTTCTTCTTCAACAGTCATGTAACATACATTTCCTTCACTATCAACATGATACAAGTTGCCTTCTGTTCTACATCCCTTCATAAGTGAATTGTCTGTCTTTCCCTTGATAGTACAGCCTTTATGATTAAAAGTAACTATTAGTCCCGAGTCACAGAGTTGACTCACGCTGAGGAGATTATGACGTAGGCCATCTATGTAAAGGACTTCAGTCTTCTTTAGTTCTCCATTAGCTAATTCGGTACTTCCACTCCCTTTGATTTTCAGAGCCCCATCATTACCAAATCGTACTGTACCATCAACCTTACTTTTGATATCCATTAGCAGGCCCACATTACCTGTCAAATGAGATGAACAACCACTATCCAGAATCCATGTACTATTGTTCTTTGTAGAATTGAGGGCCACCGCTGCAAGGTTGGATTTCTCAATCTTTTTCCTTTCCTTCTATGATACATTGGATTGAGTATATAGTACTGATGGCCTTTTAATTATCTCTTCCACATACCCAGGTTCTTTATAGTCAAAATCTTCTTTGAGAGGAGAAAATCTGTTTGAAATAGCAACACTGTCTTGCTGACGAGACTTGACTTGTCTTGAACTTCAGTATGAGGTGTCCATGTCCCTTCTCTACCTACAATTAGTAGCCTTATGACCAAAGTTAGAACAAGAATAACAATATCCATAGAAATTATTTCTTCTGTAATAATTAGGATATGAATTTGTTCTCCTTTGTTAAAACATCTATATCTTCTCCATTCAGATAGCTTTTTGCCTCTTCGCAATAAGACATGGTATGGCCCAGATAGCCACAGAACTGACACTTCATCAGAGGAAATTTCTTCTCACTTGAATTTCTCCTCACACCTTCTTCCTTGGGAGAAAAGTAAGACTGTCTGTCATTTCTGAATGTTTGAGGATAATTTCTAGTTCTCCTTTTAGTTTGGATTGAGGGTTCCTTTTTAGGCACTTTAGGTAACATTTCAACATGTTCAACTTTCATCTTATCTTTCTTTTGGATCATTTCACTTCCAGCAATTGATGTCTCATCCTCACAACCAATTCCACTCTTTCCCATGCAAGCGGGTCTTTGATCACTCAAGATTTTCCCAACCCCATCTGAACCACACTTGGCTCTAGTTAGTAATTCTGCATCTGAGAATCTTCCAAACTATATTTTCTTCCTCGATTCTTTTGGAATTGATTCAGTCTCAAGTTTACTCCTTATAGTAACAACTTCCTCTTCAAGACCCTCAGCAGTCTTGGATTTTTCATCAAGTCTGGAGGTGAGGTCATTGATGACCTATTCCTGCTCTTCAATTCTCAGCTTCAGATCCAATACATCATCATTTCTTTCAATTATTTTAGATTTTACCTTCACAAATTCTTCCAGTCATTCAATTTCAACTTCATGTTGATCAACGTATTCAATTGATTCTTCTACAATTGATTTCCACTTTTTGCAACTCTTACATTTAATATTAAGCTTACTAACGGCATCCTTAAGTTGCATCTCTGAAACTACACAAGTTCTCAGTTGTTCTTCTCCACCAGTATCTTCTGACTTTTCAACAGTGGCCATCATGGAAGCTTGGTTCCCAGTTTTGAATTCTGGTTCTTCTTCATCACAGAATTCATTATCATCCGGTCCCTCTTCACAGACAAAACTCTTCCTTTGCATTTTCTTTCCATATTTGAAGTCTCCCTTTTTGAAGAACCTTCTCTGAGGCTTCTCGAAGCTTTCATCTTCACTATCTTCATCATTGATCTTTCTTAAGCACTGAGAGGCAATGTGCCCAACTTTTCCACAACGGAAACATATGAGAGGTAACTTCCCTTTGAATTTCCCTTTCCCCTTCTGGAACTTCTTTGCAATGAGAGAGAGAATTTCTTTTTCTTCTTCATCTTTACCACTACTATCTTTTGAGATTTTCAGTTTATCCATGGCCTTGAATGACATTTCCTTGCTCACACGAGTTGTAGCATCTTCTGGTTTGACTCTCATTTCATATGCTACCAAGCTGCTAAGTAGATCATCCATAGAAAGTTTTGAAATATCACTTTCCTCAAGGGCTGACACATTTTCATTGTACAGAGGTGGAAGTATTCTTAATATTTTATTTACAATATCAATGTATTTGATTTCTTCACCTAGACCCAGAATTGCTCCAACCACTTCAGTAATTTGATTAAAGAAAGAGTCTGCATTCTCTTCTGGATGCATCTTTAGATCATCAAACTGATTGTGCAGCACTTGTAGTTTTGCCTCCTTCACTTTTCTATCTCCTTCAAAAATATTCTTGAGTTTATCCCACGTGGATTTTGCTGAGGTGTAATTCATCACCTTTAGGTAGATCTGATTAGAAAGGGCTGCAGTAAGTGCATTTTGTGCTTTACCATCTGCATCAAGAATTCTCCTGTCTGTTTCAGTCATATCCAGGCATGTTGGGTCAGTGACTTGTATTCCTTGCACAGTAGAAAAGAGAACTTCAATTCCAAGAGATCTTAGATGAGATCTCATTCTGTTCTTCCAGATCTGGAAATTACTTCCATCGAAGTGAGGGACTCCCCTGACATTGACTGCATTCCACATTATGATAAAGGACAGATTCAACACCAGCAACCTCCCTCTGATATCACTTGAAGGACCCCGGGACACCCTGAGAGGGGAGGGGTGAATCAGGGTGACCAATTTCTCTTTTAATGTTATGGATCTTGTTCCCATGTTGGTAGGAACTTGTTGAACCTGTAAGATGAATATGATCAGAAAACAAACATTCACATGCATAGAGAAGACACAACACTTTTTACTTAGTTCACCACTAAGGGCTACGTCCAAGGAGCATACGCCGACAAGTTGTCGGTTGTACCTAATTCCACTAATATTCACTAGCTCTGGATAACAAAGGTTGGGGCACAGTTACTCTGTCCCAAGCTCACTGCCTTTACAAAGGTTCAGGGATAGATTACTGCTTCCCTTGGGTCACTCCCATTGACACCCCCTGGCTCACTGCCGTTGGTGAAGTCCCGCTCAGTTTATAGGCATGAAGGTCTCTTCAATAGATAGACATGAAGTTCTTTGTCTCCTATTCAGCATGAGGCTTTTCTTGCATCATAGTCCTGAGTTGATGCTCTGTTAAAGTCCAAATTTCATCCACTGATTAATACCTATTTTTTCCTTTTCCACTGGGCAAACAACCTTTGGAAAGGTCCTTCGCAAGGTACCCTACTTCGCACGGCTCCCAATTTTTCAAAGCTCAAACAAGCCTTCACGGAGTCCCTGCCTTTTCGCGAAGCTCAATCACGAAGCTCAATCACGAAGCACTCCTGCGATGCACAAGCCTTCGCAATGCTTGGCTGTCGCGGAGCTCCTACCTCTTCGCGAAGCTCACCGAACCAACGCGGGGCGCACGACTTTCACGGAGCTAGAATAGCCGCCGCGAAGCTCCTCTTTCGTGAATCACACTGCCTTCGTGAGTGACCTTTGTGAACCGAGAGCAAAGGATTTTCGTTGAGAGCTCTCTGCCTTTCTCTCGAGGGGGTCGACCTATATTTATAGATGATTCCACCAACCCTATACCCTTCCACGTGAAGTCAGCGCCATGTCAGCTCAAATCACGAAGCTCCGAATTTCCCGCTGAAATTCCCTCAAAAACACGAAGCACTACAGAAATTTTCCATTTGCGGAGCTCTTCGTAATCGCAGAGTGTTCCGTCATTTCATTTGCACCTTCGTCGTGAAGCTCCCTCGTAAAGATATTTGTCGCCACGATGCTCTTCATCCTCTGCCTTTCGTGAATCTTTGATGTAATCACAAAGAATCACCGCCTCCATAATTCTGGTCTTCGTGAATTCCAAACCATTAAGACACTCTTTGCGAAATTCATGTCATTTCCATATTTAATTATGCTCTTCATGGAAATCCTATTTTCGCGATGCTCACCAAATTCCAAATTTTGGACCCCAAAAATTTGGCAAACACTGGTAAACGGCGCCACCCTCAATACTGTTTTCTGCTTGAACTATATGATCTCTTTGCTGGTATACGTTCCAAACATCCATTGAGGATTGACAATAAAAACAAACCATACTCCAAATCATGCATAGAAGACCATGGTTCCAACAGTATTTACTGGGGTTATTGTTATCATCCATGCCCATGTTTTCTAAAAATGTTTTCATGTATGTTTAATGTCCTTTTTATCCATATTTTAATTTTACCACATGTTATGAAAGGAATCTTACTTTTTTTTACCACACGAGAAACTTTTTGACTTTTCTGACAAAAGTACGAGGAGAATGTTATTTTTAACTTATTTGGCATGAATGGGTTTTTACAGTTTCATAACACCTCATTTTCATGAAGCTTCCTCTACAAGATTGCATGATTATTTTCAGAAAAACCCTTTTCTTTTAAAATTTCATGGCATTTTGTGAAAAGAAAATGATTTTGAAGAAGAAAGGATATTTTCCTCAAGAATTCATTTCAAGTGTTTTATCAAAACTATTTTCCATCTAAAATGGCATTATTTAATGTGTTTATGTTTCAAGTATAATGTCTCCATTATTTACATGGTTTTATTTTTCTTATGATGAAATGATATCCATTTTTTATATGGATTATGTTATGATGGCATGATGTTTAAGAATCCCCTTCTATTACCTGGGTTATGCTATGATGTATGATTTATGATTTTGTGGCATATGAACGAATGATTTTCTTATGAGATGGGTGGGACCTATATCTCCCTCCAATGCATTGGGTAAAGATTTATATCTCATGATATAGACATGGCTGGAATGGTAAGTTAATCCGTTTCAGTAATACAAGACTGGAACGAGGAGTGAACTCAATTCAGAAAGGGACTTTGTCCACTAAGATGGTCTTGGCAGCAATGTCTTGGCTACTATGGAAATCATATCATGTTTTTAATGGTTTCCACAATCACATGTTTTATTCCCATTATATTTTATCATGATTGATGTTCCTTTATGATATATGCCTTGCATACTTCCAAGATTTATCTCTTTGCTCAAGATTTTGATGTTTAGATTTTATGTTCAAGTTTTTGCATTCAAATGTTTACGGATTGTTTTATGTTCTCTATGCTTACCCTTACTGAGCATTTGAGCTCACCCTTTATATGTATTCTTTTCCCTAGGATTTAAAGAAAGTTTTGAGGTATGAAAATAAAAGGGGAAGATCTTTATAGGAGATGTTGAAGATCTTTCACCACAATTAGAAGATTATTATTTTTGAGTTTCCAAAGACACTAAACTATTACGGTCCTTGTGTGTCTTTTTTTGTTATGTATTAAGTATTACTCAAAATTAATGTAATTTCCATGTACGTCAATCTTTGGGTCTCTGCACGAATGGACCATAATTTCATTCCACAACCTCCCCATGCTGATTCATGAAAATTATCTCGTAGCCTGAAGGTCTAGGATTTCCCTTGGAGGCTCCATCAGTGTAGTATTTTAACCATCCATTGAAGGGGGCAGTCCATATCACCTCTATCATGCCCCTTGGTTTGGGATAGTAACCTAAAACCTTTAATCTTCTGAGTATCGTGAACTCCCTGACCGAGGTGTTACAATGCTCATTAATCAGTGAATTGGAATTTTGAATGGCCACAATAATGTTACTAATTACAGTGGCTCCATTGAATCTTTCTTGGATATGAACAAAGGTCTTTCGAGCCTTCTATAAAGCATATTGCAGTTCAACGCATGCCACCTGCAACAATGCATTTAGCTGTTTGGATTGTTGAACTCTAAGTAGATGATATATGAACTGTATAGTTGTGGGAGTATTGGGAGGGTCCAGCTCAAATGTGCTAAGAACTATGTTCCATAACGAAGAATCTGTGTTACAGGACAAGAAAAAGTGATCGATATCCTCTCTATGCTGACCACAAAGTTCACATCTCGAGTATAATGAAATCCCAAACCTTTGTATGTTTACATCCATTGGTATTTTGTTATGATAAAGCCTCCAGATAAGTGAAAATATGGAGAGAAGTATCCAGTTTTTGTTCATTGAGACAATCCAACTTACCTCACCCTTCAACAAGTATTTGTAGAAGCTATTCGAGTTTAGCAGGCCAGCTTGAGACCCTTCCCATATCAGCATATCCTCCTGCTTGATAAAATCATAGTTGTTAATAATAGAGAAAATTTCATCTGGAATGTCACCTCTGTGTTGAAGCTGGTCTTTGATGGATAAGCTGATATCAATGTTCTGCTCTTCAGTGTTAAACCTTCCCATAAGAGGTGTTCCCGTCCATTTGGTGGACCAGAATTTCAAACTAGAATCTGCATTGACCACCCAACGTGAGTGCCTGGGGAAGTTTTTGGTTCAGGGAGTAGTTCAACCCTTTCTATCAAGAAATGAAATCATAAATACTCTCATTCTTTAACTATTTATAGTTTGAGAGTTCACTGAGTGTTTTCTTCTCCTGCATTGAGCTAAACTAGAAGAGGAACTATCAATAGAGGTCTTCCCATCCCATGATTGACTAAGCTAGAAAACTTGTATACCATATGAAGGATATCCCTTACAGGATTCCCATGAAGCATTTGAGCTTTACTTCTTCTTTTTGCTCTAAAGTTCCCATCATGGGATCACAATGGGATGTGTAGTGCGTCAGATGTTATTCTGGGCCACCTAAACCATTGAACACTGGAAACATAAGACTCCTGAAATTTAGAGGCAATGGGGTGTCACTCACCCAGTCGGGGTAAGGTTCTTGTTCTAGATTTACTGGTTCATGTAGTCCTACCATGGATTCTAATAGATCTTCCAATACATTGATGGTGTTGATAAGTCCTTACTGAGAGTTTTTTTGGACATGAGCTTGGATAGGTGTAGCGACGAGCAGGAATTGATGTGTCAGTTCTACTATCACTTAAGGTGGATATCTGGATGAGGACATATTTTTAGGATTTACTTCAACCCATTATAGTTGTCTCCTTAATGTATGGAAATATTTATATCTTTCCATGATCGGGTTAAGGTGAACTAATGATCTCAATGCCGAGTTGGGTGGATATCCTAGCCTTGCTTCAATTACCAGGATGAATCCTTATGGATGAGGTATAGCTTCTAGAAGTGTACGTTGAAGCTATGGCCAAAGATCATAATTGATTGGAACATTACCTCGGAGCAACTCAGCATTGATTCTCCTCA
This sequence comes from Viscum album, assembly GCA_963277665.1. NCBI lineage: Eukaryota > Viridiplantae > Streptophyta > Magnoliopsida > Santalales > Viscaceae > Viscum > Viscum album. Next base: position 1,398,307,256 of record OY728121.1, on the reverse strand, counting down.
ACTCTTTCATTTCTTCCTCCTACCAAGTGAATCTTTCTTTGAGCATAGGAAGCTCACTCTCATTGATAGGAGTAGGTGGGACATATACGAACTTTCTTTTATTCTTCTCTCTAATATAGGTTTTCTGAGGAGGTAGTGGGGTATTGATTGAGTGATCCCCCAAGTTATGGTGATTCTATGTTTTTGGATGAGAAAACATTCATTCTTTATGCGGATCGTATCTTGGATGGAACCATCCTCTTCTTATTCTTTTGTGTTATCGTCATTTTGAGTGTCATCTATAGGATTTATGTCCATGGATTTTACTGATGCATAATGAATTGTAGGAACCATACTAGATTTTGAATGATAGGAGGGTTATTTTTTCCCTTTCAAGGACCTCTCCCTTCCCTTCTGGGATCCTCTTCAAGATTTTTCGAGAAGGATGAATTGGAGGAAACCTTCATGTAGCCTAGTCATATACCTCCCTTTTGGGGGAAATGAGTTTCTAAATAGGATGGATCGGGATACCTATTTACTTTTTTAACCTACTAAAAAAAGGAAAAGACTGATTTTTATTAAGGAGGTGGTAGAGATAAAAATTCCCCCCAACCCTGTGGGCTGAGGTTGCTCCCATTCTCTTTCTGTTGTTCCTTGGCCTGAGTTTTTCAGACTTGTAGGGGAATTTTCTATTAAAAATTCCCACATCCCTACAAGATAGGGTTGATCTAGTACTATGGAAACTTTTACTACAATTTCCACTCTCTTGATCTTGTGCATCCTTATTCTATCATTATTTGGATATTATGTTGGGTCTACATGTGAACCATTTGATTCCGAGGACATTATAAGTCCTTGGTGATTGGATTCCCTTAAGTGAGAAGCCTACTGAATGTTCTCAGTTTTCTGGATCATGAGTTATTAGATGGATTTCTCTCATAAAACTTGATGCTTTGATACTTATTCAAGGTCTATTCTTGTTGAGAATTTCATCTTTTCTGAATGAGGGATTCTCTTGATAGCTGGCTTGGGATAATTAAATTACAGGACTCCACTTCCAATGGATTCTACTATATAGGGAATGGGGTGAAATGTAAAGATACATGCTCCCCCAATCCCTGAATATGAACACCATGTGGGGAATTATCAATTAGATGATTCAAATTATGAAGTAAATTGACGCAGGTTAGTATGAGATCTTTTTACCACCTCTCTGATTGTGGTCGCCATGTATATGGAAGGTCTTATAAGTTGATTTGATGATGAAGTTCCTACAATATTTTTACATAGTCTACACACCCATTGTAAGGAAATAATTTTTCTTTTAGGTAGCGGAGATTTTTCCATAGATTGAGGTGAATGTTGTGTATACATTCTTTTGACAATGCCCTTGTTATATCAAACTGAGAAGTGGTTGAGGGACTAATGATAATAGGTATGTCTTCCCTAGCCAATTGACTTCTCACGAGCAACATATCCTTTTGTTCTTCTATGAGATACTATTCTATCTGATCTTCCCAACATGGATGCTTCCTGACTATCTTGTCACAAGTAGTGGGGCTAGTAGGGGTCTCATTGGTATGTGAATGGTCTAGGGGTGTCTTGGAGGATGATTGTGGTCCCGGTCCATCTCCTAGTTGAGAAAGGATGTCACCTTCCATTGATAGGGTCTCTAACATGTTTGACCCTATCCCTCCAAGCACCTCAGTATATGAGGGATTTCTCATATTTGACCCAACATGGGGAGGACCTTCTTGCTGAAATGAGATTTCACTATTGGGATGACCTTCATAGTGAATGAAATTATGGTGAGTAATACCATCATTTATTGATGTCCAGCTGCAGGAAAAATTTCTACAGTGCATACCTTAGGGAGGACCTATAGGGTGGACAATAGAAAGGGGATGACATTCTTGCTGAAATGATATGTAACTATGAGGGGGACCTTTATAGCAAATACTATTATGGTAAGAACTACCATTATAGCTCGGTGCCTGACTGTAGGGAGAATTTTTATAGTGTATACCCTAGGGAGTACCTTTAAAGTGGAAGACAACAAGGGGAGGAGCTTCCTATAGTTTGATCTTCAGGACATGAGGAGTTCTACCATGACTCTCCTCAAGAGATAAGATCTCATGATTGATTATTTTGTGTCCAAAAAGGAAGCCATCATGGTCAATGCTTCGGGGAGGAACTCCAGAGTTGTTAGCAACAATGTTGCGGGGAGGACCTTCACAACTGCTACTGATACTTCTATAATTTGGTAATGGATCATCAGGATCTTGATCCACCATTGATAAGTGTTTGATGGAAATATGAACTTCAACTTCTAGTTAATTAGGGTCATGAATCTACTCTTCATTTCCAGTTACCTTTGTAATAATTCATTTTTGGGAACTCTCTTGTGGGTGATTGGGGCTGTTTACTATAGGTGACGGACTACATATACGATTGATTATTTGAGTGGCTCCTGTGGATCTGTCGATATACATTGGAAAGCATCCTGAGTTCTGGAAAGGATATATGCCTTCCCTGGATTAGCCACTAAAGTGCACTAGTGTCCCCCAGTTAGAACAAGTATTTGTGCCCAGTCTTATTTTCCATTTATCATGGAATACTTCCAAAGACCCCCTGGATAGAAGTATGGAATCATGTATTCTCTAGAGTGACCAACTCATTGTGTGGATGAGTTGCCCCACTTAGGGAGGTAGGTTTGTGGGCCCAACTTCTTTATATTTATGTACACGTGGTTACATCTTAACAAGTATATAGGATACTTTCATAAATTTAAGTTTGATCCTCCATCAATTCTAAGATGTGTTGAGAGACATCCTTGGTGGGAATGGTAATATATGACCATTACAATGTCAGAGTAGGAATATGTGTCTTCCCAATCCCTTCATTTCCTGCTAGTGGGTACTGGTAGTTATTTTGTGTAGGGGCATAGATATGAGTCTTCCCCTGATTTTCAATTTGGATACTCTAGCGGTTTTCTCCAATTTCTCCCATATTTGACTGGAGAACTTCATACTTTTTTCAAGTTGGGATTTATGTCTGCTCTTTGGTTGTCATCAAATTTTACTGATGGTCTTGATATACATATGTAGGAATTTTTCTCTACTTGTATTTGGTTGTCATCATATTTGACTGATGGGTTTCATATGAATTGCAAAGGATATACATATGCCTGTAATTTTTATCCCTATTTAGATAATGGGTTTGGTGTGTATTAGTAGGAATTTTAATCTACTCATAGTTTTCTACTACCCTATTTGGATGATGGGATTTATGTGCATTAGCAGGTATATGCATTTTCTTCTAGTTTTCCACCCTATTTGCATGGCAGTCTTGGGGAGCTGTAGTAGGAATTTACATCTGCTCGTAATTTTCTATCTTATTTGACTGACAAGATTTCTAAGAGGGAGAAAGAATATACATCTACCCGTAGTGTGCCATTATATTTTCACAGAGGTCTTATTTAGAAGGAATGAGGGTGATGGAATATTCCTGATTGTCTGTTCATTTCCCTTTTTGGTTCACCCTGTGGACCAAGGTCCATTTGACTTCATTGGGGGGCCATGGGTAGTATCATCTTCATGGTGAGGATATGGGGTCACATGGTTTTAGTGTAGACAATCTATGGTAGGGGTCCTTGGGAGGTAACCCTATGATTATGGGATGAATTCATTGGCAACGGCTTCATCGACCACCCTAAGGTAAGGGAGGATCTCATTATCAAATTTTAGGGACATGCTCCTAAAATGGTTGGAAACGGCTAGTGGGGTCATCTGGTTCTGGACTACTGATCTTCACTAGATGGATGGATAGTTGGTATTCATGGACTATAGGGCCTACTTAGTTTCTTCTAGGATGGGGAGAGTACACTTTTGGTGATACTCTTGAACCAGTGCATCTAAACTCCAATATTGAAGACACAGGGTGGGCGATGGCATCTTACACTAGATTGAGGACCTAAATGGTGTAGTGATAGATGAGAATGTCTGTAAAATCTGGTGAGATTCCATTGTATTCAAAAGAGATCTGAAGAGTGACTGAAATATATGTGACAGATAAAAAAACAAATCCTCATCAAAGTAGCATCTCATGACCGCATTCCTAACAGATGGTCGCACTTGACCCACTTCCATTTTGGATGTGAAAGCGGCCTAAAGTAGGGTAACACCTCCACCTTGGTTATGGATTCACTTCAGGTTCCCCATTTTGTTTCTGAAAAAGATTTTTTTGGCATGAGTAATGAAATGGTCTGATGAGGATAGGGTGATATATCCTTTTTATCTTATGAAGGAGGTTTTGTAGTTAAGTCATTCATGTTGGTTTCACCATTTTTTCCCTCGAAGGATCGTTTGTGGATCGAACGGTTGATTATAAGGGTTTAAATAGTGTGTAATCCCTGATGTTGGGTATAAGGTCCTCAAACAGTCTCTAACAGGTTTAATTTGTGGAGTCAAAAATTCCCAATGTCCCTCATATCCATGATTCATAGACCTTATTTCCAAAGACAGATGCTCATTGGGTAACTTTTCCAACAACACTTAATCTAAAAACCCGAACTGTTATGAATAAAATTCCCCTTTTTATTTAATTAAATGTATTATGGTTATAGAAAACACATGCACTCTTTTTTTTTATTATATCCAATTGGATTTAGATGACTATTAAGTATCATTATCATAGATAGTCATTGAACAGTGATCATATGACTAGTATAAATATAGGGTTTTTAACAAATCCTTTTAACACAGACAAAGGAAGTGATGGGCTCAATCAGTAGGATAATACCATATGAAGCCCATTTACCATAGATTCCCAGGGAGATAGTGTAACACCCTGAGATTTTGTGAATTATTTTTTTGAATTAATTTAATCTTTTTGATAATTTTCATTTCACACAACACTGAAAATATTTTATTTTATATTAAATCATTATGTTTGGATTGTGTTATACGAAACACCAAGTTAATCATACACTATAAGAAACATAAATTTTAGCTAGATATACATGGAATACTGAGGTTAGATTGCATTATACGCAACAATGACTTTCCATGATTCCTTGCATAACATGCATGACTGAGGTTTACCAAACAATAATATATTTTTAAAATATGATTATTTAATATAATAAGATATAACCTAGATGTTAAATTACAAGTTATGAATAGTATTAACTAATTTATGAAAATATATGGTTTACACAATATAATATGAATTCATAGGTTACCAAATAATTATAAATGAATATGAAAGTTGGTTGAATAAAAAAAGGTAATATTATTATTTTTATGGTCAAAAAGATATTTTACCCTAATAAATTAAATTAAATACAATTTTTGAGTGATATTAACGTAATATATATGTTATATATTCAATAAAATATTTTTTATATTCATTAAATATATTTTATAGACATAAAATAAAGAACAAACCCGATTTTATGCTTAAAAACATATATTTTTATAAATATAGTTTTACTACCTTTTAATGGTACACCAATTTTTAATACAATTTTTAGAACTTTTATATAATTAATATGTAAAACTAAAATTCATATTTGTAATAAAAACAAAAAAAAATATGTTATGATAAATTTTTGGTATTTTTCTGTATGGATTCATTTTTTAATGAATAGTTAAAAATACTGGATTTTAATTTTAAACTGCATTTTCATTTAATTTATTTATAAGATTAAATTATATTTAAAATTAGTTTAAAATTTCAATTATATAATAATTTTATCAATTAATCCAATTTAGTTCATTGTAACTAATTTCACATTGAAATTGTATATAAAAACTTAGCAAACTTTTGATCATTTTTTACTTTTAAAACCTGCAGTGGCGTCCCGTCAATGGGATTATTTTTAAATTAATTTATTCCAATTATATGATTGGAATTTGGTAATGGAATCCATATTTGGAATCATAATAATTTATAATATCTAATAATTTTAACTTAGTTTTTGACCAAAAATATTAGTGAATGTGATTAAAATTAATTACATCGATTAAGGTTAAATTAAACTTAATAAGGGACTAAACCATAACCTTAAGGCCCAAAGAAACCTATAAACTTGTCCAAATCCATTTTTTGGTCATATTTAGACCCTATAATCACTTTTATATAATTTTAATCATTATCGGATCCACTTCCAACATGAAAAATGTGGGTGGAATTCTCTCTTCAATTACTTACAAGAGTGTCACTCCTCCTTCCCTGTAAAAAGCCACCACGTCTCCCTCTTATTCACACCTATTAAACCACTTAGGTTCGGAAAATATATACCCAATAAAATTACCAACATCCATACCTTCCTCTTATAATCCTACCTTTGGTAAGAAAGTCTTCCAAGGAATCCTTTTGGCACAAACCAAAAGGAGTTACCCGATTAAGAGGTAACACCTTCTCTCAAGATCCTTTATTTTATTTTTCTTCTCCACCCACTCACTCTATTTATTCCATGATTGTATAAAAAACCAGTATAATCAGTATACTAGTATGTTTTTATGATAATATTTTAATCTACACTTACACACACCTCCATCTAATGGTTAATGAACACATTCTTTATGTGTACGGCGGACTATCGCCTCACTAAACGATGGTTGTTCATTTTTCCTTTACCGCCTATCATGGTGGAAATTATGATGGAAACTCAATTTATTTATGTTATATATTATACTTATTATTTATTTAAGCCTTTTTATTCCTTTTATCTTTTTACATTCCATTTTGTGTAAATATGATAATTTCGTTTGAGGAAGTGTGGACTACCGCCCCCTCAAAGCGATGTGATTCATTCACACACTACATAGAATGTATTCAGGATGGGTTTAGTGAAATTATATGATATATATAGAATTATAAAGATAATTTAATTATATTATATACATATATATATTTATATATCTGTGTGTGTGTGTGTGTGTGTTATTTTCTTTCTTCCTTTCAATACGACAATAAAAACGGATACATCATTCATGTGTACGTGCGGATTATCGTCTCCATGAACGGTGTATTTAATTTTTTAATAATATATTCTATATATTATTATAATAAAAATATAATGTATATAAATTATATTTATATCATGTTTTACATTCTTTAAATCATGATATAAGTATAAGCACCATAGATATAACAAATTAAGGCACATGAAAAAAAATAAAGCGAATATTATCTGAAGTGAAACCTCAAGAGGGAAATATAAGGTCATAATAAAACAATATATGGTATTATATATAATAATATGGTTCTATAAAATATTTATAACAAATTTATATTTATTATACAGGTGGTTTGAACAAGTACAATGAGAGTCAAGACACATGGTAAGGGGATTTATTCTCACTTTTTATTTCTGTGAGATACATGATATGTTCGCCGCTATTTACTTTTGTGTGATGTATGTACTTCCCATAATTGTATTATATGTATATTATACTCAAATTTATGGGTATTCACATATCCATTTTATTATCTTTCTTTCAGGGGTTTTAAGTTTAAAAAGTTACCAAATCAGTAAAATAGTTTTGTCTCAATTTTCTTTCTTTAAGACTCGTGTTTTGTTATGCACCAAAATTATCTCTCAAAATGTACATAATTCCATTTTATATGTTATATAATGAATTAACTTATTTTCATGATATTTTAAGCTTAATTTAATTTCCTTTTCTTACATGGATATTATGATCCCAAGTTACAAAGTTATAAGAGTTTATTTAGACAATCTTATCTTTTTCAAGATTGTTTATGTTTATGATTCCTTTGATGAAATATTACAACCCATATCTAAATACATTCATGAATTTTATTCACCTATGGTTATTAATTATATCCTCATGTATTAGTACCATATTTATACTCTTTGGTACATAAGATAGTTAAGAAATTGTTTTTAAGAAAGCACGACTTTACCCCCTCTTCGGTCTGAAAACCATGTTTTATAAAAAGGGTTTCCAAGTATATTCTACTAATCTCCTATGATCATTAAAATAAATTTTTACCCTTTTTATATTTCACCAATAATTTCAAAGTAACCTTCTTGTCTCTTTCCAAATGAGGCATTTTTCTAACCTTTTTACCTTGAAAAAGGAATGTTCTTTTTACCTTGTAAGAAATGTACGGATTTATCTGTCATCAATCCTTTGAAGATTTCTTTTCATGTTCAAAGGTTAATTTTTAAGAATTTTTTTTTAAAATATATTTTCAAAGAAATGGTTTTCAAAATGTTTCCAAGATCCTTTTATAAGTTTTAATGGAAAATGGTTTTCAAAACACTTTCAATCTCTCTTTATATATTTTTAAAGAAAAAGTTTTCCTAAAGGTTTTAAAATATTTCTTTATAAGATTTCAAGTTTATTTAAAAAAATGGTTTTCAAAAGATTTTATGTTTTAAAGATCCTTTTCAAATAAGAAAGGATATTTACATCAAGATATTTTTTCAAAATATCCTTCCAATTTATTTTTCTATCTAAGATGACATCTGTTGATGTTACTCAAGCCCTTCTAGGAAATGATCCAAAGGTTCCATTAATATTATATCTTTAATGATTTTGTGTTTTGATGGAATTACGCTTATGAAACTCATTTCTCTTATATGGTTTGTATTCTTTTGAAACACAATTATTTTCATGGTTTATATTTTGATTAAATTATTATTAAACCTATATCTTTTCCATAGGTTTTGATATATTAACGATACCCATTTCATTTCATGGGTTATGATTTTATGTATATAAAACTTATTTATTTTTGTGGGACATGATATGTTGAATGTTTTATTATCTTATAGAATGTATGAATGATTTTATTCTGATATGGGTGGGACCTATATCTCCCTCCAATTCATTGGGTGATGATGGATGACTCATGAGTATAAATGTTATGTGTGATCCTAATTACATGTTCACAATGTAATACATGGACCTAGTTGAATTTCCATAAGTTTATGCATGAACCTAATAAAATTTTCACAATGTTATGACTAAACCTTATTATGTGTTCACAATATTATGCATGGACCTCGTTTCATGTCCGTAATTTTATGCATGAACCTTATTACTTATTCACAAAGTTATGCATGAACCTGATTACATGTTCACAAAGTTATGCATAGACCATGTTTCATATCCATAAGGTTTTTTGTGAACCTGATTACACATTAAAAATGTTGTGTAGAGACCTGTTTGAATTTCCATAAGTTGATGTAGGGACCTGATTTTAGGTCCTTAACTTAATGAGTGAACCTGCTTCCACTTCTACATGTTCACAACATTATAAAAAATGTGCATGCCACAAATTTCATGTCTTATTCCAATGTTATGATTCCATGAATTATGCTCTTAATTATCTTATTATCCATTTATTATGAACTTGTAATCTTTATTATGATCTCTAATATGTAGGGTGTGATCTTCAAATGTTATTATCAAGTTCCATACCCTTTTGTTTATTCTAGGCTTAAGCAATTCCTTTATTTACCCTTATTGAGCATATGAGATCACCCATTTCTTATGTTTCCTTTACCCAGGTTATAAATAAAGGTTTTAGGTAGGAGTACTAAAGGTGGAGAATTTTATGGGAGTTGTTAAAGATCTTTCACCAAGATAGAAGATTTTGTTTCCAAGTTTCCAAAGACACTAAACTATTACGGTTCTCAGGCATGTATTTTTTTCATGTACTGAATATTCATCTAAAATGGTGTAATATCCATGTATGTTAAGCCTGGGTTTCTATGTTTAGTATCAAGGGAAATGTTATTCACCATTTGTAAACTAGGATGAGAAAACTTTACTGAGTTCCCTAGGTATATTTATAAGGATATTTCTAGGGATGTCTCTAAGGATAAATATAATTATGATTCAAAATTTAGGAAAATGTATTGGAATTTTGGTAAAGGATAGAGTGAGTGGTTTCCTGGAAATACATCCATATATGGATACTACAAGTGGATGTGGCTCTTTCATAGATGTACCAAGGGTTAACAACTCTGACAAGATGTTCTCGGCTTGACTCGGGGTAATCTGGTACATGACAAAGGGCCTTGCTTTACTCCTAGTTTGACACTCCTACGGGATATGCTTTAGTAATTCACAAACTCTTCATGAACCATCATGAAGTATTTAAATATAAGTTGTCTATGAATAACCTAGTATAAACCAAGGGTGTCATAGATTAAGGAAGGTATCATGATTTAGACATGCTATAAGTAATTCTTTTCATGTCTATGTGGTTTTATGCTATGATAATTAATGCTCACACTATTCTTATGGTTTTAGTAAATGGAGGGAAATATAAGGAAATTGATTAACTTTGAATATGATAGATGATTTTTTGATGATAAATCAAGTGGTATGATCACTAGAGTGAAAGACATTATGATCATGCCTAATCAGTTTTCATGGAACATGATTAACAATGTGTACCTTAACCAACTATCAGACTCACCAAGGAAGATATAGAAGGAGTCCACTTAGAGTTTGGGTAATGGATACCATGAAGTAAAGAATATTTAGATTCCTTTATGTCAAGAATTTGGAAATAATCACCTAAGTGATTGTATTATAGGAACAAGAAGACGTTTTGACTATGGAAAAGGACATAAAGCAAGTGACTATAAGGGGAAAACGATGAGTTCGATTAACAAAATGGATGATAATATTGGCCTCCCTAAGACATCATCAAAGGTTAAGTGTTTTAAGTATGTAATAAATGGTCATTATTCAATTCAATGTCCCAAAATTAAATCTTCTGAAGAGGATCATCAAGGTGTTATGAGTAATGATTACATTGCTGATGATGAAGAGACTATAGATGAAATGTGAAAGGAAAGAGTTATTGTGTAATAGGATGAGGTATCCTTGATAATGGCACAAGAATGAAGTGTAATAATAAAATCTATTGTGTATTTGTATTCAAGAGGTATGTTATATGAAAGGTAAAATATATAAGGATTTTTTATATTAGGTTTTTCGCTACGGATTGACAAGAATATGTTGAATCGATCCAATGGAATAGAAAAAGTGATTTAATGGCAAGGTTATGTCCATATAAAACACATGATTAAGGGAAAGATAACCCTTAATATGTTTCTTATGTTAAGATATTGTTCTTTGGATAAAGATATGTGGGATATGAATAAGTAAATTGGACAGTACTGATTACCTTGGAACTAATTAAGGACTTGTTGACAAGTAGTTCATGCTGTCATGGATGAAGTTTAAAACTTATTGGATTTATGGAATATGTATAGTAATATATGGAGTAAGGAAGTATGCATGTTTTCAATAAGTATTTAGGTTAATTCAGGTTATTACCATTTTTCAAGAGAATATATGATGAGGGTATTCACATGTTTAGAATGTGACAACCAAGAGTTACTTTGTGATATACGGGGGAATCCATGTTAATATGATTTCATGACTTTATTTTTAAAAGTTCTGGATTTTTATAAGGTTAACCATTCATGAAAAGTTTAAGTTAAACTTTTGAGGAAGTATTTATGCACTGAGTTTGTATTGAAAACCTTGGTTAAAAGGTCATTTAGTGATTAACCTTATTCCAAGGATAACCATTATATTTTGTAAATTATCTTAGAATGGTTTTAGAAAAGGACCTCATGTATTTTGGGTGACAACCAATCAAGTCTGGTAAGGCCACGGGTCTTGAACCCATGATCGAAGAACGATAAGGGTTTCACACCTACCACTAGCCTACACGATGACATGGTTAAAATATATTTATTTTTTATGAATAAATATTTATGATAAAATATTATTGTTACTTTTATGTTTATAGATTAATGTATTAATCATATTGAATTTTTTTTAAGAATATTTATATATAAATAGTTATACTTTTCATTCTTTTATGGGCCTTAAGATCTGATAAAAGTTTATTTTTTCACTTCAGGCATCAAAGTTAATTTCTAGGCATCCATTACATGAAGTAATGGAGGAATTAGAAATTGATAAAAGCACAACTAAAGAATTGAATTTTTTTTATATAAATAAATCAAGTAAGTATATTTCGTTATATTCTTGGTCAATAAAAGAATTAATCAACAGTAGGATAATGATCAAAAGAAAATGTGTTTTTCCTAATACCTTAATTATGTTGAATCAATGACCTTTTAAATCATCACATATTTATGACTTTGAGGCCCTTAAATTTTATTTTATCATTCACCTTTTTGTGACTAATGACCTCAATCACTCCCTATGAATATTTACACTTTTCACCCACGTCCAATATTCAATCCCAACCTATGTTCTCATTTTTGGGAACACAGTTATATGTTACTTTGGATAACCGTTATGGTTCTAACTTTCCATTTTTAATGGAAGTTTTAGTATCCATTTTTATGATGTGGATTTATATGAATGAAACTTTCAAGTATTAAACCTTTGATAACCTAGACGAATTTATAGGGTGAAATCTGTTTTAAGGGGGGTAGAATGTGACACCCTGAGATTTTGTGAATTATTTTTTTGAATTAATTTAATCTTTTTGATATTTTTCATTTCACGCAACACTGAAAATAGTTTATTTTATATTAAAGCATGATGTTTGTCTTGAGATATATGAAACACCATGTTAATCATACACTACACGAAATATAAATTCTAGATTTATCTATATAGAACACTGAGGTTAGCTTGTGTTACATGCAACAATGACTTTCCTTGATGGCTTGCATAACATGCATGATTGAGGTTTACCAAATAGTAATATATTATTAAAATATGATAACTTAATATAATAAGATATAACCTAGAAGTTAAATTAGATTTTATGAATAGTATTAACTAATTTATTAAAATATATGGTTTACATAATATAATATAAATTTATAGGTTACCAATTAATTATAAATGAATATGAAATCTGAATGAATAAAAAAAGGTAATATTATTATTTTTATGGTCACAAATCTAATTTACCCTAATAAATTAAATTAAATAAAATTGGTGAGTGATATTGATTTAATATATATGCTATATATTCGATAAAATATTTTTTATATTCATTCAATAGATTTTATATACATGAGATAAAGAACAAACTCAATTTTATGCCTAAAAACATATATTTTTATGAATATAGTTTTACCACCTTTTAATGGAAACCCATTTTAAATCCAATTTTTCACACTTTTATAGATTTAGTATGTCAAAATAAACTTCATATTTGAAATAAAATCATAAAAATTATGTTAGGATAAATTATTGGTATTTTAATGTATGGATTCATTTTTTAATGAATAATTAAAAATACTGAATTTTAATTCAAAACTGCATTTTCATTTAATTTTTTGTAAGGTTAAATTATATTTTAAATTGTATTAAAAGTTTAATTAGATAATAATTTTATAAATTAATCCAATTTAGGTAATTATAACCAAATTCACATTAAAATTGGATATAAAAACTTAGCAAACTTTTGATCATTTTTTTACTTTAAAAACCAGCAGTGTCGTCCCGTTAGCGGGATTATTTTTAAATTAATTTATATCACTTATATGATTGAAATTTAGAAAAATGTATAACATATTTTTAATCAGATTAATTTATAACTTATAATAAGGAAAAATTATTTTTTGACCAAAAATATTAGTGAATGTGATTAAAATTAATTACATCAATTAAGATTAACTTAAGCTTAATAGAGGACTAAACCATAACCTTAAGGCCAAAAATGACCTATAAACTTTGCCAAAATCCAATTTATGTCTATATTTTGACCCTATAAATCTTGGATAAAATTTGGATCATTATTGGATCCACTTGTAACATGAAAAACATGGGTGGAATTCTCTCTTTAAATATTTACAAGAGTGCCACTCCTCCTTCCCTATAAAAGGCCACCACCTCACCCTCTAATTCACACCTCTAAAACCACTTATACTACACCAATATCTTAAAAATACACTTTCAAAAATACCTACCTTACTTCTATAATCCTCCCTTTGGGAATAAATTCTTCTAAGTAAGCCTTTTGGCACAAACCAAAAGGAGTTACCCGGTTAAGAGGTAACGCCTTCTCTCAAACTACTTTATTTTATTTTTATTCTCCATCCACTCCACTATATTTATTCCATTATTTTATAAAAATACTAGTATAATAAATATACTAGGATTTTTTATGTTAAGGGTTAAACCTATACTTATACACACCTCTATCTAATGGGTAACGAACATACTATTTACGTGTATGGTGAACTACCGCCTCACTAAATGATGATTATTCATTTATCCTTTACCATATATCATGGTGGAAATTATTATAGACACTATATTTATATATTTTATAAATTATATTTATCATTTCTTTAAGTTTTTTTATTTCTTTTATCTTTTTACTTTCCATTTGGTGTAAATATGATAATTTCATTTGAGGAAGTGTGGATTATTACCCCCTCAAAGCGATATGATTCATTCACACACTACATGGAATGTATTAAGGATGGATTTAGAAAAATTATATAATATATATAAAATTATAATTATAATTTAATGATATTATATATATATATACATATGTGTTATTTTCTTTCTTTCTTTCAATACGACAATTAAAATGGAAACAAAATTCATACGTACGTATGGATTATCGTCTCCATGAATGGTGTATTCCATTTCATACTTATATATTTTATATATTATTATAATAAAAATATAATGGATATAAATTATATTTATATCATGGTTTAAATTATTGAAATTTTGTTATAAGTATAAGGACCATAGATATAACAAATTAAGACACGTGCAAAGAACAAAGCGAATATTACCCGAAGTGAAACCTTAATATAGGATTGTTAACAAGCGTATAATATAAGGTCATAATAAAACCATATATGGTATTAGATATAAGAATATGGTTATTTAAAATATTTATAATAAATTTATATTTATTATACAGGTGGTTTTAATAAGTATGACGAGATTCAAGACACAAGGTAAGGGGATTTCTTCTCACTTTTTATTTCCATGAGATACATGCTATGTTCGCCGCTCTTTCCTTTTGTGTGATATATGTACTAACCATAATTTTATTCTATTTATATTATACTTAAATTTATGGGTATTCACATATCCATTTTATGATCTTTCTTTCATGGGGTTTAAGTTTCAAAAGTTACAAAATCAGTAAAATAGTTTTGTCTCAATTTTCTTTCTTTGAGACTCGTGTTTTGTTATGCACCTAAATTCCCTTTTGAGGTGTACATACTTCCATTTTATATGTTATATCATGAATTGCATTATTTTCATGATATTTTTTTCTTCATTTAAATTTATTTTTTTACATGGAGATTATGATCCCATGTTACCAAGTTATAAGAGTTTATTGAGACAGTCTTATCATTTTTCAAGATTTTTTATGGTTATGCTTCCTTTGATGAAATATTACAACCCATATCTCAATACATTCATGAATTTTATTTCCCTATGGTTATATAAGCTATAATCATGTATTGGTACCATATTTATAATCTTTGGTACATAATATAGTTGAGAAAGTTTTTTAAGAAAGACCAACTTTACCCCCTCTTCGGTCGGAAAACCATGTTTTCAAAAAAGGGTTTCCAAGTATATTCTACAAATCTCATATGATCATTAAAATACATTTTTACCCTTTCTGTCTTTCACCAATTATTTTGAAGGAATCTCTTTATCTCTTTCTAAATGAGGCATTTTTCTAACCTTTTTACCGTGTAAAAGGAATGTTCTTTTTACCTCATACGACATGTACGGATTTATCCGCTATCAATCCTTTGAAGCTTTATTTTCATGTTTAAAGGTTAATTTTTAAGAAAAAAAATTAAAATATATTTTCAAAGAAATGGTTTTCAAAACATTTTCAAGATCCTCTTATAATTTTTCATAGAAAATGGTTTTCAAAATGTTTTTAGGCTCTCTTTATATGTTTTCAAATAAAAAGGTTTCCTAAAGGTTTTCAAATATTTATTTATAAGATTTCAAGTTTATTTTCAAGAAAATGGATTTCAAAATTTTTTATGTTTTAAAGATACTTTTCAAATAATAAAGGATATTTACCTCAAGAAATGTTTTCAAAATATCCTTATAAGTTATTTTCCATCTAAGATGACATTCTTTGATGTTACTCAAGCCCTTCTAGGAAATGATCCAAATATTCCATTCATATTATATCTCGAATAGTTTTTTATTTTGATGGAATTTTGCTTATGACACCCAATCCCATTCTAGAGGTTATATTATTTTTAAACACACTTCTTTTCATCGGTTATTCTTTGATGAAATTATTATGAAACCTAACACATTTCCATAGGTTATTAAATGTTAATGACACACATTTCATTTCATGGGTTATGTTTGATGTTTACAAAACTTATATATTTTTTGGGGTCATGATATGATGAATGTTTTATTATCTTATGGAAAATTTATGAATTATTTTATTATGATATGTTTGGGACCTATATCTGTAACACCCCAAGCTTCCACAGTACGCTTCCCTTTGAATAATGCAATAGCTTGTATTGTACGCATCTTGGAGTTTTAACACACCATGACCAATCAAACTAGCCGTTATGAATAGTAATACCCACTTTTTCAAATTTTATTTGTTAAAATGGACTTTATTTTTGGATTCGGAATATCAAAATTAGCTTAGGGTGAATTTTTGGTATTTTTTTGAAAGCTTTCAATTTTGATGAATAGTGAAAAACACTGCGTTATTGTTTAAAACCGGCTTTTTATTTAAATAATTAATTATTTTATTTAAATTTATTTTAGGTAAAAATTGATACATAATACCTATATATGTTCAATTTAATTTATTGGAGTCATTTTATAATAATATTATATATATATAATTTTATTGAATTTTTTAACATCTTTTACCCACCTTTAAGGCACGTTAGAAAATTTGCAAAAAACGTAATTTTACTACTTTTGCGAATTGAATTTAAAAAAAACTGAGAGACATGGTTGATATCAATAAGTAAAATTTGGTTCAATAAGATGAAAATATTTTTTGGTGAATAGTAACTTTTGACTTTTATTTACCATGGTTAAAAGTAAATAGGGTAATTAAAGGTAAAAATGATATTATTATTACCCTAACACATGTCCTAATTCTATTTAATAAGCTTATTTAGTAAAAAATAAACCTTATAAATAAAATATGATCCTTTTGGTCTGCTTGGATTAGATTAGGACATTTATTATTATTTTATTTAAAGAAGAGTTAAAATTGTTAAATTCCAATTTCCATAAATAAAATGTTTTTAATATAGGGTTACACATAAAATAAATTCAACTATAAATATTCACTAGAAATATAAAACTATTTCCTACATAATGGTAATTTATTTATAATTTTTAGACATTAAATAATTAAATTTATTTACAACACGATGATGATGCAGTAATTAGCTTTTTAATGAAAGGTTAAAATAATTGATGTTATAAATATCCAAATAAATGTAAATTGAAAATTTTGATGCATTAAATTAATTTTATAGATTAATATGAAATGTTAGGCTTTATTCAATGAATTTTTTTGAAGTAATCATGTTGTTATGACTTCTAAAAAACCAATTACTAAATAGTGTCAAAATTGACATAAATGAGTTTTTAAAACAAATACTATATTATTAAATGATATAATAGTCCTAAAAATATAAGGTATGGACAAAGGATTTATATAATAATAGATATATCATTAAATAACCACTTTGGGCTCTCTTGTAATTTTATAGTAAGTTTATTAACCATTTATTATAATATACAAGAATACATGGTAAAAGTTAAACTATTTAACTAAGATTTAAATCTAAAAGACAAGGTTAATATAGTGACCTAAAACTATCTAAAACCTATTGGTTGAGTTTTTTTTGACCCATCCCCACCTTAGCCTCGAAATAAATTATTTTGGAGCCATTATAAACCGAATATGATTGTATAATAAAATAATATTTCAAGCTTTTCCTAAAGTGACCCTCACCTCTCTTATAAAATGGTACTTCCCCTTTTCTCAAAATCACACCTCCAAATCCATTTTTCTCAGCCAAACCCTGCTTAAATGTCCTCCCAACTACCCTCCCTTATACCTATAGGCATTACTTTTATCAAAAATCCAACCTAATGAGCCCTTTTGATCAAATAAAAATTAAATGCCTGAAAAATATGGTACAACCATATTCATTATTTTATCCATACTATGAATGACAAGTCACCATAAGTTCGTACGTACGGCTTTCCGTCTCCACATCGTGGTGTAGTTTGTTATTAAAACACTTCATTATTTGTATGGGTATAATAATGAGTATAAATGATGTAAATAATTAATATAACATGTTAATGATTATTTATATATGATATACCATCCAATTACATACGATTTCACCATCAATAGAATGATATTGTCGCTTGTGCGTACGTACGGATTACCGTCTCCACAAATGCGATAAGATTCATATCCCATCGTAACTATTCAAGACCAATTTTTATTTTCTTATTAAAAATAATTTTTAAGAACTTAATATCATTTTTTATATGAATAAAATACATCCTATCCATAACAAACATGGCTTACGTAACCAATCATATAATGTAAAACGAATCAGTTAACACTCGGAACAATGATACTGCTGAAATATTATTAACAAAGCAATATTAAAAGATCATATATGATATCATATTTATGTATGTGGTTCTTTTATAATTTAATAAAAATGATTTAACTATCATATAGGAGGTTTATTTACCCTCAACCAAGGAAAAGTACAAGGTAAGGCTTAATTCTACAATATCTTCATTATCGAGGGTTGTTTATACATGAGTATCAACTGGGACCTCTTTATAATCCAAATCCGCGTTTCTTAAAAATATATTTCAAAACAATTTTACTATTTTATAGACTATAGCCGTTATAACATCTTTGAAGCTTCCCTTACAAGCTTATAATAATATTTTCAAAATAAATGATTTCTTTTATAATTATGTGACTTTTAAATTATTTAAAAATAGAAATAGATATTTCTCTCAAATAGTTTTGATTTCATCTATGTCAACATCCTTTGATGGATTTTACACTTGTTTGAATTTGAATTATTATGATACAATATTCCATATTGTATTAAATTTTTTTGGATATGTTTGACTGTGGATGTATTATTTTTATACCATTCATGGTTTATGGATAAAGTATTGACATTTTGTATTCTAGTTTTAATATGAATGTTTATGTTATGTTTAAACCTTTTAATATAAGGAATGCATTGGACTTAGTAAGTGATGGGTGGAGCCCACTATAGCTCCTCGATGCATCGGTAGGTCTCATGATACAAACTAGTTTCTTGGCATAAGGCCTTGAAAAAATCTTATTTTTTGTCTTGACACGAGGCCTTCACTATATGGTTATGAATTCTGTCATTATGCATTCCATCATTATGAAATTGGATATTGATGTTACATGTAATTATTCGACTAGTAGAACATCCATGTGAATAAGTAAATGGAATTATTTTATTTATCTTTGTTATATTATGCTGAAGTTTAAGTTTAAAAGGCTTGTGTTTTAGTCATATACATTGCCTTAAATGTTTATACTAATTTATGAAAGTTTCCACTATATTGTTATCCTTACTGAGCATCTGAGCTCACCCCTTTCTGTGTTTTATATTTTCCAAGATATAAATAAGTATTTTATGGTTGACCTGAAGGGATAGGCTAAGGGATATAAGTGTGTTCAAAGGGGACAAAAATGTTGTTGTTGTTTTTATTTCATGATGTAATGTAAAACTTATGTATGTATCTAGTACTTCCAAGGCTACTAAACTAATCGGTCTTTTGGGATTTTATCCCTTGTGATCATGCTAGTGTTATGCAATAATCCACCGACTCTCGGTAACTGGGGTTAGGGAGTTACAATATCTCCCTCAAATGTATTGGGTAACGATGGATGAATCATGAGTAAAAATGTTATGTGTGAGCCTGATTACATATTCACAATGTTATACATAGTCCTCTTGCATGTCCATAATTTTATGCATAAACCTCATTATGTTCACAATGTTATGAGTGAACCTTATTACATGTTCAAAATATTATTCATGGACCTAGTTTCGTGTCCATAAGTTTATGCGTAAACCTGATTACATGTTCACAATGTTACAAGTGAACCAGATTAGATGTTCACAATGTAATTCATGGACATGGTTTCATTTCTATAAGGTTATGCATGAACCTAATTACACATTCACAATGTTATGCATGGACCTGGTTTCATTTCCATAATTTGATGTAGGGACCAGATTTCATGTCCTTAACTTAATGAGTGAACCTTTTTCTACTTATACATGTTCACAACGTTATAAACAAATGTGCAAGCCACAAATTCCATGTATTATTCCTATGTTATGATTTCATGACTTATTCTATTAATGATATTATTATCCATGTATTATGAACTTCTAATCTTTGTTATGATCTCTAATATACATGTTATGATCTTCAAATGTTATTCCCAAGTTCTATACCCTTTTGTTCATGTTATGCTTATGCATTTCTTTTATTTACCCTTAATGAGCATCTGAACACACCCCTTTATGATGTTTGCTTTCCCCAGGTTATGAGGAAAGGTTTTAGGTAATATTACTAAAGGTGTAGATATTTATGGGAGTTGATGAAGATCTTTCACTACGATAGAAGATTCTGTTTCCAAGTTTCTAAAGATACTAAACTATTACGGTCCTCAAGCATGTATTTTTATGATGTACTAAATATTCATCTAAAATAGTGTAATATCCATGTATGTTAAGCTTAGGACTCTATAGATATCATTTTTGGGATTTTCCCGAGACCAAACCCAATTTGAGATCCAACAACTTAAGCATGAGTGAAACCGTTTATGGGATAAGTTCAAGGTTCTCGAGATCATGTCCCAAACCATGTTCTCTAAACGGCCCCATGAATTCCCCACCATCGTGCACCTTACTCTTATAGAATATGTTGGTGTATTAAATAAATATGTATCAAGACATTGGAAATAGTAATATGTATATTATTTTTTATATAATGATGAATATATTTTCATTATATTATTATTACTTTACAAATGATTTTTATTTTGATTCAATAAAACGCAAATAGTATTTTTAGTTAATTAAGATATCTATTTTGATGAATTAATGGATTTTATAAATAAATAATATTTTAGTAAATTATTATTATTAAATAATTTTTATTAAATATAAATGGTCATATATTTTTTATGAAGTCAAATGTAATTTTTATAAGGGTTCAAAAAAATGTTATTGTCAAAATACTCGTCATTTTATATAAATGCCGGTTTTTATTTTAAAAGTGAAAATTAACATATTTAGAAAAAAATTAGATAAAATGAATATTATTTTTGGAATCAGGATTTCATAATTATCCAATGGTGAATTTTTCATAATTTTCTGAGATAGTTTAATTTTCGGTTAAAAATTAAATACCGTATAAATATACTTTGTATTTTATGACATCACAATGACCCAAAAGTGATGTAATAAGTAATATAAATAGGATAGAAAACCAAATATATCTTTTCCATTTAAAATAATGTGATTTTATGTTTATTTTATTTCTTTTTTAAATCCATTATGAAACCTCCAAGAATTATAATATATTTTAAAATTTAAAATCATTTCTTTAAGAGTGTAACTCACCTCCACATTATCAAGGGTAATATTTTAATAAGTTAGGCCCTTGGACTTATAAAATAATTTAAACCAATCCCCTTTGGTATATACCATTTAAAAAACCATGGGATGGTTTTTGGTTTTGGACATTTTATTTTGTAGAGTCCAAAACCTAAATAATAAAGAAATTCCCCTCCTTTCCTATATAACCCACCCAATCTGCCATTTATATTCACCAAAATCCATTTATCATGTTCACACTCTTCCCTAAACTCTCTATAGTCCTCCCAAGTCACCCCCAATCTATCAATAACTCCTTCCCAAGCCTTTAGAGTCACACATTCAAGTAAGGGAACCTCATCCTCCACTCTCTTCTTTTATCAAGCACTCCTTTTATATTATGTCTTTTAATTGTCATTTTCTTATGATGGGATATTATATTCCATATTCCCCTTACTTTCCATTTTATTTATAAATGATGAGATATTCCTTTCACTCTCATTAATCCTCTCATGATCCTTTATGTACACCTGTTATCATGCTGAAATTTCATTATGATTATTTTCCCTATTTATGTTTCTTTACTACCATATAACTTATATTTCAAAAAAAATATTGTTGGGATATGATTTTACATGTCCCTATTACAAACCATTTGATTTAAAAATAATGATATACCCCTATCTCTCTCATCAACTATTTTTATGAATTTTTATGTAACGTTGTTTTGATGCTGAAATTTCACCACGATTTTCCATGGAAAAATAATTGTGTAGTGAATACCATACCCATATTTCTATCAAGGTTATTCTCCTTTATTCACATATACTTACTTATTGGGGACTTAAATTTATATATTCTACATTCCTTGATCATGGAATAAATTTTTATGTTGAATTAATCCATGTTGTTTAATCTATGTGGTACACTTAATCATGAGAATGAAATGATTATGATGAGTGCACCCAGATAGAACTCCAATGAATTGGGTAATGTTTAGTATCATGATACATCATTTTGGGATATGGGTGTACCTTATTCCTTTATATTAATTTTTTCACCGTGAACTCTTGAAATATTTAGCCTTGACTTGTGATTATGATGTAGTGTTTTAAGTTGTTGCACATTTCCCATGTTATGATTAACATACTATATCGTGACTTATTTTTCATGTCACTTTTATGCTCCATTGATATGACTATTTTCTAACATGTATTGTCTTCTTCATGTTATGTCTTGTTTATTACCTTACTGGGATTTATATCTCACCCCTTTCTTATGTATGTCTTCATGTTATATCCTACAGTGTTAAGTATGAAGGAACGTTTTAATCATGTTAAAGAAGTTTTCCATAAAGATGTTGTTTTTTATGTTTTAAATTATTATGTAATATACCTAATTTCCCAAATAAATTGGACCTCTTGATCTTCCAGATTTCATTAAGTGTAATTTTATGTAATAAATCATGTTTAAATGCAAAATAAAGAGCAGGGTTTTTATACTTAAGAACTCGCATTGGTCAATAGGATGGGAAGTTTGGATCATCACACCTTTTTAGGGGGGACTATTTCCTATTACGGGAATCTCTTATGGATTTAAGACATGTTCATGAATCCTTGGTTCACTCCCAAGCATGCATATGTATATTACCTTGAGGCAGCGATCCCTTATAGCTACGCATGGGTTTGGAATCATCTGTATGTATCCAAGGTTACCCATCAATGGAAGGATCTATATGTATTTGAGGATCTCCATCAATGATTACCTTTCATTGATAGATCAGAGATACATTGGTTGTTTATTAGGATGACTCTAGTTTTAATCCACGTGGTGAGGTGGTCTAAAGTTAAATGTCATCCAAGGGGTGGAATTTATTTTGGTTTCGGGATCGAACCCATAAGATGGGCTTCCAACATATCCTCATGAGAGGAATCAAAACCCATGTAGTTTGGTGCCACTTAATAAGACACATCACCTTTTAAGGTCATGTAACGGGGACCCAACCATGTAGTTTAATGTCATGCGGAAAGGATTTCTAGGCAAAAGGTGTCTGGTTAAAGATGGTGTGGGACTTAGGACAAGGTGGACCAAGGGGCTCGGGAGAGATATAGTCTCCTGGGTAGATATGACCCTGCCAGGGATGTGGAATGGATAAATTTAGGGTGGATTTGGGTGCTATGTTTGGACTTTAAGTATTCTTACTACGTATCATGGTTAGTTGGGAATCAAATAACACATTGTTTGATTTGTGTTGGGGATTAAACATGGGGTTTTCCCATATGGTGCTGCTTTATTGGGAATATGGCCCATGGAATATTGAGGCATGATTCCTAGACATAAACTATATAGGATTCCCATTTTGGGGGATATTATTAGGCCTTATACCATATAGGAGACCCATTTGAGGTTTGGGATTATGTGGATTTCATGATCACCACTAACCTCTAAGCTCATGTGATTCATGTTCAGTGTGGGAAACAAGTGGAAGTAGTGGATCTAAAGATCACATGATCCATTCTATCTGTTGATGGATGGGATGCTGAAGCCAAAAGGGGAAGGGAGAGGTATTTTATTGTGCATGTCTCCTATTATATTTTGATACCCAAGATAGTCATATTTTTTTATCTATCCATATAATTCCCGAGAAGAGGTGAAGAGGAGAAAAAGTTTCTCCCCCTATAAGAAAGGCTAGGGAATTACCTGAGGAGGAGTACCCTAAAATTGGTTTCAAGAGGTAGAGGAATGTCAAACATTGGCCCACATCAAAGGGAAAGTCCAGTGGTTCCCCTCAATCCATAGAACATGGATGTTTATGTGAGCACCCCAAATTCAGAACCTACACTGCCACGGGAATGTAAACATGAGGATGTTCCGAGGGTCATCCTTAGTGTGGTGATTACCCACATGACTCCACTTACCACGAGTATGTAAACCTAGGGGGGCACATTGATGTACCCAAATATTTTTTCATACATGTCTGGTGGCTTTGGAAGGGGCCTTGGACTAATACTGTTAGACTGGTTTGTGAAGGGGACAACATGGGGGCCAATGACACGATGGAAGAGAATGATGGGAGATGGAGAGTAGGACGCCCTAGGATACCCCATTCCATGTACAAGGTTCTTACATGAGATGGGATTCCCTCCACATAGAATGTTTCTATGTGGGTTAGGGTATCATTTATGTAGCATTTTTCTACATGGGTCTGAATTCTTCCTGCGTAGCATGCTGCTTCATGGGGCCAGGTTCTGCCCATGTAGTGTTTTGCTATGCGAAGCCGAGTTCCTTCCACGTAGTTTTTTTTCTACAGGTGTAGGGTTATACTCACATAGCGTATTTCTATGTAGGGTACTTATCCATAAAGGGGCCATCTGTTATTCCCTCCAGGATGGTCTACTAAGGTGTTTTGAGTTCACAGATGGCTGATTGATTTATTATTCCCTCCTTACTATTATGCGGTAGATTTTTACCTACATGTAATATAATGGACCTAGCCTTTTGAAAATATTATTACATGACTTTAATAAAAACTAGCCTTAAAATAAAATCCAAGGATCATAAATTATAGTGACTTTGGAATATTAGGTACATAAAACTAAAAACATGGAACCAAAATAAAAACATCTTTTATTTAATCTTCATAATATGCTCCTAACTTCCTTTGAGACCATACATCTACATAGGATAACATGGGGAATACATGAATAAATTTATTATCTAAAAATCGCAATAAGGGAATAATAATACGAATAAATTATAGCACATGGGTTAGAAGGCATAACATGATGACATAAAACTCATGGAATATGAATAAACATGTGGAATCATAACATATAGAACATGGGATCATGTAATCATAACATTATAGGAATGTGGAAACAATATACAACATGAAATAATCATCAGTCAAGGATAACCTACAAGACCATTGCACATAGAGGAGCATGATTCAAGGATAACTACCAAGGTCATTTCACATGGAGGATCGTGAGTCAAGGATAACCACCAAGACCATTCCACATGGAGGAGCATGAGTCAAGGCTAACCACCAATACCATTGCACATAAAGTATCATGATAATAAACATTACCCAATGAATTGGAGCACTATCTGAGTGCACTCATCATAACATGTTCATTAATATGTGTTCCATAGGAAGAATAAAGCATAAGAGTTACCCATGGAAAGAATTGGGTATTATAATCATGTCATAAATCATAGACAATGAATATATCATAAAGGTGTTCATGAAAGAATGTATTTAAATAATAAGTGAACATTCATAAGTAAAAATAGGCATAGATAATGATAAATTATGTCTAAATTAATTGAAAACATGTAAAAATATTGTTTAAGAAACTTTGGAAATGAGCCACTTTAGTGTGGTTTAAGGGAAAATTTTAATGATTTTTCAAAACAGAAAATACATAATTGTTTGTATAAAACCAAAAATGAACCAAGAAAGTTTTTCATTATAAAATTAGGTATTTTATAAAAATAATAGTGACTTAAAAAATATTATATATTTCACTTTAAAATGAGTAATAAATTGTGAATTTCCCTTTAATCGGGCTTGCTTATTGAGAAGAATTAAGAAGGGAAACTTAATAAAAATGTATTTCCCCATCAAAGAAAGAAGAATTGGGATGAATAAATAATTTTCAAACATAAAAATAGATTTTATAATAAGTATTTAAGAATAAATAATTATTACATTTGGGTTGAGAGAGATAAATCTTAACCCAAAGGAAAAAATGGAGTTTCAAATAGAATCCTTTACCTTATGTTCGAAAGTGTTTTGTACTTGAAATTAATGTCCTAGATAATTAAATTAAATCCATTAACTAATTAATTTAGAACTTTTATACATTTATTTGATTTATAATAATTTTATTAAGTTAATTTATGACTTTTTTATTGGTTTTAAGATTCAATTTCGTCGTTTGGGAGTGTTTGTTTCCTTGGTTTTCATGATTGGTTCACTTGTATACATGTATAGAAAATCATGTAAAATGAGAATAGTTGTAAAAAATTGAAATTATATGTTATTAATGAACTTAAAGAATATTAAATGGTATTATATATCATTTATTTCATATTTGAGGATTATTCATTAGATAAAACATTAATGATAACCATTTAGATTATTTTGGCATTTTTTTCGATCATCACGAACCAGTTTTGTTTTATTAATTAATATTATGTATATATACTAGTTCCAGAACATTAAATAGGCTATAATATATATATATTATGATCAATTTTAACCATAAAAATTGTTTTATGACTATAATTTAAGGTGTTAATGGAAATTGAATACTCATCGTCCTTAAATGCGATATATCAACACATCACGAATGATGTTTTCATTTTTAGAACAAAATGAGGGGGAGAGAATTGATGATGGGTTGTTCCATTAAAAAAATAACATTATAGTATATAAAATATAATTGATTTATCATGACTCTTGGATAAGGGTAGGTTAGGATAAGAAAATAAAAAAATGAAAATAAATTGAAAAGAAATTAAAAGAAAAAGAAAGAGGTTTTTACCTCATGAATTATTCTCCTTGAGAACCTCCTTAGGGGAATTGGGTTTGGTATTTTATTGAGAAAAAAGGATCTTGGATGTGTGGGAGATACTTGGGAAGGGTTTTGGTAAGAATTTGGACATGCTTCAAGGTTTTTGAGGTGTGATAAGAAGAGGTGGTCAGGGGTGGTATTTATAGTGGGAGGAGAGGGGTGTTTTGGATTATTTTATTCAGTTGTTTATTATTATGGATCAAGATTAAGAATATTTTTGATTCCCATGAATTAATATAGTAAATAGATAAGGAGGGTTAGATATTATGGTTATTATACCAGAAATGACTCGAGAATTAGTGTATTTGACTTATAATGTTATATACCGTAAATTGTCGTATTTCACTATTCACCAAAAAAATCAACTATTTTAGAAAAATCCAAAAAATTAACCCTAACCATTTTTCAATGTGTATAATTAAAAAATTAAATCCATTTGATGAAAATAATTTTTTAAATATGATAAATTTAATTTTTAATTAAAATCATTATTTATTTGAAAAATACCAATTTCAAAATTATAGCATATTTTATAACACTTAAAAAAATAATTAAGGTCTTAAAATTATTTATAATAATAATACAATAAAATTTTAATTTATGAATCTATTTTATGAAAATAAAATTTTTTTTTAAATCATTATATTAATTATAAAATTGTAAATAAACATTTATGTTTCATAAAAAATACCAATACTTAGTTTATCATATTTAAAACATTTATTTACTTATACCATGATATAAATATATCATATTTTAATTTATAAGATGCTTGAATTTTATTTATACTTTCATAGGTGAGGTTACTATTCTATTGGTTGGTTTACTATTCTTAACGGTCACATTACTATTCCAAAGGTCATGTTACTATTCCATTGGTTTCGGTTCCTTAATTTCTGAAAAATCCTCTTATTTCATTAATTATTCATTTATAAAGTTTTTATTGTGTTATATAAGTGATTTTATGTGATTTATACTATATGATATAATTATAAGAATGGAAATTTCATTGATAGAATCCTCCAGGTCATTACATTCTTCCCCCCTTATGAAATTTCACCCTCAAAATTTTATTTTACAATCTAAGGAGAAAATAGGTGAGGGTACTTCTCCTTAAATGATTCCTCTAGTTCCCATGTTGCCTCTCCGTACTTATGATTCTTCCATAGTACTTTGACAAGCTGAATGGTCTTATTTCAGATAACTTTATATCTATGATCCAAGATCTTCATTAGCTGCTCCTCGTAAGAAAGACCATTTTCCAACTGTACCACCTCTGAATTTAGTACATGTGAGGGATCTGGTATATACTTCCTCAGAAGGGATATATGTAATAAATAATGTACTTAAGACATGGTAGGTGTAAGTGCTAGTCAATAGGTTATAGCTCTAACATGATCAAGGATATCTAAGGGGTCGATGTACTTAGGACTCGTCTTTCCTTTCTTCCCAAATATTGTGATCCTCTTCCATGGAGATATGTGGAGGAATACCATGTCTCCAACCTCAAACTTCAGGTCATGTCGATGATTGTATGCATAGATCTTCTATCTAATTTGGGCTTCCTTGATGTTTTGTTGAATTGTTTTCACCTTTTCAACCATTTCTTTGACTATTTGAGGTCCTAACAGCTTATGTTCACCGACTTCATCCCAGCATGCATGTACTCTACATATTTTTCCATAATGGGATTCATATGGAGCCTTTGGATACTCGAGTGGAAACTATTGTTTTAGGAAAACTCGACCAGAGGTAGATTTTGTTCTGATACTCCATTGAAGTCCAAAGAATAAGTTCTAAATATGTCTTCTAGTGTTTGAATTGTCCATTCAGATTGGCCATCGGTTTGAGGATGATAGGTTGTACTAATATTCAGATCAGTTTTTAGATCATATTGGAGACTCTTCCAGAACATGGAGTTGAATCTCATATCTCTATTGGATACAATCGATAGTGGTACTCCATGCATCTTTACCACTTATATGATGTATATCCATGAAAGTTGATCTGGTGACAATTCCTCTCGAATTGTGATAAAGTGAGTTATCTTTGAAAGAATATCCACAATGACCAATATAGCATTATTTCCTTTGGATTTATTTTTAAGTCTAGTGAAAAAGTATATGGTGATGTTTTAACACTTCTATTTTAGTATGGGTAATGGTTACATCATCCCCTTATACTTTTCCATTTCATCCTTCACTTGCTAACCTATCAGACACTTTGATGTATACTTAGTGATCTCTTTCTTTATATTTCCCCACCAATAGTAATCTTGGAGATCTTAATACATCTTTGTGCTCTCTAGGTGAATTGATAATGTTGATCTATTTGTGTAATTTAGAATATCTTTCATTGTCTCTGGATTGGATGGTATACATAGTCATGAACCAAATCTTACGACTCTTTCCTTGTCAATTTGAAACTCCGAGGATTTCATATTTCTAATATTTTTAATTTCATTAGGGAAATCATCACATTTCCTATCATATTGATTTTTGGAATGAGTTCTCCTATTTCTATCCATTAACTAAGAAAAAAATTAGAGTGGCTTGAATACTTAACTAAGAATCATATAAAAAGTAAGCATTGAAAATGGAGGGATAAACTTGTAAATGAAAATCATATACTATCTTGTGATTCCCTACGTTTCAATCTCGGTTATCCATGGTGATAAAATAATCCCTAGGGTTCATACTAAAGTTTTCTAGTCATAATCTAAAAAAATAACCAGAACATCCTCTAATACAAACTACAATGGCCCTATAATTTTATAAATATTATTACATGATTTTAATTATTACTAGCCTTTAAATAAAAACCAAGGATCGTAAAGTCTAGTGCCTTTAGAAGATTGGGTATATAAAAATGAAAAAATGGAACCAAAATAAAAACATCTTTTATTTAATATTAATAATGAGCTCCTAACTTAATTTGAGCTCTTAAATATGTATAGGATAACCTAGGGAATACATGAACAAAGGGATGAGATAAAGATCCTAGTAACAGAATAAGCATATGAATAAATCATATCACATGGGTTAGAAGGCATAACATGATGACATAAAATGGCAAGGAACGTGAATAAACATATTGATGCATAACATATAGAACATGGGATCATGTAATAATAGAATCATAGTAATATGGAAACAACATATAACATGACATAATCGTGATTCAAGGATAACCACTAAGAACATTTCACATGGAGGAGCATGATCCAAGACTAACTGCCAAGACCATTGCACATGGAAGAGTATGAGTCAAGGATAACCACCAAGACCATTGAACATGATGTCTCGTGAGACTAAAAATTACCCAATGTATTTTATTTATATCTAGTAACACCCATAATAACATGTTCATTAATATGTGTTCCATATGAAGAATCAATCATAATAGTTACCCATGGAAAGAATTGAGAATCATAATCATGTCATAAAACATAAACAATGAGTGTATTATAAAGGTTTCCATGAAAGAATGGATTTAAATAATAAGTGGAAATTAATAAGGTAAAATAGGAATATATAATGATAAATTATGTCAAAATTAATTGAAAACATATAAAAATATTGTTTAAGAAACTTTAGAAATGGGCCACTTTAGTGTGTTTTAAGGGGAAATTTTAAAGATTCTTCAAAACAGAAATGGGATAATTGTTTGTATAAAACCAGAAATGAACAAAAATAGTTTTCATTATAGAATTATTAATTTTAGAAAAATAATTGTGACTTAAAATATAATATTGAGTGCACTTGAAAATGGGTAAAAAACGGGATGTTCCCTTTAATCGAGCTTGCTTATCGGGAAAAATTGAGAAGGGTAACTTAGAAAACATGTATTTACCCATCAAAGAAAGAATAATTAGGGTGGATAAATAATTTTGAAACATATAAATAGAGTTTTTAATAAGTATATAATAATAAATAAGAATTATATTTTGGTATATATTGAGAAAGTGTAACCCGACAGAAAAAATGGTGGTTTGGATAGAATCCCTTTATGTCCGAAAGTGTTCCGCACTTGAACTTAATATCATGGATAATGAAATTAAATCAATTAATTAATCAATTAAGAACCTTTTATACATTTATTTTATTTATTATAATTTTATTAAGTTCATTTATGGCCTTTTTGAGGAGTTATAAGATTCAATTTTGTTATTTGATAGTGTTTGTTTCCCTGGTTTTCATGATTGGTTCATTTGTATACATGTATAGAAAATCATGTAAAATGAGAATAGTTACCCAGAATTTAAATTATATGATATTAATGAAATTTAATAACATTAAATGGTCTTATATTTCATTTTTTTATATGTTTGGATGATTCATTATATTAAATGTTAATGATAACCGTTTAGATTATTTTGGCATTTTTTCGATCATCATGAACTAGTTTTGTTTTATTAATTAATATTATGTATATATACTGGTTCCAGAACATTAAATAAGTTTTAATTCATATATTATAATTTTTTTTAACCATAAAAATGGTTTTATGACCATCCTTTAAGGTGGTAATGGAAATTGAAAACTCATCATCCTTGAATGCGATAAATCACCACATCACGGATGATGTTTTCATTTTTAGAACAAAAAGATGGGGGAAGAGAATTGATGATGTATTGTTACATTAACATAATAAAATTATAGTATATAAAAGATACTGTATTTGTAGTTTATATTGTGTAAGGGGGCATGAGGAGAAGAAAAGGGAAAAAATAAAAAAATGACAAAAATTAAAAGAAAAAGAAAGAGGTTTTTACCTCTTGAATTATTCTCCTTGAGAACCTACTTAGGGGGATTGGGTTTGGTATTTTGTTGAGAAACAAGGCTCCTATAAATGGGGGAGATACTTGTGAAGATATTTGGACAGAATTTTTAAAATCTTCAAGGCTTTTGAGGTGCGAAGAGGAGAGGTGGTGAGGGGTGGTATTTATAGTGGGAGGAGAGGGGTGTTTTTTGATTATTTTATTCATTTGTTTATTATTTTGGATCAAGACTAAGAATAGTTTTTATTACCATGAATATATAAAGTAAATAGAGAAGAAAGTTTCGAGATTATTGTTCTTACATCATCAATAACTCAAGAAATAGAATATTTAACTTATAATGTTATATACCATAAATTACTGTATTTCACTATTCACCAAAAATTCACCTATTTTATAAAAATTCCAAAAAATCACCGTATTCATTTTTAAATGTTTAGAATTAAAAAATAAATTTAATTTTATGAAAATAATTTTTTAAATATGAAAATTTTAATTTTTAATTAAAATCATCATTTATTCGAAAAATACCAATTTTAAAATTCTAACTGATTTTATAACAATTTGAAAAATTAATTAAGGTCTCATAAATATTATCTTACAATAATAGACAAAAAAAATATTAATTTATGAATCTATATGAAAATAAAAAAAAATTAAATCATTATATTAATTATAAAATTGTAAATAAACATTTTGGTTTCATAAAATTACCAATACTTAGGTTAACATTTTTAAAACATTTGTTTACTTATACCATGATATAAATATATCATATTTTCACCTATAAGATACATAAATTTTATTTATACTTTCATAGGTTAGGTTTCTATCCTATTGGTCGGTTTACTATTCTTAATGGTCACATTACTATTCCAAAGGTCATGTTACTATTCCATTGGTTTAGGTTCCTTAATTTTTGAAAAAGCCTCTTATTTCATTCATTATTCATTCATAAAGTTTTTATTGAGTTATATAAGCGGTTTTATGTCATTTATAGTATATAAAATAATTATAAGAAGGGAAATTTCATTGATAGAATTCGGGGTCGTTACAGGGAATCGTCAAAGGGGCTCCAGTTTTCGTGGTGCCTCATCGCTCATTTGCTTCGGCTCTCTTCAGTTTAGTATCCTCAGTTCCATTGGTCCTCCTCCTTTTTTTGGTCCCCTATTAGGGTTTATTTATATAATATTTGAGGAATCAGATACCGGTATGTTCATTCATCCTCGGTGGGTCATGGGGATTTTTTGTGGGAGTTCGCGGAAGGTGCTCCGACCCATGAACGACTTAGTCAGTGGGGATGTCATTCACAAAAGCGAGGTCATTATTTATGGGTGTGGAAATCAATACCTCAACATCGCAAAAGAATTTTTTTTTCATTCTTGGGAACTAGTGTAGCAGCTTCATCACATTAACTATAGAGTTTGTGGGTGGACATTGTTCATGGGGTGGAAATCACCGCTCGGCCCCGCAAATGAATGTTGTTTCATTCGCAGGCATTGGTAGCATTGCCTCCTCCAATGAACTATTTTGTTTATAGGGTGCTTCATGAAAATATTATAATGTTGTTTGGAGTAGTGGTCCGTGAAGCAATTTGTACTTCATGGCTTCGACTTCTTTGAACCTTTTTCGTTAATATTATTTTGGGTTTTATTTCTACCCTTTTAAAGTTTGATGGGATTTTATTCTTCTTAAATGTGGAATTTTCAGGACCCAATAACTACAATAAAAATTTGAAAATGTATAATTTTAATTATAAGGTGCATATTTTTTCAAGAAAAAAGTTTTATAAATTTCTAATTCATATTTATATACTAATAATGGCATGAAAAGTCGTAGTATTGATAAAAACTGTATATTGCACTACTCACCTAAAAATCACATGTTTCATAAAAATAGAAAAATTTCACCCTGTGATAATTTTAAATTATAAATTCAAAAATTATGTTCATTTTATCTAATTAAAATTCTAAATGTAATCTATTTATCTTTAGAATTAATATAAAATATATAAGGATAAACTTATTTTATTGGAAAATTTGTATTTTAAAACATTATGTATTCTTATTATTATTTTATATAAATTTATAATTTAAATTATGTTAGTATATCAGTTCATATATAATATTTTTTAAAAAGTTATCCATTTAATTTATTAGGATAAAATATAAAATACTTAACAAAACAGTTCTTTGAAAAAATGTTACTTTTATACTAAATATGATATAACAAATACCATTAAAATTAATTATTTATATTCTAAAATTTAATTTTTATACTCCATTGATATTAAAATATTTATTTTTAATTTTATATATACATTATATAATATTTTAATAATAATATTTATATTTATATGTAATGCATAAATATATATATTTAATATTTTAATATCATATTTTTATTTCAATGTGAGATATATTATTTTAAATTTACTACATAACAATACACAGCTTCAATATACCTATTGGATATATAACCAACAACCATACCAAAAAAACTATATTTTCAATGACTGTATTTTCAAAGACCATATTTCCAATAGCCAAATTTCATTCCTATATATATAACCTTACTAAACATATTTCATTCACACTTCCCATTTTCATAGTTTTCATTTTAGATCTCGCAGCATGCCTTCTCCATTCAAGGTATTCTTTCTCATTATGGGTCTTTTTAACTAATGGTAACTGATAGTGGTCCTAGAGAGTTTCTAGTTTTAAAGATATTATTATTTCCAATTTATTGTACCTTTTTAATTTTTTTAGTTTTAATGGATGTAATGATCCATGATGTGTAACAATCCATCGTATGTGATACATGGTTTCATGTACCTTTGTTGTAATGTTCCATTATAATTGAATAAAGTGTCTCCATCTTTGTTCGTATCTTGTAAGGCCTAATCTCTAATCAAGTATTCATTGTTATGAAAAAATAGTGAAAAGTTATTTATAATTATAGGAAAAAAATTAATGGCTCCTAAAACCTACGGTGTTATAGTTTCCATCTACCTTGACCTTGGTTTATAATTAAAATTATAAGCTTGAATTTAGTTATTCAATTTAGTTTATAAATATTATTTTTTAGAGTTATGATGAATTAGATTCTATATTAAGTAAATTATCCCTGGGTATAGGGACTTTGGGTCGGACTTCTCACTATCCTAGAGGCTTATGAATTGTTCTATAAAAGTTAGGGTTGTCCATATATGGATCAAGGCTTACTCATGTAGAGATTTTCAATCTCATATAATTATAATCCTTTCTTAGAAAATTTCATATACCTTATGAATGGTATGAATTTGGATATGTGTAAATATGTTTGGCTTCTATTTTGGGTGAGTAACACAAACTATGGGTTGTGTAAAGCATTTCACATTAATATGGTTTGAAATATTAATTTTGTGGTTGGAATAGGGATTCTAAAATTAAATCATTAGAATCATGCATACATAAAGGAATAAAACATTAGATAATAAATATTGCATGAGATAAAATAGTTATTAATTTAATATGCATGTAATCTATATTAAATTGGTGAGACTTTTAAAATAAATCCCCTTAAAATACTAAGTGTGTGATTCATTGCAAAGTGGCACTTTTCAAGACCTCAATCATCCAACTGGGTAGTTTATAGAAAATATGGGTTTCGATGGATTGTCTTGTGTAAGAAAACAAAGTAATAAGGAATCCTTAATATTTAGGTGCCTTGTTTTTAGTGTTTTATTTGGGTTACACTTAGCTGGGAAACCCTAATGGTTCGTATGACAAAGGAATATAATTGATTAAATCCACATGATGGATTTGGGTAAAGAGTTATTTGATTAACTATCGAGGATTCATATATGATATGATTGTCATGATTACCTACCTAAATAACTAAGTTATGGGAGAAATTAAAATGCAACCCAAACCTTATTAAATATGGGTTTTAGATCACTAAATGGATATGGTGTATGGAATCATCATTTTTAGTGGTAGTAATTTCATAAAAGTCTTTGATAAAAGATATAAATCATTAAATTCATCAATTGATGTGTATTTTTTGTAAATTATGTCATGCATGATGTATATCATATTGATATCACTTATAGGTATGGACTATAAAATAATTCTAGATTGGTATCTAAAGTTGATTGGTGTTCTCAAAGAGAAGAAATCTAAGCATTTGAATGTGAATGTTATAGAGATCAATTTCTCTAACTCTAACTCATGGGTATTAGACATCAGGTGTGCATCGCACATTTGTGTTGATAAACATAGACTCCAATATAAGAGGTAATTTAAGAAAGGTGTGGTAGATCTATGTGTTAGTAATAGAGCAAGAGTTGTTGCATTGGAGGTCATCACTTATGATCTAATTCTGCCTAGTGTATTAGTTCTAGAATTGGATAACTATTATTATTTTCCCACCATAAACACAAATTTGATTTATTTATCATGTTTTGACAAGAATGGATTTTTCATTCATTAATAAGAAAAAAAGTTTTTTTATATATATTAATAAAATATTTTATGGAATTGGGAGTATAGTAAATGGATTATATATTCTTTATATGCATAATCTTATCTATAATATTAAAAATAAAAAGTCTAGGGTTGATTCTAATCTCACCTACTTTTTCCATTGTTTCATGGGAAATATATATAAGAAACATTTCCAAATAATCTATAGAGATGGATTTTTAGAGTCATTTGATTATGAATCATTTGATAATTGTGAATCTTTTTTATTAGGAAAGATTTCCAAATCACCTTTTAGTGGAAAAGGTGAAAGGTATAATGAACTATTGAATCTCATAAATAGTGATTTATGTGGACCAATGAGTAATAAATAAAGTTGTGGGTTTATTTACTTTGTTATTTTTACCGATGAATTTAGTTATTATGGTTATGTGTTTCTAATGAGACACAAGTATGAAAATTTTGAAATGTTCAAAGAGTTTCAGAATGAAGTACAGAATCAACTAGGAAAAAGTATTAAGATTCTTTGATCATATTAGGGTGGTTAATTTTATCTAGGAATTCACTAATCATCTAAGATATTATGTAATTATTCCACAAATCACTCCTACTCAGACAGAATAGAGGAATGATTATCTGAGAGGAGGAGTCATACCCTCTTAGACATGGTTTGATAGATGATGAGTTAGTTTTTCCTTCATATGTCATTTTGGGGATATTCTCTGAAAACAATTTCATTCATACTTAATCATGTTCCATATAAATTATTCATAAAGAAACCATATGAGATATTTATTTCAAAATTTCCTTATATGTCTTTTATAAGGATTTGGGGTTGTGAAGATTATGTATATTTTTTCACTTCTAATAAATTTGACTCCAAATATGATAAATTATTTCTTATTAGTTATATTAGGGAAATTGAGGGATATTAATTTTATAATATTTCTGAATACAAAGTGTTTTTGGCCTTATGTGGTATTTTTATTGAGAAGGAATATATTAATTGTGGAGTTAGTGGGAGGAAAGTTAAACTTGGGGAAGTTTGAGACAAACAAAAATTAAGTGTTCTTGAGATGGATATTTATTTGGTTCTATAAATATTTGTGGAAGAACTAACTTGAGTTACACATGAACCTCGAATGTCTAGTAGGATTCATTAAGATCATGACATATGTGAATTTCTTATGGAAAATTATGAAGAGCTAATGTTCATAGGTGATGAACCTACTACCTACTAAGATTTTATTTAGAGTTATAATTATGAGAAATGATTAAAATTCATAGAATTTGAAATGGAATCCATGTAAAGTAACCAATTTTGGAACTTGGTGGAAGCACCTGAAGGGGTGATACCCATAGAATGCAAGTGGAATTTCTACAATAAAACTGACATGGATAGTAGATTGTCTACCTATAAATAACTCCTAGTGGAAAATGGTTTAAAAAACATGGTATTGTCTATGAAGATACATTTTAACCAACTTTAATGATAATTTCTATTCATATATTGTTCTCCATAACAGTTCATTTATCAAATGGGTATGAAAACTACTTTCCTTAATGGGTATTTAGTTGAGGATGTGTATATAATATAGCCTGAATGTTTTTATGTTCCAAATGAGTATGATATGGTGTGAAAGATCTAATGATCCATTTATGTATTGAAGCAAGATTCTCAGAGTTAGAATATCTAGTTTGATGATGCAATTAAAGATCTTGGTTTCATCAAAAATATGGATTATTTTTTGGTATACAAGCAAATTAGTGGAAGTGTGCTGGTATTTCTGATATTGTATGAGTATGACATAATTCTGATCAGAAATGATGTATTGAATTTGAATTATATAAATATGTGGTTGGGTTATTGATTCTTGATGAAATAAACGGGTGATACAGCCTACATGATGGTTATGAATATCTATAAAGATAGATCTAAGAGGTTTCTTAGATTGATTTAGAACACATACATTAGTAAAGTACAAAATAATTTTAGCATGGATAACTCCAAAATGGGTTCTTTATTAGTATTATATTTCATAGATATTAGGAAAATTCAATATCCAACTAAGGAATTATAAATGTTGGAGATAATTCCTTATGAATCCACTATAGGATCTATCATGTATAGAATGTTCTGCACTCGGCCTAATGTTGCTTATTCTTTGAGTATTACAAGTAGATAACAATTCAATCTTGGTAAGAGTCTCTAGATTGTTTTTAAGACCACCCTTAAGTATTTGATAAGAACTAAGGATATGATATTGGTATTTGTAGGATAGGATGACCTATGTGTTAGGAGTTACATAGACACTAGTTTTCAATCCAATAAATATTAAATGAGACCTCAATCTAGTTTAATTTTTTTCCTAAACTAGGATGCTATCAGTTGGAATAATTCCAAATAATCTACTATAGAAAACTCAACAATAAAAGAAGATTGCATTATTGCATTATATGCAGTGAAGGAATTTGTTTGGATTAAGAAGTTCTCTTTTAAAATTGGTATGGTTCCTAGAATTTAGGGAGCAATCGATCTTTACTGAAACAATAATGGATCTATTGCACATTCAAAGTAACCTTAGTATCACCGAAGAACCAAACACATCCTTCTCAAGTACCATCTCATTAAATAGTTCATTGAGAGGGTAAATGTAAAAATCAATTGGGTTTCTATAGAGGAGAATACAGTAGATCTATTGACAAAACCATTTTCATAGTAGAAGCATGAGGTCCATTTTTAATATCTTAATATAAGATACTTGATATATTATATGTAATGGTTTTATAATTTATCATGATTTTTTCAATAAAGGAAATCTTTATTTTTCATTCATTCACGTGTGGTAAAATTTATATATTAGATTAAAATTATAATGATAATATCCCCTCAAAGTATGACTTTGAGTAGTCCCTAATTGATGACTATCATAGAATATTGTGGGTTGTAATGATAGGTTAATATTAGCATGAGTAGTGGACTCGTGAGACAATAAGTGGGTACTTATTATTTGTACTGATCCACCAAAGTATATTTCATATAATGATATATGATAATCCATATACTTAAGGTTTTATGCTTATTATGAATCTTTTTTACTTGAGGTTGGTGAGATACCTAAAATGAGAACCTTATTACTTTGATTTCTTTCTTTTACAAGCCTTTTGGCTTAGTTAATCAGGGGGGTGGTTGGGTGTGTTGTTGATCATGTAATTAGTTGGATCTCAACCAATATGTTATTTTTTCACTCATATGATGATAAAAGACATTTGGACCTTGATTGAATTAAATTGGGAAAATGTGTTTCCATTCTTAATTGAGTGACATGTGATGTACTCATTTACTTGGTTGTGGAAAATTTGATGTGATCATCTACTAGATGAATGACATGTGATTTATTTATTGAACAGGTCAGTATTTTTTATAAATTCATTAATTTATAAGTTTTCTTATACTGGATTGAATTATTCCATGTCTAGTGGTCACTCGATGTCATAGACAAAGTGATTTTATAGGTATACATATGATTTATATAATAGATCTTTTGGTGGGCATGTTCATATGAATATGTGGGTATATTTTATGGTGATCATACCAAATCCCTTTTTAGTTTGAGTAGCACTGATGTTTTTCTAGAGGATGCTCTTTGATTAAATTTAATAAATCAGGATTTCATATTTTTTTTCAATACTACAAAGTCTCATAGGGTCACATAGTTAGGCCTTAGGATAAGGATTAAAATTTTGGACAAAGTGTTTGTTCCAAAATGAATAGAGTTTGATAAATTGTATCCAAAAAAGTTTTGGATGGATTCATAAATAATTGAAAAGATTTTCATAAAACCCTTATGGGATTTTAGTGAAAGTGGGAGACTGTTGTAAATGAACTAAAAGTGGAGATATTTTATTTTATGATATCCCTGATTCATAAGCGATGATATGGGAATATAGATTCCATAATCTTAACCTAAGATTGGTTCCCGTCATAGTGTATGATGAGCATGTGATATGTGATATTGAATGCATGCATTCTACCTATATTATCAGTCACTTCCCTTTGGTTATGAATAAATGAAATTGATTAATTTATGGCTATACATTCATAGTATAATCATTTAAGTGTTCAATGTTTATACAACTCCAACAAGACATGTGTTACTATAATGCATGTTGGCTTCCATGAGATGGAAAAAGACACTATGACTCTCTTTATTTAATGAATATAGTCCATAAAAGTGATTACCCCCGTTTATGGGTAATGTGATGGATGTTACCCTAATCCAAATCTCTCTTTAGTTCATGTTCCTTCATTCATCTTCATTGTGGAAGGTGTTATCACACCTTTAAAGAGTATATGTACTCTTGT
This sequence comes from Viscum album, assembly GCA_963277665.1. Classification (NCBI taxonomy): domain Eukaryota; kingdom Viridiplantae; phylum Streptophyta; class Magnoliopsida; order Santalales; family Viscaceae; genus Viscum; species Viscum album. The sequence goes on along the minus strand of OY728121.1, from coordinate 1,398,266,392 downwards.
TATGAATGAGGATCCAAGTTCGATGTAATTACCTTGAAGGTAGGATTATTTTGGCTATTTCTTAGGTGATCCCTATCATGTATAATTCATAGAATTGTAATAGATATAGGCTGATTCATTTCGAGTAAATTAGTTTCTATGTTCTTCATGTATTGGAGTTTGTGTACTAGGACCAATTATTTGTACTTTGATTACATGTATACTCGTGATATATTGAATATTAATAAAACTTATTATTACATATTTTTTATTATTCTGCATGTCTCTAGTGTAATAATGTCCTAGATTATACGTCGCATTGATAAGGTCAAAACAGTTCCCCGTTATGACAAAAAACTTGATGTGCTATGATGATATTCTTAAATATAGTTATGTGGTCGAATAACATACTATGATAAGACACACAGTATATAGACTGTCAGGTGTGAGTACTCATAAGTATATGAGGCTTCTTATCATGAATTCTACACTTAGTAATATCTAATATGGGAGATTATGGGAATAGACCCACCAGTAGGAATTCTACATGTTTTGGTGTCATTGAATATTTATATCTTTGATCATGTGTTGTGGTCCTTATACTTTAATATTTTCATTAATGCATGTCATGACTCATGTGCTTAGATTTTCTAACTAAAACCATGATTCCATATTTTCATGGTAAGTTACAGCATGTTGGGTGAGTCATGATTGACATATCATTAATGGATAAGTTGAGGAAGGATTTGTCCCTTCCATCTTTATGGAAGTTGATATCTCAGAGCTTTAATTATAATAAAATCATTGCATTAAATTCCATGGTCATGGTGAAATGGTGTGTTTATTTCAGATAGTCAATGAAAGACATATCGATCAAATAGGTTGGTGACATATATGTGCAACCTTCTTGGTTATAATAAAATCATCTCATTAAATAATTTTTGTTATTGTGCAAGTTGGTGCATGCCAAAAAATATTTTTATTATTACGTGTAATGGGGTTTATTAAATATTATAATATTATTTAAGGGTCATCATGTAATTAAATAATTTTTTAACCTAAACCCTAACTCTATAAATAAATGGTTATGTCTATTGTGTATTGCATCCAAAAAAAATTGAAACTTGAGAGTTGTTGTGCACAACAAAACTCTCTCTCGAATCCTCCTTTCTCTCTTCCTCTCAAGAATGATAAATACAAGATATATCCCTTCAATATAGAAGGATGAGTGATCAATATGAATAACACAAGATAATTTAATCTTTGTGCTAGCACCTATAGATTTATTTTTATTGCTCGACATCAAAGGAGCACATGGATCATCTCTAGAGGGATTATATCCTTGGATCCTCATAGTGTAGTGAAGGAAATCTAAAAGGGTCTTTTTATATGATCAACAACTACATCAAATAAAGAATTCTCAGATCGGGTATTCATTTCTTATGATATTAAATAAAAAAATCGTACAAGATCCTCACTCGAGTTTTCAGACAAATAAATATCAAAAGAAATTTTAATATATCGTCCACCATCGCATGCTTCCACTATGCCCAGAACCAACAAGTGGTGTCACATGGGTCACATTTAACTTTATAATTGTTTATTTTATTGTTGATCCATATGCAATCATGGTTGAATTTTCATTTCATATTATTCAATCTTTAATATATTTTGAATTAACATGTTCTTGACATATTATTCATGTTTATTTAGTTTTTAATTTTCTTAAAGGTCTAAGAAAATATGAATAATGATCAGAGATTCCATCAAGAGCTTCCAAATTTTTGGCTGGTAAGATAGGTTTACACGATGTGTAGTCTAAATACACCTCTTAGATACATGGCATGCCATAGAGTTATTACACACAGTGTATTCCGCGTATTGATTGGCCAACCTGGCACATGGTATGTTGGATTACATGGAATGTATATAGCATACATGTTGTGTAGTCTGTATGGGTTAGTGGCGTAAATCACGCAATCTGTGTGTTCATTATACATGGTCAAACTACATGATACTAAAAACCTAGAGAATTTATGATATGCACAACATGTATGTGGTGTACACGGCATGTAGTTCATCAATTATCATATCTAAGATACACTCCAATCCCTAGGTATTTTTATCTAGACACATTCAATTAGAGATACAAAGTGTGTAGATAGCGGCACATGTTATGTAGTCTCTTTACCAAGAAAACATCAAGTCTTTCGGAGGGTTGCACAGGCATGCAGCATTTAAGACACATAGCATACATGTCATGTAATCCTCCAAGATACATGCTGAATACCCAGGCAAGTATCTCAATCACACGGCAAGAGGGTACACTGTGTGTAGCTAGCATGTATGTATCATGTAGTCTGGATGAGTCAACACACTGAATACCAAGGTATGTGACTCAGATATACAACAATAGAGGTACACAGCATGAAGCTGGATGGTACACATCATGTATTCTCACAATTACTAGTGGAATTAAATTAAATTAAATTGAAAATTGCAACATTAAAACCATATTACTTTTATTTTCACTTTTAAGTATTTGAAAATTTAATGAGAGTTTTAAAGAATTTTAAATACTCAATTAATTTAGTTTAATAAATCTGCATCTATTAGTTCTTCCATTAATTGTCTATTAATGAATTTATGATGGTTATCTCTAGATGAATTTGGATGGTCTTTAAGATGAAAGGGAATTGATTAATTAATGCAAGCATGTTTTTCTTAATAATAAATAATGGATAAAGAAATGAATGTTAGCCATTTAATTTTTCCTATACATTGCATGTATGATTTTTCATGAGCTATACCATGAACATTTTATGTGTTAGAATTTATTTAATTTAATTTATTGCATGGGTTTGTAATTATTTATTATTAAATTAGATTTAATGGTATGTGAGTCATCTCTCGCTCCATTATTATGTAATACTTTCATGTCCAAGTATATTTATGTAATCCCCCATTTAAATAATCTTTTGGTTCCCTTCCCTTGTGTGTGAGTTATATATACTTGTAATTAATAGAGTTTCCAAAAGCGCATGGAGGCGGTTCAAGACAGAATAATAATTATGCCAACCTAGGTGTTACATTGGTGGATAGGTGGAATGTTGTAACTCATGCTAAGGCTAATAATATAAGTTATTTACCCTGGGTCATAGGTTGATTTAATGTCCACTTATTAAATCAACCATTAGATAAAGCTCATGAATGGGTAATTTAATTATTTATTTATTTCTATCTATGCATTATTTTATTTTTATAGATGCAAGACCATGATCACATAAATGAATAAATTAATGTGTAAAGATGAAATTTAAATAAATGGATTGTGCATAAATATTTATCCATCATGGTTAATTAAATAAATAAAATCCACTTAATATTAACAAGACATGTAAAGGATAAACCAAGATAAAATTGATTCATAATAAATTAAAATCCATCAAATATATATTAAGTCATACTTGGCCTCCCATTACTTGATTAATAATAAAATAATTAGAACTAAGTGTTTGACCATCCCTTGTTGGGACACTTACCTTTAAAATGGAGTTCTTATGAAGGTTATGGGTTGAATTAACCATCTTACATCAAGAGAATTAACCCTATCTGGACTTGATGTAACTTGGAGGCAAGTGTTGAGGAAATCCAAGTCAATATTTCAAGATTGGGGAGTCCACTCAATAGATCAAGGGGTTGCAAGTCCATAGTTTTCAAAGACTTTCCAACCTAAATACCTTCAAGTAGCTTGACCAACCCTCATCGGGTTTATGTGAAGGAGCATTTGGATCCTTTCCACTATAATTTCCTAACAACTAAACATTACAAGTTCAATGTTTAGGGTTATTGGTACTTGATAAAATATTGGGAGATTTAATAAAATCAATTAATTTATTATTTCTCACAAAATTTTGTAATCAAGCCAAGAAATGATAATTTTCTCTTTTAATTTTAGAATAAAATGAAAATTTCATCATCTGCACCATCCCTTTGATCTATGTTAGAGAAAGACAATCTCCTCACTATATGTAACTTCTAGGAGTTTTTCATATTTATTCAGGTTGTTTTATTACATGAATGTAAATCTTACGTGCTAAAATCATCACTTCCTCATCTGCTTGTAAAAGAGGTGAGTGATGAAGAGTTCCTCATTTATGAAGAAAATTTGAGTGACGTGGTCATCATTCAATGTTTAATGCTTTCATATATTTCTAGTGAAATCATGAAGTCTCATGAACACATTGATGTGTATAGAATGCTAGAGAACCTCTGTGGTTATTATCAGTAGTGAGTTGGACAGGAACGGTTAGAGATTTACAAGTCACTCTTTCATAGTAATCTTGGAGAGGATTCCTCACCTAGGACACATGTAGTCAAGATCATTGGCTACATTGAGTGACTAGATGTTCTAAGGTTTAAATTCCCCAAAGAACTGGGAACCAATATCATTCTGGTATCACTCCCTCAGAGCTTCTTTATCTTTGTTGTAAATTTTAGTATGAACAAAATTGATAAATGTCTACCAGATCTTCTCACTCTTATTTTCCAAGTATATAAGGATATGAAGCGTGAAAATCCTTTGGTTATTATGGCAAACAAAAGGAAAGGGAAAGGAAATATATCTAATACCAAATATTCTTCACACGCTTCCAAAAAGCAAAAGATCAGGGGGAATACAAGGGAATAGGATGTTGTTTGTTTCGTATGTGGTAAAAAGGGTCACTGGAAGGAAAATTTCACTTATCGAAATAATCAAGGGTAATCTTTAGGTGTGTTTATTATCAAGTGAAATTTATCTGTTTATATGAATTGGGTATTAGATACAGCTTTTGGTGCTCACATATTTATTCAAATACTAGAACCAAGTAGATTTGGAAGAATTGATTGAGGGGAGGTAGATCTATGAGCAACCAATAGAGTTAAAATTATTGTTTTAGCTATCAAGGATTACCACCTCACATTTCCAACTACAATGATCTTGGATTTAAAGGGTTGTTATTATGTGCCTTCAGTTACCAAAAACATTATATATGTATCCAGACATGATACGGATGGATTTATTTTCAAGTTTGGAAATGAATGCTTCTTATTTTATAAAAAAAACATTTATTATGGTAAATCATATTTAAATAAAGGTATTTATATGTTGGATTACACAAACCAAGTAATTTCATCGATAATGAAATTGCTTCACATGACTCATACTACACCCAACTATGACATCACCGGTTATGTCATGTAAAAAAATTGCTTGAAAAAATCATACCAAGATGGATATTTAGATTCTTTTGAACTAAAACCACTTGGTATATGTCATGCATGTTCACAAGGTAAAATGACTAAATCCCCATTTAGTGTCAAATGTGAAAGGTCTAAAGAGCTTCTTGAATTATTTCATACAGACGTGTGTAGGCCATTTCTTATTGAGGTGAGTGGTGGGTACTCATATTGTAACATTCCAACCCAGGTGCCATATATCGGTGCCCCAAGATGGTAAGTTGCATGACATCAAGTGTGTCTCCCCATACACTAAAGGCTACCGACTAGAAGCGATGGTATAATATCGATCATGGGGAGACTATACCCACTTTATCAAAGTAACACAATAGCGAAAATAAATAAATAATAGCTAGATGATATAACCATAACTAGAATAAAAATAGTGTCACATGATGACCAATACAAGAATACAATATCTAAAACTAAAGAAGTAGATATGACAGGCCAAAATAAGTGTCAAGTGTCTAAAACAAAACCAAAAAAAATAAAGACACTGACTACTCCAAGTGGATCCTAACACCATGTATGGTTCCCTCATCCATGGTTTATCCCAACTCAGCTATATAATATAAGGATCTTTCCTTTATCCTCTCTTGTAACCATGAAATTTATTCGGGTACCGATTAGGCAGCTTGAGTAGGGTGTGAGTGCAACTTAGTAGGCCACCACCAATGGAATCTAAAACAATATCTACTCAATAATAGTGTATTCAGTTGTATAAATAATAAATCACAATTCATAAAGTAAACATTTATCAAATTTCATTATTCTTTAATTAACCACATAAACCCCCAAGTTTCCTAGGACACCTAAACCATCAATACCTACTTCGTCCTGTGTCAAAGTTTGAACTTCCCTAAGGGATATCACATATCACAATACCATGGTTATAATTTATAATTTCATTTCAATTCATAACATGGTCAATTGGAACCATATTCCAATGTCAATCTCATGGGCATTTAAAATCATTTCTAACACCCCATGGGTATTTGGAGCCTCTATCCCTATCCCACACCTCATTGTCACATGGGTATTAAGATCCTTAGTCCCTATCCCATACTTTCTATCAAAAATGTGTATTTGGAGCCTTAGTCCTTGTCTCATACAATAATAATCACATATGGGTATTTGTAGCCTCATTCCCTATCCCACACTCCTGATCTCATATGGGTATTTAGAGTCTCAGTCCTTATCCCACGCCTCAATATCACATATATCGAAAATATCAAAAATATCACAATTTCACATACATCCAGGTTATGAATCATTAACCTTTTCATCAAACATTCTCATTTAAGTGAAACTTTTCAATTTATCACAACAATCATAATTATTTACCTCTATTCCATAGAATAATATAAATAAATCACTAATAAACCAATTAAAATGTTTAACTATATAATTCATTAACCCTTCAAGGTTAAGCCAAACATCCCTTTTTATTCCCATTAATCAACCAATTCAACATTCCATTAATCAACCAATTCCACAATCCCATAAATTGATCAATTATACAATCTCATTAATTGATAAATTGTAAAATCACATTGATCAATCAATGTAATTTCCCATTATTCACTAATTTCACAATTAAAATTACCAAATTCAATTTTCCCAACTTCAACTCATTTTGTAATCACATGGAAAATCAAATAATCAATTCCATAATTCCATAAATTAATAATAAAATTAATATATTCAATTAAAGATTCAATTTCTAAATGTTCCAATTGAATTTCCACAAAACATACATGAAATTTGAATTCAAGGCTATGGGAATTGAATTTAGGCCACCTACCTCAAGATTGATGATGAACTCTCGCCAATGGAAATCTATAATTGAAGTGGAACAACCAAGATCACAAAAAAGAATGATATCTAGACCCAAAATCATAGATTTAAGATCAAATAAATTATATCTATCAAAAACTAGATCTAGATTCATTTCCAATGGAGGAAAACTCCCCTTCTAAGGATAAGAGAAAGGTGGTATAGAGTGGTTAAACTACTCGGGATGAGAATATCTTACGGGTAGAGGTGTAGATATTCAATCTAGGATTTGATTCATCAAGAACAGAGATTAGAATGCCTTGTAATCCATCCGAGAACCTCCAAAAATGAGAGAAATTAGTTTAGGATTGAGCTATGGTGTTTTAGTATATAAGACAAGGGTTTAGGAAATTTTTAATAAATTTTCAGGGGTTTAAATTTTTGAATGTATGGTTTTCTGTATGAGCCACATGATTACTACTAGGAGGAAACATATTTTGGAAAACCATGTTCCATCCATGAAAATCCACTATGTTTGGGTTCACATGGTTTTCTATCCTAGGTTCATAGTTTGGGAAAACTATGCGCTAGCCGTGAACTGCTCCTCTTCTTCCCAAAATTCTCCAATTTCACTTCAAAACATGCCAAAGTAAAACCCAAAAAAGATTCACTCAAAACAAGGGTAAAAGAGTATATATAAACAAGACCAAGACATATTCCAAAAAGGTCAGGATATTACAATATCCCCACCTTATAAGAGCTCATCCTTGAGCTGTACTCCCAAGTCTCCCTAGGATTCTGAGTCATAAAGGTTGGGCTACTGAGCCCTTATATCTGATTATCTCTCCCAAGTTTCCTCTTGTACTCAACCATGTTTCTACAATATATGAACTATCGACATAGGATTTCCCCTCAACACTTTCTCACTGTGATCTAAAAAATGTATTGGATGCTCCTCAAAGGACGCATCAGTCTCAAGATCAACATCATCCACATCGATCGCATGAAAAGGTCGGGGTGATGCCACCAAAGTTGTGACGCATGAAAAAAATCATGCATACCACTATACCTCTATGGAATAGCCAATCGGTATGCCACCAGCCCGATTCTCTCTACAATCACAAATGGTCCAATGAACCTGGGTTCCAACCTTCCCTATCTCTGAATCTGACGGTGACCCAATCTAGGTGACACCTGAAGGAATACACGATCACCCTCTACAAACTCTAGGGGTTTTCTATATCAATCGGAATACGACTTCTGTATACTCTGAGATATAACTAAACACTTTCTAATTAGCTAAACCTTCTCTAATGTATCATTTATGAGACTTGGTCCCAACAACTCTAACTCACCCACCTATATCCAATATAGAGGTAATTTTTATATCCTACCATAAAGATCCATGTATGGTTCCATCCAAATAGTCTCCTGATAATTGTTGTTATAGGAAAACTCCACCAATGATAGTTGCTTCTCCCAATACCCACCAAAGTCTAGGATACATGACTGAAGCATATCCTTAAGCACTTGTATCGTACGTTCTGACTACCCATCTATTTGTGGGTGGAAATTCATACTCAGTAAAACTTGTGTAATAAGCACCATCTACAAGCCCAGCCATAAGAATGATGTAAAATGTGAGTCATGGTCTGAAACAATACTTTGTGGCACCCTGTTTAGATATATTATCTCTAAATGTACAAATCTCCCAACTGGTCCACAGAGAAAGTCTCTCATATTGTAAAGAAATGTGCTACATTAATTAGTTGGTCCACAACCACTTAAATAGCATCATTCTTATGATGTATCCTCAGGAGACCCATCAAAAATTCCATAGTAATTTCATCCAACTTTTATTATGGAATGGGAAATGGTTGTAGTAAAAATACAGGTCATTGATCCTTGTCCTTAACCTGTTGAAAGGTGTAGCATCATGCCACAAACCCTACAATCTTCTTTTTCATGCCCAACCACCAATACTATCATCATAGGTCATGGTACATTTTTGTCAAACCTAAATTCATCACCCACTTTGAGGCATGAATTTCACACATCAGATCCTCCTGCATATTTGTGGGCACAATAACCCAATTCCTGACATAGATGATCTCATCCTCATCTATAGTCCAATCAGAAGGTGACTCCCCACCTTCAAGGATTTCCCTCAAGGAAAAACACTCTGGATCCTCATACTATCTTTCCTTGATCCAAATAAAAAGTGTAAACTCCACTAAAACTTATACGAGATTCATCTTCTTTTAACCCTCCTAATCCACAACATGTATTTCATCTAGCAAGTCCATCATATTCTACTCAAAACTAGATTCTTGAACTGCATGAGTCTGATTTTTCCTACTTAGAGCATCAGCAACATTAATTCCTTTCCTTGACGTATATTAAAGCTTAAAATTAAACGAATTCATATTCCCAACCCATATCCACTACAGGAGATTCAAATATCGTTGAGAAAATATATACTTTAAGATCTTGTGATCGGTATACTAAGAAAACTTTTCTCCCAACAGATAATGCCACTAACACTTCAAAGTATAAACAACAACATCTAATTCGAGGTCATGTGTAGGGTAGTTCCATTCATGTGGACTCAATTTTCATGACGCATACACCACAACTCGATCTCCCTACATCAACACTTCTCCAAGACCAATCCTAGAAGCGTCACAAAACATCGTATACTCCTCACATGGCTCGGGTAGGATCAAGGTTGGTGTCATAGTCAAATGTGTCTTCAACTCCTGGAATGCATTCTCACATGCTCCTGGACATTCAAACTTTACCCCCTTCTTGGTAAAGACTAGAAGAGAATATTCCAATCATGAAAAGTCTTGGATGAACCTCTAATAATAACCCACTAACCCTACAAATCTATGGATATCGAAAACATTACTAGGCTGATCCCAATAAACCACTACCTACACTTTCTCTAGGTCCACTAACACACCTTTCTCTAAGATGATATGACACAAGAAGTGTACCTGATCAATCCAAAATTGACACTTATATAGCTTAGAATATAGTAAATGTGCTCTCAGTGTACTCAGGATGGTGTCAAGATGTTGGGAATGATCATCATGACACTTAGAGTACACCAAGATTCCATTCACAAACACTGCCACAAAATGATCCAGGTATGGGTGGAAGATTATGTTCATCAAGGCTATAAACATTGTCATATCATTTTTTTAAACTCAAAAAGTATCATGATGAACTCATAAAGTCCATACCTTCTTCTAAAATCATTCATAGATATATTAGAAGGTCAAACTATCAACTGATGATACTCCAATCTCAATTCAATCTTTGAGAAGACACAAGCTCCCCTAAACTGGTCAAAAAGATCATCAAAACATGGAAGAGGATACCAGTTATTAACTGTCATATGGTTCAACTTCTAGTAATCAACACATAAGCATAAAGTCCCATAATCCTTCTTATAAAAAACTAGAGGACCCTAAGGCAGCATACTTAGAAAGATAAATCCCATATCCATCAACTCCTCCAACTATGTTTTGAGCTCTTGAATCTCTATTGGTGTCATTCTGTATGGTGGAATTGAAACTAGATTAGACCCCAGCATGAGCTCAATCATAAACTCCACATATATCTTAGTTGGTATCTTTGAGAAGTCTCCAAGAAACACATCTTGAAACCTGTCCACTATGGGTGGAAATACATCCTGCTTCACACCCCCATCATCTAACAATAGATTAGAAACCCGGGTGGTGAGCTCCCCCAGTTGTTGATGAACTATCCCTGCACCACTCACCTTGATATCCCACTCTCCACAAAGAATATAATGGTCATCCTTAGGAGATGTAAACGTCACTCTCCTGTAGTATTAATCTTTGTGGGATCAGTATGCCACTAACTAGTCTTTACCCATAATTAGGTCAAATCTTGACATTTTTAGAATGTAAATATCCCATAGAAAATGATACTCCCCAACCTCAAGAGAACACCCTTGCATAAATAGATGCCCCTCACCCATACTCCCATAGTGTATCAATCATCATAACCCCACTCACAAATTCTACCGTCAGACTCAACCCATTCAAAAGTTATGCAGATATAAAAGAATGAGTGGCACCAGTATCAAATAATGCACTAGCTACTATAGAAACTACAAGAATAGTACCTCTAACTGTCAATAGTCTAGCCTCGTTATCCCCCAGTATAGGTTGAACAGCATGCAATTATCCTTCCCCTCTTCCCTGTGATGCGGTCTGAGCCCCCTGAGCTATACCACTCTATTGATATGGGAACTCTTTCCCAAAAGTACCACATTCACTACCTCTACCTCTACATCCAGTAGAACTCCAACTGCCATACTGATATGGTTTAGAAGATCCTTTTCCCATACTCTGGTTCGGTCTAGCCGCCCGATCACTACCCATATGTCATGGGTTCCTATAGAACTATTTTAGATGTATCATCTTATCGCAATATCTACACTCTACCAATGGTTGGGGAAAGTGTCTATGAAAGTGGCCCGGCCTACCATGCTGGTGGAAAAGTACTCAGGTAAGATCCTGAGTAATTGATCTTTCCCCCTGGACACTCTTCCTTCCACTGCTTTATTCAACATTATCATAGAGATGCTTCCTACTCTTGGAAGATGTACCTCTTGATCATCCTATAGAAACCACATATCCTCCACTAGAAGCCTCATCCAGGTTCCCGTCAAATATGTGAGTCTGGTCCACCACCTCAGCAAAATTCTTTAACTGAAAGATGTTAACCCCAGACTTAATATCACATTTATGTTTGTTATGGAAACGCCTTGTCGTGGTTTTCTCATCCCCTACTAGCACTGAAGAATAGTGTTGAAAGTCAAAAAAACAACCAGCATAGTCCATCACATACATACTCCCCTAGGTCAACTGCATAAACATAGATTCCCTCTCCTGTCTTAGTGTCTCTAGATAAAATTTCTCCAGGAACTTCTCTTGGATGTCCTTTTATACCATACTGTCTGCCTTCCTAGTCCGAGCTTGAAAATACCACCAATGCTTCGCTGATCCTCATAACATATAAGTAGCTAACTTGACCCTCTTCTTAATAGATGTCTCTAAATGTTCAAGTATCATTGGGATATACTCAATCTAGAACCTTGCTACCTTAGGTCCACCCTCTCCAATGAAATTTTAATGGTGTTGTATCTGAAACTCCCATGTCAATTCAGACATACTCTTCATGACCCACTTAGGGTCTCTCTCTATAAACTGCATTAATGTAGTGAAGTTCTCACAAAACTTCTCTTCGGATCCTTCACTCGGCATTATCGATGCCTCAGGTTCTACTACTAGAGGATCGTTTCCGGTCATATTCTTTTATCATCCTATCAACAAAATTCATTATGGATGAATGTATCTACAATTCCAAACACACATATTAGAACATATTTCACAAGATTAACACAAATACGAGGATTCACATAAAGTCATAATTAGTCATTCTCCTTTTTCCTGCCACATAGCCAAAATTGAGGCACTATCACTCCCCTTAACCATCCTACATCTAGTTCATTGTTACAAAAGGGTAAAATCATTCTCATTATTCATGTTTGTCATTAAGCACCCAATTATTCACATTTTTCATCATTTTTACCACTTACAAGTTCACATTAGGCACCTTTTTCATTAAAAATTTACACAAGCAAGAAAATCACTTTCATAAAACAAACTCATCCTAAAACCTGCTTTTTCGTGTTCCTAAAAATGATTCATGTCACAATAATTCTTGAGTGCCTAGAATGATACATGCATACTCAACTCTCGTTCCATACTAGGCCATGAGTCAAATCTTATAAAATATCATAAACAGAAATCACATCACACAACAAGTGCATCATTCTAGGTGAAATAACATCCAACTTTAACAACACACATCAATAACAACAATCCCACCCTGGGTACTTGGATTTTCCTCCATATATGGGTTAGCTACTCCTAAGAATGATCTTATGTCCAAGGCCCGACTCTTCATAGTCTCCTATATACCTTTCCCAAATAGTAAGACAAAAGAAAAGAAAAGAAAACTGCCTCTGATACCACTTTGTAATGTCCCGACCCAGGTGCCATATACTGGTGCCCTAAGCCGGTCAGTTACATGATCTCAAGAGTGCCTCCCCGTATGCTAGAGGTTGCTGAATAGAAGTGAGGTTCTAATATCAATCATGGGGATACTATACCCTCCTAATCAAAGCATCACAACAATGAAAATAAATAAACAATAGAAAAATGATATAACCATAACCAGAATAATTCTAGTGTCGCATAATAACCAACAAAGGAATACAATATCCAAAACTAAAGCAGTAGATATGAAATTCCAAAATAAGTGTCAAGTTCCTAATGAAAAACCAAAAAAAATAAAGACACTAACAACTTCAAGTAGTTCCCAACACCATGTTTGGTTCCCTCATCAATGTTCCATCCCAACTTATCCATCTAACATCAGGATCGTGCCCTTATCCTATCCTACAACCATGAAATTTATTCGGGTACCGATCAGGAAGCCTGAGTAGAGTGTGAGTAAAACTCAGTAGGCCACCACCAACGACCTCTAAAACAATATCCATTCAATAACAGTGTATGAAGTTGTATAAAGAATAAATCACAATTCATAAAGTAAATAGTTATCGCATTTCATTATTCTTTAATTAACCACATAAACCATCGGGTTCCTAAAGACACCCGAAACATAAATACCTAATTAATCCCATGTCGAAGTCTGAACTATTCCCAAGTTATATCACATATCACAATACCATGGTTATCATTTATCATTTCATTTCAATTCATAATATGGCCAATTGGAATCGTAGTCCAATGCCAATCTCATGGGTGTAGAACATTGTGTCTAACACCCTATGGGTATTTGTAACACCCCAACCCTAGTTACCCAGAGTCGGTGCATTATTACATAACATTAGCATGATCATAAAAGACCAAGTCTCAAAAGACAGATTAGTTTAGTATCCTTGGAATCACTAGATACATTCATAAGTCTTACATTACATCATAAAGTTAAAAACTACAACAACATATTGTCTCCATATACCACACTCATATACCCTCATAATATCCCTGCAAGTCATTCATACAATACTTCTTCGCATCCTGGGAAAAATAAAACATAGAAAGGGGTGAGCTCATATGCCCAGTAAGGATAACAATATAGCGGAAACTTTCATAAATAAGCATAAACATTTAAGGCAATGTATAACTAAAACAAAAGCCTTTTAAACTTGAACTTCATCATAATATGGAAGAAATAAAATGAAATAATTTCATTTACTTATTCACATAGATATTCTACTAATCAAATAATCATATGCAATATCAATAACCACTTTCATAATGATGGAATGCATAATTCCAGACTATCATACCACATAGTCAAGGTCTTGTGCCAAGACTACAAATAAGATTTTGTCAAGGCCTTGTGCCAAGACACTAGTTTGTCTCATGAGACCTAATGATGCATCGAGGAGCTATAGCGGGCTCCACCCGTCACTTATTAAGTCCAATTCATTCCTCATATGAACAGGTTTAAAAATAACATAAACAATCGTATTAAAACTAGCATACGAAATGTCGATACTTTATCCATAAACCATGAATGGTATAAAAATAACACATCCGCGGTCAAACATATCACAAAACCTTAAATACTATATGGAAGTTTTGTATCATAATAAATCAACTTCAAATAAGATTAAAATCCATCAAAGGATGTTGACATAAATGAAATCAAAACTATTTGAGAGAAATATCTCTTTTTTTTAAATCATTTAAAAGTCACATAATTATAAAATAAAACATTTGCTTTGAAAATATTCTTATAATATTTTAAGGTAAGCTTAGATGATTTTATAAAGGTGGAAAATAGCTGCACCCGCTGTATAAGTTAAAAAAACATTCTTACCTTAATTCTGTTGAAAAGGTTAAAAAGCACCTTGTTTGGAAAATGGCGGAAAGATTCCTTTATAAACATCTTATAAAAAGTCAATAAGGGTATAAATTACTTTAACCCATAGTATATAAAATATTAAGAATTATTTGAAATACATTTTTAAGAAATATGGATGTGGATGATAAAGATCTCCCAGTAGATAATTACGTATAAACAACCTCAGATAATGAAGAGATTGTGAAATAAACCCTTACCTTGTACTTTTCCTTGGTTGAGGGTAGGTTAACCTCCTATATAATGGTGAAATAATTTTTATTAAATTATAAAATAATCATATACATTAATATGATATCATATATGATCTTTTAACATTGCTTTGTTAATAATATCTTAGTATTATCGTCGTTTCGGGTGTTAACTTACTCGTTTTATTTTATATGTTTTGTTACATAAGTCGTGTTTGTTATGGATAGGTGGTATCTTATTCATATATAGAATGATATAAAGTCCTTAAACATTATTTTTAATCATCAAATGAGAATTAGACTTGCATGGATACGATGGGGAATGAATCTCATCGTGTTCGTGGAGACGGTAGTCCGTACGTACACACGAGCGACAATATCATTCTTTTGATATTAAAATAATATATAATTGGATGGTATATAATATATATAGAATAATTATCATGTTAGATTTATTATTTACATCAATTACACATAATTATCATACCCATCCAAATAATAATGTTTTGAATAACAATTACACCACGACGTGAAGACGGTAAGTCGTACGTACGCACGTATGGTGACATGTCATTCAAATGGTGGATAGAATACTGAATATGGTTGTACCATATTTATAATAACATCATAGTATATAGAAGATACTGGAGTTATTATTTTATAATGGAAATAATAAAGAAAGAAGAAGTTGAAGAAGAAAGGAACTTGAAAGAGGGTGGTGAAAACATTACCTCTTCTTTGGGTTCTTCCTTTTGATTTGATCAAAAGGGCTCCTTAGGTTGGATTTCTGATCAAAATAATGCCTCTAGGTTGAATTTAAGGAATTTGAGAGAATATTTGGGCAGGTTTTGGCCAAGACAAAAGGCTTTGAAGGTGTGAATTAGAGGGAAGGGGAAGTTCCCTTTTATAAGAGGGGTGAGGGGCACCTTAGGAAAAGCTAGAAATATTATTTTATAATAAATTCATATTCGGTTTCTA
The DNA here is from genome assembly GCA_963277665.1 of Viscum album. Lineage (NCBI taxonomy): Eukaryota > Viridiplantae > Streptophyta > Magnoliopsida > Santalales > Viscaceae > Viscum > Viscum album. Next base: position 1,398,250,193 of record OY728121.1, on the reverse strand, counting down.
ATTGCTCCAAAGTGGATTATTTAAAGGTTAAAGTGGGTATAGGTCAAAAAAACTCAATAAATAGGTTTTAGACAGGTTTTGGTCACTTTATTAACCTTATTTTTTAGTTTTAACTCATAGTTAATTAGTTTGACATTTACCATGTCTCTTTGTATTTTTATATTATATGGTTAATAAACTTACTATAAACTTCCAAGAGACCCCCAAGTGGTCCATTAATAATACTCCTATTATTATATAAGTCATTTGGACAAACCTTATATTTTTAGGAATATAATATCAATTAATAATATAATATTTGTTTTAAAAACTCCTTTATGTCAATTTTGACACTATTTAATAATTGATTTTTGTTAAAGTCTTAACAACTTTATTAATTCGAAACAAATTCATTTAAGAAATCATAAAATGTCATATTAATCAATAAAATTCATGTATGGCATCAAAACTTTCAAATTATATTTATTTTAACATTTATAATACAAATTATTTGATTCTTTTATTAATAAGGAAAATACTGCATCATTATTGTGTCATAAATAAATTTAATTATTCAATGTCTAAAAATTATAAATAAAACACCATTATGTAGAAAATATTTTTAGATTTCTAATGAATATTTATAGTCAAAAATATAACATATATAACCCTATGTAAAAATTGTTTTGCTAAAAGATATATACTTATGTCATTTTTGTATTTACTTTAACTTAATTAATATAAAGTGTCATTATCACTTACAAGTGAATCCATGGGGTCCCAAAATCGACCCAAAGATGACCATGGTCGGACATGTATCAACTAATAGGGTTAGGACACGTTTTAGGGTAATTTATTATTATTATAATATTATTATTATTTTACCCTTATTTACCAGATTTACCCTTTAACCATGGTAAATAAAATATTTACCGAAGTAATTATTCAAAATGTCTAAAAATAAAAATTACCTATTTACACAATTTAGACCTCCTGATTATAAATATGGCATCCATTTTTCTAAATTCAAAACACATAAGTGGCAGAAATTAATTTAAAATTAATTCTCGTTGTTAAAACAAAAAGCATGTTTTTAAGAGATAATAACTATCAAAAGATTGGCACTTGCTTATGTCCAGTTTAAATGTGAAATTATGTCCAATGACCAACATTGGATTAAATGGTAAAAATATAATCTAATTATACTCTAAAATCACTCAAATTCATAATTTATCACTATTAATTATTTCGATTAAAAAAATTGTTTTTAATTAAAATTTAGTAATTTTCACTATTCATCAAAATATGAAAGTTATCTAAAAGGTACCAAAAATTAACCCTAAGCTAATTTCGATATTCCAAATCCAAAAATGAATTCCATTTTGAAAGATAAAATGTATTAAATTTCAAAAGGAGGGTATTACTATTAATAACGGCTAGTTTGATTGGTTGTGGTGTGTTAGAACTCGATATTGCGTACAACACATGCTACCGTATTATTCAAAGAGAAGCGTACCATGTAAGCTTGGGGTGTTACATTCTCCCCTCCTTCAAATAATTTTGTCCTCAAAATTTCTAGAATATTACTGCATAAAAAGACTCGGGTGGTTCTTCATCATAACTTCCACGGGTTCCCATGTTGTCTCTTCTATCTTATGGTTTCTCCATAGAACTTTTACCAGACGAGTCATTCGGTTTCTCAGTACATGTTCTCTCGTATCAAAAATCTTGACAGGCTCTTCGCAATAAGACAGATCGGGTTCCAGTTCTAATTCCTCATACGTGAGTACATGCGTCGGTTCAAGCATGTATTTTCTCAACATTGATACGTAGAACACATCGTGAACTTTAGAGAGACTTGGCGGCATTTCCAAACGGTAAGCTACAGCCCCAATTCGTTCTTGAATTTTGAATGGTTCGATGTACCTGGGACTCAATTTTCCCTTCTTACCAAAACTTATAACACCCTTCCATGGAGATACCTTCAAGAAAACGTGATCTCCTACCTGAAATTTCAAATCCTTCCTTCGGTTGTCAGCATAGCTCTTCTGCCTACTATGAGCTTCTTTGATATGGTTTTGGATTACCTTCACCTTTTCCATAGTTTCTTACACCAGTTCTGGGCCTATGAGTTTTCTTTCACCAACACCATCCCAACAGGTTGGTGTGCGACATCTCTTTCCGTATAATGCTTCATAAGGTGCCATCTAAATACTCGAATGGAAGCTGTTGTTATAGGAAAATTCTACCAAAGGTAAATATTGATCCCACATACCCTGAAAGTCAAGTGGGCATGATCTCAACATGTCTTCTAAGGTTTGAATAGTCCGTTCTGATTGTCCATCTGTTTGAGGGTGGTAAGCAGTGCTCAAATGAAGTTCAGTATCCAAGGCCTTCTGAAGACTCTTTCAGAATCTTGAAGTAAAACGGGGATCATGATCAGAAACAATCGATAAGGGTATTCTATGAAGTCTCACTACTTTATTAATATATATTCTTGCTAGACTTTCAAGTGGTAAATCTTCCCTTATAGCCAGAAAATGTGTTGACTTGGTAAGACGATCAACAATAATCCATATTGCATCATTCCTTCTAGGAGTCTTTGGTAGTCCCATGAAAAAGTCCATCGTAATATTATCCCATTTCCACTCAGGTATGGGAATAGGTTTCATGACTCCTCCAGGTTGTTTCCTTCCAACTTTCACTTGTTGAAAAACCATACATCTTGACACAAAATCAGCAATCTTCCTCTTCATGTTGTCCCACCAAAAATGTTCCTTCAAATATCTATACATTTTGGTGCTCTCAGGGTGTATAGAGAAATTGGAACTACGAGCATCATCCAAAAATTCTCTTTTTAGATCAGGTATATTGGGAACACAAAGTCTCTTCCCAAATTTCAAAATTCCATCTTTATACACAAAGTCACTTAATCTCCCATCATTCACAGCTTTAATCTTTTTTTGAAACTCTTCATCATCGGTCTGAGAACTCTTAATCTTTTTTAGTAAAGATTGTTTGGAAACCATTTAAAAAAGCATTGTTGTTTCACCTTCCATGGTTATTCCTATGTCCATCTTCACTAGATCCATGAAAATAGGATCCCTTTCAACTCTCATCTTGTTCAAAACTCCATGATCCTTTCTACTCAAAGCATCTTCCACCTTATTTGCCTTTCCTGGGTGGTAGTGTATAGTGCAATCATAATCCTTGAGTAGTTCAAGCCATCGCCTTTACCTCATGTTGAGTTCTTTCTATGAGAAAATATACTTCAAACTCTTGTGATCGGTATATATCTCACATTTTTCACCATAGAGATAATGTCTCCATATCTTCAAAGAAAATATTACAGCAGCTAACTCAAGATCGTGAGTAGGATAGTTTTGCTCGTGAATTTTTAGTTGTTGTGATGCATAGGAAATAACTTTATCATTCTGCATAAGGACACAACCAAGTCCTTTCTTCGATTCATCACTATAAATAACGAACCCATCATTCCCCGATGGTAGAGTCAATATAGGAGCATTGACTAATCTTCTCTTCAGTTCTTCAAAACATTCTTCACACTCTTTTGTCCAAAAAAACTTAACCCCTTTACGTGTGAGCTTCGTTAATGGGTTAGTCAGTCGAGCAAAATTCTTGACGAAACGTCGATAATAACCTGCTAAACCAATAAAACTGCGTACCTCGGTTATACTCGTCGGTGCTGGCCATTCTTGGATTTCCTTGGTCTTAGAAGGATCAACAAAGATTCCATCTTTGGAGACAATATGGCCAAGAAAAGAAATCTCATGAAGCCAGAATTCACACTTGCAAAACTTCCCATATAACTCATGTCTTCTAAGAGTCTTCAGGATAATGCGTAAGTGATTTTCATGATCTTAGTAGCTTTTGGAATATACCAAGATATCATCAATAAAAACCACCACAAAATCATTGATATATTACTTGAAAACTCTATTCATTAGATCCATGAATACAAAGGGTGAATTAGTCAGCCCAAAAGGAATTACTGTAAACTCGTAATGCCCATACCTGGTTCGAAATGTTATATTCAGAATGTCTTCCTTCTTCACACACAACTGATGGTATCCAGATCGAAGGTCAATCTTTGAAAAGTATTGAGCTTCATGCATTTGGTCAAATAAATCATCAATGCGAGGTAGGGGATACTTGTTCTTTATTGTTATAGCATTGATTTCCCTGTAGTCGATACATAACCTCATAGATCCGTCTTTCTTCTTAACAAAAAGGACAGGGGCTTCCCATGGAGAAACACTAGGGAGAATAAATCCCTTATTACTCAATTCCTCTATTTGTTTCTTTAGTTAAACTAATTCCACATTGGCCATTCTATAAGGGGTCTTCGATATAGGCCTTGAACCAGGAATTAAATCAATGGAAAACTCAATTTCTCATTCTGGAGGATGTTCAGGTAAATCTTCCAGAAACACATCTACATATTCTTTCAAAATAGGTACATCCTCTATTTGAACATTTCTTTCCTCACTCATAGTTATTTCATTCTCTTTCTCCCTAATAATTGAATTTAGTTGAGCTATTGGGGGTGGATCTAGATAAGAATCAGGTGGTGACGATTCTACTCTAAAGATAAGGTGTTCTTTATCATCATCATCAAAAATCGTTACCTCCTTCTTATTACAATAAATTTTTGCATCATGGTCCGAAATCCAATCCATACCGAGGATTATATCAAATTCAATCATGGGTATGACGATGAGATCAGCAGATAAAGAGCATTTATATGCCCTAATGGGGACAGATCCACAGAACTTTGTTGCAATGATACTTCCCTTAGGAGTTTTAACTCACAACTCCCTTGTTAGATCAAATTAGAAATATCTAATTTTCTTAGAAAACTGTGAAGATATGAAACAATGTGATGATCCAGAATCAAATAATGTATTTGCTAAACTTGAGGAAACCATTAAATTACCTGCCACCACGTCTTTCGGAGCTTCCACCTCAGCAGTAGTGATAGAATAAGCTTGGCCTTGATCCCTTAGACTTTTCTGAGGTAAGTTCCCCTGATGATTAGGACATTCATTTTCATAATGTCCCATCTCCCTGCAGTTGTAGCATTGAACATCGATAGCTTCTTTCTTCCCCTTTCAATCACGAGCTTGGTGGTCTTTTTCACCACACTTGTAACAGACTCTCATTCCTTTCAAGCAAGTATCAGGGTGTTTCTTCCCACATTTACTGCAGTATGGATAATCAACTTTTCCCTTATTCCCCTTATTTCCATTTCTAGAGTGGTCAGAAGATCTCTTCTTCTCTTGCTTTGCTTTAAAGTCGTAAGACTTAAAGAAATTTTTTTCTGTCTTGATAGCGCATGAGACAATATCTTTGTACAATGAGAAGGTTTGTGAGACTAATGCTCGATGGAGAAACAGTTTTAACCCATCAAAGAAATGATCAATCTTACTTCTTGGGTTACGTATATAATATGCAGCATACCTCGCTAACCTTGTAAAGTTAGCCTCATACTTTGCGACATTCTCATCCTCCTTTTGTCTCAGAATCAGAAATTGCCTTTCCATATCTGCTCGATGGTCACAAGGAAAGTATTTTTCTAAGAAAATCTCTTTGAACTCCCTCAATTCCATATTTGATACTTTATCATCTTCCTTTGTGTTTTGAATCAATGAACACCATTGATCAGCATCTCCAGTGAGGCAGTAAACTGTCATGATAACTTTTCCCTTTCACTACTCCCCAAGGCATGGAATATTTTCTCTAAGGAATTTATCCATTGCTCAGCTACTAAGGGATTTGAAATCCCATTGAATATTGGTGGTTTTTTCCCCATGAAGCGATCTAACATTGATCCTCCACGCTGTGGATCAGGGTTCTCCATACGGGTAAGGTTATTATTCATAACCTGAGTGAGTTGTCTCAGTATGGTGATTAGCTAATCAGCACCAGTTACATCACCAGCTCCACTATAATTATCTTGATCAGGAAGGAAATCCATACATGGAGTGCGTGCATTGATACGGTTTCCATTTCTTCCACTAGGCTTCATTTCTAAACAATGGCATACACTAGATTAGTTTATGAATTGCAATACATAAATCCAAACTTGTAAAACACTTAACATAAATTGAACAGTTTATGGATATAATCCATAATTATAAAAATGTTTTCTTTGAGGAAGTATATACTCATAAACCTTTCATAATGGTTTTTCAAGAAAATGAGAATTATCCTATGCATATCCCCTGGGAGTGTCGTAACCAAGAGTGCAGCAAGGCCCGTTGTCGTGCACTAGTTCCCGTTTGAGTCTAGCTCAAAGCGGTGTTTTTGGGTTTTACCCCTAGGTACATCTGTGCCAAACCTGCCTCTACCTACTCGTATTCATACAGGGATTTATTGCTCGGAAAACTCACAAAATCTCTACAATACCAAAATTCTAGGAAGTTATTCTATACTAATATTCAAAGTCTATCTTAGGGCTATGTGCTCTAATCAGAGTTTATCTAAATCTAGCTTCCAAGGTTTGTACTAAACTTCCTTTGATATTAACTGTAACACCCCAACCCCAGTTACCCAGATTCAGTGCATTATTACATAACATTGGTATGATTATAAAAGACCAAGTCTCGAAAGACCGATTAGTTTAGTAGCCTTGGAATCACTAGATACATTTATAAGTTTTACATTACATCATAAAGTGAAAAACTAGAACATCTTGTCTCCATAGAACACACTCATATCCCCTCATACTATCCCTGCAAGTCATTCATAAAATACTTCTTCGCATCCTGGGAAAAATAAAACTTAGAAAGGGGTGAGCTCATATGTCCAGTAAGGATAACAATATAGAGGAAACTTTTATAAATAAGCATAAACATTTAAGGCAATGTATAACTAAAACAAAAGCCTTTTAAACTTGAACTTCAGCATAATATGGCAGAAATAAAATGAAATAATTCCATTTACTTATTCACATGGATATTCTATTAATCGAATAATCACATGCAATATCAATAACCACTTTCATAATAATGGAATGCATAATGTCAGACTATCATACCACATAGTCAAGGCCTTGTGCCAAGACTACAAATAAGATTTTGTCAAGGCCTTGTGCCAAGACACTAGTTTGTCTCATGATACCTACTGATTCATCAAGGAGCTATAGCGGGCTCCACCCGTCACTTATTAAGTCCAATGCATTCCTCATATAAGCAGGTTTAAACATAACATAAACATTCATATTAAAACTAGCATACAAAATGTCGATACTTTATCTATAAACCATGAATCGTATTAAAATAACACATCCACGGTTAAACGTATCACAAAACCTTAAATATTATATGGAAGTTTTGTATCATAATAAATCAACTTCAAATAAGATTAAAATCCATCAAAGGATGTTGACATAAATGAAATCAAAACTATTTGAGAGAAATATCTCTTTTTTTTAAATCATTTAAAAGTCACATAATTATAAAATAAAACATTTACTTTGAAAATATTCTTATAAGCTTGTAAGAGAAGCTTTGACGATTTTATAATGGTGGAAAATATCCCCACCCACCGTATAAGTTAAAAAAACATTCTTACCTTAATTCTGTCGAAAAGGATAAAAAGCACCTTGTTTGGAAAACGATGGAAAGATTCCTTTATAAACATTTTATAAAAGGTAAATAAGGGTATAAATGACTTTAAATCATAATCTATAAAATAGTAAGAATGATTTTAAATACATTTTTAAGAAACATGGATGTGGATGATAAAGAGGTCCCAATAGATAATTACGTATAAACAACCTCGGATAATGAAGAGATTGTGAAATAAACTCTTACCATGTACTTTTCCTTGGTTGAGGGTAGGTTAACCTCCTTTATAATGGTTAAATAATTGTTATTAAATTATACAATAATCATATACATTAATATGATATCATATATGATCTTTTAACATTGCTTTGTTAATAATATCTTAGTATTATCGTCGTTTCGGGTGTTAACTTACTCGTTTTCTTTTATATGTTTTGTTACATAAGTCGTGTTTGTTATGGATAGGTTGTATCTTATTCATATACAGAATGATATAAAGTCCTTAAAAATTATTTTTAATCATAAAATGAGAATTATACTTGCATGGATACAATGGGGAATGAATCTCATCGCGTTCGTGGAGACGGTAGTCCGTACGTACACACGAGCGACAATATCATTCTTTTGATATTAAAATAATATATAATTGGATGGTATATCATATATACAGAATAATTATCATGTTATATTTATTATTTACATCAATTACACATCATTATCATACTCATCCAAGTAATAATGTTTTGAATAACAATTACACCACGACGTGGAGACGGTAAGACGTATGTACGCACGCATGGTGACATGTCATTCAAAGGATGGATAGAATACTGAATATGGTTGTAACATATTTATAATAATATCACAGTATATAGAAGATACTGGGGTTATTATTTTAGAATGGAAATAACAAAGAAATAATAAGTTGAAGAAGAAAGGAACTTGAAAGAGGGTGGTGAAAACATTACTTTTTCTTCGGGTTCTTCCTTTTGATTTGATCAAAAGGGATCCTTAGGTTGGATTTATGATCGAACTAAGGCCTCTAGGTTGAAGTGGGGGAAGTTGAGAGAATATTTGGGCAGGTTTTGGCCGAGCAAAAAGGCTTTGAAGGTGTGAATTAGAGGGAAGGGGAAGTGCCCTTTTATAAGAGGGGTGAGGGGCACCTTAGGAAAAGCTAGAAATGTTATTTTATAATAAATTCATATTCATTTTCTAATGGCTCCAAAGTTGATTATTTAAAGGTTAAGGTGGGGATAGGTCAAAAACAACTCAACCTATAGGTTTTAGACAGGTTTGGGTCACTTTATTAACCTTATCTTTTAGTTTTAACTCATAGTTAATTACTTTGACATTTACCATGTCTCTTTGTATTTTTATATTATATGGTTAATAAACTTACTATAAACTTCCAAGAGACCTCCAAGTGGTCCATTAATAATACACCTATCATTATATAAGTCCTTTGTCCAAACCTTATATTTTTTAGGAATAGAATATCAATTAATAATATAATATTTGTTTTAAAAACTCCTTTATGTCAATTTTGACACTATTTAATAATTGATTTTTGTTAAAGTATTAACAACTTTATTAATTCTAAAAAAATTCATTTAATCAATCCTAACATGTCATATTAATCAATAAAATTAATTGATGGCATCAAAACTTTCAAATTATATTTATTTTAACATTTACAATACCAATTATTTGATTCTTTTATTGATAAGGAAAATACTGCATCATTATTGTGTGATAAATAAATTTAATTATTCAATGTCTAAAAATTATAAATAAAATACCATTATGTATTAAATCTTTTTATCTTTCTAATGAATATTTATAGTCAAAAATATAACATATATAACCCTGTGTAAAAATTGTTTTTCTAAATGATATATGTTTATGTCATTTTTGTATTTACTTTAACTTAATTAATATAAAGTGTCATTATCACTTACAAGTGGATCCATGGGGTCCCAAAATTGACCCAAAGATGATCATGGTCGGACATGTATCAACCAATAGGGTTAGGAAACATTTTAGGGTAATTTATTTTTATTATAATATTATTATTTTTACCCTTATTTACCGGATTTACACTTTAATCATGGTAAATAAAATATTTACCGAAGTAATTATTCAAAATGTCTAAAAATAAAAGTTACCTATTTACACAATTTGAACCTCCTTATTCTAAATATGGAATCTATTTTTCTAAGTTCAAAACACATAAGTGGCATAAATTAATTTAAAATTAATTCTCGTTGTTAAAACAAAAAACGTGTTTTTAAGAGATAATAACTATCAAAAGATTGGCACTTGCTTATATCCAGTTTAAATGTGAAATTATGTCCAATGACCAACATTGGATTAAATGGTAAAAATATAATCTAATTATACTCTAAAATCACTCAAATTAATAATTTATCACTATTAATTATTTCAATTAAAAAAGTTGTTTTTAATTAAAATTTAGTAATTTTCACTATTCATCAAAATGTGAAAGTTATCCGAAAAGTACCAAAAATTCACCCTAAGCTAATTTCGATATTCCAAATCCAAAAATGAAGTCCATTTTGAAAGATAAAATGTATAAAATTTCAAAAGGTGGGTATTACTATTCATAACGGCTAGTTTGATTGGTTGTGGTGTGTTAGAACTCGATGTTGCATACAACACACGCTACCGTATTATTCAAAGAGAAGCGTACTGTGGAAGCTTGGGGTGTTACAGTATTTAAAGCCTTTGTCCTTGTCTCACACCTCATTATCACATGGGTATTTGGAGCCTCAGTTCATGTCTCATACTTTATATCACAAATGGGTATTTGGAGCCTCAGTCCTTGTCCCATGCAATAATAATCACATATGGGTATTTGGAGCTACAGTCTATGTCTTATACTTCTAATATAATATGGGTATTTGGAGGCTCAGTCCCTATCCCACACCTCAATATCACATATATCTAAATATCAAAAATATCACAATATCACTTAAATCACAATTTCACATACATCGAGGTCATGCATCATTAACCTTTTCATCAAACATTCTCATTTTAAGTGCACCTTTTCAATTTATCACAACAATCATAATTATTTACCTCTATCACATGGAATAATATGAATAAATCACTAATAAACCAATTAACAATGTTTAACCATATAATTCATTAACCCTTCAAGGTTAATCCAAACATCTCTTTTTATTCCCATTAATCAACCAATTCAACATTCCATTAATCAATCAATTTTGCAATCCCATCAGTTGATCAATTATACAATCTCATTAATTGATCAATTATAAAATACCATTAATCAATCAATTTAATGTCCCATTATTCACCAATTTCATAATTAAAATTACCAAATTTAATTTCCCAAAGTTCAACTCATTTCATAATCACATGGAAAATCAAATAATCAATTTCATAATTCCATAAATTAATTAATCGATTTATTTATTCAATTCAAGATTCAATTGCCAAATGTTCCAATTGAATTTTCAGAACACATACATGTAATTAGAATTCAAGACTATGGTAATTTAATTTAGACCACCTACATCAAGATTGATGACGAACGCTCGCCAACAGAAATCCCTAGTTAAAGCGGAACAACTGAGATCACGATGAATAATGAGATATAGATCCAAAATCCTAGACCCGAGATCAAAAATATTGGATATATCAAAACCTAGATCTAGATCCATTTCCATTGGAGGAAAACACATCTTTTAAGGATGAGATAAAGACAGAAGAGAGAGGGGAAACTAATCGGGATGAGAATCTCTTACCGGGAGAGGTGCAGATCTTCAATTTGGGCTTTGATTCATCAATAATGGAGGTTGGAATGCCTTGGAATCCATCCGGGAACCTCCAAAAATGAGATAAATAAATTTAGAGTTGACCTAGGGTGTTTTGAGATACAAAATGGGGGTTCATGAATTTTTTAATGAATTTTCGGGGGTTAAAATTCTTCACACACATGGTTTTCTATACGAGGCGCATGGTTTTCCCTAACTGTGTGCCGAACTGTGAGACTCCTCTTAGGGGGTTGTACGGTTACTACTGGTAGGGTTCATGGTTTGTAAAACCATTTGTCATCTATGTGAATCCCCTTTGTATGGGTTCGCATGGTTTTCTAGCATGGGCGCACGATTTGGGCCAACCATGCGCCAACCATGCACTGCCCCTCTTCTTCCCAAAATTCTCCAATTTCACCCCAAAACCCCCCCAAAGCAAAACCCAACAAAGATACACTCAAAACAAGGGTAAAAGAGTACCTATAAACGAGCTCGAGACATCTCCAAAAAAGGTCAGGATCGTACACATACTTCATAACTTTTACTAGTGATTTTAGTATATATGGATATGCCTACTTAATGATGTATAAGTTGAGTTCTTTTGATAAATTCAAGGAATACAAGAATGAAGCTAAGAACCAGATTGGTAAGAAGATTAATAAACTCCACTAAGACCGTGATGGAGAATATCTTAATCAAAACTTTATTGATTACTTACAGGAGTTTGGGATCTTATCTCAACTCACTCCTCTTTATACACCTTAGTGGAATGGTGTAAGTGAAAGGAGTAACAACACCTTGTTGGACATGGTGAGATCAATGACGAGTCATGCGAGTCTTCCATTATCTTTTTGGGGATATGCATTACAAACAATAGTACAAATACTAAACCAAGTGTCAACTAAAGTGGCAGATGGTATACCATACCATTTATGGAATGGAAAGAAACCCTTGTTATACGTACATGTGTGGGGTTGTGAAGTGTTTGTTAAGGCTTATTCGGGTAACAAACTTGCACCCTCAGGCAGAAAGTGTACCTTTATAGGATAACCCAAAGAAACAAGGGGTTATTACTTATACAACCCATCAAACAAAAAGTTGATAGTGGAAATACATGCCATATTACTTAAGAGGGGGCACATCTCTAAAGAGATAGTGGGAGCAAGATAGACTTTGATGAAGTTGAGGATCAAGGTACACAAGAGTTGGCACGAGAACAGATTCCACAAAGCCCCATGGAAGGAGAAACTATTCCAGAGAAACAAGTACTGTGTAGGAGTACAAGAGAGGTTAGAGAACCAAAATGGTATGGTCATCTAGTCACCGATGATGGTGAATCATTATTAATTGATAATAAGGATCCTCTAATCTACAAGGACGCGGTAAGTGGCACAAATGTTTCCAAGTGTCAATAAGCCATGAATTATGAAATGGATTTCATATACCAAAACCAAGTTTGGATTTTGATAGATCCTCCAGTGGATGTAAAGCCAGTTGGTTGCAAATGGATATTCAAGAAGAAACTGGACATGGAAGGACAAGTCAGTAGCTATAAGGGGCAACTGGTTGCAAAAGCGTTTAAACATCGTCAAGGCATTGAATCTGAAGAAACCTTTTCACCAGTTTCAATGCTGAAATCCATCAGAATTATACTTTCCATTGTGGCTTACCATGACTATGAGATTTGGAAAATTGATGTCAAAACATTCTTCCTTAACAAGAACTTTCATGAAGATGTCTACATGACACAACCCGAAGGGTCTGTGACTCCAAAGAATGTCAAAAAGATATGCAAATTGAAAAAAAAATCATTTATGGATTAAAGAAATCATTTAGGTCATGGAACATTAGTTTTGATGAAGCCATAACGGAATTTGGTTTCATAAAGAATGAGTGTGAGTCTTGTGTCAACAAACGGTTTAGTGGGAGTGCAGTCGTTTTCTTAATAGTATATGTTGATGACATAATACTTATTAGAAATGAAATATTAGTCTTACAATATGTTAATGTGTGGTTAAATAAATCCTTCTCCATGAAAGATTTGGGAGAGGCGGAAAATATTCTTGGGATCAAGACCCATTGTGGTAGATCCAAGAGACTGCTCGACCTAAGTCAAAGTACCAGATAGTGAAGAGATTTGGTATGGAACAATCCAAGAGGGGATTGTTGCCATCATCATATGGCATTCATCTTTCCAGGAAGATGTGTCCTCAGACACATGAGGAAAGAAATAAAATGGAAAGGATTCCATACGCGTCAGCGATCAGGTCGGTTATGTATGTTATGCTATGTAATAGGTTAGATGTCGTCTACGCATTAAGTGTGGTATGAAGATATCAAGCTAACCCATGTGGTCACCATTAGATGGCAGCCAATACTATCCTTAAGTATCTATGATGTACTAAGGATATGTACCTAGTTTATGAAGGATATGAGGAACTAGTCATCGAAGGATGTGCAGATTCTAGTTTCCAAACATATTAAGATTGCATGAAGTCACAAACGGGATACATATTCACTTTGAATGGAGGTGTTGTGAGTTGGAAGAGCTCAAAGAAAGTTGTGGTCACAGATTCTACAGCAAAGTTCGAGTATATTGCAGCTTTTGAGACAGCTAAAAAATTAGTATGAATGCACAACTTCATCAAAGAACTTGATATAGTACATAGCAGTAAAGATCTTATCACACTCTATTATGATAATACTACAGTGGTGGCTCTCGCAAAAAAGTCAAAGTCACATCAGCGGACGAAGCACATACTTTAGAAGTATCGTCTCTTGAGAGATTTTTCTCAGAGCAGTATTTCCATGAAAGACAATCTGACGAACCCCTTGACTAAAGTCTTGACTCTACAAAAACATGATTATCGTGTGAGGTCTAGCGGACTGACAATCATAAGCAGTTGGTTCTAGTCGAAGTAGGAGTTTGTTGGAGTTGGTGTTCTAGGACCAACTGTTTGTACTTTGATTGCATGTATATTCGATATATTGAATATTAATAAAACTTCTTATTATATATTGTTCATTATTCTACATGACTCTAATTAATAATGTCAGATAGTATACGTCACATTGATAAGGTCATAACAGTCCCCCACTATGATGAGAAACTTGAAGTGCTATGACAATATTCTTAAATATAGTTTTGTGGTCGAATAACGTACGATGATGGGACACATAGTATATAGACTCTCAGGTGCGAGTACTCAAAAGAGGATAAGGCTTCTTCATATGAAGTTCGCACTTGGTAATCTCCAAAAAATAGAAGATTACGAGAACAGACCCTCCAGTAGGAATTCTACATGTTTTGGTGTCATCGTATATTTCTATCTGTGAGCGTGTGTAATGGTCCTTAAACTTAAAGATTGGCATTAATGCATGTCATGACTCGCGCACTTAGATTTGCTAACAAAAATTGTAACGTCGTATGTTCGCGACGAGATAGGGCACGTTGGGTGCATCACGATTGACATGTCATTAATGGATAAGTCGATGAAGGATTTGTCTCTTCATCTTTATAGAAGTTAATATCTTGACCCTTTGATTGGAATATAATTGTCTCATTAAATTTCACGATCATGGTAAAACAATACATTTATTTTAGATAGTAAATAAAAACGTATCGAGCAAATAGGTTGGTAACACATATGTACAACTTGATTGATGAGATATTGTGACAAATGAATTATATTACACAATTAGCGTTCATATGTGGTTGTCGTCGTTGCGACATTAAGTTCTTTCTCTTGGGTAGCTTAACCCGTTGTTAGATAGTAATCTTGTACTTTAGGCAGCCCTACCTAATGTCAATGAGAAAGAATCATAGAGGGTCACACACTAAATGTTTATGATCTCGATTAAATTCCATTTGAATATAATTAATTGAATAAATATTATTCTCAAGACCGAGAGATGATTTTATTCACGTTTTATCGATCACAAATATTTATTAATGAATGAAATATTTAAATTAAATATTTATCCAGATGTTCAATAAATGATAGAAGAGTTTGAATGGACCAAGACTGTGTCCGATGATAAATATTAACTAACAAGCCTGTTAAATGATATTTGTTATTGCACAAGTTGGCACGCGCCACAAAATAATAATAATATTATTATTATTATTATGTGGTATGAGTTTTAGTAAATATTATAATATTATTTAAGGCTTGACATGCAATTAAATAATATTTTAACCTAAACTCCATCTCTATAAATAGACAGTTATGTTTATAGTGTATTGCATCCAAAAAAAATTGAAACTTGAGAATCGTTGCGCACAACAAAACTCACTTTCGACTCCTCCTTTCTCTCTTCCTCTCAAGAATGAGAAACACAAGAGTGGTCCCTTCAAGATTGAAGGATGAGCGATCAACACAAATAACGCAAGACAATCAACTTACCACGCTAACACTTGGAGATTGATTGACGTTGCTTGGAGATTAAAGGAGCATGTATGAATCATCGTTAGAGAGATTATATCCTTAGATCCTCACAGCGCAACAAAGGTAGTCTAAAAGGGACTTTTCGGACGATTGACATCTACATCAAAGAAAGAATTCTCATATCAGATATTTGTTTCTTCCGATATTAAATAAATTAATTATAAATTTGACGTATAAGATTTTTGCTTGGGGTTTCAGGAAACTCAATATTAAAAGAAATTTTAATATATCGTCCACTACCGCACACTTTCGTTGCCCCCGGAACCAACATTGTGTACATATTGATTCTATTGGTGATAGATTGGACATTTCATGGGTTTGATTCTGCTACCAATTTCACCGGTTCAACCCCCAAAACTCATCATTTTTTACATTCAATCATTCTTCTATGTAATTTCTTTCTTTGATAAGCATGATCATTTTCTTGTTGAATGACGAATTGTTTTTAATGCTTGAACTAGTTACTTAAATTCTTTCTTAATCATGGAATGAGTTTGATTTATTTTATTTAAATATGGTTTTGATCACATAGTTATTAAACGAGTTAAAGTACTTGACCAAAATAAAAGAAGAATTTAATAGTTAGAGAACAAATGTCAAGACAAGGATTTGTTTATATTCAATTCTGACAAGAGCATAATTCTCCATTAAAGATTTTAGATGCCTCTCTATCTCATGATTTTGGATTTACAAATTCTCATCACACTCACCATTCAAAGTTCTTTCGTTAGATTTAGATTTACATTAAATCATTTAAAATAATTGTCTTGACTTTTGAACTAAAGTTTTATGCTAGGGCTTAAACTATACTATACCTTTGTAGTTTTAGTTTTAAGGAAGAGTAATTATAATTTCTAAAGTTGATTCACCGAGAGAGTTAACGACGTTTTATGGGCAGTTCAGAATTTGGATGGATTCATAAAGAGTTGTGAAGTTTTGCATAAAGTCTAAAAGGTTTTAGTGCAAGTTGGAGATTGTTGGATAAGTGCACTAAAACACAAGAATATAGCATGGTGAGAGTCACTACACCTGAGTTTTGTATTGTGAAAAAAACAGCGTGGTGAGAGTCACAACGCTGTTTTTTGTATTGTGAAAAAATAAGCCTGATGTAGTGAATATCACAATGTCATGTTGCACGGTTATTCATGGCATGTGATATTTGATTATCTTGCAATTGATTGTTATTGTAGGCTTGTAATGCACCATTTATGTTAAAAGTGGTTTAGCATTCAGATAAATGAAGCAAACGTTGTCCTTGTTATAATGTTGGAAGTCCAAAGTTTGGTTGAGCGTGATGAACTCTTGAAGCAACATCATCAAATGAAGCTACTTTTGAAAAGGAACACTTTCTTGCCTACGATTACATAACATAGACCCACGTGGCATGAAGTAAAAAATACATTACTATGCAATTTGAACCATAAAATTGTTATTAATTCTAATCGTTGGGTTATATTATTCCAATAATTTTCTTCATAGTAATAATCACATAAAAAAAGTTTACTCACGATCAAATTGTCAATAAGATGATAGTTAATAATTTGACATTCTTCCATTAATAATTTATAAATTTAAATCGATTAAATTTTAATTTTAAAAGTGTTAAATTTTGCATTGAATATAGATTTGTTGTTCCTAATTAGGTATTAATTCATACTTATTTAATTAATTACTTAAATCATATTTTATATTAAGTGTCTAAAAATAAGTATTTATTTAGTTTAATAATTCTTAAATTTTATTTCTCATATTTATTTTCAATCACGACTTTATGTAATATAATTTTCCCTTACATTTATTTTAATTATTTTTTATAATACATTACTATCAATAAATAATTTTTTATTATAATGATATTTTACAACGTTATCTATTTTAATTTTCGTCTATTTTAATTTTTTTATATTTATTTATGTCTACATTAATTATACCATACATTCACTAAATTTTAATTATATTTTACAGTGACTATAAATAAATAAATATTTATTTTAATGTTTTTTAAATTTAATTTATTTTATTTTATTGGACATTTTAATTTACAATATTTGATTTTCTTAAATTTTTCATATAGATTAAATTACATACGATACAGTATCATTATAAATAATATATTTATGATATAAATTACATGAATTTTAATGATCATTTTTTAATTGATGACGGACAGTCATTGCATTTTTAAATAAATAATTACAACGATAAGTAAATTTAAATATATTATAAAATAAAAAAAAGTAAAATTAAATATAAAATCATTAAAATGAATAAAGAAAATAAAATATTTTAAAATTACGCGTTTTGAAATAATTTTGGGACGTGGCGTAAAGATCAAGGAGCGCGGGTGCCAGAGGTTTAATTAATAAAAATGAAGCGAAATGTTGACTTTATGTGGGTTGGTGGGGAACGGACGGTGGTTCCGTCCGGTTGCAATTACGTACCCATCATCAGAGCGTTGCCTTGAAGCCAGCTCATCTGACTCACACCTGACTCGGATTTGGGACCCACGCTCTGACCATCTGCCCCCTCGATTCTCTCCCATGCCGGGCTGCCTCCTCGTTTTATAATAACATAACTACGCTATTTCTATGTTATAATTTACATGCACAAATTCAAAATATATATAAAAAAACTATATATTATCCAAATTTCAAATAACAAATAATTTTTTTACAAATATATAAATAATTAAGCTCAAAAAAATTATCAATCCATATACAGATCTCACTGTGTATTTTGAAATACTTACATTTAAAAATGAAGTTAGTACATTGTAAAAAATAAACGATATTATCATCACTAAAAGATGACTTTTCTCGCACTGTATTTTGTGTTTACCCCCTCTTATTACGGTTAAAAATGTTTATAAAGGCAGTCTTTAATGAATAAAGGTCGCCATTTATCAATATTTTTTTAATGCTGAAAATCAACTGCATCAATTCATTAATGGATAACAACTATCTTTAATAGCAAAAAGTCATAAAAAATAACCATTTTCAGCATACAATCAATGCATAATAGGTATATTTACAATAATTACAAATACAAAAAAACTACAATACATGAATGCGCACATGTTGTTAAAGAATTAACTGTTTGTTGACTTTATCTATACCAAAGAAGCTTATTTGCAGTTGATACAATTTTCATATATAAATAATAATAAACAATATTTTTTTTATTAATACTGCTTAAAAATGAAAATTAACTATTAACTTTAATTGATAAAGATGAAAGCATTAAATTATAAAATACTAAAAAAGAAGAATACGCTAACAAAGAAGAAAACAGTAAAACCTTAAATTATCCTTGGTATGATATAAAACACTAATAAAGAAGAAAACATTAAATTATCTACTTATTTCAATCTTTGAGATAATAGATAACTTCTCACACAAAACTTAATATTTCCAATATAATGATATCTTCTAAGGTTAGAAGATATACAATTATAAGTGAAAAAGAAATACTTGTGCTGGATAATAAATATACTCTAATATGTGCTTGTCTTTTTCTTAGATCCTCAGAACTTTATCATTGCAAAATAAATTTCTTTGCATATGAGAAAATTCTCTTCTTGAAATGAAATGTTCAAGATTTTCATTCAATTAGAAGAGAAATTATGCATGTTTATTCCACACAAATCACACATCGAATTGGTTGTTTTTTTCCCCTACAAGCCAAAGACAGATTAGCGAAGACTTCATTTTAACGCCCTCCTCTTCAAGTGCAAATGTTACCTTGATGGGTCCACCCACTTTATCAATGGGTTCTGGCCTCCTTTCAATGATAATACTATTGATCCTCATGCATGTGTATGAACGCACAATTATAGATCAGGGTAAGGGAATTACGTGCTTTTAATAGCATTAACCAAAAAGCGTTGATGAAACTCATATTTATTAGCGAAAGTGCATCATTTATCAGTATTTTTTTAGCATTGATAAAGGATATCTTTCTCACCACTGTTATTAGCGCTGATAATTTTTTTAATAAAAAATATTATTAATATATGTAAAATTATTATATATATATATATATATATCATGAATTAGTAATGATATTCATGGACATGATTGACATTATTTATATTCATATATTGATGTGTGAGTATAATTGACGCTATATGATCATAAGTTTATTTGTGGACATTATTTTAGGTTGCTATGTTCCAAATGTTAAGATTACCTATATTATGATTCATGCATATGTTTTGTATTCACGACTCATGAATGTTCATTTATACATTGACACCCTTATTATTCATACTTTCCATATATGCGATGACTCGTTTTTTATGATTTATACTTTAGTAGGTATGATTCATTCATGTTATACCCATGAACTCATTATATTCTTATAAATACTTATAAAATTACAATAAACATATTTAAATAATAAATATATTTATTATATTTATAATTATAAAATTTTAACTATATATAAATACTTTTTAAATATATTTAATTTTTTTAAAAAATTATTTATGAAATTATAAATTAGTAAATATATATTTAAATAATTATAAAATTATAATAAATATATTTAGTATATTTATAATTATATATTAATATATATATATATAATTATATACAAATAATTTTTAAAAATATGTATTTATAATTATAAATATAAATAAATAAATACATATTTAAATAATTATAAAATTATAATAAAAATATTTAAATAATAGATATATTTATTATATTTATAATTATATATAAATACTTTTAAATATATTTATTTATAATTATAAATAAATAAATATCCTAATTATAAAATTTAAATAAATATATTTAAATAATAAATATAGTTATTATATTTATAATTATATATATTTATATATTAATATAAGTATATGTAATTATATAAATATACCAAAGTAGTGTGGGCCATGAGATGTTATTTTATAAATATATTTATTATAAAATTACAATAAATATATTTACTATAATTATATATATTTATTTATATATTAATAAATATATATATAATCATACATATTAGGTGATTGAGGGTACAATTACACTAAACACACACACCACACACACATACCGGAAAGACAGACCATAGCCCCCCAGAGGACAACTCACTCATCAAGTCTAATTTATTCAATACATGGCTCATAGGCACAGTGAGCATGAAAACCCATTACGTGACCATGAATGCCCAAATTTTTTACCCGAATGCCCGCTGATGAATAGTGTTGTTATAGCACCCAGACCGCTACAGTACCGTCAATGCTACAGTCCACCGCTGACACAATGCTGCTATAGTACCCTGCAGCCCATTACGTGACCCTGAATGCCCAAATTTTTTACCCGAATGCCCACTGATGAATAGTGTTGCTATAGCACCCAGACCGCTACAGTACTTGCTACAATGCCCTCAATGCTACAACCCAACGTCGATACAATGGTGCTATAGTACCCTGCGCCCAATAAGTTTGGAACCCCCAACCTCATGTAGTATTACAAGGTTGCTCTACCACTAAACCAAACCCCAACTACATCACACACACATATAAATATATAAATAATAATAATAAATATATTTAAATAATAAAATATTTTTAATAATATAAAAATATATAATTATATAAATATATTTATAGAATTATTATAAATATATTTAAATAATAAAAATATTTATTTATTTAGATCTTTATCAGAGTTAGAATTTTAGCGCTGATAAATACTCGTTTTATCAGCGCTTTTTTAGCATTGATAAAGAGTAGTTTTATCAGCGCTTTCTATATTAACGCTGATAAAACTACTCTTTATCAACGCTTTTTTGCAAGTGATGATAAAAGCCTCATGCATTCTTATAAAATGAACCCTAACATATTCACTATTTCCACGCGCCTTCAAACTTTCACGGAATCGTAGTGTTGCCATCGCCGCTCTCGCTAACGTTGCTCCATGCCTTCACCTTCACCGTTGTCGTCGTCGTTGTTCCCTGCCCTCGCCGCTCTTCATCAACAAATCAACGCCACTTTAAGGTGAGAGATTATTTCTTATCATCTTTAATCGTTTCTTCCATCTATGTCTTTACTCCCTCCAACCTTGATGAATGTCATTTGGACCGGATTCACCTCCTTAGTTATAGACCCGCACAATACTTGTGCACTAATAATGTATTGGTTCATTTAATATTAATTTACATTTCCTATATTGGAAGATTGTCATTTTGATAGGGGTTTGAACATAGGTTCATTAAAGATTCCGTGGAATAAGTGTCATGCACATATGTACTCTGTGTCAAGTGGTGGTAATTATATGTTTTAACTCTTACAAAGACCCGAGAAATATAAATTATATGAGTTTTTAAGATTTTAAATTAAATGATTAAATATTATCATGTTGTAAATGGATTTGAAAGGTGTAAGGTTTAATTTTTATTGATTTGAATGAGTATATGGATTTTTTGCAGATTATGTTAAAATGGTGATAATGTGTTATGTATTTTTCATAGGAAAATTTAAATATTTCATAATTCAGTTTTTATATAAATTAACGATGAATATGTTCATTTGTACCGTGTCTCAATATTCGTGAATTGATCTTAAATGCCATAGGTGTATTTTTACGATTTTATTTGCATTGGGGGATGACTGGTGCGTTTATATTTAGTTTTTCTTTATTAGAAGTATATATTAATTGTGATGGGCGTTTTTTTACTATGCGTTGTTTGGTTATTAGGATATCGTAATATTTGACAAACTCAATGCTAATTTAAATGTAGTTTAACAAGAATATAACATAGGTTAAATGATTAGCTATAATGGTGACATATTTGGTTAAATGATTACGACACACTTTCTGATTATTGCGATTCTTTATTTGCATATACATATATCAATATATTTCTTTTGTTTAGTTATGCGAATTTACTTTGTTAATAGTGTTTGGTAAAAAATGGATTGTATATTTTCTTTTTTTCAATATTTATCTTTTTTTAAGATCTGTGTTTGGGTAAAATCATTATTTTCATATTTTAAAGTATAATATCTCATGATATTATATGCCCTTTAATGATTTATAGAAATATATTATGATTCCATTTTAGTTTTAATATGATATTTCTTTCCTGCTCTTTTTTTTCATTTGATTTTGATCTAACCACTTTATGAGCCATTTATATGTCCCCCCTTGTTAAGAATTTGATATCTCTCCTCCTTTTATTTCCCATTTCCATAGAGAATCGTATAAAAGATTATTTTTAGAAGAAATACCTATCTAGAAACATTTTTGAAAGATATTATTGTTTATTACACATGATTCACATTTTTTTGTTTTATTAAGGGATGGATCCAAGAGGAACCAATATAACAATGAGTGTGGTGGACAATGAGGTGATTGTCCCAATATGAAATCAAATGGGAAGAGAGTTGGAGTGAAAAACATCATGATAATACTTACTCAACATTCTTAAGAAATGAATAATAATATGAACCATTTCAAACTCCCAAACATGCTAATGATGAAACAACTCATCATGGATTCATTCATGCGACAATGCCCTCTAACCGTTTGAGTTCCTTTGATCAACTAGTTTTGAAGAAATGGATAGCCATTTTGAATTTGGAAGGTGAAGTAGATAGATGATGGGTGATGATTATGAATGTGTGGAAAAACGAAGAAGTTTATAGTATGAAATGAGAGGTGTTTAAGGAATTATTATTCCCCAAATATTTTTCCCGAACTACTCACAACTAAATAGAGAGAGATTTTTTTTTAAAAAGTAGTTTGAATCCATTGGTACCTATAAATGAAACCCCATGAGACTCGTAAGGTACACCTAGAGTTTTTATGTTAACCCTAAAATCAAGATTGATGGTTTCATCAATGGACTAAAATCGAATAATTTTATACTTCTATACTTTTATAAAATTTACTTTTATATATTATAATTTTATACTTTTATAAATTTGTAAAGCGATATACTTTTATAAATTATGTATACTTTTATAACATATATGTACTTTTATACAGTTTTATAAATTATTTACATTTATAAATTATGAATATTTCTTTAAAATACATATTCTTTTATCAATTATATATAATTTTATACTTCTATATACATATATAATTTTATATACTAATAAAAATATATATACATTTTTAATTTATACTTTTATACATGTATACTTTTTTCAATTTATCAATAGTTTAATACTTTTATACTTTCATAAATTTAACGTGAGTGTTGAAAATATTTTAAAAAATATAATAATTTCTTTTTTTATTTATGAAACCATTATTACATTTAATACCTATATTTTATATTATGAAAAGGTTTTTCAAATAATATACCCTTTTTTTCTTCATATTTCCATTATTACATTCAATAGTCGTATTTCATCAGTTTTTATAATGCAAACTTGATTTTATACTTCATTTATACTCATACAAAAGGGTTTTGATCATTAAAAATATGAAATAAATTATCGATTGATCACTAATCCTTCATGATGATATTTCTATCATTTAATCTTCTAATGACTCATTTATTCTACCTTAAAATATTTTCATTCCCATTGTCAAAAAGTTGAGAAATGCTCAAGGGATTGTGCCTCAATCCATCAACAAAGAGAACATTATTTGATCCAAAATTCTTCACTATAATTTTTGTGCTTCCTACACCATTCAATTGAAGTGAAAAATGTTTTTTAAAAGTGAAATATCCTCCATTATATCTATAAAATTCCTTCAATAAGTTTTTGTTTTTGATCATGCGGGATGATAAACCATTTTTCAATCTTTCCATTTTCTTTCAAGCAATTCATGAGATCCATCTTCAATTTAACATCTTTTGTGTATTTATTTTGTTAAACATTAATATTATCGAATCAAATAGGATGGATATGAATAGAGAATGGATGGATGCCAATCGCATGACAAAAGTGTATGAAGATGGGGTGAAGGAGTTCATCAAGTTTGCAAAAGATCATGCATATGACCCTTCTCAAATTCTTTTTCCATGATTATATTGTTGTTATTCAAGACTAATTAGTCCATAGGAGTTGGAAGAGCACTTGATCTGTCATGAAATTGGTCAAAGTTATAAATGTTGGAATAAACATGGGGAAAAAGTGAATGTAGCTAGTGACTGGGATAACACTGCGTTTTATAGATCATCTGATATGATTACAAGTACGAACAATGAAAAATATTTCATCGAGGATGTTATTACATGTGTGAATGACGATGAATATCGCATTGAGGAAATGACAACGACAATTTAAGATGAACTTCATAATTTCCCAAAATTGTTTGAGAAGTTAAAGAGTTGTGCAAAGATGGTCATTGTATGATGGTCGCACTAAATATACAACATTGTCAGCCATACCAAAGTTGTATAATTTAAAAGATCACAATAGATGGAGTGATGCCAGTTTTACTGAACTACTTACTCTCTTGAATGATATGATCCCAGAAGATAACGAGCTCCCTAGCTGAACATATAATGCCAAACGAATGCTACATTCGATGGGTATGATCTCTGAAAGAATATATGCTTGCCCAAATGACTGTATACTATATTTTAAGGACCACAAATCACTTAAAGAATTCCCAAAGTGTGGTGATTCTCGATACAAGAAAGATGAATTGGGTCATACAAAATTTGTATGGTACTTTCCAATCATTATAAGGTTTAGGCGCCTATATGAAAGTGAGGATACTGTAAACCAATTGACATGACACACAAATACAAGAAATAAAGATGAGAAACTTCATCACCTGAAAGAATCTCCTCAGTGGAAGAGAATTGATCCTGAGTATCCTGAATTTGGAAATGAGTTGAGAAACCTTTGTCTTGCTTTATCTATAGATGAGGTGAATCCTTTTGGTTTTCAAAGTAGCACTCACAATATATGGCTGATTATGTTGGTAAATTATAACTTTCCACCATGGTTATGCATGAAATGAAAATAAATTATGTTATATATGCTTATATCAAGACCAAAACAACTAGGTAATGATATTGATGTTTATTTTAATCCATTAATCGAAGATTTGAAATTATCACGAGATTTAGGGGTTACGTTGTATGATATTTATAGAAATGAAGATTTTACATTGAGAGCCATGTTGTATGGAACAATAAATGATTTCTCTACTTATGGAAAAATTTTAGGATATAGCATTAAAGGAACTCAAGGGTGTCTCATTTGCGAACAAGATACACGGTCAATTAGGTTGAAACCTTCACCGAAGAATGTATTTCTAGGACACCACGAATTTCTACCCGATGAGATAAGTATCGATCTTGGACAACATCATTTGATGGAAGTTCAGAAGAACATACAACACTATCTCCACTAATAGGTTATCAACTATTTGATAAAGTAAAAGATATGAACACTGCTTTTGGTAAAACATTTTCGAAAAACCTTACGAAAACCAGTTGGAAAAAGAGATCATTTTTTTGAATTACTATACTGGAATTGTATGCCCTTTAAACATTTTCTTAATGTTATGCATGTTGAAAAAATGTATGTGATAGTGTAATTGACACGTTACTAAATGAACCATACAAAATAAAGGATGAAATTAAGGCTAGGTTGGGCATGGTTGACATGAAAATATGGGAAGTATTGATGCCATTGAAGGGTGAAAAATAAACCTTTCTTTCTCCAACTTCTTACAATCTTTCCAGGTAGGAGAGATATCAGTTTTGAAACTTCTTGAATGATGTAAAAGTTTTAGAGGGGTATTTATTGAATATCACAAATACCATGTTAATGACTAATTTAAAGTTAAAGGGCATGAAATCACATGACTATCATGTTTTGATGTAATATTTAATTCTTATAGATTTACATTGCATTTTTACTAAGAATGTCCATCATAAATTAACCAAGATCTATTTCTTTTTCAAATCCATATGCAACAAAGTTATAGACCCAGTGAAATTTCCAACTATGAAAAAAGAAATTGATGTCATATTATGTGAATTGAAAATATTCCTCCCATAATCATTCTTTGATATGATGGTTCACTTGGTGGGAAAGATTCGGCTATGTGGTCCTGTACATCATATATGGATGTACCCCATTGAACGATATATGAAGATTTTTAAAGGGCATATCAAAAATCAAAAATTGTCTAGAAGGTTGTATTTCAGAGTGATATATTGTTGAGGAAGCTGTTGAATTCTGTACCGACTACCCGTCTCGTGTGAAAAGCATTGGTCCACCAAAATCTTGTCACATTGGGTGGCTTGTGAGTGAAAGAATTTCTAAAAGAGATGTTGTCACAATCAATATTACATATCAGAGGTCCGCCTTTATGTTTTTCATAATAGTTTAGAGGTTGCCCCATATTTTGAAACCCTCAAAGAAATTTTTAGGCATTTGAATCCATCAAGGGTTGAAAGGTGGATATATAATACACATAATAAACAGTTTATAAGATGGTTTCACGACCATATTTTTAAGGAGTCAGATGAAAATATGGATTCAATTTCAGAACGACTTCAATGTCTAGCGAGAGTGTAACGACCTAAACATTTGTTAATGAAAATCCCTCTTGATCTAATTAAATGTCTTAATATGTTAAATGGTTATACAAAATATGCACTTATTTTATTTTTGGATTTTAAAATACCATTAATAATTGTGACCGTTGCTTTTGTAGCCTTTGAACAGTGATCACATGATTAGTATAAATATGGGCTTTAACAAATCCAATTTACTCAGACAAAGGAAGCGATGACCTCATCCAGTAGAATTTCTCCATACGAAGCCCATTTGTCGGAGCTTGGAAAAGAGGTGGAGTCATTGGGCTTCGCTCTTAACCAAGCCCAAGTTGAGCTTCAATAGGTTAAGCTCGAACAGAACTGCCTACGGGAGAAGTGGAAGTTAATAGATATCACCACGCGAGCAATGTTATCCGAGCCATCCCAAGAGTCTGTCACCATCGCACACCTCACCCTTCGGTATTATGCGGGTGTTTTAAGGGGTTATTTAACAAGACCCTAGTACTATGTTTATGTATATTATTTTTTTTGTATATAATAATGAATATACTTTCATTTTATTATTGTTACCTTGTAAATAGTTTTTAAAGCACAAATAGTGTTTTTAGTTAATATTAAAAATAAGAAATCTATTTTGATGAATTAATGGATTTTTGTATTAAATAATATTTTAATAAAATATTTTTATTATTAAATTAATTTTTATTAAATATAAATGATCGTATAATTTTATGAATGCAATTGTAATTTTTATTAAGGTTCGAAAGTCATTTTTGTCAAAACCCATGAATTTTCGATAAATGTCGATTTTTATTTTTAAAAGTGAAAATTAACATATTTATAAAAGTATTTAGATAAAATAAATATTATTTCTGGAATGAGGATGTCGAAATTATCCAACGTTGAACTTTTCATAATTTTCTGAGTCAAATTTTTGGGTAAAAATTAAATACCGTTTAAATATATAATGTGTTTTATAACATCATAATGACCCAATAATGATGTAATAAAATACTATAAGCCTTATGTTCGGCCAATATATGTTTTACCATTAAAATAATGTGATTTTGGTTTTGTTTGACTTATTTTACAAAGCATTAATGGACCCTTCAAGACTTATTAAACATCTTGTCTTTTTAAATTGTTTTACTTGGGAGTGTGACTAACCTCTACATAAGAAACCCCATTATTTTAAGAATTTAGGACTTTGTCCTTATAAAATATTGTTTTCCACTTCCCTTTGCCAAAAACCATGGGAAAAAACCATGGTCTGGTTTGTGGTTTGGATTAGTTTAATATGAGGTGTCCCAAACCTAAACAATAAAGAATTCCCTCACATTTCCTATATAAACGCACCCAATCTCCCACTTTATCCTCAATAAAAGCATTTTGAGTTCATCCAACCTCTTCCCTAATCTCTCTAGAATCCCCCCCAAGGTGCCCCAAGCTCCCAAGAAGCCTCTCTGAAGCCTCTCTGAAGCCTTTGGAAGCACACTTCCAAGTAAGGGTTTTTCTTCCTTTCTAATTTTTGTCTAATTTTCTTTATGTTGTTATGCCCTTTTAATTTCAATTATAAATGTTAGGGTATGATTTTTAAACTCACACATACTTCCATATTTATTTTTGAATGATGGTATACCCCTTTCTCTCTCATTAAAAGCCTCCCATGTACACCCGTCACTATGCCGAAATTCCGAAAGAAATTTCTCTCTCCTCATTTACATTTAAGAAATTCTTTTGTATCATGAATCTAAATTCAATTAAATTTGTTGGGACATGTATTTATATGACCCCCTTACTGTACATGTCATGTAAATATGATGAGACACCCCTTTCTCTCTCATCAACCATTTTTATGAGTTCTTATGTCACGTCGTTATGCTGCCAAAATTGCACCGCGTTTTTCCAAGACAAAGTCATTGTGTAGTGAATACCGTGCCCATTTATCTATCAAGGGTATTCAAATTTATGCAAATTTACTTATTGTTTAAAGAGTTTCATGTATTTATTACACATTTATTTATTGTGGAATAAATGATTATGTCGAATGATTCAATGTTTTATGATCCATGTGGCACACTTATGCATGAAATGAAATGTTTAAGAAGGGTGTGCCCTGATAGCGCTCCAATGCATTGAGTAAAGTATAGTATCACAATATGTTATGTGCAATGGGTGTTGACTCATTCTAATTCAAGTGCAATGAGGGTTTACTCATGCTTCATGTGCAATGAGGGTTTACTCATGCTTTATGTGCAGTGAGCCTCGACTAATGCTAATTCCATGTTAAGCGTTGTTGCCACATTTACATGTTATGATTATCATGCCTTTATGTTTATGCTTCTCTTGTGCTCTATTGATATGCCTATTGTCAAAAATGTATTGTATTCCTCATGTTATTCCATGTTTATTCCCTTACTGGGCTTTGTATCTCACCCTTTTCTTATGCACGTCCTCAGGTTATCCCATGCAATGCTAAGTACAAGGGAATGTAGTGGTCATGTAAAGGAATTTTTCAATAAATATGTTGCATGTTTCATGTTTTAAGTTGTTATGTAATGATCATAAGCCCCAAAGACACTAGACCTTTCGATCTTCTATGTTTTATCAAGTGAAGTTCATGTAATAAATTATGTTTAATTGTGTAATAAAAGATCAGGGTAGTCATACAGAGGACCAAGTGTGTAGGTATTATCTTATAATGATTATGTAATTAATGGTTATACGTTCTATACAAATGAACAAGATGAAGACAGTACCATGAAAAATAATGGAGTTACACTTGTGGATGAAGTGATGCATGTTTTTGGTACTAAGGATAGAAATCAATTTATGTGAATATGTCATATTTTGGCATCATCAAACAAATATGGGAGTTGGATTATAAAATATTCCAAGTGCCAATTTTTCAATGCAAGTGGGTTGATAACAAGAGTTCTGTAAAAATAGATGAATTGAGATTCGTGAAAGTGGATTTTAGTAAGGAAGGGTACAAAGATGAACCATTTATAATGGAATCACATGTAGTACAATTATTTTATGTTCCAAATCCTACAAACTGAAAGCATTCAATTGTTCTGTTATTGACCAAAACCACTGAAGGGTCAGATGAAAGTTCAAATGAGGATGACCCTTTCATTGGGATGTTGTAATCATTTCCCAGTGGTTTCAATATAGATGGGGGTTTGTACGTCAGAGGAGAACACCATGAAGGGATTTGGATACTCGATAGAGGGGTAAAATCTCTTCAACCTTTAAAAAAATAGAGTTCAATAATCAAGTTATATTTTTTTGTAATATACATTACATTACCTCATGTTATTATTTTTTCACTACTACATTTATGTAATATAAATTAAATGTTAAACCACTTCTATAGATAATGACTTCTTCACATGTTGATGCTCCCAATCTTGAGGAATAACACGTTTCTCAATCTACTACTACTCCTAGTGCAAAGGAACAACGAACTTCTTCACATTATAATACTACCAATCTAGAGGAAAAACATATTGATGATATTGAATATAAGGAAATGGTATATGGTGAAGAACTAATACTATAGAAAAAACGGGAGCGTTGTAGCGTGATGGTGTTAGCAAAAATTATCAATACAAAAAACAAAGGTGTCAAATTTGAGGTCGGATGGAATGTGCATGACCAGACTGTTAACCCCAACAAGGCTATATTCAGTAGTTACATCAAGATTATCACTCATAAACATGTTCTGATTGATGCATATTCATAGAACCATGTTGTTCTCATGCTTAGGGCACTGATTTGGGAAGAGATTACAGTAACATTATGACATCCTTTATTTATTTTACTAAAAAATAAAATAACGAAACATTGATTTACTCTTCATCATCCTTTTCAACGTTCATTTATAGTAGATAAATCCTAGAAGAAATATGTATTAATGTTTTCTAGAAGGATTTAGAGAGGCTTCCACACAATTATAATGATATTTCATATTAAAGATACTAAAGGGGAAATAAATCCACAGCCACCACTTATGTATGTACACCTGATAGGCTAAGAAGTGTGGGATACATTTACTGGTCGTCATGTAGAGATATATTTTTAGGTACATTGTGGATGATAATATATTATTTGATAATACATGTATTCATCACTTTGATTGATTTTTTTAATCTATGAAACAACAACTGAGTGATGGAAATAAGGAATGGGAAACAAAACCAAAATACCCCTACCATAAAGTAAGGATGAAGTATACTTCACTTGAAAAAAATTGGAATGTATTTTAAATCTACCGTAATACTTTTATGTGACCTGAAACAATAACATAATTATATTCCTCTGTTTATATACAGATTGATGAATCTAAATCCAAAGACACTTCCATCATATATTATGTGCTATGAAAAGAGGAATGTGTAAATAAAGATGATATAATAATAGATAAAAACACAAAAAAAGTGCGAGAAACATGTGTAAGTATGACATAATATTTTTTTTATTTAAATCTCTATTACATAACAATGATTACTTATTTTCCTATATTTTTCATTTGACTTAGACACATGAACAATCAACACCTGTACCAGATGAACACCTACTATCGGTGGCCTTAAAGTGGCCAGAATAGCATGACTATGTCATAGGTGTAGGTTTTGGGATGATACCCTGAACACATTTTGAGAAAAAAAAACAATCAAAGGATAAAGATAAAGAAAAGGAAGAGATGAAATCAAGATTAGCTTCTCTTGAATAAAAATTTCATTAGTAAAATGAGTTTCTAGTAAATTTTATGGGGGGGGGGGATCAAAGAGAAAAAAAACTCAAGAAAAACCATTGAGTGAAGATCCCACCCCACCCCACCATCTTTAAGGCGATCCATTCCCCACAAAGATCTCTCTTAGATAAGGTAATCAATATTCTCATAATTTTTTCTGTGAAATGTGAATCAGACAAACACTGATACCTTTCTTATACTAATATTCTATAGGGTAAAAATGAATGTGATTTATATCTATCAACACCCACCCATCACCTTTTTGTGAGGGATACCGTGTTCAATATCCAAGAAGACAGTCTACATGTAACACCCCGAGCATCCACGATACGCTTCTCATTCAATAATGCAATAGCTTGTATTGTACGCAACTTCGAGTTCTAACACACCGCGACTAATCAAAGTAGCCGTTATGAATAGTAATACTCACTTTTTAAAATTATAGAAATTTTATATTTCAAAGTGGACTTCATTTTTGTATTCGTAATATCGAAGTTATCCTAAGTTGAATTTTTTGTAATTTTCCGAGAACTTCCAAATTTTTATGAATAGTGAAAAATACTTAAAACAACTTTTTTAATCAAAATAATTTATAGTGATAAGTTGTACTATTGAGTAGTTTTAAAGTATAATTAGAATATATTTTTACCATTTTATCCAATGCTATTCATTAGAATTAATTTCACTTTGAAATTGGACATAAACAATTGTCAATCTTTTGATTGATATTCTTTCTTCAAACACGCTATTTGTTGTGACAGCGGGAATTAATTAGAAAATTAATTAATGCAACTTATATGTTTGGAATTTTGCAAAATATATATCATTTTTGAATTCAGAATATCAATTATAGATTAGGGTAAAATTTTGGCACTATTCTGAAAAACATCAATTTTTGATGAATAGTGAAACCACTAAGTGGTAGTTAAATAACTGATTTTTTCATTTAAATGAAATATTACCACTTCTGTGATTTGAATTTCAAAAATCCGACATACATGGTTGTCATTAGGAAGTAAAATGTGGTTCAATGGGATTAAAATAATTTTTTGGTGAATAGTAACTTTTAAGTTTAATTAATCGCGATTAAAGGTAATTAGTGAAATTTAAGGTAAAAATGATATTATAAAAATATTAAATGACCTTGACACTTGTCCTAAACCTATTGGATGAGTCATGGACGACCAAGACAATACATGAGTCAACTTGGGGGCCCCATGGAGCCACTTTGGTAGGAAAATGACATAAATAACTTTTATTTAAAGTTAAAATAAAAATGTCACAAACATAAGTTGTTTTACTAAAACAATTTTTAAATGTGGTTATACAAGTCATATTTTTGACTATAAATATTCATTAGAAATCTAAAAAGATTTCATACATCATGATATTTTTTTTATAATTTTTAGACATTAAATAAATTAAATTATTTATGACACCATGATGATGCCGCGATTACCTCATTAATTAACGATTTAAATAAAATGAAAAGATAATATAAAATCTAAAACTTACAATTGTCAAAAACCTATTGGATGAGTAGATTTCGAACCCTTATCACCTTAGCCTCGAAATATATAAGTTTGGAACCTTTAGAATCCGAAAAATCATTTCATAATAAAGTAACATTTCAATCATTCCAAGAGTGCCCCTCCTCTCCTCTTATAAATGGCCCCCACCTCTACCACCTCATTCACACTTTCAAGCCATTTGGCTCGGCAAAACTCTACCCAAATACTCTCCCAAATTCCCTCTCTTACTCCTAGAATCCTCACTTCGGGAATAATTCTTCCCAAGGAATCCTTTGGCTCAAATCAAAAAGAGTTACCCGATTTTATGGTAATGTCTTCTCTAATGTTGTTTTGTTTTATTTTGCTTCTCCAACCACCAAAACTCTTTTTATTCATTTCTTTTGTAACAACACCAGTATCCTCAATATACTATGATGTTGTTATAAGAATGATTCGAGCTATACTTACACACACTTACATCTAATGGTTAAAGAATATACTGTTTCTCTGGATGACGAATTTCTGCCTCACGAAACGATGATTGTTCAATATTCTTTTAACACCTCTAATGGTGGCCATTTTGATGAAACTATTTTCATATATGATATATATATATATTATGTTTATGTTTTCCTTATGCTTCTGTATTTCTCATTTGTGGCATACTTTATGATTTCCATTATGGGTAAACGCGATAATTTCATTTTAGGAAGTGCGGACTACCGCCCCCTCAAAGTGATTTGAATCGTTAATGCCATATGTGGGATGTATAAAGGATGGAGTAAATGGTATTATACATTATATTATAATGGAATTATATTATACCTTTATATAATTATAACTTCATTTCATTAAATACGAAATAGAAATGAAAGTAGCGTTCATGCGTACGTACGGCTTACCGTCTCCATGAACGGTGCATTTCATTTCTTACCTCTAAACGTTATGGAATATTATAAATGAATGTATATAATGGATATATATGATGTATATGATATATAAATCATGAATATAATTATGGATATAATGGATATATTACTACATGAACAAAGTGTAATTATAAGAAGTTTATTTTTGACTCAAGTACCTAAGATCGTCAAAACGACCGTTATTAACATAAATAATTACATAATGTTCATAACATGGTAATAAGTGATATAAAATGAATAATAAACTTGAATTAGGTTCTTAAGAAATTATAAATTAACTCTACTTTATTATTCAGGAGGTTAAAGAGCGGTCGAGTCAAGTCGGACATGAGGTAAGGGAAC
This sequence comes from Viscum album, assembly GCA_963277665.1. NCBI lineage: Eukaryota > Viridiplantae > Streptophyta > Magnoliopsida > Santalales > Viscaceae > Viscum > Viscum album. The sequence goes on along the minus strand of OY728121.1, from coordinate 1,398,215,343 downwards.
TTCTTAACCCAATTTCCATTCTTTGGGTTAATCTCCTAATTTCAAATTATGTAATGATATTATTATTTCCTATCTTGTATTTGTACTTTATTTATGTGTACTTATAGTGAATACACATAATAGATCTATTTTATTTTAAAAATGATCTTTGTAAGGACATCGTCTCAATCTCCTTTCATTGAGGCATATTTTGTTTTATACACAACTTTCTCTTATACGGTGTATAAACCCCTTTGGCGTTTATGTTTATTCAAAAGGGTTTCTTTCATAATTATGTGATTTTTAAATGATTTCAAAAAAGAGATATTTCTCTCAAATATATGAAAATCCAGTGCAAATGTATACGTATTTAACGCAAGCTTAAAAATGATTTTAGAAAACCCGACTCTCGAGTGCGGTAGACAGGAAGTGATTGGGAGTGGACCCATCATGGCCTGTAATTAGTCGAGAAGTCTCGAAAATAGTTATTTTGTTTTCAGAAGCTTTCATAATGTTTTTAGAAAAACACTGGAGTATATTTGAGAAATTTTAAACGTAAGTATCTTTTAAAAAATTTCATCGGTAGGTCTCATGAGACAAACTAGTGTCTTGGCACAAGGCCTTGACAAAATCTTATTTGTGGTCTTGGCACGAGGCCTTGGCTACATGGTTATGATAGTCTGGCATTATGCATTCCATCATTGTGAAAGTGGTTATTGATATTGCATGTGATTATTCGACCAGTAGAATATCCATGTGAATAAGTAAATGGCATTATTTCATTTTACTTTTTCCATATTATGTTGAAGTTCATGTTTAAAAGGATTTTTTTAGTCATACATTGCCATAAATGTTTATGTTTATTTATGAAAGCTTCCGCAATATTGTTGTCCTTACTGAGCATCTGAGCTCACCCCTTTCAATGTTTTAATATTTTCCAGGATGTGAAGAAGTATTTTATGAATGACCTGCAGGGATAGTCAGAAGAGGATATGAGTGTGGACTATGAAGACTTTGTTATTGTAGTTTTTCACTTTATGATGTAATGTAACATTTATGAATGTATCTAGTGTTTCCAAGGCTACTAAACTAATCGGTCTTTCGAGACTTGATCTTTTGTGATCATGCCAATGCTACGCAATAATGCACCGACTCTGGGTAACTGGGGTCGGGGCGTTACAGTTGGTATCAGAGGCAGTTTAGTACTAAACTTGGAAGCTAGATTTAAATAAACTTTGATTAGAGCACATATCCCAGAGATAGACTTTGAGGATTAGTATAGAAGAACTTCCTAGAATTTTGGTATTATAGAGATTTTGTGAGTTTTTCGAGCAATACATCCCTGTCTGGATACGAGCAGGTAGAGGTGGCTCTGGAACATATGTACCCAGGGGTAAACCCCAAAAACACCGCTTTGAGCTAGACTCGAACGGGAACTGGTGCATGACAACGGGCCTTGCTGCACTCTTGGTTACGACACTCCCGGGGGATATGCTTAGGATAATTCTCATTTTCTTTACAAACCACTATGATGGGTTATGAGTATATACTTCCTCAAAGATTTTTTTTTATGATTATGGATTATATCCATAAATAGTTCAATTAGTGTTAAGTGTTTTACAAGTATGGAATTATGTATTTTAATTCATAAACCAATCTAGTTTATGCCATTGTTTAGAAATGGCTCCTAGTGGAAGGAATGAAAACCGTATCAATGCACACACTCCGTGTAGGTATTTCCCTCCTGCTCAAGATAATTATTGTGGAGTTGGAGATACAACTAGTGCTGATCAACTTATTACCATACTGGGACAACTCACTCAGGTTATGAATAATAACCTTACTCGTATGGAGCACCCTGATCCGCAACGTGGAGGATCAATGTTAGACCGCTTCATGAGGCAACAACCGCCAACATTTAATGGGGGTACAAATCCATTAGTAGCTGAGCAATAGATAAACTCCTTAGAGAAAATATTCCACGCCTTGGGGAGTAGCGAAAGGGAGAAGGTTGTCATGGCAGTCTACCGCCTCACTGGAGATGCTGATAAATGGTGGTCATTGATTCAAAATACAAAGGAAGATGAAGAAGTATCAAGTATGGAATGGAGAGAGTTCAAAGATATTTTCTTAGAAAAATACTTTCCACATGACCATCGAGGAGATATGGAAAGGCAATTTCTTAGTCTGAGACAAAAGGAGGATGAGAATGTCGCAAAGTATGAGGCTAACTTTACAAGGTTAGCGAGGCATGCAGCAGATTATATACGTAACCCAAGAAGTAAGATTGATCATTTCTTTGATGGGTTAAAACCATTTCTCCGCCGAGCTTTAGTATCACAATCCTTCTCATCGTACGAAGATATTGTCTCGTGTGCTATCAAGGCAGAAAATGAATTCTCTAAGTCTTATGACAACAAAGTAAAGCAAGAGAAGAAGAGAACAGTGGAACAAGAGACGGATAAAGGGAAAAAGGGAAAGAAGGATTTTCCATTATGTGATAATTGTGGGAAGAATCACCCCGGTGCTTGCCTAAAAGGAATGAGAGTTTGTTATAAATGTGGAGAAAAAGGTCACCAGGCTCGTGATTGCAAGGGAAAGAAAGAGGCTATCAATATTGAATGCTACAATTGTAGGGAAATGGGGAATTATGCAAATGAATGTCCTAAGCGTCAGGGAAACATACCTCAGAAAAGGCCAAGGGATCAAGGACAATCTTATGCTGTTACTACAGTTGAAGTGGAATAATTAATGTATTGGTGCTTTTGGAAATAAGGATTATATTCTGGTTATAAGAATAATGTGATATATATAAGGATTTTACTACAGTACTTGTTTTTTCATTAAGGTTTTAATATGATGAAGGTAATCATATTTTAAGTATGTGACAATAAGAGAAACTTTACTTTGTTTGGGAAATCTGATGTTACAATTGATTTTGGAATTTAGAGACCTTTTAGAAAAAGTCTGGACAGAGGTATTTTGGATAACTATATAGGTTGGAATGTATTAAGTTGAACCTTGGATAGTATTGTTTAAGGTTAAAACATTTATGAAGATTATTTTTGGAATATTATAATACTATAGTTTTAGGAAAAGGACAACCTGCAGGGTGGGGCTCGCGTCGGACAAAGCTGCAGGAATCGAACCCACAACCATAGTGCGACATGCCTTTATTACCTACCACTAGCCTACAGGAAGTCCCTGATTATTAAAAAATAGTTTTACTAATCTAAATGGTATGTGTTAATATTTGGAACCATATACAATTAGGATAAATAGAATATTTTTGAGTTCTATTACCTTTTAGAGTGAAAGATGGGTTTGTGGTAAAAATTTATTAAAGAATGAAAGTCTACATGACAAGTATGTATATTCCCTTACGTTCTTAGTAAATCTCCTAAATAAATTCTCAACTTTATAAAAGGTAACTTAAAACAAATACGTTGCCGGTTAACTTTTCCAACTGAGGATTCAATGACCGTTTAACCAATCACAAGTTTGTGATCTTATTATGGTTAACTTTCTCCTAATCCAGTTTTCTACAACTCTCCATCAGACCTTGATGGTTTGTTTTTCTTCCATATCCATATTTTCATAGAATCCTAGTATGGGCTATCTCGGGTGACCTTTGTACTTCTCTTTCTTTCTTTTAATGTTATATTTTTATTAACCTTATTTCCAATGTGGGTTTTCCACAAAGGTATTTTCTATTTTCAACCTTTTATTTTCAAAGAAAAATTTCAAATTGCGAGGAAGAAATTTATTGAAGGAGGGGAGAATGTAACACCCCGAGCTTCCACGATACGCTTCTCATTCAATAATGCAATAGCTTGCATTGTACGCAACTACGAGTTCTAACACACCGTGACTAATCAAAGTAGCCATTTTGAATAGTAATACCCACTTTTTAAAATTATAGAAATTTTATATTTCAAAGTGGACTTCATTTTTGTATTTGTAATATCGAATTTATCCTAAGTTGATTTTTTTGTAATTTTCTGAGAACTTCCAATTTTTTATGAATAGTGAAAAATACTTAAAACAAATTTTTTAATCAAAATAATTTACAGTGATAAGTTATACTATTGAGTGGTTTTAAAGTATAATTAGAATATATTTTTACCATTTTATCCAATGGTGTTCATTAGAATTAATTTCACTTTGAAATTGGACATAAACAATTGTCAATCTTTTGATTGATATTCTTTCTTAAAACACGCTATTTGTTGTGACAGCGGGAATTAATTAGAAAATTAATTAATGAAACTTATATGTTTGGAATTTTTCAAAATAGACATCATTTTTGAATTCAGAATATCAATTATATCTTAGGGTAAAATTTTGGCACTATTCTGAAAAACTTCAATTTTTGATGAATAGTGAAACCACTAAGTGGTAGTTAAATAACTGATTTTTTCATTTAAATGAAATATTACCACTTATGTGATTTGAATTTCAAAAATCCGACATACATGGTTGTCATTAGGAAGTAAAATGTGGTTCAATGAGATTAAAATAATTTTTTGGTGAATAGTAACTTTTAAGTTTAATTAATCACGATTAAAGGTAATTAGTGAAATTTAAGGTAAAAATGATATTATAAAAATATGAAATGACCTTGAAACTTGTCCTAAACCTATTGGATGAGTCATGGCCGACCAAGACAATACATGGGTCAACTTGGGGACCCCATGGAGCAACTTTGGTAGGAAAATGACATAAATAACTTTTATTTAAAGTTAAAATAAAAATATCACAAACATAAGTTGTTTTACTAAAATAATTTTTAAATCGGGTTATACAAGTCATATTTTTGACTATAAATATTCATTAGAAAGATAAAAAGATTTCCTACATCATGATAATTTTTTTTATAATTTTTAGACATTAAATAAATTAAAGTATTTATGACACGATGATGATTCCGCGATTACCTCATTAATTAACGATTTAAATAAAATGAAAAGATAATATAAAATCTAAGACTTACACTTGTCAAAAACCTATTGTATGAGTAGATTTCGAACTATTATCACCTTATCCTAGAAATATATAAGTTTGGGACCTTTAGAATCCGAAAAAGCATTTCATAATAAAGTAACATTTCAATCATTCCAAGAGTGCCCCTCCCCTCCTCTTATAAATGGCCCCCACCTCTACCACCTCATTCACACATTAAATCCATTTGGCTCGGCCAAACTCTACCCAAATACTCTCCCAACTTCCCTATCTTACTCCTAGAAGCCTCACTTTGGGAATAATTCTTCCCAAGGAATTGTTTGGCTCAAATCAAAAAGAGTTACCCGATTTTAAGGTAATGTCTTCTCTAATGTTGTTTTGTTTTATTTTGCTTCTCCAACCCCCAAAACTCTTTTTATTCATTTATATTGTAACAACACCAGTATCCTCAATATACTAGGATGTTTTTATAATAATGATTCAAGCTACACTTACACACACTTACATCTAATGGTTAAAGAACATACTGTTTCTGTGGATGGTGAATTTCTGCCTCACTAAACGATGATTGTTCAATATTCTTTTAACACCTCTAATGGTGGAAATTTTGATGAAACTATTTTCATATATGATATATATATTATGTTTATGTTTTCCTTATGCTTCTGTATTTCTCATTTGTGGCATACTTTATGATTTCCATTATGGGTAAACGCGATAATTTCTTTTTAGGAAGTTCGGACTACCGCCCCCTCAAAGTGATTTGAATCGTTAATGCCATATGTGGGATGTATAAAAGATGGAGTAAATGGTATTATACATTATATTATACTATAATTATATTATACCTTTATATAATTATAACTTCATTTCATTAAATACGAAATAGAAATGAAAGTAGTGTTCATGCGTACGTACGACTTACCGTCTCCATGAACGGTGCATTTCATTTCTTACCTCTAAAAGTTATGGAATATTATAAATGAATGCATATACTGGATATATATGATGTATATGATATATAAATCATGAATATAATTATGGATATAATTGATATATTATCACATGAACAAAGTGTAATTATAAGAAGTTTATTTTTGACTCAAGTACCTAAGATCATCAAAACGACCATTATTAACATAAATAATTACATAATGTTCATAACATGGTAATAAGTGATATAAAATGAATAATAAACTTGAATTAGGTTCTTAAGAAATTATAAATTAACTCTAGTTTATTATTCAGGAGGTTAAAGAGCGGTTGAGTCATGTCGGACACGAGGTAAGCGAACTTCTTAACCCAATTTCCATTCTTTGGGTTAATCTCCTACTTTCAAATTATGTAATGATATTATTATGTCCTATCTTGTATTTTTACTTTCTTTATGTGTAATTATAGTGAATACACATAATAGATCTATTTTATTTTAAAAATGATCTTTGTAAGGACGTCGTCTCAATCTCCTTTCATTGAGGCATATTTTGTTTTATACACAACTTTCTCTTATATGGTGTATAAACCCCTTTGACGTTTATGTTTATTCAAAAGGGTTTCTTTTATAATTATGTGATTTTTAAATGATTTCAAAAAAGAGATATTTCTCTCAAATATATGAAAATCCAGTGCAAATGTATACGTATTTAACGCAAGCTTAAAAATGTTTTCAGAAAACCAGACTCTCGAGTGCAGTAGACAGGAAGGGATTGGGAGTGGACCCATCATGGCCTGTAATTAGTCGAGAAGTCTCGGAAATAGTTATTTTGTTTTCAGAAGCTTGCATAATGTTTTTAGAAAAACACTGGATTATATTTGAGAAATTTTAAACGTAAGTATCTTCTAAAAAATTTCATCGGTAGGTCTCATGAGACAAACTAGTGTCTTGGAATGAGGCCTTGATAAAATCTTATTTGTGGTCTTGGCACGAGGCCTTGACTATGTGGTTATGATAGTCTGGCATTATGCATTCCATCATTATGAAAGTGGTTATTGATATTGCATGTGATTATTCGACCAGTAGGATATCCATGTGAATAAGTAGATGGCATTATTTCATTTTACTTTTTCCATATTATGTTGAAGTTCATGTTTAAAAGGATTTTGTTTGGTTATACATTGCCTTAAATGTTTATGTTTATTTATGAAATCTTCCGCAATATTGTTATCTTTACTGATCATCTGAGCTCACCCCTTTCAATGTTTTAATATTTTCCAGGATGTGAAGAAGTATTTTATTAATGACCTACAGGGATAGTAAGAAGAGGATATGAGTGTGGACTATGGAGACTTTGTTATTATAGTTTTTCACTTTATGATGTAATGTAACATTTATGAATGTATCTAGTGTTTCCAAGGCTACTAAACTAATCAGTCTTTCGAGACTTGATCTTTTGTGATCATGAAAATGCTACGCAATAATGCACCGACTCTGGGTAACTGAGGTCGGGGTGTTACAGTTGGTATCAGAGGCAGTTTAGTACTAACCTTGGAAGCTAGATTTAGATAAACTCTGATTAGAAAACATAGCCCAGAGATAGACTTTGAGGATTAGTAAAGAATAACTTCCTAGAATTTTGGTATTATAGAGATTTTGTGAGTTTTTCGAGCAATACATCCCTGTCTAGATACGAGCAGGTAGAGGAAGCTTTGGCACATATGTACCTAGGGGTAAAGCCTGAAAACACCGCTTTCAGCTAGACTCGAACGGGAACTGGTTCACGACAACAGGCCTTGATGCACTCTTGGTTACAACACTCCCGAGGGATATGCTTAGGATAATTCTCATTTTCTTTACAAACCACTATGAAGGGTTATGAGTATATACTTCCTCAAAGAAAACTTTTTTTATGATTATGGATTATATCCATAAATAGTTCAATTAGTGTTAAGTGTTTTACAAGTATGGAATTATGTATTTTAATTCATAAACTAATCTAGTTTATTCCATTGTTTAGAAATGGTGCCTAGTGGAAGGGATGGAAACCGTATCAATGCACGCACTCCGTGTAGGGATTGCCCTCCTGCTCAAGATAATTATTGTGGAGTTGAAGATACAACTGGTGCTGATCAACTTATTACCATACTGGGACAACTCACTCAGGTTATGAATAATAAACTTACTCGTATGGAGCACCCTGATCCACAACGTGGAGGATCAATGTTAGACCGCTTCATGAGGCAACAATCGCCAACATTTAATGGGGGTACAAATCCATTAGTAGCTGAGCAATGGATAAACTCCTTAGAGAAAATATTCCACGCCTTGGGGAGTAGCGAAAGGGAGAAGGTTATCATGGCAGTCTACCGCCTCACTGGAGATGCCGATCAAAGGTGGTCATTGATTCAAAATACAAAGGAACATGAAGAAGTATCAAGTATGGAATGGAGAGAGTTCAATGATATTTTCTTAGAAAAATAATTTCCACATGACCATCGAGCAGATATGGAAAGGCAATTTCTGAGTCTGAGACAAAAGGAGGATGAGAATGTTGCAAAGTATGAGGCTAACTTTACAAGGTTAGCGAGGCATGCAGCAGATTCTATACGTAACCCAAGAAGTAAGATTGATCGTTTCTTTGATGGGTTAAAACCATTTCTCCTTCGAGCTTTAGTATCACAATCCTTCTCATCGTACAAAGATATTGTCTCGTGTGCTATCAAGACAGAAAATGAATTCTCTAAGTCTTATGACAACAAAGTAAAGCAAGAGAAGAAGAGAACGGTGGAACAAGAGACGGATAAAGGGAAAAAGGGAAAGAAGGATTTTACATTATGTTATAATTGTGGGAAGAATCACCCCGGTGCTTGCCTAAAAGGAATTGGAGTTTGTTATAAATGTGGAGAAAAAGGTCACCAGGCTTGTGATTGCAAGGGAAAGAAAGAGGCTATCAATGTTGAATGCTACAATTGTAGGGAAATGGGGCATTATGCAAATGAATGTCCTAAGCGTCAGGGAAACATACCTCAGAAAAGGACAAGGGATCAAGGAAAATCTTATGCTGTTACTACATTTGAAGTGGAATAATTAATGTATTGGTGCTTTTGGAAACAAGGATTATATTTTGGTTATAAGAATAACGTGATATATATAAGGATTATACTGAAGTACTTGTTTTTTCATTAAGGTTTTAATATAATGAAGGTAATCATATTTTAACTATGTGACAATAAGAGAAACTTTACTTTGTTTAGGGAATCTGATGTTACAATTGATTTTGAAATTTAGAGACCTTTTAGAAAAAGTCTGTACATAGGTATTTTGGATAACTATATAGGTTGTAATGGATTAATTTAAACCTTGGATAGTATTTTTTAAGGTTAAAACATTTATGAAGATTATTTTTGGAATATTATAATACTATAGTTTTAGGAAAAGGACAACCTGCAGGGTGGGGCATAACCCGTCGCGTCGGACAAAGCTGCAGGAATCGAACCCACAACCATAGTGCGACATGCCTTTATTACCTACCACTAGCCTACAGGAAGTCCCTAGTCATTACAAAATAGTTTTACTAATCTAAATGGTATGTGTTAATATTTTGAACCTTATACAATTAGGATAAATAGAATATTTTTGAGTTCTATTACCTTTTAGAGTGAAAGATGAGTTTGTGGTAAAAATTTATTAAAGAATGAAAATCTACATGACAAGTATGTATATTCCCTTACGTTCTTAGTAAATCTCCTTAATAAATTCCTCAACTTTATGAAAGGTAACTTAAAACAAAAATGTTGCCAGTTAACTTTTCCAACTGGGGATTCAATGACCGTTTAACCAATCACAAGTTTGTGATCTTCTTATGGTTAACTTTCTCCTAATCCAGTTTTCTACAACTCTCCATCAGACCTTGATGGTTTGTTTTTCTTCCATATCCATATTTTCATAGAATCCTAGTATGGGCTATCTCGGGTGACCTTTATACTTCTCTTTATTTCTTTTAATGTTATATTTTTATTAACCTTATTTCCGATGTGGGTTTTCCACAAAGGTATTTTCTATTTTCAACCTTCTATTTTCAAAGAAAAATTTCAAATTGCGAGGATGCAATTTATTGAAGGAGGGGAGAATGTAACACCCCGAGCTTCCATGATACGCTTCTCATTCAATAATGCAATAGCTTGCATTGTACGCAACTTCGAGTTCTAACACACTGTGACTAATCAAAGTAGCCGTTATGAATAGTAATACCCATTTTTTAAAATTATAGAAATTTTATATTTCAAAGTGGACTTCATTTTTGTATTCGTAATATCGAAGTTATCCTAAGTTGAATTTTTTGTAATTTTCTGAGAACTTTCAAACTTTTATGAATAGTGAAAAATACTTAAAAAAACTTTTTTAATCAAAATAATTTATAGTGATAAGTTATACTATTGAGTGACTTTAAAGTATAATTAGAATATATTTTTACCTTTTTATCCAATGGTGTTCATTAGAATTAATTTCACTTTGAAATTGGACATAAACAATTGTCAATCTTTTGATTGATATTCTTTCTTAAAACACGCTATTTGTTGTGACAACGGGAATTAATTAGAAAATTAATTAATGAAACTTATATGTTTGGAATTTTTCAAAATAGACATCATTTTTGAATTCAGAATATCAATTATAGCTTAGGGTAAAATTTTGGTACTATACTGAAAAACTTCAATTTTTGATGAATAGTGAAACCACTAAGTGGTAGTTAAATAACTGATTTTTTCATTTAAATGAAATATTACCACTTCTGTGATTTGAATTTCAAAAATCTGACATACATGGTTGTCATTAGGAATTAAAATGTGGTTCAATGGGGTTAAAATAATTTTTTGGTGAATAGTAACTTTTAAGTTTAATTAATCGCGATTAAAGGTAATTAGTGAAATTTAAGGTAAAAATGATATTATAAAAATATAAAATGACCGTGAAACTTGTCATAAACCTATTGGATGAGTCATGGCCGACCAAGACAATACATGGGTCAACTTGGGGACCCCATGGATCCACTTTGGTAGGAAAATGACATAAATAACTTTTATTTAAAGTTAAAATAAAAATGTCACAAACATAAGCTGTTTTACTAAAACTATTTTTAAATGGGGTTATAAAAGTCATCTTTTTGACTATAAATATTCATTAGAAAGATAAAAAGATTTCCTACATCATGATAATTTTTTATAATTTTTAGACACTAAATAAATTAAATTATTTATGCCACCATGATGATGCCGTGATTACCTCATTAATTAACGATTTAAATAAAATGAAAAGATAATATAAAATATAAGACTTAAACTTGTCAAAAACCTATTGTATGAGTATATTTCGAACCCTTATCACCTTATCCTCGAAATATATAAGTTTGGGACCTCCAAAAAAGCATTTCATAATAAAGTAACATTTCAATCATTCTAAGAGTGCCCCTCCCCTCCTCTTATAAATGGCCCCCACCTCTACCACCTCATTCACACTTTCAAGACATTTGGATCGGCGAACCTCTGCCCAAATACTCTCCCAACTTCCCTCTATTACTCCTAGAATCCTCACTTTGGGCAGAATTCTTCCCAAGGAAGCCTTTGGCTCAAATCAAAAAGAATTACCCGATTTTAAGGTAATGTCTTCTCTAATGTTGTTTTGTTTTATTTTGCTTCTCCAACCACCAAAACTCTTTTTATTAATTTCTTTTGTAACAAAAACAGTATCCTCAATATACTATTATGTTGTTATAATAATTATTCTAGCTACACTTACACACACTTACATATAATGGTTAAAAAACATACTGTTTCTGTGGATGGCGAATTTCTGCCTCACGAAACGATGATTGTTCAATATTCTTTTAACACCTCTAATGGTGGCCATTTTGATGACACTATTTTCATATATGATATATATATTATGTTTATTTTTTCCTTATGTTTCTGTATTTCTCATTTGTGGCATACTTTATGATTTCCATTATGGGTAAACGCGATAATTTCATTTTAGGAAGTGCGGACTACCGCCCCCTCAAAGTGATTTGAATCGTTAATGCCATATGTGGGATGTATAAAGGATGGAGTAAATGGTATTATACATTATATTATACTGTAATTATATTATACCTTTATATAATTATAACTTCATTTCATTAAATATGAAATAGAAATGAAAGTAGCGTTCATGCGTACGTACGGCTTACCGTCTCCATGAACGGTGCATTTCATTTCTTACCTCTAAACGTTATGGAATATTATAAATGAATGTATATACTGGATATTTATGATGTATATGATATATAAATCTTGAATATAATTATGGATATAATGGATATATTACCACATGAACAAAGTGTAATTATAAGAATTTTATTTTTGACTCAAGTACCTAAGATCGTCAAAACGACCGTTATTAACATAAATAATTAAATAATGTTCATAACATGGTAATAAGTGATATAAAATGAATAATAAACTTGAATGAGGTTCTTAAGAAATTATAAATTAACTCTAGTTTATTATTCAGGAGGTTAAAGAGCGGTCGAGTCAAGTCGGACACGAGGTAAGGGAACTTCTTAACCCAATTTCCATTCTTTGGGTTAATCTCCTACTTTCAAATTATGTAATGATATTATTATGTCCTATCTTGTATTTGTACTTTCTTTATGTGTACTTATAGTGAATACACATAATAGATCTATTTTATTTTAAAAATTATCTTTGTAAGGATGTCGTCTCAATCTCCTTTCATTGAGGCATATTTTGTTTTATACACAACTTTCTCTTATACGGTGTATAAACCCATTTGACGTTTATGTTTATTCAAAAGGTTTTCTTTTATAATTATGTAATTTTTAAATGATTTCAAAAAAGAGATATTTCTCTCAAATATATGAAAATCCTATGCAAATGTATACTTATTTAACGCAAGCTTAAAAATGTTTTCAGAAAACCCGACTCTCGAGTGCGGTAGACAGGAAGGGATTGAGAGTGGACCCATCATGGCCTGTAATTAGTCGAGAAGTCTCGAAAATAGTTATTTTGTTTTCAGAATCTTGCATAATGTTTTTAGAAAAAAACTGGAGTATATTTGAGAAATTTTAAACGTAAGTATCTTCTAAAAAATTTCATCGGTAGGTCTCATGAGACAAACTAGTGTCTTGACACGAGGCCTTGACAAAATCTTATTTTTGGTCTTGACACGAGGCCTTGGCTACGTGGTTATGATAGTCTGGAATTATGCATTCCATCATTTTGAAAGTGGTTATTGATATTGAATGTGATTATTCGGCCAGTAGAATATCCATGTGAATAAGTAAATGGAATTATTTCATTTTACTTTTTCCATATTATGTTGAAGTTCATGTTTAAAAGGCTTTTATTTAGTTATACATTGCCTTAAATGTTTATGTTTATTTATGAAAGCTTCCGCAATATTGTTATCCTTACTGAGCATCTGAGCTCACCCCTTTCAATGTTTTAATATTTTCCAGGATGTGAAGAAGTATTTTATGAATGACCTGCAGGGATAGTCAGAAGAGGATATGAGTGTGGACTATGGAGAATTTGTTATTGTAGTTTTTCACTTTATGATGTAATGTAACATTTATGAATGTGTCTAGTGTTTTCAAGGATACTAAACTAATCGGTCTTACGAGACTTGATCTTTTGTGATCATGCCAATGCTACGCAATAATTCACCGACTCTGGGTAACTGGGGTCGGGGCGTTACACTACACAAAAGACCACTTCGAACAGGTCATGTGAGAGTGAGGATTACCATATCTCATGAGTCTATCACTGAGCGACATGTTCTACTTGATGACACATATATTCATATGTTTAATCAAGATGTTGGAACATTCATATCATGACCGTTATATCTTTTAGAAAAACATGTCAAAAAGGTGGTATTCATTTACCATTTATTTTTCATGCTAAAACTTTAATAATTAATGAAAAAAGGTCTGAACTGATGACTGTTATTAAAAACAGACCAAGGGAAAGGGTGAAATGAAAGGTCAAATCAAAACTATCTAAAGGATAAACTAACCGATCAAAAAGATCCTAAAAAATCACCTTTACCCCAACCATTCGATATCTGCATTTACTAACATTGAATTTTCATGCAAATACAAAGTTATAAAGTGGTAGTAATCAGATGGTGGATTTTGAAGAATAAACCTACAGAGAGGACATTATAGATTACATTGATCATGGGAATGTAAATAAAATCTTCAAGTATGAATGGCTAGGAGTCTCAATTGTAAATGTATACATGAGGTGTGTTTTCATGATTTGTTTTTCCAATAGCTGATATACTATGTTAATTATGACTAAATACATTTCATATTTTTTACAGGCATATATTTGAATACCAATTGAAGGGATTAGCCCATGAAAATAAATTTAGAATCATTAATCCTCACGAAACGTCTACAGACCAAAAAGAAATAGAATAAAAAAAAGATGAAATAGTGGAAAACTGGCCAAATCATTTGAAAGAAAACTTACAGATGACATACTCATCTTAATACCAATGATTTAGGGGTAAAAATATACAATTTAATCATTTCAAATATATTTTCATTTATTTCATTACTTATTCCTTTTTGTGTTTTTAGGAAACATTGGATACTCATTGCAGTCAATTTGGATACTCCAAAGATTTATTTCCTATACCCAAAAAACTAACCACAAATGATGGTGTTTTTCAATTTGTAATACACCACATACAACGTTTTAGAACTAAAATTCAAGTTATATATTTTATATTATGTTTTAATGAGAATTCTGTTATGATAGGGTGGTGTTTAAATATCGTGAAATTCATGGCATGCGGAAAACCCATGCACACAAGGAGCCTGGAAAGTTCTACAAGTGGACAAGTATCTAGGTATATATAATAATATTTCACTATCCAAACACATATCAAAACAAATTACTTATTTTTCTCAATGTTTCTATAGTGTCTAGAACAAAAAAATGGAAAATATTGTAGATATTATGTTTGTAAATTTATGATACAGATCATATTCGATCAACAAACTAGCATCCCCAAAGAGTTATTTTTGAAGATAATTACCATTTCATTTAAAATATTTATTAATCCATTGCATATTTATATTTTTATAGTACAACTATGACTGTTGAAAATACTCATTTTCACAAGATGATATATATAACACCCCAAGCTTCCACGATATGCTTCTCTTTGAATAAGACAGTAGCGTGTGTTGTACGCAACTTCGAGTTCTAACACACACCACAACCAATCAAACTAGCCGTTATCAATAGTAATACATACTTTTCAAATTTTATATATTTTATCTTTCAAAATGGACTTCATTTTTGGATTCAGAATATCGAAATTATCCTAGGGTGAATTTTTGGTATTTTTATGAAAACATTCAATTTTTGATGAATAGTGAAAAACACTGAGTTATAGTTTAAAACCGAATTTTTATTTAAATAATTATTTATTTTATTTAAATTTAATTAAGGTCAAAATAGATACATAATACCTATATAAGTTCAATGTAATTCATTGGAGTTAGTTTAGAATAATTTTGGATATATAAAAATTTTATTGAACTTTTCACCATCTTTTACCCACCTCCTAGGAGAATTTAAAAATTCACGTAAAACTTAATTTTACCCCTTCTGTGAGTGGAATTTTGAAAATCAGAGAGACAAGGTTAATATCAAGGAGTAAAATGTGGTTCAATAAGATAAAAATAATTTTTGGTGAATAGTAACTTTTTACTTTTATTTACCACAGTTAAAAGTAAATAGGGTATTTAAGGGTAAAAATGATATTAATATTATCCTAACACATGTCCTAATTCTATTGGACAAGTGTATATCGACCAAAAACAACCTTAGGAATAAAATATTATCATTTAGTTCCACTTGGATTAGATTAGGACATTTATTATTATTTAATTCAAAGAAGAGTTAAAAGAGTTAAAACAAAAGTTTAATAACTAAAACATTTTTAATATAGGGTTATACATAAGATAAATTAGATTATAAATATTAATTAGAAAGATAAAAATATTTCCTACATAATTTTATTTTATTTATAATTTTTAGACATTAAAAAATTTAATTTATTTATGACACAATGGTGATGCAGTAATTACCCAATTAATGAAATATTAAAATAAGTGATAATATAAATACCCAAATAAATGTAATTTGAGACTTTTTATGAATTACACTAATTTTATAGGTTAATATGACATGTTATTATTTATTTAATTATGTTTGTTCTAAGTAATAATTATGTTATAATTTTCACAAAAATAAAATAACAAATAATGTCAAAATTGACATAAAAGAGTTTTTAAAACGAACATTATATTATTAATTGATATTCTATTTCTAAAAATCTAAGGTTCAGCCAAAGGACTTGTATAATGATAGGTACATCATTAATGGACCACTTGGGGGTCTCTTGGAAGTTTATAGTAAGTTTATTAACCATATAATATAAAAATAAAAAGAGACATGGTAAATGTAAAACTAATTAACTAAGAGTTAAAACTAAAAGATAAGGTTAATAATGTAACCCAAACCTATATAAAATCTATTGGTTGAGTTGTTTTCGACCTATCCCAACCTTAACCTTTAAATAATCTACTTTGGAGCCATTGGAAACCGAATATGGATTTATTATAAAATAATATTTCTAGCTTTTCCAAAGGAGCCCCTCACCCCCCTTATAAAAGGGCACTCCCCATTCTCACTAATTCACACCTTCAAAGCCATTTGGCTCGGCCAAACTCTGCCCAAATATTCTCTCAACTTCCCTCACTTAAACCTAGAGGCATTAGTTTGATCAGAAATCCAAGCTAAGGATCCATTTTAATCAAATCAAACGGAAGAACCCGAAGAAGAGGTAACATTTTCACCACCCTCTTTCAAGTTCCTTTCTTCTTCAACTTCTTCTTTCTTTGTTATTTACATTATAAAATAATAACTCCAGTATCTTCTATATACTGTGATATTATTATAAATATGGTACAACCATATTCAGTATTCTATCCATCCTTTGAATGACATGTCACCATACGTGCGTACGTACGGCTTACCGTCTCCACGTCGTGGTGTAATTGTTATTCAAAACATTATTATTTAGATGGATATAATAATGATGTGTAATTCATGTAAATAATAAATATAACATGATAATGATTCTTTATATATTATATACCATCCAATTATATATTATGTTAATATCAAAAGAATGATATTGTCGCTCGTGCGTACGTACAGACTACCGTCTCCACGAACATGATGAGATTCATTCTCCATCGTATACATTCAAGTATAATTCTAATTTTATGATTAAAAATAATGTTTAAGGACTTTATATAATTCTGTATATGAATAAGATACAACCTATCCATAACAATCATGGCTTACGTAACAAAACATATAAAATAAAACAAGTAAGTTAACACCCGAAACGACGATAATAATAAGATATTATTAACAAAGCAATGATAAAAGATCATATATGATATCATATTAATGTATATGATTCTTATATAATTTAATAACAATTATTTCACCATTATACAGGAGGTTAACCTACCCTCAACCAAGGAAAAGTACAAGGTAAGGGTTTATTTCACAATCTCTTCATTATCCGAGGTTGTTTATGTGTAATTATCTACTGGGACCTCTTTATCATCCACATCCATGTTTCTTAAAAATGTATTTCAAAACATTATTACTATTTTAAAGAATATGGGTTAAAGTCATTTATACCCTTGTTTTACTTTTTATAAGAATTTTATAAAGGATTCTTTCCGTCATTTTCCAAACAAGGTCCTTTTTAACCTTTTCGACAGAATTAAGGTAAGAATGTATTTTTTTAACTTATACAAAGGGTGCTGCTATTTTCCACCATTATAAAATCATAGAAGCTTACCTTACAATATCATAAGGATATTTTCACAGTAAATGTTTTATTTTATAATTATGTGACTTTTAAACGATTTCAAAAAAAGAGATATTTCTCTCAAATAGTTTTGATTTCATCTATGTCAACATCCTTTGATGGAATTTAAGCTTATTTGAAGTTGATTTATTATGATACAAAACTTCCATATTGTATTTAAGGTTTTGTGATATTTTGACTATGAATGTGTTATTTTTATACCATTTATGGTTTATAGAGAAATTATTGACATTTCGTATGCTATTTTTAATACTAATGTTTATGTTATGTTTAAACTTATTCATATGAGGAATGAATTAGACTTAATAAGTGATGGGTGGAGCCCGCTATAGATCCTCGATGCATCGATAGGTCTCACGAGACAAACTAGTGTCTTGGCACAAGGCCTTGACAAAATCTTATTTGTAGTCTTGGCACGAGGCCTTTACTATGTGGTTATGCTAGTCTGACATTTTGCATTCCATCATTATGAAAGTGGTTATTGATATTGCATGTGATTATTTGATTAGTATAATATCCATTTGAATAAGTAAATGGAATTATTTCATTTTATTTCTGCCATATTATGCTGAAGTTGAAGTTTAAAAGGCTTTTTTTTAGTTATACATTGCCTTAAATGTTTATGCTTATTTAATAATGTTTCCACCATATTGTTATCCTTACTGGGCATCTGAGCTCACCCCTTTCTATGTTTTATTTTTCCCAGGATGTGAAGAAGTATTTTAAGAATGACCTGTAAGGATAGTATAAGGGGATATGACTGTGGATACAATATGTTGTTGTAGTTTTCACTTTATGATGTAATGTAAACTTTATGAAGGTATATAGTGTTTCCAAGGCTAATAAACTAATCGGTCTTTCGCGACTTGATATTTTGTGATCATGCCAATGTTATGTAATAATGTACCGACTCTGGGTAACTGGGGTCGGGGCGTTACAATATATATTTTCTTAGAAACGAATGGGCATTAATATGGAAGAATGTACACATATAACATGAAGACATGAATTATATAGAAGTAATGGATTGTTTAATATTTATTTTTAATTTATTTATTTTTTGTATTACTCACATAAGAAATTTTTTTCTTATATAGGTGGATTAATTTGTTCAAGTTGGGGCGGTTTGTTCAAAACCGCTCATGCTCATGAGAGATTGGACTTCAAGGCTGCAACTGAGAGTTCAATGAGAAGGTAAAATTATTTTTTAATATACTATGTATTCCCTAATAATATTATCTATTCTCTACTGCATTAACATAATCTAAATTAAATGTTTAAATACTCTTTCATACAATGTATTCTGCACATGATGATGTTACCAATACCATGTAAGAACAGACTATAATGAATGAAACCCTTTGAGAAGATGTACAGGTAATGTTATGATATACTTTCTCTATTTTACTGAAAAATTATATACTGAAATATTGATTTAATTTTCATTATTCCTTATAGAGTTTGTTTATTTTAGAAGATTTATGTCCATATTTAATAAATTTTCACCCAAACTTCCACAAAATTCGTCTCCCTCAAAACATTTTCACCCTTGTAGTGTTGACATTTATCACTTTCCTTCAAGTTCCCTCCACCGCCTTTGAAGGAAGAGAAATGACGCATCCTATGCTCAATTATAGAGGTAAGGTTAATGTTTTCATAGTAAAATTATTGTCCATATAATTAATGTATTGTTTCAAATTTATGCTTAATTTATTTCATTTAATATTACTCACATAATAATTGTTTTCTTATACAGGTGGATTCTTTTCTTTGGGTTGGGGTGGTTTGTTCGAATATTCTAATGATCTTGAGATATTTTACTTCAAGGTTATAACTAAGATAATGATAAAAAGGAAATGGGTCAATAATGTATAAAACCATCATGAAAAGGTGAATTACCACTACTTATTTAATTAATTTTTTCATTATTTTGTCAACTATTTGTAAGTTAATTTTCTTATCATTTTTATCTAATACTTATTTAATTTTTTTCAAAAATATTTTGGGAAGTCATATTTTAATTTCAAACATTTGCAATAATCCACAAAATAAATAACATTCTCCTTTTTCCCAATGTTACCATGCTTTCCATTGCCTTTCTTTATCGAACTGAAACACTGCATATTGAGTTGATGTTTTTAGTTGAAAAATATTTTTTTGGATAAGAACACCAACTCAATATGAAGTGTTGGAATTTCGACACAAAAAATCCAATGGAAAGAGAGGTTACACGGGAATTTGGGATTTTTTTGAGACTTTGGGATGTGTAGTAATTAGCCACACCTCAACCCAACACACGATGTGACCGGTATGACTCAAAGTGCTTCTTTTTATTTAAAATTGGCATTAATTTTAGTAAAAAATCATCTAACATACTCAAAACTAAGAAAAAACATTGATATTATTTTGATAATTTAGGAAAATGATCCATAATTCATTTTTTGATGTGTAGGAATTAGGAACACCTCAATCCGATACACGATGTTCTGAGTATGACCCAAAGTGTCCATTATCAGTTTAAAATTGACATTTTAATTAAAAAAGTGTCACTCACTGAAAACTGATAAAATGCACTCAGATTTTATGAATAAATTTTTACAGTAATTCATAATCCGTTTTTTATGTGTATTAATTAGTGTCACATCAAACCGATACATGA
Source organism: Viscum album (assembly GCA_963277665.1). Classification (NCBI taxonomy): domain Eukaryota; kingdom Viridiplantae; phylum Streptophyta; class Magnoliopsida; order Santalales; family Viscaceae; genus Viscum; species Viscum album. Next base: position 1,398,194,812 of record OY728121.1, on the reverse strand, counting down.
TGTGACTGATATGACTCAAAGTACGTGTTTCGAGTTTAAAATGACATTTTAGTAAAAAATACAAGTGACGTATTCAAAACCAAGTAAACACATTCATATTGTTTTAATAATTTAGGAAAATGATCCAAAATTCATTTAGGATGTGTAGGAATCAACCAAACCTCAATCTGATGCAAAATATGACCGGTATTACTCCAAGTGCGTCATTTTATTTAAAATTGACATTAATTTTAGTAAAAAAGACAATTGACATACTCAAAACTGAGAAAAAAAATTTGGATTGTTTTGATACTTTAAAAAAAATATCCATAAGTCATTTTTTACATGTATGAATCATCCAAACCTCAATCCAATATACGATGTTCCTAGTATGATTCAAAGTGTCCGTTGTCAGCTAAAAATTGATATTTTAGTTCAAAAAGTGTCACTCATTGAAAATTGAGAAAAGACACTTGGATTTTCTTGATAAATTTTAAAAACAATTCATAATTCATTTGTGATATTTAATAAGTAGTCTCACATTAAAATGACACATGATGTGACTGATATGACTCAAAGTGCGTGTTTCTAGTTTAAAGTGACATTTTAGAAAAACAGAAAATTGACGTACTCAAAAATGAGAAAATGCATTCATATTGTTTTGATAATTAATAAAAGAGATCCATAAGTCATTTTAGATATGTATGAATCATCCACACCTTAATAAAATTCATAGTGTCACCAATATGACTCCAAGTGTGTCTTTTTATTTAAAATTGATATTAATTTTAGTAAAAAAGACAACTGACATACTTAAAACCAAGAAAAATCAATTGAATTGTTTTTATACTTTAGTAAAATGATACATAATTAATTTTTTATGTGTAGGAATAAACATCACCTCAATTCGATACACGATGTGCCTGTTATGACCCTAAGTACCCGTTATCAGTTTAAAATTGGCATTATAGTTCAAAAAGTGTCACTAACTTAAAACAAAGAAAACACACTTGGATTGTCTTGATAATTTAGGAAAAAGTTTAATAATTCATTTTTTATGTGTATGAATTAGTCTCATGTCAAACCGACACACAATGTGTCCGATATGACTTAAATTGCATGTTTTTAGTTTAAAGTGACATTTTAGTAAAAAAGACAAGTGATGCACTCAAAACCGAGAAAACACATTCAGATTTTTTTATACTTTATGAAAATGATACATAAGTTATTTTGGACATGTAAGAACCAACCTAACCAAAATCCCACACACTATGTGACTGGTGTGACTCTAAGTGCATCTTTTTTATTTTAAATTGGCATTAATTTTAGTAAAAAAGACAACTGACATACTCAAAACTAAGAAGACACATTTATATTGTTTTGATACTTTAGTAAAAACCAAGAAAACATGCTCATATTGTCTTGATAATTTCAGAAAATGGTTTATAAGTCATTTGTGAAGTGTAGGAAGAGATATCTTATCAAAGAGACACACAATGGGACTATTACAACTTAAAGTGCGTGCTTTCAATTTCAAATGACATTTTAATAAAAAAACAAGTGACATATTCAAAACTGATCAAACACATTCAGATTGTTTTGATACTTTAAGAAAATGATCCATAAGTAATTTTTGAAGTTTAGGAATCAACCTCACCTCAATACGATGCACATTGTGACTAGTATAATTCTAAATGTGTCTATTTATTTAAAATTGACATTAATTTTAGTAAAAAGAAAAAGTGACATACTGAAAACTTAGAAAACACATTGTTTTGATACTTTAGGAAAATGATTCATAAATCATTTAATGTTTATGAATCAACCCCACCTTAATCTGACACATGGTTTGAATTTTATAACTCTAAGTGTGTTTGTAGCAACCCGACCTTAGAAGCTCAGAGCCAGTGTCTACCACCATTACATTGGCATGATTACAAGGAATCATATCCCGAATAACCAAAGAGTTTAGTAGTCTTAGTAAACTAGATAAATACATGATTCTTGTATTACAAATTAATACACTAATTACAACATATTTTTTTTGATGATAATAATAACTTTATTCCATCTAGCGTATCCTTGCATATATTTCGTAGTACACTTATTAGATTCTTAAGGAAAGGAAATAAAATAAGGGTGAGCTAAAATGCTCAGTAAGGGTCAAGTATAATAGAAGAAATAATAAATAAATGATAATATTCAATATACAAAGGTAAATAACTGAACACACATGCCATATAATCAATAAACTAAATGGATAAATAATATGAAAAGTTAATAACTAAAATCACATGGCATTCAAATATCTAGATAAGGCATAATAAATATGGGAATGAAAATAACTGAAACACATTCCATTTAATCAATGAACTAAGAATGAAATGCTTTTATATATATGTTGATGTAAATTCTTAGGGATAAATAATATTCGAGTCTGAATGAGGGAAATGCTTAATTATTGGATGCCATGTTTTCTAGGTACATGGTAACATTACCGTCAAGACCTTTCACAAGGTAGTTTAACATATCAGGTAAAAACCTATTTAAAGTTAGCCAACTGACTCTTCCCATGAGACTATTGATGCATCAAGGGTCTATCTATAACTGGGCCCCACCCATGTCGTACCTGTCCAAACCATTCCTCATATACAATCAATTTAACAATGTGCCTTATCAAATATCCGTATGGAGTAGAATACATGAATTTATCAATATTTTCCCAGTTAATCAAATAAATATCAAGTACACACTATATATAAAAATGGTATATAGTTTAGGAAATAAACATATCCAATATAAATGATATGAATAATTAGGGGAAATTCAACATTCAATGATCATAGGAAATTGAATATTTCAAGGGGACTAACAAAGAAGTAAAGGTAGTGAATGTAAATACTATCCTTGGTCAAAGAAATCATAAACCATCTAGATTAAGGATAAATATGACATCAATATAACATATCCCAAGTTGAGTAAAAATAAAGGTTTGTTGTCATTGATGACTATAAATACTATAAGATGATCTTTTTAAAACATTCTTTAGGAAAACATCCTTTTCATTTTGAAAAAAAATTTGAAAAAAAATTTCTTTGAAAATAACTTTAAAAAAAAATTATTTAAAAATTAAACTCTTAAACTTAAAAAGGAAGCATCAAGTAAATGTCAGTGAGTAATTCCATACATTCTATACAAGGTAAAAAGGACATTCCTTTTATAAGGTAAAATGTTAGAAAAGCATCTTGTTTGAAAAGCGACTAGAAGATTCCTTTAAAAACATTTGTAAAAGAAAAAAGGCTAAAAATTTATATAATAAATCATTTTTAAAGTTTAAAAACATTTTTTAAATCCTTTTTAGAAAACATGGATTTTAGAAGAAAATAGGTTCTCTGACTAAAGAGAGAAATGAAGTCGGTTTTTATTAAAAAAAATTTCTAAAACATTTTGTAAACCAAAGAGTGAAAAAATGGTACTATTACTTAGAAAAGTTAATGAATAACCATAGGAGAATGAAATGAAAGGATTTATTAAAAAATGATCCAATAATTTCCTATGATAGAAATTCAAGTGTAAACAATCCCAATCAAAATGAGATTGTGAAGTAAACCCCTGAAAAGACCATAACGTTGATGTGAGCATCAATAAATAAATATATTATGCATGTCAAATGTAAATCCAAATAAAAAAAGTGGAAATATAAAAATATATAGTAACTATTTATTATACACATAATCTTATAATATTAATGAAAACTAGGAAGTAATATAACCCAATGAAAAGAAATTGGGTTATGAAATTTGTTTCCACTTGATAACATTTAATTCAAATCCAATTTGATGAAATAATTAAATTTTAAACTCAAAATATCATGAATAATTAATTAATCATGATATTTTATGTAAAATTGGTAGTATATACACCATATATAAGAAATTAGGTGCACAACAATAAAATATGTCTTAAAGAATGGAAATTGAGACGAAGTCCCTTATTACTTGGTAAATTTTGAATTAAAAGACCCAAAAGTAAAAATCATAAAATGAAACATTTAAATAACATGAAGATAAAATAATTCATTATATAGTATATCAAAATTGGTAGTTGTTACACCACACAAAATAATTAAGTGATGTTAATGATATAAGCCTCATGGAAAGAAAAGTGAGACAAGAATCCCTTACCCAATGTTTTCTTTTGGGTGAACGCCCTTTAAATTCCCATATAATGGTTATAAACATTTAAATAACTTATAAAAGAACCATAATAATATTTATAATATCATATATCATCTTATTATAATATATTATTACCCATTTGTTAACAATCTTTCATCATTTTCACTATTTCAGGTGTTAATTGCCTAGTTTTTTGAGTATGTTTTGACTTATTACTTATTGTTCCTATTAATTAGACCATGGTTTCATAATATACAGAATGTAAACCATGATGTAATTAGAATATATATTCATTATATATATATATATATATTTATAATAACCCATAATGTTTTGAGATAGGAAATGAAATGCACCTTTCATGGAGACAGTAGGCCGTACGTACACATGAACGCTACTTTCATTTCCTTATCATATTTTAAAATAATGAAAAGTAAATGATACATATGTATATTTATATTATAATTAAAATATAATATTCATGTTATATTTTTCATATAGTTTTATTAAAACTATCCTTTATACATTCCATGTATAGCGTGAACGAATCACATCGCTTTGAGGAGGTGATAGTCAACACTTCCACAAACGATGTTATCGTATTCCATCAAAATAGAAAGAATAATGGTATGTGTTCTATAAAAATTACAGAAGAATAAATAAATAATAAATATAATATATAAATATTGTTCCATTATAATTCACAACCATTATAGGTGGTAAAGAAAAAATGAATGACATCATTTTGCAAGGTGGTAGTTCGCCGTACACATAAACGGTAGGTTAATTACCCATTAGATAGAAGCATGTGTAAGTTTTGGTATAAACATTATAATAATAGAATATAAATATGTTGATTATATTTAGGTTATTATATAATAATTTAATAATAATATTTTAGGGGGTGGAGAGTGAAAATAAAACAAAAGAGTTTGATGAAAGATATTACCTCTTATTCGGGTAACTCCTTTTAGTTTTCACCAAAGGGATTTCTTGGATGGATTTATGACCAAGGTGAGGATTATAGATTTAGGGGAGTGATTTTTATGATATATTTTGGAATATATTGTTCTAAAAAAAGTCTCTTGAGAGGTGTGAGGTAGTGTTAGGGGATAATGCCTTTTTATTGTGGAGGAGGAGTGACATTCTTGCTAATTTTTGAAAAGGGAATTCCACCCATGTTTTCCCCATGTAAATTGGCTCCAATAATGCTATAAATTATATATAAGTTAGTATAATGTCTAAATATTAATATATAATTACTTTTATATAAGTTTCTAGGTCATTTTGTCCCTTAAATTTAAGGTTTAGTCCCTTGTTAAGCTAATATTCCTCATAATCATTGTAATTAATTTTAATTACTTTCCCTGATATTTTTGGTCAAAAACTAAGTTTAACTTATTATAAATTATAAATTATTATTATTAAAAATATTTAATCTAATTTTACAAATTCAAATCACATAAGTGGTAGAAATTAATTTAAAATTAATCCCATAGACGAGATGATAAAGTGGGGTTTTAAAGTAAAAATGTTCAAAAGTTTGCTATGTTTTTATATTCAACTTCAAATTGAAATTGATTCCAATGAACTAAATTGAATTAATTGATTTAAAATTTATATAATTATGTTTTAAAACCAATAAAAAATACAATATAACCTTATAAATAAATTAGATAAAAAAGTAATTTTGAATTAAAATTTAGTATTTTCACTATTCATAAAAAAATGAAACTTCACAGAAAAATACCAAAAATTCACTCCAACCAAATTTTGATATTTCAATTTCAAAAATAAAGTTTATTTTTACATATTAAATTTATAAAATTTCCAAAAATTGGATTTAAAATAGGTTCACCATTAAAAGGAGGTAAAATTTCCCTTTTAGAGAAATACATTTTTTAAGCATAAAACAAGATTTATTTTTATCTTACATGTATAAAATCTATTGGATGAATGTCAAAAATATTTTATTGAGTATATAATATATATATTACATTAATATCAGTCATTAATTATAATTAATTTAATTTATTAATAAAAATACGCTTTGTGGGCATAAAAATAGTTTTCTATAAAAACATTCCCTTTATATTCATTTGGTTCTTATATTCATTTCTAATTAATTAGTACCAATTAATTCATTTTATATTTTTTTAAACCATATATTTTCATAAGTTAGTTAATACTATTTATAATATCTAATTTAAAAGCTAGGTTATATCTTTTTATATTAAGTAATAGCATTTTTAATAATATATTGTTGTTTGATAAAATATGGTCTTGTGTGTAATGCAAGCTATCAAACTATGTCATTATTGCATTTAAGGAAAGATATATTATTGTTTTTGTGCATTGAAATCTATATCCTATATTGAATTTATTTAAAATAGTAATTATATCATAAAGTATTGTGATATTATATTCCCTTACGCGCTTGGTGTTGCGTGTCATACACACTATCAAATACAACGTTCTTAATTTATAATTTTGGGGTGTTAAATTATCCCCACCTTAAATAAATTTAGTCCCAAAAATTTAAACATGATATTGGTAATAGTTTTTTTGATATTTCCTATATTTAAATACCACATCATTAGAATGGTTCTTAAAACATCCTCTAGAAAAGAGAAAATGGGAAGTACAAAGGTCATGTAGACTAATATATAATTAGGTATCTAAGTATGAGAAAATTAGTGGAAAATAGAGATATGTACATGGAGGAAAATCATAAATATTTATAGGGAGTGATTTATTTCATCAATAACAATCAAGTGAATGATCAATGAAAAGTTGAGGGCCTCAAATCCATAAATTCATAACGATTCAAAAGACCACTAGTTCAAAAAAAAATAAGGTATTAGGATAACAATTTTTGGTCATTTTACTAATTTTGAATAATTTTTTTACCACATAAGAATATAAGGAAATTTAATTACTTGAAATAATTCTATAAAAACAATTTTTATCCTTTGTTTGTGCTTTGATCAATTTCTAATTCATCCATTACTTCAATAAATGGAAATCCAAAAATTAACTTTTGATGCCTAAAGCACTAAAATAAACTATTAATAGATCATAAGGCCCATAAAAGAGTGAAAAATATTCTCTAAAGATAATATGGTTCATACATTAATCTAAAAATTAACCCTACTGGTTCATCATTAATATTTATTCATCAAATTTTTTAACTAAAAACAATGAAAAATTTACCCGGACATCACATAGGAAAGTGGTAGACGTGAAAACCTTATTGTCCTTCGATCATGGGTTCAAGTCCCATTGACTTGCTGGATTTGATGGGTTGTCACTCGGTATATAGGTTTTCCTCTTCTAAAACCATATTAATATAATTTCCAAAATAAATATGATGGAAATCCTTGAAATAAGGTTAATCACTAAATAGCCTTTTAACTAAGGTTTTTAATATAACCCTAATACATAAATACTTCATCCATTTATTTCCACATAGGCCCTTACTTGGTTTAATGTTTAACTTTGGTCATTAATTGTCATTATCTATTCAAATACATCATAATGGTTTGTAAAGACAATGAGAATTATCCTAAGTGTATCCCCTAGGAGTGTCAAACTAGGTATGCAGTAAGGCCCATTGTCATGTACTAGGTTACACTCGAGTTAGGACCAATGCACCTTGTTAGAGTTATTATCCCTAGGAACATATGTTCCAAAACCACATCCAATTGTAGTATCCAGATAGAGATGTATTTCTAGGAATACCCACATGATCTCTACCTTACAAAAATTATAATATGTTCTTATATAATTATCCTCAAAGTTTTCCTTAGGTGTATTTCCTCAAATCTATGTTTTCCTAGATCTATTTCCCAAGGTCTCTATTAAAATTCCTTTGATACCAACTGTAGCGACCCAACCCTAGAATTGTGGAGCTTATTTCTACTACCATTACATTAACATGATTACAAGTAATCATATCTCGAAGGACCGAAGAGTTTAGTAGTCTTGGTAAACCAGATACATACATGAGTCTTGTATTACAAATGAATACAATAATTACAATATAATTTTTTCAAGGATAATAATAACTTTATTCTATCTAGAGTATCCTTGAATATCTTTCTTAGTAAACTTCTTGGATTCCTAGGAAAAGGAAACAAAATAAGGGTGAGCTCAAATTCTCAATAAGGGTCAAGTATAGAGGAAGCAATAATGAATCAATGATAATAGTCAATATATAAAGGTAAATAACTGAACACACATGCCATATAATCATTAAAATGGATGGATAAACAATATGGAAAGTTAATAACTAAAAATACATGCCATTGAAATAACTAAATAAGGAATAATAAATATAGAAATAAAAATAAATGAAACACATTACATTTAATTAATGAACTGAGAATGAAATGCATCCATAGATATGTCGATAAAAAATATCATGGATTAATAATAACTATGTCTGAATGAGGGAAATGCTTAATTATTGGACACTATATTTCATAGGTATATGGTACCATTCCAATCAAGACCTTTCACAAGATAATTTATCATATTTGGTAAAAACCCATCTAAGGCTAGCCAAATGACCCGTCCCATGATACTACTGATGCATCAAGGGAATATCTATAACCAGGCTGCACCAGTGTCGTACCTATCCAAACTATTCCTCATATATCAAATAATCGATTTAACAATGTTCCTTATCAAATATCTATATAGATTATATGGTAAAAATTTATCAATATTTCCCTAGTTAATTAAATAACTATCAAGTACACAACGTATGTAAAAATGGTATACAGTTTAGAAAATAAACATATACATGATAAATGATATGGATAATTAGGGGAAATTTAATGTTCAATGATCATAGAAAATTTAATATTTCAAGGGAACTAACAAAGGAGTCAAGGTAGTGAATTTCAATACTATCCTTTGTCAAAGAAATCATAAACCATCCAGAGGAATAATAAGGATGGTAGAAATAAAACATATCCCAAGCGGATTAAAAATAAAGGGTTGTTGTCCTTGATTAATAGAAATACTATAAAATGATATTTTCAAAACATTCTTGAGGAAAATATCCATTTCATTTTGAAAAACATTTTAAAAATAATTTTATTTGAAAATAAATTTTAAAAAACATTTTATTTTAAAAATAACCTTTTAAACTTAAAAAATAAGATTCAAAGAAACAATAATGGGTAATTCTATACATGTCATACAAGGTAAAAAGAACATTCCTTTTGTATGGTAAAAGGTCAGAAAAGTGCCCTGTTTGGAAAGAGACAAGAGGATTCCTTTAAAAAAACTTGTAAAATAAAAAAGGGTAAAATTTTATTTAATAAATCATTTTTAATGGTTAAAAACATTTTGTAAACCTTTTTAGAAAACAAGGTTTTTAGAAGAAAACATGTTCTACGACTAAAGAGAGAAATGAAGTCGAGTTTTATTAAAAACATTTTCTAAAACATTTTGAGTACCATAGAGTGGAAAAATGGAAATATTACTTGTAAAAGGTAATTAATAACCAAAGGAGAAGAAAATTAAATCATTTATTAAAAATTATCCAATAATTTCATTTGATGGAAATTCAAGTGTAAACAATCTCGATCAAAATGAGACCGTGAAGTAAACCCTTGAAAAGACCATAACGTTGATGTGAGCATAAATAAATAAATAGATTATGTGTGTAAAATATAAATCCACATAAAACAAGTTTAAATACAAAAATAGATAGTAAAAAGTTACTACACACATAATCTTATAATATTAACGACAATGAGGCAGCAATATAACCCAAAGAAAATAAACTGGGCTATAAAATTCTTTTCAACTTGGTAACGCTTAATTCAAATACCCTTTGAGGAAATAATTAAATTTGAAACTAAAAATATAATAAAAAATGAATGAATCATTATATTACATGTCAAAGTTTTAGTACATACACCATATATAAGAAATTATGTGCATATCAATAAAATATTAATCAAAGAGTGGAAATTGAGACGAAGTCCCTTATTACTCGGTAACTTTTGAATTTGAAGACCCAAAAGTAAAAAACATAAAATTAAACATTTAAATACCATGAAATAAAAATAATTAATGATATATTATATCAAAAGGTGTTATATATACACCACACAAAATAAGTAAGTGGGGTTAATGATGTATGCCTCATTGAAGGAAAAGTGAGACAAGAATCGCTTACCTTGCGTTTCCTTTCAGGTGAAAATCCTTTAAATTACTATATAATGGTTTTAAACATGTAAATAAATTATAATATAACTATAATCATATTTATAATATCATATATTATCTTTTTATAATATCTTATTACCCATTTGTTAACAATCTTTCATTATTTTCACTATTTCAGGTGTTAATTACATAGTTTTTTTGAGTATGTTTTGACTTGTTACTTATTGTTCCTATTAATTTGACCATGGTTTCATCATATATAGAATTTAAAACACGATTTAATTAGAATATATATTCAATATATATTTATTTATAATAATCCATAATGTTTGGAGATAGGGAATGAAATGCACTATTAATGGGGATGGTAGGCTATACGTATGCGTGAATGCTACTTTCATTTCACTACTGAAAACTTTTCCTTTACTAATGGTTTCAAACCATTGGTAAAGGCCTGCCAACCATTGGTATAAACTATACCAATGGTTTTCCAAACCTTTGGCTGTGGAGCCGTGGGGATAGACATATCCAAATGGTTCTATGTGAACCATTGGCATATGGATGAAAAATGGATTATATACCAATGGTTTATTGTAACCGTTGGTATAAATGTTTACCAATGGTTTAAAACCATTGGAAATATAAAAAATCACGTCTATACCAACGGTTTGGAAACCGTTGGTATAGAATTTTACCAACGGTTTGGAAACTGTTGGTATAAAATTTTACCAACGGTTTGGAAACTGTTGGTATAGACTTTTACCAATGGTTTCTCACAAACCATTGGGAAAAGTTAAGTAAAAGGATCTATACCAATAGATTGTAAACTGTTGGTATGTACTTTTACCAACGGTTTCATATAAACCATTGGTATATGTTATGTTTTCACACATATTCCAACGATTTACAACCATTGTCATAGGCTTTATGTTGTAGCAGGAAACCCGCCTCCCCCCTGAGGCCTACCTACCCCCTGTATAGAATTCATACAGAATTCTGAAAAAATATAGAATACATACAAAATTCTGTATGAATTCATACATAATTCATACAACACATAATTCATACAAAATTATGAATACATCCAATTTTTTATTTAATTACCCGGTAAAAACATACAAAATTAACATATAATTTATAAGGTAATTGCAACAAGTATACAAATATAACAAGTATACCCATATAGCATTAAAACACAATTCATAAGTTAATTAAATACATAAATAATTCAATTCATAATTTAGAAGGCAATTACCCTATGCAATACAAAATTCTGAATTGGATACATACAATATTGAATTCTCTATAACACTTACAAATTGAATTCAGAATTCAGAATGTAATAACCCATATATAAGAAAATCATGTTTCAGGTTTTGAATATGGAATTTTTTTTCATAGGCATGGGTGAATTCAGATGAGATTTGAATTTTTGGATAATGTGGAATGCTATACTATAGTAAGGGGTAATGTGACATGGGGGGTGGGGGGGGGGGTGGGGTGGTGTTGGGGGGTGGGGTGGGGGTGTTGTCCAGGGGGTTTGGGGGGGGGGGCTGTACAGGGGGTGGAGGGCGTCCAGGGGGGTGGGGTTGTCCAGGGGGGCGGGCGGGTGGGTGGGTGGGGGGGGTGTCCAGGGGGGTGGGGGTGTCCAGGTGGTGGGGTGGTGTCCAGTGGAGGTGGGGGGGTGTTTAGGGGTTGGGGGGCTGTCCAGGGGGGTAGGGGGTGTCCAAGGGGTGTGTGTGTGTGGGGGGGGGGTGTCTAGGGGGTGGGGGGCTATCCAGGGGGAGGGGGGCTGTCCATGAGGTGGGGTGGTGTCCAGGGTGTGTGTGTGCGTGGGAGGGGGGTGGGGTGGGGTGGGGGTGTCCAGGGGGTGGGGGTGTCTAGGGGTTTGTAGGTGCTATCCAAGGTGGTAGGTGGTGTCCATGGGGGTGGGGGGGTGTCCAGGTGGTGGGGTGGTGTCCAGGGGGGTGGGGATGGGGGGGCTGTCCCGGGGGTTGGTGTGGCTTTCCAATGGGGTAGGGGGTGTACAGGGGGGTGGGGAGCTGTCTAGGGGGTTGTCCAAGGGGTTAAGGGGTGCTAAGGGGGGTGGGGGTGTCCGAGGGGGGGTGGGTGGGTGGGTGGGGGGCTGTCCAAGGGGGTGGGGGTGGGGGTGTCTAGGGGATTTGTGGGGTGTCCAGGGGGTGGGGTGGGGGGTGTTCAGGGGGTTGTGGGGGGGGGGGGGTGCTGTCCATGGGGGTAAGGTGTGTCCAGGGGGTGGGGAGTGTTCGAGGGGCCAGGGGGTGTCCAGGGGGGTGGGGGGATGTCCAGGGGGGGGATATCCAGGGGTGGGGGGGGGATGGGGTGTCCAGTGGGTGGGGGGCTGTCCATGGGGGTGGGGGTGTCCAAGGGGGGTGGGGGGTGTTCATGTGGTGGGGTGGTGTCCAGGGGGGTGGGGGGGGGGGGGGGCTGTCCAGGGGGTTGGGGCGGGGGCTCTCCAAGGGGGTAGGGGTGTCCATGGGGTGGGGGTGTGCAGGGGGTGGGGTGGGGGGTGGGGTGTCCAGGGGTGGGGGGTGGGCTGTCCATGGGGGTGGGGGTGTCTAGGGGGTGTGGGAGAGTTTCCAGGTGGTGGGGTAGTGTCCAGGGGGTGGGGGGATGTTCAAGGGGGTTGGGGGTGTCCAGGGGGTTGGGGAGGGGGTGTCCAGGGGGTTTGGGGGTGGGGGGGGGGGGGTCCAGGGGGTGGGGGTGTCTAGTGGGGGGGCTTCCGGGGTGGGGTGGGTGGGGGTGTCTAGGGGGTGGGTGGGAGGGGGGATAGGCTGTCCAGGAGGGGTGGGGGGTGCCCAGGGGGTGGGGGGGGGGGTGTCCCGGGGGTTGGGGGGGGGGGTCTGTCTAGGGGTGGGGGTGGGGGGTGTCCAAGGGGGAAGGGGGTGTCGAGGGGGTTGTGGGGGGGGGGGGTGTTCAGGGGGTAGGGGATGTCCAAGGGTGGGTGGGTGGGGGTGTCCAGGGGGTGGGGGGGATATCCAGGGTGGGGTTGGGGGTGTCCAGGTGGTGGGGGGTCTCCAAGGGGGTGGGGTGGGGGGGGTGTCTAGGGGGTGGGGTGGTGTCCAGGGGGACTGGGGGGGGGTGTCCAAGGGGGTAGGGAGTGTCCAAGGTGGTGGGGAGCTGTCCAGGGGGTTGGGGGGGGGGGGGTGGTGTCCAAGGGGTTAGGGGGTATCTAGGGGGTGGGGGGTTTCCAGGGGGAGGGGGTGTTCAGGGGGAGGGGGTGTCCAGGGGATGGGGGGCTATCCAGGGGGTTGGGGGGGGGGGCTGTCCAGGGGGTGGGGGTGTCCAGGGGGGTAGGGTGTAACACCCTGACCCCTCTAGGCTGGAGCCGATGTATTAATTGTGATATTAGTATGGTTAGAAGGAATAAAAATACCAAAGGAACGATCATTTTAGTAGTCTTCAAGAAACTAGATACATATATGCAACTCAAATTACATTGGAAAAGGTTACAAAATACAATACATAACAAAAAACTCAAAACTGTATCCACAGGAACTCAAAAGAAGACCTTCTCTTCATCACCTATCGAAGGTAGACAATGAAAGGGGTGAGATCAAATGATCAGTAAGGGTTACAAATAGCAGAATCATGAGTACAATAAAAAGTGAATCACAATCAATATGACATAATCAATATGTCATAGTGAATAAATGAACAACTAATGCCATTAATAAACTAAAAATGAAACTGCATCCATAGATTTTGTCATAGTGAAAACCTCATGGACAATAATAATAACTGATAATGAATAAAGAGAATTCTTATTAATTGGACGTGATGTATCTGGCACATGAAACCATAATACCATAAAAAGAGTTTAGTTCTGTGGGTAGAAACCTGTCTGATTTTTGGAAACAAACTCGAAGGGTTTGTTGCCAAACTGTTTTGTCTCATGAGACCTACCGATGCATCGAGGGGATATAGAGGGCCCCACACACCACTTCATGTCCAAATCATTCTTTATACATTGATTCAATACAAGAGACATATTCTCTTTCAATATCCGTATAGATTATAGTATACAGATTCATCAATATTTCTATAATTAAAATAACTTTCCAAAATAAACACCGTATGTAAAATGGTATACGGTTTAGAAAACAACATATCCATGATATGAGATTATGGATATTTATTATAAATATAATTTCAAATTAAAAGTTATCTCAAATGGGAAGTAGGTACACCACATAAGGATTTATTAGGTGCACAATACAAAGTTAGTCACAACACAATGGTAGTTGAGACAAAGGCCCTTACCACAATGTAATTGGTCGAATCATATGAACAGAACATATAACCCTAAAATTAATCATTTAATAACATGAATATAAATAGAATCATGTTATTATATATCAAATTTCAGTACACATATACCACATACAAGAAATAAGTGGCGAATAATGAAAATCTCACAGAAATGAAAGTGAGATAAGAAACCCCTTACCTTATGCTCGAGTGTGTTATTCGTTTGTTTTAATGACCTGAATAATCAAATTTAGCTTCATTAATTAATATTTCAAGAACCTCCTATACATGTAATTGATTTAGTATAACCTTATTAGGTTCATTCATGGCCCTTTCTATGGGTTTAATTGGTTCAATTTTCATGTTTTGGAATCATTTTCTCCCTTGATTTTCATGGTTCGTTACTTGTTTCCATGAATAGAAGTTCATTTGAAACATGGTTAAACATATATAATTTTTAATACATATTATTAAAATAATTATGGAGATATAAATGATCTTATAATGATTTTGGGTTATATACCATGCTGATGATTCATTAGTTAAAACATTAACGATGTTCGTTTAAATCGTTTTAGTGGTTCTTTGATAATAAAAACCTCATTTTGTTTTATAAATTAGAACCATGAGTACCAAAGAATTACAGAACCATGGGTGAGTCATAACAAATATATTATAACCTGGTTCAACCATATAAATGGTTTCATGACCAGACTTGAATTAATTAATGCAATTTGAAATCACTTCGTCTATGATGTCGGTAATTCGACACGTCACTGAAAATGTTTTTAATTCCTTGAACAAGTGGGGGAAAGAAGAGGATTGATGATGAATTTCTCATGAAAATTAGAACATCCAGATTATACAAGATTCTATATATTTCATTCCTCTTGGGTACGAAGATATGAAGAAAGAATAAATAAAGAACTCAAAATAAAAGAATAATTTTGAAATCGCTTACAAAAATTCGGCAGCCTAACGGCTACGCAACATGGTTTTATAAAATATTAAAAAGAGATGAGACAAGGGTAACCTATCCATAAATGAATAATAATATATATTAGATCAATAATAATAATAAAAATAAGAACATGGTATGGAAACTTGAAAGATATACCACATAAAATAGAACCTGAATGGAAAAAGAAAGAAATTGAGAATTTTCTTACCTTATAGAGTAACCCTTAGAACTTGAAGGTTGGGAACTTGGGGGCTTGAGGAAACCTTGGGAGGACTAATATTAAGGTAAGGAGGCCATAACTTCATTGAGGGAGAATTGGGAATGAATTCAATGAAGGTAAGAGTTTGTATTTATAGGAAAAGTGAGGGATTATTTTAATAATTTTCAAGGGACACCTCATGAGTGGTTTTTTCAAAACCATGGGCTTGCCCATGGTATTTTCCCATGGTATAAGCCACTTGGGACACCTCACATCTTATTTAACTATACAAAAGTTGACCAGATTTATGACATCATTATTTCATCATTAATGATGTCATAAACACACCGAAACTAAAAACTATATTTTTTTACTATTCTCTGAAAAATCTACTATTTCAGAAAAATTCCCAAAATTCACCTTAACCATTTTCGTCGTGTAGAATTAAAAAGTGAAATCCATTTTTCAAAAATAATTTTCTAAATATTATTAATTTAATTTTTAAATAAATTTATAGTTAATTCGAAAAATAACAATCTTAAAGTGCAATTAGTTTTATTTCTCATTGAAAAACTAATTAAGATATCATTATCTTGTTGCCTTAAGAAAATGAAATAATAATATTATTTACTATTCATAAGGGTCATATTACTATTCATATTACTATTCATAAGGGTATGTTACTATTCACCAAAAATTAAGTTTGTTCTATCAGACTCCAAATGACTTACTGATCACAACTCCAGATGACCATTTTTCGAAATTCAAAACATAGAAGTGGAAAATTTATATTTAATGGCTAGGTTTTGACTATATCCTAAATAAATTAGTGTTGTTTCGAAGGAACACAGTGATGAATATAATTTATTTAACAAAAACATACCATAAAATGTTTGGGGTGCTACATAGGGGGTGTCCAGGGGGGTGAGGGGCTGTCCATGGGGGTGGGGGGTGTCTAGGGTGGGTGTCCAGGGGGTGGGGGGTGTCCAGGGGGTTGGGGGACTGTACAAGGGGGTGGGGGTGGGGTGTCCATGGAGGTAGGGTTGTCTAGGGGGTGGGGGTGTCCGGGGGTGGGGGGGTGGGGGGGGGGGGGTTGGGGGGCTGTCCAAGGGGTTGGCGTGGCTGTCCAGGGGGGGCTGTCCAGGGGGTGGGGGGGTGTACATGGGGGTGGGGGGATGTGCAGGGGGTGTGGGGGCTATCCAAGGGGGTGTAGATGTCCAGGGGGTGGGTGGGTGGGTGGGGGGTGTCCAGAGGAGGGGTGAATCAGTCACACAAAATCATCAAGACAAGTTTTATTATTTATAGATAAAGAAATAAAGATAACATGACCTTCCTAATCACACATATATTTAGGCACAACAAATCATCAAACATCAAATGTAAATAATATCATTCAAAAATGTAAGAGATCAATCTTTCCCTCATCACCATCACTATCATCACTGTCATCATTATCCTCACCCCTATCATCATCATCATCCCCATCATCATCCCCGCCCTCCTCAACACCCCCCTCCTTGCCCTCGTACTCCGCCTCAGCCACCTCCTCAGCCTCCTCCTCTGCCTCGGCCTCCTCCTCGTCCTCCTCCTCCACCTCGGCCTCCTCCTCACAATCCTCCTCCTCCGCCTCGGCCTCCTCCTCACCATCTTCTCGGCCACCACTAGAACTGCTACCTAGTGCACCATATATAGAATGCATCGAAAACATATATTCATCACAAGCTATGCTAGCCTCTGGTGAATGTGTTGGACGTAAAACTTCCATCATTTTCATAAATGCAGTGTTTTCCTTAGCAGACTGTTCTACCGTCTATGTGGCATTTTTTCAGTATATTCTGCCTATTTCTTAACCTATTGGAACTCAGTGGAACTACAAATCATACCTGAGGAGGGCCAATACCTCGTCGGGACTATACTCTTCCCAGGTTGGTAGCATACTCTGCCAGGGTGCTCATCTCCCAACACTGGATATAAATGAACGTTTGACCCAAAATTGTCAGGTTCCTCGGCATAAAGGGCCACTAAATCAGCCTGTTACAAATATAAATAGATTATTAATTTGAAAAATAGATATTAAAATTCAAAATCAACAAATTAAAACTTACAATCTATTGCTGAGTCGGTTCATTAACCACACTTCCATCTTTCTTCCTTCGACTTGAGCAAAATAGTTTTTCTCGAGGCAGCTGTCCTTCAATATTCAATTTTCCCTCTACAATGACATTGAATTTATGAAACCATAATTAAAAATAGGTTACCAATAATTAATTTCATAACAAAAATTATATAACAACTTTAGCAATCAAATAAATTACATAGGAAAGAATAGAAAGTGAAAATTGTAAGGAAAAACTATAAACAACTGTAACACCTGCTTGCTCTCATGATCTGGCATCGTAGTACGTCCCTATGTGTGGAGGTATTTTTTAGAATCAATGTTTTTTTATTTATTCTAGATAATTCCTAAATAAGATTCAATAATACAAAAGATATTATTAATGAAAAACATGAAATTTTTCATTTAAATACCTCAAATGTGATTAATACCTTAAACTGTGTAGTCTTCTAATGAGTAATCATCCACCGATACTGTTCTATCGGAAAATCATCAACAACAAGGACCACCTCTAACTCTGTTCCAAATCTAGCATGCCATCCAATATACAACTCATGCTTATAGTCTCTCCAAAGCTCACCTAGATCCTTTAGATGTGTTGGCTGTGCAACCTCACCATCGGGGAAATTAAACCGTAACTGATACCAAAATATTAATTCATATAAATACAAAAAATAATATATTGAATTAAATAAAACATATTTTTTTACCCATATCTATTACCAAGCATTATCCTTGACTTCATTTGGAAACTGTCTCCATGAGAGCGGGCTGACAGGAATGATGTCGGAGTATTTGTCAAACATCGCCAAAAAAGTCCGACATTGCTGCCCTGTTTTTTCAATCATTTGACTATCTTCATTGTAGTCCACCATCAACTGTGTGTGGTGTTTCCACACTACACACATGCATGTACACCCTCGTACCCTCCTCCTATCAGTAGATTTATCTATTATGAAAGAAAAACTAATATTTTATCAATACATGTTATAATGAAAATAAAAAATGATATAATTTTTTTAGGGTTCTATAAATATACCTACAACAATCTGATCAATGGGTGCCACTGGATCTGTAGAAACTGAAGGAACACCCTGTGTAGGTGGAGTGAGTCCCAATGTATGCTCCGCAATGATAGACTCTGGAGGAGCAGGAGTCGAAGAAGATGGAATATAGAAGCTCGAAGAGAAGGAAGTAGAAGTAAAAGAAGATGGAACGTATGTCTGACTGAATGCTGGATGGGGAGTGGGAATCATCATCAGATATGGTAAAGACGGGTGAGGAGACTCAGATGTAAAGGGTGGTGAAAACATGGGAGGCCTAAATATACCGTGTGTCCATAATGACACACCGGGATCAGAATGTGGGATAGATGGTATGTTAGTGGGAGGGGCAGGGTTTAATTGGGTACACCGACCAAATTAGCTAGCTGTCATACCACCCCCCTCATACGAACACCCTGAGTAGTGGGACCACTACTAGACTGCTCATCAAATAATTGTCTCCCAAGAGGTGGATCCTGTAAAAATGTTTAAAAAAAAATTAATCACATGAAATTATATATTATTTAAATATATATATTTGAAATAAAATACTCACCACAGGAACTAGTGGTGGAATGCCCATCTTAGCCATGCGACAATTGTTGTCCATCATATTTTTCTGTCGCCTCTCTTCAATTGGTTTCATTTCCTACAGTTGAAAAAAAATATATAAGTAATTATAAAAGGATAACTAATGTTTAACCCAAAAAACAAAATAAATGAGAGGGAATAGAAGGATTCATGGATAATTTAACTATCCATTATTTTAGGTGAGCCTGAATAGATATATAACGAATTCAATAAATTGTACAAGATGTAATAAATAAATTTAATTTTTAATAGGATGGTTATTTACTAAGAAGAGAAACCCTCATGTTCATAAGGGGTAAAGCACTTTTCAACCAATAAACATTGAAAATTCACATAATGGTCAAGTTAGATACAACATATTTGTAATCAATATTAAATCAATTTGAATAGTACCAACCTTAACAACCCAAGTTGATCTAAACCGAAATAATTGAGAACATGGATGGATTATTTTATATATTTCCCATCACAACTTTAGGTTCACAATCAACTCTGAAAATTGATATATTGGAGTCATCAAAAGTAATAAATGGATCATTTCCAATGGCAGTAAGGATGGTGTCAATTTCATAATCACCATCGTTAAAAATATGTCTTGGAATTACTTCAATAATGAAACAAAATGCAGGTTGAAGATGGTCTTTGACATAAAAAACTTGTTTCTCCATTGATTCCAATACACATGGTTCATCGATAGAAAGAGTACGAGTCATATCAATTACTTGAAATACACAATCATCAATAAATGTGCCCTGCCTCGTCATCAAATCAAACCACTATCATTTCATCATCGTGGCTCGTCCATGAGAATAATAATCCAATATTATTATTTTTTCAATGACTCCATAATAACCTACATTTTCAAATCACGATATACTATGTGATGCACTGGAATAACAGTCTGTTGTGGTAGTAACCATAACACCATCATGTTGCGTTCTTATGTTCTTTTCTAGTTCAGTGATAATAAATCTGTATCCATTGATAAAAATTGATTTACAGTCATGAACCACGATATTAGGACCAAAATCCAAAGCTCTTATTTCCTTAGAGACAGAGTTAGCAGAAAAACTCAATACCTGAAATATAAATGAATATTAAACTTAATTAAATATTGATTTAATTATTTTAAATAGTAATATTTTTACATTCAATTTTAACCAAGCAGAAAACTCTTTGCTATGCAAAGTCTCCCTTCTTATCAAAGATAAATAAATATACTTTATATTTATCATTGCTTTATGTTCCCTGTAGATAAAAATAGGAATATTTTAAGTGATATATATGTAAGATATACATATATTCAATTTATTTACCTAATGTAGTCATCGAACAAATCAGAGTTGAACAAAACTATGTGATGTACCATCTCCTGCTCTTCTAGGATTAATGTCATCAATGTATATGATCTAAGAATTTCTCCTGTTTGCGAAAGTGATGGAAAAATGGGTTCAATTTTCTCATACTGTTCTTCTTCATTTCTCAATGGTTCGTTCATTCTTGTAGTAAGATCAGACAAATTCATAGAGTAGAAATCCATACATTCTTGATCCAAGTAACCGTTCATGATAGAACCTTCAGAATGATTCCCGTTTTGGAAATAAGACTTTAATGTGTATATATTTCTTTTAGTTGGATACATCCAACTAAAAGAAATAGGTCATTCAAGAAGTATTTCAGTTGGAATATGGACAGTCAGATGCAACATGCATGTGAAAAATGATGGAGGAAATATTTTCTCTAACTCACACAAAATTAATGTGTCATCTGCCAAATTTTTTTGCAAGAAAGACTTGGAAAACTCTTAGCACAAAGAACTCTAAACAAATGGCACAACCGAATAACAACCACTCTTACATTATTGGAAAAAAGATGACAGATTGCTATTGGAATCAACTTATGCATAAAGATGTGATAATCATCAGTCTTAATTGATTTTAGCTTCAACTCTCTTATATTGACCCATTTAGATATGTTGCTTGAATAGCCATCAGAAACTTTAATACTCTCTAGTACTTCTAGAAATTGCTTTTTTTTTTCTGTAGGAGTCATCACATAAGAAGCACATGGAACTTTCCATTTATTTTCACTAATATGTACAGGATGCAATTCTGGTCTGATGCCCCAATCCAACAAGTCACACCAAGACCATAATTCATCTTTTGTCTTTCCCTTAACATTTAGAAGAATCAAAATCAACACTTCACATATATTTTTTTCAATGTGCATTAAGTCTATGAAATCACGTAACAAATTGGTTGACCAATAAGGAAAATCAAAGAAGATACTTCTCTTCTTCCAATTGTAATAGGTTTAAGTGGAAACATTCTTTCTCTTTCTAGATTTCATTTGACCCTTCCCAAATGAAAAACTAAAATCTTTCAATTCATTAATCATATCAGTTCCAGACATACATTGATGTGGATCATCGGTCTCCACGGTATTGTCAAATCTTAGATGATTATTTCTATTTGGATGGTCCATTGGAAAGAATCTTCGATGTACTATAAAACTAAAACTAAAATGATGTTTCAGTCTTTTGGATCGTGTATTATTCACACAAACATGACATGATATTTTTCTTTTCATGCTCCATCCAGAAATCATTTTATAAGCAGTAAAATAATTGATTGTCCACATACGCACAACACACATCTGAAACATGTGTTTAAAACATGAATCATATGTGCACACACCCACATCCCAAAGAAGTTTCAACAATTTTTTTAAAGGTTAAATGTATACGTCTATATCATTGCTGGGATCAGAAGGGCCGAATATGAGTATACTCATTAAAGTGAAAGGTTTTTTCATACACAACCATGGGGGATGGCTATAAATGTGTATAAAAACTGGCCATGCGTTGTGCGAAGTAAGAATCTTTCCAAATGGATTAAAACCATCACATGAAATCCCCATCCTCATATTACACACGTTAGCTGCAAAATCAGGATATCGAGCATCAAATATATACCATGCAAATCCATCTGCAAGGTGAACCAACTCATAATTAGTCTTCTTTCTCTCAATATCATGCCATCACATTTTTATTGATATTTCATCAGACATAAAAAGATTCTGGAGTCTGGGGATCAATGGAAAGTGACACATTACTTTATGTGGCACACAGGATGGTGTTCTATCAGATTTTGGATTCCAGTGGGATGTGCCACATTTTATACCATCATTTAATTCAGGAGTTTCCTCCCAGAATAAACTGCAATCTTTCGGGAAATCATGAATTTTGTTTGTCGAAAATCCAAGTTCTTTAACTAACTTCCTTGACATATAGTGGTTTGAGGGAATATCTGAGTCATCTAGAAGTAATTCCTTCAAGATGGTAAGAATGTAATAAATGGAAGTATTAGAAATACAATACATAGTTTTCCCATGAAACAATCAGATTAAAAATTCCAGCCTTTTCATTTTACCGCATTGTCTATATACTTGAGTCATGGCATAATTATTCAATTTTTCACCCTGAAAACATCATCATTTTCATTAGACACATCATGTGTGCTCATATATAAGTCTTCTTGGGTCAGAATCCTTTATTTTTCATGATGATGAAGAAACATAATCCAATCATATAAACAATTCTCCAATCCAGTCCTCTCATTTGGATCATCAGCAATTTGAGATTTCATTTTCTCCCCATTGTGATACCACACATTGTAGTTTTTTTGAAAACCATATTTGTTTATGTCGTAGCTGACTTCTTCATGGATCAACCAAGGTCTTCTAACAAAATTGTAACATGGGCAGTGTATGTGACCACTATCTGAAGCATTGTGAAATGAAAAATCTAAAAATCTCTCTAAATTGTTTTGAAAATCACTTGAGATCCAATCGATTTCATACATAAATCTTCTATCCATTATGTAAAAAAAATTTATAAGTCATTTCGTCAAAAGCAATTCAATAAGATTTAGGTTTCATCAAAAATATATTTATGTAAACGAGAATTTTTCACTTTATATAAAACCATAGATGACACACTACTCTATATGAGAGTCACAGTATAAAAGACAAAAAAAATACTATATTTAGAACAAAATATCTTTGAACAAATATACATGAGTTTACAAGATCATGTACACTTATGGAGGAGAATTATTCAGGATTTGTGTAAATTTTAGATCGAAGAAATTTTATATTTTAGTAGATTATTTGAGTGATCACATACACTGACCAAGGGGGTGGGGGGTGTCCGGGGGGTGGGGTGGGGGTGAGGGGTGGGGGTGTTCAGGGGGTGGGGTGGTGTCCAAGGGGGGTGTCCGAGGGGGGGGGGGTGTCCAGGGGGGGTGGGGGGTGGGATGGGGATTTCTAGGGTGTGGGGGTCTGTCCAAGGGGGTGGGGACGTCCAGGGGGTGGGGGTGTCCAAGGGGTGGGCTGGTGTCCAGGGGGTGGTGTGGTGTCCAGGGGGGCTGTCTAGGGGGTGGCGTGCTGTCCAACAGGGTGGGGGGTTTCTAGGGGGGTGGGGGAGGGGGTGTCCAGGGGGTGGGGTGGTGTCCAGTGGGGTTGTCCAAGGGGGTGGGGGTGTCTAGGGGGTGGGGGGTGTGTGGGGGGGGGGGTGTTGAAGGGGGTGGGGGTGTCTACCACCAAACTAGGGTCATAGAATCCAATCTCTATACAATTGTAGCATGAATTTAAGCCTATTATAGATAACCTAGAAGACTGTTGGTGTAAACTATGAATATCATACATATAAATCACAACACACCTAATTATAAACACACCTCCAAATATCAAACGTGGATCATATTTTATCTTCCACTATAAATATCAT
Source organism: Viscum album (assembly GCA_963277665.1). Classification (NCBI taxonomy): domain Eukaryota; kingdom Viridiplantae; phylum Streptophyta; class Magnoliopsida; order Santalales; family Viscaceae; genus Viscum; species Viscum album. Next base: position 1,398,170,501 of record OY728121.1, on the reverse strand, counting down.
ATATGAATTCTAAAAAACACACCTAATTGTAAACACACATCAAAATTTTGAGCTAGGTATGTGGCTTATTTATGCCTTGAAAGGCTACCTGAGAGCTAATTCCAAGTTGTGATAAAATGTGTAAATATAATATTTTCTATGTTTACAAAATTTTGTGTGTGTGCGTCAAATATGATCCTGTGTATGTTGTTTAGTCATATGAGCCAAGTTTTGATGGGACACTACTCATAGGAGTATGAGACTTGTTATATCATTAGGTGATATGGAGTTGTACAAATGTTAAATTTGTATGAGATTAATATGGATAGTGGATAAGAACCTGAGTGAAATTTCTTTACAGAGATCACTTCTTATTTGAAGGGTAAGAGTGAGTTTTGGTATGGAAATTCAAGAAAAGTCTTAATGTGTGAAAGAAAATATATATTAGTTATATGTGAGTCATAATTTTTTGTAGAGTATCGGAGTGGACAACCCCCCCTAGACAGCTCACACCCCCACACCCCTGCAGCCCCCCGTACCCCCCTATAGCCCCCCTGGACAACCCACCCCCACTTGGATAGCCGCCACCCCATCTGGATAGCCCACCCCTACCCCCCACCTGGACATCCCCCCTCCCTATACAACCCACACACCCCATCCCCGACCTGGATAGCCCACCCCACCCTCTTGGACAACCAGCCCCCATGACAGCCCACCCCCTCCCTGGACACCCCACACCCCCTCCCCCACACCCTTTCAACCCCCTACCCCCCTACAGACCCCTAGACAGCCCACCCCCACCTGGACAACCCCCCACTTAGACAGCCCCACCCCCCACCTAGACATCCCCCACCCCACCTGGACAGCCCACCCCCTCACCCCCACTTGGACAGCCCCCCACCCCACCTAGATAGCCCACCCCCACCCCACTCCACCTAGACATCCCCCCTTGCCCCCACTCAGATAGCCCCTGTAATGACCCGAAATTTTGAGTAAATTTTGTTCCCTAATTTTTGTGGGTTATTTTATTTTTCATTTAATTAAATGAGTATAATTAAAATGATACCGTTGGGTTTCGACTGTAATATGACCATTGGTCAATAAGACCATTGGAAACTAAATTTTACAATTATTGTCTATAAATACAAGTTATCTTGATTAATTAATATAGAAAGAAGATTCGATGGTCCCATCCAGTAGTCTCGGGCCGATCGAAGCCCATCTGACGGAACTTGGAAAGGAGGTAGCACCTTTGGGCTTTGCTCTAGACCATACCCAAGACGAAATTCATCATGTGAAGCTGGAATGGAATCGCCTTCGTGAGAAGTTTAAGCTGATAGAAATCACTACTCGAGCAATGTTCGCCGAGCCGCCCCAAGATTCTATCACCCTAGCACACCTTACTCTTAGGTCCTATGTTGGTGTTATAAGGGGTTATGTAACGAGACCGTAACTGCCTTGTGTAATCATTTCATTTAAATAAAAATTCTGATTTCTTCTTATGGTGAAGTTTGTGAATTTTCAAATGTATGGATAAATATAGTATGTATATTATTGATGGATTTTAGAAGGATATTTTTAAAAATATTTATGTAATCCTTAAATAATTAATAATGTGTAATGATTTTCAAAAAATGGTCTTCTGCAGTTATGTTCAGTAAGAAATTTAGAGTCTAATAAGATCAACTTATTTTTTGATGAATAGTAAATTATAAATAGTGATTTTACACATATGATTAGTAATTTGATCAAATGGATTAAGTAACCTCACTTAATAAAGTATTAATATAATCTAGGTACCTTGATTAAGTAATGTGATTCAATAAAATAGGTAAATAACTGTTCCAGAAAGTACTGGTTAAGTATCAGTTTTTTCAGGTGAATAATTTTTTTTATTTTAAAATTAAATTAAAAATATTTAGAAAATTATTTTTATATAATGGAGTTCATTTTTGAATTCAGGGCATCAATATTAGGTTAAGGTGAATTTTTGGGAATTTTCTGAAACAGTTGAATTTTCAGTGAATAGAGTTTTTATTTAAAAATTAAATTAAAAATATTTAGAAAATTATTTTCATAAAATGGAGTTCATTTTTGAAATCAAAGCATCGATATTTGGTTAAGGTGAAATTTTGGGATTTTTCTGAAAAAGTTGAATTTTTGGTGAATAGTGAATTTTCAGTTTAGAGTTTTGGGTGTTTAATGACATCATTAAGGATGTAATAATTATGTAATAATTTTGGTAGACTTATGAATAGTAATATAAGGTATGAGGTGTCCCAAGTAGACAATACCATAGGAAAATACCATGGGCAAGCCCATGGTTTTTCCAATACCACCAATGAGGTGTCCCTTGGCCATTAATGCCTTGTCCCCTCACTTACCCTATAAATACCAAGCCATTCTCTCATCCATTCCATTAAAAAATCCTCCTCAATAAAGTTATGGTCTCCTTACCTCCCAAAGAGTCCTCCCAAGGTTCCCTCAAGCCTCCCAAGGTCCCAAACTTCAAGATTTCGAAGTTACTCTTCAAGGTAAGGGATCCTACCTCTCTCTTTCTTTTCAAGTACTCTCTTTTATGTCATTTATTTTATGCTTCATGTTCTTATGTTGGAGGATGTTATTTTATATTAACCTTACTGAAATTTGTATTTTCATATGATGAAAGACCCCCTCTTACTCTCATCAATTCATTTTAATAATTTTTAAGTGGCGCCGTTAGGCTACCGATTTTTTGTAAGGGATTCTTTCACTCTTCCCTTTTTCAAAGTTCTACTTTCATGTCAAGTCTCTCAAGTTATTTTTTCCATGTTGGGGTATGATATCTATATTCATCATACTGTCCTTTTATTTTCACATGATGAGATACCCTATTTAATCTCATGAATTCATTTTTTTGAAGTTTTAAGTGACGTCGTTAGGCTGCAGAATTCTTCATAAGAGAAATCTTATTTTTGTCTTCCTTTCAAGTTTTTTTCATTTCATATGGTATGTCCTTAAAATTTAATTAAAATGTTCTTATATCCTTTATATTATATCCTTATACTATTTTATGAATCATTTATGAGTGGGTGACCCATGTCCCCTCTCTTTTCAATATTTTCTAAAACCCTGCAACATAGTCGTTATGCTGCCAAATTTTCGTCTCAAAATCTCTCTCTCTTTTTATAAAATTATTTTATTTTATTAAGTAAATACTCAAAACTATTTATTCTATAGGGTTATTCACATATATATCAAAATTTTCTATTTTAAATTCTAGGATTTACATACATGAGATCCGCTTTCCTTTTCCGTGGGTTTAAAGTGACATAAAGATCATGTATTTAAAGCAGTTTTTAAAATGTTATGACTATGAAATAAAACCCATTTCTTTTATGCTGTATGGGTTATTTATGAAATGTTTGATGATGATATATGTGGCTCAAATGATAATAAAGAAAAATTAAGGGTGTGCCCTGATAGCGCTCCAATGCATTGGGTAAAGACTTAATCTCTAGAGATGACCATTTTAACGATACCTTGGTGAATAACCTTGGTATTTTTTTTAATGACACCTTGGGGATGGACCTTAGTGAAACAGAAATGATTGTCTAAGTTAAATGTTGTAGTCACATATTCAAGTTATAAAACACGTTATTTTTATTATGATATGCCTCATGATCTCTTTCTCATGACTTAAAGTTATTTATCATGACTTTATTGATGTATCTCAAGTTCACATGTAAAATGTTTCTATTGTTTCCCTTACTGGGCCTTCTGCTCACCCTTTCATTTGATGTATGATCCCAGGTTATGAGATGCTATAATAAAGTTAGGATGAACAAAGAAGAAGCCTTTGAAGTGTTAAAGAAGAATGTTTTATGTCATCATGTATTAAGTTCCTGGTTTCCAAGACACTAAACCTTAAAGATCCTCGGTTTTGTAAAATGTAATGAAAAGTTATGTTATAAAAAGGCGGGATGCTATAGTTGGTTTCAAAGGATGGTTTAGTTATTTATGGAAATTAGTATATGAAAACTTTAGGAATAACCCTATAGAAAAGTTTAAATATAGGAAATCTTCCTAGTATTTTGGTGAGTATTGAGTAAGTGGTTTATCAAGAAAATACATCCCTGTCTGGATACGAGTAGGTAGAGGTAGCTCTGGAATAGATGTACATAGGGTTAAAAATCAAAAACACCACTTTGAGCTAGACTAAAATGGGAACTGGTACACGACAACGGGCCTTGCTGCACTCTTGGTTATGGCACTCCCGGGGGATATGTTTGGTTAATCACAAGCCTTTTATGAATCATTATGAAGGAATTTTAGAAAAATGTAATTGGATAAGCATGAATTTTTAAGACATAAAATCCTTTTAGTTAAAATATTTGTAAATGAAATAAGTTTCTCATGAAGGATTGATTATTTTAGAAAAGGCCCCCATCATCTAGGAAAACATTGATGTATTTCCTGAGGAGTTACCCGGACCTCCCCCAGAAAGAGAGGTAGAGTTATCCATTGAACTCGTACCTGGATCTCATCCGATGTCAAAGACCCCCTATAGGATGGAAAATGTGGATCTAGAGGAATTAAAGAAACAACTCCAAGATCTTTTAGAGAATGGGTTTATCCAACCAAGTGTGTCTCCTTGGGGAGCACCGATTCTCTTTGTGAAGAATAAGGATGGATCAATGCAGCCATGCATTGATTATAGAGAACTGAATGTGATCACAGTGAAGAACAAATACTCTCTTCCAAGAATTGATGACTTATTTGACCAACTTTGTGGGAATCAATTATTCTCTAAGATTTATCTTCATTCTGGTTATCATCAATTGAGGGTGAAGAATGATGATATTACAAAAACTATCTTCCAATCAATATATGGACATTATGAGTTTGTTGTTATGCCCTTCAGACTGACTAATGCACCTACTATTTTAATGGATCAAGAATAAGTTGATTTTGGAAACTTATGTTTTATCAAATTGATATCATTTGTATAGGAAAATTATTTGGTGATTAAATGATAAATTTTATTTTGGATGATGTTTTCTCTTTTGGAGTACTATATGCCTAAGGAAAATAAAATACTACAGGATTTTATTTGTGGAGGAATGGTTGATTTTTTTTAAGAATCTATGTATTTATCGTGGACATATGGCGATTTGGATTATTTCTAGAAAATGATTAACCTAGCATAGAGAATATATGATTAGGTTAATGACACTTTAGTATGAGACTTTAAGAGTAGTCTATATTATTTGGAGATAAAGGTTAAGATTTATTGTGGAAGACTATGTGATTAAATCCTTATGAGTTTTGGGTTTCAATCTTAGTTTGGATTATTTTGATGAATTTTAAGGACGATTTTGTATTGAATGGTCTTTCTTGAACTTTGGGTACTATTTTTTGAATTTTGGAGATTAGTAGTAGTATTTTTTTTATAAAGGATTATCCTTTTTGGGGATTATATGATCTATTACTAACCATTTTTGTTTTAGTTGATGTCTAAATAAAAGGGAAATATATAGTTCTCCTTTTGTGGATTATGTGATTCTCTAGAATATGATTCTTGTGCTTTTTATGTGACCAAGTCTTTTTGAATGCTCATCGTTTGGAGAAAAGATTAGTTTTAGTAGAAACTTATTAAAGGATGAAACTCTAATTGAAGGTAAGTATATTTCCTTATGTTTTTATTCTTTATAGTAATTGAATTTTTCAAAATTATGAAAAGGAACATAAAACAAAAATGTTTTTGGTTTACATTTCCTACTGGGTAATCAAAGACCGTTTACACACATCATAAGTTTGTGATTTTATTGTGGTTAACTTTCTCCTAATCATGTTTTCTATCACTCTCCATCAGAACACGACCCTTTGTTTTCTCTTCCATATCCATGTTTCCCTACATGGAATCCTAGTTTGGGTTAACTCAGGTGACCCTTTTACTTTCCTTTCTTTCTTTTAAAGTAATAGTTTTACTGACTCTTATTCCGATGTGAGACTTTCAATGAAATTTCCAAGCCCAATTTTAAAATTGCGAGGAAGCAATTTCTTAAGGGGGGGAGATTGTAATGACCCAAAATTTTGAGTAAATTTTGTTCCCTAATTTTTGTGGGTTACTTTATTTTTAATTTAATAAAATGAGTATAATTAAAATGAGACCGTTGGGTTTTGACTGTTATATGACCATTGGTCAATAAGACCATTGGAAACTAAATGTTTCAATTATTGTCTATAAATAGAAGTTATCTTGATTAATTAATATAGAAAGAAGATTCAATGGCCCTATCCAGTAGTCTCGGGCCGATTGAAGCCCATCTGATGGAACTCAAGAAGGAGGTAGCACCTTTGGGCTTTGCTCTGGACCAAACCCAATATGAAATTCATCATGTGAATCTAGAACTGAATCGCCTTCGCGAGAAGTTCAAGATGATATAAATCACTACTCGGGCGATGTTGGCCGAGCCGCCCCAATATTCTATCACCCTAGCACACCTTACTCTTAGGTTCTATGCTGGTGTTATAAGGGGTTATGTAATGAGACCATAACTGCCTTGTGTAATCCTTTCATTTAAATAAAAATTCTGATTTCTTCTTATGGTGAAGTTTGTGAATTTTCAAATGTCTGGATAAATATAGTATGCATATTATTGATGAATTTTAGAAGGATATTTTTAAAAATATTTATGTAAACCTTAAATAATTAATAATGTGTAATAATTTTCAAAAAATAGTCTTCTACAGTTATGTTCAGTAAGAAATTTAGAGTCTAATAAGATCAACTTTATTTTTGATGAATAGTAAATTATGAATAGTGATTTTACGCATATGATTAGTAATGTGATCAAATGGATTAAGTAAACTCACTTAAGAAAGTATTAATATAATCTAGGCACCTTGATTAAGTAATGTGATTCAATAAAATAGGTAAATAACTGTTCCAGAAAGTACTGGTTAAGTATCAGTTTTTTCGGGTGAATAGTGTTTTTTATTTTAAAATTAAATTAAAAATATTTAGAAAAATATTTTTATAAAATGGAGTTCATTTTTGAATTCAGGACATCAATATTAGGTTAAGGTGAATTTTTGGGAATTTTCTGAAACAATTGAATTTTCAGTGAATAGTGTTTTTATTTAAAAATTAAATTAAAAATATTTAGAAAATTATTTTCATAAAATAGAGTTCATTTTTGAAATCAGAGCATCGATATTTGGTTAAGGTGAAATTTTGGGATTTTTCTGAAAAAGTTGGATTTTCAGTGAATAGTGAATTTTCAGTTTAGAGTTTCGGGTGTTTAATGACATCATTAAGGATGTAATAATTATGTAATAATTCTGGTCGACTTATGAATTGTAAGATAAGGTATGAGGTGTCCCAAGTGGCCAATACCACTGACAAATACCATGGGCAATCCCATGGTTTTGCCAATACCACCAATGAAGTGTCCCTTGGCCATTAATGTCTTGTCCCCTCACTTCCCCTATAAATACAAAGCCATTCTCTCATCCTTTCCATTCCAAAATCCTCCTCAACGAATTTAGGGTCTCCTTACCTCCCAAGGAGTCCTCCTAAGGTTCCCTCAAGCCTCCCAAGGTCCCAAACTTCAAGATTTTGAAGTTACTCTTCAAGGTAAGGGATCCTACCTCTCTCTTTCTTTTCAAGTACTCTCTTTTATGTCATTTTTTTATGCTCTATGTTCTTATCTTGGAGGATGTTCTTTTATATTCACCTTACTGATTTTTTTATTTTCATATGATGAGAGACCCCCTATTACTCTCATCAATTCATTTTAATAATTTTTAAGTGGCGTTGTTAGGCTGCCGAATTTTTGTAAGGGATTCTTTCACTCTTCCCATTTTCAAAGTTCTACTTTCATGTCAAGTCTCTCAAGTTATTTTTTCCATATTTGGGTATAATATCTATATTAATAATACTATACTTTTATGTTCACATGATGGGAGACCCTATTTAATCTCATCAATTCATTTTTTGAAGTTTTAAGTGATGTCGTTAGGCTGCCGAATTCTTCATAAGAGAAATCTCATTTTTGTCTTCCTTTCAAGTTTTTTTCATTTCATATGGTATGTCCTTCAAATTTCATTACCATGTTCTTATATCCTTTATATTCTGTCCCTATACTATTTTATGGATCATTTATAACTGGGTGACACATGTCCCCTCTTTTTTCAATGTTTTCTAAAACCCTGCAACATAGCCGTTATGCTGCCGAATTTTCATCTCAAAATGTCTCTCTCTTTTTCTAAAATTATTTTATTTTATTAAGTGAATACTCAAAACTCTTTATTCTACAATGTTATTCACATATATATAAAAATTTTCGATTTTAAATTCTGGGATTTACATACATGAGACTCGCTTTCCTTTTCCATGGGTTTAAAGTGACATAAAGATCATGTCTTTAAAGCAATTTTTAAAATGTTATAAATGTGAAATGAAACCCATTTATTTTATGCTATATGGGTTATTTATGAAATTTTTGATGATTATATATGTGGATCACATGATAATAAATACAAATTAAGGGTGCGCCTTGATAGAGCTCCAATGCATTGGGTAAAGACTTAATCTCTAGAGATGACCATTTTAAGGATACCTTGGTGAATAACCTTGGTAATTTTTTTTAATACCACCTTGGGGATAGACCTTGGTGAAACGGAAATTATTCTCTTAGTTAAATGTTGTAGAAACATCTTCAAGTTATGAAACACATTATTTTTATTATAATATGCCTTATGATCTCTTTCTCATGCCTTAAAGTTATTTATCATGACTTTATTGATGTATCTCAAGTTCACATGTAAAATGTTTCTCTTGTTTCCCTTACTGGGCATTCTGTTCACCCTTTCCTTTGATGTATGCTCCCAGGTTATGAGATGCTATAATGAACTTATGATGAACAAAGAAGAAGCCTTTCAAGTGTTAAAGAAGAATGTTTTTTTTCATCATGTATTAAGTTCCTGGTTTCCAAGATACTAAACCTTAATGATCCTCAGTTTTGTTTAATGTAATGAAAAGTTATGTTATAAAAAGGTGGGATTATATAGCCCCACCACACTTGAATAACCCACCCCCTCATCCCCACCTGGACAGCCCCCACCCCACCTGGATATCCCCCCCTACAACCCCACCTGGACAGCCCACCACCCCCACCTGGACAGCCCAACTCCACCCCCACCTGGACAGCCCACTCCCTCCCTAGACAACCCACCCCATCCCCCACCTAGACAGCCCTCCCCCACCCCTGGATAGTTCACACCCCTCCCCTACCTGGACAGCCCACCCCACCCCCTAGACATCCCACACCCCTCCCCCACCCAAACAACCCACCCTGACCCCCCCTTGACAGTACACACCCCACCTTGGACAAACCACACCCCCTGTAGCCCCCTACCCACCTGCAGCCCCCCATACCCCTGGACAACCTACCCCCACCTAGACACCCCCCCACCTGGACAACCCCTACCCCCTCTATCCCCTCTGAGGGTAATTTTATTTAAAACCATTTTATTAATTAAGAAAGGGAAACCATCATGCATTATCCATTTCATTCAAAATAACCGATTAAATTTATCAAAACATGACAAATTCAATTTATACGGCTCTATGGGTCACTTAGGAAATGTAATTGGGGAAAGTAGAAATCACCTACATGGTTAATTCCAATTTAAAAATTGGGCCAAGAACTTAGGTGGTGGGGTGGTGTCCAGAAGGTGTGGTGGTGTCCAGGGGGGGCTGTCTAAGGGGGTGGGGTGGGGGGGGGGCGTCTAAGGGGGTGGAGGTTTTCCAGGGGGTGGGGGGTGTCTAAGGGTAGGGGTGGGAGTGGGGGGGGGGGGTGTCCAGGGGGTGGGGGTCTGTCCAAGGGGGTGGGGGGATGTCTAATGGGGGGGGGGGGTGTCTAGGGGGGTGGGTGGTGTCCAGGGGGTAGGGGTGGGGGGGTGGGGGGTGTTCAGGGGTGGCAATACCCATATAATACCTTAAAAATTACCTATACCTAATCCAACCAAAATCACAATTCCAATCCATCAACCAAACAATAGCCAATTCATCCTCAATATCACTAACCTTCCCATTATTCTTTTAAAAAAAACTATAAATACAAAATCCAAATCCAATTTTCAACTAAACTAAAGTCCATAGAAACTACCATATCACCCCACTAAAAAAATGGAAAACCACCTACACCACTACCCCAACCATCCCCGATCCCTTCACATGGACCATCCTTATATCCATTACCCACATCGAGACCATATGAATAAACAAACCCTTTACCATATTTAAAGTGTAGAAAAAAAAACATAAAACAAATTAAAGTGTTTGGTATACCATTCCATAGACCGCAGAGAACTCTGATTTAGACCAAATCAAAACAGAAAACAGAAAAAAATTGATACATAACATTAAAACTAAGGTAACACTTACTAATTTGAAGTGTAGAAATAAAAAATTTCTTAATTAAATATGGATCTATTAGGTGGAAGGAGTTTTGAAGCCTAGGGTAAAGAGAGGCCTTTGGGAGATTCAGATTAGGGAACCTGCAATCAGGCGGACTGGGAGCTGGGTTGTTGTGTTTTTGGAGGAAATATTTCCCAACGGTTTTTTAAAACTGTTGGGAAATCTACTCTTTACCAATGATTTTAAAAAACCATTGGTATGCACAAATATTTCCCAATGGTTTACTCAAACCGTTGGAAAATATTGATTATAAAAACACAATGCCAACGGTTTGAATAAACTATTGGGAAATTTTTCTCTTTTTATAGTATACCAACAGTTTCTTCAAACCTTTGGTATAAAACCATTGGGAAACCTCTATTCCCAGTAGTGTTTCCTTGTCATATTTTAAAATAATTAAAATTAAATGATATATAAGTATATATATATATTTTAATTCCATTATAATATTCATGTTATATTTTTCACATAGGTTTATTAAAACCATCCTTTATACATTTCATGTATATCGTGAACGAATCACATCGCTTTGAGGAGGCGGTAATCCACACTTCCACAAATAATGTTATTGTATTCCCACAAAATGGAAAGCATTAAGGTTTATGTTATATAAAAATTAAAGAAATATAATTACATAATAAATATCATATATATCATATATAATCATTATATCCATAATAATTCCCAACCATGATTAGTGGTAAAATAAAAACAAATGATATCATTTTGCGAGGCGGTAGTTCGCCGTACACATAGACAGTAAGTTCGTTACCCATTAGTTGGAAGTGTGTGTAAGTGTAGGTATAAACCATAGAATACAAAAATATAATTATATTTAGGATAAATTATTAGTTATATAATCATGAAATTAGAATATTTTATGGGGTTTAGAATGAAAATAAAACAAAAGAGCTTGAGGAAGGATGTTACCTCTTATTCAGGAAACTCCTTTTGGTTTTCACCAAAGGAATTCCTTGGATGGATTTATACCCAAGGTGAGGCTTATAATTTTAGGGGAGGGATTTTTATGAGTTATTTGGTCAGAATTTTTTCAATCCAAAGTTTCTTTAGTGGTGTGAGTAAGTGGGAGGGGTGAGTGACTTTTTATAGTAGAGGAGGAGTGGCGTTCTAGTAAATTTTTGAAAATAGAATTCCACCCTTTTTTTCCCATGTAAAGTGGATCCAATATTGGTCCAAATTATATATAAGGGAGTATAAAGTATAAATATGAACATAAAATGACTTTTGGACAAGTTTCTTATTCATTTTCTCCCTTAAGTTTAAGGTTTAGTCCCTTTTTTAAGCTATTATTCCTCATAATCGTTATAATTTATTTTAATTAATTTCACTAATATTTTTGGTAAAAAAATAAATCTAACTTATTATAAATTATAAATTATTATTATTAAAAGTACTAAATCCATTTTTACAAATTAAAATCATATAAGTGTTAAAAATTAATTTAAATTTAATCCCGTAGACGGGACGACCAAGCGGTGTTTTAAAGTAAAAATGTTCAAAAGTTTGCTATGTTTTTATACTGAAATTCAAAGTGAAATTGATTCCAATGAACTAAATTAGATTAATTTTTGTACAATTTATATAATTGAGTTTTAAAATCAATCAAAAATACAATTTAACCTTATAAAAAAATTAGATGAAAAAATAGTTTTGAATTAAAATTCAGTATTTTTCATTATTCATAAAAAAATAAAACTTCACTGAAAAATACCAAAAAAATAATCATAACCTAATTTTTATGTTTCAATTTAAAAAATGAAGTTTATTTTTTTACATATTAAATTTAAAAAAGTTCCAAAAATTGTATTTAAAATTGGTTCCCCATTAAAAGGTGGTAAAATTGCCTTTTTTTGAGAAAAACAATTTTTAAGCACAAAACTGGATTTATTCTTATCTTATGCCTATCAAATCTATTGGATAAATGTAAAAAATATTTTATTGAATATAATATATATATATATATATATTAAATTAATATTACTCAATAATTATAATTAAGTTAATTTATTAAGATAAAATAACTTTATGGGCATAAAAATAGTTTTCTATAAAAACATTCTCTTTATATTAAATTGGTTATTATATTCATTTCTAATTAATTTTTAACCAATAAATTGATTTTACATTTGTTTAAACCATATATTTTAATAAGTTAGTTAATACTATTCATAATCTCTAATTTAATGGCTACGTTATATCTTATTATATTAAATAATAATATTTTTAATAATATATTATTGTTCGGTAAAACTCAGTTTTGCATGTAATGAAAACTATCGAACAAGGTCATTCTTTCAAGAAAGGAAATCTAGATTATTGTTTGTGTGAATTGAAATCTATATCCTTGATTGAATTTGTTTAAAATAGTAATTATATCTTAAAGTCTTGGGATATTATATTCCCTCATGCATTTGGTGTAGCATTTTATACATGCTATCGAATACAATGTTATTACTTTAGAATTTCAGGGCGTCATAGTGTCTTTTTGTTTAAAATTGACATTAATTTTAGTAAAAAGAACAAGTGACATACTGAAAACTAATAAAATGCATTCATATTATTTTGATACATTAGGAAAATGATCCATAAGTCATTTGTTATGTGTAGGAATGAACCACACCACAATATAATTCATAGCGTGATTGGTATAATTCAAACCATCTCTTTTTATTTAAAATTGACATGAATTTTAGTAAAAAGAACAAGTGACAAACTGAAAAATGAGAAAAAATATTCATATTATTTTTATAATTTTGGAAAATGATCTATAAGTCATTTTTAACACATTGGAATCAATCACGCCTCAATACGATGCATAGTGTGACCGATATGACTCCAAGTGTGTTTTTTATTTTAAATTGACATTAATTTTAGTAAAAAGAATAAGTTACATACTAAAAACTAAGAAAATTAATTTTTAATATTTTTATAGTTTAGGAAAATGATCCATGATTCATTTGTGATGTATTGGAATCAACTAAACCTCAGTCCAATGTATGATGTGACTGATATGACTCCAAGTATCTATTATTAGTTTAAAATTGATATTTTAGTTCAAAACATGTGTCACTAACTTAAAACTAATAAAAAATTCTTTGATTGTCTTTATAATTTAGGAAAACGATTCATAAGTCATTTTAGATGTGTAGTAAGGAGTCTCACGTCAAATTGACACACGATGTGACCAATATGACTCAAAGTGCATGTTTCCAATTTGAAATGACATTTTAGTAAAAAATACAAGTGACATACTAAAAACTGAGAAAATACATTTTTATTTTTTTGATACTTTAAGACAATAATCTATAAGTAATTTTTGATGGGTATGAATTAACCTCACCTCAATCTGATGCATGGTGTGATCGGTATTACTCCAAGTGTGTCATTATTTAAAATTGACATTATTTTTTGTAAAAAAAAGAAGTGACATACTCACAACTAAAAAAACACATTCATATTGTTTTGATACTTTAGTAAAATGATCCATAACTCATTTGTGATGAGTAGAAATCAACCACACCTCAATATAATGCACAATGTGACTGATATAACTCCAAGTGTATCTTTTTATTTAAAATTTACATTTTATTAATGTATTATTTCATATTAATGTTTAATTTATTTCTTTATAGTATTACTAACATAATATTTGTTTTCTTATATGGGTGGATTCTTTTGTTCGGGTTGAGGTGTTTTGTTCAGTAACTGATACCATGGGTATAATTTTTTGAGAGGGGATCACAGGTTCGAAAGATGATGAAGCATTAATGTTTTTAAATGTTTGTCGATAGTAATTATAAATGTAATTATATAAAACATTATTTTAAATGTATGTATTAGTGTTTTTTTATACTCATGATGTAAAATTTATTTCAATTAAATTATATATTTTTCATATAGGTTACAAGTATGTATTTCTGTTTGCTGTTATAGAAATAGAACATTATAGTAGTTCGGGCCTTTATCAATGATTTTTTAGTACTGATAAAGGGGACCCACCCTTTAACACTGCTGAGGACAACAATGATTTTTAGTACAGTTAAAATATTTTTTTTAATACTGTTAAAGGGAATATTTGTAGTAGTGACAGAAGGTTTACTTCTTCACAATGATCGGACCACCGACTCATTTAAGAAGAAGATTAAAGGATGCCCAAAATTTCAAGGGAATCCATTTGAGTAGTTTTAAGTTTTCATATCTCAACTTAATTCTTAGATGGATAGATTATATCAGGATTGTTTTCATAGATTGGTATATACTATTAGCGCTCCCTCTCTTTCCATGAAACTCCCTTCCTTAACCCATGTGATCTCTCCCATGAGCTCATAGAGGGTTTTCTCTGAACCATCATATGATGATGCACCACCTGGATTTTCTTTGAGTTTGACACCTAATTTATCTATTACTGTTGAAAAAAATGAATTGATGTTTTCTAGTCTCAGAAGTCCCGCGACATGGAAAATAATACAACGACATTGCAATAATCTAGAACCTTCAAAATTGAAAGCCTATAGAAATAAAATAAAATATGATAAATCTCTTGAAATTAATTCCCACCTTAAATGGATGAAAGTATTAGGTGTCTATTCTCTGTTTGAACATTTATAGGTGGAGGCTATAATGGACCAACCCCACCTGCAATAATGATTATTTTTTACTGGAACTTTCATGGGCTTGAAAACCTATACATAGTACAAACAATCCATTTTTTGGAGCTCTATGTTTTTCCTTGACAAGGTTTTTCTATACAATACCATATTGGAATACAAGGATATTCACAATGTTGCTTCTAAAATTAGTTTTCAAGGCATATTTTTAGTTTGTATTCATGGAAATTTGGGTGGTATTTTCTCTATTTAGAGGGGTGGTTTTGAAGTGAAACTTTTAAATTATTCTCAATATCATATCATTAACTCCATTAAACAGGTCAGAATGGATAAGTGTACCTTTTCGGGGTTCTATGATCGGACCAACTTGGTGAAGAAACAAAAGTCATGGTATTTTCTAATAAGTGTTCATTCTAATTATCTTAGACCCATTCTGTTCTTTGGATATTTCAACAAGATCCTATTTCAGTGTGAGAAGGATGGGGGATCCACCCATCCTATTTATTTGATGGATAAATTTTAGGATATCCTATTTTATACAGGTTTTTCTGATTTTGGTTTCTTAGGAAACTCTTTCACTTGGTTTAGGGTCAGGTCAAACAATACTGGAATATGATAGCATTTGGATCATTTTCTAGGATCGAAGAGTAGAAGGATCTTTTTATACATTACTGAGTTTCTCATCACTCTCTAGTTTCATCCAACCATTGTCCAATTTTTCTTACTATTATTATCCTTGTTTAATGACATTGAAATAATAAAAGCTTCATATTTGAGAGTATTTGGACCAAGGAGAGAGAATGTTAAGATTAGTCAGATTGGTGTGGTGCTCTGGCAATTCTGATGCTTATAATAAAATAAAAAATGTGGTTTTAAATAATGAAGTGATTCCAAATTCAAGAATATTGATCATTTTATTGATTTGATAAAGAAGTATTTAAAGGAATGTTATTCTCTCCTAGACTCAGATTTGGTTCTATCTCAGATTCAGGTCCTTGATAAATATTTAGACACTTTTCTTAGAAATAAAGATAATTTTTGGTTCATGAAGGAGAGGGAGTATAATGTTAATGAAATTGATTAGAATACCTTATATATCCATTAGAAATCATTAACTAGGAATAAGAATAACTAAATCACAATTTAACACCCCTACTTGTACCATAAGGTCTGAGACAAAGATCCACAAGACCTCATGCATGCCACCCCGTATACAAGAGGCTATTGCCTAGTAGCGAGAGTCTAAATGATGTTATTGGAGAGACTATAACCTCAATATCATATAAATACACTAACAATATAAACAATATATAAAACAATTTAGATTAATCATGGTTGAAGAAAAAGCATCATAATGTAATAACAGATGACATGCATGTCATACAAATAAACAAATCGGGATCCCAACATGAAGATCAAAACCAGAGTATATGGGGTGAAATAAAAAATAAAAAAAACATTTTGGAATCCTCTATAATCTATCCCGAAACCAGTACAAGCTCCATGATCCACTATTCAATTATAACCTACAGGCCCCATGCCCTTTTCTTCTTGGTCCCTATACATTAAGTCTACATGCACATCAATATTATCATGCATGGTGTAAGTAATAAAACCCACTATGACACTACCAATGCGTCCTTAACATGCATGCACAATTATAATAGGTGTATTCCATGATAACAATATATACATAAGAAATCATAACAATCAAATGTTGAGAGTTTGTGTGCTAACCAAGCCACCATGAGCCTTGACTGTATCTATTTTGGCTCCATTCCATAATAATAATAAAAATAAATCGGAAGTGATCAAGAACTATCCATAAGGCTGGTGAACATGTTACTAAGTGTCCACAAGAAATTAGGTTTCGGGTCAGGCCACCACGTCGACTAGAGACAACATATTTTGTATCTACAAGCCATTGAGTTTCAACATGTAAATTTTTATGGTTCTCATTATTATTTGATTTTAATGATAAAAAAAACTCTTAAAAGTGTTTTATATTTTCATTTAAGTGATGTGAAACTAGCCTTGATGGCATCATGTTAGAAAAATTTAAGGATCTATGGAGATCTCATAATGGACTTATTAAAGTCATGGAGTGAATTTTGATGATCCTTAGAAGGATTTTAAAAAAAGTGTAGGAGCCACTTTGTAAATCCCAAGGCTATAGGAACCAATGAGTAGTTAGTATATTTCCACCGGCCAGTCGGTGTCATTCCTAGTAGCTACCTCATGTAGCAGTAGTCCACCAGATACTTGGTGGAGGAACAATAATTAACTGGTGATGATGTTTTGTAGTACTGAAGCCTCTAGGATTCCATCAACTAGTTGGAAGAAGTAAATAGTGTGCATCAAGTTCTTAGAATCCCATCAGCTACCCGATGGAGGCTCTCGAGTATCCGGTGGAGTCAAAGTAGCAGATCCAATATCGACATTTATTTTGGTCAAAATACCTCAAATATGGTATTCAACTACTTAAATACCCCTTTATAATTTTAGAACATTACCTATGATTTAGAGACCATAAATAGAGACCTTTGTGGCCTTGGAAACACACCTTCTCTTCCAAACTCCTACGCCAATGCTCTATGATATTTATTTTTTATCAAAGTTCTCTCAATTATAAATATATCTTCTCCATTATAGAGTGTGTTCAAAATTGTTATAACTTCTCACTCTATTATATTATTCTCATTATCTCCTAATTTTCATCATATTATTTGGGAGAATTGTGACCAATCTAAAAAGTGACTACTTCATAGAAATTATCCCATATTCGTCCTCCTTCTATTTTTTGTGCTCACTACCATTAAATAGAGGGACTTTGGATTTCTTTCCATTTAATTTAAAAAGAAAATGAGATATTATTTTGAGGATTCTAGGTTTATTATTAAAGAGATAATGTCTATTGTATTTCTTGTTTCTTTATATAACCTAAAAATCAAGGGAAAGTTTTAGTATATTGGATAGCATTAAATCCAAGAGACTAATACATTAAATCCTTAAGCAATTGGTGTGGTAGATATAGGGGATCTTCTATAGATATTTCTAAACTTACTAAATATTGTGGCTTTTTTACTTTCCAAAATTTATTTTATTTATCACTTTCAATTTTTCATTTATTTGATTGTTTAATCCATTAAATGCGCTTAATCAATTTATTCTTAAATCACTATTTGTTTTATTATTCCACTAATATTATTATATTTAGTTATTATTGTGCATTCAAATGTTGATTATTTTATTTTAACTCTTTATAAGTCTTTATTTTCTCAATCATTTATAAATATGTTTTTAATCTTTATTTTTTCCTTTTATTCTTAAATGGAAATTCACCCTTACTTTCCATTTTACTCAACTTCAGCCTATATTTGGTATTAATAGTCTTGAATTTATAATTTTTTTTTCAAATTACATCAAATATTATTTTATTTTCAAAATATTTAAATGAATTTTCAAGAAAAGATTTCTTTTTTAAATGGATTTTTCAAAACACCCATGGTGGTCCCAAAGGATAGTCCTTGGGTCGCGCTCTATTTTTTGATGGTATTATTATGATAATTGAAAATCAAGAATTTATAATTTTCTTTTATCAGTTGGACATCCCATTTATATTTTTGTAATTCATGGATATACTCTTTCTACTAACAAAGAAGAAAAATGGACCCCTGATGACATTTTTGTATTTTAACATAATGGTAAAGAAATGAATGATTTAAATTATGGTTTAGATATTAATGAGTTCAAAAAAGTTTCCTTAAGAAAAATAGCACATGAAATCTAGAAATTATTAGAACTTATCCATGAAGGTACAAATAAAGTTAAGGATACAAGGCTTTCCATTTATAAGAAATACTTTAAGAGTTTATCTACGAATCCCAATGAGTCCATAAATTTTATGTTTAGTAGATTTTATGATATTTTTAATGGTTGAAAATATATTGGAGACTATATTTCTATAGAAAAATTGGTTAATAAAATAATTTGGGTTTTATTGAGAAGTTGGGCACAAAAAGTCACCATTATCCAAGAATATAATGATTTTAAAAATATGGTGGCTAGGGAACTCATAGGTTATCTTATTATAAATGATATAACCATGAAGTGAAAATCTTAAAAGGAGCATAGGAGGCCAAGGAAACTAAAAGATTAATTTATTTCAAGGGAAATAGTGATGAATCATTCTAGAGTGACTCCAATATTGAAAAATTTACCAAGATGATATGAAATATCAATAAAAAGTAGATATCCTCTCGAGACTTCAAAAATCAAAATCAATAATTTTAGGTTGCATGATTAGGTTTTAAAAATAAGGGTCAAATCAATCCATATTGTTCCTTGAATAATAAAAAGTAAAAATACAAGAAGCAAGTTAATAAATTTCTAAAGGTTTGGACTTGGAGCACTAGAGATGACTCAATATCAACATATGAATCAATAAACAAAAGTCATAGGTTTATCATGGAACTTATTAAGGAAGGAATTGAAATAAGTTCTAAATTATTCACTCTCCTTCTCATTCCTCTTCTTAATATTCTAATTCTAAACTTATTATTTAAATTAAGAAGATCTTATCTATGATATAAATTAACTTAAAAATGGTTTTTTGATATTCTTTAAAAATTCAAAGATATTAAAAATAAACAAAATCTTATTATTTCTATAAAATAAAAAATTTTAAAAGAAAACATTGATTTGGTTTTAAATTTAAAAAAATAAACAAATGATGAGAATTTAGAATTTAAAATTAAAGATCTTAAAAACTTTCTTTATCATTTTACCCAAATGAAATAAAACTTAAACATGATTTTGGATTATAAAAAACTTGTTAAAAATCACTATGGTTTCAGTTTTTCAAAAAAATATAGTTTTCCCAACAATTCAAAAAATAATACTTTTGTATAGAGAATTTCTCAAAAATAAATTCTTTCATTATTGTAAGAAATATGATCATCTTTTTATGAATTCAATTGTAAATATTTTAGATATGTTAGACCAAAAATAATTGATCTCACTTCTCATATTTCTAATAAAAAAACTTTCTTTAAATAGGTTTGGATTCCAAAATATTTATTGGCTAACCTCAGTGGACCAAAGATATGTGGTAAAAAAGGTGAAGTTTTTTAATATATTGTAGAGAAGGAGAAATACCTGAGAAGCTACATGGTATATGGATATAGGGTGCTCAAGGAATATGTGAAGTAATCCTTCCAAATTTAATCATCTCAAGAACTTTGATAGAGGGCATGTCACTTTTAGAGACAATTCAAAATGAAAAATTACTAGTATAGGTATGATTAGTTTCTCCAACTATACTATAATTAATGATATATTATTTTTCAATGTCTTGAAGCATAATTCACTAAGTATTTTTCAATTATGTGATAACAGATTCAAAATTACTTTTAAAAATTATTTTTTAAAGTTTTTAATTCTAAAAAAAATATTTTATTTATGACATATATAGATTTAAAATCTCTTGAAAGTCAAAATGTTAAGTTTTTAAGTGCACAAGATAAAAATTATCAACTTTGGAATCAATTCCTAGATCATTATAATATTCACTATATTTTCAAACTCAACCATAACTGACTATTATTAGATTTACCAAAATTTTCTTTTAAAGATACCTTAGTTTGTGAACCTTTAAAACTAGGAAAGCACCACAAGTCTTCTTTCAAACCTAACAACCTTGTTTCCTCTTATAAAGCCTTATAACCAGTCCACCTTAACCTTTTTGAACCAACTCAATTTTCTAGTATCAGAGGTAAAAATTAAACCTATGTAATTATCAATGACTATACTATATTTACATGGTTTTTCTTCTTAGATCGTACGAAAAAGTCTTATAATGTATTTATTAACTTTTAAAATAAATTCAAAAATAGGCTAAAAGATCATTTAACTTAGACATTACCATGGTGGAGAATTTTATAACAAATACTTTGGTGAGTTTTGTGATTCTCAAGGTTATCATCACTCCTTCTCCGCACTTATAACACCTTAACAAAATGGGGTTGTCAAAAGATGAAATAGGACTATCTAAGAAATTATCAGGACTCTATTGAACGAGTTTTCTCTTCCTAAATTATTTTGGGCTAAGGTGTTCAATACCACATGCATTATCCTTAACCATGTCGTCATAAAACCAATTTTTGGAAAAACCCATTATTGACTTTGGAAAGAAAAGATTCTAAAAGTTGGATTCTTTAAAGTATTCATATCAAATTGGATGAGAATTTTTCTAAATCACATATCCGAAGTGATGATGATGTTGACTAACCTAGTTTTAACTTTCCTAAACCTCAATCTTCTAAATAAATTTAAGATGTCCTAGAATCCCCATCCATTTTTTACCCAAGGACTAGATTAAATCCCAAGACCATCCTCTTGAGAATTTTATCAGTGAATTAAGATCCATAACTCATACTAGAAGGTCAGTATTAAATGAGGTTGAACATCAATATTTTCTCTATCACCATAAAATTCATTCCCTTGATGATTCTATTAATGATGAAAATTGGATACTTTCCATACAAGAGGAGTAGAACCATTTTCAAAGGAACAATGTTTGGACTCTTTTGGAATGTCCCGATAATCATCCTATTATTGACACTAAGTGGGTTTTTTAAAACAAACTTGTTGATCAAGGAATTATAATTTGTAATAAGGCTCAAATTTTCACTAAAGGATATAATCAATAAGAATTTATTAATTATGGTGAAACCTTTACACTCATTTTTCAACATAAATCCATTAGAATATTATTAGCATTCACTGCTCATTATAATTTTAAACCTTTTCAAATGGATATCAAAAGTTATTTTAAAATTGTTTTATTTTTGAAAATGTTTTTGTGGACCAAACACTTGGTTTTAAAAATCATAATTTTCCAAATCACGTTTTAAAATTAAAAAAATCTCTATATGGTTTAAAAAATCCCCTCGGGATTGGTATGAGAGGTTAACTAAATTTATTTTATCAAATTATTTTAAAATGGGAAAATATCATTTGACCATTTTTATCAAAACCTTTTCAAAAAAATTATCATTCTTTCAAGTTTATGTTGACAATATTATTTTCAGCTCAACTAAAGAAAATATTTTCAATGAAAAGATAAAAAACATATTATGAAGAAACAATAAAATAAGAAAAATTAAAATTAAAATTGTTAAAATGTATTTTGAATCATTCCAAATAAATCACACATCAAATTGATTAGTTTTTTTCTTTTCATAATCCATAGAAAATTAGTGAAGGCCTCATCTCTAAATCCCTCCTCCTCAATTGTAACTGTTATCATGATGGGTCCAACCACTTTCTCAATGGGACTTAGGCCTCCTTCTTTCATTGATAATTTTTTTGATCCTAATGCATAGGTATTAATAAGAGGTTTTCTGCTTCCTAATTATTAGGACACTGACTCATGAGAAGACTGAAAGATGCCCAAAATTTGAGGAGACTTCCTATAAGTAGTTTCAAGTTTTTCTATCTCAATATAATTTTGGGAAAAGTATATTATCTTATGAATGTTTTCTTGGATAGGGATGTACTATTAGAACTCCCTCTTTTTCCATGAAACTTCCTTCCTTGGCCCATACAGTCTCTCCCATGTGCTCATAAAGGGTTTTATCGGACCTACCAGATGATGATGTGTGGTTCATATTTTATTTCAGTTTTACACCTAATTTATATCTTGATTCTGAACTAAAAAAATTGATGTCATTTGATCTGATAAGGCCTATGATATGAAAAAATATAATGATATTGTAAGAATCCAGAACCTTCAAAAGTGAATGGTTACAATAATAAAAATCACTATGATTAATCACTTAACACTGATGAACACCTTAAATATATGAAATTACTTGGTGATGGATCCCACTTTAAAAATTTAGTGGTAGAGGATAGAAGGAACAAGGATTTCCCAAAAAATGATGCCTTTTTGCTAGTACTATCATGGGATTGAAAACCTACGTAGTTCAAATAGTATATTTTTTTGGAGCTCCAAGTTTTTCACTGACATGGTTTTTATATCTAAGACCATGTTGGAATGAAAAGACATGCACAATGCTACTTCAAAAATTATTTTTCAAGGAATATTTTTAGTTGGTAGTAAAGGAAATGTGGTTGTAATTTTTCATATTTAGAGGGGTGATTTTGAAGTAAAAATTTTATAGTATTCTCAAAATCATATTATTTATTCCATTAAATAGGTTTTAATGACTAAGTTAACCATTGTGGTATTCTATGGTTAGCCCAACTTGGTGAAGAAATGAAATTCATGGGATTTTCTAAGAAGTATTCACTCTAATTGTCCTGGACCCATTCTGTTTGGTTGGGATTTCAATGAGATCCTATTTTAGAGTCAGAAGGATGGGGTATATTCTCAACCTATTTCTCAAATTTCTAAATTTTAGGATGTCCTATGTTTTATAATTTTTTATGATTTGTGTTTCTCATGAAACTCTTTCATTTGTGTAATGTCCCAGGCTTTTTATTGGGTTGAAATTACATACATTGTTTGAATTTTTATGTTCGGTGGATGGGACAAACATAATTTTGGATTTGGGACCTAACCCTAAGAGTTTGAATGTGTTTTTTTATCATTTTTAAACAAATTTTAAGGATTTATGAGTGCCTTGAGAGTTTGAATGGGTTTTAGAAATATAGGGATATGAAATCCTAGTTTTGGAAAAGATAGACAGATGAACATAGTTGGTGCATGATTGGGTCATGCTTTGTTAAACCGTTTGGCTAGACCATGTGTGGTGTTTATACTTTGGATAGTGAGCACTACATGGTTGACACACGGTTTTTCAAATAGTGTGGTTAGACCATGCGAGGTGTCTCCTTACACCACACATTTGTCACATATTTTAGCAAATCGTGCGATAACCAAGCGACTTTTTAAAGAGGTCAAAATGACCTTTTACCCTTCCTTATTTAAGAGGTTTTCTCCCCTTTTCTTCCTCCCATGTGTGCACTTATCTCTAGCAACCGTGGATCTCCCTCTTCCCCTCTCATAGGATTTGGCATTCTTGCTCCATCCGATCTCTGATTCAAGATCCATTTTTGGGTATGGATTCCACATGGTAAGGCCTTTAATACTATTAATTATATTCCTTGTTTGTCTCACCATATGGAATGATATATCTATGTGAGATATTTTTCTATATTTCTAAGGCATTTATCAAAAACTCTATTTTATTCTGATAAAACTTGAGTTAGAGGCCTATATTTGATGAGTGAGTGCCTATGAGTATAAGGTAGGTGGTTCTTAGATTTCTTCTTAAATATATGATTGTTATAGGGTGAATTATTAAATATGCACATATGGGATGTCCAGAGGATACCCTTAATAAATTAATTGTTGTCTTTAAATCATTTAATTGATGTTATGGGATACTGTTGGGAATGAACTTGTCCATTTAAATATGCTAAGATGGGTATAGGGATTTTGACCATCTGGGAAAGTTAAGATGGTTGTTCAATTTAATTAATTAAATGTGATATCCTTAAATTTGTTCCATGGGAATGTGACAGGCATGGCTCGAGGTATTGTGGTGATGTTGATCACTAGGATTGAGATGACATGGTTCGTTAGGTTGTGGTTGTGGCCCAAGATACACGGGGTGCTGTTGATCACTTGGTTGACGCAATGTGGTATGCCATGATTTAGATGATGTGGTTGTTAGGCTGAGGGTATGGACTATGAGACTTGGGATGGTGTTGACCATCAGGACTTGGGAGATGTGGTCACATGTGGTAGTAAGGTTTCCAAATAGTTTGGATTAGGAAATGTTGGTCATTGATTCTCACCGTTTTTGGATGATGTTTCCATTGGAGTCATGTTCACATAGATAGGGTTCAGTTGAGGTGGTGTTGACCACCTATTGTGGGTGGTGGGAATCATAGATACTACAGCTTCAGGGATGGTTTTGACCATCGGTTATAGAGGAGGTTCTCTCCGTAGATAGCCACAAGAGATGGTATTTGAGACCATCAGTTGAGGTCCAAGGCTCTCCATTATATTTGAGGCCAATGGGCCGAGATTATTGGATGATGAATATCACCATGTCTCAGGATGTTGGGATGTTGAAATGATGGTGTGTTATTATTTATTGAAGTGTGGATTTCACTGTGTCTCAGGACGTTGAGATATTAATCCGACAATGACCTTTTTAAAGGAAGTTTGAAGAACCTGGGATGATTTGATGGGAATACATATGGGATGTTGGTTACTCCATGGGTGACACATGGGGTTTCAAATGGAACAAGGTTCCAAGTGACATGTATGAGGTTGAGATACTGAGGTACTTTCAGTACGACTAATCATGGATATATTGTTCCACTCCAGTGTTGGAGGAAGTAGATAAAACACTCACTTGTGGCTACTGAGCACAAGTGGAGTGAGTTGATTATTATTATGTGTGAGTTGATTATATTTTTTTACATATGAATACAATGCATAATTATGGATTTAAGACAAACACACAATGCTGGTGGACTATTGAGTTCATACTCACACCTTACACGGGACCCACAAGATGTGTATAGAATTTATGGATTTGTAATCATGTGAGAGATTAGTCTTGAGCACTAGAACTTAGTGATTAGGGATATAATTCTTTTTCATGGGATGGATGGAAGTGGACCAGGTGGTTCCTCTACATCCAGCTGGATCTTATTTTGGGTTTTTATATATATACCTACATGGTCATCCATGGGAGACCTTGCATGTTTATTTTGTATGACGTGTTGTTACATCTATATTTATCTACATATGGTATAATTATTTTGGTATTTTTATTACTGTTATTGTTTTTATATTCTTCTTATGTGTTTATTCTATTGTTTCAATTATTATGATTCTTATTATGCTATGTTATATATATTTATGAAACTTTATTGTTTTCATTACTAGAGGGTATAGTCTCCCCACTATAACCTAATTAGACCCTCGTTACTAGTTGGCATCCTTTGGCATATGGGGAGGTGAACCAATGACCTAGTGGAATGCCTTCTCAGAGCACAAATAAAGTGGAGAACCAGGTCAAGGCACTAAAGATGGCATCAGAGGAGTTTATTTTCTTTTTTGGTCTTACTATTTGGGATATGGTAGACCAGAGACTAGGATATAGTCAATATTAGGTAAAAATATCATGTTTGGGTTCCTGAATCCCCATTCACAAGGGACAGACCAAGCTTCTTAGTGTGGGAAATTGATGTTATACTTTTTGATTTTAAAGTGGACTGATTTACACCTCAAGTGGCACACTTAAGGGTGATATTATTGGATTGTGAGATTTCTGTCCTTTGGTCCAATATGGAAAGGGAGGATTATTTATGAATCATGGTAGGAAATTAACCTCATATGATTTTTTTGTGATTCTAATCACCATTGGGAACCTGGAACTTGCTAATAGGGGTTGGGTTGTTTAAAATTTCAACAAAAAGCTAAACAGTGTTTTCATGCTTAGATCTTTTGGTGGAATTCTACCCAGACAACCCAGGTATGTGGTTCTGATGAGATAAGTATGTGATTATATGCATATATGGTGTATATATATATGGGACTAAATTTTTTATGGGTAAGAAGTGATAATGAGAAGGGGATGAGCCATTTAAGTGTTAATAAAAAGCTAAATAATGTTTTCATATATAGAATTTTAGTGTAATTCTACTCAAACACCCCATATTTATGATATCTATCATACTTGATATGTGATACCTGAATTTGATATGTGTAGGTAAGGGGCTATGAGGCTAGATGATATGGGATGCATGAATCTTTTATGGGTAGGTAGTGGACCACGAGGCTGCTTTGAGGTGTAAATCAATCAACTGTAAAATTGAAAACTGTAAGGGTGGTGAGATGAACTGCCTATTAAAACTTTCCCCATCCGCAACACACACACACACACACATATTATGGCTGTTTTGACCATAGTGTTTTGTCTTTAGCATGATGCCAACTAGATGGATTTCAGTGGAGCGTTAGGAGGGCAGAGATGTGGTGCTTCTAGAGCATGTATAAGATTAGGCCCTTGATGGTTGGGGCGATCATGATCCACATGTATAAGATCAGGTATAAATAGGGTAGCTATAAAATATAATAGATTATGAGCCATGGTTAGAATAGCATCTTAGGGAGATCTTGGTACAACTCATATATGGTATTTATATGGTAGATGAGCCATCATTGGCTTATTTAATTAATGAGTTCTAGTCTCAGTACCCAATATTATTTCTAGGTATGGGTGGACCACAAGTAGTAGATAACTAGATCGAGTATGTGCATATAATTTTTGATCAGATTAAGACACCCCTAGGTTAGAGGGTGAAGCTGGCTACTTATATACTCAGAGGGCTGGAAAAGTGTTGATGGAATGTATAAGTGAAGGCTTATAGACATGAGGGACTGGATTAGAAGGATTTCCCGGCCATTTTATTAGATCATTTCTTCTAGGAGACATTTAGGGACAATAGATCCCATGAGTTCATGAACCTAAAATAAAGAGATACATATATTATGGATTATGTGGTAAATTTTACAAACCTGTCCCAATTTTCACCTTCCCTGGTAGGCAAAGACAGTGATAGGGTGAGGCATTTCAAGGATGGATTATGACATGCCATTAAGGTATAGGTTAATATCTTAATTCTAAAATCATTCTCAAAGGTAGTGAATCAGGTGCTGATAGCCAAGGAAAACTTGAGGGAGCGGTCATATTTGAGTTTGGCGATGACATCAGGTGAGATTAGCAGTGATGATTCAGGTAGCCAGAAGAGAGACCATGAGGAGTCTTAGTAGGGTAATCAGAAAAGAGACTCGGGTAGTCCACCATAGAGTGGTTCTTTGACAGTATGCTTCTAGTGGGGGTAGATGTGGAATGTGCAGACTCAGTGTGAGTGGGCTCTAAGGGAGTACCGAGCATGTGTTCAGATGGGGTATATAGAGAGGTTCTGTAGGAAGTCTTCATGGACACCTATGAGCTAGGGACTGATTCCGACTCAAGGATCTGAGGTAGTATTGGGAGCAGTATAAATATCCACCAGTTGGGATTCTAATACACATGTAGATTATGGAAATGAGAGAGAGACCTAGTAGTGGGGTCAGTGGCCGATAACCGGTGTAGCTCATAGGGAGGCCATTCCTTAGAAAGTTGCACGTCAGGAAAGGTGAATGCAGTCAATCATCCAGGTTCAGAACTGGACAAGGATCCAAATAAGGTTAGATGTACACCTTGATTGTGGTTTTTCCTTTGTTTTTGGGCATGATCTATTCCGAGTGAACAAGGTGCACATATTGTAATTGGATTAACCAAACGCTAGTTAATATGCGGGGATCGAGTATGATGTGTAGATTGTATGAGGTTCATAGGCATTGAGACTATGATGGGAATGTATACACACAAATATATATATATAATGTGGGATTCCTTTTGAGCATCAGATGTGATGCAGGATCTTTGGGAATCAGATGAGATGCAGGACTCATGGGTGTCGTGTATAACACTGGTAGTAATGAGCATTTGATGAGATGTAGGATTTGATGGGTATCAGACATGACATGGGTGTAATTGATCACCTGATGAGGTGTAGTAATAATGGTATGTACTTGTTTGTTTAGGTATGGTTGGTGTAACCATCAGAATATTTTATTTTTTTTGGGTAAAGAAGCGACCAAGTAAGTAATTCCTAATGTGGAAAGCGCCACAAGAGGAATGGACCGTAAATAATAACCAGGCTTGACAGTGTTAATTTAAATTGTATGATTATATTAATTACCATATCTTAATAAATTGACATAGATTAGGGATAATCTATTTTATGGTGGGGAGGTTGTATTGTAATGGGTTTTTGAACAAGTTGGAATTCCCAAACTTTTTTAACTTTTATGTCTAGTGGATGAGCTAACCTTCATTTTGGGATTTAGGACCTAAAATCAAGAGTTTTAATGAGATTTTATTTTGTTTTGAGATAAGGTTTTTGGATTTTTGAGTGCCTAGAGAGTTTGAATGGGTTTTAGAAGCATCAATATCCAAAATCCTAGTTTTGGTAAAGACAGATAGTGGCGCATGATTGGTGCATGATTTTTCTAACAGTGCTGTGATACCCTAAAATTAATTTGTGTAATAATAATAGTTTTAATTATTACACTTGGATTAATTTTCTTTTTATCTAAACAATTCCCAAAAAATAAACACAAGACTTTTATTCATTTAAAACACTAGAAACAGATACATGGCAACAAGGCCTAAGGGCCATAACTAACCAAAAATTCCTATAAGTAGGCCAATCACAATCACCGGTAGACCCCACAACACCAAAAATATGCCAAGAAAGTAGTTTATTTCCTTAGAATCTACCACGACTAAGAACAATATAACCATAATTGCAGTAATCTTACTGAGCGTTAGAGGGATGAAGAGCACCATCTTCTGTGTCTCGGTGTTTAAAGTTGGAATAATCTAATCACGTTTTTAGAAGGAAAAAACTCTACCATTTCCTTGGGTGACCGTTGAATTCCAATGGCTATAATTATATCCATTTTCCTTGTGGTGAATTGACTAAAAACATTTAAGTACAACTTAGTTTTCCAAAATTTACGAATTTGAAATTATAAGATAACTTCTGATTATGGTGAAACATTTTGAATTACACTTAAGTGATTTTGAAATTTATTAAGGAATTCAAAACACTTTAAAAATATTTCAAATACATTGTAAAGAATTTAATTTCTTAAATAGTGTTTTAAAATATGTTTAATTTCTTTTAATTAAACTATGTTTTTGATTAAACTAAGTTTTGTCTTCTATAATACTAGTATAAGAATTTCCAGTTTTCAATTTTCAACTTTGTATGTTAAAGGTTTAGTGTTTATAAATAATTTTAGAAATAATTTTAACTAAGACAAAGTCTAATTTTTATTCATTAACCTTCTAATGTTTAAAATAATCCATGTTTAAAAAGATAATTTATATATAGTTATTATTTTCATTGAGACTTTATAACTTTGAAAGATGGGATTTTATAAAAAAATAGACCCACTAGGGCCAACCCTTTATAGCTGGGCCGAGGGAGACAGCTCACGCTAGGTGGCTGAGCCTAGCCCTTAGCCCAAGCCAAGTCCGACCTGATCATGGGCATAGGTTCTCCGAAGGGCGCACAGGAGTAGGAGTGCATGGGCACACCACCTTGGGCGCAATGTAACGACGAGGTAGAGGTGGGCCAAGGCCTACGGGGGCGGGAGCCCGTTTATAAGGCTCCCTATGTGTGTGCTGTGTGTTTTTTCTGAGCCTTCATTCGGAGCCTCAGGCTTATAAAGAGCTGCAAAACCCATCACTGTTTCGATGTGGCATGACTAAAAATCACCTGGGATTAGATCTGGGCCATTAGATCGCGTCGCGTGCGATATGGGCCATCGATCCCAATCTTGCGTTCGACCCTCATCAACTGCAGAACACCACCACATTTTTATGGACCGTTCAATCAACATTAGATCTAATATTGACTATCCTAGAGTTTTAAAACTCCGTGTTAACCCTGGATAGTCCGATCAAATCTCAATCGATATGGACCGTTCAATTCATCTTCGGATTTCTTCTTCACGTCATCTTCTTCTACCTTGCGCCAACCGGTAGGTCGCCCACTGTTTCTCCTCCTTCTTCTTTTCATCTTCCTTGAGATCCCCCAACTTTCTCCTTGGAATGACCATGAATTCTACACATATCCTTTATCTTTTTATTTTTACAAACCTGATTTATTCCATTAAAGTTTTCCACAAACTTTATATATATATAAATGTATTTTAATCACTGATTTTTTTGAGTTCTCGCTTTAAAAAACACGTTGGGTTGTTTTGTCTCAGTCAAATGTTAAGTCTTTGTTTATATTTTTTATTTGTGAAACATTATATATATATAATATGTGTATACTGACCATATAAACCCGATATTTTATACTTATAAATACCTATTTTCTTCCCCTCGACGTGCAAACATCCACTACCCTGCCTTGTTTCACACCTGAAGTCAAGTAAGGGATAAATGTTTTCCATGTTTTCTTTTTTTAAAACTCCTATATTCTTACGTATATATTGATATCTTTCTATATATATGAATATATTCAGTTTATTCTAAACCTTAATTCATGTGTATCATCAAAACATATTTTGAGTATATTACACATGAAAGGAGTGTATGCTTCAAACATGAAAAATCCTTCTTGTCCTTTTCAACATTTCATGAATTATATAAGTTGTACCAAAGTATTTTGAAATTTTGAAATCTTATATCGTTTATTCATAAAAACTATTTCAGATTTATGAACTTTGATGGGTGATCTTTTGTTTTCAAGAATTTTTTTATTTTTGAAACATGAAACAACATGCAAGGGTTCTAATCTATCATGTTTTTTTGTATACCCTTAAATATAATTCATGTATGTGTAGTTTGGTAACATCTGAGTTTCCATAAAACCAATCCTTATTTGTTTCAAACACAATTATGAGGAATATAACGGTTGCAATAATCTATTTAGTCTTATTTGGGTTATGAAATATTTCAAGCATACACCTTGTGTAAATATATAAGTATATATATATAATATTTTTACGTGAGTTTCAAATACACATAAATACATACTTGTATTTCAAACTTTATATCTCAAGAAAATGGTATGGTAGATTTCATGTTCAAGTATAATATATACATTCATGCATGAGTACACATGTTTAATTATTTCTTTTATACATGAACATTTCTCTAAGAAATAATCCAAACTTTGTATTTTCCCAATTGTCACAAGAAATTATTTGGATCATTTATAGTTTATGATTTAACCTTTTCACTTTTATTGGATTAAATGAGTATCCCAATGTCAAAGCATGTAAACATGGTTTTAGAAAAGTTCATGTTCTTAATAGTTTCATGCAAGTGTTGTTACTTTATGTGATAACCCATCATTTTATGTGAACTAATTCTTACTACATGTGTAAGGGTGTGATGTTTTAGTTCCTATACGTCATTGTTAAATCTAGAACTAACCAATCTATTTCTTTTTCACTCAATTCATAATTCAATTAAAGTAAGTGAATGTATGAAAATGATTATGAATTAAGAATGTAAGTTTTCTATGTAGAATGAACACTATGAAGATGAGACCATGCTAAGACATATGAGGAATGTATTGGACTTAAAATGATGCGATGAGTGTGCCCAAAATTATACAGCGCTCCAGTGCATTGGGTAATGTGATGAAGTCTCAAGAGTTAAGTGAAATGATGTGTGAACATGATGCTAGCTTTTTTCACAACTATGTGTGGTAGTTAACCACAATTATGTTGGGTTTCTACCCATACTGTCTTAGCTCAAGGTCTTGAAAAAGTTCAAAATTATATATTTCCTCATTATTTAATGGTAAATGATCAACCGAGGGAATTGTTGGTCCTTAGCTAATAATTTTCTATGATAATGGAAGTGAAATCATAAGGCATAACCAAGTATGAAAATGGAAAGTTATACAGGGAAGAAGTATCTAATTTAAAATCCATATGAATTTATTTTTATGTTATAATGGATCATGATATGAATGCTCATAATCACAAATATGTTTTTGGATTTGTATTGACCAAGTTATGAAATATGCACATCTTATTTCTTACATACGCATTCCCACTCTGATTCATGTTTTTTAGTAACGCAATTATCTTTCATGAGAATGGTCTTTTGAAAAATTTCTACAAGTAACCTCTAAAAATATTGATGATGTTTCTTGAAAAGTAATGTATTCCTCTCAAGAAAATGTTTTATGATTATTTCTGAGGTTAAAAAAGAGTGATTTTCATCAAATGTTTTAAAACCCCTTACTGGGAATTTTTATGATCACCCTACATTTTAATTTTTGTTTTACAGGATTTAACAGTTTTTCCCAAGATTTGAGTACTCTTTGTGATGACAACAATTTGAAGGTTAACCCTATCATCATAATAAGTGTTTCAGCAACATCTGATTTTCTAGAACCTAAACTAAAACGATCCTCTGTATTGGGACAAGATGTGAAATTTTTGTATGCCTGTTTTTATGAAGAAAATTACACACCATGTTTCAGGAACTGATTCCAGACTTCTGGGGTCGGGGTCGTGACAAGTTCAGTCAAAATCGTGAAGCCTTTTTTTCAAATGGTTATGGTTTGTTTTAATAATGTGTCCCCTTCTAGTAAAGTGTGCACTAGAGTGAAGGTGTTCAGAGTCACCCAAACGGTTGGCGCATGATTTGTCAAACTGTGTGATGAGACCATGCGAGGTGTTTTTTTTGGATAGTGAGAACCGCTTGGTCAGTCCATGGGTTTTTAAGCCATACAACCAGAATATTAGAGGTTTATATCCTTTGGAAAATTATCACTGCATTTTTGGTGCATGGTTTGTTAAACAATGTTTTGAGACCATGCGAGGTGTATCCTTTGGACAGTAAACACAACACTATTGGTGCATGGTTTGTTAAACAATGTTTTGAGACCATGCGAGGTGTCTCCTTTGGACAGTAAACACAACACTATTGGTGCATGGTTTTCCAAACCATGTGGAAACCATGTAGCTTTTTAAAAAGGCTAAAATGGACTTTATACCAGTAATTATTTAAAATGATTTCTCCCCTATTGTTCCTCCAATGCGTGCACCTCCCTCTAGTAGCCGTGGAGCTCCCTCTTCCCTCTTCCAAGGCTTTGTCCTTATCTCTGCCTGAGATCTGATTCAAGATTCATTGGTGTCTATGGATTCCTCTCGGTAATGCATTTAATCATATTGCTTATATTCCTTGTTTATATCTCCATATAGGATGATAAATCTGTGTGATCCCTTTTTCTATATTTTCAGGATGTTTGTCTAAAAATCCATTTTCATCTGATATAGTTCAAGTTAGAGGCTGATATTCGACGAACGACCACCTACGAGTATAAGGAAGGTGGTTCCTAGATTTATTATTAAATATATGGGTGTTATGGGGTGAGTTATTAAATATGTACATATGGGTTGTCTGGGTGAAACCCTTAAAAAATTAAATCTTATCTTTAAATCATTTAATTGATGTTATGGGTTTCCATTGGGCATGCCCTAGTCTATTTAAATATGCTAAGATGAGTATGGTGATTTTGATCAACTGGGTAGGTTAAGCTAATTATTCAATTTAATTAATTATATATGATATCATTAAATTGGTTCCATGGGAATGTGATAGGTGTGGCCCGAGGTATTGAGGTGATTGTGATCCCCATAACTGAGATGGCATGGTTCATTAAGGTGAGGGCATGGCCTGAGATAGATGGGGTGATGTTGATTACTAGGTTTAGGTGACATGGTTCATCGGTATTCAGACGACGAGGTTGTTAGGATGAGGGTATGGCCCATGGGACTTGGTATGATGTTGACCATAGGGACTTGGGAAATGCTGTTGCCTATAAAAATGAGGTTGCTGAATAGTGTGTCTTAAGAAATTTTGGTGATTTCTAATCACCGTTATTGGCCAAAGTTGTTGTTGGGGTCGTGTGCACATATATAGGTCTCATTTGAGATGGTTTTGACCACTCATTATGGGTGGAGGCCTCCATATATATAGAGAATTAGGGGATGTTGTTTACCATCAGTTATGGAGGATGTTATCACTATAAAATCCACAAGATATGGTATTTGAGTCCATTGGTTAGGGATTGAGGCTCATCATTATATTTGAGGTTGATAGGATGGGATTATTGGAGGATGGATGTTATCGTGTCTCGAGATGTTGGGCTGTTGATATGATTATTTGTTATTATTTATTGGAGGATGGATATAACCGTTCCTTGGGATGTCATGCTATTGATCCAATGATTACATTTTAAAAGCAGGCCTAACAAACCCAGGATGATTTGATGGGAATTCCAATGGGATACTGGTTACTATGAAGGTGACACATTAGGTGTTAGATGGAATGAGGTTATAGGTGACAAGTATGATGTTGAGATACTGCGGTAATTCCAGTATAAGTGACCATGGGTATATCATTCCACTTTGGCATTGGCTGAAGCAGGTAAAATGCTCAATTGTGGATTCTAAGATCAAGTGGAATGAGTTGATTATTATTATGCACGAGTTGATGCTATTTATTTATATATGTATAAACTGTATAATTATAGATGTAAGATAAGAACACATTGGTGGTGGCATACTAAGTTCATAATCACACCCAACACAGGACCCTCACAACACATGTAGAATTTATGGATTTGATATCCGGTAAGGGATCAGGCTAGGGATATGGACCTTAGTGATCAAGGGTGTACTGCTTTTTCATGGGATAGATGGTAGTAGACTAGGTGGTTCCTCTACATCAAACTAGATTTTATTTTGGATTTTTATATATGTACCTATATATTTGGCCATGAGTGACCTTACATATCTATTTTTATGACCTACTATGAAATGTGTATTTATCTGCATATGCTATAATGCTTTTGGGAATGTTATTAATACTAATATTTTTATATGCTTCTATTTTGTTTATTCTATTGTTTATATTGTTATGTTCATTCTTCCTTTGTGTTATATATATGGACCTTTATTATTATCATCAGTAGAGGGTATATTCTCCCCACTATCACCTAATCAGACCATCATTGCTAGTCAGAAACCTTTGGTCTAAAGGGAGGCATACCTAAGTCCTAGTGGCCCATCAAACCAGAGCATATATAAATTGGAAAAACAGGTTGGGGTGTTATAACTTGGTTTAGGGGTAGGTCAAACAATACACAAAATTTGGAGCATTTGGGACATTTTCTTTGTTTTAATGAGTGAAAGGATCTTTTTATATTACAAGGTTTCCCATATTTCCCCATTTTCATCAGACCTTTGTCTAGTTTTTCTCCCTAAAATCCCCCTACTGAACGACATAAACACAAGAAAATTTTCATATTTTGAGAGTATGTGGACCAAGGATAGAGAATGTAAATAATTGGTCAGATTAGCATGGTGATCCAACAATTTTTATACCTATAATAAAATAAAAAATGAGGTTATTCAGTTACAATAATGGATTGATACAAAATTTAGAAATATCGAATGGTCATTTGATAAAATGAATAGGTATTTAAAGTTTTTCTATTCTATCCCAACCTAAGATTTAGTTCTATATTAAATTCAGGTCCTTGAGAAATATTTAGAAAATTTTCTTAGGAATAAAGGGAGTTTTTGGTTCATGTGGGATAGGGAGTCTCATGTTAAGGAAAGAGATCAGAATAACTTATATATGTACATTATAAATCATAATATAGTAACAGGAAGAATAAGATCTTGAAGTAATGCCCTAAACTGAACCATTGGGTTTGAACCAAAGAGCCACAAGACCTCATGTGTGCCACCGAGGCTATCGACTAGCAGTGAGAGTCTGTGCACTGCCATCGGGGAAACTATACCCTCAGTATCATATCCATACATGAAAAATATAAATAATATATACAAAAACTCCATATAATCAAGGTGGAAGATAAAAAATCATAATTTAATAACAGATGGAATGCATGTTATATAAACAAACAAACCAGGGTCCTGACATGGAAATCCAAACTAGAGTATATGGGATATAGGAAAATAAAAAGAAGCATTTGGAAATCCTCTAGATTCCATACTTATACTGCTACAAGATCCATGAACCACCACTCAACTATCTATCATAGGCCCCGTTCCCTTACCTAGATCCCAATACATGAAGTTTGTACAGACATTGATATTCCCACACATGTTGTGAGTAATAAAACATAGTATAATACCACCAATTCATCCTTAAAAAGTGTTCATAAGTATAACATGTGTATTATATGATAACAATAAATGCGTAACAAAATATAACAATCATATTCTAATAATTTTTGTACTGACTAAGCCACCATGATCCCCGACTGTACTTACTTTTACTTCACAATGAACATATAATAAAAAAATATCGGAAGTGATCAAGAAATAGCCACAAGTTTGATGAAAATGTATCCAGAAGGATTTGAGTTTGATTTTGGCCACAAGGCCGACTAGTGAACATGTACTTAGTATCTATAGGGTATCAATTTTTGGCATGTAAATTTTTATGCTTCTCAACATTATTTTATTTAAATGATCAAAAATAATCTTAAAATTCATTAATATTTTCATTTAAGTGATGTGTAGATAGACTAGATGAAATCATGTTATAACACTTAAAGAATCCATGGAGATGCCTTAATAGTCTTACTAAAGTCATAGAGTGAAGTTCAAAGTTCCTTATATGGATTTTGAAGAAAGTGGAGGAGTAACTTTGTGAAGCCCAAGGCTGTAGGAAGCACTGTCTAGCTGGTGGAATGCCCAGTAGCAACCTCAAGTAGTAGGATCCCACCAGCTATCCAATGTTGATGGGAAGTAGAAGTGAGGTCTCTAGGAATCCACTGGATAGCCTGTGGAAGCAGGTAATGTGCATTAGTTTCCAAGCATCCCACCAGTAACCCGGTGGTGGCTTCCGGGTTTCTGGTGGAGTCACGAAAATAGCTCTGAACCAACATTTATTATGGTTAAAATAACTTGAATATGTTCTTAAATTTCTTAAAGACCCCTGGTGAATTCGAAAACACTACTTATGATTTTAGTGCTTATAAATAGAGTCTTTAGTGGCCTTAGAAGCTCACCTTCCCTTCCAAACTCCTACACCAAGGCTCTACAAAATTCAATTTCACATAAAGTTCTATCATTTCAAAATCTATAATCTCTATTATAGAGTGTGACAAAATTGTAACTCTCTTATATTATCCTCATTCTCTCATATAACTCGTCATATTCTTAGAGAAAATTGAGACCAAGCTAAAAAACTGATTGCTTATTAGCAATCATATCATCTTCCTTATTCTTATAATTTTGGTGATCACTATTGTTAAAGTGAGGGACTTTGGTTTTCTTTTAACTTCCTTTAAAAAGAAAAGGGAAAATTATTTTGAGGTTTGTAGATTTCTCATTAAAGAGCTAGTTTCTATTGATTTTATGGTTTCATGTTATAACCTAAAAATCAAGGGAAATTTTTGGTATCTTGGCCGCCATTAAATCCAAGGGATTAATACATTAATTACTGAAGTGATTGCAGTGGTAGACAAAGGGGCTATTTTATATATATTTTAAAAATTCATTAATAAATATTGTGTCTTATTTACTTTCCACAATTTGTTTTATTTATCGCTTTCAATTGTTCATTTATTTAATTTTTAATCAATCAAATATGATTAATCGATATATTCTTAAATCACTATTTGTATTATTATTTTTAATTATTATTTAACTTTAAAACTTTTATTATTTTGATTTAACTCTTTTATAGGTTTTATTTTATTCAATCATTTAAAAATATGTTTTTAATAGTATTTTAATTTTATTTTTATATGATAATTCACCCCCCCAATTTAAATTTTACTCAACTCCATCCTAGAGTTGGTATCAAGGGTGTATTTAATTAATAAATTTGTTTGTTTTTAAATTATTTCAAATATTATTTTATTTTCAAAATCTTTATCTTCTTTTTCAAGAAAATATACCTTTTTAAAATGGATTTTTTAAATACCTATTGTCCTCTCGAAAGATAGTCCTTCAGTCATACTCTATTTTTTATGGTACTAATTATTCTTATTGAAAATAAATAATTTATACTTTTATTAGAACTTCCAGCTATCCTATTTATAAGATTTTAATGCATGGCTATACACTTTCAACTAAAAAAGAAGAAAAATGGATCAATGATGATATTTCTACCATTAAACTATATGGTCAAGCAATGAATGATTTAAATTATGTTTTTTTATGTTAATGAATTCAGGATATTTTCTTCATGAAAAAACACATACAAAATATAGAAATTATTAGAAGTTATGCATGAAGGCACAAATAAAGTGAAGGATACAATGCTTGACATATATAGGTAATACTTTGAGAGTTTCTCTATGCAAACTAATGAGTTTATCACTACTATGATTAATAGATTTATGGATATTTATTGTAACATCCCAAAATTTTATGGTATGTCTCTTTTAAAATTTAACCACTTTGATAGTTTATGCTTCACGTAACACCGGGTTTAAAACCGCAATATACTATTAAAGATGACTGTTGGAATAGTAATGGGACCGTAAGGAATAGTAATATGAACAATAGAATAGAAAACTGACCTATGAAAGTATAAATAAAATTTAGGTATCATATAAATTAAAATATGGTATATTTATATCATTGAATAAGTAAATAAATGTTTTAAAAATGGTAAATAAAGTGTTGGTTTTTTTGTGAAATATAAATGTTTATTTTCAATTTTATAATTAAAATGATTGTTTAGAAGAAAATTTATTTTCATAAAATAGATTCATAATTTAATACTTTGTTGTATTATTATTATTTTATAATTTTTTGATACCCTAATTAATCTTTGAAGGTTTCATAAAATCAGTTATAATATTAAGCTCAGTATTTTTTTAGTAAATGGTGATTTTATTGAGAAATTAAATTTATAAAATTTATAAAATCATTTTCATAAAATTGATTCCATTTTTGAATTATTAACATCAAAAAATGGTGATGATATTTTTTTTGGGATTTTTCTAAAACTGTTAAATTTTTGGTGAATAGTGAAATACAGTAATTTACGGTATTAGATAAATACATGAATTATTGAGTCATGGATGATGTATGGATGATTTATAATCCATTATTTTGAAATAACATGAAATATTTACTGTATTTAGTCACATGAATCAATACTATTTCTTGTCTTGATCCAAAATACTAAACAAATGATTAAAATAGTCAAAAAACACCCCTCTCCTCCACTATAAATACCACCCCTCACCACCTCTTCTCCTCAAACCTTTAAATCCTTGAGTATTTTCCAATTTATACCCAATAAATCTACCAAAACTATCCCACATGTTATGGTATTTTTGGTCTCACCCAAAATACCATTTCATTGTTCCTTAATGAGGTTCTCAAGGAGAGGAATTCAAGAGGTAAAATCCCCTTTCACTTTTTTAATTTTCTTTTAATTTCTCTTATTTTTTTATCCTTTTCTTAAATAATCCATAAAAAAATTAATAATATATGTAATATATTATATATAATATAATATTATTATGATAATGAGATATCCACAATCAATTATTTTCTCTTCCCCCTTTTATTCTAAAAATAGAAATATCGTCCGTGAGGTGCTGATTTACCACCATCATAGATGCTGAGTTTTTGATTTTCAATTCCACCTTCAAGACTGGTTATAAAAACATTTTAATTTTTTTAACCATTATATATAAATAATAGTAATTCATAAAATAAAACTAGTGTGTGATGATAAAAAAATATTATAATAATCTAAACGGTTATCATTAACGTTTTATCTAATGAATCATCCTCATATATGGAAAATATATATATATGGCCATTAAATATTCTTAAAGTTCATTAATAACATATAATTTCAATTTTGGATAACTATTCACATTTCACGTGATCTTTCACACATGTATACAAGTGAACCAATCATGAAAACCAAGGAAATGAACACTTTTGAATAACAAAATTGAATCTTATAACTCATAAAAAAGTCCAAAAACGAAATTAATAAAATTATAATAAATAAAATACATGTTTAATAGGTTCTAAATTAAATTATTCATGAATCTAATTTCATTATCCAGGATTTTACGTACAAGTAAAGAATGCTTTCAGACATAAGGTTAGGGTTTCTTCCCGAACCTCCAATTTTCCTTCGGGCCACGATTTATCTCTCTTTACCCCAATTTAATTTTTAATTATTCTTATTTAATCCTACTAAATTATTTTTCTATGTTACAAATATATGTATCTATATTAATTATTCTTTATTTTATGGGGAAATACATGTTTTATAAGGTTCCTTTTTCAATTCCTCCTGAAAAGCAAGCCCGATTAAAGGAAACTTCTCAATTTCTTACCCATTTTCAAGTACACTCCATAATCTATTTTAAGCACATCATATTTTTCTAAAATAAATATTTTTATCATTAAAAAATATCTCAGTTTATTTCTGGTATTATGCAAACAATTATTCCTTTTTCCACTTTAAATACTCTTTTATATTTTCCTTTAAACCACACTGAAGTGGATCATTTCTAAAGTTTCTTAAACATTATTTTTACATGTTTTAACTTCAGTTTCCTAATTTAATTATGAATATTATTTCTCAAATATAATTTCATTTAATTATATTTTTGGGATATACATATTTACCATTTAATTTTTATAACAAGTGTAAACGATTTTCCAAAATAACACTTCTTTTAAAAGTAAAAGGGTATTTCTCTCAAGAATTTATCAATGATTTATTAGAGTATTTTCCATCTATTTAAATAAAATTTATTTAATATTATTATTAATTGATATTTATCTCTTATGTTATCATCTAGAATATTTTATTGGATGGTTTATGATTACTGTCTCGATACCATTCACCATATTAATTTGGATAGTTTATGATTATGCTTACTGATTGGGGATATTATTTACATTTCATATACTAGTTTAAATATGATTGTATATGTTGATTATGTTTTACCACTGTCATATGAGAAGTGAATTGGACTTAGTCAGTGATGAACGAGGACCGCTATATCCCCTCGGTGCATTGGTATGTCTCATTAGACAAACTAGTCCGAGATTTTACCCATTTATGTATGGTGTCTTGGTTGAAGCCTTGATGGTATGTTTATGATGTCTGAAATTATGTATTCCATCATTATGATATTAGTAATTGATATACCATTTTATTATTCGAATAATATAATATATATGGTTAAATTTCATTATCATGTGATTATTTATATGGAATTATTTATTCATCTTTTATTCTTGCCCTATTATGATCAAGATTATGTTTTAATGGCATTCATTTTTGTTATTAACCTTTAATTATTGTTTATGTTTATTATAACTTCAACTGTATTTCTTAACATTACTGATCATATGATCTCACCCCTTTCTTATGTTTTATTTTTCTCTAGGATGTGAAGATGTATATTATGAATTACTTGTAGGGATAATCTAAGAGTTTATGGATGTTTCCAATGGAGTTGTTATATTTTGTTTCCTTTCAAGTTATAATGTTACAATTATGTTTGTATCTAGTTTTTCAAAGATACTAAACTACTTGGTCATTCAGGATACAACTTTCTTGTTTTTTATACCAATCTAATAAATAAGGTACAAAATATGGGCTACTAGGGTTGGGGTCATTATAGTTGGTACCAAATAAAGTTTAGTATAGACCTTAAAACTAGATTTAGAAAATGTAGATCAAGAAAAATACCCCAAATATATAAATTGAGGATAATAATACAAAAAAATACTATAATTTTGGTAAGGTAGATATTATATGGGTTTTACTAGCAATACATTCCTATTTGTATACTACAAGTGGATGCGGTTTTTCCATAAATGTACCTAGGGGTAATAACTCTGACAAGGTGCGTGAGGCCTAACTTAGCATAACCTGGTACAAAATAATGGGACTTACTACATAACTAATTTGAAACTCCTAGGAGATATGCTTAGGATAATTCTCATTTTATTTACAAACCGTTATCAAGGATTTAAAAATAAATATATCCCCAATGAAACCGTGTTTATGATTATGAGATTATCTATGCATAATTTTTTCAATTTATGTTAAGTGTTTTTATAGTTTGAAATTATACATTATGATTCATAACCTAATTTAGCATATTCCATTATTTAGAAATTATGTATAGTGGAAAGAATGGAAACGGTATCAATGTGCGTATTACATATAGAGATTTCCATTTTATACAAGACGATGATGTTGGAGTAGGAGTTGCAAGTTAAATTAATAAACTTATAACTATACTGGGATAGATGAATCAGGTTATGAATAATAACCTTACCCATATTGAGCATCCTGATCCATAAAGTGGAGGAAAAATATTAGACTTCTTAATGAGACAACAACCTCCATAATTCAATGGGACTACATACCTATTTGTAGCTGAGTAATGGATAAGTTCCTTAGAGAAGATATTTCTAACTTTGGGAAGTAACAAAATAGAGAAGGTTATCATGTAAATTTATCATCTACTGGGAGATGTAGATTAATTTTGGTCATTAATTCATAGCACAAAGAAGGAGGAAGAAATTGTAAATATGGAATAGAAGGATTTTAAGGAAATTTTCTTAGAAACATATTT
Organism: Viscum album; assembly: GCA_963277665.1. Lineage (NCBI taxonomy): Eukaryota > Viridiplantae > Streptophyta > Magnoliopsida > Santalales > Viscaceae > Viscum > Viscum album. The sequence goes on along the minus strand of OY728121.1, from coordinate 1,398,127,157 downwards.
CGCTTGGAAAGAACGAGCAGATATAGAGAGACAATTCTTGAATATGAAGAAAAAAGAGGATGATAATGTTTCTGAGTATTAAGACAACTTTATAAGGCTAGAAATGTATTCCATGGACCAAATATGTAATCTAAGGAGCTATATTGATCGCTTGTTTTATGATTTAAAACCATTCATTTAAAAGGAAACAGTATCCCAAAATTTCTATTGATATTAAGATATAGTCTCATGTGATATCAAGACAAAGAGAAAATTTTCTAGGTCTTATGGATTTAAAGAAAAGCACAAGAATAAGATGGATGATGAAAACTCTGTAAAGTAAAATAAAGAAATGGGGAAAAAGGGAAGAGTTGACTTTCCATCTGACAATAAATGTGGAAATAAACATCATGGAACATGCCTATTGGGTATGGGAGTTTGTTTCAAGTGTGGAGAAAAAATAAACTAAGTCTGTGATTGAAAGGGATAGAAATAAGCTACCAATGTTCAATTCTACAATTTTAAAGAGATGGGACATTATGAAAATTATTTTCCTAAGCGACAAGAAAAATTGCCCCAAAAAAGGACAAGGGAATAAGGACATGCTCAAGCAGTCACAATAGCTAAGGTTGAAGTTCCTAATGATGTGGTGGAAGGTACTTTAATCATCTCCTCAAATTTAACTAAAGCTTTATTTGATTCTCGATCATCACATTACTTTATATCTTCACATTTTTTTTAAAAAAAATAGATATTTTCAATTCACCTTAATAAGGGATTTATCAGTAAAGACTCTTAGTGGAAACCTTATTTCAAAAAATTTGTGTTGAAAAGTTAATATTATGACACATAAATGTGCTCTAATTGATGGTTTTATCATCATACCTACGGTTGATTTTGATATAATCCTTAGTATGGAATGAATTTTGAAGTATAATGTAAAAATATTTTTCAAAGAGAAGGAAATAATGATTCGTGATGAAAATATGGAATTTATTATTTTTATAGGGGATACTTCATCCTCTGAGTCATATCTGGATCCACCTCTAGTAGCTCTTCTAAATGAGATTCTTGGAGAAGAAGAGTAGATAAAACCTTATCATGAAAAAGGTGATATTTAAATTTAGGATGTATTTATTATTAAAGAATACATTTATGTATTTCTAAATGATTTACCTAGACATCCTCCAGAGTACAAAGTTGATTTCTCTATTGATTTCATCCCTAATTTAAGACCTATATCAAAGACTCCCTATATAATGGACACAGTGGAGTTAATAAAGTTAAAGAAACAACAAGAGGAATTGAGTGATAAGGGATTTATAATCACTAGTGTTTCACCTTGGGGAGCTCATTTTTTTATTCAAAAGAAATATGTATCTATAAGGCTTTGTATTGACTATAGGGAGATCAATGTTATCTCTACGATTTCTCACATTGATTACTTATTTGATCAACTTCACGGAGCCTAATATTTTTCAAATATTGATCTTCGATATGGATATCATCAATTGTGTTTGAAAATGAAGATATTTTAAAGATAGAATTTTGAACGAGGTATAGACATTACGAATTTATAGTAATGCCATTTGGACTAACTAATTCAACATATATTTTTATAGATCTAATGAAGAGATTGTTCAAGGAATATCTTGAATTTTTTATGGTATTTATTTATGTTATATTTATATATTCCAAAATCTATGAGAACCATTATAACCACTTGCATATTGTTCTAGAGACTCTTTAAATAAAAGAGTTATATGAGAAGTTTAGAAAGTGTGAATTATGGATTCAAATAGTTTCTTTTTCTTGAACATATTCTCTCCAAGGATGGAATCCCAGTTGATTATATGAAGGAAAATGTAGTTCAGGAATTACCTACACTAATGAACATAACTGAGGTACGTAGTTTCATTGGTTTAGCAGATTACTATCAGCGTTTCTATCATAATTTTTCCTAATTTGCTAGCCCGTTAACTAAGATTACACATAAAGGGGTTATGTTTGTATGGAAAAAAGAATGTGAAGAATTTTTTGAATAATTGATGGGGATATTAGTAAATTCTTAGATCTTGATTCCACCATTAGAAAATGGTAGATTTTTGAATTATAGCGATTCATCAAAGAAAGGAATTTTTTGTGTACTTAAACAGAATGATAGAGTTATTACCTATGCATCAAGGTAGTTAAAAAATCATGAATAAAACTATCCAAATAATGATCTTGAGTTATAATATATAATATTTTCTCTGATGATATAGAGATACTATCTCTATGGTGAAATATATGAGATATATACTAATCACCAGAGCTTAAAATATATATTCCCATAGAAAGAACTCAACATGAGGCAAAGGTGATGACTTGAGCTACTTAAGGATTATGATTTTTCAATACACTGTCACCCATGGTAGGAAAATAAGGTAGTAGATGCTCTGAGTAGGAAGGATCACAAAGTTCTAAACAAAATGAGGATTAATAAGGATCCTGTGTACATGGATCTAGTAAAGATTGATATGGGAATTATCAAGGAAGGTGAAACAACACTAATTTTTCAAATGTTTTCCAAAAAATATTTATTGGAAAGGATTAAAACTTATCAGTCTAATGATGAGAATTTTTAAAAGAAAATTAAATCCATGAATGATGGGAAATTATAAACATCATATAAAAAGATGGCATCTTGAAATTTGGGAAGGGGATTTTTGTTCCACCTATACCTGAGCTAAAGAGGGAATTATTGGATGATGAGCACAAATCTAATTTCTATATACACCCTCGTAGTACTAAGATGTATATAGATTTGAAGGAACGTATTTGGTGGGATAATATGAAGTGGGAAATTACTAATTATGTATCAAGATGTTTAGTCTGTCAACAGGTGAAGGATAAAAGACAACATTATAAAGGAGTTATGCGATCTATGCCTATTCCTACAAAGAAATGGGATAACATTACTATGGATTTTTTCATTGGATTACAAAAAATTAAAAGAAATAATGAAGAAATGTGGGTAATTGTTGATATAATTACCAATTTTTCACATTTACTCACTATAAGGGAGGATTTTCCATTGGATATTATCACAAAACTCTATATTAATGAAGTTTTAAGACTTCATAGAGGACCCTTTTCAATTATTTCTGATCGTGATCCACAATTTACATTGAAATTCTGGAAAATAATTAAAAAATATTTGGATATTGAGTTTCATTTGTGCCCTTCTTATCACCCTCAAACTTATGGGCAGTCTGAAAGGACCATTCAAACATTATAATACATGTTGAGATCATGATCACATGACATTCAAGGTATGTGGGATGAGTATTTACCTTTGGTAGAGTTTTCCTATAATAATAGTTTCCATTCAAGTATTCAAATGGAACCATATGAAGCATTATATGGCAATAGATTTTGTACTCAAACTTTTTGGGATGACGTGTGTGATAATAATCTCATAGGACCAGAACTTGTGGAGGAAACGACAAAAAAATTAAAGAGTATTAAAACCCTTATCAAAGAAGATCAAAGGAGGAAAAATATCTATGCTAATAATTGAAGGAAGGATTTTTAATTTCAAGTAGGAGATCATATTTTCTTGAAAGTATCTCCATGGAAGGTTTTTATAAGATTTGGAAAAAAAATGGAAACTGAGACCTAGGTACATTGGACCTCCTAAAATCCTAGAGAGAATTGGAGCTGTGTCTTATCCTTTAGTGATGCCACCTATTCTTTTTAAAATACACAATGTGTTCCACATATCTTTTTTAAGGAAGTATATTCTAGACCCCACGCATGTCCTCACTTCTAAAGGAATGGAATTGGTACCTGGTTTATCTTACTGTGAAGAGCCTATCCAGATTATGGACACTAGAGAATAGGTGTTGAGGAATAAAATGACTCGTTTGGTAAAGGTACTTTGAAAAAATCATAATATTCTAGAGGAGATGTGGGAACCATAGGAATTTATAATTAATAACTACCCAAATATTTTTATGAGTTGACATTATGGAAATTTCAATGAAGATTTTTTTTGAAGGTTGGGAGAATTTAACACCCCAATATTTTATGGTATGACTATTTGAAAATTTAACATATTCGATAGTTTATACTTCACACAAAACCAGGTTTAAAACTATAATATACTATTAAAGATAGCTGTTGGAATAGTAATGCGACCATTAGGAATATTAATATGACCAATATAATAGTAACTTCACCTATGAAAGTATAAATAAATTTTAGGTATCTTATAAATGAAAATATCATTTATTTATATCATGGAATAATTAAATAATTTTTTTGAAAATGATAAATCAAGAGTTGGTATTTTTGTGAAACATAAATGTTTATTTAAAATTTTATAATTAAAATGATTATTTAAAATAAAATTTAATTTCATAAATTAATATTTTTTTGTCTTATGATTATGGGAAAATTTATGATACCATAATTAATTTTTTAAAGTGTCATAAAATCGGTTATAATATTAAAATTAGTATTTTTGTGAATAAACGTTGATTTTATTCAAAAATTAAATTGATCATATTTAGAAAATTATTTTCATAAAATAGATTCCATTTTTGAATTCTAAACATCCAAAAATGGTTATGTTAAAATTTTTGGATTTTAAAAAACTGTTGATTTTTTTGGTGAATAGTGAATTATGACAATTTATAGTATTGGATAAATACATGAATTATTGAGTCATGGATGATTTATAGATGTTGTAGAAAACATTAGTTTTAACTCACATGTAGTAGTTATTGTATTTATCCACAAAAAATCAATACTATTAATTGTATTGATCCAAAATAATAAACTGAAGTGCCCAGATCAGTGTGAATCACTGAGAGGGGGAGGGGGTGAATCAGTGATCCCTTAAAACTTTTTACTAATTGATTCTTTATCAATTAAACCTCTATGGTTGGTTAAAGCCTAGATCCACTCTTCTTGTATCTCTCAACCTTTCCCGAATGATGCAGTAATGAAAAGGCACAGGACACAAGGATTTACAAGGTTCGGCACCAAAGGCCTACATCCTTGCCATGCTCTCCCAGCATGGATTCTCCCATTATAATCTGTTAGTATTACAATGGTCGATACAGAGTCCCACTGTATCTCTCCTGAGTCCCACAGGAGGGTCTTTATACTGCGTCCCACAGTGTTACCAGAGTCCCACTGGCCTGCTCCAGAATCCCACTGAAGACTTCTTCTCCCTGAGTCCCACAGGGTCTTCTCCTGGCTCCTCGAGTCACACGAGTAGCTCTTCTTCACTTTAAGCTTCTTCAAGTATCCTCAGCAGCCTGGGATAAAGGCTGCTGGCCTTGCTCTTCTTCTGATCACTTGTGGTGAACAGGTCTTCTCGTCTTGCTCAGGATTTATCTCCTTCTTCTCAGGATGACCTGGCCTCTCTTCAGCCACTGAATACTCAGACAACTGATAGCTTTATCTTCGGTCTGGTCCAGTCTCAGTTTCACTTCAACTTCATGCACTGAATGCATGGCATCACAATATCTTCAAGATCTCCTGGTCTTGGACTTCTCAAATGCACACAAGCTAATTCAGACTTGTTCACGTGTGCACGTGCATGCATGCATGCATGCACTCTCCTTTTCTTCCTCTTGGTGCAGTAGACCCACAAAGGGTGTAGTCACTTTAAGCACACACCTTCACTGAACTTCACACACTTTATCCAATTTGTTTACACACTTAGAGTGTGTTCTACTTTAGTGTGGGTCACTCCTTCTTCTTCTTCTAATGTGTATACACTTTTAGTGCACACACTAGGTTCGGCCAACTTCTCTCTTTGCACACACTTGTTTCATTTTGCACACACTTGAAACTTGGCCTTCAGTTCTTCTTGCACATAAATGGCTACGGCCTCTTCACTTGTTGCACACACACAAGAGATGTGGTGGCCTTCCTTCTTTACTATGCACACACAAGAGGCAAGGCCTCGGCCTTCTTTGGCACACACACAAAGTGTGGTCTTCCACTTCACTTGGCACACAAGGCACTAAGGCTCGGCCTTCTCTTCCCTTCTTGCACACACACCCAAGTGTGTCCTTTCCCACTTACACACACACTGCTTGGTGTGGTCTTCTTGTTTGCACAGGGCTACGGCCTTTCTCTCCTTTTTGCACACACACTGCCCACGGTGGTTCTTCAATTTTGCACACACACACTAAGGGTGGTATACTTCCTTGCACACACTTAACCCGTGGGTGAGATATACTTCATCCGAACTCAATCTTCAAGGAGGAGCGCAAGGTGTCTTGGTTCAAGGGTCAGACGCACAAGTCACAAGAGTGGTACTGCCTCTGGTGCGCAAGGTGCACTGGACGAGGGGCGTGCAAGTGTCACAGCTGCGCAAGCCAAGCGGCCACGCAAGGCCTCAACCAACCGCGGGCACAAGGAGGGTGCACAAGTGTGCTGCCTAAACCCTTTTCTTCCTGTCGCGCAAGTGGTAGCGCACATGGATCTCCAACCTTCTTGTCGCGCAAAGGAGTTGCGCGCAAGGGACTCAGCCGCGCAAATACCTTGCGCGGGGCTTCAACTTCGCGAGGCAGAGGTGCACTCACGGTTCTTCTGATTTTCAAGAAAGGATCAGCAAACGGCTATGATGCTCGGGAGCTCCTTTTATAGGCAGAGGCGGCTTCGGCCCATCCGCGTGATAAAAATTTGATCTCCCGAAGATTTCGGATCTCCAAGATTCTTTGAAATCTTCTTTTCTTCTCTCTGTTTCCATGCGGGTTCATTTATTTTGCATTCCTCTACGTGCATGCGCATGCCAATGCATGCATACCTTCGTTTAAAAACAATCCACGCAAAGCACGAATACACCGAGGCCTCGGAACTTCGTTTGCCTTCAGCCTTCATCGAATTCCCTCATTTGTTGCATGCACGTGTATTTTTGGGCATGATCCTGTTCGTTATGGCCAGACGAGCGCGAGGGTGGCTTCACTTCGATCAGCGGTGGCCGGGAGCTCGAGAACACTGCTCGGGAGGCTCTGGTTCATGCGGCGGCTCGCAGGTGGCTTCGGTCGAGCTCGAGGATGAAGATAAGCCGGGAGCCGTCGGATGTGGTGATCAAAAAGGCTTCGACGGCTTGGATCAGATCGGGGGCGCGACGGATCAGATGAGCGGCGCCGATCGTCCGCGAGATCCGATGAGCGGCTGGGATTCGCTCCCGGTGGAATTTGCGCGTCCCACATCGAAGCCGCGGCCGGTTTTCTCGCGGCTTATCAAATAAGCGCTCCCCCAGCACCCTCAATTGAATCTCCTCCCTCCACGGTGCCGCCCCACACCGTGTTCTCCCTGCGGGCGCGCTCTGCACCCACTCTGCTCCTGCGGGCGCGCCACTGGCGCCCACTATGCACCTCTCGGGCACGCTCCTGCGCCCACGCTGCGCGGGCTTCATCACCGCGTGGCCTCGGGGATTATACACGGCCCCGACCTCTCTTGGGCTGGCCCCATGGGATCCCCTTGGGCGTGGTGACCTGGTCCCACATGTGCCTTGGGTTGAACCCTTAAGGCTGGCCCTTGAGGTTGGCATATTTTTTGCTAGTGTAAAACACTAAGTAACTTTGTATAAAAACAAAGTAACCAAGTGAAAATGCCAAATGCCACTTCTCCCTTTCCTCTTCTCCATTCTTCTTGAGAATTCAAACATTAATCTTCTTGATTAGGAACAACTCCTCAATTTATGATTCTTCTTCATCATCTCATTTTCTACTTAGGAGAGAATTCTCAAGGATCTTTATCAACCGAACTCCTGAATCACATAACATCTTCAATGTTCTTTATTGATCTAATCAGAGATCAATTGGATCATCTTCATATTCACATGCACTAAGTGATAGTGCATGGACTTCATTAATGCACATCATCCACTTAGTACATGTGGATGGATCTTCTTCTCATCTCCTCATGCATTGTCAATACAATGCATGGTCTTCTAACTTTGTTGTGACATTGTATCCAGTTGACACAAGTTCTTGGAACTTAAAGATCAGTTCAACAATCGTCAGATGTTCTTAGAGAATGTTTCAACCATCATTTCCTATGTCACTTAGTGAATCTCCTAAGTGACATTCCTCTAAGTTCCATGGCCATTCCCCATTCATCACCAACACCATCACAACCTTTGTCATTCACATCTTGACATTTCTTGACTTCTATTCATTCCAAGACAACTTCATGCCTCATTGACAACAAATGCAACACAATGCACTTCAATCTCCCCCTTTTTATTTGTTGTCAATACACTCCTTCAGCACATATGAATGGGTCAATATGTGTGCCAATATTTTCTCCCCCTTATTGGCAATCAAATGCAAAGGTGTGGTGTGGTTCACTTTCAAAAATCTCTTCCTCCCTTTGAATAGCATCTTCTTGAAAATCACTAAGAGAGGGATGATGTCACATGTTCACTTGAGCAATGAACCTTTAGTAAATCAGCTCTAAGTCTACTTGGGCTAACCCGGTGTAGAAAACAAGAGTGATGTAACCAGGGAACTCAATGCTATCCTCATTCACTATAAACATGTGAGATCATGCTTAGGGGTTGAATTTTTTCAGATATTCAATGAATTGCTGAATCCTGCACATACTTCACAAACCTCATTAGAAAGTTCAGTGCAATGATAAAGCTCCCCCTTTCATCCATTTGTCTTCAATCCATACTCCCCCTTAATTGACAAAATAGCCTCAATTAAGAAACAAGGGATGAAAGTATGATTGGATTACCTTCACTTTTCTCAAGATGATATTAAATCCCAAAATATCATCTTATCCAGATTGGATCCCCCTCAAGGGGTGCACTCCATTCAATCCAATCCATCCTCAAGCTGAGAATGATCATCATCTTCAATTCCCTGCAATGTTAGCACATGTAAATACCAATGTATAAGGGAATAAGATGGAACCTCCTTGGTTCATCAATGTGAACAACAAGGTTGAGAAGATTCTCTCAACCGAGATGTCCCATTTTCACCAGTCCTCACACTTGCACATTTGATCTTCATTGATGATTGTGCTGGTGTGGTTCTCAAAACATCTTCATGTGAAACCTTCTTCTTCTCTTTTGCTTTAGCAATTGCCAGAGCTTCATCTTCAGCTCTTTGTAGTTCTCTGGCAAGTTGCAACTGATGTGGCCATATGACTAGTAAATCATTTGGAAGAGTGGCCTCAGTTTTGGAAGTTCCACATGGTTCTTTGGATGCTGCTAAGCTACCTCTCTTAGGCAACTTATTTTCAATCAATCCCTTCTTCTTCTGGATTGATTGTCTTTTGGAGTTCAGTCTGCTTCTATTTAGTTTCATGGATTCTTTACAAAGGTCCATGATGTGTCCTTTCTTTCCACAGAAGAAGCATTTCTTGGTGGTCCTTCTGGATGCATCACCCTTCTTGGATTTGAATTCCAATGACTTCTTTTCATTATTCAACTTCTTCTTGGGAGCATTTTCAATTTTCTTCTTGCTTCCCAAGGAATCTTTTTGAGCCAGGTTCTGTGATCTTTTCTTCTTTTGAGCTCTGGATACAGTTGGAGACTGACATGTATCTTTTTGACCACTTTTGCAATCATCCCAGATGTTGTCAAGTAATCCAAATCTATTTGCAGTAAACAGATGTCTCTGGACCTGTGGATGCTGCTTCTTTTCCTCTGGCTTGCTCCCCCTTGGCATGGGCTTCCTTTGTGCTTTGACATTCAGTGGATTGTACCAACAATCCTTTGCACAATGCCCATACTTGTTACAACACCAACATTGACCCACAAATCTTGACTTCTTGATTCCTTCTGATTATAGGGTACTTGTCTTGAATTGTTGTGCTGCTTCAGGAGAGCTTTCTTTCTTCACTGTCTTCATCCAAACTTGTTTGGATTCATTCTTCCATCCTGCACTTTTAGTGGAGACACAATTAGAAGCATCAGTACAAGATGGTATGGATGGTACCTTCTTTCTAGAAGATGTTTCCCTTTTATTAGAGGATGTCTTTCTTTTAGAATCATCCTTCTCAAAGCTCACTTGAGTGGCAACATTTCTTCTTCCAGCTGTCTGGGAGGCTTGGACTTTGGGTGATTGCTGATTTTTCAATATCACCTCCAGTTCTAAGCATTTCATATTGAGGGAGTTCTTCTCATCCTAAATAGTTCTTAGCCTTCCTTCCCATTTCTCTTCCAGCTGATTCATCTGGTCATCATGCACTGTCTTTAATTCAAGCAATGAATTGTCAAGCTCCTTCACCCTTTTTGCTTTGTCTTCAAGTTGAGCATCTTTGACAACCATTGAAACTCTGTGCCTCTTTTCCAGTGCATGGAAAACATCTTTGATCATTACTTTAAAGAATTCTTTCTCAGAAAGGCTTCTCTGCAATTCTTCAGCAGTGTCTTCATATCTTTCATTGCAAAGAGAAACGGTTTCATCTTTAGCCTTCACCAGCTTTCTGAGAGTGTTGGTAATGCCAACCCTTTTAGCCAATTGATCTTCCATTGCATTGGCTTCTTCTTCTAACTGTGATTTTTCTTCTTGAAGATCAAGGATGCCTATAGCTATACACATTGCCACTTCCTTGGGAACTGTCTTCTGAAGATATTTGATAGCATTGAGAAGATCATTGTTTCTTCCATCTTCATCACAGCTAGGACAGGCTTCATCAGAAGAATGATAAAAGGAATTGTCATCTGACGTGACTTTCACATTTCTTTCCATAGAAGGAGTTTCTCTGATTGCACCAGCCTTCTTCTTCATCTTCTTTGCCTGTTTCTTCATTCTGTTTTTCCGAGTCTTGGCAGATATCTCCATTTGAGGCTGGTCACTCATTTCCTCAAATCTGCACTTCATAAAGACTCCCTTGGATCTTTTAGAGGTAACCTCCCTCTGATACCAATTGAAGTGCCCAGATCAGTGTGAATCACTGAGAGGGGGAGGGGGTGAATCAGTGATCCCTTAAAACTTTTTACTAATTGATTCTTTATCAATTAAACCTCTATGGCTGGTTAAAGCCTCGATCCACTCTTCTTGTATCTCTCAACCTTTCCCGAATGATGCAGTAATGAAAAGGCACAGGACACAAGGATTTACAAGGTTCGGCACCAAAGGCCTACATCCTTGCCATGCTCTCCCAGCATGGATTCTCCCATTATAATCTGTTAGTATTACAATGGTCGATACAGAGTCCCACTGTATCTCTCCTGAGTCCCACAGGAGGGTCTTTATACTGCGTCCCACAATGTTACCAGAGTCCCACTGGCCTGCTCCAGAATCCCACTGAAGACTTCTTCTCCCTGAGTCCCACAGGGTCTTCTCCTGGCTCCTCGAGTCACACGAGTAGCTCTTCTTCACTTTAAGCTTCTTCAAGTATCCTCAGCAGCCTGGGATAAAGGCTACTGGCCTTGCTCTTCTTCTGATCACTTGTGGTGAACAAGTCTTCTCGTCTTGCTCAGGATTTATCTCCTTCTTCTCAGGATGACCTGGCCTCTCTTCAGCCACTGAATACTCAGACAACTGATAGCTTTATCTTCGGTCTGGTCCAGTCTCAGTTTCACTTCAACTTCATGCACTGAATGCATGGCATCACAATATCTTCAAGATCTCCTGGTCTTGGACTTCTCAAATGCACACAAGCTGATTCAGACTTGTTCACGTGTGCACGTGCATGCATGCATGCATGCACTCTCCTTTTCTTCCTCTTGGTGCAGTAGACCCACAAAGGGTGTAGTCACTTTAAGCACACACCTTCACTGAACTTCACACACTTTATCCAATTTGTTTACACACTTAGAGTGTGTTCTACTTTAGTGTGGGTCACTCCTTCTTCTTCTTCTAATGTGTATACACTTTTAGTGCACACACTAGGTTCGGCCAACTTCTCTCTTTGCACACACTTGTTTCATTTTGCACACACTTGAAACTTGGCCTTCACTTCTTCTTGCACATAAATGGCTACAGCCTCTTCACTTGTTGCACACACACAAGAGATGTGGTGGCATTCCTTCTTTACTATGCACACACAAGAGGCAAGGCCTCGGCCTTCTTTGGCACACACACAAAGTGTGGTCTTCCACTTCACTTGGCACACAAGGCACTAAGGCTCGGCCTTCTCTTCCCTTCTTGCACACACACCCAAGTGTGTCCTTTCCCACTTACACACACACTGCTTGGTGTGGTCTTCTTGTTTGCACAGGGCTACGGCCTTTCTCTCCTTTTTGCACACACACTGCCCACGGTGGTTCTTCAATTTTGCACACACACACTAAGGGTGGTATACTGCCTTGCACACAGTTAACTCGTGGGTGAGATATACTTCATCCGAACTCAATCTTCAAGGAGGAGGGCAAGGTGTCTTGGTTCAAGGGTCAGACGCGCAAGTCAAAAGAGTGGTACTGCCTCTGGTGCGCAAGGTGCACTGGCCGAGGGGCGTGCAAGTGTCACAGCCGCGCAAGCCAAGCGGCCACGCAAGGCCTCGACCAACCGCGAGCACAAGGAGGGCGCACAAGTGCGCTGCCTAAAACCTTTTCTTCCTGTCGCGCAAGTGGTAGCGCACAGGGATCTCCAACCTTCTTGTCGCGCAAAGGAGTTGCACGCAAGGGACTCAGCCGCGCAAATACCTTGCGCGGGGATTCAACTTCGCGAGGCAGAGGTGCACTCACGGTTCTTCTGATTTTCAAGAAAGGATCAGCAAACGGCTATGATGCTCGGGAGCTCCTTTTATAGGCAGAGGCGGCTTCGGCCCATCCGCGTGATAAAAATTTGATCTCCCGAAGATTTCGGATCTCCAAGATTCTTTGAAATCTTCTTTTCTTCTCTCTGTTTCCACACGGGTTCATTTATTTTGCATTCCTCTACGTGCATGCGCATGCCAATGCATGAATACCTTCGTTTAAAAACAATCCACGCAAAGCACGAATACACCGAGGCCTCGTCACTTCGTTTGCCTTCGGCCTTCATCGAATTACCTCATTTGTTGCATGCACGTGTATTTTTGGGCATGATCCTGTTCGTTATGGCCAGTCGAGCGTGAGGGTGGCTTCACTTCGATCAGCGGTGGCCGGGAGCTCGAGAACACTGCTCGGGAGGCTCTGGTTCATGCGGCGGCTCGCGGGTGGCTTCAGTCGAGCTCGAGGATGAAGATAAGCCGGGAGCCGTCGAATGTGGTGATCAAAAAGGCTTCGACGGCTTGGATCAGATCGGGGGCGCGGCGGATCAGATGAGCGGCGCCGATCGTCCGCGAGATCAGATGAGCGGCTGGGATTCGCTCCCGGTGGAATTTGCGCGTCCCACATCGAATCCGCGGCCGGTTTTCTCGCGGCTTATCAAATAAGCGCTCCCCCAGCACCCTCAATTGAATCTCCTCCCTCCACGGTGCCGCCCCGCACCGTGTTCTCCCTGCGGGCGCGCTCTGCGCCCACTCTGCTCCTGCGGGCGTGCCACTGGCGCCCGCTATGCACCTCTCGGGCGCGCTCCTGCGCCCACGCTGCGCGGGCTTCATCACCGCGTGGCCTCAGGGCTTATACACGGCCCCGACCTCTCTTGGGCTGGCCCCATGGGATCCCCTTGGGCGTGGTGACCTGGTCCCACATGTGCCTTGGGTTGAACCCTTAAGGCTGGCCCTTGAGGTTGGCATATTTTTTTCTAGTGTAAAACACTAAGTAACTTTGTATAAAAACAAAGTAACCAAGTGAAAATGCCAAATGCCACTTCTCCCTTTCCTCTTCTCCATTCTTCTTGAGAATTCAAACATTAATCTTCTTGATTAGGAACAACTCCTCAATTTATGATTCTTCTTCATCATCTCATTTTCTACTTAGGAGAGAATTCTCAAGGATCTTTATCAACCGAACTCCTGAATCACATAACATCTTCAATGTTCTTTATTGATCTAATCAGAGATCAATTGGATCATCTTCATATTCACATGCACTAAGTGATAGTGCATGGACTTCATTAATGCACATCATCCACTTAGTACATGTGGATGGATCTTCTTCTCATCTCCTCATGCATTGTCAATACAATGCATGGTCTTCTAACTTTGTTGTGACATTGTATCCAGTTGACACAAGTTCTTGGAACTTAAAGATCAGTTCAACAATCGTCAGATGTTCTTAGAGAATGTTTCAACCATCATTTCCTATGTCACTTAGTGAATCTCCTAAGTGACATTCCTCTAAGTTCCATGGCCATTCCCCATTCATCACCAACACCATCACAACCTTTGTCATTCACATCTTGACATTTCTTGACTTCCATTCATTCCAAGACAACTTCATGCCTCATTGACAACAAATGCAACACAATGCACTTCATAAACAAATGAATAAAATAATAAAAAAGAAGCCCTCTCCTCCACTATAAATAAAACCCCTCACCACCTATTCTCCTCACACCTCTAAATCCATGAATATTATCCAATTTCTGCCTAATACCTCTCAAAAACCTATGCCCCAAATTCTAGACTTTCTAGTCTCACCTGAATACCATTTCAAAGTTCCTTAAGGAAGTTCTCTAGGAGATGAATTAAAGAGGTAAAATCCCCTTTCGCTCTTTTAATTTTCTTTCAATTTATTTTATTTTCTTATCCATTCCTTACCTCCTATGTACAAACATGCATGATAACTCCATTATATTATATATACTATAATTTTATTATGATAATGGGATATCCACCATCAATTATTTTTTCTTCCCATTTTTATTATAAAAATGAAAACATCATCCATGAGGTGTTGATTTTCCGTCTTCATGGATGATGGGTTTTAATTTTTCAATTCTTCCATCAAGGATGGTCATAATTTTTTTATGGTTAAAAAAGGATTTAATAGATGTAACAAAACTTATTTAATATTATAGAACCAGTATATATACATAATATTAATTCAAAAAAAAAAAACTAGTGCGTGATGATCGAAAAACGCAAAAATAATCCAAACACTTATCATTAAAAATTTATCTAATGAATCATCATCACAACTAAAAAAAATTATATATAAGAAAATTTAATATTATGTAAGTTCATTAATAACATATAATTTCAATTCTGGATAACTATTCCTATTTTATATGATCTTTCTTACATGTATACAAGTGAACTAATCGTGAAAGCCAAGGAAACGAACACTTTAAAATGAAAAAATTGAATATTATAACCTATCAAAAAGACCATAAATGAACTTAATAAAATTATAATAAATCAATTAAATTTTTAATATTCTCTGAATTAAATTATTAAATAATTTAATTTCATTATCCAGGATGTTGAGTACAGGTGCAGAACGTTTTTCAGACATAAGGTAAGAGTTTCTTCCCAAACCTCCATTTCTCATTTAGGTTACACTTTCTCTCTATTTACCCCAATTTAATTCTTAATTATTATTATTTAATCCACTTAAATTATATTTTTATGTTACAAATATATGTATCTATCTCACTTCTTCCTTATTTTCTGGGTAAATACATGTTTTATAAGGTTCCTTTTTCAATTCCTCCTCATAAGCAGACTCGATTAAAGGGAACTTCTCAATTTCTTACCCATTTTCAAGTACACACCATAATCTATTTTAAGCACCCAATATTTTTCTAAAATAAATATTTTTATCATGAAAAACTATCTTAGTTAATTTTTTGTTTTATGTAAACAATTATTCCTTTTTTCTATTTTAAAGTCTCTTTAATATTTTCCCTTAAACTGCATTGAAGTGGCTCATTTCTAAAGTTTCTTAAACACTCTTTTTACATGTTTTTGACTTTAGTTTCAAAATTTTAGTATGAATATTATTCCTAAAATATAATTTCATTCCATTTAATTTTGGGATATATATAATTACAATCTTATTTTTATGATAAACGCAAATTATTTTCCAAAAGAACTTTTCTTTTCAAAGTAAAATGGTATTTCTCTCAAGAATTTCTCAATGATTTTGTTAGAGTATTTTCATCTATTTCAAAACCATATGTTGAATCTTATTCTTAATTGAGATTGATCTATTATGTTACCATCTACCATATTTTATTGTATGGCTTATGATTAATCTCTTGATACCATTCTCTATATTACTCTAGATAGTTTATAATTATGTTTACTAATTGGGGATATTATTTACATTTTATACTCTAGTTTCAATATGAATGTATATGTTGGTTATGTTTCATACCTTTCATATTAAGAATGAATTATACTTAGTAATTTATGGGTGGTTCCCACTATAGCCCCTTTATGCATCCGTAGGTTTCATGAGACATACTAGACTGAGTTTTTACCCATTTATGTATAGTGTCTTGGACGAAGCCTTGATAATATGCTTATGATGTTTGAAATTATTCACTCTCTCAATATGATATTAGTAATTGATAGCCCATGTGATTATTAGACTAGTATAATATCCATTGTTATGTTTCATTCTCATGTGATTATTTATGTGGACTTTTTTATTCAATATTTATTCCTGCCATATTATATTCAATATTATGTTTCAATGGAATGTGTTTTAGTTATTTTACTTGCTATATTGTTTATGTTTATGATGGATTCCACTATATTGCTTACCCTTTATGATCATCTAATATCACCCATTTTTTATGTTTTATTTTTCCCCAAGATGCGAAGTTGTATATTTTTAATGACTTGTAGAGATAATCAAGGAGTTTATAGATGTTTCCAATGGAGTTTCTTTTTTGTTTTTACTTTGAAGTTTTAATGTAAAAATTATGTTTGTATTTATTTTTCTAAAGCTAATAAACTACTCAATACTTCAAGGAGTGAATTCCTTGTTTATTTTACCAATGTAATAAAGTAATGCATTGACTCTGTGATACTGGGGTTGGGGGATTTAGATTTGGTATCAGAGGAAGTTTAGTAGATTCCTTAGAAACTATATTTAAAAGATATAGATTAGGGAATACAACTCTAAGATAGAAATTGAGGATAAGCATAGAAGAAAATACTAGAATTTTGGTAAGGTAGAGACTATGTGTTTCTTCCAAGAAATACATCTTAGCATGGATACTACAAGTTTATTTGATTCTAGAACAGATTCACTTAGGGGTAAAAACTATGAAAAGGTTCATCGGGCCGGACTCGGTGTAACCTGGTACATGAAAACAGGCCTTACGACGCACCTAGTCTGACACTCCTGGGTGATATGCTTATGATAATTCAAATTTTATTTCCAAACCATTATAAAGGATTCAAAATTAAATATGTACCCAAAGAAACCATGTTTATGATTATGAGATTAAATATACAATTTTATTTTAATTTATGTTAAGTATTTTTCTAGTTTGAAATTTTGCATTATGATTCACAACCTAATTTAGTGCATACCATTTTTTATAAATGGTTCCTAGTGGAAGTAATGGAAACCATATCGATGCACATATTCTGTGTAGGGATTTCCATCATATGCAAGATAAAAGATGTTAGAGTAGGAGCTGCAACTGGAGCCGAGTAACTTATAACTATACCGGGATAACTTTCTCAAGTTATGAATTATAACATTACCCATATGGAGCATCCTGATCCACAACATGGGGGAACAATGTTAGACCACTTTACGAGACAATAAACTCCACCATTCAATGGGACTAAACACCCATTTTTATATGAGCAGTTGATAAGTTCCTTAGAGAAGATATTTCTCACTTTGGGAAGTAATAAAAGGGAGAATGTTATCATGGTAGTTTATCGTTTATCAGGATATGTAGATTGGTGATGGTCATTAATTCAAGACACAAAGGAGGAGGAATAAATATAAAATATATAATGGAAGTATTTTAAGGAAGTTTTCTTATAAAAATATTTTCCTTGTGAACAACGATTAGATTTGGAGAGACAATTATTGAATCTGATACAAATGGAGGATGTGAATGTTGCTAAGTATGAAGACAAATTTACTACGTTATAAAATCATTTCACAAACTATATATATAATCCAAAGAGAAAGATTGATCAATTATTTTATGGTTTAAAACCATTCCTCTAAAGGGAATTGGTCTCCCAAACTTTCTCACCATAGGTAGATACAATATCATGTGCTATCAAGATAGAGAAATAATTCTCCAGGTCTTATGAATTTAAAGTTAAGAAAGATAAGAATAGGGATTCTAAACAGTCTGGAAAAGGAAATAAGGAAAAGGGGAGTAAGGGAAGAGTTTAATTTCCAACCTATAATAAATGTGGAAAGAAAAATCATGGAGCATGCCTCTTGGGGATGTGAGTTTTTTACAAGTGTGGGGAAAAAGGCTACCAAGCCCATGATTTAAAGGGAAAGAAAAGTACTACGAATGCTCAATGCTACAATTATAAAGAGGTGGTACATTATGGAAATTATTTTCCTAAGGATCAAGGAAATTTTCCCCAGAAGAGGCTGAAGAAACAATGCAAATGTCATGTAGCTACAAAAAGTCAGGTTGAATTCCTAATGATGTGGTGGAATGTACTTTAATTATCTCATATAATTTAGCTAAATTTTTATTTGATTCTAAATGATCACATTCCTTTATATTTTTTGAGTTTTTTTTTAAAAATTAAGTATTTTCAATTCAACTTAATAAGGGAGTTGTCAGTAAATACTCATAGTGTAAACCTTAGTGCAATAAATATATGTCGAGAAGATCTTATTATGACACATAAACGTCCTATAATTACTGATTTTATCATCATACATATTGTTGATTTTGATATAATCCTTTGTATAGAATGGATTTTGAAATATAATGCAAAAATTTATTGCAAAGGGAAGGAAATTATGATTCGTGATAACGATATGGAATTTCTTATCTTTAGAGGGGATACTTCATCATCTGAGTCATATCTGGATCTACCTCTAGTAGCTCTTATAAATGATATTTTTGGAGAATAAAAGTAGATAAAACCTGATGATGAAAAAGGTGGTCTTAAAATTGAGGATATACCTATATTGAAAGAATACATTGATATATTTCCATAGGATTTACCTGGATATCCTTGAGAGTGGGATGTTGAGTTCTATATTGATTTAATCCTTGATGCAAGAACTATATAAAAAAATTCCTATAGAATGGCTGAAGTGGAGTTAATAGAGTTAAAGAAACAACTGGAATAATTGAGTGATTAGTGATTTATACACCCAAGTGTTTCACCTTGGGGAGATGCTGTTCTTTTTGTTAAGAATAAAGATGGATCTATGACCCTTTTTATTGACTAAAGGGATATCAATTCTATTACGATAAAGAATAAGTAACCACTGCATCATGTTGATGTCTTATTTTATTAACTTCATGGAGCTCAATAATTTTCAAAGATTGATATTCGATCTATATATAAACAGTTACATGTGAAGAAAGAATAAATTTCAATGACATCATTTCAAACTAGGTATGGATATTATGAGTTTATAGTAATTCCATTTGGACTGACTAATAGTCCCTCTATTTTTATGGATGTAATGAACAGAGTGTTCAAGGAATATCTTGAAGGATTTTTTGTGGAATTTATTGATGATATCTTGATATATTCCAAAATCTATGAGGACCATTATAACCACTTGAATATTTTTCTAGAGACTCTTAGAAGAAAATAGTTATATGGGATGTTTAGAAAGTGTGAATTCTATCTTCAAATTGTTTATTTTCTTGTCCATATTATAACTAAGGATGGAATCTTAGTTGATACTACAAAGAAAAAGATAGTTCAGGAATGGACTAAACCAATGAACATAACCAAGGTACATAGTTTCATTGATTTAATAGGTTACTATCGAAATTTTGTTCAGAAATTTTCTTGATTAGATAAACAATTAACCAAGATTACTCGTAAAGGTGTTAAGTTATTATGGATAAAAGATTGTGAAGAATATTTTGAAGAATTGAAGAAGAGATTAGTGAATGCTTTGATCTTGACTGTACCATCCGAAAATGGTGGACTTGTGATTTATAGTGATGAATCACAGAAAGGACCTGAATATTTTGTTATGTATAATGATAGAGTTATTTATTATGCATCAAGTAAGTTAAAAAATAATGAACAAAACTACCTAAATCATGATCTTGAGTTAGCAGCTGCAATCTTTTCTATGAAGATATGAAGACACTATCTCTATGGTGAAATATGTGGGATATATACATATCATAAGAGCTTTAAATATATATTCTCATAGAAGTAACTCAACATGATGAATAGGAAATGGATCAATATACTCAATGATTCTAATTATTGAATACACTATCACCCAGGGAAGGAAGATAAGGTAGTAGATGCATTGAGAAGGAAGGTTCATGGAGTTCTAAACTAAATGAGGATCGATAGGGATCCTTTGTACATGGATCTAGTAAGTATGGATATGGGAATTATCAAGGAAGGTAAAACATCACTACTTTTTCAATTGGTTTCTAAACCATCTTTATAAGAAAAGATTAAAAGTTCTCAATGTGATGATGAGAATTTTCAAAAGAAAATTAAATATGTGAATGATGGGAAATTGGTAGACTTTGTATACGAAGATAATATATTGAAATTTGGGAAGAGGTTTTGTGTTCCTGCTATACCTGAGATAAAGAAGGAATTATTTTATGATGCTCATAGCTCAAATTTATCTATACACCTTGGTAGCACTAAGATTTATAGATATTTTAAAGAATATTTCTGGTGGGATAATATGAAGTGGGAAATTTCTAATTATGTATCAAGTTGTTTAGTCTGTCAAGAGGTGAAGGATAAAAGACAACATCCTAAAGGATTAATGCAAATTATTCCTTTTACTATATAAAAATGAGATAAAATTACTATGGATTTTGTCACTGTATTACTAAAAAATCCAAGAAATAATGACAAAATATGGGTAATTGTTAATATACTTACCAAATCTATACATTTCCTTGCTATAAGGGAATATTTTCTATTGGAGCATCTTGAATGACTCTATTAATAAAGTTGTAAGAATTTATATATCACCTCTTTCAATTTTTTATGATTGTGATCCATGATTTAAATCAAAATTATAGAAAAGTATTTATAAATATTTTGATAATGAGTTTATTTTGAGCACTAATTATCACCCTAAAATTGAAGGGTAGTTTGGAATTACAATTTAAACATTAGAAGACATACTGTTCACCTGACTTTCAAGGTATGTGGGATCAATATTTACCTTTGGTTGAGTTTTCCTACAATAATAGTTTCCATTAAAGTATTCAAATGGAACTATATGAAGTATTACATAGAAAGAGATTTTGTACTCTAACTTATTGGGATGAAGTGGGTGAGAGAAAGAACATAGGCCCAAAAGTTGTGGAGGAAACAACAGAAAAGGTAAAGGCTATTCAAACCCACATCAAAGAATCTCAAAGTAGTAAAAAGTGATATGTTGATAATTAAATGAAGGATTTGGAACTTTATGTGGGAGATCATGTTTTCTTGAAAGTATATCCATGGAAGGGCATCATAATATTTAGAAAGAAAGGAGAACCAAGCCCGAGGTAAATTGGACCTTTTGAAATCCTAGAGAGAATTCGAGTTGTGGCTTATTATTTGGAAATTTCACCTAGTCTTTATAAATAACACAATGTGTTCCACATCTCTTTGTTGAAGAAGTATATTCCAGACCCAACACATGTCCTCACTTCTAAAGGAATGGATTTGGAACTAGTTTTATCTTACTATGCAGATCTTATCCCAATTATGGATAATAGAGAATGTGTGTTAAAGAATTAGATGACTAGACTGGTAAAGGTACTTTGGAAAAATAATAAAATTGAAGAGGCGATGTGGGAACAAGAGGAATTTATGATGAAGAACTACCCAAATATTTTTATGAGGAGAAATTCTGGAAATTTTAAGGGTGAAATTTTATGAATGTGGGGAGAATGTAACACCCTTATATTTTATGGTATGTCTCTTTTAAAATTTAACATCTTCGATAGTTTATTCTTCACTCAACACCGGATTTAAAACCATAATATACTATTAAACATGACTATTGGAATAGTAACGTGACTATTAAGAATTATAATATGACCAATAGAATAGTAAATTCACTTATTAAAGTATAAATAAAATTTAGGTATCTTATAAATGAAAATATGGTATATTTATATCATGTAATAAGTAAATAATTTTTTTAAAAATGATAAATTAATTGTTGGTATTTTTATGAAACATAAATTTTTATTTGAATTATTTTAATTAAAATGGTTATTTAAATGAAAATTTATTTTCCTAAAATATATTAATATTTTTTTGTATTATGATTATGAGATAATTTTATGAGACCTTAATTAATTTTTGAAAGTGTTATAACACCAGTTATAATATTAAAATTGGATTTTTTTGAGTAAATGACGACTTTAATTAAAAATTATGTTTCTAATATTTATAAAATTATTTTCATAAAATTGATTCCATTTTTTAATTCTACACATCAAAAAATGTTTAGGTTTTGGATTTTTCCAAATCAATTGAATTTTTGGTGAATAGTAAACAACAATAATTTATGGTATTAGAAATATACATGAATTATTGAGTCATGGATGGTGTATTGATGATGTAGGAACCATGTATTAGAAAAAAAATTCACCAGTTACTATATTTAGTCACCAGAATCAATACTACTGCTTGTCTTGAGATAAAATAATAAACAAATGGATAAAATATTAAAAAAACACCCCTCTCCTCCACTATAAATACCTTGGCTCACCACCTCTTCTATTCACACCTAAAAATCCTTAAATATTGTCCAATTTATGCCCAATACCTATCCCAAAACTCTACCCCACGTTATGATCTTTTTTTCTCACCCAAAATACCATTTCAAAGTACCTTAAGAAGGTTCTCAAGGAGAGGAATTCAAGAGGTAAAATCCCCTTTAACTCTATTATTTTTTTTTCAATTTCTCTTATTTTCCTATCCTTTACTTACCTCCTATATAAAAAAATGAGTGATAACTCTATTATCTTGTATATAATATAATTTTATTATGATAATGATATATACACCATCAATTATTTTCTTTCCCCCTTTTTATTCTAAAAATGAAAACATCGTCCGTGAGGTGTCGATTTAGCACCTTTGTGGACGATGAGTTTTAATTTTTCAATTTCGCCTTCAAGACTAGTCATAAAAACATTTTTATAGTTAAACCAGAATTTAATATATTTAATTAAAATTATTTAATTTTATGTAAATTGGATATATACTTAATATTAATTCATAAAACAAAACTAGTGGGTGATGATTAAAAAATTCCAAAATAATCAAAATGATTATCATTAACATTTTATCTAATGAATCATACTAATATATTAAAAAATGATATATAATACCATTTAATATTCTATAAGTTAATCAATAAAATATAATTTCAATTTGGGATAACTATTCCCATTTTACATGATCTTTTATACATATATACAAGTGAACCAATCATGAAAACCAAGGAAACAAATACTTTCGAATGATGAAATTGAATCTTATAACTCATCAAAAGTATGTTAATAAACTCAATAAAATTAAAATAAATAAAATAAATGTTTAATAGGTTCTTAATTAAATTATTAATGAATTTAATTTTATTATCCAGGATGTTAAGTATAAGTACAGAATACTTTTGGACATAAGGTGAGTGTTTCTTCTCGAACCTCCATTTTTTCGTTTGGGTTACATTTTTTCTCTCTTTACCCAAATTTAATTTTTAATTATTATTATTTATTCCTCATAAATTTTGTGTTTATGTTACAAATAAATTTATATAGCTCAATTATTCTTTCTTTGGTGGATAAATATCTGTTTTATAAGGTTCCTTTTTCAATTCCTCCCGATATGCATGCCTGATTAAAGGGAACTTCCCAATTTCTTACCTATTTTGAGGCACACTAAATAATCTATTTTAATCACTCAATATTTTTATAAAATCAATATTTTTATCATTAAAAACTATCTTAGTTAATTTATGGTTTTATTTGAACAATTATTCCTTTTTCCACTTTAAAGACTCTTTTATATTTTCCCTTAAACTGCACTGAAGTGGCTCATTTATAAAGTTTCTTAAACACTATTTTCACATGTTTTCACTTCAGTTTAAAAATTTTAGTATGAATATTATTCCTTAAATATAATTTCATTCCATTTTAATTTTGGTATATACATTTTTACAAGCTTATTTTTATGACAAATATAAATGATTTTTGAAAGGAACTCTTCTTTCCAAAGTAAAAGGTTATTTCTCTAAAAAATTTATCAATGATTTTATTAGATTATTTTTATATATTTCAATAAGATATATTGAATCTTATGATTAATTGATATTGATCTCTTATGTTACCATCTACCATATTTTATTGTATGGTTTATGATTACTATCTTGATACCATTCTTCGTATTACTCTAGGTAGTTTATGATCATGTTTACTGATTGGGGATATTATTTACATTTTACATGCTAGTTTCAATATGAATATATATGTTGATTACATTTCACCCCTTTTATATGAGAAATTAATTGGACTTAGTAAGTGACAGGCGAGATCTAATATATCCCCTTGATGCATCGATAGGTGTCATGAGACAAAATAGACTGATTTTTTACCCATTTATGTATGGTGTCTTGGATAAAGCCTTGATGGTATGTTTATGATTTCTGGAATTATGAATTCCCACATTATTATATTAGTAACTGATATCCCAGGTGATTATTTAACTAGTATAATATCTATGGTTAAGTTTCATTCTCATGTGATTATTTATATGACATTATTTATTCATCTTTTATTTTTTCCATATTATGATAGAGATTATGTTTTAATGGAATGTGTTTTAGTTATTCACCTTACCTTATTGTTTATGTTTATGATAGGTTCTTCTATATTTCTTACCCTTAATGAGAATATAAGATCACCCCTTTCTAAGGTTTTATTTTCCCCCAGGATGAGAAGATGTATATTATGAATGAAGTTCATGGATAATCTAAGAGTTTGGGATGTTTCCAATGGGGTTTCTATGTTGTTTTTCCTTTCAAGTTGTAATGCAACAATTATGTTCATATATAGTTTTCTAAAGCTACTAAAATACTCTGTCCTTCGGGTGGAAACTTCCTTTTTTGTTATACTAATGTAATAAATTAAGGCACCAACTCCAGGATACTTGTGTCAAAAAATTTACATTTATAATGGCTGAAAATATCTTTGAGAATTTCTTTCTATAGAAATATTGGTTAAGAAAAACCTTTGGGTTTTTCCATGCAGTTGCGAACCAAAATTCACCACAATCCCAGAAGCTAAAGATTTTAGAAATATGGAGGATGTGGAACTCATAGTTTCTGTCATTACATAAGAGATAACCATAAAGACACAAGTTAAAAATGAGGCTAAGGAGGTTAATGAAACTAAAAGAAAAACAACTTTTATGGAATAAAATGACGACTCATCCAGAACTAACTTTGCTGTTTCCAGGTTTACTAAGATGATGGAAAATTATAATAAAAATAATATATAATCCTGAAAATTCAATAATCAAGATCATGAATTCAAGGTTACATGGTTCAGTTTTAAAAATAAGATCCTCATCAAGCCAGATTGTCCCCTGAATAAGAAAATTTCAAAAGACAAGTAGCATGGTAATAAATCTTTAAAGATCTTGACTTGGATCCCTAGTGAGGACTTAATTTTAACATCTGAATCAAGATAAGAAAGTCTTAAGTTTATAGAACATGTTGAGGAAGAAATTGAGGTTAGTTTTAACATTCTTCACTCCCATTCTCATTTCTCTTCTTAATATTCCACTCTTTCTTTAAATTATAAAGATATTATTCATGATAAAAATTAAATTCAAAAAGGTTTTTGTGATATTCTTAAAAATTCAAAGATCTTAAAAATAAGCACAATATTATTGTTTCTGAAAAAGATAATATTTTAAAATAAAAAGATAATTTGGTTTTAATGTTAAATGAAATATTAAAAGTTGAGAATTTGGAATTATTGATTAAGGATCTTAAAAACTCCCTTTAATGTTTATCTATGGGGAAGAAAATTAAATTAAATTTTTGGTTCTCAATAAAAATTTTAAAATTTCTATGGTTTTGGTTTTTTAAAACAATCTAGTTTCACAAAAATTCTAAAAAAAATTTATTTTTAAATAGAGTTTCTCAAAATAATTTTTTTAATTATTGGAAGAAAGTTGGTCATCTTGTTTATGAATGAAATAGTAAAAATTCTAGATTTGGGAGGCCAAAAATAATTCTTCTCACTTATCGTATTTATAATAGAAAAACTTTCTCTAAACATTTTTGGATTCCAAAATCTTTATTAGCTAACATAAGTGGACCCAAGATATAGATACTAAAAGATATAATTTCTTAATATTTTGTATAATAAGTAGAATAACCAATTAGACACATAGTATATGGATAGTGGGTGGTCAATGAATATGTTTTTTGATCCTTCCAAATTTAATCTTCTCGATAACTTTTATGGAGTACATGTCACTTTTGATATGATTCTAAGTGAATAATAATTATTGAAGTGCCCAGATCAGTGTGAATCAATGAGAGGGGGATGGGGTGAATCAGTGATCCCTTTAAATATTTTTACAAATTGATTATTTTTGATTAAACCACTATGGATGGTTAAATACTCAATCCATTCTTCTTGTGTCTCTCAGTATTACCTAGAATTATGCTGTAAATGTAAATCCACTGAATATAAGGATTTACATGGTTCAGTTCAAAGACATACTCCTTGCTATGTTGGTTATTCTCCCTAACAGAAATTCTCCACTGTAATATTATTATCAATTACAATGGTCGATACAGAGTCCCACTATATCTCTCCTGAGTCCCACATGAGGTTCTTTATACTTCTTCCCACAGTGTTACTAGAGTCCCACCGGCCTGCTCTAGAGTCTCACTGAATCTTCTTATCCTCCCTGAATCACACAGGGTTCTTCTAGCTTTCATTTCACACAAGTAGGTTTTTTATTTTCTCTCTCTTGATTTACTATAGATTGATCCCATACTCCTCCCACAAAGGATTTCTAAATCACACTTTCCTGTGTATCTCTTCAAGAATCTTCAACAACCTTTAGTAAGGTCTGTTGGCCTTTCTCAATAACTCTGATCACTTTTTTGATCAGTAATCATTTTCAAAATGCTTAGGAAATTCTTTCTTCTTCTGATGAAGACCTGAACTCACTAATGTGTGTGGAAATGGTGCACACAACTTCTTCAAGACTATAATATACAAGAATGATCTTTCAAAATATCATAACTATCTCTCTTCTTGGATTATCAAACATTATCAACTCAGATATAAGATCTTTTGTAAATATGTTCGGCTTCATTATGAATTCTCATTCACTTCATGCATGGGTTGCATCGAATTCAATTCCTACTATCTTGGGTATCTCAAATAATTCTCACACATGCATGTGATTATGCATAATTTCATTCACATATAATATGTTGCTTGTTAAATCAAACACACACTATTATTATGTCAATAGTTTAGGTTCAATGAGTGTGTATCATGTATGATTACACATGCAATGTCCACTCAATTTATTCACTCAATATGAACTCATTCAATTCAATATTATTTTTTTTCCTTGCACACACACAATTTTTTCTTTTAATTTGGGTTGATTGTAATTGTGTTATGCATGTTTATGTACTCCCTTATTGGTGCAACTCACTTTCCACTTTTTATTTCTCAATTCACACACAATTTTCCTCTTATTTATTTTTTTCTCTCTTTTTTTTCTTTTCACTTGGTTAGGATGTCTTTAGGTTTTATGTGTGTTCTTATTAAACCCAATTGGGTGTGTACCTTTGGATAGATTCTCCTTCTTTCTTCTTCTTTCTTCAAATTTTCACACAAAACTTGAGATTCTTCAAATCATGCATATATGCATATGAATACAGTCCATATTAATTCCTTATTATTTAAAAGAAATTCCCTATAAAACAGTATATTTTTAACATGAAAAAATTAGGGTTTCACTTTTCTTCTTCATACATGAGATAATTGTGTGTGGTTTCTCCTTCATGCAACCTGAGTGATTCATGGTTCAGATGTCTTGAGGATTTCTCAAACACAAATTCACGAACCAAAAGGGTTTCGTGGTTATGGATTTTTTCGCATAAACAAGGGAGGTGAAATGAACTGTCCCTGTTAGGATTCACGTACCAGATTATTCACAAAACAACTCTAGAATGCAAAGCACTTGTTGAGTGCCCGTGGAAGCCTTATCCTTCGCGTAGGATTATCGCGAGGGGGCCTTCTTTCTTTGCCCAAGTAGGAGCTATGTGAAACCTCTCTACACAATGATATGTTATTTGGAGAATGGGATCTTTCTCTCAATATTTTCAACAAAAAAATGAGTCAGGGGACTCATCCTTTTATTGGTAGAGAATGCGCATTGCTACACATTCAAATACCTCATGATATACCACAAGATTCAATTCTTTGAATAGATGAGATCACCAGATTTGAAAACTTCAAACACAGATGAGATATCTTGCTTCTCTCAGTTCGTTTCTCTTCAATTTGGGATCCTTAATATCTTAGTGTAATCCTCACATGATTTCAAAGAGGAACACATGAAGAGCATCTCTTCGAACTGAATGGCATGACCTCGATAACTTCATATGCTTAAGTATATATGGATTCCCCATTTCAATCACATTCATGTAGATATAATTGCATGCATGAGTTTGTGGCATCCAGACGATGATCATGCACTTAATTCGACCGAAAATGGTGTACAGAGCTCAAACATGGAGGAGAGGCTCCATTTGTGGTGAGCTGCAGCATCAGGATTATTTAGAGGTCAAAGAAGACACGACTGTGGATCATCGAATGATCGTGGTTCAATTAAATACAAAGTGGGATGGATGGATGGTGCATATTACAACTTGGGACGTAGGATGTGATGTGCAGTTGCGATTAAATGTGGGATTAGATGGATGGCTCAGATGGCTTTTGTGTTTTTAAAATTTTGTCCCATATTGAAATGGAGAGGCGCTGAGCCGCAGTTTAAATATCAATATACCTCAACCCTCCTCCAGATTACTCCTCCTCCCCCCATGGTACCACCCCGTACCGTGTTCTCCTTGCGTGCGGTCTCTGCGCCCACCCCATGCTTCCTTCCGCCATGCTTCCCCGCATAGTGGAATGCTGTACTGGTTATCCCATGCACTCTAGTATACTTATACACGACCCGCTCATGCCTCTAATGGGATGACTCGACTGGACTCCCTTAGGCACAGTTGACCCTGTATGCCCCACATTTTCCTTGAGGCTGAGGCTGGTCAGTTGCTTGCTTTCTTGGAACTTTATTTTTGAGTAAGCCACATGCACTTTGTTTAAAAAAGTTGCAATACAAAATGTATGTGTATGAACACCTAAAAATAATTCAGGGATTCATTGGTTCATTCCAAACCCATGCATGATTTATTTTTCCCTTTCTCTTCTTTATTTTATTTTTGGAACATGAATCCCAATGCACATTACTCATCTTCCTTCATACAACCATGGATGAAGATATTCTTTAACTCCTTATGCGTTGAAACACGATACATGGAAACATTATAGTAAACAATGTGTTCTCCATAACACATGTCTTGGTCCTTGAAGATCAGCACAACCAATAATCTACTTCTATTCTCCAGTAACATCTAATTAAAATCTATTGGATGGATATTCTAAATTCATCATGCAATCATGTATTTCATGACCTTATTCAAATGTTGTAACAAAGTTTCATTCATTGAAAAATTTCTGGGAACTTAGGATCAGTTCAATAAACCGTCTAAATTGACTATGGAGAATGATCAAGCATGACATCTAATTTCATATCATACTGATTCTCCAAGTCACATAAGCTTTGGAACAACTTTCCCTCTTCAATCGTCATCATCACTTCATCACTACATTTCCATACACATATTGACACTATTTAAAAGAAATTCAACACTATGATCTACAATTATTATAGGTATGATTGGTTTCTCTAACTCCACTATAATTATTTATGTTTTGTTTTTAAAGGATTGAAGGCTAATTTATTAAGTCTTAGTCAATTATATAGTCTAGGTTTCAAAATTACTTTTAAAAATGATTTTTGATATTTTTAATTCCAAAGGAAAACTATTATTTACCGTATCCCATTTTAATTTTTTTTTGTATTATAGATTTTAAATATATTTCAAGTCAAAAGGTTAAGTGTTTAAGTGAAAAAGATAATTATTCTTTGATTTGGTATTGGAAACTAGATCATTATAATATTCACTCTCTTGTCAAACTCAACTATAACCGACTAGTATGGAATTTACCAAAATTTTCATTTCAAATATAACTTAGTTTGTAAACCTTGAAAAATAAGAAAGCAACACAAGTCTTTTTTACAAATATAAAAAACTTGTTTCCTATTTTAAATACTTATAACTAGTCCTCCTTAACTTTTTTGTACCAACCCAAGTTGATAGTACTAGAGGTAAAAATTAGACCTTTGTAATTATTGATTACCAGAATATATTTACATGGATATTATTATTAGCTAATAATAATGAGTCTTGTAATGTATTTATCATATTTTTAGGGAAATTTGAAAATGAAAAAGGCTATAAAATCTTTTCCCTTAGAAGTGACAATGGTGAAGAACTTGATAACAAACACTTCAATGAGTTTCATGCTACTAAAGTTTATCATCACTTCTTCTCCACTCCTATAACACCACAACAAAATAAGGTTTTCAAAAGATGAAATATGATCCTCCAAGAAATGTATAAGACTCTATTTAATTAGTTTTCTATCCCTAAATTATTTTATTCTAAGGCAGTAGATACCACATACTTTACCCTTAACCATATCCTCATAAGTCCCATATTAGGAAATAACCCTTATGAACTTTGGAAAGGATAAATTCCCAAGGTTTACTTCTTTAAAGTCACTAATTGTAAATGATTTATCCTTAATATTAAGTATAATATTTTAAAGTTTGAACCTAAATCGGATGAAGGTATATTTCTTGGGTACTCAAACTCAATTTAATCCTTCTAAGTATTAAATAAGAGGATCAATACCCTAAAAGAGTCTATTCACATCAAATTCGATGATAATATTCCAAAATCACATCTCCAAAGTGATGATGATGTTGACAAACTAGTTTTAACTTACCTAAAAATAAATATTATAATAAAATTGAAGATAACCTAGAATCCCCCTTTACTCCTTTACCCAATTCCTGGATACAATCCAATGACCACCCTCTGGAGAATATTATCATTGAATTTCAATCTAGAACTTGTAATTGAAGGTTATTATTAAATTATCTGGACCATTAATCTTTTCTCTCTCAACTTGAACCTCATTCCCTTGATGATTATATTAATTATTAAAATTATAAATTTTCAATGCAAGATTATTTAATCTAAAAGGAACAACATTTAGAATCTCATTGAATGTTATGATAATCATTATATTATTGGCACAAAGTGGGTTTTTTGAAACATACTTGATGATCAAGGAATTATAATTCAAAACAAATATTGACTTGTTACTAAAGGATATAATAAAGAAGAATAAATTTATTATGGTTAAAAATTTACCTTTTGCTCGACTTGAATCCATTAGAATCGTATTTGAATTCACAATTAATTTTAATTATAAACTTTTTCAAATGGATGTAAAGAGATATTTTCTAAATGGTTTTATTTATAATTTTTTTAATATACCAACAACTTGGTTTTAGAAATACTTATTTTACAAATAATTTTTTCAATTTAACCTTAACTCTATATGGTTTAAAACATTCCCCTGAGGCTTGGTATGAGAGGTTAACCAAATTTATTTTATTAAATTATTTTAAAATGGGAAAAGGAAATTACAATATTTTTATAAAAAAATTTTCAAATGATTATTAATCAATAAAATTTATACTAAAAATTTTATTTTTTAATCCACTAAAGAAACTATAATGAATTTTATGCTTTAAAAAATAAAAAGTTTGAAATAATTTTTATGGGAGAACTAAAATTATTCCTTATTTTTAAAATTTCCAAAGATTAAAATGGAGATTTTTTAAAGAAAATTAAATACACTAATGAAATAATAAAGATGTTTTGAAGGGATCATTCTAAGTAAATTATAAAACACATGATTACAACTTGTAAGATAATGTTAGATGAAGCTAGTAAATCGGTTGACAACAAGATTTACCGAAGTACGATTGGAAGTTTAATTTAACTTACTATGTCCCGACTAGACATCATGTTCAGTGTATGCCTTTTTGACAATTTTCAATCCAATTCAAAGGATTCACATTTAAAATCTCTTAAAAGTATTTATTTTTTTATGAAAGAAAATAAAAACAATAAGTTATTTTATCATATGGAAAACTCTTTTGAAGTTACTTTTTTTCTGATGCCAATTTTAGAGGATGCTTAAAAGATAGGAGAAGTATGTGTTGAACTTGTCATATACTATAAAACCCCTCATTTCATGGATTAGTTTGAAAAAAAATAAATTTCTATTTCAGAAACCAAAAATAAAGACATAGCCATTGGGGTTTATTGCGCTCAAGTTATATTGATACAACATACTCTTCTTAACTTTAGGATAACATATTTTCTTATCCTGATCAAGTTTGAAAACAATAGTGAAATTATTATCTCTAAAAATAGTATCCAAAGCACTGTCACTATGAACATTGACTTGAGACACCACTTTCTATGAGTTCACTTTCAAGAAGGCGATATCATTCTTGATTTTTTTTCAAAAACCTTCAACTTGATGATGTCTTCACTATGTCCCTTCATCTTGATCACTTTTATTTTATAAAAGGTGAGTTGATTATGATTGTATTGTGATTATTATATCTTAATCATTGGAAATCTTTATAATTTTTCAATTTTTTTAATAAAAATATTTTTCCAAAATGGATTTCAAATAAAATGTTTTCAAAACTTTTCATATTTTTGGAAAAGTTAAAGTGAGTATAATACTCTAAGAAAAAAATTTCTACCTAGATGAAAGAAAGTGGATGTTGTTTTGGAATAGATTATCAGAGGGATTTATTCTAAAAATATTTTATTTTTAACCCTTTATCCATCATGGAAATGGTTAGTGGGCCTTTACCCCACACTTGGGTTGACACTCCTGGAGAATTTTCTATGGTTTACTAATATAATATTTTCTAAACAATAAAAATGGAATTATTTTTTAGAAATATTTTCTAAATATTTTATTTATATATTTACTTTTTCATTATTTTTATGATCCCTTTGTCTCTTATAGTGCATTATTTTAGGGGAATCTAATCTCAGTAATATTGAAATGATCCTAGAAGAGACACCTTTGTTTTTTTAAATTTTTTATTTTCAAAAATTTGATTTAATTTTAAGATTTTTTGAATATTTATTTACAATTTATTTCAAAATTTATTTGTTTTTATTTTATCTTAATATTTTTTTAAAACGTTCTTTAAAAATTTCATTTTATTCTTCCAAAAATTTTCAAAATTTTAATTTCATTTCTCTTGAAATATCATCAATGATGATAAATATAGTTAAAAATTTCTCTCTATTTATTCTCTAACCATCCCTATAACTACTTTTTGATAATATCATAGGGGGAGAAATAACTATTTTTATAGCTTGAGAATTATTTGGTTTTATGTGGTAATAAATATTATTATATTTTTTTGTTATATTTTTATTTTAATTCAATTATTTTATTCAAGTGTTTGTGATCATACAAGTGGGGGAGATTTTTGTTCTTTTCACTGTTATCTGATTTTAATGATCACAATCGGTCTTAAAAGGGTTTAATATTTTCATTTAAGTGATACAGAACTAGACGTGATGACATCATTTTCGAATACATAAAGGATGTATGGATATGTATTCATGGGATTATTATAGTCATGGAGTGAAGTTTGAAGATCCTTATAAGGATTTTGAACAAAGTGGATGAGATAGTTTATAAATATTATGGATGTTGGCAGCATCGTCTAGCTAGTTCAGTGCCACAAGATGGCTGGTGGCATGCCCAGTAGTAGCCTTAAGTAGCAGGAGCCCACTGACAACCCAGTGGAGGTGAACTGGCTAGCCCGTGCTGATTAGAAGTAGTAGTGACGTCTCTAAGTTTCCAACAACCAGCCATTAGAAGCCTGAAGTGTGCATATCATTCTAGTTATCCCATCAGCTACCTGGTGGAGGCAATCAGATATTTGGTGGAGTCGCATTAGTAGCTCTGATCCCACAATTTATTATGGTCAAAATACAACAAATCTGATCTTCAATGACTTAAAATCCCTTAAAAATTTCTATAACATTACCAATTATTTTAGAGTCTATAAATAAAGACCTAGTGGCCTTAAAATTTCACCTTCTCTTCCAAACTATTACCCAATACTCTATGATCTCAAATTTCTCTCAAAGAGAACTCATTTCTAAATCTATCTTCTCTATTAAAGAGTGTGTACAAAATTTTGATATATTATCTCTCTCTTTTATTATTATTATTCTCTCCTAGAGATTTTCATATTCTTTTGTAGAATTCAGACCAAGATAAAAAATGATTGCTTCCTATAAATCCTCTCATATTCTTGCTTCGTATAGTTTTAGTGTCCACTAATGTTAAAGCGAGGAACTTTGGTTTTATTACCATTTCCTTTAAAAAGGGAGGTAACTATTCTTTTGAGGTTTCTATATTTCTTGTTAAATAGCCAATGTCTATTTTATTTCCAGTTTCTTTCTATAAAATAAAAATCAAGCGAAAGTTTTGGTATCTTGGATACTATTAAATATAAGGGACTAATATATTAAATCCTCAGGTGAATGAGGTTATGGATATAGGGGATATTTTAGATCTATTTCCAAAATTCATTACCAAATATTGTGTCTTATTTACTTTCTCAAACTTATTTTGTTTATCATTTTCAATCATTAATTTGTTCAATTATTTAATAAATCAAACTCAATTAATTTATTTATTCTCAAATCACTCTTTGATTTATTATTCTATTATATTATTCTATTTAATTATTGTTACACTTTCAAAATTTTATTATGTTTATTTAAATCTTAAAAAGGTTTTATTTTATTCAATATTTTATAATGAATATTTTAATCTTTGTGTAATTACTTTTATTTTTTAAATGGAAATTCACCCCTACATTTCCATTTTAATCAAATCTAAATTACATTACAACCAGAGGTCGGTCCACAAGGCTTTCATGCCCCTACTCTATGTATGGGTCCATCACCTTCATCACTGTATGTCCCACACACTCCCTCATTAAGGGATAACCATATCAAGATAGTCCACTTGTTATGAGTACCAAATACAATACCTCCAATGTTATGTTAAATAGATACAACATGGAAGATCATAATAAGAAAGAGAATAACATATCATCAGGAGATTTTATTAGCAATAATAAATAACATGTGATCCACATAAATCATGTTAACAAGATACAATAACAATATTCATGAATCAAACACCATAGATGGGTTTTAGAGGCTACGCATGAACACACTTGCAATCACTATCAAGTGTGGAGAAATAAACTATGCTTACACACGAATCATATGAAGGAGATAAGTGTCTACAAGGGCCCAAAATGGTAAGGAACCTTCTACCAAAATCTTGTTGATGAATCAATGAAATATTTTTTAAAGGATTGAATCCTGAATCACTTTATTCATCCATATAAAAATGATTCTCACATTGAGGATGCTTATATCGGGTTTTGGTTCATCAAATAAGAGGTTTAGTAAAGCGACCCAATGAGATTCCTTAATATGAAGGATAGTTATATAATCACATACCTCATAGAGCATGTCAACAAAACTGGTTTTGAGATTTGTCAAATAAGGGGAAACTAAGTCACCATATTTATTGTCGATTATATAATGGATCATGAATTACTCATCAAATCTATAATGAAACCTTTGGTCTAGTCAGAAAACACCAATCAATTTCAATGGAAAAGAGATCTAAGATGAGATTCAAGAATAATATTGTCTCAATATAATCTATATATGGAAAATTACCAAAAGATTCCACCATTTATAAGAGATATAGTTCTAATAAAGGGGATACTGTTGACACATTGGAAACCAAATATTCTCTAGAATTGATCTCAGGATTTGAATTTAGATGGTATTGGATTTTGTAGATCAGGCCATGAAATTCCAAATCTTGGGTTTGTCTCAAGGCAATATCTATAGATCTAGGAGAAACCTAAAGAAAATAGGTTTCTGCATCACATACCTAAATTATAACTCATCAAATCACCTATATCTTTTGGAATCAAGATTTAGAGTAGAGTAATTCATCAAGGATGGACATAAGAGTATAAAGGTTCGAGAGGTATTCCTATATAAATAATAACCTATCAAAATTTACTATAAATGGCAATTAAAGTGGATTTAAGGATCCTTAAATTCATGTGCACATGGTTTGGTGACATGATTTTAGAAACTGTGCCACAACTGTGTGAGGATAATACCTATACTAGGGAACCTAAAAGGTTTGGCTGCATGATTTTTCAAATTGTGCGCCAACCATACTATTGGATACTAGAGAGTGTCACACATTTTTTCAAGTGAGGCCACATGATTTGATAAATCATTATCCTTAACCATGAACCACCCAAATAAATGTCACATGGTTTTTCAGGAGAGGCCACATGGTTGGATAAACTGTGTACCTTAACTATGTGCCTCCCAAGGTGCCACTACCTTAAACATAATGGTTTTATCATGGTTTATTCAAACCGTTCTCTAACTGTGAACACTTTAAAATGACTCCAAAACTCTCCAAAAATCATTAGAAACCCATGAAAGTCATCCCAAACAACTCATAGCTTAAAAATATATGATTAAATGCTAAAATTAACTCATACCATACCTAAGAAATCTTAGTCCATTACAATCCCAAACTCTAAAAACTTCTCATCCTCGAGAAGAATCTCTAAGAATCCTGCTCGAAGAACTCAAGACATTAATCCCAGAAATTTGCCTCCCTCTCCCAAGTATCCTTCTAAATTATTCCATTCCACCATTTAATCAAGATAAGTGGTACATTCTTACCTCTAACAACTTTCTCAATCTGGTCAAAAATATGCATTGGGAACTCCATGTATGATGGTTCGGGCTCATACTCAACATTTTCATATTCGATGACATGTATGGGATTGGGCATGTACCTCCAAAGACGAGACACATGAAACACATCATCCATACATCGATTATTAGAAGATATATCCATATGTTATTTCACTATTTCAATTTTCTCATTGATGATGAAGGGTCAAACATACCATGGAACTAGCTTCCCTTACTTTCTTAAACATTGGTGGCCAAACCGAGGAGTCACTCTCAGAAAAATATGGTCGCCTATAGTGAACTACAAAGGTCTCATCCTATGGTTGGAATATGATTTTTTCATCTTATGTGCTATGATAAACCTATTTTGAGTCAGATTCACTCTCATAGAGGTCTCCCATACCAGACTAGGCCCTACAATTTCTGCCTCACTAGCCTCATTCCAAGTAGGTGGTGAATAAAATAACCTACCATAAAGAGTCCCATAAGGATCTATTTGAATAGAAGTATGAAAACTATAGTTTTATGTGAATTAAACCAAGGTTAGATAATCTTCCCAATATCCTCCAAAATCAAAAACATAGGAATAGAGCATATAATCCAATATTCTAATCATCCTCTTTGGCTATTCATCTATATGGGGATGGTATGTTGCGCTCAATTTTATATGATTCTATAAGGACTTATGCAAACCCTTCCAAAACCACGATGTAAAATTTTCAACTATGTCAGATAAAATTCTCAAGGGAACTCTTTACAAGAATAAAATTTCATGGACATACAAATTTCCTAGCTCATCTACTGAGTGAGTCTCATGGATTAGTATGAAATGAGAAACTTTTATAAGGTGATCAATAATCATCTAGAAAAGATCACGACTTCTTGAGGTCTTGGGTAACCCCCTTACAAAGTATCACAATTTCCTCCCACTTATAAATGGAAATAGTAAGTGGATAGAGAAATACCCAGGACACTAGGGCTCAAACTTTATCCTATGGAAGGTAAGACATTAAGAAACAAATCCAACAATGTCCCTCTTTATCTTGACCACCAGAACTATCTCCTAAAGTAATGGAACGATTTTGTCTCTCTAGGATACACCACCCACTTTGAAGTATGCCAGTCTATAATTAGCTCTTCCCATATAGAATTTGGGTTTAAAACTCCCCCATGTACTAGGATCACATCATCACCATGCAAAAAACACCCATGTATTGAGTCACCACTTTCTAGCTAATACCATGCCACAAAACACTATGTGTTGGATTCTTGATTTGAATTCACATGGAATAATAAATAATATATGATCAGTAATGGGTAATATGTCATTGATCATTGGTCCATGAAATAATACATCCTGCAATCATCTAATAGTATCATTAGGCACCACTATTTCTCTAAAGTTCATTCACCAAGTTCTTGATCTATCTGCATATTATAACAATGATAATCTAAAATAAAGTTACCTTTACCTGGTGTATAGTCCATCTGGAAGTAAAATGTTTTTAGGTTTTCTACCCAATAACTCTACCTAAAATTAATATCCTTCTATGGGAAGATATACTGGCAGCTCTAATGGTCTATGTAGACAATAAACCTCTCTCCAAAGATATAGTGTTTCCAACACTTCGATGCATGGACCATAGATTCTAGCTTCAATTCATGGTTTGGATAGTTCTACTCATGGGGTTGCAACTAACATAACCCATAATATATTACCCAATCCATCTTCATCAATAAATCCCCCAAAATAACTCATGTTGCATCACAATATACATCATATATGATCCATATATTAGGAAGAATGCACACTAAAGATGTGGTTAACCTCATCTTCAGCTCAAGAAAAGCCTCCTCAAACTAGTCCAACCATTTAAATTTCACCCCTTTCTTTGTCAGCACAATCGTTAGTGCCGATAAATAAGAGAAATTATGGATAAAAAACCAATAATATCCCACTAATACTAGAAATATCCTGATCTCATTTTTTTTGGGAAAATGACAAGGACATAAACACCTATACCTTATCCGAGTACAGTTATATATCAGCCTTAGAAACCAAATTCTGAAGAACTTTTACCACCTAAATACCAAAGTAAAATATAGGTTAACCTAAAACCAACATGATTGAAGTGTAATAAAAACTATCTAGATATTTCTGGAATATTGCTCTAGGGTCAGTGAGTAAATGAGGATATCATCAACAGAAACCATGTTGAAGAAGTCAAGCAATGGGTAAAGGATATTGTTCATCAGATCTATGAACACTGTTAGTGCATTTATTATTCCAAACAATATCAAGAAGTACTCTTATAGTCTATACCTACTCTTAAATTCTATATTTGGAATATACACCTCTCTAACCCAAAATCGGTGATAGCTTAATCATAGATCAATCTTAGAGAACTACTGGGCTCCCCACAACTGATGAAAGAGTCCAATGATCCCTAGAAAAAGTGGACCTATTCTTCATAGTCATCGGATTCAACTTTCGGTAATCTACACATAGTCGAAGAAAACTAATCACCTTATTGGTGATAAAAATTTCTTCACCCCAACAGTGATGTATTCAAACTAATAAAACCATTCTATTTTAAGTCCTCGAGCTGTACTTTGAGTTCATTAAACTTGACCTTTTCAATATGATAAGGGGTATATAAATGGTATGTACACCTATCATGAGTTATATTTCAAAGTCAAATCCTCTACTATGGTAAGTCCAATGAATTCATCTGGGAAGATTTATTGATATAGATCAACAACTAGATGAAAGGAAAATGGGGCTACCACTTATCCTACTGAAATATATAATACTATAATCTATGTCTTAATCATCCCAAGATGGATAATGTATGGACCCAATTTTCCTTCTCCTAATTCCCCCCCATCCGTTATCATGAAATTCTCTCCCTTGGGAGAGGTAAATGACACTAATCTCTGATAGAAATCAATGTGGGTTCAGAATCTTGTAAACTACTCCATTAAAAAAATGAAATTGAATCTCATCATCTCTATAATCATGAAGTCCCATAGATTTCCATAATTTGAAATGACTATTTGACACTCTAGGAATCACTAAATATGGTTTACTTTCATTCCCATTAGTGTATAAAGGTAAATAAAATTAGAAGACAACTTGACCAGTAAGTCAAGTTCAATAATAACTTTTGAAGATATAAAGTAATGGGAAGGACCAATATAAAAAAATAGTATACAATGTAGAATTGATCAAGACCATACCTCAAACAATATATGGTCCCTCTATAATGTGCATTGAAGTCTAATCCACTGCACATAATCACCCATCCTCAGCTCCATGATCCTATCCTTGAGGTATGTAACTCATTTAGGTCACTATTGTCTGAGCCTACTACTGAGGACCCCATCCAGATCTTTGGTTCCTTGACCATATCTACCTCAATCCCGTATCGAAACTTGACCTGGAACCTTTAGAGAAGAACTTATGGAGGTGCCCCATCTTACAACATTCATGACACTTTTTCTAAGTTACTATATAGAACTTGTGATAATGTATGACCTTACCATAGTTGAATCACCGGGGAACTCCTCCTGAGGGTGCCGAAGAAGACACACTTTGCTCAACATTATTATCATTATTTCAGTACACGTCCTTAATATTACTCATCCTGATAGTAGATTTTACACTCATTATAGAAAAAGGAGGTCCACCTGCCTGATTACTATAGGTTAGGAGAAGAGAAAATACTCAATACTCCTCCAAAACCCTCTTAATTGTGAAGACCTTGCATATAACATCTAGATATTTTGTTAGGTTGAACCACCTTATTTTCCATCTGATGTTAGTATAAAGACTGATCTTGAACTTTCAAGAATTTTGTGCCTCATTTCTGTCGAGGAGAGGAGAAAAGATAATTAGTTTAGTGAAACAATTGGAGTATAATGACATTATCATAAATCGTTATCAAGGATACCTGAATTCCTTGGCATGATCTAGATTCAACATGAAAAGAAATAATTCATTGAAGAACATGTTCTTAAATGACTCCCCGATGATACCCTCATATCTACCAGCCCATGACATCACTCTCCACAATTACATGGAGAGTCCATGAAGTATATATGCTACTATATTGACCATTCAATCCTCCAGTGTTTTGACCAAGTTGAATATTCCCTTGATGATGTCTAACTAGTCCTCAACATCCTATGGTCCTCCAATGCCCCGAAAGGCTAGAAGATGCTAGATATGGAAGTCTTGGGTGTAATAAACTATGGACATTTTTACTCCTCCACCATGGGAAGGTAATTCTGAAAAACTCTAGACTGGAGTGGCTCCAATGATTGAACCACTTAAGAATCCATGAAATCATTCATAGGTGAAACCTCCTATACAACTTGTGTTGGAACTGGCACATCATCCCTAACGGGAGAATTCAAGATTATCTAAAGATTTTTTTTATAAAATACTAATTGTACATTTTAAACACCTAATGTTTTTAAGGTATATAATAACTAGTCTATGATATCACAAAAAGGTTCTACTAGGGGTTACCCATAATCCAAGATATATACCTCCTATCACTAATGATGGTTCTATATCCCTTCAAGTTAGCCACAATCATATATATATAAAAATAATACCATGTTCAAGTTCAACTAATTAATTACAAAACAGATATATCACATAAACAAATAATACACATCTATCCTGAGAAGTTAATGAAAATAAAGGAATTAAATTAAATAACTACTATGCAGCATCAAATAGGTATATATATGGCATGTGATCTTAGGTGCCCAATCATGATGCATTAATTCACCCAAATACCATAAAACTATAACAAAAATTCCATAAATGGTAACTTAGAGGTCTATTACACTTGATTTTTCAAGTCACATAATATCTGACATACCCAAGTCCCACACAACCTATCTCCTTTCTACCCCATCCTAGAATAACTAATAAGAAAAGAAGACAAATGTTCTTTGATACCATTTTATAACACCCCAACTCGAACCACCATGTTTATGATAGAGAGTCACAAGACCTCATGTGTGCCTCCCCATATGCAAGAGGATACCTACTAGCAGTGATGGTCTGTATGCTTTTAGTAGAGATACTATACCATATATATCATAAACACACACAAAAAATATACATAGTATATAAGATAACCTAGAGTAATCAAAGATGAAGATAAATAATCATAATATAATTATATATGGCACACATGTCATAAAATAAAAAAACTTGGATACTAATGGGGAAAGACAAAACAAAATATATGGGGTGAAATTAAATAAAAATATTCACTACATAATCCTCCACAATTTGTCCCAATACCACTATAAGCTTCATACTCTATTGATCTGTTATCAACCACAATCCATTACCCTTACCTAGATCCCTATACATGATTTTTCATGTGAATCGAGGTTACCATGCATGTTGTGCATAATAAAACCCAGTAGGACACAACCAATGTGTCCTTAAAATGCGACCACAAGTATAACATGTGTATTCCATGATAAATATAATTACATAAATAAGAATAAAAATTATATACTGTGAATTTACATGTTAAAAAAGATACCATCATCCCTAGCTCTTTCTACTTTTTCTCCATGCCAGGAGGATAATAAAAATACATTGTAAGTGATAAAGAAACAATCACAAGTATAGTGAACATGTTACCTGGTATCCACAAGTCATCTATTTTTGGGTTGGGCCATATTGAAGAATAGTGAACATGTACTTGGTATCCATAAGTCATTGAGTTATGACATGTTACAGTCCTAGGTCAAGCCATAAGATCATCATGAACCCACCCTCTGTATGGGCCCATAATCATCATCACCGCATGTCCTGTGAACCCCCTCTAAGGGATAACCATACCATGATGGTACACCTATTTTGAGTACGAAAGAAAATACCTTCAAAGGCATGATAAATACACACAACAGGGAAGAGAATAATATGGAATAACATAGCATATCATCATCAAATATTGTCAGAAACAATAAAAATATGTGATCCACATCAAGAATAATAAGATGAACTAGAAATACTCATAGAATCAAACATCATATATGGGTCTCGTGGGTTACACATGCACACACATGTGACCACTATCAAGGATGGACATATAATATATTCCTTAAAAATAATTATATTAAGGAACCAAGTGTATACAATGTCTCCAAATGATAATGAGCTTCATACATTAATCTTGTTGATAAAGTACTGTAACATTAATCAAAGGATCAAATCCCGAATCACATTGTGCACCCACAAAAAACTAGTTCGTACATCAAGGATGCCTAAGTTGGGTTACGATTTCTCAAAGTAGAGGTTTATAAAAGATACACAAGGAGATTAAAACACTATAATGATAGTTATATAGTTAAAAATCTCACATATTCTTTCAACAGAACTAGTTTTGAGAATTTTCAAATAAGAGGATTAAAATTCACTAGATTTGTTATCAATTAAAGAAATGATCATTGATAACTTGAAAAATATAGAAGATAAACTTGGGTATAGTTAATGAACATTTATCTATTATCAATCCATCAATGAAAAAGAGATACAAGATGGGATACAAGAATAAGTTAGTCTCAATATGATTGATCTATATAAACTTACCTAAAAGCATCCATTGTTCTCGAGAGATTTATCTGTGGTCAAGGGGATATTGTCGACATGTTGAAAACCAACTCTGTTATAGTAATGATCCAAGGATTAAATATTATATGGAATTGGAATCCATAGATCATAAAATTACATTCCTGATCTATGGTTTGTTTCAAGAGAATATGAGTAGATTTAGGAGAAACCCAAAGAACTGATATTTTTCCATCACACAATTTAATTACCTATTATCAAATTACTTGTATCCACCAAAATAAAGCTTTTTAGGAGAGTAATTTTTCAAGGAAGTCCATTGGATTATCAAGGTTTTATATAGATTCCTATTGAAATAAGAACAAGTCAAAAAAAAACTATAAATGATCATTAAAGTGGATTTTTGGAATATTAAATTCACACACACACAATTTGGTCACATACTTTTCAAAACCATAAAATAAATGTGTGAGGATACTCACTCTCCTGGGAAAACTTCATGGTTTTTCAATCCATGAACCAACGATGTTGTTGGATACTAGAGAGTGTCACTCAGTTTTTCAGGTGAGGCCACATGGTTTGATAAACCATGTGCCTTAACAGTGCACCACCCTAGGGGATGTCACATGGTTTTTTAGGAAATGATTCATCATTTGATAAACCATGTTCCTTAACCATGTTACTCCCTAGGTTGTACTACCTCATGTATCACAGTTTGTTCATGGATTAGCCAAACCACGAACTAACTGTGTACTCTATAAAAGACCTCCAAAACTCTCTAAAACCCACTAGAAAC
Source organism: Viscum album (assembly GCA_963277665.1). Classification (NCBI taxonomy): domain Eukaryota; kingdom Viridiplantae; phylum Streptophyta; class Magnoliopsida; order Santalales; family Viscaceae; genus Viscum; species Viscum album. The sequence goes on along the minus strand of OY728121.1, from coordinate 1,398,082,691 downwards.
CCCCAAAAACTATCCCAAAAAATTTTTAGCTAAAAAAATAGAATAGGAGGATTAAATTAAATCATAAATAACCTAAAAAATCCAAGGCTGTTACACTCAAGTCTGTAGTTTCCATATAGAAGCTCTTCTTCCCCAGAAGGTGAAATCCAAGATGTTACCCCTATGCCATATGGGTTCCATGCTATTTTTTAAATAGTTCTGACACATTTTGGCCGCTAATATTATGAGTCTCATTAAGTATTTATGGGGAGGAAATGATAGTTTCATTCCTTTTAATAAATATATGATCTCCCTTATTCATAATATGCATAACACTATAAGGGTTTCATAATCAATGTTTATCAGTATCTGTAATGTGGTTGATAAGATTTTCTCTAAAATCATTGTCAATCTCCATTGAAACATACTTCAATTTATTATTTGTAAAAATAAAAGTGTATTAATACACAAAAGGATTATATTTTAAAATTATATTATTTCCCCTGAAATATTACATTCAATTAAATCACATTCTTATTTAAAGAGTGGTATGATGACATAGAAATTGAACATGACAAAAGCATATGACAGATCTGAATGGACTTTCTTGCATTTAATTTTGAGAAAAATGGGGTTTAATTTTCAATGGGTTGTGGTCATTTGGAAATGTTTTTCTTCAGTTTATTTTAACATCCATGTTAATGGAAACTTGACCCAAAGCTTTTTCCCCACCCAAGGCCACCGATAGGGAGACTGTTTAATCTTATTTCAGGAGTGGCTAGGGAAAATCTTCTTCATAGTGAAAAAAGGTGTCACTAAATTCCTCCTATCTCCCATATATTTTTTATAGATGATTATATTTTTTCCTCAATGGATACCTTGGAGGAATTTCATACCATATGAAGCATTATTGAGGTTTTTGAAAAGGCATTAGGACTATCGGTTAATATGATGAAGTCATTAATATATTTTAGCAAAGGTGTTACCCCTTTTCAAAAATATGTTTTTCAGTAATATTCAGGCATCCCAGTGGTTGAAAAACATAATAAGAATCCTAGAATTCCTAAATTTATTAAAATATTGATGAAATATCTCTTCTCTGTGATCCTTGATTTGATCAAAAATAAAATCTAATTCTAGTCCTGTAGGAAAGTGTCTAAGGTAAGGAAATAGGTTCGTATTTAGAAGATTACTCAATATATTCCCAATTATGTTATGTATTTGTTCAATATTCTATATACTCTCATTTTTCAAATTCATTCTAATTTGGATAAATTTTGGTGGTGACATGATAATGGTAGAAATAAATCACACTTGGTGTCGTGGTGTAAGTTATGGAATCCTAAGGATTAAAGACATATGGTATTTAGGAATTTGAATATTTTTAATGAGTCTATACTCACTAAAAAGGTATTGTGACATTTTAAAAACATGGAATCCATTTAATCCCAAGTCATTTGTGCCAAATAATTTCCCCATGCCGACTTTTCCAATGAATGCCTTATCCTAGACCCATTTTTATTTGGAGAAGCTTATGGGGATCATTTAGAATACCAAGGGGATATATTTGAGAATTTATAATGGACTAAGGGTTAATATATAGAATTAACCTTGTATAATTTATTTTTCTCACCTAAAGGTAATGTACCTAGTTTTTCTAGGCTTGGAATAGGCCATAGTTATAGAGTCGTTTAATGCTTGTTTGGATCGTTGGTGCCTAGATAATCTCGACACCTAGTTTAATGAGAGGGACTGAAAAATTATCCTTAAAATTATTGTCTATGGTGGTGTATATATGAATTTTTTATTCTAGGGTAGGGATGTTTTAAATTTTTATTATGTTAAGTTAGTTTGCAGGGTTGTTCTGGACACTCCCCTCCCTATTTTCCATATCCTTGGAATTACCTTTATCGATTACCTATGGAACATTAAATCCATTTTTATACTATTAGGTTTGTTCAAGAATCCTTCCCACTGAATAGTTTTTTACCTTTCTAAATTTTTATTATGACTTTTTATGCTCCCTTTTCCATGGTGATGTTGAGTCTTATTCCCATGTGATTTTGTGTTGTGCTGGAGTGAAAGATGTTTGAAGAACATGGAGGGATAACTTCTTGGAGGTTTTGGATATTCACTACAATATAATATCTAATATTGAAAAGTGGATCTCTAAGCTCCCTACCATGGATGTTGGTGATATATAGTTAATTTCATAGATGATTTTGGTTGTAGGTAATGATTTTATTTTTTACGAGATAGAGTTCCTTTTGGGATTCATGTTCTTCTAATTGGTTTTCTACATGGACTTCTAAATATACTTATGGAACCATGATGAGTTCTTTCCACTATGGGTGGATGGATTATCCCCTGGTTAGTGCTATTAAAGAAAATACGAATGCCTTTCTCCATGGGTATAATTTTGAGGGGATTGATCTAGTTTCTTAGGATCATTTTAGTTTAGTAATTACATATTTACATAAATATTTTTATACCGATTAGGTGCCTCTAATTATTGAATCCCAAGATATTATTATGTGTATGGACTTTTCCTCTAAATATAATTTTATTTTATTTATTTTTGAATCTGATTTATAGGTTATTATTAACACCATATTGGACCCTGATGATGATTTATGACTGTTTGGTTTGATTGTTTATAGATTTTGATATCTGACTGAGTGCTTCTCCTATAGTGTTTTTTATTTCACTAAAATAGGGTAATCAGGTTTATCATCAATTGAAATGATGTTGTTTAACTAGTTTCTCCCAGGCTTGGTTTTATGTTTTCCTTATTTAGATTACTTCTATTATTATGAATGATATTAAATTTATCTTAGTTTTATTTTTTCTAAAAAATACATTTAAAAAATTATCTTTTAATCTTCCCAAATTTTTTTCACATAATATTGATATGTATTTTCTTTCTACAGGATAAAAATGAATCAATAAGGGTTACCCTAAATTTTTATAGCATCTCAATCTCATTTTATCATTTTTGATCGTATGATGCACATTTATAGAACATAAAAAAATTTCAATTTTTAAAATACACTTTGAATCATTAAATTCACATTACATACTGTATTATACTACAATTTGTTCTTACAATTCAAAAATTAATCAATGGTCTTTACTCTAATTATTTTAAAAATTTCAAGATAGTTTAATATTTTGTCGATTTTTTGGTACATGTTTATATAAATTCAAATAATTTTAATTGTAAAAATGTACTTTTAATTATCCTAAGAAAATGACACATAAAATTATGGTATAATTGATTCTTATAGGAAACAAGAAAAAAAATGATTTTTTCCTAATTTTTTCAAAAATGTGATCTTTTTCACATTGTTGATAACTTTATGAAAATTTATATTCCTCAAAAGATGTTTAATTATAAAAATGTAGTTTGAATAATTTCTATGAAAAAACATATTGGGTTGATGTGTGGTTTTTTTCTATAGCTTATAAATGATTCTACGATCATTTTCATAAATTTTATTAACAATTTAAGATCATTTACTTAATTTTGATTATTTGAGACATATTTGTAAAAATTATAAGAGTTTTAAATGTGAAAATACACTTTAGATCATTTTTTTCCATATCACATTTTAGAGTGACATAAAATTTGTTTCTACAATTCATAAATGAATCTTGGATGATTTCCCTAATTTTTTCCCATAATCTGATCTCATTTACTTAGTTTTGATCATTTGATTCATGTTTATAGAAATTTAAAAAATTTTATTTATAAAAGTATATTTTTGAACATTACATCCACATCACATATAGGATTTAAATTCTTTTTGTCACTAAAAGTCATACAAGATTAGATTTTTATATAAATTAAAGAACAAAAAATTAAAGAAGAAAAGAAAATTGAAAAAAACAATTTAAATGGTTAGGGAAGAATTCTCTATGTCTATAAAGGGGATAAAAAATTCACTATTTCCAAGGAGAGTTATAAGGATTTTTAGTGCAATGGAATTTCACCCCATTCCAGTGGCCAAATACGTATTTAATTATTGAAAAATAGCCTGTATTAAATTTCTATATTGAATTAGCTTCCCTAGGTTTATAAATTTTCCATATCCTCTATGTATATAGTAATTAGAATGATTAATTTCATGTATTAATGTATATATGTCATGAAAAATTTAATTATGTGACTCTGTGTGAACTCAATGAGAAACTAAAATTTATAAATCCATGTTCTTTATAAACTTAGTGTGAAATTATAAACAGTTACTTTACATGTACCTCACTTATTTTTAAAGAAATACTGATCCCTCCAACTTCTGGGTAGGGTTACTTCCACCTAAACCCCCTAGGACCTTAGAACTAAGGTTGGATGGCATATTTGGATGCTCAAATTATTGTTTGGGTTATATTAAACCAATACTCACATATATCAACCTCTATAATTGTTGTATAAAATTTTATTGACAACTTGAGCTTGTTTTCTCAATTTGTATTGTGTAATAAAAGTTTGTAGAACTTAAAAAGAACTTATATTTATAAAAATATACTTTAGATAAAAAAATATTATTCATAATGAAAAATTACATGAAGTTAAGTTTCAAAATTGTAAAAGTGAATTAAGAAATAAAAAACACCTCTTCATGAAATTTGTTAATATTATAACACCATATATACTGTACACTCTATCCAAAATGAATCTATTTTATCATTTTATATGATTTATAAAAATTATTCTCATAGTATTGGGAAAATATAAATAAATAAAATTTTATTAAATATTTTATATTTAAATTTATTTATTAAAAAATAGACACATAACATAAATGAAATTTCTATTATGTCACTTTTATGATGGAATTCAACATCATTCATAAATTTACAAGTATAGTATCCATAATAATAGTCATATGTCTCTTTTAGACCATGTGAAAACTTTGAAAAGTAAAAAAATTATATATGTTACAAAAGTGAAATGTTATTGTATATAAATTAACATATCACTATTTATAAAAATCCATCTGTTTATTGTTTATTATTAGTAACCTCACACCATATACTATTTAAAAATATAAAAGATAATGTCAAGAAAATTATTATAATTTTAATTTGAGTATGTAGTTTGACCATTGCATTGTAGGTATTAAAAATAATCTTCCATTCTTGAATTTAACTTACACATTGATAACTTTTAATTCTCCTCTTATAATTTCCTTAGAGATATTATTGTATATAAGTGTGATGGAAACTTAAAAATGAAAAATATATTATCAACATTTGTTGATAATACATAATTTTTAATTTTTTTTTTGTAAAAATGAATATTTTTATATAGTAATCACAAAATTATATAAATAATTATACATAATTATTATGATAAGGAACATGTATGTAAATTGAGGATGAATAATCCTAAATATTAATGTTTAAGAATTTTTTTATACTCTCAAGACTAAAAATGTCATGAGTATCTATATCACATAAGTATTTTTCAAAAAAACATCAAAAGTATCACCATATTGCAATATTTTTTCTATTATAAATAATAACATCACTATGTTGATAAAATATATTGGTGGGGAAAATATAGGTCCCTATGATGGATTTTTTTGATATAATAGTTTATCTATTGGATATCTTGGACCCAATTTTTGGTTTCATATTCTATCATTACTATAGTATTTTAAACATTTTCCATTAATTAGAAGAGATATTGAATATAAAATAATTTATAAATTATATTACTCTTTATTATCATGTGGTTTTATAAGATAAAACAACTTTGCCTCAAAAGTTCCAATAACATGATCTACTATTTGAATATCAAAATCATCGATAAGAACATATAGCTTAGCACTTGGATCATGAGATACCTAAATCCCAACACTCACATGATCTGATGGTTTTGGTGTATTATAAATTTTATCAACTTGAATAATTTACATCATAAATATTTTAATGAGGTCGTGCCATGGTGTTGATAGATAAAAATCATAATCAGTTTCAACCTAAAATATTTTAAAAATTGTAAATAATAAATATCTATTTTTTATAAATTTTATACAATATTGCGAAGAAAAATAATTATCTTGGATAGATTTTGAATTTAAGGTTATTGAATAAATTTGAAACCAGGGGTTTGTGGATCCCTAAAATTTGGTTTTTAGTTCATTGATCATTGTTGTTGATCCCTTAAAATGATACATTCTATTAATTCATCTGGCTGTTTATTTGTTTGGTTTGTTTATTTAATTTATCATAAAGTACTAGAACATTTTTATATAATTATTTAAAGTTATTATTAGAATGTGCAAGTTATCATGTTTTCCCAAGTAATATCTCAGTGTGACACTAAAACCCACCCCTTTAACATGGTTATTCTTGTTTTTGGGTATTATTAAGTTATGATAAAAATTTCCTCTTCACCTACAACAATTGAAACATTTTTATATAAATTAACTTTAATAAATAAACTAAGTTTTTATTATGATGATTTAATATATTAAATAGTTTTTTTATTTATAAGTGTTTCTAATATTTTTTGTGCGTTTTCAACTACTATTTTTCCCTTTTTATTTACATCAGTATCCTTCCACTACACATGATTTGGGATTGATAAAGTGACTAAATTTTATTGATTAATATGTATTTCAACACAAAATAATCAATATTTTTTTTTATTTCATATAATTTTTCTTCATAAATTTAAAGTCCATTATAGTTTTTTATCAAGTGTAACGTACCCCATCTTTGATTTACAGTAGGGGTATGGTGGTTGTGATACATTTTTTTATTCTATAAAATCCTTTGTTTTTTTAAATTAAAAATTATAAAGTATAATTCATTATAAATTTCATATAAAACATTTAAAAATTATTTACAATGTACTTGAAAGATCTCTTCCTCATGATGGGTAGTGAAATCACCCCAGGTTTATTGGTTTATGATTCTTTCATATATAGTTGAAGGGTGAGAATTGATATTTCCATAAATATTTCAAATATATTTTATGAAAATATCCATTTATAATTATATATAACTCTTTACAATAACCCTCAACATGTAATTCATCATACAATCTACTAGAATAAATAAATTCTTTAAGAAAAAAAATGCAAACAATCAATATTTTATTATTTTATCTTTAAGAAAAAAATAAAAGTATAATAAAATATTACTGCAATGTATTCTCAAGTGGTTACATTCATTGAAAGGAAAACATTAAAAAAACTATATATTTCAATATTAACATGCATTATTATACTAAAACTAATATAAGTAATGTTTTTTTGTACTCGTCTTTCACCCAATTTGAAAATTTGGACCTTTACTTCTTACTTTAGTAATTTTTTTATGACACTATTAGGAGATGAAGCTATTTTATTTATTATATTTGACTACAATTATCCTATTTATCACCTTTAAGACCATTTTTATACTTCATACTGTGATTAATTGCTTCAATTTGAGAAGAAACCATTGTCTATATTACAAGTTTGATAAGTAAATTAAAATACATAAACTTTGTATTAAACAAAGAGTATATATATAAAACCCATAATATATATAAAAAATTTAGATATATAAAATATTATAACACTTTTATTTTCATTAATTTTTGAGGAGTTTTTCCCCTCTATAAAATACCCCAATTTTCTCTTTATGGATACCTTTAACATATAAGACACTATCTATATTTAGGACTTCATAAAAAGATTGTGATTTACCAAGGAAAGAGATTGTTATCCTGGGAATTATCATTTTTTTATAGTTGTATTAATTTATATAATAATAATGGGATATTTTTTATTTTATAGGATTTGATGCATAAAATAATTGAACTACTTCTAATGTCTTTACAAAGGACCCATCTTTGTATCATTATTTACTGAAATTTACTTTTATGAATTATAATTCATTAACTTTAATTTCAATATAATTATAATTTTTTTATAAAAAATATACTCCTAAAATATTGAATAATTTAACTCGTATATTTTATTATGATCCTAAAATTAATAAATATTCACATAAATTGGTTTTCTATCCTTGGAACTAGATACGTTCATTGATTTGTCCACAAGAGAAACTCCTCTATTTTACATCATACTATGACCATAATTTTTATTTAAACAGAGTGTATAACTATTTATTATTTAACCACTGTAATATAATACATCTACACTTGTTCCTTTGGATAACCATCATACTCTTCCAAAAATTTATTTTGGATTTGTATATTACTTATCAAATTTTTTTTCTCAAATCCAACTTATAAAATACCGATTATTGATATTTGATATCCATATTTCAACCCTTATTGGATTCAAATTCCTAAGAATGTCCTTATGAGTTTCAATATATGGTGGAAACTTTGTACTATTATGTAAAACATATATGTTTTATTTCTCACAAAATTTGATTGGTATAGTAATAATATCTCCTTAAATTCCTTCACCCTTGATGTTTCCAATGTAAATTTTTTTTGGGAGTCCAATGTTATCCACATTAATGATGTATTCAATAAAAAAATAAACATATTATTTAATAATACACTTCTTGAAAATAATAACTTCAAGATATATTCAGTTTTTGATACAACCTTTTAATATTTTAATATATTATTTAATTTGGTACATCCATCTAAAATGCACAAGATAAAAAATTCCGACCTCTCTCACCAAGAAACCACAAACCAACCAATAAAGTAAATAATAATATCAAATAATTATAGTGAGAATAACATCCCTAGTTCATGTAATATGACATTAATTTATTTTTCCATCATTGAAAACTATTTTGGGTTAGTAATTTTTATATATATTTATTTTAACAAAGAACTAAAGTTTATTTATTATGTATTATATATATATATATATATATATATATATTTTAAAAATACAACATATATCTAGAAACATTAAATCTTGTACCTGAGCATGAAAATCAAGTGATTCAAAACCCTTTTTTAAAAATATCACCACCAATCATTGTGTGGTACTAAACTATGTATTCACTAAGAGGGGGGTGAATCAGTGAATATAAATCTTTTAAAAGTTTTCTCAATCAACCCTTATTAATTGTTAATATGATCACAAAAAAGTTGTCTTCTAATCATCCTTTTTGAACACTAAATTTTATGAATTACCTTTATTAGGGAAAAAAAATTTGTTTATACACATCCACACAACCATTATGACCATAGAGATTTACATGGTGTATAATTATAAGATAAAGAATGCATTATTTGCATGGAATGATATTTTCCATCATCTTATTATCCACTAGTATCATTAAACGGTTACAACAAGCAGGGTTTATCCTTATACTCATGTGGATATAAATATATCTGACATTATAGATGTGCTCCCAAACAAATAAAAAATACCTCCTTAAGATTAATATCTAAGTATACTGTTAAAACTTCAATTAAAGCTTCAAAAATTCTGTAAATAGAGTATCACCTCTTCTTCTTCACTTTAATCACCAAAACTATGAAATTAAATGTATAAACACTAATTCTAGATGACATGACATTTTAAATCTTCTTCTTATAAAATATATCGATGTGTAGAAAATTATTTGAATATCATAAAATAAGAATAAAATCAAAAAAAAAAACACTATAAAACCAATGCATTCCATCTTATCTTCATATAAGCCATCAATCACCACTTTTTAAGGATTCATCCTTTATAAATTGAATTGACAAAAAGAAAATATGAATCTTAACATTATTGGATTTAATTATTTTTATCTATCTATTTTTTCTTGATTTTCATTCGTATAGACATAATTTCCCTCATAGTATAAAATTCCATTATTTCATTCCTTGAATTTTGAATCTTAAATTCAAAATTTAACCCCCATCTCAACTTACATCATATCCAACTTTAGTATCAAACTTAAAATTACTCTAATCCTTCATAACACCTTCGAGATGGTCAAGAGATATTTAGAATTAAATTTTAGTAGTCTACATGACACACACCAATCCAGGTCATCAAAAGCTACCTAAAAATTCATTTTTAAAGAAACTGTGGTGTGATGAGGTGGACCATGATATGTTTTTCTCCAGCTAATTTGATTGATCTGAAATTGATCACATTTTAAAAAACATAACCAATTTTATAGACTATTGGGTCTTATTCCATCATTTTCATCCTCATGTATAGTACAATTATCACCATCATATGGTTCGATAAAACCACAACCACTGCTAAAAAAATACAACTTGTAAAGAAAGTTACTGTGTGTTGATTTCTCTTTTTTTCCCTCATATTGGAGCCATGATTATAATAGTTTTCCTTATGAATCTTTGATAATTATTTATATTACTATGACTAAATCCACTAAAATAGAGTGTGGTTTTCTTCCCCATGGGGTATAATATTTAAAAAAACAATGATCACTATAACAACCATTTTTTCAATTACCTTCACAAGATATTTTTTTGAAAAATTATCCGTGATTTAGTTTTATAATCTCTATAACATGTTTTTATGATCTTATCTAAAAAAAGCCTCCAACTTTACACTTTAAACTAATATTATTCCATCACTTAAATTATAATCTAATGCAATTCAAAGCAATCTCCACCTTATCTAAAATACCTTAATTAATTTGAGTTTGAATTTTAATTATCTATTAATAATAAAAAACAATAGCAATACATTTAATCATATCCACTTCATCTTTATCAAAAAACAATGGCCTCATTTACATAAAACATCTATCTAGGTACATCAATTCCCAAAACTACTTCTTAGTCACAAAAATATACTCTTTTGGATTTTATTATATACCAAAGAACCTAATTATTCCATATATTTAGAAATGAATCATTACTCAATAATTATAATCCTATATGAGTTTACTCAGTGTAAGAAACAAGACTAATGAATAATAAGGGTAAATCATCCTATAATAGTAACACACATTAACTCAAACTCTTTATCTTAAGATTATTTTCTCATCAAAATTTCCCTTTTATATGTATCAAAATTATTTTTTTTCATAAATAATCAACAAAAACATTATAAAATTTCATAAAATTACTACACATATACTATAAAATCATAGTTTCACACATAAAAATATCACATGTGTACACTAAACTCATAATTTTCCCCTTTTGAACCCCATAAATATATAGTCCCCATTAATATGGTATTTATTACATATATAATAAATATACACCTTTAAATTTATGTTGAACACTTTATGCCCCTTTGAAAATAATAATCTAATAAAAAATTGTGATAAAGTATGACAAACAATAACTTATCCATGAGAATGTTGAGGTTTAACCCCCATCATCAACATGAATTTTTAAAACACATCCTTAGGAAATAGTTTTATAAACACATCTACCACTTACTGCTTTTTAGAAACACATTTTATCTTCAATAATACTTATTCCATAATCTATTTTATAAAATTATACTTATTATCAACATTCCTAGAGTGAGAATGTTGAACTAGATTTGTTGAAAAATTTATGGTACTTTTATTATCACATTCACTACCAAGTTTACATTACTTTTACCTTGATATCTTCAACTTTTTATCTTTATCCATAACAATTGATCTATTTCTTGGGTAGTGATTATATATAACACTTTTGAAATAATTAATTTAAGGGAGTTTTTCTTATTTGTGTGTCATGTAAGACACCTTTCTACCATGAAAAATACTCAACCAAACTTATAATTCTAATCATAAACAGTTACAACCAAATCCATATCAGCAAGACTAAAGTTTTCTAGAATATAATTATTATTTTATATCAAACCCTAATATTTAGTGCCTTTGATTTATATTATAATTATTTTTACTAGCATTAAATTATAATTTTTTAAGCCCAAGTTTATACCATGAAAACAATATAATAACATAATTTTTTTCCGTAAGGATGTTGTTTATTGGAGAACACTGAAAATAAATTTGTTGAACCCATTTTGATCAACTATTTTTATATCTTTATCATTTGATAGTTTAGTTCCTACTAAAATTTAATTATAAACTATCCTTTTTATCATCCATTCTGAATTTATTTAGAAATTCCTTAGTATACTTATCTTGAGAAAGAAAAATATGATCCTTATATTGGGAAGTTTAATGTACCAAGAAGTAATTTATCTCTCCCAACATCAATACCATGAAAAAAATACTTCATTTATTTTAAAAATATTTAAGAAAACCTTATTCATTTCTATAAAATACAATATTATTAATATATCTTATAATTAGAAGATATTTCTTGGTGTTTTTTTGATGTTTAGGTTGCTGTTTTCTCTATATTTCCTAAAATATAGTGATTTAAAGAACAAGTCATGATTTTAGTTCCATTATATCAAGTAATGTTTCAATGCATACAATACTTTCTTTAACTTTAAATAACATCTTTAATCATCTATAATAAAACATATTTTATGTTCCTCTTCAAGTTCACAATCTAGGATGATTGAATTGAAATCTATTTTGAAAATCATGTATCTTATTAGAGAAATAATAATAATAAATATCCTTATAGTTTTGATAATTTATCAATTTATTCATTCATGGCATGAATCCTTTATTAATACTTCAATGATTCATTCACACTCCTCGGTTCGACTTAAGAATTTAATGGTGTTTTGGATGTTTTTCTCAAATACCTCCTCATGTTAAACGATTTTCTTTGATCACTAATACTGGTATGGACCTCCACACACTTCATAAACCATAGAAAATTCAAATTTAATCATTATCCATCACTAGATAAGGTTTAATCATCATCTTCTTCATGATTATCACTAGAAGATTCTATATTTTCTGAATTTGAAACATTCTATTCGACCAACTTATTATCACAACCTTCCACCTAAGAAAGTGTTCTATGATTTTTAAACACATAAAATGACCATTCCAATAACTTCCCAATATAACTATCAATAATATTTCTGTATTCCTTAATATATAAGTGATATCCCCTTCCATTTAATTCATATCAAATAAAAATTTCTTCAATACATCTTTACTCAAACCTGATCATATTTGAACCCTTATATAGGGGATTCCAAACACCCTGAAGTAATTCAATATAATAATATTTTTTTAATAAATATCATAAGAACATATATTAATGTTTTAATAATTTATAAATTTATTTTAAATACAAACCAATCTCCCAATTTCTTATCTCCAAATGAAATGATAAGTTTCATGGTTGACCAACTTGGTTTAAGTTGTATCAAATAAATTTTGATTATTTATCTCTAATAAACTATTTTTTTGTGGGGGTATACAGTGCACTATTATCAATGTTTAATTTCATGTTTCTTCAAATACAATTATAACCTTTCACTTCTATTCAAGTCCATTATTTTTATAAAATCACATCAATGAATAACATTATTATTTTTCATCACATTTATTAAATAAATAAGATAATTTATGTGGTGTTCTTGAAATGTTACGATATTTATTGAACATATTCCTTAATTTTTATACCATTTAATTTTTATAGTATTTCTTCCTAAATTCACCATTTCATTATTTTTTCAAATTCTGTAATTCTTATTTTGATGAAACTTTCTGCTTCTTATTTCCCTTGAATTTTTTTCACTATTATTCTTCTTTTTTAATTTCATGAATTTTTAGCACTTAAAATTATATTATTTTTGATTATAATGATTACCAACATTCTTAAATTCTTTAAAAATATTATCATTGTACTTTTATCCTTTACCAGTTTCCCACATGAATTTTATAAAATAAAACTTGAGTTTCTTTACTTATTATCTAGACTATAATACCTTTTTATAAAAATATTCAACTTATTTTTATTTACTTTTTATATTATCTCCCAATGTATATTTCATTTTATTTTCCTAATTAAGTGATACATTCATACTCTTAATCTATTTCACTAACAACAACCCCTTTTCACCTTGGGATTTTTTAACCTCATTTGATGATTAGGGTATTTTCCCAAATTCTAAACATCCTTATCTAGTTTAAATATTATCGTAAGATATTAATTCTATTATCAATTCAACATGAATTAAATATCTATTTATTATTCCTATTTTTAATTAAATGATTTATATTAATTCACTTTCACCATCCATAATTTCTCACTATGATCCCTAAGTGACGAATCATCTTCACTTTCACTATCATTACAATCTTCTTCCTATATCTTTTAAAAGTAACTTTTGTTTTTTAATCTTGATTTTTTTTTCTTTTAACTTATAAAGATACCTATACTTTATAAAATTTAAAGTTTTCTTCCAAGTGTATTTCTTTTCTAACCCGTTATCATCTTTACTATCATCTTTCTATAGATTTCAATTTTTTTTTGAAAAATATTAAATACCTCATTAACTAAAAAAATTCAAATGATGTTTGAAAAGACATATGAAATTAATTTTATGACACTTATTTAGATAAGTGACATGATATTGTCAAACTTCACATAAATATTTCTATCAAAATATGAATTTTCATTATCTTCCTTAACCTATTTATATGTTTTCTCATTATGAAAATCTATGAAATAATTTTTATTATTTCCATTAATTATATACCTGAATGAAGTAAATTTATTTATCTCATACTTAACCAAAACAATATGGAACTCATATAGTGTAAATTTATTTAAAGTATTATCATATATAAAAGAAAATTTTTCATCAAACTTGTTCTAAAATATATTAAAAACTTCTTGATAATAGTTGATTCTTCTAGAGTTTCTCAAAAAACTATAGTGGAGCTCACAATATCAATAAATATAGTAAATAAATCATTTAATATTTCTCTATAAATCATTGAAATATCTTTATATTGAGTATGATTGATATGAATTTTTTCTTCCTTCACTCTAACATTCCTTTAATAAAGACTCAATTATTTGTCCCAAATTACATTTAATTTCTTGATCCCCAAACCTTTATAATTTCTTTGAAAGTGATGCTAAGGTAGAATTAATTACATAGTATATATAAATAATCTTTCTATTAATTGGATTCATGATTTCACCTTCTTCTATTGATGTAAAACCTTCAGTTACAATTTTAACAACATCTATACCCAATGAGAGAAAGTATGGTAACATTATTTCCTTTTGAAAAATGTATTTTTTATTATAAAATCCAGGAAAAAATTATTTATTATTTGAATTAATATGATCCAAAATAGATATATAAATTTATAAAATAACTGTAACTATAAAATAGAGTCAACTTTTTACCAACCATAACAATGTCTTCAAAGGATAACCTAAACACTTCTCTGATACAAATTATAGAAACACCACCACCAATTTCCATAAGGTCCCACATTAAGTGTTCACTGGGGGAAGGGGGTGAATCAGTGAATATAAATATTTTTTGATTGTCAACTAATCAACCCTTCTTAATGGTTAAGATTATTATATAAAAATTGTGTCCCAACCTTCCTTTTTCAATACTATGATTTATAAATTACTTAAATTAGTTTACAAAAATCTTTGAGAATCCAAATCTATAAAAACATAGTGAATATAGATATTTACAATTTTAATTATTCCAAACAAATGGATATATGCTTATAATGGCATGATATAATCTATTTCTATATAATTCACTCTGGTTATCCAATCGTTACAATTAGTAGGCTTTATCCTTCAACTCATGTAAATAAAAATGTCCCCAAAAATGATATATGTGATAACATAAAGAAATAAAATAACTTATTAATACATTAAATTAAAATCATAAAACTTAAATGAAAGTTTCCAAACTGTTTTCAATAGATTATCACATATTCTTATCCCCTTTTATCATTAAAACTCTATATTTAAAAAAATAAGCACTTCTTCTAGATCACCCACAATCTTCCTTCTTCTACTGAGATATCTTGATGTGGAAATGTGTCTTTTATTATAATACCCCCATTTTCAAGTAATTAACACTTTATTTATGTGTTTTATGTATGTAAAGTGTTGGGGTGAAGTTTGGGAGAGTTTTAAGGAATTTTGGAAAGTTTATTAGGCTTTTATAAAGGTGTATATTTTGACCATGGGTGGTGGAAACCATACAACTACTATAGGAAACTATGCATAACAAGACAAGGGTTTTTGGAGAGGCTCACAGTTAGGCATAAAATTTTTCTAAACCATATGGATGCCTAGGAATAACCACGTTAAGTGTGATAGATGGATTATGAATAGTTAGAGGATGGTTTGTATAACCATGTGTGATAACTATATGAGGTTCTCCTTGAGGCAGATGCTGACACACCGTTAGCACATAGTTTTCCTAACTGTGCGACTAACCATGCACAATTTAAAAGTGAGATCCTTTGAAAGTGGATCTCAATCAGATTTACCTCTAAGCCTCTTTTTTCCTCCACTTAAACCCAAATTCCATTTTTATTCATTCCAAAGGATGTGGAGTCTCTCCCCTTCAAACAAGAATAAATAGAAAGGAAATTCTTGATGTGTTGAAGCCTGATTCCCTTGGTAAGTCTTCCATTGTGGTAGTTTTTCTTAGATATACTTTCCATATCTCTCTCTAAATCCAAGATATAGTCCTTTGGGGATATATATATGATGTTTGATTCCAATCATGATGAGATATGGATATTATTTTTTTAGGTAAAGATATCTAAGATGACTTTTTTGGATATTCAACCCCGTTTTGTTGAATAATTCATGCCATTCTTTCTTTTCTCCATAATTCTTTAGGTAGGTAGCTTCACTCCCAACTAATCTTCTTATAACCTGAAGTATCTATTTCAAATTAATTTAATTTCATGAAATTAGTTGTGAAATTGATGCAGAAATCATGGTAGAAACCCTCTTTAGTGACAGTTTGTGGTATCATGTGAATTGGTTTTTGTGCAAAGTGTTTTGTTTTTGACTTCTAAAATGATTATTTTAAAATGTGGATTTGTTTGATTCATGGAAAATGGATTTTTGGAAAGGTTTTTAATTTTTTTTATTGAAATGGATATAAATGGTTGTTTTGGAATGGTTTTGGCATTCATGGTTGTGTGAGTTTATTCTTTTGACATGACGTATAAAGGGATGTGACCCTGGATAATGGGTGTGAGCCATTAGAGTATAAGGAGATTAGAAACTTTTTGATGAATTAGTATATGGATGAGAAACTTCTCATGTGTGTGGAACTATCATTTAAGCATGAATGTGTGGGTGTGTGTTTGATTCATGGATTTTGTATGCCAGAAGGAATGAGAAATGGTTTTAAAGACTTTTTTGGTCGTTTCCCTTAAAAATCTATTGATTAGAGTAATGGTTTTGGGTGAACTGTTTAGACTTGATATAAAATGTTAAACTGTTTTAATGTTTTTTCTATAATTGTTTTATATAAATGTTACTAACATGTTCTATCCTAGTGGCACGAGTAGGGAAGTCATTTGGGGAAAGCCTATGGTGATTCTTTACTAACCCCTGATTTGGTACTTTGGTGCTTTTGCATATATTGTTTACTAAGAAAAAGGTAAAGGGAAAGTGTCACATTTATTTAGTGGTACTTAATGATACTTGGGATGTTTTGTGGAGTTGGAGAATGGAGCATATTGGGAGCTGTGGATTTATGTCTTTGGAATCTTTGAGCATTTTCAGTTTTGTCTTCCACTGTGTATTTGATTTTGATGTTGGTTTCTTCTTAGTACTATTATATGGTTGTTTTTATTTGTTATACATTTAGTTTTCTTATATTGTTATCATGCATAATATAGTGGTTTTTTATGGTATGTTTAGTTGTAGTTGTTTTAATTTTAAAGGGAAAACTGTTCCCCAATTATATTAAAGCCCTTGGAATTTATTTGCATCCTTTAGCATCTTGGGGATATTGCCTAAGTATAAGTAACAATTCTACCTCAACTCAAGCCCATGAGGATGGGATGTATAATAAAAATGGTATCAGTCTTGGATGGTCCTTTTATTTTGGAAAATATGGTAGTAGTTTATCAGTCATGGAGTTGAAATTTATTCTGTTTATTCCTTGATAAGGGATGTGAGAAAGTCATATGATTGTTGAGACTTTAAACGTAGATCATAAAAGGCATAACTAACATTTTTATGATGAAATTCAAGTTACCAAGGAGTTGGGGTGCATACGTGTTTTGGAAACACTTATAGGAGTTGTAATCTCATTGTTATTGGTTTAACCATTGAGAAAAGAATGGAAGGAGTTATAAAAATTAATTCCCACTAGGGGTGAAAAACTGTTGATTTTTGAAGTGTTTGAATTATTTTATAATGTGATATTTTGAAATGGGAATGGTTGTGATATTTTGAAAATGGTTTGATTTTTAAAAACATGGTGGAAGTTTCAAAAATGTCTGAACATGTAAAATTTTTAATTTTGGAAAGAAATGTAGTGACATATGATGTGGTAGAATTTGAAATTGTTATGATTTCAGTTGATAGAGAGTGAGACTTATAATTTTTTTTTGGTTATATAAAATGGAACCCGATAGGCATTGTGGAAACCAACCGGAAGAGGATGATAAGAATGTGGTTTCACTTGAGCCACATGTGAACCAATAACTAGTTTAGAGTATAGTAAAATCTTTTCAATATATGAACATAGGGAACAAGAGGGTTGAACCAAGGTAAGTGGGTCATTCTTTCCAATACCATAAGAAAAATCCACCCATCTTTTGGGGTGATTCACAACTAGATAAGGAAGATGTGTGGCTGAGTAGGATAAATTGAATCTTCAATTTCCTTGGCGCACCTGTATAGTTGAAAATCAAGTTGGCTATGTATATTCTGGAGGATCATGCACTTTGATGGTGGGATTTACTAGTTCAGGCTAAATTAGACCAAGGCCTTTCATGGGGGGATATTGAATATTTTTTAACAAATAATTCTATCTTATTATATTTAGGATTGAAAGAATTACCGAATATTTTATCTTAAAGTAGTAGAGCCTCTTTATGATAGAGTAGGTAGATAAATTCATGAATTTAGTCCACTTTGGATCCAAATTTGCTGCAAGTGCATCCTTGATGGGCCACATTTTTGAATTGAGGCTAAGGTAGGAAATTTAAATGAAGATTGTCATGATATGTATAATGAATTATAAAGATATGGTAAATAGAGTAATTGAGGTAGAAAGAAACATATTTAGAGCTATGGGTGGAGGGAGTATGTTGATACCTATGGGAAATGGTGGTAACTCTAATGCTGAGAACAAGAGGAAGAGGTACACCTATTTACAAGGTAGTGGGATGGCTCGGAATAAAACAATAGGATCAGTGAATATACCTCCAACACCCAAGGGTAATGATGGATGTTTCCAATGTGGTTTCTTTAACCACATGAAGTGAGAGTGTATGGAACCACCTAGAGCATACCAAAATCTAAATCAGATGGGAAGTATTCAATTTTATTGTCATAGTTCTCTATGGTTGGGTGTTCAAGATACATCTCATGTGTCATAGACATCATATAATTCGATGGGATGAGGGAAATATAATAATCATTGTCATCAGAACCGAGCTAGAAATGATTATTCCAATAATACCGTTACTCCTCAGTAATGAAAATATTAAAAGGTCAATAAAGAACAAAGTGTAGTGAGTAATAAGTTACATGGAGCATAGAAAGTTGTTGTGGATGATCAATCTGGACCATCAATGGTGAGAATTAATATTTTTTTTCATTATACCCTTATTCAATATTTTTTCAATACTAGTGCTACCCTTTTGTTAACTGCTTCTTGTGTTTTTGACCTTCTTGGTTTAAATGTTGAGATGATGCCTTCTATTTTGAAACTTCTAACTCCTCTTGGTCAAAGAGAATGTTGATCCATTATGTGTATATCATGTTCTAAAAATATTTATAGACCTAAAATGATATGATATTTCTCTATTCTTGAGATATATTTCTATGAAATAATCCTGTGTATGGATTAGTTGAAAATGTTCAAGTCTCACATCAATTTTTATATATGAAAAGTTAGTTTTATTACTGATGATAGCCCCAAGCATATCTTTAGAGGAGACTAAAATTTAAATATGGGTGCAACGAGCTTTTTTGCACTAGAATTTGGAACAATATACTACTAGTTGGTTGTGTTGAATTTGCCATCAATAGAAGAGATAAAAAATAGTAGTTTTCTAGAAGTTGTTGATCAGTTTTTTGACGTTTTTCCCAAAAATTTATCCAGGTTTCCACCTATAATAGAAGTAGAGTTTATAATTGATATACTTTCAGGGACCAGTCCTATTTAACTTCTATCTTATCTTATAGCACCAATATAATTAATGGAAATGAATGTGTTTTTGTAAGAGCTGAAAATAAAATGGTTCAGTTGGCCTAGAACATCTCCGTGGGCAGCACCAGTCTTGTTTGTCTAAAAGGTGGATGGAAATATTCAGTTGTATGTGGATTATCATAATATTTACCAAGTTCTGATAAATCAAAGGTATCCAATTCCATGAATTTATGATCTTTAGTGGTGTTTGTGGATGAAATATTGGTGTATTCAAGGACATGGGATGCGCACGAGCAACACTTGGAAACAATGTTAGGAATTTTCTGAGATCATCATATTTATGCCAAATTATCAAATAATGATTTTTGGATATGATAAGTATGGTTCCTAGGCCATGTAATATCTTAAATAGGTGTTTCTATGGATCTAGAAAAGATATAGGTTGTTATCTCTTGGTAACTTCAAAATAATGTATTTGAGATATGCAATTTACTTAGTTTAGATGGTTATTACTGATGTTTTGTTCATGATTTTCAACCTATGATAGCTTTGACATGGAATAATCTACCACTCTAATAGAATAAAAATTTGTATAAGTCTTTTCAAGAGATAAAGGTTTTCCTTATATCAGCACCAATCTTAATATTTATAGAATTTGGAAAAGGGTTTCTGGTGTATTATGATGATTCGAGATCAGATTTGGGATGTATTCTAATGTAGAGAGATCATACTATTGATCAGTTAGAAATTGAGGCTTTACACCAGTGGAAATTGATGTTAGTGATATATGACATGAACATGGATTGTAAAGACTCAGGTATTATAATGGTTTTCTTTCAAATTTATTTTTTCCTGATTTGGAAGAGAAAGTTAAATCGACACAAGCATCTAATTCAGAATGTGTTGCAATGAGGTCAAAACTCAATAGTGAGGAGACCACTGAGGGATGTAATCTAGACGAGAGTTCAGTTTTATGGTTTTTAGAGTGGATGGTCTAACCTATTCCCTATTAGTAACAACTTCTTTATGCTGACCACTATTCAATACATTCTGTTCATCCAAGAATACAGAATATTTATATGGAATTTAAGCCCAATTTTGATTGGTTGGAATGAAAGTGAAGGTGGTTGAGTTTGTTTCGAGATGATTAACTTTTTAGCAGGTTAAAATAGCACATCAACAACCAGAAATAATTCTCCAGTATTTAATTATTCATGTTTAGAAATGGGAGAATATAACTATGGATTTTGTAATAGGTATACCAAGAATAGTTTAGAAACACGATTCCTTATGGGTGATAGTAAATTGACTCACAAAGTTGTCCCATTTCATTCATATTCGTGAATCTCATATGGTGGAGGACTTTTCAAAAATTTGTATCCTAGAAGTGGTAAAGATACACTATGTACTAGATTTGATAATATCAAAACAAGATACATGGTTTACATATTGTTTCTGGGAATCCTTAAAATAATCCCTTGGGACTCAATTGATCATTAGTATAACATATCATCCTCAAATGGATGGAAAATCTAAAAAGATGATACAAACATTTGAAGAAATGTTGTGGGCTTATGTAACAGATTTTGGTGGATAATGGGAGGATCATGTGCCATTAGTGGAGTTATCATATAACAATAATTGTCAAGCATCGATACATATGGCTCTGTTTAAAGCATTTTATGGGCTTCCTTATTGTTCTCCACTTTGTTGGTTCGAAGTAGGTGAGAATGCACTGGTTGGTCTGAGCCTTGTCCAATTAACAATGGAGAAAATTCAGTTGATCAAGAAGATAATGTAGACGAATCAAAATCATTAGAAATCATATGTGGATCATCGTCAATAGAATTTATCATTTTAGGTGAGTGATCATGTGTTTTTGACTATCTCTCCATGGATTGGGTATCGTCTTTTTGGGAAGAAGGGAAAGTTTTCTCCTCGATACATAAGCCCATTTGAGATACTTGAATAGGTTAGTGAGGTGGTATATTGGTTGTATTTCCTATAAGGTGTAGTGTAGTGTATAATGTGTTTCATGTATCTCAATTGAAAAAGTATCAGTCTGATCCTAACCATGTTATTTTATGGGATCACATTGACCTAGATCTAGATTCTTCATTGGTGTATGTGTCAGTGTGGATTATGGATATGCAAGAGACTATCTTGCATAGGAAAAGCATAATACTAGTAAAGGTTTTGTGGAAACATGATTATATTTATGAAGAAAATTGGGAATGAGAGAAGGAAATGATTTTGAAATGGATAAAATTATTTCAGATAAATGATGGTTTTCTACTTTCTAAGGATGAAAATTCCATTGGTGGGGTTAATGTAGCACCCCTAGTTTCAATTAATTAACCCTTTAGCAATATATTTTAAATATGTAAAGTTTTTGGGTGATGTTTGGGTTATTTTGGAGGAATTTTTAAATGTTTTTGAGGATTTTAAAAAGGTGCATGGTTTGATCATAGTTAGTAGAAATAGTGAAACTTTTACAAGAAACCAGGCATAGGGAGATAGGGGCTTCTAGATAGGTGACGGTTAGGAACACAGTTCTTCCAAGACATGTAGATGCTTAAGAGTGACCATGTGAAGTGGTATAGATGGATTATGAATGGTTTTATCTTAGTTTGTCTAATTGTGTGGGACAAACATGCGAGGTTCTCCTTGAGGAGGATTCTGGCATGTGATTAGTGCATGATTTTCTTAACTGTGTGTCAAACCTTGTGCGGTTTAAAATTGAGATCCTAAAAAAGTGGATCTCACTCGAATTTAACTATAATCCAATTATTTTCCATAAATTTTGACTTTAATTTTATTTTTCTTACTATCAAATGTTTTTGAGTCTCTCCCCTTCAAATCAGAATAAATCCAAAGGAAAATCTTAGTGCATTGAATCCAGATTCCCTTGGTAAGTCTTTGTTTGTGGTAGTTTTTCTTTGATATACTTTCCTTATATATATATATCTCTAAATCCTAGATCCAGTCTTTTGGGGATAGATCTATTATGTTTGATTCCAATAATGATGAGATATATATGTTTTGATGTGAGGGAAATAGATCTAAGATGTTTTTTGGATATTCCACCTAGTTTTGTTGAATAATTCATGCACTTCTTTATTTTTTTCATAATTCTAGAGGTAGGTGGATTCAACCTTGACTCTTATTCTTATAAATTGAAGTCTTAGTTTCAAATTTATTAAATTTCATGAAATTGGTTATGAAATCGATGTGAAAATCATGGTAGAAACCTTCTTTAGTGATTGTTTGTGGTTTCGTGAAAATTTGTTGTTGTGAGGTGTTTTGTTTATGAATTTTAAAATGATGATTTTAAATTGTGGATTTGTATGATTCATGTAAAAAGTATTTAGGGAAAGGTTTTCAATAAAAATTATATTTTATTGAAATGGATTGAAATGTTTTTTTGGCATGGTTTTGGCATACGTGGTTGTGTGAGTTCATAATTTCAACACGACCCTAAAAAAGTGGCATGTACCATTGGGGTACAAAGGGATGTGGCCCTAGATAAGGGGAATGTTACATTAGTGAAAAAGGATATTGGAAACTTTGTGAATACTTTGTGGATGGATGATAAAAAACTTTTGACTATAGAACTTTCACTGAATAATGCACGCGTGGGTGTGTGTTTGGTTCATGGATTTGGTATGCTAAAAAGGAATGAGAAATGGTTTTAAATATTTGTTTGTTTTTTTTCCTTGAAAAAAATTTGGATAGAAATTTTTTTTGGGGTGAACTATTTAGTTTTGAAATAAAATGTTAAAAGTTCTTAAATTTTTTCCTATAAATTATTTTATATAAATGTGCTGACGTGTTCTATCTTAGTGGAGTGAGTAGGGATATCATTTGGGGAATGACTACTAAGTTTCATTACTCACCCCTAATTTGGAAATTTTGTGATTTTATAGAAATTTTTTACCAAGAAATAGGTAAAAGGAAAGTATATATTTTCTTTAGTGCTTCCTCATGATACTTAGGCTTTTTTTTTCTGGTGTTGGAGCATGAAACATATTTGGAGATATAGAGTTATGTATTTGGATTATTTTTACTTTTTCTATTTTTTCTTCCACTATATAGTTAATATTGATGTTGGTTTTCATTTGGAACTCTGATCTAGTTGGTTTTATTTTTTATACATTTCATTTTCTTACATTTTTATCATCTATCATATAGTGGTTTTTGTTATGGTTTGTTTGGTTGTGGTTGTTTTGTTAAAGGTAAAATCATCCCCCAATTATATTGAATCCCTTGGAATTTCTTTTATGCCTTTGGTTTCTTAGCGATGTCACCTAAGGCCAAGTAAGAATTCTGCCTCAACTCAAGCCAATAAGGAGGGTTAAGATGTTACATTGATCATAAAAAAAACAAAAAATCAAAAAAAAAAAAACTAAATAACACACTATACAACCATCACACCTCGATATCACTTTTTCATGTTTTTAATCTTAATCATTGGGTTTACTAGAGTTGGTTATTTTTGGCTTGATTTTTTTTGAATCTTGAAGAGTTTTCATTGTTGTATGATTCGTGCCTGGTTTGAAAAACTATGTGGATAAAATGTGTTGATATTCTTAGTAATTTAGTGTCTATTTCATGGTTAGTACATGGTTTGGTAAACTATGAAGATCCTAGGAGAAATTGTTTGAAGTACCCTTATGTATAGGTATCTTGTGCATGGTTGGAGGAAATTTTGTGGAAAACATGCAACCTAATAGTGAGACATATACCTGGTGATACAGTGGGGGTTTTATGGTCAGCACAAGGTTTTTTAAGCCATATACCCACACTGTGTGAGTTTCCCATATAATAACCCTAAACCCATACTCATAGATTTGGTTCTAAAATAGTATATTTATATTTGATACTAAAAAAATGGCCAAATTTTATTCATCCAAGTCATACAACATCAAATATAAATATTGGATCACTTACATACACAAGGACCTTTATAGTTTATAGTTTTAGAGAATTAGGGAAACCTTTTACATAAAAATACCCATGTCTTTAAGTGATGATTTTCACCACTATTCCCAAATTCTATTTTTACATATTAAGTTTGTAACAAAACCAAATCCAGCAACCCAGATCCAGTGGTCACTTCTTTACATTAGAATAGATACATGGGTTCTTATCCCGAAAGAAAAATCCATTCAGTAGTTTTAGAGAACCAGATACATACATGATACCCATTTTATATTGGGAATTGAATATAAATCATAACAAAAGAAAATACTCAAAAAACTTGAAACTCATTCAAATAATTAATCTTAATTTACTAGGGAAAGGAAAAAAATAAGGGTGATCTCAAATGGTCAGTAAGGTTACATACAACAATGTGACATCCCGACCGAGGTGCCACTAAACGGTGCCTCAAGCTGGTTGGCCACATTCCCTCAAGAGAACCTCCCCATATTCCAGAGGGCTCTGGCTGGCAGTGAAGGTACAGTAAGTTAGTCTTGGGGATACTATGGCCTCTTTTATTAGAATAAAACACCAATGATAGAAAATAAAAATAACCGAGTTCAGAAGCGTATAAATAACAAGAACAATACCATGTCATATGATAACCAATATATGAAAATAAAATACTGAAATAAAAGGTAAAACATTATATGACAATGAAAATGTCAAGTGTCTACAATTAAACTAAAAGTAAAGACACAATAACTCCCAATGAAATCCCGAACCACATCCGATTCCCTCTCCTATGATCTAATCCAAAAAATAACCTATCCCAAGGCCTTTCCCTTATCTTTTCCTACAACAAAAAAGTCTACTCGGGTGCCGATTAGGTGGCCCGAATAGGGTGTGAGTGAAACTCAGTAGGCCACCAACAATGGTGTCTAAAACAAGTTGAGTCAAAAGATAGTGTATGAAATTTTATGAAATAATAAATACAATACACAATTAAACAATTATCACATTTTCATTTAATCTTTAATCATCACATTAGGCCTAGTTTCAATTCATGTTTCCCATTTGAATCATCATTCATTATTATCATTCAATTGGTGTAGGTATTCATACCTAACACCCTAAAATCTCGTTGAATGTAGGTCTTCATTACCAGAACTCATTTTCTCATTCAGTGTAGGTCGTCATGCCTAACACACCATAATATCAAGCTTGGATTACTATTTGGAGGAACGCCATGTCCAAGTACCAACTTCTAATTGGTCTAGAACGCCATGTCTAGCACCACAAAAATCTCATCCATTTAATCATTCCTTAATTCACAATAATTAGCCTCATCATTCCATTACTAATCCAATTATTAGTTAATCATTTCAAAGGCCATTAGTTAACTCAAAAATTAACTAAGCACATAATCTATTAATTAATTCATTAATTAATTAATCAACCCACACAATTCCCATTACATAATTAATTATTCACAATTAATTATCCATATCAAATCTCAAATTGTCATAATTAATTCTCACAATTAATTTTCTTTGATCAACATCATGACACATAATTAATTCTTATAATTAATTATATTTTATATCCAACATAATTTTATAATTAATTTCCCCTAATTAATTATCTTATCACAATAAATTCAATATCTCAATTACAATATCTATTTGGGTAACCCCCTTCATTTGTTCCGTGATTCAATTATCAATTAATCACCAAAGAAAATCACAAGTCAATTCCACATTCCTAATTACTCTAATTTAGGAATTCAATTATCAAGGAAAGCTAGAAATTCATAAACTCACATTCACATATTAAATTAAAAACTATTGGAGTTCGATTTATACCACCTACTTCTGTTTATTGGTGAATGTTATCCCAATGAAAATCCCCAAAATCAGAGCAGCACAATGTTTTCGACCAAGCTTTAGATATAAATCCCGAAACCAAAATTAAGATCAAAGGCATCAAGATCTTTCAAAACCAGATCTAGATCTCAACACATAGGTTTAGATCCATGATAACAGTGAAGATATTACATGAAAATATTAAGGAAAGATAGAGGAATGAATGGGAGAAGTAATGGGATGAAATCCACTTTTCAGGAAGAGAGAGGATCTTTAATCTGGGCGTCCAATCTCGAAGAACGGTGTTTGAATCGCCTTGGAATCCCTCTAGAAGGCTCTGGGATCACCTAGAATTTTCAAGCTCGAGCCATGATTGAAATATGGGAGTATAAAGGGGTTTGGGTGGTTTTAAAAATATTTTTTGGATATTAAGTTATGCATTCACGATTTCCTGTGTAGGGGAGTATGGTTATGGAAAACCGTGTGCCAACCGTGAGGACCCCTCTGTCCAGGTTTGTACAGTTGGCACGGTTTGGTCACACAGTTAGAAAAACTGTGCACAAACTATGCATAACTCTTTGTCCAGTTTTTCATGGTTGGCATGGTTTAGCCACACGATTTATCAAACCATAAACATCCCACTTTCCATTGTTTTTTCTTAAAAGTTCACCCAAACACACCCCAAGCCTCTACTCCAAATCAAATGTACTTAAAAGCTTCAAAAAGTACCTGAAAACATGCCTAAGATGACTCCAAAAAAGGATGGGATCTTACAATCTCCCCACCTTATAAAAACACGTCCCCGTGATGCACTCCAGTACTTCTCTATGATTACGATTCAAAAAGATTGGGTCATTGAGCCCTCATGTCTGCTTCTTGCTCCCATGTTTCCTCTTGAGCACTTCCATGTTTCCATAACACATGAACTAAGGACAAAATCTTTCCCCATAACACTTTATCACTATGACCTATCACACACATGAGATGATCCTTAAAGGACACATATATATCTAGGTCAACCTCTTCTATATCAATAACATGAGAAGGGTCAGGGTGATACCACCGTAGTTTTGATAGATGGAAAACATCATGCATAACACTAAATTTCTATAGAAGTGCTAATCGGTATGCCACCAGCCCAATTCTCTCCAGCACTTCAAACTATCCTACAAACCTGGGTGCCAACTTTCCCTACCTATCCATACTATGGTGACCCAATTTAGGTGAAACTCAAAGGAATACATGATCACCATCTATAAAATATAATGGTCATCTCTGTCTATCAGCATACGACTTCTGACTACTCTGAGCTGTAGCCATACATTTCCGAATCAACTGCACCTGTTCCAATGTCTCCTGAATGAGACTCGGTCCCAATAGCTCCAACTCACCAACCTATAACCAAAATACCGATGATCTACAAGGTAATCTATAAAGTGCCTCATATGGTGCCATCTATATAGTTTCTTGATAACTATTGTTATAGAAAAACTCCACTAAATCCAAGTTCTTATCCCATGAACCACCAGAATCATGAACACATGATCACAACATATACTCTAACACCTAAATGGTATGTTCCAACTTCCCATCTGTCTATGGGTGGAAGGCCGTACTTAAAAAAACATGTGTACGAAGAACATTCTCTAAGCCCTACCAGAATCTTGAAGTAAAGAAAGAACCACGATCTGAAATTATAGTCTATGGAACCCCATGGAAAAAAATATCTCTCGTACATAGATTTCTCCCAACATTTCTACTGTAATGGTTTACCTAATAGGAAAGAAGTGTTCTACCTTAGTTAGTCTATCCACAATGACCCTAATTGCATCATTGTTCCTAAGATTATTTTTAAGTCCTACCATGAAATCCATAGTAACGTCATCTCACTTCCATTCCAGAATAGGTAAAGGCTATTATAGTCCTCCTGGTCGTTGATGCTCTGCCTTCACCTGATGATAGGCGAAACATCTAGTTACAAACCTTGCTATCTCCTTTTTCATGCCTGACCACCAAAACTATCGTCGTAGGTCATGATACATTTTTTTCACCCCAGGATGTACCTCCCACTTTGAATCATGAAATTATTGCATGAGTCCCTATCGCATACTCGTAGGAAAAATAACCATATTTTTCACATAGATGATCTCATCCTCATATATTAGCTAGTCTAAAGGTTTATCCCAACCTTAAAGGATTTCCCTTAAGGCTAAACACTTCGGATCCTTGTACTTCCTATCCTTGATCCATCTCAAGAGTGTAGACTCCGCTGCTACAAAAACCAGATCCATCCTCTCCTGACTCTCCTGAACTACCACATGCATTTCTTCCAGAAAAATCATCATCTTCCACTCCGCACTCGAATCGTCTACCAACTGAGTCTTTATTTTCCTACTCAAGGCATCAACCACACTATTCCCCTTTTCGGGTGTATATTCTAGTTTAAAATCAAAGTACTACATATAGTCTACCCATATTTTCTGCCGAAGATTCAAGTCACTATGTGAAAAGATATACTTTAATATTTTGTGATCTGTAAAAATTGTAAACTTTTCACCCTAAAGATAGTGTCACCAACACTTTAGAGCATAAACTGCTGCTACCAACTCGAGGTCATGTGTAGGGTAATTCCGTTCATGTCACTTCAAATACTGAGACCAATAAGCAATGAATCAATCCCCTTGCATCAACACAGCTCTGAGTCAGATCCCAGAAGCGTCACAATAGACCGTGTACTCTCACCCGACTTAGGTAAGATTAAAATTAGTTTTTATGTCAAGAAGTTATTCAAATACTAGAAAGCATTATTGCATGCTTCTATCTAATCAAACTTTATCCCTTTTTTTGTTAAACCCGAAAGTGGTTCTGCCAAATTGGAAAAGTCTTGGATGAACCTCTTATAATAACCATCTAATCCCAAAAAGCTTCAGATATTAAAAACATTCTTGGGATTCTCCTTTGAAACCACCACCTGCACTTTTTCTGGGTCCCCTACCACACCTTCTTCTAAGATGATATGCACCAAAAAGTGTACCATGTCAATCCAAAACTGACATTTAGATACCTTAAAATATAGATAATTCTCTCTTAGTGTACCCCATATAATGTTAAAATGTTGGGCATGATCGTCACGAGTCTTAGAGTACACTAATATGTCATCCACAAACACCACCACAAACTGATCTATGTACAAATGAAATATCCTATTCTTCAAGTCCATAAACACTACCTAAGCTTTTTTCAACCCTAACGGACTTACGAAAAACCCATAAATTCCATACCTTCTCTGAATGCAGTTCTTAGTATATGAGAGGTTCAAAATTTCACCTAAAGATACCCTAATCTCAGATCGATATTTGAGAACACACAAGCCCCCTTGAGTTGGTCAAATAGATCATTGATATGTGGAAGATGGTATCAGTTCTTCATAGTCATTTAATTCAACTTCCAGAAATCGACACACGAGTTTAAAATCCCATACGTCTTCTTATAAAACAAGATAGGTGATCCCAAAGGTTACATACTTGGATGGATAAACCCTTTACACTCCAACTCCTCTAACTGTGTTTTGAGATCTTGAAGCTCAGTCAGTTCCATTTTTTAAGGTGTAATAGATACCGTCTCAACCCTCTTCATGAGCTAAATAGTGAATTCCACAAATATCTTAGGTGAAAACCATGAAAAGTATTCAGGAAAGTCATCCTGAAATAGTTCTACCACTGGTAGAAGGACGCCTTGCCAACTACTCCCATTATCCAACAAAAGACTAAAAACTTGGGCTATGAGCTCTCCAAGTTGCTGAGTAATTTTCCCAACTCGGATTGTATGGATATCCCACTCTCCATGATGAACATACTAGTCACCCTCCGGAGATACAAATTTCTCTCTCCTTCGGTAACAATCTATATGGGCTTGGTATGCGACTATCCAGCCCATAAACATTATCAGGTCGAAGCCCATTATATCAAGGACATAGAAATTTCAAAGAAAATGATAATCTCCAATCTCTAAAAAAAAATCTCTTACATAAAAAGATATCCCTAGGCTGTGTTCCCAACAGTGTATCAATATTTATCAGCCCACTTATGGACTCCACCTCCAGGATCAATCCATTAACAGGATTTGGAGATATAAAGGAATGAGAGGCACCAATATCAAACAAGGCACCAGCTAAAGTAGAATCAACTAGAATAGTACCTCTCACTATCAATGGACCTGCCTCACTCTACACAAGTGTAGGATGTACTTCATGTAACTGACCTAACCCTATCATATGCAGTGTCATCTGACTCCCTTGAGTAGAACCACTCTAGTGATACGAGTGATCATACCCTGAAGAACCACACCCACTAAATCTACTTCCACTTCTAACAGAACTCCAACTGCCAGTTCTATATGGTGTATAGGACCCCCTTACCACACTCTGACTCTGTGAAACTTCTCCTTCATCACCAACCTATCGCTGCTTCCTGAAGAACATTTGTAGGTGTCCTATCTTGCCACAAAATCGGCACTCCACTAGTGGTAAAGGACAATGTGTATGATAGTGTCCCTTCCTACCACACTAGTGGAAAAGAACTTGAGTAAGATCCGGTGAAACTGTTCCTCCTCACTGTCTACATTGATTTCCACTATCCTGACTATGATTCTCATAACGATGCTTCTTTCTCATGGAATGCAAACTCCCTGACCATCCAGTGATAGCTACCTGTCCAGTACTAGAAGTCTCCTTCTGGTTCCCATCTAAAGTGAGAGTTTCATTAACCACTTATGAGAACTTATTAAGCCTAAAGATATTTACTTGGGACTTAATTTCACACCTCAGTCCATCCTAAAATATTTTTTTTGAAGAAGAATCATCTACCACCAAATTTGGAGAAAAACACTAGAAATCTATAAAACGTTCAGTGTAATCCATTATGTACATGCTTCCTTGGGTTAGATGCATAAAATTTTAATCCTTATCTTGTCTCATAATCTATGGATAGAAGTGTTCCAAGAACTTCTCTAAAAATTTCTTCCATAACAAATCATCATTCTGTCCAGATCGTAGATGAATGTCTCAGCAGTGCTTCGCTGAACCCCATAGCATATAAGAAGCCAACCTGACCCTCCTCCCAGCTGGAGTCTCTAAATGGTCAAGTATCATCTCTATGGATTCAATCCAGGATTCATATCTCTTAGGTCCACCCTCTCCAGTGAAAGTAGGAGGGTGCTGCAGCTGAAAATACCTTGTCAACTCAAACATTATTCTCTGAACTCGCCCTAGGTTTATCTCCATGAATTGCATAAAAGAAGAAAATTTATCTTGGAACTATTCCCCTTCCTCCTCATATTGCACCAATGGTGCCTCATGTTCCGTGTCTTAAAGTTCATTCCGGGCCATACGCCTCGGTCTATCCCTCAACAAGCATCATGGAGGTATATCTCTACAAATCCAAACACACATTTTAGGTCTCATATGGAAACCTTATAACATTTACGTAAGGGAAGAAACTAACACCAGAAGTTTCTACATATCCTTTATCCCTTTTCTCGCCACACAGTAAACACCGAGGAATTATAACTTCCCTAAACCATCCTACTCCTTGGTCTTGGTTAAAAAGGGTACATTCATTCTCATTAATTAATCCAACCATTAATTAATCACATATCTCAAAATAATTAATTCAAAAATTAATTAATTAATCAAAATCATTTTATCAATCAGGGTTCTCATTAGACAACCATTTATTCTCATTTTGCATCATTATTTTAATCTCACAACAAGGAAAAGATGTTCAAGTTAAAAAACTTACCCATAACCCATATTCCTATGAGTTCCTAGAAGGATAAATGTCATAACAACCCTGAGTGCCAAGAATCATGCATGTAGACTCAAGTATCATGCCTATTTAGGCCACAAATAAAAATTCAACAACTTTCAAAACAAATATCACATCACACAATAAGTCCATCACCCAAGGTGAAATAATATCTAACTCTGAAAAAAAACAAAAATCACATTAATCCCACCTTGAGTACTTAGATTTTACCCCCGTACATGGATTTGCAACTCCCACGAATGAGATCATTACCAAGACATGACTCTTCCTTGTATCCTGTATACCTTTACCAAAATAGTAATACAAAAGAATAAGAGAAAAAAAGAAAACTCCTCTAATACCACTTTGTGGCATCCCGACCTGGGTGCTGCAAAACGGTGCCCCGAGAGGGTTGGCCACATGCCCTCAAGCACACCTCTCCGTATGCCAGAGGGAGCCAACTAGCAGCGAGGGTCTTCTAAGTCAATACTGGGGAGACTATACCCTCTTTAATCAGAATAAAACACTAATGGAAGTAAATAAAAATAACCAAGTGCAGAAGTGTATAAATAACCAGAATAATACCATGTCTTATGATAACCAAAAAATAAAAATACTATACGAAACTAATAGGTAAAACATGATGTGACATTGAAAATGTTAAGTGTCTACAATGAAACTAAAATTAAAGACCCAATGACTCCCAAGAGGATCCTAAACCACATCCAGTTCTCTCTCCCATGATCTAATACCAAACAACAACCTATCCCAAGGCCTTGCCCTTATCATGTCATGAAATAACAAAGTATACTCTAGTGATGATCAGGCGGGCCGAATAAGGTGTCAGTATGACTCAGTAGGCCACCACCAATGGTGTCTAAAACAAGTCCAGTCAAAAGATAGTTTATGCAGTTTTATG
Source organism: Viscum album (assembly GCA_963277665.1). Lineage (NCBI taxonomy): Eukaryota > Viridiplantae > Streptophyta > Magnoliopsida > Santalales > Viscaceae > Viscum > Viscum album. The sequence goes on along the minus strand of OY728121.1, from coordinate 1,398,049,009 downwards.
AAGCAATAAATACAATGCATAATTAAATAGTTATCACATTGGCATTTAATATTTAATAATCACATTAGGTCTAGTTTCAATTCAGGTTTCCCATTTGAATCATAATTAATTATTATCATTCAATTGGTGTCAGTTTCCATTCCTAACACCCTAAAATCTTGTTGAGTGTAGGTTATCATGCCAATAACTCCTTTTTTCATTCAGTTTAGGTCATCATGACTAGAACACCATAATCTCAAGCTTGGATAATTATTGGGGAGGGAGGCCATGTCTATGTACCAACTTATAATTGGTCTATAAATCCATGTATATCACCGAAAAAATCTCAACCATTTAATCATTAAATAATTCACAAGAATTATCCACATCATTCCAGTACTAATTTGACGATTAGTTAATCAATTAATAGGCCATTAGTTAACTCAACAATTAACTAATCACGTAATCCATTAATTATTTAATTAATTAATTAATCAATCAACACAATTATAATTCCATAATTAATTATTCATAATTAATTATCCATATCAAATCTCAACTTGTCATAATTAATTATTAAAATTAATTATCTTTGATCAACATCATGGAACATAATTAATTCTCACAATTAATTATCTTTCTTAGTCAACATCATTTCATAATTAATTTCCCCCAATTAATTATCTTATCACAATCAATTCAATATCTCAATTATAATATTTATTTGGGTAACCCCCTTTATTTTTTCCATGATTCAATTATCAATTAATCACCAAGGCAAATCTGAAGTCAATTCCACCTTCCCAATTACTCCAATTTAGGAATTCAATTATCAAGTAAATCTAGAAATATATAAACTCACATTCAAATATCAAATTCAAGATTATGGGAGTTATATTTATACCACAAACCTCGATTTATAGGTGGATGTTTTCCCAGTGTAAATCCCCAAAATCCGAGTGGCATAATGTCTTCTACCAAGCTTCGGATCTAAATCCCTAAACCAAAATTAAGTTCAAAGGCATCAAGATCTTTCAAAAGTAGATATTGATGCATGATACTAGATCTAGATCACAATTCATAGGTTTAAATCCATAAAAATGGGGGATATAATCCATGAAAAGATCAAGGAAAGATAGAGGAATAAATAGGAGAAGCAATAGGATGAAATCCACTTACCAGGAAGAGAACAGATCTTTAATCCAGGATTCTGATCTCAATGAACAGTGTTCAAATCACCATGTAATCCCTTTATAAGGCTCCTAAATCACATAGAATTTTTCAATCCCAAGCCAATGTCAAAATATGGGAGTCTAGGTGGGTTTTAGTGGTTTTAAAAATGATTTTTGGATATTAAATTCTATACGCATGGTTTTCTAGGCAGGGCTATACATTTAGGGAAAACCATGCGCCAACTATGCAGAACCCTCTGTCTATGTTTTCATGGTTATCACTATTTGGTTGCAGGGTTAGGCAAACCATGTTCCATCCAAGTGGACCTCTATTTCTAGTTTTTCACGGTTGGCATTGTTTAGACACATGGTTTGTCAAACTGTGCACAAATCGCGTGTAGCCCACTTTCCATTAGTTTTTCTTAAAATTTCACCCAAACACACCCCAAGACTCTAATCCAAATCAAAGATACTTATAAGATTAAAAAAGTTCCATAAAATGAACCTAAGATGACTCCAGAAAAAGGATGGGATCTTACAAACAAAAGTTATCATGATTATATAAGGTATAATCAATATGATAGAGTAAATAATAGAAAAAACATGTCATTTTATCAATAACTCGAGTACAAAATGGATCCATGGATAATATCAATGAAATAATACCATGGATAATAATAACCAAATTATTAATGAATGAAAATTTTAATATTATATTTCATGATGTCAGACATTATGATATCTATAATTTTAATATCTTTCAACATGATAATTTAAGTTATGGGTAGGTATACACTAAAAAACTATTTAATTTGGCACTGATGCAACTCACGAGACAAACGACGCATCGAGGGGCTATCTATAACCATGATCCACCCTTCATTTAATTTTTAATGAATTTATCATCTATTAAATGAAAAATTAAATTCATAAACATTATCTATTATCAATAAATATTAGTATTAAGTAAATAATATGTATTTATAAATATTTTCCCCGGTCAATCAGATAAATTTCATAATTAAAAAATATATGTAAAAATAGTATAATTTTTAAGAAATAATTATATTAATGATACAAAGAATATGGATATTTAATAGATTTTTAATGTATAATGATCACAATAAAGTGGATGCTTCAATTAAAAATTTAGTGACCACAAAATCAATAAGGGATAATAGATGACAACATGTTCATTGTATATTTAGGTTTTATAATTAGATAATGTCCATTCGAAGAATAATGGAAATGAAATAAAAATATTTAAATAATCTTTCATTTAAAATATTTTTTTAAAACAATTGAAAATGTGTAGAAGAGACTAAATTTCATAAAATGGTTTCAGTGGTGAGGAATTTCATTAACACCGTATATGTTAAAAAAATTCATTTTGACTTTTTATAAGGAATGCTTAAAGATAAACTTTTAGAAAACATTAGAAATATTCATTTAATAGATTTTAAGAATTCAAGGATAACTTAAAATTTCCTTAATAATTCAATTTATTAATAAAAATGACACTTTTAGAATAATTTTGAAAAATATGGATATAGAAGAAAAATATACCCGATTAAAAGGGAAACAAAATCAGTTTTTATTTAAAAAATTTATTTTATCATTTGAAGTGCCAAATATATTAAAATTTCGAATAAAATATGTAAACTCCTTAAATTTATGGATTATAATAAAATTATTGGAGCTTATTAAGGATAAATGATAAGATTCCTTCAATGAAAATATAAGCAATCCCAAAAGAAATGGATATTGTAAAATAAATTCTTACATATTTGGTAACTTTTGAATTATAACACATTTAAAGAATAAACTTGAATTAAAAGATTAATCATCATGAATAAATAGTTATTCATATTAAATATATCAAATGGGAATCAAATACACCATATAAAAGTGAATAGGTGCATAATAAATATTTTTCAACGGAATGGAAATGTAGACAAAATTCATTACCCTATGCTTCCCTTTAGTTAAATGCGATCGAACCTTCTTTATAATGGTTATAAACATGATATTAATTTTTAAAATAACCATATTAACATTTATAATATCATATATTATTATCTTATAACATCTTATCTCCCGTTCATTAATAATATTTCATTATTTCTATTGTTTCTGGTGTTAACTGCTTCGTTTTATCATACATGCTTTGTCATGGAAGTTACGGTTCTTGTGTAAATTATATAGTTACATAATATAAAAAATCATAATAACATTTTAAACACAATATTTCTCATTATATATATATATTTTTAATCATTCTTGAAAGTTATACATGGATAAATAATCACATTTCTTCGTGGAGTTGGTAGGCCATATGTGTGCATAAGCGACATTATCACTTCCTTAATGAGTGAAAGGGTAAGAAAATGGATGATATATTAAAATTTTAGAATAAATACCATTTCATAAGTATAATATATATATATATATATATTCAGTATTTCCATCAATATTACTATCCATGTGAGTTGGTGATGGAAAACAAATTACATCTGTTCACGTGGCAGTAGTCCTCTGTACACACGAGTGATGTTTTTGTTTCCTATTTTATGGAGAAGAAGATGGATAATTAATATTACATAAACATAATAACATATTAGTATTTTGGAGATTATTTTTTAATTATATTTTAATTTTTAATAAATAATTAAATCATTTAACATAATAATTAAAAAGAAAGAGCTTGGTGAAGACAATTACCTTTGCTTCGAAGAACCTCCTTTAGACCACTTATTAAGGACAATAAGGTTCATAGTTTTGGAATAAAAAATTACTAGAATGCATATTATGATATTGGGGATATATTTTGGTAGGTTTTGGTCAAGATAAGAGGCTTGAGATATGTGAAGAAGTGAGTGTAGGAGGCGCCCTTTTGTAATTTAGGGTAGTGGTACACTTGTAATTTGTCAAATATTTTCAAAAATTTCATTCCAATTTATTAAAAATATTGATTCTAAATTGATAGTATTATAATTTTACAAGGATAAGGTTGAAATAAAAATGAAAAATTGGGCTTAAGAATATTTTTAGGTTATTTTCACAGTTATATTTATAGATTAACCCCTAGTAAACCCGTTTTAACCAAAACCACGGTAACTAGTTTTTTTTTGTTTTTTCTATTTATTATGACAAAAAAATATGCTGAATTAATTACGTAATATTAATTTTTATTATTATAAATTTGAAATAAATTTTATAAAATTTAATTCATGGAAGTGGAATAATTTAATTTAAAAATAAACTTGTAATATGTGTCAACAAATGGCTTTTAAGAAATGCATTTTTCTTGCATAAGATGATCTTATATTAACTGTATGACGAGTAATCAGAATTATATGGATTTAAATTCATATATTTATATATATAATCTATAAATTTCATTTTAATTAGTCAAAATTATATATTATTTTAATTAATTAAAATTAATATACATAATTCCTTAAAAAAAAGCAGTTTTTTAAAAAAACAGTTTTATGGAAAATATTCCTTTTTACCTCCAAAAAATCTTATATTTATTTCTATAAAATTGATATAAAATGAATATTTAATTATAAATATTATAAAATATTATTATAAATATTTGTAGGATTTATTAAATACTACATTTTTATTTATTCAAAAAAGATTATTTCTAAGTGAAACTTTCAAAAATCAATTTTTAGCTTATTTTGACAAAGTAAGTTCAAAATTGATATTCATTAAATTAAATTATAATTTTCATGATAATAATTATTAATATGAGATTTGTTTTATAGTTTTATCAAAACATAATTTTTTCTTACTATAATTGAATATTGGGTGTTACATTCTTCCCTCTTATAAAAATTTTATTCTCAAAAGTTTTATGGATATTACTTTCTAAAAAATGAGGGTGGTTCGTCACCCTAAAATCTTTTGATTCCCACATTTATTCCTTCATTTTATGATTTCTCAAAAGTACCTTTTCCATTCAAGTAATTTTATTTTTCAATTATTTCTCTATAGTTTTAAGAATTTGGATGGACTCTTCATAGTAAGATATATCAGGTTCCGATGCTATTTCTTTAGAGGTGAGCACATGCGTTTGGTTTAACATGTACTTCCTTAATAATTATATTTGGAAAACATCATGTAATTTAGAGATACTTTGTTGTATTTAAAAATGGTAAACCATATATTAAATTATTTCTAGAATTTCAAGAGGTCTGATGTATATGGGACTCAGTTTCCCTTCTTACCAAACCTTATAACACCCTTCTGTGGAGATTTCTTCAATAAAACATAATCTACCACTTGAAATTAAAAATAATTCCTTCTTTTATTACCATAAATATTATTTATATTTTTATTTACTTTAATATGAGTATGAATAGTACATTCCTTTTTCATTGTGTCCTCAAAAAGTTTGGGGCCTACATGTTTTCTTTTACCAACTTCATCCCAAAAAGTTGAAGTATAACATCTATTGCTACATAATGATTCATATTGTGAAATTTGAATAATTTAGTGGTGACTATTGTTATAGTAAAACTATATCAAGGGTAAATAATTATACCACATACCATTAAATTCAAGTGAGCACAATCTCAATTGTTCTTCTATTTGAATAGTCCTTTTAAACTATCCATTTGTTTGAGGATGGTAAGTGGTTCCCAAATGAAGTTTAGTATCAATAGCATTTTGAATAATCTTCAATAATTTTGATATTAATATGGGATCATGATTAGACACAATTTAAATAGGTGAAAAATGAATGATTACAACTTCATTAATATAGATTCATGCAAGGAACTCAAGAGGTAAATCTTTTATAATAGTAAGGAAATGTGCATATTTGGTTAGGTGATGAACAATAACCCATATTCGATCATTATTTTTAGGAGTATTTGGTAGTCTAGTGATAAATTATGTAGTAATATAATCCCATATTCTCATAGGAATAGATAGAGGTTGCATAAATCCTCTCAGATACTGTCTCTCAACCTTCAATTGTAAACAAATCGATCATCTTAAACACAATCTTCAATTTACCACTTCATGTTATCCCAAAAAAAATGTTCCTTAAAATCCTTATGCACCATGGTTCTACTAAGGTGTATAAAGAAATTAAATCTACGAGAATAATTCAACAATTCCCCTTTTAACTTAAGTATATATGGAACACAAAATCTATTTCCAAATTTTAGAATTCCATATGCACAAATGAAGACTACCAATTTTCTATCATTCACAAAATTAATTTTCTTTTGAAAAATTTCATCACAATGTTGAGGAATTTTTACCTTTTCCATTAAATATGGTTTCACAGTCATTTGAAAATGGAGTGATATCTATAATTTCTTAATAATTCCCATAACCATATTTACTAGATCCATGATCTTAAGATCCCTTTCAATACTCATTTGGGTCAGAACTCCCTAATATTTCTTGCTCAATACATCTTATACATTATTTTCCTTCCTTGGATGATAGTGTATTGATAAATCATAATACTTGAGTGATTCAATCCATCTCCTTTGACTCATATTGAGATATTTTTGTAAAAGGATCTATTTTAGGCTTTTAGGGTATAGGTCTTTGTATATATCACATATTTCACCATAGAGATAATGTATCTATATATTCAAATCAATGATTATGGATTACAGCTCATGATATTGAGTTGGATTGTTATGTTCAAGAGTCTTTAATTATATTAATGGATATGCAATTAATTTATCATTATACATTAGGACACAACCAAGTCTATTCTTTGATTCATGTATATATGTCACAAATCCATTAATTCCCAATGGTAGAGACCAAATGGGATCGTTGACCAATATCCTCTTCAATTATTAAAAACATTATTCACATTGTTTTCTCTATATAAACTCAACCCCTTTATGTGTAATATTGGTTAATGGGTTATAAAATCAAGAAATTTCTTGAATTAATCACCGATAATAACCTACCAAACTAATGAAACTACATACCTCAGGTATGTTCATTAGTGTAGACCATTATTTAACTACCTTTATCTTTTTAGGATCAAGTGATATTCCATACTTGGAGATAATATGACCAAGAAAAGAAACATACTATTTCCAAATTTTTCACTTTCTAAATTTCCTATATAACACTTTTCCTCTAAGGGTCACAAGAATGATCCAAAATTTATTCTTATGGTCCCCATACCTTTTAGGATACACTAAGATATCACCAATGAATACCAAAATGAAATTATTAAGATATTCCTTGAATAATACTTTCATTATATCCATAATAACAGATGGTGTATTAATCAATCCAAATTTAATTACTATAAAATCATTATGTCCATACATTGTTCAAAATGTTGTCTTTCAAATATATTCCTTCTTTACTCACAATTAATGATACCCAAAATGAAGTTAAATAATTGAAAAATATCAACTTACATGAAATTGATTAAATAAGTCATCAACATGTGGTAGATGATACTTTTTCTTTATTAAAATAGCATTGATTTCTTTATAACAGATGCACGGCCTCATGGATTCATCTTTGTTATTAATGAAAAGAACATGGGACCCTAAGGTAAAACACTAGGGTAAATAAAATCCCATATCACACATTTCATCTAGTTGTTTCTTTAACTCCACTAAATCCATAGTGGCCATTCTATAGTGAGTATTTGACATTGGCCTTGCATCGGGGATTAAATTAATGGAAAACTCAACATCACGCTCTAGTGGATGTCTATGTAATTCCTCAAAAAAATACATCAATGTATAGAAAATAATAAATTAAAAGATTTAATTTTATATTTGTATATTTTTTTCAATTCTTTACCAAAAATATTATTTATAAGATCTATTGTGGGTTTATCTTGACATATCTTAGATGTTGATGTCTATGATCTAAAGATAAGAAATTACTCATCTTCATCACAAATCATAAATTCCTTATATTTTTAATAATTGTTTTCATCATATTTTGAAAGACAATCCATACTAAGGATTATATCTAAGTCAATCATAAGTATACTAATAATTTCCACAAATTGGGAATATTTACGTGTCATAATGGGAACTACCTGACACATATTTTTTATAGTGAGATTTCTACTTGGAGTTTTGATTTAAAACTCCATTCTTAAGGTGATAGGGAAATATATAATTTTCTAGGAAAATATAGAATATATAAAAGAGTTAAAGGATCAAAAATCAAATAAATCATTTGTTAAATTTTAGGATTTTATTAATGTACCTGCCACCACATATTTGGGAACTTTAACCTCACCTAGAGTGATCACATATGCTTGGCCTTCTCCCCTTGACCTATTTTATAATATATTTTATTGAAACTTGGGACATTGGTTTTAATAATTCCTCATTTATTTGTATTTTAAAAAGTAGATATTAATGGTATGTTTCTTTCCCTTACATTCATGATAAAAATAACCATTATTATCACAATTATTGTGAACTCCCATTCCCTTTAATCATTTTCTGGGATGCTTCCTTCCACAATTTTCACATGATAAAAATTGATCCATATTATTCTTCTTTTCACATGCATTTACTTTTTCTTGGAATTTAGATGAACTCTTGTAATCTTGATTCCACTTGAATATATAGGATCTATAAAATTATTTATCTTTTTTGATGGTGCATGATACTATTTTATCATATGATGAAAAAGTCTGAGAAACTAGTTTCTTTAAGTGATTTGGATTAATTCCTTAAATGAAATGGTCGAAATTTTATTTATTAGTGTGTATGTAACCCTTATAAAACCTAGATAATATTGTAAAGGTAGAATCATACTCCATAACACCTTTTTCATCCTTTTTATTGAAGCTTAATAACTTTCCATTCATTTCAGTTCATTATTCATGAGGGGGATATTTTTCAAAGAATGTTTCCTTAAAATATCTCCAATACATGTTTTCTATTTCATCTTCCTCCCCAGTATTTTGGATCAATGAACACCATAGATCTCCATCACCATTCAGAAAATATACTACTTATATAACCTTTTTCTTTTCATTTTAGCCCAAGGCCAAAAATATATTTTCAATGGATTTAATCCATTTTAAGCTACCAATGTTTTATAAATTCCACTAAATGATGGGGGATTTGGTCATATGAAGAAATCCAATATATTTGAATCACACTATGGAACAATATGTTTCATCATTTGGGAAAGGTCATTGGTTATAACCTAGGAAATCTTCCCTAATATAGTCATGATCTACTCTGTTCTAACACTAGTTGTATTGAATTGCTCAGAAGAGAAATTTATACCTTGACCACGAGTGTTGATACCATTATTTCTTAAATTACCCATTTCTAAACAATGGAATATACTAGATTATCTCATAAAATTATGAATTTTAAATCATAATGTATAATTCTAGATCTATTGTAACACTTAATATCAATTAAAAATTTATTCATTGTAAATATTAGAATCATAAACTTGGTTTCTTTGGGTATATCTTTAAATCATAATTTTTTTTTCAAATACTTCATGCTGGTTTTTAAATAAAATGTGAAGTAACCAAATAATATCCCCCTGGAGTGTCAAACCAAGTGCAAATTAAGGCCTATTATAATTAAATAAGTGATGATGAAGTCAAATCCCAATGTTTCTTTTTTTGAGTTATTAACCCTAGGTATAACTGTGCTAAAACCACATCTACTTGAAGTATCTAGATAGGGATGTTTTCTTGGGAAAACCACATAATCTCTACCTTATAAAAAATTTAGGATTTTATTAAAAAATTTGATTTATTCTAAATTCTATCATAGGGTTATGTTCGCTAATCTATATTTTTATCAATCTAGTTCCCGTGGTTTCTACTAGACCCACTCTCATACCAACTGTAATGATACCGATTCCAGTAACCCAGATATGGTGTCTACTTTATTAAATTGGTATAGATACAAGATTTATAATCCATAAGGATTGATAATTTTAGTAGTTTTAGAGAACTAGATACATACATGATACCCATTTTACATTAGGAAGTGAATATAAAACATAAAAAAAGAAAAATATTTCCTTCCTTGAAACTCAATCAAAGTATTCATATTCATATCCCAGGTAATGAAAACAAAATAAGGGTGAGATCAAATGATCAGTACGATTATGTTTAATGGAATCTATCTTGCGTTGATAAGGAATATTCAATATTTCTGGGAAAATAACAAAAAGAACATTAAATTTAATCAATAACTTGTGCAAAAAATGCATCCATGGATAATATCAATACAATAATCTCATGGATAATAATAACTAAATTATAAATAAAGGAAATGCTTAATATTGGACATAATGATCTCAAGAATCATGATATACATACCATAAATACCTTGCAATAATAAATCTTAATTTATTTTTCGGTATATACTAAAAAATCCATGGGTTAACATTAATATTTTTAATTCAATAAGAACCAACCCCATGGGTTAAACATTTATAAACCATTATTACCATTCCATAATTCTAGGTACTCTAAGAAGAATCCTAAGCAACCATAAAGGGATACGTAACCAAGAAACTCTATATGAATCAATAATTGGGGAATTAAATACAAATAAATAAGCAACTCATCTATTCAAACCTTTGAATAAATTAATAGTAAAGTTTCTCGGCTTTTAGCATCACAATAGGAAAGAACAGTTTCTACCCATTCCATCATCCCATTGTCATCCATGACACCATGTATCTCTCCATAATAGGCTTCAACTACTACCTCAACCTCAGGTCTACTCTCCCATATCTCATATACAATCCCAGGCTCCTATCACATTGCATATAAAAGATTATATACATATAACACAAAAATTATTCAATAAAAAACATATTCAACATAAAAACATGTCCCTAAAGATAACTCATTCTACCTTTACATGAAAATAGGATCTTACAACACCTAATATAAGGAATTTAACCTTTATAAAAAAAAATAATACTCAAACCCAAGAATTTATCTTTTTTCAAACTACCGATTTTATTACACCAGAAATTAAACAATTAATTTATCATAGGTTACATCCATGGGTAACCTAAGACATCATCTATAAGTGGATATTACAATTATTAAACATTCCCTTCGCATTAATTCCAGTTTAAAAAAACTAGGAGAAGAACCATTCTCAATTAACATTCCTTTTATTACTATTCTTATAAACAGAATCCCATATTTAAGTTACTTTATCCAATTCCATTAACACATGGAAGAACATATTTATTCAAAACTTCATTAAGAACTAATTTTATTTCTATAAAATTACAAGAATATAAGGATTTATTAACATACCTCTTTAGTTCCATGTCCAACTAAATAATTAGAAAATTTACTTTCTTTTCCAATTTTATCAAGTAAAACATCCTCATATAAGTATAAAAAACATTCTAAATAACATAAAATAGGTAGCAAACTATCTAATAAGTCATGAGGAAAACCATTATCATGGTGAAAAACACATGTGATTACCATATCCTTAAACCAATTATCATTATTTAATCAGGTTTAGTATTCATTAGGTTAATTAAACTATTATCCAAAGGGATAAACCATGTTCAATTTATGATGGCACATAAATAAATAGGAGAATTAATGAATCCCCTACCTCAAACTTTTGACATTCGTGAAATGGAAATGGAACACCAACATGAATCTCCGATAATTTCTCCCACAAGGAAACTATGATCTCCCAAGGACATCATGACATAAAAAAACCAAAAAATGAAAAAGGAAACTACATTATAACGATGGTGATCAAACACCATAGCATGAAAAGAAAAATGAGAGGGAAATGACATCAATAAGAGGAAAAACCAAATTAAAATAGGAAGATCATACCTTATATCACCATGGATTTATATCTAGAAGATGGGTCTCAGTCCTAATCTAAAGAGGATTTAAAGGCCTTTAAAATGAACATCGAGGTCCCTAGGGTTTGAGAGGAAGGAGTGGGAGAAAACTGGGTTCGGGTGACTCATGGTTATTTATTGGAAGAGTGATTTTTATAAGAACACATTGAAATACCTTGGATCATGCAACAACCTATTGAAAAATAGGAGGACTATGGTTTAGTGGTATGAGACGACACTTCAACCCCTCGAAAAAACCCGCATCCAATATCCAATATTGGATCCACATCATAGTTTCTATTTATATAGGGGGTAAGGGTGGGGGAGGGACTAAAAATTAGATTACAATCCATGTTGTATCCACCCTTGATTTGGATGTAGCATCAAAACTGGATCCCATGATCCTATGATGCATCCTTCTCACTCAATGCCATAGTGATCGACATCAAGGAAGGGCCTACGTCATAACCAACCACAACAGAACAACTACCCCTAAAAATTTAGTATCTTCAAAACTCATCCCAATAATCCTTAGGCCACAATATGGGTCCCCATGCCATAGAAACCAAGCCTACAATGCAGAACATGGCTCCAAGTTACAACCTTTACTAAAAAGGAAGTGACATGCCCCTTTTTCTCAAATACTCCCCAAAAACTTTGGAACCCCATATTAGTTCCTCTAGAACCCCAAAGACACATAGGAAAGGGACACTGGGATCTATGTCCTTACATTAGATACCTCCCAAACTATTCTCGTCCTCGAGAATTTAAAACAAAACCCATAGTGAAATAAATAAAAGGGATCTCCAAAAAACCACCCCATGAGATACCTATCAAGAATATTTCCATCATAGGATATCAAGTACCTCACTCAAAAGAATAAAGTGAAAAACCTAAAATAAGAACAATCAGCTCCTAAATTATCTCTCGAGGGAGATACCTCTCAAATTAGAGCAAGGCCATAATAAGCTACAAGAGAGAAACCACTACATAAAACAAATAAGTTCAACATCAAAAAATAAGAAATATTACAAGAGAAGATGTAAAAAAAAAAATAGCTTGGGGTATTGATTGAGTATCTGTGATTCACATTACCAGGTACTATAATACATTTAACCATGTATCAATAAGATAATAAAAAATAAAATAACGTGCCCACAAAAGACCTTCTCTTAGTGGTATTCTATCTCTATAGGCCTCTCCTCAAAGGTCTCATCATCATCAACATTGTTGTCCCCCTAATCAATTACATGAGAGTCATCATGAAGATAATAGCGAATATTTGAAACATGGAATACATCATGTATCTAGCTCATATATGGGGGATGTGTTATCTGATACACCACAACTCCAATGCGGTAAAACACATCAAAAGTCCCAACAAATTGAGTATAAATCTTACTCTGACAAATGAACCTTCAATTCCTATGACGAGGAGTCACCTTTAGGAACACATGATCTATAAAATCAAACTCCAGAGGTCTTCTCCTATGATTTTTATTGGACTTATGATGATCCTTCAATTATTTAATCCTTTCATGAATCACCTAAACCCTATTTGTTTTATTCTATATTAGTTCTAGCCTAAGAATTTCTAACTCACTGACCATAGTCCAGTATAATGGAGAATAATATGGTTTTACATAAAAATATTCTAATAGTTACATACAAATGGTGGAGTGAAAACTATTGTTGTTAGAAAACTCAACCAAAGGATGGTGCATCATCCACAAACCTCTAAAATCATGGACATAGGAATGTAACATGTCTTCAAGAGTTTGGATGGTACACTATATCTAACAAGCTATATATTGATGAAAATTAATGATATATCATAGATGAGAGAAATAATCATGCCGAATATCTCTCTATCCTATATAGGTAAAATGAAGATTATGATTAGAGATAATAATCCTCTGAAATCCATGGAGTCTCACTCCCTCCTCTAGATACTTCCCCAACAAAAACACCACTAATATAGACTCTTTAACAGCAATAAAGTTTTGATGATTTCATAAAATTGTCCACTATCACCCATAAAGCATTAAATCCTCTTAGAAATCAAGGTAAATTGGTAATGAAGTCCATTGAGATGTCCTACCACTTCCAACGATGGACATATAATGACCAGAGAAAACCACAAGGAACACGGTACTTGGAATTCATCTTTTGGAAAATCAAACATTGAGAAACAAACTCTACAAGTGTGAACTTAAAAATAAGACATTAAAACTATCCTCTTAAAGATTGTTACATCATTTTCACACCAGGATGTTTGACCAAGGGTGAGATATGGAATTCATAGAGAGCCACATCACAAATTGTAAATGGGATTAAAAGAATCCTCTAAAATAACACTTAGTTTTGTTCATCCTCAGACCAACCATCAGGGGAATCAAATTTTTTTTATCTGGATCTGAAACTCAGAATCCCCTTGCTAGGACTCCTCCACCAGTTTCACAAAATTTGAATTAACCATAATTTGAGAAAGACAACCTCTACCTCCAAACTCTCCCATATCTAGATGAATCACCGAGAGTTCTTCTATAAATCTCCAAGAATATCTAGATTCACATAGAAAATCAATACATTACTTCCTACTCTATGCATTGGCCACTACATTCACCTTTCCTAGTGTATATGAAATCTAGAAGTCATAATACTAAAATAATTCCATCCACAATCACTATCAAAAGTTCATGTTACATAGGTATAATACATACCTCAGGCAATTATGATTAGTAAAAACCAAAAAACACTTGAAAATAAGGTAATTTACTCAATACTTTAAGTAAAACACAACTACTATCAACTTGAGATCATTATTAGCATAATTATTCTTGCGGGGGAATAAATTATGATACCTATAAGAAATAACTAATCTCTTCTTCATCAGAAAAAAATTCAACCCAAGATATAAAGTGTCACATAAAACCTCAAATAGAACTCCCTCTACTGGAAAACAAAGGATTGGAGAACTGACCAACTTCTACTTTAGGTAATCGGAATCTACCTAACTCTGATTAGTCCCTAAGAACACCTGATCCTTTATTGTCAAAGTTGCAGGAGGAGTCACCACCCAGGGTAAATTAGCTACAAACCTCCCATAATAGCCTGTAATACCAAGGAAACTCTATAACGTTTCACTAGTCCTTGGGATTTGATAAGAAATAACTACTTAGATATTTGATGGACACACAAATGCTCCCTAATGGGACACAAAATGTCCCCTGAAATGAACTTCATGAACCCATAAGTGACACCTTGAAAACTCCCTAAATCACTTCTGATGATGAAGAACTCCCAAAAATGGCATGAATATAATTTTCATGCTCTTTCTTAGATTTTAAGTATACAAGGCTGTTATATACTAAAACCACTATGAACCGATCTAGAAAATCCCTGAACACTACATTATTTAAACCCATGAAAATTGTTATGTTGTTCATTACACCGAATGATGTCAAAATAAACTCATAATTCCTATGAAAACACCAAAAAGCTGTCTTCAGAATATTATCATATTTCACCCGCATCTGATGATATCCTAACCAGAGATGGATCTTCAAGAATTAACTAGCTTCTTTAAAACAATAGAATAAATCATCAATCCATGTAAGAAGATAGCATTTTTTCACTATCACTTGATTCAAGTGGCGATAATAGATACAAATACACAAACTTCCATCAAACTTCTTCACAAAAAAATTGATGCACCCCAAGGTAACCCACTTAGCCGAAACAAACCCCACAAAAATAGATTATCAATCTATATTCCTAGATCTTGAAACTCAGAAGGTGCCATATTATATAGAGACATCGATATAGGTGAAACAACCAGTTGTAGCTCGATACCAAACTCAATATCTCATTGAGGGGGAAACACTACAACATCCTCAGGAAAAATATCTGGGTAATCTTGCACAAACCTATGAAACAACATCGACTGAACCTTAGGTTAACTTAGTATCATCTCATAAAAAAATGAAGATAAGGATAGAACATACCTCTAACCCATTTGAGGGTATTTCTCACCAACAAATACTAATGGCTCTCCATCAACATCATATAAAACAACCATCATCCTATGTAAATCCACAATAACTTTCATTAAATACAACTAGTCCATACTAAGGATGATATTTTATGTCTATATCCACAAACATAGGAAGTATTACCAAGAGAGAAGATAACCTAGAACTAGATCACCATCTCTATATACTTCATATAGGTAAGCTTGACCTCTAACTAGGGTAGTCAATACCAAGGGAACTGGAGGTTTATCCACCTCAAGTATGCAAGAATGGATTAGGAAAAGTGATATGAAATAATATGTATCTTCTGAATCAAAAAAATAATGAACCAATGTTGAAAAAAATAAGAGGGTACCCTAAATTATATATGGATTTCCTAAATCTAGAAATACTAGAACATGAAGCTGACCATGACTAGATCCATGGACTCTCAGACCCAAATAATAACCAAATCCATGGCTACACTCTATGCTTAGAGGATTAAGAGAATAATGGAGATTTTATACACCTACCCATCTCCTCTCTACTGATCCTAGGCTAGAGAATCATGATTTTTATGCCTCAACTGAAACTTCCATAATGGAGGAACCTGAAGTGGAACACTTGGTGCACATAGCCTGTCTAGAAAGGCTATTCAATCTCACTGCTAATGACCTCATCCTCAATAATAAAAATACATGCCTAATCCCTTTTACATGGATTGAGAAATTCCACCCAAGGAGAAATGAGATGATGAGGGATGGGACCTACCCCTTGATATCCAAAATCTCTTCTGTCTTGGAAACTAGGAACCCTAGACCACATCTCTACTTCATGAGGAATCCTATCAAATCCCCTATCATTATAATATAGTTCTCACCAATATTCTCTTAGTGACCTGTGTTCTCTCTAATAACAAAATATATGTCAGAAACATGAATGGGGTGTCTTGGTGTTGGATATATGGACACAACACCTCCTCAAAATTCCTATAACTATTCTCCTCATCTAGAGACAAGTCTGAAGAATATTGCAGAATCGATTGAAAATAAATGCTGAATTCTATCACGCTATAAATCTCTTATCTAAGTGTAAAAAGATCTTGGTGAATGACTGAGTTTGCATTCAAATAAAGAATCTTTACTCGAAATTGGTCTCAGAACATCTCACATGAGGTCTCTAACTCCTCATGATATCTATTGAACAGTATCAACCACTGACTCAATACATTACACAACATCGTCACGAACAATGAAACCCAATACTCCTTTTGAGCATGAATCAAACTAAATGATATATCAAACTCCTCTCACCATTCTTCAATCACTTAGTTAAAAAAAACCCTATTTTTTATAAAGTCTCTATCATTAAAACTCTCAGAGTATCCTCCTCAAAGTCTCATCATCATCGACCTCTACACTATAGTGATTTACTGGTATATCCTATTGAACATATTTGATGTAAACCTTAGGAGGGCATCAACCTGGAGCCATACGTGCAAGATAAAAAAATATTTAGGATCATATTATTATAATATTTAATATTTAACATTAATTAATTAGTTACTTTATTCATTTAAGGTTTAACCGATCCCAAGGTCTACCCATTTCAAAAATAGGTATAAAGAAGAATGATGCATGATCCTTTAGAAGGTCTCTACCCTAAAACTAGTATCAATTCATTTAGCAGTCTCAATTAAATTAAAGGTGCATGCATCAGATCAAAAGAGGTCCTAGATACCAATGACTAATCTGGACTCCCTTGTCCAAATCACTTACTAAACCTTGTTGACACAATTTCCCTACCAACCCATGATGTCCTCACATATACCTAACTCCAAAATCCATCTTATACCTCAACATGAATCTCTAATACCACTATGTCATTGCCCCACCCCCCAAAGTCACCACTCTTGGTTCAATAGTGAAGGGATAGAAATAATGGCCCTTGAGTCCCGCCTCTAGTAGGACCTGAGTTGGGGAATAGTAATGAGGCTAAAATAATCATAAAAATGGGATACATTACCCTCAATAGAGCATATGGAAGAGAGAGATATAATAAAGACACTGATAAAATCTCTCTAAGATAGATAAAAGAAATTCCATGTTTATACTTGCAATTCCATTCAAGACTAAAACAACAAGAAATGAAACTATAATTACCAAAATATAAACTCAACAATGACCACGAAGCCCAAAGATCTGCTACAAAACCACAAACTAGTAATATTCATCACGATCTCCAAATTTTTGCTGCTAACATGAATTTTTTATATATATACATATAGTGAGAATAACAATATACTTAGTAGGATCCTCCCTAGATCCTATCATGAAAAATATAAAGAAAAATACTAAATCCCAATGAATATAAGTGAAACTAACTCATAACCTAAAAATGTATATTATGTTCCAAGATTCACCATGAATATCTATCACTAAGTATTTCATACCATAGGTCATATATTGTAATAATAAAACAACAATGGTACCTTGAAACTGCTTCCCTACTGGTTTGGCACTTTTTCCTCATTTCATATGTCCTATGCCATATCTATCTAAAGTAATCCATCCCAAAGACAACTAGGCTAAGTATAATAGTATGCAACTTATGCATCACATAAACTCATCATCCCATACCACATCTATGTATAGTAACCAAGTAGTTTCCAAGATCCACCATATCCCATATTCCA
The DNA here is from genome assembly GCA_963277665.1 of Viscum album. NCBI lineage: Eukaryota > Viridiplantae > Streptophyta > Magnoliopsida > Santalales > Viscaceae > Viscum > Viscum album. Next base: position 1,398,030,302 of record OY728121.1, on the reverse strand, counting down.
TGTATCATACATCAGGTATTGTACCTCAAACCATCATATCACATATACTGAGTATGTACCTTGATCCGTCACAACCCATACATGTTATATCTATGATAATACATTATATTATATATATAGAGATACATGTGTTTGAGGTAGTTATAATCCATTATAGACCTCTATAAACATATATGGATAAACTAACTACCATACACATCAACATATAATACTACAAGGATAAGAGATCATGTCTAGAGGGGGTGGTTATCCATCCATCCCTCTCCAACCTATATATTGGGGAAAATAACCTCTTAGATTACAATGGGTGTCAATTTATCTAACCGAAATGGGTGGGGTAGTGTATGAAATCACAAAAATATACAAGATATAATATATCTCACAACCACACTATGAGAATAACCTGGTTCCAGGATCAACTATAGCTATCATCACTTGAACACCAGGATACCACTACTAGGGATTATATATCCTTTAAGAACCCAAGAATTCAAGGAGTTATATTTAAATTAGTTATTTCATTTTTACATTTATCATTTCGTTAAATAATATCATCCAAACTAAATTTCATTAACTATAAATTAATAATGATTTAAACCAGACTTTATTATCCTCATGCGAAGCTGATGCTCTTCAGGTATAATTCAATAGAATCCAAGGTTTTTCATGATTAACATTAATTTTCACATTCCAGTAAGAACTGACCACATGGGTTAAAAATTTATTAGACATTATTATCATTCCAAAAAAATCCTAAGTAACCATTAAGAGATGCATAACCAAACACATACAACTACCTCATATAGTGAGTAAAGGAATAAAGATAAACAAGAAAATCATGCATCCAGACCTTTAAACAAATTCCAAAAGAAATCATCCCTGTTTTAAGAATCACAATAGGCAATCCCAACTTCAACGTGTTCCATAATCCTAGTTCAATCCATGGCACCATCACTCATATCACCATGCATATCATTATCACAAGCATCAATTACCACTAAAACCATGGGCCTCCCTATCCACATCTCATCATCCATCCTAGAATCACATCACATCACATATAAAGGATCATATATATAGAAGAAAGGGATAAAGAAATAAATATAGTCAACAAGGAATCTTGGCCAAAAAAATAAGGCCTTTTGCCTTCTCATGAAAATGGGATCTCATGTACCCAAACACAAGGCATTCACCCTTTATAAACAACATGAAATATTATCCCCAAGAATTTATCTTTACTAAAAAACTAGTTTTTATTTCATATTGAATTAACTAATTCATTTATCATAGTATATATACATGGGTAAACTAAGGCATCAACTATAACAATATATTACAATTATTAAACATGATCTTAACATTAATTGTAGTTTCTAAAAATTGATAGAAGAACCATTATCATTTAACATGACTTTTTTTTATTATTATTATAAATAAGAATCCTAGATTCAAGTTATTTATCCAATTCCATTTACACATGGAAGAATAAATTTATTTAAACATGAATTAAGAATCAAGTTTATTTCTAACAAATTTCAAGAATCTAAGGATTCATAAACATGACTTTTTAGTTCCTTGTCCAACCAATTAATTAATGTATTTACTTTAATTACCAATTTCATAAATAAAATCATTCTAATAAAATCATAACAAAAATTCTAGACAACATAACTTAGTTAGAATACTATCTAGTAAATCATTAATTGAAACATTATCAAGGTAGAAAACTCGTAGAATCGCTATAACCATAAACCAATTTTAATTATTTAATATAGTTAAATATTTATTAGGTTAATTAAAACATAACCCAAAGGGATAAACCATATTAAATTTTAAATTTATCATAAGTGAATATGAGGATAAATTAATCACCTACCTCAAACTTTCTATGTTCTTGAAAAGGAAATGAAAAACCGATGCAGATCTTCAATCACCTCTCCTGTAAGGAAGCTAAAATCTTCCAAGGAAATCATGCCAATAGCACACTAACAAATGAAAAAGGAAAATTTATTAGAATGATGGAGATAAAAATCCATATCATGGAAAGAATAACTTAATGGAAATTAGATTAAATAGAGAAGAAACCATAATAAAAGAGGTAGAACCTACCTCAGATCCCAATAGATTGATCTACAGAATATGAGGATCAATCCTAATAAAATGGGGCATTAAAGTTCTTTGAAAAAAACTTTTATGTACTTTGGGTTTGAGATGAAGGATAAGGAGAAAACTATATTTGAGGGATCATGTGTATTTACAAGAAGAATGATTTTTATAATATCACAAAACAACCACTAAGACCATGCCACATGCTATTGAAAAATAGGAGGAATATGGTGTAGTAGAAAGAAACTATACGATAACCCCCCTTTCAAACCTGTATTTGGGAACCATGGAACACATTTTATTTAGCTGTGGGAGGGACTATAACACAACCTATAGCGACCCGGCCTTTTCTTACATTACTATTACATCATTTCAAAGATAAATAACATAATAGTATTACACATGGAGGATCCAGAGGTTTAGTGTCTTGGGAAAACTAGGACTATACATAACAAGTACAACATCAAGCATAAAAATTCATTTAATCTCTTCTTCTATAGCTTCTTAGTAGCACTTGTCCTCTCCTTAGTACATGTAGCCACCTGAGGATATACATCAAAATGGGTGAGATAAAAGGCCAGTAAAAGGATATATAAGAACAATATAGCATGGGGTGAGCATAATCATGACATAGGAAGAAGATATTGAACATGAGAGGAGCATAAAAAATAAACTTAAAATGTGGCAAAGCATAAAAATGAAACATCATGTCTTAGTGGTTAACTACCACACATACTTGTGAACAAATATAGCATCATGTTCACGCATCATTTCACATTTACTCATGAGATTCATCACTTTACCCAATGCATTGGAGCGCTATATAATTCCGGGCGCACCCGTCACATTTAAACATTCATATTGCGCTATATAATTCCGTGCGCACCCGTCACATCATAACATTATCATTATCATGCTTGCCACATAGAACACATATCAAACATGTACATAAATAACCCATGGAAAGGAATGGGTTTCATCTCATAATAACACATTCATAAGCTTTGGGTTCCCAAAAGAAAGAGGGAACAACATACTTGATATAAGAACCATCAACCTTGAATGAGAGGCAAAATGTGAGATCTTGAAAGAAGAGTTCTTTTGGAAAACATTTTGATGGACATAAAAACCATTGAAAAACATTTATATCCCATAAAAGTAAAGTAAATTATGAAAAAATGATCTTTGAGGAGTAACCATATCAAAAATGGAGTGAAAGAGGGAGAACCCGAAGGAAGAAATTTGGGTTCGAGATTTCCCCTTACCTTGTACTCGAATGCCTCATTCTCTTTAATGTCATGTATAATGACATTATATTAATTAATTAGAAATTACAGAACCTTTTATACATTAATAGGGTTCATTCTGGTTTCATTATTTCATATTATGTTCCTTTGGATGACTTATAGAGTTTAAAAACATTGATCGGGGATGTTCGTTTTCATGGTTTTCTTGAGCGGTCCACTTGTATTCTTAATTTTATGTTTGGGTAGATCAAGGGTAAACATCCAGAACTGATGTTACATGTAATTAATGATATTTCAGAAGCATTAATTATTTTATAATGAGTTATATTAGATCCATGTGGCCGAATTATTAGATAATAATTAAATGAAGATTATTTGGGCTAATTTGAGCGGTTTTTGGATCACAACCAACTCATTTTAACTTTTCACTTAGTAGTATGGCCATAAGTTATTTCCAGAACTTAAAATAGAAAATAATACATATAAAAAATTCTGGTTCAACCATAAAAATAGTTTCATGACCAGATTGAAGGTATAAATGGAAGAAGAGAGCATGTTGTTTTTGAAGGTGATAAATTATCACCACATGAACAACGTTCTCTTTAATAAAATAAAAGGAAGGGGGAAAGGGTGTGGGGTGATATAATATAACATTAGAATCATAATATTACAGTATAGATATAATAATGGATTTACAGAACAATTTGGATGAAGATAGATAGAGAGAGATCAAGAAAGGAACTTGAACTTGAAAGGAAATTAAAGGAGAAGAGAGAGAGAAATTACCTTTAGAATCCTTCTCTTGAGATCCTATTTAAGGAAGCTATGCTTGGTCTTTTGATGAGACCAGAAGCTTTTGGACGTGGGGGATGAGCTAGGGAAGGTGTTTGGGCAGAATTTAGAGAAGTCTTGGAGCTTGAGAGGTGTGAGGAAAAGAGGGAGTGAAGGGTGGCTTTTATAGTGGAGGGGAGAGGGGTTTCCTTAATATAAAATTGATTAGTTTATTAATTTCACCTAAGACAAGGAATAGTGAGTCTTTGATGACTAAGAATAGTAAATTTGACTCATGAATTCGGGACTTGGGTGCTTACATCACTTGTGATGTCAGGAATAGTGGGTTTTAATTAAAATGTATTTATATGATAAGTTAATATATTCTACTATTCATAAAAAATTCATGTATCTCAGAAAAATCCCAAAATTTTACCCCAACCATTTTTCGACGTTCAGAATCCAAAAATGAAGTCCATTTTTCAAAAATAATTTTCTAAATATTATTAATTTAATATTTAATTAAAATCATAATTTACTTAAAAAAACAGTTTTTAAAATTAAAACTGATTTTGCAATTCTTTAAAAAATTACTTAGGGTCTTATAAAATTATCTAAAAACTATTAGACATTGATTCAATAATTTATGAATATGTTTCAAGAACATAAATATTCTTTTAAATTAATTAATTAATTATAATTAATTATTTGTGACTTATAAAATACCAAAAACGTTTACTAAGGTCAAATTATCACTTTCTATGATGTCTAAATTTTATTTTATTATTCATAGGTAATGTTACTCTTATTTACTATTCATAAGGGTAGGTTACTATTCATAAGGGTAGGTTACTATTCATAAGGGTAGATTACTATTCACCAAAAATTATTTTTGTTTCATTAGACTCCAAAAACTATCTTGAACACAACCGTGTATGTTGGATTTTTAAAATTGAAAACATAGGGGTGACAAAATTATTTTTAAAGGTCACTTATCACTTATTAGTTCATTATTTTGTGTTTTTATGACATAGATATAAGAAGGGAATTTTCCATTGGAAAACTTTGGGTCGTTACATTCTTCCCCCCTTAAGAAATTTCACCCTCGAAATTTCACTTTACACAAACAGGTGAGGGTACTTCTCCTTCATCACCTCTTCCGGTTCCCAAGTTGCTTCCTCAAACTTTGGGTTCCTCCACAACACTTTGACAAGGCGGGTTGTCTTGTTGTGTAGAACCTTATCACTTCGGTCCAGAATTTTTACTGGTTGCTCCTCATATGAGAGATCATCTTCTAACTGTACCACCTCTGAGTTTAGTACATGTGAGGGGTCTGGAATGTACTTCCTCAGTAGTGATACGTGAAACACATCATGAACTTGAGCCATATTCGGTGGAAGTGCCAGTCGATAGGCCACGACTCCTATACGATCAAGGATCTCAAAGGGGCCAATGTACCTTGGGCTTAGCTTCCCTTTCTTCCCGAATCGTATGACTCTCTTCCATGGAGATATTCGAAGGAAGACTTTATCTCCAACGTTGAACTCCAATTCCCTTCGACGATTGTCAGCATAGCTCTTTTGTCGACTTTGAGCAGCTTTGATGTGTTTCTGGATGACTTGAACCTTCTCCGTCATCTCTTGAACAAGATCGGGACCGAGTAGTTTTCGTTCTCCAACTTCATCCCAACAGGTTGGAGTTCTACATCACTTCCCATAAAGAGCTTCATATGGAGCCATCTGAATACTTGAGTGGAAGCTATTGTTGTATGAGAACTCAACCGATGGGAGATGTTGATCCCAACCACCTTTGAATTCAAGAGAGCAGGATCTTAGCATATCTTCAAGTGTCTGAATAGTCCTTTCATACTGGCCATCATTTTGGGGGTGATAGGCCGTGCTGAAATTTAATTCAGTACTCAAAGCATGTTGAAGGCTCCTCCAGAATTTAGAAGTGAACCTTGGATCACGATCAGAGACAATCGAGAGCGGAACACCGTGCAATCTCACTACTTCCTTCATATATATCCTTGCAAGTTGTTCAAGGGAGAGGTCTTCTCGAATAGCGATAAAATGGGCAGTCTTGGTGAGTCGGTCAACCACAACCCATATCGCATTATTTCCTCTTGACGTTTTCGGGAGACCCATGACAAAGTCCATAGTAACATTTTCCCATTTCCACTTGGGTATAGGCAATGGATGCATCATAACTTTGGACTTTTGCCGCTCAGCTTTAACTTGCTGACATATCAAGCACCTTGATATATATTCCGCAATCTCCTTCTTCATGTTATCCCACTAGAAGTGTTCTCGGAGATCACGATACATCTTGGTAATTCCAGGATGAATAGAGAAAGTTGAGCTATGTGCATTATCCAATAGCTCCTTCTTTATTCCAGGTGATGAAGGCAAACAAAGCCGCGTTCCAAACCGAATCACACCATCATCGTCGATATGGAACTCTTGCAGCTTCCCTTCCTTTACTTCATTCACCCTCTTTTGTATCTCTACATCATCCCTTTGTGATTCCTTAATCTTCTGTTGGATGGATGGTTGCGCAATCATTTGGGAAAGGTAGGATATATCCCCTGCCCTTACGATTCCCAAATCCATCCTTTGCATATCCAAGAAGATAGGGTCTTTCTCAATCCTCAACATGGATAGAGTAGCAGGTTCTTTCCTGCTTAGAGCATCAGCTACCTTGTTCGCCTTTCCAGGATGATAGTGAATAGAGCAATCGTAATCCTTGATTAGCTCTGAACATCTCATTTGACGCATGTTGAGCTCCTTTTGTGTGAATATATACTTTAGGCTCTTGTGGTCGGTGTATATGTCACACTTCTCACCATAAAGATAGTGACACCAGATTTTTAAGGCAAAAATCACGGCTGCCAGCTCTAGATCATGCGTCTGGTAGTTCTGCTCATGGATCTTCAACTGTCATGAGGCGTAGGCTATCACATTATCATTTTTCATGAGTACACAACCCAAGCCTTTCTTTTAAGCATCACTGTATATGACAAAACTTTCTCCACTTTTCCTTAGTGTGAGTACAGGTGCAGTGATCGGCCTTCTTTTTAGCTCTTTGAAGCTTCCCTCACATTCTTCCGTCCATACATACTTTACCACTTTCCTTGTTAACTTAGTTAGCGGGCTTGACAATCGTGAGAAGTTTCTCACAAAACGTCGGTAGTACCCAGCTAATCCAAGAAAACTACGGATTTCTGTGACACTAGAGGGCCTGGGCCATTCTTCAATTGCCTTTGTCTTTGAAGGGTCCACATAAATTCCCTCGCTTGTGATCACATGTCCTAATAACGTGACTTGATTCATCCAAAAGTCACACTTTCTGAACTTGGCGTACAACTTCTCCTTTCTCAATGTCGCCAAAACAAGTCTTAGATGTTCTTCATGTTCCTCCTTGCTCTTGGAGTAGATGAGAATATCATCGATAAACACTACCACAAATTTTTCAAGGTAATGTCTAAAGACTCTATTCATCAAATCCATGAAGATTTCAGGGGCATTAGTAAGTCCGAAGGGCATCACCAAAAACTCATAGTGCCCATACCTTATACGGAAGGCAGTCTTCTGAATGTCTTCCTTCTTCACCTTTACTTGATGATATCCAGAACGAAGATCCACCTTTGAGAATTATTGAGCTCCTCTTAACTGATCGAACAAGTCATCAATCCTTGGGAGAGGATACTTGTTCTTTATGGTGATCGTGTTGAGTTCCCAATAATCGATACACAGCCGCATGGTACCATCCTTCTTCTTCACAAAGAGCACTGGCGCACCCCAAGGTGATGCACTAGGGCATATGAACCCTTTGTCCAGATTCTCTTGCAGCTGCTTCTTTAACTCCTCCAGTTCGATAGGAGCCATCCTATATGGGCACATAGAGATAGGAGTAGCTCCGGGTATGAGTTCAATTGAGAACTCTACCTCACGATCCGAGGGAATTCCGGGTAACTCTTTGGGAAATAAATCGCCGTATTCCCTTACGATGGGCATTTCCTCAAGGTTGGAACTTTCCTTTGACTCAAACATTTGGGCGAGGTATGCTTCTTCATAGGGAATCATAACCCACACCATTGAAGGATTTCTCAAAGGAGATTCATGATCTTCCTTTCATTTTTAGAGGAGCATGGTATGGTTTGGAATATGAAAATATATTTCCTTTTCCCGACAATTGATATGTGCTGTATATAACGAGTGCCAATCCATTCCCATTATAGCGTTGAATTCCACCAAGGGAAGTATTATGAGATTTGCCAGAAAAATCTTCCCACATACGTGAATAGGAGAAGAATCAAACACTTGGGTTGAAATGATTGCACCACTTGGTGTTTTTACAGATATCTCTACTTCAAGGTTTCGGGGCTTCGATTCTATAGCTCTAGCAAACTTGCAAGATATAAAGGAATGCGTAGAACCCGAATCAAATAACACTTTTGCTATTCTTGAGTGAATAAGAAGTGTAACTTGTATGACTTCATTATCATGTTCCACCTCCGCAGTAGTGATGGCATAAGCCTTCCCTTGTTCCTTTGGCTTTGGTGGTTGTTGGCGCTGATTACCCTCGAAAGCTCGAGGTTTAGTGCACTGGTTTGAATAGTGCCCTAGCTCCTTACAGTTGTAGCATTGAACCACGAGTGGTTCTCTCCTTTCATCGGCTACATTATCCTTCCTTTTCATGTCTCTTCGACACTCGTGAGATAGGTGTCCTTCTTTCCCACACTTGAAGCATTTCCCCGTCCCTTTGAGGCAGTTCCCATTGTGCAACTTCCCACATTTTTGGCAAGTGGGTCGTTGTGTTTTCTTCCCATATTTATCACTAGATCCACCAGCTTGAAACTCCATCTTTCTTTTCTTATCACTATAGCCATGGGACCATTCTCCAAACTCCATCTCTACTTTGAGAGCGCACCGAACAACTTCTTCATAACTCCCAAAGTCTCGAATTGCAAGAGCCTTTCGAAGATGTGGTTTTAATCCACTAAAGAATCTATCAATTTTGCTATCATTGTTGATAACAAAACCCGAAGCATACCTTGAGAGCCTTGTGAAATTTGCTTCATAGGGTGTGACAAATTCTCCTTCTTTTTGCTTGAGCTCTATGAATTCTCTCTCCATCTTCATGTGAAGTGTTCGTGGGAAGTACTTATCAAGAAACATTATCTTAAAGTCTTCCCATTCCATCTCTTAAATTTCCTCCCTTGGCTTGGTGTTCTTAATCAAAGCCCACCATTGATCAGATTCTCCATCTAGACGATAAACGGATAGAGTCACCTTCTCTTTCTCGGAACAGTTAAGAACAGAAAAGATCTTCTCCATGGAGTTGACCCACTCTTCCGCAACTAGTGGATCAGAAGATCCACAAAACGTCGGTGGTCGTTGCCGCATAAAACATTCGATAGCTAGCTGCTCCCTCTTTGGTGAAGGAGGACGTTACCCATTATTATGGTTATTATTCATAACCCGGGATAATTGGGTATGCATCGCCATGAAGTTTTGAACTCCACCTCCAAAATCATTGGGGAGGTCGTTCGGGAAATCGTTGCATTGGCCCTCACAAGAGTTGTTGGCCTGATTTCTCATGGTTCCCACCATTTTCTAAAATAGAAAAGGTTAGAACAAAACATAAGTAAACAAGTCATGAATAACTTATCCTTTTAAACAATTATACCAAAAACATAACATATGGTATCCCTAGGTAAATATCCTTGTGAGCATATTTGTACTTAGTCTCATGATAGAGGTTTTCTTTAGGGTTCACTAATCCTAATTCCCAAATTAACTAAACCTTTCCTTTGATACCAACTATAGCGACCTGGCCTTTTCTTACATTACTATTACATCATTTCAAAGATAAATAACATAATAGTATTACACATGGAGGATCCAGAGGTTTAGTGTCTTGGGCAAACTGGGACTACACATAACAAGTACAACCTCAAGCATAAAAATTCATTTAATCTCTTCTTCTATAGATTCTTAGTAGAACTTGTCCTCTCCTTAGTACATGTAGCCACCTGAGGATATACATCAAAAGGGGTGAGCTAAAATCCCAGTAAGAGGATATATAATAACAATAAAGCATGGGGTGAGCATAATCATGACATAGGTAGAAGATCTTGAACATGAGAGGAGCATAAAAAATAAACTTGAAATGTGGAAAACCATAAAAATGAAACATCATGTCTTAGTGGTTAACTACCACACATACTTGTAAACAAAGCTAGAATCATGTTCACGCATCATTTCACATTTACTCATGAGATTCATCACTTTACCCAATGCATTGGAGCGCTATATAATTCCGGGCGCACCCGTCACATCATAACATTATCATTATCATGCTTGCCACATAGAACACATATCAAACATGTAAATAAATAACCCATGGAAAGGAATGGGTTTAATCTCATAATAACACATTCATAATCTTTGGGTTCCCAAAAGAAAGAGGGAACAACATACTTGATATAAGAACCATCAACCTTGAATGAGAGACAAAATGTGAGATCTTGAAAGAAGAGTTCTTCTGGAAAACATTTTGATGGACATAAAAACCAGTGAAAAACATGTATATCCCAGAAAATTAAAGTAAATTATGAAAGAATGATCTTTGAGGAGTAACCATATCAAAAATGGAGTGAAAGAGGGAGAACCCGAAGGAAGAAAATTGGGTTCGAGATTTCCCCTTACCTTGTACTCGAATGCCTCCTTCTCTTTAATGTCTTGTATAATGACATTATATTCATTAATTAGAAATTTCAGAACCTTTTATACATTAATATGGTTCATTCTGGTTTCATTATTTCATATTATGTTCCTTTGGATGACTTATAGAGTTTAAAAACATTGATCGGGGATGTTCGTTTTCATGGTTTTCTTGAGCGGTCCACTTGTATTCTTAATTTGATGTTTGGGTAGATCATGGGTAAACATCCATAACTGATGTTACATGTAATTAATGATATTACAGAAGCATTAATGATTTTATAATGAGTTATATTAGATCCATGTGGCCGAATTATTAGATAAGAATTAAATGAAGATTATTTGGGCTAATTTGAGCGGTTTTTGGATCACAACCAACTCATTTTAACTTTTCACTTAGTAGTATGGCCATATGTTATTTACAGAACTTAAAATAGAAAATAATACATATAAAAATTCTTGTTCAACCATAAAAATGGTTTCATGACCAGATTGAAGGTATAAATGGAAGAAGAGAGCATGTTGTTTTTGAAGGTGATAAATTATCACCACATGAACAACGTTCTCTTTAATAAAATAAAAGGAAGGGGGAAAGGGTGTGGGGTGATATAATATAACATTAGAATCATAATATTAAATTATAGATATAATACTGGATTTACAGAACAATTTGGATGAAGATAGATAGAGAGAGATCAAGAAAGGAACTTGAACTTGAAAGGAAATTAAAGGAGAAGAGAGAGAGAAATTACCTTTAGAATCCTTCTCTTGAGATCCTCTTTAAGGAAGCTAGGCTTGGTCTTTTGATGAGACCAGCAGCTTTTGGACGTGGGGGATGAGATAGGGAAGGTGTTTGGGCAGAATTTAGATAAGGCTTGGAGCTTGAGAGGTGTGAGTAAAATAGGGAGTGAAGGGTAGCTTTTATAGTGGAGGGGAGAGGGGTTTCCTTAATATAAAATTGATTAGTTTATTAATTTCACCTAAGACAAGGAATAGTGAGTCTTTGATGACTAAGAATAGTAAATTTGACTTGTGAATTCGGGATTTGGGTTCTTACATCACTTGTGATGTCAGGAATAGTGGGTTTTAATTAAAATGTATTTATATGATAAATTAATGTATTCTACTATTCATCAAAAATTCAAGTATCTCAGAAAAATCCCAAAATTTTACCCCAACTATTTTTCAACCTGTAGAATCCAAAAATGAAGTCCATTTTTCAAAAATAATTTTCTAAATATTATTAATTTAATATTTAATTAAAATCATAATTTACTTAAAAAAACAGTTTTTAAAATTAAAACTGATTTTGCAATTCTTTCAAAAATTACTTAGGGTCTTATAAAATTATCTAAAAACTATTAGACATTGATTCAATAATTTATGAATATGTTTCAGGAACATAAATATTATTTTAAATTAATTAATTAATTATAATTAATTATTTGTGACTTATAAAATACCAAAAACGTTTACTAAGGTCAAATTATCACTTTCTATGATGTCTAAATTTTATTTTATTATTCATAGGTAATGTTACTCTTATTTACTATTCATAAGGGTAGGTTACTATTCATAAGGGTAGGTTACTATTCATAAGGGTAGATTACTATTCACCAAAAATTATTTTTGTTTCATTAGACTCCAAAAACTATCTTGAACACAACCGTGTATGTTGGATTTTTAAAATTGAAAACATAGGGGTGAAAAAATTATGTTTAAAGGTCACTTATCACTTAGTAGTTCATTATTTTGTGTTTTCATGACATAGATATAAGAAGGGAATTTTCCATTGAAAAAATTTGGGTTGTTACAAAACCTATAACCCACACCACATCCACTACTAATTTTGAAGTGTCCTCAAATCTAGCTCCTGTGACCCTATGTTGCAGCCTACTCACTTCCTGCCATAGTGCTCGACACAGGGGAAGGGCCTATTATGTATCCAACCACTATAACCTAGCCACCCCTAAAAATGAATTAGAATAAAATTTCATCCCTAAGATAATTTACATCGTAGTATGATCCTCCATGCCACAAAACCTAGGATTGTGGTGTAACACATGGCTCCAGGCTTCCACGTTGCCTAAAAAGCCAATGACACCCCTTTTCCCCCAATCACTCTCCAAACACCTTGGAACCTCATCCAGGTGCCTCCAACAACCCAAAAAAGGAAAGTGATTACTAGATCGGGGTTCTTATAGGATTTTTAAACACTTTAATTTTAGAAAGTAATGATAAAATACATCCATTAAGCAGTTTAAACACCACAAAAAAACATGTGGTGAAAACAGATTTAGTCTCAATGAAAGGAAATTGAGATAAGAAATCCCTAACTTTATCTCCCAATATTCACATATGTTATTTTACTCATATGTAATGAACTTATATTAATTTGTTTTCTTAAGAACCTTTTCTAAGATTAATACCTTATTATTAAACCATTTAATTACTTTATTTCAAGGAAATATTTAATTATGTAATCAGTTAAGTCCACACCAAGTGTTCGAGGATGTTTAGTTCATAATTTCAAAAGGACTTTGGTGTGTATAATGTGGTCAGAGAGTTTATTATTCCATCATATATAGAATAATAATCATTAAATAATTACCATTTATATATATAAAATAAAATTTTAGACTCATCCATGAAATGGAAATTTGAAGAATGAATCACATCGCTTCAAAAAGGTGGCATTTCACACGTATGCACGAGCAAAGTTATAATTTTTTAACAGGTGGAAGGGTAATGTAGAGAACCAAAGCATGACATAAATGGACATTACATTACTTTTTCAGAATACTTAATACATAACGAAAACAGACACCCAAGGACCGTAATAGTTTAGTGTCTTTGGAAACTCGGAAAATAATCTTCTAATCGTGGTGAAAGATCTTCAACATCTCCCATAAAGATCTTCCCCTTTTTGTTTTCTTACCTAAAACCTTTATTTAAATCCTGGGGAAGAGAAAACATATAAATGGTGAGCTCAAATGCTCAGTAAGGGTAATCATAGAGAACATAAAACAATCCATAAACATTTGAATGCAAAAACATGGACATAAAATCTAAACATCAAAATGATGAGCAACGACATAAATATTGGAAGTACACAAAGAATAGATCATAAAGGAACATTAGTCATGATAAACTAGCATGGTAATAAAACATGTAATTGTGGAATCCATTAAGCACATGTTATGATTTCCATAGTATCCAAGACATTGCTGCCCAGACCATCTTAGTGGACAAAGTCCCATTCTGAATCGAGTTCACTCCTCGTTCCAGTCCTGTGACACTGAACCAGATTAACTTACCATTCCAGACATGTCTATCTCATGAGATGTAAATCTTTACCCAATACATTTGATGGAGATATAGGTCCCACCAATCTCATAATGAAATCATTCTTACTTGTGCCACAAAATAAACTTGAAACATTCATCATAACCCAAAGAATAAAATGGGTTTCATAAACATCATCCCATCATCACATAATCCATATAAAACAAATGGATATTTCATCATAAGAAAAGTGAAACCATGTAAATCATAGAGAAATTATACTTGAAACATACACATATGAAATAATTTCATCTTAGATGGAAAATGGTTTTGATAAAACATTTGAAATGAATTCTTGGGGAAATTATACTTTCTTCTTCAAAATCAATTTCTTTTCACAAAACGTCATGAAATTTTTAAAAGAAAGATATTTTGTTGAAAATAGTCATGAAATATTTTGGAGTAAGCTTCATGAAAATAAGGATTTATAAAACCGTATAAATCCTTTCATGCTGTATAAGTTAAAAAAAAATTCTTCTCATACTTTTTCCAGAAAAGTCAAAAAGTTCCTTGTATGGTAAACGAAAGAAAGATTACTTCCATAACACGTGGTAAAAGTAAAAAATGGGTAAAAAGGAATTTAAAAATACATAAAAAAACTTTTAGAAAACATGGACATGGATGATAACAATAACCCCAGTAAATACTTACGAATAATCAATCTCAGATAAAAACGAGATTGGAAAAGTTATCCCTTACCTTAGGTCCGATATGCTTCGTACGTATCCGAACCCCCTATATAATGATTTAAATAATGTCATTTACTTATTAAAGAATCATGTTCATTGTTATGATATCATATATGGTTCACTTATGACTTTATATTACCCGTTCTTTTGTAAGTTCCATGTTAAAGCAGCATTTTGGGTAAAATCGTTTTATTTATCGTACGTGTTTGGACTTGTTGTTCTTGATATTATTAATTATATCCTAATTTAATTAATTCCAGAATGTAAAAAATGATTTATATATAATATATATTCAGAATGTACATATATATATGATAGATCAATAAATGGAATGAAATACACCGTTCATGGAGACGGTAGGCCGTACATACGCATGAATGCTGTTTTCTTTTCCTTATTGAATTGAATGGAATTAAGTAGATGAAATACATATATATATATATATACATAAATCCAGTATCATTATTATGTCATATATTTCATGATTATTTATTATATATACTGTATAATCATTCATGAATGGTTAACATGGATAACGAATCTCATCGCATTGTGGAGACGGTAGTCCGTATGTACGCACGAGCGATGATATCGTTCCCATGATCGTTGAATTGTATTGAAGTGTATATATAATATTTAAGAATCAATATCACTTTAAAATAATCATATATAGTTATTTATTTACACCATTATACCCATCCAAGTAAGGTGGTGGTCCAAAACAGATTACACCACAGCGTGGAGACGGTATTCCGTACGTACGCACGCGTGGTGATTTCGTTTTCCGTAGGATGGATAGAAGGAGAAATAGGGTTGTTTCATATTTATAATAACATATCAGTATATAATTAATACTTATGTCATTACTTTATAATGATACCACTAAAGAAGAATATGTAGAAGAAGAAAGAAACTTGAGAGAGTCAGAAGAAGAAATTACCTCTTCTTCAACGCACCTCCTTTAAGATTCCTCTTATGGAAGTAGAGTTGGTCTTTTGAAAAGACCAGAACCTAAATAATGTTTCTAGGGAAGTGGAGAAGAGAAATGGGCAGGGTTTTTCCGAGCTTCAAGGCTCAAAAGGGTGTGAAGAGAAGAGGGAAGGGGTGCCCTTTTTATAAGGGAGGAGAGGGGAACCTTTGGAAAAACTTAAAATATTATTTTATAATAAAGTCATGTTCAGTTTATAATAGATCCAAATTGATTTATTTAAAAGATAAGGTGGGTATGGGTCGAAATAATCTCATCCAATATAATTTATACAAGTTTAGGTTTCTATTTTAACCTTATCATTTAGATTTAACTTTAAGTTAAATAATTTTACTTTTACAGTGTCTTCTTGTTTTCTTACACTATAAGGTTAATAAACTTACTATAACAAGCCAAACGAACCCCAAGTTGTTTATTATTAATATATATAACCTTATATAAGTCATTTTTCCAAAACATAGATTTTTAGGAACAAAATAACAATTAATAATATAATATTTGTTTTAAATACTATTTTATGTCAATTTTGACACTATTTGGTAATTGATTTTTGTGAAAATCATAACAGAATGATTAGTTCGAAAAAGGTTAATTAAATCAATACTAATATGTCATATTAACCTAGAAAATTAGTGTAATTCATAAAAGGTCTCAAATTTCATTTATTTGAGTATTTATAACATCAATTATGTTAATATTTCATTAATAAGATAATTACTCCATCATCATTGTGTCATAAATAAATTAAATTATTTAATGTCTAAAAATTATAAATAAAATACCATTATGTAGGAAATATTTTTAGATTTCTAATGAATATTTATAGTCAAATTTATATTATGTATAACCCTATATTAAAAATGTTTTAGTTATTAAACCGTGATTTTAACTATTTTAACTATTCTTTAAATAAAATAATATTAAATGTCCTAATCTAATCCAAGTGGGCCTAAATGGTCATATTTTATTCCTAAGGTTGTTTTTGGTCGAATTAAACTTATCCAAAAGAATTAGGACATGTTTTAGGGTAATAATAATATCATTTTTACCCTTAATTACCCTATTTACTTTTAACCGTGGTAAAAAAAAGTAAAAAGTTACTATTCACCAAAAATTATTTTCATCTCATTGAACCACATTTTAGTCCTTGATATTAACCATTTCTCTCGGATTTTTGAAATTCCACTCACAGAAGCGGTAAAATTAAGTTTTATGTAATTTTTTAAGTTTTTCTAGGAGGTGGGTAAAAGACGGTGAAAAGTTCAATAAAATTTTTATATATCTAAAATTATTATAAAATGACTCCAGTGAATTACTTTGAACTTATATAGATATTATGTATCAATTTTGACATAAAATAAATTTAAATAAAATAAATAATTAATTAAATAAAAAGTCGGTTTTTAAATAGTAACCCAGTGTTTTCACTATTCATAAAAAATTGAAAGTTTTCAGAAAAATACCAAAATTTCACCCTAGGATAATTTCGATATTCCGAATCTTAAAATGAAGTCCATTTTTAAAGATAAAATTTCAAAAAGTGGGTATTACTATTCATAACGGTTAGTTTTAATAATATTCTAATAGCATATCATTGTTTAGTGAAACTTGGTATTGCGTATAACACAAGCTATCGAGGAAGGCCACAGTTGCGTGTAAAGCAAGCCAAGCTAGTGTTGTGTGTAGTGAAATATTCCTTTGATGATTTATATAACATAAAAACAAAATATTTCTCATAAAAATCTCGGGTGTTACATTCTACCCCCCTTAAAATGAATTTCGCCCTCAAAATTCATCGGGGTTATAAATGGTTTACTACTCGAAAGTTTCTCTAATCGAAAACCACATCGTAAAAAGGAATACCAAAAAAAATCTTTAAAAACTAAAGTATGAAATGTAACGGTTACCCAAATTAACTGATCACTGGGTTTCCACATAGGAGAACATAGGTGAAAATATGGATATGGAGGAGAAATCTAACCATCATGTTCTGATGGAGAGTGGTAGAGAACATGGCTATGAAAAAGCCAACAATCATAAAGCCATAGATTTCTGATGATCTAAGGTACCATCTGATTCATCGGATATAAGGGCACTAGGACAACATTTTTGGTTTTCAAGATCATTTTGAAGAATTTGAATTAGAAGAAATACTCACTTTATTTCGGTATAATATCACTGTTGTTCGTGCCTTGAACAATTTCCACTTCATCTATTAAAGAAATGAAGTTGAATTTGTCTTCCGTGAAGTGTTAGCAGATCATGCAATAGAATGATAGGTCATTCCGTCTATCTCAAACATAAGGTTAGCAAAAGTTATATACATAAGTCCATATATGGTGAGATTAATCGTATATGGTTCCTAAAATGGACTTATAATTCATCTATCATACCGCTTAATAAAATAAAACTAGTTTCCACTAACCAGGGTCTTCCTGTATGATAGTGGTAGGTGATGAAGGCCTGTCACACTTCGGTTGTGGGTTCGATTACCACAGCCTTGTCCGGCGCGATGGGTTGTCGCCCGTCCTACAGGTTGTCCTTTTTCTAAAACTATACTATTATAACATACCAAAAGTTCTATCCTTAAACAATACTATCTGATATATAACTTAATCCATTCCAACCTTTAAGCTTATAGAAAATACTTCTGTCCAATCTCATAGTGTAAAGAAAATGATTACTTGAAAGGTCACATTACAAGTACGTGAATACAATCATTTATCCCCCATATAAGATATATCTTGCTGGTCACATTCCAAACATGTGAATACCTTAATCGTGTATTCTCTTAAAAAATGAATACCCATTGAATCTTAGTGAAAACATGAATGCTGTCAAAAGTTAACTCTTTCCATATACAAAAATCCAAAAATTTTATATACTCAAACCATGATATAAATTTTTCCTTATATCAGTCATGAGCTCATGAATACTATCAAACATTTAATTTTCTCTTTATCCCTTCATTATGTGCATATCATCTGCTTTCCAAAATATTTGAATCACTTTTTATGGTTACCAGTACCATATAATTATCGAAAACCAAAATAAACCATTACAGAGATATTCCAATGTTCCACAATACTATAAATGAGATTTCACAACATTATTTTGGAATCCCTTTACATAAACTCATAATCATTCCACCACATCGTTGTCAAACTCAACATTTATAATAGTGATCGCATGTGACTTCCCTTTGTCCTTTTCCTTAAGAGGTTTCTCACGTTGATCATCATTAACCCTTGGATTAGGGCATTGATTAACATAATGCTCAATTTCCTTGCACTTGAAGCATTTAAGTGTTGGTGGTGCATTCGCTGCAGTCTCTTCTTTATTCACATCATTAGAAACCCTTTTTCCATTACTTTGACACTCCGCTGCTCGATGAACTTCTTTTCCAAACTTAAAACATTTTCTAGTCCCTTTAAGACAATCTCCACCTTGCATCTTTCCGCACATTGAACATAAAGAAACATTCATCTTCTTTTCACCATTATTCTGAGATTTCTCCTTGAACTCCATATTTCTTTTCTTGTCAAAACCATGAGATGGATATGTTACATCAACTTCTAGTTCTACCTCGATAGCACAACGCACAATTTCTTCATAGCTACTGAAGTCTCTTATAGTTAATTCCCTTCAAAGACTTGGTTTTAAACCACTGAAAAATCGACCAACTTTACTTTCAGGTTGGATGATAAAGCCAGATGTATACCTTGCAAGTCTTATAAAATTCACTTCGTATATACCAACTGATTCATCATCCTTCAGCTTAAGCTCAAGAAACGCCTTTTCCATATTTGTTCGAAGAATATGAGGGAAGTACTTACTGAAAAACAAGTTATTGAACTCGTCCCATTCCATGGATTCAATTTCTTCTTGGGGCCTTGTATTCTTAATAAGATTCCACAATTTATCAACATCACCTTCCAAAAGATACACTGCTAAGATGACTTTGTCATGTTCAGAACATTAAAGAACTGAAAATATCTTTTCCGTAGTACTGATCCATTGTTCAGGAACTAATGGATCAGTAGACCCACTGAATGAAGGTGGAGGCTACATCATGAAGGATTCAACAGAATGTTGCTCCTTCCTTTGATCGTTTTGTGGTCCTGCATGATTTATAGCTTGAGAAAGTTGTGTGAGAATGGCTACAAGATTTTGGATTCCATCTCCCATAATGTTTGGTTGCTCAGGGGGATAATCATTGCATTGCCCGTCGCATTCCGTGTTAACACGGTTCCTTCGGGTTCCAGCCATTAACTAAAACCAAGAAGAATAGTGTGTGAAACACTAATTATAATAGTAAAACCACATAATCAAGAATAAAATTTTACCCTTAAGTTCTTATCTTAGGTTATTCATGTACATTTCTAAAACACTAAGATTGTGTTCTATGCTTAGATATATCCTTCGGGTTCTTACTAAGGCTTTCACATCCTAGTTTCAAAGGTTGACTACACCTTTCCTTTGATACCAACTGTAGAAACCCAAAGATTGACGTAAATGGAAATTACATTACTTTTTCAGAATTCTTAATACATAACGAAAATAGACACACAAGGACCGTAATAGTTTACTATCTTTGGAAACTCGGAAAACAATCTTCTAATCGTGGTGAAAGATCTTCAACATCTCCCATAAAGATATTCCCCTTTTTTTTTACCTAAAACCTTTCTTTAAATCCTGGGGAAAAGAAAACATATAAAGGGTGAGCTCAAATTCTCACTAAGGGTAAGCATAGAGAACATAAAACAATCCATAAACATTTGAATGCAAAAACTTGGACATAAAATCTAAATATCAAAATCATGAGCAATGACATAAATCTTGGAAGTACACAAAGTATAGATCATAAAGGAACATTAGTCATGATAAACTAGAATGGTAATAAAACATGTAATTGTGGAATCCATTAAGCACATGTTATGATTTACATAGTATCCAAGACATTGCTTCCAAGACCACCTTAGTGGACAAAGTCCCATTCTGAATCAAGTTCACTCCTCGTTCCAGTCCTGTAACACTGAACTGGATTGAATTACCGTTCCAGCCATGTATATCTCATGAGATATAAATCTTTACCCAATGCATTGTAGGGAGATATATGTCCCACCCATCTCATAATGAAATCATTATTACTTGTGCCACAAAATAAACTTGAAACATTCATCATAACCCAAAGAATAAAATGGGTTTCATAAACATTATCCCATTATCCCATAATCCATATAAAACAAATGGGTATTTCATCATAAGAAAAGTGAAACCATTTAAATAAGAGATACATTATACTTGAAACATACACATATGAAATAATGTCATCTTAGATGGAAAATGTTTTTGATAAAACATTTGAAATGAAATCTTGAGGAAAATATCCTTTCTTCTTCAAAATCAATTTCTTTTCACAAAACATCATGCAATTTTTAAAAGAAAGAGATTTTGTTGAAAATAGTCATAAATCTTTTGAAGGAAGCTTCATGAAAATATGGCTTTATAAAACCGTATAAATCCTTTCATACCATATAAGTTAAAAAACATTCTTATCGTACTTTTGCCGGAAAAGTCAAAAAGTTCCTTGTATGGTAAACGAATGAAAGATTACTTCCATAACACGTGGTAAAAATAAAAAATGGGTAAAAATGAATTTAAAAATACATAAAAACACTTTTAGAAAACATGGACATGGATGATAACAATAACCCCAGTAAATACTTACGAATAATCAATCTCAGATAAAAACGAGATTGGAAAAGTTATCCCTTACCTTAGGTCTGACATGCTTCGTACGTATCCGAACCTCCTGTATAATGATTTAAATAATCTCATTGACTTATTAAAGAATCATATTCATTGTTATGATATCATATATGGTTCACTCATGACTTTATATTACCCGTTCTTTTGTAAGTTCCATGTTAAAGCAGCGTTTTGGGTAAAATCGTTTTATTTATCGTACGTGTTTGGACTTGTTGTTCTTGATATTATTACTTATATCCTGATTTACTTAATTCCAGAATTTAAAACATGATTTATATATAATATATATTCATCATGTACACATATATATATATGATATACCGATAAATTGAATGAACTACACCATTCATGGAGACGGTAGGCCGTACATACGCATGAACGCTGTTTTCTTTTCCTTATTGAATTGAATGGAATTAAGTAGATGAAATATATATTTATATACATAAATTCAGTATCATTATTATGTCATATATTTCATGATTACTTATTATATATACTTTATAATCATTCATTAATGGTTAACATGGGCAGGTGTTGGCCGAGCTTCAAGGCTCAAAAGGGTGTGAAGTGAAGAGGGAATGGGTGCCCTTTTTATAAGGGAGGAGAGGGGCACCTTTGGAAAAACTTAAAATATTATTTTAAAATAAAGTCATATTCGGTTTATAATAGATACAAATTGATTTATTTCAAATATAAGGTGGGGATGGGTCTAAATACTCTCATGCAATAGAATTTATACAAGTTTAGGTTTCTATTTTAACCTTATCATTTAGATTTAACTTTAAGTTAAATAATTTTACTTTTACCGTGTCTTCTTGTGTTCCTACACTATAAGGTTAATAAAATTACTATAACAAGCCAAACAAACCACAGGTTTTTTATTATTAATATATATAACATTATCTAAGTCATTTTCCCTAACATTATATTTTTAATAATAAAATAACAATTAATAATATAATATTTTTTTAAAAACTATTTTATGTCAATTTTGACACTATTTGGTAATTGATTTTTGTGAAAATCATAACAGAATGATTAGTTCAAAAAAAGTTAATTAAATCAATACTAATATGTCATATTAACCTATAAAATTAGTGTAATTCATAAAAAGTCTGAAATTCAATTTATTTGAGTATTTATAACATTAATTATGTTAATATTTCATTAATAAGATAATTACTCCATCATCATTGTGTCATAAATAAATTAAATTATTTAATGTCTCAAAATTATAAATAAAAAACCATTATGTAGTAAATATTTTTAACTTTCTAATGAATATTTATAGTCTAATTTATCTTATGTATAACCCTATATTAAAAATGTTTTAATTATTAAATGTTGATTTTAACTATTTGAACTATTCTTTAAATAAAATAATATTAAATGTCCTAATCTAATACAAGTGGGCCTAAATGGTCATATTTTATTCCTAAGGTTGTTTTTTGTCGAATTAAACTTATCAAATAGAATTAGGACATGTTTTAGGGTAATAATAATATCAATTTTACCCTTAATTACCCTATTTACTTTTAACCGTGGTAAAAAAAGTAAAAAGTTACTATTCACCAAAAATTATTTTCATCTCATTGAACCACATTTTAGTCCTTGATATTAACCGTGACTCTCGGATTTTCGAAATTCCACTCATAGAAGCGGTAAAATTAAGTTTTATGTAAAATTTTAAATTCTCCTAGGAGGTGGGTAAAAGACGGTGAAAAGTTCAATAAAATTTTTATATATCTAAAATTATTATAAAATGACTCCAATGAATTAATTTTAACTTATATAGGTATTATGTATCAATTTTTACCTATAATAAATTTAAATAAAATAAAAAATTAATTAAATAAAAAGTCGGTTTTTAAATAGTAACCCAGTGTTTTCACTATTCATCAAAAATTGAAAGTTTTCAGAAAAATACCAAAATTTCACCCTAGGCTAATTTTGATATTCCAAATACAAAAATGAAGTCCATTTTGAAAGATAAAATTTCAAAAAGTGGATATTACTATTCATAACTGCTAGTTTTAATAATATTTTAATAGCATATTATTGTTTAGTGAAACTCGGTATTGCGTACAACACAAGCTATCGAGGAAGGCCGCAGTTGCGTGTAAAGCAAGACAAGCTAGTGTTGTGTGTAGTGAACGATTCCTTTGATGATTTATATAACATAAAAACAAAATATTTCTCATAAAAATCTTGGGTGTTACAGGTAAAGAAGTAAGAAATATCTTATATTTGAAAAATCATAATTATCTCATAAATATCATTTATATTTATTAAATCAATTACAATAAGCAACCCTGTGAGGTGGTGATAAAAAATGAAACATATCACTTCATGGAGTTGGTATTACACATGTATGCACAATTGATGTTTTTCCTCATAGGATATAAAATAAGATTAACAAGGATATTAAATTAAAATAATAACATGTCATTGTATGGTAGATACTGATGTTATTATTTTTTAATAGTTATTATATAATTTAAGTATGTAAAAGAAGAAGTAAAATGAAAATGCTCATTTGAGATGACTACCCCCTCTTAAAAGAACCTCCTTTGGATCGGTCTATAAGGATTATAGGGATAGTATTTTCAAGAGATAAGAACCTATATAACTTGGATATGGATGTTGAGAAGATTTTTTTTAGGTTTTTCTGAGATAATTGGCTCATGTTGGTGTGAATAATAGAGGATAGGTGGCATCTATTTATAGTGAAGGAAAAGAAACACTTTGTATTATTTAAAATATTTAAACATAATAAATAATTTTTCATGTGAAAATGGAATTAAGTGTATAAAATATTAATTATAATATAGTTTAAAGTTGAAATAATTTCAACCAATAAAATTTGGAAAATTTTATGTGTAAATTTAAACATTATCTTTGGGTTTAACCCCTTAATTAACTTATTTTAACCATAACCATGACAAAATTTCAATTACTAAAGGGTTAGAATATAACTTCTATGTTAAAAATTGGATCAGAAATATTCAAGGGATGAAATTTTAGACCATATAACATACCCATTTACCACTTTAAATATTTTTATTATTTTAAAAAATTTAATAATATAATATTTAACACTAAATACTATTAAATTCATTTTAAGAACTATTCACTTATTTTGACTTTAAAGTAGTCAATAAATGTATATAATTAAAATATAAAATATTTAATCATCAATTATATGATATTATTGGCCACAAAATTCGTGTGACACCATAAGTCAGGAAAAAAATATTACTTTTTATTTTTTTAAAATCATATATCTTGATTTTTCAACTGATTTGACAACCACCATGTCAGTATTGTGTAAGAATTTAAGGTAGTTATACCATCATTAAAAATTAAAAAATTACCACAATAAAAATAAATAAATTGTGTTCAAAATAAACTTTTATATAAATTCGTAACATCTTATTATCACCATTTTAACATATATGAGAATTTAAAAACAAGAGAGTGACATTTTGGAATTTACCTTTACTTAAAATAATATAAAGGACTTTATCAAAGAAAAATGGAACAAAAATTCCATATTTTATAATATAAAAGGGTTTGGTAAAAATAAAATCAACCAATAGAAATAATTTATGTGTTAGATATATTTTAAAAGTATTATCACATTATATTTAACCTCAATAACTCGATTTACCCATACTTAGGTGCCACATATTTACGAGGGTTACTATTCATTATGAAAAAAATAAAGTTATACTATTTTAAGAATTTAAAAATCCCGATTAAAAATATGGATTTGGTTTTATTATATTCATTCAATTTATCTGAAAAAGATACTTTTAATATAATCCTCCAAAATGTGACAAAAATTATTTTTCAAGAAAAATGCATTTTAAGTATAAAAGTGATTTTATACCAAAATAAGGAATAATGTAGATTACAATATCAATATTTGGATTATTTTTAATTCAAAGGAACAAATTAAATTTTAAAATAAATTTAAAACAAAATGCTACTTTTTATATATTTGAATGGAAAAGATGGGTTTTTATAAAATCATTACTTGTTCACTATTTAATGAAAATGATATTATTTTGAACTAAATTTTTGGTGTGTTACATTATACCCCATAAATAAATTTTGTCTTCACAATTTTTAATTCCTAATAAAATTTTTTAAAACTTTTCTTTTATTTTAAAATAAATTTTAGGGTGTGAAAGATAAAACATACAGTCACGAAAGAAAAAAACTTTTTAATATTTAAAAATTCATTTGTTAAAAACAGACATCATAAAAATAGATAGTAAAAGATTCTTTTGAAAAGTGTAAAAAGAAAATAATAAGGTCACCTAGAGTAACACATAATCAGGTTTCCAAATAAATTAAACATTGGAAAGAAGTGAAAACATGTACTAGGAAATAAGTTCTATTTAAGAGATAACATTATACTTTTTGAGATGATAATAGACCATAAATTCATTAGAAATGATTGTAATGGGATAATATTTTTATTTCTAGATCATTTTACTAGAGTTTCGGAATTCTTTTACCATCAGGATAGAGAATACAATAAAATATACTAACTTTATTTCTTTCCATTTTATAAGCACAATTACATCCTTTGGTTCTTCTTTGATTAATTTCTAAGAAATAAATATTAAAAATTATTTTTTATGCGTAAATTAATAAAAATATATTTTTTCAGATTAGAATATCCATAAAAGGATGATAATTTATTCCTCATGTCTTTAAAAATTAATCAAAACCAAAATAATTTTCACAAGATAAGATAATATCCAATGTTTATAAAACTTTATACAAAGTAATATTAATCTCTAATGCCTAAAAAATAACACCCAAATTTCAACTTAAATTACTCATAAAGATATATCCTTAAAACTCCTTAAAATATTCCCAGACAAGATTGGAACTAAAAGTTGAGAAGGATTTGATCACATATTCTTATCAGATGAATTAACATTTATATCCAAACAAAATTAGTCACTCATAAATTTATATACCCAAAAATTTACTAACCCTAATTGTATAATCACTAAAATATTCCAGTCTTTTCCAAAAATTACCTAAATCACCATAAATAAAAAATAAAATCATATATACTTAAAAAAGATAATTCATCATTTATTCCTTAAATAAAATGCCATCTAAGAAAAAAATTTCCATTCAAATTAATCATATTGTTTCCCCAAAAGAGTTAATTTCTTCAAAAAAATAACATTAATCACATAGTCACAAAATAAATTTTCTATTCCATGGTTATCTATATGATAAAACATATATTCCCAAAATTTAATAACCCTTTTTGTGCCAATTAATTTTAATTAACTCACAATCAAAGATCATATTTACCCTAAAGTTTATCAGTACATTTAAATTATACCCAAAAAATATAAAATCATAATTCATTAAATAATATTTTCAACTCAACAAAAGTTAAAGTTATGGGATATATATTCCTCAAATATTTATTCAAACTAAATAAATGTTTCCCAAAGTATCATTAATCGCCTTAAAATTCCAACACTTAAAAACTCAAAAGTGTTTTCTATACCTTTGAACATATGATCAACCTTAAGATTATAAACCTATGATGGTATGCATAACTATTAAGTTAAGAACACATGAAAACAACATAATCACAAAAGTTATCTAAACTCTTCTTTGATATAACCTATAACAACCTTGAGCCTCCTCTCACAAATTTGGTGTTGAAAACAAAATCTTTACATTTTTGGATTTGATACTGATAAAAATGATTGAATATTATCCATATAAATCATAAACATCAAATGAAAATTTTGGATTATTTATATACCCATGAATTTTTTAGGTTTAGAGTTTTAGATAATTAGGATAAACTATTACATAATAATACTAATGTATTTAAGCGATCATTTTCTCTAAAATTCCATGATTTTATTTTTTCCATACTAAGTCTTAATCATTGTTTATAATATTCATAAACCCTATGAAAAACATTTGGAAATTTTTTATTATCATATAAAGCTCATTTAGGGACATATATAGAGAATCAAAGTAACCCGTTAGTCTATTTTTAAAATCATGCAATCATATAAGAGAGTTTTCATTTAATATAAAAAACTTTGATCTCAAATAATTATTTACTTAAAAATTAAATCAACCTTAATACCCAAATATTATTTTTATAAAACACTTTATAAGAAAATATAAAGGTAAAATTTTAATCATGCGAATTTCCTAGAAAACTTGTGAACCCATGAAAGACATTTTCTAAAAGAGATACCCTTTTTCTATGATAGGGGATAATCATTCCTTAAAAGAATAGTTCCAAAAATTATATCTGGAAGAAAAAAAAATTCCATGAAAACTAATTTTAAAGCATAGAAATTTTAATTAGTTTTAGTGGGACATAATATTTATAGAACCCCTATAGGAATGCTTAAAAATGAAATAACCCACACCATTAATTCAAAAGTAATTCTCTAGAGAAAAAAATAATTACCTAATGAAATAGGGAGTTATATCATGATCAAAAATCACAATTAAAAATTTAAAAGGACTATAATATACATTAAACACATAAAATATCTCATTCACATCATGAAACTCATAAAAATATACTTTTGGACCCATAAGAAAAATATTTTTAGATATTGATATATCCATTTAATTTAAAACCCAATTTTCAAAATTAAAATACCTAGAATAAAGGGAATGAGAGTTTTTATTTGAATTAAATTTAAAATATTAAAATTGTTTCCAAACATAAAATCATATTTACAGTGGTTGAAAAATCCATCAATGTCGTATATGTTAAAATAGAACATTCATTTTTCTTTTGTCAAAGCATTCCATATAAAATATGTAAAAATATTCCTTTTGAAAAAAATTGAATGAAAAATAAAATAAAAAAATGTACTTTATATTTCATTTATATCCATATAAATATTTTAAAAAAAATATTTTAATAATATGGAGATGTATGAAAAATATTTAGAAAATAAATCTTTAAAACATTTCAAATGAGGTTTTAATATAAAGTATCCCTTTCGATGTGATAACTTTTGAACCAATAAAAAATTGAAAAAAAGAACATAGAATAGATTTTTAAACAATTTAATTACATAAAATAAGAATAAAATACATCCAAAAGTCACCTTATAAATCTCAAATAGAGAACATGTGGTGAAAATAGCATAAGTCTCAAAGAAATGAAATTGAGACTAGAAATACCTTACCTCATCTCCCAACTTAACACATATATTATTTAAATCATGTATAATGAACTTATATTAACTATTTAATTTCTTAATAACTATTTTTAGGTGTAATAACTTATCATTAAAACATTTATTTCATTTATTTCAAATACATATTTGATTTCTTAACCAACTTATTTTACATTGGGTGTTTTTAAAACGTTCAGTTTATAATTTCAAAACAACATAGGTGTGATGACCATGGAGAAAGAGTTAATTATTACATAATATAAATATTAATAATCATGAAATAATTATAATTTACATCAAATAAAATTTTAAAACCACCCATGAAAGGCAGACATGATAAACAAATCATATCCCTTCATAGAGGTGGTTTTCCACATGTACACGTGAGCGACATTCTCATTTTTTTAATGGGTGGAAGGGTATGAAGTTATGTAATATCTAATATTTTAAAATACATAATTATTTCACAACTATCATATATATTTATTAAATCCATCATAATAAGAAACCTTTTTATGTGGTGATGAAAAATGAGACACATCACTTCATGGAGGTGGTAATCCACATGTAATCAAGAATGATGTTTTCATTACCTATTTAATGGAAAATGAGATTAATAAGGATTTAAAATTAACATAATAAAATATTAGTATATGTTATATATTTATTTTATTATATTGGAATATTTTAAAAAAAATTTAAGGAGGTAAAATAAGAATAAAAATGAAAATGCTTGGCTTAGACAATTACTTCCCCTTTAAAGAACCTTCATTGTGTCTCTCATTAAAGAACCTAGGTATGGTATTTTTAAGATAAATGAAACTCTAAAATATAGATAATGAAATTTAGAAGTGTTTTTTGTAGGGGTTGTTCAAGGAAAGCGTCTCATGGTGGGGTGAAGAATAGAGGAGACACAATGTCCTTCTATAGTGAAGGAAATGACACACTTGAAATTACTTTAAGGATTTAAATATATTATATTTTTTTCATGTTAAAGTGTAAAGAAGTGGAAAAAACATATAATATAAGATTGGTTAAGGTTTAAATCCTTTAAACTAATAAAATTTGGATAGGATTATGTGTTATTTTAAACCTTATCTTATGAATTAACCCCTTTATTAACCAATTTTATCCTTAACCATGGTAACAAACTTTTTAATAATAAAGGGTTATTAATTTACTTATAATGTATTATTTTGATCATATATTGTTAAGGGTAATTATTTTTAAATCATTTAATAATATATTATTTAATATAAAATACCATGAAAGTCATTTTAATAAGTATTCAAATATTTTGACATTACGGAGATCAAGACAAGTATGGAATTCGAATATAAACTCATTAAACACCGATTATACATTATTATTAACCATAAAATTTATTTAAAACCATAATAAATCAAAAAATATTACTTATGATGTTTTTAAAATCATCTGATTTTATTTTTATGGCTTTCACAAGAACAATGTCAGCGTTGTGAAAACATTTAAGGTAACTGTACCATTACTAAAATTTAAAAATAAATTACCATAATATAAATAAATTAATTAAGTTCATAATATATTTTAGATTAGTTCATAACATATTATTATCACTATGTGAACATATAGGACAAATTAAAAGTAAGAGAGTTACGTTTTGGAATTTTCCTTTACTTAAAATAATATAATGGTCTTTATCAAAGAAAAATGGCACAAAAATGCCATATTTTTGAACATTTGAAGTGGGTGGTCGAAAAAACCCACTCAATAGAAATAATTAAAGTTTTAGATAATTTTTTAAAGCTATATCACATTATTGTTAACATTAATTATGTAATTTATTCTTACTAAGGTGACAAATATTTAGCACAGTTATGATTCATTATGAAAAAAATAAAGCGGACATATTTACCAAATTTGAACCTGCTAATTAAAAATATAGAATATATTTTATCAAATTAATTTCTTTTAAGTGGAATAAAATACTTTTAAAATAAACATAAAAAACATGATAAAAATTGGTTTTCAATAAAAATTCATTTTAAGTATAAAAATGTTTTTATACCAAAATAAAAAATAATATTCATTAAATTGGAATTAATTAGATTATGATCAATCCAAAGGAACTAATTAAAATTTTTAAATCAATTTTAGAAAAATAGTACTTTGTAAATACTTTAATTTGAAAATAAATTTTTATACAATATCTATATTTTTTTCACTATTCACTGAAAAATTAATCTATCCATAAAAATATCAAAATTTCACACTAATATAATTTTGATATTATGATTTAAAAAAGCATATTATTTTTATAAAATAAAATTTCTATGTTTGTATGAAGTTAATTATAATATTTTCTCACAAAAATAAATGAAAACCATTTTTAAGGAAAATGTATTTTTAAAGAATAAAACTAATTTACTTAAAATCGAATGTTTATTTCATAATAATTAATCAATATATTTTTACTGATTAAGGAAATTTTTCAAACATTTCATAATTTGGTTACTTTTATTCATACCCATCAATTTAATGGATAGGTCAAAATAGTCACATTTAAATAATAATATTTTATAGTGCATCACAATTTTCTTAAATCTAGGAGTTCCATGTTATTCAAGATATCAAGCATAATATTATTTTAAACTAAATTTTGGGGGTTTTAGATCCCATTTATTTAATATTGTGAAATTCATATTTTACCCTCCTTGAATAAAAATCCAAAATGGATTTCTTTCTTTCCCACTTGCACAAGGTAGGCTGATAAGTGCCCAAAGAAACCCCCATCAATTCTTCCTTGGGGTCTTAGCTCACCCTCTTAAATTCTAAGTGGTTTCTTCTAGTTTAGGACATCATTCCACTTCCCCTTACTTTCTTCTATTATTTTTCCTACTTCTTATGAAATGTGTTTATAAAGAAACCCAATATTTTCACACATATATATTATGAAATCTTAGTTGAATATTCAATATATTTCATAAATACATGCATGAGGACTATAATGGTTTATTGTCTTTGAAGACTAGATACGCAATATTCTTATTTCATGAAAGATTTTCAACATCTCCCATAATTAATTTCACAAATAGTAATATTCATAAATATACCATACATAAAACTTTCTTTATAAACTAGGGAAAGGAAACATAAAAAAGGGTGAGATCAGATAATAAATAAGGGTAAACATGGGAGATGTCAATAAATGAATATATGAAAGCATAAGATAATCCTAAGTGTATACTATCGTGTACATTACTTAAAAAGTTCCTACCCAATCTATCATGGATCATAAGCATGATTCATGGAATAATAGTTTGTAATTTCAAAAGACAAGAATCATATGATTAATAAATATTCAAAAATTAATTAGGAACCATAAGTTCACCATATATAAGTGTGGTACCATTAAAGGTTTATAAACCATTTCATATGTCATAGTTAAAAACTGATACCATAAAATCACAGTGGATTAGGGATAAAAACTTATTTCCCGTATCATAATAAACTTTGTATCATTAACAATTTCCCATAGTGGATTAAGCACATTGAATTTATTTCCTATAATGGATTAGAACATCAACTTGTTTCCCATATCAGATTAAACACATTGACTTGTTTCTCATAAATATCGCATGAGATATAAAACTTTACCCAATTCATTATAGGGACATATAATTTGGGGATCACCCATCACATAATAAAATCCATATATATATATATGTGTGTGTGTTACTTAAGATTATAAAACATTAATCACATCATTATATCATAAACCAAGCAAATAAAATGAGTTTCATGAACATTTCATAAATTAATCATAATATAAACCATGGAAACTAAATGGGTTTCATAAAAATATCATCATCATAATCTTAAAAAAAACAAGAAAACAATAAGGATGTTATCACTGGAGTATATCCTCAGCAAATCATAATTAACATAAAAGTATTATATCATAGAGTTAAATTCCTATAAAAGATCATTGGAATATTTCTTGAAAAAAATAACCTTTTCATTTTGAAATTACATCTTTAAAATATAAAAAGTTCCTATCTATTATGGGAAAAAATTATTTGAAATGAACCATGGATACTTGTAAAGTAAGCTTCAAATAATTTATTGGTCATGTTGGTGGGAAATTACATGAATTCTAAGTTCACATATACCCATCGTATTACCCATCCATGAAATATTATCATTTAAAATTAATTGTATCACTATGTGGAGATAGTAAGCCCTACGTACGCATGAGTGATACTTTCACATTACATTTGATGGGAAAGAGGGTCTATAGTGGTATTTTTATAATCATAATAAAATTTCAATAAATTTTGGATACTTAAGTTATTTATTTATTATAAATACTATATATTTATATATGGTAAAAGAAGAATTAAAAAGAAAGTGAGCGGTTAAGGTGATGACCTCCTCTTTGAAATAACCCATTTAAATGTCCTATTATTAACCATATGATTGCTCTTATGGAAATAAAATAAACTATATAACATGTATAAATATTTTTATAATATAGTTTTTTAATTTTTGGTTGATTTATAGGTCTTAAAGTGGTGTATATTAGTGAAGAGAGGGGATTAATTTTCTTTGTGAGGGAAGGGGCACTCTTGAAATGTTTTAAAAGATTAAAATATAATAAATACATTATCTAAAAAAATTATTTAAAATTTAAATATATTCAAATATATGGTAGGATTGGGTTTAAATACCATAAAATAGTAAAATTTGAATTTCTTTAAGTGGTGTTTTAAACCCAATAATTTGGTTTAACCCCTTAGTTAAAATACTTTAACCTTAACTACGGTAACATATTTTTTACTCTTAAAGGGTTATAATTTTACTTAAATGGTGGAAATTAGTTCAAAAATGGATAATGGAATATAATTTATATCATAAATTATCCCTTTTCCTATTTAAATATTTTTATGATTTTTAAATAATTTAATAATATATAATTTTCCAAAAATATCATTAATGCCATTTTTGACACTGTTTAATTAATTTAACTTTAAGGACATCTAGAAAAATGTGAAATTATAATATAATAATTTATAAAATGAATAATATATTATATTCATCTTTAAAATTCATGGAACACTATAAATCTCTCAAATTATATTACTTTTAATATTTTCAAAATCAATCATTTTATTTTTCTATTAATTGAAGAAATATTATGTCGGTGTTGCATAAGAATCTAAGGTAATTATATAATAAATAAAAATTTAAAATAAATTTAAAATATTAAAATAATTTTATTATGATCAAAATAACCATTAATAATCATTCAAAACCTTCTTTTTTCTTTATGTGAACACATAAGATATATTTAAAAGTATTACATTGAAATTTGGTATTTTTCTTTGCTTTAAATATTATATAGGTCGTTTTCATGGAAAAGTTACCATTAAAAAATTAAAGTTTTAGACCATGGTGATAATTTAGAATTTAATTGGTCCAATAATAATTAATATGAAAAATTATGACCTTAAAAATCAGTTTTAACATAAGTTAACCCAATTTACCTTTAACCGAGGTGATAAATTTTACCATGGTTACTATTCATAACGCCTAAAAATAAAATGGACCTATTTACCAAATTTTTACCTCCTAATAAAAAATATATAATATATTTTCCACAATTCAATTCCTATAATTATATGAAATTTATTTTAAAATAAATGTGCAAAATGCGATGAAAACCGCTAAAAAAATTCATTTTTAGCATAAAAATGGATTTATTCCTATCCCATGCATAGAAAAAACATTAGATGAATGTAATTTTTTTATTGAATATATAATATATAAATTTAATTAAAATCATCCTTAAATAGTGATTAATTTAATTTATTAATATAAAAACACATTGCATGTGTAAAAAACTGTTTTTCAGAGAAACATATCATTTTTTAAAATGATATTTATTTTATTTTATAATTAATTGATAATAAAGGATTTAATTTTATACATATTTTAAAAATGATTTTTTAGAATTTATTCCTTCCTATTCATACCGACCAATCTAAAAACTAGGTTATAATCATCACATTAAATAATAATATTTTAATAAAATATCGTGGTTCATTTAATCTCAAGGTTGTGTTCGTCATAAGCTATCAAAGAAATTAAATTTATTTGAAGAGAAAAATATCCTAAAATGTCAAGGTGTTAAATCACACCCCCTTAAAATTAATTTTACCCTCAAAATTCCATCACCCATTTATAAATAAAAAAGGATATCTTTGTTTTATCACATCCATAGGTTACCAAGTAGTTTCTTTAAATTTATACCAGTTTTTATTTGTAGGAAATATCATACTCCAGCATTAAAACCTTTAATTTTATTACATGTGATGGATCAGGTATTTATATCCTCAAGAGGATTACATGGAACATGCCGTGAACTTGGGTGAGGTTCTGTGGAAGACCAAGAGATAAGCTAACATATCTATACAATCAAAAATATCAAAGTTGAAAATATACCTAGGGCTCAACTTTCATTTTTTTTCGTATCTCATAACTTTATTCTATTTATAAATTTATAGAAATAAATGTTCACCAACTTTGAATTCCATATTTCACTAACGATCATCATCATAACTTTTCTAATTATTCGAAGCTTCCTTGATGTGATGCTAAATAGATTTGAATTTCCTATGAATTTTCTCAACTAGCTTATGTCCTAATAAATTTATTTCTACAACTTCATCCTATCATGTTGGAATTATTAACTTTTTTTATAGAGTTATTCAAAAAGATCAATTTAAATGCTCAAGTGAAAGATATTATTGTATGAAAACTAGACTAGAGGATTATGTTGATCCAAACATTCTTTTAAATACATAGAATAAGATATTATAATATCCTCTCAGGTACAAATAATTCTCTCATATTGACCATCAGTTTGAGGATGATACACAATACTGAAACTGAACACTATATCTAGAGCCTGTTAAAGACCTCACCAGAACATTATGATAACCATAGATGCCGATCAGATATAATAGAATATGGTATTCCATGTAAACTTACCACGTAATTAATTTATAATATAGAAAAATGATCAAGATATAAATTCTATCTAATATAAATAAAGTTTACTGACTTCATATAGTCATTGACTAAAACCTTAATAACGTTATTCCATTTATAAGTTTTTGGTAGTATAACCATTAAATCCCTAGTGATGCTTCCCCATTTCCATTCAGGTATGAGTAATGGTTGTAAAATACCCTTATAATTATGTATCTCAATCTTAAATTAATGGTGTAATAGGAATCAGGATAAATATTAAGCAATATCTCTTTTCTTGTTGTCCCACTATAAATACACTTTTATATCTCTATACATCTTTGTACTTCCAAGATGAATGGAGAATGATGAACTATGAGATTCATCCAAAAACTCAATCTTAAAGTGTCATATGAAGAGAACACATACACATCTATTTAACGTTATCATTCTATCACAATCAAGGTTGATCTCATGAACATTTCTCATAAACATTTTCATCTTTACATATTCCTTCTGTGAATCTTTAATCCTCACATGGATAGATGGATGAACTTTCATATAAGAAAGAAAAGATCTATTACTTTTTTTCAGGATTTCAAATTCTATATTTTTAAAATACATAATTATTAGATCTCTTTCAATCCTCATTATTGAAAAACTATCAGGGTCTTTCCAGCCCAGAGCATCAGCCACTTAGTTCTTA
This sequence comes from Viscum album, assembly GCA_963277665.1. NCBI lineage: Eukaryota > Viridiplantae > Streptophyta > Magnoliopsida > Santalales > Viscaceae > Viscum > Viscum album. Next base: position 1,397,993,728 of record OY728121.1, on the reverse strand, counting down.
TTCTCAGGGTAGTAATGTATCAAGAAATCATAATATTTAATCAAATACAAACATCTTCTCTAGAACATGTTTTTCTCTTTACATGTGAAAATATAATTCAATATTTTATGATCTTTATATATGTTACACCCTTTACAATAAATATAATGCCTCTATATATTTAATTAAAAAATTACCACATCTAAGTTGAACTCAATAGTCATGTAATATTTATTATCTATTTTCAATTGGCATGTGGCATATGATTTCACCATATCATTATTCATGAGGAAACATCATTGTACCTTATTTGATGCATCACTATAGATCCCAAACACTTATCCACTATATTGTAATATGAGATCAAGATCAATAACCAAAATTCTCTTCATTTCCATACAATTCTCTTCACTTTCATCTATCCACAAGAACTTGACCCGGTTCTAAGTCAAACTAGATAGTGGATTAGTTATTCATGAGAAATATCTCAAAAATCATCAATAATATCCAACCAACCAAAGAAAACTATGGATTTTGGGTACTATGGTTGGTCTAGGACATTACTTAATAACTTCTACTTTTTAAGGATTTGTTGATATACCCATACTTAAGATTATATGACTAGAGAATTAAACTTTTAGAAGCTAAAATTCACACTTGGTAAATTTTAAAAACAACTTATTCTTAATTAAGTTCTTTATAAAAATTCTCAAATTATCTTCATGCACTTCCTTTCACTTTGAATATATAAGAATATCATCTCTAAATACTACCAAAAATAGGCACAAGGAATCTATAAATACTCTATTCATTAAATCCATGAAGATAAAAGTGTTATCAGTAAGTCAAAATGGAATAAATATAAATTCATAGTTCCCATACCTTGTATAGAAAGATGTATTGGGGATATTCTCCTTTTTAATACTCAATTCCTGATAACTAGAACAAAGGTCTATTTTTGGAAAAGTATTTAGATACTCATAGTTGATCAAAAAAACCATCGATATGGGATAGTGGATACCTGTAATTGATAATGAACTTGTTATATTGTTGATATTAAATGAAGATTCACATTGATATATCTTTATTCTTATTAAAAAGTACAGGTGCACCCCATGATGATACTATTGGATGAACAAATACCTCATCAAGACTCTCCTAGAGTTTCTTCTTTAATTAACACAACTCAATTGGGGTCATTTTATAAGGATTCTCTAAAATAGATGTAACACCTAGTATGATTTTTTATTGAAAACTCAACTTTATGATTTGGATGAAAATAAGGAAACTCTTCTAGAAATACATCAATATAATCCTATGCGATTGGTATATCTTCTACATTGAGTTTTCCCCCAACCATATGTGATAAGCCGCCTTCATTGACAGGAATTCAAACCTCCCAAGGATAAAAGTAATTTCCACTAGAATTTAGTATTCATATATACACTAATAGATGACAATTTTAACACCACATTACTTTTCAATATATTTTCTTTTGAATATATTTAATTTGATTAATAGCTTTCTATGTACGCAACACCATATTTAAATAAAACTACTATATTAAAATATTATTTAAATGTGACCATTATAACATATAAATTAAGATGGAGGTATAAATATTAATAATTAATTATGAAAATTATGGTTACCCAATGAATATAAATAAAATAATAATTATTTAAAATAAAGAGAAATGTTTTCTGAAAAATTGTATTTTTATTTAAGGATATTTTAGTCGCGCTTTGAACACATAATTTAAAATTATTTTTTGAAAAATTTAGAGAAGTTATTTTTGAAAATAAAATAAAATTTTAAATCATTATATCAAAATTATCTTATGGTGTAGTTTTGGGATTTTTCTAAAAATTTACATTTTTTGATGGATAGTGAAAAATAAAGAATTTTAATTGAAAACTTTTTTTTGTTTAAATAATTTATAATGTAAAATTAAATTTTGAATTATTTTTAAAGTAAAATTATTTAATTTATATATTAATTAATACAATTTATGTCAATGGAATAATTTTTATATTAAAGTTTTATATAAAAACTCTGTAAACATTTGAAGATTTTCTCTTTAGAAACCTGCTTTCTCGTCACATGTGTAGGATTAATTTTAAATTAAAAATTTTCTGTTATATGAATGGAATTAAAAAAAATGTATTCCATATTTAAAATGAGAATAATTTATTTTATACAATATGGTTAACTTAATTTTTTATCAAAATGAATTGTGAAAATAGTAAAAATTAATTACCCGAGTTGAGATATAAATGGATTTAGCGGGGGTTAAACTAGAAATATAAGAGTTAAATTGACTTAAAATCTTGTAAAAAATATTTTATAGTAATATTTTGAACTTATAATGTCTAATTCTTGAAAATAATCCATATTTGACCCTTTTTGTAGGTGTAAAGTGTGGGTACACCGTCTTCTTTTGAAAAATTACAAGTGTGACCCTTACCTCACTTATAAAATGCCACCCACTCTCCACTCTTATTTACACCTTACCAGCTTGTTAGTTGGGACAATAAATATAAAAATAACTTCTTAAATAACATCCTATCATTCTAGAATCCTTATATTTGGTATAATTACAACCTAGAAAGGCTTTAGTGAAAACCTAACAAGGATACCCGAATAAGAGGTAACATTTTTCAAAGAGCATATTTATTTTATTTCTCCCATCACCTCCATCAATATTTGTTAAAAAAAATGATATAATAAATTAAGTATCTTCCACATAACTATATTTTTTTAGGTTAAGTTAATGACCCAAACTACCCCCACTTCCATCAAATGGGTTATGAAATAATCATTTTTGTGTACGACGGACTACCACCTCACAAACCGATTTTTTTAGTTTTTCCATTACCACCTCTCACGATTGGGTATGATGATGGATATAAAGTATAAATATATGATAATTATAAAATAATTATACCTATGGATTCATTATATCATATATAATGTTTTTAATTTCTTTTCTGTAGAAGATACGATAACGTCGCTCGTGTGTATGGCGGACTACCACCACACGAAGTGACGTGATTTGAATTTCGCTAAATCTTTACATAGAAGGAGATACTGATAAAGTGAATAATTATTTATAATATAAATGAAATAATCATTCCATTAATGATATATTCATCATTCTAAATAGATAATATATATCATTTTCTTTCTTACCTTTTTACTTAATGAAAGATGTTTTCGTTATCCGTGTACGTGTGAACCACCACCTTCACAAAATGATGTGAATCTATTTTCATCACCACACCACATGGATGATCTATATAGGTATATTTAGAAAAATAATATTTTATATATGATATTATGATCATTCTTTACGGATAATATATTACTTATCTTCTTTCCATAATAATTATTGGAAAATGGAAACGTTTTTCATACGTACGTAAGACCTACTCTATGATTGTAACACACTTCATTTTATCAAAACCATATTTCATGATTGGTATTAAAAGTATAATTCATGTAAAATTATTATAATTATGTCATTATTATTATTATATAGACTATGAAACTATATAATCTGTACAAGAACTGAAACTTTCATGACAAAGTAAGAATAAGAAAACAAGGAAATTAACACCTGAAATACTAAAAATAATGATTGATTATTATCTAAAGAGTATTAAGATGTTATAGAAGGATAATATATGATGTTATAAATATTAATATTTTTTTTGATTTATTTAATAACTTTTTTAAAATCACAATGCATGAGATTAAATAATGTTCAACCAAAATGAAGAATAAGGTAAGAGATTTCGTCTCAATTTCATTTTATCGAGGAATATTGTAATGCTACACCCATAAGGGAAATTGATTTGAAAATTATCAAGTAGTAAAAGTTACAATCTCATTTTATTTCATGATTGTTAACTTTCTCTCGAAACAATCACTTCCTTGTAATCACTTTTCCCTATACATTAAATTTATATTGAATATACATATTCCTATATAATAGATATTATTATTGTCTAAACTGTATACAATTTTTACATATGGTGTTTAATTTGATAGTTGTTTCACTAACTAGGGAAATATCAATAAATATGTTTCCTTTTCTCAATAAATATATATGATGATAAGGAAAATTATTCATGAATTACATCAATTATTCTATATATGAGGAATTATTTGTAGATTCAGGGATGGTTGGGGCATGGTTATTGATAGCCCCTCTATGCATCAACAGGTCTCATGAGACAAACTAGTTGTTCAAATCAGATGGGTTTTCACACATTAATTTTAAAATAACTTGAATATAACACCCCAAGCTTCCACATTATGCTTCTCTTTGAATAATACAGCAGCGTGTGTTGTACGCAACTTCGATATCTAGCACACACCTAAACCAATCAAACTAGCCATTATGAATAGTAATAACAACTTTTTGAAATTTATAAATTTTATATTTCAAAATGGACTTCATTTTTGGATTCATATTATCGAAATAAGCCTAGGGTGAATTTTTGGTATTTTTCCTGAAAACATTCAATTTTTGATGAATAGTGAAAAACACTGAGTTATTGGTTAAAACCGACTTTTTATTTAAATAATTATTTATTTTCTTTAACTTTATTTTAGGTAAAAATAGATACTTTATACCTATATAAGTTCAATGCAATTCATTGGAGTTATTTTATAATAATTTTTGACATATAAAAATTTTATTGAACTTTTCACCGTCTTTTACCCATCACCTAGGAGAATTTTCAAATTCACATAAAACTTAATTTTACCGCTTCTGTGAATGGAATATCGAAAATCCGAGAGACACGGTTCATATCAAGGAGTAAAATTTTGTTCAATAAGATAAAAATAATTTTTTTGTGAATAGTAACTTTTTACTTTTATTTACCACGGTTAAAAGTAAATAGGGTAACTAAGGGTAAAAATAATATTAAAATTACCGTAACACATGTACTAATTCTATTGGAAAAGTGTATCTCAACCAAAACAACCTTAGGAATAAAATATTATCATTTAGGTCCACTTGGATTAGATTAGGACATTTATTATTATTTAATTCAAAGAAGAGTTAAAAGAGTTAAAATCAAAGTTTAATAACTAAATTTTTTTTAATATAGGGTTATACATAAGATAAATTAGATTATAAATATTAATTAGAAATATAAAAATATTTCCTACATAATGGTATTTTATTTATAGTTCTTAGACATTAAATAATTTAATTTATTTATGACACAATGGTGATGCAGTAATTACCTAATTAATGAAATATTAAGATAATTGATATTATAAATACCCAAATAAATGTAATTGGAACGTTTTTATGAATTAAATTAATTTTATTGGCTAATATGACATATTAATATTGGTTATATGTATTTTTTTCGAAGTAATAATGATGTTATAAATTTATAAAAAACAAAGTACCCAATAGTGTCAAAATTGACATAAAAGAATTGTTAAAACAATTATTATATTATTAATTTATATTCTATTCCCAAAAATCTAATATTTTTCAAAGATATTTATATTATGATAGGTTTATCATTAATGGACCAGTTGAAGGTCCCTTGGATGTTTATAGTAATTTTATTGACTATATAATATAAAAATACAAAGAGACATGTTAAGTGTCAAACTAATTAACTAAGAGTTAAAACTAAAAGATAAGGTTAATAAAGTGAACCAAACCTGTATAAAACCTATTTTTTGAGTAGTGTTCGACCTATACCAACCTTAACCTTTAAATAATCCACTTTGGATCCATTATAAATCGAATATGAATTTATTATAAAATAATATTTCAAGATTTTCCTAAGGTGCCCCTCCTCCCCCTTATAAAAGGACAACACTTCTAACCAATTCTTTACACCTTCAAAGCCATTTGGATCGGCCAAAACCTGCCAAAATATTCTCTCAACTTCCCTCACTTCAACCTAGAGGCCTTAGTTTGTTCATAAAGCCAACCTAATGAGCCCTTTTGATCAAATCAAAAGGAAGAACCCGTAGAAGAGGTAATGTTTTCACCACCCTTTTTCATTTCCTTTCTTCTTCAACTTCTTAGTTCTTTGTTATTTACTTTCTAAAATAATAACTCCAGTATCTTCTATATACTGTGATTTTTTTATAAATATGGTACAACCATATTCAGTATTCTATCCATCCTTTGAATGACATGTCACCATACGTGCGTACATACGACTTACCGCCTCCACGTCGTGGTGTAATTGTTATTCAAAACATTATGATTTGGATGGGTATAATAATGATGTGTAATTCATGTAAATAATAAATATAACATGATAAAAATTATTTATATATGATATAATATCCAATTATATATTAATTTAATATCAAAAGAATGATATTGTCGCTCGTGCGTACGTACGGACTACCGTCTCCACGAACACGATGAGATTCATTCCCCATCGTATCCATTCAAGTCTAATTCTCATTTTATGATTAAAAATAATGTTTAAGGACTTGATACCATTCTGGATTTGAATAAGATACAACCTATCTATAACAAACATAGATTATGTAACAAAACATATAAAAGAAAATGAGTAAGTTAACACCCGAAACGACGATAATACTAAAATATTATTAACAAAGCATTATTAGAAGATCATATATGATATTATAATTATATATATGGTTATTTTATAATTTAATAACAATGTTTTAACTATTATACAGGTGGTTAACATACCATCAACTAAGGAAAAGTACAAGGTAAGGGTTTATTTTACAATCTCTTCTTTATCTGAGGTTGTTTATACGTAATTATCTACTAGGACCTCTTTATCATCCACATCCATGTTTCTTAAAAATTTATTTCAAAACATTCTTACTATTTTAGAGAATATGGGTTAAGGTAATTTATGACCTTTTTTTAATTTTTATAAGAAGTTTATAAAGGAATATTTCTGCCGTTTTCCAAACAAGGTCCTTTTTAACCTTTTCGACTAAATTAAGGTAAGAATGTCTTTTTTTAACATATACGACGGGTGATGATATTTTCTGCCATTATAAAATCCTAGAAGCTTCACTTACAACCTTATAAGGATATTTTCAAAGTAAATGTTTTATTTTATAATAATGTTACTTTTGAACAATTTCAAAAAAAGAAATATTTCTCTCAAATAGTTTTGATTTCATCTATGTCAACATCTTTTGATGGATTTTGAGCTTATTCGAATTTGATTTATTGTGACAAAAAACTTCCATATTGTATTGAAGGTTTTTTGATAAGTTGACTTTGGATGTGTTATTTTTATACTATTCATGGTTTATGGAGAAAGTATTGACATTTCGTATGATAGTTTTAATACGAATGTTTATGTTATGTTTAAACCTATTCATATGAGGAATGCGTTGGACTTAATAAGTAATGGGTGGAGCTCGATATAGCTCCTCGATGCATCGGTAGGTCTCATGAGACAAAATAGTGTCTTGGAATGAGGCCTTGACAAAATCTTATTTGTAGTCTTGACACGAGGCCTTGGCTACGTGGTTATGATAGTCTTGCATTATGCATTCTATCATTATGAAAGTGGTTATTGATATTGCATGTGATTATTCGATTAGTAGAATATCCATGTGAATAAGTAAATGGAATTATTTAAATTTATTTCTTCCATATTATACTGAATTGTAAGTTTAAAAGGCTTTTGTTTTAGTTATACATTGCCATAAATGTTTACGCTTATTTAAGAAAGTTTCTGCTATATTGTTATCCTTACTGGGTATCTGAGCTCACCCCTTTCTATGTTTTATTTTTCCTAGGATGTGAAGAAGTATTTTATGAATGACCTGCATGGATAGTATATGGGGATATGACTGTGGAGACAAGATGTAGTTGTAGTTTTCAATGTAATTCATTGGAGTCAGTTTATAATAAATTTAGACTTATAAAAATTTTAGTGAACTTTTCACCGTCTTTTACCCATCTCTTAGGAGAATTTGCAAATTCACATAAAACTTAATTTTACCACTTTTGTGAGTGTAATTTCAAAAATACGAGAGAAACAGTTAATATCAAGGAGAAAAATTTGGTTCAATAAGATAAAAATAATTTTTGGTGAATAATAACTTTTTACTTTTATTTACCATGGTTAAAAGTAAATAGGTTAATTAAGGGTAAAAATGATATTAATATTAACCTAACACATGTCCTAATTCTATTAGACAAGTTTGTCTCGACCAAAAAAAACTTTGGAATAAAATATTATCATCTAGGTCCACTTGGATTAGATTAGGACATTTATTATTATTTAATTCAAAGAAGAGTTAAAAGAGTTAAAATCAAAGTTTAATAACTAAAACATTTTTAATATAGGTTTATACAAAAGATAAATTAGATTAAAAATATTAATTAGAAATCTAAAAATATTTCCTACATAATGGTATTTTATTTATAATTCTTAGACATTAAATAATTTAATTTATTTATGACACAATGGTGATGCAGTAATTACCTAATTAATGAAATATTAAGATAATTGATATTATAAATACCCAAATAAATGTAATTTGAAACTTTTTATGAATTAAATTAATTTTATTGGCTAATATGACATATTAATATTGGTTATATTAATTTTTTTCGAATTAATAATGATGTTATGAAATTATCCAAAACAAAGTACCCAATAGTGTCAAAATTGACATAAAAGACTTGTTAAAACAAATATTATATTATTAATTTATATTCTATTCCGAAAAATCTATGATTTGTCAAAGAGACTTATATTAAGATATTTTTATCATTAATGGACAACTTGGGGTTCTCTTGGATGTTTATAGTAAGTTTATTGACTATATAATATAAAAATACAAAGTGACATTGTAAGGGTCAAATAATTAACTAAGAGTTAAAACTAAACGATAAGGTTAAAAAAGTGACCCAAAACTATATAAAACCTATTGGTTGAGTGTTTCTAGACCTATCCCAACCTTAAACATTAAATAATCCCCTTTGGATCCATTAGAAACCGAATATGAATTTATTATAAAATAATATTTCTAGATTTTCCTAAGGTGCCCCTCCTCCCCCTTATAAAAGGACACCACTTCTAAGCAATTATTTTCACCTTAAAAGCCTTTTGGCTTGGTAAAAACCTGAAAAAAATTCTATAAACTTCCCTCAATTCAACTTAGAGGCCTTATTTTGATCAGAAAGCCAACCTAATGAGCCCTTTTGATCAAATCAAAAGGAAGAACCCGTAGAAGAGGTAATGTTTTCACCACCCTTTTTCAAGTTCCTTTCTTCTTCAACTTCTTAGTTATTTGTTATTTACTTTCTAAAATAATAACTCCATTATATTCTATATACTGTGATGTTTTTATAAGTATGGTACAACCATATTCAGTATTCTATCCATCATTTGAATGACATGTCACCATACGTGCGTACGTACGGCTTACCATCTCCACGTCGTGGTGTAATTGTTATTCAAAACATTATTATTTGGATGGGTATAATAATGATGTGTAATTCATGTAAATAATAAATATAACATGATAATGATTCTTTATATATTATATAATATCCAATTATATATTATTTTAATATCAAAAGAAAGATATTGTCGCTCGTGCGTACGTACGGACTACCGTCTCGACGAACACGATGAGATTCATTCCCCATCGTATCCATTCAAGTGTAATTCTAATTTGATGATTAAAAATAATGTTTAAGGACTTGATACCATTCTAGATCTAAATAAGATACAACCTATCTATAAAAAACATGAATTATGTAACAAATCATATGAAAGAAAATGAGTAAGTTAACACCTGAAACGACGATAATACTAAAATATTATTAACAAAGCATTATTAGAAGATCATATATGATATCATAATTATGTATATGGTTATTTTATAATTTAATAACAATGTTTTAACTATTATAAAGGTGGTTAACATATCTTCGACTAAGGAAAAGTATAAGGGAAGAGTTTATTTTACAATCTCTTCTTTATCTGAGGTTGTTTATATGTAATTATCTACTGGGACCTCTTTATCATCCACATCCATGTTTCTTAAAAATGTATTTCAAAACATTATTAATATTTTACAGAATATGGGTTAAGGTCATTTATACCCTTTTTTGACTTTTTATAAGTAGTTTATAAAGGAATATTTCTGTTGTTTTCCAAACAAGGTCCTTTTTAACCTTTTCGACAGAATTTAGGTAAGAATGTCTTTTTTTAACTTATACGACGGGTGAGGCTATTTTCTCCCATTATAAAATCCTAGAAGATTAACTTATAATATTATAAGGATATTTTAAAAGTAAATGTTTTATTTTATAATTATGTGACTTTTAAACGATTTCAAAAAAAGAGATATTTCTCTCAAATAGTTTTGATTTCAACTATATCAACATCCTTTGATGGATTTTAAGCTTATTTGAAGTTGATTTATTATGATACAAAACTTCCATATTGTATTGAAGGTTTTTTGATATGTTGACTGTGGATGTGTTATTTTTATACTATTCATGGTTTATGGAGAAAATATTGACATTTCGTATGCTAGTTTTAATATGAATGTTTATGTTATGTTTAAACCTATTCATATGAGGAATGCATTGGACTTAATAAGTAACGGGTGGAGCCCGCTATAGATCCTCGATGCTTTGGTAGGTCTCATGAGACAAACTAGTGTCTTGGCACGAGTCCTTGACAAAATCTTATTTTTAGTCTTGGCATGAGGCCTTGGCTTCTTGGTTATGATAATCTGGCATTATGCATTCTATCATTATGAAAGTGGTTATTGATATTGCATGTGATGATTCGATTAGTAGAATATCCATGTGAATAAGTAAATGGAATTATTTCAATTTATTTCTGCCATATTATGCTGAATTTTAAGTTTAAAAGGCTTTTGTTTTAGTTATACATTGCTTTAAATGTTTATGCTTATTTAAGAAAGTTTCCGCTATATTGTTATCCTTACTGGGTATCTGAGCTCACCCCTTTCTATGTTTTATTTTTCCCAGGATGTGAAGAAGTATTTTATGAATGACATTTAGGGATCGTATATTGGGATATGACTGTGGAGACATGATGTAGTTGTAGTTTTCAATGTAATTCATTGGAGTCAGTTTATAATAATTTTAGACATATAAAAATTTTATTGAACTTTTCACTGTCTTTTACCCATCTCTTAGGAGAATTTTCAAATTCACATAAAATTTAATTTTACCACTTTTGTGAGTGGAATTTCGAAAATCCGAGAGATACAGTTAATATCAAGGAGTAAAATTTGGTTCAATAAGATAAAAATAATTTTTGGTGAATAGTAACTTTTTACTTTTATTTACCACGGTTAAAAGTAAATAGGGTAATTATGGGTAAAAATAATATTAATATTATCCTAAAACATGTCCTAATTATATTGGACAAGTGTATCTCGACCAAAAACAACCTTAGTAATAATATATTATCATTTAGGTCCACTTTGATTAGATTAGGACATTTATTATTATTTAATTCAAAGAAGAGTTAAAAGAGTTAAAATCAAAGTTTAATAACTAATTTTTTTTAATATAGGGTTATACTTAAGATAAATTCTAATATAAATATTCATTAGAAATATAAAAATATTTCATACATAATGGTATTTTATTTATAATTTTTAGAGATTAAATAATTTAATTTATTTATGACACAATGGTGATGCAGTAATTACCTAATTAATGAAATATTAAGATAATTGATATTATAAATACACAAATAAATGTAATTTTAAACTTTTTATGAATTAAATTAATTTTATAGGCTAATATTACATATTTATATTAGTTATAAGAATTATTTTCGAAGTAATAATGCTGTTATGAAATTATCAAAAACAAAATACCCAATAGTGTCAAAATTGACATAAAAGAGTTTTTAAAACAAATATTATATTATTAATTTATATTATATTCCTAAAAATCTAATGTTCGGACAAGAGACTTATATTATGATATGTGTATCATTAATGGATCACTTGGGGGTCGATTGGTTGTTTATAGTAAGTTTATTGACTATATAATATTAAAATACAAAGAGACATGGTAAGTGTCAAATTAATTAACTAAGAGTTAAAACTAAAGGTTTTGGTTAATAAAGTGACCCAAACCTAACTAAAACCTATTGGTTGAGTGTTTTGAGACCTATAACCACCTTAAAATTAAAATAATCCACTTTGTATCCATTAGAAACCGAATATGAATTTATTATAAAATAATATTTCTAACTTTTCCTAAGGGGCCCCTCCTCCCCCTTATAAAAGGACACTACTTCTAACCAGTTCTTTACACCTTCGAAGCCTTTTGGCTCGGCCAAACCCTGATAAAATATTCTCTCAACTTCCCTAAATTCAACCTAGAGGCCTTATTTTGATCATAAATCCAACCTAAGGAGCCCTTTTGATCAAATCAAAAGGAAGAACCCGAAGAAGAGGTAATGTTTTCACCACCATTTTTCAAGTTCCTTTCTTCTTCAACTTCTTCTTTCTTTGTTATTTACTTTATAAAATAGTAACTCCTATATATTATATATTCTGTGATGTTATTATAAATATGGTACAACCATATTCAGTATTCTATCCATCCTTTGAATGACATGTCACCATACGTGCGTACGTACGACTTTCCGTCTCCACATCGCGGTGTAATTGTTATTCAAAACATTATTATTTGGATGGGTATAATGATGATGTGTAATTCGTGTAAATAATAAATATAACATGATAATTATTCTGTATATATGATATACTATCCAATTATATATTAATTTAATATCAAAAGAATGATATTGTCGCTTGTGCGTTCGTACGGACTACCGTCTCCACGAACGCGATGAGATTCATTCCCCATCATATCCAATCAAGTCTAATTATCATTTGATGATTAAAAATAATGTTTAAGGACTTGATACCATTATGGATATGAATAAGATAAAACCTATCAATAACAAACACATCTTATGTACCAAAACATATAAAAGAAAATGAGTAAGTTAACACCGGAAACGACGATAATACTAAAATATTATCAACAAAGCATTATTAGAAGATCATATATGATATCATAATTATGTATATGGTTCTTGTATAATTTAATAACAATGTTTTAACTACTATAAAGGAGGTTAACATCACCTCGACTAAGGAAAAGTACAAGGTAAGAGTTTATTTCACAATCTCTTCCTTATCCGAGGTTGTTTATATGTAATTATCTACTGGGACCTCTGTATAATCCACATCCATGTTTCTTAAAAATGTATTTCAAAAAATTCTTACTATTTTACAGAATGTGGGTTAAAATCATTTATACCCTTTTTTGACTTTTTATAAGAACTTTATAAAGTAATATTTCCCTCGTTTTCCAAACAAGGTCCTTTTTAACCTTTTCGACAGAATTAAGGTAAGAATGTCTTTTTTTAACTTATACGATGGGTGCGGCTTTTTTCCACCATTATAAAATCTTAGAAGCTTCCCTTATAATCTTCTAAGGTTATTTTAAAAGTAAATGTTTTATTTTATAATTATGTGACTTTTAAATGATTTCAAAAAAAGAGATATTTCTCTCAAATAGTTTTGATTTCATCTATGTCAACATCCTTTGATGGATTTTAAGCTTATTTGAAGTTGATTTTTTATGATAAAAAACTTTCATATTGTATTGAAGGTTTTGTGATATGTTGATTGTGGATGTGTTATTTTTATACCATTCATGGTTTATGGATAAAGTATTGACATTTCGTATGCTAGTTTTAATACGAATGTTTATATTATGTTTAAACTTATTCATATGAGGAATGAATTGGACTTAATAAGTGACAGGTGGAGCCTGCTATAGCTCCTCGATGGATCAGTATGTCTCATGAGACAAACTAGTGTCTCGGCATGAGGCCTTAACAAAATCTTATTTGTAGTCTTGGCATGAGGCCTTGGCTACGTGGTTATGATAGTCTGGAATTATGCATTCCATCATTATGAAACTGGTTATTGATATTGCATGTGATTATTAGATTAGTAAAATATCCATGTGAATAAGTAAATGACATTATTTCATTTTATTTTTTCCATATTATTCTGAAGTTGAAGTTTAAAAGGCTTTTTTAGATATACATTGCCTTAAATGTTTATGATTATTTAAGAAAGTTTCCGCTATATTGTTATCCTTATTGGGCATCTGAGCTCACCCCTTTCTATGTTTTATTTTTCCCAGGATGTGAAGAAATATTTTATGAATGACCTGGAGGGATAGTATAAGGGGATATGACTATAGAGACAAGATGTAGTTTTAGTTTTCACTTTTTTATGTAATGTAAACTTTATGAATGTATCTAGTGATTCCAAGGCTACTAAACTAATTAGTCTTTCGGGACTTGATCTTTTGTGATCATGCCAATATTATGTAATAATGCTCCGACTCTGGGTAACTGGGGTCAAGGCGTTACATGAAGATAAATCTTTTTAGTAGAGGTATCTTGTTCCTGAGAAATGTCATTTAATAATTTATAATTTACTTCCTTTAGAATTTCATCATTATTATTATAAATGATATTTTCACAATGATATTTTCTCTAGATGTAGTTCATTATCATATTTTTGATTAAATATAAAGTGTGTTCAGTTATTTACCTTTGAAAATTAATTATGATTTATCTAATCATGAAGTAAAATTATTTAAATGGAATTTGTGTTTAGTTATTTACCATTATATTTGTATTTTTATCTATCTTATCATTATAGTCAAGTTATGTAAATGGAAGGTGTGTTTAGTTATTTACCTTTATATGTTGATTATGATTGTTGATTCATGATAGATTTCATTATACTAAACCCTTACTGAGCATTTGAGCTCACCCTTATGTTGTTTCCTTTCCCCAAGATATAACGAAGAGTTATTTGAATTAATTTTCAAGGATATAGTTTATTTGTTTTTTTATGTATTATGTTTTATTTTCTATTACCAATGTAAAATGGGTTTCATTTGTGTATCTGGTTCTCTAAAAATGTTAAATATATCAGTCCTTTGGGATTTGATTTTTTGTATCTATTCCTATGTATTAAAGTCAGGAACCAGCTCTATGTTACTAGGTTCAGGGTCATTATATTTGGTATCATTAGAATTTTAGTTGAAATAATAGGAACTAGATTAAGGAAACCATATATTTGGGACATAACCCTTTGATATAAATTTGAGGATAATTATATAAGAACATCCAAATGTTTTGGTAAGGATTATATTATATGTATTTTCCGAATAATACATCACTATCTAGATACTACAAGTGGAAGTGGTTGTAACATAGAGATACCTAGGGGTAATAACTCTGAAAAGGGTATATTGGACTAGACCTGATTGTCATCTAGTACATAAAAATAGTCCTTATAGTTAAACTTGTTTGAACCACATTAGGGAGATTCCTAGGATAATTCATATTTTCTTTACAAACCATAATGAAGGATTTGAAAATAAATATATCCCCAAAGAAACCCAGTTTAAAATTCTAATATTAATAATGCACAAATTTTAATTTATTATAAGTGTTACACTATATTTGGAATTATACTTTATGATTTAAAATTCATAATTTTATGAGCTAATACAATGAATGCAATTGTTGAGAAATGTTTTCTAGATGGAATAAGGGTTTTAATACTCATGTACAATGAAGATATTTACCTATAGAGGTAGCTAATACAGATTGAATTAGAACTAATAGAAACATGGATATATTAGAAAAGCTTAATCTATTTATAAAAAAACAACCTTACCTAGATGGAGAATCCTATTCCATTGTGAGATTATCCCATACTATATCAGTTTATGTGTAAAAATACCCCATCATTTTGTGAAACTATCAATCTGATGGAATTTTATCAATGGATTATGTCTCTAGAGAGTATATTTTTTGAATTGAGATGTAGAGAAAATAAAAAGGTTATACTTGTAGTGTATTTTCTTTAAGGAAATGTAGATTAATGGTGGTTTTTGATCCAGAATACTATGGAGGGAAAATTTTTTAGCTCATGTAATGGAAAACCTTTAATTATAAATTATTCAAAAAATATTTCCCTCATTAGAAATAAAGAAAAATGAAGATAAAGTTCATTTTTTTAAATTAAAATGAAGAAGATAGTGTTGTTATGCATGAGGCTAAATTTACAGGTTTATCTAGGTATGCTACATAATATATACACAAAAAAATTTCAATATTAATCATTTCTTTAGAGGGATTAA
Organism: Viscum album; assembly: GCA_963277665.1. Taxonomy (NCBI): domain Eukaryota; kingdom Viridiplantae; phylum Streptophyta; class Magnoliopsida; order Santalales; family Viscaceae; genus Viscum; species Viscum album. The sequence continues at coordinate 1,397,977,488 of OY728121.1, read as the reverse complement.
TCCAAGTCACCAAAGGGAAATTGTCTCTCATAATTTTTCTTCATATGATAAAATAGTTTTTTGTTCCATAAAAATAGATAAGGAATTATCTAGATCTTACATATTCAAGGGAAGTAAAGAGTTGAAGAGTCCATATAAAATAAATGGAAAAGGAAATTCATAAAATAAGAAAATGATGAAAAAATATTTTATATCTTGTGAAAACTGTGGAAATAGTCCCCCTGGGAAATTCTTATAGGATTAAAGGTTTTTTATAAGTGTAAAGATAAGGTTCACCCAAAAAAGGAATGAAAAGGGAAGAATGAAAAAACTAATATTTAATGTTTCAAATATATGTATATAGGAAAATATGAAAATTAATGGCCAAATCGTCAGGGGAATCTACCACCAAATTTTACAAGGGGAGGAGGCCAAGATTATGCGATCAATACAGCTGAGGTGGGAGTACCCAATAATGCAGTGGCATGTAATTTAATCCTATATTAAATTTTTTATAATTATTTATTTAAGTCTATAAACTCGGACTATTTTATATCTCCCCAATTTCCTAAGAGAATTAGACATTTAGCTTTTAATTTAATAAGGGAGTTATCTATTAAAACTACAAGGGGAAGTCTTACTACAACAAAGACGTGCCAGGTTGTCCCCATTATGAAATATAAAAATGATTTATTTATTTACCATATTATGATACCTATGGTTGAATTTTATATAATCCTTGGTAGGTACTAGATTTTAAAATATGATGAATTTTTTTACAAGAATAAGAAATTTAGGATTTGTGAGAAAGATATAGAATTACTTATCTATATAGGAAATAATTCGTCATTTTATTCATATATAGATTAACCCTCCAGTAGCTCAAGTGAATGAGATTTTTGGGGAATAAAGGAAAAAAAAATTAGGGATGAAGAAGTTAATATTTAAATTGAGGATGTACCTATTGTAAAAAAATGTGTTTCCAAAGGAATTAACTTGACACAGACCAAAGTGTGAAGTTGAGTTTTCCATTGATTTAATCCAGGATTCCAAACCAATATCGAAGAATCACTATAGATTAGACATTGTAAAATTATTGCGGTTTATGAAACAACTAGAGGAGTTGGTTGATAAGGGATTTATTCAACCTTGTGTTTCTCCATGGGGATCCACTTTTCTCTTTATTAAGAAGAAATATGGACCTATGAGGCTACGCATTGATTATAGGGAAATAAATGCCATTATGATAAAGAATAAGTATCCTATGCCTCACATTGATGAATTTTTTAATCGAATTCCTGTAGAGAAATATTTTTCAAAGATTAACCTTTATTCCAGGTATCATCAATTATGAGTAGAGTAGGAAGAAATTCTGAAGTTATATTTTTGAATGAGGTATGGAAATTACAAGTTTACAGTAATTCCATTTTGATTGACTAATATACCATCAATTTTTATGGATATAATGAATAATGTATTCAAGGAATATATTGATGATTTTTTTGTGGTATTCATTTATTATATTTTAGTGCATTATAAAAGCTATGAAAAGCATGAGAATAAATTACAGATCATTCTTGAGACTCTTAGAGGAAAAGAGTTATATGGTAAATTTAGTAGTTGTGACTGTTTGATTAAAGAAGTTTTTTTCTTGGAAATATTTTTTACAAGGATAGAATCTCTATTGATCATGTAAAGACAAAGGTACCAAGAGAATATCCTGCACCAATGAATATAACTGTGGTATGTAGCTTCATCAATTTTATAGGTTACTATCGGGGATTAGTTTTAAATTTTTTCTAATTGGATAACATGTTAACCAAGATCACATATAAATGGTTAAGTTTGTTTAGAAAAATGAATGTGAATAATTTTTTGATGAACTTAAGAGGTGATTGTCAATGCTTTGATTTTGTCTCTCCCATATAGAAATTATGAGTCTGTTATATATAGTGATGCATCAAAGAAGGGAATTGAGTTTTTACTAATGAAAAATAATATAGTCATTACATATTTATCAAGGAAATTTAAGACTCATGAACAAAACTATCCAAACCCTGATCTTGAGATGGAAACTGCAATATTTACTTTGAAGATACATAGACATTATCTCTCTAGTGAAATATGTGAGATATATACATATCATAAAATCCTAAAATACTTCTTCTCACAAAAAGTACTCAATATAAGGAAATGGAGATGGTTTGAGCTACTCAATGATTATGATTTCTCAGCACACTAACACCTAGGGAAATAAAATAAGGTAGAAGATGAATTGAGTTGGAATGATACTAGAATTTGGACCCAAATGAGAATTGAGAGGGATCATATGTTCTTAGATATAGTAAATATGGATATGATAATTATTAAGGTAAGGGATGCATCAATCATTTTTGAAATGATTGTGAAACCATATTTATTAGAAAAGATAAAATTTCTCAATATGATGATGGGAAATTTCATAAGAAAATGAAAGCTGTGAATGATGGTAAATTGGCCGAATTAATTTGTGAAGATGGTGTTATAAAATTTAGAAAAATATTACGTATTCCATAAATACTTGAGATAAAAATGGAATTATTGGATGATGTTGATATCTCCAATTTATCTATACATCCAAGTAGTATAAAGATGTATAGGGATTTGAGGGATTTGTTTTGGTGGGATAGCACGCACTTGGAAATTCCTAATTATTTGTTTAGATTATTGGTTTTTTAATAAGTGAAGGATGTGAGAAAACATCTTAGAGGAGTCTTGAATCTACTTCCTATTCCTATATGGAAATTGGATGAAATTACTGTGGAATTTTTCATAGTACTACCAAATACTCCTAGAAAGAATGGTTTAATATGGGTTATCATTGATCACTTAAAAAAATATGAACATTTCCTTTCAATAAGAGAAATTTTAACACTTTTGTGACTCTAAATTCTCAATATCAATGAATTTATAAGACTTCATAGATCGCGACTTTAAAATGTGTTTGATCAAGATCCCCATTTTACATAGATATTTTGGATTAGTCTTCAGAAGTATCTTGATACTGATCTTTATTTATGGACTTTCTAACATCCTGAAACTAATGGACAATATGAAAGGAAAATTAAAACCATGTAAGACGTGATAAATTCATGCTCACTTTTCAATGTATTTGGGATTATTATTTAAGTTTGGTAGAGTTTTCCTATAATAATAGTTTCCAATCAAGTATTCAAATGGTGTCGTATAAATCATTATATGGAAAGATATGTCATAATCCAAATTATTGGGATAAATTTGGTGTAAGGAAACTCATAGGACCAGATATTTTTAAAGATTTAATAAAAAAGGTAAAGGCTATTCAGGATCACATTAAATAATCTCAATACAGTAAAAAGATTTATGCCAATAATCCGAGGAAATATTTGTAATTCCAAGTGGGAGACCATGTTTTCTTAAAAGTATCATCATGGATTGGTATTATAAGGTTTGGTAGGAAAGGTAAAATGATACCTAGGCACACCAAAAGATTTTAAATTTTTGAAATAATTTGAGTTTTTTCTTATCATTCGACAATGCCACCAAATTTATCAAAAGTAAATGACTTATTCCATATATCTTTGTTAAGGAAGTAGATACCAGACCCAATGCATGTGATAAACTCTAATGATGTAGAATTTGAACCAAATCTATCATACTATGAAGAACCAATCTATATTCTTGATTCTATAGAGGAAGTATTGAGGAATCAAATGAGTTGTCTAGTAAAGGTATTTTGGAGAAATCACAAAATGGAGGAAGCAACATGGGAACCATAGGATATTATGAAGAAGAAATACGATCATCTGTTTAGAAGTTAATATACATGATATTTTGAGGATTAATTTTTTAAGTAGGGAATAATGTAACACCCTAACACTTTACAATATATTTATTTTAGAATAAATTTAATTTTTTTAATAATTTTTGATATACACAACACCTTGTTTAAATGAAATCATTATATTAAAAAATTATTTAAATATGACCATTATAAAATATAAATTAAGTTTCAATATTTTAATATTAATAAATAATTATGAAAATTATGGTTACCTATTAATTATAAATAAAATAAGAATATTTTAAAAGAAAAAGAAATTTTTTCTAAAAAACTGCATTTTTACTAAATAAAGATTTAGTCTCACTTTGCACACATAATTCAAAAATATTTTTTAAAAATTTTAGAAAATTTATTTTTAATTTTAAAATTAGTTTTTTAAATAATAATATCAAAATTATCTTAGGATTAATTTTTGGTATTTTTATGAAAAATTTTATTTTTTTTGAATAGTGAAAAATATTTAATTTTAATTGAGAACTGCCTTTTTTTAAATAATTTATAATATTAAATTATATTTAGAATAAGTTTTAAAGTAAAAATAGTTAAATTTTATATCAATCAATCCAATTTAGATAATTATAACAATTTTTTGTATTGATTTTTGATAGAAAAGCTTTGTAATCTTTTGAACATTTTCTCTTTAAAAACTCGCTTTTTCATCTCATCAATGTGATTAATTTTAAAATAAAATTTTACAATAATGTTAAAGGAATTTTAAAAAATGGATTTCATATTTTTAATCATAATAATTTAAATTATGTAATATTTTCAACTGAATTTTTGACCAAAATTAATAGTGAAAAAAACAAAAATTAATTATAGCGGTTAAGGTAAAACTTGACTTATTAGGGGGTTAAAATTGAAATATTAGTGTTATATTGGCCTACAAACTTGTATAAAATCTATTTTATGGCCATATTTCTACCTTATATTGTCTATTTCTCAATAATACTCCATTTTTAACCCTTTGAGATTATAAAAAATGTGGGTGCACATGTTTGTTACCCAAAATTACAATTATTCCACTCAACTTAGTTATAAATGTCCACCCACTCTCCACTCTTCTTAATTACTTAAAACCCATTATTTCATCCAATCCATACATAATATAATTCCAAATATCCATACTATCATCCTAGAAGCCTTATTTTTGTCTGAAATTCAACTTTGAAAGGATTTAGAAAAAACCTAAGGAGGACACCCAAATATGAGGTAACATTTTTCAATGAGATTTTTTATTTTATTTTTTAATCCTTGAAAATAATACAACTTTTATAGATAATATCTGATTCCTTACTTTATTACATTAGTATAATAAACAAGTAAGTCACATCCTGAAGGGCTGAATAGTTCAGTAGCTTTTGAAAACCAGATAAACACATAATTTTTACATTACATCTTGAAATGAAATACATCATAGAAACTCCTTTGGAAACATCCATATTCTTCTAAATCATACTGAAATGTAAATAATAATATACATCTTGTAATTCTAGGGAAAATAAAACATAAGAAAGTGGTGAGATCATAAGGATAGTAAGGGTATGAAATACAACAAAATCTATCATAAATAAATATAAGTAATAAGGCAATGTGAATAACTAACAACACATGACATTGAAACATAATCTTGAGCATAATATTGTATGAATAAAATCTAATCAAATAATTACATATAAATAATCACATGGGAATTACACTTAACCATGAATATTCTACTTTTTGAACAATCACATGGATTACCAATAACAAATCTCATAATGAGGGAATGCATAAGGTGGGACATCATAAATATACTATCAAGTACTCAATCAAGAATTCTACATAAATGGGTAAGGCCTTATCCAAAACATGGTCTAGTTTGTCTCATGAGGCCTACCGATGCATATAGGGGCTATAGAGGGCCCTTCCCAACTCTCACCAAGTCCAATTAATTCCTAATATGTAAGGGGTAAAATAAAATCAACATATACATTCATATGAAATGTAAATGATCTCCCCAATCAGTAAACATAATCATAATCTATCGAGAGTAATATAATGAATGCAATAAAAATATAGCATCAATATTCAAAATTATTATAAACTATTCAATAAAATATTGTATATGGTATCATAAGAGATCACCCTCAATTAAACATAAAAAATTAACATAAGTGTTACCCATGGAAAGAAATGGGTATCATAATCATGTCATAAGGCATATAAAATCTTGGTATCATAATGGTGTCCATGAAATAATGGATTAAAGACATACACGAACATTAATAAAGGAAAATATGAATATATCATGATAATTTATGTCTAAACAAATTACAAAAATGTAAATAGTTTATTTTAAAAACTTTATAAATGTGTTAATTCAGTGAGGTTAAAGGGAAAATATAAAAGTTTATTTAAAGTGGAAAAAAGGAAAAATTGTTTGTATAAAACCAAAAATGAACTAAAAATGTTTTTATTTATAAAAATTGTAATTTTATAAAAATATTGATGTATTAAAAAATATTATTGAGTGTACATGAAAATGGGTAAGAATTTGGGTAGTTCCCTTTAATTTGGCTTGCTTATCAGGAGGAATTAAATAGGGAACCTTATAAAACATGTATTTTCCCATAAAATGAAGAAGCATTGAGATATGTACATATCTTTGTAACATAAAAATAGAATTTAGGTTGATTAAATAATAATAAATAATAATTAAATTGGGGTAATGAGAGATAAAGCATAACCTGAAGGAAAAATGGAGGTTCAGGAAGAATCTTTTACCTTTTGTCCGAAAGTGTTCTGCTTTTGAACTGAATTTTATGGATAATGAAATTAGAATCATTAATAATTTAATTAATAACTTATTAAACATGTATTTGATTTATTATAATTTTATTAAGTCTATTTATAAACTTTTTTATGAGTTATAAGATTTAATTTCATCGTTCGGGGGTGTTTGTTTTCTTGGTTTTCATGATTAGTTCACTTGTATACTTGTATAAAAGATCATGTAAAATAAGAATAGTTTTCCAGAATTTAAACTATATGTTATTAATGAACTTAAAAAATAATAAATGATATTATATATCAATTTTTCCAGATATGAGGGTGATTCATTATATAAAATGTTAATGATAACCATTTAGAATATTTTGGAGTTTTTTCAATCACCACACAATTGTTATGTTTTATTAATTAATATTATATGTATATACTGGTTTTATAACCCTAAATAAATTGTAATATAAATTTTAAAATCTATTTAAACCATTAAAATGGGTATATGACTGGCCTTTAATGTGTTATTATGAAACTAAAAAATTATCGTCCACCAAGTTGGTGAATTGACACCTCATAGATGATGTTTTTATTTTTAGAATAAAAGGGAAAGAGAAGAGAATTGATGCTAGATATAAAATTAACATTATAAAATTTAAGTATATATATATTATTCCTGGATTTATCTTATTACTTTTTATAGGGTAGGTGAGGTAAGGATAAGAGAGGAAGAATAAATTGAAAGAGAGAAAGGGAGGGTTTTACCTCTTGAGTGTTGTCTCCTTGAGAACCTCCTTAAGGGACATGGAAATGGTCTTTTGGTGAGACCATAAATACTATAAAGTGGGAAGAGGTTTTGGGAGAGTAATTAGGTATAATATTATCAATATATAAGTCTTATAAGGTGTGAGGATAATGGGTGGTGAGGGGTGACATTTATTATTGAGGAGATGGGTGTTTTTTATCCATTAGTTTATTATTTTGGATCGAGAATTTAAATTGTGTTGATTATTGTGACTAAATATCATAACTAAAGAATTTTATTTTGAACTAATGAGTATATAACTCACCCATACATCATCCATGACTCAACAATTCATTTATTTACTTATAATGTTAAATACTGTAAATTATCATATTTCACAATTCATAAATTTTCAAATATTTTAGAAAAATACCAAAAATTCACCCTAACAATTTTTTGAGGTGTAGATTTAATAAATATTCTCTATTTTATTATTTTTTTGAAAATATGATAAATTTAATTTTTAAATAAAATCAACATTAATTCAAAACATACTGCTTTTAATATTATTACCGATTTTACGACACTTCTAAAAATTAATTATGGTCTCATAAATTTATCTTAAAAATATATTGAAAAAAATATTAATTCATGAATCTATTTTATGAAAATAAATTTTATTTTACGTCATTATATTAATTATAATATTTTAAATAAACATTTACGCTTCAAAAAATACCAACACTTAATTTATCATTTTTAAAACATTTATTTACTTATTCCATGATATAAATATGTTATAATTTCATTCATAGGACACCAAAATTTTATTATACCTTCATGTGTGAGTTTACTATTATATTAGTTAGATTATTATTCATAAGGATACATTACTATTCCAAGAGTCATGTTAATATAATATAGTGTAAAGTCGTTTTAAACTTGTTGTTATATAAAACATAAGACACCAATGATGTTAGATTTAAGAAAGATATACCATGAAATTTTGGGGTGTTACATTCCCCCCTCCATAAAAAAATTTCATCCTCAATTTTTTTTGAATATCACCTTATAAAAAGATTTGGGTAGTTATTCGTTTTAATTTCTTCTTGTTCCAATATAGTCTCTTCAATTTTATGATTTTTTCTAAGTACCTCTACCAACTGAGTCATCTGATTCCTAAACACCTATTCTCTAGTGTCCATAATCTGGATAGGATCTTCATAGTAAGATAAATTAGCTTCCAATTCTATTACTTTATATGTGAGAACATGAATTGGGTCTGTAATGTACTTCCTTAACAAAGAGATGTGGAACACATCGTATAATTTAGAAAGGCTAGGTGGAATTTCCAAATGATAAGCCACAACTCCAATTATCTCAAGAATTTCAAAAGGTCTAATGTACCTGGGCCTCAGTTTCCCTTTTTTACTGAACATTATGACACCCTACCATACTGATTCTTGCATAAAGACATTCTCTCCCAATTGAAACTCCAAATCCTTTCTCCAGTTGTCAGTATATATCTTTTTCTTACTTTGACCTGCTTTGATATGGGTTTTAATAGTCTTTAACTTTACTATTGTTTCCTCTAAAAAGTTGGGCTCACAAGATTCCTTTCACTAACTTCATTCCAACAAGTTGGTGTATGACATCTTTTTCTATATAACGCTTCATATGAAGCCATTTGAAAACTTTAATGGAAACTATTATTGTAGTAAAACTCTTACAAAGGTAAATACTGATTCCACATAGCTTTAAAGTCAATTGATAATGATCTCAACAAGTCTTATAAAGTTTAGATCATCCCTTTAGATTATCCATAGGTTTGAGGGTGATAATCAGTTCTCAAATGAAGATCAATATCCAAAGATTTTTGAATACTTTTCCATAATTTTGATGTAAAATAGTGATATAGATATGAAAAAGTCGATATTGGTTCATAGTGAAGTATTACAACTTTATTAATATGGAGTCGTGTAAGAAAATCCACTGGAAAATTCTCCCTTATAGTTAGGAAATGAGTAGATTTGGTAGTCATTCTTTCATCGAGTATTTGGTAATCCAGTGAAAAAATCCATAATAATTTTATTACATTTAGATATAGGAATAGGTAATGGATGCATGATTCCTCTAGGATGTTGTATTTGAGCCTTCACATTTTGATAAAATAATTGTCATAATACACAATTAGTAATTTTCTGCATCATATTATCCCACCAAAATGTTCCTTTAAATATATATATATCTCAGTACTACCAGGGTGTATAGAGAAATTCTATCTATTAGTATCATCCAATAATTCCCTTTTTAGGTTGGGTATTGAGGGAATATAAATCCTCTTCCCAAATTTTAAAATGCCATATTCATATAAATTTTTTACCAATTTCCCTTAATTCAAAGCATTAATTTTGTTTTGAAACATTTATTCATAAAACTGAGAACTCTTTATCCCTTCCCATAAGGATAGTTTGACAACCATTTTGAAAAGTAGTGATGTTTCAACTTCCATGATGATTTCCATATCCATCTTTACTAGATCCATATACACCATATCCTTGTTGATCTTATTTTTTTTTCATAACTCCATGATCCTTCCAGCTCAATTCATCCTCTACATTATATTATATCATGGTTTTAAACTTGGTGTTGTGTGCAACATAAGCTATCTAAGATGATAAATTTAAAAAATACATACCATAATATATTGGGGTATTACACTCTCTATCTTTCAATTATTATTAAACCATGATGATATAATAACCTCAGTATATTCCATAAAATAATATGTTGTTATATTAAGGGAATTACCTTCAACCATCCCGAATTCCATAAATGGGTTAGAAAATCATCATTCGTGTGTACGATGGACTACCGCTTCGTGAACTGATGTCATTCATTTTTTCATTACCACCTATCATGGTTGGTTATGATTATGGATATAATATATATATATATATATATATATATATGATATTTATAATATAATTATACCTTTTGAGTCATCATATCATATATACCTTTTTAAATTTCTATTCCATTGAAGATATGATAACGTCGCTAGTGTGTACGACGAACGACCGCCTCACGAAGCAATGTGATTCGTCTTTCACAAACATTACATGGTAGGTGGTAAGGATAAAGTTAATGATTATATTTGATATACATGAAATAATTATGATATTAATGAAATATTCGTCATCCTAAATAGATAATACATATCATTTTCTTTCTTACCTTTTCACTTAATGGAAGATGATGATATCGCCCATGTACATGTAGACTACCACCTTCCCAAAACAGTGTGAGTATCTTTTCCTCACCACACAAAATGGATGATATATATGTATATATTGGAAACTAATATGGTATATGTGATATTGTGATAAATATTTAAATATAACATATTACTTACCTTCCTTCCATAATGACCATTGGAAAATAGAATCATACTCACGCGTACGTACAACCTATCTTCTTTATGATCTTAACGTTCTTAAATATTCAAAACCATCTTTCATGATTGGTATTAAAAGTATAATTGATCTATTATTATGATAATTATTTCATGATTATTATTTTGGAGATTAAGAAACTACATAGTATTCCGATGAATGAAAACTCTTATGACAAATCATGAATAAGAAAACACGGCAATTAACACTCAAAATATTGAAAATAATGAATGGTTATTAACTAATGGGTAATAAGATATTTTAAAAAGATCATATATGAAATTATAAATATTATTATGGTTATATAATTAGTTAATAAGTTGTTTAAAACCACTATATATAATATTTATGAACATACAACCAAAAGGAAGCGTGAGGTAAGAGATTTCATCTCAATTTTATTTCATTAAGGAATATTGTATTTATATGTACCTAATTTATTTTATATGGTTTATATAACAACACTTGAAATTTAATATCATGATTATTTATTAATTAATGATATTTTAAGTTTAAATTTTAATTATTTGATCTAAGGATATTTTACTTGAAAATTACCACGTGGTAAAAGTTATTATACAGTCTCACTTTCTTTTGAGACTGTTTACTTTATCTTAAATTAATAAATTATAGTTAATCATTATTAATTTTACATTTAATTTCCTTTAAATACCCATATTATTTTATAATGTAAATTATTATTTCCTAAACCATATAAAATTTTTTCATACAGTATTTACTTTGACAATTTTTTTATTAACTACGAAAATATTGATAAATACACATCCTTTAATTAATATGGATATTTGATGACAAGGAATGATGTTCATGAGTTAAATATATTATTAGATATATAATTAATGATTTGGACATGTATAAGCTGGAAATAAATGGTTATATACTTCCCCTTGATGCATTGATAAGTCTAATGAGTCAAACATGTTGGCCAAATCAGATGGGGTTTCACCAAGTAGTTTTAAATCGTCTTGAGGATTGATCTTGATAGTAGAGGTATCATGTGACTAAGACATGAAGTAAAATAATTAATAATCTAATTCATTGATAACTGAGTTATTATTATAATCCATTGTATTTTCACAATGATACTATCTATGGATGTAGTTCATTATCATATTTTTGATTAAATGGCATGTGTGTTCAGTTATCTACATTTCCATAATTATTATGCCTCATCTATTCATGTAGTAAAGTTATTTAAATGGTATGCATGTTTAGTTATTTACCTTTACATATGTATATTTACTTATATTATCATGGTAGTCAAGTAATATTAATAGAATTTATGTTAACTTTTTTACCTCACCATGTTGATTATGCTTGTTGATTCATGATTGCTTCTGCTGTACTTTACCATTATTGAGAAATTGAGATCACCCTTATTTTGTTTCCTTCCCCCATGATATGAATAACATATCATTCAATGAGTTTTCAAGGGTATAGTTCTTTTTTTTGTTATGTATTATGTTTTATTTTCTATTTTCAATATAAAATGGGTATCATGCATGTAGCAGGTTATCTAAAACTACTAAACTGATTAGTCATTAGATATTCAATTATTTATATCAATTACAATGTATTAAATTAAGAAACTGACTTTGGTTTATTGGGGTTGTGGTTGTTATAATCATAGGTTCGTTAGGAATATTAAATTTGACTTCCCTTCCTCAACAATTGATTTGGGATTCATATAATTAAAACTGATCAATTCCTAGAAATACATCTAATTCAACTAAAGGTAGAATCATAATATTTTTTATAAGTACTTTCCCATAAACATCAATCATATAATAATAACTATAAACTTGAGATGAGACCAACATACTATTAATATTTTTCACCACTAGCTCAACGTCTAATCATTGATGATATTAATTAACATTCCTTGAGAATTTTTATGATATATAAGAAATCATATAAATAATCTGAAATTGTTTACTTCAATATTTTATCCTAGATATTACCACCTCAACTTTATCATCATCATATCATCAATCACATAAAAAAATAAAATGTTTTTTATGATAATAAAACATTGTTAGAGTGATTAATAATGAAAAAATATTCAAAGGATTTCTAAATGATAAACCTTCCTCTCAATCTATGGAACCTTAGGTTTAACCCATATTATCTATGGTTGTTATCAGAAATTTAGTATTGCATCTGATACTTAGAATTATCCCCAAATTTTTCACTAAATTTTTCTAATTTTAATATATCAATATTGATGAAACATGTTCCTTTAATAACAACTATAGTGACCTAAAATTTTAATACATAAATATTACATTATTTTAGATAAATATTTTTTAAATTTCATAAATACATTCTTAAGGATCATAAAGGATTAGTGTATTTGAAGACTAGGTACACAATATTCATATTTAGTCAAATATCTTCAACACATACCATAAAGATATTCCCATATAGTACTCATCATAGAAATACCCTTCCTAATCCTTTTATAAAATAATGGGGAAAGGAATGATTAGAAAGACTGAGCTCATATTCTCAGTAAGGGTAAACATGGGGGATATCAATTGATTATCTTCTGAAATCATAAGTTACTAAAAAGGGAATGAGATCTTGAAAATAAATTACAATGTTTATACCCAATATATCGTGGATAATAAAATGATTTATCACATAAAAGTTTATCATTTAAAAATACGTGAATCATAATAGTGAGAAATAAATATTAATAAATCATAAAATATAAGTTCACATTATATAAATTTGGCCTCGTTATAGGTATAAAAATAGTTTTATATGTCACAGTTTACTACCAAGACCATAAAATAATTATGGATTAGGTATCAACAGTTGTTTCGCATATCATAATAGGTGAGACATCATTACATTCTTCCAATATTGTATAAATCACATCAACTTGTTTCCCATAGTGGATCAAGCACATCTACATGTTTTCCATAATTATCCCATGAGATATAAAACTTTACCCAATTAATTAGAGGGATATATAATTCTAGTTCTGCCTATTATATAATGAAAAACAAACACATGTGTTCCAAAAGAGTTATAAAAAAATTATCGTACCATCATATCATTATCCATGAAAATAAAAATGGTTTTATAGACATGTCATAAATTTATCATTGCATAACTCATGTAAAATAACTTGGTTTTATAACATATCATCATCATAATCATAAAACACTTATAAAAATAATAAGGATGGTATTATTGTATCATATCCCCAGTAAAACATATTCATCATCAATGTTTGTTAACATAAAAGAAAATTATATTAAAATATAATGAGAATATTTCTTGAGTAAAATATCCTTTTGATTTTGAAGTAAATTATTTAAAATATAAAAATTTCCAATATATCATGGAAAATATTTTATATGAAAAGAACTAAAGAAAAATTTAAAGGAAGCTTCAAATAATTGAGTGGCGATGATGATGGTAAATTTTGTTCATTCCAAGTTTGTTAAGAAAATATTATTTTCACATTTTTGGTAAAAAGTTAAAATTACCTCATTTGGAGAATGAAAAAAAGTTACCTTTAATTTTTTTTATAATAATTAAAACATGGACAGAAATTTCTTTTAATAATTACATGATAATATTAATAAAATTTGGAAACCATTTTTGAAAACATTTTAGAGAAAATATAGACATATAAGAAAAAAGATTTTCATCCGAAGAGTGAAATAAAATCCATTTTCCTTAAAAATATTCGTTCGGTATTTTGGGTCATTGAAGACAGAAAAAAGGATGGAAAACAGGTAATCTATAGAAATAACCACATGAGAATGAACATTAAAGGGATTCATAAAATAAGGATTATATAATTTACTTAATGTAAATTCTTACATAAATAATCCCAATTAAGATTGGTTTGAAACATTAATCCATTACCTCAGGTCTCACATCTCTTCATAAAAATTTGAACATCATGTATATAAATTGAGATTTATTATAAAATTATTATAGAACCACAATAATATCCATACAACCATTTATTATTTACTTATGATATCTTATCACCCATTTATTAATTTCTTTATTAAAATAATTGTTTTGGGTGATAACTACTTCCTTTTTCAAACATATTTTGGTTAGGTAGTTCAAGTCCTTGAAATTTTATCATGGTTACACCATATCTATAATTTTATTCATGATATAAATATTATATATATTCATTATATATATATATTTAGAGTCATCAATGAAATCTATAGTTAGAAAAATGAGTTACACCATCCTTGGATACAGTAAGCCATACCTACGTATGAATGTTTTTTCTATTTTTCTAAAGATGGAAAAAATAAAGTTAAATGATAATTCAAACATTTATAATAACTAATATATCATATATATATATATATATATATTCTATATATTTTAATTAAATATATCCTTATTAGTATCCATTTAAATTGGAGATGAAAAACAAATCACATCGCTTCATGGAGGTGGTAGTCCACACGTACGCACGAGCGATGTTATCATTTTACAATAGTTTGGAAATTAAGAAGGTAGATATGATATTGTCATTAAGTAATAATAATTATTTCATAAATATTATATATAAACATTAAATCTATCATATTACTCATCCATAAAATATTGTGATGAAAAATGAATTATATCACATTGTGGAGACAATATGCCATATGTATGCATGAACAATACTTTCACTTTCCAGGAGAAAGAGGGTGCATAATAGTGGTTTAAAATCATAATAATATTTCATTGTATTTATGATAATGAATTTTTTATTTTATGATAAACACCATATATTTATAGGATGTAAAATTATAATTAAAAATATTGTAATTGGTTAAGTCGATTATATCTTATTTTGAATAACTCATTTAGATATCCTCTTAAGGACACTATGGTTGGAATTTTGGGAATAATAGAACCTATATAATGTTTAAATGGTGTTAATAAGTATTGGTACATATATAAGGCTCAAATTTTTGTAAATAATAGAAAGGAGTGGTTCACTTTTATAAGTGAGGGGAGGGGCAGTCTTGGAATTTATTAAAAGATTAAAATACAATAAATACATTCTCTATCCAAATGATTAAAAATGGATAGTTTTTTTATGATAAGGTAGTATTTGGTTAAAATACGACAAAATAATAAAATTTTTATAGTTTTAAGTGGTGTTTTAAATTTTATCTTTTGATTTAACTCACTAGTTAACCAATTTTATCTTAATCACACTAATGTCATTTCTATCTTAATGGGATATAATTTTATTTATACTATGAAAACTGGTTCATTAATTGATAATATATGATAATTTAAACCATATATTATCCCCTTATTATATTTCAATATTTATATGTTTTTAAAATAATTTAATAATACAATATTTTCCTAAATTATCAATAAACTCATATTTGACACTGTTCATTTAATTTGACTTTAAAGGCATCATAAAAAATATTTAATTTGAATAAATTCCTTTAAAACATAATTAATATATTATATTAATCTATAAAACTAATGTAACACTATAAATAACTGAAATTATATTACATTTAATATTTTTCAATCCATTGATTTATTTTTTCTATTAATTGAAGAAATATTGTGTCGGCGTTATGTAATCATTTAAGGTAATTATATAATCACTAAAAATTACAAATAAATTATCATCATGAAAATTAATTCATTATTATTAAAATAAATATTAGTACTCATTGACAACTTTATTTTATAACTATATAAACACATAATAGATATTTAAAAGTAATAGAGTGACATTTTGCATTTTTCTTTACTTTAAATATTATATTGTTCATTTTCATGGACAAGTATACCTTAAATAATTAAATTTATACTGAAAGGAGATAATGGTTGAATTAAAATTTTCAAATAACAATTAATATGAAAAATGGTGACCTTAATACCTAGTTTTAACTGATGTTAACATAATTTACGTTCTAATTAGGTAATAAATTTTACCATGGTTACTATTTATAATGCTTAAAAATAAAGAGAACAAATTTAAAAAAATTTTAAATCCTGATTCAAAATAAATAATCCATTTTTTACAATTCATTTTCTATAAATGGATGAAATTTAATTTAAAATAAGTATGCAAAACGTGACAAAAACTATTTTTTAGGAATATATATTTTTAAGTGTAAAAGAAGATTTATTCCTTTACCATGCCTAGAATTTTTTTTGATTAATGTAAAAACATTGGATTTAATATATAATAGATTAATTTCATTAAAATAATTTACCAATAGTGTCGAATTTAATATATTAAGATAAAAAACATTTAACATATACACACAATTCTTTAGAAAAACATATCATTTATTTTCAAATGATCTTTATTTTCATTTCTAATTAATTTATTGAAAAAGAATTAATTTTTTACATATTTAAAAGATAAATTTTCTATTAGATATCATAGAAATTAAATTTATTTGAAGATAAATCTATCATAAAATATTGGGGTTTTCCAATCCTTGTTTTATGAACCCTAGGTCATGTATTTTTTTCTGAAATTATGATTTTTGGTGTCTATGACTCATAACACTCATCTTGATACCTACTCTATAATTTTTCATTATAAGAAACTAGATTTCTTTGGTTTAAGGTAGGTGTTTTTATGTGACACCATTTATTTGAAATAGATTGGGTGATCGAGCTTTATACATACTTTTTTCACAAAAAATATATAGATTTATTCTTTTATTAATGATGATATAATTGTTTTCCTCTCTTGGGTGGTTTTTATGTCTTAATTAAGATAGGGTTTTTATTGGTTCTTAAAATATATATAGTTACCATAAATTTATAATTTACACTAGGTGTTTGTGTAAATTCCAAAGAATAGTTTTCATGTAAAAAATGTTTTAAAGGTATGTTTTAAATACCTAACTACTTTGTAATGTTCTTTAAAAATGATATCTTAGTTGTTATAACTTTTTCTATATTAAATTGAGTGTTTTCATAGGGTTTGGAATATTATAATGATTTATGTTTTTTATTTTCAATTTATGATTCTTACATATTGATTTAATTTTGTAGTTTATGAGAATATATTAAGTGATATTTTTATTCCATGTTTTTTATGTTCAATATATTTATCTTAGAAGATAATTTTGTTTTAGCTAACAAAAATATTTATTAGATTTTGAATTGCGTTTGGTTTTCAAAATAAGGTTTTGTGTCTCTATCATTTGTTAAATATTTTAGCCCCATTTAATACTAAATTAATGGAATTTCATGTTTTGTTTTCTAATGAGACATCCAAGACCTTTTTGGAAATTTATAAAAGAGTTTGTGTTTGAGCCACTTACTTTATGTTATTATCTGAGTTTTATGGCTATAGGGATTGTGTGTTTCCATTTTGGTTTTGATATGATTTAGTAAATGTGATTTTTTTTTGTAAATGGGATTTTTTAATAAATGGGATTTTTTAGTACACAGGTTCTAGGAGAGGATTTGGAGGATATTTGTATATTTCATTGAAAATTTATGTGGTTGATTTTATGATTAGTTTACTCAATTATAATTATTTATGAAGGGAACATGGGGTGGTTATATAGGGACCTATGATAAGTATCTCTAGGCCAAGTCATGCCATTCATGGAAATAGATTACACTACTAACTAACTAAACATTTATAATACTTGTATGATATGGTTATGGTTACATTGGATGGGTTTCACCATGCTTCTAGGACAATATGATTCTCTCCTTAGTGGCACAAACATAGTCTTATATGATTGGTTTTTCTCACAAGAAATTATAAGGATCTTATTGTTCCTTGAACTTAGATTACCCAGAGATATTACCATGATGTGGATTATCATTTTTTCATTGATTGTATGGAATTTTTATTTATTTTTAGTCATTTATTTTCCTTTACTTGAGTGTATAAAATTACTGGTTATCATCATTTTCTTTTATTATTTATTTTCCTGTATATGATTTTATATTTATCGTATTCATGGGGTTTATCATATTTGTTCACTTTATGAACTTCACTTTATTTCAGTATGATGTCATTTTAAAAACAATTATTCAATTTTTAAGGAAAAAAATGGGTAATTTTAGGATTTAAACTAAATTCCAAATCTTTCATGGTTATAAACATATTTCCTATTTTTATTAAAAAGGATTTTTAAGTGAATTTATTAGAACCAATGGATTTATTAAAATTGAATTATTTTTAATTTTGAAGGAGAAAGTTGGGATTTAATTATGTTATTTGGTATACTAATAATTCTAAAATGTATCATTTTTAGGAAATATATATCAAAATATCATTTATTAAATGGATTTTGAAAGGAATCACATAGGAAATTTATTTTTGGTGTCATACTGGGAAATTTCACTCACAAGCTACTTACTTTACTTTATGTCCATATACATATAGAATTTTTATATGATTTTTTTAGTTATTGGGTAACTACTCTTATGGGATCCTTATTTCTCCAACCACTGATGGAGTAGGTCATATAGTAATATTGGATGGAGAACTTGGTTTATAATGATATCGTCAATTGATGTATTGGGTATTATTTTATTTATCTTTTGTCATGTATGTATCAAATGTTTTTAATTTAGATTTATTTTAGGATATTTTAAATCATGATATTTTTTTATAATATGGTCCATGAGTTGAATGTGTGTTTTTATAATTTTATTATTTGGTTTGTTGTATATTTAAAACTACCTATTTCACTTTCTATGGAAGTACATTATATAGATTCCCTTAGATGGATTTATGATAATTCTTTTGTGTGTTTCTATTTATTTACTATGATATACCATTCACAAGAGTGTTTTCTTAATGACGAGACACTAGTTTAAATCACATGGGGATTGATAATGACCTTCAAGTTCTTCCACAGACTATCTCAAGTGTCGGGTTAGGATAACCAGGGTTGGTTCATGAAAAAATACCATTAGATCCTAATTTTCATTTAGAAAGTGAAAATATTAAAGAGATAATAAAGTCAGTATATTAGAGTCAGGTGCAGAAAGAGTTTTTCTAGAGATTTCTCATTCAATCCCTTGAGTTACTATGGATTTTTGAGTTATCAATTAGGAATTTTGGATATAATTTTCATTTATGTTAGTATGTTTGATCTGGATTTTTTAATATGTTGAATTTTGCAATGGTTATATGTGTTGTTTATAGATTTTAAATTTCTTCAGGTGAAAACTGGGAAGAACTATAGGTTCACAGTTACCTTGCATGTTATAGAAACCCATGTGAATCCCATGTGCATTATTATGATAAGCTCCCAATATAATTTCCATGGATGACACATAGTCCTACAAACCATGTATCCAAACTGAAATTAACCAATAAATCATTTAAATTCTGGTGTTAAACCCCATTCATTTATGAACTTCTATTGATTATGCGATTTTACACTTTTCGATAAATTTGAAGGATTTTTTATGATGTTTTTATGAAATTTATTTGGAATTTATCAATTTTTTGTGATAAAAACTTGGTTTTAGTGGTAAAGGTTATGTTTTAGAAAAAATAAAGGATTTTCATAAAATGGGTTGAGATGTGTTTGATTTTTGGAATTGAAAAATGGTTTTAATAAAGTATCTATGAGATAGAAAATAGTTTTTTATTTAGAGTTTTTAAATTAATAAATAATTTTTTAAAATTTATTAAAATGGATTTGATGTTTTGGTATACATAAAATGATTTCAATGATGTTTTTTAGAAATTAAAAACTTATTTTTAATTGATGTTTTAATTTTTGTAAAGTAATATGTATTATTATAAATTTTATTTTAAAGGAAATTAAAATTAGATGTGGCTTATTCGTGGTTTTATAGTGAGGATTATTTATGATGTTTTATGTCTGCTTGGTTATTTTAATTTGGTCCTTATGGTCATCATTATTTAATGGTATCCTTTAGTAAAATCTTAATGTGTTGGGGGATTCCTTATTATAGGATCTTTTCTATATTTATATTTCTATTATTTTGAGTGTATTCCTTATTGTTGTTGACCATACCGACACCCTAGATGGAGTTGCAGAGTGAAACCATTCTTATTGTTTGGACCTTTCCCAAGATCTCCTTAATGAAAATTCATTCTAATTTCACTGAGATGTTTCCTTTAGCCCAAGTTAGTTTTTAAGGACTCTATAAAATTTTGATTCTTTGTAAGAGGCCTTCATCTATACCTCAGTTCAAAATAGATCTAATTTATCCTATCTTTTTTCTGGGATGAAACAAATATGGTTGTGATGGTGTAATTGAACTCTGTAAAGTATCTCATGATATGTGGTGCCTTTTTTTCTTCTATTTGGAAAGTTTATTCTATGTTTTTATTAAACAGAGAAGGATGAACTTGAGTTGGAGAGTTGAGATGACTGAAGAGGATATTCTTTTTTTGTTATTGTTCCTTCCTTGAAGAAGAAAACATTTTTATGTTTCTGGTGTGGCCCTATTAGGAATCCCAAACCCTATTATTTTAATGTTATGAACAATTTTCCACACCATGATCATTTAAGTATTTTTTATAAGCTATTTAAATTGAGCTATTTTAGCCCAGACCTTAATGGAAATCTGATGGAACTTGTTTAAGGTGTCGTTTTCCATTTTCATTTTTTCTTTCACCTTATAAGCTTCTATATTTTTTCCTCTACATTTTCTATCCTATTTATCTATGAATTTATCTTTGGGATGTTAAATGTTTTTTAATCTTTTTGGGGATGAGATTTTTATTTTTGTATGATTATTGATACCATGTTTGAGTGATAGTTCCACTTTGGACTCTTGAATTATGATATTAGTTTGTACCAAATGGTGTTCTCCACTATAATATTTTATCTTTGTTTGAAATACTATATTATCATAACCTTTAAATTATGGGGATACCTTTTTTAGCCTTTGGAATTTCTATTTGGGATTTGAAAACACCTATGTTTTCTTTTTTTCTTGAATTGGGATCACTGTGTTTCATTTGTGGATTTAGATATGTGTTTAATATGTTAGTTTTTTTTGGTTTTTAGTGGTTTGGGAATAATATATTTTGTTCTTACTTATTTTATTTCATAAGGATGAGTTTTTTCATTCATCATCTTTAGATAATTTATGGGGGAAGAAAGTGGTATGATGGGGATACATATATTTCCTTGATATAAATTTTGGGTTTTTTAATCATTATTATTATGTTTATTGGAGTTGTGGAATTTTGGGTTGGATTTTTTGGAATTTTTTAAGAGTTCCTATTGGTTTATGTTTGAAACAAAATTAAGTAAAACGTGTAGAATTACCATGAAATTATTCAGTGGGAATTTAGTACTTCTTTCACTATCAACACATTATTTGGTAAATCATGATACTGTTTGGAAAAACCATGTGAGGTACCCTTATTCTTTGGAATGTTGTGAATGTTTTTTACATTTTAGGGGAAAACATGGGATAAAACCATGTAACATCTCCCAGATGATCTAGTGAAGGTTTCATAGTTGATACACGGTTTGGAAAACTGTGTGACCAAACCATTTATGCAGCCCAAGTGCTTAAGACTATGATATTACTCTTTAAACCTCCCCAAATTAAAACCCAAAATGGGTTCCTTTATTTACAATTCATGTGAGGCATCCTAAGGAGATCCCTAGGTACCCCCTCCATTTCTCCTTAGGTTCTTAGATTCTCCTCTTCAATTCTAAGTGGATTTCCAATAAAAAATCATCATTTATCTTCCCCTTCATCTTTTTCCCTCTTGTTTATCCTTCTCACCAAATGGGGCCATAATGGCCAAAACTTGGATTATTGGTTTTTTATAAACATGTTATTTTTAGTTTCTAGGGAATCTAAATGTTATCTGGATAATTATTTTAGCATTGTTCTTTGAAGTCTATGATATTACTTTGTGTAATGTAGGTGTTTCTATGAGACTTAACTTATTTAACATACCTTGGGTGATTGATATTTCAAAATATTTTCTTCCTTGAAAATATATTTCCCTTTATTAGTATTTAAAATGATATATTTTTTTTTCTTTCCTTGGTGGTTTCTAATTCTTAATTATAATATATATTTAAATGGTTATCAAGTCATATATAGTTAGAACTATTTTCTAATGAACACTAGGTGTTTATGAAAATTACTTTGAGAATTTCACTTGTAAAAAATATTTTAAAGGTATGTTTAAGATACATAATCACATAGAAATATTTTTTAGAAGTGATATTTCAAGATTTATAACTATTTAATCAATTAAATAGAGTCTTTTTAAAAGTTTTTGATTGTTATCAAGATTTAGTGTGCTTTTTTCATCATTTTTTGGTTCTTACATGTTGATTTTTTTAATTTGTGATGATATATTATGTGATTAGTGTATTCCATATTATTTATTTTTAATATATTTATCCGAGAAGTTAATTTCGTTTTATATTAAAGGATTATTTATTATATTTTGATTTTTTTCAGTTTAAATTATATTTTTATGTATCGAGATTGGGTTAAATATTTAAAGGCCATTTGGAAAACATTTGAAGGAATTTTATGTTTTATTTATCAATGAGGCATCAAAGGCCAAGATGATGCTTTATAAAAGAATTAGGGATTGAGACTTATGATTCATGTTTTGGTTTGAGTGTTATGGTTATCAAGAACACAGGTTCCCATTTGGGTTTTGATATGCTTGAATGAATGAGATATTTTAATAGTGAGTTTCTTAGAGATGATGTGAAGGATGTTTTTACATTTCATTAATTATTTATTAGATTTATTTTAGGATTTTTTTACTCACCTATGGTTAATTGATCATGATAATATTAGTTAATTTGGACGGGATCTAGGAAAAATACCTCTAGGACAATCCACACCCTCCCTAACTATGGGTTAGAAGATTATCTAACTAAAAAATTTTAAGACATAGATGATATGGTTGTAGTTCCACCAGATGTTTGAAACATGTCACTAGGCCTAGATGATTCCCTATTTAGTGGCTCGAGGACATTTTAATATGATTGGTTCTACTGAAAAGAGTTTATGAGGATCTTAGGTTACCTTGACCTTAGTTTCCATAGGGATATTCCCATGATGTTTATTATCCTTATTTAATTGAGTGGATGATATTTCAATTTATTTTTAGTCATTTATTTTCCTTTGTGTGAGTATATTCAATTGTTATTTGTCTTTGTTTTCATTCATTAGTAATTTTCATGTGATAAGGTTTTTTATTTTTCTTATTCACGAGGGTTCTCATATATGTACAATTTATGTATTTCAAGTTCATTATGTTTTCTATCTTTTAAGAAAACATTATGATTTTTTTAGAAATAAATTGGTAATGTAAATATTTAAACTCAATTATAAATCTTTCATGATTTTGAAGTTATTTATACACATTATTTAAAACTTTTTTTTATGTAAACTTTCTGGATCTAGTGTATTTATTTAAATTGAATTTGTTTATATTTAAAAATTGTAAAGATTGGATTTACTTATGTGGTTTGGTTTACTCAAATTATAAAAAATTATTAATTTCAATAAATTTATTTACAACTTTCATTGATGGATTAGAATACAAAAGTAATCACATATTAAGTTTTATTGGTGGATCCCAACTAGGAAATTTCACTCACACTATAGTTACAAAACATAAGTTCTATCGACCTAGTGGATTTTTTAGGTTTAGTTTTAGGTTATTGAGTGGATACTCCTATGGGATTCTTATTTCTCTGGCTGATCATAGAGGGTTCTTGAATGTCATATTTTATGGTGAACTTGGTTGATGCGGATATTATCTGTTGATGTTTTGAGTATTCATTTTTTTTCTATCTTATACCATGTATGTATCAACCTTTTTGTCCTTGATTTTATTTTGGTATATTTTTAGTTTTGTTGTAAATATTTTATATTATAACTCATGATTTAGATATTTATTTTTAGTTTTTCCTTTTTTTGGTTTCTTCTATGTTTTAAAATACCTAGTTTAATTTTTATATAAGATGCATAATGAAATATTTCTAGTAATAATTTCTCTTCATGTTTCTCTATATTTATTAGGAGAAACTATTCCAAATAGGGTTTTCTTTGTCCCTATACACTAGTTTCTTACCCATGGGAATTAGAAATCCCTTTGTGAATTTCAAAAAAAATTAATTGGGAATTGGGTTAGGATATCCTAAGTTATTTCATGACAAAAAGATTATGATTCCATATTTTCTTTCAGTAATCCAAAAAATATTCACTTTCTTAATATTTATCCTTTTAGAATTGTATAGTAAATAAATAAATAATAAGCATTTATTTTCCTAAGTGTATTAATATTTTATTTATCTCTAGTCTTTTCTAATTACCCCTCTATAGTCATACATTCCATCCCAATAATTACTTCTTTTATCTAATTCCTTTAATTTTTAATTTTAAATTAAAAATCCAACTCACATAATAAATTCCAAATTATGGAACTTAATTCTTAGCATCTAAATTACTATATTCCTTCAAACCATTTTTAAAAATGTTAATAGATGCTGATAATGGAATTTGAGTAGTCCAAATGGAACAAACCAATCCATGTCGTCAAATACTAATCGAATATTTAATTTAGAACAAACGAAGGCATGGTGTGGTGAATGATGATGTGATTTTCTTAGATTGGTTTAACTATTTTGAAAATAATCCTTCCATTTATAAAAACGTGACTACTTCTAATGGACTATAACATTTTATTTCATTATTTCCATCCTTCATGTGAACTATGATTATCCCAATCACGTGGTTTAATAAAACCATGTCTAGTGATACCCACAATGTCAAAATTTGAGTGTTATTTTATACATTGACTATTTTATGGATATATTTAGTGTTTGGAGTGATTATTTGAATAACATGAATTATTTTCTGGGATGCATTATTTTTTTCATGTTTTTTCTAACCCTAAAAATACATTTCAATTCAAGAAAAACAATTCGAGTAGCCCCTACATGGTTTGAAAATGGTTTTCCAAATTTTGAACCTAAACAATCACCTCTTTAAAACTGAAATAATTTCCCCCTAAAATTAGATTTAAGTGATTCTTGTCCCCATTTATTCACCACATTCTTAGTTGTATTCAAAATTATTGGCCACCCTTGCCTCTCCTTCATTTCATTCCATTTACATAGTGATTTCTTATTAACATTAATTGGTTATTCATGGGTGGTCACTCTAAATCACCTTCTCTCTTTATCTTTTTCCTTATTTTTCCTTTTTCTTTCTATCCCATGTTCATGTAATCCTAGGGTTTAAATTTTATGTATTTGCATTTGCGGGTTATCAATACGAGGTCTTGAAACAAGCTTATAAGGACACTAACTCATCTTTTTTGGTGGAATAATAAATCTTAGTGTTTGATTAATAGATTTTCAATAGGTGGATATGGGTAATTTGATTTGATTATAGAACCATGAGTTCTTTCATGTTTCATTTTTTTTCATTTAAAATAAATATTATAATAGATATCTAAGATAATATGAATTCCCATTATTTCTTTTAAATTTACTTTGATATCAAGGAGGGTTTCCCATATTTAAAATTCTAAATTTTGTTTTCTTGGGAACAATGTACCCAAGATATTTGTTAAAATTCAAATCATGATTTTACATGAAATAATTGATGTGGTTTTCCAAAATCTATTTATTATTATTTTTAATAAATTAAAATTTTATTTTTAGTAAAGTTTTTATTGGAGAATGAAGTGTTTGGATACATAAAATTTGGTCTACTAGGAATCTAAAAATAATTTTTGTATACTATCTTTCCCAAATATTGTAATGTTTTAGTCAGGTTATAAAAAAGAATTTCATTCTCTTTATTATGTTTTTTAAAGACTAGGCTAGGTGTAACGTCCTGGTTCCTGAAGCCACCCAGAGGTGCCCCGTACTCGGTTGGTCACATGACCTCAAGCACATTTCCCCAAATGCCAGAGGATTCTGACTAGCAGCGAGGACCTTGGGTGTGATAGTGGGGAAACTATGCCCTCATTGGCAGACTACAAATCTGAAGAAAAATAAACATGCAATAGCGGAAGCAGTAATAACCAACAATATAACAGTGCAAGACTAAATCAACAACTAGAGCACATATGTATATATGAAATGATGCATGATACATAACTAGTAAATGAGCCAAACAAGTCAAAATCATGGAAAACACTACAGTACTAAAATAAGTACAAAACAAAAGTAAACAGCTCCTCAGCATTGCAAGTCAAAGCTTGGTCCCATGCTCTCCTGCTCCAAGAAATCAAGTTCCAGAAGTCGAAGGGCACTTGCCCTTGTCTATACCTGCAACAACATAGTCAGCTTAGGCCCAAAATCATGGCCCAAATAGGGTGTGAGATAAAATCACAGTAGGCATTGACCCAAAGATCTATGCCTAACAGTCAGTGAGTATATGGCAGGTAAAAGTATAGTAAGCAGTAGACAGCAACAACAAGCAATAGGCATCAGCAGTAAGCAGTAAATAGGATGATACATAGCAGAAATCAATCCACAACCGATCAACAGCAGTGAAACAAATAGGAATGAGCTGAAACCCTCTATTAAGTACTCTTAGCCATCCCCTCTGGTCCTATCCAAGAAGTACCACAACCTTCTAGGCAGTGCACTCAGCTTAACCCCTCTAGCTTGGTCATACGAATTTATAAGACTCTCTAGGAAAGCTCACTCGGTCAATTCCCCTTATAGTCTAGGGTAGTCAGGGACTCTCTTGAGGAAGATCACGTGGTCTAACCCTCTTAGCCCCAAGGTATAGAGACTCTCTGAGGAAGCTATATCGGTCAATTACTCCTATATCCTCAAGTATACCACAGACTCTCTGATGAAGCTCACTCGGTAAATTCCTCCTCAAGCATGAGAATGTTCTTAAAGAGATTCAAATAATGTAAGACTCTCCAGGGAAGCTCACTCTGTCCATACCCTTCGTAGTCTGTAATATCTTAGACTCTCTGGGAAGCTCACTCAGTCTATCCCTTATAGTCTACAACATCAGGTTCTCTCAGCCCCATGCCAGTATGTGCATAATATTGCTATAAGGACAAAGAACACCTATAAAGCTACTTGGCTAACCAAAGTACACCTATAGAGCTACTTATCTAAACTATCTACAAGGCAACAAGCATGTAATTAATTTCACTTCAACCTATGACCGAAAGGCATGAAAACATGTGTAGTAGCCAAAGGCAAACAAGACCCAAAGGTCGTAAACAGAACAAATCAAGGGAAAGTACATCCAAGCACAACAAATTATCCTCTAACATGGTTAATTTACCTCTACACAAACATACAAGCAAGGCAGGAAAACAACAAGGGAAAAAAGGTAAACACGCAATACCCCATTCATGGGTATCGGTGGAAATTCGCACATAAAACTCAAATACTTTGAACGGTAAGGCACAAACCACCTACCTCGATCCTATAAGATCAATATACTTGAACCACGATGACTGATTCTCTCTAGAATGTCGTAGATCTGAGAAAACGCATAAAATGTTCAACCTTAGATAACTTGAGAAGGAGGAAGAATTGAAAAACAAGGCTCAATAAGAAGGAAGAAATCACCGTTTCGATTCCAACGTAATCAACAGAGCTCGAATTGGATAACGGATGGAGGCTCGGGAATCTGGAGAAGTTTTGTAGCCGTACGACGTCTCTCGGTCAAACCAGACCTAGAAGAAGATGATTATGATGATTAGGCACGACCCCTGTCTGTTTAGTGAAAAAATAAAAGTACACGGTGTGTATTTTTATATTACATGGCGTGTAGTGGGTCTTTCCGTACTCTTCCAAAATCGGCCTCCACGTCACCCTTACACACCATGTGTGTGGCCCAGACACGGACAACACATGGCTTCGAGCAGGAAAAGAGTACACTGCCTGTACTCAGAAAGTACACGGCGTGTACTTCAAAAATTTCTAGAATCTCAAAAAATTATCAAAAACTCTAGAAAGGGAAAGACATACATGAAACAGAGATCCAGGTTCTTACAAACTTCCCCCCCTTAAATAAATTTGTCCCCAAATTTCCCTAGAGAGGCATAGAAGAAGAAACCTCAAACTGCTCCGACCACTGCGATCGAACCTCAGCCTCCCTCTCCCAAGTCTCATCCTATACTCACCCGTGCTGCCATAGCACTCGTAACAGAGGGACAAAATGGCCTCGGGGAATTGTCGTACTGCGATCGACAATCCGGATAAGATGCTCTTCAAATGACACATCCTCTTTGAGCTCAACCTCCTCGGGCTTAAAGACATGAGATGGTTCTGAAATGTAACATTGAAGCTGAGAGACGTTGAAGGCGTCGTGCATAGTCTGGTACCTCTGAGGTAGCTGCAGCCGATAGGCAACTAGCCCAACTCTCTCCAACACCTCAAACAGCCCAATGTACATTGGTGAAAGCTTACCCTATCTCTGAATCCTCTTGTGTCCCAACCTCGGTGCGACATGCCGGAATACCTGATCTCCAAACTCAAACTTTAGAGGTAACCTCCACTGATCACCATAAGACTTCTGTCGAGACTATGCTGTAGCCATCCTCTTCCAAATCAACTCTGTCTGCTCTGAGGTCTCCTGAACAAGACAAGGTCCTAGAAGATCTGCCTCTCCTGCCTCCAGCCAGCATAAGGGTGATCGGTATGGCCTACCATACAAAGCCTTGTATGGTGCCATCTGAATGGTCGCCTGAAAAATGTTGTTGTAGGCGAATTCCACAAGAGGTATATATTTCTCCCAAGAACCGCCGAAGTCTAGAATGCATGCTCGGAGCATAACCTCAAGCACCTGGATCGTACGCTTGGACTGGCCATCTGTCTGGGGATGGTATGCTGTACTCAAAAGTACCTGTGTACCCAAAGCCTCCTGAAGTCCCTGCCAGAACCGAGAGGTAAAGCACGCATCCCTGTCTGAAAAAATGGAGTGTGGAACTCCGTGCAGACGTTCAATCTCTCGGATGTACAGTCGTCCCAGATCATCAACACCGATGGTCTCCTTGATTGGAAAGAAATGTGAAACCTTCGTAAGCCTGTTGAAGACGACCCAAACAACATCACTTCCTCGAGGTGACCTCTGTAACCCGGTCACGAAGTCCATCATGCCATTGTTCCACTTCCACTTCGGAATGGGTAACTGTTGTAAGAGCCCCGCTGGTCGCTGATGCTCTACTTTCACCTGCTGACAAGTATAACATCTCATGAAAAAACCAGCAACATCCCTCTTCATACCTGGACACCAATACTGGCGGTGTAGATCATGATACATCTTGGTGATGCCAGGTTGAACTGCCCAAACTGAGGAATGGAAATCCCACACCAACTCCTCGCATATGTTTGCGGGTACCCATATGCGTCCCTAGAAATGAAAGATCTCATCCTCACTCACTGTCCATCCAAGAAGAGGATTTTCTCCTGACACACTCTCCCATAGGACCAAGGCCTCTGAATCTGATAGCTGCCTCATCCGCACCCGATCAAGAAGTGTAGAGTTAATAACTACAGAAAATAGGACAGTCTGTCCTTGCCTGTCGTGCACTTCTAAGTGCATCTCTAAGAACAGATCCAAAAGCTCCCACTCACTACTGGCCTCTTGAACTGCCTGAATCTAAGTTCTCCTGCTCAATGAATCCACCACTGCGTTGCCTTTTCCCGGCGTATAGGCAAGCTCGAAGTCAAAGGACTGAAGATACTCGACCCACCTGCACTGTCCCAGATTCAGATCGCGCTGAGTGAAGATATACTTGAGACTCTTGTGGTCAGTAAAAACCACAAAGTGCTCTCCCAGAATATAGTTTCTCCAACAGCGTAAGGTATATACAACTGCTTCCAACTCCAGATCGTGCGTCGGGTAGTTCCTCTCGTGTGGCCTCAACTGCCGAGACCCATAAGCAACGACTCCATCTCCCTACACAAGCACAACTCCTAGCCCGATACCCGAAGCATCACAGTAAACAGTGTAGCCCTTGCTCGGCTCCGACAAGACTAGTATCAGTGCTAACGTCAACCTCCCTTTCAGGTCCTGAAAGGATGAATCACAAGAATATAACCATAAAAACTTTGCCCCCTTCTTGGCCAGACCTGTCAACGGTGTTTCTAGGTGTGAGAAGTCCTGAATGAAGCGTCTGTAGTACCCAGCCAGCCTTAGAAAACTCCGCACCTCAAAAACGTTCTTCAGCTGCTCCTAGGAAACTACAACACTCACTTTCTCTGGGTCCATAGATACTCCAGCCTCTGAAATGATGTGACCCAAGAAGTGAATCTGATCCATCCAAAAGTGGCACTTCGAGAGTTTAACATACAACCGATGCTCTCTCAGTGTACTCAGAAAGATCTCAAGATGTGTGGCATGATCGTGTCGAGTGTGAGAGTACACCAAGATATCGTCCATGAAGACCATGAAAAAAGAGTCCAAGTACGGATGGAACACTCAGTTCATCAGTGCCATGAAAACTGCAGGTGCGTTCGTGAGACCGAAAGACATGACTGTATACTCAAAAAGACCATACCTGCTCCTAAAAGCTGTCAGAGGTATATCTGATGGTCTAATGCGCAACTGATGATAACCGAACGTCAAGTCGATCTTCGAGAACACCTAGGCTCCTCGAAGCTGATCAAAGAGGTCATCGATCCTCGACAAGAGATATCGGTTCTTGACCGTCAATTGGTTCAGCTTCTGATAATCCACACAATGCCGAAGGGTACCGTCTGCCTTCTTCACAAACAAGACAGGTGAACCCAAAGGACAGGTATTGGGTCGGATGAAACCCTTTGCTTGCAACTCCTCCAACTTCTTATTGAGCTCCTGTAACTCAGGTGTAGCCATCCTATAAGGAGTAATGGACACCGGTGCCACTCCTGGCATGCGCTCAATCGAGAAGTATACCTCACACTCCGGAGGTAAACCTGAAAAGTCTTCTGGAAAGACATCCCTGAAACGATCCACCGCTGGAGGAAAGTCTAACTGTGAAGTCCCCTGGTCATCCAGATAAAGACTGGAAATCTGGGCCGTTACTTCCCCTAGCCCATGATGTTATGGTCAGCTCTACCCGCCTGGACTTCCCACTCACCTCTATGAAGGAAAGATCCGCCCTCTGGTGATACGAAACTCACCCTGCGGTGATAGAAATCGACGACTGCCTGGAAAGGAACCAACCAGTCCATCCCAAGAATGACGTCATAGCCCATCATCTCTTGGACATAGAGGGCCCATAAGAAGTGACACCCCGAAACCTAAAGAGGGCACTCTATGAACTGACGTACGCTAGATGTCCTCATTCCCAATGGAGTTTCAAGAGTAAACAAGTCGGTGGATGAAAAGATACAGAGCCCAAGGATCTCCACAACCGCAACAGAGATATAGCTATGGGAAGCACCAGTATAGAAAAGAGATGAAGATAAAACTGAGGCTAGTAGGATCGTACCTCGAATTGTAGAAGTGCAAGGATCCTGCTCCTGATATGTCTGCTCCACGACGAAAGACTGGCCTGCACCACGGCCCTGCGCCCCTGGATGACCACTCTGAGCTAATCCAATCTACTGTCGCTGATGACCTGGTGACTCATCACCACGACCGCGACCTCTACCTCGGCCTAAACGGCCGGAAGAACTCTAGTTCCCGGACTGGTGGGAAACTGGTGAAGCATCTCTAGAACGCGGGGTCATAGAGGAACACCTACCACCAACTGAAGGTGAGAAGAAGTGACAGAAACGCTAAAGATGGCCCATCTTGCCTTAAGACCAGCACTCCATCGGATCTCTCTGGTATTGAGGCCCAGTATTCCCACTCCTACCGCACTGGTTTCACACAACCTGGATGCCAGAAGACACATCCTGTGAACCTCGATCTTCTTGAGAAGACTCTCTGCGATGCTTCCTACTATCCGTAGGAGGAACACCAGCTCTGGATGACAAACTGCCCTGGATCACTACTCCAGAATCCCTCAGATTGTGCTCAGTGATCAGCACCTGGTTGATGATGGAGGATATAGAAGTCAACTGGAAGATATTCACCTGGGAATGGATCTCCTTCCTAAGACCGTCCTCAATCTTCCTAGCAAGAAACAACTCATCACCTACTGGGATCGGTGTGAAACACTGCAGCTCAGTGAAACGGGATGAGTACTCCATAACAGAAAGAGTACCCTACTGCAGAATCATAAACTCCTAGGCTCGATCAGCCCTTAGGGTCTCCGGATAGAAGTAGTCATAGAAGGTGTGTCGAAACTCCTCTCAAGACATATCCTGCTGACGCCCTGACCGTGAGATCACCTCCCACCACCTATTGGTGGTGTCCTAGAGTATATAAGTGGCCGGATTTACCCCCTTCTCCAGAGGGATCTCTAGGTGCTCAAAGATGGTCAGTGTGGCCTCTATCCACGACTCTGCAGCCTGGGGTCCTCCATCCCCTGAAAAAGTATGAGGATGCTGCTGGTGGAAAACCCACGTCAACCCAGCCATCGACGGGGCAGGAGGCGGCGCTCCCTAGAAGTTCTACATCATCCTCAATAAACCCTCCCTGAACTGCGCATCGGTTCCAGCGACTGGTATGACAGCCGGTGCCAAGGCTGGCTCCACTGGAGGATCAGAAGGAAGTCTCTGATCAGCCATATCTAGCGTTTGATCACTGCCTGACGACATACGTACAATCATAGGATGTCTCAGAGGCATAACTCTGAAAGATCAAAACTACACCTTAGATCAGAAAAACAAGGACAAAGAATACAAGAGTACAAATCAGGAACAGGGGGAGAAAAACAAACAAGTTTACAAAATACGACTACACAGCATGTATAAAAACTACACGACGTGTCTTCTTAAGCCACAGACATGGGCATGTACCCCTTCCCTACTGGTCGTGTAACACCTCAAAATACACGATGTGTTGAAACAACACACGATGTGTACTTGAATACTATTCCCCTGCCCAAGTATCTTTACACGGCTAACTCACACGGTTCAAACTAACCTCAGACTACACGGCATGTTCCCTAGGGACACGGCGTGTACTAGACACTGACTCAGCGGCCCGTGTTGTTAGTTACATTTACGTCTACACGAATGGACCTTACACGGCGTGTTCCGAACAGACACGGTGTGTATAGGAGAATGTGACACCGTCCCATGTTGTTCGTGACATGGCCGGGTACCTGGGTAAGACTATACGGCGTGTTCCGAAAGAAACATGATGTGTCTTAGGGAAGGTCACGCCGACCCATGTTGTTCATGACACGGCCAGATACCTGGACAAAACTACATGGTGTGTTACTTTACCACACAGCATGTTCTACTCGAGTTTCCCCGACCCGTGTTGTTAGTTACACAACTTTCTACATGGTTCCCACCTACACGGCGTGCACTTACCATACACGGTGTGTTCCTGAAGTTATTTATACGACAACGTGTCCCTGCTCACACGGTCAGTGAAACAGTATAAAAACTACACGGCGTGTATCCAGAAAGTACATGCCATGTATTCTGGGTTTTTCTGGGCAGTAGCTTAGAAACTGCACAGAAGCCCAGAAACACTGAAAAAAAGGTAAAGAGGTTCCAAATTCCGATATGTGAGGGCCCATACTCCCCACGAATAAAGCTTGGCATCTCCTACAACCATGTACAAGAGAAAAAAGGATCATGATCCACCAATTTCCGATTCAAGAGGGCCCATAACACCTCAAGAATCAAAATTTGGCATCCATTTCAACAAGGTACAATACAATAATCCTCTAACAAGCAGCAGAGATTCTATCAAGCATCTATCACAATAGCATGCATAATCTACAAAAAGTCTATCATAACAGCATGCAATCGCTAATGCAACCTATATGGCATGGCAAGAATGCATGGAATGCAATTTTTACAAGTTCCTATATGATGCATGAGATGACATACCCTCATCTCATCAGGTTGCAACAGAAATAGAACCATAATATCAAAACAATAACAGCACAAGGCATGTGAATCACTCTAAGTGAAATCATATCATCCGTACAATCGTAAAACCAGAAACTGAAATAAATGTGGTAGTATGGATTTTCCTTGTACATAGGTTAGCTACTCCAGGGCACAACTTATTACCAAGTACCGAATCCATCCTATCCCTGACTAAAGTCTCCAAATAGTAATGCAAGAGAAAAGAACCCCTCTGATACAAGTTTGTAACTTCCCGGTTCAGGAAGCCACCAAGAGGCGCCCCATACCCGGTTATTCACATGGACTCAAGCGCATTTCCCCAAATTCCAGAGGCTGCTGACTAGCAGAAAGGGCCTTGGGTGTGATAGTGTGGAAACTATGCCCTCATTGGCAGAGTACACAGCGGAAGAAAAATAAACATGCAATAGCAGAAGCAGTAATAACCAACAATATAACAACGGAAGACTAAATCAAAAACTGGAGCACATATGTATATATGAAATGATGCATGATACATAACTAGGAAAGCAGCCAAACAAGTCACAATGCTGGAGAACACTACAGTACCAAAACAAGTACAAAAGAAAAGTAAACAGCTCCTCAGCATCGCAAGCCAAAGCAAGGTTCCATGCTCTCCTGCTCTAAGAAATCAAGTTCCAGAAGTCTAAGGGCACTTTCCCTTGTCTATACCTGAAACAACATAGTCTCCTTGGGCCCAAAAGAATGGCCCAAACAGTGTGTGAGATAAAATCCTAGTAGGCATTCATCCGAAGATCTGTGCCTAACAGTCAGTGAGTATATGGTAGGTAAAAGTACAATAAGCAGTAAACAACAATAACAAGCAATAGACAGTAACAATAAGTAGTAAAGAGGATGATACATAGCAGAAATCAATCCACAACCAATCAACAACAGTGAAATAAACAAAAAGGAGCTGAAAAACCTTTGGTAAGTACTCGCAGCCATCCCCTCTCGTCCTATCCAAGAAGAACCACAACCCTCTGGGCAGTGCACTTAGCCTAACCCCTCTGGCTTGGTCATACGAATTTATGAGACTCTCTGGGGAAGCTCACTCGGTCAATTACCCTTATAGTCTAGGGTATTCAGGGACTCTCTTGAGGAAGATCACACGATCTAACCCTCTTAGCCCCAAGGTCTATAGACTATCTGAGGAAGTTGTCTCGGTCAATTCCTCCTATAACCTCAGGTATACCACAAACTCTCTGAGGAAGCTCACTCGGTCAATTTCTCCTCTAGCTTGGGAAGGTTCTTAAAGAGATTAAAACAAGGTAAGACTCTCTGAGGAAGCTCACTCGGTCTACCCTCCTGTAATCTATAAGATCCAAGCCTCTCTGGGAGCTCACTCGGTCCATCCCCTCTATAGTCTGTAATATCTAAGACTCTCTGGGAAACTCACTTGGTCTATCCCTTATAGTATACAACACCAGGTTCTCTCATCCCCATGCCAGTCTGTGCATAGTAATGCTATAAGGCCAAAGTACACATATAGAGCTACTTGGCTAACTAAAGTACACCTATAGAGCTACATATCTAAACATTCTACAAGGCAACAAGCATGTCATGAATTTCACTTCAACCTATAACCGCAAGGAATGAAAACAGGTGTAGCAGCCAAAGGCAAACGAGACCCAAAGGTCGTAAACAGAACAAAGAAAGGGAAAGTAAATCGAATCACAACAAATTATCCTCTAACATGGTCAATTTACCTCTACAAAAACATACAAGCAAGGAAGGAAAACAACAAGGGCAAAAATTTAAACACGCAATACCCCGTTCACGGGTATTGGTGGAAATTCGCACATAAAACTTAGGGACTTTGAATGGTAAGGCACAAACCACCTACCTCAATCCTAGTAGATCGATATACTTGAACCACAACATCTGATTCTCCCTAGAACATCGTAGATCTGAGAAATAGCACAAAACGTTAAAACTTAGATAACTTGAGAAGGAGGAAGAATTGAAAAACAAAGCTCAAGCAGAAGGAAGAACTCACCGCTGCGCTTCCAACGCAATCGACAGAGCTCGAATCAGAGAACTAATGGAGGCTCGGGAATTTGGAAAAGTTTCATGGCCGTACGACATCTCTCGGTCAAAACAGAGCTTTAAGAAGATGATTATGGTGATTAAGCGTGACCCTGGTCCGTTTAGTGAAAAAAAGAAAAGCACCCAGAGTGTATTTTTAAAGTACACGGCGTGTAGTAGGTCCTTCCTTGCTCTGCCAAAATAGGCCTCCACATTACCCCTACATACCGTGTGTGTGGCCTGGACATGGTCAGCACACGTCTTCGAGAGGGAAAAGAGTACACGACATGTACTAAGAAAGTACACGACGTGTACTTCAAAAATTTCCGGAATCTCCAAAAATTCTCAAAAACTCCATAAATGGAAAGACATACCTGAAATTAAGATCTGGGTTCTTACACTAGGTTTATATTATTTTAATTTTTTATTAATATTTATTTTATTTATTCCAGTAAAATACCATCCAAGACAAACTGAATATTGATCTAGGTAGTGATTTCTCTAGACATTAAGCATGCCTCATCTTTTTTCAAATTCTTCTGACTACTGGAGAAGGACTAAAAGTTTCATAGGGAGAATATTAATTGAAATTAAATCCCAAGGGTAATTGTAACATCCTGACCCTAAACATTAGCTTGGAAAGAGCCATGGTACCACCACCCTTATATGATATCCCTCAGACACCAAATTATGAAAATAAATTTCAAGGGATTACCTAGAAATTGGGGGATGGTTTTCCTTTTTTAAACAATAAAACCTATCAAGGAAAAAACCAAAAAACCAAAAAACTATATGATGTATGATTATAAAAAATAAAAATAAAAAAATTCCAAAAACCAATAATATTAGGGTTGTTTTAAAAAGTACCCCAAGGTGACTTGATAAATCTAAAAGAAGACCCTATATAGCGACATCGATGTAGAATCACTCTAACCACTCCATGAGAGATAAATTACAAGAATCAAGAACCATCCTGAGGAAGTAGTATCATGATTCTCCACTAGAGAAATACAAGACCTTTACATTACCTATATCACAATGAATAAAATTTTCTTAGACACAAAAGTTCATATACAGGTGGTGAGTAATCATACCAAGTAGGATTTCTCCAAGTGACTTTCTAACTTATTCCACTATGATAAGAACATTTCAGGTGATACTTAAAAATATAACTTTTAACACATAGAAGGACATTGGAAAATTTTATCAATTATAAAATTTATTTTAAAAGTATATTTTTTATCCAATTATCCTACTTGGAATACAAGTTCCAAAATCACACACACACACACATGGATTCTAGGTGATAGTGTCATACTCTTGAAAGATTACTTGCTGATCCACCAATTCATCACTAGGTGCCTAATCTTTAGGTGCCTCTAGTCTAGTATTATGCCCCTTATTTAGGGTCAAATTAATGGAAATAATCTCTTATGAACCATGTATGCCAATTTCTTATATTAATTAATCTAAAAAAAATCATTTATTTACACTAAACATTTAATTGAAAATCTTGCATTCATTAAACCAAAACAAAAATTTTAAAACCTTTAACCAAAGGTATTTTCAAAAATACACTCAACTTCCCATGTTACCAAAAAACTTAAACTAAGAGGGACTCCATTAATAAATCATCCAAATATTACATTTAAAATCCTAGAAAAAAATTTAATTAAACTAATACTTTAAATTCCACTATAAATGGAGAAGCAAGGGAAGCCACATACCACATGATGGATGATGAAATTAGTGAAAGACACTACAAAAAATCTAGATTTGGGCTGAAAACATATTTCCTAAAAATGATCCAATAGTTATCTCATGAAAACACATAATATATCATATATATGTCCATAATGTATTAGATATGACATTATGGGTGAGGGAATATGAGGATATCTAAAGAGAAAGAGAGGAAAAATATTACCATTGATTTTGGAGATGCATTGCACTTGGATCCATGAAAACTGGCCTCTAGATTAAAGGTAATCACAAAGAATCCTCAAGAGAGGAGGGGATTCTAAGATCCTAATAGAAGAGGTGGAAAATGAGGGATGCGAGCTTAAAAATGATGTTAAAATCTAATTTTTAAAGAATTAATTCACATAACATGATAATTCCTTGTGATTTAGGAAACATTGTGCTAACTATGGAGAAGATAATGTCTCTAAACAACTCCCTAACATGGTTGGTTTTCATGGTTTAAAAATTCATGCATGGACATTGATTTTCCCTTTATTTCCATTTTCAAGATTTCTCCCAATCACTCCAATGGTTCTGAAAAATTGAATGGAAACTATAAACCTACAGAGACACTCCCCAAATCCTTTTCATGGTTTCCTTAAGAAGTTTCAAGGTTTCCCTTAACCATTCTCAAACCATGAACCCCTAAAGACACTTCAAAAACAAAAAAAACCATATAAAAACAGTTAAAACCTAGACCAAGTATTATATAACTTAATGATACATAATAAATGGTTAATGTACCTGGAACCTATAGAATTACATTATATCTCCATTAGGTTTTATATCCTCTAAAATATGTAAATTTCTAGTGGTTTGGAAATATTGAGGCCATTATTTCTAAATAAAGTGTTCCTCGTCCCATGTCTCTACCTGAATCTTACCATGATACCATAAAAGTCACACCAAATAAATTCTATTTTCACATAACTTTTTCACTTGTTTATCTGATATTAGGGCATGTTGAAAAAGATTCTGGCACAGGATAAATGTAGTCCCATAAAATAAAATATTTAAGGTTAGTTTTATACTTATTAAATTTATATAGATGTAATACATTATGATCATGATTGATGATGAAGATGAAGAAAAGGCTTATGATGAATTTTTCCCATCACTGCACTTTCTCTAATCATCTAAATTTTCCTAGTTATCTTCTGAACAAGGATAAGTACCGAAAATGAAGTTTCTATAGTATCTACCGAAAAAATTTGAGAGCGAAAAGGTAGACCATAGAATGTTTCAAAATGAGATATATGTATCAAGGCTTTATAACTGTTATTTTAAAAAATGAGTACTGATGGTATATTATCCTCCCATGAAATCCATAACTCAAGATTGAATCTTGTATTCTAACTTTTGGATCATCTGTTATGACTATAAATCCATTTAAGAATTATAAACCATGCGAATGGTTAACTAGGTACCCAAGGATTTCTATAATGATCCCCAAATACAAGATGTAAAATGAGGATCTTAGTTAGAGATGATCAAAACTAGTATTCCATAAAAATTTAAAAAATCCTAAATATTGTGTTTTTCCAAGTCTACTACCATAGTAGATTCATGAATACGAATGAAGTGAGCCAAATTTGAGTGCCAATACAGAATCACCCATATGTAATGATTTTTTCGAACTATTCTTGATATAATTGTGAAACAAATCCATAACCATATAGTTGCATTTCTAGACAAGGATAAGTAGAGATTACAATATATCTGATGGTTATTAGTGCTCAATATTGACCTACTAACAAGCGACGCATCTCGAGAGATACACTTATAATTTCCTTTTCATTCCATACCATAATAAATGAGTTCATAACACATTCAACATGTTCTAAAATTTAGTATGAATAATCCATTTTGAGTGGTGGTGGTATATATAATCTATTTGTTCTTAGAAAGGAAGTAGAAAAACTATATGATCTTGAAAAAGAAAAACATAATTCATGTATAATTTCTATATTTTAATGGTATTACCACCATTAATTTTTTAAATAGAGGTAAAAAAGTTATGATCCATTCTTTTAGAATCATTATGTTGTTCAACCATGTCTAGAATAAGAGTAACCTGAAAGAAAAAAATGAATTCATTTTTCTTAGTGCAATCCAAATACACATCATCAATCATAGCCATCAATTAACACTGATCATGAGCTTCTTTGGATAATTGATATTTTGAATTATGACTTAATCAATCAACCAAATAAATCCCTTTTACCTATGTATAAACTAAAACAATGTTGCAAATCTAGAGATATACCATTGATTACATTTATTCTGAGTTTGAATCTCTTTTCAATTTGTATTTTATGATTTTATGATATGTGAACACAATGAATTACTTACCAAATTGGTAACGATTCCATGTTTTCAAATCATGCACTACCATAAACTATTCCAAATTAGAAGCTACATAATTATTTCCATGAATTTACAATTGTCACTATATATAAGTTACCACATAATCTCCTTTTATAAGAACACAACTTGGTCCAGATCAAGTTGCATCACAATAGACCACATAACCATTCCCAGGTTATAGTAAAAAAATAATTGGTATGGAATTTATCCATTATTTATGTTTCAAAAAGTAATTACCACAATCCCCACTCTAATAGAATTGAGTTCTTTTTCCTATGAGAGTGTGCATATGTGTTGTGAGTGGTGATAAATAAAAAAAAGTGACAGTTGTTACCTGTTAAGCCTATAAATATGTGTATATAAAACACATTTTTAGTGGTTTCCAAAAGATAATATATTTTATCCTTTTTGTGTCTACTAATACACATTTTTTTGAAAGGAAAAGGAAAAGGAAGTTAACTTATTGTACCTAGACAACACATTTATAGATTTTTTCATATAACTGGTGCTTCCTCAAAAATGATCAATGAAATATCTAAATATTGTTCATGTTATTTTGGAGTATGATAATACATCTGAATTTCATACAAAAATTCTACAATGAAAGATTTTATTCACCAATGAATTATATGATCCATTAATTTCATGAAAACCACTAGTGAATTTTTTATAACAAAAGGATTGACCACATATTCAAAATGGCCTTAACAAACCATAAAAATATATTTTTAGAATATTTGATTTCCTAACTCAGAGTTGGTGATACCCGAAACATAGATCAGTTTTATAGTACCATTGGGCCCTTTAAATAGATAAAAAGGTCATCAATATGACTTAGTGGATATCCATTCTTTATCATAACTTGAAGGATATTATTAGAGAATTATACTTCCCTTTCAGGAGGAAAATCGGTGAAATATTCTCGAAACATGTTTAGATATCTATCCACTATGGGAAAAAAATTTCTATTATCAATTATTTAATTAGTCACCAATGATATACTTTCTAAAACCTTTGATTTTAACTGACCCATAATTAAAAAATTCACTCCAACTTCTTTAAAATCTTTCACATTATTTAACAGCTTCAAATCTCCTATCATATTTTAAGAGTACCCATTATCCAAAATATAGAGTTATTCTACTTTTGAATCATTAAAATAAGTATGAAGAATAATATATTTTTGTTTTACTCTATATTTCTTCACATAAATATTTTGATAATTGTTTTAAATACTTTTTTATGCTAGTAACATAACAAGTCATCATTTTTTAATGCATCCAGGCTGTTTAAATCTTTAAAAAAAATACTTTCTAATGATTGAAATCTATTTTTCGATTTTCACAAAAACTTTATGAGGTTTACTTTTTTGATTGGGTTGACTCCCACTCAAAATCTTCTTCTAGTTTCTATTTGTATTATTGTAATTTTGATGATTAAACAATAACATATCCTTTTTATAGACAAACCCACCATAATAGAAGTAGTAACTATATAAGGAATATTTTACCCTATAAATTCCATATTGTATGGAGTTATAATCCTAATTTGGATCATCTATCTTAGTTCCCACTGTGGACCTTTTTTGTGCCTAAAAATTTCTATTATCTTCTAAAATTTTATTTTTTAGCTTAAAATTATTCTGAGAATCAATGGAACCACCTATAATAGTTTCTTTTAGTTCATACATTAAATGTTACAAAAATAATATTTTTACACTTTGTTGGTTTTGGGTATATATATAATTTTATCAAATTTATTACTCTTCTATAAAATTGAATATTTCTTATCAACATATGATGAAATTTTTTTTTATCCTCCTTAGGTTTTCATAATTCATAACTTTCACCAAATTTTATAACTGAGTTTTGGAAATTTTAAATTCATTGCTAATCTCTTTCATGTTTTGGTTGAGTATGTTATAACTCTTACTTCTTTACCTTGAATTTTTATTCAAGCTCAAAATTTATGTTCTTCTTATCATAAAAAAAACTTCTTTAGATTATCAATACCTCTTAGAAATTTATATTTTTCTTCAATAAAATGTTATTGATTGTTTGATATAGAATTTTCCTTTTTCACCTTTTGATATCTATTTCAAGTATTAAAATATTTTTAAGAAACACTTTTAACTCTCTTTTCAGTACAAATTTCAACCAAGTTTCTTCTTCTTCTTCAGAAATACCACTTTAATCATTGGCGAACTTTTAGTCATCCAGTTTAGAAATAATATTTTTTGAAAATCATCATCATTGAATTTTTTAGATTCTTCTTCAATTTTATAATCTTAATGAGATTTAGACAAAAAAATTATCCTTTTTGATTTTGGTATCTTTTTATCATTTCCCTTGGAAAAGGTTTTTTATTTTTCTATATTTTACTTAAACAATTTTCTTGACTTTTCATCACCACCATAATTTTCTTTATCATTTCTTTTTGGTGGTTAATTTTTAACAAAGTGACTAATAGCTCTGTAGAAAAATACATTTTGGGGAAACTTTCATTTATAATTTCTTTTTCCCATTTTTTAATTATTAAAATCTAGGGGAATAAATTTATAATTTTTTTACTAACTAATTATTCAGTGTAAAAATTACTAACATCCTCATCTTCTAAAATGTTCATAGATTTTCCTTTCTTAACATATTTGAAAAAAAATTCCCAATAAGATTTATCTATTATCTTAATAACTCTATCTATTCACATTTTAATATATTGAGAGTACTATATAGATCATCAAAAGAACATTTTTTAGGATCTATATCTTCCAACAATGAAACTTTTGTATCAAAAAGACCAGGAAGTATTCATAAGATCTTTTGAACAATTATTAAATCTTGTTACTTCGCACTAAGACATCTTATGGTACTTAAAATTTCATTTATCCTTGTAAATAAGTCACTAATAGATTCATTGTCACATAATTTTATTTATACTTACTTTAACCTCTATATTTGTAACTTACATCTCTTAGATTTTATATTTCCTTCATATTTGTTCTTGAAATTATCTCAAATGCCTTTAACAACTACAACAGATTTAACTATGAGAAACTAACTTTCAGATAGTGAGGAAAGTATAGAATTTCTAGATCACTCTTCATAATCCAAATTTATCTTATCAGTTGCTTTTAGAAAAACGTTATTGGAATGAGGAGGGAAACCATATTATGTAGTTTCCATAACTTTATCAATAAGAGACATATGATTTGGAAATATTTTTTCTATCTAGATATTATAGTTATTTCCATCTAAAATTTTAATCCTCTAATTTTTTATATAATTATGAAAATCCATAGAAACTTTTTTTTATTCCATATTTTTACAATATACAACAAAGAAACCTTCACTCAATTACCTATTAAAAGGCCTAAGTAGGATCTATGTGATCACATATATAGGGAGGTGGTGAATCAATGATCTCTTTTTCATTTATGTTTTCATTTATTTATGAAAAAACCTTCACCTCTTGTTAAATAATTATAATTTTACTAAAAAAACTCACAATAACAACCAT
The DNA here is from genome assembly GCA_963277665.1 of Viscum album. Taxonomy (NCBI): domain Eukaryota; kingdom Viridiplantae; phylum Streptophyta; class Magnoliopsida; order Santalales; family Viscaceae; genus Viscum; species Viscum album. Next base: position 1,397,933,109 of record OY728121.1, on the reverse strand, counting down.
AAGAACATAAGAATTTACAAGTTTTAGTAATCAATAAGAGTATCTAATGCTTGGAATAGTTAGGATATAACCCAACAAAAAAAATCTACTAGAAAATAATATTTTTATTAGGTTACAAGAAGGGAATATCTATACACTTTCATTTCACTATCATCAAAAATACAGTGCATTTGACTTTTGTAAAGATAATTAGACAAAAAATATTTTGTAAATTTTTTTAGAAACCATCACCAATAGGCTCAAAAGTTTGTAAGTGTACTAATTATATATGATTAAATTTTTTTTGTTTTAAAAAAACTCTTATTATTCACTTCTTACCTAGCAAATGGTAAGAAGTTCTTCAATTGGTTTACCATCTGTATGATGGTTTTTTTCGGGAAATCTAGTTCAATAACTTCATCTAGGAAGTTAGTCTGGTTCCTTCTAAAAAATTATATAAATTACTTATGACCAGTTCACCTCATTATATAAGATTAAAATATTTTCTGATGAGTTATAAAAATGGTTCCTAATCACAACTTCCTTTTTCATTTAAAACTTCTTATTATTATTATTTTTTGTTCTTTTTAAATCAATAGATTACTTGGATTGAAACATACCTACTCAAAAATCTAATTGACAAATGTTTATATAATTTCTTTGTATGAAACTAGTTCTGTAGTACTTCGACATTTTTTTTTCACATGAACAATACATAGTTGACTATATACTTTCACCCCTTTATATAATAACATTTTAGGGATCATAGGTGGGAAAGACAATTTAGTTTCCAACCAAGTGAAAACAAAAATTAAAAATTATAACTTAAAAAATTCACTGAAATGTTCTAAAAAATTATAGAACCTTGTTGATTGAATTTTAAAAACTTCATATAGTTACCCCTTCTTCAAATTTCCCCAAAACTCAAAAAGAATTATGATTAGACATCATGATAGTTGGAACATTAAAAGACTATCTTAGTATTTTCACTTTTATTATCTTGATGTAATATTCACAAATAACCCTTGAATCAGAGAAACATCATATCACTGGAAGATTGTATGGTAAGGAAAATTGAAAAAAAAACATTCATATAAATAATCTCCATTCAATTATTTCTTAAATTTTTTTTATTGTTACTTTAAATAAAACTTTCATCTGGTAAAACTTTATGATTTTTTTCCCTTTCAATGCACCTTCATATGATAACTTGAATCAGAACCCTTTTTCAATAGACTTCATATACTAACTAGGATATAATTACCTTAATAATATAAAAGTATTCTTAAAATATTATTTTAATTCAAACCTGACAACATTGTATATATTTTTCTGATGAAAATTGTACTTTGAGTTCATCTGAAGAACTTTTGTTTGGAGATTTTTTTCAATTAAACTTTGTCTGATATATTTTCTCGATATCATATTTAACTTATGAAACTTTTCACTCATAAAAAAACTTTATAAATATCAAAAACATGGTTTATCTTATTATATTGTAACAACAATATCTTTACAACTTCATAAAGTGTTTGTTTTGATAAAATTACACAAATTGTTTTTATGTTGAGCTTTGTCAAAAGACCTCATCAGTTTCTATTCTTCCGAACCACCCTTTTGTAATTTGTGGAATTTCCTCTATCTAATAGACTTTGTTAATGTGCATACAAAATTTCACAAATATACATCTTCCAAACATAAAATGATTTATAAACTTTGAAAAAAGCTTTCCTCATCCAAGACTCTATCCAATTTTGTCTATATGGTGAATTCCATAAAACATTGAAATGAGAACTTTTTACACCCAAACAAGTTTCTCCCCTTTATACTAAATGGTTGGATCATGAGATATTTCTTAAATCATGATGTTGGAAACTTTTAGAATAGGAAATCATATCCATATTTTTTTGTTTGAACATTGTTTGTCCAAACCATTTGAAGATTAACTAAAATCATAAGAACTTTAATCAATGGAATTTATTATAAAAATCTTGTCCAATATTTTTATACATCCAAACACTTTTGTATACCAAATATTCTATTTATCAAACATCATAAATTTGAATACTTCTATACATATGATCTACTTGTTTATAAAAACTTTGTCTAATCCTCTTTATCTAATTCTAAATCTATATGATCACCATTGTTGGAAACTTTAACAAACAGAGGTGATTTTTGAAAAGATAATGAAATAAATTTTTGAAAAAAACTTATCAAATACAAAATCTCCATAATCTCCTTAAGATAAATTGGTTCCAACAATATAAAACATTAGATTTTGTTTTAAAACAATAATCATAAATCACTAAAACTTAATAACTCAATCTATGGATCACTTATCCTACAATTATATGCCTACACGAGCAAACTCAATATAGAAAGAAAGAATCATTGAGAAAAAAAACCATGATTCACATATTATGTTACTTAAGAAACTTATTATTTTACACATCCCCATAAATATTTTAAATAAACCTTGAAATTTTAGAACTTTTTCATACAATAAAAATGTTGTCTCCTACACACAATTCAAAAATATATCATAAAAGTTCACACATTATGAAATAAAATATGACCCCTTTTAAAAAAATCACATAAATATATGAATTACTTAAAAGTTTGAGCATATAATAATCTATAATTTTTTACAAAATCATTTTTATCCCCCTTTAAAAAACTATCCATAGACAAGATGAGAGGTGGGATATAGTCATATACATCAACCTTGAAGAGAGAAAAGTTTTATTCCCATGTTCAAAATTAGCTTATAAAATGTTTCCTTCAATGTTGGTTTTGTGAATATATATACTAATTAATCCATCACATCAAAATATTATAGCTTTAATTAATTATTTTCCACATTCTCTTTGATGAAGTGATATAAATGTTCTTTGAAGAATAATGTTGCACTAGTTTTTTAGTGAGATTTATATAACTTTTAATATTACATCCCAAGAGTAGGAGTAACTTCACTACCACAACAAAATCTTCCAACTAAAATTTCATACACATAAGCTGTATCGCAGACTTAGTAGAAGAAACATACTCATATTTATCCAAAATTAGGGTTACTGGTTTTTTATTCTTTATATGTTAACTCATACAACTTTCTCCAAAAACAAAAAATCCACCAGATGTGGATCTTTTGTTGTCAGTACTTCCTATGCAATCTACTTCTGTATGACTAAACAAATCAATTTTTTCTAAGATATCTTATTTTATATTAAAATCTATTAGGACTCTAATATATCTAAGAATTTGTTTTAATTATAAGATATTAGATTATTTTGGAGCACTCTTGAATCTCAAACAGAAATTCACATCATATATAATAAATGACTTTAAAGCTATAAGATATAGAAAACTTGCAACCCAATTCCTAAATTCCTTAGGATTAACTTCTTTACCTTATCTGTCTTTAAATAACATGGGTTTTACTTCAATTGGTGTAGAATATGGTTTTTAATCTTCCATTAAAAACTTTATTATAAGTTCGTTAACAAACTTTTCTTGAGAGAAAAAAATATATTTCTTATTATTTAAAATTTGTATCTGAATAAAATATTTTATTTCTCTTATCATGGAAATTTTAGATAACTTATTCATATCCTATTAAAACTTTTCAATGGTTTATTTATCATTCCCTGAAAATATAATTGCATTAACATAAAAAAATATAGTGAGGTAAATCTCTTGATATTCTTTAATATAGGGATTAATATCAACTCTTCCTTTATGGAAGTTAAATTTCATGAAGTAGGTATCCAATTTGGAATACCTATCTCTTAGAGATTCCTTTAACCCATATGAAACTTTGTTCGACTTACATAGATAAATTTCATCTTTCCAAATCACAAAGAAATGTAGTTATTAATTATTGACTTCTTCATTAAGTTATCTGTTAAGAAAAGATAACCTTACATCCATATGACATACTTTTAACCAATTTGTGTAGTGATAATAAGAAATATTCTTATAATTTATAATCTTCAAACTAGGGAAAAATTATCATCAAGATAAATTCATACAATTTGTGACTAACCTTTATAATCCATTCATTCTTTGTTACTTATCACTTCACCATCTTCATTCAAATTGTTCTACAAAACCGACTTTCAACCAATGAAATTTTTATTATTTGGTTTTTGTATAAGTTCACAAGTATCATTATTATCAATTAGGTTAATCTATTTATTCAAATAATTAATCCATTCCTAAATCTCAAAGGGTGCATTAAAATATTTTGGATCAACTTTTGAGTATAAGGAAGTTTGTGAAACTTACCTTGAGGTTCTTCAATAATGAACCTATTGTTTTTGATCACCAATTATGCTTTGAACTTCCAATTACATTTTATTCCTAATCACTAGCAATAGTTGATTAAAAATCTTCATTTTATGAATTTTTTTTACTTTTCTCAACTATAATCACCTTATCTACCTCATCTTGCTTCTCTTCATGTGATTGTAAAACTTGATTTTAAAATTTTTCAAGAACATATATATATATATATATTGAATCAACCATATTTCCGGTTTATTTATTATAACATCAGTATCCTATTTTATTGGATGGATAAAAAAGAAAGATTACATTTACTCATATTTGAAAAAATATCAAACATTTCCAGCCTTGATTTTTATAATTTAGAGACTTATGAAAAACCTTTGGTGTTTTAAACAGAGTTTCATTGAATTACATTTCATCGGGAATTATATCATATTTATAGTATAGAAACAACAATTCTAAACTTATGTTTCGATATTGATATCCCATCTCCAAAAATAATGAAAAATTTCTTGTTTTTATCAATATTGTTCATTTCATATCAACCAAACATCTATTTATTTTTTTAGAAACACCATTTTTCTATAGTGTGTATGGTGTACTAAACTTCTAAATAATTCCATTTTATGTGAGATAATATGTAAAATCCTTATTTTTTCTTTACCATTACGAGTTCATACCTTCTTCATTGAATATAAAGATTATTTATCTTCACTTCTCCTAAAATTATTTAACATTATAAGAGCCTCTGATTTACATTTCAAAAATATAATACTTTAACCATGAGTAAATTCATCAATGAAAGAAATAAAATAATTATCTCCTTGTATTGATTTTTTACTCATTATCCCACAAATATAAGAATGTATTAGCTCCAAGGAATGAGTTTAACAAATTTCAACTTTATTATGTACATATTTTTTAATCCTCTATTTCTAGAAAACATATAAACACTAATATCTTCCTTTTTTATAGTTTTTAATGTCATTAATATTATTTCCCCATTTATTTTTCACATATTTCTCTGAAAAATGTGTCCTCGCCTTTTATTCCATAACTATTTTTCTTCCACCATTCTCACCTATCATGAAAATTCTCCACTACCATAATGAAACAAGTTTACCTTGAGTTTTTAGCATTTTGTAATAATTTTTTCATATTATACTATTTTTAAAATAAAACATATATTTATAAAATATATTTTTTACCTCTATAAAAAATTTGTGAAACACTTAATCATTTGTGTTTCATCCCATTAGTAAACATGGCCCTTTCGGATTTAAGCTTTTCTCTCCCAGTGATTGCAGACAAAAAAACATTGATTTTAAGTGACTCATCATTTCCATAATTCAATGTAACTTATTTAAAATATTTCAAATTCTTTAATATCATGAAATATCCTATCATACTTATAGAGTAACCACTATCCAAAATCTAATTTTATTCTCATTTTATTATTTTAGAGAAATTTTAATAACAAGAACTTTTTATTTTCCTTTATCATTATTCACATCTAACTATTGAGAATTGTTATAAAAAATATATTATGTAGGTAACATAACAAGACATACCTTTTTTAGGGTTCCTAATCTATTAAAATATTTTAAAAATAGTTTCCATAGGTTATATTATATTTTCAATGTTCACCCCAACTTTCTCAGGTTTCCTTCTTTTAGTTGGTTGACTCCCCATCAATCCCTTATTCCCGTTTATCTTTGGATTATTTTAATGTTTTTGTTTAAACGAACACATATTTTTTTATGGATAAACCCAACACAATACCAATAGTAACCATAGAAATATTATTTTCCCCTATAACTTCCATAATGTCTAGATTTATAAGGCTACTTTTCATCAACTTTCTTACATCTTACGTTGGAACTTTACTGTACCTCAAAATTTATATTATATTATAAATTATTTATCTTATAATTATTCTTAGTCTAAATATAATCATAAGTATTATATTCATTTGGTTTAGATATCAATATTTTAGAAACTTTATATTTTTTTTAACTTTGATGATTTTATCTATATACTTTATTATATCAACTTTCTTACTCTTTTGAACAACTTAATATTTGTTATCAACCTTTGAGGATAAATTTTGTAGATCCTACTTAGGATTTCAAATTTCATTACTTTTGAGTATTGGAAATTTTAAATTCCTTGCATAGATTTAGAATTTTTTTGTTGATTACTTTCTAACTCTTGCTCCTTTACCTTCAATTTTTCTTCATGATTGAAGTTGATGTTTTTATTCTCTTCAAAAAACTTATTTAGATTATTAATATCACTTATAAACATTTAATTTTATTCAATAATATATTCTTGATTGTTTTCTGAATGATTTTACATTTTAATTTTTTGAACTCCCATTCAAGTCTTATGATATTTCAAAGAAACTCATTCAAATCTATTTTCAGTGAAAATTATAACTATGTTTATTATTCTTTAGAACCAATTATTTCACCAATTTTAAAATTTTTACCTTTCACTTGATAAATAAAAGTTTTTTTAGAAGCATCATCCCTAAATTTTTTAGCTTCTTCTTTACAGTTATCCTATCTGTCTGCTTTAGACAAAAATATTCCACTTTTGGATTTTAAATTTTCTATCATTTCCCTTTGAATAGGATTTTGATTGTTCTTCATTCTTGTTGAATAATATTATTGAATTTTTATCATCTTCATAAATTTATTCATCTTCCATTTTCATGGGTAATTTGTAATAAAGATCCCAATAGCTCTATAACCAAATAATTTTAGGGCTAACTTCCCCTTATACATTCCAGTTCCCCTTTTTACATTTTTTGAAAATAAGGACCTAAATTAATCAAATTTTTTACTAAAATATTCATCAGTATAATAATCACTGACTTCTTAATCTTTTGGAACTTACTTATATTTTCCTTTTTTTGGAGGGTTGAAATAAATTTCTTGATCATCCATCTATTTTATCTTCAAAACTTTCTATCTTCACATTTTTTATATAGTGATAATGATATTTATATCATCCAAAGATAGTGTTTCTAGGTTTATATCTTCCAATGATGATATTTTTTATACAAAATTGTTAATAATAATTCACAAGATATTTTAAACAATGGTTTCATCTTATAACTTCTCACCAATACATATTATGGTACTTAAATTGTCATCGAACCTTATAAATAATTCACTAGAAGATTCATAATGATCTATTTTTGATATCTTCATACTTTAGTCTCTATATTTGTAACTTAGGCTTATTAACTTTTATATTTACTTTGTATATGTATTAAAATTCTACCAAATTCCATTATTAGTCCTAAATCCTCTAACTTTGAGAAAATCACTTTCATAGAGTGAGAATAGCATAGCATTTCTGGCTTACCCATTATGCTCCAAATTTTTCTTATTTGTAGCTATTAGATGAACATTCTAAGAATTATATTTGAAACCATCTATCAAAACTTTAATAACTTTATAAACAAGAGGAATAATATATTAAATCATTATATCTTTTGAGATATGATATTTATTCCATCAAAAACCAGAATCCCTTTACTATTTATAGAATTTTGAACATCCATACGAAATTCCCTTTCCTACCAAATCCAGAAAATTGACAGCAAAGGGAACCTTCAATCTATTACCAATTGAAAGGCCAAAACAAAATCTATGTGATCATTGGGAGGGGATGGGTGTGAATTAGTGATCTATTTTTCTTTTATTTTTTATTTTCTTTATGAATCAACCATAAAATGCTATTAAAGAATTATAAATTTACTGAAAACAAACTCACAATTACAACCGTATGAACACAACAATTTACAATGTTTACTACTTAGTTGGAGTAGCTAGTCATTTTTATAGTGGGGAAATATTCCAGTACCACAATATCCACTAGAAATAAATATTATTAAATGGTTACCACAAGTAGGGAATATATATAAACTAGTGTTTCACTATTATTAAAACATTAATGAACTTGATTTCTACATAGATAAATATGTTAGAAATATTTTTTAACAAATTTTTAGAAACCTTCACCAACCGGGTTAGAATTTTTTCACTGTGTTTCATATATAAAATTTAGTTTTTTTATTCTTTAAAAACACTTATTGTTTACTTTAATCCAAATAAATCATCCTTTTCCCATATTCAACATCCCCACTCTGTACTTCAATGAGATTCCTTTATCTAATAGACTCTAAAAATGTTTACAAAAATTTCATAAAGTCAAAACTTCTAAAATTAAAAACTTTGTAAACTTTGAAAATAAATTTCCTTAGAAAAGAATCTATCAAATATTTTCTATCTTGTGAATTCCACAGAACTTCAAAATGAGAACTTTGTACACCTAAAAAAGTTTCTGCCCCTTTTTACTAAACTATTTGATCACGAGAGGTTTCCTAACTCATGATGTTGAAAAATTTCAAAATAATAAAGAATCCCCAATTTTTTTTGTTTGAACACTGTTTTCCTAACCCATTGAAGATAAAATTTAATCACAATAAATTTGATCGAGTGGCTTTGTTACAAAAATCTCATCCAGTATTTTTTTTTACTTTTGAACAATTTTTTATGTCTGATCTCCTACTTATACAACTTCATATTTCCAAACAATTTTTTACACCTGATTAACTTGGTTACAATTTTTTTGATCCTTCTCATACAATTAGAACTATATTCAGTCACCATTATTTTATTCTTTAACAAAGAAAGGTGATTCTTGAAAATACCAAAAAATAGAAAAAATACAATTTTACAACAAAATTATTACATCTAGAAACTTTATAACCACCATAGGCCAACTTGGTCACAAAACTTTTGGGTTTCTATGTTGTCTAAATGTTACCATTTCCATATAGCTTGATCAAAATACTACTTAGTAATCACTCACAAGCAACATAAAACTTATAAAATTACAAATCATCATGATTGATAAAAAATAAAACCAACATTTCAAAAATAATCGACAAAATATGAACCATGTAGTTATAACGGGAAGTCGCATGACTAATGCAGGATATTCTAGACTCATCATCTTAACCATTGTTGATGAGATAATAACACACCTAAAGGTGTTTTAGAAAACTTTTGTACTCATAAAACCCCTGTAATGTGCAGTTATACAAAAAGGTGTTAGTTATTTTTGTTTATACTATAAATAATACGTTCTAATATTTTTAATCCGCTTTTTGTCTATCACAATATTACTGACTGAACAAGAAAGATTACATTTGTAATATCCTGTACCTAACCATTTACTTAGAATGATCTGAGGTTCCACTAAACTTAGGCGACATCTCTAAGACACCAAAGGTTGGAAATAAATTCCAAGGTATTACCTATAAATTTGAAGATGATTTCACCTTTTTAAAAAAATAAACCTGTTAAACCAAAATACAAACAAACAAACCAAAAATTTGAAGCATGATTATAAAAAATACAACTCAACTAAATATAAAAAAACAACAATATCAGGGAAGTAGAGTAGATTTTAACAAGGTGACTTGAGAAACACCACACGATGACCTGATGTAGAAACACTGATGTTCCATCACACTAGACTCTCCTCGAGAGGAATACTCCAAGCACCAAACACCGTCCCATGGAAGTATCATCATGATTATCCAGTAGATAAATGAATACCTTTTATTTATTAGTTTCATGAAGAATAACATCTATATACACATAAAAGTGCTTATCAAGGGGTGATTAATCATACCTAGTAGGCTTTCTCCATGAGACTTTCCAACTCATACCACTAGGAAAAGAATAAATTAGTTCATTGTTAAAAGTATAAAAAATAAAAAATGAAATATTAATGAAAGATTTTACCAATTAAACAAATTATTTTAAAGGAATAATAAATTTATCTAGTTATCCACCATGGTAAATCCGTTTTAAAATCACACACACATATATGATTTCCAGGTGAAAGTACAATTCTTTTGATCACTTATTCACCGATCCACCAAGTCATCACTCTATAACTAATCTCCAAGTACCTGTAGTCTAGAACCACACCATCTTTTCAAGGTCAGATTAATGAAAATAAACTAACAAAACCATTTATACTAATTTCTCATATAAAATAATTTATTATAAATCAATTATTTTCATTAAAAAATTTAGTCAAAAATATTTCTCACGTTAAATAAAAACTAAAATTTTAAAACCATAAACCAAAGTAATTTCCCAAAAATCCGTTAAAATTCTCCAGTTATAAAAAACATATACCAAGAGGGATTCCTTTAATAGATAACCTAATTTATCTTTTTAAAATCAAAAATTATTTTAAAAAAACTTAGGATTCATGTTTTAGAATAAGTGTTGAAGAGATAGAATCCACCTACCTCACGAAAGGTTACAAAAATGGTGAATGAAACTATGAAACCTCTAGATCCAGGCTCAAATACTCTTTAATTCAATAGATATAATAAATATCTCATATAAATTCATTATATATCATAGATATATCCACAATATATTGGATATAATGTTCTAGGTGAGAGAAGATGAGGAGATCTAAAGAGAGAGAAAACATAGGCTTACCATTGATTACGAAGATACAATGCACCTGGATCCATTAAATCTAGTCTCCAGATCTGTTGGAATCATGAAGAACACTTAGGATATGAGAAGAGTCCAAGATCCTGGGAGTAGAGGTGAAAAAATGACTATTTTGTGGCTAAAAACCATGTTAAACTCTATATTTGAGAGCATTAAATTCACTTCAAATGGTTAGGACAAATGATTTGGGAAACTATGCACTAATCATGTTCATTCTACTTTCTCAAAAACACCCCTCGCATGGTTGTTTTGTACAATTTGAAAAAATATGCAGAAAATGTGTTTTCCCTCTATTTCCATTTTCATGGTTTCTCCTGGGCACCCACATGGTTCAGACAAAATGTGTTCCAGCCGCGAACCTTACCAAAAACCCCCAAAATCTCTTTCACAACTTCCTGGAGAAGTTTCACAGTTTCCCAAAATCATTATCAAACTTCTCAGTATTAAAAGTACTTCCAAAACACAACAATTCCATCCAAAAAATTCTAAAACTCAACCCAAGTATTATATAAATTCAAAACACATAATAAATGGGTAAAGTAAAAAAACCATGGGTTTTATATTAATCATAAAATCTATTAAAAATTCAACATCACATATTAAGATAATATACATCCCAAAATCCTATATACATAAAACTAGGAGTGAAGAGGGATCCCCGTAGTACAAAATATAAAATTAGTAAAAGTATACATGATAAATCAAAAATAGGATGAATTGACCTCATAAATACATAGGAATGATAAAACATCCACTAGTCAACTCCATATATGTAACTAAAGGTTTAAATTTTTTTAATCCAATACTATAACTATATGAAATACGTTTAATAAACCAAGAAACATAACATGAATAATTTTTAAACTACACTATAACATCCCAAACAATACCCTCTCCAATATCTATAAGACTATCTTGAAAATCAACTTATAGTAATTATGAAGGAGTGATCACTTGAGAGTACACAGTAGAAAAATATTTATAATCATATATATATCCATGTGAAATAAAAGTGTAGTGATTGACATGGATGAAACAAATAATAAGAAATGGGCTAAATCAATAAGTAAAGTAATATCTCACCCACTATTTTCCTCTAATTGTATCACCAACAATGGCTTTATTGTTTTATTTCACTATCTTAACAAAAGTAAATTAATAAATGTGATTAAATATTATTTGGGATTATGATAATAAAATTGTAATCCTTAAATCATAAAACTTTATCAAATAATCGATTTTAAAAGATTTACTATAATGTTTTCACTGAAAATACCAAGAATTTATCACAATCATCATATTAATTAGGACAATAGGAAAGACCAGCTCTCAACCTATACCAACCAATCCATCCTCACCACGTCAATATGACCACCAAAAAATAGGAAATCTTAGATCTTAATCTATTATAATCATCCCAATAGATAATCCAAACTCTTAACTGATTCTAATCATCCCAACATCATCATATCACCACATCATCACCTCAATGAGTCATTCTATAACCAAGAGCCATCAGAACCCCAAAAATTACATAACCTTCAAGCTATCACAACCTGAGGATATGTTTACATGTATAGCTTAAACCATTACTGACCATGAATATGTGATCATGTCTAAACCATCATTAATTACATATTAAATATATAATAACAAACAAATATAGACAAGAAAGAAAAACAAACAAAAAAATAGATAAGCACAATAATAATAATAAACACGCAACAAAACAAGGTATTATAAAGGGATACTATCAATGTATTAGATAATAAATTAACCACATGAATATATAATCCAAACATAATATCATACGAGTTTCTACTATTAATAATCCTATTAAACTTCATGATAAGTTCTTAACTTATCTATATTTTATAATTTTCTATATTCTAATAAATAGTTTAGTAAATTTTACTGAGTACTATTACAATGGTCAAATTAATATTCTCTACCATTAATTTTTCAATTCACTACTTCACTAAATTATCTAATTAATTAAATTAGACCTCTAAGGGATAACATACACATACAACCCCTGACCCAATCATCTATATATAAAAGAAATAATTTATTAATAACTACCCAAAACCCCAAATATTTATCACTTCTAACTCATCACCATCCATCTCAAAAACCTAAAGTAATCATCCCAGGGAAAAGGAATACAAGCATAGAGACACTAATCTCAGGAGGATGACAAAAAAACTCCTACTCTCACCTAAAATTATACTAGCTATAGGGTAGATTGAAATTCTAGGAGGAAAAATGAGTATCACTCTAATCATACCCAATACTCAAATATATCCCAAATTAAAACCTTAAGAAGAATACCCAAAGACCAATAAGCTAAGTGATACATTATACTCTTCAATACCCAAAATATATTTACTATAAACCTTACTAACATTAACTATATTAACCCCATATTACCTTATTATTCATTCTCATTCCCATGGTACATTAAAAAAATGTAATCTAATTTTTAATTAACATATCATATCCATATTCATGTTACTTTCCATTCACACATAAAATTAAACATAGTATTCCCAATATAACAAACCAACACATTCTCAATTAATTCATTATGACAAAATAAATTTAAAACAAAAACATACGATCCCTATATATTTAGTAAATTATAGAATAATGTAGAATCATCTATCATATTTCATATTTTAATTCCAATTATATATTTAAACATTGTTCTTAGATTTTACTTTATTCCCATTTACACATAAAAAGCCTAGTGTAGCTCTATCAACAACATGCATCAATAAATGAAAATATGAAACTACATAATGTCACCAATTAAAGGTAACACTATATAATTAATGTACGATGAATAATTAACAAAAAAAATTAAGGTTCATCTACACATTTTCATCCTTTTATATTCATCCTTATTATTTTGGATCCCCTTTTAATCATTTCTGATTCCACCTTCCAATTTCCATAATACTCCCATTTCACATGGGACGAGATGTAAAATTGGTAGTATATATATAATCAATAAATATAATTATAAATAAATCAAATTAATATTCCATTTTCTACTTTCATTCTAGATATATAATTTCCATTAGTTTCCTATAATAATTCCTATTTGTTAGGGAAAATCATATATTTTAATAGTAGAAAACAAATTCTAGTCAATCAATATAATAACCCGACATTATATTAATCATTCTATTGTAATCATAAAATTTAAAAAAATCTTGAATAAACTAAATATATAATATAGAATTAAAAATATAAATTGAAATTTTTTAATGGAAGAATAATATCCAATAATCCCTTCCCTTATACCAAGAAAATGGCTTGTGAGAAGAGTATTATAGTAAATTTCATCATGTAAATTACAACCCCTCACCCCAGACCAAATAATCTCTACCAAGCTTAAGGAGAGATTATATGATTACCCTGGTCTCTCTGGTTCATCCAAGATGTATTAATAATTTATAGAGTGGTATAATAAGTCTTGTATTATGGGATACAATTGGAGGTTTTCAATTAAGAAGAATGAGGCTGTATATTATACATCATTTCAAAGGGGATAAAAAAGAAAGTGAATGATTATATTTATAGTCACTGAATTTTAGGTGTAGAAAATCAAGGGTATTAAATTATTTAATAGGAATAGCTTAGAATAAATCCTTATAGGTCATGAAACTTATATTTTATAAGATAAAATAAGGTTATAAATCTTGTACATGAATGTTACACCACACTAAGAAGTGATATTCTAAAGGAACATATCTCATAAAGGAAGATGTTAAAGTTGAGGTGTTAGTATTGTCGATGGTACTCATGATGATGCTTGCTCATATAGTTCTGATTTAAATTAAATATGAACCAAGGAATCTAAAATATAAAAAATAATACGTGTGAAAAATTTCATCAACACTAACCCACTTCAATAAAAAAAATGTGGGGGTGAATAAGGTGTCTAATTGATCCATTTTAGAACACTAATTCCATGGTTTGGTTAAACTGACTCCATGGAATGTTGGTACCCAATGTGTCTATAGTGGTATCATCCATTACTTCCCATGAGAAATCCTCATGATATGGTGTAATTAAATTTTCCATCTCAATCACACCAAGGTGACAAAAAAATAATGTAGGGTCCTCCCTTCTCATTTTCAAAACACCCGCACAAGCGAATCTATCCCTGACAATATGCCACCATGACTTTTCGTCAAGCTTTTCATCCTTCCTCGTTTCCTATTGGTAAATCCAAAAAATGCTACACTCATTGAAACATATAGAATAACGACTTGGTATCCTCCTTGAAAATTTCTCCAGACACTCTTTGAAACCACAACCTCCCACATGTGTGTGTTTCCTTCCCATGTTTCATTGTGAAATCACTAACACACCATTCCCACTAAAACACCAAGAACCATAGAATAGTTTACTAAAACAAGGTTTTTTTCACTTCCTAGGTCTCCCAAGAACTAAAAAACTTGACTCACCAAACTCACTACACTAAAACATTCTATACCAATACATACACTACATTATATGACATATCCCATACCATGGGTATTTTGGACCCCATGGTTCAAAAACTCATCTATAAGACTTTGGAACACCTCCAAATATCTTCTTAAAAAATATAATACCTATATAATACTATATATTAGTTGTATAAAAACCATAACATAATAATAAACCTCATAATTCTAAAAATCCAATCTCAACCTTTAACTGACCTGGTCCCAACCAATCACATAAATTGAGACCAATTTTAATGTCTCAGACCACCCCACCCTAAGGGCGATTGAACCAATGATGTTAATAGACCATATTCACACCTCCCTATATTCCATAGGCTTTCAACTTATAGTGAGAGACTAAAAAAGTCACAGTGAAACTATTACCTCCAAATAAATCCTAAGTGTTATGTGCTTGTTTCACAAAAATTTAGCTTGGATACCCCTGATAATAAACTTTCCAAAAACTTATAGACATGAAACTAGTAGCCAAAAGGTTATATTTTAGTCCATAATATAAAATAAGTAAAAGTATATATGATAAAACACAATAAAAAATATTATAAATAGTGAATTTATAGAGTACAATACAATCCATAATAATAAACCACTGTAACAATAGATGAGACATCTATAATGTGACTAGAAAATAATTATACAATGACCTCCATCCCAACTCATACTGAATCTCCCACTAGGAACTTAGCCTCTATATATATTTATTTAATCAAACTATCTATAAGAAAGCAACTTGATTCTCATTCCTAAATTAAAACATGAAGATCTTCCCACAAACATAGAAACCGATATTGTGTATGATGGTATAGGGTGGGTCCAATGGCCTAGTAAGATTCCCATGCTTGACTCAAAACATCGAGTGCAAGTGATCAAGTGGATTTGATTTAAAATATTAAGTGTGATTGAAATTTAGGGATCATTGAAACTTACCCACACTGAAACATAACACAAGATACACATACAAGCCTTACCTATTCCCACATGGTTAACAGACACACACACACTTGTAAGACTCATATTGGTTTCACCCAAATCAAGAAAAGACACACTTTACTACATTGGATGAATCATATATCATCATGACCCAATGTGATATACCTCATCATATCTCATCTTAATATATGTAAACCCAAGTAAGTATCACTGTATACACAAGATTCATACCTCATAGTCCAATTTGATCTATCAATTACCTCACTGATTTCCAATAACTAAAACCCTAAAATATAATGGGAATAATATGTGATAAATAATAAAAATATTGTCAATAAAAGGGGTCCCAAACATCAAATCTCCTCTTAATAAAAATACCATAAAAATAATTAATGTAATAAAATAAATTATGGGTCTTAAACATATAAACAAAGAATCTCAACCCTGACATCCCAACCCATATCATCTAACATGTCCTTTAAAAAACAATATGTCAAACTACCCAAATATTACCACTATCTCAATCTCACATATCACATGTTTTTATATGGTTTGAATACCATTACACACCAATATAACACTATGACTACTCACAAATCACTCAGACCATGTCATAATATCATCATAAAAAAACAAGTTTTTTTCATTTCCATGGTCTAACCTCAAGTGGTTACCTTTAAGGATATAGGTCACCAACATTTCATGTAGATAACCAACACATCCCAAGGTTTCTATAATATCCAACCTAGTTTCACATCATCCATCACTATGCATTTAGATTCCCATTTTAAAGAGAAAATTTAGCTGGAATTGCATCCTAAATAGGAAAATAAAAAAACATGTTACCTAACAAACAATAAACAATTCAAATCCTGAACATGATCATCTATCAAAAAGGTATTCTTAGATATTAACTCCCATAGGTATAAATTCTAATTCGAGATTTATACCATATAAGGCAAAATTGTTCTCAGGCTATGTGCACAATCACTCTATCTCATATATGGTATAAGACAACATTTTTCCAGGGTCAAACTCACCATCCACCGGCCAACAACATGATGTATTCCTATTTAATCTCGCATATAATCCCCAAACCCATAACAATAATTGATATATCACTAGGACCTCTAATTGTGAATCTAGATCAAGTATCCAATCAAATAACACAATTATTGGCTCCCACCTCAATCACTGAGTTCAATTATGGGTCACTTATTTAAGGAAATAATGATATTAAATGACCATTACAAGAAATTCAAGAATTTACCAAATTCTAAATAGGAATATGTCACCCATTACTCAGTAAATGCTCATGAATCAGATCTATCCCAAGCCTATCCCAAGGTTTCTATAGACCTACACGAAAAGGAAACCCAACCAACACCTCAATACAATCTTACCAACCCAACACTTGATGGAAGGTTCCTCATATGTCTCCTATTATTCCAAAAATAATCATGAAAATAAAAATAACACACCAGGGAACCGTAATTTACAAAAATAATCATACATGATTTGGAAAATAGGGAATAACCCTCTCTTTTTAAATCATACCAAAACATGGTTCAAAATAATCCATTTCAGCATTCCTTTAAAAACTATGTTAAAACCCTCTTTTGTTTCCTTTAAAAAACAAACTCGAACAACCTTATTAATTTTTTCAAAATGGAACCTAGTATAGGATATAATGAAACTATAGCCCTTAGACAAAATCCCATATAAAAACTAAAGTTCCTTGGGATATTGAAGTGTCCTTGATGGTTGGGGTTTGTTGTTGAGTTTCAGTGCTTAGATATGCCTCCGATAAAGTGAATTGAAAAAGGGACCTATGTGTTGATAATAATTAATTCATTGTCAATTTAAAATTTTTCTTAAACATAGAGTTGGATTAATCTAACAAACACCATTCTATAATATTGGGTGGTGTTTATATAACCCTAATAATGTGTTAATTGTATTAATGGATTATTAAGGAAAGTCATTCATGGGTTTTGAAAGTGTTTTTGGGTCTTATTATGTACAACATGATCTTGGATGAGTTAAGAGGTTTTTTGGAGATGAGTGAAGATTAAAAGTAGTGGAGTTTTTCTAATTTGAAGTACATCATGATGTGGAGGATGTTATTACACCATGATTTGAATATTATATTTGAAATGATTTACTCTGATGCATATACCTCACACCATAGTGGTAATATACACACCATGAAGTGGTTAAGGTGAAAGAGATCCAAGACTGAGAACAAAAAATATTGTTGTGATGCATAACTAAGGAATCAGGGGGATTGGTTTCATTGTGATATGGAGGCCATGTGATTTTTATGTTTCTATATTTAATGGAAAAATATCCTCTTTCAATAAATCCACTTCTGATGAAAAAAAGAACTGGTTCACATCTTAGTGGTTACATTGTGAAAATCATTTGCTGTACTAGATTTTAGGAAATCTTGGATATTGCATAGTAATGTACCTTATCACTCAATAACACATATTCTAAAAATATTTCTACACATGATTATATATAGAGTTAATTCTATAATACACTCTACCACCCCACAACGAGGTTCAAGAATTTTCAGGATTTTTATTCCGTATCATTTGATACAAGAATAACATCATGATGGAAGTAGTCCCACCATAAAGCTTATCTTTCAAATAAATAGTCAAGTGTCATGGTCAAACCAATTTTTGAGTGATTATGATAAAAATTTGAGTTATAAAACCATTAATTATGGGTAGAAATATGAGGAGGGTTTTCGTGAGATTTGAGGGGAAGAATAAGGGTGTATATGAGATCCAAATTATATGGTCACTTTAGTTATAAGAAGTCGAGTTTGATCAATTATTTGGTTCTTTTAATTTTTTCTTCACTCCAATGTTTAATACAGTCTTCTTACTTTATTCCTTGTTCTTCTTGATAATAAAATGGTAATTTGGGTAATATGATTTCATCCATTTAACATTAGGGATTTTACACTTGATAACTAGAGTTGGTGAAACTTGTATTCGCCATTATACTATGTGTGTTATTTCTTTCATTAAATCTTATCATTATATAATCATTGTTGTGATCTATAAGTACTAACTAGTGACTGAAAATAATTATTTGAGTATTGGTGTCTTTGATCAATAACTAATTAATCCCCATAGCATTGGTTGTTAACTATCTCTTTTCTATATCCTTTAGCATCAAAGTGTTATTAAACTTATTCTAGGCATTTATATGGATATAATTTTTTTTTCACTACCTATTTCTTAGACTGATAATGGTATAGGGGGTCTGTGAACAATTTTTAACAACAAAGGAGTTTGTGTGTGTGATAGAAATTGATTCCATATGAGGGGAGAAAATATATTTCCATATCTTATATTTATTATATTGGGTGATATAAAATCTCCAACAATGTTTTATACCTTCCAAAAGTTGGAAAAACTATACAATGATTAACAATAAGAATATAAATGTTTATTGGAGAGCATGTGTTGTGCTAATTTCATCCCAATTGGAGAAGGAATTTATTTGAGCCACATGGTTAAAAAAATGAATGGAATCTTGAAGAAAATTCCTTGTATCACTAATGGATACAAGAAAGTGAAATGGTTTTGATTGAAAATATTTTTGGCTCAATTTGAGAATATTTATATGAGAATAGTGTAGTATTGTTTTTATTCGAGTGAAAAAATTGTAATATTTACTCAAAGATATGGATAAATTCTTAAATATTATTCCACATTAATGAAATTTATGGGAATAATGTAAGATAAATTTGATATTATGATTTTTTACCTAGGTGATCAAGACTTTGATGAGAAGAAAATCTATAAACTCTAAACTATTTCTATTTCATGTAAATGATAAAAGGGATGAAATTAGGGAAAAAGGAAAATTTTGAGAAGGATATGGATATTAAGTATATAAAAGGTATGGAATAACATGATCTAAGGAAGTCACATGAGGATGGATTTGAAAATGTATATGTTTAATGAGATTTTAAGGAATTTATATCTTTATTCTCTAATAGAATGAAATAAGGAAAATTTAACAGCCCAGGATTCCACGGTACACATCCCTTTGAATAATACAGTTGCGTGTGTTGTATGCAACTTCGAGTTCTAACACACACCACAACCAATCAAACTAGCCATTATGAATAGGAATACCCAATTTTTGAAATTTTATGAATTTTATCTTTCAAAACTGACTTCATTTTTGGATTCAGAATATCGAAATTATCCTATGGTGAACTTTTGGTATTTTTTAGAAAAAAGTCAATTTTTGATGATTAGTGAAAAATACTAAACAATAATTTAAAAAACTTTTTAAATCCAAATAATTTATAGTGATAAATTATACTATTGAGTGGTTTTAAATTATAATTAGAATTTATTTTTACCATTTATTCCAATATTTGTAATTTGACATAATTTCACATTTAAACTAGACATAAACAAGTGTCAATCTTTTGATAGTTATTATTTCTTAAAAACACGCTCTTTATTTTGACAACTGGAATTAATTTTAAATTAATTAATTCCACTTCTGTGTTTTGAATTTAGAAAAATGGATTCCATATTTAGATTTAGGAGGTACAAATTGTGTAAATAGATAACTTTTATTTATAGACATTTTGAATAATTACTTCGGTAAATATTTTATTTACCATGATTAGAGGGTAAATCCGATAAATAGTGATAAACAAATAATATTATAATAATATTAAATTACTCTAAAACGTGTCCTAACCCTATTGGATTATAAATTTACAACCATGGTCATATTTGGGTCGATTTGGGGACCCTATGGAGCCACTTGTAAGTGATAATGACACTTTATATTAATTAAGTTAAAGTAAATAAAAATGACATAAGCATATATCTTTTAGAAAAACAATTTTTAAATAGGGTTATATATGTTATTTTTTAGACTATAAATATTAATTATAAATATAAAAATATTTACTACATAATGGTATTTTATTTATAATATTTAGACATTGAATAATTAAATTTATTTATGACACTATAATGATGCAGTATTTTCCTTATTAATGAAAGAATCTAATAAATGGTATTATAAATGTTATAATAAATACAATTTGAAAGTTTTGATGCCATCCAAGAATTTTCAAGGTTAATATGACATGTTATGATTGATTAAATTAATTTATTTCTAATTAATAATTTTTTTAGGACTTTAACAAAAATCAATTATTAAATAGAGTCAAAATTGACATAATGAAATTTTTAAAACAATATTATATTATTAATTTATATAATATTTATAAAAATATAAGGTTCGGAAAAAATACTTACATAATGATATTTTTATCATTAATTAACCACTTGGGGTTCTATTGGAAGTATATAGTATGTTTATTAACCATATAATATAAAAATACAAAGAGACATAGTAATTGTCAAACTATTTAACTAAGAGTTCAATCTAAAAATTAAGGTTAATATAGTGATCCAAACCTGTATAAAACCTATTGGTTGAGTGTTTTTCGACCCATACCCACCTTATCTTTTAAATAATCCATTTTTTAACCACTAGAAACAGAAAATTATTTTATTATAAAATAATAATTTAAGTTTTTCTTAAGGTGCCCCTCACCCCTCTTATAAAAGGGCACTTTCCCTTCTCTCAAATTCACAACTTCAGAGCCTTTTGGATTGGCCAAAACCTACCCAAATATCCTATAAACGTCCCTAAATTCATCCTAGAGTCCCTCATTTGTTCATAAATCAAATTTAAGTATCCCTTTTGATCAAATCAAAATGAAGAACCCGAAGAAGAGGTAATAATTTCACCACCCGCTTTTAAGTTCTTTTCTTCTTGAAATTTTTCTTTCTTTGTAATTTCCATTATAAAATAATAACTCCAGTATCTTATATACACTATGATGTTATTATAAATATGGTACATCCATCTTTATTATTCTATCCATCCTTTGAATGACATGTCACCATACGTGTTTACGAACGGATTACTGTCTCCACGTCATGGTGTAATTGTTATTCAATATATTATTATTTGGATGGGTATAAAAATGATGTGTAATTCATGAAAATAATGAATATAACATGATAATTATTCTTTATATATGAAATAACATACAATTATATATTATTTTAATATCAAAAGAATGATATTGTCGCTCGTGTGTACGTACAGATTTCCGTCTCCAAGAACGTGATGAGATTCATTTCCCATCGTATCCATTCAAGACTAAATTTAATGTGATGATTAAAAATAATTTTTAGATACATGATATAATTTTGGATATGAATATGATACATCCCATCCATAACAAATATGGCTCAGATAACAAAGAATATAAAGGAAAATGAATTAGTTAACACCCGTAACGACGATAATACTAAGATATTATTAATAAATCAATGTTAAAAGATCATATATGATATCATATTAATGTATATGATTATTTTATAATTCAATAAAAATTATTTCACCATTATATATAAGGTTAAACAACCCTTTACCAAGGAAAAAGTACAAAGTAAGGGGTTTCTTATCTCACTTTTAATTCTGTGAGATTTCCATTGTTGCCACTTATTTATTGGACGTGGTGTATTGTGCACTACCATTTGATATATATTATCATGATTATATTTATATTAATGTTATTATATGATTAATTTGGAGTTTATTAAGTATTTTTCATACGACTGCATTGATTACAATGAAGTAAGGGTTTTTTATCTCACTTTTTATTTTCGTGAGATTCATGCTATATTGGCCACTATTTCCTTTTGTGTGGAGTATGTACTATCCATGATTATATTCATGGTGTAATATACATTAATTTATGGGTATATACATCTTCATTGTATGATCCTTTTTTCATGGGTTGTATGTTTCATAAGTTACCAAATCGGTAAGAGAATTTCAAAATTCAATTTCCACTCATTGGGCTTTACGTATACTTTATTGATTATTTTACTCCATGATTATGTGTGGAATCACTATTTATTATTTGTGTAGTAATTTCCACTACCCTTTATATGGATATACTTTTGATACACATAATCAATCCATTTATAAATTATCAAGTCATCGATATGAACCTGATAAGAGTAATTTTAACTCAATCTCCATTTATTGAGTTAAACATCCAATTCATTGGTGTTGTTTTTAAAAGAATATGTGTGAATTTCCTCTGATTTATTTACACTAAATATGAAATCATATTGGGTGTATTTATATTTGTCACAAATAATTATGTCGTTGATTTATCCTTAACATAAGGATACAATATTTATAAGATATTTCATCTCAATTTACATTCCCATGAGTCTTATTTGTTTTTATACTCCAATTCACTTTTTTATGGTGTATATAATGTAATTTGACAAATTATATCATGAATAACTTTATTTTCATGACATTATGATGTTTTTATTACCTCAATTATTTGTATTCAACGGTCTATCTTTTGGTTTGAAACTCTAACTAAAAAATCATTTTAAACATTTTAAAGATTTATCATTATAAATATTTCTCATTAATTTACATGTTTTAAAAATAGTTTTAAGGATTTATTTATATGGAAATTAATATTTCAAAATTAAAATTACTTTTAAAAGTTTCAAATTGGTATGGTATACTTTGATTCAAAAATCTATTTTTGAACGGCTTCTTGACAAATAGTGTGACTTTTAAATGTTTTCCAGAAAAATGGGGATATTTATCTCAAATAGTTTTGATGAATATTTTAATCTATGTAAATATCCTTCATTATTCTCTATTGAGGTTAATATATAACAATAAAATCTTCCATATTGTATTGAATGAGTTATGTTTGAATGTGGATGTGCTATTTTTATACCATTCACGGTTTGTGGATAAAGTATTGACATTTCGTATGCTAGTTTTAATATGAATGGTTATGTTATGTTTTAATATTTTCATATGAGGAATCAATTGGACGTAGTAAGTGTTAGGTGGAGCCTGATATAGCTCTTAGATGCATTGGTAGTTCTAATGAGACAAACTAGTATCTTGGCACAAGGCCTTGACAAAATATTATTTGTAGTCTTGGCACAAGGCCTTGACTATGTGGTTATGGTAGTATGATATTATGAATTCCATCATTATAAAAGTGGTTATTGATATTGAATGTGATTATTATACTAGTAGAATATCCATGTGAATAAGTCAATGGCATAATTTCATTTTATTTTTGCCATATTATGCTGAAGTTCAAGTTTAAAAGGCTTTTGTTTTAGTTATGAATTGTCTTAAATGTTTATGCATATTTATGAAAGTTTCCACTATATTGTTATCCTTACTGAGCATCTGAGCTCACACCTTTACATGTTTTATTTTTCTCAGGTTGTGATGAAGTATTTTATAACTGACCTGCAGGGATAGTCTGAGGGTATATGAGTGTGGACTATAGAGACTATGTTGTTGTAGTTTTTCACTTTTTGATGTAATGTAAGACTAATGAATGTTTCTAGTACTTCCAAGTCTACTAAACTATTCAGTCTTTTGAGACTTGATCTTTTATGATCATGATAATGATACATAATAATGCACCGACTCTCTTCTTCTAGGGTCGGGGTGTTACAGTTGGTATCAGAGGAAGTTTATTACAATACTTAGAAACTAGATTTAGATAAACTCTGATAAGAGCACATAGCCCTAAGATAGACTTTGACGATTAGTATAGAGGAACTTCCTAAAAGTGTGGTATTATAGTTATTTTGTGAGTTTTACAAGAAATACATCCCTGTCTGGATACGATCTAGTAGAGGCGGCTCTGGAACAAATGTACCTAGGGGTAAAACCCGAAAACATCGCTTTGAGCTAGGCTTGAATGAGAACTGGTGCACGACAACGGGCCTTTCTTCACTCGTGGTTACGACACACTTGAGGGATATACTTAAGATAATCTACATTTTCTTTACAAACCGATTTGAAGTATTTTAATATAAGATGAGAATAAATGACCTTGGTTAATCCTAATGTGTTTCAAATTGAGAATATGGTGCCATGATATTCTCTAAATGATTTTATGACTACTATTACTCACACAATGCTTTCTGGTTTTAGTCAATGGATGGATTCCAAGGAAGTCATAGTAACTTTGAGAATGATGTACAAGGTGGGAACAGTGGTGGAAATGAGGAATGAAATGGAATGTGGATAGGCATAAAAGATATTGTCTTCATGCCGAATCAGTTTTCCAAAAATATTATCAACAACATATATATTAACCAACTCCTGGACTCAACAAAGAAGAGAAAGGCAATGAGTGAAAAGAGTTACAGATTTAGAGACCACGGAGAGAAGAAATATCAATTTCCATCATGCTAGAAATGCGGAAGGAGAAACCCAGGAAAGTGTCTTAATGGAACAAAGAAATGATTTATGTGTGGGAAAGAAGGGCATAAAGTAAATAATTGTTGAGGAAAAATGAAGAGTACTACGGAAGAAAATAAAAATGATCCTAAGATTCCAATTACGGTCATTTTTCATAAATTTAAGGGACCTTGGAATCACCAAAGTCAATTCCCTATTCTATATGATAACCTCTTGATCAAGGAAGAACCTATGTGGAAATAAATGGATGGAAAAATGTTTAAAGGTATTAGTGTTCTTTGTTGTTGAGATTACTTTGGGTGAATTTTCTCTTATATGTATCTTGTGAAAATGATATTTTAGGAAGAATTATATTTTCTCTTATGGATATAGTTATAAACAACAATTTGGTTTTATATGATCCTTGAATTTGAGGCAATTAAAAGTTATTATATTTTGGAATGAAAATGCAAGGTACGAGATAACATTTGTGGTTAAATTACGTTATGGTTATTTTGAGGATTTTTTCTCATTTTGGTACTATTATAAAATATAGTATTTTAAAAAGGACAACATGCAGACTGTGTGACAACCCATCATGTCAGACAAAGCTGTGGGAATCGAACCCATAACCAGAGTGCGATTGGGATTTATCGCATACCACTGGACTATGTGAAGTCCCTGGTTTGTGTGACTAATTATTTTTGGTTAAATGATTTTATTGATGAATAATAAGTTGATTTGGGATATTATGTCTTATCAAATGAACTCCCTTAGTATAGGAAAATGATTTGGTGATTAAGTGATAAATGTGATTTTGGAAGATGTTCACTTTGTTGTAAACATTATATGCCCAAGGAAAATATAATACTACGGGATTTCATCTGAGGAGTAATGGTGGATTTTTAGCTATGTTTTAATTGTGGATTTATTGTGATTTTTTTTATTTATGGAAATGATTAACCTATAATAGAGAAGATGTGATTAAGTAAATTAATTTTTAAGTATGTGACTTTAAGATTAATTGATGTCATTTGGAGATACAATTTAATGTGGAAGACTACATAACCGAATTCTTCTATGTTTTGGGTTTCATTATTTGTTTGGATTATATTGAAGGATTTTAAGGACAATTATTTATTGAATGGTATTTATTTAACTTTGGGGTATTGTTGGTTTAATTTAATAAATTAAGATTAGTGTTTCTTTCTCTAAAGGAATATCCTTTTGGGTGATCATCAGATCTTACACTAACCGTTTTGGTTTTGATTAATATCTAAAGACAAGGTAACTATATAGTTTATCCTTTTTGGATCATGTGATCCTCTAGAAGATTATTCTATCTCTTCTAGTGTGACCATGTCTTCTTGAATACTCATCGTTTAAAAAAATGATTTAGTGGTATAAATTTATTAAAGAATGAAACTCTACTTAAAAAGTAAGTATATCTCTTTATGTTCTTAGTCAATCTCATAAATAAATTCCTCATCTTTATGTAATTTAACTTAAAAAAATGTTGTCTGTTTACTTTTCCTACTTGGAAACTAATGACCGTTTGTACAATCACAAGTTTGTGGTTTTCTTGTTGTTAACTTTATGCTGATCAACTTTTCAATCCCTCTCCATCATAACTTGACACTTAGTTTATCTTCCATATCCATGTTTTCCTACATGGAATCCTAGTATGGGTTATCTTGGGTGACCTTTGTACTTTGCTTTCTTTCTTTTAAAGTGATCGTTTTGTTGAATTTTTTTTTTCTGATGTGGGAATTTCCATTATATTCCCAAGTCCAATTTTAAAAATTTCAAAAAAGAAATTATTTGAATTAGGGTAGAATGTAACACCACAATATTCCACAGTACACTTCCATTTGAATAATATAGTAGCGTGTGTTGTACGCAACTTTGAGTTCTAACAGACACTATAACCAATCAAACTAGCCGTTATGAATAGTAATACCCAATTTTTGAATTTTTATAAATTTTATATATAAAAATGGACTTCATTTTTGGATTTATAATATTAAAATTATCCTAGGGTGAATTTTTGGTATTTTTTAGAAAACATTCAATTTTTGATGATTAGTGAAAAATACTAAACATTAATTAAAAACAACTTTTTTAATACAAATAATTTATAGGGATAAATTATACTTTTGAGTTGTTTTAATGTATAATTAGAATATATTTTTACCATTTAATATAATATTGGAAATTTTATGTAATTTTACATTTAAACTAGACATAAACAAGTGTCAATCTTTTGATAGTTATTATTTCTTAAAAAACACGCTCTTTGTTTTGACAACGAGAATTAATTTTAAATTAATTTCATCCACTTCTCTATTTTGAATTAAAAAAAATGGATTCCATATTTATAATTAGGATTTCCAAACTGTGTAAATAGGTAACTTTTATTTTCATACATTTTGAATAATTATTTCGGTAAATATCTTATTTACCATGGTTAAAGGGTAAATCCAGTAAATAAGGGTAAAAAAATAATATTATAATAATATTAAATTACACTAAAACGTGTCCTAACCCTATTGGATGATACATTTCTGACCATAGTAATCTTTGGGTCAATTTTGGGACCCCATGGAGCCACTTGTAAGTGATAATGACACTTTATATTAATTAAGTTAATGTAAATACAAAAATGACATAAGCATATATCTTTTAGAAAAACATTTTTTACATAGGGTTATATATGTTATTTTTTGGACTATAAATATTCATTAGAAATATAAAAATATTTCCTACATAATTTAATTTTATATATAATTTTTATACATTGAATAATTAAATTTATTTCTGACACAATAATGATGCAGTATTTTCCTTATTAATGAATGAATGAAATAAATGGTATTATAAATGTTACAATAAATAAAATTTGAAAGTTTTTATGCCATAAAAGAATTTTATAGGTTAATATGACATTCTAGGATTGATTAAATTAATTTAGTTCTAATTAATAATGTTTTTAGGACTTTAACCAAAATCAATTATTAAATAGTGTCAAAATTGACATAAAGGAATTTTTAAAATAAATATTATAGTATTAATTTATATAATATTTCTAAAAATATAAGGTTCAGCCAAAGGAATTATATAATTATAGGTGTATCATTAATTAACCACTTTGGGATCTATTGGAAGTATATAGTAAGTTTGTTAACCATATAATATAAAAATAACAAAGAGACATGGTAAATGTCAATCTATTTAACTAAGAGTTAAATCTAAAAGTTATGGTTAATATATTGATCCAAACCTGTCTAAAACCTATTGTTTGAGTGGTTTTCGACCCATAACCACCTTAGACTTTAAATAATACATTTTGGATCTATAAAAACCGAAAAGGATTTTATTATAAAATAATATTTTAAGTTTTTCCTAAGGTGCCCCTCACCCCACTTATAAAAGGGAACTTTCCCTTCTCTCAAATTCACACCTTAAAAGCCTTTTGTCTTGGAGAAAACCTTCCCAAATATCCTCTAACCTTTCCTAAATTTATCCTAGATTCCCTTATTTTTTCATAAATCCAACTTAAGTAGCCCTTTTGATCAAATCAAAAGGAAGAACCCGAAGAAGTGGTAATAATTTCACCACCCTCTTTCAAGTTCTTTTCTTCTTCCACTCCTTATTTCTTTGTTATTTCCATTCTAAAATAATAACTCTGATATTTTCTATATACTTTTATGTTATTATAAATATGGTACAACCATCTTCATTATTCTATCCATCCTTTGAATGACATGTCACTATACGTGCGTACGAATGGATTACCGACTCCACATCGTGGTGTAATTGTTATTCAATACATTATTATTTGGATGGATATAATAATTATATGTAATTCATGTAAATAATAAATATAACATGATAATTATTGTTTATATATGATATATCATCCAATTATATATTATTTTAATATCAAAATAATGATATTGTCGCTCGTGCGTACGTACGGATTACTGTTTCCACGAACGCGATGAGATTCATTCCCCATCGTATCCATTCAAGACTAAATTTAATTTGATGATTAAAAATAATGTTTAGAGACATTATATAATTCTGGATATGAATAATATACATCCCATCAATAATAAATATGTCTCACATAACAAAGAATATAAAGGAAAACGAATCCGTTAACACCCAAAACGACGATAATACTAAGATATTATTAACAAATCAGTGTAAAAAGATCATATATGATATCATATTAATGTATATGATTCTTTTATAATTCAATAAAAATTATTTCACCATTATAACAGCGGTTAACGAACCCTTAATCAAGTAAAAGGTACAAAGTAAGGGGTTTCGTATCTCACTTTTAATTCTGTGAGATTTCCATTGTTCACCACTTATTTATTGGATGTGGTGTATTGTGTACTACCATTTGATATATATTATCATGATTATATTTATATTCATGGTATTATGTGATTCATTTGGTGTTTATTAAATTTTTTTCATACAACTCAATTGATTACAACGAAGTAAGGGTTTTTCATCTCACTTATTATTCCCGTGAGATTCATGCTATATTGGCCACTATTTCCTTTTGCGTGGCATATGTACTATCCATGATTGTATTATTGGTGTAATATAATTTAATTTATGGGTATTGAAATCTTCATTTTATGATACTTATTTCACGGGTTGTATGTTTCATAAGTTACCAAATCGGTAAGGGAATTTCAAATTTCAATTTCCACTCATTAGGATTTACGCATACTTCATTGATTATTTTACTCCATGATTATGTGTGTAATCACTATTTATTATTTTTGTAGTAATTTCCAGTACCATTTCTGTGGATATACTTTTGATACACATAATCAATCCATTGAAAAATTCTCAAGTCATCGATCTGAACCTGATAAGAGTAATTTTAACTCAATCTCCATTTGTTGAGTTAAACATACAATTCATTGGTGTTGTTTTTACAAGAATATGTGTGAATGTCCTATGATTTATTTACACTACATATTAAATCATATTGAGTGTATTTATATATTTCATACATAATTATTTCTTTGATTTATCCTTAACCTAAGGATATAATATTTATAAGATATTTCATCTCAATTTACATTCAATTGAGACTTCTTTGTTGTTATACACCAATTCACTTTTTTTATGGTGTATATAATGTAATTTTACATTGTATATCATGAATGAATTTGTTTTCATGAAATTATAAAGTTTTTATTACCCCAATTATTTGTATTAAAGTGTCTATCTTTTGGTTATAAACTCTAACTAAAATATCATTTTAAACATTTTAAAGATTTATCATTAAAAATCTTTCTCATTAATGTCCATGTTTTAAAAATAGTTTTAAGGATTTATTAATATGGAAATTAATTTTTTAAAATTAAATTCCCTTTTAAAAGTTTCAAATTTTTATGGGACACTTTGATTCAAAAATCTATTTTTAAATAGCTTCTTGACAAATAATGTGACTTTTAAATGCTTTCAAGAATAAGGGGGATATTTATCTCAAATAATTTTGATGAATATTTTCATCTATGTCAATGTGCTTAATTATTCTCAATTGAGGTTAATCTGTTACAATACAATCTTCTATATTGTATTGAGTGAGTTATGTTTGATTGTGGATGTGCTATTTTTATACCATTCACGGTTTGTGGATAAAGTATTGACATTTCGTATACTAGTTTTAATATGAATGTTTATGTTATGTTTCAATATTTTCATATGAGGAATTCATTGGACTTAGAAAGTGACGGGTGGAGCCTACTATAGCTCCTCGATGAATCGGTAGGTCTCATGAGACAAACTAGTGTCTTGGCACAAGGCCTTGACCAAATCTTATTTGTAGTCTTGGCACAAGGCCTTGACTATGTGGTTTTGATAGTTTGGAATTATGCATTCCATCATTATGAAAGTGATTATTGATATTTCATGTAATTATTTGACTAGTAGAATATCCATGTGAATAAGTAAATGGAATTATTTCATTTTATTTTTTCCATATTATGTTGAAGTTCAAGTTTAAAAGGATTTTTTAGTTATGAATTCCCATAAATGTTTATGCATATTTATGAAAGTTTCTTTTATATTGTTATCCTTACTGAGTATCTAAGCTCACCCTTTCCTTGTTTTATTTTTCCAGAGATGTGAAGAAGTATTCTATGAATGAACTGCAGGGATAGTCTAAGGGGATATGAGTGTGGACTATAGAGACTATGTTGTTTTAGTTTTTCACATTATGATGTAATGTAAGACTTATGAATGTATCTAGTACTTCCAAGGCTACTACACTATTCGGTATTTTGAGACTAGATCTTTTAGGATAATGATAATGATATGTAATAATGCACCGACTCTAGCCTTCTGAGGTAAGGGCGTTACAGAAAAGGTAAATACAATGGTAAAATTTCATTTTTATGTTTCAATTATAGAAATATTAAAAAATTTCAACTAGTTTACCTATGAAAAACCATCAATATGAGGATAATGATCAGTCCAAAAAATCATAAAAAAAGGTGGGTAGTGGTAAAAATATAGGAAATTTCTTTATATAAAAATTTAAGACAAAAAAACTGAATAATAAGAATTCATTATAAAAAAATAAGGCAACATCTTGTAATGAGGAATGTGAAAGAGAGTAAGATGAATGAGAGGATAAAAGTCCAATGGTCTTTATGGATGAATAAAAACACCCCAAATATTTATCTAGTAAAGAAGTAGAAGGGTTAATTAGAATAAAGGAAGAAGGTAGTGGTAATGAAACAATTAAAAAGTTATTATTGAGGATGGGGATTCTAGTATGATTCAAGGAAAATAGAAATCTTTAGTGAGAGAATAAGTATGTGAAATATGATAATGATTCACTCAAAATATACTTTAATGAATAAAAATACAAATACATTTCTGAGATATAATTATAGTTCATATTAAATATGGGTGATCTCAATAAAATTTTTGAATCTAGAAAAAATATACTTGATACTACTATAAAAAATATCATTGCTAATAATGAAGAAGTAAAATCACTTTAGTTAAAGTTGGTTGCGGCCAAAAAATATTTCAGGAGTACTCACCTTGCCTTCAAAAATTATTCCAATGATATTTGTGAAAGCTATAAAATACCAAATAATTTTATTTATGCTACCAAATTACTTGGAGGTTATCCCATGGTTCCATGAAATATTATTCAAGATAACACAGTTTATAATATTAGTGGTTGAAATTATGAAAAAATGGAAAGAAGATAGTGAAATAATCCAAGAAGAAGAACAAACCCAATGCTAAATTCATTAGTGATCCTAAAAATTTAAAAAATAATTTGGAATGGGAGAAAAAGGACATTAATTATAAGCCCAAATAAAAGACTAGGGTTAAAGAAAAATCTCTAAAGCACGCGACGGTTGAGATGAGGTAGCATATTTTGTTTCAAAGATAAAATCAACAAGTAGATTTTGAAGAATCAATTAATTACTTGAGGATATTTTTGTTTGAAGGAAGGTTTTAGTGATATAGAATATATGGGAACTAATCATTTTTTTTACAATTTTTCATTTCCCCAATAGAAGGAGATGTAAGTTGAGGTGGTTTTAACCTAGTGTTTTTAGGGTCCAACTGAGATAACATTCAAAAGTGAAAGTTCAATTGAAAAATTCATTTAGTTATATTGATGAAACCTGTGAGAGTTGTGATAAACTATAAAAACCACCAAAAAAGTGTTCCAAAATTCTACTAATGCACATAAAGAAAAAAATAGAATTTAAAATCCATCAAGAGGGTATATAATAAAGACAAAGATATATGGATTTATATTAGTTAGAATGCTATAAAAGGAGTGAAGTCTCGAATACTTGATAATGGTTTCTCATCACACATTTATAAAAAAATATCTTAAAATACATCTAAATGTATGTTAAAGGAACTATTAATTTTCATTATGATGGATCACTCAACTTAAAAGGAGTTGTATTCACCAATAATTGTATGCACAATCAAATGATGTTCTCTTTAATAATGGGAAGAAGCACTATATTTTGTATGTTTCTCAATTTTATGATAATCAGAAAAATTTGATCTTTTGAAAGGATAAGTGTTTTGTTAGGAATTTTAAGGATAGAAAAATCCTAATTAAGGGAAAATGAAATGTTGAAAATTTGATCAAAATTTTAATTATAAATATACTTACTCCCTAAGTAAGAAGAAGGAAAATCTAGCATGACATAGGATACATGGATATTTGGAAAAAATGAAAAGGATAAGTTAAATAATTATTATTTAATTAGAAATATAATGATGCTAAATCATTAATTCCTCAATACTATTGACACATGTGATATTGATAAAATATAAAATAAGAGAGAAAAGATTATAAAGATCACGAAAAATAAACTTATTCATTTTGTGATCCCATATATATACATACTAATAAGATGGATATAAATCAATATAGATTGGTATTTTATGTAATTTGTTTGTTGTTTTACTTATATGATTTATGAATATTTTATATCAAGTTAATCATAATATCTTGGGATGTCAACCCACTTTTAGAGGAATTATAAAAATAAATTTTGATATTCTATAAATTTTTTTTAGTTCGACAATGGTTTAGAATAATTAAATGAATACTGTAAGTCATATCTCAAGAATAATGGAATATAAAACGAATATAGTGCTCTAGACACACCATGATAAAATATATTAGATGAATGGAAGAACCAATGATTGGTATACATTGGGAAAACCGTGTTATGAGATCATGAAACTTCAATATCATTTTGGAGACAAGTAAGAAACACAAATTTATATATTCTCAATTGTTTCTTACATCAACTAGATTCTACCATAACACCTTATGATTTGTGGTTTATTAAAAATTCCATTATTTTGAAGCATGAAGGTACTTGTAAGGTCTTGTTATTATAAGAAAAAATGAGAAAATTTGTTAAATTTTGAGAGTTATCGGATGATGGAATATTTATTTGAAACACACCTAGACGAATGAGTTTGGATAAAACAAATCTTATAAGGATTTTTGGTATATAAATTTACATAAAAATGTATAGACCGAACACTGTATATATAGTGACACTTTATATATAATTCTGGTGCAATCCCAAGAATTTATATCTTATAATAGTGAAATAGATATTGTGATATATCAAAGGTAATCACATTAAGTAAAATATAAGATGAATATTTTATGGAAAGAAAATACATGAATTAAATGATACGAATAAAGCCACTACTCAAAGAAGTAAGGATAAATATCTCATACCAAAAGTTTTTTGGGTGTAAAAACCAAAGTGAAATCAAATTTTGAAAGAATAAGTTGACACACTCATGGTTAATGTAAATTTACATAAATTACCATTTCATCAAGGAGAAGGTAGAGTATAGTGAGATTTAATTTTTAATATGTTTCTTCTTGGGATAAATTCACAAATATCTTGACAAATCGCCTAATTAAGGATACCATTTAGTACTTAAGAGTGTTTTTCACGATGCATTCTAACCCAAAATCATTATATGTTTTCATGGTTTTCTTACATCTTTCATTCCACTGTATTTTTTAAAAAAATTGCGGAAATAAAAAATGAGATATTCTATAAAAATGGGAGTGTATATTATTTATTTTGAATGTGGATGATAAAGGGGTTAATTTTAGGTGTTATTAGCAAAATATATGTCCTAAAGTTCTATTTCATTAATTCAAAAGTTGTTTACAATTATAAAGTTATACTTTATAGGTCTCTGGAGAGTTTTAAGGGTCCTTAATTAGTCAGTGTTTTATGAGTTTTGGAATTTATAGAATCATTTAATGAAGTGAATTGACAAAAACTATTAGTGATTTCATCTCAATTGAGTCATGGTAAATATGGAATTGGTATTACACTATGTTGGAGTACTCTCACAAACACCATTCGATCCTATACTGTTTGTTTAAATATTATTAAAACTAGAGTTATGATTTGAAAAAATTCCTGAGGAAATTCATTCATGGATTTTGAAAGTGTTTTAATTTTATATTTATTAAAAAAGTTATCATGGATCAATTGGAGTCTTTTTAGAGTTGATTAAAGACACTCATTAAATTATGTTTTGATTAATTGAATAACATCACAATGTGAAGGATGGAATTTTTCCGTGATGGGACTGTTTTAGAATAATATTTTTTTTTCTATGATAGATATGACTCACTCTATAATTTTAATTTTCTAACCATGAAGAAATTAAGTTAAAAGATATACATTCCATAAGACAAAAAACTCTTCCTTGATGTATTTACCCAAGGAAATTCAGGAAGTGGTTCTATCATGAAAAAGAGGCTATGTGGTTTTTTGTTTTTGTCTGTTTAAAATAAAAATACCCTCATGTTGAAAAAGATTGATTCACTCCATAGTTTATATCATGTGAAAATATTTTTCTTTATAATATTTGATGAAATAAAATACATCATGCCCATATATACCAGTCCATGATTTGATTGGTGTTCTATAGACATTGGTATATGTGAGTAGATATAGAGTTTATGACACAATACATTCTTCCATGAATCAATGGTGTTCAAGGATATTTGAGATCTAGTTTTGATATCTTTTAGATCTAGATATCCCACCTTGATGGAAATAAAGAACAAGAGTTCACACTTGTTATACATTTTGGAGGAACTTGAGGTCGAAGAAGTAGATGTTGATAAAATATTTGATGTTTTTCATTCCTTATTATATTTTGAGCATAATAATATCTCCCTACTCTATTAATTGTTTCTATTTATAATAAAACAATAAAATTTATATAGGTATCAAAGCCATCACATTACATGGATTAACTACTTGATAACAAGGTTCAGTGAACCATGAATTAGTCTTTTTCATTGCGTGTGTTCTTTATCACTCAATCTATCATCATAACATCATAACTATTGAGTTTAATATACACTAATAGATAATGGGGAATAATTTTTTGAGATTTATTATTTTTGGTTAACCAATTATTCTATCCAATCCATAGTGGTGGTTTACTCTCTCTTGGGGTTATAAAAAACCCTTTAAAACCACACTATGTTTAGAAATCAAACTTGAAAACCATTTTTTTCAAATCAAAGATTCCTCTTTAAATCCCATTCAAAACCCATTTAATTTAAAAACAATATATTAAAGTAAAACCCAATTCCATTTAAAAATTGAGTGAAAAGGACACACTACCAAAAAGTCCCAAAATAGGGTCACTTGCAGTTATTTGGCCAAGGCACCACCAAATAATCATTTAACAAGATATGAAATCCTTATTGAATATTTTTATAGCACAATACCATCATATTTTATCAGTTAATATCGCAAAATTTGTTGTATACATGAAAAGAACAATGAAAATTATCATGCATTAACATAATATGACAAAAATAAAATAAAGATCAGTAATGTAACTGCCACCTACCTGAGCTGGTGATCCATAATTGATCACAACATTGTACTAACCACCAAGGATTATATGATAATTTTTTTCATCCATGAACCATTAGACTTATATTATGATAAGACTTAAAATAAAATTCCTAATTCTTACAACCAATTATAATCTCAATAAGTAGTCTAACCATGATGCAACTATAATAAATGGGATATGGTCTACTCTTGACTTGGCATAAGAAATAAAAAATATTAAATTATAAAACCCATAATGATGATCCATATAGTGACATAACACATGATAAATAGTAAATTATAACTATAAACTAATCCACTTAGGCCTCCTCTATACATTTGACATAAAATCCCCTTTGTATCTATATGATTTCTCCATGATTTAGTGGAATTTATCCCAAATACCTAACCCATTGTAGTGTAGTATAGGAAATAGAGGAATATAAATAAAATTAAAGTTAGGAGACAATATTGTGCATCATAATCATGAATAAACTACTCTAGATGATCCATATTAAAGGGTAATAAGCGAGGGAGGGAGGACTAAGAAAGAGTGGATGCCCCTTTATGTGCCCTTCTTGAAGAGGATCCCTTATGTTGGGTTACTATAAAATAAGAACCCCATATATAATCTAAATAAAACTACACATTGGTACATTGGGGTGTGAACCTAATTTTCATTGTGGAATACCTATATCCAGGGTTATATTGTGGAATTTGAGGTGACCCAAGATAAAAATTTCTTTATTGTCCACAATTTACATAAGTTAGGCATTAAATCTAACAAATAATATCAAAATACCAAGAACCATAGGTTTAATGTATTTGAGTATTTTCTACAAAATAAAGTTATTTTTTAATACTTGTGAACATTTATTCATAATTGAACCTCACTAAACCCCATTATAGATTTCCCATAAGTTATACTCCTATTCATAAATTGGGTAATAGAAACATAAGTAAGGGGTGAGATCAAACACTCAGTGAGGAAGAAATGATCAACAAGTTATTAATGGTTAGATCATAAGAATATAAGAAAACATGAGAATGAGATATTTATATTTTTAAAAAGAATATACAATAATAAGTGTTTTCTATAATTCATGTTAAGAATACATGTATTCTCAAATGAAAAAACATGTACCATAGAATAAAATTACGAGATAATAAACATTATCCATGGAGAAAAATCAGAGGAATATGACATAGAAATTTGGAATTTAATGGACAAATATAATTAAAAGGAACTATAGATCAAAAATAATAATATAAAAACACTACATAGTGGTTTAAGAAAGAAAATTCTATGAACCATTATATTTTGGCTCATATATTACTTTATATAACCCATTAATGGATCAATCATCATAATTCATTCCCATTAGTGACATGAGTATCATAACTCATGACCCATTTTTATCTCATACGATATTTAAGCCTAACCAATGAATTGGATGATAATATATGACCCCGCCCCTCAATATTCATACATATGTATTCAATAAGAATTAATTTATCTTATCACAAGGAACTTGTGGAAGGAAAATGGTTTTCACAACTTTTCCCAAATAGTATGAAATAAAACAAATTTAATGAGCATATCCATTTATACTAGAAAATTAAATCACCCAAAATAAGTATTTTAAAAAGGTATTTATAGTAGGATTCATAAAACATGACTCGATCAGAGATAGATCCTTTGGAAGTAAAAAGGAAACTGAATTCTAATCTTAAAAAAATTTATTTTGAAGGTATTTCTTGGTATCATCATAAAGAGAAAATATTATGAGTCATTTTGAAAAGATAATTTTTGATATGTTTTACTGAATAATTTTTCAAAAATTATTTTTCAAGAAATCTCAAAAAATCATCTTTTAGAAAAGATATGCGACATTACAAAGGAAATGTGGAGCGGGAGAAAAAATATACTATCATTAATGAATATACTTTTCAATATTAAAAATATGTTTATTGAAAGCCACATCATAAAAAGGGTGGTAAATCATCCATTATAAATGAGGTAAAAATAAATATGAATGTAACCTAAAATAAGATATATTTTTATTTCAAAATAAGAAAGGATAAAATTGGTGGGAATTGTGAATACAAACTTGGAAGAAAAAGATCTCATTCCAAAGGATGATAATTATTTTTAAAATATTGAAATATTATAAAGAAGAAATCTAAAAAAGTAGATATATTTTATATAATAATAAAATTAACAATAAAATAAGGAGGAAAGGAAATATAATATCATCATAGTAAAAATTTAAAAAATCTTATAAAACTACAGTGAGAGAGGAATAATTATCATTCAAGAAAATCTTTTTTGTTGAGAAAACTCCTTAAATCTTTCTCCCCACTTACAAAAAATCTCATTAAACTTATGTATAATAAAAATAACCACATTAATAACTTGTTTAGTGACTATATTAATATCTATTACCCTATATACACTTCAATATTATTAATTTATTACAGATTTATTCGTTAGTTACTGTTTAGTTTCATAATAAAATGTTAGTATTTTTTATTATTTCACAGATGATTTAAAATATTAACATCGATCTCAGTTATTTGATAAAAATTTCATGATTAAAATATTTTATTTGGAATTGGAATTGATTATTTACAATTATTTATATAGTTTTTAGTTCATTCTAGGATAATTTTAGCAATGATTTTTGAAGATAGAATCTATGACGATCTTGTTTCAGTAATTTCTAACATATAAAAGTTGGTATGTTAATAATGAATTAAAAATTAATATAACTATTTTTAAAACCTTAATCATATTATGAACATAATTTTAATTCATTAAATAAATTATTTATATCATCTAATTAGTATGGTGATAAGAAATAAAATACATCATTCCTTGAAGGGATCAGTCTATGCATACACACAAACAATGTTTTTATTTTATATAAAATGAAAAGTCAATAAATAAGGATTTATATTTCTACTCATGAACTAGTTATAAATATAAATTTTTATAACAAATGTTCCCTAAAATTAATTGTAAATATAATAAATTATAGACCAATAAATTTTGTCCCATAAAATTAATATGGTCCATTACATAAACATAATATATTATGGTCTATGAAATTAATGTATTACATTTTAGACCATAATATAAATTAATTGTTTAATGGAAGTAAACCATCCAAGAATTTATTCTATTTTTTGATGGAGAAAATTATGGAAGGTTCTTAATGAAATAATCAACTATAAATATCTATCTCTTGTACTCAGTGGATATAAGGGAAAATACTCTATCAACATATCTCTTACAGAGTGTAAAAGACATTATAGTTTAGATTTTCCTTTTCTGTATTTTTCTACAATTCCCTAGAGTAAGTTATTAAAATTTATTTTTATTAAATAAATTAACAAAATACATGTATTCATTTTAATGAATTATATAACATTTCATATTAAATATACAAATACATTTTCCTTGTAAAAATATTACATACACACTATTTCAAATAACACTTTATATATTTCCAATTTTTTGATGAAACATTCCTTATTTACCATAATCATGTTATTTTTTTGTTCTTCATGTATTAATTTTTGAACTCAATTGTGTTCGACCATTTTTTTGTTTAAAAAGTCTATAAAAAATGTGATTTTTATTATTTTATCAATTTCAAGGATTACTGCAACAAATATAAAAATATAAAAAATAAAAAAAATTAATTCTTACACTTATAGGAATCTTTAATTATCAAATATATTAATTAAATATCTTAAATTTTTCAGTTAAACACTTTTAAATAGTGATTTAAATTTTATTAATTTTTTTTCTAGAAAATTCATAATTAAATAAAAAATATATATTAAATAAAATTAAATTAAATAATATATGTCGTTGTTTTAATTTTCAAAATTTAAATTTTTTTTATATATCTTTAATTTTCAATCCCTAAAATAGTTATATAATTTTTCTTTATTTTAAAATTCTATTAAAGTTGGAGTTTTCCACAACATTCCTGATTAAATATAATTTATATATTTAATAAATCACTATAAATAATATATATATATTTCAAATTTTTATATCCCACATGAATATTTATTATATTTGTATAACTTGAAATATTAAAATATATTTTAAGAATTTACTGATGGGGAATATGAATTAAAATATTTAATTTTTTTCACATTTTTTGTTGAATTATAAAATTATAATTCATGAATTTTTGAATTAAAATAGCAATTTATAATTTTAAACTAATTTTATCAGTATCTAAATCTTAAAATTTCTCACACATGTTATTTTATATTTTTAGATTCATGTTAACAAGATTTACTATGTATATTATGTGACTTGGTATTCTAAGTGTGCATTTAATTCTGAGTTATACCATTTAGATTTATTGATATTTTTTGTGACATTTCAGAAATAAAGGATTTCAATTATAAAACTTAAAAGGAGTTCATTATTCATCATGTGGGATGGATAAAAAGTTATTATTCCATTTTAAAAGGTGAACCCCCTATATTTAATAATCATATCTCACTTTACTATATAACTTTTTATAAGATTTGGGAGTAGAAAACTATCGCTATACAATGTTCATAAAAACTAGATTATGTGCTATTATTGGTGGTCATATTGATGTGCATAATAATGTTTTTGAATTGATAAAGGTTATAGAAGACCTATCAATCTCATTAGATAATCTTTATAAAGTATATTAATTTTATAGTTCTCATCTATTAGACTCACCACCATGAATGGTGTGCATGTGTACATTATAAAGATGAGGGATATAGAAGTTAAAATTTATAATATTGAGGTTGATATATCTGATTCATTTCTGGTGCATTATATTTTCAACAATATTACACATAAATTTGGTCCATTTAAAATATCTTGTAATACACATTAGGATAAATGATCTATTAATGAATTATTGACCATGTATTTTCATGAGGAAGAGAGGCTTGTGATATAATTGAGATAAAGTAATATACTTACAATGAACTAGAAACATAAGTCTCATAATTCTCATTATAGTAGGAATATGAAATAAAAATTACTTCCCAATCCTAACATTATGAAGGAAATCATTTATTTATTATATAAAGGAAAATTAAAAACAAAGATTTTTTTTTTCTAAATTTAAAAAATGGATTAAAAAGAAATGAATTTCACTATCCATTGTTTGTTATGAATTAATTCTGTTTGATAAAATTTATAACACTTGATGGATTGATTTTGATACTACCATCCATATTGTGAATAACTTGCTGTGTATGAAAAAATAAATAAACTTGTGGGTAATGAGTTTGGTGAATATTCAAAAAATAATATGCACTAACATATAGTAGATTTGGGGACCTTAATTATAGTATTAAACATGTAGTTTACTTTATATTTTTAAAAAATATTTATATTTCATGTTTTTATGGAAACTAGATTTCAGTTTCACAACTTATACTACTGAGGGTTTCATTTAGTTTTTATAATTATAATTTTTACTTAATATATGGAAATGAAATCATTGGATGTGGTACATTACAAGATAGTCTTTCATCCATTAATTTAAAAATTAATGATAACATGCATGTTAATATTTTCTAAAAGAATTATTTTTA
The DNA here is from genome assembly GCA_963277665.1 of Viscum album. Lineage (NCBI taxonomy): Eukaryota > Viridiplantae > Streptophyta > Magnoliopsida > Santalales > Viscaceae > Viscum > Viscum album. The sequence continues at coordinate 1,397,890,446 of OY728121.1, read as the reverse complement.
ATGAATATTCTTCTATGTTATAATAATGAATATTCTTCTATGTTATAACAATGAATATTAGTTCATATCACTAAATAAATGATTTAAATATTAGTTAAGGTAGGGGTAATTAGTACTCTTGATTTTATTGATTTTGAAACCTGTATGGATTAGAAGGAAGATAATATCTAGGTATTGTTATGATCATGGGGCGAATAACTACCTAGACCCATTAGAGGTTTCCTCCCATTGCTATATCAAGACACATCCCAAGACCAGATGGGTCATATAAAAAAATTAAAAACATCAAAACCTACTCAAGAAACCAGATCATCTAGGCACTGATTAACCTCTCCTTTACATAAATGAATGGAACCTTATAATGATCAATCCATTTAAAATCTTTTTCCAACATTTTCAAAAAAATTATCCGGGATATAATACAAAAACATTGGACACAAAACTCAAGTAATATCTAGCAAGAATATTATAACTATAAACCTTTTCCACATTCTTAGATGTTTACCAAGAAACAACCACCTCTACCTTTTATGTGTCTATGACCTCACCCTTTTGAGACACCACATTGATAAGAAAATAAAACTCTCGTGTATAGAACCTACACTTGAACAACTTTACAAAGTATCGATGGTGTTAATGAACCTGTAAGATAGGTCTAATATGGTTTAAATTATCCTCTTATGGATCCAAGATGATCAATATTTCTTTTGATGAACATAACTATAAATTGGTCTAGGAACTCATAGAATATGGAGGTCATGATCCTCATGAACATAGTTGGTATTTTTATGATATTGAATGGCCTAACTAAAAAATAAAGGTTCCCAAACATACACCATAAGGTAGTCTTCAAGATATCCTCATCCTTCAAACTCATCTGGTGATATTGATATAGTAAATAAATATTTTAAAACTAACTTAATCCCTTCAATAGGTCAAATATACCATCAATCCTCAAAAGGGGGTAACAATTCATGATGATCACCTTATTCAAACTCGTTTTGTCTTCTCACAACCTTAGACAACCTTCCGCCTTCTTCGGGAACAAAATGGAAGCACCACAAGGATATTCTATGGTTTTGATGAAACACCTTTATATCCGATTGTCAACCTATATCCTCAACTTTCATCACTCCATTAATAATATTCTATAAGGTTCCGTATATATTAGAGATAAGTCTGGTTGTAACACTTTGTCAAAATTTACATCATTTCAAGGGGTAGTGTCAAAGTCTAATCCAGAAAGAAATCAAGAAACTCCCCCAAAACCCTGAGAACTTCTTTTGACTAAGATTCCATAGACAGCAACACCAACTGAGATAGAAGAGGATCCACTTTATTTTTTCCCATATAATAACTCCACTCACCAAAGAAAACTACTTAATATGACTCCGAATCAAAAAAAATATAAAATCCTATATAAATATTCAATGAAGTTATGAATAGAATAAATTCAATAAAAGACAGGGAAAACATCATATGGTTGTATCTATAATAATAATAAATCCTCTAATGATTGGGGTTACCCTATAACAACCCTGCCCTTTATTACAAACTTAAACAAGTTTTATTACATAAAATTGCACTTAAGAAAAATATGAGGATTGAGAGGTCTAGTGTCTAAGGAAATTTAAAACACTACATAAATACTTAGGACATAAAACCCAACATTTTTATTGAAAAAATCTTTTACATGACTACAATACTCGTTCGTACTTAGCATTATATGGGATAAATTGAGGAAATGCATAAGAAAAGGGTGAGATACAAAACCCATTAAGTGAGTAAAAGTAGCATAACATGAAGAATGTAGTACATTTTAGGAAATAGGTATATCAATAGAGACTAAGAGAAACATGAACATAAAGGCATGATATAGCATGATTATCATAACATGGAAATGTGGAAACAACATTTAACATGATTTTAGCATGATATAAGGCTCATTTAACATAGGGAATGAGTAAACCATAATTGCACTTGAATTATCATGAGTAAAGTGTCATTGAACATGTTGTATCATGATACTATTCTTTACCCAATGCATTGGATCTCTATTATGGCGCACCCTTCTTAATCATTTCATTTCATGCATAACTATGCCAGATAGATCATAAAACATGAATTCATTAAACATTATAATTTATTCCATGAATAAGAGATGTAGAATACATAAATGTAAGTTCTCAATCAAAAGGTACATGTTCATAAAGGTTAATACCCTTGATAGAAAAATGGGTATAATATTCACATTCACGATGATTTTGGCATGAAAAGTTTGGTGTAACTTCAGTAGACAAACGTTGTCAAATAGAAATTTTAAAAAGGTTTGATGAGATAGAAAGGGGTATCTAATCTTTTATACATGAAATTGATTTTAATTTGGTAACTTAACATAATATCCCAACATATGTAATGGAATTTAGATTCATAATATAAAATAATTTCTTGAATGTAAATGAGGAGATAGAAATTCCTTACAGAATTTTAGTAGGGTAATGGATGTAAATATAATGAATTATTGAGAGTAAAAAAGGTATCTCATAATTAAAAAACAAGGAGATAAGTATGGAGAAGGCGTAGAATCTTACCACATAATTTATAATTGAAAATACTTGGGGATAACAATATAAATAAACATGGACAAAAATGAAAAAGGAATAAATCCCTTACTTGGAAGTGTGATCTCAAAGGCTTGGGAGAGGCTTGAGAGAGGATTATAGGGATCTTGGGGAACCTTGTGAGGATTATAGATAGATAAGGGTAGTGTTTAGTTGAGCTACAAATGGTTTCAATGAATAGGAATGGGAGATTGAGTTGGTTTATATAGTAAAGGAGAGATAATTCATTATTATTTTGGGCACTACACATTAAACTAATCAAAACCAAAAACCGTCCCATGGTTTTTGACTATGGGTTTTGGAAATTTGGAGTGGAAAAAAATTATTTTATAAGTAGAATGGAATTTTTTTAAAATATTATGCTTGCTTATGTGGAGGTGAGTCACACACTGAATAAAATCATTTTAAAAATGTTAAAATGTTTTATATGTCCTGGAGGGTCCAATAAGGCTTTGAAAAATAAATAAATAAATATAAAATCAAAATATTTTAAAGGTTAAACAATTATTGGCCAAAAATACCATTTATAGTATTTTATTACCTCACTATTGGGTCATTATGATTTCATAAAACACATTATATATTTAAACAATATTTATTTTTTACCCAAAAATTCGACTATCAAAGAATATTATAAAAAATTCACCATTGGATAATTTAGAAATAATGATTCAAAAAATAATATTAATTTTATCTATATAATTTTCTAAATATCTTAATTTTTTAATTTTAAAATAAAAATCAACATTTATAAAAAATTCATGGGTTTTGACAAAAACAGCTTTCAAACCATAATAAAAATTATAATTTTATTCTTAAAAATTATTAGATAATTTATATTTAATAAAAAGTAATTGAGTGATAATATTTTATTAAATTATTATTAAATTTAAAAATCGATTAATTCATCAAAATATATTTATTAATTGAATATTAACTAAAAAAAATACTATTTTTTCTTTAAAATTTTTTACAAGGTTACAAAAATTAAATGAATGTATATTATTTATTTTCTAAAAAATAATGCATATAATCATAGTTCTAGGGTATTGTTACATAATCCCTTATAACACTCGCATAATACCTAAGGGTAAGGTGTGCGATGGTGAGAGACTCTTGGGGTGGCTTGGATAACATCACTCGGGTGATAATCTCTATTAACCTCCACTTCTCCCATAGATGGTTCCGTTCAAGCTTAATTTGTTGATGCCCTGCTTGGTATTGGTAAAGAGGGATGACCAGTGATGCCACCTCTTTTTTGAGCTCTGAAAAATGGGCTTCATATGGAGAAATTCTATTGGATGAGGCCATCGCTTCCATTGTCTTGTTAAATTGGATTTGTCAAAGCCCTATATTTATACGAATGATGTGATCACTGTTGAATAGCTATATTAGCAATAGTCACAATACATAACAGTATTTTGAAATCTAAAAACATAAATCCAAGGATGTTTGTATGTTTTATATAACCATTTTGGATAAAAATACATTTAATTAGATCAAGAATAATTTTTATTAATAAATATTTGGGTCGTTACACACCCCATACAAAATCTAGATCCCTAAAACCCATAAAAAAACCACATGACCTCTAACTAGTTTGGATAAAACTAGAGACACTATAATTTTCTCCAAAACCTGTACCATAGTATATACAAAATTAGGGTAAATAAAGAAGTGTGAGTCACTTAAATAAAACAAGGCAAATACCAAGGTTGAATTCATACTAATCATATGTTGAAGAACCTCAGGATCCATTGGTTCTAACACCTGAAGCACATGCATGTTCCCATGAAAAGGTCATATTCCAATAAATTGATGGCATCCATAGTCACAATATTGTCTTGGTCCCTAAGGATTTAAACTATCATAAGTCTTCCCTCTACTAACTACATATTACCTAGGCTACTAAACAATTTTTTAAAATCCCTACAACTGATACTACCGTGGAAGAAACTACTATTACTGCTAAGAAGGGGAATAAATTCACATATAATACAATCCTACCTATGCAATCAGACATTGAGAATGTCAATGACCATGACCCCATAAAACATAGCATGAAAATGGGAATCCCCTGATTAATACCTGAGAGCCACCAAACCTAGAATGATATGAAATGGTCTACCGAGTTCATCTCCCCACCATTCTGAACCTTGACTATCATAAATCCATGATCCAATTCCTATATCCCTTATCCTCAAGACTCCCTATAAACACCCACTCAAATCTCACCCCCAAAATAATGGATCTACTCGATAACCCCTCTTTTTATACACCATTGAATATATAGGAATCCTAAATGAGGGGACTAAATATCTGATCACTGGGTGTAGTACCACCACCAGATACCTTGCTCTATAGTCCTCATATGGGAATACATTAAAGTAAAAACTCTCAAGGTCCATAAACTTAACTTGAGGCTCCCACATGCTTCGGTCCCCTTCTGAAGAGAGAGTAGCTCCAACCTCTTCACTGACTTCATTGTCAATTAATATAATTCCAAATAGAACCCCTTCTAAAAATATTACAATGAAACATATACCTCCTTATGATTACCAAGATACAATTTCTATAACATATGAGGAGCTCCCCACTTCTATTTAACTTCCAATGACATGAAAAAATCATCCTGAGATCAAATCTGATAGAATGTCATCTCAAGCCCCTCCAACCAGAAATCCATCTGCATATCAAAGAAATTACCTTCATAATTTCATAGGATATATTATTGAAAATAAATAAGGTCTATTTTTCACACCACATCCTCCTCTATTTGGTTAGTCCCCCAATAATAATCTATATCATCCTGTTAAACCTCTACCACCATAGATACATGCAGATGATGCCTGAGGGACATTCCTAAACGACAATTTAGAAACCCTAAGCTCTATTACAAAGGATTTTATCATGGTTTGTTTAATAAATTTCATTTTAATTTACCAAAATCATATAATTAAGAAACGAATGTAAACATTCATGATTCATATACCTTTTCTTGACCTCATCCTTGTTAACATTACCAGCTCACTTAGTCGTTTGGTAGACTTAGATTCCTTGTATTAGATCATATGGGGGGGGGGTGTAAAATACCATGTCCTAGATAGTATCCCAGGAATATTCCACATAATAATATCCTAGAATTTTTCCCTATGGACTCATGCAATCCTCACAGTTGAAATTTCCAAAATACATCCTCTCTCTCAACCTTGAATTTGATACCACTTTGTGACGATGCCCTACCTCCAAAGGCACCCATCCTAGGTTAGAAATAAAGTAAGAGCGATAATGACCCCCAAGAACCACCATTAGTAGGCCCCAAGTTGGTAACTAGCATAGAGGGTATAAAAACACCACATATAAAAGGAATTACCCAAAATAATAATATTAGATTAGGAAATTGAATGAATAACTACTAATAAAATCCATCATAAAATATAAAAGTAAACAGAAAACATCCTATTGTGCATGAAAAAAGTCAATAAATATATTGAAAAGTCTCCAAATAATACCAAATAGGTAATTAATGCGATAACAACTCAACCATAGCTCCAAAATCTAAGCTGTTAATGTACAACATGATCCTCAAAACCGTTTGAAAACCTCAAAATTAATTTATATATATGTAGGGTGAGTATAACATGTATACCAGTAAGAAAATACCCAAGGTATCCTATGAACATTTGGAAAGAGAAAACAAATTAACCAGTGAATAAATAAGACTAATATACACCCAAACATAGAAACTAACCAAACCCAATCTCACCATGGCATGCTCACTAAGTAACACATCCAATATAGTAATATAATATAAAAAAATATAAAACAAATGCACCCCACAACCACTTCCCACTGATTTTCTACTCCCATTACCCAAAATTGAACATCATATACTCCCATACCTTCCATTCATATCTTTTCACATGTATATCCATAATCGATGTGATTTGGGACACATTCCGACATACTGTACCCTTACAAGATCTAGCATCTGATGGTAGCATCGGTCTTCATCACCCTTCATGACCTCATCACATCATCGCTTCTCATATCCAAGGTAGTATGGTGTAATGAATGTAAAAGATATCAAACTCATTCCCTCCTCTTATCATGGATGAACCCCACTATATATCACAACATTATTATCGTTGGGAAATATTTAAAACCAACCCACCATCACTGTGTGATCTCAAGAACAAACCCATATAATTTTCTTTTTTACTAAAGGAAGAGTGGGGAAGAGGGGGTAACTAACCTTCTGATTAACCACCAACCTGGATGTTAGGGAAATCACCCATAACCCAATACATTTGGGTGTTTTTAATTTTATCCAACTTGGGTGGGGTGTATATAAAATAACACGAGAACACAATATAGATAGATAACACACAATACTCAACCTATGGGTTAACATCAACTAAACTAGTGTACTCCACAACAATACCACTTAAAACCATGATAACCATCACAACCTCTCCCAAAAATAAACATATCATATCATAGAACCACCACACATGACCAAACAACTTGTTCTTTTAATTACAGGCAACCCCATTTCTAGAATTAATGCATTTCCACTAACTCTCATTTACTAATAAATTTCAATTCACATTAAAACCAATATTTCGTTTAATATTTAATTAATTTAATCTAATTACCACATACCGATTTCATCTAATTATTATATTATTTATACACCATGAATATTTATTTACAATCCCATATCATTTCACTTACTAAATTTAAATTAAATTCCATGGATAATTGGAAAGATAACACAACCACTCTATATAAAAACTCATACATACCACATCAGTCAATCCCAAAATAGGGAATATGTAAATGTATCTCTAAAATCCATCCATCTCACTACAAAAACCACAAATCATGACCATCAAACATTAGCCCACGTCATTCAACCTGATAACCAACTATCTATTGTCAACGGAATTCATTCCATCTCAATCACGGTCACTACCATAACATGTAAACCCCATATAAGGTCCATAACTATCACAAAACAAAAATAACCTCAATGTATTACTTGAAATTCAAGTAACTATAATTTATGACAAAATTAGATTAAAAAATGGTATTTAATCACATTACTTCATTACATAGAACAAGTATTATCACAAAATTCCATATTTATAGGACTAAATAATTCATTAACCTTATATAAGGTATCAAAATTTTATTCCAAGTTAGTTCAATAAATTTAAACAACCAAGGATTCATAATTATAATAACTGGAACACATACAAGGCTCCCAACAACCTGGATTTTCTAAAACACCAATAAGAAAGAATAACGACATCAGAAATTTCATTTAAGTTTTAAATTCATGAGAATACTCACCTTCCCATTCAATTTTAGTTTAAGAAGATTAATTAACTTCTTAATATGACCCATACCATACACCAAAAGGAATATGAAAGTTTAAAATCCTCACACTTTCACATAAATATAGATAAAATGAGGATCCCCTTCCTCAAATGATTATTTCCTAATTGATTAGGAAAGATGGAAAAAGAGGAAGAAACTACCAAGAACCACAATATAAGGAGGACCTTAACTAACCTATAACACATCATCCTAATCAATATTCTTTTATGGAACTAACCAAACCACCCAGTTCCTCTTCTACAACCTCCCTGGACTGAAGAGTAGGGAAGGAAACAATGGGGGGACTCCCTTTCAATCACTGATGCTTAATATCTAGTTATCGAGGGTCAAAGGAAAAAATTTTAGGGTAAAAAGACTTATAAATTCCCTATTATTGACCAAATAATAAAGAAAAAATACTAGAGGGATATAGGTTTTTAAGGGGTTTACTAATTTATTAGAAAACTATAAATTAGAATACAAAATTTCCAAAACCTTCATTAATGTGTAAGTGTGCTAAAATAGGATAATGATATAATGTAAATGAAGGGAAAACACAATAATGGGTCGGTAAAAACTACATTTTTGAAACATAGTGAGGTCAACGCATCAGTAGGGATAATTCAAACCATGTTTGAGAAATATGGCGAGGTCCACATAGTAGATCCTATAAACTTTGATAAGGACCATGGATTGAAGGAATACAACACCCCACATAATCCAATCTCCAATAAAAAGGCCACAATATAACCCATATATATGTTGTACATTCATAAAAATAAATGAAACCAAAATAATCCATCCTCTATGGATCCATAATGTATCCGAGAATCCACATTATATCTGTTCCAAAAACGTTTGTACCACAAAAAATCCTCTTCTAGAGTCTCTAAGTTGTAGAAAATATCTTCACACAACACCCCCTTTATGGCACAATATAAGATTCCAAAATGAAAAATTATTTCATATCTAAAATTTTATCTAAATATCCCCAATCCACTCCTCAACACCCTCAGAAATTTTCCTTTAACACTACCATATCTTGAATTGTCACAAAGTAATGGGTCTAAAATTTTGGACCATTATATGATTCATGTGGTTGTAATAATGATCAATATCTCATAATATTTTATATTCTTCCTAAGTATATGTTGGAAATAATTTAGCCTATATTGAAGATTTTCATTAAATTGGACCAATAATGTAGTCCCCATTTAGTGTGATATTGGATATGTTGGAGTGATGAAATATAATATATTGCTTCTTAACATTAAATTGTGGTGTGATCATATCCATAAAGAATGAATCACGTCATCTTGGAGTTGGAGTAACCTTTACTTTGACATAGGTCATGTTGGATTGGTAAAATAGTCTTAATCACCCAAAATTTTAAATTCACAGGAGAAGATAGTCGCAATGTGGATGTAGTTTCCTTGAATTAAAAATGTTTATTATCCCCTTATGCTATCTTAGATCTTTAATGTGACCTATATTGGATTCCATGTGGTATCCTTAGTGACAATGTCACCTTGGGTGTTTCCCTCATTCTATATTGAGACTATCATAGTCATGGTAAGTTTTCATAATGTATATTTATTAATTATAAAATCCATACGGTGTTGGATGTGGGATGTTGTTGGAGGACCAACATACTCTCAATGGTACGTTGTCCTCAAGGTATGATTAAACTCCATTCTGTGATATAATATTGGAATCCATGGATTCTCAAGGTCATCTAAAATGGTATATTGGAATATTTTTGTAATCTAAGGTGAGTATCACAAACTACATTGGTTTGTAGACATATCTTTAAGGTTCCAAAGCATACTATATTATCCCTTAATACATCCTTCACAACAATTTTTGATTATAACATAACTAACAATTTCTTTTTATTTATTATCTGATAGTATATCCTCAAAAGTTAAAGATTCATGTAAAAATAATCAATATTCATATTATATCTTAAATAAATGAAAATCAATATATTAATTTTCATATTTATATATTATTCTGAAAATAAACAAAATTATAACAATAACCATAAACATATAAAAATAAATAAGAAACACACTAAAGATATATAGAAAATAAACTAAAAATAATGTGAAATTTAGGAAATATACATTCCCCCACAATTGATTGATTACTCATCCTCATGTAACTTCTCTTAGAAAATTTCAAAAATATCCAAAATCATCCCATGTTCTATTCTCGGCTCATTAAATGTTGAAATGAATAAAATTAAATAGATTCATGATTCTAACATGATCTACCTTCAAAAATATATCTCATTCAAGTTCCACACCCTTTTCTTATTTCTAAATTCATTCAAAAAAATAAAATGACAATATTTTAAGTCAATCTCCCTATTTTTCATCAATGTTCAACATTATACTCACCATACGTCACCTTAGACAACTAGGAAATAAACTATTTTTTTTAAAACATGGAATGTATTCAAAAATTATGGGTCATGTGTGTCTATTTCAGATCTAAATTATCCTTTTTATTAGCCACAAATCAAGGTTATTTGTTATAACCATGGATTGGTAGATAAATAACGGAATTTTTCTCGTATAATTTCAATTTTCTCTAATTAATTCCCTTTATTTTCCTCTCAAACACCCCATGATTAAACATCTCAGAAACTTCATTTGGGATCTGAATTTTATATTTTTATACTGTTCCAAAGGACTTATATTATTGTATTCTATTTTTCCTTAATATGGTTCATTCCATTAACGAAGATATTTCATACAAGTTCTAGTTCATAATTTTTGTGTAAAAAATTCGCATTCTGATTCCCTTAATATATTTCCCTTTTAACCATTACTCAAAAAGTTTACAAATTAGAGACTCAATGTTTTTAAAGGGTTCTATCTCCTAGAGAATTTATTAGTTGAATTATTAAATGTAATTTCAAAATAGTGCACAAATAAAATTGCTATGAAATATTTTTTATACTTAGAACTCAATATTTGTAGAATTATGGAGTTATAAATGGGTTAAAATAGATAGATCATATTAAGTAAATTAGGTAATTAAAATACTCCACTTTCTTGTAATCTCTTCTTATGTGGTGTAAGTTGTCCATTCCTCATCAATATGAATTATCCTATCCATCTTATAAAATGTAAGTAATGTAATCAGTGGGTGAAATTGATCTTATTCAAAAATATACTAAGAAAGGTAAAGAGATTGGGTTTCCTACTATGATTTGTTAGTTTAAAATCATAATCCTATCCTTTTTATCATATCATTATTCAAACCATAAAGTAGTGTATTTTTCCATATTCTCCCCTTAAAAGTAAAATTTATTCCTTATTCTATTAAATTTAAATGTATATCCATTATCTCTGTCAATATTAACAGCACCATTTGGGTATACTTAAAGTATATTGAATAAAAGCAATGGTTTATATTTATATAAATCTTTACCTTGAATCAACCTTCCATGAAGCTACTTTTCCATATCTTTACCTATTCTTGTATTCTAATCTGATTCCATTATGACATATCCCAGTTTATTTAGATCAAGAATTATCCTCTATATAACACTAATGTAATCTATGTTTATAACCCATAAGTCTTTTAGTTAAATATCTAATATAAAATTTCTTGTCTTTCTAATAATAAGTATGTTTGGAAATATAAAAATAGTTTCCCTATTAGATATTCTGTATGACTAAAGAGAATCCACCAGTTTGTTTATCCAATCTTTCCTTGACTATTAACTACATTTTTTTATTTTCCCTCCGATGTTTTATTTTACCTAAATCCCAAAGGCCTTATTTTTTTTATTAATTTTTTTGATAAAACATCTTTTTAAATGGATGTGAGGGAACCCTACATGACACAAAAACCCACAACCACTTGGCCTAGACATCACTTGAGGGTCCAAGGACCGACACAAAGTACAACCCACCGAACTATTTTTCTATATGATATTTCTAAGCTTCCTTCAGCATATATATGATTAGGTATCATTGTACCATACAAAATTTTTTGGTGCCTTGTACCAATGAAAAATACCATAACCTCTCATCACATCATTCCTAAAATCTCAATGGGATGATACGTCATGCTATGCAATATCCTCACATTGGTCATGTACCATGGATATGAATCAGTTATACCTACGTGTGGACTATGTCCATAACCGATTATACACCTAGTTGATGTATTCTACTATCCTTTTGGCCTTTTCACTATCGACACTTCACCACTGAGCCACTAGACTCCACTGCCTTCATGGCTAATCCTAAAAACCCATTATTTCCAAGGATGCACCATCGAGCCTCCTCTATGGCCGAGGTGAGACACCCATATCTACTAAGGATGCATATAAGATCCCCCTATATCACTATGGTTTTCCTATCAACTTTTGACTCTAGCTCGACCATTTCTGTGGTCCCCCTCCCACCACCATCTCTTAATGCTAAAGCTCCCCCAAGGATCAGATGTTGCCACCAAAACAGACCCCCAACCTTAATTCCATGTTCAACCCCAGATACTTGGGGAAACTATAATTAGATCATGGTATTGATATGTTCTCCTATGTCTTCATTTCAAATAGTCTATTCCCAAACTACTTCATTGATTTTTTTGACATTTTAGGTTTTCCACTGATTTTTTGATGATATATTATTTGAGTGTTTTTATTGAATCCATAATTTTCGATTATCTCTCTAAATTAATGATACTAAAATTTGGCACCATTATAACTAATTATTGACCATTAAAATTCATATTTGGAAAATAAACACTTCTTAATAAACATAGCTACCTAAGATCCCCATTTTTGGTGTAGGGAAATGGATTCTAAACATTTTGTTATACATTCCATTTACACTAGGATATATTAATTCCTATAATGTTTTTTTTGAATGGTACCATTATGTATAGACCCTAAACATAAAAAATTAAAACTACGAATTCCAATATTAGGTATCTATTCCCTTCTTCCAACATTCTATATTCTTTTAATTCAATCATAGTTCTCAAAAAAAATCAATATCATCTCTAAAAATGAAATACCATTAGAAACCAATTTGAAGAACCCTAACAGTTATTTTGAGATTTTCTTCATGGCCACCACATTGTATTGCAAGGAAGTGCTTAAGAATTGGCAGTGCCTCACCTTATGGAACATATCTACTAATAATCATGTCACCCCCTTACTTATTTAGACTTATACCCCAAGATATAGTACTTTAAATTATCTTTAATCCACTTCCTTTAATTCAATGTAATTCCTTGTAGCATGTTCCTAATGAAAATATAATTATAATGATTAGAATAAAAATTTATCTATTAGGTTTTTATATGGAAAGTTTTGTATCAAGGAATTCATATATGATATGATAAGTAGGATCTTCCCTTATGTCCAATAATCTGGAGGGGTGATCAATTACTTTCTTCTCAGCTCCATTATTTTTTAGTTCTTATAATAAAATCCCAGAAAGGAAAATAAACTTATTATTAATCTTTTCTTATCCTCCATATTTGATATATATTTTTGAAAGTTTTGTGGTATACTAAAAAAATCACTTTTGTTCTTATTAGACAAGAACTTATTTTTCAAAAACATACACAATTACTAGAATTTCATTATCTATTGTGTTATTATTTAGTTGTGCTCCATTAAATAGATTTATTTCATGGTATATGATATATTTAATCCTTTATCTTTTCGACATATGAGAATCTCCCATTGGAAAGACACTAGAATCACACATGATTTCAAAAGGATGACTCTAATAATGTACTATGATGATAGGTTCTGCGACTAAATCCACCTTTAATATGTTGAAATATTATTAGTAGTTCTCATAAGAATTGAATTTAGATTATTTTTCTAATATAGAGTATAAATTTCTAGAAATATTTGAGAATTCCTTTTTAAACTTTACTTATGACCCAATATTTAAAAGGAAACATTTCACTTCTTTAACTAATATCGATAGATGCAGTGATGAGATAAATAATATTTTTTCCTTCTATTCGTTAAATTGAGATTTTGAAACCATAAAATATGAATTCACTCACCCTGAATTGGAATTTATCCTAATTACGTACAAAATTGGTCTCCTCACATCTTGTTAACAAATATTATAAATTCTTTAAGATATTTTCAAATTCCATTCCTATGATAGAAAATTCATCCATAAAAAATTCAATGATTTTTTCTACCATGTTAGAGAAAATAGAAATCATACATCTATGAGACATGGAAGGTTCTACACACAATCCAAATGGAATTATTTTAATCTAAATATTTCATAAGAACCTATGAATGTTGTCTTGAATTGGTTTTAATGATCAATTAACTCATGTTTGTATCCTAAATATCCATAAATGAAGAAACAATTAGAGTTAAAAGAAATCATTTTAAGAATATAATATATGAATGGAAAAGTGTAATTATCTTTCCATGGGGACTTGTTCAAAATCAAGTAAGTATATGAAATATATCTTCATATTTAAAATTATTGTTTGTTTTTATCACTTTTTTTTGCGATTATTATCAAACTATTGCAACCCCAAGCCTAGTAGAATAGAGTCGGTGTTTTATTTATTTACATTGGAATATGATATAAGGAATCAAATCCTAAAGGAAAGAATAATTTATTAGTCTTGGTAAACTATATACATTCTTGAATCTTAGATTAAATTTGAATTAAAAAATTACTACATATTTTTTTGGACAATAACTTTATTACAATTATCGTATCCCTACATAACAGTCATAGTAAACTTAATAGAATTCTTGGGAAAGGAAACAAAATAATTGTGAGATTAAATCCTCAGTATGGGTTTAGTATAGTGGATGTTATCATCAATAAATAAGAATAATCAACATAGAAAGGTAAATAAGATAATTCATAATCAATAAGAAAATATAAAAAACCTAAAACACATTCAATTTAACCAATAAACTAAAAATGAAATGAATCCATAGATAATATCGTAGTGAAAATATCATGGGTAATTATAAACCAACCCCTAATTATAGAAATGCTTAATTATTGGATGCTATGACCTCAGGTATCATGATACCTCAGTTTCTAAGATCTTCAAAAGACAGTTGTGTATATAGGTAAAATCTAATTTAATACGATCTTAAATTGATTGTATCATGATAGTTAATGATTCATCAAGGAGATATATTACATAGTTCCCCACCCATTAATTTATTTCCAAATCATTCCTTATATATCAAATAATTGGAATAAATAATGAATCAATATTCTTTAACATAAAAAATCTTTATTGAGTAAAATATACCGATTTATCAATATTTCCCTATTAGATCAAAATAAATTTCAAGGAAAACACCATATATAATAATGATATATACCCATTAGTGTAATATTTCAAGGGGAAGTTAATGACTACAAATTGAAAAAAAGAAGTGAATTTCAATACTAACCATAGAAAACATAATCATAAACCATCAAGAGGAAGAGTAAAGATGGTATCAATATATACCCATTAGTGTAATAATAATGTTTTTTTATAATTTATGAATATAAATACTATAAAATATCATTAAAATAATTCTTTAGGAAAATATTCCTTACACTTTGTTTTTTTGAAAATTATTTTATTTGAAAATCACATTTAGAAAACATTTTCTTTAAAAAGACCATCATAAAATTACAAAGTATGGATCAAATAAATTATTTTCATAATGGTGGGTAATTAAATACTCTTTATAAAAGTTAAAAATAACAATCTTTTTTCCTTATAATAAGTATAAGAAAGTGCCTTATTAATAAAATGATAAGAAGTTTCCTTCCACCTTTTTGGTAAAAGAAAAATAGGAATTATTTTAAAAATAATATAAGGTCGATTTGATTTTTTTTTGTAAACAATATAAATGGGTAAAAATTAATTTAGTAAATAATTTTTAATATATTAATTTTTTTAATTTTTTTTAGAAAACATGGTTTTGGTAGAAAACATATTTCTGACCAAAGAGATTTAAAGTCAAAATTTCTTAAAAATGATTTCTCAGTTAATTTAAGTTCTAAAGAGTAGTAAATGGTACTATTAATTGAAAATATCTTGAATAAACATAGAAGAATAAAATTATATGGGTTTACTTTTAAATATTCAAATAAATTCCTTGAACTAAAATTCAAGAGTAAACAATCTTTTCTAGAATGAGATTGTGAAATAAACCATTACAATGATCCTAACATTAAACTGAGAATTAATAAATGAATAGATTTTGTGTTTCAAATATAAATAAAAATAAAATACGTGGAAATAAAAAAATTTAATCAATATTAGTTATACACATAATCTTGTAATTTCATAATCAATGAAGTAGAATATTAACCCAAATAATAGAAATTAAGTTAAGAAATCCCTTACCTCACGCTTCCTTTTGATTGAAAATTATTTAAAGCCATATATAGTGGTTTAAAATATTTGATTAAATTACAAAATAACCATATTAATATTTATAATATCATATATTATCCTTTTATAACATATTACTACGCATTCATTAATAATATTTTATTATTTTCAGTGTTTTAGGTGTTAATTGCCTTGTTTTATCATGCGTGTTTCTTCATGAAAGATTTGATTCTTGTAAATATTATTTATTTATAGCGTATCTGTAACAATAATTATTAAATAATTATCTTATTTATACATAAATTATACTTTTAAAACCAATCATTAAATATGGGTATGAAAAATGAAGTACATTACGATAATAGAGATGGTAGGTCGTTCATACGCGTGAGTTACATTCCCATTTTTCCAAGATCCTTATATAAATATAGCAAGAAATATATTATCATTAAATAATTATAATAATATAATATATATCATATTATATAATTATATATATCCTAAATGTGTTTTGGTGATGAAAATAGACTCACATCTCTTCGTCAATGAGGTAATTCACACCTACATGAACGATGTTGTCTTCTTTAAGTGACTGAAAAACTACAAAAGAAAATGATATATTTTATATTTAAATAATGATAAATATATAATTAATATCATAATAAGTTCCTTTTTATCAAATATATTTATGAACATTAACCTCATTATATTCCATGTAAATCGTTAGTGAAAGACGAATCACATCGCTTCCCGATGCAGTAGTCCACCGTACACATGAGTGATGTTATCATATCCCCTATGGACAGAAAGGTATATATATTTGATATAATGACTGAAGAGGTATAAATATTTTATAAATATCATATATATACTTTATATACATCATCATACCAACTTTCAAAGGTTGTAATGGAATAATGTATGGCATTAGTTCATGAAATGTTAGTCCACCGTATACATGAACGATGATTTTTTAACCCATTTGATGGAAGTAGAGATGGTTGTAGGTAATTACCTTATTATAAAAAAATTAAATTATATATATGATACCTATGTTATTATATCATCATGTTTTATAATAATTTAAGGAGTTTTATAAAGAAATAAAATATAAACACTCGTTGAATAACATTACCTCTTCTTCGGGTATCCTCCTAAGTTGGTATGATGCCAAAGATAAGGATTATAGGATGATTATAGAGAAGTTTTTAGTGACTTCTTCCAGTACTATCCAATCCAAATTGTTTATTATTTTTTGAAGTGGATAGGAGAGGGGGTGTCCATTTATAAGTGAGGGAGAGGACACACTTGGTATTTTGGTAAAGAACGGAGTGCTCCTATGTTTTTCATATGTCACAATGGTCCAAAATGGAACATTATAAAATATTATAGGTATAATGGTGTAAATATGTCTTGAAAATAGGTTTTATACAAGTTTATAGGTAGTTTTTAATCTTTTAGTTTTATTTTATCCCCAAGTAAACCCATTTTTATCTTAACCGCGACAATTTTTTTTACAGTATTCACTATTCATTTTGTTAAAAAATTAAGTTAATGTTATGAGAAATTATAAATTATTCTGATTAAAAATATGGAATCTATTTTTCAAAATTAAATTCACATAATTGAAAAATTTTAATTTAAAATTAATCCTACATACGTAACAATAAATCACATTTTTAAAGTGAAAATTCATAAAAGTTAACAAAGTTTTTATATCTAAATTCAATGTGAAAATGATTAAAATAACCTAAATTAGATTAATTGATATAAAATTTAACTATTTTTTCTTTAAAACCAATTATTAATATAATTTATCACTATAAATAATTTGAATGAAAAAGAATTTTTAATTAAAATTCAGTATTTTTTACTATTCATAAGAAAATGTTTCAGAAAAAACAAAAAAAAAATAACTCTAAGATAATTTTGATATTATGATTTAAAAAATAAATATTTTTTTTCCAATAAATTTTCTAAAATTGTTATAAATTAGTTTTAAATTATGTGTACATGGCATTATTAATTTATCTTTTGGAAAAAACACAATTTTATAGAAAACATTTATTTTTATTCTAAATGGTTATTTTTTATTTATAATCAATAGATAGATAATAAACATGTGTAAAATATATATTTTCATAATTTTATTAATCTTATTCTTACCCTACATTCCAATGGATTAGAAATAATTGTCATATTAAATAATAATACTAATAATATACTTTTATTTAATAAAATTCAACCTTGGGTGTTACACAAGCTTTTGAAGAAAAAAATGTAATATAAACTCAGTATTATATATAATGAAAGAAAAAATAAACATTTAATTTTAAATTATCTATTGAATAAAATATTATTCTTTTATGATTTTTGGGTGCTACATTCTACCCACCTTAAATAAACTATGTTCTTGCAATTTAAACTTGATCTTGATAATCAAAGGTTTGATATTTGAAAATAACATTATTAAAATAACAGCATTGTAAAAAGAGTCAATAAAATACCCTCTTAATAAAATAGAAAAGGATTTATGCAGGTCACATGGAATGACGTATAAGTTTGTTTCTGTGTTAGAGAACATTAGTGGAAAGTGAAGACCTAGAAATAGTAGAAAAGTGTAAATATTTATAGAGAGTGATTGTGGTCATTGTTCAAAATTCTTTTTAATGATAAATGGAAAGTTAAGGACCTCAAAAACATTAAACCCATAGGCATGAAAAATGGCATTGTTATCATATGATAACATTTTATCCAAGATAATTTTTTCTAAAGGTTGAGGAATTATTTTACAATCTAATAATGTAAGGAAATATACTTTCTTGAAAAATTTCTATTTTATAGTCACAATTTAATCATTTGTTTTTGATTTGATCAATATACAATTCATTCCTTACACCAAGAAGTGAATATCCAAAAATTAATTTTTATGCCCAAGGCACTAAAATTCACTTTTAATGGATTGTAAAATTAATAAAGTGTGATAAGTCTTTCTATCCATCTCTAATAATTTTCCAAAACCAATATGTTTTCACATGTCATCAAATAAATTAATATCTAAACCCCAAAGTAACACTATTGATTTATCATTAATATTTATTTTTCAAATTATTTAAATAATTTGTTATTAACCATGATTTCGTGTAGGCCAGGGGTAGGTGATAAACTACTATCATCCCTCGGTCATGGGTTCAAGTCTTGCGGCCTTTCCAGATATGACAAGATGTCACCCATTATGCAGGTTTTCATTTTTTGAAAAAATATTAATATTATTCCTATAACATTCCCAAAATAAAAAATTATAAACATACTTGAAATAAAATTAATCATTAAATATCCTTTTTACTAAGTTTTTTAATACAATTTTTATTTCAAAAAAGTATAATAATATTTTTTGAATATTATTATAATACCATTAAAGATAATATCATCCCTAGAGTAAATCAATATCTTTAAACATATGTATATAAAGTGTAAAGGCATTATTCCTCAAATAAAGTTTCCACTAAAACATATACTAAAACGATGGGTTGTATTCTCCTAAATGTTTTACATAATATCCTTAATCTTGTGACAATCTTACTAGTTTTTTTTAAAATGGGTGTTAAATAATTTTGACTCATGATAAATATTAA
This sequence comes from Viscum album, assembly GCA_963277665.1. NCBI lineage: Eukaryota > Viridiplantae > Streptophyta > Magnoliopsida > Santalales > Viscaceae > Viscum > Viscum album. Next base: position 1,397,870,432 of record OY728121.1, on the reverse strand, counting down.
AATAATAACCCATGATGGCACCCATAACTCTTTTATTAATTAAGAAATATATTATTCTAAAATTTTTCAAAATTCTTAAATGTTTCTTTATTCTTGTAACCAAAATATGATTAGTAAAAATACTTCTAAAATTTAATTTTTGAATCCAAATAAATAAATACTTTATCCATTTTGTTCCACCATAGTTCTTTATTGGTCAAGGGTTTATACTTTAGAAAAGGAAATTTATTTTTATAATTCCCATGCTCCTCAAATTTATGAAAACATTCTATAAATGGATCCTTAAGATGAAACTTATTTCGTTATGTCACACTCTTCATTTTTTTTTCAACTATTCATTACTTTATTCCCTTATTTTCCACACATAAAACATTTTCTAATTCCTTTTAGAAAAATTATTTTCCATCTAAGAAACCTTATGTGAAACCTATGCCTTTCATAATCATCATATATTAAAATCCGTCATAGAGGTTTGTAATGAAAATGTGAATTATCATAATAACATCCACCAGGAGTGTCAAATCTGGTGCACAATACGACCCATTTTCATACACCAATTTATGATCGGGTCAAGACCGATGCACCATTTTTGATGTTATTACCCCTAGATACCTTTGTAATAGAACCACATCCATTTATAGTATCCATATAGGGGTTTATTTCTAGGTAAGACCACTTAATTTGTACCTTATCAAAACTTTAGGATGTTCTTATATAAGTATCCTCAATGTCTATCATAGGTTTATGTTCCCTAATCCTGTTTTTCTTAAATATAGTTCCCAATGTTTCTATTAAACATCATGTGGTACCAAATGCAGTAAATCCATACCCAGTAGCCTTGATCTAGTGTCTGATATATTTACACTGTAAGAGGATACAAGGAATCGAATCCCAAAGGGATGAAAAATTTAAAAGTCTTAGTAAACCAGATATTTAATTGATTCTTACATTACATTTGAATACAAAAATTACAACATATTTTTTTAGAGAATAAAATTATTCCATATTGTATATCCATGCATATCAGTCATAATATCTTTTATAGAATCCTAGGGAAAGGAAAAAAATAAGGGTGAGTGCATATGCTCAGTAAGGTTTAAGCACATAATAAGATATCAAGAATAAATAAGAATAATCAATATGAAAAAGTAAATAAATTATCACACATTCCATTTAAATATCAGTATAAGAAATAATTAATATTGAAAGGTAAATAACTGAAAATACATGATGGTTAACCAATAAATTAAAATATAAATGCATAAAAAGATTATATCATAGTGAAAATATACAATATAATAATAATTAAACTCTTAATGAAGGAAATTAAAAATTATTTTATTCCATAGTCTAAGGTATCAATATACCTCTACCCTAAAGTTCTTTCAAAAGATGTTTTAGTCTATAGTTAAAAATACATTTAATTATAGATTAACTGGATTGTCTCAGGAGACCCACTAATGTATCGTGGGGATATATTATATCGGCCCCACTTTCCACTGTATGTCTAAGTAATTCCTCATATATTGAATAATCAATTTAATTCCTGAATCAATATTCCATAACATTAAATATTCGTATTGTGTAAAAGATACATATTTATATATATTTCCCTAGTTAATAAAATAACTTTCAAGGTAAATACCATTTAAAAAAATGAGATATCTTTTAATCAAAATGAATATACATGATAAATAATATGGATATTTAGGTGTTTCTTTATCTAATGATTATAGTAAAGTGGATATTTCAATGGGATGTTAATGCATACAAAATGAAGTAATAAAGTTAATTTCAATACTATCATTGGTGAAAATAATCATAAACCATCCAGTGGAAGAATAAGGATGGTATACGAATATACCCATTTTATTAATAATAATGGTTATTAACATTGATGAATAGAAATAATATAAAATATCTTTAAAAACATTCTTGAGTAATATTTTCTTTTCATTTTGAAAAACATTTTGAAAATTCTTTTCTTTGAAAATTAATTTGGAAAAACTTTTTATTTTAAATGATCCTTGAAAAATTATAAAGGACTATTCAAATAAATGATGGTCATGATGGTGGGTGATTATAAAATTCCATTAAAGTTAAAAATAAAATTCCCTTTTCACTATAAAAAGTTGAGGAAAGTGTCTTGTTAAGAGAATGACAAGGAGATTGCTTTCACGTTTTCAGTAAAGCCAAATGGGCTTTGTTTTAAAAAATACATATGATTCCATTGATATTTTTTTAACGAGTAAAAAATGGGAAAAATTAATTTAATAAAACAATTTTTAAAATATAGAATATTTTTTGAAAAATGTTTTTAGAAAGCACGGTTTCAAAAGAAAATAGATTTATGACTCAAGAGAGAATTTTTTTTAAAAGGTTGGGGCCGAAGCCTCATTTTTTATTATTAAAGAAATCAAAGACCTCTTTAACTAGGTAGAGGGTGACCCATTATATAGCCCGTAGGCCCAGTGGGCATTAATCCCATTACATTGCCCATAGGCCCAAACTTTAGGCCCAAGACCCATAATGTGAATAGTACTGCTATAGTACCCATGCTGCTACAATACCACATAGTATCCGCCACCACTGCTACAGTACAACACAGTACCCATGCTGAGATAATGAGATAAACCTTTATAATGATCACAATGTTGAATTGGGATTTGATAAATGAATTAATGATGTGTTTAAACTAAAAATCCACATAAAACAAGATTAAATACAACATAATTTAATCAAAATTAATTATACACATAATCTTAGAATGATATAATAAATGAAGTAGAATATTAACTTATTGAACATCAATTGAGTTATGAAATCCCTTACCCCACACTTAATTTTTATAGAACACTATTTAAACTCTTATATAGTGGTTTTAAATGTTCTATTAACTTATGAAAAACCATATTAATATTTAAAATATCATTTATTATCTATTTATAACATCTTATTATATATTCATTAATAATCTTTAATTATTTTATTTGTTTTAGGTGTTAATAGCCTTATTTTCTCATCAGTTGTTTCCCTGAAGGATCCTATTCTTGTGCATATTATATAATTATATCATATTGATAATAATAATAATTAAATAATTATCATATCAATATATAAATTATAATTTTATAACCAATCACGAAATATGGTTTTGGAAAATGAAGTGCGTTACGATGGTAGAGATTGTAGGCCGTTCATACGCATGAGTAACATTTCCATTTTTCAAAGATTATTATGTAAAGATGGTGATTAATATATTATATTTGTATAATGAAAATAATATCATATTTACCACATTATAATCTTATATGTTTTATTCATATGGTGTGGTGATGAAAGGAGAGTCACATCACTTTGTGAATGCGGTAGTACACTCATACACAAAGGATGTTATGATTTTCAAGTGAGTGTAAAAGTAAAAAAATGATATGTATTATCTTTATATAATTAAATATATTCCATTAATATCATTATTTTCATTTATATCACATATATTTATTAATTTTCAGCTTATTAAATTCTATGTAAAGCGTTAGTTAAAGATGAATCACATCACTTTGTAAGGCGGTAGTCTGTCATACACATGAGCGACATAATCATATCCTGAAAAGAATGGAAGTTAGAAAAATGATATTATTAATAAATAGGTATAAATATGTTATAAATATCATTTATATAATTTATATACACCATCAAACCCAATATTTAATGTTTTTAATGGAAGAATTAATGACATCGGTTCGTGAGGTGGCAGTCCTCCATACACATGAATGGCGATTTTTAACCCATTTATTAGATGCGAAGATTATTGTAAATCATTAACTTGTTAAAAAAATTACCTTATGTGGAAGATAATATGGTTATTTTTTCATTATGTTTTTAAAAATAATTTAAGGAGTTGGAGAATGAAATAAAATAGAAACACTTATTGAAGAACGTTAACTCTTCTTTAGGCATCCTCCTTAGGGTTTCACTAAAGCATTCCTAAGTTAGATTTATTCTTAAAATAAGGGTTAAATTAATAGGTTATGGAAGTATTAAAGTTATTTTGTTAGTTATTGTTGGAAATAAGTTATTATGATGGTGTGAAATAGAGAGGAGAGTGGGTGGCCTTTTATAAGTGGGGGTTAGGACACACTTGGTATTTTTGAAAAGAATTGAGTGCTCCCGTATTTTTTATAGGCTACAAGGGTCCAAAATAGAACATTATATAAACTTAGATGTGTAAAGATCTAAATATTTTCATATAATAGTTTTTATAAAAGTTTATAGGTCATTTTTATTTTTATATTTTTATTTTAACCCTTCAGTAAACCTATTTTTACCTTAACTGCGATAATTAATTTTTATTGCAATCCCTATTCATTTTGGTCAAAAGATAAGTTTATTTTTTTTAAAAATATAAATTTTTTTGATTCATATTATTTAATAAACTTTTAAAAATTAAATTCATATAATTGGAAAATTTTAATTTAAAATTAGTCACGCAGACGTGACGAGAAAGCAGGGTTTTAAAGTGAAAATGTACAAACGTTTAGAAAGTTTTTACATGTAAATTCTATATGAAAATGATTCCAATGAAATAAATTGGATTAATTGATATAAAATTGAACTAATTTTACTTAAAAAATAATTAAAAATATAATATTACATCATAAATAAATTGAATGAATATGAAGATTTAAATTAAAATTCAGTATTTTCATTATTCACTGAAAAAGAAAATTTTCAAAAGAATCCCAAAAACTCAACCTAACATAATTTGGATATAAAAATTTCTAAAATGAACTTTTTTTTATAAACTAAAATTTTAAAAATTGGTAATAATTAATTTTTAATTGTGTGTAAAGCACAATTAATCTGTCTTTTTGAAAAAAACCCAATTTTATAAAAATCATTTTTATTATAAAGGATTCTAATTTTATTTATAATAAATTAATAAATAATTAAAATGTATAAAATATATATTTTCATAATTTATTTATTCAAGTTATTACCCATCATTCGAACAGTTATGCAATAGTTTCTATAGAAATAATAATATAATAGTATGTTTTTGTTTGATAAAACTCGACATTATGCGTACACAATATTTAAAAGCAACTCATTTAAATCCTTTACTTTAGTTTTTTCATGATCTTTTTGAGTTTTAACTATGTTTTTACATCCTTTTTAGTCACATAAACTGAGAAAAATTATATAAACCATAGGGATTCTTCACATTTTGGAATACCCTCAAAATCAATTAGTCTTCTCTTACTTGAAAAGTAAGTTTACCTTAAGGCATATCTATTAAACCACCCCTATGTCTAATAATGGAATTTATAAGATAAATATGTCTTCTTATCAATTTACAAGTTTAATACTAGTAAATATGATGGTACAGTAATCTTTCTCACTTAAAATAATAAATCTTTAATCACACTTGATGAATATGTCAATGATCTATCAACAAAGTACAGTGGTATTGTTGTGAGCTTAAACTATCCAACTCAAAGATCCTTATAAACCACCTATGGAATCATTATGATATTATATTCCAAATCCACTTATTATGTGATGTCCATTTTCCTTAAAATTAATAAGGAATCTTGATTCTGCTTGGACTTTGAACTTTTGTGGTATCTTTCTTTACATAAAAATAGGATGCTATTTTATGAGTGCTACATTAGAAATATATTCTAGAGTTTGTTTATTTGAGAAGATATTATTCATGAGTTTGGTATAATATTTTATTCAATATAGTGTTTTTTGTAAATCGAATGTTAACTTTGATATTCTAAAACTTTTAAAAAATCTCTGGAAATACTTGTCTCTATACTTCTCCAACTCTCAATCTATTTCAAGAAATAGATAATGTAGTCAATAAGATTTGACATCAATATTTTCAAGAATAATAATAATTAAAATATATCATTTTTACCTTATTTTCACATTTTTCTTATCCAGTTAGAGTTTTGGTTTATCTATTTGATTTACATAGTCAGATCCCTTTTGTGGAAAATTAGCTTCCTTACCCGATTTAGATTTTACTTGAGGTTGTATATTTTCTCTTCATCTCTTACTTCTATTGTTTTTATTATTGTAGAATAAATTTTCACATATCCCTCTTCATGGTTTTTTAGTGATTCTAGGAAATTTTATTGTGACTATCATTATTTTTTACTTTTTATAACCTGAAATTGAATTTCCATGTTGAGAATAATATCCTAATTCCCTTGTATCAATTGATTAATTATTGAGAATTTTCTATTTGGGCTCAAAATAAGGATATTCATTATTAATTAATATCCATTTATTTCTGTTAGTTATTGAAATATATTTTTTGTAATTGAATTATTTTTTTTATTTTGAATCTTAGTTCCTGTAGGTTTTTTGGGTTATTTTTAGCTTGGTTTCGAGATAACTGATTCCATTTAAATTTTGTTCTTCTTCATTACCTGAGATTTTTTTACTCCTTATAAGTCATTTTTAGTTTATTCTCCCATATAATGACTTATATAAATGATAATATATCATTTTTTGTGATTTCTCTCACGATTACCAATATATATGACTTCCCCCATTTGAGCTTGCAGTGAACCTTGGATTGGATTGTCCAAATTCATGCAGTGGATGGTATTATGGCCATATATGCCTCTTTAATTTTACTTTTTCCTATAACCTTCATTTTTTGATAATATATTTTTCATTCACCTTGGAAAATATAATATCTGAGCATTTATACTAGCAATCACTACAAATTTATTGACTAGGAATCTTTTTCTTCCTCCAATGTCTTTCTATTTAGAATTCGTAGAAACCATGTTATATATATTATTGAGATCTCCATCCATATTTTCCTCATAGTTTCCTCCTCATTATATTTCCAATAATGTTTCTTCCATTACATTATGTCCTTATATAAATGAAATTCATTATTATAGAGTCTTTAAATTGATGGTAAGGATATAATTCGTTATAGTCATTTAACCTCTCTCATTCCTCATGGTAAGCCTCTTAATACTTATTTAAAAATTTAGAGAGTTTTTCCCTAAGATCCATTATCCTATAAGTAGGTTATAATTTCCTTAAAAATGAATTTTTAATCTCCTATAAAGTGTTGAATGAGTCCTTATATTATTTGAGTGACATTTTCTAACTTATCCAGTATGACAATAGTGGAAATATATCATTCTGATTTCATCATCACTAACTCTAGTGAAGGAAAATTACTAAATAGTTTACAAAAAATCCTTTATGAATTCTATAGCATCACCTAGAGGTATTAGATTGAAAATTATTGCATTATGTGGGTGATAATTGATTACCTCATAATTTATTTCATTCTCTATCTGGGTGAAGTATAAAGGATTGGTAATGAAATAAGGGACTTCTAAATATATTATACTAAGTGGTACTTATTCATTTTTTATAATATCCTCATGAAATTGAGGTTATTATATGTTTTTTATCCTCCTCATAATGGATTTCAAAACACCCAAGGGATATGTAAACCCATTAACCTTAGTGGTCCTTATTCATTTTTCCAAACCTATTTGTGAAATTGTGGTTACTCTAGGTTTTCCCCCTAGAAAATTCTCATTCATCTATATCCTTATTTTTTATAGCTTTAATCATATAGAAGTGTATTTAAATTCTGGGAATGATAAGAAATAGTAATGAACTCAAACTCCAAGTGTGTATGTATTTGAAAACAAACAGTAGTACTTGTAAATGATTTGAAGTGAAAAATAAAGGAAAATTATTTCTTTGTAAGAATGATGAAGGAAGTAAAATTCTTATTTTTAGTGGTTTCAATGTATATTTTAATTTTAAATGTGTATTTTCACTTCCATACCCAAAAAAATTTGAAAGTTATTATTGGTAAATTGTTTTGTAGTGGATACATTACTTACCTATAAGTGAACAAGGTTATACAACACATTTATTGAGATTTAATAGGAGGAATATCCACATGGTTTAAAATATAAATTCAAAAATTAAATATACTAGTGCGATCCTATAAAGATAAGTGTTGAGGTATGTGTGTCTATGAATACATACAAGTAAAAAATTTCATGAAAATAAATAATTATGAGCAATCAAATGAGATATGTACCAGAACAATGTGTTTAGAGTTCTGAGAATGAGATGAGAATCTATGGGAGGTGTGGGTAGTTGTTTTTTTTGTTTCTTATTTCTTATGTATGATATCCTTGGTTCTTACATAGTATATGCACTCTTTCATTTCATGTTCTCTCTCAGGTAATTCTTCTATATATTTTTCCATTCCTAAGTCCCCATGAGGATATTTGATCTAACCATAGTACGATAATTAAGTTATTAAGAGATATGATTAATGTGTGTCTAACTCTATTAGGACACTATTTTTATTTATATAACTATATTACCACTTTAATTGGACATTATTGTATTTCAACTATCATTTATTCACCCTTTTCCCTTATATAATCTACTATTTGATCAAGTGAGAAAATAATTAAGTACAAATAAGTAAGATAGAAAAAATAATCCATTCAATATTTAATCAACAATCCAAAAATATAACTCTCCATGACAATACTAGGTATTTTTTTCATTCATATTCATTCAATAAAATAGAATGAGTAAGAAGCATCTTCTCTAATGGTTATCATTGTGGTAGTTCCCTCTAGATTCCTAGATCTCCACCTTCAGAATGATAAACTTGTATCTCTCTCTAGTTACCTTCTATCTAAAATCCCATCCATTTTCGTGGTATCATATGTTTTTAATTTCTAAAACTCTTAATGATCATTTTACAAGGATTGATAAGTAATAATATCTCTCTATGTAGATAACCACTTTCATTCCCAACAGTTAAGAACCACTAACTTACCCAAATTAATCTTCCACTCTCTACCTTATATCATATTACATCCTTCTAACTCATTATTACAATCATAGATTTGGTTAGATAGTTTTTAATTTGTACTATCTTGATCCCCATGAGTCGTGCTTGTGCCCTATGTGGATTATCCATGAATAACAGTCAACATTAATCAAGTTTCAAACCTTCCCTCTAAAATTATCATCTAAAATTGTTTTCCAGGGTTTAAAGGATGCATTAGTAGTTTAATAAAAATTCTGACACTTTCTAGATCAATCAATATAATGTTATGAAATTAGATCCCTAATACTATATTAGAGACAATATAGTTTTTTTTGAAGCATGACATTACATTAGATAAATAATGTAGTTTTCTGATGTTGTGATATGAGCTATATTGGAGTTTTATACTATATTTTATTTCTTTTTTACATTTTTTGGAGCATTTTATTATCCTTTGAGAATAACATGGGTTGCGTTGGTGTCAGAATATCCTTAAGTTATGATATAAGTCACATTGTATTGGCATTGTAGCCTGAATAACTCGAGTTTTTAAATTTTTGGGAATAAAGTATCGTAACCCAAATGAAATTTAGTTTATTTTGTAATCTCCACTGGCACCTCACTATATATTGGATCTCATATGTATCCTATGAAGGATTCTATGAGGAAAATTTAGCAACAAAAACACCTCAGGGGTGTCTCACACACTACATTATAGATGAGGGTAATCAAAATAATTTAATTTTGTTTCCATTAATGAGTGGATATAGCCTTGCAGTTATAGATATCAATTTTCATTAGAGGTATAACATACTATCATATCTAATGTAGGGGGTGTCAACATCCATGTATTCTTTAACTCATTTTCTAGATAAAACATTGGCCTCTATGGAATTTGGGCATTTTCTAAAGCACTTCGTCGGTTCCTTGATGCCACCTGAAGTGAATATTTGAGTTTACGTTGGGTGGGGATGTATCCTTATGGTTTGAAACTTAAGATACATTAACCCCTAATGTATCCTTAACCCCAAATTTTGATTCTACCACAACTTCCTTATTCTTTTGATTCAATATTAAAAACCCATCCCCTTATATCAAAAAGTGTCTGATTAATTTAAAAACATTTAATTTTTAAATTAATACATAATTGAATGAAAATATATATATGAATGCTTTGTATTTATATTTTATTTTCTAAAAATCTAAAATTCTTCAAAAAATATAGAACATGTATAAATTTATAAAATACACATAAAAGATACTTAAAAAATAAGCTAAAAGCAATTATAAAGTTACTAAAATATAGTTTCTTATAAAATTTATAAATTTTTTTCATGGAAATAATGAAAATATGGGTTTTTCTAACATTCTAGTAATATTTTTTCATTAAATAATTGATGTGGTTTCCAATAAATTATTTATTAAAAATTTAAATAAATTAGTAATTTTTTTTGTAACATTTTCAATGGAGAAGGATGCGTTTTCATACTTTAAAGTTAGTTTATCTTGTATAATTAAACTATTTTTACATTCACTCTTTACATGATTATGTAATGTTTTCCTAGGGTTATATAAATAGTTATTTTCCTTATTATTCCCAATTTTTTTTGCTAATTTATCTGGTTTTATATGTTTTATTAAAACTGATTTTATTTAGACCCTTGAAAGTATTCCCATTATTATAGTTTGTATAAAAATGGGGTCAAACTATGATATGTGATATTGATAGATGTTTATTTGACCCTTATATTTAAGGGTCTTTTTCTTTAAAGGGTTCTGTGAGGTAAGGCGTGATCTTATAAATTATGATTTTTTAAATTTTATTAATTTATGTTAATTTGATTACTCACTATTATTTAAATGTTTAACGGGAATCATTGGGTTTCTAGGTTGGATGTTTGTGGAAATTTATTCCACTAGTTGATGATCATGTTAGGGATTGTATCCCCTATTTAGGTATAAGCTCTATCTAGGGGGATTTTCTACCCAGTTGGTCTAGGGATAGAAAAACCAGGTGTGAGGTTAGTTTGGATTGCATCACCAGTATGCCAATTTATAAAAAATAAATAATTGTTTATCTTATATTATCTACAGGTATCCTTTTAATTTTTCCATGATTATTGGGATATTATTATTATTCATGTTTATGTTATTGATTCCCATTATTATCATAATTATTTTATCCAATTAATGTTTTCCTAAATATCAGTTTGGTGATGATTTTTATTATTAATGTGAGGTTTTTACCATAAAAGTGATATTGTTTCTTTATTTTTTATTTCTACCAAACCCAATACTATTTTCCTTTTAAAATAATATTATTTTCATTTATGGATTCCTTTATGAAACAAAACTATTCACTTGAAATATAGACTACCTAATTCTATTTAAGGAAAAGTTTAAATGATATTTTTTTGAATCATTTATTTTCTATTTTAATTAGCTGAAAGTGGTCTGTTTTAATAAAAAATGGATACTTTTTTTATTCTAATGGAAATTTACATGTGATAAGTAATTTTTATTTTCCTTCATAAAATATTTTTTTCTTTATTTTATTTCAAACTACAATATAACATTGTTTATTCACTAAAGTTTATGCATGTATCATGTGGTGTAATCTAATTGATTATTTTTTTCTCACACTGAATATAAACACTCTATGTGTGTGTATTCTTGATTGTCATTAATATATGTAAAGGTAAAAATCCTCTCAAATATAAAATTTGATACTTTGACCATTCTATGTTATAGAGGATGTGATAATTATACTAGACTCACTTGTGACAAAGAGATGGGTTATTTGGGTTATGTGGTTGGTTATATATTTTTGGTGGCATGATGTATATTTTCTACTTCAAATTTACTTCCCCTATTCCCCTTATTTTATATTAGATTTGGTTTTGTATGTTATCATTAGTTGTATATGATTTTATTTGGTTTTGGTTTATGTTAATTTTTATATTATTATAGTTGAATGATGCTTAGTTTTTATTCCATATATGGAATGTTTTAGTAGGTATTTATTTTAAAAACATTTATTACATATGTATGATATAACGATATATATGAATGTCATGTCAAGTTTCTAGTTGATGTCCCTTATTTTAGTTTTATTATTTATCAAGTGAAATCGTTCTCACTCGAGTTAACTTAGACCCCCGATATTTGTTTTTAGATTATTGTGACTAATAACGGGATTTTGGAAGTATTACAGAATAGATGTAGTATCCTGAAAGGGTATCCCAAGTTGGTTTGTTACATGACCTTAAATAATAAATTCCAACCATGATAAGAAAACAATAGCGTATTGGGTTCATAATTTTGTTACCTCAGCTTGGAGCTACTACTAATCCCCAATTTCCTTCTTCAACCATGAGTGATTTCTTCAATTACTATTAGAAAATCCCCAAAACCATAGTGTTATTTCCTACCATATAGAATAAAATTTGTTTTATGAAAATAATGATCACTATAAAACCTTTTTTTCAAAGACATTCACAATCTATTTTTGTAACACTTTTACCATGATGTGACTTGATGCGCACCATGATATTTTTTTTATCGATCTTAAATCCATAAATCATTCAACCTAACACTTCCCAATAACTTATTCCATAACAAAAATCATCACTTATTACACTTACAAGCACTATCAACATCACCAAAATCATCTATTGTGATATGCTATTGAATATGATTTATGTGTTGACCATAAAGGATGACACCAATATTTGTAGTCATATCTGCAACAACATATTCAAATAGTAATTTCCCCATTTTCAAAAACATATCCTAAGGTATAATAATTTATTTAGAATAATTATTTATTAAAACCCATTTTAATTTATGACATCAAAAGATAAAAAATTCTTGATAATTCATAAATACACCTCTAAAACCTTTTCCCTATTTAAGAAGTTATAAAACAGAAATATCCATTTCCTAGACAGAGTGTAATGAAATTGAGAAAGAAAATTAAGTCTTCTATCCTTAAATTAAAATAAATATTCCATCACCCCCATGTAAATCATGTCTAACCTTGAATTTATCATATATTTATCTTTTACATGTGAATTTAGTAATGTTCTAATGACATTATCACGTTCATTTCTCACAATATACTTGAAATGAAGAAATATTATCATTAAAAAAAGTTTCTAATACAATATTTTGAAGAAAATTGATCACTTTTTGCACCTAATTTAATGATTTTTTAAAAAACTTTTTAACCAAAATTGAAAAAATATAATTTACCTTATAAAATTTTTCATCACCTATTAACAATGAATTTGAAACTTATTTGTTCAACTTCTTATTGAATGTTTTTATCCATGAATGATAATTATTCCACAGAGGTAAAAGTTTAGATTGTCCATGAAACAAATTGTTTATAAAATATTTTAACCAATATAATCATATATATTTTTCACATATTGTACACCCTAATATTCGTTTACTATTGTTCCATAAGAAATCACCACAAGAAAAAAAAAATTCATTTACCATGATAAAAAAAATTCTCTCATTGTGAAATCATATTTTTTTATCATCATACACCATAAAAACTATATCCCACATCATTTATAAGTATTAGATTAATGTAAATAAATAAAAATAAATAAAATTATATTTTTTTCTTTACATAAATAAGAAAATATAACATAATTGTGACACCCTATCACTAGGATCATCAATAGTGCTTAGGCTCTGGTCTCCATAAGGCCTCATGCATTCCACCCTATTTTCCAGAGGCTACCAACTAAAGGTGAGGGACAAATACATGAAATGGGGGGACTAAAACCTCTAATTAAAGTAATACTACATGTCATAAATAATCAAAATAATACACAATAGAATATCAGAGTACTTATAAAATAATTTTAAAAATTACGGTAATAAATTCCATGTGAAAGTAATACAATCATACATACACATATCACCCACTTGGATGATCCCAAAAAAATAAATTTAAAATAAATCACATTAAAATTGGCCCTACTTCCACCCCTAGGACTCACACACACTATCTCTAAATTTCTATTGAGATACAACATACCAATCCTCTGCACGTCCTGCAGTAAACCTAATAGCATACATAAGGTTTGTAAAAACACCAAGCTTCTAATATAGGGTGTGATGAATACATATCATTATGGTCTCACCATGTTCCCCTTGTACATGAAATCATATACGTATAATAATGATAAAAAATAAACATGTCACACAAGCACATTAGACACCATGTACTTACCAAGCCAACATGACTCTTTGTGGATCAGGTCGCCATGTGAAAACCGGGAGACCATGACAAACAATCATACTTGCTATAGTCCCATTCTAGAATCCAACTCATTAACACATTATTTTTTTTTCTATACTGATGACCATCCCAAAACCATAGAATCTAGGTATGGTGATGTCCAAAACCACACCCACTACCTAAATACAGAAATAAAAATTTTATGACTATAAAACTTGAACCATTCCTTCTCACTAAAGGTAGGTTCATCGGTGTTCATCTCAAGTCACACCATGACCTTGTCCCTCTGGTGGTCCTTGACCCAAGCTTACTCAAGGAAAGGTCCAATTCATGAACACTAACCCAATCCATATTTGAAAGGGACCTCAACATAATATTTTATGAGTTTGATCATGATTATGACATCAACCCACCCCTGTAGACTCTGGGAATGTATTTCAAAACATCAACCCATACTATAGACTATGGGTAGGTTAAAAGCACACCAAACCATCCCCACAGACTATGGGGAGATCAAAAACATAAGGAACCATCACCATAGACTCTAGGGAGGTCACAACCATGAAAAACCATCATTCATAATTTAAAGATGTCACAATAACATGCAATAGAGGCAGGGCCAACTATCAAACATATAGCTCATAGACTAATCCCAAGGCTCCAATTTCTATAGACCTATCATTTAATCACAACATATCTTGTCTGGCCTATGAGGGTAATCACTGGGTCCCCTAGACCCATCAAGGCCTCTACCTTTTTATACCATCCCTCTCTTCACCCACGGGTGATTTTCATGCCTGGAGGATCCTCCAAACGAAACCCATTGGTCCGATCCAACATCATCATCTATGGTCCCATGACCAAGGGACCATCCCAAACCACAATGCTCTAAGTTCCTTCATATCATGATTTCAAGTCCCTAATAAAACCCTTTACCAAAATTTGGGTTCCATATCACATATCATAAGGGTGTTCCCTCAATTCCCCACTTAGAGAAAACCCATCTCCAAGAAACCCCATATAGTCCCAAATGACTCATCCCACTCACAGCTCTCATCGAGCCCTAGACCACCCTCAAGAGGGTTTAGCTTCTCTTGGTTGTGACATATAGATATCCCAACAATCATATCATGGTCAAACCCTCTCATACCCATTAATCTATCCATATGATAACTAAACTAGGATAACCTCATCTCTCTCAGGTCCTGAGACCATCTAATGTCTCTCTTTAACCCAATTATCACTCTATTCCCACGACGACATATTATTTATGAATTTTCAAAAAAACAATTTGATAGATAGTACTCATACCAAGCATAGGAGGCATAACAACTCCATATATCTTCTCTTAGGTAACCCCATTTTCCAATCCATTATAGCCAAACCAATGACACATGCATGTAGTATGTAATAATTTAAAAGAAGTCATATAGGATTGTATTTTATAGACCACCAATTTTAATCAATGAGTTTCCATCCAAGAACATATACATATCATCTCATATAAGCTCGTCCATTACTTATCTAGGGTTGTAATACCTCCAAAGATCTGAGAACCATCATCCTGTTGAAACTATAACAAAATAATCACATAAGGCCCACAAGATACCCATAAAACCATCCTGAACAAAACCCATATGACACAACACCATAATAAACTTTAGTTTCACCTAAATTCATAATAAAACTATATAAAATTAGGGAATTTTTATACCTAAAATAAAATTACTAAATATAGTTAAGGTATCACCTATGGTCCTCCTCTATCCCTCACCCATGAAATAACCATCTGAATGCGCCGATTCTAGCATGATCTATTGGAATTAGATCCCAAACCCAAAAAAGTCAGTTAAATCGACATGAAACTAATGGAACGCATAATCTAGGTATAATAGTGGTTGAAATTACAAGGAATAACTAAAAAATGCACCCCATACCAATGGGGGAAGTAGGAAGGGAGGGGGAGGCACGTACTAAATGACCCTCACCCCAACAAGTGTTCATCCTAACAAAAAAGGGGAAACCCCCATTTTTTTAAAATGCATCAGGTTCCTTTTATGGTGTAAAACCTAACATGAAATTTAAAAATTTGAATCCCTAATTCATTACTTGAATAGTTATAATAATATACCTTAAACAACCTAACCACCGCTTTCTTCCTCTGATGTCATCACAAAGCATTATGGTGTCTACCAAACCCCAAACCACTTAGAAAAACAAGATTCAATGATGTTTGAAATGAAGAAAACCAAGTTTGAGTCTCAATTATAAAAAGAAACCATCCACCGTATGAAAATATGAATATGTTCTCAAAATTTAATTACCTTAAAATCCATATGGAATTACAAAGTCCCCATCATAATTTTTCTCATTCTTGAGGATCTATGTTAATCCTTAAACCATGTCTCCCAAACCATTAATGTTCTCAACTCACAAAGAACCCACTATATTCCACCTCGAAAACCAAAATTTTCTTCCAATATACAATTCTTAAGACCAAGTATACTATTCACCCAAATATGAACCACTCACTCACTAATAGTTTGAACTTGTAGATGGTGTTAAACACACCCATCCTTCTCGAGACACAAAGATGTCTTCAACCAATTCAATCCGAGGATTATGGTTCTCCCTACTATATGAATCCAATGAACATGGTTTATTCCAAAAGTAGTTATTACCAACCTAGTAATATCTTGAAAATATTATCTTCTAATGGTCCACTGACCCAACAACCACATTCAAAATAAATATCCTGATTCTGTTTCTATCTAACCACATATAAACTAGCACCAAGAAACCAGTCAAACCTCCTCTAAATGAATTCTCCAAAAATTCTTGGTCAAAGTTTTTGATTTTTCCTCACTATAAACCCTTACTTATATTTTGGAATTTTCACTAAAGACTCACACATGTAGGGTTCTATACTTACCCTTTAGCCACAACACTAAATTTTATTTATTCCTATTAATTTTTTTCCAAATAGACACATTTGATAGGTTTATTCACATGATTATCTATCTGAATCATGAGACAGAATAGCTTCACCAATTAAACCATGTGTTTGATTGTAGATACACATTTAAAACATGTAGAGAATCATATCTTACCCCAAAAAATATCTCTAAGATCAAATCAGTATTTCCCTCAGATCGATTCCAATGCACCGAATCCAATAACACATGATATAAATTTCAAATATAGAAATACCCAAGGAAACCTAGTATAAATGGATCATATTAGACACTAGTACCCTCATGTAATATAGACCATCAACCAAATAGTCTCTCTGCACTGACGAATCTTCCAAGATGTAGACTATTCACACATGACTAATATCATTAAAGGGATACTAGGAATTCAATTCTATAATAACCAAGGTGTGATCCCCACCATATGGATTCCCTTATACCGCTTATAGCGCTCAAAATCAAATTGGTATAAAAACTACTATGTCTCTCCTACCATGCCATGATCCCCTCACATAAAATTATGAAATTGTGCCTCTATGATAGTCTTGGTTATTGAATCCACTCCAATCAACCATACCATGGTACCCAGTCCAAATATGATGTTACTTCCTACCACTGAGGGACATATCCAAGTCACCAAAATCTAGGATTCCAAACCTATTAGCATGTTACCACTACATGACCCCACAAATCCACTTATGTTCAGCCACAACCTAAACCATTTCCATCAGACCCACACATAACCCAGTCATAGATTCATGACACAACCCCACACATCGAGTACTAACCACACATCTACCCTCACACACCAAGACATTTCCCAAAAGGCCTCACTTATTCTCACTTTTCTTCTATAATGTTAGAGAGATTCAAAAATTAACCTATCCCAACTTCTTGGTTATGATCCCACTCATTCTCACCCATACCCAATGATTTCACACTCATATACAACCTAATAACGCACCCCAACTCATGCTCTAATGAGATGTGTCTCCCAGAATCTATATTAATTAGTCTAACCTGCTGACCAAGCCCCACACACAAGTCATTCACATTGAACATACCATGGAATATTAATCATTCCATGACCAATGGAATAATCACCTAAAGCACGAGTGCATTCTAAAAAACCTTGAGAGTCCATCTATTCTCACACCATACTTCCCAAAATCACATCCATAGAACCATAGTGATAGAAATACCACTATTTATACCCTCGTAACTATCCTATATTCCAAAAATACTCAAAGCGATTAAAATTAAAAATCCCAAGGAATTTCATACACCATTACTCAACCCTATTAGGTTTTATTCATAACTACCCTATTTATTTATGTATAATTATTCTGAGATGCTATTTGGGAAAGTACCATATAGGTTATTGTTGACACTTTAAATAAAATAATCCACCTCAGACCCACCAGGGTTCTACATCCTTAGGGTAACTCATGCCCATACTTAGATCATTCCTCATACATCACATGGCTATATTGAACCCTTCAGGGTTCCATCAATGAGGTATCTAATGCCTATAATGACCCACTATGGGTTCCCACACATCCTTTGATGAAGGGAATATATTTTCTATATTCGAGTACCTATTTCACTTTGGTCCACATGAACTACCATCAAAGACAACACCATGGTTTAGTTGAGTATAATTCCACAAAATAGTTTTATAGGAAAACACCATAATTGTTGTTTTTATACTTTAAAAAACTAAATGAACAAAAGAAAACCCAATCACACATAAGTAAGTATATTTCATGTGAACCCTATTATCACAAACCAGATTCGGTCGCCATCAAAACTAGCACCCGACCCAAGCCGTGGAAAGGCCCAAAGGGCGTTCCCAATCCCCAAGGGCTGACAAAAGTGCCCAGGTATCAGAAAAATAAATTTGGGAATGATTTACCAGAGTCTATAAACACCAAACAACAAACAAATCCAATAAACCAAATCTGGATTTTTAAAACCAAAACATCTTTTACAAAATTTCATAATTTAAATACATAATCTATAACAAAACTCAAAGACTATAACAAAAGAAGAAATTCAAAAAGGATATTCCAAGAACCTCCTCATGAAAAGGGGAACCACCCTCTATCCATCTCCATGACCCTGCTCCAAAAAGGACCGCTAGAAACCCGAACCACTGGCACTAAAAGATTTACCCAGACCTGTGACAAAACAACCAATTCTACTTACACCCAAGTGTGTATTTAGGGTGTGATAAATAGTCCAGAAGGATGCCTCCAAAAAAAGCACTTTTAAATAGAAGAATCATGCAAGTTTTGTAAATAATAAATGGTAGTAACAATTTCTAAGGGATGAAACTTTATATAAAAATAGCCTTCAAGTGGGCTACTTTAAAAGAAATAAACACTTTTAGATAGAATGAAAAAGATACTGAATTTATCCAACCAATCATACCATATGCCAACAGTAAGTATAAAATATCTAATGGGCACTAGCAATGGGAAAAAAACCATAGGCACTAGCTCACTGTGGGTCCCAGGTACATCATACTCGATGAAAATAACCGTACAAATATCTGTTATCATGAAAACGAACCACTAGTATGGATCATACCCATAACCTAGTGGCACCCTAACATCATAATTATAGTAGTTTAGTTAGTTTTGTCATTGTCAAGCTTGCTATGTGAAATAGGGGCCAAACCCCAAGGGATCACTAGCATACTAGTACCCGTCCACCCACCTAGATACCTGAGTTTTCCCTCTTGTGGGTCAAACAAGTTCCAAAATCCATAAAAAAAAATTTTCACATGAAAATACCACTTCTAGTACCCACACACACCAAAAATCCAACAAACATGTCACATGATCCCCCTTTTCATTAAAATTAATTTTGGAAATCATACTCACACCAAAACAACCCACAACACATTTCACCTCTCTTACACACTTCAATAAATCCTATAAACAATTTTAAAAAACCTTTACAAGATAGTACACATCAAATAAAAACCATTTAACATTAAAATAGACCATTTAAAAATTACACTCCTACCAAAATAATTTTGAAATATAATTTCACCTCTTACATAAATCAAGAAACCATTTAAAACATTCATAAAACAATTCTATGGAGTGTAACCATGATTTGAATATAAAATCATTCTAAAAACACTATTTGAAGACAAAAATCATACCAATATCACATAAACCCAAAATTTTCATCCATAACTTCATTTAGTAAAACTATTCCCCGAATCATAAAACAACCTCAATGAACACAACATAGAATACACACAAAAAATATTCATTTTTGTAGAAAAATTCCACTTAAAATCCAATCTCTTAACAAATTCTACCAAATAAAAATTTCACACCAAACAAAAGGGAAGAGAATCATGAAGAAAATATAAATCAAGAAAAACTAACTCATCCAATAATTCTTACACATGGAATCACCTACCATTTGTTCCAAAAACTCCAATCCATTGTGAGAAACTTCAATCGCACTACTGTCGTACCATAAGGAAGTTAAATCAAGCTCTAATCAACAATATTTCACCAAAATGAAAAAAATAAAACCCTAGGTATGAACCCTAGTTTTTGGACATTTTATAAACTCAAGAAAAGTGGAAGAAATCCTAATAAAATGGGAGGAACATGAGAGGAAACTCACTTAATTGATAGATCTGGAATAAATTACCACAAATCCACCCAAATCTGAATCTCCAAGAAACAAAAAATGGTATGGAGGCTTTAATGTTTCTTATTAGGTCAAGTGGGTACTGAAATAAGGGGAAAAGAGTGAAAATTTAATGGTTTATGAAAGAATCAAATTTTCTTTTCAAATCTGGATTATTTGGGAAACCCTGAGAAGTTTCACCCCAATTTGTAGTGCAAATGAACTACGAAGTTGAGAAATAGATAATGGGGTGATACATAGGTTTTTTCTTCGAGTGGAAGGTCGATACACTGAAAAATAGTAAGAAATGAATTATATATTGAAAAATAAAAATAAATATAATTTAAAGCGGGAAATGGGCTTATGGGTTGGCCCAATACCTTAATAAAAAACCCAAATCCATTATGATATGGATTCCTATGAGGTACAAATGGATATAATGGTTTTAATATACCAAAGGATGCCAATTGTGAAGTAGAATGGGTGTAAAATGTTGAAAAATTAAGGAGTTATAAAAAAAAAATTTGTTTTCAAAACATGATATGGGCTCACGGTTTGGCTCAAATTATTAAAACTCACTCTTTCCTCCAAAAATAAATGGGAAAACCCCCCAAAAAATCAATAATTATAATTAAATGAAAAATAAATTTAAAATAAATCATGGATGTGACACTTATGTACTTAATAACATTCATAAACATAAGTCTCTTTCCAATGGTACAAGATAGAAAACCATAAATAGAATATAATTTAAGCACATTATAGACAATAAACATCTCATTAGTAACATAAAAAACATAGAATAATAATACTGTAACCCTAGAAACTTGGAATTACCACAAGAAATATGTTCATAACTCACTAACCACAGTGTCATTATAAGCACTAAGACATTCCTAGAACACATCTCTACCATATTGTAAATTAATAAATTAAAATAAATGATGTCATACCATTTTGTGATGCCTCGGTATAGGTCCACGTAGTAGTGTTCGGGATAAAGCCACCAGATGATCTCACGTAAACCTCTCCATATATGAGAGGTTTTTAACTTGTGTATAGTTATTAATCCATAAAGTGGGGAGACCATTCCCTCAAATCATACAACATAACAAAAATAACCAAAATCATAAGAAGCATAACATCAGATTAGATATAAAAAAATAAACAAAATATGATAATAAATGGGATAAAGAATTTATATAGTCATATATACATTGATTTTCCACTAGGATGATCCCAAATATAAAAAAAAATATAGCACCTATAAAGTGGACCTAATTTCATCATTGGGACTCACACACCCCATCTCTAAATACCCATTGAGCTACACCAGAATGATCATATGTATATAATTTTATGAACTCAAAAAAATACATAAGGTATGCACGTGCATAAAGGTTACTATATAGGTTTTGATATTTGTATCATAGTATGGAACATTAAAGTTCTCCAAGCATACTTCATCGTATGCATATATACTGAATGGAAAAGAAACATATCAAATAAGTGAATTGGAAATCACGCGATTACTAAGCCACCAAAAATCCCTATGATTAAGGTCATCATGTGGTAAAAAATACACGACAACACCCAATCATACCTGACGATGCCATACTAGAATCCACCTTTTCACCTTAGTTTCTTATTCCACTATACTGATATGGGAAATTTCATTCATCCATAACCCACTACCTATAGAATATGGGAAATTTCATTCATCCATAATCCTCAAACCATCCCTTATCCCTCAAGGTATGTCTATTTGGCTCATCCTAAATCACAACACCACCCATCCCACTGGTTGGTCCTCTACCCAAGCCTTCCCAAAGAATAGACCATTTCATGTAAATAAAACCAATACACACCTAGAAAGTTCCTCTTCCCAATAACTTAAGAATTAAGGAATATTAATCATTCCAAAACAACCTTATAAACTCAATCTAGGTCATCAAGCACACATTCCCATACCTGCATACTCTATAGAGGTCATAGTAACATCAACATATCCCCATAGTCTCTAGGGAAGTAACAATCACACTAAATCATCCCCACATGTTTTTGGGAGGTCATAAGCACACCAAATTATCCAAAAATACTTTTTAGAGTTTACAATCACATGTAATGTAGAAAATTACCACATGAAAAAATACAACTCAATGGATATTAATAGGGTGGTAGTTGCTTGATACTAGTACCCTTGTCAGAACATGTCTTATATCTCCCATCAGGGCATCCAATGCCCCCCAAGACCCATCTGGTTCTCTACTCATCGATAGAATCCTTATCATCACCCATCGGTGAACACAATTCCTAAAGGGTCCTCCAACACAAATCCGAGGGTTTATATCAACCTCATCATCCCTATTACCACTACGTAGAGTCCTTCGTAAGATACCATGCTCAAAACTTGTTGGAATCTTGATTCCAAGCCCCAAAAAAAATCCATAAACAAACCTAGACCCCTTGTAAATTATACCAATAGGTCCCATAAACCCATAAATCAGATAACGACACTCTCCAAGACACCCCATCTGGTCCAAAAATACCCATCCCATTCAAAAAATTCATTAATACCTAGTCCACCATCAAGTGGGTGTCACTTCTCATAACTAAGATGAAAAATTGTCTCACCATTTTTCACAGATCCTAATACTCTAATAGCCATCTAACTATCCCTAATAGAACCAAAATAGAGTACCAACATCTCATCTCACATCTCAAGAAAAATTATTATTTCTCTTCAACCTAACCATCGCTCTTTCCCTATAATGAACCTACCTGGTCTTTCATCTGAACAAACACCTAACCTTACCAACCACAAGCCTGAAGGGCCCAATTCCCATGGTCTATTAAAAAATATATGAGAATCGATGGAAATATCATGGGAATGATATCACCCTTAAATCAAAGTTAACATATAGTAAAATTTCTTCCAAAAATCCATCATGAACCGTCTTTAAAATACATTTACATGAAGAAAAATCAAATTAGTATAAGTGTGATCATAAGAATATTTAGTAGTCCACTAGATGATTAGTAATATGATTACCTTTATTTAAATATCCCATTTAATATTAGTTTAAAATATAGATAGAAAGAAAATGAACTCTCAAACACTTTATACAAAACCAAAATCATGAAATAACTCCTTTTCAAAATGTTTCCACCTTCTTTAAACTAAGAGTAGAATATAAGAACCCAAAACCATTTTATGATCATCAATAAAAACCATTAGAAACCAAATGAGGCCCATACAACCTAAAATAATATTTTTTAATCTGAACCATAAATCAATGATTTTCTTAAACACTCCTTGAAAACCATGAAAAGTGTAAATTCAAAATTCAATGCATAAACAACCATTTAAACTTTTAACACATGTTTATTTAAAAACATTTTTTAAAGAATTACACCTTCTAATTTAAAAAAAATATACTTGAAAAATCATTTTGAAAACAAATTTGAAAATAAAACCCAAGACATAAAATAGAACAAGTGATAATAGTGACCCATCCATCATAAGCATGCCAAAATGGACAAAAGAAATATGGTTATAATAAAAATTCAATGGGTAATGGATGAAATAAAATAACAAAAAATATACCATTTTTCATCCAAAAAATGGTATAGAATCTTTGGAGATATCCTAAGGCACTGGTAATAAAGACCTAAACTAGAAAAAAGGTACATGGACTGTCACTACTGAATTTAACAATGTACTCAGAAATCCCATTAGATTAAACATAAATAAATATCATTATATTACCTTCACTTCCAAGGGATATAAAATTTTTCTATGTCATTTAATGCACTATCCCATGAGTCTAATTTGTGAATTGTTGTTGGGAAACATTTCCTTAGCATCCCACAACAACATATAAGGCCTTTTTCTCATGAAACTCACCTACTATCTATCTAAGAATCCAATAAAAAGTCAATAAATGTGGATAAATTATAATAACATACCACAAGTACAAATAATTTGAAAGTTCTCACACCTAAACTCTTACAACCTCACATGAAGAATACCTGATCATATCCAAGTATAATTATCACAACAAGAACAAAAAATTCAATTTTCCCCTGAGTGTTTATAAGCCACAAATGGGATGACAATCATAAGAGCTCAAAGTAGGGTCTTACACACAATGTAAAATTATATAAAATTCCAAACATGTATTTAAAATATAATTCATGGAATAATGATCCATTTCAAAAACTTTTTCAGAATCCATTGAAATCTCATCTTAAATATCCTTTCAGATTAACTATTTTAAAACACATTGAAAGATAAATAAATAAACTACGTATTATTCAGTTTTTTTTGAAAAATGAGAAAATTCTCCCAAAAATAAATATTTCATTAACAACCTTTAATGGTAAAAAACAACATCATTTAATTTAATTCATGACCCAAATGGGGTCAACCATATCTAAAAAACACACTTTATTAAAATGAATTCATGAATCCTTTTATAATACTTGGAATTCTAAGTAATACATGAATTAAAAGTGAAACTTTAAAAAATAACATTGAAATAACAAATAATCTTTATATATTTAAAACACTATTGTGTAGGTCATTTAAGAAATATAAGAAACCATTGACATATATAATTAAATAAAACCATTTTTAAATGAAAATTTAAAATAAGAAAACCATTCAATTTATAATAAAATGAAGACAAGAATGAATTTCTTTCATATAAATTCCATAAACAATTTAATGATCTGAGTAAGACATCAAAACTCCATTTTAGAACTCCAACCAAATAATGGTTTAGGAATTAAAAGTTACATCTTGGGTTAACCATTTCTAATCGATAGTGGGTGGTCTGAAATGTGTTGCCTCTGATGGAGAACACCCAAAAAAGAAATAGGGGACTTAATTTATCCCTGCAACCCAATGTAATTACGAAATTCTTGTCAAATAGACACCCTAAGGTAAGATCTAATCATAACACCCAAATAGGGATGGAGAAATCATGAGAAGGAATAAAGAGGTAAGTGGAGTCTTTTCCTTTCATATTAGACCAACAATCATGAAGGAATCACATGAAATCACAAACACAATGGGATGATGGATGGTGGGAGGTTTGAGAAAGGGGTCTTGGCCATGGTGGGTGGTTTCATGATGAGTGTGGATGAAATGAAAAAATAGGATATTAAAAACTATTAAGGTAAATTAAGGAAATATAAAAAATCAAATTTATGGGAAACTCACATGGTTTACCTGTACGGTTTACCAAACCGTGTGATAACTGTGCTGCTTATGTTACCTTTAAAAAATAAACCTATTCAGTTACTACTAGTGCCTCACATGGTTTTACTATACATAATAAAACCATTCCAAATAGAACTTTACATGATATACTACAAACACATTGTTGATGAAAGGTTACTCCAAAACATTCTTAAGTAGTGTGATACTCAAAAATTTTCATAAAAAAATAATTTCAAGGAAGAAATTACTTGATTTTTAAATAATCCAAAATAAAATAAATAAATACAAAATAATCTCCATAGTGACACATCAATTTTCATAATTTTCCCCATCGATCCACTTTCTTCACCTATAAAGCCTCAACTCAAAGTTGAAGAAAATAGAAAAAAAATTAAAAGTGAAAGATTAAGGTAAAAGAGATTTCCTAAAACAACCAAATAAGTCCTAAAAAAACATAGAACAACCTCAAAAGAGATCCAATCTACAAATATTCAAAGGATCTAAGCAGACATATACCTAAAATAGGCCTCTTAACCATTTAAAAATGATCTAAAATGGACGATATATGACAAAACCTTTTCTAAAAAACTAGTGGACATCACCAAACCACCTCATTCTAAAAAATCTATAAAATGAGGTGATGAGGAGCCTTTGGCCACAACCAACCACATAACAATATCCGACCCACAAAGTGAGAACCAAATTGAGAAACTTCAAAAAAGAGTACAAGTAAAGGTCACTAAATTCATGGAATACTAATTCTAAAGAGAGTAATAACTAGGGACACAACTCACTTAGAAATGACATGGATCTAACCATTGGTTCAAAGATAGAATAAAAGGGTACTTTAGTTTATACACTTAAAATATTATCCCCTAGTGATTCAGATAGAAAAATAAGATTGGCGGAACCCACAGTCAATCTATAACCATACCATACCTACCCATGCACACACCCTTAGGTTTCCCTTTTGTCCAATCCAAAAATCCAGAACCCAAACTTGGTCTACACCATATAAAATCACAATAGAGACCACGAGTAATTAGGAATTGTGTTCCAAAAAATAACCACTACTAATAACGAGCAACATAAAAAGGAACCTGAAGAAAAACATAGGAAAAATATTTCCTCACGCCACTACTTCTCCAGATTTACTGATTATAAATTCCAAAATATATCCTTATCTATAGGGAAATGATAAAAATTACAAAGGATATATCAATAAATGACCACCTAATTGACCTCAATCATTTCCAAGAATGTTGACCTGCACTAGTCTAACCATCTAGCATAGTCTCATAGGTCTAAAACACTATACGTATATGATTACTAAGATATCCACTAGAATACATCATTTTTGATAAATTCCAGACACTCCACTAAGATAGGAAAACAATACATGACACTCCATTTGGATTCATGGACGTCGTATACCAAGAGGATGAAATTTTTTATGAATACAAACACTCTACCATTATAAAAGGCCATTCTTGGTTTCTTATAAAAAATAAATACGATATATAACTCAACCTTTTCATGCCTCCTATATCATGTTAAGTTGTACTAAAATCAAAAAATGGAAAAAATCCAATAACATGATTTTTTAAAACAAGTACAACTCATTTAAAACCATTTAACCCTTATAAAAGAATCCCAAAAGATCATTTCTTAAACCAAGTCACTATAAAAAACAAGAAGATATTTCTATAAAATAAATATGGATACAATTTTACAATTTCAACCTCAAACCCTAACACAACATAGTTAATTAAAAACATTCCAAAAAATTATTTTAAAATA
Organism: Viscum album; assembly: GCA_963277665.1. Classification (NCBI taxonomy): domain Eukaryota; kingdom Viridiplantae; phylum Streptophyta; class Magnoliopsida; order Santalales; family Viscaceae; genus Viscum; species Viscum album. The sequence goes on along the minus strand of OY728121.1, from coordinate 1,397,842,656 downwards.
AATATCAATTATTTTTAAAACAATAACACCATTCCATATTTATTATTTCAAACTTACACTTTTATTTGAATCAAATTTCTAACCATTTTCCCATCTGAAAACATGAAAAATGTAAAACACAGTCATTCCCCAAAACCGGGTTTTGAAATTTTACTGAATTCCCTTAAAATAGGAAACCCACCTTTTAAAATTATCATTTGAGTGAAAAATACTCACCAATTTAAAGCTTTAAAATCATGGTGTGTATTTAATTATAAATTCAATCATGCTTAAAAAATTTACAAATTCAAAAAATCTACATCTAGTTTAAAACAAAAACACTTTCCATATTTCCTAATGAAATCAACTACTTCAAAACATATCATGAAACAAATTTAATTTTATAAAAATGACCTAAACCCTTATTTTAAATAAAAAACATTTTCTCATGAAATCCACTTTTCATACAGACAAAACCGATTTCACGTCACACATGAAATCACCTAAAAAATAATAGAACAAGACAATACAAAAATCCAATCCAATGATTCAAATGTATCATAAAAACATGATGACTGCTTTCCCAATTTCCAAAGACATTGGGAAATACAAGAATAATGGGGTCTAAAAAGATGAACTACCCTAGATGTGAAACCCTTATTTTCTTGGCCACATTATTGAAGACCATCAACCAATAGTGTATTGGTCCCTAGAATAGGTCCATAATCAAGTTCTTAGTTTCTTCTTTTTATTTTAGGCCCTATAATAAATCCTTATGCACTTATTATCTCTCTCATCTCCATTATAAAACACCATTTACAACCCTCAAGGAAACTCATCTAATGCTAATTATGATGAAAACCAAAAACATTGATAATCAAAATAAAATCCCAAATTCTGAATTCAAATTGGACTTCCCTTGGAAAATCGAGGTTTAGGGCATGTATTGGATAGATTGTTCCTACATACACCTATATCCTAAGTTCCATCAAAAAATTCCAACTCAATTCTATCATGACACCCCAAATAACTAGAGGCATACTCATGAACATAGGATCCCACTTTAGAACACTAGATACGGGATAATTTATAATGAACCAGCCCAAGATACCATCTTAATAAACACCTATCCTATAATGGGACTGAACAATATGTTATTCCCAATCCTCATGGACTGGAAACTAGTGATTGGGCATCAAAGGAATATTCTTTTGAATGATTTCTATAATAAATTAGAGTTAAAAAACAACAAAAATCATCTCAATAATCTGGAATGACCATCTTGAATTTGGACAACCATGAAAAAATCAAATAAGTAGAAATAAGAAAATAAGTTAGTATTACAATTTCAAAAATTTAAAGTAAATTCAATCCATCCACCCAGAATTCAAACTTCCTCTCCTACTACCGTATTTGAGTTCCACTATGAAATCTTTAGAAATTGCGAAATCTTCCAATAGCCATAACTGTAACCAGTAAAGACATACTTGGATAATGCATAAAAGAAAGAAAAATAAAAAAAATAGATCAAACTATTTGTGACCAGAAGACACCATATAATCCCAATACAATAAACACACTAAAATTGTCCATAAGATGAATCATAACCTTCAACTAAAATATAGTATAAGCATGATCCTATGAATACTCTGTTTGAAACCACACACCTTCACACATGAAAACCCATTAATTTAAGATCCCATTTAGAGCTAGTTTGAAATATATATTCAATGAATATGTTTTATCACACAATTTAGATAAATCTAGTATCAGGCCATATTTGATTTTAAAAAGATTTCCAACTTCATTAATAGAATATAAGAAGGTATGAACCCTAAACCATTTTCCTAACTATGATAAAAACTTTTTTTCAGATGGTTATTATATATCCTTAAACAATATTTATGAATCTATACCCTAAATAGAATATTTTCTTTAAAAATATTTGAGAACCAAGAAATAAGGACATTTAAAAATCCATGCCCAAAATAATCTATTTATTCCTTTTTATCGAGATTACTATTTTAATGCCTTTCTCAAACAGAAACATTTTACCATTTAAAATAAACAACAATTTACAAATAATTTCAAAAAAAAATTAAAAAGCAAACCCGATCCATAAATTTGAACAAGTAAAAATAAGCACCCACATATCCTTAGCATGTCAAAATGGACACAAGGAAAACAGTTCCAATAAGAAATAAATGGGTCGGGGAAGTAATCAATGAAAAAGAAAATCCACAAATTAAACCTAAAATGGATATAAAATCTTGATAAAGGTCGTATGGTAGTAGTAATACATATGTGAACTAGATATTATGAACCTAGACTAACACTAATGAACATTTACACATCCCTAGTAGTAATGTTATACTTTTCAGAAATAAACTTCTTGGGATCTTATTCACTACCAAAACCTATAAAATTTTCTGAGCTTCTATAAACTTCTATCCACTCGACTTAACTGAAGCGGAAAATCTATAAATAAGTCCCTTGGTAGCCCATTTACAGACACTGGGAATTTCTCTCATTCCGGACACCAACTATCTACCAATGATTATCAAGAAAATACAAATGGAGGTGAGAAATGGATAATCACGTACCACATGTATAAATAATTTAAAAGTACTCATAGATCATATCCTACACCCTCATAATTGGATTTCTTGTTCACATCAATGTATAAACATGACAACATGTGCAAAAAATTCCCAACATCCCATGATGGGTTATAAACCCAAATCGAAAAAATAACATGGGACCAAATGATAGTCTCAAACACTTTATTAAATTATTTAATGTTTTAAGCATTCCATTAAGAAACAACACATGGATTGTTAAGCCACTACAACCAATTTTTCAATACTTCTTGAAATATCAATTGAAACATCTTTAAAATCATCCATTTTAAAAACACATTGGGTGAAAATTAAATACCAACCCTATTGTCTAATTTTTTGGAAGTCAAGAACATCTTTGAAAAATCATATTTTATTAAAAATTATTTAAGGTCTAAAATTTCACCCTAAAGTATAATTCAGGATATAAATGGGGTAAAACTATTTTTAAACCAAATAAATTATTCAATTTAGTTTTTGACACATTTTTACAATACTTATCATTCCATTTAATACATGAAATTCTATGTAAAATCCTTAAATATCACTTTAAAATCCCAAATAATATTTTTAATTTTCAAAAACAATTTCAAATATTATCTTGGAAATATTTGAAACCATTGTAATGTTCATTTAAAAAAACCATTTTTAAACCAAGAATTAAAGTTGGAAAAACCTTCGATTTATAATAAAACCAAGATAAGAACTAATTTATATCAAATAAATCCATCAAACCATTTATTAATTTGAGTAAGAAATCAAAATATAAATTTTTAGCACCATGAAATCAATGATTCAAGAATTAAAATTTAAGGGATGGGAAAACTTACCTCAAATTGGTGCAATATGGCTTGAAATTCATCACCTATGGTAGTGAACTGCAAAGGAAGAAATAAGAGAACCATATAAACCATACACACCAAAATAATCCCAAACCATGGATAATATTTCTACTATAGGTTTCTTGAGAATTATAAGACCATGAAAGAGTAGGATAAAATATTTGAATAATTTGGGGAATATGGACGACATGCCTTTACCATGGTGGTTCTACCAATAATTACAAAGGGAATTTGTTAAATCACTAATGAGAAAGGAGTCTATAGTTGGGGAGCCATACGTAAGGTTTATCATCCATAGGGGGAGGCCATGTAATGAGGGATGACGAATGGGGGAAATAACATATTAAAAATAATTATAGGAAAATTTGGAAATTAGACAAAATAAATTATTAAGAAACTCACACAGTTTAATTGAATAATTTACGAATCCATGCAGAGACCATGATGACTACGCTACCTAAAAATAGACCTAAAAATTTACTCATATGTAATTTCTTGGATTAAATACCCATGCACAAACCATTCCAAATGGAACTATCGACTTCATACTCCAATTTCATGGTGTCCACACTATTACTCCTTATTGTGCATAACCTGGGAGAAACTTAAAAACTTCCCCAAAATTTTAAATTCCTAGATAAGAATTTATATAGCTTAAAATAATTTATAACTAAATAAATTAATACAAAAAAAAACTTCCCAGTTACATAGAGGGTTTCATATTCCCATTGGTGACACAGTCTCTGTGTGCTTCTAAATTAATGTAGTGATAAATAGCACTCACCCTGAGCATTAAAGGCCCAAAAAACACCCTTTCTCTTCACCTAGTCCACCCTCATTCTTATCCATTATACATGAACCCATATAACATGCGAACAATAGGAAATAATGTTTAAAAGGAATATGATCTTGTATTAAAGGGAACCCCTAACTTTATCATGGTGTTACCATCTAAGTGATGTTTTACATCATCTTGATCAAGACCATCTATTCCTCATATGAGATCGTTATTTTTCAAAATCTTTGAGAACCACCATCATGCGGAAATTTCAATAATATCCCACATAAGTTCTATAAAATACTTTTTGGAATATCATGTGAAAAACCCATATCTTGAGTCCCCCTAATTAACCAAAAATTTCATAAAAAACAAAATATAAAATTAGGTTAGTGACTTACCTCAACCAAAGATGCTTCCAATACTGCATAGACATCACCTTGGTTCATCCTCTAGCCACCATGTAAGAAATCCCCATATGAATTGTATGATTCCATAATGATCTAGTAGTTATAGAATCAATAAAATATTTTGAATTAGTAAAGTTAATACAAAATGATTTTAACCAAGAAAAAATGAATAATGCAGGAAGTTCTTACTTTTAAACACAATAAAATCACAATCGAGATCTAGGGGTAGAAGGGAAGAAGGGTGAGGGAGGAACTGGCCAAATAACCTTCCTCGTAAGTGCATTATAACCAAAAAAATTGTTCATGACCCCTTTTTTAAAATGAATCAGGTGAATTTAATAGTGTGAACTGATGTTTGATGCCATGAACTATCTAGGCAAGTGGTTTCCCATTGTATCAAATTTTCTTTCCATGAATCCATACATCAAACCATTTATTGAATGTGATAACTTCTTTAAACACCCATGATGTAACACCCCATCCCAGATCACCAGGTCTAATATAGAGTACTATATGAACTCATGTGTTCCTAACCATATGAATGAGGTTTTCACTATAAGTAAAGGAATAAACAACATAGTGGGGATATTATTCCCTCAATATTAAAAGCTATATTACACAATCATAATAAAATATAAATAACATCCTAGAATAAAATTTCAGAATAATAATGATAAATTCTATATCAAATTTCCTTCCGGGTATCATAGAGTCAGATAAAAAATAATCCAAAAGGCTCCCAATGTGGAAGGATAACCATGGTATAAGAAAAAATAAAAAAATAATAAATATGAACACCATGAAAATCTATCTTGTGTATATCCTAGTAATGCCTCTGAACTCCAATCTTTATATCCTTAGACACCTCGTACTGTGCCCTTTCTCTTTCATGGGTTTCCAATCATAAGGTTTTCATACCGAATGAGATACCCTTTTAAGGTGTGAGTACAAACGAATTAGGATTCTAAGAATTCATCCATAACAAAAGTTCACATGCATAAGAGGTGTGTTCAATGATAATAAACAATCATGCCAGAAAACAGTCACCAATCTTGTGCTGAGTGGTTATGTGTGGACCAAGCCACCAAAAAAACATGCCATACATGATCTGGCTATATGATAGAAATAAATCATAATTGAAGTCTTTAACTAGGGTCGCCCAAAAGGCTAAAACATTTATCTCACAACATCTACAAGGAGAATGAGTGTTAGTTTGGGCCACATGGACCTCTAGTCCCAACTCTATCATAGGTTAGGAAAAAAGGCCATCGTACCCTATATCCACATCTGGTGAGATCCTGAGGTTTTCATATCTGGGTACTACCCCAAGCTAGACCGAAATATATACCCTTTGTATGGGTTATCCATCATCATTGTTATATTCCACCCATTCTGCCCCGCTAAAGGATTACTAAGTCACAATGATCCACTTATCACATGCTATTGTAAGGAAATCCTCCGAGGTCCACACATCACACACAATAATAAATAACACATATGTGAAAAATATAACATATCAAGATAGATGTTTTTTGGACACATGCAAACACCCAAGTGATTAATATCAAACATGGGTCTCATAGCTTCACACAAACACACTCACATGTGAAAAATGTAAAGCATGGGTCTCACCTGCTACTTAAGAAACATATTCAATAAAAAAGAGATAGGTAACACATTCTATACGTTAAAACACATGTGATCACTATTAAATAATACACATTATAAAAGGTAAATTTATGTCAAGTAACTTCATACCTGAAGATAATTTATACCATTGTCAAGATTCACCAAGTACTGATTCTGAAATTAATTCCACGCAGCAACAAGATGAAACTCACGTGCCATGGATTCCTATAAATGATTCCAACCCAATAAAAAAGGGTTATATAATGGGATTCTAGAATTTAAAGGTGAAGTAGTCTTAGATTTAATTCAACTAACCCAATGAGATCTTCCATCAATGGTGGATCAAGATCCACTTAATGAAAATATAAGAATTATCTTTATTTGGATTCATATCCTTCAATAATCCAATAATTCACTATTAAATCATAATAGTGTGTATATATATATATATATATATATATCTAAGAGAGAATAAAACTATGACTAGTTCCACATGATATGAGGATATCAAGGAATAACATGAAAATCATAGATACATCGTTCACATACCTTGAAATACCTAGGACCAATGGATCAGAATCCATCAAAATTAGAGAATGGAGGTAGGTAATTTTCCAATAATTGATATTGGAGTCCCTAGGTTTAATTTTCATAGGTGCGTGAGAATTAATGAGTGTTTTTTAGTGTATTGGTCTTAAAAACCAATTTTTATGTTAATTATACCTCACAGATGGTTTTTTCGTATGGTTTCCCAAACTGTACACAAAATTTCCATGGATTTATTCCTCTTCTGGGAACCCATATGGTTTATCCAGATGGTTTGGTAAACTCTTCACCAACTATAATCCACCCAGTGTCCTTATCCAAGTAATCTATATGGTTTAATGGGGGAAAACCACACAGTTTCCTCTATTTGTGTACCAATATGCACCCCATTTGGGATCTAAAAAACCCTTCAAAATACTGTAATTAACTTGACACTTCACCCAAAAAAATAATAGATAAAAAACTATTAAAAAGGGATAAAATTAATTCATAAAGTATCTAATTTTTTTTGCTATTATAATCTTCCCCATTAATAGGTTCTCATCCTCAAGAAGTGTCTCTAGTGTTTCTATTCAAGAAACTCAAGCCATTAATCTTGTACATCAGATTCCCAATTCTAAGTCTCTACCTAAATATGTCCAAGTTTCCATAGTAATCTAACGAATGGAATTACAATTCCTTGAAAAACTTCTCACTCAAGTCAATTTTTTTCACCAAGCACTCCCCAAACAATACATCAAGATCCAGCTCAAAATCCATGAGTTTGATCACATGAGAAATATCAAACATGTACTTCCAAAGTAGATAGACATAGCACACATAATGCATAAATTTATATTATGGAAGAATATTCAAATCGTATTCCACTATCCTGATATGCTCATTATCCTTGAAACATTCAATAAATCATATATCAAGCTTCCCTTTATTCAATAAATATCAACACCTTAATCGAGAAATATCCATTAAGAGAACTCATCCACCCACAAAAAACTCCATAGATCTCCTATTCTTATCACCATATGATCTGTGTCTTCTATGAGAGGTGAATAAATCCTTTTGGATAAAATAAACTCTATGGGAGGTTTATTTTAAAATGTTATTCCACATAAATACTACCTCCCCTATATCATGCCAACATTGCGGTGTGAAACATAACTATGAATAAAGATCCATAAGAGGTTCAATCTGAATCAAAGCTTAAAAGATTTTCTTTTATGTGAACTAAAAAAAGATATGTGATCATCCCAAGCTCTATTGAAGTATATAATTCATGATCATAGCATATCCTATAAAATCCATATTGTCCTATTTGACTGTACTTCCATCTTTGAATGATATGTTTTACTCAGTTTCAGTTGGATCCCATAGCCTTGTGCAATCCCTACATAAACCCCAATGTGAAACATGTTGTCACGAACCAAGAGAGGTCGCCATCCAACCCGACACCTGACCTGATCCATGGCATGGCCTGAAGGGAATTTCTGATCCTCATGGGCTAGCACAAGTTCCCAGGTATCAAAAAAATACATGAGAATGATTTACCCGAAATAATAAACAAAAAAAACTAACTACTTTAATGGAAAGAAATTGAATCTACAAAAAAACCCTTAAAACAATTCATATTTAAAGTTTTATAACTTGAACCAAAAACTCAAAATAAATAAAAAAAAGTAAAAACTAAGTAATGCGACATACCTCAAGTGACCACGTGGGTTACCACAGAACATAAACCACACTTTCTATAAGGGCGATCCAAAACTAGACCTTGAAACTCAAAATATAAAGTAGTTGTTCGCACTGAGATGATGAAAAGGAATGCCAAAGTACAAAAAAATCCCTATGAAATTACCCTAAAAAAGATACCAAAAACATGATAGTTTTATAATTGGGCATAATAAAATAATATTTCTAATTCTTTTCAAATTCAAGTAACATGCTTGAATTTTCAAGAAAAAAAATCTCTTTCACTTCCTTTTCAAAAATAGTTTCTAAGAATGCATTAAGATTTCAAAATGAAATAAAACCAATTTAGATTAATAATATGGTTTTCACAAAATAGGGAACCAACATGAAATAATCGAATTGAAAATAATATCACAAGCACCAAGAGAAATCCATAAGAAGCAAGTGTTATTGGAGGCCTAGGATCCTCAAACCTCAGTGAAATGTGGAATTGGAACCATAGTGTACTATGTTCTCATGCACGAGACACTAGTAGGGAACACACTCATAACCTAGTGGACTCCAATCAATCATCTTTATGTTTAGTTAGTTTTGTAAGCGCCCATACTGCTAAATTAAACTGGGACAAACCACTTTCATTTCATCTAGTGTACTAGTCGTAGTCTTCCCACCTAGATACATTGATTTTCCATGTGCTCAATTTCTATTGGTGGTGAGTTTTATCAAAAAGTAAAGACACACACAAACACACATCACATTCTTTATCTAAAAACTTTCTAGTTTTCAACACTGACCTCCCCCCTTTAGCGCATCCACTTTTTTTCAAAAACACACATCATTTCATAATAATATTCACTAGGAACATATAAAAATTAATACATTTAACAAAAAAGGGTTTTCCTTTATCATAAATCACTCTTAAAGTTAAAAATGGGATTAATCACTTATATTGAGTAATTTTCATTTTAAAAACACAACCACCCAACATCTTTAAGCTTCCAAAATAGTTTGAAAGCATAGATAAAAAAACAAGTTGCTACATATTTAATGAAAGATTAAAACCATACGTAAATACGATTCAATCCTTTAAAAAAATGAAACTACCCTTTAACCTTGAGTTCACACCAAAACCCATTTTGGAAATCACTTTGGAACCTATTTGGAAAATAAACAAGCCATTTCACTTTTACAACAAACCAGATGAAAGATAAAACGTCTTTGGAAATACCCACAACACGTTCAAAACATCAAATAAATCACTTTTCAAGAAATAAAACCATTTAAATATATATATATATATATATTTCATATTCATTTCATGTATAATTATAAAAAATATTTTTAATAGAATGCCAATCAATTAGAGATATTCTAATTAAAGGTTAGGGAACATGGAACATATCTCAAGACAGGCAACTTATGATGATGGAAGCCTAAGAATACTTTACCTACACACATATACATTTTCATATATATATATATATAACCTTTGACCCAAGTACATATTCCCCGCAGCCTGAGGGTATATGTGCAAGGAGGAATACATATATGAATGCTTACCCATATATATACATATATGAATTTGTCACAGATGACCAAAACCCACACGACGATGAACAAAACACCCTAAAATGATGCAAGGGAGTCTAATAACTACAAAAGGCTCCAAATAAAACAAAATTGAAAAAAGAAACAAGAGAAACCTCACCCTAAAAACGTTTACCCCCACCTGCATAGATTCTCAAATTAACATTTTGTATTACAAGAAAACACACAACATGGTTAATATTCCCAAATGATTCATTTTCCATAGAAAATATCCATTTAAATATACATACACCTGAAAAAACATTAAAAAACACATCCCCCACCTACCAAACAACCCAAAAAACCCTTCCAACTATGTTTCACATTCCAAACACCAATTAAATAAACAATTTCTCAATTTATAAAACATTTCACATGAATATCACAAGCCTTCACTTAAAAACACACAAACTTCATTTAAAAAACCCTTTTAAAAGAAATTCCACATCCCAACCCTTATAAAAACCCATTCTTACCCCATAATCAAACTAAAGAACACATACATGAACTCAAAAACATATTAAATTAATCTAATGATGTTAGGGTTAGGAAGAACCGACATTGGGTGTCAAAAAATCTAACACTCCATGAGAAACTTCAATTTATATCCAATCAAAATAAAAAAAACTCAAAATAGACTCTAAATCAAGAATTAGGACAAAAAAACCATGATAATTGACCCCCAAAACAAAATAAACACTAACTAAAAACCCTGAGGAGAGGGAACAAAGGTTACCCATTTGGTTCACACTTGCTGCGAAGGATGAGGAGTGACAAGGGGGTCCGAGAGGCTGTCGCACTTGGAGGGGATGCTAGAAAGGAGGTGCGATAAAACAAGGTGAAGCCGGTTGGGATTTTTACCAGCTAAGCCTTCACGGAAAGGGAGAGGGTGGCATGCAGGGCCGGCTGGCCGAGCAATGCGAGGGTGCCGGAGTTGGGAGGGATGTCGGTGATGGGGGTAGAAGGGGAGGTGAGGCACGATGGGTAGGTGGGGGAGATGGGGGAAACATGTGGTAGGGTTATAGGGGGATATAGGGGAGACAAAAGGTAGAGAGGTAAGGGGGAAAATTGACTTTTTTTTTGTTTTAACCCTAATTAACACATAATAATTATAATTTAATTAACAATAATTATAATGATAATAATCTGAAATTGAATCATTATCAATAATAATGATATTAATGATATTCAAGAAAATAACATAATTAAAACATTAAAGATAATAATAATAATAATAATAATAATAATAATAATTACCATTATTATTATTAATAAAATAATTATTAAATTTCATTTTATTTCCCTTATTTCACTTTACCCCTGTTTTATTATTCATTTCAATTTTATTTATTTGACTTGAACATTGGGTATGCCACACGGTGACTTGGGCGAAGCTGCGTGTGGATTCAACCGTGCCTTACTCATGTGCAGGATGATTCCAAGGCCAAAATGTTCCTTTATCAGCAAAAATTAAAAAATTCAATCGGACTCGGCCTACACCTTGATGGAAAATTCAAATTCAGATAAAATTAGAAAATAAAGTTATTTCAAAAGTTCAAGTGTGACAATTATCCTCACCATAAAAGCTTTTTGCCCACGGAAATCCACAATGAGACATAGAAAATAGGACCAGTACTCCCTCTCAACTCAAAGAGGATCCCAACATCATCACAAAGGAGAAGCAAGAACACTGACAAAATAGTGAAAATACCTTCAAAAAATACTATGGGGGTCCCAAAATGGACTCCCTGCCAAGTGGTGACCGCCCCCAAAATCTAAAACATCTCCAGTTCAGGTGTAACAATTCTCCACAATGGTGGGGAGGGAATGGCCCAACTACCTGGGCATCAAAACCACAGCCAAAGACAATCCAACATATTCACATCCCTGGATGAGAGCTAATCAAAATTGAGACCGATTTACCCAAACATGCCCCATAATGACCACTAAAAGAGAATACATCCATTAAGACACAACAACCGGGACATTAAGGTAATGATATGACCACACCTCCTCATAGCCACGAGAGACCTCACACACCCAAATGGGTCACTCACAATGAAATATATATAGGAAATGATTTAAACTGCTTTCACCTTCAACACTAATGATTAAAACAAGGATAGGTACCATATTCTATTGGGGTTTCTAACCATGAACCTGATTCACTTTGAGGCCTTTGGTTGGAGCCCTGATGTTTGAAGCAACTCCTTCCTCGTAGTCATACATTGAATCCTTCCGAACATAGCTTCTCCTTTTGGTGCCATAGGAAACCACAACGCCACCGAGACAACACCAATAGACACAACACACCCTGATATCCAACTACTCAATCATGAATCATCCCCCAAAATAGGGGTTTATATGATGTACATGCATCACCTATTCACCTTCACCAAGAAACTTCAGATGGAAAGATTCACGACAAATAAACCCCATTTGAATAGAAAAATTAGAACTACCCAAGAGGAGGGAACACTCCTATCAAAGCAGGCATTCTTGGAGGATTCTAAGAAATCAAATATTTTACTTCAAAGAGAACACACACTGCAAGACGTCACCAAACATGACCCTCACTGTTGATGAAAGGACTACAATGCCTTTCAAGACACTAGTTAGCAGCAATTACTCTGAACTGCCTTAACAGTTCCTCACTGGAATTCCTTTCACCATTTCCTTGGGGTGACTTCAGTCACAATGATCTAAAACTTCATACTCTATGAATCAGACAACTTAAAGACGACAAAAATCCATTCAACTACCCTCACATCTGTAGTCCCTCTATGATAGGATCTACTTAACTGAATAGGAAAATGAGATATACTTAAAACTAACACTCAAAAGGTAAAGTCCTTACTTTGATCAACTGGAGCGCCAACCAATGGTGAATTTCCCATGGCTACACATCAATTGCCTGTTAACTCTTTATGGATTCATACACTATCCAATAAGGAAAACTACTGACCCAAAAAAACTTGTTCGTTCATCAAACAAACCAAAATAAAACACTTAAAGAATATAGAAACCATTGTAGAGGCCTCCCAAAATAATTCTCGAGATATACCACTAACCAATACCTCAAATTAACTTAACAATGAAACACATACATGGAACATAATCCAAACAAGAAAGGTTTCCAAAACTCACAACACCCCACCTCAAGATTCCCAAAACTCAAAAGGTCACACCACACAACTATGGAACATCAATGACACCTCATCTGATGTGAAAATTCACCAATGGTACCTAAAGGGCAATGCACATGCATGCTCTGATGCCAAATGGGAACCAATTCACATTCCACATATGTCCCATGAATGTGGTCACCCATGAAAGTACCTGTGGTGAGAACAAAATTCTTTGCATTTTTCAAAACAAAAATCGACCCACACATCCTCTTTTCAAAATCACTATTCACAAAATTGAACCCATTTTGAATCTCAAAAATATTTTAGAAAAAACCATTCATGCATATGATAATTCATTTTAAAAGCATTCATATCAATTATTAGACATTTCATCCTATTCAAAACACCTTTAACTGGTTTAAAAAATTCCATTCAAAACAGATTTTCAAAACCCAACTTAAATTTATCTATGATTCCCAAACCATCTAGTTTGTAAACCCACAAGTCTCAATTATAAAAATCCAATATCATTTTACCCAAAAACTATTTCATAAAAATCCACATTTCTAAAATCTTATTCAAAACATTTCTAAAAACACATGTTCCACCACTTTGAAAATCATGTAATTTCACTGAAAAATCCAGATTTCCTAAATTTCAAAATAGAGGTTTTCAAAAAATTTCCAAAATCCAAAGGAAACAAGACAACACAATAGGAATTTAGTGAAAGTGGGTGACTTAGACATATGGTTGGAATCCATACACCAATCACTCTACCATCATGGAGAGCATACTTGGGAAATGTCCTTGACTCCACATGGCTTTACAAGACCTGTGATTTCGATGTGACCATTGAACCTAACCCCTTTTAATTTCCCCCCAAAAAGATTAACCATAAGGACTAAAGACTCAGGAAAACCTAAAATCACCCTGGTAACTCATGTCCCTCCATGAGGTGTGCTGGATAGACACCTTACCCATATCTAGAACATCGATATCTGACAACCTTAACTCTTGTATACCCTAACTCTTCAAAAAGGAACACGACCCAAGAGAGCCGACCAACTTTGATAACATTTTTTCACTAACCAAGACTGGTCTGCATCCAACATAAAGCTAGACCCAGTCCTTGGCAAGGCCCAAAGGGCATTACCGATTCCTCACGGGCTAGTACAAGTTCCTGAGGTTCAAAACAATACATGGGAATGATTTACCTGAAACAATAAATATAAAACAACTAACTACATTATCAGAAAGAAACTAAATGTACACATCCAATAGGCCCTTAACACATTTTAGATTTAATTTTTTATAACTTGAACTAACAAACCAAAAGAAACGACAAAAAGGGAAAAAGAAAGTAATGAAACATACCTCAAGTAACCTTGTGGGTCACAAAAGAACATAAAATTCACATGCTGTTAGAGCGATAAAAAACTAGACCCTAAAACTAAAAAGATAAAGTTGTCATGTACACTGAGATAGTTAGTAGGAATGCCAAAGTTCAAAAACTCCCCTTTACCTTGCCTTTAAAAAGAAACCAAAACGTGCTAGTTTGAAAATAGGATATAACAAAATAATGTTTTTCATTCATTTAAAATTCAAGTAACAAGATTGAATTTTCAATAAAAACATTTATTTTACACTTCATTTTCAAAATAGTTTCCAAGAATGCATTAATATTTCAAAATTAATGGAGAGAAATTTAGATTAAAAATATGGTTTTCCCAATAGTAGGAACAAGGATTAAATAACTGAATTAAAAAACATATCACAAGAACCATGGAAAATCTCTAATCATATAGTGTTAGTTTGGAACATAGGATCCCTATACCTCAGTGAAACATGGCATAGGTACCACAAAAAACCGCGTTCTCATGCACGGGCCACCAGTACGGAACACAGTCATAACCTAGTGGTCTCAAATTAGTCATCATTATATTTAGTTAGTGTTTTAAATTCCAATCCTTGTAGATGAAACCGGGAAGAACCACTTCCATATCTTCTAGCGTAATCGTCTTAGTCCTCCCTCCTAGATACCCATATTTCCCATGCACTCCATTTCAATTGGTGGTGAGTTTTATCAATAAGTAAAGATACACACACATCACATTATTTATCTAAAAATATTCCACTTTTCACCATTTACCTCCCCCCTTAAGTGTGTCCCCTAGTTTTTCAAAAAAAAAATCATTGCACAAGCCTCTTCGCTAGGCACATATAACAATTCGTACATTTAACATACACATCATTTTATAAAGTAAGATTAAAAGACTTAATAAGGGTTTTCCTTTTTCAAAAATCATTCTTAAAGTTCCAAATAGTCTAAATAACTAACAAGGAGTAATTTTCATTTTAAAAACATAATCACCCAACAAATTTAATTTTCTAAAAAAGTATAAAATCTTAGCTAAACAACAATGGCAGTACATATTTAATTCAAGCTAAAAACCATACTTAAAAATGAAGCAATCCTTTTAAGAAAATCAAACTACCCTTTAACCTTGAGTTCACACCCAAAACCATTTTGGAAATCACTTTGGAACTTATTTGGAAAATAAACATGCCATTTCACTTTTAAAACAAACCGGCCGAAGGACTACACTTCTTTGGAAATACCCACTTCACGTTCAAAACATCAAAGAAATCAATTTTCAAGAAACAAAACAATTTAAAGACACACACACACACACACATATATTGAATATGCATTTCATGTAGAAGCAGAAAACACATTTTTAATAGAATACCAAGAAATTAAAGAAATTCTAATTTAAGGTCAGGGCACAGAGAACTTACCTCAATAAACGCAACTCATGATGATGGAAGCCCGTGACTACTTCACCTACACACATATACATTTTCTTATATATATATATATACACCCTTTTATTCAAGTACATACTCCTCGTTCCGTGAGGGAATATTCACAAGTATGATATACATATATACATGCTTACCCTTGTATATAAATATAGTTCTTTGTTTCTGATGATCAAAACCCAAACTGCGATGAAAAAACACCATAAAATGATGCAAGGGAGTCTAACAACTACCAAAGGCTCCAAATAAAACCATATTGAACAAATAAAGAAGAGAAACCTCACGCTAAATACTTTTACCACCACTTGAATAGTTTCTCAAATTCCCTTTTTATATGACAAGAAAACACACATCAAGGGTAATATTACCAAATGATTTATTTTCCATTGAAAATCTCCATTTTAATATACACACACCAAAAAATACATTAAAAAATACATCCTGAACATACCAAACAACCCAAAAAACCCTTACAAACAGGTTTCACATTCCAAAAACCACTTAAATAAACAATTATCAATTTGTAAAAGATATCACATGCATACCAAAAGGCCTCACTTCAAAACAAACTTCACTTGAAAAAATCATTTTAAAAACAATTTCACATTCCAACCCATCTAAAACCCCATTCTCACCCCATAATCAAACTAATGAACACATACTTGAACTCAAAAAACATATTAAATACATCTAATGATGTTATGGTACAGAACCACCTACCTCAGGTGTTGAAAACTCCAATAATCAGTTTGAAACATCAATTTATTTCCAATCAGACCACAAAAAACTCAAAATAGACCATAAATCAAGAATTCAGATAAAAAACCATGAGAATTGAACCCTAAAGAAAATGAACACTAACCAAAAACCCTAAGGAGTAAAAAAGGTTAACCAGTTGGTTCACACTTGCAGCAAAGGATGAGGAGTGGAAAGGGGGTCCGGGAGGCTGTTGTGCTAGGAGGGGGCTACTGGAAAGAGGAGGTGCACCAAAACAAGGTCACACTGAAAGGGGGTTCCGCACCAGCTGAGGCTTCACTGGAAGGGAGAGGGAAGCGCATAGGGTTGGTTGGTTGGGTGGTGCGAGGGGCCAGAGGAGGGAGGGACGTCGGTGATGGGGGTATAAGGGGGGGTGAGGCATGATGGGTAGGAGGGGGGAGATGGGGGTGATGCGATGTAGGGTTATATGGTGAGATTGGGGATGACAATGGTAGAGAGGCAAGGGAAAAAATGGATAATTTTTTTTCTTTTAACCTTAATTAACACATAATAATGATAATTTGACTAATGATGATGATGATGATAATAATAATAATAATAATAAATTGAATCATTATCAATTATAATTATATTAATGATATTCATGATAAAAATATAATTTAAACATTAACAATAACAATAATAATAATAATAATTACTATTATCATTATTATTATTAAAATAATTTATTAAACTTCATTTATTTCTCTTATTTTATATTTCCTTTATTTTATTATTCATTTCATTTTTTTATTTGAATTGAACATCAGACAGGACGCACAATGACCCGGGAGAATCCATGCGACTTTGACCATGCCCTGCCCATGTGCAGGATGATGCCAAGGCCAAAATATTACTTTATCAGCAAAAACATAAAAATTCCAATCAGTCTTGGCCCTCACCCTAATAGAAAATTCAAATTCAGGTAATATAACAAAATAAAGTTATTTCAGATGTTTGGTCATGAAAAATGAGCTCTATCTAACGTGGTTCTCGAAATTGTTCCAGGAAGACATACAATATCCTATACATTTAGCTTCATCAACTAAACTACTGAAAGGCACTATCAAATCAAAAATAAATGACCCAATTTCATCAACCAAACAACTATCACCCAAACAACATTATAACTCATATGGGTTTTGGGTAACCATGATATGAATTACATTGTCACATTTCCCAAATTACATATATAATTCAAATTTCTTTGAATTAGAAAACTAGGGCCCTAATGCTCAACATTAATCTTTTGGCATATAAGACATCACAAAACAAAACCAGTGATGTCCCTCTTCATACCAGGCCACCAAAACTGTTTTCGGATGTCATGGTAAATATTTCTGAACCTTGGATGCACTACACACTCTGAAGCATGATAGTAAATCATTAGATCCTCCCTTAATGAATCCAACACTACTAACCAACCAGGAATGTTGATCACATCTTTATACTCTAAGGTCCATTTTGGGACTGATTCATACCCTAAAAGATTCTCCCACATCACTATTAACCTTGGATCTAACTCTTGGATATCGTTTAATTGATCCAATAAATAATATGTCAAAACCATATGGAAAAATATTATAATTACATGATTCTCATATTGATCCACTTTCTACTTGAATATCAAACTAATTAGACACTATTCCACTAATGATGGTCACTCTCTAAGCTCCTAAGTCTTTAGTGTTTTGTTACTAAGAGAAACCAAAATAAAATTACCATTCATCAGAGCATAGGCCGTCTCATGGTCTATTGTCAAAATATACTATATCCAATGTATCTATCACATATTGAGGTTCCTTTAGGAGAAGATTTATTTCAATATCTTATGGTTCCAGTAGATGATAAACCTATCTCTAAAGAGAAAATATCAACAAAACTTCATAGTGTAGACCAAACCTACCAATTATGTGTAATACATTGGTTAGTTTCTCTTCTGGGGTATAATATGACATAACCCATTTGTGGCTACCTAATCTCTTTGTATCAACACATATCACAACACAACACCCGAGGCTTAACATTACACTACATATCCAATCCTATGATTTTAAAGGATAAAAAATGGGTCTCTCGTCAACCTCCCTCACTACATGCACTCTACCTGCCTCATCTCCATGGGAATGACCCTGAGGTGTATAAATCTACTGGTTCACCAATGGTTATTTGTTTGGAGTATGCTATTGAGGACTTGAACCAAACCCTTGGGTCACAGTTTGTGTCTGACCCATACCCCACAAGAGCCTATCCAAAACATCCTCAAAAATAATTGGGGAAGATGTCCTGTATTTCCACATTCCTGACTATAGATCTATTGTTCTTGTATTTTGTTAATAATATACACTCTATAAATAGTTGAAACATTGGGAAACTCCTCTAGAAGTGTGAGTATATGAATCCATCCTCCACGTCACCTACCTGCCTCTCTAGTACACCTCCTCATCCTTCCTCTTCCTGATACTAGGAGAGGCACTCACTTAGCACTTGGAATTCCTATCATTAGAACACTATAATTTGAAGAAAAATTGTAAGAATTTACTCCCCTAATCCCTTATCAGAATCTAGGTACTTACAGAGAACATGAACATATGTGATGAGGTAAAAAATCATCACTTGATGTCTATGCTCTAGATGATGGCCAATCTCCAAATTCCTAGACTTTTGCACCTCACTCCCATCTCAAAAATTATTAAAGAATATAAAGTCCATGAAATGAGATGAGTATATAGAATCTAACATCATACCCTATTAAATATATATTAAATCCTATAATCAGTCCATATTTAGCATGTTAGGAAATAAATCCTCATAGAAAATCTCCTGGAATGCCTTTAAAGAATGGACCTTATGTATACTAGCCTTTACCATAACACCCAACACCTATGGGAATCACCTTGATTCATAAAGGTTGCAAATGTAACACCTTGATATTTTGATAATTATTTTTTTATTCAAATTAATTTATCTTTTCGATATTTTTAATTTCACCTGACATTGGAAATAGTTATATATATATATATATATATATATATATATATATATTAAAAAACTAAGTCAAAAATTCATTTTACAGAAAATACCAACTAGTCTTGCACTAAAAAAACACCGACTTGGCTTACGATGCATGCAACATTGAGTTGTCATTAGATACGCGCAATAATGAGTTTCTATGAAACATATTTTTATATATATATAATTAAATGAGATAATTATAACCTAAATATTAAACATAGTTATACTAATATTAATAAATACTTTACAAATATTATTTATAATTTTTTCAAATAAACAAAAACAAATTTATTATGAAGGATGATATTTTTTGTAAATCCTTTTATGTTAAAAAATAATATTTTATTTAATGTACTGATTTTTAATAATAAAATTTATTTTAGGCACATTTAGAAATTTAATTTAATAAAATAAACTTCTTTTTTTAATTCCAAAAGTTGAAATTATCCTAGGGTAAATTGTTTTGGATTTTTCTGAGAAACTTCATTTTTTGATGAATAATGAAAAATACAGCTTTTTAGTTAAAAACTACATTTTTTCTAATTATGTATTAATGATAAATGATATTTCGAATATTTTTTAAGGTAAAATTAGATAAATATTAAATATATAAATAAAATTTAATTTATTCAAATGAATTTTACTTTGGAACTGAATATAAAATCTTGACAAAATTTTGAGTTTTTTCCTACTTTTAAACCTTGTTATTTCGTATCATTTGCAGGACTAAAAATAATTTAATTTTTCTGCTTCTATGATTTGAATTTCAAAAATCCAACATAAAACATTTTATTTAGTCTTATATTTATATTTTAATAATATAATGTTAATTTTTGACCAAAATGACTAGTAAAAGTGATTAAAATTAATCACAGCAGTTAAGGCTAAACTAAGCTTAATTAGAGACTAACCCTTAAGGGACCAAATGACCTAGAAACATGTACATAACCCATTTTATGAACAAATATCGGCCATAAAACTTCCATTATTGAGTTTGGTTTGTTTGGTAAGAATTTGTTTAGGTTAGAACATGAGAACACCAAATTTTTTATAGAAATTCCAAGAGAGTCCTTTTCCTTCCCTATGAAAGACCACCACCTCTACCCATTTATCACACATATAAAATCCTTTATGTTTTTCCAAGATCATCCCACTTAGTCTCCCAAAAATACTACCTTAGACCATGAATCATAACTTTATGAATAAATCTTCTCAAGTAAGCCTTTTGGCATAAACCAAAAAGAGTTACTCGGTGAAGATGTAACGTCTTCTCTCACACTCCTTTCGTTTATTTCCCTTATTCACCCATTAAACTATCTTTATTACATTATTTTGTGATAAAAACTATATAATACCAATACTAGGGTGTTTTTATTCAAATTTTATGACTTAAAATTACACATAAATCCATTTAATTGATGTTGAGCATACCGTTTCTATGTACGATGAACTACTGCCTCACGGAACGATGATTGTTCATTTCTTCTTTACCACCAATCATGGAGGCCATTATGGTGAAAAATCTATTTATATATGTCATATATTATATTTAATAGGTATTTAAGCTTATTTATGTGTTTTCAAGGTATTTTTTAGGATAATTATTTTCAAATGATTTTATGTATTAAAAACACTTTTTCGAACAAGAAAGGATATTTTCCTCAATAAATATTTTTAGAGTATATTTAAAAATTATTTTCCATCTAAGATGACATCTATTGATGTTACTCATGCATTTATAGGAAATGATCTAAATTTTACATTCATATCCTTTATATGAATGAGTTTTTCTTAATGTTATGGTCTTTATGAAACCAATTTTTTCATTATGGATAGTATTTTTATGAAACATGTTTCTCTTTCATGGGTTATATTATTTTGAAACCCGCTTATTTTCATGGGTCATGTTTATGATGAAATGATTATGAAATCTATCTATTTCCATAGGTTATGATATGTTTACATGTTTATGATACCAATTTCATTTAAGGGGTTATGATATGTTTATTTATGATATTGTGGAACATGTATGTATGATTTAATTATGTGACGAGTGGAAGCAATATCTCCCTCAAATGCATTGGGTAAAGATTTATATCTCCTGAGATAGATAGGGTTAGAATGAGGGTTCCATCAGTTTAGTAATATAGGATAGGAATAAGGGTTTACTCAGTTCAATAATGAAGGGTTGGAATGAGGGTTTACTGTGTTTAGTAATATAGGGCTGGAATGAGGGTTTACTCAGTTTAGTAATACAAGGAAGGAATGGGGCTTCACCCGATTCAGTAAAGAAATTTTTTAACTAAGATGGTATTAGCAGAGATACCTTGGCTACTATGAAAATCAGTATATGATTATGTGTTTCCACAATTCCATGTCTTATTTCTATTTTATTATTTCATGGATTATTCTCTTTTTTTCATTATGATTCATTTCTTATGAACTACAATATTTGTTACATGATCTTTGATATACAGGGTACACTACTGGAAATCTAGAATTTCCCAACGGTTTAGAACCGTTGGGAAAGGCTGCAGAACCGTTGGTATATGTTATACCAACGGTTCTGCAAACCGTGGGGAAGTAAGCCGTTGGGAAAGGCTTTTCCCATCTGTTTACACAGAATCGTTGGGATAGGTTAGAAAAAATCAACCTATCCCAACGGTTCTGCCAAACCGTTGGGAAAGGCCTTTCCCAACGGTTTGGCCCGTTGGGAAATCAACACATAATTTCCTTTCCCAACGGTTTACAAACCGCTGGGAAAGGTTTTTACCAATGGTTCCATGAACCGTTGGTAAAAACCACCATGTGATAGGGTATCCCAACGATTTCAAACCGTTGGGATAGGTGTTTTTACCAACGGTTCCTTGAACCGTTGGTAAAAACAGCTAATAGAGCCTATTCCAACGGTTTGAAAACCGTTGGCATAGGCTTTGCTGTGCAAATTGCACAGCAGCCTGCAATTTGCACAGCAGGTTTGGTTTTTGGGCATTCACCCTCGGTTTCAATTCAATTTCCAATCCAATTATTCCCTCATTTTCAATTCATTTTTCAATCCAATTATTGTACCTGTAACACATATAATGCATACATATAGAGAACAAACCAACACATACAAATAATGAAAACCAACCAACCAACACATATAATGCATCCTGAAAATATACTCATCCATAATTAAAGCAGAATTCATAACATAATTATAAACATACATAATTCATTTAGAATTCATTTTAAAATTTAGATGACAATCATATGTGGAATCCGAAATTCAATTCATAATTTGATTGGTTTTTCATATACCATATATTTTTAATAGAAATGATATCCATTTTAAACAAAATAGATACATCTGGAATGACACCGGTCACACCGTGCCTCGGATTGAGGCGAGGTTAACTCGTACACGTCACAAATGAATCATTGATCGTTGTCCTAAAGTATCAACATATTCCGAAATCGTTTGGTCGGTTTTGCGTATGTCAGTTGTTTTTTTCACTTAAAATGAAGTGTTTTTTAAATAAAAGAGAGACACTTTGAATGGTGTCGGCCACACCGCGTCTCATATTGAGGCGGGGTTAACTAGTACACATCACAAATGACCCATGGATTGTTGTGCTAAAATATAAACACAATCAGAATGCGTTTCGTTGGTTTTCCGTATGAATTTAAAATGTAGTCCATTTTAAAGAAAAGAGATACACTTAGAGTGGTCTTGACCAAACCGCGACTCGGATTGAGGCGTGGTTGACTCGTACACGTAACATATGACCCATGAATCGTTGTCCTAAATTTTCAACAGATTCCGAATGCGTTTGGTCAGTTTTTCATATGTCAGTTGTTTATTTCACTTATAATCTTGTCCATTTTAAACAAAAGAGACACAGTCAGAGTGGTACCGGCCACACCGTGTCTCGGATTTAGATGGGGTTGACTCTTACACGTCTCAAATGACCCATGGATCATTTTCCTAACGTATCGACACAATCCGAATACGTTTGGTCGGTTTTCCGTATGCCAGTTGATGTTTTTCACTTAAAATGACGTCCTTTTGAAACAAAAGACGGACACTATGAGTGGTGCCGACCACACCGCGTCTCCAATTGAGGCGGGGTTGATTCGTACACGTCACATATGACCCATGGATCGTTCTACTAAAGTTTAAATGGAAACCGAATGCGTTTGGTCGGTTTTCCGTATGTACTTAAAATGTTGTCCATTTTAAACAAAAGAGTGACACTTAGACTAATCCTGACCACACCGCGACTTAGATTCATCCCGGGTTGGCTCGTACATGTCACATATGACCCATGGATCGTTGCGATAAATTATCAAAAGATTACAAATGCGTTTGGTCAGTTTTGCGTATGTCAGTTGTTCTTTTCATTTATAATCATTTCCATTTTAAACAAAAGAGACAGAGTTAGAGCGGTGTTGGCCACACCGCGTCTCGGATTAAGACGGTGTTGACTTGTACACGTCACATATGACTCATGGATCGTTGTGCTAAAGTATCGATAGAATCCGAATGTGTTTGGTCGTTCTTCCGTATGTCAGTTGATGCCTTTCACTTAAAATGACGTCCTTTTGAAACAAAAGACGGACACTTTGAGTGGTGTCAGCCGCACCGCATGTCGGATTGAAGCGAGGATGATTCGTACACGTCACATATGACCCATGGATCGTTCTCCTAAAGTTTCAACGGAAACCGAATCCGTTTGGTCATTTTTCCGTATGTACTTAAAATGGTGTCCATTTTAAACAAAAGAGAGTCACTTAGACTTATCCTGGCCACACCACGACTCAGATTCATCCTGGGTTGGCTCGTACACGTCACATATGACCCATGGATTGTTGGGATAAATTATCAACAGATTCGGAATGCATTTGGTCGGTTTTCTGTATGTCAGTTGATGCTTTTCACCTAAAATGACGTCCTTTTGAAACAAAAGACGGACACTTTGAGTGGTGACGGCCACACCACATCCCCGGATTGAGCTGAAACCACCGTGCAACATTCTAATTATTATTCGTGACGTGTACGCGCAGACGGCACATCAATCAGACGTGCGGTTTGCGCGGTACGACTCAATATTCGTGTTTTAAGTGATGTGCGCGCTACGTAAACGCACGTGAGGGCGGTCCAAACGGGCCGAACGAAGTCGGAATGGCCTGAAATCAGACGAAAAATATGGGAGAGTGATTTATAAAGTGGTCGAGCAGACGGCACGTCAATCGGACGTGCCGTGTGCCCGCGGTGACCGACAACGTAGTTCTGGTGTCAGAAACGGCCAAAACGGGCGTCCAACTGTCAAAGTCATAGCGGACGACCTCAGATTGAGCTGAAACCACCGTGTAACATTCTAATTATTATTTGTTATGTGTACGCGCAGACGGCATGTCAATCGGACGTGCGGTTTGCGCGGTACGGCTCAATATTCGTATTTTAAGTGATGCGCGTGCTTCGTAAACGCGCGTGAGGGGGGTCCAAACGGGCCGAACGAAGTCAGAATGGCCTGAAATCAGACGAAAAATACGGGTGAGTGATTTCTGAAGTGGTCGAGCAGACGTCACGTCAATCGGACGTGCCGTGTGCCAGCGGTGACCGACAACGCAGTTCTGGTGTCATAAACGGCCAAAACGGGTGTCCAACGGTCAAATTCATAGCGGACGACCTCGGATTGAGCTGAAACCAACGTGAAACATTCTAATTATTATTTTTGACGTGTACGCGCAGACGGCACGTCAATCGGACGTGCGGTTTGCGCGGTACGGCTCAATATTCGTGTTTTAAGTGATGTGCACGCTTTGTTGACAGCACTTCCATCCTTTTTTCGTCTACTCGAGCAAAACAGTTTTGCTCGAGGCACACGTCCTTCAATATTTTGTACTTGCCTCTACAATGACATTGAAAACAAAAGTTATATAAAGACTTCAGCAAATAATTAGATAATTGAGGAAACAAAAGAAAATGTAAGTCGTAAAGAAAACTTATAAACAATTATCATACCTGCTGCCTCTCATGATCCGACATCGTCGTGCGTCCTAGTGTATGGAGGTATTTTTTTTTGCGTCAATGTTTTTTTTTATTTTTTCCAGATGATTCCTAAATAAAATTCGATAATGAAAAGGATAATATTAATGTAAAACTTGAATGTTATTATTTAAATACCTCAAATGTAATTCATACCTTAAACTGGGTACTCGTCCAATGAGTAATCATCTGACGATACTGCTCTATAGGACAATCATCCACGACTGGTACCGCCTCTAACTCAGTGCCAACTCTAGCACGCCAGCCAATATACAGCTCATGCTTGTAGGCTCTCCAAAGCTCGCCTAAATCCTTTAGACGTTCCAGTCGTGCACCCTCACCATCAGGAAAATTAAATCGAAGCTGAAATGAAAATATTAATTCATATAAATACAAAAAAATTCATGGCATTAAATACAACAGATTTTTTTACCCATATCTCTGCCCAAGCTCTATCTTTGACCTCATGTGGCAAATGTCTCCACGACAGCAGGCTGACGGGAATGATGTCGGAGTATTTGGAAAGCGTCGCCATAAAACTCCGACATTGCTGCCCTGTTTTCTCAACCATATGATTGTCTTCATTGTATTCCACCATAACCTGTGTGCGACGGTTCCACACCGAACGCATGCGTGTATGGCCCCGACCCCGCCTCCTGTCAGTAGATGTATCTGTCATGAAAGAAAAACAAATATTTTATCAAAACATGTTATAATGAAAATAAATATTACTATAAAAATTTGTTAGGGTTTTATAAATATACCTGCACTAGTCTGATCAATGAGTGGCGCCGGATCCACAGAACCTGATGGAACACCCTCTGGTGGAACAGGAGTCGAAGACGATGGAATATAAAAGCTCTGAGAGACAGAAGTAGAAGGAAATAATGATGGAACAGCTGTATGACCTGATGCTGACTAGGGAGTGGGAATCATCATGGGATGTGAAAATGATGGGGCAGAAGATGCAGAAGGTAGCGAAAACATGGGAGGTCTAAATATCCCGTGTGTCCCTAACGACACACTGGGATCAGAATGTGGGAAGGCTAAAATGTCAGTGGGAGGGGCATGGTCTAGTCGGGCACGCACAGCTCTACATCCACCTCTGGTACGAACCCTCCTCGTACCACCGGCCTGAGTACTAGGACCAGTACTAGGCTCCTCATCGAATAACTATCGACGTAATGGTGGATCCTAAAAAAAGTTTACAAAAAAAATTAATCACATGACATTATATATTCTGTAAATATATATATATATATATATATATTTGAAATAAAGTACTCACTATAGGCACTAATGGTGGAATGCCCATCTCCTCCATCCGACGATTGTTCTCCGCCATTTTTTTCCTTCGTCTCTCTTCAATTGGCTGCATTTCCTGCATTGGAAAACAAATATGTAATTAATTAGAAAAAGAAAATTAATGTGTAAACCAAAAAACTAAATATATGAGGGAATGAGGGGATTAATTGGTAATTTAGCTATCAATTGTTTTAGAAGATCTTGAATGAATTTAATAAAACATACAAGTTGTAATGTTCACCAAGTTAGAAATATTGTTTGATTTGGTTTGAATACAGTTCAATTCCAAATTAGAAAATGCAATTCAAATAAAACAGCAACCAATAAACATTGAAAATTCACATAACGGTCAAGTCAGCTAAAACATATTTGTGATCAATACTAAATAAATATGAATATTACCAACCTTAACAACCCAACTCGAGGTAAACCAAAAGAATTGAGAACATGGATGAATGATTCTATATATTTCCAACCACAACTTCAGGTTCACAATCAACTCTGACAATTGAGCTATTGGAGTCATCAAAAGAAACAAATGGATTGGTTCCAATGGCAATAGGGACAGTGTCAATTCCATCATCAGCATCATCAAAAATATGTCTTGGAATTACTTCAACTATGACACCAAATTCAGGTTGAAGTTGATCTTTGACATAAAAAACATGTTTAGCCATTGATGCCAACACATATGGTTCTTCGGTTGCAAGAGTGCGGGTCATATTAATTACTCGAAATCCACAATCATCAATAAATGTTCCATGTCTCGTCATTGAATCAAACCAATGGCATTTCATCATTGTGACTTGTCCATGAGAGTAATAATCCAATATTATTATTTTCTCAACGACTCCATAATAACCCACATTTTCAAGTCGCGGTCTACTATCTGATGCACTGGCATAACAATCTGTTGTGGAAATAACCATAATACCATCATGTTGTGTTCTCATGTTTTTGGCTCGTTCAGTGACAATAAATCTGTACCCATTGATAACAATTGATTTACAGTCACGAACCACGGTATTAGGACCAAAAGCCAAAGCTCTTATTTCCTCAGAGACAGAGTCAGCAGACAAACTCAATACCTGCAATATAAATGACAGTTAAACTTAAGTAAATATTGAAATAATTAATTTAAACAGTAATATTTTTACCTTCAATTTTAACCAAGCAGAAAACTCTTTGCTATGCAAAGTCTCTCTCCTTCTCAAAGATAAAGAACGATGCTTCCTATTTATCATTGTTTTATGTTCCCTGTAGATAAAAAAATATGAATAGTTTAACAGATATATATGTAAGATATACATATTCAATTTTGTTACCTAATATAGTCATCGAACAAATCACAGTTGAACAAAACTGTGCGATGTGCCTTCTCCCGCTCTTCATGGCTTAATGTCTTCAATGTATATGATCCAGGAATTCCTCCTGTTTGAGGAAGTGATGGAAAACTGGGTTCAATTTGCTCATATTGTTCTTCTTCATTTCTCATTGGTCTATTCATTCTTGTAGTAAGATCAGACAAATACATTGAACAGAAATCCATACATTCTTGAGCTAAGTAACCGTTCACGATAGAACCTTCGGGATGATTATTATTTCGAACATAAGACTTTAATGTGAACATATTTCCTTCAGTTGGATACATCCAACGAAAAGAAACAGGTCCTCCGAGAAGTATTTTAGTTGGAATATGGACAGTCAGATGCAGCATGCATGTGAAAAATGATGGGGGAAATATTTTCTCCAACTCACACAAAATTAATGGGGCATCTGTCAACATTTTTTGCAAGAAAGACTTGGACAACTTCTTAGCACAAAGATCTCTAAACAAATGGCACAACCGAATAACACCCACCCTTACATTATTGTACAAAAGATGACGGATTGCTATTGGAAGTAACTCATGCAGTAGAATGTGATAATCATGAGTCTTCAAAGATTTTAGCTTCAACTCTCTTCTGTTGACCCGTTTAGATATGTTGCTTGAATAGCCATCAGGAACTCTAGTAGTCTCTAATACTTCCAAAAATTGTTTTTTTTTTCAGTAGGTGTCATCACATAAGAAGCACATGGAAGTTGCCATTTATTTTCACTGATACGCACAGGATTCAATTCTGGTCTGATGCCCCAATCCACCAAGTCACGTCGAGATCGTAAATCATCTTTTGTCTTCCCCTTGACATTTAGAAGAACTGAAAGCAAAATTTCACATATATTCTTTTCAATATGCATTACGTCTAAGCAATGATGTAGCAAATTGGTTGACCAATAAGGCAAATCAAAAAAGATACTCCTCTTCCTCCAATTGTAACAGGTTTCTGTGGAAACATTCTTTCTCTTTCCAGATTTCATTTGACCCTTTCTGAACGAAAAACTGAAATCTTTGAATTCATTAAGCACATCAGTTCCAGACATACGCTGAGGTGGATCATCGGTCTCTATAGTATTATCAAATCTTCGACGATTCATTCTATATGGATGATCCTTTGGAAAAAATCGTCGATGTCCCATAAAACTGAAACTACAACGATGTTTCAGTCTTTTGGATCATGTATTCTTCATACAAACTGGACATGCCAGTTTTCCCTTCGTGCTCCATCCAGACATCATTTCATAAGCCGGAAAATCATTGATCGTACACATAAGTGCAGCACGCATCTGAAATATGTCTTTCGAACATGCATCGTATGTGCGCACACCCACATCCCAAAGAAGTTTCAACTCTTTTATTAAAGGTTGCATGTATACATCAATATCAATGCCGGGATCAGAAGGACCAGATATGAGTATACTCATGAAAGTGAAATATTTTTTCATACACAACCATGGGGGAAGATTATAAATGTGTATAAAAACTGGCCATGTGCTGTGCGAAGTAAGCATCTGCCCAAACGGATTAAAACCGTCGCATGAAAGACCCAGCCTCACATTACGCACGTCAGCTGCAAAATCAGGATGTCGAGCATCAAATCTCTGCCATGCAAATCCATCTACAGGATGAACCAACTCATCATTAGTCTTCTTTCTCTCGGTATCATGCCATCTTATTTTTATTGATATGTCATCAGACATAAAAAGATTCTGGAGTCTGGGGATCAATGGAAAGTTCCACATTACTTTCTGTGGAACGCGGGATGGTGTTCCATCAGATTTTGACTTCCAGCAGGATGTGCCACATTTTATACATTCATTTCGTTCAGCGGTTTCTTCCCAGAATAAACTGCAATCTTTCGGGCAAGCATGAATTTTGTTTCTGGAAAATCCAAGTTCTTCAACTAAATTCCATGCCATATAGTGGTTTGAGGGAATATCTGCATCATCTAGAAGTAAATCCTTCAAGAGGGTAAGAATGTAATCGATTGCTGTATTAGAAATCCCATACATAGTTTTTCCATGAAATAATCAGATTAAAAATTCCAACTTTTTCATTTTATCGCATTGTCGATATACTGGAGTCGTGGCAGCATCATTCAATTATTTCACCCTATCAATATCATCATTTTCACTAGATGCATCAGTTGTCCTCATATCGACGTCTTCTTGAGTCGAAATCCTTTCTTTTTCATGATGACGAATAAACGGAAACCGATCATCTAACAAATTCTCCATTCCAGTCCTTTCATTTCGATCATCACCAATTTGAGATTTCATTTTCTCCCCATTGTGATACCACACAAAGTAGTTTTCTTGAAAACCATTTTTGGTTATGTGGTAGCTGACTTCTTCACGACTCAACCAAGGTCTACCAACACAATTGGAACATGGGCAGTGTATGCGACCACTATCTGAAGCATTGTGAAATGTAAAATCTATAAAGCTCTCCAATTTTTTTGGAAAATCTCTTGAGATACGATCGGTTTCATACATCCAACTTCTGTCCATTCTGTAAAAAAATTCATATAAGTCATTTTTTCATAAACAATTCAATAGGATTGAACTTTAATAGAAAATACATTTAAGTAGACGATAAAGGAAGAAAATAATCATGGTATCAACTAGAAATGTGAAAAAAACATACTAATTTGTTATTGAAAAAATGTAAAACCAACAAGAACTTAATGTGTTATCACATCAGAGCATGCCTCATCCCATAACCATATTAGTAGGGTACCCTCGTGGATAGCCCCGCCCACCCCCGTGGACAACCCACCCACCCCCGTGGACACCCCCTACCCCCTAGACAGCCCAACCACCCCCGTGGACAGCCCACCCACCCCCCTCGACACCCCTTCTCCCTATGGACAGCCCCCAACCCCCTTTGGTAGCACGCCCACAACCCTGGACACCCCTACCCCCTGTGGTCAGCCCACCCACCCCCCCTGGACAGCCCACCCACCCCTCCTTTGTTGTACCCCTCTCTCTTGGATTTTAATGATCACAATCACTCTCATCGTGTTCTAACTTGTTTTAAAGTGTTTTGATGCTAGGAAAAAGGTTGCCCATGAGTTGGCCCAAGAAGGCTGATAGTGGACTCTCTGAGTCCACCGGCCCGCCGGTGGTCTCTGGCAGAAGCATTGCATTCTGCCAGAGCCACCGGTCGACCGGTGTTAGCGCACCGGCCAGTCGGTATGGGCACCGGCCAACCGGTTCTTGCCCACCGGCCAGCCGGAGGACCTAGGCAGTAGGTTTGCCCACTGCCTAGTGCCACCGACCAACCGGTGTATGACCACCGGCCAGCCGGTGGAACCCAGACAGAAAGCCTGCTCTGTCTGGACCACCGGCCCGCCGGGAGCTCTGCACCGGCCAGCCGGTGGACCACCGGCCAGCTGGTGAGACACCACCGGCCTGCCGGTGTGCCCAGTCAAACTACCGTTGGGCTTTGACCAGACTTGTACTTTTGACCCCCAACGGCTCCGGAAGCCCTCCAATGGCCATATTGAAGTGTTTATGGGTATTTCTCCTATAAATAAGAAACCATGGATGCCGGGAACATAACCTAATGATATTTTGATGTATTGACGCTCTAACGGCAAATCTCCAAGGCCTCTTGTGATCCATTGCCATCCTTGAAGCTTGAGCTCCCTCTCCATCAGCCCACCCACCCCCCCTGGACAGCCCGCCCACCCCTCCTTGACAGCCCGACCACCCCCGTGGACAGCCCGACCACCCCCGTGGACAGCCCGTCCACCCTTGTGGACAGCTTGCCCACCCCCATACCCCCCTGGACACCACGTACCCCCCCTGGATAGCCCCGCCCACCCTCCCAAACAGCCCACACCCCCCCTCCCCTGCAACCCCACCACCACCACCTAGACATACCACCCCCCTGGAATGTGTAGAAATAACATAAAAATACATGATATATAGATAGCACAAAATACTCAACCTATGAGTTCACATTAACTACATCATCACACACTTCACTACTACCATAAAACACATAAACCACACCACCACCACACAAGACGCATAGCATTTCTCACATTCATTTATAAGCCACTTCATTCACACTTACATTGTCCATTCATTTAATGTTAAATTAATTAAATCCATTTACCACACATCCATTTCTATTCCATCTCATTTATTTAATATCTTGTTTTTTTTGTTTTAACAGCATAATTTATTCCATAGATAACCAGGAAACAAATAAAACCACCACACAACAACTCACCATCTCACAATAACCATCGACACCATTTTACATCGACCAACCATCTCACCAAAATAACCACATATCACAATAAAAATATTGCACATCACAAACCACCGCACAACCAAAACCACCTCACCACATCATACACCACAACATCAACACGCAACACCTCCACATGACACAACACCACCACACATCATCACTATCATACAACTTCACATGACACATCCATGCCTACTAACCATCACATTACAACCCCACATATCACAAAGCCCAACTGGTCACCTCAATCCCCATAAAACAGCCTACAACATACAATAAAACACAACAAAAAACCTCTCATAGAGGCAACATACCCCAACTTCCACAATTTATTTATTCAAGGTCTTTTATTACATTACCCCTTTATTTAGCATGGACATTATAACACAACTGATATTCCAGGGGAAACTAATTAATTAACAAAATATTTATTCATTTCCCTATTTTACACGGTGAAATCAAATCAAAATCCAAAATTAAAACTAAAATATTAGATCAATAACAATAAAAACAAGGTACCATATGTGTATAAAGAAAAAATTACTTGATTTGAGATGATTCAAATGGGTTTTCACCTATTCGGATGGGGGATTTGGAGAGCAGTAGAGAGGTGGAGGTGGATTGATAACTTAAAACTAAAATACTAAAGCAATAACAATAAAAATAAGGAAGTATATGTGTATAAATGAAAAGATACCTGATTTCACCTCTTCGGATAGGGGATTTCTCCAGAGGAGAGTGGTGGAGCGGATGAAATTAGGTTATGTGCGAATGGGGGAGAGCAGGATTTGGGGGAAATAATTCCCAACGGTTTTAAAGAACCGTTGGGAAAGAGATGTTAAGGACCCCTTTGCCAACGGTTTGAGGAAACCGTTGGCAAAGGGGTGACCCTTTCCCAATGGTTCTCTTGAACCGTTGGCAAAAGGTGATTAACACACCCCTTTACCAACGGTTTGAAGAAAATGTTGGCAAAGGGGTGGCTTTTCCCAACGGTTTTAATGAACCATTGGGAAAGGCTTTATTAGTCCTTCAAGGCCAACTGTTTTAGCAAACCGTTGGTAAAAACCCGTTGGGAAAAACAGGATTTCCAGTAGTGGTATGATCTCGTATTTTCATGATCACATACTAATACCCTTATGATCATGTTTTTTCTTACATGTATCACTTGTTTACCATTACGGAGAATTTTATATCACTACTTTTATGTTTTATTCCCCCCAGGTTATGATGATTTTTACTATATTTTATATGTATAAGAGGGGAGCTAGTCAAGAAGAACCTAGTGGGAGATGATTTAGCTCATATATGTACTGGTTTTTATGTTTCCATGTTTACAGAGGAATTATACCAACTACGATATTTTTTTTTTGTTTTTATAATGTTTAAGTATTCCAAAAATGTTATGTAATGTCAATTTTTGTAAAGAAAAGGTTTTTATAGAAAACTTCACCCTCCTTCTCTCAAGATTCTCTAAAAAATTGAATATTATCTTGATGATGCCAATCCGGTCATCCGATTTCTTAGAATCACCAGTGTAATAAAATTATGGTGGGTGATGGAGTTGAAAATCTCATTAATAGTCAACTATGATCCTATGAACCCCTCCTCCCTAAGTTGGTTCAATATATAAGACTTTCTATTTGGGTGGGTGTACAACCTAAACCACCTGATCCCAAGTAACTCCCCAAGATTTTAAAAATAAGAAATTTAGGTTTTATATAAAATATAACATGAAAAACAAGATTTGAGGAGAATTTAACACCCTAAGATTTTGTGATATATTTAATTTTATATAAATTCAGTCTCATGGTATCTTTCAATGAACACACCACCAGGTTTAAACAAAACATGATACTCTATAAAATATTATTTTTAAACAAGAAATTTATAACCTATTTTTTATGTTTGTGGGTATGAATAAGACAAAAATAATTGTTAAAATTATATGGTTTAATGATGAATAAAATAAATTCAATGGTAATCTATTTATTAGGAGAAAAAACTAAAACTATTCGAAAAAAATAAATGTTTTTTGAAAAAATATATTTTTTGTAAATGGAATTTTGTTTACTCTTGGCACACATAATTTAAAAATAATTTTAAACACTTTTATAAAAAAATTCCAAATCAAATTTATTTTTGAAATCATCATATGAAACTTTAATTAGGGTGAAATTTTTGGATTTCTCAGAAAATATTGATTTTATAGTGAATAGTTCAAAATACTAATTTTTATAAAACATTCATTTTTTATAACAAATTAAATATTTTAAAAACATATTATGATTTAAATTTTATTTAAGGTAACATAAGTATTATTTATTTATATTTAATCTAATTAATTATATCAAAATCACCTTTGTACTCGATTTGAGTATAATTTTTTGTGTGTTTAAAAACACATTTTTCTTTAAGAAGTTTTAATGTGCATAATATTTTTCCACTTTAATTAATCAAAATCACTAATAATGAGTAATTAATTTAATATAATTTATAGATTATAAATCTACCTTTTTATGATTAAATATATATAATGATTATTTCCATTTATAAAGTTAACATGATTTCATATTTTCTATGAAAAATATATTTATTTAAAACTACTTTATCATAAAATCAAGAAGATTAATTTTAAATTAATTTTTTCTAATTTTGTGAATTGAATTTGGAATAATAGATTTTATATAATGAGTCAGAATAATTAATATTATATAATAATTCCAAATTTATATTGACCATAATGAATAGTAAAAATAGTAAACATCAATTACTGCGGTTAAGAAATAAATGGGTTTGATGGGGATTAAACATAGAATATAAGGGTTAAAATGACTTATATACTTGTAAAAAAACCATTGGTTGAACATATGTTGACATTATCACCTCTATGTTTTGTTAATGACCCATTTTGTAGGCTTTTTTTTAATAGAAACATGGTCATAATTGATTCATTTCAACGATTCCAAGTGTTTCCTCTCCCGCGCTTATAAAAGGCCACCCACTCTCCCCTCCTCAAAACACACAAAAGACCTTTGGTTTGACTAAATAATATAAAAATATATTACTTAATTCCATCCAAAATTACTTGAGTACTTTTTTAGATCATAAATTCTATCTTGTAAGGCTTTAGATAAACCCCAAAGAGGTTTCCTAAAGAAGAGGTAAAGTGTTTAACTAAGTGTTACCATTTTACTTCTTCTTATAACTAATTATAATATTATTATTCTATTATATTATAGTAAAAATAGTATATAACATAAAAAAGTTGTTATTATATTATGTTAATTTCTTATATCCATATTTTCTTCCATTAAATGGGAAGAAAAACCATTGATTGTGTGTATGTCGGAATATCACATCACGAACCGATGTAATTAATTTTCCATAACTTCATATAATGGTTAGTTATAAGGATATATTTAACATATTTATATTATATTTATTAAATTATTATTCTTATGTAATTATGGTATCACATACACCTTCTTACTTTCCATTCCATGGGGGATACGATAATGTTGCTCATGTGTTTGACAGACTACCACCTCACTATGCAATGTGATATGTTTTTCACTTAAACTTTAAATAGAATATTGTAAGGATAAATTTAATGAATATATGTGATATTTATGAAATAAAAATACTTTATATAAATTATATATATAAAACAATAATTATTTTTTATTTTTCCACCAATCAAGAAAATGGAAACAATGTTCATGCATATATACAAACTACCATCTCTATGAACGTTGTATTTTATTTTCTATATTAAAATTTTATAGATTACTATAAATAAATATATAATAAATATATATGATATTTATATCAATTTTTACACTTTAGATATAATTTAATCATGATCAATTTAGAATGAAAAAATTACTGAACCAAAACATATATGAACAACGAAGCAATTATCACCGAAAAAAATTATATTAAAAAATATTAAAAATAAGGTGATAAAAGGATATAATTGAATCATATATAGTATGAAATATATTATTAAGGTTATTTAATTGATTTATTATGAACTTATATTTTTTATATGTAGCATCCCGCCCCGAGTACGACTAAAATGTTCCCTAAGATGGGGGGCCATAGGACCTCAAGCACATATCCACAGATACTATAAGCTGCCGACTTGCAATTAGGGACGTGGGTTTGTATTTGGGGAGAGTATTCCCTCATTAATAATAGTATTCATAGTGTTGAAAATAGAAATAATATGTGTAAGCATATTTTAGAAATAGTAGAGGAAACATAACCACAATGAAAACCATGCAATAAATGTAAACAACTAGTGGAAGATGAATAAAAACAATAGATATAAAAAATGATGATGCTGGTATGTCAAATGTCTATAAAAAATATGAGTACAGGGAGTTGGGGATACAAAAAATTTACTACATGTTGAAAAAATATACAAAAATGTAAAAAATTATACTAAAATAATCTTCAGCATAGGCTCGGTCCTCTACCCCATGCTCCATCTTAAAGTTGTAAATCATTCAAGAATATAATGTTTCTATCTTCCCTTTATCCATACCTATGATCATGAATTATTATTGGGTGATAAGGGTAGACTATCTAGGGTGCTAGGTACAATCATAGTCGTCTGGAACCCACAATGTCTAGTTCGATCCATTTTGTGTGATAAATAAACAACAGTGTGCCATAACAACTAAATAACGAGCTATAAACAATAAAATAGTGAACAAATTGGATTAGGTTTCTAAAAGGACACCCAAATGATACCACCTGCTTCAAACTAAGGCAGATGTCTGAAATAGTTACATGTTTAAGTAATAAGATGTACATAAGGGATAATATACAAAGGATTCATCCAAAGTAGAATAAGTCCCGAAGATTGTGACTTATATTGGAGGCCACATTTCCATGTCATAAAATAAGAATGACCATAATATAAAATAAATACATCACATTTGAAAAAGTAATCAATCAAATAATAAATCCATTTGTGGAGTCCCAAACCCATCCAAGGAAATCTAAACAGAATTACAATGGTTACTATGGGTGTCTATGATATAACCAATGTCATCGAGTTTGTACAAGGAAACCCATAGAATGTTCTTTTTATCCCTCAAGACATGGTGACTCTGAGTCCATGCCAAGTATCTCACATAGGGGACCAGGTATCATCCAAGGCATGGCGTATCCATTTTTTCAATTGTGACTTCCTTAGTCACTCCCTTAAGGAACCAGTGTCACTCATGAGTATAAGTAAACCACCCAAAGATACTGAACCTAGAAATCCAATGTATCTCTCCCAACACATCAAGTAGACCCAACTGAACACAATGAGTCCATACATGAAGTCCTTAAATTAGGACCCATTTCTCTCCCATCCTCTAGAAAGTGAGAATGATAAGAAAGGCATATTTCACAAGGCATAACATACAAAATCACTAGTAAATAATTTTGAATGGCATGAAATCATGCCAACAAGCTATCCAAATAATAAAAATCAAGACATTTATCATGGTATAAGGCATTAAGCACAAAATGAGTTCAAGGATCCAAGACATGATCACTATGAAACATGAAATAAGCATTAGCATTGGAATAAAATTATAGGTACAAGGCATTGAATTAGAATATATATAATGAAATGGATTACGGTACAATGTAAGGGTATTCAAAAACTTCATAAGCAATGAAATATAAGGTGTATGGAATTCAATGTGAAACATTAAGAATCATCATTTAATTATATGGTCAGAGGCATGATGCTCAAGGGACACTCTCATAGCCAACCATTTATCTTAATTCAAATTATAATTTAAGGCATTTAATCAAAATCTAACTCACATATAGTAATTAACCATTTGAGGTATGGTAAAATGACTATTAAATGTAGACACCCATAAGGGGGTTACCAAAGACCAAGAGAACGACCCCACAAGTGATTTTTTCTGTATGTGGAGGTCATACATTACATGGAAAACCATTTTAAATAATTTATTAAGGAAGAAGAAAGCATCACCAGAAGGTTCCAGTGCACCACATGATGAAACGTCTTTTAAAAAGTGATGAAACAATGGGAAATAGGTTAGAACACCTACCACTATATAGTAGCACTCCAATTGTCTATTATCAAGGCTCAATTTGACCTAGAAGGGAAGAAATCGAAGGATGTGTCAAACACCCTAAAATAGGGCAACAATAATCATTCCAAAATAGTGAAATTGGTATGAGAGAAACATTTAAATATATTATAGAGGAATATGGATCTTATCGAGGGCCTTTCGTTGCTTTTGAAAGTGAAAGATTTAGACCATGAATGAAGGATCTAGCACAAACCCTATGAAGAGGGTAGGAGATGCTACATGCATGAGGGGAGGAGTAAAATCCCACTTGAGTAGAGGAGGTACAAAAAAAGGTGAGTTAAAAATCATTAAATATGGGTATTTTGGATATTTCACCCAAAACTACACTATGCATGTTTTGGACAAACCGTGCACTATTCACTAATATAAGAGGGAACCTCACACATTTAAGTGTACAGTTTGACTAACTGTTCCCAAACCGTAAAAAAAACCGCTTCAAAAAATCCACCAAAGTCTTGCACAACCTTAAACCCAAGGTCTCATGGTTTTAGAAAAATCATGTAGCCCTATGCACCCCACAATCTGAAACTGTACAGTTTAGGTAAACCATGTGTGATGGGATGCATGGCTTTCTCTAACTATAAGACCCAGTCTACACTTTAAATTCTCGAGGATTTGGGCTCTAAGATAGCCCATGGACACCCCAATACCCCCTTTATCCTTTTTCACCACTATTAGGGTTGTTTAATGGAATTATAATCAAAATTTAATGGTTCTTAACTTTGAGAAAAATTGGGACGTTACCTTATACACCTGGTTCAAACATGTAAGAAGTAATTCAAAAAAGTGATTAGAGTTTCTCATCTCACTTTTACTTTGGAGAGACATAATCCATATTCAACACTTATTTCTTTTTGTGGTGTATATACTCGACATTTTATATGTTATGTCTTGAATATATTTATATTGATGGAATTTAATTTTTTTTTGATGTTATTCATTTCATGGGGCATAAGATTCCAAAGTTACCAAAGTGGTAAGAGATTTATGTTTAAATCTCATTTTAATCGGTATTATTTATACTTGAATTTCAATTGAAGTATTTTTTTTATAATTTATGAATAAACCCATTTAATTTTACCCTCCTCTGTTTATTCATTAACTTTCCATGTAATAGTACCATATTCATCTCTTTGGTATATAAAATTATTGAGAATGTTTTTAATAAAATTTGATTACATTTCTCTCTTCGGCTAAAAATCATTTTTTATCAAAATCAATATTTTCTAAAAATGATTTCAATTTTTTTTAAAAAATTAAAAAAATGATTTATTAAATAATAGTTTACCCATGTTTTACTTTTTACAATTATTTTGAATAGAATATTCATGTATTTTTTCAAACAAGTCCCATTTAGATTTTACTAAAAATATGAAATAAACTTTTTTAACTTATACATCTTGTATGGAATTTCCAACTGTCATGACCACTCAATGTTTTAAAACATATTTCATATGTTTTAAATTTAATTTCCAAACAAATGTTTTTTCAATAGGTTTTTCGAAATTTTATTTTTAAAAGGTTATTTTTAAAGTGAAAAGGATATTTTCCTCAAGAATATTTTAAATTGAATATTTGTGATATTTATATTCATCAATGAGACAGAACCTAATTTTAAATTATACTCCATTAGGAATATATTATAACGACACCATCCTTATTATTTATTTGGATGGTTTATGATTTTTTGACTAGGATGTACTATTTTGATAACATTTTCTGCATTCCTCTAAAATGTTTATGATTATGTTTATTGAATGGGGAAATTATCAACATTTAATATGACAATTTTTCAAATATTAGTGTTTAAAGTGATCATGTTTCACCCTATTTATGTGAGGAATGAATTAGACTTTGTAAGTCATGGACGAGACATGATATTTCCCCTTGACACATCAGTAGGTCTCATGAGACAAACTTTCTTGGGTTTTTGGATATGGCCTTACCCATATATAGAATATGTATTAGTATTAGGATTTGAAGGTGTGGTTATGTTGTATATAATTATTCATTAATTAATTATTAGATTAGTCATTTTTGTGCATGTGATTACTCCATTGGATTGAATATCTAGGGAATAGTTTCAAGCTCTTTTGATTACATATATGGAATTATTTTATCATTATTTATTCCCTCCATATTATGATCAAGTTATTGATTAAATGACATGATTTTCAATAATTTACCTTACCAAATTGAATATACTTTATTTATTCATAGCTTTCTAAGAACTCATTACATTATTGAGTATTCGATCTCACCCATTTAATGTGTTTTATTTTCCTTGGGATATGAGTAAGTGTTTTCTGATTTACATAAAATAATATATGAAGGGGAAATGTGGGGTTCTAAAAGAAAAAACATTAAGTATTATATATTTTAAATTACAATGTGAATTTCAAGTATGTATCTATTTTCCATGGCTATTAAACTATTTGGTCATTTGGGATGTGATTCCATGTATATTATGCTAATTCAATTAAGTAATCACTACTCTGGGATACTAGGGTCATGACCTTTATAGTTGGTATCATAGGAAGTTTATTTGAAGCCGTGGGGACTAGATTTAGGGAAATAAAGATTAAGGAACATAACCTTATAATATAGTTTAAGGATAAGAACATCATAATGTTTTGTTGAGGAAGAAATTATGTTTTCTTCCAATAAATACATTCCCCTCTGGTTACTACAAGTTGATGTGGTTTTGGAACAATTGTACCTAGAGGTAATAACTCTGAAAAGTGTGTATTAGGATTTAAATCAATCATCACCTAGTGAACAACAATGAGCCTTACCGTATGTCTATTTTAACACTCCTAGGGGATATGATTTGTATAATTCAAATTTTATTTACACACAATTATAAAGGATTTGAATAGATGATGAAAATTAATAACCTAGGTTAAATATAAGGTTTATTAGATTTTAAATATGATTTCATGATTTATAAATATTATAAATGATTATAGGGTTTTCCCACAATGATTATTGTTTCTCATTCATTGATTTTTGGTTTTAGTTAATGGTTGTAACTAGAAATAATTATTTTAACGTTGAATATAAAGGAAAATGTGGTGACTATGAGAAACTTTATGG
Organism: Viscum album; assembly: GCA_963277665.1. Classification (NCBI taxonomy): domain Eukaryota; kingdom Viridiplantae; phylum Streptophyta; class Magnoliopsida; order Santalales; family Viscaceae; genus Viscum; species Viscum album. The sequence goes on along the minus strand of OY728121.1, from coordinate 1,397,800,649 downwards.
GATAATGGCTGGTGTGAAGTATATCATGATTATTCCTAATCAGTTATCTTGAAATATGATTAAATAAATATACCTTAACCAACTATCAGACTCACCAAATTAAATATGGATGGAGTTTGCTAAGATCTAGAGTGATGGAGACTATAGAGGAAATAATGATTGATTTACTTGAAGTCAAAAATATAGATAGAGACACCCATGAAAGTGTCAAAAAGGATTGATTTTTTTATGTGTGTAAAAGAAGGACATAAAATAATTAATTTCCAAGAAAAAAAATAAAAATTATAATGGAAGGAGATAAATTTTATCCTAGTGATCCATTAATATTTCAATGCCTTGAATGTGGGGAACCTAAGCATTATCGGAGTCAATTCCCAATTTTAAAGGATTAACCTTATAACATAGAAAAACCAATATTGCAGTGAAATGGTTGAAGTATTTATGTATTGGGAATCAAGAATTAAATTTTATAAGATTTTTTTATCTATATTTTTTTAGTTATATAAATCGTGAAACATATAAGGATTGTGTTGAATTTTGAAAACATTAATGTCTTCATTAACTTAAGAGTTTTGGATGAAATCATTGGTTTATGTGTTTAAGGTTGATCATAAGTTCAAATTCTTAAACTCTCCCTTTTAGGATTTATGTGATGGGTGTTTACTAGGATTAAGGATATTTTTGGATATAACTACGGAAATACAACCCCTTTTTTAATGTATATAAACCCTAACATTTTGTATGAGTAAATTTAAAGGTATTGGGAACCATTAGGTATTATCTTATCTTTGTTGTTGTGGTAATTATAGGTTATAATATTATCTTTGTTGTAGTTGTTGAGCTTTCGGGGTATAAGAATTATATTAATGAAGTAATATAAAATGTTCAACCCATATGTCGGGTGATATCCTATTGCATCTAATGAGGCCACTAGGCTTGAACCCAAAACTGAATGACAACAATGGTGTAGCTCTTACTACTGACCTACGTGATGTTCTGGTTAATATGGCATTGTTTTTACTTAAAACAATTTATTGAAAAATACTTATGGTATGGATTAAATTGAAATATGGGGGTCATTGTTGTGGTTTATTGATTAATTAATTATATTGGATGACTAATGATAAACATTTTTGTTTTTGTAAATACTTAGAGGCATACAGAAGGAATTTCTACTCTTTTATGGATATTATGATCTGATAAAAGTTAATTTCAGTTCTTCGGGAATAAAAAATTCATCAAGGTTATTAATTTATTGGAGTAAGAAATTAAGGGGAAATTGATTGAAGAACAACCAAAGGATCAAATAGTAATTATATTTTCTGGTGTTCTCTATCATGAGAGTAAAATAATCCCTCAACTATTGGAGAAGGGGTCTTGAAATAGAAATGTTATCATATTACCTTCACATTTGATGAATATAATTGTATTTTAACTCATCAATATATATGGTTTTTTGGTTGTTAACATTCTTATGATTTTTAAATTTATTGTTATAAATGACCTCTATTATCCTCTATCATTATTGGGGCATTACACTTTTCTTCCATATCTATATCTTGAATTACCACCAATGTTCTCCTACTTGGAAACCTAGTTATGTGTTATTTTGAAAGACCTTCATATTTTTGTCTATTTGTTTATCAATAAGTTGTTTAATCAACAATTTTTATGATTTTGGATTACAAAAATGGTATTTTAAGATGTCAAACCTTTTATTTTCAATATCAAGATTAAATTATGAGGAAAAAAGTTATTTAAGGGGGTCGAATGTAACGCCCAAATATTTTAAAAGAATAATATTGGTTTTGGTATAGTATATGAAACACAACATAGAGCTTCTAATAGAATGTGACACCTCAATAATTTAGGATATATTTATTTTTTTAAATAAATTAAATCTAATGATACATAGTGATTCACCCAACATTGGGTTTAAATAAAACGAGATACTCTATTAAAATATTATTCATTAAACATGGTTTTATAACCTCACTATTAAGTTGGAGGGTATGTATATGAATGACTAAAATATTAAAATTATATAGTTTACACATGAATAAAATAAATTCAATTACTATATATTGATTTAAAATAAAATTAGAACCATTTGAAATTAAAAAAATCTTTTTTGAAAAACAATATTTTTTCTAAAAGTTGGTTTAGTTATGCTTTTCTACATAATTTAAAATTAATTTTTAAAACTTTTAGGACATTTATTTTATTAAATTAACACTATTTTGAAATCATAATATAAAAATTTACTTAGTGTGAAATTTTAGGTTTTTTCCAGAAAATATTGATTTTTCAATGAGTTGTGAAAAATATGGATTTTTGAAAATCTATAAATTATTTAGGGTAAATTAAGTAATTTAAATAGAAATAATGATTTGAATTTTATTTGAAGTAACATAATTATTATTTATTTATATTTTATTTGTTTAATTACATTTTAATAACTTATATACTAGTTTTAGAATAAGTTCATTTTTGGGTTTAAAAACACATTTTTATGAAAACTGTTTTAAAGTTCATAATGCTTCCCAATTTTAATTAATAAAAATAAATCATAATGTGGAATTATTTAAATGATATATATATATATATATTATACAAATAAATGTTTTATTTTAAATTCATTCAATGATGATTTCTGTTCATACAGTTAATATAAGATCATTTTTCCCTAAAAAATACATTTCTTGAAAACTAATTTTCCATCATGTATGTGGGGTTAATTTTGAATTTAATGTTTAAAATTTTGTGAATTAAATTTGGAAAAATGGATTAAATATTTTTAATCAAAATTATTAATATTATCAAATTATTTTAGCTTTATTTTGACCATAATGAATAATAGAAACAGAAAAATTAATTACCATGATTAAGGAAAAAATGGGTTTACTAGGGGTAAAAATAAAACAATAAGGGTTAAAATGATCTATTAACTTGAAAAAACCTATTTTTTGAAAATATTTATACCTTATCACATATATGGTTATATAATGACCAATTTGGATGGTTTTTTCATGAAGAAATATTGGTAAAATTGATTATTTCAAAAAATTCAAAGTGTGTCCTCTCACCCACTTATAAAAGTCCACCCAATCTTCCCTCATATTCACACTAAAAATTCCATTTGGATTAGAAAAAAACTACCAAAATATCTTCCTAAAATATCTCCCTATATAATAGAGTCCTTTTTTTATCGTAAATCCAATCTATGATGGCTTTAGGTTAAACCTAATGAGGTTACACGAAGAAGACGTAAAGTTTTTAACTATGCCTTTTCATTTTATATCTTCTTTAAACTCATTATAATATTATTAATATATGATAGTATAATAACACCATTATATACCATATAATTATATATTATTATGTTAAGGTAATGATCTATATCCATCTCCTCTTCTATCAAATGGGAAATAGAATCTTTTATTGTGTGTACGGAGGATTGTCGCTTCACGAACATATGTAATTGGTTTTCCATCACCAAAACTAAAGGTGGAACATAATTATGGATTAGTAATATTTATATTATTTTTATGAAATTATTATAATTATTTAATTATTTTATCACAAATAATATCTTACTTTTCTTTCTATAGGGGATATGATAACGTCGCTCGAGTGTACAGTGGAGTACCACCACACGAAGGGATGTGATTTGTTTTGGATTATAGTTTACATGGAAGGTATTAAATAATATGATAATGAAAATATCTGATATTTATGAACTAAAAATACTTTATTAAATATAATATCATATCTAACTAACCTTAAATTCCTTTGGGAAAATAATAAAAACAATTGTGCATATGTGTGGACTACCGCCTCCACGTAGCGATGTGAATTGTTTTTCATTTTATTTTTACATGGATGGTAATAAGGACCAATTTGATTAATATAAATTCTATATTTAACATAATAATTATTCTATAATTATGATATTATATTTATTTTCCTTTCATTCTATTAATTAATCAAAGGGAAACGATTTTCTTGCATACATACGACCTACCATCTCCACGAATGCTGTAATGCATTTTCTATCTTTAACTTCTATGGATTAATATAAAAAAATATATAATTATTATATATGATATTTATATCATTTTTAAAATTTTGGATATTAAGAAATCAAGATCAAATTAAATGGACTTATATAATTGAAACAAAACATACATGAAAAATGAATCAATTATCACCCAAAACAGTGATTTTAAAAAAGATTTTTTAATATATGGGTGATAAAAGACTATAATTAAATCATATATTGTATGATATATATTATTATTATTTTTAATAGATTTTTAATAAATATATATTTATTATATATTAGGTTTATAAACATAAAAAGGAACATGAAAAAGTGTTAAGTATTTGTTGCCTCACTTTTAATTTCATGAAACATATGCCATATTCATCCCTTCTTCCATTTTATAGTGTATATACTGCCCATTTTATAAGTTATATTGACACACTAAATTTTAGTGAATATTTTAAATAGGTTTTGATGATTTTTTGATGAATTTTAAAGGATATTACCTTTGATTAAATTTTTTTATGAAAATAAGGGGAATAATAAAAATGGAAAGAAAATGATTCAAATTGAGTAAAAATGATAAGAGTTATAATTTGGTATTAATTTTATTATTTTTATTGGTAATCTTTTTAATTGTTTCAAAATTACTTGGTTATTTTAAATTTTAAGGATATTTAAAAAAAACAAGACCAACTGAAGCTATCCCTTCAACCAGGAAGCTCTATATATAGACATGCCCCAAGAAGGATATAAGGCCAAGCCACCTGGGGGAGCCCAATCGAGTTGGTGGAAAGATCAAAATAGATAAAATATTATGCAGTAGTGGCCCATAGGGAGTCAACCCTATGGGGAAGCATTGATTGGGACTAATCCTACATAGGCTGTGTGTGTAGCCCATATTTTAGTGTGTGGCGTTCCTTTCATGATCCTATCCCCATTATCGGAGGTTTTGGGTGGTGATCACAAGCCTTGTTTCATAAAAGAACATTCCCCATACTCACCATTCCTATGTGGGACAACTTATCATATGTTACTATTCACAATTTTAAAGTCTCACTTACGCACCTTAGATAGATCCCGTGTGACTCATCATCACTGAGCTCTACCACTACTACGACTTTCTTCCTCACTAACCACCAAAAATGCGTCTTCCAATGTTTGCGCTTGATCCTTTGATCACTACCACTAACCATGAACACTGTGGATCACCTCGGAACCCCCAGACGACTCCATTAAGATCATTTCATTCCACATTGATACTTCAATGTCTCCAAGACCCAATGAAAGCCCATGAAACACTACTACCACGTACCCTGCCTCACATCCATGCTTACTGATGTCATACTAAAGCCACACTTGAGGGAGATCCTAAAATAGCCAAATCTCATGGGTGTTTCCAAATTAGATCTTCACTACCAGGTTTCACAGGAGATTTAAGACATTCATAACTCAAACATTGAATATGATGATCCCTACAGATCTGGAAGGTACTCATAAAGACCAAGAAATTCCTTCTCACCTCTATTAAAGGATTCATGTATTGCCACTGCCAAAGGGTTGACACCCGTGGAGGGAGAGCCTGATGGAGGCGACCTTGTTCATTTGTTCTAAACTCTTTTTTTATTTGTTTATTTTCATTATTTTATTAGTTTATTAGTTTATTATTTTTAATTTAATTTATTTTATTAATGTAATAAATTTATTTGTTTTCAAATACAAATAATTCATATATTTTTCGATTCAAAGTGTTAGACACTTTTAATATCCCTTTTCTCTTCTTCCTATTTTCTCATTCTTCTTCTTATTTTTATTTTTATTTCTTCTATTTTCTTATATTAACATTATATTTATATTATATATATATATATATATATACTATTTTATTATTTATCTCTTTCATGCCATTCTTCTTTTTATTTTTATTCTTCATATTTTATTTCATTCTCTTCACATCTTACCACTATGACCTCTTACCCTAAAATATTAGGGGCTAACCCAAGACTTGGATCGGGGGTGGTAAGTGCTGTTTCAATTTTATTTTTAACAAAAAATTTATTTTTTATTTAAATTTATGGTGATAAAGAATGAAGCACATGAGTTTGGGTATTTTACATAATGAGTATGAAATAAAAATCATTTCTATTCTTTTTTTAAAACTTTTCCCTCTTCGACACTAAACATAATCTCTTCATGTGATGAATTTGAGTCATTTAGTAGATGAAGTGACATACGATGGAGAAAAGTCTTGGAAGATATCACACTCTTGATTTAGACAATCCATGAAACTTGATTATAAGATGAGGATGTATTGATATTTATAAATTAATTCATTATCTCACATGAATAAATAAAATAATAGCAGTTTAAGAGTGAGATTTCATTATTAAACTATGAAAATAAATTTAAACAGTAATGAGAAGAATGATGGAAACCATAAAACAAAACACCAAGTCCAATTTCTTTCATTTCTAATCACATTATGTCATTGAAATTAGTAATTTTTTTATTATTTCATATATTTTCTCAAATTCCATTACTTTCATAGAGTAAAAAAAACCCAGTTTAGGTGAATTTGATTAAGTGAAAAAATGAGAAATCTCCTCATGTGAGATAAACCTGGTTAACATCTATGCTAAAATGTGATTAATTTTCTTTTGCTACACCCATTATAGGCATACATTCAAAATTGGTGTCATTACCAAGGATATAATCAGGTTTTTATTTAATTTTTTCTATTTTAAAATTTTATATTGTTTTCATTTCTTTTTAAAAACAATAAACATAATATTTTTTACATGATGTGTTAAAATTATTATTATTTGGATTGGAATGACTTCACACTAGTGAAAGAACCAGTAACTAAATTGTGTGGGACAATAGAAGATAATGTTGAATTATTTTATAGATAGGTCATGTTATCCCAGAGAAAAATCATCATAGAGGATAAATTCAAGGACCTCATCTAGGATCTTGAAGTGAGCCTCGAACAACCAATGGTTTTTGTATTGGTTAGAGAGTTAACCGAATCTTGGAAGTACTTCCTAGAAATTTATCAAGAAATGGATAATACAAAAGTAGATCCATCTATGTTTTCTCCCAATTTTTTTGAAAATGTTTCCCTAGAAAAATTATAGGTGCAAGTAGATAAACAAAAACTCAAATATGATATTTAATAACTTGAAGAGATGGTGAAATATCTATAAGAAAAAATGGATTGGATATATGAGAACATCAATTTATTCCTCGAGCAACCTGAACAAAAACCAAAAGATGAAACACTGATATTTCCTAAATTTTCGAAGGACATCAAAGAATTTGAGGTAAATATTGAGGATTATACACAACCCAATGATATGAAGAACGAGATTGGGGATGACCATGATGAGCTATAGTGGATTTATAATGAAGAATACTTGCCAGCTGAGCTAACAATGAAAGATAAACTTGATCTGGATGGCATATGGAAATAGTATACGGTAAAAATTTATCTCTTTGATCCCTACAAATTAGAAGATCCAATATAATTGCATGTTAGTATATCCATGGAAGAATGAGGAACCAAACAAGTGGTGTAATTTTAAGAAAATATGGAGGAGCCTGGCTACCTACCTCCATCCACCAGGATCCAACTCCAAGTGGCACTCACCATTGAATATGAGATTGATGCTGGACCAATTATGGGAGTTTATCCTATCTCAAACAATATTTAATTTTATTTTATTATATATGAATTGGTTATTATTTCCCATTGATTTGAATTTTCAGATTTATACCATCTTTGATATGTCTTAGAGAAGATGAAGAAACTGGAAATGAACCAGTTGATTAACACACAGAGCTCCCTGGATCTGATGAACATACAAATGAGGAGGCCCATGAATAAGTACAAGTAGATGTGCCCGAGTAAATTAAGATAAAGGATTCTCATGTTGATAGAGATGTATTTCTTTATAATAATTCAAGTTTAAATTTTATTCAAGTAAAAATACAAGCTTAATTTCCATTTGACCATTAAATTCTTGCATCCTATGTTGGGACATCACTAGAAAATAAGGAAGAGTTTTCACAATTAGTAACCAAAAAAGAGGATGAATTATGCTTCATCCTCACCCACAATGAAACATGTACTTAATTGTTAAGGGGATGTATCTGATATGCTCTATCCATGGATCATTCGTCACCAACGAAGAAGAGGAAGAAGCTGGGAAAATCCACATGTGGTGTTTCATGTCTAAGAATCTATGGTGACCATGTGTCATTAGATAATAGTTGGTACTTCCCTCTAGAGTTAGTAAAAAATTCAGGGCTCACATGGGGGATCATACCAAGCTTATCCAATTTACTTTATTTATGATACTTTCAATTTAATTTTTAGGTTTAATCCAGCTTTCATCGCACTCCCTCTTATATTTTTAGATTAAAATACATGATCCTTGTGATTAATTGAGTAATTTTATTTCGTTAGACCTTGATTCAACAAGGCAGCACCAAACAACCAGGAGGAAAAGTACTAAGCTTCCAGGGAAATGGTTTTCACTTTTATGGTTATGTCAAAACTCTCTATAATTTTTTCCAAACAACATGTTTGGATCTTTTAACTAGAAATATAATTACCATGAATAAATTTATGATTTACTTATCTTTTCTAGGATACATGAGTTTCTAATGAATCACATGACTCCATGTTTTAGATTTCAATGTTAATGAGATCAATTTTTTTAAATGAATAGTTGGATGATTAAAGTAAATCATAGATTTTAAAATTTGTACTCATGATTTAAGAGAATTATTTGATTCATGAAAATGAAACTTCCCAATCCTTTTTTATGCATTGATTTTATAAACTCCATGTGAATTTATTTTTTATTATTAGTCACACCTTTAATACTTTTATAATATCATATTTCTATTCCGGAGAGGATTTCTACACCAAGTACTTACAATTTTTTCTTGATAATATTTATTATTTGATATTTGGACATTCCACCTACTAAAACTTTCATTTGAACTTTTCAAAGATATGATTGTGAAAAAAAAACATTTGAAATGATTATTTCAGATATTAAAAACCCGTTATCCTTAAATATCATATTTTAGTCAATATTTGTTAACCCATAAAGTCTATTAATGACCATGTTCGGAATGATCTATGTTTCAAGCCATTTTTCCCATTTTTCTAGAAATCATAGTAATTACATGATATTTTAAAGTTGAAGTGTGGGGGTGAAGGGAGTCCTAAAGAAAGGGATGAATGAATTCTGAAGAATTTTTTTGAGGGTGATACATATTGGTATTGAGAAAAATTTGTATTCATTATTATATTTATTGTTTCCCCCATGGAAAAAGATAAAATAATAAAAATAACCAAAAAAATGAAATAAACGGGTTGTGACTTAGGATAGTCAAAAAACACCATTACCGGACCAATGATTTTTTTCAAATGTGGTTAAGTGGTGGATGTAGGGATTATTATATCCATGACATTCAAAAATGAAAAAAATAATAAGTTCTATAAAAAACTGTACAAAAGCAGAGAAAAATTCACAAGGGTACAGAAATAATTAATTATTATTTACTTTTATCATGAATATATATTGAGTTTGGGGAAAGTGGGAGTTGTTTCACTTGTATGGGAATAATTTTATGACACTTGATATCATGATTTTTTACTTTAAGTGATAAAACTCATAATTGAGATTTAATTTTTAAATAGTAATTCCTACATCTTTAAAAATAAGATTTATTTGAACCTTAGTTGAGCTTTTATCATTATTTCATGAGCCTTTTGTATTTAAAAAGTGGAGAAATAATTCCATTACAAGCCAATGGATAAGGATAATGTTCTCATGATATTACCATAACTCCACCTAAATTAATACCATGTATGATGAGAGAAAATATTCAAAAGAGAGGGAGATCATGATTTTTAATGTTTAAAAATAATGAATTAAGGAAAATGAATGAATAAAAAGATAAGTTCCACCACTTTTGAATGGGAAAAGTTAAAATAATTTATTTAAAAATTGGGAAATTGAATTGATATTTTATTTAACATTTAAAAATTTGATTTAACAATGAAAATTGTTTTATTTTATCACTTTAAAATTTGAATATTAATAGAATTGGTGCCCTCTTAGATTCCTTGTTGATATTTTATGCTTGAGGAAAAGCATGGTTTAAGTGTGGGGGTATTCGAAACACTTAATTTTGGTAAATATTTTAAATGGATTCTAATTATATTTGGATGAATTTGAATATATATATTCAATTAGATTAAATTATTTTATTAAAAGAATGAAAAATAATAAAAATTGAAATAAAATGATCAAATTGTGTAAAAACGTTAATAGTTCAAAATTGGTATTCATTTTTTTTATTTTGATTGATAAAATTCATAAGTGTTTTGAAATTACTTGGATATATGAAATTTTCAAGAGAGCTTACCAAAAAAATAAGGTGAAATTAAGATAAACCTTAAACCAGGAGTCTCACCACATATCCCAGCCCTAATAGGAATTGTCGACCAAGACACCTGTGAGAGATACCTTGATATGGATGATAGAGAATGAGGGATAATATCTCACACAAGAGTGGCCTGTGGTGAGTCAATACTAGAGGTAAGCATAGCTTGAGCCCAACACCACATGGGCCACATGTGTGTTTGATCCTTATTTGAGTTCATGGAGTGTCTTGTGGGAGACCATACCCATTACAAGAAGTTTTCAGAGGTGATCCCACAACGTTTCTTATAAACAATCACACTATTTGATCACCGTTTTGATTTGGGAAAGCTTCTCATAAGTTATTGTTCATAATTTCAAAATCTCACTCTCTTTTCTTGGATAGATCCTACTGCACACAAACCCACCATTGGTACTACCTTCTTCCTAGTTGGTTGGAACTACAACAAATGGATATTTCCATGGATGTCTCTTCCAAATCTTAAGTTGGAGGCTTTGATTACTGTCATCAACTAGGAATTCCATGGATCACCTCAGGTCCATTGGATGAATCCTTTACACTCATTTTTATCCAAATTCCTTTTTTCCATATCTCCAAGACTCCATTAAAGTCCATGTAGTGACACTGCCACACCCCCTTCCCTGTTTCCATGTATACTGAATCCATACCAAATCCACATCCTCCAGAGATCTTCAAACTCCTAATCTCATGGGAAATTCCCAGTTGCAAATTTACTACCGGGTCTGATAGGGTATTTAATATTTTGTTATTTCAAACAATGAATGTGAATATCACCATGGGTATGAAATATCCTCATAAATACTTAGGAAATCCTTACTTTATCTTTAAGTGGAGGTATGGATTTCTACTACCATAGGGTTGACACCCGCAGAGGGAGATCCTAATAGAGGCCTCATTCTACATTTGTTCTAATTGATTCTTTTTTATTTATTTATTTAGTTTAATTTCTTCGTGTAATTAATTTAGTTTCTTTTAAATATAATTAATTCATGAATTTTTCAATTCAAAGTGTTTTACCCATTTCATCTTAATTCTCTCTTCTTCATATTATTCTCATTATTTTTATTTTTATTTATTCTTCTGTCCTTATTTTGATAATCTCTTTATATTATATATTTATTTACTTTTTTATTTTATTCTCTATGTCTTTCTCCCAATTCTTGTTTTTATTTTTTTTCTTATGATTTTTTTATATTCTCTTCTCATATTACAACCATGACCACTTATCCTAACAAATTAAGGTCTAACCTGAGGCATGGCCCGAGGGCGGTAAGTTGTGTTTCTGTTTCATTCTACAAAAACATTATTATGTTTTATTTATGTTTATGGTGATAAAGAGTTAAATGAACGAGTGTGGTGATTGTAAACTATGAAAATGAAATCAAAATAATTTCTATTCTTTTTTTATAACTTTTACCTCCCTTCTACTAAACATAATATCTCTGTTTGATGAAGTTGAAATGTTTAGTCGATGAAACGACATACAATGGAGTTGGGTCCTGGAAGATGTCACACTCTCGATTGAGGTGTGCCATCGACCATGATTACAGGAGGAGGTGAAATTGATATTCCAAAAGGCATTCAATATTTCTGACCACTAAGTAAAATAATAGTTGTTTAATAATGTCATTTCATAATTAAACTATCAAACTATATTTAAACACTAACAAAGAGAATGATAGAACACATAAACCAAATCACAAAGGACATGTTATTTCTTTTCTAATCACATTATTTCATTGCATGTTAGTGTAAATTATAGAATCTAATATATTTTCTCATATTATATTTATTTAATAGAATAAACCAAAAAACATAAAAAAGAAGTAATTTAGTTAAATTAGATTAAGTGAAAAACTGAGAAAGCTCATCCAGTGAGATGACCCTGGTCTGACTCAATACCGCATTTGGAAATTAAATTTTTGGTTTTTATGACCAAAAACAGGCATGAATTCATATATCATTAATCTATTTAGCTTTATTGTATTTAAATTATTTTTCAATGTTATTCCTTTGACAGGTATTATGATTAAAAAGTTACCAAAGTTGAAAGAGATTTATTTTTCAATCTCATTTTAATCAGGATTATTTATACTTGAATTTACATTAAAGGAAATAATTTGATCATTGTATAATAAATCCTTTTAATTTCCTTCTCCTATAGTTATTCAGGTTGTTTTAAACTAATAGTACCATATTCCTCTCTTTGGTGCTAAAAAATACTCATCAAATGTTTTTAATAAAATCCATCATCATTTCTACTTGAGGTAAAAAATCCTTTTTATTTTGAATCCATTTATTCTAAAAAAGCTTTCAAATATGATTTTAAAATTTCCCAACTGATTTATTAAATAATTATTTTGACGATTTTTTTTTAATTTTTTTAAAAAAATTTCAACATTATATTCAAGTCATTTTCCAAACAAGGTCCATTTTTGTTTTTCTAAAGATGTCAAAGGAATATTTTTTTAACTTATATGACATTAAAACTATTTCTATCATCATGAAAACTCAGTGTTTTTAATATTATTTTAAATTTTTCCATTATTATTTTCAAGGAAAAGTTTTTTAAAGGAAAATTATTTTCAAAATTATTTTTGAACATTTAGTTTTAAAAAATTATTTTATAGTGAAAATCATATTTTCCTTAAGAAATTATTAGTGGAATTTTATGGTATTTCTATTCATCAATGAAAAAAGCCCTCATTTTACCTTATGGTCCATTAGGAATATATTGCAATAATATAATCCTTATTATTTTTCTAAATGGTTTATAATCAATTGACTAGGATGTACTATTTTGATATCATTCTACATATTACTATGATTGGTTTGTGATTATGTTTATTGATTGGGGAAAATTTTAACATTTCATTTAATATTTGTTCCAATATTAATGTTTATGTTGATTATGTTTCAACCCTTTAATTTGTGGGAAACATTGGACTTAGTAAGTGGTAGCCCAGGCCTGCTATAGCCCCTTAAGGCATTGGTAGTTCTCATGAGACAAACTTGATTTTGTTTTTGGACAAGAAATTACCCATTTAGGTATGATATCTAGGAAAGCGGAATTTAAGGTATAGTTATGTTGTTTATAATTATGAATTTCCTCATTATTAGATTATTCATTGATGTTCATGTGATTATTTTATTATTTATAATATCCCTAGAAAAGTGTTAAGCTCATGTGATTATGTATATTTTATTATTTGATCACTATTTATTTTTTCCATATTATGATGAAGATATTGATTAAATGGAATGTGTTTTAGGTATTTACCTTATCATACTGATTATTCTTTATTTATTAATAGCTTTCACTGTACTCATACAACTAATGAGAATTTAATCTCACCACTTTTTTATGTTCTATTTTACTCAATATACTTGGCAGTGTTTTTTAATTGCTATTCTGGGATATACTAAGGGGAAATATGGTGTTCCCAATGAAAACACTTTGTGTATTATATATTTTCAATTTTAATGTGAATTTCAAGTATGTATCAGGTTTTCTAGGAGTATTGAACTTTTTGGGCCTTCATGATATGACTTCAGGTATCCTATGCTAATTTAATTATATAACAACTAACTATGGGATACTAGGGTTGGAGCCTTTTCAACAGGTATAAGAGTATGATCTGTTGAGTTATCCAACATATCTTGTGGTTATATTAGAGAATCCTCCGAATATTGATCATTTTAGCATATATGAGATAGAATTTTATCAAATTCCAAGTGAATGTACATAACTACTATATCCACATTCATATGAGCACAACTTAATAGGTCATAAAGCACACACATGGGATTTATATTAGTAGACCTATCCTAGGAGATACACACATAAGGTATAACTCTCATAGATCTTCCCATGGATTAGGACTAGAACTTCGTACCTATGAATTCGTCATAATCATATATATACCATAAAAATATGTGCAAGTTTAGCTATGTAATGACATCATAGATATATGACAATAGTGTATAGTATATATATATATCACTCAACCAATAGCACATGATAAGGAATTTAATTGAAGAAGTACTATGTATAACCAACAAGTATATTCACAATATGTGATCTTACATTCCCATTAATGATGCATGAACTCACCCTAATCCCATGAACTATTTAAAAACACCATCACTAGGATTAACATCAAACATTGAAGACCCAACTATAATAACAATCCACTATGGTATGTTTTAGGTCTGTTATATATGAGCTAGCCTGGAACTTGGAAACTCCCCTACCCAAGTTCTAAATATCCTATCTCCAATCTAAAATTCCCTAGAATATATAAAATTAATGGAACAAAAATTCAGCTTTGATATAACTTTTAATGACCCAACATGAATCATTTGGTTTGAGACAGAGTGCCACATGACCTCATGCACAACTCCCCATATCCAAGTGTTTTCTGAATAGTAGTGATTGTTCCAAGGGTGTAGTGGGGTGACTATACCATCAATATCAATAACCATACATGATAATCATAACATATATAATAAAGTACCAAAAAAATATTTGAATAATAATGATAATTTATATATCAAATGGAATTCTAAGTATTTTAGAGTCACAGAAATATAATCCAATGGACCCATATTGTTGTAGTTCAAACAAGGTATAAGAAAATAAAAAGAATAATAAATTATAACACTATAGAATATATCCCTGGTCTATATTGTAACTTCCTTTGAACTCCAAGCTCTATCCTTAGATACCTTATATTGGTCCATTTACCTTTATTGGTTTTCTGATTATAAAGTCTATACATTTTTTTTGATGTCTGTGCAGGGTGTGAGTATAAAACTATTAGGATATAACCAATAAATCATTAATATATGTTCACATACACAATAAGTGTATTTCATGATAATGAATATTTTTTCATGCAAACATAAAATGATCATTTGTCAAGCGGTCTTTGGATGACTAATCCACTATGAACCCCGAACGTACATGCATTGACTCCATGCCGAAAAAAATTACAACTAAAGTCATGAACATTGTTCAACAAAAGGATTCCAATTGTATCCCACAATATACATGAGGCGAATGTGTATTTGGTAGGTCCAATATTTCATTAATTCCCCACTCTACCATAGGTTAGGCCATAAGGCCATTGTACCGAGTCTCTACCTCGAGTTGGACCACAAAATCATGATATCCTGACAATACCATGGGTTTGAGCACATGTTCATCATGTCCCTACCATACATCTGGGTCCATCTACTTCATCCTTTCACGACATAAATTCTCCCACTCTAAGGGCTAACCAAGTCATAATTTTCCATATATCACATGGCACTAAAATTAAATTCTCTAAGGGACATACATAACAAATAATAGGGAATGAAACATATATGTGCAACATAACATAGAAAGAACGAGTATATGTATTTATATACATACACATGTGATAAATATAAAATATAGTTTTCATGGATACAAACGAACACACTTGTGATCAATATCAAAGATGGGCCTCATGGGATACTCACACACACATATGAAATTAAACAAAGTGTATGTATCACGAGATATACTTGCACACACATGCGATAAATATCATGGAAACAACCATATACATGGTCTATTTATGGTAAAAACATCCTACCTCAATAGAGTTTACATAAAAATCTGGATTCACCTAGTTCCAATGCCCAAATTACATATGTGTGTAATAACTAGATCATACTTTCATACTAAGGGTTCCAATAAATGATTCCGGACCAATATTACAAGAATTATAGAGGTGTATTTATTATGATAAGGGACAAAAAGGATTATATTTAGTTCAAATTACACAAACAATATCCACCATAAATGGTTTATCTTTATCCACTCAAAGAATATATAAAAATTCAGTAAATCCAATCACCCACTGATCAATATTATTAGAATTCACCCTCATATCATAAAAGGTTCTATAGTTCTGACCAAAACACATTATATGTAACAATAATTTCATGTAAAATAATATATTAAGAAAGTACAAGAAAAATTAAGAACAATCACTCACATACCTTGAAATTCCTATAACTAACAGCCCTAAATCCATTAGAATCAGATAACAAAGGGAGATAATTTTCCTTGAATCCCCCCAAGAGTCCATAGGTTTGTGATCCATATATATAGACGAATAAATGAGTGGTTAAAGAGTGGTTTTATGCATCAAATAAATTTTTTAGATTAATTAATACCCCTCACAAGGTTTGGTTTCACGGTTTCACAAACCATGCATGAATCATGCATGAATTTCTACCTCCTCCATGAATCTTCATGTTTTAGAAACATGTTTTGGTAAACTTTGTTCCCACCATTACTTCACCTTTATCTTAAACCACGTGGTTTTATAGGGAATGTCACATGTTTATCTCTAACCAAATTCCTTCCATGTTGTACACACTTATATTCTCCAAATAGGATGCATGGTTTCCTGGGGAGAATCGAATAGTTTCCTGTAACCTTACACGAATCACACACCCCCTTTAAGGCCTCTACAACTCTAAAAAATCAGTTATAAGCTTCCCGTGTCTTTATGAAAAAAAAAATAAATTCCTACAAACACTTAAATATGTGTTTAAATTAAGGTGGATGAAACCTAAAAAACTCTTAGCCATTATACCGACAACTCTAACCTTCATCTGACACTCTCTATAAAATCTAGGGAGTCTACCATACCCCAAAACACATCCAAAAATACCATTCAAAGAAATTGGAATGATCAAAAAACTATTTTTATTCATGGTTATCCAAAGAAACCATCCAATAGTTATAAAATTAGATTCATTTTCAAAACTTAACATCCATAAAATCCATGGGGTGTTATAATAATATAGTTGTACTTCATACAAAATTAAGGGTGTAATTTATAATTTACCAATTAAATTTTCCATATATTATAATTAATAATTTACACACCAAAACCATTCATGCCATCTATAGATAATTCAAAATGAATACCTCATGTTGTATTTTCTAATTTATGATATTTTTGATGAATTTCCTTCCCCCGAGGAGATTATAATAGTTAACGAAACATTCAATTTGGTATTATTTTACCCACATGTCACTTTAATTAGCCTATATCCTCCAAGATTATATATAATCATCCAAACATAAAATGATTTGAAAACAACATAAAAATTTTAATATAGTTTATTCTTTTTTCTTTTACCAAGATGCATCACACTCTGGGCATTCTTCTATTAAACTATAGTCTTTTTGGAATAATATGTATTCATTAAAAAATTTTACATTTTCATTGCTTATACACATGGAACATAAAATTCATTTAGATTCATTTGTTTGGAAAGGAATATTATTATCTTATGATAAAATATCCTTTATGAAATAAAGTAATCCTATAAAACTAGTGTTATACCATCTATATCTTTGATTAAAATTATATAGTATATCTACTATTGATTGTGTTAAATATTTATTACAATAATTATATAATGAGTTATTTTTACATTTCTTTAACCTGTTAAATATATTTTTTACATTCTCAATGTTTTTGTTTTAAAACTATTTTCACTTCCCCAAAATAATCTACATCTTTTTATATGATTTTACAGATATCAAATGATACATAAACTATACTTTTATTCCACTCACTAGATACATGAAGTTCCTCTCATTTCTATTCCAATATTTATAACTTTGATCAATTCAGTAATAGATCAATTGTTCATTAAACTCACCCGAAACAATTTTTATTTAGAAACGATAATATAAACACACACATAATTTGAGAAGGGTTATTTTCATGGTCTGTTTCATACTTGTTGAACTCTTTGACCTCAACCTTAAACTCTTCCATTACAAGATTAACATCAACCCATTTCAGATTCATATTCAATCTAATTGGTTTATAAATTTTAATACTTTACTAAATAAAAATAATAAGAAAATAATTAATGTATTTAATTATTTACAAAAATCACCCACACATAAATAATTAAATAAAAATAAATTCATAAAAAATAAAATAAAAATAATAAAAATAGACACCCAAAATGGTTCACACTCAAAAACGCACTATGTTAATACATAAATAATATACATGTATAATATGACATATAAATATATAATGTATAGAAAGTATATATATAAAGTAAAACACACACACACACACACATATATATAAAGTATATAGAGTATACATATAAAGTATAAAAATAATACTGACACACACATATAAAGTTTATATAATTAATATAAAAAAATACTTACTTACATATATATAAACAAAGTACACAAACACACACACAAATATATATATATATATATATAAATGGATATAAGGGAGATTCATATAATAAACTCATTATATATAAATAAAATACTATGTAAAAAAATTCAATAGATATAACAAAGTTTTTCAAATCATATCGTCTAAGAAGACATGAAGATATGCCATAATTTTGGTAGATCATTTTGTGGTACCAGAGGATTGGTGAATAGGAAGAGTAAAATGCAGCTCGATTTTAATAAAATAACAATAACCTTTTTTAGATCTATGAGTAAAAATATTTGATATTAGAATCTTTTCTTAGTGTTAAAAATGATCACCAAGAAAAGGGGTTATTATCAATGCTTTTTTTTAAGGTAGAGAGAGACCCCATTTCTTACTGATTTTATTGCTAAGAAAGGGTTTACTAGATAAAAAGTAGATGGGTGTTGGTAGGTTTATGGGTGTCAAATAATCATTGCTTGAATCACGGAAAAGTTAGATCACTAGTTGACCAAGTGATCTAATCCAATATACAATATAATATATATTAAAATATGTATGTATGTATGTATGTATGTATGTATGTATGTATATACATATGTATATATATATGTATGCATATAGGTATCTTTAATTATATATATATATATATATATATATAAATTTATAAAAAAATATATTTATATTTTATTAATTATTTATGATTATATATAATATTATTTTGATAAATTAATATATATATATATATAAACATATCCACCTGGACATATATATATATATCTGTGTGTGTGTGTGTAGCTAAAGTAATATGTTTTGTCTTATTTATATGTTTTTTATATTTGTTCCCATTTGTTTACATATATATATAAATATATATACATATTGAATTTTTTTTAATTTTAATTATCATTTAAGATTTCATTTTCATAAAAATTTATATTCAACATTAAAATTATATTTTAAAATTGATATACACACAAACAAATTATATTTATATATTTAAGTACTCAATACATATAAATACCTGAATATATATATATATATAGAACCATAAATGAAAGTGTATATATATAAACACAAATAGATATATTAACATATATTTATATATAAATATTTATTATATTAACATAAATAAATATATCAAAACATTTTCACATATGTAAATATTTTATAAATTATATTTAAATATAAATCATATTTTTACATATATCTGTATGTATGTATGTATTTCAATATCAATTTTATATTAAATTTATGTTAAAAATTATTTTCATATTTTTTTAAATATATATATTAATAATATAAATCTAACAATAAAATGACATATTATATACATATATATATATATAGACAAAAAAATCATTATTTAAATTTATTTTTCATTTTATGTTTCAAGTAATTATAAAATATACTTGTGTTTATATAGTATAAACACTATATATATAATAAATATAAATTCACAAATACATAAAAAAATACACACACACACATTTATATGATTTATATTAATATAATAATATTATATATATTTTGTAAATTTTTTTAGTGAAATTTCCCTATAACTAAAATTATGTATTTAGAAAATATTTTTTTCATCACATTTGGTTTTAGTCCAAAAGAAAGGCCGCTTTATCAGTGTTTAAAATATATTAAGAATGTTTAATGACCAATATTAATGATTCTTTTGTAGTGTTAAATATAAAAATGTTATAAATTAAAATTGTCAATGAATTCAATTTTATTTATTATTTTTAAAAAATTCACATTTGAAGATCCACACATTTTAAGTAGAAATATTTTAGGCATATCACATATAAATTTCATGCACATTTTGTTCTTACGTATACTAAAATTTTCAATATTCCTGGTCTAAAATTTTATGACACTTTGAGATCGTGTCCTTGGTTTCAATGATTTTATGTATTCATAATTTTTTTAATATATTTATTTTTCTAAAAATTCTATATTTAGTATTATGCCACATAAAATGTTTATTAGAAATGTGATTTTTTCTTATAAATCCGAAACTAATAGATGATTGTTGTTTTAAATTTTTATGAAAATACAATTTTTTTCCCAATTAGAACAGTTGAAACTTGTTTTGAACTAAAAGAAGACAAATAATGTAACACCATGAGACGTTTTATATGTATTTAATTTTAAATAATTCTATTCTTTTCCATGGATTGTGATATGTGAAACCCTGAGTCAAAATAAACTCTAATATGATATACAATTAAAACCTAACCATTAAATTGGTGAGTTTGAATAGTAGTAAATAAATTATGAAATATATATGATTTAAACATGTATGAAATACATTTATTGTTCATAAATTGATTTTAAATAAAAATAGAAAACATTTGAAAGTAAAAGTAATTTTCTTCTTATGAAAAACAGTATTTTTATAAAAAGCAGTTTCATCGTGTTTCATAGACTTATTTTAAAATTAATTTTTAACAATTTTAGTAAATTTATTTGATAAAATGAATATATTTTGTGAATCTAGATTTTCAAAATTTTCCTAGGGTGATATTTTTATAATTCTCAGAAAAGATTATTTTTTATGAATATTGAATAATACAGATTTCTATTAAAAATATTTTTTTAATTTATAGAGTTTAAAAATTTTAATTTTGTTTTAAAATTGTTATAAAAGAAAAATTAGTTAAATTTCATTATTAATAATATAATTTAGTTTATTTTAATCTATTTTATGATGAGTTTTGATACAAAAACTTTTTATACATGATAATTGTTTTTGGAAACGCTTCTTTAATGCACTTGTAGATTTAATTTTAAATTAAATTCTTCCACTTCTATAATTTGAATCTTAAAAAACTGATTTCATATTTGGAATAATGAAAATTAATATTATGTAATATTCTAAACTTAATTTTTGGTCATAATTAATAGTAAATGCGTAAAAATTAGTTATCACAGTTTCAGTTTAAATGAGTTTACATGGGGTCAAACTAAAACGATAATCATTAAAAAACCTTTAAACTGGTATAATTTCTAATTTCTGGAAATATTTAGAACTTATTTCTTCTAAGGTTCGAGAAGGATATATTTGGGAGCCTTATGGGTTTTCAAAAACATGGTTACATTTTATTCTTTTTAAAAATTCCAAGCATGTACTCTCTTACACATATAAGATGTCTCCCTCTCTCATTTCCTATTCACACTTCCAAATCTATTTGGATCAACCAATCCCTACCTAAATCCTTTAATTACATCCCAAACCATGATTTAGTGTCCCTATTTTGATATGAAAACCATTTTATTAAGGAATTAGGTATAAACCTAAAGAGTTTCTCTGAAGAAGATTTATTGTTTTTAATCATGCACATTCATTTTATTTCTTCCTATAACCCTTCAAATATTATAAAACTATGATAAAATATAAAAAAATTATCCTAAATATTCTAATATTATATTAAGTTAATTTAATAACATATATCTATCCCATGTTCCACTAATTGGGAAATTTAACCATCGACCATGTGTACGACTGACTACCACCTTACGAATCGATCTAATTCATTTCCCAACACTAACTATCATAGATGGATGTAATAATGGATTTAATATATATATATATATATATATATATATATATTACTTATGAAATAATTATACTTTTTAAATTATAATATCACATCAACATTCTTACCATCCAATGAATTGAAAAACGACAATTTGTTTGTGCGTACGTGTGGACTACTGCCACCATGTAGCGATGTGATAAAATTTTCATTTTATTTTAACATGTATGGTAAAAAAGATATATTTAAGGAATATATATGATGTATATAACATAGTAATAATAGTTTAAATATATATAACCATAAGTTTCATTAATTTATATTATATCTAAATAGATGAATATTCATTCCATAACATAACGATCCCTTCGAGAATCATTTAGGTATAGTATATTTGGAAACTTGGAAACATAAAAAAATATTCATTAAATTTCTACATAATATCCAACTTATTTCTTCATAACTATCACCCTTATTAGACATATCATACTTAATACATTGCTTTATAACAATGGGAAAGGAAATAGAAGACAAGGGTGAGCTTAGATGCTTAGTACGGGTAAACAAGGGAGTTATCAATGATCACATAAACATAACATGATTATAAGGGTATAATAACCTGATATTAACATTTTTAAAACAAATCACAATATATAAAAGGTCACAATCTAAATTTAAGACATATATTTTGGTAGTTCATAGGACATAAATCACAAGGAAATAAAAAACTATAACCATGGAATCTTATATTAAGCGTAATACATTGATTTTTGGAATATACATAAGCATAGAAAATAATTTAAATAGTTTTCAAAGATCATTTACAATTCTATAATTACGGAATGGGTTCACCCCAATCTATCATAGTAGTAACGGTTCCCCCCCAATACTACTATAGTGGACATACTGCCTTTCTGAACCCGGATCACTCATAATTTTAGTACTATCTATCCCATGAGATATCAATATTTACTAAATGAATTGGAGTGAGATGTAGGTCACACCCATCACATAATGAAAATCGTACATATGTGTACTACAAGATCATAACGCATTCATCATATCAGAACCAATGAAAAGAAATGAGTTTTATAAATATTTCACCATATCATAACCCATGGAAAGGAAATGGGTTTCATAATCATTTAATTATTTCCATATAGTATAACCCATTAAAAATGAACATATTTCATATAAATGGTGTTATCATATTCATAAAATATATATGAAATGAATAAGGGCGGTATCCTTGGATCATATCCCTATTAAAGTATAAGTGAAATCATGTATTATTATATTTGCTGAATAGAAATACTATTAAAAGATCATTAAATCCTTATTGAGGAAAATAAAATTTCAATTTTTAAATAAATTATTAATAAAATGTGCTAGTATAAAGTAAAAAGTTTCTTTAAAAATAATGATGTAAAATTGTAAATGAAGCTTAAAATAAAAAATTCCCCAGGACAACAAGAAAATCCATTCATGTTGTATAAGTTAAAAAAGTAATTCCATTATTTTTTTCAAAAAATTCACAAAGTAACTTCATCGGAAAATGATAAAAAGGCTCATTTAAAACCATTTTTTAAAATTCAAAATATGAGTAAAAATTAAATTACACAATTATAGGAGAATAGTAAAAACCTTATTTAAAACACTTTTAATCTAAAAAATATTTTTTGTCTATTTAGTATATATGTTGATAAGAATGAATATAAAACATGAATTTCAAATAAATAAACATAGGATAAGAAAATTAATATGTTTATTTTGAGGTATACCAAAATATATCCTCATTATAACTTAACCATAAAAAATCCTAATAAACAATGAGATTATAACATAAAACCCTTACCATGAATTTTCCTTGCATTGAAAGCACAATCACCCCTTTTATAATAAATTTAAATTTATTATAATTACATAAAAGAGTAATTTTCATACTTTTAATATCATATTGATCCCTTCATAATATTCCAATATCTTGTTTTATCATTAATTCCTTATTAAAATCTTCATATTGGGTGTAAAGTGTTTTATTAATCATGAGTATTTTAGCTTAGTAGTTCTAGTAATTGTACATTTATCTTGGTTATATCATCTATATAATATTATTCAGGATATAAATATTATAAATATTCATTATATACATAATTTTATTCATCTATAAAATTTATAGATATAAAAATGTACTACCCCATTCATGGAGATGATTGAACGTATGTACATATGAACAATGTTTTCAATTTTATAACAGATTGAAAAGATGAAAGACAAATATTATTTCATCATTAAAGGATCATTATTACATCATATATATAAAATATATTCATCAAATTGTTCCTCATTATAATCCAGGAAAAATATAAATAAAATACAAATCGTATCACATTTTGTATGTGGCAGTCCACATGTATGCATGAATAAAGTAATTATTTTTCCAAGGATTGGATGGTAAGTTGGTAGATCTGATATTATTATTACATAAGTATAAGGTTTTCCCGAAATATCATTTATAAATATTAAAACAATCAATATAACCACCCATTAAATATATTTTCAAAAAATGAATTGTATCGCTACGTGGAGAAGGTAATGCATACATATATACGAGCGATACATTCACTTATTATTCAATTTTATAATTGAGTTGAGGGGAAATTTTGGAATTTCTAAAAAAATTAAATTATATTAAATACATTCTCAACAAAAATTCCTCTTAATGTATAGGAAGTCAAAGATATGGTAAGATAGGGTTGTAATCCCATCATCCAATAAAAGTTTGGAAAGTTTTGGTATTATTTTGATCTTTATGATTGTGATTAAGCCTTAGTTAAGAAATTTTAATTTTAACTATATTAATTTTTTTTTCAATATTAAAGGGTTATAATTTATACTTTTAAAGTAATAATTGGGACATAAATGATTTTTTTTTGAAATTTTAGACCATATAATATCCACCATGTTTAATTTCATGAATTTTATTATTGTTAAACAATTTAATAAAAATATTATTTTAATAAAATATCATTGTTGTTAATTTTGAATCTATTCATTTAATTTAAATTTAAATACCTCAATAGGAATATGGAATTCAAATATAATCATTTAAAAAAAGGACATATTCTCTTGTAAAATTTATGGAAAGCTATAAATTTCTCAAATTAATTCTCTTTTAATATTTTCAAAATGATTTATTTTATTTTTTGATTAATTGAATAGATACTATTTTGGCGTTGTGTAAGAATTTAAGGTAATTATATAACACTTAAAAATTAAAAATAAATTATCATTATGAATATAATTTCATTATGATCAAAATTACTATTAAGATTCATTCATAACATGTTTTTTTCCACATGTGAATACCTTAAGGATATTTAAAACTAAGAGAGTAACTGTTAGAAACCAAGTTGGGTCATCATCCAATCAATGCACGACCCAGTCTATGGCTAGGACCAATGGGCATCCCTGATCCCCATGGGCTGGCATAAGTTCCCAGGTATCAAAAATTATAGTTCAGAATGATTTAACTGATTATGTATAAATATAAAACAACCATAAGAATTAACCAAACTAAAAAATGAAGTCAAAACCAAACAAACCTTTAACCAAACTTGAAAGTGAGTTACATATGTAAACTAAAAACCCAAATAGTGACTACCACTATGTAGGGTGACCCAAAACGAAGTCAAAACCACCACCTTGCGAGAGGACACCACCCTCAAGCCATCTCTCCAATACTGCGCAAAGAAGTCAACTAGCAACCCAAACCACCACTCTGAAAAGCCTTTCCTTTACCTATATCAGACATAACTAAATCTACTCACAGCCAAAGCTGTAAGTAGGGTGTGATCTAACTCCCAATAGGATTCCATTGAGAAAATATTCCATGCATAAATATTAAATGAAAATAATATTTTCAAGTTTAACGAACGAAGAGAAATAAATGCTTAAATAGTTTTTATGAAAACAATTTTAAGGATGACAACTTTAAATAAATATGCTTAAATTAAAAAAACCACACACACACACTTACATTTAAGATAACCCCAATTTTACACCATATATCGATGGTGAGTGTAACGTAAATAAGGAACACCAAATATGGGGGATGCTCGACAGGTTCTAGAGAAAAGTGGGACTGTAGAACATCACGTGTCGGTGAAAAGTCGTATAGGAAGAACAAAAACATGTGTTCTCAAGTATGAGACACTAGTAGGGAACAAAAACATAACCTGGTGTTCTCTAATAATCATCCCAAAAGTTTATTTAGTAATCATTTATCTGTGTAAGTGAAACTGAGCCAATACTGCTTCCATATAACTATCACACTAATACTAGTCTGCCAACCTTGTCCTCGAGCTTCCAATTTATTCTCAAGAGGTTTCAGGTTGATGTCACATGTCAAATTCAAATAAAAAATCAAATGATTCACTAACTACTCCCAAAACCACATTCGTTCACCCAAATTCCATTTTCAAAAATTATGCACAGTTAAAACCTTCTAAAACCTAATCGACATCACCCACCAAACCAATTAAAACAACTTCACATACAAAGAATGAACTTTCATAATCGAAAAAACCACTAAAAGAATTTATTAAACAATTTAAAAATATATCGCAAGACATTAAACACCAAAAACACCACTGAAATATTCTTTTTAGACAAACACATTTTTAGGCTACACCAAAATATAATCCACAACCCTTTCACACTATAACAAACTAAATCCATAATTTATGAGACACTAATAACTAACATAATATAGGTATTCATAGATAATTTCATTCACATTGCATAAAAATGCTTCTGAAAAAACTAATGCACATTAAATATAAAAATAACCTGATTCACAACACGCAAACTAATAAATAAACATGCTAAATCAATTAAGCTCACAAATTAAGTTGTCAATTAACAGTTATATACAGAATCACCTACCTCGGTGTAGGAAAACCCCAAATTTCAAGTGGAACTCTAATAACGCAACAAGTGCATTGCAACTTACTCAAATAAACTCTAAATTTAAGACATACAATCATAAATATCACAATCTAACCCTACTAAACAAGAAATTATTATCCAAAAATCTACCAAAGGAAAGAAGAACTACCAGAGTGGATTATCAGCTATGGGTTCTCCGTCCAAGGTAAGGGCCTCTGGAGGTGGACCACACAGGCCAGAGCCTTTCCAGAAGAGGGGGTGTAGTAAAGGAAGTTGCGGCCATGAGAGGGAGTGTGTTGAAGGGTTTAACATGAGGCAAGTAGCAGGGGTAGTGCACAAGGGAGGTTCGCTGGACGAGGGGAAGTTCACCGGTATGTGGCGTCGGTGGAGGGAGGCAAGGGAGGCACCAGGCTAGGGTTATGTAAGAGAGTGAGGTGCAAACCACAGGGAAGGGGGGGTGTGGCCTGATTGAAAGAGAGAGTGGGAGGAAGAAGAGATAAAAAAAGAAATAAAAATAAATAAAAAGAAAAGGAAAATAGAATAAAACCTAAAAAACATAAATTCAATAATACTAATAATAATTTTACAATTATACTAATTTAATTATATATTTTCAACAATAATAATAGTAATAATTATCAATTATAATAAAAATATTGGCGTTAATAAATTTATAATGATAACAATGACTTAATAAAAATGATAACTAAATTAATTTTTTTTCAAAAGGTTGGGGCTGAAGCCTCATTTATTATTTAAATCAAATACCTCTTTCAAACAAGGTAGAGGGAGACCCATTACCTAGCCCGAAGTCCCATGACTAGGTGGTCTGAATTCAAGGCCTGAAAGCCCATTTTTTCCACCTAGGGTCCTTCAGTGAATAGTACTGCTATAGTTCCAGTGATGCTACAATACTTGCTATAATACCTCCACCGCTATAGTGCCTTCACTGCTACAGTGCTCCCACTGCTACAGTCCCACCACTGCTACAGTAGCCCCAGAAAATTCGCCCCTGCCCGGATTCGATCTTAGGTCTTTTGGAGGCCAAGCAGGAGCCTTTACCACTTGGGTACATGCTCATTGGTGTAACATAATTAAATTATTAGCGAAGTTAATAATAATAATGAGAATATTAATAATAATAATAATATTATTATTACAATAGTTCAAAAATAATTTTATTTTTAGCATTCTATTTAATGTTTATACAGTCAAAAAATTAATTAACCACGTACCAGGAAAGCCACACGGTGATCTGGCGAAGCTGCACAACTTCGATCGTTCCCTGCCTGTGCACCGGAAATTGATAAGCCAAAATGACCATTTATCAAAAGAAGTGAAAACAATTTAAATTGAGCATGGTCCACATGTCAATAAAAACAATTTAAGCTTGATAAAATTATAAGATAAAAATAAAAATAAAATTATTACCGAAGTCTGAGGTCTGGGTGTGATAATTATACCCACCATGAAAACTTTTTGGCCTCAGAAAGTCAACTCGAAGCCTGATCAGAGAATAAAAATATGTACTCCTGCTCAACCCATGACTTATGATCCAAAGTCTCATGCTCATCATTTCCATGCTACCAAAGGATACAGACCAATGTTATAGACTTCCAATAAATCACCTTCTCTTAGGAATCCACTATCCGCTTTGGCTTCTCCAACACTAATAAATTGATCTCTATCTCTAACTCTTCCTAGTTCAACACATGACACGTTTCTGGATTGTACTTTTTCAATTGGGAGACATGAAATGTGTCGTTAATAGACATCAACTGAGAAGGTAAATCTAACTTGTATTCCACCTTTAAAATCCACTCAGTGATCTTGAAAGGCCCGACATACCACGGTGTTAGCTTTACCTACTCTCCCTAATGATGGTAACCCAAGTGGGGGACCACCTTCAAAAATACTCGATCACCCATAGAAAACTCAAGACCCCAACGCCTCTGATGAGAATAAGATTTGTGGTGACTCTGGGCTGTCAATAACCACTTCCTGATCAACTTGACTTTCTCAGATGTCTCCTAGACAAGGCTTGATCCCAAAAGAGAGGTCTCGCCTACCTCATCCCACTATAAAGGAGACCGAAATGTCCGACCATAGAGTGCCTCAAAGGGTTCCATTCTAATAGAGGACTGGTAGCTGTTATTATAATCGAACTCAACCAATCCCAAATGGATATCCCATGATCCTCCGAAATCCATCACACATGCAAGAAGCATATCCTCCAGAATCTGATTTTCGCTCTCTATTTGGCCATCCATTTAAGGGTGGTATACTGTAATCATTTTGATATGTGTCCCCAAAACCCTTTGAAGACATTACCCAAACTAAGAAGTAATGTTGGAGTCTCTTCCAGAAACAATTGTAGATGGAACACCATGAAGTCTAATAACCTCCTGAATATATAATCGGCCTAGACCATCCACCTTAGTTGTATCTCTTATCTAAATAAAGTGAGAAGATTTGGTAAAATGTTCAATCAATACAAAAATAGAGTTCCTTCCCCAAGGTGTATGAGGAAATCCAATAACGAAGTCCATGGAAACCCTTCCCACTTCTAGGTAGGAATGGGTAATGGCTGAAGAAAACAAGATGGTCTCTGTTGCTCTACTTTCACCTACTGACAAGTATAGCATCTTAATATGAAGTATGATATGTCTCGTCTCATACCTGGACACTCTAAATGGAAACAAAAATCATAATACATCTTGGTAGTACAAGGATGGATGAACCACTATGATAATTGTCTATCTTGCATCACCACCTTCCGTAGAGACAACGACACCACTGTGCGGCCCTTGAAGTACTAGATCCCATTGGGAGACAAAGACCAATCAGAAGACGTCTCCCCACCATGTAGAAACTATGTAGACCACTTACAAAACTCATCACCAGGATGATCCCATTGAATCAACTCTAGAAGATCAGGATTCAACTAAATACTCTCCAAGAATGTACCTCCGATGTGAACCTTCGTCTACAAGTGCATATAGGAAAAGATCCCCATCAAATCCCTCTCATCGCTAGACTTCCTCAAGTCCTGCACTATCACTTTATTTATCAAGGTGTCATCCACCACATTACCCTTGACCAGGGTATAGATTATGTCAAATTCAAACCCCTATAGATACTCGATCCAATGATGCTTCCTAAAATTAAGATTCTCTGGTGTGAAGATGTTGGTTGGCCTCTTATGGTCAAAATAGCCAAAATATTTCCCCCCAAAGAGGTGGTGATGCAAAATCATCTGTGAATGCCTCACCACTTCCAACTATATGTCATGAGTTGGGTAATTCTTCTCATGTGTTCAAAGTTGGCGAGAACCATAATCCACTACATGATTATTCTACATGATCACACACTCAAGGCCCGTACCTAAAGCCTCAAAATAAACCACACAACCCTTACAAGACTCCAGAAAAACTAACATAGGTGCAATATTAAACCACCACTTCAACTCCTCAACAGATTCCTAGAACTGCGTGAACTATTTAAACTCCACCCCTTTTCGGGTGAGTGCGATCATAGAGGAAGAAATCCATGAGAAATCTCAAACAAAACAACTGTAATAACATACCTAGCCAAGAAAAATCCAAATATAGAACACATTCCTTAGCCATTCCTAAGACATGACTGCACTTATCATCTTAGGGTCCACTAAAACCCCTTGCTATGAAACAGCATGGCATAAAAACATCACCTCTCTAATCCATATGGTGCACTTAGAAAGCTTCACATAAAGGAAATGATCCCATAGAGTGACCAACATGATCCGTAAATGATTCTCATGCTCTTCGTAAGATATAGAGTAAACCAAGATGTTGTCCAAAAATACCACACAAAAAGAGTCGAGATACTACTGGAACACCCTTTTCATAGGATCCATAAAAACTTTTGGAGCATTTTTCAATCCGAAAGGCATTACTGAATAATGAAATTGTCCATATCTGCTTCAGAAATCTTTCTTAGGGATGTCATCTTCTCTCCCCTGGAGTTGGTGGAAACCTAAACACATGTCTATTTTTGAGAACCACTTTTCCCCTTTCAGCTGGTCGAACAAATCATCAATCTAGGGAAAATGGTATTTATTTTTTATGGTTACCTAATTGAACTTCAAGTAATCGATGCACTACCAGAGAGACATATCATCCTTCTTCACAATAAGATTGGGGTGGCCCGAGGAGAGACACTCAGGAAAATGAAACCTTTGTATTCCAAATCATCCATATATATCTTTAATTCCCTCAATTATGTGGGGGTCATACGATATGAGGGAAGATATATAGTTTGTGTTCCTGATGCCAATTAAATCGATAACTCCAAATCCTACTCTGGGGGTAATCCCAAAAAATAATCTGGTAATACTTATGGAAACAAATCCACTATAGGTGGTAATCTACCCTGAGGAGCGGCACCGTAATCGTCTAGTATGAGTGATGATAACAGGTAAGCATGATTTCCCAACTCTAGAAGTAGAGGGCCCATGCGACCCGACTGAGGATCCCATTCCCCAAGAAATACCTGAGGACTTCCATTAGGTTCCATAAAGATAACTCTTTATCCATTGTAATCAATATGAACTTGGAACCACAATAACAAGTCCATGGAAATGATCACATTAATCTGGTCCATATCCAGAACAAGGAAATCCCATTCCATTTTAACTCCTAACATGAAAAGCACATACGATGGAAACCCAAGTCCTTGATCTTTATTCTTACCCAATAGTTTTACCAACTCCATTGCAAGAGATAACTACTTA
Source organism: Viscum album (assembly GCA_963277665.1). Taxonomy (NCBI): domain Eukaryota; kingdom Viridiplantae; phylum Streptophyta; class Magnoliopsida; order Santalales; family Viscaceae; genus Viscum; species Viscum album. The sequence continues at coordinate 1,397,768,600 of OY728121.1, read as the reverse complement.
GTTGGTAGGTTTAGAAGATTCAAAATACGGGAAAATATAAAAGAAACAGATGCACCAGTATCAAATAAAACTACATATATGTAAGATTCAATCAGAATTGTACCTCAAATAGTATAAGGTATTCCATCAGATCTAGCTGGTGCTTGATTCACAACATGAAAATTCCTGGTCCCTACCTAAGAATGACAACGTGCATGTGGGTCTTCCCTAATCTAGCTCTACCCTGAAGATAATTCGATTATACTGCCATGACCACGAAACTGATATACCATCATTCGGGTGATCTCCGACTGAAGTGAAACACTCCTAGACTCCATAGATCTTGTCCCACTCTAATAAGGGAATGTCACCCTGAAACATTAATGCACGTGTCCCATAACTCAACATCATTAACAAGTCCTAGGAGGGTAGTGACATGTGGGTCAGATGTGCACTACCTTCCTGCACTGATGACACACCACATACCCTGCACATGAATCCATAGATGATGTCTTATTGGGAGGGTGTCCTGAGACGCCACCACACATATTTCCTCTCTTTTCATGATTACTATTCTCCTCAGATGAATTATTACATCCAAATACTGACATAGACCCAAAGAAACCAGACCTACACTTGCAGTCAATCTTCACAATACAAGCTCGATCAACCTCCTCAAGATAAATATTCATCTTGAACATGAGTACTTGAGAATAAATCTCTGGTCACAAACCCTTTCCAAACCTCTGAACCTTCATCTTCTTGTTGGATACTATTTTATATTTATATTAAACTATCACGGAAAAGTAGTAGGTATACTCCATCACTGACTGGTCCCCATGAACAAGATCCATGAATTCCTTGGATCGATCATACACCAAGTCTACATGGTATTATTGGTCATTGAAGACTACCTTTATGTTCTTCTAGCTCATCTTCTCATGCTTTTAAGATTGTAACATTAAGTCCCACCACCTTTTACTAGGACCTTCTAGGAGAAATGAAGTGCAGTTCACTCGGACCTCTTCAGAAGTTTCCAAGAACTCGAACATGTGCTCTATCTTCCCAAGCCATTCTTCTACTTCTTAAGGATCCACGATACCTCAGAATGAAGGGGGTTTGTTCTTGATAAATTCATGGGCATTTTCCTTTTTGAACTAGATCTATGTTATCTGACAGGATTAGGATTAGGTGTCTCTATTTGTCCTAGATCCTGAATATCCCAGAATACATCTTCCACCAACCTCTGATGAAGCGGTGAGGGAGAAATCCCTTCAGCTACCTCCTTTGGGTGTGAGGGATCTCTCAAGGGAGGCATGCTACTGCAAGAATCAAAAGTCACATAATAACATCATTAATATATAATACCTAAAAAAATAAAATTCTGCAAGAACACTAAACATAAATAAATAAAACATGCTGAATCAACACAATGACCAAACCACTTCTCCATTTATCGATGTCCATGTACGATATACAGTATGCACGTCCTACCTGAAGGAGAATTCAAACAAACATCCCAACATCCCATGGCGACTCAAGGTATGTCATTAGGTGTGCTAGCCAGGCACCCTACTCACAACCCAAACTTTGTGCCCGGATAGTCCTAGCTCCTATTTAACTAGACTCATCCCAAATAAAATGACCCAAAGAGTTGAACCTATCATTGATACCATTTATTCTAGAACCATATTAGGTCGTCATCCAATCGATGCTCGACCCAATCCGCTGCAAGGCCCGAAGGGCATCCCAGATCCCCACGGGTTGGCACAAGTGCCTGAGTATCAAAAAGTATAGTTAAGAATGATTTACCCAATTATGTATCAATATAAAACAACTAATAAAATAAGCCAGACCAAAACTAAAACTTGCAACCAAAAAAGACTTTAACCAAACTAGAAAGTGAGTTAAAAATGTAAACTAAAAACCCAAAAAGTGACTCCCACTAGGTAGGGTGACAAAAAAACAACTAAAAAACCGCCACGTAGTAAGAGGACACCACCCCCAAGCTATCTCCACAACGCCGCACCAAGAAGTCAGTTAGCAACCCAAACCACCACTCCCAAAACCCTTACCCTTACCTGCATCAGACATAACCAATTTTAATTACACCCAAAGGTGTATGTTGGGTGTGTGATAACACCCAATATGATTCCACTGAGAAAAGATTCCACATATATATATTAAATGAAAAATACAATTGAAAGTTTAACAAAGGAAAAGAAATAAATTCTTATACATTTTTTATGAAAATAGTTTTACAGATAATGTAATGACCCGCCAATTTTCATTGGCTTGAGAGAGAAACGAGTCATTACTTGGCCTTAAGAGACATCCCCAAGGCGCCAAAGGCTGGAAATAAATTCCGAAGGGTTTCAAAACACATGGGAGATGATTTACCCTTTTCATAAAAACAACCAACAACAACGAAAACTAGACAAAAATATCCAAGAAACCATTATATGCTGCATGATTTAAAAATAAGATAGTTCATCCATTTATTACATAATATATCAACCAAAGTGCAACAGTGGAAACCAGAACTAAACAGAGTAAACAGCAGAAAGACAACCAGCAAAACTCAAAGACAAACAAGACTCCAAGGATCCACAAGCTCCATGCTCCCACTCTACCAAAAATCTCAAGAAATTAGGATGTAGTGCTAAACACGTGTGCCACCTTTCCCTTGCCAACATCTCGGTAAATGACATTTGTAAAATCACCAATGTGCCAAAGTAGGGGGTGAGTAGTGAAACTCAGTAGGTTTTCCCCGATGACTTCCCAACCCATGCCTTTAGGATAAAACATGTTAGCACATTTATATAAAACAATTTATATAAAATAGTTCCAAAACAGTTCACAAGATAACAAGTTTCATATCAAAACCATTTTTCCAACAAAACCATTCTTCCAACCAAAAACCATCTTTTCCAAGAGAAGAAAACAAGAAAAGTTTCCAATCAAATTCACAATTCCATTTTGGCATAACCATTCTATTTCATATAATCACATCATTACCCATGCATGCATCGTTGTGACAGTTCCATACTCATGAGTGGTCTCTCGTCGATCTACCAAGTCATCACAAGGTAATTATTCCCCATGTGCCATTACACTTTTGGCACCGAGAACAAGTTCATATTTCAACCATGCCTCATAATTCAATATGAACACACACCAAGTATTCCCAAAAACCATACCATTTCAACCATGCCAAATCCATTTCAATAAAACAACCCTTTTATTGAAAACATTTTCCCCACAAACCATTTTCCAAATCCAGCAAAGCCATATTTTAAAACCATCATTTTAAAATCAAGGAACCAAATCACTTTTCATGAACCATTCTTTCAATTTCCAAAATTCCTTCAAAACACATAAATCATCACTAAAGAAGATTTATAACATGATTTGCAGAAAAATTTCACAATAACAACCATGCAATTAAATCAATTTGAACTAAGCCTTCAAGTTCTAAGAAAGAGGAATCAAGAGTGGAGCCACCTACCTCAACAAAAAGGGCGAAACCAAGCCACGGACGATGAACGCTCAAGAAAACCGGGTAAAAACTCCATGAACTCTCCTTAGATTCCTTCCCCTATCACCAACAAGACCAAAATTAGACTTATAAGACATCCACAACATTAGATCTACCCACCTTGGACGTAGATCTAAGGATCCATCAAGAGGGAAGAAGGGAATCTAAGAAAACTCAAGGAAACGAGACTTACCATGATCAACCGGCCTCTAAACACCAAGGCAACCCTCCAGATCACATCCAAAATGACTGGTAAGTGTTCTCCCACCTTCCCCAGAGAGAAATCCCATGTTAGGGTTGTCTGGGAGCAAAAACGTTTGGGTTTAATGATAAAACAGATTAGATCATAACAAATAGGATCTAAGTTGACTTCACGCATGGTTTGTTAAACCGTGCGCTAATCGTACGGTAGTCACTGCCATAGAGGGGCTCTCCGCACGGTCTCCTCGCACGGTTTTCCCAAATCGTGCGCACATCGTGTGGTCTTCTCTGTCCAAAAGACTACCACCTACAGGGCTTCCGCACGGTTTGGCAAACCGTGCGCAGCCCCTGCGTCCCCACATTTTTCCCTTTTATGCATTAAAAGTCTCCCAAAATTTCCCCAAATATCTCCCATATGCTTCATGCAGTTAAAAAACATAAAAAAAGGGTTACTTAATAGAAACCAGGGGTACTACATTCTCCCCACCATTTTACTTTCCGTCCTAAGAAAGTATAAAACCATTGCTTTACTGAAAGAGTTTTGGTCACTGCTCCTTCATTTCTTTCTCGCGTTCCCAAGTCTCTTCCAGAATCTGACCATGTTTCCCCAAAACGCGCACTAGGACGATGATTTTTCCACGCAAGACTTTTCCTTCCTATCCACAATCTACACTGGGATATGTACCAATGAAGCATCCAGCTCTAGGTCAATGTGATCCCATCTAATCACATGGTCAGGATCGGGTTGATACTTCTTTAATTGAGATACATGGAACACATTGTGCACCGAACTGAACCATGGTGGTAATTACAACTGATACGCCACCTTGACAACCTGTTATAGTATCTCAAAAGGGCCTATATATCTAGGACATAACTTTCCCTTCTTCCCAAAATGACGTTGTCCATGCCTTGGAGAGATTCTAAAAAAGACATGATCACTCAACACAAACGACAACGGTCTTCGGCGATGATCCACATAAGAATTCTGACGACTCTGTGCCGTCTCCATCCTCTTCTATATCAACTGAATCTTCTCCGTTGTTTCTTGGACAAGGCTCGGCCCAACTAGTGAAGTTTCACCCGTTTCCACCTAGCATAGTGAAGAACGACAAGGACACCCATACAATGCTTCAAATGGAGCCATGTGTATCGAGGCCTGATAGCTGTTATTGTATGAGAACTACACTAATGGTATATGATCCTCCCATGAGCCACCAAAGTCCATTACACAATCCCACAACATGTCTTCCAACGTTTGTATCATCCGCTCAAATTGCCTATATGTCTAAGGATGATACGCCGTACTCATCATCAACTGAGTCCCCATGGCTTGCTGAAAGGATTTCCAGAAACAATATGTGAACCTCAGATCTCTATCTGAGATGATAGACACTGGTACACCATATCTCTTTACCACTTCCCGGATATATATTTTTGAAAGATCTTCCACCGTATGGGTTTCACGAATATGGATGAAATGTGCTGACTTGGTTAGACAATCCACTATCACCCAAATGGCATCGTGTTTTCAGACTGTTCTTCGATGACCTGTAACAAAATCCATTGCTATCTGCTCCCATTTCCACACTGGGATAGGTAAAGACTGTAACATACCCGCTGGTCTCTGATGCTATGTTTTAACATGCTGAAAAGTTAAGCATCACGAGATAAACTCAGCCACCCTCCTTTTCATGTCGCTCCACCAAAACTGCTCCTTTAGTGCCTTATACATATTATGTGTACCCGGATGTACAACCCATCTTGAATGGTGGTAAGCATTAAGGAGTGGTTCCTGACACGCTATAAGTACAACCATCCGATATCTGAAACACAAAACTGAACTCCCATCCAGCTTCTATCCCTCAATGGTCTCCCCACCATTGAGTTTTGAAATCATTGTAACATAGTCTACATCGGATGCCTGTGCCTCCTTTACTATCTCCACCAAAACAGGAACAATCATAGCTGAAATGAAAACTGCAACATCACCTCATTTTTCACATTCCACATGCTTGTCGGCTAAGACCGACATCAATTGGCATTCATCTGAAGCTTCCTTTGAGAACTGAGAAAATGACTTCCTGCTTAACGCATCGGCCACCAAATTTCCCTTACCCGGTGTATACATCAAGTCAAGGTCAAAAATTTGAATATACTCCATCCATCTTCTCTGCCTCATATTCAAATCTCGTTGTGAGAAAATCTATTTCAAGATTTTGTGATCCTTAAACACAGTAAATTTCTCACCAAAGAGATAGTGTCTCCATGTTTTCAATGCAAGGATGACTTCAGCCAAATCCAAGTCATGTGTTGGATTATTCTTCTCATGCACCCTCAACTGCCTTGAACAACAAGCAACGACATGGTCTCTTTGCATTAAAACATAGCCCAACCCTGATCCTCAAGCATCACAATACACCACATACCCCTGTCCTGATTCTGGGAAGATCAAGATGGGTGATGATGTAAGGAGAACTTTAATCTCTTTAAAAGATCTCTGACATTCCTCAGTCCATTGAAATAGATCATTATTCTTTGTCAATGTTTTCATAGGTGGAGATAGTCATGATAAGTCACGGACAAAGCATCAGTAATAACCCTCTAGACAACAAAACTTCGTATTTTAAAGACATTCTTCGATGGTTTCTAAGAAAAAATAGCTTCTATATTTTATAGATCCACTAAAACAACCTTCTCAGAAACAACATGACCCAGGAAGCGTACCTATTGTATCCAAAAATCACACTTTGATAATTTGGTATAGAACTGATGGTCTCTCAAGATTTCCAACACTATAGTCAAGTGTTGCTCATGCTCATCCCTTGTTCTTGAATACACCAATATGTCATCAACAAACACGACAACAAAATAATCCAAATATCACTGAAATATCCGATTCATCAATGCCATAAAGACTGCTGGTGCATTCGTAATACTGAAAGGCATGACTACATATTAGTAGTGGCCATATCTGCTTCTGAAGGCTGTCTTTGGAATATCCTCCTTCCGAACTCACAAATAGTGATATCCTGACCGCAAGTCAATCTTAGAGAACCACTAAGCTCCCCTCAATTGATCAAACCGGTCATCAATGCGTGGATGTGGATATATATTATTTATCTTAACTTGGTTAAGTTTACGATAATCCACACAGAGTCTCAATGTTCCATATAATTTCTTTACAAACAAAACTAGTGCTGCCCACAGAGACACGCTTGGACAAATAAAACCTTTGCTTTCCATCTCCTCTAACTGTACTTTCAATTCCTTTAACTCCATTGGTTTCATCATATAAGATGGAAGTGAGATAGGGCTTGTCCCGGGAAGGAAATAAATCGTAAACTCCACTTCTATTACAGGTGGTAACCACGAGAAGTTTTCAAGAAAAAAATCAGGCAATTGATCCACAACTACTAGAAAACTGTTACCCGCGATCTCATCCATCGATTCCAAGTTTAACACAGCCAACTGGTACGACATCATTGCCACTTCTGGTTCCAACAAGCCCGTTGCACCTACCTTCACTGCTCTTTCTTCTCTAAAGAGATGCTCGATGCCATCCTCAGTCGCGAAACAGACTGTTCTGCTATAACAGTCGATGTGAACCCTGAACTTTGTCAACTAATCCATACCCAGGATTATATCATAGATGTCCATCTCCAGCATAGATAATTCCCATTTCATCTCATCTCCATCAACAGTTATTAAACATTCTCTACACACGAAGGCTGTACATTCTCTTTCACCAAGAGGAGTTTGTAGTTTTAACACAGAATGCATCATTTCTACTTTTAAGTTTATAAAATAAATAATACGGGAAGCAAGAAAAGAATGCGATGCACCAGCATCAAACAATGCTTTCATGAGGGTAGTATTCAAAATAATCACACCTCTCACCAAAGACGGTCCAGACTAGTCATCCACAATCACTTGTTCTTCTCCATATAATTGCTTTGTGGATGCACTTTGACCCTTATTTCCTTTTTGAGATTGCCTTGCCTGAGGAGTCATGGTATTCCCGGAATCACCATTACTAGCTCTATTCTGCTGGAGAGACTGATTTTTCTGTCCTTTCCCTGTCGAAGCATAAGATGCTTGCAATGCATGGAAAGTGTCACGCGCACCCGACCTCGGAGCACTGTGCCAATATCGCTGAAAATTCCCCATCTTGTTGAAATTGTGGCATGCTTTCAGTGGTGTTGTACATTCTCGTTTCATGTGATCAATCACGACACATTGAAAATACCCAGCTTTCATCATGGGTCGTGGAGGAATATTCACTGATCCATCAGTCTGATTCTAATTTGCACTCCCATTTTGGAAGTAGGTGTCCCTCTTCCATTTTTTCCCAGCATTAGTGTTCCCACCCATTACTATGGGTATCATCATACTTCCTCCTCCCATAACTCCTGAGATGTCTCTTTCTGCTACTGTTTCTTTGTTTACCATCTCCGTATAATCCGTAATACAGAGAACAACTATCTTCGAGCAAATCTCCTGTCGTAATCCTTATTCAAAGATGAGTGCCTTCAGTGACGCACTTGCAGCAACTTCTGGTGTAAAGCATACTAAATTCATGAATTTAACCGCATACAATGTGACATAGAGATTTTCCTGCTTCAGGATAAAAAATTCAGTTTTCCTCTAGATCTTGAACATGCGAGGATAGAAATATTTGTTAAACAATTCCCCAAATTCCTCCTAGTTGAGGCCTTGATCCACCTGAGCCTGCACCATTATCTCCCACCACTATCGTGCAAAATCCGCCAACATATTTGTTTCCAACTTTACTTTCAACTCCGCAGGTGTACCGATGAAATCGAAGATACGATTCATCATACTCAGCCACACCTCCGCCTTTTCTGGTTCAGAATCACCCCAAAAGATGGGTGGATTCTTCTTCTAGAATTGGACGGAATGGTCTACATGCCTTGAATCATCCCTTCGATTCCCCGTGTCCACAGCCTAAAACTCTTGAACTATACTTTGGACTAGCTGTTGGTTCACCTGTGGCTCATATGCGACCACATTCTCTACAACCTCTTCCGTTTGGTTTCTACAACGTCTAACGGGTTCCATTTTCTATAAAAACAATGCACTCCGTTAGTCTCACTTCCTAGCAACTGAAGGATTAGCATTTCAATTTTTATCACATCACTATCACAAAAATTGATTTCCAACCATTGCTAACACAAATCTTTTCTTTATTTTGAAAATCAGTCTATTTTCAAAATACATCAACCATTATTTTTTCAAAATATTTCATTTGAAAACATGCTTAACATTTTCAGAAATCACGCTTTTGCATGAAAACGTAATCCATTTCTCAAAATGATATATGCAATCCTAGTGGGAAGTCATTCCTCTACAATTCATGTCAAGATCATCTCATTGGATAAACCCATGAAAATGAGATTTTTAACATTCTAAAAGTGTCTCCAAACACTTATGTACCCAAATCCCAGGTAACTTGATGATCAACATAAAGGGGTTAGCTATGTCCTTTTATGATATACCTTTCATGTTCCGATAATCCTACTCCTTTCTAATATTCCATCCCAAGGAATAGACAAGAAGGAATATCAACACCAAGACCAAGAAGATCAATGACCACTTGTTAGGAAAGAACTAAAAAAGTAGATACTATTTCTACCTCAAAGGAAGGACCTTTGATACCATTTGTAATGACCCGCCAATTCTCATTGTCTTGAGAGAGTAACGAGTCATTACATGGCCTTAAACAACATCCCCAAGGCGCCAAACTCTAGAAATAAATGCCGAAGGGTTTTAAAACACATGGGGGACGATTTACCCTTTTAATGTAAATAACCGAAAATAATGAAAACTAGAAAGAGATCTCCAAGAAACCACTATATGATGCATGATTTAAAAACAAGATAGTTCAGCCATTTATTTCATAATAAACCAACCAAAGTGCAACAACGGAAACCAAAACTAAACAGAGTAAACAATAGAAAGACAACCGGCAAGACTCAAAGACAAACAAGACTCCAAGGCTCCACAAGCTCCATGCTCCCACTCTAACAAATAGCTCAAGAAATCACAAAGTAGTGATAAACATGTGTGCCACCTTTCCCTTGCCAACATCCTGGTAATTGACATCTACAAAATCACCAACGTGCCAAAGTAGGGGGTGAGTAATGAAACTCAGTAGGTTTCCCCCGATGACTTCCCAACCCATGCATCTAGGATAAAACATGTTATCACATTTATATAAAACAATTTTTGTAAAAAAATTCTAAAATAGTTCACAAGATAACAAGTTTCATATCAAAACCATTTTTCCAACAAAACCATTTTTCCAACAAAAAACCATCTTTTCCCAGAAAAGAAAAAAAGAAATGTTTCAAATCAATTTCACAATTCCATTTTGGCATAACCATTCCATTTCACATAATCACTTCATTACCCATGCATGCATCGTTGTGACAGTTCCATACATAGGAGCAGTCTCTCGTCGATCTACCAAGTCCTCACAAGGTAATTATTCCCCATGTGCCATTACACTTTTTGGCACCGAGCACAAGGTCATATTTCAACCAAGCCTCATAATTCAATATGAACACACACCAAGTATGCCCAATAACCATACCATTTCAACCATTCCAAAACCATTTCAATAAAATAACCCTTTTATGGAAAAACTTTTCCCCGCAAACCATTTTCCAAATCCAAAAAATCCATATTTTAAAACAATCATTTTAAAATCAAGGAACCAAATCACTTTTCACGTACCATTCTTTCAATTTCCACAATTCCATCAAAACCCATAAACCATCACTAAAGAAGATTTATAACATGCTTTGCACCACAATTTCACAATCAAAACCAAGAAATTAAATCAATTTTAACTAAGACTTCAAGTTCTAAGAAAGAGGAATCAAGAGTGAAGCCACCTACCTCAACAAAAAGTGTAAAACCAGGCCACGGACAAAGAACGCTCAAGAACACCGGGTCAAAACTGCACGAACTCTCCTTAAATTCCTTCCCCGATCACCAACAAGACCAAAACCTGACTTAGAAGTCATCCACAACCATAGATCTATCCACCTTGGGAATAGATCTAAGGACCCATCAAGAGGGAAGAAGGGAATCTAAGAAAACTCAAGGAAACGAGACTTACCAAGATCAACCAGCCTCTAAACGCCAAGGAAAACCTCTGGATCGCTTCTAAAATGACTAGTAAGTGTTCTCCCACCTTTCCCAAAGAGAAATCCCGAGTTAGGGCCATCTGGGAGAAAAAACAAGTGGGTTAAATGATAAAAAGGATTAGATCCTAATAAATAGGATCTAAGTTTATTCGTGCACGGTTAGTCCGCACAGTTTATTAAACACTGCACTAACCATGCGATAGTCACTGCCAGAGAGGGGCTCTCCGCACGCCTCCTCGCACGGTTTTCCCAAACCGTGCGCACACCGTATGGTCTCCTCTTTCCAAAATACTACAACCTGAATGGCTTCCGCACGATGTGGCAAACAGTGCGCAGCCTGTGCATCCCCACATTTTCCCCTTTTACGCTTTACAATTCTCCGAAACTTTCCCAAAATATCTCCCATATGTTTCATGCACTTAAACAACATAAAACATGGGTTACTTACCAGAAACTGGGGGTACTATAGATAACAACTTAAAAAAACTAAAATTAAAACAAACACACACTTACTTTTAAGATAACCCCTATGTTACACTGTATTCTGATGGTGTGTATAATGCAAAGAAGGAGCACCAAATACAGGAGAGTTCATATAGGTACTAGCAAAATGTGGGACACCAGAACATCACATCTCAGTGAAAAGTGGTATTGGAACCACAACTACATGTGTTCTTGTGCATGAGCCACTAGTAGTGAACACAAACATAACCTAGTAGTCTCTAATCATCATCCCCATAGTTTAGTTAGTGTTGTAATCATCAAACTGACTAAGTAAAACCAGTCTAATGCTACTTCCATATCCCTAGCACACTAGTCCTAGTCCACCCACCTAGTCCATGAGATTTCCATTTGTGCTTAAGTGGTTTCAAGTCTATGTCGCATGTCAAATTCAAATAAAAAAAACAAATGAGGCACTACCTCTACCCAACACCACACTCACACACCCAAATTCGATTTTTAAAAATTACGCACACCAAAAACCTTCTAAAACCAAATCTGCATCACCCACACAACCAATTAAAATAACTGCATAGTCAAAGAAAGAACTTTCATAATCAAACAAACCATTAAAAGAATTTATTAAACAATTTCTTAAAATATGTCAAATGACTTTAAACACCAAACCCACCCAAATATTCTTTTTTTACAAAAACATTTTGACGCTACACCAAAATACAAATCACAACCCATACACACTTTAACAAACTAACTACACAATTTAGAAAACACTTTAAATAGTTCAACATGGGTTTTCACAAAGAAATTCATTCACATTGCATAAACGTGATACTAAAAAAAGTAATTCAAAATAAATCTCAAATTTAACTAGATTCAAAGTAATGAAAATTAATAAATACAAATTCTAAATCAATTAAACTCACAAATTAGTTTGTCAATTAATTATTATACACAAAATCACATAACTTGGTGTTGGAAAACCCCAAATTTCAACCGAAACTCTAATTGTGTGCCAAGCGCACTAGAACTAACTCAAATAAACCCTAAATTAAAGACATGCAATCATAAATATCACAATTAAACCCTACCCAATAAGAAATTCCAACCCAAAATCTACCAAAGGAAATAGGAACTACCTGAGTGGATCATAGGACAAGGGAAGGGTTACCGAAGGTGGCCCGCACAGACTAGAGCCTTTTCAGAAGAGGTGGTGCGGCAATTGAAGTGGAAGCCATGAGAAGGAGTGTGTTGGAGGGTTTGTTGCAAGGCGAGTAGGGGCATCACACGCTGGAGGTTCGATTGATGAGGGGAGGTGCGTCGGTCAGCGACGTCTCTGAAGGGAGGCGAGGGAGGTGCCAAGATTAGGTTAGGATAGGGAGTGTGGTGTGAACCAGGGGGGAGGGGGTTATAGTGTGATAGAAAGTGAGAAAGGGAGGAAGAGGAGAGAAAAAAGAAAAAGAAAAGGAAAATAGAACAAAACATGGAAAAACTTAAAATCAATAATAATAATCATAATTTGATAATTATTCCAATTTAATAATATATTTTCAATAATAATGGTGATAATAATAATTAGAAACTATAATAACAATATTGACGTTAATAAATTTATAATGATAACGATGATTTAATAAAAATGATACCCTAATTAAATTATTAATAAAGATAATAATAATAGTCTTATTATTATTATTACAACAATATGAAAATAATTTTCTTTTTAACATTGACTTTTAATTTTTTTTCTTTTTTCTCGAAGGGAATTCCCAGGATTGGCCTTTTGGAACCCTCCACACCTAGGAACCCCCCTCCCCACAAAGAAGTGACCCAGTGAAGCCTCAGCCGAAGAGGAGCCATTGTCAGCCGAGATGACAGAGCGTCCCCTTGGGGTTACACCTAGATGAACGATGGTCGGGGACAACAATCTGTCAGCCAGGTGAAGTGCGCCCTTTCTGCCCACTTAGTGAGACACCGGGTGACCCGGCAAGAAGAGTGGTACATGGGAGGTGGAGATTTCCCCAAGAGGAGGCTCTTAGGAATCAAACCCCAGACCTCACCGGACGCCCATTGTATGGCCCTTGTCCACCCACCACTACGCCACGAGGTTCGCTTTTAATGTTTACTCGGTAAACTAATTAATTTACTGTGCACCAAGTAGGCCACACGGTGATCCGAAGAAGCCGCACGACTTCGACCGTACCTCTCCTGTGAGCCAAACATTGCCAATCCAAAACTCCCATTAATTAATAGAAGTGAAAAAATTTAAGTTGGTCCCAACCCACACCTCAACCAAAAAAATTAAGCCAGATAAAATTATAAGATACAAATAAAAATGAAATTATTGCTGAAGTCCGATGTCCAGGCGTGACAATGACATTTTGTATGTTTCCTTGATTTTAATAATATATATATAATTTTCACAGAAAGTGTCTATTAAACAAAACAATATAGATCCTAAGGTGATACAGGTAGAATTACCCTCATCCGATAATAATTAGCAAGAAAAATTACAACCTTTTATTTATTTTTAATCCCGATAAACCTGATTTATCCATTACTAAGGTGATTAATTTTACCATGGTTACTATTCATATTGACCAAAATTTAAAGGGGTCTATCAAAAAAAATTGAGAATCCTTATTTCAAAAATTTAATTAATTTTATCTAATTCGATACCTATAAATTTCATAAATTAATTTTATTGCATGTTCCTAAAGTGTGATAAAAACTACTCTTTAGAAAAAATATATTTTCAAGCAGGAAACTATATTTATCCTTATCCAATGCCTAAAAAAATATTACATGAATGCTTAAAAGATTTTATTAAGTAAATAATATATTAATTTAACTAAATTAATTCACAAATATTTATTAATTTAATTTATGAACATAAAAAATACATTGTGCACATAGATAACACATTTTCTGAAAAAATATCACTTTTATTTTCAACTAATTTTTTTTGTTTTTTATTCTAATTATTTGATATTTAATGGATTAATTTTATAAATGTGTATATCATATATTTTCAATAATGTAGTTATTACTATTCATACCTCTCAATCCAACTTCTAGTAGATAATGAACACATAATATTTTAATAATGTCATGCATTTTGTTTAAACTCTCTTTTGGATGTAACACAAGTTATTGAAGAAATAAAATTATTTAAAGAGAAAGATTCCATAAAACTTTTCATGATGTTGAAATATACCTCTGTTAAAATAAATTTCACCCTCAAAATTCATCACTTCATTATATATAAATGAGGATACTTTTGCCTCATCACATCCTCAAGTTCCACTTAGCTTCCTCAAATTGGTGGGTTTTTCACAAGACTTTAACTAGGTGAGTGGTCTAGTTTCATATAACTTTTCTCAATGATCTAGAATATATATTAGTAGTTCTTCACAAGAAATATCTTGCTCTGATGATATAACCATTAAGTTCATTACATGTGAAGAAGCAACTATCACTACGGGAAAAATTGGTTTTTGTGATGGCTTATTTGCGACGGGAATAAATACTTCCACAAATAGTCCGTCTAGGAGGTTATTTGTGACGGGCCCATCAGCTCATCGCAAATAATTTGTTTTTTTTGCGACGGGACTAGGTGCCCTATCTAAAAAAATTACGCGCAATTTGGCATGATTTGCATGCCAAACCGTGCGAAAGAGTTTTTGCGACGGGATGTTATCCCGTCCCAAATAGTGTGTCAGTAGGTTACCTTTAATGACGAGACCCATCACAAATAATCTTTTAACTGCCGACAATAATTAATGCGGCCGAAGGTATTTGCGACGGGCCCCGTCGCAAAATGCACTATTTGTGATGGGAATCCTATCGCAAATAGGTCTCTTGCAACTAATCTAATCTATATATACCCCCATCCGTTTCCCCTCTCTTCCTCATAATTCTTACTTTCTCTGCTTCTCTAAACTCTAATTCTAGAGTAAAAAATTTTCCGAGTTAGTTTTTTTATGAAGAAGTTGTTAAGCTGTCTACAATTATAAGAGACCATGTTTAATGGTATTTATGTTTTATTTAATTTAGTATTTATTTCATTTCTTAATATTAATTTTAATTGTTGTTGATTAGTTGTAATTAAATTAGATTTAAATTGTTTTGTCATCAGAATTTATTTGTAATAATAAAATAAAATTATTAGTACTAATTCTTAGTAATTAGTAGTAATTAATAATTACTAACTATAATTAGTAATGTACGCAAATAATTAGCGGTAATTAGTAATTAGTATCTGTATTTTGCAGTAATTAATAGTAATTGACGCTAATTTGTAATAATTAGAAAAAATAGTAATAATTAGGAAAAATAGTAAAAAATAGTAATTATTTGTAATAAATACTAATAAATAGTAATAAATAGTAATAATAGTAATAATTATTAATAATTAGTAATAAATATTAATCAGTAATAATAAATACTAATAATTAGTAATAAATACTGATAATTAGTAATAAATACCAATAATTATTAATAAATGGTAATAATTAGTAATAATTAGTAATAAATAGTAATAAATAGTAATAAATAGTAATAATTAGTAATAAATAGTAATAAATAGTAACAGATTGTAATAATTAGTAATAATTAGTAATAATTAGTAAAAATACTAATAAATACTAACAAATAGTTATAATTAGTAATAAATAATAATAACTACTGAAAAATACTAATAATTAGTAATGAACACTAATAATTAGTAATAAATAATAATAATTAGTAATAATTAGTAATAATTATTAATAATTACTAATAATTAGTAAAAATAGTAATAAACAGTAATAAATACTAATAATTAGTAATAAATACTATTAAATTCTACTAAATAGTATTAATTAGTACTAAATAGTAATAATTAGTAATCAAGAGTAATAACGAGTAGCAATTAGTACAATATAGTAATAATTAGTAGTAAATAGTACTAAATAGTACTAAATAGTAACAATTAGTAATAAATAGTAATAATTAGTAATAAATAGTAACAATTAGTAATAAATAGTAACAAATTGTAATAATTAGTAATAAATAATAACAAATTGTAATAATTAGTAATAAATAGTAATAAATAGTAATAAATAGTAATAAACCGTAATTATTAGTATTTAGTATTAACAAATAATAATAAATTTTAATAAATAGTAATAAATAGTTATAAATACTAATAATTAGTAATAATTTGTAATAATTAGTAATAAATAGTAATAATTCATAATAAATAGTAATAAATAGTAATAATTAGTAATAATTAGTAATAATTAGTAAAAATTATTAAAAATTAGTAATAATTAGTAATAATTTGTAATAATTTGGAATAATTAGCAGTAAATTGCAGTAAATAGCAGTAAATAGCTGTAAATAGCACTAAATAACACTAAATAGGAGTATTTAGAACCAAATATCAGTAATTAGAAGTAATTAGCAGTAATTAGTATTAATTAGCTGTAATTATTAGTAATTAGGAGTAATTAGCAGTAATTAATACTAATTAGTAGTAATTACGAATAATTAGCTGTAATTAAAAATACTTTGCAGTAATTAGGATTAATTTGTAGTAATTAGGAATAATTTGCTGTAATTAGGTATAATTTGATGTAATTTGGAATAATTAGTAGTAATTAGGAATAATTTGCAGCAATTAGCAATAATTAGCACTAATTAGGATTTGTTAGAAATTATTAGGATTAATTAGCAACAATTAGTATTAATTAGAAATAATTAGGATTAATTAGGATTAATTAGGATCAATTATGAATAATTATGAATAATTAGGAATAAAATAAATTGTAATAAATTGTAATAACTTGGCACAATTTGCAGTGGATTGGCGTCACTCCTTTTTTCAATGACTATTCTCTTTTCAACTCTCACCGACTCAAATTTTTTTGAAAAGTCTGCTCTTATGTATTCATATCCAATCTACTATGCACGAGTTTGAATATGCATTCGTAGGACCACATTTTTCATAATGTTTTCAGGCGATGGAAGTTATAAGAAGATGATTAATCGACGAAAAGGGGGATCTTTTATCTGTCAGCTCATTTTCGTGCATCTTTCTCACACTGAAATCACAATAAAGAATCTCCTCAGAGGAACGCTTATCCATTCTCGTATGCATGAGAATGGATATGCGTACCTCTGAGCTGATTCTTCATTGATATTTGAGTGTGAAAAAGTTGCAGGTAAATGAGCTATTGTAAAGAAGAGTATCCGCCAATCCACTGGAAATTGTGTCACCCGTAATATGTGGTAATTATTAAGTAATTGTAATTATTTATCTTATTTATTTGGATAGTGTTTTTCAAATTTCAAATGATTCAAAAACAGTAATGATTTTATATTTTGTAGAAAATTATGGAATAAGGAAGTCAATAACATTCATTATTAGAGGATCGTGCTTGGATAAATCAGCGTATAATTACAAACAATTCTTATTTAAATCCAGTATATATTGAGAGTGTTGAAGCTTTCTTATCATTTTCATCCTCAAAACTATAATTTGTTCGATAAGGTATAATTAAGTGTCCTTATAAAAAATGTGCTCTAAGAATATTTGAAACATTTGACAAGGTTGGGGGACATCTCTTGTGGTTTGGTTTTCAACCAGATTATATTTTTTGGTATCAAAATGGTGAACATAGTTCCAGAGAAGATACTAATAACTTGATTCCAGATCCATCACAGTTTAAAAATTTAGTACACGATGTTGTGGGTCTATCTGTTCAACAAACTAAACCTCATGATGATATTGATTTACCTCCTGAGTTGGAAGCATCCAAACTTTATGAGTTGTTGAGGTCTTCTGAGGATGCAGTATATCCTAGTTGAAAGATAAGAAAATTTGAATCAGCTTCAAAATTTATGGCTATTACATTAGATAATGAAATACCAAAAAACTATTTTGATCAGATATTTTCTTTGGTTAAAACACTATTACCTGAAGGAAATATGTTGACAGTAAATTACTATGAGATAAAGATGCTGGTTCAGCCTCAGTTATCAGAAGATTTATGCATGTGAAAATTATTTCATCTTATATTCTGTTGAAAATTATTCATTGGATAGTTGTCCCACATGTGCACAATCGAGGTATAAAGAAGCAAAACAGGGGAATTCTGGATCTATTCCTGTAAAATAGTTGAGATATTTCCCCCTTACACCCAGGTTACAGAATTTATTTATGTCTTAGAACATAAGGACAATGATGTCATGGCACAAATCCAAGATTTCAACCAGTAAAATCTTGAATCATCCATCTGATGGTGATTTATGGAAACCTTTTGACTGACTGCATCCGTATTTTTCTTTATAAGCCCTAAATGTGCGATTGGGTCTTCCTACTGATGGTTTTTATCTGTTTGGTTCTTATGACAGTCAGTATTCTTGTTGCCCAATCTTTATAACTCCATAAAAGTTGCCTCCATGGATGTTGTTGAAGGAGACCTATATCTTTTTGGCCTTATTAATCCCAAGATTTCCGAAAAAGAATAATGATGTTTATTTGAAACCATTGATTGGTGAGTTAAATTCATTGTGAAGTAATGGTGTTAGTACATATGATGTTGTTGAGAAAAAAATTTCATATTAAAAGATGCATTAATGTGGAAAATTACTCACTTCTCGACATATGGCTTGTTATCTAGCTAGATTACACATGGTCTGAAATCATGTCCTTAGTTCAAGAAAGACTAAAAATCCTTTATGATCATTGATGAAAAAAACCTCACTATTTTGACTGTCATCCCAGATTTCTTCCAACCGATTAACCATTTTGGAGGAGCAAATCTCATTTCAGAAAAGGCACAATTAAAATTGTTGAACCTCCAAAAATGATCTCAGGTACAGAGTAAAAATATTTTGGATTTTCATTACCTCCCATCACGTTTGGGCCAATAGTAAACCCACAGAAAATTCATGGGTTTGGGAAAGAACATAATTGGATAAAATAGAGCATTTTTTAGGATAATCATTATTGGTCTGATTTTTTGGTTCGCCACATGTTGGATGTCATGCATATTGAGAAAAACTATTTTTGATAATTTATTTCATACAGTTTTGGATACACCGGGTAAGACCAAAGATAATGTAAAGACATGATTAGATCTTTCCGAAATTTGTAGATGAAAGAAAATAGAACAATTTCAAAATGTCAGATCAGTGAAGTTAAGGAATTCAAAAGTAGCTTATACACTATCCAAAGAGAGTCGCTTGTTATTTTTTCAATGGATTACAAATTTTTGACTACCAGATGGATATGCTTCCAATTTGGGCAGATGTGTTAAGAATGGTCATATTACTTGATTAAAAATTCATGATTGTCATGTTATAATGAAAAGGATTATGCTAATTGGATTCAAAGGTTTGTTGAATTCAATGATTTGGGATTTGATAAGAGACATATCATATTTTTTTTGAGATATTTGTGCAGTGACAACAGACTATGATGCACTAGGAAAATTGGAAGAAGATGTTGTGATAATTATATATAAACTAAAAAAATCATTCTGTCAGATTTCTTTGACTCAATTGAACATATAATATTACATTTTCCACATGAAGCTAAATGTGGAGGTCTGGTATAGTTTTGATAGATGTACCCATTAAAGAGATGAAAGAAGAAATTGAAGAAAAAAGTATATAATAAAGCATTAGTTGAAGGCTCAATTTCTAAATCTTATTTACAAAAGGAAATTAATTTTTTTCTCTCATTATTTTGAATTCGAATATCCATTAAAACAAAAATGCATAGGAAAAAACGATGGGAATTTTGATGATGAAATGGAAAATCAATTATTTGTTTTTAATGATCCAGAGCTTGGCTTTAGTGGAGTTCATGAACGATGAATTTCTGATGATAAACATTATAGAGATCATACATATATTCTGCTCAATTGTTAAGAAATGACATCATTTGTACTCTGAGTGATTCTATCACTTATTCTATAATTTATGTTATTGTAAGTAATTTTTTTTTATTTTTAGGTTATATGACAATCATATCAAGAAATAAATTCCTCAAATTACAGTAGCTGTTCTTGAAGAATGAAGATAAATTTTTTTTCACAATGGTTTCAAAAACTGGTAACAAAAATTATTGATGGTTTAACATATCAATTCAGTTTATTATTTGTTATTTTGATAATTGTTTTTCAAATTTTCAGGTGTCTCAACATGCTGATAAAATTGATAAGTGACTGTGTATATTGTGTAACCCACCATCCAAAATAGTTAAATATGATAATGCATATATAGTGAATAGTTTTTGATTTCATACACGTGCATATGGATAATAAAAAAAACAATGAATTGAGGAGTTTTCTTGAGAGGATTGTATCACATAGAAACTGAAGTTGAATTTTATGGCATGATGGATGAAATTATTGAACTATGTTATCTAGGAAAAAATTACATAACAATGTTTAAATGTTGGTTGTTGGATACTAAGAGAGGCTTGCATGTTCATCTGATTCCTGGAATCGTTGGTATTAAATATAAAAGTATTCTTACCATAAATGAACCATTTTTACTGTCTCAACAGGCACGTCCAATATATTATGCAAATTATTGTGAAACTTAAAGAGGCCTTAGTGATTGATGGAAAATAATAGATACAAAATTTAAGGATAATCATTTTACTCAAACTGAATGTAGATTCGATGAAGTATAAGGAAATGAAATTTTTCAAGAGACTACTCAAAATCCATATTCTTCACAAAGAGACATGAATATCAATGATGACACCACACAATTAAGGGTCGATGGTGATGATGATGTTAATGATATTACAAATGAATTTGTAATGGAAAGAGATGATGAAACTGAAACTCATATTGACATTGATGATGTCGATAATGAATATGATGACATTGACATAATTAGATATGAAGATGATAATGAAGGTGAACATTGAAACAGTTAAATGCTGGTAATAATCATAACTTATATTTATCTATATGCAGTAGTTATTTTCAACTGTCTACTAACAACAATCATTTTGTGTTTCAGATTGACCCTGTTCCACTTCGTGAGTTGTAGGAAGCTGAGCTACCTTTGGATGAGGAGGATTTGAGATCATCTGACCCTTAGCCTACTGGCAGTTTAGGGGGTACTCAGAGGGGGAGCGGTCTTGCACTACTGATCATTCGTGACCTTATGCTTGAGTGACGTCCACATCTTGGCTTCATTACACGAACACGGAGGTATGATAACCTCTGTATTATTATTTGTTTTAATTAATTAATTTATTTACTAATTGTTTGATTATTTATTCTTTTTTCACAGTTTTTCACATGTAGCTGTTGGACAGGGGAGCACAATCTTGCACAATTATTTTTTCTCATCCATGGATCACATGGGAACAGATTCCCGTTGAGGTGCATATTGTAATGTTAAATCATTGGCTGGTATGTAAATAAATAATATTTATTTTGAAATTTATTTCATTAATAACTTGAAATTACAAATTATTTTTAGGGTTTATGGTATCCTTTCAATGATATAACGTGTGATGCTATCCACAAGTCATGGGAGGTGTCCATGTGTGAGCGTTTTCGTCAGTGTTTGCATAATTTGAGAAGGACAAACATTAAGAAAATAGGAGTGAAAATATTTGACGAGTCATGTAGATCCCACCAAACAAAGTAAATTTCATCTCATGTTTGGGATAGATTATGTTCACACTGGTTGAGAGGTGGATTTTAGAGGAGATATTCATTTGGTCGATAGAACTATGGGAGACAGGAGGTGACACATCTAGCTGGTAGCCGTACATTTAGTACGCATAGAGAGCATCTTGTAAGTATCTTTTTTAAATATTTTTTATAACATTAAATATAAACACTTTATTTTATATTCATATAGGTAGTAGAGAAACCTGGTATTACGAAGTACAATGCTTATCAGAGGATGTACAATGATCCAGCCACCAGAGAGATTAGAGGTGATCGCCAGCATTAGATTGTTGTCAGTATTATTTTTTTTCAGTTTGAAAATTTACTGCATATAATATTTTCACTATTTTAATTTCAAATTGGAAATAAAGGAGTCATATAAGGTCGCGACCTCTCAGAAAAGGGATAAGAGTCAGGACAAGATGGCTGACCAAACTAGTGCCCACTATTTCAGTGAGGCGACATTGATGCAGGTGACCCAGTATTCCTTCGGTAGGGTTTCAGTTATTGGTATCGACTCTCATTTGACTCCCGAGACTTATTATGGTACTAATACAGTGTCAGCGTCCAGCTCGGGAGGATCTTGTGGAGAGGCATCATCTTCTCGCTCAAAATATCAGGAGTATTTGCAATCTTAGACTAAGATTATAGAGGCTTTGTTGAAGCAGCATGAATAGATACATCTGCAAAAGCATCAGATGGTGGAAGAAATGCGTCAAAAGTAGCAGTAGTATAAGGAGAATATGTGTCGATGGTAGCAGCAGTAGCAACATGAGGACTAGATGTGTTGATGGAAACAAAAATAGCATGAGTAGATAATGTAATTTTTCCATCTGACTCGTAGTTTAGGGATGAAGTTTGTCCGCACAACTTCAAGGTCTATGACTTTCTAAAGGATGTCCACACAAATTTTTAGTTGTCTTTGAGATGCCCTTATGATTTGTTGAAAGGATCTAACCTTCTCAAGAATTTACTCACCTAGATCAGGACCTAATATATATCTTTCAACAATTTCATTCCATCACATTGGATTTTTACACTTCCTAACAAAGAGGCCTTTATAAGGATCCATCTAAATGATGGGTTGTAATCTATTATTATAAGAAAATTTAACCAAAACAAGGTATTGATCCTAGAAAACATGGAATCAATAGGGAAATCTATCAACATTTCAACTTGAGTTTGAATGGTCCCCTCAATATAACCGTCTATTAGAGGATGATAAGAAGTTCTAAAATTTAACTCTACATCGAGAGCCAACTAAAGACTTCTCCAAAACTTCAAGGAAAACCTCCCATTCTAATCAAATACACTTGATAGTGGTATACCATGAAATATCACCACTTTAATTAATGTATATAAAAGTAAGTGGATCAAGAGAGAAATATTCTCTAATGGAAATGAAGTGTTCCAATTTTATAAGGTGATAAACCTTAAACCTAATACCATTATTCTCTTTAGATGTTTTTGGGAGTCCAATGACAAAATCCATGATGATGTTTTCCCATTTCCATTATGGTATGGGTAATGGTTATGACATCCCTTTATAATCTTTACACTGAACCATAACGTTTTGACATAACAAGTACTGAGAAATATTATTTTAAATATCTCTCTTCATTATATGACACCAGGAATACATATTCATAACTATACACATCTTCATACTTCCATGATGAATATTAAATGAAGAACTATGAGATTTAACCATCACATCCTTCTTCAAAACTTCTACAGAAGAAGGACATACATTGTTCTTAAATATTAACATTCCATCATAATCAAGGTTTAACTCAAGAACATTTCTCACATTAATTTTCATCTCTACATATTCCTTTTATTCCTTTTTAATATTTGCATGGAAATATAGTTGAGCACTCATTTGAGAAATGTAAAATTTATCCTATTCCATAATTATTTCATGATCCATATTTAAAAAGTATATAAATATGGTCTCTTTTTTGATCCTCATCATAGATAAGATAACATGACCCTTTCGGCTCATATAATATTCTACAATGTTCACTTTCCAAGGGTGGTAATGTTATGATTAGTCATAACTTTTAATCATATACAACCATATTTTTTGTAGCATGTTCAACCATATTTGAGTAAAAAATATACTTTAATATTTTGTGATCTTTATGTATGTCACACCTTTATTCGTATAGATAATTCATCCATATATTTAATGAAAACATTACCGTAGTTAACTCCAAATCATGAGTTGGGTAATTTTTCTTATGAACCTCCAATTATCACGAGGCATAATGTATACAAACATAATTTTTCAGGAAGATACATCCAATACCCTACCTTGATGAATATATATATATATATATATATATTTATTACAAACCCTTATCCAATGTAGGGTAGTCTATGTACATGTGCACTTTCTGGAATTTCCTTCAGTTACTTAAAAAATTCATAAAATCCATCCATACAAACAAACTTGGATCCATTTCGAGTTACCTTAGTAGATTTTAAATCCATAAAAAAACTCCATAATGTTTTAATAATATCTATCCAATATAAGAAAACTATATATCATAGTCACGGTAGTTGTTATAGTCCAATTTTCAATAACTTTTATCTTTAAAGGGTGTACTGATATACCCACAAGTGAGATTATATAATCAAGGAATGAAACTTTCAGAAGTAAAAATTCACACTCTGTAAATATTTCATAAAGGTTATCATTCCTTGGGGACTTTATCACAATTCTTATGTGATCTTAATGATTTAAAATTTTCTTTGAATAAATAATAATATAATCTATAAGACTACCACAAAACCGATCAAGGCAATATCTAAATGCTCTATTAATTAAATCCATGAAGATAGTGGTGAAATTAGTAAGGCCAAAATCCAAAAAAATAAATTCATAGTGTGTATACCTTGTACGAAATACTATCTTTGGTATATCATCCTTATTAGCCCTCAATTTATGGTAACCAAAATAAAGATCAACCTTGGAAAATTATTGAGCTCCACATAGTTGATAAAAAAATTCATCAATATATTGGTAGAAGATACTTGTTCCTGATAGTGATCTTTTCTGGTTCTCAATAATCAATGAAAATTCACATTGATACATATTTCTTCATATCAGACAAAACAGGTGAATCCCAAGGTGACACAAATGGTTGATTGAATCCCTTTTCAAGATTATTATATAGTATATTCTTCAATTACTGTAACTTAATTAGTGTCATTATATTTAGAGTATTGGAAATAGGTGTATCACCTGGTGTGTGTTCAATTGAAAAATCAACTACACGATTCAGTGGATTTTCAAAAAAATATTATGAAAAGACATAAATAAAATCCCAAAAAATAGGTATATCTTCAATGTTGAGTTTCTCCACAACCATCTGAGAAAAAGATCCCTTTTGAATAGGAATAATGACCCATATGATGGATATAATTTCCATGGAGAGTTATTTTATTTCATCACATTGATATGAGATCACTGGTTGGTTTGGAATATCAAACATAGTTTCTATTCTTTTTCAATTTAAGTGGAATTTATGTAAGGAAATTAAATCCATTTCCAAAATAGCATCAAATACTACTAGAGGAAGAATTAAGATATTTTCTAGAAACATGTTCCCAAAAACATCAACCAAAGAAAGATCACAGACTTGGGATACAATCATGATACCATTAAGAGTTTTTTAATACTTACTCAACATCAAATATTTTAGATGTTACTATGATACCCTTATAAAATTATTTAGAAATAAAATAGTGGGTTTATAAAAAATTGGATAAGACATTAGCTGTTTTAGAGTTAATGGTACGTCTAATTTAACCATGTCATTATCAGACCCCACATAAAAAATATTGATCGCTTGAGATTTAATTTTTTATTTTTATAATGTGTTCATTGAATTAGATCATTGTTCAAATTGGGCCATTGGTTAGATTAATGGCCATACTTCTTGCATTTAAATCATCAGACTGTGGTTGGTGCATTCTGTTGTGATTTCTCTATATTAGAATGATTTACTAACTTCGTTCCATCACTTCAACATTTAATTTCCCAATTAACTTTCTTTATACACTTAAAAAATTTAATTTTTCCCTTAAGAAAAATTCTTCACTATGTCCTTCCACATTTTTGGCATAAAAAAATATCATATTCCTCTATCTATGGTTTCTTGATATCTATTTGAATTCCATTATTATTTTCTTATCAAAACTATGATATTGATGTGTAAATCCAATATCCATCTCCACATTAGGATAAACATTAACAATTTCATCATAGCTATTGATGTTCCTTATAGATAACACCCTTCAAAAACATGGTTTTAAGACACTTAAGCACTGATCAACTACACCTTCATATTGGATGATAATTCTATAAGTATACCTTGAATGTATTGAAAATATTCCTCATAAATACCAACTAATTCCTCATACTTCTGTTTTAACTCATAGAATTTGTTCTCTATTTTATTATGAATAGTATGAGGAAAATAATTATTGATAAATAAGATCATAAACTCATCGCACTACACAGAGCTAATTTTTCCTACTGCTTTGTGTTATTTAAATAATTCCCACATTGATCTGTTTATCCTTCCAAATGAAAAACTACAAAAATAAATTTCTCATTTTCCAAACACTGAAGAACAAAAAATATATTTTCCATGGTATTGATCCATTACCCATCGACTAGTATATTAGTGGAACCACTAAAAAGTTGTACCTTTTTTTTGATTTTTTTGATTTTTTGACTAAAAAGTTGTACATTTCCTACTTAAGGAATCAACAGAATGTTGTCGCCACATCTTCTTATTTGGGTTTCATAACTTGAGAAATTTTTTTGATCATGGTACATTATTTTTCATTCCATCTCCCATAACATTCGATTTCTCAAGAGTTTAATAATTGTATTGTTCATCACATTCAGTATTAAAATGATTCCTTCTGGTTTCTTCAATTGAATAAAACCATAACTCATAGCGATAACAATAATAATCAAGGTGTGAAACCAAATAGTCAAAAAAATCATTAGAGGTTATCTAAATCCTGATGCATTATTCTATGACACCACAAGTTTAAACTAGTTCATTCATGATCATTACCAAGATTTTATGATTTTATCATATACATAGACTTATCCCTAGAGTATTTACTAATTTTTTGTTATCCTTGTTTACAAAGTTTAACTAAATATCACTCTTATACAAACTATGTCGACTCATACTTTCCATACATAGATATTACCTCTAAATAGTGGAATATTATTTACACAACATCAAGAAATCTTAACTTACACATATGACATTTATTTGAGGCATACAAATAATAATAGAAAACCGTTTCTTTATTAGTCTAGGATTATTACCAAGGATATCATAGTGGAATGGTTTCACTACACAAACCATACAATTAGTCAAGGTTCACACCCAAGAAATTCATAGTATACATAGTCCCATATTGAACTGGGATCACTCCCCATTGAAATCCTACTTATGTAATGATATATAAATCTTTACCCAATGCATTGGATGGAGATATATGTCCCACCCACAACATAATAAAAATAATATATATATGTACCAAAAGATCATAAAGAATCATTATATTAGATACCATGAAAATAAATGGGTTTTATAAACATTTAATTATAACATAACCCACATAAAAGAAATGGGTCTCACAAACATTTCAAAATTTAAACATAGCATAACCCATGGAAAAGTAATGAGTTTTATATCCATTGTTTCATCATATGCATAAACCATCTAGTTAATTAATAAGTATTGTATCCTTGGATCAATTTACTTGTAAATAAAAAGGTGAAATAATGGTTTTTTTGTCTTTGATGAATATAAATACCAATAAAATATCACTAAAACCTTCTTGATAGAAATAACCATTCCATTTTTAAATTACTTACAAAATAATTTGTTCAAGTATATGTGATAAATTTCATTTAAAAATAACTATGTAAACATTTAAATTATTCTTCAAAGAAAAAATTAGTCATGAAATTGGGAAAATAAATCCATTATATATAAGTTAAAAAACATTCCTTCCATAGTTTTCTCATAAAAGTCAAAAAAGAACCTTATTTAGAAAATGAAAAAAACATTATTTTCAAATCATTTTTTTTTAAATTTTAAAAAATAGAAAAAAATTAATTTAAATAATAATAGGATAGTATTAAACCACATATTAATTTTTTTAGAAAACACTGATGTGTAAGAATGATGTTTTTTGACATAAGGGAGAAATAAAGTCAAATTTCCTTAAACAAATATTTCCAGTATATTGAGTACATATAATGATGAAAACAAAAAGAAAATTATTTTATAGAAAAAAACAGAGTAGAAGAAAATGAATAATTTTATAGAGAGATAAATAATAATTTATCTTCAACAAAACTTAATCATTTACAATCCTAATATACAATGAAATTATTACATAAAACCCTTACCTTGAGTTTTCCTTGCTTCAAATGAAATATAACATCATATAAAATAAATATAAATTTCTTATAATTCTATAAAAAATTAATTTTTAAAATTATAACATCATATATAATCCATTTATAATATTTAAACACCAGTTTTTATCAGTAATTCTTTATTAAAATCATCATTTCTCGGTGTTAACTTTTTCGTTTATCATGAGTATTTTATCTCACTTTTTTGGTCAATTTAAATTTATCCTGATTCCATAATCTCTATAATATTAATAATGATATAAATATATTATATATTCAATATATTAATATTTATAGTCATCCATATTCTTTTGATATAGAAAAATGAATTTCACTCTTCATGGAGACGGTAGGTCGTATATATAGATGAATGATGTTTTTTATTTTTTCAAAGGATAGATGAAAAGAAAGGTCAATATTAATTCACCTTTCAAAGATCATTATTATTTCATATATATTCATTAAATTAATCCTCATTATAATCCAAATAAAATAAAAATTAATAATGATTCACATCACTTCTTTGATGTGGTAGTCTACAAGTACACATGCACAATGTGATCATTTCCAAAAGGATGGGTGGTATGTAGGTTGATGTGATATTATTAGTAAATAATTATAATTATTTCATAAATATTATTTATAAATATTAAACCCATATTAATACTCCTCCATTAAATATGGCGATGAAAAATGAATTGTATCATTATGTGGAGATGGTAAGATGTGCGTACACACGAGCGATACTTTCTCTTCTCATTTTATGTTAAAGAGGGTCTATAATGATGTCTTGATAATAATAATAAAATTTAAATAAATTTAAAATAAATAACTTATTATCTTTTTATAAATAAAATAGATATATATGAGGTAAATAATAGTAGGAAATAAAGTGACCAGTTAAGGTGATTGCCTCTTATTTGAAATGAATCCTTTAGATATCTTCTAAAGGGCTATAGGGTTGGTCTTTTAGGAAGAAAATAACCTCTAGAATGTGTATATGGATGTTTAGAAGATAAATTGATAAAGTTTAGTCGACATAAAAGGCTCAATGTGGTGTAATGAAGTAAGGCAGGATGTTCACTTTTACAATTGATGTGAGGGGCACTTTTGAAATTTCTCAAAAGATTAAATTATAAAAAATTAAACCTATAGAAAAATTTCTCAAAATGGAATGAAATTATAA
Source organism: Viscum album (assembly GCA_963277665.1). Lineage (NCBI taxonomy): Eukaryota > Viridiplantae > Streptophyta > Magnoliopsida > Santalales > Viscaceae > Viscum > Viscum album. The sequence continues at coordinate 1,397,738,902 of OY728121.1, read as the reverse complement.
GATAAGGTAGGATAGGTTTGTAATAAAATCATAAAATATAGTTTAGAAAATTTTGGGGGTCATTTTATACCTTTTCATTTTGATTTACTCTTATTTATCCAATTTTAATGTTTGCTATAGTAACAACTTCTTCAATATTAATTAGTTGTAAATTTTTACTTATAAATGGGTAATTTATAAATAAACTGATATTTAATGATATTTTTTACCATATAATATCCATATTGTCTTATTTCAATATTTCTATTACTTTTAAATAATTTAATAAAATATTATTTTGATAAAATATCAATATTGTTTATTTCGAAACTATTTGTTTAAGTTCACATTAAATATGTCAAAAAATGGGAAAATTAGAATATAATATTTTAACCCAAAAATAATATTTAATATTAAAATAGAAAATACATGTGACTCTATAAATTATTCAAAGTATATAACTTTTAATATATTCAAAATCATTTATTTTATTTTTCCATTAATTGAATAAATATTGATTTTTTGTTGTGTAAGAGTTTTAATTAATTAATTAATATATAAAAATTATAAATAAATTATCATCTTTAATATAATATAATTTTACAGAAAATTGATATTTATATTCACTCATAACAAGTTTTTTCCCTATGTGAGTATATGAATGATATTTAAAACTAAGAGAGTGACATTTTGCTATTTTTTTTGATTTAAATAATGTATAATTAATTTCTATAGACAATATTCCATTAAAATAAATAATTTTTAGCCTAAGGTTATGAGGTTGTAATTAAATTTATATAATAATAATTAGGATGAAAAATTATGGTCTTTTCACATATTGTTAATCAAGATTAACCTCATTTACCCTTTATAGATGTGATAATGTTTACAAGGTTACTATATATGTTGACCAAAAATAAAAGAGGAATTTTCTCCAAATTTTAACAATTTATTTATAAATATTCAATTAATATTATCTAATTAAATACATTTAAATGAAATAAATTAATTTTAATGTAAGTGCACAAAATGTGACAAAATCTGTTTTTTAGAAAAAATACATTTTTTAGCATATAACTAGATCTATTTTTTCCGTTTTCCTTCAAATATGTTTATCAAATATTTTTCAAGTAAATAATATTTAAATTTAATTAAAATAATTCACTAATAATAATAAAATTAATTTGTTAATATGAAAAGTATATTACACGCATAAAAACAATATTTCAGAAAATACATCACGTTTATTTTCAAATATATATTTTTTGTTTTTAATTATTATAATTTAACAACTTATAAAGTAATTTTATAAATATATAGATCATATATTTTTCATAATTTAGTTATTACTATTCATACCAAATAATACAATGACTATGGGATAATGGAAATATAATATTTTAATAATGTTACGTGGTTTGTTTAAACCCGCTTTTGTGTTAATGCAAGCTATCAAAGAAGTAAAATTATTTAAAGAAAAATATTTCATAAAAATTATTGTGGTTTTAATTTAAAGGTGAAATATTATTTACCTTTCTTTCATTCCATCCATCAAAAATATGAAATCATTATTCATGCGTACGCATGACATACCATGTCCATGAATGGTGTAACTCATTTTTCTAACTCTAACTTCAATGGATTACTCTAAATCACAATAAAATTAATTTGTATTCTGTTTATATCATGATTAAAAATATATATATGAGGGAAATTGGATCAATGTATAAGGACCAAGACTACCAAAATGAAATATACATGAGAAATAAAGTAGTTGTTACACAAAATAGTGATTTTAACAAAGAATTGTTAATAAACAGGTGATAAAAAGTTATAAGTAAATAAAATATGGTATTATATTTATTATTATTATTATATAATAGATTTATAATAAATATATTTTTATTATACAGTTGGTTCAAAGATATATTAATGAAATCAGACATGTGGTAAGAGTTTCTTGTCCCACTTTTACTTTCATGAGACATATGTCATATTCCAATCTTATTTATTTTTATTGGTATATATAATCCACCTTTGATATTTTATATCATGAATATATTTTTAATCTTATAATTTAATGTTTCATTTGGTTTTATGGGTGACATGATTCAAAAGTTATCAAAGTGGTAAAATTTTACTTTTCGATGTCATTATTTATCGAGATTGTTTGCGATTATGTTTTTAATGATAAAATATTACGACCAAATTCTTAAGATACTCGTAAATGCTATTTTCCTCTGGGTATTAATGAAAATTTCATGTAATATTATGTTTTTACTCTCTTTGGGAAATAAAATTATTAAGGAAATGTTCTTTATAAATGCTTACTTTGTTTCTCTCTTTGGTCAAAAATAAATTTCCTTTCATATCCAAGTGTTCTATTTTTTTAAAAAAAAATCAACAATATTGAAATGATTTTTTATGGAAATTCATACACATGTTTTACTTTTTTCAAAAAAATTTAAAAAAAAATTTATTTTTTTATTTTCTATATGAGGTACTTTTGACCATTTTACAATAGAAAGAATTGAATGTTTTTAACAACATATACATAATTACCTGCTATCATGACCACTCATTTCATCGAATATTCCTTCAAAAATTTCATGATTATTTTTAGGGAAATCTTTTTCCATAATGTTCGGTAAATTTTCAGTTTTAAAATTTTATTTTCAAATAGAAAAGGATAATTACAAAAAGAATGTTTTTGATGGAATTTTTATGGCATTACAGTTCATCAATGATAGAAACCCTCATTTTTGTTTTGATAAATTAGGAATATGTTTTAATGAGACAATCCTTATCATTTCTTTGGATGGTTTATGATTTTTTTGACTAGGGATGTGCTATTTTGATACCATTCTCTATATTACTCTAGATGGTTTATGATAATTTTTTTATTGGGGAAATTATTAACATTTCATAAGCTAGTTTTCAATAAGAATATTTATTTTTAATATGTTTGTTGATTTAGTAAATTATTAATATTTTGTATGATAGTTTTTAAATATGAATATTTGTTTGATTATTTTTCTCCACTTTATTATATGGAATTAATTAGAATTAATATGTTATGAGAGGGGTTCACTATAGTCCCTTGATGAATTAGTAGGTCTCATGAGACAAACTAGCTTGGTTATTTAGTCGAGACCTTACCCATTAATGTAATATTTCATGGAATAAGGCCATGATGGTATGATTATGATGTTTGAAAATATACATTCCCTAATTATCATACTAGTTATTGGTGTCCATGATATTATGTGATTAGTTATATTATACATATAATAGTTTCAAGATCATCTGATTATTTAAATAAAAATATTTTTTCAACATTTATTCCTTCCATATTATTATTCGGGTTCAATTTATTGATTAAGTTTAATGTGTTTTTAGTTATTTAACTTTCTATATTGATTGTTACTTATTTATTGATGATAGATTCCACTTTACGCATACCCTTATTATGTATATAAGCTCACAAGTTTCTTATGTTTCTACTCCCTCGAATTCCAAAACCTGTATTATGACTAATATACAATTCTAGGATTAAGGGAATAATGGTTTTATTATAGAGAATACAATGTTATATTTTTATGTTTTCAAATGTAATTTGAAATTCAAGTATGTTTCTTGTTTTCCAATTCTACAAACCTATTTGGTCCTTTGGTATGTAATCACTTGTATCTAGAAATAATTTAATATTGTTAGCACCAGCTCCAGTATACTATGATTGGGTTATTTATTGTTGGTTTAAGAGACATTTTTAATAAAAACCTTAGGGACTAGACTTAATAAAACATAGATTAGGGAATATATCCATATGACTGACTTTGAGGACAATTCTAAGTATAGTAAAACATCCTCAACATTTGGTAAGGTTGATATTATGTGTTTTTACAAGAAATAAAAAGATTTATAGATACTATAATTGGATGTGGGTGTTGAATAGTTGAACCTGCTGGTAATAACTACAAAAAGGGTGTATTGGAATTTGACTCTATCATCACCTGTTTCATGACAATGGGCCTTTCTGCACACCTAGTTTGACACTCCTAGGGGATATGACAGTGTTTATTCAAATTTTATTTTCATGTCATTATGATGGTTTTAAAAATATTTTTTTGACTTGAGAATATTCCCAATGATTCCATGTTCAGGATTTTGATGTTAGTTATACATAAATTTTTAGTTTATGTCAATTGATTCACTAGTCTTGAAAGTATACATTATTATTCATAATGTTAGGATATACTCTTTTGTAATATATTATTTAGAAATGGAACATAGTATAGGGAATGTAAACCGTATCAGTTCACATAAACTATGTATAGATTTCCCTCCTGGGAAAGATAATGAAGATGAAGATGGAGGTGGACAAATTGTAGCTATATTGTGGTAGATGAATCAGGTTATGACCAATAACTTTATCTATATAGATATTCCTACTAGATAAAAACACGGTGTAATAATTTTAAACTATTTCAAGTGTCAAAAACCTCCATTATTTAATTGTACTACAAACCCAATTATATATAAGAATTGGATAAGTTCCTTTGATAAGATATTTCACATTTTTAGAAGTAATTAAATGGAGAATGTTTTCTTGAATGTTTATTATCTCCTGGGGGATGAAGATCAGTGGTGATAATTTATTCAAAACATTAAGGATGAAGAAGAAAGATAAAACATGGAGTGGAAGGATTTTAAGGTGCTATTCTTTGAAAAATATTATACTTTTTAGAAACGAGCTGATATTGAGAGATAATTCTTGTGTTTTAGGAAAAAGGAAGTGTAAAATGTTTCTAAGCATGAAGATAACTTTTCATGGTTGTCAAGGAATGTTATAGACTAGGTGAGTAATCAAAAGGGCATGATTGACAATTTCTTTGATGGGGTTAAGACAATACCTCATATGGAAACAGTCTCTCATACATTCTCATCATATGAGGACATAATATAATTTTCTATAAATATAGAGAATTAATTACCCATGTATTTTTAATTTAAGGAAGGAAAGTTAATAAATATGAAAATGAAAACATGAGGAAAGGAAATATAGAAAAAGGGAAGAAGGGAAGAGTGTAATTTTTATCATGTAATAAATGTGTAAAGAAACACAACATAAAATTCTTATTGGGAATGAGGGTTTTCTAAAAGTATGGAGAGAAAGGACACCATGCTCATGATTATAAGGGAAATAAGGAAGTCTCTAATGTGGAATAACTTATATTTAATGATATTGGTAATAATGAAAAGTATTTCCCTAGGAAACAATGTAATTTTACCTAGAAAAATACAAGGGAGAAAGGCCAAGCTTATGTGATCACAACATCTGAGGTTGACGTAGCTAATGATATGGTGGCCAATAATTTAGTTATATCTGGAAATTTAGTTAATGATTTATGTGATTCTGTATATTCACACTCTTTTATATCATCTATGTTTTCAAATAAAATAATATATTTTCCTAAAACATACAATAGTGAGTCGTCATTTAAGAAACCTAGTGGATGTATTACTGTAATAAAGATGAGTCTATAAATTACAGTTATGACTCATAAACAAACTCTATGTATTTACTTAAATTTTATACTTATGTTGTATTTTTAAATTATCCATTTTATGGAATTAATTTCAAAATATGATGATATAATTTAGTGTATATAGAAGGAAATTATTATTTATAGTGAAGATGTATAATTCCTTATCTTTTGAGGGGATAATTAATCATCTATTTTTTGTCTAGATCCTCCCCGATAGCTATTATTATTTTGATTCTTGGGAAAAAAGATAAAAAAAGAATATAGATTGAAAAGGTAACATTCAAATTGGGGATGAACCTATATGGATGTATACCCAATATAATTAGCTAAAAATACACTAGAGAGTGAAGTTTAGTTTTCTATTAATTCAATTCCTGATAAAATACCCATATCAAAGACTCCAAATATAATGGCCACTTTTGAATTAGTGGAGTTGAAAACACTAATGGAGGAGTTGTGTGATAATTGATTTATACACCCTAGTGTTTTTCATTTGGGCGACCCTATTTTTTTTATAATGAATAACGATGGATCTGTGAGTTTGAGAATTAATTATAGGGTAATAATTGCAATCACAATAAAGAAAAAGTATCCTATACCTCTCATTGATGAATTATTTGAAGAACCTCAGATAGATAAATATTTTTCAAATATTTAACTTCATTCTGGGTATCATCAATTGTGAGTATGGAAGGAGTATATTAGAAAGACAACATTTCAAATTATGAATAGAAATTATTAGTTAACAACATTTCCATTTTGATAGAGTAATTCACCCTCTGTATTCAGGGATCTAAATAATAGAGTTTTCCAGGAATATCTTGATAATTTTTATGGTATTTATTTATTATATCTTGGTGTACTATAAGAGATATGAGGACTATTAAAATCAGTGATGGGCCATTCATGAGGCTCTTCTAAGAAAATATTTATATGGGAAATTGGGAAAGTGTGAATTATGGATTTCAAAATTTTATTTTCTTAGATATATTTTCTCCATGGGTGGAATCTCAATTGATTATTAGAAGGAAAATTTATTATAGGAGTAGCCTACATCAATGAACATAACTGAGGTTCATAGTTTCATTGGTGTGGCAAGTTACTATCAATGATTTTTCCAAAACTTTTCTTGACTAGATAACCCATTTACCAAGATTAAATGTTAAGGGGTTATGTTTATTATAAAAAACGAATAGGAAGAATGTTTTGATGGATTAATTAAGATTATTAGGAAATTATCTATTTTTTACTCTACTATATGGAAGTGATGGATTTGTGATATATTGTGATGCATTGAAGAATGGACTTGGTTTTGTCCTTATGAATAGTGATAATGTTTTTTCCTATCAATCAAGGTAACTAAAGATTCATGAATAAAAATATACAAACCATGATATTGAGTTGTCATCCAAAATACTTTCTTTTATGATATAGTGAAGTTATATATATTGTGAAATATGTAAAATATACCTGGATCATAAGTGTATAAGATACATATTTTCATAGAAATATCTCCATGTGAGGAAAATTTGTTGGCTTGAGCTTCACAAGGATTGTGATTTCTCAATACACTTACATACAAGGAAGGAAAATAAGGTAGCAGATGCATTGAGTAAGAAATAAAAATGAAGTTCTAACAAAAATGAAGATTGAAAGGGATCATATGTTCATGGACCTAGTAAAGATAGATTTGAGAATTATCAATGATGGGGAGATATCAATAATTTTTAAAATTATTTGCAAAACATCTTTTTTGGAAAAGATAAAATGTTCCCAACCTAATGATGAGAATTTATAAAAGAAAAATAAGTCCATGAATAATGGGAAATTAGAAGATTTCGTTTTTAAAGACGACATTCTTAAATTTGGATATAGACTATGTGTTTCATCTATACCCGATCAATAGAGAGAATTATTGGATGCTGCTTATTTATCAAATTTCAATATAAACCATGGTATAACCAGTATGTATTGATATTTGAATGATCATATTTGGTGGGATAATATGAAGTTGAATATGGTGATTTTGGGTCAATATTATTGTTTTTTCAATAGATGAAGGATGAAATAAAAAATACTAGGGTAACCATGAAACCTATTCCCATTTCTATGTGGAAATGGGGTGATATTACTTTGAAATTTACACCAGAATACCTAGGAATCCTAGAAATAATTATGTAACATTGGTTATTATTGATCACCTCACCAAATTTTCACATTTCCTTATTACATTATAAAACTTACATCTTGATAATCATTAACGTCTATATATTAATGGAGTTTTAAGAATTCATTTTTCACCTCTTTTAATTGTTTTTGATCATGATCCATGATTTAAATCAAAATTATGGAAGAGTCTTCAGAAGGTTCTCGATAACGAGCATTCTTTGAGAACTGTTTATTACTCTGAAATAGATGGGTAGTATAAAAGGACCATTCAAAAAATAGAATACATGTTGAGGTCATGATCTCTTGAAATTAAAGGAAGGTGGGATTATAATTTAATTTGGAGGAGTTTACCTATAACAATATATTCCTTTAAAGTATTAAAATGGTGTTGTATGAAGCATTATATAGAAAGAGATGTCTTACTACAACTTTTTGTAATGAAATTGGGGAAAGGAATATTGTAGGTCTAGAGCTTGTGGATGATACTCTGAAAAAGGCGAAGACTATTAAAACCCATATTAATGTCTCTCAAAGCAGAAAAATGATCTACGTCAATTACTGGAGGCAAGATTTGTAATTTTAAGTGGGATATCACATTTTATGGAAAGTATATTGTTTGAAACATGTTATATGGTTTGGTAATAATGGAAAACTGAGCCCCAGGTACATAAAAAATTTTTAAATCTAAGAACTAATTTGAGTATTGGCTTACCATTTGTGACACCCCAAGCTTCCACAGTACGCTTCTCTTTGAATAATACAATAGTGTGTGTTGTACGGAACTTCAAGTTCTAACACACCATAACCAATCAAACTAGACATTTTGAATAGTAATAACCACTATTTGATATTTTATAAATTTTATATTTCAAAATGGATTTCATTTTTGGATTCTTAATATCGAAATTAGTTTACGGTGAATTTTTGGTATTTTTCTAAAAACATTGAATTTTTGATGAATAGTGAAAAAAACTGAGTTATAGATTAAAAAAGAATTTTTATTTAAATAAATATTTATTTTATTTAAATTTATTTTTGGTAAAAATAGATACATAATACCTATATAGGTTCAATGTAATTCATTGGAGTTAGTTTATAATAATTTTAGATATATAAAAATTTTATTGAACTTTTCACCATTGTTTACCCACCTCCTATGAGAATTTTCAAATTCACATAAAACATAATTTTACCACTTATGTGAGTGGAATTTCAAAAATATGAGAGACATGGTTGATATCAGTACATAAAATGTGGTTCAATAAGATGAAAATAATTTTTGGTGAATTGTAACTTTTTACTTTTATTTAACATGTTTAAAAGTAAATTGGGTAATTAAGGGTAAAAATGATATTATTATTACCCAAAAACATGTCTTAATCCTATTGTATATGTATAATTCTACAAAAAACAACCTTAGTAATAAAATATGAACATCTTTGGTCAACTTGGATTAGATTAGGACAATTATTATTATTTTATTTAAAGAAGAGTTAAAAGAGTTAAAATCAATGTTTAATAAATAAAACATTTTTTAATATAGGGTTATACATACGATAAATTCGACTATAAATATTAATTAGAAAGATAAAAATATTTCCTACATAATGGTATTTTATTTATATTTTTTAGACATTAAATAATTTAATTTATTTATGACGAAATGGTGATGAAGTAATTACATAATTAATGAAAGATTAAAATAATTGACATTATAGATATCCAAATAAATGTAATTTGAGACTTTTTATGAATTACACTACTTTTATAGGTCAATATGACATATTATAGTTTGTTAGATAAATTTTTTTCGAAGTAATAATGCTGTTATGATTTTAGCAAAAACAAAATACCAAATAGTATCAAAATTGACGCAAAAGAGTTTTTTAAAAAAATATTATATTATTAATTGCTATTATATTCCTAAAGATCTATGGTTTGACCAAAGGACTTATATAATGATATTTTTATCATTAATGAACCACTTTCGGTATGTTTATTAACCATATAATATAAAAATACAATGAGACATGGTAAATGTCAAACTATTTAACCAAGTATTAAATCTAAAAGATAAAGTTAATATAGTGACCCAAACCTATCTAAAACCTATAGGTTGAATGGTTTTAGACCCATCACCACCTTAGAATTCAAATAATTTATTTGTGTGCCATTAGAAACCAAAAATTATTTTATTATAAAATAATATTTCTATCTTTTCCTAGGGTGCCCTTCACCCCTCTTATAATAGGGCACTCCCCCTTCTCTCTAATTAACACCTTAAAAGCCATTTGGATCGGCCAACCCCTACCCAAATACCCCCTCAAATGTCCTACCTTCATCCTAGAAGCCTTACTTTAGTCATAAAGCTACCCTAAGGAGCCCTTTTGATCAAATAAAAAGGAATAACCCGAAGAAGAGTTAAATATCTCACCACCTCTTTCAAGTTCCTTTCTTCTTCCACTTCCTTTTTCTTTGTTGTTTCCATTATAAAATAATAACTCCAGTATCTTCTATATACTATGATGTTATTATAAATATGGTTCAACCAAATTAATTATTCTATCCATTCTTTTAATGACATATCACCATACGTGCGTACATACGGCTTACCGTCTCCACGTTGTGGTGTAATTGTTATTCAATACATTATTATTTTGATGGGTATAATAATGATGTGTAATTGATGTAAATAATAAATATAACATGATAATTATTCTGTATATATGATATAACATCCAATTATATATTATTTTAATATCAAAAGAATGATATTGTCACTCGTGCGTACGTACAAATTACCATCTCCACGAACGCGATGAGATTCATTCCCCATCATATCCATTCAAGACTAATTTTCATTAGATGATTAAAAATAATGTTTAATGACTTGATATAATTCTGGATATGAATATGATACGTCCCATCCATATCAAATATGACTCACATAACTAATAATATAAAGGAAAATGAATCTTTTAACACCCGAAACAACGACAATACTATGATATTATTAACAATGCAATGTTAAAAGATCATATATGATATCATATTAATGTATATGATTCTTTTATAATTTAATAACAATCATTTCACCATTATACAGGAGGATAACCTACCCTCTACAAAGGAAAAGTAAAAGGTAAGGGTTAATTTCGCAATCTCTTTATTTTCTGAGGTTGTTTTTATGTAAGTATCTAATGGGACCTCTTTATCATCCACATCCATGTTTCTAAAAAATTTATTTAAAAAAATTATAACTATTTTATAGACTATAGTTTAAATTCATTTATACCCTTATTTGACTTTTTATAAGATTTTTATAAAGGAATATTCTGTCATTTTTCAAACAAGGTCCATTATAACCTTTTCGACATAATTAAGGTAAGAATGTCTTTTTTTAACTTACACGGTGGGTGCGGCTATTTTACACCATTATAACATCATAAAATATTCCCTTAAAATCTTGTAAGAATATTTCCAAAATAAATGTTTTATTTTATAATTATATGAATATTAAATTATTTCAAAATAGAAAGATATATTTCTCTAAAAAAAGGTTTTGATTTCATTTATCTCAACATCCTTTGATAGATTTTTAGTTTATTTGAAGTTGATTTATTATGATACAAATCTTCCATATTATATTGAAGGTTTTGTGATATGTTTGTCTGTAGATGTGTTATTTTTATACCATTTATTTTTTGTGGATTAAGTATTGACATTTCATATGCTAGTTTTAATACGAATGTTTATGTTATGTTTAAACCTTTTCATATGAGGAATGAATTGGACTTAGTATGTGATGGGTGGAGGCCGCTATAGCTCCTCGATGCATCGTTAGGTCTCATGAGACAAACTAGTATCTTGGCACAAGGCCTTGAAAAAATCTCATTCATAGTCTTGGCACAAGGCATTGACTATGTGGTTATGAAAGTCTAGAATTATGCATCCCATCGTTATGATAGTGGCTATTGATATTTCATGTGATTATTCGACTAGAAGAATATCCATTGAATAAGTTAATGGAATTATTTGATTTGATCATTTTCATATTATGCGGAAGTTCAAGTTTAAAAGGCTTTTGTTTTATTCATATACATTTCCTTAAATGTTTATGATTATTTATGAAAATTTCCACTTTATTGTTATCCTTACTAAGCATCTAAGCTCACCCATTTCTATGTTTTATTTTTCCTAGGATGAAAATAAGTATATTATGAATGACCTATAGGGATATTTTATGGGTTCTCAGTGTTTTCTATGGAAACAATGTTGTTGTAGTTTTCCATTTTATGATGTAAATTAAAACTTATTAATGTGTCCAGTATTTCCAAGGACACTAAACTAATTGGTCTTCCGAGACTTGATATTTTGTGGTAATTCTAATGTTATGTAATAATGTACTGACTCTAGGTAACTGGGCTCGGGGAATTATAGTTAGTATCAGAGTATGTTTAGTACAAGCCTTGGAATCTAGATTTAGATAAAATCTGATTAGAGCACATTACCCTAAGATAGACTTTGAGGATCAGTATAAAAGAACTTCCAAAAATTTTGGTACTGTAGATATTTTGTATGTTTTCCAAGAAATACATCCATGTCTGGATAGAAGCAGGTAGAGACGGCTCTGGCACAGATGTACCTAGGGGTAAAACCAAAAAACACCACTTTGAGCTAGACTCGACCAAGAATTGGTGGACGATAATGGGCCTTGCGGCACTCTTGGTTACGACACTCCCGAGGGATATGCTTAGGATAATTCTCATTTTCTTTACAAAGAATTATGATGGGTTTATGAGTATATACTTCCCCAAAGAGAACATTTTTTTGATTTTGGATTATATTCATAAACTGTTCAATTTATGTTAAGTGTTTTACAAGTTTGGATTTATGTATTGCGATTTATAAACTAATCTAGTTTATGCCATTGTTTATAAATGGTGCCTAGTATAAGGAATAGAAACCATATTGATGCACGCACTCCATGTAGGGATTTCCCTCCTAATAAAGATAATTATAGTGAAGCTGGTGATGCAACTGGTGTTGATGATCTAATCACCATACTGGGACAACTCACTCAGGTTATGAATAATAACCTTACCCTTACGGAGAACCCTGATCCGCAGCATGTAGGATCAGTGTTAGATTGCTTCATGAGGCAAAAACCAACAACATTAAATGAGCGTAAAAATCCAATAGTAGCTGAGAAATGGATAAATTCTTTAGAGAATATATTCCACGCCTTGGGAAGTAGCAAAATGAGAAAAGTTGTAATGGAATTTTATCGCCTCACTGGAGATGCTGATCAATGGTGGTCATTGATTCAAAACACAAATAAAGATGATGAAGTATCAAATATAGAATATAGGGAGTTTAAATAAATTTTCATAGAAAAATACTTTCCTCATGACCATTGAGCAGATATGGAAAGACAGTTTCTGAGTCTGAGGCAAAAAGATGATAAGAATGTCACAAAGTATGAGGCTAACTCTACAAGGTTAGTGAGGCATGATGAAGATTATATATGTAACGTAAGAAGTGATATTGATCATTTCTTTAATCGGTTAAAACCATTTCTCCGTCGAGCATTAGTCACACAATCCTTCTTATCATATGAGGATATTTTCTCATGTGCTATCAAGATAGAAAAATAATTCTCTAAGTATTACCACTTTAAAGTAAAGAAAGAGAAGAAGAGATCATCCGAACACTCTGGAAATGGAAATAAGGGGAAGAAGGGAAAAGTTTAATATCCATCCTATAGTAAATTTGGGAAGAAACACCCCGGTACTTGCCAGAAGGGAATGGGAGTCTGTTACAAGTGTGGTGAAAAAGGCCACCAAGCTCATGATTGCAAGGGGAAGAAAGAGGTTGTCGATGTTGAATGATACAATTTTAGAGAAAGGGGACATTATGAAAATAAATTTCCCAAGAGTCAGGGGATCTTATCTCAAAAAATGCCAAGGGATCAAGGCCAAGCTTATGCTATCACTAATGCTGAGGTTGAAGCTCCGAAAGACGTGGTGGCAGGTAATTTAATAGTTTACTCAAGTTTATAAAATGATTTATTTGATTCTAGATCGTCGAATTGTTTCATATATTCTGAGTTTGCTAAGAAAATTAGATATTTACAATTTGAATTAACAAGGGAGTTTTCAGTCAAAACTTTTAAGGGAAGTGTCATCGCAACTAAGTTTTGTGAAACAGTTCCCATTGGAGCATATAAATGTTCTTTATCTGCTTATCTCATCATCATACCCATGATTGGATTTGATAAAATCCTCGGTATGGATTGGATTTCAGACCATGATGCAAAGATTTATTGTTAGAAGAAGGAGGATACAATTTTTTATGATGATGATAAAGAACACCTTATCTTTAGAGCAGAAACATCACCACTAAATTCTTATCTAGATCAACCCCCAGTAGATCAACTAAATTTATTTATTGTGGATAAAGAGAATGAAATAATTATGGGATAGGAAAATAATGTTCGAATAGAGGACATTCCTATTATGCAAGAATATGTTGATGTGTTTCCATAGGATTTACTTGGACATCCTCCAGAGCGAGAAATTGAGTTTTCCATTGATTTAATTCCTGTTCAAGGACCATATCAGAGACCCCTTATATAATGGCCAATGTGGAATTAGTGGAACTAAAGAAACAAATAGAGGAATTTAGTAATAATGAATTTATTCTCCCTAGTGTTTCTCCATGGGGAGCCCCAGTCCTTTTTGTTAAGATGAATGATGGATCTATGAGGTTGTGCATTGACTAAAAGGAGATCAATGATATAATAATAAAGAAAAATAATACCCTACCTCGCATTGATGATTTATTTGACAAACTTTATGGAGCTCAATAATTTTCAAATATTGACCTTTGATCTGGATATCATCAGTTGTGTGTGAAAAAGGAAGACATCCCAAAAACAGCATTTTGAACCAGGTACGAGCATTATGAGTTTACAGTAATGCCTTTTGGATTGACCAATTCACCCTCTATCTTCATAGATCTAATGAATAGGATTTTCAAGGAATATCATGATGACTTTGTAGTGGTATTTATTGATGATATCTTAGTATACTTAAAAAGCTACTAAGATCATGAAAATCACTTGCGCATTATCCTGAAGACTCTTAGAAGACACGAATTATATGGGAAGTTTAGCAAGTGTTAATTTTGGATTACAGATATTACTTTTCTTGGCCATATTGTCTCTAAGGGTGGAATCTTTGTTGATCCGTATAAGACGAAGGCAATCCAAGAATTCCCAGAACCAATGATTATAACTGAGGTACATAGTTGTATTGGTTTAGAAGGTTATTATCGATGTTTCGTCTAGAATTTTTCCCGGTTGTCTAACCCATTAATAAAGATAACACAAAAAGGGGTTAAATTTGTTTGGACAAAAGAGTGTGAAGAATTTTTTGAATAACTGATTAGAAAATTAGTCAATGCTCTTATATTGAATCTACCATCTGGGAATGATGAGTTTGTTATTTATAGTGATTCTTCAAATAAATACTTTGTTGTGTCCTTATGCAGAATGATAGGGTTATTTCTAATGTATCATGATAGCTAAAAATTCATGAGAAAAACTATCCTACTCATGATCTTAATTTAGCAGCTAAAATCTCTTCTTTGAATATTTGGAGACACTATCTCTATGATGAAAAATGTGATATTAATATTGATAACAAGAGTTTGAAGTATATTTTCTCACAAAAAGAACTCAACATGAGGAAAAGGTGATGGCTTTAACTACTCAAGGTTTATGATTGCACTATATACTACCACCTGGGGAAGGAAAATAAGGTGGAAGATGCTTTGAGTAGAAAGGATCATGGAGTTTTGAACAAGATAAGAGTTGAAAGGGATCATATTTTCATGGATCTAGTAAATATGGATATGGGAATTACCATGGAATGTGAAACATCAATACTTCTTAAAATGGTTTCCAAACCATCTCTACTAGAAAGGATAAAGAGTTCTCAGACCGGTGATGAAGAGTTTCAAAAGAAGATTAAAGCTGTGAACGATGGGAGATTGAGTGAATTTGTTTATGAAGATGGAATTTTGAAATTTGGGAAGAGACATTATGTTCCCGCTATACCTGATCTAAAAAGAGAATTTGTGGATGATGCTCATAGTTCCAATTTCTCTATACACACTAGGAGCACCAAAATGTATAGAGATTTGAAGGAACATTTTTGGTGGGACAACATGAAGAGGGATATTTATGATTTTGTGTCAAGATGTATGGTTTTTCAACAAGTGAAAGTTGGAAGGAAAGAGCCTCATGGAGTCATGCAATCTCTTCCCATACTGGAGAGGAAATGGGATAATATTACGATGGACTTTGTCATCGGACTACCAAGGACTCCTAGAAGGAACGATGCAATATGGGTCATTGTTGATCAAGTTACCAAGTCAGCACATTCTCTTCCAATAAGAGAATATTTACCACTTGAACGATTATCACGACTATATATTAATGAAGTTGTAAGACTTCATGGATTACCCATATCGATTTTTCCTGATCGTGATCCCCTTTTTACACCAAGATCCTGGAAAAGTCTTCAGAAATACCTAGATACTGAACTTTATTTGAGCACTACCTACCACCCCCAAACTGATGGACAATCAAAACGGACTATTAAAACCTTAGAAGACATGTTGAGATCATGCTAACTTGACTTTCATGGTATGTGGGCTCAATATTTACCTTTGGTAGAATTTTCCTATAAAAATATCTTCCATTCAAGTATTCATATGGAACTATATAAAGAGTTATATGGAAAGAGATGTCACACACCAACCTGTTGGGATGCTGTTGGTGAAAGAAAACTTGTAGGCCCAGAACTTGTGGATGAAACAATGGAAAAGGTGAAGGTAATCCAAAACCACATCAAAGCAGCTCAAAGTAGGTAGAAGAGCTATGCTGATAACCGAAGGAAAGATTTGGAATTTCAGGTAGGAGATCTTGTTTTCTTGAAGGTATCTCCTTGGAAGGGTGTTATACATTTTGGTAACAAGGGTAAGTTGAGTCCCATGTACATCAGACATTTCGAAATTCTAGAATTAATTGGGTCTATATCTTACTATTTGTCAATGCCGCCAAGTCTCTCCAAAGTTCATGATGTGTTCCACATATCACTGTTGAGAAAATACATGCATGACCCAATGCATGTACTCACCTATGAGGAATTAGAACTGGAACCTGATCTACATTATTGTGTAGATCCTGTCAGGGTTCTTGATTCAAGAGAACAAGTGCTGAGAAATCAGACGACTCATCTGGTAAAAGTTCTTTGGAGAAACTATAAGATGGAAGAGGCAATGTGGGAACCTGAGGAACTTATGATGAAGATCCACATGAGTCTTTTTATGCAGTAATACTCTAGAAATTTCAAGGATGAAATTATTTTAAGGAGGGGAGAATGTAACACCCCAGGCTTCCTCTGTATGCTTCTCTTTGAATAGTACAATAGCGTGTGTTGTACGTAACTTCGAGTTCTAACATACCAAAACCAGTCAAACTAGCCGTTATGAATAGTAATACCCACTTATTAAAATTTTATAGTTTTTATCTTTCTAAATGGACTTCATTTTTGGATTCTGAATATCGAAATTAGCTTAGGGCGAATTTTTGGTATTTTTTGGAAAACTTTCAATTTTTGTTAAATAGTGAAAAACACTGAGTTATAGTTTGAAACCAAATTTTTATTTAAATAATTATTGATTTTATTTAAATTAATTTTAGTCAAAAATAGATACATAATACCTATATATGTTCAATGTAATTCATTAGAGTTATTTTATAATAATTTTAGATATATAAAAATTTTATTGAACTTTTCACCATCGTTTACCAAACTACTAGGTGAATTTTCAAATTCACATAAAACTGAATTTTACCACTGCTGTGAGTGGAATTTAAAACATCTTAGAGACACGGTTCATATTAGTAATTATAACGTGGTTCAATAAGATGAAAATAATTTTTGGTGAATAGTAATGTTTTTACTTTTATTTACTACGGTTAAAAGTAAATACGGTAATTAAGGGTTAAAATGATATTATTATTACCCTAACACATGTCCTAATCCTATTTTATAGGTGAAATTAGACAAAAAACAACCTTAGGAATAAAATATGATCCTCTTTGTTCCACTTGGTTTAGATTAGGTCACTTATTATTATTTTATTTTAAGAAGAGTTAAAAGAGTTAAAATCAAAGTTTAATAACCAAAACATTATTAATATAGGGTTATACATAAGATAAATTCGACTATAAATATTAATTAGGAAGATAAAAATCGTTTCTACATAATGATATTTTATTTATATTTTTTAGACATTAAATAATTTAATTTATTTTTGACACAATGATGATGCAGTAATTACCTAATTAATGAAAGATTAAAAAAATTGACATTATAAATATCCAAATAAATGTAATTTGAGACCTTTTATGAATTATAATAATTTTATAGGTTACTATGACATATTAGGGTTTGTTAGAATTTTTTTTTCGAAGTAATAATGTTGTTATGATTTTAGAAAAAAAAATACCAAATTGTTTCAAAATTGACATAAAAGAGTTTTTAAAACAAATATTATATTATTAATTTCTATTCTATTCCTAAAAAACTAAGGTTCGGCCAAAGTATTCATATAATTATGGTTGTATCATTAATGAACCACTTGGGGTTCTCTTGTAATGATATAGTATGTTTATTAACCATAAATTATAAAATTACAATGAGACATGGTAAATGTCAAACTATTTAACTAAGAATTAAATCTAAAAGATAAAGTTAATATTGTGACCCAAACCTATCTAAAACCTATTGGTTGAGTGGTTTTATACCCATACCCACCTTATACTTCAAATAATTCATTTTTGAGTCATTTTAAACCGAAAATTATTTTATTACATAATAATATTTCTAGCTTTTCCTAAAGTGCCTCTCACCCCTCTTATAAAAGGACACTCCCCCTTCTCTCTAATTCACACCTTAAAAGACATTTTTCTTTCCCAAAACCTGCACAAATAACCTCTCAACTGTCCTGACTTCATCTTAGAGGCCCTACATTTGTCAGAAATATAATCTAAGGATCCCTTTTGATCAAATCAAAAGGAAGAACCAGAAGAAGAGGTAAATATCTCACCACCTCTTTCAAGTTCCTTTCTTTTTCCACTTCCTTTTTCTTTGTTGTTTCAATTATAAACCAATAACTCCAGTATATTCTATATACTTTTATGTTATTATAAATATGGTACAACCAAATTAATTATTCTATCCATCATTTTAATGACATGTCACCAGATGTGCGTACGTACGACTTACCGTCTCCACATCGTGGTGTAATTGTTAGTAAATACATTATTATTTGGATGGGTATAATAATGATTTGTAGTTTATGTAAATAATAAATATAACATGATAATGATTCTGTATATGTGATATAACATCCATTTATATATTATTTTAATATCCAAATAATGATATTGTCACTCATGCATACGTACGGAGTACCGTCTCCACGAACACGATGAGATTCTTTCCCCATCATAGCCATTCAAGACTAATTTTCATTAGATGATTAAAAAGTAATGTTTAAAGACATGATATAATTCTGTATAGGAATATGATAAATCCCATCCAAAAAAATATGACTCACCTAACAAATAATATAAATGAAAATGAATCCTTTAACACCCGAAACAACGATAATACTAAGATATTATTAACAAAGTAATGTGAAAAGATCATATATGACATCATATTAATGTATATGATTCTTGTATAATTTAATAATAATTATTTCACCATTATACAAAAGGTTAACCTACCCTTGACCAAGGAAAAGTACAGGTTAAGGTTTAATTTTACAATCTCTTTATTTTTCGAGGTTGTTTTTACGTAAGTATCTAGTTGGACCTCTTTATCATCCACATTCATGTTTCTTAAAAATGTATTTCAAAAAATTCTTAATATTTTATAAACTATGGGTTAAATTCATTTATACTCTTTTTTTACTTTTTATAATATGTTTATAATGGAATATTTCTGTCATTTTCCAAATAAGGTCCTTTATAACATTTTCGACAAAATTAAGGTAAGAATGCCTTTTTTTAACTTATACGAAGAGTGCGGCTATTTTCCACCGTTATAACATCATCAAAACTTCCATTACAAGATTGTAAGAATATTTCCAAAATAAATATTTTCTTTTATTATTATATGAATTTTTAATGATTTCAATATAGAAAGATATATTTCTCTAAAAAAATGCTTTGATTTCATGTATGTCAACATCCTTTGATGGATTTCAAGTTTATTTGAAATTGATTTATTATGAAAAAAAACTTTCATATTGTATTGAATGTTTTTTGATATGTTTGACTATGGATGTGTTATTTTTATACCATTCATGGTTTATGGATATAGTATTGACATTTTGTATGCTAGTTTTAATACCAATGTTTATGTTATGTTTAATCCTTTTCATATGAGGATTGAATTGGACTTAGTATGTGACGGGTGGAGCTCTCTATAGCTCCTAGATGCATCGGTAGGTCTCATAAGACAAACTAGTGTCTTGGCACAAGGTCTTAACAAAATCTTATTTATAGTCTTGGCATAAGGCCTTGACTATGTGGTTACGAAATTCTGGCATTATGCATTCCATCATTATGAAAGAGGCTATTGATATTGTTTGTGATTATTAGAATAATAGAATATCCATGTAAATAAGTCAATGGAATTATTTTATTTTATCTTTTCAATATTATTCTGAGGTTAAATTTTAAAAGGCTTTTGTTTTAGTCTTATATATTACCTTAAATGTTTATGATTATTTATGAAAGTTTCCGCTTTATTTTTATGCATACTGAGCATCTGAGCTCACCCCTTTCTATGTTTTATTTTTCCTAGGATACGAATTAGTATACTATGACAGACCTGTAGGTATAGTCTATGAGATCTCGGTGTTGTGTATGGAAACAATGTTGTTGTAGTTTTTCATTTTATGATGTAATGTAAACCTTATGAATGTATCTAGTATTTCCAAGGCTACTAAAATAATTGGCCTTCCGAGACTTGATCATTTGTGATCATGCCAATGTTTTGTAATAATGCACCGACTCTGGGTAATTGGGGTCAGGGCCTTACACCATTTTTCAATTACACCATGTAATAACTATAAATTCTAATGTACAACTTTTCATTTTATAGCATGTATGACACACATCACCAAGCGCGTAAGGGAATATAATATCTCAAGACTCTACTACATATTTACTATTATAAATAAATTATATACATGATAAATCTTATAATGAACACAACAATAAGTTATCTAGAATCTCACAAAAGAGTTACCTTCCTCGATATTTTGTGTTACACACAAGACCGAGTTTCCTCAAATGATAATGTACTACTAAAATATTATTATTTAATATAATGTGATATAAACAATCCATTATGTTAGTCGTTGTGTATTTTTTTAACTTATGAAAATTTATGGTTTATATAAATATAAAATTAATTCATTGGTTACCAATTAATAAGAAATGAAAATTATAACCAATTTCCTATAAAAGGAAATATTATTATTTTTATGCTTCCAAAGGAGTTTTATCTTAATAAACATAATTAATTATAATTAGTGAATGATTTTAATGAAATATATATTTTATATATTCTATAAAATATTTTTTATATTAATACATTAGGTTTTATAAGCATAAGATAATAACAAACTCTATTTTACTCATAAAACCCTATATTTTTATATAGGAAATTTTCCACATTATAATGGAGAACCCATTTTAAATATGCATTTTGAAACTTTACGTGATTTAATACTTCAAAATAAACTTTATCTATGAATGTTAAACATATGAATTTGGTTAGGGTGAATTTTTGATATTTTTATGAAACATTTATTTTTTTTTATGAATAATAAAAAATAATGAATTTTAGCTCAAAACCTAATTTTCATATAATTTATTTATAATGATAAAATATATTTAAAATTTTATTTAAAGTTTAAGTAGATAATATTTTTATTAATTAACACAATTTATTTCATTGGAATCAATTTCACTTTGAAATTGATTATAAAAACATAACAAGCTTTTGGATGTTTTTACATTAAGAACCTGAATTATTGTCCTGTCTGTGGGATTAAATTTTAATTAATCTCTGCCACTTATGTGATTTGGAATTGTAGAAAATATATTCCATATTTTGAATCATCATGATTTATAATTTCTAGTAAGAATAACTTTTTTTTTACCAAAACAATTAGTGGAAGTAATTAAAATTAATTACAACGATTAAGGTTAAATTAAAATTAATAAGGGACTAAACCTTAGCCATAAGACCCAAAATTACCTATACACTTCTATAAGAGTCATTTTATGTAACTATTTTGAACATATCCCAAATTTTATATAAATGGTACCATTATGGGAGCCACTTTCAATGTGAAAAATGTGAAAGGAATTCCTTTGTAAAAATATTACAAGAATTCCACTCCTCCTCCAATATAAAATCCCTCCTATCCACCACTTCCTCACACCATTAAAGACAATTTGGATCAACTGAGATCTGAAAAAATAGATCCTCAATATTCCTCCTTTAATCCTATAATCCTCCACTTGGGCATAAGGAAATCCAAGGAATCTTTTGGTTCAAACCAAAAGGAGTTACCCGATCAAGAGGTAACATCTTTCCTTAAGATATTTAGTTTAATTTATATTATGCAACCCTTAAAATATTATCATTATATTATTTTTTTACAAAATAAGTATCATAAATATACTAGGGTGTTTTTATGAAATGTTTTCTACCTACACATACGTAAAACTCAATCTAAGGGTAAAGAACATACTATTTCTGTGTACGGAGAATTACTGCCTCACAGAACGATGATTGTTCATTTTTCCTTTTGCATGTCTCATGGTGAAAATTATGATGGAAAATATTTTTTATATGATATATATTAAATTATATATTCCTTTAATATTATTTAATTCTTTTAAAACACGTATATTTATACTTTTCATTTTATGAATAATGATAACATCATTTGTGGATGTGTGGACTACCGCCCCTCAAAGTATTATGATTCGTTCATAGTATACAAGGATCATATAAAAGATGGTTTTATTTAAAAATATGAGACATTAAAATAATATAAATGATATTAATGACATAATTTCATTTCTGGAAATAAAATATATACTATTTTATTGATTACCCTTTCACACACTTAAAATGTGATAATGTTATTCGTGGATGTGTAGACTATCGCCTCCTCAAAATGATGTGATTATTTTTTCAACACAATTGTTGGTCAGAGTGGATACTCAAGAGGGGGGGGGGGGGTGAATTGAGTTCCAATTAAAATTTCTGTTAAAATATTGTTTATTAAAATCCCCCAATTTATAAAACAAGTTAAACTGTAGTGAATATATACAGATTGTAAATGTTCACTTAGCTTCTCAAAGATTGATTAGGTCTCAGTTAATTTAATCACAAGATTAAACTAACTTTTGAAACTAACCTAATGATTTATAATAAGTGTAAAAAATTTCTAATTTAACTATAAAAGTAACTTTAAAATGGGTTTGTATTTCAAAGTAACAGCAGCGGAATATAAATATTATATGTAGTATACTTTTAAACTTAAACTAAAGATTTAAAACAGATATAACAAGAGTTTTGGTCTCAAGACGAGACTTAGTCCTCTAAAATTTATATAAAACTTGATCCACACCCTAGATCGGGGTTAACAACAGTTTACAAAACTGTCTAGGCCACACAGGGACCTCTACCACAATTCTTCATGGGAAACAAAACAAAAACTAAGCCACACAAGGACCTCTTACACAGTTGACGTGGGTAAACAAGAGTTAAGAGTTTTGGAGTGAGGATCTTGATATCCTCCAGTTCAGTGTAGGAGACAGTGTGTGTGTAAGACATACAGAGTACACCACACTACTCGAAAGTAAATAAACAAATCACTTTGAGAGAACAGATAAGAGTTTAGAATGCTCTAGTGATTAGCAATTCATCTCTGGACTCATTGGATTCAGCAGAAATGATTCTGAGTCATTCTATGGTTTTTCTGTTGAAAAATAGAGTGTCGTAGTATAGCTTGTGTTCTATAAGAGTGAAAATGTTTTCTTGACATCAGTTCCTCTAGTAGTGAATGATTTCATGTGTTGGAACTTCTTTGTGGATCATTCAATGTCTTCTTCACAGTTGTGCTTAGGATTGTTCTTCAGGTTTATTACAGAGCACTTCACATGTGTTGTATATTGTATGTCGAGGTGACTTCTTCTTTTTACTGCAGCTAATAATTTTTTTTATTCCATGAGCATCGGTAATAGAAATTAATCCCTTTCTATAAGTACGAGGTACAGTTTCCTGAAAATCCAACAACTATCATTAAATAACATTAACTGCATTAAAAACATCAAATATGACCGTTAGTATTATTTAATTAATATTGCCAAATGTTAAGAAACAGTGTCACAGTGATTATGTAAATGATGTCTTCTTTATGGTATGGTCTTCACGGTATGTGGTTCATGGTATGTGCTTCACGGTGTCTCCATGTCACGGTGTCTAGCTCACTGTGTCTGAGTCACGGTGTCTGGGTCACAGTGTGTCCTTCACGGTGTCTAGGTCACGGTGTGTGGGTCACAGTGTGTCCTTCACGGTGTCTGGGTCACGGTGTGTCCATACTTAGACAAATATCCGTATTTAGACTTAAACAGTAATATGAAGAATATGTATTAAGCTTTAATCATTAGAGAGTAAGAGAAGTTAAAACATAAATATAATGGCTTGATAATATAAGTGAGATTTGTGATCATGCATATTGTAAATAATAAAGATAGAAATTAACATCACTAAGATTTTCTATCATTGAAACATGATGTGTAGTTATTATTGAGATTGAAGAGCATTAAAAAGGTGTTCAATTTGAGATTAATTAATAGTAAAAGGATTTGTGATCATTACAACATGATTAATACATGAGGAGTCCAAAAATCTACCCCTTTTTGATGATTAAAAATCATGTATAGTCATAATATAAATGAAATGAAACATTAAAGAAACTATCATTTTAGAATAACAAAATTAGAGAATAATAGATTCGATAATAACATTTCTCATTATAGTACTAATACTTGTAGTTTTACTTGTACTTTTTCTCCCCGTTTTGGGATTATCAAAAAGTTAGAGAGAAATGAGGGAAACACTACATTTGTCCTTAAAAAGGTTCAGAATAAACATACAAGAGAAATACAAATAGTAAACAACAAAAGACATCCCATCAAAAAGAAAACAGTCCCTAGAGTCCTTAGAGATTGACCTTTTCCTTGCCTTTATCAGCAGAAAGAGCTGGTGCTGATGTAGAAGAAGACATGGATGTTGTAGATAGAGAGGGTAAGGGTAGACCTTCAAAAATGGATGGAGCCGAAGTAGGAGCAGTAGAAGATCTAGACTGTGGTTGGTCAAGAATGACTGGATGGATCTGGGAAAGGGCTTGGCTGACTGACATGGTAGTTGAGGTGAGGGCATGTAGACCAGGTCTAAGGGGTGTAGTAGCTGGAGCAACAATAACAGTACTCTGCACGTGAAGATACGACATCAAAATATTGATGAAATCAGTAATGATCTCTCCACCATATTTCATAGACTTTTCAAAATCGTCCTTATTATCCATGAGTTTATCCAAGAGTCTGGTGAACTCTGTAAGCTTATGAACTTGAGATTTAAAATCTTGAGTTACAGGAGGGATTTTCAGGTTTTCCACAAGATATTTAAAGTTATTTGTCATGTCACTTTTGGAGAAAATCCAGGTAAGATAAAAATCTATTTTCTTGGTGATCTTCTATTGAGCATCATTGGCTATCTTAGAATGGATCTGAACAAGTTCAAGTGCTCTATCACTGTTCTTCATAACTTCAGCTAGAGGATACAGATCTAAACCAAAAAAAACATTCTGAATTTATTCCTGGAATATAGATCTATACATAGAAGCATCAAAAGAAGGTGTGATGGTTTGACCAGAGGTAGAAGAAGCCTTGATAGCTTCGGTTAGAACTTTGAGCTGTTTTAAAACTTTATGCAGACATCCAGTGTACTAATCTGTGAGCTTATTCATATTTTCTACAAGTGATCTCATGCATTCTAGCATTTTTGGGTGTCTTTTTCTAATCTTCCCATCAAAAGACAGTAGATAAGGATGCACTTGAGACACAATCTCTCTAGCAAGGGTGGAATCAGTTTGTTTAGGAGAAGCAGCAAAAGGTGCAGTGGCATAAGCAGGAGCAGGCACAAGCTCTGATCTTAAAGACAGTTCTGATTGCAAGTTTTCCACCAAACCTTTCAAATTTGCAATATCAGCACTAATAAACCTATTTTCAACCCTGAATTCTTGAATCTCACTGATCATCTTTGGTTTAATATGAAATATAATATTTTCCAGCAGAATTGTGGCATCTTCTTGGCCTAACTGAGTCACAGGATGAGGTTGAGTTGATAAAATCTTCTCAACACCAGCCAAGATAGTTTCTCCAAATACTTTCAAGTCATACTTAGTTACAAATGAGTGTTTCGCTGGTAAGAGTACAGGTAAAGGTAGTGGAACAGGTTCTGGTTGTGGTTCAGAGTCATCTTCAGACTCAGATTCTGATTCATGTTGAGGCTCTGGTTCTGGTTCTGGTTCTGGATGAGCTACAGACTTCAGTTGAAACAAAGAAGAGAGATCTATACTAGTTGCAGTCACTTTCTCTGACTCACACACATCATTAAAACTTGGTAATTCATACCGAGTGTACACAGAATATGTGATAGTAGGTTGAGATGATTCAGCAGATCCAGCTTTTATAATCTCAAAGTTTTTAGGTTCCTCCTCCTCAAAATGTGCGTCCATTTCAGATTCTTGAGGCTGAGTAATTGGGTCATGATCCACAGGATCATCTCTAATCTCTTCAGCAAACTCTTGCCTTGCCAGCTGAAAGGAAATTTACATCCTGTCTTCAGCAGAAGATATGTACTCAGGAATCGATTGTCCCACTGGTTGTGCTTCCAGACTTGGTTCTTTTTCAATGGGGAGATCCTCTTCAACATGATCTGTCTCTACCATTTCATTCTGCTCTAAATCAGGAAAAACCAATTCTCTTACAGCCGTAGGATGAGTTTCTGGATTGACATCCTCACTAGAAGTAGGAGTTTCTTCTTCTCTCAAACTAACAACAACTTACTCTCTTGAAGGCATTTCAACCGGAACATCAGCATGGACAACAGTCCTTTCTTTCTCAACAGGAGCTACATCCTCTTGAGGTATTTTAGCCTCTTCTCTTAGTTTTACTTCAGCTGCCACTTCCTCTTCTTCTTCTTCTTCTTCCAGGGACTCAGCCATTTCATCTGGTTCCAAACCAGGATCATCTAGGTTCTTAGGACTTCTTGGATAATCAACAGGATTAAACTCCTTATAAAGTTGATCATTATCCTCCACCCACTACTTCTTCTAGGGGTTCCAACTAATCTTCATCCTTCGGATGATAGGCTTGGATAAGCAAAAATCAAATTCCTCTCGCTTTTGTTCATTTGGCCCAACCATTCCTTTGGCAACTAGCATGGATGAAATCATCCTTGAGTAAAACAAGGAGTTGGATTTAGAAGTGACTTTAATCAGCTCACACATATGGTTAATATCATATTTTCAAAGATTGATCTTATGGTCATTCTTCAATAGGTAAATATGGAACACATCCTGATACTTTATCACAGCAAAATATCCTTTTTCTTGGACTAATCAAATTTTGAACAAACTTGAACAGCAGTCTTGTCTCCCCATCTAATTCAGCAGCTATGACCCTTCGCTTGGTGCCATTTCCAGTCAGGATTTCCAAGGCATTTTCCAAATCTAAGATATCAGTTGATGGAGGAGGGTCTCTCTAGTAATCATCACAAACTCCTTCATGAGTAATCCTTAGGCATGCATCCCACAACCTCGAAGATAAAGAACACTTCTAATCATTTATTCATCTTGTCACCATAAATATTTCTCCAAAGTCAAAGGAAAACTTCACATATTGGTAGAATTGAGACACCAATCTTGGGTAAATCGGTCTATCTTTTCTAGAGAACCATTCAAACCATCCTTGTTCTCTTAAGATTTTTAGTATTAAAGACTTACTAGACAGCAGCCACTCAGGGAAAACCTCTTTATCAGGAACTACAGTGTGGTTAACAAGGTTTGGGTTTAGGGGTCCTTTAGGAGCTATCCTCAGTATTCTCTTCTGTTTCATAGAGCGGCACTTCTCAGATGAGGGTGAAGGCGGGCACTTCATCCTAGGAATCCACTGAAGGTTCAGTCGAGAGAGGAGAAGTTTTTGAAGAATGAGAAGATTCAGGAGAGTGTTCATGTAAGGAATCGAATGAAACCCTTAAGTTTTATCTTTTGGGAATGTCAAACGTCATAAAAACAAAAATGCTAGAATTAAAATAGCGGTGAAATAAAAATTACCGCGATAAGGGTTAAAATAAGAGTATAAGTAATCTTCATGGTGAGACCGTGAGTAGGAATTACAATGTGATGAAAAGCAGTCATCACGGTGAGACAGTTGGTGGTCGTCACGGTGAAACAGTGAAGTGACAGACCGTGAGCACAAGGTGTTAATGGTGAGACCGTAAGCATGAAACAGTAACTTAGAAACTATGACCATGAAACTATAAGGAAAAATAGAAAAGTATTAAACATTAAGAATAGTAAGATATCTATTTATTATTAATCATACCATGATCATGTATGATGTAGTCTAATCTTTTATAATTTAATGGTTTAGTGAATATATCAACAAGATGATATTCAGTACCAATGAATTCTATAGTGATATCACCTTTTTGATAATGATCCCTCAAAAAGTGATGTCTTACATCAATATGTTTTGTCCAAGAATGTGAAATAGGATTCTTAGAAATGTTAATAGCACTTGTGTTGTCAGAATTTATTGGGACATGTATGAATTGATATCCATAGTCTAGTAAAGTGTGTTTCATACACAAAATTTGCGCACAACAACTGCTAGCAGCTATGTATTCCGCATCTACTGTTGATAATGCAACAAATTTTTTTTCTTACTACACCAAGATACTAGTGACTTGCCTAAATTATGACATTTTCCAGAGGTGCTTTTTCTATCTAGCTTACATCCAGTAAAATCAGCATCATAATAACTAACTTGTTCAAATGATTATCCTTTGGGATAGAACAGTCTTAAATTGGGAGTATGCTTGTGGTATTTGAAAATTCTCTTCACAGCATTTAGATGTGACTCTTTAGGTTTTGCTTGAAAATGAGCACACATACACACACTGAACATAATATCAGGACGACTAGCAGTTAAGTAGAGTAGACTTCCAATCATTCCTCTATAAGTGGTTTGATCAACAGAATTACCATCTTCATCAAGATCCAACTTATAGGTGGTACTCATGGGAGTGTCACTACATTTTGTGATATCCAATCCAAAATGTTTTAAAATATCTCTAGTATATTTACTTTGAGTTAAAATAATTCCATCATCATTTTAAATGATTTGAAATCCAAGGAAAAATTTGAGTTCACCCAATAAACTCATCTCAAATTCATTTGGCATCATTTTAGAAAAATCAGTACATAATGTAGTTTTGAAGATCCAAACAAATATCATCTACATAAATTTTTAAAACTAAAACATCATTAGAAATAAGTTTTATAAAAAGACTAGGATCAACTATACCTTTTGTAAAACCTATAGAAATTAGAAAAGTACTTAATCTGTCATACTAAGCTCTTGGATCTTGTTTTAAACCATATAAAGCTTTTGATAATTTGAAAATATGATTTGGAAAATGAGGGTTTGAAAATCCAGGTGGTTGTTCAAAAAAAAACATCTTCATCAATATTTCCATTTAAGCATGCACTCTTGACATTCATTTGATATAGTTTGAAATTTAGATGTGCTGCATAAGCAAGTAAAATCCTAATGGATTCTAATCTAGCTACAGGAGCAAAATTTTCCTCATAGTCAATTACTTCCTCTTGACTGTAGCCTTGTGCAACTAATCTAGCCTTGTTTCTAACTATATTTCCAGATTCATCTACTTTATTTCTAGACACCCATTTAGTGCCTATGGTAAAAGTGTCCTTAGGTCTTTCAACAAGTTTCCAAACTTTATTTCATTCAAACTGATTAAGTTATTATTACATAGAAATTACCCAAAATTCATCATTAATAGCATCATTAATGTTTTTATGTTCAAGTTGTGACAAGAAGGCCGGATGTTCAACCTGATTTCTAAGAGAATCTCTAGTCTGTTTCCCTCTATCCAGATTTTTTACAACAGCATCTAAAGGATGATTCTTTAGAATTCTAGTTGATCTAGTAAAGTTAGGACTAGATATTTCAGGTTCATCTATAGGTTCGGATTCATTATGAGAAGATTCCAGAATAAGTCCTGAACTAGTTGTCTTTATAGCAGGTTCTTTAGATTTGTCATTAAGGTCCAGAACAATCAAATATCCTTCAAGATTTTCAAGAAAGGTTTTAGGATCATGTGGATCAGTTCCATCGAAATTGATGTGAACAGATTCTTCCACACACATGGTTCTCTTATTGAAATCTCTAAAGGTTTTTCTGGTTATATAATACCCTAAAAAAATTCCTTCATCACTCTTAGAAGTAAACTTGTCCAGATTATCCTTTGTATTGAGAATAAATACTTTATATCCAAAGACTCTAAAGTAACTAACTTTAGGTTTTCTATTGTTCAAATGTTCATAAGGGGTCTTTTTGAGAACATGTCTGACTAAGACTGTATTAATGATATAACAAGCTGTATTCACAGCTTCAGACCAAAAGTAAATAGGTAGGTCATACTCATTAAGAATAGTTATTGCAATTTCTTGGAGGGTTCTGTCACATACATGAAATATTTAGAGGTATTTTTTCATTTAATTTACATCCTTGATTTGTTTTGGTGGGTTTTCATGCATTTTTAAAGGAAATAGTGGGTTTCAAAAATTTGGGCCAACCTAAGAGCCCATTTCCAGTTTTGAAAGTATATTTTGTTTCTTTAATAACTCCTTCGTTTTTCAACATTTTTCAACCATTCAACTTCCAAAATGACCTTAATTTAAATATTAAAACCACAAAATAATTTTGGCCCCCTTAAAAATTCATAGGATCATGGATTTGGGTGATAAAATTAGGTATTGGGCCAACCCGAAAGCCCATTTCCAGTTTTAAAATTGTTTTGTAATTCTTTCATAAAATATTTATTTTTTATCCTTTTTCGGTGATTCCACCTCTCACACATTCCCATCGAACCCAGACACACCACCATCTTCGGTGTCGCCTCTTTGGAGCTCATATTTGTCGCGATTTAGGGCCGAACTTTTGTAGCTCCAAAAAACGTACATATTTCTCAAGTAAGTTGTTTCTCTTCCTTATTCCTCCCTTCTTCTTAGGGTTTATTCCTTTTTTATTGAATCCCCAAATGTCCAGAATATGGGGTTTCGTACCTAGGGTTTTAGTTTTGAGTTTCTTGGTCCAATCCTCTGGTTTTAGGTTCAATCTTACTCCTTTGTGGTGCGGCGGAGGTGCGGTTGAAGTGACGCACAAGGATTTGGGGGTTTTGACTCTTTTGGTAGGTGATTTCATATGTAGGTATTGTATAATGAGTTGGCTTGCTGTATTTAGGTTTCCATTATGTTCATCATTCAGTATTTTGATTTCAAAAATTGATTTGGGTAGTATTTTAAAAGTGGTAGATTTTTAAGTGCCAATCTTGTGTGAAAATGGGTGTTTTACATGTGTAACCCATATTGTGCCTCTTGGTGTTGTTTTATAATTCAGGGATTGGATTTATAAAAATGTTTTGATGATGAAATTTATGTTTTGGTATAATATTGGTCTCCATTTGGTTTTAAATATGGGATTTTAGATGAATTTAATGTGCAACATTTGATTAATTTTCTTGAAATTGTTTTATGGAAATTATAAATGGTTTATTGAGTTATGCAAAAGGTGAAAAGAAGGTGTAGATACTATTTTGAATGTGTGTGACCAGAACTGATATTTATATGTGAATATTGATTTTGGTAGCATGTGGTGACTATTTGAGCACAATACGGGAAACCCGGGTATCTAGGTGGGCTAACGTGTACTAGTACGCTAGTGAACGGAGGGGTTTTGACCACGGTTCACTTAGCAAGTCTGACATGGATAACACTAACAAAACTATAATGGAGATGATTGGAGACCACTAGGTTATGGGTATGCTCCCTACTAGTGGCTCGTGCACGAGAACGAATTTCGTTATGGTTACTTTCACCGAGGTACGAGGTACTTGGGGCTCACAACGAACTAGTACCTAGGGAGGGTTCCTACGCTTGGTGCTCGTGGCCTTTTTGGCATTTAAACTTTCTTTATGGTATTTTGGGATGTTAAAACTAGCAGCTTGAATGTTTTATTCAATTTCACTGATTCTTATAGTTATCCCCATTGAAAGTTATTTTCTTTTCAAAGTTTCACTTTTAGAAATAAATGCCACTATTATCTATTTATAACTCTTGCAAGCCTTTTATTTTACAATGCCTATCAATTGAAATCCTTGGGTGATATCCTATTGGGCTTAGTCTCACACCATACTTACACCTTTGGGTGTAAGTAGACTTGATCATGTTTGACACAGGCAAAGGAAAAGCCTTGGGTGATGGCGGTTCGGGTTGCTAGTTTCTCTCGATGGTGCGGTGTTGTGGAGACGGCTTGTGGGTGATGACCCCTTGTCATGTGGAGTCTCTTGGGCTGTTTGCTGCTACTTTTATGTACCTTTGGACCTCTTGTGTCTTGTTTAAACTCATATACTAAGTTCTGAATTTTTATAAATTCTTGTTTGGCATAATTTTTCAGATTTGGTTTGTTGTTTTTTTGGTTATCTTATGAACCCAAACTCGGGTAAATCGTTCCCAAATGAATTTTTATGATACCCGGGCACTTGTGCCAGCCCGTGGGGATGGGGAACGCCCTTTGGGTCATGTCACGGGCTAGGTTTGGTGCCGGTTTTGGCGGTGACCAGATTCGGTTCGTGACAGGTTCTATTTCTTCTTTCTACTACACCATTATGCTGAGGTGTCCTAGGAGCAGAAAAGTTATGAATATAGCCATTGTGCGAGAAATAAGATTCAAAGTCTTTATTTTCAAACTCATGACCATGATCACTTCTTAGAGTTTTAATCTTTAGTCCACTAAGGTTTTCTACAGATTTATAGTATTTAACAAAATAAGAACAAGATTCACTTTTGTGAGCTAAGAAGTATACCCAAGTATATCCAGAAAAGTCATCTACTAAGACATAGACATAGTGCTTCCAATTTAAGCTAGAAACTCTAGATGGTCCAAATAGATCCATGTAAACCAACTCGAGTTGTTGAGAAGTTGAAACTTCTTTCTTTGGTTTGAAAGATATTTTGTGTTGCTTTCCATTTTGACAGAGATTACACACTTTGTCATTTGGAAACTCAATTTGGGTAAGCTTTTAACTAAGTTCTTCCTATTCAGTTTTCTAAGTGAGTGTATATTGCAGTGTCCTAATCTCTTATGCCATAACCAAGATTCTTTATGAAAAGAATTTAAAAGAGTAACATTTTATTTAGATAAGGAATTCAGATCAACAACATAATCATTCTCATTTCTTAAAGCAGAAAATACTAAATCATTTTTAGAATTAAAAACATTATAAGATTCATATTCAAACAGGATATTAATACCATTATCACAAAATTGGGAAATACTTAATAGATTATATTTAAGTCCATCAACAAATAAAACTTTAGAAATTAAAACTGAATTAGTGTTACCAATTTGGCCTAGGACGATGATATTTCTTTTAGAATTATCACCAAAGGTGACATAGCCTCCATCAACATTTATTAAACTCTTGAAGTATGAGTAATCCCCAGACATATGTCTTGAACATCCACTGTCCATATACCATGTCTTCCTGTGGGAAATCTTCAAGCAGGTTTCCTACAAAACAGTTTTAGATAGAATATGATTTTGGTAGCCAGATCTTCTTGGGTCCAGACAGGTTAGCAATCAATGATTTTGGTACCCAAATTTGTCTTATGGGACTCATATAATTTGAGTCAAAAGATTTTGAAAGATAAACTCTCTTTGATCAATAACTGTGTGAGTAACTAGGTGAAGCAAATGAATTTCCTGAACTTGAACTACAAGTATTTTGTCCATATTTAAGAATAAATATATTTTTAGTAATCTGTCTCTGTCCTGGTTTGTAGCCTATTCCAGTAGTGTATTTAGGTGCCACTTGCTTTCATAGAATTTTAGAAAGAGTGGATTTTCCATTTTTGAACTTCTCTAAGTCTTTTCTAGGTTTCTCAGTTTACATTTTCAGTTCTGTGTTTTCCTTTAACAGTTGAGCATTTTTCTCTTTTTCAATTGTAACTTCAGTTTTAACAGTTGTAGTGAGAGCATGCTGTTTCTTCAATGATTTGTATTTATCCTTAAGTTCATTGCATTTATCTTCCATTATATTACAATATTCAAATAATTCTTCTCTAGTCATGTTTTTAGAATCCGAATCAGATTTAGTTCCAGAATAATAAGAATTTATAGCAGGAGTATCTAAGGTTTCCTCAGATGTGTCTATCATGAAACACATGTTGGCACATTTCTTTTCAGAATCAGATAATCTAGATTCACTTGTGTTGTCTTCTGAAGCACTCCAAGTATCTTTCATTGCTTTATTGTACTTATTGTCCTCATAGTCATATTTCTTCTTGAATTTTATCTTTGGGCAGTCTTCTTTAATGTGTCCTTTTCATTTTCACTCATAGTAAACAACTTCATCACTTTTATCTGGATTTTTCCAGTCCTTCTTCCAATGTCCCTTGTTGTCATACATTCCCTTGTAATTTTATTTTCTGAAAAATTTCTTCTTCCTATAAAATTTCTTAAACCTTCTGGCTATTTGATCTATTTCAGCATCACTATCAGAGTCTGAACTTTCACTTGTTGAACTGTCAGTTTGTATTTGAGCTTCTTATTTGTCCTTGCTATTTGAGGAAGTAGTCTTGAAAGTCACTGATTTCTTTTTTGGTTCATCGTCTTCCTCTTTATTCACCTTGAGTTCTTCCTCATACATCATAAGCTTACCAATCAGCTCTTTGACAGGTAGAGCTCCAATGTCACATGACTCTCTAATTGAAATAGATGTGCCTCTCCATCGGTCTGGTAGACACCTCAATATCCTCATTATTTGTTCCTTTGTTAGAACAACCTTTCCGAGTGAAATAATTGTATTGACTATCTCATTGAACCTGAGATACATATCAGAAATGGGTTCATCAATTTTCATTTTAAAATTTTCATTTTTAATAGTATATGTATTTAATCTCATTTCTTTATCATTGGTTGTTCCTTCATGAGAAACACCCAAAGTATCCCAAATTTCATAAGCAGTTTGGCAAGTAGAAATTCTATTGAATTCTTCATCTCCTAAAGCACAGTATAGGTCAATAATAGATTTACAATTATTATTGTAAGCAGTCTATGTGAGTTCATCCAAAGTTGTTCTTTCAGTTTCTGGAATTTTATTTTGAGATTATATAGCATTCCAGATATCAAAACCCATACTTTCCAAATGAATTTTCATTTTAAGTTTCCATTGGGCATAGTTTTTACCATTAAAGAAAGGTGGTCTGTTGGAAGTAGCGCCCTCTAGTCTATTTTCCATAGCTAGATTTTAGTAGAGAAATTTTAAAGAGATAAAATTTAGAACTAACAGAAATTTAAAATCTTTAAGGATGAAACAAAAATCATAGTTGAAAAACAAAGTATTTCAAAAATCCTTAAACAAGAATGACCTCTAATACCAAATGTTGGTCAGAGTGGATACTCAAGAGAGGGAGTGAATTGAGTTCCAATTAAAATTTCTGTTAAAATATTGTCTATTAAAATCACCAATTTATAAAATAAGTTAAACTATAGTGAATTTATACAGATTTTAAATGTTCACTTAGCTTCTCAAATATTTATTAGGTCTCAGTTAAAAATACCACAAGATTAAACTAACTTTTGAAACTAACCTATTGATTTACAATAAGTGTAAACACTTGCTAATTTAACTATCAAAGTAACTTTAAAATTCTTTTGTATTTCAAAGTAAGAGAAGCGGAATATAAATGATATATGTAATATACTTTTAAACTTACAATAAATATGCAGAACAAATATAACATGAGTTTCAATCTCAAGACGAGACTTAGTCCTCTCAAATTTATATAAAATTTAATCCACACCCTGGATCGGGGTTAACAACAGTTTACAAAACTATCCCGGCCATGCAGGGACCTCTACCATAGTTCTTCGCGGGAATCAAAACAAAAAACAGGCCACACAAGGACCCCTTACACAGTTGACGTGGGTAAACAAGAGTTAAGAGTTTTAGAGTGAGGATCTTGATATCCACCAGTTCAGTGCCGGAGATAGTGTGTGTGTGTAAGTTATACAAAGTACACCAAACTGCTTGAAAGTAAATAAACAAATCACTTAGAGAGAACATATAAGAGTTTATAAATCTATAGTGATTAACAATGCATCTCTGGACTCGTTGGATTCAGGAGAAATGCTCTTGAGTCCTTCTCTGGTTTTTCTATTGAAAAAAAGAGTGACGTAGTCTAGCTTGTGTTCTACAAGAGTGAAGATGTTTTTAGGACTTTAGTTCCTCCAGTAGTGTAGGATTTCATGTGTTGGAACTTCTTTGTGGATCATTCAATGTCTTCATCACAGATGTGCTCAGGATTGTTCTTCAGGTTCAGTACAGAGCACTTCACATGTGTTGTATATTGTATGTCGAGGCGAATTCTTCTTTTTTACTACAACTATGACTTCTTTTTATTCCATGAGAATCAGCAATAGGAATAAATCCCTTTGCATAATTATGAGTTATGGTTTCCTGACAAGCCAACAACTATCATTAAATAACATTAATTGCATTAGAAACATCAAATATGACCATTATCATTATTTAATTAATATTGTCAAAAAGTTAAGAAACAATGTCACAATGATTATGTAAACGGTGTCTTCTTCACGGTATGGTCTTCACGGTATGTGTTTCATGGTATGTGCTTCACGGTGTCTCTATGTCATGGTGTCTGGCTCACGATGTTTGTGTTACGGTGTTTGGGTCACGGTGTGTCCTTCAGGGTGTCTGGGTCACAGTGTGTGGGTCAGGGTGTGTCCTTCACGGTGTCTGGGTCACGGTGTGTCCTTCACAGTGTCTGGGTCACGGTGTGTGGGTGGTGTTCTGTCCTTCATGGTGTCTGGGTCACGGTGTGTCCATACTTAGAAAAATATATATATTTAGATTTAAACAGTAATATGCAGAATATGGATTAATCTTTAATCATTAGAGAGTAAGATAAGTTAAAACATAAATATAAAGGCTTGATAATATAATTAAGATTTGTGATCATGCATATTGTAAATAATAAAGAGAGTAATTAACATCACTAAGATTTGCTATCATTGAAATATGATGTGTATTTATTATTGAGATTGAGGAGCATTTACAAGATGTTCAATTTGAGATTAATTAACAGTAATAGGATTTGTGATCATTAAAACATGATTAATACATGAGGAGTCCAACAATAATAGTTTCATATATAAGAATATATGATTAATTAATATGTTACTTATGATATAATGATAATTATTGAAAGATATGTTATCTCATACCTTCTTTTCTAAATGATAATTGAAAAATGACAACATTACTCATGCGTACGTACAGCCTACCGTCTCCATGATTGTAAATTTGATTCATTTTTCACAAACGTATGAAATTATAGTTTATAAAAGAATAATTGGTGTATAAATATGATAATTGTTTCATTATTATTAATATTTATATTTTTTAAAATTATCCCTTTGACCATAGTTTACCTACCATATTTGTTTTCAACTTATAAAGGGAATTTTTTCTAAACACCCGACGTAAGCAGAATTGATTAAGTAGTTGTATAAAATATTGTAAAAAGTGAAATAAAAGTAATGATAAACATTAAAAAGGTTAGAAATAAGTTAAATAACTAACATAAGTTTACTATATAGGACTTTAAAGTACACTCACCCAAAAAGAAACGTAAGTTAAGATATTTTCATCTCAATTTTATACTTTTGTGAGATAAATTCCATTTTCACCACTTAAGTTTTTTTGTGTGGTGTACCAAATGCCCATTTTTATATATTATATGATGAATTATTTTATCTTCATGGTATTTAATACTTTCCTTTCATATTATTCCTCCATGATGTTTATGATTTAAAATGTTTCAATGTGTTATGGGACACTTTGGAATGTTTAAAGATTTTTCTCCTCAACAATAACTTTAATTATCTTTCAATGGTATTTCCATTATAAGAAATTA
Source organism: Viscum album (assembly GCA_963277665.1). Lineage (NCBI taxonomy): Eukaryota > Viridiplantae > Streptophyta > Magnoliopsida > Santalales > Viscaceae > Viscum > Viscum album. The sequence continues at coordinate 1,397,700,653 of OY728121.1, read as the reverse complement.
TATAACCATTATTAAATAAAACATTTAATTTTATTACAATTTTGTTTCCAATGACCTCTTTCAAGTATTAGTACCATTTTTACACTCTTTGGTAGTTAAAATTTTTTATAAAATGTTTATCAGAAAACCCAGCTTTATTTTTCTCTTTAGTGAGAGAAACTATTTTCTTCTAAAAACCATGTTTTATAAAAATGTTATGAAACTGTTTTTAAAACTATTTAGTAAAGGTATTTTTACAATTTTTTCATTTGATAATGTTTTCTAAAGAATATTCTTATCACTTTCCAAAAAAGGTATTTTTCTAACCTTTTACCGTAAAAAAGTATTGTTCTTTTTACATTATATGAATTTTACGGATTTAACCCCATCATTTATATGATGTTTCCTTTGAAATTTTTGAATTTTAATTTTTAAACATTTTTTTAAGCATGATTTCCAAATAAAAGTATTTTAATTTATTTTTTCAAAACAAAGGATATTTTACTCTAGAATGTATTTAAAATATTTTTTGTTTCTATTTATCAACTACAACAACCCTTTATATTACTCCACTTGAGATATGTTGTGTCAATACAATATTTATTCTTCCTTTGTATGGTTTATGATTTATTTGGCCCATAATATTATTCACATTCACTTCCTTGATTTATTTTTTATCTCTCTTAATATATTTAATCTCTTATGATCATTGAACATAGAATTTTGCTTAAATTATCAATTTAATTTATCAGGGATATTATTATTGACAAAACCATATATCTCTTTACATATAGTGTATAATTTAATATTTATTTGATTATTTGGGTAAATATTTGTAATTTCCTATTATTTATTCAATATTTCTACTTGATAGGGCATAATATTTAATAATTAAATCTATTTCTTGATATAATGAATTATTTGGACATGCAACGAAGGGTGGAGCCCAAACTTTATATAGTTCCTCAATGCATAGATATGTTTTCTGGAGAAAAATAATTTGAAAAAATTATACTAGTTTCTATCCATAGTTTTAAACTATCCAGATGATGGATGATGACAGTTGAGGTTTTCATTTGCTCGAGACATGATGTCCAATAATTAAGCATTTCTTAAATTTTGATTAATTATTTATTATCCATTAAATATTCACATGAATGAATATATAGATGTATTTTTTTCTTAGTTTATTGGTTAAATTGAATGTTTTTTCCATTTTGTTACATTTACATATTAGTTTTTCTTTATTTGGTTTTTTGAATAGCACGTGTTTACACTTATTACCATATCATATTGTTTATGCACTTCTTTCCCATTTTTTGATTATATGGTTTATGTGTTCCATTATTTATCATTCCATAATTATTATTATCATTGATTCATTATTTATTCCACTATACTATATCATTAATGATAATTTTATCTCACCCTTATTATGTTTCCTTTCCCAAGGAAACCAAGAAGCGTACTATAAAATATATGAAGGGATTTTCTAGATAGATTAGTGTTATCATCATTGTTATTTATTTATAGGGAAGAAAAAATATGTTGTAATTATTTTATTCATTTTTGATATAAGAATAATATATATATATATATATATCTAGTTTACCAAGACTACTAAAATATTAGTCTTTCGAGATTTGATTCCTTCTAATCATGAAAATGTAATTAGTTACAAACACCAGATCTGAGCCTTCTAGGGTCCAGTGTCTACAGTTAGTACCAAATGAAGTTTAGTAGAAACCTTAGGAACTACATTTAGGGAATTGTAGGTTAGAGAACATAACCATAAGATAGAATTTGAGGGTAATTATAGAAGAACATCCATAAATTTTGTTAAGGTATAAATTATGTTGGTCTTCCTAGTAATACAACCCTATTTGGATACTAGAAATAGATGTGGTTTCGGAATAGGTGTACCTAGGAGTAATAGATTTGACAATCTGTTCTGATCACGACTCAGGGAAACCTAGTACACAAAAATGGGCCTTAGTGTGCACCTAGTTTGACACTTACATGGGATGTGATTTGGATAATCCACATTTTCTTTAAAAACATTTATCAATAATTTTAATAGATAATGAAAATAAATATCATAGGTTAAACATATGGTGTTTTATATTGAAAAAATAGTCATGATTTAGAAATCATAGAGGTGATTTTATGGAAAAACATTAGATCAAGGAAGGACCTTTGTTAAAATAAAAGAGATGAAGTATTTATGAATTGAGATTATATTAAAAACCTTAGTTAAATTGATATTTAGTCATTAACCTAATTTCAAAAATTTCCATCTTATTTATTTTGGAAGTTATACTTATATGGATTTAGAAACGGGCAACATGTAAACCTAGTGACAAATTATCAAGTTAGAAAAGGATGTGGGTCATGATCCCCTGACTGAAGAGCAATAAGGGTTTCGTGCCAACCACCGACCTACATAATGTCCTTTTTAAATTTTCATTGTTTTTAGTTAACAAATTTTATGAATAAATGTTAATGATGAACTAATAATATAACTTTTTTGGATTAGATATTAATTTTTTAAATATATTGGATTTGTAAGATAGTTAGAGACAAATAGTTAGACTTGTCACTCTTTTATTGGACTAATGATCCTTTTAATGTTTCTTTTGTTCCATCAGCCATACAAATTAATTATTGGAAATTAATTTATTAGAGTAAATGGATGATTTATAATTTTATTGTAGCACAATAAAAATTTAGGATTGTTCATAAGATTTTTAAATGATTAAGTAAGAATATTTCCTTATATTATTAGTTAGTAAAAGAATTACCCAACATTAGGAAAATGAATTTGAAATAAAATGTTATCCTAATACTATAATTTTTATTAAAACAATGGTCTCTTAAATAATCCAAGATTTATGGATTTGAGGCCCTCAACATTCTATTGATCATTCACTTATTTGTGATTGATTAAATCACTCACTCTCTATAAATATTTACACTTTTCATCTAAGTATGTATTTTCACTATCCACTATCGTTCTCCTAGTTACAAACCTAGTTAATTGATATTACATGTGACCTTTGTACTTCCCATTCTTTATTTTCTAGATTATGTTTTACGAACCCTTATCAAGATGTGGGATTTCAATGTCGTAAATATCAAACAATATATTACCAAGACACTGTTTAAATTATGAGGACATAATTTAATTAAGGTGGGAAGACTGCAACACCTCTAAATTATAAAGTACAACTTTTCATTTGATAGACTATATGATAGACATCTCCAAGCATGTAAGAAAATATAATATCTCGAGACTACTATATATTTACTACTTTGAATAATCTCAATACATAATATAGCTTGTAATTAACACAACACTAATTTATCCTACATAAAATATAAGAGAGACCTTCCTTGATAGATTTTGTTACACACAAGAGATACCTTACTCGATAGCTTACGTTACACATAAGACCAAGTTTTACAAAATAATAATGTATTATTAAAATATTATTATTTAATATAATATGATGTAACCTAGCTATTATTTTAGTAGTTGGGAATAATATTAACTAACTTATGAAAATATATGTGTTATATAAATGTAAAATTAATTCATTGGTTACCTATTAATGAGAAATGAAAATAAGAACCAATTAGAAATAAAAAGAAATATGATTAATTTTATCTACAAAAGGAGTTTTAACATAATAAAAATAATTCATTAAAATTATTTAATGATTTTAATGAAATATATATGTTATATATTAAATAAAATATTTTCTATATTCATTCAATATTATTGAGATGCATATGGTAAAAAAACTCTATTTTACACATAAAAAACTATATTTTTATAATGGCAATTTTACTTCCATTTAATAGAAAATGTATTTTAAATATGATTTATGATACTTTAATTGATTTAATATTCCAAAATAAGAATCATGTTTGAAATTGAAACATAATAATTTGGTTATGGGATGTTTTTGATATTTTTCTGAAACATTTTATTTTTTAATGAATAGTTAAAAATACTGAATTTCAGTTAAAATTGATTTTTCATCTAATTTATTTATAAAGAAAAAATTATATTTTTAGTTGATTTTAAAATTTAATTAGATAAATTTTTATCAATTAATATAATATAATCCATTAAAATTGGGTTAAATTTTATATTTACTATAAAAACATAGTAAAATATTAGAAGCTTTTACATTATGAACCCGCATTATTATCCTGTCTGATGGGTTAAATTTAAATTTATTTTTTAAACTTCTATGATTTGAAATTGAAAAAATTGATTCATTATTTGGAATAATTATAATTTATTACTTCAAATAAGAATAATTTTGTTTTTGAACAAAACTATTTGTAGAAGTAATTAAAATTAATTACAACGATTAAGGTTAAATTAATTTTAATAGGGGACTAAACCATGACTATAAGGCTCAAAATGACCTATAAACTTGTAAAATTTCCATTAGATGGACATATTTAGACCCTATCCCCAATTGGATTTAAATTTTACTATTATAGGATCCACTTTCATTGTGAAAATCATGCATGGACTTCCTTTGGTAAAATATTACAATAGTGCCACTCCTCCTCTACTATAAAAAGGACTCCACTCCTCCAACTTCCTCACACCACTCAAGACACTTTTTATCAAACAAGATCTAAAAACTATCTACTCAAAATCCCATACCTCATCCTAGAATCCTCCTATTGGGATGAAGTTAATCCATGTAAGATTTTGGTTCAAACCAAAAGGAGTTACCCGATTCAGAGGTAACATCTTCCCTTAAGTTATTTAGTTTTTTTCCCTTCTCCAACCCATAAACTATTATTATTCTATGATTTTATAAAAAAAACCAGTATCATACTTATACTAGGATGTTTTTATGATAATATTTCTACCTACACTTACACAGACATCCATCTAATCGGTAAACAACATACTATTTCTTTGTATGTCGATCTACTGCCTCACGAAACGATGATTGTTCATTTTTTACTTTAACACCACTAATGGTTGATATTATGATGGAAAATATATTTTTATATGATATATATGATATTTTTTTATGTATTTAAGCTTTTGTAAATTTTTAAAAAACATAACTTTATAATTTCCATTTTTTGTAAAAATGATAACATCGTTTGTTTAAGTGTGGACTACCGCCCCCTCAAAGTGATTTTTTTCTTTCACAATATTGGAAGATCATATATATGAGTGTTTTAATTAAAAATATGACACATAAATAGAATATATATAATATTCATGAAATATTTATCTTCATTTAAATATAATATATACCATTTTATTTATTACCCTTTCAAACACTTAAATGATAACGTTATTCATGGATGAGTCGACTACCGCCTGCTCGACATGTTTTGATTCCATTTTCATCACCAAAATTTTATATATAATTATATATGATTAAATAATATGGTATTTATTATATAATTATCATACTATAAAATATAGTTTTAGTAAACTTCTTTCTATGACGGTCATTCAAAAATGATAACATTACTCATGTGTACGTATGACTTACCATCACCATGATTTTGAAGTGGAATAATTTTTCATAACCATATGTAATGATTGTTTTTAAAATTATAATTTATGTATAAATATTATAATTATGTACTGATTATTATTGTTTATATTTTATATAATTACCCCTTTGAACATATTTCACCTTCCAAAGTTGTTTTTAACACATAAATCGAATTTGGTCTTAACATGTGATGTAATGGATAAAAGTGGATGGCTTAATTGGATTTGGTAAAGAACATGCGTCATGTTCTAAAGCTATCCCATTCCAGTTCGACCATTTCCCTATCCTCTTTGGGCCCTTCCTCCCCGGTTTTTAATGGTGTGTAAGGATCTCCTCATCATTCAAGATTCCAGGCTTGGGGTCTTTCTGGCCCCCCAAATTTAGGAAAATTTTTGGGACATCATTCAAATATGATCTCTCTTGAGACCCTTCTTCCTCATTGTTAAAAAATTTCGTTTTTTATGATTACCCTAGTGTCATCATCCTCTATAGAAGGTGGATCCCTAGCCCTAGAAATTCCTATGATAGTGTTTAGAGAAGTGGCGAGTCATCTTCAATGGACTCTAATAGGGTGGTTTAGTGTTGAAAATCCCATGATTTTAATGTTATCAATTTTTATTAACACATGGTGATTATCCTTCCTAAAAAGGGTTTCAAGGTTAAATTGGAAGACTTTCTTGATAGTTTTGGGCTTGGGGGAAGATATTTTCACAAATTGGTGTAAGAGAAATTGATCATGGGGAGTTGGAGGTTCAACCTTTTTATGTAGTTGATGGATGTTGATTATAGAAAATTTTCTTCTCTCACGGTGGTTTGGGTATTACATCCTAGTTTACCCATCCCATTCATGAATGAGCATATTCCACAAGGAATTGGATATTTTCTGGGTTATTTCCATTCCACTGAAGAAAAATCATTACATTTAGAGGAAGTAGATGTGGCTAATATTTTCGTGGAGATAGATTTTGATCTCCCACTTCCAGATAGGATTCTTATTCATGTGGAAGGTATGACAGAGTGGTCTCAGGGCCCAGTTTATGATCCCCCCTATGGTTATGCTCTAGGTGTCATATCCAAGGTCACAGGTTACCAGTGTTCCAGGAAACTCATCAAAATCAAGAGTCTAGTTTCTCAATAAAGGTCTTCATCAGTGAAGAATATTCACAAGTATTAGATGGAAATTTATCTTTGGAGGATCGATCAACCCCGAAAATCTAGGCTTAATGGGAGGGGAAAATACTATCATCACCATATCTGGTCGATCTAGACTTATTATTTCATAATTTTGATCTAGAAGTCTCGGTGGACCCTCTGTGATCAGACTTGGTTGTGTTAAATCGAGGATCATGGTCTCCTTCTAGATGCCTTCTCATGATTTGGGTTCCTCTAGTACACAAATTGTTTTACCCCAAGCGGAAACTGTGTAGTATTATACACTTCTCTATGTTCTCTGCGGTTTAGGATTTGTGAACTAACTTAAGAGGGAAGTGGTTCCAAGGACTAGTTGAAGGCCACCTCTCCTCTACCAGTAATTAGTTCTCCATCTTCGAGGAATGAAAGTAAGCTTACCCAAGTAGACCCGAGAACCAGGGAAGATCCCGACTGTATCGAGCAGTCTCCAATGGCCGATGGGCTTAAGACACAAGAGGGAGTATGCACCAAGTTGAAATCTCAATTTCAGATAGAGAAATCATTGCTTTAAAATGTCTAGGGCCAAGGGTATATGGACAAATCCATACAAATAAGTATGTGATGTTAATTATACTCTTATGGAATGCTAGCAGGTTGAGATCCCGCCTGAAAATATACTTATTGTCAAACGAAGTCTACCATAATTCTAGGTATATAGTTATAATTATTGAAACTAAATAATATGTTTCAAGGATCATAGATTATGCTCAGTAGATAAGGGTGAATGGTTTTATGCATGACTACTTGGCTAACTCTCATATATGGATTTTTGGAAAGCTTATGTCATAATTGACTTGATCTCCTCTTCAGATCAGTTTTTGACAACAAAAATAAATATGGGGGATATAGTTTCTTCTTTTTGTTTGTGTATTCTAAATGTGATGCCTAGGATAGAGAAGTACTATACCGGAATCTTAACTCCTTTGACCTTGGAGAAAATAATTGGTACATAGGAGGACACTTCAAATATATGATGATCTTTGTAGAGAAAAAACGTGGCGGTGTATTTCTCAGAAAGGCGAGTCAGGAATTTATCTCCATTATGGTCAGAAGTTGGTTATTTGATGTTTGGTATACTATATATCCATATAGATGATGCAAAAACTAGAATGGAAGAATTAAAACTTGGTTTTATCTAGACCAGTTTCCAGTGAATGGTGAAGCTACATTGTGCTTTCTAGATATAAAGATCATTCACCTACCCTATAGTCTATCAGATCACTATCCTCTATGAATTGTTTTGTCCTCTAGGTTTGATAGGGGGAGTTTTTAAAATTTTCCTAGACATGGGAGGAAGAAATGGAATATCTTGAGATATTCAGATAGATGTGGAACATATATTCCCCAAGAAACCCATATAATATCATCCATAGTAAACTAGGGAGGATAAGAAGTAACCTATAGTCTTGGTCTAAGAACCATCCCCTCAACAGATAGGATTTGGAAGAAATTAACAGAGACATTGACCAGCTAGAAATGAGTTTGGATGTTCTATGGGATGAAGCTCTGTTTAGTGAACTGAAGGGTAAGAAGGATTTGTTGGCTGATATGATTCTGAAGCAAGAATGGGTAGCCCATGAACAGTCAAGGGCTAAGTCTCTCTAAGAGGGAGACAATAACACTAGATTTTTTCATGCATGTATTAAGGAAAAAAGGAAAGAAATTAGATGCAAAATTCATATAGAGGATAGATATTTATTAGGTGATAAGGATGTGGTGGGTGATATGTCGGATGATCACTTCAAGTCCATACTAGTAGGTCCTAGTACTCATCTATAAGGAGGATATTTGGGGGGATCAACAGAGAACTTTGAGGCCATTCCGAGAAGAGTGAGCAAGGCAGATAATTATGGGATAACAGATGTTCCAGATGAGTGGGAGGTTCATTATGTAGAGTGGTACCTTAATCTATAAATTTCCCCAGGACCTGATGGTTTCCCTTGATCTTTCTACAAGATATCATGGGATGTGGTGAAGAGGGATCTGGTTCGTACTGTAAAGGATTTATTCATAGGTGGGAAACTCATGCGTATCACATATGCCATAGAATTTTATGGTGATGAAGGTTTAGGATCCCAAATAATTGAATCAGAACCACCCCATAATTATATGTAACATCCCATATATGTTTTTGCCCGCATCCTTAATTGGATAGTCATATCTTATCCAGCTGGTTGGATTGTAGAGGAACAACATGGATTCATAAAATGTTGTAATATCAAAGGTGATATTGTTTTGACACAATATGTGATTAGTGTGATTAATTATAAAACATATGGGAGTAACTTGGTCATCAAGATGACACTATAAGGCTTATGATAGAGTCAAATGGAGTTTCTTATTAAGAGTCCTTTCATTCATGGGGTTCTTACTCTGTGTGACTGACCTCTTTTTCCATCTTTCATCTCATCTTATCTATAAATATTATTTATAGGTAAGCCATTAAACTTCTTTAAGGATATCTGGGGTCTATGATAAGGGGATCCCATTTCCCCATCTTTACTTATTATAGCTCATGTTTAATTGATCCTGTACATAAATTAGTATATTTACTCTAGAAGGATTCTCCTGTATTGCAGCAGGCATGTGGCTAGTGGTATATCCCAAGTGATTTTTACCAATGATACCATAATTTTTATTAATGGAAGTAGAAGATATTTTCAAGGGATAATTGAGGTCTTGGAGGAGTACTATACATAGAGTGGGTAACATGTTAATAGAGAAAAGACCCCATTCTATATAACTAGTAAATGCTCAGACAGAGGGGTCGATACAATGGGAAATATGATAGGCCTGAACAAAGGGGTATTTTCGGTGGATTACCTGGGTACTCTAATATATCCTAGAAAGATTCTGATTATTCATTTATACAATATAATATATCGGATCATGGGGAAAATATTGAATTGGAAGAACATGTTGCTTTACTTTAGAGGGCGTATTACCCTTTTTAAGTGTGTCCCTTCATCAATACCAATGCACGTTTTCTCTACTATGAATGTACCAAAAAGGGTGATCTACAAAATGGAGAAAATATCTATCTCATTCCTATGGGATAACCAAATGGATGGGAGACACAACTAGGAGTCATGTAAGAGGTTGGATAAAGCCTAAACTAATTGGAGAATTAACATCAGGTGTGTATCTATGATGTTGATAGGGATTAATGCTAAACTATCATGGGAGATAGTTGAGGGGAAGATGTTGTTGGGTAATAATATGTAGTTAAAATATGGTAGTCAATCCATTCAGAGATCTATACCCTATTATATTAAACAAATTATTTAGCACTACACTATCTTTATTTAGCAGTATGCTCATTGGATAGTTGGTAAATGAGAAATAAGGTACATGCAGCAGAAATGGGCAGGGTCAATCCTCAGATTCCCTGGGTGTTCCAATCTAGATATCTATTTTAAAGAGGCCAGTAAAACTCCATGATATTATTCATGCTACCCTTGATGAGAACCATTGGGAAGTTTTTGATAGAATCTAGCTGAACAATGATCAAGACGAATGTGTGTTCATGGGTTCCTCCTCCAGGGTGTTCTCAACTAGAGATTTTCTTAGAATTCGGATGGATGTTAATGATTATTATGTGTGTGGGGAGACAGTGTGGTGTAAGGAGATCCCATCGAAATATAATTTCTTAGTATGGGCTGTCAAGAATATGGATATTCAAATAGAGGATAAAATCCTGCGAATAGGTGTGTGCTTGGATTCCAAGTGCCAATGTTGTAAGGAGCCAAAATGCGAGTCAACTAGACATCTATTTTTGGAAAGGCATTGGTCTAAGTCAATGTGGTGTATGGTTGTGAGGTTAAAAGTATGGATTGGATATGATTTAACATGTAGGGGATTCCTCTAGCATTGGTTTTGGGGTGATGTAAATTCAGGGTCTGAAAGAAAAGAATGAGAAATAATTTTCACTGCAGGATGCTAGAATATTTGGTCGAATAAGAATGGTGTGCGGAAAATGTATCTATAGGGATCAGTATCGGTATCCTATTTAGAACCTAGAACCTACTTATGGATTTCACCCCTTTATACATCAAATGGGAGTAAGGTTCTTCCTTTTGGGCTCTCCTATCTGATCCCCCCAACCAGGATAGAAGCTTGGGGCCAGGGTGGTGGGTTCAATGACACCCCCTCACTAGGGACTAAATATAAACACTGATGTCTCATAACTATCATGTAGAATGAGAGGAGGGGGGGGGGGGTGCTTAGAGAAAAGTGGGGTTTGATGGTTATGGCCTTTTAAGGTTTCTTTGGAGATGACGATTCACTAATAGTTGAAGTATATGACATTATTACGGTTATATGGTTATGAAAGTAGAGGGATATTACCATTTATAAAGATGAGACAGATTCTTAGGTCCTCAATAATGTACTTCTTTGAAAAGGTACCACTCTTTGGTACATTTAGAATTATATTAGAAAGGGGTTAATGTGAGGTTATGTAGAAATCCTTCACACGTATCATGAAAGAAATGTTATTGCAGACTTAGTTTCATCTAAGGTGACACCTAATTAATGGATATCATATTTCATTAGCATTAGGTACTTCCCTTCTGAGGGGATTAAATTTGTAAAAGCTAATTACCTTGGTCTCCACTATTATAGTCCTCCATAACGGAGAACCTATTTTAGTCCCTGCTTGTGTTGGTTTAATTATAAAATAAAAAGTCTTTATGGAGTAAACACCTGACTTAAACAGAATTTTTATGTAGTTGTATACAACATAGTAAAAAGTGAAAAACATTAATTATAAACATGAAAAAGGTTCTCAGGAAACTAAATTATTGACATAAGTTTATTATACTGGAAGTTAAAGGATGTTCACCCGAAATAAAATGTAATGTAAGAGATTTTCATCCCACTTTTTACTTCTCTAATATAAAAACCATTTTAATAACTTACTTATTATTTATGGTGTCCCTAGAGGTCGTTTTTATATGTTATATCATTAATTAATTTATCTTCATGGTATTTAATACATCAATTTAATATTATTACATCATGGGTTTTGTGATTAAATTTTTTTCAAAGTGGATTGAGACACTTTGGAATGTTTAAAGGTTATTATCTTTAATAATAGATTTCATGATCTTTCATTAGTCTTTCCATTTGAGGAATTATATAGCTATTTTTCAATAAAACCTTTAATTTTCCAATACTATGGTTATTAATGACCTCTTTCAAGTATTAGAACCATTTTTACACTCTTTGGTACTCAATTTTTTTTTCCAGCAAACCTGACATTACTTCTATATTTATTCAGAGAACCTGTTTTCTTCTAAAAACCACAATTTATTAGAAAAATTCCAAAATGTCTTTAAAATGATGTGTTAAATTCGATTTTACCCTTTTTCCTATTACTACTATTATCAAAGTAATCTTCCTTCCTTTTTCCAAACAATGCATTTTTCTAACCTTTTATAGTACAAATGGAATGTTCTTTTTACCACATACATCTTTTATGGATTTACCAAAGTCATTTATTTAGATATTCATTTCCAAGTTTGAAATCTTAATTTTTAATGAAAATGTTTTTAAACGGTTATTTTCAAAGAAAATGTTTTTCAAAAGGTTTTTCAAAACAAATGATATTTTCCTCAAGAATGTTTTTAAAAGATCTCTTTATTTATATTAATTATCAACCACAACAATTTATTTTACTCCACTTGGGATATGTTGTATCAATACCATCTTCATTCTTTCTTTGGATGATTTATTATTCATTTTTCCATGCATAGTATTCACATTCACTTCCTTGATTTATTTTTGAGCCCCTTTGAAATAATCAATCTCTTATGATCCTTGAACATTGAATTTCCCCTAAATTATCTATTTCATTTATCATTGATATTATTATTTCCAAAACTGTATACCCCTTTACATATAGTGTATAATTTCATATTTATTTTATTATTTTGGTAAATATTAATAATTCTAAACTATTTATTCCATGAAGATATTTGATAAGCCATATAATTTAACAATTAAACCAATTTTTCTATATGAAGAATGATTGGGACATGCAATGATGGGTGGGGCCCATACTTTATATAGCTCCTTGATGCATTGACAGATTCTCATGAGAAAAATAAGATGTGAAAATTAAATAATTTTATATCCATAGTTTTAAAATCTCTGAGGGTTGGATCATGACAGTGGAGGTTTTCATGTGCCTGAGACATGGCATCCAATAATTAAGAATAACCTTCATTTTGATTCATTATTTATTATCCATGAGATTTTCACATGAAAAAATCAATGGATGCATTTAATACTCAGTTTATTGATTAAATGGAATATTTTTTCAATTTCTTATCATTCCATATTTTGTTTTTCCTTGTCGAGTTATTTTAACGGCATGTGTTTCTATTTATTACCTTGCTATATTATTTATGCACTTATTTACCACTTTTTCGACTATATGGTATGTCTGTTCAATTATTTATCATTCCATAATTATTATTCTCATTGATTCATTATTACTTCTACTATACATTAACCTTATAGATAATTTGAGCTTAACCTTATTATGTTTCCTTTCTCCAGGATTCCAAGAAGAATACAATGAAAGATATGCATAGATTTACACGATGGATTATATTTATCCACAATGTTATTTGTTTATAAAGAAGAAAAATATATATTTTGTAATTAGTGTACTATTTTTTAATGTAAGACGCATATATGTATCTCGTTTACGAAGACTATTACACTCTCGGTCCTTTGGGATTTGATTCCTTGTAGTCGCACCAATGTAATTAGTAGTAGACACCATCTCTAGGTCTTCCCTGGTCGTGTCACTATAGTTGGTATTGGAGGAAGTTTAGTAGAAACCTTGTGAACAAGATTTAGGGAAACTTAGGTTTGATAAAATAAACCTAAGATAGAATTGGAGGATTATTAAAGCAGAATATTCATGAATTTTTTAAGGTAGAGATTATGTGGGTCTTCATAGAAATACATCCTTGTTTGAATACTATATGGGGACATGGTTCTGGAACATAGGTATTTAGGATTAATAGCTCTGACAAGGTGTTATAAGCCTATCTTGGGGTAACCTGGTAGATGACAATGAGCCTTACTACACACCAGGTCTGACACTCCCAGGGGATTTTCTTAGGATAATACAAATTTTCTTTACAAAACATTATAAATAAATTTAATAGCTAATAAAAATTAATATCTTAGTATAAAAATAAGGTGTTTTAGATTGAAAATAATGACTCCTGATATATAAATACTAGAGATTATATTATGAATAAACATTAGACCTTGTAAGGACCAATGTTAAAATAAAATAGATGAAGTGTTTATTTATTTGGTTTGTATTAAAAACCTCAGTAAAAAGGCTATTTAGTGATTAACCTAATATCAAGGATGTCCGTTATATTTATTTTTAAAATTATATTAATTTGGATTTTGGAAATGAAGACCAATATTTTGGGTGACAAAATATTAGGTCCTCAAAGGCCGCGGGTCTTGAACCCTTGATTGAAGAACGATAAGAGTTTCATGCTAACCACTGACCTGTGTAATGTCATGGTTAATTTTTCATTGTTTTTAATTAAGTAATTTGATGAATAAATGTTAATGATGAACCAATAATATAACTTTTTACAATTAGAGAATAATATATTAAATATACTAGTTTTAAAAGATATTTAGAGACGAATTGTTACACTTTTCACACTTTTGTTGGCCTTACGATCATTTAAATGTTTATTTTAGTGATTAAGCATAAAAATCCATTAATGGTGATTAATGTTTTGGAGTAAAGGGATGAATTTTAATTGGATTGAATCACATCCAAAAGTTTGGATTTTTTATATGATATTGAAACCTATCAAGTAAAAATATTTCCTTATATTCTTGGTCAGAAAAACAATTCCACAACATTAGGAAAATGAATTCAAAATATAATTTTTTCCTAATACCTTAATTTTATTTGAACTGACAGTCCCTCAAATCATCATACATTTATGGCTTTTAGGGCCTCAATATTTTTTTCATCATTCAATTGTATCTTCTTGATGAACTCATTAACCCCCTATAAATATTTACACTAGGTATATATTTTCACCTGACACTAATGTTATACTACTTAGAGACCTAGTTACATAGTAGTCCATGTGACATTTATACTTCCCATTCTCTCTTTTCTAAAGGATGTTATACAAACCCTTCTTAGGATGTGAGATTTAATTGTCAGAAATATCAAAAAATATGTTACTATGATTTAAATTGTGGGGATAAAGTTTAATTAAGGTGGGGAGAATGTTACAACATGAAATTTTAAAGTACAACTTTTCATTTGATAGGGTGTATGACATGCATCACCAAGCGCGTAAGGGAATATAATATCTTGAGACTCTAATATATATTTACTATTTGAAATAAATTCAACACATGATATCACTTGTAATGTACAAAAAACTATGTTATCTTACATAACATGCAAGAGAGACCTTCCTTGATATCTTACATTACACACAAGAGAGACCTTCCTTGATAACTTGCGTCACACGGAAGATCGAGTTTCCCTAAGTATAAATGTATTATTAAATATTATTATTTAATATAATATGATTAAAAGTAGATTCTATGTTAGTTGTTATGAATAGTATAAATTAAATTATGAAAATTTATGGTTTATATAAATATAAATTTAACTCATTGGTTACCAATTATTGAGAAATAAAAGTATGAACCAATTGGCTATAAAAAGATATATTTTTATTTATATGCTTACAAAATAGTTTTAAATTAATAAACATAATTAATAACTTTTAGGGAATAATTTTAATGAAATATATATTATAAATATTCAATAAAATATTAATGATATTCATCCATTAGATTTTATAGGTATAAAATAATAATGAACTCTATTTTACACATAAAATCTTATATTTTACTAAAAGAAATTTTAACTCCTTTTAATGAAGAACCCATTTTAAATCGGAATTTTGACACCTTAATTGATATAATATACCAGAATAAACTTAATATTTTAAATATAAAAATACTAATTATGTTATGGTGATTTTTTGATATTTTTCGGAATCATTTCATTCTTTAATGAAAAGTTAATAATACAAAATTTCAGTTCAAAACAACTCTTTTATATAATATATTTATAAGTATAAATTATATTTTTATTTGGGTTTAAAGATTAATTTGGCCATATTTGTATCAATTAGTTCAAATTATTTCATTGGAATTAATTTAAATTGTAAATTGATTATGAAGACATTTCAAAATTTCAGACATTTTTACTTTAAGACCCAATTTTATCTTCCCATCTACAGGATTAAATTTATATTAATTTATACTACTTATTTGACTAGAATTTGACAAAATGGAGTCCATATTTGGAATAATAATAATTTCTAATTTATAATAAGAAGAATTTTGTTTGACCAAAAAAATTAGTGAAAGTAATAAAAATTAATTAAAACGAGCGAGGTTAAATTAAGATTAATAAGGGACTAAACCTTAACCATAAAGCCCAAAATGAACTATACAGTTGTCCAAGATCCATTTTATGGACATATTTTTACCCCATATCCACTTGTATCTAAATTTTACCATTATGGGATCCAATTTTATTGTGAAAAAATGTGCATGAAATTCCATTTTAAAAATATCACAAGAGTGCCACTCCTCATCCACAATAAAAGGCCACCTCTCCTACATTTTCATCACAACTCTCAAGACTCTTTGCCTCAATGAATATCTGAAGAAAAACATTTTAAAACTACGGTACCTCATTCTAGAATCATTCCCTTGGGGATAATAAAATTTAATGAGGCTTTTGTTTCAAACCAAAAGTAGTTACCTAACTAAAAGGTAACACCATTCCTTAAGCTATTTAGTTTTATTTCCCTTATCCAAACCCTAAAATATTATTATTCTATGATTGTATAAAAAAGTATCCTAAATATGCCAGGTTATTTTTATTCTAAGTTTTATACCTACACTTACACACACTTCCATAAAATGGTTAAAAGACATACTGTTTCTGTGTACAGGGAACTACTACATCATGAAACGATGATTGTTCATTTTTCCTTTACCACCTCTCATGGCGGCCATTATTATGAAAAAATTATTCTTATATTATATGTATGATATTAATATTTTATATAATATTCTGTAATTATTTTATAAAAAAAATTAATATACATTCCATTTCGTGTAAAAATGATAACATCGTTTATAGAAGTGTGGACTACCACCCACTCAAAGCAATTGATTGATTCACACAATACATGGATATTATAAAGTATGGTTTTGATTAAAAATATAACCCATAAAAACTATATATGAAATTGATTAAATAATTTAAATTTTGGAAATATAATATATACCATTTTATTTATTACCCTTTCACACTCTTAAAAAGTGATAATGTTATTCGTGGACGTGT
The DNA here is from genome assembly GCA_963277665.1 of Viscum album. Lineage (NCBI taxonomy): Eukaryota > Viridiplantae > Streptophyta > Magnoliopsida > Santalales > Viscaceae > Viscum > Viscum album. The sequence goes on along the minus strand of OY728121.1, from coordinate 1,397,683,487 downwards.
GGACTACCGCCTCCTCGACATGATGCGATTCATTTTTCATAATATGAATTTAATATATAAGTAAATATGATTAAAATATATGGTATTTATGATATAATTGTCATTATTGAAATATATGGTGTTACTTACCTTCTTTCTATGATGATCATTGAAAAAGAGAACCTTTCTCATGCGTACGTACGACCTACCGTCTCCATTATTGTAAAGTTGATTATTTTTTCAAAATCATATGTAATTATTTTTTTAAAAGTATAATTGATGTATAAATATGATAACTATTTCATGATTATTATTCTATATTTTTTATATAATGATCCATTTCACCATAGTTGACCTAGAAATGTTTTTTCGACACATAAACCGAATTTGGTCTAAACACCTGACGTAAATAGAATTTCCTAAGTAGTTGTATACAAAATAGATAAAAGAAAAATAAAAGTAATGATAAAAATGAAAAATTTTATTAATAAATTGAATAATTAATATAAGTTTATTATAAATAAATTTAAATTATTTTCACTCGAAAAGAAACACAAGATAAGGTATTTTCATCTCACTTTTTACTTCTGTGAGATAAATTCCATTTTCACTAGTTAATTATTTTTTGTGGGGTACATAATTCCCCTATATTTATATTACATCATTAATTAATTTTCCTTTTTGGTATTTAATATTTTAATTTAATATTATTCCTTCATAAGGTTTATCATTCAAAATGTTTAAAAGTGGAATTGGACACTTTCGAATGTTTAAAGATTATTCTCCTCGATAATAGCTTTAATGATACTTCAATGGTTTTTAAATTTGATGAGATTATATAAAAGTTACTCAAAAAAAACATTCATTTTCCTTTCTTCTGTTTGTTAATTACCGCTTTAAATAATTAGTCCCATTTACTCACTCTTTTGTACTCAAAATATTTTAGAAAATGTTTTCCAGTAAAACCGATTTTACTTCTCTATTTTATAAGATAACCTGTTTTGTTTTAAAAAGAAAATTTTAATAAGATGTTTTATAAAATGTTTTTAAATTTTGTTTTTAATGAAATTTTACCCTTTTTGTCTTTTACCAATGTTTTAAATTATTCTTATAGTTTCTTTCCAAACAATTCATTTTTCTACACTTTTACTATACCAAAGGATTGTTTTTTTTACCTCATATAGATTATATGGATTTACTATCATAATTTTATTTAATATTGATTTGTATGTTTAAAGTATAATTTTTAAATAAATGGGTTTTAAAAGGTGATTTTCAAAGAAAAGTTTTTTGAAAAGTTTTTTCAAAATAAAGGATATTTTCCACACGAATGTTTTTCAAAGATATTTTTATTTCTGTATATAAACAACAACAACCATTTATTTTACTCCAATTAGGAAATGTTATATCAATACTATTATTATTAAATTAGGTAGTTTATGATTTATTTGGACAAGGATAGTATTCACATTCACTACCTTGATTTATTTCTTACCCCTTGAAATATTTAATCTCCTATGATAATTCAATATTGAATTTCCTCTGAATTATCCATATCTTTTATCATGGATATTACTACTTCCTAAATCTTATATGTCTTTACATATATTTTATACATTAGAATTTTATTTATTATTTTTAAAAATATTAATAATTATTTATTCTTCATTTAATATAGATATTTGAAAAGGCATATTGGTTATTAATTAAATCAATTTATTGATGTGAAGAATGGTTAAGAGATGTAATGATAGATAGAGCCAAAACTTTATATAGATCCTTGATACATTGATGGATTCTCATGATACTAATAAGTTTCCAAAATTGAAAGGGTTTCTATTCATATTTTTAAATTTTCTGGAGGATGGATCTTGACATTAGAGGTTATCATGTTCCTGAGACCTGACATCCAATAATTATGCATTACCATGATTCTGATTTATTGTTTATTATCCATGAGAATTTCACATGATAAAATATATGGGAGAATTTAATTATATATTTATTGATTAAAAAAAATGTGTTTTTAGTTTCTTAACTTATATATTGATTTTTCCTTATCTAGTTATTTGAATGTCATTTGTTTCCATTTATTACCTTTCCATATTGTTTATGCACTTCTTTACCAGTTTTTTGATTATATAGAATGTGTTTTCCATTATTTGTCATTCCATAATTATTATTAACACTGATTCATTATTTCTTATGCCATACTTTAACCTTATCGAGAATTTAAGATCACCCTTATCATGTTTCCTTTCCCCATGATTCCAAGAATCGTACTATGAAAGAAATTGGGGGATTTACTAGATGTATTAGAGTTATCCTTAAAGTAATTTATTTATAAATAGGAAAAAATATTTGGCATTTAGTGTATTAATTTATAATACAAGACTCATATTTGTATCGGGTTTACCAAGACTAAAAATCTCTCGGTCCTTTGAGATTTGATTCCATGTAATAATTCCAATTTAATTAGTAGCAGACACTGGCTCTATGCCTTCTGGGGTGATGTCAATACACACCAAGTATCTATAAAGTACACAATGTGTTCCATATATCATTGTTAAATAATTACATGGAAGACCCAATTCATGTCCTCTACCCTGATGAAATAGAATTTGAACCTGATATATCATACCATGAAGACACTATCAAGTTTCTAGGAACCATAGTTAAATATTTTAGGAATCATATGTCTTGGATTTTAAATTTACTTTGCAGAAATGATAATACATAAGGGGCTATGTGGGAACCTGAAGAAATTATGATGAAGGATTACTCAAATATTTTCTTGAGGTGAAATTTTGTAAATTTGAAGGGTGAAATTTCTTGAAGGAGAGAAGAGTGTAACACCCAAATAATATACAATATATATTTATTTTTAAAAATTAAAAATTATTAATTTTATAAAAATAATCTAAATAAATATCTTAATTTTTAAAACTAATATGTTAGAATTTTCTTAGAGTAAGGTTTTTATAATTTTCTAAAAAAACTAATTTTTTGACGAATGGTGAAAAAATTATGATTTCTATAGAAAATTACCTTTTAATTTAAAGAATTTAAAAAGATATAGTTTATTTTAATTTTTTTTAAAGTAAAATTATTTCTTTTATATTCTAATTGGTCTTATTTAGTTCATAGGAATAAATTTTCAATTTATTTTTTATATGAAAACATTTTATACATATGAAGACTTTTCCTTCGGGAAATAGTTTATTCGATGCACATGTGAATTTTATTTTTAATACAATTATAACAATTATATGATTTTAGTTTGAAAAAATGGATGATATTTTTGGTATAAACATAATGGATATTAGGTAATAATTTCAACTTAATTTTTGGTCATAATGAATAGTAAAAATTGTAAAATTTAATTACTGTAGTTAAGAATAAAATGAGTTTATCGGGATGGAGTGGGGGGGGGGGGGAGTAAACTAAAAGATAAGGTTTAAAATTAACTATAAAATAGAATAATATATATTTTATAGTAAAATTTAGACATTATATTTTCTAAGGTTCAATTATTATCTATTTTGGTGCCAATTGGAATTTGTAAATTGTGGTTACATTTTATTCTTTTAAAAAATTTCATGTGTATCATCTAACCCAATTACAGAATGAAACCCCCTCTCCTCTAATATATACAATTATAAATTTTTTTTGGTAATACCTACCTAAATTTATTCCTTAAACCCTCCTTATGAACAAGTTGACATTTTTTATTTGAAAACAATTCTAGGAAGGCTCAAGGTATAAAATTAAAGTGGTTCTCTGAAGAAGATGTATATTTCTAATACATATAAAAGGAATCATACATAATGGTAGAGTTTACCATGTCACTTTTACTTCCATGAGATATATGAACCATTCAATATTTATTTTTTATGTGGTGTATATGCTTCTAATTTGTTATGATATATTGTTAATATACATTAATTCATTGCATTTTAAGTTTTATTTGATTTTATTGGTAATTTGATTCCAAATTTACCAAATTTGTAAGATTTTAATTTTCTATATCATCATTTATCCTCATTATTTATAATTATGTTTTGAATGAGGAAATTATATGATCTTTCAATCAAGAAACCAATGAATATTATTCTACTATGGCTATTTCTGAACTTTTTCATTTAGTAGTACCATTTTCCTCTCTTTGGTACTCAAAATTAATGATATTTTTTTAATAAAAGATTGATTTAGTTGTATCTTCAATTAAATATTTTTTCTTCCAAATAAATTTTTTCTAAACAAAATTTCAATTTTTTCCCACATTCTTAAAAAGATTAATTACTAAAAAAATTACCCATGTTTTAGTTTTTACAAAATGGTATTAAATTAAAATTCTTTTCATTTTTTAAATGAGGTGCATTTGAATTTTTTACAGCAGTGATAATGGAATAATCTTTTGATAGAATGTATGTAATTACCAACAGTCATGACCAGTCATTACTTTAAAGGTTAATTTAGAAGTTTCCATGATTATTTTTAAATAAAATATTTTTCCTTATGTTGTTTATTTTTGAAACATAAATTGCAATGTGAATATTATATTTTACTCTAGGTTTTTTAATTAATTGTTTTGGTATTTTTATTGATTAATGATAAAAACCCTCATTTTTAGTTAATCTATATTGGGAATATGTATAAATTATGTCATCCTTCTTATTTTTAAATATGGATTATGATCATTTTCAATGGGAATGTACTAATTTTATACCATTATCTATATTACTTAGGATGGTTTATCATTATGTTTATTGATTGGGAGACTTATTAACATTTTGTATGGTAGTTTCCAACAATTTTTCTTACATTTACTATGTTTATTAATTTGGGAAATTATTAATATTTTATATGATTGTTTGTTAATATGAATTTTTACAGGATTATGTTTATCCTCTTTTATATGTGGAATTAATTAGACCTATTAATTTATAGGTGAGGACAAATATATCCCCTTTATGGATCTGTAGGTCACATGAAAAAAATAGATTGATTATTTGGAAGAGGCCTTACCCATTTATGCAAGTTGTCTTGGAATATATCCTAGATTGTATGTTTATGATGATTGTAACTTTTCAATACCTCATTATTATACTAGTTATTCAGGTCCATGTGATTATTTTACTTGTTATAATGTCTATGGGTAAGTTTCAATATTATAATATGATTTATATTGAATTATTTTATCATCGTATTTTTATGCCATATTATTCCTCATAAAAAATTTATTTATTTAATGAAATGTGTTTTCTATTATTTACCTTGACATTTTGATTATTCCATATTTATTCATTATATCTTCCACTGTATATGTACCTTTAGTCTGCATCTGATATCAACCCTTTCTTATGTTTCCACTCCCCAGGATACGAGGAATTGTATTATGACTGAAATGTAAGGATATAATGAGGAGAATAATAGTGTTATCAAAGAAAATACAGTATTTTATTTTAGGTTTTAAAATATAATGTGAAATTCAAGTATGATTCAAGTTTTAAATAATAAAAAAACAATTTTATCCTTTGTGATGTGATCACCTATATCTAGAAAATATAGAATAAATAAACCACTAACTCTGGGCTACTACGGTCAGGGTCTTTACATATAATTTTAATAACACACTTCGGTTCATTTTGACCACATAAAATATTTAATAAATATGTGAATTACTCATATAATTAACAAATTAATCAATTATCACTACCATAAATTTTCAAGTCCTTATCAACTTATAGGTTAATTTTTTAACATTGGATCCATTTTAAAAAAATTAGAGGAGTTATAATTTGAAGAATTTTTTTGATCATTATGGACACATAAAAAATCAGATTATTGTGATATTTATTCCAATTGGATTTTAATTAATTTATAATCATTGTAAAAAATATGTCTTATAGCCTAATATTATTTCAATAGTTTTGATTATTTAATTAATGTTTTATATAAATAATTGTTTTAAATATAAAACTTTATATTTCATCATTTCGACCACTTGATATGTTTGATTAACATGTTATCTATTTATCACAATGTGATATTTTTTTAGGTATGATCATCTTCCTATTTTTTTTGATATTTGGTTATTTTAGGCTATTAAAATTCATTATGGGTTTGGGTATGTGGCTTGAGATATTGGCGCATGGGAGGACTTAATGTTGTAGTTGTATAAGCTATAGAAGTTCAACCATATTACAGATTGGAATCACCTACCATCCTTTGGGTTGGCTTGGTATTATCCCACCAACTAGAAGGCTACCCGCCAAATCGTGACAAGAGACTGATTAGATGGTGGGAAATCCCTATTATATTCATTTTTCCTATAACCACTAGCCAAGCTTTGAAGGAACATGGTTTGATATAAGTAAGTATTTTTTTAATTTACCATTAAAATACCATTTTGTTTCTTCTTCCTCCTCCTTCGTACTAAACCTCTACTAGGTAATTTATTGGATTCATGTCTTTAATTTTTCAATTGTGGTTTTATGACCATCCATTTGTCTATATTTTCTTATTCTTTCCCAATCGATGGATTCATTCTAGTTATTGATGACGCTAGTGTTGAGGAAGGTTATTTCATAAAGTTCCTCATTAATTGAAACCTTTGTTTCTTATAGGTATTGGAAATTGTTTCTTAATGATTTTATGCATGTTTTTTGATTTCCTAAGAAATGGTTTAAAAATGGAATTATAAATGATGAAACCTTGTTTTATAATGGATTTTGAAACAAATTTTTTTGGCCATTGAAAATGGTGTTCAAATAAAACTATTAACTCAAATATTTTTCATTAATTCTAGGATTTAAATTAATATGGTATTTCACGATTTATAATTCCTTCAAAAATATACTTATTTTAAAGGAATTAATTTTTGAAAACATTTTGATTATGTTTTTTGAAATTGAAAAGACATGTCTTGTGTGACCATTAAATTTGTGACTACCTGTGAAATGATTGATGAGACTAATTAATGATTAATGATCAATCTAGAATGAACATTGAACTTAATCCCCTGGGATTTGGGAACCTAGGAGGTTAATCTAGTAAAAACATTCTTGAAGTGTATATATTCAAATAGAAAAATAATTTATGATGAAAACATTAACTAAAACTTTATGAGGCATGAAGACACTTGTGGGGGTAGAATCTAATTCATATGGCCGATATACCTAGGGTGATGTGTTCACCTAATATCCATGATCATCAAGAATAGTGATGATATTTTACCCTTGTCCTAACTTTCATGAGAACTCTATTCACATGGTACTAGGATTTCCTATCAAATATGAATTTTATGTTTTTATAGAAAATGTTTTTTATGTTATTCGTTGATGAATGGTTTCCATGGAAACTATTTGATATAATGGATTTAAAAAGGATTATGAATTTATAAAAATGAATTTTTCCTTAAATTTGGGAAATAATTTTTTAATGTAATGTTTTTAAATTCCAGAAATTATAAAGTAAGAACATTGTATTCGATAGCATTTATGACATGCAACACTAAGCATATTAGGGAATATAATATCCCAAGACTTTATGATATAATTACCATTCTAGATAAATTCAATCTAGTATATAGATTTCAATGCAGAAAAAAATAATATATTTTTCATTTCGTGCAAGAACACCCATGTTTGATAGTCTCTGTTACACAAAGGACCCAGTTTTACCAAGAAAAAATATATTATTAAAAATATTATTATTTATAATAAGATATAATTTAGCTGTTAAATTAGATATTATGAGTAGTATTATCTAAATTATAAAAATTTATGGTTTATCCAATTATAAAAATGATTTATTTTTTTACAAATTAATTAAAAATTAATATAATAACTAATTGAGTGTAATGAAAATGTTTTTATAGAAAAGTGTTTTTATGCCCACAAATCTATTTTATCATAATAAATTAACTTAATTAAAATTAGTGATTCATATTATTTTAATATATATATATATATATATTCAATAAAGTATTTTATACATCAATACAATAGATTTTATAGTCATATTTATATAAAAATCCTAATATTTCACTTAAAAATCAATATTTTTCTAAAGGAACTTTTACCACCTTTTAATTTAAAAACTAGTTTAATTAAATTTTTTGGAACTTTTAGAAAAATTTTATGTAAAAATTAAATTAATTTTTTTAAAATAAACATCAAAAAAAATTTTGGGTTAGTTTTTTGTATTTTTCTAGGATGCTTCATTTTTTGTTGAATAGTGAAAAATACTGAATTTTAATTCAAATCTCCATTTTATATAGTTTATTTATATGGTTAAATTAAATTTAAATCAGTTTCTATGACATATTTGATAGAAATTTTAAAAAATTGATTTTATAATAATAATAATAATAATTTATAATGTATAATAAGGTAAATTTGTTTTTAAAAAATATTTGTGAAAGCGATTAAAATTAATAATAGCAATTAAGTGAAAAATTAGATTTATAAGTGATTTTAACCTTAAACTTAAGAGAAGAAATGACATATACACTTCTCCAAAATCCCTTGGATTTTAATATTTACACTCTATCCTGTATTTTACCTAATTTGGTTTATTATTGGTTTGACTTTTCATAGGAAAAAATTGGGTTGAATTCTCTTTTCAAAAATTTACAAGAATACCACTCCCCCTCCACAATAAAAGGAACTCACCCCTCTTACTTATTCATGCCAAAAAGACACTTTTAATATAAAAATCTTGGAATAAATTACTAAAAAACAAACATCCCCTCACCCAAGAATCATCCCTTTGGTTATTAAGGCATCCAAGTTTGCCCTTTGGTGCAAACCAAAAGGAGTTAGCAGAATAAGAGGTAACATCCTTCCTCAAGCTATATTATTTTATTTTCATTATCCACCCCTCAAATATTCTTATTTCATTCTTATATAATATAAAAATTATACTCAGTATACTTATATGTTATTATTATAAGTTTTAGACTTATACTTACACACACTTGTATCTAATGGGCAAAAAACTTTCCATTTATGTGTACATTGAACTACAACCTCACAAAACGATGGTGTTAGTTTTTTATTTACCTCCTCTCATGGTTTGTAATTATTATATAAATTCTATTTATATTGGTATATATGATATTTAAAATGTATTCTTTATTCTTAAATTTTTTTATAACACATACCCTTATTCTATCCATTTTGTGTAAGTATGATAACATCATTTTTGGAAGTGTGGACTACCGCCTCCCCAAAGCGATGAGATTCATTCATGCTATACATATAATGTATAAAAGGCTGGGTTTTTAAACCAATATTACATATATGACATAAATATGATAACTAAATTATAATATACATATATATAATTTACTTTTTATTCTTTTAAATATGGTAAATAAATGAATGTAGCATCTGAGCGTATGTACAGCCTAATGTCTCCATGAACCATACATTCCATTCTTATATAAAAATATTTTGTATTATTATTGGTACATATATAATGAATATATATGATATTTAAATCATGGTTTACATTCTTTATATGTTGAAACCATGATAGTAACATCAAGTAGCAAGTCAAAACATACTCAAAGAACTTGGAATTTGACACCCAAAATAGTAAAAATAATGGAAGTTTACTAACAAAAAAGTTGTAAGATATTATAAGAATATAATATATGATATCATAAATATTAATATGGTTCTGTAATAATTTATTAAAATTTTAAATACCATTATATAATAGGTTAAAGTATGTTCACCTGAAAAGGAAACATGAGGTAAGGGATTTTCATCTCACTTTTTACATCCATGAGATAAATGTCATATTCACCACTTACATTTTTTATGTGTTGTAAATACATCCCATTTTTATATATTACATGTTTAAGTGATTTATATTCATGTTATGTTGAGTTTTAATTTTAATTATTTTTTATAAGTGTATTTGAGTGAAAAATTACCAAGTGGTAAAGAACTTCATAAACCTATTCTTTTTCATTAGGTTATATTACATACTTATTGTTGTCAATATTTCAAGATTATGTTTGTAATCAATTTTTAAAATATCTTTTTTGTATTTACACTTGTTTTATGTGGAATTAAATTTGACACACATAATATACTCATTGATTAATTATCACATCATCATTATGGTCTTATGGAGGGTTTAATTCACAATATCATTTTATTCTAGATTGTTTACACTTGAATTTAAATTTTATGAAATTATATAATTTTTTTTCAAGAAACCCTTCAATTTTATTCATATCTGGTTATTAATGAAAATTATCAAGTATAAGTACCTTTTTCCCACTCTTTGGTAGCCAAAATGTTTTAGAAAATGTTTTTAAGAAAACCCAACATCATTTCTCTCTTTAGTCAGAGAACCTGTTTTATTCTAAAAACCATGTTTTATTAAAAGGTATTAAATAATTGTTTAAACTTCCCAAAATGATTTATTAAATTAATTTTACACTTTTTATCATTTTCAAATGTTTTAAAAGGAATATTCTTATCACATTCTAAATAAAGAACTTTTCTAACATTTTACAGTGCAAAAGGAATTTTATTTTTACCATGTATGAAATTTATAGATTTACATACTGTCATTTCTTTGAGGATTAATTTTAATTTTTAAGAGGTTATTTTTTCAATAAAATGTTTTTATAAGTTATTTTCAAATAATATTATTTTCAAAAAAAATTCAATAGAAAATATATTTTTCTTAAGAATGTTTTTAAAATATAGTTTTATAGTATTTCCATTCACCAATGCAAACAAAAGTTTATTTTTACACTACATTGATTTGATATATTGATACCATCATTATTATTAATTTGGACATTTTACAATTTCTTTGACCATTGATAGTATTGACATTCACTACCTTGAATCCTTTTTTAGTCCCCTCAAAATATTCAAATTCCTATGATCATTAAACATATAATTACCCCTAACTATCCATATTATATTTCATGGATATGTTTATTTACTAAAGAATAGATTATTTTTTATATATGGTGTTTATTTTGAATGTTATTTGATTAATTGGGGAAATATTGGTAAATCTGTATCCTTTATTCAATAGAGATATTTGATAAGGAACATTGTTTATGATTTAAATTGATTATTTATCTATATAAGGATTTCTTTAAGCATGAACTATACGGGTTCAAGACCATTATATGCAAGACATATAGGTTGGGGAATAGTTAATGGAATCCCTATGGGTTGGGGGCCATTTAAAGTAATCCCTACAATGCATCAGTAGTCTCCTGAGATGAAATTCAATGGTGAATAACCCATAGAGTTTGTTTCCAAGTATAATAGACATGTTTCCAACCATAGATTTAATGTTTCTTGTGAAATGACTTTACAGTAAAGGTATAATGTTCATGGGAAACATAAAATACAATAATTAATCTCTTCCTTATTTTATTTTCATTTTTTTTATTTTTACATTACATTTTATATCAATATATCTTTGAATGAATTTCATTATTAGTTCATTGATTTAATGGAATGTGTCTCATTAATTTTCTTTGACATATTGATTATGCCTTATCGTCGTATTTTAATGGGATGGTTTTTCAGTTATTACCTTTCTATATTATTTATCTGTTTAGTTTCTCGATTATATGTCAAGTGTGTTCAGTTATTACCTTTCCATTTTGACTATTCTTATTGATCCATTATTCCTTCCTCTATACTTAATCCTTACTCAACATTTGAGCTTACCATTATTTAGTTTCCTTTCTTAACAAGTCCAGGAAGTGTACATATAAGGAAATTCAAGTATATAATATATAGAATAAAGTTATTTTCCAAGGAAGAAAAATATATAGTAATTTGTGTATTTATTTTAATATAAGACTCATGTATATATTTTGTTTACCAGAACTACTAAACTCTTCAGACCTTCAGGATTTGATTCCTTGTAATCATACTATTGTAATGTTAGTAGATACAACCTCCATGCTTAATAGGGTTGGGTAGCTACAATGGTTTTTTAAATTGAGAATATTTGGTTTATTTATTATGGACTACTTATGAAATTATTGGTCGGATACTATGGAGCTAGTTTTCATCACACCATTCATATGCCTTTGGGAATATGTATAATTTTTTTAGGTTTATATAAATAAATGGAACCCATTAGAGGACTTTTTATTATAATGGGATTTGAGTAAGTATGAAACAGTGAGTTCATATGGCCTCGAAAACCATATAGACCCAATTGGATGATTTGATATGGAATATTGTGGTAGTTTCCTAATTTACATATGGTTTTAACCATGTGGGTAAGTCATAAAAATCTAAAAATCCTTCATTGTTTGCCTTCTGTTATGTATTATTATTGATCTGAGTTTTGATAAGATGTTTGATAAAAAAGGATTGTTTTAAAAAAGATAAATGATTTGAGTTATAGAATCTATGAGGGGACTTCATGTGAATATTTTAGATTATAAAATAGAAAATTGGTTCTAATTGTTAATGTGGGTTTTGAATTGACTAAATTTTTATTCTCTTAGAATTACCTGAAATGGATTTGACATTTTGAAACACATGATGTGATTTTAAATTGAACATGTAATGTTTAAAACTTTTTATTTTCTAGGGAAATAGATTTAATATTTTGATTTAATGTTGAGGTTTTTGAAAAATGATTTTAAATTATTTTACTAGTTTCTAATGGGTTTTAGAGAAAAGTGGGTTTTTATCCAATTAAGTGTTCTAAAAATGAATTATTTTAATTTTAGGATGAATTTCAAGAAGGGTTTTGATTTTCTTAAAAAAATAACATTTAATCTTGATAGTGGGTTTTAAAAATGATTTGTAATTTACAATTAAATCTAATATATTAAAAAAAGGGATGTAATCTTGAACAAATTTTTTTGAATTCGTCCATATAAATATGGAAAGTTGGAAATGTATTGAAAATGGGATCAGTGTTTAAAAATGACTGGATTATTTAATAAAGGAACACAATTTTATTAGATCACAATTTTATTAATTTTTGAAGTTGTTATGATTTTAATAATGTAAAATGATTACATTTAAAAACTACGTAACTTTTTTTTGGAAAATTAATATTAAAATAATTTTTTTGTATTTATAATTATTTATTTTTTCTTATTTAGATATTTTTTTGGATGTGATTTGGAAAATGTGTCTGAGATGGGTTCATATATCATGTTGTTTAAATTATGCCTCCCAAAAAGTTCCTAACTAAAGGTGGGGTGGTTTCTTTTTAATAGATCCTTCATTCTCATTTGTGGAACTACCCATTCTCCAAATTGATTTTTTGGTTCTCCCTTCCATCCATATTGGTATTTATAGATTCTATTCAGGTAATGGTTTTATTAGAATAATTATTTCTAAAATCGTACAGGTTCAGAGGTGTGATATCGATGGGTGATTCATGGTTGGATGGTCAACTATGTGAGGATCAATTTTCTTGGTTTCTTGGATGTCATATTTTTCAGGTGGGGTTATTTTATTTAGAATTATTGTTCATCTAACCTTTTTTATTATTGATTTTTTGTGGTGGTCATCTTTTGATGTACCCTATAGTTCTTCTATTGTTCTTATTTTGAGAAGCAATGATCGCAGGGGTGATGCATCTTTGAGATTTCCTTATTGTGTAATTGAAATAGAGACAGTGGATTTTCATTTATATATATTACACATTTTTAGATAAATATTCAATAAATTTAAAAAATACATGACAATAGAACATAAAGATTTACTGTCTTTCTTGAATAGATATTGAATATTCCTAGTTCATGAATTGTCTACAACATCTTCCACAAAGATCTACCCATATATTAATCTTCAAAGACATAACCTACTTAAAACATTTCTTTCAAACCTTGGCAATACAAACGTAAGAAAGTGAAAGATAAGAAGCTCAGTAAGGGTAAACATGGGAGATATGTATCCATGATCATATGAAATAATATGACATGTATAAGTGTATGATATCATGACCATAACATAAAATGTTCATACCCAATCTATCAAAGATCATAAACATGAGTCATGAAATAAAGCTCTATCATTTCAGAAGGCATGGATCATAAGAGTGATAAATCATCATAAATTAATCATGAACCCTAAGTTCATTTCATAAATGTGTGGAACCATCATAAGTATAGAAACAATTTTAAATTTCTCAGTTAACTTATGAGAAAATCAAATCATATTGGATCGGGAATCCATACCAATTCCCTAAATAATAACGAATTAGGAATCACCACCTTTATCCCATATTAGATAAAGCACATCGACATGTTTACCATAGTGGATGGAGCACATTGACTTTCCTGAATGGGCCGAAGGCCTTCATTTTTTATTGATTTTTGATAACCCCCATTTCAATGGATGAGGGGGAACCCTTAAAAGGAATATAGGTTTAGATATTATATGTCCCATAGGTATGAGGGACATTACATGACCTGAAGGTATTAAGGAATTCAACTAGACTATAATTACAAGGAACTTCCCCTCCCCAAAAACTACATCGTGATAGTAGCTCTCCACCTTCACTTGGCCGTTTGGATAAGCTTCCAGTGCCAACACAAGCTGGTCCCAATGGCATAGCCATACCCTCTCATTCTTCCAAATCCATTAGTTCTTCTCTGGTGTGTGTAGCTACTCGGAATCCTCCTCTGGGGTTGCTACTTTTTGTAGAGTCTGTCTGGGGAAGCTGCACTGATCATGTGTCCCGAATGCCTTGAGGTGGGTCGAAGGCCTTAAAGGTGGCCTGAAGGCCTTACTGACCCGAAGGCTTGGGGTGGACCGAATGTCTTAGGGACTTCAATCCCAAACCGGTGGCCCAAGGTGAATAGTTCCAACTACTACTATACCGAACAATACCTGCTTCAGTAACTACTACAGTACTTCCCAATACCCCCATAGTACTACTACAATACCTATTACAACATTGTTGCAGTACCCAGAATTATGCTTCCGCCTGGCATTGAACCTGGGTCTCTTTTATGTACTTAGAGAGACCTCACCAACTGGGTTAAGGCTTATCTGTAAGCACATTTACTTGCATCCCATTATTATATCATGATAAATAATACATTACCCAAAGCATTTAATGACTATATAATTGTGGGCCCAAAAATCAAATTATTATAAGAATATATATTTATGCCACAACATCATAAAAAGTCATCATATCATAAAACATGAAAAGGAAATGGTTTTTAATAAAATTTCATCATATAAAAACTCATGGGAAAGAAACAAATTTGATAAGCATTTCATAATTTCATCTTAGCATAACCAGTGGAAAAGAAATGGGTTTCATTAATATATTTCACCGTAATCATAAACTATCTAGTGAAATAATAATTATGTTATCCTTGAATAATATCCCTGATATATCATAAGTAAATTCAATGGGTTTTTCATTGATGAATATATATACCCTTAAAATATCATCAAAAAATCATTGAGGAAAATAACCTTTCGACTTTTTGTGGTCATGACAACTTGAAATTCCACTCTCTTGGCACATGTTAAAATAATTATTCAATTCATATTTTGAGTAAAATGTCAAAAATTTCTAGTTCAGGAAAATAATATTCACATTATAATAATTTTTATAAAAAAGAAAAAATGGTGAAAATTAATTTAAAAAATAATTTTATATTTTAAAACCATTATTGAAAACATTTTTAGAGAACATGGGCATGGAAGAGAACCGATTTTCGATCATACAATGAAATAAAGTCAATTTTCCTTAAAAATATTATATTAGTCTCATTAGTTCATAAATATAGTAAAATGAAATAAAAACACGTGTTATATTAAGAAATTATAGGATAATAAAATTCATGAGATTCATTATATGTATATTAATATATTTTTTCATTAGAAGAAGAATGAAAAACAATCATGATAAAAATGTGATTGCAAGATAAATCCCTATCCGCTTTAATAACTTTGGAATCATAATACCCATGAAATAAATATATATATATGGATATTTATATCCCATAATTTTCATGATAATAATCATAAAATATATTCATGGTTATTATTTACACCACATAAATTAAAAAACATGTTGTGAATATGGCATGTGTCTCATAGAAGTAAAAGTGAGATGAAAATCCATTGCCTTAAGTATTTAGTTTCTCTATAAAAGTTCAAGAATATTATATAATAAATATAAATTTATTATACATATATTATATAAAAATAATAATATATATCATAACATATATTATTTACTAATAACCTTTTATCACCCATTTATAAACAATTTTTTTATTAAATTCACTATTTCATGTGATAACTACTTTGTTAGTCATGTATGTTCTGGTCCTTGAAATTTGATCTTGGTTACATTATCTCTAGGATATTAATAATTATATAAATATAAAAATTATTTGTTATATTAATATTTATATTCTTTCATACAATTTATATATAGAAAAAATAATTACACCATTAATGGTGACAATTTACTATACATACACATGAACACCATTTTCATTTTTGATGGATGGAATGAAAAATGATAAATAATAATTCACCATTATAAAAAAATTATTATATAATATAAATCACATATATTAAAAAAACTATCCTTATTAACATTTATGTAAAATAGAAATGAAAAATGAATCACATTGCTTCATTGAGGTGGTAACCCCCACGTATGCCGGATCAATATTATCATCTTATGATGGATTGTAATGTTAGAAGTTAGATGTAATATTATAATTCATAAAGTATATTTAAGTCATTAACATCATATATATAATATAAATATATCATTATATCCAACTGTGTGAGACAATGATGGAAAACCAATTTAATTGATTCGCGAGGCTGTAGTTTTTTATACACACAATCTGCACTTTCATTTCTCATTTAATAGAAGGGGAGATGGATATAGGTTATAACATTAACATAATAAAATAAAAGTTTATTTAATATAATAATCTTGTTATTTCATAATAGTTTAATAATATTTAAATCACATAGAAGAATAAATAAAATGCAAACTCTTTGTTAAGAACTATACCCCCTCTTCGAACAACATATTTAGGTATATATCTAAAGCCTTTCTAGTATGGTTTTATGATAAAAAGATACTCTAGGTCATTGAGACGGATTTAAGGAATGGATTTTAGTAATTCCTAGTAGAATAATAATTCTCTTAAAGTGTAAATAGGAGATGATCGAGGGTGCCCTTTTATAATTGAGTTGAGTGGCACACTTGTAAATTTTCAAGGGTTTAAAATAATATCAAGACAATTTCATAGAAAAATGGATCCAAAATGTATCATATAAAGATGTGATAAGTTTATAGTATAAATATAACTAAAAAAATGCTGGTTCAACCTCTTTTATGCTATTTTAACCCTTATCTTTATAGATTAAACCCCTGTAAACTAGTTTTAACATTAACCATGGTAATAATTTTTTTTTGTTTTTACTATTGACCATGACAAAAAAATAAGTTGAAATTGTTATATAATATTAACTATTATGATTATAAATAATAAATATATTTTACAAAATTAAATTTACATAAGTGGTATAATTTAATATAAAATTAATCCCGAAAATGCAATGAAAAGCTATTTTCGAAAGAAAAGGTTTTCTTAAGTATGTAAAGTTTTTATAACAAAATCAAACATAAAATTTATTCAAATGAACTAAATTGGATTAATAATAATATACCTGAATTTACCTTACTTTTAAAACAATGTTTTTTTAAAAATCAATATTTTTAAATTATTTAAACTAAAAGTCAATTTTAATAAAAATTATTATTTTTCACTATTCATTGAAATATTAATTTTTTCAGAGAATTATAAAATAATCACATTAAAATAATTTCATCATGTTGATTTAAAAATTGAAGTTAATTATTTCCTATAAATTTTCTTATCGTGTAATTATTTAATTTTAAAATAAGTTTGCAAAATGTGGTGAAACCACATTTTTAGAAAAATAATACATTTTTAACAATAATACTAGATTTATTCTTATAACACTAATAAGAAAATATTAAATGACTGAAAAAATATTTTATTGAAAAAATATTTTATTAATTTAATTAAAATAATTCATGAGTAGTCACAAATTTAATTTATTAATATTAAAACACTAGGCGTATAAAAAGGCATTTTTTTTAAAAAAATATTTCTTTAACTTTAAAATGATTTTAATTTTAATTTATAATAAATTGATCACTAATGAATTTATTATATACACGTTTAAAACATATTATTTTCATAATTTAGTTTTTCCTATTCAAACCCACCAATCCAATGGCTAAGTGATAACCATCATAATAAATAAAAATATTTTAATAATATATCATAGTGTATTTAAACTCATTGTTGTGTGTAACACAAGATTTCCAAGAAATTAAATCTATTAAAAAGATATTTTATGAATTATTTGGGTGTTACATTATAAACACCTTAAAAATAATTTCACTTTTGAAATTATTTGACTCGTATATAAATAGATGAGGATACTTATGCCTCATCATATCCTCAGGTTCCTTTGTATCTTCCTCAAATTTCTGGTTTCACCATAAAAAATTGGACATGTGAGTGGTCTTGATTAATCGAGCATTCTCTCTATGATTTGGAATCTACATTGGTTGTTCCATATAATATAGATCATACACCATTGGTATGAAATCCAAGTTTAGTACATGTGATGGGTTAATTATGTACTTTCTTAGGAGAGATACATGGAACACATTGTGAACTTAAGAGAGGTTTGGTGGTTGCTCCAAATGATAAGCTACCATCATAACACGATCAAGAATCTTGAATGAGATAATATATCTAGTTCCCAAATTTCATTTATTCCCAAGCCTCATTAAATTATTCCATGGAAAAATTTACATAAGAAAAATGTCAACAAATTTAAACTCTAGATCTAACTGATGATTATCAATATAATTTTTTTATGAACTTTATGCATTTCTTATTTGTTGTTGTATGAATATAACATTATATAAAAAAAATTCATCTATCTTACGCCCCAATATCAGTCTTTCTCCAACTTCATTTCAGAACATTGGCATTCTAAAATTCTATCTGTATAAGGATTTATAAGAATCCATATGAATGATCGAGTTAAAGAAATTATTGTAAGAAAACTCCACCTGGGGAAGGTGTTGATCCCAAAAACATTTAAATTATAGTGAAAACAATATCAACATATATTACATGGATTTAATAGTTCTATTACACTGACCATCTATTTGGGGATGAAAATTAATGCTGAAACTTAACACCATATAGAAATCATATTGAAGACATCACTAGAACTTTGAGGTAAACTACATATACCTCTTAGATATAAGATAATGTGGTAATCCCTAAAACCTTACTAATTATTTGATATATATTATAGAATTATGATCAATATTGAAGTGTTTTATGATAGTAATCAAGTGTGCTAAATTTATATGTATATCGACTAAAATCCAAATAAAATTAATTCCTTTATATAGTCTGTGGAATACACTGACAAAATCCATGATGATGTTTTCAAATTTATGTTTCTGTATGGGTAATGTATATAACGACACCATATAATTTTATCTCTCCGCCTTAGCATACTAACATACCAAGCACCGAGATACATATTTTGCAATATCCCTTTTCATGTTGTCCCACCAAAAATACCGTTTAGAATTTATATACATCTTCATACATTCCTGATGAATAAAGAACGACGAGATATGAGTTTTGTCCAAAAAATCATTCCTTAAATATGGTCTTGAAGTGACACATAAATGGTTCCCAAACCTTATCATTCCATCACAATAAAGTTTAAAATCCTAGAAATTTCTCAACATCTTCTATAGATCTATATTTTCCTTAAACTCTTCTTTAATCCTTAAATGGATAGATGGTTCAACATTCAACTGAGTAAGATAATATTTATCCCCCTCATTCAATATTTCTAGATCCATCCTTTTAAATCAAAAAAATATTATATATTTTGTGATCCTTATCGTAGACAAGATCATATGACCCTCTTAGTTCAAAGCGTTAAACTCCTTGTTTTATTTCCCAATGTGGTAATGTATTTGGTAGTCATAACATTTAATTACCCCTAAAAACATTATATGGAACTTATTAAACACTGTTTGAGTGAATATATAATTTATTATTTTATGATTACTATATATATCACATATTTCTCCCAGAATATAATTACCAATATCTCTAAATAAAAAATTACCACAGATAACACCAAATCATGAGTGCGGTATTTTTTAACATTGACCTTTAATAGTCAAGTAAAATAAGAAATAAAAATATTACTTTACATGAGAAAAAATATTATTATGTTCTTTAATATTGGAATATATATTAAATACCATTCTTCACTATTGGGTAATGTTAGCGTATATGTTCTAACTATCCATCTCTTTTGTTCCTTGATAGTTTCATCAAATTCATCTATCCAAATGAAATTAGATCCCTTCCATGTCAAATTTTTGGGTTTATTTTTCACGTATATGACTTCATTTTGAGGTATGTTTCTATTTATTTTTGGTATAGAATTTTCCCTTTTATTTTCTTTGAGTTATTGGAATGAAATGGAAAATTTTGGGAAACAATAGTTGGTGCACAGTTTGAAAAATCAGGCACCCTTGCCCAGGTAACCGTACATCCATGTGGTGTTTTTGGATAGAGGATTATTGCATGATTTTCACCTAGTTTATAAACCATGCGAGCTAACTATGTGGAATTACCTTCTCGGACAATAAGGGGTACCCAAATATATCATGGTTTGGAAATCCACAGGGATAAGCCATGCAGACTATCCAAGTCATTAAAAATTGGTTTTTCCCTTGAATATAACCATAATCCACCCCCATCCTCCCCACTCAGGATTTCCTACCCTAGGGGCCTCCCACCATCCCTCTTCCTCCCTTGTAGCTTCATTTTTGTGGTGTATTTTGAGTGATTTCTCAATGAAATATTAATGTAAGTTGTTCGTCTCTTAGATTTCCCCTCATTTCAAGGGTTTCTCTCCTTCTTATTTGGGGGTTTTGTTCTCAAGTGGGTTGGGTGATATTTTTAGTGTTGGATATTATTCGTGGGGGATAAATATTGATTATTAGTGTTTAACCATTCCTTTATAAGATTCCTTGGTGATTTGTTTGTGGTTTAGCACTGTTTTTCGGTTGTTTCTTCATATGAGTTAAGCGGTTTCATGCTTAAACATTATTTAGTGATTATGATATGAATTATTATATTCTTATTTATGTTCTATTCATTTAGTGTATGGTGTGAAATGTGTTATTGAATGGTTTTAAGAAGTGTATGTATTAAAGTGGTTATTCTAATGGAAATTAGTTGTTTTCAAGTGTGTTCTTTTATTATGATTATTGAATTTATTTTTTAAATTGTGTAAGTGGTTTTTTTAATTGTTCAAGTTATGTGAAACATTGAGAGTATTTTAGAATGGAACTCAATATTGTTTTGTGAAAAAATGGTATTAATGGTGGGTTTACTCTTTTGGATCATGTTATTCGGGGGGATTATAGAAATATTGGATCTAGGATTGTTGGTACTAGATGTTCTAGTTGCGAGTAGGGTTACTATACAACAAAAATTGTGACAGATATCAAGTATTCATTGGTTTTTGGGATTTTTTAGGATTCTCCTCCTGGTGAGCCGTACAGTATGAAGAATATATATGGACACTGGTTATAGGTGGAGTGGTATGGTGGGAATGTTATTGGGATGGATTTGATTTTTTTTATTTATGGAATTTGGGGGGTTTTTTTATTGTAAAAGTTTTTTAAAATGGTTGTATCGAGAGTTTTTTTTGTGTTCATTGCTTATTTTAGAAAAATACCTCCTCAAAGAGCTCCTACGAAGCTGTGGGAAGAGGAAAAATATAATTATACCTCACGAATTGATCAGACACTAGTGGAATATATGGTCCAGGATTTCCATGAATTTGGAAAGGGAACATGTTATGGTCATTTTCTGGTTAGAGAAGCTGAACCAGGCCCTATAAATGAAAAATATCAAGAGTTTCTTAAGAACAAGCCTCCTTATTTCCAAGGTAGTTCTGAACCTCAATTAGTATAGGAGTGTCTTGAGAATATAGAGTGAATGTTCATGTTCCTTAACACCCATGAGGAAATCATAGTGAAATGTGCTTCTTTCTTTCTAAAAGGTCCCAATCATAGGTGGTGAGACTTAGTGTTTCAAATAGTGAAGAACATGGTGATGATTTTGAATGTTTTTAATATGTTTTTCAATGAGTAGTATTGTCTTGAGGTTTTATCCAATTCCAATTCTTATGATTTTATGGATCTTTTCTAGGGATACTGAACAGTGATGGAGTATGAAAATATCATTGTGGAGATGGTACAATACAAACCTGAACTCATTTCAAACAAGAAGATCAAGGATTAGAAGTTAAAAACGGGGTTACAACTAGATATCTATTCCCAAGTATTTCTATTTAAGATTAAATGATATACCTAAGTGAATTACCATGCTTTCGTGGTGGATATTGATTGCACGGGAAGTTCTAGTTACTTTGGTGTTTTATCAAAAATAGATAGTGGAAACTTTTCCAATAATAAGTGGAAGCTGGATGAATAGGGGAAGAAGGGTGGTCTTAGTTTAGGCTATCCTTATTGACTATATTCACCCATATCTTTCAATGTTTGGTAAGATTTTGTGAAATTAGTGTAGGAATGTAGGAAAAATAAGACCCGCGTGCACATCTTCTCCCAAAACCTATAACCGATGTGGAACTATGGGATGCTTGCAAAGATTTTTCCAAGTGACATGTCCTTATCAGAGTGGTATGGGATATGTAGCATCCATAGGAATGTCAGATCAGTCAGGGTAATCCTAGATGTATAGATTTTGATTTGGAAGTCATGGTGGAATAATTGGATCCACTTCTAGTCATTGTTAGTTCCCGGAAGATCTACATCCTAACAGTTGTTATCAAACTCTGGTGGAGGTAAGGCATCACTATAACGTGAACCAAGAACCAGCAAAACTAGATGCATGACCTATGGCAGTTCAAGGTACCAGTCTCATTTTATCATCTTTAGATATTTTTCTCTTCGAGACTGGTTCTTCATTTTCTTTTAATTCTTCCCTCTTAGTTTATGTGTGTTTGTTTCCAATTGAACGTATGCCATATATGTTATAGTTGGTAACATTGCTCTGTAAGAAGCGAGAGCAGTGTTTCAAGTGTATTTGTGCAATCACTGTGTTAAGGGTTAAGGTAGAATGGATTTTCCTAGTCTTGGATATGGACCTCTATGACATAATACTAAGTATGGATTGGATGGTTCACTTCTAGGCACATATCGATTTCTATAGGTAGTGAGTGCATTTTGAGGAACCTAATGGTATTACTCAGTTTTTTCTTAGGGAATGTGATCCATGGTCAGGTCATACTGGACCTCCACTTCTAGAGTTAGGAAGTATTGTTATTCACTTATCATAAATTATGTTGGAGGACAATGGTGGTGTTACTAAGATTGGATTACCTTCTATGGTGGATGATTTCCAAGAGGTATTTCTATAGTACTTTTTATGTTTACCTATTGCACGAGAGGTGGAGTTCTCTATCGATTTGGATCCAAGAACACAACCGATATCTCTTCCCTCACAATATATGAACCCCACCGAGTTGGGGGAATTAAATGTACAACTGGATTATTTATAATCTATTGGATTCATTCACCCCAGCATCTCACCTTGGTCCACCCCAGTTCAAATTGAAAAAATGGCCGATGGATTTCCCTAGTTTTGTATTGATGGCTGGAATACGAGTAAGGTAACCATCAAGAGGAAGTGTACCTTTCCATGAATTAATGACCTTTTCAGTCATCTCAAGGGGTTAAGGTGGTTTTCAAAAATTTACATGTGTTCTGGTTATCATCAGGTCAGAGTTAAATAGGTTGATGTTCCAAAAAATAGGATTCTGAAGAAGATATTACCATATTAGGTATTTTTCCATCCCTTTCAGGTAAAAAAATTATCCAACAATATTTATGGAAATTAAGGATACTGTTTTTCATCAGTACCTCGACTCATTCATCAGGGTGTTCATGGATGATATTCTAGTCTGTTCTGAATTTGAGGCGGAGCATGAACAACATTTATGAATCATGTTGGGAACTATTTAGGACCATCGTCTATATGGGGAATTTTATAAGTGTACCTTCTAGATCAAATATTTAAAGTATATGGGCCATGCTATTTTAGAATAAGGTATTTTTGCGGAACCCAAGAAGATTAGTTTGGTGATTTCATGGGAGAAAATTAAGAATGTATTTTAGATCACAAGATTTCTAGGCTTGGAAGGACATTACATGTGGTTCTTTTGATAATTTATTGTATTGCTTCATCCTTGGAGGTTCTCACCCTGAAAGGAGTGATTTTTGAATGGGCCCCTGAGAGTCAGGGATCCTTTGAGAAAATTAAGCAGCGATTAAATACAGCTCTTGTGTTGATCCTCCTAGAATCTCTGAAAGACCACATAGTTAATTGGGATTCCTCAAGTATGATTCTCAGGTGTGTGATTATATTGATTGACCATATAGTGACATATGGATCTATCCAACTTCATCCACATGAAAAGAACCACCCTACCCATGGCCTAGAACAAGTAGTAGTGATTCATTCCCTAATGATGCGGGATCATTATCTTTTTTTGGATTTTTTTTGTTTATTTAGATCATAAAACCTTGGCCTACATTATCTTCCAAAAGGATTTCAATTTGAGTCATCGTTGATGCGTTGAATATTTTCATGGGATTGATTTTGATATTGTTTATACCCCAAATAAGGTAATGTTGTGGTTCATGACTTGAGCATGAATGTTCTAGTTTAGGTATTGAAAGTGTCCAGTGATGAGTGGACAGTGATGGGTCTCTTGGCTCAGATGTACATGGAGACCAAGGATCACAATGAAAGTGTGTTATTTATTATTGTTTAATTGGATCCTTCTCTTCCAGAGTTGTTTTCGTGAGAGTATACTAGTGATGAGTTGTTCTAGGTATCTACATAGTTCTTTAATGGTTTAGTGATGTATGTTTATTGGTCTTTGTCTCCCGAGGGAATCGTATGCTTTAAGGGATGCTCTGTGGTGTCGTTGTCTCTGAGAAAGGGTGTGATGAAGGATATCCATAATTATCAATGGACCATTCATCATGGTTCTTACAAGATGAATTATGATGTTATTTGGAAATAACAATGGCTCAGTATGAGGTAGAATATATATGAATTAATATCAGAGTTATACATTTCGGTAGTTTAAAGCGAAGCATCAACGAACCTCAGGTTTTCTTTAGCCACTACCTAATACTATCTATAAGTGGGAAAATATCTCCATGGACGTTATTATTATCTTTCCTTATATACCTCAGGGAAGGTACTCCATTTTATAGTGATCGTCTATTTTAAAAAATCTTCCCATTTCATTACAATCAAAGATTTATCTAATTTACCTTAGTTGGTATGATTATATGTTCAGGAGGTTTTGAGGATTCATGGTGTGTCGTCGGATATCATCTCAAATAGAGAACCCAGTTTTAACTCTCAGTTATTGGAACATCATCATAAGGCAATGGGGTCAGAGGTTCAGTTGAGTATGGCATACCATCCCTAAACAGATTGTTATATAGGACAAGTGAATCAAATCTTAGAAGACAAGCTTTAAGAATGTTTTTTGGATTTCCAAGGATTATGGGATAAACATTTTGGATTGTTTATGTTTTAATATAATAATAGTTACAAATACTTGATTCAAATGGGTACTTTTGAGATGCTCTATGGTCGGCCATGTCGATCTCTTTTATGTTGGGATGAGGTTGGTGAGACCTCATTATTGGGACTGAGCCTTGTGAAGGAGATGCATGAGAAAGTCAAGATTATTTGGAATTTATTGTTGAAAACTCAGAGTCACCAAAAATCTTATGTTGACTAGAGATGAATAGATATGGAGTTTTATATGGGTTATCAGGTATTCCTAAAAGTGTAACCTTTATTAGGTTATCTTCGTTTGGGAAAGAAAGAGAAGCTAACATCAATGTATGTCAGACCTTTCAAGATCACCGATTGGGTTGTTAAGGTGGAATACTGGCCAGATTCACATTCATAGTTTACTTCAGTTCATGATAGGATTGATGTCTCGTAGTTGAATAATTATAACCCAAATCCATCTCATGTGTTGAATTTGGAAGAGTTGGAAATATGGCATGATTTATCTATATTTGAGTTGCCAACACAGATTATAGATTTTTTAGAGAATGTACTTCATGGGAAGTCTATTTCACTGGTCTGGGTCCCCTAATGATATGGTAATGATGATCATGAGACTTCGGGGCAGATATTATGGGTTTTAGAGACCCGTAAATTTCAAGGGAATTTTTTTCTTAATTTTCTTTGGAATTTTACAATAACATAGTTTCTAACAGCACCTGATTCCGAGGCCCGGTGTGCTCGGAATCATTTTCCAAAGTTTGTCTCGGGTACATTCAGTGAACGAACGAGCGGGTTTCTATAACTTTTGAACCGATGCTCGGAATCAAATTCTGAAGGCACCGATGGAATCGCAGCGCCGATATTTGCTTGGAAACACATCTTCCGTAGTTGCATTTGCTCGGGTGTGGTTTATAAATTTTTGGGAGTTAAGTGAAGAAAATAAAATAAAGTGGTGCGACAACTTTATTTTATTTCACATAAAGCCACTTAAATCCACTTAACGCTGCTTAAGATGAGTTGAAGTGGATAGGGTGAAATCCAAAATATCCTACCCTCTTGGTAGGATATTTGTGAGGTGGGGTTCACACGAGCCCCACCGTTTCTTTTCCTCTAAGTAACGCACCCGCGAAAACTCCTCATTAATGAAAGTCAACTGGGGAGTTTTCTTAAACTCTTAAATGCTCATATTAAATGGAATATTAAGATGTTACCATTAATTCACCGAATTAATGGTTCGTTTCTTAACCTGTTTTTCAAACTGTTGGCATGTAATAAAATAAGGCCAACACACGTTTTTCTTGTGGTAGCTTGTTGAGAGGATTGACAGAAACTCTAAGTTCTTCATCCTCCTTCGCGAAGAACACAAAGAACACAAAGAATTCGAAGAACACGAAGAACATCGGCCTTCGACGAAAGGCGACGAAGAACGCCGAACCCTCATAGATCAACAACGCAACTCCGTGTACCGCAGCTGATGATTCTTCTCTCGCGACGTTATTCTACGATGATTCTTCCCCACGACCATCTTCGATCAACACCGATTGAGGTAGGGGAATACAGATCTTTTTATTTTCCTTTGTGGATTTTTATCCTTAACATGGATTTACTTCGTGAAATTAAATCCGTGTGTTTTCTTTAACCTTCGGAGATCGTCGACGCGACGCCCTTCCCCGACGACGCGACGCCCTTCCGCGACGCGACGATCTTCTTCTTCAGTGACGGTCAATTCCGCGAAGAACGCACGTTCGACGACTACGATGAGGTAGGGGTTTCATTTGAGAATAATTTTTTATTCCCATGGTTGTTTCTTCTAAAACAAAGAACCCGGATCAAAGTTCATTTTTAATTCATTAAAATTGTGCCTTGTATGTTTTTCATGTGTTGAATATTATTCCCGATTGTTATCACCTAACACGGAGGGTGCGGTCCAAACAAACACGGCCCGACAACCCTCCGCAGTTCTTTGTTGATGCGCGGATTGGCGAGCGATGAAAAACGGGGACGCAAGTTAATTTTAAAGGCTTTGCAGTGAAGTTCGAGTCCCGGGACGAGCACTGGCGAAGACCGCGCACAAATCGGACCACCGGAGCGCGTCCGGTGGTCCGCGAAACCCCCCGCCTGCGCCGGCGGCCGGCCGCCCGGAAGCGGCGGCGCCCGGCGCGCCGTTGGGAAAACCCACCGCGGCTGAATCCACGGCGGCGCTGGCCGGTCCCACAGCCGCGCGGGACCGTGGAGGAAGGGACGCGACTTAAGCCGCGTCCGGTGACACCGAGCGGCCCCACGCGGGGTCTCGGATTTCCATCACGCGGGGGGGGGGGGGGGGGGGGGCAGCACCCCGCGCAGCTCGGCCGTAACCGGCCGAGCCGACCCTGGTGGCCGGGCCGCGCCGGCCGGGTCGGGTCGACCCAGGGGGGTGGGCCGGGTCAGTCCGGGCCCAGACCCCCCGTTTTCGGACCTTTTCTTTCTTTTTCTCATAACTTGAGATACTGGCCTCCGAACGACGCACCTTCATTGGTGATGCGATCCTTGGATTGAGACGGTCGTTTAGGTATATCACACTCAAGGTTTCAGAATACTTTGGGTTCAGTTGGGTTGGTTCGTACACGAAACCAACGGGGCCCTCGGAGCGGAAACACTCATATCTTGAGATTCGGACGTCCGATTGACGTACCGTCGGCTTTTTTGATTTCCTTTGAGTGAGACGGATCTTTTGGCTTACTCTTCCCGAGGTTTGGACGCAGGTGGAGTACGGTCGGGTTGGTTTTGCCTTAAAAACCAACCGGGCCCCTGGGACAAAAAAGCCAATAACTCTCAGACCAGGCGTCCGATTGACGCGTCCTCTACGATGTTGAGTTCCTGTTGACGATGCAGAACTTTTGGATACCTAAAATCTGGACTATGTGTCAGTTGATGTATCAGCCTCTTGGCTCGTGAAGTGGACCCTCTCGAATGAGTTTGCTGTGTGCGGGAACCCTAGAGCTGGCTGCGACTACGACGACGACGACAGTACAGAGATCCTCAGTGGATTCGACGATGACTGTGCATAGATCCTTAGTGGATTCGAAGTCGACGACTACAACACTCAGTGATCCTTTGTGGGTCAGTGCTACCGATCCTGTGTGGGTCCGATCCTGTGTGCGTCAGCGCTCAGCAGTTCTGTGTGGACTAACGTCTAAAGATCCTGTGTGGGTCCGATCCTGTGTGGGTCTTTGCGGGGGTTATTTACCTTTCGATCCTGTGTGGGTCAGATCTTTTGTGGGTCATGTCGGGGGTTAGTTACCTATCGATCCTGTGTGGGTCAGATCCTTTGTGGGTCATTGCGGGGGTTAGTACCTATGGATCCTTTGTGCGTCTGACGGCTTAGATGAATTAGTGGAAATATCTGGTCATCTTTATCGTCATCAAAGAAGTATTCCTGTGTGAGCAGAATCATGTTTTTCTTTCCTATGTGGATTGTGTTGTGCTATCTTGTGTGGATTTACGTTTTTCATTCCTCTGTGGACTGGGTTGTACTTGGGCTTGGATGTTGGAGCCGAACGAGAATTGATGACTTAGGTATATATATGGGCATATACCTAAGCCGTGTCGGATGTTACTTCGTGATTGTATATTTCCTTTGTGGTTTATCCTTTGTGGATTCTGGGAGATCTTCGGGGGTCTCGGGGTCCCTACTGAGTAGGTTATACTCACCCCTGCACAGGCTATGCCTGCACTCTGTTGTGTTGGTTGCAGACGACGGAAAACGCTGATCGTGGTTGAGGCTTGCAGAGCAGGACGGTACCTGGAGGTGGACCACTGGGCGGGATGTACTCGGAGCGGTCGGCTGGACCCGAGGAGCAGTGGAGGCTATCTGTACCCACCCTTCCGGTGGGGTTCCCAGTGGACAGCTCGATGTCATGGATTTACTTTTTAGTTGCTATTTTCCCTTTCCAGTTGTAATTTACTTTCAGTTTGGGTTTGTATACTGGCCAACTTACTTTTCTGCACTTACTGTTGTACCAGTTTTTACTTAGTGTTTACTTCCTCTTACTTGCTCTGTGGTGTTTGTGGTTTACTTTACAAAGCCAATTCCTTCCCTTTTTACCAGGATTTACGCCTTGGTGCTAGTCGCCAGCCCCTGTCCTATGGAAGGCGGGCTTGGGGTAGTCACGACATGTTCCCCGAGGACGGGTCGTGAAAAATTGGTATCAGAGGAGTTCGGTTCTACCGCAGACTCTGAACTTTTTCTATGTGAAGCAATAATGTTTAGCGTATTGGGTGTGGTTATCAGTCCAAGGAGTCCAGTGTTGGTGTGGCGGCCGACGTATCCATACACCAGGACCCTGACTTCTGATTTCTGACTTAATACACAAAAATATTGATTGCGTGTGTGTTTCAAGATTTATTTGTTATTACATTGTGTCAGCTCACTAGGTATACTGTTCTGACCGTGGCATATCTATTTCCATTTTCAGGATGGCCCCACGACGACAGACATCTAGGGTTCTGAGAGTTGAGCGTGGCGACAGCCCACCGAGTGACGAGGCCTCGTTGTAGGGCCCTTTTACAGTTGAGGCACTGGCGGTACCTTTACCCACCGAGCCATCGATGCTTCCAGCCCCAGCCGCTGACGATGCACGTCGCCTTAGTGCACTGCATGAGTTCCAGCGCCAGTGACCGCCCAGGTTCCGTGGGGAGACGGACCCCCAGGCAGTCGAAGAATGGCTGGAGGCAGTGGCGCGAGTTTTCCGGTTAGTGAGGACACCGGCAGACCTCATGGTGATCCTCGCAGTGAGCCTACTACACGCAGCAGCGGGCCAATGGTGGATCTTGTTGTTCTAGGTGCACGATAAGGCATATCTTCTCTAGATAGACTTTGAGGGCCTCTTCTGCTCAGAGTTCGTCCCAGCCACCCTCCGTGCGGTGCGCATCCAGGAGCTTCTTCAACTGCGGCATGGCAGCTTGACGATCGCCCAGTACTCGGCGAGATTGACTGATCTCTCGCATTACTCGACAGACATGGTACGAGACCCATTCTTCCGGGACCAGACCTTTGAGCAGGGATTGAGGAATGAGATCAGGGCATCACTGATCTCCCTCAGCATTCCGACCCAGGCATGAGTACTAGAGCGATCCCTTTTTATCGAGAGCTTCCTTACTGAGCCTTCATCAGCAGTGAGACCTAACGCGGGGCGGCACGTAGCAGAGTCTTTTACAGCAGGCAGTTGACGGATGACTCAGGGGTCCAGGCAGACCATACCCACATGCAGACGACCTCAGGACACTGGCTTAGCAGTGCGGGGCACACAGTGTGGAGCCAATCTTTCAAGAGGAAGACAATGTTACACATGCAGCGGGCAGGGCCACATGGCTCGTGACTGCCCGACCCACCGTGCCGAGGAGCAGCAGACAGTTGAGGGGCCACCCAGGCAGAGGTAGAGGGTTGACCATGGTGGTCCACAGGGAGGAGGAAGATGAGGCAGAGGAGATAACTGAGCAGCAGGTGATGGGGGACGCTTTGAGGCTCTACCACCACCACCACCAGGAGGTCCACCCCGACCACAGGGAGGTGGAGGGCAGAGAAAGGCACAGCTCCAGGTAGTGGAGTCCTACAACCACGGCGTTCCCGAGATGATTCGAGGTACTATCTGTGTCTATTACACCCTTGCTACAGTTCTTATAGGCATAGGAGCGAGTCACTCTTTCAGAGCCGCTGCCCTTGTTCGGAGCTCAGAGATTCCGACAGAGCCGTTGGCTTGATCCTTACGGCTAGAGACCCCTACGGTAGCAGAATCGATGATTACGCACTAATTTCGGCAGTGTGAGATTACTCTTGGAGGTGAGAGCTTCGGATGGGATCTTCTTGTAGTGGCGTCGAGGCCTTACGACGTCATCTTGGGCATGGATTGGTTATCTACAGTCCATGCACAGATTGACTGTATTAGGCGCAAGGTGCGATGTGTATGCACCGACGGGAGCAGGTTCACCTTCACCGGAGAGAAAGGAGCCTTCGCAGCACAGGATGGACTTCCGTAGAGGAGAGGAAAACCCATCACTCATTAGTTGGCTAGCCTCATCCTAGGAGCAGTTGAAGTGTGGAGTCCTAGTTTTCCTTCAGTGGTGGATCAGTATGTGGACGTATTTCCTGACGACATTCCAGGGCTACCTCCTCATAGAGAGGTACACTTTTATATTGACCTGTACCCCGGGACAACCCCGATATTGACTCCAGCATATCGGATGGCCCCCGCTGAGCTTCGCGAGCTACGGGTACAGTTGGAGGACTTGCAGGGAAAGATATTTATCTGACCTAGGTTTTTACCCTGGGATTCCCTGATATTGTTCGCCAAGAAGGCGGACGGGAGCTTGCGACTTTGTGTCGACTATCATCACCTGAACCGGGTGACAGTGAGGAACAAGTATCCACTACCGAGGATTGATGACCTCTTAGATCAGCTCAAGGGAGCACAATGGTTCTTGAAGATAGACCTCAGGTCAGGCTGTCATCAGCTCAGAGTTCGGGACGAGGACCTGCAGAAGATGGCCTTCAGATGTCGTTATGGCCACTATGAGTTCTTGGTTATGCCATTCGGCATAAAAAATTCTCCATCTGTGTTCATGGGCCTCATGAACAGGATCTTTCAGCCATACCTCGATCGATTTGTCGTAGTCTTCATCGACAACATTTTGATATACTCGACGACTGAGGAGGAGCACACATTCCACTTACCGGTTGTGCTGGACACACTCCGAGAGCACCAGCTTTATGGTAAGCTCTCGAAGTGTCAGTTCTGGATACGTGAGGTCCACTTCTTGGGGCACGTCATCTCTGAGGTGGGAGTTGCGGTGGATCCTGCGAAGATCGAGGCGGTTCTAGTTTGGGAGCCACCCAAGAGCGTGACGGAGGTGCGGAGTTTCTTTGGACTAGCTGGATACTATTGGAGATTTGTGCCAGACTTCTCCAGAGTTGCGGCACCACTCTCAGCTTTGACGAAGAAGGGGAAACCCTTTGTGTGGTCAGACAGATGTAAGCAGAGCTTCCCAGAGCTGAGATAGAGATTGACCAGCGCATCTATCTTGAGGTTGCCTGAGGAGGGAGTAGGGTACGTAGTCTACTGCGATGCATCAGGGACCGGAGTCGGATGTGTCCTGATGCAGGATCAGGCAGTGATCACCTATGGATCACGTCAGTTGAGGCCGCATGAGCAGAACTACGCTACCCATGACCTGGAGTTAGCAGAAGTGGTCTTCGCTCTGAAGATAGGGCGACACTATCTGATGGGAGAGTGCTTTACAGTCTTTTCTGACTATCAGAGTCTCAGGTACATCTTCTCTCAGAAGGACCTAAACTTTAGACAGCGGCGATGGCTCAAGTTCCTCCAGGACTATGACTTTGAGATAGTCTATACTTCTGGTAAGGGGAACGTGGTAGCTGATGCTCTCAGTAGGAGGACGAGCATTCAACTACTCGAGTAGGCGACAGAGCAGCTAGCCGCTTTGCGTATATACTTTGTGGATAGAGATGGAGCAGCCTTCCTTCAGTCTCTCACAGTCAACCCTCCACTACTACAGCAGGTCAGAGAGGCACATCATGGGGATGCTGACTGTGAGACGCGGCGTGCACAGATATCCTCAGGACAGGAACATGATGGATTCTCCTTTGGAGCAGAGCACAACGTCCTTTTTAGAGGACGTACCTTGGTACTAGTGGATTTAAGGAAGGAGGTGCTGAGAGATTTTCACACTTCTCCTTTGGCAGTACATCCTGGAGTGGCGAAGATGTACCAGGATCTCAGGAGACAACATTGGTGGCCAGGCATAAAGAAGGCTGTGGCGGAGTTCGTTTCTCGATGCCTCACCTGCCAGCAGGTGAAGGCAGAGCATCAAGCACCAGAAGGCTTGGTACAGCCCTTGGAGGTCCCGGAGTGGAAGTGGGATGAGATATCTATGGACTTCATGACGGGACATCCACACACTTCCAGAGGTCTTTACTCTATCTGGGTGATTATCGACCGACTCACCAAGTCGGCTCACTTCTTACCCATTAGAGAGCAGGGCTCAGTGGAGAGCTTGGGACGTCTCTACGTTCAGAAGATTGTATGGCTTCACGGTGTGCCATCATCTATCATCTCTGATCAAGATGCTCTCTTTACTTCCTGGCTTTGGAAGGGGTTGTAGGAGGCATTCGGGACACAACTATGTCTGAGCACCACCTTTCACCCTCAGACGGATGGTCAGATGGAGATGACCATTCAGACTCTCGAGGACATGCTCCACGCATGTGTCCTTGACTTTGGTCGCAGGTGGGAGGACCACCTACCCTTGGAGGAGTTCGCGTACAACAACAACGACAAATCCACCATCGGGATGGCACCATACGAGGCGTTGTACGACCAACCTTGCAGATCTCCTTTATGCTGGACAGACCCTGGGGAGTCAGCACTTGTGGGACCAGAGATGGTACAGGCCATGACAGAGAAGGTCTAGGTCATCCAGGAGCGGATGAGGACAGCTCAGAGCCGAAAGAAGTCTTATGCTGACAGGAGGCGGAGGCCACTAGAGTTTGAGGATGGCGACCACATCTTCTTGCGGGTCTCACCTTGACATGGTTTACGGAGATTTGGCCAAGGCGGAAAGTTGTCTCCATGCTTCATCGGACAATTCCAGGTCCTCAAAAGGATTGGTATGGTGGCTTATCACCTGTCTCTACCACCTCAGTTGCACTGGGTGCACGACGTCTTCCACGTATCCCAGCTGAGGAGATACGTGCACGACCCGACACACATCATTGACCATGGGGAGCTAGACTTTGATGATGGGGTCACTTTTGCGGAGGTCCCAGTGGAGATCGAGGATCGACAGGAGTGGGTCCTATGTGGACTGTCGATTCCTCTAGTGCGCATCAGATGACAGCACATGAAACTCCATGAGAGCACTTGGGAGCGGGAGGCTCAGATGTGTGATCAGTACCCACATTTGTTTCCCTAGTTTATGATGTATCTTTATGAAGACGTAAAGCCCTGAGGTGGGAGTGATTTAAAGACCTGTAAATTTCAAGGAATGTTTTTTCTTAATTTTCTTTGGAATTTTACAGGAACGCCGTTTCTGACAGCACCTGATTCTGAGGCCCGGTGTGCCCGGAATCATTTTCCGAAGTTTGGCTTGGGTACGTTCGGTGAACGAACGAGCATGTTTTTATAACTTTTGAACCGGTGCTCAGAATCAAATTCTGAGGGCACCTATGGAATCGAACCGCCGGTATTTTCCTAAAAACTCCTCTTCCGGAGTTGCGTTTTCTCGGGTGTGGTTTTTAAATTTTTGGGAGTTAAGTGAAGAAAATAAAATAAAGTGGTGCAATAACTTTATTTTATTTCCCTTATAGCCACTTAAAGCCACTTAAAGCTGCTTAAGCTGAGTTGAAGCGGATAGGGTACAATAAAAAATATCCTACCCTCTTGGTAGAATATTTGTGAGGTGGGGCCCACATGAGCCCCACCGTTTCTTTTCCTCTAAGTAACGCACCCGCGAAAACTCCTCATTAATGAATGTCAACTGGGGCGTTTTCTAAAACTCTTAAACGCTCCTCTTAAATGGACTGTTAAGACGTTACCATTAATTCACTGAATTAATGGTTTGTTTCTTAACCTGTTTTTCAAACTATTGGCATGTAATAAAATAAGGCCAACACATGTTTTGCTTGTGGTAGCTTGTTGAGAGGATTGACAAAAACTCTAAGTTCTTCATCCTTCTTCGTGAAGAACGTGAAGAACGTGAAGAACGTGAAGAATGCAAAGAACTCCATGCTTCGAAGAAAGGTGACGAAGAACGCCAAACCCTCGGAGATTGATGACGCGATGCCGTGTACCGCGACGCCGACGATTTTTCTCTCGTGACGTTCTTCTACGACGATCCTTCCCTGCAACCATCTTTGATCAACACCGATTGAGGTAGGGGAATACATATCTTTTTATTTTCCTTTGTGGATTTTTATCCTTAACATGGATTTAATTCGTGAAATTAAATCTATGTGTTTTCTTTAACCTTCATAGATCGTCGACACGACGCCCTTCTGCGACGACGCGATGCCCTTCTGCGACGTGGCGATCCTCTTCTTCCGCGACGGTCAATTCCGCGAAGAAGGCACGTTCGACGACTACGACGAGGTATGGGTTTTTTTTGAGAATAATTTGTTATTCCCATGGTTGTTTCTTCTAAAATAAAGAACCCGGATTAAAGTTCAATTTTAATTCATCAAAATTGTGCCTTGTTTGTTTTTCATGTGTTGAATATTATTTTTGATTGTTATCACCTAACGCGGAGGGTGCAAGCCAAACAAACACGGCCCGACAACCCTCCGTAGTTCTTCGTTGATGCGTGGATTGGTGTGTGACAAAAAAAAGGGCCACAAGTTAATTTTTAAGGCTTTTCAGTGAAGTTCGAGTCCCGGGACGAGCACTGGCGAAGACCACACGCAAATCGGACCACCGGAGCGCGTTCGTTGGTCCGCGGAACCCCCCGCCCGGAAGCGGCGGCGCCCGACGCGCCGCCGGGAATACCCGCCGTGACTGAAGCCGCGGTGACGCTGGCCTGTCCCGCGGCCATGCGGGACCGCGTCTTAAGCCGCATCCGGTGACACCGAGCGGCCCCACGCGGGGCCGCGGCTTTCCTTCACGCGGGGGGGGGGGGGGGGGGGGGGGTGGGGGTGGCACCCCGCGCCGCTCGGCCGTAACCGGCCGAGCAGACCCTGGCTGCCGGGCCGGGCCGGGCCGCGCCGGCTAGGTCGGACCCGGACCCGGGTCGGGTCGACCCAGTTCAGGCTGACCCAGGGGGGGTGGGTCGGGTCGGTCCGGGCCCATAACCCCCATTTTCGGACTTTTTTGGTCTTTTGCTCATAACTTGAGCTACGGGCCTCTGAACGACGCTCCGTCAGCGGCGATGCTATCCTTGGATTGAGATGGTCGTTTAAGTATATCGCACTCAAGTTTTCAGAATACTTTGAGTTCGGCCGGGTTGGTTCGTACATGAAACCAACCGGGCCCTCGGAGCGGAAACGCTCATATCTTGAGCTTCGGACGTCCGATTGACGCACCGTTTGCATTGTTGATTTCCTCTAAGTGAGACAGATCTTTTGGCTTACTCTGCCCGAGGTTTGGACGCAGGTGGAGTACGGTCAGGTTGGTTTTGCCTTAAAAATCAACCGGGTCCCTGGGACGAAAAAGCCAATAACTCTCAAACCGGGCGTTCAATTGACGCGCCGTCTGCGATGTTGAGTTCCTGTTGACGATACAGAACTTTTGGATACATCAACTCTGGACTATGTTTCAGTTGATGTATCAGCCTCTCGGCTCGTGGAGCAGACCCTCCCGAACGAGTTTGCTGTGTGCGGGAACCCTAGAGCTGGCTGCGACTACAACGACGACGATATTACAGAGATCCTCAGTGGATTCGACGACGACTGCGCAGAGATACTTAGTGGAGTCGACGGCAAAGACTACAGCACTCATCGATCCTTTGTGGGTCAGTGCTACCGATCCTGTGTGGGTCCGATCCTATGTGGGTCAGCGCTCAGCGGTCCTGTGTGGGCTAGCGCCTACAGATCCTGTGTGGGTCCGATACTGTGTGGGTCATTGCGAGGGTTAGTTACCTATCGATCCTGTGTGGGTCAGATCCTTTGTGGGTCATTGCGGGGGTTATTTACCTATCGATCCTGTGTGGTTCAGATCCTTTGTGGGTCATTGTGGGGGTTAGTACCTATCGATCCTTTGTGGGTCCGACGGCTTAGATGAATCAGTGGCAATATCTGGTTATCTTTATCGTCATACAAAGAATTATTCCTCTGTGAGCTGAATCTTGTTTTTCTTTCCTATGTGGATTGTGTTGTGCTATCCTGTGTGGATTTACGTTTTTCTTTCCTTCCTGGACTGGGTTGTACTTGGGCTCGGAGGTTGGAGCCGAACAAGAATTGATGACTTAGGTATATGTATGGGCATATACCTAATCCGTGTCGGATGTTACTTCGTGATTGTATATTTTCTTTGTGGTTTATCCTTTGTGGATTCTGGGAGACCTTCGGGGGTCTCGGGGTCTCTAATGAGTAGCTTATACTCACCCATGCATGGTCTATACCCGCACTACGTTGTGTTGGTTGCAGATGACGGACATCGCTGATCGTGGTTGAGTCTTGTGGATCAGGACAGTACCTGGAGGTGGACCACTGGGCTGGACGTACTCGGAGCGATCGGCTGGACCTGAGGAGTAGTGGAGGCTATCTGTACCCACCCTTCAGGTGGGGTTCCCAGTGGACAGCTCGACGCCACGACTTTACTTTTCAGTTGTTGTTTTCCCTTTCCAGTTGTACTTTACTTTCAGTTTGGGTTTTTATACTGGCACACTTACTTTTCCATACTAACTGTTGTACCAGTTTTTACTTAGTGTTTACTTCCGCATGCTTGCTCTGTGGTGTTTGTGGTTTACTTTACAAAGGCAATTCCTTCCCTTTTTACCAGGATTTACTCCTTGGTGCTAGTCTCCAGCCCCTGGCCTATGGAAGGCGGGCTTGGGGTAGTCACGGCATGGGCCCCGAGGACGGGCCGTGACATGGGTAGATCAAGAGTAACCATTTCAATTCTATGATTAAGCTTTGAGTTGAATTTCTGGGGATCAAAAGTTTCATTGTGGGGATAATTTTCAAAGGTGTGATTTCATTTTGAGATATTTATTTATTTATTTTTGGTCTATCATTTTCCTTTGGGTTTTCTTTTAGTTTTTGGAGAAAAATGGAAAATTTGGGGTAAATAAAAGGTGGCATATAGTTTTGAAAATCATGCACACATTCCTAGGTAATCATGAATAAAAGTGGTATTTTGTGATAGTGGTTTCTCACATAGTTAGTGCACAAATTTGAAATCGTACAACATTCCCTGCTTGGATAGTAAGGGGAGTACGATTTCCTCACGAGTTGGAAAACAATATGGGAAAACCATACAGACTTTCCAGGTCATTAAAAATTGGATTTTTATTTTGTTTCTTCCCCAATTTTTAAGCCTACTCCACCCCTTTCTACCCCTCTCAGGATTTCCTACTCTGGGTGCCTTCCCCCTCTTCTTCCTTTGGAACTTCATTTTAGTGGTCTATTTGGAGTGATTTCTCCAAAAAAATATTTATGTAAGTTGTTTTAATCTTCAATATCCAACATTTTGTAAGATTTATTTCCTTATTTCGGGGTTTTTCTCCAGTGGGTTGGGTGAAATTTATAGGGTTGAATATTTTTATTTGGGGATCAACCTTGTTTATAACTATTCAACCTTGCCTTTCTAGGATCACTTGGTGGTGTAGTTATTGTTTAGCACCATTTTCTAGAAGTTTCTTCACATGAGGTAGGTGATTCCATGATTAAAAATTATTTTCTGATTGGGATATGTTTTTTTTGTTTTTTATATTTTATGCACTGAAGGTGAGGTGAGGTTTTAATATTTGTATCGCTTAAAAGTGGGTTTTCTAATGAAAATTGGTTGTTTTCAGGGGTGCTATTTTTTTGTGCTTCTTGAAGGTATTTTTTAAATTGGTAAATTAGTTTGTTTAATTTTTCATGGGATGAAAAACATGATTCAAAATGGATTTGGTGTGAATTTGTATTAAAAAATGTTTTTGGGTTATATAAATGATGTTTTAATTAAATGTGTTATATTGATTGGGTTTTGGATGTGTGAAATTGATGTTTATGGGTCATGTGAAAAGAAATATTGAGCATGAAGGTTAACTATGGTATTTAGGTGGGAATACTAAGACTAGTATCCTTGTTGATTCAAAAGTGTCTTACCCTAGATTCATCAAGCATGATTAATGATGAAACACAAACTAAACTATGATTATGTTTGGATACCACTAGGCCTGTTGGATATTTCCTCCTAGCAGCTCGTGTAGAATAACACTATTGGTCAGGGTTGCTATACCATGTTTAACCAATATAAGATGTGCAAATTATCCCATTATAACTAGTGCCTATAGGGTTTACCCATTGCTTAGTTCTATTGTGATATCATACCTATTGTCAGCATATGATGCATTTTATTGGTTACTTCCAAAGAAAGAAATATGATAAATTAAAATGTTTTCTATAAAAAAGATTCAAAATTTTCCTTTATAAAACATGAATTTTAATTTTTATTATAATGTTTTGGCATAGAATCTCTACATTGGGAGGAATCCTACTGGTCTTTGGTTAACACCATACATACACCTTCAGGTGTATCTAGACCTTGTTATGGTTGAATATGGTAAGGGAAAGGAGTATCAGGAGGGTGATTTGGATTTCTAGTGGTTTTCTATTATAGGTGTTGGTATTGGTTTCATTGGGATTATGATCCACTTATTTATTATATATTTTGGGATAGTCCTTTTGTTCCCCTTTTTATTTTATCTCTTTTGGTTTTTGTTTAAAGTTGTACAACCATAAATCTATAATTTTTTATGCCAGGATTGGTTATTGTTATTCAGTTTTGTTTTATTTATTATTTTTGGTTGTTTATATATATTATGTTATATGAAATAATTCCCAAAAAATTTCATTGACACTAGAGCACTAGTTTCCAACACATGGGGATCAGGAATTCCCCTTGGGCCATGCCACAGATAGGGTCGAGTGTCAGTTTGGATGGAACTACGACATGGTTCATGACATGATTTGAAATCTAGGATAAATTCTTGAAAAATAATAGATAATATCTTGCCAAACCAAGAAATATATTGATCATAGTAACCATTTTGTTATATGGGAAATTTCTTAATAACTTTTATCTTTGGAGGATCCACAGAAATTCCATCACATTATATTATATGACCAAAGTATGAAGCTTTCCAAATCTAAAATTCACACTTGCTAAATTTTCCATATAACTTATCCTTCCTCAAGCTCTTTAGTAAAATTATCATGTGATTTTCATTTTCTCAGTTTGTCTTCAAATATATAAGAATATAATATATAAAAACTACAAAAATATGATCAATGTAATATCTAAAGAATGATTTTTTAAATCCATGAAGATAATAGGGTCATTTTTAAGACCAAACAACATCACTATAAATTAATATTGTCTAAAACTCATATGGAACACTATCTTGGGTGTATCTTCACATTTTAACCTCAAAAAATTATACCCAGATTGAAGATCAATATAAGAAAATTAATGACCTCCTTGTTATTGATCAAGAAAATCATTAATATACGATAGAGGATACATGTTCTTGATATTGATCTTGTTTAGTTATTCGTAGTAAATACAGAGTCACATGGATCCATCTTTCTACTTAATAAAAAGAACTTTTTAACCCCAAGGTGGTTCACTTTTCCAAAGAATATCACATCAATATTATCCTAGAGTTTCTTCTTCAATTCTTATAACTCAGTTAGCTATATTCTAGAAGGAATCACTGAAATAGGTGTAGCAATAGGCATGGGTTCTACTAAAAAAATAATTTCACAACCTAGATGAAGGCTTTAAAATTATTATAGAAATACATAAAAATATAGAACAATAAGAATGTCTTTTATGTTGAGTTTCTACCAAATAATCTGAGACAAATAGCATGCAGGGATAAAAGTTACAACCCATAATATAGAACTAATTTCCTTTGGAAGTTTTTATTCATCTTCACATTGATAAATGGGAATGGTTTCATTTGGAATACAACATGGGATTTACCTTCCTAAAAAATTGGTATTGTATCCATATAAAGAAATACATACCATTATTATAATCACATCAAATTAAACTAAAGGGATAGTCACATGATTTTCAGGAAGTATTTTCCCAAAAACATCAATCAGAGAGGAACTACAGACTTGAGATGTGTCCATCCTACCATTATGAGTTTTCACTACTAAATAAATATCTAATTGTTGAATTGGTAATTCAATACCCCTTAAAAATTCCTTATACTTAAAAAGAGTAGGCAGATCCAGAATCAAATGAGACATTAGTTGTTTTAGAGTGGATTATAAGTGTACCTTTAATCATGCCATTATTTTATCCCACTTTGAGTTCCACAATCACATTCTATTTTAGATTTATCATTGATATTAAGAGGTTTCTGATGCCGAATATCATCACAAACCTTTTTATCCATGTAATAGTAGGAATAATTCCTGTACACATTAGATTTGAATCATTAAAGAATGGGTGGTGCATTGGTTGGTGTATTCTTATCTTCTATTTCATTATCAGGCCCATTCAATTGCATTTGAAATTTGTGGGATTTATGACCCTCCTTTCAACATTTAAATCATGTCCCCATTCCATTAATGAAATTACCTTGATGCTTCTTCCCACATTTTTAGCTTGTAGATGGATAGAATTTCTTTCCACCATTTGATTTATTCAATTTATATTAATAATCGATCTCTATTTTCATATAAAAAACCTTATAATGATGGGAATCAGAGATTTCAATTTCTATATTTAGGTCACATTGAAAATTTTATTCATAGCTACTAATGTATCTTATAGATGACACAATTGAGAGACTTGGTTTTAAGTCACAAAAGAATCGACCAATTTCTCTTTATGTACTTATGATTAAATAGAATAATTCCCTACAAGACTTGTAATCATTTCCTCATTGATACCAATAGATTATTATTAATTTAACTTAAGATAAATTAATTAATTCCCAGACTTTATATATATAATATGATGGAGTTACTCATTGAAAAATATCCTCTTAAACTCATCCCATTCTATAAAGTTAGTTTTTTCATTCTTCTCTCATATTTTTAATAAGGTTCCACTATTGATATATTTTTCTTTAAAAATAATAAATGGATAAGACACCCTTTTCTTGTTTTGATAACTGGAGAATTGAAAATTTCTCTTCAATGGTGCCGATCAATCCCTCAAATACTATTAGATCTGAAGTCCCACTAAAAGAAGGTAGATGTTACCTCATGAAGGAATCAATAGTATATTGTTCTATCCTTTGGTAATTTAGAGTCTCATCATGATTCATTGACTGAGAAGCTTTCATGAGCATGAAAACACTATTCCTTATTTTTTCTCCCACAACATTTGGTTGCTTAGGTGGAAAATCATTACACTATCCATCACATTCACTATTATCACAATTTATTCTGGTTCTATCCATTTTAAAAAAAAAATAAAAGCGTGTGAAGTAATAATCATTTTGGGATGCCTCATAATCATGATTTTTTTTAATATTTCTAAACCAAGACACATTTTTTTCATAATATGAAATATTAGTTTTAACATGGGTCATCGATGGTCATTATTCCTTCAAATCC
This sequence comes from Viscum album, assembly GCA_963277665.1. Classification (NCBI taxonomy): domain Eukaryota; kingdom Viridiplantae; phylum Streptophyta; class Magnoliopsida; order Santalales; family Viscaceae; genus Viscum; species Viscum album. Next base: position 1,397,640,480 of record OY728121.1, on the reverse strand, counting down.
ATCATAATGGTTCATTTGAAAATTGTTAAGTAACCCAAGAACATTACCTAGGAATGTCAAAAAAGGTGTACAATAAGGTCACACTAACCATTCAAAAAAATGATGACCGAGATATACTAAACCAAGTATTTTTAGGGTTGTAACCCCTAGATTCATTTTTTACAAAACCCCATCCATGTATAGTATCCATACACAAATACATGTCTAGAAAAACAATTTAATCTCTTTTTTACCAAAACATTAGGATATTATCATATACATAGAAATATAGTTTGTTATTTCACCAAAGCTTCATAACCCTAAACTTGAATTATTGATTAAATCCTACTCTGATACCAAGTATAGTTACCCCAACTTTTTATACATAAATATGAAAGAATTTTATATAAATATTCCATACATTTCCCAAATACAAGCCTAAGGACCATAAAGCTTTAGTGTCTTTGGAGACTATATGTTATAACCCCTGATCCAATACCCTGAAGTTGGTGGATATTTTATTACAATGATATAAATACATAAGATCCAATAGTTTAATATCCTTGGGAAAACTAGATACATAACAAATATTTACATTACATTGAAAAAATAATAATTCATCATCTGAAAAAATGAATAGATTATTATTCTTATTACAATCATTTAATTATACCTAAAAATCTTCTTGGATTACTGGAGAAAAGTAAAACAATATAAAGGGGTGAAATTAGATGCTCAATAAGGGGTAATGTACAACTGAATCAATTATAAATAAGATATTATGGAATAAATAAATTAATCGTGTTATGTTATTTCAAATGAATCTGAAATCATAAATGGATTCATCGCCAATATAAAAATAAATAAATTCCATGATAACTATAACTGAATAAATAGGTATGAGAATGTATAATTTTAGATATCTTAATAATTCCTTTAATAAAATGTTCAATGTAATCTTATAAAAGGGTTATAGATGCTCCCATTAGCCTATATTAATTTTCTAATGAGACCTACCAGTGCATTGAGGGGATATATAATTCGTAGACCCACTCATCACATAAAGTTACAATTTCTTCCATTACATATCAAAAGATGATATTTTTTATTTATAGGGTAGGATAGAAATGAAATTATAGATAAATACTTTATAATGGTTTTTAAATCTCATGCATATCATCCATGCATATCCCATATGAGTTTCAAATATGGTATGAAACAAAACCCACTGTCATGGAACCGGTGAAGATCATGTCAAATCCGATGTACCCATTTGGAGATTGTTACCCATAGGTATAAATATTCTATCACCACACCCAATTTAAGTAACCATAAACGTATTTATCTTCTTGGAAAATTACATACACAATATTTCATGAAAATTTTAGGATTGTTCTATGGTTATTGTATAGTTAAAACATTATAAAAACATAGATAAAGGCTATAAGGAGAGTGAGCAAGTAATTTATCATTTTTAATTAAAACAGATGGTAATAACAAAAAATTAAAATAATTTATATATTTGAAAAGTAATCTTAAACAAAAAATAACAAAATAATTTCAATTTAAAATTAAAGGGGAGTATTTGGGAATCCCTTACCTCTCTTAAGATTCATAGATTAGAGATAAACCTTTAGACCACCAATACTCTCCATGATTGAAGAGATAGAAGGGAAAGAAAATCATAGAGAGGTATATGATGAGATAATATCAAATTGTGTGTGGGAAAATTTTAATAAGGGGTGGGTATTTATACTTGATGAGTGGTGGTGTTAAGGGTTTAAATAAGGCTTATTTTACCATTAAGGACAACCAATTTTGGCTGTCATTAATTCCAACAGTTTTTAAAAAAATAATGTTTTTGAAGGATGGGTAATTTTTTCCAATAAATAAATAAACCATTTAAATTTATTCTATTTTTAAATGCATTTTGATGAATAACAATGATTAATAAATTTTACTATTACTTGGGAATTCATGTTTTTTCACTTTTAATCATACTTTGGTATTTTTCTTCTAAAGTTTTGATTATCCCATATTTGAAATTGTGTGTGAAATATAAACTAATATATCTAAAATTTTTATCTATATAATAAAATATAGATACAAATTTTTAGGGGTTATAAGTGTCCATGAATTCAATACTAATGTGGATCTGACTGGATGGGTCCCACCAAAGTAATTCGGTCATTTTTTTTTTCTATTCATGGATTGTCATGAAATATAGAAAGATATTAGAAAAGATTATTTGGATAATTTCATCCAACATGAGGAATAACTATTTCTAAATTTATCATGTTCAAAATCATGTGTGATTTCAATGTATCCAGACTCAATGCATCTCCAAGGATAGACATATTTTTATTAATGATTTGATTAATAACACCTAAAAATCATTATTTAATAAGATACAATTTTGATGGTGGATGTGCGAGACATTGTGGATAATTTCCAACAAACACTAAAAACCAATATTATTACATTAAAGTATAAAAAAATGTGTTGACATTTGATACATTGAATCTAGATTGTATTTCTCGACATACTTATTTTCTATAATGTTTTGTCCATAAGTCCTTAAATAAATGTAAAAATTCATTGAAATTGTAAGGATTGAAATTGAAGTAATGGAATAATTTTTTTCTAAAGAAAAATCCGAAATATTAATACACTAATTGTCTAAAAATCTCTATAAATTTATAGGATATAATTGAAGAAAATGTTTTATTAATTGTTAAGAATTAATTTTATTAATTTAATACTCATAGGTTCCTAATATATTACTCAATAAATTTTAAAATAAAAAACAAATATTATATTAATATTTAAAAAAAATATAGTTTTAAGTGTAAGATTTACATTATTTCTTGAAACAAAAACATTAAAATATATTTTGAAGACATGGGTTGTTACATTATTCACCCATAATTAAATTTCATCCTCAAAATTTAGTTTCATACCATAGGATTAAAAAAGGGAGTACTTATCCATCCCTATTTCAATCGATTCCCATATTTCCCCTTCTAACTATTTGATTTATCCATAACACTTTTAAGAGGTGGGTTGTCTTATTCCTCAATAATTTCTCCATATTGGAAAGAATATTTATAGTCTCATCAATATAAGACAAACTTGGTTGGAGCTCGATCCTATATATGGGGAGTATATGCGTAAGGTCCGGATTGTGTTTAATTAGCATCAATATATGGAAGTCTCCATGAACCTCAGATAGTTTGGGTGATAAGGGTAAATGATTAGCTACAACTCTATTTATCTCTAGGATCCCAAGTGGCCTGACATACATTGGTCATAACTATCCCTTCTTAAAAAACATTATATCCCCTTTCTATGGTGATGCATTCAATAATAAGTGATCGCCTATTTAGAATTGTTAATCCTTCAACTAGTCATCCACATTGATTTCCTGTTTAATTTCATATGCTTTGATAATATTCTGTGTTGGTCACACATTATTAGTTGTCTATTGATCATGATCTGGACCAACTGGATTCTTCTCTCCAACCTCATCCTAGTAGGTTGGAGAACAACATATTTTCAAAAAAAAGTCCTCACGTGGTTCCATCTATATTCTTTAGTGGAAGCTATTATTATATGGAAATTCCAGCAAAGTTAAGTATTGTTCCCACATTCCTAGAAATTCAAGTGAATATAACCTCAATATATCCTCTAATGTTTCCATAATCCTTTTAGAGTACCCATAATTTTGAGGACGATATGTGGTGGTCAAATTTATTTTAGTGATCAATTAATTTTGAATACTATTAAATAATTTGGATGTGAAATGAGGTTCATAATCAGAAAAAATTGACAATTGTATACCATGTAGTCTCAATACATCATTTATATAATGAAGAACAAGGTGTTCAAGGGGTAGATCCCACCTTATTTCAATAAAATATTTTGATTAGGTAAGGTGATTATCATTGAACCATAAAACATAATTTCTATTTTATATTTTGGGTAGAATAGTGAAAAATTACATTGTGATGTTTGACCACTTCCACATTAAAATATGGTGAGGTTTCGTGACACCCTTTTGATGACTCCACTAATAATTATCCTATTTGCATACCAAGAGTCTTGACACGTGATAAAAAAATTAGACATTGTTTTTTATAAAGAGAAGTTCACTATGATACCTCTATATATCTTGGTACATTCAAGGTTTATAAAGAATTTTGAGATATTATAATAATATAGTAAATACCTATTTATCCTAGTTATTAATGGAATAATGGCAGGAGGATGCCGCCCACGGGAGATCATGGACGAAACCCTACTCCCACTGATCAACAGGGGATCCTGGATGCCAAATCGTTCGCTGAAGTTACCATGGGCAGTGGATCTCTCGGCGAATCAAAGGCCTCTGAAAGCATCGCTCCTAAAAAATATCGACATCAAGGTCTATCGGCGATTTATTTCTCCAAAGATGAGGTACACTTTCTTGCTTCAGATCCGCGGTTTGTTCTTGTTGGTATATTCTCCCAGCGTCGCCCGTCACTCGTGTTTCTACGAAAAACTCTGGAAAGATTAGGTTTTATAAATTTTCACATCGGCCTCCTGAATTCGTGCCACGTTATTTTTCATTTTTCCTCAGAGAACAATTTTTACCACTTCTGGATCCGTGGTTCTTGGTATTTCAGGTGTTCTTTTATGATGTTTTTCAAATGGTCTCTGGACTTTGATGTTGGTTCTGAACCACCCATCGTTCTGATCTGGATTGCTTTCCCGGGTTTACCTCTCCATCTCTTCAAGCTGAATTCCCTTTTTCCTATTGCTGAACTCTTAAGACACCCAATCAAGCTTGACGCTGCTACCTTGAATCTGTCAAGACTTTCGGTTTCTAGGATTTGTACCGAAGTCGACATATCTCATGAATTTCCCTCACAGTTTTGGATACAAAATGGAGACAATGGATTTTTACAAGATGTTGTCTTTGAAGAGGTACCTGCCTACGGTAAAATGTGCTCCAGAATTGGTCATCTTATGGAAGAATGTGGGAATCTAGGGGATGCCCCTACCCCTCCACATTTCAAGTCAGTATGGGTGGAAAAGAATGCAACAAAGCTTAACCCCAATGTTCAGGAAGATGCACCTGTTGATTGTGTCAAGGTCTTGAACTCCACCGATGTTCCTTAGCCCATATAAGGCCCAAGCCTTAAACCTTACTTAATCTTGAGTTATTACAAGATTAGACGTTGAGGATCTTTTCACTTTTAGAGTTTTAGAGAATTAGATCATGAAACTTGCATTACATTCCACATTTAAACAAAGTGGTTACATAAAAGACAGTATTCATTCTTCCCATCAACGGAAACATATTTAAAATAAAACATTGATTCTTTCTTGACACATCCTTGACACTATCATCACATCATGTACATTTACCTTGACCTTTGAAAAACATTTTAAAAACTTGGGTTGAGCATAAAAAGCTCAGTAAGGGTTATAAAAATATGGAAAGGAAACATGAGTTCATATATACATAAGAATGAAATCATACTTTACCCATAAAACATAGGCACTTTAACATACTTCATAAAATCATGAATAAATCATAGAAATCATAAAGACATAAAGGTAACTTGAGGAATTCATAACTTTCTTATGTAGGGAGTAACCCTATTGGTTACGTTTGTAATACCCACCACAGTATATTCCCTAAATCGCTTCGGAGAAACCTTAACATTTAACCCCTTCGTGTTACCCAATGCATTGAAGAGGTATATCGGGCTCACCCGCCCTTAGTTTATCACGGAACCACCTGTTTTCATAACAATGCCCAAGAACCATAATATAAATGTATCACATAAAACATGCATAAAGTAAATATAACATTTCCACATTTCAATCACAATATAACATTTTAGGATATTGAAATAATGAATCCATTAAAGAAAACCATTTTCAAAACCATTTAAAACATTTAATAAAGAGATTTTCGAATCACAGTGTCCCATAACACCTTGAAGCTTTTAAAATTTTAAACCCTTAATATCCATATAAATAAATCCTTAAAACCATTTTGAAAACATGGATATTAATAAGAACAAATCATTAAAACATTTAAAGCGATATTTTGGTTAAAGGGTTTTTACCAAAATTAGAGACACTTGAATATAATAATTTAGGAATAACATTTAATCAGAACTTTATAATATCATGAGAATAAATGGATTCAAGATATAATAATCCAAAGGACAGTATATACACCATATAAGATTGAATTGGTGCATAACAACAATGAAGTCTCAATAGAGATGTAAAATGTGATGAAATCCCTTATAAAGAAGGTATCCTTAAATTAAGGATAAATAAATCTCAAAATTATGTGTGACAAATATAAATACAACCAATACAATTGGATATTAAGTGTAAAACAATAAAAGGTCATTCAAACATATTCAAAGTATGACATATTCAATAACTACATGTTGAGCCCAAAGAAATCAAAATTTGGTTAAAAAGTTCCCTTGGTAAAATTCGACAGCCTAGCAGCGTCACTTCAAAAATTCAGAAAATGAGTTGATGAGAGATAAAAAGGGAATCTCATCAATTGGACATAAAATTTACATCAATCAGGATATAGAAGAACATATCCCAACATAATAGTATGTGAATTAAAAGACATAACAAACAAAGTCTTTTAAAAAGAGGAGGGAGAAAGGTTCCCTTGCCGACTTGGGTAACTTTCAAAAAGTACACCCCATTGAAGAAGTTTCATACAATGAATATGTAAATACCCATAATTACCATCGTTACTATTCATAATGTCCAAAAACAAAAGAGTCTTAATTACATAATTTGGACCTTCTGATTCCAAATATGTAATTAATTTTACTAAATTCCAAACACATAAATTGCAATAATGAATTTTAAAAAATTTCCCGTTGTCAAAACAAAGATCGGGTTTTTTGGAAACAATATTTATGAAAAGTTTGGCACTTGTTTATGCCTAATTACAAAGTGAAATTAATCCCAATGACCATAATTGAATTACATGGTAAAAATATATTGTAATTAAACTTTAAAACAAATTAAAAAGATAAGATAAACATATAATTAAATTATATGAAAAAGCAGTTTTGATGTAAAATGCAGTATTTTTCACTATTCATTAAAAAATGAACATTGTCAGAAAAATACCAAAAATTAACCCAAGGTAAAAGGGGTTCACCATCAAAAGGCGGTTAATCGACCTTTTAAAGAATATTAGAATGTTTAGCATAAAAACTGGATTCATTTTCATTTTTAATCCTCTAACATTTATTGTTAAGAGTAAAAATATTTGACAAACATATATAATCATTTTTTAGTTAGCTCTGTTCATTCCCACCATTACAACAGCTAGGCGTTAACTACCATTTAAAATAATACTATTTTATTATTAGAGTGCAACGTAAGATTCCCAAGAAACTTGTTGTTGTGTGTTGGGTACGCCATCGAGCATAGTATCCCCTTTAAAGTAATATTAATATTTTATTAAAAAATATGGATAAATATAAAAATGTCATACTCTTTATTTACCTGGGGTGTTATATCCCACCCCTAAGCCACCAATCCAGGCAGACATTACAACTTCTAATGAGAGTTTTGAGGTGGCTCATATTGAGGAAGGTGAACCCTCTATTCCCAAAGCTCTAGTTCCTTCTCACTCTGTCCCTTTGGAGGATGATGAGAAAGCCACCCAAATTGAAGAAGATTTCTTCAAATCAAGTGCTAGAAACGGGAAAAAACAAATGGTGAATGCTGATGGATTCATTACACCCAATCCAAAAAAAACAAGGAAGCGTAGGGATTTTCTCATCTCAAACGAACAATTGTTATGAGATCTCTTACTGCTTCTAACAAGGACTGCATTGAAATCACAAGAGCCTCCAGTAAGATACCTATAGAAATTTCTTCTCAGACTGAGAATACTGGGGAGGTGAGTGAATATTTGTAGTCTCGAAGGGATCAACGGGTTGAATTAGCTTATCAAAATCTCAGAAATGGTGAAATCTCCGCAGCGACTTACCTTGATATCAAATGCGAAGTGTTTATTTTGGGGTTGGACCTGGAGACCAAAAAAACTCCCAGATTTCCTACGGACTGCGCTACTTTGTTCTCCAGTTTGAATTCACTTTGTTTTCCTGCTGATGATGTTTGTCTACGGCTTGATCTGTCATATGGGTACATGACCTTATCAAGAATCTATTTCACTGGAATACAATGAAGAGCGCAGGACATGTCGCGTGGGCTGAATTTTCTGGTTCTATAATCAGATACTCCTCTTTTATCAATTCTGCTTCACATTTTACTTTCTTGCTATGATGATATTCTCTTCCTATGAAGAGGTTTCAGCTTACGGAGTTCAAAGGGGTGATGGCTGGGACTTCTTGAAGACTTTCAGTTCCTCTCTTTTTTCATTCGGTATGTATTTTTTCTATCTTCATGTAACTGCTTTCCATTTTGCTGGTGTAAATTCATTTCACCTCGAGACTTCATTGTAATCTTTCTTTTTTAATAAATTCTATAGGGACATGGGTTGGGAGACCAACTCATGTTTCACTTTTTTTTCAAAAAAAAATTGAACTTTTAATCTTCATCAAATTTTAACATATCATTTTTATAGGTGAACCCCACTAAATTTCCATCTTTTATGGATTTGATATTATTCTAAATACCCTTATCATCTTGTTGAGCTTATTTATCTTCTCTAAAAGATATTTTTATGAAATTACATAGAAAAGGAATGATGTTTCCCCTTCCCTAATAATTTTTATATCCAAATTTACTAACTCCTTTAATATAAGATCATTATTTAGGCTCATCATGGATATGACCTCGTGATCCCTTATTCTAAAAGAATCTTCCACCTTGTTTACCATCCCTTGGTAGTGTTGTAACACCCCAATACTTTATGATATATTATTCTAAAATAAACTCAATCTCTTTTTCATCACGTATGGAGGTTTAATTTTAAATTAAAATTTTCCACTTCTATGAGCAGAATTTGGATGAATGTATTACATATTTTTAATAATAATAATTAATAATATATAATAAAGTTAACTTATTTTCTTATCACAATGAATAGTAAAAATAGTAAAAATTAATTACCATGGTTAATGTTAAAACGAGTTTATTCGGGGTTATTAAAAAATTATAAGTGTTAAAATTCTATATAAATATTTAGAATTTTTATATTGTGGATATATTTTTACCTTATCTTATTCAGGGTTCAATAATGACCCATTTTAGAGTCTTTTGTTTTGTAAAAAATGTTAGAATGCATTTTTCTTTTAAAAAAATCCCAGTGTGTCCTCTCCCCCACTTATAAAAGGCCACCCTCTCCACAAATCTTCACATACCAAGATAATTTTTAATCATCAAATACAAACAATAATTTATTCCTTAAATCCATAACTTCATTCTATAAAACATGGATTGATCATAAATTTATTCTATGAAGGATTTAGGTACAAACCTATAGAGGTTTCCTAAAGAATAGGTATAATTCTTAACTATGTGTATTCATTTTAGTTCTTCTTCTAAACCCTTAAGATATTTTCCAAAAATTATAAAAAAAATTATATCATATATACATATATGTTATATTTTAATGTAATAACCTATATCCATATCCTCTTCTATCAAATGAGAGACAAAACAGTCAATCATGTGTACATCAGACTAACGCTTCGCGAATCGATGTAATTCATTTTCCATCACCACCTCTCTCAACTAGATATAATGATAGATTAAAAATTTTGATATTGTATTTATTAAATTGCTATAATTACTCAACTATAATAACTAGTAAACATTCTTACATTCCAATCCGTCGAAAAACAATAACATCGCTCGTGTGTACTAGTGGACTACTGCCTCCATGCAGGGATGTGAAATGTGTTTCATTTTATTTTGAAATGGATGGAAATAAAGAAATATTAAATTAATTTACATGAAATATTTTATATAATAATGTTTCTATATATTTGAAACATTAATTTACCATTTTATATTCCATATTTTGGAAAAATGGAAATAATGTTCATGCGTACGTACGACCTACCATCTCTATGAATGGTGTAATGCATTTTCCCATATGTAAATTTTATGGACTATTATAAATACATATATAAGGATTTTATGTGATTTTTTATCATTTTTATGATTATTGATATTATTTAACCATGAATAATGTAAAAATACTAAAACTACTTTACCAAAACATACATGGAAAATAGAGTAATTATAACTAGAAAAATTATTTTAGCAAATAATTTTTAACAGATGGGGTCATAAAAGACTATAACTAAATAATAGAAAGAATTAAATATATGAGTTTGTTTTTTATAGATTTATAATATATCAATATTTATTATACAGGGTGTACATTCACGAATGATGGAAATTGGACTTGAGGTAAGAGTTTCTCATTTCAGTTTTACTTTCATGAGAAATATGCAGTATTCACCACTTAATTTTTTAATTTGATATATATAATATAAAAGTGATAGGTTACATACTGAATCCCTTTATCTTCATGGTTTTTAATGTTAAATTTTATGTTATTTATTTCATGGTAATTAAGATTCATATGTTACCAAAGTTGTAAAGTATTATATTATAATCTCTTTGTTTTTCCAGATTGTTCATAGTTACGTTTCAGATTATGAAATATTATGATATATATTCTAATAAAATCATGAATTAATATATCCTATGGTTATCCTATTAGAATACATGTTTTCAATAACTTCTTAAAAAAATAAAAATTATTTATTAAATATATTTCCACTTAGGATTTACTTTTTTAACAAAATAGTTTGAAAGGAATCTTCTTTTCATATTTCGAACAAGGAACTTTTTAAAGTTTTTACAACAGCATGAAATGAATAATTTTTAACTTATATAGAGTGTATATAATTAACTGCCATCCTGACCACACGTTACATTGATGGTCACTTTACAAGTCTACAAGGATATTTTAAATAAAATGTTAATCCTATTTTTTTTGGATATTTTCAGTTTTTGAAAGTGGTTTTCAAAGTGGAAAGGATATTTTCATCAAGGTTGTTTTAATGGAAATTTTAAATTCTTTATATTCATTAATGAAAACAAATGTTATTTCAATTAGGCCCCATTGGTAATATGTTTTAAAATTTCCATAATTATTATTTCCCCAGATGGTTTATGCTTTGTTTTACTTGGGATGTAATTTTTTGATGCCATTGATCATATTACACCAAATGGTTTGTTATTATTTTTATTGATTGGGGAAAGTATTAAAATTTTATTTGATATTTTTTAAATATAAATTTTTATATTGATAATTTCTCCCATATTTCATATTAGTAATGTATTGTAATTTGTATGTAAAGGGTACGTCAAACTATATCCCCTTGATGCATCTCTAGGTATCATGAGAAAAACTAGATTAGGTATTTTCCAAGTTATTACCCATTTATGTAAGATGTATTGGTATAAATAATTGATATAATAATTAAGATTTCCTATATTATGAATTACCTCATTATGAGATTATTTATCGATGTTCCAATTAATTATTATATTGGTTATAATATCCTGGGTAAAGTTTTAATCTCTTGTGATTATTTATTTTGTTTTATTTGACCACAATTTATTCCTAATATATTATGTGATGGTAATTTATTGAATGGAATGTGTTTTATTTAGTTACCTTGCCATATTGATAATCCCGTACTTATTCATGATATCTTCCACTATACACAAACCTTTACTGATCAAATGTTATCACCCCTTTCTTACGTTTCCTTGAACTAAGATTATAGCAAGAGTATTATGATTGATATTATAGTATATAATAAAGGGAATTTTTGTGTTATCAAATAAAATTATATATTGTATTTTAACTTTTCAATTGTAATATGATAATATATTATCTGTTTAGTTATCCAAAATATTAAACTATTCAGCATTTTAGGATATAATTCCTTATATCCAGTGCCAATGTAATAATGGGAACACTTACTCTAGGAAACAAGGATGAGGTATTTGCATTAGGTATTAGAGATATATTATTATAAACCTTGGGAACTATATTTTGGAAAACATAGATTAGGTAACATTATCTAAGGATAAATTTTGCAGATAAATATATAAGAACATACTATTATTTTGGTGAGAAAGAAATTATGTTGTATTTTCTAGTAATACAACCCTATATGTATACAACATGTGTATTTGGTAATCACACAGTTTTACCTATGATTATTGAATCCAAAAAGGGTGTATTGATATTTGACAAGAACATCACATGGAGCCTGAAAATGGGCCATACTATGCACTAGGTCTGACACTCCCATGAGATATTCGTGAAGTAATTCACATTTTATTTGAAAACCACTATCAAAGATTTGAAAATATTTATATGATTTGAAAAGATTTAAACTGAAACCACATTTATAATTATGAGATTAGTTATGCATAATATTTTAAATTTATTCTTATTATTTAACTAGTTTAGGATTATAAATTAATTTTTTATAATATTTTGATCTAATTTATTATATGCCTATAATGAAACAATCCATTTACACATATTATTACATAATTTTTAGAATATTTATCCATTCAATAAAACCCAAGTATTGAAAATTCTAGTGTCTTTGAAAGACTAGGTACATAATTAGAAATCATGAAGGTAGAATAAAAAATAATTTTATTCATCTTTATAATGAGATCCTAACTCCCTTTGAGCTCCTATAACTGTATAAGATAACCTGAGGAATATATAGACAAAAGTGATGAGCTAAAAATCCTAGAAAGGGAATAAACATGGGAATAAAGCATAAAATATGAGTTAGAAGGTATAAAATGATAAAATAAAAGGCATGGATAACAAATAAACATATGGAAGCATAACATATAAAATACGGGATTATATGATCATGGAAATATAGGAATCTGGAAAAACATATAAAATTACATAAACATAAGTCAATGATAACTGACTAGACTATATCACATGGTTGACAGAGTCTCATAATAGATTAGTTTTACACCCAAATCTGATACATAATGTCTCATGAGATTAAAATATTACCCAATGCATTAGAGTACTATTTCGGTGTACCGAATATAACATGTACATGTATATGGGTGAAACATAAAGAAATCAATCATAAGGAATAATCATAAGGGTCACTCACACAGGTGATTTTTTTTCACATAGATTTTTCATTTTTAATGTCAGTTGTCAGATGATGTCTTTTTTAGGCGATGTTATAAATAAGTTTTTAATGATGGTTAATAAAAATAGACATTGTAAATACATATCTGAATAATTTTTTAATATTGGAAAATTAAAAACAAAATGGAAGATTTAAAAAAAATCAAACTAATTAATACCCTCCCCAGTTATAGAAAAATAACATAAAAAGGGAAAAAAACATCAAAACCCCAACCGGAAAATTGAATCACAAACACCTATAATTTGAATTTTAAAGTATAGATTTTTTTATGAAAAATAAAATAAAATATAATTAAAATTGTGAAAATATTTTACCATTAAACTTTTATGAGTCTCAACTCTTTTCTAGTTTATGTTATAGGGTCATAAAATATATACAAATTAAAAAATGTAGTTAAGATGTATTTTGTATAAAATGAATGTAATATCAAGGAAAAGTTTTTTAAGAAATATAATTTTTTGAAAACTTGTAACTATCCCAATTGAATTTATTTCTTAAATAAACATGAAAACATAACATCCACATTCCGGTAATAATTTTCATTTATAAAATTACTATTTGAAAGAAATTTTCAATTTAAAATAACATTTTTAATTACCACAACAAAAATTTAATAATTGTAAATGAAAAATCAGCATTGATTTTACATATTTTGAACTTGGATATATTCTTTGTTGCAGTGTCACTAAATAAATACCTTGACCTGTATGAAAATAATTATAATAAAATAAATTTAAAATTCATTATAATATAAATAAGTATTAAAATATAAAAAATTACATGTTTAATAAAGTCTTCAAATTTTCTTGCACTTCATAATGGATAGAGAATATCCAGTACATTTTCTACTCCCTTGGACAAACCCAAAATCCAATAGAAAATTATATAAATGAAAATTTAGAGTGAGTGGTTATTCTATTAAGATATATATAACACTTTAAGATATATATGTTTCATAAACCTGAAGATAAGGAAACATCCATCATTGAATAATTTCTCGCTAAAAAATTTCAGCAATATAAACCTTTCTTTCTACATTTATAATTATTATCACTATTGGTAAATAAAAATGTCGATCCAAAAAAAAACATACATATATCTTGTCATTATTATTATGTTTTTTAAATACACCTTATATAAAACAAACATAATTATAAATTTTCAATAAATTAAACATACGAATTTTTTTTAATTGACTAACATGGGAAAAACATTCATCATGTTGAAAAAAAAACTGATCTCTATTTTTGTGATACATGATATTAGTCTCTAAGGGACCCATAATTATTAAACTCCCACAAATAATATCTTCCATTGGTATCTCATAAACATTAAACAAAAATCTTGAATATTTTCACAATCTATCAAGACTAGTATCAGTTGTATCTGAAGTCAGAGCACTTTGTATTTGTTTTTATTTAGATATTATTTATTTAACATTAAAGTATTCTTGTAAAATGATAGATAAAATTTTAAACATTAAAAGTTAAAAAAAACTAATAGAAAAATGATATAAAATATATAATATACATATACCTTTATGCTAATATATCGAGAAAATTGAGATGGACAAACTAAAAAATGGATGATACATTTTCCAACTGTACTCACATCATTTGTAGAAAATGGTATTATTGATGAAATATCTATAATATCCTATATTGTGACCCTATTATTCTCTACATTTTTTTGATGAATGATATCCCCAATTTAATATGTCATTCCAATTTTAACAATGTGATGTTGGAGATCATGAAAATATAACTCATAATAAATGGGATGATTAAAAGTATGGAGTGTAGTCTTTGAATAAGTAGGAGGAATGGGTTTGACAGGTAGAGGTGTGTGTGTAGGATTAGTAGGAGTGGGATCTGTTGGGGGAGGTGGAGGAGTGAGATCTACTCACGAAGGTGGAGGAGTGGGATCCACAATATGAAATTATCTCTATATACCAAAGATCCAATCATGTACTCCATTATGAAATGAATATCCTAAACTTTGTATTTTTAAGATTTGATTTTTTATAAACATCCTCCATTGAATAAGATTCATAATTGGAAACATTTTTAGGTGATACACCTACTGTGTATCCTCATACATGACCCAGGTGTTTGGGGCTTTCCCATTTCTATCGCAAAAATATACATCCTACCCTCATCTATGAAGACACTCTGTGTTGTATTCTCTTCAACAAAATCCTGAATATAATATTTGAAAAAAATATATAATTAATTACAATATATAAATAATTGTTTTAACTTAAATAAATAAATGATATAAACCTATTACAGTCTTCTTAGATTCAACCCTAAACAATTCTATAATATATTGTCCTTTTTTTCTCTTCTCATCCCATATCTATTTTTTATGTCTAGAAGGGGGAGTAGGGTCTACCTCTATGGAGTCTAAAGATTCATCTCTCAGTTTTTGAAAATATTCACTCATCATTTGTTCTACTAATAACTTATACCCTACCCAAGATAGTACGAGGGTATATATTTCTATATTGGATCTCTTGATGAGATCTCCTATATTACTATAATGTAAGAATAAATAAATCCTTAATATGACCATTGATATAAAAAATCATATAAAAGGAAAAATTGTACTTACTAAAAATGATTTTCTCCATCTAGATTCAATAAATTACTTCCATGTATCTTCATATATAAATAGGAATATGTGAAATTGATTATGACATTGTGTATCCCCAAAAATGAAATATGATGTGAGGTTGATTTTACATCCCTCTATCTCTATGAATCCAATGATAAAAAATTCATCATAATTCCTCAAATATCAGGTATATCATTTTCATATGATAAGAAGGGGGAAGTCATATATTACTATAAACATTTCATGATAAGTAAAATAATAACAAACACGAATTACAAAATGTTCACTCCCATATTTGAGATATTTCCTCTTTTCCAGTACTTCACCAATCATCAATCAATATATTAATTTTTATATTATCTTTACCAAAAATAAACCTCTTGAATTTTTTTAAATTTTTAATTCTTTTAATATCATTATCATTAAATTATACTAGAATCCTCTAGTTTTAATGAACCAACTAGGGTCGATCACGAACTGATCACCTGATTCAGTCTACGGCATGACCCAAAGGGTGTTCCCAATCCCCATGGGATGGAAAGTAGTTCTGAGAACCAAAGTAAAATAGTTGGAAATGATTTTGGCCTATAAATAAAAGACCAATAAATAAATATAAATTGAAATAAATAAATAAACACTAATAGCAGAAATAAGATAATGTCATGAAACAAAAAATACTTCCAAGTGACATCATGGGTCACCACCTCACACATAACCCATGTTACTGTAAGAGAAATCCAAAACTAGAACCCTAAACTCAAAAGATAAAGTAGGAATGAGCACTAAAATTCTTAGTAGGAATTATAAAGATAAACAGAAAAATCCTTGTTTTTTCCTTTCTCGAAACAATCAATTAATGCTTGTTTAAAAATAAAGATATAAAAATAGGTTCTCATACATTAATAAACTACACCGGTTTTCTTTTACAACACTCCACACCATACTTAAATTTTTAAATGTTGAGATTACCATTATAAATCCAAATTCCAAACCCAAATATATATAGAAATTTTGAAACATAAATAATCTAACAGAGTACCAGGAAAAACTAATTGTAGAAAAAAAACAAACAAGCAGAAATAAAAAACCATCGGTGATCCTAAAAATACATGGAATAACAATGAATATACTTGGTTCGGAACCACCTGTCAGAATATGGTGAAGACCTTATATCTATGAAAAAATAGCCACCCTCATCTAGCTAATCTAGTGGCTTATGCGACTAGGTCTATCTGCAATCCAGGGGGTACCAAGCAGTCTAATCAGGGTTGGTCAAAAATTGTCAATTGATAACCTAAAAGATACCCAAGAACCCATGGTAATAGTAAAATATGTAAGTGGGAGGCCCTCGCACACATGTCTCATCTTACCTATCACCACCACAGTTGCCTACAACAAACATGGACATAACTTATACGGAAAACCATTAAGGGAAATCCTTGATAGGGGTTCCCACTATAAATATATAAACATCACATCACACAAGGTGACAACTGGGATGTGAGGCAGATTATGGAATAAATTATTTATTAAAACATTTAAATGTTCCAATCAGGTGTTAACATTTTAAAAATACATTCCATTTGCCAACACAATGTAAAGTGCCAATCGGGACTTCAGAACTCTCAAACCAAAGATACCACATAATAGTTCCAAATAATTTCCAAAAAAACCTAATACCACTTTCATGTTAACAAATCCACACCATACCTTATGATTTCTAAATATCATCACCTTTTCCAAACACACACCCAAAGCACATCTCAATTGTCAAATGGGTCAAACTTTGTAAAACCACTTTTGAAACCACTTTGAGAAATCACAATAAAGAAAGAAAGAAACACACCACTTTAGTATGAAGGGATCATGGAAACATCACTTTGAGGTGCCACCTCCACTAGAGTGTGAATCAATGTGTGCACTTTGTGCACTAATTGATGTGACATTATCCAATGAAACTCTATAAATATCCATGGAAACACCCCAAAACCATTTTCAAACTACCAATTGACATTAAAACCAAAACCAACCATTCCAAAAAATTGAAAGGGAATAAATAAAATTCTATTAAAACTATAATTACCTTTTTAGAAATCATTTTTAGAATGATAAATTACCATTTTATTTCTAAAACAACACCACCCCAATTCTCAAGCCATAAAAGCCATACAAATCACACATCCTTCAAAATATTCACACTAAATGAAATTTACCCAAAATGAAACAATGATGAAATATCACAATAATTATCAATTTCAAATTTAAAAAACACACAACATTTTATAAAACTAAATGGGTGTACAAATACCTAGGAATAATCAGAGAATCATTTCAATGACTATTTCAAAAAAATCTAAAAACATGAATACACTATAAAAAACTAATTTAGTGCATTACAAAGTGTGTATAAACATTAAAAGTTATGAAAACAGAATTCTTCATTTAATTAACACATTTGACACATTTATAAATAAGTATAATTGAATATTTACATAAATATCTATTTTTATCATGTTCTAAAAATTTAGAAACACCATAATAGACTAATTAGGTATATTTCGAAGTTTTGAATCTAGTTGAAAACAAATAATTGAAGGAATGAAAGTATCAACGTGATGCATCATAAGGGAAAAAATGGAGACACATAACTCAAACATGTGTAGATGAAATGGCGATTCAACTAAATGAAGAACCATGCCTCAAAAACCCTTTTCACACCCTAAAATCCCATAAAATCAAACTACGATCAAACCCTAATGTCTAGGGTCCGACTAAGGGAAAAACACCAAAATCAAAGGAAACATCACCAATGGGGGGGAGACATGTGTTGGATAAAGGTTTGGAACTAGAGAGGAAGGATCCACATGAGGTAGGAGGTGACTGCCACAGGTGTTTTCAAAGGGAGAGTGGGATGCCGGGCAGAGGTGTAGACGGGGGGGGGGGGGGGGGGGGGTCACACTGCAAGCCATCTGTGGAGCGGGAGGTAGTGAAAGGGGTGTCTTAAAGAAGATATTTGGTGAATTTGGGAGACATAAGGAGTAAATGTAGAAAATGGGATGGTCACACGAGATGGAGAGAGCATTGGGGGGCGGGGGGGGGGGGGGGGGGGGTCTGGTGGGACACTTCATAGAAGGGTAGGGGAAAATGGAATACAGTTTATTTATTATTTTTTTAACGCTGATAATTATATTTTTTAATAATAATAATAATAAAAAAAACAACAATAATAATAATATTTTAACAATAATTAAATTAATATTCATTATAATAATAATAACAATAACAATAACAAAAACAACAGTAATAATAACAATCATAATACTAATACTACTACTACTATTATTATTATCATTAACCATTCATTAAATTTTATATTATTTTCATCTAATTTTATTTTTTTTAGACACGGATAACACCACACAGTAAGGCGGCACGGTCTGCTAGACCATGCCCCAACTGTGCGCATGCCAAAAACTCACCCAAAAGCTTTAAAATTTGAATATTTTACTGGGGAATCAAACTGAAACTCAATTAGAAAAATTCTAGACCAAGAAAAGTATAGAATAAAGGAGTGTACAGGGTAAAGGTGTGAAAATACCCCCCCCCCCCACAGACACTTTATGTCTATAGAAATTCACCAAGCCCAAAGATAGCAAAAACTTGAGTCCATGTTCGATCATAACCGAGAGAGGCTATGAACCTCAGGATGAACTTTTACTTCACAGGTCACACCCGAATTATCACAAAGAAAACACGAAATAAAACTAGAGAAGAACACGGGAGGGTTCTACCCACAAAAATAATTTTACTAACATGGAAATTAAATCCTAAACACACCGCCCTTGGGCGGGGGGGGGGGGGGGGTTGAACATAGAAGCCCCCAACCTGAACTTACCTGAACTCTCTACACGAGATGAGAACCACCACTGAGACTTATACAGAAAAAAATATAGTTCCCCCTGGCATACGAGGGCATGTAAAGTAAAAAACTCATTATAACAATACCATTAGAACTAATAATCTCCCACACCGATCTGAAACTCCCATCACATCCAAGTTCCTCAGCATGAGTGAGAAAACACCTCCACTGAATTTTGGAACTCTTGTCCAAGGAGAAAACCCCCCAAAACATTGGAAATCACATAAAATAAACTTAATTAATCTAGTGAATCTAAAACAACACCCATTAATACCACAAAACAAAAACATGTCCAAACGAACATAGCTAAAATGAGATTAACACACACCGTGGTTAAACACACTCAAGAAAAAAAAGGATTTTAAAATCTACATTCAGATAATAGGTCTTCTTGAATTATAATAGGACATGACCATAATAACCTCACAATGAAATGATTCTATTATAATGATGACACAACTTTACTAGCATAAAAAAAGAAAATAATACTTTAAATGTTCCAATCCCAAAATGGAACATAAAACTCAGAATGAGGCTTCACACATCCGATAACTTCTGAACGCGCGTGAGCTTCACCTTATGACCTTATAGCTAGGGCTCTGATGGATGAAGTATCTTCTGCCTCACAGTCAGGAACTGAAATCCTCCAGTCACAATCTATTCTTTAGGAGGTGATTCCAACAAAACTTCTCCAGATGACCGAGACAACAGCAATTATGAAACATCTCCAGAGGGATGCAACATGAAGACTTCAAGGGTCTAAACCTGCCACACTGGTGGCATACACCGGGATGATCTGATGAACTGGAAACCACAAACATTGAAGGATACTCCTTAAGAACAGGTTCTTATGGCTTATACTTCTCACCATTTGGTAAACTTTCATGAGAATCAAGAGGCATCAGATTCCCAACCGACTACTCTTTGGAGTCCAAAACAGCTTAGAACGCTTCATCTACCAGCATCTTGAAATGATGGCCCTTAGAAGATAGGACATGCTCTGTGATCTTTGTATGTAGACCCCAAATGGAGAGATAAGTCTTCAAAAAATCCTCCAATGATTCCTATAGAGAAAGTTAAACCAACTTTTTAAAGGGGTGAACATAGGCCTTCACCCACCACCAACTTTTCTGAATACCCATGAGATATTCCCTTTTCTTCATCTTCACCTCCTCAGGTATGAACCATCAGATAAAGAAAGAATTTAAAATTTCCTCCTTCATCTTGACTTGCAATGATGGTGAGATGAACAAATCTCATTCTTCAAAATCTAGACCTTCAAACATACCCAATACAACATGAACTCTGACAGCTTCAGGAGTTCCCAATGTCGAGAAGACGTGCTAAACCTCTTCAATCAACCTCATCAGTTCCTCTAATGGACCTCGATCCCCATGAAGGAGAGGTAAAATTTTAGAATAATTAGAAATTGGGAATGACTCATCAGACAAAGTGGAAATATTTCTGGGTGGTAATTTTTGAACAAAAAAAGAAACATGACACCAAATCAAACATCAATCTGAAACATAATCGAGGATAATATCTCAAGTTAAAAAAATTCTGATAATCTAAGAACATAAAAGCATAATAAAAACATCTCTTTTCAAAAGTCGCCATTTTCATTTAAATTTCAAAACTACCTTCTTCCATGTTCACTTTTCCAAATTCAAAAAACAGCTTTTTAAACCAAATTTCAACTTAAAAAATCATTTCCCTTTTCAAAATCACCTTATTTTAAGGCTATTTTCTTAACAAAAAATCACTATACACAAAAAACATCCACTCCTCAGAGAGAAATGAATTTTTTAGAATCTTTAACTTTCAATAACTCACCCATGGGATCCTATGAACCATCACATGTGTGTCCATCCATTTCTATCTACACGTTCCATCATGAACTTTCCACACACATACCACCACATGTGAAAATGATCATAATGAATACCATGGGTAACACCAAGACATTTACAAACAAATTCCAAACAAGCACCAAATTTTCAAACCAATGAAATTTGACTTTTAAATCCCATTTTAATTATTTAAAGACATTAGGAAGAATCATTCCCATTTCAAAATGATTTTCCTCTCCAAAATCACACTTACACCAACTAAAATGTAGAAAAAGCACGACTTAGACCAAAATATTAGAAGGGGGTTCTAGAAGTGATGATTAACCCAACGACATGGTAATGAGAAACCCCCCAAGTAAGAGTCAACAAGTAGGAGGATCTTAAAAAAAATAATTGGACTACATATGGTTTACTAATCCGTTAAAAATCATGAAATAACACCAACTTTCCTCCATTGTAATTCCTAAAAAAACTAACTAAGACAAGAAAATGAATCAATTCCCAAAATACCCCTATTAACTCAAGTTTTATCACGAGTGGTGGTGATCATGAACTAACCGATGAATACCACATGATCCCTGATAATCCTAATCCCTAACTATTGTACACCCCAGATAAAAAGGGCCTTTTTTGATACCATTTTTTCATTAACCAACCCGGGTCAACCATGAACTGGTCACCCGAGTTGGTCTGTGGCATGGCCCGAAGGGTGTTCCCAATCCCAATGAGCAAGAAAATAGCTCGAGATACCAAATTAAAAAAGTCTGGAATGATTTTGTCCCATAAAGAAATGAAAGATAATGTCATGCAACCAAACAGACCTTCATGTGACCTTGGTGGTCACCACCTAACAGAGGAACCATACTAACTACATGAGATATCTAAAAACTAGAACTTGAAACTGAAAAGATAAAGTTTTCATGAGTACTTAAATTATCAGAAATAATGACAAAGAAAAACCACATAATCCAGGTATTTTACTTTCCCTAAAAAATCCATTAGCACTAGTTTAAAAATATAGTTATAAAAAAGGTTTTCACACTTTAATAAAAAAAAATTCTTTTTTTAAAAAAACCCACACCATACTTCCATTTTTAAAAGACGATATTTCCACTTGAAACTATATTCCAAACCCAAATATATAGGGCTATTTTTAAAAATAAATAAGATAACATCATACTAGGAAAAAATAAGTGTAGAACAATACAAACAACAAGAAATAAAAAGTAATTATGGGTGACCCTAAACATCCCTAGAAGACTGCGAGATGTACTCTGTTCGGAACCAGCTACCGGTGTAGAGGGAAGACCCTAAGTCTACAACTAACCGTCCTCCCTAAAGTATAAAATCGAGTGGCACATCCCACCTAGCCTATATGCTTTCAAGGGGGTACCAAACCATCTAACCGGGGTTGGTAAACAACTATCACTCGATCCCCTAAATGATGCCTAGGAACCCATGGTAATAATAAAGTGTGTAAGTGGGAGGCCCTCACATGCGTGACTCACCTTAACTTCCACCACCACACTTTCCTACCCCAAACATGGACATCAAATATACAATAACCCATAAAGGGAAATCCTAGATAGGGGTGCCCACTATATAAATACACACATCACATCACACATGGTTCCAACCAAGTCATCACACAGATAATACCATAAATCATTTCATAGAAAATTTTGATGTTCCAATCAGGTGATAACCTTTTAAAAACACATCCAATTTACAAACCCAATGTAATGTTCCAATAGGGAATTCAGTACTATCAAACCCAAGACACCACAAAATATTTCCAAATCATTTCCAAAAACACCTAATACCACTTTCATGTTAACAAATCCAAAAAGGACCTTATGATTTCTATATATCATCTCCATTAAAAAATTATTCCCAAAACTTGAGTAAAACATTCCACTATATAAAATATACCAAATAAGACC
This sequence comes from Viscum album, assembly GCA_963277665.1. Classification (NCBI taxonomy): domain Eukaryota; kingdom Viridiplantae; phylum Streptophyta; class Magnoliopsida; order Santalales; family Viscaceae; genus Viscum; species Viscum album. The sequence goes on along the minus strand of OY728121.1, from coordinate 1,397,616,929 downwards.
AATTCCAACCACACACCCGTAGAAAAAATCAATTTTCAAATAGTTCAAACACTAAAAAGGAACTTTTTAATCCACTTTTTGAAATCACACACAAAGAAACCAAAACACCACTTGAGAAACAAAGGATCATGAAAACATCACTTTGAGGTGGAATCTTCACTTATGTTCACATCATTGTGTGAACTGTGTGAACCCATTAATGCGCCATCATCCAATGACAGTCTCTAAATCTCCATGTAAACATCCACAAACCATTTTCAAACCTCCAATTGACTTTAGAACAAAACCCAACCATTATAAAAAATTGAGAGGGCATAAATAACCTTCCATTAAAGCCATAAGAAACCTTTTAAGAACTAGTTTTCTAAAAAAACACAATTTTATTTCTAAGACAACACCACCCCAATTATTAAGTCATAAAAGCCATCCAAATCACTCATCCTTCAAAGTCTGTGCACTAAATCAAATTTACCCAAAACGAAATAAAGTAGAAATATAACAAAAATGCTCAATTTCACTTTTAAAGAACACATAAATTTTTATCAAATTAAATGGGTACAAAAATACCTAGGCATTATCAAATAATCATTTCAATGTCTATTTTTAACAAATAATACAAACTTGAAAACACTATAAAAAAATAATTAAGTTCATTACAAAGGTGCGTATCATATACAAAAGTTATAAAAACCGAATTTGGAATATAATTAAATACATTTTACACATATATACAAAGAAATCATTGAAGATTCACATCCAAATCTATTTTTGACATGTTATAAAAATCTATAAACACCAAAATATAGTAATTAAGAAGACTAAAAATCTGAAAATCATGTTTTAAAAAATAATTGGATGAATGCAAGTTTCAACGTGATGCTTCAGAAGAGAAAATAATGGAGACACCTACCTCAAACACATGTAGACACAAAGATGCTTCAATGGAAGGAATAACCAAGCCTCATGGTCCCTTCTTACACCCTAAAATTCTATAAAATCTAGTTACAAACAAACCCTAACATCTAGGGTTCCACTATGGGATGAAACCCCGAAATGCAATGGAAATCTCACAAGAGCGGGTGGGGGGGGGGAGAGGATCCACTTGCTAGAGAAAAGTGTGGTGCAAGTGGGGTTGCGCACCAGAGAGGAAGGGACCACATGGGGGAAGAGGTGGCAACCAAAGGTGGTATCTAGAGGAGAGTGGCATGCCGGATAGAGGTGTGTTTAGGGGGGGTCATGCTGCTGGCTTTTGAAGTATAGGGAGGCGGTGCAAGGGGGAAGATCAAGGAGGATATGCAGTTTAAGGGGACCGTTCAAGGTGGATAGGTGGAACAAGGGGAGGTCTCATAAGAAGGAGAGAGCAGTGGGTGGGGGTGTGATTAGTGGAAGTGTAGGGGAAATGGGAATACTGTTTTTAACCTTAATTATTATATTTTTTGATATTAATATTATTATTTATAATCATTATAATAATAATAATAAATATATATATAATTGTAATAATTATATTAATATTCTTAATAAAAATAAAAATAATAAATAATAATAATAATAATAATAATAATACTATTAACATCATCATTATTATTATCATTAGTCATTATTTTATTTTTATTTTATTTTTAATATAATTATATTATTTTTAGACACAGAGAAGTCCACATGGTTTGGATACATGGTCTACCAGACTGTACACCAACCGTGTGCTCGCCAAAAACTCACTTGAAAGATAAAAAATATGAAAATTTTACATGGGAATCAATGAAAACCTCAAAACGAAAAATTCAAGACCAAGAAAAGTATATAATAAGGGAGTATCCAAGGTTGGGGTGTGACACTGGTCATGGGTAAGAGAAACTAATAATTTTTGTAAACATGTTCATTTATGCTTACCAACCTTGAACTCTATCCCCCAATGGTTAATGATATATCTTGTAAAGGATAAAAAGGCTCATAGACAGGAGCATGTGTAGATTCTTCCCTTAGAGTTTGTGTATGCTCTATATAGATGCATGTGATGGATCATTTTTTATCTATTATTATCTTAAAAATCAATGTTACAATCAATTTTTACACTGATATACATATCTAACTATTATAAACACATATATTAGATACTAAAATTCAGATTTTATGTACTTACAAATGTCCTTAGAACATTAATGAGAGATGAAATGACATAAATTAATGAATGAAAAATAAAAAATGGTGCATGAATAGTAAAAATCCTCTATCATATAATACCATTTTTATATAAAAAATAATATTCTTTTAATATATAAAAAATCATCCCACAAAAATTAAACTAAACTAACCACATTTTTATTCATATTTTTTTAATTGGTTAACTAAAATTCTAACAAAATTAATGGGAGATGGAAAGATATAAAATAATGAAAAAAAATCCAAAAATGGCGGATGATTAGTAAAAATTATCCAACATAGTAAATAATTTTTTCACAATAAAATAATAATTTTTTATTATACTATTTTATACAATATTTCTAATTTTATTTAACATATTGGAATTAAAAGAGTTATCTTTTTAAAAATAAGTAAATAGATATGTTATGTAAGTGTAAAAATGAAAAAAATAAAAAAACTGAAATAATATATACAAAAAATAACTTCTTAGTAACAATACATGTTTTAATTATTAAAATATATCTAAAATGTCCAAAATTTTATAGAACATAAAAATGTAAAATATAAATAGACATATGTTACTATTATATTATGAATATACTAAATAATGGGTTTCCCAAACTCCTTTTCCAGGATCATTCTGTCTGAAAAACCATACATACATTGTGATTATCAATATTATATGTTAATTTTACCATGGAAGTAGAGGTCTCATGTAAATAACATATTCGTTATGTCTATCATCACCACCATACTATTTTTCCTTGAAACAATAGACCATTGCATATCGGGTTGATAAAAAACAATGAATATTTGTTTTTCATGTGTTTCCAAGATAAAAGATCATCTGTGTATTCCAATATATTTATATTAACTAGTTTCATTCCAAATTCATCTTTTTTAAAACTGTTCCTAATGATAAAGCAATTTCAGAGAAATAATAGAATTCAAAATTTAATAGAATCTACCTCTAATATTTCGTTAATAACAATATAATATGGACTTGATGTAAAGATTGGTTTTTTTGTATTTGAAAATTGAAAAATGAATTACTTATATGAACATCAATACACTAATATTTTGAACTTCACATATATTATACTGATATTTCATTTTAAATGTATAACTATTAATATCATACCCAAATAATGTTATAAAATTTATACTTAGACTACCCACTAACCATATCAGTATTTTTGATGCATTTAATCTACCAATAAGGATCTCTTTAAACCATATAAAAATATTTTTCTATGCTCATTCAAAATCCACATATCTTTCTTCTTTAAATAACATTATTTTTAAAACATTAACATGCTATGTTATATATTGCTTAGAATCATCTATTTTATTCAATATGTCTAAATGTACATTCATTATTTGTTCACCTATCATTGATTTTACTTTCAATCCACAAATCCACTTTCCCCAAAAATTGACTCTTTCATGGAGAGAGATATGAAAACCTATGTGCTCTATGAAAAACGAGTAGCCTATAAAAAACTATGAGACCTATTCATAAATATACTTCTCAATAATGAAAACTTTAGGTAAATATGGAATCTTAATATACCCCTTCAATATCTTCATATACCATTCAAAAGGAAACATCCAATGTATTTATGTAGGTCTTTGAAACATTATTTATTTCACTTAATGATCCATGATATCAAAAAAATACAAAATAAAATACATTTCCTATTGACACAGTTTATAAACCACTTTATTCTCGAAATTGTTCAAAGCATTCAGATCAATCACTTTATTAAAAATTCAATTGAAAAAATAACACACCTCTATGATAGTCATTCTGACATGGATAGGAAATATTAAATGCAATGAAATCAATAGAATTTGTTGCATCATTACCTAAAAATCATTAGATTTCATAACTATTAATATGAAATCCTTCAAATAGAATTTTTTATATATTAAGAATAACTTTGTGGAACTTTGATATCATGATGACATTGAAAATATATTATTTTATCTCTCTTGGATAATGGATGAAAAACCATAGGAAGGAATTTTTTCCTTCTATACAGAATGTGAGATAACTCTGAACATATTCCTATTGGGGGTAAGTATGATATTGAATTCAACCAATATTTAGTCTTTCAGTTAAAATCTAAATATTTTCCAATCAATATGTCACAAATATCATTCTACAGATTCAAGACAACAATGTTATGTTTGGACTCATGATATCTCAAATATTTTAGCTCAAAAAATATTGACCTTTTCTTCCAATTATTTCTATCATTACTAGATTTTTGTGTCTCTCGGAATGTCAGATCACTTTTTTCACCCTCTTCAAATACTGATTAGTGAAGAAAGGTTTTTTGAAGAATATAAAATTATTTTGAGCTATTTAATTAATTTTTAAATCTTGGATTAGAGTAATCTATATAAAAAAACCATCATGGACCCATTTATACTGTTTTTATCCCATGTTGCAGTTGTTAATACGAATTCTGATGATCATAAATTAGAAAAGATTTTTTCCCCTTAACACTAATCCAAACAAATTTCAATATATTGGGAATTCATTTATTATTAAAATAATCATTGAATGTTTATGAAAATATTCTATTTGTTAATAATCATACACCCTAATACGTCCCCTCAATAAAAGTTTCAAATAATCAATTAATGGCAACAAGAACAAATTAATATCATTTTCAGGCTATTTTTGTCAAGATTTCATTAAACTAAACATGAAATATTTTTAGTTCATTCAATATTCAAGAGATAAATTTTAAATTACCAATAACATAACACATGAACTATATGTGCATAAGGATTTGATATGGATTCATTCCATCTATGAATTTTACAAGTTTGATATTTCTAACTTCATTTCCCAATGTGGGAAACCTTAGATCAATTTTCATCCACTGTAGACAATCACCTGGATACCGCAATTTTCCATCACATGATCTCTCATATATATGCCATTTTAATATTTATTCATCATTTTAATTTTAAAATAAATGTTTTTAATGAGGAATTATAGGATGTTAAAAAAATAACTTGGAAGAGGTCTCTGTAACTACTAAATTTACTAATGATTTTTCTTTCAATTTATACCATTCTATCCCATATTTATAACACCATGATTGAAATTCATAATACTTCTTATATATCAAAAAATAATTTAAGAAGACATACATTTTCTTATACCCAAATCCCACCAGGAATAATATTTTAAACTCTTTATAATGTGAATATGAAAGTTCGTTGTATTCAGGAAGAATGTATTTCAATAAATATTGTAACAATGTAAAACTATTGTCAATTCATCCGTTTTTTCCTTCATGTTAATAGACCATAACATTGTTGATAAAATCGTAAATTCTTGTATAACCTAGATACAATTATTTTTTGAGATCACCATATAGACACTTAGTTTTCGGTTCTTTCATAGTTTTCACTACTTAAATATCACGTATATTTTCTTTAATTTGATCAAACTTTTCATCATGTAATTCATCATCATCAATACATCTATAGTGTTTCCCAATTTCACCATACTAAATCTGAGGGTTGTAGCTAGAATTAAAAACCACGATAAAATAAATGATATGTGATCTCAATAATTTTCAAATTCTACAAATTTATTCATTATAGGCATGGACATAAAAATTTATTTATTGTTTGGATATTTTTTTTGCATCTTCCCAAAAAACATTAACACATCCCTCATATTAATTAATTATTCAAAGTTATGTAATCCCACTTTGACTCATTATTATCTATAAAAAATTTAAAAAACAAATATATTTTCAACTAAATATATTAGTGATAAAAGTGAGTTAGAGGGGGGATAATAGATTATTTTGATGATAATTAAGAAGACATATTCTTGGATTTATTAATCAATAAAATAATGCTATGATTTTTAATTATATTTAATATTATGTTAATAATGTTAGTAACATTGGAGAAGAAATTGATTATTATTTGAATTAAAATAGATTATGTATATAGTTATTTTAATAAGTAGTAGTTTCCTGCAAAACAAGATGGAGGTTGAAGATTAGACACCCACCATGAAAAAAAATCTTACATTAACAGTAACTCTAATGAAATTTCAAACACAAATCTATGTGAATAATAAAAAATATTGGAAGAAAATATTAACAATAAATTAGCTAATTTCTTATAAAATATTAAATATAAATGATTTAATTTTTCTTGTGAATATATATGAAATATTCCTTCTTCATACCTGTATAAAAAAATTAACTCATTAATAAAAAGTATAATATTTATGTAAAGATTATTTTTCAAATGATCCATAATATGTATGCTTAAATACAAATATATTTCCTTGATTAACAAATAAAAATTAACTTTCTAAATATTAAATAACATAAAATATAATTATTAGTAAGTCTATAAGCCTCAAATTTAGAAAAATAAATATTTACACCATAATCAGACATTACATTTTCTAAAAGTAAATAATTTGATAATTTAATTAATGTACCTCTATAAATATCCATTAACAAGGTAAATGTTTTTAATATTTATAAAAACATTTTGTTTATTAAAAATAACTATATTTAGGGAAATAATATTCTATGGAACCTTTATATGATTTGGAAATATCATATTTTTTTTATTGGAATAGTTATAATAATTCAATTATGTTTCATTTTAGTTCTCAATCATTTATATGTTAGAAAACCAAAGAAGAATTTACATGGATTATAATTTGACATGGTATCAAATGAAGATAAATGGATCATCTGATAAAAAATATATTTGCATTGGTGAAGAGAATAAAAAAAATCCATTGATAAAAAATATATTATCACCAAAGGATACGATTCAAGGAAGAAGACAAAATAAACATGCATCAATTAAAACATACCTGGATGCATAAATAAACAAAAAAATAAACACTAACTAAAAATATAAATAAGATATGAGATGATTAAGGATACAAAGACAAATGAATATGGTGAAGAGAGATTATAAGTAGAGATAAACTATAAGTAAGGGTTAATGAAGCTATTAATGCATGATTTTAGTGCACTAGTATCAATCAAATAAAGGTTTAGAGCTTTAGAGTGAGAGAAATGAGACTATGGTCTTGAGAAAAGAAGATCCCGAAATGAGTCCACACGGCATTTTATAAAATTTTAAAGGGTATTTAAAATCATTTATTTTATAAATGATGTGAAAAATCTATGAAAAGTTCTTTTTTTCGCATCAATTATATTATATTCTCGATGTGAAGATGCGGCGAAAATTTACTCTCTCATGCCAATTATTTAGAACCAACATGAAAAAACTATCCAAATTCGTTTTTCATATTCGTTATTATATAACTGACATGAAAAATTAGTTAAAACTGTTTTTTCATGTCTTTTCTTACACAAGTAAACTGAAAAAGAAAATATCATGGCTTCACACATCAGTTTTATATAACTAATGTGAAACATCCTATATGGTAAATTATTTTTTCACTTGTGCGAAGGAAAGAAACGAGTTTCATGATCATATCATAAGGCATACCCAAAGGGTGTGTCATAATGGTATCCATAAAAGAGGGGATTAAATAAGTTCTATGCAATAAAAAAATAAAAAAATAATATACCATGAATAATAATTTCCAACTAAATTGAATACATGATAAATATTGTTTATGAAACTTTAGAAATGCACCACTTTAGTGCAGTTTATGGGAAAATATTAAAGATAATTTAAAGAGGAAAAAGGAATAATGGTTTCCATAAAACTAAAAATGAAGTAATATTTTTTCCTTATAATGTTTTTAGAAAATATTGTTGGATTAAAACATTTATGGAGTGTACATGAAAATGTGTAAGAAACATAGATGTTCCCTTTAACCGGGTTGCTTTTTGGGAGGGATCGACGTAAGAAACTTTTAAGACACGTATTTAACCAAAAATAAATATGAATTAAGAATGATAAATATGTTTATACCATATAAACATAATTTATAATAATTTCGTAATACGAATGAAGAAATACTTTGGGGTAAAGAAATAGAAAAGATAACCTAGAGGAAAAAATTGAGGTTCGAAGAGATCCATTACCTTATGTCAGAATGTATTATGCATTAGCACTTAATACCCTAGATAATAAAACTATATTCTTTAATTGATTATCTAAGAACCTATTACACATGTATTTTATTTTTTATAATTTTATTAAGCTCATTTATGACCTCTTTGATGAGTTATAAATATCCCTTTCTTCATTCTGGGTGCGTTCATTTCATGGTTTCATGATTGCTTAACTTGTATATAATTATGGATGTTCTTTTAGAGTGAAAATAAAACAATAGAAGTGAAATTAAATTGTAATTATGAAATTACACAAGTTTATATGGTTCTACATATCCTATTTTATCCTAACATGAGGATGATTCATTTGATAAAAGATTACTAATAAAATTTTTGTTTATTTTTGTGGTTTTTCCAACCATCATAAACTAGTTTCATTTTATTTAATATAATGGCCATATATTAATTACATAATGTGAGAAAATATGTAATATATATATATATATATGTCATTTTACATAATTATATGTGAATTTAAACATTCCGAGAATGCGTAAATGAAAACACATAGTCCACGAAAGTGGTGAATCGACTTACCACGAATGATGTTTTCTTTTTAAAGAATAAAAAGATAATAAAAAATATTTGATAATGGATATTCTATTAACACAATAAAATTAATAAATAAATATGATAGTGGAGTTATCTTGAATCTTTGGATAGGGGTGAGGATAAAGTTTAATAGAGAAATAATTTTAAAGTCAAAGATGCATGATTTTACCTCTTGAATATCGTCTTATTGAGAACCTCCTTAAGGAACATGGACTAAACATCCATTTTTAGCTGAGAAATAGATATTTTCTTGAGATAATATATTTCTCTCTTTGAAAAGTAATAAAAGGGAGAAGGTTTTCAGGGATGTTTACCATCTTTAAATGGATATAGATCAATTGTTTTCATTGACTCCAAACTGTATTGATGAGGATGAAATAAATTGATTGGAGGGGAAGGATTTTAGAGAACTCATCTTGAAAAAATATTTTCTACATGGGAAACATCCAGATATAGAAGGATAATTCATGAGTCTTGAAAAAATATAGGATTAAAATATTTATAAGTATAGTGCCAAATTTAAAAGGTTATAAGGAATGTTTCCGAACACATATGTAATACAAAGAGAAATATTGGATGTTTTTTATGGGATTAACACAATCCTTCTAAGGATTCTAGTTTCCAAAACCCACTAACCATAAAAGTATATTGTATCATGTGCAATAAATAAGAACAAATAATTTTCCAAGTCTTATGAATTCGAAGAGAGTGAAAGATATGAAGTGTGATTTTGACCATGGTGGAAAAGAGAATATGGAAAAGTGGAAAAGGGTTGGGTAGAATATTCAACTTTTAATAATTGTGAAAAAATAATGTAACATTCTTATTAGTAATGGGAGTTTTCTATAATTTTGGAAAAATGAAAACTCTCTCATGATTTCGAGGGAAATAAACAATCTTTCAATGTGAAATGAATCAAATATAAGTATATGAGACACTATAAAAATGATTATCTTTGGGTTCAAGGGAAATTTATCTAAAAAAGGAAAAGGGAGTAATGCCAAGACTATATGATAAAAAAACCGAGGTCAGTTTTCCCTAATGATGTGTTGTAGAGTGATTTAATCATATCCACAAGTTTAGATAATAACTTATTTGATTCTAGATCTTCACAAACCGTTCTATATTCCTTGTTTTCAAATAAAACTTGATATTTCACTAGTTCATTAAGATGAGAGTTATAATTTAATACTCTTATAGGAAGTATCACGACAATAAGGACATGTTAGTCTGTTCCTATTATGACACATAAATGTGCCATATTTTTTAACTTAATTATTATTACTATGGATGATTTTTACATAATAAATAGTATATAATGGTTTTCAATGTATAGTTAAAAATTTTATTACAAATATAGGGAGTTAATTATTCATGAATATGATGTAAGATTCCTTATATTTAGAGGGGATAATTCACCATCTAAGTTATATCAATATCTACCTCAATTAGCTCTTCTTAATGAGATCCTTGTGGAAGAAGAGAAAAAAAAATGTACCGATGGAAAATTTTATCTTAAAGTTTTGGATGTACCTATTGTGCAATAATATATTGATTTATTTCATAAGGAATTACCGAGAAATCCATTAGAATGTGAAGCTTATTTTTCTATTGAATTAATCCATGATAAAAGAAAAATATCAAAATCTCTCTATAGAATGGACATTATAAAATTATTGGAGTATAATAAACACTTAGAGTATTTGTGTGATATGGGATTTATACACCTCAGTGTTTCTCCAAGGAGTGTCTTAGTGATTTTTTTCAATAATAAAGATAGATCTATGATTTTTTAAATCAATTATTGAGAAATAAATATTATTATGATAAATAAAATGTATCCTCCACCAAAAAATGTTGACTTATTTGATCAAATTCATAGTGCTCAATATTTATCAAAGATTAAACTTTATTATGGGTATTATAAATTTCTAGTAAATATGTAACATATTTTGAAGCCATCATTCTATATGAGGTATGACATTACAAATAAATATTATTGTGATTTGGTTTTAATAATTTACTATATAATTAATAGATCTAATGAATAAATTATTCATGGAATATCTTGATAATTATTTTATTATATTTATTGAAGATATCTTGATGCACTATTAGAGCTACAAGGACCATGAATATTACTTTTGGATCATTCATGAGACTCTTAAAATAAAAGAGCTATACATGAAATTTAGAAAATGTGAATTTTGGCTTTAGAATGTTTATTTTTGGGGCCAAATTGTCTCCTAGGATAGAATCAAAACTATTTCGATGAAGAAAATGGTAGTCCAAGAATATCATACACCAACAAAAATAACTAAGGTATTTAGTTTCATTGGTTTGGCATGTTAATATTAGAGATTTATTCAAAATTTTTGGTATTTAGCTAATCCATTAACCTAGATTATTTTTAAAAGGGTTATGTTTGTATGGAAAAAGGAATAAGAATAATGTTTCAAAAAATATAAGAGGTGATCGGTAAATGAACCATTTTTAATCAATAATTAAGAAATGATGGGTTCATAATATGTAGTGATGTGTTAAAGAAGGGAATTGGTTGGGTCCTTATTAATAATGACGAAAAATATCCAACCCACAATCCCGAGTAGGTAGCCGTAATATTGAATTTGAAGATATGGAGACATTAGCTATATCATGAAATGTTTGAGATATATATAGATGAAAAGATCTTTGCATACATCTTTTCACAGAAAGAGCTCAACATGATGAAAAGGTACTAGCTCAATCCAATCAAGGACTATGATCTCTCAATACACTACAACCTAGGTAAGGAAAATAAGTTAGTAGATGCATTGAGAAAAAAATATCATAGTGTCTTTTTGAATATGAGGATCGAAAGGGATAATATTCCCATTGATTTGGTAAATACAGATCTCAGAATCATTATGGAAGGTGAAATATCATTACTTTTTCAAAGGATTTATAAACCATTGTTTCTGTAAAAGTTAAAAATTTCTCACCATGATGATGAGAAATTTCAGAAGAAAATTTAAGGCTTGAATTTAGGAAATTGGTATATTTTGTCAATAAATATGATGTTATGAAATTTGTAACGAGTCTATGTGTTCCAGAAATATATAATATGAAAATGGAATCATTGGATTATGCTCATTTCTCGAACTTCTCTATGCACCGTGGTAGTATCAAGATGACTAAAGATTTTAAGAAATAATTTTATTTTGGTTACATGAAGAAGGAAATTTATTATCATATATCATGATGTTAGATTTTTCATCCAGTGAATGTTGAGATAAAACACCCTAAAGGATTCATGAAACCTATACCTATTCCTACATGAATATGAGATGATATTACTTTGGACCTTGTACCTAGATTACCAAAGACTCCTAGAAATAATGATGCAATATTGGTTATTTTTGTTTGTGAAATCTACCCATTTCTTTGATATAAGAAGAATATTTACCTCTTGAGAACCTTGAATAGATATGTATTGATGGGTTTGAAAGACATCATGGCTCTTATATTTTAATTATTTTTGATCATTATCCACTATTTACATCGATATTCTTAAGGATTCTTCAAAAGGATGTTAATACTAAGATTAATTTGAGAACCTCTTATCACCCTCAAACTGATGGACAAGCTAAAAGAACCATTCAAACATTAAAATACAAGTTGATTTCATGATCTTTATACTTTCACGGTATATGGGATTATTATTTACCTATGGTATAGTTCACCTATAACAATATCATCCATTAAAGTATTAAAATGGAATAATATGAAGCATTATAGTGAAAGATATGTCATACTCAAACATGTTGGGATAAAGTTGGTGAAAGGAATTTTGTAGGAGCATAACTTCTAGGGGAGACAATGGTAAAGGTAAAGACTATTAAAACCCATATCAAACCATATCAAAGAAGAAAAAAAATATGCAGATAATTGGAGGAATAATTTGGCATTTAAAGTGGGATATTATGTTTTTTAAATTATCTCCATGAAATAGTATTATATGGTTCAATAAGGAAGGTAAATTGAGACCTCAGTAAATTATAAGTTTTAAAATCCAGGAAATTTTTGGATATGTTGCCCACTATTTGGAAATTATACCATGTCTATCTAAAGTAAAAGATGTGTTTCATATATCATTATTAAAGAAGTAGATGCCAAATCCAATTCATTTTATCACCCCTAAAGAAATAAAATTGGAAACAGATCTATACTATCGTGAATTTCAATACAGATTATATACTCTGGGGAAGAAGTTTCGAGGAATTATACATCCCAGATATAAAAGGTACATTAGGGGAATAAAACTTTTGAAAAGGAAACATGGGAACTTGAAGTGATTACAATAAAGAAAAACACAAATCTATTCATGAGATGACATTTTGGAAATTGAAAGGATGAAATTTTTTATTGGAGGGTAGAATATAACAGCCTAAGACTTTATGATATATTTATTCTTAAATAAATTCATTCTCTTTGATAGCTTTTGGTATAGGAAACCTCGAGTCTAAATGAACGGTAAAATAGTATTCTATTATTGCTTTGTTGTTAAATTGGTTAGTATGAATATGATTTTTTTTTTAAAATTATATGTTTTACAAATTTAAAAATACATTCAATGGTTATATATTTATTAGAAATAAAATAAGTATAATTTGAAAGAAAAGGAAATGTTTTTTTGAAAAACAGTATTTTTCTAAATAGAGGTTTAATTGTGCTAGGTGTACATATTGTTAAATTAATTTTTTTTCCAAATTTAAAAAATTTTCTTCAAATAATGAAAATAATATTTGAAATAAAAAATTTAAAAATTATATTATAGTGAATTCATCAAAATTTTATAAATGGATTAATTTTTTAATGAGTATTGAAAATATCAGTTTTTATTGAAAACATACTTATCATTTAAAAAGTGTAAAATTTACATTTTGATTGAAAATTGTTTTAAAAGTAGAATTTGGTAAATTATATTATAATAAATACAATTTAGGTTATTAAAATAAAATTAATTTTTATTTTTAATATCAAAACATTCTATACTTCTGTGAATTTTCTATTTGGAAAATCACTTTTTCATCACATCAATGTGTTAAATATTGAATTAAAATTTTCAATTTATATGAATTTAATTTTATAAAAAATGATTCTATATTTTTAATTAAAATAATTAATATTATATAATAAGGTTAAATTATTTTTAGGTCATAATGAATAGTAAAAATGAAAAAATTAACTACTGAAGTTTAGGTTAAAATTAATTTACAGGGGGGTAGACTAAAAGTATAATCATTTAAATGAACTTTAAACTTTTAAAAATTATTTTTTCTATGAGTATTTGGAAATTATATCATCCATAGTTTTATAATTATCCATTTTGGATCCTTGTGGCATCTGAAAAACATGGGTATCAAATTTTTTAAAAAACATTCCAAGTGTGTCCTCTTCCCCACTTATAAAAGGCCACCCCTATTCTATTATATTCACAATACCAATTCCTTTTGGTTCATAATATACCTATGAAATTATCTTTATAAAATACCTCACCACATTATAGAGGCATATTTTGATCAGAAATATAATCTAGGAAGGCTTTAGGAATAAACCTAAAGAGGTTCCTCGAAGAATAGGTAAAGTTCTCAAGCATGTGTTGTCATTTTTATTCTTATTCTATGTCCTTAAAATATGATACATATCTGATAAAATAATATAAAACAAAAATCCTTTATACTAATAATTAATTATTTTAATGTAACAATATATATTCATCTCCTTTCCTATCAAATGGAAAATGAAGTTGTCAATCTTGTGTACAACGTACTACCATCTCAGGAACCAATGTAATTTTTTTCCATCAATACCTCTATAATATGGATACAATTATGGATTTTATAGATATATATAATATTTTTGATATTATTATAATTATTTAATTATACTGTCCTATACACATTCTTATCTTCCAATCCATTGTAAAATAGTAAAGTCGCTCAAGTGTACTTGTGAACTATCGCCTCCACGTAGCGATGTGAAATGTTTTCATTTTTTTACATGGTTGATAATAAAGATATATTTTATTTATATAAATGACATATTATATATAATAATGGTTTTGGAAATTTGAAAAATTATTTTTCCTTCTTATATTCCATATTTTTTAAAAACAGAAACATCATAAATTTGTACATAGGGCATACCATCTCAATGAATGATGTAGCTCATTTTCCCATCAATAACTTTTATTGACTATTAAAAGTACTTATATAATTATTATATATGATATTTATATCATTCTTAACATTCTATATATTATTTGATCTTTATCAATGTTATATTATTAAAACTATAGATCCAAAATATAAATGAAATATAGGGCAATTATCACTAGAAATAGTGATTTTAACAAAGAATTGTTAATAAATGCATCATAAAAGAATATATGTAAATCATATATATTTTTCAATATATCATTATGTTTTTAATATCTTTATAATAAATTTAAAATTATTATATAGGATGTACAAATACACATGAAGTAAATAAGACCTGAGGTAAGGGTTTCTCAACTCACTTTTACTTCCGTGAGACGTGAGCCATATTCACCAATGAGTTATTTTGTGTGGTGTATATTCTGACCCTATGATATGTTATATCATGAATCCGTTTATCTTCAACATATTTAAATTTTTTATTTAAAGGTATTTCTTTCATGGAACATAATATTCAGATGTTACCAAATTGGTAAAGGTTTATGTTACAATCTCATTGTTTATCCAGATTGTTCATGATGATGTTTATAATGATGAGATATTATAATCTATATTTGATGAAACTAATGAGATTTATTCATAACTGGGTATTCTTAGAGAATACATTTTTCCCTCATTTTATTCTCTTTAATAACACAAGAGTCCAAGTGTGTGTTTTAATGAAAATATACTTCATTTCCCACTTTGATTGAAAACTATTTTTCATCCAAATCCATATTAAAAAAATGTTTTCAGAAAGGTTTTGAAATTATCCAAATGATTGATTAAACCCATTTTAATCCAGTTTTAATTTTTTTTAAAAATATTAGTAAATTAATCTTCTAATCATTTTCCAAATAAGGTACTTTTTTTGCTTTTTGAAATAGTGTGACAAGTTTTTTTTAAACTTATATTACATATACTGAATTACATCCCTTATTGACACTTATTACTTTGTATCATTATTTTCCAGTTTACTAGAATATTTTAAAATAATTTTATTCCTAATATTTTCAAAAAATTTTGTTCTCTAAATTTATTTTCATTGAGGAAATGATATTTTACTAAAGAAATTTTTAATGGAATTTTATGATATTTATTTTTATAAATAATATAAAACCTTATTAACTTATTTGTGATTTTTAATATAGTACAATGATGCAATACTAATTATTTATATGGATGGTTTATGACCATTTTGACTATGTATGTACTGTTTTTATAGCATTCACCTCATTACTATGAATGGTTTATGAATAAATTTATTGATTGGGGAAATTATTAACATTTTTTATTCTAGTATTTGAATAATAATGTTAACATTTATTATATTTCTCCCATTTTATATGATGAATTCATTTGACTTAGTAATTGATAGGTGTGTCCTATTATAACACCTTAATGTATTAGTAGATACCAAGAGACAAACTAACTTTGTTATTTGTATGAGACCTTAGAAATTTATATGCGACATGTTCACACAAATCCTTAATGATCTAGTTATGATGTAAGACATCATGAATTCTCTCATTATGAGGTTAGTTTTTGGTGTTCCATGTAATTGTTCAATTAGTTATAATATCCATGGTTATGTTTCAAGAACATGTGTGTATTTATATTGTATTATTTTATCATCATTATTTTTACCATATTATGCTCAAGTAATTTATTAAATGAAATGTTTTTAGTTATTTAACTTTTTGTATTGATTATGCCTTATTTAGGAATGATGCCATCCTTTGTAAACATACCCATACTGAGTAATAGAACTCTCCCTTTTATTACGATTCCTTTTCCCATGATTATGGGAATTTTATTATGATTGATGTATATAGGGATATGATAAGGAAAAATATAATGTTCCCATATAAAATTTTATGTTCTGTTTTATGTTTTCAATTATTGTCTGATATTTATGCAAGTATCTAGTTTTCCAAAACTAATAAACTATTTTGTACTTCAAGATGTGATTCAATGTATCTAGTTCCAATGTAATAAAGTAACTACTAACTCTGGGATACTTGGGACATGGTCATTACATGTGTATTTCACAATTGAATTCTTTAAAAATTTCAACCATGTCCTTTACCTTATGTTAATCTATTTCTTTGTGAATATATACTTGAAACTTCTCTGATGTGTTTATATTTCAAATCCTTCACTATATAGATAGTGTCTACATATATTAAAGTAAAATATCTATAAAATAAGATAAATATAACGATTTTTATATTCATGGTCATGGGTTTTTAATTTTGTATTGCATAAGCAACAACCCTACTATTCTATATGAGGAAGCACTCCATCCCTTTCCTTAATGTATCAAACAATATATCAAATAATTATTTTCTTGATATTAATTTCAATATGGGGGAATTGATAAAAAAATTTCTTTAGTTCCCTAAATCAATCCTCACATCCCTTAGAACATGTTAATTTTACACCTTTACATGACCATTTGGTTAAAAGATTAGATAATTAGGGAAACAACTCAACAAATCACCAATTATAACCAGCTAAGCCAAGGAAACTACATATCTAGGATATATTCCTTGGTGTTGAGAATTAATTAAAATATTTTGTCTAAGTGGGGTCAATTAATATTCTATATTTTTAAATAACATGACTAAGAAAATAGACTTGTTGAATCCTATATTAAACCATTCAAAATTTCCGTTAAAGTTCTTTATCCCATAAGGGCTCAATGGTTATTCATAAATGATCTTCATAATCAAACCAGTACTTAAATTATATGAATACTTCATTGATTAATACTATAAGAAGTATATCAAGATTATCCTTGAAAATTCTATTCATTATATCCGTGAACATAGACTATTAATTAGTTAATCGAGAAGGCATTACCCTGAACAATGGATATACATAACTTATTGGGAAATCCATATTTGGCATTTCATCTTTCTTGAATCTCAATTAATGACAACTAGAATGAAGATAAATAATTGGTAATTATTATCCCCCTTGAATTTGATCACAAATATCATCAATTCATGGTAAATGATACTTTTTCTTAATAATGATGGAATTGATTCCCCTATGGTCAACAAATAATCTCATGGACTAACACTTATTATTCAAAAACAAGATAGGATCTCCACAAGGTGGAACACTAGGGTCTAAAAATCCATTTTTACTTAATTCATGCTACTGTTCTTTTAATCTCCACTTACTCCGCTGATGTCATCCTTTAAAGAGGATTAGATATGAGGTTTTCGACATAAATAATATTGATACTGAATTTTACTTCACATTCAATTTTTTTTCCTAGTATATCCATTTGTAATACATATACATTTTCTCTTATGATATATAGATTTTTTATTTTTAGGTCATTCTATTCATTTACTAGAAACTCCTCTGAGGGTTTTATTAATATATCCCACTAGATTAGGTTTTAGATAAAACTCAGGAAATTTTGTCGCTCTTCTAAATACAAGTGATTCTATATCATCCTAAAAGGTTGGGATATTCTTTTCCCAACAAAAATTTATTAAATTATACTTTAACATCCAATCCATCTCGATGATTATATCAAATTATACCTTAGTTATGATAATTGGATTAGTAAATAGTGTATGTTCATGCCTTAAAATGAGTAATTATTCACATATCTTCATTGAAATAATATATCCACTTGGTGTTATAATTGATAAATAACTTCTTAGGATGCTAGCTAAATATGTAATGTTATTAGAAAATAAGGAATTTATAAAAGAGTTCACTGATCTAGAATAAAATAGGGCATTAAGTAATTTGGAAGTGACGACAAATTCACCAACCACAACATCATTGGGAACATCTACTTCTATAGTATTAATTTTATAAGCACAACTTTGATCCACATGACTCTATTTTATTAGATTATCCATTCACTTGGGGCATTTATTTTAATAATGTCCCATAAATTTTCATTTAAATCACTATAAATTTGTGGAATCTATAATGAACCAAAATTCTATCCATGAAATTTAACGTATTATAATTTTATCATATAGTTTAAAGCACATAAATCCCATAGAGAAACCCACAAAACATTATTTTCATAAATTAAGAATGACAAATTAGTCATTAAATTAACCAATAAGTATTCTAAATAGTACACCAGGACAAAAAATATAAAATAATAGAATAAGAATAGGATAATTTAAATTATCTCAATCCACCAGAATGACTATACAGATGAACATAGCTATAAAATAAGGCATAATGTTAATAATGACATAATCATTTAAATATGAAAGTATATATTTAATAGAGATAAAATAGTAGTGAAAGAAGAATGAATGGAATAAAAGGTATTTATAGTAATTAGTGAACCCATATGACCATTATAAATCTTACCACTGGAATAACAGTATGACCGTTGGAATAGTAACTTGACTATTGGAATAGTAATATGACTGTTAAGAATATTAATCAAACTTTAATAATCATAACATCACCAATGTAAATGAAAAATAATATTTTGGCATCTTATAAAATGAAAATATGAAATATTTATATCATGGTAACATTTTTTTAAAAAAGATAAATTAAGTGTTGATAATTTTATAAGACATAACTGATTTATTTACAATTTTATAATGAATATAATGATTTAAAATAAAATTTATTTTCATGAAATGTATTAATAAATTAATATTTTGTTTTATTATAATTATAAGATAATTTTATAAGACCATAAGTAATTTTTCAAATATTCATAAAATCATTTATAATATTAAAATCATAATTTTTGTAATAAATTGGGAGTTTATTTAAAAATTAATTTTCTCATATTTGTAAAATTGTATTAATAAAAGGGATTCCATTTTTTGTAATCTGGATATCAAAAAAATGGTTAGGGTAAATTTTTTGGATTTTTCAAAAATAGTAGTTTTTTTTGTGAATAGTGAAGTAAGAGAATTTTTATTTTTTAACATTATAAGATAAATACATTAATTTTAGAATCATGGATGATGTAAGAACCAATTATTTCTAACTCAAATTCACTATTTAGTTTATATAGAAGCAATAATAAATACTATTGATATTCTTAATCTAGAATTATAAACTAATAAATATAATAATAAAACAACCCTCTCCTCACCTTATAAATACCACCCCTCACCACCCATTCACCTCACACATTATAGGACATTAATATTGAAAAATATTTTAAAAACCATATCTTCCCTATTATCCCCATTTCCATGTGCTTCTGGTCTCACCAAAAGACCAATATCTTGTCCCACAAGGGGTCGTTCAAGGAGGACATATTTTGTAGGTAACATTCTCAAACTACCTCTTCTAATTTATTTTATTATTCTACCTTCTCTTCATCTCATTATTACGTAAAATAATAATAAATATAGTATCATTTATATAATATAATTTTCAACTTCTAATGGAATATATTCTATCCAAACCTTTTCTCATCTCCTCTTATTCAAAGAAATGAAACCATTACAGAAATTACAACGATGAACCATTTCTGTAGAGAGTGAGTTTTTGTTTTCCATTACCACTTTCAAGGATGGTAAAAAAAATTATTATGGAAAAATAAGGTTTTAATAATCATATTATAATTTATTTAAAATTCTATAGCTAATATATATTAATAATATTAAATAAAACAAAATTACTTTGAGATGGTCTAAAAAACCACCAAAATAAACAAAACATTTAAAATTAATATTTTATTAAATAAATCACCCACATGTCAAAAAAATAATATATGGGACCATTGAAACTTCAATTGTTTATAAACATCATTTCATTTCACTTCTATAGTATTATTTCCATTTTAAAAGTACTTCTATAATTATACACAGGTGAACCGACAATGAAACCGTGAAATGAACACTCTTTGAACAATTCAATTGAACCTTATTACTCATCAAAATAGACGTAAAAGAAATTAATAAATTTACAATAAATAAAATATATGTGGAATATGTCCTTAATTAAGAAATTAATGAATATTATTTTATTATCCAAGACATTATGTGCAAGTGCAGAACATATTCAGATATAATTTAAGGGATCTCTCCGAACATCCATATCTCCTTTAGGTTCAGTTTATCTCCATTTCCCTAAATTAATCTCTTAATTATTCTTATATAATCTACCTATATCCTGTATTTATGTTCCAAACATACATATATATATATATATAGAGAGAGAGAGAGAGTTCAATTCACATATTTTAACTGGGTAATAATTTTTTGAAAGGTTCCTTTCTCAATTTATCTCAACAAGAAAAGATGATTAAAGGGAAATTATTTGTTTCATACACATTTTAAGGAAATCTCAATTTATTCCACCAATAGTTTCTAAAATAACTCATTTTTTCCTGAAATAGTATTTTATTTCATTTCTATTCTTATGTTAATAATTACGTCTTTATACTCTTTATGGACTCCTTAATATTATCATTTAAATAACACAAAAGTAGGACATTCATAAAGGTATATAAACATTATTATTAATGTTTTATCTTTATTTGGACATTATTATTGATGATATGTTATTATTTTTAAATTTATTATTATCCACTAATTAGTTAATCCATTATTTTGTGTATACCATTATGATAACCCCTTTGGTTATGCCTTATGATATAATTATGAAAATCTATTTCTTTAAATTGATAACCCATATGTTTTTTCCCTATGTTTTATTTATTCATATGGAACTCATATTCATGTACATGTTATTATGGGTTTTAAAAGATATTTTTCAATTTCATTGTTTAAATTTTTTTCTCATGAGATGTTATTCATGGGATTAGGGAGTAAACCTAATCCATTATGTGACTCTTCCCAACATGTGGTATCAATTGGTAGTTAGCCTTGATACATGTTTATATCATGATACATGTTTCTGTCCCATTACTAAATTTAGTTGATCATATTATTCCATGATCTAAATATCATTCCTCTATAAGTTTATTCATGTTTCATTCATTTTATGTTATCATGTTATGCCTTCTGAATCACGTGTTGTTCTTATTCTACACGGTTATTCCCTTGTTGGGATTTTTGGGTCATCCATTTTGTTTGTCTTCCTCAGGTTATCCTAAAAATACTTTGGAGATAAAATGGAGTTTTTATTTAAGTATATATATTAATACAAATATGTTTTATTATGGTTTCATGTTTTATAATTATTCACCTAGTGTTCTAAAAACATAAGGATTTTTGATCTTTGTATTATATTTGAAGGTGAATTATGTTTAAATTCATGTAATAATATATGAAAAAGGATAGGTTTTTTATAGTTGGCATCAGAGGATGATCTTGTTATTTTCAGGTATTAGGAGTAGAAAACATTTGTAAGAACCCTAGGTATAGTTCTATCACCATAGATAACCTAGATTGAATCCCATGGAACATAAGTTAAGTTATAATTTTTCATTATATGTTTATCCTTATATGTCTATGTCTTTCTTTTTATATTCCCATTAGTGAAGTATTCAAGACCCCCTTATTTTATATTTATTTCTTAGTTAATTGATGGAAATAGGAGAGTCTGTATTAACAAAAAAAAATTTAAGAAATGAAATGATTTTTCTAATGGGATTACAAACCTGATAGGAATTGGGGCTCAAACCTTCATGACTGTATTGGCTCAACTAGCTTATGTTTGGAATAATAAATTGAATCATACATTACTCAATCCTTCTCCTAATAAATATCTATTTGAGGTTGAATATTTTATGGGAAAAGAACTCATACATTTAGTAGATCATCTAATCCCATCGTTTTAGAATAATGGATTAACTACAATGGGAAAATATGCTTTATCCTCTTGTTTTATAAATAAGAAAAAGTTATACTTCCATTATATAATTTTTATGAGGAACATGATCAGTGGTGGAAACTGATGAAGAAAAAAATTCTAAATAGGAAATTAATTCTATGTAAAATAAATGATTCAAGATAATATTTTTTAATAAATTTTTTCCCCGAACTCTCCATCTTAATATGGAGGGGGAGTTCCTAAGAATGAAGTTGAAGGAAGATGAGTCTATCGAGTCATATGTGTAAAATTTCACAAGGATTTAATGATATACGTATATCTTTTTTAGGAACACTAAAATTAAGTTGGATTTTTCTTTAGTGGATTAAAGTTGAGTACTTGATAATTCATAGAGATTCAAGAATTTGATAGCTATGAGGAGATTGTATGTCATTCCCTTAAGGATGATAAGGATATTAAAGAATCTATGTGGTCTCCTCGGATTAGAGATAAAAATGGAAAAATGGAGTTTAATATGGTAGGATCAACAAATAAATCCCATGGTGGAAATAAAACATAGTATCCCACATGTCAAAATATTGGGAATATTAATTTTGAGAACTATCTTTTGGGAATAATGAGATAATTCAAATGTGGAAAGGAGTCCATCAGGCCAATCGTTGTTGAAGGGATAAGAATAATTACACTAATGGGGAAGAAGAAAAGAAGGTACATGTCAACACTCATCCTATAGTACAGTGTTTCAACTGTAAAGATGGCATACATTATGCAAGAGAATTTTATAACAGAAGGGTATTTAGATACAGTCAATGACAACGACCTCCATGAATATAAGGAAGGGTATATTATATCACTAATGATAAGGTGTATTTTGAAAATTATGTGGTGAAGAGTACACTGGTTATACAATTAATAATGTTAAATATACTATTTCAATCTAGTTCTACACATTCTTCCATATATTTCTTGTTTCATATAACTATTTAAACAACACATCAAAATATGAAGGTTGAGTTATTCTTGAGAACATTGAATGGGGAAGTTAATACTTGTAAATTATATATCTACTTCATATTCAATTTTTTTCTACTAAAAATCCTTGAAAATATCATCTTACATCCTTTAGAAGAGTTCTATTCTATATCAGGAATTGATTGATTATCTTTATCCAAATAAAAAATCAACTGTTGGGAGAGGGAGAACACTCTTAACATCATTAATAATCCTCCAATTATTTACCTATTAAATAGGAGGATGAATATACCTTGTAATATACTTCTCAATAATGGATACTATTTCCTTATGATCAATCATATCTTGCTAAAATTTTCATGATAATGGTAAGGATCATGGTTGATAAAACCCATTCTGAGGGACTACACTAATGTGTTCCTTGAATAATTACCCGGTCTTCTACATTATAGAGAGTTTTTTTTCTCAATTTAACTTATTCTAGGTTCTCTACCATTATTAATGTCTCCTTATATGATAGACACCACTAATTAGTATGAACTAAAGAATCAGTTAAAAGAGAATCTGAATAAGCAGTTTATATTCCTGAGTGCATAACTAAGGGGTGCGCTAATCCTCTTCCTAAAAAATAACGATGGGTCAATGCGCCTTAGAATTTGTTATCATGATCTCAAAAAATTATTATAAAGTAAAATTATCCCCTGACCAAGATATATGAATTGATTGATCAATAATGTGGGCTTAGTATTTCTATTAAGTGTACCTTCATTTGAGATATTACCAATTAATGGAAAAGAAGGAAGATATTCCAAAGACTACCTTTTAAATGAGGTATGGATAATATGAGATCATAGTGATACCATTCAAACTAACTAATACTCCAAAAATATTCATGGAACTTGTGAATAGAGTCTTTAAATATTACTTTGAAAAATATGGGGCTATCTTTATAGATAATATTCTCATATACTCCAAGATAGCGGAGAAGAATTTGAATATTGTTCTAAAAATTTTAGGAGAGGAGAAACTATATTCCATGTATAGATGGGAGTTCTAGATGAATGATGTATCTTTCTTATGAAATGTTATCACCTGGAGAAGGATATCTATGGACACATTTAATACAAATGAAATTGGTGAGTGGCCCATAACCACATCTGTAAGGGAGATACATAGTTTCCTAGGTCTAGCTGGGTATTACTGAAGATTTTTTAGGAACTTCTTGGGATTCTAAAACCAACTATCCAAAATAAATCATAATGGATTATATTTTTTAGGGAATACTAAATGTGAAAACATAGTCAATTAATTTAGAAAGTGACTTATCACTACACCTGTATTTAAACGACCCAAAAGTAGGAAAATATTTACGGAATTCAACGATGCATCCAAGAAGGTATTAGGTGGTGTAATAACGGAAAATGATTAAGAGATACCCTAGGACTTATGGTTGTTTAAAGTTCATGAGAAAAACTATCCCACTCCTGATCTAGATTTGGCAGTTGTGATCTTCGCATTGAAAATATGGTGGAATAATATATATGAGGATAAGTATGAGATATATTATGACCAAAAGATCCTAAAATATATATTCATAGAGAAGTAGATTAATATTTACCAGTGAATGTGGTCAGATATCATCAAGGATTATGAATTCTCAATTCACTAATATCCTGGTGAAGAATGTAAAGTGACAAATTCTCTAAGGAAAAACAATCCAGTAACTTTATCAATGATGAGAATTGATATGGATATAATATTGTTAGACATCAAAAATATGGACATAGGATTCATAAATGATATAACATCAATATTTATTTCCCAAATTTTTTCACAACCATCACTTTTAGAGATGATAAATTAGGTTCAAATAGAAGATGTGGAGATTCCAAAGAAGTTGAAAGCTATCAGAAATGTGAAATCCTTGAAGTTCAAAATTGATGAAGAAGAAGTGATAAGATTTGTGTCAGGACTATGTGTACCGTAAAATCCTGAGATAAAGAGGTATATTTTCAATTATTCACATAGATCTTCCTTCTCCATCGACCCAGGGTGCATAAAGGAACATCAATATTTACAAGAGAACTATTAGTGGTACAATATGAATAAGGTGATCACGGAATATACATAAAAGTGTCTAATATGTTAGTAAGTGAAGGATGAAAGGAAAAATTCTAATGTGATGATGAAACCATTACAGAAAACTACATGAAAATGGGAAACATCACAATGGACTTCGTCACTGGACTTTTGAGGACATCCAGAGGAAATAATGCTATATGGGTTGTTATGGATCTTCTTACAAATACTATTCACTTTATTTCAATTTCGGAGGACTTTTTAATCCATCAAATTTCATAGATAACCATATGAGAAGTAGTTATGGAATAAGGAGTACTATTTTCCATTATATTTGATTGAGATATGATATTTACCTCAATGTTCTAGAAAAGACTCCAATTTTCCCTAAACACAAAACTGAACTTCAGTATGGCTAATCATGTCCATGATGATTTATATTCTTAGAAAACTTTTCATATATTAGAAGATATATTTAGAGGATGCTCGATGGACTTAAATGGAGGATTGGGAAAATATCTTCCTCTGGCCTAATTTTCATACAATAATAGTTTCCAATGAAGAATACAAATGGAACCATATGAAGCCATTAATGGGAAGTGATTTAGAACACCTATATGCTAGGTTAAATATTGATAATGAAGATTTCTTGGACCTGAAATGGACGAGGAAATGACAGAAAAGGTGAAGAGTATTAAACAAAAAATCAGGGCTGCCCAATGTGGATGAAAAATATATGGAGGCAATCATTTATGAGACTTGGATTTGGGGGGGGGGAGATAAGGTATCCCTACAAATATCTCCATGGAAGACAACCATAAAATTTCGGATGAATGGAAATCAAAGTACTAGGTACATCAGTCCCTTATAGTTTCTTGATAGAATTGGAGCTATAGAATATTGAATAGTCCTTGCACCCACCTTGTTTCAAGAACATGATGTATTCCCAGTATCTCTATTGAGGAAGTAAATATAAGATCCTTTATATGTAATGAATTTAGAGGTGTTACACCTAGAAAATGTCGTCTCTTATGAGGGACAACCGTGTACGATCATACACCATAGGGATAATGTTCTACGCAAAAATAATACTCCCTAGATCAAAGTACTATGGAATAAACATATATAGGAAGAGATGGCATGGGAACCAGTGGAAATGATAAAGGAGAAGTAACCTTATGTTTTTTCACCTTAGTTTGTTAAAAAAAATATTGATGGTGAATTTTTATAATGGGGTAGAATGTAACGATCAAGAATTTTATCAATGAAATATATCTAATTATAATGATGTAATGTAGTATAAATAACACACAACATATAAAGAAACTGAAAAAGTATTCTCATATACAAATAATGACACATTCGTCTGAAAATAAACCAATAATTATAATAAATAAAAAAGTGGGATAATAAATAGAAAATAATATAAGATGATTCTAATAATTTTTATATGCCTGGTCCACTAGAATAACCACACTCACCAGCAATCCTATAGAAATAAATTATATAATTAACAATAAAATATTCATTTAAAAGATGAAAGTATATATATATGTGAGAGAAAATATAATTAAATTAATACTGAATGGAATAATATGTATTTATAGGATGTAGTGAACCCATATCCCAGTTAAAAATATAACGGTGGGAAAAGTGTTCTGACCATTGGAATAGTAACCTACCAGTTGAAAAAGTAATATAACCATTTGGAATAGTAATATGATTGTTAGAATAGTAACCATTCATATGGAAATGTAAAATAACATCTATGTATATTATAAAATGAAAATATTATATATTTATATCATGGTAAATAAATATTTTTAAAATAATAAATTAAGTATTGGTATTTTTGTAAAACATACATATTTTATTTGAAATTTTTTATTGAATATTATGATTTAAAATAAATTTAGTTTCATAAAATGGATTTATAAATTAATATAATGTTATATTATAATTATAAGATAATTTTATGAAACCATAAGTAATTTTTCAAAGGGTCATAAAATCGATAATAATATTAAAATCAGTATATTATTTGAATAAATGGGGTTTTATTTAAAAACTATTCTTCCCATATTTAGAAAATTATTTTGATAAAATTTATTATATTTTTAAATCTACACATTTAAAATGGTTAGGATCAATTTTTTTTGTATTTTTTCAAAAATAGTTGAATTTTATAGTGAATTGTGAAATTCGATAATTTTTAGTATTTAACATTATAATCCAAATACATAAATTTTTGATTCATAGATAATTCTAGAACCCATTATTTCAAAATAACATGCACCATTTACTATATATATTCATAAAAATAATTAGTGTTTATATTATTTAGCGAAAAGAATAAACTAATGAATATAATAATAAAAAACACCCATATCCTCTCCATATAAATACCACCCCTCACCACCCATTTTCCTCACCCATTCTATGAACATTTTCACTTTAAAAACTATTTTATAAGTTTTATTTGAAAAAAATAATTTTATATTAATGAATTTTATCCAAATTTACTTTTGTTAATTTTTTGTACTTTCTGAAAAATTTAATACTTTGATGAATAGTGAAAAATACTGTATTTTAATTAAAAATAACTTTTTCATTTAAATAATTTATAATGTTAATTAATATTTTTGAATGGTTTTAAATATTATTCAGATAATTTTTAATTTTTTAGTCTAATTTAGGTCATTTTAATCAATTTCCAGTTGACTTTGGATATAAAATCGTTTTATTCGTTTGAACATTTTCACTTTAAAAACTATTTTTCTCCTTCTGTTAATGAGATTAATTTTAAATTTATTTTATACAGTTCTATATTTTAAATTTTAAGAAATGGATTTCATATTTGGAATTATAAATTACAAATATATTAAATAGGTCCATTTTAATTTTGGATAGTAATAGTAACTTTCATATTTTTTATTTCTATGGTTATGGGTAAATTGGGTAATTAATGATAAAATTAATATTATAAGTATTATAAAAATAGCCTAATGTTAGTCAAATTTTTTTTGGGGTGAGTGAATATCGACTAAATCCATCCTTGATCCAATATTATGGAAAACCTAGATAAATTTAATTCGTTTATAGTATTTTATTCTAAGGAAAGTCAAATATGTCGTACTCATGTTTTGAATAAGTGTTAAATTTTTTATAAATGGTTATTCATATTATATCTTCAACCATAAACAGTAATTTGAAATATAAAATTTTTATCTTCATCAAGATAATTTATTTTTAGTTTTTATAATATAAATAATTAACTTAAAGGCTTGCACAATGATGATGTAGTAGTTGATTAATTAGTAGACATATCAAATAAATGTTAATAAAAATATAAAAAAAAATATAGTTTTACATAATTGATATCATACATAGATTTTATAGATTACCTATACATATTGGGAATGTATTAAGGGGTTTATTTTGAACTTAACTTGTTTTTATGATATTAGTAAAAAATTCAAATAATGAATAGTTTTGAAATTGGCAGAAATGATATTTTAAAATAAATAATATTTCCCTAAATGATATAAAATTAATAAAAATAGAAATTTAGCCAAATAGTTGTGATAATGTTTAAAATTTCAGCTGTGAACCATTTATAGTTTGTTTGGTATTTTATAGTAACTATATTAAGCTTCAAATAGTCAGAAAAACATGTTGTCATGGTAAGAGTTGGAGATTTTAAATAAGGGTTAAAATAAAAAGATAATGGTAATAATGTGACCTAAGATTGTATAATAACTATTGTATGAAAATGATTCGACCATTATTACCTTAATATCTAATTATATTTTGAGGGGAAATATTCCATGAAAACAAATATATATTAATTAAATCAAAGATAGTTAAAAAATGTTACAATATTTGTATTTAATATAATTTATGTGTTCACATTGTGAAAACATCAATATATGAATGAAAATAAATGACTATTTTGATCCTAATGAACTTATTTTAATTATAAATATTTATTTTTAATTTTTATTAATTATATAATTACCTTAATTGTTTGGAAATGACAATTTGATATTTATTTAATTAAAAGAAAAATGAAATAATTGATTTTAAAAGACTTAATTTAGATATATTAGTGATTATATCTTGTATATAATTAATTATATATATATATATAGGATTTATTAGAGATGATTCAAAATATTATATTAAAATTACCACCTTTTCATGATGTATTTAATGTCAATTTAAATTAATTGTATAAAATTTGACAGTAATGATGTTTTATTGAAATAATATTTTACTAAATTATATAAAAATCGGAAAAATTTTAAATAATCACAAAGGGGTTAAAATATGGTCTAAAATGTATTCCCCATTTTATTTACATTTAGAAATATCAAGCTCGAGAATAGCCTTTTTATATTTTAATATTTTGATGATTTCCGGAAGTGCCCCTCACCTCATTATAAAAGGGAACCTCCTCCCTCATTTCCTTACCCCAATTTGAGACATATAGCTCAACCAAAACCTTTCAATCTCTCTTCTCAACATACTTAGTTAAGTTATATAGGTTCTTATTCCTTTAAAAAGACCTACCCTAGACCACATTAGAAGTTATTAAAGTAAGTCCACTGATGAAGAGGTAATCATATTTTTGAACTCTTTGAAGTTTGTTTCTTCTTCAACATCGTTTTTATATGTTTTTTTATTTAAAAGTAATAAATAAAGTGAGATATATATATATATATATACTGTGATTTTTTTATGATTATGGGACAACCATATTCAACCTTTTATCCATCCTATGAAAAATGAAATCACTGCACGTGCGTATGTATGACTTACCATCTCCACGACGTGGTGTAAATTTTTTTCCATCACCATTTTACTTGGATTACTATAATGATGTAAATAATGGATATATATATATAATAAATATTACATGATTTTGATTTAGGAAATATTAAATTACCATTTACTTCCTTACCCTTTCGCTATTTAGGGGATGATATCATCACTCGTGCATACGCATGACCTACCCTCTGCACGATGCAATGCGATTCATTTTCCATGTTCACCATTAAATAATTATTATAAAAAAGTATATAATGAGTTAATATTATATCTATGACCTTAATATAATTACAGATATGATATAACTATATCTGATATGTTATAACTAGGACTTACATGACAAAACATGCATAGGAAAATGAAGTAGTTGACACATGAATCAAGGGTAGTAGTGAAATATTATTAACAAACGGGTAATGAAATGATATTCAATGAACATATAAGATATTAAAATTAATAAAATAATTCTGGTATAAATTAATAACATTAATTATACCATTATAAAGGGAACACACAGATACAGTGCAGGGATGGATAAACCCTAATGGGGACGACGGTATCCCCCCCTCCTCTACCAGCTGGCGGGAGGGGGGAGGATCCACGACTTCCTCGTATCGGCCAGCGGCATGACTTCCACCCCTTCACGAACCCTGTTTCAATTCCAATCTTTCCAGAGATCAATCTAGGCCCGATGGTCCATGGCATTTGGGAAGGATATCCCATGATTCCACTCTCGGTTTCAGAGTTCACAGAGGTGGAGAGCCTCCTTAACCTAACCATGGTTGCAAGATTCATGAACAAATGGCCTTCGGTGGATGCCTTTGACAGGTTTTTCATCGAATCTTGGGGGCTCCCTGAACGAGTAGTTGTAGGTCTTCTAGATAAAAGGAATTTGATGGTGTGATGCTCTTCATCAGAGTATTTCATTCGTGCACTGTCGTGTGCTCCTAGGAAATGAGGCAGCTTTCGTTTCTACTTGTTCCAGTGGAGCTATGATCTATACCTGAATCGTGACACTCCGAAAATTCCATTTTGGGTAAATCTACCTCAATTACCTCTCCTTTTCCAAAATCCTGCAATCTTACGTATGTTATGGAATTTAGTGGGTCGGTTTCTCTACGTTGATTCACGTACTGCTTCCTTGTGCCATCCGATCAACCCACGTATGTGTGTGGAGGTTGATGCATCAAGGACACCAGTTGAGTCTGTGTGGATTGAAGCTAGTGAGGAGGTAAGGTGTAAACAACTGGTGGTATTTGACCATTGGGTGGAGTTCTGCTCATCATTCCATCGTCTGGGTCACTCGGTCACCAACTGTAGGTGGGGTGTTCACCAGGGGAAGGATGCAGCGCAGGTGAGGAAAGTAGATGATGTGGAACACACCAATCAGCTAGCGAGCAATGTGGTGCATAGTAAACTAGTGGCCAAACAGGTGGAGGAACCCTATGTTCTGGCGGTTTTTGATTGGATCAAGGAGGGATTGAGGGACCGGGACATGGGTAAAACAGTGGAAAAGCGAATGGACGAACCCTCCGTGCAGTTGCCTCAAGATGAAGGTAGGAGTTTCTCTGTGAAGGATATTTTTGTTTGGACAGAAGGGGTGTTAAATGAACCCCATATCACTCCAAACCTGATTGCTTCTACGTCATGGGTCAACACTCAAGCTGTAGACAAGGGTCTAGTCCAAGACGATGTCCAGAACCATAACACTTTTGCATGTTTGGACACCAACGATCTTGTAAAGAAGGAGGGTAATGCTAAGTCCATTAAGGCTGCTTCGTATGCCGAGGCTGTGCTTACTGGTCTGGGTCCTTATAGTAAAGAGATCATTCAACAGACTGAGGTTTTGAACAGATCAAGCTCGAGGAGGGTGTCTCTAGCTGTTAAGCTGGATAATCACATTGCTGGATTGGGGGTTGAAGGCTCTGATCAGGAGGATGATCTTTCTAGGGAGGATTATGATGAAGAGTCATTTGTTCAGGCTACTAAATACAGTTATCTAGAATTCCATGACAAAGATCTCTGTATCCAACGAATGAGGAAGGGGCGGCAAGGCAGTAAGAAAGGAGGAAAGGATTACTCACATTTACCGTTACCTATGGAGACTTGATCTGCTAAAAAATCAAAAGGAAAGGAGAAGGGGAGCATTTCCAATTCTGCTGTAATGTTGATTAATTTGGAGGAGGGGGGTTATGGGGAAGCCTTCGTTCGGAGTGACTAGAATGTGGAAATTGTTTTGGAATTGCTATTTCATTCTGAAGAAGATGTGGAAGAAGAATCTATGGTGATTAATGCCTCCCCAGAGGATGCTGAGAAAATGATGGGAATGCCTATGCGGGTGGATACTAACAGTGAACAGAGTGAGTGGATAGACAAATAGAATCTAATTTTAGTAAGAGGTTTCAATGAAGAGAAGATCACACAGAAGGAATACATGCAAGTGTGGGACAAGATGGCGTCTCACTTTGAAGACCTGCTTGATGATGCACCAGTAACGCCGGTAACTTCCCTTTCCTAGAAAATTTTTAGGGATAAGGATTCTAATAGGCTAAAATTTTATTTTAACAACTATGTTTTTTTCCTTTAAGGCATGTCCTGGGTGAACTTGGGGTTTCTCACTTTTTCCATAAAAGTGTTTTTGATAATAAAAAACTTAATTTTCAGCCATTATACAGGAGGTTAAATCTTGTTTAACCAAAGGGAAGTGTGAGGTAAGGGTTTTTATCATCTCCCCTTTATTTATATGAGATATTTCTTATTCACCACTTATTTATTTTGTGTTGTGTACTACCTATTTGATATATCATATCATGAATCTATTTATCTTCATGGTATTAGTTTTTTAATTTGATAAATATTTACTTTTATGGGGCTTATGATTCAATTATTTAAAAGTGGTATGGGACACTTTTATTTAAAAATTTCTTTTTTAATTGATTATTCATTATATGAGGAATGTTTTAGACAAGTAAGATAGGGGTTGGGGACCAGTTAATGAAATCCCTTAGATGCATCAATAGTCTATTGAGATGAAATCAGTTGGAGGAAAACCCTATATGTTTATTTCCAAGAAATATCAGATGATTTTCTACCCACATACATAAACTGGAAAGAGGATTGATCATGATATAATCTAATTAGAGGATATATCTTGATAGTTTAGAAATACAAAATTCTGAATTTCCTTCATTTCAGTTGTTACTATCATGATTATTTTCACAATGACAGAATCTATGGATGCATTCTCATTCTCAATTTATTTATTACAAGGAATATGTTCTCAATTACTTACATTTCTTATCAAAGTATACTCATTGATTAAAGTTAGATTCCACTATACATTACCTTTACTAAGAATTTGAGCTCACCAATTTCTTTTATTTTGTTTTCCCTAGGATTATAAGAATTTTATTATAACTGATATAAATTTTTAATCTATGAGAATAATAGCATTCTAAAAAAAATACTTTATATTTTAGGTTTAAAATGTAATTTGAATTTAAAATATGTATCTAGTTTACCAAGACTAAAAATTTATTTGGTCATTTGGGATGCAACTTCTTTTATCTTATTCCAATTTAATAAAGAAAGAAATTGAATTTTGGATAATAGGGTTGGATTCATTACAGATTCCATAATTGTTGAGTTACAGAAACAAAAAATCTTGGTTACATAGTACTAAGTGCAGATTTGGTGCATAGTTAGTGCTACCCATGAGACCAAAAATATGCGACCAATTTTAACTAGAGCACAATTATTCCGAACCTTATGAGGGATGAAAAATGAATTTGGAGTTAGTGTAGATAGGTAGAGACACCCTCATGGTTAAGAATCCAGTTTGACTGACAATTTACTGTAATCGTGTGAGGTGTGTGTCTATTTAGACAGCGACACCATGTGGTTGGCACATGGTTAGCCAAGTTGTGTATCCAAAATGTGAAACTCAATAAAAGGTATGATATTAAAAAAGTACCCTTTCCATTTTGAATACTTCAACCTACATTTTTTTCCCCCACTCACCCAGTGCCACCATAGCAGTTATGGAGATATACCTATCCAATTAAATGTTCATTTGAAACTATTTTTTTGGGATCTAATTCAAACATAAAAAATTGTATTAGATAGGTGACATTAAGGATACTAGTTATATTTCTTATATTTTTTTCTTTTTTTGATTGGAATTCTATTTCCTTCTGAGCTCATATGTCGTTTTTCAAGGGCATTTGTTTGATTTTTAGTTTTCCCCTTTTTTCATTGACACAATGTTCAGTCTTTGATGAGTGAAGCTATATTGGTATATTGTAGGTGGTTCCTAGATTTATTATCTTTTATATGTGTGTTATGAAATTAATAATAAATAGGAATGATTGGGGTGGTTTGGGAGAGACTATTTGTTTAACCAGTTTATTTTTTATTATTATTAGAATATACCAATGGGATATTACATGTTTGTTTAAATATGTTCTAGATGGTAGGATATGGAATTTTTGGGATGATTTTCCATTATGGTTCTGTTCTATGTGCCTATTTTTTTATTTCTTTAATAATGAACTATTTCTATATGAGTCCCATGGGAATGTTTTGGGATTGACCTATGCAACTTGGAATGATGTTGATCACTATAATTGATGTGATGTAGTTTGATAGGTTAAGGTGGATTATGATGAACCATGTTTTGGTGGGGTGATGGGGTTTTCATG
Source organism: Viscum album (assembly GCA_963277665.1). Classification (NCBI taxonomy): domain Eukaryota; kingdom Viridiplantae; phylum Streptophyta; class Magnoliopsida; order Santalales; family Viscaceae; genus Viscum; species Viscum album. The sequence goes on along the minus strand of OY728121.1, from coordinate 1,397,581,547 downwards.
TGGCATTAAAGGTTTGAGGGAGGTGTGGCCTATGTATGTTGGTTTATTTATACTGAACATTATTGGATGAAAGTAGCATCAAGGTTGTTTTTACACATGGTTAAGAACCTAATGAGGTGGTTTTTATCATTATATATTGGTGGAAGAATCTATAGAATTACTGACATATGGGATGGTGATTACCATCTGAATAGGGGATGTGATCACTATGGGAAGCCGCAGGTGATGGTGTGTGAGACCATGGGATAGGGCTGAGGCTCACTGTGATATTGGGTCCACTGGGATGGGACTATGGAAGGATGAATAACATCATCCATTAGGACAATGGGATATTGATCCATTTACGATTTAAATGATGTAATTTCAATGGGCTAGGGATATATATATATATATAGTCTTGTGGTTGGGATGTCTATTGACCTGATATGTGACATATGTGGAATTTTTTGGCATGTTGTTCTGTGTAGTTTGTATATGGATGGAATACTGAGGGTTATTCAAGAATGATAGATAATGGATACATCATTCCACTCCATCATTTGTGGAAAAAGCTAAAAACAACCTTATGGTATTTGACCTAAACTAAGGTGAGTTAATTTATGATTGAGTTGATGTTGTTTATTTATGTTTTGTATAAATTGGTATAAATATGGATGTTATATAGGCACATGTATGGGTGGGAATACTGATTTTACTGCACACATTTCATGGATAACTTGCGATGCATGCAGACATTATGGTTTTGAGTTGAGGTAAGGGATTAAGCTCATGGACTAGACCTTATTATGTAGTGGTGCATTGTAGGTGGCTAGGATTAACGACTATTGGACCGTGGCTTATTCTATACCGAGATGGAGTTTGTTTTTTTACCTTTTCATATGTACTTATATGATTAGACCGTGGATGGTACTTCATGATTTTTTATGAATTTCATAGAATGCTCATACATTATCTGATGTGTACAGATGGTTTTCTTTTGGCTTGTTACTGCCTCTATTTATATTATCTTTCTTCCACATATTTTTTTAATTCCTTCCACTATGTGTTTATATTTTGACCATTATTATTATTATCATCAGAGGTTATAGTCTCCCTAATATCACATAATAGTTCATCACTCCAAGTAAGAAGACTTTAGCATATGGGGAGGCACACTTACAACCTAGTGACCCTTTGTCCAAGAGTATTGGTCAGGAGGATCCCGGGTCGGGGTGTGAAAATTGGTACCATAACAATGTATTTTTCTGTTACATTTTCTCACACTGATACAAAAAATGTGTTTAATTATGTTGGACAATATAATAGTAGAAAAAAACTGATAAATGATCCCTTTATCAGCACTAAAACAAGCACTGATAAATGTTACCTTTTATTAGTGCTAAAACAAGCACGAATAAATGATATTGTTTATCAGCACTAAAACAAGAACTGATAAATGATACCATTTATCAGTGAATTTTTTTAGCAATGATAAAGGGTTCCCTTTTTTAGTGATTTATTTTTAGCACCGATAAAGGGTCACATTATCAGCGCTTTATTTTTACAGCCCATATAGGGATCCTTTATCGGCGGGTTTTAGAACTGATAAATGTCCAAAAAATGACACAATTAAATAAATAAAAATGAGTCTATTAGGAAAATATTTACATTTTTATTAATTAAATATTTATAGTTAAAAATGAAAAAACTTATTATACTATATATAAATTATAAATACCAAAAAATAGTAAATACTAAAAATTTAGATATATGTAAAAAAATTAAACAAACAAAAAATAAAAATATGTAAATTGAGAAAAATATTAAACAATTTATTAATAAAATTATTTTTGATAGTTTAAATAAAAAATATATATTAAATATATAGATATATATATATGAAGGTATATAAATATAATTTATAAAATAAAAAATATTTATGCTTTTTATTAAACAGTAATATATTTAGTGAATAATGGTTGATAATAAAAATTAATATAAATTAAAAATACTAAATAATTGAATCGATTAATGAACATAATTGAATTCCAATGGATATTTCAATTTTATATAGATAAAAAATTTGTTATATTTATTTCACATACATAAAAGTAATTAATTCATTTTTTTATACAATGCATGCACAAAAATATTTATGCAATTAATGAAATCTTATCCAGAAACACATATAATGTTTGTGTAATTTATTAAAATTTTAGTATTCATTTTAGGATTTTATTATAAAATCACACATTTAATAAATTATGTTTTGAATTGGCAATTTTTTCATTTTATTTTTAATAATATTATAGTTAGGTATTATTTATTCCATTTTAATATGTTTTATTTTTTGGGAAATTAATTAATTTCTATTATTTATTATATACATATTTATTTACTATGATTTAATATTTTCAATATGTGTTCAATTTTATTTCATTATATATAACCATATTGTTTTAATAATTTATATATAATTAATAAAACATATCTATTTCTTCAATATTGTTAAAGTGTACTCATTTTTTATTATTCAATTTCACTCATTTTTACTTGCATGAACTTAAGATTAGATATTCATTAATAATGTTAAAAATATATATGTAAATAAATATTTATAAATAAATATATTTATAAATGTATATTTACTATATGAATACATTTTTTTTTAAAATAAATAAATATTATTTTTAAAAAAAGTTTTTATATAATTAAAAATATGTAATTATGTATATTTAAATAATTAATTTTTTTTGATAAATTTATTTAAATAATTAATATATTTACTATAATTATAATTATAATTATTTATTATATACATATTTACAATTATATATTTATATATAAATATATAAATATTATTTTTAAAAATGTATTTATATAATTATAAGTAAAAAATTATATATTTACATAATTATAAAATTATAATTATAATGTTTAAATAAATAATATATTTACGATATATATATTTATTAAATATAAATATATTTCAATTTAAATAAATATATTTAATTTTCTTATTTATAATTATAATTATAAATACTTTATCAGCTTTAGAAAAATACTGATAAGGATTCCTTTTATCATTGCGTATTAACTTAGCATTGATAAAACAGATCTTTATCCGCATTTTTTTAGAAGTGCTGATAAAATTATCGCGATCTATTTTAAGAACCCTAACAATCGTGAACTAGTTCATGGTATCCGATGCTCTCTGCAGATTCCACCTCCTATCGGTGCTCCTCGTCATCAAATATAATCTTGAATCTAGGCCAGAATCAAGGATCCTACTATTCCAACGCTCTAATGAAACCAAGGCTTGATCAAAATCCATATTTTTTGATATCTCTACTTTCCTCAGTTATCCATTGAACCTTCTCTGCCCACATTCGTGTATCCCAACAACTCTAGTTTCACTATCCTATTATAAAACATTCTAAAATTCACTGTTTTTTTGATATATTGAGGTATCTTATTCTCTGATAGCAAGTGGGTCTCCATGGGACAGTATTGGTACTGTGCGACATGAAATATATCGAAACCAAATTTGGGTCATGTTGGTGTGAGGTATAATAGTCTTGAAATACCTATACTCCATGATGTCTATGTATTTACAATCATCAAATTTCAAAAAATTCATCCATATAGTTTTCGATGTTGTCATTGGTTTGGAATATTCCATTTAAATTACATTGGACAATCTTTTTAATATTTTGACTGAGAAATTAATTTTCTATGATTTAGGGGATGTGATCAACTATACCTCTCTAAAAACATCTTTCTTAGGTGTTGATTCAACCTTAAATACAAGGTCCTTTGTGAATTATTTATCTTATACAAATAATTCTTTAACTAGCACAAATTTCAATCATTTTACTTGATAATAAACCCACACAATTTCTCAATATATACCCCCTTCATAACTCCATTGGGGAACCTAGATTGGATATCCAGTTGGTATAATTTTAGTAAAATTTTCAAAAAAATATCCAACTAATTTCAAATAGTTTACAACTGGGATATGGGAGTAAATTTATCATAAATATAAATTCCATTGATCTATGAATTCCCCCTTTCACAATGTCCATTCTTTATTTTTCACCACTTTTAAATAGTGAATGTGTTTTTTATAGAACACATATTGGGTATTGATAATGTTTCTATCTTCCTTCCTTGGGAAAGATTTCACATATCATATTTTTATTTTTCGGATCAATATCCACATGTATATATTTGATCAAATTATCATTTTTTAGCCTCTCCCAATGATTTAGGCTATACTTAGGAAAAAATGAGGTTTTTTTGTAGAGCCTTACTCCTCATTATTTTCACCAAAACTGTCCAATCACCAATAAATTTTTTTTCACTGATTCTAGGCTTTCTTGTATTTCTTGAATTTGACAACCCTTATTTATTTTCCTCACCATCAATGTCTTATTTTGAGTCTAACTCAGCCCTTTGTTCTCCCTTATATGCTACTAAATTCATCATTAATTTTCTCCCATGTTTAATTTTTATTTTAATTATTAATAGTCTCCCAATTATATTTAGTAAAAAATATCTATCAATTTTATCGTTCCATTATAGAAAAATCTCAACCCACCCTTTTTATGTCATTATTTAGTTGTCTCATATTCTAATATGTTCAATTTTTCACTACATAAAATTGATTTACTCTTTCAAACACAATTACAATAATTTTTTCCAGAATCCAAATAAAAAATGGTTCGAATATTTTTATTCCTTTTTAAAAATATAGTCATCTTTGAAATGATAACCCACTTATTAATACTTCTTAGAAATCACTTCATTTATTTCATCACACAACTAATAAACACTATGTATGTTTTACTTTAATCCATATAAAAATAGAACATTCTGTAACATTACCTTTGGATTCCAACCTTAGTAATCTCTCCTTACCATCCATGTAATTCTTAAAAATGGGTGGCATTACCCCTTTTGAAGAACACAATGGAGTATAAATTTCATCTTCATCAGTTTCATCTCCCGAATAGTTATTATTCCAATTTTTTTCTTGGGAATCATCCACCAAATCTTTTATGTTTCTTGTACTACTCTAAACATTATTCATCCTATAGATGAAAAATTCGTTGAGTATTTCAAGAAACAAAGGTGAATTTCCACAAGAGATTGAGAATGAGTTCCCAACAAAAAATTAAATGATAACTATTTGCAAGATGAGTTGACGAGGATAAAAACTATCTATAACATTAACCTTTGGATGAATTTAGAGGATAACACCTATCATTATGGAGTAATTATTTTCTTAAATTCAAATAACCATTTTGTTCAAAGTGTACTAGGATTCTTTGAAACAATAAAATGTTTGGTTTCTGTTATTAGAACTATCTATAACTTTCATCTTTGATAATGAATATCTTATATGAATTTATTTATTTATTATAAAAAATCAATATTTTATGAACCCAATATGATGGATACGAATTGAAAATGGATGCACGATAACCATTTGGAAAAATATCATAAAGATGAAGTCAAATATTTCATCTTTTTTATAATAGAGAATGCATACAACCCTTATCCAATCCTTTGGCCATGTTTATGTTGTTTTTTTGCAAGAAAAATAAGTTTTAAAGGTTTGGAATTAAAATTAATTTTTCATGGAATAGATTAGAGCTATAAATATTGGACTAAACAAGAGAAAAAACTAAATGCGCACACAAATTTAGATGATATTGCGATTTATGAATCATTTTATAAGAATATCAGTGTAAATGATCAAGGGGATTACTTGGATGAAATGAATATGTAAATTTAATATAACCTTCATGATTATCAAAATTTGTTTGAGAAGTTAAATAGCTATGGAAAGAGACCACTGTATACCTATTGGACTAAATACACAACATTTTTAGTTGTATTGAAGCCATATAATAGGAATGTTGGAAATAGATGGAGTGACACCTGCTTTACATAACTACTTGGTCTCCTAAATTATATTCTACTAGAAGAAAATGAACTAGAATGTCAAACATATGACACAAAATGGATTCTACATTCAATAAGAATGATCTATATAAAAATAAATAATATTTTAAAGGATTTCATATTATTTTGTAAGGAACCTAAATAACCAATAAAATTCCCTAAGTGTGGCATAAATCGATACAAGAATAATGAATCAAGTCATTTGAAATCTGTATGGTAATTTCCAATCATTTCAGGGTTTAGAATACTATTTGAATGTCATAAAACCATGATATAATTAACATGGAATGCGGACACAATAATTAAATGTGGGAACATATGCCATCTAGAAGAGTATCCTCTTTGGAAGAAAATTTATTTCATGTATCCAAAATCTTGAAATGTGCTAAGAAACTTTCATCTTGCCTTATTTACAGATGAAATAAATAATATATGTGTACAATGTAGTACTCACAGTATATGGCCAATCTAGTTAGTAAATTATTACTTTCCTCCATGGTTATTTATGAAGAGAAAATACATTATGTTGTCTTTGATAATATCTAGACCAAAGAAACTTGGTAATGATACTGATGTTTATTTGGATCAATTGAACGAAGATCTGAAGTTGAATTCAACAACTATGAAAATTTATAAGGATATATCATTAAAGAAATGTTGGGGCATCCCATTTTTAAAAACATCACACAGTTTGTTCGGTTGGTACATTTCTCAAAGGAAATGTTTTTAGTATATCATAAATATTTAACTCAATGGCATAAATACCAATACTCAACAATAGATCTTGATGGAAATATCAAACAAGGTAAATCAATTTCTCCAATAACAGGCGATAAATTGTTAGATAAAGTAAAAGTTATTGACTCTATTTTCTGTAAACCATTTTCAAAAAATTCTTACAAAATCAAGTCAGAAGAATAGAACAAATTTTGTTGAATTGATTTATTAGAATTGTTTATATGTTAGTCTTTTTCTTGTTTCCATCCATATAGAAAAAATTTATATGATATTTTTATTAGAAAATTAATAAATGTTACTAAAAATGATGAAATCAAGGATATGTTTGATCGGATTGACATGGGGATAAGAGAATAGTTGGAACCAATGAAGGGTAAAGGATAGAATTTTCTTCCTCTAGCATCTGAAACTCTATTCCAACAGAAAAAATTGGATTTATTTTCTTAATAGTGTAAAATTTACAGAAGGGTATTCATAAAATATAAAAAATGTTGGTTCAAATTCTAATTTGAAGCTATATAGACTAAAATCACCTGACTGTCATGTTTTGATAAAATATTTAATGCATGTTTCTTTTTGTTACATTCTTCCACATTATACAATTTGGGAAGTTAGACAAATAATGTAAAAGGAAGTCATAGTAACATTGGGGGTTATGATTTTTTTGAGTCTTTGTGATGTCTATGAATTAGTGGCATCTCAATTCAACACACAGTAAGACCGGTGTGACTCAAAATACTTCTCTTTATTTAAATTTGAAATTTATTTTAGTAAAAAAGACAACTGATATACTAAAAATCTAGAAAACATATTTTTATTATTTTGATACTTTATGAAAATGATCTATAATTAATTTGGTATGTGTAGGAATTAGACTCACCAAAATTCGATGCATGGTGTGATCAGTATGACTCCAAGTGTATCTTTTTATTTAAAATAGAAATAAATTTTTGTAAAAGGGACAATTGACCTACTCAAAACTGATGAAACACATTCATATTAATTTTATACATTAGTGGAATTATCTATATGTCATTTGTGACATGTATGAATCATCCACACATCAATTTGATTCACAATGTTCCTAGTATGACTAAATGTGTCCATAATCTGTTTAAAATCAACATTTTAGTTTAAAAAATTTCCCTCACTAAAAACTGAGAAAACACGCATAGACTTTCTTGTTAATTTAGTAAATATATTCGTATATTATTTTCGATGTGCATGAATCTGATTCATATCAAACCGACACACGATGTGATTTATATGAGTTAAAGTGTGTGTTTCCAGTTTAAAATGACATTTTTGTAAAAAAGACAACTGACATTTTAAAAAACTGGGAAAAAACAATCATATTGTTTGGATAGTTTAGAAAAATGATCAATAAGTCATTTAAGATGTATAGTATTCAACCGAACCTCAATATGACATATGGTGTGGCCAGTATGAATCAGCTAAACCTTAATCTTATTCACAGTGTGATTTGTATGACTTTAAGTATTTGTTATCTATTTAAAAATGGAACTTTTTTTAAGAAGTGTGACTCACAAAAAACTAAGAAAACACAATTATATTTTATTAGTAATTTATGAAGTTGATTCAGATTTTTGTTTTTTGATATATAGTAATTAGTCTCATGTGAAACTGATACATGATGTGATAGATATGACTCAAAGGGTATTTTTCTAGTTTAAAATGACATTTTTTAAAAAAGACCAGTGAAACACTCAAAACTATGAAAATGCATTCATACTTTTTTTATACATTAATAAGATGATCCAGAAGTCATTTAAGACGTGTATTAATCAACCACACCTCAATCTGATGCATTTTGTTACAGGAATGATCCAAAGTGAGTATTTTTATTTAAAAATGACATCAATTTTAATAAAAAGGAAAATTGACACACTAAAAAATAAGAAAAATAACTCATATAATTTTTTTGATTTATTAAAACAATCCATAAGTTCTTTATGACATGTATGAATAAACCCAACATCTATTTGATACATGGTGTGATCAGTATGATACATAGTGACTATTATCCATTTAATAATAACATGTTAGTTCAGAAAGTGTCACTCCCTGAAAACAGAGAAAACACACATTGATTTTCTAGATAATTTAGGAAATTGATTCCTAAATAATTTTTTTAATATAAGAATCTACCTTAGGTATAATTGACACATGATGTGATCAATATTAGTTAATGTGTGCGTTTCCAGTTTAAAATAAAATTTTAGTAAAAAAGACAATTGATGCAAACAAACTGAGAAAAATAGTTGAATAATTTTGATACATTAGGAAAATGATACATAAGTAATAATGGATGAATAGTAATCATCCTAACAGTAATATGATATATGATTTGACCATTATAACACAGAGTGCATCTTTTTATTTAAAATTGGCATCAATTTTAATAAAAGGACTATTGACCTACTCAAAACCAAGAAAATCATTTAGATTCTTTTAATACATTATGAAAACTATCCATAATTTATTTCGAAAATATAGGAATATGCCTCACAATAATTTGATGCACGGTGCGACTAGTAAGAATCATTGTGTCTGTTATCAATTTAAAATTTACATTTTAGATAAAAAAGAACCACTCACTTAAAACTTGGAAAACATGCTCATATTGACTCTATAATTTAGGAAATGCATTCATATATAATTTTTTATTTTCATAAATTGGTATCACATCAAAGTAATGAATGTTGTGATCAATATGAGTCAAAGTGCTAGTTTCTAGTTTAAAATGACATTTTATTAAAAAAGACAAGTGGCGTACTCATAATAAAGAAAATGCATTTGGATTGTTTTGATAATTTAATAAAATGATCTATAAGTAATTTGATATATTTAGTAATTTTATACACTTCAATCCAGTATACGGGGTGACCTTTATGAGTCCAATTATGTCTTTTCAATATTTAAGTGTCATTTTAGAATAAAGCGCCCATCAAATCTCCAAAACTACAAAAATGAGTTTGGATTATTTTCTCATCATTATATATGTTATTAATTAATTACTTTACTCAGAATTTTTATGCTATACTTATGTAGTTAATTTTCCTAGATTGAATGCTTGAAGATGGGAAAGAAATGGAGAGGTATGTGAGAATCAACTACAACTTAATATGATGGACATTGTTCCTAGTATGAATCAAAGTTTATTTTAAAATTAACAATTTGTATCAATTTATTTGTTTATATTACTTATAACTTAAATATTTTTCTTATAAAAGTGTGTGTTTTTCTTGATACGAGGTTTGGAACAAAAGACAATGGAATAGTGATGCTTTTGAATGTATGTAATAATGTGTAATTATGTAATTGTATAAACTAATGATTGAAATTTATATAATATAATGTTATTTATTATAATAGGGTTGTAAATTTATTTCATTTAAATCCAATATTGGTTGTAGATATTTCTAATTTCGTGATGTTTTTAGTGTTGTGGCCTGCTGTTACAACACACTATAATGGTGTTGCATTGTGATGTTACAACACATTGCAGTGTTCCCATTTTTCAGTGCCTATAGAAGAAATGATTATTTTTTCCCTTATCAGTGCCTTTTTAGCACTGAGTAAAGAAAAAGGATTTTAATCTCGATTCAGTATTCAGTGCTTCTCTAGCACTAATAAACGCCATTTTTAGTACTGTTAAAGGCCTATTTTGTAATAGTGATTGTAGACAGGTGACTAGGATATTGATGAATCTTGGTAAAGTTCTCCAGGATGGGTTCCCAAATCTCCGTTAACGGGGTATAAAACAATTTTATCCTTGTTTGAAATTTACGTTTTCATTGCACTTTTAACATTGATTGATTTTACAGCTCAAGTGGTGCACTTTTTTTGTGATGTTACTTTTTTGGAGGTTTTTTCAATTGACCTGGTATGGTAAGGGGAGAGAATTTAGGCATCTTGATAGAAACATAGGTACACATGACTTTTATATATTCTTATGATTATTGTTTTGGAATTGGAATACAAAAAAAGGGTTCTTATAGTTAAACCGTCAATAAAAATATAAACTATATCTTCCTACATATCATCCTGGATACATTCTTCTTATCAATACCATGTTTGTGGTCCCTTATGATATTGATATGTCATCGTATGTGTGTATGTTGCATATAGTCTTAACTCAAATTAGGGTAGATATGAATAAAGGAATTGGTTGAGCTGTTTATAATAGAAGTAATAGGATAAACAATGTTTTCCTGTATATATTCTTGGTGGAAATCTACTTAGATATCCAATATTGATGATCTTTGGTATCAGTGGTATGTTATTACTTGATCTTATATGGGAATACAAGGGTCCATGAATTCGTATGACACATGATGTGTGGTGGGTGCGGTAGGGAAGTTTAATGGTGTTGTGAATTGCTGAAGGTTACATATTTCCTTATTTGTGATACCGAGGTTATTATTTGTAGTATTGATCATGGTATTATCTCTTCAACATGAGACCAATTATAGGGATTCCAATAGTGATTCATAAGGGTGGAGATGTGATACCACTAAGGAATGCATAATATGGGATCCATGAGGATTAGGAAGACTATAATTCATAAGTAAATGCTCAAAGTTATATAGGACAACTGTAGAAGCTGGGGGAGATTGGGTTATGCCTAGATGAGCATATCAGGGAAAGATTGACTTGGGTTGTTTAGAGCATTAACTAAGTGATCAAGGAGTTGAGCCATCTATGGATTATCTAACATGAGATTGTTAGTCCACACTCTCACCTTTGTTCTAGGGGGTGGGTGGACCACATGTAATAGAATACTAGATAGAGTATGTGAATACTATTTTTGACCAAATCGAGACACTCGTATGGTGGAGGGTAAAACTATCTACTTACATTAATGGAGGACTGACAATGAATTTGAGGGAAATATAGGTATATGCAGGTAGGGATGAGGGATTGATATGGATTGAATTTGATACTGGGATCTTTAATAACTTATTCAAGGAGACATTGATGGTAGATCGAGCCTTAGAGTTCATGACCTTGTATTAGGGATACAGGTTGGCAATGTATTACACTAAAAGGTTCACTGAACTGTCGTATTTTACACCATCTATGGAGGATGATAAAAAATTTCTTAGGAGATATTGTTCAAGGATGGTTTTTTGAATTTCATTAGGGTTCAGGTAAATATATTTAATCCGACCTTGTTCTTGGAGGTGGTGAATCAGATATTGACAGTTAAAGGAATTTTTTTTGGAAAATACTTATTAAAGATAGGTTATGGCACTGGGAGAGACATGTAGTGGTGCTTCGTGTGTCCAAAATAAAGGATGCGAGGAGTCTCAGTATGGAAGTCAAGTCAAGGACTCAAGGATGCCATCGAGGAGTGTTTCATTGATAGTGTTCTTCCTGTGTGTTTAGCTAGGTCACATTTAGACTGAGTGTGAGTGTCCTCCAAAGGAGTTTCAATCATACGATAATATTGAAATCTTGGATTGGTTCTCTTAGATGTTTCCTCAGGTACCTATGAGTAAGGTGCTAGTTTGGATTGAGGGGTCTGAGATAGGACTGATATCGGTACTAGGAGAGGGTATTTGGGACCCTAATTCATACATAAATTATGTTTTGGAGAGAGATACCCAATATTGGGGAAGTCTCTAGTAGCTAGTATAGATACATATGGAGGATAAGCATCAGATAGTTAGGCTATAGGCCAAGTGCATGAAGTTGACCAAGAAGGTTCCCAACTGGATGGGGAGCTGAAGATGTTTAATGAATCCCCATGATAATGGGAACATTATTTTGGTTTTTGGAATGAAAAATATTGGTTCATGTGGTTCATTTATAACGGATTAGTTTACAATGTTCTGGTTAATAGGTGGGTATTGAGTATGGTGCATGAATTATATAGGATTCATGGGAATCAAAAATCTTTTTGTGGGAATTGTGTATATCATGCATGATCTTTTAATAATTTGGTGTGATGCATAAACTATTGGGAATTTCTTTATGATACATGGCTTTATGAACATCATATTTAACATAGGTAAGAAAGGAGAATATAATGAGATCTAATAATTTTTATATGTGGTTATAGGAAACAAGTGTCTAGAGGATTCTTAAGGTGGGACCATTAGAAATGTTTTAATTTGGGTTAGGAAGTTACCAGGTAGGTGAATCCGTAGGTGGGTAGAACTAAAAGAGGAATTATCCATGAGTGAGTGACTAAGGTAATCCATAGTAATATTTATGTGATGGGTATGTTGAATAACATATCAGTGTTTGGAAAAATATCTCTAGGAAGAGATATTTTAAGGTGGGGAGGTTTTAATGTCTACAAAATGTTTTAGCATGTTGAGAATTCAGATAAATTTTTAACTTTTAAATTGGTGGACGAGCTAACATTCAATTTAAGATTCATAATTTAACATTAATAATTGTAAATTATTTTGATTTTTTATAATTCAATTATGGATCGGTATGTGTCTTAGGGTTTGGTTTGGTTTTGGAACCATCAGGCTTCAAAAACAATAATTCTAGAGGCATTACAAAATGCTCACTATTGGCGCAAATTTATGTCACACCAAGAAAACCGTTTTAAGTAGAGAATTATTAGTCCTAATCATATAATGGAGGCAAGTGGTTTTTTGAGTTAGTGTTGAGGGACAAAGATTCCTACATATCAAGATGAATAACTTGAATAACTATGTCTTGTAACCATGTGAAGTGGCTGTCTCTTTGGATAGAGTAAGTGCATAGTTGGAACAAGATTATCGAAACTATACCCCCAAGTTATGAGACTCATTTAAAGGGATTAAATTAAAAAACCAAAATTTCCTAATTTAAGATTTATGACCCCATTTTTCTTCCCCCATTCACCCATTGACCCCCCAACTTTTGTGGAGCTCTCCCTCTCCTCTTCTACAATCCTTTGAAACTCCTTCACTTGTGATATGATTAAAGAATCATTCATCACATTGGATAGCTATCAGAAAGGCTAATAGTCCACTTGATTATATTATTCTCTTCTATTATAATTCTAAATTCTATTTCCATCTGATCTCATATGACTTATTTCTAGGGAATTTGTTTTCTTTTCAGTTTTCTCACATTTTTTCATGAATTAGAGGCTAATATTTTATGAGTGAACTTCTATGAGTATAATGTAGTTCATGTAGACATTTATTTTCCATTATTCATGTGTTATGTAATTTGTAATAAATAGGAATAATTGAGGTGGTTTGGGTGAGACAATTTATATAATTTTTTTTATTTTATTTTATTATTGGAGAATTATGATGGGTATTTTCAGGTTTGTTAAAAAAATTTGGGTCAGGTTGTACATGGTATGTGTTTTATGGTTTTTCTTGTCGGTTGGGTAGGATGTAATGGTTCTGTAATTTAATTAATAATGTGTTATGGCCATGTGATATCCATGGGACCATGTTGGTCATTTCCTTTGAGAAAATGGGTGATGTTGATCATTGGAATTGAGGCAATATAGTTCATTAGATAGGGGAATATCATGATTAACCATGATGTGATTGGGTGATGATGTTACAAAGTGGCGATAGAGGTTCACCAGAGGTGAGTCTTAGTTATTTTTTTTGGAATTTACATTCACCATTTTATAAAATATTTTTTGGGGTTATTTTCACACAAGATCAGGACCTGTGAGGTGGTTTTTACCACTGAATGTCGATAGAGGACTTAGTAGAATTATTAGCATAAGGGGTGGTGATTACCTTTAGAACAAAGGAGGTTATCACTATAAGAATACATGGGTCATGTTGTGTGAGACCATATGTTGGGGGCTAAGGAACACTGTGATATTAGGGACATTGGTTGGAATTATGGAAGGATAGATACCATAATGCCTTGGAATGTTGGGTGAAAAATTATTAAAATGATGGAAGTCCAATGGGATTGTGATATATATATATATATATGTGTGTGTGTGTTTGTGTGTGTGGGGGCATGTGGATGGGACATTTTTTGACCCAATAGGTTATGTATATGGAATTCATTATCATGTGGTGCCATGTGTTATGTATATGGATGTAAGACTGAGGGTTCTTCATGTATGACAGATAGGGGGTACATGATTCCACATCAGTGTTGGATGAAGTTGTTAAATGCTTCTTTATGACTATTGAAAGAAATAGAGGTAGGTTAATTTTTTCATTAGTTGATTCTATTTATTTTATATTTACATGCACTGACATAAATGTGGATGAAAGATAGAATCTCATTGTTGGGGGAACAATGAATTCATACTCACACCCTGAATGGGCCCCAAGGGATGCATGAAGAATTTATATATTTCAATTATTTTAAGGTATTTGGATCATAAACTGGACCTTAGTGAGTAGGGGTGTTCTATGGTTAATGTAATGGATGATAGTTGGACCCAGGGATTCTTCTATGTCGATTTGGAGTCTATTTTTGATATTTTTTATAAATAATTATATGATCAGCCTGTGGGTAATATTGTATGTTTTTAATTACTTTCATGACATGTTAATTCTTTATATGATGTGTATAGATGGTTTTATTTTGTCTTGTTATTTCCTCTATTTTTTATCTTTCTTCCACTTATATTTCATTCAGCAATTTCATATCATGTTTCTATTTTGACCACAGTAATTATTATCAAAATAGGGTATAATCTCTATAATATCACCTAATATACCCTCATAATTTGTCTATAGCCTTTAATGTATAGGGAGGCATGTGAAAGGCATAGTATCCCTCCATCCCAGAGCATTGGTCAAGTAGATTTTAGGTCGAGGTGTTACAATTTATATCAGAGAAATGGATTTTTTTTTGTTATGTGCGCATGATAAACATGTGAAGAAGATATTGTGGGAGTATAGTAAAGATATTATTCCTTGGTGTCTCTATCCCCACACACAGATGATAATACAATTTTCTAGGGGTTGGGAATTGATATTATTACTTGGGATTTTACCATTGATTGATTTTCCACCATGGATGTTGCACTTGGATGTGGTGATACTGTTTATGATATTTTTTCCCTTATCGTGGTGTGGAAATGGGAGAGAATTAATTAGTCATGATATAAACTTAGATTCACATGACATGCATATGTATAAAGTATTAATATGTTTCAGTAGAATGTGTTTTAAATCCCTTATTTAATAGAGATTATAAAATGATAGAAATTCATTTTTGAATTAAATACATGATATATGTTTTTCTTGCCTTGTTATTTTAAAATAAAGAATATATGGTTTATTTAATATATATCTATTATGAAATTCATTGAGGGATAATTTTGGGCTTATTTTTCGCACACCCTGCATATGCCTTTGGGAATATTAAGAATCTATTTTCCCTATTACAAGTAATGGGAAAGATGAAATCAAAGGTAATGGGTTTTCATGGTAGCGGGGTATGGGTTGGCGGTTGTGAAAGGTGAGTTCAATGATGAAAATGCTATATAGAGATAGTTTTTCATTGGTTTTGTTGTCTTGTTTATCTTTTATCTTGATATTATGATCATTTTTTGTAACTTTATGCTTAATTTGTAACCTGTTGGGTATGTGAATCAACTTATTTTCATTGGTTCATTAATTTATGTTAATATACTATTATTGAGAAATCATTCCACACAATTGATATTGATTAATAATAACTTGTATCTAGTTCATAGGGATTAAGAATGCCCTTCCATATAGTGATGCATCAGTTTGGGAACCGATTCCAGGGGCTCCCCAAGTACGATTATTACATTATTCTAACAGAACTAAAATCAATAAAGGATATTTTTTCACAATGTTCATGATACCTCATTATTTTTTATTGATTCCTATTATTTGATTCATATTTAGAGGTTAAAAAATTACCTTTCTACATATTAAATTCAAATTATTTCAGGAACAGAACATGTCAAATGGTTGTGTATATTATTCCAACTAATAAAAAATTAATTAATAATTTTCCTCTAAACATTATTGGTAATCCAATTTTTTTTTTGATTCTTTTGATAAACATTTTCTATATAAAAATGACTTATAATTTTAAAAATGATCATCAAATAATTTCACAGGAATAATTTACCAAATTGATGTGTAGTTTATTTATTGTGTCACAAATTAATTTACGATCATTATCCTAAAATTTCACAAAATTTGAAGTTTTTGGATTAGTGTTAATTATTGGAAACACATTATAATTTTAGAAAAATTTTGAATTTTTAAAATTCATTTTGTTCATTTTCATTACAAAATATGTTATATTCATTTGAAGTTCATTTTTATAGACCAATAATTAATTGATGATAAAATTCTCAAAATTTCAAAATATTCTAATCTTATTTTTCTAATTTCGATCATTTGATTCCTGTTTCCAAAATAAAAATAGTTTTTATTATAAAAATATACTTTTTATCATTCTAATCACATAATATTTTAATCTAAAATTTAGTTTTCTTGAATAGTTTATTTTTTAATAAATGATGATTATCTAAAATTTCATATCAATCTGTGATTTTTTTCTTCATTTTATTCCTTTGATGAAAATTCTGAATTTACAAAATATTTTTAAATTAAAAAAATTTATATTATACATTTCTGAACTTATGATTGATCATATTGGAATAAGATTTTTGTATATGTTAGAAATAAATCACTTGTGGTTTTCCTAAATTTTCATGATAGTCTGAACACAAGTTATTTATTTTGGTCACTTGGTAGGTATTTTCAAATTTAAATATAGTTTTAATTAAAAAAATATCAATTTAAATTTTTTTATGAAATCATACATGAGATTAATGTAGTATTAATTCTTAGAAGTCATAAATTATTCAATTATTATTTGTTAAAGTATTTATGATCAATTAGTTGCACTTACACTATTTAAATCAATTAGTGCACATTTGGAAGTAAAATTTTAATTCCTAATTTTTTTAATCATTTTACCTTGATTTCTCATTAGATTAACATGAAATTTATTCCTATAGGTAAAATATTAATCTAGGATAATTATCTTAGACTTTAATTATTTTTCTATTTTTTTTAATTGTAATTACTGTTTGATTCATGTTTTATACTTAGAAAATATTTATCATTTGAAAAATACACTTTAGAACATTCCATCCACATTATAAATAATATTTGAACATAGTTTCTTTATAAATTCCAAAAATTAATAATTGATAATTGTTTTCATTATTTAGGATATTTTGAGTTTGTTTGTCTAATTATGGTCATTTGATACTAGTTTTTATGTAAAAATAGAACTATAATTTAAAAAATTCACAATCAATAATTTTGGATGTATCACAAATCATATTTAAATATAGTTTGTTATGAATGGTGATAAATTAATTTATTGTTATCATCATTAATTTTCAACATAATCTATTCTAATTTTGTTAGTTTTTATCATTCATTGCAAATTTTTAATTTAAAAAATAGTTTTATTTTTAAAAATTAATTTTCAATAATTATAGACACATCAAAATATAAATTGACATAAGTTTCATTCCTAATGGTTATAAACTAATAAATGACCATTTTACTATATTTAAAAACAATAAAAGATAATTTATTTAATTTTGAACATTTGAATTATGTTTTTAATTTAAAAAATAATTTTATTTATAAAACATATCTTTAAATCAATCCAACCACATTTTGAAAAACATTTAAATCTATTTAATATATATATTTAAGAATTTATTCAATGGTGATATTCTAAAATTTTGATGATGGTTTGATCAATGTTTCCAAGGTTTGTTAATCTGACACACATTTTTAAATTAGTTAAGTTTTTTAATTTTAAAAATTCACATAAAATAATTACAGATACATAGTTTGTGGATTAATATATAGTTTATGCATATAGGTAAAAATATAAATGAATATTTTCCTATAAAAGTTCATGATATGGTGTCCATTAATGGATGTGGTTGTGACCCTGAGAGTGGGTTGAATCATTATTTCTCTTTTTTAATAATTTATTATTTGAATAATCCTTTTTTTCTTGTTAGACCATGCATATAATCATATCTTAAATTACTACCTCTTACTCATATAGAGTTAAAACAAATATTGTAATAACACTGAATTTTCTATGGTTTTTCGTAAAATAAGGTGGAAATTGTTTTATTTTTATTTTACAAACTTATGTCACTAATGTATTTCTAATATCATAAAGTGATTATATGTATGGGAAGATATCATCCTTAGCCTAATGGATGTATCCCAATTAAAATAAATGATTCTCCATTGTCTATTATGAATGTTTCAACAAAATGAAAATGAGCTTCTTTATTCTCTAGGATGTCATAATATTAATAATTTTTTTTTCATATTGTTTTGATAGTTTTGGAATGAATGATGTGGAAGTTTTTTAGTGTGTTTACCAAACCTACTTTTACAATATTTTTTTTGAATTTTATTATGAAATATTATTTAAATTATTTATTCTTTTTTTTCTATTACAATTGAGTCTCATTTAATATTTTCTTGAAGATATGTTTTTTTGGTGAGAAATTGATTGAATGTTCTATGCTATATTTTATAAAACAATTCATGAATTTCATATTTTAAATTAGGATTTTAATTCATTTTTGAATAATTATTTTTTATAGAAGAATAAATTTTTAATTTAAATCCCTATGAATAAATCAAAGTGTTAAATTATTATGTAGGAACAAATAACTATTGACTAAGAATTAATCATATTGTAGATATATTTAGTAATAATTAATCATTCTTTTATAAAAATAAATCATTTATTCATAAGAATAAAAATTTCCTTATTTTAGAATAAATTTATAGTATATAAAAGATTAGTGATATGAAAGTATAAATTGTTATGCATTAAAAAAATTTGGGACCTGGTGTAAGATTAAATGAGGAATTTTCTTGTTGTTGAAAAGAATATTACTTTTTTATTTTGAGATAAAGGGAACTAACCAGAACATGAGTTTCACATGACCAAATCATGGGTATAACTAGTTATATGTGATTGAACCATATTTTTGATAGCTAAATAAGATTAACTTTTGGTATATGTGATTTTAATTCCTTAAGAGATCTGTTTTGTATGATAACACTTTGTTTTCAAAGAAATTGTATAACTAAAATTTGGTTTATATAAAAGTATAATTTTTGCATATAGGAATAAAAAAGGTAGGAATATTAGTGTTTTTATTGCAGTAAAATTAATTTTTGAGGAAAGTTATAACCTAATCAAATTGAAGTGATTGAGAGAAGGGGGTGGGGATGAAGAATCAAATGGATATTTGTGATCAATGAACATTAACGCTCATTTGTGAAAATGTTTATTCAAAAAATATAGAATTAAATATAATCATCAGAGGGAATGGACATAATGTTTTTGAAAAATGAATAATTTTCATAAATTATTATAGGTGTTGGAGACATGGGATCCTATATAAGAGTTACATTAAGTGGGAGAGAATGATAAAATCACTATAGAATCATATGGTGTAGTGATAAATATAATTCTTTCCACATGAATTAATTTGGAGAAAGAGGGAAGTGGTGCTGATTTGAGGTATATTTAGAGGATTATCATATAATATTATTACCTTTTTCTAGGTAGATACATTAATTCCTCAGTAATACTTTTGAGAAAAATTTAATCAATAATCTATGGCAAAAAAATATGGAGTTTCTGAATATGTTATCAATGTTGGGTAAATAATTTATGGAAATAAGCTGGTGGATTAATATAGTGATGTATTATGATTTGTATTTTATTTCACGTATTATTTTAATTATTTCCATGAATTTTTATGGGATGATTTTGGTTGTATTAATTCATAGATAATTAATTATTCTAGTTTTCTTTAAAATATTTTATTCTTTAAACTTTTGATATATGTGGTTTGATTTGAAAATTTTATTAAAAGAAACTTTATATTTCCATTATTTTAAAATATAGTAATCCCTTTTGTTTTTAATTTTTTTAATATTTCTTAGGAATTAATAGTATAATATAATTGACTAGGAATAATTTTTTGTTGGTTACAATGTAATTAGGTCACATTTATAAGATACAATACATACACACTAAGGTTTGAGTGTTATTTCTAAGTAGATCTATGTCTAAAATATTTAGTTATATTGAAAAAATGAAGAATTTTAAACAAGATAAACATATATTTAAAAATTGAGAATATGTAAACCAAACACTTAATGTTGTTCATTACCACTATTTCATCACTTGTTTACATCCTTTTTGCCTTTCCTTTTATTTTTTCATATTTCATATCTTTATATAAAATCCAGGATAAAACTCTCAAAGTTAAAAAAATATGAAAATATTTCTTAGAACTCAACTTTGATAAGAATAAAACCATGGGGTAATTGTTGTAACATTACTTAGAGAATAAAACATTTAATTATATCTCATAATAAGGGTTTGAGATTTCAACCCCCTTACATGTACTCTAATATTCATGTGATTGAATGTATATTAACCACAATCTTCTTATGAGCCTCTAATTCATTAATATTGGAATATTATATCACATTAAAGAACCCCAGACATACAAGAAAAAAATTACTCACCTTTAACACACTTATTTAATTATATAATCATAATTTTATATTTGTTTATTTTTTATTAATTGGAATTAATTGAACTTCCTCAAAAATAAAACCTCCAAATATCACTTTGTTTAGTCTTTAATACCTAATAAAACTAAATATTTAGTTGTATATATTAAATCTAAATAATTACCCACAATTAATAAATGTCACCATTGAAAATAATATATATATATATATATATTACCCATATTAAATTATCTACAAATCTTGGTTAAACATAATTTTTATTTACTAATTGAATATCGACTAAATTTGTATATAATTTCACCATGCATTAATTTTAATTTATCCTGAAATGATATCAACTTCACTAACTCCTAAATAGAAATATCTATAAGGTTTTTTAGGTTTGAATAAAACATACTCATGTAATGGAAAACATAATAAACCATATACCAATATCCTCTATTCTTTGAAACCAAAACCTTAAGTAATTCAAAATGAAGAATTTATTATACACCAAAGTGTTTAGGGGTTCATATCTATAATCAATTTCCTAATGAAAATAAATTTTAAAAAATAAAAGGACTCTTTACACCATGAATATACAAGGACTGATGAATCACCCACAATTTCTACAATTTTCATCTTTTAACTATGCTATACTAGTACCACTTCATGTAAAAATAATAAGTATATGATGACATGGGAATAAATTGAATCATGTCCCACATAAAATAATCAAACCCAATTTTCAAAGCATTGAAATTATTTTTATAGGTCTCAATGATGATCTATGATCCTTTTTATATTTACTTAAACATCATATTCCATTTCAATAATTATATTTAGTTATAAATGGTTTGTAAACCTTCAATCAGGTTTATGAGTTAAACACTGAAATGCGTTATCAATTCTCCAACACTTTTCATGAATTATGGAAAAACTCATGTTAAAGAGTCATCAAAATTAAAACATTATATTTGAAAACGATATCATCAAATATAACATATTATTGGGAAATATTGAAATAATATTACATGCCAATACCATAAACTATGGTATAGGTAAGTTAGTGGTGAAATATCTATATATCTCATTATAAAAATTCCACTACCAAAGCATACAATATGTCTTGGGTTTTTGTATGTCCAATAATACATCATACCTATATCATAAAATATTATATTATCCAATATATATCTTAAATAGTTTATTCTTTTTGTGTATATCTCCATCAATCTCCCACATTCACGAACCCATAAATACTATATTCCATTTCACCACATATCATATCATATATATTAAATTATAAAACTATATCAAAAAATAATTTAGGATTTTTTCAAAACACTTTTTGAAATATATCATTCAATTTCCTCTTGTATCACATCATATGAATTTTTTTTAATATCCATCAAAAACTCCTATTGTATAATGTCTAAACCACTTTTTTCGCATAGATCTATATGATTTATAACACATAAAAATTATTTAGTCAATCTTATTGTTTGAACCATTGAGTATTTTTATCAATGAAAAATATTATTAATTATATAATAAATAAATTTAAGAAAATGGAGAGCTTCAAAAACTAGTTAGTGCTAATTTATGTTCAAAGGGATCTAGTGAGATGTCCTTCAAACATGTGTTCTTCTGTACTTGTATCCACCATTTTTGTTATGTAAAATTACTCATAATTGAATTATTTTTTTACAAGACATTTATTTTCCACATTATATAGACTATGTCAATATCGCATATATTTTAATTCACTACTATCCTCTAACTGCTGACTAAGTAGACAGATGAACACATCACAAGTCATTCACCTAGATTGATTTGAACATAACATACCCCTCCCCAAATCGATATATATATATATATATAATATATTATCTTATATTTATATCCACACATTTCATAATTATATCTCAATAAACGTCCCAAATATCACACTCTTCGAAATAGAGGAATATTATCATCTTGGTTAAACCTTATCTAATGAAATGATGAAAACATTCTCATACGACACTTAACTAGATCAATATCATGACTAGAATGTGGTATAAACGTATGAAGGTTCTCATCTTATCTTTTTTTGAAATCATTAGTTTTAGAGATCCAATATGAAATAAAAAACCGTAGTATACTAAATATATAATATATAACACTCCAAATGGTATACTTCAGTGGTCATCTAATAAAAAAACTCATTTTGTGTTTCCTGAGACATTTTTTATTTCTATATGAAATACCACCCATGTAAATGTTAACATTTCATCACATCCTAAAATATATCTTGATGAACATATAATAAATATAAATCAAAGTAAAACATAGAGAAGTTAATTATCATTTAACTTCATTATTATATCTAGCTAATATTAATAAATGATAAAATAGAGGTTGTATGTTTAAATGTGATAAATTTTATATTTTTAAATCCATTGATAATGCTAAAACACTATGAATAATCTACCATCTAATCATATCCCATATTATACACCAATAGATTGGCCGTATTATTTTGTTTCACTATTGGGTTTTTTTAAACTCATTACATCACTATGTAATCCATTCCACATCTTTATATGAAATTCTATTAAATCCCCACATTAAGATCCTTTAGTGTGTAAACAATAAGGAGAAAAATTGTTTTAATAGTGGTGAGATGGGGAGTCATTTTCCTAATTTACAAAAAATTGAAAATGTGACACCATAGTATGTTTTTTATTTTATTTATTATCTATTTATAAAAATAAAACAAGTATTGAAAAAAAATACGGGAATAGAACATGGTACTTTTATTTAAAGTAGAATAAAAGGACACCATAATTCATATAATCATGAAACTAGATGGTAAAAATCAATACAAGCGCTGACAACACAAGTGGACCTGTTTTCAAGAACATAAGAAGTACAATATCATAACCTGACATGATGGGATCCTCCATGAGTAAAACTACTATGTCTAGGGAGATAATTGCGACACAATGAATAGGAGGATTTATTAAAACCATATCCACAATAAAAAAATTTCAAGGAACTTATAGTTTAGTAAAATAACATTTATAATAGATATTTATTGGCTATATAATTAGAACTGTAGGGTTATATCCATTGATGTTTTAAAAACAGGGGTAAATAATGAAGATACAACTTTTTATTTTTTTTATAAAATATACTAAAAATGAAATTTTGAATAAATAAGTAAAAATAAATACAATAATAAAAATATTTGATTATATTAAATTATATAAATTTAAATCTAAATTGGGAATTATTTATTTAAAATAATATAAATTTTTAATTAATCAAACAAAAAATTGGGTGGGTTTTATTTATTCCATATATATATATATATATAGAGATATATATAACCTGTTTGGTACATAAAAGGGATAAAAGAAATAAAAAATAAAATAAAATAAAAATAGGAAATTCTTGATCTTCCTTGGGACTCTTCTCCCATCATCCAATCCTATACCCTATAATCGTCGCTGACAAACACCCTCCGAGAAACACATCTGACCACTAGTCTCCCTGTAAACCACCATACTTGCATCTTCTGATCTTCCTTCATCCTCCATCGACTATGAATCTCCCCAAATCCATTTCATGAAGTCAATCTATCTTCTCTATATGCTTTGATTATTCTGCAAGCTATGTTAATCTAGTTATATCCTCACTATACATTGTCCTCCTCCGTAATTCACATAGAATTTGACACTTCCTCTCTCATCGTCTTCCTCCATAATTGTCTCTTACCCATAACACCACCTGAAATTCATCCAGAACCCACCAAATGTCACCCTCACCATTTTATCAAAACCTTTTTGGGTCACAAAATCAGTAGCACTCATCCTTTTTCAAATATATATGACATGGAAATGGAGAACCACCGGTCGAACATCCTAATTCGAAGATCCCTCCCCATGTCTTTATCCCTTCATAATTTCATCTTGTTTGATCCAACTGGATATAGCAGATGGACACTTCCATCACCTTGGTTCAATTTCCACTAGGCAGGAGCACATTGTCTACCTCCTATATAGATAGCCCAAGCAGGGTTCCCCCTCTCCTTCCCTTTGGTTTAATTCCAAGTAGGTAGAATACTTATATTTTTTATATACCAATATATAAAATATTTTTCAGATTTCAAGCATCCAAATGTATATACACATGTTATTTTCAATTTATTTAAGTATGATTATACATATGTTAAATTTAATTTACATTTTATTTCTTTAATTCCTGAAATTATGTTTTCCAATTAATGTGTAAGGGGAACTTTTATTTTTTGTAATTGTGCATATATATTAAGATAGAATTTTATGTAATATATTGATCTTCATCTACACATAGTCATACGTGTATTAATTTCAAATCTCAATTACTAGTCTTATATTTATAAAATTATTATTTTTACTATATTATATGTAATTACATAATATCTTATCATTCAAAAATTTAATTTTTTCATGTATTTAAGTACATGTATATATATATGTATTGTTTATAATTTTATTTTTCCAAATATATATATATATATATGTGTGTGTGTGTGTGTGTATTTTAAATGTATATATATGATCTTCAATTTCTTAATGTTCATGTTTTAGAATGTAAATCTGTGATATATATATTTATCTATAAAATCTTACCATCAAATATTTATCAACAAAATATATGTAAGTACTTGAGATAATTTACCTCATATGATATAATTATTTTTCTTGTTTATGTTTATACAATTTTAGTGTACATGTGATACTTCATTCTCAAAATCCTCCATGTTTATATTCATTAGATATATATAAATGCGTGTATATATATATATATTCCATTCCATCATTACATGTTTTGAAATGAATATATAATTCATTTAAAAGAATGAAAGCATCCAACTTAATATTTTTAAATTATGAAATGAACTTTTTTTTATTTTGAGAATATTACTTTTATATTTCCAATTTGTGTTATATAGTTTTTCTTATAATCTTATAAGTCAAGGGTAAATCTAATTTCACTTTTAATTTTTAATGAGAGTTAATTATATGTATATTTATATATTTTTAATGGGAATATTTTTTCAAAATAAAAATCTTATATTACTATTACATATGTCGTTATTTTAAATTCTTATATTTTTTGTGCTCATGAAAATTATATGAAAGAGAAATTAAATGTTTATTATTTAATTTGGCTTTAAATTTACAATAAATATCATTTTATGTGAAAGGATTATATATTATTTAATTTATTATGATTTAAGGAAATGAATATTTCATATTTTAATCAAGGGATGATTTTTAAATGATACAATTTAGTGAAAATTAATTTATTAGATATTTTAATTACATGGATGTTGATTATTTTATTGATAGACCTTACAAAAGAAAATTGACATGAGACTTGATAGTTCCCAATATAAAAATTTATTTACCTAGGAAAATAAATATTTATATATTTTAAAATTCTATATGTGTATTAAAATCATTTTTTTTGTTTTTAAATAAAAATCCCTAGTGTAAAGGGTATATTTGTAAAGAAAGGTAAAATATTTTTATAAAAATGGAACTTGTAATTTTTAAACAAAAAGGGGATTGGGGGTTAAACCTATTAATAACAAAAATGTGTAGACCCAAAACAAATTTCAATGTTTAATTATCCTAAAATGTTTTGTTATTAAATGATTTCTTAGTATTCTCTGAAAACTCTCTGGTTTATTTTGAAGCATTTTCACTTGTAAGTATATATTTTTTAATATGTTTTCATAAGTGTAACTATTTTCACAGGCTTTAATGCATTTCCAAAATCATAAGTATTTTCAAAAGAGTATATTTATTTGTTTCCTAACACATAATTATTTTCAAAGGAATTTTAAAAATCTTGGTTTTCAATGTTTTTTTAAAAAGAGTTTTCAAAAAGGTATTATATTTTTAAAAGTGTTTCCAAGGATTTGTTTTCAAAATTATTAGTATTTCGAGAATGATTTCTATAGTATTTTTCAAAGCTATAAAATTTAAAATTATTAATCAAATGTATTTTGAAATATATATTCAAAAGTATTTCAATAAGAATTTTTTTCAAAGAGTATGAGTATATTCAAAATGGTTTTTCACTGGTCTTTCAAAAACCCCTTACTAGGAAAATTTTCTATCCCTATGTTTTTATAAAATGTTTTCAGGTTCATATAGATCTTTCATGAAGGTCATTTCGACAGAGATATATCACTAAAAAAGTTATATCACTACCTTTATTTATTGTTTTAAGTTTGATAATATGTAAAAAGTGGTACTTTTACTAAAAAATCCAAAACAAAAAATGATCCTCAGTTCTAAAATTCTCTCTATTTTTCAATAGTTTTAAAATAAAAAAACCGCATTTTTGTACCAGATCTAAAAGAACGGGTATGGGGCTCTACAGAAAAAGTACTAAAACTATATTCTTTATTAAAATAAAATTTTATAATATTAAAAAAATATGTTGACTACTTATAACTCATTATTAATTTATCATTATAATATTTAAGCATTTTAATTAAAATTTATCTTCTAAATCATTTTTGTAAAAAATGAAACTCTTTATATTATATTTAATTACAAAAATAACCTAAACACTATTTGGATGTAGGGTGATCTTAAATTTGAGTTCAACTATTTTAATATTTTTATTTTTTTTCAAAATGTATCTTATTAAAATATACACGCACTATCCTATTAAAAACTATGTTTTTTTTCCAAAACATTTTCTAAGGAACAATCTCCATTAGGTGAGGAAACAACTATTACATCCATAAGTTGGAAAATATGTCAAATAAAATATTAACACTCATATCTTATATGGTATTATATATTTTCAGGTACATTTTTTCAAAATAAACTTTTATTATTTATAATATTATATAGATATATAGTTTAAATATATTCCATAATATTTTAACAAATAACCAAGTTATACACATTTATCCTTGATAATACTTGTTTTATACTTATCTTCCTCTCAAAACATGTTATGGAACTAGATTAAAACATAACATTGTGAATTGAAACAATTTTCACATTTATTTTTAATATTTTTTTTTCTAGTGACATAACTTATCATATAAAAGTAAAATTAGATGAAAAATATATAGTATTTGTTATGATCTACTACATTATAAAATTATTCCACTATATAAAACTCTATAATGTATAAACCCCTTGTAACATTTTTTGAAAAAAAAATTATAAACTTTCTATCAATTATTTATAAATTTTTCTTTCATATACATGTTCACATTAATTTTTTACTAAATATTCAGTGTCACATACCTTTGAAAATATCAATATTTATTTTTGTAACAGTAATTCCTAACATGGATTCTTTATATAATTTATTTTAACCCCTCTAATAATCAATAAAATTATACACCCACTGACTAGGGTTTACACAATGGAATCCTTTCAATCCCTTCTTAACTCTACCATTTATTTTCAAATATTTAGACAATCTATTAGAAGACACACTGTTTAAATTCAATATTTTTTCTTCATCTAGTTTTAGATTTTACTATCTTGTTCTGAAAATAGAAAACATGATCATAAACCTCCAATGTACTACTCAATTATCCTAAATATATTGAGGATAGTAAGTAAATCTTTTTGAAATCATTCATTTTTTAATTTTTAATAAACTATTGGAACAATTATTGCAGTGATTGTAGAATTAATTCCATAACTAGATGAAGCCATAAATGATTCCCCAATCTCTCTATGAAATTGAATTTTTAAATTGTGTTTTATACAATATTTTATAATGATACTACTTTATCAAATTTTTACCTGATAAATTCCTTTGAAATCTATTTTCCCTCATGTCTAGATTTTTTTGGATAAAGTCATTCAAGGTTATCTATCATCGAGAAATAATAATTTTCTTGATGTTTATTTTAAAACATAGGCTCAATGGAAATAATCATGAGAGTGAAGTCATTAAGATATGATTTAAATACCTATCATAATTATTTAGATCAATTTTTTAAACTGATTCACAAGTTAGATTCTTAGGAAAGGATTTATTAAACACATAAAATATTCATACTTTCTTTATAATGATTTTTATGTTATTGTGATAATAATAAGAAATTAATCTATTAATATTTTTAACCCGAATAGCCTGAAGGCCTTATTTGTTTATTTATTTCTGATAACCCCCCTTTCAAAGGATGAGGGGGAAACCTTAAAAGGCCCTTAGGCTTAGAGATTACATGACCCATAGGTCTTAGAGGAAATATACAGACTATAAGTACATAGAGTTGCTCCTCCCTCAGATTTGCATCATGATAATAGCTCTCCACATTAACATGGATGTTCGGGTAAACTTCGCATGCAGGAATAGGCTGGTCCCAATGGTGACTCCATACCTTATATTTCTTCCACATCCATTTATCTTCTTATCTGGTGAATATTCTCACTCTGAATCCTCATCTGGATTTTTCTCCTTGTAGAGTCTTCCTGGTTCACTTAAGCACAATTTTCGGTGGCCCAAAATTCATGATGAGGATCTAAGGCCTTGAGGTGTCCCGAAGGCCTCAAGGTGGCCCAAAATCATTAAGGTGGCCCGAAATCCTTACTATCCCAAATACCTTGGGTGGTCCGAAGGCCTTCACTACTACAAAAAACAGTCTTTATCAGTGCTCAAAATGTGGTTTATCAGCACTAAAAAAGAACTATAACGCTCAGTGCGGATAAAGGGGTACTTTATCAGTGCTCAAAAAGCACTGATAAAGTAAACATTTATCAGCGATAAAAATGCGCTGATAAAGGAAGACTTTATCAGCGCTAAAAAGGTGCTAATAAAAAAACCCTTTATCAACGCTAAAATAGCGTTGATAAATGTATGTTTTGTCAGCGCTCCTTTAGTGCTGATAAACTAATCCTCTATCAGTGCTCTTTTAGCAATGATAAAGGTATATTTTAAATTCATTTTTTAGCACTGATAAAATCTCTTTTTATCAGAGCTAAAAAAGCACTGATAAATGACCTGTCTGCTGCTAAAAAAATCTGCAGCAGCACACCCAAACACCTGCAAAAAAATCATCATCTCAATAGGCTAATTAGACCAAGTATAAACATACAAAATTAACAAATAAATTATAAGCTATTTAGACCAAGTATACCCATTAAACAACTATACTTATACACCATTAACACATAATTAATAAGTTAATTAAGTACATAAAGAATTCAATTCATAATTCAGGGGGTTGGGGGGCTGTTCAGGGGTTTGGGGTGGCTCTCCAAGGGTGGGTAGGGGGTGTCCAGGGGAAAAGGGGTGTCTAGGGGGTGGGGGAGTTTCAGGAGGATGGGGGTTGTCCAAGGAGGGTGGGGGTGTTTAGGGGGTTGGGGGTGTCCTGGTGGTGGGGTGGTGTCTAGGAGGGGGGGGGGGTCCAGGTGGGGGGGGGTGTCCATTCGTGTGTCCGGGGGTGGGGGGTGGGTTGGTGTCCATGGTGTCGGGGGGGGGGGGGGGGGTTCTAGGAGGTGGGGGTGTCCAGGGGGTGGGGGCGGTCCGGGGGGTTGGTGGGGCTGTCCAAGGTGAGTGGGGTGGTGTCCAGGAGGGTGGGATGGGAGTGTCCAGGGGGATAGAGGTGTCCAGTGGGGTGGGGGTGTCCAGGGGTGGGGGGTCTAGTGGGGTGAGGGTGGTTCAAGAGGTTGGGGGGTAGTCCAAGGGGGGTGGGCTGGTGTCCAGGGTGTCAGGGGGGGGGGCTTTCCAGGGGGGTCTAGAGGGGTGGGGGTGTCCAGGGGGTGGATTGGTGTCCAGGGGGGTGGGGCGGTCCAGGGGGTTGGCGGGGATGACTAATACATGTCACACCGTGCCTTATATTGAGGAGTGGTTGACTTTTACACATCCCAACAGAATCATGGATCATTTTCCTAAAGGATCAACACAATATGAAGGCATTTGGTCAGATTTCTATAGGTCAGTTGTAGTTTTAAATTAAAATTGTGCCCATTTTAAAGAAAAGAGAGACCCTTTGAGTGGTATCGGCCACACCGTGCCTCAGATTGAGGCGGGGTTGACTTGTACATGTCACAAAGGGCATGTGGATCGTTATCCTAAAGGATCAACTCAATCCTAATGCATTTTGTTGATTTCTATAGGTCAGTTATTGTTTTCAATTAAAATTGTGTCCATTTTAAACAAAAGAGAGACCCTTTGAGTGGTACCTGCCACACCATGCCTAGTATTGAGGTGGGGTTTACTCGTACACATCACCAAGGATTCATGTATTGTTATCCTAAAGGATCAAGATAATACGAATGTGTTTTGTTGGATTTCTGTAGGTCAGTTGTTGTTTACACTCAAAATTGTGTCCATTTTAAACAAAATAGAGACCCTTTGAGTGGTATCGGACACACCGTCCATTGTATTGAGGCGGGGATGACTCATACAGATCACGAAGGATCCATGTATCATTCTCCTAAAGGATCAAGACAATCTGAATGCGTTTGATCAGATTTCCGTAGGTCAATATCTGTTTTTACTAAAAATTGTTTCCATTTTAAACAAAAGAGAAACCCTTTGAGTGGTACCGGCCACACCATGCCTCAGATTTTGGCAGGGATGACTCATACACGTCACAATGGACCCATGTATCATTCTACTAAAAGATCAAGACAATATGAATGCATTTGGTTGGATTTTCATAGGTCAGTTATTGTTTTCTCTTGAAATTGTGTCCATTTTAAACAAAAGAAGGACCATTTGAGTGGAACCAGCCACACCGTGCTTTAGATTGAGGCGGGGTTGACTCATACATGTAAAAAAGGACTCTTGGATCATTCTACTAAAGTATCAACACAATCCTAATGGGTTTTGTTTGATTTCTATAGATCAGTTTTTGTTTTCAATTTAAATTGTGTCCATTTTAAACAAAAGAGAGACCCTTTGAGTGGTACCGGCCACACCGTGCCTCATATTGAGTCGGGGATGACTTTTAAACATTATAAAGGACCCATGGATCGTTCTTATAAAATATCAAGATAATATGAATGCATTTGGTTGGAATTTCATAGGTCAGTTGTTGTTTTCACTTAAAATTGTGTCCATTTTAAACAAAAGAGAGACCCTTTGAATAGTATCGGACACATTGTGCCTTAGATTGAGGCGAGGTTGACTCTTAAATGTTAAAAAGGACCCTTGGATCGTTTTTCTAAAGGATCAACACAATCTGAATGCATTTGGTTGGATTTTTGTAGGTCAGTTTTTGTTTTCAATTTAAATTGTGTCCATTTTAAACAAAAGAGAGACCGTTTGAGTGGTACTGGCCACACCGTGCCTCGGATTGAGATGGTGTTGACTCGTACACATCAAAAGGGACTCTTGGATATTTCTTATAGTGGAGCAACACAATCTGAATGTGTTTGGTTGGATTTCTGTAGGTCAGTTGTTGTTTTCAATTAAAATTGTGTCCATTTTAAACAAAAGAGAGACCCTTTGAGTGGTACCATTCACACCGTGCCTCATATTGAGGCGGGGTTGACTCGTAAACATCAAAATGGAATATTTTATCATTATACTAATGTATAAAAACAATCCGAATGCATTTGGTTGGATTTCCATAGTTCATTTGTCGTTTCAATTAAAATTGTGTCTATTTTAAACAAAAGAGAGACCCTTTGAGTGATACCAGCCACACCATGCCTCATATTGAGGCTGGGTTAAGTCTTAAAAGTCACAAATGACACATGGAATGTTATCCTAAAGTATAAAGACAATCCTAATGTGTTTTTTCTGATTTCAGTAGGTCTGTTGTTGTTTTCACTCAAAATTGTGTCCATTTTAAATAAAAGAGAGACCCTTTTAGTGGTACCGGCCACACCATGACTCAGATTGAGAAGGGGTTGACTTACATGTCACAAAGGACTAGGGAATAATTCTCTTAAAGTATCAACACAATCCGAATGTATTTGGTTGGATTTCAGTAGGTGAGTTGTTGTTTTCACTCAAAATTGTGTCCATTTTAAACAAAAGGGAGACCCTTTGTGTGGCACCGGCCACACCATGCCTCGGATTGAGGCGAGGATGACTCGTACACATAAAAAAGGACTACTGGATCGTTCTACTAAATGATCAAGACAATCTGAATGTGTTTGATTGGATTTTCATAGGTCAGTTGTTGTTTTCAATAAAAATTGTGTCCATTTTAAACAGAAGAGAGACACTTTGAGTGGTACCAGCCACACCGTACCTCGGATTGAAGCGGGGATGACTCTTACATGTCACAAAGTACCCATGGATCATTTTCATAAAATATAATGAAAATAAAAATAAGTTTGGTTGTATTTTCATAGGTGAGTTGTTGTTTTCAATTAACATTGTGTCCATTTTAAACAAAAGAGAGACCCTTTGAGTGTTACCAGCCACACTGTGCCTCGGATTGAGGTAGGGATAACTCGTACGCATCACAGAGGACCCATGAATCATTCTCATAAAATATAAAGTCAATACAAATGCATTTAGTTGGATTTTTTAGAGGTCAGTTGTTGTTTTCAATTAGAATTGTGTCCATTTTAAACAAAAGAGAGACCCTTTCAGTGGTACCGGCCATATCGTGCCTCGAATTGAGGCGGGGATGACTATTACATGTTACAAAGGAGCCATTTATCTTTCATATAAAATATTAAGACAAACCGAATGCGTTTGGTTGGATTTTCATAGGTTAGTTTTTGTTTTCAATTAAAATTGTGTCCATTTTAAACAAAAGAGAAACCCTTTGAGTGGTACCAGCCATACCGTGACTCGGATTGAGGTGGGGATGACTCATACACATCAAAAAGGACCCATGGATCATTATTATAAAAGATCAAGACAATCCGAATGCGTTTGGTTGGATTTTCATTGGTCAGTTTTTGTTTTCAATTAAAATTGTGTCCATTTTAAACAAAAGAGCCACCCTTTGAGTGGTTCAGTATTCTTGGATGTTGCTAGTGCATATCATCTGTTAAAATGGGAAAATGAATCATTGGAGAAAGGATGTTTTATTTAATAACAATTACAATTTTCCTATGAACATTTACATTCAAAAATGTTTCATCTGCTGATCCCCTTAACCCCTCTCAAAAATGACCACCAATTGTACATGTCCCCATGCCAGATCTTCATTCTATTTGTGTACAATCTGCCATCATGTATGCGGACCACTTGTTTATGAATACATCTATATCGTCTTGTGAGTATGAGGCTTTTCGGCAGTCAGAGTAGTACTGTAAAATATAAAAATAAAGAATTAATAAAGAAATTAAACTAACTAGTAGTTGTTTTTGAAAATACCTCTTTAGGGATGCTAGTCAGTTGATGAAAAACGACCTCTTCCATAAAATTACAATCATAATAACCACAATCATTATTGTTTGTTTGTTTTGGACACTGCAAAAAAATTTATATTTAGAATAATAAGTAACTTGTGTTGAGATGTGTTTGGATAGTGAAATTTTATTATATATACCATGATATTTGTCCAGACATATTACTTACTAGCCTCCTTATGCTTAGCCCCTGTGCTCATTCCTTTTTTAGACGATAATGATACACCTCCCTATCATAACAGAATCCTCAGTAAAAGATAATATAAACTATATTACTTTATGTTTAGACCTTAAACGTAGGATGTATTGTCTTACAGATTCACAAACTCCATCATGTGTGGTCGTTTTGATGGATATCCATGCTTTGAATCTAGAAAATAAACCTTTGGAGTATCCAAGTTCACCGAAATTAGCAACCAATGTTGCCAAAAAACACAAAAATGAATAAGTAATAAAAGAAGTCAGAATATAATTTATATGCTTTAATTGTAGAGTTTTACCCCTGCATGGTTGGTATTAGGAATAGTCTGTCATCTTTAATCTTACTTTCAAATGTTTTTAGAAATCCGTTCACTATTTTGTCCTTTTTTGATGGCTCTAATTTTGTTAGGTGTGTTGATGTGGTATGAGGACTAACGAGTCCAAATCATGGCTCATGGGAAATTTCCTTCAACTGTTTTTCATAAATGCATCTGTCAACAATATAAAATGAATTTAGTCATAATTTTCACATTAGATCAGCTTTTAGAAAATCAATTCATGAAAATATACCTCATATATATATTTACAACTGTGATGCCTAGCCAACCGTTTTCAAGGATCTTATTTACATTTTCAGCAGCAATGAAATCTTGACTTTCCACTCCGTATATATTCTTTTTGAAAACCACTCTATGACTAATACCATATTTTAGCTTCCTATCAACATGAGTCTTCAATTCTAGTAAATGCGGATAGAGAACAGGTGGTGTTATTGTGCTTTCAGTAGCTCCTTGGGATCGGTTGGTCGATCCTTTAGATGGTTTTGAGCCAACGTTTTTCACCCCTTCCCTTTCTCCATATATAATAACAATCATTGGTTCAGAACCTTTTTTCATTAATTCTTAAAGGATTAGCTTGAAAAAAAAGAAATAAATACCTCTTTGTACGCATGTACTCTTACAAGTTGTGATGGATATATAATGAATGTCTCAATAACATTTTCGACCGTATGAATATCATTTCCATCAAGTGGAATAGGTAGCTCTGAATTTGGATCATGAGCTACAGTAATCGTCACTTTCAGATGATCTTTTGAAAGTGGTGTATTATGTAGCGTGGCATCTGGGATATTGAACACTATAGCCCTCACTACAAGGGGATATGTGGGTGTTTAATGATATAAATCACAATCATTATCACCCTATAAAAGATCAGTACAGAAAAAGTATTAGTGTTTTTCTGATTAACATCTCATGGGAAAAATTATTAGAATATTGATTACCACGACTAAGACAGTTCTTTGAGGGGAATGGCTTGCCTCAAAGCTGGTTGGGGGTGGGGCAGGATGTTCACGTGCTGGTTGATCCTGAGTTGTGTCTTCTCTTTTCTTGCATCCCATAAAAGTAGCTAGCAACTCTCCCTTCCATTGCAATCATTCTTCAAGGGTTGATATTTTTTCTCTCATTTGTTCCAATTTTTCATTTGTATCATCCATTTTTTTCTTCTCAGAATATAATCGGGGTGTCACCCCAAACCCCGCACCTCTGATATGACCGTATTTTTCTGGCTGCTTCGAAGTCGTCGATAATAGGTATGCATCTCCTACAGGAGTAGCTAATTCCTGTGACTGTCGGATATAAGAAAATAACTAATTATTTTTATGAAATAGAAATTTAAAACAAATATTTTTATCATCGTGTCATACTTTCACGTATTTCCCACACTTTTTGGGTGTTCTAATCTACTAGATTCCCTTCCTTATTCACACGTGCCTCCTTCCATAGCACATGACATGAGATGGAAGTATATTTGGTTTTAGACACATCAATCTACATATAAACATAGAAAGATAATTATGATGTTTTTATTGGAACCTAAAAATATTACTGTATATTTAAAATATGTATCATTTTCTTTTCTAATGAAGCGTACCCCGTCCTTGCTTTACGATATGGGTATGTTTGTTCTGATGCATGTTCCTTATTTTCAGAACAGATTTTATGTTTTATAAATGAAATATTGACAATCAAAGTGATGAATACAGGTATCCTCAAACAATGTATTATCACCCACAATGTATCTGAAAATTCTCATCCCCACGGTGGATAATAAATTCATCCCATGCTTCTTGGGATATTAGGTGAGCGTAGACAATGGGTGGGTGTGGGTTTATTTTACCTTTGGAATATTTTATGTGACATCTTATTAAAATAGTGCGAAAATCTCGATGAATCCTACCGAAAAGCCTTAGTACACAATCCTTGTGTGAATATTCTACTATAAATGTACTCTGCAATAGATTGAGAAGTGTAAGACATTGTTTTATTATTTTATTTACTAGTAAATTAAAGACATAAATTCATAATGTTACCATAATTTCTTCCCATATCACAACCTTTAGTCCAGACACAATATGGTTCCATGAATCTATGTCAATCGGCATGCGTTTCCTAGTGAAAACTCCAATGTTACTAGTAAACATAGCCTTGTTGGGATTCACATGTTAAAATCATGCATTCCATCCGACATCAAAT
The DNA here is from genome assembly GCA_963277665.1 of Viscum album. NCBI lineage: Eukaryota > Viridiplantae > Streptophyta > Magnoliopsida > Santalales > Viscaceae > Viscum > Viscum album. The sequence continues at coordinate 1,397,544,224 of OY728121.1, read as the reverse complement.
TTGATTCCTTTGCTTTTCACCTTAAGAAATTTGGCTAACACTGTCAAACTACGATGCACCTGTGTTTTCTGTGATGTTGGTCCTTAATTCCCGACCATTTCATCGATATCAACCTCATCTATATGTTCATCTGAAATGGTAGCAATGACATGTGTTGATGGTTATTGGACCTCAACACTAGTATCATCAGGAGCCGCAGTAGGAGTAGCAGGAGCCACAGTAGGAGCAGCAGCAGGAGCAACGATAGTTGCAGCAGGAGCAGCAGTAGCCGTCGCAACAGCAGTTGGAGAGACCTGTTCAGCCTCAAGGTTAGGATAACCAGAATGTGCAGAAGTCATTATCTGCAAAATTGGTCGAACAGTTAATTTATATTACATAAATTCAGTAATTATAAGATAATAACATGAGATAACATGATCTATATTATAAAAAATTATAACATGTTTATTGAACTCTTTTTTTTCAAAGGTTGAATGGATTTGACACCTCTATCGATTATCCAAATCTCTTCATTGCGGTCTCCTCTAACATAAAAAACATCATCAACATTGGGACCACTACTAAATGATTGTGACGTACCACTGAAAGGATCGTCCTCAAATTAATTTTCAATGGAACCTTCAGTTGTTTTTGATGATAACAGAACAATCGACCACCCTTAGTTTGCGGGATCTGGAACATAAAAAACTTGTACCTCTTGTGATGCCATTATAAACTATTCATCTTTATACCCTTCTTTACTAAAATAATCTTTTACAAATCCCCATTCATCTATTTTAACACCACTGTTGTTATCAACCCATTTGCATTGAAAAATCATTAATTGGAATGTCGTATAATCAAACTCCCATATTAGTTTGATAATGCCAAAGTATGACATATTTTCATAAATTAGTATTCTGTCCTTACTACCAGAAACATTCATCGCTTCAGCCACTAGTGTAACTCCACTATTTTGCATGGTACTATCTTCATTGTGTTCATCTATATAGAATGTATAACCATTAATTATATAACCACTGTAAGATAATACATACACACTTGGTCCAGTGGCTTGCCATCGAATTCGTTCTGAAATTGAATTCAGATTTTCATCTAACTGCTTAAAAATATGGTCCTGAAACCATCCTATAAATTGGTGATTATGTGTATTTGATGACCATTTTTTCACCCTTGATGGATTCAACTACCTAATAATTTCTTTGTAAATTTCAATATATGGAGCAACCTCCCAACTGTTATGCCAAACATAAAGGTGAGCTTGCTCCCAATATGTAATAGTAATTGTCACAACTTCTCTTCCAGAAATTCCCTCACCCTCAATGCGTCCAGTTGACAAGATTTCAGGAGACCAATGCTTTCCACATCAGATAGGTATTCGGTACAAAACCCAATTGATCCCTCAACAGTATATCACTCCACTATACAACCCTCTGGCCGAATTCGATTTTTGAAATACCCTTTCAAAATCATCATATACCGTTCAATAGGATACTTCCATCTATAGTGCAAAGGACCACTAATTCGAGTCTCTCTCACCAAGTGAATCATCAAATGAAGCATCATATCAAAGAATGTTGGTGGGAAGAAAATTTCTAATTCACATAATATGATGACAATTTCTTTTTCCATAGCTGGAAATTTAGCCGAGTCTAAAACTTTTCTACATATATCATTGAAAAAGAAACAGAGTTTGGTTAACGTATGATGAACATTCTTGGGAAAAATTCAACGTAAATCTATAGGAATTAGATATTTCATCAAAACATGACAGTCATGTGATTTCAACCCTTTTAACTTCAAATAATTAATTGACACAATGTTCTTGATATTTGATGAATACCCCTATAGAACCTTTACATCATTAAAGAAGTTTCAAAACTAATATCTCTCCTCCCTTGAAATAGGATAAGAACCTGGAAGAACAGACATTTTATTTTCACCCTTCACGGGATCCAACTCTTCTTGTATTACCATGTCAACCATGTCCAACCTTGCCTTAATTCCATCCTTTGATTTTCCAGGGGAATTTAGAAACGTTCTGATAACACTGTCACATACATTTTCTTCCACATGCATCACATCAATAAAATGTATGACGTACAAAAAATTCCAGTATGGTAACTCAAAAAAAAAACAGATCTCGTTTTCCAACTGATTTTCGTAAGGTTTTTCAAAAATGGTTTACCAAAAACAGTGTTCACATCTTTTAATTTCTCAAACAGCTGATCACCTTTTAGTGGAGACAGTGTTGCGCGTTGTTCTAAACTTCCATTGAATGATGTCGTCCAAGATTAGTACTTATGCTGACAAGGAATAAATCTACGATATCTCAGAAACACATATTTCAATGAATGTTTCAACCTAATTGATTCTATATCTTTTTTGCACATAGGACACCCTTGAGTTCCTTTAATGCTATAGCCTGAAAAATTTCCATAAGCAGGGAAATCATTTATTGTCCCATACAACATCACTCTAAATTTGAAGTATTCACTTTTATAATAATCATACAACATAACACTTGAATCCCAAAATAACTTCAAATCCTCGATCAAAGGAGCCAGATAAACATCAATATCCTTACCTGGTTGTTCTGGTTCTAATATAAGCATCGATAACATGATGAATTTCTACTTCATTCATAAAAAGGGTGGCAATTTATAGTTTACCAACATAACATGCCATGTACTATGAGTGCTGGTTTGAAAACCAAAAGGATTTACTCCATCTGTAGACAACACAAGACTAAGGTTTCTCGGCCCTTTTCCAAATTTAGGATACTCATGATCAATTTCCTTCTATTAAGGAGAGTCAGCCTGAGGACATAATTTCTCATCTTTATTTCTTTTATCTGCATACCATGACAATTCTCTTGCAGTTTCTTTACTTCCATAGAGATGCCTAAACCTTGGAATGATTGGAAAGTACCGTAAAACTTTTGTAGGATTGGATTCATCTCTCTTGTATCAAGAAGCACCACACTTTGGGCATTATGTAAGTGATTTTTTCCCCTTTCGAAACAATATACAGTCTTTCAGGCAGGTATGTTTTCTTTTAGAAATCATACCCATCGAGGGTAGCATTCATTTATCTTTATATGTCCGGATTGGGAGCAAATTATATTCAGGGAGGATGTCATTAAAGAGAGCAAGTAGTTACGTAAAACTGACATCACTCCAATAGACTCCACAAGTGGTGATGGCCCCTGAAGTTGTTGCACCAGGTGAAACTGTCACCTGAGAAGCTGAGAACAATGATGCCCTTCCTACCCATGAACTGAAAAAATTATATGATGGCCTTCCTCTAAAATGGGATTCTACCTTTCCTTTCCTTTGGGTTGGAAATGACATTAATGTCACCCCCATCAAACAATGGATGGCGGCCAAGATCGAAGGTATTTTTTTCACTCCATAGAGATTCCCATTGAAGAGGGTCTTAGCTTCCAAAAACAAAACTCATAAGGAAGGAGGTGTCACTATTGGACACCTTGGTAGTGATGAATTGATTGAAATCTTGAACAGTCTCAACAATATATTTATTGTCCCAAAATACCCATTTGTGTCTTTTGGAGGGGTTAGAGTGTAGAAATCCATGCAACATAATCTTCCAGGATAATTGTATGACTATTATAGGGGTTTTTGTGTTATTTTACAACAAAAACCATGACATTATGCTTTTTTATTTCAATGGTGAGGAATTCCGATTTAACATGGGCACTAAGACCATGATAATTACATATGAAGATAATAATGATGGGTATGACATGGATCTGGGATTGGATCTAGAGCTAGTAGCCTTATTGAAGTGGGAGGATGATCTCTCATTGAGGTCCCTTTATTTTGAACATGTTCATAATCCCTTCTGGTTGGTAAGCTTCATAGGAGTGGGAGATGAGGATCCAAAGGGGCAGGGTAAGATGGGTAATAAAACTTGGGGGCTGGTGAGGGTGTTCTCTCTGGATCAATAAGTATTTGGAGATGGATAACAAGCTCATATCCAAGGGAGACACAACAAACACTACTATGAAGGGGACTAGACACTACAGAGAAGTATTCAGTAACCTCAGTGAGGGAGAAGGAAAGAGATGGAGGTAGGGGTGGAAAGGCTAGAAAGCTTTTTGGTTAGGGCATCATGCCATACAAGTGCACTGCCAGACAAAGTCACTTAGATAGCATGAAGTAAAGAAGGGGGGAACCCATCGAAGAAAATAGGGTTGAAGCATTGGATGAACTAGAAATGCATCAGAACCGGGTAGTGTTGTCCTTAAAGAGAAATTTTATCCTTCATTCCTTACTTTACAGTGACATAGTGTTGGATCGAAGGGAATCAATGATACCTAAGAGGAATCTAGTGGAACTGGAATCCAAGTGGGATGGACCTTAAATTTTTCACAAACTTCACTCTGATAGTGTAAACTCATTAATCACCATTGATGATGAGAAAATCAATCTTTCCACCAATACTATGTTTCTCAAGAGTTATTTTACATGAATAAACCATCCCTTTAGTCTGAGATATATAGATTTGAACTAAAAATCTAACATCCAAGTTATACACAATTCCGATTATCTAGCCAGGAAGCCAATTTCCTTTCCACATGATGTGAAGCTGTACAGTTTCATAATAACTATATGTGTCTTGATTTATGTCAACACAAGATATGTAGGGATACATGGATATTCAAATCCATTTCCTAGCTACAATAATTACTAGAAATAATTCCCACCTGTGCATATAGGTTAGACCATCACATAGTGTTTCTCATTCAAGAACTTTATTTCTATTCATTACTATCATTATAGGATACATAGTTACACCTAGGTCTCCAATTTCATGCCTAGCTACAACAATCCATAAAACATGCATCCCAAATTCAGAAGGAAACACTCACACATGATCATTTTTCCAACATATGATCAAGTTCTAAATACATATTTTTTTATGAAATATATCATGCAAAAATTATTTACGTCAGTTCCCAATACCTTGCAATATGACATGAAAAAATGGAAACATCCTAATCACATGAAAATAAAACTATAACACATGAACTTCTTCACCAAATGATGATTAACTACACCAAAAATGACCTTTCCACATGTCATTAAACAATATATACCAACTAACAAACATATAGAAAAGTATTCATCACAATCATCAATAATAAGATCCCAAAATCAAAAGGGGGTTCATAGATTTTTTAGACCGTGCAAAGCGATGATCGAAGGGCGGCAGATGTCTGACATGCGATGCTCAGTGGGTGGCGGAGGACTGACAACATGAAGCTCGAGGGTGGCGGAGGTCCGGCAATGAGAAGCTCAGCGGGCGGCGGAGGCCCAGCAAAGCGAAGCTCGATGGCGGCTGAGGTCCGGTAACAAAAAGCTCAATGGGCGGCGGATGTCCGACAATGATAAGCTTGAGGGCAGTGGAGGTCCAAAAATGCGAAGCTCAGCGGGTAGCGGAGGGGAGTCACAGGGTCCCCATTTCATGAGAGCTTTAGGTCGCGATAAAATGAGGGCACTGTGTGACTGACTTTATAAAAAAATGGACTACGGTGGCACTGTGCTTTCCCATTTTTATAGTAGTGCTTGAAGGACCCGAGGACCAAACCGATGGACCTAAATCCCTAAAAAATGATTATTTCTAGTTGCTATAATACTAAAAAATAATTTTTGTAGTACCTGCTATAATATCTTCTACAGTACTACTACAATACCTAGAAATTTTTCTCCACTTGGTTTTGGACGTGGGTCCCTTGGATGCACTTTCCGTGTCCTCATGAACTAGTCTGAGGTTATTGGGTTATTAAGATTTTTATTTTCTATGATTGATATCAATGTCATTTCGGATTATAAATATTATAGTATTTTTAAATCTGATTTTTTATTAAATAGTTATCATATTTTATAATGTTTCAACAAGGAAATTTATTAAATATCCACCAACTAAAATGATGACCCATTTTAAATTCTGTCATACTAATCCATCAGTCATGATTCACATTTTATTAATATTTGAGACTACACTAGTGTTTGACTCATCACATAGCTAATAAGGTAGGATATCATGATGATAATATTATATGTTACTCCTAGATAGTTGAGTGGAAACTCTTTACTCAAATACATCATATAGATTTTCTCAAATTTATTCCTTTAATATCTTAACTCATAGAGTTTATCAGATAATTTCAACATTGTTATCATTGTAGGATTTGGTTACATAAATCCCATTATTAGAAATTTCCACCATTCCTCAAAAAAGAAAATACACGGGCCTTGAATTTTATCACGAACCTACCTAGTTGGATGATCAAGGTCTTGAACTAAGTTAACTTTAGAAAGAATCTAACACTTTATATATTTAACATGGTTTTAATACCTCACTATCCTATCTCGTGTAACCCCTTTATATTTATTCATTATTTTTATTATTTTGTTTTGGATCATTATTTGTTCCACCAAATAAATATTTTGAAACCATATTAATGTGAAATTTTTTTTTAATATTATAAATTATGTTGCTAAGGAAAAATAACATCCATCTATATTTTCATATACCCAAATTCAAGACAAACGTAAGGGATATGAAACCATTTAATAAAAAATATCTAAAACATATTAAAATAAAGTCTCCAAAAATATACCATGGTGTAACATATAACATATCCCCTACTTCCCATAATAGAGAACCCCCTGCCCATATCAGTAAGTATATAGACACGAAGTCCAAGTAACCATGGTTAAATAATCAAGGGAGACCACAATTTTGAAATAATTATAATATCTAATAATATTGACTATAATTGTCCACCAAATTCATGTCCATAACCAATAAAAAACCCAAAGTCAAGGTAGAAGAAAACAAAATCTACTATTATACGCAACATATAACTCTTTTAATGTGTAACATCCCCAAGAAGGAAGCCACTAAACTAGTTATCTAATCTGGGTGGTTACATGACATTAAGCACACCCCCCCCCCCCGTACGCCAATGGTTTTCGACTAGCCACGGGGGTCCAAATAGTCAATTAGAGAGACTATACCCCCTTTTATTAGGTTCAACCACAACAGAAGATAAAAAATAGAGGAATAAAATCCAATAATACCAGAGTATGCATAAACAAGAATTCCCCGAATTGGGTACAACCATTCCCAACAGTAAATATTCCATGCCATGATACAAGTGAAAAAGTGAGCGAAACCCCAAAAGAAGACAAACTGAAAAATCCCAAAAATAGACTGACACCAAGTCTGGGTCCTCCTCCACATAAACTCGGGCCAACCCAACTGTTTAGCAAGGGCCTTTTCCCTTCTCCTGACCTACAAACTTGTAGTCGTCTTGGGAACACAATGGCAACCCGAGTATGGTGTGAGTACAACTCAATAGGCCACCACCAACAGTATCTAAAAAACAACCCATATAAAAAATTGTGCATGCATAAATGGAAATGAATAATAAAAAATGAAAAGGATTAATTGACCTTATCTAGTTTAGGTCCATTACCAACATTTAGTAACATTTCCATATCTTTCCATTTCATCCTTTTTCCCATTAATTACTATTTCCAACACATTTATGATGGGTTCATCACACAACAAGTTACATGGGATCAAAGTACATAATCACATACATGAGAGGAAACACACAGTTGTCATATCTCACTAGGAACAACTTCCTCATGTGAACCATATAATCACTTCGAAGCCTCAGTCTGGGTGGATGCAACCGATAGGGAAATAGATCATCCGTACTATCCATTCCCCATGAATTAGGGGTGGAGTTTAGAGATTCAATCCAACTCAAACCATGGGTATAGAACCTCAGTCAATACCACACACTTCCAAGCTATGTGCACATGCTATACATATATGTTTCCATTAACCATTCACACAACATCACAACCACGGCCTAAGGTAAGCATAAACCATAAAAATAACATGAGAGTTGACCCCATGACATTACCCATTAATAAATTTACCAAATTTCACATCATTAATCCATTTAACCAAATTCCATTTTATTATTTTTATCTCACTAAGAATTCATTCACCGTGCCTATCTCACTAGGCTTGTTCATTATTCCTAACTGTCTAGGATTCATTACCATTCTAATAACCGATTCATTTTTTGTCATTAATCACTTCCACATATTAATAAAATATCCCTTAGTTTGTTACCAAGCTTATTTGCTCTAGCTAGCTTCTAACCCAACACCAATAGTCACCCCAACATGTTTATCAAGGGATCTACATGATTACACAACAATCTCACTTATTCCTCCCAAATCCCTAGGTCTGGGGGAGTCAGTACACCCCATGGGTGGCCCTAGATTTTTTTCATTACCCTCAATGCATTCCATGGGGATTGTGAGGGACTCTAGTTTCCTTATTAATAACCATTGTACCAAAACATTCCATGGGTAGTTAAAAAATACCAACAGACACCCAAGAAAAAAACGACACATTCAAAATTCCACAAATAAACCATGGTATATAACTTGTAGACCACCTACCTTGATTCTGGGGGTGAACTCACTCTTAATCAAGCCCTTAGATCCCAATTAAACCAACCAATGAAGCTTAAACCTAAAAATCACCCAATGATTAGTGTTTCAGAGCTTCTAAAAGTGAGGAGAAGAAGATACAAACCCTAAACTCAAAAGAGAAGCAAGTATGGGATTGGCCTTACCTGGAGCTTTGATCTGCAACCAACGTCACCTAAAAATCCTTAGAAACAAGTGAGATTTATCTCTTGGAGCCCTTGGGAATATTGGTTCATTCCTAGGGGGAAGAGGTGTGAAATGGGGGTAAATCCCGAGTTGGCGTTAAAAATCCCAGAGTGGAAAAATTGTGATTTTTAAAATGATTCTTGTCCGCACGGTTTACCCGCACTGTTTTCCAAACCATGCACAAACCGTTCATTTGATTCTATCCCAAAAATACCCCTTTCATGGTTTACCCGCAATTGTTTCCAAACCACGTTCAAACCATGTGGAAGCCACTATCCAAAAACACACTTCTTGCATGGTTTCCTAGGCTGTCTGCATGGTTAGCACTAACTGTGTGTAGACCGTGCGACCTACTCAGAAACCCACTTTTTATTCACTTTTCATATCCCGAACCCTTGGAACACCCCTGCGACTCCCCTAGAACATGGTTAAGCACTTAATTAACCAAAACAAGGTATTAAAACCAAAACTTAAATGAGAACATACCTTTCCAAGATATGGTATCTTAAAACCTCCCCTCCTTATAACTGCTCCTCCTCGAGCCTAAATCCCAAGATTTAATGCGCTTCCAAGGAAAAGAGATCGGGCCACTGAGCCCACATATCTAATTCCCACTCCCAAGTTTCTTCTTAAAAAATCCTTTGCTGCCATTGTATTCGCACCAATGGAACCACCTTTCCCCACAGGACATTCTCACTATGATCCACAAAATGAATTGGATTCTCCTTAATGGACACATCATCCTCAAGATCTACTTTCACAACATCCACTATGTGAGTTGGGTCAGGGTGATACCGCTGAAGCTGTGACACATGAATGAAAACATGCATCCCGCTATATCATTGAGGAAATCCAATCGGTAGTCCATTGGCCTGATCCTTTCCACAATCTCAAATGGCCCCACATACTTGGGTGCGAACTTTCCCTACTTCCAAATCTGTCGGTGACCCAACCTTAATGACACTCGAAGGAACACACTATCACCCACATCGATCTCAAGGGGTCTATATCTCTAATATGCATATGTCTTCTACCTACTCTGAGCCATTCCCAACAGCTTCTGAATCAAAGCAACTTTCTTGGAAGTCTCTAGCATGAGACTCGGTCCTAACAGCTTGGTTTCACCGACCTAAAAGCAACACAGTGGATATCTACACAACCTCCCACAGAGAGCCTCAAATGGTGTCATCTAAACCGGAGCCTGAAAACAGTTGTTGTAGGAATGTTCAATAAGCAAAATGTTCATTTTCCAGGAACCACTGAAATCCAAGACACAATCCCTCAACATGTCTTCCAACACATGTATTGTACACTCTGACAGCCCGTCCTTCTCCGAGTGAAAATTCGTACTCAAAAGCATCTGAGTACCAATCTTCTTCTATAACCTTTTCAAGAAGTGTGATGTGAAACGAGGATCATGATCCAAAACTATAGTCTGAGGTACACCATGCGACCATACTATTTCATGAACATACAACTAACCTAACTAATCAACTATGCAAGTCTCCTGAATCTGTAAGAAATGATTTAATTTTGTTATCCAATCCACTGTCACCCATATTTCATCATTATTTCGAGGTGTCATCAGAAGTACCACCAAAAATGCAATCGTCACATCATCTCAATTCCATTGCATAATGGGAAATGAATGTAACAAACCACCTGGGTTTTGATGCTCGTCCTCCACCTAATGAAAGGTAAGTCACCGTACCACAAATCTCAGAACATCACTTTTTCATTCCTGGCCACCAAAACTCTCTGTGGAGATCACGATACATCTTGGTCAAACCATGGTTCACTTCCCATTTTGATGCATGGAAATCACACATCAAATATAACCTCATGCATACCAGCACAACCACATGATAATGATCACAAACTACCCCATCTACACCTATGGCCCAACCTGAAGGTGGCTCCCCACCTTTAAGTCTTTCCTTCATGGACAACCATTCGGGATCATCGAGATGACTATCCCTAACTCAAATGAAAAGCATCGACTCACACATCACAAAATTAAGAGTCACCTGACCGTTTTCATCCCACACCTCCAGGTGCATCTCCATGAACAAGGCCAAAATATTCCACTCAGTGTTGGATTCCTTAACCACCTGGTGCTGAACCTTTCTTTATAGAGAATTAGTAACACTGTTCCCTTTCCCCGGTGAATAAACCTTATCAAAGTTAAAGGAATGGAGATAATCAACCCATATTCGCTTCTTAAGATTCAAATTCCATCGTGAAAAGATATACTTTAGACTCTTGTGATCGGTATACACCATGAACCTTTACTCCAACAAGTATTGACTCCAGCACTTTAAGGAATACACTAATATAGCCAACTCAATATCTTTAGTGGGATAATTCTGCTCGTGGGGTCTCAATTTCCTTGAACCACAATCCATAACCCAATCATCTTGCATCAACAAAACCCCATGCCTGATACCAGGCACCTCACAAAATAGGACGTACGTCCTACCTAGCTCATGTAAGATCAAGATCGACGCGGTCGTAAATTTCTTTTTCAACTCCTAAAATGAATTCTCACAAGCCTTAGACCATTCAAACCTGATTCCCTTATTGGTCAAGCTCTATAGTGGTGCTGTGACGTGAGATAAATCTGGGATGAACTTCCAATAATACCCAGCCAAACCCAGAAAAATCCGAACATCTGAGACTCTCTTGGGAAGATCCCTAGATACAACAGCTTGGATTTCTATGGATCCACCTACAAACATGCCATAGAGATGATTTGACCCATAAAATTCACTTCTCTAATCCAGAACAGAAAATTTGAAAGCTTGGTTTAAAGCCGAGGCTCTATTAGTGTACTCAAGATGATGTCAAGATGTTGGGGATGATCCTCATGCGTTTTCGTGTACACCAAGATTTCATCAACAAGGATAACCAAAAATTGATCCAGAAAAGGATGAATTATTTGTTTCATCAAAGCCATAAAAACCACCAATGCATCAGTCAAGTCGAAATGCATCACCAAAAACTCAATCAACAGATACCGACTCCTGGAAGATGTTAGTGGTACGTCATAAGGCCTCACCCTCAACTGGTGATAACCTGATCTCAAATCAATCTTAGAAAGTACTAATACACCCCTCAGCTGATCAAACATGTCATCAATTCTAGGAAGATGGTGCCTATTTTTCACTGTCATCTGATTTAACTTCCAATAATCAACTCATATCCTTAATGACCCATCAACCTTCTTTTCAAAAAGTACAGAAGATCCCCAATGAGACATTATAGGGCGTATGAATCCCTTATGCTCCAACTCCTCAAGATGATCCTCTAACTCATGGACTTCTTCTAGTTACATTTGGTATGGAGGAATTAAAATTGGCTCTGCTCCTGATAGCAACTCAATCGTGAACTCAACGTTCCTCTTGGGTGGAAACCCTAAGAAATCCTCAAGAAACACATCCAGAAATGGATCCACTAATAGAGGAATGATAGAATGTTCCCCTCTTTCATCATCAAGAACAATACAACATACTTGGGCTGTGAGCCTACCCAAATACTGACAAAACGGTCCCGAACAAGATGCCCAAACATCCCAATCTCTTGATGAACTTTAGAATCACCCTCAAGTGACCTGAATGATACCCAATGATGGTAAAAGTCTATGTGCACCAGATACAACACAAACTAGTCCATACCCAAAATTTGATCAAAACCTGACAACTTGAGAATGAAAACATCCCACAGGAAACGATACCCACCAAATTCCGGAGAACATCCCTTACACTACTAGATATCATCATTTTTCCCTCCAAACAGTGTGTTAATCGACATAACTCTACCCACACTCTCCATGTAAAGACCCAACGCTACCACAAGCTAAGAATAAATAAAAGAGTGTGTGGCACTAGTGTCAAAAAACCCACTAACAAGTGTAGAAGCTACAAGGATCGTTCCTCAGACAGTTGATGGCCTAGATTCACCATCACCAGGTGAAGACTGAACTACGTGTAGCTGACCTACCTCTCTACCCTAGGCTCCAACTTGTGTGCCCTGCACTTCACTACCCTACTGATGTGGGTGATCCTACCCTAGAGTTCCATGTCCACCACCCCTTCTAGTACAACCCTTGGAGCTCTGACTGCCTACTTGATAAGGAGAAACGGATCCCCTGCCTCCGCTCAACATCTGTCTATCACTAAAATTCATACTCTTCTACTGAGGGTTCCTACAAAACCTCTGTATGTGTCCCAATCTTCCGCACAACCGACACTCAACTGGAGGTTGAGGAAACTGGACACACATATGCCTCGACCTTCCGTACTGATAGCAGAACACCCAATCACCACCTTGAGCTGATGATCCTATCTTCTGACCACCTTGTACACTTCTACCTTTCTGAAGACATCCAAAATGACACTTATGGCCCTCAGAAGTTACACCACTTTTCTGCCTAGCTCGCACGATAATCCCACTGCCTGAAACTCCCTTTAGGATCCCTTATGATATCAATACCTGATCCACTATCTCTATAAATCTCTTCAGGTGAAATATATTCATATGAGATCTAATCTCGTGTCTCAGACCATCCTGAAAACACCTCGTAACTGCTACCTTATACACGCCAACAATGTAACAAAGCGTCACAGGTCAGTGAGGCATCCAACATTATCCATCATCGACATCGACCCCTGAGTTAGGATCATGAACTCTATAGCCCAATCTGGCCTCAATGTCTCGAGGTAAAAATGCTCGAGAAACGTTTCTAATAATTCCTTCCAAAACATCCCATCATCCAACTCTGTCTGATCCAGGACATCCCACCAATGCTTTTCCTTTACCCACAACAAATAAGCTACCAACTTGACTCGCTTACCAATAGGAGTCTTCAGATGATCAAGTACCGTGTAGACATACTCTATCCAGAACAATATGACCTCTAGTCCACCATCTCTGGTAATGGTCAGAGGGTTCTGCAGCAAAAAATCTATGGTCAGCTCAAACATACTCAGTTCAACCCTCCCTGGGTCATGATCCATCATCTTCATAAAACGAACCATTTTCTCTCAGAACTTCTCTTCCCAACTTTCTTGGATCACCACATTCTCTTTATCCTCCACTGGAGGAGGGTTCTCAGCAACATCCTCCTATTTCCCAACTAGTGCTCGACATCCTGATGGCATTTATCTACATTTCCAAACACAAGGTTTAGAACACATAACCTAAACTTTCAAAACCTCATAACAAGGAGGGTCTTCACCAGTCACCACAACCCTTAACATTCCAAAAAACACTACCCTGACCATCCCTACCATGACAGTGGTCCATAAGGATAAACAACTTTACACCACCACAAGGCTCTCACAAAATGTTACAAATAACATTTTGATTCATTAATAATAGTTAATTACACATATTTTATTAATTATCACTTATCATCCATCTATCATCACCCACTTCCATTGTTTCATTAGGGAATTTCCCATTTTCAAATTTCAAACTACAACGTTCATTATATATTTCATGCCACACACACCTAACCCATGTGTGCCTACCATGATACATGCCACCTATCTCTCTAGGTGCCTAAAATGATGCATGAATGTACAACCTCATGCCATTGAGGTCAAAATCCAAACATCACAATACAATCACATCACGAAACATGTGAACCACCCAATGGTTAAATATCATCAATTGTAACATCACACAATCAAGAACAACAATTTCCACCCCAAGAGACTTGGGGTTTGCCTCATACATGGGTTAGCTTCTCCCAAGCATGAGCTCATTACCAAGGCCTGACACATCTTAACTCTTATTTACCATCCCAAATAACAAGATTATAGAGAAGGAGAACAAAGACCACCTTTGATACCACTTTGTAACATCCCCAACCCAGAATCAACTAAACCGGTACTCTGAGCCATGTGGTTACATGACCTTAAGTGCGCCTCCCCATATGCCAATGGTTTCCGACTAGTAGCGGGGGTCCAAATAGTCAATTGGGGAGACTATACCACCTTTTTACCAGAGTAAGAAACAACAGAAGATAAAAAAATAGTGGAATAACATCCAAAAATTCCAGATTATGCATAAACAACCATTCTCCAAATATCGTACAACTATTCCAAACAAAAACTTTTCCATTCCATGCTACATGTGAAAAAGTGAGCGAAACCCCAAATGAAGACAAACTGAAAAATCCCCAAAATGGACCGACACCAAGTCTGGGTCCTCCTACACGTAAACTCGGGCCAAGTAGGGTGTCAGTACATCTCATTAGGCCACCACCAACGATATCTACAAAATATCCAGTATAAACAATTGTGCATGAATAAAGGGAAATGAATGATAAATGAAAAAGAAATGATTAAGTGCCCTTATCCAGTTTAGGTCCATTACCATCATTTATTACCATTTCCATAAATTTCCATTTCATCCCATTTCCCATTACCTGCAATTTCCAACACATTTATGATGGGTTCATCACCTAACAAGATACATGGTCTCAAATTACACAATCACTTACATGAGGAAAAACACACAATTTTTCTATCTCACTGGGAAGAACATCCTCATGTCAACCATATCCTAACATGGATTCCTTAGTCCAGGTGGATGAAACCGATAGGTGAACATAGCATCAGTCTTTTCTCTACCCCATGTATTAGGGGTAAAGTTTAGAGCCTAATTCCAACTCTACCTATGGGAGTAGAACCTCAGTCAATAATACACCCTAGCAAGCTATGTGCACATGCTACACATATATGTTTCCATTAACCATTCACACAACATTACAACCATTTCCCACAGAAAACATGAACCATAACAATAACATGAGAGTTAAAACCATGCCATAACCCATTAACACATTTACCACATTTCACATCATTTATCCATTTTTCCCAATTACATTTCATTATGCTTATATCACTAAGAATTCATTCACCATGCCTATCTCAATAGGCTTATTAATTATGCCTAACTCACTATGCTTCATTACCATTCTCATAACCCATTCATTTATGGTCTTTAATCACTTCCACATATTAACCCAATATCCCTTATGTTATTACCAAGATTAGGTTCACCACCTTGCTTCAAACCCAACAACAATAGTCACCCCACCATGTTTATCAAGGGATCTACATGATTACACAAAAATGTCACTTATTCATCCCAAACCCCTCTGTCTGGGGTAGTCGGCACACCCCATTGGTGGACCAAGATTAGTGTAACTACCCTCGATGCATCCTGTGGGGATCATGAGGGTATCCATTTTCCTTATTAAAAACAATTTTAACAAAACATTCCATGGGTATTTAAAACATACCAGGAGACACCCAAGAACAAAACCACACATGCACAATTCCACAAAAAAATATGGTATATAACTTGTAGACCACCTACCTCGATTATGCAGGTGAATGCACTATTAATAAAGACTTTATATCCCACTTCATCCAACCGTTGAATCTTCAACCTAAAACTCACTAAAGGAGTTGTGTTTTAGAGCTTCTAAAAGATAGGAGAAGAAGATACAAACTCTAAAATCAAAAGGGAAGTAATGATGGGATGAGCCTTACCCAGAGCTTCGATCGGTAACCTACGACACCAAAAATTCCTTATAAATGAGAGAGATTGATCTATTGGATCTCTCTAGAGGTATGGTTCATTACTGTTGGTGAAGAATGGTGAAATGGGAGGAAATCCCGAGTTGGGGTTAAAAATTCCAGAGTTGAAAAATTGTAATTTTAAAAAGGTTACTGGGCCACACGGTTTACCCGCACGGGTTTCCAAACCGTTTTCAAATCGTGCGGATGATTCTGTCCCAAAAGGACCCATCACATGGTTTACCCTCATGGTTTTCAAAACCATGTGTAAACCATTATTGAAAAACACACTTCTTTGTTGGTTTCCTGGGCTGTCCACACGGTTAGCACTAATCATGCGTAGACCGTGAGACCTACACAGAAATCCCCCTTTTCCCCACTTTTCGTGTCCTAATCCCTTGGAACACCCCCGATCCTCCCCTAAGACCTAAATAAGCAGTTAATTATCCAAAACAAGGGATTTAAACCAAAACATAAAAGAGAACATACCTTTCCAAGATCTGGGATCTTACATAATGATTATATAAAAAATTTGAGGAAGCTATTTAAAATAATTTTTAATTAAATAACACATAAATTAATGATGTATAAAATTTGTATCTATTAATAAATGATAGAATAGATTAAATAAATAAAAATTTTATAATTATATACATGTAAACAATTTATAGATAAAACAATTACAATAGATTTATAATAGAATTAAAATCCTTGAAATACATTGAATAGAAAAATATAAATACTTTATATTTATTTTTAAAATTAAATCTTTCATATCATTAATCCATTTTGAATTTATTTAAATAAATTATATTTAATTTAAATATGAAAATTTTTTATCTCATGTAATGAATTTAAATCTTATGTAATAATTTTACAGGTTGAAAATATAATGTATTTAAAATAACTCTATCATTGAAGATATAAACTATAAATTATACATTTGATATGGTGGAAACAAATCATCAAATAAGGCCTTTAATTTTTTCTATAAACATTATTTTAATTTGAATATAGCTAATTTTTGGGCTCAATGGGAACTCTTACAGTTATAACAAAAGATCATAACTATGAAAAATTTCAAATAAGCACAAAATGAAACACAAAACTAAATAAAAATTTCAAATTTAAAAAACAAGAGTTGGGGATAGTGTAACACCCTATCCCAGAATCCACAGTGAATAGTGACCCAAGATTTTTTCGACAAGGCCTCAAGTGTGACCCTTGTATGCTAGAGGCTACCCAAAAGTTACGAGGGTCTAATGGAGGTACATTATGGAGACTATACTCTCTGGATATGAAATAAATATAGTAGAAGCGATAATAAATAATGAATTCAGAATATAATAACAAGTAATCATTAACAATAATTAATTAAACACAAATCATAAATGGACATGATTTAACATAAATAATGGAAGGTATACACAATATGAGGAAATCTTGAAAATAGAAGTAAATGAATACATGACACAATGACTATCTCAAATATGATAATAATCACAAGATCGGTCCTATTCCCCAGTAATCTATCCATGACCAAAAGGATAACAATAAAAATGAACATAGAACAATCCATGTTTCTAAACCAACAAACATGATTTCTCTCAAGGTACTAAATGGAGACCCAAATGGGGTGTGCGATATACTCTATAGGCCACCACCAATAATGTATAATCCTATATAGCTCATATATATAAAATAAGAAGTGTGATATTATTTAAAAATTAAGTAGTAAGAAATATATAATAACTTTTCGATCTTAGGTTCCTCAAATACACCTAGCCAACTACCCCTACATCGGCTTAAGTTGGAATGTCTCTTCACACCAGCCATTATGTATTTATATATGTATACTTAATACAATCGTATGAACAATGATACATGCACTCGCATGGACTTAAATTTTTTTACCAAGTCATCCACATGAGTGGATCAAAAATTAGATAAGGGATTTCATGAATATGGTTCCATACTCATAATAATAACATAAGAGACACCATTTCGAGGGTTCCATCCCTTTAATCACAATATAAGGGACTCCATGCATTGGGTTCCATACTAATAATTTGAGTATAAGGGAAACCATTCCCATACGGGCATATGGGTAATCTAAATATAAGGGATGCCATGACCAGGGTCCCATAACCTTAATCAGAATATAAGGGATTCCATGTCCATTTGTTGTTCATTAAGATATTTCTTATCATTTTAGTTATAAAGGAGAAGAAGGCGAAGAAGGGGAAGGTGAGATGGTTTTACTGTTAAATATTAATTTTATCAAGTTATATAATTTGGTTCATTTTCTAATAATGAAAATTCCATTTATATGAACATTACATATTACAATTCAATTATAAATGATAAGGAGTCCATTCATGTACTCAAGCCATATGTCACATGATTATTCTCTTTAAATTAACTCTTTTAGTAGAAAATACATCGCACTATAAAAGTGGATTTATTATATAATAGAGGCATGATAATCATTTTTTTATTTAATTAAATTTAATCATTTATTCCATGAAGGGTACTCATCACGCTTATGAAGGTTATTCAAAACATAAATGGAGTAGTATATGCATGCACCCCAAAAAACACTCCCTAAGGGTTGGTTTAGTCAACTAAGAAAACATTTATTCTAAAGAAAATTAGTCCAACTCGCCTAATGTGGTGATTCAGGGTTAGGTATTCTACATTTAACCATGCACAAAAACATAATAGCACATCTAGATAAGGTCTAGGTAATTAATTTAAGGTGTTTCATAATTTTGAAGCAACACATGCAAAAGTATGGCATGCAGTAAAATGAAAATACATTACAAATGATGAAATTATGATGGAAAGGTATGTATAACACCTAACTTGTTTTTAGGATTGTTAAACCATCTAATATTTGATCTTTATATAAGAAATAATGAAAGAAAAACAATGATTAGATAAAGGACATTCATATAGGTAAAAACAAACTCCATGTATTTAGAATTCCCTATGGTGAAGGAAAATAAAAACGAAGTAAGTGGATTCAAGATCGAACTAATAAGGATCCAACAAAACCAATGAAATGTGATTCTAAGATTAGATGGGGGAGATACATGAAATCCTATTCATGTAATACGGGGTATCTCGAGCAGCTTGGGTGTGGGTGAAATGTGTGAGAAACAAGAGAAAGAAAAGAAATATGTCTTTTGGGAGAAAACATTCATTTGACCTATCTATAATGAGGATCACAGCCAGTTCACATGTTTTGTATAACCATATTCCAAACATGTGGCTCATACCATCCAAGATCTATACCCCACATAGTTTTTCACACAGTTTCGGCTACGTATATTCCAACCATGAAGTCCTACAGGTTAAGTTTCACTAAACATGTGGGCAAGGTGCATAGTTTAGCAAACTATGCACAGTCCATGAACCCATGTTTGTAATTTGTTGCTGAGGTCTCATATGACCATGTTCCACACCAGTCATGATTTAAAAAACAATGAGACACCCCTTATAGGGCAGAACCATTTCTCTTGAGGGGCTACACAGTTTAAAAAAACGATGCACCCTGGTCAGCTTCCCTTAAAAAGATGGTTTTGGATACCCCACACCCCAAAAATTACATAAACATCAAAGACACCTATTGGGACCTAAAAAATATAAAAAATATTTATTGTTCCAAATATTTTAATTTTGATTCGAGACTCAAATGATGATTTGTCTCATAAACCAAATGAAAAGTTGAAAATCTATCGAAATGTTCATCTTTTTTAATGTATGGGTTATTAGGATCTAAAAACCATATAATTTTCATCCATAATAAGCCTTGGGATCATTTGAACAACATGTTTCATGAGGTTTTATTCAAATGAATGCAACACATTATGAAATTCCAAACACACCTCTAGGCATCACTTTAAAAACGTGGTTATTAAGATTCTAAAACTCGAGTTACAACTCAAAAATACCATGATAGAATTATGATGGAACTTACACGATCCTATCACCCTAAGAAATGATAAAGTCATCTCCTACTTCCATCAACCTACCTATGGAATTCACTGCCATAGGTTCTTGAATTTCTCATGAATTTATCCAATTCAGGGTACTCCCACCATCAAAACTACTTATTGAAACATGTCCCCAACATCAAATAGATTCTTCTAGAATTAATTGTAACTCATAAGACCCATTCACACATGATGACTCTGATACTGGTCCTTAGTTAATTCAAAAAAGTCGAGTCTCAATCGACAAATATTTAACTAGTCATGTTGGAATTTCCTTGAAATTCCTTAGATGACCATTAAATTAACCCAAATAAACCCAAAAACATGATAAAAATGGTTTCAAACCTACTTAATTTGATCAATTAAGAAAAAAATTCAAATCACCCAAGTCGAATTCTATTAAAAAACGATTAACTCCTACGACCGACGCGTCATCTTGGAAGAGTTTGATGCCTTATCCAAAGTTATAGTGATATCATTTTGGGATCATTTAGTCAATAATATACCCAAATTATAGGGAAATCTACATACTTTATCATCCTCTATTAAAAGTTTTCATTTGGAAATAGCACCACCACCGAACCTATCCTAACCCCACATCCATGGATTGTGATAATGTACTCCAGGTTTAACACCTTCATCTAGATTCCACAAATGAAATAATTTATTCAATACCCAAAAATTGTTGATAATTATAACCAAACATTATTTTAGTTATTTAGTAGCATATGAATTCCAAAATAATATTCCATCAATCGGTCTAAAGATTGCATGAACCATCTCACATGAGGCTTACCCACTAGAAATAGACGTCCTACTCCCCACCTTAGGCGAATCAATGTCCTCATTCCAATGAAAATAGTTTTTGATTAAAACTTCTCATTCCAAACATTAATGATTTGGATGGATATGAACCCAATCATCTTAGGCCCTAACATAACCATAAACCACAAATCATTTCGGCTTCCAAAGATCATTTCGGCTTCCAAAGATCATTTCTCATGATGATCTACCAAAATAAATCATAGAGAGGGATATCATCCTCCAATGACCAATGGTGTACTATACACCATCTTGATTTCCATTGAACATACCCTCTTGTTAAACACCCAAGAGTTCCTCCCTCAACCCATAAAATTTATTTGGTTATATATCTCATAATATAGATGATGATCACTCAACATACTTAGATGATGTCAAGATAAGGGGCATGATTTCCTCGTAACTAGATGCATGCTGAAATTTTATTGATGGGTTTGTATATATCCCACTAAGACACACTGATATATACTAGGCCATGCCTTCATTGTTCAATACTAACATCATGTCTCCGGACCATGGGTGTCATGCTTCAAAAAAGGTTTAAATATATTATGTCACCCATTAATTCTTTGATTTTACATCATCCCAGGAAAATCCTTTAATTTACCCATGCTTTGAGTCCCACAGATTGAAAGTCCCCATTTGAAACCATCAATCCTCATCTTTAACAAGGATGATGAACAACATATAATTCTAAACAGTTACCACACACAACCAACATGATCTAATAATCCTGAAAAAAGGATTTACAACCATTAACAACCATTTCTAGATCTTACTCATGTACTCATGAGTCATTCATCAACATTGTGAAAATGAATGTGCTACATGGTACATCAATATTTGAATATGAGAGGATATCCATTGAAAATATTCTTTAAAATTTGGTATCCCATGTGAGACATGATTTATTAGTCATTACCCACCTCATGTCGTCATTTCGTGAACTAAGGAATCAACTACTCCATTATTGGTATATTGTGTCAAGCATTCAAACATTCTTTCCCATCAAATCCAGTAATAATAAACCATCAGTCAGTGTGATTTTAAATATAAAATCCATTAACCTACCTAAACCAAATGACTCAAGAACCTACTATGCATGAGTCTAGAAATAATAATATAATAATATTTCCTAACGAAGGAAAATATTGTCACAATCCAACCTCTTCTGTAGGTTTTATTTCATAGAAAATCATCATTGACCTACATGTGTATGAGTTAATGTTGGGGCATCTAGATCTAATCACCTGGACCTAAGGTCTTTAGAATGAGAACCACATCCCATTTATGGGAATATATTACATGGAATTTAATGAACCAATAACTGATCATTTATAAGAGGTTAAACTGAAACTGGTAAGGAAGAGTCAACCTATAAGGCTCAGAGCCTATCAAAAAGGCATATGACTTCACTTTCCAAGCACTATGCCATTCGGACCTGATCATATATATGAATCTGAACAAGGGAGTTCTCAATAATGTTTTACAATGATAACATATAGGATTAATAGAGGAAACACTCTAGGTATCCATATTTGGTAATACTCCCTTGAGGCTCAACTTACCAGATAAGCACCAATCTACCTGGGGGTGTTTTCCCTTTATTTAGTGTCCTAGTCGAGATCAGCAATACCCAATCGGTACATAAAATCATAAAACTAAGTGAAATAATTATTCAATGATATAATTTTAGTGGGTTATACTATAAATTGAATATCCCATTACTTACAAATATAATCAACCCTAAAACAAGTTCATGATAGAATAGATAATTGGGTCTTACTTTCTAACCTCTAGGTCTGACACAACCTAGGAAGGATCATCAGAGTTCCCTGACAATGTTCACATTCTTGTTTAAGAAAATTCACATGGAAATATTTAGGATGGACCCGGAAAAGAGGGTTTAATCTATTAAACCTATATATATTAATTTTAACACATTTAACGGGTGCTCATTCGTTACAATATTTTAATTATATCATAAAAAAGATTTTAAGATAAAGTTATCAAGACCAAAAAATACCATGTAATTTATTTAACTTATGTAATTTTGAATTTGGAGAATTTCTCATAATTTTATTTTTAAACCATAATTTAATTAAACCATATGGTTTTCAAAACTAGGACTAATTAAAGAAAATTTCAATTCAAAATATATTAAGTAAAACACTCTTTAGTTTGTAATTTAAATTTTAATTTACTAACTCCTCATGGTAATATAGCTAAAAAGTAGATAATTAGTCTTTTATAAATTAGGTGGACTAATTAATTATGATTCCACCATACATTTATATCTAACAACATTCTTGATACTATTGATTCATTAAATAACCACATCATAATTCTTGTGTATACCCATATGGGGTTAAGTTTCAAGACTTAAAAGTGTAAGGTGAACAAGAAGAGTCTCGTTATATCAATATGGGATCAATTATATGTGAATAAATTCCAAATTTATGGATTAAATTACCTATAAACTACCATTTGAATATCATTTAGATACGAACCAAAGTTGTTAAATTATAAAAATTTTAAACACCCTTATTGAGTTTACATTATTAAAATCATGCACCAACTAACCTACTCGGGTCCAGTTGTGCATTTAAGAACATAGTCATATGGGTCGACATGGCCAAGTTATAGCATTATAAGCCTTTATAAATTTAAAATTTATATATTTCTTAAAAATCAATCATTTTATGTAATAACTAAAACCTATAATATTCATATATTCCATGGTTCAATAAGATTAATTTCAATTATGAAATTATAATGTTACTTTCCTTGATGAGTTGAAATTAGTATTAATATAACAACAACTATGTTTTTATGCATGGTTATGGAATATAACAGCCCCTATACAATGGTTAAATTACACGAGTCACAATTCTATAATATATAGAGGCCCACATAATTTATAAATTAGACAAATGGTTCCCTTTTAATTAAAACCAGACTTCTAAATTTTATTTCAGAATATAAAAAATCTTGATGACATTGTTTGATTATATGGGTTACCATTTCTGATTTATAAAGTTCCCATATAATTTATAAATCTGAAAATTGGTACCCATTTAACCAAAACCCATTAATGTTTCATCCCATGAGACTAGTGGTATATAACCCAAACATTACATAATCTGTTAGTTAAATTGAATGCCATTATTATTCTATATGGGAAGACATCATTTAGGTTGATGCTAAAACATTATTAATCAAATCACATACCACAATAATAACATGGCATGAAATCACAAGTGAAAAATATAGGAAAATATGGAAACATTCATGGTAAGCTACAACAGATGCAAGGAACACTATAACCAAGTAATGAAATCAACCAAACATAGTATATACACAAGAATTATAGCCAAATCTTCATGAATCATACTATATATAATTAAATATATATGTAATGGAATATAAATGGAATGGGAACATCTATGTACCTATAATGATTCATTTAATTATACTTCCTTTTCATTTTGGGAATAAGGTAAAACCTAAAAAATAAATACCAAGTGAAAGTATAACAATCACCCATTGTGAGATAATAATCATTGTAATATCTAAAAACATGAACAAAAGTACCATTCCCAGCATCTTGATCTTTTCACGCATGTTTGGGTAGGTCAGAATGAGACACAAGCTTTTTACTAATTGTCAACACATCCTAATCTCTTATCTACCATCCCAGAATAGCAATAATAAAAGTAAAAGAAAACACATATGATGCCACTTGTAATTCCCAGACCCAGATGCCACATAGAATGGTTCCTTGAGAAAAATTTTAATTGGACCTCAATTACACATCTCCATATTCCAGAGGATGCAGCCCAATTAGGAGGGGAAAATGGATGAAAAAACAGGGAGATGATTCCTTATGGATCAGAAATAAATATAGCATAATCATTATTAAATAAAGAAAAAGCAATATAATATCAAATTATTAAAAATTATTATAAATTAAAGAATCGTTCATGTACACTATTTGACCTAATTATATGAAGGTATATATACGAAATGGAATGTTTGAAGATAGAGGTAAGTAAATAAAATACACAATTCCTATCCATAATAAAATAAAGGTAAAAATATCAAATCTCTTCTCCCATATTCCACCGAATCCCAAAAGGAATATAATAAGAAAAAAAATAATACAATCCATGATACTAAACCTAAAACATGAGTTATGTTCGGGTATGAAAAAATACCCAAAAAGGGTGTGAGATATACTCAGTTGGCCACCGCCAATGGTGTAAAAAGCTATCTATTCTATGAATACAATATAAAATATGTGCAGGTATATCAAAATGAGGAAGTGGACAAAAAAAAATATAGGTTAGTATTAGGTTCATCAAAGACACCTGGAAAAGTATAACTACTTCGGCCAAAGTCGAAATGTCTCTACACACATTCCAACATGTATAAATATATATATATGAATATGTAAGATAATAAAATGAATAAATATAAATGTACCAGCATGGTTCCAAGTGTTAGTACCAATGAATCCCCATGAGAATATCACATATCAAATAACGGATGTCATGCCTATGGTGCCTTATCTATAATCGTAATATAATGGATTCTATGCCTAGGGTTTCATACTCATAATCACAATATAATGGTTTTCATACCAAAGTTTCCATACCCATAATCATAATATAAACAACACCATGCTCACGCTCCCATACCAATAGTCACGATATAAATTATTCCATGATGAGGGTTCCATACCCACAATCCAAATGTAAGGTATTCCATAACTATTTATTTTTCAAGAAAATGCTTGTTATCATTTTAATTATAAATTCCAATAAGGGGCAAGTGGGTTGGTATTACCATTTTATCTTCATTAAATCAAATTAAAAAAATTATTTCATTCAATAACAATGAAAAAGGAAATGTACATAAACATTATACATTAATATTAAATTATAAATGACAAAGGAGTCTATATATGTAAACAAACCATATATCACTTGAGTATTCTAATTAAATATCCCCTTTTTTGGAAAATAGAGCACATCTCAGAGATATTTTTATTAGACTACATAGGAATGATCATTATATCATTCATTAAGTCAAATTAATCATTTCCTATATTAAGGATAGTCATCAAACCTTAGAAGGTGATTCAAAATGTGAATGGATTTAGATATACATGCACATCAAATAATACACCCAAAGGGTTGGTTTGATAAAATAGGAAAAAATTGATTTGAAGGGAAATTGGTAATGCTAACCTTACATGGTCATTCATATTGGGGTTGTAAACCTCCAAAAATGAACAAGGGTGTCAAAGAATGTCTAGATGAGGTCTAAGTAATTTACTTATGTAACTTCCTAATTTAGGAGTACTACAAAAGAAATTTGGCATGTGGTGCGACAACAATACATTATAAATGAAACAAATTTTATGGAAAGAATTATAGAAAAACTACCTAACTCATTGGATCTTACACTCATACAATATATATCCTTGATTCAATCTATCATTACAGAAAGTGGAATATTATACAGAAACCCTAAAAATTGGAGAAAAAAAGTCCATATCGATTTAACATTTCATATAGAGAGGGAAAATAAAACAGGAAGTAAGATGTGTCTACAGCCTTTTGATATTGATCATATGAAACTAATGATTATATATTTTGACCTCGGATAGGGGAGAATCATCAAAGAGAATTCAATATAGAAAGGGAATCTTTAGCAGCTTAGGCATGGGATAAATTATAGAGAATGATGGGGAAGAAAATAATTAAGGATTGAGGAAAAAAATAGTCATTTCATCCCACAATAATGTGGTGCCAAGTTATTCTAAATAGTTTCTCTAATTTTTAGAGACAATGTTGATTATACTATCCTGTATTCATACCCCATAGGGTTTGGATGTAGGGTTTCGACTCACCATGCACTAACCGTGCAGTGAATCTAGTTATGTGGCACTAACAATGCAAGTTAGGCACATGGTTTGGAAAACCCATTGTAGCACGTACACCCATGTCTATAATTTATTATCGTTCTATCCCATATTCATGTTATCCACCTTTCATGACTAAAATACTTGTGTCACACTACTTTTGGGGCTTTGTAGTTTCTCCAGTGGGTTTACATAGTGTAAATAAGCTGTGTGCCCTAGTTTTCTGCTCTCGAAATTTGAGTTTTTTGTGTCTGATATCCATACAAATCATCCAAACCTCTGAGATATCTCTTTAGTCCTAAAAATTATATTTTTTTGTAATTAAACTATCATATTTTTTTTTTCTGAGAATGAATTTAAAATTTGACCCATCGACCAAATAAAAAGGTCAAAATCCCATCAAAATTTCAACTGGTTCAAAGCATGGGTTTTTTTGAAAGTCTAATGGTTAATCAAATTGGAACACAAGAAATATGAGGGTGTCTTCCATGTCATGCCTCAAGCCTAGTTCCTCTCATTGCGTTTGATTTTATGAAACTTGACATGTTCTTTGTCAACTAACTCTGATCATAGTTGATTCCATCTAGTCAAGAAACATATCCAATGAACAATAATGAACAAAAACATAAAAAAAGGTCCATTGAATCATCGTCATAAACCTAGTGGATGAAAAACCAAGACATTTAAACCACCACACCCATTTTCATCTCTCCAGATGAAACACTAGACCCCTATATGGTCACCAATATGAACTAAATCCTCCCCAAAAGATCACCACTTGCATAAAAACCTATATATGACTTCCAACATTGAATATCAACCATGATGTTTTGTAATCAGAAACTAAATAACTACATCACATATAAGATAATATATTTCTAACCCAGCTTCTTAGACCCCTTATGTCATCACAGATAAATAAAATTAACTAAGGCTACCACTATTCCATAGAAACACTTTCTTTGTTTAGAATACGACTGTATCTACCTTGAATATTATATTACCTATATGTAAATAAATGAGGTAAAAAGAAAAGTTAAAAAAAGACTCAAGGAGTAGGGGGAAAGAAAACCACCACCTAAAATCACCCTTATATAAAGGAAAATTATTTTGAAAAAAAATTCCATAATCAAAATTAAATCCATCATAAGGGACCAACCAACATTGAAGAAGGAGACGAGAATACTGAATATAATAAAATGGGTCTGTTGTCGGCCTTACCCCCAAAACCGTCCCAAACCCATTAAACACCCCACTATGTTTAACCAATATGGGGTATAGAATTATAGTTTAGTTAGAAAGAGGATAGGAGGAGGATGAATGAGAAAGAACCCAACTATCACCATCAATAAGAGAGGAGATAAAAATATAGAAACCTTAATGGTTAGGGACCGAAACCTAATTTACCATTAATATTATGGACTGAGGTAGGTTTTGGGCATGGTAAGAAATACAAAAAGAGGATTTGTGATAGGTTAATGGTTCCATTGAGATAATAATATAACTAAAGAAACTGGAATATGTGTCAAGATCAAAAGGTAATTAATTAGAAAATCATAGTAGGGAAGGAATGAAACCAAAGGACAAAGTCAAATCTCTTGAATGAGGGTAGAGATACAGAGTTCATGTGATGTATAGCAGGGCCATTTATACAAGAAAGAATCCTTGAGATTCATTAATGAAGAAGTGGAAGATGTTAGAGCACCAAGGGTACTAAGACAATAAAGATCCAACCAATAATATTTCTTTATAAGGATGGTCCATTAATTTTAACATTTCTAATTAATAATTGTTAAATGTTTAAAATTTATTATTAACTCTCTTATAATTTTCATTATATTTTAATTTAAAAACACATTATAAATTAATATATAATTTATATCATGAATGTTTCCAATGAAACCATTAAACTGTGCGCTCGAGAAAGACCACAGCATACATGGGGTATATTCTCGATCACCTATGGCAGGAAACTAGTGTCATGGTATCAAAGTATATCCATTGAAAATATTTTCACACAAAAATAGAAATAAAAAAGTATCATAAAGTCACTATAAAATATGACATGACGTATCCATAAGCCAGATGTCCATTCTTAAAAAAAATAAATAAAAAAAAATAGAATAATAAATTTAAACAATTGAAAACAAATGAAATACAACAACTCATCCCTAAATTCCTCATAAAAAAAATTTTTATTTAAAATATATAACACCATATATATAATGAAAAACTAAATAAAAGAAAATTAAATCATAAATTTTTGATTTAAAAATTTCATAATGTCAGATAAAAAACAAAATAACTAACATACCTCAGTGTGACTCCACTAGTCACAATTAATCCTCGAACAAAACATAATCTATGTGAAATAAAGAGATGAACAAAAATAAAATGTTAATTGGTGTGATCATGAATTCCTAGTAGCTATTCCAATATAACCACACCCTGAAAACAATCATTAAATAAAAATTGATTTCATGTTTGTTTGAAATAAATGATTGAGAATAGGTTTTCCAGCATAATGACATAAAGGAAAATATTGATTCCATAATTAGTTATAATCTTTTCTTTTTAATTTTATTTAAATGATAAAATTACCATGAAATAATTTCCAAATGGTATGATCCCATCCTTTTTCCAGCTGTGACTCTTTTAATTTTTTTTTGTGAAGACGGGTTGCCATTTTTTTAATTCACAAAAAAATGATTTATTAGAAATATTTTGATAAATTTGTTAAATACCTTAAATTCCAGTTAATATATTCTAATATTTATTTTTTTGGGATTTCAAAATTGAGTTAATTGTGATATATTGAGACCCGCAAATTCTTGGTGAATACTGAATAAAAATATATTAAATTTAATATATTAACTGCACACTTTTTATTCAATATAATTGAATAACTCCAAAATGGTGCATCATATGGGACATTTGATAACATATTTGTGTTCGAAACATGGTATTTACTCTAGGTTGAGTAAAAAAATTTTACGCATCAGACGTTTGGAAGTCTCACTCGAAAAATAACCCTTTTATATTTAATTAATCATTTAATCTGTTTTTTTGAATTTTAAATAACTAATTTCTATCAAATGGTTCATCATATATGAAATATGAGACCACTATTGTGTCAAAAACATGGTGTTTACCCTAGGTAGGTATAAAATTTTTACACATCGGACGTTTGGACTTCTCGCTTTCCAAAATAATGTATTTTTTTATTTAATTATTTATTCTGATTTTTTAATATCAAATAATTAATATCTCTAAAATAGTGCATCATATAGGAAATCTAAGACAATAGTTGGGTTTGGAATAGAGGGTTTACCCCAATTAGGGTATAACGTTTTTGTGAAATTGTTATTTGATGTTATTTTAATTTTTATGTTAAATAATTAATTTTATTAATTTAATAATTAATCTAAAATTAATGAAGTTAATTGGATAAGTTTATTATTATTAATTTATAATATATTATTAATAAAAAGTGTATTATTATTAATAAAATTATTAATAATAATAATAAGTGTATTATTATTATTATTATTTCAAAAAAAATGAATGAAAAAGTAGAAATGTAATTAAATTTTTTTCTACAAAAATGATAAATGACGTTTTTACACATGTGAATAATTGATTTTGATCAATGTAATATGGGTGAAATTATTAGTTAATACTAAATAAATGTAAATGTGGAGTTAATATTAAATTATTGACTATTATCGATATTTAATGAAAGTTGTTGGTGAAACTTAAAATGGGAAAAGATACTTTATAATAATAATATTTATTATTATTATTGAATTGAGAAAATAATGTTTGTCAAAACACCGTTTCATCCATAAATTTTTTGCATGATGTCAAATTGACACGTCGTCAGTGGTAGCATGAACCTAAAATTAAGGTCGTCATTTCAAGACAAATGTTGAATATTTAATTCATGTTCATGGTAAAGGTCCATGAAATTCCTAATATGATTCTGATTTGGAAATTTAAATTAATATAAGATATTAATAAATAAGTTATGAAATTAATAAATGCAACTAAATTAATCTATATTGAAAGAGTTATGACATGATTTTATTGGAAAAAATTACAACATTTAAACGATGTGAAATGAGAATTCAAGTCATGTAATTTAGATGCCCACCATATTAAAAACACATCTTCAGAATTGTGTAATCCCCAAGACTCACTTCACCTCCACTTTAGGGCTTTGGAACCCTATATCCTTCACTTAGAAGCCTCCATGCACCTTCGTATTATATTGAAATTCCTCGACACATCTCCACCTTGGCCCAAATCATCTCTGCGCACCACCATATTCGATCAAATATCCTCTGCGCACCTCTTGAGTTTTTGATATAAATCAAGTTATTTACCATGTTCATAATTAATCAACATTAAATTGGGGGTTTACATCAGTGAGAGTTAGTCATTACTGTTATTAAGGTATCTGGTCTAAATTGCATTCCCATAGTCTTGATTAATTTATACGTATGTGATTGTATAAATTATTAGATATGGATAACAATTGAGTTTTTCTATATTCAGTAAATTAATTGGGTAGATAAATTAAATTGCTGAGATTGTAAAATTTGGAATATAGTTAGTTGGTTTAAATAATTAGTTGATAGATTAATTATGAGGATTTTTTGATGGTTGTATTGGTTAATTAATATTATAATTAATTAATAGTCATGAAGTGATTGATTAATTTTTTTGGTTTAAATAATTAATTAGTGAATAAACTATTAGAATTTTTCAATGATGGATTTGGTTATTTAATTATGGAATTAATTAATGATACTAGTGGATTTATAAATTGATAAATTAATTAATGTGATAAATGTGATTATTTAATTATTCAATTAAATACTATGATTAATTAATGGATGAATTATTTAATAAAGAAATGTGATTATTTAGTTGGTTTAATTTAATAATGGGATTTATTAATTGAAAAACTATTTAAAAAAATGTGATTATTAAATTATAAAATTAAATGAGGGAATTAAATAATTAGTGAATTAGTTTTATAAATTAATATAATTATTTACTTTTTAAACTAAACAATCGAATTGATAGAAATAATTAATTGGTGGATAAATTAAAGGGGGTTGAATATGAATTTATTAATAGTGAACTAATTAATATGAGATGACATGGATAATTAATTGGTGAATCAATTGAAGGGATTGAGCTAGATTAATTAATTGAGTATTAATTAATTGGAATAATTTCGATTAATTAATTGTAAAATTAATTAACTGATGTAATGTTATGATTATTGAGTTAGATTAATTAATTGGAAAATTAATTAATGAGTATTATTGGGTTGACACAATTGAAGAAGTTAGGTTAATTAATTAGAGAATTAATTAATTGGGATTATTTTTTTATAATAAATCGATGAATTAGATTAATTAATTGAAGAATTAATTAACATAGATTATTATGTTGAAGAAATTGAATGAGTTAGATTTATTAATTGGTGAATTAATTAATGAGAGTTGTTGTGAAGGTGCAATTGAATGAATTGTATTAATTAATTGATAAATTAATTAATGTGGATGGTTGGGATATTGAATGGATAAGGTTGAATAATTGATACTTGAATTAATTATGAGGAAATGAGATTTGAAAGATGAATATTTAATTGTTGAATTAATTATGGGATATTGAAATAGATTTTTCAAGATACATAATTGTAGAACTAATTATAAGTTATTGATATTGTGTATTGGATAATTAATTATAGAATTAATTATGAGATTTCAAGTAGTGGATATTGATTAGTTAATTGTTAAATTAATTAGTCTAATGGTATTATTAATTAATTATTAAATTAATTAATGGTAGGATTTGATTAATTAATTGGAATTCATGATTAATTAATTGGAATTCATGATTAATTAATTAATTACTTAATTATATACTTAACCATATAATTAATTATACGTTATTGATAATGTGAATGAGATAATTAGTTGAAGAGTTAATTATGAGATATCATGTTGTTGATATTGATTAACCAATTGTTAAATTAATTAATGTAATGGTATTATTAATTAATTGTCAAATTAATTAATGGGATGATGTGATTAATTAATAGTTAAATTAATTAATGGGAATTTGTGATTAATTAATTTTTGAATTAATTAATGTTATGATGTAATTAATAAATTGTTTAATTAATTAATATGGTGACATGATTAATTATATTTTGAATTAATTAAGGAGAATATATGATTAATTAATTATTGAATTAATTATTATGATGATGTAATTAATTAATTATTGAATTAATTAATGTGGTGATATGATTAATTTATTGTTAAACTAATTAATGAGACTATGTGATTAATTAAATATTTAATTAATTAATATGAGGTTATGATCAATAAATTATTGAATCAATTAATTTGTTGTTGTGATACATGGGGAATGTAATATTATGGTAAAAGATTAATGGTGATTAATCTTGAAAAATGTGATGTATGTGATATATGTTCATTATGGAGAAATGGGTTGTGAGATAGGGACCGATGCTCCAAATACTCATAGGTTGATAGACATGGATTTATACACCCATGATATAAATGTATGATTTATAACTAGGGTGTGAGATAAGGACTGGTTCTTTAAATACTATGGGGGTTATAGACTCGACATTCTACACCCAGCTTGCATGTAAATATTTTTATGGGACACAGACTGATGCTATAAATTCCAATGGTTTGTGAGATAGGAACTGATGCTCTAAACACTCATGAGGTTGATAGACGTTGTGTTCTACACTCATTAATTGGAATGGGAATATGGTTCCAATTATACAAGAAATTAATTGAATTGCAATGGATAATGAAATTACACCGGTTTAAATGAGATGTGGATTGATAAAGTAAAATGGTTCAAACACTGGTACGTGCTGAAGCGGGTATTGTGATACTGGTGTCCATGGGAACCCAGAGGTTTATGAAGTTAAATAAGGGATAATAGAATAAATGTAAACTATTTACTTTATTACTTGTATTTTATGCTTTATACAACTACACACACTATTGTTGACTACATTTGTTTTTGATGCCATTGGTGGTGGTCTACTGAGTTGTAATCCCAACCTACATAGGCTTCCTATTCGGTACCAAGTTAGAATTTATGTTTTTTAGATAGGTTAATGTATGAAGCCCCCAGTTAGATTTTGGAGTTGGGGTGAAGCTTGGATGAGGGAACTGGGCCTAGATCGGGACCCATTCAGGTGTCATTACGGTGTTTATTTTATAATTTCCATTTTAAAACATGAGACATAAATTAACATGGCATGTTTTTTAGCATGAGTTGGATACACTATTTATTGCTATATTATCTTCAGATATTGTAATTGTTTGTCTTTATATATGGTTATGATATCGTTTATTATTTACGTTGGTCTTTACTATAATAAAAGAGGGTATAGTCTCCCCATGATTGACTGAATGGACTCTCACTGCTAGTCGGAAGCCTCTGACATATGGGGAGGTACAGTTGTGGTCACATTACTGACTGGCTCGGGCCACTGTAGTGTGACACTCAGGTCGAGATATTACAAAGTGGTATCAGAGGTCCAGTTTTATTTCCTTCTTCTTTTGAATTACTATTTGGGAAATGTTGACATGAGACTTGGAAGAGTCAGTGCTTGGTTGTGAGCTCATGCATGGGATTAGCTACCTTTTGTATGGGGAAGTACCCAAGTACCTAGGGTGGGATTTTTGTTATTTCTATTTTCAGTTACAATTGAATATTATTGTAACTTGGGTGACAAACTTCTTATGTGGTGTGATAATTGTTTTATGAGATTTGTTGATATTGAATCATGGCATAGTATGGCATAAGGGTTGAGTCTGCATGCATCATTCTTGGAACATAAGATTATTTTGTGACATGCTTCCTTGTCGGCACAGACAAGGAATTAGAATATGGGTAAGTTATTGAACTTTAGCTATATTTCCATACTTGTGAAATGCAAATGAAAATTGTGAATTAGTTAATAATGGAATTGTAAAATTGTGGGTTTTAGGAACAATTAATCTTATAATTAATTGTAAGATATTGATATCATAAATTGGGGATAATTAATTTCAGAATTAATTATGTGATATTTATATTATTATTTGAGATAATTAATGGTGGAGTTAATTATGGGATGATGAAATCTAGAAAGATATTATTTAATTATTTAATTAATTAATGAAATTGATGTATCAATTAATTGAAAAATGAACTAATGAAAGTAAATATATTATTTAATTTTTTAATTAAATAATGTTATTAATTAATTGATGAATTAATTAATGTGAGTAAATAGATTATTTAATTTTTTAATTAAATAAATTGATTAATTAGTTGGGAAATATTGTAAAATGATGTAAGATGAGAATAAATGGGTGTCTAAAATGATAAACATGAATAATGAGAATGTATTTACCCTTGTTAACTAGGACCTAGGAATAGGAAGGTTAAGGGTAGTGATAGTGACCTTGTATTGATCATGTGGCCAGAAAAAGGGAGGAGTAAGGTGTTTACAATAGGCATGGTATTAAATTTGTAAGCATCATACTTTTAGACATCTCTCTCACGGAAATAATTTTTTTATAATTAAATAATTTATATTTTTTAAATTTTAAATAATTAATATCTCTCAAACAATACGTCGTATGGGAAATCCAAGACCACAATTGAGTCTGGAATAGGGTTTTACACTATGAAGGCTATAAAAATTTTAGTCGTCTGTTGTTTGAACGTATCACTCACAAAAAAATCTATTTATATTGAATTAATTATTTATGTAATTTTTAATATTAAATAGTTAATATACCTCAAACGGTGCATCATATCAGATGTCTTAGACCACTATTGGGTCCAAAATGGGAGGTTTAACCAAGTTAGGGTATATCATTTATGCGCAATGGGCGTTTGGTGTTATTTTAAGTTAAAATATTAATTTTTTTAATTTGAAAATAAATCCGAAATTAATGAAATTAAACGAATAAGTGTATTATTATCAATAAATAAATATTACTAATAATAAATGTATTATTATTATTATTATTTCAAACAAAATTAATGGAAATGTACATGTTTAATTATGCAATTTTTTTCACATAAATGATAAACGATGTTTCACCATGTGTGAATAATTGTTGTTGATCAATGTAATAATGATGAAATTATTAGTCAATACAAAATAAATGAAAATGTGGAGTTAATATTTAATTATTAATTATTATCAAAATTTAATGAAATTTGTTTGAGAAACTTTAAACATTGAAGGATACATTATAATAATATTATTTAGTATTGTTATTATTATTACTAAATTGATAAAATAATTGTGGTCAAAACACTGTTTCAACTATAAATTTTTCATATTGTGACAGATTGACTTGCCATCAGCAGCACTGAGACCCTAAAATTGAGGAGTTCATATCAAGAAGGATATTGAATATTTAATTTTATCTCATGGTACAGGTCCATGAAACACCCAATATAATGATTAGTTGATGCCTGAAATTAATAGGAGAGATTAATAAATAAGTGATGCAATTAATAAATGGAACTAAATTAATCATTCTATAAAGAGTTATGATAGGATTTTAATGGAAAATGTCACAAAAATTACATGATGTGAAATGGGAATTTATGTTGTGTAATTTTGATGCTCAACATATTAAAAATGTGTCTCCCGCATTTCCTAAACCTTCAGACTCGCTTCACCTCCACCATAGGGATTCATAACCCTCTCTTCTTTACCATAGAACCTATACGTAACTCCTCCTTTGGAACTAAAGTCATCATCACACCTCCTTGTTGGACCAAATCTTATACACCCACCACTATATTTGATCTAATACCATCCCTTCACCTCTTAGGTTTCATGTCTAAATTTTTTTCTTCACCACATTTATAATTGATTTGCATCAAATCGGGTTTTCTATTTTCGAGCCTTCATTATTACCCTTGTTGAGGTAGGTGGTCGAAATTCCAATCCTATATTCTCAATTCGTTTATACATATGTGATTGTATAAATTTTATGATATGATTAACAATTGATTTTTTCTATATTCAATTAATTAATTTGGTAAATTAATTAATATGGGGGGGGGGTTGTGAAATTTGGAATATAATTGGTTGGTTTAAATAATTAATGGATAGATTAATTATGTGGATTTTGTGATGGTGGAATTGGTTAATTAATTTTGGAATTAATTAATAGTCATGATGTGATTAATTATTTTATTTGGATTAAATATTTAATTAATTAATTAATTTTATTGATTTCGTAATGATAGATTTGGTTTTTTAATTATGGAACTAATTAATGAAACTGCTGGATTAATTAATTGATAATTTAATTAATGTGATAAATGTGATTACTTAACTATTTAATTAAATAATGAGATTAATCTATTGATGAATTAATCAATGATGAAATGTGATTATTTAATTGTTTTAATTATGTAATGGTATTATTTAATTGACAAATTAATTCATGGAAAAATTTGATTATTTAATTATTGAATTAAATTATGGGATTAATAAATTTATTGAAGTAAAATAATTATGAAATTATTGAACTGAATAATGAAATTGACAAAAAAATTAATTTGTGGACTAATTTAAGGGGGTTTGAATGTGAATTAATTAATTGTGAATTAATTTATATAAGATGACATAGAAATATAATTGGAGAATTAAATGAAGAGATTATGTTTGTTTAATTAATTGGGGAGTTAGTTAATGGGAAAATTTTGGATTAATTAATTTGAAAATTAATTAATGGATGTGATGGTTTTGATTTTTGAGTTAGATTAAATAATTGAAGAATTAATTAATGGGGATTGTTGTGTTGATGCAATTGAATGATTTAGGTAAATTAATTAGTGAATTAATTAATGTGGATTGTTGTGTTAAAATAATTGGATGAGTCAAGTTATTTAATTAAAGATTTAATTAATGGAGATTATTGTGTTGATTCTTTTGAATGAGTTAGATTAATTAATTAGTGAATTAATTAATTATTATTATTATAAAGGTGCAATTCATTGAATTACATTAATTAATTTATTAATTAATTAATGTGGATGGTTGGGAAACTAAATTGACAGGGTCAAATAATTAATGGTTGAATTAATTATGAGTTAATGGGATTTTTTATGTTGAATAAATAATTGTTGATTTAATTATGTGATATTTAAATAGATTATTTGAGATAATAAATTGTAGAAATAATGATAAGTTATTGATATTGTGAATTATATAAATAATTGTAGAATTAATTATGAGATTTTGAGTTGTGGATATTGATTTTGAGTTGGTTTTTTGTGCATCGTTTTAAGAGGAATGAGGGGAATCAAGATGTTGACAACCCTAAACCAAAGGATTCCATTAAACCTAGTTAAATTTGTAGAAAAAAGAACTATCAAGGATGTTTAGTGACCATGAAATAACCTTGTTCAATCATAAATCTAAAAACAACACCTTCCATTTTCAAATAGTAAACCTATTAATTAATTCATTTTTTTTTTGAAAACTATTTTCAAAACCACCCCCTCTTTTATTAA
Source organism: Viscum album (assembly GCA_963277665.1). Taxonomy (NCBI): domain Eukaryota; kingdom Viridiplantae; phylum Streptophyta; class Magnoliopsida; order Santalales; family Viscaceae; genus Viscum; species Viscum album. The sequence goes on along the minus strand of OY728121.1, from coordinate 1,397,505,541 downwards.
TTTTTATTCTAAATACACATAATAAACCTCTAAATATCCCTGATATACTACCTATAATCTTCCCTAGAGTATAAATAAACTTTAAAAGCGAAATAAAATTGATGTATCATGACAAATCGGTTAAATTTTGGCTCAATTACTAGGGAACTATTTTGTTTTTAGTGGGTGTTATTTATAAAAACATTATGTATTTTGTAATTATTTGATCACTTATTTTAGGAATAATTTCTTATGTTTATTTCTAAATTTTCTTTTTTAGGCGTCGTTCATAAAGAGATATTCATTAGGGGAACTAATTCCTTTAGAACATGAAATGGAGAGGATTTTTTTTCCTCAGCACCATGAATCACTGAAAGATCCCATAAAGGAGGAGGCGAAAAACATCGAAACTCTTATTCTTCTTTCTTCTTCTTCTAAATCCAACATCAGGACTGAAATAAACTTGTATAATATGGATGAAAATATTTAGACATTAAAATAGAAAACCTTTCTTGATATAGGGATTCATCCCCTATACATTCAAATACATGAAGAGGAACCTAATTTTGAACTTAAATTTAGTTTAATTGACATATTACCAAGATTCCATGGGCTCATGGGAGAAGATCCACATAATCACATAAATGAATTTCACAGTATGTGTTCAACAATAAAACATGTAAATGTGGATGAAGAATAATTAAAAGTTATAGAATTCACAATCTCTTTATAAACACTAGAAAATATTGGTAATATTATTTTAATTACCCAATATGAGGCTTGGAAGACATGAAATTCATTTTCCTTGAAAAATATTTCTCATCCTCTTGAGTTTCCACTATAATGTAGTAAATTTGTGGAATAAGTCAATAATAAGGGGAAAAACTTCATGAAAACAATTAAATATATAATAGAATTGGTTCTAGTTTCCCACACCACCAAATAAGTGATCGATATTTACTTAAAATTTTTTATGAACGATTAATTCTAATGGATCATAATATGATTGTTGCTGCTAGTGGTGGTGATGTTTTTGAAAAAACCCCTATATCTACAAAGACCCTCATTGATAACATGTCACAAGGCGCTCAACAACTCATTTCAAGGTCAGGTGTACCCAATCAAGGTGCCCATGAAGTGAATTGTACTGAAATATATATGAATGTGAACATGATGTTTGAAGTGGTAAGTACCTTAATCTCACAACTTTCTCTTTCCATGGGAAAATACCAATCTCCTCCTCCCATCTATTATGCTATTTGTTCCTATGACACCCACTATTCTAACCAGTTCCCTAAATTGAGAGAAACATATTAGAGTAGTGAGGTAATATTTCTAGGACGCCCCTACAACCAAACTATTATGAAAAAACCTTACTGTTCATCCATCCTTGGTTGGAAAGACTACCAAAAATATAGGAGAGGGGAGTATTGAAACATACCTTGAAAACCATAGAAGAAACCTAGACTGTGTATTCATCCACCCCTACCACCTAGAAATCATCAACCACCACAAAATCCTTTCCAACAGCCCTGGAAATCTGAAGCATAGAATAGAATCCATGATAAAAAATTGGCTATAAATAATTTCCAATTACTAGAAAGCACCCAAGAATCCATAAAAGACATAAATACCTAATTAGGCCAACTCGCCAACTCGGTGGAGGAAATCTAAAGTCATGGGTCAGGTAAACTATCTTCTCAAGCACCAGTCAATCCTAGGAATAAGGGAAATATCAGTTTTGTCACCCTTAGGTGTTAAAAACAATGTAAAAGTCAAATGAAATATCTGTTACAGTCACCCCATACCTTGGTAACTACTATCCCAACCACAGATAATATACTAAATTAGGAAAAACCTTGTCTTGAGAGAAGAACATCTAATGCAAAGAGAGTTTCATTTGATGAACAACCAAGAAAAACCACCCCCTTCAATTTCCACAAAGGTTAAATCAAACAAGATAAAAAATTATACTGAGATTGATAAATAAATATAACAAAATATCAAAAAATAGTGAAAGGTAATATTCTTATGATTAATGTAACGAAGAAAATTACACGATATACCAATTTTCTAAAGGAGATGTATAAAAGATGAAGGAGTGTTCGAGGTGATGAACATGTGATCTCGGTGAGGAATATATCTTTATTGATCGATTCATCACATTCCATCAAATGGAATGGTCCTGAAAAAATATATATTCCAGGCACCACAGGGGTGTATTTATTTTTAGATGCTATTCTTGAATTTGGTGGCACTATAAATATTATAAATCATTTTATTTTATCTTCACTTTAGGCTGAGGAAATGAACCCCACTATAATATTCATCTTTCTAGAAAACCAATCTACTATACATCCCATTGGAGTGTGAGAGGATGTTCTTGTGAGGGTGAAAATTTTAATTTTTCATGCCGACTTTTATGTGCTTAAAATGGAATATTATAGGATGAATTGAAAAATTACCAATTATATTGGGGATACATTACCTAAAAAATTCCAAAACCATAATTAATATCCACAATGGTATATTATATATGGATTTTGGTGGTGTCATTATACACTTCAACATCATTGATTTCACAAAGAACCCATTAATAGAAAATCCCTCTCTCTTTTCTAATTTAATTGATGTACACCATTCCTCCATAGAAATTTGTTTTCTCTACCCTGATCCCCTTTCTAATTTATCATCGTTGATATAAATTCTTGGTAATGAATCATGCATTGAATGTTGTAGCGGTCTAGAAAATGTCATGAACATTCATTATTTTATGGTTTCTTGAGAACTGACGATCTCATGACCATTGATAACACTTCTATATTTGTCAAATAATATTCCTAATATGGGTATAGTAACATTAAGTTTTTAGATGAGATTAGTGTATTATCACTTTCACATTCACTCCCATCAATCAAAAATCCCCTTGAATTGGAACTTAAAACACTACCTAAAAATTTGAAATATTCATATATTTAGAATGGAAACAAGATACCTGTCATTATTGATAGTTCAATCCTTCTAGACTATGAATTTATACTTTTTGAACTTTTGAGGGTGTATAAATATATATTGGGATGGAAAATTATTGGATTACCTTGTATTATCCTGTAAAATTTCACACAAAATTTATTTTTAAATGATAAGAATAAACTAGTATGGTAGGCACAATGTTGAATTCACCCAATCTTCATATATTTTTTAAAAAAGGATGTAACAAATTTATTGGATTCTAGAATCATTTACCCCTTCTCTGATTGCCAATGGGTCAATCTAGTATATTTAGTTCCCTAGAAAACTAGTCTAACAATAATAAAAAAGGAGAGCAATGAATCATTTCCAATCCGTGTGAATAATAGTTATGGTGTGTGTATAGACTATCCCTGACTGAACTAACACACTAGGAAGGACCATTTCCTATTTCAATTTATTGACCAGTTGCAAGAGAGGCTAGTAGGAAAGTCCCACCAATGTTTCCTTTTTGGGTACTTTCGATATATTCAGATCCATATCACCCTGATGATTATGAAAAACCAACCTTCACTTGAACCTTTGTCACATTTTCCTATTGTAGGATGCTATTTGGTTTGTGCAATGCTGCAAATACTTTCCAACGATTCATGGTTAGTGTTTTATCATATTTATTAGATAATTGAATGGATGATTTCATGGATGATTTCACAATATATAGTTACTATTTAGATTAATTTTTGAGTATCCTTGGTTCTTTTCTACATCATTGTATTGAAATAAATCTTGTTTTATATTATAATAAATTCCATTTTATTGTGTGATGTGGTATAGTACTTCAGAAGGTCATTTCAAAGGATGGTATATGAGTAGATAAATAAAAATTGGATATCATTTATTCCCTACCATTTCCAAAAAAATGTGCGGGATGTGTGGTACTTCATAGGACATTTTTCATTTTATTGTCGTTAGATTTTTGAATTTAGTAAGATCACATTCCCACTCTCATTCTTACTCTAAAAAGAAAATGATTTTTTAGAAAGAATGTGATGAAGATTTTAATAAATTGAAATGGAGTTCCACATCAACCTTAATATTCCACCTACTTTAGTGGGATTTACCAGTTGAGATCATCTGTGATGCCTCTAACTCTGAATTTGGTACAATCATATCACAATGGGTCCATCAATATCCACATAGCCTATACCTCACACACTGGACCCTTCCCAAGAAAACTAAACCGCATCTGAAAAATAATTCCTTGAAATTGTGTTTTCCTTGGATAGATTTATGTCATACCTTTTAGGGTTCAAATTAATTGTCTTCTCTGACGATGCAGCCATCCATTACCTCCTTAAGTAACTGGAAGCCAAACAAGGTCTCATTCATTGGATGCCCATACTTCAAGAATATGATCTAGAAATTAGGGATAAATAGGGGAAGATAAGGTGGTGGCGTCCCATATTATAGTAAGATCCTCCCATCCTTAGACATTGACTAAACCCCAATATTCCCATAAATTACATGTTTCCTGATGATTAATTATATCACTTTCTTGATTTTATTCCTTAGTATTTTGACATTGTGAATTATTTGGTAGTAAATTTCATTCCTACTGATTTGAACACAAACTCAGCAGATCATCTAAAACATTAGTCTCTGTGGTACATTTGGGAGGACTACTACCTTTGGAACACATGTACTGAAAAATTCCTTAGGAATTTTTTTCCTGACAGTGAGTTTTATTTCATCGTTAGGTAGTTACAAACTTTCTCTTTTTGGGGCCACTTTGGTCCCTAATGGACTTCTCTCAAGGTCCTCGATTCTGGTCTTTTTTGGCCAACATTATTTTGGTATGTCCATGATTTTTGTAAATATTATCCTCTCTATCAAAGAATGTGTAAATTCTATAAAATAAATAAAATTCCAAAAAACATTTAACTTATGAAATTTTAGTAGTTTGGGTCATTGAATTTTAAGACCATTCCCCAATTCATTTGGGAAATTTTACATTCTAATTGAAGTTGATTACATCTCATTATTGGTATAGGCATAAGGCACAAGGAATGATTATTCAAATAATGTTGTCGAATTTTTATGAACCTAAATTTTATATAGGTTTTGATTACTATGGTTCATCATCAGTTATGAAGGATCAAATTTCTTGAAAAAAACAATACAATCACTTTTTCATAGGTATGGCCTCGGGCATCGAGTGTCTATTGGATATCACCCAAAAACCAATAGTCATGATGATGTATTAAATAGAGTGGTAAAATAAATTCTGGAAATAATTGTTCAACCCAATATAATATATTGGATTCTTAGACTCAAAGATTTATTATAGGCTAATCATACCTCCATCAAAACTCCCATTAGAATATCACCTTAACGGATTATTTTTTGGAAATATTTTTCACCTCCATATTAAGATAGAGCACATTTCCTACTACGACATTAAATAATGAAACTATAATTTTTTTTGTATTTTGTAAAATGAATCTATTGATTCATGATCTAGAGAAAATTGGTATAGACTCGTATGAGAAACCATAAACTTATAATGAGAAAAAACAAGGTTTCTAATGACCGCCTCATCATTCATCATCGATTCCACATTAGAAAAAGGACTTCTTTTTAATTGCAAGGATGAAGTTGCATCCAGGTAAAATTCTGTCCCATTAAATTGGCCCATACACCATTACGTATATTTATCCATTTGGTGTTGTTTAGGTTCTGAATAAAGAAACCAGACAAACATTCACATTCAATGGGTAGTAGCATAAGAACTTTTATGAAGCAATGCTCGATCAATGTTGGAAGAAATCCAAGTTCAATATGTAACCAATGAATGAAACCTGATAGGTTTAATCCTTTATTCCCACATTTTACTTTACTATAGTGAGAAAAATACCTACTCTATATGTGGGGGTGGGTATATTCCTATGTTAGTTAGGATTTTTCATCATCTTTTTTTCACCTACTAAATAGTATTTTTACCTTCCCCCTCTTTTTCCCCTCACTTTTGTTTCAGAATATTCATTTATGATGCAAAATTAATCATGAAAATTATTGAAAATTCATGATGAATTTCTCTATTTTCATTTATTTTTATCATTTAAAAAAATCACTAATGAAATGTCTGTTTTAGTATGAATTTAACATTATGGTGTGACTTTTTCTTGTAAATTAGTTACTTTTAGATTATATTAGTGGTTGTATTTATATGAACCCTTTGAGATAATTGATACCCTTTATGGGATTAGTTTATGGGGAAAATATATTACTTAACATCTCAAGACATATTTACACCCAACCATGAAGTTTGAATATTTATTACTTAATTGAAGGTAAATATAAGTTAGGGAAATGTTTATTCACTTACCAAAATTATTTTTCCATATTTTTTTTCTTTTCTAATATTGTTCTTTATTGTACCAGATTAACCAATGCATGTGTACCTACTATCTAACTATTGTACTCCTTTAAAAGTATAAAATAAAATAAAAACAAAAAACAAACTAAAAACCCACACAAAAATTTGGGTTTTTTTGAAGTTTAAAAACACTCTTCCTAAAACATTGATCTTGTTATAATTATTAAAATTAGTGTTGTGAGGAGATCAAACCAGGGTTGATCTATAAGTGTGATATTTGTTCCAATTTCATTATTTAAAAAAAATAAAAACAATAATAAATGATGGGAGTGATTAAATGTACAATATATAGGGATATCTAGGTCAAGAAATTTCAGTTTTTCTTTTGGAATGAAAAAGTGAGTGGGTCTTGAAATTTGATTTCAAAGGATGCAGGGAAGGTTTCGTAGAAAGAATAATTTTAGAAAAAAATTATAAAATAATCTATATTTTATTGATATAAAGTTAAAGGAATATCATGAAATGGGTTTCACACTTACATGTGGATAGTTTGTGGCATTCTTGAATTTTCTATTCCTTTCTAATATTGTTATCATTCATCTCCTTGATTTTTGTTTAGATACAATTTATGAGACATTTTTCCATGATCTCTGAGAATAATTCCAAAGTGTGATTTTTAATTTGATTACATTGATATAAAGAATAAAATTTCAATTAATGATTAATATTCACGATGTTAGGAATATCTCCATGCATCTTTTTTTATAATGTGACATTTCTTGGGAGTGAAAATTTTTATGTCTAAGGGTGTGATCTTACCACGATTCACTATTTTATTTCAAACTTACACACATATATTAAACTGATTTAGTATTTTAAATTAAAAAAATAATAAGAAAATCACTTCATAATTGATTAAATTATTTTATTTTTATCTCTATTAAAAGGGAAACTTTTCTTGTATTTATGATTTCATTGATGGTGTTTGTGATTTTGAGGATCCAGAATGAAGTTTAAGAAAGCGACCCAAATTGCAGAAAAGCCCAAGAATCTATGTCGAATCAAAAACATGATTTAACTTATCCTTGGATCTAATTGGGATAAAATATTTTGTGATGGTCCAAAATTTAATGGGATAAATCTATTGTGAATTAAAAAAATTCCAATTCATCCATTACTTGGCTCATACAAACCAATCTATCCAAGAATGGGAATTTGATTGAAGTCAAAAGTGGTGCTCTATATTTCAGACTTATATGGAGCTGTAGGACACCAAATTATTCCCAATGTTCATTGAAGATTGTTAATTTATTAGGAAATATTTTTTTTAGTTTTTTCAAAAGGTATTTAAGACATTATGGACACCCAAAATCATGATCTAAGTGGTTTCTCGAAATATGGGTGCCGAAAAGCACCATCTAATTTCCATATAAATGGAAATTTGGGAACCCCATATGAAAGATCGACCAAGAGGAAAGGTGCTGAAATTTTGGAGAACTAGAGGAGTTCTATACTCCACCTATAAGTTCTAGATTCCACTATCCTCATTGGGAGAAAATTGATGAAGAATGAGATCCAACCGATCCTCTTCCTTCTCTCGATGGTGAGATAAACAGTGGAAGATCATTTTTAGGAACCTACACATACTTTGGAGGGAGTTCAAGAAATTATTGTTCTACTAGTTTTGTGTAATTTTTGTGTGAATTATTTACCTTATGTTTTATTTTATCATTATTTTTCTCTGAATTAATTAAATTGGTTTAATTAAGTGAAACAATTTACATTTAAATACTGATTGGATTGAGATTTATGTGGGAATTAAGGGATGTTCCAATTGGACAAGAAAAAAATCCTCTTGGTATCACAGATATATATTATTTTGGTATGATTTGGGATCCTTTTTTCTATGATAGATATCAAAAACTTTACAAAATTATTTTTGTCTTAAGTGTGGGTTCCTTTTGCATTATTTTAGGAGGAAATATGGGAGTCAATATCTTGACAACCCTCTGCCAAAGAATTTGATTAAACCTTGTGAAATTTTGATGAGAATGAACTACCAAAGATGTGTAGTGAACTGAAAATGTCCTTATTCTATAAAAAATTCCAAAACACCACATTCCTTTTGTCAACTATTAAAATCATTAATTAGTTCATTTTATTTTAAAAGCTGTTTTCAAAACCACCCCCTCTTTTACTAATTGTTATAAAAGATACACACTATAAACCTCCAATTCTCCTTGAGAGATGAACTAGGTTATAACCTAGATTAAAAATAAATTTTAATAGAATAATCAATTTGATGTGTCCTGAAAATATGGTCAAAGCCCCATGTATTAAAAATTCCCATTTGCAAACTAATTTTAATCCACTTTTAATGAATTATTTCCAAAACAATTTATAATTTTTTTTTAAAAATATAATTAAATATTAAGAAATAATCAGAATATATATAATAGAGTTTTCTAAAATATAAATAAAAGATTTTGGTTGTAATATAATAAATTAGGTGTAGAAGAAACTATATAAACAATATTTCAAAATAAGAATCTTGGGAAAAACTCTCTAAGGTCAACATGGTTAGGGGGAGCTAGAACATAAATTTCACTAGTAAAGATCATTTCCTCAATTAATGGAATATGTCTAGTTTCATATCAAAAACCAGTGGTAGTGAAACTTATTTGTTATTAGAATTTCTCTTTGTGTGGGAATCAGATCCTGGTCTAGTATTTCTTACCCAGTGACCCAAAATTCCAATTGGATCTGAATAATGAAAACCACAAGTAATGAAGTACAAAATCATTAGGATATTCTAAATGTTTCGTGAATATAAAATATAAATAAAAACCCAAGGGAATATTCAATCCATGGATCAAAATTATTTAAAAATGAAATTCTATGAAAAAGAAATGGAACATCCATTGTAACGCCCCGACCCCAGCTACCTAGAGTCTGTGCATTAATTACATAACATTGGCATGATCACGAGAAAGATCAAGTCTCGAAAGACCGATTAGTTTAGTAGCCTTGGAATAACTAGATACATCCATAAATTTTTACATTACATCATAAAAAAAACATCTTGTCTTCATATCCCCTCATACTATCCCTGCAGGTCATTCATAAATTACTTCTTCATAATCCTGGGAAAAAAAAATAAAACATTGAAAGGGGTGAGCTCGGATGCTCAGTAAGGATAACATTATAGCAGAAGCTTTCATAAATGAGCATAAACACTTAAGGCAATTTATAACTAAAACAAAAGCCTTTTAAACTTGAACTTCATCATAAAATGGCAAAGGTAAAATGAAATAATGCCATTTACTTACTCACATGGATATTCTACTAGTCGAATGATCACATGCAATATCAATAACCACTTTCATAATGATGGAATGCATAATGCCAGACTATCATAACCACATAGCCAAGGCCTCGTGCCAAGACTACAAATAAGATTTTGCCAAGGCCTTGTACCAAGACACTAGTTTGTCTCATGAGACCTACCGATGCATCGAGGAGCTATAGCGGGCTCCACCCGTCACTTATTAAGTCCAATGCATTCCCATATGAAAAGGTTTAAACATAACGTAAACATTCGTATTAAACTAGCATACGAAATGTCAATACTTTCACCACAAACCATGAATGGTATAAAAATAGCACATCCACAGTCAAACATAATTCATTCGATACAATATGGAAGATTGTATTGTATCACATTAACCTCAATCAATAATAATGAATGATGTTGACATAGATGAAAATAATCATCAAAACTATTTGAGAGAAATATCCCCCTTTTCTTGAAAACATTTAAAAGTCACACTATTTGTCAAGAAGCCATTTAAAAGTATATTTTTGAATCAAAGTGTCCCATACCACTTTGAAACTTTTAAAAGGAGTTTTAATTTTAAAACTTTAATGTCCATATAAATAAATCCTTAAAACCATTTTTAAAATATGGACATTAATGAGCATGATTTAGAAGAATAATTCTTTAAAACATTTTAAAATGGTATTTTGGTTAGAGTTTCTAACCAAAAGAGAGACACTTGAATACAAATAATTGAGGTAATCAAAACATTGTAATATCATGAGAATAAAGGAATTCATGATATACTATGTCAAAGTACATTATATACACCACATAGAAGTGATTTGGTGTATATCATCAAAGAAGTCTCAATGGAATGTAAATTGAGATGAAATTTCTCAAAAAGGTTGTATCCTAAGGTTAAGGATAAATCAATGACATAATTATGTGTGACAAATATAAATACACTAAATATGATTGGATATTCAGTGTAAAACAATCAAAGGACATTCACACATATTCTTGTAAAAAACAATACCAACGAATTGGATGTTTAACTCAACAAATGGAGAATGAGTTAAAATTACTCTTATCAAATTCATATCAATGACTTGAGAATTACCAATGGAGTGATTATGTGTATCAAACTTCTATCCACAGGAAGGGGAGTGGAAATTATGACATAATCAAATGAATAGTGATTCCACACATAATCTTGGGGTAATATAATCAATGAAATATGTGTAAAGCCAAATGAGTGGAAATTGAAATCTCAAATTCCCTTATCGATTAGGTAACTTTCGAAACATACACCCATGAAAGAAGTATCATACCATGATGATGTAAATACCCATAAATTAAAGTATATTACACAATGAATACAATCATGGGCAGTACACATACACCACATGCAATAATTAAGTGGTGAACAATGGAAATCTCACGGAATTGAAAGTGAGATAAGAAAATCCCTTACCTTGTACTTTTACTTTGTTGGGGTCGGTTAACCTCCTGTATAATGGTGAAATAATTGTTATTAAATTATAAAAGAATCATATACATTAATATGATATCATATATGATCTTTTATCATTGATTTGTTAATAATATTTTAGAATTATCGTCATTTCGGGTGTTAACGGGTTCATTTTACTTTATATTCTTTGTTATGTGAGACATATTCATTATTAATGGGATGTATATTATTCATATACAAAATGGTATCAAGTTCTTAAACATCATTTTTAAATCATCAAATTATACGATGGAGAATGAATCTCATCGCGTTCGTGGAGACGGTAGTCCGTACGTACGCACGAACGCTACTTCCATTTAATTTTTATTTTAAAAGAATCGAATCCAAATTATACATAGGTATATTACTATTCCAGTATAATATAATATTTTATATATGTTACTTAAGTTCATTTACACCATCCTTTATACGTTCCATGTGTGGTATGAACGAGTCATATCATTTTAAGGGGGCGGTAGTCCGCACTTCCTCAAATGAAATTATCGTATGTATATACAACATGAAACGAATAATGGTATGAAATAAAATGGAATTAAAGAAGCTTATATATAAAATATATATCATTAATATCATATTTAATTACAGTGCCATCCTAATGGCCACCATGAGAGGCGGTAAGATGTATTTGAACAATCATCGTTTCGTGAGGCGTTAGTTTGCCATCCACAGAAACATTATGTTCATCATCCATTAGATGGAGTTGTGTGAATGTGTAGTTTTAATCCTTCTTATAACAACATCCTAGTATATTGAGGATACTGGTGTTGTTATAAAATAAAGGAAATAAAAAGATTTTGGGGGTTGGAGAAGCAAAATAAATGAAAATACTTTAAGAGAAATTGTTACCTTTAATTTAGGTAACTCACTTTGGTTGGAACCAAAGGACTTCTTGAAATGCTTTCTGCCTAAGGGGAAGCTTCAAGGAGGAGGAGAGGGATGTGGGGAGCTTAGTTGGGCAGAGTTTGGACGAGCCAAGTGGCTTGAGAGGTGTGAGGAAATGATAAGGAGGAGTGCCCTTTTATAAGAGGGGTGAGGGGCACCTTTGGAAAAGCTAGAAATATTAATTTATAATAAATTCATATTCGGTTTCCAAAGGCTCCAAAGTTTACTATTCAAAGGATGAGGTGGGGATAGGTCGAAAACAACTCATCCAATAGAATTTAGACAGGTTTGGGTACTTATATTAACCTTATCTTTAAGTATTAACTCTAAGTTAATTAGTTTCACTTTTACAATGTCTCTTTGTATTTTTATATAATATGGTTAATAAACTTACTATATACATCCAAGCGACCCCCAAGTGGTCCATTAATGATTAACCTATCATAATATAAGTCTCTTGGCCGAACCTTAGATTTTTAGGAATTTAATATCAATTAATAATATAATATTTGTTTTAAGAACTCTTTTATGTCAATTTTGACACTATTCAATAGTTGATTTTTGTGAAACTCATAACAGATTGATTACTTCGAACAAAGTCAATTACATCAATCCTAATATATCATATTATCCTAGAAAATTAGTTTAATTCATTAAAAGTTTCATATTATATTTATTTGGGTGTTTATAATATCAATTATTTTAATTTTTCACTATTATAGTAATTACTGCATCATCATTGTGTCATAAATAAAATAAATTATTTAATGTCTAAAAATTATAAATAAAATATCATTATGTATAAAATCTTTTTAGCTTTCTAATGAATATTTATAATCTAAAATCCAACATATATAACCCTATGTAACAATTGTTGTTCTAAAAGATATATGCTTGTGTCATTTTTGTATTCATTTTAACTAAATTAAAATAAAGTGTCATTATCACTTACAAGTGGATCCATGGGGTCCCAAAATAGACCCAAAGATTCCCATGGTCGACCATGTATCAACCAATAGGGTTAAGACACGTTTTAGGGTAATTTAGTATTATTATAATATTTTTGTTTAACCCTTATTTACCGGATTTACCCTTAACCATGGTAAATAAAATATTTACCGCAGTAATTATTCAAAATGTCTAAAAATAAAAGTTACCTATTTACACAATTTTAACATCCTGATTCCAAATATGGAATCCATTTTCCTAAATTCAAAACACAGAAGTGGCAGAAATTAATTTAAAATTAAATCCCGCTGTCAAAACAAAAAGCGTGTTTTTAAGAGATAATAACTATCAAAAGATTGACACTCGTTTATGTTCGGTTTAATTGTAAAATTATGTCCAATGACCAACATTATATTAAATGGTAAAAATATATTCTAAATATACTTTAAAACCACTCAAATTCATAATTTATCACTATTAATTATTTTGATTAAAAAAGTTGTTTTTAATTAAAATTTAGTAATTTTCACTATTCATCAAAATATAAAAGTTATCCGAAAAGTACCAAAATTTCACCCTAGGATAATTTCGATATTCCGAATCCAAAAATGAAGTCCATTTTTAAATATAAAATATATATAATTTCAAAAATTAGGTATTACTATTCATAATGGCTAGTTTGATTGGTTGTGGTGTGTGTTAAAACTCAAGGTTGCATACAACACACGCTACTGTATTATTCAAAGAAAGCGTACCGTGGAAGCTTGGGATGTTTCATTTTAAATTTTTGATGTCCCCATTTAGTCAAAAAGTTTAAAATATAGTATTTAAAAAGGGTTCACTATTAAAGTTGATAAAAGTGCAATACTGAAAATGAATTTGTTCTTGCATTATATCTAAGAAACTCATAATATGGATTCTAAAATTATAAGGATTATATAAACATTAAAATTTATCTAATACTATTCATAACCTCTTTTGAACGGCTTGTTTGGTAAGTCATGGTGTGCTTGAACATGGTGTTGCATGTAGTAAAAGTTATTGAATTATTTTGAAGAAATAACACACTATGAAATCTTGGGGTGTTACATTCTCCCCTCCTTCAATAAATTGCGTCCTCGCAATTTGAAATTGTTCTTCGAAAAAAAAAGGTTGAAAATAGATAATATATTTGTGGGAAAACCCACATCGGAAATTGGGTTACTAAAATTTAGTCTTAATATGAGAAAAAGAGAAATCAAAGGGTCACCACCAAATTATGATCTCGATTAGGAGAACATTGGTGGCAACTAGAGACATATAATTGGAGGAAAAACGTAAATATTTATAGGTGGTGATTGAGGTCATCAATCACAAACAAGTGTAAAATTGAGGTCCTTATAATCATCAATCTATGATGATTTGAAATACCATCGGTTCAACAAAACATAGGGTATTAGGATAACACATTTTTGACGTTTCAAAATATCTTAGTTGAAATCCCACATCGAAAAATGAATTAATGAGGCCTCTATTTAAAATAAAGAGTCGAAAGTATGAAGATTACCGAAAATAACACATACTAGGGTTCCATGAAGGAAAATATGGATATGGAGGAGAAATCAATTATCTGATGGAGAGTGGTAGAGAACATGGCTATGAAAAGGCCAACAATCCCAAAGCCATGAATTAGTGATGATTTAAGGTACCATATAGGACAACATTTTTGTTCTAAGTTCCTTTTATTAATGTTGAGGAATATATTTATGAGATTGGCTAATATCATAAGGAGATATACTTACTTTATAATTAGAGTTTTATCCATTAATAAATTTCTACCACAAACTCATCTTTCACTCTAAAAGATAATAGAATGTAATTTTTTTTATTTATACTATTCGTACAGGGTTCCAAAATAAATGAATTTATAATTCATCTACCAGATCTTTAAAAAAACAACATTATTTAATCCAGGACATCTCGTGGGCCAGTGGTAGGTGATACACCCTTGTCGCCCTTCGGTTGCGGGTTCAAGTCTCGCAGCCTTGCCGGACGCGACGGGTTGCCGCCCAACCTCCGGGTTTTCCTTTTATGGTAATCCAAAATAATCCAAACTAGAACTATCCAAAATACTTCTGTCCAAACTCACAGTCCAACATTTATAAGGAAGGTAAACATAATATAGATCCTTTTTACCCTGCAATAGCATATGAATACCTTCATCTTGTATTATTTTAATACACTGAAACATCCTGATTTACCATAATCTTTATTGATTACATTCATGCTCCCTTATTCCATATAAAATGCTGGATATACTTCATCAATACAAAAATGTTTTAAACCCCAACAATGATGGAATATACAATTCATTAATCAGTTCAAGGTAGTCAAGAATATCCAATATAATTTATCCAAATCAATCATGTATTATTCCAAAATCACTACCTCAGTATCAGAACTATATTATGATTTATCATTCTCTCAACCATATATTTTCCAAAAATTTATCCTGCTATTGAGTCACTTTTCTTTGTTCCACATAATCTCAAGTCCTTAATGAAATAGTACTGCAGTACAATCCTTATATACTCCATAATTATTATAACAAGTACATTGTTGATACAACACTCAATTGACATAATCAACATAAGAACTCTAATCATTCCTCTTCATCTGTGGTAGTATCATAACTTGATTATTATCCAATAACATCATTTGCGGCATAGTCTGATGACTGGGACATAGGTTCGCGTAGTGTCCAAACTCCTTGCAAATGAAGCATTGTACATTTGAAACCATTTTCTCACCCTTGCAGTCATGTACTTTGTGCCCTTTTCCTCCACACTTATAACAAACTCCCATTCCTTTCAGGAAAGTTCCAGGGTGTTTCTTCCCACAGTTGTCACATATGGGAAAATTCATCTTTTTCCTCTTCCCTTTATCCATCTTTCTCTCTTCCATTCTTTTCTTCTCTTGCTTCCCTTCAAATCCATAGGACTCAGTAAACTCTTTACTTATCTTATCAACACATGATATTATTTCTTCATATGATGATAATACATGTGAGACTATTTCTCTTATAAATTCTAGCTTAAGACCATGAAAGATATGATCCTTCCTTCTCTTTGGATCATGTGCATTTCTGGAGTTCTCATTCCTTCTACTGGGCGCCATTTCTAAACAATGGCATAAACTAGATCAGTTTATGAATCAAAATACATAATCCCATACTTATAAAACACTTAACATAAATTGAACTATTTATGGATATAATCCATAATCATAAAAATGTTTTCTTTGAGGAAGTATATACTAATAAACCCTTCATAATGATTTGTAAAGAAAATGAGAGTTATCCTAAACATATCCCCCGGGAGTGTCGTAACCAAGAGTGCAGCAAGGCCCGTTGTCGTGCACCAGTTGCCGTTCGAGTCTAGATCAAAGCGGTGTTTTCGGGTTTTACCCCTAGGTACATCTGTGCCAGAGCCGCCTCTACCTGCTCGTATCCAGACAGGGATGTATTGCTCGGAAAACTCACAAAATCTCTACAATACCAAAATTCTAGGAAGTTCTTCTATACTAATCCTCAAAGTTCATCTTAGGTCTACGTGCTCTAATCAGAGTTTATCTAAATCTAGTTTCCAAGGTTTGTACTAAACTTCCTCTGATACCAACTGTAACGCCCCGACCCCAGCTACCCAGAGTCGGTGCATTATTACATAACATTGGCATGATCACGAGAAAGATCAAGTCTCGAAAGACCGATTAGTTTAGTAGCCTTGGAATAACTAGATACATCCATAAATTTTTACATTACATCATAAAAAAAACATCTTGTCTTCATATCCCCTCATACTATCCCTGCAGGTCATTCATAAATTACTTCTTCATAATCCTGGGAAAAAAAAATAAAACATTGAAAGGGGTGAGCTCGGATGCTCAGTAAGGATAACATTATAGCAGAAGCTTTCATAAATGAGCATAAACACTTAAGGCAATTTATAACTAAAACAAAAGCCTTTTAAACTTGAACTTCAGCATAAAATGGCAAAGGTAAAATGAAATAATGCCATTTACTTACTCACATGGATATTCTACTAGTCGAATGATCACATGCAATATCAATAACCACTTTCATAATGATGGAATGCATAATGCCAGACTATCATAACCACATAGCCAAGGCCTCGTGCCAAGACTACAAATAAGATTTTGCCAAGGCCTTGTGCCAAGACACTAGTTTGTCTCATGAGACCTACCGATGCATCGAGGAGCTATAGCGGGCTCCACCCGTCACTTATTAAGTCCAATGCATTCCCATATGAAAAGGTTTAAACATAACGTAAACATTCGTATTAAACTAGCATACGAAATGTCAATACTTTCACCACAAACCATGAATGGTATAAAAATAGCACATCCACAGTCAAACATAATTCATTCGATACAATATGGAAGATTGTATTGTATCACATTAACCTCAATCAATAATAATGAAGGATGTTGACATAGATGAAAATAATCATCAAAACTATTTGAGAGAAATATCCCCCTTTTCTTGAAAACATTTAAAAGTCACACTATTTGTCAAGAAGCCATTTAAAAGTATATTTTTGAATCAAAGTGTCCCATACCACTTTGAAACTTTTAAAAGGAGTTTTAATTTTAAAACTTTAATGTCCATATAAATAAATCCTTAAAACCATTTTTAAAATATGGACATTAATGAGCATGATTTAGAAGAATAATTCTTTAAAACATTTTAAAATGGTATTTTGGTTAGAGTTTCTAACCAAAAGAGAGACACTTGAATACAAATAATTGAGGTAATCAAAACATTGTAATATCATGAGAATAAAGGAATTCATGATATACTATGTCAAAGTACATTATATACACCACATAGAAGTGATTTGGTGTATATCATCAAAGAAGTCTCAATGGAATGTAAATTGAGATGAAATTTCTCAAAAAGGTTGTATCCTTAGGTTAAGGATAAATCAATGACATAATTATGTGTGACAAATATAAATACACTAAATATGATTGGATATTCAGTGTAAAACAATCAAAGGACATTCACACATATTCTTGTAAAAAACAATACCAACGAATTGGATGTTTAACTCAACAAATGGAGAATGAGTTAAAATTACTCTTATCAAATTCATATCAATGACTTGAGAATTACCAATGGAGTGATTATGTGTATCAAACTTCTATCCACAGGAAGGGGAGTGGAAATTATGACATAATCAAATGAATAGTGATTCCACACATAATCTTGGGGTAATATAATCAATGAAATATGTGTAAAGCCAAATGAGTGGAAATTGAAATCTCAAATTCCCTTATCGATTAGGTAACTTTCGAAACATACACCCATGAAAGAAGTATCATACCATGATGATGTAAATACCCATAAATTAAAGTATATTACACAATGAATACAATCATGGGCAGTACACATACACCACATGCAATAATTAAGTGGTGAACAATGGAAATCTCACGGAATTGAAAGTGAGATAAGAAAATCCCTTACCTTGTACTTTTACATTGTTGGGGTCGGTTAACCTCCTGTATAATGGTGAAATAATTGTTATTAAATTATACAAGAATCATATACATTAATATGATATCATATATGATCTTTTATCATTGATTTGTTAATAATATTTTAGAATTATCGTCATTTCGGGTGTTAACGGGTTCATTTTACTTTATATTCTTTGTTATGTGAGACATATTTGTTATTAATGGGATGTATATTATTCATATACATAATGGTATCAAGTTCTTAAACATCATTTTTAAATCATCAAATTATACGATGGAGAATGAATCTCATCGCGTTCGTGGAGACGGTAGTCCGTACGTACGCACGAACGCTACTTCCATTTAATTTTTATTTTAAAAGAATCGAATCCAAATTATACATAGGTATATTACTATTCCAGTATAATATAATATTTTATATATGTTACTTAAGTTCATTTACACCATCCTTTATACGTTCCATGTGTGGTATGAACGAGTCATATCATTTTAAGGGGGCGGTAGTCCGCACTTCCTCAAATGAAATTATCGTATGTATATACAACATGAAACGAATAATGGTATGAAATAAAATGGAATTAAAGAAGCTTATATATAAAATATATATCATTAATATCATATTTAATTACAGTGCCATCCTAATGGCCACCATGAGAGGCGGTAAGATGTATTTGAACAATCATCGTTTCGTGAGGCGTTAGTTTGCCATCCACAGAAACATTATGTTCATCATCCATTAGATGGAGTTGTGTGAATGTGTAGTTTGAATCCTTCTTATAACAACATCCTAGTATATTGAGGATACTGGTGTTGTTATAAAATAAAGGAAATAAAAAGATTTTGGGGGTTGGAGAAGCAAAATAAATGAAAATACTTTAAGAGAAATTGTTACCTTTAATTTAGGTAACTCACTTTGGTTGGAACCAAAGGACTTCTTGAAATGCTTTCTGCCTAAGGGGAAGCTTCAAGGAGGAGGAGAGGGATGTGGGGAGCTTAGTTGGACAGAGTTTGGACGAGCCAAGTGGCTTGAGAGGTGTGAGGAAATGAGAAGGAGGAGTGCCCTTTTATAAGAGGGGTGAGGGGCACCTTTGGAAAAGCTAGAAATATTAATTTATAATAAATTCATATTCGGTTTCCAAAGGCTCCAAAGTTGACTATTCAAAGGATGAGGTGGGGATAGGTCGAAAACAACTCATCCAATAGAATTTAGACAGGTTTGGGTACTTATATTAACCTTATCTTTAAGTATTAACTCTAAGTTAATTAGTTTCACTTTTACAATGTCTCTTTGTATTTTTATATAATATGGTTAATAAACTTACTATATACATCCAAGCGACCCCCAAGTGGTCCATTAATGATTAACCTATCATAATATAAGTCTCTTGGCCGAACCTTAGATTTTTAGGTATTTAATATCAATTAATAATATAATATTTGTTTTAAGAACTCTTTTATGTCAATTTTGACACTATTCAATAGTTGATTTTTGTGAAACTCATAACAGATTGATTACTTCGAACAAAGTCAATTAAATAAATCCTAATATATCATATTATCCTAGAAAATTAGTTTAATTCATTAAAAGTTTCATATTATATTTATTTGGGTGTTTATAATATCAATTATTTTAATTTTTCACTATTATAGTACTTACTGCATCATCATTGTGTCATAAATAAAATAAATTATTTAATGTCTAAAAATTATAAATAAAATATCATTATGTAGAAAATCTTTTTATCTTTCTAATGAATATTTATAATCTAAAATCCAACATATATAACCCTATGTAACAATTGTTGTTCTAAAAGATATATGCTTGTGTCATTTTTGTATTCATTTTAACTAAATTAAAATAAAGTGTCATTATCACTTACAAGTGGATCCATGGGGTCCCAAAATAGACCCAAAGATTCCCATGGTCGACCATGTATCAACCAATAGGGTTAAGACACGTTTTAGGGTAATTTAGTATTATTATAATATTTTTTTTAACCCTTATTTACCGGATTTACCCTTAACCATGGTAAATAAAATATTTACCGCAGTAATTATTCAAAATGTCTAAAAATAAAAGTTACCTATTTACACAATTTTAACATCCTGATTCCAAATATGGAATCCATTTTCCTAAATTCAAAACACAGAAGTGGCAAAAATTAATTTAAAATTAAATCCCGCTGTCAAAACAAAAAGCGTGTTTTTAAGAGATAATAACTATCAAAAGATTGACACTCGTTTATGTTCGGTTTAATTGTAAAATTATGTCCAATGACCAACATTATATTAAATGGTAAAAATATATTCTAAATATACTTTAAAACCACTCAAATTCATAATTTATCACTATTAATTATTTTGATTAAAAAAGTTGTTTTTAATTAAAATTTAGTAATTTTCACTATTCATCAAAATATAAAAGTTATCCGAAAAGTACCAAAATTTCACCCTAGGATAATTTCGATATTCCGAATCCAAAAATGAAGTCCATTTTTAAATATAAAATATATATAATTTCAAAAATTAGGTATTACTATTCATAACAGCTAGTTTGATTGGTTGTGGTGTGTGTTAAAACTCAAGGTTGCATACAACACACGCTACTGTATTATTCAAAGAAAGCGTACCGTGGAAGCTTGGGATGTTTCATTTTAAATTTTTGATGTCCCCATTTAGTCAAAAAGTTTAAAATATAGTATTTAAAAAGGGTTCACTATTAAAGTTGATAAAAGTGCAATACTGAAAATGAATTTGTTCTTGCATTATATCTAAGAAACTCATAATATGGATTCTAAAATTATAAGGATTATATAAACATTAAAATTTATCTAATACTATTCATAACCTCTTTTGAACGGCTTGTTTGGTAAGTCATGGTGTGCTTGAACATGGTGTTGCATGTAGTAAAAGTTATTGAATTATTTTGAAGAAATAACACACTATGAAATCTTGGGGTGTTACATCCATAGACTATTGATTAAAATTTTAGACACTTATTTTGAATGTGAAAACTAGGCCATGTTGTCATTCATTGATAATTGTAAAATTTAAAACTAGCTTGTATACTATTTAAAAAGTATAATAAAATGTAATAATCCTTTTTATGGTTTTTGAAACCACATTTTAAATAATATCCACACAATTAATATTCAAACCACCCTTTATTTATAGTTTTATAGACAAAAAACACTTAGATAATTCAAATTTTTTATTAAAGTCATTTGAGAAATTTTTAAAACACCATGTGTGTATGGTTTTATAAAACAGATTTTTATAGGTTTCCAATTTGAGAAATCTATTACATTAAAATTAAAATCAAGTAAAACATTATTTCCATTTAAAATAAAACCTAAAAATATTTATTAATTCTATTAGGTATCCAAAAATGGATTTGAAAAAGAATGAAGTCTTGGTTATAAAAATTAAATACAAATGAATGGGAAACCAACCTCAAATAGAGAGAAAGTCATCACCTATGACAAAAATCACTTGAATAGGCTTGAAGAAAAACCTCAGTATCCCTATGTTTTAAAAAATGGATAAATAAAACACCCCATTCTGATAAGGTTTAATGAAAAGAGTAACCCAAAAAGTGAGAGAAGAGAAAATAAGAAGAAATAATGGAGAGATGATAACTAGAAGATTAAGAAATTCATACTTTGAATATTTATAAATGAATAATTAAGGAACCTCTTGGAATCACCATGGGAGGGAGAGTAACAGAGGTGATGACGTGTGATTGATCCTCCAATGGGTAGTTCATGATAGGTGGAATTTGGGGTTAGGGTTTAAGGGTTTTAATCCGGGGAGCATAATTTATGAAACTCCCAAATTCTAAAATATGAGAGCCCTAGATAATTAGGATTCATTGTTTTTATAACCCTATAGTATCCATAAAAAATCATAGACATACCTAGATACCAAATTCATTATCTACATGGTTTGACTAACTATGTGTCAACTATTCCAGAACTTACCATGAAACAACTATGCACTCCACACCAAAACAAAATTTTGAAAATATAAAATGAATTCATCTTAAAACATGAGGGAAAGGAAAAACTTCATTAAATATCCAAAATAATAGGAAACATAGGTTTGGGGTGTTATAATTCTCCCAAATATAATTCTTTATACCCTAAGAATGTCTTGGTAGATTCAGTTGACTAGTTAAAATGATATAACTCAAAATTATTACCATTGCTCTGTTCTCAAACAAAAAGGAGAGGAAAATAATTACCGAGACAAAGGTTAAAAATATGATTAATATGAATCATATTTATTCCCTAATATTTTTTAACTCTTGATAAACATATGATAATGATGCAAGCATCCCACCATTTCAACAACTATTGATCATTCCCTTAGTCACCATCATCTTTTAACAATGAATACCCATAATTATTGTCAACTAGATTAGCAAAAATAAAGAGGTTCAAACAACTAACATGTCATCCTAGAAATGTACCCGTCAAGGAAACTAATGATGGAAATGAAGTGGGGTAAAAATGTGTTAAGATCAACCCTGGTGGTCTCCAATCCATATTAGTAATCTACTAAGGATAAGAAAACTATAAACCAAACAATAAAAATTCTAAAGAACACCCCAAAAACAATTACTCTAAATAATCCTCAAATATTTCATTACAGGTAAAATATCAGAAGAGAAAGTTAGACAAAAATAATAATCTATAATTTCCTAATAGAATCAAGACTCATGGGAAAAAAATGGGTCTGAGACTTCATTAAATATGCAGTATCCTAGGATTCAACTCGTTGAACACCGAATCCTTGTGAAACCAAACAGACCAAGTACCATTCACACTAGTTACCCCAATAACACACCTAATTCTTCCCATGTAAAAAACAGCAAAGTTAATAGATTACCATAAAACTAGAATCCCATCAAAACCATGTCACAACTTTTTCACCTAGGTGTAAATAATTATAAATCAGTCAACAAACCATAATGTATAACTAAAGACCATGAACACTCATAAAATAGATTGGAGTCATGCCAAAGAATTATATCATTTACAATATAATGATATATAAATTACATAAATATTAAAATTAGAGAAAAATAAATCACTCTTAAGATCAATTTTAATGATAGTTTCAACCATGGGTCACTAAGAACATTAATTTGGTAATACTTGGAAGAATATAACCCATGAACCCAAATAATTAAAAACATTCAAATCAAATTAAATGATTCCTTTAAAATTTAAGAGGAAACAAAACATATAAATTACCCAAAATAATTACTGTAAAAATGAATATTTTTTAAAAATCTAAAATCCTTTAAAAAATGCTATAAAACATTCTACATGATAGAATTTATACTTTGAATATATTTCACCCCCATTGAAAAAAAACTGTCCTTAAAAAGAACCACATCAAAATTTGAAAATTAAATGAAGTCCATTTCATAAACTAGGTGGTTCTAAAATCCATTCAAAATCCATTTCTATTTTATAAAATATGTTTTATGTCACATAAGAAAACTAACCACATTACAAAACACCTCACTAGGTTGTTTAAAATGTATTTTAAAGAAACCTTGATAAATTCTCAAAATTAAATATATTATTATTAAAATTTACGTTCCATTAAAATCAATTTGAGTCAATATTTACAATAATACACAAATTCTATAAGAACTTGGATGGAACCATAAAAATATTAAAAAATATCTTTTTTAAATCCATGTTATTATAAATGAATACATTATGTTCATATTTAAATTCATTTAAGAAGTCAAATTTACCATTTTCAAAACCAAAAATTTCAATTTCAAACCATGATTTAAAAAATTTAAAACCACTTTTCACTTAAATATTGTGAAAAATACACAATTAAGATAGTTTCCAGTCAATGAAAATTGAACACAAAATTCAAGGGGGGTTTTGACCATGAACGACTTCCCCAAATGCTTAGAAAGCCATGTACCAATCATATTCAATCATAGAGAGATATTAAAAACTATTAACATGGTATCCATATGGTTTTCCAAACTATGATATCCCAATATGTGACGCCAATTTATCTCCCACATCACCCAAACATGAAATGATTTGTAAACATCTTGGACATTGTTAATAAAACCCAAAAAATAAAACAATATAAATCAAGGCACAAAAAAACCAAAAATAAATCTTTACAATATAGGAAAAAAATATAATGAATAACATGATTAATAGTGAAACAAAAAAGGCCATAAATTGTTAGGTCCACTTGGATGGATACCCTGAGGGGGGGGGGGGTGAATCAGGGTATGGTAGATTAAAACTTTCTCCCATTTGGATCTTTTTTTGTTGTTTGAAAAAACACAATTATCTCTTCCTCCCGTAGTAATGTATAGACAGATATTAAATCAGGAATAAGACACAATTATTTTTACTTAGTACACCCTCACTGGGCTAAGTACAAGTGGCATACAATGACAATGTTTCAATTTACCAAATTCACTAAAGCTCACAGCCTATAATGTGTACAATGTTCGAGATAGATCTTCTATTCCTAGGCTCACTTCATTTACAAAGTTTAGGGCCTGCTCACTGCATTTCCAAGGGTCACATCCTATAATTATTTCTCTGGATCATTGCCGATGGAATGGGTCACCGTCTTCCTTCTCTTTCGCATACTCCTCTAGGAAAGGAAACCACTCACAGCTTATCAACTTGTAGTTAAAACACAGTTTATGGACATGTAGGTCCCTTTAATTTTCATGAATTCATGCATCCTCAACTGTAGGTAGATGAAATTTTGATGATCCTTTATCACCCACAAATGAATTCCACCTTCCCAATTACTATTAGGTATTGGAAAATACTTTTGCAAACTGAATTGAAGATTTCTAAAGCTTCTTAGTGTAAATTGCGAACCACCTCATTCCACCCGTGTACTGTGTACCTGATTTGGTATGTGGTCTCTCCTTCTGCATACAACTACCTCCACAGTGAACCACCCTTCCTCCGTGGACTGCCTCCGCCTTCGCTATCGTATGTTGCTACCACGTACTGATTCCTTGAACCTCTTCTGAAAATCCCCACTTGTCTGCGAACTATTCTATGTTTGCAGATTTTCTTCACTTCCGTTCCTCGGAGCTCTTCCTCTGTGTACCGCTTGTGTAATTATCCCTCTCATGTACTGAAGATTCATCTTCCGCGTACAAAGAAAACTCCTTTTGAGAACCATAATTCCTTTGCGGTTTACGAATCCCCACAAAATCCATCAGTGTGAACCACTTTGTGATTTTGCCTAATTCCTAGAGAAATATATGTTCTATAATAATGTTTAACCTCCATTGTAATCAATGGTATTATAAATTCTTATATATACAAAAATATCAACAAAAAAGGCAAATCCAATATTTATCAAATATTCAATTCATCCTCCACCGCTTATTGAGCCTTCTACCATCACGAACCGCAAGCCACCTGCGAACCGTTTTTTCCACGCTGTACACATACTGCATTTGATCTTACGTGGTCTATTTCCTCCACCGAAATCAAGCCATTCATGTACCGTACTGCCACACAGCCGCGGACCATTTTTGGATTCACGAACCACATCCACATACCGTTCCCAGAACATAGTACGCGACCCATGAATTATGTTTTCTGTTTTCCACCCTTGGCTGATTTTCATAAACTCTCTTCATTTATTTCACTCCTATGAATAAATGATTCCTTTTCCAATATCACACTCCCAATTTTGAGGCCCAAAAATTTGAAAAATACTGGGAAACTGTGCCACCTTAAAAACCTATCTTCGCTAAACACCAACCATTCTCAATTTCGATTATCTAGATTTGTTGATAAATTCAATCACAATCAAAACATCTTGAGGGATTTTTTCCCAACATACACAAATTTCAAAATACACTTGAACTGAAGAAGAATTTTAAAATTCTTGACCAAAACAAAACATCCCCTAGAAACTCAATGATCAAGATAGGAAAGAGCTCATAGGGCTCTCTATGAACATATATCTTGAATTTTGACAGTCTTATATCTATCTACCAAACACACCGAAATAACATACAGATGCTCTAATACCAATATTTCATAAACTAGCTTCTGGACACCCTTGAACCAGGCACCAAGTTGGCCAATTAAATTCCCATGGTGTGTTCCCAATCACCCCATGCTAACTACTAGTTCCAAGTAAAAAAATTATATCAAGTGGGAATTGTTTCTCTCAAACAAAATAAATATAAGTATTTGATAAACTATGCTAGAAATTACATCCATAACCATCCATAAGTCAGGTTTTTATGACAAAAAATATGGAAAAAAGTAATAAGAAATGTAAAATTTAAATAAAAAAAAACATCGCAAGTCACCTCCTACCATTTCACTTGAAATATCAACTTTTTATCCAACAACCATAACTTCAAATATGTAATGAAAGATTTATTAAAATAAAAATAACATTGAAATGAATGTTTTGTGCCGTGAAAAAAGGTAAACTAAATAAAAATAATTAATGAACATACCTCAATGGGACACCACTTGTCACCATCCTACATCAAACCAAGATTTCTCCATGAGAAATTAAGAGGGGAATGAGAATGTGAAATTCTAATAAGTGTATATATGATGGATGAGTAGGTATGATATGAGAACCCCACCCCATTTATTGTCTCTAATTAAATTATCCATTTTAATATATTTTGAAAGACATTATTAAGAATATATGTTTCAAGCATAAGAACATAAAGGATAATATCATTTCCATAACCATTTTATAAACAATCATTTTTTATTTTCATTAAATTAAAACAGTTACTCTAAGATAACTTCTAGGTTGAATCCTCCTTTATTGAGAACACCCACTTGAAAACAAATCATAAACCACTTTTAATGTTTAATTTCCAATACATGTTAGATTTTTTTTCTTAAATTAAATTAAAGATCAAGAACAAATCCATATATATTGAATAGATTAATCTAAAATAAAAATAAAATAGGATGATCGTACCGTAATAAATCTACTACATTTGAATCCATATAATATTTTTCATAAAACAAGTGAGATGGGAAATAACATATGGTCACAAAGGATAGGGAACCTAAAATATATTTTTCAATAATATTTTTCAATCCCAAAATTAGTGGAATTCGTCTAGTATCACATCCATATATAGTGTCGGAGCTACACCTACTTCACTAGAAATACTATTGGTTGGGTAACATCATCTTGATAAAGGCCTTCCTACCCATCAATTCATGCTGCCTAATATATTTTTATAATAAGAACCACATGTACATCTATAAAACATCATTAAGAAATTATATATGGAAATCAGACATATAATGTTAATAAAAACAATATAGAATCAAACCACACCCCCAAATCCATTAAGAATGAAATTCCATGAAAACCCCTGGAACTTTCATGGTATATCAATTAATGTTTTATGTATTTATTTTAATGGTTTTGAATGAGACTTCTATTCATTATATTATAATAGAAATTATAAAAAAATATTGGATACCAATTGAATAGATTTATAAAATAGTTTAACTCTTTTGGTGGGTTAAAACACCAATTTTGAAAAGAAATCACACATTTAAAACTAAATTAACCCTTTGGAAAATAGTTTCAAAGACCAAAACACACATTTATAATTCAAAATCACTTTATTAAAGTTATTTTTATAATTTATTAGAAACCAAGTGTGTATTATTTAATAAAATTTATTTTTTTCCAATTTTTTAAATAAATTTTATTGAATTAAAAAGTAAGTAACATATGATTTTCCTTCCAAATAATACATAAAAAAATTTAATAATGCTTCTATTTATATAAATCATTGAGTTATACAATAAATCAATATTGGTTATACAATTTAAGGAAAAATAAGATGTGTAACCAACATTAAACAGAGATGAAATTTCCACCTTCAATCGAAATAAAAGAAATTGGCTTCAATAAGCACGTCAATTTCTATATTTCCAAAAAATCACTCCAATATAACACCATTTCTTACTGGGGTTAAAAAAATTAACACAATTAGAGGGATAAGAGGAAAAAACAATCAATAAGGGAGTATGGATAAATAAATGGAGAAAGATGTCATATATAGAAGATTTGTACTCGAATTGAAAAGAAACCTCAGAGAATTAGAGGGAGATGAAAATAGGGGGATAATAGGAATCATGGTACCAATATATAGTGTGTGATAAGTTAGAAATGGAATGAGAGTTTTGTGGTTTTAAATTTAGGGAGGAAAATTTAGGAAATCCAAAAATGATAAAATTTGGGGGACCCATACCATTAGGGGACATTATTTTCCTAAATGTGTAAATTAACATGGGTATATGAGGGATCTATATGATTAGGTTACTTGGTTAGAATAATTTTTCTCCAACATATGGTTTCTAACAACGTGGAAACCGTTTTGGTGTGCTATAACTTTTAACAAAGCATTTTGTATGGTTGGTATGAACAATTAGTTTATCCATGTTGCAATTATGTAGAATGCATTATTAAAAATTATAGGTGACATGTATTGTTTCCACTCGGTTTTCACTATTCTTTCTCTATTCACCACGACTCAATATTTTTAAAATTTCTTAAATGCTTGACCAAAACATGAGGGAATTCCCAAAATACAATAGAGAACTACAAATAAGAGTTAAAATAGGGTCACATTGTTATAATTTCTATATAAAGACTTTAAATAAAAATTATATGTAATTCAACATCGAATAAAGGTATTTTATTGTAAAAATTAATATTATAAATATTATTTTTAAAATAATTGAAAAATATAGAATAATGAACAATTGAAAGTTAATATTTAATTAATTTTCTAAAAAAATATTAATTAAAAAAAACCAAAATACGTTTTTCTATAATTTATAAAAAAGTAAAATTTTATCTAAATCACTTCATTGTTGAAAAATAAAAAATAATATTTTTCCACTATATTGAATGTTATTACTAATTCTTCATCATAAATGGTGATATAATGAAAAACATATACTGTTGTTTATAAAGTTTTTGTGATAGAGGGTGAAATCACCCTTCAACTCTATAAATTATATTTTATGATATCAGTTATATCATAAAAATGATACAATGAATTATTTTATGAAATAAAAATACTATAAACTGGATTTATGGGCATTTATAATTCAAAATAATGTACTATTATATAAAAATATTCTATACCTAATCTGTAGTACCCCCGGTCTGAAAGAACTGTGTGCCCAGCCCCAGAGACCGTACACCATTAACTATAGGCTCCACATGGGCGGCGCATGGTTTGTCAGACTGTGTGAGCATGCCGTGAGAACTCCCTGGGTGAGATAGTGGCAACCGCATGGTTGGTGCAAGGTTTTCCAAACCTTGTGGGGTAACCGTGCGACCACTTAAAATTTGGGTTTTTAAGTCCGGGCCCACCCGGGATTTCCCATTATCCCTCATTCTTCCTCCCACTCATGGCTCAGACAGGAGTTCCAGTTTTCAAAGGTTAGGGTAGCTCCTTAGCTCATTTTGGGGGAAAATCGAAGGGGTTTCCTAGTGGATCAAAGGTGGTTCTCCTCGGGTAAGTCCCTATTTTTGTGTATTTGAGGTTTTGTTTAGGGTTATCCCTCTCCCTCTCTCGACTCCACTTCTATTGAACCTAAATCTTGGTCACAGTTAATTTGTGTTTCTTAAAATTAATTGTGTTTTTGATGTGAGAAATTGATTGGAAATCCCTTTGGTGGTTTTTTGTGGATTTTTGGGAAGAAAGGGGTTTTTGGGTAAAATGTTCTTGTTGTGATTTTAAAATAGAGATTTTAAAATGGGTTGTTTGGTTGAATTACTTAAGATGTATTTTGAAATAGTTTCTCAATAAAGGGGTTGTTTTATTAAAATTGGAATTGGAGTGTAAAATGGGTGTAAGGGTGTTTTTAATAAATGTTTGATTAATTGAAGTGGTTCGGCATGTAATTGAAATGGTTAATAGGATATTGTGGTGACCTTGGTGGGTTATATGCTTGGTTATGGCTTGTTTGAATGTTGTGTGGAAGTGGGCGGGAAGTACCACTATAATAAAGGAATGGTTAGTGGATGGAAGGGTCACCATCAATGGTATGTGGACGGGAAGTGCCACTAAATTTGGGAAGGAAGAAACGGGTTGGATGGAAGTGTCGGTGTGATTGTTATAACGGTATTGGGTTGTGAAACCTTTTGTGGTACATTGATTTTCTAGATGGAAATTGTTTTGCTAATGTGAATTGATAAAATGGCTTGTTGAATATATTTTTTGATTTCCCTTGGTTTTCTTGGCTTGGTAAGGGTATGTTTGGCTTATAGTAATGGTTTCACACTACAAAATATTTCACTTTTTCTAACGGGGACATATCTGTTGGTAAAAGTAAATTTTCTATTGGTAAAACGTTTTACCAACATATATGTCTCTTTCACTAAACTATTGGTAAAAAATCTTTCATTAAATGTTTGTGCAATAGATAAAATAGTTTTATTGCAATTATAATTATTCCAACAGATAATATATATGTTGGTTTAATTGTTTAGTGACATGTTATGGTGAAAAATGTATCTGTTGGTAATAAAATTACCAATATATAATATAAAATTGTTTATAAATTACATTTGAATAAAAATTATAAATTTTTATTGCCACTAAAATTTCATATTATATTTATTATTTTATCATATATAATACATAGGTTCTAATTATTAAAATGAATAAGATGCTAACACATGTTCAAACATAGAAAAAATTTAATTATATTAATAATGAAATATTTTATAAAAAATGATGGATCCCTAACCCCCCCCCCCACACGCACACACTACATCCCCAAAGAGGATCCACCCCCCCCCCTCCAGGTGACCCATCCATGCCATCTAGTCAGCACCAACTCTAGCTCCCCAACTATATCAAAGCTCATGCATGTCATCTAGTCACCTCTAACTCCAACAACCAGCACTAGATAAAAGAAGTTTTAACTTAATAGAGGAGTTTTTGGTGTAGTCTCATGCACATCCTGATCCACCGCCATGCTAGAAGGTCCAACATTCTTGTCATACTCCTCTAGAATCCATCCATTGTCTTCCATCATCAACATACTTCAACAATAATTATTTAAAAAAGAAGTAATTCACCAACTTATAATTAAAACAACACGGACAAAAAAAACAAAAAATCAAGTACTTCAAGATTTACATTCAAAATAGAAACTCAACCTGTTCAAAAAAATATAAAAGCAAGATGAAACTTATACTCCTCTAGCCTACATCCATTATCTTCCAACATTAGTTTTCACTGTAATGATTGACATAATAAATCCATTTCTCTCACACTCCCAGCAACGTTACCTTCACACTTTCCAACTGAAGACATTTATATACCAATGGGATATTAGCATTCAATCAAAATCCCATTAAATTTAATTTAAATTGTTGGTGATTGTGTGAAAGGAAGGCTTCAATTTTTATAAGTGTTTCAATACACGAGAGTGTAACTGACTTTGCAGAGAAACAATCTATATAATGTCAATTATTTTTTAAACAAAAAATGATTTAAGAAATATATGACAGATAACAAAAATATTCTAGAATTCAAGAATACAACACTAACCAAGCTGAGTGTAGTGAACTGAAGCCTGAAACTTTCCAATTCTAGGAAACCATAACATTGTGATAGAATCACTGAAAACCCCCCAAAAAGAACATACTGGACCACCAGTATCTTCCTTCCATCCTTCTCATAACAAGGCTATCAAACACTCCTCCAACATTAATCTACATAGCTATATATCATCAATAAATTACAAAAACATCGAGATAAATAGTTACAAAAATAGAATCAACATTCTTGTTAACTCACATCACACCTCTCTTAACAGATCTAAACCGAGACCACAAACATCCAAGATGATAAGATGGTACTAAGAGTCAAGCATCTTTATGATTAGTCAATCAAATAAGCAAAATAAAATATAAGTGAATCCTACAAAACATGCTAACTTTACCAAGAAAAACACTCCCTTCACCTTGAGAACAAAAGCATAGAAAAATGCTATATCCACCTCAGGATTCTCTGTTGCAGCGATGATCAAACACCCACAACGCTAAGGCAAAACATATTACTCCCTTTCTATGCCACTATCATCACATGGATTCAAAATCCAAATAAAAGTCATCATCAAGAAAAAAAATCTTAATTCATCATCGTACTAGAATAAGATTAGAGGTTTCATCAAGACAAGCAACCCACTCTCACTGTAAAAAAGAATGGTAATTAAATTATAATATTTTATACCTTCATTTAGAAATTTAGATAATCATGCATCCATACATCATGTTGAAAACAGATCCTAGACACCCACTAAGCTTCAGAAGGAACACCCCCATGCAAAACCAATTATATCCACACCAAGGTAAACCTTGTAGCACCTGCATAAAAAACCAAATACAAAAGTTGTGAACCCAACTCTTGTATTCAAACTACACAACAAAATATAACCTCCACTTACGGAAATTAGTAGAACTATTCAAACACCAAATAGAATATATAACCAATTGTGAATCCATTTTGGAAAAAATGAGACATGTCATAGAAACAATCTGCAACACTAACTAGAAGAATTATTAAAACCAAAGATGCCAAATGAATCATATAAAAATCATATTCTTCAAATTGATGCAGGAAACATTTTAAACATTTAAAAAACACCAACCTACTTGAGTTGGCATTTTATAAGATATAAATTTTATACCGATAATTCTAGGTGATAAGAATAATAGAGGAAGGGTGATATGCGCTTCACTGACCATTTACACAGTATTCATAACATGGTCAAGGAACATGGTGTAGCGAATAATAGAAAAATTACTATGACAATTAACATAGTGTAAAACATGTCAGGGAATATGCGGAAGAAAATTAAAAAATCATTCATGAATATAGGAAATGAAATAACTTTCGTAAACCATAAGTTATAATTTTCATGGTTTATACTGGTATCTCCATAATCTGTGTAAACCATAACCCGAAGTTATCACTTTTGAGATGGTTCAGAATCATAAGCTATGATTGTCATGGTCTACAAAAGTTACTATGACAATTTACCCCACAACCAGTGTAAACCATGTCAGGGAACATACTGAAGCAATTTTCCAATGTATAATAAAAAGGGAACATACTGAAGCAATTTTACACTACATAATAAAAATGGTAATATTCATTGTATAGACCATACTATAAATTTTCAACATTAATAGAAAGAGAAAGAAGGCCTTGAATGTATTGAGATATACGAATTCTATGTATACGGAAGAGAAAGCAGGGGTTCAAGACGATTACATCTAGGTAGTGTTGATGGAGGAAGAAGGCTTTGCATGTATTAAGATATACTATAAAATATTTTCAGATCAACTACCATAAATTTAAATCATCACCATTTCATTTTTAGGTTAATTTAAAAGGATATATATAGAAATTTATAATCATTTTAATAAAATTCTTCCAGGATTTTTTATGAGAATCTTAACAAGATCATAGTATCCTGAAATCTTCTACTTTCCTGTTTAACGTTCATTGGACTCTTAATAGTTGTTCCCTCTGTGAATAAACGATAAGGAATATGTTGAAGTTAAATTCAAGGAAGCAATTAAATGAGAAATTAATAAATAATTCTAGAAAGAAAAAAAAACAGATTAAAAAACCATGGATACTTGAGCTAGCTCAGAAATAGTATCAAATGAAATTACATATTTTAGAGGGTGTTGAAAACCTCACCACAATGGTGTTATAAGGCATAAGAACTCCATTGGAGGCAATGGACGCACATGCCATCCAGGTGATGGTAAATGAGAATAGTATATAGAAAGGAGATCCTATGGGACTTTTGTTTCCCCCCTTTTGTTTTCTTGAGGGGATCGTCTACTGATGCTAATCAATGGCCCTTGTGTTGTGATAGCAGGAGATGAACTTCACATCTAATTACTCAAACCTCAACTAGAAGGAGTATATTAATGATCAACAGCATGTTGAGAATAGCCTAGAATAGGTAATAATGTTGTTGATGATGCTGCAAGCCCTTAGCACACAGCTTAAACTAAAAGCTATCATAGATACAGGATAATCAAACAAGTTTCAATCAAACTTCTTAAAATAAACAGGAAAAACTAGGACATTATGTATGATAAAATAACATAGTATACTGATCATCAATACACACAACACATACTTTTAAGGTCATTGAACAACTCATTTTTAAAGAAATTAATATTTGATTCTAAACATTGTTCACAGATAGAGAAAAAATGGAAAAACAAACGAGTTAATAACATGAATGTTGGTGACAATATTCATTGAGGTGAAACCCCATAAATATCATAGGGTTTACTATTGAAGATATTTCACTTTGATTCCTGCACCACATACCACACATAATTAATATAAATTTACAACATTTATATTTCACATGTTGTTATAAAATTTTTACATTTAACAACATAATGAATGAAATGAATATCAATGAGCATGAGTAAATAATGACTTGAAAGAGGGGTGGCAATTAAAATTTATAGTCATATAAATGAATAAATGGGGGGGGGGATTAAACCAAATGAATAGTAGGGCATACGTCGTGTTGGGAAGGCCGGGTGGGGAAGGACGGTGATGGTGGGGTCGGGGCATCGTGCAGGGAAGGTTAGGGAAGGCAGAGGTTGAGCGAGGAAGGCCAGGGAGGGCGGGAAGGGGATGGAATGGGGTAGGTGAAACAGGGTGGCGGGACGGGGATGGGGGAGGAAGGGAGGTGGGATGGAGGCGGGACGAGGGAGGTGGGACGGGGAGGCGGGATGGCGAGGTGGGATAGGGGAAGAGTGACAGAGACGAGACATGGAGGCAGGGTGGGGGAGGCAGGATGGGGAGTTGAATAAGTGGGGAGGTAGAATAGGTGAGGAGGGAGGCAGGATAGGTTTCAGCGCATCATCAGGGTTCATAACATATTTTAATTTTTTAACTATTTCTATTATTATTAAAAAAATATTTTAAATTAATTCTAAATGGTAATATTTTTCAATTGAATTTTATTTATTTGTTTAAAATATTTTTTAAATATATTTTTTAAAATTTATTTAGAATGAATTCAAAATTAGCTCATTTGTGTTTTCTTTTAAAATGGATGATAATATTTAAAATATATTTATAATGGGTCCTCCTTACGGACACTAATACCCTTAATCTTTTTCCATCATTAGTAAGTTGAGTGTTTGTCAGGTGTAACGTCCAGAAAACTCAGATAACAAGTTAATAGATACACACACGATATATATATTTCTATGTATATACATATTCATTCCAGCAAATATTTTTCATTTAATAGTTAAATGAATTTGATGTATAGATATATATTTATATTAACAAATAATTTATTGTTATACATATATATATATATATTCAGTTGTTTGCATATCATTTAATTATAAACCAATTTATTAGAAGAAATTTTTCTAATGGTAAAACATTTACTGGTAATAATTGTTATTAATAACAGTTTCATGTGTTGGTAAAAAATGTCATCATTATAATGAAAAGATGACAGATTTAATTGTTAGTAAAAGATGTGTTGGTATTGAAGAGTTAAAACCAGCAGATATAACTATCAATAAAAATATATGTTGGTAAATAAAATTAATACTGAAAAAACCAAATATATGTTTCAATTAATCATTTTCACCCACACATATATTATTTGTCAATAATTTTCTGTGGGGAAAAGCCACTTTTTGTAGTGGCACTTGTGGTTATTTTATATAAACTACTTTATATAAATGTGCTAAGGGTTTTATCCTAGTAGGTTGTTTAGGGACGTCAGTTGGGGAAATCCTACTGAGTAGTTGTACTCACCCCGTACTTTTGCACTTTGGTGTCTTTGCAGATGTCGTGTACTGTGACGTGGGAAAATTTAAGGCATCTCCCTCCTTTAGTTGTTCATTGTGATGTTTTTGTGGAGCTTGGTGCTTAGAGGTCGGTGTGGAGTGGTGGTGGTGTCATGGATTGTGGTGTTTTGTTGTTTAGTTTCTGCTTTGTACTTTGATGTTTTGTGGGCATGTCTAGTTGAATGGTTTTGGGGTTTGTGATGGAATTGCTAGTATCACATGGTTGGTTTTTAAAGTGCATGCATCTTTAGTTTTTGGTTGGTTGCGTTGTGTTATCTTCTTAAGGGGAAATCGTTCCTCACTGTTCCTTGAATCCCTTGGCATTTATAGCCATCCTTTGTCACCTTGGGAATGTCGCTTAAGGACAAGTGACCCTCACCACCTCCACAAGCCAATGAGGTAGGTGTGGGGTGTTACAAGTGGTATCAGCCTATTCAGTCATTTGGAGTTGATTCATGGATTTGTAGTTGACATTATTTGTGGTATATTCCTTGAGTCAGGATGGAAATAGGCGTAGGAATTTCAGAACATGGAATTTATTGCATAAAAGGATGTAGCTAACCATTTTATTTTTAACTTCAAGTTACCAGGGAGTTGGGTACATAAGTGTTTTGGTTACACTTATAGGCATTGGAAATCTCATTGTCGTGGGTGTAGCCAAT
Organism: Viscum album; assembly: GCA_963277665.1. NCBI lineage: Eukaryota > Viridiplantae > Streptophyta > Magnoliopsida > Santalales > Viscaceae > Viscum > Viscum album. Next base: position 1,397,468,408 of record OY728121.1, on the reverse strand, counting down.
GAGATATGGATGGAATATATGTTAGAAATGAATTTCCTCTAGGTTGAATATTTCATTGGGCATAATGATTTATGGGCGGAATTGAGAAATTGTTTTTCAAATGTGTGAAATTATAATGCGAATAAATTTGGTATTTTGAAAATGGTATGATTTTAAAAATTGGTGAAACATGGGAAATGCATATAGGTGGAATGTCTCATTGTGATAGTGTTGTGTAATATGAATTGAAATGATAATTCTTGATGTATACTTATGTGAGACTCAGGGTTGTTTTTTTCTATTTATAGAAATGTCACTGGGTAGGCATCGTAAAGACCAGCCGGAACTGGCTGATGAGAACATGGTTGCACCTAGGCCCCAGGTGAACCAGTAGTTAGTACAGATCATATTGAATTCTTTCCAAGCTGTGGTAAGTGTGAATAGAGAGGATGAGCCAAAGCATGTTGATTATGTGCCTTAGTATCAAAAGGAGGATCCACCCGTCTTTAGGGGTGATTCGGACCCAGAAAGGGTAGAGGACTGGCTGTCCAGAATGAATAGAATTTATGAATTCTTGGGGACTCCGGTAGAGTTGAAATTAAATCTATCAACGTATAAGATAGAGGATATTTATCTTCAGTTATGGGAGTTTGTAGTCCAAGAGGGAACGAACTAGGGTATGACGTGGGAAGACATTGAGGAATTGTTTAATAGAAAATTCTACCCATATATGTTCAGAATTCAGCGCACAATAGATTTCTTCAGTCTGAAGCAAGAGCATATGTATGTGATATAGTATATAGCTAAGTTTATGATCTTAGTGCGGTTTTCATCCGAGGTGGTGGGTAGAATGTCGTTGAAGGCAAGGATATTCAATGCGGGGTTAAGGAAAGAGATCCATTTAAAAATAGAAGTGTTGTGTATCAGTGATTACACAATGATGGTGAATCGAACATCGGTGGATAAGAGGGATCTATTGGGAGCTCCAGGCGGAGGAAGCATGGTGGTACCCATGGGGAATAGTGGGAAATATAATGTTGGGTTCAACCGGAGGAGGGACACATATTCCTAGGGTAGGAGTATGGCACATAATCCGACGACAGGATCGGTAAATATTCCTATGAATCCCCAAAGAAAACCATGATGTTTTTAGTGTGGCTCTACGACACAAATTATGTGGGACTATAAGGGAAAACCTTGAGCAAGTCACAATTTCAAGGAGATGGGGCATCTTCAGCACTATTGTAGGATTTGTCTGAGTTCGGGTGTGCGTGACACTCCTTAGGGATCGCAGATGTCATATGGTTCAACATGACGAGGACAGAAGCATACCCCTTGAAAACAGAGCAATGTCAGTCATAGTTATTCTCAAAACACCACAACTCCCTAGTAGGGAAATAATGAGCAAAGTGTGGAAACCAAGGCGTTGTTTGGAGCCGAGCAGGTTATGGTGGATGATCAGTCAGGACTATCCACAGTGTGAGGTACTATTCTTTTAAATTCTACCTCGATGCAAGTGTTTTTTGATATAGGTGCTTCACACTCTTTTATTTCTGCACATGTGGTTGAGTTGCTGGGTTTAAGGCTAGAAATGATGCCTTCGTTTTTGAAACTTCAAACTCCTCTGGGTAGAAGAGAGTGTCAAGTCTTCTTGTGTAGAGAATGTTGTATTGTTGTGGGAAAGGATGAGCTAATGTGGAATTTATCAGTGCTTGAGATGGATGGGTATGATGTAATCCTGGGAATAGATTTACTGGAAGTGTTTAAGGCCCACATTGACTATAATGTGCGAACAATGGTTTTGACGACACATGATGGTATTAGACATATCTGTAGATGAGAGAGATCAAAGTCATGGTGCAACGGTTTTTTTGGCACTAGCAGTGGGCACATTATCGTATCAATTTGTGGTGTTGTCATTTTAATCGGTAGAGGGTGTTGAGAAGAATTCTCTTCCAGGAGTTATGGATCAGTTCATGGATTTTTTCCCAAATAATTATCTGGGTTACTTCTTTTAAGAGAAGTGGAATTTATGACTTATATCCTTCTGGGTACAAGTCCTATATCACTTCTGTCTTACTGAATGGCACCTGGTGAATTGTGGGAATTGGAAGTCCAGTTGGAGGAGTAATAAAACAAAGGGTTTATCAAGCCTAGCACGTCTCCGTGGGCAGCGTTGGTGTTGTTTGTGAAAAATAAGGTTGTAACTTTGATGATTTGTGATGATTATCGTAGACTTAACCAAGTTACGATATAGAACATATATCCACTTCCATGAATTGAGGATTTGTTCGACCAGTTGAGGGGAGCCCAGTGGTTCTCCACGATCAACCTGAGGTCGGGATATCATCAATTGTGGTTGAGGAAGGACGATATTCCTAAAACAGCTTTCAGAAGTAGATATGGCCACTATGAATATGTGGTTATTCACTTTGGACTAACGAATATCCCAGAGGTTTTCATGGAATTGATGAATCAGATATTGCAGAGATATCTATTTTCATTTGTGGTGGTGTTTGTAGATGATATTCTGGTGTATTCAAAGACAAGGGTGGAGCATGAGCAGCACATGGAGACAGTGCTAGGGATCTTCAGGGATCCTTGGTTGTATGCCAAATTTTCAATGTGTGACTTTTGGATACATGTTGTCTGTTTTCCTGGCCATGTGATTTCTGAATGGGGTTTTTCAGTGGATCCGGAAAAGATAGAGGCTTTTATCTCATGGAAACTACCAAATAATGAGTTTGAGGTACGGAGTTTCCTCGGTCCAGCTGGGTATTATTGGTGTTTTTTTGTGATCTTTCATGTTTGGAATCACTGATGACATATTTGACAAGAAATAATGTTCCATTCTAGTGGAATTAACATTGTCAGTAGTGTTTCGAAGATCCAAACGGTCACCTTATATCAGCACCAATCATGGTTTTTCAAGAACCAATAAAAGGGTATGTGGTTTACTGCAATGTATCGGGATCAAGGTTAGGCTGTGTTCTCATGCAAGGGAATCATGTGGTAGTGTTTGGATCATAGAACATGAGGTTTCATGAGAAGAACTATCCAAATCATGATGTGGAAATCTCAGAAGTGGTCCATGCTTTGAAAGTGTAGCTTCATTATCTCTTCAGTGAGAAATTCATGGTATATACAAATTATAAAAGCTTGAAGAACATTTTATCACAAAGGGATTTGAACTTGAGGCAACGAATATTGATGGAAAATCTACAGATGTTTGATTTTGACTTGATGTACACACCGGGTAAGGGAAATTTGGTGGCAGATGCATTAAGCAGAAAATCATATGCTCAAGTGGTGAAAAAGGCATCAGACTAGTGGTATTTGATGTCGGTTATAGCTGACATGTGGTTGGAATGTGAGGAACCGGGTGATAGAGCGGTCTTCTTTCTAGGTTTGTTGATTCCTGGCCTGGTTTTCCTAGTTAATGAAAAAGATATATCTTATTCTGAATGTGTCACCATGAGGTCGGAACTCAATGGTGGGGAGACCATTGAGGCATGGAAACTAAATGGAGATTCAGTTTTGTGTTTTTGGAATCGGATTGATGTACCAGTTCCTTGTCAGGAGGATCTTCTCAGGGAGAATCATCATTCCAGACAGGCTATTCGTCCTGGAATTCAAAAAATTTATAAAGCATTGAAAGCGCAATTCTAGTGGGCTGGTATGAAAAGATGAGTAGTTGAGTTCGTTTCGAGATGACTGACTTGCCGACAGGTCAAGGTAGAGCATCAGAGGCCAGCAGGAATGTTACAGTCTTTACGAATCCCTATTTGGATGTGGGAGCACATAGCAATGAATTTTGTCATAGGTCTCCCAAGAATAGTTAGAAAGCATAATGCCATTTGGTTGATAGTGGATCAGATAACATTGTCATCCCATTTCATTCCAATTCGTGAATCTCATATGGTGGAGGATCTGTCCAAAATCTATATCTGAGATGTGGTAACAAGGCATGGTGTTCTAGTTTCGATCGTATCCGATAGTGATCCGAGGTTTACATCTCGTTTCTGTAAATCTAAACAGCAATCCCTCGGAACTAAGTTGTCCATGAGTACGACGTATAACCCTGAGATGGATTGTCAATCTGAGAGGACGATCGAAACTTTGGGGGATATGTTGGGGGCTTGGGTTATGGATTTTAGTGGCTCGTCGGAGGAGATATTGTCGTTGTTTTAGATCTTTTACAATAACAGTTATCAGGCATCCATACATATGGATCTGTTGGAAGCGTTGTATGGGCAGTCATGTTGTTCTCCAATATGCTGGGTGGAAACGGGCGAGTCCCTGATGGTTGGACCGAGCCTTTTACAGGAGACTATGGAGAAGATTATGTTAATCAGGAAGAGAATGTAGATGGATTGAAGTCATTAGAAATCGTATGTGGATCATCGTCGATGGTCGTTGTCATTTGAGGTGAGTGATCATGTTTTCTTGAGGATCTCCCCTAGGTTGGGACATTTTTAGTTTGGGAAGCAGGGAATGTTATCCCCTTGGTATATTGACCATTTTAGATTATTGAGTGGGTTTGTGAGGTGGATTATCATTTGGCTTTTCCACCTTGGTTCAGTGCGGTGCACAATGTGTTTCATGTGTCGTAGTTGAAAAAGAATCAGCTGGATCCGAGCCATGTTATACGATGGGATCATGTTGAGATAGAGCCGGATGATTTGTTGATGCACGTGCCAGTGTGGGTTGTGGATAGTCATGAGAAAGTATTGTGGTGTAAAATCATCGGTCTGGTTCAGGTTTTGTGGCAGCATGGCCAGATCCAAGAGGAGACTTGGGAGCGGGAGAAACAGATGGTCGAGCATTGGCCCAAGCTCTTTCTTCAAAGGGTGGGTTCACTACTTTCTGAGGATAGAAATTCCAATGGTAGGGAGAATGTATTACCCCCAGTTTGAAGTATGTGACCCTTGTTTCGGTTCATGTGTGATTTCTAAAGTGGCTGGTTGACGTTTGGACAATTCTGGGAAAAACATTTAATGTTGTGGAGGTTGTGTAGGGGTGCACTGTTGGCGCATGGTCAGAACAAACCATGCGGCCAGCCCAAGAAACCGTGTACCCTTGACAGTGGGCTCCGCACGTGTGGAGCACGGTTTGTCAGACCATGCGGGAAAGCCATGCGAAGTCCCTAGGTGAGACAAGAGCAACCGCACGGTTGGTGCACGGTTTTAAAACGATGCGGGGTAACCATGAAACCACTTAAAATTTGGGTTTTTAAGTCTCGGACCACTCAGGATTTCCCATTTTCCCCTCATTCTTCCTCCCACTCATGGATCACATGGGAGTTACACTTTTCCGAGGTTAGGGGATCTCCTTAGCTCGTTTTGGAGAAAAATCAAAGGGGTTTTTTGGTGGATTAAAGGCGGTTCTCCCCGGGTAAGTCTCTCTTTGGGTTCTTTGAGGTTTTAGTGAGGGTTAGCCCTCTCCCTCTCTTAGTTTTCTAGATCTACAAGGGTTGCATGTAGATCTAGGGTTGTGTTGCCTTTGTGTGTTAAATTTTTGGCTTTTTGATGTTAGGTAAGTGTTTTTGAAGTGGATTTGAGGAGGCGTTCACCCAATTTGAAGTGTGTTTGGGTGAAGGGTCGATTTCACCCAACCCTAAGAGGTAGGTGTCTTTTATCTCGAATCCACATTCCTATAACTTGAAGCTTGGTTACAATTAATTTGTGTTACTTATTTTTTTTTCATGTGTGAAATTGATTGGAAATCCCTTTGGTGGTGTTTTGGGGATTTTTGGGAAGAAATGGTTTTCTTGGGTAATATGCTCTTATTGTGATTTTAAAATCGAGATTTTAGACTGGGTTGTATGGTTAAATTTTTTATGATGTCTTGTGAAATAGTTTTTCAATAATGGTTTTGTTTTATTGAAATGGGAATTGGCATGTAAAAAGGGTGGAAGGGTGTTTTCAATAAATTTTTGATTTATTGAAGTGGTTAGACATGTAATTAAAATGGTTAATTGCATATTTTGGTGACCTTGGTTGGTTATATGCTTCATTATGGATTGTTTGAATGTTGTGATGAAGTGGGTGGGATGTAACACTATAATAAGGGGATAGGTAATGGACGAAAGGACCACCATCAATAGTAAGTGGACATGAAGTGCCACTAAATTTAGGAAGGAAGAAATGGGTTGGACGAAAGTGCCGCCATGATTATTATACTGGTATTGGGTTGGGGAACCTTGTGTGGTGCATTGCTTTGCTAGGTGGAAATTTTTGTGCTAATGTGAAATGATGAAATGGATTGTGGCATGTTTGTGTTTCTTTCCCTTGGTTTTCTTAGCTTGTTATGGGTATGTTTGGCTTATAGTAATGGTTGTACTTTGGATTATTTTATATAAACTACTTTTTATAAATGTTCTAATGGTTTTATCCTAGTGGTGTGTGGAAGGAAGTCAGGTTGGGAAATACTACTAAGTAGTTGTACTCACCCCCTACATTGGCACTTTGGCGTCGTTGCAGATGCTGGATACCATGACGTGGGAAAAGGCAATGCATCACCCTCCTTTAGAGGTTCATTATGATGTTTTGGTGGATCTTGGAGCTTGGAGCTCGGTGTGGAGTGGGGGTGGTGTCATGGCTCGTGGTGTTTTGTTTTTTAGTTTCCACTTTTTACTCTGATGTTTTTTGGACATGTCTAGTTGAATGGTTTGGGGGTTTGTGATGGAATTGTTAGTATCACATTGTTGGATTTGAAAGTTCATGAATCATTAGTTGTTGGTTGGTTGGTTTGGGTTATCTTCTTAAGGGAAAATCAATCCCCACAGTTCCTTGAAGCCCATAGCATTTATTGCCAGCATTGGGAACGTCGCTTAAGGCCATGTAACCCTCACTGCCTCTTAAATCCAATGAGTTAGGGGAGGGGTGTTACATAATATCATAAAAAAACATATTGTACATTACGATATAATGAAACCAATAATGTTATGATAAATAGTATTCTATGATGTCACATATTGTATGATGTGATCCGATCACATATCATAATATCCCATTATGTATTATTTGAACGCATCACATCTTATAATACCCCATAATGTATAATATATCATAGTATAAAATGTAAATCATTTTCTGTAATAGAGAAATTTTATATTTATTTTTCTTTATTTTAAACTTTATTTCATAATTAAATTATACAATGGTATAGATTTGATAACAATGAATGATTTTGTAATATTGAATTACATTAATTCAATCAGTTAAAATCATTAGAAACTGTAAGCCAATATCTTCTATGCATTTTAAAAAATACATGATATATAATGAATAACTAGATATCCACTGAAGATAGTTGGTTTTCCTATCGTTAATTTTTCTCTTGATGACTTTCACAGAAAAGTTGTTAAAGGACTCCTTCCTCCTATTGTATATATGGAATGATGATTCACCCAAAAATTAATTAGGATTCACCTTTCAACCATTTTATTCCAATACCAATCAATGGTGAAGGAAGAATGAGAATAGATCCTGTATGTAATGAGAATAAAGAAACTTAAGATAATCAAATCCAATTTTCATATCATCAAACTCCTTTATAAATGAATGAGACATACTTCCCTAGAATCCACTAATTTAGTATTATGGAACCTAGCATTTGAGTAATTCCATTCAGTTATAAACACTTTGTAACCCATTGACCAAGTCCTTTCATTCTAAATTTAAATTCATTTTTGAATCTCTCATACGTTTCATAAATTAATGACATCCATACATGGATGGTTCCCAAACATTGAAAATTAATACCCAACATCCATATCATGAACTATATGATATAATTGATACATATTTAAATTATATGATATTTATATATCCTAAACTATGATATATATATAAGGTCATTCCAAATTATCTCTACATCACAACATATGACATCCCATATCAAGGAATATGATATTCCTAGGATTATGATATTCCTAGGATTATGAACGTCATACAATATAAAATACGCATATCACACAACATGATATAATAAAATATATATCGTCTAAGCATTATGATTTAGGTAATATCTCCATTAATTTAAAATCTTCATATAGTCATTTTGAATTTGGTAAAAAATATTATAATTATAATCCTAAAATTACTTTTAATATCCTTAGTTTTAAATTCCATAATAAAAATTTCAAAAACTATTCAAAGAATATTAAATATCATAAAACATGTATCCATGAATATAAATCTCATATTATATATAAAGATTATATTTTGATAATGTAAATGATAATTATAACTTAAAATAAACATTAATATCACTTCATTTCAAAGTCATGGTAGCTTCTCATTTCCAAATTTCTTTCACTATAAGGTCATTTAAGACTCATGGTAAATTAACCATGTGTTAGTTTCACTTATAGAGGATTCATATGATTCCAAGTTAGTTAATCTAAAAGGAATCATTGTTTCACTCATAGTCACATAATTAAAAATAGTTTTGTGTTTGGTGAGTTAATTTCAAAGTCATGTTAGTTTTATTAAAGGTAAATTAACTAATGGAGGGTTTATTAAAGGTTAATATATTTTTAAAGGAATGATATGCCCATCCATGGATATTTCATCAAGGGTATATTTATTCATTTATTTCTCATTTTAGTAATATTTCAATTTTGTTAAAATTTAATGACATCTCCCATTTTTCAATGTTTATTCATGGTTTGTTCATCCATACATTGGCCATATTCACAACTATTTTTAGAAAATATTCTAAACCGAACAAATTTCTTATAAAATCCTTAAAAACATCGCTAAGACATAAAATAAACTAAATAAAAATAAATAAAAAATTATTCACCTATAAATATTTTCATGAAAGAGATTTAATAATTTTCAATATTAACAAAAAATATAACGAAATCTAATCCATGGGTTCATCATAAATTGGCATTTATTCAGTATTTAAAAAAATATGATATTTAAATCTAATGGTAACTCAAGTAAGGAATATTCCTTATCCCTGTTGGCTCAAAATGGATATTCACCTAATTGTATGAAATTATTTTCTCTATTTTGAAAATTAAATTCTTCTTTTGAACATAAAAAATAATTTTAGTGGTAAAAATTTACTTTGGATTATACATAATGGATCGAAAGTTAGAGTAATGTATGGTTTAATATAAAAATATTAAAATTAACAAATAGTCATTATGTAAAAGTTTTATAGTTGTCCAAGAAAAATTTAATAGTTTTGGTCATTTTGTGAATGTGTATATGTAAAATGATTTTTATTTCTTAAATTCAATTTTGAACATTTTGTTTATTTAATGTATATTTATAATTTATTTCTTTTTTTAATCAAAATAATTTTTTATTCAATTTTATACTAATTTTTGAAGTTTCTATATAGTTTTCACGTTTTTAAGAAAAATTGAGCATAGTAATTTATCTGGATGGATTATGATGAATTTCGTAGATTATTTTTTATTCAATGATATAATTTTTATGACCATTAGCATCAATTTGTTGTCATGTCAAATAATCTGGGAGACTTTTCTTGGAATGTGAAAATGATTAAATTTATAGTTTCTATAAAATTCGAAATATAGATATAAGACTACATTGGAAAACCCATGTACTATACATTACATGTTGACATCAAACCAATGGTAGCATCGCTATCCCCCAAGAATTTATTAATCCACAAAATATCCTGGTGAAAGGCCCTAATAATGTGTTGCTGCTCCAACTTTTCACCAGAATATAGACTAAAAGGGTGTTGATGTGTTATTGTGGAATAATTAAAAATAAATAGGATACATTACACATAAAATTTAATGTCATAACCCTATGTACAGAACATTATACCTCCAAATATATCCATTTTGTGAGGATATGTAATTGTGAATTCAAAATAATCGAGTGATCTTTCCTATAGATACTCCAATGTATCCTCACATAAGATTCCCATATAATGTGGGTGCCTCCACAATACCTGACATACCACCCATATATTGCATTCTACAATAAATGTTTCCTACATTAATAAGAAACCATATTATTAATTTCTGGAAAACATGATGCACTATTTCATTATAAAAGTATCATTGAATTCATGTGTGATCAATGAAGTAACTATAAGTTAGAGGGAGACCCATTTTGATAATCTCCACTACTTGTGGAAAAACTTGTAAGGCCTAAGGAGACCTCAAATATTCCTCCTCAAAGCTATCTTAATATATCAGGTGAAAGTCTGGACATAATTCCACATAGGTGAATATACAAAGGTTAAGGGAATATTATAAATCATGGGACCATACACTGATATCATTGATTTCCATAAAAAGACACCACATTTACCAAGTGGAAGTGATCCATGATTATATTTTCTTCTTGATTGACCACATAAGATGTGGTAAATGAAAATTAGAACAAAAAGTGGAAAAGGCATTTGATTCAAAGAGATATTTGGTGTGTGGGGGGGGGGGGGGCGGATTTAGTCATCCATGGAATGGAGAAAACCAAAAATAAGAGAGTGAATAATTTATGGTATGGGTATTTTTTTGAACAAGTTTAATATAGAAGGAGAATTAAAACTATATTATGGGGGAATAAAGAGATATTTTTATGAACTTTACAATACCCAAAATCACAATTTTAATTGAATATTTTATTGTGTAGAAATTGTAATTTTTTCATGTATAAATTGAGAAACAATTTTAATTTTTTATTTTGGTTTACCTTAAATGTTTAACTTTATTTATTTAATCTATACCTTGATCATAGTTTTTATTTTGTGATGGTTAGTGGATATCTATGTGGGTGAGACAACAATCCGGATTTGAGATACAATTAAACACTTTTTTTAGTTAATTTAATTATGTAATGAACAATGAGTATACATAACTAGTGAAAGTTGTGAACAAAATTTATCATTTGGGATAGATCATTTATTACCTTATATTAGGTAGTATGGGGAGTAGAAATCATATAAAGTGATTGAAACCCACCATAGTGTGGGATTTTCAGAACAAATTTGGATAGATGAGTTTGGAGATACATTGGGTGAAAACAATAAACTACTAATTAGTTTGTGAATCTAGTTTTTACTTGGGAAAAAATATCAAGGGTATTGATGATGTCATTAAAAAGTATTAGGGATGTCTTGAGAGATCATTACAAGGTAACAAACAATGATTTCTTATCAATTTTGTGAGAAGTGTAAAGTCTGTGAAGATATTTTTTTTATTTTCTTTATCTCATAAGGAATTACCAATATCAGTTCAAGTAAATTTATGGGTTTAACCATGTTTATGAAATTTATTCCTTTACATTCATACTTATCAATACAAATAATCTATCCCATAAATTTACTACTTATAATTTAATAACAATACAACTATAATTATAATTTCCCACATATCCCTTTAAGGATAAATGACCTTGTGCAAACCTGCATCTATACTACAATAAACCCTTTCTCTTATAATGGAATGTGTAGGTTGTACTTAAAATTTTCATATAGAATCATTTTTCTATATTTCAAGTTATATTAATTCATAATATTTTTTTCACTGGATAAAATTAACAAAAATATCATAAAATCCTAAAACCAAAAAAGTAATAATTTTTTAAAATTATAAAATACATTGTAAGATACTTAATTATTATATTATTTTTAGTATAATTATATAAAATTATCATATGGATAGTAGTAATTATTTAAATTCTATGAATTGATTTAACTAACCTTTCATAACAATATTATATATCTTTTTAAATTTATATTATTTGGTTGGAAATATCATGAGGATAAAATATATAGAATTTATTATAACTTTGGTTGGCCATTTTGAAAAGGTGATGGGTGAAGACCCTAGAGATTGATGGATAAGGATGTAGAAGGTATAAAAGTGGAAGAATATGGATAAGAGAATGTGACCCTATGAATGTCAATATTTTCAGGAGGATTCTATCCCCACAATAATTCCATCATATATGAGCTTATATCAAAATGTAAGAATCGTGAAGAATATGGATTATTTTCTACACTTCATTGGTTATGGGGAACTACATGGTCTAATTGTATCATGGGACATGTTTCTTGCTAACATATCGCCTCTTCTATAAAATGTTGAATTTTTCATATGGAGGATCCATGGTGAAGCTACCATGTGGTTGTTATTACTTAAAAATCAACATCGATCATCATACTGGATATAATTTATAGTATAGTTTTCATGAAGGGATTAAAACCAAAGAACTTGTTCAGTGAAAAACTAAAAAATATACAGATCTTTCATTTCATAGATTAGATTTTTTTTCAATAATTCATATTTCTATACACTGAGTGATGCTTGATTTTATATGATGGGAGTATAAAAGGAAATAAAGATTTAAGTGGATAAAAACAAATTTCATTATAATAACACCATGGAAGGGGAGTGTTATGATATTACCTTCATTTAAATTTTAATATCATTGACTATATTATAGTGTAATACTTTGAAAATTTGCATAGTATATATGAAGTAAGAACAAACTGTGTGAAAGAGAGGGGGGTTTAATGATTTTACATAGAAACTATATGGGATTAAGCCAAAACTATAATTCTATACATCATATTCAATGGTAAAAACTTTCTTGGTATACTTGAAAACTTATTCAAAAAACTAGTGTGATGAAGTTTAATAGGATAGAAATTAATATACTCATAAATTGAGATTTGTTTTCACTATATTTTTGAAAATAATAAAATATTATTTGTTTGTTGTAAAAAATAGGCACCTTAATAATAATAAATAAATGTAAATTTGATAATTTATATAAACTAGAGTGAAATGATCAATTTATATTTGACTATATTTTTTCCTAGTTATCCTGGAAGTGGGTGTATGTATGTGTGATATAATAAACTCCTCAATAAGAGTAAAATAGAAACCTAAGTTTTAGTTATTCTTACCTTGCTTCCATGCCCTGAAAATTATTATTAGTTTGAGGGGATTATTTTTGTAAGGGGCAGTTTAGTTACAATTATATCATATTGAATGAATAAGTGAAATTTCAAATTTCATGGACTAAAGATGATATATTTTTTTTGTGACTTCTTTCAGAGGGTATTGGATAATTTTAAGAATACCATACTGATTTTATAAACGGGTATATGAAGTTAATATTATTATATAATTTGAATAAATTAAATATATATAATTTATGAGTGGATAAAAAACAAAAAAGAGGGGGGTTTTCAAGATGTTTACCATTAATAATATGATTGAACAGATATCCTTCCAATTAACATTTATTGAATCAAGAATATATTTAAGTAAAAATAAGATAGGATTGCATATTTTTTTGATAAGTGTAATTTATTTAGGACATGAAATAACTCCTGCATCTGGGAGTGTGTTTAGCATAATTATCATTAGTATTATATTAATTTTTTTAGTAATTTTATAAATCTTTATTTTGTTTTTAGTTTTATGGAATTGTTGGGAATAATATTATAATTTTGAAAAGAAGTGATGAATTTGATTTATTCTTTTTTTTATTAATTAAAAAATTGTTTATGGCCATGAATATCACTTATTTTGTTGTGTTAAAAATCTAGGTGAGTTGGTTTGAGTATAAAAATTGAATGAAAATAGTCTTGATATAAAATTCACACTAAAGACTCAAAAATACATTAATTATCCAATGTACCATGTATTATAATTCAAGATTATATTCTCAATATGATGTTTTATATCGTTCTATTTCATGATAAGGGGTTCTTGCAAAAACAACAAATGTTATAGTGCTATGGAATAAACTTGCACTCAATGTATCTTTGAATAATTCACTGATAAGGCCTTATACAACAATTTTTTCCAACATTACAAAATACAAGGAATTGATATACCAATGTAACATCATAGAGACGTTAGAGGATAAAATCCTCAATCAAAATAGTGTTAAAACCCAATGCAGACTATGTTATCTCTCGAATGATCTTTGTGTGGTGAGAATCTGTATCTGGGAATTTATAATTCCATATAAATATATTATTGTGTTAATCTATTGTATCCCTATGTCAATTTCTCATATTAATCCAAAATAAAATGATTCCAAGAGCCTCAATTCAACATCTATTATCATGACAATGTTTTCTCACACAAGTATCCATTTTTCCTCTTTTCATCAATGCTATCACATGTATGAACCAAAGATAAAATTCTCAAATAAATATATATTTCATTGATTAGACACAAGATTATTCATTTTATTCTCTTATAATTTACAATTTATTTATTGAATATTCATCACAAGCATGGGAGGTAATTAATGTTCCTAAACTATAGAGATATAGAGAGATCTATTAACATAATCACTACTGCACATAGTCCATATGTGTCTTACAAGTGGCCCATATAACATTCTTCCAGAAGAACATCATAACTATATTGGTAAAGTCTCAAATTGAATTATATATACATGATTATATACGTAGGAAGAGAATATTTTGGATCTTTGGATCATGCATGGAGATAAATTATTAATCTAGAAGAAACAATTTTACTATGTTGAAGTAAACCATGTTTCTATTTCTACATGTATTGAGAATACAATGGGTTCCAAATGAAATTTTGAATAAAATGAGGAATATTCCTTTGATAAAAGGAGATATATGGGTATAAATTTAACCTAACAAAGGAATATATAATATGTCAGGAACCAACCCTTATACCTTGGTAACCTAATATCTGATCCGGTCTTGACATAGACCAAGGGGAATTCCCGATCCCTAAAGTTGGAGACAATCACCCGACATCATATAATATGAGAGTGGGAATTAATTTACCATAAAAATGGAAGAAAGATAAACAATTTAGTATGAATTATAAAAATACTCCATAGAGATAAGTGTTCCAGAAGTCAAATAGGTAGAATAAACCAAATCACCAACACAATGTTACAAAAACAAGGATAACAATCCAAGTCCCAACGGACACAACTCTCTATGACTAATTAAAAAAATATACAACCACCTCGATGTGGCACCTAACCCGTGCTCAATCCTAGAAGAAGATAGTATACAAACTCCGGAAGTCACAGGAATGGTGTGAGCTAAAATACTAGTAAGGTCTCACCAGGGATTCCATAAAATGACTCCAACATTTAATTGAACAAATAAAGATTTCAATTTTAAATAAATATGTGCGGAATTTCAACACATTTTAAAGATAATAATTATTTAAATTTAAACTGATTGAAATACTTTAAAAAAATGGCTTAATTAAAAATTGTATGTAAACAGTTTATATAAATTCACAAGGCATGTATGACAGTTTAGAACAAAAATGGAATATATTTTAAATACAAAATAATGAGTAACATTTTCATGTGCTTAAAGGTATGATAGTTCCACGATATTGGATCCTCACATAATCTAAGGTGAATCAAGAAAATATGTTTATACGCACACCCATTTGATACTAGCTGAGGAGGACCCATAACCATCACAACATGGATGTGACATGCTACACTTGGTTTTGTTTCAGTTGTAAGCCGAAAAATAGTCCTTTTATAATCACTCAATAACTACCTAGGATTTCATGATAACTACAAAAAATCAATGTTGGAAAATTTATTCTAAGAAAACTTAAAATACTATTCAACCCATTATCTATTTCATTTATTCATGTTCTATATTTAAAATATGAAACAAGTTTTTAATCTATTCATGTCTTTTCCAATATAAAACCAATGTGTTTATATCAAAACCATTTAATCATTTTTTCAGATATACCAACTTTAAATAAATTTCGTCATATCAAATTCAAAATAAAAATTCAGAAATTTGAATTTCACAAAATCCCATCAATTTCATAATTTTACCCCAATTCAATGGAATTGGTGGGTTTTTAACGAATTCTTGCCCAATCCTATTTCAGAACCCCAATTCAGTGGAATTTGGGTTTTAATTAAAAAATTGAAAGAAATTTCATTTATATCATGTAATTTAATTAAAATAAAACAATAGAATTTGAATAAAAAAATTTATGGTAAATCAAATGGGCTAATCAAAACAGAACCACATACCTTAGGATCACAGGATCTCGTAACACAAATCCTTAAATGGAAACTCCAAAGAAGATCGTTGAAAAAAAAGATCTGAGTGTCAACCCTATATTTAGGATCTAAAATAGTGAATTTTATATTATCCAATAATGAAGAGATTTTTTAAACCCAATATAGGAAATAGGAGATAGTGGGAGAGAGATAATGGGTAAAATAAACCCATCGGGTGGAGATCGTACACTGTTAACATGGCTTTAATTCACTTCCAAAAGAGTGTAGAGGGGAAAAGTCACCTCTTTAGAGGTCCACTAGAAAAATAAAATGATATGGGTTGAAATAGGTGTGTCGGGCACCAAAACTAAGGTTTTTCGGATACTTAAAATTGATTTTCGGATTAAAAGATCTTACACGCACTATTATCTGGTCAGGGCCACATGGTTAGTAATGTTGTGTTCCCAAACTGTGTGTCCCTTTTAATGGGGATTCATGGTTTCTCCTCGGTGGGATCAAGGTTTTACAAACTATTCTCTAGCCATGAAAAACCATGCTATTTGGTTTCTTAGGGTTTCCCCTGAGAGCCCTCATGGTTTGAGAAAATCAAGCACCAACCATGCACAACCCATAAATTTTCAAAATTTCTAAAAATTTCACCCGATTTTCCCTTAATATAAAACAAATTAAAGAATGATTAAAATAGGGTTTTAGTAATACCTTAAAATAGTAACAAGATGTCACAACCTCCCCACTATAGAAGCATTTTGTCCCCAAAAAGCCTACTCAGA
Organism: Viscum album; assembly: GCA_963277665.1. NCBI lineage: Eukaryota > Viridiplantae > Streptophyta > Magnoliopsida > Santalales > Viscaceae > Viscum > Viscum album. Next base: position 1,397,451,634 of record OY728121.1, on the reverse strand, counting down.
AGCTTCCATGCCAAAAAGAATAGGTCATTGCTCTATCATCAGTGCCTCCCTCTCATACGTCTCATTAGAATCAGCACTGTAGTGTCAGAACACACAAACCAAAGGGATAATCCTTACTTGATGAAACTTGGGTTTAGAATAAACTGTACTAATTAAATTCTTAGTCATGGATAAATCAGGTTCAACATCCAGATCACTCCATCATAGAATATGAGATGGATGAGATAGATACTTATAAATTTGTGATATATGGAACATGTTATGTATTGATATTAGGTATGGTGGAAGTGAGAAACATCAATAAACTTTCCCCACCATCTTAACAACCTCAAAAGATCCCACAATTTCAATAGTAACATTCCTTTGTCTCCATAGATGTCAATGAATTATTTGAAGTGAAACTTTCAAGAACACCCAGTCACCAACGGAAAAGCACAACGATCTAAGATGGGGGTCAACATAAGAATTATACCAGCTCTGTGTTTCCAATATTATTAAGTGATTGAAATAAATATGTATAGAAATATCTTGAAATAAACTTGGCCAAACCAAGGGAATTTCACCAATATCCATCCAATACATCAGATATCTACAATGCTGACCATACAAGGCCTCAAAAGGAGCTATAATAATCACAGATTAGTAACTATTGTTATATAAAAACTCAAACTACCCCAAATGGTCACCTGGATCCCCCATAAAAATCGAGAACACAAGAATGATGAATATACTCATGAATATTTATAGCTCTTTCTATTTGGCCATCTAACTACGGATTGTATACAATGCTCAAATAGTCCTGAGATTCAAGTGCCTCCAAAAGATTTATAAGAAGGTGAAAAGTGATTGAGGATCACTATCAGATACTATAGTAGAGTAACTCTTTAAAAATTAAAAATATCTCATAGAGATATTTCCCAAATCCGCAACTTTGTTTATATCACCGATGGGTATAAAGTGAGATGATCAATCAAAACCCATATCACATTCTTCTTTATTTGGGTATAAGGAAAACAACCACATTTTCCATAGAGATATCATTCCTCTTCTTGAATGGCACTGAATGTGGCTGATGAAAATCCAAATTGTACTTATGATCAGCCTTGAACTATTTTCATGTATAACAATGAGTGATAAAATCGACAATGCCAATCTCATACCTAGTAACTAGAATTGCCTCCACATGTCATAAAACTTCTTCTTGGTTTCTAGGTGCACTTAACACTGTGAATTATGGAAATCCCCCATCACAGTTTTCCTTATTGTTAATGGTAAAAAAATATTATAGTATAATTGAATTCCCTCTATAGAATTTCATCATTCAGCCATGGTCTCCTCACCATAAATAGAACCTCCAATTCTACAGAAATAATCACGAATCAGTTTTTCCAGAAGAAGGATCTCAAGAAGAGCAATGTTCAAATACAAACTGGACAAGGAAACCTTTTCCCCTAATTCTTGGACACCAATATGAAACTAATAACAGAGATCCATCAAGTTCAACTCTTCTGATGATTCTTTCCTGACATGGACTTAAAGTTTCCTGCTCAAAGCATCTGCGATGACATTCCCTTCTCCAGGGTATAGGTGATGTCAGAGTAGAAATATTTTAGTTATCCAACCCAATTCTTCAAGTGGAAATTCAAATAATTTTGGGAAAATATAAAACTCAAGATCTTGTGGTTATAAAACACAAAAACTAATTATCTAAAAAGGAAATGCTTCCAAATATTAAATACATACATCATAGCTATGAATTCAATGTCATGGGATGGGTAGTTCTTATAATGTGTATTAACATGACAAGATCCATAAGCAACAACACGATCACCCTACATAAAAAAAACCCAAACCTGGACTCGATGCATCAAATAAGTCCACAGAGCCATGTCCATCATCTAGAAGAGTCAAAACCGATGTAGTAGTCAGAAGAAATTTCATCTCAACAAAATAATTCTAAAATTTTTTAACCTAAGAAAAAATTACACCCTTCCAAGTTAGATTATTCATTAGAGGAGAAAACATTAAGAAGTCCTTAATGTACCAGTGATAATACCCTGCTAAATCCCTGAATCTCAAAAATCTCAAAAACATTTCATTGTTATTCCCATGTCATAAAATCTTTCACCGTCTTAGGATCAATTCAAATAGTATGATTCAAAACCATGTGTCCCAATGACTTCACTTCCCGAACCCTAAATTCATATTTTGAATGCATGAAATAAAGTTGGTGATTTCCCAAAAATTCAGGCATTTCTCTCAAATTATGTACATAATCCTCCATAGACCTGTAGAAAACAAGTATTTCTTACACAAAGAGCACCAAAAAGGTATTAGGGTACCCATGGAAAATCTGGCTCATTAAATACTCAAATGTTAAAGGGTATTTGAATAGACCAAATGGCATGACAATGCACCAATAATGGTCATACCAACTCCGAAAGAAAGTTTTCTGAATGATAGATTCTTTTATTTTCAAAGGATGGTAACCTGATCAAAGGCCATTCTTTTAGAACCACTTCACCCCTTTCAACTGGTCAAATAGATCATCACTCCATGGAAACTGATGCTTGTTCATTACCGTAACTTGATTGAGTTTTTTGGAATCAATGCATAGGTGATGTGAACTATGAGATTTGTTATTAAAGAGAACTGGCCCAACCAAAGGTGTCACACTTGGGTGTATAAATCCTTTCCCTAGATGATCATCCAAATGAATCTTCATCTCCTTCATTTTAGCTGGTTCCACGTGGTAGAAAATAATATACACTGGTTGGGTACTAGGTACTAAATTGATTGAAAACTCTACCTCCCTAATTGGTGGAAAACCATACAAATCATAAGAGATAATGTTGGAAAACTCTAAAAATATTGGAGGGAGATAACCTCTCATTGATTCTTCCACTAGATCAAAATAAAAATCAGGTATTAATTTTCCAAACTCATGATAACAATTTCCAACTCTACTCGACCTCGGGCCTCACTCTCCTTGAAATATGTGAAATACACTATAAGGTGTTATAAGGAGACCTATTGAGGATAACAATTAATATAGGATTTATTGGACATGAGATAGTCTATCCCAAATATGATGTCAATAATTTTAATTTTGAGAACTATAAAACTCCAAGAAATTATAACATTTAATAAATAGAACACACAATAGGACTACAAAGACCTTTCTCTCTCTTTGTTCCAAGGGGTGTCGTAATAGACATCACATAGAAAAAAATATCATTAAAAATATTTAGAAACACATATTGAAATAAATTAATGAGATGTCATGGTATCAAATAAATAAGTCACCAATGGTGAAGCTATAGTGATATTACCTCCCAGAGTCACTGAACTCGTATTCGTTCCCTTTTGAGATTTCCATTACCTAAAGAATCTTCATTCCAAATGAATGTGGATGGAAACCCTTTGTTTGTGAAGCATCTGATTGGACCATTGTTTTAGAGGAGACAAATATAGGTTGGGGCACATTGTAAGTGTGTGCGGTGTCATGCCAAAATTTGTTTTCCTCTCCAGATTGATGATCAATATGAGATTTTCACAATGATAAATTCTACGATCCAAGTAATTTAATTAAATAATATAGAAAAGGGATAAAATTTTGGAACAAGAGAGAGGACCATGAAATTTTATTTATAATCAACTAAATTAACTAAAGAATTGTCTTGATGGAATTATTTCTTCATTGATGAATCCAAAAATAGATTTATGTTTTACAGTCGGTTCATTATAGGAATCAAAGAAGATTCCCTCTAGTTGTGATCCACACATATTCCCAAATCTTGGAATGTCTATATAGGACTCTCTGGATGCTATCACAGAAGATCATATCACTTGTGTCATCGGCCCTTGATTTCCTCGAGAATTACTTCCCAAGAATTCTCATAGATCCCTCTTGACATGAGAATGGGAGGTGGAGTAATATTTATCTCCATTATTTTGGGCATTCATAGAGGGGGATATCTCTAGGGATTGAGAGGATTCCCTCCATCCATTTTTCAAAACCAAAACCAAATTAATTGGCTCTGAGAGAAAATAATATAATTGGGTTTATATATTTATAGGGTCAGAAATAAAAAATTTCCAAAATGACCATTATTATTTATTTAATTCTGACCAAAACCCATGTCAAATAACAACAACAATAATAATATTCGTCGATATGATCTTAAAATGTGAATTAATTTAAATATTACTTAAATAAATAATAATCAATATTCATTATTTTTCACCATACCATTAACCCCGGTCCTCCATTTATCTATAGTATTTATCAGGCCTTGAATAATGAATATTTATTTATCAATTAAATATCACTCCACTATTCTCCAGTAAATAAATATATATTATATTCACTAAATAGAAAATAATTATTTAATAAATATTTTCCTCGCATTATATTCTAATGAATCACTTGTGAATGAATAAATGAGTTCATGAAAACATGAATAATTTTTAAACCATGTGCAGGAATAATATATGTTCATCTTTTTAAATAACTAATAATATTATTATTATTAAATAAAGATTCTAGATATACTTAGTCTGTGACGCTCTAGAACTCTTTCTCAGTGGAATTAGGTGAAACAACCTATTGTACAAGGTTAGCTTCTAAAAACACGCTAAAAAACCCATAGAGAAAGACTTTAATGCCACCACAAAATAATACCACATACATAATCTTACAGGGTCATGTCTCTAATCAATAAGGTTGAATACTAGTGTAATCAACCTATGTTCTTGATGTATCATTCTTTGACTTCTAGGAAATTTAACATGCCTATAGAACACCATGGAAATAAATTTATTTAGCCTATATAAATTATATCAAAGGGCTTGAGATATCAACTTTATTTTAAATAATAGTAGGGAAAAATCATTTATCACATTATTCATTAATTCTTTATTACTCATGTCACACCCATTATATCCTACCTCTCAGCGAAAATCTGTCAACATGGTTTTCATCAATTCATCAAAGCACACAACTAATAATACCCAATAATAATAATCTTAATGTATAAGGATCAATACACATGTCTGTAGATAGGATCATCCAATGAAACATATAAATGTCGATTTATTACTGGCATGTATTGTTCCCATAATATCTTACTTGATATTACCAAGGTTGTACAACATGAGAAGTTTAATCAAGTTCCTATGAGTCTCCACTTCTTATAGCCTAAATCATTTTTGTCCCTAAAATGATATCATCCATCTATAGAACATATATTTATGAATAGTTTCGTAGCTCTTTCAGGTTCTTATCATAGCAGGGAACTACAATGATCTTTAGTGTGAAAACTACTTTTATTACCTTAACAAATACCATGTTATGTAGAAGAACATTCAAAATTTGATAAGGTGTTTATTAATGTCATGAACTGTCCCAGAGGGGCCTGGGATACAACTAGCCCAAGCCCACCTCTGATAGGCCAAGGGCTAGTGACTATCACTGAGTAGAAATTTACCACAAATGGACAGATTATCTTAATATACCAGTATACACACACACACATCTCCAAGACACACAAGGATGAAATGTAAAACAACTGAATTAAATCATGTAAAAAACTAAGATCCCATAACCAGAATAAAACTTGAAGTAAAGGAAAAGTATAGAAGGCCCAATACATGCCAACCACAAAGAGTTTGTAACAAAAATCTAACTTAAATAGTAGAAGTCAAACCTGCTCCAAGGTCAAGGACTATGTCATGTTATGATATTGGCAAACACCATGGTCTGCCCATCTCCAGCTAAGCTCCACTCCCTCCAAGACCTCCAAGGACAACATCAAAAGGGTTTTCTTATATAAAAGACACATCACGTGCGGGAAAAGACCGTGTAGGTGTGATTATAACAATACTCAGTAGGACTCACCGAAAACACCAAACATGAAGAACCAAGTATAGTAAGTTCAATACCATATATAACTATCTATGTATAACAGAAACTAAAATAGAACCAAGATATACTTAGTAAAGAAACCACACCATCAGGTGGTCATAACAAACCTCCAAATATATGATTCCGTTTTAAGTATGATTGTTCTTGGAGAACTCACTATTCAATCCATGATATCATCTAAGACACTCGACAAAGTGTTCTAGCTCATTTGGACTCCTACCAAAGGGAACACATTGGCCAAATAAAATTGACATACACATAGAGGGGGTCATACACAAAACTGCTGGGGGACACCACGAACCCAATCTGAATCAACCCTCCATGTAGGGGATCATATTCTAAGGATTCAAAAAACCTACTGATGCGGCCCGCAAGATGGAGAACCAATTCCCTTCTCAAATAAGTCACAACAATTCCACAAACTCCACTAGGTATGATAGAGGATAACACTTTAGTCTTGTGAAAGGACACCAAAACTATATCTGAGAGTCAGACTCTAGAGGGGATTTCTTTAATTGTGAATAAGGAAACCAAACTTTCTCTTGGGTATACTATCTTAAATTTAGTGTCACGTTTCCTATAATAGAACATTATTTGGTCACTCTATTTAAGAGTTCTGTGATTTTGAACAAATCTTCCTTCAAATTTTTTTTGGGGCCTCTGGATCCAACACCATGGTTAATCCCCCAACCACAACAGTAGGTCTACCTACCACGCAGACTGGCCTCCCACAGACTGACCATTGTAGTCAGTCCAACTTCGACACCAAACTAGCCACTATGTTTGACCGACTGCAGACTAGTCGTGTGGTCTCTACACTCATGGAAGCACAAGCCACTATGACACCATGGTCAAACACTATGGTTGATCCCCACGGTCATCCATAATGGGGATGCACTCCAGTTTTCCTAGATCCGAACCGAGTTCGACCTGACCTAGACTATAAACCACTCACCTAACCCGAATATGGTTGGTTGAACCAACCCAGATCCCACATCAGCTGCCACATTCACTGCCACTTCTCATGTGGTCAAACACTACTTTTACCTTCACCATCCACTACGGACTGCCACACTCACCACTACAGCCAGTCACCCTCACTTCCGAGTGTTGCTGCCTGCATCTTCCGTCATCGTATCTACTACCCTGAGATTCCGAAAATCCATAGATACCCAAAAACAAATATGGTTATAGATCTTTGATCCTTGATAAATTATCTACATTGACCATATCTCAGTTGTCAATTGTCCTCAAATTTGGGGGTCTGATCGAGTTCAGAACCACCTGGCTACGTCCTGTCAGGACCACAGGGATTCAACTGCGAAGAGCATGATGAAAGGAGGGAGAAATGAAAATGAAAAATGTTTTATCATCATTTTATAATTGTTATTTTCCAATTATTAATAATGAGAGATTTTGGGTTAGAAAACAAAATAATATAAATCTCAATAAACCAACAAATACAACCAATCTACAGGCTAATCTGTTTCTAGATTAGTCTGTGTTCATCATTGGAATAAAGAATGGGGAAGAACAAATTAAATCACACACAATATATCAATTTCGAACCTTCCCTAATGAATAATGGTTTCTGAATCTTCTTTGTTGGAGAGATCCGACAAGATTGGTGTGCACCGATCATCGATTTGAGGTTCCATTGTTATTCATTGGAAGGATCCCCCAAAGGTTCTCTCTCCAATATCTCCTGAGAATTACAGGATTATGAGGGTAACCATAGATCTCTAAAAAAGGTTTATTAAAGGCTAAACATCATTAATGTGTCAAAAACTAAATTAAAATAATTTTATTAATTTATTTTTATTCGTTTCAAACTCATGATAAATTTTTCAAAAATGAACCACACTGACCAAAGTTAAGTCGAGATTATGGTAAAGACACTATTTTGAACTCAACGATGCCCAAGAATTTATGATCTGGGAAATTGTTTAATAAGTTTTCCAGTTTTTTAGGAAAATTTCTTGTGCGTGCTATTATGTATTTTAATATTTTTCAAACATTTGTTCCGGGCACACTGGGCCTATGAATCGTTCACCGTCTCTACCCATGCTTTTTAAAATTATCCATATAATATCTAAAAAATTCATTGAAAATACAAGACATTTCATTCTCCCTACCTTAGGGCTTTACGTCACTAAAATCCAAAACATGGGCTACTCAAACAGATGGGGGGTACTAAGGACAAATATGAGCCTCCCACTCCCATGTGGTCTCCTGATGATTTCGGTACTGCCCCCAAATGTGAACCAAAGGAATCAATCACCCCCAAAGGATCCTCTCCCAACGATCCTTGATCTCCACTAGGTACTCAAGAATGGTCACTCCATCCTCAAGGCCCAGATCACCCCAATCGATAACGTGTGATGGGTTATAAATTACCTTCTCAACTACAACACGTGGAAGATGTTATGTACATGATATAACTACGTATGTAAGGATAAGTTGTACACCAGCTTCCCAACTATACAAATTATCTTTTAGGGTCCTATGAACTTCAAAGACAACTTTTCACCCTGACAAAATCTTTATAATCCTCATTGAGGTGAACCCAAAGGAAGACATGGCCTCCTTCCTCAAACATAAAATCCTTCATCACCTATCAACATAAGACTTATTATAGATCTTTGTAGTATTATACTACTCATGGATGATCTTCACCTTCAATGTGTTAGCTCTCACCAACTCTAGCCTCATGATTTCGGACTCTCCTGGTTCAATATAGAAAAGTAGTGACTTTTATGGTTGCCCATACAAAGCCTTGAATGGTTCTTTCCCAATGGTGCAGTGGAAGCTTTTTTTGTATGAATACTCCACTAGTGGCAGGTGATCCTCCCAACTATGGAAAAAGTATAACATAAAATCTCACAACATGTACTGTAGAACCTAAATGGTCTGATTAGTCTGTCCATCCATCTTAGGGTGAAATGTTATGCTATAGTGTAGTTGGGTCCCAAAAGCCTCCTGTAATCCCTTACACAATTGGGATGTAAATAGAGAATCACTATTATAAAAAATCATTAATGGAACTCCATGGAGTCGAACTATCTCCTAAATTTAGGGGAGTCTCAATCCCCCTATGTAAATCTTCTCTCATATAGCTATTATGTGGGAAAACATAGTGAGTTATTCAACAATCACCCCGTTAGAATCATGTCCCTTTGATGTACATGGTAAACCCATCAAAAAGTCCATCTATATCCCATTACATTTACATTTTAGAACATCAAGGGGTTGAGTTAATCCTACTGGAACCTAGTTCTCATCCACTACTTACTGAAAACAAAGGAATCGAGAAAAAAATCTAAAACACCGTTCTTCATCCATATCCACCAAAACTGGCATCTAAGGTCCTTGTGCATCATCACCACACCTATATGTATTTCCAAAGGGGATGTGTAAAACACCATCAAAACATACTCCTACAACATCACTGGTACCATTGTGAGTCTTCTGATGACAAGGATGTGCTACCCACCTTTTGAATATTGATTAGGGGAATTCTATGTGGATATCTAAACATGTAGGGTATCACACTCATTGTCCCCATGTTGTGACTCCAAAACTCACTGTAAGAATTTATGGGTGAGAACCATCAATATGAGGTATGTTTTTCCATCTCTATCCATAAAGGATATCTGTAATGAGACCAAATTCTCAATTTTCTTATTCGACAACCATGAACTAGATCTACCACAGAGAGCATCTCCCACCACCTTCCCCTTCTAAGGAGTATGGACAATATGAAATTCATAGTCTTAGAGGAACTCTAGCCATCACCTAAATATCAGGTTACAGTATTTCTGATACAATATATACTTGATAATCTTGTGGTTAGAGTAGACTAAAAACTGATCTCCCAATAGGTAGTGTTGCCAAATCTTCAAATAGAAGACCACCCCTGCTCACTCTAGATCACGGGTCACATAGTTCTGATCATGTTGTCTCAACTAGCCTGAACCATAGGCAACCAACACATTCATCTACATTAGGACACAACTAAGCCCATTTCTAGATGCATTACATAACACCACGGACTTGAAGACTTCATTGGAAACCTCAAGATGGGAGTGCTCATTAACCTTTGCCTCAGATCCTGAAAGCACTGTTGGAACTATTCCACCACCACAAAAGGATGATCCATCCATGTAATATTTATTGAGGGTTCTGCCACTATGAATAATTCAGGTAAAAACCTTATATATTACCCTACCAATCCAAGTAAACTATGCACCTTGGTAACACTCTTAGGTGTCTCCCAAGAAAGAATTTCCTTATCCTTTGCTGGATCCACTGCAACTCCAACCTTTGAGATAACATGTCCTAGAAAATAGAACTCTCTAATCTAGAACTAACATATAGGGAGATTTCTATAAAGTTGGTTCTCTCAAAGAGTTTCAAGTACCATCCTTAAGTGTCTCACGTGATCCTCCTCAGACACTGGATACACTATGACTCCATTGATGAAGGCCATCATGAACCAACCTATGTAAGGATGAAATATCTGGTTCATGAGCCCCATGAACACTTGTGGGGCGTTTTTCATTCCACATGGAATCACCATGTACTCATTTTTACTGTAACGACATCTAATGGGCATATTTGGTATATCCTCATTCCGTACTCACACCTGCTGAGTGCCTCATATAATGTCAATCTTTAAAAACCTTCACACCCCTCTCATATAATCAAAGTGGTCATTTATCCTTGGTAGTGGATACTTTTTCATCATGGCCACTTAGTTCAAGAAATGGTAATCCACACATAACCTCATGATCCTGTCTTCCTTCTTGGAAAAAAAAACTATGGATGCCCAGGGTAAACCATTGGGTCACATGTATCCATTTCTATACAAGTCTTCAAACAATGTCCTCAGCTCAAGAAGATTTGGGGGGACATCTGATATGAATGGGTAGATATTGGTGCCTTCCCAGGGTGTAGATCAATACAAAATTCCATCTCCTAGATGGGAGGTAATCATTGAAAATATTTGTGAAAGACATTCTCATACTCCACCACCACTGCTTGAAACTGAGGACTCATAACATCTACTACATCATGGGCCAGTCTAGAAAATTGGTGAGCAATTAGTAAAACTCCCTACTTGTGAGTCCATCTTGGGCTGACAAGATTTCCTTTTCACCAACTAAGGAAAACATGGTTCCATCATTGTGGAAACACCACACTCTTCCCCAAAAATAGTTAGTCTGATCATGAACTATGGATAATCAGTTCATACCATCAATTACATCATAAAGCCTTGACACTACTACCCAGAGATCCAAATCGAAACGATCACCTCTAAGGGTCATGGCACACTGTTGGATCTAGTGTGTGATCATAGAGTCTCCTCTAGTAGGAGTCTCGAAGCCTAAGGGTTGAGTCAATGGTTCAACTAGAATCTCTGAGTCTCGATAAGGATTCATGGAAAGAAAATAATGAATATCACCAGTGTATATGAATACTGCAACTATGGTAGATACAATACAGATCGTACCTCATATCATCCCTAGATCATCGGGGTCACAAGTCTCCATATCCTATAGCTAGCCTTGTACCAGACCACCAGCTCCCAAATCCTATCATGGACCATCTGGGGGTGGTGGTGGTAATAGGTTGAAAGTCTGACCACCTCTTACTACCCTGTCGACCCCTATCCCACATCTGCTCCGCTGTGGACCAACATTCTCCTATCTTTGTCTCTTTCTTGATGGTCCCTTGACCATTTCCCAATCAGGTGTATGACAATTGGTAAATATCATTCTAGATTTCCCAAATTGTTTCATGAGAAACGCCACCAGTCCCTTGGATAATTTGATCAACCCTGGGAGCCCTACACCACTGGCCATGAGTCCTGGGGTCCCCTATTGAACCACTTGACCCGATTAGATCCCTTTGACTATCGTTGGCTACCTACTACCAAGGTCTCTACTACTGAGTTACCATTTCTATCTCCCACTAATAGTGTCTACTCTATCAAAAAATATTCCACTAACAGGGCTCAATGATGTACCCCCGTAAAATTAGAAATGCTAAGGGGGACAACAAGTTCCTGAATGTTTGGGTGTAATCCCTACTTGAAGGTCCAAGAAATGATGAACTGGTCTCATACCATTTCCACGGTGTTGTTAAAAATATCAGTAAACCTTGTCGAAAATTCCACTGTGGAAATATTGTCCTACAACATATGCATGTGCTCCTGTATACATAGATATCACAGTGGGGTCATATATAAATCCTCTCTAAAGAGATTCTTTAATTCGATCCACAAGAGAGCTATCTCATGGATGTATGTATACATGGAGGCATCCTAAAATAAAATAAGATACACCATGATCAATAGAGTATATCTGGGAGATGACTCTAGAAGGACGTGAAAGAAAAAACCATTCCTATATGACGCTTGCAAAAAAAATTTCATACAACTATTGTTTTCATGTAACAAATTGACCGAGGTTACCCTCAAATGTGTCCCCCGACCCAATATGTCACATACCTGAATGGAGTTACCGATCCCCATGGGCTGGCCACAAGCACCCAGTCATCAAAAAATGAACAAGAGAGAAAAATGTATCCCAAACTGAATAACCACATGGCATATATATAGTAAACAAAATCACAATGGAAGACAAACCTGATTTATTTACCGTAAATGTAAGAAAAGAGTTGAAACAAACAAGAAAAAAAGTAGCCAAAAACTCCAAAGGACAAGTCCAAATACAGAGGATGAAAACCAAATATCTACTCCAAATGATGGCATGCATAAACTCCCACCATATCACCTCCAACTACCCAACTAGATGAAATGAAACTTGCCACCTCACTATGGCGCCATGCCTTTCCCTGCACTAGAAGACAAACAAAGGTTTACACACCACTAAAAAGGTGCACATGGTGTAAGCGAACAAGATAAATAGAATCCCACCCTAGTGTTCCATGACATTCCTCTATATAAAATTTCTTATATTCTCATTTTTAGTAAAAACATGGCATGATAAGTAGTAAGTTGTTTTGTAGAAAACATAGTAAACATTTCACTTCTTCCACAATTTTAAACAAAATCATGTATATAAATTTCAATGCACATTTTCCATATCATTTTTCACAAGCATAAACTTTCATATTATGTCTAACTCATAAATACATGAAATTAAAAATAGCGGCAGAAGTATCACAACCCCAAAGAATACAATAGGTCCAGGCCACACAGTACTCCTACCAAAATAATCAAGTGCACAAACTAGTTCCTAGAATAATGGGCCTAGTAAGTAGAGGAATACCCCATGAGTAAACCCCCCAAAAATGTCAATATTGGTCCACTAGAATAATTGGACTAGGAAATAGAAGAAATTATCATGATAAACCTTCTTTATAATCACAAAACAATGGACCCAAGCTAAACCTTTCACCTAAGTACCCAAGGTAAGACATGTGATATTTTTCACAATTCATTTCAATTATTTGAAAACCATTTCGAAACCATTTCAATGCTTAAAAAATACCTCATTTTAATTCCATTTACTAATAACCTGGGAAAACTATTTTTCAAAAAAAAAAGTCTTCACAACACAGAAAAAACAATCCTGCCAATATTTAATTAAAAATCAGTTTGAAAAAAAACAAGTATATCCATTATCATAGGCTTGAGATGGAACCACCTACCTCAAAAATCAGGTCGCATATGCCTGTAGTGGAATAAAAAATCATAAAAAAACCACCACAATATAAATGAAATCCCTATAATCAAACCCCCGTATATTTGGATTAATCCAATTTAGAAAACATGGGGTCAGAAGAAAAGGAAACCACCACATACCTTAAGAACGGATTTCTGACACACCACAACTAACCAAAAAATAGACTCTGAAACCAGATATCCTAATAGATCTAGAATAATATGGGAAGAAACATCCAATATTGAACAATGGATCCAATACCAAAATTGTAGTTTGAAACCATGATCACTTGTAATGAAGAAGTGAAAAATCACTTACCCGGATATACACACCGAAACTGCAACAAATATTAGATATCAAATAGATCGATCTGGAAAAAAAGGTGTCTTTGAAAAAATTCTAGGAGAGACCTTGGGAAAAGGATTAAAGAGTCTGTAAGGAAAGGAGTGAGAAAATTTTCCAAGCACATGTTTTAAAACTCGACACGTTCTCTATCACGATTTGTAGTATAGTTACATGCTGTGAAATCCACGGTGAAAAAATACACTGAAAAACCCACCACCTCAGATTAAAAATAAATTATGTAAAGAAGTCACAACATGTATAAAATCTTCACAATGTGAAAAATTTCATAGCATGAATCCCCTTTCAGAGATTTTACCCACCAAAATTTACACAACATGTATCCAAGTTACTTGGCGTGAAATCCTTCTGTATCCTACAAAAAAAGATGGTTAAATTTGAAAGTCTAACAATTATCTGGATTCACCATTATAGGTTTTCTCCCAATATCAAAATATGGGGAAACCACGATGAGGTTAAGGTAATACCTAATACAACAGTAATGGGATGTTACAAACTCCCCACCATTAATACTTTCCACTCATAAGAAGTCATGAGAAAGATGGAATCCTTGGAAAAAGATGATGCCACTGATCCCTCATCACAAATTCACATTCCCATGTCTCATGAGAATCTGATCCATGTTTCCAAAGAACTGTGACCAATGAAATAGACTTCCCATGCAAGAATTTCACTTGAGCTTCAATGATATCAACTAGTTTCTCTAAAACAGAAACTTCTGGCTCTAACTCAATTTCATCCCAACTTAGAATGTGAGGTAGATTCAGATGGTATTTCCTAATATGAGACATATGGAAAACATAATTAATACCCATATACTGAACTAAAAATTCTTACTAATTAGAAACCATCTCGATCAACTCCGTGACCTCAAATGGTTCAACATATCTCAAATCCAACATTCCTTGATTTCCAATGTGACGGTGACCCAACTAAGGAGAAACATTCAAGAAAACCTAGTCACCTACCGAAAACTCCAACGGTCATCTGTGTTGATCTACATATGATTTCTATAATCTCTTGTCAATATCCAAACATCGATGTACACTATGAATCTGAGTGGATGTTTCCTGAACCAAACTTAGTCCAACTAAATATACTTCCCCCACCCCATCCCAACAAAGAGGTAATCTACACAAGTATCCATTTAAATTCTCAAAGGGAGAAATTATGATTTATGACTCATAACAATTGTCATAAAGATACTCAACCAATACTGGAAGTCTATCCCATTATCCTATGAAATCCAAGACACATGTGCGGAGCATATCATGCAGGATCTGAATCACATGCTCTATATGACCTTCTGTTAATAGATTGTAAGATGTGATCAACTTGACATGAGTTCCCATTTCCTCTACATGAATATTATAGAAACCTAATGTAAACCTAGGATCCCAATCCAAAATTACATAAGAAGGACTCCCATGTAATATCACAAGAAAATACACATGCATCTTACCCAGATATTCAACATCAGTGGTGTCTTTGATCGGAATGAAATGAGCAGAATTCGTCAACTAATCAACAACCACCGAGATAGCGTTCCTCCCTCGGGGAGTCTACTACAATCCAAAAAAATTTCATGGATACCTCATCCCATTTTCAAATTGGTACCAGAATAGGTTGAAGTAAACCAGAAGGTTTCTAGTGCTCTACCATTATCTGTAGAAAGAAGTAAAATCGAGATACAAACTCCCCAATGTCACGATTCCTACTCATCCACCAGAATCATCACCTCATGAAATAATACATATTCATAGTTCCTAGATGAATGCCAAAAAGTGCTATGAAAATCATAAAATACTAAACTCCTAAAAGATTTTATGATGAAAATCCTTTTTTTGAAGTGAAGAACACCATATGAAGAGAAAGGATAACCAGGAACAGTCTCCCCAACATAAAGGATTTCTAGAGTCTTCTAAAACTCATCACACTACTCATATCTTTCAAAAATAGACACCCAGAGTGTTGATGATAACTTAACACTACTAAAAACCATACTCGCAACATCCTCTTGAGCATACAAATACAACTGAGTAAAAAGATCCATAATGTTCCACTCTTCCTTTGATTGTAAAAAAATATGTGATGGTACTTTCATGCTAATATCATATGCAATGAAATTTCCCTTCCCTGGGGTGTTAGTGATGCAAAAGTCAAATGTCTAAAGGTATTCTACCCACTTTATCTTCCTGGGATTCAATTCCATATAAGAAAATGTTTAACTCTAACTCATATGATCATAGAAGACCGTGAACTTTTCCCTCAAGAGATAGTAACCCCAAAATTTAAGCATGTGAATAACAAAAAAAAAGCTCTAAATCATGAGTGGGGTAATTATTCTCATGTATTCAAAGTTTATGAGATCCATTAGCCACCACATTGTCAACCTGCATAAGCATACATCCCAAACCAGCACCATAAGAATCAAAAAACAGTAAATACCCCTTACCGGGGTTATGTAATATTCGAATTGGTGTTGAATTCTAAAGATGAATCATTTCATTGAAAGATGACTGAAAATACACATCCCATGTGAATTTCCACAATTTCCTATGAAGAAATGTTAAAGGTGAAACCATTTAAGAGAAATCCATATCAAATTGTTAGTAGTATCCAGTAAGACCAAGGAAGATGAAAATTTCAAATACTTTCTATAATTCCTTCCATGAAATAGGATCCTTCACCTTATTAGGATCAAATGATAATCCATGTTTAGAAATATTATTCCCCGAGACCATTACTTCATGAATCTAAAAACTAAATTTCAAAATATTTTCATACAAACAAGGACTTCTCAAAATTTTCAGAACCAAACACAGATGGTGCTCGTGATCATGCTAGAATTTCAAATAAACGAGAATATCATCCATGAACACTACCACAAAAGTGTCAATATATTTATGGAATATTAGATTAATCAAGTCCATAAAAACTATAGGATATTTTGTTAGACCAAAAGGCATGAAACAATATTCATAGTGCCTATAGCTCCCCCTGAAGACCATATTTGGTATATCAGACTCTTGAACTCTGAGCTGATTATAAGCCAACCGATGATCAATATTCAAAAACCACATTGAACCCTTTAGATGATCAAATAGATCATCCAAATTAGGAAAATGATATATTTTTTGAACTGTTACCTGGTTAAAAATATGATAGTCAACACACATCTAAATTGAACCATCCTCTTTCTTAGAAAAGAGTATAGGGGCTACCCAAGGAGAAAAAATAGGGCGAAAAAAACATTTCTCCAACAGGACATCAAATTGAAATGTGAGCTCTATCAGCTCTGGTGGTGCCATAGGATAAGAATGTATTGATATTGGATGCATTCCTGGAACCAAGTCAATTGGAAACTCTACCTATATATCTGGAGGAAGAAAGGAGAAGTCATCTGGAAATTCATTGGGGAAGTCCCAAACAAAAATGATTAGATTAAAAACAAGAGAGTTTTCATTGGGCTAAAACACAACAGTAGGTAGAAAAATTGTGATAACTGAGTTGGAAGTCCCTTTAAAAATTGACCTTAGATCCCACTCCCCCTAAAACAAATGAGATCTCGCATTAGTAGTATCGAAAAAATCATATCCATGACCAAAATCATCTTCCGCTCAATGAGCCAAAATCTAATCCATATAGATGATGACATCAAATAGATACATGTCAAGAATGAGATAATACTACACCAACTACTTATTGGATATCATTGACAAAAAAGGACACAGAAACCCCCATTCTCTCCTCTTTCCTAGAGGTGTCACTAAATCCATTTCAAAGGGCATAAATTATATTTTAATTTTAATAATATCTATAAATCATGAAGATATAAATTAGTTAGAGACACCCATATTAAATAAAGAAATTACTACTGATTATGAAATAAAGATAATACCTCTCACTATTTCTAGACCTACATCAACTTCCACTGGACACTCATCTACTACATGATAATTCTTCACTCATGATGCCTGTAGTTAGAGACCCATAGTATTGGATGCTTATGATTTCACTGTAGTATCTTTTGGAGCTGAAAAACTCTAACCATGATGAGGTGTGTCATAGTCTGACAGAATCACTTTAAGTGACCAACATGTCCATAACAATTTCACATCTTCATGGGCATAGGAAAAGAATGCATTGGGTGTTTGCCTTTGGCACACTGATATAAATTCATAGGATCATTTCCCGCTGTAATAGATAGTGTAGAGGAAGCTTGCTAATGAGACCCACCTCCACTACTCCTGTGATGATCTTGCCACTTCATATTCTTCCAATGCATTCCAATAAAATTGCCACCCTATGGAAGGGAATAGGTGAAAAAATTCCAACCATGCCTACCATATTAATTTATTACTTCATAGATCTATCCACTATCTCTGTATAGTTAGAGTGTTTTATTATAAACACCTTAAATTTGATATCCAGTAACAAATACTATTGGTACTTATGTGCCTTCAGCTGGTCATTATTCACTATGTCTGGTGAAAAAATAGACAAGCTCAGAATTTTTTTTGTCACATGTCACCAGAAAATACACTCCCTGTTGAAAAGATAAGAACTCTAAAGAATTTTCTAGCATTATAAACTCTTGAAAAAACTATTGAAAGAACATGGTAGTAAAACCCTTCAAATCAAAGTTCATGTGTCTATCTACATGGACAATAGAAACCCACCATCACATACCAGAACCATTGAACCTGTATATTATGCACTTTAAACAGATATTATTAGGTGTCTCCAAAACTTATAAGATTTAGTTGATCCTATGAATTATTACTACTCCTCTTGTGGTTCAGTCATCCCTTTAAAGGATGGTGGCTTCTCGCGTAATAATTCTTGTGATCGATCTCTCTCTCCTCTAGCTCGTGGTTGTACCTCGACAAAAAATTTTAAAATTGTGGTACATATTGATCAACTGCATGGACTTCCTGTACTATATTCTCGATGATATTACGATCTATTGTAACACCCCAATATTTCATAATACGTTGTTTCTTCAAAGTAATTCAATAACTTTCACTACACACAGCACTAAGTTCTAGGGCACCATGACATACCAAACAAGCCGTTCAAAAGTGGTTATGAATAGTATTAACTGAATATTGAACTATAATAATCCTTATAATTTTAGATCCATATAATTATTTTCTTATATATAATGTAAGAACAAATGCATTTCTTTCAAATAAAAGAAGTATTTTTCAAAAAAATGTAATTTTACCGCCTTTTAATAGCAAAGACTATTTAAGTCCAATATTTGAAACTTTTGTATATTAAATTTTACAAAATAAGCTTCTTCTTTAGAATCGGGCCATAATAATTTAGTTTCGATAACGTTTTGGTGTTTTTCTGATAACTTTCATATTTGGGTGAATAGTCAAAAATACTCTATTTTAACTGAAAACAACTTTTGAAATCAAAATAATTTATATTGTTAAATTGTAGATTTTAATGGTTTGGAAGTATAAATAGATTATATTTTTACCATTTAATTCAATGATGGTCATTTTAAGAAATTTCACTTTCAAATTGGACATAAACAAGTGTCAAACTTTTGATAGTTATTATTTCTTAAAAATACGCCTTTTGGTTTTGACAGTGGGAATTAATTTTTAATTAATAAATTCAACTTATATGTTTTGAATTTGGTAAAATAGAATTCATTTTTGGATTCTAAATATTGAAATTAGCTTATGGTGAAATTTTGGTACTTTTGTGACAACTTTCATATTTTGATGAATAGTGCAAATTACTAAATTTTAATTAAAAACAACTTTTTTTAATCGAAATAATTGATAAATTCTGAATTTGAGTGATTTTAAAGTATAATTAGATTATAATTTTACTATCTAATCCAATTTCGGTCATTAGACATAATTACATATTTAAACTGGACATAATTGAGAAAGTGTCAATCTTTTGATAGTTATTATTTGTTTAAAACACGCGTTTTGTTTCGACAACGGGAATTAATTTAAAATTTATTTCTTCCACTTATGTGTATTAAATTTAGAAAAATGGATTTCATATTTATAATGAGGAGGTAAAAATTGTGTAAATAGGTATCTTTTATTTTTATACATTTTGAATAATTACTTCAGTAAATATTTTATTTACCATGGTTAATGGGTGAATCTTATAAATAAGGGTAAATTAATAATATTATAATGATAATAAATTACCTTAAAACGTTTCCAAACCATATTGGTTGATACATTTCCGGCCATGGGTATCTTTGGGTCGATTCTGGGACCCCATGGATCCACTTGTAAGTGATAATGACACTTTATATTAATTATGTTAAAGAAAATGCAATAATGACATAAGCATATATCTTTTAGAAATTTTTTTTTTACATAGGGTTAAATATGTTCTATTTTCGACTATAAATATTAATTAGAAATATGAAAATATTTCCTACATAATGGTATTTTATTTATAATTTTTAGACATTTAATAATTAAATTTACTTATGACACAATAATGATGCAGTATTTTCCTTATTAATGCAACAATCAAATAATTGGTAGTACAAATGTTACAATAAATATAATTTGAAAGTTTTGATGATATAAATGAATTTTATTGGTTAATATGACATGATATTATTGCTTAAATGAATTTGGTTTGAATTAGTAAAGTTTTTAAGACTTTAAGACAAGTTCAATTATTAAATAGTTTCAAAATTGACATAAAAGAGTTTTTAAAACAAATATTATATTATTAATTAATATTATATTCCTAAAATTATAAGGTTCAGCCAAAGGACTTATATAATGACAGTTTTATCATTAATGGAACACTTGGGGGTCACTTTTAAGTATATAGTACGTTTATTTACTAAATAATATAAAAATACAAAGTGACATGGTAAGTGTCAAACTAATTAACTAAGAGTTAAAACAAAACGATAAGGTTAATAATGTGACCCAAACCTGTCTAAAACCTATTGGTTGAGTTGTTTTGGACCTATCCTCACCTTATAATTTTAATAATCCACATTATAGACATTAGAAACCGAATATTATTTTATTATAAAATAATACTTTATGTTTTTCCTAAAGAGCCCCTCCTCCCCCTTATAAAAGGACACCACTTCTAACCAATTCCTCAAACATTTCAAGCCTTTTGGATCATCCAACCTCTGCCAAATAAAGATTCCTATATCCCTCTCCTCCTTCTAGAAGCATTATCTTAGGTAGAATGCACTTCAAGAGTCCTTTTTTGGTTCAAACCAAAGGGAGTTACCCAAATTAAAGGTAACGATTTCTCTTAGCTTATTTTCTTTTATTTTACTTCTCCAACCCCTAAAATCTTCTTATTATTTTATTTTGTAACAAAAACAGTATCCTAAATATACTAGGATATTTTTATGAGAAGTATTCGAACTACACTTACACACACCTCCATCTAATGGGTGAAGAACATAATGTTTCTGTAGATGGGAACCAGACGCCTCACGAAATGATGATTGTTCAATTATCCTCTACCGCCTCTCATGGTGGCCATTATGATGGAACTATAATTAAATATGATATTACTGATATTTATTTTATATATAAGCTACTGTAATTCCATTTATAGCAAAACATTATTCATTTCATTTTGTATATATATACAATAATTTCATTTAAGGAAGTGCAGACTACCGCCCCCTCAAAGTGATATGAATCGTTCATACCATACATGGAACATATAAAGGAAGGTGTTAATGAAATTAAGTAACACATATAAGATATTATATTATACTGAAATAATAATAAACCTATTTATCATTTGGTTTTGATTCATTTTAAATGAAAAAAGAAATGGAAGTAGCGTTCGTTCGTACGTACGGACTACCGTCTCCACGAACATGGTGAGATTCATTCCCCATAAAATCCATTCAAGTCTAATTCTCATTTGATGATTAAAAATAATTTTTAAGGACTTTATATCATTTTGGATTGGAATAAGATAAAACCTATCCATAACAAACATGTCTTATGTAACAAAACATATAAAAGAAAACGAGTAAGTTAACACTTGAAATGATGATAATACTAAAATATTATTAACAAGGAAATATTAAAAGATCATATATGATATCATATTTATGTATATGATTCTTCTATAATTTAATAACAATTATTTAACTTTTATACAGGAGGTTAACCTACCTTCGACCAAGGAAAAGTACAATGTAAGGGTTAATTCCTCAATCTCATTATTTTCTGAGATTATTTATATGTAAGTATTTACTGGGAAATTTTTATCATCCATGTCCATTTTTCATAAAAATGATTTCAAAATGTATATTTTAAGGATTTTTGAAAGGTACCCTTTATCAAGATCATAATTTTAAATGTTTTAAATATTTATGTTTCTAAATATTTTTAATTAATGTCCATGTTTTCAAAATGATTTTAAGGATTTATTTATATAGACATGAATGTTTTGAAATGGTAATTATTTTCAATAGTTTAAAAGTGGTATGGGAATGATTGATTAAAAAATATCTTTTAAACTACTTCCTTTAAAAATGGGTGACTTTTCAATGACTTCAGATAAAAGATATTTCTCTAAAATAGTTTTCATTTCATCTATGTCAACATCCTTTTATGGATTTGAAGCTTATTTGAAGATTATTTATTATGATACAAAACTTCCATATTCTATTGACGGTTTTGTGATATGTTTTACAGTGGATGTGTTATTTTAATACCATTCATGGTTTATGGAGAAAGTATTGACATTTCTTATTCTAGTTTTAATACCAATGTTTATGTTATGTTTAAACATGTTCATATGAGGAATGAATTGGACTCAGTAAGTGACGGGTGGAGCCCGCTATAGCTCCTCGATGCATTGGTAGGTCTAATGAGACAAACTAATGTCTTGGCGTAAGGCCTTGACAAAATCTTATTTGTAGTCTTGGCACGAGGCCTTGACTATGTGGTTATGATAGTCTGGCATTATGCATTCCATCATTATGAAATTGGTTATTGGTATTGCATGTGATCATTCAACTAGTAGAATATCCATGTGAATAAGTAAATGGAATTATTTCATTTTATGTTTTCCATATTATGCTGAAGTTCAAGTTTAAAAGTTTTTTTAGTTATAAATTTCCTTAAATGTTTATGCTTATTTATGAAAGTTTCCGCTATATTGTTATCCATACTGAGCATCTGAGCTCACCCCTTTCTATGTTTTATTTTTCCCAGGATTCCAAGAAGTGTATTGTGATTGATATGTAGGGTTAGTCCAAGGGAATAATGGAATTCATAAAGGATTATTTATGTTATTTTGAATGTTATAAAGTTTAATGTAACATTCATGCATGTTGTCTATTTTCCAAGATTCCCAAACAGATCGGTCCTTCAGGACATGATTCCTTGTAATCATGCCAATATATTAAAATAATGCACTGACTCTGGGTAACTGGGGTCGGGGAATTATAGTTGGTATTATAGGAAGTTTAGAAATAACCTTGGAAGCTAGATTTAGAAAAACTCTTATTAGAGCACATAGACCTCATATAGAATTTGAGGATTAGTATAGAAGAAATTCCTAGAATTTTGGTAATGTAGAGAATTTTTGAGTTTTCCCAGGAAATACATCCCTGCCTAGATACGATCAGGTAGAGGTAGCTCTCACACAGATGTCCCTAGGTGTAAAACCTGGAAACACCTCTTTGAGCTAGACTCGAACAGGAACTAGTGCACAACAACGGGCCTTACTGCTCTCTTGGTTACAACAATCCGAGGGGATATGCTTAGGATAATTGTCATTTTATTTACAAATCATTATGAAGGGTTTATGAGTATATGATTACTTAATGAAAAAATCTTTATGATTATGTATTATATCAATAAACCATTCAATTTACGTTAGGTATTTTACAAGTTTGGAATTATTGCATTTCAGACACTGACCTAGTTTATGCTATTGTATAGAAATAACGCCTAGTAGAAGGAATGCGAACTCCAGAAAGACGTATGATCCAAAGAGTAATAAGGATAATATATTTCAAAGTATGAAGCCAATATTTAGAAGAGAAATAGTCTCTCATGTATTCTCAACATAAGAAGAAATTGTATTATGTGTTAATAAGATAAGAAAAGAATTCTCTGAGTCATATGGATTTGAAGGGAAGCAAGAAAAGAAAAGGATGGTAGAGAGAAATATAGATAAAGGATAGATGGTAAAGAAGGATTTTCCTATATGTGATAACTATGGAAAGAATCACCTTGGAAAATGGTTGAATGGAATGGGAGTATGTTATAAGTGTGGAGAAAAAGGACACCACGTTTGTGATTGTGAGGGTCAGAAAATGGTTTCAAATGTACAATTCCTCATCTGCAAGGAGTGGGGACACTACGAGAATCAATGTTCAAATCATCAGAGTATTCTCCAAACGATGCTATTGGATACCAATCAAGTTATGATACTACCACAAATGAGGAGTAATGATTAGAGTTCTTATGTTTTTATTAGAGAATTATGTCATTTGAGTGTTTTATCAACAATGTACTAGTTATAATAATTATGGAGTACATAAGAATTTTACTGCAGTACTATTTCATTAAGGACATGAGATTGTGTGGAACCATGAAAAGTGACTCAATAATTGGTTAAATTTTTGGAAAATATATGGTTGAGAGAAAGATAAACCGTAATATGGTTCTGATACCGAGGTAGTGATTTTGGAATAATACATGATTGATTTGGATAAATTATATTGGATATTATTTATTACCTTGAAACTGATTAATGATTTGTATATTCCATAATTGTTGGATTTTAAAATGTTTTTCGATAGAAGGAGTATATTAAATATTCTATAAGGGATAAGGGATATGGAATGTAATCAATAAGGTTTTATGGTATTTCAGGATGTTGTAGTGTTTTAAAAGAATACATGATGACGGTGTTCACATGCTATTACGTGAAAAATGATCTTCAATGTGTTTACCTACCTTATAAATTTTGGACTGTGAGTTTGGATAGAAGTACTTTGGATAAGTCTAGTTTGAGATTATTTTGGATTTCCATAAAAAGGACATCCTGGAGGTTGGGCGTCAACCGTCGCGTCCGGAAAGGCCGCGAGACTTGAACCCACAACCTAAGGGTGACAAGGGTGTATCACCTACCACTGACCCACATGATGTCCTGGATTGAATAATGTAGTTTTTTAATGGTTCTTCTAGATGAATTATATATTTATTTTTTTGAACACTATACAAATAGGATAAATAGAATATTATTTTCAAGTTCCATTATCTTTTAGAGTGAAAGATGAGTTTGTGGTAGAACATAGTAAAAATATGGTACTCTACTTGTCAATTATATATTTTTCTTCTTCTCTTATTCAATGAAGAAATTAATTCTTATACTTTAGTGAAGGGATCTTAAAACAAAAAATGTGTTATCCTAATACCATATGTTTTGTTGAACCGATTGTATTTTAAATCATCATAGATTGATGAATTTAAGGCCCTCAATTTTACACTTGTTTGTGATTGATGACCTCAATCACTACCTATAAATATTTACATTTTTTCTCTAATTATATGTCTCTAATTTCAACCAATGTTATCCTAATCGAGATCATAATTTTGTGGCGACCCTTTCATTTCCCTTTTCCTCCTATTAAGACTAAATTATATTAACCTAATTTCGGATGTAGGTTTTCCCAAAGGTATTTTCTATTTTAAAGATTTTATATTCAAAAATAATTTCAAATTTCTAGAATTCAATTTATTTAAGGAGGGAAGAATGTAACACCCCAATATTTCATAATACGTTATTTCTTCAATGTAATTCAATAACTTTCACTACAGGAACACCGAGTTCTAGCGCACCATGACTTAACAAACATGCCCTTCGAAAGCGGTTATGAATAGTATTAATTGAATATTGAACTATATATAATCATTATAATTTTAGAATCCATATTATGAGTTTCTTAGACATAATATAATAACAAATACATTTTTTCAGATAAAAGAAGTATTTTTCAAAAAAATGTAATTTTACCGCCTTTTAATGGAGAAACCTTTTTAAAATCCAATATTTGAAACTTTTATATTTCAATTTGACAAAATAATCTTATTCATTAGAATCGGTACATAAGAATTTAGTTTCGATAAAGTTTATGTGTTTTTCTGATAACTTTCATATTTGGGTGAATAATGAAAAAGACTTTATTTTAACTGAAAACAACTTTTTAAACCAAAATAATTTATATTGAAAAATTATAAATTTTAATGGTTTGGAAGTATATATAGATTATTGTTTTCCATTTAATTAAATTATGGTCATTGTATGTAATTTCACTTTTAAATTGGACATAAACAACTATCAAACTTTTGATAGTTATTATTTCTAAAAAATACGGCTTTTGGTTTTGACAGCGGGAATTAATATTAAATTTATAAATGAAACACATATGTTTATAATTTGGTAAAATAGACTTCATTTTTGGATTTAAAATATTGAAATTATCATAGGGTGAAATTTTGGTACTTTTCTGATAACTTTTATATTTTGATGAATAGTGAAGATTACTAAATTTTAATTCAAAACAACTTTTTTAATCGAAATAATTAATAGTGATAAATTATGAATTTGAGTGATTTTAATGTATAATTAGATTATAATTTTACCATTTAATCCAATGTTGTTCATTGGGAATAATTTCATATTTAAACTGGATATAAGAAAGTGTCAATCTTTTGATAGTTATTATTTGTTAAAAACACGCTTTTTGTTTCGATAACGGGAATTAATTTTAAATTAATTTATGCCACTTATGTGTTTTGAATTTTTAAAAATGGATTCCATATTTATAATCAGGAGGAAAAAACTGTGTAAATAGGTAACGTTTATTTTTATACATTTTGAATAATTATTTCGGTGAATATTTTAATTACTAAGGTTAAAGGGTAAATCCAGTAAATAAAGGTACAAAAATAAAATTATAATAATAAGAAGTTATCCTAAAATGTGTCCTAACCCTATTTATTGATACATGACCGACCATGGTCATATTTGGGTCGATTTTGAAACCCCATGGATCCACTTTTAAGTGATAATGACACTTTATATTAATTAAGTTAAAGTAAATGAAAAAATGACATAAACATATATCTTTTAGAAAAACAATTTTTACATATGGTTATATATGTTTGATTTTTGACTATAAATATTCATTATAAAGATAAAAATATTTCCTACATAATGGTATTTTATTTATAGTTTTTATACATTTAATAATTAAATTTATTAATGACACAATAATGATGAAATATTTCCTTATTAATGCAAGAATCAAATAATTTATATTATAAATTTTAAAATAAATATAATTTGAAAATTTTGATGACCTAAATGAATTTTTTTGGTTAATATGACATGATATAATTTCATAAATGAATTATTTTCGAATTAATAAATTTTTTAAGTCTTTAACAAAAATAAATTATTAAATAGTGTCAAAATTTACATAAAATAGTTTTTAAAACAAATATTATATTATTAATTCATATTCTATTCCTAAAAAACTACGGTTCAGCCAAATGACTTATATAATAATAGTTTTATAATTAATGGACCACTTGGGGGTCTCTTGTAAGTATATAGTATGTTTATTTACTATATAATATAAAAATGAAAAGTGACATGGTAAGTGTCAAACTAATTAACTAAGAGTTAAAACAAAAAGATAAGGTTAATAAAGTGACTGAAAACTGTCTAAAACCTACTGGTTGAGTTGTTTTAGACCTATACCCACCTTATACTTTTAATAATCCACTTTTTAGCCCTTATAAACTGAATATGATTTTATTATAAAATAATACTTTAAGTTTTTCTTAAAGAGGCCCTCCTCCCCCTTATAAAAGGACACCACTTCAAACCAATTCCTCACACTTCTAAAGCCTTTTGGCTCATCCAACCTCTGCCCAATTAATCTCCCTATATCCCTATCCTCCTCCTAGAAGCCTTACCTTTGGCAGAAGTCACTTCAAGAGTCATTCTTGGTTCAAACCAAAGGGAGTTACCCAAATTAAAGGTAATGATTTCTCTTAGCTTCTTTTATTTTATTTTACTTCTCCAACCCCTAAACTCTTATTTTTCATATCTTTTGTAACAAAACCAGTATCCTAAATATACTAGGATATTTTTATGAGAAGTATTAAAACTAAAAATACACACACATTCTTATAATGGGTGAAGAACATATGTTTCTGTGGATGACAACCAAACGCCTCACAAAACGATGATTGTTCAATTATCTCTTACCGCCTCTCATGGTGGCCATTATGAGGGAAATATAATTAAATATGATATTAATGATATTTATTTTATATATAAGCTTCTTTAATTCCATTTTATAGCATACCATTATTTGTTTCATGTTTTATATATATATACAATAATTTCATTTGAGGAAGTGCGGACTACCGCCCCTCAAAGTGATAAGACTCGTTCATACCATACATGGAATGTATAAAGGAAGGTATTTATGAAATTATGTAACACATATAAGATATTATATTATACTATAATAATAATATACCCATTTATCATTTGGTTTTGAATCCTTTTAAATTAAAAATTAAATGGAAGTAGCGTTCGTGCGTACGTACAGACTACCATCTCCACGAACGCGATGAGATTCATTCCCCATCATATCCATTAATGTATAATTCTCATTTTTTGATTAAAAATAACGTTTAAGGACTTTATATCATTCTAGATATGATTAAGATACAACCAATCCCTAAAAAATAGGTCTTATGTAACAAAACATGTAAAAGAAAACGAGTAAGTTAACACTCGAAACGACGATAATACTAAAATATTATTAACAATGCAATATTTAAAGATCATATATGATATCATATCTATGTATATGATTATTGTATAATTTAATAACAATTATTTAACTATTATACTAGAGGTTAACCTACCCTCGACCAAGGAAAAGTACAAGGTAAGGGTTAATTCCTCAATCTCATTATTTTCCGAGATTGTTTATATGTAAGTATTTACTGGGAAATTTTTATCATCCATGTCCATTTCTCATAAAAATTATTTCAAAATGAATATTTTAAGGATTTTTTAAAGGTACCCTTTATCAATATAATAATTTTAAATGTTTTAAAGATTTATGTTTCTAAATCTTTTTAATTAATGACCATGTTTTCAAAATGATTTTAAGGATTTATTTATATGGGCATGAATGTTTTGAAATGATAATTCCTCTCAAAAGTTTCAAAGAGGTATGGGAAAATTTGATTCAAAAATCTATTTTAAATTAATTCCTTTAAAAATGGGTGACTTTTAAATTATTTCAAAAAGAAAAGATATTTCTCTAAAATAGTTTTGATTTCATCTATGTGAACATCCTTTGATGGTTTTTAAGCTTATTTGAATATGATTTATTATGATACAAAACTTCCATATTGTATTTACAGTTTTGTGATATGTTTGACTATGGATGTGTTATTTTAATACCATTCATGGTTTATGTATAATGTATTGACATTTCATATGCTAGTTTTAATATGAATGTTTATGTTATGTTTAAACCTGTTTTTATGAAGAATACATTGGACTTAGTAAGTGATGGATGGAGCTCGCTATAGCTCCTCGATGCATCGGTAGGTATCATGAGATAATCTAGTGTCTTGGAAGAAGGCCTTGACAAAATATTATTTGTAGTCTTGGCATGAGGCCTTGACTATGTCGATATGATAGTCTGGCATTATGCATTCCATTATTATGAATGTGGTTATTGATATTGCATGTGATTATTCAACTAGTAGAATATCCATGTGAATAAGTAAATGTAACTATTTCATTTTATTTTTTCCATATTATGCTGAAGTTCATTTTTAAAAGGCTTTTGTTTTAGTTATACATTTCCTTAATTGTTTATGCTTATTTATGAATGTTTTCGCTATATTGTTATCCTTACTGAGCATCTATGCTCACCCCTTTCTGTGTTTTATTTTTCCCAGGATTCCAAGAAGTTTATTTTGATTGATATGCAGGGTTAAGCCAAGGGAATAATGGTTTTCATAAAGGATTATTTATGTTGTTCTGTATGTTATAAAGTGTAATGTAACATTCATGTATGTGATCTATTTTCCAAGACTACTAAACTGATCGGTCCTTTGGGACTTGATTCTTTGAAATCATGCCAATGTATTAAAATAATGCACCGACTCTGGGTAACTTGGGTCGTGGTATTACATCTATAAGGGGATACCCTTGAGAAGAATTAGCTGCATCTTCTTGAGAAACTCATGGAAGACATACTAGAGGCATACTGTTGTACACCTAAATATAAGGATGATAAAACAATAAAAAAAATATCAATTGAATCTATACATCCCATAAGAAGAAACTAAAATTTTTAAAACCAAAATCCAACACTAGAGACACACATCCCAAAATCCCCGGGAAACTTGAGTCACTTTATGACAAGATCATGACTAACACTTATCACAACATACCTCTCATGTCCTAAAAATAGAATCTCTAGTCTAACAGATGTCTCAAGACATGGAATCTTGAGGACGTACCTCTTATGATACCAAATATTAACAAACTGACACAGGGTACCCTCAAAACCTGGAACCAAACTCGATTATTCAGACACCCGAAGATTGTTCCCGATCCCCATGGACTAGAAACAAGCACCAGAGAATCAAAAAATGACCCAGTGGGAATAATGTTTCCCAACCTAAATAACCACATGATATATATATATAATAAAAAAAGGAATATCATAAGATGAAAAAGATATATATTCCATAACTGTAAGAAAATAGCTAAATAACATCACACAAAAAGTACCTAAAAACTCAAAAGGACAAGTCCAACTTCGAAGGAACCAAACCAAGTAGCTAATCCAAATTATGTAACGGAAAACTTCCCACCATATCACCACTATCTAGGCAACTAACTAACATGAACCTCTCCACCTCACTACCACACCTTGCCTTTCCCTACACTAGAAGGAAAAATGGTATACGCATAATCAAATTGGTGAATACGGTGTGAGATAATAGGCTCATTACGATCCCACCTTCGTGTTCCATAAAGAGTCTCTATATAACAATTTTTTGTATGCTCATATTAATTAAAATCATGGAATAATATGTAGTAAGTAGTTATTTTTGGAAAATATAGTAAATATTTCCCTCTTTCAATAATTCTAAACAAAAGAAGGTATAACAATTTCCATGCACATTTTACATATAATTTTTCATAAGCATAAACATGAATTTAAAGGATAACCCAAAAATACAAGCAATATAAAATAGAACCACAGGTATCACAACACCAAAGAAGAATATAGGTCCATGCCTCAAACTACTCATACCACAATACTCATGTTCAAAAATCAATTCCTAGAACAATGGGCCAAGGAAGTAGAGGAATACCCCATGAGTAAACCTCCAACAATGTAAATGTCAGTCCACTAGAGCAAAAAGCCTAGGAAATAGTGTAAATCCCCAAACAATCCTCCTTAATAATCAAAAGATAATGGATTATTTCCCCAAGATAAACCTTACACCTAAGTACCCAAGGTAATCCTTGTGATCTTTTTCACAATTAATTTCTTTGATTTGAAAACTATTTCATACCATTGAAAACACCCCTTTCTAACTCTATTTACCAATAACCCAGGTAAAAGAATTTTTCATTGAAAAATATTCTCAAAACACACAAAACAATCATGCCAATATTTAATTATTATTTGGTTTGTAATTAAAAACAAAAAGATCCATTATCATAGGATAGATATTGAAGCACATACGACAAAACATGGGTCGCACATGCTCGAAATGGATTCCCAATTTTAAAAAACCCAAAAACATTAACAAATATACTATAATAAAATCCAATATCTTAGGATTGATACAATTTAGAAAAAATTGGGTTAGAGGAAAAGGAAAAAACCACATACCTTAAGAACAAATGTCTGTCGCACCACAACTAACCAAGAAACGACTAAAAGAATAAGATCTCTCAAAGGATATTGATGAAGAAAAGATGGAACATACCACTTAAATCAGTGGATTTTATATCGAAATGTTAGGTCTCTACCGTGATCACCTACAATGGAGAAGCGAAAATATCACTTACCCAGAGAGACACACCGTAATGACAATATAGATCAAATGTCGAATGGATCAATCTATAAGGAAATGTTTCATCAAAAAATGCCCAGGAGAGACCCTGGTACAAGGATGAACGAGTTTGGATGGAAAGTACTGGGCAAAAATTCCATGCATGTGTTTTAAAATAGGACATGGGCTGCTTTAGGGCATTTAATATAGTTACACGCCATGAAATCCATGAAGTACAAATACACCAAAAAATCAATCACCACAGATTAAAAATCCTTTATTTAAAAAAGTAATTACTTGAAAACACTCTTCAAAATGTGTAAAATACCAAAGTTTGAATCCCCTTTCATTGACTATACCCAAAAACAGTTATGAAACATGTAACTAAGTTATATGGTGTAAATTCCTTCTTCATCTTGCACAAAAAAGATGGTTTAATTTGAAAGTACAACAAATCTCTAGCTTCACCATTATAGGTATCCTCTCAATCTCAATGGGGGGACCATAATGAGTTTAAGGGCGTACCTGATAAAATAGTTACAGGATGTTACATGTCATGTACCATGTTGAAAAGCAAGTGATCCTATTCCTACTATATGTATATGTCGGCTTCCACACCAACACTTGAGTCTATGCCCTAAAAAAGAACTTGAAATACTTAACACCATTTCCCCATACCGATATCATAGAATTCGGGTCCTATAGTAGAACCGACCACCAATGATACCACTCTATCAAAACCCGTCATATAGGGTCTGGTGTTGCAACAACCCCAAGGCTACATTCGATAATCCATGGGCTGGTGACTAGTACTGAGTTGGAATTTCACAGAATTGGGAGGCATTATCCTAAAGCACCAGTATACACACTCATCTCAAAGACATAAAATGTTGAAATATAAAACAACTGAAACAAATAATTCATTCAACTAAGATCCCACAACTAGAGTAAAAAATGAAGTAATGGAAAAGTAAGTAGGTCCAAATAAATCCCCACCACAAAGAGTCTATAAAAAAATATAAATGAAAATGTAGAAGTCCAAACTACTGCAACAGAGAGGAATAAGTCATGATATGATCTCAGAAAACACCTTGGTCCCTCTATCTCTAGCTAAGATAAACCCACTCTTGGTATTCCATGTACACATTCACAAGACATGACATGTGGGGGAAAATCCCTTGTAGGAGTGAGTATAATAATTCTCAGTTGCACACCCCCAAAAAACTAAAAACACAGCACCAAGTATAGTTATATCATTACAAAATATAACAATATATGTATAAGAGAAACCAAAAGAGAACCAAAATATAATCAGCAAAGACACAATGCCATTAATTCATCCTAACCAACTTCCAGGCACAAGATTATGCTCAATGAAACACTCATTCTAAGAGAACTCACTCCTCAAACCGTGATATCATTGAAGTCACTCGATGAAGAGGTATAACTCATTTTTTCGCCACCAAAAGAGAAAAATTTGTTAAAAAATACTATGAAACATAGATTGGGGGTCATGTGTAGAACCACTTAGGGTACACCATGAACCCAATTTAGATCAACCCAGTATGTAGGAGATCATATGCCAATGATTCCAAAAACCCTACTAATGCGACCAACTCGATGGAGGATCAATTCCCAACACAAGGAGGTCACTCCGATACAAAAAATATTCATTAGGGATGTAAGAGGATAGCACTCAAATCTCATGGAGGGACCCCATGACTCTATCAAAGAATAATCCTCTAGAGGGGATTGCAATCTAGTGTTGTGGATGTAATGACACACTGTAACCTTCAGAAAGGGACCACAGGAACAAAATCAAACTATATAGGTCCAAACTAGTAAAAACAAGAGAATAAAATCCAATTAAGGTACCCAAAATTTATATTAGGTTGAAAATATTAAAGACAGGGTCACATCGTTGCTAATGGTACATCATTAGGACACTCTATTTTGGAGTTATGGCAATTTGAACAAAGCTACCTGCATAATTTCTTGGGGCCCATAGACCAACTGCCACTATAGATCTACCTACTCCAAAAGCAGTTCCACCTTCCACTGTAGTAGGTCCACCTACCATGTGGACTGAACACCCATGGAATGACTGTTGAATTCAGTCCACCTACTACACCAGATTGACTGTTGTGGTCGACTACCGCTGTCGACCACCCATAGACTGACTGCATGGTTGCTGCCCTCATAGAAGCTCAAGCTTCTGTGACTCCATGTTCATCCACCACGGTCGATCACTATAGTTGATCACTATGGTCGATCCCTATGGTCGAACTCAAAGGGGCTTCACCACGGTATCCCTAAATCTAACCCAACCTTGATACTTACTCGCTAGCCCAACCCAGATCCAACTTATTGACCCAACCCAGATCCCATGTTTTCCACCGCCGTCCTGCATCCACCACCACTTCCACTCCCATTTCCTACATCCACTTTTTAATCAAATGTTTTCACCTTTCATTATCCACATGGCCACCCTCCACATCCACATTCACCGGCCGCCATTGTCGGTGGCCCTCGTTGGCGAGTGCCGTCACTTGTGCTTGTCGCTGTAACCTCCACTCTCATGAGCCACCAAACCTCCATAGGAACCCAAAAAAGAAAAAATTCATAGATCCACTATACTTGATCCTATATGTACACTAATATATCCTCGGTTTTTGATTTTCCGCAAATTTGAGGGTCTAGTTTAGTTCGGAACCACCTGAAAATGTCGAACTGGGGCCATAGGGATATGAAGATAAAGAACATGAGGAACAAATGGATAAATACATTGGAACCAAATTTTATAATCATTTTCCAAGTGTTATTAGGCAAATATCATGAATGGTATTTTTTGGGTTAGAAAAAAAATTAATTAGATCTGGATAAACACAAAAAAATCTCATCCCACATATAATATTGATACACGAGCTGTTCTATTCATGAATTAGTCTACACTCATTATTGGAATAAAGAAACAAGAATAAAAAATTAAATCACATGACCTAACATGATTCAAATCATTAACTGATGAACATAGATCAGTATGACATCATTTTTGGTGAGATTCATCATGGTCTGTGTGCACCGATCATTGATTTTAGGTTCTATCCAAATTTTTAGGAAGGATCCCCAAGAGGTTCTCTCTTGGATGTCTCTAGAGAATTACAGGGTTATAAGGCTAACAAAATATCTCTAAAAAATATTTTATTAAAGGATAAACCCCCTTTCTACATCCACAACTATATAAAAGTAATTTTGTTAAATTATTTTTATCCGACTCTCACCTGTGACAACTTTTTCACAAACGACTTACACAGACCAATGTTAGGGCCTACTTAGGGTAAAGTCACTATTCGGAACTCAATTGTTCCATCCGATTTCAGATCGAGGCAACTGTT
The DNA here is from genome assembly GCA_963277665.1 of Viscum album. Lineage (NCBI taxonomy): Eukaryota > Viridiplantae > Streptophyta > Magnoliopsida > Santalales > Viscaceae > Viscum > Viscum album. The sequence goes on along the minus strand of OY728121.1, from coordinate 1,397,416,119 downwards.
TAAGAATAATTATAGTTTTTTAGGAAAATTAAGTGCATGTGCTATTACATATTTTAATATTTTTCAAACTTTTGTTTTAGGCACATTGGGCCTTGGAATCACACACCGTATCTGCACATAGTCTAAAAAATGATGCATATAACATATCAAAATAATACATGTAAAACCCAAGATGCTAAAATAAATTTTCAAAACTATGAATAGAAGTTACCATAAAGTAAACAGAAGTTGGTTCTTGGGAACCAACTCCATCATAACCCCACTTTCACTAAATCCAACTGCTAACAACCTTCTGTCCGCTAGCACTCACATGAATATCATGCTTCTACTGAGATAGGCATTAAGGCAAGGGTTCTACCACATTATATTTCTTGGGTAATCTATATATATATAATTCAACTCTTTGAAAAAAATCTCTCTTGAGTTGATACATCAAGAGTATGTACTTTATCCATTGGTGTGACCTTGTCTTTTTCAAAAGATCCACCACTATAGTATTATCACAATATAATGTGATAGGGTCTCTATGATAGGTACCAATTCATGATCCTGGGAAAAGTTCCAAATCTAAATGGATTCCTTGTTTTCATCAGAAGCTACTAGATAACTGGACTCTGCAATAGAATTAGCAAAAAATGGCTGCTTTGAAATCTTCCTGATCACAGCTCCTCTGTTGAGAGAGAAAACATATCCTGACTGCGACTTCATATTTTTATGATCTATCTGAAATCTGGCCTCTGTATTACCCCTGATGAATGTCTCATCATCTCCTCCAAATACCAGTAACATATTCTTAGTTCTGATGAGTTAATTAAGGATAGCCTTAATTTTAGTCCAATGGTGTTCAATTGGATCACCTTGATTTCTACCTACCATCCTCAATTCATAAGAAACATCAATTATTTTATATAACATGGAATAGATAATTTATCCTATCACTGAAGCATATGAGATCTTACACATCCTCTCTTTTTCATGTTGTGTTTGTGGAAAAAATTTCATAGAAATATGTAAACCATGTGATATAAAAACCAATCCCCTTTTGGATTGTCCTATACTAAAAATACTTAGTATCTGGTCAATATATGTACTTTTACTTATTATAAGAAGCCTCATGGATCTATCATGAATGATTTTGATCCCCAGAATGTAGGATTCTTCAACAATGTCCATAATGTTGAAACACATATTTAACAAGTCCTTAACGGACTGTAAGACTTGCTAGTCATTTCCAATATGTAATATTTAATCAAAATATACTACTCAGATAAAGACTGTATTCCCCCTAAACCTCTTGTTAACACATAAACCACATTAAATATTAATGGAACCAAATTATTTTATGGATTCATCAAATTGAATATTCCCTAATCAGGATGTTTTCATTAATCAATAAATGTATCTTTGTTACATTCAAATCCTTTTGGAATAACTTAGAGTCACAAACCCTTCTATTTGTGTCATATAGACATCTTCCAAAGGTTCCAATTAAGGAATATAATTTTGAAAACCATATTAAAAATATCATATTCATGGTAAGCTTCTATATAATGTTGAATTTTGATGGATTTAAACACATAAAATAGTGAATAAGTTTCATCATAGTCAATTACTTGACATTGTTCAAACCCTTTATCCACCTGCCTTAATTAATTGTTATTTACTTTACCATACATTTCTAGTTTCCACTTGAATACCCATTTACATCCATCATTATTTAAATCAACTGGTGCATTGACCATAACCCCAAATTGGTTATTATAATTGGATTCTATTTCAGAATTCATGGATTCTTTCATCCTGCCTCTTCTGTGCTCTCTAATACCTCTATTTTGGAGATAGTTTCATCATTTTCAACCAAAAATGAGTCACCATCATTGGTGAATAGAAAACCATGTCTCTCTAGTTCTATTAAAACTCTTACACTCCTATATAGTACATATGATTCAGGAACTACCTCTTCCATAGAGACTTGTGGAATCTGTTCATATACCAAATTTGTTCCCTGGGGTGAATTTTTATTACCTGAGAAGGCCTTAAAAATTTAATTTCAACCCCATACACATGTATTTAGAAAAATTGGTTTCTTTCCCCTCCATAACTCGATGGGAAGTACATTTTCATCTTATTATGGTACTCGGTTTAATGTGTATTCTGTAATTTGTAATGAATATCCCGAAAAGGATAATGGAATACCCACATGACCCACCATCGATCTTACAATTTATAACATGGTATAATTCTTCCTTTCATTAACACTATTCCTCTATGGTGTGTAAGGTGGAGTGAGTTGAGACATAATCATAAACTACCATAGAAATTTGAGGAGCTTTTGGTTTAGATATTCACCACTTTGATCTGATTGATGTTTCTTTATCTTCTTTCGAATTTGAATATCTAATTCATTTTTTTATTATTTTAATTTCATGAAGGACTCAGACTTATACCTCATCATATAGATATAACCATGTCCACACACGTCATTAGAAAAATCTAGGAAGATAGAATATCTACCTCTAGGTTCTACTAGAAATGGTCCATAGACATCAGTGTGTAACAATCCCAGAAGATCTATTTAACGTTTAGCATATCCACCAAATGGCGGTTTGGTAATTTTTCCTCATAAACAAGGATGAAATAATTCATGTGGTTTTAACTTTGATGACTCTAAATAACTATCTTGACAGAGATTCATCAAATTATTCTCATATACATGACAAATATAATGATGCCATAAATGAGTGTAATATGAGTCACTTGAACATGAATCATAATCAATTTCCAATACTTTGTTTTCATAATTTAATACATAAATAATGTTACTTAAATGTGTCGTACAATTACATATATTATATTTATAAAAGAAACCACTTTTATTTACAAAATTGAAAATAAAACCATCTTCATAAATGAATGATACATAAATTTTGTTCTTGGTAATCATAGGTACATAATAAAAATATTTTAAAACCAAAATCACTCCCATTGGAAATGAACAATGGTAGTCACCATTATCTAGGGTAGCTATCCTTGCATCATTAACATCTTGTAGATACAACTATCCTCTAGAAATCTTTCATAATATACTTGGTTACTGCATTTGGATTTATATGTGATCACCACAAGAAGTAACTAATACCCCATGTGAATATATTGAAAGATTACACATGATAACGAATGCTACATTAGCTTCCCCAAGCTTCTAGGTGCAGTTCCACTACCAATGGTCTGGTTTCCCACATGAAAAACATACTACCTTCTTTTCCATTCCATTCCTTTGGATCATCCTCCACATGAAAGGATAATTCTTGGGAGTTGTAGACTCTTTATAACTCTTGGTCACCTTTTCATTGTTCTTCCTATTCTTTTTCTCCATAAGGACTGAAATTTTATCACATCCCATGTCCTTATCCACTTGGAAAATCAATTTAATAAGTTCCAAAATTATCATCTCATTATTTCTCATATTGTAATTAACAATAAAACTAGCTATGGTCTTCGGTAGTGATGGAATTATGAGATCTGTACCCAACTTATCCAAGAATTTAATCCCAAAGTTGTCTAAGTGTTTAATGATTCAAATAAACCCGAATACATGATTCCAAGTTATCACAAACTCTCTAATCATAGTTGTAAATGAAGAATTGGAGATCTCATATTTCTCTTGTCTGTCCTTCTCTTGATAGAGATCCTGAAGAAGAGAAATCATTATATATGCATCCATGTCCTCATGTTTCTGTAAAATATTATTGTAGATGTATGATAGAATGAAATACTTAACATATTTAGTATCTTTTCGATGTTTCTCATAGAGAGATAAACCTTCATCACTTGCCTCATTTTTATGTGAATCATAAATTAGTTCTTCCAGTACATACAATTTCCTTTCATGGAAAAAGATAAAACGTAATCCCCTTTGCTACTCTACTAAATTTATGCCAGTGATAAGTTATCGTTCTCAAGATTTTATCACAATGATATGTTTTAATTAAATTTTAATGTTGTGTCTAAAAATAATATGAGAAGAATTATTTTAATTTATTTGACAAATTTTAAACAAATAATTAAGTATTAAATTTTTTAGTCTCCCACTATTTTATCAAAACACAATATCCCTCACCATTGAATTTTCAATATCCTATTTTGTATATATTCTAGTGTCATTGATTCATATTCCCCTTATAATTTCCCCAAATTTGGTTGGTTAAAAAACTTGAATGGTTTTAGGGGGAATTCTAAATTCCAATTGTATAAACTCATAGTTCCATCTGTTTTGTGGACTCCCCAATCCTAAAATCCTGAAATAATATTTCCTCAACCCTTTCATCTTAGTTACACCATGTCCTGATTTTCTAGTCAACCCTTGATATGAACTATGATAAGTAAACCAAGAATAGCTAGTTAGAATTCCCCAATAATTGAAAATACCCAAACTTTTGATGGTCAAGCACTTTGAACTATCGTTTTATTTTACGTAATGTAGTGGAAGGCTATACTGAATTTATATTAATTATTAGGGGATTTTATCATTTTATGATTCAATTTCTAGTTATATTCTTTATCAGATTTTTGTTAATATTATGTGTATTTACATAAGTGATAAAAAATGTCTTAGAAAATATTTACTTATAAGACACTTTTTTAGTTATATCTTGCATGCATATTAATTTCATTAATTTATGTGATTACGAACAAAACATCCATAATGAAATAACCATGAAACTTGATAGAAATAAAATAATAATATGGTATGATAATGATCTTAGAATAATGGTTAGTTTATCTAGAGTTTGATAAGTTACCAGTTGTCCTAGGGTAAAAACACCTTTGACAAATTATGGTTTGTGTTATAGCTTTCATTTTTTCCACCTATGTATCTATCTTGGATTGGTTTCATCTCATCTCCAAACATGAAACACCTCCACTGGATTCAAATATTCATCCATTACATATGATTTTGCTCACACAGAGACCCTTACATAATAAGAGGACAGAAGGAATGTAGTCAAAAAAATATAATTTAATAATAAATTAAATGAAACCAATCACATACAATGTTCTGTTCTATTCCCATGTTCATTAACATGAAGACAAAAAGTTTTTCTTTTAATAAAACTATCATTAAATTATTAATTATTTTTATTTAAGATAAATCACACTTGAATCAATTAATTATTATAATTAATTAATTAATTATTTTATCATAATTCTCATTTTAATTTACTTGATATTCTCATCAATTATAATTATAAACAAATTAACAAATTTATTTAAAATTAACTATGTACATAAGTATTCCTTAGAGGAAACATGATGAATAATCATTTGAATCTACCCAACTTGTATTATACTAATATAATGTTTAATATTGTGATATATAGAATACATGAATTATTACTTACTTTCATGATGTGTAATATCAACTTAATGATTACACAAATTACTTGATTTACCAATCACATGTTATGCTTCAATTCCCATAGAGAAAAAACTGTAATACGACACATACATGACATGAAAATCTAAAAATTATGAATATAATAATTAGAAATTTATATATACATATATACATATATATTAAAAACCCATAAGATGGACTGACCTATCAATTTAATGACCACATGAAAGCACATGTCGATAAGGATTACATAACATTAGAAATAAAATTTAAATCTACATAATTTGGTAAAAGTATATGGACTGTAATGGTGATCTACAAAACATGTAAAACTATCACAATCTATCCAAGGAACACACCTAGGGACTCAGTGTATAAAAAATTCCTCAAAGAATTGGAGTATATGGCATGTATAAACCACTATGAAAAATGTGGTCTCCTTGTTACACAGTAATCGATCATGTTTGACATGTGTCGTAATACAAGATCCATCATTGACTCATATGGACTACACGCCTTGTATGTGGTATTCATAGCAGGTAATCTAAATGACCATACCCCACCATGGCTCGCATAACATGTGGTGTAAGTAATAAGTGCACCACAAGTCATCAATTCACATGGTATGAATAAATTTCCAAATTAATTCATGATGCATTGAACACAAGTACACATTGTGTAACTCAGGTTACATAGTGTGTTGTCCTGTGTTATATGGAAAAAATCCTTGGAACCTCTAGATAAGATATTCTATTTTATATTATTCGTAAAACTAATCATATTGATTAGATCTATGAGAAACGAAGGAGGAAGAAGAAGATCTCATAATTCGGATTAAAAAAATGATTAAACGTGAATTAAAAACTGAATAAAAAAGTATAATTAAATCAATAATCTTTAAATAATTATAAATTATTATAACCTATATCATTACCACTTATAGGTTCCGGCCATAGTGGAAGTATGTGATGAGTCATTCCAAACTTTTCTTTTTATCATGATCGATAATCAATCTGAGATTTACACAACAATAAATGCAGTGACCTATGTAATTGAATCATAGAATACAGACAAGGGATAAAACACTAGAACCTAATAGAGGACCATCACATATTATTTATGATCAATTAAATTAATTATTGAATTACCACGATGGAATTATTTCTTCATTCATGAATCTGACAATAGATCTTCATTGTACTATCGTTATATTGTATAAATCAATAAAGATTCACTCCAGTGGTGAGTCACACATTTTACCAAACCTTCGGAAGTTTCTATAGGAATCTCCAAGGGTTATCATGATAGATCCTATCAGTTTCATCAACCACCTTGGATCACCCTAAGAACATCTTCAAAAGACTTCTCCTTGATATCTCTTTAATAGATAATGGGAGGGGGGAGATCACTCTCTATTCTTGGGAGCATTCTTGTAGGAGGGATCTCTCTAGGGCTTGAGAGGATTCTAGAAATATTTTATGCCCAAACTAAAGAAAATTAATTGCCTCTCAAAGAAAATAATAAAATGGGGTATATATATTTCTATTATTAGAAATGAATAATTACACAAGTAACCTTTATTATTTATTTAATTTCTCCTAAACCACATGTCAAATAATAAAAATATTATTATTTCTCGACAAAAGTTTTAATTTTAAATTAAATGAAATGTTATTTAATTAAATAATATTAAATATTTATTATTACTCATCAGACCATTAATATCGACCTTTCATTTCCCCACATTATTTATTAGGCCTTGATTAATTTCTACATATTTATAAAATAAATATCACTACATTTTTCACCAATATATAAATAAATATTTTATTCATTAAATAGAAAATAAAAATTAATTAAATATTCCACTGATATTATATTCTACAAAATAATTGGTGATGAAATAAATGCAATCAATAAATTGTGAACAATTATTAAACCATGTGCAAGAATAATATTTATTTATTTTTTAAAAAATAAATAATAATATTATTATTTAACTGAGATTTTGGATACACATAGTGTGTGAAACTCTAGGCCTCTTTCATAGTGGCATTGGGTGGAGAAAACTATAGTTCAAAGTTAGAATCTAGAAACACACGAATGTATTCATAGAGAAATTATTTATTAACACAATGACATAATGCCTCATACGGATGCTTACAGTGCAATTAAATCCCTTTATAACGATATCACAAATCAAGATGGTTGCATGCTGGTGTCACCAAACTATGTTCTTGATGTCTGTTTCTTTGACATATTGGAAGTTGAACATGACTATAAAGCACCCTAGACATGGATTTATTTAAGTTATATAATTTCCATCAAAGGGAACATGATATCAAATTCCATTTAAAGAAGAGAATGGAAAAATACATTCCAAATTTATTTATTCATGATATATCACTCATGATGCACCCATAGTATCCTACCTCGCGGTGAACATATGTCATCATAGATTTCATCAATAAATCAAAGTAGACAACTCATAATAATAATTAATAATAATATTAAAGTGTAATGATCAATACACTTGTCCATAGAGAGAAACATCCACTAAGTCATATAAATGTGGATTTCCTACTAGAGAGTCTCATTCTCCTAATATCCTACTCAATATTACCATGGGTGTATATAATGAGAAGGTGCCTCAAATTTATATGAGTCTCTAATCCTAATAGTCTATATAATTTTTACCTCAAAAGATATCATCTATCTATAAAACCTATGTTAAAGAATATTGTCGTAGCACATCTGGGTTCTCATCATATAAGGGAAATGTTATGAATATTTTTTACAATAGATAAATTTAGGACATTATGACATACTATAATTCAAAGAAGAAAAATCATGATGTGATTAGGATTTTATTAATGTTGAAAACTATGAATACAAGTTATCATAAAGTACAAATAAGTATCTTCTAGGGAACCAAATCCAACACAAGATGATCTTTTTCCACATTGAGGATTAGAATAGACATAGAAGAACTACTACTAGTGACTTTAGAGTCTGCATGAGACATATATCTAGGGTTCCTTATGGAAAACCACTATGAATTCCTAGACTTACCACACTTATAGAAAAACAAAGGGCCTCTTCCAAGAACTACAGGTGGTTTAGATAAACCCTAGTCCCAAGAAGCACCATGAGAATCATCATTATTCATAGTTACCTTGTAGGAATTTACACTACCGCTGGTAGAATAATAAACTTTCATCAACCCTGACTTTCTAGTTAGGATTATATCGACCATCAGTGTTATATCCATTACATCAACATAATAATTCATGTTCTACAAGAAAACCTGAGAAAGAATATCAGATCATAGTCCCAACTTTAACCGTCAATTCTTCATATTCTAATTTGATACAATCATAGGTCAAAACTATACTATATAATCAAATGGTTTTCATACTCCATCATGGTGTAATCATATTTCTTGAGTATCAAAGGTCAATAGATTAGTCCAACATCATCAACTCTAGATAGAACTAGTCACTGAAAGGAGATTTGAAGTCATTCCACTCTAAGTCCTCATGCTTCTTCACCATCACCATCATGTCCTGCCATATATTTATTGGTCCCTCCATCATGAAGGCAGCACACTTCACCTTGATCTCTTCATGTCTCTCCAAGAACACAAAAAAAACATTCCATCCTAATCAAACATCCCTTAGCTTCTTGAGGATAGTTCGAGCCTTTGAATGATGGGGGATTTTGGTGAAGGAACTCTTGAGAACAATTCTAGAGGGTATCCCTTTAAGGATCCATAATTTGTGATTAAACATAAATTGATAGTGGTGCATGTCCCAGAGCTTGGACAGTATGCACAATAACCACATCCAAACTCAGGTCTGCAAGAGGATTTTCTCACTGTGGTTCACCAAAATCTTCTTCCTAGATATGATTCTCACATATTCTCAATGGCATGATACTACAAAAAATCAGAGTATATCATTGATGATAACATTTTAACACCCAAATAAAGAAAAAAATTAAATAAATCCTAATAGATAGACAATCCAGATTTTGATTTCAGTCATATTCAAATAAAAAGCAGGGAAAATATTTGAACTAATCCTCATAATATTTTTTCCAAAACCACCCATGGTTAATTAAGGTTAATTTTTGTGGGATATGGTTATGAACTCAATTAAAAATACCTACTATGTCCCAATAAGGTTACACAATAGCATACTGACATCAAGGAAAAATAAAAAAATGCACTTTTGATTCCACTTTATCACGAACGAGCCTGGGTACCCTAAAAGCTTGATATCTGAACTGGTCCTAACATAGATTGAAGGGAGTTCTCGATACCCATGGGTTGGATTCATGCATTGGAATAATTCAATATTATAGGGAAAACTAATGTTACACAAACTCAAAAGAATAAATATAAACAAGTCTGTATGCATACAAGGAAAAATCAACTGGAAGAAGTGTACAAGTAGTGAAAAAGGAACAAAAACCCATAGTACCACTACAAATTACACCAAAAATGATAACAAACCATGTCCTATTGAACACATATCTCATAGCCCAAGAATCAAATACTAATACCACCTAAATGTGGAAATTTACCCTTGCTCAATCTTGGAAGAAGATAATATAAAAACACCCAAAAGAAAAGTTTGGTTGTGAGCTAAAATACGAGCTGGGTCTCTACAAGGATTCCATAATATGATGCCAACATATAATTAACCAAATCATGATAAACAATTTAAATGATAAATAATTTAAACAAATATATTAAATAAAAATATTATATAAATAGTTTATTTAAATTCATATGCTATTTAAAATAGTTTACAACAATAATCTTATATATTTCAAATACAAAAAAACTATAAACATGGCCATGTGGGAAAAGGTATGATAGTTTTAGGCTACAAAATCCTCACATGCCTAAAGGTGAATCATGGAAATATTTATATACACACTCCCCTTTGATACTGACTAAATAGGACCCATTATCGTCCTATTGGGGATGTGATCTGCTGCACTAGGTTTTGTTTCAGATGTAAGCATCAAATGAGTGTTATCCCAATAACTCACCAACAACCTGGGCTTGAATGTCCTCAAATATAAATCAATTATTGAAAATTTATTTTATGACTACATAAACTACAATTTAACCCATTATCAATTTCAAATATCCTAATTTTCTATTTAAATCCAGAAATTAGTTTTTAATCAAAACATGTCTTTTTTAAAAGATAAAACCAATGGGTTTCTATTAAAACCATTTTAATCAATTTTTCTCAAATACCAATTTGAAATAAATTTCATCAAATCCATTTCACAATTTAAATTCAATTATTTAAATTTTACAAAATTCCATCAATTTCATAATTTCGTCCAAACTAAATGGATTTGGGTGGTTTTCCCAAATTCATTCCAAGTCCCATTTCAAAACTCCATTTCAATGGACACTATTAAAAATTGGGGAATTAATAGTGCTAGTAAAAGGGATTTATCAACACTATATATGCGCTAATAATGTAAGTGATGTTATAGGGTTAGCTTTAATAGAGCTCGTAAAAAGAACTGATAAAGGGAGCCTTTATTATCACCTTTTTTAGGACTATACAAGCTTCTCATTAATAGCACTAAAAAATTATGATAAAGGCCCCACTGATAAAGGGTATACTTATTTTTTCATGCTCCACCCATTTTATTTTCACCCCTGCTTTATTAGTTCTTCCCAACCCCCTGACCCCTTTAACAGTATGCCCCCACACCTTTACCAGTGATTTAGAATGCACCACCTCCTCCAATGAGTTTTGAAACTAGCACCTCTATCTTATACACCAATGCCTTTTCCACTCTCCTATACTATTTTTCTTTACATTTTATGATATATCTATATATTAATATACATTTTGTTATATTTTTTATCCATATATTTATATACATTTATATATATATATGTATATATATATAAAGATTTTAAATACACACAGAGATATATATATATATATTTATATGGATATTAACACTAAAAATACTTAAAACACGTAAAAACATTAAAAATCTCAAAAAACCCAAAAACCCCTAAAAACATTGGAATGACAATAAATTCAGATATAGAAATACATTTCACCTCTACAACCAATGAAATATAATATCAGGAAATGATATTCGATATGATATGGGGTATATTCCAAAAAAACACCCAGATCAGATGTTGTAGCCATTTGAATTTTAGGAAATTAGGGTAAGTGACTCAAAACTCTATTTTGGAGGCCTTCTAAAACATTTTGGTGATGAAAAATTGGTAAAATTATCCAAGATCTGGTCCTTGATTTAAATTGTGTAGATATCATCATAGGTTTCGATTTGATATGTGGTAGAGACCAAACAGACACCCGAATCAAAATTTATGGTCATTTGAATTTTGAGTTTGATTTTCAACTTTTTTAAAACTATAATAACTTTTATTCCTTTAGTTTTCACACAATTTTAATAAGAAGTGTTTTTATATCATTTTATAATATTTTATTTTATGGGGTCTGGATCTGAAATAGACTTCAATATTGAATGTTATTATCATGTTTTTTGGTTTTTAGGGGTTTTATGGTTTTTATGGGGTTTTCAAATTCTATGGCCTTTCAAACGTCTATAAATTCTAAAAAGGGTGTTTATTTTTCCACTACAACATATCAAATTGAATATTGATATGAGATCTATGGCTCAGTGGATGAAAAGAATACTAGATCACCTATTTTCATGTTAATCAGTTCCATAAGGCCTCCAAATGGCCACAAGTTCTGCAACGGTTTTCCATTAATGATTTTTCTAAATATACTCTTTTTTAGCACTATAAAGAATGATTTTATGGGGGGGGTCTTTTTCAGTGATTCTAATTTTTTTGTAAAAGATCCTTCATTTATCAATGGATTTTTAGAAGTTCTGATAAAGTCGCCACTTTATCGATTCTCTTTTAGAAGCAATGATAAAAACCCATTTTATCAGAAATTTTTTTCTAGCACTAATTTGGTGGGGATCTTTTTTAGAGATTCTTTAAAATCACTGATAAAGGTCACCCTTTAATAAAACTTTTTTAGCATTTCTAAAGACCCCTTTTAACAGTGAAAAATAGCACTATAGAAGACCCCATTTAACAACACTCTTTCAACTGTTAGGAAAGGGTGTTTTTATCATCTCTTTTACTGAGTGCTATTAATACACTAGCACAAGATAAACCTAGTTTTGTAGTAGTGGGAATTGGATATTTAATCTCTCAATTGAAAAACATTTCATTTATATATATTAATTGAATTTAATTAAAACAAATAAATTTAAATCAAGAAACTGAGGGTTAATCAAATTAACCAATCAAAATGGAACCACCTACCTAGGGATCATAGGATCTCAAAACAAAAAGACAAAAATTAAAAACTCCATCAATGATTTTTTGATAAAAAGATTCGATAATCAACCCTATATTCAAGATATATAACATAGGATATAAGATTCTCAAACAACATAGTGATCTATAAAACCCTAGGGAGGAATGAGGAGAGAGTGGGAGAAAGAGAAAAAGTAGGTGAAACCTACTATGTGGAGATTGAACTTAATGTACTTAGATTTGATTCACTTTCAAAAGTGTGTAGAGGGTCAAAAATAACTTCCTGGGAAATATTTTGGAAGAAGAAAATGATGGTGGTCGTATTAGATCTGTTAGGCACAAAATGGTGTTTTGGGATAATTGAAATTAATTTGAGATTTAAAAAAACCCATATGTACGTTTATCTGGGAATGATAATGCAATTAGAAAAACCGTGAACCCAAACCATGCACCCATTTTAATGGGGTTCCTCTATTTATCCTAGTTGGGAACACAATTTTTCAATCCATGTACCAACAATGAAAAACCCCACTACATGGGTCTGGATGGTTTCCCCTGAGAGGGTTCATGGTTTTCTCAAACCGTGCACCCACCATGCCCAGCCTAGAAATTTTTAAAATTCCTAAAAGTTTCACCAAAGTTACACTTAAGAGAAAACAAACCAATTCATGATTCAAATAAGAGATTAGGAGTACCTTAAAATAGTAACAAGATGTTAGAGAATTTTAGAAATAATAGAGGTAATAATCTAAGGCATGTGATACTATTGAGAATAATATAACATAGGTGGGTCACTTTCAATATATGAAAGAGGAGTGAGGGGCTATTTCTTGAAGTTCTAAAACCCCTTTACTCATTTTTTCCATTGAATATTTAACCATGCATTTATTTGTAAATTTTCTTATGTATACATTGAGAATTGATTTTATCTTAATTTTTTGTGTCATACCTCTATTTTTATCTCTATTGATTTGATCCATCCCTTGATATTAATTCATATTTTATGTGAGTATGTCGATTCCTATTCAGGTTAGAAAATAAAAGGGATACAAGATTCACATCAACACTTTTTCTCTAACATAAATCAACCATAATGTAAATACATATTACATAATTATTCAAGAATATTCATTGCAACTTGTAATAAATTACATCCATTAACCTATAGTATTATTTAATTTGAATATTACATAAATAAATAATTAGTTTTAAAAATAATCTTCAACATATTCTATAAATAATTTAACCTATGATTCTATTCTAGATATATTATAAATTAAACCCCTCTTCACTACATGGGGAATGGAAGTATTTGAAAGGGTGATCTTGAATGATCAGTAAAGGGGGAACATAAGAGATATCAATCCAAGATCATAAGTTAGTATAATATAAATATGTGGGTACATGAAAATAATCTAGTTACATGAACATAACATAAGAAAATAATAACTCATTAAAAATGGTTCTTAAATAATGAATCATGGAATTAGTATTTCAACATAACCTAATAGTTAGGCATTAGAATATATAATCTTTTGAAAATTTTTATAATCTATGGAAACCTAACATAGGAATGTGGAAAAATATAAATATATATTAATAATGTGAGATGTAAAAAATAATTTAAAAAAAATTATGTCATTTCTTACTACCAATACCATCATTATATTATGGGTAGAGTCCCATATTAGATATGATTCAAACCATATTCCTATAAACTCATTGGATGTGTTTACTCTCCATTTTATTACATGGAAACTTTGAATTTAAATTCACAAAGAAAAAAGAAGAAATCAATGGGAGAAATACAAAACAAAAAAAAAGTTTCAAAATATTACCTTGTAACATAAAATTCCATATAAAATGAACTTAAGAAATCATAGAATTAAAGAAAAGAACAATAAAAAAGCAATGTAAAAAACATGGACATGTAAGAGAAATATTTTTAACAGATAAATGATATAAGGTTATCTATACTTAAAATCCTTCCATCAGTTGAATTTCCAAACACATTTAAGTGAAATAATAAATAGTTATTTAATCCCTATAAATAATTATAGGAGGGGAAAATAATGTTATTTTTAGATAAGGGACATATAATTTCCTAAAATAAAATTTCAGAAAAAGTTAGTCTCAGTATCCATGTGAGTTTCGATGAAACCATTACAATTACCCCTAACTTAGCCAAAGTCACTTTAACATCCTTTAAAACAAATATAACCATATTAATCACTTATTTTAGAACATTTTTTCATTTCAATTACCTTTTATACTCCTTAGATATAATAATTTATTAAACATATTTTTGTTATTTACTGTTTTTCTCATCTATAAATTTTAGTAATTTTGAATGATTCAAACAAGATTTATATTGGTGATTTCAATACTCATTATTCGATAATAAGTTCATAATTAAAATATTAACAAAGGTAATGGTGTATTGACCATATTTTATTCTTAGTTAACCTTTATAATATTTCAGATAATATTTTCTAGGTGAGTCATTTAGTTTGTTCTCTGATTTTAGTTTCATCGAGATTCAGAAATAATATATTAAAAACAATAATATATATATATATTCCTTTCTTATGTGATTTCTACATCACATATTTTTCCCACGAATAAATGATTTTATAGAGAAATATAAGTGGAAGTTGATTTGGGAATATATTATTTACCCTAGGAGTTGTGTAGTTTGGGTTCGTACCTCGGGTTTCGAGATTACACACTGTGATAGTGTGATTAAATAGAATAAATTAGTTTATGATTAATCGATTTTATATCTTTGAAACCAAATAACTAGTTATTCAATCATCTGTGTGGACTATAATTATAGATTTACAAAAAAATAAATATATATCATGGTATAATAGTGTATTTTGTAAATTTTAGATCAATAAAGAATGAATAATATGGAGGAATCACCAATGACCCCCGACATATGTGAAGACATGAGGTAGGGATCATAATTTTGAATTGGCTATCCTTTATTGTGAATCCATTCCGGTTGATTTAGATTACCCACATTCTTGAATTATATGCTTTATTCTTTATGTTTAATTTGTTTTGGATTTTTTAACCCTCTAATTTTCTATTTCAGTCACCATTCTTTATTTCCCCAATCCAAATACAAACTTTTTAGGGTTAGGGATTTTACTCTTAAATTTTTTCCATGTGAATTATTTTTTGGGGTAATTAACTACCAATGACCTGATTTACTCTTCCATACACTTTTTTTATCAAGCATGGAATTAGAGGAAATCCCAAGCCCAATGGTGGCTAATGTTGGTGTGATACAACCATCATAGAGGGAGGGGCTGTAATCAAGGCATGATGAAGGTAAAAAATGATGGGGGGAAAGGGGGTGGTGTGATAGATAGGTTTACATGATCATTATTGGTAAATGGAATGTGTTTCAAAATATGATTGGTTATATTAGGGTTAATTCCATAATCGTAGGTGACCATGAAGATATTAGCAATAGTCTGATGGGACAAGA
Organism: Viscum album; assembly: GCA_963277665.1. Classification (NCBI taxonomy): domain Eukaryota; kingdom Viridiplantae; phylum Streptophyta; class Magnoliopsida; order Santalales; family Viscaceae; genus Viscum; species Viscum album. The sequence continues at coordinate 1,397,399,865 of OY728121.1, read as the reverse complement.
GACAAAGGTGGCCTCAAACACCCATATATGAGGGTACAAACATCTATTCCCCGCTAGCCAAATGCTAGGAAGACATAGTCCCCTTATTGTGTGATGTTTTTAACTATACTCTTGGTCTATCCTTTTGAAGAAGGTTGAGCATGGCCTTTTCATGTGGGATTAGGTGACCGACCCATGTATCAACCCGCAGTGTGATGTGGGCATGACCAACAGGTTTGGAAAATCTATTAGGTTTGGTGCACTCAGACTAGCATGGGAATCACATCACAAAATGTGTGGATTCCATGGTCTCATGTACTATAGTGTAATTGGAGTGCATTCCTATGCTAGGGGTGTACACCGCAACTTTCATCATTCCATGTGGTTTTCTTGAAGGCCACAATGTTACATAAAATTTCAATTAAAAGAAAATTTTCATAACTTCTTCACAATGTATCATTTTGAGTAAAAAATAACCTATATTTATCATATATATATATAATGAAAATGTATGTTGTGTCATCCAATATAACATTCTATGTGGATTTTAAGTTTCTAGATTTAGCGCCATAGGGTAATTGATGAGGATCTGGAATACATATCATAGAGTTTTCATTGTTGGTACACTATTAGAGGTGATTTTTTTAGGAATGGGTCACTGACATAACAGATAGGGTATGGTAGTCTCTCATATCCTCAAGGTGTATTTCCTCTATTCAAGGACTCAGTAATCCCCCTATAAGTAGTTAGATAGGGAGAGAGTCCCCCACTGGGGCTGGTTACTTGCTTGATTTATACATATCACTTGGTTAGGTGAGGGTGCCTAATTCCAATTCTTGAGTACTAACAAAATTTTCATGGTTTGGGTACTTTGGATTGCTTGGTCTTCTAGTAACATCTTGTAGTCAGGCTATGAAGAGTTAAACACTCTCCTATATCCTATGTTTTCTCTTTTAATGCATATCTTTGATTTTTAATGTCTTGTTATGTACTTCCAAATTGTTTTATTTTTATTACTGGGGATGCACCAGGGTTACCCCATAATTTTGGGGGTTCTAATTCTATATCTCTATATTCCTCGATACTTATTATATATCTTCTGAATCGTATTCAATTAACTTGGTCGAGAACATGTACTTGAAGTTTTGGAATGATAACCATATGGAGAAATGTTTTATTAGATTTAGTGTGTCCTTAAGGAAGATTTGGTGGTGTACTACAAGAAAGAGGATTGGATCATGATTACTTTTATTAGCTATTTCCACCCGAATCAGGTGATAGTCAAGGAGAAGTAACCTCTTCCCTGGATGGATGATAACTTTGACTAGCTGAAGGAAGTAAAGTGGTTCTATAAGATTGATATTGGGTTAAATTATCATTTTATTTGAGGTTATTGTGATTATATCATGTTAATTATCTTTAAATATCCCCAAAATGATTATTATTTTCTAGTGATTTCCTTCAACATGTAATATTCCACGATTTTGTTAATCAGCCTTATAAATAAGATCATGCATCCTTTCCATGTCATGTTTTTGTTGTCTTTATGTATAATGACCTTATCAATTTAATAGTAGGGGATGATAAGGATGATAAATTAAGGATTTTTTGGGATTACATTGAGATTTCCAATTTAATTATAATATATCAAAATATATGTTTTTTTAGAGGTCCACTTCTTGGGGAATGTCATCTCTGATGGAAAAGTTGACATGGACTTGAAATTTGTTAAATTAGTGCTAGATTTGTATCCAAATAATTTTTTGTTTGAGGTAAAATTATTTCTTGGGTTGTAAGCATACTATAATATATTTGTGTAAGACTTATCTTGAATCAAATCCCCTTATTTTCCTTAACTTGAATGGTGCATCCATTGGTTTGGTCTGAGTAACGTATGATAACATTGGAGTGGTTTAAGTAGAGGTTGACGTGTTATATTGTGTAAGTGTTTCAAGAGGAGGGATAATATTTTGGTATTCTATGAAATACCAAAATATTTGTGCTTGGATGTGTTACTATGTAAATTATTTTGGGGATTAATTAAGGGTTTGGGTTTTTGTAACCACACTGGTAGAGCTACATGATCCATAATGGAGAGTTGGTAGTTGTAGTGTTTGGCTTCACGATTTTGAGGAACTATCTTCTTGGATAGTGATTTACAGTCTAAATGGAACATAAAATTATGAGATATATATTTATATAGAGATATTTTTTACCTTATTTTCAGAAATATGTTAGAATTCACATAGACTCTAACTTAGAGATTGTCTATAATTTTGGGAGTGTCAATATAGTGGTCGATTTGCTTTATTGGAAGTCTAGTTCTCAGTTGGTGGTGGAGGAATCAAAGTTATTGGTCTCATTGAGGATGTACTTATTAGATGAGGAAGAAGTGTCCAATAATCAATAGATGGCGGTTCCTACTTATATCTTTATTCTTATGAAATAATCCAATTCAAGAGGCATTTATTACAGGGTTTTACATGACCATATATCCCCAGGGTACACACCAAATGGATATTCTGAATTTTGAGATCATGATATACTATAATGGGGATGGAAATTGGTGCTCGTACGCTGTATGAGACAGTTTTGAGGTACTTATATACTTCACCGATAGTGTTATATTCAAAGTGTGATTATGATGCACCAAGACACCAATCTATTTTAGTAGGAATATATGATGAATATTGATAATGAGTTAGTCTTGAGGTTCCGTAACTATCAGATGGTGAAGTAGAGAAATATAACCTATAAGGTCTAACCCAACCCATTTAGGATCCACTATAGAGGTAATATTGAATATCGATGTATTTCATTATCGGACTACTACAATAAGGGAGGGGTCATAACATTATTTGTGTTATCATTGAATGACTGATCAAGGAGGACAATATTTTTACTATTCATAGTATTGTTTTATAGATTGCATTGGATTATTCTACATGGAAGAGGTTTTTTGGACACATGGGATACCATAAATGATCAATTTTGATAGACTAAACAAACAATTCATGTAGTTGAGGACATGTTGAGGGATTTTATATTGGATTTCATCTAGAGCATTGATGATCACATTCTTTTATTTTATTTCTCATACAACAGCAGTTCCCCTATAACATTAGCATATAAATTTTAGAGGCCCAATACAAGAGACACTATTGGTCATCCATGTGATGTATGAAGGTAGGAGAATAATAATTGATGGCCACAAAAAATTTATTGGTGAAAAAGGAGAAGGTGTTGGTGATCTGAGAGAAAATATAGACAACCTTGCTCTATCAAAATTCCTATAAAGATTGACGATTTAGGTGATTGTGTTTTAAGAATAGAGATAATGTATTCTTGAAGGTCTCACCATGGTTTGGTTTGTGAATATGTGATGATGGAGGCCAACTATATAAGTACCCGACCATAAAAATTACACAATCAACTATTTTTGAACATGAATTCAGGTTCTTAAAATTATGAGGATATTTTCAATTAATGTATTTTAAAATTTGGAAAAATTTTGACAAATTTATTATATACATTACAAGTGGACACTTATACTTATTATATATTTTCAAACCAAATAATGGAATTTAATGAAAAACATGGTTTCTATTTATGAAAAATGTTTATAGTTTTTTCATTAATATCATCCTTGTCTTTATCCACCTTAAACCCTGAGAATTTTTTTTTGGAACATCGAATGGTCACAAAAATTCCAGTAAGGGAAATAAAAATATTGAAATAAATAATTAGTCTAAAAATACTTATAAACCCATGATATTTTTACAAAGATATACTTTTCAGCCATAAAAAATAATCCATTTATCTTACCTCATGTAATCATAAGTTTCCTATAAAACAATATAGAGAACATAAATAATAAAGGTTTATTGAGGAATAATTTCTATATCACTCTTAATTTTACTAAGATCTCATTGATACATAGGGAGTAACCTTCATGGTTACATTTGTAAAAAACACCATAGTATATGCCCTTAATCTATTTGGAGAAACCCTACCTGTTAACTCTATCTCATTACCCAGTGCATTGAAGATATATAAAATGATTACCTAACCTCAGTTTATCACATAACCAACCGTACTAATAAAAAATTATCAATAAATATAAAATAAAATAAAAAATAAATCTTTCATAATGAAATATTCCTAAGGAAAATTACTTTTCCATTTTGAAATCACTTTTCATCTTTACAAATTCATCCACTCATGAATGAAAAAAATATTATTTGAAAATAAAATAGTAAAATTGTAATGGAAACTTAAAAAAATTAAATCCTAATGAAATAGGGAAACAATATTCTTGAAATATATTTTATAAAAAAGTAATTTTTTGGATTTTGTAAAAATAGTTGAAAGAGTAACTTTAAAAGTGGTTTTTAAAAGAAAGTCCCTTACAGTGATTCTGATTTGTCACATACAATCTTTATCTTCATAAATAATAAAATTAGGTAAATTATTTAATTTATTGATAACATTTTATAGGTATAATATTCATTTTATATCACTTATTATCATGTTTTAACAATTGCTTATTTATTTATGTTTATATCAGACATTTCTTTGATATTTGGTATTAGAGTCCAAAATGAATTTGGTATGATTACAATAGTCAAAGTGGTCAAATGTCGATATATAGAATAATATTCAAGAAATAATTATCATTTTTATACACCAATTTTAAATTTAAATAAAACCATTATGCATGGTTATAACAAATGAAATACTTTATAAATATGAAGATAGTAATCCATATGTACACTTGAGTAACATTTCAATTCGTCAATAATAATTAGGAAAAAAGGGATGTATCATTTTATCTTCCAATAAAAATAATAACATAATTAATACCATATTAATTAGTCAAATATTCTAAAATATATCAACCTATTGATTTGGTGATGAGAAACTAATCACGTCTCTTCAGGGAGGGGATAGTTCACATAAACGCCCGAATGACAATATCATTTTGATTTGTTTGAAAAAATAAGAATTTAAATGATTTATTATTCCTTAAAAACGATAAATATTCTTTAATATCATATATAAACATAAATTATATAATTATAACATGTCTTTAGAGATAGTTATGGAAAATTAATTATATTGGCTTCCAAGGTGGTTGTTCGTCGTACAGACGAATGATTAATTATTTTCCTATTTGATGGAAGTGGAGATGAATTTAGGTGATGACATTAACATAATAACATATTTTTTTTATTGAGGATAATGTATATATTATTTCAACATGGTTGAATAATATTTTAAGGAAGTTTTAGAAAAAATTTAATAGAAATACAAAAATAAATATGATAACTTTTTTTCAAACGATATCATTTTCTTAACACCTTAAGACAATTAAAAGAAGTGCCATTCCTATTATAAGAGCCCTAGAAGGCAGATAAATTTTATAGGAAGATATTTTGGAAGATATTTTCATAAGAAAATTGGTTTTTAATTTGGAATAAAGGATAAATAAAGCTACCTTTTTATAAGAGAGGGGAGGACCGTCTTGGAATTCTTCAAAATATTAAATTAATATAAATAAATTTTCTATTCCAAATGGATCAAAAAATGAATTATTTTTTATATACAATGAATATGGGTATAAATATATTCATATAAAGGAAATTATATATGTTTTTACTATTTTATAATCTTTATCTTTGGATTTAACCTTTAATTAACCCCTTTTAACTCTTACCATGACAACATGGAGTTTCACTCCTTAAGGGTTAGTATAGTTACTATAAAATGCCTAAAGTCCAATAAATGAATAATTGATGAAATTTTAAGCCTTATTAAAATCATTTGGAAGAATTTTAATTTTTTTTTGAAAATTTATATATTTTATTAAATTAATTTTCTTTAAATATCATTAATGTCAATTTTGACAATTTCATTACTTAACTTTTTAAAAATATCACATCAAAATGATAAATTTAAAAAAATTATTATAAAAAATCACTAATATTTCAAATTATTATATAATATTATTGGATAACATTAATTATCACCAATTATTTTTATTTTATTTTTTAATACTATTTATTTGATATTTTTATTAATTAAAAAATTATTACATTATCATTAATGAAGAATTTTATTTAATTATTTATCCCCTAAAATTAATAGTAAATTACCATGATGAAGATAAATATTTCAGTTTTTCAAATAATTATTATAGCTCATCTAAGTTTGGAATCCATTTTTTCAAATTCAATTCAAATAATTTTATGAAACTAATTAAAAATTAATCTCGTTGACGAGCTATGAAAATAGGTTATTAAAGTTAAAACGTTCAAATTATTGAAATATTTATATTGCCAAATTCAAATTTAAATTGATTACAATTATATAAATTTGATTAAATGATATAAAATTGATTTGACAATACATTAAAACCAATTGAAAATATAATTTAACAATATAATTTATTTAGATGAAAAAGCTATTTTTGATGAAAATCTAGGCTATTTCACTATTCATCAAAACATGAAACATTTCAAAAATATATCAGAAACTAAAATAAAGTTTATTCTTATATTAATATTTCAAGGAATTAGTTTATTTTTTCAAATAAAATTTAAAAAAGTGTCAAAAAATATATTTAAAACAAGAACTCCATCAAAAGGCGGAAAAACGTCCTTTTTTAGAAAAATACATCTTATTTGAGGGAAATTTGATTTTTTATTATATCATGTAGAGGAAAACAATAGCATGAATGTGAAACATTAGATTTAATATATTATAAATATTGTTAATATAATCCAAAATCATGATTTATTTATTTATTGGTATAAAACACACTTGTGTAGTTTTAAATATATATTTTTTCAGAAAAACAATTTCATTTATTTAAAAGTGTATTTTAATATAATTTGTACACAATTGGTCAAAGAATAAGTTATATATACATTTGTAAACCATATTTTTGAAATCCAACTAATCTGGTTCATACCCGTTATTCCAATGGATAGGTTATAGTGGGAACATTTAGATAATAATATTTAGTTTTCCATTCAAGCTCGATATGGAATATCATATATGATATAGATCATAGTGTTTATTTATTAAAATAATGGGATGTTACATTCTACAAATTTAATAAATTATGTACTCACAATTTGAACTTAAGATAAAAATCTAGGGGTTTTACTTTTCGAAATACCATTTTTGAAATTCGAAATCGGAAAAAGGATTAATAAAAATTCCACTATAAAATTGAGAATGGGAAGTACAAAGGTCACCTGAGATTTCACATACTAGGGGTCCATGTAGGAAGAAATGGGCATGCAAGATAAAAATAACTATAATGTTTTGTTGGAGAGTGATTGAGAACCTTACCACGGTAATGTTAACAACCTCAGCACCATAAATCCGTGATGGGTTGAAAGGTTATTGATTACATATTAAGAAAAGTAAATTGATAACATTTTTATTTCAATATTATTTTAATAGGATTGATTAAATATTTTACTACATGGTCTAAGAACATAAGAAAATATATTTAATTGATAAGTAGAGTTTCATCATTTAATCAATTTCCACAAAAATCTCTTATTTTTCTCCAAAAAGTTAGTATTCAAGATGAAGTTTTCATGTATTAAGAACTAGAATTAACATATATAGAATCAAATATTCCATAAAATAATAACTATCTATTTCTATATTCATGAATAATTAACCAAAAAAATTTTAGGATTACACTGGATAATTTCCCAAAACTAATTAACCTATATTTGATGAAAAAATACAATAATATCTAAATTTCAATGGTCATACCCAATGTTTGATATAGAACATTTCATAAATAAATGTCCTTAAAAATTTTCAAAATAATCCAAACTATGTTTGAAACCAAAAATCTAGACAGATTTGATCAGATGGTCTTCTAATATAAATTTTAATAATTATCTCCAAAAAACATCAATTACTCACGTAGACTTATACCAATAAGTAACTGACCTAATAATCACAAAGATACACTTACCATTTCCATTAATAAATTTAATCACCATAAATACATAATAAAATTATATATTATTTCAAATTATAATTCAACCTTTATTTTTCAAATAAAATCTCACTGTACTCTATTTACCTTAATCATAAAAGGGTTCCCAAAATATTAAACGTCTTCCAAAATAATATTAATCACTCAATAACCAAATAATTTTCCAATCCCAAGGTTACCAATTAGATATATCCTTTATTCCAAAAATAAATTTATTCCTCGTCCATGAAATCATTTAACTGCAAGGAATATTCATACTAAACAGGACTTCACTTAGGGCAGTGGTAGTGTCATGAACAGAATCTGGTTGCCACCAAAACCAGCAACAAACCTAGCTCGTGACATGACCCAATGGGTGTTCCCAATCCGCATAGGTTGGTAAAAGTGCCCGAGTATACTAAACTAAAAATTGGGAATGATTTACCCATGTTTATAAACATAAAACAATAAATGAATCCAAGAAAACAAATCTGGATTTTTCAAACCAAAAAATATTATAAAAAAATTAAGAACTAAATTACATAGTTTAAAACAACCCAAAAATACTATAAAAAAGGTAAAAACATAAAATAAACATCCCATGAACCCTCATGGAAAGAGGAACCACCATGAAGCCATCTCCACAAGACATCACCTCCCAGAACCTGCTAGAAACCCGAACCACTGGCACTATAAACTGTACCCATCATGCGACATAAAAAAATAGTCTACTTACACCCAAATATGTAATAAGTGTGTGAGACAAAGCCCAGTAGAATACCACAACTAAGAGATCCCATTCGATAAACATTCAAAAATGAAAAGAATGAATGTTTTCAATAACATGTAATTTCTAGATAAAATTTCTAAAATATGCAACTAAAAAATCAGTTTTTATGTGGGGTAATTTAAAGAATCAACACTTTTAAAATAAATTCCAAAGCTACTTAATTTTCCATCCAAGTATAACATATGATGACAGTAAGTATAAAGGATCTAATGAGCACAAGAAATAGAAAATAACCCCTTGGCACTAACTAGTTGTGGGTCCAAGGTACCTCGTATCTCAGTGAGAGTAACCATCACAAATATCTGTTCTCATGCATGATCCACTAGTAGGGAAGATAACCATAACATATTATTCCCCAATAATCACAATAATACTTTAGTTAGTGTTGTGAGCATCAATATTTCTATGTAAAACTAAGGCCAAACCCCATAGATTCACTATCATGCTAGTACACATCTACCCACCTATATACCCGAGTTTTCCCCTTGTGCTCAAAGAAGTTCATCCAGTCAAGAAACATTCTTTTCATTTGAAAATATCATTTCCACATAAAATATTCACTAAAAGGACCACATGTATACAACACAATTCACAAAAGTCCACTTTTCATTCAAATTGATTTTGAAATCCGACTCACACCAAAATAGCCCACAACACTTTTCGCTTTTTTTAACACTTCCACCAATCCATAATTTTATTTTATAAAACCATTTTATGATTTAAAACACAAATAACAGACCACTCACATGTTACATAATATCCTTTTCATAACCAAAATCCATTTTTCACATCAAACTCACACAAAACGGCCCACATAACTTTCACATCTCTTAAACACTTTAGTAAATACTTCAAACATTTTTATAAAAATTTACAAGATGGAACATATCACAAAACAAACCCTTTAACATTAAAATTTTACCATTTAAAAATATTCACACTCCAAAATTGTTTTCCAATACGGTTTCACCTCTTACATACATCGTTAAATCATTCAAATCTTTCATTAAATAATTTTAAAGATTATACCCAAACATTTCTCATAAAATCCATTTCAAAACAATATTTCAAGGAACAAATGACCCCAAAACACAACCAATGTAGAATAGTAATCCCTAGATACATTTATAAAACCACTTTCAAGTGTTATAAAACCACCTTGAATAATCCCACTAAAGATACAAATGAAAACACCCATTTTCATAAAATGATCTCAAAAAGTATAACAATGTTTTACACACCAAACCTATTAAAAAACCCCCTTCCAAGGTCCACATGACACTAAGGCATTAATAAAACATTATTTTCAGCACCTTTCAACAACTAATAAATCAATTTCAAATTTTATAAATCAACCAAAAAAGATACCACATGAGTTACATGCGAAAAGTTCATAAATTCAACAAAAATGAAATTATAAAATTAAATGATTAACCAAATCCATAAAAAACGGTTTTCTCAATACACACAACATTTAGGGAACACGAAAAATCATCAAAAAAAAAATAAAACTAACTCATAAAGTAATGACTAAACATGGAATCACCTACCTTTTGAGTCGAAACCCACAAATCCTTATGTGAAACATCCAGCACACCACTGCCACACGACAAAGAAGTGAAGAGAAACCTAAAATATCAATATTACACAAAACATACACCATTTCAAACCCTAGGTTTTAACCCTAAATCTTTTACACATTGGAACATCAAGAAAGAAGGATGAAACCCTAACGAAATAGGAGAAATGGAAGGGAGGAACACTAACTTGATGGAATCTTGAAGATCTCTCCCAAAATTCACCAGTATATGAATTTTTAAATGTCCCAAAATTTAAGGGAGTTTTGAACAAGGATGATAAGATAATGTAGGAACTAGAATAGTGCTAAAATAGTGAGAAATGATTGATCTATAAAAGAATCTATTTACCTCTTCAAATCTGGGTGATTTGAGAAATCCAGAGAAGTTGCGCCTAATTTCCCGATGAAAATGATCTCAAAAGAGGTGGTGGAGAGAATGGGAGCACTCCTTGGGTACGTGTCTTGGGTGAGAGTTAAAATCAACCAAACAAACGTAAAATATAATGAGATATTAATGACTTAAAAAATATTTTTAATACAGGAAATGAGCTTTCGGGATGGCCCAACACCTTAATAAAAAACCCAAATACATCACTATTATGGATTCCTATGGATTAAAAAATTATATGGTAATCTTAATATACTATGGGATTTTATTTTGGAAATTTAATGTGTGTAAAATGATCAAAAAATCATTTATAAAAGAAATATAAATTTGTTTTTATTCTGGAAATGGGATTACGGTTTGGCCCAAATTTTGAAAACCCACCATTTCCATCCAAATACATGGTTAACCCCCATAACAAATCAAGAATGGAAATTAAGTGAAAAATTACTTTAAAATAAGTCATGGATGTGATAGGTAGGTGTAAAAACCATTTATCCTTTCATTTGTGGGTTTAATTCCCAGGGCCTTACCAGAAATAATGGGTTATTACACATCCCACCTATTATCCTTTTTCTAAAACTATATAATTCATATAAAATTCTCTAAAAAATGATAAAATCATCAAAAATAACCATAATATGTTTTAATCTCAAAGGTTTTCTAGTATCTCTCCTTTTGCATCAGAAAAATGTAATATCCCATAATTTCCTCAAATTTAAAGATCATATATACCATAAAGGTTATCCATACCTTTATAATTATGTCCACAAAAGAAATGAAAATTATTACTCAAATGAAATTTTCACATAACAAATATATGATTTACATATAACAGACACAAAAATTCTTCTAATGTACTCCCATATTCAGAAGTGTACTAATACTTTTAAACATCTCATCACAATTAGATCTAACATAACTATTAAATTCCATTTATATAGACTTATTAATCATTCAAAATTATTCATAATAACATATCCATGATTTTACACCTTTTCCCATAATAATTATTTCCCAAAAAAAAATATGAACCATATCCTATGATTTAATAATGTTAAAACATGAACCAAAAAATAATCTTGATCATTCACAACTCATTTTTGGTTTCTACATCTTTAATTGTAATGGATTTAGGTACCTATAAACCGATATATACTTGGTCCAAATGATCCAATTAATTAGAATTATTCCAACGAAATATACGTTGATAATTACCAAACTCCAAAAATTTTAAACATTTAATTGATAAACTAAGAATAAATTCTTACCCTTTTAGGGAGTCAACTGAACACTTATTTTTTTTCATGGCATATTGTTGATTTATGACATCCTTTGACACATTTAAAATATCTTCCCATCAATTTAAGAGATTTTACAAGGTGCCTCTTTATATATAATTGACACATATGTTGTTTAATTTATTTACGTTTATGATCATTGTTACCTAAACTTACCCAAGGTTTCACCTCTCTCAAATATGATTCATTAGAAAACCCAAAATTGTTTCATAGGTTAATAACTACCACTGATAGTTGGTTTAAAATAACCATATGAGTTATTATTTCATCTCCCATTACATTCTATTTCTTATTCAGAGAGCCACTGCATTTTCCTTCACTTCCACTATCACTTTGGTGCCTGTTGGATCAAAACATTTACTAAAAGATAATGTTTAGTTTGAGAAATAAAATCATAACATACTATCTTATGAGGATGATATACACTAAAATATCCTTATTCATGTAATCTTAAACTCATTAAATGTATATAAAATAACTCTGAATATTCCTTCCAAGATAACAATTGTGGTTATATACAACTTGTAACTTATGATTAAATAACATCCAAACCTCTAAAGTTATTTAAACCATCCTTTGATACAAATTTTAAGGACCTAACCTTAAACATTACATATTATAACTTTCTTAACATGAATTAAGATTCATTAATTTTTTAGGATAATTTCGGTTTGGTGATTTATAGAATTAGGAAAGACTCTTACAACTTAAACCCATACATTACCAGTAGACACTTACACTTAATATCCATTTTTTCCACCAAATAAAGGTATTTATCATAAACCATAGTTTTTTAATGAAAAAATGTTATTGTTTACTCCTTGATCTCATCCTTTTTCCTACTCACACTTAAACACAATGAAAAACATTTTAAAACATTGAATGATCACAAAAATCTTAATAACATACATTAAAAGAATGAAAGAAACAATTCGACAATTAATACTTATAAAATCATTAATTTTTTTCCAAAGCTATACTTTTCTCCCCTAAAACATAAGGTCTTTTTCTTACCTCATGAAATCATAAGTTTCTTATAAAAAAATATAAAACCCAAATCATAATGGTATATTGAGTCCTTATTTCCATATAAATATTAATTTTTCTATAGATTTTACAACTACGTAGGGAGTAACCTTTATGGTTACATTTAGAATAATCATAGTAGTATGTTCCCTTAATCTCTTAGGAGAAACCCTTCTAGTTAACTATATATAATTACCCAATTAACAGGAGGTATATAATGAGATCATACACCCTCATTTTATCATAGAAACATTCATACTCCTAAAAAATTACCAAGAACGATAACATAAGCGTAAAACATAATGAAAAATTAACTACTTTATAAACCTAAAAACGTTTATTTTGAAAATAAAATTTTACAATAGTAATGGAAACTTCCAAAAATAAAAGGTTCATGAAATTTTGAAATTAAGTTGTTGGGAAAAAATCCTTCAAGGTCTTCCTTTGGAATATTTTGGGTGTAATTAAGTTTGTTGACAAAGCCAGATGACTACAAATGAGTATGGATTGTGTTTTACAAAGACAATTTTTTAAGGTAGCACAATATCCCAGTGTTTTCCAAATATTGAGGTCTCAAAATTAGGCAATTGATGTTGGAAAAGGAAGGATTTCTTTATAGGAGTGAACTGTATGAAGAATATTGAAGAAAATAGAGAAAGGATGAGAACCGTGTACCACAATTCATGGGCCACATACCATGTTTTGGGAACGGTACGAGGAGTGATAGGAATGGTACATGAGAGCGATTTTCAAAACTAGAAACAATCACGACAATGGTTCATGGGGGAAGGCAATATAGTACGCGGATTGATTGTCCTCGGAAGAGGGGATTAGTCGCGTTAGAGTAAATGAAGTACGTAGACTGCGTATGAAAAATAGTTCGTGGGGGGCTTGCAGTTTGCGATGACAGAAGAATCGTTAAGCAGTGGAGGCTGGTTTGAAGATTTGGTAAATATTGGATTAGAGGTTTTTGTGGATATCTTTTCCTTTATATGAATTTATAATCCCACCAATTATAGCAGAGATATAATATCATTAGAGAACATCTTTGGATCGGAGATTTTGGAAAATTCCAAAGGTGGTTCGCGAGGGATAATCCCGCAAAGGCTAGAGTGGTTCACGCAGAAGAATCTCTGCCAAAGGTTTTAAGAAAAAATCTGTATTTGCTGGAGAATTGATATGCATAGGATGTTTCTTTGGTATGTGATAGAGTGAATTCTGTAAGCGGTACATGGAGAAAGATCTTCAGTACACGGAAGCGAAGGCAGTTCGCGAACAATGAATAGTTTGCAGACAGAGGTTGATTTGCAGAGGAGGTTCACATAATCAGTATGCGGTAGTGGTACGCGATCGCAATGGACTAAGCAGTCCATGGATGAAGGGTGGTTTACAGCAGTGGAAGCAGTACATGGAGGAGGTGTTCCACATACCAAACCTGATAATCAGTACGTGGGAGAGGAAGGTGGTTTTCAATTTGCACAGGGATGCATGGTAAAGCATCAATTTAGTTTTATAACGTATTTTCTAGTACAAAAAAGTCCCTTAGAAGGTGAAATTCATCAACGGGTGAAAAAGTAACTTCAACAGAGCATCTACATATTATTAAGGATGCAGGAATTCATGAAAATGAAGGGACCTACATGTCCATAAACTGTGATTGACCTAAATGTCTATAAGCTGTGAGTGGATTCAATTCCAAGAGCAGTGAGGGAAGGAATTGTAATACAGTGACCCTTTCTACCGGTAGTGAGCCTGAGAAAGAGGCATAGGGAGTGACACTTGGGAATGAAGTGAGGAGACCCTAAACATTGTAATGGTAGTGAGCATGGGCATAGAATATCTAGCCTGAAATTTGTACTCATTATTGGAATAGAGCCTTAGTGAATTTGGTACATTGTCACATTGTCGTTTTATGCTCCTTGGATGTACCCCTGTATGGTTGAACTAACTAAAAATCATTTTGTTCAATGCATGATTTCATATCGGTTTATATATTGCTACTAGAGGAATATAGAATTGAGTTTTTTCTAAAAATGAAACATGATCAAAATGGGAAAAAGTTTTAATCATCTATACCCTAATTCATCCCTCTCAGGGTATTCGACCTAGTGGAACTAAAAATAGGTATAAGAGAGAATGATTGAAAGTTATTGGTTATCTATAAAGAAGAATAAATGGAGGTGTTCAATCATAATGGAAATCAGATTTTTGACTGAAATAATTTTAAACTATAAAAAAATTTGATGCATCACTACTTCTGATTAATAGGTATGGATGTCTTCACACCATCCATGAATGGTATATCAACTTACATTTATAGTGGTTCTCTATCAGAAGCTGAATGAATGGAATTGGATGCTGATGCTAAAGGGATCAATGGTTTAGGGGGATCCCTATCAAATTCAATTTATATGAATGTGATGTCCTGTAAAACATCACATGCAATGTGGGGAAAATTGTTAAACATTTATGAGGGTGGCACAAAAGTCCAGGAATCAAATATGCAGGTTCAATGGAACAAGTATGAGGATATCAGAATGACTCCCAATGGGACTGTTTATGCCTTATTCGATAGGATAAATATTATTTTGAAAGACATACGGGGTATTGAACAATTCATTGATGATATAACGATTGTGAAACGAATCTTGAGAAAACATCCACCGCGGTTCAATCCGTAAGTTTCAATTTTGGTAGACAAAGGCCCAAAAGTGGTGAAACTAGATAACTTACACAATACCCTTGTATCATATGAAATCGGAAACGATGATAATGATGCAGGGTAAAAAGGAAAAGCTAAGGATGTGGTATTCAAGGCCCTAAAGAATATCTCTATTAAATTATTCGAGGAGAACAATATTGATGATGTAATGTCATTTATCTCCTCTAATATGAAAAGGGGAAAAGGGAGGTTCATAGGTAAACTTACATTTTTCATGCTTTCGATGCAAAAATATTAGGCATTTTGAAGCAAAGTGTCCTAAGAATATTGATGATGAAAATGAAGAAAATGATGAAATTACCCAAAATAAGTATTTATCAAATGAGAAATGGAGGAGAAGTACTAGGAGAATGTTCATCAAAAAGAAGAATATGCTTTCAAGATAAGATAAAAGTTCTGAAGAATATGAGGCAGAAAAGTTGGAGGACTAAAAAGATCATAAAGTAGATGCTTGGGTTGTATTTACTAGATATTCAGTAACAAGGGAAGAAAGTGACAATGAAGAAGGAGAAACTGAAGGAAGAGTTGTTCTTCTGGTTTAATTAGACGCTTCCCTTGAAGAGGTAAATAATTTTAGAGCCAAAAGAAAGAAATCTAACAAAGTTGTTCGTGATGCCAAACTCTTTATACAATAGTAGGAAGAAGAGAATTCTGAGCAGAATGAAGAAATTGAAAACGTAGGTCTTCAATGCCAGAAATATCCGAAAATGTTTTTGAGCGAAAACTCAAAATCAAAGAATAAAAAATTGAAATTAGTAGTTTGAATAAAACTGGAAAAGGTAAAATCAATCATATAGAAGTAATATAAGAATAATATGTCATTTTGGGACAAAAAATTGAAGATTGAGAGAAACTTCTAAGAAAGACGATCATACAGGAAATGGTGAAGATGAGATTTGAGCCGGATTGTCCATTAGAACAGTAGAAAAAAACCACTCTGATTGATAAGGATTGTATGGGGCTTGATCTAAAATAGAAAGAAATCATGGTTCAAGTCAAACCTCAAGATCCTGGTCCAAGATTGAAGATTCATTTGGGTAGGAAGTAGAATCAGAAGATTCAGATAACCCAATGCACAACTAGTGATGCGTCATTTCCACATAGCAATGTACTTCACATAATATGCTATTGTTGTGGTAGTATGGGATGCTCTCATAATGTATGTTCGAAAGAAAAAAAGAACCAAAGGGAAAAAAGACTAACATAGGTGGTTGTATAGAGCTCAAAATTTTATTTCATCATTTGATAGTAATTGTTTCAGGTGTAAATGACTTGGACATATGGAAAGATATTGCACATCAACAATACAAAGTAATCTGTTGAGGTAGACAAAATTTGTTCCTAAGAAGTATCCAAAAGTATCTTCAAGTGAGTTGAGAATTCAAAATCTATTTTCCTCTATACAGGTTAAACCTGAACCATTATATGCTAAGGATTATTAATATTATCATTCCATGTAGGGTATGAATTCAAAGGCTTGGTTCAAAAAGAAATGGGCCAAGCAGGTCGTGGTTTCAGAAATTGTGTTCAAGGCATCATATCGCATGGGGATACAAATAATTGATAGTGGATGAACTACCTATATGATGGGAAATTAGAATCTAGTGACTGGAATCAGTTATGATAAAGAAGGTATTGTATGATTCATTAATGATGAGGGATAGAAATTTATTGGTTCAGGAAAATCCAAGTTTGGAGGAAAAGACATGAGACAAGCCGATGTCTTGGTTATTGAGGGGCTTAGTCAGCACATTCTTAGTGTTTTTCAATCGTGTGACTCAGGACATTCCATATGTTTTTTGAAGAAATTATGTATCATCAAGGCAAAGTATAGTGATGTTGTGTTACAAGGAAAGCGTATGAAATGGAATCTCTATAACATAAGTGGAGAAGAAGATATGTGATTTTTGTCCATGGATGAAGACAACAAGTTCTCGAATAAGCGTCTTGGCCACATAAGCCAAGGTTCCTTATAGGATCTGGGGAAATATGATACAACTCAAAATATCCCAATATTATCACATTATCTTACTCATACATGTGATACATGAAAATAGGGATAGATCATTCAAATGACACATAAGTAGAAGGAGAAAAAGTCAATGAGACTGGTTGAGTTGGTGCATATTGATATGTGTGGGCCAATTTCTCCAAGGGCAGTAGATAGGAGGATATATTATTTTCTCTTCTTTGATAGCTATAGAAGAATGGAATGGGTATCAATAATCATCCACAAGTATAATGTGTTCAATTATATTATAAGATTTGGACGGTAGTGTGAAAAGATGCTTGGTCAGAAAATCTAGACAATTCAAACAGTTAATGGAACATTCTTCAAAAATAGTCAAATGGATGATTATCTCCAGAAACAAGGGATACAACATCATGTTTCAGTAGTAAGAACTCCATAGAATAATGGAGTAGTTTAGAGATTAAATTGGATTGTCATCAGCATGTCCAGAATGATGCTCATTGAGAAAGTCCTTCAAAAAAAATTTGGAATGAAGTAGTGATGATAGCAGTATTAACATAAAATCAAGCTTTACATTTTTCAAAATAGAAGAAGAATCCATAAAAATTATGGTATGTAAATAATCCATCATAAAAGTACTTTTGAATATTCATAAGTAAATGTGTCATTCTCAGTGAGGAGAAACATCAAGAGTTTGAATCCCATGGGGATGCAGGGATATTTCTTGGATACTCAAAGAAAGGAAAAGTATAAAAATTCTTTAATAAGAAGCTGTGAAAGAAAGTTGAATGTTATGATGTGACTATAGTAAAGAATGAACATAATATTCAGTAAATACATGATCAGACATAGGAGGATAGTGATAAAGAGACAAGAAGATCAGGAGATGCTCCCGCTCTAGTGATTGATTCATAAGAAGACTCAGATGATGAGAATAATTTACTGTCTTCCCAGAGACCATCAAGAAGAGAAGAAATTGATAGGCAAATCATAATTGGTGATTAGATAGAACCAGTGATGATAAGAAGGATGAATTATCTACAAAATGCATCATACTTATCACATGTTGATCCTAAATTCATTGATGATGAAACTGGAGATGAGAATTAGGTTTAGATAATGAAAGAAGATCTTGACCAAAATTGAGAAGAATATAATGTGCGAAATTGATTTCAGACTAGAATATAAGAATGGCATTGTGACAAAATGTGTCATTCACAACAAAATGAATGAGGATGGTGTTGTGATTCGAAACAAAGAACGACTTGTGTGAAAGGTGTACTCTTATATAGAGGGTATTGATGTTTAAGAGTTGTTTTCACCCATTGAGAGTCTATAAAGAATTAGATTATTCTTGGCTATAATAGTGCAACAAAAGATTAATTTTTTCCATATGGATGTCAAGAAAAAATTTCTAAATGGGGTTATAGAAGAAGAAGTCTACATTTAGAAACCTTATGGTTTTCTCATTCCTAAAGATGATAACAGAGTCATTCTACTGGAGAAGACTTTATATGTTTTGAAGCAAGCACCAAGATCATGGTATTCAAGGGTTGATCACTTTCTATAGAAGCTCAGTGTCTATTGTGGTGGAGTTGATTACAATCAATATTTCAAAAAAAGGAAATAGTAAAAGGATAATGGTGCTAGTTTATGTCGATGACATAATCATTGGTGGATTAGAGGATTCAAAATGTAGATAGTTTTCTGAATTCATAAAAAGCAATTTTGAAATGTCGATGATTGGTGAGCTGAAAATTTTTCTGGCTTACAGGTGACACATTGAAGAAATGAATCTTTTATTTCCCAATCTAAATATTCTAAGGAGGTTTTGAGAATATATGGAATGGATAATTCCAAATTGATGAAATAGTTGGTTGTTACCCAACTAAAACTATCACGAGATGATGAAGGAAAGATAGTTAATATCACAGAATATAGGAAAATCACTGGAAGTCTATTATACCTGACAATGACAAGTCGAAGTATCATATTTTCCACATTCCAAGCACCAAGGTATCAAAGAAATCCCAAAGATAACCACATGATTTTAGTAAGTATAATTATTCAGTATATCAAAGGTACAATGGATTTTGGCCTAATGTATAATGAAAAATATCAGCTATAGTTATTGGGATATACAGATGCGGATTGGGCCAGTTTAGCAGATGATAGGAATTTAATATCATGAGGTGACTTTTACCATGGATTGTTGTTTATTTGATGGTTAATCAATAAAAAAGATTCATTTAATTAAGAAATGTAGAATTGGAATACATTGGGGAAATGTAATCTTGTAGGAAACTATTATGGATACAGTATAAACTTGAAGATATGGGAATTGAAGTGAAATCTCTGATCAGAATCCATTGTGACAATTCAAGTGCTATTAATATTAGAAGAAATCCGGTCCATCACTCATGGAAAAATCTTATTGAAATAAAATAGAAATTTTTAAAGGGGAAGGTGGAGAAAGGGATTGTGAAGTTAGAGTATGTGCCTATAGAACAACAGGTTGCAGACATTCAGATAAAGGCCTTACCCAAAGAAGCATTTGAAAGGAATCGACAGGTTGTGGGAGTCCATTTGACTTACTTCACTTAAAAAGTGTGGATGTCAGTCCATCTCTCCCCAAGGTATGATGTGTATTTCCATAATGTGTTGATATGTTTTCTTTACCCTATTAAAAACAACATTGATGTCCCCTTCAGGTCCATTGAAAAAGGGAGAGTAAGTGTGACTATTTCTGTGGAAAGAAAATACATGGGGTGAATCTGTTAAATAGAGAAGAAAGAAAGAGGAATATGAAGCTGAGAGGAATTTGTTTGGAAGTTATATAAGGTAGGGGAGAAATAAATCTAATTATTCAAGAAGTTATCAATCAATGATTAGATATCATTACGGCTAAGGTTAGTGATGAAATAAATTCATTGGTATCCATGTATTAGTACGGGATGAAAAATTGGTCATTAGAAATGAAGTGATTCATTGATGTAATTTTTATTATACTCATGTTTCTCATGTAGGGAATGGCTCATGAGGGATTAGAGTATGTGTTGAGTAAATACATGATCATTATCTTAATCGCATGAGGTGAATGATCATTGAAGATGGAAGAAGCATTATCGAGATATAAAAATGGAAATAATTTTTTTGAGATGATTTGTAAAAAAACCCAAAGGGAGGTATTCATGGGAAAAAAATCCCACAGTGTGTCCCTTCAGAATATTTTTGGTGTAATTGTGTTTGTTGATATATCCAGATGACTGCAAATGAGTATGGATGGTGTTTTCTGAAGACATGTTTTTAAAGTGGCACAGTTTCCTGGTGTTTGTCAAATTTTTGGGTCTCAAAATTGGAATTTTGATGTCGGAAAATGAAGGATTTCTTCATAGGAGTGAACTTTATGAAGAACATTGATGAAAAGTTGTAAAGGATGAGAACTGCCTACCATAATTCATGTGTCATGTACTATGTTCTGATAATGGTACACAGAGCGCTGGGAACAGTCTGTAGGAGCGATTCACGAAACACGAAACAGTCATGACAATGGTTCGCTGCAGAAGGCAATGCTATATGTGGATGGATTTTAGTCAATGGAAGGGATCGACCGTGTAAGATAAAAGGTAGTACACTAACCACATATGAAACATGGTTTGTGGGTGGCTTGCGGTTCGATATTCTAGAAGAATCGGTAAGCGGTGGAGGCTGGGTTAAAGATTTTGAAAATCATGGATTAGAGGTTTTTGTAGATATATTTGCCTATATAAGAATTTCTAATCCCATAGATTACAGTGGAGATAAATTATCATTAGAGAACATCTTTTGATCTTGGTTTTTTGAAAATTCTGAAGGTGGTTTGTGATGGATAATCCCGTGAAGGCTAGAGTGGTTCGCATAGAAACATATCTGCCAAAGGATTTGAGTGAAAAACTGTATCCTTTTAATACATGGAACGCAGAGGATGAGTCTCTGTTATGTGAGGGTGTGAATTCCGTAAGTGGTAAGTGGATGAAGATCTCTGTTATGTTGAAGCGAAGGAAGTCCGTGAATAGAGAACATTTCTCAGACAGAGGGTGATTCGCAAAGGAGGTTCACAGAATCATTATGCGGTAGCGGTACGTGATCACGAATGTGGAGGTAGTCCGCAGACGAAGGGCGGTTCACAGCAACGACAACATTACGTGAAGGAGGTGTTCTGCATACCAAAATCAGTACTCAGTATGAGGTAGAGGAAGGTGGTTCACAATTTTCATAGGAAATCTTGTGAATTCTTACATTCATTTTTTGAAAGTATTTTCCAATCCTTAATAGTACTCGGGAAGGTGGAATTCATCTGCGTGTGAAAAATGAACTTCAAAAGAGAATCTACCTATAATTAAAGATGTAGGTATTCATGAAAATGAAGGGACCAACATGTACTTAAATTGTGATTGACCTACAAGTCTATAAATTATGAGTGGATTATTTTCCAAGATTAGTTAGTGAAGGAAGAGGAAGATGGTGACCCTTTCCACCAGTAGTGATCTAGAGAAAGAGGCATAGGGAGTGACCTTTGGGAATGCAGTGAGTAGAACCTAAAACTTGTAAAGGTAGTGAGCTTAGACATAAAATATCTAGCCCAAACATTGTACTCATTATTGGTAGTGAGCCTTAGTAAATTTGTTACATCAGCACATTGTTACTGTATGCTACATGGACGTTGCCCAATGTGGGTGAACCAAGTAAAAATCGCTTTATCGTGTGCATGATTTCATATCAGTTCGTATATTTCTACTTGAGGGAGATAGAATTTAACTTTGTCCAATAAGGAAACAAGATCCAAAAGAGAGAAATTTTAAACCTACCATACCCTAATTCACCCTCCCTATCAAGGTATTTGACCTAGTGTACTTAACATAAGTTCATGTTATATATGTTAATAAAACATTATTTTCATCTTTTGTAAAAATAGTTGAAAGAGTATCTTTAAAATATTTTTTTAGATTAAAGTCACTTAACTTTAGTTTGACTTTTTTATGTACATCCATTACCCTTGTGATTAATAAAATTTGGTCAATTTTACTTTTTAATCAAACCATTATGTAAGGTTATAAAAAATTAACTACTTTATAAACATGGAGATGGTAGGTTGTATGTAGAGATGATTAACATTTCCATTTTTCAATGAAAATTATAGAAAGAAGTTAAGAATCATTTTATATTTACACAATGGTAAAAATATCAGTAATATTATATTAATAATTTAAAAATACTTATATATATATATATCATCCTTGTGATTCGGTGATGAAAAATGAATCACATAACTTCGTGGAGGTGACAGTTCAAATGTACACACGAACAATGTTGTCATTTTTATTTCCATGGAAAGGTAAGAATATAAATGATATATTATTAAATCAAAATGATAAATAATTCATGAATATGATATATTAAAATTAATTCCATCATTATTACCATTTTTTATACATGATGATGGAAAATGAATTATTTTGGTTCATGGGGTGGTTGTCCACCGTAGTCTCCAATAATTAATTCTTTTCCCATTTGATAACTATGGAGATGGGTTTAGGTGATGATATTAACATAATATCATCTCAGTATATTGATGATATTAGAGTTATTATTTCATCATGGTTTAAAAATATTTGAAGGATGTTGAAGATGAAATAGAACATAAACACCTAATTAAAAAAGATATTTTTTCTTCATAAAATATTCTTTTCTTAATACCACAAGACCACTAAGTGTCACAAACCAACCTGAGTTGATCCTGAACTAGTCACCTGAGTTGGTTAGATACATGGAACAATAGGTTCTTCTGATCCTCCTGGGATTGAAACTTGTGTTGGGGAATCAATTAAGAATCCAAGGGAATGATTTCTCCAAATATAAATAAATAGAGCAGTGGAAGAAAAAAGAGTTTCCCAATATAAATAAATATCCAAACCTGACATCATTTATACATAAACTAAAAATAAAACCAAAGCCGATAAAAAAACCCAATGATCCAAATAACCATAGGGTATCCATTTGACCTCTATGAATACTCACTAATATCAAAACCAACTATGTCCTTTGAAGATTAAAACCACTTTTGAAATTACCCTAATAGCCATAAATAAAATGAACTATAGGCATGAGTACTGAAATATAGTAGGTGTGCTATAAAATCTATTCCCAATTCAAATACATTAATTAAAAGAAACATGAACTTATATTTTCAAATACATCATATTAAATTATGATCTTCCACAAATTTTTCCTTTAAAAAATAAATAGGGTTCATTTCCCATTTTATAGTCAAATCAATATTCCTTTACAAGAATCAGATGTTAAAATTTTTTAGGATCAAAAATAGTTTTTAGTTAAGAAAAGGGTATAATGGATTGTAAAAAATTTGCTAAACATTTTCCATAAACCTTTAAAAAACAAATCATTATTTTTCAGAACAATTACCCCACACAAGAGAGAAAACCCAATGATCACATAATAAATGAAATGGAAACTATCACACAAGAGTAACAAACTAAAAATGAATCTAAATCTTCAACCATAGATAAGTCAGTGTCAAAGGTCACACAAAAAACATAAGAGTACACTAGAATAATATTGAATATACAATACATCATGAATCATACTGAATTAATTCCTCACCTGATGACCTAATTCTCCCCCACACTCTCAATCAAACCATATTAGATCTGATCAAGAGGAACTTTCCCATAAAAAAATATAAATTAAAACCCATGCTTTGGGCCATTCGCTAGAGGGAAATCCTAAGATGGTGCAACAACCGTTCACCAAAAATCTACTACTTATGCTAGGTTACCATGTTAAGACTAAAGTGGGGGTGAGCCAACAATTCCAAATCTTCATCCAATCACATGTACATATATTACACACAAGCAATTTACATAACAAGTTACCCTTGAGTCACCCCAATGACCAATATCTTGCATTTAAACCATTCAATCACAAGGGATCCTCTCAGTATGGGCCTCCCTCAACAATCAACATAACCATGGAAAGAAAATCATCCAAGGAGAGTTTTCAAAACAAAAAAATTTCACAAAATTTCCAAATGGGACTCAAAACCCCTTTGAGATATCAACCATTTACCAAAGGAAACCAATACATTTTTATCCAATGGAAAAAAAATTCAATGTAAAAAAGAGACACCACTTTCACTTCCAAAACCATATATAAATCTATTTTAGAAATCCAAACCACCATTTTAGATTCCAAAAGTACATTTATAAAGCTAAATCATTCTTTAAAAACCATATTTTATTTAAGAGATCCAATTTAAAAATTTAGCAAACACTTATTGAGAACAAATCAAAAAGAAACACCATATACATAAAGAAAATAATATATCCACCTCATTTTAGATAAAAAAATTATTCTAAAAATCATAGATCACTAATTAAAATCCATGGAATGTGTAAAAATCTTACTACCAATGATTTATATATTTAAAGGATACGTGAAAAGGGAAAAATGCCACAAATAACATGCGCTTCAACAATTCTATAGAGAAACAACTCCAGGATGGTTCCAAGAGGAAATAGAAACCAAATGATACTCTAGGAAGACAAAAATGCAACCAAAGATAAGGTAAAAGTGAACCCTTGATCTACAAGTCCATGGAAGAATATAAACTCAAATGAAAATGGTAGAAAAATGAAGAGGTAGAAGAGAAGGGGAGAATACCATGAGAAATCACCCCAAAACCATTAAAGAGAAATAGATCCACACCATAGGAGATGATATGGGGCATGGAGAATGAGTGAGGGGCTTCATTTATGTATCATTAAGGAGGAGAAGAGAAAATGGTGTGTTTTAGGGTTAAAATCAAAAGTGGGTATAAGAGGAAATCCAAATTTTTAATGAGATAGGAAAGTCACACGGTTAGCCCAAATGGTTTTATAAACTTTGAGGAGACAGTTTGTCCATCAATATCTAAGAGGAACATGCCTCACATTTAGCTCAAATAGTTTTCCAAACTGTGCACAAACTATGTTGTTTCCACTACCAAAATAATCTTTTTCTACATGCTTTCCTGGGCGAGGGTAAACAATTTCCTCTAGTTGTGTTCCCACTGTGTTTTACTTGTTGTCATGTCTAAAATCCCCAATATTTCACAAAAAATAATAGATAAACTTTTTAAGAAACACGAGACAAAAAATAAACAAAGGAATACCTAAATATAACTATCATGGACATAGAAATTTTCCCGATCATTATGCTTTCTACCCCCAAAAAGATGAAAAATCATTAGTTTATTGATCAATGAAAAAGGTTCACACACTCTCATGATTAGATTCCCCAAACTAAAAATCTCCTCAACGACAACGAAAACAAAAAACATGCACCTCTACCCAAAACAATCCAATAGACCCCAATCCACTTCTCATGAAATTATGGAAAGCATTTGACCTGAAGGCAAACACCTCACCCCACCCAATACCACCAGGCCTTCCCCATGGGCCCCAACATTCACCCATGAGAGGAGAAAGAAGGAATGACATGAATGGAAAAAAATATTAACTATATTAAGAACCCGAGGCTGAAATAGACACCCCTCCATTAAAAACCAACTAGTACTGACTGACTAGGAAAAACCCACACAGACCAAATCACACCACATATATAAAACCCCCACCCCAAAG
Source organism: Viscum album (assembly GCA_963277665.1). Classification (NCBI taxonomy): domain Eukaryota; kingdom Viridiplantae; phylum Streptophyta; class Magnoliopsida; order Santalales; family Viscaceae; genus Viscum; species Viscum album. The sequence goes on along the minus strand of OY728121.1, from coordinate 1,397,373,425 downwards.
GGGGGTGGGAAATGAAATAAAAACCAAGCCAAGTAGAAAATCAATCCATCGGTCATCCTCTCCACAAGCACAACCATTCCCAAATGAGAAAAAACCAAAATTGAAAACTGAATCCAAAAGGCTAACCCCCAGAGAAAAAAATTATAGATTCAAATATGAAGAGGTAAAACTATTGGAATTTCAAGAAAAAAGGCCACGACCCCTTTATAAAACCAAATAATAACTTTCATACCATAAGGACCATAATGATGAAACCAAGCCTATATCCTTTTTCCACAAAAAAAATCTTCGAAGACGAATAGTCTAAAATTGTGAAGCTTAAACTATCATCTTTGTAGTACTGAAGACAGAAACTTGACCAAGGTTCCAACACCATTGAGATTTCTTATTGGGCACAATATTCACTCTAAGGATTATGTATGGGGCCTTGATTTATTAAATAAAACACTTCCTCATTTTCAGGATTTTATAATTTGTGATAAAAACTCTTTATTCTTCTTCCACGAGTGGCCACATAGAACCCCGGGTAGAACCAAAAGAACACGACACACCACGAGAGTCACATCTCTCCAACATGAAACATTAACCAAGACCAGTATGTATAAGATTCACACACATCATCCTATTTCACAGAAACAATAATCGATAAGGACAAGATACTTACAAAACACTCATCGAGATAAAATGGAAAAAATCCATATCATGCAAAAGAAAAAAAAACTTCCATTAAAAAAGAATTCCTCAGAAATTTAGAGACATCCAATTTTACATCTTAAATAAAATTAAACACCACAAAATGGAACCAGACAGAAACTATATGAAAAAAATAATAATTACATAGAGAGGGACTTAAACTGAGCTCGAAATAACACCATATTACTGCAAATGGGTTGTTTTTTTCAAGGGGGTATATCTGGATTCATACCGCTTCCTCAAAACAGCCCAAAAAAACTGTTTCAACTTACCTAGATATCCAAAAACACAGTAGCTATTTGTATCATTAGAACATAATAAATTCTTATTCCAAGGCTTTCCACACTAAGGACACACTGTGATCCTATACACAAAGGAAGTTGAGGAAATATCAAGATGCCTTTTAATGCCACAAACATCCCCAAAAATATCAGACCATTCCCACATATCCATAGTATAATTCTATTAACTGCATCCAGATACAGGAGGAAGGGTTTCCATGTCTATAAATCATAAAAACACCACTTCAACACAAAAAACATATCTTACAACATCAAAAATGTGGATAAAATGAACTCCAACACCTTCAAATAGAGATTAGAATGAAGATTGTTCTCAAAATTTTGATCCATCAAGGAATAATTCATATTCCATTACAAAATTTAATGAACTAGATCCAAAAATCGAATAAGAACTCCAACACTAATCTGTCACCCTATCATAGACAACACATCTCCATTCCCTTCCTCAACTTCACTACCTTAGAGAAATACTTCTAAATGAATGAAGCCCAGATGAACTCCAAGGTAAGATCATTCAATGGTTTGGTTTGATAGACCTACTTAAACAACATCCACCTTAGTCTTTCAAGAAAAAACATAGTGAACTATACCATTTAAGACCAAGGAAACCCAAGGAAAAAGATGTTTAATTCAATTTTCTACATCCACTATTCAAAATCGAAAGGATCCACTTGACCATAAAAGGGAGGAGGATTCAACTTCAAAAATTCAATAAGGAAGTCCACGGTTTGATCAACTGGAGGGTCCAATAATTGTGAAAAACCCATATCTGCTCTAGAAATATCCATTGATTATTAGGTTTGGATATACACTAAGAAATAAGAAAACATCAAACTAAATTAAAACCCACTCAAAAAAATTAATTCTTAAACTCAAATCGCCAAATAATAAAAAACGCACCAAAAAACCACTGGTTTTCAAATCATCACAATTTTCCTCTTGAAAATACTTTTGAATGAAAAAAAACAAGGTGTGTCACACAGTCACCGGTGGTATTCCATGGAGAATCACACATGAACATTCCCATACCACCCTAGGTACTAATCAACTCATTCCAATATAGGAACTCATCCTCCCATGTCATCATCATTCCACTTTCCCAAACATATACATGCATGTGAGTACCCATGGAAATACCAAAGGTCAAAACAAAACATTCCCATTTTGTAGACTAATTTTCATATTCTCAATCGACATCTATTTTTTAAATTCAAGAAACATTTCAAAATATCACTAAACATCTAGTAAATTTCTTTTTTTAAACTCCACGCACCAGTATATTTTATCCTTCTCAAAATAAAATCCCATGTTTTCCATCCAAAAATCCAATTAATCACATTCGAAACATTTCTAACAGCTCAAAAAATTTAATTCTATCAAAAATCAATTAATTAAAAACATATTTATTATCATTTAATGAAAATTTCCAAAATCTATTTACAATAATATTTCTCTTATAGAAAATGGATTACGACAATCCACAGGTTTTGACTATAAAAATTTAATATTAGCAAACCACTCGCTATTTTTCATAAAAAATCCTATGGAAATAAATTTTTAAATAATTTCTTCGATATGATTTTAAAAATATTTTCCCATAATCTGTAAACCAAACCATTATCAACTTAAATATTGTTTTTTATAATTAAAAAACAATGGTTTAAAAAAATTCGGAATCAAGGAAGACCCCAAAAAACTTAAAAGGGGAATCTAGTGTTGATGGGTGACTTGGATATATGGTTTGAGGTCATATTACAATCACACCACCATCAAAAACAGTATTTCAGAATCTTATCTGTAGTTCCAAGATGATTTCTAAGACATATGGGCTCATCGAGACCACTGACCTAACTCCCATTACATATCCAAAACATCAAACAACCTATAAGAAGAAAAGAAACCAAACAAACTCCAACATCCCATGGTAACCCAAAGTTTTACAAAGAAAGAATTGCCCAGACAATCCCTCATTCCTACACCATATGTATTGAACGTCCTACTCCATTTACAATGAAATTATGAATAACAAAGTGTTCAATGAAAGGCATGCCCTCTAAATAAACTACCTCATCACATACCATTTTTTCACGAACCAACATGAGTTGACCCCAAACTGATCACTCGTGTTGGCCAAAGACAAGGACCAAGAGGCATTACCATTCATTCTGGGTTGGAAACTAGTGTTGGGTAATCAACAAATAATCAATGATATTGATATCTCCCAACATTAATAAATAGGAAAACTGAAACAAATAGAGGACCCCAATAGATATAAATATCCAAATTGAACATCATTTATACATAAACTGAAAATACAACCAAATAAAAACTAAAAAAATCCAACTAAACTTAACAAGCACAAAGTCCCTTTGTGACCCTGAGGGTTACTCCCCAATATAAAAATCAACCATCACCCACAGTGATCAAAAAAAATCTAGAAGCTTCACAAAGAAAAATAAAATATAAAATAACTATAGATGTGATTATTAAAACATAATAGGAATACCAAAAAAATATCTTTATTTCACATCCATTAAATAATAGAAACAACAACATCAGGTTTGAAACACAAAATATTAATATATGTTATTCCACAAATTTTTCCTATAAAGAAAACCATGATTAATTTCCCTTTTTTACATTCAAATCCAAATTCCTTTCTAATATGCATAAATTAATATTTTTGGGGACCAAAAAGATGTTTTGAACTAGCAAACCAGATAAGAGAGTATAAAACATTTTCCAAACATTTTCTATAAACCTTTGAAAACCAATTCATTAATTTTCAAAATAAGTACACCACAAAATATAGCAAAAACACTGACACATAATATGGGTAATGGAAAATATCACAAAAGAGTTACTAAACAATTTATGTATCTCAATAATTATTCTTAGATAAATATGTTCTAAATAATGTGGGAAAACCAACGAGATCAGGGGAATAATCTAGAACAAACTTTACATCCTAACTCATCCTCAAGGCATGCCTCACCCGATTAAATCATTATCACCCACATGCTTGATCACACCCTACCTAGTCTGACCGAGGGGTACTTTCCCAAAGAAATAAAAATAAAACAATAACCAAAATGATGGAACTATCTAGATAAAAATACTAAGCAGTTTCAGAAACCATTCAACAAAAATATGTTAGCCTTTTCAGGTTCCCGTGTTAAAACCAAATTGTGGGTGAGCCAATAATTCCAAACAAGTAGCAAATCACAAGCACATATATCACACACCAACAACTCACATAATAATTCACCACCTGATCCACCCTAAGAACTGATACCTTTCCTTTAAACCATTAAATCATAAGGGAGCCTATCAGTGTGGTCATCCCACAACAATCAACATAATGAAGAAAATATAATCCTAAAAATAGAGTTTTCAATAAATTGAATTTAAAAAAATTGGCAAATAGGCCTCAAACACCCTTTGAAAAATAAAATGTTTCTATAATGAAACCAACACATTACTATAATATGTCAAAAAAAATTCAAAGAACTAAATGACAACCACTTTAATGTCCAAATACATTTATAAATCCATTAAAATAATCATAAAAAACATTTTAGAATACACAAATACATTTACAAATCCAATCCATTATTTAATAACCATATTCCACTTGAAAAAGATAACCATGAAATTTATAAAACAATTTTTGTGAACAAATCCAAAAATAAACAACATATACATTAAAATATTTAATAGAACCACCTAATTTGGTATTATATAATTATTCTAAAAATCATAAATCACAAATTAACATCCAAAGAAGATGCTAATAGTAAGAACACAATGATTATTATATTTAAATAACAAGTGAAAAGGGTAACCTACCAAAAATAATATGAACTAAACAATGCGAACCAAAAACAACTCTCTGAAGGATCCAAGAGGCCAGAGAAACAAAGAGAAACCATAAGAAGACAAAACCCCCCAAGAAGGTAGATGGAGAATATAAGAGATGGATACCTTGATAAATCTCCCAAAAACCATGAATGAACCCTATATACGCAACTTTTGAAAGGATATGAGGATTTAAGAAGAAGGAAGGTTCTCCCTTTTGGTTGCACAAACTAAGAGAAGTGAAAATTGGGGTTCTGGTATTAAAATCCAAAGAGGGTAGAAGAGGAAATAAAAATTTGTAATGACCTCAACAGGTCTCATGGTTAGACCTCACGATTTTCCAAATTATTAGGTGATTGTGCCTCCCTCATTGTCCAAGTGGAACAAGCCCCACGGTTTTCTCACATGGTTTTCCAAACCATGCACCAACCATGAATTCACCAATATCCAAAATGAATATTTGCGGCACAGTTTCTTGGGTGAGGGTCCACAATTTATTCTAGCGGCGCACCAACCGTATACCACCTTCTATCAAGCCCAAAATCACCCATTTTCACCAAAAACTCCCTGATAAACTAAGAAAAAATCACATGACCAAAAATAAATAAAGTAAAAACTAAAAATAAAAATCTTGAATGTGAAACTAAGGTTTTGGTTCTATATAAAATAAGGGATATGGAATTTTTAAAGAGATTCTAGGATGATATTCTGGAATATCTGGGTCGAAAGTGTGAAGAAAAGAGTTGGATAAGTTCCCTTATATTAGATTAGGAGGGGAAATCTTTGAATTATTCACAATATTTAAATAATATATATTTATTTTATATTCCAAATGGCTTCAAACTGAATTAATTTTAATATAGGATGATGATGGGTCAAAATACCTTCATTAACGGAAACTTGATAAGTTTCTTTAATTTTTAGTCCTTATCTTTTGGTTTTAACACATATGTAACCCCTTTAACTCTTTCTATGATTACACAATGTTTTACTCTCTAAGAGTTACGATATTTACTACAAAATGAAAAAAGACCATTAAGTGAGTAATTGATGTCATTTTAAGCCTTATTAAAATCATTTTAATGAATTTTAGATTTTTATGAAAATGTATAATTTAATAAAATATTATTTTATTTAAAATAACATTAACATCAATTTTGACAGTAATCATTACTTGACATTTTCAATATATCATAAAAACCAGATAAATTCGAAAAAATTATTTTAAATGATCTATAAAATGTAAAATTCATATATAAAATTCATAGATGACATTAATTATCCAAATTATTTTTATTTTAATATTTTTATTGTAATATATTAGATATTTCCAATAATTAAAAAACTACTGCATCATCATTATTCAAACCTTTAGTTTAATTATTTTTTTTCTTAAAATTTTAAAAAATTATATTGATGAGTATAAAAAATTTATATTTCCAAATATTATTTATAGTTTAGGATATCTTGAAAATTACCCTATATTAACAATTTTATATTTATTAAAACATAAGTGTGATATCTTAGACTTTTGTTTAAAATAAAATACAATATAGGTAATAAATTCAACATAGTGGCTCCAAGAGGACATAAAATCCACACATGGAAAATTTTAATAAAAAATCACTCATCCAATAAAATTATTATAAGTTTAAAATAAACTTATAAAATATATATTATTATTTGTATGTTTAATTAAAATATTTAACCTTTACCTGGGTAATAAAAATTACTAAATTTACCATCCACATTTTAGAAAGACAAAAGGATATAATTTAATAAATTTGAACCTTTTGATTAGAAATATGGTATCCATTTTAAAAAATTCATTTTTCATAATTATCATAAATTAATGTAAAAAAATCCCCTTGATGTGGTGAAAAAGGAGATGTTGAAGTGAAAATGGTCAAAAGATTTAAATTTTTTTATATCAAAATTCAATATGAAATTTATTCCGATGACCAATATTGGATTAAATGATATAAAATAGATCTAATTATATATTAAAAATTTGTAAAAATATTACCTTACATTATTATTTATTTATATAATGGTTTTTTCAATTTAAATAATGTATGTTAATTATTCATGATTACATGAAACTTATTATAGAATTCCAAAAAATCAAACTAAATTAAAATTTGATGTTCCCCCTTAAAATAATAAAATTATTTTGTCAAATATAATTTATAAAATTGTGAAAAACTACATTTAAAACATGTTCTTCACCAAAAGGAATCACAAATTATTTTTTAGAATAACACATATTTTATGAGTAAAATTGAATTTTTTTTAAAATAATGTCTAAAAAATCATAGGATGAATGTTAAAAATTAGATAAAATAAAATATAAATTCCATTAATATAATAAAAAATGACTTTTTGATTATTTATTGGTATAAAACACGCTTCTAAGAATTTAAAATGTTGGATTATCACAAAAAGCTCGGTAAGGGATACATAAAGAAGGAAAACTGTTAGGCTTGTGAAAACAAGAAATCCATGAAGAATTTATCAAAAAGCAATACATTTAACCCTTAAGAAATAGAAAATAATTTCCATTGAAAATAATATCATAGATTTCCATTTTGTAATCAAAGTATTACCATAAACCCCATATTAATTATAGACAACACATGTAGTCATCTTGGGACATATATGTACTTTTCTTTCATATGAATGGAATAACCATGCAGTCGACATTCATAAGTGTAACTATTACAACTAGAATAAACGTGAAGTCTACTTAAATGCCCAATTAATTGGAGGTCTATCACATAAACAATCATATTTAGTTTATCATGGAACTATTTTTGATGGTTTTATCATGTAACAACCCATCAAATATCCATGTATCATTATATAAAAGGAAATGTTTTTTTTGAAAAAATATTTAAATGTGAACGAGTGTGTTCTATACCAATGAATAAATAATAACACTTTTTGGATTATATTATTTATATATATAATATTCAATAAAAATTATACTTTAATCTTATATTTTTTCAAGAGATTATATTAGAACCAATCCAATTTTATGCATAAAAGAAGTATTTTTTCTAAAAAAATCTATTTTGCTGCCTTTTGGTGGAAATTTTTTCTAAATAATGTTTTCAATACTTTTATATATTATATTTTATAGAATAAAATTACTCTTTGAATGGGAAATATAAAATTTACCTCTGTTCAATTTTTGGTATTTTTCTGATAAGTTTCAAGTTTTATTAATTAGTGAAAAATACTGAGTTATAACTAAAAAAATATTTTCCATATAAATAATTTATAATGTTAAATTATATTTTTAATTGTTTTTAAATTATAATTAGATAATGTTTAATTCATTTAATCTAATTTAGGGAATTTTAATCAATTTCACATTGAATTTTTATATAAAAAACATTCAACATTTTAAACATTTTGTCATTAAAAATCATTTTCTAGTTTCATCAATGAGATTAATATTAATCTAATTTTATCCCATTATGTGTTTGGAATTTTGAAAAATGTATTTAATTATTTAAATCATAAGATCCAAATTTGTTAAATAGGTCCCTTTTATTTTTGGATAATATGAATATTAACTTTAGATTTATTATTACCATAGTTCACTACTATAATTCTAGGCAATTGCATGTATTGCATCGAGAGAGTATTAGTGAGAACCATTTGGTGATTGCTAAAAGGAGTATTAGCATCTGCCAAATGGAGGAAACTAATGCTGAAATAAAAATCGGTGGGATTTTTTCCGCCTTTTGTTTTCCGTGTATTTGCGACCTCAAAATGGGGGTCTCTAAATGGTCTATCCGTGACTGGCAAATGGCGGACACTAATACTGAACTAAAAATACATGAGATTTTCCCCTCCTTTTTCTTGTCTTATTCGGCACGAAATGAAACACCTCTGCTACCACATCACTGCCTTCTGCCACCACCCCATGCCACCCCACCCCAGCCCTTGTCACCTACTATCATCCCGAGCACACCAATGAACCTTCGACAACCCCCCGGTCTCCCCCTGACATCACCCCCACAAAACGATCACCCCTAAACAACCATGACCCTCCCTAGCCTCCGAGCATCCACCATGGGAATTAAATAAAGCTGGTGAAAACCCTCCAACCACACCTGCATCGGCTAATTCATCCCGGATCGAAAATCACATTTTTTAGGATTGATCTTTAGCATACACCAAATGACAGACACTAATGGCTTTAGCGACAGGCCAAAAACATCTGTCGGTTGGCGGCGGCTAAGCGACCACTACAGGAATTTAGCGATGGCTTTTAGCAGTCGCTAAAGCCCTTATTTATAGTAGTGGTTAAGGATAAATCTAATAATTAAGGGTAAAAAAATATGACAAATAATGGAAAATTACACTAACACTTTTACTAATGTTATTTTTTGAGGGATTTATGGGAAAATCATTCTTCAGACAATTTTTTGAGCTCTTAGAGTCACTTGGATGAAATTAATCTAAGTAGTAACTTTATTTTTTTATTACCATGTTTAAGGGTCAATTGGAGAATTTAGAGTAAAAATAATACTATAAATATAATAAAATTAACCTAAAAGGTTTCATAATTTTATTTAATGAGTTATTCTTGAAAAAAATCAACCACAATCATATTTTGAGGGCTCATTTATCCACTAAGAATAATTTAGTCCATTCATAGTTTTTAATTCAATAAAAAATGATTTTATCATAATTTTGTTTTAAACAATGGAATATTTTAAATATATGGTTGTATATGGTATATGTTGAAATATAAATAATTTTTTGAATTATAAAATCTTTATATTCATCATTATAATTTATTATTAATTTATAGGAGAGAAATAATTTCCTTAAAGTCTTACACAATGATGATGTAATAATTTTTAAATTAATGAAGCTATAAAATAAATTTAGTTAAAAATATTTAAAAATATAATTTGATATAAGTAATATCATACATAAATTCTCTATATTAATTTTATATGTTATTGATGAGTGAAAAGAGTTGGTTCGAAGATATCAAGCTATTATGATACTTTGAAAAATTCAAGCAATGAATATTGTAAAATTTTGCATAAGTGATTTTTTAAATAAATTATATTTTATTATATGATATAAATTTAATAAAATATATAATGATTTTATAAATGATTGGGATAAGGATTAAAATTTCATAAATTATCCACATTTTGTCCGTGTGTCATTTTATAGTAACAATATTAACCCTTAAGTTGTAAAATCACATGTTATCATAATAAGAATTAAAAAGTTTAAATAGGGGTATAGCCAAATGATAAGTGTTAAAAAAATGGTCAAATATATATAATTTTCACTGGATGAATGGATTTATTCCCATAATAATCTTATCTTTGAAATAAAATTATGAGTATCTTTTCAGTTTATAGTTTTATAGAATTTGGACAAACACTAACAAATTAAACCCATACATTACAAATGGAAACTTATACTCAATATCATTTTTTCACAAAACAAATAACTTTAAAATAAATCATGGTTTCTATTTATAAAAAATCATCACTATTTCCACCTGGATGTCATCCTTGTCCCTAATCCCCCAAAAACCTTATGAAAAATATTTGAAAACCTATAATGACACCAAAAATCTGAATTAGGGACATATAAATAATGAAATAAAATGTAGTCAATGAATACTTATAAACCTGTGACTTTATTTTATCAAATTCATACTTCTAATGCATAAAACATAAGCTCATTAGAATACCTCATGAAATCATAAGTTTTTTTTGAGAAAAGATAGATATCATTAAGGACGAAGTTCAGCAGACGTGCATATGCAAAGCCATGAAGGGAAATTATCAAGCCAGTGATGGTTGGAAGGAGAGGGGCCTGAAGCCGCTAGCTAATGGGCCGCATTGCTTCCTTCCCTTTGGGTAAAGGAGAAGGTGCAGAATGAAAATCATTGTCGGAGCGAGAGAATTTTCTTGATGATGAGGCCAAATGATTGGAGTCCGCTGTTGTTGTGGTTAATGGCATCGATTATGGTGAGGCAGTAATACTCAATGCTGATACCAACCCATCCAAATTCCAAATCCAACATCATACATGCCAGGATGGCATTGGCCTCAGCTACTGCAGGTTCTCAAAAGGAATGATGTGATTGAATTTTGAAGCAATGATTTGCCCCAGAGAATTACGGTCCAGGAGACCGAGGGAGACAAGACCATCCTTGGGGAGAGACGCGTCCACGTTGATCTAAATAATCCCTTCTGTTGTAGGTTCCAATGAGAGGGACAATAGGGGGGAACATCTGTAATATGATGTCTATTGTGGTGCTTCAATCCCTCAATCCATGATGTTGCCCGTTAAATCCAGAAATCGGGATGTCTATGAATGTGATGGAAAACAACATCGTTACGCCGGACCCAGATGATCCATGACAGGGTGCAAAGTGAACCTGCATTAGCCGATGAGAGAGAGGAGAACCAGCGCATCAGGATAGTGGGGAGGTCAGGGGCCATGTCTAGTGATGCATCTGGACCTGGGCTTTATTTATTCCAAATTTCCTTAGCTTCTGGTCAGTGAATGATGGCGTGAAAAGGGGTTTCTGGGATGTTCGGGTAGAAAGGGAAGCAAATAGCACTGGACATATGTCAGTAAATGAGAAGGCTCATGGATGGGAGGGTGCCCGTGCACTACTACCACCAAAATTGGCATATTTTTGTGGGACATTGAGCTTCTAAAGAGATTTCCATTGTCCCTCATTCCGACCGACTGGGTATTTTCCAAGAGCAAGTCAGTATCCGGATCTCACCGTGTATTCGCCCGACCTATCATTGATCCAGAAGAGATGGTTGGGGCCTGCATCTAGGACCCAAGGGATAATTAGGATAATTCTTTGGTCTCTTTCGTTAAACCATTCATCGATATTATCAAAACACCACCCCGTCCCTTGGTCTGAAAGGAGGCATCTGACCGTGGCGTCTTCAAAGCTTGGTTGGATGTGGGATATAGCCCGCATAACTTCCGAATTGATCAGCCAAGGATTAGTCCAGATGTTGAAAGATGTGCCATCTCCAATCCTCTATCCCAGTCCTTTTTCCAGGAGCTTCTTGGGCCCACAAATGCTTCTCCACAGGAAGCTAGGATGAGGGCCAAGAGAGGAAGCATGAAAATCCATGTGGGGAAAGTACTTATCTCGTAGTACCCACGCATAGATAGATGATGGACAGCTAATAAGGTTCCATCCTTTCTTGGCCAGCAGTGCATCATTGAAGATAAGAAGATTCTGGAATCCCATCCCTCCCTCCGATTTGGGTATGCATAGTTTCTCCTAGGCCATCCAGTGGGGTCTATTACTTCCATCATTTTCCCCCACCAGAAGTTGGCAGTATGTGTATGGATCTAGTTAATGATGGCCATTGGGAGCTTAAACAGGGACCCAAAATTGTTAGGGATAGACTGGATGAAAGCATTAATGAGGGTCTCTTTTCCTGCTTTTGAGATTATTTTTGGGGTCCAGCCTAGAATTTTTTTCTCCATCCTATTCACCAGAGATGCAAATATTTATTTATTGGACCGGCCAATCACCGAGGGTTGCTCGAGATACTTCTGGTTTTTTTCAACCATATGTATTCCTGCTGATTCACATATTTCATCTCCCTTGGAAAGAGGTACCCCTACACTGAAGGAGATTTCCGATTTTCCGTGATTGATTGACTGGCCATACGCCCTATGAAATCATAAGTTTATTGTAAAATAAAATACAAAACATAAATCATAAAAGTAGATTTTGGAACCATTTCAATATCACTATTACTTTTACTAGTGATATAAAAGATATATAGAACCTAACCACCATGCTTACATTTTGAATAACATACGCAATATATTCCATTTATCTCTTAGGAAAAGCCTAATAGTTAAATTAATCTCACTAATCAATTAATTAGAGAACTATAATGGGATCGCATGCCCTAGGTTTATCATAAAACAACCCATAATCATAAATAATTCCCAAGAACCATAACATAATAATAAAACAAATTTCTTGTATAAAAAATTCTTTAGGTAACCAATTTTCATTTTCGATATCACTTGTCATTTTTTAAAAGTTCCATACTCTTAAAAGAAATCAATTTAGATGAAAATAAAATTTTGAACTTATAAAGGAAACATCAAAACTATTAATATATATGAAAACAGGAAATTTAGTATATATCTTATATGTTAAAAAACATATTTTTTGTCTTTCATAAAAATAGTTGAAAGGGTATCTTTAAAAGTGGTTTTACAAGAATGTCCATTACCTTCTATACAATTCATCACGTTAAATATTTATTTAAATGAATAATAAAGTAGGTTTATTATGTACTTTCTTCAGTAAGTTTTAGAAGATTATTATTCCTTTTATATCACTTATTATCATGTTATAAATATACTTAATAATTTAAGTTTATGTCAAATATTTTGTCTATATTTGGTACATGAGTCCAAAATGAATTTGGTATAATGTCAATATTCCATGTGGTCATAATCCCATCTTATATAGAATAGTATTAATTTAATTATTATAATTTCTATACATAAATTTTACTTTTAAATCAAACCATTATCTATGGTTATGAAAAATTAATAGTCTTATTACTATGGAGATGGTTGGTCATACATACATATGAGTAACATCTTTATTTTTAAATGATAATTATAAAAAAATTATAAGTATAATTTTACCTTTATATAAGGATAATAATATCACTAATATAATATTAATAATTAATATAGTCTTATATATATCATCAATGTGATGTGGGTATTATAATTGAATCACATCACTTCGTGGAGGTGATAGTTCACACGTACGCACAAATGATGTTATAATTATTTTTGTGAATGGAAAGGTAAAAATATATATTGACATATTATTACTTCATAATGATCATGAATATAATATATAGTCATTAATTTTATCATTATTATATTTCTTGAGATACGGTGTTGGAAAAAAATTATATAGGTTTTCAAGTTGGCAGTCTGTCGTACACATGAATAATTAATTATTTTCTCCTTTTATAGAAGTGGAGTTGCATTTTGGTGATGATATTAACGTAATAAAATATTTTTATATTTTGGATAAATTATTTAATATTTAATCTTTTTGGAAAAATATTTTAAGGAAGTGGTAGAAAAAATAAAAATGAAACACATAAATAAAAATAGTACCTTTTCTTCGGACAATCTCATATTCTAAACACCTTAAGTCCAATAACGGTGGTGTTTTTACTAAAATAAGAGCATTATAATGTGGGTATAGGATGTTTTGAGATATTTTTTCATATATTGGCTAAAGAAATTTAAGTGTAAATATTGGATAAGGATGGATTTTATTTTATATGGGAGGGGTCACACACTCTTGGAATTTTTCGAAAAATTTATTTAATATAAATTAAATTTCGCTTTAAAATGGATAAAAATGGAATTATTTTGAATATTGGATGATTTTAGGTCATAATAAACTAAAAAAATTAAAATTATATATGTTTTGACTATTTTTTAATCATTATCTTATGGATTTAACCTTTATTTAACCACTTAAACTATTACAGTAACAACTTGGAGTTTAACAATTTAATGGATATTATAGTTACTATAAAATTCCCAATGACCTATAAATGATCCATTTATGAATTTTATGGACTTATTATTTTATTATGAAAAAATTTTATACTTTTCTAATAATATAAATTCTTTAATAAAATATTATTTATTTTAAAATTTCATTGATGTCAATTTTGAAAATATTTACTACTAAACTTTTTAGAAATATAATAAAAACATGATAAATTTGAACCAATGATTATAAAAAATAACATAAATGTCCATGAAATCAATAAAATTCAAGTATGACATTAATTATCTAAAATTATTTTTATTTTAATTATTTCAAAATCATTTATTTTATATTTCTATTAATTAAACAATTACTGCATCATCATTGTGCAAACCTTTAATTTAAGTATTTCTTCCCAACAATATAATAATAAATTATCATGATGAATATACCAATATTTTATTGACAATAAATATTTATAGTATTATATATCTTCTAAATAACACAATATTAAAAATGTTTTAATTGTTAAATCATAAGTATGACAATATTGTCATTTCCTTAAAATAAAATACTAAAAAGGTGTCAAAGTCAGCCTAGTGGTTCCAAGTGGTCATAAATTCATAAAAAAGGATGATTTTTTTCAATGATAACTCATCCAATAAAATTATTAAAATTATTAACTAAAATTTAAAATATTTATTAATATGATTTTTATCCTTCATTACCATATTTACCTTTAATCGTTGTAATCAAAATTACAAATGTTACTATTCGTAATGGAAAAAAATAATCCCATTTACTAAATTTGGAACATCTGATTACAAATTTGGAATCCTTTTTTCTAAATTCAATTCAAATAATTTGCTAAAATTAATTAAAAATTAATCCTTTTGACAGGGTGGGAAATCAAATTTTCAAGTTACAATATTCAAATATTGAAATGTGTTTATATCAATATTCAATGTGAAAATGATTCCAATGACATTAATTAGACAAAATGATATAAAATTTATCTAATTATACATTAAAACAAAAAAAATATAATTAAACACTAAAAAGTATTGAGACTAGAAAACCGTTTTCAATTAAAATCTTGTATTTTTCAATATTAATCAAAACATGAAACTCATCATTAAAATAAAAAACTAAAATAAAGTACATTGTGATATTACTCTTTCAAATTATAAGTTTATTATTTCCAATATAATTTATATATGTTTCAAGAACATAATTTAAAACAACTTCGCAATAAAAAGGTGGTAAAGCAACCTTTTTAGAAAGATACATACTTTATTCTTAAAATTGGATTTGTTCTTATATCAGGTTTAGAGAACTCATAAGATGAATATTAAAAAATAAATTGAATACATTATTAATTTAATTAATGTAATCCAACACGATTTATTTGTTTATTTATTGGTATAAAACACACTTGTGCACATATAAATAAATTTTCATAAAATCATTTACTTTTATTTTAGATACAGTTTATTTCATTTATAATTAATTGGTCAAAAAATTAATTATATATACATGTGTAAACAGTATTTTCATAATTTAGTTAGTCTATGTCCTAAACATTATTCTAATGGATAGGTTATAATAGTGACATTTAAATACTAATATTTAGTAGTGCATTTAAGCTCGATGTAGTATATCATGTACACTATCAATCAAAGTGTTTAATTCTTAAAATCATGTGATGATACATTCTCCCTCCTTTAATATATTCATCCCTCAAAATTTGAAATTTTTGATTTAAAAAACTACCTTTGTTGAAATCCCTTATCATAAAATGTATTAACAAAACTTCCGACATTCATATAAAGTGGATACTACTAAAATAGTATCCATTTTTTTCAGAATATAATAATTTTAAAATAAAACCTGATTTTTTTTATGAAAAATCTTCAAAAATTTCAACTTGAATTCCCCCTTTATCATATACATCCTTATACCCTTTGGAATTTTTTAGAAACTTTGGATGAGAACTAAAAGTTCAGTAAGGTACATTAAAAAGAAATTAATAAATTTCTAGTCCATTAATACTTATAAACCCATGAGATAATTTTCACAAAGTTATACCTTTCACCCAAAAAATTAACATCTTTAGCTTAACTCATGAAATCATATGATACATGTAAAAATATTTAACAAACATGAATCATAAAGGAAAATTTTGGAATAATTTCCATATCACTAGTGCATTTAATTTAGATCTCATGGATACATATGGAGTAACATTCATGGTTGAATTTGAAATAACCACATTAATATATTCTATTAATATATTCGGAGAAACCCTACTAGTTAACTCCACCACATTACCTAATGAACTAGAGAGTTATAACAGGCACAACCACATTAAAGTTATTATAGAACCAACCATACACATAAACAATTCCTTTGAACTATAACATATTAATTACACATAAATAATTTATAAAAGTAAAATACACATTACACATTGAAATCACTTTTCACGTTTTCAAATCTGCACACAAATAAATTATAAAATTCTATTTGAAAATAAATTTTTAAAAGTCCCACGAATGAATATAAAAAATAAATCGATATTAAATAAAGATATTACATTCTTTTCTTATATGTTATAAGCCATTAGTTTTGAATTTTGTAATTATAGTTTAAAGAGTAACTTCAAAAGTGGGTTTTAAAAGAATGACCCTTAAATTGAGCCCAAATCAACACATACAATATTTATCATCCTAAATAGTAAACTGATGTTAATTATTTAGTCCCTTTAGAAACTTTTTAACTTTTATTATTCATTTTATATCAATTATTTTAATGTTATAAAAATTACTTAATTATTTATGTACTTGTCAGAAATTTTGGTGATATTCGACACTTGAGTGAAAAATGAATTTGGTATGATGTGAATAGTCAAGGAGGAATTATTCCATTATCTCCAAAATAATATTCAATAAATAATAATCACATTTATACACCAATTATAATTTTAAATCAAACCATTAATAATGGTTATGAAAAATGAACTATGATATAATCATGAAGAAGGTAGGTCGTACTTACGAATTAGTAATGTTTCTATTTCTCAATGATCATTGTGGAAAGAATGTAATTATTATGTTAACTTTTTTAGAATGATAATAATATATTATTTATCCTTTTAAATAATTATATATATCATCCATGTGATGTGGTGTTGAAAAACAAACCACATTGTTTCGTAAATGTGGCAGTTCACACATACACAAAAACGACATTGTCATTTTTTGAGCATGAAGAGGTAAGAACATAAATGATATATTTTTCATTAATAATATTAAACATTCCAAAAATATCATATATAAATACTAATTATTTCATTATAACCAACATTGAGATATTTTGAGGAAAAAGAATTATATCAGTTCGTGAGGTGGAAGTCCACTGTACACAAGATCAAATAAACCATTTACCATTTGATAAAATTTGAGATGGATTTATTTGATAAAATTTACATAATAAAATATCAATATATTTCGTATAACGGATTTATTATTTAATCACGGTTTAAGAATATTTTAAGTAAGTGGATGGAGAAATGAAACAACAATACATGATTAAAACAATACCTTATTTTCAGATTATTTCATTTTCATAACACCTTAAGACCACTAATGATTTTTTAGGCCTAAAATAAGAGCTCTATAATGCTTGGAAGGATTATTAGAGGGTATTGGGAATATATTGTGTGAAATAAGTAGTTCTTTAATTTTGAATGAAAGATAAGAATATGATCATTTTTATAAGACTGGAGAAAGGCACTTTTAAATTATTCAAAAAATTAAATTAATATAAATTAATGTTCTTTTAAAAATATATCAAAAGTGAGTTTTTAGTTGATAGGATGAGTGTGGGTTTAAATAAATTCATCCAATACAAATTAATCAATTTTTTTAATATTTTTTAATCCCTATTTTGGTTAACCCTTATTTAACCATTTCTTCTCTTATTGTGATATCATGTAGTTTACACATTGAAGATATACATAATTATAATAAAATTCCACGATAATAAAAAATTTATAAATTATTACATTTTAACCATAATTAAATTACTTTTTATAAAATTTAGATTTTGATAATTTTAATATCATTTAATAAAATATTATTTATTTTAAAATATCCTTAGTGTCAATTTAGAAACTATTCATTACATGGGTTTTTAAAAAATCTTAACAAAGAAATAAATTAGTAAAAATTATTATAACTCATCACTAACATGTTAGAGTAATTTATTAAATTATTTTATGAAATTAATTATCTGAAACTATATTTATTTTAATATTTTTAATATCATTTATTTTATATTTCTATTAATTAAAAAATTATTGAATCACCACTGTGTAATCTTTTAAGGTAATTATTTATTTCCAAAAAACTAAAAAAAATTCCAAGATTAATATAAAAATTTTATTTTAGAAAAAATATATATAATTTATGATATCTTTTAAATGAAATTTTATTAAATATGGTATAGTTATTAAAACATAAGTTCAACGTATTTGACTTTTCTTTGAAATAAAATACTCTAAAAAGTTTAAATTCACAGAAGATTCTCTAAGTGGTCATAAAATAGACCCAAGGGTGATTTTAGTTGACAATAAATTGTCAAAAAAATTATGAGATGTTTTATGGTAATTTTTCTTATATTTTTAATATTTTTTTCCATTAATTACCATATTTACCCTCTAACCGTGGTAAAAAATATTTCTAAAGTTACTATTCATAATGTTATAAAAATGGTACATATTTTATAAAATTTTACCTTATAATTATAAATATAGAATCAATTTTTTAAAATTCAAAACACAGAAATGGATAAAATTAGTTTATAATTAATCCAATTCATGGTGTGAGAAAACAATTTATTAAGGTGAAAACATTCAAAAGATTTCAATGTTTTTATATGAGAATTGAATATAAAATTGATTCTAATGACCTAAATTGGAATAAATAATATAAAATTGAAATAATTATACTTCAAAACCTTTTAAAAATATAACTTAACACTATAAATTATTTAGATGAAAAATCTATTTTCAACTAAATTGTAGAATTTTTTTACTATTCAGAAGAAAATAAAATGTATCCAAAAAATATAGATTTTAACCACTAATATAGATTTATTATAATATATATTGAACATATTGTATCATTTTATTACTATAAAATTCATAAATATAAATAAATATGAAAATAAATAATCTTATAATTACCAATGTTTTTAAAATCTTCCCACCATTCGGAAAAAACTTCCTTATAATTTTATTCACTTATTAAATAAGTGGGGATATCTTTCCCTCATATAATTTTCATATTCCCATGTTACATCTTTGAACATGTGGTTTTTCCATAAATCATTAACATATTGAATCACCTCATTCCACAAAACTTTATCTGTGTGGTTATGAAACAGAACCAAATCTTCCTCATAGGAAATATTCTCTTCCTACTAAACTACACTAGGGCTTAAAACATGAGATGAATTTGGAACATATATAATTAACATTGAAACTTGAAATATTATATGTTCTTGGGATAAACTCGGCCGAAAATATTCTTGGTAGGAAGTTGATCCAATGTTATTCAATATTTTTTAGGGTCCAATGATGTGTGGACTTAAATTCTCCTTCTAACAAAAACACATCCCACATTTCCATAGAGAGCCATTGAGAAATACATGATCACCTACCTATATTAGAATATCCTTCCTATGATTATTTGTATAACTTTTTGGCTTGTATTGAGCTGTCCTCACATGACACTGAATCAACTGAACTTTCTCTGCTATTTACTCTACCAATACTGGTCCCTTAAACTTCCTTTGAATAATTTCATCCCAAAATACAGGAGTTAAAAACCACTTTCAATATAATTCCTCAAATTATTCCATATGTATATTATAATGAAAACTATCATAATAATAATACTCAACAAATGAAATATGTTTATCCCATATTCCCTAGTAATCCATTTATCAAAATGTAGCATATCGTCCAAGGCCAGAATTGTTCATTCTGACTATCCATCAAACTGAGTATTAAAGGATACGATAAAATTTAGTTCAATTCCCAAAGAAATTTAAGGCATTTCCAATATTAATAATTGATATTATCAGCATTATTAGATTAAATAGAGGTATAAGATCCATGTTACATGAAAATCTATTTAATATAAAACCTATAATGTTTAACTAGAGATAAAATGACTGAAATAGGAAGAAAATATTCTTATTTAGTCCATCAATAAACTATAACACAAATCACATTGTTACCGTGATATTTCGTTGGTAATCCCACAACAAAATCCATGTAAATATTTACCCATTTATACTATGGAACTAGAAAATGTTGAATCATCCCCTTTGGTAACTGTTGTTATGCTTTAACCTACTAAAAATTCAAATATTTAATGGTAAAATATTTAATATATATTCTCCTTCCATCCCACCAGCAATAACCTTGATTGTATTTTAAAAACACAGTTATGGTAGGATTAATGAAAAATAGAAAACTATTAGATTCACATAATAACTCATTCTTCAACTATGAATCACAAGGCACACATAATCTCTTTATAAATCTCAAAACATATTCCTTATCAATAATAAATTCGAGCAACATACCCTTTTTAACCAATTCTACATGTTTATGGAACTCATGGTCCTCCTTTTACACTTTCTTAATTATGTCTAATGAAGGAGATTTCACTAACACCTAAAATAAAATCGAGTAATTTCTCACACAAACAAATTTGAAGGAAAAATTCATCAAACCATTAACCAATGGGTTATGTTCCAATCATAACATGGTTAATGTTGCATTAAATTTCCAAATAAATGCATCAACCACTTTTTTACTTTTACATGAGGAAATTTAATCGTGCAATCATAATCCATGATGAATTCCATCTATCATATCTATCTCAAGTTAAATTCTTTATGAGTTAATAAATTGTTTAAAATTTTATGATATGTATATATTTCACATTTTACTCCATGAAAATGATGCATCCAAATTATTAATACAGAAATAACATCAATTAATTCCAAATAATGTGTTGGATAAATTATCTTATGAGGTTTTAAGTGACATAATGCCTAATAAATTACCTGATCATTCTGTAATAGAAAAAACTAAATCCTCTCAGTGTAGAATTATTGTAGATGAAAAAGTCATTATTTTTGGGAGGAAGGGATAGAAGAGGAGCATTCAAAAATCTTATTTTAAATTCCATAAATATAATTGGAACATTATTTTTCTTGATGAACTTAAATCATTTTCGAGTTAAACTAGATAGTGGGATAGATAACCATGCAATGTTTTCAACAAACCTTCAGTAATATCCTACTACCCCAAGAGAAATACGAATCTCAGTAATATTTTTTTTTCATAAACATTCATCAACAATTTCTATTTTACAAGAATAAATGGTTATTACATCTTCAAAATCAATGTGACTAAAAAATTAAATTTGTTTTATCCAAAATCCACACTTGATAAATTTCCCATATTGTTTCTTTTATTTTATGGACTGAAAACAACCCTTAGATGCCTTTCATGACCCTATTTAATTTTAGAATATACCAAAATTTCATCAATAAACAAACCCACAATCTTTTCCAATAAATCAGGAAATATTCTATTGATAAAATCCATAAATAGTATAGGTGCATTAATTAACCCAAAATGTATAACAACAAATTCAAAATTCCCATATATAGTAAAAATGTAGTCTTTGGAATGTATGCTTTCTTTACTTCAAACTAACGGTACGCCGACCTCAGGTGAACCTTTGAAAAGTAATATTCTCCATGGATCTAATCAATATAATCATTAAACAGAAGAAAAGGTCACTTTTTTTTAACATTGATGTTATTCAAGTATCTATAATCAATAACAAGTATCATTAAACAATATTTTTTTAAATGAACAGGATATGATCACCCCATTGTGGTTTTATAGGTTGGATGAAACCTTTTTCTATTTACTCATGTTATTTATTCTTAAACTATAAATGTTCCACTTAATCCATTCGATAAGATTGTATAGGTATTATTTTTTCTACAAGAACAATGTCAAAAATAAATTTCACTTTGATATCAGGAATAATTCCTAGAAACACATTAGGGAAAAATCCTGATAGTCATTTACCACTGACACCTCATTATCTAAACAAATATATTTTTCCACAATATGTGCAAGATAACAATCCTCTCCTTATTTAAATAGTTTATTGGAATCCTGATATGTTATAATATCTTAAAGATTATTTGGATAATCACTTTTTAGTATAAGAATTCATGAGTAATTGATATCATTTGGATATAATTATAAGAATTCATCTTAGAAGACTATGTGATCAAATCCTTCGGGATTTTAGGTTTCAAATATTATTTGCATTATTTTAAGTAATTTTAAGGAAAGTTTTTATCAAACGGTCTATGTTGAACTTGCAGTGTTTCCATTGAAATTTTGAGATTAATGTAGTTTTCCTTCATACATATGTTTTTTATTTTTTGGAAACTATTCTATTATGTCCTAACCATTATGGTTTTGGTTAAAGATTCAAGATATTATAAATAAATAGTTGATTTTTTTGGACTATGTGAATCTCTAAAAGTTAATTATTGTGTTTCATGAATGAAAAAGTCATCGCAAATACTCATTGACTGGAGAAAAATTTGAGATTTTTGAGGAAATTAATTAATAGATGAAACTATACTTGTGAAGTAATTATATTTACTTATATTCATAGTAATAATAGTAAAATAAAGTTTCAAAAAAATTAAAATAATCTGGGAAAAAATGTTATCCATTTATTTTTCTTACATAGTAATAAATAACCTTTTAACCCATCATATATTTATGGTTTTGTGATTGTTAACTTTCTCATGACCATGTTCTCTATAACTTTAGATTAGAAATTAGTTGTTATTTTCTCTTCCATGTACATTTTTACTACATGGAACCCTTGCATGTCTTATCATAGGTGGCCTTCACACATCCTATTCTTTCTTTTAATGTGTCAAATTTTTAATCCTTCTTCCGATGTGGGATTTCAAAAAATGTGTTTTGAAAAGTAAAACCCATAGTTTTTTATCCTGATTTAATATTTTTAGCATTAAATTTATTAAGGATTGGGGGGGGGGATAATGTAACATACCATGATTTTAATAAATAACCAAAATGATCAAAAACATATATGATATGCCAAATCTTGTTAAAAAAACAACTAAATAATATTATTTAAATATTATCATTATAACATCACCTTTATAATGGGATGTACGAACATGATTAAATAAATTTTTAAAACATGGTTTACCCATGTATATATATAACTAATTCAAGAACCCATTATTTATAAATGAAAATTAAACCACTTTTAGAATAAAAGGGAATGTTTTTCTATAAAAAAATTAACTATGCGCAAGTGTGTTTTGTAATAATAAAAAAACAAATAAACTTGAGTGGATTATATTTAAAAAATTATTAATATATTAAATCTAATGTTTAATATTCATCCTCTGATTTTTCAAGACATGATATAAGAAAAAATACAATTTTACTCATAATACATGTATTTTTCAAGATATGTAGTTTTTTCGCCTTTTAAATAGTGTACTCATTTTAAGTATAGTTTTTGACACATTTATAAATTATATTTCAAAAAAAAACAACTTATTTGAAATATGAATATAAAAATTTACTTCATTTGAATTTGTTTATTTTTCTAATAATTTTAAGGTTTTGATAAATAATGAAAATACAAGAATTTAATATAAAAAATTGTTCATATAAATAATTTAATATGATAAATTATATTATTAATTGGGTTTAATGTTTAAAAAGATAATTTTTTATCATATTATATAATTTTAGTAATTGTAATCAATTTCGCATGGAATTTGGATATATAAATATTTCAATCTTTTCAACGTTTTTACTTTAATAACCTATTTTCTCACCCTCTCAACAGGATTAATTTTTAATTAATTTCTTTTAATTATTTGAATTAAATTTTGAAAAACAGATTCAATATTTAGAATTATAACGTCCAAATGTTTTTAATGGGATCCATTTTATTTAGGAAAATTTGAATGATTACTTTTGTAAAATTTATTACCACTGTTAGTGGTAAATCTCCAAATTAAGGATAAAAATAATATTATAAATATTATAAAATTACCCTAAAACTTATCATAATTCAATTTTATGAGTGATTGTAGACCAAAATAATCATTTCCATATCTTATGACCAAATTTACCCACTTGGATGACTTTAATATCTTTATAGTATTTTATTTGAAAAAAGTCAAATTTAGGATACTTATATTTTCAAAATTATAACATTTTTAAAATATAGTTATTTAGAATATATCATCTACTACAGATATTAATTTTTTTTTAAAAAATTTACCTCCATCATAGAAATTTACTTTTAATTTTTAGGGAATAAATTAATTAATTAAATTCTTGCGAAATGATTATACATTAATTGTTTAATAAATGGAAATACAAAATAAATGATGTCAAAGATTCTGAAATTATTATAATTTGAGCTAATTAATTCCATAAAATAAACATATAGATTAATTTTATAATATATTTATGTTTTTATATTTTTTCTTGGAATTTATCATGTAGTTGTGATATTTTAAAAAATTCATGTAATGAATATTGTCAAAATTTACCTTAATGATACTTTGAAATAAATGATATTTAATAAAATGATATAAATTTTCAAAAAATATCATATTAATCAAAGTTATTATAACGTGTCTTAAAATATCATAAATGAAAAATTTATTGGTATTTTGTATTTTATAATACCAATACCACCCCTTAAAAAATAAAACACCAAGTTGTTTAGATAAGAGTTAATGCGGTTAAATAAGAGTTAAATCCAATAGATAAGGATTAAAAAATAGAAAAAATGTAATTAAATTTCATTCTATGAATATATTTATACCCATATTCATCCTATCTTAAAAAAAATCTAGATTGAAGCCATTTTTAATATAAAAATATTTTATATTAATTTCATATTTTGATGAATTCCAAGAGTGCCCCACCCCACACTTATAAAAGGGACCATGCAATTCTATTTTATTTACACTTTCAAAAGAATTTTTATTGGAAAATACTGGACCAAATATCATAATAGAATCTCTAAACAGATTGTAGGGATTGTTTTAGGATGAAAACCCCCCTTAATTGTATTATGGTGCTAAGAAAATGTGATTATACAAAGAAAGGTATCATTTTTAATTATGTGTTTTTGTTTTATTTATTCATGCACTTTATTCAAATATTATTTAAACATGATGAAATAAAAACACCATTATCCTAAATATAATTATATTTTATATTCTAAATATCATCACCTAAATCTATCTCCACATCCACTAAATGGGAAAATAATTAATAATTTGTGTGTACGTTGGAAAACCACCTCGCGAACTAATATAATTAATTTTACATCACTATATCTCATGTAGGGTTATAATTATTAAATTAATGTAAATATATATGATATTAATGAAATATTTGTAATTATAAAGAAATATTGTATAATTTAAATTCCTATATTTACATGCACATAAAAAAGACAAAATCATTCGTGCGTACGTTTGAACTATCACCTCCACGAATGGATGTGATTTTTTTCATCACCACATCACATGAATAATATATATAAGGGAATTTAAATGATTAATATGATATTATTTATTTTTTAAAATTTTGTAAATATAAAATTATATATACCTTCTTTCAATAATGATCATTGAATAATCGAAATGCTACTCTTGTGTACGTATGAACTACCATCTATATGTTTATAACATAGTAAAATTTTTATAAACAAACATAAATATTTTTAAAGTAAAATTTATCTTTAAAAAATTATAACCATTTCATGAATATTATTCTAGATATGATGGACTTATGACCACTTTGACTGTTGATATCATACAAAATTCATTTTTGACTCAAGTACTAAATATTAAAAAAACATGTGACATGAAATTAAACAATTAAGTAATTTTTATAACATAATAATAAAAGATAGAAAAGGAATAATAAACAATAAAAATGTTATAAATAAATAAAATAATAAACCGATGTCTATTATTAATTATAATAAATATGATACATGGAGAACTAGACATAATTTAAGGGTTTTTCTTTTAAAAACCTCTTTTAATGCTATTCTTCAAATAATTTTTCCAAGAATCCAAAAAGAATATTATTTAACATATAAAACATGAAAATAAGTTCCAATTTTCATGAAGATTTAATTTTTTAAATTTTACATTTCATTTTTACAATTTTATTTTCAAATTTAATGTTTTTATTTATGAGTGTGCAACATTGTAAAAATGAAACGTGATTTTATAATGGAAATTTATTTTCCTTAGGATTATTTCATTTATATAATATTTTTATTTTATTATTCTGTTATGGTTTATGGAAATTTTTATGGTTCCATGATACTTTTAGGTCGACTGATCATGTTATATCTCTACAACGCCTTGGGTAATGAGACAGTGTTAATTGAAAATATTTCTCCAAAGCAATTGAGGGAATATACTACAGTGGTTAATCCAAATGTTACCATGAAGGTAAATACCTATGTATTAATGTGAGCTAAAATAAATGTTTGAGTGATATGGAAATTATTACTCAAGATAAAATTATAATTTATATTTTCTATGTAGTTTTACAGGAATCTTAATATTTCAGGAGGAAAGAAAAAGAGCATATGTTTTAAGAGTGAAAAGTATATCTTTGGGAAAATGTTTTCATGGGAATAGAGGATTTCATGGACTAATGGTTTCTTTAATTATGTTTTCTCCCTTACTAAGATTTTTGTTCTCACACTAGTTTTTTAATTTTTTTACATGGTTTAAGGGATAGTAAGGATGAGGATAAAATTGGGATATTTTTCACAAAGGGATACCATGTTTTATTTTAATGCCCTTTGTTTGGTGTAAAAATGGATAATGAGTTTTTTTGTCCATTTTATTGCACATGTTTAATTTTTAGTAAATTTTCTAAATTATATTAAACTATAAACTAACAATATCATTTTAATATTACGCTTATTAATTTTAGTTAAAAAATTATAGAATGTGTAATGTTCATGTCGGGGTCATCACCACATCACATGGCTAATAACCCATTTTATCATTTCGTCGATGAAATTAATTTTTTAATTAATTTCTGATAATTATGTGTTTTGAATTTTGAAGAATGGATTCAATATTGGAAATAAAAATTTTAAAATTTATTAAATAGAAACCTTTTATTTTTGGACAATATGAATAGTATCGTTGGTAATTTTTATTACCATGGTTAGTGGTAAATAAGGTAATTAATGGTAAAAATAATATTATAAATATTATGAAATTACCCTAACACATGACATAATTTTATTGAATTATTTAATGTCTATCAAAGTCCCACATGGGATTTTGTGAGCTCTAGGACCCACTTGGATAACTTTAATCCATTTGTAGTGTTTTATTCAATGAAAAGTCAATTTTGTCATACATTTATTTTTAACAAGTGTAATATACAAAATATTGAATTATATAAGGTATATGTTTGTCTATAAATTTTATTTTGAAATATAAAATATTTATATTCATCATGGTAATTGATTTTTTATTTTTAGGGGAGATTTAATTAACTTAATGTCTTACGTAATTATGATGCACTATTTGTTTAATAAAAGTAATTATCAAATAAATGATATGATAAATATTTAAATAAATATAATTTTAGATAAATAACTTCATAAAATAAATTTTAATAACAATTTAACATTCTAGAGATGTGTTAAAATTATTTATTTGAAAATATCATGTTATTGTGTTATTTTTAGAATGTTAAGTAATGTATAGTGTTGAAATTGACAAAAATGATATTTGCAAATATATAATATTTTATTAAATGATATAAAATTATAAACCAATATATGATTGATTAAAATAAATTTTATAATTTTTAAAATTTCATAAATGATCCATTTTTGGTTCATTTGTTATTTTATAGTAACATTTTCAACCGTCACGTAGTAAAAACACATATTGTCACAGTAAGAATTTAAATTGTTAATGTGGGTTAAACCCAAAACTAAGGATTAAAAAATGGTCAGAACCAATCTAATTTTAATATAATAATGGTATTTCGACCCATAATCACCATATCTTTTGAATAAATTATTTTGGATCTATTTTGAAAATAAAAGTAATTTTTATTAATTTAATATATTGTAGAATTCAAAGAGTGACCCTCCCCTCTCTTATAAAATGGAACCTCTCCTTATTTTTTATTCATTGTTCAAAACCTATTCTTTCGGCCAATATATACCCAAATATCTTCCTATAATATCTCCCCAAATTCTAGAACACTTATTTTGAAAATAATACTACCATTAGTGGTCTTAATGTGGTATAAAAAATAGATTGGACAAAGTATATGTATCATTTTTAATTATGTGTTCTATTTTATTTTTTCTTCCACATCCCTAAAATGTTGTTCAACCATGATTAAATAATAAATACCATATGAAAAATATATTTAGATTTCATTATGTTAATATCATCACCGAAATCAATCTATAATTCCATCAAATGTGAAAAGAATTAATCATTCATATATACGACGACAACCACCTCGTGAACAAAAATAATTTGTTTTCAATCAACATATCTCAAGGATGATTACAATGTGTAAATTAATGTTTATATATGATATTAATGACATATTTATCACTATTAATTAATAATATATCAATTATATTCTTAAATTTCCATGTACATAAAAATGATAACATCATTCGTCCGTACATGTGAACTATCACCTCCAATAAGAAATTTGTTTTTTTCATCACCACATCACATGGGTGAAATATATAAGTATAAATAAATGAAAATATGATATTAAGGATATTATTATGATTTAGTAAATATAAAATGGCACTTACCATGTTTCTATATTGATCATTTAGAAATAGAAGTGTTACTTGTGTACGTATGACCTACCGTTTCCATGTCTATAACGTAGTTCATTTTTAATAACTATACATAATTGTTTTATTTAGAAGTAAAATTTATTTATGAAATACATAATCAGGAAATAAATATTAATCTAGATATTATTGACTTAGGTCCAATCTGTCTATTGACATCATACCAAATTCAATTTGGACTCAACCACTGAAAATCACAAAACGTCCAACCTGAACTTAAATAATTAAGTTGATTTTATAACATGATAATAAGTGATATAAAAGTAATAATAATAAATAAAAACATTATCATTAAAGAACATAATTATCATATATTTATTATATAGGAAGATATATATTTTATGTGATGAATCAGACTCATGGTAGGGGACATTCTTTTAAAAACCAGTGTTAAAGTTACTCTTTCAACTATTTTTACAAAATCCAAAAGAATTATTTTTAACATATAAAATATTGACATAATTTACTTATTTAATGAAGCTATAATTTTTTTATGATTTCTTTACATGTTTACTATTTCATTTTCAAATAAAAGTTTTTCAATAATAAGTGCTTGACTTGGTGAAATTGAAATGTGATTTGAAAATGGAAAAATTATTTTACTCAAGAATATTTATTTTTTGAAATAATTATGTTTCATTATTATGTTATGGTTATTAGTCATTTATAATTTTTAAGAGTTGTTCTATGATAAACTGAGGTCTTGTGAGCCAGTTATAGCCCTCGAATTCACCGGGTTATGAGACCAAGTAAACTTGTAGGGTTTTTCCTAAGAGCCCGAATGGCCCAAAGGCCTTCATTTTTATTGATTTTTGATAACCCCCCCACCTTTCAAGTGATGAGGGGTAACCCTTACAAGGCTCGTAGGCTCAGAGATTACAAGGCCTATAGGATTAAAAGATTACATGACCTGAAGGTCTTAGAGAATTCACCCAGACTATCTACAAGGAGCTGCCCCTCCCTAACATCTGCATCATGATAATAGCTCTCCACATTTTCATATTCGTCTGGATAGGATTTTTATGAAAGCACCGTTTGGTACCAATGTCATAGCCATACCCTCTCATTCTGATAATCCATTTGGCTCTGCTTTGGTGAGTGCACCTGCTCTGAATCCTCTTATGGGGCTGCTTCTTTTTTGTAGTGTGTGTGGGGAAACTACATTTGGCCCAAAGGCCTTGAGGTGGCATGAGAGCCTTAAAGGTGTCCCAAAATCCCTACAAACCTGAAGGCATGGGTGGCCCGAAATCCTTATGAACTCCAAGCCCAAACTGGTGGCCAAAGGTGAATAGTTCTAGCTGCTAAAATACCAAACCGTACCTGCTACTGTAACTGCTACAGTGCATGCTACTGTACTGCCCATTGTACAGTTCCGCTACAGTTCTTGCTAAGTATTCATGGACTAATAGTTCTTAATTCTTAATATATGAGATAAATTAATACCTTTTTATTCTCATGTAGAAATGATCGTAAAGGTAAATATATCTAAAAATAGATGTGTCAATGTTGTGGAAATAAATACCTAAGAAAACGTCTTAATGGGATGAGTGGATGTTTCAAATGTGGTAAATGACATCATAATGAAATAATATTCCAAGGAAAAGGAAGATTTTAGTTTAATCCATGAAAGGGAATGAATTTCTTCCAGAGTAATCAATTGAGTGTCATCAATATGTGGAGTATGGTCATTATTAAAATCGATGTCTTATGAAGAAGGATCCTAAACGGGATATGAAGAATAGTATATATTTCTGTATGTGTGTAAAAAATTTCATTAAGGAATAATTTAGAAAAACATGTATAAGGGGTTATGAAAAATAATGACTGCTTAATATGACTACATAAAAGTAATTCAAGAGTGAAGTTATATCTAAGTATGACTATATATTTAAAATTATTAATACTCTTTTTATTATTGGTGTACTTTGGAAGAATTTTTTAGTTTTTGTTAAATGTCACCCTTATGTTTGTCATTTGAAAATTTTATTTAAGGGATAACTTTATATTCTTTTTGAGTATATAATTATAAGGATAAGGATAAACATTATGGAATATATGATCTTTGATTTTGAGGTAATTTTGGGATATTGCATTTTTAGATACGAAATGAGAGGTACAAGATAACCTTTGATGTTTAAACATGTTATGGTTATTTGTGATGATTTTATAATTTTTTTGGGGAATTTTATAAGAATTATATGGTTTTAGAAAAAAAAGAAAATACAAAATATGGGTGACAACACATCACGTGTAAAAAGGCCACAAGAATCTAACCCACAACCGAAGGAAAAACTATGGTATATTACCTATCATTGGACTAAGTGAATTATTAGTTAGTATGAATTTTATATTATTTAAATTATTTCATGGATTAAGAATTATTTTATTTGGGGAAAATTTGTTTTATCGAATAAATAACCTTGGTATTAGAAAAAAATTTGGTGATAAAGTGATTAATTTCATTTTGGTGGATGTTTAATAATTAGGGAAACCATTTATGATTGAGGTATATAGAGAACTATGTGATTTTTTAAGGAATAAAGGTTGAATTATATTTTTTAAGGATACATTATTTTATTATGTATTTATGTTGATTCATGTTATTTAGTGAAATTTTTGGCGTATCTTGAATATTATTAGGGAAATTACTTTTTGGTATAAGACTTTATGAGTAATTGATTTTTTGTAGATAGTTATTTAAATTTATCTTGTAAGAATATGAGATAAAATCCTTTTGTATTTATGGAATTCAAACATAGTTTTCATTATTTTGAGGTATTTTAAAAACAATTAGTTAACAAGTGGTCTATGTTAAACTTTTGGTTTTATCATTGAAATGTTGTGACTAATATAGTTTTTCATCATATTTAGGTTTATTCTTTTTGGGGTATTATCCTATTTTATCATTTTTTGTTAATGTTCCAATACATGAGAAATATATAGTTAATCATTGATTTTTCTATTTGGTTTTGTAGAAGTTAATTCTAGTACATCATGCATGAAAATTTCATCTTGAATACTCACTAATTGGAGAATAATATGATTTTATTGTTAAAATTGATTAAAGGATGAAACTATACATGTAAATTAATTATATTTTATTTTTTATTATTCCAAATAGTAAAATAACTAAGAAAATAATCTTCAAAAAATAACCTTATACATTATCTTTTCTTACTAGGTAATGAATGTCTTTTAAACCCATCACATATTTTTTATCCTGTGATTGTTAACTTTTTAATGAACATTTTTTCTATCAATTTTCATTAGGAAATGATAGATAGTTTTCTATTCCATTTCTATGTTTTCCAATAAGTTACTCTATAATGTTTTATCTCTAGTGTCCTTCGCACTTCCCATTATTTATTTTTATAGTGGAAGTATCATCAGTCTTTTTTCTGATGTGAGAATTCAATAAAGGGACTTTGGAAATTCAAACCATAGTTATTAAGACTGTATTCAATATTTTGAGGATGAAATTTCCAAAAATGGAAAAGTGTAACATTCTGATTTATAGAAAAAAGAAATATTTTGTTCGACAACGTACATGATATTCAATATAGAGATTTAACAAACAAAAAAATATTATTTTTTAAAAGTTACAATCATAATATACCTGTTAGAATAATGGGTGTGGATAGGATTAACTAAATTATGAAAATATGGTTGACACATGTATATATAATTTTTTTACAATCTAAATATAAATGAATGGAAAACTGTTTCAAAATAAAAGTAAATGTTTTTCTAAAAAACTATTTAAATGTGTACAAGTGTGTTTTGTACCAAAAAATAAAAAAATCACCCTTATTATATTATATTATCAAAATATATTAAATTTATATTAAATATAATGGTTAAAATGCAATTTTTTTTGTTTTCTAGACATGATATAAGAACAAATCCATGTTTTCTAAAAAGAGAAATATTTTTCTAAAAAAGTAGTTTTCCCAACATTTAATGGTACACTTTTTTAAATGCTGTTTCTGGAACATTTAAAAATTATATTTGTAAAAATAAGGATATTATTTCAAATAGGAATATAAAATTTCACGCTGGATGAATATTTGATATCTTGTTGATATGTTTTATGTTTTTAGGAATATTCAAAAATAATGAATTTTAATTGACAACATCTTTTTTCATGTAAATAATTTAAAGTGTCAAATTATATTTTTAAATGGTTTCAAAGTATAAATATATAAATTATATATCAATTAATCCAATTCATGTCATTATAATCAATTTTTACTTGAACTTGGATATAAAAGAATTTAAATATTTCTAAAGTTTTCACTTCAAAAACTCATTTTATCGTTCCGTTGAGGGGATAGATTTTAAATTAATTTTATCAAACTCTATGTTCTAAATTTAAAAAATGGATTACATATTAGGTATCATAAAGAAAAAATTTAATAAAT
This sequence comes from Viscum album, assembly GCA_963277665.1. Classification (NCBI taxonomy): domain Eukaryota; kingdom Viridiplantae; phylum Streptophyta; class Magnoliopsida; order Santalales; family Viscaceae; genus Viscum; species Viscum album. Next base: position 1,397,339,494 of record OY728121.1, on the reverse strand, counting down.
ATGTCCCTTTTATTTTTGGACTGTATGATTTGTAACTTTGGTAAATATTATTACCATGGTTAATGTATAATCATGTAATTAAGGGTAATGATATTATTAAGAATATGAGAAATTTTACCAAAAACATATCCAAATTTTATTTTATGAGTGAATGTAGAAAAAAACATCATTGGGCTGATTTTTTTACCTCTTTGAGCCACTTTTATGACATTAATCCATTTATATTATTTTATTTAAAGAAAAGTCCATTTTTTTAAACTGCTTTTGAACAAGTCATTTTTTAATATTTGGTGATATTGGGGATATAGTTGAATTAAAATAGTATTTTGCAAGATAAATTTTTTATCTTATTCATGATTATTTATTTTTAATTTTCAGGAGTGAAATAATTACCTTAAAATCCTTCATAATAATGATGTAACAATTGATCAATTAATGTAAATATCAAATAAATGACATCACAAATATTAAGATAAATATAATTTCAGATACTTAATGTCATCAACAAATTTTCTTTATTTCTTTGACATGTTAGTAATGATGAAAAATTATTTTTTGAATATATCATGTTTTTTTTGATATTTTTAAAATGTCAAGAAATAAATAGTGTTTAAATTGACATAAATGATATTTTAAAATAAAAAATATTTTATTAAATGATATAAATTTATTAAAAATCTAAAATTCATCCTAATAATTAGGATAAGGTTTAAAATTTCATTAAATATCTTTTTGTGGTTATTTTATTATTTTATAATAACTATGTTAAGCCTTAATGTGTAAAAACTGTTTTTGTCGCTATACAAATTAAAAAGGTTGAATAAGGATTAGAGCCAAAAGAAAAGAAATAAAAAATAATCAAACCTTATTCATGACATATTTGATATTTCCTTAAAAGTAAAATTAGGTTAATTATTTACTTTTTTGAGAAACTTTTTAAAGATAATTTTTCCTTTTTTATCATTTATTATTATGTTATAAATATTAGTTAATTAATTATGTTCATGTCAAATGTTTGGTCGATATTCGGTAGATGAGTCAAAAATGAATTTGGTATGATCTCAATAGTCAATGTTCCCATTACTCCATCATCTATTAAAAAATATTCATGACATTATTATCATTTTTATAAAAAAAAATTACTTTTAAGTCAAACCATTGTGCGTGGTTATTAAAAGTGAACAATGTTATGCACAATGAGATGGTAGGTCGTACGTACACCTAAGATAATTTCAATATTTCAATGATAATTATAGAATGAAGGTAAGTATAATTTTATCTTTATTGAATAAAAATAAAATCATTAATATTATATTAATCATTTAATTATAATTATATATATCATCCATGTGATGTGGTTACAAAAAACATATTTTATCGCTTTGTGGAGGAGATAGTTCACACGTATACGCAAATAACATTACCATTTTTATGTGCACAGAAACGAAAGAATTTAAATGATATATTATTCCTTAAAATGATAAATATTTCATGGATATCATATATAAACATTAACTTCATCATTATAACTAGTCATTAGTAGGGTTAATGGGGAAAACTTATATCAGTTCATGAGTTTTTGGTCCACCATACACACGAATGATTAATTCAATTTACTATTTGTAGGAAGTGGAGATGGATTTAGGTGATTATATTAATATAATAACATATCAGTATATTGAGGAAATTGAATTTATTATTTCATCATGTTTGAATAATATTTTAAGGAAGTGGGAAATGAAATAAAATAGAAACACATAATTAAAAACAATACCTTCTCTTTAGACAGTCTATTTTTTATAAAAACGTAAGACCACTATGTGTGGTGTTGTTCCTAAACTCAGAGCTCTAGATTTTGTGGAGAGATTATAGTAAGTGATATGGGAATATCACAGATAAACAAAATAAGTTTTGTAGTGTGATGAAATGAGAAGGTGATTTTCCCTTTTATAAGATATGAGAGAGCCACATTTGGAATTATTGAAAATATAAAATTAATATTAAATTAATTTTTTCTTCTATATAGTTTCAAACTGAACTGATTTAAAAATTGGTTGATTGTGGGTCAAAATAACATCATAAAATCAAAATTAGAGAAGTTTTGAGTATTTTTAATACTTATATTTAGGATTAAACCTTTATTTTACCCCTTTAACTCTTACTATGATGAATTAGAGTTTTAATCTTTAAGGGTTAGTATAATTACTATAAAATTCCATAAAACCAAAAAACGAGACACTGATTAAATTTTTATACATCTTTGTATTATTTTTATGAATTTGAAAATTTTTAGAAACTTTATATCATTTAATAATATATTATTTGTTTTAAAATATCAATAATGTCAATTTCGACAATTTTCATTACTTAACATTTTAAAAATACCATAAAAACATGATAAATTCGTAATCATTATTCTATCAAATCACCAAAAAGTAAAATTTATTAATAAAATTCATGTTGAGATAAATTATCTCAAATTTTATTTATGTTAATATTTTCATAATGATAAATATTTCTTTAATATCATATAAAGAATTTAATTCCATCAATTTTACTAGTATTGAGAGATTTTAATAGTTAAAAATCAGTTTGTGATGTTGTAGTTCACACGAAACAATAATGATAATTATTTTACTATTTTATGGAAGTAGAGATGAATTTAGGTGATTATATTCTCATAAAAAAATCTATGTATATTGAGGATATTATAGTTATTATTTAATCATGTTTGAAGAATATTTGAAGTAGCAAGAAGAATAAACAAAATAGAAACCCCTAATTAAAAAACCCCTTCATTGGACAATAACCGTTTCATAACACCTTAAGACCACTATGGGTGGTTTATGCATAAAATAAGAGTTATATAATGTGGGTTGGGATTATAGAAAAGTATTTGGGTATATATTGGAAAAAATAGGTTTATAAGTGTTAAGAAAATAGACTTATAGGTTCTTTTTTATAATAGAGGGGAGGGGAACATTTTGAATTATTCAAAATACTAAATTAATATAAATTGATATTGTTTTTAAAATTAATCAAAAATGATTTATTTTTAATAAATTATGATTATTAGTCGAATTCAATTCATATAAAGAAAATTATATACGTTTTTACTTTTTTTTATTCCCTATCATTTGGATTTGACCATTATTTAACTATTTCAACTCTTACCGTGAATACATGGAGTTTTACTATTTAATGGTTAGTATAGTAAAAATAAAATGGAAATAGTTCAGTAGATGAGTCAGTGATATGATTTTATGTCGTATTCCAATTATTTGGATGAATTTTGGATTTTTAAAAATTTATATGTTTTAATAAATTATTATTTATTTTTAAATATTATTAATGTCAGTTTTGACAATATTAATTACTTGACTTTTTTAAAATGTCATACCAAAGTGATAAATAAGAACCAATTATTATAAAACATCACAAAAATTTAAAATTAATACATTAAATTAATTTATGACATTAATTGTCAAGAATTATCTTTATTTTATTATTTTTAATATCATTTATTTTATTTTTCGATTAACTAAATAATTACCACATCATCATTGTGCAAGACATTAATTTAATTATTAATTCACTTAAAACTAAAAATAAATTACTTTGATTAATATAATCATTTTATATTTCCAAACACTACGTATATTCGACGATGTATTCTAAATTACCATATATTAAAAATGTTATAGTTATTAAAACATATGTATGACATCTCGACTTTTCTTAAAAATAAAATACAATAAATGTTATAATATAACCCAAGTGAATCCAAGTTGTCATAAAACTAGCACATGGATAATTTTGGTCATAATTCACCCATCCAATAAAATTATGACTTTTTTTGGGATATTCTGTTAATATTTAAAATATAATTTTTATCATTAATTACTATATTTACCTTTAATCGCAGTAATAAAAATTACTAAATTTAATATTCACAATGTCAAAAAATAAAAGGATCATATTTACTAAATTTATAACTTATTATTAAAAATATTTAATAATTTTTTCTAAATTCAATTTGTAGAATTTTAAAAAATTAATTAAAAAATAATCCTCTTGGAGGGGTGAGAAAAGGGGTTCTTAAAGTGAAAATGTTCAAAATATTGAAAAGTTTCAATACCAAAATTCAATGTGAAATTGATTAAAATGACCTAAAATTGATTAAATATTATAAAATTTATCAAATAATAATTTTAAACCAATTAAAAATATATGTTATCACTATAAATTATTATGACGAAAAACATATTTTCAATTAAAACGAAGTATTTTTTAATTATTCATCAAAACATGAATCATATCAAAAAAATAAATAAAACAACCATATGAAATTTAAATGTATCAAATTATGATAAGTGGTTTATTTTTTCAAATCAAATTTATAAATGTGTCAAAAACTAGATTGAAAACAAGTACGACATTGAAAGGGTGAAAAAATATATTTGTAGAAAAATAATTGTTTTATATGTAAAATTTGATATTTTTTATATCATGTATAGAAAACACATAATATAAATGTTAAAAATGAGTTTAAATATAATATATATATATATATATATTTCATTAATATAATCTAATAATAGAGATTTTTTTTATTTTTTGGAATAAAACACACATGTATAAATTTAAATAGTTTTTCAGAATAACATTTCCTTCTTAAAAAGGGTTTTATAATAATTTATAATTAATTAGTCACAAAATAATTAATTATATACAAATGTTTAAACCATATTTTCATAATTTAGTTGATATTGTTAATTCTTGCTACTCTTACATCTATGTTAAAAGGGTAACATTTGAATAATAATATTTAGTTGTTTGTTTAAGCTTGATGTGGCATATCGAGTATGATATTGAACACAGTATTTTTTTTAAAAATATATATGTTACATTATCCACCCCTTTTAGAAATTTAATCCCTAAAATTTTTAATTCAATCATGTAAACTAGGTTTTAACTATTCTTATTACATATATTTTAAATCCCACATCAAAAAAATAAATAATAAAACTACCACTTTAAAAGAAAGAATGATAAGTTAAGAGGTCACCTAAGACAAAAAATAATAAGATTTGATGTAGAAAATCATGGACATAGAAGATAAAAATAACTATAATGTTCTGATGGAGTGTTATTGAGAACATGGTCATGATAAAGCGAACAATCACAAAACCATTATTCTGTGATGGGTTAATATGACACTTATTTCTCAGTAAGAAAAATAAACGGATAACAATTATGTTTCAATATTATTTTCTTATAGTTGAGTAATTATATTACTAACATAACTAAGAAAATATGTAAAGATACTTACCTTAAATTTAGTGTTTTACCCTTTAATCATTTTCCACCACAAACTCATATTTTTTCTCAAAGAAGATGAGTATTTTATTTGAATTTATTCATTCCTAATGCACTAAAATATATTTCTATAGAAAAAAATAATACAAAAAATATTGATAATATATTTATTCTATCATAAATGATTAACCAAGGAAAAAGTTGATTGGATAAAATAAAGCAATTATATAAAACTAATAAACCATTATATGATGTAAATCAATTTAAATCTCAAAAATTCAATTGTAATAAAAAAAAGTTCGATGTAGACCAATAAAAAAATAAATATCCTTATAATTCCTCAAAAATATTATAAATATGATTAAAAGTTAAAAATCAGAAGGAATTTATCCCATTTTTTTACAAGATAAAAATTTTCACATAACCACCAAAACAATTTCCAATTAACGTTATATAATCACAACATGTAAAAGCTTGCAATCTTCTACATGTCACTCTTAAAATTCCATTTCCACCCATAGAGAAACACATCATGATATTAAAAAAAATCCATTTCCAAACCTCATTTTAAAAAACAAAATATACATAAATTGTAAAATGGTTTTTTCTTTAACAAATAAGAAGTCTTGTAGTGTAATCCAAATAATATTTATCACATCAAAGAAGTTATAATCTCTGTATAAATTAAAAAGAACAAAATATTTGTCAATTTTAATGAATGAAAAATGTTTCATATTGAAAACACAAAATATTAATTTTTTAAAAACATTTTAATTAAATTAAAAATAAAAGTGTATGTTTATACTTATCACAAATTGAGGTTGGTGTAATATCAATATATGCCTCAAATAATGGAGATTGAGGTGATGTCCCTTACTATGAGTATGATTCATCACATATGTCATTTATGTTCCTAAATATTAATTTTTTGTTAATAGTTTACTTGATTGAGGACATTTTTCATGTTTTTCTTTTTTTATCACTTATTACAATGTTATAATAATTACTTAATAATTTATGTTCATTTCAAACGTTTAGAGGATATTAGTTACTTAAGGAAAAAATTAAATTGGTATTATATCAGTAGTCAAAGTGTTCATTATTAAATATTCTCAAAAATAATATTAATGACTTGATTATCATTTTTATAAACCAATTTTACTTTTAAATCAAAACATTAAGCATAGTTATGAAAAAAGAACTATGTTATAATCATGGATATGGTAATCTGTACATACGAATGAGAATTGTTTCCATTTTTCAATGATCATAGAAAGAAAGTAGTGGTATTTTATCCTTAAAGAATGATACTAATATCCTTAATAACATATTAATCATTTATATATACTTATACATATATCATCTATGTGAGTTTTTGATCAAAAACAAATCACATCGCTTTGTGGAGGTGATAGTTCACACATACACATGACCAAAATTATCATTTTTATGTGCATGGAATGATAAAAATGTAAATAATATATAATTATTTTATAATGATAAATATTTTCTGAATATTATATATAAAAATTAATTACATCATTATAACTAGTATTGATATATGGTGATGGAAAAATAATTTCTTCGGTTTGTGAGGCGGTAGTCCGCCGCACACATGATCGATGAATTCTTTTCCAATTTGATGGAAATAGAGATAGATATAGGTGACGATATTTAAATAATAACATAAAAATTTATTTGGTTACACTGGATTTATTATTTAATCATGGATGAATAATATTTTAATTAAGAGGAAGAAAAAATAAAATAGAAACTCTTAATTAAAAACTGTTCCCCTTCTTCGGATATCTCCTTTGATTAAAACCATAAAATATCATCGATCAATGTTATACATAAAATAAGGCCTCTAGAATATGGGGATGGATTATAGGAAGGGATTTGGTTAGATATATTCTGATATAAATAGGTTTGGAAGTGTGAATAAAATAGAACAAGGGGTTCCCTTTTATATGAGAAGGAAGGGTCACTCTTGGAATTCTTCAAAATAGTAAATTAATATATTTTTTTTATATTCAAAATATCTAAAAACTATTTTATTTAGAATATAGGATAGTTTTGTGTTAAAATAAATTTATCCAATGAAAATTATAAATGTTTTTATTATTTTTTAATCCTTATCTATTTGTTTTAACACTTATTTAACCCCTTCAACTCTTACCAAGATATCATGTAATTTACACTATGAGGGTTAAAATAATTAGTAAAAAATTCCATATGAACCAAAAATGGGTCATTAATGAAATTTTATGCCTTATCCCAATTATTTGGATAAAATTAATATATTTATAAATTTATATCATTTAATAAAATATTTTTTATTCTAAAATATAATTAATGTCAATTTTGATATTATTCATTACTTTTCTTTAAAAGAATATCATAAAAACTACGTAAATTTGAACCAATTAATATAAGACATCAGTAACATGTCAATAGTATCTATAAAATTCATGGATGTCATTAATTATCTCAAATTATATTTATCTTATTATTTTTAATATCATTTATTTGACATTTTTATTAATTAATGAATTACTCCATCATTATTGTGTAATCATTTAAGGTAATTATTTATTTCCTAAAAAATATAAATAGATTTTAATGATAAATAAGATACTTTAATATTTCCAAATAATTTTAATAGTCTAATAGATATTCTAAATAACCCAATATTAAAAAATTTATAGTTATTAAAACATAAGTATGGCATCTTTGACTCTTCTTTAAAATAAAATACTATAGGAGGGTTGTTTTCATCTAATTTACTCCAAGATGTCATAAAAGGGACCATGGATTATTATGATCAACAATAACTCATGAAATAAAATTAGGAAAATTTTAGGGAAAATTTAATATTATTTATATATTATTTTTACCCTTAATTACTTGAATTACCCATAACCGTGGTTATAAAAATTACTAATGTTACTATTAATATTTTCAAAAAATAAAAGGTATATATTTACTAAATTTTTTCCTTCTTACTAAAAATATTGAATCCTTTTTTCAAATTTTAAAACACATAAATGGTTAAAATTAATTTAACATTAATCCCATTGAGGCGGTGAGAAAACTATTCTTTAAAGTGAAAATATTCCAAACGATTTAATATTTTTAAATCCAAATTCACAATGAAATTGATTATAATATCAATCACTAGATTAAATGATATAAAATTGATTTAATTATATTTTAAAAGTAATTGAAAATATATTTTGATATTATAAATTATTTATATGAAAAAAGTTATTTTCAATTACAGTGCGTTTTTTTCATTATTCATTAGAAAATGAAACTTATCAGAAAAATACCAAAAAATTCAACCAAAGAAAATTTTGATATTAGAACTTCATAGAATAATTTCATTCTATCAAATATAATTTATAATAGTGTCAAAAAATACATTTAATATAAGTGTTCCATGAAAAGTTGATCAAACTTTTTTTTGGAAAGATACAGGTTGTAACCATAAAAATAGATTTATCATATACACTATTGAACATTGTGTATCTTTTAATTACTATCTAATTCATAATTATCAATAAATATGAAGAATAATTTTTCTATTATTAGCTTGGTTGTTAAATTTTTCCTCCATTTTTGAAATTACATTCTCACAATTTTATTCACATATTAAATAAGTGTGGATAACTTTTTCTCATAAAAATTTTAGATTATTATGTTTCATCTTTGACCATATGGTTTTCCACAAAATCATATCTTAATGAATCAACATATTCTGAAACACATTCTATCTATTTGTAAGAGTTTGAAATGGCTATTCTTCATAAGAAACAATATCATCCAACTGAATAACAGTAGGTCTTAATCATGAGATGAATACTGAACATATTTCCCTAACAATAAAAAATGAAATATGTTGTGTACCTAAGATAAACTCGAAGGTAAATCCACTACATAAAAAATTTATCCAACATCTTAAAATATTTCATAGGGTTCAATAAACCATCTACTCAACTTCCCCTTCTTACTAAAACACCTCACACTTTTCCATAGGGAAATTTTTTGAAAAACATGATTGCCTACCTAAATTGAAAGATCCTTCCCCCAGTTATCTACATAACATTTCAACCTGCTTGAAGTTGTCCTCATATATTTCTGAATCAAATAAACTTTCTCTAAAATACCCTCTACCAGTTTTGGTTCCATCAACTTCCTTCCAAAAACTTCATCCAATAATGTTGTTGTTCGACACCGATTTCCGTATAATTCTTAAATTGGTTCAATATATATCCTGGAATGAAATGTTTTTTATAATAAAACTAATATAATGAAATATGATGATCCCAATTTTCCTGGTAATATATTGAACAAGTTCATAGTATATCTTCTATACTCTGAATTATTCATTCTGACTATCCATCAGACTAAGGATGTATGGATATACAGAAATATAATTTAGTTCCCAATGAATTCATACAGCCTATCCAAAATTTTTAAGTGAACCTAAGATCACGATCCGATGAAATTGAGGGATTAAATTTATGTAACCTCACCATTTATTTAATATACAACCTATAAATTTTATCTAGAGATAAAATGTCTCCAATAGGAATAAAATGTGAAGATTTAGTCAGTCAATCAACAATAACTCAAATCCTGTTATTACCTCAATATGTATTTGGTAAACCTACTATGAAATCCATGGAAATATTTCCCCATTTACACTTTTTAATTATTAAATTTTGAAGAATCCCCTTCATAAATTTTTACTCTTCTTAGACCTAAAGAGAAGTCAAGCATTATATTTTTTGCTATGAAATGTCCATTTTCATTACATCATAGCAGTATTACTCACGATGGTATCTGTACATTGTTGTGTTGCCTAGATGAATTCAAAATGTATAACTATGAGCTTCACCTAATAAATCATTCTTCAACTTTGAATCAAAATAATCACATAATCTCATCTCAAATCACAAAAAAATCAATGTTAAATTTAATAAACTCACCCATTTTTTCAAATTCTACACATTTATGCAATTAACAATCTATTTTCTGACCTTGCCTAATTTTTCATGATAGAAATGATAAAACTGACACCTGAAACAAAATAGAGGAATTTCCTACACCAATAAAATATATGAAAAAATTCATCAAATCATTAACTAAAGATATACATTCCAAATGTAACATGGTTTTTTGTCACATTAATTTTATTACTCAATGTATTTTACACTTTTAATTTCATTTTTAGGATGGTAATGAATCATGCAATAATATTACGTAATTAATTCTAGAAATCTAATTTTAATCACTTTCAATTATTTCTGAGTTAATATTGAATTCATTATTTTGTGATTAGTATATATTTCATATTTTAATCCTTATAAATGATGCCTAAAAATCTTTATTAAAAAAATAATTTCTCATTAAAAAACTTGTGTAGTGTAATTTAAATCATGAAGTTTCAACTGACGTGACACATAAGAAATTACCTGATCATTCTTCATTAGGACAAAACCAAGTCCTTTTTAAAAAAATAATCACTATAGTTCATAAATTCACCATTTCTTGAAGGAATATCTAGAACTAGATCATTCATTAATATTCTTTTCAATTTCTAAAAATAATCATAAAATTCATTTATCCCGATGATATTAACTCTTATTGGAGTTCACTTTGTCGATGGTCTAGATAACAGTGAAAAGTTTTTCACAAAAATATAGTAATAACTTGTTTAACCAATAAAACTACGAATCTAGGTTATGTTTGTGGGTCTTGGCCACTCATTAAATTTTTTTATCCTAATCAATGATTATTCCATCTTTAGAAATAATTTGACCAAGGAATGAAATTATTGAAACCAAAAATCACATATTCTAAATATACCATATAGTTCATTTAATATTATGGAATTAAAAAAACCTTATTTTAGGTTCATTCTACACTTTATTTTTAGAATATACCAAAATTTCATCAATGAACACAACACTAAACTTATCCATAAAATCAAGAAATATTATATTCATAAGTTCCTTGAATAAAGTATGTTAATTAGTTTACCCAAACTACATAACTATAAAATCATAATTCCCTTATATTTTCTAAAACACATTCTTAAAAATGTATGATTTCTTTACATTCAACTCATGGTACCCATCCCTCACTCTACTTTCAAAAATTAATATACACCCTAGATATGATTAATAAACCATTGATTTATGGAAAACATATTTTTTCTTAACAATTATGTAATCAAAGTCTCTATAATCAATGAAATTTATCATTGAAACAAATTTATTTTTAACATACAATGTAGGAGTACCCCCTGGTTAGATGCTAGGTCGATTGAAACCACTATCTAATAACTCAAGCAATTTATCTTTCAATTCTAAAAGTTTGACTTTGGCCTTTCGACAAGGGGGTTTGGAAAACGGTCTATCATTGGGAAATAAGTCAAAAGTAAATTCAACTTCTTGATTATATATAATATCAGGAAACACATCAGGAAAAACATTTATATACTCGTTTACCACCAACAACTCATTAATCTAAAAATTTCCTTTTTTTCAACAATATATGCCAGATAACATTAATTTCCATATTTTAATAGTTTCTCAGCTCCCTTATATGTTATCATTAGTATGGTATCATTCTTGTACAAGAAATAAAACTATTCCAAAAAATAAAATTCATTAGATCTATATTCTATCTTAGTATGTTAAACAAAAATCAAATCCAATCCGATAACAAAATCAAACTCTACTAGAGGCAAACCAATAAGGGTTTTATGTAAATTCTTTCCACAAACAGAAACATGAATATTCTATTAATTTATTTTTCCCTTAATATTTACCTTATGTGTTTTTACCATATGCCCTTGCTTCATTATTGAGGTAGAATTTCTAATTTACCAGAACAATTATCAGAAATTAATGAACTTGTGGACCCCAAATTAAAGAATATAATAATATGAATAAATAAAAATATACCTGATATAACATTGTTTGATGGCCCAAAATTTTCTAATGTAGTTGCAACGGACATACTGACACCTTTCTTCTAATATTCCGACAGCTTCTCATCATTCAAGTTCCTATATAGACACTCTTTTGTATAATAACCCATATATTTACATTTAAAACATTTTACTATTTATATATCATTATTTTTCTGACAAAAAATATTATATTTTTCATTGTAGTTATTTGAATTATGGCAAATTTTAGAAGATCATAATAATTTACCATAACTTAAAATGCATTCCCCTGTGTGTTTTAACCAGAATTCTCACAAAATGTAAACATAATTTTTTACTGTCAAACTTATTTGATGTATTATTCCCTTTTTACTACCACCTGAACTTATTTTTTGATGGTTTTTAAACAATACAAGATCATAGAAACAATCAATTTCCCTCTTCACCGCACATCAAAAAAAACACCATACCTTTTGAATTCATGAGAAGCCAAATACCGTTGATATGTGGTCTTTATTCATCAGTAATTTTTTTTTTGATTTTACTACAAATGACCTAAATAAAATTTGGAATATACCTTTCCAATAAAGTGAAATTTTCTTCATATATAGCCATTGAATCCTCATCCTAATTCAATTCTATGAATTGTTTTTCCATCCTAAATCAAATATCCTTAGGAAAATATTCCTCAAGAAAAATATTTTTGAATTCATCCTATTAAAAAGTACCATTTTCCTTAATATATACGGTATTCTTGATGATTGAACACCATAGGTATTTTCATTTTCAAAATGGTAAATAACAAGACTAAAATTTTTATGGTCCAAACATCCCATGACAAAAAAAATTATAGGAATTTAATCCATCCTTCAAATACCATTTGGTCCCAAGATCTACTAATGGTTGGTGGATGTTGCCTTATAAAATGATCCAATACTAAAGTATTACTATATGGTTGATTTGGATGATCTCATGCATGTATGAGGCCACCATTTAAAGCCTATGTAAATTGAGACATCACATCAAAAAACGGTTATCTTCTGATTCTAACCATCTTAGAATGCGAATTTGGATGACTATTTTCATCTCGATTACTTCCCACCATAGATTTCTATATTTCCTCTATAGAAAACCATTCTAAACGGATGTTTTATAAAAACTTCTCAAACAAATTATAAAACATTTCAAAATATTTAGTTTTAATCAAGAATTTAATTTTGTTCACATTGAAGATATTTTTAGGTTTTTTGTTCTATAGAATTAGTCATTCATTCATACATTACATCCCACATTCATACAATGTGGATAGAACTAAAAAAGAATCATTTTTTACAAAATATAAATCTTTTAATATAAAATAGGATTTCTTTTTTTGGAAAAATATTCATAACATTGAACTTGACTTCCTCCGTTCTCGTACCCATCATTATACCTAGAAATTGGTTTTTAAACGACAGTCTAATATCTTGATTCTGACTCATCATATACAATATTTATCTTCCTAAATAATAAATTTGTATAATTATTTACTATTGAGATAATTTAAAATTTTATTATTCCTTTTAAATAAGTTATTATAATGTTATTACAATTAATTAATTATTTAAGTTCATGTGGGACATTTTGACGATATTCACTACTTGATTCCATAATAAATTTAGTATGATGTTAATATTGAAGGTGAATTTAGTAAGTTATCTCCATAAAAATATTCATGATTTAATAATCACCATTATACATAATGTTTACTTTTAAATCAAACCATTATGTATATTTATGAAAAATAAATTGTGTTACAGTCATGAAGACAGCAGGTCGTACGTACACAAGGGTAACATTTCCATTATTCCATGATAATTTAGGAAACAAGATAATTATTATTTTATCTTAATATTATGATAATAATATTATATTTATCATTTAAATAAACTAATATATATCATATACGTGATTTGGTGATAAAAAATCAATCATATCATTTCATGGAGGTGATACGTCACACTTACGCACAAAAGATGTTATAATTTTTATGTGCATGAATAGGTAGAAATTCAAATGATATATTATTATTTAATAATGATAAATATTTGATTAATATCATATATAATCATTAATTCCACCATTAAAACCAATTTTGATAGACGATGATGGAAAAATAGTTATATCGGTTCGAGAGGTGGTAGTCTGCCGTACACACGAATGATTAATTTTTTTCAAATTTGATGGAAACATGGATGGATTTTTGTGATTATATTAACATAAAATAATATCACTATATTTCAGAAACATTATTTATTATCTTATCAGTTCTTAATAACATTTCAAGTAATTAGAAGACAAAATAAAATAGAAATACATAATTAAAAACAACTCATTTTCTCCAGTCAATCTCTTTTTCTTAACACCCTAAGGACACAAAGGGTGGTGTTATTCTTCATATAACGGATATTGAATGTGTGGATAGATTCTAGGAAGTGATTTGGTTATATATTGTCTAAAAAATAGGGTTTTTATGTTTTAATTAAATCTAAGGAGAGATTACCTTTTATAACATTGGGGAGTGGCACACTCGGAATTCTTCAAAATATTAAATTTATATAAATTAATTTTATTTTCCAAATGGAATGAAAGAGAATTATTTTGAATATATGATTATTATGGGTCAAAATAAAATCATAAATCAAAACTAAATAATTTTTGAAAATTATTTTATCCTCATTGTTTCGATTTAACCTTTATTTTGCTTTCTTTGAGTCTTCCCGTGACAAAATAGAGTTTTAATCATCGTGGATTTCTATAGCTACTATAAAATTCAAAATGACCAATAAATGAATCATTGTTGATATTTTTAAAATTTTAAAAATAATTCGGACTAATTTAATATTTTTAATAAATTTATATAGTTTAACAAAATTTTATTTATTTTAAAATATTATTAATGACCATTTTGACAATATTCATTTATTTACATTATCAAAATATCTTAAAAATGGTATAAATTCAAAAAAAAAATATTATAAAACAACACTATCATGTCATTTGTTTTTTAAAATTCGGGTATAACCTTAACTATCACAAAAAAAATTTATTTTAATATTTTTAATATCGTTTATTTGATATTATGATTAACTAAATAATTGCATCATCATCATTGAGAAAGAATTAAATTTAATTATTTGTTCCCTAAAAATTCAAAATAACTTAACATGATTAAGAAGAAAAATTATATTTCCGATGAATATTTATAGTTGAATATTTCACTTAAAAGTCACTATATTAAAAATTATATAGTTATCAAAACATAAGTTTGACATCTTTGACTTTTCATTAAAATAAAATACCATAAAAGGCTTTAAGTCAACCATGTTCATCCACGAAGTCATAAAATGAAGACATAGATAATTTTGGTAAAACACCACTCATATTATAATATTATGACAAGTTTTAGTGCAGTTTTATTGTATTTATAATATTATTTTTTCTTTAACTACGAGATTTACCCTTAACCGTGGTAATAAAAAGAACAAAAGTTACTATTCACATTGCAAATAAAGGATACTATTTAATAAATTTGTATCTTGTGGTTCCAAAAATAGAATTCATTTTTCCAAATTCAATTCAATTTTTTAGAAATTAATTAAAAAATAATCCTCTTGACGAGGTGAGAAAATGGTTCATTAAATTGAAAACTTTCAAAATATTGACATGTTTTTATACCAAAATTATGTGTTAAATTAATTCCAATGCCCTAAATTGGATTAGATGACATAAAATTTTTCTTATTATATATTAAAATGAATTAAAAATATAATTTAACACTATGAATTATTTATACAATTTTTTTTCCAATTAAAATACAATATTTTTCACCCTTTATCAAAATATTAAACTTATCATAAAAATACCAATAATTCAGATAAAGTAATTTTGTATGTACAAATTTCCAATAATATATTTATTTTTTCAAATATAATTTATAAAATTTTCAAAGAAATTTTTTAAAACATGTACACCATTAATAGGTTATAAAATGGCTTTTTTAGAAGGAAACATCTCTTATGCATAAAATTGGATTTTTTCTTGTATAATGTATGTAAAAATCATAAGATGAATGTTAAAAAATAGATTTAATATATTATAAATTTCATTAATATAATCCAATAAATGTGATTTGATTATTTATTGGTATAAACCACACTTGTTCACATTTAAATAGTTTTTTTCAGAAAAATATTTTCTTTTTTATTTTAAAAATGGTTCTATTTTCAATTATACATAATTTGTTAAAATTTTAATTATATATACATGTGTGTACCATATTTTTATAACTAATTTAATCATGTTTATTTTCTTCATTCTAATATATAGGTTATAATTGAAACTGTTAAATAATAATATTTAGTATTTCGTTTAAGCTTGACTGTAACACCCCGGGTAAATAAAGAATATGAAATTTTTATATTTATCCCTATTTGTGGAAAAAATTTCAACATTAATTTAAATGGAAATATATGCTCGATGGCTTAACCAATACCCAACAACGAGTTCCTTTGAAATCATACGTTGCACTCTAATAATAAAATAATATTATTTTAAATGGTAGTTAACGCCTAGCTGTTGTATTAGAAAGAATGAATAGAAATAACTAAAATATGATTATATATGTTTGTTAAATGTTTTTACTTTTATACAATAAATTTTAGAGGCTTAAAATACAAATGAATCCAATCTTAAGCATTGAATACACTAGTATTTTTAAAAAAATTATTTTACTACCTTTTGATGGAAAACCATTTTTAAATAAAACTTTTGACAATTTTATAAGCTCTATTTTTCAAAATAAACATATTATTTATGATTGGGACATTGAAATTTACCTTGGGTTAATTTTTGGTATTTTCCTGACAATGTTCATTTTTCAATGAATAGTGAAAAATACTGCAATTTACATCAAAACTGGGTTTTCATATAATTTAATTATATGGTTATATTATCTTTTTAATTTATTTTAAAGTGTAATTAGAATATATTTTTTCCATGTAATTAAATGATGGTCATTAAGATTAATTTCACTTTAAAATTAGGCATAAACAAGTGCCAAAATTTTCATAAATATTGTTTCTAAAAAACCCGCTATTTGTTTTGACAACGAGAAGTTTTTTTAATTTAATTATTGAAATTTATGTGTTTGTAATTTGCTAAAATGGATTACATATTTTTAATTAGAAGGTCCAAATTATGTAATTAAGACTCTTTTGTTTTTGGACATTATAAATAGTAACGACGGTAATTATCTTTAATTATCTTGATTAATGAGTAATCAGGTAGTTAAAGATAATAAAATAATATCATAATAATACAAAATGACCACAACATGTGTCCTAAGGCTACTGGTTGTCTCATGGCCGACCATGGGATGTCTTGTGCCAAACATGGGGGCCCTATGTAATCACCTTTGTGAGAAAGTGACTTTTTATCTTTTTATTTTTAAAGAATGTTAAATGTAACAAAGAATGTATCACCTAAGTAAAATATTTTTACATTAGTCTAAATAAATGATATTTTGGACTATAAATATTAATTAGGAAGATAAAAAGATTTCCTACATCATGATATTTTTTTTATAATTTTTAGACATTAAATTTATTAAATTATTTATGACATCATGATGATGCAGCGATGACCTCATTATTTAACGATTTAAATAAAATGGAATGATAATGTAAAATCTAAGACATACACATGTAAAAAACCTATTGGATGGGTGGATTTCGAACCCTTATCACCTTATACTCAAAACACCTCAATGTGGGACCATTAAAATCCGAAACCCATTCTAAAATAAAGTAACATTTATTTACATTCCAAGAGTGCCCCTCCTCTCCTCTTATAAAAGTCCCCCACCTCTACCACCTTACCCAAACTTCCAAAGCCTTTGGCTCAGCCAAACCCTTCCCATTTTTCCTCTCCACATCCCTGTCTAACTCCTTGAAGCCTCACTTTTGGCAGAAGTCTTCCCAGGGAAGCCTTTGAACTCAAATCAAAAGGAGTTACCCAATTTAAAGGTAGTGTCTTCTCTTGTGTTCTTATGTTTTATTTTGCTTCTCCAACCCCCTAAAATCTTTTTATTCATTTATTTTGTAACAAATCCAGTATATTAAATATACTAGGATGATGTTATAAGAAGGATTAAGGCTACACTTACACACACCTTTGTCTAATGGTTAAAGAACATACTATTTCTGTGGTTGGCAATTTTCTGCCTCACGAAACGATGATTGTACAATATTCTTTTAACACCTTTAAAGGTGGCCATTATGATGTCACTGTATTTTATATTATATATATGGTATTTATGTTTACTATATGCTTCTTTATTTTATATTTAAACCATACCTTTATTCTTTTCATGTTGTGTAAATGCAATAATTTCATATGAGGAAGTGCGGACTACTACCCCCTCAAGTGATGTGACTCGTACATGCAATACATGGAAATTATAAAGAATGAAATTAATGTAAATATGTGACCTATATAACACATATATTATACTGGAATTATAATATATATACATATATATATCATTTATTTTTAATTCCATTAATATGAAAAAGAAAAAAATGAAAGTAGCGTTCATGCGTACGTACTACCTACCGTCTCCATGAACGGTGCTTTTCGTTTTTTATCTCCAAATGATATGGAATAGTTTAAGATGAATACTTACTGGATATATATGATATATATGATATATACATCATGATTATAACTCTGGATATAATGGATACATGAACAACTTGTAATTATAAAGATCATATTTTGACTCAAGTACCAATGATCGTTTAAACGACCGTTATTAACTAAAATAATTACATAGTGTTCATGACATGGTAATAAGTGATATAAAAGGAATAATGAACTTGAAAAAGGTTCTTAATAAATTAGAAATTAACTCAAGATTATTATTCAGGAAATTAAAGAACGATCGAGTCAAGTCGGACCCGAGGTAAGGGATCCTACACCTCTCTTTCTTTTTAAGTACACTCTTTTATGTCATTTCTTTTAAAGCTCATATTTCTTGTTATTGGGATATTATTTTATATTAATATTACTGTAATTTTTATGTTCATATGATGAGAGTCCCTATTCTCTCTCATCAATCCATTTTGGATGTTTTGAGTGGTGCCGTTAGGCTGCCGAATTTTTCGTAGGAGATCCAACCTCTCTCTTTCTTTTTAAGTACTCTCCTTTATGTCACTTATTTTATGCTCCTATTTGTTAGGTTGGGGGATGTTCTTTTATATTCCTAATTCTGTAAACTTTATGTTAATACGATGAGAGACCCTATTACCTCTCATCAATCCATTTTGGAAGTCTTAAGTGGCACCGTTAGGCTACCGAGTTTTTGTAAGGGATTTTTCATCTCACTTTTATTACCATGAGATTTATGCTACATTTTCCACAATTTCCGTTGAGTGGTGTATTTACTGCCCATTATTATAAATTTTTGTAGTATAATTTCATTTATGGGTATTCACATCTTCATTGTATGACCCTTCTTCGATGGGTGTGCGTTTCGAAAGTTACCCAACTCGGTAAGGGGACATTTCACCCTCTTCTTTTTAAAAGACTTCTTTTGTTATGTATTTTAATTAACATACTATTATGTCGGGATATGTTATTTTATATCATTATTGATGTAAATTTTATTTCCAAGTGACTAGATGCCCTTTTTATCTCTTATCAACTCATTTTATGAATTTTGAAGTGATGCCGCTAGGCTGTCGAATTTTACCAAGGGAACTTTTTAACCCAATTTCGATTTCATTGGGTTCAAAATGTAGTTATTGAATATGTCATCCTTTGAATATGTGTGAATGAACTTTTATTGTTTTACAATTAATATACACTTATATTGGGTGTATTTATATTTGTCACACATAATTTTGAGATTGATTTATCCTTAATTTAAGGATACCTTCTTTATAAGGGAATTCATCACATTTGACATTTCTATTGAGACTTCATTTTTGTTATGCACCAATTCATTCTTATATGGTGTATATACTGTCCTTTAGAATATTATATCATGAATCCATTTATTCTCATGATATTATAATGTTCTGACTAAATATTATTCCTCAATTATTGTATTCAAGTGTCTCTAATTTTGGTAGAACCCCTTTAACCAAAATATCACTTTAAATGTTTTAATTATTTGTTCTTATTAATATCCATGTTTTCAAAATGGTTTTAAGTATTTATTTATATGGATATTAATGTTTTAAAATTTTAAAAGCTTCAAGGTGGTATGGGACACTTTGATTCAAAAATCTCTTTATTAAATGTTTTAAATGGTTTTGGAAATGGTTTCTTTTTGAAAGGATTGATTATTTAAATATACTAAAATGTTATATTGTGATTGGAATGTGGAAATGTTATGCTTCCTTTATGCATGTTTTATGTGATACATTTATGGTTCTTGGGCATTGTTATGAAAACGGGTGGTTCTGTGATAAACTAAGGGAGGGTGAGCCTGATATAGCTCTCCAATGCATTGGGTAACGCGAAGGAGTGAAACATTAAGGTTTCTCCGAATAGATTTAGGGAATATACTGTGGTGTTTATTCCAAACGTAACCAAGAGGGTTACTCCCTACTTAATAATGTTATAAATGCCTCAAGTTAACTTTTATGCCTTATGATTTCTATGATTTATTCATGATTTGATGAGGTATGTTAAAGTGCCTATGTTTTGTGGGTAAAGTATGATTTCATTCTTATATATATATGAACTCATGTTTCCTTTCCATATTTTTATAACCATTACTGAGATTTTTATGCTCGTCCCAAGTTTTTGAAATGTTTTTCACAAGTCAAGGGAAAGGTACATGTTGTGATGATAGTGTCAAGGATGTGTCAAGAAAGAATCCATGTTTTATTTTAAATATGTTTCTGTTGATGGGAAGAATGGAAACTGTCTTTTATGTAACCACCTTGTTTAAATGTGGAATGTAATGCATGTTTCATGATCTAATTCTCTAAAACTCTAAAACCGAAAAGATCCTCAATGTGTAATCTTGTAATAAATCAAGATTAAGTAAGGTTTAAGGCTGGGGCCTTATAGTTGGTATCAAAGGTCGGTTTAGATAACTTTAGAGGTTAGGGTATTCTTTAAGCATAAGTGAAATTGCCATAATGGTTAGGATTTCAGAAAGAGTCCTAGTTTTAGACAAAGTGAATGAGTATGTATATCTTAGTGTTTATCTTCCTCATTAGTACATGATGGTTTTGTTGATATACTCACACTGACCTTTTTGGTTTTAGTAAATGGCTGGATCTAGCAGGCACCAAAGTAACAGTGGATGTGAAGAAAACTATGACAGTTTTTTGAGCAAGCAACTGAATGATAGGGGAGCTGCAATGAGAACTCTTGTGATTATCCTCAACCAACTATCTGGAGTCACGATTGACCACCTAAACCTTGGTTATTTCTATAAGGCAACATATATGCGAGAAACAAATCCCTATGGAACTACGGGTAATAATCATAAAAGTATGTATGTTCAAAAACCTATGTGTCAAATATGTGGAAAGAAACACCTAGGAAAATTTTTCAATGGGATAGAAATATTCTATAGATGTGGAAATGAAGGTCATAATTCAATAACCTTCCATTGAAAAAGGAAGCATCCAGTTGACTCGAGGAAGCGGAAATAAGTTCTTTCTGAGGGATCAATTGAATGTTTTAAATGTGGTGTGCATGGTCATTATACAAACACATGTCCTATGAAGAAGTTTCATGAATGGTATCACCAAGATCATACCAAGTTTCGTTTACCAATACCTAATGCCATTCCAATTGAGGATGAAGAAACTTACAATGACCAATCAAAGGTATGGATTATTTCATAACTTTTGTTTTCCTATTTTGGAATCTTAGGATATGATTCATGATTTTGTTTGTAGGAAAGAAGTATTTCAGAATAAGTTGTAAAGGAATGGTTAATGGATCATGAAGAATGTTGAATGAGTAAGAAGTCAACATATAAGGGCTTCAAGAGTTATGGTGAAATTATTAAGAGTATTAAGTCTCTTTCGATGATGGGGTTACAATAGAAGACGATTTATAGTATGTGTAACCCTGATGTTTAATATATGAAAATTTTATTCAAGGAATAGTTATCTGTTCTTTTGTGGACATAGTTGTAAAGAACCATTTGGGTTTATATGATCCTTACTTTTGAGGTAATTATTGGTTACTATATGTTATGATGGAAGTGAAAGGCATGAGATAAAATTGAGGTTAAATTATTATGGTTATTTTTGATGATTTTATCTCTTTTTGGGGAATTATTTGAGAATTATATAGTTTTGGAAAAAGGACAACACGCAGACCGTGTGACAACCCATCACGTCGGACAAAACTGCGGGAATCGAACCCACAACCAAAGTGCAACTGGTATTTATCTCCTAACACTGGACTACATGAAGTCCCTGGTTAGTTTGACTGATTCTTTTTAGTTAGATGATTTTATGAATTAAGAGTAAGTTGATTTTGGGTTATCTATGGAAATTTATTAACCTATCATGGAGGATATGTGATTAGGTTAATTACTTTTCAATACAAGACTTTAAGAGAAACTGATGTTGTTTGGAGATAAATGTTACGATTTAACTTGGAAGGCTATGTGACTAAAACCTTCAAATATTTGGGTTTCAATCTTAGTTTGGTTTACATTGAAGAATTTAATGGACAAATTGTTTATCGAATGGTCCTTGTTGAACTTTGGGTTTTGTTGGACAAATTTTGGAGATTAAGAATAGATTTTATTTTTATAAAGGGTTTTCCTTTTCTGGATTATCTAATCTTGTACTAACCTTTTTGGTTTTGGTGTTGTACTAACCTTTTTGAGTTTGATGAAGGAATCTTGTAAATGTTGAAAGTCAACATGATAAGTGATTATGTTTCCTTATGAATAAATTCCTCAATAAAAAGTAACTTAAAACAAAAAGGTTTTCTATTAGCTTTTCCTACTGGGGAATCAAATACCGTTTAACCCATCACAAGTTTGTGATTTTCTTGTGGTTAACATTCTCCTAAACATGTTTTCTATCACTCTCCATCAGAACACGACCCTATGTTTTCTCCTCCATGTCCATGTTTTCCTACATGGAATCCTAGTATGGGTTAACTCAGGTGACCTCTATACTTCTCTTTACTTATTTTAAATTGATTGTTTTACCGACTCTTGTTCCGATGTGGGATTTTCAATGATGTTTCCAAGCCCAGTTTTATAATTTCGAGGACGCAATTTCCAAAAGGGGGGAAGGATGTAACACCCTAGGTAAATAAAGAATATGACATTTTTATATTTATCCCTATTTGTGGAAAAAAATTCAACATTAATTTAAATGTAACGCTATGCTCGATGGCTTATCGAATACCCAACAACGAGTTCCTTTGAAATTATACGTTGCACTCTAATAATAAAATAAAATTATTTTAAATGGTAGTTAACGCCTAGCCATTGTATTGACAGGAATGAATAGAAATAACTAAAATATGATTATATATGTTTGTTAAATGTTTTTACTTTTATCCAATAAATTTTAGAGGCTTAAAATACAAATGAATCCAATCTTAAGCATTGAATACACTAGAATTTTTAAAAAGACTGTTTTACTACCTTTTGATGGAAAACCATTTTAAAATCAAACTTTTGACAATTTTATAAGCTCTATTTTTCAAAATAAACATATTATTTATGATTGGGACATTGAAATTTACCTTGGGTTAATTTTTGGTATTTTTCTGACAATGTTCATTTTTCAATGAATAGTGAAAAATACTGCATTTTATATCAAAACTGCTTTTTCATATAATTTAATTATATGGTTATATTATCTTTTTAATTTGTTATAAAGTGTAATTAGAATATATTTTTACCATGTAATTCAATGATGGTCATTGGGATTAATTTCACTTTAAAATTAGGCATAAACAAGTGCCAAACTTTTCATAAATATTGTTTCTAAAAAACCCGCTATTTGTTTTGACAACAGGAAGTTTTTTTAAACTAATTATTGAAATTTATGTGTTTGTAATTTGGTAAAATGGATTACATATTTGGAATCAGAAGGTCCAAATTATGTAATTAAGACTCTTTTGTTTTTGGACATTATGAATAGTAACGACGGTAATTATCTTTAATTATCTCGATTAATGAGTAATCAGGTAGTTAAAGATAATAAAATAATATCATAATAATAAAAAATGACCACAAAATGTGTCCTAAGGCTACTGGTTGTCTCATGGCCGACCATGGGATGCCTTTTTCCAAACATGGGGGGCCCATGGAATCACTTTTGTGAGAAAGTGACTTTTTATCTTTTTTTTAAAGAATGTTAAATGTAACAAAGAATGTATCACCTAAGTAAAATATTTTTAATTTTGTCTAAATAAATTATGTTTTGGACTATAAATATTCATTATGAAGCTAAAAAGATTTACTAAATCATGATATTTTTTTTATAATTTTTAGACATTAAATTTATTGAATTATTTATGACATCATGATGATGCACCGATGACCTCATTATTTAACAATTTAAATAAAATGGAAAGATACTATAAATTATAAGACCTACACATGTCCAAAACATATTGTATGGGTGGATTTAGAACCCTTATCACCTTATCCTCGAAACACCTCAATGTGGGACCATTAAAATCCGAAAATCATTCTAAAATAAAGTAACATTTATTTACTTTCCAAGAGTTCCCCTCCTCTCCTCTTATAAAAGGCCCCCACCTCTACCACCTTACCCACACTTACAAATCATTTGGCTCCACCAAACCCGGCCCATTTTGCCTCTCCACATCCCTCTATAACTCCTTGAAGCCTCACATTGGGCAGATGTCTTCCCAAGGAAGACATTGAGCTCAAATCAAAAGGATTTACCCAATTTAAAGGTAGTGTCTTCTCTTGTGTTCTTATGTTTTATTTTGATTATCTAACCCCTAAACTCTTTTTATTCATTTATTTTGTAACAAATAAAGTATATTAAATATACTAAGATGTTTTTATAAGAATTATTCGAGCTACACTTACACACAACTTCGTCTAATGGTTAAAGAACATACTATTTCTGTGGTTGGCGATTTTCTGCCTCATGAAACGATGATTGTTCTATATTTTTTTTAACACCTTTAAAGGTGGCCATTATGATGTCACTGTATTTTATATTATATATACGGTATTTATGCTTAGTATATTCTTATTTATTTTATATTTAAACCATACCTTTTTTCTTTTCATGTTGTGTAAATGCGATAATTTCATATGAGGAAGTGCGGACTAGCGCCCCCTCAAGTGATGTGACTCGTACACGCAATACATGGAATGTATAAAGACTTAAATTAATGAAAATATGTGACCTATATAACATATATATTATACTGTAATTATAATATATATATATATATATATATATATATATTTTAATTCCATTAATATGAAAAAGAAAAAAATGAAAGTAGCGTTCATGCATACGTACGACCTACCGTCTCCATGAAACGTTAAGGTTTCTCTGAAGAGATTTAGGGAATAAACTGTGGTGGTTATTCCAAACGTAACCAATAAGGTTACTCCCTACGTAATAATGTTATGAATTCCTCAAGTTAACTTTTATGTCTTATGATTTCTATTATTTATTCATGATTTGATGAGGTATGTTAAAGTGCCTATGTTTTGTGGGTAAAGTATGATTTCATTCTTATGTATATATGAACTCATGTTTCCTTTCCATATTTTTATAACCCTTACTGAGCTTTTTATTCTCATCCCAAGTTTTTGAAATGTTTTTCATAGGTCAAGGGAATGGTACATGATGTGATGATAGTGTCAAGGATGTGTCAAGAAAGAATCCATGTTTTATTTTAAATATGTTTTTGTTGATGGGAAGAATGAATACTGTCTTTTATGTTACCACTTTGTTTAAATGTGGAATGTAATGCATGTTTCATGATATAATTCTCTAAAACTCTAAACCCGAAAAGATCCTCAATGTGTAATCTTGTAATAACTCAAGAGTAAGTAAGGTTTAAGGCTGGGGCCTTATATTGACACAATGTATCATATTTTCTATCGATCATAGTGTTTCATTCTTAAAATCATGGGAAGTTAAAAACTACTCATGAGGTTCATTAGAATAATATAAATCCTTCTATTTCTATGAAAGGGTTTCCGTCCATTTGTATTTTCTGCTATAGTTATTACAGTTCAGGACATCTTCGACATGTCACAACCAAAGAGAAACCTTGATGACCAATAGTGTGTCACTGTCTAGGTTGAGAAGGAAATTAAGGAAATACTACCATATAGAATTTCTTAGTAGTGATTTAGTACTATTTTAATGGAATATTAATGGGAAATATATTCCATTGGTGCATATCCGTTTTCAATATGAGAATGTTTAGGTTATTTCTTGGAGTTTGGGAACCCGATACATATTCAATATTATAACCTTTTCGAGTAGGATTTCTATTTTAATTTTAAATTCATATATAATTGGAATGATTTAGGGAACATTTTCTTTATATTTAAAACTTTATAATATTTTAAATGTTATTTTATAGGTGGTTAACAGATATGGTTCTTCAATTTTAAAATCGTGGTGAATTTGAAATAATATATCGAAAAAAATATATTATTTCTACTCAGAATGTGTAATATTGTTGGGAAATTTCATATTCCTTTGAATATATCAAAAAATGTAGAATTAAATGTCGTTTTTGTGTCCAAAATATGGGTTTAACCAGGGATTGGTATTCTTTTGGTTCACTATTGGGGTACCAGGATTACCCATCAAAAGTTTTGGATTAAATAGAATTAATTAATTTCTAATTTATTGATGATTGATTATAAAAAAATAATCTTCATTTAGTTAACCCACATGAAGACCAAAAATTTGTTTTTTACATAAAATCTATTCATAATGGTGAGTATATAAGATTATTTGTGTGTTTTGAGGGCCACCAATTTGGAACAATGTGGAGGAATTTCCAATGAGTATTATTATAAATGAAATCATTTCTAATAAACACTCCAAATGTGAGGTAGGAATTGTTATTTTTGATTTATACTATGTTCATTATGATTCATTTTATATTAATTTTTATAAACCATTTTCATGAAGTATATATTATGAATTATTAATGTTTTATTCAATTAAAAACTCATGAAACACTGATGTTTTGTGATTTTGATCCATGTAATTATTTTTCCGGATAGTGATGGTATAAAATCCATTAGTGTATTTATTTTATTTATAAAATTATTTCATGAGAAAATTTTTTAATAACTACTCAATGATCAAAAATAGAATTTCTCCTCATATACTTGTATTCTTCTTCTAGTTCGTGGAATAAAAAAATAGATGGTTGGAGGTTGGTTGACTACATTAAGATATGGCTTTCATGGAGGAATAATCCATGGATGAGGTATGATTTTGGGACCACATGGTAGGGGAATGAGGGTGTAAATATAGATTTGGGTGAGGTAACAATGTATTGAAGGAATATATCTATGATAGTTGCCGATATTGGATCAGTGATGGCCACCAAAATGGTGTTAGTGGTAGCTGTCTGTGATGAGGAATAGTGGAAACATTCTCCACCGTGAGACCAGAGGACCAGTTTGAGAACCTATATTGATACAGGCTACAATGTTATATCCTTAAAGCTTAGTGGTGTGTAGTTTTGGACTCTCGAGATTGTTTTACATGGTTGTATAAGTCGGGACCAGCTCCATATGCCCAGATAGGAAACCTAAGTACTGAATAATAATGAGAATCATAAATTATTTGCGATCCGTATCTTCTGGAAATTTCTATATTAATACCCTTATTAATTACATTGTTAATGGAATCATATTAAAGTATGAGATTAGACACTTAGTGCATGGTGAACATAATATATATCAATCAAATATCATTAGTGGGAAATAGAGGAACATGTGGGCATGAGAACAGGATTTTTGAACATGAACATAACATAATTAAATAATACCCAATGAAACATGTTTTATAATTATTGAATCATGGTGTAAGTATTTGTAAATAATATGTGAAACAAGGCATACAATGTGGAATCAAGAATCATTTTCCATAATTTTATGAAACCAAAAATTGGAATGTAGAATAACACTGAAATGGAGCATCAAAATGTTTCTCATACATAATCATAGATATTAAATTCTTATGTATCTCACTAAAAATTCTATAATAACAATGCGAAAAGAGTCCCATGATTTATTAGGTCCACACCATGATCCTATAAATTCAAATGACTAAGTTCACTCTCCCATCCATTTAATATCATCTTGTGAGATATAAATATAAACCCAATGAATTAGCCAGATATATAATTACAATACAATCCATTATAAAATGAAATAGCCTTATATATATATATATTTATATCATGGATAAAATAAAGTCTTAATTCATCATATATTAAATAACTAATGAAAAACCAATGTGTTTTAAGAAAATTTCTATAGGACATGATCATAATTCATCTTGAGAAAGAAGAGGGTATTCATCAATGGAGAATATCCCTAGTGAAGTATAAGAAAAATACAAATATATTGACATAAATGAGAAACATTTTATAATAGAATTATTACATTTTAGTTGAAAAATGGAATAAATATCATCAACATTTTGACATTTTTTTTGGTTGATATAATTCCCAGAATAACTATTTCCAAAAAATAATGACTATTTAAATAAAAATTACTTTAGAGAATCATAATTACATGGAATGGAATATTTATAAAGAAAACTGAAGAAAACAGGTGGGATAAAGTTACTATGTGAGAAATATTAAAAATGATTCCTTTCCCACAGTATAAATAAATAAAAATTCATGGAAAATGAATTTATAAAATCAAAATCATAGGTAAAAAGATATTTATAAAATAATATGAAAAAATTAAACTGGAGGATACATATTCTTGATAAAAAAGAAGAGATATAGTCATATCCACTTACAAATATCTTATCAAATGAATTCTTATCCAAAGGGTGGTGGAATTGAAATATGTCATGTAAACATTAAAAATTACAAAAGGATTTTAAAATAAATGCGATTTAGAGAGAAAATAACTAAAATTGTATAAAATTTGAATTTATATTTAGATATGTTGATTTTAAAGCGATATTGGAAAATAAACCATTACATTTCCTCCCAATTTTCTTGAAGTCAAATTAATATCATATATGAAAATGAAAAATATCTTAATCACTTATTTTAATAATTATTGTTATCTATTTGATTTTACATTCGTTAATTGTATTCTTTTATTATAGAAATATTAGTTAGTATTTATTTATTTGTATTATGACATATTAGTAAGTTTTACTTTTTCTTAAAATATTCTAACTAGGTGTCCTCATTTTTTGAATAAAATTTATCATTACCATATAACTAAAATTATAATAATAATATTTTTTGATGATTATGCTTTAATTTGTTCATTTTATTTATTTTATGTGTATTATTCATGATAATGGAATTGATAAAGGGAATATTTCACATAATTTAATGTTAACAATAAGTTACTTTATATATAATATTCAATGTTTTTCACACATATAGGTCCATATTAACAAAAAAATTAATCTTAAATATATAATATCAGATTTAATATTTTCTTGAAACTCATTCATGTTTTAAATAATTAATATATTATATTACTGTTTATGTAGGTGGTTGAACTACCCCAAATAAGAACATGCACTACTGAGGAATGAGTTAGATTGTTGTGTTGTAAAAAATCAATCTTATTTTAAAAGGAATCTATTATTTTTAATATAAAATTAATTTAGGTCAAAATGAGATTAAGAATGAGTTTATTTGAGAAGGTAATTAATAAATATGGGGATGAACTAGATACATTGATGGATTCACTCCTAGAATCAAGTTCCTTCAGAATGAAGGATTTAAGCCTCTTTCTTGGAACTAGAGGCAAAAAAATGTGTAATAAACCATTAGGAGAGGTAATTTGTGCTGGTATTCAATATATTACCAAATCAAATGCCTCATTTTTAAGGTGTAGATATAGGGTCCTTTTATAAGTGATTTTTGGGTGGCATTTCCATAAATTATCATTCCTATAGGGGTAAAGATGTCATTTTACCCGTAATGTTAATCCAAATAAGAAAAATAATGGATAAAGGTCACCAATATGCTCATTAAAATAATTTATACTTAATTATATTGATTTTTTTGGATGTTACCATTAAATTTAAACATTTTACCATATTTTACCATTACCATGATAACTCAGTTTTCAATTCCATAAATTATTTTTAAAAAATAAAATTGAACCAATTACCTAATATATACATAATAAATCAAAATATAAACGTTATTTAATATAATTAAATCTATAAATATGATAAATATTTCGTTTAAATGAAGAAATAAAGAATATAGTTTAATCTATTTTCATATAAAAGTGTCCATTTTAAAAAGTAAATGTTCTTAATATAATTTCATATCAATTACTTATTAAATGAGTGTTAATATATTTTTTATACATTTTAAAATTATATTTTATTTGAATAATACTTTTAAAAGTTATAAATTTAATATATTACCATAAAAATACTCAACACATAGAAAAAAATTAATTGAATTATATTCATTTTTAAAGTTAAATTATTTTAATGAAATTTCATTATTTTTGTTCTAACTATTAATTTTTTTTGAAATTCACTTGTTTATGTATATTTATAAGAATTTTATAATCACATAAAATAATTGTTTAATAATAATATTATTATTGTTAACATTTATAAAAATATGCATTGAATAAAAATACAAATTTTTATAATAAGTAATTTTACTTAATTATTATTTTTTTATTTCACTCTAAACTTAATTAGTATATGTAAATTATATATTTATTTTTAATAAATATACACAACATCAATGTACCTATTTTATTCAATTTTTTCCAATGACTTCATATCCAATGAACATTTATCCAATGACCCTATATTGATTGATCATATATACAATGGTCATATTATATTTCTATATATAACCTTACATACATCTCTAAAATCAATCATCATATTCTCTAATTTTATTGTTGACGTGCTTATAATATTTCAAACAAATTATATTCATTATAAAGTTAGCATTGGATGTATTAAATTAATATAAGATCATGATGATGAGAATTTTATGTTTGTAGTTTTTTTATTTATGTAAGTTTTTATTAATTTAGTTATTTTACTAATTATTTTTTATTTAGTCGTCTTGTAACATATTTTATTTGGTATTATAATATTCTACCTTGCTAAAATAAATTGTTTTTCTTTTTATTTTAGTGTTTCATTTACCACGTGTTATCAAACGCAAGGAATTTATTTAATGGAAAATGCATTCTAAAATTGTTATGTATTACATTGTCTAATTTCTATCATTTAATGTTAAACTAATAGATTAAACTATAATTGAATGATAATAAATAACATAAGACTTGGGAATAGAACATTAAATACTTGGGAATGTTTAGTGCAGGGAGTGACACCCACACATAGTGATTAACAACAATAATAGTGAGGTAATGAAAAACATAGATTTGGTATTGAATCTAATAGAGTAAATAACATTACACACATAAATGATTTAGTACTTCAGGCCTTTAGTTGAAACTTTATACAATACCTGAAGAGGTCATATGGTGTCATTAAAAAGATTGGAGGATTTATTAAGAATGAATTCCATGGAAATCAGTGGTGGATTATTTTTGTAATTTTTTTTGTAATGTGAATGATTATATGGAATAACTGATTTCCTTTCTCTTGGAAGTCATTTACACTCTCAGTTGATGTGAATTTGAGTTTATCAACATAGCTCAGAAAATTGCTTCACCTTTAATCCCAATTTTCACTATAAATCACCAAATATATATATTTATAACTTATATTTTACCAAAAAGCCAGTACAAAATATTTCAATTTCTCCAACAAGAGCATATTTTTTGGTAAATGTACATTTTATTTTGGTAAAATATTTTACCAGCATGTATGTACTGATTACTAAAATGTCAATAAAAACTATATAAAAAAATGTTTTTATGACATATAAAATTGTTCTGTTACATTTATAATAATACCAATAGATAATATATATATTGGTTAAAATTCTTAGCAACAGGTTTTACGAAAAATTTATCTGTTGGTAATAATATTACCAAAATATAATATTTCTTTAAAAATTAAATTTAAATAAAAATTCTAAATTATTATTTCTAGTAAAATTTCATATCATATTTATAAATTTATCATATATAATATATAAATATTAAACATAAGAACATTTTGAAACAGGTTCAAAATAAAAAAAAGATTATTATATTTATAATGATATTTAATACAAAATCAATGGATCCATCACAACACCCCATACATTGACCCTTACAATGACACATACATCACCCCAAATAGCGATCCATAACCAACTCTATCCACACCAACTCTGGCAGAGGTCCATACTAGCTCCAAAACCATCACCAGTCCATACTAGCGATAAAAGTAGTCCATGATTGTGATAGAACCAGCACCAGTCCATGCCATCTCAGGCACCTACAACAGTCCATTCTAGCTACACCACTAGTCCATGCTAGATCCAGTATTAGCACGAAACCATTCCCACATCGACCACAGTCCAAGCCATCCCCAAGACCAACACCAGTCCATGCCAGCTCCAACACTATCACCAATCAATGCTAGTGACAACACTAGTCCATGCCAGCTCCATCACCAGATATACTAGCTTCGTCACCAGTCCATGCCAACTATGGCACTAGAGATCCAATAATAATGAAAAAATAGAGTATTAGATTAAATTCTGATGGGACATTAATAAAAATAGAAATTAAAATGAGGTGTCCATCTATGGGATAACACTAAACTTCTATACAAAGTAGGATCTATCATACATGC
The DNA here is from genome assembly GCA_963277665.1 of Viscum album. Classification (NCBI taxonomy): domain Eukaryota; kingdom Viridiplantae; phylum Streptophyta; class Magnoliopsida; order Santalales; family Viscaceae; genus Viscum; species Viscum album. Next base: position 1,397,306,188 of record OY728121.1, on the reverse strand, counting down.
TAGAAAGAGTTGAAACTCATTCCATCACCTATATGTTTTATTTTTGGCATGATAGTTTATACTTTTATTAAAAATTATATGTACTAGTAATCAGTTTCTATTATTGAACCAAAGTTGAAGAACATGAAAAACTAAATATTTGGTATAAGTATAATGTATACATGTATGCAATTTGTACAGAATAAATCACCTATATTTGAACATTTTCACAAATGGTGTGTAAGTATTGAACATTAACTTTTAACATTAATACTTGTATTAACAATTACAAGATCTATAAGGCGGTGCATCAAGAAATATAATTTAATAATTATTATGGTTTATGATATTGGTGTGAGAAAATGAAACTTTGAAACATACCACTATATAATTTTTCATAATACACTGATAGAATTTAAAATTACATAAATATTTTGGTACCCTCTAAAAATTAATTGATATAAATAATAGTTTTTATCTATTTTTTCTTCCAACATCAATGCTCATGCATCTTATTTCTTTATCTTTCATCAAATGGTTAATTTTTCAAAGAAAATTATCAACAATCCATGACGTGAATTGGTTACCCAATTCATTCCCCAAAGAAATATATTAAAGAAGAAAATGTTTTACAATACATGCATGAGGTGTAATAAGATTACACAATTAGTTAATAGAGGGAGAAAAAAGATGAGGTAAAAAGACCAGTCAAACTAAAGCTCATAATGGATAATACCTCCTGAAACATCCTGCCATCAACCATGAAATCACCTCAAACACTTGTGTAGGCAACTCTAATAGAGTACCAACACCTCAAATGTAAGGATATATAACCTTATAGAGACACATTAAATAGAGTTTTGTAATGAATCAAATTAAATGATTGATAACCTAAAATATTGAGACTAAGTATAATAAGTGACCACTACCCAGATAAAGTACCTAATGCTACAAAACCAACAATACAAACTCCCATAAAGAGCAGAACCTCAGTGCAGATATTCTCTATAGTTGTAATAATACATTACTCATGAAATGCATTGAACACAAACATACCTTGAAAATAAGAAGTCAATTAATATAATAAGTAACATGGTTTTATTTTTATTTAGTATGATTGGCTAGATATTCATCTAGGGGATTATGGGGATGTGAGTGACTTTTGGATTCTATGGAATTTAGTCCTTATATTTTTTATTATTCATTATTTTATAGATAATTATATTAACATTTTTATAGAAGGTGAATTAATTCCATGATGATGGTTGAGAAAAAAGAGGGTTAAAAACTTAAAAGTGCACTAAATCATCAATTATTTCATCCTAAATAATGAGTGTTCAAGGGGTGTAGTGATAGATAAATCATAGAAATTTCACTTAAGCAATGCTTCTAAAATACAATAGAAACCCCATGGGGACTCATGACTCTAGTATTAATATCTATGATACCATGCGAGTTTATTTTAGTGTCTATGTGATGCTTCCAGATATTTTTGGTCGTTAATTCACTTGGAATGGTTTACATGGTCAGTTACTAACCCAATTACCTCACAAACCACTCATTGGATTTGGCCTCCATGTTATAGCTTTTTATTTTCTCTCACTTTCCAATAATATACACTCATACCCTTAGAATAAATATAAAAACAATTAAAAAATTATTATGTCTTACATATCACACACAAAACACCACTATTAAATATTGTTTCCTCCACCACACATCAGTTAATTAGTGAATCATCCAAAACCAATCATTGTATAGATTGTCTAATACAAGCTGATATTTATACTCATGACTTCTACATCCATGAATTGGTATAATTAACAGGGATATTTGAAATTATTTAATTTATTTATATAAATATTTACAATAAAAAAGTAAAAGAAAAAAATATACTCAAATTGGAAGTCCCAACTTTAACACATTTTTAAATAGATATTGACTTTATGGAATTGTAACTGCAGAAATATTATTCTCTAGAGAACATTGAGGCGTTAATAATATCTATATAATCCACTTTTATGCACCTAAAATAAAGAATTAAAATTCACATAAAATGTAAAAAGTCTTATACACCATCAGGGTATGTTAATAGGAGGAATATAATATCATATGTGGGATTAAATTGACGTGAAACACCACTATCATGTGCCCAAAAATATTGGAATACATCTCTATAGAGGATGAGAGGCTTGGAAATTACAAAAGTAAGTTGGTTTCTGAAATATGAAAATATCACACAGATAATGATAGAATGTTCTAAAAACCATCAATTGCAAGCTCTACCAATTTTTCATGGTGATCAAGGAGATGACGCCTACACATTCATCAATGATTTAATAATAAAAGTGAATACATTCCTTCTAAAGGGATTGACGTGAAAGGATTTGGGTATATAATCATTCCCGTTTTATGAAGGGGAGGAATGTCTATTGATACTCCAATATAAAGAATATACATTTGACACTGGGGGGCCATTTATAGTGAAATTTTAGGAAATTTTACCCAAATGAGAAAATCAAGGGAATGAGGAGGGGAATAAGAATAAGTATTTATTTTGTTTTCTCAAATAGTTACATGAAAAAAGAATAAAATTTAGTGAGTGGGGATGTTGTTGGAATCCTTAGAAAAATAGTGAAGTCACTAGCTTCACACATTTATATAATAACATGTTTGTGTTGTATTTTTCTTGATCCATTATACCCATATAATCAATAAAGGATGAAATCATATCAGATGGATTATATTAGGGGTCAAACCCCATATCAATTTAAATAAAAAATACTTCAAGAATTAAATTATATAAGATTACAAAATTGATCAAGTATATAATACATTAAATTATGAAAAATATACAATAATAACCAATCGACAACATTTTCTTCAATATTTTTTATATCCTTATGATCAAAAAAATGATAAACATATATAAAATGAAATTAAGTCATAATAATAAGTATTTTATGTTGTTTGATCAAATGATTGAAAGAAACAATAGTAAAATCCAATTTGTTAGAAAGAAATTTTAATCCTTTAAAGACAATTCAATGGTATAAAAACAGACGATAAGAAGTAAAAAATCTTAAATTTAAAGTTAACAAATATGGAAATTTGAAACTCTTAAATCAAAAAGTCCGCATCTAATTGTTCTACATAAGATATCTAATTGAATTCTTTAAAAAAATGATTTTAAAATTAAATACATTGGATATAATAACCTCAAAAAATGAATCAAAAAAAATTCCCACATGATAATAGAAAGATTCTAAGGACCAACATCTGGTGAACTATAGAACAAAAACATATCCATTGCCCCATAAGAGAAAGATGAAACCACAAAAATATGATGCCATTGTATTGAAATGAATATCACAATTAGGTTCCATTTGATAATTCTTCACGAAATTTAAATTATAAGACATAATAAGTAATTATGTATACTATAGCTTAATTAAAATTGGAAACTGGATGTACCCAGTTAATGCATGCCCAAATGAATACTCATACTTTTATTCCAAATTATACGCACAACATTCAACAAGTAATTTATCAGAATGATGATGAAAATTCTGAAACATAACAATTCTTAATAATTAATAAAAAGTCATGTGATAAATGTAAATAACATGGGAACAAAAACGGATGGTTAATAATAATAAAAGACAAAATTATCCCTGTATTATAAAAGAAACTAGCATACAAATAATTCATAAAATTATTCATTTTAAATACTAAAATAATCACTGATTCATGATCATTGATCCCTACTAATTTAAAATGACATAATAATATCACAATTATGCTCGAAATATAAATTAAATTCAATGTATATATCAAATTTTATTCCATAGTTTAGCTAATTTAATATCTAAACATATGGAATGCCTATAAAAATCTTGGAATTATAGAATTTGATTATAAAATTCAATGGTACACAAGATTATTATTTAAATAAAATTAATATATAGATTCTAAACACTTCCCAAAAATATAATCATATATTAATCATGAAAAACACAACAATGTGGGTGACTTTGAGATCCTACACCAAATTTGGATTATTGGTTCATAGAGACAGCCTCAACACACATTTGAGGTATTCTGGAATGCTCAACTTCCAGGATGGATCAAAGTGAATGTCGATGGTGACTCTAAAGGAAACCTGAGACCAATAGGACGCAATTCCATTTTCAGATACTATCTTGGCATGTGTCATGGATAATTCATTCGTGAATGTGGTACGACCTCGTATTTGGAAGCGTAAATGATGGGGGTGACCTATGCCGTAGAATTTTCCAAACAAAAGGGTTGGAATAATATTTAGATTGAAAGTGATTCAACCACTATTTTCCAAAAAACTTTAAAGGTGTGGTTCATCTTTCATGGAGGATTACATCCTGTGGGATGAATTTATTTAATTCTCTCCTGGAAATTAATTACATGTCCACTCATGCCATTCATAAATTAAACATTCTTGCTGATGTTCTTTCCAACAAGGGGGTCAACCAGGAAATTACATGGGAGGATGATTTTCCTGGTGATTTGCTCCCTTTATATGATAAATATTGTAATAAAATTCCATCGTTTAGACTCTTGTAAACTGCTTTATATATTTTGAATAAATTGTGCCTTGGTATTTGACTGAGGCACCAACTTATATACAAATTAAAAACCCAACATTGAGTCATTACACACAAAAAAAAAATCTTAAAATTAAATTTAACCAAAAAAATGGACAAACATTATTCACAAAAATAATCATGAATATCTTTCTAATTTGATGATTCTAGGAACATTCATCTCTAAAACATCTAATATCCACAAATTTATGGAGGGAAATTTTTATGTGTATTGTATATTTTACCATAATATCTACAATGAATACATTTTATTTCAATTAAAATGACATTTGTACAATAGAATGATACATGAAAAGAACATTGGTCAATATATATTTTAAAAAACATCCCATTCATACTTATAGAGGACTTCATCTTTCCAGAATTAAATCAGGGTGTAACAAGTAATATTCATGATTAAAGTGTTGCGCTCTTTTCTGTGTAATAAGGGTATTAGCATTAACTATGATAAATTCAACCATTAATAACTACTTTATAGAAGTGTTTCATCCCTTTTTTGATGACTTGAATTGTGATTTAATCCATGAAATATAAAATGTAAAATAGAGGCATTCTATCAACATTTACAGTAAAAAATTGGGATAGAATAATAGAAATTTCCCATCTTTTCACACATAATAATTACTTCACAATATAATTCATTTATGTTTTACTCGAAAATAAATTTTTACCTTTTATGGTCAATGTTTTGAGTGTAGTGGAATAAAATAATCATTGAAATAAATATTAGCTCTGGATTGCAACCAATTTTTTTGAGATAGTGGAAAATGATGCAGGGAATAGTGGGATGAGACTGCATAATAAAAATCTATTGTAACACCCTAACCTTTTTTGAATTATTATTTTCAAATTAATTTAACGTTCTGATACTTTTTATTTTATGCAACACTAATGATAACTTATTTTATATTAAATCACGATCCTTTTTTGAGTAATATGCAACATCATGTTAATCATGAAAAACATGGAACCAAATATTTAGCTTGATCTACACCGAACAATGAGTTTATCTTCTGTTAATAGAAATAATGTATTTCCTCGATGTCATGCATAACACACATGATTGATTTTTTTCAAATAATTTTATATCATTAAAATGTATTTATTTAAAATAATAAGATATAAGCTAAATATTAAATTAAAATTTATAAATAATACTAACTAATTTATCGAAAATATATGTTTTAGAAAAATATAATATGAATTTATAGGTTACAAATTAATTTTAAATGAATATGAAAACTGATTGAATTTTAATGAAATTAGTATTATTTTAACAATGAAATTTTAACTTAATAAATTAAATTAATTATAATCAGTAAGTAATATTTTTTAATTTTTATGTTATATATTCAATAAAATATTTGTTATATTCATGTATTATATTCGATAGACATAATATAATAGGAAACCTGATTTTATGCATAAAAACATATATTTTTCCTATAAATCTATTTTTAAAACCTTATAATGGAGAGCCAATTTGAAATAAATTTTTTGAACTATTGTAGATTTAATATATCTTAATAAACTTCATCATTGTAAGAGAAAAATAAAATATATGTAATGATAAATTATTGTTATTTTCTGTAAGGTTTTCAATTTTTAATGAATAGTTAAACATACAAGATTTTAATTCAAGACTTTTTTTCATTTAATTTATTCATATGGATAAATTATATATTAATTTGGTTTAAATATTTAATTAGAAATTTTTTTTATAAATTAGTCCATGTTCGGTCATTGTAACCAATTTCATTTTGAAATTGGATATAAAAACTTTTCAAACTTTTGATAATTTTTACATCAAAACTCCATTGTGTCGTCCTATCAGTAGGAATAATTTTAAATTTATTTATTCTACACATGTGATTGGAATTAAAAAAATGGATTCCATATTTGGAATCAGAATAATATTTAATTTCTAATAAGTTTGTATTTATTTTTGACCCAAATTATTTTTGAAAGTGATTATGATTAATTACAACGGTTATGAGAAAACATTCGGATAACAAAGTGCTAAAACATAAATTTAATACCCCAAAAGACATAGAAACGTATCCAAACCCATTTTATGGTAATTAGTTTTATATTATCATTCAATTATTGATTTTATTTTGGGTTTTATGACTTTTTTTAGGAAAAAACATTGGTACACCTAACTTATTTTCAAAACTCACAAGTACATCCTTTACTTTCCCTATAAATGGGAACCAACAATACCTATTATTCACACCTCTAAAACCACATAACATCAGCAAATATCTACACACTACACATTAAAATATACCCCTTACTATTTTAGGTTTCACTTTGGGTAGAAAGTAATCCAAAGAAGCTTTTTGGCACAAACCAAAAGGAGTTACCCAATTAAATAGTACCATCTTCTCTCAAGCTCATTTCTTTTCATTTTCATTCCACACCCCATCCACTACTTTTATTCCATGATTTTATAACAAAAATATTATAATCAATATTATTGGATGTTTTATGAAGTGTTTTTGACCTAAAATTACACACACAACCATCTTAAGGTAAATGAACATACTATTTATGTGTACGACAAACTACCGCCTCCCTAAACATTGATTGTTTATTGGTCCTTTACCACCTATCATGGTGGAAATTACAGTAGAAAATATAATAATATATTTAATATATAATATTTTTTATTTCTTTAACCTTATTTATTATTTTCAAAATACATACCTTTTTTACGTTCCATTTAGTGTAAATACAATAATTTAATTTGGGGAAGCATAGACAACTACCCCCTCAAAGCGGTGTGATTCGTTCATACACTTCATGGAATGTATTAAAGATTTATTTAGTGAGTATATATGAAATAATAAAAATAATTTCTTAATAATATTTTTGCATAAAAATACAAATATGTCTTTTACTTTTTTTATTTCAACACTAAAATTAAACGAAAATTGTGTTCATGCATAAGTTCGACTTACCGTCTCCATGAACAGTGTATTCCATTTCAAACTTATATATTATATGGATTATTATAATAAAAATATAATGAATATAAATTATATTTAAATCATTTTTAACATTTTTTAAATCCTGATATAATTTTAAAGACAAAATATATAAAAAATTAAGACACATACGAAAAAAAGCGGATGTTACCCAAAGTGAAACCATAACATAGAATTGATAAAAAAAATAGGTAATGCTAAGCCATAATGAAAAACTTTTTGGTATTATATGTAATAATTTGGTTCTATAATATATATATAATATACTTATATTTATTATACATGATATTTGAATGAGTACGATGGTATTCAAGACATAAGGTAATGGGATTTCATCTAACTTTTATTATTGTGAGATACATGCTTTATTCACCACTAATTCCTTTGAGTGATGTGTATAAATAAAATGGATGTATTATATGATTATTATAAATTAATTTGTGGTATTTAATGATCCATTATATAATCTCTCTTTCATGAGATTTATGTTTCAAAAGTCTCCAAATTGATAAAGTAATTTCATCGCAATTTCCCTAATATGAGACACATGCCATGTTATGCACTTATATTATTATATAAGGTGCATGTGTTGTATCTAAAAAGTTATATAATTATAAAAAATAATTTAAATATATTTTAAGCTTGATAAAATTTCATTTTCTTACAGGATTATTTTGATTAAATGTTTCTAAGTGATAATATGTTTATTGAACAAATACCACCGTTATTGAGATTGTTATTGATTACGCTTACATTGATGAAATTTTATGATCCATATCTCATGAAAACTCATGATTTTAGTTTAAATATATTAATTCATGATATATCCATGTATTAGTTCAATTTTTTCACTTTTTGGTAAGATAATTAAGAAAAACGTTTTAAGAAAAATAAGACCATATTTCTCTCTTTAGTTGTAAACCTATTTTATTTCAAAAACAGTGTTTTGTAAAACATTTAAATTTTTTTAAATGATAATTGAAGGTCATTTTCATAGATAATAATTTTAAAAATATTTTGTTCTTTTTAAATCTTCTTTTATAATTTTTCAATTATATTTTTAAATAAATGTGTTTTTAAAATGTTTTGAAACATATTTTTTAATTATTCAAGGAAATTTTTTTGTAAAATGTTTTCAGACATGATTTATAAGTTTTCAAGGAAAAATATTTTCACAATGTTTTAAATCCTTCTTTCAGTGTTTTAAAAGTATTTTAAAAGGAATGGTATTTTGAAAGGTTTTATGTTTTAAATATACATTTATAAAAAATAGTAGATATTTTCTACAAGAAATGTTTTTAAAATTTATTTACATTTTATTTTTAATAAAAGATCAATTTTTTTATGTTAATCATGAAATTATATGAAATTATCCATTTTTTACATTCATATTCCTTCTTGAATAGTTTATTTTATGATGAAATAATACTTATGACGCTTTCTTCTCTTCCACAAGTTATATTCTTTTGGAACCCACTACTTTTTGTGGGTTATGATTTTGATGAAATGATTATGAAACCTATATTTTTTCATAGATTAAGATATGATTACTTTTTTATGACACACATTTCATTTCATGGGTTGTGATATGATTATTTATTATATTGTGGAACATGTTGGTATGATTTCATTATGAAATGTGTTTGACCTATGTCTCCCTCCAATACTTTGGTTATTCATAAATGTTTTATGATATCAAAGGGTATATGGGAGGGAATCCTAGGAAAAAAATAAGAGGTTACATTTGAGAACATCCCATGCATTAAATAAGAGGGTGCATAGGAGGAAATTCCAATCCCAAAACAAGATAGTGTAGAGAAGGACATCCCAATCCCGAAATAGGACTGTACATGGGAGGGAATCCCAAGATTGAAGCTTGTACATGGGTTGTTAATCCTATCCTAACATGTTAAAAAGGCCTTGGTAGGATGCCTTGACATAGGGGTGTTATATTGTTATCTGTTTTCCCAAATTTGATATTTTATTTCTATTATATGCTTTCATGGATTATGTTCTTTATTTCCTTATGATTCATGCATTATGAACTGCCAATATTTATTATGATCTCTAATATGTAGGGTATGATCATAAAATATTATACTCAAGTTACATACCATTTTTTTAATATTTTGATTAAAGTTTTCCTTTGTTTATCCTTACTGAGCCTCTGAGATCTCCCATTTCTAATAAACCTTTAACCAGGTTATGAAGAAAGTTTTTAGGTATATGTACTAAAGGTAGAGATGCATACAAGATATGTTTATGATATGTCACCAGGATATAATATTTTGTTTCCATGTTTTCAAAGGCACTATACTATTACGGAACGTACTGAGTATTCATCAAAAATTATGTAATATTCATATTTGTTAAGCCTTGGTTTCTATAAACAATGTAAAATATCAATGCACTGAATGGGAATTTGATTAAGGAAAACATACCTGGTAATAAGTGATGTGGAATAAACTGGAAAGAGTGAAAATGAAAGGTGACAAACCGATGGTCACAAAAACTTTAACATGATAAAGAGAAGGTGGTGAATTTTTTCCTTATATGGGAGGAGGGAAAGAAGAGATGGTGTTGGTGGAAATGTTTGATGGGTAGCCGGGGGATGAGAATTTGAGGAGCTGTGACATTAATTGTGGTAGGGCAGACATAGTCGGTAGGGATATTGAAGGGAGAAGGTAGCATTGACATAACAAGAGAGGGAGGCAAGTGGTGATGGAGTGGAATCATGAAGGCTAAGATACTTCAAAATAGTGGGAGGGTAGAGCGACCGATGGGGGACACAATTACTGATATGGTTACTTATAAATAAAAAATTATATATTTTAATTATAGAAAAATTATATATTTTTATGAATAAATAATTCATTGGAATAAAATTAATATATATTATTATTTAATGATCTATTTGAATATTTTTTTATACTAAAAAAATTATAGTTTATTATTTTTAAAATTTTTGTATTAGTATAACCAATTTCTATATATTTTAAAAAAATATTAGTATTATTTTTGAATTATTATTTGAAAATATTTTTCAATTACATTAATTTATTTTTTATTGATTATATTTTATTTTTTGTTATATTATTTAAATTGAAATATTTTAATTATTTATATTTTTTATAAAATGTATTTAAATGTTTATTAAATGAAAATAATTGGAAAATATAAGCACTCTGTATACCGAGATAAAATAGAAAACTAGAATCAATTAATGATATGTTTTTAATAAAACCTCTAAAAGTAAATATTGACATTTATCATAAAAAAATTTAATCTTTATAAACAAATTCATTTATATTAATTAGTTATTATATTTGAAGAATTATTATAACATATTTTTTTAATGAAAAAATATTTTTTGTTAATAACTATTATTAATAATATATTTTAATTTTTGTAAAACAAATTTTGGTATTATTTTGATAAATCAATAGATCTACCTATTCAAAAATTATTTTTTGGTGTTAAATTATTAATAATAAAAAATATATATGTTGGATAAAATAGGTGTTGGTATATTAAATAAATACCAATAAAACATAATATCTGTTGGAATTGAACTTTTTTACCAATAAATATATTATCTGCAGATAAATTTCTATTGGTATAAGTCATTTTTTGTAGTCAAACACTCAACTAGTGATTTCACTATTTTCCCTACTAATATAACATAGTACTCCCCAGTTTATTACTATACTAAACATTTTCACTTTTTGTTCATTTTTACTTATAATGAAAAATTTTGATCAGGAAATTGGCTTATCACATACCTAATTTACATGATATTTATTATTATATTACATAAATTAATATAAAATCATTACATGATATTTTTATGATATCCTAAGATAATTTTCTATTTTTTAAACTTGTCAGGCATATTTTTATTTTATATACTATGTTAGAATTTTAGTAATTCATATTAAATCATTCTAATCATATCACATATTTAAAAAAAATTAAACTCCCCCACCATGGTAACCTAGAGTCAATGGTTACTTTATTATACTTTGATACAATATAATTAATTTCATCTTGGAGGAATAAATAGTTTAGTAGTATTGGTGAACAATATACATACTTTAAATTCACATTAAAATTAAAATATAGAATATATAAATTGTTTTATTTTAGAACCCCATATTTCCCCTTTCCACATTCTTACCTATCAATAAACAAACTCTTCCAGGTATCCTGGGAAAAGTAAAACCTAAGAAAAGGGTGAGATTAAATTCCCATTAAGTGTATGAGTTCAAAAAAATCTATTAATAAATAAATCATAATAAATGTGGAAATTTAAATAACTAAACACATTCCACTTAATCAATAACTTGAAAGTAATATGGTAGGAATTAAGAAAGATCAAATAATTTCATATAAAAAATCACACATGCTGGAAACTCCCATGAATATTCAAAGTAATTGAATAAAAAAATCAATGTCAATGACTAATCTCACAATAAGGGAGTGAATCATGCCAGACATAATAACCATAACATCAATCCCTCAAGCCAATACATCTTAGATAAATGGGTAAGGCCTCAACCATCAACTGAATCTAGTTTCCTCATGAGAGATACAGATTCATCAATGGCCTATTATAGGACCTTATCATTAATTGTTAAGTAAAATTCATTCCTCATATTAATGTGTTGAAATATAATCAATATAAACATTTTTATTGAAAAAACGTCTTATGAAATGTTAAAAATTATCGAAATGAATAAACAATTCCACAAACCATCCAGAGTAATATGAGTCCTATCAATATTTTATATCCCTTTAGAAATTGATCCAAAACCATAAATATAAATAATAAGGACTGTATCATTAAAATATATCCCCAGTGGAGAATAATTTTAATAAGTCTTGTTGTTTTTTAGGAATATAAATTCCATTAAAATTTCATTTAAAACATTTTTGAAGATAATAAAATTTTCAATTTCAAAATAACCATTTGAAAATAAATTTAAAAAAACATTTTGAAAATTATTTTATTTTAAAATAACATTTTAAATATATAAAATATTACTTAAAACATTGAGTTTCCATAAAAGTGGGAAATTCAGTTCACACCATACAAGTTAAAACAAAGATTCTTTTCAGATTTTCAGTAAAATACAAGTATGACTTATTATGAAATAATTTAAAGATTCCTTTAAATTTTATTTTAAATTCAAAAAGATGAAAAATTTATTTATTAAATCCTTTTGATAATTTTTTGAAAAAAAATTTAAAAACATATTTATAAAACATGGCTTGGGAAGAAAAATGATTTTTAACCGAAGAGAGAACTAAAGTCATATTTTAATAAAAACAATTCTCAATCATTTTATATACCAAACCAGGGAATGTGGTTCTATAAAATGAAAAATTATAGATTTTCTAGAGGGGAAAAAGTCATTATATTTTATAAAATAATGATCAAATAATTTCCCTCAATGGAATTAAAAGTATAATAATCCTTTTTTAAATGAGATTCTAAAAAAATCAATCACAATTTTTGTAACTTTTTAATTATAAGAAGAGAGAAATAAATCACATAAAATGATTCCATAAATAACATGATTATAAAGAGATTCATGATATAACATATCAAAGGGGTAGTATATAAACTAAAAAATATAAGAAAGCTGTGAATATATCATTGGTCTCATGAAGATAAGTGTGACACATGACACCATTACACATTTTTTCACATCCTTCTTACGTGATTGAAAATACTGTATAATAAATATAATTTCATTAAAAATATATTATAAAAAAAATAATTATATATATCATACCACAATTCATTACTTTTATTCTTTTATATGCTATTTATTAATAATTATTTGTTAAAATCACTATTTTAGTTTATAATTGTTTCATTTTTCATTTATGTTTTACTTCATAAATTTAAGCCCTTTTAATTTTATCATGATTAAAACATCTAAAAAATGGAAAAAAGATATAGATATCATATATATTATTTATATTTGTATTTATAGTAATCTATAAAATTTAAATATAAAAAACGAATTACATCGTTCATAGCGATGGAGTTCCTCATGTATGTCTGAACATTGTTTCTATTTTCATATTGGATGAAATAAAAGGAAAATAAATATTAAATAATATTTCCAGAATTATTATGATGTTATATATTTTAGTTATACTAATAAAATACATCCTTATTTTTATCCATGTAAAAATAAAATAAAAAATGTGTCACATTGTTAAGCGAGTGCGGTTTCCACACGTACACAGGAGTGACTTTTTTTCAAAGGATTGGAAGGTAAGAAGTTCGATGTGATATTATATTTACATAATTAATTTATTCCCAAAATATCATATATATTTATTAACATTATCTTTACTACCTTCCATGTAAAGTGTTAGGTAAAAAATGAGTCACCTGGCATCATGAGGTGGTATTCTGCCATACACACGAGCAACACTATTGTATACCCCATGGAATGGAAATTATGATGGAATATGTGATATCACAATTAAATAAATATAATAATTTCATAAATATCATTTAAATATTTTTAATCTCTCCTTATATACAACCTTTAAATGTTTTTTTGGAAAATGGATTTTACCGGTTTGTGAGGCGATAGTTCACCGTAAACACGTTCGATGGTTTTGTTTCCCATTTGATGCAATAATAGATAAATATGGGTCATTAAATTAACATCATAACAACTAATTATATGGTAATTATTATTATTATTATTATTATTATATATTCATAGATGAAGAAGATTATAAGGAGTTAGAAGAAGAAGTAAAATGAAAATTCATATTTAAAAACATTACCTCTTCTTCAGGCAAGCTCTTTAGGTTTAACCTAATGTCATCCTAGATTAGATTTTAGATAAAGAAAAGGCCAATATTATGTTGGTGGGGATGTAAGAAATATATTTGGGATAGGAATGTATTACTATAATTTATTTTTAGAGTGAATAGGATTTGAGAGGGGATGACCTTTTATATATCGGGGAGAGGACACATTTGGAATATTTTAAAATAATCAATTATGCCCACGTTTGTATCATGGTAAAATCATCCAAAATTGGTAATTATCATTTAATATATGTTATAAGTTAAATATATGGAAATAAAATCGGGTTTTACATGTTTTTATGTCATTTTAACCCTTATAGTTTTAGATAAACCCCTAGCATGCTCGTTTTTTATTAACAATGGTAATCGATTTTTACAATTTTTACAATTCATTTAGAGAAAGTTGATGTAAAATATTTTTGATAAAATTTATTATTATTATTCCAAATAGGGAATCCATTTTTCCAAATTTAATCAAGATAAGTGGAATCATTTAATTTGACATTAATCATACATACATGTTGAACAATCCATTTTTCATAAATGAATTTTTTAGGAAAAAAGACGATCTTTTATTAACTATTTGAAATGAAATCATCATTATATGAATTTAAAATAAAAGTAGAATATTCATAATCTATAAATATAATTAAAATAATTTCTCATTAGGAGATTTTTATTAATTAAAATGGGGAAACAATTATCAATTTAATGAGATTTTAGAAAAATGTATCTTTAATTCAAAAAATTAACTTATAATAAAATATAGTATAAATGTGATTAATATATTATTAATAGGATAAAATATGAAAAATAATAATTAATTTACATGAAATAAAATTAAAATCATAATTTAATTCTAAATTACATATTTTATTATAATTAAATGGTAGTTTTACAAAATTTAGTATTGTTCACTATTCACTAAAAAAATCAACATTTTCATTAGAATCCCAAAATTTCACAGTAATTATATTTTTTTATGATTATTTAAAAAACTATTTTTTGTAAATAAATTTTCTAAAAGTGGTAAAAATTTATTTCTAGATTATGTCCACAAATCACTACTGAACCACCTTTTAAAAAAATATTGTTTCTCAAAATCAACTATATATTCTTTCAAAAGGTTATTATTATTTTGATAGTAAATAGATAACCATTTAATATATTTTATATATGTGTAAGCAATAAAATTTTAATAATTTAGTTAGTCTTATCTGTACTCACCATCTAAGAAACATGGTTATAATTCCATGTTTAAAGGATAACCATTGATCTATCTTCCATTTATTATATGTTATCATACTCAATTTTAATATTTTAAAATCATGGGGTGTTACATTCCTACCCATTTTAATAAATTACATCCTCAAAATTTAATCATGTTCTAAAAAATCATGGATTGAAATTTGAAAATAAATATGTTGTAAACCCACATCATAAAAATAGTTAATGAACCATTATATTTATAATAGATAAAGTTTATATGATGGTTATTTGGAATAACACATATTTATGATTCTAATTAGGATAACATTGCTTGGAAGTGAATATATGGACATGGATGATAATTTTAACGCCCAAAATGATGTAGGGTGATAATGGTCATTAAGAAAAAGAAAGATAAAAATCATGATAAATTTAACAACCAAAACATCATAAATCTATGATGAGTTAAAAGACTATTTGATTTACCGGATATGAATGTCATTGGATAATTTTTTTTGTTTTGATACCCCTTTTACTAGATTTATGGAATTATTTTACTATTATTATAGGGAACACCATAAAATATACTTTCTATTTCATCCTTAGTTAGTTATTTTATAAACATACACCTTATTTATTACTCTAAGAAATGTATGACCAATATTTTTTATTTATTTTTAAAGAATAATAATTAACTTTTAACAGATCCTAAGAACTATAAAAGAGTATAAATTCCTTTCATATGTCCCTAAATATTTACCAAAAAATGGTTATCATGGTTAATCAAATATTATACATTATTATATACACCACAAAAGTAACACCCAAAGTTAAACATAATCTATTCCATAACTATTGTTCCACAAAATTGATTCTGAAAAACATAATTTTGAATTAATTGCATCATCACATTGGCTAGTGGTAGGTCTTTCACCCTTATCTCCATTCAGTTGTGGGTTCATGCCCCATGGGCCCGCCTGATGCAGCGGGTTATCACCCAATATGCGGGTTATGATTTTTGAACAATATTAATATAATTATTATAAAATTTCCGGAATATAATAAAACATAATAATGTCAAAATCAAAGATATGATAATCCCAAAATTTTACCAATACATTTAAAATTATAGCCAAAAAATATAAGGGCATTCTTTCTTAAACTACATTTTCAATAAAACATGTGTTAATCCTTGGGTTATATTTCGATAAATGTCATCAAAGATATCATTAATATTGGTAAAATACCAAAACATAAATCCTAAAAATTGGTTTATGATACATTTATTTTTCCAAAATTCAACCCAATGTATAGATCTTTAATTATTCATATAAAATAATACCATTAATAAATATTCTTCGACAACTTAATTCTTGAATCCCAATATTTAAATACTTTCTATTTTACTTCAAAATAGGTTTTTCTTGGGTATAAATTTTAACCTTTAGAATAGATAATTTACTCAAAAAAAGCTAAGTTTCCCCAAATTTATGATAATGAACTATAATTGGATCCCTATAGGGAAATTTATTTCTTTCCACCATACTTGTAATTTTCTGAATGTAATTCATGGCCTTATACACTTATTTTCCACATTGAAATCATTTTCTCATTCCTTTGAAACACTTTCCTTGGTTTCTCTTTTCACATTTCTATAATGAAGGAAATTGAGTGTCCTTTCCTCCATGGTCCCCACCACTCGAGCTCCTATTGGGATCCACAAATCTATTCTTTGGTGAGCCTGAGAGTTGGTTAAGGTACACATTGTTAGTCATGGTTCAAGGTAACTGATTATCCATAATCCCAATTTCTTTCCGTCTAGTCATCAACCAATTTGGTTACACATAGTCCCTATTTTGTTCTTCACATTTTATGCCAACACAATGTTTTTGGGTTCTTTTTTGTTAACGTACACAAAAAATCATATCATAGGAAAAAATAATCATTGTAGAAAAGACATATAATAATTTATTGGTTGTCTAAATCATGGCACCTTATTTTCAATATAAGACACTTTAGGTTTAAAATAGTTCCTTCATTATCATCATCTATAGAAATATTTCATAATGGTGTGTAAAACGATGTTAATTATCCAAATCATATCCCCCAGGTTTTTCAAACTAGGAACATGGTAAGATATGTTTTCTTACACTATGGGATGATCAAGTTAAGGCCAAATAACCTATTTTAGGCTTATTACCCCTAGGAACATCTATTACAGAATCATGTACACTTGTAGTATCCAAATAAGGATGTGTTTATAAGAAAACGACATAATATCTTCCTCACCAAAACTTTAAGATGTTCTTATATAATTATCCTAGAAGTAAATACTAGTCTTATGTTTCTTAGTCTATGTTTTCCAAAATCTAGTTCACAATGTTTCTTATAAACTTTATCTGATACCAACTATAAAGGCCCAAATCATAGTTGATCAATGTTTTTGGATACTTTATTACATTTTCATATGATACAATGAATTGTATCATGAATTACCAAATATAATAGTATTAATGATAAACTAGATACATACTTGAAACTAAAATTAAAATTGAAAATATATAATACACAAAGTGTTTTATTTTTTAATTTCATATTTTCCCTTATAATATCCCTCTATATCAATCGTAAAACGAATTATTGTATCCTAGGGAAAATAATACATAAGAATAGTGTGACATAAAATGATCAATAAGGTTATGAATATAGTGGAAGCTATAAAAACTGAAGCATTATCAATATGTAAAGCTAAATAACTGAAACCCACTCCATTAAATCAATAACATGGGAATAGTATAGCAGGAATAAATAATGATCAAATTATTCCAAATATGTAATCCCATGATCTTGAATATTTTCTATGGATTTTCTAATTAATCAAATAAACACATAGATATTAATGGATAATCTAATAAAAAGGGAATGCATAATTCCATAAATCGAAAGAATACCATCAAGGCCTTATTCAAATAAAAATTAAATAAATGGGTAGGGGCTCACTAAAAAACACAAGATGTTTGTTTGATGATTACAATCAATGCATCAAGTGTGTGTTACAAGACACAACAATCACATATTTAGCCCAATTAATTAATCATATGAATAGGGTGAAACATAATCAACATAAAAAATGTAATTGAAAAAACTAACATATGAAATGACAACAATTTCCCTAATCAATAAACATAAACATAAAGCATACAGAGTGATATGAATTGCATTAAACAAGTGTATCCCCACTCAACCTAATCATCAATTATCTGGTTAAAATATAATGATATTATCATTAAAACATATCCCTATTGGATCATATATATATTAATTCTTGTTTTTATTGATGAATATAAATTCAATGTAAAGGTCCTTTAATAAATATTTTTGGAAAATAACCTTTTCATAATGAAAATAACCTTTTAAAACAAGAAAGATCACAAATCATTTTTAAAAATATTTCTTCCAAAAAAACCATTAAAACTTATAAATGAGGCTTTAAAAAATATATTATTTCTTGATAGTTGTAAATTACATTCATTTTATACTCATTAAAACAAATATTTCCTTTACATCTTCATTAAAATTAATATAAGTCTAGTTTAGAAAATTACATGAAGATTCCAATTACTTTTTTATAAAGTAATAAATGAGAAAAAATTCCATTAATTAATTTTTGGGAGTATTTTAAAACCATTTATTATTATTTTTTAAATGTTTTTGGAAGAAAAATTATTTTTGATCAAATAGATAATAGTTGTTGGATTTTATTACAAAATGTTTCTCAAACATTTCAAATTCCAAAAGAAGAATGAGATTCTATTACATGAATACTTATTTAATATTAATGGAAAATAAAATTAAATGGTTTAATTATACAGTGACATAATAATTTTCTTTCACAGAAACTCAATTATAATCAATCTAGATAAAAATGATATTATAAAATAAACTATTACCACTTTGGTAACTATTGAATCAAAGGACCCTTGAAATAAATAACATTAATTGAAAAATTAAATACCATGAAGGTAATGGTATTTATGATATAAGATATCAACATTGTATTATATAAACTGCACAGATAAACTATGTGGTCAAAGTGGTATATGTCTCATGGATGTTAAAGTGAGATGAGAACCCCTGAAAACTTCTTTAATATTCTTCATACATTTTATAAACTCTAGTAAAATAAATAAATGTTTCGTATAAATTATCTAAAAAACATTAATAATATATCACATAACATATATAATTTACTTATAGTCTTCTATCACCCATTTATTAATAATTCTTTGTTAAAATCAATATTTTGGGTGATAATTTCATTGTTCTTCATGCTTATTTTGGTTTTGTAATTTTGGCCTTTTGATGTTGATCATCGATGAATCATATATAGAAAATAAACAATTTTATAAATACAATATATATTAATTATATATGTATTTATTGTATTTTGTTAACGTTAAACACAGAAAATTCATTACACCATTCATGGAGATGGTAAGACGTACAAACACATGAACACTATTTCAATTTTCCATAAAGATGAAAAAAAAATATTAATTAAACTTTCTAGAATCATTGAAATGTTATATATAGCATTTAAATTAATCCAATCCATCCCTCTTACCATCTATGTAAAAAAATGAAAAAAAATCACATCATTGTGTAGAGGAGGTAGTCCACACATACACACAGTTGATATTATTGGTTTCACAATGGATTGGTCAGAAACAATTTAGGTATGATATTATTCTTCATGAAGTATTTTCATTTCCTATATATCATATATATTCATTATATTTATCCTCCATACCTATCATGTAAATTTTAATATAAAATGAATATGATCGGTTCACGAGGTGGTAGTACATGACACATATGGGGGACATTATCGTATCACCCATGAAATGAAATGTAAGAAGATATATGCGATTTATTAATTAAATAAGTAAAATAATGTCCTAAAAATATTTTAAATATATTAAATACATCATTATATTTTTTTTCTAGAGTGAGTATCTCAAGAGGAGTTTAATTGAGTGCCTAATTAAATTTCTATTTATAATGGATTATTTTAAAATCCTCCAATGTTTTTAAATATATCATAGTCTACCAAAATATATATTATGATATATAATTTAATCATTCTAAATAATTCATTAAATATTGATTAGGTCTCTGATGAATAATATATAATATTATTACATCCTTTGAAATCAGTTTACTTAATCCATGTACTATTTTAACACAAATTAAGAAAATATATCAATGTTTATATTTTGTTTACAGGTAAAATAATTTTTAGTTTTATGGATGAAATGAAGTAAAATATAATTAAATCACACAGTGAAAATATTGAATTCAAGAGGTTTAGTATCAAGTCGAGACATAGTCCTCTCCACTTAGTGATCTCCTCCCACCAAGCAATTTATATAAAATAAACAAATCTAATCCGTAACTTGGATTGGGTTTTATAGTTTCCTACAACCTTCCTGGTCATACATGTACACTTCTATAGTTATATATGAGAGAATAAACAAATATCCCACTAAAGGACCCCTACCACTGATATATGTGGGATTGCATTTTTAATAAAAGAAAGGAAGATATCTAAGTATCTTTTAGTTTAGTACAAGATATAGAATGCATATATAAAACAAAGTATGACACACATTGATCAGAAATGAAATAATGACAAATAGAACAGAGCAATTGAAATTTTCAGAGTTTAAAAATTCTGAATATGTTGTAATTCATCTTGTGAAACTTAATCTGATTATGAAGTGAAGCTTGATTCATGTTCTCCTAAAAAACATCAGAATAATAGAGTGTTGTAGACTGTTGTTCCCTACTGGAGGAAAATAAATATATATGAGGATATACATCATCATACCAATTGAGTGCTTATAAGAGGTGTCCTCTTCTCATTTTCAATCATGTTATGCTCTGTGTGTGTTTATAAAGTTCAATCCTTATTGGTGTGCTATGAGTCGGCTTCGTCTACTATTTAATCTCTATCCCACAAGGGGGTGTGATTATATTTTATCTACTGTAGAAGAAAGAATATATGGATCAACAGATTCCTCGTACTTTACATTTTAACCTTCTCTTAAATTATTTCAATCAAGAATTTAAGATTACATCAATAAAAAATAAGCATTAAATTTAATAAATATATCTTTTAGTGGTTCAAAATAATTAAAATAATAAAAATTAGTGGTGGTGAATTAGTCTGGAAGTATGTTGTTCTAGCTACATGACACTGGAGATGTCTTGGACTTAGCCAAAATTGCAATTCACTAGCGGAGTCCCAACTGGTGTTGTATGGTCTGGTGGTGTATGAGACATTGCTAAAATTATGTGTTTCTTGTATGACACTGGAGGTGTCTCCTTCTGATGGTAGTTCTGTCTAGATGTGTCGCAGACTAATCCAATTATTCTTCCAAGCGATATTTCATCCATATATAATGAAATCTTGATATTATATCATACTTTAACATTTTTCACTTTGGCGGTGTGTCATATGACAATGTATCAAAATCCGTGAGATTTTCATGCTGGCGGGATCAATCTCAACGGTATCTCATCCTTATTAGTGACTGGATGTGACTCATACATATTATATTTTGTCACATGTCTCATATTATAATAAACATTCCGAAGATATAGAAGTTGTTAATATTGTAAGAATCATTATTTTTTTATTCTTAAAATAAAGAGGTCAACAATATCTCCATTGTTGATGACAACAAATCATGGAATCTAAGGTATGATAGATGTTTAAACATAGTATCAAAGGTAAGATCAAAATACAAAGGTAGGCTTATCATTCATAGTTTGTGTATATGGTATCAAAGAGACAGAAAATAAAATTTTATATATCAATGGAAAGTATCAAATAACAAATATAAGAAATTTAGAAAAGTATAGTATAAAAGAGAACATAGAAACATTACTGTAACAAATCAAAAATTCCATAAAATTATGCAAAACTAACCAATAAAAAGATTCCAAAAGATTTATTATCCCCCTTTTGGGATTATAAAAATGGAAAAGAATTGAAATGTAAAAAAATTATAATGAATATAATAATAGACATTATAGGAATTAAAAATTATTAACAAAAATTTAATACTACACTTGTACCATCAAAGACCAAATATCTAAGCTAACAAAAAGTAAGGTTATATATTTTACAGTGGTATCTATGTTTTCATTACATATAGCCTTGGATTTCTTCTTATCAAAGGTAGCAGGATCAGCCTGAGATAGAGTGGATGGTTCACCAGGAGAATGAGCAGTGAGATCTAGAAGGGGAATATCCTCCAAAACAAAAACAATCCTGTGTTGGCACCTACCTTGTGCAGTATACAAAGGGAAAGGTTGAAGACTTATCGACCAAGGTACATGGGAACCATCGATAAATCTAGGTCTGAAAGATAAATAGGGGTAATTGGAATGGATTACTAAGCCACAACTACTTTGACATGAACATGAAGAAAAGGCTTTTTGATCTTGATGAAATCCATCATAATTTGTCAACCACATTCCATGTAACTAAAGAAACACTTTTCTCTTCCATGAAATTGATAAAAACTTGATTCATTTATTTCAATTTCTTCACTTGTTCTTTGAAGGCCTTAGGAATAAGAGTCATCCAATGATTATTTGTAAAAAATAAGAATTTTTATTCCATGGTATTATTTTAGTAAATTATTGACAGATAATATTTATATTCCTTGGTAATGTTTTCCCTATCATCTTTCATGTCATGGATGTAGTTGGTAATGAACATGAGAATTGGATCAGAGTTACATCGAATTACTCTCAAGGTCTCTTGGGTATAATCAATGACACTGATGAAAGCATAGGCTGAGGTATCCCTCAAATCATCTCTGACAAATGATCATACCAAATCAACATCAAAAACCAGAGGAGGAGGAGGGGGATAAAAAATAAAAGTATCTAAAAATTCTTACTCAATACTTATAAAAATATAATATCTAGAAGGTTTAAAATAATATTTCAATTATTAAATCAAAAACATTATGGATTCCAGCTCACCACTAAGTCACTTATTCTAAATTTCTATCTCATAAATATGATACATTACCTTTGGTTTAATGTGGCTAACAACCAAATCAAAAAAATATCGAGAAGCATTTTAACTTAATTTGGTTAGGATAGGATATTGATTCTTCAAACACATATGAAAATCAAACCATATATTTTCACCCAAAAACTTCATGTCAGCTATAGTGACTCTATCCATTGGAATAACAGGAGTTTCTGGAGTAGCTGGTTCAGGTGCAAGAGGTCCCATTGAGGCAAACATTTCTAATAAACCTTCAATGTCTACTTGAGTTATCATAGATCCCTTAGGAGCTTACTCGTATTGATCTTTTGGTCTATCATAAATTGGTGGACTCCATACAACACTATAGTTATTTCTCTATTCTTCTTCCATAGGTTAATCCCATCAAACTAGAAATATAACTATAAAATATTTATTGATAGGAGGAACGACCCCATAAGGGACAACTGACTCTTGATGAATTATATGACTATATAAAACATATACAGCTAAGGTGAGTTCTATACTGGAAAGTTTAACTCCTATATTTTTATCAATAGGAGGTTCCACTAAAAATTGAATATCTTCCTTTTGAATAACAACAATAGATTCTACATCACATGACTATCAACTGGAGGGTCATCAGTAGCCAAACCACAAATCTATTCATTGCTACATTTCTCAGAATAAATGTAACACCTCGAGATTTTATGAGAAATATTACTTTTAATTTATTTGATGTCTTGTGTTTTATGCTACACAAATACAATATTGCGCTATAAGGAACACCGTGTTAGCTTGCAGTACACAAAACACTATTCTTAGATCGTGTTACACAAAATTTCAAGTTTGTTTGATAGAAGTTATTCTACACAACATTAAGTGTTTATATATATATAATCAATGTATAAAAGAAATATGGTTGGATTATATTATACACAACAACAATGTAATCTTACACTACATGCAAACCTGACTTAGATTGCTTTACACGCAATCGAGACCTTCCACGATATCATGTGTTATACGCAATACCGAGTTTTACTAAAAAACAATATGTTATTAAAATATTATATAAACTAGACTTATGAATAGTAATACCCACTTTTTGAAATTTTATAAATTTTATCTTTCAAAATGGACTTCATTCTTGGATTCGGAATATCCAAATTATCCTACGGAAAATTTTGGTATTTTTCTGAAAACTTTCAATTTTTGATGAATAGTGAAAATACTGGGTTACTATTTAAAAACCGACTTTTATATAAATAATTATTTATTTTATTTAAATTTATTTTATGTCAAAATTGATACATAATACCTATATAAGTTCAATGTAATTCATTGGATTCATTTTATAATAATTTTATATATATAAAAATTTTATTGAACTTTTCACCGTCTTTTACCCACCTCCTAGGATAATATGAAAATTTTCATAAAACATAATTTTACCACTTCTGTGAGTGGAATTTCGAAAATCCGAGAGACACAGTTAATATCAAGGTGTAAAATTTGGTTCAATAAGGAAAAAATAATTTTTGGTGAACAGTAACTTTTTACTTTTATTTACCACGGTTAAAAGTAAATAGGGTAATTAATGGTAAAAATGATATTATTATTACACTAACACATGTCCTAATTTTATTGTATAAGTGTAATTCGACCAAAATAAACCTTTGGAATAAAATATTACCCTTTAGGTATACTTGTATTAGATTACAACATTTATTATTATTTTATATAAAGAAGAGTTAAAATAGTTAAAATCAATGTTTAATAACTACAATTTTTTTCATGTAGGGTTATACATAAGATAAATTAGACTATGAATATTAATTAGAAAGATAAAAAATTTCCTACGTAATGGTATTTTATTTACAATTTTATGACATTAAATAATTTAATTTATTTATGACAGAATGATGATGCAGTAATTACCTTATTAATGAAATATTAACATAATTGATATTATAAATACCCAAATAAATGAAATTTGAGACTTTTTATGAATCACAGTAATTTTATAGACTAATATGACATGTTAGTATTGATTTAATTAACTGTTTTCGAACTAATCATGTACATATGAGTTTTAAAAAAATCAATTACCAAATAGTTTCAAAATAGACATAAGATAGTTTTTAAAACAAATATTATATTATTAATTGTTATTATTTTTCTAAAAATCTAAGGATCGGACCAATGACTTAGATAAAGTTATATATATTAATAATGAACCACTTAGGGTTCTTTGGGATTGTTATAGTAAGTTTTTTAACCATATAGTGTAATAAAACAAGAAGACATGGTAAAAGTTAAATTATTTAACTTAGAGTTAAATATAAATGATAAGGTAAAAATAGTAACCTAAACTTGTCTAAATTATATTTTTTGAGATTATTTCGACCCCTCCCAACTTTATCTTCTAAATAAAACAATTTTTAGCTATTAAAAACCGAATATGACTGTATTATAAAATAATACTTTATGTTTTTCCTATGGTGCCCCTCTCCACCCTTATAAAAGCGAACCTCCTCCCTCTTCTCTCTACACAATTTAGAGCTTTCAAGCTCATACAAACCCTTCCCATTTCACTTATAAACTTACCTAGAAACATTATATAGGTTCTAGTCTCCTCAAAAGTCCAAATCTAGTGCCTTAAGAGGATGCATAAAAGAGGTGCGTCGAAGAAGAGGTAATCTCTTCTACCGATGCGTTCAAGTTTTCATTATTCTTCAACTACTTCTTCTTTAGTTGTTTCATTATATAGTAATAACATCAGTATCAATAATATACTGTTATGTTATTATAAATATGAAACAACCCCATTTCACCTTCTATCCATCATATGTAAAACGAAATCACCGCGTGTGCGTACGTACGGAATACCGTCTCCACGCCTTGGTTTAATATGTTTTTCCACCACCTTAAATGGATGGGTATAATGGTGTAAATAATAACTATATATAGTTATTATAACATGATACTAATTCTGAGATATTATATCATCCACTCCAATTCAATTCAATAATTATGGGAACGATATAATCGCTCGTGCGTACGTACAGATTACCGTCTCCACGACGCGATGAGATTCATTATCCATGTTAACCATTCAAGAATTATTATAAAGAATACATAATGAATAATAATGAAATATATGACATGATAAAGATACTGGATTTTTGTATATATATATGTCATCTAATTACTTCCATTCAAGTCAATAAGGAATGGAAAACAACGTTCATGCGTATATACGGCTTACCGTCTCCATAAACGGTGTATTTCATTTCATTCATCTATCTATTATATATATACTGAATATATATGATATATAAATCATGATTTACATTATAAAAGTAAGTAAATCATAATATAAGTAATAATAATATCATGAACAGGAAGACCAAACACATACGACAAATAAAACGATTTTACCCAAAACGCTGCTTTAACATGGAATTTACGAAAGAACGGGTAATATAAAGTCATAAGTGAACCATATATGATATAATAACAATGAATTTGATTATGTAACAATTAAGTGACATTATTTAAATCATTATACAGGAGGATCAGACACGTATGAAGCATATGGGACCTATGGTAATGGATAATGTTTCAATCTCATTTTTATCTAAGATTGCTTATACGTAAGTATTTACTAGGGTTATATTTTTCATCCATGTGAATAAAAATGTTTTTCATAAAGTGTTTAATATTCTTCCATTTATTTTTAATGTCATTTTTACCCCTCTTTGACTTTTATTTTGTGTTATGGTAGGAATCTTTCATTTGTTTACCATACATGGTACTTTTTGACTTTTCCGTTAAAAGTATGAGGATAATGTTTTTTTAACATATACAACATGAATGGATTTTTATGGTTTTATAACGCCTTATTTTAATGAAGCTTACTCTACAACATTTCATGAATATTTTCAACAAAATCTTTTTCTTTTAAAATTACATGGCATTTTGTGAAAAGAAAATGATTTTGAAGAAGAAATGATATTTTCCTCAAGAATTCATTTCAAGTGTTTTGTCCAAACTATTTTCCATCTAAGATGACATTATTTAGTATGAGAATTTTTCAAGTATAATGCCTCTATTATTTACATGGTCGGATTCTTCTTATGATGAAATGATATCCATTTGTTTTATATGGATTATGTTATGATGGGATGATGTTTATGATACCCATTTTATTCATTGGGTTATGATGAAAGATTTATGTTTATTTTGTGGCCCAAGTAAGAATGATTTCATTATGAGATGGGTGGGACCTATATCTCCCTCCAATGAATTGGGTAAAGATTTATATCTCATGAGATACACATGGCTGGAATGGTATGTTAATCAGATTCAGTGTTACAGGACTGGAACGAGGAGTGAACTCGATTCAGAATAGGACTTTATCGACTAAGATGGTATTGGCAGCAATTCCATGTCTACTATGGAAATCATAACATGTTCTTAATGGTTTTCCATAATTAAATGTTTTATTACCATGCTATTTTTTCATGAATTATGTTTCTTTATGACCTATGCCTTATGTAAAGCCAACATTTACTTCACAACTCAAAATTTTGATGTGTAAACATTATATTCATGTTTTGAAGTTCAAATGTATATGGTTTGTTTTATTTTCTCCATGCTTACCCTTACTTAGCATTTGAGATCACCCTTTATATGTTTTCCTTTCCCCAGGATATAAAGAAAGGTTTTAGGTAAGAAAAAAAGTGAAGATCTTTATGGGAGATGTTGAAGATCATTCACCAAGATTAGAAGACTGTGTTCTAAGATTATGAAGAAACTAAAATGTTAGGGTCCTTGAGTGTTGGTTTTTGTTCTGTATTAAGTATTCCGCAAAAGTAATGTAATGTCCATGTACATTAAGATATGGGTCTCTACAGTTGGTATTAGAGGAAAGGTTTAGTTAACCTTCAGAAACTAGGATGTGAAAACTTTAGTGAAATCTCTACAGATATTTCAAAGGTATGTCTAGGGATGTCCCTAAGGTTAAGTATAATTAAAGGTTATAGTCCTAGAATTACGGTAATGATATTAGAATTAAACCTAAGATGCTATTTATCGAAGGTACTCCCCCTTTATTATGTTGTTTTCCCTAACATGATTTTTTCCTCTCACACTATTCTTTTTGGGTTTTAGAGATGGATAGAACCCGAAGGAATCGTGTTGATCAATGTAATGGAGGATGTAATTATTGCCCTCCTGAACAAACCAATGTTATGGGAGATGGAGTGCAAAATCTTATTTCTATACTTACACAAGCTATGAATCATTCTGGACTACCGGATGAGCTGAGAAGGGAACAATATTCTATTGAGTCCTTTATGAGGCAACGTCTAACTTCTTTCAGTGGGTCTTCTGATCCACTTGTTACTGAACAATGGATGAGTACCATTGAAAAGATATTTTTCACACTTCGCTGTTCAAAGCATGAAAAAGTAATTTTGGCTGTTTACCATTTAGAAGGTGAAGCGGACCAGTGGTGGACCCTAATTATTAATACAAGGCCCCAAGATGAAATTGAATCTAGGGAATGTGATGAGTTCAAGAACTATTTTTTCAATAAATACTTCCCTCGTATTCTTTGAACAAAGATGGAAATGGATTTCCTCGAGCATAAGAAAAAGGATGATAAATATGTTGGCATATATGAGGCGAATTTTACACAGCTTTCAAGGTATGCATCTGGATTTATCATCCAACCTGAAAGAAAAGTTTATTGATTCTTTAGTGGATTTAAACAAATTCTTCGAAGGGAATTAACGATAAGAGACTTTAGTAGCTATGATGAAATTGTGTGTTGTGCTATCAAGGTAGAAGTGAAATTTGGTGTTACATATCCATCTCATTGTTTTGACAAAAAAACAAAAGATAGAGTTTAAGGAGAAATCTCAGAACAATGGTGAAAATAAGATGATTGTTTCTTTATGCTCAAAGTGTGGAAAGAAGCATGGTAGAGATGGTCTAAAAGGTACTAGAAAATGTTTGAAGTGTGAAAAATAAGGTCACAGAGTATTTGAGTGTCGAAGTAATGGGAAAAAGGTAGCTAATGATATAAATAGAGAAAATATTACAAAGAAATATCCACCAACACTTCAATGATACAATTTCCAGGAAATGGGGATTTATTCTAACCAATTCCCTAATCCAAGGTTTAATGATGATAGACCTCCACAACATCTTAAGGTAAAGGACAAAGGGAATCCACATGCAATCACTATTAGCAATTTTGAGTATGACAACGAAGTGGTGGAAGGATTATGTATTTATGTAAAGGGATTCCAAAATAATGGCGTGGAATCTCATTTATAGTATTGTGGAACATTGGAATATCTATGTAATGGTTTATTGTGGTATTCGATAATTATATGGTACCAGAAACCATGAAAAGTGATTCAAATATTTCGGAAAGTAGATGATATGTGCATAATGAATGGATAAGTAGAAAATCAAATGTTTGATAGTATTCATGAGCTCATGACTGATATAAGGACAAAGTGATATCATGGTTTGTGTATATAGAAATTTTGGGATTTTGGTATGTGGAAAGAGTTCACTCTTGACAGCACTCATGTATTCACTAAGGTTTTATGGTAATTCATGTCTCAAAAGAATACATGATTAAGGTATTTACATGTTTGGAATGTGACCAAAAAGATATATCTTATGAAATATGGGGGATAAATGATGTTATTCACGTGCTTGTTATGTGACCTTTCAAGTAATAATTTTCTTTATACTATGAGATTGGACATATGTATTTTTTATAACCAAAAAGATTGGAATGGATTATGTTGGACATCAAATAGTATTGTTTAAGGATAGAACTTTTTTGGGATATTATTTCTAGAATGTTATAATTGTATAGTTTTAGAAAAAGGGACAAGCTTCAGGACGGGTGAAAACCCGTCGCGTCAGACAAGGTTGTGGGAATCGAACTCACAACTGAAGTGCGACATGCCTTTATCGCATACCACTGACCTACAGGAAGTCCCTGGTTAGTATAAATTAGTTTTAATTTATTAAGGGGTATAATATAAGAAGTATAAGTCCATTTTAGGAACCATATACAATTAATCTCTCTATAGATGGACTTATGTATATTTAATAACTTTTGCTAAAAATTTTTTGAGACAGATTAAATGTCCTATCATTCTATCACATGATCTGCTAACACTTCCAGAATGACAAATTCAACTTCATTTATTTAAGCGATGAAGTGGAAATTGTTCATGGAATGACCAACCTTGAGATTGTACCAAAATCAAGAAAGTATTTCTTTTAATTCAAAAAAAATCTTCAACATTTGGGAAATGATCTTGAATACCAAAAATGTTGTCCTAGTACCCTCATATCCGATGAATCAGATGGTACCTTAGATCATCACAAATTTATGACTTTGTGATTGTTGGATTTTTCATAGCCATGTTCTCTACCACTCTCTATGAGAACTTGATGGTTAGATTTCTCTTCCATATCCATATTTTTACCTATATTCTCCTATGTGGAAACCAAGTGATGAGTTACTTTGGGTATTCGTTATGTTTCTAAAGTTCCTTTTTAAAATGATGATTTAGTATTACTTTTTACAATGTGGGTTTCTATGAAAGAAACATTCAAGTATAAAACCATTTATAACCCAGATGAATTTCGAGGGCGAAATTCATTTTAAGGGGGGTAGAATGTAACACCTCGAGATTTTATGAGAAATATTCCTTTTAATTTATTTGATGTCTTCTGTTTTATACTACACCAAGACTATCTTGCGCTATAGGAAACACCGTATTAGCTTGCAGTATACATAACACTATTCTTGGATCGTGTTACACAAAATTTAAAGTTCGTTTGATAGAAGTAATTCTACGCAACATTGAGTGTGTATATATATATATTCAATGTATAAAAGAAATATAGTTGGATTATATTATATAAAACAACAAAGTAATCTTGTACTACACACAACCCTGACTTGGATTGCTTTACATGCAATCGAGACCTTCCATGATAGCATGTGTTGTACGCAATACCAAGTTTCACTAAACAATAATATGTTATTAAAATATTATATAAACTAGACTTATGAATAGAAATACCAACTTTTTGAAATTTTATAAATTTTATCTTTCAAAATGGATTTCATTTTTCGATTCAGAATATCAAAATTACCCTAGGGTGAAATTTTTGTATTTTTCTGAAAACTATCAATTTTTGATGAATAGTGAAAACACTGGGTTACTATTTAAAAACCGACTTTTTATATAAATAATCAGTTATTTTATTTAAATTTATTTTAGGTCAAAATTGATACATAATACCAATATAAGTTCAATGTAATTCATTGGAGTTATTTTATAATAATTTTAGATATATAAAGAATTTATTGAACTTCTCACCGTCCTTTACACACCTCCTAGGAGAATTTGAAAATTTACATAAAACATAATTTTACTGCTTCTGTGAGTGGAATTTCAAAAACCCGAGAGACACTGTTAATATCAAGGATTAAAATGTGGTTCAATAAGATAAAAATAATTTTTTGTGAATAGTAAATTTTTAATTTTATTTACCACGGTTAAAAGTAAATAGGGTAATTAAGGGTTAAAATGATATTATTATTGCCCTAACACATGTCCTGATTCTATTGGATAAGTGTAATTCGACCAAAAAAAAACCTTAGGAATAAAATATTACCCTTTATGTCCACTTGGATTAGATAAGGACATTTATTATTATTTTATATAATGAAGAGTTAAAATAGATAAAATCAATGTTTAATAACTAAAACATTTTTAATGTATGGTTATTCATAAGATAAATTAGACTATAAATATTCATTAGAAAGCCAAAATTATTTCCTACATAATGGTATTTTATTTAGAATTTTTATAAATTAAAACATTAAATTTATTTATGACACAATGATGATGCAGTAATTACCTTATTGATGAAATATTAACATAAATTATATTATAAATACCCACATAAATGAAATTTGAGACCTTTTATGAATTACACTAATTTTAGAGGTTAATATGTAATGTTAGTATTGATTTAATTAAAAAATTTCGAACTAATCATTCTGTTATGTTTTTTAAAAAAATCAATTACCAAATAGTGTCAAAATTAACATAAAATAGTTTTTAAAAAAAATATTGTATTTTTAATTGTTATTTTATTCCTAAAAATATATGTTTCAGCCAAATTAATTATATAAGGTTATATATATTAATAATGGACCACTTGGGGTTCGCTTGTATTGTTATAGTACGTTTATTACCCATATAGTGTAAGAAAACAAGTAGACACGGTAAAAGTTAAATTATTTAACTTAGAGTTAAATCTAAATGATAAGGTTAAAATTGTAACCTAAACTTCTATAAAACCTATTGTTTGAGATTATTTCGACCCATCCCCACTTTAACTTCGAAATAAATCAATTTGGAGCTATTAAAAACCGAATATGACATTATTATAAAATAATATTTTTTGTTTTTCCTAAGGTGCCCCTCTACACCCTTATAAAAGGGAACCTCCTCCCTCTTCTCTTTACACAATTTTGATGCTCGTCCAAACCCTACCCATTTCCCTTATAAACTTTCCTAGAAACATTATAGAGGTTCTGGTCTCCTCAAAAGACCAACTCTAGTGCCTTATGAAGAATCTTAAAAGAGGTGCGTCGAAGAAGAGGTAATCTCTTCTACAGATTCTTTCAAGTATCCTTTTCTTCTTAAACTTCTTCTTCAGTAGTTGTTTCATTATAAAGTAATAACATAAGTATCACTAATATACTGATATGTTATTATAAATGTGAAACAACCCCATTTCACCTTCTATTTATCCTACAGAAAATGAAATCGCTGTGCGTGCGTACGTACGGAATGCCGTCTCCACGCCGTGGTGCAATCTGTTTTTCCACCACCTTAGTTGGATGGGTATAACGGTGTAAATAATAACTATATATAGTTATTATAACACAATACTGATTCTGAGATATTATATCATTCACTCCAATTCAATTCAATAATTATGGGAACGATATCATCGATCGTGCGTACGTACAGATTACCGTCTCCACGACGTGATGAGATTCATTCTCCATGTTAACCATTCAAGAATGATTATAAATTATATATAATGAATAATAATGAAATATATGATATGATAAATCTAATGGATTTATGTATATATATATATTTCATCTATTTACTTCCATTCAAGTCAATAAGGAAATGAAAACAACGTTCATGTGTACGTATGACTTACCGTCTCCATGAACGGTGTATTTCATTTCATTCATCTATCTATTATATATATAATGAATATATATGATATATAAATCATGATTTACATTCTGAAAGTAAGTTAATCATTATATAAGTAATAACAATATCAATAACAATAAGACCAAACACGTACGATAAATAAAACGATTTTACCCAAAACGACGCTTTAACATGGAATTTACAAAAGAACAGGTAATATAAAGTCATAAGTGAACCATATATGATATAATAACAATTAATATGATTTTGTAATAAGTAAATGACATTATTTAAATCATTATATAGGAGGATCGGATATGTACGAACCATATCAGTCCTAAGGTAAGGGATACTTTTTCAATCTCATTTTTATCCCAGATTTCTTGTATGTATGTATTTACTGGGGTCATATTTTCCATCCATGTCCATAAAATTGTTTTTAATAAAGTTTTTAATATTATTACATGTATATTTAAAGTCATGTTTACCCATCTATGAAATTTACTTTGTATAATGGATGGAATATTTCTTTTGTTTACCACATATGGTACTTTTTGACTTTTTTGTTAAAAGTACGAGGATAATGTTTTTTAACTTATACAGCATGAACGGATTTTTACAATTTCATATCACCTTATTTTCATGAATCTTACTCTACAATATTTCATTACTATTTTCAACAAAATCCTTTTCTTTTAAAATTTCAGGACATTTTGTGAATAGATAATGATTTTGAAGAAGAAAGAATATTTTCCTCAAGAATTAATTTCAAGTGTTTTGTCCAAACTATTTTCCATATAAGATGACATTATTTAGTATGATTATGTTTCAATTATAATTCCTATATTACTTACATGGTTTGATTCTTATTATGATTAAATGATATCCATTTGTTTTATATGGATAATGTTCTGATGGGATGATGTTTATGATACCCATTTTATTCTTTGGGTTATGATGAATGATTTATGTTTATTTTCTGGCACAAGTAAGAATGATTTCATTATGAGATGGATGGGACCTATATGTCCCTAAAATTAATTGGGTAAAGATTTATATCTCATGAGATAGACATGGATGGAATGGAAAGTTAATCTGGTTCAGAGTTACAGTACTGGAATGAGGAGTGAACTCGATTCAAAAAGGGACATTGTCCACTAAGATGGTCTTAACAGCAATTCCATGGCTACTAGGGAAATAATATCATGTGCTTAATGGTTTTCCACAATTAAATGTTTTATTACCATTCTATTTTATCATGATTTTCGTTTCTTTATGACCTATTCCATATGTACTACCGAGATTTATTTCACAACTCAAGATTTTGATGTGTAAACTTTATATTCATGTTTTGAAGTTCAAATGTATATGGTTTGTTTTATTTTCTTCATGCATACCCTTACTGAGAATTTGAGATCACCCTTTATTTTTTTTCTTTTCCCCATGATATAAAGATAGGTTTTAGGTAAGAAAAAAAGGGAAGATATTTATGGGAGATGTTGAAGATCTTTCACCAAGATTAGAATATTATGTTCCGAGTTTCCAAAGATACTAAACTATTACGGTCCTTGAGTGTTGGTTTTTGTTTTTTATTAAGTATTCCACAAAAGTAATATAATGTCCAAGTACTTCATGATATGGGTCTATACAATAAATTAGTTAGTTTTGATCTAGCTTAGCTTCATGATATTCCATATTAGTATTAATAATCATTTTCTCAACCAATGAGTAATTAGAAATAGCTTGACCAGTGGAACTAGAGATGGCCTCAACTCCGTCAGTCTCAATTCCTTCATGAACGATCTCCACAGAAGGGGATAGATCACCCTTACAAAGTGCACCATTTCCTTAAGCATAGAAGGCATCTTTACATCTTTCCTCTAACTTTTTCCACATTCACTATTTAGGTTAGAGTCGTCATCATCAATTATATTTATATTTTCCCATTTTTGGTACTCTCTTAAGTGGTCCAAGAGCTCCAAAATTAATGGGGTAATATTTGGTTGAAAGGTAAGGATAAACTCCTTTATCAATAGAAGGTTCCTATTCTTTTTCATTGGAGTCGATAGTATCTTCATCCTCCTCTGAGTATTCAACAACCTCATAAGGTTCAAAACTGTAACGACCCAATATTTTATGAATAAAATTCCAATTTTTCATTTAATTAAATTCCTTATTGTTATAGAAAACACATAAACTTATTTTATTATATCCAATTTGAATTTAAATTATGGTTATGTATCTATAACTTTAATAATATATTTTTTGATCATTGACCACATGACTAGTATAAATAAGGGATTTTAACAAATCCATTTAGCACAGATGAAGGATGTGATGACCTCAACCAGTAGGATCATACAATGTAAATATCATTAAATGGATCTTCCAAGGAAGATTGATTTTTTGTAATTTTCCATAGACTAATCCCAAGGTCAAATACAAAAACTTATGAATGAGTGAAACTGTTTACGTGAGAAGTACATGCTCATCGAGATAACAGACCATAGAATGTTTACCAAAAGACCCCATGAAACTCTAACCACCATGAACCTTGCTCTTAGGGAATATGCCAGTGTAATAAAAGGATATGTATCAAGACAATAAAAGTAATAATTTTTACATTATTTTATAAATAATAATCAATGTATTTTTATTCTTATTACTATTACTTTATAAATGATTTTAAAAGAACAAATGTTATTTTTTGAAATATATATTGACAAATTAATTGATTTTTTTCAAATAAATAATTTTTTGATGAAATATTATTATTAAATACATTTTATTAAATATAAATTATCTTATAATTTTTACGAAGTCAAATGTAATTTTTATTAAGATTTGAATATAGGTTTTATCAAAACCCGTCAATTTCAAGTAAATATGTATTTTTATTGTAACATTTATAATTCACATATTCATGAAATTATTTATATAAAAAAAATTATTTTTGGAATTAGGATATTGGAATTTTCAAACGGTGATTTTTTCATACTTTTCTATGGTAGTCAAATTTTTGGGTAAAAAATAAATACTGGATAATTATACAGTGTGTTTTATTACATCATAATAACCCAATAGTGATGTAATAAATAATAAAAATGGTATACTCAGAGAAATATTTTTTTTAATATGAAATATTTAAATTTTGAGTTTATTTTATTTATTTTATAAAGCATTAGTGAATCTCCCAATATGTATAATATATTTTATGATTTTAAAAACAATTCCATGAGAGTGTGACTCACCTCCACATAATCAAGGGAATTATTTTTTAAAGTTCATAAATTGGCCTTATAAAATAATTTAATCTACTCCACTTTTCTAGAAACCTTGTGTAAAACCAATGTAATGGTTTTTGGTTTGGAATATTTTATTGTGTTGTGTCCAAAACCAAAATAATAAATAAATCCCTCTCATTTCTTATATAAATACACCCAAGATATCATTTATCTTCACTAAATCTTTCTGAAGTTCAATAACCCTTAGCCCCATACTCCTTAGAGTCCTCCAATGGTGCCCCTAATCTTCCAAGGAGCCTCTCCTAGTCCTATGGAGTCACACATCCATGTAAGGGATCTTCCACCCTCCTATTTTATCAAGCACCCCTTTCATGATATGTCATTTAATTTCCTTTTTACCTATGTTGGGATATGTTATTAAATATTAAACTTACATTCCATTTGATTTATAAATTATTATAGTTCCTTTCACTCTCATTTATCCATCTTATGAACCCTTATGTACACCCATTATTATGCGTAATTTTCGTAAGGGATCCTCACCTTCATCTATTCCTTTCAAATCAAGATCCTTGTTTGAAATATTCCTTTTTAATTTTACTTGGTTATATTTTAATCCTTATTTAACTAATTTACTACTATCAATTTGATGTTATGTTAATGTTTTTTCATTTATTCCCCCTCATTGTGACCCTTACCTAAGCCGTTATTATGCCAAAATTCTTAATGGGATTTCTCTCTTCTCAATTCCATTCAAGAACTTCTTTATATTTTGCATCATAAATTACATATCATATGTTGAGGTATTATTTTCTATTATCCCCTTCCTTTCCATTTCATGTATAAATTATGAGAGACACCATTTTCCATGATCAACCCAATTCATGTATATCCATATGATGTTGTTATGCTGCCAAAATTACACAATGATGTTCCATCGTGTAGTGAATACCATAACCATTACTCTATTAAGGGTACTCACATTTATTCATGTATACTAATTGATTTAGGAATTAAATTTATTTTTTCTATATTCACTAATGATGGAATAAATGAACATGATGACGATTCCATGTTATATTATCTATGCCGCACACTTAAGTATGATATTGAAATGAATATGAAGGGTTTTCCCTGATAGCGATCCAATGCATTGGGTATTGTTTACTATCATGGTGTGTCAATTTAGGAGATGGGTTTAAATTATTCAATTATGGGATATTTTCCACGATAATTTCTCAAATTTTAGATTTAAATTATGTTTTTGATGTAGTGTTTTAAGTTGCTTCCACATTTCAATGTTAGGATTATCCTGCTATACCATGCATTTATGTTCATGTTCCATTTATTCTGCATTGATATGCCTATTTTATAACATGTATTTTATTATTCATGTAACGCTTTGTTTACTCACTTACTGGGATTTATAGATCACCCATTTCTTATATATGTTCTCATGTTATCCTGTGCAGGGTTAAGTATGAAAGAATGTTGTGGCTATGGAAAAAAAGTGTTCAATAATGATGTTTTCTTTCATGTTTTGCGTTGTTATATAAGGTTCCTAATTTCCCTATAAAATCTTCCTCTAAATCTACAAAGTGTTATTATGTTAAAATCTATGTAATAAATAATTTTTAAATATGAAAAAATGAGATGGGTGGTTAAAGTTCGTATCAGGGGATATTTTTAGTTATTTTTAGTATTAGGATTAGAAAACCCATGTTAAAACACTTAGGGTTATTATTAAGTGTAAGAGAACATACCAAAATTTTGGTGAGTAATGATAAATTAGTTTATCATGAAAATAAATACAAGTTTGTATACTATAAGTGGACATGGTTTTGGCATAGATGTACCAAGAAGGAAAAACTCTGACAAGGTGTTCTGAGCTTGAGTCAGGGTAAATTGGTACACAATAAAATTTCTTACTATGCACATAGATTGAAAATACTAGGGGATATGATTTGGTAATTTCATAAGTTCATTAAAACACAATATTAGGGGATCAAAAAAAATTCCAATATGAATATCTGTTAGGAAGTAGATAATTGATAACATAGACTAAAGCTTAGAAACTCAATGTTAAAGAGATCAATGCAATTTATAAGTTATCCCCTTAATGTCATTGGAATCCCCTTTATGTGTATAACTACTAATGATACTCATCCCTCATTTTCATTTTATTATAGAAAATTCCACAAATATAGGGAATATTTCCAATAACTGATGTGAAGGGAATTGTGAGGATTTCCCTAATGAGATTCCCAACCCAATGGGAGTGGGAATCTCATACTTTGTCATGATAATCTCTCTGTTAACTCAAGTTATGAAAAGAAACCTAGGATATAAAGAGCTCCAAACCCCGCCAAAGAGTGAACAGCCTGTAGTCAAGATTATCCCAAGACATAGGACTCCTACTTTCAGTGGATCATCAGATCCCTTAATCGTGCAGCAATGGATAAATTCCATTGACAATATATTCTCTTTCCTTCAATTTTATGAAAAGGAGAAGTATCTTCTAGATTTTTATCATAGAGGGGTGAAGCTGATCAGTGGGGGGAATTGATCAAGAATATGAAGCCTGAAGAATATATTGAAGCAATGGAGTGAAACGAATTCCCGAAACTATTTCTTGATAAAGATTTTCCCAATTACATATTTCTTTAAATGAAAAGAAATTTCCTTGCACTCAAGAAAAAGGATGATGCATCTTCCCTAGAGTACTAAAAAAACATCAAAAGACTTCCGAGATACACCTCTATTTTTTTGTCACCCCAGAATGCAAGGTTGACAACTTCTTAGGTGGGATAAACACTAGCCTATGAAAATCCTTGGAAATCCAAGACATTAATAGCTATGAGGAAATTTTCTGATGTTCCCTCAAAATTGAGATGGATATTGGTGAATATCAATGGTTTCATAGGGATAATAAGTAGAAAGAGGAATTTAATTATAGTAGTCCAAAGGATAAATCCTACGATGCTAAGAATTTATAGCACCTCACATGTAAAAGGTGGAGAAAGAAGAACCCTAACAATTTCCTATGGGGGACAAGGAAATTATTTATGTGATGAAGAGAAGGTCACCTAGACAATGATTTTCGATAGGAGAAACCCACCAATGTGACATAGGAAATGAATTCCCATGTCAATACTCAATGTGTTTTCCTTGAAACAATTGCAAGGAACCAGGGAAATTTGCGATCCAGTTCCCAAAGACAAGGGTTTTCAAATGATAACAACAACCTCCAAGGAATAAATGGGATGATTTTTCCAACACTACTACTGAAGTGAATCCCAATAATGAGGTGGTGATAAGTATGGATGTTTTTCATTCAATAATAGTGAATTTATGTTTTGATTCTAGTTTTATTAATTTTTTATATCACAAAAGTATAGTAGAATTATTCAGCTGTCACTAAAAATAAAAAAAGTATATATTTTAGTGAAGATGAAAAATGGGGAAATTATTTTATCCCATTAATATAACTCCTTCCCTACAACCATTTTTGGATTGAACTTCCCAGTGAACCTTGTGAATCTTCCCTTGGTGAAATTACATGCAATTCTGGGTATGGATTGGCTTTCCATATATGGATCCAACATCAATTTTCATGAGAGGGATATCACTCTCCATATGGAGAATAGACCCTCAATTATATACAAGTGCAAAGAGGAGGATAAATCTTCTTCAGCACCATCATCATAAGCATGGACATTATTTCCCAATGAAAAATCGTATCTTGATAAAATTATTGAGTCTATGGAATGAAAAATTCCCAAATACATTACAATTTTCAATAAGAAGGATGGGTCAATGTGCCTCTACATTGATTATCGTGAAGTCAAAAAAATTGTGATAAAGAAAAAGTATCCTTTCACACGAATAGATAACTTATTCAACCAACTACATGGAACACAATACTACTCTAAGGTGGATATGCGGTCAGGATATCACCATGTAAGGGTAAATAATAAGGATATCCATGAGAATACTTTTTCTATAAAGTATTGGAACTGTGAGTTCATATTGATGCAATTCAGACTCACTAATGCTCCAATAATCTTTGTAGACTTATGAATAGATTAATTAGATATTACCTTGAAAATATTTTGGTATAAGTTATTGATGGTATTGTAATATACTCCAAAAAAAGGAGGAGCATGATTAGAATCTGAGCACTATGCTAAAGACCTTGCGAAAGGAGAAAATCGATGCAAAGTAAAACAAGTGTGGGTTATGGTCGAAGGAATTCTCATTATGGGGGAATATCATTACATGCAATGGGATATCTATGGATCCTTCTAGGAAAAATGAAATGGGGGGATAGACGAGTCTAACAATTTTGAAAGATATCCTTATCTTTAATGGGTTATCCCGATATTATCACTGATTTTTGATAAATTTCACATGATTTTTAAACCCTCTTACCATACTAACTTGGAAGGGAGCTAAATTGTCTTGTAATGATGAATGTGAAGAAATATTAATAGAGTTGAAAAGGAGGCTCTTCCCTACCACTGTGATCACACTACCCACAAGTGGGGTGCTTTTTGTAATTTTAGTGATGATTTAAAGAATGGATTGGGTTTTTTATTGATAAAGAATTGAAATTTCATTTCCTAAAACTCAAGGCAGTTGGAAATTCATGATCAAAACTATCCCACATATGATTTTGAGTTAGTAGCTGTGATCTTTGCATTGAAAATATTGTGGCATTATCTATTTGAGGAGAAGATTGAAATATATATGGATCACAAAAGTCTGCAATATATATTCCCTAAATGGGAGATGAATACGAACCAATGTATATGGATAGATTTTATCATGTATTGAAACTAATCAATCAACTACCATATTGGGAAAGAAAACAGGGTAGCAGATGCTCTATGTAGAAAGGACCCAACAATTCTATCATTGATGATAATTGAGAACGATATGATCTTCCTAGAATTGAAGAGGGTGTTCATGGGAATCATAAACAAAGGAACATCATAAATCCTTTCAAAAATGATTGCTCAACCTTCTATTTTGTAAACGTTAATGTATTCTCAAAAAGATAATGTATGAAATCTGAAGAAAGTGGAAACTATCAAAAAAGGTAAATCATCGGAGTTCAATGTTAATGAATAAGGAATTGTGAGATTTGGTCCATGATTATGTGTTCCATAAAATCCTTAGTTAAAGCGGTAAATTTTGGATGATGCACATAGTTCAAATTTCTACATTAACCTATGAAACATAAATATATATTGAGATCTCTCAGAGAACTGTTAGTGGGATAACATAATGAAGGAGATCACTGAATAAACAACAATGTTTCTAGTATGTTAGAAAGTGATGGCTAAAAGACAAAAGTATAAGGGGATTCAGAAACAAAAACCCATACCAACATTGAAATGGGAAAACATCACCCTGTAATTAATCACCAGACATAAATACATCCAAAGGAAACAATTATATCTTGGTTATTATGGATCATCTTATAAGGACTGCACATCTCACTATAGTTCAAGAGGATTTATCACTGGATCAACTAACACAAATATATATTGGAGAAGTGGTAAGGCTGAATGGAGTACCACTATCAGTTGTATCTGTTTGAGATCCATGATTCACCTCTATGTTTTGGAAAAGTCTCCAACAATCTCTAAACACCGAGATAAATTTCAGTA
This sequence comes from Viscum album, assembly GCA_963277665.1. NCBI lineage: Eukaryota > Viridiplantae > Streptophyta > Magnoliopsida > Santalales > Viscaceae > Viscum > Viscum album. Next base: position 1,397,263,235 of record OY728121.1, on the reverse strand, counting down.
CAACTGATCACCATCAATCTGATATACAATCTAAGTAGACTATCCAAACACATGAAGACATGTTGAGTGCTATCTCAATGAACTTAAAAGGAGGATGGGACCAACATCTTCCTTTAGTGGAGTTCTCGTACCACAACAGTTTACATTCAAGTATCCAAATGGCCCATTATGAAGTCCTTTATGGGAAGAGTAATAGTACACCAGTATATTGGGATGAATTTGGGGAATAATTAAATGTAGGTCCTGAAATGGTTTATGAAATGGTGGAGAAGGTTAAGACCATAAAGCAGTACATCAAAATTTCTCAGAGTCGAAAAACAAATATTGATGACCATCGTCAAATGTGACCTATAGAATAGCACTCCCACAAAAAATGTATCAATTACATGATGTATTCCATGTATCCATTTATAAAATTACATACTAGAACCATCGCATGTTCTCAATCTAAAGGTGGTACCATTGAAGAATGACCTTTATTATGATGAGAAACCAGAGAATATCATAGATTGTAGAGAAAAACTTCTATGAATTAAGATAATTACCTTCATCAAAGTGTTGTGGTGAAACCAAAAGTTTGAAGAATAAATGCGGTAACCAAATGAGGTGATGAATTAGAGTTACCCACATCAGTTTTAGAGTGGGAAGAGGAAATTTTGAGGGTAAAATTTCTTAATGGGAGAAGGTTGTTACAACCCAAATTGTTATGAATAAAATCTTGTATTTTTTATTTAATTAAATTCCTTGAGGTCATAGGAAACATATACATTTTTTTTATACCCAAGTGGAGATTAAATTACCATTATGTATCTTTAACAATGATAATGTTGCCTTTGTACAGTGATTACATGACTAGTATAAATATGGGATTTTAACAAATCCATTTGGCACAAACAAAGGAAGTGATGGCCTCAACCAGGAGGATCATACCCTATGAAGCCCATTTATCAAAGAATTAGAGGGATATATCCTTTTTGGGATTTTCCCAAAATCAATCCCAACATGAGATCTAAATATTTAAGCACGAGAGAAACTATTGATAGGAGAAGTTCAAGCTCATCGAGATCACAACCCAAACCATAGTCCCTAAACTACCCCATGAAAGCCCCTACATCATGACCCTTAATCTAAGGGAATATAATTGTGTAATAATGGATATGTATCAAGAACCTAGAAGTATGAATAAGTACATTATTATGTATAGAATAAAGAATAGTTTTTTTATTATAACTTTGTAAATGATTTTTTGAAGCTCAAATATTTTTTTCGAAATATATTTTAATGGAATAATGGATTTTTTGATGTAAATTTTATAATAATAAAATATTATTATTAAATATATTTTATTAAATATAAATTATAATATAATTTTTATTAAATCAAAATTAATGTTTATTAAGATTTTAAAACTAATTTTATCAAAACCCTTCAATTTTTAATAAATTTTGGTTTTTATTCTAAAATTGAAAGTTAAACTATTTTTAAAATAATTTATATAAAATTAATATTATTTTTGGAATAAGAATTTCAAGATTATCCAATAGTTAATTTTTTATAATTTTCTGAGACTGTCAAATTTTTGGGTAAAAATTAAATACCATAGAAATATGGTCTGTGTTTTATGACATCATAATGGACCTGTAGTGATGTAATAAATACTAAAAAGGGTATAATTATCCAAATATACGTTTTTTATTTAAAATAATAAATTTTGAGTTTATTTGATTTATTTTATAAAGCCTTAGTGAATCTTCCAAGACTTATAATATATTTTTATGATTTTAAAATCATTACCTTGGGAGTGTGGCTCACCTCCACAATAGAAACGAATTTATTTTAATATTTTCTAACCTAGGAATTAGAAATTAATTTAATCCACTCCCCTTTTCCAAATAGAATTGGAAAAACCCAAGGTATGGTTCATGTTTTTGAATATTTTATTGTGTAGTGTCCAAAACCAAAATAATAATGAAATCCCCTCCTTTCCTATATAAACCTACCCAAGATCCAATTTCTCTTCTGTAAAACTCTTTAAAGATCAACCCCACTATTCCACCTACTACATATAGTCATCTAAAGTAACCCCAACACTCCCAAAAAGCCTCTCCTAAACTTTTGGAGTTGTACACCCAAATTAAGGGGTTTTGCACCCTCCTCTTTTATCAAGCACCCCTTTTATGATATGTCATTTAATTTCCATTTTTACCTATGTTGGGATATGTTATTAAATAACCCCTTACGTTCCATTTTATGTAAAAATAAATATGGTTCCATTAACTCTCATTTATCCTTCCTATGAAGCATAATGTACTCCCATTACTCTGCCGAATTTTCTTATGGGATCCCCACCTTCCTCTTTTCCTTCAACTCAGGAGTCTTGTAGGAAATTTTTCTTTTTAATTTTAGGTAGGTATATTTTAATCCAATTTTAATTAAATCCATAATATCAAATTTATGTTATTTGAATGATGGATCATTTATTCCCCCTTATTTGGACCCTTACCTAAGCCGTTGCTATGCCAAAATTCAGTAAGAGATTTCTCTTTTCTCAACTCCATTCAAGCACTTATTTTATATTATGCATAATAAATTCCATTTCATATTTTGGGATATGATGTTGCATGATAAATTTATTGTCTATTTATTATATATATTATTATATATCCCTTTCTCTCTTGTCAACCCGATTTATGAATTTTCATATGATGTTGTTATGCCGACGAAATTTCACCACAAATTTACATCGTGTAGTGAATGCCATACCCATTCCCCTATCAAGAGTAGTCACCTTTATGGAAATATACATAATTATTGAGTACATACATGTATGTATTACACATTCCTTTAATGTTTAATAAAATATTATGATGAATGAGTCCATGTTATATGATCTATGTGGCACGCTTAAGAATGAGATTTAAATGATTGTGAAAGGTGTTCCCAGATAGTGCTCTAATGCAATGGGTAATATTTAGTATCATGATACATCATGTTGGTATAAGGTTTGCCTTATTCATTTATGGGTATTTTTTAACCAAGAATTATTTTTATTTTAGCTTTGACTTATGTTTATTATGCAGTGTTTCAGTGGTTTCCACATTTCTGTGTTATGAATATCATGATATATCATGCCTTTATGTTCATGTTCATTTTATGCTCTATTGATAAGCCTATTGTCTAACATGTATTGAATTATTCATGTTATGCCTTATTTACTCCCTTACTAGTCTTCATGTCTCATGCCATTGTTATATATGTCATCAGGTTATCCCATGCAGTGTTAAGTATGAAGGAATGTTTTGGTCATGTAGAAGAAGTTTTCAATAAATATGATGTATTTCATATTTTAAGTTGTTTTGTAATGTTCCATATATCGTAAGATAGTAGAACTCTAAAAATTATGAGTTTTATTAAGTGTAAATATATGTAATTAATAATGTTTAATTATGAAATAAAGAGTATGGTTGTTATACAATTTTGGATCAACAACATCCCTTGGTCTGGTAGGATGAGCAACTGGATTGAACTCAACATATAACTTATCTGAATCACTAACCCACTATCTCTTCAAGGGGTTCCCAATAATCACCATCACTGAACAAGTACCACTTCCAATACAAAAAATATCATGGTCTATAATTACTTCTTTCTCCTTAGATACTAAATCCTTGTCCTTCAACATTGCAGAAATGATCTTGGGGTAGATCAAGGAATTGGATCTCGAGTTTGGATTGATCATATCACACCTATGCAACATGATATATCTATATAAATTGATCTTGTTACCATATTTAATAATATATATAAAATAAACATCATGGTACCTTAATGTTGTGAAATCACCCTTTCTAGGGGATAACATGTGCTCCAAATTTTTAAAGAGTAGCTTATAGTCTTCATCAAGCTATGAGGAAATAGTTCCTTTGGTTAGGCCATATCCTGTCAGTTCTTCCAAGTATTATTCATATACATTAAGCTCAATATATTTAGGAATTGTGCCTTGGGAAGCCTCATATAATCCTTCATGGGTTATGTTAAATCAATTTTCTCACTTCATCGATAAAATCCAAATAGGTGTTGTCTGGCACTTCTTTTGATCTAATCAGTAATATATTGATCAAATGAAAAATATAAATTCTAATTGAATTACTAAACATTCCTATAGTATAAGTGCATCTTGTTTTCTTATAACCACTCTAACCATCCTTGGTTCTAGTTTACTTTGAGTGCTATATAATTTCTAGACAGAATCCACTTTGATTCCACATGTTTTTTAGCTACCACAACATCATTGGAAAGCCCAGTATTAACTAGTGTGATAGGAGTAGGTAAAATTAGTTCATTATTTGGTTCATTAATGATATATAAATAGAAAATGAATTCACAGAAGCAGGATTAATTCTCAGTAAGAAGACTAGTTCAGAAATCTCGGTCTATGGTGAAGAGAATGTTTGAAAATAGATAGGTCACACTTGGCTCGAGAGAGAAAGACACTCTGATCAAGGCCTTTTTAGGAATAGACACAATACCATTTTTTATATAACTTACGATTTTAGGTATTATAAAATATAATTAAAATTGGAAATATAAATTAAAAACCAAGGAATAACATGTATTGGGTTACAAGTAATAATATCAATTAGAAAATAAACCAAATGTTTAAAATATCGAGAAGCCCATTTTTCTTGAAAAGGAATAAAGTTGAAATGGAAAGATAATCCAATGTTGTGCCACCAAAATAGTAGGACAACCCAAAAGTGTGTCACTATTATGGTATGTCAACTCAATGGTGTGTGAGCATTATAATATGTCACCTCAAAGGGGTGTCTCCAAAACTATATGTCAACTCAACGATATGATGTAAAAAATTAAACTTAACCAAAATTAATCATTCCGAATTCATGTTTGATATAAATTCATACTCTCATAATTCAAAGGATTAGTAAATATATCATCAAATTGATATTTAGTGTCGATTAACTCAAGAGTGATATCCCTGTTTTGAAAATGGCATCTCAAAAAGTAATGTCTTATATCCACATGCTTTATCATCAAATGTGAAACTCGATTCATTAATATGTTAATAGCTTCTATGTTGTCAAATTTTATAGGTACATTTCAGAATCAATATATATACTATCTGTTAAAGTGGGTTTCATTCGAAAAAAACACAACAAATACCTATATGTATGTATTGAACTTCTGTAGTTAATAGAGAAACATAATTTTATTTTTTTACTACACCATAAAACAATATATTTACCAAAAAAGTGACAAGTTCCAGAGTTTAATTTTTTATCTAACTTCCATCCACCATAATCATCATCCAAAAAAATTAATAGATTTAAAACTATTTTTCTAGGGTAAAAAATCAAAAATTGGTTGTATATATGATGTATTTGAAAATTATTTTAACATCAACAAGGTTTGAATCTTTTGGATTTATTTGAAAATGAGCACACATAAACACACTAAACATTATATCAGCTCATCTAGTAGTCCAATAGAGGAGACTTCGATTTAGACCTCTATAACTTGTTTGATCCATTAGTTTCCCAAGTTCCCAAAGATCCAATTTATATGTAATAATCATAGGGATATCACAAATCTTCATTCTATCCATGTTAAAATATTTTAAAATATATTTTTTCATATTTACATTGATTAAAAATAATTCATTATTTGTTTTCAAATATTTGAAATCGATGAAATAATTTGAGTTCACCCATTAAACTCATTTAAAATTCATTTTTATTCATTTTAGAAAAATATGTACATAACAAATTTCTTGAAGATCCAAAAATAATATCATCAACATATATTTTTACTACTAATACATCTTTTGAAATTTTTTTGATGAAAATTTTAGGATCATATATTTCTTTTAAAAAACATTTTGAAATAAAAAAAAATTATTTTCCTATCATACCAATATCTTGGAACCTGTTTTAATTTAAGTAAATCATTAGTTAATTTAAAATTTTGATTTGGAAAATGAGGATTTTTAAAGCTAGGGGTTTTATATAAAAACATCTTCAACTATAAAACCATTTAAGAATGTACCCTTGACATCCATTTGATAAATTATTAAGTCTGGATGTGCTGAATAAGCAAGAAGGATTTAAATGGACTAATGTTGGGCTATAGGTGAGAAGGATTCTTCATAGTCTATTCCTTCCTCCAGACTATAACCTCATGCAACTAATAAATTTCTGTTTCTAAATATAGTGCCTAGATTATCAAATGAGTTCCTAAACACACACTTTGTTCCTAAACACACACTTTCATCATTAATTGCTTCATTGATGTTCTTAGGTTCTGTATGAGACAAAACAAGTTATTGTTCAACATGATTTCTAACAGAAACTATAGCTTGTGTAACTTTGTTCTAGGTATCTTATAAAACATGTATTGTATGGTAGTTATCAGTTATAATTGGTCTAGAAAAAGAGGGAATAGTGACTTCATGATTTTCAGGTTTAGGTTCTGGAAGATCTAGAAATTATTCAGAACTAGATAATTTTTTAACTTGTTTCATGGGAGAGTCTAAGTGTTTGGAATTTATGTTTGGAGATGATAAATCATTCCGGAGGTTTTATAGGGAGGTATTATATGGATTTGGACATATCTTATAAAATTTGAAATGAATTTATTCTTCAAATGTTTTGGTCTTATTATTGAAAACTATAAAGTATTTTTCTAGAGATTGAATAACCAGGAAAAATCCCTTCAACACATTTGGTTGAAAATTTGTTCAAATTATCCTTACTATTAATAATTATGTTTTTGGAAAAAAAGACTCTAAAGTAATTAACCTTAGGTTTCCTATTATTCTCCAAATCACAAGGTTCATTCTTAAGGATTTGACTTATCACGACGCTATTGATTATATAGCAAGTTGTATTGATAGATTCTACCCATTAATATATTGGTACGTCAAGCCCATTTAACATGGTCTGTGATATATCTTGTAAATTCCTATTTTTTCCTTTCAAAAACTCCAATATGCTTAGGTTTCCTCAGAGCATATAAGTTATTATTGTATCCATTTTGTGAGAAAAGTGATTAAAAATATTGATTATCAAACTCATGACCATAAGGACTTCTTAAGGTCATAATTCTAAGTCCACTATACTTTTATATAGACTTAGAGAACATGGTAATGAAAGTTAAAGCTTCACTTTTGTGAGCCATAAATTATACCCAAGTACACCTATAGAAATCATCTACAAGAACATAAAAATAGTGAATCCCATTAAGACTTGAAATTATAGATTTTCCAAATAGATCCATATAAACCAAATCATGAGATTTAGAGGTTTAAAATTATTTATTTAATTTAAATGAAACTTTGTACTATTTTCCTTTCTGATATGGATTACAAACTTTATCATTTGGGAACTCATGTTTAGGTAGATCCCTAACTAACCATTTTTGGTGAGTTTCCTAAGTGAGTGAATATTGCAATTGACTTTTATTTTACTCCAAATCTAGGATTCCTTTTTAATGAAACTTAAGCATGAAATATTTTAAAAAACAATGAATTTAAATCAACAGTATAAAAATTGTCCTTAATCAAAGAATTAAAAATTAAAGCATTTTTGAAATGAAAAGTAATACAAGAATCATTGACAAACATAACATAAAAATCATCATCATATAAATGAGAAATACCTAGAATGTTATAGTTTAAACTATCGATAAATAATATTTTAGAAATTGAAAATGAAATTTTGATAATCTATCCTAGGCCGATGATCCTTCCATTGGTATTATTTAAAAAGGTGACATGTCCACCATAAATCTTGATATGTCTATTGACGCATCTATAATCTTCTATCATATTCCTTGAAAAACCAATGTCCTAGTACTATAGACTTCAACATGTGGTATTTAAACAATTTTCCTAAAAAATGATTTTATCTAAGTAATGATTTTGGTACCCAAATCTGTTTGGGTCTATAAATTTCAGAAATAAATGATTTTGGAACCTACATCTTCCTAATGGGTTTCCTTTAAATAGATTGTAGACTTATATAAATAGAAACTCTATTAGGTCCCTTATAAAAATAGTTTGGAGAAGACGTCTCTAGTTTAGATTTATGAAAAGAAGTACTCTTAGATATTATCCTTTGTCCAAGATCATAACATATTCTAGTAAAATATTAGGAAAATATTAATTTCCCAAATTCTATGTATGTGTATCTAAACCATTTGAAAATTATTCTATCTCCTTTTATAATTTCACAGTGAAATGTTTACATTCTATTTTTTCTTTGAGCTATTGGGAATTTTTCTCCTTTTCAATGGACAATTCATATTTTCTATTTGTAGATAGAGAATGTTGTTTTTTAAACTATGTATTTATCCTCCATATACATAAATGTGTATTCTAAGATGCTTCATAATCCAAAAAATTATTCATTTGACATATTATCATCATCATGTTGTTCATTTTTTGAATTTTTAGAATTGTGCACAGGAATAATTGTCACGACCCGACCCTACCCGGGCTCGAGCCACAACTACCCCAAGCCCGCCTCCATAGGCCAGGGCCAGTGACAAGCGTTGAAGGATAAACAACTCAGGGAGGCCTTTTCATGAGTACCTGTACACACACACGTAGCACACTCAATGGAAAAGTGGAGAGTAAAAAGAAAAGACAAGCAGAGTAAAGTGAAACTGCTATATATAAGCAACCAAAAGTGCATCGACCTCTAATCAGTACAAAGAAAGTGCTGAAAGTAAACTGAAAAGAAAAGGAAAAAACACCGCCCAACCAAAAAAAGTGCCAGAACCTAGAAACAGGTGAACAATCGAAAAAAACTGGAAGGGTTCCCCACCTGGAACCCGACTACGACCCCCGCACATGGTCCAAGCTCCTGAACTCCTAAGCTCCACTAAAGTCATGACCAACCTGTCCATCGTCTGCAAGGGCACACCAAGTACGGGAAAATCCCAAGCAGGGGTGAGTATAAAAATACTCAGTAGGATACCCCGAAGTCTTGAGGGAGCAACAAAGGAGGTACCGAATGGTGAGAAGTCGAACGAACGGGGAAACGTAAAGGAGTACAACCGAGAGTGCAGTAAAGAGTACAATAAAGAGTCCAGCTCAACCCAACAAGAGAAAGGAAGGTAGACTCATCCAGACACAAGGAGATGGAAACAGTGAGAATATGAACTTCCCGTCGAGTCATCGCTACCTATATCATGAGAGTAGACTCGTCCAACCACAAGAATCTAGACACGGAAAGCAAGTGGCATAACCCGCGCGTCTTCTCCTCTCCTGGAAGGAGAGTAACCAAACCCAAGGAGTGGGTACTAGAACAAGGTATATACATATATATATGCTATGTCAAGATGCCCGAAAAAAATCGTAAGGGGATCTTCGTCCCGTAGCTCAGCCTAAGAAAGTGAGTCACCAACAGTCCCAGAAGTAAACACCATCGATGCCCCGCATCCCGCACATCTGCCCCGAACTGCAAGTCAAGGGCTCAAATCACTATACCTTGATACTATCTGCTTTGGGCGGCACTGACTCGCCCTTACGGTTTTAGGTCATGTCACAAGGACGCGTCTTGGTGGGGGAAGTGCCCCTCGTACTTGAGAGTTCTTGGGGAACGTCAAACCACACCATGTCACTGCCCCGTAGTTGAGAGGTCTGCTCGGAGTCAAAGATGACACATCACTGACCCGTACGAATGAAGGTCCCGCTCTAGTAGTCACGGATTAAAGCCACAGACTAGCCTAGTAGAAAGGACTGAGTCTGAAATGTCAATGGGTGACCCACTTCCCAGCCCTGCTGGAGGGTAATCCCTAACAAGATATCGAGTGACCCACTGCTCAGCCCTGCTGGAGGGTAAACCCAAATACATCATCCGGCGACCCACTGCCCAGCCCTGCTGGAGGGTAAATCCTAATAAATCATCAGGTGACCCAATGCCCAACCCCGTTAGAGGGTAGACCTAGAATAAGTCAGGAGACGACCCACTGCCCAGCATTGCTGGCGGATAGACCTGGAACTAGACGACAGGCGACCCACTACCCATCCCTGCTGAAGTGTAGACCCTAAGAGCTCGTCGGGTGACCCACTGCCCAGTCACTACTGGAGGGTAGACCCTAAGAGTGTCGGGTGACCCACTGCCCAGTCTCGACTGGAGGGTAAACCCTATATGTCAGTGAGCAACCCACTTCCCAGTCTCTACTAGAGGGTAAACCCAATGAAGCCGATGAGAAACTCACTCCCCAGTCTCTACAGGAGGGTAAACCCAGAACTGATCTTGTCTATACCTACTGGATGGTACAACACTGGCCAACAGAATCCGGAGTGGGTATCGTGCAACCACCCAACTCCAGAACAAAACCAGGGGAAACCACTCAACCCTGTTGATCTAAACCATCGTGAACAGGAGGACCCTCTATGTTGCGAGAGGTCAATGTTACACAAAGTAGAACACGGTACGCACATGGGGCCCACACGATGTGTGGCCCCAAGCCAACTCCAACCAAGCACACAAACGTTCTCAGGTACAAACAACCACATGTACCTCCCAGCATTCTCACATACTCCCAGAGTATGCCACGTCTCTAGCCCAAAGGCTAATATGCACACAGCCCCCAACGTCAACGTGAAGGTGTAATCGTATCAAATCCAACTTGCCACCTCAATGGATGAGGCACGAACCACAACTCTTCATGCATTACTTCTCTCACACAAGAGTGCACGTGATCTCACGCCAAGGGCTCGCTTCCGAACACAGCAAGAAGAACCGCCATCGGAGCACCATTCGTATTTTCACATTTAATAAGATCACGTAAGAGGTTCCGCTCGCCTGAACAGATTATACTATTGTAATCCTTATAAAAAAACACGCGAGATAGACTACTTACTCGCCTAAAACGGTCAACCGATGAAAAAGGTACTATTCACTGTAACCAACCCATGTGGGGCCCACCCCAAGATCCCAAAACTGAAAAAACAGAGCACACCATTGTGATCCCCTCAGAAAAACACACGGGATTGACTACTCAATCACCCAAAATGGACACTCGGTGAAAAAGGTACTATCCACCATAGCCAGGTCGGGTGGGACCCACACCACATCCCCGAAAAAGGTCGGGCGAACTGTGTTATCACAATGCTCTCAGAAAAACACGTCAAAAGAACTACTCACTTGAGTGGAATGGATATCCGGAGAAAAATATACATTCCGTCTTACCGTGCACGAGCGGTACCACGGGGAACAAGCACCCCTATCCCGAAGCACTGCCAACGGATCGCACCGTTGCGATCCTCTCGAAATAGTACACAAGGTGGACTATTCACTTTTCCAAAATAGTCGCCCGGTGATAGAGATTAAAAAATCACCGTCAATGCCCAGACGACCCTCGTGGGGCCCGCACCATCGTGCGGAATTAGAGCGGGTGGATTGCACCATTGCAATCCCCTCGGAAAAACATCCAGAATCGACTGCTCGCACGCCCCGAATGGACGCCCAATGAGAAAGTCACTAAAAGCTGCTCGCAGCTCAAAAGACGGGTCATGGGGCCCATGCCTCAACTCCGGCTTCAGTGGCCAAAACCACCCTGGAAAGCTTCGTCTGGACGCCAAGGTCCCAACGCCACTGGCAACGCTCAAAACGGACGTTAGACGCGTCTGTGCCGTCTAAAACAAGATCCCACGGGAAAACGTCAATTCACTTAAAGACGTGTCGCGCCTCCAAGGGCCCTCGTTTCGGGAATTAAAAATTCCCGAAACCATCTCAAAAAGTTTTCCTCGACACCAGGAAGGTGTTGCCGCAGACGGCACGCAAAATGGACACCTGTAGTGGTAAATACGGGCGTCCGAAACTAGGGGGCGAACCCCTTGGGCTAGACCGGTCCTCGTCGGCCGGTCCGGCTCGCCGCGCCGGCCTGCGCGCTCCGACCGGCCATGAGGGCCGGTCGGTCCGCCGTGCGAAGGCCCACGCGACGCGGGTCATTTTCTCCTCAGCGGGGTCGGGCGCTGCGACCCCGGCTCTTCGTCGCGGCAGGCGAGCTCGGCCTCTTCCTCACCGTCGCCAGGCCGCCCTGGCCGCTCGCACCCAGCGCCGACCTCCGCTGAACACTCGCGCCACCCTGTGCCTTAGCTCGCACCGCTACTCGAACCTGCCGGAAACCGAAAACCCGCAAACATCGTAGAGCTCCTGCGGCCTCCTATGAACTCGGATTTTAATTCTGAAAGATGCGTTGGAAAGATAATAAAATATAATACTCATCCATGGGTTTTTTTTTCTAAGATCCAAAAACAATTTAATGAAGATAAACAAGATCAATGTAGTTGCGGGAAAAGAAACAAAAACGACAAATCCTACCTCTTAGGTGTTGCCTGGAGCTTCACGAAGGGTCCGCCGTCGTGCCGGTGTCACCTCGCCGGAGCCCACTCGCCGGAGTGGAGGAGGAGAGGGGTGAATCATGCCAGGGAAGGGGGAAATGAGGGAGAAGAGAAGGGGGGTTAGGTGAATTAAATAAATTAATTAACATAAACACCCTCCCGCAGCCCCGTACCCAAACTCCTGATGGGGTCGGGATCAAGCCTCCCCATGGGCCGCTAAATTACAAAGACCGCCCTGGGGCAATTTTTCACAGACGGGCCATGCCCACAAAGATTACACCCATCCTGGGGTAAATGGCACGTTACAGACTCAACGGTGCGATCGGTTTTCCAATCCGAGACACCATTTAAAAGGTAGATGAGTTAATTCATCAAACGAATAAATTAATTATTTAATTTATCCGTTCCATGCTCCAATAGCGAGCGAGGGGTCCAAATGTCCTGCGCCGACTTGTTTTATGTCATTCATAGGGTAAACACTACATTTCGGACCCATATGTACCCTCAGATTTAGGATCCGTAGCACCATTTAGGATTTATCCCATTTATTTGGCATTCCTAGTGTGAACACACTCTAAATTTAATTCCGGCCACACCGGGGCTCGGAATCGCACTGCGTCTGAAGGCGCTGATCTGGAATAACATCAATAATATTCCAAAGTATTTTGCAGCAAAACTGTGTTCTTACAATAATACAAGAAATAGTAGGTAAAGTAGATACCTCACTGAATTTTTTCATTAAACACATATTTTATATGTCTTGATTATTTTCAAGTGAACAATCCAAATCAATGGAGCTATCTTTATAAGTTCTCAATGTTCCTTTCATAACTTTCATATATCTTCTATCCTTGTCTTCATATATCATTTTGTATTTTATGTTTTGGACATTTTGATTTTAAGTATCCTTTCATTTTAAATTCATAACAAACTACATATTTTGGATCCTCACCTTTATTCCAGTCCTTCTCATTATTTACTGTGTTTTCATTCTTTCTTTATAGTTTTATTTTTTGAAGAACTAATTATTCTTATAAAAAATCTTCAATCTTCTTTCTAGGTGATCCATCACCTCATCATTGTCTGTTGGATATTCACTATCACTTCAATCCACATATTATACTTTTTCCTTTTTCTTTTCTTTATATTTATATCTTGATTCAGTAGTCTTAAAGGCTATTAATATTTTTTAGGATCATTATCCGCTTCATAGTTTACCTTTAGATCTTCATCATACATCATATGTTTACCTATCATCTCTTTGATATGTATTTTTCTAATATCACAAGATTCAATGAGGGAGATATGTTTGCCTCTCAATCTTCCATGTTGAAATATTAATAGTCCCATGATTTTATCCTTGTTTGATACAGGGTTTACAAGTGTGTTCATTTTTTGAATATTTAATTGAACCGGAGATACATGTCAAAATGTATTTCATTAGGCTACATTTTAAAATTAATATAATTAAATGTATAATTATTAAGCCTCATCTCTTTAACACATGAAGTCACCTAATGGGAAACATAAATGGTATCCCAAATTTCGTAAGGAGTTTTTCATGTAGAAAACCTATTAAACTATTCATATCCTAGTTCATAGTAATGGGAATTCATGGATTTTCAATTATTAATGTATTCTAACTTTTTTGTATCATCCTAGGTTCTTATAGATATTACAGGAATAATATATTCATATTCTATAGCAGACCAAATATCAAAACCCATACATTCTATATGAATTATCATCTTAATAATCCTTTGAGAATAATTGTATCCATTGAAAAGGAAGGAGTATTTGTACCAGAACCTTCTTGATGGTTATCTATTTAAATAAATAAATTTAGAAATAAGATAAATTTATGATCTTTAAATTAAAAAATAAAATCACAGTAAAAAATATTTGAAAATTTTAAAACTGAAGAAAAAGTTCCTCTGATACCAAACATTGGTAGGAGTGAGTATTTCAAGAGGGGGGTAAATTGAATATCAAAAAAATATTTCTATTTAAAATGGATTATTTTGAAACCCCCCAAAAGTCTTAAATACGACCATGTTTAAAAAAATATGAATCATGATATAGATTTTAATATTTCTACAATTTTATCTAATGAATGATTATGTCTTGTATGAATAATATAAAATATTATTAGGTCCATTGAAATCTTTTTACTTAATCAAAATACAACATGAACACAAATTAAGATAAAGTATCAATGAATATATTTAGTATACATTAAAAACAATTTTACATTTTGAAGAATAAATAAACCAAAACAAAATTAAAGAACACAGTAGAAAGATTGAATACAATATGTTTAGTCTCAAGTTGAGACTTAGTCATCTATACTTGGTTATTACTTACCAACGAGAAGTTTATTTAAAATAATCAATCTGATCCAAAACCTAGATCATGTTTTATAATTGACTACCACCATCTAGCTCACATAGAACCTCTTCCACAGTTACATGTGGGAGAAACAAATATGCCACTCAAGGTCCTCTACCAATATTATATGTGGGATTACATGTGTAAGAAAAGATAAGAAGATATCTACGTATCTTCTAGTTCAGTACTAGATACAATGTGTGTCTATAAAATAGAGTATAGCATATGTTTCTCAAAAATGAAATAAATATTAACATAATATAGAAATCTAAAAGTTTGGAGTTTATAAATACTCAGTCTATTGCAGTGCAGCTTGTTACTCTTGATCTTATTATGTAGTGAATCTTGATTTGGGTTCTATTGAAAAACTTTTAAAGAACAAAGTGTCATAGACACTTTATCTTTCCTAGTTAAAAATCACTTGATGTGATGCAGTATTTTTTATTACTAGATGAGTGTCTTATTTGGTGATCTCTTCTTTCTTTCAATATGGTTCACCTCTATGTGTGTTAATAATGCTCAAGAATTATTTCCATGCTTTTATTTGTCTTCAACCTATATTTTATCTCTATCAAAAGTGGGCATGTGCTTCTCTTTTATCTACAGCATAAGGAAGAATATCAAGATCAGATTCTTCCTCTAACTATACGTTATGACATTTTCTTCAATGATTTATATAGAGAATTTATGATAAAATCATTAAAATATAAATTGGAATTAAATATGATAAATATATCCATTAGTAAATATTAAAAATAAGTAATGTATGAATATTAGAGATGGTGGATTTTTCTGGAGGTATATTGTTCTAGCGGTATCAAACTTGAAGTGTCTTTGAGTTATCCAAAATGTCACTTTTCTAGAGGAGTATCAATAATAAGTTTCTGGTATGGAGGTGTCATAGTCTTTTCTAAAATTCTATATCAGTGGTATGACACTAAAAGTATCTCCTTCAGATGGTTGGTTAGTCTAGCGGTGTCTTAGAGGTAACTGATTTTTTATCTAGGGAGCATGTCAACATGATAGTATGACATCCTAACAGTATCTCTTACATTACAATTTTTTTCAATATGGAGGTGTGCCATCTAATGGTGTCTCAGACTCAGTTAGAGTTTTATGATGGCACTACCAGTCTCATCCATAGCAGTGACTGGCAGTGACTTATACTTAGTAAATTTTTTAACCTATATTAGATTATATGAAACTTATTAAAAACATAGAAGTCATTAATATTTTTATAATCATGGTTTCTATCATTAAAACTAGTTCGTTAACAATATTTAACCTTAAAAGGCAGTGATGTAAAATGAATTACAACGGTTCACAAGGTGGTAGTCCGTTATTCACACGATCGACTGTTTCATTTCCCATTAGATTGACAAAAGACATATATAAACAATTAAATTAATATAATAACATATAATTATATGGAAGGTAATTTTTATTATTTTATTCTCATTTATGAATAATATCATATGGTGTTAAAATAATAATTAAAATGAAAATGCATAGCCAAAAACTATACCTATTATTTGGGTAACCTCTTTAGACTTAACCTAAATCCATGAAATATTGGATTTATGATCTAAAACCTCATATAGTATGTGGTGAGGGATATACGAAATAAATTATGGTATGTATTTTTAGAAACAATAGCCTTTGTGAGTGTGAATAGTAGGTGATAGTGGGTGGCCTTTTACATGTTGGGGAGAGGACACACTTGGAATATTTTAAAATAAAAAATCATAGCCATATTTTTTCATGAAAAAGAATATGAAATGGTACGTTATAAAACAATCTATGTGTTAAATTATGAATAATTCCTATATATGGGTGTTGTAGAAGTTGGTAGGTCAATTTAACCCTTATTTGTTTAGCATGGAAAACCATTTTTTCCTTTACCACAATAATTAACTTATAATGTTTTTAATATTAATTATGCATACAAAATTTGTTGATGTTATTATATAATATTAATTATTATAATTACAAATATTTAATTTATTTTTATATATTCAATTAAAAATATCAAAATTTATTTCGAAATTAATCCCACAGTCGAGATGAAAACATGGTTTTCATGAAATGTATTTTTCAGGGGAAAGATGATCTTATATTAATTGTTAGAATATAAATCATCATTAATTATTTTTTACATTAAATAAAATTTAAAACATAATTTCCTTTTAATTTACTTTATTTATTTTAATGAAATGAAAATTTTAC
The DNA here is from genome assembly GCA_963277665.1 of Viscum album. NCBI lineage: Eukaryota > Viridiplantae > Streptophyta > Magnoliopsida > Santalales > Viscaceae > Viscum > Viscum album. The sequence continues at coordinate 1,397,246,248 of OY728121.1, read as the reverse complement.
AAAATTATGAATTTTCACTATTCACTAAAATGTCAATATTTTCTGAAGAATCAAAAAAATTTACTCTAAGAAAATTTTGATATTATGATTGAAAAATAAATTTGATTTTTTGAAATATATTTTCCGAAATTTGTAATAGTTAATTTTAAATAATGTGCCAAAATCACGACTAAACCACCTTTTAGAAAAAATAAATTTTTTCAGAGAACATTTTTTTAAAATTAAACTAGTTCTTATTTTTTCTAATAAATAGATAAACATTAAATTTATTTTATTGATGTGTAAAAATACAATGTTTTTAATTTATTAAGAATTATTCATAATCTCTAACTTAAATTATATGTCATAAATTTCACGTTTAAATTATAATATTTAAATAGAGTATCATGTTTCATTTAAAACTAATGTTATATGCATTGAAAGTTAACATTAGAATGAGAATATTTAAAAATAAATATATCATAATGTCATTGTGGTTTATATTCTATTAAAATTTCTATGATTCATTTCATATATGACATAAAACCCCATTTTTCACGTTTAAGATCTTCGTGTCTTCCAAAATTTAATTTAATTCGTTTTTATTTTTTTTATTTATATAATCATTTATTAGAAAATTTATTTAGTTAATATTTACACATATTAATAGTTCTATTTTATTTATTCTAGTTATATATTATATTTCTGTTATTTGGGTTAGATAAATTATGTTATTATGTTTAAATGAGTTATCAAGATCAAGTTATATTTTATTTTAATTAAGCTGGTTTTACTTTTCATATCCTATTTGAAATAATTGTAATCATTTTGTGTGGTATTAAAACCATTTATATAAATGGTTTGTGTTCAAATTTTTATGTAAATATGTTCTCTAATTTCTTCTTACCACACAAACCAGACAATAAAAATATTAATTTCCATATCTAGTGATATGGGAGGAAGAATATTAATGTTACTATTATTTACCATGAGTGTTAAAAATATGTCATGATTTTAATTTCTGTGACATGTTTTGATTAAATATTTATTTTTTATATATTTTATTTGTGGTAAATTTTGGTGACATATCTACCCAAAAAAACGATAAACTAGGTCATTCTCCATCACTATGAATATGAAATGATATTGTTTGGGGAGTAGCCATTGTGGTTTTATCTCATGGTATGGAATGGTGTTTATGTAAACCACTACATGGTTTATTTTATATATTGTGGGTTTATTAAATAATTATTTGTAAAACATTAAATTCTACATGATAATTAATCAAACTTATCCTTAAATCATTATAATTTTCATATCCCTCTCAATCGAACCAAACAATGACATGGTGTAGAGAAAACTACTATGGTTTGGTGTATTTTAATTTAATTAATAATTTATTAATTAAATTTTATACCAATATATATTCTCTTTAACTTGACCTCATATATGTTATAAAGACATTACTTGGTGATTTTTAGGTTTCCCTAGTAAATCCTAGAGTTACAAGTTTAAATTGATACTATTTTAACGATTCAATGCACTCTTTACCTTAATAAATTATTATTTTTCTTTAAATCCACTTTTACAACTACCATGGAATATTTTAGATGTATATTTAGAGTGAATGATTTATTTAATATTTTTTTATTATCCATTTATTGGAGAATATTTATGAGAATAAGGGAATTTTTTCTTTGGAACTCAACCATTACCAAAGTGATAATTCAAGATTCGATTTGAGGCATGTGATTAATTAAAAATTCATTTATTTTTTTTGTTAATATGATATTACTATTATTTATATTTCATTATTATGTTTATGAGTGTTTCCTATTTATATAAAATAAGATGAATTATTGGTTAAATGTAATACATGGGTATTTTAAGTGATTTGTTATTTTTATTGATTATTATGTAGTATGAAAATATGATATATAGAAGTAGCATTGGGATTTTGGTATTATAATAAATATATAGTAATATGATGATGGGTCGTTTACATAGCTATGTGGTGTGGTTTTTTTGTTTATAATTAAAATTCTAGCTATTCCTTGGATATAAACGTGTTTAATGAATGACTGAGTTGAATAGGAGGAATGTGGTGGTCTTTGTTTTGAATAAATAAAAAACATATTCTAAAGTACTTGAATTATACAATTATCATTGTATATTTTATTTTAAATATTAAAATTAAGACACAATAAAAATTTGATTAATAAATTATAAATAGGATAATGATAAATTGTGTAGAATTGGTAAAAATTATGAAATGGGAAGAATTATGTGGTATATAGTTAACTAGATTATGTGACCCACACATTTAAATTTTCTTTGTGAGGCTGGAGACGGTTTTGGTTGTTTTTTAGTGGTGAAGATCTGAGTGATGGGATTATTTTAGATGTTAACTTGATATTATATGGATCCCATGATGATAATTATGAATTTTTATATAGAATTATAGGTTTTTTTATTTCTAAAACACAACCGCTGAAATTAGATAGCCTAAGAAAATATTATTTAATGTCTTGTTTACCATGTAAACCTATAAAATATTAGTTGTCGATTAAATATATAGTTGATTAATCCAAGTATCCCAATATTACATTAGAGAAAAATTGTGTTCTTAATTATGATTTAATGTTCACAAATACATAAAATGCGTTTTTGGAATTTTTTTGTGTTATTAGCTTCTAATATATGTGTATTGTATATTGTAGTTTTATGAGAATATGGGTTGGGATGGGAACAACATGAAGGATCTCATTGGGAGATAATGGTTTCTAGATCCGTGGGGAAGTAGGTATAGGGTACCTCTTTTTCTATGTTCAAATTATTTATTATATTAAATATGTTTTTATATAGTGACCATATAGTGTTATTGGTTTCTATATTATATAAGATGAGATATAAGTTCATTTCACTATTTATTTGATGAATGTTTTATATTCTTATTCAATATTGATATCATATTATTTAATTACAAAACTACTGATTATAGTTTTATTCTCACTACTACATCAATATAATTCTTCGTAGAGTATTATAATGGTTTTAGAGAATTTGATAAACCTTCCACGCTCATGTGTCAGGGGTGTTGGATCATGGATGAGTTATTATTTTCTCTTGTGGTTGTATTGTTTATTATTATATTCCATGAAGATATTATATTCTTATTTTTATATGACATTACAAGGATATGATTATTATTATTTATAAAAAATGATTACAATATCTTTAAGGATTTGGTATTTATTGGTTTTTTGTTTTCTTTTTTGGGATTAGAGCAGGAAATTATTCATGTACTACAATTATATACATGTTGTGCTTGTCTCTAACCAATGGACTAATTAATAGGGGACTGATGGGTCACATTTCTACTCATTTTCAACCCAATATAGGTTATAATGGGGTTGGGTAGTGGAATATGGTTATCAAATCCATTTTTTTCATGAATTTGTTTGGAGTGGGAATCGGTGAGGAATTCATTGAATTGTCCAAGAAATAATAGGTAGGGGTGAACAAATATATTTTTAAGGATCCCCTATGATCAGATTTCAATACTCCATTAGTCTACTCAAAATTCTTAGGCATATGTGTACTAATAGTGTTGTAGATACATAGTCATGATATATTTATTATTCAAGTTATGCTTTAATTTGAATTTTAGTAGTTTATGTGGAATGTATATTAAACTAATTAAAAGTATTTATATTAATTTTAATTACTATAGATCAATGGGAGACCCTATATGATGGTTTTATTTATTCTTTAAAGATTATATAAGATATGTTTAAGAGTTAGTTCTAGGGAGTGTTTTTATTTTCAATGTTGATTTAGGTGCGATGGCTTGAGTTTTTTACTATTGGGAAGGGTAATTTTCAATTTCAAGTGTTTAGATAAAAATTTATAAACCTAAAATAAGATTCATTTAATATCTTAATAGAATATAAGGAATCAACAATGACTTTTGAGGGTGGTATTTTGTTTAATATTAACACTAATTAAGAAAATTTACATTATTTATTTATTATACGGTGTTTTTGATAGATTAATTAATTGAAAATACCCATCTATAAATTAATTCATTTAAAAAAAGATATTATGACGTTTATAAGAGTGGGGTTGAAGAGAGGATGTCATATTTTTTTAGTTTCGGTTTAAAACTAGAAGTTGTCTCCCTTGACTCTCATTATACCATTTCTCTCGACCTGGTAGTTATCAGAATTTTACTAAAGTCTGTGAATTGGTATTGTATTTCTATAGTGAATTAGGACATCACCAATATATGTGATTTACATTTCCTTTTTTTCTATAATAGATATTTTATCATGATAATGGACTTATGTCATTTTTTTAGATGCCACCACAATATCTGTTGACTCCTTGATCTTTTACGTAGGTATTTAATGAAGGATTTAGATAATTTATATGAGATATTGCTACAATAGGATAGTTGAGGGACATTTTTTTCTATTTAATAACAAAATATTAGAATATATTAGGTGATGGATGAAAGCTGGGGAAACATGGAATATGTTAAATATAAAGAAAAATTCATGACATGTATTTGGTGGTACTTTTCTTATAGGAAATTATTTTACTTGTTATTTAATATTATTCCATCCATGATTATGTAATGATAAACACTGGTTCACCATAACACTTTCTTTCACTAACCATATAATAGTGTTTTGACTTATGGTGGATATTATTATTAGAACCATGGTTTTGTGTAATATATTTAAGGGCCAAGTCTAGGGTTATAATGGTATTTTTGCATACGATCCAGTATTAGGCTCACATCTACTGATTAGAAAATTGAAATTACTATCAGTACAAACACATTATATCATCCTTGGATTGTATTTGTGTTATTATCTACTAGATATTATTGATATTTATTTGATTCATGTTATTTTCTATGATGTGGAAGGTGAACATGTGTTTTTCATTAAGGATAGAGATAATCATGTGGATCGTAGATTCTTGGATCCTCTTTTAACAAAGTTGGATGGGATGAGGGTAGTTTTTGTATAAATATTTAAGGATGGATTTATGAGATTTATAGTTGATCTACATATTGTTTTCTATAGAGAGGTTGAGATAGGAATCCCTATTTATGGGATTGAGATTAGTATATAGTTAAAAATGTGGGCCTCTCTAATTTTTATAACCCATTATAGGATGGATAATATTGAATTTTTCAAATTAATATTCATGAAATCATGCGGAGGGGATTCATAAATCCTAGTGTATATTCATATCAAGATATGATTTTTTTTTTGAAGAAGGTATATGACAACTTTTATTTTTTATTGATTACTGCCGATTGAACTAGGTTTCTGTCAATTATCTTTATCCCCTCCTATGTATTGATGACATGTTTATAAAATTAAATAGAGTTTGATAGTTCATGAAGATTTGTTCTTGGTCAAGAAATTAATAGGTTTTGGTAAAAAAAGGTAAAAATATAGAAGTAGCCTCTAGGTCATGTTATGGAAATTTATAGTTCACGGTAATGCATTTTGGAGTTTTAAATGCACTGAAATTCATTATTTGATTGATGAAATTGGTGTTATATGGGAATATTGAGAATATGAGGACCACCTTAGTGATATTTTTTAAAAATTAGTTATATGGAATAATTTTCAAAAGTAATATTTATATGTTTTAAGTCCATTTATTGGTATATTTAAAACCTTAGTGGGATGAAGTAGTTAATCCATCAAATTTTGAGGTAGTAGATTCTTTGTAAAAGTCTTGAAAATTTACAAGTGTGTTTAATATTCTTGATTTAATAGGTTATTATAAGACGTTCATTTATAATTTCTATGGGGAAAAGGAACAATTTATTCAATTAACTAATAATGATAATTCCTTTATATAGAGAGATCTCTTCGAGTCCATATTAAGTTTCATTACAAGGAATATAACTAGGGATCCCATATTTTCATTCCTAAGTAAGGAGTCATGTTTATGATATATTGTACTGACTAACAATGTGGCTTGGGATGTGTGTTTATGGAATAATAGATAGTGGTATATTATGGGTATAGGAAGTTACACCCCCCATTTGTGTAATTAAATGAACTATGATCTTGAGATTTTTTTGTAGGGTTTTCTTATTTGATATGAATATATGACCTTATTATAGGGTTCTTTATGGGTTTCAAGGATGGAAATATATTTTTTGTATAACTTCCCCACGTTGTAATTTATTTATTTTTCAATATATATGGATATATATCTTGTATGATTATGATTGTGAGCACTCTTCTGCTTTAGGGAATGGTAATATGGTAGTTCAAATATTGAAAAGGGTGATATATAGTTATCATTATCATTAGTCCAGCGATGAGTAAAGATGATGGACAAGCTTACAATTTTTCACCTTGATATAGAGGACATTATTAATGGGGTTTTCCTATAATAAATATCAATGTAATGTTATTTCATAAGGTAATGGAATGTCAAATAGGATCTCCTAAGGTCTTGGGGTATAGATACCACACTTTCTAGATAGATTTTATCAATGGATGGATGGATGATGGTTATCATCAAGCCTTTTTTATAGAAAATATTTATTTTATGAGTGATAAATGAAGTGGTTCTATGATAGTTACATATTTAAGCTCCAGTGGTGTGTCTAGTTATTCACAGTATAAATAATTTCGTGATGTTATAACATTGGTGGCTAATTATGAAGAAATAAGTGTCATATATAGATTATAATTTCCTTGTATATCAATGTGTTATAGTTGAGCATTAAGTTATCATGTGTCAATTATTTCCTTTTTATGTCCATTGTAAATGTTATAGTACATATCAATGTATTTTATATGTGTCTTCCTAAAAAATAGGTTCATATGTAAACTATTTGGTTATTTTTTAACAACAAGGGAAGTCAGATCATTCCTTTGTGATTAAGCAGTCAAATTTTGTAGATGTGTCAGTGATATTTTATATACTAGAACTGGAATGTATTCACTTTATTTTTGTGTAAAATATATTAGATCAGGATAATATTTTTACATAGTGACTATAAAATGGTTATGTGTATTATTTTATCTCTCATTGTTTCCTTAAAATGACATTTCATCCTTAAAATGATGGGAAGATGGATCAGATTATCCAAAATTAGAGGGAATGTTATATGAATGTGTCCAATAATTTATAGTTTTAAAGGTGGATTATTTTCATTTGGTTGAGTTTGTATATAATAATATCTATCAGTTTTCTATTTGTATATAATATTTCATGGTATTTTACGCAACATCTTGCTGATGGGATTTGTATTGGAATGATTTTTGTGAAGTCTGTGATCATCAATTTGGATTTGGTGAAAAGTTAAATAGATATGTTGTAATATATTCATTATTGAATGAAATATGAGATCATGATTTTAAAAATACTTATACACATTATAGGAGGAGACCCTTGAATTAGATGTTTTTAACCATTTATTCTTTAGGGTTTTTTTCTCATTATTATAAATAATTATTCAGTATAGGTTAAAAATGTATACCATAGTTAATTGGATATTTTAGGGTGTTAGATTATATAAGAGAGATAGAATATAGGTTGTAAATTCCAATGAAAATGTAGAGTGGTCATGAATTTTTCAGATTTTATAACTTTTTATGTTTCTACAATAAATATTCTTTTTCTTTAATTTGGGAAATTTAGAAATTTGGATGAAAAAAAGGTTATAAAGTGACCCATATACTATTATGAACAATTGGATATGGTTGGGTGAGTATGTGTTATTCAATTATTTGATTAATTATAGATGAATAATTATATGGATTAATTTGAATGGGAGAGGGAGGTATAAGTGCGTGTTCAATAATTGGAGATTTATAGAAATGTGATTCTTATAAAAGTGTTGAGATTTGTTTTTGATGTACCTAAATAAATTATTAATCATATATTATCTGGTTTTAGGTTATGTTTATAGCCTTTGTAAAATGATTCATTTTTATAGGTATCTCATAAAATGATTAATTTCTTGTGATTTATATTTTGTTTACCTCAGGATTCATTTTGATTCTCAAGGATGAAAATTATTTGAGATATATCTAATATATAGATTGGAAAATTATTATTCCATTAATTTGTGATTTTTCATGTATTGAAGGAGGAAAGGGTGAGTTTGGAGGTGAAATTTAGGAGTAAAAAAATCAGGTTTTAGAAAAAACCATTCTGTGGTGGTCTTCTCATCACACCATGGTTTTTCAATCTTTTATCATTATTCAGGAAATTAATCATGCTGTTACTTCATGTTTGAGTTGGAAGAGTTTTGTATTAAATAATTATTTCAATGGGGGGGGGGTAATAACTATAAAATTGTTTTCCTCACTATGATGAGGCTTGATTAAAATTTCCATGTTTCTTTAAATAGGTTGAAGGTATATTATGGGGGAGTTTCCTACCAAGTCAGTGATAAACCATATTATGCTCCATAAACATGGATGAAAAATGTTGTGGTGTAGAGAGTTCACTTTTTGGTTTCATATCATGTTATGATTGGGGTTTCACGAAAACTACTACTTGTTTTATTATCTATGTAATGTTTTTAGTAGGAATTTATTTTTTAAAGAAGAAAAAATATGGGATAATTAAGGAAACATAAATGTTTGTTTTCATTTTTTTTTCTAATATCTATAGAATGACACAAAACAAAAAATGTTCTTTTGGTAACCATGCCATGTATTGGTGTCTTTTCATTTATTTTTAAATTTAATAATCTTCTATCTCTCATTAAATACCCTCACCACCTTATGAAAAAAGAAGGTAGAGAGATATTCCTCTTTTATTTTTGAGTACCTTTGGTTATTACTATTATTCCTATTCTTTTGAGTTAGAATCCTTATGGTATTATGTATTCTTTATACATATCCCTTCATATTTTTTTTATATTTATCCCTTTAAAATATTCATGGATAGATGTGTAAATATTAATGTGGTATAAATATTAAGTTATATTGGTGGATTATATTTTTATTCTAGAATCATTTCGAGAACATGTGAGTATATGACATGGAACTCATCCATTGGTGACGTGATAGTTAAAGCATCAATCCATGGTTGGTGAATAAAAAATTATAATATTATTCACTATTTTAATAATGAATTATAATTCATTATATTCATTTAGTTAGTAGATGATATTGGATTAATGATATGAAATGAATAAACTATGAGGGAGGATGTGATAGTTATGTGTTATATGTGATTTATTATTGTTATTGATTTTTACAGATTATGATAATATAATATATATCAGAATAATTGCACAAGTGAGAGTATAATAGTGATGTGGTAATGTAGTGAGGTTTTCATGAGATTGTTAAATTATGAGGTTTATATAGTAAAAATTGTAAGGTCATTTATATTTTTCATTTAGATGTGGGTTTTAAAAGAATGAACTTATGAATTTAGTAAGAGATATAGGATTTAATGTGAGATAAAAAATGAAATAAATAAATGAAATGATAACATTTTTGAATTATTTTCAGATCAGTATTTATGATAATTGATAAAAAAAATTACTGTAATAATAAATGAGATTAAGGAAATGTAAATATTTTGATGAAATATAATGTTTTATTGTTAAATATATTACCATAGATTCAATTATATCTTGTTAATGTTTTTTTAATTAAAACATTGCATAATGCACATTACATTATTCAAGAAAATGGTTAAAACCCAAATTCCATTTTTTTGAATTTGATTAAATGAATTTTATTTTTTAATTCAGCATGTCAAAATTAACATAGGGTTAATTATAGATCTTTTAAGAAAATTATATTTTTTGGGTGAATGGTAAAAAATTCCAATTTTACAAATAATGTCACTTTTACAAAATTACTAGGATATAATAATGACTTGGAAGTTTATGAGAACATTTTTATAGACTAAATATATATATATGAATTAATTTAATATATTTAATAATATAATATTGAAATTAGAAATCAATGTTTAACATTTTGTAAATCTACCTAATGTTTTTATTCAAATAAAAAATTATTTTTTGTAATTATCATTTAATCATGTTTTCACAAGGTTACTGTCAGTTTTATTTTTTGTTTTAAATTAATATATTTATCCTATTATTTAACCTAATCAAATTAATACCATTTGAATGAAAATTTTATATTTTTTTGGCATTACATTATTTTCAACTTAAAACAAATATTTTCATAAAAAATATTTTTTTATGTTTTTCTGACCTATATTAAAGGTAATTTCTAAAACATCTCAAAAATAGATTCCTTTTTTAGAACATACATATTTAATATTAGGTAATGAGGATAACATAATTTCTTATCATAGTGAATTATAACCATCAAATACATTATCATTGCAGTTAGCTTTAAAAAGAAACAATGTGGAGGTTAAACTAATGAGATAAGGGTTGAAATAAAAAAAACTTGTCTATATCCTACTAGGTAAATAAATTCAGACCCAATGCCATCATATATATTAAATTTATCCCATTGTGAGTCACTTTTCAATGAGAACGACTCTACTATATTTTAACGTTTCTTATATTTACTGGTTTATGGCACTCCTTGCTTGTAAAAGAGAGCCTCAGATCCTTTATTCTCTACAATTTTTGAGAAACTTCTCTACCCCAATACCAAAGTAGATTCCTTCCCAAAATCTCTCATAATATCCTAGAGGTACTTGTCTCTTCATAATGCCACTTCAAGAAGTCTAACGGTGTAAGACAGCGGAGGTTAATGAAGTGGAAAAAAATGTGTTTTTTTCACACATTTTTATTTTTTTTCTTGATTTAATTAATTAAATGTGACTCAAGTGTCCAATATTTGGTCCTTTGTAATTTTATAGTTTAATTTATTATTTAGTAATTTTTTTGTTAAATTATATATTCTTAGTTTTTAAAATTATTATGTTTGTCTGAATTATTTTTCTCTAAATTATATTTTCCAATTACATTTAAATTTTATTTCTATGTGACTCAGAAATTTTAATTTAATGAATTTTAATAAAATAAATAAATCTCTATATATTTATTAAATTGATCATTAATTTAATTTTAAGTCACTTATTTCTATCACTTAATATTTTTGATTCTTTATTTTACATTTTAAAAAATTAATTTGTTTTCAATTTTAATTTTAAAAATTTTAAATTCCATTTTTTAATTCTATGTTTTTATTATCAATATAAATAATTAATATTGTAATAAAATTTTATTTTTCAATTTAAATTTATTTTTTATGTTTGAAGTAAAATTTTTTATCATTCTTTAAATTGTTTTGAATTTTCAATTAATTAAAATTTTTAATATAGGTTTCATTTAAATAATTAAATTATTTTTTACATTTTGATATCTTCATTATTTAATTTCATAATATTTTTAAGAAAAATTGTTTTCTTACTATTCCAGTAGTGTTCACCGACTCCAAAAATCACTGATCCACTGACTCAATGCTAGACCCCCGGCTCCAATAGTGCATCCATCAAAATCAGAAACTACTATAGACTCACCACAAACATATGCCTCCACCATAGCGAGGCATCGTTAGGTATATGAGTTGCTACCATACCCATCCTCCTACTACCTCTTCTAATACAACCAGTCACCATTCATCCACTCCCTACCATCCCATGGTTCCCCTAGAGAACCCAACGCCACAATAACTCACTATCAACAATAAGGCACTGATAAGCTACAAGAGCTTCCACTGGGTCTCTTTATACTACCAATGCCTCCTCCAAGACAAAAAATCCAAGTCCATAGACTCACCACCATATATAAAAGAATAATAGAAAGAGGATTACCATATAATATTTACATCCACTACAGATCGAACCTAAGAATCTTTGCCGAGATCAACTTCCTCAAACTATATACGCATTAAGATCTGAAAATATTTTACCCCATCATAAAAAAACATTATTAAAACGTCCTCAATAATACTTACCCTAAAATATAAGGCTCTTAGTAGATGACTACCACAAATCAGTGCTTTAAGATTCATCTTTGACTATCAAATTGTGATGCCTCTTCACCAAATCTGAAGGGGGTGCCACCGATGAACCAAATATGCACGAGAGGGTAAACCTGTGAAGTGCCCACAATAGAATATCATTACCCTACCAACATTGAATAGGATGGAGAAAATTTAATCCTTTTTGCACTCAGCTCACTACCACACCTGGTTCTGCCACCATTGAAGCCGAGTCAGCCCTTACAACGAGCAAGCCTCCTCTGTCAAGCTCCACAACGAGTAGTAGACAAAGGCATTATCAAAAAATCTCAACATGTTTTGATATGGATAACGATATAAGAATATAGATAATAATAATAATAAGAATAATAATAATAATAATAATAAAATTAATTTCAATAATAATTAAATTAATTACAATAATCAATAAAATTAATAACTAAATAAAATAGTTTAAATAATAAAAAATTTAAATAAATAAACATAATATTATAAACAATATTTAACCTAAAAATATTAAAAATGATAATTATACATATATTAATAAGTTAATACTCAAATATATTTATATTTGGTTTTAGGTAAACAATAAATAATAACAATGATCATATATTATAATATATAATTATTTTAATAATAATAACAACTATAATATTTTTTTGTAAATATTTTTTGTAATACTAATAATAAAAAATATTAATTATATATTTATTTATAATTATAATATTTATAATTTAATATATTTTCAATTTAATATATTATATTTTTAAAAATAAAGTTTTATTAATTATTTATATTTTTTCTTTTGGAGAAACAGTGAATACATCAAGGTTTCCAAACTCCTTCAGTATTCAAGTTGAATACTTTTTATAATTCCTCAAAGATTGTAGAGGATGACACAAGGTGTTTAGTGAAATAGAGAACACCATACAAAGTTGGATTGTAGCTCTAATGACCAACCAAATAATAATGGAGGATTTAAATTCAGAGGAAGACACATATTACATATTTCAAGTTTTCACATACATGAATGGGAAGATCAAGACAGAGATTGGAAGTTATGGAGGGGACTAGAGCAGTATAGACTGTGATATATTTCCAATGGAGAACTCTTTCCTCTTTTATATAATCTGTTTTGTTAGTATTTTTTAATATTGAACATGATATTGGGATAATTACAATAAGCTCATGGAATATTTAAATGTGGTTGGTTATTTGTTTTAAATTATTCATAATCATATAATTTTAAGGTTTTAGAATTAATCAGTGTGATCAACTTGCATCCAAATAATTGAACTGGGTATCTCAAAAATTGATTCCCAGACCTTAGAAACAATTTGTGAGATCTATTTTGATGAATTTTTCCTAAAAATAGTGCATTATTGAACTTTCTCGACATGAAGAACTCCAAGATTGAATAATCTATATATTCAATCTTCTTTTGAGGGATATTAATCAAAAAAATCAATAATTAAAAATTTCTTAATTTATATAATGAAGATACCCATTCAACCAGTAGAGTTAATTTTTTCCTTGACACCTATCTTTTTTTCCCAAGCATCATTAAAACCAAAAAAATCATATATTTTTCAACTCCATGACATGATTTTCTTAAACCTTTAATACATCACCCAATCCCATAAAACTTTCAGCCTCTATGTTTCCAAAATATATAAATTTCTCATTGTTTTATTTAGTTTATAGATAAAATATTTCCCAAGAACATTCAACTTCCTTTTTTGGGGATTGAGCATTCTCTACTATACTAGTGAAAGTTTATAAATGATAGTTTGAAGCACATGATTACCTCTGAACCTATAAAAAGGTGGCACCCTTGCTGAGGAAGTATTGGCATGGACATATCTTGAAATTTTTAAGAAAGAAATTATAAAATATAATCAAAATCAAACAACTAAAAAAACTTTTGTTGGAAACCTGGTTCCATAATTTTTTTCATCCTTAAATTTGTATTTGAAAGATGAATTTATCTGTAAATTTTTATATATATATTCAGTTTCTCATTCAAGAATAGATACTATTGAATCATTTTACACTTAAATCACATCTATTAGTTTTTTATAAAAATCAACATAAATTTTGGTAATATACAAAACAATATTAGATTTTGTTCACAAACATTATTAAGAGTGATGTGGAGATTTTTTTTTGAATTATAGGTAGGTTCAATGATTTTATAATTCAATGCCTTGGTCATGGAATCCCATTGAATTTTTTTCCACAATTTTTCTATAATTAATTAAATGCGGATGAGTGTGGTGTTTTGAAAAGACACAAAAATTTTATTTTTAGTGTATTACAAATATTAAATGATGTGGGAAATTTTGGATGAATTTTCGAGAAAGGATTGAAATAAATTATCATTTTTTGAGACTTTGAATGAGAAACTTTTGGACTTTGTGGCCAATGAAGGAATTTTTATTAATAATTCATCAAATTTGAGATTTTTTAATGGAGGAATAGAATCATGAACTTAAAACTATTTTTTTAAAAAATTGATAAATTGATAAACTCATTTTGGAGCTCTAACGGTGAAATTATTCAGGTGAATGGGTCCGAAATTCATGATTTGGAAAATAAGGTAGTTCAAATCATTCCCAAAATAGAATTAGAAAAGGTTAATATTATTGATCTTTATTTTTCTATTAATCATACACCTCTTAATCATAGAAATAATGAAAGATACCAACTATGTGTTTAATTTTACCTGATTGTGGTTGATACTAGTTTATTGATTACCTTAAAAATATCAACAATACATTCTTTTCTAGACATGAAACAAGGGTAGTTGACCTTGATTTTGATGACAAGATAAAAGTGGTAGAGGATTTATAATTCATTTCAAATACTTTAAAATATTTTCAAATTGAAATTGATGATTGTTTTCCAAATATTTCCCTTGAAAAATTATCCACTTTCATTTTTCCCTAGATGATTTAATTCTCTCTTATAAAGAATTGGATTTTGGAAATGAAGATACATCCCATGAAAAACCTTTTACATGGATTCTTCTCCTTAATAACATTAGATATGTAAATTTGGAATTAATAGAATAATTCATTTTCTTGTTATTTATCACCTTGGGGGGGGGGGGGTTCAAGGTTATTTTTCACTTTATTTGGAATTGGGTTGTCTTCCAAGATGATTAGAATCCCATGGAACTTATTTTTCATTAAAAAAATTTGGGATATTAACATGTGGTAGTTCATACATAAGAAACCACACCCACCTAGTGAACATGGAAATAGATTTAGGAGTGTATGGCTGGAGACATAAAAAATATTGTTGCATGGGAGGCAACCCATTATTTTATTTTTTTAAATAAAGTAATTTCTATTATTTTAATATTTTTTTGACTTCTATAGAATGTAAAATTAAAACTGTCTCCACCGGTGCTCGTTCTTCTGAAGTATTTTACTTTTTGAAGTTTAACTAGATAATTTAAATTCAGTGATTTATGGGAGTCAACCCATGAAATCTTCTTGATATTACTTTTATTTCTTATTAATAATGTTTCGTTACTACTATGTATTTTTTCTTTGACTGGTTTTATGTTATTGGACTATTTGTTCTTTTGTAATTAAAAAAGGTTGTTGCTACTGGTGTCAAAACAGGAGGACATTTCCTATTATTTCTTAACACATAAGAAACTTTATGTTGGACACTTACTCAAATGGGAATGATTCATTAAATCAAAGAGTTTTTATTTATTCATCATGTTTTTGTCCTTACTTATTAATTTGTTTCTTCTATTCTAGTTATGGAAAGTGTACTTCATTGACATAAAATTCAATCACTTTGTGAAATTATGTTTTAGGAAATTGAACCCTTTACTATTTTGGTTTTAGTGAATATTATTTTCTGTTTTCTGTGTATAGAATACACTTTTTCTATTCTTCTAAAATTATAATTGAATCAAATATCATTAATTTCTAACACCCAATTAATTGTGTACTCAAAAATTAACATGCTTCTATCTAAACATAGTTGACAAATTCTTATCACTATGTATTAATTTTAGTGCATGTGAATCTATTAAAAACTTTTATTGGAGAAAACTCATAATTTTTTGAAATTGTCTATGACCCTTGGGATGTCACTAAACTATTATATTTTAACATTAAAAGATATTTCTTTTTATCCACTCTATAATTAAATTTTGAAGAAAAAGATGGTTTTTATTATAGGGGAGAGTGTTTTTATATAGTATTAACTACACTGTAATGCGTACCCATAAAATACCATTAATTGTTTTTCAAAAAATTTAGTTTTTATAGTATTTATCTTCAATTCTTGATCGTAAAATTATTTCTCAATTCTAAAATATATGAGTATTCCATGAAAATGTTACATCTTAATTTCCCCATGAGTTTAATTATGTAAATAAATTTCGTTCTTATTTAAATCATATTTTCTTGGTTCAGTTGTTGTGAAAATGTTATATGACTATAATTAAATTGAGACTTTTTTATTTAATAAAACTTTTAATACATGAATTCACATGTAATATTAAATGAAAATCCTAATCTGGGTCATGATTCTTTACTTCATTCATTCATTTTATTTTCTTTAAACTGAAATAGTTAGATTAGTTAATTATTCCTTCATATATTTATTGAACCCACTCATCTATTTAGTTGTGTCTAATTAAAATGAATAATATTTATGTTTTTCTTCCCACCTAGAGGTAAAGATAATCATTGGTGTCTCACTAAAATGAAAGTTTATATTTGTTTAATTTAATTTAATTTTTTTCAAAAGAAGTAATTTTAGTATAATAGTAACTAATCTTCAACTAAGACCTCTTTATTAGAAGGGGATATTTACACTTACTGAATAAAATACTTCACGGGGGAAATAATTTTTCATTAATGAATTATTTGTTTTATTTATATTTTTCAACATTGAGATTGATTTTTACCTACTGAGTTCGATTTTTAATTTCTTGAGGAAAATCAATGATTAAGTATGGGGGAATTTGTTAGGGAATTAATTTTTTTGTTTTCCCATATATTATTATTATTATTTTTGATTATTTAATTAGTTAAATATGATTCAAATATAAAATATTTGCGCTATTGTAATATTATATTTTAATTTATTATTTAAAATTTTGTTTTGAATAATTTTTTATTTCTTATTTTTAAAATCATTATGTTTTTCTGACTTATTTTTCCCTATATTATTTTTCTAAATAGTATTTAAATTTTATTTTCTCTTGACCTAGAAATTTTAATTTTATATTTTTTACTTCATATTAATTAAAAAATACTTATTTATATATTCATTTAACTGAATATTAATTTAATTTTAAGTCACTTATTTTGGTTATTTAATATTTGTAAATATTTATTGTATAATTTAAATAATTAATCTATTTTCAATTTTAAATTTATCTTTTTAAAATTTAATTTAATTTGTGAATTTTAATTTTTTATCTCAATAATAAATTAATTTTTTTTATTAATTTTAGTTTTTCAATTTCAACATAAATTAATTTAAAGTAACATATTTTGTTTTTAATCAATTGTTAAGTTATTTTAACCTTTTAATTAATTGGAATTTTTAATTTTAGTTTAATTTAAATAATAAAATATGTTTTTAAATTTTAATATCCTAAATATTTAATTTATTTAATATTCTTAAGGATAATTGTTTTTCATAATTGTTTCAAAAAGAGTCACTTCTCCCCTAACTCACCGTCAGATCCCCTACTCCAATGGTACCTCTACTAAAATGAGGCACCTCTAGTGACACATTGCCAACATATGCCTCTATTAGAGTGAGGAATATCAGGGGGAAGAGTCACCACCAACCTCCTTAATCTAATTTCTCCTCCAAGACAACATCTCATGAACCCCTCCCCACAATGTGTACCCCTCCCGGGCTGGAAATTTGGGAAGAGAGATAATGACCCCCAACTACAGCCTCTAGTAGGCCTCAGTTTGGAGACTAGCACTGAGGGTATAGTAAACATACAAATAGGAGGCATAAACCTCTTATAGAACATATGAAAAAGAGAGATAAGATAGACACAGACCAACTCTTTCTTAGACCACAAAGTAAAAGAAACCCAAGGGAATATTTGAAATGTCAAGAAAAACTACTAAAACTAAAAGTGAAAAATTATAAGTACCAAAGGAATATTTACCGATAGTGACCATGAAGCCCAAACAGCTTCTGAGAAAACCCTAACCTAATAGTAACTAGCTTAATCTACTACCTGGTCCATGTGAACTTAAAAATATTTTATATAACATAGGGTGAGTATAACAGTATAGTCAGTATGATACTCCCCAGAGTCTCTCATGAAAAAATAAAGATAATATGCCAAAGTACAATGAACAACAAGTAAAACGAAATCACCACCAAAATAGTTATTCTATGTTCATAACCTTACATGGATACTATCACAAATTATCACCTAAAAGAGTATATAATATAATAAATAATATCAATGGTACCCCACTACCATTTCCCCACTGGGTTTCCATTTTTCCAAAACATTGCTCGTCCTGAACATCTCTCTCAAAAACGGCCATCCCGAAGACACCTACACATAACACCACAGTATGAACCTCATCTAACTCCCCAAAAAAACCACACAATAAAATGTAATGAGTTTGTTTCTAGGAGGCACTATAGTTCTCATTGCATGTATCACACATTGGGTATTATACCTCAATCCATTACAACCCATACACTGAGTAAGGATTTTGAAGCCATCACAACCCATAAACGTTATACCTAAATTTTTACTTAAGAAACTATATCAAAAATATATGTTTTGGGAAATAAACAAAATCCATTAAATCTCTCTACACACCTATATGGGGAAAACTAACCATTGTGAAAACAAGTACAAGTAACTACCAAGAGAAGAGAGCAGGGCCAAAGGGGGTAGTCAGTCATCCATCCTCCCACTAGGATGTTGGGGAAACCCCACCACTAGGGTTTATAATCCCTATGTTTCTAGTTTCCCTAACCTATAGGGTGGAGCAACATATAGATACAAAAAAAGTACATGGTATAATATAGCTCACGACCACACTATGGAAAAAAACTAGTCTCAGAATCAACTACAACTAACGTCTCTCAGACCCCTAGTTTCCACTGCAATGACTAGATATCTTATAAGTACAAATCCATTTAAAGAGATATATTAAATTACTTTATCATTTTTTATCACTATATCCTTAAATTAATTAATTAATTATTAATTAACCATTATAAATTTCACATTGCATTTAATTATCATACCAACCATGATCCATTCCCTCCAGGCATAACCAAATCGAGTCCATAGTTTCTCAGAAGGATAACCTTTTCATTGCATCCAAAAAAGCTCCAACCCCACAGGTTAAACATCATTCATTAATTTATTTGACGACATTACAATTCCCCATAATTCTAGGCACTCTAAGAACACATTCAATGCTAGAAAACACAAGGGGCTCAACATGGTGAGTAGATAAACTACCCATCAAGTATTTTACACCTATAATAGGAGTGTTGACCCATCCATACTTGATATGATAAACACAAAAAAAAAACTTGGCCTACCCCACATGTCTTCACCTCTTTTGGAAGGTTGGTAATAAATATTTTCTGCCTCAAGCATTGGGGAAAGTAAAGTAGATAAACGAACAATAGATTCCACAAGCATCCAACTTTCAAATCAATTTATAAGCCCAAATTCAACCGATTTCATCAACCATAGCGTCATCCTCGATATTCACATGCATAATCTGATGCATCCCAACATTCTAGGCATCAACTTATACCAAGACCACTAGGCCTAATTACACCCACATACCACAATATCCATCCATGCTCATCCATCCCAAGATCATACCAAAACACAAGAAGCAAGGAAAAATAGTCATAGTAACTTGGATCTGGGCCCTAATCAAGGAATTAATTCTTCACACACAACAATCTCTCACAGATCTAAGCATAAGGCACATGGAATATACAAGAAAGTAGGTAACTCAAACCCAACTGGGAGTTATATTTATCACACAACCGGTTCATTATTCCATATTGAATTAACCGATTAATTATATTAAGCTCCAACAATAGGAATCCTAAACAACTAGAAATCTCAAGCATCAAAATTTCGGTAAACTAATAATTTGAAATTTCGTTTAATCAATATGAATCAACATAATTAAGGTTTATCGACCAAATCAATTAAACATACTTACTAGTATCATGTTAAATATCATCAATGCACCACAACAACTATATTCATTAAAAAAGACTATATATATTTGGCCAATTAATTTACAATTAATCCCTGATTTACGTTCTTTACCAATTTTCATAAATAAATAAATGATAAAAAAAAGAAAAGAATAGATATCACTCTATATAGAAAATCAAGAAGAAATAACATCACTAGGAAATTCATACTAATTATTTAATAAGATTTTAATATTAATTATATAAATTTCATTATGATCTAGTGGGTTAAATCCTGATATGTCTATTTCTTCATGCAAATAGAATTGAGTATCAATGAATTCCATAACTTGAATGTTTCTTTATGTTATTTTCATGAGAATGGGCTGACACAATGGGTCATAATCACCAATCCTGCAATGACTGCCTCCACCTGAGGATGCCGTGACACAATAGCATCAACCAAAACTAATTAATTCTCCATTAGAAAAATGGATTTCACATCCCATCACATGGAAAATGGAAATGGGAGGAAACAGATCAAGGAACCCAGAAGTATAGAGGTAGAACATACCTTATATCGAAGACAAATCGACACTTACTGGTTTCACCAAAATAGGGGGTGCACATGAAGCATGAAAAAAATCCAAGGGTATATGATTCTAGGATAGTATAATCATAAAAATACTCATGAAAAAAGGTTCTGGGAACCACACACCAAGGTAAAGGAGGAGGGAGAACAAGGGTGGAAGGTATCTCGACCATTTTGAAATTGTAAATGGAGCAACAATTTAGATACGATTTATATTTTCTATTAAAGGAGGATATGGTCAAGAATAAGTAGTTTGATTGAGTAAATTAACCCATTCCTATAAGAAAACAATGATAGGAGTAATGGGATTTGAATCAAACTTAAATCCCAAAAAACTAAACTTTGAATGTATTTTATATAAAATATAACATCAAATGGGAGAAACTATTTGAATCTCGAACCATTGTTTACCGGTCGATCTAGAAACATCGTACAACTACCGATAGACGACCTACCATCCTAGAAACATTGTTCAACCTACCTATAGATTACCTACATATTAAACTATTCATAAAACTAGAAATACTATTCACAAAACTATAAATTTTTCAAAGTGTTAGAAATATGTCACCTTGAGCTCCTGGAACACCAAAAACAATATATTTTCACAAATTAATAGAATTGGGAGGTCTAGGACATTACTTTTGATACCTATCAAAACATTATCATCAAGGGGTCATCAGAACATCCACCCTGCAAGATACCTCTCAAGGCTCTCAACACCATAGGAGCTCAACCTCTTCATAAAAGGGATAATGAAAAACCACATAACAACTATAACCACCTCCTAAACTCTTTCACATGGGAGATACCTCTCAAGATATATAAATACACAACATGAAACAAGATAAATCCATAATATAAATGGAAAGGGTCTACCAAAACCAAAGTTTCAATGTTACAATAGAAGAGTTAAGCCGCAAACAACTTTGGATACTGAGAAAATATATATGACTCACGTTCCCAAGTACTCTCCTCCATGCCATCAAAAATGACCTCTCAAAGCTCAGTACACCTTTTTCACTCCAAGATATACCACTAAGGGAGAATTATGTATTTCTCAATGAACCATATCATGCATCTCCAAATGAATGAAAAGTATTCCTTGAAACAACACCAAATGATGTTCACCCTTAGAAAAACCATTTTGGGCCTCTCCATAAATAACTTGGTATCCCCCAACCTCCGCCTCATAATCCCCGAATTAGGTCTCTTCTCCCTGATGCACCAAAGTTGACTTCTCCGTCATCTGCAAAGGACAACCTATACCCCCAAATTCTCCCATATCCATATGTAACAATGAAAACTCTTACATTACACTCTAGGAGTCACTAGATTCATGCACTGAATCACAACATGACTTCTTGCTCAGTGAATCAGCTATGACATTCCCCTTTCTAGGTTTATATGAAATTTCTATGTCGTAATTCTTTAATAACACCCTCCACCGATGCTTTCATAAGTTCAAGTCATGCTTGGAGAAAACATAAATCAGGCTCTTTTGATTTGTGAATACCACAAAATGATCACCAATGTGGTAATGTCACCACAATGTTAGCGGAAAAACCACTTCTGCTAACTCAAGATCATGGTTAGAATAGTTATATTCTTAGGGATGTATTTGTTAGCAACCATAAGGAACAACTAATATCTCCTTCATCAAAATAAAACCTAACCCATAACATGAAGAATCACAGAAAAACTCAAACTAAATTCCTTCTACTAGAAGATAAACAATGGAATCATTGAAAAAATTCACCTTGAGATGCTAAAATGCTTCCGTACATAGATCATTCCATAAAATATCTTTATCCTTCTTGGTAAAAACTATCACATGAGTCACAACTTGAGAGAAATTGGCTACGATCCTTCGATAATAGCCTGCAAGACTAAAGAAACTTCACACCTCTACCACTATCATGGGGGATGATGAAGACAAAACTAATTATATCTTCAAAATATCCACAACTAATCCCTATTAGGATAAAAAATTCCCTAGGAAATGGAATTATTGATCCCAAAACTCACACTTCAAGAACTTTCCAAATATCTTCTCTCCCCAAAGAAATCCCAAAATGGCATATATATTCTCTGCTTGCTCCTCCTCACACATGGAGTATAGAAGGATTTTTTCAATGAAGACCGCCATAATATTATCTATGAAATCACAGAACACAGTGTTCATCAACCCCACGAATAGAGATAGAGCATTCATCACACCGAATGACATTAATACGAACACATAATACTCATGATGACAACAAAAAAGCAAGCTTCCTCATATCCTCATCTTTCACACACATCTGATGATATCTTAACTAAAATTTGATATTCAAGAACCAACATCCACCACTCAGTTGATTGAATGAATCATCAATTAATTTAAGTGGATTTAAGTTCTTCAGTGTCACTTTTTTCAAGGGATGATAATCAATACAAAACCGTAAAATACCTTATGGATTCTTCATGAACAAAACTAGTGCACCGTAAAGTGGCACCCTTGGGTAAAAAAACCACATTGTAACAGACCATCGATCTGTATATGATGCTACTGGAAATCATAAGGCACCATCCTATATGGAGACATCGAGATAGGAGACACGCCACCCTATAGCTCGATCCTGAACTCAATCTCTCATCAAGGGAATAATGTTATAATCTCTTCTGAAAATAAATTAGGGTACTCTTATATGACCCTAGGAAACACTGACTTCTGAACCTCTGATGAACTCATCTTCATCTTATACATCAAGGATGACTACGACGGAACACGCCTCTGACCCATGCAAGGGTCTAACTTTCCAACAAAGACCACTGGCTCTCCAATAGCATCAAGGAATAACACCTACCACTTGAAGGAATCCATTATAGCAATAACTAAATACAATCAATCCATTCCAAGGATAAAATAATATGTTTATATCCGTAAACCTAGGAAATATCCCTAAGAGTGGTGCTGCCCCAACACTAGCTCACAATATATACAGACTTGAAACAAGTCATTTATACCTCAAACTAGCGTAATAAACACCAAGGGAACTAGAAGCCTCTCTACCACAAGTCCCAAATCATAGAAAAGAGAAGGTGATATGAAGGGGTGCATCGCTCTTGAATCAAACAAGGAATGCACCCTAGTAGAAAACAAGAAAAGGGAACCTTGAAAATCTTCTGGATCACATGGAGATGGATACACTAACACACGATGCTATCCATGACCTCCTCCATAGCCTCCCTGAACCTAAAAATAACCATGTCCAGGGCCACTCTTTGCTCTTTGAGGATGAAGAGAATCCCAGGGAAATCCTCTACAAAACCATTATGCTCTCTACAGATCCAAAATTGGTGCAATCTATTACTGCTACCTCTACTGAAACTGCCTTAACAGAAGATCCTAAAGCGGAACACTTGACGCACACTAACTACATATAATGTTTAGGCACTCTCGCTACTGATGACATTTTCCATTATAAGAAAAACATGTTCCTGATCCAGTGTAATAAGTCTGAGATCTACTACCCCTAATGAAATGAGATATTGAGGGTTGTGACCTACCCAGGACCAAACTGAAACTATTCTATCATGAAATGTGGGAACCTCAGACCATAGCTTTGCTTCATGATGATTCCTGAAAACTCCCCTCTCAAGATGATATATTTCTAGAATGTATCCTCTCGATGACCTCGACCCTCACCAGAACCTCATGAAATGTCTTCAACATAAATGGGGTGACTTGGTGTTGGATATCTGGATGCAAAGCCTCCCCGAAATTCCTAGCCCTGACCTCCACATATCGCAATACATTTGATGTATATCAAGAAAAAATTAAGTGGATTCCAAACTCTCACACAATGGAGATCCCCTATAAAAGGGTTAGTATTTCATAGTGAATGGTCGCCTTCATGGTCGAAGAAAGAAACTCGACTCTGAACTGGTCTCCGAACTCATCCCACAAGGATTCCAAATCCTCACAATCTTTGAGGAATAAGAACCACCACTTCCTTATTCTTCCACACAACATTATCAAAAAAATGATTACTAGTTCTCCTTCTGAGTAGGGATCTAGATAAAATCTATCTAAAACTCCTCCGAAAATTCTTCCATGACTACATTTGAAACGAAGCCCTAAAACTTATGTAGACTCTCACATTGAAACTCTTGGATAATCCTCCTCCATGTGTCTTCATCCTAGAACTCAACCATGGGGTGATCTACTGCCATATCCTTCTAGACATCTTCTTCAAAAACCTAAAAAGTATGTTGACCTAGACCCATACCTGAAAAATGTAAAATATTTAGAGATCCTAAACCTATAATATGGAATAAGTTTACATTAA
The DNA here is from genome assembly GCA_963277665.1 of Viscum album. NCBI lineage: Eukaryota > Viridiplantae > Streptophyta > Magnoliopsida > Santalales > Viscaceae > Viscum > Viscum album. The sequence continues at coordinate 1,397,221,151 of OY728121.1, read as the reverse complement.
TTGCATATTTTTTTATTCCTATTTTGTTAATCTATAATGTTCTACCCATTCAAACACAGTCCCAAGGAAAAATTATGTATGAGCCTTTTCTTAGTCTCTACCCTGCAAATAGTTTCACCTCATTTAGTATCCACTTTAAACATAAAGGCCCATGCATCAGTTGACAAGGGGACCTAATTCCTGTGCATTATCTAGTCTCTAGTGTTTACAGCACTTGTAAACTTGACTAACGATGTTTCCCTACCCACCCATCCAACCTCACCAGTACCAAACTCCAATATACATCCTATCCCTCAACCAATCCTCTAATACCACTATGTCATTACCCTTTCCCCACAATGTGTAACTCTACTGAGCTAGAAATGCGAGAAAAAAGATAACGACCCTCGAGTCCCTCCTCCAGTAGGCCTTGGCTTGACGACTAGCGCTCGGGGTATAGTAAATATAAAAATGGGAGTCATTTCCCTATAAGAAACACATGAGAATGAGATATATTAGATAGAAACCAACCAAATCCTGATCATACAACAAAGTAAAAGAAACCCAAGTTCACATATGTAATGTCATGAAAAAACTACAACTGAATTGGGAAAACTACAAGTACTAATGGAATGTAACATGACAATGTCCATGAATCCCAAACAGATCTTCAAAAAACCCCAAGCTAGTAGTAACCAGACTTATCTCCGACCTACTCCATGTGACCTAAAATAAAATTTATATAACATAGGGTGAGTATAACAGTATACTCAGTAGGATCCTCCTCAGACTATCTTGTGCAAATGTAATGAAAGAATGACAATGCATGGTGAACAATATGTGAAATGAAATCATCAACTAAATTGGTATGAAAATTTTCAATCTTCACCATGGATACTATAAAAATGTATCACATACATGAATATATAACATAATAATGAATATCAAGGGAACCCCACTACCACATCCCCTCTAGTTTGCCGCATTTCCCCATCGTCGCATGTCCTAAGAATATCTCTCAAAACGATTAGTCCAAAGACACCTGGTCCTAAAACAACAATATTCACATCATGCAACTCACCTCCGCAACCACACAACCAAAAGTAACCAGTTAGTTTTTGAGTGCCACCTCAACTCGTATAGAGTGTATTATACATCTGTTATTATACCTCAATACATTACATCACCTACACCGAGTAAGGATCCTTACATCGTCATATCCTATACATGTTATACCTATAGTACTCCTTAGGAAACTATATCCAAAATATATGTGTGTGAAATAACCAAAAGCCATTACATCCCTCTACACACATATAAGGGGAAAAATAACCATCGTTCATACAAGAACATGTAACAACTAAGAGAAAAGAATGAGAGAAAAGTGGGTAGTTACCCATCCATCCTCCCATCAAGATGATGGAGGAAACACCACCTGGGCTTACAATCCTTGGGGAATCAGTTACCCTAATCGATAGGGTGGAGTAGCATATAGAAAAACAAAATGTACATGGTAAAATATATCACACAACCACACTATGGAAAAAATGTAGTCTCAGACTCCATTGCAACTATTGTCTCTCTAACTCCGAGCTTCCACTACTAACACTAGATATCCTATAAGCACAAAAACATATAAAGAGATATACAAAGTTAATTTTCCATTTTTATCAGTTGAAATTTACATTATTTAATTATTTATTAGTTAACCATTCTCAATTCCATATTACATTTAATTATCATTCCAACCAAGATCCATTCCCTACAGGAATATCCAAACCAAGTCTATAGTTCCATAGAAGTATAACCTCAAAATTGCATAAAAAAATCTCCAACCCTATGGGTTAAACATCATTCATTCATTTATTTATCAACATTACCATTTTACATAATTCTAGGTATTCTAGGCTATCATTCTAAGATACCAAATGCAAGTGGCTCAACACGCTTAGTAGATGAACTACCCATCCTGTCTTTTCCACAAAAAGTAAGAGCGTAGACCCATCCATCATCAAAAATCTAAATACGAATATCACAAGGCATACCCTACACATATTCACCTATTCCGGAAGGATGGAAAGAATCACCATCCGCCTCAAAAATTGGGGAAAGTAAAGAAGATAAACACATGACAAATTCCAGAATCATCCAACTTTCACATCAATAGGTAAGCCCGTATTTAGTCTATTTCATCATCCTAGGTGTCCTCCCCGACTCCCACATGCATAAAATGATGCATCTCACCACTCTAGGTGTAAAATGATACCTAGAAAATGAGGCCTCCCTACTAACACACTCCACTACATCCATCGTGACTGAGCCATCCCAGGATCATACCACAACACAAGTAGCAGGATAACAAATGACATTGGAACTGATCTCTTGTCCCTAAACAATGCATTTATCCTTCACACACAATGAGCTACCATGGCTCCATGCATAATACACATGGACATTATGAGAATGTGGGTAACTCAAACCCAAAAGGTGTTATATTTATCTCACAACCAGTTCAATATTCTGTCATGAATTAACTGATTCATTATCACATGTCCAACTATGGGAAACCTAAACAACTAGCTATCTCAAGATATCAAAAATAAATTAAACCATTAATTTGAAATCCATTTAATTAATCGTAATCAATATGATTCATTTTTATCAACCAGATCAATTCAACATGCTTACTTGCATAAATTTGATTATCATCAAAGCACAACAACAACTAGATTCATTAAACATGCCTCTTTATCTCTGGCCAATTAATTTTAAATTAATCATAGCTTTAAATTCTCAAAAAATTTCCATCCAGAAAGAAATTCTAAACATGAAAATCATAGATATCTCACTATCCATAATATAAAGTGGCAATAATGTCACTAAAAAATTGATACACATTCTTTAATCCAGTTAAAATATTTATTAATTTAATTTCAATTGTTATCTAGAGGGAAAAATCATGCTAAATCTATATCTGCACGTAAATAGAATAGAGAAGTGAACAATACCTTACCTAAAAGGTTTCTTACATTATTTTCATGAGAAGGGATAACACAATAGATCACGATCACCTCTCCCACAATGAATGTATCCACCTGAGGATATCGTGGTACAACCGTATCATCCAAAACCCACGAAAACTCCATTAGAAACATGGAGGTCACATTCCATCACATGGAAAAGAGGAATAGGAGGAAACTAATCAAAGAACCCAAAATAACGGAGTTACAACATACATCTTATAAAATATGGATCAACACTTCCTAGTTGCACAAAAATAGGGGGTGCGCATGCAGTAGAAAACAATTCAATGGAAAAATGATCCAACGATGTCCCAATCACAAAACTCCTTGGAAGAAGAGGTTTCGGGTGCTTCACGCCAAGAGAAATTAGAAAGAAGAACATGGTAGGATGGTATCTTGTACCTTTTGAAAATATAAATGGAGTATTAGTTTAGATCTGATTTATATTTTCAATTAAAGGCGGATCTGGTCAAGACTATGCGGCTTGACAGAGTAAAGGTACCCTAACCCTTAGGAAAATTATGATATGAATTAAGGGCTTTGAATCGGCCTTAAATCCCTTAAAACTAGGATTTGATTGTATTTTATGTCAATGATAATGTTAAATGGGGGAAACTATAGGAATCTAGAATCAATGTTCCCTGACTGATCTAGAAACAATGTACACCTACCGATAGATGGCCTACCGACAGATGACCTACCATCCTGGAAACACTGTTAAAACTATTGATAGATGACATACCGATAGATGAATTAAGTATAGATGACCAACCAATAAATGAACTACAGATAGATGACCTACCGATGAAACCATTCACAAAATTGGAAACACTATTAACAAAACTAGAAATTTTTCAATGTGTTAGAAATAAGTCACCGTGAGCTCCCAGAGCACCACAAACACTAGAGTTTCATAATGGAAAAGACTAGAGAGGTCTGGGAAATTATATAACAAGTCACTTTTAGTGACTCACCATTCATAGAATCACCACCATAACCTGCTTCCTCTGAAGAACATGCTACAACAAAAATTCACTATCAACAATAAGGCACTACTGTGCCAAAGGACCATTAGCTGGATCTCCTTCCACCGCTATTTCCACCTCAAATCCAACAAATCATCATTCATTGACTAGCCACCATAGTTTTAACCGTAATAATAAGAGTAAAACCACCAGCTGATTCACATCAACCATTGGCCCAACCCATAAATCGAAGATGATCTCACCTTCCTTGATCCAAATTTATCTTCAAATTTGAAAAATAAAATCCCCAACATAAAAAACCCTCATTAAATCTTCTTCATAGATGCTTCCTGTGAAATATGAGTCTCTTGGTATAATAGTTCAAGGTATTTGCGTTTGAAGAGCTGTCTGTGACCACTTAATCACATCGCCTCCTCACCAGATCGAAAAGTGATGTCGCTGATGAAATGAAGTTTCCCCAAATATTGATCTTGTGAGGTACCACCAGTAAAAGGTCATCCCTATACCACCATTGAAGTGGATGAGAAAAAAAACTAGGTGTAGGCCATTGATCATGTCATTGCGCCTGGTTCTTCCACCATTGAAGTAGAGTTAGTTACTACTATGAGAATCCCTCATTCACCGAGCTCCAAGAGGAGTAAAAGCCCGAGGAACTCTCAAGAAGCCTCTACACATACTGTAAGGGATCAAAGGAAAATAAAATAAGTACTAATAATAATAATAAGATTAGTAATAATAATTAATAAAAATATTAATTAAAATAAAATAGTTTAAATAATAATAAAATTAAATTAATAAATTTATATAATTAAATATAATACTGTATATTATATTTTAATTTAGTAATAAAAAATCATAATTTTATGTTCAATAATATGTTTATATTAAAATGGATTTATATTTGATTTTATGAAAATAATAAGAATTATAATGATTATATCATAAAACATGTAATTAATTTAATTACAAAAACAATTGTAATAATTTTTTTGAAAATGTTTTTTAATATTAAAAACTATAAAAATTAATTATATATTTATATATAATTATACAAATTATAATTTTATACATTATCTATTTTTTATACTATATTTTTATAAATACTATTTTATTAATTATTTTTATTGATTGTTTTGAAGAAGTAGTGAATACATAGAGGTTTCTAAAAACCCTCAGAATTAAGTTAGAAGTGTTTTAGTTAATTCACAATGATTGTAAAGGATGATTATAGGTGTTTTGAGAAATATAGAACACCAACTTTCATCAACATACAACACCAGTGACCAACTAGAGAGCTAGAGAGTATTTAAATTTAGAGGAAGACACACATTGATAATTTCAAATTTTAACATTCTTGAATGGGGAGACTGAGTCAAAGACTAAACATTCAGGAGGAAAACAGAGTACCATTGATTGGGAATAATTACAGATGGAGAACTATTTTCTATTCAACTTCAATAATTTATTTCTTACTGTATAATTAGGAACATGATCTTCATCCAATTACTTTAAGCATGGGGAATTTTTAAATCTGATTATTATTTATTTCCCATTCTATAAAATTTCATCTTTTACATGTTTCAGTATTGATTGGTGAGAAAAATTATGATTCTGAAAATTGAATTGGTTCTTTCAAACAATGATTTTAAAAACTAAAAAACCAACGGTGAGATTTCTTCTAATGAATTTTTCGTCAAACCCACTTATTTTTATCTTTCATGAAGTGGTGAGCTACAAGATTGATTAATCTATGTGTTTAATCTTCTAGCAAGGGAGATTAATCAGAGCTTTTTTGGGAATTCAAATTCAATTAATTTTTGTTAAGAAGGCAGGCATTCAACCAGTAATGTTAATTTTTTTCCTTGGATCTTGTCTTATTTTCCATGGAATCATTAAAACCAACAACATATACTATTTTTTAACTTATTAAGAACATTTTATGATATCTTGAATACAACACACACACTCAAAAAAATTATTACCTCCCAATTTCAAAAAACAATGATTTTACTGTTGTTTTTAATAGATTTAAGATATAATAATGCCCTAAATCATTCAAAATCATCCTCATGGGATCAAACATTCGCTACTATATTATTTGAGGATTATAAATGAAATTTTGATGGATGTGAAGTCCACCATCCCTACCAACTAACAAAATATGAAGTATGTGTTCATTACATAAATTTCCAACTTCCTTTCTTAAAAATCCTACATCAAATATTCAATAACCATATCAAAATAAATATTATATTTAATAAAGTAATTTATCTTAATGATTTTTGAACATCAATTTTTTATCATCTTTTCATCCTATGGAAAAATTAAAACATTTTCCTTACATGTATACAGACTACTGTTTTCACATAGATGTGTAATTTTTATTAATCAGCCTTTAAGATGATTGGATATAAATATTGATATAATAAATATATATGATATTTATAAAATAATAATAATTGTGTAAATACAATATGGAATCTATATTATTATCCTTTTAACAATTATAAAATGATGATTTTTTCTCATGGGTATGTGTGAACTACCTCCTCCATGGAGTGATGTGATTCATTTTTCTATTACTACCATGATTGGAAGATTCTAAAATTATATATATTATATAATAATAATTTTAATTATTTCATTAAAAATATTTATATTATAAAACCAATTCTTAAAACCTTTAACCATGGTCAATATACCTTAGTGATTTTTGATAAATTGGTTGAACAACTTAAAGAGGTCAAAATAACCAAAAACAATTAAAGGAATATATGATGTACGATTATAGAAGGACCATAGAAAAATATATCGATAAAAATGGTTTAAAATAATGTATTTAATAAATTAAATTTATTCATTAAGAGGATACAAGACATCCTAATAAGTAAGAATCCAATACAAGGTTTTTTTGTCCCAATTCCACTCCATTGAGAAATATATTTTATTATGAACATAAATAATTTTATATAGTTTATATATTGACCCACTAAAATATTATATCATTAATTTCCATTTATTCATTGTATTTAATGTATAAATTCATGGTTTCTATTATAATGGTTTTGGAATCAAATTTTATCAATTCCATAAATGATTGTTTTAAAATTTCATTCTTATTTGGGATTGTTTATATCCAAATTTATAATAGAAGAATTATATTATATTTTTATTCATAAACCCCATGTATTTTATTGTCCTATGGTTATTTTAGGGTCTCATTTTTAACAACCCTATTTTCCTCTCATTATTACTAAAATATTGAAAGAATATTTTAATGAAGGCTTGAAGAAAACATCCTATATGAGTTATGAAACCTATTCCCATACCTGTTTGGAAATGGGATGAGATTACGATGGAATATATAATGGGGATACCAAATTCTCCTAGAAGGAATGATGCAATATGGGTCATTGTTGATCGTCTTACCAAGTCAGCACGTTTTCTTTGTCTAAGAGAATATTTACCACTTGAACATTTAACAAGAATATATATTAATGAAGTTGTAAGATCTCATAGAGTACCCCTATATATTGTTTTTGGTCATGATCCCCATTTTACATAAAGATTTTGGAAAAGTATTCAGAAGGACCTGGATATTGATCTTCATTTGAGCACTGCCTACCACCCTCAAACTGATGGAAAATCAGAATGGAATATTTAGACCATAGAGGACATGTTGAGATCTTGCTCACTAGACTTTCAAGGTATGTGGGATTAATATTAGCCTCTGGTAGAATTTTACTATAACAATAGATTCCATTCAAATATTAAGATGGTATCACATGAAGCATTATATGGAATGTGAAGTCACACACCAACCTCTTGGGTTGATGTTGGGGAAAGATAACTCGTAGGCCTAGAATTTGTTGAGGAAACAAGGGAAAATATGATGATTATCCAACCCCACATCAAAGCAGCTCAAAATTGGAAAAAGAGTTCTGCCGATAGCCAAAGGAAGGATTTGGAATTTCATTTAGGATATCATGTTTTCTTGAAGGTATATCCAGGGATGGGTGTTATACGATTTGGTAAGAAGGGTAAATTATGTATTAGGTACATTAGACCTTTCCAAATTCTAGAACTAAATGGAGTTGTAGATTACCGTTTGGAAATGCCTCCATGTCTCTCCAAAGTTCCTGATGTGTTTTGCGTATCAATATTGAGAAAATACATGCCTGAACAAACACATGTACTCACCAATGATGAAATAGAATTGAAACATGATTTATCTTATTGTTAAGATCCTATCAAGATTCTTAATACCACAGAACAAGTGTTGAGAAAACGGACGACTCTTCTAGAAAAAGTTTTATGGATGAACCATATGATTGAAGAAGCAATGTGGAAAGATGAGGAACATATGATGAAGAACCACTAGAATCTTTTTATGGTATAGAATTATAGAAATTTCTAGGATGAAATTATTTTAAAGAGGGAAGAATGTAACACCCCAATCATCCACAGTGTGTTTTTCTTTGAATAATGAAATAGTTTACGCTATACACAACTTTGTGTTCTATCACACCACGACCAATCAAACGAGCCGTTATGAATAGTAATACCCTCTTTTTGAATTTTTTTTAATTTTATTTTTTAAAATGTACTTTTCTTTTTTATTTGGAATATCTAAATAACCTTAGGGTTAATTTTTGGAATTTTTCTGAAAACTTTTTATTTTTGATGAATAGTGAAAAAATTATGTCATTATTTAAAACCTAATTTTTTTAAATAATTATCTATTTTATTTCAAATTATTTCAGGTCAAAATAGATACATAATACCTATATAAGTTCAATGTAATTCATTGGAGTCATTTTATAATAAAATTAGATGTATAAATTTTTATTGAACATTCTAACGTCGTTTACCCACATTCATGGAACATATGAAAATTTGAGCAGAACATAATTTTACCAGTTATGGGAATTGAATTTAAAAAATATGAGAGACACGGTTGACATTATTTAGTAAATTTCGCTTCAATAGAATGAAAATAATTTTTAGTGAATAGTAACTTTTGAATTTTACTTTCCACGGTTAAAAATAAATAGGGTAATTAAAGGTAAAAATTATAATATAATTACCTTAACACATGTATTAATTCTATTGGATAAGTTTTTTCTGACCAAAATCAACCTTAGGAATAAAATTTGATCCTCTTTCATCCACTTGGATTAGACTAATACATTTATTATTATTTTATTGGAAGAAGTGTAAAAAATGTTAAATTCAAATTTGCATAACAAAATTTTTTTAATATAGGGTTATACATAAGATACATTATACTATAAATATTCCTTATAAATATAAAATTATTTCTTACATAATTTGATTTATTTATAACTTTTTAGACAATAAATAATTAAATTTATTTACGACACAATGACGATGTAGTAATTACCATATTAGTGAAAGATTAAAATAATTGACATTATAAATATCCAAATAAATGTAAATTGAGATTTTTGATGAATTGAAATAATTTTCTATGTTAATATGACATGTTAGTATTGATTTAATATATTCATTTAAAAGTAATAAAGTCTTGGTGACTTTCAAAAAAACCAAATACTAAATATTGTCAAACCTGACATATATAATTTTTTAAAACAAATACTATATTATTAATTAATATAATATTTCTAAAAATCAATGGCTTGGAAAAAGTACATAGATAAGGTTATATATTTCAATAATGAACCACTTTGGGTTCTCTTGGATTTTTATATTACGTTTATTGACCATTTATTTTAATAATACAAGAATACATGGTAAAGTTAAACTATTTAACTAAGAGTTAAATCTAAAACATAAGGTTAATATGGTTACCTGAACCTGTATAAAACCTATTTATTTAGTTATTTTTGACCCACACCCACCTTATCCTCTAAATAAATTCTTTTGGAGCCATTATAAACTGAATTATATTGTATAATAATTTGATATTTCAAGATTTTCCTAATGTGACCCTCGCCTCTCTTACAAAAGGGTATATCCCCTTCCCTCAAAATCACACTTCCAAAGCCATTTGGCTTGGAGAACCCCTATTAAATTTTCTTCCCAACTACCCTCACTTCATCCAAGAGGCCATAATTTGATTAGAAAGATGACTTATGGATCCCTTCTGATCAAATCAAATGGAAGCACCTGAAGAAGATGTAATAATTCCATCACCTCTTTCAAAGTTTTTTTCTTCTTCCACTTTATCTTTCTTTTTTGTTTCAATACCAAGACAATAACTTCAATACCTTATATATAATATTATGTTATTATAAATATGGTTCAATAATATTCATTTTTCTATCCATCCTATGAATGATGAAGTCACTATACGTGCGTACGTACAACTTACCATCTCCACGACGTGGTGTAGTTTGTTATTCAACACTTCTTTATTTGGATGTGCATACTAATGAGTATAATTGATGTAAATAATAAATATAAAATGTTAATTATTCTGTATATATGAATACCATCCAATTAAATATGATTTCCCCATCAATAGAATGGTATTTTCGCTCCTACGCACGTACTGATTACCGTCTCCACGAACGTGATGAGATTCATTCCCCATCATAACCATTCAAGAATAATTTTCATTATATGTTTAAAAATAATGTTTAAGAACATAATATAATTATGTATATGAATAAAATACAACCTTTCCATAACAAAAATGACTTATGTAACAAAACATTTAAATGAAAACGAATCAGTTAACACACGAAACAATTATACAACTGAAATATTATTAAAAAAAATACTATAAGATCATATATAATATCATATTTATATATATGGTTCATGTATAATTTAATAAAAATTATTTAGATATTATACAAGAGGTTACTGTACCCTCGACTAAGTAAAAGTACAAGGTAAGGGTTAATTTTACAATCTCTTTATTATCTCAGATTGTTTATACATGAGTATCTACTGTGACCTCTTTATCATCCACTCCCTTGTTTCTTAAAAAATTAATTCAAAACAGTTTTAATATTTCTTGGAATATGGGTTAAAGTCATTTATACACTTTTTTACTTTTTTTTAAATTTTTTTTAAAGGAATCGTTCCATCATTTTCCAAACAAGGTACTTTATAACCTTTTTGATAAATTAAGGTAAGAATGTTTTTTAACATATATGGAGGATGAAGCTATTTTACACCATTATTAAACCTTTTAAGATTCCCTTAAAATATTATAAGAATATTTTCTAAATAAATATTTTCTTTACTTTTCAATGATTTCAATGTAGAAAGAGACATTTTACTCAAATAGTTTTTGGATTGATTTCATCTATGTCAACATCCTTTATTGGATTTTACACTTATTTCATGTTGATTTATTTTGATACAATTTTCCATATTATATTTAAGGTTGTGTGATATGTTTGACTATGGATGGGTTATTTTTATACCATTCATGGTTTATAGTTAATTTATTAACATTTCTTATGCTGGTTTTAATACGATTGATAATGTTATGTTTCAAACTTTTCAAATGAGAAATGCATTGTACTTAGTAAGTGACGGGTGGAGCCCTCTATAGATCCTCGATGCATCAGTTGGTATCAAGAGACAAACTAGTGTCTTGGCAGAATGACTTGAAAAAAATATTATTTTTAGTCTTGGCACGAGGCCTTGACTATGTGGTTATGATGTCCAAAATTATGCATTATATCATTATTTAATTGGCTATTGATATTACATGTAATTATTCTACTAGTAGAATATCCATGTGAATAATTAAATGGAATTATGTGACTTATCTTTTCCATATAATGCAGAATTTTAAGTTTAAAAGGATTTTGTTTTAGTCTTATACATTTCTTAAAACATTTATCCTTAGTTATGATTGTTTCTCCTATATTGTTATCCTTAATGAGCATCTAAGATCACCCTATTATTATGTTTTCTTTTTCCTAGGATGTGAATAAGTATATTACTATTAACCAGCAAGAATAGGCTAAGGGATTTGAGTGTGTTCAAAAGGGATATAATGTTGTTGTTTTTCCATTTCATAATGTAATGTAAAACTTATGTGTGTATCTAGTACCTCCAAATCTACTAAACTAATCGGTCTTTCAAGAGTTGATCTCTTGTGATGATGCCAATGTTATGTCATAAGGCACCAACACTAGGTAACTAGGGTCTGGGCATTACATTAAAACCATAATTTTGGAGGAATTAATTGTATTTTCATTATTTAATGATTTATTGGATATAACTTCTTTTATGATAATTAAATATCAAGTTATATTATTCTCCATCCCTCTCCATTATTCACTAGACATTATTTTCTCAATATTATCCATTTTTCTTTTTATCATGGATATATTTTTCATTTATATATTTTCATAACTATATACCATTACTAACTATGATTTCAGTTGAAGTCATCTTATTAATATTATTCTTTTAATTCTTGGTGAAATATTAATGTTGAATATTATTAATTCAATATAGATAATTATTTATTAATAAGGAATATTGACTATATATTTTATTACTGATTTAATATATTAGGAATACATTGGATGTTTGTATGTGATCAGTGGGTTCTAGATAAGGATATCCCCTCGATGCATCAATAGGTATCATGGGATAAATAGTTCCCCATATGAGTTTGGTGTTTTGTGAGTACCTACCTATTAATTAAAATATCAATGTATATGGCATGGAAGACAAGGTTGATGATTTTTTTTCATAAGGCCTTTATAGAGATATCATGATATCTGACATTATGCATTTATTTTGTTATGATTTCAACTAGTATTATATATCATACTAGTTTGTTGATATTTTCCATAGATACATTTTGAAACAAAATTTATTGATTAAATGGAATATGTATTTGTTATACACTCCACCGAATTGTGTTTTATTTATCTAATTAAGATATATTTTGTTCATTGACTTCCCATACTGAGCATATAAGACCACACTTTTTTATGTTTTCATTTCTATAATATATTTATAAGGGATATTTGAATGATCATTAAGGAATGAATAATTTTTATAAGGCTATATTTTATTTTACAAATTTAATATTGAAATCATGTATGTATATAGCCTCTCTATGCTACTAAACTGATCGATACTCTATGTTTTGATCCCTTTATCTTGTACCAATATAATAAAGTAAACACTGACTTTGAGTTACTAATGTTGAGGGAATAATGGTTGGAATTATAGGAATGTTGGATAGAACCTTATCAACTAAATTTCTGAAGAACATGGAAAAAAACCATTATGACACTCCCTTATAATATTTATAGGTTTATACGGGTTTTTATTCCATTTATAAATATTTTAGATGTTTGGATCAAATTATATGTGTGACGTTGTTTATGAATTAAACTTATCATATCAAAGTGAATCATATCAATACCCACAGTCTATTTTTGGATTTCTTTTTTGAGAAATTCAATAATATTGTTGTTAGAGTGAAGAGAATTGTAGATATATTAGGGTAATTTATGCAGGTTATGTCCAATAACATTTCATTTATGGTTCAATTTATTTTTATATAGCATGATACACATATTTATGATTTATTTATGCAGTAGAATCATTAATCCTTAAATGGAATAACTAATCCATTGGTTTTTGGAAAATGGATTAAGTATATTGTAATGATGTTCCTGTATTTGGGAAGTATTGAAAGGGAGAAGGTTATTATATATGTATATTTCTAAAAGAAGATACTAATAAATGGTCACAACGATCAAGAATAATATATAATATGTTGAAATAGAATGTATAAAATAGAGGAATTTTAAAGTGAAATTCTTCTAGAAATATTTTCCTTAAAAGAAATCAATTGAAATGGGGAGGAATTTCCCCAACCAAAAGAATATGGAATAGTAAGGTGTTTTTGAATGCGAGTATAACTTGACAAGATTTTCAAGGCCTATAAAAACTACCTATATAATCCAAAAAAGAATGATTGACCATTTATTTTATGGGATTAATCCTAACCTTAAAAGTGAACTGTTATCCAAAATATTTTCATCAAATTATGACATAGTACCATGTGGAATCACAATATAGAATGAATTTTAACACCCCAAGCTTCCACGGTACGCTTATCTTTGAATAATACAGTAGCGTGTGTTGTACGCAACTTCGAGTTCTAACACACACCACGACCAATCAACCTAGCCATTATGAATAGTAATACCAACTTTTTAAAATTTTATAAATTTTATCCCTCAAAATTGACATCATTTTTGGATTCAGAATATCTAATTTATCCTAGGGTAAAATTTTGGTACTTTTTGGATAAATTTTATATTTTGATGAATAGTGAAAATTACTAAATTTTAATAAAAAACTGTTTTAATCAAAATAATTAGTTGTTATAAATTATGTATTATAGGGGTTTTAAAGTATATTTAGAATATATTTTTATCATTTAATACAATTTTGGTCATTGGACATAATTTCACAATTAAACCGGACATAAACATGTGTCACTCTTTTGATATTTATTATTACTTAAAAACAAGCTTTTTTTACAACAGGAAATAATTTAAAATTAATTTCTTCAACTTCTGTATTTTGAATTTGGAAAAATGGATTCCATATTTGGAATAATGATTTCCAAATTGTGTAAATAGGTAACTTTCATTTTTAGAGATTTTGAATAATTATTTCGGTAAATATTTTATTTACCATGGTTAAAGGGTAAATCCGGTAAATAAGGGTAAAAAATAATATTATAATAATAATAAATTACCATAAAACGTCTCTTAACCTTATTTGTGGATACATGTCCGACCATGGGCATATTTGGGTTGATTTTGGGACCCCATGGAGCCACTTTTAGGTGATTGGGACACTTTATATTAATTAAGTTAAAGTTAATACAAAAATGACTTACGCATATATCTTTTAGAAAATATATTTTTACATAGGGTCATATATGTTATATTTTCAACTATAAAAATTAATTAGAAATCTAAAGATATTTCCTACATAATGGTATTTTATTTATAATTTTTAGACATTAAATAATTTAATTTATTTTTGACAGAATGATGATGTAGTAATTATCATGTTAATGAATGATTAAGATAATTGATATTATAAATACCCAAATAAATGTAATTTGAGGCTTTTTATAAATACCAATAATTTTCTAGGATACTCTGAAATATTAGTATTGTTTATATAATTTTTTTAAGTAATAATGCTGTTATGGATTTATCAAAGACAAAATACCCAATAGTGTCAAAATTGACATAAAAGAGTTTTTAAAACAAATATTATATTATTAATTGATATTCAATTCCTAAAAATATAATGTTCATCCAAGAGACTTATATTATGATAGGTGTATAATTGATGAACCACTTTGGGGTCTCTTGGATGTTTATTTTATGTTTATTAACTATATAATATAAAAATTCAAAGTGACATGGTAAATGTCAAACTAAATAACTAAGAGTTAAAAATAAAATATAAGGTCAATATAGTGACTACAACCTGTCTAAAACCTATTGGTTGAGCGGTTTTTGACCCATATCCACCTTAAACTTTAAATAATACACTTTGTAGCCATTGAAAATCGAATATTAATTTATTATAAAATAATATTTCTAGCTTTTCCTAAGGTTCCCCTCCCCCCCCCTTATAAAAGGACCCCAATTCTAACCAATTATTCACACCTTCAAAGACTTTTTTATCGGCCAAACTCTACCCAAATACTCTCTCAACATCCCTAAATTCAACCTAGAGTCCTTGGTTTGATCAGAAAGCCAACTTAAGGAGCTCTTTTGATCAAATCAAAAGGAAGAACCCGAAGAAGAGATAATGTTTTCACCACCCTCTTTCAAGTTCCTTTCTTCTTCAACTTCTTCAACTTCTTCTTTATTTGTTATTTCCATTCTAAAATAATAAATCCAGTATCTTATATATATTGTGATGTTATTATAAATATGGTACAACCATATTCATTATTATATCCATCCTTTGAATGACATGTCACCATACGTGCGTACGTACAGCTTACCATCTCCACGTCGTTGTGTAATTGTTATTCAATGTATTATTATTTGGATGGGTATAATAATGATGTTTAATTCATTTAAATAATAAATATAACATTATAAGGATTCTTTATATTTTATATACCATCCAATTATATATTATTTTAATATCTAACGAATGATATTTTCGCTTGTGCGTACGTACGGACTATCGTCTCCACGGACGCGATGAGATTCATTCCCCATCAAGACTAATTCTAATTTGATGATTAAAAGTAATGTTTAAGAACTTTATATCATTTTGGATATGAATAAGATACAATATATCCATAAAAAACATGCCTTATGTAACAAAACATATAAAATAAAATGAGTAAGTTAACACCTGAAACGACGATAATACTAAAATATTATTAACAAAGAATCAATAGAAGATCATATATGATATCATAATTATGTGTATGGTTCTTGTATAACATAATAACAATGTTTTAACTATTATAAAAGAGGTTAACATACCATTGACTAAGTAAAAGTACAAGGTAAGTGTTTATTTCACAATCTCTTCATAATCCGAGTTTGTTTATACGTGATTATCTACCAGGACCTCTTTATCATCTACATCCATGTTTCTTAAAAATGTATTTCAAATAATTAAAAATATTTTAAAGACTATGGGATAAAGTCATTTATACCCTTGTTGACTTTTTATAAGAAGTTTATAAAGGAATATTTCTGTCGTTTTCCAAATAAGTTCCTTTTTAACATTTTTGACATAATTAAGGTAAGAATGCTTTTTTTAACTTATACAGCAGGTGCGGCTATTTTCATTAATTATAATATCATAGAAACATCCCTTAAAATATTATTGGAATATTTTCAAAGTAAATGTTTTATTTTATAATTGTTTGGATTTGAAATGATTTCAAAAAAAGAGATATTTCTCTCATATAGTTTTAATTTCATCTATGTCAACATCCTTTGATGGATTTTAACCTTATTTGAAGTTTATTTATTAGGATACAAAACTTCTATATTTAATTGAAAGTTGTGTGATATGTTTGACTATGTATGTGTTATTTTTATACCATTCATGGTTTATGGAGAATGTATTGACTTTTAGTATGCTAGTTTTAATACGAATGTTTTTGTTATATTTAAACCTATTCATATGAGGAATACATTGGACTTAATATGTGACGGGTGGAGCCCGAAATAGCTCCTCGAGGCATCAATAGGTATCATGAGACAAACTACTGTCTTGGAACAAGGCCTTGAACAAATCTTATTTGTAGTATTGGCACAAGGCCTTGACTATGTGGTTATGATAGTCTGGCATTATGCATTCCATCATTATAAAAGTAATTATTGATATTTCATGTGATTATTAAACTAGTAGAATATCCATGTGAATAAGTAAATGGAATCATTTCATTTTATTTCAGCTATATTATGATGAAGTTCAAGTTTAAAATGATTTTTTAGTTATACATTTCCTTAAATGTTTGTGCTTAATTATGAAGTTTCTGCTATATTGTTATCCTTACCGGGCATTTGAGCTCACACCTTTCTATGTTTTATTGTTCCCAGGAAGTGAAGAACTATATTATGAATGACCTGTAGGGATAGTATAAGGGTATATGGGTGTGGAGACAATATTTTGTTGTAGTTTTCACTTTATGAAGTAATTTAAACTTTATGAATGTATCCAGTTATTCCAAGGATACTAAACTAATTGGTATTTCGAGATTTGATCTTTCTTGTGATCATGACAATGTTATTTAATAATGCACCGACTTTGGGTAACTGGGGTCGGGGCATTATAGTTGGTATCAGATGTAGTTTAGTACAAACCTTGGAAGCAAGATTTAGATAAACTCTGATTAGAGCACATAGACCTAAGATGGGCTTTGAGGATTAGTGCAGAAGAACTTCCTAGAATTTTGGTATTGTAGAGATTTTGTGAGTTTTCTGAGAAATACATCCCTGTCTAGATACGACCAGGTAGAGGCAGCTCTGGCACAGATGTACCAAGGGTTAAAACCCGAAAACACCGCATTGATCTAGACTCGAACGGGAACAAGTGCATGACAACGGGCCTTTCTGCACTCCTGGTTATGACACTCCTGGGGGACATACTTAGGATAATTATTATTTTATTTAAGAACCATTATAAAGGGTTTATGAGTATATACTTCCTCAAAGAAAACATTTTTTTTATTATGGATTGTATCCATAAACTGTTCAATTTATGTTATGTGTTTTACAAGTATGGAATTATGTATTTTGATTCATAAACTAGTCTAGTTTATGCCATTGTTTAGAAAAATCACCTAGTGGATGAAATGAAAACTGTATCAATGCACACACTCCATGTAGGTATTTCCCTCCTACTCAAGATAATTATAGTGGATCTGGTGATGCAACTGGTGCTGATCAATTAATCACCATACTGGGACAACTCACTCAGGTTATGAATAATAACCTTACCCGTATGGAGCACCCTGATCCACAGCATTGAGGATCAATGTTAGATCGCGTCCTGAGGCAATAACCCCCAAAATTCAATGGGATTACAAATCCATTAGTAGCTGAGAAATGGATAAGTTCCCTAGAGAAAATATTTCAGGCTTTGGGGGGTAGTGAAAGGGAAAAAGTTCTGATGGCAGTTTACCGCCTCACTCGAGATTCTGATCAACGGTGGTCATTGATTCAAAACACATAGGAAGATGATGAAGTATAAAATATGGAATGGAGGGAGTTCAAAGAGATTTTCTTAGAAAAATAATTTCTACATGACCATAGAGAAGATATGGAAAGGCAATTTCTGAGTCTGAGACAAAAGGAGGATGAGAATGTTGCAAAGTATGAGGATAACATTACAAGGTAAGCAATGTATACTGGAGATTATATACATAGCCCAAGAAGTAAGATTGATCATTTCTTTGATGGGTCGAAACCATTTCTTCGTCGAGCACTACTGTCACAATCCTTCTCGTCATATATGGATATTGTCTCATGTGCTATCAAGAATGAAAAAGAATTCTCTAAGTCTTATGGCTTTAAAGCAAAGTAAGAGAAGAAGAGACCTGTTGATCACTCTGGGAAAGGAAATAAGGTGAATAATGGAAAAGTTGAATATCCATCCTGCAGTAAATGTGGGAAGAAACACCTTAGTAATTTCTTGAAGGGAATGGGAGTCTGTTACATGTGTGGTGAAAAAGTCCACCAAGCTCGTGATTGCAAGGGGAAGAAAGAAGCTACCGATGTTCAATTATAAAACTCCAGAGAGATGGGATATTATTCCAATGAATGTCCTAAGCGTCAGGGGAACTTACCTCAGAAAAGGACAATGGATCAAGGCCAAGCTTATGCTATCACTACTACTGAGGTAGAAGTTCTGAAAGACGTGGTGGCAGGTAATTTAATGGTTTCCTCAAGTTTAGAAAATGCATTATTTGATTCTGGATCATCACATTGTTTCATATCTACCAATTTCACTATGAAAATTAGACATTTCCAATTTTATTTAACAATGGATTTGTTAGTTGAAATTACTAAGGGAAGTATCATTGCAACAATGTTTTGTGAATCAGTCCCCATTAGAGCACATAAATATTATTTATCTACTAATCTCATCGTCATACCTATGATTGATTTTGATATAATCCTTGGTATGGATTTGATTTCAGACCATGATACGAAGATTTATTGTAAGAATAAGGAGGTTACAGTTTTTGATGATGATGATAAAAGGCACCTTATCTTTAGAGCAGAATCATCACCACCTGATTCTTATCTAGATCCACCCCTAGTAGTTCAACTAAATTCAATTATTGGGGAGGAAGAGAATGAAATAACTATGGGTGAGGAAAGGAATTTTCAAATAGAGTATTTATATGTTGTGAGAGAATATGTTGATGTGTTTCCAGAAGATTTACCTGGACATCCTCCAGAACGAGAAATTGAGTTTTCTATTGATTTAATTCATAGATCAAGGCCTATATCGAAGACCCCATATAGAATGGACATTGTGGAATTAGTTAAACTAAAGAAACAACTAGAGGAATTGAGTAATAAGGGATTTATTCACCCTAGTGTTTCTCCATTGGGAGCCCATGTTCTTTTTGTTAAAAAGAAAGATGGATCTATGAGGTTATGTATCGACTACAGGGAGATCAATGCTATAACAATAAAGACAAGTATCCCCTACCTCGCATTGATGATTTATTTGACCAACTTAATGGAGCTCAATACTTTTCAAAGATTGACCTTCGGTCTGGATACCATCAGTTGTGTGTAAAGAAGGAATACATTCTGAAGGCATCATTTTGAATCAGGTACGGGCATTATGAGTTTACAGTAATGCCTTTTGGGATGACTAATGTGCCCTCTGTATTCATGGATCTAATGAATATTGTTTTCAAGGAATATATTGATGAATTATTGGTGGTATTTATTGATGATATCTTAGTATACTCCAAAAGATATGAAGATCATGAAAATCACTTGCGCATTATCCTAAAGACTCTGAGAAGAAATGAATTATATGGGAAGTTTAGTAAGTGTGAATTCTAGATTCATGAGATTTATTTTCTTGGCCATATTGTATCTAGAGATGGAATCTATGTTGATCCTTATATGACCAAGTCAATCCATTAATGGCCTGCACCGACGAGTATAACTGAGGTACACAGTTTTATTGGGTTAGCAGGTTATTATCAACGTTTCGTCCAGAATTTTTCCCGGTTGGCTAACCCATCAACAAAGCTCACACGTAAAGGGGTTAAATTTGTTTGTAAAAAAGAGAGTGAATTTTTTTTTGAAGAACTGAAGAGAAGATTAGTAAATTCTCCTATATTGACTCTACCATCGAGGAATGATATGTTCATTATTTATAATTATGCATTGAAGAAAGGACTTGGTTGTGTCCTTATGCAGAATGATATGGTTATTGCCTATCCATCATGACAATTGAAAATTCATGAGAAAAACTATCCTACACATGATCTCAAGTTAGCATCTGTGATAAGTGATTTGAAGATATGGAGACACTACCTCTATGGTGAAAAATGATAGATTTATACTGATCAAAATAGTTTGATGTATATTTTCTCACAAAAAGAACTCAACATGAGGCAAAGGAGATATCTTGAATTACTCAAGGATTAGGATTTCACAGTACACTACCCCCGAGGAAGGAAAATAAGGTTGTAGATACTTTGAGCAGAAAAGATCATGGAGTTTTGAACAATATGAGAATTGAAAGGGACCCAATTTTCATGGATCTAGTGAAGATGGACATGGTAATAACCATGAGTGGTGAAAAATAAATGATTTTTCAAATGGTTGCCAAACCATCTTTACTAGAAAGGATTAAGAGTTATCATACTGATGATGAAGAATTTCAAAATAATATTAAAGCTGTGAATGATGGGAGATTGAGAGACTTTGTCTATGAAGATGGAATTTTGAAATTTTGGAAGAGACTTTGTGTTCCCGATATACCTGATCAAAAAAGGGAATTGATGGACGATGCTCATAGTTCCAATTTCTCTATACACCCTGTCAAAATGTATAGAGATTTAAAGGAAAATTTTTGGTGGGACAACATGAAGAGGGAGATTGCTGATTTTGTGTCATGATGTATTGTTTGTCAACAAGTGAATGATAGAAGGCAATAGTCTAGTGGAGTATTGCAACCTCTTCCCACACCTGAGTGGAAATGGGATACTATGACGATGGACTTTGTCATGGGGTTACCAAAGACTCCTAGAAGGAATGATACAATATGGTTCATTGTTGATCATCTTACCAAGTCAGCACATTTTCTTGCTATAAGAGAAGATTTACTACTCGAACGTCTAGAAAGACTATATATTAATGATGTTGTGAGACTTCATGGAGTACCCCTATAGATTTTTTCTGATCGTGACCCTGTTTTACTTCAAGATTCTGGAAAAGACTTCAGAAAGACCTGGATACTGAACTTCTTTTGAGCATTGCCTACCACCCTCAAACCGATGGACAATCAGAACGGACTATTGAAACCTTAGAAGACATGTTGAGATCCTGCTCACTTGACTTTCAGGGTATGTGGGATCAATATTTACCTCTGGTAGAATTTTCCTATAACAATAGTTTCCATTCGAGTATTCAAATGGCACCATATGAAGCGTTATACAGAAAGAGATGTCGTACACCAACCTTTTGGGATGACGTTGGTGAAAGAAAAATTGTAGGCCCAGAACTGGTGGAGGAAACGATGGAGAAGGTGAAGGTAATCCAAAACCACTTCAAAGCAGCTCAAAGTAGGCAGAAGAGCTATGCTTACAACCGAAGTAATGATTTGGAATCTCAGGTAGAAGATCATGTTTTCTAGAAGGTATCTCCATGGAAGGGAGTTATACGTTTCGGAAAGAAAGGTAAATTGAGTCCCAGGTACATCGGACCTTTCAAAATTCTACAATGAATTGGGGTTGTAGCTTACCGTTTGGCGATGCCGCCAAGTCTCTCCAAAGTTCACGATGTGTTCCATGGATCACTGTTGAAGAAATACATGCCTGACCCAACGCATGTACTAACCTATGAGGAATTAGAACTGGAACCCGATATGTCTTATTGCGAAGAGCCCATCAGGATTCTTGATACAAGAGAACAGGTGCTGAGAAACCGGACGACTCGTCTGGTAAAAGTTCTATGGAGAAACCATAAGATGGAAGAGGCAACGTGGGAACCTGAGGAACTAATGATAAAGAACCAGCCGAGTCTTTTTATGCAATAATATTCTATAAATTTTGTGGATGAAATTATTTGAAGGAGGGGAGAATGTAACACCCCAAGCTTCCATGGTACCCTTCTCTTTGAATAATACAGTAGCGTTTGTTGTACGCAACTTCGAGTTCTAACACACACCACATCCAATCAAACTAGCTGTTTTGAATAGTAATACCCACTTTTTGAAATCTTATAAATTTTATCTCTCAAAATGGACTTCATTTTTGGATTTGGAATATCGAATTTATCCTAGGGTAAAATTTTGGTACTTTTCGGATAACTTTTATATTTTGATGAATAGTGAAAATTACTTAATTTTAATTAAAAACAACTTTTTTATTCGAAATAATTATTTGTGATAAATTATGAATTTGAGTTTTTTTAAAATATATTTACAATATATTTTTACCATTTAATATAATTTTGGTAATTGGACATAATTTCAAAATTAAACCGGACATAAACAAGTGTCACTCTTTTGATGGTTATTATTTTTAAAAACACGCTTTTTGTTTTGACAGCGGGAATTAATTTTAAATTAATTTCTACCACTTATGTGTTTTAAATTTGAAAAAATGGATTCCATATTTGGAATCAGGATTTCCAAATTGCGTAAATAGGTAACTTTCATTTTTATTCATTTTGAATAATTATTTCGGTAAATATTTTATTTACCATGGTTAAAAGGTAAATCCGGTAAATAAGGGTAAAAATAATATTATAATAATAATAAATTACCCTAAAACGTGTCCTAACCTTATTGGTGGATACATGTCCGACCATGGGAATCTTTAGGTCGATTTTGGGACCCCATAGAGCCACATATAGGTGATAGGGACACTTTATATTGATTAAGTTAATGTAAATACAAAAATGACATAAGCATATGTCTTTTAGAAAAATGATTTTCACATAGGGTTATATATGTTATATTTTCGACAATAAATATTAATTAGAAAGATAACAATATTTTATACATAATGGTATTTTATTTACAATTTTTGGACATTAAATAACTTAATTTATTTATGACACAATAATGACGTAGTAATTACCATATTAATGAAATATTAAGATAATTGATATTATAAATACACAAATAAATGTAATTTGAGACTTTTTAAAAATTAAAATAATTTTATAAGTTACTATGACATATTAGTATTGTTTATATAAATGTTTTTCGAAGTAATAATGCTTTTATGATTTTATCAAAAACAAAATACCCAATAGTGTCAAAATTTACATAAAAGAGTTTTTAAAACAAATATTATATTATTAATTGATATTCAATTCCTAAAAATCTATGGTTCGTCCAAGGGACTTATATTATGATAGTTGTATCATTAATGGAGCCCTTTTGGGTCATTTTTATGTATATAGTATTTTTATTAACTATATAATATAAAAATACAAAGTGACAAGGTAAATGTCAAACTAATTAACTAAGAGTTAAAAATAAACGATAAGGTTAATATAGTGACCCAAACCTATCTAAAACATATTGTTTGAGTGGTTTGCGACCCATAACCATCTTAACCATTAAATAATCCACATTGGAGCCATTTGAAACTGAATATAAATTTATTATAAAATAATATTTCTAACTTTTCCGAAGGTGCCCCTCCTCCCCTTTATAAAAGGACACCACTTCTAACCAATTATTCCCAACTTAAAAGCCTTTTTTTTCCAACCCCTGACCAAATACTCTCTCAAAATCACTCAATTCAACATAAAGGCCTTAGTTTTATTAGAAAGCCAACCTAAGGAGACCGTTTGATCAAATCAAAATGAAAAAACCCGAAGAAGAGGTAATGTTTTCACCACACTCTTTCATGTTCTTTTCTTCTTAAACTTCTTCATTCTTTGTTATTTACATTATAAAATAATAACTCCAGTATATTATATATACTGTGATGTTATTATGAATATGGTAAACCGTATTCAGTATTCTATCCATCTTTTGAATGACATATCACCATACGTGCGTACGTACAACTTATTGTCTCCACGTTGTGGTGTAATTGTTATTCAACAAATTATTATTTGGATGGGTATAATAATGATGTTTAATTCATTTAAATAATAAATATAGAATAATAATGATTCTGTATATATTATATACCATCCAATTATATATTATTTTAATATCAAAAGAATGATATTGTCGCTTGTGCGTACGTACAGACTACCGTCTCCACGAACGCGATGAGATTCATTCCCCATCAAGACTAATTCTAATTTGATGATTAAAAGTAATTTTTAAGAACTTTATATCATTCTGGATATGAATAAGATACAAACAATCCATAACAAAAACACCTTATGTAACAAAACATATAAAATAAAATGAGTAAGTTAACACCCGAAATGACGATAATACTAATATATTATTAACATAGCATTAATAGAAGATCATATATGATATAATAATTATGTGTATAGTTCTTGTATCACTTAATAACAATGTTTTAACTATTATACAGGAGGTTAAAAAACCATTGACTAAGGAAAAGTACAATATAAGGGTTTATTTCACAATCTCTTCATTATCAGAGGTTGTTTATACGTTATTGTCTACCGGGACCTCTTTATCATCCACATCCATGTTTCTTAAAAATGTATTTAAAATAATTTTTACTACTTTAAAGACTATGGGATAAAGTCATTTATACCCTTGTTGACTTTTTATAAGAAGTTTATAAAGGAATCTTTCTGTAATTTTCCAAACAAGGTCCTTTTTAACCTTTTTGACAGAATTAAGGTAAGAATGTATTTTTTAACTTATACGGCGGGTGTGGCTATTTTCCGCCGTTATAATATCATCAAAGCTTCCCTTAAAAGAATATAAGAATATTTTCAAAGTAAATGTTATATTTTATAATTGTGTGACTTTTAAATTATTTAAAAAAAAGAGTTATTTCTCTCAAATAGTTTTGATTTCTTCTATGTCAACATCCTTTGATAGATTTTAAGATTATTTGAAGTTTATTTATTATGATGAAAAACATCAATATTTTATTGAAGGCTTTGTGATATGTTTGACTATGGATGTGTTATTTTTATACCATTCATGTTTTATGGACAAAGTATTGACATTTCGTATTCTAGTTTTAATACGAATGTTTATGTTATGTTTAAACCTATTCATACGAGGAATGCATTGGACTTAATATGTGACGGGTGGAGCCTGCTATAGCTCCTCGATGCATTGGTAGGTCTCATGAGACAAACTAGTTTCTTGACACAAGGCCTTGAAAAAATCTTATTTGTAATCTTGGCACGAGGCCTTGGCTATGTGGTTATGATAGTCTGGCATTATGCATTCCATCATTATGAAAGTGGTTATTGATATTTCATGTGATTATTAGACTAGTATAATATCCATGTGAATAAGTAAATGGAATCATCTCATTTTATTTCTACCATATTATGATTAAGTTAAAGTTTAAAAGGCTTTTGTTTTAGTTATACATTGTCTTAAATGTTTGTACTTATTTATGAAGTTTCCGCTATATTGTTACCTTTACTGGGCATTTGAGCTCACCCCTTTCTATGTTTTATTTTTCCCAGGATGTGAAGAAGTATTTTATAAATGACCTGTAGGGATCGTATAAGGGGATATGAATTTGGTGAAAAGATTTTGTTGTCGTTTTCACTTTATTATGTAATGTAAACTTTATGAATGTATCTAGTTATTCTAGGGCTACTAAACTAATCAGTCATTCGAGATTTGATCTTTCTTGTGATCATGCCAACGTTATGTAATAATGCACCAACTCTGGGTAACTGGGGTCGAGGCGTTACATGAATTTTATAAGTTTTATATATATAATGAAAATCAATAATGATGTGTTTGGATGAAAACCATGGAAAAATAAATTCATCAAAGAATAAGAAATAAGATATTGGAGTTCCAAAATGTAACAATTATAGAAAGAAAAAACCTGGTAAATGAATGGAGGGAATATGAATTTATTATAGTTATATAGATATGGGCTATATGAATCATGAAAGTAAGATGAATGAAGAAACCATTTCTATTCAGTTCTTTAACTACATTGAGATTTGGAATTATTCAAACCAATTACCTACACATCATCAAAACCTATCATAGAAAAGGAAACAAGGAAGGGAAAGATTATGTGATTACTTAGAAGAAGTTGATGTTCTAAAAGA
Organism: Viscum album; assembly: GCA_963277665.1. Classification (NCBI taxonomy): domain Eukaryota; kingdom Viridiplantae; phylum Streptophyta; class Magnoliopsida; order Santalales; family Viscaceae; genus Viscum; species Viscum album. Next base: position 1,397,194,211 of record OY728121.1, on the reverse strand, counting down.
TTTGGTAACATATACATTGATCTTAAATTAAAATTTACTGAATGACTTTTTTATTTTGGATCATCTGTTAAATCCCTAAATTTTAAAATATGTATCTCATATTCAACTGCATATATTACACGTAACACCAATCATCGAAAGGAATATAACATCCTGATACTTTTCAATATATTCTGTCAATTCTATATCTTGAAATGTATTCAATATTGAGTTATCTAAAATTACATTCAAAAATGAATTTATTTAATACATTGTGTTACATCTAAGGCCTAGTTTTACTAAATGGTATCAAAAAAAATTAAAAAAATTTCCATTATCTCAATTGGAATGAATATTATGTTTTAATATACTTTCATGTTATGTGTTTTGTGACTCAATAAATCCACACTTTTATTCTAATAAGTTTATCCTTAGTGTTTTAGATTATTTTTGTCCTATTTAGTGTGTCCAAGTGTCTATTATAAAATATGAAATCATTTTATATTATGATAATTCAATAATATCTTCAATTTCTGATAATAAAAAAGATCAAAAGTCTCTTATACTTTGTAAAAAATTATCTTATAAGGTATGACTAATTTTCTCAAGAAATATTATTTAGTCAGAATGAATATATGAATGGAAATTTTGTATTGAAAATATTATTCATATATAGAATATGATAAAGAGTCTATATATTACCTCAAATAACATTTTACCATACACTAGAAGATTATATTACATTTTATTGAAGTTAAGTTATCTTACAAGTAAGTGTTACATTATCTTATGAATGTTTTCTTACAAAGAACAATGATTTAAACATGTATCTTATAATGATCCAATATTTCATAATTTCTTGATGAATTTTCCAATCTCTTAAAAATTCCCATCATTAATTTATATCACATAAAAAATAGATGATTCATTTAAGGAATGATTTGTCTGCAAAAGACTTTATATGAGTAGAACAATCAGAAGAATGAAAAGATTTCAGTTATCATAGCCACAAAAGAAATTCCTATATTTCAAATGTTTGTATGCATATCCATAATATCATGTCTTATAAATATCACTATATAAACATGCCTTACTATTACAATTGTCTCATTCTCAATTTTAAATAAGATATAAAAAGGTTAGTTATCCTCTACAAAGAAGATATAAAGAGAGGTAAATAGTTGATTGCATCTTAAAATCAACAGGAAAAAAGTCATAGACTTGTACATAATTGAAATTGAGAATTTTTTGTGATGTGCTTATCAGTTCTATCAGTTTTACTAAAGATCATCCTGAGCTATACCTTTGAGCATATCATTTTATTAGGACAAATCTTTATATACTGTCAATTTCTTCTTACAATAAGGTGCTTCATATGATCCTCTAAAAGATTATACTCATTTTATATCGTTCACACTCAGTTTAAAAAGTGTTATTAAGAATAGTGGTAGGTCTTGTAAAGGGAGATCTAAGCTTAAATATCTTAGACCTTTGTGTTATGTGACATTTTCTTGTATTCACCTAATAACCCATGGTAAAAGGGTTGTTTTAGTGAAATTCACTAAACTCATGGAGTAGAGTGTTACTGGAGTGTCCTTATGTTCAATTTCCTTTTTTCATGCTTTCTTATTTCCAATACGTATATTATAAGGAAAAAATTTAACTCACAAAATTCTAATAGGGTGGTCTAATAATAAAGAATATTTTAGGAACTCAATTCAACCCCTTCTTGAGTAATAAAATCATTCATCAACTAGGAAATCATTTGGTATTTGAACTATTCACTCTCATATTCAAAACTATCGAATGTTCAAGTGTAGTGATCCATTTACAAATGTATTTTTTGGATGATAAAAGAGAAAGAATGGAAATGGATAGAGATATGTACTTCAATGGGGAAAACTATGGTTGATGGAAAGCTCACATGATAATTTATCTAAAAAATCATGGCCTAAAATTCTATCTCAAAGAAGTTAAGACCTTTGAAATTACTATGATAGTACCTAAAATATGTAATGATATAACTGATGAAAATTATGACATGAACTTGATATTTATGAATACTATCATCTCCCATTTTGGAGAAGATAAGTTCAATGGAATCTCAGGGTGTCATGCAGCAGATAAAATGTGGACCACTGTAAGAGTTTCCTATGAAGGTACTAATAATGTAAAATCTATTAGATATGACACAACTAAGATTATGTTAAATACATTCAAAATGTATGAAGGAGAGATGATCACTCTACTAAATGTAAGGCTCACTAATATTTTGAACAACATTTATTCTCTTAGAACTCATATCACCGATCCTAAACATGCAATGAATGTTCTAAGAGTATTACCACCTATGTAGAGAGGAATCTCAGTTTCTTTCATACATTCTATAGAAGTAAAATATTTCAAAATAAAATATCTCATCATGACTCTCATGATATATGAAGATAAAATGTAAACTAGAATTGAAGAGTATAAAATAATCAAAAAAGTAAAATACTACCATGGTGGTTTGTACTTCTAAATATGACTGAAAGATAAAAAGTTTACAAATATCTAAAGCATATAAATAAGATGATCTCTCAAGAAAATCTGAACTAAATGATGAGATCACTCAATTTTCTCAAATGTTGAAAAAATATTTAATAATTGGTGAGGTTTCATAAGATCTTTCAATAAGAACAATATTTCTTGTGACAACTCTAATGAGTTGAGATGGTATGAGTGAAAAAATATTTTACATATCAAGCCTCACTATCCAAAAATTAAATATTATAAGGAGAATGAGAATAAATAATTCAAGATGATTGGATATACGAAATATAAAAAAGCTATGATATCCACATGGATTGATTATGAATATAATATTGAATTAACTTTATCAGAATAAGAATATGTAGTTATATATCAGAATTTCAATGTATGTTTTATTTTGTAGTAAGATGAGATACATTTTTACTAATCTTCTAGTAATGAACATGAATAATACAATGAAATTTTTTCAAACAACGATTTAAATTAGTGTTGAACCATATAAAAAATTAATTATTAAAACCATAAAAAGTAAAATAAATCACTTAAAAATTCTTATAATAAAAGTTTTAGTGAAGAGAAAAATATGAAAATCTAGATTTCAGTCTTAAAAGTTTTCTAAGAAAATATACTACCTCAAATAATAACGAAGTGAAAAAATTGACAATCAAAAGAAAGAGGTTTAAAAATTAAAAATATGATGAAAGTGTCTTTACAAAAGGGGAAGAATATCTAAAAAATTTCTTTTTCAAAATCACCTTAGAAAATAATAAATTAGAATTGGAATCCAAGGTGAAATCCAAAAACCTTATAGAAAACATTTAACACCTTCCACTATAAATAAACACCTTAATAAGGCTACTTTTTTTTATTGCAGTGAAATAGTACATTTTTTGAAAATATGTTTAGTTAAGAAAACCTCATGAATGAGGAATCAGAAAATATTTTCTTAGAAACAAATTTATAAAATAATATGAAAAGTTCCTTAGAAAGAAAAATCAATTTTGTATACCTAGATCTTTTATAGCAAGCATTTTCAGACCCAAAAAATATGTGTATAAAAGAACATTGTTGTTTGATTTATCATTGTAGGGATCTTGTAGTTTGAACAGTAGTAAAAAATTGTTTATAGATAGTGAATTTTATATAATATGAGTGGTTATTACTCCAAATTTCACTCTCTATCCAAAATAGATGGAGGATATGTCACATTTTGTGATAATGAAAAAGGAAATATAGTTAGAATATGATCATTTGGAAACCCTTAGTTGATTCTCATCAATAAAGTAATTTATGTTAATGGATTTATGAATAATCTAATAAGTGTCTCTCATATTTGTGATATTGGGTATTTTGGTGACTATTCATACAATTTCATATTTGTTTTTAATGACTTGTTTCTCTTGTTTAAAGTACCTAGAATAGAAAAGGTATACATCATATATTTTAATTATTTTTGTACACAGAATGTAATCTATTTAAATGGAGAAATTGATCAATCATAGATTTTGAATAGAAGGGTTGGATTTTACAATTTTCATTACCTAATAAAATTGGATAAAAGAATTCCGGTTTCCGGCTTTCTGAAACTCAAATTGATCAAATAGAAGCTTTGTGATGTATTGCAAATTGTTAAGCAACCCAATTCATAAAAAAATTAAATAAGTTTATACTTTGAGAACTCTTGACATTATCAATATGGATCTTTACAGACAAACTAGAATTGATATAATTACTGGTAATTTTTTTTTGATATATTAGTTGATGATTATTCGATTTTGACTAGGGTTTAATAATTATGAATCAAAAGGGGTGAATTTTGTATTTTTATTGATTTCTATAAACATGTGTAAAATGAAAAGGATGTCAAAATCTTGTCATTAAGAAGTGAACATGGAGTTGAATTCCCGAATCATGAATTTGACTATTATTTCTATATTCAAGAAAATAAACATACATTTTATTCCCCCATGAAACCTTAAGATACTGGTGTTGTCAAAAGGAGTAATAAGAAATTATATGAAATTTCTAGAACTATAATATTTTAATATAACATGACAACACATTTCTGGACAGAGGTTGTTAACACATCATGTTATATCAATAGCTGAATTATAGTAAGGCCTATATCAAGGAAAACACCATACGAGTTATTGAATAATATAAAACCCAATGTAGGATAATTAAATATATTTTGATGCAAGGTGTATATCTTGAATACGTTGGATAATCTTGGAATGATTGATCCAAAGGATGATGAAGGTATCTTCTTAGGTTACTCTAATACACCAAAATCCAATAGAGTTTCTAATAAAAGTTCAAGTATTCTTTAAGAATATGCTCAAGAAAAGTTTTATGAAAGTAATCCTTAGGTCATAGAACGATTCAAGTTAATGATAAAAATGATTTTTTAAAAAAGATGATACATTATCACCTCTTTATTTACAATAAGGATAATGAATTCGAACTTGATTAATTTAAACCAATTATATTAATGTTAGACATTAGTGAACAAGATAGTGTGTTACCTAGAATACAATGAAATATTAAGGACCATCCTTCATAGATAGTTATAGGAAACCTAGAGGAAGATTCTAGAACTGTAATAATATTAGGAAATATAGTATAATTATCTTCTTTTCTATCCTAAATAGAACCTAAATCTGTAGAAGAAGCCTTATCATATGAAATTTTGTTCATAGATACATAATAAGAGATAAATCAATTGAAAATAAATAATGTTTGGAAATTAGTTTAAAGACCATCTATCTATCCTATAATTCAAACAAAAATTGTTTTTATAAACAAAGAAGACGATCATGGTGAAACAACTACAAATAAAGCTCGATTAGTTTCCAAATGATAAAATCCATAATAAGGAATAGATTATAAATAAACCTTTTCTCCTATATATATATTTTAAGCTATTAGAAATCTTCAAGAATAGGCTTCATATATGAATTTTAAATTAAATCTTATGGACATTAAATATATCATTTTAAATGGTTTTTTAATGTTGGATGTTTATGTATAAGAACCATCGAGTTTTGTGGATCCTCTTTTTCAAAATTATATATATAAACCTAAAAAATATCTATGTAGACTTAAACAAGATCCAAGGGAAGGGTATGAAATATTATTTTATTTTATTTCATGAAATGTTTTTACACTAAGAATTGAGGATCCTATGTTGTTTAAGAAAAATTTTTCATCCGATATTTTATTAGTTCAAATATATATAGGCGATGTTATTTTAGGTTCAAAAACCAAAAATTATGCCAAAAAATTTCAAAAAAAATACAAAAATAATTTTAAATGTGTATGGTGGGTGAACTAAACTATTTTTTGGGATTTTAATTTTATGAAAAAAATGGATATATTTCAAATGAAAGAAAATAACTATTTAAATAACTTGTGAAGTTTGGAATTTCAAATATTATAACCTACTCAAAATTTATGAGTTCAAATATAAAACATGATTAAGATTAAACTGGATAAATGGTTTACAATAAGTGGTATAGAGGAATATTTAGAAGTTTGTGGTATCTTACTACAAGTAGTCCAGATATTATGTTTTTTGTTTGAATTTATGAAATATTTAAATATAATTCAAAAGAATCACCTTTGAATTTTGTGAAAATAATATTAAGATATCTAAAAGGGAATTTATCTTTTTCTCTTATTTTTCTAAAAATGTATGATTTTAATTTAATTTCATACTTGGATTCTGATTTTCTTGGATGTAAATTACCTAGAAAAAGCACCTCATAAACCCTCCATTTTCATGGAAAATCCCTATTGTGTTAGACAAGTAAAAGGAAACAATCTATAACACTACCAAATGATGAAGCTGAATATATTAGAACACGAAGTCTTTGTTCCCAAGTGATGTGGATGAAACACACCTTAATGAATTTGTGATTTAATTTTAATCACGTTCCTTTCAGATGTTATAACACGAGTTCTATTTAGGTCTCAAAGAATCCAATAAATCATTCAATAGTGAAACACATTTATTTAAGACATCATTTTTTAAGAGATCATGAATAGAAGAATGATATCCCTTTATAATTCATTTTCATAGAAAATAAACTCACAAATGTTTTTACCAAACCATTTCCTAATGAAATATTTGATTTTTTTTAAATCATAATGTGGTATATTTAATTTTACTAAATTATATTTTAGAACATATTTCTCATATTCGAAGTAAATATATTATTTTCTTATTTAATTGTGTTTTTTGTGTCTTAGTTTTGAGTACCAGTCATATTCAATATCCCACATTACCTAGTTTTAGTAATAATTACCCTACATGTCATTGCGCGACCCCACTATTACCACTGATGAAAAAGAGTGTGTATTAACTCTATGCATGAAATGGATTCTAAACCTTTGAACCATCTTTGTCTCTTCTCAAAACTTCATTAACCAAACCTTTAGACCCTACAACCTTTCAAACTATTTGTAACTGAAAAAAATCAACAGTGTATTATCTAGAAGAATGAAATGATAATTGAAATCATGGAAGATTCTAAGTGGATAAGCTATTGATTGTCAATGGATGTAAAAGAAGGATATGTTTTTTAGGAAAGTTATAAATCATAAGGGATGAGAGTATATATATTTTGATATGTGAAACATTTTTTTTTCAAAAATTATGTTAATGAGTTTTACAAATCAATAGTATTTCATATTCTTGATGATGAATAAAATGTTTACTTCAATAGTTGAATAGAAAAATATCTCACTAAACTTATTTTAGTTAGCTAAATCCCTAAAAATCCCTCACGGTGGCTACTCTTATTTTAGAACCTCGTTTTCTACTAAGTATGGAGTCACACCTTCAGAAATCCAAATGTCTCTATTTGGAACAACGATCATTGATAAGAAGAACATAAAGAATATAGATCCTGAACGAAAAGTGAAAACAATGTTAATAAATTCTAGAATATAAGAACAAAACTATGAGTTTAAAAAAATTTGTTTTCAATATATCACTTCACTATCTTTTTTTATGATAGAAAAACTTATTAATCCCTCATAGAATATTCTACGATATATGAGTCTTGTTCAAAATTAGTCTCTAAATTTATACCCTTTTGGATGATTGTAACCCTTGTTTTTCGAAACCCTAGAGTTGGTTTGGATGATATAAATGCAACCAATCGTCATGGATTGATGAATTTAAGTTAAATATGTTAAGAAAAAGTATATTGGGTTGGGTATTTTCATTTATAGATATGGGTATTTAACTTCGATTGAGGGAGAAACCTCACATAGACTCAAGGGGAGTCCTATCATTTACAAGAGATACTAGTGTAGGTGGAAATATCCTCCATTAACACAAATATAAGAGAAATACATGGTGAAGAAAAAACTCTTCATGTAAGGTGGATAAGAGTGTGAGTTAGAATTAAAAATGAACTACCAATTGGCTTTCAGGATAGGAACAGTCTAGCCACTCTTTTGGAACCTGTACATGTTCACAAATAAAGGGTTGCCTTGACGATAACTCAAATGTTTCCAGTGCGTGAAGAAAAGACCCTTTCCATGACATCGAGAATGTCTCATCTTATAATTGATTCTCATTCTCAAGAATTGTAAAAGATGTTTGAAAGAAGATTTGGTATAATTGAATCACAATTATCACACCATGTGGAAGAAGTATTGATTGTTTCATAAAAATAATCAGTTGGGGAAAAATCATTGAAGTATGTTAGGAATGGAATTCTATTATACTTTATGAAGCTGGAAAGTTATAAGTAGAAGAAATTAATAGAAGTTTTTTTAAAAGTGTAAAAATGAGATACTAAATATTTTTGTCTTAAATAGAATTAGTAAAATATTGAGTCATTGAATCTAGTTAAGAAGTAAACATTCTTCATTATTAGATTTCATCATTGTTTGAGATCCAGGAAGTAAATTTTTTGGAGTATTCTTTGATAGAAGTGTTACTGAAAATATCAACTTCATAAAAATAAAACATATATAATCAAATGTCAAATCTAAAGAAATTATCTCAAGATAATTATATGAACACTATATCTTTTCTATCTCTATAGTTTGAAATCATCCCAATATAAATGTTTCTTTATATTTAGAAAAATGTAGTTAAATAAAGTTATAAGGTTACAAGTTCCTCCTAAGAAAGTTGTTTAATATATTGATATATCAATGGGGGATATTTTTTCTGTGATATAGCAGAAGTTGTTGGAAGCCCAATAAAATTTATTTCAAGTGATGTAAGGTGTGAGATTCATCATAACATGACTAAAAAGGATGGATGATTCATTATCCAACAATTTTTTTGGTTAAAAAAATAAAGTGGTATAGTTACATGAAGTTGTTTTTAACAGTATCAAGATATATTTCATAGTATATGTTAAGGTAGAAGTTGCAGTCTTTGTAGAAGCCTTAGAAATACATGTCTCTACAAATGAAAAATAATGTTCTTATATCATTGGTATGATAGATAGCCAGTTAGTGTTGAAAATATTTATATAAAATTGCACCAAAAAAGGTGATATGCATTAATTTGTTGTGAATTCTTCTCAATTCATGTAGAATGGATTTACAACCCCTATATACTATTGAAAAAATGAAATAGTGAAAAGGATTAAAACCTATGTACATTCTCTTTATCAAATATGTTGAAGAGGTTTTTAAGGAAATTTTTTTTGATGTAGACCTATCCACTTTGTATTTTTTGAAAGAAATCATTGATCCTTATAAGTTCTATCAAAGATAAACTCTATGGTTTTAAAAATAAGTGTCTTTATCCTTACCCAAACAACCATTAAATGTAGCATTTAGCTTTTAAAATTACTTTGATTTGGGGAAAACACAACTAGATGCTCTCAAGATCCAATCGACATCAGTATGGTTTTTTTATAAATATCAAGCCAATCTTGTAGAATTCATGTTAATGTTGACAATGTTGTTGGAATGATAGATAATTATCCTCTTCATTCATCCTCATTACCTCATGATGAGCCCTTAAATTTCAAGAATCTACCTCTGAAAATCCATTTTATGACCAGTAGTTGATACAGTCACCTTCTTCAATTTATGGAATTGGTTTTTCTATTGATGGGAACTCATAAAAACATTTGAATCATACCATCATTATATAATTATCACAATAATTTGAATCTATTTACATTAATATTTATTAGGATGATCCTAATGATTTAATGTCTTTCATTATATTTTTAAAATGTTATCCTTTTCTAGGACCATATTTTTTTCATATATATTAGATGTTATTTTTTTATGATTTATATTTAATATATTTATTTTTAATAATCTTATGTTATCCCTTTTTAATGTTTCATTGTTGCATTTATCTAATTCTATATCCAATTCATCAGTAGTAGAATTAACTATTTACTAACATTTGTGTCCAATATAATGTGTATTCCTTATCTTAATTATATTTTATCACAAAAGGGAGATATAGAATGTAAAATACAAAAAATTTATTTCCTTTCATGTTTCAAAAATGGGGAGAAGAAAAGAAAAATATATATATTTAAAAAAAATTATATTCACAATGGAGAATAATAAAAGAAAACTTCCTTAATGTCTCGGAAATCCTGTGGAATTTTTTTTCATAAATATATGGGAATTTTATGAGTCCACAGTTTCTAACGTTGCTTTATTCCGAGGCCTGGTGTGCCCGGAATCAATTTCTGATGTTTTCTTCAGGTACGTTCAGTAAACCTACATGCAGGATTTTATATCTTTTGAACCGGTGCTCGTAATTGAAATATGAGGACACCGATGAACTCGCAGTTCCGATATTATCTTAAGGGGACCTTTACCGCAGTTGCTTTTTAGCATGTTTGGAAGTTAGTTTTTGGGTTTTTTTAAAAAAGTAAAATAAAAATAAGTGATGGCTTATTTTTAATTTATTTGGTTAATGTATCTAAGTGGAGGTTAGACGAGGGGCCCACCAAACCATAACCTCCCTTGGGAGGATATAACTAGAGGCGGGGCCCACTATCATGAACCCCCTTCAACTCCCATTTTACTCCTTGAACCACCAATTAAGGAGGATGAATCTTCGTTTATTTATTTGGATCCTCTTAATCTCCTCTATCCCATTTAATGAGCCTCCAAAAATTTTAATTAATGGATGTAGCTTAATGAATTTGAATCTCTTCGAATTCATTAATCCATCCTTTTAATTAGTGGAGTTATTTTATTTTCTTTTGGTTGGACATAATACCGTGGGATGCTTTGGAGAATTAGAAAGAAATAACTCTTCCCCTGAAGAACACGAAGAACTTCTCCAATGACCTCCATCCGCGTTAGAGGAGTAGATGCCACCCGCGAAGAACGTCGCCAATGATGACGTCTTCTCATCCTGACGTCAACGGAACGACGCCGTCTTCCGGCGACTCTGTCCAGCGAGTACCGATTATAAGTAGGGGGATTTGTTAATTTTTTTTATGTATGAAATATATCTTCCTTCTTCGACGTTTGTTTTTGGTTGATGGTGACCAAATTGTTATCACCAAACGCGGAGGATGCGGGCCGAATAAACACGAACCGACGTCCCTCCATTGACCATTGTTTATGTTGACAATGGAGGCGGATCCGGTAGGGCGCGGTGCCGTCGCACTGCGCCGAAGGAATGGGGGTCGCGGCCATGTGGGCCACAGCGGACATAAGAGGTGCTGGCAATTAGAGGGGGAGGCAGCAGCAGCGGCCGCGTGTCGGCGGCGTGGAGGGTATGACGGCCACTCGGGCCGCCCGGTCAGCCAGCCGGTCGGCCCACTGGAGGAACCACGGCGGCTGGAGGTGCCACGTAGAGGTGTAGGATGTGGCCTTCATTCGCAGGTCGCTCGGCCGAAACGAACCGGTCGGCCCCCTGCCGGCCGGGCTGGAGATCCACGACACCCGCATGGGCCGCTTGGAGGAGACGACGACCCGCATCTGCGGGACGTTCGGCTGGGCGAACCAGCCGGCCACCTGCTATCCGGTCTGGAAAACCGCGAAGCCCACATGTGCCGTGTGAGAAGAACCGCCGCCCATGTGTACGGCCCGTGTGCGCTGGGCCGGACCGGTAGACTACCGCCGACTGAGCAAGGGAGGAGGCGGCACCGCTTGGCGCCACTGTGTGAACCAGACGGGCCCACAGCGCGGGCCGGGTCCGCAGGTGGGCCACGTCCCACTGGGCTAGGCCGACCCCCCAGCTAGGTCGGACCAGCCGAGCCGGGTCGGGCAAACCCGCCAGCCCACTGGGCTTGATGGGTCGGGCCCATCTTTGCTTAAATGTGAATAACTCCTAGAACGCGTGTCTGATCAACGCGCCGTCTGCGGCACTAAGACCCTCGTGACAAGGTAGTACTTTTGAGATCCTATAAATGAATTTTGGACAAATTTGAAAAAATGGATGGGTTTGGATTGAGCGTAAATTCAACCAGGACCCTGGAATGGAAATGCCAATAACTCTCATACCCGGAGTCCAATTGACGTTTCATAGGTCACGTTGATTCCTTACAATGAGACGTAACTAAGGGATAAATCAAATCTGGAATTATTAATATTTTATGTATCGACATGTGGCTTGAGAAGCGGACCCTCCTGGAATCGAGCGTGCTGTGTGCGGTAACCCTAGGGTTGGCTGCGACGGCGATGACAACTATGCCGGAATCCTCCGTGAGTTCGATAGCGATGACTACTGAACCAGAATATTTTGTGGGTTCGACAGTGATGACTACAAAACCGGAATCCTCTATGGGTTTGATATCAATGACAACTGTATCGGGATCCTCCGTGGGTCCGACAGTTCTGACTTCTGTTCCTGTATCCTATGTGGGTCCGACAGAATAGCTGGTCATGTATCATGTGTTGGTCCGACAGCTTAGCTGGTCATGTATCTTGTGTGGGTCTGAAAACTTATATGAATCAGTGACTAAATCTGATCATCTCTATCGATCTATGAAAGATGTATACCTATGTGAGATGAGTCATGTATTTCAACAATTATCATCATGGTGATTAACTTTACTTCCTTTTTGGACTGGGTTGTGTTTGGGCTAGAGAGTTGGAGTCGGACTATGACTGGTAACTTGGGTATATGTATGGGAACATTCTTAAGTAGGGTCTGTTGATACTTCGTGATTTTATATTTCTACCATGGTTTATACTTTGTGGATTCTAGGAGACCTTCGGGGGTCTCGAGGTCCCCTAATGAGTATTTTTATACTCACCCATGCATGGGCTTCTCCCGCACCATGTTTTGTTCTGTGCAGACGACATACAGTAGTGATCAAGGCTGAGGGTGACGGATGGAGGCTGGTCAGAGCTAGACTAGATGGGACATAACACAGAGACGAGTTGTTTGAGTTATGTACCTACCCTTTAGGTAGGATTTTCCGGTGGATGATCCAGGAGCTGTTTTCCCTTTTTTACTTGTACTTGTACTTGTTTTTCAGTTAGGTTGGTATACTGGCCCACTTACTTTTAACACACCGTAATTTTCTATTTTAGTACTTATTGCCTCTACTGCTTGTGTTCAGACTGTGAGTGTGTATGTTACTGGTTAAAAGGCAATTCCTTCCCTTTTTATCAGGGATTCGCCTTTGCTACTAGTCACCAGCCTCTGGCCTATGGAAGGCGGGCTTGGGGTAGTCACGACACGGTCCCCGAGGATGGGTCATGAAAAATTGGTATAAGAGGAGTTGGTTCTACCACAGAACATGGACTCTTGTTCTTTTAACGACAAAAGTGTTAAGTGTTTTGGTTGTGGTTATCCGTTTAGGGAAACCGGTGTTGGTGCGGCGGTCGATGTATCCATACACTAGGACTCTAACTTCTGATCTCTGACTCAGTGCACGAAAAAACTGATCGCGTTTGTGTTTCCTTGAAAAAGGTTTCTTCATCATTACTTTGTGTCAGATCACTAGGTATACTATTTTAACCATGGCGCACCTGTTTCTTTTCAGGATGGACTCACGAAGGCAGCTAGCTAGGCTTCCGAGTTTCGTACGAGATGGTAGCCCACCGAGCGACGAGGCCTCGGTGTAGGGCCCAATCAGAGCGGAGGTACCAGTAGTACCACTACCCGGTGGGCCACCGATACCACCATCTCCCGTAGTAGAGAGTTCACACCATCGGAATGCGTTTCACAAGTTCCAGCTCTAGAGGATGCCCAGGTTCCGGGGAGATATAGACCCATAGGCAGCTGAGGATTGGTTGGAAGATATCGTGAGAGTTTTCAGATTTGTAGGGGCACTAGTTGAACTTAGGGTGATCCTTGCCATGAGTCTCCTGCAGGCAGCAACAGCACGATGGTGATCCTGATGCCCCAGGTGCATGAAGAAGCATCATTACTCTGGACAGACATCGAGAGTCTCTTTCGCTCAGAGTTTGTTCCAGCCACCCTTCATGAGGTGCGGATTCAGGAGTTACTTCATCTACAACAATGCGGCATGACAGTAGCTTAGTACTCAGTGAGGTTCACCGACCTCTCACGCTACGCCACAAATATGGTACAGGACCCATTATTCAGGGCCCGAACCATCGAGCTGGGACTTAGGCATGAGATCAGATATTTGAAAATTTCCCTCAACATTCCTACGTACGCAGGGGTGATGGAGCGAGCCCTTCTATTGGAGAGTTTTCTCGCTGAGCAGTCACCAACAACGAGACCCACCACATGGAGACATGTAGTAGAGTATTCTATAGCCAGTAGTAGACAGATGATGTAGACGCCCAAACGGACAAGGCCATCAGGTGGGCGACCCAAGGATACAGGTTCTGTTGTGTGGGGAACACGAGACAGAGCCAGCTATACGAGGAGCATGCAGTGATATGCATACGGCGGGCTGGGCCACATGGCTCATGACTGCCCAACCCACCATGTATATGAGCAGAAGATAGTAGAGGGAACTCCCAGGAAGATGCAGAGGTTTGACTGTGGTGGTTCATCGAGAGCAGGCGATCATGGAAGAGGAGTTGACCGAGCAGTGGGTGGTGGATGAAATTTCGAGGCTCTACCACCCCCACCACCAGGATGTCCACCCAGACCACAGGGATCTACCAGACAGCGGTGGGCTCAACTCCAGGAAGTCGAGGCCTATGACCATGGCACACCTAAAATGATTCGAGGTACTATCTGTGTCTACTCCACCCTTGATACAGTACATATAGACATAGGTGTGAGTCATTCTTTTATTGACACTTCCCTCATTCGGAGCTCCGAGATTCTGACGGAGCTATTAGCTTGATCCTTACGATTAGAGACTCTTACGGGAGCATACACGATGATTACGCACTATTTCCAGCAGTGTGATCTTACTCTAGGAGGCGAGAGCTTCAGCTTGGATCTTCATGTAGTGGAGTCGAGGCCTTACGATGTTATCTTGGGTATGGACTGGTTATCCATAGTTCATGATCAAATTGACTGTATTAGGAACAAAAGTGCAATGTATCCACATGGATGGGACAAGGTTCACCTTCACCGGCGAGAAGGGAGCCTTTATACCACAGGATGGACATACATAGAGGAAGGGGCAGCCGATCACACATCAGTTGGCTAGTCTTATCCTCGGAGCGTTTGATGTGCAGAGTCTGAATTTTCTGGTTGTGGTGGATCAATACGTGGATATTTTCCCTAATGATGTTCCAGGACAACCTCTTCGTAGAGAGGTAGACTTCTACATTGACCTGTACCCCGAGACAGCACAGATATCTACTCCAGCATATCAGATGGCTCTCACTGAGAATCATGAGTTGCGGGTAAAACTGGAGGACTTGCAGGGGAAGAGATTTATACGACCTAGTGTTTCACCCTAGGCATCTCTAACTTTTTTTTCGAAGAAGGATTATGGGATCTTGCGACTGTGTGTCAACTACCGTCGCCTAAATTATGTGACCATGAAGAACATGTATGCACTCTCGAGGATTGAAAATCTCTTTGATCAGCTCAAGGGAGCATGATGGTTCTCAAAGACAGACCTCAGGTCAGGCTATCACTGTCTTAGAGTTCGAGATGAGGATGTGCAGAAGATGTCCTCTAGGTGTCGGTATGGCGACTAAGAGTTCTTGTTTATGCCCTTTGGTGTAACCAATGATCCAGCAGATTTCATGTGTCTCGTGAATAGGATCTTACAGCCTTACCTCAATCGGTTTATCGTAGTCTTCATCGATGACATACTGATCTACTCAACTAATGAGGAGGAGCATGCCTACCATTTGTGGGTAATACTGGACACACTCCAAGAGAACTAGCATAATGGTAATATATTGAAGTTCCAGTTTAGGATTTGAGAGGTTCACTTTCTCAGACATGTCATCTTGGAGGCTAGAGTTGTAGTGGATCTAGTGAAGTTCAAGGAAGTACTTTCTTGGGAGCCACCCAGGAGTGTGATAGAGGTGTGGAGTTTTCTGGGATGGGCTGGGTACCATCAGAGATTTGTTCTAGAATTTCCTGAGTTGCAGCACCACTTTCAGCGTTGATGATGAAGGGGAAACACTTCGTGTGGTCAGATAGATGCCAGCAAAGCTTTGAGAAGCTGAGGCAGAGATTGACCAGTGCGCCCATCTTGAGGATACCGGAGGAGGGCGTAGGGTACGTAGTTTACTACGACGCATCAGGGACTGGACTTGGGTGTATCTGGATGCAGGAGCGAGCAGTGATTGTGTATGGTTCATGGTAATTGAGACATCACGAGAAGAACTACGCTACCAATGACATGGAGTTAGCAGCAGTGGTCATCGCCTTGACGATGTGGTGGAACTATCTGATGGGCGAGCATTTTACAGTTTACTCTGACCACCAGAGTCTCAGGTATATCTTTTTGCAGAAGGAACTGAACCTGAGACAATGATGATAGATCGATTTCCTATAGGTTTATGAATTCATGATAGTCTATACTCCTTGGAAGGGTGACATTGTAACATATGCTCTCAGTAGGAGATCAAGCATTCAGCTGCTAGGAGAGGTGACAGAGCAGCTGGCCGTGTTGCAGATATCCTTTTTGGATAGAGATGGAGCAGCCATTCTATAGTCTCTCAAAGTCACTCCTCCACTTCTTCATCGAGTCAGAGAGGCACAACTTGGGGACATTGACTGTGAGATGCGACGTGCTCAGATATCCTTAGGGTAGACACTTGATGGGTTTTTTGAAGGTGGGGATCACATCATCATCTTTAGAGGATGTACCCTGGTACCAGTTGCACTATAGGAGGAGGTGTTGAGGGAGTTCTACACTTCCCCTCTAGCAGTACATCAAAAAGTAGCAAATATGTATTAGGACCTCAGACGATAGAACTGGTGACCGGGTATGAAGAAGGTGGTAGTAGAGTTTGTCTCGCGATGCCTCACTTTTCAGCAAGTAAAGGCGAAGCACCAAGTTCCAGTACGCTTGGTTCAGCCCTTAGAGGTCCCATAGTGGAAGTGGGATGGGATATCCATGGATTCCGTGACAGGACTTCCACGTACATCCAAAGGACATGACTCTATCTGGGTGATTGTCGACTGACTCACCAAGTCGGCCCACTTTCTACCGAACAGGAAGCAGGGCTAAGTAGAGATCTTGGGATGCCTCTACATATAGGATATCGTAGAACTTCATGGTGTTCCATCAACGATTTTCTCTGATCGAGATGCTCATTTCACTTCCAGGCTTTGGAAGGGTTGCAGGAGGCTTTTGGAACGCAGCTTCGCTTGAGCATCACCTTCCATCCACAGACAGATGGTCAGACTGAGAGGACCATTTAGAATCTGGAGGACATGCTCCGTGAAAGTGTCCTTGACTTTGGTCGTAGCTAAGAGGATCACTTACCCTTGGTGGAGTTTGCGTACAACAACTGCTACCACTCCACAATTGGGATGGCATCTTACGAGGAGTTGTACGATCGACCTTGTAGATCACCTCTGTGCTGGACTGTCCCATGGGAGTCATCACTTGTAGGACCAGAGATGGTGCAAGCTATGATGGATAAGGTCCAGATCATCCCAGAGTAGATGAAGACTGCACAGAGCAGGCAGAAGTCCTATGCTGATAAGAGACGGAAACCACTAGAGTTCGAGGATGGAGACCATGTCTTCCTACAGGTCTCATCTTGATGAGGTCTACGGAGATTTGGCCGAGGCAGAAAGTTATCTCTGTGATTCATCGGACCTTTTCAGGTCCTCAGAAGAGTAGGCGAGGTGGCTTACCGCCTAACCCTTCCACCTTAGTTTCACAGGGTGCACGATGTATTTCACGTATCTTAGCTGAGGAGATACGTGCATGACCTGTCCCACATCATCGACCATAGGGATATGGACATTGATGACATGGTGATATTCATAGAGGTTCCAGTGGAGATTGTGGATCGGCAGGAGAGGGTCCTACGTGGATGGTCGATTCCTCTGGTGCGCATTCGCGGGCAGCACAGGAACCTGCAGGAGAGCACATTGGAGCAGGAGGCTCATATGTGTACTCAGTACCCCCATTTGTTTCTTTAGTGTGTGTTGTAGCTTACTGGGACATAAATCCCTGAGGTGGGTTGAATGTAATGACCCGGAAATTCTATGGAATTTTTTTCTTAAATACATGGCAATTTTACAAGTTCGTAGTTTCTAACGGCGCTTGATTTCGAGGCCCGGTTTGCCTTGTATCTATTTCTGATGTTTCGTTTGGGTACATTCAGTAAACGTATGTTCAGGATATTATATCTTTTGAACTGGTGCTCAGAATTGAAATCCAAGTACACCAATGAACTCGTAGGGCTGGTATTTTCTTAAGGGGACCTTTACTGTAGTTGCATTTTAGCATGTTTAGAAGTTAGTTTTCTGGGTTTAAAAAAAGTAAAATAAAAATAAGTGATGGATTATTTTTATTTTAGTTGGTTAAAGTCTCTATGAGGAGGTTAGAGGTGAGGCCCACCACACCCTAACCTCCCTTAGAAGGATATAACTAGAAGTGGGGCCCACTAGCATGAAACCCCTTAAACTCCCCTTAAACTCCTTGAACCCCCAATTAAAGAGGACGAATCTCCATTTATTTATTTGTATCCTCTTCATCTCCTCCCTCCCATTTAATGATCCAACCGACCTTTTTAATTAATGGATGTAACATAATGAATTTTAATCTCTTTGAATTCATTAAGCCATCCTTTTTAATAAGTGGTGTTATTTTATTTTATGTTGATTGGACCTAATAACTTGGTAAGAATTGGACAATTAGAAAGAAAACATTCTTCCCATGATGAAAACGAATAACTTCTCCAACGAACTCCATCCACATTATAGGAGTAGACGCCGCCTGCGAAGAACGTTGCCAGCGACAACGTCATCTCTTCCCGATGTCAATGGAACGACCCTGTCTTCCCACGACTCCACCGAGCGAGCACAGATTACAAGTAGGGGGATTTTTTTATTTTTTAATATATGAAATATATCATCGTTCTTCGACGTTTTTTTTGGTTGACGGTGACCAAATTGTTATCACCTAACACGGAGGGCGCGGGCCAAAAAAATGTGGCCCAACATCCCACCGTTGAACCTTTTTTGCGTTGATGATAGAGTGGGGCCGATAGGGCGCAGTGTCTTCGCACCATGCCAAAGGAAGGGTTGGGCATGCCCATGCGGGCCTCGGCGGATAGAAGAGGCACCGACAATTGGAGGTCGCGGCGGCAGCGGCGGTTGTGCACCGACTGTGTGGAGGTTCTGGCGGCCACTCAGGCCGCCCCGACCGAAGGACAAATGGCCGGTCCACTGGAGGAACTGTGGCACCCACATGCATCGCGTGGAGGTGGAGGACGTGGCCCGCATCCCCAGGCCGGTCGGACGAACCAAACCTGCAGGCAGCCTGGTGGCTGGGCTGGAGATCTGCGGCGCCTGCACGCACCTCGCGAAGGAGACTGTGGCCCCCATCTGCGGGCTGCTCGGCTGGGTGAACCGGTCGGCCGCCATACCGGCCGGGCTGGAAAAACATGGCGTCCGCAGGCGCTGCGGGGGAAGAACCATAGCCTGCATCCGCAGGTAGTGTGCGCTCGGCTGAACCGGCCGACTACGACTGACCGGCCAAGGGAGGAGGCGGCGCCGCTTGGCACCACCGGGCCAACCGGGAAGGCCCATAGTGCGGGCCGGGTCCGCAGGTGGGCCACACCCCACCGGGACGGGTGGACCCTCCAGCCTGGTCGGACCCGCCGAGCTGGGTCGGGCCGACCCACCAGCCCACTGGGCTTGACGGGTCGGGCCCGTCTTCTCATAAATGAGAATAACTCCTAGACCGCAAGTCAGATTGATGCACATTATATGGCATGGGGACACTTGTGATGAGGCGGTCCTTTTGCGATAATCTAAGTGAGTTTTGTATAAATTTGGAAAATGGCCAAGTTTGGATCGACCGTAAATCCTACCGGGCCCTTAGAACAGAAATGCCAATAACTCTCTGACTAGGAGTCTGATTGACGCGCCGTCTATCACGTTTCATTCCTTATGATGAGATGGAACTAAGGGATACATCAACTCAGGACTCAGTGACAATTGATGTATTGACACTTGGATCAAGAAGTGGACCCTCCCGGAATCGACCGTGCTGTGTGTGGGAACCCTTGGGCTGGCTGCGACTACGATGAAAAATTTACCGAAATCCTCCGTTGGTTCGATAGCAATAACTATTGAACTAAAATCCTCCATCGGTTCGAAAATGATGACTACTAAATCAGAATCCTCCATGGGTTCGACAGTGATGACTACTGTACCGGGATCCTCTGTGGGTCCGACAGTTCTGACTTCTGTTCCTGTATCCTGTGTGTGTCTGATAGAATAGCTGGTCCTATATCCTGTGTGGGTCCAACAGCTTAGCTGGTCCTGTATCCTGTGTGGGTCCGATAGATTAGATAAATCAGTGACTACATCTGATCAACTATATCGCTCTACGAAAGATGTATACCTGTGTGAGCTGAGTCAGGTCTTTCAACCATTATCATCATGGTGATCGACTTTACTTCCTTTGTGGACTGGGTTGTGTTTGGGCTCAGGAGTTGGAGTCGGACTGTGACTGGTAACTTTGGTATATGTATGGGCATATACCTAAGTAGGGTTTTGTGATACTTCGTGATTGTATTGTTCTACCGTGGTATATCCTTTGTGGATTCTAGGAGATGTTCGAGGGTCTCAAGGTCCCCTACTGAGTATTGTTATACTCACCCCTGCACGGGCTTCGGCAACTCCTTGTTGTGTTTTGTGCAGATGATGGACAACAGTGATTGAGGTTGAGGGTGATGGATGAAGGCTGCTCAGTGATGGACTAGACGAGACATACCATAGAGATGAGTTGTTCGAGTTCTGTACCTACCCTCCTGGTAGGATTTCCCGGTGGACGATCCAGGAGCTGGTTTCCCTTTTTTACTTGTACTTTTACTTTTTTTCAGTTGGGTTTGTATACTGGCCCACTAACTTTCATCACACCTTAATTTTCTATTTTATTACTTGTTGCCTCTACAGCTTGAATTCAGACAGTGTGTGTGTTATATGTTAAAAGGAAATGTCTTCCTTTTTTATCAGGTATTCTCCTTTGGTGTTAGTCGCCAGCCCCTGTCCTATGGATGGGGGGCTTGGGGTAGTCATGGAACGGGCCCTGATGATGGGTCGTGACAGCTTCCTTATTTATGAACATATAATGTTTATATATGAAATTTCTTATGTATATATATTAAGTGTTTTTGTCATCAAAATGGGGAGATTGTTAGGGAGAATATGTTGTTCCAATACACCTTTGTGTTATGTGTTCTTATGACCCATAAAATCCATACTTTTATTCTAAAAAGATTATACTCAGTGTTTCATAATATGTTTATATTGCAATGTGTGTCTAATGGTTAATTTAATGATATAAAAAATTATCTTATGATATTTTAAGATCATATTCAGTTTCCCAAAATCATAAAGTGTCTATGTATCTTGTACTATGTAAGACTTTATTTTATGAAGTATGACAGAGTTACTCAAGACTGATGCTTTAGTCTTAATGAAAACATGAAAGGATATGATCATCTAAAAATATTATTAATATCTATAATAAGATGAAGAATATAAATATTACATCATAGTAACACTTTATTTCATTCTATACAATTATATTACGATGTTTTGAAGTTAGATTATCTTATGAGGAAGAGTTACATTATCTTACAAATGTTATCATATGATGGACCTTAATTTCAATTGGTATCTTAAAAATTTATAGTATTTTAGAATGTTATGAATACTTTTATAATATCTTGATAAGTCACTTAAAGACATTAGAGAAAATTAAAAAAATATTATTCATTTAAGGAAATATTGTTCTAAAAAATACTATCCATGAGTAGAATAATCCGATGAATGAGAAACTTTCTATAATCACTTCTGCAAAAAAATTCCTATATTTTGAAATTTTGGTTTCATATCATAAATAATTTATCTTATCATGATAACATTGTAATATTGATCTACCATTATAATTATCAAGAACTATAATTTAAGTGAGATATAAAAGTCTAGTTAGCCTCTATAAAGATGAAAGAAAGATAGGAAAATAGTTCATTGAATTAAAGAAACAAGAAAAACACCATATCCCTATAAATAGTTGAATCCAAAAATTATTCATGTTTTTCTTATCAGTTCTATCAGCTGCACTAAATACCATCCTCAGCTATACCTTGGAGTCTATTTTTTATTGGGATGAATCTTCATATATTATCATTTTCTTCTTGGAACTTGTGTTTTAAACATTCCCCTCAAAGTTTATGTTCATTTTATCATGTTCACACTCAATGTAAGGGTATGATAAAGACCATGGAAATTACTTTTATAGGGAGATACTGGTAAAAATTTCTTCGACCATTTTATTAAGTGACAAATTGTTTTATCATCTAGGAACCACCAATAAAGGGGTAGTCTTAGTGAAAATACAAAAACATGCATAATAGAGTGTTTGAGGAGGGGACTGGAGGATTTTTATTCCCTAAACCACTAAAAATGCCTTTGTCTAGTTTTCTTACCATATGATTTCATATTTCCATTATAAATATCATTAAATAAATAATTGGACATTAATAATTTAAATTGTATGGTTAAATATTCAATAATGTTTTAGCAACTAAATTCACCCACTCTTTATTTATGCATTCATCCATTATCTTAGAAAATAATTATAATTATATATAATGAATCTCGAGTTCATAAGTATCAAATGTTGATGTCCAAAGATCCATATCCAAATTGTTATTATGGATGATAATAGAGAAGGTATTTCAATGTTTATAGCTTATATCTTAAATGGTTAGAAATATGGTTGTTGGAAATCAAACATGATCATTTATCAAAAAAATAAAGGCCCAAAATTCTATGTTTGAGTGGATAAGAAGTATGATATTTATATAAAAAAACATGAATCATGTGATTCTATAGCTGTATAAAATTATGACCTGAACTCTGATGTTATAAACTCCATAATTTGTGTGTTTGGACCAGGTCAGCTTAATAAAATCTCTCTATGTCAAAAAAATCATGAAATGGGTAGTTATTCAAATAATTTCCCTACACATTAGGAGAACATATCATAGTAAAGTAAAGGAGGAAGGGAAATCTTATTGAATTGCGATAGAATAATTTAATGTTCCAAAATATGTGGTAACATTTACATTGATTGAAAAATAAAATTTAGAGAATGATTTATTTGATTCTAGATCATCTATAACACCCATAAATTTTAAAATATGAACATCATATTCAATTTCAGATGTGACATGTAACACCAATCATATAAAGGAATGTTACATTCAGAGACTTTATTATATATTAAATATACTCTATAGTATTAAATTCAATCAATACTGAGTTAGATTCCAATACACACAACAATGACTTTATTTTATCGAATGTGTTACACATAAGATCAATTTTTAACAAATACTATCAATGTTTTTGTTTCAAATGACAATTATCTCTTGTAATTTAAATTGATGTTTATATATAGGATTATCTAACTAATAAAAATATATATTTGAATCCATTTCTGAACAATAAATTTTAATTTATAATAAAAACCAATTGAAGATAAAGAAAATGTTTTTGTAGAAAATAATTTTTATGCACCCGAAGGAGTGGTTTCCTAGTAAAATAAATTAATTACTATTAGTGAATGAACATAATGAAATTTATATATTATATATTCAGTAATTTTTTATATATTCAACCAATATATTTCATAGGTATTAGATAATAATAAATACAATTTTCTCCATAGAATCTATATTTCTCTAAAGTCGGTTTTGTCTCCCTTTAAGGGTGCACTGGTTTTAAAACTAAAATTTGAAACTTTAATAAATTTTATTTGAATAAATAAAAATAATTTTTCAAATTGAAATATTGAAATTATATTAGAATTAATTTTTTTAATTCCCTAAGAAGTTCCATTTTTTGATGAATAATGAAAAATATATAAAAAAAACTAAGGGACCATATTTCCATAAACATCAGTCTCTCCATGATCCAGACAAATTTTATTAAGATACCTAACATAAAAATAAACATAAGTATAAATTTTCAACAAATTTCACATACAAAAATGTTTCCTTTAAGACATACATATAAAAACTGGCATCGTGTTCATTCCTCGATGATCTAAAGTTACAAGCTCCATGATATAATTTTTCAAAAGGGATATATTCATTTCATGCCTAGAAACCATATATTCAATTGTAATCTCATAATATTCCAAAAATAATTTTCAATTTACTAAAAATATATCAATATTACTAGAATTTTTATCTGATGTAATGAAATTTTTTATTTTTTATATACTGTATGTCATTACCTTTAATATATTCCTTTAAAAAATTGATAAATATATAAACATTAAAATGTTCAAACATATTTAATGAAAAAATTTAATAGAAGATAAAATATACACATACCACTACAGTAGTATATCGAACAATTCTAGATGGCCAAACTAAAAAATTGGTTGATACTTTGTACAACTGTACTCACCTTATCTGTAGGTTATGATACTCCAGCTGATCTATGTATAATATCTTGTAAAGTGTACCAATCATTATCTATCACTATCTGTTGACAATAAATGGTATCTACACCATAAAATATCATCCAATATGAAACAATATGATGTTGGGTATCATCAGAATATAACTCAAAATTGCAAGGAATTTGTATAGGTGGGGTGTAGGGGTAGGATAAGAATGAGAGGGGTTTGTAGGTGGAGGTGGAGGAGTGGTAGTTGATAACGTATTAGGGGTAGTTGGTACTTGAGTCTGAAGCCGTGATTGCATTTCTTAAAACATTGACTATACCAATGACCTGATCATATCCTCCCTTGTCACATGAATATCCTTAACTTTATCTTCAAAATATTTTGTTTTTTATATACATCTTCCATTGAATAAAATGCATAATGTGGAAACAATATTCTCACAAATACTCTTATCAGGTATCCTAGTACATGAACCAAGTGTTCGAGATTTCCCAATTCTGTAGCCAAAATATCCATCCTACCCCCATATAAATAGACCCCTTGTGTGATATGCTCCTCAAGATAATAATATATGAAAGATTTGAAAAAACATTTAATGAATCACAATATATAATGAATTGAATTAACATAAATAAATAAATAAACTAAACATCTTAAAATCCTCTTAGCATGGACCCTTGACTCTTCTTTAAGATATTGGTTTTTTTATGACCTGAGCCCTCTTACATTTTTCATGTTTATTTAGGTGGGATGAACAAGAAACCTCTGCAGAACCTAAAGACTTACCTCTAAATTTTTAAAATATTTCAACCATCATCTAATATTCCAAAAAACAATACCCTCCCCTAGAGAATGTAGGGGTTATACATTTCTATATTAGATCTACTAAAGCATCATCCTCGATTTTTGTAAATTAAGAATAAATAAATCATTAATAAATCATTAATAAGATTATTAATATTAAAAAATCTTAAAGGTAACATTTCACATACCAAAATCACATTTCATCTTCTAAATTCTAAAACTTACTACATTGTATCTTCATCTATAAAGAGATATATATCACATGGATTATGATATTTACTATTCCCACAGATGAAATCTGATACGGGGGTTGATTTAAATTACCTCCATCTCATAGCATCCAATGATAAACCTTTACACCAGACTTCTCAAGTATCAGGTATATCATATATTATCTGATAATAAGGGGGACAACATATATTACTATAAAAGTTTCAAGATATGTAAAACAATAACAAAATAACATACCAAAATGGTCTCCCACATGTGATATAGTGTCAATTTGTCAACCCTTATCCAACCATCAATCTAAATAATGAATTTTCTTTTAGCCCAAACTTATATTAAAGTATTTAATTATTTTGAAATTAGACCGCTTAGAAAATCATTATAATAAAATTATACCATTATCATGTGGTCCTAGAAATAAGAAAATAACAATTTTGGTAAATGTGGTCTACCATATTTACCAACCCCGAACTCTTATTTGGCCATGTGATAGTAAATGTTAGTTTTAAAGAATGATGTGGCTCATCAATGTGTGAATGTATACATTCCTCCCTAGAGGTATGAGAAAAATAATAAATATAAGTATATGATGGATGAATTGATTGATATGTTATTATCCAACAAATCAAAGCAATAAACAATTAGTAAAAAATATACAAATTCAACAATTACGTAGTAATGTAAATAAAAAAAGTAATCAAACAAAAATGTAAACTAAACTAAACATAACACATTTTTATTCATATATGTGGTGTTTTAAAAAATGGAAAAAAATATTCCTATATTAAATGAAATATTAACAAATAAAGACAAATCCAAAAATGATATGTGCAAAGTAATAATTCTCCAACATAAAAAATATCTTTTTACACCAAAAAGAATATTTTTTGAATCTACTGTTATATAATATTTTTGTTTTTATAACATATTTTATTTAAAATAATTTTTTTCAACAAAAATAATTAATAGAAAAGTTGCATAAGGGTAGACATGGTAAAATACATAAAACTAAACTAATATAAAATAATAATTTAAATTATTAGTTATAATATGTGTTTTATTATAAAAAATAAAATAAAATATCTATAATTTTATGAAATTTATATTAAATAGAAAATAAACATATATTACCTATACAATTAAGAATGTGAAAAGGGGTAGTTTTTAAAAAATTCCATCATCATGATCGTTACGTATGTCACAAACCATGTGTATGATTTGATCATCAATATTATCTTTTAATCATTCCATAGAAGTAGGGATCTTACATAAATCAGCATATTCATCAAGTTTATCATCACCATCACAATTTTTATTCACTGTAAAAAACCACTACATATTGGAGTGTTAAAGAACATAGAAAATTTGTTTTCCATGTGGTTCCATTATTAAAGGATCAGTTGGGTATTACAATCTATTTAGATTAACTAGTATCATAAGAAATCCATTGTGTATAACATTATTTTTAACGATAAACCATTTATATTTTAACACTAGGACTTTAAATTTAATGTAATAAACTTCTCATATATCATTAATGAATCCATAATATACACTTGATGCTGAAATTCTGATTATCTCTTTAGTAATAGAAAAATGAATTACTTTTGATAACAATAATACACTATTATACTAAACTGCACTTCTATGGTCCTGATCCTATTTTTGAAAGTTATAACTATAATGTTATACCTGAACCATTTTATAAAATTTATTCTTAAACCACCCAGTAAACATCTCAATGTTTCCAATTCATCTGATCTACCATGAATGCTCTCTTTAAACCATGGAAATATATCTCATTATGAAAGTTCAAAATACACATATATTTATGAATTTTATAACATAGTTTAAACACATTAATATAAAATTTTATATATGTATAAACATCATTTATGTTACTCATGAATTATAAATGTACATTTTTTCACCTTTCAAAAATTTGACTTTCTAGCCCTGGTTCTCCTTTCACCCATAATTAAATTGTTCATGGTCAGATGTATTACAACCAATGTGCGCCCCATAAAAAATATCTTTTAGAAAAGTCCAAAACCTCCTCAGGAATATAATTCTCGATATTGAAGGCTTCAGGTCGATATGGATTCTTAACATACCCCTTTTATATCTTCATATACCATTAAAAAGGATACATAAAACATAGATATACATGTATGAAAAGATTTATTTCTCACACAAAATGAAGCATTAAATGCACCATAATATCAAAAAATATAGAGTAATATAAACTTCTAATAAAAAAATTATAGAAATCATTTTGTTCTCTAAATTTTCAAAAGTATTACTATCAGTCACCTTATTGCAAATTAAAATGAAAAAATAATACACCTTCATGATTTTCATTAGGACATGAAGTAAATATTCCATGTAATTAAACTAGTATGAGTTATCTAATCATGATGCGGAAATCCCAATATATCATAAAATTCAACTTTAAATCCCATAATGTTACAAATTTTTTACATTTTAGGAATAACCTTGTGGAAATTTGTTATCATAAAGACAATTGAAAAAAATATAATTTCTCTCTCTTTGATAATTTATGAAAAGTAGGTGGTTGTAATGTTCACCTTCTACCAGAAGTGGGAGCTAACACCAATCAAACCCCCATTACGAGTAAGTTCAATATTTCATTCAAATCGTCTGTAGTCTTTTGTTTGATATTAGAAAACATTCCAATAAATTTATCACATATATTCTTATCCATTACTTGGACATAAATGTTATGTTTTACCTCATGATATCTCAAATATGGTAGCTTAAATAATATTTACATTTTATTCTAAAAATATCAGTCATTCCCATATTGATATTCCTTTTCAAATATCACATCAATGTTTTTAGTTCATGTTAATCAATATTTAAACCATCTATAAATCTATAAATTACGTACAAACTAGATACCATGGTTTTTCTACATCCCTATATAGATTATTAGTTTTTGGTTATTTTTCAATTTCCTTTACTTCAATATCTTGAACGATTTCTTGAATTTGATCAGAGTAATCATATTACAAAGAATCATCATCAATTGGTCCAGAATTCTTCTGAGTTTCACCTTGTGAAATCCAAGGGTTGTTATTCAGATAATGAAAATGGAAAAATAAATGATCTTTAATCTCACTTGTTTTTAACTTATTTTTATTTAGACATCTCAAATAAATAAAGTAAAACATGTCATTTTGGGAACATTTAATTTAGAAGATTCTAAAAAATCATCAACACCTTCCTCATATTCATCACTTATTTGAAGTGTCCTAATCTTACATTGACTCGTTATTATATATAACAAACATAAAAAATGAATATATTTTCAACATGATATACTTATTATAATAGTGAGTAATAGGGGTAAATAATATATTATTTCAAAAATAATAAATAAGATTCACTTGCGATAAAATTCATCAGTAAAATGTTTCTATGATTTTCAATAATAGTGAATATAGTGATAAAAATTATAATAATATTGGAGTTGAAATTGAATCATATTTGAAATTATTATACACTAATCAAATAGAAAATAATGAGCGAATTTATGATCAAAAATAGATCTACAGGATATGATGCATTCCACATAGTGGTATATATAAATCAATGCCTAACTATAGTAAATGAAGAAGGTGAAACAAGATTCTAGATGAGAGTTTTTATTTTTGAATGAACAATGATGAGATCAACAAAATTTAATGGTTAATAAAGATAATAATGTGAGATTTATGTCCTTGGAATAAAAGAAATCAACAATTAGGGATACCCTACCATTGAATGAATAAAAAAGAGGTTCGATGTGCGAGTATTACTTGAGAGATGAGCAAATTAAATGAGAAATAACAAGCCGATGAAAATGGGGTTGTATGAATATGGAAATCTGAGATTGGAGTGCACCGTATCGTAGAAAATAGGTACATGTCTTCTATGTAAGTGAAATGATTTTGCATTCAAAAAAATAAATAACCCTGAAATGATTTAAACAGATAAATCATAAAATTTTAAATTCTATAGAACATCAATTATTATATAAATGACTATAAAAATATATATTTTTAAATTTTTTATATGATAACCGATGTGAAAAAATGGTTTTTCTCCTTTTTAAATTCCTTTTATTATATATCTGACTTGAAAAGGTATCTTTTCATTTTGGTTATTATATAACTGATGTGATAAAGAGAGAAGACCACATTATCACATTAGTTATATAATTACTGAAATGATAAAGTGACATATCTGTCTTTTTCACATCTATTATAGAATGACCGATGTGATAAATCTATTGGAATAAATTCTTTTTTTATTAGTGACTGATAAACTACACTTTAAACTTAAGAGGTCAAATTTCTAATAAAAATATCACTAAACCACTGGATGGACATATTTAGACTTTATCCCTTATTTTATCAAGTTTTCCCTTTTATTGGATCCACATTACATGGAAAAAAATTTGGTGTAATTCTCCATTTTCACAAATTACAAGAGTACCACTCCCCCACAAATAAAAGGACACCCCCTATTATCTCAACTTCACACCTTCAAACCACTTTGGCTGAGACAATAACTGACCAAATAATTCCCCAAAATTTCCCCCTCATCCTAGAGGCAAAATATTTGGTAAAATTCCAACATATGAATGAATTTGTGCAATCCCAAGGGGGACACTAGAAGAAGAGATAACATTCTTCTCAGTATTTTTATTTTTTTTCCTTCTCCACCCCCTTAAACTATTATTATAACATGAATATATATTATAATTATTATATTAAATATAATTTAATTTTTTTATTTCAAGTGTACAATTTAAAACATCACACACTTCCATTATATGGGTTATGAAATCATCATTTGTTTGTACAACGGACTTCCGCCTCGCAAACCGGTGTGATCCGTTCTTCCGTTACAGCCTTTCATGGATGATAATAATGATGTATTTATAGTATATAAATAATATATAGGATATTTATAATCTTATTATGATTCTTTAATTAATATATCACACATACCATCTTGATTTCCATTTTGTGTGAATATGATAACATTGATCATGTGTACGACAGACTACCACCTCTTGAAATAATGCGATTCATTAACACTTTATATGGAATGTATTATGATTTTTTTAATAGAAATATGTGAAAAATATGAAATTATAATGATAATTTAATAATATATATATATATATATATCATTTTCATTTATTTTTTTAATATGATAAGAAAATCAATACAACGCTCATGCAAACGTACGGTCTATCATCTTCATGAGTAGCGTATTTTATTTATTGTCACCATTTTTTTTGAATTACATTAAATTTACATATATAAGGAATATTTATGAAATTTATATCATTTTATATATTATATATATGTTTAAATCATGATCAAAGAAATATGAATTAAAAAATAAGTCAAAACCTAAATGAAAAACAAGGCAATTAACACCCAGAATAAAGAGAATAATGAACGATTATAACTAAAATGGGATCTTATGTTTTAAAAGGATAAGATAAGATATTATAAATATTAATATGGATATTTTATTAGTTAATAAAACTATTATTCTTTTTAGGTTGGAGTTTAAAAATAGTTCAACCAAAAGGAAGTGTGATGTGAGGGATTTCGTCTCAATTTCATTTCATTGAGTTATATTTTATAGTTATGCACACAATTAATTTTTTATGGTGTATATAATTCCCATTGAAATTTATTTTCTGGAATAAATCATTAATCTAGTTATTTTTAATTTTTAATTTCAATTATTAAAAATATAATAATTTTAATTAAATGTCACCCAGTGGTAATGAATTGCATAAATCAATTCCTCTTCATTGGGTAATATTGCATCCTCATTGTCAATAATATTATAATATTATTTGTGTAATTTCATTTGAATATCCATTTTTTAGTTCCACTTGTTTTATGTGTTTTTAATGTTGATACACATAATTAATTCATCGCATGATTCTCAAATCAACATTATAAAATTTAAAAGATTTTACTTCGCAATTTCATTTTTTTCCAGATTTTTTAAACTTGGATTTACAATGAAGAAAATTTTTTGATCATTCATTAATAAACCATTTAATTTTATTCATATATGGTAATTCATGATTATTTTAAATTAATAGTACTATTTTCCCACTCTTTGGTACATAAAATATTTTATAAAATGATTTAATGAAAACCTGAATTCAATTCCCTCTTTAGTCAGAAACCTATTTTCTACAAAAAAACATGTTTTCTAAAAATTTAATAAAATATTTCTAAACAATTAAAATTTAATTATTCAATAAAGTTTTACCCATTTTAAAATTTTTCATATGGAATATTGTTTTTCGGAACAATGAACTTTTCAATCATTTTTATAATAAAAAAAGAATGTTCTTTTTACCTTTTTTAACATGTACGGAATTACATTCCACCATTTATTTTACTATTTCTTTACAATTCTAAATGGTGAGTTTTTTATGAATTTTTTTTGAAATATGATTTTCAAATAAAATTATTTTCAAAATTTTTCATGTTTTAAAAAGTGTCTTTCATAATGAAAAGGATATTTTCCTCAAGAATATTTTTAAAGATATATTTTTTATTTCATCAATGAGAAAACCCTTATTCTTAAGGAAATGGGTATATATTATTTTAAAAACATCATTATTATTTATTTAGATGTATTATGATTATTTTTAACAAGGAATGTTTTGAAATTCACATCCTTGAATCATTTTCAAAATCATGAACTTCCCCTTGAGTCATTCACTTCCCTATGATCATTGAACATTAAATTTCCCCTAAAAATTCCTTTAAATTATCATGAATATTATATTTACTAAATTTTATATCATTTATACATATGGTCCCCACATTGAAATGAATTTTATTATCTATAGAAATATTGATAAATCAGTATCCTTTATTCAATACAAATATTTGATATGGAAAATTGTTTATAAATAAAATTGATTATCAAATATATGAGGAATGGTTTTATTATACAATGACACACATTGTAGAACATTTAAAGTAAACCCCTTTATGAATCATTAGTCTCATTAGATGAATAATCAATAAAAAATTTATGGGTTTTTACCCAGTATGTTTTCAAAATGTATTGTGAAAGGTATTGATAGAAAAGGTTCCACATACCTAGGAGACATGGAAGGAAATAATTAAGCCTTTCCTATATTCAAATTTATTTTATGATTATCCATGAATTTTCCACTATGAAAAAATATATGGATGAATTTTATACATATATTATTTATCAAATAAAATGTATATTTTGTTATTTATCTTACCATATGTAATCTGCCTTATCTTGTTATTTTTTGGCATTTTTTTAGTTATTTACCTTTACATATTGATTATGTATTATCTTGTTATTTATATGAAATTTTTGTTCATTTATCAACATTTCCATGTTTATTATGTTTATTGAGTCATGGTATATTTTTTTGTACTTGACTCTTACTATGAAATTTTGTTCGCCATCATTTTTTTCCTTTCCCCAGGTCATTAAGATTAGATATTAGAATATGTTTTAAATAATGTAGTTTAATAAGATTTATTTTTATTATGATTTATTTCTCAATTATAATATAAAATGGGGACCGTGTGTATAATATTATTTTCAAAAACTTCTAAACTATTCATAATGTTGGGATTTGAATCTTTTATAAATTCCAATGTAATAATGTAATGCATGAGATTTGGGATACTAGGGTCAGGGTTGTTACCACTTGTATTGGGGATTTTTTTTAAACATGGGGGATAGAATTTGGAAAATAATATTAAGGAACATAACTCTATGATTTAATTTAATGAAAAGTAGATGAGAACATCTGAATGTTTAGTTAAGGTTGAGTTTGTGTAGGTCTTCCAAGAAATACATTATCGCTAGTATTAAACAAGTGTTCTTGGTTCTGGAAAAGATATAGCTAAGGGAAATAACATTAAAAAGGGTGTTTCATGTTTGACTTGAGCATTACCTATTACAATACAATGTTTATACTACACACTTAGTGTAATGATTTTGGGGGGAATTTTTAGGATGATTCACAATTTCATTAGAAACCATTATTATGGATTTGAAGGTAATGATATCCCAACAAAACAATGTTTATGATTATGTGATTTGTTAAGGAACAATTTTGAAATTTATGATAAGTATTTCACTAGTTTTGAGTTTAATTAATATATTATGTAATTTAATGTTTTAATCTTTGTATGTAATTGTTTATAAACTGCACTGGGAAGGAATATGTATATCAATACTCATGGACAATGTAGTGGTTTCTATGCAAAGAAATATGATTTAGCAAGTATTATAACTAATAATGTTTTGGATATACTATGGAATAATAATAATGTTATGAAAATTAACCTTTCCCGAAGGGATAATGCTATTCCAGAATAAGATTCTCTGATGTTGGATCACCTTAGGTGACAGAGGCACCCATAATTTTGTGGGACTATAGATTCAACGACAGATGATAGATGGATTAGGTCTTCGGAGAATATATTTATGGCATTGATATGTGATGAAAAGGAAATGGATAAACATATATTTTATTTTTTCAATGAATATACTACTTATTGATAGTTGTTTATCCAGAATACTTGGGAGGAAGAGAAAAAGAACTCATGGAATCAAATGATTTTAAAGAGAAATTATTTGACAAAATTTTCCCTCATGAGAAATAAACTGAGCTGAGTAGAATGTTCCTTATCATTAAACAAAATAAACAAATAATGTTTTTAAGAGTATAAATTTAACCTTTTAAGGGTAGCTAGGTATTTTAATTATTACATACATAACATGGAGTTCATAATTAATCACTTCTTTGAAGGGATAAGGACAAGTCTGCAAAGGGAACTCATCTCTTAAAAAAATTTCTTTATATGATGAATTAGTTTTATGCACAATCAAGATAGTGACATAAATCTATAAGTATTGTTTATTTAATGTGAAGAAATATAAGAAAATCATGGAATTGAAAAAAGGATAAATATATGAAGGAAAATAAGTATATTAACACATGTGATAACTATAGAAAGAATCGCCATGGGAAAAGCTTGAATATAATGGGTGTTTGTTAAAAGTTTCAAGAAAATGGTCCCCAGATAGAATAATTCCAATGTAATAAATAAAACAAACCTAATAATTGTTTAAACTGTAATGAGGTGGGTCCTTATACAAATTAATCTCCCAAGAATCAAGGTAATATACCTTAGAAGAAGCCAATAAATCAAGTCCCAGATTATACCATTGATACAACTGATGTAGAATTATTTATTATGGTTATATATTTTATCCATCCAATAGGTTGTAAAATTATATTATTGATAATATTATTCTTATACAAATTATGAAATGTACAAGTATTTTATTGAAATACTATTTCTTAAAGGATGTATTTAATGGTACTAAGAAAAATGATTCAGTGGAAAGTTGAAATTGTTGAAAAACACATGATTAATGGTGTAATGGATAATATTTTTTTATTGTTTTTAAATTATATATGGGTTAATTTTGATACCATGTACTAATATAGTGTGCAATTATGAGTCATGGTGTGCCTGGAACAAATTCTTGAAATATATTAAAATATTAAATAGCACGAGTGTGAGGTTTCCAAGAAAATTGGAATAATTTCAAAATGGGTACTCAAATCCGAAATTCGAGGAAATAATTGAGCTCAAAAAATAATCTTTACCCTCGGTGTTTCCTAATATTGTTCGGCATGGGTTGATTATGGAATATCGTGAAAGACACATAAATTAATAAAATAAACTAAGAAAATTTATTTTATTTTGTTGACATAGAAACAAATCAATTTTCTCATTAAAATTATCCCTATGAAAGAGATCCAGGGTTAGCCTCATAACCCTGGAATCCTCTGGAGTCATTAGAGAGAGGGATCTAAAGAAATATCTCAACCAGATGAGGAAAAAACCTCAAATCGGCAATCTACGAACACCAATATTGATGCATCTCACTAATGACAATGAATTTGTGATCTTTATTCTATAGAAATTGATCTGAATTGAGGTTGGATTAATTATTTTGATTTCCTTTCCTCGTTCCTGATTACTATGATGAATGATGACTAATTCAAAAATAGATTAGCTCACGGATCGATCATATTTGTGGGATATTTTATTTTGAAAGAATTATCGAGAGTTCATTCTTTGGGTTTTTTGGAGTTATTATCATTATTTTAGGTAAGAACCAAGATAAAAAAACTAAGATCAAGGTTCATCCGTCTTGATTTTTTGTGTTTTCACCCCCAATTTAGGCATTATTCTTCAAACATTTTTCGTTCTTCCCCATTCATGAAACCCTTTGAAAAAAATCAGGTTCTACACCTTCAATTATAGGTACAATGATCTAAAACTTTAGATCTGGCCATTGGGAAGACCAATCAAAGTTGCGATGGTGGGAAAAGCAGTGGATCAAATTACTGTGGTTTCAAAGTTCACTTTCATCGGTGGTAATAAATAATGGTTACGATGGAATATTATTAGCTGATTGAAGGGTTGAATCCCATCGATTCATTGTTAGAGTGATAAAGAACGTTTGGATCTAGAGTTTCAAGGTTAAATGAACACCCAAATAGAATTTGGGAGATCTATGGATTGAGTAGGAAGAAAAAGATTGGTTTTTGGAAAAACCATATCCACACAGTGTGTAGTCCAAGGCTACATGGTGTGTAATGCCCCATGGATGACCTTGGCATGTACATGGGATGTACACATAAATTGGGTGGAGTACACGGGTAGCCTATAGGGCATATACTCCTCACAAATCTTGGTTTGTACTAGTCACACAGACTACCCCATGTACTAGTACATATGCAGGGATACACTGGTTGATGCCAGGTACTGGCACATGGCCAGAGTACATGGGAATACCCCAGATGGAAGGACAAAGCATGTGAACTTTTTTACATGACATATAACCCACTTCTAATCAACACGGTTTGAATGACATAGGTTGTTGGACACAGGGAGTGCCTGAGGTCTAGGGACATAGTGTGTGACCCTACTACTCATCGTGTACCCCTTTTTACATGGCGTGATATTTTTCTCCTCTGTATATAGGGAATGTTTTGATAGGTTTTTTATCTTTATTATTTCCCAAAATTTTGGTACTGAGTGTTTCTTAATCCTAGGACCACAATCACTTCAGTAGGACTTCCTAGGTAGTGTTATTGGAATCCCCCTGAGATTCCTAGAGTGGGATCCCCTATTCAACATTATGCCCTATGTGGAGTTCTTGGCATAAATGTGACCAACACTATGTTTGCGAAAAACCTCTACATAGCATGTTAATACCAAATCTATTGTGGGTAAGATGTAACAGGACCTTCAGTGTCATTTTTGGTGGCCAACAAAGAAGAATGAAGTTTTAGAGTTTGTTTCTTAATGTCTTAATTATCAGTAGTGATGGTATAACACTAGGTTCTAGGAAGTTTAGATCAACCCCTTGAGGTTCTGTAATGGAATTTGAAATGGATATGAATAGACTTCTTGATAGGTTTACCACATTCATCCAGGGGAAAGGATTCCCTCTGGGTAATCATAGACTGACTCCTGAATTCAACCCATATCCTCTCTATCTGTGTACAGAGTTCAATAGAGAGATTGAGGCACATCTACATGCTAGAGATAGTTTAACTCCATGGAGTTACATTTAAGATTTTTTTGGATTATGATGATCACTTAACATCCTGGTTGTGGAAGGGATTGCAGGAGGCATTAGGGACCTAGTTTTACTTGACCATAGTGTTTCTCCCACAAAATAGTGGCAAGAATGAATGGAACATTTAAATTTTGTAGTACATGATATAATCTAACATTTTGGGTTTCAATCATAGTTGAGAAGATCACCTAAAACTAGTGGAGTTTTCAGTCAAAAAAAGATACCATTCCACAATTGGTATGGAACAATTAGACACATTGTACGAGACCTTGTAGGACACCACATTACTGTAAAGATGTTTGAGAGTTTGCACTCATGGTCCTAGAGTTGGTTTGAGCTACTACGGAGAAAGTTAAGATCATATATGAGTAGATGAAGACTAGACAAAGCCATCATAAGTCTTATGATGATAGGCGACATAGGCCTTTGAAGTTCAAGAAATGAGACCATATGTTCCTATGAGTTTCACCTAGACATGGATTGCAGAAATGTGGTTGGGGAGGTAAGATATCTTTGAGCTCCATCAGCCCAATTCAGATAATGTATATATTTGACGATGTGGTGAACCTCTTTGCTCTACCTTTGTAGTTAGACTGGGTAAACAGTGTCTTCCACATTTCACAAATGAGGAGGTACGTGCTTGACCCATCACACATCATCGACTGAGATGATATGGATATTGAGGATGGAGAGAATTGTGAAGTGTACTCAGTAAATATTGAGGATAACAGTTAAAGGATTATTTTTGGGTGATTGATTCCATTGGGGTGTGTCCTGTGGTTGCACAAGAATCTCCCTGAGAGAACTTGTGAGTGGGATTCATAAATTTGTGTCTGGTACCAACATATTTTTTAGTAGACTTTGTTTTCGATTTCTATGGATATAAAGCCCAAAGGTAGAGAGAATTTAATGATTTGAGTTTCCTGTGTATTATTTTTAAATATTATATGGATTAATTTTATGACCTTGCACAAAGTCGATGTGTGATTCGGAGGATTGATGTTCCTGGAACCAATGTTTGAAATATATTAAAATATTAAATAGCACGCGAATATTATTTTCATAAAAAAGAGGAATAAATTATAAATAGGTTCCTAGATCAGAAATATTATGGAAATAATAAGGTTAATAGTGGATTTATGGTGGGCATGGAATAACATTGTTCAGTAGAGGTTGATTTTAGAAAGTCACCATAGAAGATTTAATGAATAAAATAAATTGAGAAATTTTATTTTTTTATGCAGTAATATAGTGAGTTTCTATATAAATGTATCCCCATTATAGAGATCCAGTGTTATCCACATAAAGATGAAATCTTCTAAAGACATTATATAGAGAGATCTAGAGAATTATCTCAAGAAGGCAATGATGAAACTTTGAAAAAATGATCGAAGAACACTGATCATGACAGATCTCACCAATGAAAATGGCATGATGGCCGTTCTTCATCAACGAGTGAACCAAATCAAGGTAGGATTTGTTATTTTGATTTCATTTCAATTTTTTGGATTTCTATGATTATCACAGACTAATCCACAAACATATTATCCCACATATAAATTGTACTTGCAGGATGGGTTATTTTGCTGGATTTATCAGGAGATTATTATTGAGATTGGTTGGATTTGTTACCATTATAACCAAGACCGATATGGACATTGATCGAGGTTAATACCTCATTATTTTTTGTTCATTTCTTACCAAATTCTAACATTATTTGGAACATGTTCTTCATTCTTCCTTGTTCTTTGATACCCTTTGAGAAAAATCAATCTTTACGCATTCGATTCTTGGCGTAATGATCTGAAACAATAGATCCTGCATCGGGATGACCGAATGGAGGAGAAATGGTGGGCATGGAAGAAGGTCAAATGATAGTGGGTTCCGATTTCACATTCATCAGCAGTAATGAAGAATGGATTTGATTGCATTTTATGAGGAGATCGATGGTCTGAATCCCATCGATTCGGTGTTATTGTGGAAAAATGCGCTTGGATTTGGAGTTTCAAGGTGAAACAAACACCTAAAAAGAATCTTAGAGGTCGATGATACGAGTAAGAGGAAGAAGATAGGATTCTTTAGTAACTATATCCAAATAGCTTTTAGTCCTTGATTACACAGTGTGTAGTACAAATTTTACGAACTCGATGGGTATATAGAAAATACATGGACACAGGGTGGAGTACATGGGATATCTACACAATGTGTAATATGCCCCACATCCTGTCTTATACTGGTTTCATGGACTACCCAAATTAATGGTACATAGGTAGGGATACATAGGTTTATTTCATGTACTAGAACACAGACAAAGTAAACAAGTGGATCCCAGATGGAAGGACATAATGTGTGACTTTTTCTATAAGTTGTGTACCCATACTCTACACAACATTATTGGAATGACGTATGTCATTTTACACAGGTAGTACCCGATATCAAGGGACATGGAGTATGACCCTAAAACAAAAAGTGTACACCTTTCTACTTGTATTGATATTCTAAACCTCAATATCATGGACATTATTCATTAGGTTTTGTTACATTTATTTATTCCATGAAGGTTGGTACGGTTCGTTTCTTACTCATAGGAACACAATCCCTTATGTAGGACTTCATGGATAGAGTTGTTTAAATCCCCCTAAGGCACATAGAGTGGTATCCTCTATTCATATTCGTGCCCTAGGTAGATTTCCTAGCATCTATGAGACCAAAAATACATGGGCATAGAAACTCTACAAAGAATGTTAATACAGATTGAGTTGTTGGTATCACCCCATGACCCTTATTGTGATTGTCATCTAATATATCAAATATATATTTAGAAATATCCGTGTATATTTCTTATGAAGAGACCTGACAATAAGTACAACATGGATAAACATCAACAGTGCTAGCAAACATAGGAGTGTGTTCTCTCAGATGAGTGCTTTGGGGAATCTCTGAGCTGAAATCCTAATGTTGGTATATAATGGTTGTGACTTACCTATGGAATGTTCATATTAGTTGAGAATATCTGGATATTCTTTTTATAAACTCTATTTTCATATAATTTTATAGATATGACTATAATTTCGTGTTTAATTTTGCAATATGGTTTTAGGGTGTACTACTGAGTATTTATATAGTCATTCTTGCACGAGCTTTGACGATACGTGTCATGTCTTAGGTAGATGATCAATCATTTGATAGATTCCTAGGTAGACCCAAACAAAATAGTGATTTGTGGAGACATGGTAAGCTGAGGGGTATTCCTACTACTACATGCAGTAGTCCTAATACCTTTTTATTACTAGATGCACTTGTGGTTACATACACTATTTTTGTGGAGCTTGTATTTGGATTTTTTTACTTTACTTTACTCTCTATCGTACACTAGTTGTGGGATATATTTGCATGCATTAATTGGTTACAAAGTGGTGTTTACATTTTAGCATTTTGTGGGTTTGGAGGTCTGTGTTTGCATATAGGTACATAGGAAATACCTCCCGTGTTAGTGATATTCCTACTCAGTGATAGTAACTAGCCCCCAGCCAATTGGAGGCCAGCTTGGGGAGTCATGGCACATGAACCACTGCGATTAGTAATGAAAGATGGATAGATAAACCCTAATATGTTATTGATATATAGATAATTAAATTGTAATAAAGAGATGTTAGATTTGGGTAAGGTGAGTTGGATAATAATTATTACCTTGGAACTAACTGATTGTAACATCACATGATTTTATAAAATATCATAAAAAAATTAATTTTAATTCATTGATATCTTTTGTTACATGTAATTCAAAGTTTAAATTTAACTATAAACAACACTAAGATTATCATTTATTGAACATAAAATCAAATTTCATCGAAAACATGTGCTACACGCAAGACCGAGTCTTATGGGACAATAATATATAATTAATATTATTATTTAACATGATATTTATAACTAAGATGCTGGAATAGAATTAATGAATAATATTAACTAAATTATATCAATACTTTTTACACATTTTTATAGAAATAATTCATTTGTTACTAATTAATTACAAATGGAAATAAAAAAATGAATATAAAAATATATATAAGAACTTTTATTATGAACCGAAATGAATTTTATCAAAATTATAATGTAAAAATTTTCTTAGGGTTAACTTTTTTTATATTTCCTAGAAGTTTCATTTTTTGAAAAATAGTAAAAAATACCAAATATTAATTACAAACTGACTTTTCATCAAAATAATTTATAATGTTAAAATATATTTTTAATTGGTTATAAATTAAAATTAGATAATTTATACATCTATTATTCCAATTTATCTCATTATTATGATTTTCTTATTGAATTCAGAACTAAAAACTTTTCAAACGTTTTAATATCTTCACTTTAAAAACTTTTTTTCTCATCATGTACGCAAAACTAATTATAAATTAATATTTTAATCTTATGTGATTTTAATTTAGAAAAATTGATTCCATATTCTTAATATAATAATTTATATTGTATAATAGGGTTAAATAAAATTTTTACAGAACTGATTAGTGGAAATTATTCAAATTAATCATAGTGATTAATTTAAAAATTGTGATTTCTATGTGACTGAAAATTAATATTAAGGGAACATATAACCTAAAAACTGGATAATAACCTATTTTATAGAAATATTTTGATCTTATACATTATATAATCTAGTTAGGTTCATTATTGGAGCCAATTTACTTCGGGAAATTGTCAATAGAATTCCCTCTTTCAAAAGTTTGGATGTTTTCAACTCACCATG
This sequence comes from Viscum album, assembly GCA_963277665.1. Taxonomy (NCBI): domain Eukaryota; kingdom Viridiplantae; phylum Streptophyta; class Magnoliopsida; order Santalales; family Viscaceae; genus Viscum; species Viscum album. Next base: position 1,397,152,199 of record OY728121.1, on the reverse strand, counting down.
CTTATAAAATGCCTCCCAATCTCCTCCTCTCTTCACACCTATCAATCCATTTATATCAATAAATAACTAAATCAATAATTCCTTGTCTTCCATTATATTATCCTAGAATCATTAATTTGTGATGAAATACAACAAAGGACTTCCTTTGGTGTGAACAAAACTGAGTATCCTGAAGTAGAGGTAACGTTCATCAACATGTGTTTTTGTTTTAATTCATTATCCACCCAATTTAATTCTATTTATACCATGTTTATAAAATAAAATATGTATAAAAAATATTTTAATATTTATTTTCTATTAAATTAATGATTTACATCCACTCACACTTCCATCAAATGGACTACAAAATCATCATTCGTTTGTACGGAAGACTATTGCCACGCGAAACAATGTCCTACGTTTTCCATTTACAGCTCTCAAGGTTCATAATAATTATATAAATAATGTTTATATATTATATTTATTATATTTATAACATAATTAGTCCTCTGGATTAATTATATTATAAACACCCTTTTTATAATTGTTATCTTATTGGATATGATAACGTCACTCGTGTGTACGAAAGACTACTACCTCATGAAGTGATGTGAAGCATTTTTCACTAATGTGTTATATAGAACGTAATAAGGGTAAATATAATTAATATATATGATAATTATTAAATCATTTTTATATACATTAAATTAATATATTTATGTAATTATAGTCTAAGATCTTTTTTCTTACCTTTTCACTCACTATAAAAGTTACAACTTCATTTATGAACATATGGACTACCACCATAGCGAAGTGTTGTGATTCCATTTACACCATAATAATTATATATATAAGTATATATTTTTAAATATCATGTTATTTATGATATAATTATCAATTTATAAAGTTAAAAGTTACTTACCTTCTTTACACAATGATCATTGAAAAAATAGAAATGTTACTCTGGCGTACGTACAACCTACAGTCTCCATGATGACATTGTTAATTAATTTTTCATAACCATATTTCAATATTGGATTTAAAATTATAATTTATATATAAAAATGATAATTATTAAATGATTATTATTATGGATATGTTTAAATAATGATCCCTTTGACTATAGTTTACCTACCAAATTCAATTTTTAAATATATGATTAATTTAGTCAAAACATCCAACATAATCTCAATTAATTTTGGAATTTTATATAACGTGGAAAAAGGGAAATAAAATTAATAATAATAATGAAAAGGGTTATCAAAAAATTAAATAATTTACAAAAAAATCATTCAGGAAGATTAAGACATATACGACGAATCAGACTCAAGTTCAGAGACTTCATCTCAATCTCCATTCGTTGAGCAATATCTTGATGTTATGAACCTTTAATATTTTATAAGGTGCATATACAACCATGATGACAGGTTATATAATGAATATATTTATTATCATGATATATAAGGTTTTTATGTTGTTATTATTTGATGGGTTTTATGATTCAAGTTTTTCTTCAGTGACAGGGGACCTTTCCTTTAAAAGAATTCATCTTTTATTATTTGTCCTCAAAATCCCATCCTTTTCAATGTATATGTTTCTAAATTGTTTTATGTAAATAAGATATTAATAAATAATATTTTACATATCTAAAAGGGGTTCAAAAAGAATATTTCTATGTTTCCTTCATAAAATTAATTGACAAATGAAAAATGGGATTTTTTATTCTTAATGTACACGGTGATAATGAATTTTCCACTATCATGACTACTATTTTATTTATATCTTCCTTTTCAAGATTACATGTTTTATTTATTGAAAAAACAAATTTTCCTTTTTTGTTAATTTTGGTATTGTAAATGGGTTTTTAAATAAAATTTTATTTTGCTATTACAAATATGTTTTTAAAAGTAAATGGTATTTTATTTTTTGAATGTTTTTTTCATATAGGTTTAAGAGAATTTTTGAAATGGTTTTTTGATGAATGTGTTAAATTAATTATATATTACATGAGAAACATATGAAATGGGTGAGCCTAATACATCTTATACAAAGGGTTGAGACCCATTCTATCTCATTTGTGGTCCCAATATAGATTATACAAAAGTTTGTGGCCCATTATAACTAATGTAAAATAGGTGAGAAAGATATATCTTATACGAAGTGTTGAGCTCTATTGTAGCTCATGGGTTAGCCTGATATATCTTATACAAATAGTGATCCAAATTATTTATCTCCAATTCATTGGTCAATGATTATATTGGAATTTGGTCGTATGGTTATTACAATTAAAAGGTTTTTGAAAAGGGATTTATGAATATGATTCTCCAAGTTACCAAAATAGGTTTTAATTCTTTGCCATGGTTTTGAATGAATTTCATTCAAAAACAACTTTTTATATGTGAAAGTGTTTTATTACATATTCTCATTGAACTTTTAAAATAAAGGAAATGTTTATATGATTTTTCATTTTTTTCACCGGAATAACTGTTTTTCTTCTTTGTGTATCCCTTACTGAGATTTTTTTGACCATCCCATTTGTTTATTGTTTTAATAGGATGGGTAAGGGAAAGGATGAATTCATGTCAAAAGTTAAAAATATTTTTCATGAAAAAATATCATAGTTTATTCTAAATGTTTTATATTTTGAAAAAACAGATTCAGATCAGAAGTGTCGTCTTTTTATTTTGTATTTTTTAATGTATGAGTTATGGAATAATTCATTAAAACTATAAACATAAAAAGATCATCAAATATAAAGAAAGAAAATTCTATACTAAAACTCCATATCATGTAATTTTTATTGTTGGGGCCTCATATTTGGTATCATAGGATGGTATAGAAAACATTATAGGTTAGAATAGTGTTAATATAATTCCCTTAGATTATTTTATTTTATAGTTAAGTTGAAATGATATGGAATATTTAGATTTCCATGTTGATTCCTCTAAAATATTTATTTACATAATGGTTTTCCAAAAATTAAATAGGGAATCTTTAGTCAAAAGGAACCAAAATGAGAATATCCTTCCATATAAGAATCAAAATATGGTTGGAATCAGAATAGAATAGTTTGTTATAACGATCAATCTGTTGAAACAAGTGATAAATGGTGGTGGTATACTTGATAAGGAGGGATACAATCTAACACAAAAGATTATATCTATAGTAGGTAATTTCAGGAGAAAAAATCCCCCTATATTTCAAATGATCTTCTGACGCAGTGGTATCCAAAGTATGGATTAATTCTCTGGAGGAGATATTTGAAGTAATAGGATGTTTAGGATATCAAAGGCAACTATTTCCATCTATAATTTTTAAAGTAAAGCTATTTGATGGTGTTATTTAGTTTAGAATACAATAGATAAAGATGATCAAGATGCTATGTATTGTGAAACATTTATAAAAAGTTTCCTAAATAAATATTTACTTCAGGTTATTAGCTAGTTATGTGCTAGAATATATTTTATACATTGATAGTAAAATTTATATATTTCATATAGGTTTAAAACTAAGCTTACGAAGAGATTTGGTTGCACAAGGATTTAAATGTTATGAGAATGTTTTCTGTTTTGCTGAGAATGTTGATATAGAGTTTACCGACACTTAGGTTCCATGAGATGAAAATATTAATAAATGATCAAGGTGGAAATAAATCAATAAGAAAACAAAAAAATAATTTTTGAGGTAATCCAAAAACATGTTAAAAATGTGGTGAAATATATTTTTGAGAGTGTATGTTTGGATATGAAAAGTGTTATAGGTGTGGGATGTTTGGTCACAAGATTCATAACTATACAGAAGTTGCCTGAACAATCCAAGAATAATATAATAGATTTCAAATCAATAGTAAGTTGATTTAGGTACAATGAGTTAATAAATTATTCTAAAGTGTGATCGAATTTACTTACTCAAGGTATAAATCATCATGACCGGGAGAAAAAAGTAGTGGAAAAATAATTTTCGACTTCTATAGTTAATGTTTGTCTATCTGGTGATATGGTTACAGCTCTAGGAAGATCAGTATTTTTTAAATGATTATCATAAGATCAATGACTGAAGCACCCATATTTTTATGTTTCAAGTAGTGGAATTACTTGGTGACACATTAATTGAGTTTTCATTGGTATCTAAAGTATATGTTTTAGTGGAATTTTTTTGAGTAATAATTCCATTACATGTTATATACATATGTTCAAAGATATTGATACACTTTTGTGTTAATATGACCATTAATGATACCTCTTCTAGATGATATTTTTGGAAAAAAATAATTATAAATGATAAACCAGTGGTGTTACTTTTTAGGTTTTGTGATTAATTTATTACATTTCATAACAAGTGTCGACCATATTTATTTTTAAAAATGGATAGAGACATAAGGAAATACTTTTCACTCTACTATGGGACTTATGATCCATTAAATGTTAATTTTAGTTCTTCAAGCATAAAAATTAGTTATTGGATATTTATTTCTCAGCGTAAAGGATGAATTGGAAGTGGATAAAATCATAACCAAATGATGAAATTGAGATTATGAAATAAAAACGTATCAAGTTAGATTATTTATATATATTCATATATGGTGAAAGAGATCCCCAAATCTCGGAAAAGGATCTTTAAAAAAATGGAATAATTTTATATTCATATCTGATGAATCAGATGTCATTATTTCTCAAGAAAAATTTTGGATTTTGAGGTCTTTAACCTTCCATTGATCATTCTCTTTCTTGTTATCAATGAACTCAGTGACTCTCTAAAAATATTTATAGTTTTCTTCCATTCCAACCAATTTTCTCCAACTTAGAAACCTATTTATATACTATATAACATTCATGTGTTCTTATATACCTTATAAAGTGGATGTTTTATTCACCATTTTTATTATCTGGGTTTACAATGAATTTATTTTCAAATTTTTAAACTTTGTTTATTGAGAAAATGTTCAAAATACGAGGACACAATTTATTGAAGATCGGAGGTTGTACCAACCTAAAATTTTATGAAATATATTCTTTAAAATTAATTTAAATTATTCGATAATTAAAATTACATGAAATTCATAGTTTATCTTCCATTATACATGAAACCTAGTTTATATTTATTTTAACATAGCATCACATTTTATCGATAATATGGGTTACATACAAGACCGAGTCTTACCATGTAACAATATACTATTAGTCTTATTATTAAACATAATAGTTATCACCTAACTATTGGAATGGAAGGAATTAATAGTATTAAATAAATTATTAAGATATCATTTAAAAATTCTTATCTAATTAATCCATTGGTTACCAATTAATTATAAAGGAAAATAAAAAAAACACTTTAACTGGAAATGAATGTTTTTATAAAAAAACTATTTTTATGTACTAAAATGAATTCTAACTTAATAAATAAAGTTAATTAATATTATTTAGTTAAATTAGTTGAAAATATTGATAATATAATAAATATAATGTTTAGAATTCATCTAATCTATTTACCAAACTTCCTATAAAGAAATATCAAATTTTAAATATAAAATCTGTATTTTTCTAAAGGTGGTTTGGGGCCTTTTGATAACGAACTTGTTTCAAACCAAATTTTATACACTTATAAATTTTTTATTCCAAAAAATAAAATTAATTATTTAAATAATAATTTTAAAATTGGATTTGGGTGAATCTTTTCTATTTTATTATATGTTTCATATTTGTTGAATAGTCTAAAAAGTGCAATTTTAATTGAAAACCAACCTTTAATATAAATAAATTATAATGTTAAATTATATTTTAAATAGTTTTTAAGGTAAAACTAGGTCAATTTTAAACATTTTAAAAAAAATTAGATCATTGGAATACTTTTATTATTGAATTTGGATACGAAACAATTTTAATATTTTGAACATTTTCGCTTTAAAGACATGCTTTCTCATTAAGTCTCTGGGTCTCTTTTTAAATTAAAAATTTCCACTTATGCGATTTGAATTTGGAAAATGGATAATATTTTTGGAATTAGAAAAATTTATAATGTTTAATAGGGTAATATTAATTTGTTACCAAACTGATTATTGAAAATAATTAAAATTAATCACAGCAGTAAATGAAAAAAATGATATTTCCAAGTGGCCAATATTTAATTGTAAGGGGAAAAATAACCTAGACACATTTCAAGATAACATTTTAGGGAAATATTTTTAATTTATAACTTATATTATAATCGTTTTTTATTATTGGATCCAATTTACAAATAAAAAACACAGTTGGAATTCCCTCTTTAAAAAATTTACAAGTTTTCCACTCACCCAAATTATAAAATACCTCCCCCTATCATCCTATCTTCACACATATCAAGAAAGTTTACCCAAACAATGCATGAAAAAAACTTCTCATATTACCTAATCTCATCCTTGATGTACTAATTTTTTTATAAATCCAACAATGGAATTACTATGGTTCAAACCAAAAGTTATTTCCCAAAGAAAATGAAACATTCATCAACAAGCATTTGTGTTTTATTTATTTCTCCACAAAATCAATTGTTATTATACCATGTATATTTAATAAAATAAGTATAATAAATATAAATATATGTATTTATGTAAATTTTAGGAGGTAAAACCACCCACACTTCCATCAAATGGGTTATGAAATCATCATTCATGTAAAAGGTGTATTACTGCCCTGTGAAATAATGTTGTTTTTTTTCTATTACCACCTCTCATGGTTAGGACTAATGATTAAAATAATATTTATATTTTATATTTATGATATTTATGAAATAATGATATATATTTAGTAATTATATCATATACATCCTTTTTACATTTCTTTCCATAGTGGATAGGATAACATCGCTCAAGTTTACGATGGTCTACCGCCTCACAAAGTGATGCGAAGTGTATTTTAATAAATTTTTTCATGGAAGGTAATAAGTGAAACAATACTGAATATATATGATATAAATGACCAAAATTTTATATTCATGAAATAATTATATATCATGAAATATTATATATAATTTTCTTTTTACCTTTCACACACTGAAAATGTGATAATGTCATTCATAGAGGTGTGGAATACCACCTCCTCGATGTGATGTGATTTCTTTTACCTCACCATAATTATATATAATTAAATATAAAAAATATCATTTTATTTATGATATAATTATAATTCTAGAAATTTAAATGTTACTTATCTTCATTCAATAATGATAATTGAAAAAATTAGAAACGTTTTTCATCTGTACGTATGACCCACCATATCCATGATCATAACGGTAGTTTATTTTTCATAACCATATTACAAGATTTGATTTAAAATTATAATTGATCTATATTTATGATAATTATTTCATTATTTTAATTCTATATATGTATATATAATAACCCCTTTTACTATAATCGACCTACCAAAGTTGTTTGTGACACGTAATCGTAATTCGGTTTAAACATCGGAATTAATCTGAATTGATTGTATAATTTTATAAACCTCAGTAACATGTGAAATAAAAGTAATAATATACACGGTATAGTTTCTCAAGAAATTAAATAATTAACATAATTTTATTATTTGGGAAGATAAAGACACATGTGTTTTATTAAACTCCGGGTAAGGGGCTTCGTCTCAATCACCATTCATTGAGCCATATCATAATGTTATGCACCACTATTATTTTAAAACGTGTATATAAAGCCCCTTTTACATGTTTTATATCTAATTTATATATTATAATGACATTTAATGTTTTTTAATGTAACACTTTAATTTGTTTTTACAATTTGAGTGTTTCATAAGTTATAAGGGTCCTTTCCTTAAAAAATCATCTTTTAATGTGTTACCTCAGACTCTTTTCATTTTCCATGTCAATGTTTTTAAAATGAGTTTATGGATATAAAATATTTAACTTTTTTATTTATCTAATTTCTTTTAAAAATAAATATTTTTATGAGTCGTTCATAGAATTATTTGACAAACGATAAAAGGGATGTTCTATTCTTAAAGTATACAACGACAATGACTTTTCTGCTGCTATGAGTGTTATTTGATTTCTAGCTTCCCTTTAAAAAATGCTTTCATAAATTAAAAACGTACATTATATTTTTTATTTATTTACTTTGGTAATGAATATGGGGTTTTAAATAAAATGATTTTTTGGTATTGAAAATAGGTTTTTAAATGAATATTGAATTTTATTTTCAAATAGTGTTTTTATATGGGTTTAAAAGAGTTTTCAAATAGATTTTAGGATGAAAGTGTTTTAATAGTATATGTTAATTGAGAATTATATATAACATGTGAGACCTATTCAATATATACAAAGGTTTTATCCCCATTATATCTCATGAGTGATCCCTATATAGCTTATATGAAGGGTTGAGCCCCATTATAGTTCATAAGAAAGCGGTGATCCTGATATAGCTTATAAAAATGGTTTTTCCCCATTATAGCTCATGGTTGGGACAGATATAGCTTATACAAAGCTATTCACCATTATATATCTCTAATTAATTGGGTGATAATTATATTCTAAGTTGACCATATGGTTATTCTTATTAAATGTACTTTGAAAGGGATTTAAGAATATGATGCTCTATATCACCAAAAGAGGTTTTAATTGCTTATTGTGGGTATTAATTATTTTCTTTGATAAAAAGTGTGTGTTATTTTTATTTGAAATTTCATTATTTTATAATATCAAATAACCTTGGAGATAAATAAAAATTTCATATGAGTTTTCATTATTTCACAAGATGAATAGTTTTCATTCTTTATGTATCCCTTATCGAGATTTTTGTGCTCATCCCATGTCTTTAAATATTTTTCACATGATTTCTTAGGGAAAGGATGGATTCATTTAAAAATTCTAGAAGAGTTTTCCTGAAAAGATAAAATTGTTTTATATCATTTATTATATAAATAAAATAGATAAAGATTACAAGTTTCAAATTTGTATTATATTATTTGTAATATATGATTAATGGATTAATTCTATTAAACTAAAAACCTAAAAAGATTCTAAAAGTAAAATAAATTGAATTCATGAATAAAACAAAATATTATGTATTGTTTAATATTGGGGACTTATATTAATGGTATGTTGAAAAATTGTTTTATTCCAATATTTATAGAGTTTACAAATTTTTTTGGTGTAAGGAATATTTCAAAAAATCTGTGTTTTACTTATGCTTCAAAGAACAATTCATGTTTTTAATATGTTTTTATTTTATTCAAATTACTTCCATGCCTCTAGACAATACATGAAAAAGGTATTCACCTTTTTGGTATGTGATTATGTATAAACACTTCATGTTGTTTGGATTAATGATAAGTTCATTTTTCAAATTCAGGGACCATATAATTTTTTGGATCATGATATTTTTCAAAAGATATAAGGATAACGATTAATTGAATGGTTTAAGTTGGTCATTAGACATGTTTTTATATATTAATTTATTAATTAAACATATGATGCAATTAGTACAAAGAGTTAAATTTGATATAGGTCAAGGTAGAACCAGTGGATAACATTATGTTTATGAAATAGAATCATATCAATTAATTATATTTCCTTATATTTTTAGAGAGTCATAGAAATCCTCATATCTATGGAAAAGGGTCCTGAAATTTTGTTGACCTATAATTGCCAATTTTTATGATATATTTGACCTTCCATACACCTATGGTTTATAGATTTATGGTTGCAACATTCCCCAGAACATATTCTCTATCACTCTCCCTTGGTAGTTGGGTTTTAGTTTTTTGTTCCATGTCCATGTTTCCATTTCTCACCTATGATCTCATATCTCAAAACCATATTCTGTGATTAATCTAGATGGATTTTTTAATTTCCTATATATCTTATAATAGGGTATTTTGTTATCTATTTTTATGATGTGTATTTTTCAACAAAGGTATTTCTAATTTTCAAACCCTTGGTTTCTGAGATCATGTTTAAATTGTGAGGACACAATTTATTTATGGTGGGGAGAATGTAGCACCCCAAAATTTTAAAATATGAACATCATATTCAATTGAATATGTGACATGAATAAAAAATAATAGAATTTAATATAACATAATATAACTATATGAGTTTTTAAATATATTATATAGATTTAAATTCATGCAATACTTAGAAATCTTTCATTACACGCCACAATGGAATTATTTAGTAGCATGCATTACATGCAAGATTGAATTTTATCAAATGTTGTTAATATTATTTTAAAGAAAATTATATCATATCCATTAAATTAGTGGCTATAAATTAGATAAAATAACATATGAAAATATAAGATTCAATTAATTGGTCATAAATTAATTATAGATGATAATAAAAACCAACTGAATATTGAGGAAATGATTTTATAAAAAACTATTTTTATGTTCCAAAGGGAATTTTTTATTAATAAATTAAATTAATCACTAATTTTGAAGGATATTAATTAAATTTATATATTAAATATTCATTAAAATGTTTTTAAATTCATCCAAAAAATATTATAGGCATAAGAAAAGGAAAAAATCCAATTTTATGCTTAAACAGTTATATATTTTTTAAGGTGTTTTTGTTGTCTTTTAATGAAACAGTTGTTTTTAAACTAAATATTGAATCTTTTATAACATTATTTTACAAAAAATATTTTTTTTCAAAATTAATGTCACAATTATCTTAGGATCAATTTTCTATATTTTATTTAGAAGTTTCTTTTTTTGCTCATAAGTGAAAACACATAATTTTAAATGAAATATGAAATTTTTTTAAAGAATTTATAATGATAAATTAAATTTTGAGTTGGTTTTAAATTAAAATTAGATAAATTATACTTTTATTAATCCAATTTATGTCATATTAATTATTTTTTATATTGAATATGGATATAAAAACATAGCAAAATTTTGAAAATTTTCACTTTAATAACCTTCTTACTCATCTCGTCTGTGGGATTAATTTTAAAATAATATCTTCCACTTATGTGAATTTAATTTCGAAAACAATATTTAATATTCTAAATAATTATATAAGGCCATAGTATCTCCTATCCACTTCATACCTTAAAAACACATTGGATGAGAAAATTACTAAAACAATAAGTCCCCAAATTATGTAAGCACATCCTAGAGGCCTAATATTAGGATTAAATCTTAGTTATGAATTAATTAGTGCAATCCTTATGAGGATACCGGAAGAATAGGTTATATTCTTCTAAAATAATTTTTATTATATTTCCTTATCCACCCCCTTAAAATATTATTAAAAACTTGATTATATTATATCCACTATATATTAAATATAATAATATATTATTATGTTAATTTTATATCCAAAAAGGTATGCACTTACCTTTAATGGGTTCTGGAATCATCATTTGTGTGTGTGGTAGACTATAGCCTCATGAACTGATGTCATTCATTATTCCATTTACAAATTTAATGGATGGTAATAATGATGGTTTTATAGTTTATATATAATAAGTATTATATTTTTGATTTTATTATCTTACTTTAATTCTTATATCAAACATACTGTCTTTCTTTCCATTTTGTGCGAATATGATAACGTCGCTCTTTTGTACGGCGGACTACCCCTATACGAAGAATTGTGATTCATTTTCCATTAAATGGAATATATTAAGGATGGTTATATTAAAAAATGAGATATATATGAAATAGTAAAGATACTTTAATGATAATGTATATATCATTTACTTTTCATTCTCTCAAAATGATATGAAAATGTAAACAATATTCATACGTATTTGTTTTATATCATCTTCAAGAATGTTGTATTTCATTTCCTATCACCAAATTTAATGAATTACACTAAATAAATATATATCGACTATATATTATATTTAACTCATTTATTACATTATAAATATGATTAAATCATGGTCTATGTAAGAGGAAAAAAAATAATAAGTCAAAATATACTCCAAAAACATGGAAATTAACACCCAAAGCTATGAAAACAATAAATTATTATTAACAAATGAGTGATAATATGATATAAAGGGATCATATATTATATTATAAATATTAAAATGGTTTTGTTATAAGTTATTAAAATAATAAAACCATTATAAAGGAGTTTAAATATCATTCCACCAAAATAAATCCTACGGTAAGGGATTTTGCCTCAATTTCAGTTCATTAAGATATATTATAATGTTATAAAAATAACTAATTATATATTTTTTATATACTACCAAAGAAATGTAATATTTCGAATACTTAATATTTCATGGTATTTTTTCAACTTATATTATTTTATTAATGTGTATTTTAATTAATATTTTCTAGGGGTAAATAATTTCTTAACTTAATACATTTTCATTGGGTTATATTACATCCTCATTATCATTAATATTCTAAGATTATGTGTATCATGAATTTTTACTATCTATTGTTTTATTTACTCTTATTTTATTGGGATTTATAGTTTATACATATAATAAAATCATTGGATGATTCTTACTTCAACATTATGATCTTTTCACGAGTTTACTTCACAATATCATTTTATTCAAGATGCAGTACACTTTAATTTACATTTAAGGATATAATCTAATAATTATTTAATAAACCCAATAATTTTATTTCCATATAGATATTGAAGATTATTTTAAATTCATTATACTGTTTCACACTCTTTAGTAATTCAACTATTTTAGAAAAAGTTTTTAAGAAAACCTGACATAATTTCTCTCTATGGTTGGAAACATGTTTTCTTCTGAAATCCATATTTTCATAAAATGTTTTCAAAAATGTTTTTATCCACTTCAAAATTATTTTTATAAAAATTAACAATTTTAAAATTTTACTAATGTAACATTATTGTTTCTTTCAAACCAGGTCACTTTTATAACTATTTGACAATTCAAAAGGAATGTTCTTTTTACCTGATATGACATATAAAAAATTACCACTCATATTCTCTTTAAATATAACCCTTTAGTTATACCAAATGAATTTTAGAGAAAATGTATTTAAATATGATTTTCAAATAAATGGATTTTTAAAAAAATTCCTTATAAAAATTGATTTTCAAAATGAAAAGGATATGTTCTTTAATAATTTTTTAAAAGAACAATTTTTATTTTATATATGATAAAAGAACACTTGTTATAACTCCAATGAGTATGTGTGGTATTGAAATTAGCCTTATTCTTCCTCTATATGGCTTATGATTATTCTGACCAAGGATAGTATTCACATTCACTTCCTTGAATCATTTTCATAGTCATTAACTTCCCCCTGAGTTATTCAACTTCATGTGATCATTGAACATTAAATTTCACACACATATGCATATAATTTATCATGTATATAATTATATCCTAAAAAATATTCCATTTATATATGTGGTGTTCAGTTTGAGTGTTATTTTATTATATGAGGAAATATTGATAAATCAATACCATTTACGCAATAACAATATTTGATAAGGAATGGTTTTTTGTGAATTAAATCGATTAATTAATATATGAGGAATGATTTAGACTAGTATAACACCAATTTTGTATAGTTTAAAATAATCTCCTCAATGCATCCGTAGTATAATAATACAAATCAGTTGTACAAATCATATTGTTTTTCCTACTATTTTTTAAACTGTATTGTGAATGGTTTTAAAGGTAATGATCCTATGTACAAGGAAAACATGGAGTGCACTAATGATGCATTTCATACATTATTATTTTATTTATTATTATGCATGATGTTTTCATAATGAAAAAAATACATGGATGAATATCACTCATAGCGTGTTGACAAAATGGAATGTGTGTTCAGTTACTTACCTTTCCATAGAGATTTTTCCTTATACAGTTAATTAAATGTCACGTGTGTTCATTTATTTACATATCAATATTGATTATTCCTTATCTATTTACTTATATGTAATGTATGTTTAGTAATTTAAATTTCTTTGTTTATTATTATTATTGATTCATGATAGCATTAGTTGTACTTAACTATTACTGATAATTTGGGACCACCCTTATTTTTTTTCATATCCCTAGGTTATTAAGAAGAGATATTGGAATGAGTTATCAAGTAAATAGTTTAATAGATCTTGTCATTACATCATCACGCTATTTCATATTTTCAATCAGTACTAATAGTATTAAATCGGTCCCTGGAACCTTAAGAAGGGTGTTCTAAATCAAGACTCTTTGTAGAAATATAATTTCAAAATGGTTATGATAAATATTCCCTGTTATGGTACATAGACATACCCAACTTGAAGACATGTATATTATACCTACATTTTACTTGGATATAATCCTTTTTATGGATTGTATTTCAATGTATAATGAGAAAATCTATGTCCAATAGAAGGTGATAACAAATCAAGAAGTTGGTGTAGAACACCTTGTATTTAAAGGGTTTAATTCATCATATGAATCATTTAAATATCCACCTATAGTATCTATACTTAATGAAATTTTAGGATAATAATATATAAGAGAACAAAATGATTGGAAAGTTAATATTGGAATATAAGATATACCAATTCTTCAACAATACATTGGTGTATTTCCTAAAGAGTTACATGGGTATGAAAAATAGTGTGAGGAAAATGTTTTCCATATAAATCCCCCAGGTTGAAAAAACCTATATATAATACTCCATAAAAAATATTAATGGTTTAATTAGTAGAACTGAAGAAAAAACTTCTAGAATTGTGTAATAAGGTATTCATTTTTCTTAATGTTTCAACTTAGGGAGCACCGGTTAATTTTTCAATGAAAAGTAAATGGTCTGTGTGTTTGTGCATAAATTAAAATTAAATTAATGTCACTAATATAATAAAAAATAGTAAGGAAAAACCCCAATTTATTATGGCAATAATTTTTTTGATGTAAATCTCTTCGATAGAATATGTTACATGAAACACCGAGCCTAAAAGACTCATGATAAATTATTAATATTTTTATTTAAATTGAAAATATCTCATAGATATTAAATTGATGATAATTAATAGGATTAACTAACTTATGAAAATATATTATTCAATTAATTTACTACCAATTAATTATAATGAAATATAAAACCCCAAATTAAAATAAAGGAAATGTTTCTATAAAAAATATTTAAATGCACTCAATTGTGTTTTATACCAATAAAATAATATAAACACACATGATAGATTATATTGATGATATATATACATATATAGATATTCACTATAATGTTTATAATTTATCTTATGGTTTTTCTATACATGATATAAGAACAAATCCAATTATATACATAAATATGAATTTTTATAAAGAAGATAATTTTCCACCTTTTGATGGAACGATGGTTTTAAATCTAATTTTTGACACTTTAATAAATTATATTTTTAATAAATAAACATCTCATTTTGAATTAGAATATTAAAATTTACTTTTTTTAATTTTTTATATTTTTCTGATAAGTTTCTTGTTTTGATAAATAATGATAAAATATTGCATTTTAATTGAAAATAGCCTCTTTCATAAAAATAATTGAAAGGGTAAAATAATATTTTAACTCGTTTTTAAATAATATTTAGATTACTATTTTTTCATTTAATCCAATTTAGATCATTGGAATAAATTTAATGCTGAATTAAGATATAAAAACATCTCAACCCTTTGAAGGTTTTCTCTTTAAAATTCATTTTTTTTGTTCTCTCAAAGAGGATAATTTTAAGTAGATTTTTGTTATTTATGTGTATTAAATTTTAAAAAAAATGATTCCATTTTTTCAATTATAAGATCCCAAATTATTATATATTCCCCTTTTATTTTTGGACAATATGATTAGTAACTTTAATTTTTTAAATTACTACATTAAGGGTAAATCTGGTAATTAATGTAAAAAACTATTATTAGTATTTTAAAATTACCCAAACACTTGTCCTAATTTTATTGGATGAGTTAGTGATGACCAAAATAATCCTTGGTTTGATTCTATGGAATCATGGAGCCACTTGGTTGACTTTAATCCTTTCTTTTTATTTTATTCTAAGGGTAGTCCAATATGTCGCACTCTTGCTTTTAATATGTATTACATATTTTATATGTTCTGATTCTGATATAATCAACTATAAATTGTAATTTTAAAGTTACTATTTTTTTCTTTATCATGTAAATTTATTTTTAATATTCCAGAAATAAATAATTACCTTAAAAGCTTCACAATGATTATGCAATAATTGATTAATCAATAGAAATATCTAATAAAAGATATTAAAAATATTAAAATAAATATAATGGTGATAATTGATGTCATAATTTTTTTTAGGTGTCATAATCATTTTAGGGATTCATTAAGATTTTTATTCCATGTTATCTTCTGTATTGATAATTTTAAAAAAGTAATGTAATAAAGGGTGTCAAATATGAAAATAATATTATTTTAATATATATAATAATTTATTAAATGATATATAATTCATAAAAATATTATATTCTAAAAAATAACTATTATATTTTGTAACATTTCATCCATGATTCATTTATGATTTTTTGGTATTTTATTGTTACCATTTATACCCATAATGATTAAAAAGCCAAGTTGTCACACTTAGAGTTAAAGGGTTTAACAAAGGGTTAATGCCAAAAGATAAGGGTATTAATGTGACCCAAAGAAGTATAATTTTTTTTTTTTGAGATTATATCAACATATAATCATATTATATTAAAAATAAATTAATTTTAAGATGTTTGAAACTGAATATTAATTTATATAACTATAATATTTTGAGAGTTTTTCAAAAGCGTCCCTCAACACAATTATAAAAGGGAACCTCATCCCTCAATTCTTCAAACCACTTTGAGACTTCTATCTCGGCCAAACATTGCCCATTAATACTCCAAAATTCATTCCCTTTATCCTAGAATCCTTAATTTTGGATGAAATCCATCCAAAGGAGTCATTTTCTTCAAATCAAAAGGAAATGCCCCAAGAAGACATAATGTTCATCAACTAATGTTATTATTTTATTTATCCCTTAAACCCCTTAAATTATTTTTTTCATGTCTATATAATAACCTCACTTTTCTAAATATACTGAGATGATTATATATTAAGGGTTATTCTTACACTCACACACACTTCTATCGAATGAGATACACAGTCATCGTTAGTGTGTATGGTGGACTACTTCCCAGTGAACCGATGTTATTTGTTCTTCCATTTACATATTTCATAGATGGGAATAATAATGGTCTTTCTATTATTATATGATATATATAATAATTAAGATTTATTTAAACTTTTCTAATTAGTATATAACAAACACCTTCATGCTTTCAATTTTGTGTAAATATGATAATTTTGTTTGTGGACGTGCGGACCACCACCTCCTCAAAATGGAGTGATTTTTTTCAAAATTTACACAGAATATATTAAGGATGATTTTAGTAAAAATATATGATATATTTATATATAATAATACTAAAAAAATTTATTTATTACTTTATTTCATTACATATGAGAATAAAAGGTAAGCATTGTTCACGCGTACATACGGTATACCATCTCCATGAATAGTCTATTTCATTTTATATTTCTATAATTTATAGATTATTATGAATACATATATAATAAACATATATTAAATTTATTCCGTGGTGATCATTTTGTATAATATTAAATAATTATGTAAGTAACTGAATAAAAAATATTACAAATAAAAATACATGCGAAAAAAAAGTTGTTGTTTCCCAAAACGTAACTTTAACATGGAGTTGTAAAAAAGCATGTAATATAATGTATTAAGTATTTCATATATGGAATTATGGAAATGAATAAGGTTTCTTGTTAAAATTATAATAAAACTATATTTAATATAAATTTGGTTTCAATGATTATAATGATAGTAAAGACATAAGGTAAGGGACTTCGTCTCAATCTCCTTTCATTGAGGCACAGTTTGATGTTATTCACCCACCTAATTTTGTGAGATATATATAATTCCATTTTGACTAATTATTTCCTTAAAATTTTTATTACCATGTTATTTAATTTTTTTAAATTTTTTTCTCTATTGGGGATTATGGTTTAAATGTTCAACATGGGATGGGACACATTAAATGTTCAAAGATTTCATTATCACATCTTTTCCCCCTGTCAATTTCCTCGAAATTATTTATCATATTTATTTATATTGATATAAAATTATTATAAAGGAAATTTTAGGTTTATTTTTAATTTCATTATAATTATTTGAAAATAAATCTTTCTTGTGTTTTATTTGAATCATTTTGATGAGCGTCAAAATGAATATTTTATTCTTAACATACATGGTGGAAATGACATTCCTTCTGCCATGACTATTATTTAATTCTATAATAATTTATAAGATTACATATTTTCTTAAGGGAAAAATATGTTTCATTTATTTTTGTTATTTTTCTTATTAAAATGGTTTTTTTAAAATAAAATATTATTTTTACATGAAATTAGTTTTTATATTATTTTAATAAGTGTTTGTCCTAAATAATTTTTCGATGATTTTATTACAGTGTTATCATCTATGTAAACAACCACTGCTGAATAATATTATTAATTTAGATTTATCTCTTATAGTATTATTTTCAATATTTTATTATATTTTTTATGATTTAGTTTGACTTGGGATGTTCTATTTTTATACCACTCATGGTTTATGTTAATATTGTACACATTTCGCATGTTAGTTTTTCAATAAAACATTTTATGTTGTTTATGTTTGAATCCTTTAATATGTGGAATTTATTGGACTTAGTAAGTGATTATATGGACCCACTATATCCCCTCAATGAATTAATAAGTTTCCTGAGTCAATTAGGATTGGTTTTTTGTTAAGGATTTACCCATTTATTTTTAGATGTTATGGATGAGGCATCAGCAGTATGTTTTAGATGACCGACATTATGCATTTCATCATTATGATATTAGCTCTTCCTTTCCATGTGATTATTTTAATAGTGTAATATAATTGATTATGTTTCCATTCTCATTTGATTATTTGAAGGGTGTGGGTTTTAGTGATTTACTGTGAAATATTGTTTATTCCATATTTACTCATTGCATTCATCAAACGCTTACATTTACTGGGAACTTGAGCTCTCCCATTTCATATGATTCAATTTCCCCCAGGATTCAAAGAGGATTGTTTTGAATAATATTTAGTTTTACACAAAGGTAGAATAATGAAAGTCTCAGTTAAACTCTTTGTGTATTTTATGTTTTAAAATGTAATATAAATTTCAATATTTTGTCTAGTTTATCTATATTACTAAAATATTAGGTCCATTGGGATGTGATTCTTTATATGTAATACCAATGTAATAAATTAAGACCCCAACTTTGGAATATTGGGGTTGGGGTCATCAGAGTTGGTTTTAGAGGAAGTTTAGTAGAAACATTAGGAACTAGATTTAGGAAAATATATATTAGAGAACAAAACCCTATGACAGAATTAAAAAATATATTCAAATAAACATAGATATTTATTTAATGATATTTATACATAAATTTTCAATTTAATTTATATTATTAACTTCTTCTGAGATTATAAATTATATTTCAAAATGTTATGATCTAATCTTATTCATATCATATTTTAGAAAATGAACCTAGTGGAAATATTGGAAATTGTATCAATACACATAATACAAGTAGGAATCCCCGCCCCCATGTAAAAAAATGATGTTGGTGTTGGAGCTACAACTAGTGTTGAACAAATTATATTTTTACTAGGATAACTGAATCATGTTTTGAACAATTATGTTACCCGTATCGAGCATCAATATCCACAACATGGAGAAACAATGCTCGACTACTTCATTAGACAAAAACCACTATCATTCAATAGGAATAAAAATAAATTTGTATCTGAGAAATGGATAAGTTCCTTAGAAAATATATATCACTCTTTAAATATTATCATATCTCAAGAAATTTGTATAAATTATAGTAATTGATTAAAAGTATTAATAATAATGAAGAAATACTAAACATGGAGCATAAGGATTTTAAGGATTTTTTTAGAAAAATATTTTTCTTGTGAACAGAAAGAATATATAGAGAATAAATTTCTGAGACTATCAAAAAATGAGCATGGGAATTTTTCCATGTATAAAGCCAAATTTCTATGATTAGCAAGGCATACTACAATCTAAAAACATAACCAAAGGAGTATTATTGATCATTTATTTTATGGGATAACGCTATTACTTTGAATGGAATTGGTCTCCCAAAACTTCTCATCATATAAAGATATTGTCTCATGTTCTATTAATAAAGATAAATAGTTATCAAAGTCATATGACTCCGAAGAGGAGAAAGAGAAGAATAGAATAGAAGAGAAAGAGACAAATAATAGGAATAAGGGAAAGAAGGATTTTCCAAAATGTGATACATATGGAAGGAATCACCATGTTAACTTCTTAAAAGAAAAATAATTTTTGTTTAATTGTATATAGAAAGGATATTATGCTTATTATTTCAAGAGAAATAAAGAAGATAACAATATTTAGTGCGATAATTATAAGCAGATGGGACACTGTGCAAATGAATTCCTTAACCATCAAAGAAATACACCTCAAAAAATAAAATTGATTAAGGTAAAGATTATGTTGTTACTATCGTTAATGTTTAATAATTAATGTATTTTATTTTGTAGTTATAATAATCATAAGATATATAAGGTCAGTTTTTCAGTATTACTTATAGAAGAATTCATGTTTTCGTTAAGGTTTTAATGGTGATAATGGTATTGATATACTTGGTATGTGACTAGAATAAGTGCATTATGTTTGGGGAAAATCTTATCTTAAGTATATTTTTGAAATTTATTTTCATTACTTATAATCTTTTGGACTATGAATTTGGATAAATATATTTTGGATGAGTCTTAACGTTGTAAAGGATTATGTTGAGGATTTTATATTTCTTGTTTGAGGTTAAAGTATTATTTATTAGATACTTTATGCTATAATTTTTTTGTTTTAGTAAATATTTAGATGATGATTGATATATTTTCAGGCCTTATGATTCTTTAAATTTTCATCAGGCCTAAGAATTCATCTTGAATATTCATCTCTTAGTGTACGAAATGAAGTGAAAATATATTAAATAATAACCAAAGGATGAAATTATGACATGGAAAGAAATAAAGTTTGTTTTAATTAGTTATTTGCCTATATAATAAAATAATTGAACAACTTTAGGAAAATTATTTCGAAATAAAAAAATTATCCGTATACTTTTCTTTATAATGAATCAATGGTATATTAACTGATAAAAAGATTAGAAATATGGTGGTGATTAACATTTTAATGATCATATTCTATATCAATCTTCTTTAAAAATTGATCATGATATTTCTGTTCCATTTATATGTTTTCTATTTCCCCCTAAAAAATTTCTATTCAAAATCCTAATCCCTTTTGTGACCTTCAAATTTATATTTCTCTCTTATTAAGAGGATATTTTATTAACAGTATTTTATATATGTGTTTCCCACAAAGGAATTTCCATGCATTTACCATTGATTTTTGAACTAAAATTTAAAATTTTGTGGGAGTAATTTATTTACGGAGGGGAAAATTTATCACCCCATGGTTTTATGTTATATATTATTTGAAATTTAATCTCTTCAATTATTTAGATTGAATGCAACACTGAGCTTAAACAATACACATTAGACTATTAATATTATTATTTAAAATGAAATTATATCCTCGATATTAAATAGGTGGTTATGAGTAGTATTAAAAAACATATTAAATTATACAATTTAATTAATTTACTTCCAATTATTTATAAATAAATATAAAAATACAATTTCATATAAAATACATGTTTTTATAAAAACAATTTAAATGCGCCAAACTGTGTTTTATACCAGGAAAATAAAAAATTAACACATTTTGGATTATAATAATGGAATATATATATATATATATATATATATATTAAATATATTAAATATAATTTTTAACCTTTATCTTATGTGTTTTATAGACAAGATATAAGAATAAATCTTAATTTGTGCACAAACTATGTATTTTTATAAAAAGACAATTTTACAGAATTTGGTGGAAATCTTTTTTAAATAATTTTTTGAAACTTTTATAAATTATATTTGAAAAAATAAACTTATTATTTTAAATTAAAATATAAAAATATACTATCATTTATTTTTTTATGTTTTTCTGATAAGTTTCATGTTGTGATGAATAATGATAAAATATGGCATTTCAATTGAAAACAAAATTTTCATATAAATAATTTGTAGTGTTAATTATATTTTTGATTGGTTTCAATGTATAATTAGACAAATTTTTAATAATTTAATCTAATTTAAGTCATTGGAATCAATTTCAAATTTAATTGGGATATATAAAAATTTCATTCTTTTGAACATTTTATCATTAAAAAACATGTATTCTTATTCAGTCATCGAGTTTAATTTTAATTTAATTTTATCTAATTCTGTGTTTTTAATATTAAAAAATGGATTAAATATTCTAAATCAGAATTTAATAAATTATTTAACACGTCACTTTTATTTTTGGACTATATGAATAAAAAATTTATAATTTTTTATATTACCATGGTTAAAGGAGAATCTGGAAATTCAGGGTAAAAATAATATTATTTATATTATAAAATTACCCAAAAACTTTTATTAATTTTATTGGATGAGTTAGATTCAAAAAATAATTACTTATGAAAATTGTATAGCCTCTTAGATCAAATTGGATTACATTAATACTTTCTAGTATTTTAGGTAAGGGAAGACTAATATGTCCCACTCATGTATTTAATAAGTATTTAATTTTTTTATATGTGGTTATTCAGAAGATATATTCGACTATAAATATTAATTTTAATGATAAAAGAATTCTATTAATAATTTATATATATTTTTAATTTTTTTTGAAATAAAAAATCACTTTAAAATCATATACAATGATGATATAATAATTGTTTAGTTAATTGAAATATCAAATAAATGATATTAAATTTTTAAAAAAAATATAATTTGAGATAATTAATGTCATACATGAATTTTATAAGTGAACTAGACATATTAGGGATATATTAATGGGTTTGGTTCAAATTTATCATATTTATGGATATTTTTTAAAAAAGTCAAGTAATGAATATTATCAAAAGTGACATTAATTAAATTTTCAAACAAACAATATTTTATTAAATGATATAAAATTAATAAGAATATGAACCTCAAAGAACATATTGGGATAGGGTTTAAAATTTCATACATTCCTCATTTATCAATTTTTTCCATTTTATAATAAATAAATTAACCCTTAAAGAGTAAAAACCAAGTTGTCATGGTAAGAGTTAAAGGGTTTAACAAAGGGTGGAGCCAAATGATATGGGTGAAAATTTGACCAAAACATTTATAAAAAATACTACTTGAGAGTATTTAACCCCACCATAATATTATATTCTAAATGACTCAATTTTAATCAATTTTTAATTGAAATTTAATTTATATTAATTTTAATATTTTGAGGGTTTCCAAAAGTGCCCCTCACCTCAATTATAAAAGGGCACCTCCCCCTTCTCTAATTCACACCACATTGGGTCTTATATCCTCACCCAACCCAACCAGTTTATTTTAACAACATCCCTTAATACATCCTATAATCCTTAATGTGATCATAAATCCAATCAATGAAGTCTTTTTGTTGAAATCAAATGGAGATAACGAAAGAATAGGTAATGTTAATGAACGAACGTTTTTGTTCTATTTATTTCGTAAAAAATTTACGTTATTTTTATATAATGTTTTTATAATAACATATATATCCTAAATATAATGATTTTTTTGGTCTTATTATTTTTTTATCCTACAATCACACACACTTCCATCAAATGGGTCACACAATCAACATTCGTGTGTACGGTGGACTACCGTCATGTGAACCTATGTCATTCGTTCTACCATTACCTCCTTTCATGGTTGGGAGTAATGGTGTAATATCTTTTTTTTATTATATATATAATATTTATGATTTATTTATTCTACTATAAATATTATATAATACACACCTTCATTTTTTCTATTATGTGAAAATATGAGAACTTTGATTGTGGATGTCTGGAATACTGCCTCCTCAAAATGATGTGATTCATTCACACATTACATGGAATGTATTTAGGATATGTTAAATGGAAATATATGATAAATATAAAATAATAATTCTATATTAATTATATAAATTTCATTTTATAATTCCTTACGATAAGAAAATGGAAACAATGTTCATGTGTACTTAAAGACTACTATCTCCATTAACAATGTATTGAATTTTCTATTTCTATGTTTTATATATTATTATAAATATATATATAATAAATATATATGATATTAGTTTTGTGTTTATCATTATGGAGATGAAGAAATCATGATATAAGTAAGAGGATATAATATATAACAAATCAAAACACATTTTAAAAACAAATCTGTTGTTACCTGAAAAGTAACTATAACATGGAATTGTTAATAAATGGGTAATATAATGTCATAAGTAATCAATAAATGATATTATATAAATTATTATTATTCCATTATAGATTTATAATAAACCTCTTTTTATTAAACAAGTGGTTTTAATGAGTATGATATGTGTAAATACATAAGGTAAGGGACTTCATCTCAATCTCCTTTCATTATGGCATAGTTTGTTTTTATACACCCACCTTCTTTTATGAGGTGTATATACTACCCCTTTTACATAACATATCTTTAATTTATTTATTACAAGTTTATTTATAGATTTTTTAATTCTATAATTTCATGTATCATAGTATTTAAATGTATAATGTTATATGGGGCACCTTGAATATTTAAATATTTAATTATCACATCTTTTTCTCCATTCAAAAATTATCGATATTGTATTACATATTTTCTTATATTGATATAAAAGTATTATAAAGGAAATTTTATGTAAATTTTTAATTTAATTAAATGGTTTTAAAGATGAATTTTTTTTGTTTTATTATATATAATATTTTGATAAACAACAAAAGTAATATATTATTCTTAATAAAAATGATGAAAATGTCTTTCCATCTATTGTGACTATTATTAAATTTCTATATTGTTTTTCAAGATTACGTATTTTCAATAGTGAAAAAACCCTATTCCATTATTTTTGGGATTTTTTCTATTAAAAAATGTTATTTTTCAAAAGAAAAATGTATTTTAATATGAATGTCTTTTCATATGGATTTAATAAGCGTGTTTCCTTGAAAAATTCAAAATAATTTTATTATAGTATTTTCATTGATTTCAACACCGTTTGTTGAATATTATGATAAATTGAAGTTGATCTCTTATGATATCTTGTTATATATTTTATTTAATTTTTTATGATTTAGTTTTATTGTGGATATTCTATTTGGATACCATTCATGGTTTATGGTTAAAGTATTCACATTTAAAATTATAGTTTTTAAATAAGAATTTTAATGTTGTCTATGTTTCACCAATTTTAATATGTATAAGGTATTGAACTTATTAATTGATGGGCAGGGACCACTATAGTCCCTTGATGCATTTGCTAGGTCTCATGAGACAAAATTGACTAGGTTTTGGATGAGGCCTTACCCATTTATTTTTATGTAATGGTCATGGCCTAGATGGTACATTTCTTATGTCTGGAATTATAAATTCCATAAATTTTAGATTAGTTATTAATTTCCAAGTGATTATTAAACTATTATAATATCCATGGTTAAGTTTCCTAGATCTTGTGATTATTTAAATTTCACATGTTTTAGTAATTTACCTTTCCATATTGTCTATTACATATTTTCTCATAGCTTCCATTATATGCATACCCTTTCAGATAATTTGAGATCAATCCCTTATTATGATTAATTTTTTCCTAGGGTTTTAGAAATTATGTTATGACTGACATGCAAGGTTAGAAAAAAGGGGGAATAATGGTTGAAATAATGGAACTTGGTGTGTTTTATATTTTAAAATGTAATGTGAATTTCAAGTATGTATCTACATTACCAAGACTAATAAACTATTTTGTGTTTTGGGATGTGATTCCTTATATATTACGATAATATAATAATGTAAGATGACCACTCTAGGATAATTGGGATGGTGTTGTTACATATCTTCCACCTCACATTTATGACTAGTTTGATCCACTTAAATAATTTTTATAATCTTCAATGATTGATATTTGTTTATGGTATCATAAATTGAGAGTAGAGAAGGAATTTATTCTAATGAATTCATTTCACACATGGAACGTACATCATTAGTTTACTATAATTCCCTATAGATTGACTAATTCATCCCTATTTTTATTTATTTTATGAATATATTATTTAAATATTATCATTATAATTTATTTTTGAAATATATAAATGATATATTAGTATACTCAAAATGATATGAATATAATAAAATACATTTTCAAATTATTCTTGATACTCTAAGAGGGATGGATATATATGGAGAATTTGTTATGTGTGAATTCTGGCTTCATGAAGTTTCTTTTCTTAGACATATTGTCCATAAGGGAGTAATATTTATTGATCCTTTAAAGGAAAGGGAAGTTAACGAATTGTTTACTCTATCTAACATAACCATAATATGTAGTTTCCTAGGATTATTAGGGGAAAATAAGTTATTTATTCAATTTACCCTATTATCTAACCCATTATACAAGTTTTAGCAAAAGGCATTGTGTTAATTGGGTAAAAATTATGTGAGGAATGATTTGACATACCGTAGGGGATATTTCTTAATGCATCGATATTGGATTTACAATCATGAAAGGATTGTTTTTTATTATGTAGTGATTCGTCAATAAAATGACTCATATGTATCTTTATATAGAATGATAATGTAACAACACCAACTCTAGTAGGCTAGAGGTGGGGGTTACCATATTTCATTGGAACTTGATAGTAGGAATCATATCATAAAGGTCTAAATAGTTTAATAGTCTTGAATAACCAAAAACATACATGATTTCCATATTTTAATAGAAATATAAAATAAAATGAATAAAAAATTCATGCATCCCCAATATTATTCACAATATCCATCTTAAGATCATAAAGGAATGGAAATAAATAAACGGGAGAGCTCAGATGCTTAGTAAGTGTTACATATGATGGAATCAATCAATAGAAAATTAGAACTAATCAATATGGAAATGTAATTAACAGAAAAAAATCATTTAATCAAAACTTCTTAAAAAATGCATCTATAGATAATATCAGTGTAGTAATCTAATTAGTGATGATAATAACTAAATTCTAAATAATGGAAATGCTTAATATTAGACACTATGGTCTCAGACATCATGGTATCTATATAGTGGAGGTGTTGTGGCAAGAAAAATTAAAACTATTGGTCACAGTAAACCAAAAATATATTAAGTATTATCTTATTGATTTGTATCATGATACATGTTGACGCATGAAGGGGCTATATAATTTTAGGCCCCACCAATCACTGTATGTCCAACACATTCCTCATATATCAAATGATCTATTTATTTCACAAACAATATGCCCTATCACCATTTATCTATATTGAGTAAATACTATGTATTTGTGAATAATTCCCCCATAAATGAAATAATTTTAAATTATAACATAGCATATAGAAATGGTATACCATTTTTTAAATAATAACATATATGATACAATGAATACAGATATTTAAGAGAAAGGTAATATTCAATGATGAAAACTAAGAGAATTTTCCAAGGATGGTTTTTTTACAATATATAAAGAGTGGATAATAATTAAAATAAAGTGTATTTGTTTATGATGAATAAAAATTACATAAAAAATTATTAAAACATTCATATGTAAAATAATATGTCCATTTTCTAAAATCACTTATGTTAAAAAAATTGTGCAATTATAATGTAAAACACTATACATGAAAATTAAATTTTATACAAGTAATGGAAGAGTAAAATTAAATATTATTCATGATTGTGGGAAAATATTCTTACGCCATAAAACTAAAAAAAATTAATTCTTTACTTTTTTTTAAGAATTCATTCAGTACCTCATTCCAAAAATGAAAAACAAAAAATTCCTTTCAACCCATTTTATAAAAAGATAAACGTGGGTAAAAATGCATTTTTATAAATAATTGTATAATTTTAAAAATATTTATAGAAAATAACGATATTAATGAAAAATATATATCTGATGATATTATAAATAAGATCATCTTCTATTTTATATATTTAATTTCTTGATTCAAGTTCCAAGGAGCAGAAAAGTTAGAAGAAAATATGTAGTCTATTTAAGATAATAAATGAGAAATTAAATTTAATAATCATGTATAAATATATATTAATATTAGAGACCTCAAAGGTGATGTATATACACCACATAAAAATAAACTCGTGTATATTACCAAATATGTCTCAATGGAGTGGAAATTGAAATGAAATCCCTTACCTCAAGTAGGACTTGCCAGTTTGGTTTTATAGCCTCATATATAATAAATTTAAATTTATTATACATTCATAATAGAACCAAATTAAAATATATGATATCATATATGATCCATTTATAATATTTAATCTCTATTTTTTTATTTATCTTTTATTATTCTCACTATTTTGGTTGTTAACTACTTTTTTCTAGTATGTTTGGATTTTGTAGTTGTGTTACTTGTACATTCATGATGTATTCATAATAGAAATAATTTCATCAATGTTATAAATTTCATATATATTAAATATATAGATATTTATTTTTATCTATAAAATATATCAATCGAAAATTTAATTACACTGTTCATGGAGACGGTAGCTCGTACGTACACAAGAACGATGTTTTCACATTTCGAAGGATGTAAATAAATAAAGGCAAATGATAATTAATATTTTCATAATAATTATCATATAATACATATAATACATATCATATATATTAATAAAATCCATCCTTATTACCATCCATGTAAAACTGATTAAAACGCTTCGTGTTAGTGCTAGTCCACTCATACACACAAGTAACATTATCACATTCCAACGAATTGGATTGTATGTAGGTGAAAAGACCCAGATTTTCCATGTATTTTTTTAATTATATGGAATTATTACAAGTCGGAAAAAATTGACAGTGTGGGATTCCAAGGCCCTGTGTTCCAAGAATGAATTTCATAACTTTTCTTAAGGTACGTTTAGTAAACTCGTGAGTAGAATTTTCTAACTTTTGAACCGGTACTCAGATTAAAAATTTCAGGGAACTATTGAATCTGAATCCCCGAGATTCGCTTAAGGGAGAATTTAAATTGACCATACTAGGTCTAGAGAAAAAGTTATGTTTTGTGACATTTTATAAGAAATTAAATAAAATTATTTTATTATTTTATTTACTTTATTTTCCACCAATAGACAAGTGATGTATGGGACCCACGATGGGTCAATCCAATAAATGGCTTGACCTTTCAATCTTAAGTAATGACATCATTGGGGAATTTGGAAGGTTCTTAATTAATGAGCCCTAATTAATTCCTCACATTGTTACTTACCCTCCCCCTCTGCAATTTATTTGGAGCTTGGGGAGCGGTGTGGGCACAGCTTCACTAAGAAACGAAGTGCTGAAAGTGTGTCGTGATGATGAAACCTTAGAGTATGAAGCTGATCCCAGCTAGAGGTGATGAGTGACACCGAACCACGAACCGAATGATGATGTACGAGCGGCATCATTGGGAACCTATTGCGGGAATGAAGAACACGACCCACCTTCAAGAATGGACGTTCTCCAACGGATTTACGAGGTAGGGGATTAGTTCTTGTTTTTTTAAATTGAATTTTTTGAACCCCTTTATCCTCCCTCTTGTTTACGAGATAATGTGGAGGGCGCAGGACTAACGAACATGGCCCGAACCCTCGACTATTTTGCTATCCTTGCGCCTCTGTTGAACACCATCAGCGTGATGGAACTAACCGGACACGAAAGAGGCGGCGTGTCAATACGTGCCATAAGAGGAGACCATGGTACAAAGACCCGATGGTCATTGGAGTGGTCGGAACCGGCCTGCCGTAGAAGAAGTGTGGTATGTCGTCACGCGCTGCAGGGAAGCATAGGAGTGCGGCTCGTCATCCATGACAATAAAAGGAGGTGGCTGGATCACCGTCCGACTGGGAAAGGGGAGGCGGCGCAACCAGAACGCTATTGGTGAGTAGAAGACATGGTCGAACCTGCGATGGAGGCAGAACCTGTGCCTCTGGAAGGTTCTACGGTGACTGGGCAATGCCCACATGACGACGTTATTTCGAAAAACTGAATTTCCTATGGGCCATTTGGGATACCATGGTGAACGTTTCCCCCCTTTTCAGCTCGGGAGAACAACGGCATGGCCACCCCTTGCAGGTTGCGCCCTTCGCAGCTGGGCTGCCCCGTGTGGGTCGCGCCTTAGGTGGTCGGGCCGCCTCCTTGTGGCTTGTGCCCTACATGGGCTGGGCTACCCCCTTGTGGGCTTCCTTTTGCGGGTTGGGCTGCCCTTTCAGGCCAGTCAGGACCTCAGCCCAGCAGACCGAGCCCGCCGCAACCCAGCCTAAACTGGGTCAGGCAGGGTCGGTCCAACCAGGTCGGACCAGTTTCGGGCCCAGAAACACTTAAGGGTCCATATCTTGAAAACCGGGCATCTATTTAAGGAACTGTCTATGACGTGGGGATTCTTGGGTCGAGATGTTCCTTTTACTATACATATCTTATGTCTTGGAGACATTGTGAGTACTGATGGGATGGAACAAACCCGAATCTAACCGGGCCCCAGGAACTAAAATGCTTATAACTCCCAGACTGGGCATCCGATTGACGCACCATTTATCATGTTGGTACCCTTATGACATGGAGGTTCTTTGGGTTACTCCTTTGTGGAGATTAGTGGTGGTAGTGGTATGACTGATATTTTTAGGGAAGATTCTACAAAACTCGAGTACACGGTGCAAGGAATCAAATGGCTGGTAGTGAGGTGGAGGTTGCAGATAGATCATACAGAGGTTAGTACCGAGCGATCCTGTGTGGGTCAGCACCAATCGTCTGTGGGTTAGATCTTGTGTGGGTCAGCGCTCAATGATCCTGTGTGGGTCATCACATACCAATCTTGTGTGGGTTAGATCCTATGTGGGTTAGCTCTCAGAGATCCTGTGTGGGTCAGCTTATACTGATCATATGTGGGTCAGATCCTTTGTGGGTTATTGCGGGGGTTAGTTAACTATCGATCATGTGTGGGTTAGATCCTTTGTCGATCATTGTGGAGGTTAGTTACTTATCGATCCTATGTTTTTCAAATCCTTTGTGGGCCACATTGGTGGTCAGTTACCTATCGATACTATGTGGGTCAAACTGCATATGGTTAGCAGCAGTGCCTCTTGACAGAATAAAATGATATAGCTTCGTGACTAATCATCTGTACTTCTATAGTTAAATGAAAACCTTGTTTGATATGAGACTCTATTTGAGCGGTTCCTATTTCTTTGTGCATTGTTATTGAAATCATGCTTTTTGGTTTTCCTTTCTGAAATTTTGATAGACCTTCGGGGGTCTTAGGGTCCCTATTGGGTATTGTTATACTCACCCCTACACGGGCTTTGCCCACACCTTGTTGTGTCGTGTGCCGATGATGAGAATATGGGATGAGTTTTGAGGGAACCTAGAAAAGATGGTAAATAGAGAAGATGGGTGGATATAGAGTGTTGAGGAGGCTATATGTACCTACCCATCATGTAGGATCCTCGGAGGATGATCCGGGAGTTTTTTTCTCTTTTCAGTTGTACTTGTACTTTCCAGTAAAACTTATATTCCGACCCTTTTACATTCAGATTTCTTTTAACTACAACAGTTTACTTAGTGGTTACATCTTATTGCATTCTTGTCTGTGTTTTATTATAGGTTTAAAGGAAATTCCTTCCCGTTATAGGGATACGCCTTTCAGTTGCTAATCATCATCCCCTGGCCTATAGAAGGTAGGCTTGAGGTAGTCACAACATGGGCCTCAGGGGACGGGTTGTGACAATAGGTATATATGATAATGTAGTAATAGAATCATATTTATGTCATTAATATATTAAATACTTACATGTTCCATATTTATATCCATCTATGTAATATGTTGATGAAAAATGAATTACACCGCTATGTGGAGACGGCCAGTCGTACATATGGAAATGTAATGTTTTCTATTCTTGATTGATGGAACATATATGGAATATATTTTCACCATAATAATAATAACATATCAGTTTATTTATGATACTAGAGTAATTATTTGATTATGGTTGCAATACTTTTTGAAGAATTATAAGAAGTAATAAACTAGATGGACTCAGTAAAGGTCATTACCATTTATTTGGTTATAGTCCTCTAGATCTCTACTTAAGGGTCCCATGTTAGATATTTTGGGGATAACAGAACCTAAATATATTATATAAGTATTTTAATAAGATGAATTTCTCAGTGTTTTTCAAGATAGATTTCACAACATTTAGTAAATACATGATGGCACGAGTTCCAATTTATAATAAGGGTGATGGACACTTTTAGAAATTCCCAAAACAATTAAAATATAATAACATATTTCTAGATACAAAAGCTCTAAAATGGTCATGAATTCGAATAAAAATTGGATTTTTTTAAATAACATCAACCAATGAAATTTATACAAGTTTTGATATTATTTTAATCATTATCTTTTTTATTAATCCCTTGGTTAATTATTTTTTACCATAATCATGATAACCAATATTTTAGTCACAAAGGGTTAATAATATTATTATAAATGGACAAGTGACTCATAAATAGACCATGGATGATTTTTTCTAACATGTCCTATTCACATTCCTGGTGATAATATTTTTAATAATTTAAAATAATTTGATAAAATATTATATTGATAAAACATGATTAATGTTAATTTGGGGACTATTCATTTTACATGACTATTGATACATAAATAAAAAAGTGTAATTT
Organism: Viscum album; assembly: GCA_963277665.1. Classification (NCBI taxonomy): domain Eukaryota; kingdom Viridiplantae; phylum Streptophyta; class Magnoliopsida; order Santalales; family Viscaceae; genus Viscum; species Viscum album. The sequence continues at coordinate 1,397,119,242 of OY728121.1, read as the reverse complement.
GAATATAATTCATTAAAAATAACATAAAATATCATATATATTTATAAAATTCATAGGACACATTAACACTCTTTAATTATATCAATTTTAGTTTTTTTAAATCATTTTTTATTTATCTATAAATTATATAAATATTATATTACTATTGAAAATGAGTTTAATATGATTATATAATTTGTAAAAATTATAAATAGTATCATATCATGAAATAATTCCATTAATTCCAATATAGATATTTAGGTTCATTCATATCATGATTTTGGGCGTAAGAGAACATATATTTGATATATAAATTTTAGAGAGTGACATTTTGTAATTTCCTTTGATTTAAATTTTATATGGGTCTATTTCATGTATCTTTTTTCACTAAACTATTAATTTTATATAATAAGGTTATAAGGGTAAAATAATATTCACTCAATAATAATTAAGATGAAAAATTATGTCTTTTTCACTTAGTTTTATCCTAGATTGACCGAATTTACACTTAACTGAGGTGACAGATTGTTTCCTAAGTACTATTCTTATTAACCAATATTAAAATGGGAATATTAACAAAACATAAACCTCAAAATTAAAAATATGGAATAAATTTTATTAAATTAAATTCAAATAAGTGGTATAATATAATTTTAAAATAACTGTTCCAAATGCGAGGAAAATTACTTTAAAAACTATTTATAAAACATAATAGTTTATATTAATATTGAATATATTTGAAAAGAAAATGACATAATAATGAGAAAAAAATTATAGAAAATGTGGAACAAAATTTAGATATTAAGCAGCCTTCTATATAAAACTAACAACGAAGGAACCAACAGTGAAACATAATGAAAATTAATGAATAATACATTGAAATTATAAATTCAATCATAGAAACAGAGTATGAAATTCTAATTTGCAGATACTTGAAATAGGCGAAATATGAAACAGAATCAGGGTAAGATAACATAAATACAGTTTCACCTTTGACATAGGACTATGGAATGTAATTTAACAATCTTCAGAGAACATCAATACTGTTTCAGTAGCAGATAAATGTTTGACAACATAAACATGAACCATATTTTTCAACAACAGCGGGTGTGCAGATCAGATTACAATTCATGTGATCATAACGTGCAGCGAAAAGCCTCCTGGTACCACCATGCATCATTGATGTAGAGTAGCAGTTTTTCATGTTTGTTGACAGGTATATTGATCTCTGTAACCTGTAATTAGAAATTAATGTGAGTAAATGAGACATACTACTTTTAAAAAATAATTGTTTAATCCAGTGAAGTCAAAAAAATTCATGTCATAATCAAATGGAGTATTTGTTTACAATATTCAACTATGAAAAAAAACTGTACAAATATTCAATGAAAATAATTAAATAAAATTAAAATGAATAGTCACTACTAATTGAAGAAAATAATAGAAAATGGAAACCGGACATACTCTATCAGAAAATAGACATGATTATTTTCAAAAACTGAAAACTATTTCTGGAGGAAAAATATAATCCACACCTGCTACCTAGGGAAGTAGCTATGAAAATATAATCCACGCCTACTACCTAGGGAATTACCTATCCCTCGCATAGTCCGTCGTCACTGCCCTACCCTGCCCCTCCCCTACCCTCCAGTCCAGCCCCCCCCCACCCCCCCCCCCCACCCCCCCCCCCCCACCCGTCCAACCCATCCCTGCATTGAAGCCTTCACTTGTCCATTGCCACTCCTCCCGCCCGAATCAGACCCTCTTCTCCCTGCCCAACACCTTCCCCCACCAGTCCCCACCATGCCCATCCCCTTCCCCCAGCACCCCACCCCCCATCCAGCCCCACCAGTCACCTCCCCTGCCCAGCCCCTCCCCCCCCCCACACCCTGCCCAGCATGTCAACCCCCCCCCCTCCCCACTTCTCTACCTATCGTCCCTTCCCTACCCAACACCTTCCCCCACCAATCCCCCCTAGCCATCCCCTTCCCCCAGTACTCCCCCCTATCCAGCCCCACCAGTCCCTTCCCCTGCCCTGCCCCTTCCCCCAGCACCACCCTTTCCAGCCCAACCAGTCCCCTCCCCTGCCCAGCCCCTCCCTCCCCCACCCCACACCCTACCCAGCATGTCAACCCCACCCCCCACTACCTGTCGTCCCTCCCCTGCCCAGCCCCTTCCCCCACCAGTCCCCCCTGGCCATCCCCAGCACTCCCCCCCCATGCCTTTCTAGCCCCACTGGTCCCCTCCCCTGCCTAGACCCTCCCTCCCCACACCCTTCTCATCATTTCAACACCCCCCAGTCCTCTATCTATCATCCCTCCCCTGCCCAGCACCTTCCCCCAACAGTCCCCTCTCTGGCCAGCCCCTTCCCCCAACACTCCCCCCCCCCCTTTACATCCCCACCAGTCCCCTCCCCAGCGCAGCCCCTCCCCCCCTACACCCTGCCCAGCATGTCAACCCCCCCCCCCCCACTGCCCCTCCTTTGATTGTCTGCCACCCCATCCCAACACCCCCGCCCTCGTCCGCCTTCCCGCTGCCCAGCACCTTCCCCCAGCAGTCCCCCCTTTCCATCCCCTACCCTAGTAGTCCCCCCTTCCTTTTCAGCCCCTTCCCCAATAACCCCCCGACCAACCTCTTCCCCCACCAGGGCCTTCCCCCCTGCCCTCATCTACCTATCCCCTCCCCTCATCTCCACTACAACCAGCCCAGATCCTCCCCTCCCCTACTCCCCATACCCAACTCCTTGTCTCCCATCACCTCTAAGCAGCTTCTCTTCCCATCCCTTCCTAGAAGCTCCCCCTCCCACCTCCTCATCCCCCTGCCCGGCCCCTTCCCACAGTAGCCCCTCCCCCCTGCCCAGATCTCCCCCTCCCTTCCCCCCTCATCAGCTCTTCCATCATGTACCTGCAATGTTCCAAGGTTTTAAAACTGTAGTGGACAGTATGTGGCAATGTTCCAAGGTTTTAAAACTATAGTGGACAGATACAGGAATAATCTTCCAAAAGGAAGGAATGGAAATCGTATGTTATTATGGATATGAATTCACAAAATATCACATTATACAAACTGTGAGGAAGTAAAAATTCCACAACATTGCCCGAAATGTCTGAATTCATTCCCTTCTATGATTAAAAGTAATTACAATTACAAAAATAACTGAGAGGGGTCATTCCAAGCAAGGATCTCCTCTTCCATCATGCCCCAGTCTGAAGAAATAATCTGCAAGTTAAAAAAATCCGTTTGTTAATGTTACTTCCAAGTCCAATAAATTGAAAACATTTCTGTCAATTTGTACCTATAATGACACCCTGAAAAAATTATTTTATCCCTACCTTAATGAATGAGTAGGGTTAAGTTATAAAAAAAGTAGTGCCTAGTGAAAAAGGTTCAATAATTTTTATTAAATTGATCTGTTCATTTCAATCACATTATGTTAGCATGTTTCCAGTAAGAAATAAATTATCATATGTTACTTTTCTATTAATGATGATTATGAATGAATGTGTTGAAGTGATTAGAATTTCATACCATGCCACAGTATCGAAGAAGACTTTATTCTCGATGATGTTGTTGAAATCAAGTCAGTGATTCAAGCTACATAACAGAAATATGGGAAGGAGAAAACTATATGAACATTTATTGTAAAACAAACTGATTACTGAAATATAATTGACTGAAATGATCCACTACCCAAAAATTATGACTTTGCTCAAATGGAATTTAAATATTGGGGTAAAACACACAACATTAATGAATAAACACCTCAAACCTAAAAAATGATTAAAGAAAAACTTGGATAGTTATGAATTTTCAAAGATAAGTTGTATCATTAAGATGATTAAAAATAGGAAAAAAACCATCTTCAAAACATGTTTAGAATGTTCTTTTTATAACAGAATATGTAAAATTAAAAGAAAAATCACAATAAGAATAAATAAATTAAAATAATAAAAAATTTAGAGTCAGTAAGATTACCTGCAACTAAAACCGGCATCAACATAAATAGATATACCCTGATTCATGGATGTGGGAAAATGAAATCGGTAAAATATACCTTCATGATAAGAGTCAGCATCACTGTAATGATGTTGAACACATTTAGCAGTATTAAAATAGCCCGAAACTAAAATTTTTGTCAACATAAACAGAAAAACACATACATAGATATGGGTAAATGTAAAATGTAAGCTATACCTGCATGAAAAGAGGCAGGATCACTGTAATGAAATTGAGCACATTTAGAGGTAGTAAGAACAACTGCAAATGAAATTTTCTTTAGTATAGATAGAAATACAACCATATATGGATGTGAGAAAATTATAATTGTAAGTTATAACTGCATGAAAAGAGGCCGGATCACTTTATTAAAGCTGAACTCATTTAGAGGTTTTAATACTACATACAACTGAAATTTGCTTCAACATAAACAGAAATACACACATACATGGATGTGGGAAATTATAAATTGTAAGGTATACATTTATTAAAAGAGGCAGGATAACAGTAAGGTAGTTAAACACATGTAATGGTAGTAAGACTACCTACTACTGAAAACTGCTTCAAAATAAACAGAAATACAGACATACATGGATGTGTTAAAATGAAAAAAGTAAGGTGTACCTGTATGAAATAGGCAGGATGAGTACTGAACAATATCAAATGGTCAACTACATTAAATACAAACGCCACAAATCATGTGAGTTATTTTATGGTCACTATAATAAAGTGGTGAACTGGGTTGTTAAAGAAAATGTGAGATGTTTTACCTATGAAATAAATTTGGATAGAATTGATTGAATTACTTTTGATGCTATTTCTGTATGTTACATTGGAAGAAGATCTTCTTCGATGTATAATAGGGCAGTATTCCCCCTGAAACAGAAATAGGATTTATAATACATGGATAGCAGCAGGATAGTCATAATAATATTGTATTTATTGTATAATTTTAAAACTATAGAAACTAGGTTTGCCTATTCTATAGTTTTTTATTGCAGTAACCACCAACAACTTCAAATTTTGTGGACCTTAATTGTTTTCCGAAAGTTAACATATTAATGGAATAGGACTAAAATGGAGGTTATGGTTTATGGTAGTATTTGCTTACAACCATAGAAGTAGTTGTGCGAGATAGGGTAGTATCCTGGTGTTAAATTTGAGCTGGTTTTGTAGTCGATGGAGATAATTTGACAGATTTCTTCATCAGTAGAACACCGGGAGATATATAATGACCTTAGCTTATTTTGTTGGACAAAAAATTGGATCAAGAGGAAAAGGTTTTGTGAGACATTTCAAACAAATCCGAACCATGCGAGAGAAATTAATGCAGGTTGTCCGAGTTGAGTTGGTTCAGAGCTTCGAAGAAGATCCATAATTCGATTTATCTGGCTTCTCGATTCAGATGCCGTTGAAATGCTGAGTCATTGATGAAATCTCGTGTCCCTTCCATATCTGCATAACCAAGCTTGAAATTATGAGTTTTCTATGAACTGAGTTTCTGTACAAAGTTGAGACCAATAGCTAGGGTTTTAATGGGTTAGGGATCCAAGTAATAAAGAATGTACGAATTAGAATGAGGAGTCGAGTTGGGCTTCGAAAACTAAACATGTGAATAGTCAACTTTATAGAAAGAATCAGAGGTGTTGCACTTACCATACCTCCGAGGAGATGAAATCCACCTGGTAGCGTTGGAGTAGGCGATGAAAATCATGAGCGGGAGTGGTGTGGGGTGGAGGGGATAATCGGTAAGGGGGTGGGAGAGGGGAATCACGGATGGGAGCAAGAACCTAGAGGATTAGGGGAGGAGATCTGGAACTGGAGAGTGGGGAGATGTGATTAGGGGAGGGGAGACCGGGGGGAGGGGAGACCGGGAGCAGGCAGACACCGGTTGGGTATGCAGGGAGGCTATGAGAGAAGGCGGAGACCGGGAGCAGGCAGAGACCGGTTGTGAATGCACGGGCAGAGGATACAGAGGATACGGAGGAGTAGGAGAAGGAGGCTATGAGAGAAGGGGAGGAAGCGGCAAGAGAAGGAAGCTGGGGGACGGAACGGTAGTGGAACCCTAGGTGGGGCGAGCGAACGCACGAGCGGGTGATGAAATTGGGAGGAGGAGAATCCCGATCATGAGTGGGGGCTGGGTAGACAAATGAATTGGAGAATAGGAAAATGGGGTGACGTGGAGGTAGGAATGGGTGACACGTAAGCATGGTAGAAGCCTAATTTAGTATAGATAGTAGATATCAAAGAATGATTCGGATATGCGAGTAGTAATGTGAGATGGTGATGTAAATCTAGAAAGTTGAGACACTTGCTGGGGGTCGCGACGGATCTATGATGTTGGATGGAGGATGATGATCGAAGAGGAAACAAAGATGGAAGAGGGATCCATGATTGTGGATGGATGAGTGATTTGTGATTGAAGAGGAAACCTAAATGGAGGTGATCTATGATTGAAGATGGATATGTGATTCTGGAAGGAGGTGATTGAAGAGTGGTCCGAGATTGAAGGGGAAACCTAGCCAAAGTTGAGTTCGGACGAAACATGGGAGTGAGGACATCACCTTTATGGGTTCAATGATAATGGTGGTAGGTTTGAAAAAAAAGAGGTGACATGGTTGCATTCTAGGGTAACATAGTAGTTGGAGAATGACATCTTTAGTATAGATAATTGATAGGTTTCATTAAAATGCTTAAAAACTCAAAAATATTGATATACCCAACATGTAAATCTAGTTCAATTTAAGCAAGCATTAAATAAAAAAATACCAAAGAAAATGTGATAATTTAATAATGAAGATAAAAAATGAAACCTTGGTCGTCGAAAAAAAAGAACAATAGGAATTGAACATTTATGCATAGGAAAAAACAACCAAAACAACTCATACCTGCTCATTGAAGCCAAATTCAAGTACTATCATGTAAAACACAATAATCACATGATTATCGATGTATCATTAACCCATTGAGTTATAAACAATATTAAATTCATGAGTTCTTAACCATAAATCAAATCAAGATGAAGAATTAGTTAGTAAAAAAACAACAGGATCGAACCTCCTTGAGCCATAAATTATATGTCTCTTATGCTTATCCTCCTCCATGCTTGTAAATCGAAGACATTCATTCCAAAATCCCATGTACAGTCATAATGATTTATCTTCTTCACTATGTGAGGATGATAAAAATTAATGTATAGTAATTAAGATAATTGCATGTGGATGTAGAAACTAACATTGTTAAATATAGTGATGGATTTCAAGGTACCAACTTCAACTGAAGCAACACTGTCCCACGCAAAAACTTGTTATTCAATGAGATTCTATTTTCTAAAATCAATAGGTTCCACACATATGTTACCACAGAAAGGAAAAAATCCCAGTAAGTAGACATTTGAGACAAACAAATCAAAAAATCTAGTATGAATTTACACGTAAAACCAAGAACAAAGCGATGAGAGGTTTCTACCAAAAAAAATCTCAAACTAATATTCAGTATAGAAGATTGAAGGAGCATATATTGGAAGAAGTGATATTACTAACTATATTTCTAGGTACCTATTTCATTTGATCTGATATCTTCCCATAAAAATACTTGTTTTCCAATGCGAACCCCACTCCTGAAATCAAAAGAATTCACACATCAGAAGACAAAAAAAATATCATTACCTTTACATAAGTGATCCTACATTGAGACACAATTCCATTAATAAATTGAATATGGGTTTATAGTCATGTCCATTGGCGCACCTACACAGATTCTACTGCTCGAAGTGTTATCTAGCTCAACGCATCATCCTTGTCTGGAATCGATTTCTGCATATCACTAAAATATTTCATGGGACTAATAGCTCCAAAAATTTAACATGAAAACACTTTCTATTAACTGGAATTTACTGTAATGATTCCCAAGTAGAATCTTCAAAAACAGTGGCTGAAACCAAATAAATTGATCAAAAAAACCAGTGAAATGACTTAAGGAAATCATCTAAAATATTTTATAGTGCAAGAAAATAATAATAAATACCCAATTAAGATCCTACAAATTCTCTAAAAAATGAAATACATTCGTGGATCTAGAACCACATAATCAAAATCAATGTAGAAGAAGATTCATACGGTCTAGTGGTTTACTTCAGATGCGATGACAGATGATAGGGATGGAGGGATACCTTAAAGCAGTCCGATATAACATAAGAGATGAAACAAATGCTATATTCCGATATATTTCATTAAATAAAACAGACTATTTTTCAGAGAATAATCCCACCTAGGGTTTTTGTAGGAAGAACGGAGGCGGTGAAGGTGGAGCACGCTTTAGCGGAGTCGAAGGATGTGGGGGATCCGAAGGCGGTGGAGGCCAAGCTGGGAATTGGAATCTGAAGCTAGGAGTAGTCACTAAATCACCAACGGGAGCGGTGCGGTTTGGAGGGGAGAATCAGGAAGGGAGTGGGAGAGTGGATTCGTGGAGAGGAGTGAAAACTTTAATGGATTCAGAGAGGGGATCATAAACCCTAGAGTGGGAATAGGTGAGTTGGGGATGGAATTCGGGAGAGGGTGGGAGAAGATGAGGGAAACCCCGATGATGAGCGGGGGAATAGGATACACATTCAAGGGAACCCCAAATTTTGAGGGAGGAAAACATTTAGTGAGGTGACGTGGCAGCATATGAAGGTGACACATATGCTTGGAAGAAGCTTGATTTAGTATAGATAATAGATAAAAAACACATCACAAAAAAGTGAAATAACTTAATCCATGGTTGTTGCATCCTCTCATTGAAACCCATTTCCAGCCAACCGCATTAATGATCTACATTAAGGTCGTGTAATGGAAGTTTCAAAGAGGGAAAATGATATGAAACATGTATACACAGAAAAGTACAAATCTTCAACGAATCATATAATTATTACATACTCACAAAAAGGAAAATAAGAGATTATTCATGAAAATAATCTGCATACCTGTATGGAATAAAAGATGGATCAGTTTGACAAAAAAATGAACAAATTGAGTTGCACCAATTGTGAGGAGAAGGGAATGTGACTTTACTTGAAATTGCAAACAGACCACAGCAGACCTTATAGGATACAATAGATAAGGCCCGAAGTTTTTTTATTTCAGTAAATGTAATATCATACAAACAAATAAGCATTTGGTTATTCACATGCATAACCAAATTAAAGTCGAAAAAAGTTAAAGGCAATTCAAAGAGTAGACCATAGTAGAGGTTTATTTTTTCGAAACAGGTAATGTAATTTTAGACAAGTAAATATGCAGTTGGAAATCAAAATGCTAAATCGAAATTGAATTTAATTAAGTTGCAAGGAAACTTGTATAAGAAACGATAGTATAATTTTATTTCATAGTGTAAAAGAATAAGCATACAATAGTAAATGAAGCCGACCTGTTATAGAATTGAAAATATATCTGAAATGTGGTTGCAAGAATTAATGTTTTCAGTATGCAGTCATACCTGAAGTGCGAAGATGATACGGGAGGGAATAAGAGACACATCATCCGTTCAGAGAAGGGTAAGTTACTTCGGTTGAAATTGCAAACCAAGAAAACCCTGCAATACCTACCTGAAATTTCAAATAGTTAGGGGGTCGAAGGTATGGACGGACAATGGTAATAAGTAGCTATAATGAGATTCACGGTCAGTGGAAGGGAAGGAGGAATATAGACGAATATCCTGACATTTCACGGTCTAATGTAAATGGATTCTTGAGCTGGATGAAATTTCAACAGATATCCGAGTGCGCGATGGAACAGGTTGGTATGGTATGCTGAAACTGGGAGCAGGAGAAAGACGATCTGAGGGATAGCCTGGAGGAAGACGTCGCCAGCCAGGGAAGTATTCGGTAACCCTATGTCGCGATTAACATAATCCCAATCGCGACACTGAAAGGGTAAACTAGGGATAGTGTTGTCGAAACCTGGAGAAGAAACAGGGCAGAGACAAATGGCATGAAGAACGAATGCTCGAAGGAAGGTGGAATCTCGTAGTAATTCGGATGTCGGGAACCCTAATTCAGAGGGATGTCAGGAGAGCGCGTTGGGGGAGCCCGATAGTGTCACAGAAAAAGGTGCAAGGTAGTCGGACGGTGGAAGGTATCCCGATGAAGGAACCCTAAGTCGGGGGCTTCACGGGCGAGCGCACGAGGTTGAGGCCGATTGCATTGCGGGAGGGAGGATGTGAAAGTGGAGGGTTTTTGCTAGTAAAGGGACGTGGCTCAAGGGGAAGGAGACACGTAGGCTTGGAGAAATCCTATTTTAGTATAGATAGTAGATATGTAAATTTCATTAATATTATTCACTAATAGTGATAAATATAAAAAAAGATTCACATATAAGAATAGCTTTTCAAAGAAATTGCTTTTTATGTATAAATAATGTTTATATCTAAAATTTAAATATATTATTGTTTTTATTAAGGTTAATTGGATTTTTAATACCCTTTTTACTTTTAATCCATTTTAAAAGAAAATTTATTTTTTCCAATGAATGATAAAAATAAAAACTATATTTTTCCCTATTCCATAGAAAATGAATCTTTTTAGAATAATCTGAAAATTTGACCATAATAAAATTTTGATATGAAAATTTCGAAAAAATGAAAATATTTTTATAAACAATAAATTATATATATTCTAAAAATTCATTATATTATTTTCTCACCAAAATTAATAACAATAATGTGTGAATAAAACTTATTTCTAAAGCCTAAAATAAGCATACTAAAAATTGAGTACTAATTTCCAAAGAGTTAATAAATTCATTTTTATATAGTAACTCTTCTATATATATAACATAATTTGGTTAATAATATTTACACCCTCCAATTAAATGACTAATTAGTAATTATTACATTAAATAATAATATTTTCAGAGTATATTGGGGTTTGTTTACTCTAAGTGTTTCTTGTTGTATATACAATTGAAAATAGTGTTCTTATTTTAAATTGATTGGGTGTTACATTCACCCCCATTATAATAATTACATCCTCAACACATAAACATCATATTTTTTTCAATGGTTTGATATTTTAGAACCCACATCTTAAAAATATTCAAAAAAAATTTCATGAAAATCGGAAAATGGACTTATAAAGTTCACTATAAATATATGTTTCTAAATAATAGAACACATGGGGGAAGTCAAAATGTAGACATGGAAGCGAAAAATTAAACCTAAGGATTAATATAGGTTGATATATAACATGTCAATTAGAAACCTAACTGTAAAAAATCCACAAATATTTGTGGGTTAAAAGGCCATTGATTTAGGGTATGATATGTAAACAGATAACATTTTTACATCAATTTACATTTCCAAAAGTTGAGGTATTGTTTTAATAACTGGATAAATAACTGAACAAAATAAAGTTACTTGATTTATTTTCTTTTTTTAAGAACAATCACATCATTTATTTGTTCTTTTATCAATTTAAAATTCATCTATTATGCTTGGAAATTGATATTGATGATGATTTTTTGGTCGAACCCTTTTTATTAAATCCTAACATCTATAAGTATTTAATTAAGCCTAAAAATATTTTCCAAAAAAATAATAATTATAATAAGTTATCTGATATAAATAATCACAATTTAGCTATAAAAAATAATATAAAAAGTTTAACATAATGTATCCCATAAGTAGGTTACCTTAAGAAAACATTGAAAAAAATATATCATATTTAAATACTAAAAAATATGAAATATTTGATCAAGAAGTTAATAATTACACATAAAAATAATGTGAAAACCTTTATCACGTATACTAGGTACTGAAATCACCATTAAATTTATCCTTATTTGATATATATCATAAATATAGTAAACTCCATCATAAATTATTTTTTCACCAAATCACTAACCATTTTCTAGGAAGCAAATACTGTCACATTTAATTCATTAATGTCAGTAAATTATTTATCCCAAATAAAAACATTAACTCAATATTAGGAACATATTAAGGGTTATCTTACGTTTCATTAAGTATTCTCTAAAAATATCACATTACTACTAAATCATTTTTTGGTTATTAGCACCGATCAATATATGCTTTAAAACCCTCAAAGAGAACTAATGTAGCACAATCCTTATATGTTACATGATTCTTATAACTAAAATATCACTAATAAAGTATTTTTATATATATTTTGACATAAAATACACAAGAACGTTATTTATTCTACTTAGGATATAGTAATAGAATAATCTTGGCCTTCTCTCTTTGGATTATACTATGGTAAGTCCGCATAACACTTAATGAAATAGTTTTATTATTGACCCATATCTTGATAGTTGAAGCACTGGATAGTAGTATCTTCCTTATTTGAATTATAATCAATAACTAGTTGACTCGCATCTCAAAAAATTTAACAAACGTTTGTAAACAAAAATAATTTTCCATGTGGTTTATTTACACAATTTTAACATGATGGAAATTGCTTCATTTTCCTCTTATAATTTTATTCTTGTCCTTTTCCGATGTGGTAAATCAAGTTATTCTTCACAAGATTTCCATTCTAGGTATAGCATCTAGAAAATTCCCTTTTGGTTATAATTGGTCAGGATACTATATAATAATAAAATTAAATGTTTTGATAAACTAGTGTCTTTTGTATACTCGGCTAAATACCATTAATGATTTTTCCAATCATGATTTATGAATTAAAAATGTATTTCAAGTAATACAAGGATAGTTTGGTAAAGTTAGAATGATACTCCACTACATATTGATTTTTCCATATTATTTAAAGTGAAGAATTTCCTCTCCATTTTAGTTCATTTGTCATGAGGAAACTATTTTAAAAGGAAACCCCTTTAAAATTACTCTATTTTAAATATTATATTTCATCAAAAACACTAGAATTTTTTACCAATGACCACCATTGATTGGAATCACTTTTCAAATAAATAAACTACTAGAATAACTTTGTTAGTTTCATTACATCCCATTTATAAGAATATATTTTCAATATATTTAATCCTTTTATTTTTAATAGTGGTTTATTCTTTCCACTAAAATAATTAGGATTTTTTCACTTGATGTGATCTAACATAATAGAATAACACTATGGAACAACTAGTTGTTCTATACTGATAATTTTATTTTTCATAACCCAAATCAACTAGTCTAATATAGTTATGATCTTCTCAATTACAACACCATATATATTGGTTTTATTAGTAGAAAAATCCATACAATGTCTCCAAGTGATGATTAAATTTATTCCATTAGGTTCTATCACTAAATAATGTAACACACTAAGTTATCTCATAATCATCAAGAATATTGTGCACTAAAATATTGTTTGTATGATAGTTAGAGATCTAGAATACTATAATGGATTATCTTAATTCTCATTTTATCTATATTTATTATAAATATATTTCCCAATGTTTCTAATAAAGTTCATATAATACCAATTGTGACAACCTCAACTCTAGTAACCCAGTGCTAGTGGGCAGATTATTACATTGGCACTAGATACAAGTAATCACATCCCTAAGGACTAAATTTTTTTAGTAGTCTTGGAGTTCCAAATAATTTCATGATTCATATATCACATTTGATATATAGAATAAATTTAATTAGAAAATTATTTCATTCTTGATATTATTCATATTATCCTTCTTCATATCCTTGGGGAAAGAAAACAAATAAATGGGTGAGATATGATGCTCAGTAAGTATTACATACTATTTAAACTATATTTTTAAAGTAAGTAATAATCTGTATGGAAAGGTAATTAACTAAAAAATGATCCATTTAATCAATAAGATGAGAAAAAAATGAATACTTGGATAATATCAATAAATTTATCTAATGAATGAAATTAATAATTGAATTATCAATCAAGGAAATGCTAAATATTGGATAACATGATCTAAAACATCCTGATATCTATATCCTTGGGGCCATATTCCATGACGGTTTAAAACTATGGGTTGAGATAAAACTAAAAACCTTTCAATTATAGATTATTGACTTTTACTTTGATATCTTTCATTGCATCAAGGGGCTATATAATTCTGGTCCCATCCTATTAGTCCATATCCAATGCATTCATCATATATTGAATGGATAATTTAATTCATGACCAATATGATCTATCAAAAAATAAAATTATTTAGTAAATAATATGTATTTATCAATAATTCTCGAATAAATCGAATAATATCAATTTATAACACCTCTTATAGAAATAGAATATGATTTAGGAAATAATCATGTGAACGATATATAAAATTTGGATATTTAAGATAATTTTAATATCCAATGATCATAACAAAATTAATATTGCAATGATGGTATCATTAAAAAATATACTTTGTTGTGAATTTTTAAAAGAAGGGGTTTTTTTATTAATATAAACTCCATTAAAATATTATTAAAACGTATTTGAGTAAAATAACAATTCCATTTTTGAAATTACTTGTTTACAAATATTGTACAATTACAAATTAAAACATTTTCCTTCTAAATTAGCCTATATAATTTCAAATGAAGCATAAAATAAAATTTTATTTAGGAAAATTATAACAAAACCTTATTATATATAATTCGAAAAATATTCTTCCATACTTTTTTTCAGAAATCTTACCAGGTACCTCATTTGGAAAACTACAAAATGATTCCTTTAAACTGTTTTCTGAAAATTCAAATAGGGAAAACATTTATTTTGATAAATAATTGTTGAAGTGTAATTTTTTTAAAAAAAATATTGAAATTATGGATATGATAAAAAATTTATCTGATAAAAATTTAAGTAAAATTGGTTTTTCTTTTAAACATTTTTTTGTTTGATTCAAGTTCCAAAGAGAGGAAATGTTGAAAGAAAATTTAAAAACACATTAAGATGGAAAACATCAAATAAACTCTTATCATAATGAATAAACATATTTTAATTTAAAATTTCTAAAATGGTAAGTATATACACAACCTTACCAATAAAAATGTTCATGTTACCATATATGTCTAAATGGAGTAAAAATTAAGATGAAATATCATTAGTTCTGACTTGTCTCATAGGTGCTTTGATATCTGGTATAAGAAATTTCAATTTATTATAGTTACATACTATAAATATATAAATATATAAATATATATAATATCATATATGATCTATTTATAAAATGATATGATTTTTTTTAATAATATTTTATTATTGTCAGTGTTTTGGGTCTTAAGGGATTTGATTTTCATAATTTCCTAGATTCGAAAGTACAAGTACATGTAAATTTATTACGGTTTCATAATATCATTCATTTTATTAATGGTTTAAATATAATCTTTATTCTATATATATATAGAGTTATCTATAATATATAAATATATATATATAGAAAAAATGACTCACACAGTTCTTAGAGATAGTTGTTCATATGTACGCATGGACATTGATTTCACTTTTAAATGGAAAGAAATAAATAAAGGTGAATAATAATTAATCTCTAAATAATAATAATTATATCATATATATCTTATATATTCAATAAATATATCCATATTACAATCCACATAAAATGTAAATTAAAAATTGATCACATCGCTTCACGGAGGTGGTAGTTCAAACATACGCACGAGCAACATTATCATTTTTCCAATGAATTGGAATGTAAGAAGGTATGATATTATTGTAAAAAAATCGTAATTATTTAATGTATTTCATAAAAAATATTTATTTACATCGTTATAACCATCTACTTAAATTATCGATGGGGAAAGAATTATACCGCAACGTGGGGACGGTAAACCATATGTATGCTCGGGCGATGTTTGATCTTTTTTGTATGATGGAACGAAAGAACGAATATGGTTATACTATAATCATAATTACATCTAAATATATTTATTATACTAGGTTTAGGTTTTATTTATTTTTAATAAACTTTGAGAAAATTTTGGGGAAGGGATAAACTTGAAGGACTTTGTAAAAATGATTACCTCTTCATCGGTAAAAGTCCTCTACATCTTTCCTTAAGGGACCTAGCGTATACTTTTTTCGTAGACAATAACCTCATCAAATTATATAAATATGCTTATAAGATGAATATATATGTCTAGGTCATGGTATACTGTTACATATGGTGTAAATAAGTGTAGGAATGGGAACCTATTTATAATTGTGGCGAGGGGCACTTTTAGATTTTTTAAAATAAAATATTATAAGGATGTTCAATTTAAAAATGATTCAAAATGGTATAAATTTTAATAAAAGTTATATATGGTGCAACTAAAATGAACCAATGAAATTTATGATAATTTTCCATATTATTATAATAATTCTCTTTTTTATTAACCCCTTGGTTAATTATTTGTCACCTTAATAGTGATAACCACTATTTTAATTAAAAATGGTCAATAATTTTTTATAAATGGAAATGTAATTCATAAACTGACCATGGATTATTTTTTTAAAATTTGATTCAAATTGACAATGGTCATATTTTTTTAATTTTTTTAAATAATTTAATATGATATTATTTGGAAAATATATACTTAATTTCAATTTTGACACTATTCATTTAATTTGTATTTAATTGCATAAAAAAGGGGAATTAAATTAAATCCTTTAAAACTAACCTAAACACTCATATAGATATATAAAATTCATGGTACACATTATGTCCCTGAAATTATAATAATTAAGAAAAAAATTAAAATCATTTATTTTATTTTTCTGTTAATTAAATAAATTTTTTATTAGTGTTTCAAAATAATTTTATATAATTTTATAATTTTGAAATGTATAAATATATTTAAATAAAGAAAAAAAATTAATTAAGATCAAAATAGAAATTTATGTTCTTGAATGTATTTATTTTCTCTCTATTCGGACACATAATTTATATTTAATTCTATGCTAGTGACATTTTGTAATTTCATTTGATTTAAATATTACAAGGGTAATTTTTAGGGACAAGTTTCCAATATACAATAAAATTTCAACAATAAGGTGATAAGGTTTAATAATACTCATCTATTAATAATTAATATAAAAAATTTGGGCATTATCACTTAATTTTAACCGAGATTAACTGAATTTACCCTTTAGTGAGGCGATAAATTTTACCCTGATTACAATTCATATAAAAACAATAAAAAAGGAATATTTAGAAAATTTGAATCTCATGATCCCAAATAAGAAATAAATTTTATAAAATTAAATACTTACAAGTGTAAGAAATTAATTTTAATATAAGTGTGGAAAATGCGATGTAAATCAGTTTTTTATAAAAATGTTGTTTTTAAGTGTGAACGAGATTAATTCTTATCCCATGCATAGTAAATATAATATATGAATGTTAAAATATTTTTTTGAATGTATAATATATATATATTTTAAAACCATTCCAAAATAGTGATGAATATAAAAACACACTTTGTTTCTAAACACAGTTTTTAAGAAAAATGTTTTATACAAATTTTCAATATATAATGGATTATAAACAACTCAATTAGATTTTTAAAAACATAATAGAATTAAATTTTACATTGAATCCATTTTAAATTTAAATGTAAATTTCCAAATTTTTTAATCAAAAATAAAAAATCATTATTTCTCAATATTCATTTGAAAATAAATATATATAAAAATCTAAATATTTTAGCTTTTGAAAATTTAAATATGCTGATTTCAAAAATGATGTCATTTTATAAACATAAAATTTATATATGTTCCAAAAAATAATTATAATATTTTCTCAATAAAAGTAATAAAAATATTTTTTCTTGAAAACGTGTCTCTCAAGCATAAAATATAACTTTTTAAACATGAGTATTGATTTTATAAAAATTAATCAATTGATTTTTATTGAGTAGGTCCTCTATACAAATTTTATAGTTCTGGTATTAATATTAATAGATACAAATTCAACGGCTAAGTAATAATTTTTACAATAAATAATAATATATTAATAGTATATTTGTGTTCATTTAGACTGGTGCTTTCATGGGGTGTATGCTATCAAACATAATGTCCTTATTTTAAAGTCCTAGGGTATTATTCATTGAGTTTTTTATTATGTATAAATATAGTTAAAGATTAGTAAATCAAATCATCCAACCCATGATCTTGAGTTGGAGACTATAATCATTGACTTAAAAATAAGGAGGTGTTATCTCTATGGTTAAATTTTTGAGATATATATATATATCAAAAATGTTCTCAATATATATTTTCAAAAAAATACATCAGTATGATATTGATGAGATGGATAGAATTTCTCAAATATTAGGTTTTCTCAACAAACAATTTCCTTTAGAAAAAAATCAGTGGTTGATTCCTAAAGTAGGAAAGATCTTAAAAGTTCAAACTAAAATGAGGATTCAAAAAATACTACCTTCATATAATTTGTAATTTTGGGTATGCGAATCATTTTATAATGGGAATCAACAATTAATCTTCTAATGATTTACAAAACATCTTTATTGGAGAAGATAAAAAATCCCAACTCAATGTTAATATTTTTTAAAAGAAAATGAAATCCATGAAGATGGGAAATTATAAAAAAAAATTGGTTATGTTACGTTATATAAATACGTAGGAATATTTTTTTGAATGATGAATAATTCAACCCCCAATCATCAATTATAGTTAGTAAATATTTTATTTTAATGAAACAATAAATTAATGAAAATATATTTATTAAATAATTTAAATAAAACCTAAATTCCAAAATTTTATAATTATCATTTTATGAAATTAATTAATTTTTTGAATTTATAATGTTACAATTATCATAGGGTAAATTTTTTAGAATTTTTAGAAATAGGTAATTTATGGGGACAATAATGGAAATACCCATTTACAAATAAAGTAACTTTCATGAAATTATTATTATATAATAATGGATTTAAGTTTAATGAATCATTTTCCATAGAAATATATATATATTGATTAAGTAATATATTGAATTTAAGATCATAATTTTGAAACTATGTTCAACATTTTTGAAATAGAAATAGTGATTTTATTCAAATAAAATATATTGTTCCCAAACCTTTTAAACTAGATTTTAATGGGTTATTTTTTAGTTATTTTTAAAATAAAAAAAGTATCCTTTTATTTAGCATAATATAATTAATTTTTATAATAAAAATTGAAGTATGTGAAAAAAAATTAAAATAAAGATGCTTATTGAATAACATTACCTCTTCTTCGAGTATCCTACTTGGTTTTAAACTAAATACGTCAAAGGTTTGATTTATTAAAAAATAATGAATTATATTGGGGAAGTTTAGGAAAAATTTGTGTGGGTATTGGCCAAACAAAATTAATTTTAAAGTGGGACATGGAGAGGATAGGTGGTGGCCATTTATAAGTGGGGTTAGTGGCACACTTTTAATTTTTTAAAAGAGTGAATTCCAACCATGTTTTATTCAATTAAAAAAGGCCCCAATAATGATCCATTATCTATAATATTAGTTATAAGGTCTAAATAAATCAATAAAATGTTTTTTGGACATGTTTTGGGTCATTTTTACACATTATATTCAAATTTTAACAACTAAGTAAACTTTTTTGTACCTTAATCATAGTAATTAATTTTAACTCTTTTCACTAATTATTATTGTAAAAAAATAAGATTAAGTCATTATATAATATAAATTAATAATATTACAAATATGGAATCTATTTTGGTGAATTAAATTCAATAAATTTGTAAAACATAATTTAAAATTAATCCTACAGATGTGGTTAGAAGGAGGTTTTTTAAAGTGAAAATGTTCGAAAGTTTACAATGATTATATATAAAAATTACAAATGAAATTGATTACAATGACCTAAAGTGTATTATTATATGTATAATTATAATATTTTTACTATGAAAAAAATTAAAAATATAAATTGACATTATATATTATTTAGAAAAAAATCAGTATTCAATTAGAATACAATATTTTAAATTATTTATCAATAAATGAAACATCATTGAAAACTCAAAAATATTCTCCCTAAGATAATCTTGGTTCTTGATTTCAAAAAAATAATTTTATTTTTTCATATAAATATTATAGAAATTTTAAAAATCTACTTTAAAATATTTTGTACAAACTCCACTAAACAGTCTTTTATTAAAATAACGTTTTCTGAAAACATTTATTTTTCCTTTAAATGTTTTTTAATAAATTGATAACCAATAAATGTGTGAAAATATATATTTTTATTAGTTATTTAATCCTATTTATACCCACTATTCCAACATCTATTTGATAACTATCATCTTAAATAATAATATTAATAGTATATAGTTATTCGGAAAAACCTAGTCTTGTGTTTAACGCAAGCCATCGAAGAAAGTTTTCATTGTCTGTAATGAAAGATAACTGAAAATTGTGTGAATTTAAAGATGTTGAATAAGTTAAATTTATTTAAAATATTAAATAAATCATAAAGTCTTATGTTTTTATATTCCTTTATCCTCCTGGTGTTTTGTTTCATAAACACAATCGAATATGATGACCGTGTTTTAAATTTTAAGGGTGTTACAAAAAACACATTTTAGGGGTTGTTTCACACATATTTAGAATAAATAACATGAATATAGAAAAAAAGGATACCAATATAAAATTTAATATTAAATAACTCCCCCATCATCTCATCCATTTATCAACCAACGTTTCATCTTTAAAACAAGTTTGATATATTAAATAATAAGGGCTATAAGTGCGATTGAAATACCGCAAACTCTATATTTTATAAGGTTGTGAATATTATATATATTTATTAATACATATTGTAATATATTTATTTAATTATCTTTATTTTTATTACCCTTAATGGATGCACTCACTCCATTATTACATGGAAGTTGACCTAATCTATGATGAAATCTTTCACTATTATCTAGTATGTATTGTATTCATTCAACTACGTCAATTATTTGTATGTAATCATAACAAATAATTATAGGGAACAATGTGGTACATATTGATTTATTTTATGTTGCACTGAGAGGTAGAGTTTCCTCTCAACCTATGATTCTCTTTTCTTCCAAACTCAGCATGTGAAGTATTCTTTAAAATCTTTTTTCTTTTGTGAGTCTTAACACACTAAGTGCTCAAATTCATCCCATTAAATTCCTATTTGTGGAAATTGGTTTTCTCCACCTAATATTTCATTTTATTTGAAGATCACGTTTTCACTTTATCCATTAGATCATCAAAATATATAGGTTTAGTCAATTTATTCTTGGAAAACACCAATTTTCTATGTAGTCATATAAATCATTTTCTAGTTACATATTCGGGAATATTTCACCTTAAACAGAGACATTAAGAATATTTTAAATCATTACCTATTAGAAGTTTCCATAATTGTTAATCTATAATTATGATATTTTCTTCCTACTTATTCTTTGACATCATAGGATCAGTTTTTAAAATAATTCTCTTCTATTTACTCCTTAAGGCATAATCATGTTTTTTATTTTTTTTGATTTTGATCAGTTGGTTTTAATTTATCTATATATTTGATCAAAATTTAATAAGGTTTTCTATGATTTTAAAAAATTTACATGGTATTCCAACATTCCATTATCTATTTCCCCTCTTGTTATAATACATATAATGTCTTGTGAACGTGCATATCCATTTTTTCAAGTGTAATATATCTAGATTTTACTAGTTGTGTTCTTTACTATTTATTTAAAAAAATCTACTACCTTTAGGTAAATTCTTGAGGAAAACTATATATACATATTCTCACTTCCACCTTTGAGGATGTGGTGGATTTGTTATTGATTTTCACCATCAATAATTTTTCATAATTTTGTTTAAAACCTATACCAGCATGTGAAATAAGATTATTAACTAAGACAATTTTAGGTTACGGGATACCTTATTCAGGGATGATGATTACCCTTAATTAAAGGGTGATATCATACTCTTATTTTTATTGAGATCAGTCATCCTGGAGCTATGGATCTCAACTTAAATCTTGATGGAAGCACCGAACTTCTAAATAATTTGAAAGGTTCCATTTTTCTCATCCTTACATCAATACAAAGATAAATCTAGTTTAGAGTGTTCCTCTCATTATTAACTAATCCCAAGAGGTCTTCTCAATCTACTTTTATCTTCTTGAGTTTTAATTCATACACTTTTATTAACAATTTTTGTGAATTATCAATATCTCTTAATCTTTTTACTTTCACCTCCTATTGAGCATCTTTAACATCCATTAATATTTTATTCCATTTTTCATGGTTAAGGAAATATTACACAAAAAATATCATAAACAAATTACTCATAAGTATACATTTTCAATTCTTCTTTTACAAAGGAACATCTTTTATAAAAAATTATTATTTATTTCTCTCATTCTTACACATGGTCTATGAGAGAAATTCATGTTATGAAACTCTTTTATAGTGCATTATACATTTCATAAACATATTATTTTAGTTTTTCTTTATAAATAACAAGTACCTACATATTAAATACTATAAAATTTAATTGTCATTTGGTGAGTATTTTCAGATGATATTTAATCTCAGAATGAATATCACGAAGTGATACACCTTCTTCCTTACATGAATAGGATTAACTAGAATAATCATAGTCAAAATATTTATTACTACTTGTACCACTCTAATTACCTTTACATAGTGGGGTCTGCCCCTTTACTTTTAGATTTCTATTCATCTTCGTTTCCACTATTTTCATTCTTTTTCAATCTTGGTATAAATATCTAAATTTATATCTCTAGGATTATATTCTTTTCTTTTCTATCTGAGTGATCTCAAAAAAATCCTAAAATATGATATTTATTAAAGTTATTAAAATAAATAGGAAAAATTGATCCCTATAAGTAACCTATCTCTGGTTCTATTCATATTTCCTCATGTACAATTAACCATAGAAAGACTAGGGGAATCAGTGAATAAATTTTATAAATTCATTAACTTGTAATTCAACCTATTAAAAATGATAAGCTTATAAACCTACTAAATAATATCTTTGTTCCTCACCTCATGTGTATTTTTAAATACAGAGAGAGTGTCACACTATATTTACATCATTTTTCAAAAGAGCTCACTCCTTTCTATGGTTGATAAACACCCTAACCTAGATTCCCTACTATTACCACAAGTGGCTATATATGGTTATAAAACCCCATAATAATTCTCTTTAAATAAATTTTATATCACAATTATAATGCTTTGGTGATTGTTTAGACACCCCAATAACAACCTCCATAAAATAGTTGGACACTCCATTCACAAAGTTATTAATCAACTTCGATCATATTTATGAAGTATCTCTTAATTCTCTAATATTCATATAACCAACATTTGAATTGATATCCATCCATGAAAATGTGGTACAATAGTTATATCATGTATAGAAACTTTATGAACTTCCATATCCATAAATGGTGAAAACAGAGATGGTCTCAAAATTCACCCAGATCTCAATGATCTAGGCCCACCTCTTACCTCTAGAAATTTGGCATCAAGTATTGTTCTATTCAAATTGATATTCATTTCTTCATACTCTTCTTATACATTTGATGCTGAAAAGTATCAGTCTCTCAATAATTATTCAAGTCTCTAATACTTTATTTATTAACTAAATTATTTTATATCCACAAATAACAATGAGGTAAATATTATTTTTTAGTAATTTTTAAATATTATTTATCTTTTAATATTCTAAAAATATTTCTAGGTTCACATTGTTTTTATTCTATCATCAAATCTTGACATTATTCTGGTTTAAATCCCCTGAATACTAATCCATATATTATCACACAATTTTTTAATAACCTTGGATCAAATTCTTTATAAATATCATGGTAATAATCTTTATATAATTATTCATTAATTTTAAGATTTATATATCCAATATATATTAAAATATCACATCTCATATTATTAATGAATCTAGGGCCTTTAATTTCATTTTATATCACAATGTGTATGGCATCATGGATCCTTCCCACATGGACTTAAACTTTTTGAGTAGATACTCAAATTATTCACTAAAACAACTATAGAAAAATCCATATGGGGTGATCCACCCTTTTCTACTTTGCGGTGATCTCTTATACATCATGGAATTAATTCATCAATATTATCTTCCCTCCTCAGCAGATTCTTAAATATTATCAAATTAGATCATGATTACATGCTTGATCATGATGCAAAATCCATGAATAACAGTTCTTCATATATATTTTAATTTATTCGTTTAGAATATCCAAAACATGGAATCTTGAATTTACACCCACAACACTATTTCAAAAATTATCAAATTATGTGACTGCCCATAAATATTTTAACTATCTGTATAAATTTATTATGATAAAAATCAATATATGAAGCAACTATATGTGTAACCTTTCTATAGTGTTGATTGAAAATGTTAACAAACCAACATGAAGTGACCACCCATCTAGATTGACCAGGAGGATTGACCATATGTCTCTGTCTCAATAAAACACATGTAATATTAAAGATAATATGAAGGATCGATTGTATTAAGTTGACTGACCACCTAAGGAACCAATCACCCATAGAAATCGATCGACCAAATGATGTCGATCAACAGTGATGATAGACAGTATGTACAACCTTTACGCAGCCCAACTCATGTTTCTGTTTCTCAACTAATGTTCATTCATATTAACACAATGTACTTATAAAGTATCTTTATGATGGTTATACAACATCTCTTAATTCTTACAAAATATTGTATGATTCTTACATAGTTCTTAGTTACCTTACATATTTCTTAGTCCCAGTAGCTTTATTCATCTTCACAATTTCTTTAGTACATTTACATAGCTTCGTGAAATGTAGTGATACATTTATTCCTATAACTTATTAAATTTGGTCAACTCTACTATAACCCATTTTCCCTTTATATGTCAATTATTTATCAGTTTTACATTTATTAATCATGCATAATCATACAAATCACATTATGTAAGTTGAAAATTTTACTAAAAATCTTCTCATACCCTTTTAAGTAAATCAAGATTCCTTCCATTATCTATCAAATGTTGTATAAAATATATAAAAATCAATCAAAAATTTTTATAGGCTTAACACAAGATTAAAACTCACTAAATATTCGAATCATGGCTACTTGACCAATAAAAATCCTCCAAGAATCACCTCTCCTAATCCAAAAAGAAATATTAATATATTGAAAAAAATAAAATCAAACTCTTTGATAACCACAATATTATCATATTTATATATAAAATATTATATCATATTTATAACATTTGATATTCTATTTATATTTATCATTTGTTGTTTGATCTTCATGGAAGATTGTGATGATAAGAATTAAAATCTTTTAGTAATTTTATTTACATTTCTATTCATTCTTATAGTAATTTTACTAATAATATTTCATTATGTTGTATCATAAAAAATTAATTTTTTTATAGTAATATTTATCCATAACTGAATAAATAAATATCAATTTTATTTTAGTGATGCATACAACACAACATATTGAAATTCTTGTTTTTTTAAAATAAAAGTACAGACTAATGTCTTGGAATGTTACATTTATATTCATATAAAATAACCCATACAATCACATTGATATTTTAAAATAACATTTGGGTACATAGGAAAAACGTAAACTTAGTCATATTTTTCATATATGGAAATATCTTCCAAGTATAATTTTATAGTTCATAATGTTGAATATATATAAAATAAAAGTCTAAAAAAAATAATTCTAGAAAAATACAAAATAATCAACGATGAGTGTAACTAGAAAAACATTATATACATATAGTGTATGACCAAAAACAATCCCTAAATCACCAAAATGTAAATTCTTATGGATAGGATATCACATGTAACCCCCAATATATAACCTCAATATTCATTACCCAATCATCCATCAAAAACTCAAAAAAGAGTTCCACACTACTTCATATACCACATGCAATGATAACCCTTGGTTTGGTGCCTTTATCTATCATGTGAAATCTATTTTCATGTACATATGTTACACAAAAAATAGTCTAGATACATTTTTAATGAACACATGTTTGTTTTAATACAATATACCTCATAGATGTCACCACCCAACCTTATCAAGTCTGTCATAGAACTAAGTGTGCAATGTATCCGGACAAAGTAGGGTGGTAGTAATATAATAAATATGTAGTATACTTATGAAATGAACTGGATATATAATTATATATATATTTTTCTAATAATGATTTATATAGATAACTTGATTGAATTGTAAAAACAATAATCTCTAGTAGGCATTATTCAATCCAACTTCATGATATACTAGGAATCAAATTTTTTATCATATATCCACCATAAGGGACCCATCAGTCAAGGATTTCAATCAAAACCCATCCTCGATAGGAAGAATTGTACACACTCATACACACACAAACATATTTATATATGATTTTTTAATCATCCTCCCTATGAATCCATGTTCTCCTCATATAGAGGAATTGTACATGTATATCCATAGTCTACCACTCTAAATTATCCACTCATCTTCACATGCTAATTAATGTGAATCTTTAATTGTGAGTGTGTGTGTGTAAATATACATAATATTTATATACATGTTCTTACTCTATATTAGTACTCTATCCAGTGGGGAGAAACATATCAAATATACATACATATGTGTCTATGTGTATCTAGTATACATGTTTCAAATTAGAACTTATAAAAAAAGGTTTAAACCACTTCATGTGGAACTCTATAAAACATATTAGGCTATAAATATGTAATATCTTAAGGGAAAATCCATAAAAAGGTAATAACAACAATATACTGTGAGGAAAACATAATATAAAGTTTCAAAATCCAGATCCTATCTAAGAAGAAAAAATATAATAATTCTCAATTATATAATATACTAAATACCATGTTCAAAAAATCTACTAATCACATAAAATATAACCATAAATGTATCCACCTATCATGGTTCAATTTCTATCTACATTTTCATTCATTGTGAACATGGTTCCAATTTCATTGATGTACATTCTAGAAACCAAGGAAACATGCATGACTATACTTTAATCAAATTCATAAATTATCATTTTTATAAAAAAATAACTATTAAATGAAATTTATTAAATATGTTTTAAATCATTATAAAAATTTAAAGCTATATGTGTCATGAAATAATTATGTCTACTATATAGATATATATAAAATAAATAATATTCAGGTAATAATACTACATAAATCAACATAGGATGGCCAATATTAGCATAGTATTTTTAAAACCAATTTTATTAAAAGTGTTTTCAATGGAAAATAATTACCTATTAATACCACACTCTACACCATACCCTTATTGTTGTAGAATATTTCTAATATGATAAAAATATAAGTGGTCATATTCCCTATCCAACGTATATGTGAATCCCTATAGTAGAATAATCTAGATATACCACCACCGATAGATTAAATAATCCTATGTTAGATAAGAGTGGGATTTTGGTCATTTTCCTAATCAAAAAACACAAAAATATAAAATTTATAGGAAAATAATTAACTCAAGATCATTGATTAGAACTGCTTCCTACCAATAGAGGAAAAAATTATCAATAGAGTATGTTGATTTTAAACCCTATAAGAATTATATACTGATAATCACATGGAACAACTATGGAAATAGTATAAAATCACATAAGGATAGAAACATGGCCTTATCTTTGAAAAAATGGACTATAGTATCCCCCTGATGTTGAATTCGGTCGAATAATGGATCTTAGGATGGTGGATATTTAATAAAATGGAAGAGGACTCCCAAGGAGTGTTATAGACTATAAATAGGGAGGATAACTCAAGTGAATAATATTTAAGGGGGTTATGTTTCTGGGTAAAAATAGGAATTTTCACTATATTTTAAATAAGATACCACCTAGAGGCCTACCGAGTAACTAGTATAGAAATTGGTATTATATACCATTTCAAAACCTTGGCCCCTTCTATTTTCATCTTCTTCCCTTTTCCATATTCCTCCCATTTCCCCAAAAATTGTAAATGCTCAAAAAAAGTAATTTGAAGGTGATAATTAGGATAAAATTATAACCAAGAAATATGATGGTATTTGAAACCTCCCCACTATTGGGACTCTCATCCAAATGAAGATTAAATTAGCTTCCTAAGTGAACCTGTTTATCCATTGGATACTAATTTCAACATCATGTTCCATAGTCCCATTTGAGTGTAAACCTTTTTTCATTCATACCCATACTAAAGGAATGATCCTTCCTTTGTGTGTTTTAACTAAATTTTCAATCATTGATATGTATTTATCCATAGAGAATTCTTGTAGTTATAATTATATATCATCAAACCAAATGATATAGGTAGGTTAAATAACATACACCCTCAGAAAAAAGACATGAGAAAAATCATTAGTTACAGAAAAATGAGGATACAAATATAATAGACAAGACACATATGTGATATAATCCAAAATCTAAAAGTGGCATATAATTTGAGACGAAAACTTCTTTTTATTTCCCATTTATTGATAACCAAATCATAGGGAGACTCGGTGATATACATGATCACTGACCTTAAATTCCAATATTCCAACCCTATAATGAGTGATAAACATTTTTGAAACTCTATAAAGTTATCAACTTCTTTTGTATAATCAGAACATGTTTAGTATTCTCCTAAACTATGTAAAGACCAATCAATGATAATTACTTAATCTATTTCCAATATAATAGAGATTGACATGGTTTATCATAGAGTGACTCAAATGGAGACTTATAAATTGATACAGTATTGGTATTATTTTAATAAAACTCAATAAGTGATAAACTATCCTACCAAGAGACAAAAAAATTTAGGATTAACTCTCTTAACATATTTTATAGAATTTGAATCATCCTCCTTAACTGACCATCCATCATATAGTGACAATGAGTTCTCAGTTTCGTATGAGTGGTATGAATTATTTTAAACTCATGAAACAATTGACATGTGATCATCTAGACACACTCAAATTAAATTCTACTCATCACCCCTTTGTGTTTAAAAATGTATGTAACATAATTTTATTTTAAATTCCTTAATTTGGGATCTTTGTGGAATAACTAAAAAAAGAGTATTATTTTTTTAGAGTTCCACAATCCCTATTACAATATAACTTCCTTGGGGAGTGAAAATGAAGATCATCATGAAATTCATGGTGACTTCATCAAATTTCCAAAAATATATAGGAAGTGATTGAAACTCACGATCCATTATTTGATATTCTAAATTAATATATTGATTTGTAAGGTATCAATATGTGAATCCACCTTTCACTTTTCTCTGGGAATGCAAAAATAATTTCTTATGTACTTCATGATACATCTTGGAAATTTATGGGTTAATAGCCCAATCAGAGGAGTGATACTCCCTCATAACACCTTTTTAAATAATGGTGGGAACAACCAATCATCAATAGATATATAGGAATGAGTTTTAATCATTAGACAGTCCCTTTAGGAGATCCCCACCATCAATTATCTCTTGAAAGAAGATACAATCCGGGTCAGATATCTTATAATCCTTCACCCAATTTACCATTGTGTATTTGGGATCATTAGGGTAAAAATACATATCATCTTGATAATTGGAAATATTCAGATGGAGGTCATTTAGCATATAATTTAGAATCCACTCATCTTTAACTTATCACACAATATTTAGGGTTAGAATTCTTAGTAATGGAATAAGCTAAAAAATTGACATGCCCAGAGTATAGATATGCTCAAAATAAAAATATTTCAAATATGAAATCCATAAATATTATTTCAAATTGAGGTCTTCCTAAGAAAATATATAATTGAGGCTATTATGGTTGGTATATCCTTGAAAATTCTAACTGAATAAGTAGTTTATCAATCACATTAGGGCATGAGATATAGTTGACAACTATATATCATGGGATAGATAATTCATTTCTTATGTTCATAGCTTCCTAAAGACATATTCAACCACATGATGGTGTTATATCAACAAAAGCATGATACAAAAATAAGATGCATCACAATACAAATCAAAAAAAATCTTGGATATAGAAATATCGGAATAGGTGTTGTCGTGACATCTAATTTATCACCTAAAAAAGCCAACTCACATCTCTCTAACCAAATTAATTTATCTTCCTTCCATATCAATGTGCTTATTGGATAATCAATATTAGAACTATAATGAAATAATTGATGATAATATTTGGAATTTACTATGAAACATTAAAAATTAAAAATATTAAAAGGTACTTTTTAGGTCATCATTTCCACTACTTCATCAGGATCCATATAAATTCTAACTTTTGACACCATATGTTGTAATAATTTAACATCATGAATCCAAAATAAACATTACAAGATATTATCATAAATATTTTTCTGTCTTAATTATTACCTAAAACACCTTAATATTCCTTCTATGATCATCCAATGTTTATGAATATATATTGATATCATAAATGAATTTAATGGAAAAAGATTCTAAGAAAGTTTGGATAATAAAATTCATTAGATCCTTGGAAATATTGGGTGGATTGGTCAATCCAATTGGCATTAATATATTTTCAAAATGATCATAACGACTTTGTAAATCTTCCTTTGGGATATAATCTTGTATTATACGGGTTTGATGATACCTTAATATTTAATTAGCCATCTAAAACCATTTATTTATTCTTGAATAGGTAAAAATCATAAATATGTGGTTGTGGATATCTATTCTTGATATATACATGACTTATATTTTGACATTCTACATAAAGGTGATAAATCCCATCATCCTTATTGGAAAACAAATCTGATGAACCTTAATGAGAGGTACTCAGTTGGATGAAACATTATGAATTTAACTCTTCAACATGAATTTAAAATCCATTTTTCACTACTGGTGCCATAGGATATTGAAAAATTGAAATCATCATAGTTCTAAAAACTGGTTTGATTAAAAACATTCACTGCATGTTTAATATACAACCCCAATAATTTTTTTGTAATCATTATAAGATAGAAGCCTACTCTATTGGGTAATTCATTTTTTTTAATTCAACATCCCTAAGAATCAAACTTTCCATTTCAGAGGTAATTGATCAAACTTTATCAAAATCACACCTATATCTAATTTATTGAAATTCTAATTCTATAAAAAAGTGTATATTGAGTTTCATTAGGAGAATGAAAATAAACTCACCTCATATAAAAATTAGTAAAATCCTTGAATTGGATCAGTTATTCAATACCCAAGGTGATACTAAAGAACCTCATGTTAATAGAGGAAAATTACTAGAGATATATAAATGTTCCTCCTAACATAGGATAGTAAAGAATGTTTTTTCCAATTTCAAATTTCATTCCCAATGGGGTATAAAGTTTCATTAGGTTCTGAGAGATTTCAATATCTAATCCCATGTGATATACCCTATCCATGGATATAAAATATATAGGACCTCATTTTTGGAAAATATCACAATTCCTTTTATATGATAAAATAATTTTACTTATCACTTTAATAAGTTTCTCCCTACTATTTTCAAGTTACTTCTCATCTAATAAAACCCTTCCTATTCCATCACAATGTCTTCGTGGTTGTGACCCATCTCCTATTGGAGATTCCACTGACATTTAACTTTAACCAAATCACAATATTCCCTGTATAGAAATTCCTAAATGTGGTCTACACTTTTATTTCCCTACATCCTAGTCTAGAAATGGGAGTTATGACTCTGTTGAGGTCTTTTTCCAATACACACAAAATAAGTGAAGCTCAAAACTCTCTAGATATGACCATAACTACTACACTGAGGGAATTTATTTCGTTCATATGGTTGGTTAGTCCTAGCGTTTCATACACAACCACAATAAAAAAAATAAAATCTATGATCCCCCGGAACTATAAGAGATATCAATCCCATGTTAATTTTCATGCTTGTGATAATCTAAACTCACTTTTTCTTGGAATATTTTCCATTGACATAATGAATAAGAAAACTCCAATACTTTTCTATGGATCAATCTCAACCAGAACTACCATCTTCACTTCCTTATATAATTCTAAAAGGGTTAAACAACACTAATTGTATCTACAATATTTCCCTCAATCCTATATCAAACATTCTAGATTTTAACTCACCAACAAAAATTATATAGGGATAAGAAATTATTAAATCCAGAAATTTAGAGATATATTCATTCATAGACATTATCCCCTATTAAATATCAACCATCTTCTAATATTTCACTTGGTGAAGGGTATCTAGGTGTAAATTATTGAATTTTAATTCTATAAGGACCATATAATCAAGTGAATTATATATTTTAACCTGAAGAACTACATCCCACAACCAATAATGAACTCTATATAATATAAATGTTTTTAGGAAAATATTTTCCTACTTTATACCCTCAATACATTCAAATTTTTTATTAATACAATAAACCCAATCCTTTAATTTTGGAGGACACACATCAAAATTTAGAAGGATGATGAAAATAAAAAAATATTATAATTATAGTAACTAATGATTCTCATAATGATGGTTTATGTCTCACTACTTGAAGTAGTGTATCTAGACCCCTGAGAAATTTAGGATTTATGGATGGTCTAATGGGCGGATCATGTTATTCATCTCTCTCTTATAGATTAATAGGGGTACAAAAAAGAAGTATACACTCTATTTTTGAAGATGACTAAATCATATTAATTTTTTGGATATGTGAAATTCATCATTAAACATTCTGTAATACTAATGAATTTATAACCCAATCCTCTATCTCATGCACCTATATTTATCTATGATTTAATGTTTTATAACATCCTTTTAAAAGAATGTTTCAAAACCATAATTTTAGTGTATGAACATAGAGTCTTTAAAAAGTGGTTTTGATTCCATAAAAACCTATGGGTATATAGAATATTCATGCACCTATACTTATTTTAAATTTTGGAACCTCACCATTAGGGGTACCAATAAAATCCATAATATGAAATCTACCTGAAAATAAATTCTCTAAAAATGAAGTCCAAAAATATATCTATGAATCCTAAAAAATGTAACTAGATGAAACCCATATATGTATAGTTTGTCAACCAGATATTCCCTAAAGAGAAAAAATTGGAATTCTCAGAGATATTATATCTTGTGTGGACTACTATAGATAGCCCCTATATCCACACTGTCTCACACCAAACTTGGATAATCAATTATTTTAATTCTTTTTGGGGTTTGGGGTTATTTGGTTGAGGTGGGAGTTTGATAACCAGTTTAAAATTTTGATGTTTATTATATTTTTGTGTGTTTTAGGTTGCTGCATGGGCACCACGTAGTTAGAGGAAACTGTGTGGTCTTCCCAGGTACTGGTGTGCCCACTTCTGGAATGAGAAGAGGCAACCGCACAGTTTCTTGATCCATGTGGGTTGACTATGCGGTTTCCTAATATTTAAAATAAGTGATTTTAATGAAAATAAAAGTAAAAAAATAAAATAAGAATGTTGAAATAAAAATTAATGGAATTTTTTAATAATAACAATAATATTATTATTATTATTTATTCAATTATAATTATTTTTAGATTCTCTAATGGGTCTACCCCATTTTACCCAACCCTCACCATATACCCACCCATTATTCCCTTCCCTCTTCTAGTGTGACATGACCCCCAGTGCACCTCCCCACCATTTGTTGCAACCCCTCCCAGTTCCCTTCTTCTCTAGTGCATGACCCCCTAGCTAGGCTACCTCCTCTCTATAACGCAACCCTCCAACTCCCTCCTTCTCTAGTGAAAGACCTATCGGTATCCTTGTCTCCAGCCCACGACCCACCCACGTCAACCCCCCCTCCAGCACGCAACCATATCAGCGCCGCCCTCCTCCTTTGGTGGTGGTTCCCCATCTGGTGAGTTTCACATTTTAGGGGGTTTTTCTTCCCTTTTCAAAACCATTTATGTGAGGATTTATTTGTAACTAGTTTTTCTTCGAATATTGGGTGTGTGGTTGGACCGTGAGGATTTTTTCTTCCTCCCTTCGATATTCCATTGCATTTTCATGCCAACTAGGTAGGATATTCCCTGTTATTCATTTTTGAGGAAAACCATTACTTATTAGATTCTTCAAATGAATTTTTAAACATGATAAACAACTTCATAATATACCCAGTTAGTTTGTTATGGTGGTTTCAAATTATTATAATTTTTAAAAATACATTTTGATTTGATTTATTGCTTATTATTATCGAAATCTTTTATAAATTTTCTCAATTAAATGACATGATCTCTTTTAAAATGAAATTGGGTGTTTTGAGAATTATTTGGCCCTTTTTTGTTATGATAAAATTATTTGATTTTAATTTGGTGTAGTGTGTGTGAATTGGTATCGTCTCCAACCACGACTCCAATTTATGGCTCGTTGTATTGGTTTAGAAAACATGAGGTGTTCTTTTAAAATTGGTTTTGGGTGTTTTCATGGACTTTTGGAATATACTATTGGATGTTGGTACATCCATGTGTGAATAAAGTTCACACCAGGATGGGGATTCAATTGAATATGGTACTTGAAAAATAGTGCTTTCCTTTAACATTGTTTTTTTAAATGTTTCATCTGCTTTTTAATCAAATTTTGGTTCCTTCTTCTGATATTTGGGTATGCGATTGAATCCACGAGTCGTGTTCTTGCATATTCCAGAATCCGCTTCCGAAGGCGAGGTGGATGGGTTTGGTTTGGTTTGCCACTGCCAATTGGGGTATGGTTTGAAAACTGATTTATTGTTTTTCACCCTTAATTTGATAGTCTTAAGGTGTATCAAGTCTCTAAATTGGATTATAAGTATTTTTAATCATCCTTGGTGGTTCACATGTGCATACATAGGTATGTGTCAATATATATTTATATATATACATATATATATATATATCCATCAGTTGTATTACTTCATGGAATGGGGATTACGTTCCATGGACTAAATGATATATATATATATAAGGGTCTGTGTTTGTGCGAGTGTGGGGAAGATTCGAGTGGTCACCACTTAATTTTTGAAGTGCCAAAGTGTTCGATTTGATTCACTCCTCTTTTGAGCTAGGACACCTATTCCAATCCCTTTAACTTGAAATCCATAATATCTTGACTAACATAAAAATAATTTTTATATTTATGTAGTATTTATAGTCTTCCCAATCTGGTTGTGGTTGTTAGAAATAATTATTTATTTGTTTTACAAAATTTATATAAGCTTTCATCATGATTTTTGTTTATATTAAAACATTTCCTTCCCCTTTTTTGGATGTAGTGATTTATTTCTAATGATTAATTGGTTTTAAATTTTAAATATTAAAAAATTGGTTCATTGATGATTATAGTGTGTAATAAGTATTCCCAATGGGTTGCCTTGATTTAAGCATGTTTTCAAGATTTCTCGTAAATGTGTGTGTCTTGGTTGTGTAATTATTATTTTAAATGGTTTGGGAACTTAAATTTGTTGATAAATAGTGTCATTCTAAAAATTAAATATTTTTGTAATGTAGTAAATACGTTTGGAATCCCTATGTATATCGTGGGTTTTCATCGTGGTTTTATAATGTAATTGATCTTAGAAGGTGAAGGCCTATTTTGTATTTCAGATTTGGAAAATGTGTTTTATGTCTTCCTAGAAATGGTTTTGGAAATGTTTTTTGAGATTACTTGAAATGTAATGGCATGCGGTCGGGTAGGCATTTTATGTTGTTTTGAGAATAAAATGCAGTTTGAAAGTGAAAATAATCGGTTGGAATCATTGAATGTTTTTTAGAAATGTTTTATAGGATTTTGTTATGTGATGTCCTGGTTTTCACCATTGATAATGTCATATATATATATAGTTGGAACACCTATCAGGGGGATTTCCCGTTATGGGTTATCGTATAGGTGTTTTCTATGTTTGGGGTAGGCATGTGTAGTGATGGAAAGTAAGGCGAGTCACGTGTGTAAGGGCCTCCAACTTACAGAGTATATTATTACCTTGACTTTTTAGGCCGTCTTTTATAGGATCGAGTGATGTTTATAGATCAACCCCTATTAGACGGGTTCGTACCCCCAGGATTATAGATAGGCCAGGTGGGGTGTACCATCAAATTTTCTAGTTGAGGGTGGCTCGTTGGTTATAGAATTTGGGGATTCACCATACACCGATAGGTGGATCCAAACCGAGTATGTCTAGGGATCACTCTAGGTATGTTTTGGAAATTCCAATGATTTCATACTTGTATGTTCCTATTTCTTTTGCGTAACTTTTGGCTATTTGATTTCAGAGAATCTCTAAATTTTTTCATATTTAAACCACTTATTTCATTACTATTTTTCTTTTAATGGAATTGATGAAAATTGGTTGTATACCTTGGAAATTATTTTTGAAACATGGAAATAAAAAGAGGGTTCTCTTGAAATTAGATTCCAGTTACTTGTTATGGTAAAATAATGAAAACCTTATTTTTATATATCTTATTTTTAATCAAGCAAGAATGGATTTCACTTTAACGGTGAGTCATAGGGCATGGTATATCTTTGTTATCCCTATCGTTCCTCTCAGTTCTCATGACTACTCTATCTTTTCAGTTATGGGTTCTCCAATTTTTGAATCTCTCTAGAAGCGAGTGTGGTTTCGAAGTTGGTGGTGACCCACGAGGTCATCTAGAGGTTTGTTTAGATGTTTAGTATTATTCTCATTCCACTTTTAGAGTTTAGTTTTATTACTATATTTCTTATTTTTTTTATTAAATTGTCTATATCATTATTTTGATGCTCGATTCTAGTTTCCATCTGGTAGGGATCGAGAACTCCCTCCAAGCCTTGTCACTGACCAGCTCGGTTGATAGGTTCACAGATTACCCAGGGATAGTTTGTGAATAAATTGTATAATAGGAAATCCATTTTTATTTTTGTTTTTTGGTAGTTTTAGATTAGGATTTTCATGACTCAAGAGGAAGGTTGTGGGTCGGTACCTGATCACAACCACTCATGATGGAACTTGGGTTACCGGGGTTAGTCTAGGTTCTAGTTTGTGTGTTTTACCTAGTATTGGGGGTTCTATGGGTGTGTGGAAAATCGTAATTCTTACAGTGTGGTTATCCACCCTTATGTGGAGGGATGATACTCTTTAGAGGTTGTTCCCCATCCCAACATCCCAATATATTGGTTTTCTTCACAGTAGGTTTCTTATTTGAGTTTTGTGATTGATTTGTTTGTATTTTAAAGTTACCATGTTAGTGGAATCCTTGTGGTGAGTATTATCTCCTTTTGTTCTCATGTCATTATTATGTTGTGTTTAATTCTACATTGGTCATGTGTGACTTGAGGAATAAATATTCACCCAACAATTCCTTATTTATTTTGGTTGTTCTTGGGCATGGACTCAATTTTTTTTATCCATGGTCTAGGTGACTTTCTAGTGGAATAAAGTGTCTGTGATGGGGAGAATTGTCAAACCCCAGCATCATATCCTCATTTATTTTTATTCTTTTTTGGGACTTCAGTATTTTGATCGAGGTTTCGGTTTGAGAACCTGTTTAAATTTGTGTCTTTTGAGATTTTTTGGTTAGTTTTAGGCTGGTATGGAGGCAACACATGGTTAGAAAAAACTGTGTAGTCAGCCCTAGGAATGCATGCAGATGCTTCTGGAATGGATAGAATCTAAAACATAGTTCGGTTACTCGAGTCATGTGAGGTGATCGTGTAGTTCCATGTATTTAAAATTTATGAATTCAATGAAAAAAATGAAAAATATAATAAAATAAGAAAGGTTAAATAAAAAATTCAGAGAATGTTTTAATAATAATAACAATATTATTATTATTAATTTTATGATTATAATTGTTTATTTAGAAACCCTAAAGGCCCCCCTTTCCCCAACCCTCACCACCCCCCTTCCCTTCCCTCTCCCAAAAAGACCTGACCCACCTACACACCTCCCCTCCATCTGGAACACCTCTGTCTAGCGCAACCCCTCCGAGTGCCATACACTTTGGTGCATGCCCCCCATCCTAGTTTTCCTCCTATCTGGTGCATGACCCATTCTCTGACACATGACCTGTTGAAGGACTCCTCTCCAACACGTAACTCACCAGTTTCGGTCCCTTCTCTGGTATGCAAACCCACATGAACCTCCCTCCTCCTCCGGTGGAAGCTCCCCCCTCCTGTGATTTTCCCTTTTGGTGGGTTTTGTTCCCTTAGATAAGCCCTTGTTATTATGGTTTATTTGTATCTCAGTTTTATTCAGATCTTGGGTGTGCGGTTAGACCATGAAGATTTATTCTTCTTCCCCTAAAAGTTACATTACATTCGCAAGCCAACGAGGTAGGTGATTCCACGTTTTTCCTTTCTGACGCAAACCCTTAATTCTTGGAATATTCAATGACTTTTTAAACATGATACACAACTTTATAATATGAATAGTTAGTTTATTATGGTGCTTTTAAATTATTATAATTTTTTAAATATAGTTTTTGATGTGACTATTAGTTTATTTTTATGTAAATCTATGCTAAATGTGTTTGATAAAATTTGATGTGATATTTTAAAATGAAATCGGGTGTTTTGAGAAGTAGTTGGTCGACTTTTGGTTTTGATAACATTGTTGGATTTTTAGTTGTTGTTGTGTCTGGGAATTGTTAACTTCTCAAAGAATGAAGCCTATTTATGTATGCTTTTTTCAGGTTAAGAAACATGCGGTATTCCATTAAAATTGGATTTGTGTGTTTCATGGAATTTTTCAAAGTGCCATTATATATTGGAAAATCCATGAGTGCACAAAGTGAACACGTGGATGGGCATTCAAATGAAGATGCTACTTTAAAAGTGGTGCTTTCCTTTAACATTTTTTCTTAAATATTTTTGTGGTTTTTGAATCATATGTTGGTTCTTTATTCTAAAATTAAGGTATGCGATGGGATCCTCTGATCATTTTTTAATGTATTCGAGCATCCACCACCACTGTCGAGGTGCATGGGTTCAATTTGGTTTTTGGTCAAAGGTTGGTGTAGGGTCTGACACCGAATTCTCTGTTTCACATCATTAATTTGATAATCTTAAGTTGTATTGAGTCCCCAAATTTGATTATAGGAAGTTTTAAGCATCCATGGTTGTGTGCACATACATAAATATTGGCTTTTTCGAATGTTCACCGCCTAATTTTTCTAGTTCCATAGTGTTCAAT
Organism: Viscum album; assembly: GCA_963277665.1. Taxonomy (NCBI): domain Eukaryota; kingdom Viridiplantae; phylum Streptophyta; class Magnoliopsida; order Santalales; family Viscaceae; genus Viscum; species Viscum album. Next base: position 1,397,080,080 of record OY728121.1, on the reverse strand, counting down.
TCGGTCTGTGTCTCCTTTGAGGTAGGTCCCCTATACATATCCCTTTAATTTAAGTCCATAATTGCTTGATATCTTTAAAAATATTTTTTATATTTATTTGGTATTTATATGCTTTGAGATGTGGTTTTGTTTTTTGGAAATAGATATTTATTTATTTTTACATAATTTATCCAAGCTTGTAGTGCGAGTTTTTTTATGTTGAAACATGTCTTCAAACTGGTTTAGAAGTAGGGATTGATTTTTAATGCTAATTGGTTTTAGATTTTAAATATTAAAAATTAGTTTTCTTAATGATTTTAGTGTGTAATATGTATTCCCAATGGGTTTCCTCAATTTAATAATGTTTTCAAGCTTGCTCTTAAATATTTGGTGTCATGGTTGTGTAATTAATCTTTGAAATAGTTTTATAACTTAATGGTGTTGAGAAATAGTGTTTTCCTAAAAAATAAATATTTTTTAAATTTAGTGTATCCTGTTTGGAATCCCTATGTATATCATATGTTTTCATCATGGTTTTAAAATGGAATTGATCTTATATGGTGACAGACGGTTTCATATAGCATATTTGAGAATTGGTTTTTATGTCATCATAGAAATGGTTTTGGAAATGTTGTGTGAGTGTAATTGAAATGTACATGGTATGAGGCCCAGTTGTAACTTCATGTTGTTTTGAAAATGAAATGTGGTTTGAAAGTGAATATTTCTAGTTGGAATCTTGAATGTTTTTTAGAAATGTTTTTATAAGATTGTGTTACGTCAAATCCAAGTTCGTACCTTTGATAATTTTGTGTGTCCATGTGTGTGTGTGTTTGTAGTGGCCACAACTATTGGGGGGATTTCCCTTTATGGGTTATTGTATAAGTGTTTTCCGTATTTGGTGTAGGCAAGTGTGGTAACGGATGTTGAGGTGAGTTACACGTGTGAGGGACTCCAACTTACACATTATATTATTACCATGGGTTTTATGGGCATATATTAGAAGACTGAGTGATAATTTCTGACCAAACCTGATTAAATGGGTTGGTACCTGATGGATTGTAGATAGGTGTAGTGGGTTGTTCCACTGGATTGTCTAGTTGAGGGTGGCCAGTTTTTTAGACTTAGGGGCCTTACCATATCTCAATAGGTGTTTTAGAACCAAGTATGTTTAGGGATCGCTTTAGGGAAGTTTAGGAAACATCCATGGTTTCATAATTGTTTATTCTTGTTTCTTTAGTGTCACTTTTGGCTATTTTATTTTATTCCACCTCTCCTTTTTTCATATTTAAAAACACTTAGTTCAGCACTAGTTGTCATTTAAAGGAATTTATTTAAAAAACATATATGCTTTGGAAATTATTTTTGAAAAATGGAAATAAAAAGGGATTCTCCTTGAAATTAGATGATTACTCCTTGTTTTTGTAGAATAATGAAAAAATTGTTTTTATATATCCGAATTTCAAATTAGAAAAGAATGGATTTCACTTTAAAGGTTATTCATAGGGCATGGTTTATCTTTGGTATCCCTACTAATAATCTCGGTGCTCATACCTACTCTATATTTTGTGTTTTAACTTATCATAGTTTTGAATCCCTTTAAGAGAGAGTGTGTTTCCATGGTTAGTGGTGCACATGAGCTCATATGGATATATGTTTAGCTATTTAGTTTTATTATCTTTTTTCCTATTTGAGTTTAGTTTTATTATTATATTTATTCTTGTTTATTTACTTTCCTTTTATCACCCAAATCATTCCCAATAACTTTATTTTGATGACCGACACTAGTTGTTAGCCCATGGGGGTCGGGAATACCCTTCGTGTCTTGTCACGGACTAGTGTGGGTGGCTGGTTTAGGGTTTTCCTAGGATGGTTCGTGCAACTCACCTTATTCAATAACAAAAAAATACAGATGTGTTCAACCCGACTCCATATACTACATGGGATGAGCACCCATGTTCTCACTCCTTTACACCCCATAAACAAATTATTTTACTTTACCAGGTTAACATAAAACAAAATATATATGAATTATAAAGGAACAAGTATAGGGTATGAGTGAAATTTACCCCATATAATTCAACATCTAACCTTAGCCACTATTTCATAAAACAATGTGTGAAATGAAAAAGTATTAAGTAGATAGGTAGTAATCAAATAAATATGTGTTTTACTCATATAAATATTTCAATAAAAAATCAGGCATTGATTAATAACAAATTTGTATAAAAATAGCATTAATTAATAAATAATAATAATAATTTATAACATGTGTTATCCCAACCAAATTCATTCCATTCTAAAAATCCAAATTATATTACCATTCAAATATATAGATCATAACATTTAGGTATGTCAATCAAAATCCATCTTCAATAGCTGGTGGTGTATATATAAATATATATATGTTTGTATGTATGTATGTATGTATGTATATATGTATAATCATCCTCCCTTGTATGATACTCTCTCCACATAAGGAGAAAATGTGTATGTATCTATAGTCTTCCACGTCAAAGAGGCCACTCATATTTTCATATTAACGAATTTGTTGAGGTCTGTGTGATAAAATATATATTCATCCCTCCTCTATATAAGTCCCCTAAACTCATAGGTATGAATTTATTTAATATAAATACATATATCTCTTCAGGTATTTAAAATACATGTTTCATTATAGAACCTACAAAACAATGTTTAAACTAAAAAATGTTTAATGCACAATAATTCAAGTTTGTATATAAAAAATATAATAAAAATAAATCCCTAATAATGATAATAACAATAGTTACATGTGATGTAAACATGGAACGAGTTTTCCAAATATAGATCCCATCAAATATGAATCATGATAATTATTCTCAAACATTAAATATCATAAACACCATGTTTTGTAGCTCAGCATTATTAAAAAACTATACCAATACATGGTTTTCCGAAACATGGTTTAGTTCTCCTCTAAAATTTAATTCACGAAAACATGGTTCTAATTTCATTATGGGATATTATTGGAACCAAGGAAACAATAATGAGTGTAATGGGACAAATGCCAGACCATATAAATGTCATAAATTAATAAAAAAACCGTTAAATCTCTTAAACATGTCATAAAACAATATAAAACATGTAACAATAGGAACAAAATTTAAGTTAAAATGATGTAAGAATAAATATAGGATGACCAATTTTAGACTAGATATTTAAAACTATTTATATTAAATGTTTTTAATTAAAGGAATTCATCTATTTATCCACCACTTTGTTTCATGCCCTTATATTTGCAACACTGCACTAATATGAGAGAAAGAGAAATTTTCACCAACCTTATCCGTGGAAGTTGTGAATACCTACACTCTAGGAATCTATATATCTCACCACCAATAGATTAAATAATCCTAGGTTGTATCAAAGAGGTATTTTAGTCACTTAACTAATTTTAAAACACAAATCAAATAAGTATGGGAGAATATTTACCAAATGTCCATCAATAAAATCCTATTTAGACTATCTAAAGTAAAATAGATTAGAGGAATACATTATATGTGAACTCTATAGAAGGTTGATATTATGAGACTAATGTAAATTCTATTAAAATAGTATAAAATTATAGGTTATCATACTTAACTTTCCATTTATAATTAAGGACTCTTAGGGCTTCATAGTGTTCAATCTGGTTGATGAATTGAGCCTATGTTGAAGGATATTGAAGGACAATTGAGGAATATTCCTGAAGGATATAATGAACCATAAATGGGTGGGATAACCCAAGTGAATAAGGTTTATTGTGATTAAATTTAATTTAAAATATGGTTTCTCTTTGAATAGAAAAATATGTTCATTCATAAATGTTACCCAACCCAGGTCCACTAGGTACCTAGTGGACTTGGAAGTGTCCCTACAGCTACTAGAGAGTCACTCAATACCTAGTATGTAATATCATAGGTCTCTAATAGAGGATTCCTTTTCATGTGATCAATACCCAATACCCATTTTAGTTTCAATAATTTTAACATCCCGTATTTAAATTTTAATAACTTGCATAAGTAGTGGAATTTATCACTATAATGGGTAATGTATGAAAGTATTTATTTTTGATTAAAAATAGAGATATGTTTTATTCTCTTTTATCATGATGTTAGATTGGATAATGGACTACACTTTTGAGTCTCTATTGGGTTGTTTACCCTCATATGTGTGTTGTTTAATTTTTAAATGATGAAAATCCATCATGTACAGGGGGTGAACTATTTTATTTTTAATAAATAAAAAGTTTATCATTTCATTTATTTTTTTTGACCAATATATCTGTATGTTTCATATTCTTTTAGATAAAATGTATATATTTTGGGTTTTTTTGTAAGAGGTAGCTATTATGGGGGTAGATCATTCATTTGATGTCAAAGGAACTTCTTAGTGATATCCAAAATCATCAAAAATCTATGGATGATTTAACATTTAAATTTAATTTTACCAATTGGGTCTATTTTTTTATTCAAATGAATGAATTATTATACAAGAAACCATGATATAAATAATTACATTGTTTTTTTATCTGAATAATGTATTTTGAGTTAATGTAGTGAGATGATTTTATTAAAAAAATTATCTATAATTAAAATTCATAAAACATATAATCAAAAAAAAGATTCCAGTGTGAGTTTTTTTTATCTAATCCATTCTAGTGATATATAATTTACTAAAATTTGATTCATATTTCTACTGATATTTTAGATAAATTAAAACTAATAATTTTAATTTTAACATTATATCTAGTGAAATATATTATAAAAATATAAAATAAGAAAAATGTTGATGTGTTTTTATTGATAACATTCATAAAATGAAACTAATTTTGAATTAATATGATAATCAGATTAAATGTTATCATATAAAGTTTTTTTGAAAGATTATAAATTCAAATTACAATTTTGAATCCTTAATTACTCATGTATTAGTTAATTATTTGGTTTTTGGGATCCTTTTTTCCAGAAAATTCTACAATTAAAATTTTGGGAAGAACTGTATCTATCCTTCACTAGAAATATATTTTGGGTGGCAGTGGATTGAATCATCGATGAGGAGAATGGAAGGTTATTTCTAGTCATCCAATTATATATTGAACATCCCATGTTGAGACATCTCAACCCTAAGGGTGGGTGGACGATTTGGTATACCATTTTCGGGCATGAACATGGATTGTTAGTTGATAAATTTTTTGGATGAGAAGTTGTTTTCATGCAATCCAAGGTTAACGTGGTGAGACATGGTCATGGGGGTCATGGTGAGTATTTCAATCGCATGGTTTGAATGTAGATCTATGTGTTCATTTCACATCACAGATGTATGACCATGAGATAATAAAGGGTCATCTTATCTCCTAGATTAATGTGAAACCCACATAGTTATGTCATAATTTTAAGCACATTACCCTCTCCAATATGGGCCACTCAATCATATATATGTTATTTAATCATACATAGCTACATAGGCCATGAAGGATTTTTCTCACATCCCACTAATATCAATGAAGAAGGGTAATCTAATTGAGATTATATGGATGATATAGCACCACACATCATGGAACAACCAATAGAATACCCATAGAAACTATGTGGATCCATGTGGTGACCCTTTATTGGAAAATTCTATAGACCTTTTCTATTGGTGATTAAAAAATAGTTTTCAGGCCCTATAAGTACCTCAAGACCCTTCTAAATATTTCATGTACATTAGAACAATATTTCTCTAAATTAAATGTAATTTTATGGGAAATTTAATTAATTTAATATTAAATAAAAGAGTTTTTATTAATATATAATAATAATATAAGGATGAGTGCTAAAATAAATGTGTTTATGTTTGCTTCAGTACTCAAATCACTGGAAACTATGTTTGAGAGTCGGTTGGGATAAATGGAGTGAGAATTGTTGGAATGGATATGAGAATTTCACATCTTTTATAGGTGAAATACTATAATATTATTATTGGGTAGTTAAAATATAAACATAAAGTAAAAAAACATAGAGGATTTACTACACCATAAGAGATATTGATTACCTCATATGTATGACTCAGTGAATGTGACTAGTGGTTTGACCCAAGTAAGGAAGATCATTTTCCCTCATATGATTCTTCTTAGATTATGTCGATAAAATCTATATAAATTTAGAAATTTATTATGAAATAATGAATTTGGGGAATTGTTAAATTAGAGTGGGTGTGATTTGGATAATTATTATATTTACAAATGTTATATTATGCTAAAAGAAAGGGAAGTAATTATCATACGATCTGTGTTAAGTTTGAGTGAGAATGTAAGTTTACATATTAATTAGTAAATTATGATAAGAATATCTGGTGATTGATTTTATCATGTGGTCTGTAATATTTACACTATGAGGGTAACTAAGAGGAATTATATGTAAATGAATATATCAATAATGAAATGTTTTTAAGGGATTCATTAATGTTTTGTGAATAATGGATGGAGAATGAGAGATGATAATAAAAACCATAAATCATCGAATGATGGAATATTTTTTATGAGGAGTTATGTGTCTTGGTAGTGATTGGGTAAATTAGTGAAGATCCGTGAAATGTTTCTAATGACTCAAAATTGTCTTATATTGATAAAAATCATATATCCAATGTGGTAACATGGTTAGCTTAAAAATTTAATGAAAAATTTATATCTATTGATAAATTTTCATTCTATCAATATGTCTTGGGAAGTGGTATTTAATTTTGGATGATGTTTTAGTAATATAGATATATGAGAAGGCTTATATAATCAAATGTAGGGATTCTAGAATGTAATATATATTTTTTTCAAGTGTAGTCACCTCTTTGAGATGTGATGAATATCATTATTAATGAATATCGACATTGACTACATACATAAGAGATCTCCATATCAGCCACCCAATGTCTAGGGATAGTGTTTGATGATAGATATTATAACCTATCTTACCCACTATCCTTGGTGGTGATTGATAATGACTTGGGAATGTATTTTCCCTCACTCTCCCACTAGTCTAGAATGAGATAGGTCGAATCATTCTATAGGTGTTTGAATATGGGTAATTCCTCAAACCCTACCTATTAAGGATAGATTGGTGGGTTGGATAGGTGTATTTCTTTTAATATCCTTGGTATATAAATATGTTGAAGGTTATTCACTTAGGTTTTGTTACCCCTTTGTTTTTATAGTACTAGGATCAATTTAAACAATGATACACATGATTCTATCTGTACATCATAAACACTACGTTGGGATTGGGAGTAATACAAATTTATTGGATTCCCTAATGATGTATATTTCCTCTAGTGTACAAGTATATAGCTTTTTCCATAGAGATTTTTATTTCCTTCTATTTCCAACAATGTATAAACTATTAGCTATATAGATGTGTATTTCCTTTGAAAAAAATGTATTTACTCTAATTTTAATAAGATATTTGGTGATTCTTATTTCATATAGTTTTATTGAGATAGATTGTTTTTTTTTATCCACATTATTTCAACCTATACATTTAAGGTGAATTATAGACACTAATACAAACATGGACTTTATCAGCGCTAGAAAAGCGCTGATAAAGCCAGTGTAGATAAAGGGGGGTCCCCTTTATCAGCGCTGATAAAAGGGGTCTTTTATCAATGCTAAAAAAAGCGCTGATAAAAGTACCCCTTTATCAGCGCTTTCGTTTTAGCGCTGATAAATGACCCTTTTATCAGCGCTTTTAAAAAAGCTCTGATAAAAGTTAAAAAAATTTAAAAAATACTGCCAATCGGGGGAGGCTTTTATAATTCTTGAACCCCCCCCCCCTTTTACAGCGCTTTTCGGCCCCTATACAACACCCCACACACCCCACGAACCCCCCTCCACCCTTTAACACTGCCTGCTCCAATATTCCCCATGCACGCGCACCCCTGCCTCCACCAGGATTTGAACTCGAGACCTCCCCCCTGCGCGCCTAAGCCCTTACCACTAGTCTATTTTGATTTTCTTTCCAATTCATGATATCTCTATATATATATATTCATATATTTAGTTATATTTATTCGTATAGTAATATATATTTATATTAATATATATATATAGTTATATTATAATATATATAGTAATATTAATATATATATTTAGTGGTATTAATATATATCTATATCTATTTATATATATAGTTATATTTATTCGTATAGTATATATATTTATTTTAGTATATATATATAGTTATATTAACATATATATAGTTATATTAACATATATATAGTTATATTAACATATATATGGTTATATGAATATATATTTATATAGTTATATTAATATATATATAGTGATATTAATATATATATTTATGGTGATATTAATATATATATATATAGTAATACTAATATATATTTATATGTAGTTATATTAATATATATATAGTTATTCTATTAATATATATATAGTTAGATTAATATATATATATAGTTAGATTAATATATATATATATAGTTAGATTAATATATAGGTATATAAATATTCATATATTGGTATTTTAAATAAAATGGATATTATTTATTATTTAGATAAAGCTAATATATTTTATATGTAAATATGTTTAATTATTTATTTAAAAAATTTAATTTTTAGGTGCGAGTATATAAAAAATATTTACATATATTTATATATTTGATTATAAATAGCAGTTCATTATAAAAAAGGATGAAATTTCAAAGACATAATATCAATATGAATGTAATACCTTGGAATAAATTCAGTCCCCACCAAGAAAATCCAATAATACCCCCTTAAACGAGTTTGAAAATCTACAAAATGTTAAAAAATCTGGGTACCCCGACAAAAAACTCAGTTTTGGAGTGTAATGTGATTGGTTTTTATCACTAAAATTTATTGATTATGGAATGCAAGATAAGTGGAAAGTGTTAGGGAAGGGATATATTAGGTATCTTGATATGGTTCGATTGTGATTTTTCATATTTGGTCTATTAGTTAGGTGGTATTTGTTTTCTACACTATTTTTTATCTTTTTTCACATAGAAACTGGATGATTTATCGGTTCATTAATCTACTTTGGAAAACCATATTGGGTATTTTTATAATTACTCATGCATGTGAGATATTATATTTTTTCTTGCGTCCAAAAATATTTTATTGTGTGAAGGATGGATGATCAAAGTCTAGAGATTTTAGTAAACATGGATGACTAATAGAGAGGAAATAATTATGGGATCCTCTATCAAAAATTCATATTTTGGGACTTAATATTTCTCAAATATATCAATCATATAGAGTGTCTATCTCTATTAGTTAATCACATTGTATCAGCTTTCCTTTTTGGTTCTCATTATATCAAGAATATTGTATCATGATTTTTTACGGATCATGTTCTCTATTGTTTGTTTTTATATCATGCATGTACAGTGGATATTGGTAGTAGGTGGTCATTAATATTATAGGCAATTCCAATGATATTTATTAATATACCTTATTGCTAGTCACCATTCGCTATCCTAGTGGAGGTGGGTTTTGAGTGTTCACTTACTAGTGAGTTGGGATGTGATAGATTGGTATAATTATTTGAGGATATAGTATGGATGTCATAAATACTATGGTTGGTTAGGATTAAATAGACAAAGTCATACTAATGATATCTCATACATTTAGTCACAATAGATGAATTTTTAAAGGTTTTGGAATCCAGTGTATATCTTAGCATGAATCTTATTTATCAGATATGACTAAAATCTTAATATACAAAATACAGATTAAAATGGGAAATCATGCATCATATAAGTCCAAGAAATGATTTTTTGTTTAGATAGTATATTTTATTTCATCTACATATTGTTTATAGTCCTAAGACTATAAATAGATTAACTGAATTCCTCATCATTTATGTGATTATGAGTTTGAGATAATGTTTCAGAGATTGTGATAAGTTATTACAGAGATTGAGGTTTTATGGTCAAGATTGGTGGACACAATGATGAGTTGAGATTTATAAATGAGAAGGATTATTGTGGCATGTCTTTGAATGGTGAATTTTATAGTAATTGGGAAGAAATATATACTATTATAGCTTAATGGTGTTATTAATTCCTTAAGGGATTATAGATAAATTTAAAAAAATTCCATAATGTGTTTTAGGTATATTGAAATATTGAATTATTTTTAGTTGATATTTTAGAATTAAATGAACTATGGGTTAATTAGAGGGATATAAATATCTATTTTCATAGGTTAAAATGGTACCTATCATTATCTTAACATTGGTAAAACCTTATGGTGAGCTTAAAATAATATAAACAGGATAGGAGTTTGGAGATCTCTAGAAATAATTCAATAAATTTCAAGAAATTCAATTTTTTAAAGAATTTTTCATTGATTAATAACTTGTATAATTATTTAAAGGGAAGTAAATAGTTCACAACTCTTAGTTCCAGTTGAGGGGACTTCAAATGATAATGTATTGTGATGGTTTTTATTAATTATGAGGCTTTCTATAGGTTTTATGTTTAGTGAACAAGATAAAAATGTGTGATTCATATTAATCAGTGTATGGTAAAACTAATTTATGATGTGCAATTAATGGAATTAATAGTGTCTTATCACCCAATATGGGTGGTACGATAGAGTAAGGACTAGAAACTTATGTTAGTATTGATAAATTCTAACTAACCGAGTTTAGCACTAAATAGATTCTGTGGGATAAAAATAGATAATATAGTGGAATGTTCAAAGATGTTCTGTGTTTTTTTGATAAAGTTGAAGATGGTAGATTTTCAATGTTTAATCCTCAATTATAATTGGGATATGTTGTGTGATCACATTTCTTGTGTGGTCTATGAAAATTAGTAACCCAAGGAAATTTTTATATACAGTGGGAAATTCCTGCAAATTATGTCTTGGTGTGGTTATTAGTTTGTGTATTGATTTTAATAGAAAACTTTTATCCAAGACATGGTGTTAGGAGTTATTAAGTTAAAATAATGAGGTCATTTTGAAGAAAACTAATTGGTTTCCTATTATTATATCATCCAACATTAAAATTTTAAATTTAATTATTCCATGGTTTTTGTTGAACTCATGATTTTCAGTTTAATAAAATGGTTTTTAGTGACCATATCATAGAGGTTGACCCATAGAAACCATTGAGGGAACCCTAAGATACCATTGGAGTGGGGTTTCATAGGATGTATATTTTTTGTATGTGATTTTTAGTTAAGGTATGAACCTTGGAATGGTTTACATTGTGTGAATAGATCGATCTAGTCATTATTGAGTATGAATGACTCTTGAGTTCTATATTACTTCAATAAAAATGGTGATGAGGATACTTTTTTACTAGATATTTTCTTAAAGAATCCCTTGTCTCTTCTAGAAAAGTATGAATCTTGATCCCATTTCTAAGGATTAATGGTGAATATAAATGATATGAAAGAATGTGTGAGAAAGGCTCACACATTAAAATAATGAAATCCAAGATAACATGAATTTTTGTTGTTGCGAAGTTGTGTGAATGTTTTCTATTTACTAGTCAATTGAGGATATGTGTGCAGTCTATCCTTTAAATGAAATTTTCTTTCATTGGTATTTTTTGATGAAAATGTGATACACACATTAAGTGTAGTTAGATGACTAAAATTATTTTATATGGAATCCATATTTTGATTAATATAGTGATGTGAGAGGTCTTTTTATAGTATTATCCCAATATTGTTAAATATTTTTCAATAGTTAAAGTCAATAGTATTGCTTCTATTAATTTAATTTTCTTGGTTATCCATTATGTGGATTGTTCCTTATTTTAGGGTGAAATTGAGTGGGTTATCTTGGTTTTTTCTTTTAGAGGATGAAAATATTTAATAATGTTCGGATGTAATGTCATGGGACTCTGTAAAAGTATTCTATTTTCCAATATCAATATCCAACACCCATTTTATTTTTTATTTTTTAAAAAAATTTATATAAATTTTAATAAAGTGATTAACAGGAGGAATTTTTCCCTATTAGAGGTTTTCATAAAAATATTAAATTTTGATTTAAAAGGGAGAAATGGTAAATTAAACTTCATGAATATATTAAATTATAAAACATACTATTTTGTTGAGTTCTAAACAGTGTTCTTACTCTTTTAGGTATGTTTTATAATTTATGAATGATTATATAGCGTAGTGAATCGGTAAAAAACCATTTTATTTTTAATATTTAAAATGTTTTATTGATATTATAATTAATTTTAACATATTTAACCCCATATTTATTCTTTTTTTGGAGGTAATAGAGATAATATATGATTTAGGGAGGGGAGGAAGCTTTTATGGAGGGAGATAACCCACTGGATATCGGAGGATCTCACCAATGTCCATTTAAATAGGGTAAAAGGTATAGTTATTTGGAAATGTTAATTACATTTTATCATTAAAACGAAATATCCTCAATTTTTTATATAAATGAGTGGATTTATAAACTAGAAACCATGATTGAAAAAATGGTATTGGTTTGGTTGAAATCCAATAAATGGATTTCAAGAAAATCTAGAGATAAGTTTGGAATCACCAAAAATCTCTCTAGAATTCAGTGGACAAATCATTAGATTCATGAAACAATATTCATGTTTATTGTTATATGTCTTTAGAATTTTATAATGATATAACATTTACTAAATTTTAATTCATTTATATATGGATATTTTATAGATGGTAAAATTTAATTTTTTGATAATTTCAGAACTACTAAAATATTTAAAAACTAATTACTAGAAAAACAACATACCCCAAAGTAGGTATTAAAAAAATGAATCAAATAAAACCATTTTGGTGTTAGTAAGATAAACATACTAAATTTTATATTAAAAAAAAGTTTCGCATGAATAGAAATTTAACCCTAGAATTTAATTTCCTCAATTATTGATCAAAAAATAAATTATTATTTTCGCATAATACTTTCATCAAGATGAAGCTATATATGAAATATAGTAATGAAAATAATATATCTATCTGTTGAAATTTTCCATGGTTAATAGTAGTGGGAATCCACTAAAAGGAGTGTAGTGTATGAGTTCTGGTCATCTGATTATCCCTTGGTCAATAATTGTGGATAAACCTTATCCCATGTGGATGTTGTATCACATAGTGTACCATTACTAAAGCACTTACTCATATGTTTTTCCAATCAATTGATATGATGGTGTATGAGATGTCACCTCAGTTAAGACTGATGTTGTGTGACAAAGTCATGGGGGTCACGACATGCCATTTGATTACATGGATAGAATGAGGATCAATGTGGCCACAACACTACATAGATTCATGGAATATAGATTATAAAGGTTTTTCTAATATTTTTGATCAAATGGAAACCCACATGTATGTAATGGTCTCTTAATTCTTAGTTGTCCGATCATATAGAGTAGTTGAAATATCATGTTTCTTCATTGGACACCCATTTTTTTCATACAGTTCCCCAATATCATTGAATAGGGGTTATCCGATTATGATCGGGCGGTTGATATGAAACTTCATAACACTTCATTGCAAATAGTATGACCCTGGCATAGGAGGGGTTCCACGTGTCATCCCTTTACTGGACAAATCTTCTAGTCACATTTAGGGGTGCAAGATAAGTTGGTTTCAGAACCCATCAATGTTGGATTTGTTTCCTTATGGAAAACATATATTTACATAGTTATTACCAATATTTATTGTTTTGAATGTTCATAATGATCATCCCACAAAATGTTTTTCCTACATTGTATGTTATTGTGTCATAAGGTTACCATTCGCATTGAAAGGTCATAATAGTTCCCAACTATGATGACAACCTAGAACTGATCTGATAGTATTATCAAATATATTTTCTACAAATGGATGATAATTTTTTAGAGGACACAATTGTTATAGGTTATTAGGGGTGGATATTCATAGGGCTATGTGATATTATCTCACGATCTATGCCCATGTTAATATCATTAAAGGAGGTTTTGAGAACATAGCATGTCAATTAGAAATCCACATTAATATGTTTCATTTTCCGTTCCTATCAATTGATGCATGTAATGGTATTTGGGATTTGGAATTATTATTAATTCATTTCATGAGTCACATACTTTTATGTATTGATCAAAATAGAGATGAAATATGTTTTCGGGAAGTAGCATATGTTGGGTGCATCATGAGGAATATTACATTAATGAATAATTTGAAAAAAAATACAGTTTCTGTATAATAAAAGTTAATATTTTAATCACTTTAGTGGGATTGGAACTTCCTAATTTAGTCAGTGTTCATATAATTCTTTCTGCAAATTTATTTCCAATTATTCAAAAAAAAGAAACATTTAGCATGTAAGTTAATGACACTATAATAAAATCTGGTTGATTATAGATATTGAAATTAAAGTGTTATATTATAAAATGTGAATTCAGATGCGGTTGTATGTCATTGTGTCGTTAAATTCATTCTCAATTGATGCCTTCATTTTCTTTATACACTAACCTTGGAATTCATGTAGTATTTCCTAATTCCTCTAAGAAAGTGGCCTAAATAGTCACACGATATGTGTATTCAAAACCTTAGGTAAATTCTATATGAATTTAACATGTTGAATAAAATTTATTCACATATTTGGTTTAATAATTACTCATGTTTGTTTGATCATAAATATTTATTCACTAGTTATTTGAGAGAATATATTTGTGTTTAGTATTTAATAAATATTTATTCATTATTTTAGTGAATATAATATCGATCTATTATGAGTGAATAATTTAGTGATATTGTTTTATTTAAATAAATAGTCATTATTCAAGGATAGGCAAATATATTTGAGGAATGATGGGCTAAGATAATTGTCCAGTGGGAAATGATATATAAAATACCCAATTATGTATTTTCCAAGCCCTATTATAGCTATTCTAACTCTATAACATATGTAATTCAATAGATAATCCTCTAAAGACTTTGAAATCACTTCTTCTAGTACTCTCACATAAATGGATCGTGGTCCTTCTCATCCACCCTCTCATGTTTATAGACAAGGAAATAATCTTTCCATATTCAAGATATTATTGTGGTGGATAATAAAAAATAATCCAAGCATAATCATATTTTATGATATCACCCAAATATTTCTATGGTAATGTGTAGAGGTTCACAGAGAATGTGTGGATTAAAATTATAGGTATTATACTCTTGAATCCTTTCAAAAACATTATGGTACAATGGGAAGTAATTTATATCATATTCAATAATGAATGAATTTGAACAAGAGGTAATTTATAATATATAAAAATTGATGATAAATAATATGTGAGGATCATGTATCATGGACCTAGGGTTTATATTCATCTAGTTTTAAAGAGAGGTCCAAAGACGTTAATGAATTTTCATTTTTGGGAATGGTCTTGAACACATATTCTATGACACTAAACCTTCAATTGGAATCAGATATACTTAAAATAATTTATTCTAATTTATTAATCATTTTTCTAGTAAAAATATGGTTTTAGTTTCTTTTTTGATTAATAAATCATTAAATATGAACATCTGGACCTCGTTTTTCATCTTCAATATTTCTCATTTAACCAAAAACATGTTAAAAACATATGAATAACCCATCTAGAGGTGATGATAATTCTTTCCAGATAACATGGGACTACATGGAAAGTATCCCAAAGGTTGACGTCATGTACTCATGTTCAATGCACCAAGAAAAACCTTGAATTTTATTTATATAATCATATAAATAATCATTAAAACATTGTATGTTGATTAATATAGAGAGAAACATGTTTTTTTGGATTACATGTCATACAATCCATTTATTTTCTAGAAGGAAATTATGGATTAAAATTTGAATCAAGTTTTTATTTCATAGAGAGTGTGATAGAAAACTATGTAACTCAGATTTCACATAGTGTGTAACTATTATACATTTCGTGTACCTCATAAATGTTCGCAACTGAAATACACACCCATCCCCTAGGCTTGGGTGATAGAAAAATAGTGAAGCAGAATACATGATGTGTGGTTTCCATGTACATTCCATGCATTATATCAATTTACACAGAATGTAAAATTAATTAATTAATCCATTTAAACATAATTAGTATGTGTTTTTATTTCATTTATTTACATTACACGTCATGTGATGGGTTATATATATATTAAAAGAAAGATTAATTTCTACATAAAATTAGAATCTATTTTTTATATGGAGTTGTAATATGTCGATTACTCTATGAGAATTAAAAGCATGAGA
The DNA here is from genome assembly GCA_963277665.1 of Viscum album. Lineage (NCBI taxonomy): Eukaryota > Viridiplantae > Streptophyta > Magnoliopsida > Santalales > Viscaceae > Viscum > Viscum album. The sequence continues at coordinate 1,397,063,837 of OY728121.1, read as the reverse complement.
ATCCATATAAATTATCATGTTTAAGTGTGTCATTTATTTATATTATACACCATCTTATTATGTAAAAAACATGTATTATATATTTCGTATGAGTTATCAGTATATGAAAACAATACATGGTGGGTTTTTTGGATAGGTACTCACTGTGTTCTGTTGCCGTAAAATCTTTATACTTAATTAATTTTAGATAAAATTAATTTATGTATATTTTCAAAAATTATATTTTATTGGAATCTCAATGACAATTTTTTTGAAAAATAGGATGAATTAATTGATTGATTGATTTGAAAAGGTTTTATCCTATTTGAGAATGACTAAAATGAATTCAAGATTACTAAATACATAAAAGTTTCATGTGTGGATGATCATGAGATTAGATAGACCTATGTATGCGAATAATTTTTTTTATTTATTATTATTATTTAATTGAAATTATTTCATAAGTGTAGTATCATTTTCTATACTATAGAGGACCAGTGTGCCATGGATTATTTCATGTCATCCCACATTAACCATTTCATTGGATCTTCTCACATGTGTATGAGTAAAATAATATGTAAAGGTTTTAACTACTATGTTATTAGAGGTGGTTTGAATATGGAGTTTTGGTAAAAACCCACCCAATACATACATAGTTAGTAGATGGAATATGGAAACAAAATCTAGGTGACAGTTTCCTGTGTTTTTCACTAGGGTTAAGGGATAGTTTATCATCCACCAGATAAACCAAAAATTAGAAAAAAAAAATATGATCCTACCATTTATTGTTTATTTTATTTATTTTCATGGTTATTATTTATGGATTCTTTATCATAATCACTAAATAAATAAATTAACGAGACCTGCCAGTTGTGGTGCCATCTTCAGAGACTCAGCTGGGCAGTGTCAGGGCTGCTTCTTTGTTGGTTGTGGTCACTCTTCTTCTCTGGAGGCAGAAATGTTGGGGGTCATTCATGCTGTTGATTTTGCGCACCAAAGAGGTTGGAGAAATCTCTGGATAGAAAGTGATTCAACCACTATCATTCATGCCATCTGGAATGGCAACATCAATCTGGCATGGACTCTTACCACACGATGGATGAATTGTCTGAATTTGCTTCACGGGATGGACTATATAGCTACTCATGCCTACCGGGAAGCAAATGCTGTTGCTGATGCTCTTTCCAACAAAGGAGTTCATCAACACATGACTTGGATGGACTCTATTCCTTCTGATTTATTTTACCTTCTTGATAGAGATTGTAAAAAAATCCCATCTTTTCGCCTCTTGTAACCCTGTTTTGTTTATCAATAAATTGTGCTATGGTCTTTGACCAAAGCACTACCATTTAAAAAAAAAAAATTAACGAGAATTCAAGATGGAATTAACATAAATTAAAATTGTGTGAAAATTTTACTGATATGTGGTCAAATAATTATGCAAAATCAATATAATATGAAGAAAAATGTAATAAGATAAAATTGGGAAATTATTTATAATAATAAAAATCTGTAAATTGAAATATTAATTCATTATAGAAATCTTCTAACAAATTTATAATTGAACTACTAGATTATAGTGTTTTATTTAATCCTCGTTTTGATAGTACCAATTAACATAGAGTTCTAAAGAAGTTTCTTATTTACTTGAACAAATTCAATTAAGATAAGTATCCTTTACAAGACTTCGTGCAAATTTAGAGGAAATTTTTGGGGAAATACAATTCAATGAATTAAATAATGGGGATTCCACTCAATGGATCAAGGATCTATGAATTAATGTATTTAGAAAATTCATGTTTTCCTAAATATGACAATGTAATTAACTTTTCCTTCTCTTGAGTTATTAGAGGATAAATATTGATACATTCCACTAGAATATCTATGTGAATGTATATTTCCAAAACTAATGGTCCGGAATTGAGTTTTTCAATAAAATAATTCAAGATTAATAAATTAATCTATATTTATTACCTAATTTATCATTAAAGATAATGTAATAAAATAAAATATTATTAATTTTAGAAATATACAACCATATTACTTAGAATATATCACTATGATCTATATTAGAAATGGATAAACGTCACAATGTCTTAAATGTTTTGGATTTTTGTGGGTTATATGCATTATACTAAACCCTGAATGGGAATTATATATGTATTAAACAAATATTCTTAAATCTCTAGGTAATGAGGATAGTGAGGAATAAAATTATCTCTACATTAATAAATTGTATGATACCAAAAAAATTTGATGTTTCTCTCTATCATCCATGTCTTGTAAGATCATGATGAAGCACGAGGAAATGACTGTGTATAACAAGATATCTCTCCTTCATGATTTTATTAAAATAATGCGAGATAATAGAGATATGAGATCTCCACCACTATAATCATGTGAAATCAAAGAGAGATTATGCCAGTTCGTCCTCATGTTGTGAATATTATTGGCTACTATAACACTTGGACTTGTTTGTATTTAAGATACCTAATGATTTTCACCCTAATCTCATTTTATCCAAAACACATCCCCAATATCAATATGAATTATAATATGATAAATAGTTTGAATTATCTCTCGAAAATAAATACATTAATTATTCAAATTGATAAAAATATTGTCCATGGAAAACCGGAAGCCCTAATAATGAAAAAATAGAGAACAAGTAAAAAGTCCCACGACTCATTCAATGTATAAGGCTCTTGTTCACCATCCTTCCAAAAATAGGAAGTTCCAAATATACGGAAATTATAATCACATAGTAAGTTTGTCATGCGGTAAACCATTCCAATGGAAGAAGAATTAAACCATGTAAAAGTATAATAAATATTTAGTTTTGTTCATTATTGACTGAAATATTTTTGTATCTAACAAATGGGTATTATATATAGTTGTTGGTACTGACATATATATACATTTATAGGAAATACATTGATTACAAAAGGGTTCTTTGGGAAGGTAGATCTTGGAGTAGCCAAAAAATAAGGAATTATTGTATAGAATATATGAGACAACTGAAGGACCCCAGAACACCCTTAGAGGGGAACGGTGAATCAGGGTATCAAATAATTCTTTTTAACGTTGTGTGTCTTGTCCCCATGTTGGTAGGAACTCATTAAATTTGTTAGTCAAATGAAAGTAAGGAGATGACAAAGCACTTTTACTTGGTTCACTGCAAAGTTCTACGTCCAAGGAGTATACGCCTAAAGTGTGTCGGTCATACCTAAATCCACTAATATTCACAAGTTGTTGAGTACAAGAGTTTGGTCATAGTCACTCTATGCTAGGCACACTTCCCATAAAAAATTTCATGAATAGCTCACTGCTTCCCTCAGAACCCTTCTGTAAACTCCCCCGAGCTCACTGCTACAAGAGAGGTAAAACCCAGTTTATCTACTTGAAGGTCACATTAATAAATTGGAATTGAAGCCTTTTTCTCTGTACTGCGTAATACACTACATGAATCAAAGATTTGAGTATATGCTCATTAAAATCCCTAACCACTCAACACTGATACTCAAAGCGTCCATTCTCAAAGCACAACCCTTCGCAAATCACTCTGACTCACAGAGAACAACCCTTCGCGGAGCTCACTATCTCACAGAAAAACCAACATTGTGAAGCTCAATAAGACAACACGGAACCCCTTTCTTTGCAAATATCACCTGACATAGAGTCATTGGAATCGTTCCAGACTTTGAAAGCCTCTTCACGAAGCTCAAGCTCACATAGAACAACTTTCTTCATAGAGCTCCTCTTTCTTCATGAGATCAAAGCGATCCCAAATTTTCTCCCTAAAAAAATCATCTAGAATGAATAGGATGGAATCTTATTTTTATGCATGGTCGAACATGGTGCTCCGCTTCTCAAGGTGCGAAATCCAGATAGGCCAAAATCACCTTCACGGTGCTTCCTCCATCTCGCAATGCTCTGCAAAAATTTCTTGTTTGCAGAACTCGTCATAACCACAAAGAAACACTGTCTCTAATCGCGTAGATTAATTTCGTCGAAACCCTCATTCCAGTCTTCATCAAAACCATTCCTTTTCCTTAAAAAACAAAATTTGATTCATGAAGAACAACTTTCATGAAGATGAGAGATCAAACTCTCGTAATCATAGAGCACACCATCTCAATTCTTCCAATGTCTACAAAATCAACTTCAAAAAGCCTATCTTCATGAAACTCCTGCCTTTTCCAAATTTTCATAAGGCCTTCAAGATGTTCCACATTTCTCAATGCTTTCCATTCTGTAAATTTTAAGCCGCAAAAATTTGGCAAACACTAGGAAACAACGTCACCTTCAAAACTACTTACTACTTGACCTGTATAATCCATTTCCTTGCAATATCACTAATCATCCATTAGAGGATTGACAAAAAACACAAACCATGCTCCTTTTACTTCAAAGAACATCCTTTTCTATAAAATCCCCCCCTTTGGGTTTGTTGGAAATCAGAAGATAAATTCACTGGTGTCCCGGCAATGATCAAAATCAGAACCTTCGAAAAACAACTTACTCATCACTCTAAGTTAACAGGAGCAGTGCTTAGTGTTGAAAACAAGAGAGAGGGCATGAATTGAGTTCTCTTTATTATTGAATTTCCATTCTCCCATAATAGAAATAAACCCAATTAACTGAATTTGGATAAGAAGAGATCAAAAACCTACTCCTCTCAGACTGTATCTCCCCAATAAACCTGCATCACTTCTACAAATAGATTAACATAGTTAAATAAATAGGGGAGATGGGGTTCTCATATCTTCCTTATGCACTAGGAGGTGGCTGAATAGTAAGGTTCAACTATTGTTTCTCAAACATAGCTACTGACAGTGGCTTGGTCATAATATCAGCCACTTTATCATCAAATCCTAGATGGTCCATTTTGATCATGCCTTGTTCAAATTTTTATTTGATGAATTGATATAATATTTCAATTTTTTTATGAGTATTTGGAATAGGATTATTTGTAAGATTAATTCTGCTCTTATTATCACAGTAAATCACCAATGGTTGTTTCACCTCATCACCTATGTGAGTCGGATTCTACTTCATCCAATGTATCTGAGCACATGCCTTGGTAGCAGATATATATTAATCTTAAGCAGTACTAAGAGAAGTACTTTCCATTTTTTTCTTAACCATTCCACACATTTCTTCCAAAAATAGAATGCTCCACCACTAGTAGATTTTCTGTCCACAACATCTCCAGCCCAGCCAGTATTAGAAAATGTGTATAGTTCACTCTCTATTCCTACATAAAAAATAAACCATAATTATAAGTACCTTGAATGCACCTCATGATTCATTTTACCTCCCCCATATGTTATTCCTTCTAATTACTTTAAAAGTGGGCTACAAGGCATGTTGAAAATACAATATCAGGTTATGTTGATGTCAGGTACATGTGGCTTCCAATGATTCTTCTATACATAGTGGGATCCACAAAAGTCCCTTCCTCACTCATCTTGATCATTTTTTCAATCAAAATCAGAGTCAACATTGGTTTGGAATCAGGTATATTGAATTTCATCAATGGATCTGTTGAATACTTGTCCTAAGAGATGAATGTGTAATCCTTTTTTTGAATCACCTGCTACACTAAAAAGTAAGTGAAATCACCATTCAAGGACATTTCAAATTATAATTTCATGTGATCGGAAAATTCATCTGTAACAGCCCAATATTCCACGGTATGCTTCTCTTTTAATAATACAATAGCGTGTGTTGTATGCAACTTTGAGTTCTAACACACACCACAACAAATGAAACTAGCTGTTATGAATAGTAATACCAACTTTTTGAAATTATATAAGTTTTATCTTTCAAAATGGATTTCGTTTTTGGATTCAGAATATTGAAATTATCTTAGGGTGAATTTTTGGTACTTTTTAGATAACTTTCATATTTACATGAATAGTGAAAATTACTAAATTTTAATTAAAAACAACTTTTTTAAAGAAAATAATTAATAGTGATAAATTAATAATTTGAGTGATTTTAATGTATATTTAGAATATATTTATACCATTTAATACAATTTTACTCATTTGACATAATTTCACATTTAAACTGGACATAAACAAGTGTCAATCTTTTGATATTTATTACTTCTTAAAAACACGCTTCTTATTTTGACAGCGGGAATTGATTTTAAATTAACTTCTGCCACTTCTGTTTTTTGAATTTGGAAAAATGGATTCCATATTTGTAATTAGGATGTCCAAATTGTTTAAATAGGTAACTCTTATTTTTAGACATTTTGAATAATTATTTCGGTAAATATTTTATTTACCACGGTTAAAGGGTAAATCTGGTAAATAAGAGTAAAAAATAATATTATAATAATATTAATTTACCCAAAAAGTGTCATAAACCTATTGGATGATACATTTCCAAGCATGGCATATTTGGGTCTATTTTGGGACCCCATGGAGACACTTGTAAGTGATAGGGACACTTTATATTAATTAAGTTAAATTAAATACAAAAATGACATAAGCATATATCATTTAGAAAAAAATTTATTTCACAGGATTATATATGTTATATTTTAGAAAATAAATATTAATTAGAAAGATAAAAATATTTCTTACATAATGGTATTTTATTTATCATTTTTAGACATTGAATAATTAAATTTATTTATGACACAATAATGATGAAGTATCTTCCTTATTAATGAAAGAATCAAATAATTAGTATTATAAATGTTAAAATAAATATAATTTGAAAGTCATGATGCATAAAAAAATATTATTGGTTAATATGACATTTTAGGATTTCTCAAATGAATTTGGTTCGAATTAATAAAGTTTTTATCACTTTAACAAAAATCTGTTATTAAATAGTGTCAAAATTGACATAAAGGAGTTTTTAAAACAAATATTATATTATTAATTGATATTCTATTCTTAAAAATCTAATGTTTGGACAAATGACTTATATATTTATATTTATATTATTAATTGACCACTTGGGGGGTCGCTTGGAATTTACAGTAATTTTATTAACTATATAATATAAATATACAAAGAGACATGGTAAATGTCAAACTATTTAACTAAGAGTTAAAACTAAAAGATAAGGTTAATATAGTGACCCAAATCTGTCTAAAACCTATTGGTTGAGTGGTTTTAGGCCTATCCCCACCTTAACCTTTAAATAATACTCTTTGGAGTCATTATAAACCGAATATGAATTTATTATAAAATAATATTTCTAGCTTTCCCAAAGGTGCCCCTCACCCCTTTTATAAAAGGGTACTTCACCTTCCCTCTAATTCACTCCTTCAAAGCCTTTTGTCTCTGCCAAACCCTACCAAAATATTCTCTCAACTTCCCTAAATTCATCTTAGAGGCCTTCCATTAGTCATAAAGCCAACCTAAGGATCCCTTTTGATCAAATCAAAAGGAATAACTAGGAGAAGAGGTATTGTTTTCACCACCCTCTTTCAAGTTCCTTTCTTCATCAACTTCTTCTTTCTTTGTTATTTCCATTCTAAAATAATAACTCCATTATATCCTATATACTGTGATGTTATTAAAAATATGGTACAACCATATTCAGTATTCTATCCATCCTTTGAATGACATGTCACCATATGTGCGTACGTACAACTTACCGTCTCCACGTCGTGGTGTAAGTGTTATTCAAAACATTATTGTTTCGATGGTTATGATAATGATGTGTAATTGATGTAAATAATAAATATAATAGGATAATGATTCTGTATATATGATATACCATCCAATTATATATTATTTTAATATCAATAGAATTATATTGTCGCCCGTGCGTACGTACAGACTACCATCTCCACGAACGCGATGAGATTCATTCCCTATCGTATCCATGCAAGTACAATTCTCATTTGATGATTCAAAATAATATTTAAGGACTTGATATCATTATGGATATGAATAAGATACAACATATGGATAATAAACATGACTTATGTAACAAAACATATAAAATAAAATGAGTAAGTTAACACCAGAAACGACGATAATACTAAGATATTATTAACAAAGCAATGTTAAAAGATCATATATGATATAATATTAATGTATATGATTCTTGTATAATTTAATAACAATTATTTCACCATTAAACAGTATTTTAACATACACGTAACCAAGTAAAAGTACAAGGTAAGGGTTTATTTCACAATCTCTTAATTATCCGAGGTTGTTTATACATAATTATCTACTGGGACCTCTTTATCATCCACATCCATGTTTCTTAAAAATATAATGCAAAACCTTCTTAATATTTTACATAATATGGGTTAAAGTCATTTATACCCTTGTTTGACTTTTTATAAGAGGTCTATAAAGGAATATTTCTGTCGTTTTCCAAACAAGGTCCTTTTTAGTCTTTTCGACAAAATTATGGTAAGAATGTCTTTTTTTAACTTTTACGGTGGGTGCAGATATTTTCCGCCTTTATAAAATCATCAAATCTTCCCTTACAAGATTATAAAAATAAATTCAAATTAAATGTTTTATTTTATAATTAGGTTACTTTTAAAATATTTCAAAAAGGAGATATTTCTCTCAAATAGTTTTGATTTCATCTATGTCAATATCTTTTGATGGATTTTAATCTTATTTGAAGTTGATTTATTATGATACAAAACTTCTACAATGTATTGAAGGTTTTGTGATATGTTTGACTGTGGATGTGTTATTTTTATACCATTCATGGTTTATGGAGAAATTATTGAAATTTCGTATGTTAGTTTTAATATGAATGATTATGTTATGTTTAAACATGTTCATATGAGGATTCCAATAGACTTAGTAAGTGACGGGTGGAGCCTGCTATAGCTCCTCCATGCATTGGTAGGTCTCATGAGACAAACTAGTGTCTTGGAACAAGGCCTTTACAAAATCTTATTTTGTAGTATTGGCACAAGGCCTTCACTATGTGGTTGTGATAGTATGGCATTATGAATTCCATCATTATGAAAGTGGTTATTGATATTTCATGTGATTATTAAACTATTAGAATATCCATGTTAATACGTAAATGGTATTGTTTCATTTTAACTTTGTCATATTATGTTGAAGTTAAAGTTTAAGAGGCTTTTGTTTTAGTTATACATTGCCTTAAATGTTTATGTTTATTTATGAAAGTTTCTGCTATATTGTTATCCTTACTGAGCATCTGAGCTACCCCTTTCAATATTTTAATTTTTCCATGGATGTGAAGAAGTATTTTATGAATGACCTATAGGGATAGTATGAGGGTATATGAAGACAAGATGTTGTTGTAGTTTTTTTACTTTATGATGTAATGTAAGACTTATGAATATATCAAGTGCTTCCAAGGCAATTAAACTAATAGATCTTTCGAGACTTGATCTTCTATGATCGTTCCAATATTATGTAATAATGCACCATCTCTGGTTAACTGGGGTCAGGGCATTACATCATCCACAAATCTCGTCCTTCTTCAACCAAAAATAATATCATCTACAAATACCAATACCATGAACTGATCCTTTTGAGAATTATTCACATAGAGATTGTGGTCCAGTCCTCCTCTTTTAAACTCAAGCTTTCTCAAATAAGAGTCCAACTGAGATTACCAAGCCTGTGGTGCCTGTTTTAGTCCATAGAGAGATTTCTTTAATTTTCAAACCTTCGGTTCATCATTTCAAATCAAGAACCCCATGGGTTGTTCTATGTGGATTTCTTCTTCCAAAACTCCATTTAAGATTGTTGTCTTAACATCCATTTGATAAAATTTATAACCTCTCTAGATTTCCGTGATAAGAAATAACCTTATTGGCTCTAGTCTTGCTCGTTTTTACCCCATTTCCATGCTTGTCAAACTTATTCTAGATGATCCACTTCATACCAATAATATTGTGACCTTCGTGTCTATTGACTAGGTCCCATGTTTGATTCTTTTCAATATTATCTAACTCTTCATTCATAGCTTTCATCCATGATTCATCCATTGCAGCTTCTTCAAATGAGGTTGGTTCCACAACCGATAGAAATGAAGATTGTGTATTATTTCTCATTATCCTTGTCTATGTGGGTACAATCCAATACATAATAATGTTATATTGATCAATATATACTCTTTTATTCCCCCTTTCATTTTCAACTGAATCCCCCCTAGCTAAGGTTTTCTCTTGAGATTCTTCATCGGAGTCAACATCATGATATGTCACCTGAGATTTTTGTATACCTTCTTCTATTTCTGTATTTACATTTTCTCCATTTTCACTGTCTTCCTCATATTCTATCACATCATCATATGAATTCCAAAAAATAATGTTTGGTTTTATATACAATGATCTAAACATCGCTCCTTTCCAGATTCCTTCCCAAGCTCTTGTTGAAACACTTGTAGGATTTGTGGTTCACTGAGTATCCAAGTAATATTCCTTCATCTTCATTGTCACCATACTTCCCTTGATTTAATTCATTGTTTCTGATGAAACATGTACTTCCAGAAACACAATACTATTTCAAGGAGGGATTCCATCCATGACACAATTCATATGGTGTCTTTGTCTCACCGATATAATGACATGTTCAATTTTGAATGTACAATATATGTTGAATGGTCTCTTTCTAGTAATGTCGAGGATTAAAACTCTCAATTAGAATAGTTCTTTCCATTACACATGCCACTATACTGTAATCATATATGAAAATGACTAAGTACCTTTCTCTATGAGTTCTTGAAGCATTCATCGGGACATGTAAGTATGTATAAATGAGATCAAGAAGATGGGATGGATTTTTCTTCTGTGAATGATATGAACTACCGAACAGCTTCCCATGAATGCAAGCATCACAAGAATTTTCACATTCATGATTCAGTGTGGGAATATCCATTACAATATTCAGTTTTGATATCTTCTCCATGTCATGTTGATTGATGTGCCCCAATCTACAATGACATAGGTTATTTTCTTATTCAAAAGTCATGTAGAAAATGTTTTCTTTACTATCAACCGGGTACAGGTTTCCTTCTGTACTACATCATTTCATAAGATAATTTCATGTCTTTTCCGTGATAGTGTAGCCTTTATGATTGAATAGAACTATAAGTCTTTAGTCACATAGTTGACACATGCTGAGGAGATTATGACTTAGTCCATCCACATAAAGGACATCTATTTTCTTTAGCTCTCCATTCGTTAGTTCAATACTTTCACTACTTTTTATTTTCATAGCTCTGTCACTTCCAAACCATATTGCTCCATCAACCCTCCTCTTGAAATTCGCAATAAATTCTTCATTAATTGTCATATGAGATGAACAATCGCTATCAGGAATCCATGTGTTGTGGAATTTTTTTGCTTTGAGATCTACCTCTATAAGTTTATATTTCTCAATATTATTCTTTTCTATCCATGAGACATTCGATTGAGTGTAGGACACTGAAGACCTTTCAATTATCTCTTCTGGGTACATGGGTTCTTCATAGTCAAAATTTTATTCCAGAGAATAAAACATATTTTAAATAGTAACACTCTTTTTTTAGCTTTGACTTGTCTCAGACTTCGGTGTGAGGTTTCCATGTCTCTCTTCTCCCTGCAATAAATGTCTTTATAGCCTAAGTTGGAACAACGAAAAAAATATCCATGGAAATTATTTTTTCTATAAATAGTAGGATATAAATTTGTTCCCATTTTTTGAGCTCCTAGCTCTGCCCCATTTAAATAACTTCTTTCATATTCACAATATTACATAGTATGACCCAAATATCCATAGAACAGACACTTCATGAGAGGAAATGTCTTCTCACTTCTGTTTGTCCTCATGCATTCTTACTTGGAAAAAATGATTGACTGCTAGTTGTTCCTTGAAGCTCGATTATAGACTTTTATTTTCTCCTTTATGTTTCATTTTTGCGTCTATTTTTTAGTTCTTCTGGTGATTTTACAACATGAACAACTTTCAGACTACTTTTATTCTGGTCCACATTATTTTCATCATTTGATGTTTTAGCATCACAACAGATTCCACTATATCCCATGCTTGTAGGTCATTGGTCACACAAAATGTTTTCAACTCCATTAGACCCTCATTTGGATCTCTCTAGAAGCATATAATCCAAGAACCTCCCAAATTTTATTTTATTATTTTCTTCTTTTGAACTTGATTCACTTTTGATCATACTTCTATGAGTAACAACTTCTTCCTCGAGCCCCCAACAGTTTTAGACTTCTCCTTGAGTCTCGATGTAAAATCATTGATGACCTTTGCCTGTTCTTAGATTATGATCTTTCATTCCACTATATCATCTATCCTTTCAAGGATTTTTTATTATACTTTCACTAGTTCCTCCAGTCATTCAATTTCAGCTCCAAGCTAATCAACATATTCTGATGATTCTTCCACCATTTCATTCCACTGATTTCATCTCTTATACTTATTCTCAAGAATACCAAAAACATACTTATTTTTTAACAAGGGGTTGTAATTAGTTGACAACTAGTTATATTTAGATTTATCTATTGATGGTTCTGACTTTTCAATTGCAGACATCATTGAAACATGGTTTCTAGTTTTAAATTCTGGTTCTTCTTCTTCTCAGAATTCATTATCATCATCTTCCTCTTCACAAAAAAACTCTTCTTCTGTACAGTCTTTCTAGATTTGATGTCTCCATTTTTTGAAGAACCTTTTATGATACTTCTTAATGTATTCACCTTCACTTTCTTCATCTTCAAACTTTCTTGAGCACTGAGAGGCAATTTTCCCAACTTTTCCACAACGAAAGCAAACTAGAGGTAACTTTCCTTTAAATTTTTCTTTTCCCTTTTGGAACTTCTTTGCAACGAGATAAAGAATTTATTTTTCCTCATCATCATCAACACTATTATCTTTTGAAATTTTCATTTTTTCCATAGCATTGAAGTCCATTTCCTTACTCACTCGAGTCATAGCATTTTCTAGATTGACTCTCGTTTCATATGCCACCAGGCTACTCAATAGATCATCCAGAGAAGGTTTGAAAAAATATCATTCCTCAAGGGGTGAAACCATTGAAATTATATAGGGTTGTAAGTGTTCTAAATATTTTCTTTAAAAAATCAGCGTCTAATACCTCTTCCCCTAGACCTCAAATTGCTCTGGCAACTTCAGTGATTCTATTATAGAAGGATTATGCTTTCTCATCAAGATGCATCTTCGGATCATCAAACCTATTTTTCATGACTTATTGTTTTATCTACTATACATTATTATCTCCTTATATATTATCATTTTTGTCCCACATGGAATTTTTAGAGTTGAAACTCATCTCCGTTATATAGATTTGATCAGAAAGGGTTGTGCTGAAAGCATTCTGTGCTTTAGAATCTCCATCAAGAATTTTCCAGTCAGCATCCATCATGGGAAGCCATGTTCAATTAGTAACTTATATTCCTTTCACAATAGAAATGTGGACTTCTATTCCATGATATCTTAGATGATATCTCATTCCATGATAGTGTGTTGGTCGTACCTAAATCAAATAATCTACAGAACTTGTGGAGTATAAGACTTTGGTCACAATCACTCTGTTCCAAGCACACTGCCCTTAAAAAATTTCAAGAATATGTCACTGCTTCTCTATGAACCCTTCCGTAAACTCCCCCAAGATCGCTGCTACAAGAGAGGTCAAACTCGTTTTTATCAACTTGAAGGTCACTTAAATAGATTGTCATTGAAGTATTTTTCTCTTTCCATCATTATACACTACTTGAATCAAATATCCATGTAGATTCTCACTGAAATCCCTAACCACTCAACACTGATTCTCAAAGAAACCAATCGCAAAGCCCCTTCGTAAATCTCTACCCTTCACAGAGCTCTTTACCATGCAGAGCACAACCCTTCGATGAGCTCACTATCTTGCAAATAAAACTACATTTATAAGCTCATATAGACATTGGGGAACCGCCTCTCTTTGTGAATCTTACCTATAATAGAAGCATTGGAATCATTCAATACATTGAAGGTCTCTTTGTGAAGCTCAAGCACAAATAGAACAACATGCTTCATGGAACTACCCTTTCATTACGAGATCAAAGCGATCCCAAAATATCTCTCTTGAAAATCATCTTGAATGAATAGAGGTGGCCCCTTATTTATAGGCACATTTGAATACAGATCTCCACTTCTCAAGGAATAAAGTCTAGATCGGCCAAAATCACCTTCGTGACACTTCCTCCATCTCACAATGTTCTGGTGAAATTTCTGGTTAGTAGAGCTTGTCATACCAAAAAAGAAACACTATCTCAAATCAAAAAGAATCATTTCTTCAGAATACACATGCATGTCATCACAAAAACCATTCTATTTCTATATAAAATAAATTTTTATTCAAGAAGAAAACCTTCCACGATGCTTAGATATCAATCTCTCATAATCGCAGTGCACACCGTCTCTTTTTCTAGCTAAGAACAACCTTTCTTCCATCAACTAAAACGTTCTATTTCCAACAAGGATGATCTAGGTTTTTTAATATTATTATTATTCACCTTATATCAAAAAAATTATTTATATATCATGTCTAAAGGAAAATGATTCTATTTTAATATATTGAAATAAAAGTTGTTTCTATTAAAAAATAAAATATATGTTATGGGTTAAAACATTTAAATATTTGTCTTTATGTATTCAAATATGAAAATTAAGTTATTGAAATTGATAATGAAATTGTTCTATAATACCCATATCTCACCAAGTTGTTGTGTCACTGACTTTTTCAGGTAAACAAGATGTGGATAAAAAAGATATATTAATATGGATATTTTGATAATTTTGAACTAAAGGTTATTTTTAGTTTTATTTCATTATTATAAGGAAATATTACCAAAATTCCTTTTTATATTAATGTAGATAAGTTCTAAAATGTTTATATACATAGATAAAATTGATATATAAATACCTTTTCTAGGAGAATAATTAGGTGGGTATTTAGAGATCATTAATCTCACTAACATATTAAGTAGATATTAAAATGTATTCTAATTGACATATAAGTTTCAATAATTTGAGAAATTTAATGAATTTAATAATTAAGTTGTGAATAAAATTAGTAAAAATATAAATATACATTGATCTGTTTGAGGTGTTGAGTATCTTAACAAATAGTTTGTCATATATTTCTCAATGTTTATGATTTTATCTTGACTCACTAATCTTTATACACCAAAGTGTAATAGTGATAGGTAAAGGAGGATCCATAACATACTATACCTGACATGATTGGTGATGAGTAATTCAAAGCATCCATTTTTATTTTTTGGGATATGCAATACTTATTATGATTTATACACTAAAAAAAGTTCCAACTAAAGTTCAAAATGGAACACCATATAGATTAATGTTTGGGAAAAATCATTATTGTAAAACATTCATTCATGGGATATGAAGTTTTCATTACGGCCACTTATGGAAACAAACTAGAACCCTATGGAATGATGTGTAAATATATAAAAAATCCAAAGAAAATAAGGTTATGTAATATATATAACCATTTATACAAAAAGGTAATTTTCATAATAAATTCTTTATTTATTGAGATAGAGAAAATACTCATAAAGGATAGTGTAAGAAATATTCACTCAGATGAAGTTGATACTCAAGATACTCAACATATGGTACAAAAACATATTCCATAGGTCCTCATGAAATATTGTGTTCCTATGATAAAAGGGATACATAGGATAACCAAAGAGGTTAGATAACTATAAAGATATTATTTTTGACCCACCAAGTATAATGACTCGTTATAGGTATATAATAGTGATCATCTTTGCTATAAGTTCATATTTGAGAGATGAAAATATAAAATATTGAAAATATCAACAAATTATGAGATGGATTCCATGTATCAAAATAATGTTTGGGTTCTATTGCATCCATCAATTGATGTAAATAATGTTGGGTTTAAATGGGTAGTGAATATAAAATTTGATATGAAAGGTAAAGTAAATACCTATGAAGAATAACTAGTTCCTAAAGGCTTAATTAGAGTCAAATTTTAGAATATAATGAAACCTTTTAACAAGTTTTGATATTTAAATCCATAAAAATTATATTGTCTATATGATATTTCTCAGAATATTAAATTTATTATATGGATTTCAAAATAGATTTCCTTAATGGGGTCCTTCATGATAATATTCCTATAATTAAATCGTAACGTTTTACGACATAAAAGGGTAATAAAAAATTATGAAATTTGTAAAGGTCCATTTATGGACTGATGTAAGCATCTGGTTCAAGGAATATTTGGTTTGATAATTCTTTAAAATAATTTTTTTTATAAATAATGAATGTGATCCATGTGTCTATAAGAGTTTTATTCAGAGTGATTTCATTTCTTATGTAGTATATGTTTTTGATATATTACGTATTGAAAATGAAATACATGTATTATTACTAGTTAAGTAATGTTTAAATAAGTTTTTTACATGAATAAATTAGATGTGGTGGCCTACATTCTTACTATCATGGTCATTTGTGATAGATTCAACAGGATACCTAAACAAAGTCAAGGTATATACATTATCCATATACTAAATATATTTGGTTTTGAAAATCCAACTGGGTGTTGGAAACTGCTTCACATGGTATAAATATCTCTATGAAAATGTGCCCTTCAACATTACCAGAGAGAGGGTGAGAGGGAGTGGATGAGTAGGATCCCATATGCTTTTACGATTTTATTTATCATGTATTCCTTCTTATGTAATAGTATTTAAGTTTTATGTGCCTTGATCTGGGTAAGAAGATATCAAGATGACCCAGGATAATGTCTGGTCTTCAATTATCATTATCCTTTATGTATTTTACACATATTAAGGATATGTTCTTGGGATTTAGAGTTGGAAAATATTAATTCATTGAGGGATATAAAAACATTACATTCCAAATATATCAAAACGATCTAAATTCACCATTTGGAAATGTATTTAGTATTATTGGAGTATTTTTAGTTGGAAATTTCCCAGTAGCTAGTTTCCACAAATTATGCTAAGGAATATGAGTATATAGTGGCTTATAATGTAGCAATAAATTTTGTTTGCATAAAAAATTCATTTAAAATTATGAATTGGTTCCTAGTTTTATAGACTGTATCAAATTATATTATTATAATAATGTAGAAGTGTCTCTTGAAAAGAAAAGAAGACCACATCAATGAAAAAAGAACTTAATTCGGATGTATCACCGCATATGGGATTTTTCCTCAAGGGGTGATGTAGTGGTGATTAGATTTTCCCTATAGGAGATCATAATGGACACTAGGACAAAATATTTTTTTCAATAGATGAATAAATATCTTGTGAGATCTTTTGTAGAATAAGATGTTTGTAGTTTCCTCTTATCAAAGAGGGAGTACGTTTGATTTGGTTCCCTAGAACCAATATTTATGTATGATAACAAATAATCATGGTTTTAAATAATTATAAATTTCATACCAAAACATGATTTTTCTTCTAAAATACATTTTATGTGATAATTACCTAAAGGTTATAGTCATACCCATAGTTCATAGAAGTTCAAAATTATGATGAGAACCTATATGTTTATAGACATATTCTTAAATATACTTATTATGGTTGGATGATACCATTTCATGGTACACAAATTAAATAGGATAATTGTGGTGGATACCTGTAGGACTTTGAGAGATTATATCCTAGTATAATTAATGGGTATTATCATGAATTTTTAATATAAAATCATATTCTACCAATAGGAAATCTACATTCATTTGTGGAATTTGATATTCCAATATTTAAATGTGTATAATGGTCCTTATACTATGATATTATTCATTGTTCACAATGAATTCAAGTGAGAATCCCCTCCCGCCCTAGAGTGATCTTCTTATATAATTCTCTCATAAATAGTGATTGATCCTCATCCTCCTCCAACCTATATAATCTAGATAGAACAAGAGAAACCTTCCACCTTGAATAGAAAATTTTGGTAATCAACAAAAAATGATACAAGAATTAGTGTAATTTTCACTAAAACTCAGTATTCTTATAAAAATGTTTGGAGGATCACATATCACATGTGGATAACTATTGGTTGATTATACCATTGAATCCTCTCACCAAAATGACTGTATTCCATTAATTTTTCAACCAAATCATCAATGTTGAAATTATTTCAATGTAATTTAATTATTAATAAACATATAATATTTATAAAATATATGTGATGATCTTGTCCTGAGGATTCTAAGGTGTCTATACATGTAGTTCTAAGGAGAGATCCATGTAACTTGCTGAATTTTTATTGTTTGGAATGGGCCTAACTGCTTCCACTTTTCCATAAAACATTCAAAAAGTTCCCTCATACCCCTTATGATGAACCAAACCCATTGGAACTCTTTTTGAGAAAATTAAAAGTAATTTTTCGTGATATTTAATTATTTAATGATTAAATAAATGAGGAATTATTATTATATTATAAAAATATATTGATAAGTGTTTAATTAAAATAGGAGATGTGTGCTATAATACTCAACCCATCGAAAACAAAATCAAAGATTCAGTTGGCATAAGTGGAGTGATGATTTTGTTTTGTTATAGTAATGGAAAATAATGTCCTTTAGTTTTATTATAATGGAAAGTGAAAAGGTAAGATAACTCATGAAATGAAAAATAATAATAATATGATCTAGTCAACCCTATGGTTATGTGGTCTATAATATAAACTCTATGAGGTTAACTAAGTAGAATTACATGTAATTGAATGTATCAATGAAAGAAATTTTATATAATGGAATAATGAATGTTATCCGAATAGTCGAAGGAGAATGAGGCATGGTAATATCCCACTCAAATAATATAATTTTCAAATCATGATAAGTATTCAAGTGCCATGGTAGTGATTGGGGAACTTAGTAAAATAACATAATATTTTTTAAAAATTCATTCATGGTTTCTTATGAGGAATATAATATATTTAGTGTGCTAACATGGTTAGCTATTTAACTCGATTACTAATTTTACCTGTTGATGAATTATCTCACTGTAGATTATAAAGTGGGATTTTTTGTTGATGATAAAGTAACTGGATAACTCCACAAAATGTCTTGTATAACAAATTGAAGGTTCCCCAATTTTTATAGAGTTATTTTCTATGTATAATCACATATTTTAGTTATTTTTTAGGTTCTGACTAATGGATATTAATGGGGACTAGATACTGGATGGATATCCCTAATGTTCACTCTAGATTTTGGGGTATAATGAGAAGATAGTGACTATTCCATCTCTCACACAATGACTTGGAAGATACCAATGGTGAATTTAATATATATATGCCACTAATCATCCAATTCTCTGGTATGAGATCATTTAGATCCTTATATGGGTATATTTAGGTGGATAATTCCACCACCCTCCCTAATGCGGCATAATTGGGATGGATATAGAGGTTTAGCTCCTTCAGTATCTATGGTATGTGAACACATTGATAGTAATTATCCAAAGTGAGGAAACCCCTTATTTCACATGGTATAGGGATCGATGCTGACTATAATGTAACAACTACTATCTTTACTCCCAACCCATTTCTGAAAGACTGGGAGTATTGGATATTCAATTATGTTCCAATAGATGTATATTTCCTCTGGTATACCAATATTAAACGTTATCCCTATGTATTTGTATTTCCTCCTGTGTGAAAAAATATATATATTACCTATCATGAAGATTTATATTTTCTCAAGTAGATATGTATATTTCCTTCAGTACTTATGGGGTAGTTTGATATTCATATTTCATCCATTTTTATAGAGATAGGTCAAGAACTGTATTTACTCTATCGTTGTAAAACTTATGTATTTAGGGTGAATTAATAATTTTGTAATTTATGGGTTGTGTAACTAATTCATGGTGGAATGGCCTAAAGGACATAGTTTTTTATTAACTGAATATAATTTACATTTTAACTTGGTTGAGAGGGAACCCTTACATGGATTTCAAGACTAGTATCATATGACTCATACATAGTACATAGGCTTAGTGACATAGAGGCCAACATAATGACCTGTAGGCCCAATCCCTAAGTCCAGATACTCAAATGGACCATTTTCCTTGTTTCTATTACTTTTTACTCTAGCTTTTAGTCCTAACATCATGTTTACAGTTGGATATTACTACCACCCTCCTAGGGTCTTGACTTGTTGAGTGAAAACCGCTCTATGAATGAACATCTGTATACAACTAATAATCATGTCCAACCTTTTCATATTCTTATCTCCCTTATTCATGTTATGATCCATCGTAAGTTCCTAGGCCCTCTACATGGCCAGTTGGCCATGTGTCATGAAGTCCTCGGATAAACTGATGGACCTGTTACCCATTAACCAAAATTAATGGTATGAAATTATAAATTGATTGAATAGTTATATTGTTGTAGTAACATCAATAGTACTTTGGAAATACTCCCCTAGAAGGATTTGATCCTATTATTCATATAGGATTTTGGTGTGTGTTAACAACTCAGATACGACCCAAAATGCTACTGTGATTGGTTTTTATCTCTCTAATTCAACATATAAATATGTATTTTTTTTTTGCGATCATTGTGTAAGTGAGTTATAAGTAGTTTAATATGGTTTGATTATGATTATATCATTGTGTTTGATGATGTACGATGATTTTATTTTCCGAAACTACTTTTATCTTTTCTATGTATAGATACTTGATGGTTTATTTGGTTAGTATTCTTCTTAATAAGATCATACTTGGTATTTTTATACACACCCCTATATATGCACTTTCACATTATTCACCTTGTGTCCATGCAGATCAGTTGATGCAAAGTGTTAGTGATCATGGATTCTAGAGAATATAAAAAATAGGGATAGAGAGTGGCATATATGTCATTATAGAAGCCACCCTTAGACCATCAACTTGTGGGATGTCACCTGTTTGGGATGTGTTTGTTGTACATTGTGTTTATTTTTAATTGATCCTCACATTATGTAAATTTACCTTGTACCCTATTGGTTCTTATTGTCTTAATCATATTTTATGAAAACTTTATCTATTGAGAATTTTCTTAACTATTTGTTAATATATGATTAATGTATGGTTTATATTGGTTTATTATTTCTAGTATCATGCACTATTATTGAAAATTCTTCCAATTTTTGTTTTAATACTTTAGAGTTAGTCGATGGCCTATAGCTGAGAAGAGGTGTGCTTTTTGTGTTCACTTTTCAATTATCTTGGATAGGGAATGGTTTCTTTTAACTATGTACTTGGCCCTACTCTAACACTTATGAACCATATCATGACCTCTTCCTCGCTCGAACAAATTCCTCATATTTTCTACTGAACATCATAAATACACTGAAAGAAAAATTTAAAGGCTATATTGAGAAGATAATTCAAACCCATAAATATACGGGTCTTTATATGGGAAAAGATTTATAGATTATGAGTAAATGGAAACGGGTTTCAGAGGTGGGTATTTATAGTAAAATATTTGATAATTGATTATTTTTTTTAAATTCCTTGTAAAACTATCTTATTGAGAATTCATTTAAAATAACTCACACAGAGTCTTTGTTTATCATTTTGGCCATTATACGTCCTTATTTTTAATAATTTGAATGCAGAATATTCATATTATCATTAATTTTTATAATGGAAGAAATCATTTATTTAGAAAATTTAGTTTTAAAGTGGTAAAAAAATTAAACATTGAATACTAATGTATAGGGAAATAAATTAAATTTAATATTTACATATTGATAAAATAACTAGTTGAACACATTAAATATTTTGAAAACTATTACTTAAATATTGATACCATTTTTACTTCAATATGAGATGCTAAAACATAACATATACACATACATATTTTACTAGTCACCATAATATTTAACTATTCCAAATAATTCCTCAAAAATCACCCTTATTTCGGCATTTCTATTAAAAAATTAATGTATTTTATAATAATTATGATAAATTTAATTATAAATAAAAATAAATTAATTAATTACAAATAATATTTTTGTGGTAAAATATTTTATTTAAAAATTAAAATTATTCTTTATCATATCATGTAATTTTCATATAATGTTGTTCAACATTAATATGAATATACATCATTTTTGACACATTTAATTGAATATTTTAAATTTTAACTTATAATATTTAAATTTTCATTCCATTTAGTATATAATTATTCTATATTTCAAGTTCTTAATTATAATTTTCCCTATTCAAGTGTTCACGTAACAATCATATTTTATCTACTGAAAATAAATTTCATTGAATTATACCCTTAAAGAGATCCTTCTAATTATTTTATTTTCTGTTTTCATGTTATATATTATATGTATAACGTTATTCATTCTTTCAGTCTTGGTTTTTTTAGATATGACTATTTTATGAAACAATGAGGGAGAGAAAATAATTTATACTCATTATTTTTGCTGGTATTTATTATTCACTTTTATTAATAGTAGTTTTTATAAATGTTTTGTTGAAATTATACATTAAATTCTAAACTATAACATGGTTGTATAAAATATTACATGGTTCGAGATAATGTAAACCATAACATGTTGAGGTTTACTATAATGTGGTTTGATGCATACACATCTATACATTATATAAAAATGAACGGAGATTTCTTTTATTATGACTAAAAACTATCATATTTAGTTTGATCGTCATAGATGATGATTTGAGGAGTTTAAATATAGAAATAAATTTTTTAATCATTAGAAAATATATTATTATAAATTATTAAATGTGTAAAAGTGATATAACTTCATGAAATATTTATGAAAACTCTCATTAATATAATTACATTTGAGAAATATTTAGTTTCCAATGATTATATTTGATTGGATATAAAATAGGCTCATTGTTTTTGTATATGTATAATATTGTAACTTCATCACTAAAATTCCTCAAAGTTAAATCTTATTAAATATCAATTTAATTTCATGGTTTTGGAAGACCATGAGGAAAATGTGCTAATTCCAATGTTTAGGGAGATTCACATAGCTCATTGATACCCAAAGAGAA
This sequence comes from Viscum album, assembly GCA_963277665.1. Lineage (NCBI taxonomy): Eukaryota > Viridiplantae > Streptophyta > Magnoliopsida > Santalales > Viscaceae > Viscum > Viscum album. Next base: position 1,397,040,814 of record OY728121.1, on the reverse strand, counting down.
ATAATTATATTAAATTATGATCAATGATACCTATGGAATAATTAGTTTGGATTGATATTAATCACTATGTTTCAAAAAAAATTCCATGTTAGTGGAATCAAATCCACTTCCATGTTATTTACATAGATTTTTTTGATATATTAAGAAATAATAAAAATGGGTTTTACCAAAACCTCAATGTATTTAGGTAAAAATAATTTTTGTTCATGAACATTTCCTAACTATGAAGTTTTATAAAATTAATAACCTATGGTTTCATAAATATTATGAAACCACTTTTTGGGTTGTGAAAAAAATGGTCTATAATATTTTCATAAAAAATAATGCATCATAAAATGATAAAAAATTGTTTTGGATTACCCATGAAATCCTTGAGGATACTACAGAGATATGAATTATATAAGATAAGGATTCCACCATAAATTTGCAAAAAAATTATTTATATTTTTATATTTTATAAATATTTTATCTTAGAATTGTGTAAATAATGGTATTTTCATTTTATAGTGTAGTTTTCTTATCTTCATATGAAAATTGAAAAAATGGATTTTTAGGATAAAATTTCAATTTTGTGGCAAATAGTTCTAATTTTTCAATTAAAAATTCTTAATGTGTTTTTTAGGATTGTGGGATGATGCAACCTGTATTGTACCATGAATGGAAACTCATTGAAAATCTCAATGAGGAATCATAGTGCTGATATAATTTTATAGAGGATCTCAAGGAGGAATTAGATCACTAACAAGACATCATAGAGGAACCCCGAGCTTTTGAAAATCACTAATATATTCATATGGTTTACCCTTGAAAAACATCAATTCACCAATAGGGTCTCAAACTTTTCAGGGGAAATATATTCATGATTCAAGGTCAACTAAAATCCCAATTCATAAAACATCTACACCACAATATTATATGCATTATGATGATCTTTTTTTGGGAAACTTTTATGCCTTAGTGGCATAACCTCACCCCAACATTATAACCAATTTAGTATCCCCTCTCAACACCATCATTCATTTTTATTCCAACACATTATCATTATTTATCACATGGATATGTTCTCCACTTAGAGGAATATCACATTAGAATGAATGATACATTTCTTTTGAAATGTAACCTCAGTATACCATTAAACACAAAAAATATTCAAAATAATTTATATTTTTATCCCATAAAATCTCATGTGGACACGTGCATGAAATTTTATACAAGGTAAATATTGCTCAATAAATATGTTTAGCTATTTTTTACCAATGAGGATTGGTGTTTCCATGTTTTTTGTATTGGATTTGTTTTCAACCCAATCATTGTTAACCCTTGTGAGTTGGTGTGTTGGATGTAGTGTTACCAATAACATGGTGTGGTAGATAATTTTGTATTTTTTCACATTTTTTATTATTTCAAGAGATTACAGTGTACCATATAAATCGATGTTTTTTGGATTTCAGAATGCAATGGTGAACCTAAAATGTCTATCATGATAACGCTGAGATACTGGTTCAATATATCAACGAAATACAATCCCATAGAGTGGGATTCATCATGAAAAGTTCATATAAAAGTTATATTACTGATAATACGTTTAGTTTTTTCATAAATAAATGGATCTGGATGTGTTTGAATTCATACAGGAATTTAGAATAAGAAAATTGAGTTAGTTAAGAAGGTTAGTTCAAATCAAAAATTTCATGAACAAGGTTATTCCATTCCATGTCAATAAAATATAGAAAAGTAATAGTTTTCTTGAAATTGAACATGCTGCATGAAAATAATAAAATGGTTATAAAAGTTAAATTATTTTTTACAAAAATAATGTTTCATGGTGGCCTCATAATAATATTGAAAATGCATGGAATTTATGGAATGTTGATTATTTCATAAAAAAATTGTTATCCAAGAAATTATGTTTCACGAAGGAACTACGTTATATAATGGTGAAATGTTTTGAATAGATTCCATGTTTTTTGGAACCATATAACAATGGATTATATTCCTAAAAATATTGAGAACTAAAGGAGTTACATGAATATAATAGGACTTTTCAGAAAAGTATAGTTTAGTGAGAATTATTTATAAATGGGGTGTAAATGTCTATAAATAGTCTTATAACCCATCATTTAAATAATCCAAACTAATTGAAGAACTAAAGTCTATGAATTCATTAAATAATTTTTTTTGTTCTTTTATACATGAAATATTAAAATGAACATCATCTCCATGAAGAAATAACAACATTCAATCTTGGGGGATTTACAAAGGTTTACCGATCTTTGTGAATGGTTTTTTGTTTTGGGAAAGTGAACATTTTTGTTATAAATTGGAATGTTTCATGAAAGTAGTGAAAATTTTGTGTGAAAGTGCTTAGTTTCATGACATAGTTTTGTTTTTTTATATTGTTATGTTTTGTGAAAGTGTTGAGTTTTGTGAAACAGAAATGGATTTGAACATATTAAAGACCTTTCCAAAAAAAAATAGTATTCCTTGATTACTATTTAAATAGGAAAAGAGTAGATAATAAAATTGTTATTTTCAAAACCAATAAATGAAATAGTTTTGTAATGATCAATGAGAGTCCATAAACTCTTATAGAGTGTGGTCTTTCGTTTTTTTTATTCCGAATATCTATTTCTTATGAACTACTGAGCAATGGATGATGAATAAGGGAGTAACCCTTGGGTGGTAGTGATCCAAAACCTAAATATTACGGGAGTAATACTTCAATATTTTTATTGTATCATATACATTGTATCCAAAAGACTGGTAAAGTTATGTGGATTTACTCACATTAAAATAATGTCAGTGTCTGATCTTTGGATGTAGTAAAATGTGGGTGAACCAAGTAAGATTCTTGTTTCTTGTGTTCTTTCTTTTCTAGTAAATTTGATGGGATGGTAATCAGTGCATGTGGATTGAGAGATCATAATCATTTACCAAATAAGACAATGATAAGAACACCAGTTAATCATATCATCACTTAAATGGTGAACACAAGTTTGACCCAACTAATAAGTGAGATCATGATAGGTAAGGATAGTGAGAGTTTCACAGGTATATAAGAAAACATGAATATTTGATCTAAATTGATTAGATAATTTTCTTGAGATGAAATAATTTTTTTTGTATGAAATAGTAAAGATAAAGAACCTAAAGAATAAGAAAAACTCATAAATAAGTCCATGTAATTAAATAGTATCTCAGATGTGGGATATTAAGTTAAATTAATTGATTAACTCATAAAAAAATATGGAGGAATTTTATTATTTAACTACTTGTTTATAAAATTATGTTTCAAAAAATTATGTGGAGCCTTATTTGACAATATATGTTGTAAAATTTAATGATATTAAATATTAAGATATCAAAATTTGTAATTTATCCACATGTTATTGGATATTGACAAGGGTATAAAGGAATAAATCATAGAGATGAAAAATAAAAAAATAATGGGATCCATATTAAACCACTAAATATTGAGATAAAAATTGAAAATCCTCAATCAAATAAAAATTCAGATCTCTATAGAACTAGGTGAGAATAATGATACGCATTCCATAGAGTTAGAGAAAATTTCATCCATATTATAAGATTATAAATCCAGTTCCAATGAATAGAGAATTTTCAAAATGGAGGTTCAAAATATAGTGTCCAAGAACATTTAATTTGTTACAAAATGGAATATTTGGTTGAGAGGATCAGATGTATAATGAAAGTAAATTGGATACATAATAATGACTCTCTAAATAGGGGTGAAAATATGAAGAGTCACAGTGAATTACATAAAAAAAGTCCTTATGAATTAGAAAATAAAATGGCCTTAGATAAGGATTTTAAAGTTAGCATTATCCCTATGAAAACCCAATTGGTAGATAGGTTAAAATATGAAAATGTATCATGATCAATTATTAAAGAGAAGGCATCCCAATTAAAGAAGATGTATAGGAATATCAAGAATATCTATGTAAGTAAAACTTTATGGAGGAGAAAGAGAATATCCCTCTGATGGAAGAATCAACAATTGGAGTCAAAAAATGTGTAAATATAGAGTCATCATGTAAAAAGAAGAATATTTCCAAACATAAAATAGACCAATCTCAAAGGAATTTATCCACTAATTAGTACTAATATGAAATCATGATACATTCTAAAAGTGTCTTCTTGGAATCCCAAGGCATCAAATAAAGAAATAAATATGCTTCAAGAACATCTCAGCCAAGGCATGACTATACTAGGTATGGTTTTTATAGGATATGTGTTATTTATAATAACTAGTTTTATAAGGATAAGAATTATATGAAAAGGGTAAATAAAATTGTTCCAAACAAATAATTCATTCCTGTGATTAATAGGGATAATTTTTTCACTACAAGAATATATATTAATATGGATAATGAATTTAACATTTTAGTTGAAAATAATGGATCTCAACAAATAGTGAATAAAGAAACAACATTACATTACTCAGAAAATACCTCACAGAAAGAATGAAATCAAATACGGAGGAAAAAAGTATGCTTCTCTTGAAATGAGAAACAGGTATCAGCTAATAATTCTAGATTCACCAATGAAGAAAATGATTTAGGTAGTTCTATTTTATGTAAAAAAGAATAGCACGAGGAATTCCTACGTTTTTGTTTGAAATATGACACATGTTAAGAGATAAAACATATTTGTGGGAGTTCCCATAAATATGGAAACCATTTATATTGATATATGTTTCAAATCGGGTATCAAATAGAAGGGTTTATGGAAAAACAAGAAGACAATTCGGAAAACTGGAAGGACTCCAAAAACAGTTCATATTAATGACACATCCCAAAACATGGCATGTGTTGTGAATTTGATAAATCAATCATTCACTAACCTATCTTTAAGACTACATGGATATTATGGAATTTAAATTGTGCAACCAAATCCTTGTTTATAATAGTACCCAAGGAATACTATTTTTTGATATGGTTAATGAAGAAAAAGAAATTCGAAAACTAGGAAATGATATTTCAAAAGAAAAGAACTAAAATAAATTTTTTACCAGTGGATTCACTTAAAGAAAATATAAATGCTAGGAAATAAATTAACGTAGCACAAAAATGATCCAGAATAAAAATATGTTGAGGAGATGATGGAATTACTCTCTTGGAATATAAAATTCTTAAAAGGAAAGTGTTATATTAAGGGTTTGATTTATCAAGACTAGCCTCATCAAAAAACTTTAAAAAGGGAAAAATTCAATCTCCATACATGTATAAATTATATTAACTAATATTTTAGTGTTTTTGTTTTTAGTGGAGGTATATTCATGGGGTAGCTTTATCATGAAATTAAAAGTGGTGTTTTCATGTGCGGTAGAGTTCTGATTGATTCAAAATAGTACAAGAATTTTTTTTGAAATAACTGGAATCATAATGAATGAGGAAAAAATAATAATTAGAGCAGTAATGAGGATTCACAACATTTGGAATCAATATTTGAGAGCTGATATTTTAATTTATGTCAACTAGTATTAAGATCCATGATGAATTTTTGTCAGTATTACATGATCTTTCTAACTTCATATCATGAAGATATAAAAATGGGGAAGCACCAATAAAAATAGGTCTAGTTTTTTATTTATTTATTTTGATATAAAATGGGATATCATATAACTATTCTAAAGATATCATAGGGGATATGAATGGATAAATATAATTCTGAATTTTAGTTATATATTTGAAGAAAAAGATAACAAAACCATGGTTTTTCAAAAAAAACATTTGATATATGGTCCCCCCAATAAACAAGGAATGAAATTATATGGATGAGAGATTAAATTACTTACCAATAATAGTTTAGTAATGATATTAAATACTAAAAAAATCTTCATCATTTGAACATTACATATTGAGAAATATTCAACAAATGTTATTATCCATCGTATGGGTATATACATTTGATAGTATCAATTTCAATAGTTGGTATTATCTTGGTGTCTAGTAATGTATACTAAATGTAGAAGAATTCCATGAATGATGTTAATGTTTTGTGCATACTTTATATGTATGTAATTAAATTATTTAAATTTATATTGATCATGTTATTTGCTTTTTATCATTTTTCCTACACTGAGTCTCGATTCGGTGGGCATAGTCGTTTTGTTGATGGCCCTTTTCTAAGGCGTAAGTTCACCCAATGAAAATATTATTATATGTATAAAAATATGAAAGATGGTTTGGAGTTGTATAGGAGGAGTTTCGTATCATAGTGGGAGCATTAAGTCTTCTTATTCTATACAAAAACCATGTTGATAATTTTTTAGAAGAAGAAATTCCCCTATGGACATCAATAATAATGTAGAAACAGCTCAATGAAAGAATTCATGATCTCAATCCCATCAGAGCATGGAAGCTAATTTTTTTTGAATCAAGAGAACAAAATGATAATGATAATTATGTTTAAAGGGATACCATTTTTTCCAATTTTGAGGTTTACAAGGATTAAAAATTCAATACATATAGTACTGAGTATACTTAAAATTTTATATTTTTGGTGGAGAAGGATCATGAATCCACCCTGAGAAGAAATGATCATGAATCTATGTGGACTTTAATTTAATTAATTAATTAATCATGGATCCTTGTGTTTTCCTCGTTATCCCTTCATAAGGGGAGTAGAAATTGATGGATTAAAATATTATGATGCAGAAGATGTTCATTCAATGAACATTTGTAATGCCCCAAAATTCTAAATTAAAAATATTGTAATTGATAACATGTATAAAACGTAACAAAAAGTGTGTAATGGAATATAATATCCCAATACTTTACAATATATTTACTATTTTAATTAAATTAAATAATTGATATATCTTTCAATACATGTGATATTGAGTAAGCTTTCCTTATACACAAAAATGATTTTCTTCGATATCTTGTGTTACACACAAGACTTAGTATTATCGAATACTACTAATATTGTTTAATATAATAAGATATAACATAGCTATTAAATTATAAGTTATTAATATTATTAAATAACTTATGAAAATATATGGTTAATTTAAATATTAAATGAATTCATTGGTAATTAATTTATTATAAATTAACATAAGAACCACTTGAATATATAGGAAATGTTTTTATACTGACAAGCATGTTTTATCCTAATAAATTAAATTAATTACTATTAAAGAACAATATTAATGAAATATATATGTTATATATTCTGTAAAATATTTTATATATTCATTCAATAGGTTTGTCAAGCATATGATAAGAATAAATCCAGTTTCATGATTTGAAATTTCATTTTTCTAAGATGGAAATTTTGCAACCTTTTAATATGGAAAATAATTTAAATCCAATATTTGGAACTTCAATATATTTTATATGTCAAAAAAATAATTTTTAAAACTAAAACATAAAAATTATCTTAGGGTAAATTTTTTGTTTTTTTCTTTGATGTTTCATTTTTTAATGAATATTAAAAAGTATTGAATTTAAATAAAAAACTGGATTTTAATGTCAATAATTTATAATGATAAATTATATTTTAGATTTAGTTTAAACTAAAATTATATCAATATTAAATAAATTAATCTATTTTTTTCATTGTAAAAAAATTCACTTTGGAACTAGATATAAAAATTTATCAAAAATTTGATCATTTTTCTTTAAAAACCTATATTTTCTTCTCGTTTTGTAAGATTAATTTTAAATTAGTGTATGCGAGATATATGGTTTTAATTTATAAAAATGAATTCCATATTTTGAATCAAAATAATTTATAGTTCCTAAATATTTCAATTTAATTCTTGACCCAAAATATCAGTAAAAGTGATTAAAATTAATTAGTTCCATTAAAAGAAAAATTATCTTAGCGAGGGACTAAACCTAAAACATATGGCACAAAATGACCTATAACCAATTCAAATGTCAATTTTATATTAATATTTATACCCTATATTCCCTTTTATTTAATTTTTTTAATTATTGTATCCACTTTACATGGTAAAAAAACGGTTAGAATTCTCTTTTCAAAAATTTATATGGATGTCATTCCTTCCCCACTATAAAAAGGCACTCACCAATCCTACTAATTGACACCAATAAATCCCATTATATCATGAAAAACCTTCAAAAATTAGCTTTTATATTCTCTAACCTAAACATATAATCATTTACATGGGTATAAATCCAACAAAGTAAGTCTTTCGGTATAAACCATTATGAGTTACATGAAAATAAGGTAACATTCTTCAATGATCACTTTCATTTTATTTCAATCTCCCCCCTAAAATCTTATTATTAAATGATTATATAATAACAACAGAATTGTAAATATAATGAGATGAAATTATTATAAGGTTTATACCTACACGCCCACACACTTTCATCTAATGGGTAATGAATTTACCGTTCATGTGTGTGGTGGAGTACAGAATCACGAAACGATGATTGTTCATTATTCATTTACCACCTATCATGGGGTGGTAATTATGATGGAAACTCTATTTCTATATGATTTTTATGATGTGTTTATTATTTTATTAATTTTATATAACACATGCCTTTATTATTTCTATTTTTTGGGAATACGATAACATCATTTGTGGATGTGTGGACTACTACCTCCCCACAGCGTTGTGATTCATTCATGTTATACATGGAATGTATTGTGGTCTATTTTAATAATAATATATGAAATAAATATGATACGTGAATTATAATATAAATAAATACATATATATATATATATATCAATTAATTTCCCTTATTTTAATATGATAATTAACTGTATGTAACATTCATGAGTACATACGGCCTGTCGTCTCCAAGAAAGGTGCATTTCATTTCCTAACTCCAAAATTTTTAGATTAATATAAATAAATATATATTAAATATATATTATAATTAAATCATGTTTTAAATTATTTATATAATTTTATAATAATCTATGTAATAAAAATAAAAAATAACAAGTCAAAACATACTCAGAAAACAAGGCAATTAATACCCAAAATAGTGAAAATACTGAAATATTTTTAACAAATAGGTAATAATATATTATATGAACATAATATACAATTATGGTTATTTTATAAGTTAGTTACATTTTTAAAAACCTTATAAATTAGGTTAAAGAACATTCTCCTGATGTAAATGCAAGGTAATAGATTTTCATCTCACTTTTTATATATCTGAGATAAATTTAATATTCACCACATACATGTTTTTATAGTGTATCAACTACTTTTTTTGAAATATAATATCATGAGTTATTTTATATTCAGGGTATTTTTTTATTCAAATTTAATTATTTTTTCTAATCGTATTTGAATGAAAATTTAACAAGTGGTAAATAATTTTGTAACCCAATTCCTTTTCATTGGTTTATATTCCTTCTTCATTGTCATTAATATTATACAATTATTTTTATAATGACGGTGAATATTTATTTATTTATTTAGTAATATTATATTTTTATTTAAATTTGATACATATAATCAATTCATCAATTAATTATCACTTTAATGTTACGATCATTTTAAGGGTTTATTTCGTAATCACATTCTAATCAAGATTTCTTATTCCTGAAATTTAATTAATGAAATTTATATGATAATTATTAAATAAAAAATGAAATTTTATACTCCTATAGTTATTCATGATATTTTTAATGTAATTGTAGCATTTTTACACTTTTGTACTTAAAATTTTTTATAAAATGTTTTTAAGAAAACTTTACTTCATTTCCTTCTTTATTCGGAGAACCTATTTTCTTCTAAAATTCATGTTTCAGAAAACCGTTTTCAAAAATATTTTTAACCTTTCTAAAATCATTTATTAAAAACATTTTTACCATTTTTTTCTTTTAAAAATGTTTTAATAGAAATATTCTTCTATCTTTTTTAATAAGTCATTTTTATAACCTTTTACCGTGAAAAAGGAATGTTCTTTTCACCTTGTACAGCATATAAATATTTACATGTCATCATTTCTATGAGGATTCATTTGAAAGTAAAAAAGGTTTATTTAAAAACATTTTAAATGTTATTTTCAAAAAAAATTAAAAAATAAATATAAAACTAAATTTTTCTAAAGAATATTGTTAGAATATATTTTTATAATATTTCCTCTCATCAATAGAATAAACCCTTTATTTTTACTCTATATTAGATATGTTGTATTGATACTATCCATATTATTCCTCTGGAATATTTATGATTGATTTATACAAGGTTAGTATTTACATTCACTTCCTTGATTCCTTTTTTAGTCTCCATGAAATATTCAATTTTGTATTGTCATTAGAAATTGAATTTCTCTTAATTATCCGTATCATTTTTCATGGATATGATTATTTCAAAATTTGTATATTATTTTTTACATTTGGTGTTTACATGAAGAATTATTTTATTATCAAGGGAAATATAGATAAATATATACTATTCATTTTATATAAATATTTTATAAGGAATATTATTTATAAATTAGATCGATTACTCAATATGAGGAACAATTTGATGATGCATTGATTGGTGGGGCCTGAACATCATATATCCCCTCGATGCATTGATAGGTTCTCTTGAAGAGAATTATTTGTGAAAAGTAAATTGGTTTCTAACTGTAATATTAAACTATTTGGAGAAAAGTTCTTGATAGTTGATTTTTTCATGACTCTGAGATATGAACTCTAATAATTAATCATTCCCTTCATTTTTATTCATTATTTATTATCCATGATATTTTTACTATGAAAAAATCTATGTGTTTATTTGATTATTAAATTATTATTTTTGTGGAAGATGTTTTTAATTATTTACCTTGTAATATTTTTATTCTCATCCTTCTTAGTTTATTAATTACATGGAATTTCTGTTCAGTTATATACTCTTCCATAATGATTATTCTCATTGATTTATTATTTCTTCCTCTATACATAACCCTTTTTGATCATTTGAGATCTCCCTCATTCTATTTCCTTTCCCAAGAAATCCCATAAGTATAATAAGAATAATATGAATGGATGTGATAAATGGGAATAAATTATCCTCAAAATGAGAAAATTACGTTGTAATTAGTGTAATCATTTGTAATACAAGACTCATGTATGTATCTAGTTTACCATGACTACTAAACACTTCAGCCCTACAGGATTTAACTCCTAGAAATCATTCCAATGTAATGGTTGTAGACTCCGGATCTGGGCTTACTGGGATCAGGTCACTATAGTTTGTATCAGAGGAAGTTTAGTAGAAATCATGAAAACTATGTTTAAGAAAACATTTATTGGAGAACATAACCCTAAGGTGTAATTCGAGGATAAGTGTAGTATAACATAATAGAATTTGGTAATGGTTGATATTATGAGGGTATTTCTAGTAATACATCCCTTTATGGATACTCCAAGTGGATGTGGTTCTAGATAATATGTACCTAGGGGTAATAACTCTGAAAAGGTGTGAAATGCTTGACTCCAGTGTAACCTAGTACATGACAACAGACCTTACTACGGACCTGGTTTGACACTCTTCGGGGATATGTTTAGTATAATTCACATTTTATTTACAACCCATTATGAAGGATTTTAACATATGAGGAAAATAAATAACCTATGTGATACTTGAGGTGTTTTAGATAGAAAATAAATTTTCATGATTTATATATCCCATAAATGATTATACAATTTTCCCACTATGACTATTGTTACTCACAATATGATTTTTAGTTTCAGTAAATGGTTGGAACCCAAAGGATTCATGTTATCATTGAACAAGGAGGATAAGTTGGTGAAAATTAGGGACCAAATGAGGTGTTGATAGGAGTGAAAGATGTCATGTGTATTCCTATTCAGTTTTCTTGAAATTTGACTAAAAGAATATACCCTAATGAACTATCAAACTCTCTAAATAACAGAATTATGGATTTTTATAAGAGTTTGAGTAGTGGATACCATAGAAAAAAGAATTCTCGAATTTCATCATTCATTAAATGTGGTACGAGCCACCCAAGAAGTTATCTCAATGAGTGGGGAAATTCTATATGAGTGGGAAAAAATAAAAAAATAAAATAATTTCCTTCGAGAAATGAAGGATACAATGGAAAGAAATAAATCTCACCATGCAGAACCATTTATAGTTTTTTCCTTAAATGTAGGGAACCAAGGCATTGCCTGATTCAATTCCCTCTTCTAAAGGATAAACACTAGACCAATTAAGGAGATATATGGAAATAAATGGATGAAGTATTTATGTATTGGGTTTTGTGTTGAAAACCTTAGTTAAAATGTTATTTAATGATTAAATTTCAATGATGTACATCATATTTATTTTTTAAATTATATTAGAATGGTTTTAGAAAAGGAAAACATGTATGACGGGTAACAACCCATAAATTCTAGCAAGGCGATAAGACATGAACACAAGAATAATGGTTGATAAAGATTTCATTCTTACTAATGGCCTACGTGATCTCCCGGTTAATGTGTAGTTTTTTTAGTTAAAAAATTGGATAAATAAATATTATTGATGAACTATTAGTTTTAATTTTATGTTTAGAGAATAATGACTTCACCGTATTGGATTTGGAAAATAGTCAGAGACAAATATAATGACTTCTTTTATTGGTACTATATCCTTTAAATGAATTTTTTACTGCTTAAAAAAATTGGTGATTTATTATAGGATATCCATTACATAGAGTAAAGGATAAAATATAATTTGGTCAAAGAATAACCAAAAGATGGAATTAATAATATGAAATTGAAATGTATCATGTAAATATATTTCCTTATATTCTTAGGCTATAAAATAATTAGTCGACATTAAAAAATGATCAAAAAAATGATGTCAAAATACCTTTTTTTAACAAGTGGTCTTCTAAATCATCAATGATTTTTGGCTTTGGAGCCCTCAATAGTCCACTAATTAATCACTTTTTTCAATTTTTGATCTCAATCACTCCCTATAAATATTTATGTTTTTCATCTAAGTCCATTTATTCACCTTCCACTAATGTTCTTTTAGGGGGAAACCTAGTCATTAGTTATTCCATGTGACCTTTATACTTCTCTTTCTCTCATATTAAGATGATATTTAATTAAATACTTTTATGATGTGGGATTTAAAAAAATTAATTTTTAAATACCAAACCCTATATTTTTTTGACAAATTTTAAATTTCTAGGAAGTAATTTAATTAAGCTGGGAAGAATTTAATACCATAAAATTCTAAATTAAGAAAATTATATTTGATAGCGTGTGTGACACCTGACACCCAGTAAATAAGGGAATATATTATCTTGAAACATTACAATATATTTACTTTTATAAAAATAAATCTATGATATATCTTTCAATGCATGTGATTCTGATTTAGCTTGTGTTATACGCAACAAAGACTCTCTTCGATAGCTTGCATTAAACACAATACCGTGTTTTATTAATACTTATAATATTATTTAATATAATAAGATAAAACCTATATATTAAATTATCAGTTATGAATAGTATTAACTAACTTATGAAAATATCTATTTTAGAAAAAAACCAAATTAATTCATTGGTAATTAATTTATTAGAAATGAATATAAGACCCAATTGAATTTAAAAGAAATGAGTATAGGCTTACAAAGGTGTTTTATCCTGATAAATTAAATTATTTACTATAAGTGAATTAGTTTAATGATTTATATTATATATTAAATCAAATAATTTTTATATTCATCTAATTTTTTTATAATCATTAGATAAGAATAAATCTAGTTTCAAACATAGGAATTATATTTTTCTAAAAAGGTAATTTTTCCACCTTTTAATGGATATCCTATTTTAAATACTATTTTTGGAACTTTATTAAATTTTATATGTATAAATTAATATCATTTTTTAAATAGTGACATAAAAATTAACTTAGGGTGATTTTTTTGAATTTTTCTGGGAATTTTTATTTTTTGATGAATAGTGAAAAATACTGAATTTTAATTCAAAACTTACTTTTCGTCACAATAATTTATGAGGATAAATTATATTTTTAATTTGTTTTAATTTAATATTAGATAAATTTTATTTCAATTAAAACAATTTAGGTCATTGAAATAAATTTCACTTTGAAACTATATATAAATTCTTAGAAAACATTTGAGCATTTTTTCATTAAAAACTGTGTTGTCATCCCGTTTATGGGAATAACTTTAAACTAATGTATACCAATATGTGATTTTAATTTGGAAAAATATATTAAATATTTTTAATCAGTATAATTTATTATTCCTAATATTTTTAACTTATTTCTTTTCTTAAAAAATTAGTAAAGCTGATTAAAATTAGTTATAGTGATTAAGAGAAAAATTAGATTAACATGGGACTAAACCTTAAAAATAAGGCCAAAATAACATATATACTTCTAAAAAATATATATTATGTTTAAATTTATACCCCATTATCTCTTTAATAAAAATTTTACCATTATTGGAGTCGCTCTACTAGGGAAAAACCTGGGCATAATTACTTTTTTAAAAATTTACAGGACATCCACACCTCCACCACTATAAAATGGTCCTCACCACTCTCACTTATTAAAACTTATAAATCCATTTGAATCGTCAAATACATGACAAAATAATATCACAACATCACTCCCCTAAACCAATAAGCACCAACTTGGTCATAAATCCAAACAAATAATTATTTTGGTTCAAACCAAAAGGAGTTACCTAAAAACAGGGTAACATTATTCAATAATCACATTCATTTTATTTCCATATCCACCCCTAAAAATATTCTTATTTCATTATTATATAATAACATAAGTATCATAAATATACTTATATTTTCTTATTCAATGGTTTATAACTACACTTACAGACTCCTTAATTTAATGGGTAACTAACTTACCATTTGTGTGTACGGTGAACTACGTTCTCACAAAACGATGATTGTTCATTTTTTGTTTACCACCACTAATGGGTGGGAATTATGATAAAAAGATTATTTATAAATGATATTAATATTTTATTTATTATTTTATAATTTTTATATAACAGATACCACTATTAGTACCATTTGATGGGAATAAGATAACATCTTTTGTGGACGTGTGGACTATCGTCACCTCTAGTGATGTGACTCATTCACTCTATACATAGAATGTATTAAGGTTGATTTTAATAAACATATGTGAAATATATGAATTTAATATTATTCTATAATTTTAATATACATATATATCATTTAATTTTCATTCTTTTAATTTGAAAATAAAATATAAGTCGTGTTCATTCATACGTATAGAATATCATCTCTATTAATGGTGCATTTTATTTTCTATAACAAAAATTTAGAGATTTATATAAATACATATATATTAAATATATATGATTATTAAATCACGTTTTCCATTCTTTGGATTATATAATCTTGATCGATGTAAGAACAAAAAAACAAATCATAACATATTAGAAAACTAGGTAATTAATATCAGAAATGGTGAAAATAATTAAAGATTGTTAACAAATGGGTAATAAGATATTATAATAAGATAATACATGAGTATAGTTTTGGTAAAAGTTATTAAAAAATTTATTACCCTTATACCTGATTTTAAAGGATTTTTTCCCAAAAGAAAACACGGGGTATTGGATTTTCAACTTCATTTTTACATTTATGAGGTAAATGTCATATTCACCACTTGATTTTTTTGCGTGGGGTATCTACTTCCCATTTTGATAAATTATATCATTAATTGTTTTATATCCATGGTTTTTTGAGTTTCAACATGAATTATTTATTCTATGGTGATTTAAATTAAAATTTACCAAGTTGTAAATAATAGCATAACATGATTCCTTTTCATTGGGTTATATTACATCCTCATTATCAATACTATTATATGATTATGTATATAATGAAGTTGAGTATGTATTGATATATTTATACATATTATATTTTTATTTACCTTTAATACACATAATCAATCAATTTATTATTTCTCACTTCAACTTTATGATCTTTTAATGGTTTATTTAACTATCTCATTCTAATCGAGACTACTTATTCATGAAATTAAATTAAAGAAATACAAACGATAATAGTATAAAACACCCTTAAATTTTATTATCCTATGTTTATTAATGTCCTTTTTCAAGTAATAGTACCGTTTTTAACTCATTCTTACTTAAAATATATTTTATTTTTTTAAGAAAATGCGACTTTCTTTCCCTCTTTAGTAAGAGAACCTATTTTCATTTAGATACCATATTTTCTAAAAAAATTAAAAATTTATTTTAACCATTCTAAAATTATTTATTAAATATTTTTTTACCCTTTTTATAATTTACAAATATTTTTAAATGAATCTTCTTTATTCTTTCCAAACAAGTCATTTTTACAAAACAAAAATCCATGCAAAAGGAATGCGTTTTTACCTTGTATGGCATGTACATATTTACCAGTAATCATTTATTTAAATAATCCCTTGAAAATTGAAATGGTTACAATTAAAAAAGTTTTTCCAAAACTGATTTTTAGTGAAAATTATTTTTAAAATGATTATCAAAATAAAAATTATATTTTCCATAAGAATATTTTTAAAATATATTTTTAGAATATTTACATACATAAATGACAACAACTATTTATTTTTACTCTAATTGGGATATGTTCTATTGATACGTTCCTTATTCTTCCAATGGATGGTTTTTGGTTGATTTGGACAAGGAAATTATTGAAATTCACTACCATTATTCATGTCTAATTCCCCTTGAAATATTCAATTTCTTATTATCATTAGACATTTAATTTACCATAATTATCATTATCATTTATCATGGATATATTTATTGGATAAAACATATATGATTTTTATATACTGTGTTTATTTTGAATATTATTTGATAATATGTTGAAATATAGATAAATAGTTATTTTTTAATAAATAT
The DNA here is from genome assembly GCA_963277665.1 of Viscum album. Taxonomy (NCBI): domain Eukaryota; kingdom Viridiplantae; phylum Streptophyta; class Magnoliopsida; order Santalales; family Viscaceae; genus Viscum; species Viscum album. The sequence goes on along the minus strand of OY728121.1, from coordinate 1,397,023,901 downwards.
TGTTATTTGATATGGAATTTTGTTAATTGATTAAATTAATTTCTTGATATGAGGAATACTTTGGGCATTTAGTAAAGGGTGGGGCCCAAACTTTTTATATCCCCAAAATACATCAACAGGTTCTTTTGAGACAAATTAGTTGCACAGGTAAAACATGTTTTTACATATAGTTTCACACTATTTGGAGGATAGATCAGGATAGTATAGATTTTAATATACCCGATACATGACATCCAAAAATTAATAATTTCTTCCATTTTCATTCAGAATTTATTAGCCATTATATTTTTACTATAAAAAAGTTTGTGGATGAATTTCGTTCTCAATTTATTATTTAAATGGAATGTGTTTTCAGTAATTTATATTTCCATATTTTTTATTCCCTTCTTTCTCATTTTATTAATACATGGAATGTGTGTTCAATTATTTACCATTACATATTGATTATTTTCATTTATTCATTATTTATTATTATATACTTAACCCATGAATATTATTTGAGATCACCCTTATTTTATTTTCTTTCCCCATAAATCCCATAATTATACTATAAAATATATGAAAGGATATGATAAGTGGGAATAAATTATCTTTAAAAGTAAAAAATGTTGTATATAGTGTCATCAATTATTATATGAGGCTTAGGTATGTATTTGGTTTTCCAATACTGCTAAACTCCTGAATCCATCAGGATTAAACTACTTATAGTCATTCTATTTTAATGGTAGTAGACACTGGCTCCAGGCTTACTAGGGTTAGTTAGCTACATGATAAATCATAGAAGGAGTTCATGAGGAATGTATTTTCCCAATGGTGTTGAAGAAAAGTGTCTTATTATCTTCCATGCATGGTGAAATATTTGATATTCATTTTCAAAAACAATGAACACTTGGTATTAGTATTCATTGATAGTTTATATCGAAAAAGGATTATTAGGTGGAATCAAGATGGTGGAACATGTTTCAAGAAAAATTTAAAAAAAAATAAAAAGGGTGTTATAGTTGGACACCAATGTTAATTGGTGATTCTAGGTGTTGGGTTTTATTATTTGTTTTAACAATATCACTATTATCCATGGTGATTTGGAGTGTTGGATAAAGAGTTTAAACTGACAATATTTTGTAGATCATATTGTATTTATTATTCCCTATGTAAATAGTTTTAAGAGAATATGGTGTTCCCAATTAAGGGGAAATAGTGTATTATGTGAATTATTGTTCTTGAATGGAAGTTCGATCATGATAACTATGAGAGATGGGTAGAGGATATCGAAGAAAGAGGTTAACCCAGATATGGATGCATCATTAAAATTTTATAGAGAAGTTTTAAGAAGTTACATAATTGGATTAATTCATAATGAAATTGCTATGGAAGAGTTTGAATCATTGTGGGATTTTAGTGGAAGAAAATGTAGAAAAGTAAGAATACTAATACGAATAAGGAATTTTGTAAACTAGGTGATACCAGAACATCTCATGGAAATATAAAAATGAATGTTTTGTACAAAAGTGAACAAGTTTTGAAAAATGAATCAATAGTTTTGTAAATTTTTAACAAGTTTCATGAAAATGATGTTTTGAGACCACCTCGTCAAAATATGGAAAATCCATGAAATTCAAGAATGGTTAAATGTTTCAAAAAATAAAGGTTATTCACAGATGTTTGTTCATTGAAGGTGATAATTTTCTTAAAGGATAAAAGTTATGTTAAGTTTCAATGTTTTTAGAAGGTTTTTATAAATGAAATATCTTACTATAATTTCTAGGATAATGGGAGTTATGTGAATAAAATAAAGAGTTTTAGGAAAGTAGTTGGAAAGTGAGAATGTTTTGTGAAAGGGGGGACATTTATATAAAGAGATTGTTTCCCCGCTCATTTGAAAAATACTGACACACTGAGTATCTGATGGCTTTAAATCTGTGAAATAATTTTTTGATGTTTTTTCTAATGTGATATATTTATAAGAATTTCATTTTCATGAGGAAAGTACTTGGGTTAATATGACCTAGGGTGTTTTTCCAAGGATTAACAAGCATTGTGAAAGGTTGTGTCTTTTATAAAAGTGAATAGTTTCATAAAGAATTGGAAATTTACATAAAATTAGTGAAAAGGTATCATGAAATTATTGAGTTTTGAGAAATTGAAAAAGTTTTATGAAAGTGTGAAATTTCACTAAAGTGTTATGTTTACTGACACAAAACCTTATTGGAACGCATTGTAGACCTTCTCAAATGGCATCAATATTCCTTAAATATTTCAATAGGGAAATTGTAGAAATTAAAATTTTTATTTTCAAAACCAGTTTGTGAAAGAATATTGTTAATTTTAAAAATAACTAATCAGTGAATGAGTAATCAGATAGTGATTCCATGAATTGGCCTATTTTCCAAAGAGATTATCTTATTGAAGTGGTGATCAAAAGGATAGGATAATGGGAGTATCCATTTGGTAGTAGTGAGATAAACCCTAAATCTATGAATGATAGTGATACTAGTATGGAGTGACCATATCCAAAACATTTTATCCAAAACACTAGTGGATATTATTTTATTTTAAAACAACGAAACAATATTGGTGTGTACTCTGTTGTCTTATCTTAATGTGGGTAATCCAGGTAAAATTATTGTGTCTTGTTTTCCTTATTTACTTAAATATTCTACAAAATGATAAGAAGCACCAGTGTATTGATCCATCATAGATCTTATATAAGAAATTATATGATAAAAACAAAAGTTAATTGGATCATCACATAACAGGTGATTATAAGAGCGACCATACTAACAAGTGAGTTAAATAATCCATTAGGGAAGTGAGAGTTTCAGGATTATATGGGGAAAATTAATCTATTTTCGCACCCAAATTCACATACTCACCCCTAGGGTATCTATTATTAAATTTCCATGTTGGTCTAAATCAGTTGCATTGTGAATGGTTCGATGGTGATATGAACATGGATCTCATCCATAAAAATATTGGGAAAATATTTCGGGGGAATGATAACTAGTGAGGATAGGAATATTGAATCCTTATACATTGAATTGTCATCTTAAAATAGTTTTCACATGGTACCCATACATGACCATTGAGTAGTTAAATATTTCCAATTTATAAACATCATCTCCTACATTATAAATATATCGACTCTTGGTTGACATTAGTGTGTGTTTTTATTTCATTATTTGATTTTTTCTAAATGAATGATATATATATATATATATATAATATTTTCTCTTATATTTTAGGCCCTCAAACTATATGTTTATAGAATAAATATAAATATATATATATATACACCATGTTGATATGAACTATGATTTTATGATATATATATATATATATATATATATAATCTTGGATATTAAATTTTGTCACTCAAACCTCTGTAACATTTCTATACATTAAAAAAATTTATATTTTGGAAAAAAAAGGTTTATTTTATCTATAAATGTGATAATTATTCTTTGTACAATAGATAAATTCATGTCCCTTATTTCCAAATTCATTAAAAATAAAACTTATATTTCGACAATTATTTATAATGCTAGGGAAAAAATAATTCCCATGTATTTTAATTTATTATACACTTTAAAAATTCTCCCCTATTTTTGAACATGGAATATATTTGGGATCATTAAATTTTATTCAAGATATTAATTCCCTTATAAAAAACATACTCCCCTTTTATGAAACTCATTAAAATCTTATGAAAATTTTATTCACTTTTTTGTATTTATCTTAAAAAATTAAAAAAAATAATATATCCTTAATTTTTACATATATATGATGATTTAAACTAATAATTTTGTAATTTTTTTCATTTTCTTCATAGTTCCTTCTAGAATAAAATAATACTCTCATAGTTCCTTACCAAAAATGACAGATTCATCAAATAAATTATCATCAAGTGAAATAAAACTAAAATCAATAGTTACCTCAAATATAGATGACCTAAATCATAGGTTATTAGATTACCTTCCTGGTCACTTGATTTTTAGTCATTGAATTAGTCCTTATAGACACTCCATGCTATGAAATTAAGTACATTTTTCTGGTTCTTACCTTTAAAATGATTCATTTTTTATTTAATTTTTGTTCAATATTCTTTGGTGTGTCCTTACTCTTATATTCATGAAATGTAATATATCTTAACACACAACTATTTTTATATTCTTATGTCATATCATATTTCTCCTTATATTTTTAGAATCTATATAATGTTCATTTATTCATATATAACGTCTTAAATTTCGTATCCAATTGAACCATTTTCTCATAACATTCACAATTTGATTCAATAACTTTTTTCTTTCCTTTACTATAGGGTAAGAATTAAATGGTCAATTTTCACCGTGACATCTACATAATTATTAAATTTTAATTCATATACCCACATAATTACCTCTCCTATAACATTATTCACCTTTAATATTTCAATATTGAAATGCACATTGATCGATATTGTAGTACTCTTACACTTCTCAGGTACACATTTAAAAAATCTAAGAATATACAACTTTTGAGTCATTGTTTATCCGAAGAGATATCATTATCTTGGTGATATCATTGAAGTTACTATAAATTTCAAAGATAAACATATTATATTTCATTTTAAATGTATCTTAACAATTTTAATTCATGAATTTGAAATTATATTGACATACTTCCCATGCATTATCACTTAAATAATTATATATAGCTTTTTTCATATTTATTCTAATTAATTCCCAAAATATCAAAATAAATACATTATATTACACTAGAAAAAAGTTGTGTCATTAAATTAATGAGGTTTATTAGTGGTATAACTTTTTTATCTTGATATTTTTATCATATAAAGAAAATATATTTCAGCCTTTAGACATTATTAGTACATAAAAATGAAACACAAAATAATGATACTGAATAGTAGGAAGCTAAATTGTTTTCTGAGAGTTAGCTCAAGACAGGGGAGAAATTATATTACTTTAAAATGATACAATTTCCAAACAAAAATTAATTTCAATTCCCCTCACTTAAAAACATAGTAACCCATAAATAACTATATATAAAAATAATTTTATATATTTTTTATAATTCTCAATGTATTAATTAATTCTCTGTTAAATTTTTTAATAAAGTCTTTAACTTTTGAAATATATTTATTAACACTAAAATTAAATTTAATACTTGAGCATAGTTGATATCAAATTAAATTATTTACGTGTAATGAAATATTTTTTATAGAATAAAATTGATAAAAGAAATAAAACCTTTTAAATATAAGAAATTAAGTTTCATATTATAGGTATTCACTAGAGATTAGAAAAAAAGTAAAGTGGAAAAGTAAATATGTATTTTAGGAAAGAGTTTAAGGTTTAATAAATATTTTAATCCTATTAACTTGATTGAAACCACTACCAATACAACAATTCATCACAAATGATTATATACACAAAATATATGTGTGTTAAAAAACATGGATTTGGTATATAATAATGAGAACAAAAACATACAATATTTTTAATCAAGAATCGCATCCATTGTTATTTATGTTAAATTTTAATAAATATAATGGGGGGAGAGAGTGTGTGTATGTAGACAATGTTCTTTTCAAAAAAAATTAAAAAAAATACAAATCTAATTAACTCGAAACCTTAGTACTGTGATTTGATCATCAATTCATTCTAAACATATTATTTTAAAGACAACCCATATGTGTAGATTTTCATAAATCATCAAAAAATAGTATGTCACAAAGTAGTTTTATTCACATAATACGGTATCAAAAAAATCTACAGTCAATAATTATTTAAAAATCAAGTTAAAACTTTCAGAAAATAGTTGGCATGAAAATATATTTATAGAAAAAAAATGTCATATATTCTGTCAAAAATTATATAAAAATTATTTTAAAATATTATAGTTTTCCAAATTTAAATATATTCAATGAAAATGAAGAATTAATTATCTTGAAAAAAAATTCTAATTATGATTAAATTTTAAAAATATAATAATAATATAAAATTATTTTAAAAAATATTTTTAGACATAATGAAAATATATAGATCATGATAATTTTTTCATAAAATTTCCTTCAATATTATTAGTATTTTCTATAAAATAATAAATATAAAAAACAATTAATTATAATAAGGAAAATACAAAGCCTAAAATAGTAAAAAAATTTGTAAAGAATATAAAACTAAAAAAATTAATATATATTTTTAAAGTTAAAATGGATTTTTAAATTAGGAGAAAACTTCAAATATATTATTTTGAAGCATTATAATTTCAAGGAAAATAAATAATCAATTATTTTGAGAAAACTATAAAAATTATAAAGGTCAAACTCTTGGAACATGACATTTACATTAAGATACCTTTAATTTTTTGTTTTCTAGGATAAAATGATTATCCTAAATTTGATAAGTCATCGAAGACATTGTTTAGGGTAATTGATATTTAAACAAATAGTATTCATGTAAATAGGAAAAGGAATCCCTAAAAACAAATTAAAAGAGTTAACTTGATTCTTTTTTATTAATAATTTTGTAAAAACATGTCTATTTGTAAAAAATAAATCTTCATACCAAGAAATAGGAATCTAGTTATTAGATAAATCCACCACGAAGAACACACAAGAAAAAAAATAAATCATGATAAAAAATTAGAATAATGAACTTAACATTATCTATGTTTTGGTAGATTGATATGAATGGTCATCATTAATCCACACATCTATAATAAAAACAATCCTAATAATTAAAGTTATGGATGGATTATTAGAGTAACTATATAAGGATATAGATTATAATGGAATAATTTCATTACAAATAATGAATTTATTGGTCATTAAAAGAGTCTAATCATGGTTCATTTTAATGATCCAAAAATGAAGTGTCTTTTAATGACACAAAAATATAATTTTAAATAAATGTTTCCATTTTTATAATGATTATGTGGTGTAATTTTTTATTTAAAATTGAATTTAGGGGATTTTATTAATATCTATAAATAGAATGACCATTTTATCATTAAATATTTATAGAAAATTGAGGCAATGAAATTTCAGGATTCTAAAAGAACACTTTATGGATAAACTGTTTTTTATGGTTATATTAATTGCCTTATTTGTGTATTGTTTTTATATTATTTTAATTTGTTTCTTCATTGTATTCCCATTTTCATTAATTATGTGTTATAATTATATAAATGTAAAAAAAATTTATTGGCATATAATGAATTTAATAAACACACAAAACAAATTATTAAAAAATTATTTAGGGAAAAATTATTTTTTAATTCCTAAAATCATTAAATAAACCCCATTATAAACATAAAACAGAAAACCTTAAAAACAACAATGTTATGAAAATTATAAAAATAAACCTTCAAAATTTGAAACCTATATCCATATAAACCAAAGACAAAATTATGAGAATATATTATATAAACATGAAATTCCCAATCGGGAAAATAATAAAAATTTAAATGATAATCCATAAAGAAGTTCACCAATATATAAAGGGATTATAACATTGTATTAGTTTCTTAAAAAAATCAGAAACATTATACCTAAAAAGAATCACAATTACAGTACTTACACTTATAATACAACAGAAAATGTTCCAAACAACATGAAAAATTATTAAATGAAAAAACCCATTTTAGAATCAGATTCCAACTCCAAGTAAAAAATGATGAAATTATTTTACTAAAAACTTAAAAAAATAATGCATGAGCTTATAAATCATGTATTTGTACCCCGTATAAAATATTTTACATGAAAACCATTACATAACCATTCATATTCAAATATACGACTATATGTTCAATATCAATAATCTCATTATGAAAACAAATATCTATATTAATATTTAAATAACTATATTTTGGTGGTTTCTATGGATTAATCTCCAAATAATTATCATTCACATAAGGTACGCTAAACATGTTCAATAACTCCATACCCCAAAAAATTATCAACCAAAAATATCTTTTTAATTTAAAAATAATCAAAATAAAAATAATTCTATGTTTTTTAGGATATCATCACACAAAAATTATGTTGACTCCTTGCGTGGAAAGGTAAAAAAGGCATCTCTAATAACTAAATAAGATCATAAAACGAACCTTTGTTTTATTTTCTTATAAATATAAACTTCACTATACTAAAAATGGAAAATGGGATCAATATCATTAATCCCACCACACTAATAACATAAAAAAACAATTGTAGCATGCTATTTACCTAATGAAACCCCTATATGTGAAATATTATGCATAAAGTGAAAAGAAAATATTTTATTTTAAATATATCCTACATACTCTATATTTTAATACATTAAATAGATAAGGATTAACTTATAATTATTAAAATCCATTCATTATTGAACTTAAAATCCAATTACTTTACATAACATAGAAATTGTATACCAAAAAACACATAAATGAACCAAAAAACAAAATAATAATATATATATAATTGGTAAAAAATAAAAACTATTTTTAAAATCACATCCTCTACATTATAAAAAATATGACCCTCCTGAGATATGTATTATAACAACCAATGGATTTGAAAAAATCACAAAATATTATCTCAAGGTCAACCTCCAAATGATTAAAACCGCCTTTAAAGTTGTTGGTTTTTGTAGTCACAGATCAATCAAAATAGAATTTATATGATCTAATCCCATCATCTATCTAAATTCCCATTAATAAACATTAAAATACTTTAAAAAATCATTCCATAAATATGATTTTATTCTTCAAAATAATTATATCAATATTTTACTATTATGAAAAATATTTAATTTTTAAAATTTGAACTCAAAGTGTGCATTGATTTTACAAAACCTATGATATTTTCGATTGAAGTATATCCATATTAAAATAAATAAAATACTTAAAACCCTATTCTACCAATGATTTTTATTATTACATATAAATACATTTTAAGAGAACAATTTCCTTTCTTTAACAAGTCACCATTTTAGTAATAATTCACTAGAATATCATTCATCATATGAAAAACTATTTTAAGAATCTAAAAGTAGTTCATTGAAAGAAGTGTAATAATAATTTCCATCGGATTTATTAGGATAACCTTCTATCTTGGGATAATTAATACCCCTAAAACCCTTAAAATATACTCTCAACTTTATAATTTATCACTGAAAAACCATTAATTTGTAATCAACCAATGAATGTTGGAAGAACCATATATTTTTATAACTAATTATCCTCTTTAACTGTAACCGTCTATATAAATATATTTATTATAGTTAGAGAAGTATTTATGATTATATAGAATAATTAATTCCTAATATTAATATACTATAATAAGTCCCTTAAATGTGATTTCTTTTCCTTAAAAACATTTAAAATATTATCCAAAATCATAAAAAAAGTAGAATCATCCAAAAAACATTTGGGAAACACAGTCTTAATTGTGGAATTTTAAAACCAACCAAATCAATTTCTTAATGAATTAATTCAAAGGTAAGATCCAATGCATTCAAACACATGATAAAAAGATAAGGGACTAATGAATCCCCTTGATAAGTACCCCTCAATGGTCTCACATGGGTAAAAACATCACCATTAATAATAATGTAAATAATAATCAAATAAACACATGACATCAAAAAGATAATAATATATTCATCAAAATAATTTCTATATGTAACTTTTGAAAAACAACTCTACTCTAACATGTTATAATATTTTTTCAAATTTATTTTAATAGTCATATAACCAAATTTACCCCTCCATATATTTTTAGAATTATAAATGTGCAAAAAATAAAAAATAATACAATCTATAATATGACTACTAAAAATGAAATCACCCTACCATGATGAAATGATTTTCAAAAAGACCTTCTTTAATAGACTAACTATCATCCAAACATAGATTTCATATATAACATAGCAAAAAAAAGTACAAAATTGATCATTATAGGTTATAACTTTATTATATTAATTAAAATAATAGTTTTAGGATTTAAATTTGATTAATAATCAATTTAATTTTCAATTACTATAATAAGTGAATACATATCAAAACCAAGAATAAGTCATCATTTTTAGAAAAAAAGTCAAAATAATCCCTTATAGGCTATGAAATTTTAAATAATCTTTATGAATTTTTTTTCACAAACCACCACATCTAGATAATATTATGAGAGATAACTATTTTTTCTTTGGTGAATGTTATTTTAAAAAAACACATCCCCTACTAATTCTTAAAATGTGGTTCATTATAAAAAATGCTTGAAATAATTAATCTCTATTTTATCTACATTATTTTTCCTCACATTCCAAATTTTCATATCAAACTTTAACCCCTATATAATATTAGTACACCACATTTAATGTGATTTAATATTATAATTTATGTATCTTAATCCTGTGAATTTTAAAAACAACCATTTGTATGTTTTCCACATAAACATTCTTCATATTCATAGAGTTCCTATAATATTTTAATTATTTCTACAAAAAAATGTGACAACATTGAATCTATAAACCACCATCAAACATTCTTGTTCCTATTTAAAACCTTTTTATATATTACAACCATTTTTCTTATTCCAAATACAAAATTATTTCCTAATATTTATAATTTAATTCTCTAAATGGATAGTCCTAAAAATATTTTTATTGAAACAATAATTTCTAAAATTTTCCATTTATATACACACATAGTAGAAAAATAACTTTTTAAATTTATAATACTCTAAAACATAGTAACAAAAACCATAAAAATTTCTAAAAATTTAAACAATTTTTTTAAATGTTGTAAAATCTGTCTCAGTTTTATAAAATTCCAAGAAAAAACGAAACTAAACACTAACATATTCACTCGAATCATCAAATACTATAAAAAATAAGTGACGGTGAATCTATTCCATGGGGAATAAATTTCCCCAAAATATTTAAAATTAAACTAATTAAACTAAAATAAATAATCTTAAGGAAATGAACACATATTTAGGGGATGTATATAATATAAAATTGAAATAAATAGTCTACATGGATTTGAGAAAACGAGAATTTTGGGAATTTTTTGAATATTTTCACTCCAAATATTCCCCATATTTTCATTCTTAGGCTAAATTTATCACCATTTGTTGTGTTTTTTTTTAATATTGAAATTAATTGTAACAAACAATAATTTATTTTTTTAATAGATTTATTCAATTTGGAATTATTTATAAAAACTAAATACACAGATGTTATCTTCAAATTGTTTTTCTATATGTTTGGAGTGATTTCCTTTGCTATGTATGATTAAAATTCACTAATGGATGATTAAATATGTTATCTAAAGGATAATATATGAATAAATGTGAAAATGGGCACATGTGTATGATTAAACCTAGAACCCCACACTCGAATATTATTAGTATATGATAAATGAGACATGAAAGTGATTAATTGGATGGGAATGCACTATGTAGGAATAAATTTATGAATTTAAACGTTAATCAAAATAAATCACAGGCTCGTACTTTCATGACCCATCCCCCGGGGCCTGTATCGTGACTAGCCCAAGCCCGTCTTCCATAGGCCAGGGGCTAGAGACTAGCACCAAAGGCGTAAATCCCTAAACAGGGAAGGCATTGCCTTAAAAAACTGGACACAAAAAATAGAGTACGCAACTGGAAGTAAACACTATGAAAAACTGTATACAAAAGAGAGTGCTGAAAGTAAAGGGGAACGGAAATACAATCCCAACAGTAAAGTACTAGGAAACAAAAACATACAAGTACAACTAAAAGAAGAAGTAAAGCAGCTACTGGGTCATCCTCCGGGGTTCCTACCTGAAGGGTAGGTAGAGATGGCCTCCTCAGCACTCCACGTCCATCCGTCCAATCCGTGCACCATCACACCGTGTGGTCCACCTCCAGGTACCATCCAGTCCTGCTACTCTCTGCCTCAGTCAGCGTTGTCCGTCGTCTGCAACCATCACAACTAGGTGCGGGCATAGCCCGTGTAGGGGTGAGTATAACGATACTCAGTAGGGACCCCGAGACCCTCAAGGTCTCACTAAATCCAACAAGGATATACCACAAGTAAGAAATCAATGGATAACCATAACTTAGGTATATGCCCATACATATACCTAAATTATCTAGTAACCCATTTCATTTGTGAGGTAAACACAAAAGGTAAAGACTCATCTCAAACCAGGAATTTTTTATTATCGAAACCATCGCTGGTGGCGTACTCCTCCTCTATCGAGTACAGTGGGTCTGCTGCATCACATAGAGGCACTTCCCACTATCCTTGGACTACAGAGACACTTTTCATGTCAAGTATTGTGGGTCTGCTACGTCACACAGAGATGCTCCCCACCGTGGATCTGCTGCTTCACACAGAGGCGCTCCCCCTAATAGCCTGCAGAGGTACTCCTCCTGTCGAGTACCGTGGATCTGGCGTGCTCACACAAAGGCGCTCCTCCTCCATGGTTCTTCCACTTCACAAATAGGTGCTCCCCACTGGTCTAGTCGAGTAACTCTGAGTCGAATCGTTCAAGCAGTCGTCAGGTATCAGCTAGCTACTAGGTCTTTGTACTCCGTCTTCTTGTCACTGGAAGGATCCACTCCATGAGCTACTGTTAGATACTCCATGTGCAACGAATTCTCACATAGAAGTATCTTAAAGGACCGCCACATCATAGGGGTCTCAACGTAATAGACGACACGTCAATTAGATGCCCGGTCTGTTATTTATTATTTCTTTAGTACCGGGGGCCCGGTTGGATTCATGTATGAACCAACCCGACTGTATCTCAACTATACCCCCGAACTCCAATGGGGTATACTCAAAAGGGTCATCTCTCATCGAGATTACCAGTGTCGCTGACAACTCGTCAAACGAGAATCTGGTACCATAGATATGGCCAAAGTAAGCAAAGGGTCGGTAGTGGACCTGGGTCCGATGCGACCTCATCGGAACCACTCGGCCCAACCAAGTCTGGGATGACCCGTTCTGGGTCAACCCGGACAGACCTGATGGGTCTCACCCAGCCAGTTGGGTGGGTCAGCCTGCTATGTTAGGCCGGGTCCCCTGGGCCTTGCCCAGCGGACTACGAGGGCGGTTCGGCCCGAATGCCGCCACGCAGGCGACTCAGACCGAAGGCTCGGGCCAGTTCGGCAAGTGCCGAGAGGGGCGCGACTCAATAGGTCAGCGGCCGGGAGGCATGCGGGTAGGCCGCGAGGGGTGCAGGATGGCTGGCCGGACGCCGGGCAGGGAGCGGGGGCATCGGGCAGGGCGCAGGGGCACCGGGCAGGGCGACGGCAGGGCTGGGCAGGCCGTGGGGGCATCAGGCGTGGAGCCAGTGGAGCCGGGCAGTGCACGGGGCATGCGGGCAGGTGGGGTAGGGGTGCCAGGAAAGACGCTGGTAGAGTGGGGTAGTGCGTGGGGCACGCGGGTAAGCGGTGCGGGGGCGTCGGGAAGGGCGCTGACGGAGACAGGCAGCACACGGGGCACATGGTCAGGCAGCACGCAGGCACCGGGCAGGATGTCGGCAGAGCCGGGAAGCACGCGAGGTGCGTGGGTAGGCGGCGCGTGGGTAGGCGGCACGGGGCATGGCAGCGTGCGGGCAGGGTGGTGCGGGGTGCGGCAGTGCACAGTCAGGCCGCAAGGCAGGCTAGAGCGCACGAGGTAGCATGCAGGTAAGCTACAGTTCACATGGCGGGGTACGACAATGTTCGGTTGGAAGTATAGGTGCACCGCGGGGGCGGTGCGATTCGCGGAGGCCGCAGGAAGCGCGGCCGTAGTCGTTTCCACCTTCATTGTCGTCGCCTCGTCGCTATGCCGATGAATCATTATGAAAGAACATCGGAGGGGGTTGGACCATGTTAGTTTGTCCCGCACCCTCCACCTTTAGAGATGATATCATTTGGATCATTAGAATTAAGCTCAACAATTAGTTACAACACTTTGTATCAATTTTCATTTGTTTATGAGAGGAAGAATAGGGAAGCATCAACATGAAATAACACCCTACCTTAATATTTGTCGTGCGTCGTTTGTTGCATTTGAAGTTGTGAGAAGAAGATTAAATAATTCGTCATTCGTCACGTCCACCACGCTCTCCAAATCCCATGTTGCGTAGGCCGCGGAAGGCGCTCCACATCGGTAGGATTCTAAGAAAGAAGTCGAAGAATAAATCTGGTGATCTTCACGTTCTTCGTTCTTCGTTGGAGGAACTTTTCTCCCAAACCCCTCTCAATTCCACCAAAAGAGAAATGCCAAATAAATAATATTATATTAGTCATCTAATATTATGTTGGCACACCAATTCAAAAAAAGATAATTAACAACCCGACTCCACCAAATTAAATGCACGAGTGTTGTCTCATTAATTTAGAGGATGCCAAGATGCTCTCCTTAATAAAACACAAGTTTTGGTGCAATTAATTACATAGGGAGGTCAAGAGGCTCCCCATCATTAATGAGGGAGAGTGGAGAGGTTTCATCCAACACCATCAATAGGGGTCGGGTGGTGCCCACCCCTATCATTAAAAGGGAGGTTATGCGGCTTGGGTGTCCCCCACATCAATTATCCTCCCTTGGGAGGTTATGCTCAGGTGGGAACCACAAACATAACCACTCATGGGAGGTTAGGGTGTGGCGGACCCACCAACAACTCTCAAGGGGTGGTTTTAACCAACACACTCAACACATGGCAGCTTAAAAATAAAATAAAGAGTTATACATTATTTTATTTTTAATTTTTTGAAAAATCCAAAAACTATCTTTTATTCCCGATTGTCTGTCGTTGAGCTGAATGTCTTCTTAATAAAATACTGGCATTGTGAGTTCAACTGTGCCCTTGGATTTCTGTTTCGAGAACCCACTCAAAATATATAAAATCCTGCTTGTACGTTTACTGAACGTACCTGAACAAAACATCAAAAATTGATTCTGGGCACACTGGGCCTGGGAATCAAGCGCAGTAAATTTTCACAGACTCGTAAAAATCCCATGAATTTAAGAAAAAATTTCAATGAAATTTTTGGGTCTTTACATTCTCCCAACCTTAGGGCTTTATGTAGCTTTAAGATTCAACTCAAACTATGGGAACAAATGGGCGTACTGAGCACACATCTGAGCCTCCCACTCTCATGTGCTCTCCTGGAGGTTTCCGTGCTGCCAGCGTACGCGCACCAGAGGTATGGATCATCCACGTAGGACCCAATTCTGTCGATCCTAAATATCCACTGGAACCTCCATGAAAGTCTCCACATCGTCAATGTCTAGCTCCCAATCGTCGATGATGTGAGAAGGGTCATGCACGTATCTCCTTAGGTGATATATGTGGAAGATTCCATGCACCCGTTTCAACTGAAGTGGAAGAGATAGGCGATAAGCCACCTCGCCTACTCTTTTGAGGACCTAGAAAGGTCTGATGAACCTCGAAGATAACTTGACACCTCGGAGAAATCTCTGTATACCTCGTCGAGGGGAGACCCGTAGGAAGACGTGGTTGCCATCCTCGAACTCTATAGGTCCTTGTCTCCTGTAGACATAGGACTTCATGCCTGTTCCGTGTAGTCTTTGTCTGCTCTTGGATGATTTGTACCTTCTCGGTGGAAGATTGTACCGTCTCTAGTCCCACTAGTGCTGACTCCCTAGGGTCTGTCCAGCACAAGGGTGATCTGCAAGGTCGCCCGTACAACACCTCTAAGGTTACCATCGCTATGGTGGAGTGATAAATGTTGTTGTAGGCAAACTCTACCAATGGTAAGTGATCCTCCCAGCTGCGAACAAAGTCGAGGACATGAGATCAGATCATGTCCTTGATGGTATGGATGGTCCGCTAGATCTGACCATCCATCTGAGGATGGAAGGTGGTTCTGAAGTGAAGTTGTGTCCCGAAAGCTCCCTACAACCCCTTCCATAGCTGGGAAGTAAATCGTGTGTCACGGTCGGAGACAATGGATTAAGGTACTCCATGTAGCCACACAATATCCTACACGTAGAGGTGTCCCAAACTCTCTACTAAGCCATGCTCTCTGATCTGTAGGAAGTGGTCCAACATGCTGAGTCGGTCGATGATCACTCAAATTGAGTCATGACCCATGTATGTACGTGCAAGACCTATCACAAAGTGCACAGATATCCCATCCCACGACAACTCCGAGACCTCTAAAGGCTAAACTAGGCCTGCTAGTACCTGGTGCTCCACCTTCACTTGCTTACAAGTGAGGCACTGTGAGACAAACTCCGCAACTTCCTTCTTTATACCTGGCCACCTGTGTTGACATCGGAGGTCCTGGTACATCTTCGCTACTCCTTGATGTACCGCAAGAGGTTAAATGAAGAATTCCCTCAGCACTTCCTCCTAAAGTGCTATAGGTACCATGGTACGTCCTCTGAGGAGGATGACGTGCTCCCCACCTTCAAAAAATCCATCAGGTGCATGCCCTGTAGATATCTGAGCACATCGTGTCTCGTAGTCAGCGTCTCCACGATGTACCTCCCTAACTCGCTAAAGAAGTGGAGGAGTGACTGTAAGAGACTGTAGATAGGATGCTCCATCACTTTCCACAAAAGATATATGTAAAGAAGCCAGCTGATCTATCACCTCTCCTAGTAGTTGTAATCCAAATCTTCTATTGAGTGCATTTTCAACAATGTTCCCCTTCCCCAGAGTATAGAATATCTTGAAGTCGTAGTCCTAGAGGAACTCAAGACATCGCTGTTGTCTCAGGTTAAGGACCTTCTGAGAGAAGATATACCTGAGACACTTGTGATCAGTGTACATGGTAAAACATTCACCCATCAGATAGTGCATGCACATCTTCAAGGCGAAGACTACTGATGCTAACTCCATGTCATGGGTAGCGTAGTTCTTCTCATGCTATCTCAAATGCTGAGAACCATATATGATAACAGCTCGCTTCTGCATAAGTACACACTAGAGTCTGGTCCATGATGCATCACAGTAAACAACGTACCCTATGCCCTCCTCTGGAAGCCTCAATATGGGGGCACTAGTCAGCTTTTTCCTGAGCTCCTAAAATCTCTGCTGGAATCTCTCCGATCACATGAAGGGTTTCCCCTTCTTCATCAAGGCTGATATTAGTGCCAAAACTCTGTAGAAGTCTAGAACGAATCTCCGGTAGTATCCAGCCAAACCCATGAAACTTCATACCTCTGTCACCATCCTGGGTGGCTCCCAAGAAAGTACTTCCTCGATCTTCACTAGATCCACTACAACTCTAGCCTTTGAGATGACATGTCCCACAAAGTGAACCTCTCTAATCCCAAACTAGCACTCTGAGAGCTTACCATAATGATGGTGCTCTCAGAGTGTGTCCAGTTCTACCTGCAAATGGTAGGCATGCTCCTCCTCAATAGTCGAGTAGATCAAAATGTCATCGATGACGACTACAACAAAGTGTTCATGGTATGGCTGGAAGATCCTATTCATGAGACACATGAACACTGCTGGAGCATTGGTTACGCCGAAGGGCATAACCAAGAACTCATAGTGTTCATACCGACATCTGAAGGTCGTCTTCTGCACATCCTCGTCTCGAACTCTAAGATGATGATAGCCTGATCTGAGGTCTATCTTCGAGAACCAAAAAGCTCCCTTCAGCTAGTAAAAGAGGTCATCAATCCTCCGGAGTGGGTACTTGTTCTTCATGGTCACCTGGTTTAGGAGACGGTAGTCCACACAGAGCCGCAAGTTCCCATCATCCTTCTTGGCGAATAGAATCAGGGCTGCCCAAGGAGAAACACTCGGCCAGATGAATCTCTTCCCATGAAAGTCCTCCAGCTGTACCCACAACTCATGAAGCTCAACAGGAGCCATCCAATATGGTGGAGTAGATATCGGTGTTGTCCCAAGGTACAAGTCCATGTAGAAGTTCACCTATCTTTGAGGAGGTAGTCCTGGGACATCATCAGCGAAAACATTCATGTACTGGTCCACCACTACAGGATATCTCGGACTCTCCACATCAACAGCTTCGTGGGTAAGGTAGGCCAACTGATGAGTGGTTGGATGCACCCTCATCTGAGTAAGTGAATCCTGCAATGCAAAGATTCCATTCTCACTGGTGAAGGTAAACCTGGTCCCATCCCTGTGGACACACCGCACTTTTCACCTAATACAGTTAATCTGAGCATGGACTGTAGATAACCAATCCATACCCATGATGATGTCATAAGGCCTCGACGCTGCTACGAGGAGATCCCAAATGAAGCTCTCTCCTCCTAGAGTAAGCTCTCACTGCCGAAACCAGTGCGTAATCATTGAGTCTGCTTCCGTATGAGTCTCTAGCTATAAGGATCGAGCCAACAGCTCTGTCGGAATCTCCAAGCTCTGAACGAGGGTAGTGGCAATGAAATAGTGACTGGCACCAGTTTGTATACGTACTGCAGCTAAGGTGGAGTAGACAAAAATCGTACCTCGAATCATATCTGAAGCATCGTGGTCATATGCCTCAGCTACCTGAAGCTGAGCTCTCCCCTCTCCACCTTCTCCCTGCAGTCGGGGTGGACCTCATAGTGGTGGTGGTGGTAGCACCTCGTAACGTCGCCCACTGCCTGCGGCTCGACCATATCCTCTGCCATATCCTCCTGAGCCATGCGTACCTCCTCGATCGAATCTCTACCTCTACCTGGGAGGTCTCTCAACTATCTTCTGATCACCAGAGCTGCTGCTCGGACAGTCACTAGACATGGTAACAATCTTTCCGCATGAGTAACACTACCTGTTACTGGCATGTGTGTCTCTACTCTATGTAACCTTCATAACCGATCCTGAGTCATGCAGTCGACCACCTGTAGGTCCAGTCCTCTTGGACCTCTATGAAATTTGTTTACTGATAGCTAGAGAAGAATTCGATGCATGTCGGCTGGTGGTGGGTCACGCTGCCGGAGACTGCTCAACAAGGAAACTCTCCACTAGGAAGGCTCTCTCTAACACTTCCGCATTTTTCGGGATGCTGAGGGAGGTCATCGATGCCATGACCTCTCGCCCGATCCCCTTCTTGATGGTTCAAGCCCTGAAGAATGGGTCTTGCACCATATCTGTGGAGTAGCGCGAGAGGTCGTGAACCTCACTGAGTAATACGCCACTGTCATGCTACCTTGCGGTAGATGCATTAGCTCCTGTATATGCACCCCTCGAATAGTGTCTGGGAAAAAATCCTCCCGGAACAGGCTCTCGAATTATACCCAAAGAAGTGTTGCCTCGTCATGGACCAGGAGCATTAGGCTCCACCATTTTCCTGCTACTTCCGGAAGGAGGCTGGCAGCAAGGATCACCATGTAGTCTGCCGGTGTCCCTACCAGCCTGAAAACTCTCACCACAGCCTCCAGCCAATCCTCATCCACCTGTGTTTCTATCTCTCCCCAGAACCTGGGTGGCCTCTGGTGCTGGAACTCATGCAACGCGCTCAAGAAGTGTGCATTGTCTGCTGTTGGGGCCGGTGGAATCATGGACCAATGATAAGTGGTACCGCTGGTGCCTTTGCTGGTAAAGGGACCTGCACTGAGGCCTCGTCGCTCGGTGGGCTGTCAGTGCGTATGACTCTCGAGGCTTTAACTGGTAGTCCATGGGGAGGTATCCTCAAAGAAACAGATGTGACATGGTCAAAAGATTATACCTGGTGAGCAGACCTGTTTGAGCTTACTTATAGAATTCGTAAAGTAAAACACACATGTAATCAGTGTTTACATGCATGGAGTCAGAATTCAGAAGTCAGGGTCCTGCTGTATGGATACGTCAGCTGCCCGCACCAAAACTGGATTCCCTGAACTGAAAACCACACTTAGTTCCCTTAACACTATTTCTTAATAGAAAATAAATATTGGTGTCCTATGTTATGTTGTAGAACCAACTCCTCTGGTACCAATTTTTCACAACCCGTCCACCGGGGCTCGTATCGTGACTACCCCAAGACCGCCTTCTATAGGCCAAAGACTGGCGACTAGCAGCAAAGGCGTAAATCCCTAAACTAGAAAGGCATTGCCTTTAAAAACTGAACACACACAACAGAGTATGCAACTGGAAGTAAACACTATGTAAAACTGTATACAAATGAGAGTTCTGAAAGTAAAGGGGTCCAGAAATACAAGCCCAACATTAAAGTACAAGGAAACGGAAAAGTACAAGTACAACTAAAAGAAGAAGTAAAGCAACTACTAGGTCGTCCCCTGGGGTTCCTACCTGAAGGGAAGGTACAAATTTCCTCCTCAGCACTCCACGTCCGTTTTTCCACTCCATTCATCACCACACCGAGTGGTCCACCTCCGGGTAGCGTCCAGTCCTGCTACTCTCTGGCTCAGTTAGCATTGTCTGTCGTTTGCAACCCACACAACCAGTTGCGAGCATAACCCATGCAGGGGTGAGTATAACGGTACTTAGAAGGGACCCCAAGACCCTAAAGTTCTCACTAAATCCAATAAGGATAAACATAAATTAATAAATTAACAGATAACCATCACTTAGGTATATGACAATACATATACCTAAGTTATCTAGTAACCCATCTCATTCATGACGTAAACAAAAAAGTCAAAGACTCAGCTCAAACTAGGATTTTTTATTATTGAAACCATGGATGGTGGCGTACTCCTCCTCTATCAAGTACATTGGGCCTGCCGTGTTACATAGAGGCGCTTCCCACTATCCTGGGACTACGGAGGCACTCCTTTTGTTGAGTACTGTGGGTCTGCTGCGTCACACAGAGGCGCTCCCCACCATGGGTCTGTCGCGTCACACTGAGGCGCTCTCCCTAATAGCCTGTAGAGGTACTCCCCCTGTAGAGTACCACGGGTCTTCCACGCTCACACAGAGGTGCTCCTCCGCCATGGGTCTGCCGCGTCACACAAAGGCGCCCCCAAATGAGCTAATCGAGTCACTTCGAGTAGAATCGGTCAAGCATTCGTCAGGTCTCAGCCAGCTACTAGGTCTTCGTACTATATCTGCTCATCACCGGAAAGATAAGATCCGCGGGCTACTGTTCGATACTCTATGTGTCACGATGTCTCACGTAGAAGTATCTCAAAGTACCTCCACATAATAGGGGTTTCAACGCAACAGACGACGCGTCATTCAGACGCCCGGTCTGTTAGTTATTAGCCTTTTAGTCCCGAGGGCCCAGTTGGATTCGTGTACGAACCAACCCGACCGTATCTAAAGTATGCCCCGAACTCTAGTAGGGTATACTCAAAGGGACCATCTCTCATCAACATTAACAGCGCCACTGACGGCTCGCCAATAGGCGTTCGGTGCCACTGATATGGCCAAAGTAAGCAAAGGTTCGGTAGTGGACCTGGGTCCGGTCCGACCCAGTCGGACCTACTCGGCCCAACCCAGTCTGGTCCGACCTATTCTTGGTTCACCCGGACAGATCCAAGGGGTCTGAAACTGCCCGTTGGGTGGGTCCACCCGCTATGTTTGGCCCGGTCTGCTGGGCCCGTCCCAGCGGACTACGAGGGCAGTTCGGCCCGGATGCCACCACGCAGGCGACTCGGCCTAATGGTCGGGGCCGGATCGGCCAGCGCCGTGAGGGGCGCGGCTTAGGAGGTCAACAGCCAGGCCACGCTGGGTGCGGGCCGGCCGGCTAGAGGCAAGGTAGGGCATGGGGGTGCTAGGCAGGTCGTCGGTAGGGGCGGGCATGCTGCGGTGGCAGGCATGCAGCGCATGGGGGCGCCGGCGGAGCCATGCAGCACGCGGGCAGGCGGCGCGGGGGTGTTGGGAAGGGCACTGGCGGAGCCGGGCAGCACGTGGGTAAGCGGCGCGGGGGCTCGGGGGAGGGCATCGGCCGATCCGGGCAGCACGCAGTGCACTCCGGTGGGCGGCGTGGGGCACAGAGGTGTGTGGGTAGGCAGGTGCACAGCGCGGAGGCGTGCGGAAAGGCCACGAAGCAGGCCAGAGCGTGCGGGGCAGCATGCGGGTAAGCTTCGGTTCAGGCGGTGGGGTGTGGCAGTGTTCGGCTAGAAGTATAGGTGCGTCGTGGGAGCGGTGTGATTCGCAGAGGCTGTGGGAAGTGTTGCCTTCGTCGTTGCTGCATTCGTTGTCATCGCCTCATCGTTATGCCGATGAATCATTACGAAAGAATAGCTGAGGGGGTGGGCTATGTTATTTTAGGCTTCACCCTCCGCATTTATAGATGATATCATTTGGCTCATCAGAATGAAGCTCAACAATTAATTACAACACTTTGTATCAATTTTCATTCATTGATGAGAGGAAGAAAAGGGAAGCATCCACATGAAATAACCCCCTACCTTAATATTTGTTGTGCGTCGTTCATAGAGTTTGAAGTCGTGAGAAGAAGACGAAAGAATTCTTCGTTCATCGCACCCGCCATACTCTCTGAATCCTGAGTTGCGTCGGCCGCGGAAGGCGCTCCACATCGTAGGATTCGATGAAAGAAGTCGAAGAAGAAATCTGGCGTTCTTCATGTTTTTCGTTCTTCGTTGGGAGCACTTTTCTCCCAAGCTCCACTCAATTCCACCAAAAGAGAAATGCCAACAAAATAATATTATATTAGTCGTCTAATATTATGTTTCCACACCAATTCAGAAAGGGAGAAATAAAAACCCGACTCCACCAAATTAAATGCACGAGTGTTGTCTCATTAATTTGGAGGATGCCAAGAGGCTCGCCTTAATAAAACACAACTGTTGGCTCAATTAATTGTGCGGGGAGGTCAAGAGGCTCCCCCGCATTAATGAGAGAGAGTGGAGAGGTTTCATCCTCCACTATAAATAGGGGTTGGGTGGTCCCCACCCCTATCATGAAAATGGAGGTTATGCGACCTGGGGGGCCCCCACCTCAATAATCCTCCCATGGAAGGTTATGCTCGGGTGGTCCCCACCACCATAACCTCTCATGGGAGGTAAGGGTGTGGCGTTCCCCCCACCAACTCCCAAGGGGAGGTTTTATCCAACAAACTCAACACATGGTAGATTAAAAATAAAATAAAGTGTTGTACTTTATTTTATTATTTTTTTAGAAAAAGCCAAAAACTAACATTTTTTCTTAATTATCTGTCATCGAGGTGAAAGAATTCTTTAGTGAATACTGGAACTGCGAGTTCAAATGTGACCTCATATTTCAGTTCCGAGCACCGACTCAGAAGTTATAAAATATCACTCGTACATTTACTGAACGCACCTGAACAAAACTTCAAAAACTGATTATAGGCACACCAGGCCTAAGAATCAAGCGCCGTAAATTTTCGCACTCTTAAAAATCCCATGAATTTAATAAAAAATCCATAGAATTTTTGGGTCTTTACACGTACCCTTGAATGTGATTAAACACATATCTAAACCACAATATAAGATAAAAACATGTGGCATGCACTAAGTGGTGTTAAAAAAATGAAAAGTGGACAACATTACTACAAACACTCTTTCAAATCAGATTAAATTGGTCATGTTGATTCTTTAGTATGTGTAAAACATTATTCCAAATCCTCTTGTTAAATTAATTCTCATAAATCTAGATCTATGTAAGATGATATCAAATGGGAAACCTACGTACTAAAGTAATTTTAAAAGTAAAACCTACTAGTACTGCATTATATTAACTCCAAGAGTCAACTGTTTATGAAATATTAAAACAAAATCACAAGGAAATAACATATTGACTAAAATAAAAATTATTATATTTCTTACCTAATAAAATTAGGAAATCACCTTGATTATTACACATGAATAATCTCATATCCCTTCCACATTGATCCCAACCTGGTTCTCATGTATACTCAATTTCACTCATCCCACTAAGTGTAGAATATTGAATCCCATTTATATAAATCTATCAGCTACAGTGAAAAGAAGAAAATCAATTATTCTATAAATTAATAATTCTCTCTGTTTATGTATTTTTAAACCCCATTTTCAATGAATAATTCTCTCTGTTTATTTTATTCTAGGTTTTTAGTGCTAGAATGAATGAAGTGTTGTTTTTTATATGTCTACCTTATTCCCTGTATTTAATTTTCAATTTTTTAAATCTACATTCCCACAACTTCTATGATTCCACATATATTATATTGGTGTTAGTTGAGTAATTTAATGTCATGTGAGAGTAGGCATATGAGTGAGAATCAAGGCTTAGAACCATCACTGTAATTGGTTTCATGACTCAAAGAGGTATTTTCTTATTCCATCAGACTCAAAGTATTTTGAGTTGATTAGAAATATCTAGGTATTTTTATCCTTTACTTAGTAAATGAGGGCCAAAACACTATTTTGAAAATACATTGGTCTTAAATATTCAACTCAATGTGGGGATAAGTGGTCTTATGACCTAGATCTTTTTCGTTGACTATGAGAAAAAATAATGTATTATAATTGATGGAATTAAAGGGCTGAAGATTAAATCCACCAAAAGGCTCACCACTAGTTCTATTATAATAAAAGTTTAATTATTTTCTCTTTATAGTTTCATTAAATATCCCAAAACCAATTTTCATTACCATGTTAAAATTTAGAACCTTCCCTAAAATTATGTAAATAGAATAATTAACTGAGTGAATTTTTGTTTTGATTGGGAGTGTACTAAAGTCATATACACTAGCTGTATTATATGGGTTTTAAAAATTCAATTAATAAAGATGATTTAAGATTTCCCTTCACAAATTTTGTAAGATTTATCAGGATTTGGGAAACTAACTCATTATTCCTTTAATATTTTTAAAATAAAATATTATTTTCCAAAAAATATAAATAATGGAGTTTTCATTGAACTGACATTAGGATATCAATTATACAATGGATCTACATACCCAAAAAATAGGGGGATTTTGGAGAAAATCTAGTAATGAGAAGGTATTTCTCATGTTTTGGGGATATATCAATTATGACCACACACTATTGTACCTCATTGATATGGCCACAGACTTTCGTGAACTCTTGGGTTATTTTAGATGATTTCAATAATGAGTGTAAGCACCAATAGTTCCACTTCATTCCCCTCGCATTAATTAAGTATAGATAAACTATTTTGTGTCTATACTTTAATATTAAATACTATCCAAATATCTTGATTTCCTGACCATGGAACTCCTGGAGAAACAGGAGATTCTAGGGGAGTCACTAAATTGACATGATTGAACAATATATTATCTTATCTTTACTTTTCCTAAAACTTATTTGAGAACTCATGCTCCCTATTATTCATCTTATGAGTCATCAGTTTTTTCATATCCCCTATAAGATAAAGAAGGTGAGCCTAAATGAGGGATGGTGTATTTTTAAAAAATATTGAAGGAACCAATCCCGTTGGGCAGTGGTTCATAAGATGTTTATGGTACAAATATTCAAACAATTAAAGTTTCATGTGTTGAAACTATGCCAAAATACTATCCATGTCCTCGAAAAAAGATACCGCCACCAGTAGACACCACTCCATTTATTTAATAATTTTTTGAGGAACCCAACTAATTTCCAGCCATACCTTGCTAAAATTTATTGCATTAACAAGGGGTGTATATATTTAGTACTATCAAATATGACCTTTAAAAATTTTGTGATTGGATTCAAACTAGAAGGAAAGTAAAGGAATGTTTTTTAAAGATGAAAAAACCATCATAAATGTTTTGCAGAGAGTTGTTACTACCTAAATAGGGGTAGTAAACAACACAGTACCTTCTTGGGGGGTAAATAAATTTTTATTTTACATTATCTTCCTTTTAGTTATTTTTTTCAAAAAATTTCTAATTTTGTATTATTTTTTTTGTATTTATGAAGATTTTGATATTGCCAATATATTCTAAAATAAGAATTTAAGGGGAATATTTTCACTTAACAATAAAAACAAAGTTATGTACTGCCGACCTACTTCTTGTTTGTTCTCTTATTTTTGATAAATCCCAAAACCATGGGTATAGTATTTCCAACATGATAATTAAGTAATAAATTCCGGTGTTTGACCCTTTATTATAAATTAACTCTCTATAATCAATATATTTTGGATCATTAATGGAAACGTTTAGTTAATTTACTGAAAAATTAAAATTATTATTAAAATAAAATCATTCCTTGAATATTTATTTGAATTTTCAATTGAATATTCATATAACGTGAATATTATGGGTATGATCACAATTAAATTCTAAAATCATAGACCTTGGATGGTTATAAACCTATTTAATCTTCTTATTATTGTATTTATTATTTAGGGAATATGATTCACAATGAAATAATCTTGAATATTCTTTAATTATTAACTATGCTTATGAGAGACTACAGATGTTAAAATGATAAAGTATTTATCTAAAAATCAATAATAACTTTTTATACATAAATATAATAACTTTTATTTTACCTATATTTAACCTTTAGAAACAATTAATTACCTTTATAGGATCCATATTACATGTTTTATCCCATACTATCTTTATCGTGAGTAAAACATGATGTAAATATTAAGTACTATGTTTGAAGAATGAGATTAATTATAATGGTTTCTTTTGATTAATTACACTCTGAATAGAAAAATAATTTTTTTACCACTTGGAGTTGGTCATTATATACCCACACCACATGATAAAATATATTCTCCCTTGATATCTCTAAAAAATAGTTGTGAAGAAATAAAAAATAAAAAAAAAGAGGATTTAAGATGAATCTGATTAGCTAAAATTGACTAATGTATGGAATACTATCATATAAATATAGGGATTGATTATAATGGTGACATAATAAATCTATTGTAGGATAAATTTCTTGGAAGATAAAAATATTTACATATCCATTATATTTAATGATATGAATCTCTACTTTCTATCCTTTGAAATTTAAACCTTAAACTACCAACCCTTGAACTCAAAAATTTACCTACAGAAAATTAATTTTATTTAATATTATATTGTCTCTAATTTCTATAGTATTGTGGATTAAAAACCCTATGGAAAATATCAAATGATTTCAAAATCATGAAAACACTTCCTAAAAAATTTTCTCGTTGAATATTAGAGAAACGTTTCCAAGAACATAAGGGAAAAATGATCAGGGAAGGAGTCAGAATATTAAAATAATTTTTTGAGAATAAATACGAAATGGAATAAATATTTATGAGGAATTATGAAAAATTGTTGAAAATAACTACTCACTGTCACTCATGGTTTAATATTCTATTTGTTTTTTGGTATAGATATTTTTTCAAAGAGTTTAAATTTATAAGTTTGAGGGAGAGATAAAATTGATAAAATTTTGATTCTTTAATAGATTTACATTCTTAATATCCCATCATATTTCTTTATTTTTTTAAATTGTCAAATATTTAGGAATTAATGGGGATTAATGTAATTATCTATAAATTGACCATTTTTTTATTTTACTAGATTAACTCAATAAGAGTTTTTTTTAAAAAAATTCTTACAATCAAGTTATTTTCAAAATTAGTTTTTAGGTTCTATGTGATTTCCTTGTTTGTTTTTATTACAATTTACCTATATATTATTAAATATGTTTCAAGAATGCTCTTGAATAATTAAATGTAATAAAATACCAACTATTTATTATTAATCTATGCACCCAAAACTCACATTTGAATAACCTCTATGGAATAAGGATTTTATGTGATTATCCTAGTTGGGAACAAACTATGTTAGAATATGTTCCTGAATTTTATCCTTGTGTTAGAATTAACCCATTGACCTTGCCCTTGTGAATGATTAACATTAGATCCCAACCACATTTTAAGAAGAAAACCTTATGATATGTACTATGTTAACTTAATTCACATGTAAAAGTGAGATATGTTAAAATAAATAATTTTTCACATTATATTAAATGGGTTGGTTTGAATCTCATATAACATTAAATTATCATTCCAAATCCGTAAGTCATATTAATTCTCCCGCATCCAATGATGTATATTATGATACTAATGTTAATTAACTCATGTTAATTTCATCTTCAGTGACCCATATACCAGTGTCACATCATATAAACTACATGTCTCAAGTACCCATGTATGATTAAAACTAAATTATAATTAAATAAAGGCTCAACTAAAATCAAAATTATTTTTACCATTCCTTCCCAAATCTGGAAATAACCTCAATGATTATACCCAAAGCCTGTTATATCCCTTATCATTAGATCCCAACCTAGTTCACAATAATCCTTAGATATGCTTAATCTATTTAGTGTAGTATATCAAATCCTATTTTCATGAATCATACCAATTCATATAAAATGTGTTAATGTACTTTAGATGCTAATTATTCATGAATATGTATAGATATTGGTCGTGGGAGGTACACAAACAAACTGAATTAAGAGTCCATTAATATGGACATATGGAAACCATCCAAGGAGAGGAGAGTTTATCAATTAGGATCACTAATTTACATTACAAGATGATTAAAAATTTTGTGCAGCAGGAAAATATGTATAAAATAATGGGGATCCCTTAGTTTAAGGCCTTCCTTAATGGGGAGTTTCTTATATTTATCTCCCAATTTTTGGTGTATTTCATAACGATCTCATCATGTACTCTCAACTATATGGTGAAAAAAACATTTGTGCTTATTAAAAAGAGGTTGAGATTTTGTATTAAAAGTTCCCTAGTTTTCAATGAATAATTCACTTTGGTCATTTTATTCTATATTTATAGTGTTAGAATGAATGAAGTAAAAGTTATGATTTTTTCACTATATTCTAAATATTTACTCTTCCATTTTCTAAATATTCATTCCCTCTACTCATCACATTTCACATATAGTGTATTCGTGCGTCTTATGTTGTGAACTATCATGGAGGAGTAGGTATGTGAGTGAGGATTAAGGCTAAGGAGAATCGCAGTAATTCGATTCAAGATCTCTTAGGATGGGGTTACCTCTTCTATGAACCCCTAAAGACTTGTGATTTTATTAGAGGTAACTAGGATGTTCTCTCACCCATATAAATAATTAGTTCTTGTACACTCTATTCATAATATATTGGTCCTTAATATTTGAATTTATGTAGGGATAAGGGGTTTGAGTTTTTGAGTATTTCACAATGAAGAGTTCCAGTAGTGTCATTCAATTAATGGAAATGAAGAGACGAAGTGGAAATCCCCCCAAAGGATCACCAATATTTCTTTTACATTTAAATTATCATTTTTTCATATTTACTTTATGAATCCCACAAACTCTTTTTATTCCCTTATTTAAATTTAGAAAACAAAATAATAATAAAAAAATGAATATGGAAGAGAGTGATTGGATGGTTCAATAAGAGGCGGCCCTATTCATATTCCCTAGTTGTATTCCAAGAGTTATATAAATTCTATTGATAAGGAACCATAAATAAGGTCCTTCATATACTCTTCACAATATGGTAAAAAATAAATTCAACTAAATGGTACAAAATCAATGGATAACATGGTTGTAATTACTACCCCAAATGGATATAATTTTTCAATCTCTCTAAACCTCAAGGGATACATATTTCTCTACTCAAGGTTGGAATTATCATCCTATACTAAATTTTATAATTCATATATAATCTACACATGTTTTGAACTTCATATATAGGGTTAAGTAAAATTAATAGTAGTATTTCCTCATATTACTCAAATGAAAATCCATCCATAAATAAAAAAACATATATAAATTTTAATTACAAAGGGTTAACATATGAAAGTTTTAAATTTAAGTAAAATAATACACATGGAATCTATTTGATGATATAAATCATGAATTTAATAAATAATAAAATAATATTGGAAATACAAAATAAAAAATATAATAAATTGATATAAATATTGGAGCATGTGAAAAAAACAAACATCGTGGAAAAATATTTTACATTTAAAAAAGAATCAATTCATTGGATATACTATTAACAAAACATCATGAAGCATACATGAAATTGATTATTTATTCAAATTTATCACATTAGAATAAAGGAATCAATGGGAAATATCCAATCCATTTCATAGTAAGAGTCTTATATAGACCCCTACATGAGAGGCTCTATCATAACGATGAAGGAGGGGAATCCATATGGATATAAACCCAAAGTGAAAATAAGATCACCATGCTCCAATAATTTCATTTCCTAGATGGAAAACTAAATTAAAAAACCTTATAAATTATTGGAATTAGAATAATAAGTGTTTCTTGAGGTTACAACGAGTTCTTTCATGCAGTGTTCAATGTTTTATAATTTAATACTAATTTTAATCGACATGATATGAACCGGTACCCAGTTGGGACAAATAACACCTGTTTTTGTATCTTTAGACTCTATATTAGAATTAAAGAATTCAAAGAATCATATAACAAATTATCTTAACATTATTTTAATCTCATTAATTGATTAAAATTAAAATCCATATATTTCTAAGTATCAATTAAAATCCTTGATTTTTATAATTATATGATCATTCAACAATACCGAAGTAATAAAAAAATTTACTATCATATATTAAAATATTAATTTCATAGGTTTTTAAATTATTAGTTCTAGAACACTTGATATAGTCAATTGATATTGCTATACACTATATAACTTTGTGTTTACCACACTATGGCCTCCTCTAACCTACTATGAGAAAAATACTTATGAATATAAAATATTTTTCCATATATTTCAAAAACCACTACCTAAAAATGTCTTTATGAGAAGAAAAATAAATAAATCCTAGAAATCAAAGGAAGATAATAATAATAATAATAGAAAATGAATAAAAAATAACCAATTTAAATATGATAATCCTTCATTCCATGAGAGGATCAAGGGATAAGGATATAATGGATTTTCCCTCCTTTGGATGGTTTTCCACATAAAAATGACTGATGGGGGAACTCCCCTCTTCTCTTTTATTAAACATATTATAAATAATAATAATATATAATATATAATGATGATTATAATATCTTCATTTTTACTAAAACTACCACTTAAATATACAAACCTAACCCCTTAAATCAAATCATAATTTTTATCAAACATAAATTCCATTAATTTATCTAGTCAACTTAAAATTGGTTTGGGTTGAATTTATATTTAAAAAAATTTTATAAATAAAAATGGGGGTTGGCATGGTTTTATTTATAGTTAATACAATTTATATAAAAATTTGATTACCTAAAAATTTTGAAAAAATTTAAAATTAACAAAATTTGAAATGATAATTAAATAATAATGACTAGGTTGTTAAAAATGTCCCTTATTAGTATAAATTAGATGATCATAGAAATTTATGACTCCCCATCATTCCTCTTATCTTATATCATGATCTTAAATCCTTTTAAGATAGTGGAGTTTATGAATTTTATTTAAGTTCTTAATCCCCAAAAAATACTAAATTATTATTTTTGTTGATCCGGATATTGGTTTTATATGACCTCCATCTGTAAAAATATTAGAATATGAAAAAATTATTCTTTTCGATAGGAAAATACCTCATTTTAATTGATATAAAAATATGTTAATCCTCTAAAAAATAAACAATGACTCTTATTTTTTACTTTTTCCTAAAAAAGTAAATATTTTCCTCCCCCTATTTCACATCCCATCACTTCTAGTAATAATAAATTAAAACCCACCCATACTAAAGGAAAAATAAAATCCAATTAAAAAATTTCCATAAAAAGAAAAATGATAGTCATTTTATGAAACATGGATATTAAAATACATGTATCTTATTTTGTAGATATTTTTTATACCCTAAAAGGGAAAAATTCAAAAAAAATATATTTATTTATCATTTTCTCTAATATCCCTCGAACCACCTCCCATGAACCATAACAAATATTTAACATGAAATAATAATTTAGACATGTTGCTTCAAATATATTCACCTTATTTGATGTGCGGAAGGGTTCAAAAGGACTGATTTTCCCCCAAGATATGGAGAAATTCGTTTATGAAAATCACTTACACGTGATCTAATATCAAACTATTAAACTAATAAATCATTAAATAAACAAAAAAACTTCTATATTTTCAAATATTTTCTTATTGTTGTTTAAGGATATCTTTTAGTTATAATAAAATACCTCTTACCTATAATGGAATCCAACGGTAGTGCGAATCATCATGAACACTTCTTTGTGGGATTTCTCCCTCTTCCTGGACTACTGGAAAAGTATATTTAAAGAAAAATGGGATAAGAATAATATTTTATCTTGGAGCCACAAAAAATACAAATAATGTATATAACCTCTTGATTTTATCCCCTATTTATAGGATACCTTGGACACCCCCTGGAATGAATGAGTAAAATATTTCTCAAATGGGTGATTCTTTTAAACCCTTTATAAAAAATTTGATGATCAATTTTATAAAAAAATATGAATATTTAATTTTTAATTATTCATTATAAAAATTTAAAAACCCCATAAAATTATATTATGATATTATGTTAAATTTATTATATAATTAGGAAGAACATTTTAGATGTCAGTGTGTGTGATATCTAAAATAACATTCTTATCGCACTGTGTAATATTCCTATATCTCTCCTAGTATTAGTTTTCACTAAAGTGTATCCCCTCAAATAATATACTCATATATATTTACCTATATCTATACCTCATATAGTGATAGGACTGTATCATAACCTAAAATGCATCCTTTAATTCACATAATATCTTATAATCTGTTACTTCTACTAATTCCACTTGTACATTGTGAACATTTCAGATTAGGTTGCAACTGTTTGAACTAAAGGAATATTTCAGTTTTAAATCTGATATAACCAAGTATTATGATATATAATGAGAATATTTTTTGTTACTCATTTAGGAAAATAGGGGATTACCACTTGTAGTGAAACATACATGTCATTATCTATCATATGGTTATATGGTGTTTTCTGATATGAGGGATAGATTTATATTATTATTTGTGATATTAATGTGACATATAATATCACATAGAGCCATCGATATTCATCCTATTAAAGAAATTAATTAGTTATCTTGATATAATTTTATTATATTTATGGTGTTTTTAATACATTAATGAATATTTGAGTGTTATATATACATGGATAGATTTTTTTAATTATTATCTTGTGTTATTAGTATTATAATGATAGGATAATTTTTGAAATTTATAAGGAATTCATTCAACTCCATAGAGATTCTAAGGGATAACTGTATAAATGAGCTTATTCGATAGGTGATTATACTTGAGATTTACAGATCGCATAGTTGAAGCATTCTTTTTTTTATCATTTTTCCTTTAAAGAAATGTAGACCTAGACATAGAGTTAAAGAAAAATATTATTAAGAAGATTTTCTAGTGATTCACCCTTTTAATGGATGCCTATGGAGGTGATATCCATTTGGTTTCTCCCTATATATCTTTATCAACCATATAGAATAATTCTCTTCTTCGTCAAAAAAATATATGTTCTTAATTTCTTTATGATGTTCTTTTAAACTTCTCATGGAATATCTGGAGGAATGAGTTTTGTATATCCATTTTTCACTATTTTTTACTCATGGAGAGAATAAAAAAAACATTCTTTTTTATTAGACCCATAATCATGGAATTTGTAAAAATATTTTTTACTTTATAAAAATACGTAATTTTATAAAGAATTAACATACTTAAAGAAGATATATTTTTATATTATTATCTATTATGCATGAAAGGAATGTGTGTAAGAACCATGGTTTTGGATTGTGATACTATATAAAATGATACATGATATAATTTTCTATGTTATAAATTTTTCACGTGAAACATAAAAAAGGAGCGTGTCACAACTGAAATATATGTATATATTATATGTTGTATAGTTTAAAAATGGTTTTTTGATGATATTAAATTTGCAATATGAAAATATTTTAGGTTGTGGTTTGTAACATGGGAAGTGATATGGTTATAGATATATGGATATTGTAGCATGTGGTTCACTATTGTTAAATGTTATTGAATAATGTATTGAATTTTTATTTTAGACAGTGATATAATGTATATTCATACATGTAACATATAATTTTTCAAAATATTTTTTTACGATGATTTTAAAATTTATAAAAAAATAAATTCTAATAAATGATTTGAAAATATTAATTAAATTTGAATGGTTTTAATAATTTATTAATGAGTGTTTCGTGATTATTTAATAAATTTTTAATAAATATATTTCCAAATATTAAATTCCTTAAATTTTTATTGCATTGTATTTATAATTTTATTATAAGTTTGTATATTATAATTATATTTAGATTTGTTAATTTTT
Organism: Viscum album; assembly: GCA_963277665.1. Taxonomy (NCBI): domain Eukaryota; kingdom Viridiplantae; phylum Streptophyta; class Magnoliopsida; order Santalales; family Viscaceae; genus Viscum; species Viscum album. The sequence goes on along the minus strand of OY728121.1, from coordinate 1,396,989,725 downwards.
TATAAATTAAAAATATGAAAAAGAATAAATTTAAAATTATTTTTATGAAATTTTCATCTATAATAATATGAAATATTTTTATTAAATATCTTTTAATGGAAAATTTATTTAAAGGATTCCAAAATATTTTTATGGTAGACGATCATAAGTTTCAAAAAAATTTAAAACATTTAATAGTTAAATAATGAAAAAAATTAAAACTAATATTATGTGTCCATGTGAATTTAAAGTGTGAAAAGTTAATATTTTAATATATCATATATTTTAAAATGAAAAAGTTTGTGTCTGTGTCATGTAAATTTTAAATATCAATATTTACCATTTGTGATATAAATATAATGTGGTTGTATTTATATTATTTAGAAATATATTATTATTTTGTAAATTTTTTATAATCAGGTTGAATGAAATTATTTTATATCTCATGTATAACATAATTAATTTCCCACATATATATAAATATTCTATTATTCATGAATATAAATTAATTTTATTATAAATATTTTTATGATTTGATTATATTGTTTAAAATAAATCGATAAAAATATCATGCCATGCATTTAATGAGTTTGATGATAAGTTATAACAAATCATTTATTTTATATTAGCCATTTTTTTTATAAATTTTTTTTCATTTCAAAGTATATATTTTTTATAATAAATATTATATATTTGGAGTTTAAATCATCATTAAACTATTAATTTCAATTGAGTATTTATTTATAGATAGAATGACTTTAGGTCAGGATACCACTAGATTGGGAACATCATATCGATCTTGGAACATGGGCCTAGATACCTATTATACCATACATACTCTTAGGTTGGATTTAAGCTTCTTAGGATTTTGATAATTTATATAGAAGAGGTACAAGAACCATTTTTATGTTATTCAAATGGATATTTGAATATTATTATAATTTAAATTCTTCAAAGTATAACACAAGGTTTTAGTTATATTAATACTTATAAATTACCATGATTGAAATATTTTTATTTTGTAGATAAACATTATATATATAAATTAAATAAAAAAATAATGTATACATATAGGGAAAGAATGAGATGAAATATTCTTACAATTTATATGAAATTAATATGGTGAAATAAGTTATAATATAAATTCACCAAAACAGTTAAAAGTTATATTATTTTTAAAGTGAACACTTGTTAATACTTGTTTCATTCGACTATATGTGTGTGATGTCAAAGCCAAGTACTAATGAACTATATTGTCTAAGGTAAGCTGAATATATGTGACTTTAATAGCTAGGTGTCTAAACTCCTATAAAATTTAGAATACACTTAGTTGAGTTGATCCAATGGTTTGGTGTATATATTAATATAATTAGGATAATTTATAATATGGATTGAGTAATTTTTGTGTCTAATTTACTATATAAGAGTTATATATGATTGAATTTTTATGATAGTCTACATATATTGTTATGTAATATGAGATATGTTAATGCTAAACCAAATCATATTGAAACATGGATCATAGATCACTAATAAATGAAATGTAAACATGGTATCATTATTTTAAGTTAATTATACTCAAAAATTACTTTTTGAAAAAATATAAAACATGATGTTCATCTAAAAATGTTTCAATTTTAGATTATATGGAAATAAATTAATCATCAATTTTTTTTTGTGATAAATATTTTTAAAGGAAAGGCTATATGGTTATAATTTCCAGGACAAGTATTGGAATTTAAGATTCATTCCTTAATGAGACGATAAACATTATATATTAGAGTAAACACTATCTGATAAACCTATTTAAGTATCTAGTTAAGAATACATGGGTGTATATCAATAAATCAAAAAGGTGTCCCTTAACATATTTATATTGTCCTTTCTTTTGATAAATCCTATATAACATAATTTACTTGATAATATGGATACATTTGGAATGATAGAAAATATAAAAAGGCTCTATAGGGAACCATATATAAAATGACATGGTGTGACCTAGAAATTTTAATATCATGTTGGTTGACTTAGTGAATTAAAATTATTCAGTCTTTTCCCCATATTTCTAAAATTCAAAAATAAATTCAAAGGGATTATAAAAAACATTGAGGGGTTTTCCATTAATATTATCCATCATCAATGTGGGAAGTTATTACCATAAATAATTCCGGAGGTGATTATACTATAGACATACCAAGACTCTAATGTTAACCAAACAATCCTAAACACAAATCCCAATAACAAAAGATTAAAGAAAAAAATGATATATGATACATGGAACATATTTTAAAAATATTTAATAAAATTAAGTTATAAAAAACAATTTGAAATGTAATTTGTTTACACACCAACATAAAAAATAAGGTAAATGTGCACATAACTGTATTATAAAAAAATAACGAGTCTTCAGCATCTAATCTTAGAAAAAAATATCCCCATAGAAAAACATATTATTTTAAAATAAAAAATCTTTGTAATCCCATTAAATTTTTTTATAGTCCATATCTATTTGAATAACACCCATACCTTTACCATTATCATATAGAACAAAATGTATATGTACATTGGGGTATTCATGTTGTGGGTGAGTAGTCCAACAAAGTATTTTTCACCAAAATGACTTCCCATGATACCCATATATGTTTAATCATTGAAAGATTAGGTGTGTTTCAAGAAAACATGAACAACCCATGATAATTGGTACAACAAATTAAAAAAAAAATACAATAATGAAAATATAAATATTTCTGTGAAAAAAATAAAACTAAACATATCACATACACCTACATGATTAGAAATCAATGCACTCACCCATTTCCATTTTAAACCCTAAGGGATTACAAAAAAATATTAATCTATTTTAATGTACTCGACGACCCTACTCATGAGTCGAATATTTCCTGTGTTGGATAATATTTCGCTCAACTTATTCCTAAATTACCAACTAATCATCTCAAGGATAGGTACATTACACTAAAATGGTAATCTATTTCTCATATTAACTCAATCATAATTTATAAAAATATATTAAACTATATTCCACAAATTAAAAAAATAAAATAATAACAATAATTATTTCAAGAAAATGTTTTTTCAATTTATCTATTTTACCTGCAAAAACATTCCCAAAAAATAACAATGAAACTCAAATCAAATCAAGACACACAAAGTACTCATGCCACATCACATAAACACAATAACCAAAAACCAATGTATAAAATAATTTAAAATAAAATAACACATTTTATTTGAAATCTAACACTCCATACATAAAATTTTGTTATAATAACAATGTGAATGAAGATCCACCTACCTCAATCACTTCATTATTAAAGATCCAGTATTCTTCCATGAATCTATCAATCCTATGTAATTTAAATAAATAAATTAAAAAGGAATTTTTATAATCAAATTTCCTCTCAATATAACTATGAAACCATGATTATGGTTCCTCTACAAGAGGAAATAGAATAATAAAGGGGGAAGATCGTGTGATGAATTACATCTAATCTATGACCCAATCTCCCTAGAATAGATGTGTAGAGAGCTTTGGAGGAGAAAATAAGAAAATAACTGACTGTGAATCCTTTTTAGTCTCCCCATTTAATAAGAATTAAATGCGGTGTGTCTAGAATTTTCAAGTTAAAATATAACATCTTGGGTATCTTTTTTTAAACAAAATAATAATTATTACGTATAATTATTTATCCATGCATCAGTATTAAATTATATATTAAATAAATAATTTTAAAACTAATTTTTTCCTTAATAACCATGGATATAATGTGTATTATCCACACATTCATAACTGCCTTGAATTTTGGTAAATTTACACCATGTATATTGTTTGGTAAAATCATGAAAGTGTTGAAGCTAGGTCCCTTGAACAAACTACGCCATACATTAAACTACCTTTATATTCAAATAGTTGAATGTTGATAATTATCTTTTTGCGTATTTATTTTTTTCATAACATTAATTTTATAATATACTTAGGTCTAACACATAGAAAATTCATAGTAGATGTATTATATGATGAGAAACTTGAAGTGTTTTAATGATATTCATAAATATATATTTTACAGCTAGATTAAATCATATGGATAGACATAGATGATACATGATATCATGGGTAGTAATCTCATAATACAAAGATACTTATTCACATGAATTTCACCCTAGGTAATCACCAAGAGAAAGGGATATGATAATATCCTCACATGTAGAAATTATATATTTTTTTGTGTGATTGGATATTCCTGTCTAAAAAAGTTTGCAATCCTTAAATATTAATATTTTTATTAATGAATATAATCACTCATCTATATTTATTTATTTCACAAAACTATTATAATATATATATATATATATATACAGGGAATTAGTCTATGTTGGGTCCCTAATTAATGATATGTTAGTAATAAATTGGTCAAGGAAGGGTTTTTTATTTTTATATTTATGGTGGTTGATATCTCATCCCTTTGATTAAATTGAAGCTGCCCAAAAAAATTCTATGATCATAGTGTATGGACATGTTCATTTTAGGATGTCAATTAAAGACATATCAAGTATATGGGTTTATGAAACAAGTATACAACCTATTTGATGTGATATCTAGAAAAAGGGATTATATTACATTATGATACTTTTATGTGGTTTTGGATTTTGTGCACTAACTTCTTCGTTTATGAGTTCCTTAACATTTTTTTACCATTATATTGGAATTTATGGAAACTCTCTTAATTCTACTAAGGAAGAGTCCTAGAGAGTCATGCACTTATTATTTTAATTGTTCTTTTCTGAAATGTATTTTAATTTAACAATTGAAATATATTTTATACTCCAGACTAATGGATAATATTTATTTAGGAATTATTGATCTCAAATATTCAATCACTATTTTATGTGTGAGTTTAATATTAAATAAATATCTTTTCATAAGACCATGAATAAGTAATTTATTTATTTATTTTTCAAATGAATAATATTTATTATACTGTTTATTGTAAATATCGAGCTATGTGGAAGGGCAGAGTAAGCTTCCTGACAATGAATATGATATACTAAATTTAATTTAAATAATTATTAATTTATTTATTTATATTTAAATTATCAATGATTCGTGTTAATTTCAATATGATAATAATGATAATAATATTATTATTATTATTATAAGTGGAGTTCAATAGGGATTAAGTGATTGTTTATGAGCCTTTACAAAATTATCAATCCTATAACCTTATCTTTTTACATACCTTATTATATCAATTATGTTGAGATATGAGGATAATTCAACATGCATAACATTTATAATCCCTAGAAAATTACTTATATGAATAAAATCTCTTAGTTTTCAAAAAATATGGAGAGAATTATTCAACCTCCTTTAATCCTATCAATAATGAATTAATAACAATAAATATTTAAAACATGAAGTATTTTGTTGTGATCAAATGATAGTTATGAAAGATGATTGATAAAACCATGATATCACCATCAGTACCATCATGGATGCTTTGAGATCAAGGAGTGCATTTGGAACACTACTATAGGGATTATATATTTGATTATGTAGATGAAACGATATTATAACATGAGAAAAATTTTAATTGATCAATACTTACATAAAAGAAATTACTCAAGATTGAGGTAATTTCTTATTATTAAATGAATTATTAATTTAACATGAAATACACCATCTCTACCTATCATATTCTTGAGTTAAGGTTCATCTTATATAACTATTATACATGTCAGGCTCTGTCATGTTATTATGATTTATTAATTATATTCAATGAAAAATATTTTTTATGAATGGACTCGACTGGTTTACACTATTCCTGGAACATTCATTTGGTACCATAGAGAACGTGTTTTAATTTATAATTATTCATTAATTATTGATCAATTTATGAATATGTGGTTAATATTTTATATTTATATTAATTTATTATTATGTTAAAATTTAGATATACTCTTTTTAACCATTATTTGATCAAGAATATGATAATAAAATATTAACATCATCCAAAGAACCCATCTATATGTGTTGAGGATTCTGATTGTACAATACAAAACTTTACAGTGTCTAACCCATAGGTACACACCATGTACATGGTTTTATGCACTAGGATGAGCCTCAAATTAATTTGGATGTTTCATGTGAACAAATCATCTTTTTGCTTCATTAAAATCTATTTTGACTAATCTAGACTCGCATATGGCTTCTCTAACTACATAAAATGTATGTATACTACATGTCATATCATCCACATGGCTTCACAGTAATGTTCATCAATATAGCACGTTCAAATGCACATTGTGTATTTAATAAATCACAAACAGGGACTGACAGCTATGAAACGCATAGTGTACAAGTTTTGTAGCTAATATACCCACCATGTACCTTATTAATGTCTATGGATAAATGCACACTGATTCCCTATATGCATATTATAGATATATGGTGACTAAAATACATGGTATGTGTCTATATTATATGTGTCTTATATCTCTTAAATGTTTATGAATAAATGAAAAATTAAATAATTTCACTATAAAAATGAATCAACATGTGTCTATATGTCATTAATTAATATTTAATTTCATTTGATGTTATTTAAAAAATATTTAATATTTAATTTATTTCCATGTAAAAATTTAGAACACATGTTTTTCTTGGTTGTTTCACTTTGAGAACTTTGTGTGCCTTAAAATTGGCACATGACAGAAAATTAAATACATGTTCATGTTTCATTTATTGATAGAACACACCACTTAATTATGTAACATGGAATATATACTATATTCCATATGAGTTCACAGTACATGATAAGGACCATATCTGGTAGTTTGAATGGGTACATTCCATGTTGCCTCTATTTACACATCGTATAAAAAATTAATTTTTAATTAAAATAATTTTTTAATTTATTTCAAATTAAAATATATATGAATCTCCAAGAATATTTTTATGAACATAATATAAATTAATGAATTAATTATTATGATAATTAATTTATTTAGGTTATTTATCTTAATAAATAATTATTGAAAAAATGCTAGATAATTGTTTTAAATGTGTATTCATTACACATGGGGTTGATCATGAGGTTATACTGAACTATGTATGTGTTGGATTTATATTAATTTAATTCTTATTGATTGGTTTTTTTTAATAATTATTATTAAATTAAAATTATGGCATGTTTTTCATTCCTTCCTCTATATTACATAAGGGTTTGTATGTCTACAATTTCTTGTTTGTAATCCCATAACCATTCCTATGGTTCCCCTCACCTATAAGTATGAAAATATTATGTAAAGGATAGAGATCATAAGAAAATGGAAGCAGTTTGAGTTCAAATATGAGGAGAAACAAACCTAGGTAATTTATAGGAGGATAGGCATAATGCTATAACATAAACCAAGCTATGTTTTAATGAGTTCTTACCATAGGTTATAAGGTTAGTTTATCATGTGCTTAATAAAACAACCATTTGAAATACCCTGACCATGCTACATTATTTATTTATTCTCTTTGTGGAAAACTATAAAAAAATATGAATTCTCTTTCATGATTATATAAATAATTTTATTTAAAACAGTTTAAGGTGAAATTTAAATAAATTTAATTATACATAAATTGTTTTATCATTATATTGTTAATCGCCTATGTAAAATCCTCATAAAATGAAAAAGATAATTTAAAGGATAAAATATGGAAAATTATTCATAATAAAATGAAATCCCATAAATAAATATTAAATTAGAAAATCTTTCATTACATAAATTATGAATGAATACAAAGTTAAAATTACTTTTCTAAATAAAATTTCAGTTATTTCTATTACCAGGGTGTTCAAGTAATGTTTTTAGATTGATTTAACTATGTTATATAAATATTTGACTCCCAAAATTGAACTTGGTGAAACGTAGATGAAATTATTGAGGAAATACGAATCAAGATTCTACGATTGGGGAGCCTACTCAATGTATCAAGGAGGTTCAAGCAAGTAGTAATGATAACCGCCTATTTGAATACATTCAAATAATTTTATCAGACAATTTATGGATTATGATATGGGAAATATGGAGGATTTCCACAAGAATTATTATGTATGAAGCCCTATGGTGTGGGATATTGGGTTTTGATAAAATAGTTCCAAAATAATAAAATAATTTAAAATGTATCATATCAAATATTTTGGTAATCATATAAAGTACTAAAAATATTCTATTATTTTTATTGTTATAGAAAAATGAAAATTTAATTTACCTTTATATCCATGTTATCCATTATTGAGAAATATAATCATTTGACTGTAACTAACTTCTAGGAGTGTTACGGGTTCTTTCTCATTGTACTACACGACTAAAAGAATCTTTAGGAGCTATAATCCCTAGCTTCTAGAGATACTAAGGAGGGAGTGATGAAAATTTTTATGTCCATATAAAATAATTTTATGATGCACTGGATATAAATTATTTGATGATATCATCCATGAATGATGAACTCCATACGTTTCATGAGAATATGGCTCCATATAAAATGCATTTCCATCATTGTGATCTTTTTCAGGAGAGTTAAAGATATGATTTTCCAGCATGTTATTGTTTTAATGTACTCTTTAATCCATATTTTGATCATGATTTTGTTGGGTCTCATTTATGGGAAGTTCAGGTAAATTTTTCGAAATCATGAAGGGTTATTGGGTTGTTCCCCGTTAGCGCATAGTTTCCCCAAATTCTATACCCTTCTAGTGGGTACTATGAAATCCCATGTAGTGAGGGTTTTGACAGTTAGTACACTATTTGAAAAAATGTACTCCCACCAAAGAGAAATCGTGAAACCCCACCAAAAGGGTGCACTTTTAGGGTGCACAGTTTGATAAACCAGGAAGCCCTGCCCAGCTAAACGTGCATACGGGATTTAATTCTTTTGAGAATTGTCAATAAATTCCCCAAAAATATATTTTGGACCACCCTGATTGACCCTAACTTTGGATATCTAGATTTGTTAGTTTTTGAAGTCTCTTAAGGAAAAATTTTGTCTCTTCAAAACCCTCTGAAATAATGATATATATTAATGATTCTTCCTTTAATCTCTACCTGGTAATAGTTATTCTCTTGTTCCTTCCTTACCTCTATCTCTTATTCTTTATCCTAGGGTTTGTTAGATCACCTTGTTTTCTGGATGATCTAATCCCCATTGTTTTAGATCTTGAATATTTGTTTGATTCTCGAATATCCTTTTCTGAAATTCCTTATTAGAGTTTCTTGTTTCAGAAGTTGTGCTACATTATCCCATGAACTACAGTAGGCGGTCCATTTATGATTTCCTAATTCATTTAAAACAAAAATTTATTGACTAAAATGAGATTTATTTTAACTAAAAGTTTGAATAACAAATAATTGTGGATTGTGATTTTGTTTTTATTTGGCTAAAAATTGGGTAAAACAACCACTTCTAGTGAATTGGGGTGTGATTTTGGATTTGATGGAAATTATGAAATTTCATTTGGTGAAATTAATTTGTGAAATTGATTTGTGAAATTGATTTCAAAATTTTATTCTATAAAAATGGAATAAATTGTCTTCTTGAAAATCCATTGGTTTTATCATGGAAAAGGGCATGAAATGATTAAAAACGCATTTTTGGTTTTTAAAGGAAATTGGAAAATTAAAATGGGAAATGGGTTAATTTTATTTTAAATAGTTTTGAAATAATTTTCCCTTATTGATTGTCATTTAAGCTCATGAAATTCTAGTTAGTTAGTGGTTTATTGGGAAAAACATGCTAGTTTGAAATTTTCCAAGCAATGGTTTGATGATTTACAACTCTAACATAAACATAGACAAAGATATCAACCCCAGTGGGATGTGGGTTATTCTTCTTTGGCCAGTTTTAGATGGATATGTGTGCACATTTATATAATCAGCATATGAGTGTATGAGGATCCCATAGCCAAGAACTATCATACAACTTAGTAGATTACCATCTTACTCCTTTATGATTATTGTGTTATATATGATAATGTTTGTAAACTATTTTTCACATTCCTTGTAAATTTACATAAACTATTTTATATAAAATGTTTATTAATTAATTCATAAAAATATTTACATCAATTGAAATATATATCATGATTTTTTTTATGTATCCCCTTTATCAACCATGCATATTTTATTTAAAATTTCAACCATTATTTGGTTAATTAATTTTGGTATCTTATTATGGAATCCTTAGTGATACCATACTGGGATTTTATCTCTCACCCTACCTGTGTAGTTGGGAATTTTTATATTTCCTCCTACAATGTTCTAATAAGTGGAAAGAACCTCTTGGAGGTGGTAGTTTCTGTTGATCATTGGGCTTTGATCTACTATGTCTGTTGTGACTTGGGTTGTACTTTATATTTTAATGTACTTTGATAATGTACATTGTTATATTTATACCTATTTTAATTATAGTACATTTCTCCCTATAGTGTCTTCATTGAGTATACTATCTTGTGTTTGTTTTTCTTTCACTCATTATATGGAAAAATCATTCCCAATTTTATGTTGTATGACGTCAGCTGCTAGGTACCAACCCATGGTGATCAGGAACACCTTTTAGGCAATGTTAGGACTAGCTCAGTTATCAAGGTACCTGGGAATCTGTGATGGTTCATTACAAAGTGGTATCAATGGTTTTGGTTAATAATTTTTCAATGATGTCAGTATGTAGTTGTGTAACATTATTGGGACATATGAGGCAGTTATGACTGAATTCCGAACTATACCTCACTATAATGAGCCTTAAGTAACCAAGGGTGTTCTGGGAATGTTGTCTTGATGATTATTTCTAGTCTTTTCCCAGATTTTGATTTCGGTATTTGACATCCAAATTGTGTTTATCTATCTGTTTGGATTAATTTCCTGGTTTCCCTTGTTTGAGAGTTGTTCTGTATAACCTTCCTGATGCCTTAAATGTTATTTGTTGAGGTTTTGTAACATCATGTCTCCAAGATGACGTGTGAATCAGATATAGGATGAATATTATGAAGAACCAAAATATGAAAATCATCTTCTAGACCATAATCTAGTAGATATTGTGGTGCATTCTGACCAAGCTCTGGGACAGGAACCTGAACTCATTCCAGTTCAAGCTCCAGTTATGGAACCTAAAAGGTATGTTTTATGGAATCCTTATCAAGATTTACTTCACAATAATTAACTAACAGTTCAAGGTTTTATCTATTTTCAACTCTCAGAGGATTGGTTTAGAGATATCAAGCTTTTGTTTGAGTTTTTAGAGATGTTAAATGAAATAAAGCTAAAATTTACCACCATCAGGCTAGAGGAACCTAAATGGAGATGGTGGGACAATATGGTTATGTAAAATATGCACAAGGGGTCATATTGGGAGTACTTTATATTTATTTTCACTGACCAGTTATATCCAGATTCAATATTTTTGGGCAAGGTATGGGATTTTTCCAAACTCGAGCATGCTAATATGACCATGACAGAATATGCGAATCTCATTGCCAATCTTGTGTATTTATCACATTAGATTATATAAAATGATTACATGAAGAATATCTGGTTTGATTTGGGACCTCAATATTATATTCCTTCTAAAGTTTTCTTGTTGACGCTTCCTTCTTCTGTTGATGTATTTTATAGTGTGTTGATGGCTAAAATGAACCTATCAAGTAAGTCAATGTTTATAAGATTTTGTTTTTTCTCCCAATGGTATTTTTGTGAGATAACATGAGGGGAATAGGAATCATGATGATTTTAGTTTTTTTCCTTGAAAGCAGGTTTTTTCTCGACCTCCAATAGTTCTTGGAAGAGGCCCTTCGATTTGTTACCATTGTGGCGAAATAGGGCACTAAAATGTGTTTGCATCGAGGCACCCAAGATTTGTGGTTCATGATTATTATTTGGTCACATGTAGTTCCATCTCTTTTCTAATTTTTTTAGGGGTAAATGATAATAATATTCTAATAAAATGACAATGAAATAAAATTATTCATAAACAATGGGATTCTAGACACAGGAATCCAGAATGAATTGTATTCATGCGGTGGAAGATTCTCTAAAGGAAGTAGCTACCAGTCTAGTGACTGTGAGAGGTACCATCACTATAGATTTTTCATTAGTGATAGCTTTATTTGATACTAGTGAATATCGTTATTTCATTTTAACTCATGTTTAAAATATGCTAAATATTCATATAGATATTTTATCTTATTTGATGGATATTACTACACCCCACAGAATAATGATATGGTTGGGTCTTTGTTGTCCTGTTTGTGTTTTATCATTATCAGAGATTTATATTTCTTGATATTTTTTACTTATCAACATGAAACATATTGATGTCATTTTTGGGATGGATTGGATCGTATCCAATAATGGTTGGATTTATTTTTATCTTAGAAGGGTCTCCTTCATTGCGCCTCTTGGGTTGTGTCGTATCTTTCTCATAGAATGATGTCGAAGGTCAAGTAGAGCCCAACGTTTTTATCCATAGTTGGGGAAAGCGATATCATAGTTCACTTTTGACATGGAACAATAATATTTGATAAATTATATCCCTCTAGTTTTCATCTACTTTTATGACATTTTTCCTTCTAACTTCTCTGATTTTCCCCAGGTAAGAGTGGTAGAGTTATCTATTGATTTTTTAGAAGGTTATAACCTGATATGTTTTCCTTCTTACCACTTGGAACCAATGAAATAAAAAAATTTATGACTTGGTAGGATGATATTTTATAGAATCTCTTTATATTTTCATGTGTGTCACCAAGGGTGGCACCGGTTCTCTTTGTTGAGAAAGATAATGGGTCACTTGACCTTTGTGTTGATTCTCAGAAACTCAATCGATTTACCGTAAATAGAAAGTATTTTTCTATAATTGAGGATCTATTTGACCATTTGAATGTGGAAAAGTGGTTCTCGTTGATTGATCCTTGATCTAGGTTCCATCAGTTAAGAATAAAAGAAACTGACATTTAGAAAACCGCATTTCGGAGTTGGTATGGACATTATGAGTACCTTGTCATTACATTTAATTTTACTGATTCTACATTATCTTTATGGATTTAATTAATAGTATTTATATGAGTATTTTGATTCTTTTATGGTGGTTTTTGTTGATGAAATCTTTATTTATTCTATGTTTAGGATGATCATGTGCATCATCAGGGATTACTTCCAGAATTGTTGAAAAATCTCTTAATTTATACCAAGCTATCAAAATTTGATTTTTGGATTCAAGAAGTGAATTTCATTGGACGCCATGTTTTGGAACAAGTATATCAGTTGATACTAATAAGGTAAACGCAATTATGACATGGCATAAGATAGGAAATGTTTTTGAGATATGGAGTTTCTTGGGTTTTGTTGGATTTTATCGATAGTTTATAAAGTACCTGTCAATGTTGGATTCTTTGATGACTACTTCAACTTGAAAAGGATTATAGTTTCTTTTTATGATAAATTCTATATTAAATTTGTTGATTTGAAACATCCTTTTACTATTTCACTAGTTTTGACCCCTTCAAGGGATGGGGAGGGATATGTCATATTTTGTGATGCATCATGTTTTGGGTTTGGGTTTTTTTCTTAAGTAGAGTGATCATTATATTTCCTAGGGATCTCTATATCTTAAGCCACATGAGAATGATTACTTGATACATGACCTTGAACTCACATTTTTGATGCATTCACGTATGATGTTGGTGGAATTACCTTTTTGGAGAAAAAATTTCCCTGTATTTAGACCACAAGAGCTTGAATTATATTTTCTCTCAAAAATATTTGAATCTCCACTAGAGGCATCGGGGGGAGTACCCACAATCTTTTGAATTTGACATCTCTTATACCTTAGGGAAATAAAATTTCATCACATATTCTTTGAGTAGGATACTTTTGACCCAAGCAGTGGACAAATGATTAGAATAGTGTAACATGATTGTTCTTTTTTTAATGTTCCATATTTGAGTCTGGGAATCGGGGGTCAATGTTTCCTTGGCCAATGTTATATTAGAATCCACTATTATGGATTTGATTCTTCAAGATAAGAAGATTGATGACAAGTTTTCTAGTATTAGGGACTCTCATTATTATGGGAAGACCATATTTAATCATCCATTCTCCAAAGAGGGAATTTTATGTTATTGGAATCACTTAGTGGTGCTTTTATCAGTCAGGAAAGTTGTGATGTGATATTTTCATATCTCCAAATGGGAAGTTCACCAAAGATCAAAAAATATGTTATATTACATGAATTAATGACTCTGGTGGCCAGGTATGATATGGGGCATCAAAAATTTTGTCTCTAATTGATATACTTTCAAATAGGATAAGGCCAAGTAGTAGAATCCTTTGAGTTTTCTTCAACCACATCCAATTATTACATGGAAGTGGTATGAGATCTCAATGGAATTTTTGATTGGGTTCACACTTGCATAGAGAAAGTATAATTTGATATGGTTTGTGATCAATCAGCTGACCAAATCGGCTCACATTATTACCATTCATGATATAAACAATGTTGAAGAGTTGGTAAATATCAATGTGAAAGAGATAGTTTTTTTAGAAATTTACATCTTATATATCATTGGAATCCTCATTTATTAATCATTTTTTAATGATCGAAAAACCTATACATTCTATAAATCTTGTTAATACTATTTAATTTGTCTCAAAATCATGTATACAGATGGTTGGTTTCATTATTCCTTAACAAACCAACTGAAGATCAATATTGCCAAAATTATGTTTGATTATTGTAAAATATATTTAACTTTGGCCTATATTGATTTATTTGATGAATGATTAAGTCTAATCAATTCTATGAATATTATTATTTACGTCTGTATACAGATATTTGGCTAAGTCTGAGAAACCATGAATCTACCACCGATTATGTTTTTCTGGAAAAGGACCTAGAAACCCGGACCAGACGCCATAACCCAGACACTGTGACTAGACACCATGACCCAGACACCGTTACCAAACACCCTAACCAGACACTGTGACCAAGACACCGTGACCCAGATACCAAGAGCAAGACACCATGACCAGACACTACATCTATGCTATCATTTCTGTTCTCTATACAACTATGCCATCATAACTATCTCACAACTCAAAGGAAAATAAGGAGACACTATTTAAACACATGTACTCCAAGAATAAAAATAGATGTGTGGACCAGAAATAATGGATGCATGATAACAAAGAAGGACGAGCATTATTGATAAAATAACTGACACATGCAACAAGGTACATCTTATGAACACATGAAGAATTCATGAATCCAAAAGCAAGGATTCCATAGATTATAGTCCATAAAATATTTGAAATACCGACTTCATGAAGTACAAAAGATAGATATAACTGGAAACCAGAGCATCAAACATGTGATACTCTATTTCTCGCAAGAGTACCTGATTCTTACATCTGTTTCATCCTAGAAGTCCAGAGCTGCATAGACTGACACTCAATGCACTTATAACCATATCTCATAATCTTTTATCTGTTCTGTATTTTTTTCAATTTTGAGAAATGTTTGTATGTCTGTATAAAAACATACACTTTCTCATAGGTTAAACTAGATGATACAAGATATAATTCCTCTCACATATTTTTGCACTTTTTTACTCCCACAGATATGTGTGGAAGAGTTCCATGTGTGACCAGTTAGTTTATACCCACAAAGAACTATGGAAGAGGTCGTGGGACCTGGACACTCCTGGGCACTATTTTTGACCATGATACTGTGTGTGGATCAAGTATATTAATATAAACTGCTTGGCGGTAGGTGATCACCAAGTGGAGTGGATTTGGTCTCACCATGAGACTGAACTACTTGTTTTATATCCACTGTGTTGTTTAATTAATTTTATATACTTTACTGTATAATTCAGAAATCACTATATTTACATTGATAATTAATCTTGGAAATAAGTTAAAATTGTATTTTATTATTTTAATAGCTTTAAAAGTAATATTAATAACTAATATTAGGATTACTGAAAATTAATCATTCTATAGAGAAGAAATTTAATCAGTAAAACTTTCATAACCGTATTACATTGATTAAATAGGTTGTATTTAATTTTTATTGGGAAACCCATTAAGGAAAATTTTGAAAAAAAAATTTATAGATAATCAATTCACCCCCCTCTTGAGTACCCTACTTCGACCAACATTTGGTATAAATGGGTGTCTTTTATTCATGTTGGGACTCTATTTTTTAACCCTATTAAACTGTGATTTTAGTTGTACTTTAATGATATGTATATTTCTTTAAATTCTAAATTTCTATCTATTTCAAAGTATTTATTTATTATGCATAATAGACTGGAATGTTCTATAACAAATAGACCACCATTCATTAATGGAACTAATTATGCCCAATGGAAAATTAAAATGAAAATGCATTTAGAAAATATGGGTTTTGAAATTTGGTCTTAAATTATAGATGAGTGTAAGATTCCTTCTACTGAAATAATCACTTGGGATGACCCAAACAAGACTACCTATAAAAAATATTTCAAAGCCATGAATGATTTATATTTCACTTTAGGAGATGACGAAGTAAAACGAAATTCTGCATGTACAAATCCCCCATGAAATTTTGGATACTTTGTTTGTTTCACTTGAATTAACTTCTAGTGTGAAGGAAATGAGACTTAATACTTATACGATTAAGTATAATAACTTTTAAATGAAACCTGATGATCCTATTTCTGACATGTATCTCAGGTTCAATGAAATTTTCAACACACTAATTTTTCTTGGAAGAGACGTTACTACCAAAGAACAAATTATAAGGATTCTCAGATTCCTACCTGACAGAAGAGAGGAACCTCTATCTCTATTAGAGTGTTATGCGACATCATCAAGTTACCTGTAAAATAACTCATTGGGAAACTAATTATGTATGAAGAGCAGTTGAAATTCAAAATGGAATAGGAGGATGAATCCAAAAAAATATGATTCATTTAAGACAACCCCTCTAAACACAAAGAAAAGGGAAATTGGAAGCCAATGTAGAAAGTCACAGTACTGAAAAATCATCCCCTGAAAGTGATGAGAAAATGGATAAATTATCTAGAAGGTTTAATAGCTTTTACATGAAGAAGAAATTTTTCAAAAATCCAAACATCAGGAGAAAGATATGATCAAAAAAGAAGCTGGAAGAAAGATTGGAAAATAAGTGAAAAGTCTGATGAGATATTATACTATGAATGTAACCGAAAGTGACTTGTAAAGGCTGATTGTCCCAATCTCAATTAAAAAAATAAATATGATGACAAAGATAGAAAGTATAAAAATTAAATGAATGAAACATAGAGTTCATCTCAGGATAGTTCAAGTGACTTAGAATATTCACATGATGAACAGGCTAACAAATCCAATATGTGTTTTATGACAAACACATATGTGGTAACACTAGAATCTCCTGTACACAATTCCTATTATTCTGGAGATGAGAGTGAATCTGAAAATATGTCTAATAAATTAATGTTTGAGTATGGTAACATTCTTGAAGATACATTTAATAAACTAAAAGATAAATACAAATCTTTAAAGAAACAACATGCTCTTACTTCAACTGTTAAATCTGAACATACTATAGAAAGGGAGAAAATGATCAATTAATCAAAGAAAACAATGAACTAAAGCAATCTAATGAGAAATTTAAAAATGATCTTTAAACATTTACTGATGTTAAAGATACTTTGGTATAAATTATAGGAAAACAGATTGCTCATAAATATACTCCTAGTATTGGCTATCAACCCGGTAAAAGAAATTTTGTATAAACTAATTTTTCTTCCATGTCTAGGACATAAAACATTACTCCAAGTTTGGGAACACATTCAGCTATCTCATGTTACGACACACTCTCTATTGTTTCATGATTTTTTTAACCAAATAAATTTTATTTTTCAATCACTTTACATAATGCTTATAGGAAACCTATGAGGCAGATGTGGGTTCCTAAAGCACTAGTCACTAATATTACTGGACCCAAATAAATATGGGTACTAAAGTATTTTTTTTATTTGAATATTATGTAGAAAAGATTTTTAAAGAGATCCTTTAAAATCTTGTGGTAAATGGACAGTGGGTGTTCAAGATACATTATAACATACTACTCATGCTTTAAGAATTTAATAAAAATTTGTTGTTCACATGTCACCTTTGGTGACAATACCAAATGAAAGATCATCGTCCTTGGAAAAATTGGTAACTCTAACTCAGTTTTAATTTTCAAATTACTATTTGTTGATGGATTGAAATATAATCTGCTTAGTATTACACAACTATTTAATGATGGATTTCATGATAAATTTGAAAATGATGCTTGCAATTTTTTCAATTCTAAAAATAAATTAGTATTTTCAACATTAAGAAATGAAAATATATTCTCTATTAACCTAGATTCTTTAGTCTCTCAAAATGATTTATGTTTATGTGTATTTCACAAAGAGTCTTGGGTTTGGCATAGGAGACTAGGACACTGTAATATTCACTCTCTTATAAAGTTATCTAGAAAAGCTTTAGTCAAAGACCTACCCAAAATTGAGTTTACAAACAGTAAAGTGTGCAATCCTTATCAAAAGGGAAAGCAACACAAAATTTCATTCAAACCAAATAATGAAGTGTCAACTTCTAAACCTCTCGAATTGGTTCACATGTATTTTATTGGACCATCAAGAGTTTCCATTTTAAATGGGAAGCACTATGTTTATGTTCTTGTATATAACTTTTCTAGATATACATGGACATTCTTTTTGGCTTACAAAAGTGAAGTATGCTCTCATCTTACGAATTATGCCAAAACTGTAGAAAATCTTAGTGGACTTAGAATTAAATCCTTATGAAGTGATCATGGTCGTGAGTTTGAAAATCGAGAGATTGAATCCTTTTTCTCACCAAATGGCTATAGCCATAATTTTATTGCCCCCAGAACACCTCAACGGAATAGGGTTGTTGGAAGAATAAATAGAACCTTATAAGAGATTTCTAGAACCATGCTTAGGGAATTTGACTTACCTATTTATTTTTGGGATGAATCTATAAATACAACATCCTATATTATTAATAAAGTGTTTATTAGACCAATTCATAAAAGAACTCCATATGAGTTATCAAACAATAGAAAAACCAAATTAGCTACTTCAATGTTTTTGGTTGCAAAGTCTATATCCTTAATACTAGGAAAAATCTTGAAAAATTTGTATCCAATAGTGATAAAGGAATCCCTATAGAATATTCAAGCTCTATTAAAGCCTATTGAGTGTTTAACAAAAGAAATAAATATGTGGAAGAATCTATCCATGTCAAATTTGATAAAAACAAATCAACATGAGACTACGACCACTCTAGAGAACCTAGAGGATGATGTATCAAATCTAGATATCAATAAAAAATCCTCTAACCATCCTGTAAAGAAATCATTGAAAACCTCAATTTCTATAAATTATATAGATTCAATTCATAATGAACCCGAACCTATTGAAAAACCTGAAATCACTAGTCCTTCTTTTTTCTAGAGCTATTAGAACTCTTAAGAAACATACATTAGGTGTTGTTGTATGAGATTTAGATAAAGGAACTCAAACTAGAGATTCACTTAGAAATCAGATCGAACATCAAGTCTTCCAGTCACATCATGAACCTAAAACCCTTAATGATGCTATCAATGATTAATTTTCGGTGATGGAAATGCAAGAAGAACCTAATCAGTTTGAAAGGAACTATGTTTGAAAACATGTTGACAGGCCCAAAGACACATTTTCCATAGGCACTAAATGTGTTTTTAGAAATAAAGTAGATGATGTTGGTAACATAGTTATAAACAAGGCTAGACTAGTTGAATAAGGATATAGTCTAGAAAAAGGAATTGACTATGTGGAAACATTTGCTCCAGATTCTAGACTTGAAGCCATCAAAATTCTTCTTTCTTATGATGCAGATCTGAATTTTAAACTATATAAAATATACGTTAAATGTGTATTCCTAAATGGGTGTATATCTGAGAATTTCTTCGCTGAGTAACCCCCTGGTTTTACAAATACTCATTTTCAAAATCATGTTTTTAAATTATCAAAATCATTATATGGTTTAAAACAAGATCCAAGATCTTGGAATGATAGATTAAGTACTTTTCTTATTTCCAAAGTTTTTCAAAACTGAATAGATGATCCAACCCTTTTTATAAAATGAATATTCTATGATGTTTTATTAGTTTAAATTTATGTAGAGGACATTATATTTGGATCTTTAAATTTTTTTTATGTATTGAATTTTCTAAAATGATGTAAAAATAATTTGAAAGGAGTTTAATGGGTGAACTAAATTTATTTTATGGATTTCAAATCATTCAAAATAATGATGGTATTATTTTAAATAAAATCAAATATACAATATATCTTCTAAAACGTTTTGACTTGGATAGCACTAAAAGCAGTGACACTCCATTGAGTACTAACTGTAAGTTGGATATTGATAAAGATAGAAAATATATTAATCAAACCACTTATAGAAGAATTATTGGAAGAATACTCTAGCTAAAATCTAGCTAACCTAACATTATGTTTAGTGTATGTATGTGTTCTCATTTTCAGGAAAACCCTATGGAATCTCATTTAAATTCTATTAAGATAATTTTCAAATACCTCAAGCATACACCCAATCTAGGACTGTTCTATCCCAATGTACAATCATTTGAATAAGTTAGGTATTCTAATGCCGACTTCAGTTGTAGTATGTTAGATATAAAAATAACCTCTAGAACATGCCACTTTTTAGTCAAGTTACTTGTATCATGGTGTAGTAAGAAACGAAACTTCGTTGCATTATCTTCTGAAGAAGTAGAATACATAGCTATTGGTAGTTGTTGTGCACAAATTTTTTGGATGAAACAGACATTACTAGATTATGGATACCAATTTAGGAATGTAACAACAAATTGTGACCATAAAAGTGCTATTAACATCTTAAAAAATCATTTTTCACACTCTCGGGCAAAACATATTGATGTAAGGCATCACTTTTTGAGAGATCATTGTCAAAATGGTGATATCACTTTGGAATTCATTGGAACTGAATATATACTCACTCATATATTCATAAAACCGTTAAATTATAAAATAATAGATTACATCATACATTAATTGGGAATGATAATTCTTATGTAGTAAGTGTACTATTTCACATCTTACTATTCCACAGTTTACGGTTTCACAAGTCATTGTCTTACGATTACTGTCTAACTCTAACAGTTCTATAGTTTTAGTGTCTTGAAAGTTGTTGATTCTTATTTACGATCTCACAATTACTATCTCTCAGTTACTATCCGGCACTTAATGATTCAAATAAAATAGTTGCATAGTTTTAAAGTCACATAGTTATGGTATCACTGTGAAAACATGTTACAGTCTCACCGTGAAAGCCTGTTACGGTATCACTGTGAAATCTTGTTCTAGTCTCACCATAAAAGTCTGTTACGGTCTCACCATAACGACGCTTTTTCATTTTATTTACATATTATAATCCATATCATTGTAATTATTTTTTATATTATTTTACTTTCCAGTTCTTTTGATTTTGCGTTGCTTGACATCCCTAAATGATAAAAACGAAAGAAGTTCTACTTCTTTCTTCACCTGAGCTCTCTTCTCTCAAACTGTAACCCCTCATTCAACATTTATCTCTCTGTCAAACCTTCATTGAATTCCCAGAATGAAACTCCCATTTTCATCAACTCATGAGAAGTGAAGATAAAATACGAAGATGAAAATAGCACCGAAGAAAGTGCCAGAAGGTCTATTGAATTCGAACTTGGTGAACAGAATAGTGGTACCTCAAAAAAAAATTGCCCCAAGTGGCTTATATCAAGTAAGTAATTAACATTGAAAGTAATAAAAGAGTAAGGATGGATGGATTGGTTTATAAATGAGGATAGGCTGATATACCCGAACCTAGTTTCTCAGTTTTATCAGTTTTTTCAATTCTCTTTTTATATAAGAGATGGTTTTGTTCTGAGAAGCTGGATCAATTGGAAATGATGGACCTTTTCTTCAAGGTTATGTGATTCATTCCAAAGGATACCTCATGAGGTTATTTTTCAAGACTACCATAGAGGTCCTCCACCTCCAAGTGATATCTTTGTTTTGGAAGAATCCTTGGGAAGATCAATAGGGAATGAAACAAAGAGAAGATCTATATTTGCTGAGCTAGATGGTGAAATTGGACTTATAATTAAATTTGTTCAGGATCTGATCAGTCCAAGAAAAAGATACTTTGTTACACTAAAGTATCAGGATGTAATTTTTATACATCTTATGAAGAATGGAAAAAAGATCAAACTATGCAAGTATGTTATACTCTATATGTGTGAGTTGATAAAGACAACCTCCAAGTCAACCTCCCTATTCTTATCAAGGTTAATATCATCTATACTTCATGAAAAAGGGTTATTTAGACCAGATAAAGAAGTCATTAAGGACTATGAATTTTTTATTTCAAAATTTATAGTTAGGAGGAGGAAAATTAGTTGTTATCCATGGAGAAAAGTATGGGTGTAATATAATTAGACAGCCTATGAAAAGCTCAACCTGTTTGATCAATCTTCAAGACCTATGGACATTTCTGATCTGGGTTTCTAACTAGATGAAATTTTTGACTATTCTGATGTGGAAGAAGAGTTAGTGGTTGTTTCACCTATAGGGAAAACTATCCTGGATGTGGAAGACAATGAAACTACTCCTAAAGTCTTAATTGAGAATGAAGTACATGTCCCTCGAGAGATTGTTGACCTGGAAGAAGAACCTACCTATAAAGAAGGATCTGTTGTTGTTTAAAGGGAAAATTCTATTCCGTAAGAACATTTAGAAGAAGATCTTTCTCTTGAGATAGAATCAACTCTTGAGGAACACCTAGAGGAACACGTAGTTCCAGAAATTATCCCATCTACTGAAGAGATAATGGATCAAGCCTTTTAATTATCTAGAAAGGAAATGGGTGAGTCCACTAGGGATGAAACTTTGGAAATAGTTCAAGGAACTAAATATCTTAGTCCTAAGAAAGATGAACATGTTGAGGGGGAGCAGCACCCGAATCCGGAAACTGTTGATATTCCTAATCTAGTTAATCCATGATCTATAAATACATGGAATAAATTCCCCAGCTAATTTCATGTAAATTATTCCTAGGAAGCCTCAGTTGAAGGTATAGATCTAACTACTGTATTTAAATTAAAACCAGTATATGCTCTTGATGTTATAGCGGTAAAGTAACCTGAGCCTGTCTCAGCTCCTATCCCTAAATATTCACAAGAACCTTCTTCCTTAGTAAGTAAGGATGATTTGAAATCCCTTGAAGCTAATTTTTTGGATGGAGTTGAAATGCTCATGAATACTCAACCTTCTCCAGTGACCAACTTGAGTTAAATAGATGCTTCCTGGCTATTAGAAAATATTATTTGGTAGATTCATCCAAAAATTCTTCATGAAATTCAATAAAACAATTTTGAGAAAATTATTTAAGTGATGAAGTGAAGTATCTCAGAGGTATAGTTAAAGATATGCAGAGAGTGCTGAATCAAGACCAGAACCTGTTGCTCATCCAGTTGAGGATGTTAGTGGTCAGATTCCACAGGAAGTCACCCCCATGATTCAACCTAACCTATCTTCTTCAACTTTAAAGGTGACTAAAATAAACATGAAAACTTTTAAATAGATGCACGAGCGTGTTATTGGTTTTAACAGGTTTACTGAGGAGTATAAGGTCTGTCACTAAAAAGTTCTTAATAAACTAAAGTCCCTTAATTTAGCTATTAAATTTTATAGTACCTATGGATATTCATTTCAACCTTATTGGATAGTAATCTGCTCAGAACAGTTGTTAAAGAAGAACTTCATTCTGTGCTCAGTGGATTTGATAGAGTCTTTATCTATAGTTCTCAATAAAAGTGATAATGTTTTGGATTTGGTGAGAATTCATTGTAAGATTTCCAATTATGCTCATGAAGAAATTACTAAAAAGGTGTATTTATACTTCAATAAGATATTCTCTGATCATGATATGACCAACCATTTCATGTACCTTGTAGAGAATCTGAAAATCCCTCCTATCAATCAAGCATTCAAAACTCAAGTTCATAATCTCAAAGATTTCACTCCCTTGTTGGATAAGTTCATGGAGAACAAGGATGAATTTGTGAAAGTGATGTAGTATGGTGGTGAGATTATTGATAACTTCATCAAGCTTTTGAGGCATTATCTTCATGTGTAGAGAACTGAAATTGTCGCTCTTACAGCTACACCCTTGAGAACTAGTTTTCTTACTTTCTCATCCTCTGGCCTTGACTCTACTACAATCTATATCTCTCAGGATCTGAGTCAAATTAGACCTGTTATCCTGGACCAAAAATTACCTCGGTATTCCACTACACCTACCTTGGACCCTTATATTTTTGAAGAAACTCATTTACCTTCTATGTCAGTTGGTTCACTTTCTTCTTCCACTTCTACATCTGATCCTGTGGCTTCTTGTGATGCTGTTACCAATGGAAAAGAGAAGATAGTTGGTTCTAAAGAACAGTGAACACTATCTTTTGATTGGGATAATTTTGTATTTCTGTTTCTTACTGATTGTAATAAAACCTCCTTCTTAGTATATTCCACTGTGAACTTTTCTTATCTATTCTCCTATTTACTTTTGTACTCTTTTTGATAATCCTAATAATGGGAGAGACACACACTCTAAATGAACACTAATGAAGAGACACATTCACTATGAACATATATCTCACTCACATGATTTTTGATCATCAAAAAGGGGAGATTTTTTAAATCCTCATGTGTTAATCACATTTTAATGATCACAAATAATATACATTCTGTAAATCTTGTTAATCATGTTTAATTTATCTCAAATAATGTGTACAGATGGTTAGTTTCTTTATGCTTAAATAATCTTACCAAAGATAATAATTTCTTAAATTATGTTTGATTATTGTAAACTATATTTACCTTTGGACTATAATTATTTCTTTGATGAATGATAGAGTCTAATACATTCTATGAATATCAATGTTTATGTCTGTATACATATATTTGGCTAAGTCTAAGAAATCGCGAGTCTGCCACCGGTTATATTCTTCTAGAAAAGGACCCAGACATTGAGACCAGACACCATGACCTAGACACTTTGATTAGACACTATGACCTAGACACCATGGCTAGACATTGTGGCCAGTCACCGTGACCCAAACACCGTGACCAGACACCATGACTAGACACCATGACCAGACACCATGACCCAAACACTGAGAACCAGACATCGTGACTAGACACCGCATCTTTGATATTAGTTCCTGACCTCCATATAATTGTTCAATTATAATTTTCTCACTTCTCAAAAGCAAAAAATGATACATTGTTTCATGAAGACACAATTTCATGGAGACACTATTTCTAGATAGACTGTGACACCGTTCTTTAATCTATTTTTTATTTTTTCAATTTAATTTCTAATGGTCATATTTGAGTCTTTTAAATGCACTGACATAATTAATATTTCTTTATAGACATGTCACCTGACAGTACGAGGTATGAGGTGAAGAATACATGCATTAGGTTGGCTCCAACACAAGAACTCCGAGAATAAAAAGAGAAGTGTGGACCAAAAACAATGGATCCACGACAACGAAGATGCATGGTCATTCTTGATAAAAGAACCGACACATAAAACATGATACATCTGAAGAACACATGAAGAATTCATGAATCCAAAAGCTATGATACCATATATCAGAGTCAGGAACATATTCAAAATACCAACTCCATAAAGAACACGAGCCAGATCTAACTGGAAACTAGAGCATCACACTTGTGATACTATGTTTCTTGCAAGAGTACCTTATTCTTACATCTTCTCCATCCCAGAAGTCCAGAGCTGCATAGACTAACACTCATAGCACTTATTACCTTATCTCATCATATTTTCTCTATTGTGTATTGTTTTTTGCTTTCGAGCGGTGTGTGTGTGTGTGTGTTTGTATAAAAACACACATGGTCTCCTACATTAAACTGGAGGATACAAGATATCCTTACTCTCACATCTTTTTACACTTATTTACTCCCATAGATAATTCTGTAAGAGGTCCCTATGTAACATGTTAGTTTATACCCACAAAGAATTTTGGAAGATGTCGTGTGACCTCGACAGTCCAGTGCACTGTTTTTTACCCCAATCCGGGGTGTGGATAAATTTTATTAATATAAACTGCTTAGTGTAAGGTGATCACCAAGTGGAGTAGATTAGTTCTTGTCTTGAGAATTAACCAATTGTTTTATATTCTATGTGTTGTTTAATTTATTTTTCTCTCTTTTACTTTATAATTCAGAAATCAATAGATTTACTTTAATAGTTATTCTTAGAACGAAGTTATATTTGTTTTATCTTATTATAATAGCTTCAAAAGTAATGTTAATAACTTATATTAAGATTACTAGGAATTAATCAATCTTCTGAGAAGTTATTTAAATAGTCCAACTTTCATGACTGTGTTACTTTGATTAACTGGGTTGTATTTCATTTTTATTGGGAAACCATTTAAAGAAACATTTCAAACAGAAAATATTATTGATACTCAATTCACCACCCTCTTGAGTAATCTACTCTGAAAAAAATATTTTCTCTGATAGATATCCTCAGTTTAATTCTTGATTTTGGAGAGTCCTTAAGGAGGAACTGGGATCTCAGGTTCCTTTGAGCACGGTATATCATCTGCAATCGAATGTTCAGACATAAAGTTCTATAGATATTTTTGAGGATATACTTTGTTCCTACATTCTCTACTTTTATAGCTATTAGGATAACCATTTAGGGATGTTTTAGTTTTCTTATAATAATAGTTTCCAGTCCACAAATAGGATGTATCCATTATGAGGCATTTTACAGTCATCCGTCCAAATATCCATTTTGTGGGTCGGAGATAAGTGAAATTTAATTTTTTGTACTTAGATTCATTCAAGACATGGTAGAAACGTTCCAGTTGATTCATTGGAGAATATTGACAGTGTAGATATGATATAAATATTATTCTTATTTTCATTACAGACCACTACAATTTTCATATGGTGACCATGTTTTCTAGAAATTTTCACCTCATTTGGGCCATCGGTATCTTGGGAGGAAAGAGAAACCTTCTCCACATTTTGTGGTACCTTTTTTTTGTTTTTTAGAATGTGGGTAAATTGGATTACCATTTATCACATCCTCCACAATTGACATCAACACATTATGTATTCCGTTTATCTCACCTGAGGAACTATCTCTCTGATCCCTCTCGTATTCCAAGCTTGATTGATCTTCTTTTTGAACCTAATGTATTTGTGACTGAACATCCAATCAAGATAATTTCTTCTAAAACCAATGTAATTAATGGGTAATGATACCTTTGGTTTGGCTTCTGTGGTAGAATGGTTCTTATTATCGTTATACATGAAATATGGAGTCACTGATGATAGATTAGTGGCCTCATCCTTTTAAGGTGTAATCTTCTTAACGGGATTTGGGGGGACATAATGTGTCTATGGTGGGAAAATTCTAACATCCTGTTACTTTTTTATGTACTCTCTATCCCCTCTTTTTATCATGCTTTGGTTGAGTCATGTTTAGGGGTGATTTAGATAAAGTTTTTGAAAATTTGAAGGGTCATTTTGTTGTGCATGGCTGGTTCATAGTTTTCTCAAACTATGCACCCTGGTAGCAGAAAACCATAAAAACCTAGGAAGTGAGGGTTTTTACAGTTGGAGAATGGTTTGAAAGACCATACACCCACTAAGTAGAAACCATGAAACCCCACCAACCTGACTAAAATGTTAGGTAACATTGAATAAAAAACTGTACAATGCTACCTTGATAACTATGCACGTAGGATTTACTTATTCCTAAAAAATGTAAAAAAAATTCCCTGAACCCTACATTAGACACCCTCTCAACCCTAACTCGGTATATCTCAACTTCCTAGGTTGGGAGGACTCTCATGGAACCATTTTTTCACCTTCAAACCCTCTCTAAGGTGGATAGAAGCTAGGAATTCTTCATTCAATGTCTTATATATAATATTTCTTCTCTCATTTCTTCTCTCTTATTCTATCATTCTATCCTACATAGGGTTTGTTAGATTTTTATATTTTTGGAGGATCTAGTCCTTATTGTTTTAGATCATGAATATTTGTTTGATTTTTGGATCACATTTGGTGAAATTATTCATTTTAGATTCTCATTATTGAATTTGTGCTACATTATCCTTTGATCTACTATATGTGGATTTGTTTATGATTTATTAATTGATCTAACACCAAATTTTTTTACTTAAATTTATCTTCTTTCAATTAGATTTTGTAAAACCAAATTTTTTTGTATTTTTATTTGGATTGGCTTTGGAATGAAAATAGAGTGATTCCCACAATTATATTGAATAGGGTGTGATTTTGGATATGATGGAAATTTTGGAATTTGATTTGGTGAAATTAAATTGTTAAATTTATTTGTGAAATTGATTTAAAATTTATATTTGAGAAAAAATGGAATAAATTCTTTGGATGGAAACCCATAGGTTTTAACTTGGAAAAGAAATAAAATTATTAAAAACCCATTTTGTTTTTTAAAAGGAAATCTTTATATAGAAATGGAAAATTGGTCAATTGTATTTTAAAATTTCATGAAATCAATTTCCCATTATTGAATTTTTTTTTTAGTACATGAAAGCCTAAGTAGTTAGTGAGTTATTTGTGACAAACATGCTAGGTTGGAATTTCCCTAGTAATGGATTGATGCATTATAACTCTAACATAAACTTATAGAAGAAATTTGTCCCCAATGGGATGTTGGTTTGAATTTTTTGGCCATTGGTAGTGGGACGTGTGTGCACATTGACGTTATCATCATATGAGTGTGTGAGGATCCCATAACCTAGAACTATAGTAACTCTTTACAGATGGATGTGTTTCTCATTTTTTATTATTTTGATATATATTTCATTATTTTAAACTATTATTAAAATATCTTGTGAATTTATGTAAATGTTTTTGTAAAAAAATTTATTAATATTTTATCGAATAATTTTCATCAATTCAAATGTGATGAATGGTTTATTTTAAATATTATCTTGAACTTCCATTCCTGATTTATTTAAAAATAAATGATTTATTTGGTTAATTAATTTTGGAATCGTCATATCGAATCCTTGGTGAGACCCTACTGGGATTTTAACTCACACACTACTTCTTCCTTCATGCAGTTATAGATTTCATCCTTTCAAGTTTGAGATAGGTGAAAGAAGAACTTGGAGGATGTATTTGAAACTAATATTTTGGCCTTGAGCTATTTTGTATGTTGGGAGTTGTGTTGTTTTTCAGATTTGATGGTACTTTGATGATGTATTTTTTATTTTTTATACCTATTTATCTTATGGAAAAGTTCTCCCTATGGAGTTTTCTTTGATCATACAAAATTGTATCCGTTCCTTCTATTGTTTATGTGAAACAAATGTTCCATGTTTTATATTGTATGATTCCATGTTCTGGTCTCCAACTCAAGGGGATCAAGAACGCCCATCAAGCTATTTTAGGGTCGGCTAATTTGTCAGTGTACCTGGGTATCAGGGATGGTTTGTGACATATGATCTTTATGATATTTACAACATGATATTTTTCAGAAATCTTAGAGAGGTAACATAGGTGGATCATCACATAGTCAAGATGATTTTATAAATTAAGAGTATCTAGATTCTTATGTTAAATCTACCCAAAGAATTGTGCATAGATATTATACTTGCATCACTCCCTCAAATATTCTACAATTTTTTTTGTGAATTTTAATATGAAAAACATTGAGAATTTTCTCCCATATATCCTTACTCGTCTACACCAAGTGGATAAGAAAATAAAATTTGAATATAATTCTACACATAAATTGAACAATAAGAATGGAATTATAGATACGATAAAATATTAATGATAATACTTAGGCTTCTTTTCCACACCAGATGAAGAGAGAAAATTGTAGGGAAAGAAAAGAATGATGATTTTATTTTCCTCTCATGTATAAATAAAGGTAATTAGAAGATAATTTATAATTAATTTGATTATCCTTCATGTATATTCAACTATTTAATTCTTATGTCTTACTTCTTGGGGACAAAAAACAAAAAATTTATCACATATGTATTTAAGAACCAAGCATGGGTAAAAAGATAACTAAAATTTTTATGCATTCATAATGAATCTGAAGATGGGTGATTTAAAGATTAGTATAAGAAAACTTTATAATATTAGTATTTCTCAATGGATTCAATTTAAAAAATATTTTATTTTCATTAATACTAAAGCATTTATCTATGAGGATAATTATACATAATGGGACATTATTTCATAGTTCGAATAGATATTGTTATGTTATTTATTAGTCAACTAATAATTTGATAATTCTTGAATAATCTATATTCTAAATAGGAAATAAATGATGAATATAAATATAATACTCTAAATACCTCAATATGGAAATATAAATATTTTTTTATAAAACTAACAATATTTGAAACTTTTTATATCCAAAATGGTATTATAGTCTTTTTTGAGATGACGCAATCAGTATACTGACTAATTCAAAATAATTTTTTTTAATAAATAAAACTACACTAATAAGGGTATGTAAAAAATCTACTATGGATAGATCAGAAAAATCAGGTGATCTATTCTAGTGGAGAATATAATTAGTATGTTTATATATTTTATGATATTTATTTATGAGATTTTGGGAGTGCTTAGAAAATAAATGAATTCACATGGTAAAGGATGAGAATCCTCTAGGAGGGATTGTTGGAGAATATCATAACAAAGTATTCATCAATTCTTAATATGTAGATTCTAGGTTTTCCCCAAATCCCTTTGTTTTATACATTAATTTTTTATGGTAATAAAATGGGATTGATAAAATAAATTATATTTATTGAAAATATTTCTAAACTTCTTCCAAGATATTTTTTACCTATAGAAAAAAAACTAACCATTTACCCAAAATATAGACAAATATATATCAAATTATGTATAATACTATAATGAGTCCCTTAATCATTCAATATAATTTTTAATGATAACCTTTTTCTAAAATATAGTTTTTACTACCAATGAACATCAATGAAACACTAAATGCAACTCATTTAATTATATTATTTCAACTAAGGATGTAAATATCCCCAATTATTCAAGACAGAATATATTTATATAAGAGGCAAGCACATATCATTTAGAGATAATGGGATCATAACAGAATTCAATGATGTCTAGGTTTTGGATACACATAACTTCATATAGGAAAATATACTTCACAAAGCTCAATAGGATGAGTTGTTATAAGAGAAACATATTTTGTAGGATGTTAAAACAAAATATGTGGGTTTACATTCACCATGACCAGTGATATATAATCTGATAATAATAAATAATCATATAAAATTATTAAAAGGAAGTGTGCTAATATTGACATGTTTATATGGATTCTATAATGGAATCCATTTAATAAAATTCTAGGGATCTATATCTTAGATGATTCTAGATTTGATACTACTGGTGAGTACTAAATATAAACTATAAATGGATGGCATAACTCAGTACCAATAATGAAAAATGTACTATTAAAAGTATTATATGATTTATAATACATGGTAATTAACAAAACCATTACCCCAATCGTCAGGAAAACCCCCTTATAAATTATACTTATCATAGAAAAATTATATGATCATTATAATGGGTGGTTGGATGTTAAGGCTAGTTTCCATAAAGAAGACCATATGGAACATTTCTATAAGTTATAACCAAAAGTGTTGGTGAAAACAAAAAATTCCAATAAGATAATAGTATTTTTCATATTCATTTATGGAAAAAATAAAGCATATTGGTTATAAAATATTAAATTGGAATGGAGGATATCCATATGTATAAAAAAATAGAAAGAGAACTAATATTTTCAAGTTATATAAATTTATTACATTTGAAAATATATATATAGTCTCGCTGGTATGTTAATACATAAGCAATGAATTTTATTAATAATTATTTTAAAGATAAACTAGAGTTATTAGTAACAAGATCTATAAATATAGAAATATAGATTTATATGTATACATGGAGTACATATATAGACTGTGTATTGAAAAATATATAATGGGAAAAATTCCAAATTGAATTGTTTCATAAGTTACCTCGTAAAAAATCTCACATGGATAACATAAAATGTCATCGGAGGAGATTGATATTATAATATAATACCAAAAGAATAAGTTATATTAATCAATCTAATATAACATGATATATAATTATTTTTGATATTATTTATGCATTTTGAATGGTGTGAATATATCAAATAATAACATAATAATTGTATATACTTATAGTAAAAACTGTCTGACATAACTTGAGAAAGTAGATTGAAACGATTTCCTAGTAAATTAATTAATGGGAATACTTGTTATAGAGGGATATAACACTAGTTTTCCATCAGATCATTTTAATGTAAGATCGATTTTAGGATAAGGTGATAAATAAAAAAAATCAGTAGAACTAGTGGAATTTATATCTTTAATAATTGAGTATGATGAAACTTCTGATGAAACTTAAGAAGTGTTATAGGAATAGGTTTTTCTTATTTTTTTATACTAAATATAATTATATTATCATTTATATGATAAAATTTAACTATGGAATTATCCAAGATGTAAAAATTATAATAATGATACAAATGGTAAATACTTGGGAGAATTAATAATTGAGGGATTTTCTCATGATAGTATGGTCATAGTAAGCTGAATTACAACAATGACGTGTGTTGTAAGAAAAAACCCTATCCATGGAAAGAATATTGGTGCAGTAGATATAGACATACATGTAATAAATGTGTTCAATATGTGATAAATAAAAATTAGAGAGTAGTTTTCTCTAGTCTAAGTAAGAGACTAATGACTTTCATGCCATAAAATCAACAATTTTGTGCTTTAGATTATCTATATATTTAAACATCTAAATATTAATAAATATATTATCACGTATTGATTATTCTTATATATAAAATTAATGTTATTATTTCCTAGATCATTTTTCATATAAAAATATCATAGAAGTTCCCTGATATGATAAGAACCAAGAAGCGTTGTGATGATATTATTAGACATATGTTCTTTTTTGGGATGAAATCCTCTGTAAAGAGACCCATGTATTTTATACATAATATTAAATGATTTTTAACATAAAAAAAATAAACAAAACCCAAATATCCAGACAAATATTGTCTTTGAAGACTAATTTATTTATACAAAAAATGAAATGGATGAGGTGTAAAACCCCATAAGGGAATAAACAGGATAATGACGCATAACATGATAGTCAAACAGTATAACACGATATCAAAAAAGAGAATGTTTGTGAATAAACACATGGTAGAATAACATAAATAACATGGTATCATAAAATCATGGAAACATATGTAATTTTCCACAATATATACCAAGACATAAATATAGTTTAAGGATAACTTCCATGAAAACATCACATGATGGATAGATTCCCATCATGGATGAGGATAACTAACAAATCCCATACATATCAACTCATGAGACAAAAATATTCCTAAATTAATTGGATCATTATCTATTCACACCCATTATAACATATACATTCTTATGTGTTCCATAAAATAAATCAATCATAATTCATAAACAAAAAAAATACCTAAGGAAAAAAATGTGTTGCATAATCTTGCCTCATATCAAAATAAAAGGATATTTCACAAAGATTCCAATGATAAGATGAAATGTAATATATATAAGACATTAATATCTGATTATATAATCATATTAATAAACATATGGTATTAATTTGGAAATAAGGCTTTGATAAAGGGTACATAATTGGGTATTGAAAGGAACTCTCAAAATGGTGTCTTTAGGAATCGTTAAAATAATTTTGGGCAAAGATTAAGTATGGAATTTTTATTGAAAAATAATGCTAAACCATAATATTTATTCCTAGAATATTCATCTATTTAACGAAATAATAACCGATATTAAATAATTAAAATGATAAATACAAAAAAGTTTCTGGGATATAAAAGTTCCCCTTAAATATGTTTTATTGTAAAGAAGTTAATTGAGAAATGAACATAGGGCATATATTACCCCATCAATGGAAGGGATATTAATATAAGTTTATACGTAATATATAAATATATAAATAGATATATATATATTATTTAGTAACATTTTATAACATTAAATAATGATAAAAAATAATTTAGATAAACAAAACCTCATAACCTAACGAAAAATGGTGATTCGAGGAGATCCCTTACATTATGTTCTATAATTGTTCTTTACTCTCACTTAAAGACCTAACTATTAGAATTAAATTGATTAATTACATAATTAAAAATATTTTACATAAATATTTAAAGAACTCTAATCATATTATGTTCATTTATGACCATTTCATTTGAATATAAAGATTATTTTGTAGTTCGATGGTGTTCATTTAATGGTTCCATGGTCAGGTCACTTGTATATAATTAATGAGGTTCTTATCAAAGGAGAATAAAACACTATAAGTTAAATGAAATCATATTAATTTCTTTTTATTAATTTTATTTATCCCAAATATTAGTATGCTTTCGGAAATATCAATGATTCAATTTATAAAATGTTAATGTTATTTGTTCAATTTATTTTAGCAGTTTTACCAACCATCATAGACTAGTTTCGTTTTATTTAATATTTTGGCCATACATTCATTCCATAATGAGAAATAATATATAATATACATATTTATATTTTTTTAAACCATTATAAATGAATTTAAACATTCTATGAATGTGGTAATGTAAGAAGAAAAATCATTGTCCAAAGAGACGGTGAACCGACATAATATGTACAATGGATTAATTTTTAGAATAAGAGGAGAAGAGAAGAGGATGGATGGTAGATAATCCATTATAAATACAACATTACAGTATATATATGACACTGGAGTTATTATGATATTTGTTCTGAGGGAAGTTAGGAGACGTTAGATGACGAAATTCATTTAAAAGAGGTAGTTTGAAAATATAACCTCCCAAATATTTTCTCCTGGAAAAACGTCTTATAGAATATCAAATTGTAGTTTTGGATGATACTAATAGATCTAAGACATAGAGGAGGTTATTGGGGATATAATTTAGTATAAATTGGTTCAGATAAAAGCCTTTATTGGTAATATGATATGTGGTTGTGAGGAGTCGTATTTATTAGGGGAAGAGAGTGGGGTGTTTGAGTATTATATTCATTAGTTTTTTATTTTGCATCAAGAATGAAAATAGTGATGAATATTATAAATACATTTAATAAATTTTGCATTATATTTTGAACTAATGAGATATCACATCCAACATGACTCAAAAATCATGTATTTAGCATATAATGGAAAATATTTTATTTTTTTGTATTTCGCAATTCACAAAAAATTCATAAACATTAGAAAAATAAAAAAAATAAACCTAAACATTTTGAGACATTTATATTCTAAAAATAAATCCATTTTATGAAATTATATTCCACATATGAAAAAATTATTTTCTAAAACAAATCCACATTTATTTTGTAAATACTAATTTTAGTATTATAATCAATTATCTAACCCTTTAAAAAATTACATAATGTCTCATTAAATTTTATAATAATAATATTAAAGAATAATATTAATTTATAAACCCATTTTATGAAATTAATCTTTCTTTTAAATCAATATATTTTTTATAGAAATAAAAACAAAACATATATGTTTTACAAAAATATTAACACTTATTTTATCATTTCTAAAACTTTTATCATACGGTATCTTGATGTAAACGTGTCATGTCATCCTTTCAAAAATAAATAATTATTATTTTACATTTACATCGGTTAGGTTACTATTCTAATAGTCAGTTTATTTTTCTTAAAAATCAGATTAATATTCCAATGGTTAAATTATTATTCAACATTCCAATTAGTATTCCAATTGTCATAATTGTAACATTCATAAGAGTACCCTACTTTAAATAAATATGAAATATTTCATTCATTCTTAATTAACTACTATTTTTTGTCAATTTTATATATTTTCAATTTCAAAATGCATATTTCATAGAAAATTTTCTATTTCATTTATTTACTGTACTTTCTGAGTGTTATTATTTTGGGGTCAAGAATATCCAAATTTTCTTATTATTGTTATATTATTTGCTTATTTGTTATCCCATTTTAATACATTCAATTATTATAGACAATTTTATTCTGAAATTAAATCTTAAAATTAGTGTAATAAAATGTTTTTGGTTTTATCATGTGATTCATGGGATTTACTAAATATTAAAATTTTATACAATCAGAAGGGAAATTCCATTAATAGAGTTATGAGTCGTTACATTCTTCCCTCGTTAAGAAATTTTTCGCTTGAAATTTAATTTTACATACTTTTGTGAAAATAATTGAAGTTACCACATCTTCATTGCTTCCATCAGTTCCCATGTTACCTCCTCATACTTATGGTTTTTGTAATAATACATTGACTGGGATAGTTGTCTTATTAAATAGAACATTATCTCTGTAGTCCAATATATTCACAAGAAACTCCTCATAAAAGAGATCATTTTCTAGTTGTGCCACCTATTGATTTAGTACATGTGATGGATATGGTTTGTATATTCTTAAGATGGATACATGGAATATGCCCAGTATTTTTGAATGTGTCGGTGGGAGTTCTAGTTAATATTCCACAACTCCAACATGAACAATAATCTAAAAGAGGAAAATGTTCTTTGGATTTAGCATACCCTTATTCCCAATTATCATGACTCCCTTCCATAGATATATGATTAGGAACACTTTATCCACAAACTCATACTCTATGTATCATTTATAATTTTCAACATAGATTTTTTGTGGACTTTGAGAAGCCCAAATGTGTTGATAAATGGTCTAGACCTTCTCTATCATTTCCTCAACCATTTCAGGTACTAGAAGCTTCTATTTGACAACTTCATCCAAGTACATAGGTGTTCAACATATCTTCCCATAAAGGGATTCTTATAGACCATTTTTGTTGGTCGGAGTGGATACTCAAGAGGGGGTGAATTGAGTGCCAATTAAAAATTTCTATTAAAAATATTTCCAATAAAATCCCCCAATTTAAATAACAAGCTACACTATAGTGAATTTTTAATACAGTAAAGGGTCAGGTAGGTTCTCAAGAGATTGATTAGTTCTCAGTAAATCTAATCTGAAGATTAGATTAGCTTTTGAAACTAACCTAATGCTTTAAAATAAATACAAACACTTTCTAGTTTAACTATCAGAGATACTTTAAAACAAATTTGAATTTAAAGTACCTAGCAACAGAATATTCAATATAGTTTAAAACAAAATAAACAAGAACAACAGTTTTAACCAAGAGGTTCAGTCTCAAGCTGAGACATAGTCCTCTCAAACAGTTTATATAAACTTTGATCCACACCCTGGATCAAGGTTAAACAATAGTAAAAGACTTTCCAGGTACTAAGACCTTTACCACAATTCTATGT
This sequence comes from Viscum album, assembly GCA_963277665.1. Lineage (NCBI taxonomy): Eukaryota > Viridiplantae > Streptophyta > Magnoliopsida > Santalales > Viscaceae > Viscum > Viscum album. Next base: position 1,396,952,063 of record OY728121.1, on the reverse strand, counting down.
GGGAAAACAAAAAAAAGCACACTGGCTATCCAGGTCACACTTGACCTATACCATTATCCACAGTGGGATATAAGAGTATAAGGGAAAGATTTAGTGAGGATTTTTAAATCCTCTAGTTCAGCAAAGGATATAGTGTGTGTCTGAAAATATAGAGCACACACACAACTCAAAATGTAAATAAATGAAATACAATAGAGCTAAACAGATAGAGATGAGTTTAGAATGCTCTATGTGTTGTGAGTGAAGCTCTGGACTCCTCAGATTGATGTATATGAAGCTTTGAGTTGTTATCTGGTTTTTTTCATGAAAACAGAGTGTCGTGGTTCTGTTCCTTCACATACAGTGTAACTCTTCAGTTCGAGTAAGAGATTATTCTTTGTAACACTTGATCTTATTATTTGAAACTTCTATGTGATGTGTATGACTGTTCTTAGAGTTCTTCTCATGTTCTTATTTATTAATTTTCACTTTAGGTGTCACACACTTGCATGTATATTCCACCACCACACTTTCTTCTTTAGCTTGATATTCCTTTTATACCTTGAGCTCCAGCAATGGGAATGATTATCTTTTTACACATGTGAGGTATGGTTCCCTGAAATGCCAACAAACCTCATTAATTAATATCAGTTTCATTAAAAACATCAAATATGACCTTTTCTAAATAAGTTAATAGAAATAGAGTTTAGAGTAATAGTAACTAGTTTCCATCGGTAATTGTTACTCCTTGTAACGGTAGCTTGCTTGAATCAGCCACTCTTTTATCGGTAACTCCTTTTATCGGTAGCTGTTATCCTTTAAAACGGTAGCTCTATGTATCAGTATCTCTTTTGTAACGGTAGTCGTATGTCTGTATCAGCAGACTTGTATTGGGTGACTTTGTCTGTCTGTAGCGGTGGACTTCATATCGGTAGCTGTATGTCTGTCTGTTTGTATCAGTAGCTGGTATCGGTAACTATGTACAAGTGACCTTGTGTATACCAGTACACTTATTCTATCTATAGATTAGGTGTAACAGTAACTATCTACATACCGGTGACCTTATCCATATCGGTAGACTTTTGTACCGGTGTACAAGGCCTTATCGATAGTTGTGTGCCTGAGACCATTGTATCAGTAGCTGTTTGTATCAGTGACTCTTGTAGACTTCATCGGTAGGCCTGTATGTCTATATCAGTAACTATTGTGCATACCGGTGGACTTATGCATACCATTGGACTTACTATATCGGTAGGTCTGTATCAGTGACCCAAATATTAATCTGTTCTATGCAAAACATATTCATATTGAGTTAGAAACATGTCTAAACAATTGTAAACATAGATAACCATTGATTTAAAAATTCCAATGTCCATTTTGATATTTTATCAACTTAACAATATGATGTAATTGATTGAAAGAATTATTATAAAGATAAACATTATTTGGGATTATCAAAGCATATTGAAACATAATTGAGATTATCAAAATAGGTGACATCAATAATCTCCCCCTTTTTGTAATCACAACTTATGATATTATAATTCCAAAAAAGCAGAAATGTATCCGTGTAAAATACAATGTTTCTTATTTCTCAGTGTGAGTAATGACATTTTCAAATGTGATATTTTAAATGTATCAGAGGGTATATAGTATGAAATTCAATTGTATCTGAGTTAATAATAAAAAAAATGTATTATAATTATAAAACAAATGTATCAGAGGTAAAATATAATGGTTCTTCATATCATAGGTCTCCCCCATTTTCCTCCCATATATCTCCATATCAGTTCTATTATCCCCATTTGTGATTAGAAAAAAGAAGTAAACAAAGATGAGAAAATTTATAGAAAGTAGGTGAGAATGAAGGCATGTATATATTACATGAAGCAAACATACATAGAAATATATAATTGAACCAAAAAGAATACAAGTTATTCCTATCAAAGGTCCTAGCCACTATTAAATCCACCTCCTGAATGTCCACTTTGGATTTGGATTTGGGTTCGGAGGTAGACTCAGGCTGGGTAGCTTCCAAAGAATGCTTGGAAATTCCAGAAAGCAGTCCTGGAGGTTGAGCAACAGAGACTGTTCCTGGCCTGTAGTGTGTACTTTTTGGAGTAATTAGAGGTGTCAAGCTTTTGATAGCTTAACCTGGTGTCATATGAGGAATGGAGGCAGACTTAGCAGAGGCAGGCAGAGCTGGAGGTGAAATGATAGGAGTACTATCTACATGATAAAATGGAATCAACAGATTCATAAAGTCCATAATGATCCCTCCTCCTCTTTCCATAGCAGAGATAAAGTCATCCTTGTTCTACATAAACTTGTCAAGAGAAAGAGTCAACTCCCTGATCTTGCTCAATTTTTCTCTGAAATATTGATTGACTGGAGGTAGTTTCATATTCTCTAACATAAGTCTGAAATGGTCATTGAACTGATGTTTGGTTTAGACCCTTTGTAAATTGAAATCCACTTTGTCCTTTACCTATTTATGAGAAGAAGTAGCCTCTCTCATAAAATTCTGAACAATTTTCCCTATATCCCTAGTGGTAGACCCCACTTGGGTCAAAGCAGAAGAGTCTAAAGAGCCATTGGTAGAAAAATATCCAATCTCTTCCATCATCACAGATCGAATCTAATAAATATCCAAATAAGGATTGGTAGAACTCAGAGGTACAATAGTAAAGGCAATTGTTTCCTTAAAAGGTTTAGTCATCCCACTGATGAGATTTTTCACAAGAGAGTCCTGGGTGCTGACATGTTATTCCATGGAAGTCTTAGATCCCTCAAAGATCGATACCATCTTTCCAACCACACTCTTTAAAAAATCCAAGTCTTTGTCTGCTTGAGATTTAGAGCTCATATAAGACTCCATAGAGATGATTCATTTTTTTAGAGATCCAACATTATCTTCCAAGCTTGAAACATGATTCTGGTAGGTCTTGAATTCATTCACCATCTCTGCCACAGTGGTTGACACAACACATCCAAGAGAGAGTTCGAAATATTTTTCTATTTTTCTCAGCTCTTCAACAAGATAAATTTTTATGTCTGAAACAGATGCAGTCCAAGTCTCCTTCTACTCATCCTTTAGAGATTCAAGATCAACCTTAGTAAATAGATTTTCAAGCACAGCTACAGGTGCTATTTCTAACACAATACTGGCCACATAGTCATTCATAACAGATTTAATTGAAGATATTAAAGAGCTTTCCATTCTTCTTATCTCTTCCACAAATGAGGTCTTAAGATCAGACTTCAATTGGTCTAGATCAGTTTTTCGTACCACATCCTAAGGTAAAAACTCAAAATAAATGCTATAGTTAACTGGTGGTTTATTGATAGGTGTCTAATATTCAGAATCAAAATAGATCAACCCACAAACCACAAAACCTAGGTCTTCTTCCCAGTCTTCAATTCCATCAGCTACTGAAACATTTCCAAGTCTGGTAGGATGGTCCCCCTCAATTTGTGCATGCTCCTGTAAATGTACATCAATAGAACCCTGAGTAGGTAGGTCTTCCTCAGAAGAACCCTCCACAACCATCTCCATTTATCCAATAGTAGGAGGGTTCTCAGGAATAAGTGTAGGTCTATCAACTTCATCAATTTACTCAGTAGGCATTAAGGGGTGTCCAATCAGTGGACTAAGACTCAAGAAGACAAAAACAGATGCCTAAGTTTTATATTCTCTTTCTTCTTCATTCTCTGAAGCAGGCTGGTCTTCCTCATCAACATGTGCTTCTTCATTACTCTCATTCAAGACTTCTTCCTTTACAAATGATAAAATTTTAGCAATAGGACTTGGAGGAAATTCTAGATCCCTTCCATCAGCAATAGAGGTATCCTCTTAATCAGTGTCATCACTATACTGAGGTTCCTCTTCATCAGGTCCTATACCTGGATCCCTCACATCCTTAGGCATAGAAGGATGATCCACAAGATTAAACTTATCATACAGCTTCTCATTATTACTGACCCATTCTCTTCTCCATGGATTCTAATTGATCTTCATTATTTATAGATATTTTTGGTAATACAAAAGTTTTCTTTCATAACCATTGTCTCATACTAAAAAATAGGTACACCTCTTACCTTGATCATCATAGAGATCAGCTTTGCAAAGAATAGAGCCTTGGTTTTTGACTATGGCATGGTCATATATTCAATTTGAATCATTAACAGCCTACAAAAATTCACCTTAATACCATGTCTTAACAGATGCAGCAAATAAATATATTGGTATTTCAATTTGGAAAGGTCCCCTCTTCTTGGACTTAGCACATGTTGGATAAATTTGAATAGTAATCAGTTCTCCCCATCCATTTTTGTAGAAACTACCTTTCTTGGTGTACCATATCCTGTTAATTCTTCCAAAGTAGCTTCATAATCAAAGATGTTACGGGTAGGAGGTACTGATTTTGAGAAATATCCAAAAACACTTTCATGTGGAACATTCAGGCACTAATAACACTCAATACAAGAAAAAGATATTTCCCTACCATTCACTTCTGATATAATTCTGTTCTCAACTTCTGATTTCTCAAAACAGACAAACTCATCTAATTCTTTTACCTGCTTCGGATTGTAAGGTCCTTTGTTATTCGAGAAGCACTCTACCCATTTCTGATCTTCCAGCACCTCTAGAACAAAAGATTTACTTGTCATCAACCATTCCGTTCATTGCTATTTCTCAAGTACTATCTCCCTTTGAATGAGATGCAGATTGGTAGGTTTCTTCACTTCACTTCCACAACTAGACTCTCCTTTGAGTCTCTTTGCATTCTTCTCATCATCCTTTTCACTGACTGATGGTCTCTTCACTCTTTCCAATTTGCAAATCGTGAGGGTTAGGGTTTGAGGATTTGGGAGCTAAGGATTGAAGGTAAAGGGTTTGAGGTGGATAAGGATGAGGTCAAGACTTGTGTTTTATAATTTCGGAATCACAAAGTACAATAAGTAAAATATAAACGATAAAGATTATGGTAGCTAAAGATACAAAATTTAACAACATCGCAATATAACAGAAATACATACGGGTGAGAATTCCTAATGGTGAGGTATTTTTAACAGTGAGGTATATCAGTGAGGTTCATACCAGTGAGGTATAACAGTGAGGTTCATACCAATGAGGTATAACAGTGAGGTTGATGCTAACGGTGAGGATTAGGCTAACAATGAGGTCTCTAATGGTGAGGTTTCTAACAGTGAGGTTTCTAACTGTGAGGTTTCAAATGGTGAGGTTTCTAACGTACAAATTCTATCATTCCTAACTCATGTCTAATGCACCTTAACCTATCTGAACATAAGGGCTTGGTGAAAATGTCAGATAATTCATGTTCAATACCTATAAATTCAAGACTAAAATCACCCTTTTCGTAATGATCTCTCAAAAAGTGGTTCCTTACATCAATGTGCTTGGTCCTAGAGTGATACACATGATTCTTAGAGATGTTAATCACACTAGTGTTATCACAGTTTATAGATACATCTATAAACTAATATTCCTAAACCAATAAAGTATGTTTCATCAATAGAATTTGTGCACAGCAACTACAGATAGCAATATATTCTGCTTCAGTAGTAGACAATGCAAGAGAGTTCTTCTTTTTACTACACTATGATACTAAAGAATTTCCTAGAATATGACATGTTCCGGAAGTGATCTTTCTATCTAACTTGCAACCAGAAAAGTCAGAAACTGAGTAACTAATTAAATCAAATGATTTTCCTTTTGGATAAAATAATCATAAGTTAGTAGTATGTTTAAGATATTTGAAAATTCTTTTAACAGCAAGAGAGTATGACTCTTTTTCATTACCTTAAAATCTTGCACACATACACACAATAAACATAATATCTGTTTGACTAACAGTAAGGTAAAGAAGACTCCCTATCATACCTCTGTAGTTGGTTTGATCCACTGTTTTTCCAGTTTCATCAGCATCCAACTTAAAATTAGTACTCATAGGTGTATCACTTTCTTTAATACTATCTAAACCAAAACATTTTAAAAGGTCCTTTGTATAATTATTTTGATTTAAAATAATACCATTTTCATTTTTAATAACATGAAATCCATGAAAATATTTGATTTCTCCCATTAAACTCATTTCAAATTCATTTTTCATACTCTTTGAAAAATCAATACACAAAGTATTTTTAGAAGATATAAAAATAATATCATCAACATAGATTTTCACTATCAAAACATCATTTGAAATTCTATTAATAAAGGGGGTTGGATCAACAATCCCTTTAGAAAAACCTTTTGAAATAAGAAAACTACTATGTTTATCATACCAAGATCAAGGGGCTTGTTTTAAACCATATAGAACTTTAGAAAGCGTAAAAACTCGATTTGGAAAATGAGGATTAGTAAATCCATGTGGTTGTTCGACAAAAACATCTTCAATTATAAAACCATTTAAAAAATCACTTTTAAGATCCATTTGATATAACTTGAAATTCAAAATACCAACATAAGAAAGTAGAATCCTAATGGCTTATAATATAGCTATAGATGAAAAGGTTTCCTCATAGTCTATTCCTTCCTCTTGACTATATCCTTGTGAAACTATCCTTGCCTTGTTTCTAAATATATTTCCTGATTCATCATATTTATTTCTAAAACCCCATTTAGTGCCTATGGTCAAAGTTTCCTTGGGTCTGTCAACTAATTTTCAGACTTTGTTTATTTCAAATTGATTTAATTCTTCTTGCATAGCAATTACCCAAAATTCATCATTGATTGAATCATTGATATTTTTAGGTTCTAACTATGAAAGAAAGGCTTGCTGTTCAACCTGATTTCTTAAGGAAGCTCTAGCCTATGTCCCTCTGTCAAGATTAACAACAAAAGCATCTAATTGATGATTCTTTAGAATCCTAGTTGATCTAGTAAATGTAGGACTAGAAATTTCAGGTTCTTCTCTATGTTCGGGTTCACTAGGAGTAGATTCTGGAATATTTCCAGAACTAGTTGTCTATACAACAGGTTTACGAATTTTATCATTAAGGTCCTGAATAGACAGATCTTCTTCAAGATTTTCCAGACAAGACTTAGGTTTATGTGCTTCAGTTTCATCAAATTTGATGTCAACAAATTCTTCCACACATTTGGTTCTTTTGTTAAAGACTCTATAACATTTACTATTTATAGAGTAACCTAGAAATATTCCCTCGTCCCTTTTAGAAGAAAACCTTTCAATATTATCCTCAGTATTAAGAATAAAGACTTTGCAACCAAAAACACTGAAGTAACTAACTTTAGGCTTCCTATTATTCCACAGTTCATAAGAGGTCTTCTTAAGAATAGATCTAATCAAGAATCTATTTATAATATAACAAGTTGTATTCATATATTTAGCCCAAAAATAAATAGTTAAATCGTATTCATTGAGAATAGTTCTTGCAATTTCCTGAATGGTTATATTTCATCTTTCTACTACACAATTCTGTTGAGGTTTCCTAGGGGTAGAAAAGTTGTGACTCTAGCCATTGTGTGAGCAGTTGGATTCAAAATCGTGATTTTTAAACGTAGGACCATGGTCAGTTCTCAAGTTATTAATATTAAGTCCACTTAGGTTTTCTACAGACTTGGAATACTTAATAAAATTGAAACAAGCTTCAATTTTGTGAGATAAAAAATATACACAAGTGTATCTAGAAGAGACATCTACTAAGACATAGACATAGTTCTTCCCATTTAAAATAGAAACTCTGGAAGGTCCAAATAAATCCATTTGCACCAACTCGAGAGGCTGAGAAGTTGAAACTTCTTTCTTTCATTTGAAAGAAACTTTATGTTGATTTCCCTTTTGACAAGGAGTACAAACTTTGTCTGATGTGAATTTTAGTTGAGGTAGGTCTCTAACTATGTTCTTCCTAGTCATTTTCCAAAGTGATTGAACATTGCAGTGTCCTAATATTTTGTTCCATTGACAATATTCCCTATGAAAATCCTTTAAACAAGTAACCTTTTGTTTGGATAGAGAATTTAAATCTACAACATAAACATTTTCATTTCATAAGGTAAAAAATACTAAAACATTTTTAGATTTAAAAAAATTACAATCATCATGTTCAAATTTAACATTAAAACCATCATCACACAACTGATAAATTCTTAATAGATTTTATTTTAATCCATCAAAAAATAAAACTTTAGAAATCAAAACAGAAATAGTGTTACCAATCTAGCCTAGGCCGATGATTTTTCCTTTTGAATTATCACCAAAGGTGACATGTCCTCCATAAACCTTGATTAAACTCTTGAAACATGAGTAATCTCCAATCATATGCCTAGAACATCCACTATCCAAGTACCATATCTTCTTATTGGAACTCTTCAAGCAAGTCTCCTACAAAACAGGTTTAAATCGAAAATGATTTTGGTACCCATATTTTCTTGGGTCCAGATAGGTTAGCAAGCAAAACTTTTGGTACCCAGATTTTTATAATGGGTCTCATACAATCAATAGATTCAAAATATTTTAAAAGATAAACTTTTTTTGATCTACAACCATGTGAATAGCTAGTTGGGGCATAGGAATTTCCAAAACTTGAACTAGCATCAAACTTTCCAGATTTAGGAATAAATCTATTTTTTGTAATATGTCTCTATCCAGGTTGGTATCCTAAACAAGTAGTATACTTTGGTTCAACTTGTTTCCCAAGAATTTGTGTTTGAGTATTATTTGAATTTGTGAACTTCTCTAAATCTATTCTAAGTTTCCCATTGGACAATTTAATTTGGGTATTTTCCTTTAACAGTTGAGCATTCTTTTCCATTTCTACTTCTAATGTAGATCGTACAGTGCTAGTTAAAGCATGTTGTTTCATTAAGGTTTTATACTTATCTTTTAGTTCATTACAGGTTTCTTCTAGAATATTATAGTATTCAAATAACTCTTCACTAGAAATGTTTTTAGAATCAGAATCATCTCCAGAATAATTATAATTTAAAGCAGCATTATCCAATGTTTCCTCAGATGTGTTTTTCATGAAACACATATTATATTTTTGATATTTTTCATCTTGAGTGGATTCAGAATAACTTGAAATTTCTTCTAAAGAACTCCAACTTTCTTTCATAGATTTCTTTTATTTCTTTTCCTTGTAATCATGTTTCTTCTTGAACTTCAATTTTGGACATTCAACATTCACATGTCCTTTCCTCTTGCATTCGTAGCAGATTATGTCATCACGTTTATCAGTCCTTTTACAATCTTTCTTCCAATGGACATTATTGTCATACTTTCCCATGTAATTGGATTTTCTGAAAAACCTCTTCTTTATATAAAACTTCTTAAATCGTCAGGCTATCTGAGCCATTTCAGAATCACTGTCAGATGCACTTTCATCACTGCTTGAGCTATCACTTTCACTTTGAATTTTTACTTTGTCCTTGTATTTTGAAGCATATGTGTTAAAGGCTACCGATTTCTTACTTGGTTCATCATATTCTTCCTTGTTTACCTTCAGTTCTTCTTCATACACCATTAACTTACCAATCAACTCCGTAACAGGCAGCAAACTTATATCACATGATTCTCTTATTGAAAATAATGTGCCTCTCCATCTGTCTGGTAGACATTTGAGTAACCTCCTGATTTTCTCTTTTATTGGAACAGTCTTTCCCAGTGAGCTCATAGTATTTACAATTTTTTTGAACCTGAGATACATGTTAGAGATAGGTTCATCAGGTTTCATTTTAAAGTTTTCATATTTAATAGTGTAAGTATTCAATCTCATTTCTTTAACATTGGTTGTTCCCTCATGAGAAACACCCAAAGTATCCCAGATTTCATAAACAGTTTTACAAGAAGATATTTGATTAAATTCTTCATATCCTAAAGCAAAATACAGGTCATTCATTGCTTTACAATTATTATTGTAAGCTGTTTTTATAGGTTCTTCCCAAGAAGTTCTTTCAGTTTCTGTAATCTTATATCGAGTTTCTATAGCAGTCCAGATGTAAAATCCCATACTTTCTAAATGAATTTTCATTTTCATTTTCCATTGGGCATAATTAACACCATTAAATAAAGGTGGCATGTTGGTAGCAGCACCTTCTAGTCTATTATCCATAATTAGATTTTAACCAATATATTTAAAGAGATAAAATTTAGAACTAACAGAAATTTAAGATCTTTAAGATACAACTAAAATCACAGTTGAAAAACAGAGTGTTCGGAAATCCTTTATTAATAACAATCATCTAATACCAAATTTTGGTAAGAGTGGATACTCAAGAGGGGGGTGAATTGAGTTCCAATTAAAAATTTCTGTTAAAAATATTTCTATTAAAATCCCTCAATTTAAATAACAAGCTAAAATGTAGTGAATTTGTAATACAGTAAAGGGTCAGTTAGGTTCTCCAGAGATTGATTAGTTCACAATAAATCTAATATGAAGATTAGATTAGCTTCCAAAACTAACCAAATTCTTTACAATAAATACAAACTCTTGCTAGTTTAACAATCAGAGTTACTTCAAAACAAACATGAATTTAAAGTACATAGTAGCAGAATATTAAATATAGTTTAAAACAAAATAAACAAGCACAACAGTTTTAACCAAGAGGTTTAGTCTCAAGCTGAGACTTAGTCCTATCAAACATTTTATATAAACTTTGATCCACACCTTGGATCGGGGATAAACAATAGTAAAAGATTGTCTAGGTACTAAGACCTCAACCACAACTCTACATGGGATAACAGATACAATAGCACACTTGATATCCAGATCACACTTGACCACTACCACTATCCATAGTGGGATATAAGAGTATAAGGGAAAGATTTAGTGAGGATTTATAAATCATCCATTTCAGCACAGGAGACAGTGTGTGTCTGACAATACAGAGCACACACACTGCTCAAAATTTAAATAAATGAAACACAACAGAGCTAAATAGATATAGATGAGTGTAGAATTTTCTATGTGTTGTGAGTGAAGCTCTGGACTCCTCAGATTGATGTAGATGAATCTTTGAGTCCTTCTCAAGTTTTTTTCATTAAAACAGAGTGTCAGGGTTCGGTTACTTCAATTCCAGTATAGGTGTTCAGCTCGAGTAAGAGAGTATTATTTGTAACACTTGAGCTTCTTCTTTGAAACTTCTGCCTGATGTGTATGACTATTATTTGAGTTCTTCTCGTGTTCTTCTGTATGAATTTCACTTCAGGTGTCACACACTTTAATGTATATTCCACCACCACACTTTCTTCTTTAGCTTGATCTTCCTTTTATACCTTGATCTCCAACAATGGATATGATTGCATTTTTATACATACGAGGTACGGTTCCCCGGCATGCAGACAACCCTCATTAGTTAAGAGCAGTTGCATTAAAAATATCAAATATGACCGTTTCCAAATAAAAAAATAGAAATATACTTTAGAGAAACAGTGACAGGTTTCTATCGGTAGCTGTTACTCCTTGTAAAGGTAGCTTGCTTGAATCGGTCGCTCCTTCTATCGGTAGATCCTTTTATCGGTAGCTATTATCCATTATAATGGTAGCTCTATGTATCGGTAGCTCTTTTGTAATGGTAGTCATCCGTCTGTATCAGCTGACTTGTATCGGTGGACTTTATATGGACTTCATATCGGTAATTGTTTGTATGTCTGTTTGTATCAGTTTCTTGTATCGGTAACTATGTACCAGAGACCTTGCGTATACCGGTAGAATTATTCTATCAGTAGCTCAGGTGTAACAGTAACTGTCAGTATATCGGTGACCTTATCCATATCGGTAGACTTCTATACCGGTGTACTTCGACTTATCAGTAGCTGTGTACCTAGGACCTTTGTATTAGTAGCGGTTTGTATCAGTGACTCTTGTAGACTTCATCGGTAGGTCTGTCTGTCTGTATCAGTAACTATTGTGCATATTAGTGGACTTATGGATACCAGTGGAATTACTCTATTGTTAGGTCTGTACCAGTGACTCGAATACTAATATGTTCTATGAAAAACATATCCAGATTGAGTTAGTAACATTTCTAAACAAGTGTAAACCTAGATAACCATTGATTAGAAAATTTCAATGATCATTTTGATATTTTATCAACTTAACAATATGATGTCATATATTGAATGAATTAATATAAAGATAAACATTATTTGGGATTATCAAAGCATATTGAAACATAATTGAGATTATCAAAACAAGTGAGGTCAACACTTTTGATAACTAAGTACAATATAATATAGTATATGAACTTAACTATAGGAATATGTTGATCCATTTCTCATTTGATGTCCATCAGGTATGATCTCAACATGTATTCAAGTGTCTATATTGTCAAATCATATTGTCCATCACTTTTGGGATGATATGTCATAATGAAGTTCAATTTAGAGTTAATATCATTATACATACATTTCCTGAACTTATAGGTAAATCTAAAATATCACTCTTATAGGATTAATAGGGGTGTTCTATATAGGATCACCACTTCTAGGATGTATATATATTCAATTTGGTCAACTAATAATCCCTCTTAAATATCAATGAACTGATCATCATTTGTATGATGACATGCTACAACCTGTATAGAATTATTCCCACTTGATGTATTTATAAGACCAATGAAAAATTCTATGCTGGTGTTTTCCCATTTACATTTTGGTATGGGAAATAGTTTAGTCTCCCCTTTATGATTTTTCCTTTTATCCTTCACTTGGTGACACACCAAGCACTGTAATTTATATTTTTTAATCTTTTTATTCATATTTTCCAACCAGTAGTGATTTTAGAGATCTCAATACGTATTAATGCTCCCTATATGTTTTGATAAGGTTGATCAATGTGAATAATTCAACATATCCTTATTTATCCTTTAATTTTATTTTACACATAGTTGTGAACCAAATATTACAACACCTTATTCATCAATTTTGAACCCCATGTATTTAGATTTTCATATATCTTTCACCTTCCTCTTTATTTCCACATTATATATCTAAGAATACTTCATCATCTCTAGATGATAAGGTTTGGAAATAATTTCTGAATCCTTCATTTATGATCCCATTTCCATACTTTCAAGTCTAAAATGATTATATCATTCTCAATTCTCATTATTGATTAGGTCATATGATCCTTTCAACTTAGAAAATCTAGAAAATGATTCTATTTCCTAAGAGGATAGTGGATTGAGTAACGTTAGTCATTGATCATATCTGACCATATTCACTTGTTCATATTAGTTTCCTTTTTTGTAAACATATATTTGAGGCTCTTATGATACTTATATATATATATTACCCTTCACTATATAACGATAATGCTGCCAGTTTTTTATTACGAATATCTCTACATCCAACTCCATATCATGTATTGGATACATTTTCTAATTCACATTGATCTATATTGATTTGTAGAATATCATTTTATCATTTTTCATTAGTGAAAAAATTAACCCCTTATTTGAAGCATTGTTGTATACGATAAAAATTTCTCCACTTGCGGGTAGTGGAAGTACTATTGTAGTGATAAGACTAATTTTTCTTTCCTGGAATCTATCTTTACATTATTTATTCTAGAAAACCATTAGTTACTTCTGAATTATCTTGATTTATGTGTTTTGACATCCATGAGAAGTTTCTCAAAAAGTATGAGTAAAACCATGATAATCTAAGAAAATTATTGATCTCTATTATAGATGTTGGTTCAGACCACTCTACAATTTTCATTGTCTTATAAGGGAATATATATATTACTTTTATAATGATATATTTCACCAAGAATGAAACTTAGTCTATATAGAACTAAGATTTACTATTATTTCCATATATATTTTCCTTTTTCAATGTCCTGTAATAGTACTCAAATACTCCACATGATCCTCCTTACTTTTGTAGTACACAATAATACCATCTTTAAAAACTTCCACAAAATTTGTCACGGTAGTCTCTAAAGACATAATTTATTATGTCAATAATGATTGTAGAATAACTTTCATGTTTGAATAGATACACAATGAACTCATATTTTCTATACCTTATTCGAAAGTTGATCTTGGAAACATCATCCTTCTTCCTAATTAATTGGTGATATCATGATTGAAGGTCCACCTTAAATAAATATTGGTCCCCACATAGCTGATTGAAAAAGACCTTTATTCATTGAAGGGGATACATATTCCTTATTGTGATATTATTGAGAACACAATAATTAATTCAAAGGTGCATTGACCCATCTTCCTTGAAAAAATGTACTGAAACACCCCATAATGAAGTACTCAAGCATATAAAATCTTTTCCCAGATTATCTTATAATTGTTTCCTTTTTTCTTCCAAATCAATGGTGTATATTCTACAGGGTGTCTTGGATATAAGAATATGTCTAGGTAAAAGTCCAATTTGGAACTCAACCTTCTAGTTAGGAGGAAGACTAGTCAACTCTTTTGGGGCTACATCATTATATTCCCTCACGATGGGCATTTCTTCAGTCACGATTCTCTCTATTTTTTCATTCATTTGATCTTGATATTCTTTATCATTAGGGAATTATATCCACGCATGATATGAAGATTCCAAAGTATATCCATTCTCCTCATTAAACTTGTATAGAATTGGAGGATGAATCATGATGTGAATATTTCACTTTTATGCATAAATTTGTTGTTTGATTTATATGCAGATAGAAAATCCATTCCCAATATGGTATCCAAATACACTAAAGGATGTAAAATAATATTAATTAAAATTTTAAATCCAAAAATATTGGTTGGGGAGGAGTTATATAGATGGGATACAATAATATCTCTATTTTATATTCCCACAAGCAGCTCAACCCCCATATTTTGAGGTGGTGTTTGAATAGTTCTACTAAAGATGCATGGTATAAAAGAATGTGTTGAACCCAAATTAGAAATTTAATTCTCAATTATTGAATGAATAACCAGTATACTCATAAACACATTGTTGTTGGGATCTACCTCAGTAATAGTGATATCATATGCCTTTTCATTCTCTCTAGGCCTTGAAGGCTATTATCATTGATTATCTTCAACAGCCCTTGGATTAGACTATTGGTTCACATAAATATTTTGTTCCATGTATTTGAAACAATATATCAATAGTTGTGTATTGATCTAAACATTCCTTTACTCTATTAAATTAGTGGGATTCTTCATATCCCCTCAATATTGATTATCTTAATTCCCCACTTTTCCACATTTAAAGCATCTCCCAGATCTCTTAAGATAGTTTTTGGGATTCTTCTTCCCACATTTTTGACATGTGGGTAGTTTTTTTCTTTCATCCCTCAGATTTACCCTTTGAACCTCTTGAAGAAAGAAACATTTTATGATTTTTATCACCTAGACTATAAGACCACTGAGATTGTACAATATCTATCTCAATCTTAAAGGAATAATGAACAATATTTTCATAGCTATAAAAGTCTCAAATACCAAATATTTTTATAGATTCAACTTTAATGCACTAATAATGTGGTCCACCTTCCTTTCATTGTTGATGAAGAACCTAGAGGCATATTGTATAATCCTTGTGAGTTTTCCCTCATATTCCATGATATATTTATCTTCATTTTTATTCAATCCATGGAACTCCCACTATATTTTCAATGGGATATTTTAGGGAAAAGAATTATTGAAAGATATTTTATTGAATCCTTCAAATTCAATGGAATAAATTTCCTATTTGGACTTCATCTCCTTGATCAGTGTCCACTACTCATCAGATTACCACTACGACAAAAATGGCCTTTTGCGACGGGATCTATTCCCATTAAAAATAGTCCGTCTAAGAGATTATTTGCAATAGGGCCTTAATCCCATCATAAATAATTAGATTTTTGTGACAGGATTAGGTATTCTATAGCAAAAGGTTTGGCGCGGTGTGGCGCGGATTGCACGCCAAATAGTGGGAAGGGTATTTGCAACGGAGGGGCCTCCCCGTCACAAATACCCGGTGATGATAAAGACTATAGGCTACAGGGTGGCACCACCCCGTCGCAAATACCCAGCGGCGATAAATACTATTTGTGACGGCATCTTCCCCAGTCACAAATAGTGTATCGGTAGGTCGCTATTTGTGACGGGTCCCATCGCAAATACCCTTTTAACCGCCGACAGTAATTATTACGGCCGAAGTTATTCGCGGCGGGACTTGTCGCTAATAGTATTATTAGCAAAGGGAGTCCCTTCACAAATAGTACTATCACAAATAATCTAATCTATATATACCCTCCATCTGTTTTTTTCATTCATTATCTCAACTCCTACTTTCCCTCTCCCCCAGAACTCTAATTTTAGAGTTAAAATTTCTCTCAGTTGATTTTTTTATGAAAAAGTTTTGATGATCTCTACACCAATGAAAGACAAAGTTTAAAGGTATTTATGTTTTATTAAATTTAATATTTACTTGATTTTTTATATTGATATTAATTAATATTAATTTGTTGTAATTAAATTAGATTTAGATTTTTTTCCATTGGTATTTATTTGTAATAATAAATTGAAATTATTAGTACTGATTATTAATAATTAGTAGTAATAAAAAACTATTAAAGATAATTAGTAATGAATATAAATAATAAGCAGTAATTAGTAATTAGTAGCGGTAATTTGCGGCAATTTTCATTAATTTATAGTAATTAACTATAATTATTAATAATTAGCAGTAATTGGAAATAATTAGGAATAAATAGTAATAATTAGTAAAAAATAGTAATAAATTCTAACAATTAGTAATAAATACTAATAAATACTACTAATTTGTAATAAATACTAATAATTACTAATAATTAGTAATAATTACTAATATTTACTAATAATTACTAATAATTACTAATAATTACTAATAATTACTAATAATTACTAATAATTACTAATAATTACTAATAATTACTAATAATTACTTATAATTAGTAATAAATATTAATAAATATTAATAAATAGTGATAAATGATAATAATTAGTATTAATTGGTATTAATTTTCATTAATTAGTATTAATTAGTAAATAATTAGCAAGAATTAGCAATAATTAGCAATAGTTTGCAATAATTAGCAATAATTAGCAATAATTAGCAATAATTAGCAATAATTAGGAATAAATACTAATAATTACTAATAAATACTAATAAATATTAATAATTAGTAATAGTTAGTATTAATTAGTAATAATTCGTACTAATTAGTAATAATTAGTACTAATTAGTATAAATTAGTAGTAATTAGTATTAATTAGTATTAATTAGTAATAATTAGTATTAATTAGTATTAATTAGTATTAATTAGTAATAATTAGTAATAATTAGTAATAATTAGTAATAATTGGTAATAATTTGAAATAATTAGTAATAATTCGTAATAATAGGTAATAATTAGTAATAATTAGCAACAGTTAGCTATAATTAAAAATAATTTGCAATAATTAGCAATAATTAATAATAATTAGAAATAACTTGCAATAATTAGCAATAATTAGCAACAATTAGAAGTAATTAGTAACCAATAATTATCAAGCAATAATTAGCCAGCAATAATTACAAGCAACAATTAGTAAATAATAATTAGTAATAATTAGCAATAATTAGCAATAATTAGCAATAATTAGTGATAATTAGAGATAATTTTCAATAATTAGAAATAATTATTGATAATAAGAAATAATTGATGATAATAAGCAATAATTAGCAATAATTAGCAATAATTACTTATAATTACAATTAATTAGCAATAATTATTAATAATAAGAAATAATTACGAATTATTATCAATAATTTTCAATAATTTTCAATAATTTTCAATAATTATCATTAATTATCATTAATTTTCAATAATTAGAAATAATTACTCCTAATTAGTAATAATTAGAAACAATTAGCATTAATTAGCAATAATTAGCAATAATTAACAATTTTAGTAATAATTATCAATATTTTGCAATATTTTGAAATAATTGGAAATAATTAGAAATAATTAGTAATAATTTTCAATAAATAGGAATAATTTTAATAAATTGTAAGAACATAGTACAATTTCTAGTGGATTGGTGGAACTCCTTTTTCTCGATGACTGTTCTCCTTTCAACCTTAACCGTCTCAAAACATTATTAAAAATGCGACTCTATGTATGCATATCCAATATTGTATGCACGAGATTGGATATGCAACCGTTGGCCCACATTTTTCATAATGTTTTCAGGTGGTGATAGTTGCAAGAAGATGATTCATTGACGAAAAGGGCACTCTTTTGTATGATAGATCTTTTACTTGCATCTTTCTCACACTAAAATCACAATAAAGAATCTGGTCTGAGGTACGCTTTCTCATTATTGTATGCAAATGAATGGATATGCGTACCTCCGAGCAGATTTTTCATAATGAC
Source organism: Viscum album (assembly GCA_963277665.1). Classification (NCBI taxonomy): domain Eukaryota; kingdom Viridiplantae; phylum Streptophyta; class Magnoliopsida; order Santalales; family Viscaceae; genus Viscum; species Viscum album. The sequence continues at coordinate 1,396,933,712 of OY728121.1, read as the reverse complement.
TTCAGGGTGAGAAAGTTGCATGTAAATGAGCCGTCTGGGAAAAGAGAAGCCACCAATCCACTAGAAAGTATGTTTCCCTAAGTGGTAATTAGAAATAAGTAGCTGTAAATATTTATCTTCGGTTTTTTTATAGTTTTTTATTAAATAAAATTATTCAAAAACATTAATGATTTAATATTTTTTAGAAAAATATGGAACAAGGAATTCGACAACAGTAATTATTAGATTATCGCAACTGAATAAATCAACACAGAAATCCAAACGATTCTGGTTTAAATAATGTATAGATTGAGGTAGTTGAAGCATTTCTATCATTTGCATCATCAAAACCAGAATTTGTTTCATAAAGAAAAATTATGTGTCTTGGTAAAAAATGTTCTCTGAGAAAGTTTGACACATTTGACAATGTTTGGGGACATTTCTTGCATTTTGGTTTTCAAACAGATTCTAATTTTTGGTTTCAAAACGATAAATTCAGTACTAGAGAAGATACTAATAATTTAATTCTGGATTGATCAAGGTTTAAAAATTTAGTACATGATGTTTCAGGTCAATCTGTTCAATAAATAGAAACTCAGGATGATATTGATTTAACTCCTGACTTGGCACCATTTGATTTTTATGAGTTCTAGAGGTCTGCTGAGGATGTGTTATATCATGGTTGAAATATAATAAAATTATAAGTGGTTGCCAAATTTGTAGCTAATAAATCAGATAAGGGAATGTCAAACAACTATTTTGATCAGATATTTTCTTTGGTTAAAAAACTGTTACCTAAAGGAAATGTGTTTCTTGCAAATTACTATGAGATTAATTGGTTGGTTTGTAATCTGGGCCTTAGTTATCATAAGATCCATGCATGTGAAAATGGTTGCATCAAATATTCTAGTGAAAATGAGTCGTTGGAATGTTGTCCCACATGTGGACAATTGAGGTATAAAGAAGCGTTATCGGGGAAGTCTGGATTGATTCCTATAAAACAGTTGAGAAATTTCCCACTTACACCCAGGTTGCAACATTTATTTATGACTCAGAACACATCGAAAATGATATCATGGAAGAAAACCAATATTTCTACCAGTGAAATCTTGAATCATCCATATGATGGGGATTAATATAAATATTTTGACCAAGTGAATCCATCTTTTTTTATAACCCTAAAACATGTGATTGGGTCTTTCTACTAATGGTTTCTATCCGTTTGGTTCTTATGGTAGTCAGTATTCATGTAGGCATGTCTTTATAACTCCATAAAATTTATCACCATGGATGTTGAATAAGGAGGATTATATCGTTTTGACATTATTAATCCCTAAAAATCTGAAAAATATATTGATGTTTATTTGAAACCATTTTTTGATGAGGTAAATTCATTTTGGAGTAACGGTGTTAGTATATATGATATTGTTGTGAAACAAATTCCTTCTAAAAGAAACATTTATGTGGAAAATTAGTGACTTCCCGGCATATGACATGTTATCTAGCTGGAGTGCACATGGTCTGAAATCATGTCCTTACTGTATGAGAGACAACATAGCGTTTATGCTCGTCTATGGGAAAAAGCCTTTCTATTTTGACTGTCATCGCAGATTTTTTCCAACAGATCATCCTTTTTTTAGGAACAAATCACATTTTAGAAAAGGCACAATTGAAAGGGATAGACCCCACAAAATGATCTCTGGTACATAGTTAAAATCAGTTCTATTTTCATTACCTCCCATCAGATTTTGACCAATAATAAACCAACAGAAAATTCATGGATTTGGAAAAGTACACAATTTGAAAACACAGAGCATTTTTTGGGATCCTCCATATTGGTCTGATTTTTTGGTCCTCCACATGTTGTATGTCATTCATATTGAGATAATGTATTTTGATAATTTATTTCATACGCTTTTGGATACACCAGGTAAGACCAAAGATATTGTAAAGGCACGATTTGATCTTGCCCAAATTTTCCGATGACCAGAACTTGAACTGTTTGAAAATGTCAGATCCTAGATTTTAATGAATCAAAAAGCATCTTATACACTTTATAAAGATAGTCTCTTATTATTTTGTTATTGTATTACAGATTTGAGACTTCCAGATGGCTATGCTTCCAATTTTGGTAGATGTGTTATGAATAGTCATATTACTCGATAAAAAATTCATGATTTTCATGTTATAATATAAAGACTTATGCTGATTAGATTAAGAGGTTTGTTGAATTCTATTATTTTGGATTTGATAACAGACATATCATATTTTTTTCACAACATTTTTGTGGCAACAAATGACTAAGATGCACTTATCAAACTGAAAGAAGATGTTGTAGTAAATATATGTAAATTGGAAATAATATTCTCGCCAACGTTATTTGACTTAATAGAACATTTTATATTACATTTCAACATGAACAAAATATAGAGGTTTTGTACATTTTTGATGGATTTAACCATTTTGGAGATGCATGCAGAAATTGAAGAAAAAAGTATATAACAAAGCATCAGTTGAAGGCTCAATTGCTGAAGCTTATTTGCAAGAGGAAATTTAATTTTTATGCTCTCATTATTTTGAATCTGAATATCCCTCAGAAAAAAACTACATGGGATGGAATAAGGTTAATTTTGATGATGAAATGGACAACCTATTATCTGTTTTTAATCAGCCATAGATTGGCTTTGGTGGAGTTCATGAACAATGGATTTTAGATAACGAACATCACAGAGCTCATACATATATTCTACTCAACTATGAAGAAATGAAATCATTTTTACTTTAAGTGATTCTATCACTTATTCTATAATTTATGTTACAGTAATTAAAACTATTTTATTTGAAGTTTATATTATAATTATATCAAGAAAAAGCTTCCACAAATTATAGCATCTGCTTTTGAAGAACTATAGGAAAAAAATTATCAATTGTTTCAAATACTGGTAACATGAAATATTGATGGTCTAACATATCAATTATGTTTATTATTTATTATATTGATAATTGTTTTAAAAAAATTCAGTTTTCTCAACATACTGATAAAATTGATAAGAAAATATGTATATTGAGTAACCCACCATCCAAAATGGTTAAATCTTATAGTGCATATGTGGTGAATGGTTTTAAATTTCATAAAGGTGCATATAAGGAATCAAAAAAACAATGAATAGTGGAGTTTTATTGGGAGGATATCATCATAGAAAAACTGAAGTTGACTTTTACAGCATGTTGGATGAAACTAACAAACTATGTTATCAAGGAAAAAATTACATAATGATTTTTAAATATTGGTGGTTGGATACTGGGAAAGGCTTTAATGTTTATCCTACTCATAGAATCATTGATATTAAATATAAAAGTCTTGTTGTAGTAAATGTACCATTTTTATTAGGTCAATAATAATATAAAATTTATTACGTAAAATATTATTCTACTTCAAGAGACCTGAGTGATTGGTGGTGCATAATAAAAACGAAATCCCGGGAAAATCATTATACTCAAAGTGAATGTGGTTCCACTGAAGTGAAAGGAATTTGTATTTTTTAAGAGACTACTAAAAATCCATCTTTTTTCCAAAAAGAGCTGAATATCGATGATGACACCCCACTATTAAGGGTCGATGATTATGATGATGTTAATGATGTTACAAATGAATTACAAATGCCAAGAGATGATGAAATTGAAACTCATATGGATATTGATGATGCCGAGGAGGAATATGAAGACATTAACATCGTCAGATATAAAGATAATAATGAAGGTGAACATTGACATAGTTAAATGTTGGTTATAATCATAACTAATATATATCTATATATAATAGTTATTTTTAAATATTTACTAACAACAATTGTTTTTTTAGATTGAAAATGATCTATTTATTCAGTTGCAGGAGGGTGACCTACCTTTGGATGAGGAGGATATGAGATCATCTAACCATCAGCCTACTGGCAATTTAGGGAGTACACGGAGGGGGCACAGTCTTACGTGACTGATTATTTTAGACCATATCCCCGAGCGACGTCCACATCTTGGCTTTGATCCATGCACATAGAGGTGTGGTAACCTGTGTATTTTAGTTAGCTTTCATTAATTTATTGATATACTAATTATTTGATTATTTGTTCTTTTTTAACAGTTTTGTGCATATATCTATTGGACAGGAGAGCACTATTTAGTGAAATTATTTTTCCCATCCATGGATCACATGGGAACAGATTCCCATTGATGTGAAACTCGGCATGTTCGATCAATGGATGGTACATAAATGAATAATATTTATTTTGAAATTTATTTCATTAATAACATTATATTATAAATTATTTTTATGGTTTATGGTATCCCATTGATGATATCATGTGTGACACTATCCACACAGCATGGATGGTGTCTATACGTGACTGTTTCTGTCAGTTTTTGCACAATTCGAGAAGGACGACCATGAAGAAAGTAGGAGTGGCAGTATTAGATGATTCAAGTAGAGACCACCGACCAGAGTACATTTCATATCATGTTTGGGATTGATTATGATCATAGTGGTTGGGTGGTGGATTTCAGAGGAGATCTTCATTGGGCCGAAAGAACCTGGGGAGATAGGAGGTGACACATCAAGTTGGTAGTCATACATTCAGTAAGCATAGAGATCATTAGGTAAGTACTTTTTTTTAAATATTTTATAAAAATTTAAATATAAATAGTTTATTTTGTATTCATATAAGCAGTCAAGAAGCATGATATTACATAGTATGATGTTTATCCGATGATGTATAGTGATCCAGCCACAAGAGAGATTAGAGGTGATTGCAAGCATCGTATTGTGGTTAGTGTTATTTATTTTTCAGTCTGAAAATTAACTACACATAATATTTTCCCAATTTTAATTTCGAATTAGAATTGAAGGAGTCATATGAAGCCACGACCTCTCAGACACAGGCTATGAGTCATGCCAAGATGGCTGAACAGACTAGTTCCCACCATTTCAATGAGGCGGCATGGATGCAGGCGACCCAACATGCCTTTAAGAAGGGTTGAGTAGTTGGTATCGACTCTCATTTAACTCATGGGACTTATTATGTTACTTCTACGATCCCAGCATCCATCTCAAGAGGATCTCATGGAGAGGAAACATCTTATGGATCACAGTTTCAGGAGCTGTTGCACGCACATAGTGAGCTTATATAGAGTTTGCGTAAGCAGATGGAAGAGATGCATCAGCAGCAGCAGTACAAGGAGGAGATGTGTCGATGGGAATAGCAGCATCATGAGCAGATGGAGTACATGTGTCGTCTGACTCGTAGTTTGGGGATGAAGTTTCCTCCACCATCTCCTACAGCTCCTCCACTTACTCTAGAAGCCTATCCCCGTAGTGACTTTTTTTAATGTTAAAAACATTTGAATTCAATTTGTTTGTAATATTAACTATTTATAGTTAATGTATTTTATACTAGTGTGAATATTGCATAATTTAATTTTTATTATTATTATTTTTAAGATTTTGTTATTTTATTATTTATTATTATTATTATATTTTTTAATGTTTGTTTATTTTATAAATTATAATATTAACATTTTTTTATTTTTTATTTTTTTATATTTTTTGAGAATATTGAGAATTTTAATATTTTATAATTTTTTTATTATTTTAATAACATTAATATTATTTTTTGATAAATATTAATAATATTATTATTATTATTATATTATTAGTAAAATTTTGTTATTAATATTATAATAATATATTTTTTTATTATTAATATTAGTATTATTATTATATAAATTTATATTATTTATATTATTATTATTATTATTATTATTTTCTAATATTAATTTATCATAATTTTATTGAATATATTATTTATATTAAGTATTTGTGAAGAGACCATTTATGACGGGTTCCCATCGCAAATGGTTTATATATTTTTTAAATAACTATTTGCGACAGGAAAATCAGGACCATTGCATATATGTTTTTAAGACGGGCCTGTCACAATAGGTTTTTATATATATAATATATATAATCAGAAAACAATTTGCAATGAGAAAACAGGGTTGTCTAGCATGAAGTTTTATTATTCTGAGAAATGGAGGGTAGAAAATATCATCTCAATAGAGTAAATCCATTTTTCCAAGATGATGGGATCAAAATATCCACCAAATATTGGAGGCTATTATTTCATAAAGGACTGAACCACAATTTTAGATTTCATATGAGAAGGAGGGAATTCAAAACAATTCAATTCATTGTTCATAACTTTAGTTAGTTTAGCCAACACTACCATGTAGTTCTCATAACCCTATCCCATTAGTTTTGGCATATCATTAGTTAAATCATTGCAATTCCAATAACATAGGTTGTGTGCACAGTTCCTTTCATTTTCATCCAATAACTAAAATAAAAAAAAGTGATAAGAACAGTCGAAATAAAAAATATATAAAAAAGAAAAACTATGAACATGGATTGAATAACTTTTAAATTACTTATAAATACATATCACATGAGTCTCTAGGTTTCAATATAGTTTATCTATAGTAATTTCCCTTGTATGGTTTCTATCTTAACAATCTATTCAATTCCTTTATAATGGATCAAAGAGTTTCTAACTTTACCAAATCATATCCCCTAGGAGTGTCAACTAAGGTATGTTTAAGGGCTTAATTATTTTAAACCATGGGATGATTATGTTAACACCAAATAATCCATTTTTAGGTTTATTATCCCTCGTTTCCCCAGTTCTAAAGCCACATCCACTTTTAGTATCCAGATAGGGATGCAATTCCATAGAAACCATTCACCCTATAAATCGCCAAAAATTCAAGATATTATCTTATACCTAGACGTATCCCATGGGTTATCACTAATGTATTATATTCATAATAATCAAAAAAATAACAAGACCTTTCTATGATATAATCTATTTCATCCCAAGTCTTTTAAACATATTATTACATTATTTTTAAGATAAACATCCAATAAACACATCCCAATGATATTGAAACCGGGTTTCTTGGGAATCCAAGGTTTATAATACATCAAAAAAACAAACAAACATATATATATATATATATTAATATCCATAATGTACTCATAGATCCATTTTATCTCCTAATACTATATTAGATAACCTATGGAATACATAAAATAAATGGGTGATCTATAAATCTTTGTAAATAAATTATCATTATAATGAAGCATAACATGATATTAAAACAGAATAACATGAAATCATAAAATAGAACGATCATGAATAATAACATGGGAGAATAAAATAAGGAAATTTTTATAATTGGATTATATAATAATAGGAAAGTGGAAGAAATATATAACATTAAATAAGAATAATTCTTGTAAAACTATAAAGAAAACATCACATGGTGGACATATTCCAACCATATATTAGGTTTACTCACTAATCTCACATTTACATTCTCATTAGGGAAAATAATTACCTAATTCGTTGGATCACTATAATATCACACCCTTCATAACATATACATGTTAATGTGTACCAAAAAATGAAATCAATCACAAGTAATAAACATAGTAATTACCTAGGGAAAGAAATGGGTTTCCTAATCTTGCCTCATATCATAATCAAAGGATGTTTCATAATGATTCCAAAGAGAATAAAGAATTAAATATTTTTTACATTATTATCTAATTAAATAATCACATTTTTTAAAACCATGTTTTTTATTTTGGAATAATTTTTTGAGAAAATTGTATAGAATTGGGCATACAAATGAACTTTTAAAAAGGTGTTTTAAGTAATCAATCAAAGAATTTTGGAAAACTAATAACTATGGAATTTTATTTGAAAATAAGAGGTAAACAAAAATAGTTATGCATATAATATTCCTTTATTTAAAGAAATCGTGAATGGGAATAAATACATTAATTGAGTTCTATATAAATGTATTAAGGGATATTCCCCTTCATAAGTTTAAATTAAAAAAAAAGGAATTTGATCAATGAACTTAAGGAATATATTATCCCATAAAAGTTAGGGATAATAAGATAAGTATATAGATAAGATATATATATATATATAAGAGATATATATATATATAAGATATATGTATATAAGATATATATATATATAAGATATATATATATATATATATATAATTTATAAAAATTTAATAACATAAAAGAAACCTATAAATTGAGTTAGATAGATAAATTTCATAGCCCAAAGAAAATGGATGGTTCATAGAGATCCCCTACTTTTAGTTCCAAAATCATTATACACTTGCACTTAATATCCTAAATATTTAAATTATATTAAATAATTTCCTAATTAAAAAACAATTTCAATTTATATTTAATTAAATTTAAATGTATTATATAAGTTTACAGCCTTTTCATTGATATATAAAGATATTTTTTGTGGTTTTCTTTCTGATTCCATGGTCGGGTCACTTGTGTATAATTAGCAATCTTCTTGTAAAATGGGAATAAAATACCATTAGTGAAATTAGATGATATTAATTTCATTATATAAATTTTTATGTTCCCAAATATCTATATTCATTTCAATATATGTGTTATTTATTTAGTAATGTTTTAATGTTATATGGTCAGTTAATTTTAATGGCTTTGTTGGCCATCAAAAACTACTTTCATTTTATTTAATATTATGGACTTTGGTTCAATACATAATGTTAATTAATATATAATATACATATTTATGTTATTTTAAACCATTATAAGTTACTTTAAACATGATCTTATGGAGTAAATGGAAAACAAAAACTCATCTTCCCTGATTTGAGTGAACTAACATAATATAGAAAATGGATCCATTTTTTAAATAAGTGTAGAATGGAAGGGGATAAATGGAATTTATTTATATATAAATATAATATTACAATTTATATATATAAAAATGATAGTATAGTTATTATTTCAGTTGAGATAAGGTAGGTGAGGAAATAGTATAATAAGAAAATAATTTCAAAATGGTGGCATGAAAATATTACCTCTAGAAAGTCATCACCTTGAAAAAACTCTTTAAGGAACGTGAAAATGGTCTTTTGAATTATAATAGTAGCACTAAGAAAAAATGGATAGGATTGGGAAGTTAATTTTTCCAAAATTGTTCATGAAAAAAATTCATATAAAGTTTTTTTACGAAGAATTTGTGACGGGTGGTATTTGTAAGGGGATTAGAGAGTTTTTTTAATATTATGTTCATTAATTTATTAGTTTGGATGAGGAATACCAATAGTGATGAATATTATGACTATAGTAAATGGTTCATGTTAGTATAAAATACTGGGGTTTTACATCATACATCACTCAAAAATTCATTTATTTAGCATATAATGCCAAATATCGTATTTTGTTATATTTCAAAATTCAAAAAAAATTAACTATTTAAAATAAAATAACCCTAAAAAAATTTCAATGTGTAGATTAAAAAAAAGAAATCCATTTTATGAAAATAATTTTTTATATATGTGAAATTTTAATTTTAAATAAAATCTTCATTTATTTGAAAATACCAATTTTAATATTATGGTCAATTTTCATACCCTTGGAAAAACTAATTAAGGTATCATAAAATTAAATATTCATTATAATAAAATGAAATATTAATTTTTAAAAAAATATTAAAATAAACTTTATTTAAATGATAATAATTTTTATAAAAATGAAAATAAATCCTATATGTTTTACAAAAATTTAAATACTTATTTTATCATTTTAAAAAATTTATTTAATAGTATCGTGATTTAAATATGAAGTATTATCATTTGTTAAGACACCTAAATATTATTTTACATTTACTTTTGTGATTTTATTGTTCTAAAAGTCAGGTAAATATTCTTAAGGTTTTGATTACTATTCTAATGTTCATATTATTATTCCAACTATCAAATTATTATTCCCACTGTCAGAATTGTTATGACCATATGGGTTCCATGAATTATATAAATATATCATATTTCATTAATTATTAATTATATTATATTTTCTCTCAAGGTTATATATTTTCATTTTTAAAATACATATTTCATTACTAATATACTGTTTTATTTTTACAGTGTTGTTCGTGAGTGTGATTATTCTAGGAGATCAATCATATCAAAATTTTCCAATTATTTTAATCTTATTTTTTTATACCATTATAATACTCTCAATTCTTATGGAAATTCATATTTTCAAAATTTAATTTTTAAATTATTATAATAAATTTTTGTTCGTTTCATTATGTGGTGTATGCGATTTACTAAATATGACACATTTATATAATTAGAAGGCAAATTTCATTGATAAAATTTTGGCTTGTTACAGTCTGAATAAACACTGAACTTATATTATATCAGATTTGGGAGGCTTATAATACATTTATAATTATTCACATGCAGTTCTAACTTAGTAATCTCCAAGAGAGGAAGTTATGTGAACAGACTCACAAGTAAGAGTTCTACATGATTACATGTCATTGTATATTTCTCTAATTTTTTTTGAAATCATCATTAACATCTAAGATTATTATTGGTCTATATCATGAAACATGTACTTTTATTTATTTCCCAAAACCATGATGCCATATGACCGTAGTGAAGTAAGATATGTTGGAGGCATCATGATAGATATATTATTCATAAATATGTAGAGTAAGGATTTATCCAATACATGTTGATGAAAATTTATATCTCATCTATTTTATTAAAAATAGCTATCCAACTAAATTACATGTCCATGTTACATATATATATATATATATATTCATTTTAGGAATTTAAAAAAAGACATGTCAATCATATGGGTTGATGATATGTTTTGTAGCCTATTTGATGAGTTATCAAGACAAAGAAATTATATTAAATAGTGGGAATTTTTATGTGTTTGTTGTCATTACTATAATAACTTCTTCATATATGGATGCATTTACGTGTTTACAGTCATTGATATTGGACAATATTAAAAACGATCTAATGCAACCGAGGAAGATTCCCAGAGGGTCAGACACCTAGAGGTTTGATTGTTCTTATTTGGAATATATTTTTATTGAACAACTGAAATAAATTGTATTATCTTGATAAATGAATTATATTTATTCATGATATATTGATCAAAAATAATCAATCATGATTTTATTTGTGAGCTGATATTAAATAAGTGTTTATTCTCATGACTATGATATGTTATTTATCTTTTAATTGATTTTTTGGATAGATAATATTTATTATTTTTGGATTGATAAAAACTAAAGAAGGTGGACTAGTCGAGTAAGATTCCATGTAATGGAAATGATATAATAAATATTATTTGAAAAAATATTTATATAGTTATTAATATTTATATTATCTAGGAAACATGCACACCTCAAAGAAATAATAATAATTAAAATAATAATAATATTCTTATTATTGTTATTATACATCGGGCTCACAAATAATTTAGCGATTTGATAAGAGACTTTATTCTATTATCAATCCTCTAAACCAAACTGTATATATACCTAATTATCATTTTTCAGTTAATATGTGAGAATCATTATTTATGAACATCATTTCTTTTCCATAGAGAATTATCTCTAAGAATAATGTATTTTGTGTTTCTCTCGAGATGGAGTGTATTATTTTACATCGGTTATTCCTCTTAAGAATTAGATAATGATAATCAATCATTCACACATAAAATAATGTGTGGTGATCAATGAAAAGTGATGCAAGATGATATGTTACACCATGCTAGCACCCGAAGTACCATCAATGATGCTTTGATTTCAAGGATAATGTGTGTATCACTTCTAGAGGGATTCAAATTTTGATCCTACTAAAGAAACTAAGTACAAAAATAATGAAGGTTTGATCAACAAAAAAATACACCAAATAAAGTAATCAAGATATAGGTAATTTCTTATTATTAAATAAATAATAAATTTAATGTGAACGATCATCTCTTTAGTCCTCGTAATATTTTAATATATTTTTGTTGTATATAATCATGATACATGTCATTTTTAATCATATTCATATGACTTATTTATCATATTAAATGAAAAAAAACCATAGGGAATGGAATTGAATAGTTTCTGATGCACCTGAAACTTTGAGAACCAACCCAAAATTTCACAAAATATTCCAAAAACTCTGAATTTTATACACTTAATTCCAAAAATTAAATAAAAGTATAAAGCTAAGTTATATATTGATAATGGTATTCCTACAACTATCTATTCTATTATTCATTCTATTATAATAAAGTAATAAATTTTCCTCATTAATGAAAATATTGGGACATTAATTGTACATAAAGGATTCTCAAAATCATGTCTCCTATTAAATATAATTGTTCCTCCAAATCATGAAAACCAATTAAATATCCCATTGTGAGAAATGCTCTCATGAATATCAATAATTCAAAGTATTTCTTCAATAAAAATAAAATTTATTTCTATATTTTTCTAGACCCAAGATGGTAATACATTATAATTTCATAATTGACAGATACAAAATACATTATGGATGAAACTGTGATGATAAATCAAATGATATTTCACTTCATTAAAATTTTCAAAGATATCAAATAGTATCACTTAACAAGTGATAAATTTAAATACTTACCAAGTCATTGGTTCCTCAACTAATGTGAAAACTAGAGAAAGTAAATATCATCAATAAAAAATTTCAAGAAAAATTTATGATGATTCACATATGATTTATTTTGGATATGAGTCGTATATATTTACTTTTTTATCAATAGTATATTCTCTATAGTCCCATTTATGTTAATTAGTCATAACACCCCATTTTCAACCATCGGGTCCAAGCTAGAGTCTCACATGATCTTATTGTGCCTCCCCATACAAAAAAATAATTCTAACTATCAGTGAAGATCAATGTTCACTAGTGGGGAGACTATACCCACAATATCATGTCATCAAGAAAATAATAATAATTTTAAATATAATAAATAATCAGAGTAGTCATGAGGAAATAGAAATATGGTGTACAAGTAATGCCATAGATAACAGGATCCCAAAGTGGTAAGACAAACCAAGAAAAATGAAAATGAGTAAATAATTAATTCAAAAGAGGGTCCTCCGAAATATATCCTACTCTGAAACAATCTTTGTACTCATATGATGTGGTGTCTACCATAGGGCACTTTCACATCACCAGGCCTCTATTCCCGAAATCTATAAGTTCATTGAAATTCCCCATTATGGTGTGAGTACAAGACTTGGTTGGACACCACCAATCTATCCTTTATATAATTATAGATATATATAATAGTTTTGGTAATGATATAATTAAATTCTCAAATAAATATAAAATTATACATGTACTGAGTCATATGGTGCTGACTAAGCTACCAAAAATCCCAACCCCACCAATTTTCTCTTTGATGGTAATAATTTCAAATAAGTCAAACATGCACCACCTTCCAAGAAACATAGCTCACCCAACCAAGACTATGGTCTCCATCAAGAATGTTTCATGTTAAACCATATATATCCTTGGTCGAATATCATTTTAAACACACATTGATTAATTTTGTAGGAATCTCATTCCAATATATTTCATTCATTGTCTAATGAACATCCCTCTATAGGGATATCCATTCTTATCTTAAGGATGTTTGGATGATGTCATGTTTGTTAACAGGCCACTTATTTTCATCCCTTTATAGGGATATCCATGCCTACATTTAAGGATGTATGGATTTTATCACACCAACCTCAATCCTCCACCTGATCTTCTTCATACCTGAAAGTTAGTTCCATGGGATATTCAATAATAAAAGAAATACATGTCATAGAAATGAATAATATGACCAACCAGAATCAAACCACTGGAGCCACACATAATCACATTTTCAAAATGAAGAAATCATCATGGCCACTCATGCACCCATATACAACTCATCACAAGAATGGTTTAATTAATCATAAAAAACATATTATGCCAACATCATATACATAAACCAATATGGTAAGGAACTTTCTACCTCACGATTGTCAACATAAAAATCAATGCTTGTTGATGTTTTTGTCATCGAAACCATATTTTCACACCAGTCAGAAAATGATCACCCACCAAGGACTCCTAGAACTTATTCAAATCCCACATAATAAGGGTTATATTGTAAATTGAGGATAATTAATCCAAATGTTATTACGAATTATTGCATGAGGTTGATCTCCAGAATACTTCATGTTCAATTAGATGGTATTCTTGATATCTAGAAGGCTCCATAGTATATTGAGGGAACTACATCATAGAGGTGTATGGAAAATCAGTGTCATGTTGTAGAGGGTACGAATATGGGGAAATTTTTCATTGTGAGGAATCATCAAGGAACATGTCGAATGGTTGTGGAATTCTAACTGACCAACACAGCTCATAACATGGTACCACAGTATAGAATTCACTAGAAAATAGCCTCTTTCGTGAAAAGAGGAATAATTGGGAATAGATTTTCCTCTAAATCCCTTTGGAGATCTATATTGATGTTGAAAAATGAGTAATATTGAGGTATTTAAAGGTTTCTTCCACTCATAAAAGCCCTTGTTTAAGTCTCATGAATTACTCTTTTAAATTTTAAAATTTCTTCCCTGAATCAATTCAAAAATGGACCAATTCAATCCATAACTCCCAGTGAATAATGGTTGGATGAATGGTTGTACCATCGATCTGAAACTAACATGAATCATGATGTTAGAGAGTGGTCTAAGACACCCTCTCATAGTATCCAAAAACAACCCTCCATGGAAAATTCTATGTTTTGACCTCTATTTAATATAATCACTACAATGTAGCCCCTTAATTTGCAATGTAGCCTCACCTCCACACTAGGGTTTCAACGTAGCCTTGTATACCATGGTGTATCGCCAACCATTTGGGCTACAAAGGCTACCAAAAGTACATAAATGATCCCTCAATATACTCAAATTCTAAAATAATTTACCCATCATGCATTAAAACAAAAAAAAAGTTGGGAGAAGGGAAACACAGATTTTTCATTGATGAAACAAAACTTTTAGGGCCTTACAATATCATCACCCACTTAAAGACTTATCATATCCAAGAAGCATATTTAGGGTTCCCATTCATAACAATTAGGCCTTTAAGATCAAACATCATCATACCACTCATAGGTCTCCTCTTGGATACATCCATAAAACTATCGAATCCAGATGATCGGTACTATAATCCATTTGAAGTCTTTATCACTCCGATCTAAAATCCAAATTAGATTCCCATAATAAGACTCATCAGGTTCCAATTCAATATATTTTTAGTATTTAACTTGTGCAAGATCGATAATGTACCTTATAATATGTGAAATATTGAAAACAACATGCATGACATGATAACATATAGAAATTTTGAGTCGTTATGATTTTTTCTCAACCCTCTCGATGATCTAGAAGGTTCTAAAGGACTTGGTTCTAGATTTCCTTACTTCATTAAACATTGGTGACCTAAAGAAGGATTCACTCTCAAGAAAACCCAATCACCCACTGAAAACTTCAATGGTCTCCTCCTACAATGGGAAAATGATCTATGCCTACATTGAATAGTAATAAACCTCTTCTAAATTAGATACACTCTCTCAGAGGTCTCCCAAAGAGAACTAGGCATTTTAACTTCAACCTCACCAACTTCATGCCAAAAAATTTAGTGAATTACATAGACACTCATACATAGCCTCATATGGTTCCATCAGAATAAAATCCTAGTAAATATTTTTTTATATGAACTCAACCAATGATAGATAGTTATCCAATTATATACAGATGTCTAGAATGAAATCTTGAATAATGTCATTCAATATACATATAGCCCTCTATGATAATTCTCTAATCTGAATATGAAACACCGTTCTCAATCATAGCTATGTACTAAGTGATTTATTCACGCCTTTTAAATATTGTGATGAAAATAGTGTCTCTATATATGAAAAAATGCTTAAAAATACTTGATATAAGCATATGATATCATAGAAATAAATCATTCCATGGTCATCCACTATGTGAGTCTCTTTATCAGTAAAAGCTGTCCAAAATTCATATTTTTATAGAAAATTTCCCATATGGAAACACAACTCCCCATGGTCCTACATAACCCCATCAGGAATTCCATCATGATGTCCTCCCATTTCTAGATAGTATATTTAAGTGGCTATAGAAAACCACAAGAATTTTTATTCTCATCCATCACCCTCTATTAGGTATGGCATTGAGAGATTAATAGTACAATGTCCCTCTTCATCCTTGGATACTAGAACTATTTTTTGAAGTCATGGTGTATCTTTTTAACACCTAGATATACTATTCATCTAGATATATGGTAATCCCTCACTATCTACTCTCTAATGTGTGTAGGGATTACTAATCATCCATTAATGATGATATCATCTTCATTGTTAAATGTCTACCTGGGTATCAGATCACCTCCAGCAGGTTCTTACCTCATCACAACACACATTGGGTTTGTATCTTTTCAATATTTTACCTGGTCTAACAGAGAAGATGTGACCATTAAGGGAGAAAAATTCATGGATCTATGATCCTCTTAATATTCTATACTCTAATTGGCCAACAATCTCATCAAGAACCACTTCTCCCATTAAATATTCTCACCAATTTCCTACTCAACCTATATATTATGTATAAGATAATTTATAAAAAGATTACCTTTTCTACGTACATAATCCATATAAATGTATAACTTTTGTAGATACTCCTCCCAATGCCCCTTGACTAGATTTATATTCTTCTATATGAAGATATTGTAAAGACTATTATGTTTAGTGAACAAAACAAACTTCTCACCGAGGAGATAAGATCACCAACACTTTATATCATGGACCAATTCTACCAATTATGAATCATGAGTGGGTTATTTTAGCTTGTGGGGTCATAGATAGAGAGACCCATCAGCTACCACCTTCTCTCTCTGCATGAGTATTACTGCTAGAGCTTTTCATCATGCATCACAGTAAATTGCATAGATCATCCCAAATTTAAGAACATTCAAAAGAGGAACTACAATTAAACACATATCAAACTCATGAAAAACATCTTCACACTTTCATGATCTCTATAACTTCACTCCCTTATTTTTTAGTGTGCTCTTGGGTGCTGATAATCAGGAGAATTCATGAATAAAGTGTTGGTAATATCCTTCTAGGGCCCAAAATCTCCTTATCTCTAACACATTTCATGGATGTTTCCCAGAAATAATTTCCTACACTTTCTATGGGAACTTAGATATAACTATCTCTCAGACCACATGCCCCAAGAATCTCATCTCTCATATCCAAAAGTCACACGTTGAATGCTTGGCATAAATCCAATGGCATTAAAGCATACTCAAGACTATCTCGAGGTGTCTCCCATGATGCTCTAGTTCTTATGAGTAGATGATAATGTCGTAAAAAATTTCAATGATTAATGTAACACCTTGATTTTTTATGGACCTTTTTTGGAAATAACCTGATATTTTAGAATGGGTAAAAATCCCAACCCTGTTTGAATTTTTGACTGGTTTCTAAGAAAACTGTGAAAATCTGGGAAGTTTTGGAAATTTCCAGACTACACGTCGTGTACTCTAAAGTAAAAACCATGTATGGGTTAGGTGTGCACCGACTATATTCTCACTGAGTAAATGTCGTGTGATGGGCGTGTAATAATTTTATACTACATGGCATGTAACATTGCTCGACACATCGTGTATCCTACTTTCTATGTAACAGCTGATTTCTAGCCGTGTGTTGACCCGTGTGGTGCATCCAAGCCGTGTGGCTACATTCTCTTAAGTCAATGATCAAACAAGGCCACTACACGGCGTGTAGTCGTTAATACACACCATGTTATTTTATTTTTATTCGCTTAAAAGAAATAGCATCATTCATAATTTTGTGAAACGCCTTATTCTTCCCCATCTTCAAAATAGGTCCATTCGGAAAACCTGAATTATATACCTTCCCTAGGAATCTTCAATCAGAGTCTATTCTTCAATTTGATAGTGGTTGTGGAATCGCAATAGCAAGGATAAACCCACGCACCTATTCCATTCTTGATCCATTGCCTCAAATGTCTTAGTTTAAATCTGAGTGGAATTGCTAGGATTTTATGGAAATGTATATCTACAAATATTGGCTTTGAATTGGATCTCGATATAGAATGTGCCTACGTATAAGAATCTCATGTAAGTGGTTCATACCTCTTTTTTTGTCTTTTTATACTTTTGGGTGGTGAGACCATTTGAACGTTTTTGGGTATTTTAGTGTGACCCTATTTTATCTTCTATTAACTGTTTAATTGTTTAATTGACCTATGGGATGCCTTTGGGTATGCCCCATTACCTTCTTTTCCTATGCGGGGTTGGGCGAGTGGTCATTTCTCATCAGGGAATTTTAACTGGGGGATTCCAAAATAGTTATAGTTTAATTGTATTATTTTAAACTATTTAGTTTAGTTTATTAAACCATTTTATGAATTTTTAGAGGCTTTAATGACCTCTCTGTTGGTTTGGGACATCACCTATTTAGTTCATTTCAACTATTTAGTTTGTTTTTATTCTTTAAAAGTGAATCTTTTGAGTATATATGTAATTGCTGAATTGAATATGCTGGAACCTTTCTATTGTGTTGGGCATGGCCTGGATATTCTTGAGTGATTTTGATCACTGGTTGGGCTTGGTTCGGGTTACATTGGGTTGTTCTGACCATGGTATTGGGTGTCATGGACATCGGCTTGAGGCAGTGTGACTGTCAAGTTGGGAATGACCTGGGTTACTTGGATAGCAAGGCCATTGGACATTAGCAGCATAGTTTTAGAGGCATGAGGTGTTAGAGAGTTTGTTGCTTGGGTACTTACATTGGTTATTTCCACCCACCCAGAACTTTGAGTAATGTGCACACAAATAGACTCCGTGATGAGGTGGTTTTGACAACTTGTGTGGGTAGAGGCCCCCATTGGTTGTGGTTTAGGTACTATTGGTATGGGGGTGCTTTCTGTAGTAATCCATGTGGAAGGTGAGGAGAATTCAGGAGATAGCGTTGAGGCTATCGGTTTGGGGGTAGAGGCTCGCCATTATTTGAGGGAAGAAAACATTGTCCCTCTGGTTACTATATTTGAGGGCAGATATCACTGTCCCTCCGGTTAAATTTTGAGGACATGCATCACTATTTCTATGAGCTAATATTTCTTGGGTGTTCCTTCAGGAAGTCATTACTTGATACAGGTGGTGTCGACGAGAACATGGTTCCAGGTTACATGACAGAGATTCCAGCGTTGGTCGAAGCATGTGACACTTCATGGTGTCTATTGAGCACTGGTGGAGTTTGTGTTTGTTTTTGTGAATCATATTGTATAACGTTTTCCTTTTAATTGCATTCCTACTTAAACACTTATATTAGGTATGAAATGTTGGGTGGCATCCTGTTGAGAGTCGTCTCACACCCTACACGGGCCCTTCGGGATGAATGTAGACATTATGGAATTTTGTGCTGGAAAGAGGTCAGCTTCAGGAGATGGACTGCTTTTGTTGTTGTATGGAGATGGTTGGACCTTGAGGTATTTCCTAGATGGAGTTTACTTTGTTTTTCTTTCTTTTCTATATTATTATGCTTACCTTGTTATTGTAGCTACATTTGGTTTTTCCATTCGATCCTTTTTTATATTTACTTGTTATATATTCATTATTGGTTGTTTAGTAGTAGTTAAAAGTGGTGTTCATAAAGTTTTAATGTTTATCTTCCGTTGTTGTTGTTTATATTTATTGTTACTGCTGTTTATCGATATTAAATGTGCTTCTGCTCCATGTGTCTAGTTCGAGTCTACTGTGTTGTTTATTCCACTCGATATTTATTATTACACTGAGACCAGTACCATTATTATTCTCCGAGATGGAATAGCCTCCCCACTATACCTATAAGACCCTCGCTACTTGTGTACATCCTTTGACATTTGGGGAGGTGTGCCTAAGGTAGTAACACCCGTTTAGAACTATTCATGTTTTTTTCGAGTCTCGGTCATTAAAAAGTGGTATCAGATGAGTTTTTGATAGGGATTTAGTAGCAGAGTTTTATAGGATACAAATGGGATTTAGGTTTCTCTTTTTATTTTTTCCGGTATTACTATTTGGGATTTGGTAGACTAGAGATATGTTGTGACTGGAACTAGGTTTATAGCTTGTACCTGGGTTCCTGTAGCCCTGGGTACGAGGGATGGACCAAGTTTCCATGGGTGGGAATTCCTATTTTCTTTTTCTCAGATTATAGTTTATATGATTTCCACCTCAGTGGATCACTTGGTGTGTGATGTTATTAATTGTGATATGTGACCCTTGACCCGATGTGGTATTGGCGAATTGGACCTTGGCCTAGTATGGAAAGGCTGTTTATTTGGCCTTTGATAGGCACATTTTTAGGGTATTTTGATTTCATATTGAACGTATGCTTTTTGAAGTGATAATTCCTTGTGAATAATATCAAATTTCCATGCTTTGTATGCTTTGAAATGTGAATAGGTGAAATTCCTGATAAAATATCTTGTTTATTTCAATGTGGTATTCCATGATTTATATATTTGTATAATTTTCATGTGGGAGGGTATTTGGGTCTGGCTCTTATAAGAGCAGGTAGGTCATATAGTTGAGGTGATTTTGATCACTATGATTGGGCGACTCAGTCGTCGGTTTGAGGCAACGTTGGTTGTCAGGACGGGCATGGCCTGAGGTACTTTTGATACTTGGATTTTTTGATGGTGGGTAAGGAGTCCATGAGGTCGGGATGCCATGGGCATGAGTTTTGATAGGGGAGAGTAAGGGTAGTAGTTTTATGCTGCCGCTTTAATGATTTCCTTATCAGCATTGAATATATATTGTTATATATATATATATGGGTTGTCTGCCCATTTATGGTATTCACTGGGTTCCTTTTAGTCAACTTAGATAGAGCATCAGGTTGGAGATGGTACAGTGTTGGAGAAGTAGGGTCCGGTTCAGAATCTGGTGCTGGCTGTCCATGAGCTGTAGGTAGAGGAACATGTCCAGAATCCAGTGCAGGAAGAACAACAATAGGGTTTGGCTATGTTCGTACCATGGATCGATGAGAAGCTCTGACCTAGCCTAGTACATATCTTGCAGGGGATTGACTAAGGTGCATAGGGTATAAATCCATCTATGGCATATCTGACGCGGGAGTTCTAGTCGTAGAACCCTCCGCTCTTTCAAGGTGAGGGTGGTCCACAGGTGGCTGAGAACTAGATAGAGAGCATGCATATTTTCTTTGAGAAACTCGAGATGCCTCTAGGGCGGAGGGTCAAGCTGGTGACGTATATTCTATGAGGACAGGGAAAGCGTTGGTGGGATGTGTAGGTTCAGGCTCGCAGGCATGAGGGACTAGCATGGAATGACTTCGAGGATAGGTTTTTTGAGAACTTTTATCCAGAGACACTGAGGTAAGAGAGACCTCAGTAGTTCTTGAGCCTTATGTAGGGAGACATGTCTGTCATAGAATACACAGCTACTTCCACAGAGCTATCTCGCCTTGCACCCTAGTATGGTATGTGATGAGTCAGCAAGGGTGAGGTGATTCGGGGATGGATTACGACACGCCATTCAGATCCAGTTAAATATCTTCATGTTGTGTTTGTTCTTAGAGGTGGTAAATCAGGCACTAATAGTGGAAGGAAACAAGAGGGATAGGCCCCAGGTTGGCCAGATGACAGATTCAGGTGATGGTTCAGATTACAAGAAGCGAGGATGGGATGAGTTCCAGCAGGGCAGTCAGGCCAAGAACTCAGCTAGACCACCATGTAGCAGTTCTTCGGTGATTTTCTTTTATTGTGGATATCCAGGACATGTTCAGACTCAGTTTGATAGGCCTCCAAAGGAGTTATGGGCAAGTTGATAGGTTGGGCATCTTGAGAGGTTCTGCAGGCAGCATTGTCAGACAGCCGGTAAGCAGGGACCAGGAATGATGGTGGCATCTGGATTTGGTTCAGGTTTGGTACCATGAGAGAGTAACTGAGTATCATCTACATGTGGAGGATGTGACAGTGATAGTGGGACCCATCTAAGGGGCTAGTGGTCAGTGGCTAGAGCAGTACCATAGGGAGGTTAGGCATCAGGTAGTCATACTTTAGGCTGGGTGCATGTCATAGAGCTGTTAGGGGTTGACCAGGCTAGTGAGACGATGAAAGTTAAAGGTACACTATGAGTGTGGCTGTGAATTTCTTATTTTATTTTGGCATGACTTGTTGATTCATGTCCTTTTTGAATGCATGAGGTGAACAGTATTTATGTGGACTTACTAGATGATGGTTTGTGGGATTGTCTCTATATCGACTGTGTCATATATTTATATATATGTATGAGATGTGTGGAATCGTGGCATCAAGGATGCAGTTTACCTGAGATGTCATGTCATCGGGGCATATAGGATGTAGGTTAGTTATGGTTCTAGTCCCCAGGTTTGTTTTGATCATCCATGGGATGTAGGACCTCATGGAGGCGGACACCAATGCGATGTGGGATATGTTGGGTGTTGGAAACGACACAAGAGCACCAATGAGTCGTAGGGGTGACGATGTGTCATGAGATAACCATGATTCTGAAAAAAGGTTAGTAAACCATTTCTTTGTTGAGTTTTGTAGGGTTGAGACCTAATTAGGAAATTCCTAAGGTGGGGAACCCCTTAACGAATTTTACGAAACCTCTAAGACTGGGAGAGTCCGGGTTACTTTGATCGGGGTGGTATGTTCGGTGTCATCTATTAGTTTTGTTTGAGAGCTCAGGGGTGATCTTT
The DNA here is from genome assembly GCA_963277665.1 of Viscum album. Taxonomy (NCBI): domain Eukaryota; kingdom Viridiplantae; phylum Streptophyta; class Magnoliopsida; order Santalales; family Viscaceae; genus Viscum; species Viscum album. The sequence goes on along the minus strand of OY728121.1, from coordinate 1,396,910,953 downwards.
GTTAAGGTGGGGACATTGTAAGAAAATTGGATTTTAAAACGGATCAAAATCCCGACCTTTTTTGAATTTATGAATTCTTTCTGAGAAAACTTCGAAAATCTGGGATGTTCTGGAAATTTCAAGACTACACACAATGTACTCTAAAGTACATTCCATGTATGGTTTAGGCGTGTACCGGCAGTGTGCTCTCTAAGTACATGTCATGTGATGGCCGTGTAGGAATTTCCTACTACATAGCATGTAGGTTTTCTCGACACGATGTGTATCATACATTCTATGTACTAGCTGAGTTCTAGTCGTGTGTCGACCCGTGTGGAACATCCAAGCTGTGTGGCTACCTCCACTTAAGTTGGAGTACCGACAAGGCCACTACATGGTGTGCAGTCCTTAGTACACACCGTGTAATGTTATTTTTATTATCTTAAATGAATGAGTGTCACATCTAATTTTGGTAAATTCCTTCTTCTTAACCAACATCGGTAAAAGTCAATTCCGAAATCCCAAAGTATATACCATGCCCTAGAATCTTCAACTGGAGTCCAATATTCAATCCGTTGGTGGCTGTGGGATTGCAACAGCAAGGCTAAACCCATGCACCTTGTTCTGTTCTTGATCCTTTACCTCACATGATGTAGTTTACATCCGAGCGGAATTTCCGGGATTTGACAGAAACATAGATATATGATGATCATCATCGAATTGGATCTCGATATCGGATGTACCAATATCTATGGGTCTCAATTAGGTGGTTCATACCTCTTTTGTGTTTTCAAAGACTTTTGGGTGGTGCAACCTTTTGCGCATTTTTGGGTATTTGAGTGTGACCCTGTTTTATCTGTTATTGCCTATTTAATTGTTTAATTGACCTATGGGATGCCTTTGGGTATGCCATGTTACCTGTTTTTCTTGAGCAGGTTCGGGCGAGTGGTTGTTTCTCATCGGTGAATTTTAGCCGGGGGATTCCAAAATGGTTATAGTTGAATTGTATTATTTTAAACTGTTGAGTTTAGGTTATTAAACCTTAATATGAATTATTAGAGGCTTTAAAGACCTCTGTGTTGGTATGGGATAATCCTTGGTCAGTGCATTTCAACTGTTTAGTTTGTTTTTCATGTTTAAAAGTGAATACTTTGAGTATATATGTAACTAATAAATTTCATATGATTAAACCATTGTGATTGTATTGGGTGTCACTCGGATATTATTGGGTGATGTTGATCATATGTTGGCCTTGGAAAAGGTTACATTGGGTGGTTCTGACCATGGTATTGGGCATCATAGACATTGGCTTGAGGTAGTGTGACTGTCAGTTTGGGCATGATTTAGGTTACAGAGATGGAAAGGTCATCTCACTTGAGCGGCATGGTCATAGGGTCATGATGTGTTGGAGAGGTTGTGTCTTGGGAACTTACTTTGGTGATTACTTCTCACTCGTAACTTTGATTAGTGTGTATAGAGAGAGATTTCTTGATGAGGTTGTTTTTACCACTCATGTGGGTAGAGGCCCCCATTATTTGTGGTTTAGGTACTAATGGTTTTGGTGTCCTTTCCATAGGAATCTAAGTGGATTGCAAGGAGCCTTCAGGGTAGAGCGTTGAGGCTATCGGGTTGGAGAATAGGCTCTCCATTATTTGAGAACAGACAATGATGTACCTATAGTTACTTTATTTGAGGGTAGATATCACTGTCCCTCTGTATACCTTTTTGAGGATAGGAATCGTTGTTCCTCTGAGCTACTATTTCATGGGATTTCCTTTGGGACCTTGGTACTTGAGACATGGGGTATCAGGGCACACATGGTGCTGAGTTACATGAAAGAGATTCCAGTATTGATCGAAGTAGGTGACACACCCTGGTGGCTTCTGAGCACCAATGGATTTTGTGTTTGTTTATGTGAATCATAATTTTTATTGTTTTTCTTTTAATTGAATGCATGCTTAAACAATTATATTAGGTACACAATGTTGGGTGGTATACTACTAAGATTTGTGGCACACCCTACACGGGCTGTTCAGGATGCGTTCAGACTTTATGGAATTACGTGTAGGAAAGAGGTCAACCTCTGAAGCTTGACTTCTTTTGATGTTTCATGGAAATGATATGGACCTTGAGTTCTTGCCTATCTAGAGTTAACTTTTTTCTTTTTTTTCCAATATCATTATTTCCACCATATTATTTTAGCTATAATTGGCTATCCATTGGCGCTTTCTATATGTTGACTTGCTATAGATGCATGATTGGTTGTTTAGTAGTAGTTACAAGTGGTTTTCATCATGTTGTTCTATTTAATTTCCACTATTATTATTTATATTTATTGTTTCCACAATTTATCAATATTTAAAGTGATTATGCTGTACAGGTCTGGTTCGAGTCTTCTAAGTCATTTATTTCACTGCATATTTATTATTACACTCAGACCAGTACCATTATTATCCTCTGAGAGGGTATAGACTCCCCACTATACCTATAATACCCTCACTTCTAGTCAGAAACCTATGGAATTCGAGGAGGTGTGCCTCATGTAGTAACCCCGGACCCATTTAGCACTGTTCGGGAGGCTTTTCAGGTCCGGGTCGTTACATTTTTCTCTAATAAATTAAATTTTCATTTATTTTTTGCGATACACTAAGTCAAAAATCCATTCGATAGGACACTGACTTGGCCTAAGTTACACAGATCCAACTCAAAATATGATACACTAAACATTAACTTGGCATACAATACATGAAACACCAACTTGGCATATGTTTCAAGAAACACTAACTTGGCATAGGTTTCATGCAACATCGATGTTTTTATGAATCATCATTTTATTGTTATAATTATTTAAATGAAATCATGATAACCTAGACATTAAAATTAGTTATATGAATAGTAATAACTATATTGAAAATATTATTTATAATTTTTTGATATAAGTAAAACATTTTTATAATGAAAGATATGGTTTGTCTTAAAGAACTTATATATTTAAAAATACTAGTTTCTCGAATGAACTGCTTTTAATGTCCTTCTGTGAAAAATAATAAAATTTCTTTTAGATGCACTTAGAAATTTAATTTGACAAAAATAATGTTATCTTTGTATTTTTAATGTCTAAATTATCTTAGGGATAATTTTTTGGGATTTTTCTAAGAAAAATCATTTTTTAATGAATAGTGAAAATTGTCGGATTCTAATTCCAAAAGGTTTTGTCGTTTAATTTATTTATAAGGGTAAATTATATTTTAATCTGGTTTAATATTTTAATTAGATTATATTTTTATCAATTAATCTAATTTATGTTATTGGAACTAATTTCAAATTGAAATTGGATATAAAATCATAGCAAACTTTTGATCATTTTTACTTTAAAACACCACATTTTGAACCTGACTGTGGGATAAATTTTAAATCAATTTTCACCACTTATCTATTAGGTTTTGGAAAAATTGATTACATATTTTTCATCTTCATAATTTATAATTTATAATAATGAGAACTTAGTTTTTTATGGAAAGTATTAGTGAAATTGATTAAAATTAATTACATCAATTAACATTAAATGAAACTTAATAAGGGACTAAACCATAACCTTAATGCCCAAAAAGACCAATAAAAATGTCTAAAATCTATTTAATGGAAATATTTATACCCTATCATACCATTTATCATATTTTTATTTCTATTGGATCCACTTTGAACATGAAAAACCTGGTTGGAATTCTCTCTTCAAATATTTACAAGAGTGCCACTCTTACTTCCCTATAAAAGGAAATCACTTATCACTGTTCTTCACACCTATAAAACCACTTTGGTTCGGCCAATATTTTCCCAAAAAAATTCCCAAAATCCCTACATTCCTCCTTAAAGCCTCCATTTGGGTAGAAATTCATTCGAGGAAGCCTTTTGGCAGAGACTAAAAGGAGTTACCCGATTAAGAGGTAATGCCTTCTCTTAAGATGCTTTCTTTCATTTTTCTTCTCCACCCCTGTTCTATATTTATTCGATGATTGTATAAAGAACCTGTATAATAAATATACAATTATGTTTTTATGACATGGTTTCAACCTACACTTACAGACACCATCATCTAATGGCTAACAAACATACTGTTTAAGTATACGACATACTACCACCTCAGTAAATGATGATTGTTAATTTTTCTTTTACTAACTCTCATGGTGGATATTATGATGGAAATTATTTTTTATATAGGTTATATATTATATTTATTATTCCCTTGAGATTATTTATTCCTTTTACAAAACATATCTTTTTTACTTTCTATTTGGTGTAAACATAATAAATTCATATAATGTAGTGTGGACTACCATCCCCTCAAAGCGATGTGATACATTCACTCACTAAATTGAATGTATTAGGGATGATTTTAGTGAAATTATATTATATATATAACATTAAAATTATAATTTATGGATATTATATACATATATACTTATATTTCTTTTTATCTTTCTTTCAGTATGACAATAAAAATGGAAACAACGTTCATGCGTATGTACGACTTACCATATCCATTAATAGTTTATTCCATTTAATAATTTTATATTATAGAGATTATTATAATAAAAATATAATTAATATAAATAATATATATATTATTATTTAAATTCTGGAATCTTGATATAAGTATAAGTACCGATGATATAACAAATTAAGACACATGTGAAGAATAAAGAGAATATTATCAGAAGTGAAACCTTAATGTTAGATGGTTAACAAGTGGGTAATATAAGGTCATAATAAAACCATATATGGTAATATATATAATAATATTTTTCTTTAAAATATTTATAATAATTTTAAATTTATTATACAGGTGGTTTGAATGGGTATGATGAGATTCAACACAGTAGATAAGGGGATTTCCTCTCACGTTTTATTTCCCTAAGATACATGATTTATTCACCTCCCATTCCTTTTGTATTGTGTATATACACCCATGTATGTATTAAAATATAATTTACTTAATGTTATGGGTATTTACATATCGATTCTATAATATTTATTTCATGGGTTTTATGATTCAAAAGTTACCCAATCATTAACATAGTTTTGTCTCAGTTTTCCTTCTTTGATACTCATGTTTTGTTATGCACATAAATTAATTTTGAGGTATATATAATTAAATTTTACATGTTATATCACAAATATCATAATTTTCATGATATCTTATGCTTCATGTAATTTCATATTCTTACATGGAGGGTATGATCCCAATTTACCAAGTGGTAAGAGTTTATTGAAACAACCACATTGATTTTTGAGAATCTTAATGACTGTGGTTATTTGATAAAATATTCTTATCCATCTCTCAAGAAAACTCATAAATTTTATTATCATATATTTATAAATTATATCCTCATGTATTAGTACCATTTTCCACACTTTATTACTTAACATAAGGGTTCTAAGTAAAATATGACTATCTCTCTCTTCGGTTAGAAATATATTATTTTTGAAAACCATGTTTCCAAAAATGTTTTCAAATGGTATTTGAAGCCCATTTTCATGGAAAATTTTTTTTAAAAAAGTTTATGATTTTAAATTCTTCTTTTCTAAATTTTCAAATATATTTTCAATGAATTGTTTTTTCAAAAATATGTTATATTTTAAAAAAAAAATCGATGGAGATATTATATTTTAATCAAGAAATTTTTTTAAAAGATCTTTCAAAATTGTTTCCAATATAAGATAATATACATTGGAGTTAGTTATGACTTTATAAAAAAATTATTCAATGTTTTCATTCATATTATTTCTCTGAATGGATTATGTTTTGATGGCATGATTTTTATGAAACCTCTTTCTATTTCACGAGTCTTATGATTTTGAAACTCAATTCTTTTCATGGGTTGTGTTTATGATGATTTTATAATGATACTTATATATTAACATAGGTTATGAGGTGATTTCATGTTTATAATACGAGTTAATTAAATGGGTTATGATATGGTTTTTTATGATCATGTGTCACATGTATGTATGATTTCACTATTACATGGGTGGGACATATATCTTCCTCCAATGAATTGGATAATGATTTATATCTCATGAGATAGACATAGTTGGAATTAGAAATTAATTAGGTTCAGTATTATAGGGCAAGAATGGGGAGTGAACTCGATTTAGTAATATTAGTCTAGAACGGGGTGTGAACCCATCTCAATAAAGGACATTTTTTCCCAAATATGGCCTTAGTAGCGATGCATTGACTACTATGTAAATCATTATATATTTTTATGTCTTTTCCATAATTCCTTGTTTTATTACAATTTTATTCATTCATGGCTCATGTTCTCTATTTCCTTATGATTTATTTCTTATGAACTTCCAAGATTGATATCACGATTTATATATATGATATTTGATATGTAGGGTATAAACTTCTATTTTCATGATCATGCTATCATACCCTTATGCTTATGATTATGCTTACATAACACCCTTCTTACCATTACAAATCATTTAAGTTCAATCATTTTTATATTTACTTCCCCAAGTTATGAAGATATTCATTATGTTTGATGTGTCTAAGAATGGTACTAATCTAGAAGAAGCTATTAGGAGATAATATATCTCACTATTGTATAAATGTTTAGGTTTCCATGTTTCCCATGGCACTAGACTAGTACGGTCTTTCAGCGTCTTCTCGTAAAATGATTTAAATATTTCGTAAAATTTATGTCATTTTGTTTTATGAAAATTGTGGGTAACTATATTTTGTATCAGATAAATAGTTTAGTTAAACTTTTAAAGATAGGATGAGAAAACCATAGTGATAACCTTAAAGAAATGTCTAGAGATAAGTCTAAGGATAAGGAAAATTATAGGAAAATGTCATGGAATTTTGTTAAATGATAGGGTGAGTGGGGTCCAAGAAATACCTCCATGTAGGGATACTATAAGTGGATGTGGATCTAGAATATATATACCTAGGGGTAGCAACTCTGATAATATTTTTCGATCTTGACTAGGTTTAATCAGGTACACAATAATATACCTTGCTATACACCTGGATTAACACTCCCGGTAGATATGGATTGTGAATTCAAAAACACTTCATGAAAAATCAATAGGGATTTAAATTGATGTTTTCTATGAATAACCAATGATAAAACTTAGGTTTTATAGATTAAGAAATGTGTCAAAATTTAGACATCCTATCAGTGACTTTTCATGATTATGTAGTTCATCATTATGATGAGTGTTTCTTACTATTTTCTTTTTGTTTTTAGTAAATGGTTGAAACCTGAAGGAATATCATTAAAAGTTTTTGTGATGGAAAAAGTAAATATTTTACTCCAAAGAAATAGAATTATAAGGAATCTAGAATGAAAAACCTCATTTCTATCCTCACAAAGCTTTCTCAAGATATGAATCATGGTTGACTTCCAAATGATCAGAGGAGGTAACAACACTCTATTGATTCCTTCACGATGAGACATACACCGTCTTCCAGAGGGTATTTTGATCCACTTATTTCTAAAAAATGGATCAGTACTACTAAAAAAATATTTTCCATTTTCTAGTGTTTGGATCATGAGAAAGTCATTCTGGTTGTCTATCAATTAGAATGTGAATCATACTAGTGGTTGAATCTAATCAAGAAGGTAGAAATATGAGATTGAATCCATGGATTGGGATGAGTTGAAGAACATATTTTTTAATAATTACATTCCTTGGATTCACTATACCATGATAGGTAAAGAGTTCCTTGAGTTAAAGCAAAGGGATGATTAATATGTTGGTACCTATGAGGCTAATTTCATGGGACTTGTATGGTACACTTTAGGAATTATCATCAAACTTTAAATTAATGTTGATAAGTTCATCAGTTACTTAAATCCAAGCCTTATTAGGGCATTTTCCGTAATATACATTATAATCTATGAAGAGATTTTGCGTTGTGTAATCTAGGCTAAAATAAGGGCTGTAGTCACATATCAATCTCAAGGTTTTTAAAATAAGGGGATTATGGGGTTTAAAGGAAAATATAAAAACCATGAAGATAAGAATATGATCTTCCCTTTATGATCTAAGTGTAGTAATACACATTAAGGAATTTTTCTTAAGGGGTCTATTAAATGTTTTATGTGTGTAAAGGAAGGTAAACGAGAAATTGATTGTCAAAATTATGTGAAGAAGTTAGCTCAAAATGATAATGGAGAGAAAGATGCATAGAATTCACCTCCCATGATTAAATTCTTATAATTTTAGGAGGATGGGCATTATGATAACCACTTCCTAAAACCAAGGGCTGGTGATGATGACTGATGTCAACAACCGCTTAAGTCAGGTTCATGGGAAAATCTCATCCAATATCTATTTTCTATGAGGGTAGTGATTATGACACGATAAAAGGTACACGTTCCATCCACTCTAGATATAACACACCAAGATTTGGTGAATTATTTTTTTCCAAATTAATTAAATATTTTTGATATTTTTCATTTAACATGACACTGGAAATATATATATATATGTATATATATATATATATATATTAAAACACTAAGTCAAACATTCTTTTCATATGGAACCAACATGGAGTGTGATATGCGCAACATTGACTTGGCTATCACTACACAACAATAACATGGATTGTGCTACATGTAACACCGACTTGGTATAACTTACATGCAATACTGAGTTTCTATGAAACATCATTTTATTATTAAAATTATTTAAACGAGTTAGTTATAAACTAGAAATTAAAAAAATGTAATATTAATTGTAATAAAAAAATTTCAAATATTTTTATAATTCATTTATATAAATAAAACATATTGACAGTGAAAAATAATTTCTTTTAAATTCATTATATGTTTAATATATACTATTTTCTCAAATGAATTGTTTTTCATGTCCATTTGTAAAGAATATAAAATTATTTTTATAAAAATATATAAATTTAATTTTATAAAATAAGCTTCATTTTTGAATTTATAGGTCCAAAATTATCTTAGGGTGAATTTTTTGGATTTTTCTGAGAAATGTCAATTTTTGATGAATAGTGGAAAATACTACATTTTAGTTAATAACTGCCTTTTGGTTTAAATAATTTTTAATGTTAAATTATACTTTAAATTTGTTTTAAGTTCATAATAGATTAAATATACATCTATTAATACAATTTAGGTCATTTTAATAAATTTTACTTTGAAATTGAATATTAAAACATCACAAACTTTTGAACATTTTTCTACTTTAAAAATCTATTATTTTTTCTCGCCTGTGGGATTAACATTAATCTTAATTTTTTCAATTAAATTACTTTAATTCCTAATAAATTTCATCTACCAATGAAATTATTATAATATTTACATTCTAATTATATCATGTTAATATTTTACCAAATCAAATTTAAGAGTGATTAAAATTAATCGTAGTGATTCAGGTCAGATTAACCTTAATTATGGAAATAACCTTTATCGTAGGGGACAAATGACCTATAAACATTTCCAAAACTCATTTTAAGGAAATATTTCATCTATAAACATTAAATTTTTGATTTTTGTTGGTTTTTATTACTTTTTTCTAGGCAAGAACATGTGTAAACCAAGCTTGTTTTAAAAAATTCCAAGTGAGTCATTTTCCTTCCCTATAAAATACCACCAACTCTACTTATTATTAACACCACTAAAACCACTTATATTCAGACATTATATTCCCAATACAGTTATCAAAATAAATTTATTCCTCCTATAAAACTATAATTGGGCATAAATCAATCCAAGGAATCCTTTTGGCACAAAACAAAAAAAGTTACCCGATTAAGAGGTAATGTCTTCTCTCAAGATCATTTATTTTATTTTATTTATCCATCCCATATAATATCATTATTCCGTTATTTTATAACAAAACCAGTATATTTAATATACTAGGATGTTTTTATGGAATGGTTTCTTCCAAAAATAACACCCACATCCATCTAATCAGTAACGAACATACTGTTTCTGTGTACGCCTAACTACCCCCTCACTAAATGATGATTATTAATTTTTTCATTTACTACCTTTCAGGGTGGACATAATTATAGAAAATATATTTATATAATTAAGATACTATTTATTATGTCTTTAAGATTTTTTATTCCTTTTAAAACCCTTATCTATTTTACTTTCCATTTGGTATAAATATGATAATTTCGTTTGAGGAAGTGTGGACTACCACCCCCTCAAAGCGATGTAATTCATTCACACACTTTGTAAAGTATATTAAGGATGAGTTTAGTTAACTTATATAATATATTTTAAATAATAATTTTACTTTAATAATGATATATATACATATATTTCTTGTACTTCTCTTTTTTCAATATCACAATAAAAAATGGAAACAACATTCATGCGTATGTACGACTTATCGTCTTCATTAACCGTGTATTCAATTTCATAATTATATATACGATAAATTATTATAACACAAATAAATTTAATTTTAATGATATTTATTTTATGGTTTAAAAAATTTAAATCTAGATATAGGTATAAGGACCAATGATATAACATATTAAGACACAAGTGAAAATCAAAGCGAAAATTACACGAAGTGTAACTTTAACATGAAATTACTAACAAGAGGGTAATATATAGTAATAATAAATCCATATATGGTATTATATATTATAATGTGGTTCTTTAAAATATTTATAACAAATCTATATTTACTTACAATAGGTTTTAATGAGTATAATGAGATTAAGGACACAAGGTAAGGGGATTTCATCTCACTTTTTATTTATATGAGATACATGATTTATTTACATATCATTACTTTTGTGTGGTGTGTATAATTACCATGGATTTATTAAATAATTAATAAAATTAAATTTATTTATATTTACATATCCATTCTATTATCTTTATTTCATGGGTTTTAAGTTTCATAATTTCCCAAATCAGGAAAATAGATTTATCTCAATTTTCATTATTTGAGACTCCTGTTTTCTTACACACCTAACTTATTTTTGAGGTGTATATACAACCATTTAACAAGTTATATAATGAATCTAATTATTTTAATGACATTTTAAGTTTAATTTAATTTTATTTTCGTACATGGAGAGTAATATCTCAAGTTAGAAAGTTATAATACTTTATTGAAAAAATCACTTCGATTCTCGTGACTCCTTATGAGTACGCTTAAATTAATGAAATATTCGGATACATCTCTAAAGAAAACTCATGGGATTCATTCCCCTATATTTATTCAGAATATATACATGTACTAGTACCTTTTTTCCACTCTTTGGTACATAATATAATTAATAAAATGTTTTTATGAAAATCTAATTGCATTTCTCTCTTTAGGTTGAAATCTATTTTGGTTCAAAAACCCTGTTTTCAAAAATGTTTTAAATGATACTTGAAGAAAATTTTCAAGGAAAAAAGGATTTTAATTTTTTTTATAGTTTTAAATGATTTGTTTATATTTTTTCAACTTTATTTTAAAAGTTATTGTCTTCAAAAAAATTTCTTGCTTTTATTATAAGTTTTCAAAGAGTTTCCAATGAAAATATTTTATAATATTTCGAAGGGTATATTTTATGTTTTCAAGAAAAATGGTTTTCAATTTTTTTTCAATATTCTTTTATAAGGTTTTAATTAAAATTTATTTCAGACTATTTTTAATCACTATTTATATATTTTCAAAGAAAAAGGTTACTAAAATGCTTTTAAAGATTTTTTTTAAGTATTTCAAGTTTATTTTTGTGAAAATGGTTTTAAATTTTTTTATGTTTGAAAGATATTTTTTCAAATAAGAATAGATATTTTACTCAATAAATGTTTTCTAAATATCTTTTCTAGTTATGTTTAATATACAATGAATTTTTTTGATGTTTCTCATTCCCATCTAATAAATGATCTAAAATTTCCTTTCAGATTCCTTCTTGAGTGGTTTGGGATTTGATGGAAGGATGCTTATGACACCCATTTCTCTTCAATGGGTTATATTATTTTTAAACCTTCTATTTTCATGGGTTATTCTTTTGATGAAATGATTATTAAACCTATCTTTTTTCATAGGTTGATATATGATTACATTTTTACAAAACCCTTGTCATTTCATGGGTTATAATATGATTATTTATGATTTTATGGAACATGTATGTAAAATTTCATTATGAGATGGGTTGGACCTATATCTCCCTCCAATTCAATAGGTAATGATAAATTTTTTATGAGCTCAAGGGGTACATCTAAGGGCATCCCAACTCCAAAACAAGAGAGTAAACGAGAGGACAACCCATGCTCGAAGGAAGAGGCTATAGAAGAGGACATCCCAAGACCGAAACAAGAGTGTATATGGGAGGACATACTAAGCACAAAATGAGTGGGTATACATGAGGACATCCCAAGCCCAAAACAAGTGGGTACATAGGAGGACATCCCGAACCCAAAATAATAGGGTTCATGGGAAGCCATCCCAAGCCTGAAGTAGTTACATAGGGGATTAACCCTATCCTAACATGTTATAATGGCCTTGGAAGGCTGCCTTGACATAGGGTTTTTATATGCTTATGTGTTTTCCATAGTTCCATGTTTTAGTCTTATGTTATTCTTTTATGTATTATATTCTTTATTTACTTATGATTCATGTATTATGAACATTCAATTATTTTTATGGTCTTTAATTTGCAAGGTATGATCCTCAAATTCTATTCTCACGTTTCATACCCTTATTTCATTTTATACTTACACATTTCCTTTAGTTATAATTAATGAGAATATGAGCTCACCCCTTTACAACGTTGCTTTTCCACATGTAATGAAGAAAGGATTTAGGTAGAAGTACCAAAGGTGGAGATATTTATGGGAGATGTTTAAGGTCTTCAACTAAGATATAATATTTTGTTTCCAAGTTTACAAAGACAATATACTATTACATTCCTCGGGCATGTATTTTTCTAATGTACTGAATATTTATCTAAAATGATGTAATATCCATGTGTGTTAATATAAGGATGATATAGTTTGTATAAAAGGAAAGGTTTAGTCAAGCTTTGGATACTAGGATGATTAAACTTTAGTGAGATCCCTAGGTATATTTATAAGGATATGTCTTGTGATGTATCTATGTATAAGTATAAGGATGAGTCAATATTTAAGAAAATGCATTTGAATTTTGGTAGAGGATAGAGTAAGTGGTTTACTAGAAATAAATACCTTTCTATATACCGCATGTGTATGTGGATCTGGAATAGATGTAACTATGGGTAACAACTCTGACAAGATGTCTCGGGCTTGAATTAGGGTAATTTAGCACACAACAACGGGCCTTACTAGACACCTGGTTTGACACTCCTGGGGGATATGCTTAGGGAATTCACATCTCTTCATGATCTATCATGAATTATTTAAATAGAAGTTAGATATGAATAACCAAGGAAAACCCTATTTTTTATAGATTAAGGAAGTGTTCATACATTGGACATCTAATAAGTGACTTTTCATGATTATGTGGATCCTCTATATGATAATTTTATCTTACTCTATGCTATATGGTTTTAGTAAATAGATAGAACCCAAAGGAACTGTGATAATGAGTAATGAAATGGAAAATGCAAGGATGGAACCCTAAACAGCTGAATTTTATTGAAGATTGAGTGGAAAACATCATTTTTATGACCACGTAACCTTATCAATAATGAACCATGCTGAATTTTCAAAGAACCAAAGGAGGGAACAAATTTTTTTTGAACCCTTTTTAAGGAAACATCCACCTTCTTTTAGGGGAATGAAAAATCCAATAGTTGCTGAGAAATGGATTTGTACCAATGAAAATATATTTTTCATTGTCTATTATTCACAATGAGAAAAATTTATGTTGGGAAATTATATCTTGGAATACGAAGCAAAATATTGGTGGAACTTTATCAAGAATAATAGGAAACAAGATAAAATTGAATCCATGGATTGGTAAAGTTCATGAACTTATTTATAGATAAGTACCTTCCCCATATTATTCTTATATAAATGGATATTGAATCTTCTCATCAATATAAGTATTATGATAAGAAAATAAGCATAGAATTCAAAAGAAACTCTAAAGACTATGGAGAGAATAAGATTATATTTACTTTATTCTCATGTGTTGATGGAAACATAGAGGAACGTTTCTTAGGGGAACTACTAAATATTATATGTGTGGAAAGAATGGTAAATGAGTAGATGAATGTCAATTTAATGGGAATACATATAATTCTCTAAAGAATGAATCACCTGCAATTCAGTGTTTCAAATGTAATAAGTATGGTAATTATAATAGAATGTTCTTAAAACTAATGGTTAATTATGAAGATCGACATCAACAAAATCATAAGTTTATGGATAAAGGTAAAACCTATGAATTCATAATGGATGATGTAAATCACTATAATTAGGGTACACTTATCCTCCACTTATATGTTGGAAAGTTCATTTTTCTTATGTTGTAAAAATAATCCCTATAAATGTCTTGTTGTTCTTCCTTTGGTGAGATTTCATTTGATTATATTTCCCTACATGGATTATGGAATAATAAAATCACACATGAAATTCTATCAGTATAATAATGGACCCAAGTTTCTAATAGATTTTTTTTGGTTTAATATAAGACTTTATTTATAAAATAAAGGGTGAATTATATTTTGGAAGTGTTATAAGATTAACCATTTATGTAATGTTTAAGTTAAACATCATATTAATTCAGTAAGATTAAAGAGTTATATCTTCATATGAGGATTTATGCATATTGGATAGCATGTTAAAAGTAAATTTTTATGGAAACTAATGACAAATGTGATGGAATATCATGGGTCTCATTATCTGTTAGTACTACAAGAATGAAAAGAATCCTTTATTTTTGGAGAAAGTGGTTTAGTGGATCATGGAATAAAAAAGGGTGAGGCTATCCTGAGATAACAAAAATATATATTTTAAGGAAAATTCATTAACTTTAGGAAAAATGATATTAATACCTAATGTGTGTCCTTGTCGTGAGGACAGTCAAGTTGACAGTTATAAAGACCCAAGATATAAAACAGTGCCTAACCTTGGGGTATCTCTAAAGGAAGTAGTGTAGAATGAATAAGTGGTCTATTTAGTAATTTTTTTTTTGTTTTTAAATATTTTGAAAACAGAAAAAAAAAACTCCTAATAAATAACTAATTAGTGCTGAAAAGAATAGTGGAGAAAGAAATAGTGATGGAAAAGTGAATAAACATAGATACACATAACAAAACCAAGAAAATAAAGCAAGCAAAAACACAACCCAAGGTACATAATAGAAAAATAACACCAAGATGTAGAAGACAATAGTCAGTGAGACAAAGGCCAGCCCCAGGTTAATTCCCCTCCACTTCCTATCCTATATCTAATTAAAATTAAACCAACAACCCTCAACTTCACTCAGTGCATGATTGATGACTCATATCATACACTAATCATGCCTAGAAACTAGACACATGAACACTGAAATTTCTTCAGCGCTCAAGCATCTCTCTGAAATGAAAGTGATTCACTCAACAAATTCATCCCAGCCAAAGATTGTCACTAGGAAAAATTATCCGACTAAGATCATCAAGATTGGAAGGGTAGAAGAAGTAAGATGATAGAGTAGTGACTCGATCTAGTTAAAAGATGTGATCGTGTGTACACCAATTCCCATTCATGGTTTACTAAGGCTAAGAATAAAATAGTGGTCGCATTGATTATTGGATCTCTAGATTGCATCAGGTTTCTTAACCTGAATCTAGCCCTGGAAGTTAGATCTCCATTTTTTTAGATTTGAGATCACAACATGAGATGAAAAATAATGTAAAACATGAACAATAAAACATAACTAACCTAAAAACTCAATTAACTAATAAAGAAACACTATGAGAGTATTTATAGACTCAACTTAAAACACAAAAAACAAAGCCTAGAGAAGAGGAAAATAATGGAAGAGCAGGGACTCGTCTCCATGTCGAAGATGGTCCCCGGTCCATGTAATGTGGATGGAGTGTGGTTGAGTACCCCTCCCCCCTTTTTGAAATGATTCTCCCACTTGTACAAGGGGAGTTAGGCTCCTCTTATTTGAAAATCAAAAGCAGAAAAAAAAACATCTCAATTCCTAACTGGCAGCATGTTCTCATGCGACATGATTTTATAAGCATGTCACCAGCTTTTAAGTGAACTCTTAGTGAGTGTACCCTACCTTTTCCAATGAACTCCAAATTCCACAAATTTTTTTAATGAACAGATACTTTTATCACCTCTTTTATGAGTACCTCCGCCTTCATGAAAAAAACAAAAAAACCAAAACACGTTAAACAAATAAAATGATACTAATATTAATAACTATATATTAATATTATTAATAAATTTTTTTATAAAAATAAATATTAATATATATATATATATTCATAATACCTAATATTAATATTACTAATATATATTTAATAGCTATTGTTTTTATTTAAATAATATATATTACTATAATATATTAATATTATATATAGCTTATATACTATTATTAATATACCTATTATTATTATATTTTATATGATATATAATACATAATATATATATATTATATTATATGTAATAATAAAATATAATAAAAACTGAAAAGAAGAAAAAAAAAGAGGGGGGTCTGTTCGTGTAGGACAGGGAGAGGGGATGGCTTCGGGGAATGGGAGCGGAAGGCAGTAGTGCAGCTTGGGATGGGAGAAGCAGTGGAAGTGTGGGCTCACGGTGGCAAGGTGTTGGCTATGAGGCGCATACGCAAAGGTCTTTGGTTTAGGGGAATCAACCACTGGTAGCTTCAAATCTCATTAGATTTTGATTCCTTCGGTTTAATCACTCCTGAGTTGTGAATTTTTATACTACTGTTGAGATTTGTATTTGGGTTTTTGTGCTTGCTGCTGTTGGTTTTTGTATCATTGGAATTCTTTGTTGTAACTAGTTTGGAGAGGTGACGGTGTGCAAGGGATGAAGTGCGGTCAGACCATAAGGGAGAAATATTGGCAAGGGTGTGGGTAGCAAGTATTTTCCAAACAGTGGAAATGAGATAGAGGGGTGATTGAGTCACCGTGAGGGATGTTGGAAATATGTGGGAGAATAAAAATAAAATGGTTCCACTTTTTGAAAGAAATATTGGTTGTAATAGTGGGACAACAACCGGTGTGGAGGAACGGTGGCACCATAAGGTGTGAAACGGTGGTTTGGGGAATAGGGAAACGGTGGAACCTTGAAATCGAAGGAACAGTGGAACGCAGAAACACTTACAAGTCAAACAAATAAAACAAAACAATAAAAATTAGATAAATTAAAACTTAAATAAAACTAAAAATAGATTCATAAATTAATCAATTAAATTAAATGAACAATTATAATTAAAAACTAAATAAAAATGAAATAAATTTTCCAATAGAATAAAATTAACTATGAATTATTCAATAGAAAGAATTTATTTGGATAAAATAATTTAAAACAAATTTAAATAATTAATGTTATCAACTAATCAAATAATTAATTAATTAAATAATTAAATAAATAGTTAATTAAACTAAATAATAAAAATATAAATTGAATAGAATTAAATTGTTAAAACTAACTAAATTATTAAAAAAATTAAATTAAATAAAATGTAAAATTTATTTATTTAAAATTAAAAATATGAATTGATTAAATTAAATTAAATAATTAATAAACTAACTAGAATGAAAATTTGTAAGAAATAAAAAATATAAAAGTAAAATTCACAAAAAAGGATTTAATTTATGAATTATTTAAAATCAAAATAATGCACATTAAAACACATTATTTAAACTAAAATTGATTATTTTACATAGAAATGTGAAAAAGAACAACAATTATCAATTATTTAATAGAAAACAACATTTTTGTTTTAAAAATGCAATAAAAATACCAAAAAGGGTGTGAAAAATAATCAGAAGACACTACCACATCAAACTCTCCCACACTTAAAATTTTGTTTATCCCAAAAAAATGAATGACTTTTACTTTAAAAAAGAAAAATGATTTGTCAGATTCAGTTTAAAAAGTTCATGATTAAACTTTAATACCCGGACGATCAGGACCAAAAAGTGGGCCCGGATTTTCAAAGGTGTTCAAAAATGATGTTTTTCCTTGCTTCAAAAACTCACTGTAAGTCAAGAACCTAAAAAATCCAAACACTGTCAAGTATTTCATGCTTCATAAGTGTACACATTACTTTTCCTATGTCAATTTTCAATTAAAGTTCTGATTCAAGGAGTTTTGACAAGTTATAATAAGTGGAACTAAAAACTTAAACAAAGTCACCTTCCATACTCACCTTCTTCTAGGTTCCAAAAATTAAAGTCCATTAATTCCATCAATTTATTGATTCAACTCCAATTAATTTTAACAAAGTCAATTGTTCCCTTCTTCATCTGGGTTCAAAATTCCCCTCACCTTAATGAGTTCATTTTTGACAAGGTCACATTATTTCCATTTTCCCAACCATACTCCATGTGCAGTGCACTACGGATATCACTTATTAAGATTAAAATTGGATTTATTTATTCACAGAAACTCACCCAATGTACCTTGTCTTAGATACTCATTGTGGGATCCCATTTTCCCATTTTACTCTAGTTGAAATGGACTTAACTAATAATCATTTGAGTGGACTTCCTAAAGTGATTGAATTTTATATATTTTTCAAAGTGTGTGAGTCCCCTAGGATTCAGTGAAAACTTCTAGTTTCCCTAATTCATGATCCTCATTCCAAAAAACCTATTTTATCACACTCCTATCCTCAGTTCATAAATAAAAATATCCATAAAACAATGTAAAATTCCACTCAGCAATCCCTTATGGTTTATAGTTTCTAACTAAGTGCCACTATCAGCAACTAGAAAACAATTATTTCCCAAGCATGAAAAAATTGAAGTACCACTGAACCTCGAATGATCCTCATGCGATGAAAGAATTTGAAAATTCAATTTTATTTCAAACAATTTTTGAAAAAAATGCCCATTGTTTTTAAACAACTTCATGTTAAAGAAGGGGGAGTTTAAAATGGCACTATAATGACCCCTCTCCCCCACACTTAAAACCAAACATTATCCCCAATATAAAATTATAAGGTGTAAGATGGTTTAAGTTCAAAACAGATGGAAAGTTCATCTTAAAAAGAATATGGAGGGGTTGGAGTGAAGTTCTAAAATATTCTTGGCCACACAAAAAGAAAAAAAAACAAAAACAAATAAAAAAAAGAAGAACCCAACCACACCAACCATCACCAGCCCTAAGTTCAGTTCTATTCCTAAAACATTCATGATTTCATTTTTTATAAGCAAAAAAAAATATTTTATCAATGTAGTTTAAATATTATCATGATTAACAATATTTTGAATCAGCAATTGTAGTATGAGAATAAAAATAGTGGGTGCAACAAGTTTCAAAATGAAACTAAAAATATATTTTCAACTAAGTAGATATTAGAAAGCTAACATCCAAGCATGAAACACAGTTCAAATGTTTCAAAAATCAATGGGAATACCCCTGCACATAATTCACAGCATCATGAAATATAAATTTGAAGATTTAAAAATTGAAAAATAAAACAATACTCCCAGGAATGTGAAGCTACTCAAAGTTACAAATGTCTCCCTTTGATTGTTTTGTGCATGAACTTTCGATGCTCTAGTTTAGCACATCCAAAAAGATAGTCCCCTTGGACTTAAATGATATCCCCGTGGAATTTACTGCCTTTTAATTATCCTACAAGAAAACAACACTCAAATTAAAATCAATACTCAAAAAGAAACTAAAGTGGTAATTGAAGAAGGATAATCCTAGGATAACCCCCCAGGGATTGATTTAGTTTGACTATCCACAGCTAGATAGTCCTTGGATCAACCCCAGTCTGATGGGGTATTTAGATTCTTTCTTAAGAACCATAAAATGTGATTCCATCAAACATCATTGCTTTTCCATCTTTGTAGTATCCCTTGTAAAGCTTCAACCAAATTCCCTTCCTAGGCAGTGAAGTACTTCATGTTGAGTGATGGAGGGGAAAAAAAGTTATAGGTGTTCTTATCAACTTCTTATGCTTGAGGTTGAGTGTGCACAAGTTGTAATTTTGGAAAAAAAGGATGAGACTTTCCCTATGGTTGAATCCAATAAAGTATTTCCTCTCGTAATGAAATTAATTTCTTATCATCCACTTCTGTTCTAGTGCAGAAATCCATTAAGTCATCTTCTAAAATAACTCCCAAACATAAAGTGTTATCCAGAATTGGAATTTCCATTTACTCTTTAGTAGTTGCAACCTCAAATTACTCACTCTCCAGGAAATCACAAAGATGTACTGCATCTTCAATACCTGTAATGGGAGAAACAAAATCAATATCATCTTCAATCAAATCAAAAACAGGTTCTTCAAAAGTGAAGTAAACTACCTAATGTAATGCAGTTTGTTCCTACTGGTTAAGCAATTATTCTGAAAAACGTTCTATTCTAGGAGGAAGGTAGTCAAACTCCTCCAGCCTCTCATCAAAATAGATGATATCTAATGTGGTCCCTTCCAATTAAAAGGCTAGGATATCATGTGTTGGTTCATCCAGTGAAGACAAGGAAAATAATTGGACAATTCAGTACCACAAATATCGTTGACTGAAGTACATGAAATAAAACGATCTCTCTTTATGTGTCCAGCTTCTTTTATGTCTTCTTATATAATGTTCTACCATCTCTTAAGAACAGATTGGGGATACATCTCATTAAAATCCAATAGTATTCCATAGGGTCCTCCATGCTCAAAAATAGGAAACTCTACCTTTTTTACTTCTCCTTTTGTTTCTACTTTACTTTATTCCCAGTTTCGTTCCAGTAGGTGGAACCTCAATGGGTTTTAGGGGAACTTCCAGGCTCATATCCTCTGGATCTATGTAAGTAGGTCCTAGTAATTCCCTGATTCTCCTTTCAGTCATCAAATCATTCTTGGTAGGCGGATTTCCCTCTTGAACCATCATAATTTTATTGAATTGATGTGTGTAATGTTACGGGGGATCATGTTTCACAACTCTTATAGCATTTAAGGGGTCTCATGTTGGTCATCTTGGAAGCCAAAACATGAATAAGTCAACATCCTCATACAATTCTAGCACATCAATGAAATCTAAAAATTCATTATTACCAAAAGAAAATATAGTTGCCATTTTTTGTCCACTGTTGTTTTAATTATTTTTTTAAATAAAAATGTGAAAAATCACTCAGTAACTCGTTAATTCCATGACAACAGTGCCAAAATTTGATGTGTGTCCTTGTTTCGAGGAAGATCAGGTTTAAATTTATAATGACCCAAGATATATCATACTAGATAACCTTAGGGTCGCTCTTAGGGAAGCAATGTCAAATGACTAAGTGGTATGTTCAAAAAATCATTTTTTGTTTCAAAATATTTTTAAAACAGAAAACAAAACTCCTAAGAAATCACTCATCAGTGTTGAAGAGTAATGTGGAGAGAGAAATAGTAATGGAAAAGTGAAAAAACATAGAGACACCACACATAACCTTTAAAAGAAAGTAGGTGTAGACACAACCTAAGGCATAGAACAAAGAAATAACACCAAGACACAGAATACAATAGTCTGTGATAAAATAGTCGGACCCAGGTTAATTCACCCTCTACTCTCTATTCTATATCTACTTAAAATTAAGCCAACAACTCTCAACTTCTCTTAGTGCATGACCAATGACTCAGATCATACACCAATATCGCCTAGAAAATAGACACAAGAACCCCAAAAAAATTTAGTGAGCGAGCATCCCTCTAAACTGAAAGAGATTCACTCAATATATTCATCCTAACTAGAGATTGTCATTAAGAAAAATGATCATACTGAGATCATAAAATTGTGTGACGAATCTTGATTCTAAGTTCAAGAAATCGAGATTGGAATGAGAGAAGAAGTAATATCAGATATTAGAAACCTGATCCAGTGCAAGGATGCGCTCGCGCACACCCCAATTCACATTCATGATTTACTAAGGCAAAGAATAAAATATTGGTTTCATTGATGCTCAGATCTTCAGATTGCATCACGTTTCTTAACCTGGGTCTAGCCCTGCTAGTTAGATCTCCATTTCTAGAGATTTGAGATCACAAAATGAGATGAGAAAGAATGTATGACATGAGAAATCAAACATAAAGAACATCGTGATTAAATTAACTAAATAGGAAACACTACGAGATTATTTATAAACTCACCATAAAACAAAAAAATAGTTCATCGAGAAGAGGCAGAGAATGGAAGAACAGGGTCCCATGAATAGATTCTTTTATCACTGCTTCTATGAGTATCTCCCTGTGCATGGAAAAATAGAAAAACCAAAACACGTTAAACAAATAAAATGAAACTATGATTAAATAACTATATATTAATATTATTACTTAAATTAGTTAATAAAAATACTTATTAATAATATATATATATATATATTCATAATAACTAATATTAATATTAATAATTTATGTTTAATAACTATTATATTTATTTAAATAACAAATATTATTATAATATATTATTATTATATATAATATTATGTACTATTATTAATATACCTATTATTATTTTTATGTTGTATATGATATATAAAACATAATATATATATATATATTATTATATGTTATAATAAAATAGAATAAAAACAAAAAAGAAAGAAGAAAAACAAAGAGGGAGGTGGGTCTGTTCGTGTGGTGTAGGGAGAGAGGACGGGTTTGGGGAATGGGAGCTAAAGGCAGCGGAATAGCCTAGAAAGGGAGATGTAATGGAAGTGTGGGCTAATAGGGGAAAGGCGGTGGCTGCGAGGCCATGCAGCGGAGGGCTTCAGTTAAGAGGAATCAGCCTTGGGTAGGTTTAAATCATGTGATATTTGGACTCCTTATGTTGAATCGCTCCTGAGTTGTGAATTTATATAGTGTTATTGATATTTGAGTTTGGGTTTCTTGTCCTGCTGCTAGTGGTTTTCGTATCATTGTAATTATTTGTTGTAGCTAGTTCGGAGAGGTGATGGAGGGGAAGGGATGGAGTGTGGTGAGACCATAAGGGAGAAATGGTGGCAAGGGTGTGGGTAGCAAGTACTGGCCAAATTGTGGAAAAGAGATGGAGGGGTGACAGAGGAACCACGAGGTATGTAGACAATGTGTGGGAGATGAAAATTGAAATGATTCCATTATTTAAAAGAAATAGTGGCTGGAATAGTGGGACAAAAATTGGTGTGGATGAATAGTGGAACTGTAAGGTTTAAGATAGTGGTTGGGGGAATGGAGAAATAGGGGACCATGACAGGGAAGGAATAGTGGCACGCAGCAACACCAGCAAGTCAATCATAACAAATAAGAAAACACAAATTAAATTCTTTAAAACTTAAATAAAACTAAAGAAAGATTCATAAATTAATCAATTAAATTAAATGAACGAATAAAATTAAAAACTAAATAAAAATAAAACAAAGTTACCAATATAATCAAATTAACTATGAATTATTTAACAAAAAGAATTAATTTGGATAAAATAAATTTAAATATTTATTTTTATAAATTAATCAACAAATTAATTAATTAATTAATTAATTAAAGAGATAATTAAATCAAATAATAAAAATATAAATTGAATAAAATTAAATTTTTAAAACTAACTAAACTATTAAAACCATTAAAAATCTAAAATGTAAAATTTATTTATTTACAATAAAAAATAATGATTTGATTAAATTAAATTATTTAATTAAGAAAACAACTAGAATGAAAAATTATAAGAAATAAAATATATAAAATTCATATTCATAAAAATGATTTAATTTAAGATTTATTTAAAATGATAATAATGCACATTAAAACACATGATTTAAAATAAATTTTTTTATTTTACACAACAAGGTGAAAAAGCACAAAAATTATCAATTATTTAATAAAAAACAACATTTTGGTATTAAAATTGCAATAAAAATACAAAAAAGGATGTGTAAAATAATGTGAAGACACTACCACATCAATACCCAAAAAAAATTAACCTAGTAAATTTGTTTCTGATAAATCTGATGGTCCCTTAGTTTATCACAGTTTTAAGGCTTTCTAATTGTCAACTTTCTCTTGACTTTTTTCTCTATCACTCCCTTTCAGAACATGACTATTATATTTTTCTTCAATGTCCATGTTTTCACTTCTCACCTTTTTTACCCTAAGTGGAAACCTAGTTTATGCTATTTTGGGTAACCTTTATGGTTTGATCATTCCATTTTTAAGGGAATTTTTTATATTCATTTTTATGATGTGGGTTTCTATGAAAGAAACATTCAAGTACTAAACCATTGATAAACTAGAAGAATTTAAGACACCTAGATTTTTTGAATAATCTTTTTTGAATAAATTCAATCTTTTTTATATTTTTCATTTCACATGACACTTTAAATATATATATATATATGTTAAAACCCAACATCAAACATTGCTTTTGCATGCCCCCAACTAGGATTGTGATACATGAAACACTAAATTGGCTTGAACCACATGAAACAATGACTTGGAATGCACTACACATAACATTGACTTGGAAAGAACTACATGAAACACTTACTTGGTGTCTGTTACTTCCAACAATGAGTTTCAATAAAACATTGTTTTATTATTATTACTATTTAAATGAGTTAGTTATAACCTAGATATTAAAACATAGTAATATTTATAGTCATAAATACCTTAAAATATATTTATAATGGTTTTATATAAATAAAACATATTGATAATGAAAAATATAATTTTTTAAAATATTTATATGTTTAAAAAATATTATTTTCTCGAATGAACTGGTTTTCATGTCTTTCTGTGAAGAATAAAAAAAATATTTTAGAAAAGTGTATAAATTTAATTTTATAAAACAGACTTCATTTTTTAATTTAGTGCTCCAAAATTAACTTATAGTGAATTATTTGAATTTTTATGAAAATCTTTTTTTATGATGAATAATGAAAAATATTATGTTTAAGTTAACAATTGACCTTCCAATTAAGTAATTATTAATGTTAAATTATACTTTAAATTTTTATTAAGACCACATTATATCAATTATACATTTATTAATACAATTTAAATCATTATGATCAATTTCACTTTGAAATTGAATATAAAAACATAACAAACTTTTGAGAATTTTTCTAATTTAAAAACCCGTTATTTCATCTCATCTACGAGATGAGAATTAATCTTAATTTTGTTGTTTCTGTGAGTTGAATTTTGAAAAATGGAAATACACCATTTCAATTAGTATAATAACATGTGTACACCTAACTTGTTTTCCAGAATTCTGAGTGAGTCCTTTTCCTTCCCAATAAAAGGATACCACATCTACCTATCATTAATAGATATAAAACCTCTTAGTTATAGAAAATATATTCCTAATAAACTTCTCAAAATTCCTCCCCTAATCCTAGAATTCTATTTTTTGGAAGAAGTAAATCCAAGGAAGCCTTTTGGCACAAACCAAAAGGAGTTCCTCGATTAAGAGGTAATGTATTCTCTCTAGATCATTTATTTTTTATTTTCTTTCTCCACCCCGTCTAATATCTTTATTCCATTATTTTATAAAAACACCATTATATTAAATATAATAATATTTTTTTTCAAAATTTATCAAACTACACTCACATGCACATCCATCAAATGGGCGATGAGCACATAGTTTATGTGTACGGTGAACTACCGCCTCACTAAATGATGATTGTTCATTTTTACTTTACCACCTCCCATGGTATAAATTATGATGGAAAATCAGTTTTTATAAATCATATATTATTTATTAGTTCATTAATATTCTGTATTCCTTTTACAACACATTTATTATTTACTTTACATTTTTTTTAAATATGATAATTTCGTTTGAGGAAGGGTGGACTACCAACCCCTCAAAGTGAGGTGATTTGTTCACACACTACATGGAATGTATTAAAGATGAGTTTAGTGAAATAATATGATATATATTATACAAAAATTATACTTTAATAACAATATATATACATATATATATATCATGTACTTTGTTTCTTTCAATACGATAATAAAAAAATGGAAACAACATTCATTCGTATGTATGGCTTACCGTCTCCTTGAACAGTGAATTCCATTTCATACATATATATTCTATAGATTATTATTTCAAAAATATACTGCATATAAATGATATTTATATCATTTTTTAATTTTGTAAAATCATGATATAACTATAAGGACCAATGATATAACGAATTAATACACAAGCGAAAAACAAAGAGAGTATTACCCGAAGCATAACCTTAACATGAAACTGCTAACAAGAGGGTAATATAAAGTAATAATAAATCCATATATTGTATTATATAGAAGAATATGGTTTTTTAAATTTTCATAATAAATTTATATTTATTATTAATGAGGTTTTACCAAGTACGATGAGAGTAAAGACACAAGGTAAGTGGATTTCATCTCACTTTTTATTTCTGTGAGATAAAAGTTTAATTTACCACCCATTACTTTTTTGTGGTGTGTATAATTTCCATGGATGTATTCAATAATTATTATTATTAAATGTATGGATACTAAAATATCCATTCTATGATCTTTATTTCATGGGGTTTAAGTTTCAAATGTTCCCAAATCGGTAAAATCGTTTTGTCTCAATCTTCCTTCGTTGAGACACATGTTTTGTTATGCATGTAAATTATTTTGGTGGTGCATATACTTCCATTTTCCATGTTATTTAATGAATCTCCTTATTTTCATGAAATTTTGAGATTCATTTAATTTCCTTTTCTTACATAGATATTATGAGGCAGAGTTACCATGGGATAATAGTTTATCGATACAATCTCATCACTTTTTGAGATTATTTATTATTATGCCTAAATTAATGAAATATCATAATCCATATCTCAAGAAAACTCATTATTTTTCTTAACCTATATTTATTCAAGATATATAAATGTATTAATAACATTTTCCAAACTTTTTTACTAAAGATAATTAATAAATTGTTTTTAAGAAAATATGACTGTATTTTTCTCTTCGGTCAGAAATCAATTTTACTTCAAAAACAATGTTTTTAAATGATCCATGAATATAGTTTTCAAGAGAAAAGTATTTTAAAAACTTTTTTTTGTTTTAAAATACATTGTTATAAGTTTTCAAAAAAGAAATTCAAATAAATTATTATCAAAATGTTTTCATGTTTTCATTATATGTTTTCAAAGTGTTTTAAAAGAAAATTGTTTTTAGAATATTTTGAATGTTATTTTATATGATATCAAGGAAAAAAAATTCAAAAGGTTTTCAATATTATTTTATAAGTCTTCAAGGAAAATTGTTTTCAAAACATTTTCAATCTCACTTTAAATTGTTTCAAAGAAAAAGGTTTCCAAGAGGTTTTTAAATATTTCTTTATAAGCTTTCAAGTTTATTTTCATGAAAATGGTATTAAAAAGGATGTTAGGTTTCAAAGCGATTTTTTCAAAAAAATAAATACAACGCACTTACCCAGGTTACCCTCAAACCTGGAACCCCATCTGATACATCACATAACCAAAGGGAGTTCCCAATCCCTATGGGATTGCGACAATCACCCAGGCATTAAAGCAAAAAAATGAGGGAATGATTTTTCATAACCTAAACAAAAACATAGAATGCCTATAGAAGGAAATAAAGGAGAAATATAAGACTAAAAATATATATATTCCATAACTGTAAGAAAACAAAAAAAACAAAACAACTATAACAGTAGTTAAACACTCTAAAAGACAAGTCCGACTATAATGAAATCCAAACCAACATCTACTCTATTGATAGAATGGAAGAACTCCAACAATATCACTATAAACTACCCATAATAGTTGACATGAACCTCACTGCCACACTATGGGGCCTTGCCTTTCCTTGTACTTGAAGAAAAATAAAGGTCTACGCAAGTAGTGCACAGGGTGTGAGCTAAACGGCTCCATAGAATCCCACCCAAGTGTTCCATAAAAATTCTTTGTATGAAAAATATTGTATACTCAATTTTAAAATAAAACATGGAATGATAAGAAGAAACTAGTCTTATAGAGAACTTGGTAAATACTTTCCTTTTCCACAGTTCTAAACAAAAGAAGGTATATTGTTTTACAAAGCATATTTCCATATCATCTTTCACAAGAATAAACATGCATATCAAGGATAACTATGAAATCCAAAAGTATAAACTAGAATCATAGGTATCACAACACCAAGGAATACTACAGGTCTAGGAAGCATACTAGTCATGCTAGAATAATCAAGTGCACAAAACTGATCCAAGAATAATGGGCCTATGAAGCAAAGGAATACTGCATGATTTAAAACCCCCAAAATTAAATACTGGACCCCTAGAACAATAGGCCTAGGAAATAGATTAAATCCCCAAGACAAACCTCCTTGATAATAACAATGTAATGGATGAAGCCCTCAAGATAAAACCCCCACCTAAGGACCCAAGGTAACCCTTGTGATATTTTTTCCAAACCCATTTCAATGTCTTCAAAACCATTCGTAATTCATTTATCAAAATCCAAGGAAAACCATTCTTCTTTCAAACCCCTATTTTAACACACACTTAAGTCTTTCAAATTTCATAAATCAATTGATAAAGCAATTTTTAAATCAAAAGAAGCGGGTTCATTATCCTAGGATAGAGGCGGAACCACCTACTTCAAATTTCCGGTCACACATGCCCGCAACAGAATTCAAAACTAAGAAAGAAACCCAAAAAACTAACAGAGAATCTATGAACCAACCCACGATAAGATTGATTCAAACTTAAACACAAAAGGTCGGAGGAATAGAGGAAAACCACATACCTTGAAGGACGTCTGCCACACCATAACCAATGAAGGAAAAAGGCCTTGAGAATGAGATCTAACAATGGATATAGAAGAAGATTAAAAGAAACATCCAACATGGATTATTGGATCTGATAACACAAGGATAGGGAACTATTGTGATCAATCTCACGGAAGAATCAAAGAGACCACTTAAATAAATAGATTCACCATATAAACAACGATAAATTAGAGCTGATCGGATAAATCCTGAAGGTGAAATGCCTCTAAAAAATTCCTTGGGAGAGTCTAGGGATGAGATCCTTAAAGTTTGGAGAGAAAATGTCTGACCGAAACTCCTGAACATGTGACATGAAAATGGGTGCTATTTGGGTCACGAGGTGTACCCCTTGGTCACGATGTGGAGGCTACGTTAGATAAGTTATGCCAAAAAATCCATCAACATGGAATAAATACTAACATCTTCATTCTATACAATGTGTACCCATCATTCATGACATGTAAAAGTTCACAACATGACCACCCCCTTCATGACATTGTCTCAAATGGTCCAACATATATCAGGGACAACTTTACCTATCTTCCTAGTCAACGGTGACCCATTTGAGGAGAAACTTTCAAGAAACTCCAATCATCAACGTAAAACTCCAAAGGATGATTTCGTCGATCTGAATACTATTTCTGTCGACTTTGGGCTACAACCAGACATCTCTGCACCTCCTGAATCATTTCCGACATCTTCTAAACCCGACTTGGTCCAACCAAAGATACATATCCCTCCTTTTCCAAACAAATAGATGATCTGTAAAGGCAACCATTCAACGATTAAAAAGTATCCAATCAAATAAACGAATGGTAACTTTTTTGTAAACAAACTCAACCAGTCCTAGACGGCTATACCATGATCCATAGAAATCAAAGACGTAGGCACGAAGCATATCCTCTAGGATCTAAATTTCAGGCTTTGTCTGGCCATCTGTCTTTGGATTGTAATATGTGATTAATTTGACCTGAGTCCCCATTTCCCATTAAAGACTCCTCTAGAACCTTGAGGTCAATCTAGAATGTCTATCTAAAACAATGGTACAAGGACTCCCATGTAACCTCATGATCTCCTGCACGTATAGGTTACCTATATCTTCAACTTTAGTAGTATCTTTGATCAGAATGTAGTGAGAAGACTTCATCAACTGATAAACAACCACCGAGATAGCATATTTCCCTTGGGGAATACATAGAAACCCGATAAAAAAATCTATGGACAAATCATCCCACATCCAAACAGGCACTATAAGAGTATAAATAAAATAAGATGGATTCAAGTGCTCTACCTTTATCTATTGGTAGGTGTAATAACCAGACGCATAATCTGTGATGTCGCAATTCATACCCGACCACCAGAACCATTTTATCTTGTCATAATACATCTTTGTAGCACCTAGATGAATGAAACATGAAGATATATGACAATAAAACAATACTTAATTTCTCAAAAACATTGGGATGACAACTCACTTTCCGAATAGAAGTATACCATCTAAAGAAAGAGACAAATCGGGAACTGTCTCCCCACCATAGAGGTATTCCCAAAACTTCTAAAACTAATCATATTTTTATTGACATTGCAAGATAATATAGGAGAGATGATGAAAAATGAACACTTGTCCGAACTATAACTAATACATCCTCCAGAGAATCTAAGTGAAACTGATTGAAAATCCCCATAAGATTCCACTCTTCCTTCGATTCTAAAATAGCCTGTGATGGTACCTTCCTACTTAAAGAGTCTACAACTACATTCCCTTTCTTCAGAGTGTAGGTGATGTCAAATTCAAATTTCTGAAGGTATTTTACCAATCTTATTTGTCTAAGACTCAAGTACCTATGGGAAATGATATATATTATATTCTTATTATTAGAGAAAATTGTGAATTTCTCCACAAAGAGATAGTGTTGCCAACATTTAAGCATGTTTGTCATTGTAGCAAGCTCTAAAACATGAGTGGGTAGTTCTTCTCATGCAGCCAGAGATAAAAAAGATTCATAAGCTACCACGTGATCATCCTGCATAACCA
Source organism: Viscum album (assembly GCA_963277665.1). Classification (NCBI taxonomy): domain Eukaryota; kingdom Viridiplantae; phylum Streptophyta; class Magnoliopsida; order Santalales; family Viscaceae; genus Viscum; species Viscum album. The sequence goes on along the minus strand of OY728121.1, from coordinate 1,396,880,031 downwards.
CGCATCCCAAAACAACACCTGATGCATCACAGAACACCACGTACCCCTAACCGTCCTCAGGTATGATCAGAACTGGTGCTGATGTCAGAAGTTGTTTTAGTACATAAAAAAGACTGTAACTTTTCATCCCATAATAATTTCACTGATTTATTGGTAAGAGTAGTCAAAGGCGATGCTATCTTAGAGGAATACATAATGAACCATTGATAGCATCCAATTAGACCAAGGAAGCTTCTTATCTCAAACTCATATTGTGGTTCCTTCTAGGAATAAATACTTTTACCTTATCTAGATCAACTAAAAATCCATTATCAGAAATTCGGTGCCCCAAGAATTTCACTTCTTAAATCCAAAAGCTGCATTTTGGAGTATTTTCATGCAGGTGTTGATTTCGCAGAATTATTAGAACCAATGTAACTCCTCGAAATGGTAAAGGGTTAAATGACTAAATGATATGACTCATGTCAACAAGGTGCAGCTTCATTTTCGAGAGACTACCTGATTAAAACTCCACAGTTAAGCCTGTTTGGCCTAGAGTAGTGATCAGGATTGGTGAACTTCTGGGATGTTTCCCAGGGTCTGTGTGAGTGAGGACAAAGTGCACTGGAAAGTACATGTGTTGGTCTATAGAGACAACCATTAGTCAGATGACCCATTCGGGCACATGGGTAGGCCCCATGGTGGGGACCACGTGTCTGTGGGGAATCTGGTTGTACCTTGTGGGCTAGAACCCGATGGCCTTGTTAAGGCGGGGTGGTTGTGCTATCGTTGAGACCGAGTTGTCACATTTGGTATCAGAGGTGGTACCCAACCTTATGTGCAGTGCACTACCTAGGTTGATACGTAGGGCCCACAATGAGGATGTTGTGCTCTAAAGGGGGTGATTGTAACACCCTAGAATGATAAATGGTTAAATGACTAAATGATATGACTCATGTTAACCAGGCACACCTTCCTTTTTAGGAGACTACCATATTAGAACTCCATGGTTAAGCATGCTTAGCCTGGAGTTGTGATCAGGATGGGTGACCTTCTGGGATGTTTCCCAGGGTGTCTGTGCATGAGAAAAAAGTACACTGGAAAGGACATGTGTTGTCCCATGGGGACTACCATTAGTCAGATGACCCCTTCGGGCATGTGCGTAGGCCCTGTGGGGAAACTTGTGGTACCTGGTGGGCCAGGACCTGACGGACATGTTAAGGGGGGTGGTTGTGCTATCACCGGGACCCAGTTGTCACAACCAAACTCTGACCTTCTGGGAATTTTCCCAGGGTGTGTATGAGTGAGGAAAAAACACACTGTAAAAGACAATGTTGGCCTATGGAGACTACAATTAGTTAGATGACCCCTTCAGGCACGTGGGTAGGCCCTGTGGTGGAGACCACGTGTCTATGGGGAAATTTTTAGTACCTGGTGGGCTAGGACCCGATGACCATGTTAAGGGGGTGGTTTTGCTATCACCGGGACCCAGTGGTCACAACCAAACTCAGGTAGTGCTTGTGCACATGGCTAGACACTGAATAAACTAGAATATTTTCCACTGATACTGACTCCAATGTTTCCAGATATTGGTGGAATATTCGATTCATCAAGAACATAAAAACTGAAGGAGCATTAGTCAGACTGAATTTTCCCAGGGTGTGTGTGAGTGAGGAAAAAGCACACTAGAAAGCATATGTGTGGGCCTGTGGGGACTACCATTAGTCAGATGACCCATTCGGGCACGTGGTTAGGCCCCATGGGGGGGACCACAACAAGGATGTTGTGCTCTAAAGGGGGTGATTATAACACCACATAATGATAAATGGTTAAATGAATAAATGATATGAATCATTTTAACAAGGCACACCTACCATTTCTGGAGACTACCTGATTAGAACTCCACAATTAAGTGTGATTGGCCTGGAGTAGTGATCAAGATGGGTGACCTTTTGGGATGTTTCCCAGGATGTGTGTGAGTGAAGAAAAAACAGACTAGAAAGGACATGTGTTGGACTATGGGGACTACCATTAGTCAAATGACCCCTTCAGGCACGTGGGTAGGACCCATGGTGGAGACCACGTGTCTGCGGGGAAACTTGTGGTACCTGGTGGGCTAGGACCCGACGACCATGTTTAGGGGGGTGGTTGTTTTATCACCGGGACCCAATTGTCACAACCAAACTTAGATAGTGCTTGTGAACATGCCTAGACACTGAATAAACTAGAATATTATCCACTGATACTAACTTCAAAGTTTTAAGATATTGGTGGAATATTTGATTCATCATGACCATAAAAACTAAAGGAGCATTAGTCAGACTGAAGATTCCTAGGGTGTGTGTGGGTGATGATAAAGCACACTAGAAAGGATATGTGTTGGACTGTGAGGACTAACATTAGTCAGATGACCCATTCGGGCACATGGGTAGGCCTTATGGTGGAGACCACATGTCTGCGGGGCAACTGGTGGTACCTGGTGGGCCAGGACCCAACAACCATGTTAAGGGGGGTGTTTGTGCTATCACAGAGACCCATTTGTCACAACCAAACTCAGATAGTGCTTGTGCACACGCCTAGGCACTGAATAAACTAGAATATTATCCAATCATACTAACTCCAAAGTTTCAAGATATTGGTGGAATATTCGATTCATCAATACCATAAAAACGGAAGGAGAATTAGTCAGACTAGAATATTATCCACTGATGCAAAATCCAAAGCTTCATGATATTGGTGGAATATTTGATTCATCAAGACCATAAAAACTGAAGGAGAATTACTCAGACTAAAGTTTCCTAGGGTGTGTGTGAGTGAGTAAAAATCACACTAGAAAGGAGATGTGTTGGCCTGTAGGGACTACCATTAGTCATATGACCCATTTGGGCACGTGGGTAGGCCCCATGGTGGGGACTACGTGTCTGCGGGGCAACTGGTGGTACCTTGTGGGCCAGGACCCGATGACCATGTTGGGGGGGGGGGGTGTTATCATCAGGACCTAGTTGTCACAACCAAACTCAGATAGTGCTTGTGCACATGCCCAGACACTGAATAAACTAGAATATTATCTAATAATACTAACTCCAAAGTTTCAAGATATTAGTGGAATATTCAATTCATCAAGACCATAAAAACTGATGGAGCATTAGTCAGACTGAAGTTTCCCAGGGTGTGTGTGAAATAGTACAAAGCACACTGGAAAGGATATGTGTTGGCCTGTGGGGACTAACATTAGTCAGATGACCCATTCGGGCATGTGGGTAGGCCCCATGGTAGGGACCACATGTCTGCAGGGCAACTAGTGTTCCCTGGTGGGTCAGGAACCCGCAGCCATGTTAGGGGGGTTGTGCTATCACCAGGACCAAGTAGTCACAACCAAACTCAAATAGTGCTCGTACACGTGCCCAGACACTGAATAAACCGGAATATTATCCATGAATGCTAACTCTAAAGTTTCAATATATTGGTGGAATATCCAATTATTCATGACCATAAAAACTGAAGGAGCATTAGTGAGACTAAAGTTTCCCAGGGTGTGTGCGAGTGAGGACAAAGAATACTGGAAAGGACATGTGTTGTCCTATGGGGACTACCATTAGTCAAATGACCCATTCGGGCACGTGGGTAGGCCACATGGTGGGGACCACGTGTCTATGGGGAAACTAGTGGTACCTAATGGGCCAGGACCCAACGACCATTTTAAGGGGGGGTTGTGCTATCACCAGAACCCATTTGTCACAACCAAAATTAGATAGTGCTCGTGCACGTGCCCAGAAACTGAATAAACCAGAATATTATCCACGGATACTAACAACAAAGTTTCCAGATATTGGTGGAATATCTGATTCTTCATGACCATAAAAACTGAAGGATCATTAGTCAGACTGATGATTCCTAGGGTTTGTGTGAGTGAGGACAACGAACACTAGAAAGGAAATGTTTTGGACTGTGGGGACTACCATTATTCAGATGACCCATTCGGGCATGTTGGTAGGCCCTATAGTGGGGACCACGTGTCTTCCGGGCTTTTGGTGGTACCTGGTGGGCCAGGAGCCGATGACCATGTTAAAGGGGGGGTGGTTGTGCTATCACCGGGACCCAGTTGTCTCAACCAAACATAGATAGTGATTGTGCACACTCTTAGACACTAAATAAACCAGAATATTATCCACGGATATTCACTCGAAAGTTTCAAGATATTGGTGGAATATCTGATTCATCAAGACCATAAAATCTAAAGGAACATTAGTTAGACTGAAGTTTCCTAGGGTGTGTGTGAATGAGGACACAACACACTATAAAGTACATGTGTTGGCCTATGGGGACTACCATTAGTCAGATGACCCGTTCGAGCACATGCGAAGGCCCCATGGTGGGGACCATGTGTCTACGGGGCAACTGGTGGTACCTGATGGTCCAGGACATGACGACCATGTTAAGGGGGGGTGGTTGTGCTATCACTGGGACCTAGTTGTCACAACCAAACTTATATAGTGATCTTGCACATACTCAGATATTTAATAAACTAGAATATTATCCATGCATACTAACTCAAATGTTTCAAGATATTGGTGGAATATTCGATTCATCAAGACAATAAAAACTGAATGGGCATTAGTCAAACGGAAAGGAATCACGAGATATTCATAATGTCCATACTTAAACCTAATGGTCTTCTTTGGTATATCAGACTCCTGAACTATGAGCTGCTGATAACCCGATCAAATATCGATCATTGAAAACTGCTTTTCTCCCTTCAACTCTTCAAACAAGTCATCCGAACAAGGAAAATGATATTTTTTCTTAAATGTTTCTCTGTTCAGATTCCGAAAGTCCGCACATAACCGAATTGAACCATACACTTTCTTGGAAAAGAGAATAGGGGATTCCCTTGGTGAAACATTAGGGGGGAACAAAACCCTTCTCTAATAGGTCGTCCAACTGAATCTTGAGCTCTTTCAACTCTGCTGGTGCCATACGATAAAAAGGGAATTGATATCGGATGCATAACGGGTTCCAAGTCGATCGTGAACTCTACCTCTCTCTCTCTGGAGGAATACTGGAAAATTCGTTTTGTAAAAAATTGGGAAAGTCTCAAAAACAATAGGAAGATCCTCAATAAAATAAACTTCATTGGGATCAAACTCAACAACAACCAAAAAAACTCTAGAGATATGGGCAGGACAGTCCTGCATGACCTGTACTTATGTCCCACTCTCCCTGAAACACCTAACAGCTCCCCTAGGCAAAATGAAATAAAACATGATAATGATTACAATAAATATCACCTCGATGAGAATCAATCCAATCTGTACCGATAATGACATCAAACATATCCATATTAGGAACGAGAAAATCCCAAACCAACTTCAAGTCATCTGTTGTGGACAAACAAGAAGGACCCTTCAACCCCTTCTCTTTCCACTTTCAAATAGGTGTTGCTAAATCTAATGTAAAGGGTATAAGTTCCATTGGATGTTTAAGAATATCAACAAAATGTGTAGATATAAATGAGTGGGAAGTTCCAATATCAAACAAAGAAGTAGATACTGAAGTTGCAATAAGGATAGTACCTATCACTATTGTTGGACCTGCATCAAATTCCATTGGACACTCATGTACTTCATGTAAATGCTTCACTCCTGATGCTTGTGGATAGAGCCCTATAGTCTTTGAAGCTTCTGACTGCACTGTAGTATCATTTGGAGTTGACAAAACCTTTCCATAACAAGGTGTATTCATATATTGAAAGAAATAATGTAGATGACCAATGAGTCCACATCTATTTCATGTCTTTGTGGGAATAGGAAAAAAATTTATGTTGTGACCCCTCTTGCCGCACTAGTAGCAAGTCAGAGGCACACTGCCAGCTAAAACAGACGGTGTGAAAGAGGCTCACTGGTGAGACCAACCTCTACCACTTCTTCGATGGTCCTTCCACTTCCTATTCTTCCAAGAATTCCATTGAAGATTTCAGAAGTTGGAAGAGAAGAGGCAATAGTTCTGACCTTGAATGCCTTGTCCGTCTCTGCCACCATTTTCCTATTAACTCTCTTCATAGGTTGAAATATTCATAAATAAAATCTGCAATCTAATGTCTGGTTGCAAACCCTGTAGGTACTTTTTCACCTTCATATGGTCATTCCTTACCATGTGTAGAGAAAAATGGACAAGTATAGAAAACTGTTTGGTGTAGGATGGAACCAAATCCTCTCCTTGCTGCAATAATAGGAACTCGAGAGATTTTTCCAACATTAGATAGTTCGGACAAAATTGTTGAAGGAACCGTGTTTTTAAACCCTTCCAATCCAAGACAACATGTATATATACCTAGAATATAGAGGCCCACAAATGCTTGTCGGAACCATCGAGTCTAAACCCTTTTCACATCACCCTAATATTCTTAGGTGTCTCTAGGAAGTATTTGATTTTTTAAATACTATCTATCCATTCCTTCGCCTCTTGAGGTTTCGTCATCCCCTTAATGGATGATGGCTTCTCGTGTAATAACTCCCACAATCGATTTCTTTTTCCTCCACCTCTTGGTTGTACTTCAACCACTAAGTTCAGAACTCATGGAACATCCTGATCAACATCACAGAATGCCCGTACGATTTTCACGATTAGATTTTTATCCATATATGGATTTCCTTGAGGAGCAGTTGCTATACCTTCTGGAGGAACCGGTAGCAGATGTCGTGGAGGCATACTTCTACATACCGAAACATAAGAACGATCAGACACAAAAAATAAATATCAGTTCAAACTAGAAATACCATAATCAGAAACTGCGATTTCAAAAGCAAAAAACCAACACTAGAGACACATATCCCAACATCCAATGGTAACTTGAGTCTTGTTACAACAAGATCTATCCATACACTCATCGTAAAATACATATCCAGTCCCCAAAATCCTATCTCAAGTCTAACAGACATCCCAAGAAAAGATTATCGAGGATAGACCAACCTCTGATACCAAACTATAACAAAACAACCCGGGTTAACCTCAAACCCAACACTTGACCCGATCCATCACATACCCAAAGGGCGTTCCTGATCCCAATGGGGTCGTGACAAGCCCTCGGTTATCAAACAACAAAACTGAGGGAATGATTTCACCCAACCTGAACAACCACATGGCACATATCTACAAGGAAATAAAGGAATATAGAAATAGTAATTAAATATATATTCCATAATTGTAATATAATATTGGCATAAAAAAATATAATAGTAGCTAAAATAGTAAAATACAAGTTTGATAGTAAGGTAATAAATACCAACAGCTACTCCAATGATGGAATGGGTGAACTCCAACCATATCACCATCAGCTACACATCCCAGCTTACACGAACCTCGCTACCTCACTACGGATCCTTGACTTTCTGTGCACTGGAAGAAAAATAAAGGTCTACGCACCACTGAAGTTGTTTCCAAGGTTTGAGCTAACATGCTCAGTAGGATCCCACCTAGGTGTTCCATAAAAAGTCTCTATATAAAAAATCATGTATGCTCATTTTTTAAATAAAACATTGCATGATAAGCGGTAAGTGGTTTTATAGAAAACATGGTAAATACATTCCTTTTCTATAGTTCTAAACAAAAGTAGGTATATCATTTTACAAAGAATATTTCCATATCATTTTTCACAATAATAAAAATGCATATTAAGGCTCACTTAGGAAGCCAAGAAGTATAAACCAAAATCACAAGTATCACAGCACAAAGGAATACTAAAGGTCTAGGAATAAAACTACTAATAAAAAAATAATCATGTGAAAAAAACTGATCCTAGAACAATGGGACTAAGAAGAATAGAAATTCCCCTTGAGTAAACCCCCCAAAATGTCAATATCAGCCCCCTAGAAGAATAGTCTTAGGAAATGGGGGAAATCCCCATGAAAACCCTCCCTGATCACACAAAGAAGTGGATGATGGCATCAATATATAACTCCCACCTATGTACCCAAGGTAACTCGTGTTCTCTTTTTCACAAACCCATTTTAATGTCTTCAAAACCATTCAAAACCATTTATAAAACATTTATCAAAATCTAGGGAAAACTGTTATTATTTCAAACCCCTTTTTAAACACACACAATGGTCATTCCTATTTCATAAATAAATTTATATATAAATTTTAAAATAAAAAATGTTGGTTCATTATCATAGGATCGAGACAGAACCACCTACCTCAATATTCAGGCTGCACACACCCACAACAGAATCCAAAACCATGAAAAAAACCCAAAAACACTAACAGATACACTAAGAACCAATCCAGGACAAGATTGATTCAAACATAAACACAAAAGGTCGGAAGAAGAGAGGAAAACCACATACCTCGAAGGATGTCTACCACACCATAACCGACAAAGGAAAAAGGCCTCCAGAACGATATCTCAAAATGTATCTAGAAGAAGTTGACAATAAACATCCAACTTGGATCAGTGGATCTGATAACACAAGGATAGGGTACTATCTTGATCAATCGCAAGGAATAATCGGACATAATACTTACCTGGGGAGACGCACCCTAGAAACAACGTTGAATCAGAGCCAATCGGATCGACCCAAAAGGTGAGGCACCTCTAAAAATGAATACAGATAGTATAGAGTTGAGAGCCACAATGTTTTTAGAGAATAGGACCAACCAAAACTCCCAAACTCATTGCTTTAAATTGGGTGTGGGTCAGGTCATGACATGTACCCCTTGGTAACAACGTGAAGGCCATGGTGGATAAGTTACGCCAAAAAACCTATCACCTCAGATTAAAAATGGACATTTTCACCCTACACAACATGTATCCATCATTCACGATGTGTACAAGCCCACAACATGATCTCCCCCTTAACAACATGGTCTCCCATGCCACAACATAAAACCATCACCAATGACACAATGTGTACTTTAGTTACACAGCGTGTACTTGTTCTGTAGTCTGCAGTAAACCCAAAAAAATCACATAAAAGGATTTTAAACCTACAAGGTAACTTAGAATGAGGGAAAACTTACCCGATCAAGGTAACATGATGTTACAATAAATGATATTTTCCTCAACAAATGTTTCCAAAATATATTTTCACGTTATTTTCATCTAAGATGACAACTATTGATGGTACTCATTACCTTCTAAGAAGTGATCCAAAGTTTCCATCCACATTAATTCATGAATGGTTTATGTTTTTCTGGAATGATTCTTATGAAACCCATTCCTCTTAAATGGGATATATAATTTTTAACAACAATTATTTTCAAGGGTTATTAATTTGATTAAATGATTATGAAACCTATATTTTTTCCATAGGATAAGATATTATTACCTATTTATGAAACCCATTTCATTTCAGGGGTTACGATATAATTGTTTATGATTTTGTGGCACAGGTATGTATTATTTGATTATGAGGTGTGTGGGACCTATATATCACTCTGAAACATTGGGTAGGGATAAATGTTTTATGAGATCAAGGGGTACAAGGGAGGGTATCCCAAGCCCAAAACAAGAGGGTACACAGGCTGAAATCTCATGCCCGAAGTAAGAGGGTACACAGGAGGACATCCCAACCCAAAAAAAGAGGGCATACAGGAGGACATCCCATGCCCAGAACAAGAGGGTACACGAGAGACATCCTAATCCCGAAACAAGAGGGTATATGGGAGGACATACGAAACTAAAAAAAATGGGTACACGAGAAGGAATTCTAAGCCTAAAGTAGGCACACATGTGATTAACACAAGCCTAACATGTTAAAAAGGCCATGGTAGTCCTCCTTGACATAGGTGTTTTATATTCTTTTGTGTTTTCCATAATTCTATGTTTTATTCTAGTGTTATGAGTTCATGGATTATGTTCATTATTTTCTTATAATTCAAGTATTAGGAACTTCCAATTTTTATTATGATCTCTAATATGTAGGGTATTATCATCAAATTCTATGCTCAAGTTTTGTGCCCTTTAGTTCTATTTATGCTTACACATTTATTTTATTTACCCTAACTGAGAATCTGAGCTCACCCCTTTCTTATTTTTACTTTCCTCTGGTAATGAAGAAAGGTTTTAGGTTGAATTACTAAAGGTGGATATCATTATGAGATATGTTGAATATCTTTCCCTATAATATATGATTTTGTTTCGAATTTCCAAGGACAGTAATCTATTAAAGTCCTTAGGAGTGTATTTTTGTAATGTACTGAATATTCATCTAAAATGTTGTAATATACATGTATGTTAACTCTGGGTCACTATACTAGATTTTATAAGGTCATATATGATTATGGATCTACCCACTCTTTTATATCTAATGAATTTTAAAAGGGTATTTAGATTCCACCAAAACAATTTGATGTGGAATTAGCAGTGAAAATCACTAATGGTAAAATGATTGCATCTCAACTCAATGATTCCCCTCTATTTGAAGTTTGTTGGAATGTTCTTCATTTAAATTTTTTTCCCATGGTTTAATTTGATGTCCTCTTAGGCATGGATTGGCTTTCTGTTGATAAATCCCACAACAATTAAGGAAGTGATGTTACGCTTCATATTTTAAACCCTCCTATGAGCATCCATCAATGAGACGATAAGCATGAACTTCATATGGTGATTACATACAGTGTATGGGTCTTAATTCCCATTCAAAAGGGTTTTTATCTCAAATGGTTTGGAAGAAAATCTACATTGATGACATGACTATTTTTCGAGAATTTTGGATGTCTTTCTGGAAGAGTTTCATAGTCTCCCACCAAAAAATGATGTTTAGTCCTTAATAGAACATATACCTTGTTCCACCCCGATATCATGGTCTCCTTATATAATGTCTCTGATTGAGTTGCAAGAATTGAAGAAGTAACTCTAAAACATCTTGATAAGGGATTCATTTTTTAAAGTGTGTCAACTTAGGGTACACCCGTTCATTTTTTGACAAATAAATATAGATCAATCCAAATCTGCATTGATTATCGGGAGTTGAAAAAGATCATAATCAAGAAAAAGTATCATCATACATGTATTCAGTAATTTTTTGATCAACTATGCAGATCTCAATACTTTTTCAAGATTGAACATCATTTTGGATATCATCAATTGAGGGTCTAGAAAGAGGATATACCCATGATGACATTCCATACAAGATATAGACACTATGAATATATATTTATGAATTTTTATCTTACTAATTCCTCTACTATTTTCATGGATTTAATGAATAGAGTCTTCAAAGATTACCTCAATCATTTTTTGGTAGTCATTATATATCATATTCTTATCAATTAAAAGTGAAATGAGGAGCATTAAGATCTCTTAATAACTATACTAAAGACCCTAAGGAATGATAATCCCTATGTAAAATTTACACTGTGTGAATTTTCCGTAAAAAAGTATCATTTTTGGTTCACATAATATCAAGAGATGGTATAATATTAGATCCATCAAAACAGAGGCTATTGTTTTCTAGCCAAGACCGACCATGGTCATGGAGATCAATAGAATTCTTGGGTTAGTTGGATATTATCAATGGTTTTTGGATAATTTCTCAAAAATATATAATCCTCTGACCAAGTTAACTCATAAGGGTGTCAAGTTCCTCTGAAAATATGAATATAAAGAAACTTTCAAGGAACTAATGAGAAGTTTATTCATTGAACCTATTATTACATTAACTTTTAGTGGAGAATGGTTTTTAATCTATAGCGATGCATCGAAAAAGGAATTGGGATTTATTCTTAAGTAAAATAACATGGGTGTCTATTTTTCCTAGTGAAGGTTGATGATTCATTTGAAAAATTACACAAATCAAGATTTGGAGTTAGCAGTGGTAAATTTTTCATTAAATATTTGGAGTCATAATATTTATCGAGAAACGTGTTTTATATATACCAATCATAAAAGTATGAAATATGTATTCAAACAGAAGGAGTTGAACATTTTCCAGAGAAGATGATTATAGTTGATAAATAATTATGAATACTCAATACATGACCTCTTGGGGAAAGCGGAAAAGGTTGTTAATGCTTTGAGTCAGAAGGATAATGCAAGATTATCCATGATGAGGATCACAGAAGATCCAATATTTATGTATTTAAAAATGATGGATCTAAAAATCCTGAAGTAAGGGGAAAATCTTATCTTTCTCAAATGAATGTCCACCCCTCTATCCATGTTTAGATTAAGGAGGCAGAAAAAGAAAATGTAGAGATGCAAAAGAAAGTCAGAAATGTTCTTGATTTTAACCTTGATTAGGACAAAATGATATGGTTTAGGAACCGTGTATGTATTTCTTCCAAACTAGATTTTTAGAAGGTGCTATTATAGGAATCTCATAGTTTTTCATTCTCTATTCATCATGGAATTACGAAGATGTATAGCTACGTGAAATAATACTTCTAGTGGTATATCATGAAGAGGGATGTTGCAAAGTTTTTATATCAGTGTTTGTTATTCCAAAAGGATTAATGTGAAAGGAAGAAGTCTAATGGGGTGTTGAATACAATACACATACCAAAATGAAAATGGGAGAACATCACTATGGATTTAGTTTTTGGACCCCCCAAAACCTCTAAATGGGTTAATGTGATATATTTGGTGGTTGATCACCTTACTAAGTCATCACACATAATCTATATCATAGAAGACTTATATATAGATCAAATTTCTAGAATATACATTAAGGATGTGGTATGGTTGCATGGAGTACCAAATTCTATTGAATCATATTAGGATCTGAGCTTTACCTCAAAGTTCTGGTGAAGACTTCAACAAGAACTTCGTACATAACTGATTTTTATCACAACTTGTCATCCCCAGAAGCATAGTCAGTCATAAAGATCAATTCAAACCCTATATGATATATTCAGATCTTGTTCTCTATGTTTCTGTCATGAACCAACCCGAGTCGAGCCTAAACCGGTCACCCAAGCCAATCTGCAATAAGGCCCGAGAGGCGTTCCTGATCCCCCTAGGATAGCGACAAGTTCCATGGAATTGACAGAGATGGTGGGAACGATTTCACCCAATAAAAGTAAATAAAAATGAAGGAAATAATAAAGAGTAGTGCCTAATAAATAAACCGTACAAATAACTAAACAAGAACTGAAGAAGATAAAAATTACCAAACTCGACTTCTAAACTAACTCCATGTGACCCCGCAGGTCACTCTCTAACTCAATGTTCAAACACTACGCAAGGAGAACACAGCCAAGATCTAACCTCCCCAAGGGCTAAAAAAATTTATAGGTGTGATAATTAAAACCCAGTAGGCTAGCCTGATATACAATCTCCCAATGCACTTCCTTTAAAATAATAGAAACATCAATCTTCAAGTTTGGACTAGAATTTATAAAATTAGTTTTTTCTAAATGTTACTTAAAAACAATTTACGAGTCATTTCCCTCATTCATTTCTCAGAAAACCAAGTCATTATTTTAGTAATATCTTAGAATTTTCAAATGGATAGTGATTTTTAACTTTTCAATTTGAACAAAAAGAATAAAACACCATTCTTCAAAAAGATTTTTCATAATACACATTAAAACCACACATCAATTTCTAGTAAAACACTATACTTGAAAGTTATATAGTAGTTACACAACAAGAGAAATGAAAAGAAATTATAGATACAAGTAACACATTCAACACTGCAAGCACTAAGAATGAGTAGACATAGGTGAGCCCAGGACATCAAGAACAATCTAGAAGACACTAATACATGAGACCTCATCCTCATTGACATGTCACACACGATGAAATAAAAATGCTCAAAATGCTTGGATTTCCTTTCCCAGGAAGGCTGAGGGAAATCCTAAAGCAATGAACCCAAATGTATCCGCCTAATATGGTCCACTAGTCAGAACCATAACCTACCACTGTAGAAAACATTCACAGAATATTCTCTCAATATGACTGGTTACTATGTCTCATGAATTTCAAAAGGGGGTGGTCTAATTGATGACAGATGAGCATCCAATCATAGTATATATAATAATAATTCATAAAAGGAATCACCCCGAGTCTATCCAAGGACCGATCTCATGCCATTACTCAAAAGAACAAAATGATTCCAATGTGAGGCACCCTTATAATGGATCACAAGGATTCCTTAGTAAGGACATCCCATCCATTATATACATACAATCAAGTCATGAGAAACATCAACATGATATTTTCCTAAAAAAATCCCCATTTTTCACAAGGTTTTCCAACATGACATAAACCATTTCGTTTTCATAAACCGAAATTCATCATTAACATAAAATATACATTTTATAAAGAGGTCAAACATATTATCTCTACACCAAACCTTTGACAAATTCTCTCAATATATTCAGATAACATTTCCCAGGGCACAAACATGTTTATAAAAGTGTCAAATGGCCATTTATCGATAACACATTCTAAAACACCCTAAAACTCAACACCTGTTTATTTATAAAACCAAAACCCACATTGAAAATCCAAAAAAAACGAAACCTGAAATCTCATTTCAAATGCTGCTAATACTTTCATAAATTCAAACAAAACATTTTACATTACACTTAGCACGTAAACACCAATCTGGCACAATCCAACGTCACAAGTCAAACCAATTTAAAAGATAAATACATAGTTCTTTTAGAAATAAAACTACTTGGAACACTTTCAAGAAACCCAAGATCACCATATCATATCAATACGGTTTAAATCCACAAATACTCTTCATTTTAATTTTAAATCATTTTAAAACACTATAAAAACATTTATCAATATACAAATTCACTTTTTAAAAAGGGGTGTAAACAAACAAAAACACCTTGAAATGAAACATTCTTCACAAAAATGCCAACCAAGCCATTTATCAGTGGCACATGCAATGTTTATCAAAACAGTTTCTAACTAACACTCAAAAAGGTTCCAAAAACAAATTATATCTCTCAAACTTATTTAATCTATTAAATAAGGTTCTTAAAGTCACAAACAACATGCAAAACTAATGAATCTTTTAATTAGACAAATAATGTGCAAAATTGTAATAAAATGACATCATTTTTCACAAAATCAGAATTGAATTACCATTTTCAAAAAAAATAATTTATCCACAAGTTAAACAATAATAATTGGAAAATACACAGTGTTCGAACTATAGGAAATAAATGAAACACAAATTCTAATGGTCAGTACAATGGGAACCTACCTAAAAAAATGAAACGGATCGACGCACATCCAAAACCATGTGGTAAGGTCCAAATCCCAATAGATTAAATATCAAGGACTGAAACACATACAAAAAACTAAATTAGAGTATAAAAAACCAAGTGGTGGAGAGGAACCCTCACCTTGAATCTAATGAGCAATGAAAAATGCCACTCAGAATTTCCCCGCATGGTTCTAAAATGCTAAATTTACCAAAATAATTCCTTAAGCAATAAAAAACCTCCTCAAAAACAAGGAAAATTAAGGGAGAAGGTTCTACCGAAGGTGCAGAGGAGGTTCTGGTCAGAGCGGTCTATGGTGAGGGGTTTTTCCGGAGGGAGTCCACACATCGGAGGGTTCATGATGGGGAGAAGGGGAGGCTAGTCAGACAGCAGCTGCGAGGCGGGAAGGATGGAGGAGAGGTGGTAGAAAGAAGGCATTGGGCTGTAACAGGAGTTCTGAGGGGGTTCTGGGGCGCGCTATAAGGGAGGCCGAGGGCCAGGAGGGTCGGCGATGGTGCAGGGAAGGGCTGAAGGGGTGGGGATCATGACCAGAAAACACTGCAGAAGGGGGAGGACTGGCTAAGCACTGAGCAATGGGGGATGACCGAGGATGCGACCGAAAGAGGGTGGGGGGAACACTGACCGAGCGCTGAGAAGGGGGAACAACTGGGGGACTTGGGGTTTGTCACCATAGAGTAGTAGGTGTGTTCGAGGGTCTCCCATGTTGCACACAGACAGAGGGCGCTAGTGGGGCTCTACATGCAGGCAGGGGAGAGGGAGGGGGAAGTGCCGACAAAGCTGAAAAAAGGAGTTAATGAAAAAAACAATAAAAAGGAAAAAACTAACTAAAACATTATATATATATATAATTAAACTTATAATAACTAAATAGTAATTAATATAATAATAATAATAATAAATGTTAAAATAATAAAAGTATTCATTCATTTTAATAACAGTATATTATTTAACCATAATACAAATTTTAAATGAACAAAAAAAAATTTCTTAATTAAAAAAAATTATTTATTTTCATTTTACCCAAACGGACAGTCAAGAAGTTACTTGGGTGAAGCCACACAGCTTCAAAATAACACTCTGCTCATGTGGTTGATGACATCAACAAAAAAAAGCGAACTTTTTAACATCAACTCAAAAATTTCATCTAGGACTCAAGTCACGAACCAAGCCAGGTTGTCATCCAACCCGGAACCCGCCCCAGTCCGCAGCAAGGCCCGAGGGGTGTTCCCCATCCCCACAGGCTAGTACAAGAGGCTAGGAGTCAAACATAATACGAGGGACAAATTTACCCAAAATAGTAAACAAAAACAACCAACAAGATAGATAAACTAAAACTAGAAACTAAAAACCAAACAAGCCCCGAAAAAAATCATTTCTAAAGGTTTATAATTATAACCAACATCCAAAGGGAACCAAAAAAAGTGAAACAAAAAACTATAACTCAAACATACAAGAAACGAGAGTGGTGAAACATCCACAACCTACCAACACCAACATGCTTGATAATACCATCAACAACCTGAACCACTATTGCTGAGCACAATGCCTCAACTTGGGATACACAAGGAACATGGCCTACATACACCCAAAGGTGTATGTAGGGTGTGATCTAAGAGCTCAGAATGATTCTACCCAATAAAAAGGTTCCACGAATAATGATTAAATGACAAATACATTTTAAATTTTACTTAAAGAACGGAATTAAATGCTTGAACATTTTTAAAGAAAACATGATTAAGGAAAACTATTTCAAATCGAACAAACAACTTATATTAAAACACACACACACTTACTTTTTGAAATTACCAAAGTGTCTCTATAATGAGCATAATGTAACCAATGAGAACCAAATATGGGAGAGACCTTGTGGGTGTTATCTAGATTGGGTCCCTAGATCTTCGTGTCTCGATGAATCCTGGCTTAGAAGCCATGACCCTCAGAAAATGTGGGCCAGAAACCACGACCCTCAGCAAAACATGGCTGAGAAACCACAACCCTTAGTCATTCATCTTTTTAATTAGTGTTTCAGTCATCGATCCTACTAAGTGAAATAGGGCCAAAGCCACCCCCATATCCCTAGACCACTAGTCTAGTCCACCCACTTAGCTACCTGGTCTTCTCACATTGTGCTCAAACAAGTTTCAAGTTCACATCACACATCACACTTATGCATAAAATCAAAACATGGTACTTACACATAGAGAATCACTATTTTCACACTCAAACCCTCATTTAGAACCATACTAACAACACCAAAAATATTCCCAAAACATAATATGCATAGGTTACACACTCAATTAAAACATATGTATTGTTTAAAAAGACACTTATAATTAAACCAACCAAAAATTACCCACAAAAATACCATTTTGATATAAGATTCACACTAAAAAATTCTTCAAACATGTTACACACCATTTACATAATTTAATAAACCATTAGAAAAAGTTTATAAAGAAATAGTAAAAGAGTGTCACATGGATTTACAAAAACTATTGTAACCATTTCAACATTCAAAATAGATTCCAACATCACAGGAACTCAAATAAAATTTTAAGGTATGACCTACACCATACAAATAGTTTCATGGAAAACCTTACACCATACGTAAAAAACCTTTTCACAAACCACATAATTTAATAATCCAAAAATAAAAGCTTATAAAACAATTTAAAAGAATTCATTTGGAATTACCCACTAAACCAACACAAAACCTTCTTTTATGACCAAAATCACATGGCACCTTGTCAAAAATATAATTTTCACCAATTAAACAAATTAATAAGATAACTGCACAATTTAAAAATCACTAACAACTAACTAGATATGAGTTTTTAGTAGAAAGCACACATATAATTTAAACATGCTACTTAACATTTCAAATGAAAAAAAAAATTCAAAGAAAACCAACTTCACACTATAAAAATTAATTGAATAATATAATAAATTAATTAAACATGAAAATTAATTCATCAAATAATAGTTATATGTGGAACCACCTACCTCGAACAAAGAATATTCGGAAGGAAGGTGCAAAATTACCATTGCTCCTTGACCACACCCCAAGAAACCAAGAATGGACCCTAATTCATGATACCATACCAAAAAATCAAAATTTCACCCTAAAAGAAGTGAAAACCATATAAAAAAGAAACCTTAGGTTGGGGGAGGAGAGCGCTAGTCAGAAAAACCAGAGGAGGAGTAGACCGGTGGTTCGTTGGATGGAAGACAAGGGGAGAATGGGAGGCCGGTGGAAGGCGGCGCTGGATAGTGAGGAGGCCGGAGAGATGGCGCCGACTGGTGAGGAGGAAGATGGGGCAGTGCCGGATGTGAGGAGAGGGAGGTAGGCGAGCGGGCTGGTAAGGGAGCAGGGTGCGGCAGACCAGGGGCTTATAGGGTGACGGCACGAGCGGCCTGGTTGGGGGTTTGGGGTGACGTGAGTGGGGGAAGGATGGTCGGAAGGGAGGTGGGTGGTCCAGCAGTTGGCCTGGTAATAGGGGCGCACAAGGGTTTCAGAAAAGTTGGTTGTGCTGTGACTTGGTAGAAGGGGGGGTGGCACTGGCTAGAACTAATGGAATGAAAAAATGAGAAAAACAAACAAAATAAAAAATAAAATAAAAAATCATAATAATAATAATACTAACATAATAAAATGTTAACAATAATATTAATTAAACAATTAATTAATTAAAGGAAAACAAAATAATTATTTATAACAATGATAATAATATCCTCAAATATTATTATTATTATTACCATTAAAAAAATCCTTTATTACAATATTTTTTCTCATTTTTTATATTTTCATTTTTTCACTCACTTAATTTTTTTTCTTTATTATTAATTCATTTTATTTAATTATTTGACATCAAAAGGTCACCCGGTGGCCCCGGAAAACCCGTGTGGTCTCCAAGTCGTGCTTTGCCCGAGCGTCGGACACTGTCAAGCCAAAAAGGCTCATTGATCGACAAAAACTCAAGATTCAACTGAGACTCATCCCACACCTCGACAAAATATTTTAAAGCCAAAAAAATAATAAAGTGACTGTAACTTAATATTATATTAACAATAATATTAATAACTTAATAAAATTTATATTCTTAACACTATTATAATTAATAATATCTTTAAACAATATTATTATTATTATCATTAAAATAATTCCTTAAATTTTTATTACACTTCTTATTTTCAATTTAGTTCTATTTCATTATTCATTACATTTTATTCATCTTCCATAAACATCAAGAAGGTCATGCGATGAACCAAGCGAGGCTGAACGGTGACCCATTCAAAGTCGTGTGGCTTTTGACCACAGGGTGCTGAATTCTATCGACGCAAAAATGTATGTTTTTAAATAAGAACCCAAAAATTTTAAGTCATGATTCAACATAAACTACCCTATGTCTAGAAAAATTAATAAAATAAATAATTTAAAAATTGAAGGTATGAAAATTATTTCCACCATAGTGCTTTCTGTCCCTAAAAAGCCACAAGTAAGGATAAAACCCAAAGTTGTAACTAATACCCCCTTGAGGTTCAAAAATTATTCCTACGAAAACCAATTGAAAAGAGGAAAACTCACCATGCTCAGAGAAAGTGACTCAAATGAAAACCTCAAGAAAATCGTAAAAACAATTTCCGCTAAGTGTCACCAACCCCAAAGAGCTAGCACACCGCCGGTTGATCAATCAAGTAAAGGAGCTCTCACACCCATTGAAACCAACTTCAAAAACTGAACACCTAAAGTACCACAAAATGGAAACCACACTTTTTTCTGGAAGGAACAAACAACATCAAACCACATCCCAAGAACACTATTATCACTTACCACCAAGTAAACTGTAGGAACAGGGCCCAAAGGCCAACAATGGGAATCTCGAAGGGGCTCCTCGCCATTAGGAACCAACCAACACCCGAGACAAGACTGGAAAAATGATACGAGGAGGCACAAGAGGACTCCACACCATCATGAAAAAGGCCAACACAATTCATTCCAGAAACATCGGAGAGAGGCCCATTGTGGATCTCCCCACCATTAAAACTGACAGAGGGTACACAAAATTCTAAATTTACTGATAGTGACCAATCACCCCACCACAAGGGGTGGGGAGGGTGGGGCAAAACTACTGGGGCATCAAAACCATGACCCAAGACAAACCAACAAATCCACATCCCAAGATGATAACTATTTAAATTTGAGATTGATTTACCTAACATAACCCATAAGGACCACTAAATGTGATTACACCTGGGGGGATTCAACCCCCAAGACATTAAGGTATGATACAAGTACTCCTCTTTGTAGCTATAGGAAACCTCGCGCACCCAAACAGGTCATTTAGAACGAAACAGCTACATAAAATGATTTAAACTCTCTTCACCCTCAATACCTATGACATAAAGTGCAGGTCCCATACACTATCGGGGTTCTTGACCACATTAAAGCTTCAATATGAGGCCTATGGATATAGCCCTGATGTCTGAAGCATCTCCGGACTTGTAGTTAGGCATTGAGTGCTCTCAAAGAGAGCTTCTTTTTTCCCAGTGCCGCATGAAACCATACTGCATTCAAGACAACACCAAAAATTTAAACTCACCACAACATCAAACTAATCCTTCAAAGCACATATACCGAATAAGGGGTTTAGATGATGCACATGAGTCACCTCTTCACCTTTAAAAAGAAACTTAGGAAGGAAATATGCACAACAAACACTCCCCGTTGAACAAAAAAATTAGAACTCCCTAAGAGGACACTCCAATGAAAATAGGGATTCCTGAAGGGTTCTATGAAATCTACCTTTTTACGTTAAAGAGATATAAAACTGAAAGACATCACCAAACATGAGCCTCACGGATGAGGAAAGAACTACAAGCCTTTCAAGACATCGGTCAACACCGATAATTCTGAACCACCTTCACCTTTCCCCACTGGAATTCCCTTCACCGTTCTGAGGGGGAACCTTCAGACACAATAGTTTCAAACTTCATACCTAACGACTCAGACAACTCAAAGAGACCAAAAATCCCATAAACTCCCCTCGCGTCAGTTATCCTGTTGTGAGAGGATCCTCTTAACTAAAAAGGAGAAAGGGATAGACTAAGCATTGTAACCCAAAAAGGGAGATTCCTTTCTTTAATCAACTGGAGGGTCATCCAATGGAGAATTACCCATGGCCACACTTCAATCACATGTTAATGATTTATGGGGGCATGAAATAGTCAAGAAATAAGACCATGGACCTAATAAAACTGGTCCAATGGCCAAAACATATCACAATAGAACACTAAATGTGCAAGGGAGACCACTGCAAGGGCTTCCCAAAGCACTTTTCAAAATAAACCACTAACCACATGCTTTCACACCAACTTATAAATAATAATTCAAACTCAAGAAACCAATAATTAAAAAAGTATTCTAAGCCCAAAACTCCAAACATCCCACATTACCAAAACACAAGGACACACTATGAAACCATCGATTACTAAAACAAAAAAATTTCATTTAACAAAACTTGTTGAAAATATGTAAATATAATGGGATGCACAAACACCAATGGTGTCCCATGGGCCTCACACATGCACATTCCTATTCCACACAAGCACCCACCTCATGTCCATCCAGCCAATAATCCGCTCATACCATTAACCATTTCTCCTTCCACATATACCCATACATGTGGTTTCCCATGAGAACACCAAGGGTCAAAACCCGACCCTTCCATTTTTTTGAAAAAACCAAAACATTCAACCCATACTTTTCAAACTGTTAACATCAATTTATTTTTTTAAAGTGCTTCATTTGAAAAAAAATTCCAAGAACAAATATCTTTTTCATAAAAACTAGGTTTCCACGATTCCAAAACAAAGAGATGAGGAACGATGAAAGAGGAAACTAGTGTCATCTGGTGACTTGGACATATGGTTGGCGGCCATACGCCAATCATGCTACCGGCATGGTGGGTATTCTAGGAATACATCCCCATCCCCACATGGATTTCCAGACCCTATGATCTCACTAGGACCACTGAACCTACTCCCTTTTCATTTCTCATATTCAAGATTAACCACAAGGATCAAATACCCATACAAACCTCAACTTACCCTGGTAACTCGAATCTTGTCACGAGGTGTGCTAGTCAGGCACCTTACTCATAGCCAGGATGTCGAGTCCCGACAACCTTAACTCCAGTCTACTATGAATCTTCCTAAAGGAACATGGCCCAAGAGAGAAAACCTCATCTGATACCATTTTCTCCGAAACTAGGCTAGGTCTCCATCCGACCCGGCACCTGACCCGGTCCACGGCAAGGCCCGAGGGCAGTTATCAATCCTCACAGGATAACACAAGTTCCTGGGTATCAAACATAATACGAGCGAATGATTTACCTAAAATATTATACATAAACAACCCACAAGAATGATAAACTAAAACTAAAAACTGACAACCAAACATTCCTTAAAATAAGAATTAATTTCAAAGGATTACAATTTCAACCAACATCCAAAATGAAATGACAACAATGGAAACTAAAACTCTTACTCAACCCTACAAGAAACAAGAGAGGTGTAGCATCCACAAGCTACCCACACCAACCTACTCTACAAGACCATAAACAACCTGAACCACCATCGTTGAGCATGATGCCTCAACCCAGGATACACAAGGAATAGGGTCTACATACACCCAAAGGTGTATGTAGTGTGTGAGCCAAGATCCCAGTAGGATACCACCCAATAAAAACGTTCCACATGTAATTACTAAATTAAAAATACATTTGCAATTTTAATAAAAGAAATGAATTAAATGGTGGAATAGTTTTAAATAATGATTAAAGAAAAAAATTCAAATGGAAGAACTTAAATTAAAACACACACACACTAACTTTTTAAAATAACCATGTCATACCGATGAGCGTAAAGTAACCAATGAGAACCAGATATAGGAGAGGCTTCTTGGGTGTTAGCTAGATTGTGTCCCTAGATCATCGTGTCTCGATGAAGCGTGGCTTAGAAACCACAACCCTCAGAAAATGTGAATTAGAAACCACGATCCTCATCAAAATGTGGCTTAGAAACCATGACCCTTAGTCATTCATATGTTTAAATTATGACCTGCACCACAAAAATAGTTTGATGAAAAACCTTACACCATATGTAAAACACCATTGCACAAACCACATAATTTAATAAGCCAAAAATAATGTATTTTAAAACAAATTAAAATAAATCACTTTCCATTACCCACTAAACCCACACAAAACCTTCTTTTACGACCAAACGCTCACAACCCCATGTCAAAAATATAATTCTCACCAATTTCACAGATTAATAAGCTAACCAAAAATTTTAAAAATCACTAAAAACTGACTAGATATGAGTTTTCAGAAGAAAGAACACACATAATATAAACATGCTACCAAAAATATATAAATTCAAATCTAACTTTATATAAAACAAACATCGCACTAAAAAAATTAATTGAATAATATGATAAATTAATTAAACATGAAAATTAATTCATAAAATAATAATTAGATGTAGAACCACCTACCTTGATGTAATAATCTTCCAAATAAATGTGTGAAATTACCATTATACCTCAACTGCACCACAAGAAACCAATAACGGACCCCAATTCAAGAGCCCAGCCCAACAAAATCACCATTTCATACTAAAAAAAGTTAAAACCTATAACAAATAATGACATCTTAGGTTGGGGGAGGAGGGTGTTGGTCGGAATAAATGGTGGAGGAGAAGATTGGTGGTTCGTCGAAAGGATGAAAATGGGAGAAGGGGCGGCCGGTTGAAGGTGGCGCTAGCTGGTGAGGAGACCGTAAAGGAGGAACCGGCTAGTGAGGAGGATGGAGGGGCGGTGTTGGATGGGAGTAGAGGGAGACGGGTGAGAAGGCTGATGAGGGAGTAGGGTGCGGCAGATGAGGGGGGTTCTAGGGCGACGGTGCAAGCGGCCTGGCTGGGGGTTTAGGGTTACGGCGCGAGTGGGGGAAGGCCAGTCGAAAGGGAGGTAGTTGTCAAGCGACTGGACAAGGATCAGGTGATCATAAGGGTTTAAAGGATGGGGGGTGTCACGACCTAGAAGAAGGGGGTGGGGGAGGCACTGGCCAGCCCGAAGGAAAAGGAAAAAAACAAAAACAAACTAAAAAATAAAAATCATAATAATAATAATACTAACATAATAAAATGTTAACAATAATAATAATTAAACAATTAATTAATGGGAAACATAATAATTCTTTATAAAAATGGTAATAATATTCTCAAATAATAATATTATTATTACCATTAAAATAGTTCTTTTTTACATTTTTTTTCTATTTTCATCTTATCACTCACTTAATTTTATTTCGTTATTATTAAATAATTTTATTTAATTATTTGACATCGGTAGGTTAAACAGTGGCCTAGGCGAAGCCCCACAGTCTCCAAATGATGCTTTTTCTGAGCATCAGATGCTATCAAGTTGTAAAGACCCATTTATCGACAAAAACATAAGATTAAACTAGGACTCATTCCACACCTCGACAGAATATTTTAAATCCAAAGAAAATAATAAAGTAGTTGTAACTTAATATTATATTAACAGTAATATTAATAACATAATAAACTTTATATTCTTGACACTAATAATAATAATAATATCCTCAAACAATATTATTATTATTATCTTTAAAATAATTCCTTGAATTTTTATTTCACTGCATATTTTTATTTTATTTACATTTCATTATTCATTACATTTTATTCATCTTCCTTAAACATCGGGCAGGTCGTGTGGTTAACTGGGTGAGGCCACGCGGTGACCCAGGCGAGGCTATGCGGCTTCGACCGCGGGGCACTAAATGCTATCAAGGCCAAAATATACGTTTTTAAATAAGAACCCAAAAATTTTAAGTCAAGCATTAACCCGAACAACCTAATGTCCAGGAAAATTAATAAAATAAATTATTTAAAAATGGAGGGTGTGACAACTCAACCCAAACCCCAAAAAAATTTATTTAAAGATAGAAAAATAATATGAGAAAGAGTCACCCAGGTCGGGGTGTGACAATTATCCCCACCATAAAACTTTCTACCCCCAGAAATCCACAACACCATCCAGCCTATCGATCAACACCCAAGGATTCCCCAAAAACAAAATCCAACCACTTAGTCCAAGGACATTCCATCGACAACCAACGGGACTCAATCTCATTTCCTAAAACATATCACCAGTAGAGGGGAGGCCTGAACAGATTCCCCATAATAAGAATTAAACTAGAATCTAAAAAAATTAAAAGAAAACCCAATGAGACGGTGGGTGTCCCCACCATAAAGATCCAACCTGTACCTGACCAAATGAAAATCTTACTTAGACCTGAACTAGGCCTTACTCAAGCTAAAAGAAGAACAATAAGAACACTTAAACCACTCAGTCCTGCCCAAAAGGGATAAGAGTGGAACTGAAAACTCTACATAAACCAAAAAACCTCACCCCCTGTGCGGGGAGGGTGGTCCCAAGGATTGGATCAATGAATCTACGACAGAAAACTACTAAAGACTCATCACTTCGGGATGGACAGAAACCAAATCTGCAATTGATTCACATGGGTGGTCCATGGAGGGACACTAATCAGAAACTTGAATCCAAAAAAAGAACAATTACTAACATTGTTTGGGGGATAAGTCCATTGGGCTCTTTGTAACTAGAGTAAATTTACAACAACGAAGAAACCAGAATAGAAATGATAAAACTACCTCCCTGAAACGATAGAGGCACAACCTTAACCAGACTCCTTAGAATTCCCCCATGTTTCTTGAATATGTGTCAACTTCACTCCGAGGACTTTTGGATAGAGCTCTGATAGATGAAGCATCTCCTTCCTCATAGTCAGGTTCTGATGATTCTAATATGGAACATACATCTTTTGATTGGACATATGAGTGGACAAAATTCTGTAATGAAAACCACGATGGCATTGAAAACTGGATTTCATCAATAAAACCAACGATATTCACATACATTTCAAAACCCAAAACATGATCAGTACAACTGTAAATAAAAAATATCCCTTACACTAAAAGGAAACTTACCCGAGAAACTTTGAACAAAATCCCTACAACACATCACTTCTAAGAACTTCCCCCATGACACTTTCTGGCGATGCCTCAATAGAATTTCCACAAGTGACCCAAATGTTTGCAAGCATGATAGGGCTTAATAGTACATGGTCACAACTACCTATTGTGACCCATATTTACACACTAATAACACACAATTTTCTCTTTCCATGAAGAGGTTGATGAAAGATCCAGAGGCCTTTTGATTCCTTGACCTGCTCCATCCACTTTCAATCGCTTCCTCATCTACTTTTAAAAATCTTCACAACTACTCCTAGGTATTGAAGGAGGGAGGACTAATTCTAACACCCCCGCCATCACAGCTTCGACATGATAAGGTTGTATTGCCACATCGACAGATGAAATTAGGTTGGACTCTGACACCTTTGACAGTATATCGAGGTAGATAACCTCCTTAAAGTGTCTAGCCTTAATGAATTCATATGGTGCTTAACCTAAATAATAAGGCACTACGTCCACAAAGCACTAGAAATATTCCAACACAAATCTGTCTCTCTTTTGTAGATAACACATATCCATCCCCTTTCTCACCCTTTTTTCTTAGATAAAAACTAATGAATTAAAAAATCCTTGAAAATAACCCGAGTAAGCTCTTGACGGGGCTTGTTCTAAGACACTAACTTCCACCACATCCATGGTGAAACTTCAAGCATGGATGTTGAAAACTTGGCCTTGAATAAATCAAGAAACTCAACAAGGTTAAAGTCCCTTTCGATCTTTCGCATCCACTCCTCCTATACAGAGGGGTCTGCTTGACTATAAAAGAGAGGTGGATTTAGCTTCCAAAATGAATTCATAAAATCATTAGGTTGGTCAACCGCACTACGATCTCCAATCAAAGCATCAAGGGGGAAACGACTGGACAAGAAAAGTCCAGAACCCTATCAAGGCCATCTCAATTAATAAAATACCCAAGATCAAACACCACATATTTGACAAGATTGAAACACAAGAAAACAATCTATCATAACATCAAAACTTTCCTTTTGAAAAAATATTTAATTTAATACATGATTGGTGGGTTAAACCATCACCATTGATATTTTATAGAGTCTCACTCACATGCATGTTTTCGTACCACCACGGGCATCCATCCTCCCTACTAGAGATCCATTCATATTCCAACATACCACTATGCATGTGAGCACCCATAGTAATGCCAAGGCCAAAAGCAAACAACTTCATTTTCCAAAAAACAACTCATTCACCTCATTTCCTTTAAAACAATCCAAAAATTAAAAATGTCATTTCGAACAACTATTTTATTCAAAACCAACTTTTTCTCATTGAAGAAACTTTTAGAAGTCAGAGGAGACCTCAAATTACTCAAACGGGGAACTAGTGTCGGTGGGTGACTTGACCATATTGTTGGCTAACATATGTCAAACACGTCATCGACACATAGAGCCTTTTAGAACCATTCTCTAGCCCCATATGGCTTTTCAGGCCGTGCAGGCTCATGAGGACTATTTTCCAAACTCCCTTTTTCATATCCCAATCAAAAAACATTCCATAAAAACCAAAAGAAACTAATTAAACTAGAATTCCCATGGAAACTCGAGGATCAGAACGAGCAAGAGTTTGCGATGCTCTTCTCTCACCTACCCCTTGAGTCCCAAAAATCGTACTACATCTTCCTTGAAATCCAAAATATAAAAAAAATCACTATGAAAAAAGAGTTCCTCTAAGATCTTACCTCTTATGATACCATTTTTTCATGAACCAACCCAGGTTGGCCCGGAACCGGTCACCCAAGCCAATCAGAGGCAAGGCCCAACAGGCGTTCCTGATCCTCCCAGGCTGGAGATAAGAACCCGGGCATTGGTAGAGATGGTGGGAATTATTTTTCACAATAAAAATAAATAAAAAAAGATGAAATAATAAAGAGAGTTGTGGAATAAATAAAACAAAAAAACAACTAAAGAATAACTGAAGAAGATAGAACTAACCAAACTTAACGTCAGAACAAACTTAGTGTGACCCTGCTGGTTACTCTTTGACTCAACGATCAAATTTCACCCAAGGAGAACACACCCAATATGGAACCTACATAAGGGCTAAAAACATAAAATAACTATAGGTGTGAGTATTAAAAATCAGTATGCTATCCCATTATACTATTTCTCATTTCACTTCCTTTAAAATAAAAGAAACAACCTTTTTTAAGTTTGAACAAAAATGTATAAAATTAAGGTTTTCTACATGTTACTCAAAAATAAAGAACGATTAATTTCCATCATTCATTTCTCAAAAACCCTAGCCATTATTTTAGTGAGACATTAGCATTTTCAAAGGGAAAGTGATGTTTACATTTTTAGTTTGCACAAAAAGAATAAAACACCATTCTTTGAAAACAGTTTTCATAAGCCACATTAAAACAAAACATCACATTACAGTAAAACACTACTCTTGAATGCACTACAGTAGTTACACAACAAGGGAAAGTAAAAGAAAATATATTAACAAGTTACACATTCAACACTCCAGGCACTAAGAATGAGTAGACATTGGTGAACCAAGGATATCAAGAATAATCCAGAAGACACCAATACATGATACCTCATCCTCATTGACATGTCACACATGATTAAATAAAAATGATCAAAATGTTAAAAATGAATGACCATCCTTTCTCTGTCAAGCTGAGTGAAAATTCCATAGAAATGAACCCAAACTTATCTGCCTATTATGGGCCACTAGTCAGTACCATAACCTACCAATGTGGAAATCATTCTCATAATATTCTCTCAATATTCCAGGTTCCTATGTCTTGTGTATTTAAGAATGGGGTGGTCCGACCAATGCTATTCGAGAAACCAATCATAGTACATATAATAATAATTCACAACATGCATCACCCCGAGTCACTCCAAGGACTGATCTCAATCCATTACATAAAAGAACCTAAAGAGTCCATTCTGAAGCACACATATAATGGATCACAAGGGTTACCTAGTAAGGAAATCTCATCCATTATATACATAAAATCATGGAATGAGAAATTTCCACATGGGGTTTTCAAAATAAACCATTTCACCATTTTTCACAAGGTTTCTAAATGGGCCTTAAACCATTTCTTTTTCATAAAATGACATTTATCATTAACACAAAATCCAAATTTTCTAAAAAGTTAAAACACATCATCTCCACACAAAAACATTGATAAATTCTCTCAGAATATTCATATTAAATTTCCCATGGCACAAACATGTTTATAAATTTGTCAAATGGCCATTTATCAACAACACATTATAAAACACCCGAAAACTCAACACCTATTTATTTATAAAACCAAAACCCACTTTTGAAAGTCTAAAAAAAGACCCCTGAAATATCATTTTGAACACTTAAAATAATTTGATAAATTCAAACAAAAAAATTTCCATTACCCTTATCATGTAAACCCAAATCAGTAAAAATCCCTCATCACATGTCAAAATACTTTAGAATACAAATACAAACTTCTTTTAAACATAAAACTACTTGGAACACTTTCAAGAAGCCCAATATCACCATTTTATATCAATATTGTTTAATGCCACAACTAATCTTCATTTTTATTTGAAACCATTTAAAAACACTATAAATACATTTATCAACATACACAAGCACTTTTTATAAAGGGGTGTAAACACAACAAAACACCTTGAAACAAAACATTATTTACAAAAATGCCAACCAAGCCATTTATCAATGGCACTTGCAATGTTTATCATAATTGTTTTTAATTAACAATCAAAAATGTTCCAAAAAAATATTTTATCCCCAAAACTTATATAAATTGTTAAATCAGGTTCTAAGAGTCATAAAACAGGTTCAAAAATAATGAAACATTTAATAATAAAAATAGTGAGTGAAATTATAATAATGTGACCTCATTTTTCACAAAATTAAAATTAAACTACCAATTTGAAAAATAAATAAATTAACCCAAATTTAAAAAATAATAATTAGGAAATATATATGGTTTGAACAGTAGTAAATAGATTATGATTTAATTATAAAAGGCATTACAATGGGAACCTACCTCGGAAGCAAAATTAATCAGAACGATGTGCGTTCGAAACCATGTGGTAAGTTATAACACCCTACATATTAAATATTAATGACTCAAACACATACACAAACCTCAATTAGACAATGTGAAACCATGCAGAAGAGGGAAACCCTCACCTAGAATACAAAGATAAATGACAAAAGCCACTCAAAATCACCCCACGTTATTCTAAAATTATATCTTTACCAAAATAATCCCTTAATAAATCAAAAACTTCTTTGAAAATAAGGAAAATAAATATAGAAGGTTCTACTGGTGGTGTGAAGGAGGTGATGGTCTGAGCGGTCGCTGGAAAGGGGGTTTGCTGGAGGGAGTCTTTGTGGTGGTGGGTTCATGATGGGGAGAGGGGGAGGCTGGTTAGACAACATCTACGAGGTGGGAAGGTTGGAGGCACAGTGGTAGAGAGAAGGCATCGGGATGGAGCGGGAGGTCTAAGGGGATGATGGGGCGCACTACATGGGTGGATGAGGGCCGGGAGGGTCGGTGCTTGTGAAAAGGAGGTCCAAATAAAAGGGGTAGTGACCATAAGACACTTCAGAATGGGACGCACTGGAAGAGCGTAGAGCTAGGAGGGATGATCGGGGTCGCAACTGGCAGAGGGTGGGAGGCGCACTGGCTGAGCGTTGAGTAGGGGGAACAACTGGTGGACCTGGGGTTTGTCTCCATAGAGGAGGAGTCAGGTCTAGGGGCCTCTTGTGCTACACACACATAAAGGGTGCTTGGGGGCTCGTTCCGTATTCAAGGAGGGGAGGGGGGGGGGTGTCGCCAACCCCTAAAAAAGGGGTTAATGAAAAAAAACCCAAAAAAATTGAATGTTTGTATATATATATATTTAAACTTCTGATAAATAAATAGTAATGAATCTAGAAATAATAATAATAATAATAATAAAAATAATTAAATTAATAAAATTATTCGTTCGTTTTAATAATAATAAATTATTTAACCATAATAAATATTTTAAATGAACAAACAATTAATGTTTTTATTAATTACAAAATTTATTTATTTTCATTTTTAAAAAACAGGCAGTCATGTTGTTTCCTGGGTGGAGCCGCATGGCTTCCAAATCGCAATCTGCCCGTGTGCCCAATGACATTAACATAAAAAAGCACACTTTTTAACATAAACTCAAAAATTTAATCTGTGACTCAACCTAAACTCCAAATAAAATTTATTTAAAGATAGAAAAATAATAAAATGTAAGAGACACTCGGGTCGGGGTGATACAATTTCAAAGGTGGTTGGGATCAACACCTTCCTCTAGTTTAGTTTTCATACAAAAAAAAATCTTTCACTCAAACATTGAGATGGCTACTTATGAGGCCCTATATCGGAAGAAATGTAGGGATCTAACATGATAGGATGATGTTGCAGAAAGAAACCTATTGGGTCCAGATATTGCTGAAGAAATAGTCAAGAAGGTTAGAACCATTCAGTAACATATCAAGGCAGCTCAAAGTTGGTAGAAAATTTATACAGATAACCATTGATGTGAACTAGAATTTGAAGTTAGTGAAAAAAGGTTTCTATGAATCTCACTCTAGAACTGGGTTATGATATTTAGGAGTAAATGGAAAATAAGCTCTAGGTATGTTGGTACCTTTGAGATTCTGGATCGTATCAGGACAATAGCCTATCTCTTGGGACTTCCTCGAAATCTATCTTAAATATATGATGTGTTCCGTGTATCTCTAATGAAGAAGTACATACACGACCCTTCACTTGTATTGAACTCAGAGTTCATACCATAGGAGTAGGATTTGTCATATGAAGAACAACCATTTGAAATTCCAGACCGTTCACAGAAAGTTCTACAAAACAAGACCACTCACCTGGTCAAATTTTTGTGGATAAATCACTAGTTAGAAGAAGCTATGTGGAAACTTGAGAATATGATGAAGTAGAAGTATCCTCATTTATTACCCAAGTGATTAATTTCAAGGGTGGAATTCATTTTCAGGGGGTAGAATGTAACATCTTCTGTTTTTATGGACCTTTTGTTCTCAAATAAATTAAATTTTTTATTTATGTCTTGCAATGCACTAATTTTAACATTCCATTCACACGGAACCTACTTAGAATATGTTACATAACAAAAAATTGGCACAAAATACATGGAACATAGACTTGGTATATATTACACTAAACATTGACTTGTTGTATGTTATACGCAACACCAACCTTTCATATGTTACACGCAACACAGATGATTCTACAAAACATCATATCATTATTATAATTATTTAAATGAGATAATTATAACATTGCTGTTAAAATTAGTTATATGAATAGTAATAACAACATTAAAATATTATTTATAATTTTTATATAAATAAAAATATTAATAATAGATGATATTTATTTTGGTAAAGTTCTTATATGTTTAAAAAACTATTTTCTTGAATAAACTAATTTTAATGCCCTTCTGTAAAAAATAATAAAATTTATTTTAGAAAAAAATTATAAAATTAATTTAATAAAATAAAAATAATTTTTGAATTTATACTGTCGAAATTATCTTAGGGAAAAATTTTGGTATTTTTCTGAGAAACAACATTTTTGGATGAATAGTGAAAAGTACTAAATTCCAATTCAAAACATCTTTTTCATCTAATTTATTTATATGGTTAAATTATATTATAATTTGGTTTAAGAGTTTAATTATAATTGTTTTTAAAATTAATCCAATTTAGGTAATTATAACCAATTTTACATTGAAACTGTATTTAAAAAACATAACAAACTTTTAATCATTTTTACTTTAAAAAACTCGCATTGTCGGCCAAACGGTGGGGTTGATTTTTAATTAATTTCTACCAATTTTTTTTTTTAAATTTTCCAAAACTGATTCTATATTTGGAATAATTATAAATTATATTTTCAAATAAGGTCTTATTAGTTTTTACCAAAAAATATTAGTGAGAGTAATTAAAATTAATTACATTGATTAAGGTTAAATTAAGTTTAATTAGGGAATAACAATAACCTTAAGGCCCAAAATGACCTATAAACTTGTCGAAAATATTTTTTATGGATATATTCATACACTATTTTCCATTTTATTTTATTATTATCATTATTTTATCCACTTTCAACAAGAAAAATATTTTGGGAACTCTCTCTTCAAATATTTACAAGAGTGCAACTCCTCCTTCCCAATAAAATGCCACCACCTCTCCCTCTTCTGCACACCTCTCAAAACATATAGTTTCAGATAATATATATCCAATAAACTTTAAAAAACCCTTAACTTACTCATTTAAGCCTCCATTTAGGTATAAATTTTTCCAAGGAAGCCTTTTGGCACAAACCAAATGGAGTTACCTGATTAAGAGGTAACACCTTCTCTCAAGATCCTTTCTTTTATTTTCCTTCTCCACCCCCCCCCCCCCCTCATTATCTATTTATTCCAATATAGTATAAAAAACCAGTATAATAAACATACTAGGATGTTTTTATGCTACATTTTCAACATAAAATTACACACACCTCCATCTAATGTCTACCAAACACACTATTTATGTGTACGATGAACTACCACCTCACTAAATGATGATTGTTCATTTTTACTTTACCTCCTCTCATGGTGGAAATTATGATGGAAAAACAATTTATATATGTTATATATTATATTTATTATTTATTTAATCTTATATATTCCTTTTACAGTACATATATTTTTTACTTTCCATTTGGGGTAAACACGAAAATTTCGTTTGAGGAAGTGTGGACTGCAGCCCCCTCAAAGCGTTGTGATTTGTTCACGCACTACATTGAATTTATTAAGGACGGGATTAGTGAAATTTAATGATATATGTAACATTATAATTATTATTGAATGATATTATATACATATATACATATATTTCACTTTAATTATATCTTTCAATATGACAATAAAAACAAAAACAATGTTCATGCGTACATACAGCCTACTATATCTTTGAATAGTATATTTCATTTCATATTTATATACTCTATATATTATTATAATACAAATATAATGTATATAAATTATATTTATATCATTTTTTATGTTCTGGAATAATGGTATAAGTATAAGGACCAATGATATAACAAAATAAGACACATGTGAAGAACAAAACGAATATTATCTAAAGTGAAACCTTGACACAGGATGACTAACAAGTGGGTAATATAAGGTCATAATAAAACCATATATGGTATTATATAGAATTAAATGGTAGGTTAAAATATTTATAATCAATTTATATTTATTATATAGGTGTTTTTAACGAATACAACAAGAGTCAAGACACATGGTTAAGGGATTTCATCTCACTTTTTATTTTTGTAGGTTACATTATTTATTTACCACCCATTACTTTAGTGTGGTGTATATACTACCAATGGATGTATTAAATTTATATTATACTTAAATTTTTGGGTATTAACACATCAATTCTAAGATATTTATTTCATGTGTTTTATTTTCTTAAAGTTACCAAATACGTAAAATAGTTTTGTCTCAATTTTCCTTCATTGAGACTCATGTTTTGTTATGCACCTAAATTATTTTTGTGGGGTATATAATTATATTTTACATTTTATATCATGAATATCCTTATTTTCATGATATTTTAAACATTATTTAAATTATTTTTCTTACATGTAGGGTATGATCCTGATTAACCATGTGGTAATAGTTTATTGAAACAATCTCATCACTTCTCGATATTGTAAATGGCTATGCTTAATTTATGAAATCTTATTATCCATATCTCAATAAAACTCCTGAATTTTATTCTAATCTAGTTAGTAAATACATCCTCAAGTGTTATTACCATTTTTACACTATTTGGTACTTAATATAATGTTTTTAAGTAAAATCTAATCATCTCTCTATTCAGTCCAAAATTTATTTTATTCAAAAACTATGTTTCCAAAATTGTTTTCAAAAGTATTTCCAAAACATCTTTGAATTCCATTTTCAAGGAAAAAGGATTTAAAAACGTTTATGGTTTTCAATGATTCACCTATAAGTTTTCAAAGCTATTTTCAAGCAAAAAGTTTTTCAAAAATGTGTTATGTTTTGAAAAGTGTTTTCAATACTGAAAGGATATTTTCCTCAATAAATTTTTTTTAAAGATATTTCAAAAAAAAATTCTCATCTAAGATAACATCCATTGGTGTTACTCATGCCTTCATGGGGAAATTATTCAATGTTTCCATTAATATTATTTCTTTCAATGGATTATGTTTTATGGAATGTTAATATGAAAATTGTTTCACTTTCATGGGTTATATGATTTTGAAACCCTCTTCTTTCCACGAGTTATGTTTATGATGAAATGATTATGAAACCTGTCTATTTCCATAGGTTATGATATGATTACATGTTTATAATACCAATTTCATTTCAGGGGTTATGGTATGGTTATTTATGATCTTGTGGAATATGTATATATAGTTTCACTATGAAATGGGTGGGAACTATATCTCCCTCCAATGTACTGGGTAAAGATTTATATATCATGGGATAGGCATGGATGAAATGGGAAATGAACTCAGTTCAGTATTATAGGGCTAGAATAGGGTGTGAACTAAATTCATTAATACAGGTCTAGAACAGCATGTGAACCTGGTTCATTAATGAACTTTTTCCACTAAGATGTCTTTGGCAGTGATTCTTTAACTACTATGAAAATAAAAATATTTTCTTATTTATTTGAAACAATTCCAGGTTTTATTCCTATGTTATGATTTTAGGGAATATTTCATTTATTTGTATATGATTCATGTCTTATGAACTTACATCCTTTATGCCATGATTCATGTATAAGATATCTGATATGAAGGGTATGATCTTCTATTTTCATGATCATTTTATCATAACATTATTTTCATGATTATTCTTATATATATATATATATATTACCCTTACTATGCATTTTAGGTCACCCCTTTTTATGTTTCCTTCCCCATGTTATGAAAATATGTATTATGTTTGATGTTTCTATGAAGGTTTCTTGTAAGATGTACCTTGTCAGAGATAATTTATCTAAATTATGTATTAGTTCTTATGTTTCCATGTTTCCAAAGGTACTATACTAGTACGTTCTTTGGGCGTCTATTTGTAAAATGTTTTAATTATTTTATAAAAGTTATGTAATGTTAATGTATGAAAATAGAGGGTTTCTATAATGAAAAAGTATATATATTGGTGGAAATTTTCTATGAGATCCATGAATGCTTTTGGAATATTTTTCATCTCCAAAGACATCACCAAGTACTCATATAGCCTATACCTACAGTAAAATGTTGTATTAGGAATGTCTTCCTCCCTCACTCACAATTGTTGTCGAAGATAAATCTTTGAGAACCACCAAACTCCCCATAACAGATCTAAATGATAATTTATCCTAGGAAAGGGATATCAGATCTTCATTATCAACTAGTTTAGCCTTGGTAAATCCCCACATTTTCATTGAAGACTATTTTATGCCTTCTTTGTGAACAACATGGATACACCCTATAGTGAAGTAATCACCCTAACAAAGCCATTATACTCTAAGTCTCCATGATGTACCTAGAACAATTTCATCTCAGCTCGCACTATATGATAAGAGGTAATTGAAATGGGTGGAACACCCTCCATGATCTCAACATCAATTTCCACTCCTCTATTATGGGCGAGTCCTGTTAAGTATTCTGGAATTATTTCTTGATAGAGATCCATGTCTGGAAAAAAAATTAAGGTGGTTTTCATTGACCTTGATCAGAGATCCAAATTTAATATTTATTCTATGATAATTATGATTTCACTCATGTTGGGTCCAACTCTGCCTACTCCTAATTCCCATTCTCTGGTCATCATAAACATCTCTCTTCTTAGTGAGGTGAATGACACGTGTCTCTAACAGTAATCGATGTGAGATTATAAATTAGTTAGTAAATCCATGTTAAGAATAGCATCGATGTTCATAATATCCAGAATCATGAACTTCAATAGATTTCCATAGCTAGTTATGACTCTTTGATACTTTAGGTATTGTTTTAGATCGGCTACTTTGGTTCCCAATGTTGTATAAATGGAGACTAAATCAAAGTATAACATGACTGATATGCCTACTCTAGTAACAAATTGTGTACAAATAAATTAATGGGAAGAATTAGTATCAAATAAAGCAATATATATGGTGGGTATGATCAAGGCCAAACCTCAAACATTGGATGGGGCATCTTCATCATTCTCTAAAACCTGGTCCACTACATGAACTCACCCTATATCACCTTAACTTTATGATCCTTCAGAGGTTGTACTAGTTCAATCATTCACAAAATTAATTTATACCACTCATCAACATACTAAGGGACTTTAGTTCCATATAAGGTTAAAGAATGTTGGAGTTGATTTCAGAGAAAATTTTACCAGTCCTGGAATCATATTCCTCAGACATGTAATAAATGAAATAATTCTACATGAAGTGTACCTAAAACATAAACTATATAGTAGGTGTGCGATCATGCCCAACTATATTCTCTTATATGTCTATTTTTAAAGTATAAACTTCCACCCTTGTAAGAGTATTCCAGCTTACATCCAATGTAGTCCCATATGACTATGTTAAGGAGACATCTTTTGTAACTCGAAAGAAACACTTATAAAAATAAGAGATAATAAGAAAAATACTAATTATTATATGGTACTAAACAATTTTTATACTATAATTATACGCTCAACCAATGCTATAACCCTCCTAGAACTAACCCCAGTATATTTCATTGTATGTTAGTCAGATACATCACATATACACAAACACAACAATATTCCCAGTTCAACTAATTAATTACAATAAATAAAAATCATAGAAACATTGAAACCTAGATATATCACACAAGTTAAAACTATCCCAAAAAGATATAAAAAGTCAAGGAATTTAATTAAATAACTTCTATACATCATAACAATTGGTGTTTGTATGGAATATGATCCTACGTGATTATTAATTATGTATAAACACACCTAAAATCACATAAATCACAAATCAACATCATGTGAATAAAAAAATGTTAATTTGATCAATGGTAATAGTAGAACATAGTTTCACCCACTTTATGTAAGCTTAGAGGTCCACTATATAGTATTGGCTAGGCTCTATCATAGTTACCATTCTAGATTCTTGACTTTCCTCTCTCCAGTCTACCATATCCCAAATCAACAAAAATAGAAGAAACAAGTTACTTAGTCATAATTCCACTAATAAAATTTTGTTGGTCCTTGAATCAAACCATCAGGTCCAATCTAAAGGGTCACATGACCTCATTGTGCCACATTCTATACAAGAGGCTACTGACTAGAAGAAATGGCCAAGGTTCATCAGTGGGGAGACTATACCATTTGTTTCGTGACATCATGATGATGATGATAATAATAATAAAAATAATAATAATAATAATAATAATAATAAACAAGATTATAAATAACCAATGTAATCATTGTGAAACAAAAATTTTGCATACAAATCATACAAGAGATAACGGCCTGTCAATGTTCTACGGTAAACCTAGAAAAAGGATAGTAAGTAAACAAATAAATAAAATATGAGTCCTCCAGAGTCTGTATTGGTCCACTAACATCTTTTAATAATCCTCTTATCATGATTCCATCATAGTTCCTTTACCCTTCACTATGTCTCTAGTCATGAAGTCTACAAGTGCACTAGAATTCCGAAATATGGGATCACAAGACTCGGGGGACACTGCCAATGCATACTTAATACAAGTGCCCTTATTACACATCAATGTATTACATGAAATAAGTAAATTCTAAAATAAATATACAACCATACATGGGTTGAGTCATCTTGTGTTGACCAAGCCCCCACGAACCTTGACTCCACCTTCTTCGGCTCATTTCTAGTAAGGATGTCCAATAAGTCAACAAGTACCACGTTCATGGTAACACATCTCACCCCACTCATGTGGTTGTTATCATTATAAATGATTCATGTTCCACCATGTAAATACGTTGTTGGATATCCTTTTAAACACCCATTAACAAATTCCATAGGAATCCCATATCAGTATCTTCTAGTCCTAAGCATAATCGCATCCCTGTATGGGGATAGCTGCACTAACCTTTAAGGATGTTAGGACAATGACTTGTTGGTTAAAGATCCACATATTCATATCCTTCTATAGGTATATCCACACCCAATTTTGAGGATGTATGGACCACATCTCACCAACCTCAAGGATCGACTGGATCATATTGATTCCAAAAACATTTTTCGATATGCTATGCAACAAAATCAGTAAATGTCATATCAAGGAACAATATGGTACATCAATATTAAAGGTCAGATCCCCACATAATAACATAGTTATAATACAGAAAGAAACATTTCCACTCACACACCAACATAAAACTCATAATATGATTGGGTTAATCTAGAATAAACAATATATCATGGAAACAAAATATAAATGTAACAAAAATGGAAAGGAAAGTCCTACCTTATAGTTTTTAATGTTAATGTAAAGTTTCAATGAAGCTTTCATCACCTAAACAACATTTCACACTAATAAAAACCCGATCACAAACCAAGGACACCATGAACCAATTCTAATAAAACTTGATAACAGTTCTAGAGTAATGTAATGATAAAAAAGCCCAGGGGTAGAACCAATTTTAATCTAATGTAGATCGCTGGAATACATCAAGTTCTATTGTAAGGTATTCATGAAATATGGAAGGATATATGATCAAGGAGGGTGATATATCATTGAGTGGTATTGAAAACCACCACTACAGCACAAATGTAACTACAATGGCATATTTTTTCACTGGGAGGGACTACCACGGTTCATATCAAATGGTTTTGGAATGGGAAAAAATCACCATAGTACAAAAGATGGTACTATTCAATGGAATGCATACGGAATTTACCTCTACTTGGAAAATAGGTAGAATACAGCTCGGAGTTGTCTCTATAGCCCTTAGGATCTCTAGAAAAATATTGGCCAAAGAGGAAGATCATCACATTTTAGGGTTATATCCATGTGTAAAATCCCACTTTTAATCCCAATGAATTTACCTATTAAATTTTAAAATTTATTTTATGAATCAATTTTCGAATAGACCACTTAAATCCATAGCACTCGGAGTCTGAAGACACGATGAACGACCATACCAACTATCTAAAACTGATGTGCAACACTAATATGTTGTGTTTTCTATGCCACAATGACACAGACTCCATGGAAATACCTACACATTGAATCCTATGATGTGTTCTCCATCGAGCAACATCAATAATACATGACCCATTACTTTTTGGAATTACCTTATCTCTCTAAGAGAGTTGTAGAGAAGTCATCCATACCCTAACATAGTTTCACCCATTTTGGCTAGAAAGGACACCAAAATTATTAAAAATCATCCTCATGTTTCTCTAATCACATAACTCTTTACCCTACATAGATCAAAAAAACAAAGGGAGGATTAAGGGAAATACATATTTCTATTAAGGAAACAAAAATTCTAGGGCTTTACATGGTCCCACCAAAGATGTTTCACCTATTTCAGTCTAACATAGGGAAGATTAATAAGGTATCCCATAAAATTATTCAAAGGTTTGAACATGTACTATAAATTGATAATATTTTTATATAAATTCATACAATGATAAATGGTGCTCCCATGATCTAAAATAATTCATTGCATAGTATCTAATAATATCATCTAAAACCGATAAAGTGTGACTAGTCGAACCTTCCATTTTTGGATGATGCAGAGTACTAAACAGTAATTTTTTTTCCTAAATCATGTGTTAGATAGTTCAAAAATATTCAATTAAATATTTTACCCTTACCCAAAAATGGATATTAGAATTCCATGAATCATAACAACATCTTGTGTGTAGATTTTCACTATGTTCCTCATTGAATAAGGCTCTTAAATAGGTATAAATTAAGTCAATTTAGTGAGTCAATCAATAATCTACCCAATATATTAGTGTATTTTAGAGGTATTTGGAAATTAAATAAATAATTTAAATTAAATTTGATCATATATATAAATCATCATGAGGCGTCAATTAAAGAAATATATGCTAATGTTCCATAAGAATGTGTTGAATCGGTGAATTAGTTTCTATTATACTGCTTTTAAAAAACATTATTAAAACATTATTAATTAATTATATTAAAAACAATTGGTGTTATATTTTTTGATTCATAATTTTTATTCAAAAAAATTGGTAGAGGATCATAATTTTCAAGGTTTAATGTTCACAATGAACAGTCCCATCTATGATATGACCCAAAATCACTTATAGTATCACTATAAACTAATAAAATATGGTGAATAAAAATGAAAAAATTATATTCTTACAATTTTTAGAAAAGAGTAATCATAAATCATAAAATGTTTTAGATCATGTACATGGATATGATGAAGTAAAATAAAAAATTCATCATTTTAAACACTTATTTTTTTCAATGAAATTTGTATCTTTCACTGAGTCTAATCTTCTAAACACTACTCAAAAATATTTAATCTCTAATTATAAGATAAATTTTTATATACTGAAAATTGAAATAATAACTCTAAAGATTTCTACACCAACCAATGTAGGATTGAATTTCTTTAATGAAGAAACTCAATAACTAAATCCAAAATTTTATCCTTTAAAAATGATTGAATGAACTTTATCCTTCAAGAATTCTATTCTCACATCCATCTTCCCCTTTCTTAGGTGATGTCACACTCTCATATTAATCCAAAAAAAATTAACAATATTCCCACCACTAAAATTAGAAAAAATTAATAATATATATAATTGTTTCAAAAACTGTTCCATTTTTATCATAAAAAAGGCACGTTTCTATTCAATTATAGAGATTTCTTTTCAATTTCTCTAAAATGATTTCCTAAATTAAAAATAACATTGATTTGTTGTCTTTACTATTTCAAAAAATAAAAATATATTTCACTAACATGTAATAAAGAATGATGTGTTTTCCAAATCACCGAAAACTTATAAAACTATTTCTATAAAATAATAAATAATAGAAAAGGTTACACAAGTAGACCATGAAATCATGATAAAGAAACATAATTGAATACATCAATGTCATCCTATATAAATACTATTGAAATTTGATCACTGTAATCTCCAAATTTATTCAATATGATGCAATATACTCTCAATATATTGTAATATCCAAAGGATATAAAAACACCACTAAAAATTAATTCTTTTCCATTACCTATTAATCGTGAATCCATCATGTGGAAAACCTAATAGCTTATTTTTTCATCCTAGCACACCAAAATAGGTGTTCCATATCATTCTACATATTGGTAGAACTGGGGTGTACAAAAAGTAATGATGAAAAAACATCCAAATATCCTCTCTAAAGTAGAAAGGAATGATCATACAGTTATATATATATATATATATATATGTTTTTTTAAACCATTTATAATAGTTATAGACATTATTTAAGGAATTTTTCATCACAATACATTACATATTGGTTAATTTTTTCTAACATGATCCACCAAAGGAATGGTTACCACTATTCTTGAAAAAACAATCTAATTGGGGTTCCCATCCATGTATCAATGTATCTTTGTAACAATTATTATGAGTTATCACTAGTCATTGAAATATAAAATAACATCACCATGAGATTTATGGATTAATTACTTAGTTACGATATTACTTCTATCTGGTGTATATAATAGCTTATGTTTAAAGGATAAACTATATTCCATAAGACATGTGTACATTCATAAGACATGTGTATATTCATGTGTAAATTCCATATACTCTACCTTAACTATGCTAAGTGTCACTGAGTTCGGGTTCTTACTGCACCATATCACATAGACCTCACTAATGAATAAAGTTCTACTTGAATTGGATCTTCTATTAGCATAATAATCATCCCAATATTCATTATTGAAACCAATAAAAATCAAATATGTAACTCTTATATATAACAATACATAGTTCATTATTACCTTCACATATCTTAGAACTATTTTGGTTACAACCAATGTTACTCCTTTGGATC
Source organism: Viscum album (assembly GCA_963277665.1). Taxonomy (NCBI): domain Eukaryota; kingdom Viridiplantae; phylum Streptophyta; class Magnoliopsida; order Santalales; family Viscaceae; genus Viscum; species Viscum album. The sequence goes on along the minus strand of OY728121.1, from coordinate 1,396,836,611 downwards.
ACTCTGAAATATAACATAAATTGTCACTGGAAAAGATATTTCTGTCCTTGATACTGTTAAATAAAATAAGATTCTCATAAATATTATAATCTCTTTTTTACTAACATTTATATTATTATAATCCTTTCATATATTTTTTCCAACAAAAATTAGAGTTGAATCATTTTTTGGGTCTTCCACCCAAAACATTTTCAATAATTAAATGAAATATTTTTCTTAGGATAAGAATATATAATATGATTTTAAAGAAATCTATAGTACAAAAAACTATATAATTTCATCCAAAATTAACAATTCAAATTGATTCTTAATCTTCTTAAAAAAATTATTAAGAACATACTCTTTGTAAATAGAAAAAATTATTCCATCAATATAAACTATAATAATCAAGGTACCAAGGGACAACTTCTTTACATAAACCTTTTCATAAACATTTCTTTTTTATCCCCATATATCATAAATAGCCATAATGTTTTGAATAACATTTCTGTGTCATCTTTTTCAAAGTCATAAAAATCCTTTTTTAGTATGTAACCCGTAAAACCATCAAAATATAGAATGAAATCCATTGTTTTCCCAAAAAACACTTCTTGATTATGTTTACTATTCAGAAAGTCTAATTTCATATACATTTAACAGACTTTATAGTATTTTTTTATAGCCACTAGCATAAAATATTTTATGGTTTCCAATATTGTTATTGGGAAAATTGTTTCTTCAAATATATTCCTTCCAATGAAGGTTATTCATTTCACACCAATCTAGGGTAGTTTCTTATCACTTTACTTTTCTCATTCATTTTTTTATAAGTTCCCACTAGTAGTCGATGAAATTTTTATCTTTTGGACTTGATATAAACTCCCATATATATGTATTCTCAATTTTATTCACATAACCATTTATCTATTTTATCCACTCTTCATGATCAATAGTTTCATCAATATTAATTGGTTTAATCTATGATATAACATTTGTTCAATTTCCTATTCTTTATTTTCTAATGGTTTAACCTAGTGATCCCAAATTACATATTACTTTCTTTGTATCATAATTATTTTGAAACCATTGATCTCTAAAACCCTATTTTAAGGTATTCTAATAATAATAAGTCTGATAATATTCAATATTAGTGACATTATAATCAAAATATACTGGTTTTGAAATCTTTTTTTTCAAAATTATACAAGAATCCATCTTATGTTACCTCATCTTCAGCCCAAAAAGTACATCAGATTTATAGTAATTTTAAATAATTTTAACATAATAATATTTAAAAATATTTTGTGACAATTTTTTTTAGTATTTTTAACAACTAACATTGGATAAACAATCTATAACATCTTCTTCTACTTTCTCTTTAGACATTCCTTGCTTTTTGTTTTTTATCCTTATAAATCATCAACAACTAAATATTGTGAAGTAACTAAAAATATGATTCTTATTGTACCATATCTCATAAAGAGTAAAATAGGTTATGGGTTTCAATATAAATCACATTTTAATGTGTATAGTAGTATATATATATTCTCTCTAAAAATATTTTGAAATCAAATTTTTTTTCTAAAATTGTCTTACCTAGATCAATAATACTTCTAATCCTCCTCTCATAAAAACCATTCAATTAGCGAGTATATGGTGAGATAAATTGATGCTTGATTCCTTATCTGGAATTCTAATTTTCAAATGAATCACATATATATTATTTTCCATTATGATATCTCAATCTCTTGATGTATAGTAACAACTCTTTTTCAACTTGTCTCCTAAAACTTTTAAACATCTAAATAGATTTTGGCATGTTCTTGATGAATATCACATTATACATTAGATTGAAATCATATATGAATGTTATTAAATATAAAGTAATCTATTTTTTACTTTTTTTTATATGGAACCACATCAATCAGTGTGAATGAGTTCCAGTGGTCTGCTAGAAATAATTTATACCTTCTTGAGAGATGTATGGGTCATCTTTCCATTTGGAATGGTTCCACAAAAAATTTCATTATCTTTTTAGATTGGTAATAACTATTATAAAATCAAACATATAAATTTTTCTCATTCCACTTTTTCCATGATGATCAAGACATCTGTGTGATAGCGTACTCTCTTATTTTTCAACCAAATAATAGGAATATATTGGATCACCAATTAAAAACAAATTTTTATATGTTATTTTTCTTTTTGATATGATCCTTCCATCCTTTTTGCTTTTAATGACACATTATTCCTTGAAACAAAATCATTATAATTATAAAATAGTGGATTAACACTCAATTTGCTATTATTCATCCCTTAGCCATTCAATATATCATTTCATTTCAAACTTTGAGGTTCAATTTTATTTTCCCCAATGACCTTGATTTTTAATAAACAAAAAATTCTAAAGGTGACTTATCCACTTCATTCTTCTCAATATTTTTCATAATTTTCATATCACCTATCATGAGGGAAGATAATCCACTGTCAAAGAACCACAACCTTTCTCCTTCGATTGGATTTAATGAATCCTCATTTAATCATTTTATTTATTTCTTATGTTTTTTAATTATAGTCCCTTTCTCAATATAGGGAATCCATCATGGAAATATTTTCATACACATTACTATAATATGACACAACATATCACACCATCCACAAACTTACACCTGACACTCTAATCTATTTTTAGTTGGAAACTTATATATACTTTTCTTCACAAACTATCTTATCTTATAACATGATTTTTTATCCATTATATAACTCCAATTGACTTGATTCCTCATTCAAGGTATTAAAATATTATACCATCATATGTATACCTTTTAACCCGACACTCCACAACACCAAAAATGGATTTAGAATCTAAATCTTCATAGATCATTAAATATTTTCCAAAAATAATTTCCATAATTTTTCTTTTCCTATGAAATATGGGTTTAGATATACTTTGTTTTGGGAGATGAAGAGATTCAAGAGATACTTATTTTTTTATTGAGATAAAATAATATTTCTACCCATTTTTATTAGTCCAAAATTTACTATATTTATATATTTCACCTACAATATTAGTAGAAAAAAAATTATATAATTATTTATAGTGTACATATTTCATCAAATAAATTTTCCATGTCACACAACTAATTTAGAGGGCTTCTACTCAAAATGAACTAAGTTTTTCAAATTATATTTGATATTATTTTTATAATTATCATCATCAAGAAACTTGTATTGAATATTAGATAATTAATATTCTTTTGAGTAATTTTTTATTCAATATCCATCATCCTCTTTTCATGTTCTGTATCTTTTATCATTAACTTAATAATTTCATTAGTGTAGATTTATTATTTCTTGACAAGCTAATTCTTCTCTTCAGTCATCTTATATCATTTTATAAATTGTTTCTTTTCTTTATTGAGAATGATATTTTCATCAATAAAAGATTCAAGTTTTTATTTCAACATGTTTAATAGGTAATTTGGTTCATATTCATATTCACCACTACTATAATTTTTAATGGTCTTTTCAAACTGATCCATGAAATTGGTAAATTTCATAAAAGATTCATTTTTTGATTTTCTTGAATATAAAAGAACAACTACCTATGATTTTCTCATTAGATTTATTATATTTTTTCTAAATCACCTCTTATTTCTTCTAACAACTATGAATACTTATTTTAAATTTTTTCCTTACTTATTTCTTTAAGGTATCTCATCATCTTCGAATTTAAAATTTTCACCCTTTTTAGATAGTTTATAGAAAAATGTACAACTTAAATAAATTTTTAACATATTAGTGGGAATATTATTTCACTCATTCCCTTACCCTTCTAGAAATTTTTTTACATTACAAAAATTGTTATTTGATAGTATTTATACTCTTCTTTATCCTTTGATTCACATTGATTCACATCTACATCTTAATTTATTTTCATCATGATAATTGAATCAAATATCATTTCATAGTCAATATTTAATTTAAAGATAAGAATTATTCTCATTTCATAATCTACAATTATTTTATGTAATTATTCTATGGAAAGAACCTCTCTGTCTTCTAGAGATGGGATCATAGGGTTAAACTAGTCTAGTAAATTTTGCATAAGCTTCCTAAAAATCATAGAATCATCCAATTGTTCACCTAACCCCTAGTTATTGCTAGAAATTTCATTTACACAAGTGAATTATTCAATAATGATCTCTTTCTTGGCTATCTTAATTTCTTTAAACCTTATCCTCTAAATATGAAATTTGGATTCTTTGAAATTCACATTACCAGCATAGCTAATTTCTATTTATATGATATTTATTTTACTGATTGAAGTTTCATCACTTTTTTGAATACGTATTATGAAAAAGATAGTGGAATATAATTGTTTTCCTTGGAATCAGCCTATATATTCTTTTTAATAATGTACATTGACATATCCTTCTCAATAGGTGGAAAACGAAAAACTACAACATCTCAAAATTCAAATTCAAGAGATAGAAGTTATGTAAATATATTATTCTTAAAACAAGGATAGTTATTTCCATAAAATCTAGGGATACTCCTACTATAAATAGATTTATATTATCCATACTCACTAGTATATTGGATCTAATAGAGGTAATATTCCCTATTAATAGTTGAGTTCTCAAAGATTAGGTTTCTCTATAAAGAAGAGGATTCCTCAGTGGAATGTTTTTTTAAGTTTCATTTTACATGAAATCATCCTTTATAGATTTTTAAGTTCTATCATCTCAAAAACAAAATCACAGCCCCAGCTCACTCATATAGAAAACATAATTGAAAATAACGCATAATATTTACAAGATTTAGATCCATCTCAGAATGACTACACTATGGAATTGTGGGTTAGTATCTCCAACCATGGATAATTTAATATAATAACAATTGAATTCAGATTACATACATGGGAATATAATTTCACTATGCCTTTACATATTCATACCAGACTATTCACATTCATACTATATATAATAAATATAGTGATATAATGAGAAATATCTCTTTGAAGTCTGAGTTTCTTTAGAAAAACTTAATGATGATCTTCTTAAATGAGCCTCTAGAATATTCAAATGAAGTATAAACACAATGGGTATAATATGATTTATATCAAAATATTGATTCTTGAACTCAAATCAACTCACAAAATTCCCAATTTTAAAAAGACAAAAATGATCACTCTTCAACTATGGGATCCATGATTTAACCTTTACTCATTATTGATACATGAAAAAATATAGGCCATTTATCCTATCTCTAAAACTACTACCCATATTCAGGAAACATAGAAATCCCCAAATTAAAATAATTTATTAAATGAAATTTTTAGTTTAGTATTCTTGTAACATTACCCAACTAAATAATAAACATCATCCTTTTCATTTCTCATTCAATTAGCTTCAGAACCATACACCAAGATCTCATAATATTCTATACATTTTACAAACCACATGAATCCTATATATTTCCAAATATACCCTTTTTCTATGATGTATTTTTAAAAAATCCTTTCAAGAATCATATCTAGCTTTGATCACTATAAAAAAATATTTCACAAATAAATAAATTTTTGACTTTGCTCAAATACTCACATTCTTCTTCACAATGATACATCTTAAACATGTCTTCTTAATCTATTCAAATCACATATTATCTCTCCACAAATCAATCAATAGATTGAACTTAACACTCAAAAAATAATCTATAATCACTATATAATCAATTTCATTTGATTATATACACATAAAACTAGAAAATGATCATTGTATAAAAATACCATATTGATTTTTTGGTGTATCATATTTAAAATACTCAAATTAAAATTCCACCAGTAATTTTTAGATAAATCAACTTGAAACATACAAAAGACGGCTATTTTGATTTCCCATTTTAAATATTTCATGAATCAACTTTCATAGAATTTTTAAGCTTTTTTAAGCTTCAAATATCATCATTATAAATATTGTATTTAACATCATTAAAAAGTAAGACTTCCAAAAATAGTGGTTTTTTTAGTCTGTAAAAATCATAAATTTTCTCAATGTATTGATCTTTACATTGATATATACCTTTGAAGATGATTCTTACACAGTACCAAAATCATCCTTACAAAGACAGTTTTCCTGCTTACATATATTGAAAAGAGGTTTATAAATTATTGTGTATCAACCTTTTGAAGATGATGGTTATGAAGGTGATGCATCCATAGATTCTATCATCTTTACATATACTGACAACCATCCTTATGAAGTATCATTTTATCCTTATGATACCTCTAAAATCTTCATGGATTTAAGGGTGATGATTCTAACACCAAAGTACTTTTAAAATAACAACTAAAAATTGAATTTTATATTCTCTTAAAATGATAATAAAGTCACATCAAAAGAGTTAAAGAATAATTCAAAGCATCTCAAAAACATTATTTATGTCTTCAGAAAACATACAAGGAAACTCCAATGATTCTCAACTATGATTAAAAAAAATAAAAACCATCAAAAACTATAATATAACTTCATGATTTACTTATGTTAAATGTCTCATTTTACATATACCAATAATATTGAATATATTATCCATTAGTTAATAATTTTATATTATAAAGAAATAAAGTATGTTCCAATTCATGATATTTCACATATAGTCAATTTATATATTTTATAAAAAACATTATTCTCATATTAATGTTTCTAAAACAAATTAGTTTATTTTTATTGGTATTTGATATCAATTTTACATTATATAATTTTAATGTATATATTAGAGTTTAAAAGTGAGAAAATGTTGATTATGGAATATTATACTTTATGGAAAATAAGAAATCAAGGGTTCCTTATTTTAAGTAATATATATTTATTCTCTTCATATTTGAAATAATATGTGAATGTGAGTTAGTTTATTTCATGATCACTTATGGGGAAGGTGAAAAAATTTGATATAAAATATAGTATTTTGTGAAGTGAAATATCAATGAAAACATATGGTTCAAATTATAAGGTGGTGTTTGAAAAGTAATTTCACATCCAAGTCCATAATTAATACATGGATAAAATGTATGAAAATTAAATACAAGTTGAATGGAATGAAGAAAAAATGGAGCAGATTAATGTTAAATATTGTGTCTTAATTCATAGATTTAATTAAGGAATGATAAGTTTAGAGGAATAGATAATGGTGTAGGATAATATGGTTTGTATCATTAAAGACATCATTTGATATCATTATAATTGGGAGAACCTTCAAATTTCTAGTTACCTTAACCATGATCTTAGATCTAATAATTTAATGATTTTTTTTAATATATTAAAATTTATTATTTTAGAGTAGGTGTTCTCGTTTGTTTTTTTTTTGATTCATTGGAAGGAGGCCCAATTTTTTTATCTCCTTTATCATTTCATTTTTAAATGTTTATATTGTACTCATCCTTAAATATGGGCCTATTAAAATTAATAATTTTCTTCTTTTTATTAAAAATATATATGTGATGTAATAAATTCATATGAGATATTATTTAAAATTTGTTGTTTATCTCGTGAAGTAAATCATAAAATCTATAAATTTGGGGTAAATAATTTTTAAATTCATTATTATGGTTATGTTTTGAGAAATTTATTTTAAAAGAGGTTGATTGGTCTTGAATATGAACTTAGAGAAGTACAAATTAAAATAATAAAATAAATATAATAAAAATAAGGATTTATGATATAACATTTTTATCAAAGTGAAAGTCATGAGGAAAATATTTTTGAATACGTGAGATTATTTTTGAATATTTTTTGTTAATGTGAAAAAATTAATACAATCTTTTAATTTTTTTTATTAATAAAAATAATCTCAATGAAAATTGTTATTCAAAAAAATAGGTGTTGGAAATTTTAATTAAAAATGTTTAAATACATCATAATTTTGGATATTTAAAAGTAAATTTATTTTGATATAATGTTTATGTGTTAAACATAAGGATTAATAATACCAATCGCTATATTATCCAAATATTATTTATTTAATGATGTAATATCACAAATGAGTTTTGTGTGTGGATTGATTTTTCATATGGTTACATAGTGAAGTTTCATGTGTTTCATAGTGTTGTAGTAGGTGTTACATAGTGATAATATATGTATAAAATAAATAATTTATAAGCAGACAAAATATTCTTGGCCACACAAAAAGAAAAAAAATAGAAACAAATAAAAAAAAGGAGAACCCAACCACACCAACCATCACCATCCATAAGTTCAGTTCTATTCCTAAAACATCCATGCTTTGATTTTTTATAAGAAGAAAAAATATTTTATCAATGTAGTTTAAATATTATCATGATTAACAATATTGTGAATCGACAATTATAGTATGAGAATAAAAATAGTGGGTGCAGCAAGTTTCAAAATGAAACAAAAAATATATTTTCAACTAAGTAGATATTAGAAAGCTAACATCCAAGCATGAAACACAGTTCAAAGGATTCAAAAATCAATGGGAAGACCCCCACACTTAATTCACAACAGTATGAAATAAAAATGTGAAGATTAAAACATAACAAAATAAAACAATACTCCCATTAATGTGAAGCTACTCAAAGTTACAAATGTCTCCCTTTGATTGTTTTGTGCATGAACTTTGGATACTCTAATTTAACACATCCAACAAGATGGCCCCCTGGGACTTAAATGATATCCCCATAAAATTTACTTCCTTTTAATTATCCTACAATAAAACAACACTCAAATTACAATCAATACTCGAAAACAAACTAAAGAGGTAATTAAAGAGGGATAATCCTAGGATAACCCCACAGGGGGTGTTTTTGTTTGACTATCCATAGCTGGATAGTCCTTGGATCAACCCCAGTAGGATGGGGTATTTAGATTCTTTCTTAAGAACCAACAAATGTGATTCCTTCAAACTTCAGTGCTTTTCCATATTTGAAGTACCCCATGAAAAGCTTCTACTAAATTCCCTTCCTCGGAAGTGAAGTACTTCATGTTGAGTGATAGAGGGGAAAACAAGATATAGGTGTTCTTATCAACTTCTTATGCTTGAGGTTGAGTGTGCACAAGATGTAATTTTTCAAAACATGGATGTGACTTGTCTTATGGTTGAATTCAATAAAGCATTTCCTCTCGTAAAGAAATTAATTTTTTATCATCCACTTGTGTTTTAGTGCACAAATCCAATAATTCCTCTTTAAAAATAACTCCCAAACTTGAAGTGTTTTCCAGAATTGGAATTTCGATTTACTCTTTTGCAGTTGCAACCTCAAATTCCTCACTCTCCAGGAAATCACAAAGACGTACTACATCTTCAATACCTGTAATGGGAGAAAAAATCATTATCAGCTATAATCAAATCAAAAATAGGTTCTTCAAAAACGAAGTAAACTGCCTAATGTAATGTAGTTTGTTCCTACTGGTTAAGCAATGATTCTGAAAAACTTTCTACTCTAGGAGGAAGGTAGTCAAACTCCTCCAGACACTCATCAAAATAGATGATATCTAATGTGGTTCCTTCCAAGTCAAAGTCTAGGATATCATGTGTTTCTTCATCCAGTTAAAACAAGGAAAATAATTAGACAATCAAGTACCACAAATATCATTGACTGAAGTACATGAAATAAAAGGATCTCTCTTTATGTGTCTAGCTTCTTCTATGTCTTCCTATTCAATGTTCTACTAGCTATTAAATATAGATTGGGGATACAGATCATTAAAATCCAACAGTATACCATAGGATCCTCCATGCTCAAAAATAGGAAACTCCATATTTTTTACTTCTCCTTATGTTTCTACTTTACTTTATTCCCAGTTGCTTTGCAGTAGGTGGAACTTCAATGGGTTTTGGGGGAACATCCAGGCCCAGATCCTCTAGATCCAGGTATGTAGGTCCTATGAATTACCTGATTCTCTTTTTAGTCAGAAAATCATTCTTGGTAGGCTGATTAACCTCTTGAACCATCATAATTTGATTGAATTGATGTTCGTAATGTTATGGGGGCTCATGTTTCACAACTCTTATAGCTTTTAAGGGTTCTCCTTTTGGTCGTCTTGGAAGCCAAAACTCGAATAAGTCAACATACTCATACAATTATACCACATCAATAAAATCTAAAAAGTCATTATTACCAAAAGAAAACATAGTAGCCATTTTTTGTCTTTTGATGTTTTAATTATTTTTTTAAATAAAAATGGGAAAAATCACTCAGTAACTCGTTACTTCCACGACAACGGTGCCAAAATTTGATGTGAGTCCTTGTTGCGAGGATGATCAGGTTTAAATTTATAAATACCCAAGATATATCACACTAGATAACCTTAGGGTCTCTCTTAGGGAAGCAGTGTCAAATGACTATGTGGTATGTTCAAAAAATCTTTTTATGTTTCAAAATATTTTTAAAACAGAACAAAACTCCTAAGAAATCACTCATCGGTGATGAAGAGTAATGTGGAGAGAGAAACAGTGATGGAAAAATGAAAAAACATAGAGATACCACACATAACCATGAAAAGAAAGTAGGCGTAGACACAACCTAAGGCATAGAACAGAGAAATAACACCAAGACACAGAAGACAATAGTCTGTGATAAAATGGTTGGACCTAGGTTAATTCACCCTCTACTCTATATTCTATATCTACTTAAAATTAAGCCAACAACTCTCAACTTCTCTCAGTGCATGATCGATGATTCATATCATACACCAATATCACCTAGAAACTAGAAACATGAACCCCAAAAACAATTTAGTGACCGAGCATCTCTCTAAACTGAAAGAGATTCACTCAATAGATTCATCCTAGCTAAATATTTTCACTAGGAAAAATGATCCGACTGAGATCATAAAATTGTGCGACGAATCTTGATTTTCAGTTCAGGAAATCGAGATTGAAATGAGAGAAGAAGTGATATGAGAGATTAGAAACCCGATCTAGTGCAAGGATGTACTCGCGCACACCCCAATTCACTTTCATGATTTACTAAGGCAAAGAATAAAATAGTGGTTGCATTGAGGGTCAGATATTCAGATTGCATCGGGTTTCTTAACATGGGTCTAGCCCCGCTAGTTAGATCTCCATTTCTAGAGATTTGAGATCACAAAATGAGATGAGAAAGAATGTATGACATGAGAAATAAAACATAAAGAACATCATGATTCAATTAACTAAATAGGAAACACTATGAGAGTATCTACAGACTCACCATAAAACAACAAAAATAGTGCATAGAGAAGAGGCGGAGAATGGAGGAGCAGGGTCCCATCTCCAAGTCAAAGACAGCCCCCAGTTCATGAGATGTGGATGGAGTGTGGTTGAGTTCCCCTCCCCCTTCCTGAAATGATGCCCCCACTAGTGAGAGAGGAGACGATCTCCTCTTATTCAGAAACAAAAAACATAAGACAATCTTCTCAATTCCAAAAAAATAGCATGTTCTCACATGGTGCACTTTTATAAGAATGTTACAAGCTTTTATGTGAACTCTCAGTGATTTTACCCTTCCTTTTGCAACAAACATTGTATTCCCCTCATTTTTCCCATGAATAGCTTCTTTTATCACTACTTCTATGAGTATCTCCCCCTGCATGGAAAAATAGAAAAACCAAAACATGTTAAACAAATAAAATGAAACTATGATTAAATAACTTTATATTAATATTATTACTTAAATTAGTTAATAAAAATACTTATTAATCATATATATATATATATATTCATAATAACTAATATTCATATTATAAATTTATGTTTAATAACTATTATATTTATTTAAATAACATATATTATTATGATATATTATTATTATATATAATATTATATACTATTATTAATATACCTATTATTTTTTATATTGTATATGATATATAATACATAATATATATATTATATTTTATGTTATTATAAAATAGAATAAAAACAAAAAAGAAGAAAGAAAAACAAAGAGGGAGGGGGGGTCTGTTCATACGGTGTTGGGAGAGAGGACGTGTTTGGGGAATGGGAGATGAAGGCAGCGGAATAGCCTATAAAGGGAGATGCAATGGCAGTGCGGGCTCATAGAGGCAAGGCGGTGGCTGCGAGGCCATGCAGTGGAGGGCTTCAGTTAAGTGGAATCTGCCTTGGGTAGGTTTAAATCATGTGAGATTTGGAGTCCTTATGTTGAATCGCTCCTGAGTTGTGAATTTATATAGTGTTATAGATATTTGAGTTTGGGTTTCTTGTCCTGCTGCTAATGGTTTTCGTATCATTGTAATTCTTTGTCATAACTAGTTCGGAGAGGTGATGGAGTGGAAGGTATGGAGTGTGGTGAGACCATGAGGGATAAATGGTGGCAAGGGTGTGGGTAGAAAGTACTAGCCAAATTGTGGAAAAGAGATGGAGGGTTGATGGAGGCACCACGTGGGATGTGGGAAATGTGTCGGATACGAAAAATGACACAATTCCATTGTTTGAAAGAAACAGTGGCTAGAATAGTGGGACAAAATTGGTGTGGATGAATGGTGGAACTGTAAGGTTTGAAATTGTGGTTGGGGGAATGGAGAAATGGGGGACCATGATAGGGAAGGAATGGTGGCATGCAGCAACACCAGCAATTCAAAAATATCGAACAAGAAAACACAAATTAAATACATTAAAACTTAAATAAAACCAAAAAAAGATTCATAAATTAATCAATTAAATTAAATGAACGAATAAAATTAAAAACTAAATGAAAATAAAACAAAGTTACCAATAGAATCAAATTAACTATGAATTATTTAACAGAAAGAATTAATTTCGATAAAATATATTAAAATATTTATTATTATCAATTAATCAACCATTTAATTAGTTAATTAATTAAAGAGATAATTAAATCAAATAATAAAAATAAAAATCAAACACAATTAAATTGTTAAAACTAAATAAATTTTTAAAAGAATTAGAAATCTAAAATGTAAAATTTATTTATTTACAATAAAAAATGATGATTAAATTAAATTAAATTATTGAATTAAAAAACTAACTAAAATGAAAAATTATAAGAAATAAAATATATAAAAGAAAAATTCATAAAAAATGATTTAATTTATGATTTATTTAAAATGAAAATAATGCACATTAAAACACATGATTTAAAATAAAATTGTGTATTTTACACATCAAGGTGAAAAAGCACAAAAATTATCAATTATTTAATAAAAAACAACATTTTGGTATTAAAATGGAAATAAAAATACAAAAAAGGATGTGTAAAATAATGAGAAGACACTACCACATCAATACCCAAAAAAGGTTAACCTAGTACATTTGTTTCTGATAAATATGGTGGTGCCTTAGTTTATCACAGTTTTAAGGCTTCCTAATTGTCAACTTTCTCCTGACTTTTTTCTCTATCACTCTCTTTCAGAACATGACTATTATATTTTTCTTCAATGTCCATGTTTTCACTTCTCACCTATGTTCCCCTAAGTGGAAACCTAGTTATATGCTATTTTTGGTAACCTTTATGGTTTGATCATTCCATTTTTTAGGGAATTTTTTATATTCATTTTTATGATGCGGGTTTCTATGAATGAAACATTCAAGTACTAAACCATTGATGACCTAGAGGAAATTCACACCCCTAGATTTTTTGAATAATCTTTTTTGAATAAATTCAATCTTTTTTATATTTTTCATTTCACATGACACTTTAAATAGTTATATATATATATATATATATATATTAAAACCCAACATCAAACATTACTTTTTCATGCCCCCAACTTGGATTGTGATACATGCAACACTGACTTGGCTTGCACCACATGAAACAATGACTTGGAATGCACTACACATAACATTGACTTTGCAGGAAATACATGAAACACTTACTTGGTGTCTGTTACTTCCTACAACGAGTTTCAATAAAACATCTTTTTATTATTATAATTATTTAAACGAGTTAGTTATAACCTAGATATTAAAACATAGTAATATTAATAGTAATAAATACCTTAAAATATTTTTATAATGGTTTTATATAAATAAAACATATTGATAATGAAAAATATAGTTTTTTTAAAGTATTTATATGTTTAAAAAATATTATTTTCTCGAATCAACTGGTTTTCATGTTCTTCGGTGAAGAATAAAAAATATTTTAGAAACGTGTATAAATTTAGTTTTTTAAAACAGACTTAATTTTTTAATTTAGTGCTCCAAAAATACCTTATAGTGAATTATTTTAATTTTTATTATAATCTTCTTTTCTGATGAATAATGAAAAATATTGTGTTTAATTTAATAACTGACTTTTCGATGAAATGATTATTAATGTGAAATTATACTTTAAGTTTTTATTAAGGACACATTAGATAAATTATACATTTATTAATACAATTTAAATCATTATAATCAATTTCACTTTGAAATTGAATATAAAAACATAACAAACTTTTGCGCATTTTTCTAATTTAAAAACCCTTTATTTCATCCCGTCTACGAGATGAGAATTAATCTTAATTTTGTTGCTTCTGTGAGTTGAATTTTGAAAAATGGAAATACACCATTTCAATTAGTATAATATTTATATTATAATTATATCATATTAATTTTTGAGTAAAAATATTAGTAAAAGTGATTAAAATTAATCACAGTGATTAAGGTCAAATTAAGCTTCATTAGGAAATAAACCTTAATATTAGGGACCCAAATGACCTATACACTTTTCTAGAAGTAATTTTATGGACATATTTCTTCTATAAACATTCCATTAATTATTTTTGTTGGTATAGTATGGGTTCTTTTTGGTAATAACATGTGTACACCTAACTTGTTTTCCAGAATTCTGAGTGAGTCCTTTTCCTTCCCAATAATAGGATACCACATCTACCTATTATTAATATATATAAAACCTATTAGTTTCGGAAAATATATTCCCAATACACTTCTCAAAATTCCTCCCCTAATACTAGAATCCTATTTCTGGGATGAATGAAACAAGGAAGCCTTTTGGCACAAACCAAAAGGAGTTCCTCGATTAAGAGGTAACGTATTCTCTCTAGATCCTTTATTTTTTTATTTTCATTCTCCACCCCCTCCAATATATTTATTCAATTATTGTATAAAAACACCATTATATTAAATATACTAATATTGTTTTTCAAAATTTATCAAACTACACTTACATGCACATCCATCTAATGGGCGATGAGCACATAGTTTAAGTGTACGGTGAACTACAGCCTCACTAAATGATGATCGTTCATTTTTACTTTACCACCTCCCAAGGTATAAATTATGATGGAAAATCAGTTTTTATAAATCATAAATTATTTATTAGGTCTTTAATATTCTGTATTCCTTTTACAACACATAATTTATTTTTTAGTTTCCATTTTTCGTAAATATGATAATTTCGTTTGAGGAAGGGTGGACTACCAACCCCTCAAAGTGAGGTGATTCGTTCACACACTACATGGAATGTATTAAAGAAGTGTTTAGTGAAATAATATGATATATATTATATAAAAATTATACTGTAATAATAATATATATTCATATATATATATATCATGTACTTTGTTCCTTTCAATACAATAATAAAAAAACGGAAACAACATTCATTCGTATGTATGGCTTACCGTCTCCTTGAACGGTGAATTCCATTTCATACATATATATTATATATATTATTATTTTAAAAATATAATGAATATAAATTATATTTATATAATTTTTTAATTTTGGGAAATCATGATATAACTATAATGACCAATGATATAACAAATTAATACACAAGCGAAAAACAAAGAGAATATTACCCGAAGCGTAACCTTAACAGGAAAATGCTAACAAGAGGGTAATATAAAGTAATAATAAATCCATATATGGTATTATATATAAGAATATGGTTTTTTAAATTTTCATAATAAATTTATATTTCATATTAATGAGGTTTTATCGAGTATGATGAGAGTAAAGACACAGGATAAGTGGATTTCATCTCACTTTTTATTTCTGTGAGATACAAGTTTAATTTACCACCCATTACTTTTTTTTGGTGTGTATACTTCCCATGGATGTATTAAATAATTATTATAATTAAATGTACCAATATTTACATATCTATTCTATGATCTTTATTTCATTGGGTTTAAGTTTCAAATGTTCCCAAATCGGTAAAATAGTTTTGTCTCAATCTTCATTCTTTGAGACACATGTTTTGTTATGCACATAAATTCTTTTAGTGGTGCATATACTTCCATTTTACATGTTATTTAATAAATCTCCTTATTTTAATGAAATTTTAAGATTCATTTAATTTCCTTTTATTACATAGATAGTATGAGGCAAAGTTACCAAGTGATAATAGTTTATCGATACAATCTCATCACTTTTTCATATTATTTATGATTATGCTTAAATTAATGAAATATCATAATCAATATCTCAAGAAAACTCATGAGTTTTCTTAACCTCTATTTATTCAAGATATATCAATGTATTAATAACATTTTCCACAATTTGGTACTAAATATAATTATTAAATTGTTTTTAATAAAATATGACTGTATTTTTCTCTTCGGTCAAAAATCAATTTTACTTCAAAAACCATGTTTTTAAATGATCCATGAAGATAGTTATCAAGAGAAAGGTATTTTAAAAAAGATCTTTTGTTTTAAAATACATTGTTATAAGTTTTCAAATTTGTTTTTAAATAAATTTTTATCAAAATGTTTTCATGTTTTCATTATATGTTTTCAAAGTGTTTTAAATGAAAATTGTTTTTAGAATATTTTGAATGTTATTTTATATGATATAAAGGAAAATTATTTTCAAAAGGTTTTCAATATTATTTTATAAGTCTTCAAAAAAAATTGTTTCCAAAACATTTTCAATCTCACTTTAAATTGTTTCAAAGAAAAAGGTTTCCAAAAGGTTTTAAAATATTTCTTTATAAGCTTTCAAGTTTATTTTCATGAAAATGGTATTAAAAATGATGTTAGGTTTCAAAGAGGTTTTTTCAAAGAATAAATGCAATGAATGAACCTAGGTTACCCTCAAACCTGAAACCCCATCCGATACATCACATACCCAAAGGGAGCTCCCAATCCCCACAGGCTTGTGACAATCACCCAGGAATCAAAGAAAAAAAATGAGGGAATGATTTTTCATAACCTAAACAAACACATAGAATACCTATATAAGGAAAGAAAGGAGAAATATAAGACTAAAAAAATATATATTCCATAACTGTAAGAAAACAAGAAAAACAAAACAACTATAACTGCAAGTAAAAACTCTAAAAGAAAAGTCCAAATATAACAGAATCCAAACCAACATCTACTCCAACAATGGAATGGAAGAACTCCAACCATCTCACTATCAACTACCCATCCTAGCTAACATGAACCTCACCGCCACACTACGGGGCCTTGCCTTGCCTTTTACTTGAAGAAAAATAAAGGTCTACGCAAGTAATGCACAGTGTGTAAGCTAACCGGCTCCATAAGATCCCACCCAAGTGTTCCACAACAAGTCTTTGTATGAAAAATATTGTATACTCAATTTTAAAATAAAACATGGCATGATAAGAAGAAACTAGTTTTATAGAGATCTTGGTAAATACTTTACTTTTCCACAGTTCTAAACAAAAGAAGGTATATTGTTTTACAAAGAATATTACCATATCATTTTTCACAATAATAAACATGCATATCAAGGCTAACTCTGAAAGCCAAAAGTATAAACCAGAATCATAGGTATCACAACACCAAGTAATACTGCAGGTCCAGGAAGCAGACTACTCGTACCAGAATAATCAAGTGCACAAAATTGATCCAAGAATAATGGGCCTAGGAAGAATAGGAATACCCCATGATTAAAAACCCCAAAAATTAACTATTGGTCCCATATAACAACAAACCTAGGAAATAGAGTAAATCCCAAACACAAACCTCCTTGATAATCACAAAGTAATGGATGATGTCCTCAAGATAACCCCCCCCCTAAGTACCCAAGGTAACCCATGTGATGTTTTTCACAAACCCATTTCAATGTCTTGAAAACCATTCAAAACCATATGTAATCCATTTATCAAAATCCAAGGAAAACCATTCTTCTTTAAAACCCCTATTTCAACACACACAACTATCTTTAAAATTTCATAAATCAATTAATAAAGCAATTTTCATATCAAAAGAAGCAGGTTCATTATCCTAGGCTAGAGGCGGAACCACCTACCTCTAATTTTAGGTCACATAAGCCTGCAACAGAATTCAAAACCAAGAAAAAACCCCAAAACTCCAACGGAGACACTATGAACCAAACCACGATAAGATTGATTCAAACATAAACACAAAAGGTCAGAGGAATAGGGGAGAACCACATACCTTGAAGGAAGCCTGCCACACCACAACCAATGAAGTAAAAAGGATTTCAGAATGAGATCTCACAAATGGATATAGAAGAAGATGAAAAGAAACATCCAACAAGGATTAGTGGATCCGATAACACAAGGCTAGGGAACTATTGTGATCAATCTCAAGGATGAATCAAACAGACCACTTACCTAGAGAGATTCACCATAGAAACAATAATGAATCAAAGCTGATCAGATCAATCTAGAAGGTGAGACGCCTCTAAATAATTCTTTGGGAGAGTCTAGGGTTGAGATCCTTGATGTTTGGAGAGAAAAGTTCTGACCAAAACTCATGAACGCATGACATGAAAATGGGCACGGGTTGGTTCATGACGTGTACCCCTTGGTCATGCTGTGGAGGCCATGTTGGATAAGTTACTCCAAAAAAATCCATCGACATGGATTAAATACTAACATCTTCACGCTACACAATGTGTACCCATCATTCATGACGTGTAAAAGTTCACAATGTGACCTCCCCCTTCATGACATTGTCTTCAAATCCACAACATGAAACAGTCATGAAGTACACAACATTTACTTCAGGTACACGGTGCGTACCTATTCTATAGTTTGTAGTAATCCTAGAAAAATATCATAACAAGATTTTTAAAAAAGAAGGGAAATTAGAATGAGGGAAAACTAACCTGATCAAAGTAACAGAATGTTACAAACTCCCCACCATAAAGACTATCCATCCTAGGGAATTCATGTGTAAGATGTATCCTCTAAAAATAGATGAGGACACTACTCCCCCATCAATGACTTTAATTCCCAAGTCTAATGAGAATCCAATCCTTGTTTCCATGGAACTCTGACTGACAGAATAAACTTCCCACATAATACCTTCATTTGAGAGACAAATATCTCAACTGGTTTCTCTACAACAAAAGCATCTGACTATAACTCAATTTCTTCTTAACTTAAAACATGAGATGGGTCAAGGTGATACTTCATAAGATGATATATGTGGTAAACATCATGAATTTTTTTCCGCTAAACTAGATGTACTAACCGATAAGAAACTTTCACAAGCCATTCAGTGATCTCAAATGGTCCAACATATATCAGGGACAACTTTACCTATTTTCCAAGTCGATAGTGACCCATTTGAAGAGAAACTTTCAAGAAACCCCAATCACCAATGTAAAACTCCAAAGGGTGATTTCTTCGATCTAAATACTATTTTTTCGACTTTGGGCTACAACCAGACATCTCTGCACCTCCTGAATCTTTTCCAATATCTTCTAAACCCGACTTGGTTCAACCAAAGCTACATATTATTTATTTTTCCCAAAAAAGAGGTGATCTGTACAGGCAACCATTCAACAATTAAAAAGTATCCATTCAAATAAAAAAATGGTAACTTTTTTTGTAAACAAACTCAACCAGTCCTAGATGGCTATACCATGATCCATCGAAATAAAAGACGTACACATGAAGCATTTCCTCTAGGATCTAAATTTCATGCTTTGTCTGGCCATCTGTCCTTGGATTGTAATATGTGATTAATATAACATGAGTCCCCATTTTCCATTGATGAATCCTCTAGAACCTTGAGGTAAATCTAGAATACCTATCTAAAACAATGGAAGAAGGACTCCCATGTAACCTCATGATCTCCTACACATATAGGATACCTAGATCTTCAACTTTAGTAGTATCTTTGATCAGAATGTAGTGAGAAGACTTCATCAACTGATCAACAACCAACGAGATAGCATTTTTCCCTTGGGGAATCTATAAAAACCCAAAAATAAAATATATGGACAAATCATCCCACTTCCAAATAGGCACTGGAAGAGGATAAAAAAACAAGATGGCTTCAAGTGCTCTAACTTTATCAATTGGCAAGTGTAATAACCAGACGCATAATCTGCAATGTCGCAATTCATACCTAACCACCAGAACCATTTTATCATGTCATAATACATCTTTTTAGAACCTATATGAATGAAACATGAATATATATGACAATAAAACAATACTTAACTTCTCAAAAACATTGGGACGACAACTCGCTTTCCGAAGAGATGTATACCGTCTGAAGAAAGAGACAAATCGGTAATTGTCTCCCCACCATAGAGGTTTTCCCAAATCTTCTGAAACTCATCATCTTGTTTTTGACATTGAAAGATAATCTTGGAGAGACTATGACAAATTTAAAATGGTCCAAACTATAAAAAATACATCCTTCTGAGCATCCAAGTGAAAATGAGTGAAAATCTCCATAATATTCCACTCTTCCTTCGATTCTAAAATAGCCTATGATGGTACCTTCCTGTTTAAAGAGTCTACACCTACATTCCATTTCTTCGGAGTGTAGGAGTTGTCAAATTCAAATTTTTTAAGGTATTCTACCCATCTTATTTGTCTAAGACTCAAGTATCAATGGGAAATGATATATCTTAGATTCTTATTATTAGAGAAAACTGTGAATTTCTCCCCAAAGAAATAGTGTCGCCAACACTTAAGCATGTATTTCATTGTAGCAAGATCTAAATCATGAGTGGGTAGTTCTTCTCATGCAGAAAGAGATAAAAAAGATTCATAAGCTATCACATGATCATCCTGCAAAACCACACATCCCAAAACTGCACCTGATGCATCACAGAACACCATGCACCCCTAAACGGCCTCAGGTATGATTAGAACAGGTGATGATGTCAGAAGTTGTTTTAGTACATAAAAAAGAATGGAACTTTTCATCCCATAAAAATTTCACTGATTTCTTGGTAAGAGTAGTCAAAGGTGATGCTAGCTTAGGGAAATCCTTAATGAACCATCGATAGTATCCAATTAAACCAAGGAAGCTTCGTATCTCAAACACATATTCTGGTTCCTTCTAGGAATAAATACCTTTACCTTATCTAGATCAACTAATAAGCCATTATCAGAAATTATGTGCCCCAAGAATTTCACTACTTGAATCCAGAAGCTACATTTTGGAATATTTTCATACAGGCGTTGATTTCTCAAAATCATCAGAACCAATGTAACACCCCGAAATGATAAAAGGTTAAATGACTAAATGATATGACTCATGTCAACAAGGTGCACCTTCATTTTCGAGAGACTACCTGATTAAAACTCCACAGTTAAGCGTGTTTGTCCTAGAGTAGTGATCAGGATGGCTGAACTTCTGGGATGTTTCCCAGGGTGTGTGTGAGTGAGGGCAAAGCACACTGGAAAGGACATGTGTTGGCCTGTGGGGACTACCATTAGTCAGATGACCCATTCGGGCACATGGGTAGGCCCCATGGTGGGAACCACGTGTCTGTGGGGAAACTGGTTGTACCTTGTGGGCTAGGACCCGATGGCCTTGTTAAGGCGGGGTGGTTGTGCTATCACTGGGACCCAGTTGTCACATTTGGTATCAGAGGTGGTACCCAGCCTTAAG
This sequence comes from Viscum album, assembly GCA_963277665.1. NCBI lineage: Eukaryota > Viridiplantae > Streptophyta > Magnoliopsida > Santalales > Viscaceae > Viscum > Viscum album. The sequence goes on along the minus strand of OY728121.1, from coordinate 1,396,814,844 downwards.
TGTGGTGAACTGCCTAAGTTGATACGTAGGGCTCACAACGAGGATGTTGTTCTCTAAAGGGGGGTGATTGTAACACCCCGGAATGATAAATGATTAAATGACTAAATGATATGACTCATGTTAACAAGGCACACCTTCCTTTCTAGGAGACTACCTGATTAGAACTCCATGGTTAAGTATGCTTGGCCTGGAGTAGTGATCAAGATGGGTTACCTTCTGAGATGTTTCCTAGGGTGTCTGTGGGTGATGAAAAATAACACTGGAAAGGACATGTGTTGGCCTATGGGGACTACCATTAGTCAGATGACCACTTCGGGCATGCGGGTAGGCCCCATGGTGGAGACCACGTGTATGCGGGGAAACTTGTGGTACCTGGTGGTCCAGGACCCGACGGAAATATTAAGGGGGGTGGTTGTGCTATCACTGGGACCCAGTTATCACAACCAATCTCTGACCATCTGGGACGTTTCTCAGGGTGTGTGTGAGTGAGGAAAAATCACACTATCAAGGACATGTGTTGGCCTATGGGGACAACCATTAGTCAGATGCCCCCTCGGGCATGTGAGTAGTCCCCATGGTGGAGACCACATGTCTTCGGGGCAACTTGTGGTACCTGGTGGGCCAAGACCCGACAGCCATGTTAAGGGTGGTGGTTGTGCTATCACCGGGACCTATTGGTCACAACCAAACTCAGATAGTGCTTGTGCACATGACTAGACACTGAATAACTAGAATATTATCCACTGATACAAACTCTAATGTTTCAAGATATTGGTGGAATATTCAATTCATCAAGACCATAAAAACTGAAGGAGCATTAGCCAGACTGAAGTTTCACAGGGTGTGTGTGAGTGAGGACAAAACACATTAGAAAGGATATGTGTTGTCCTGTGGGGACTACCATTAGTCAGATGACCCATTCGGGTACGTGGGTAGGCCCCATGGGGGGGACCACAACAAGGATGTTGTGCTCTAAAGGGGGTGATTTTAACACCCCAGAATGATAAACGGTTAAATGAATAAGTGATATGACTCATTTTAACAAGTCACACCTTCCATTTCGAGAGACTACCTTATTAGAACTCCACGGTTAAGCGTTCTTGGCCGGGAATAGTGATCAAGATGGGTGACCTTCTGGGAAGTTTACAAGGATGTGTGTGAGTAAGTAAAAAGTAGACTAAAAAGGACATGTGCTGGCCTATGGGGACTACCATTAGTCAGATGACCCCTTCGGGCATGTGGGTAGTCCCCATGGTGGAGACGACGTGTCTTCGGGGAAACTTATGGTACCTTGTTGGCCAGGAAATGATGACCATGTTAAGTGGGGTGGTTGTGCTATCACTGGGACCCAGTTGTCACAACCAAACTTAGATAGTGCTTATGCACATGCCTAGACACTGGATAAACTAGAATATTATCCACTGATACTAACTCCAAAGTTTTAAGATATTGGTGGAATATTTGATTCATCAAGACCATAAAAAATGAAGGAGCATTAGTCAGACTGAAGTTTCCCAGGGTGTGTGTGGATGAGGATAAAACACACTAGAAAGGATATGTGTTGGCTTGTGGGGACTACCATTAGTCAGATGACCCATTAAGTGGGGTGGTTGTGCTATCACTGGGACCCAGTTGTCACAACCAAACTTAGATAGTGCTTGTGCACATGCCTAGACACTGGATAAACTTGAATATTATCCACTGATACTAACTCCAAAGTTTTAAGATATTGGTGGAATATTTGATTCATCAAGACCATAAAAAATGAAGGAGCATTAGTCAGACTGAAGTTTCCCAGGGTGTGTGTGGGTGAGGATAAAACACACTAGAAAGGATATGTGATGGCTTGTGGGGACTACTATTAGTCAGATGACCCATTATGGCACGTGGGTAGGCCCCGTGGAGGCGACCACGTGTCTGCGGTGCAACTGGTGGTACCTGGTGGGCCAGGACCCAACGACCATGTTAAGGGGGTGGTTGCGCTATCATAGAGACCCATTTGTCACAACCAAACTCAGATAGTTCTTGTGCACATTCCCAAAAACTAAATAAACTAGAATCTTATCCACTGATACTAACTCCAAAGTTCCAAGATATTGGTGGAATATTCGATTCATCAATACCATAAAAACTGAAGGAGAATTAGTTAGTATAGAATTTTATCTACTGATACTAATTCCAAAGCTTCAAGATATTGGTGGAAAATTTGATTCATCAAGGCCATAAAAACTGAAGTAGAATTAGTTAGACTGAAGTTTCCCAGAGTGTGTGTGAGTGTGGAAAAATCACACTGGAAAGGATATGTGTTGGCCTGTGGGGACTACCATTAGTCAGATGACCCATTCGGGCATGTGGGTAGGCCCCATGGCGGGGACCACGTGTCTGCGGGGCAACTGGTGGTACCTGGTGGGCCAGGACCCGACGAACATGTTAGGGGTGGTTGTGGTATCACTGAGACCTATTTGTCACAACCAAACATAGATAGTTATTGTGAACATTCCCAGACACTGAATAAACTAGAATATTATCCACTGATACTAACTCCAAAGTTTCAAGATATTGGTGGAATATTCAATTCATCAAGACCATAAAAACTGAAGGATCATTAGTCAGACTGATGTTTCCCAGGGTGTGTGTGAGTGAGGACAAAGCACACTGGAAAAGATATGCGTTGGATTGTGGGGACTACCATTAGTCAGATGACCCATTCGGGCACGTGGGTAGGCCCCATGGTGGGGACCACGTGTCTGCAGGGCAACTAGTGGTCCCTGGTGGGCCAGGAACCGGTGGCCATGTTAGGGGGTTGTGCTTTCACTGGGACTCAGTAGTCACAACCAAACTCATATAGTGCTCGTGCATGTGCCCAAACAATGAATAAACCAAAATATTATCCATGGATACTAAGTCCAAAGTTTTGAGATATTGGTGGAATATCCTATTATTCATGACCATAAAAACTGAAGGAGCATTAGTCAGACTAAAGTTTCCAAGGGTGTGTGTGAGTGAGGACAAAGAACACTGGAAAGTACACATGTTGTCCTGTGGGGACTACCATTAGTCAGATGACCCATTCAGGCACGTGGGTAGGCCCCATGGTGGGGACCACGTGTCTGCGGGGAAACTAGTGGTACCTGGTGGGCCAGGACCCGACGACCATTTTAAGTGTGGGGGTTGTGCTATCACCGGAACCCATTTGTCACAAACAAAATTAGATAGTTCTCATGCACGCGCCCATACACTGAATAAACCAGAATATTATCCATAGATACTAACTCCAAAGATTCAAGATATTGGTGGAATATCTGATTCTTCATTACCATAAAAACTGAATGATCATTAGTCAGACTAAAGTTTCCCAGGGTGTGTGTGAGTGAGGAAAACGACAAAAGGAAATGACTGTGTTGGACTGTGGGGACTACCATTAGTAAGATGACCCGTTCGGGCATGTTGGTAGGCCCCATAGGTGGGACCACATATCTGTGGGGCTACTGGTTTTACCTTGTGGGCCAGGACCCGACAACCATATTAAAGGGGGGTGGTTGTGCTATCACTGAAACCCAGTTGTCACAACCAAACTTAGATAGTGCTCGTGGACACGCTCAGACACTGAATAAACCAGAATATTATCCACGAATATTAACTCGAGATTTTAAAGATATTGGTGGAATATCTGATTCATCAAGACCATAAAAACTAAAGCAGCATTAGTCAGACTGAAGTTTCCTAGGGTGTGTGTGAATGAGGACAAAGCACACTATAAAGGACATGTGTTGGCCTATGGAGATTACCATTATTCATATGACCCGTTCGGGCACGTGCGTAGGCCCCATAGTGAGGACCATGTGTCTACGGGGCAACTGGTCGTACCTGGTGGTCCAGGATACGACGACCATGTTAAGGGGGTGGTTGTGCTATCACCGGGACCTAGTTGTAACAACCAAACTTATATAGTGCTCTTGCACATGCTCAGATATTTAATAAACCAGAATATTATCCATGCATACTAACTCAAAAGTTTCAAGATATTGGTGTAATATTTGGTTCATCAAGACAATAAAAACTGAATGAGCATTAGTCAAACCGAAAGGAATCACAAGATATTCATAATGTCCATACTTACTCCTAATGGTCTTCTTTGGTAAATCAGACTCCTGAACTATGAGCTGATGATAACCCGATCGAAGATCGATCGTTGAAAACTGCTTTTCTCCCTTCAACTCTTCAAACAAGTCATCCAAACAAGGAAAATGATATGTTTTCTTAAATTTTTCTCGATTCAGCTTCCAAAGGTCCACACATAACCGAATTGAACCATCAACTTTCTTGGAAAAGAGAATAGGGGATTCCCTAGGCGAAACATTAGGGGGAACAAAACCCTTCTCTAATAGGTCGTCCAACTGAATCTTGAGCTCTTTCAACTCCACCGGTGTCATACGATAAGAAGGGAATTGATATCAGATGCATAACTGGTTCCAAGTCGATCGTGAACTCTACCTCTCTCTCTCTGGAGGAATACTGGAAAATTCATTTTGGAAAACATTTGGAAAGTCTCAAAAAACAATAGTAAGATCCTCAATAGAAGAAAATTCATTAGGCTCAAAATCAACAACAACCACAAAACTCTAGAGATATGGGAGGGACAGTCCTGGATGACCTGAACTCAGGTCCCACTCTCCTTGAAACACCTAACAGCTCCCCTAGGCAGCCATAAATAAAACACGTAAATGATAACAATAAATATCAGCTCAATGAGCATCAATCTAATCCGTACTGATAATGAAATCAAACATATCCAGATTAGGAACGGGAAAATCCCAAACCAACTTCATGTCAACTATTGTGGAAGAACCAGAAGGACCCTTGAACCCCTGCTCTTTCCACTTTCCAATAGGTGTCGCTAACTCCAATGTAAAGGGAATAAGTTCTATTGGATATTTAATAATATCAACAAAACATGTAGATATAAATGAGTGGGAGGTTCCATTATCAAACAAAGAAGTAGATACTGAAGTTGCAATAAGGATAGTACCTCTCACTATTGTTGGACCTGCATCAAATTACATTGGACACTCATGTACTTCATGTAAATGCTTCACTCCTGATGCTTGTGGATGGAGCCCTGTAGTCTTTAAAGCTTCTGACTGCACTATAGTATCATATGGAGTTGACAAACCCTTTACATAACAAGGCGTATTCATAGATTGAAATAAATAATGTAGATGACCAATGAGTCCACATCTATTGCATGTATTTGTGGGAATAGGAAAAGAATTTATGGTGTGACCCCTCTTGATTCACCGGTAGCAAGTTAGAGGCACACTTCCAGCTAAAACAGACGGTGTGAAGGAGGCTCACTGGTGAGACCCACCTCTACCACTTCTTCAATAGTACTTCCATTTCATATTCTTCCAAGCATTCCACTGAAGATTTCAGAAGTTGGAAGAGAAGAGGAAATAGTTCTGACCTTGCATGCCTTTTCCGTCTCTGCCATCATTGCCCTATCAACTCTCTCCTCATAGGTTGAAAGATTCATAAAGAACACCTGCAATCTAATGTTTGGTTGCAAACCCTGTAGGTACTTATGCACCTTCAGATGGTCATTCCTTACCACGTGTAGAGAAAAATGGACAAATATAGAAAACTATTTGGTGTAGGATGGAACCAAATCATCTTCTTGCTGCAATAACAGGAACTTGAGATATTTTTCCAACATTACATAGTTGGGAAAAAATTGTTAAAAGGAACCGTGTTTTGAAACCCTTCCAATCCATGACAACATGTATATCTTCCTAGACTATAGAGGCCCACTAATGCTTGTCAGAACCATCGAGTCTAAACCCTTTTCACATCACCCTGATATTCTTAGGTTTCTCCAGGAAGTCTATGATTTTTTAAATACTATATAGCCATTCCTTCACCTCTTGAGGTTTAGTAATCCCCTTAATGGATGGTGGATTCTCGTGTATGAAATCCCAAAATCGATTTCTTATTCCTCCACCTCTTGGTTGTACTTCAACCACTACATTCAGAACTCATGGAACATCCTGATCGACATCACAGAATGCTCATATGATAGTCACGATTATATTTTTATCCATATGTGGATTTCCTTGAGGAGCAGTTTCTATACCTTCTGGAGGAACCTGTAGCAGATGTCTTGGAGGCATATTGCTACATACCGAAACATAAGAACAATCAGACAGAAAAAAAAATCAGTTCAAACTAGAAATCCCATAATCAGAAACTGCGATTTCCAAATAAAAAAACCAACACTAGAGACACATATTCCAACATCCAATGGTAACTTGAGTCTTGTTATGACAAGAGCTGTCCATACACTCATCACAACATACATCTCCAGTCCCAAAATCCTATCTCATGTCTAACAGACATCCCCAGAAAAGATTATCGAGGACAGACCAACCTCTGATACCAAACTATAACAAAACAACCCGAGTTACCCTCAAACCCTGCACATGACCTGATCCATCACATACCTGAAGGGCGTTCCTGATCCCAATGGGATGGTGACAAGCCCCCGGGTATCAAACAAAAATACTGAGGGAATGATTTCACCCAACCTGAACAACCACATGGCACATATGTACAAGGAAAGAAAGGAATAGATAAATAGTAATGAAATATATATTCCATAATTATAAGATAATATTGGAATAAAAAAACTATAATTGTAGCTAAAAATGTAAAAGACAAGTTTGACTCTAAGGTGATCAAAACCAAAAGCTACTCCAATGATGGAATGGGTGAACTCCAACCATCTCACCATTAGCTACCCATCCCAGCTGACACGAACCTCGCTACCTCACTACGGAGCCTTGATTGTCTATGCACTGGAAGAAAAATAAAGGTCTACGCACCACTGAAGTTGTTCCCAGGGTGTGATCTAACATGCTCAGTAGGATCCCACCTAGGTGTTCCATAACAACTCTCTATATAAAAAATCATGTATGCTCATTTTTAAAATAAAACATTGCATGATAAGTGGTAAGGGGTTTTATAGAAAACATGGTAAATACATTCCTTTCCACAGTTCTAAACAAAAGCAGGTATATCATTTTCCATAGAATATTTCCATATCATTTTTGACAAGCATAAAAATGCATATCAAGGATCACTCGGAAAGCCAAGAAGTATAAACAAAAATCACAAGTATCACAACACAAAGGAATACTACAGGTCTAGGAAGAAGACTACTAATAAAAAATAATCAAGTGCAAGAAACTTATCCTAGAACAATGGGACTAAGAAGAATAGAAATAACCCTTGAGTAAACCCCCCCAAAATGACAATATCGGTCCCCTAGAAGAATAGTTTTAGGAAAGGGGGAAAATCCCCATGAAAACCCTCCCTGATCTCACAAATAAGTGGATGATGGACTCAAGATATAACTTCCATCTATGTACCCAAGGTAACCCATGTTCTCTTTTTCACAAACCCAATTTAATGTCTTCAAAACCATTCAAAACCATTTATAATCTATTTATCAAAATCTAGGGAAAATCGTTATTCTTTAAAACCACTTTTTAAACACACGCAATAGTCATTACTATTTCATAAATCAATTTATATAGAACTTTTAAAAGAAAAAAATTTGTTTCATTATCATAGGATCGAGACAAAACCATCTACCTCAATATTCAGGCTGCACACACCCACAACAGAATCCAAAACCATGAAAAAACCCAACAACACCAACAGATACACTATGAACCAATACAAGACAATATTGATTCAAACATAAACACAAAGGTCAGTGGAATAGGGGAAAACCACATACCTCGAAGGATGCCTACCACACCACAACCAACAAAGGAAAAAGGTCTCCAGAACGATATCTCAAAACAGATCTAGAATAAGATGAAAAGAAACATCCAACTTGGATCAGTGGATCAGATAACACAAGGCTAGGGTACTATCTTGATCAATCTCAAGGAATAATCAGAGATAACACTTACCTGGATAGATGCACCATAGAAAAAACGATGAATTGGATCCAATCGAATCGACCCAAAATGTGAGGCACCTCTGAAAATGAATACAGATAGTATAGAGTTGAGAGATACAAAGTTTTTAGAGAATATGACCAACCAAAACTCCCAAATTCATTGCTTTAAATTGGGTGTGGGTCAGGTCATGACATGTACCCCTTGGTTACAATGTGAAGGCCATGCTGGATAAGTTACACCGAAAAACCTATCACCTCAGATTAAATATGGACATTTTCACCCTAAAAAACATGTATCCATCATTCGAGATGTGTACAAGCTCACAACATGACCTCCCCATTCACGACATGGTCTCCCATGCCACAACATGAAACCAGCACCAAGTACACATTGTGTACTTTAGTTACACAGTGTGTACTTGTTCTGTAGTCTGCAGTAAACCCAAAAAAATCACATAAAATGATTTTAAACCTATAAGGTAACTTAGAATAAGGGAAAACTTACACGGTCAAGGTAACAAGATGTTACAATAAATGATATTTTCCTAAAAAATGTTTCTAAAATTTATTTTCAAGTTATTTTCATCTAATATGACATCTATTGATGGTAGTCATTACCTTATAAGAAGTGATCCATAGTTTCCATCCATATTCATTCTTGAATGGTTTATGTTTTTTTGGAATGATTCATATGAAACCCATTCCTCTTCAATTGATTATATAATTTTTAACAAAACTTCTTTTCAAGGGTTATTAATCTGATGAAATGATTATGAAACCTATCTTTTTTCCATAGGATAAGATATTATTACTTATTTATGAAACCCATTTCATTTCATGGGTTACGATATAATTGTTTATGATTTTTTGGCATAGGTATGTATTATTTGATTATGAGTTGTGTGGAACCAATATATCACTCTGAAACATTGGATAGGGATAAATATTTTATGAGATCAAGGGGTACATGGGAGGGCATCCCAAGCCCAAAACAAGAGGGTACACGGGCTGAAATCTCATGTCTGAAGTAAGAGGGTACGCAGGAGGACATCCCAACCCAAAAAAGAGGGCATACAGGAGGAGATCCCATGCCCAGAACAAGAGGGTACACGAGAGACATCCTAAGCCTGAAATAATAGGGTATACGAGAGGACATAAGAAACTCAAAAAAATAGGCTACACGGGAAGGAATCCTAAGCCCGAACTAGGCACAAGGGTGATTAATACAAGCCTAACATGTTACAAAGGCCATGGTAGTCCTCCTTGCATAGATTTTTTATATTCTTATGTGTTTTCCATAATTATATGTTATATTCTAGTGTTATGATTTCATTGATTATGTTCATTATTTTCTTACAATTCAAGTATTATGAACTTCTAAATTTTATAATGATCTCTAATATGTAGGGTATGATCATCAAATTCTATGCTCAAGTTTTGTGCCCTTTAGTTCTAGTTATGCTTGCACATTTATTTTATTTACCCTAACTGAGAATCTGAGCTCACCCCTTTCTTATTTTTACTTTCCTCAGGTAATGAAGAATGGTTTTAGGTTGAATTACTAAAGGTGGAGATCATTATGGGATATGTTGAAGATCTTTCCCTATAATATAATATTTTTTTCCATTTTCAAAGGACACTAATCTATTAAAGTCCTCAAGGATGTATTTTTTTAATGTACTGAATATTCATTTAAAATGTTTCAATATACATGTATATTAAATTTGGGTCACTATACTAGAATTTATAATGTCATATATGATTATGGATCTACCAACTCATTCATATCTGATTAATTTTAAAAGGGTATTTAGATTCCACCAAAAAAATTAGATGTGGAATTAGCAGTGAAAATAACTAATGGTAAAATAATTTAATCTCAACTAAATGATTCCTCTCTAGTTGAAGTTTGTTGGAATGTTCTTCATTTAATTTTTTTTCTTCCCATGGTTTCATTTGATGCCCTCTTAGGCATGGATTGGATTTCTATTGATAAATCCCACAACAATTAAGGATGTAAAGTTATGTTTGATATTTCGAGCCCTCCTATGAGAATCCATCAATGTGACTATAAGCATGAACTTCATATGGGGATTACATATAGTGTATGGGTATTAATTCCCATTAAAAAGGGTTTTTATCTCAATTGGTTTGGAAGAAAATATACATTGATGATATGACTATTTTTTGAGAATTTTGGATGTCTTTCTGGAAGAGTTTCCTAGTATCCCACCAAAACATGATGTTGAGTCCTCAATAGAAGATATACCTTGTTCCACCCCGATATCAAAGTCTCCTTATATAATGTCTCTGATTGATTTTCATGAATTGAAGAAACAACTCTAAAAAATCTTGATAAGGGATTCATTTTTTCAAGTGTTTCAACTTAGGTTACTCCCGTTCATTTTCTGAAAAAGAAATATGGATCAATCCGAATCTGCATTGATTATTGGGAGTTTAAAAATATCATAATCAAGAGAAATTATCACCATACATGTATTGATGACTTTTTTGATCAACTATTTAGATATCAATACTTTTTCAAGATTGAACATCATTTTATATATCATCAATTGAGGGTCTAGAAAGAGGATACACCCATGATGACATTCAATACAAGATATAGACACTATGAATATATATTGATGAATTTTTATCTTACTAATTCCTATACTATTTTCATGGATTTAATGAATAGAGTCTTCAAAGATTACCTCAATCATTTTTTGTTAGTCATTATATATGATATTCTTATCAATTCAAAGTGAAATGAGGAGCATTAATATCTCTTAATAACTATACTAAAGACCCTAAGGTAGTATAATCCCTATGTAAAATTTACAATGTGTGAATTTTGTGTACAAAAGTTTCATTTTTTGTTCACATAATCTCAAGAGATGGTATAATATTAGATCCATAAAAATAGAAGCTATTGAATGTTGACAAAGACCAACCATGGTCATGGAGATCCATAGCATTCTTCGGTTAGTTAGATATTATCAACGGTTTTTGGATAATTTCTCACAAATATATAATCCTCTAACCAAGTTAACTCATAAGGGTGTCAAGTTCCTCAGAAAATATGTATATAAGGAAAATATCAAGGAACTAAAGAGAAGCTTATTCAGTGAACCTATTATTACATTACCTTGTAGTGAAGAATGGTTTTTAATCCATAGAGATGCATCCAAAAAGGAATTGGGATTTGTTCTTAAGTAAAATAACATGGATTCTCTTTTTCCTTGTGAATGTTGAATATTAATCTGAAAAATTACACAAATCATGATTTGGATTTAGCAGCGGTAAATGTTTCATTAAATATTTGGAGTCATAATATTTATCGAGAAAGGTGTGTTATATATACCAATCATAAAAGTATGAAATATGTATTCAAACATAAGGAGATGAACATTTTCCAGAGAAGATGGTTATAGTTGATAAATAATTATGAATACTCGATAAATTATCTCTTGGGGAAAGCGAACAAGGTTTTCAATGCTTTGAGTCGGAAGGATAATTCAAGATTATCCATGATGAGGATCATATAAGATCCAATATTTATGGATTTAAAAATCATGGATCTAAAAATCCTAAAGTAAGGGAAAATATTATCTTTCTCAAATGAATGTTCACCCATCTATCCATGTGTAGATTAAGGATCCAGAAAAAGAAAATGTAGAGATTCCAAAGAAAGTCAGAAATGTTCTTGATTTTAACCTTGATTAAGACAAAATGATAAGGTTTATGAATCGTGTATGTATTTCTTCCAAACTAGATTTTTAGAAGGTGCTATTATAGGAATCTCATAGTTTTTCATTCTCTATTCATCATGGAATTATGAATATGTATAGCTACGTGAAATAATACTTTTAGTGGTATATCATGAAGAGGGATATTGCAAAGTTTTTATATCATTGTTTGTTATCCCAACAAGATTAATGTGAATGGAAAAAGTCTAATGTGGTATTGAATACAATACCCATACCAAAATGTAAATGGGAGAACATCACTATGGATTTAGTTTTTGGACCACCCGAAACCTATAAATGGGTTAATGTGATATAGTTGGTGGTTTATCACCTTACAAAGTCATCACACTTAATCTATATCATAGAAGACTTATCTCTAGATCAAATTTCTAGAATATACATTAAGGATGTGGTATGGTTGCATGGATTACCACATTCTATTGAATCATATTAGGATCTGAGATTTACCTAAACGTTCTAGTGAAGACTTCAACATGACATATCATGATACTAAACATTACCTAATTTGTTAGGGCGCTATCGGGGCACACCCTTCTTAATGATTTTAGTCTCATACTTAAGTGTGCAACATAGATCATATAACATTGATTAATTCAACATAATAATTTATTCCATGATAGAAGAATTTTAAATACATAAATTTAAGTCCCTAATCAATAACTATATGTGCATAACTAAGAATACCCTTGATAGAGGAATGTGTAAGGTATTCACCACATGAAGATTTTGGCATGTAAAAATTGCAGTTCAATTTTGGCAGCATAACCGTGTCTTATGAAAATTCACAACTTGGATTGATGAGAGAGAAAGGTATATATAATAATTTATACATGGGAAGTATAATAATGGTAACATGGAACATAATATACCAATATATGAAATGGAATTTAAGATGCATAATATAAATGATGTTCTTGAAATTGAAATGAGAATAGAGAAATCCCTTATAAACATTCTTCATAGTAACGGCGTAGTTAAGGGCCTAAATGGTGAAGGATAAATTCTCCCTCCTTGAAATGACATAGAATTTATATTAGGGAATTTATTATTAAAGGATGAAAATATATCCAATTTAAATTGAACAGAAAATTTTCGAACAAGGTTCTTGAATTGAAAGGAAGGTAGATGTGTGAGGATATCTTACTTGGATGTGTGATACAAAAGTCTTGGGAGAGGCTTCTTGGGTTTTTAGGGGAACCTTGGTAGGACTCTAGGGAGTAGGGGGATAGGTTGTTCAATCTTAAAAGAGATTTAGGGAAGAGGAATGGGTTCTTGGTTGGGTTTATATAGGAAAGGTGGGGTAATTCTTTATTATTTGGGTTTTGGACCCTACACACTAAAATATTCAGAACCAAAAACCATTACATGGATTTTCACCATGGTTTCTAGAAAAGGGGAGTGGTTTAAATTATTTTAAAAATTTAAGGTATGAATATATTAAAATATTTCCCTTTATTATGTGGAGGTGAGTCACACTTTTAGGGAAATGATTTAAAATAATAAAATCGTTTATATGTCTTGGAGGATTCACTAAGGCTTTATAAAATCAATCAAATAATCCTAAAATTACATTATTTTTAAAGAAAACATATATTTGGAATAAAATTCCATTTATAGTTTTTTATTACATCATTATTAGGTCATTAGGATGTCATAAAACACATTATATATTTTATTAAAATATTATTTAATTAAAAAATACATTAATTCATCAAAATATATTTCTTAGTTGAATTTTAATATTAACCTAAAAAATACAATTTGTGATTTAAAAATCATTTACAAAGTAACAATAATAGAAAAAAAGTATATTCGTTATTCTATACAGAAATAATGAGCATAATCATAATGCTAGGATATTGTCGCATATCCCTTTATTAAACCATAATACTCCCAAAGAGTATGGTTTGTGATGGTGGGGATTTTATGTGGTTGTTCAGTGAACATGGTTGGGGTTGTTCTCTAAATGATCTTGAACTTCTCCCATAAACGATTTCTCTCATGCTTAAGTTATTGGATCTCGGCTTGGGATTTTTCTAGGTAAAATCCAGAAATTTATATCTCCCTTAGAAGCTTTGATAAATGGGATTCATAGGGTAATATCATCATAGTTTATGTCATCAAATCCCTTTTCTATGTCAAAATGATTTTTTAAAACCCTATATTTATACTAGTCATGTGATCATTGTTCAATGGCTATATTATAAATAGTAAGGATACATAACGATCATTTAACTCCAATTAGATATAATAATAAAAAGGTGTGTAAGTATTTTATATATCCATAATAAATTTAATTAAAATAAACGTAATTTTATTTATAATAGTTTGGGTCATTACATAAAGGAAACCTAGGAAGGATTTTGGTCAAACCAAATGAGGTTCCCTGAAGAAGAGGTAACGTTCTCCAATGAGTGATTTATTTTTATTTCTTCCTCCGTCTCATTAAATTATGATTAAAAAATGATGATATAACAAATTAAATATGATATATATAATAATATGGTGTTTTTTTGTGTTCATTTCTTACAAAAATCTCTACTTCCATGAATTGTGTAATCAAATCATCATTTGTGTGTATAGAATACTACCACCTCATGAATTGATGTTATTCATTTTTCCATTACCACCTATCACGGTTGGGTATGATGATGGATATAGATTATATATATAATATTTATAACATAATTATAAATTTTAACTCATTGTAACAGATATACCATTTTACTTTCCATTCCATAGGGGATACAATAATGTCACTCATGTGTAGGGTGAACAACCGCATCACGAAGTGATTTGATTTGGTTTCACTAACACTTTACATGGAAGGTATTAAGGATAAATATATGTTATTTTTAAGAAATAATTATTATATTAATGAAATATTTATCACTGTTAAAATATAATATATCATTTTCTTTCTTACCTTATCACTCATTGAAAGATGATAACGTTGTTCGTGTACGTGTGGACTGTCACCTTCCTGAAGCGATGTGACTCTCTTTTTAATTCTGCACAACATGAATGACATGTATAGGTATATTTAAATAAATAATAAGGTTTTAATTATATTATTATAATTATTTATATATAATATATTACATACCTCCCTTCTATAATGATCATTTAAATGTGGAAATGTTACTCATTTGTACGTATGACCTACCGTCTCTATGATCGTAACATACATCATTTCCAAAACCATATTTCATGATTGGTACTAAAATTATAGTTGATATATAAATATGATAATTATTTCATTATTAATATTATGGATATTATGGAACCACGATCAAAGTAAGAGTACAAAAAGTTTCAAATAAAAACATACATGAAAAAAAAGTAGTTATTACCCAAAATGTGATTTAAACTACAAATTGTTAATAAATGGGTAATAAAAGGTCATAAGTAAATAAAATATGGTTTGATATATAAAATTATGGCTATATAATAGATTTATAATAAACTTATATTTATTATAAAGAATATTAGAATTTGTATGAAGGAATTTGATATTTAAGCTAATGGATTTTTAGTCTCTCTTTTATTTCTGAGAGATATATGAAAATTCACCACTTGTTTATCTTTTATGGTGTATATAATGAAACTTTTACATTTTATATCATTAATAAAATTATTTTAATTATATTTAATGTTTCTTTTGATTATATTATTCACTGGGGATTATGATTCTAAATATTACAAAATCGGTAAGGGGTTTTTTCCCCAATTTTCCTTCTTTGGGACTTATTTCATGTTATGCACCTATATTCTTCTATGATGTGTACATAAATCACCATTAATGTGTAATATCATGAATTTATTTTTCCTCATGATATATTCAGTTTATTTTAATTATATTTATTCATAGAGATTAAATTTTAGAGTTACCAAAGAGGTAATCATTTTATGTTACAATCTCAGTATTTATCAGGATTTTTTATCACTATGTTTCCAATGATCAAATATTATGATAAATATCTCAATGAACTAGTTAATTTAATTCTATTATGGTTATTTCATGATAATAAAAGTTTTACCTTTATTTTCCTCTCTTCACACTACCAGAAATGTAGCACATAGCCTTTATTTTAAACTATGGATATAGGTTCTCAAACTGTGTCCATAGGTAATAACCATAGTTTAAGAAACCACGGCTAAGTTTAGGATTGCTATAGGACTTGACCTAGATCCTTGGTTAAGAACCGTGGCTATAGGTATACATCCACATTTCAAACTGTTAATATAGGTATACATCCACAACTCCAACCACAGTAATATTAAAATAGCCACAGTTTAGAACTATGGATATACCACAGGACAGATAGTGTCTATTACCATAGTTTCTAAACGTGACATTAGAATTATATCCATAGTTAAAAACCATGTAAATAGA
This sequence comes from Viscum album, assembly GCA_963277665.1. NCBI lineage: Eukaryota > Viridiplantae > Streptophyta > Magnoliopsida > Santalales > Viscaceae > Viscum > Viscum album. The sequence goes on along the minus strand of OY728121.1, from coordinate 1,396,798,712 downwards.
TATATTTCCAAAGTTATAAACTTTGGCTATACGGTCTAAAAATTCATAAAAAAAATTCCCCCACCCTCTCCATTGCACCCCCCCCCCACTCCCCTTGCAATAGCCCCCACCCCACTAGACAGCACCCACAATCCCCCTAGGGTAGCCCCCTTAGAAACCCCCTAACCCTACACATCCCCCTCCCCAATGGACAACCCCCCCCCCCACCCCCCACACACACACACACATATCCCTTATCCCCTTAAAAGCCCCCCCTCAACACCCCCTTGGGGTAGCCCCCCCCCCCCCCCCGAGATATCCCCCCTATAAAGCCCCCTCCCAACCCCTAAACACCCCCCACTCCACCTGCATCCCCCTCCCTCTCATGTACAACCCCCATATCTCCCATTACATCCCCCCTTCATTTCCTTGAACAACCCCCCCCCCCCCCCACCCACACCCCTTTCACCCCCTTCCTTTCCCTAGACAACCTCCCCACCCCCTCCAGCCCCCTCCTACCCCCTATACAGCACCCCCTAGACAGCCCCCCCCCCCCACTTGAAGCCCCCTCCCACCCCCTCCCTCCCCTCCCTAAGACATCCCCTCCCGAGACAGCCCCATATGTACCCCTGTACACCCTCCACCAATCCACCTACTGTCCCCCTCTCTCCCCTGGAAAACCCCCTCCCCCCAGCCTACATCCCCCTTCTTTTCTCTGGAACCCCCCCCCCCCACCACCACCACCAACCACCACCACCACCACCATCACCACTCCCCCTAAAGCCCCCTCCTTTTCCCAGGACAACCCCCTCCCCTTACAGCCCCCTCCCACCCCTAAATGGCACCACCCCCTTAGACATCCCCCCCACCTACAGCACCCTCCCTTCCCTGGACAACCCCCACCCAACACAACCCCCTACATACCCCCCCCCCCTTCCCACCCCCTGGAAACCACATCCCTCCCCTCCCAGACACCCCTCTCCCCCTGCATCCCCCTCCCACCCCCTGTATATCAACCCCCCCCCCCCCACTCCCTCCCCTGGATAGCCCCCACCCTACACATCCCCCCTAGATAGACTCTCCCCCCCTCCTAGACACCCCCTCCCTCCTTGACACCTCCCTCCCATCATGGAAAACTCCCCCCCCCCCCACACCCCATTCCTAGACTCCCCCCAGACACCCCCTCCCTCCTAGATACTCCCACCTTCCTGGAAACCACCTCACCCTCCCACCTGGACACCCCCTCCCTCCTAGACACCCCTCCCTTCTTGACACCCCCTTCCTCCTAGACACCCCCATCCCCCCCCCCCCTTGCACCCCCTTCCCCCTCTTTCGGCACACCCCCTTGCCCCCTCCCTCTTGGACACCCACCCCTAATAGACACCCCCACCACCTTGCACGCCCAACAGCCCCCCCCCCCCCCCCACCCCTCCCCCTCTGCCCTGCACACCACCTCCCCACTCCCTCCTAGACACCCCCACCCTCCCTCCTAGACCCACCCCCCAGACACACCTACACACCCCCACCCCTTCCGCCCCCTCTCCCTGCACACCCCCTTTCACCCCCCCCCCCCCCCCCGCCCTCCCCATGGCACCCCTACCCCCCACACACTCCCTTCGCCCACCCTCCTGCAACAAACTTTTCATTCCAGAAAAAAATAGGTCCCTTGCATATTCAAATCCTCTCCTGTCATAAAATGGCAAAGTTACTGTAGAAATTAGAGGAAGTCTCTGGGTGGAACACCAAAATTGTCACCCGCCCAAGTTGGTTCCTCGTGGTTTAGGTCATGTATTAATGGTATCAATGTAGTATGAGTCCTAGTTATGTAATTTAGAGTTTATGTTTATATTAGGATTGGTTTGGGAAACTGAAGGCAATGGTGTTGAGGGGTTAATTGTTGGTTTATGAGACCAAATGACCCAATAAGGGTTTGATGGCCAATATATCCAATCACACCCCCTACCACCTACCCCCATCATACCCCCGGCCCCAAACCTACACCCCCAGCCCCCGGACCCCTACCCCCAACACACTCTCCTTCCCCCCACCTACACACCCCTCCCTCTTCCCACCCCATGCACACCCCCCCCCCACACACCCCCTGGACACCCCATTCACCCCATGCACCCTCCCCCTTATTGGATCTGAATCTACATATTATAAACAAGAGGGGGGTGAATTGTGTCTTTTGCAATTTTTTGATAACTCTTTTATTGAACGAGTTATGTCCTTTATACTTTATCAGATTTGATCGTGCAGCGGAAAAAGTAAAATCAATAACACAATGATGTATAGTGGTTCGGGGAATAGAAGGCCCCTATTCCACTCCACCAACTCTCAACTCCACGAGCTTGGTGATTTTCACTATCTAGTCCTCTTTTCCACAGACCGATTCACAACTGAGTACAGGAAGTTGATACCTTTACAATCCAAGGAAAAACAAAGACTTCTGGTTCAAAAACGAACCTACACAGCTTAGAACAATAAGCTGGTTACTCAAGAATAAAAAATAATTTCAGAAAGAAATTTCTAGTGGATCTTCACAATTGCAACAGAATGCAATTGACAGCAGATGGATCGAAGTCTCTAGAAATATTGATCTTTAAGACGAAGCAGTTCTGAATTGATCCAGTTGCAGTAGATATATAGATATAGTTCACAACCTCAGCAGTAGTAGATCCACAGTAGATATTCGATGTAGAATAGGTGAATCTTCTATCGAGTTCCTTCTTCTTGAACAAAGAGATCTTTGATGCTCCTTTTGAATCAACAGATCAATCGTGAATAGTTTCCATCTCTATTTTTCCACCTTTTTCAACAATATATCAATCACATACTCATGTACCTGGTGTTTCAGAGAGAACATATATAATAAATCATATCTCCTGCACATTTAGATCCATAAAAGTCTCCTTCTGATTCGCGATATTCAAAAATTTGAATTTACAAAGAAGTCGTAACTTCCCTTAAGACTCGGCATAAAAATATCCTTTTAATTCGGTCTTCAATCCATTAATAAAATGCCTTCGAATCAGTCAAAGTCGTACTTTCAAAATCAGTTTAAATCCATCTTGAAATCCGCCTAGAAATCATCTTACTGATCATTGTACATAAATATCGTCTGTCAAAATTTCTGACGCCAAATGTAAGGTTGATGACGTGGCCTCCAAACGTAGGCTTAATAACATAGTCTTCAAATGTAAGGTTGAACACCAATGTAGGGTTGACAACGTAAGGTTGAATACAAACATAGGGTTGATCATCCACACTTTTTCTTCAACACTCAAACGTATGGTAAAAGATTCATACTTTTACATGATTCATACTTTTCCATGAACGTATGGTTTTTTACAAAAGTAAGGTTGATGAACCAAACTTTTGAGAAACAAACGTATCGCTTAGAATTTACGTACAGTTCTCATTCCATACTTTGCTGATAACCAAAACGTAAGGTTCCTTCCTAACGTAAGGTTATCCTTCCATACTTTGCTGAAAATTTATGGTTGTTTAACCATACTTTTCTCTTATCTCAAAAAGTATACACGCTTTTCATCCTTACGCTACGTTTATCCACGTAGGGTATGAACAGTGATTCCAGAATGCGCTAAATCAGATTCCGCGCTATATTTATCTACGTAAGGTATGAACAGTGATTCCAGAACATGCTTAAAGCAGATTCCGAATATGTAATAGATTCTCATTATTTCAAGAGTAAAATAAATTATTAAATTCCTGCAAAATACTAAATAGAATCATTAGAAAATAACTAAGGGTATTTTTTAGCATCAAAATTATCATAAAGAGACAGAGTATTATTTTCAATAATCTCCCCCTTTAAATAAAATTAACATATATTGTCGAAAACAATACCTTGCTCAATAATCTCCCCCTTTTTGATGATCACAAAACCCATAAAATTATTAAAATTATTTAAACAAAAATTAACTTTCAAAATTAGTTATAAAGTTTTAAATAAAAAATTCTCCACCAAAAAGATAATTATAAATCCAAATTTCTCATTTAATTTTCTCCCTCAATAAAATGAATTCTCCCCCTAAATAAAATGTAGGTTTTGATGTTGTGTTTATCCAAATTCTCCCCCTTTTGTGATATCAAAAAGAATGAAAAATCATGGATTTTAACACGTTTAATATTGCACTGAACTATTAGTAAATTCTATTATGAACTGTTTATCAATAATTAAATCTGGAGTACTGACATATCAAAAATAAAGTCAGTAAAACAAATAAGGAAAGAAAAAATAAACAATGAATAAAATTTTCATTCAAAAACAGTAGTATATACATGACAATGATATACACAGGAATCAAGGTTTAGGTAAGATAGAAAATAGGGTCTATCTCCTCTGGATTGCAGACTTGATTTCTGTAAACTGATTCTGATGTCTCTTCATCATCCCATCTCCAAGCTTGATAATGAGCTCTCTATTCTCTTGAGTCATATGAATATCCTCAATTAAATTGACTCTGAAAAACTCATGCATCCATTCCTTTTTTTTCAATAAATACGGATAGCTTCTCTGATAACTAATTTAACAGAATTCGGATCGATGGCTCACTAGATGTTAGTTGATCCACTAAGAACTTCTGATTTCCTAGAAACACTAAAAAAAGGAGAACTGTTACATTGATGATCTTGTATCATGTCATTCATGTTGCTCATCGCAGTTGTGATATCCTGAAACCTTCTGATTAAATCTGGTGAAGTACCTGATCCACTAACAGCATTATTTGCAAATGATGTAAATTGATTCTCCATAAACAACTTTAGATCTGATAAATCTGACTTCATAACCATTTCATATTTTAATTTTGTAATAGAAGTCAGCATATCCTCTTTAAAAATTTCAACTTCTTTCCTTGAAACTGTACACTCCTTCAGCTTTTGAAACTTTAAATGTTATAAATTTATGGCATTTCTCAGAAAAACATTCTCAGATTACAACTGAGATTCCTTTCTCTATAGTTCTTAAACATCTTCTTTCCTTGAATCAGATGCACCCTATGCTTGATTCACAGTCTCAGTTTGATGCAGCAGTACCAAAGGCAATGATTCAGCATCAGATTTTTCTTTTTCTCTGTCCTGAGAAGGTTTTTCCACAGATTTTTCCTTAGAGTTTTCAAACTCCTCCACAGAAAAATCCTCTTGAAGTACCTCTGTGTGAGCTTCATAAGCATTATCACCATAAGCATCAGCATCTATTCCTTACATTGGGTTTTCAAGAACAATATCTTTAGTAGTTTTCTGAGGTCTGGCCACTTCTTCACCAGGCATTGCCTTCATCTCTTGTTCCTATTGAAGTGGAGCTTCAACATTAGCTACAATTTGTTCCTGATTTTCCCTTTGAGTTTCTTCTTGAGATCCTGATTCCTCTACTGGAGATGTTCTCTCAGTAACATCTTCCATGGTGTTATCAACAATAGCTTCTCTCACAAAAGAATAATAAAGTAAAGCTTCTGTTGTAGTTTCCAAATCAGTGGAAGTGACTTCCTCATTTACTGGTCTTTTTCTTTTTGATTGATGTCCCTCCTGACTTCTGTCTTCCTCAATATCTGCCACTTCAAATCGAATCCTTCATGCTACATTGCTGACTCTGGATTCATCTTTCCCCTCCTTGGACTTATCAGGTTGAGCCTGAGCACTCTTTGAGTCTTCTTCAGCTCCTACTGGAAAAAGTTTTCCTTTAATTGTGCTCCAGAAATATCCAAATTTCTTCAAAGTTCCAGCATTAAACATATTACTGTGATGACAGTTAACTCTAGCATCCACTAATCTCACCATGTCTTTATTAAACAACAGTTTAGAAATAAATCTACCAAAAGGGTAGAAATTCATCCTGGCCTCGCTTTGACAGCAGTAACTGATATACCTTATCATGTATCTTGGAAAGATTAACTTAATATCGCTTAACAAAAGAAACATTATATACATCTCAGGGTACAAAATCTTCTACATTTCTTCCATCCGTGGATCTATTCCAGTCTGAATAAATTTGACCAAAATCTTTTGATCAGGCTCCAAATCCTTGACAAACATTTTCTTTATTATCTTTGTACCAAAAAGAAAAGACATGATGTCTTCGGATTTATGCACAGAATCTCCGATATTCTTCAATTCGAAATGAAAAACTCCCTCGTGAGGGCAGTTGAGAATATGACTAATCTCTACTGAAGATATTGAGAAATCCATATCCTCTATCTTAGCCATCACACTATCCTCTGTATCTCCCAGACTAAATTGTACAGATTTGAAGAAGTATCTTAGTTCTACTTCATACAGAAATTCCGTATTTTCATTTTTGAACATCTGTTCAACATTCTGAAATGACAGCACTTGCTTCAATAACAGATTTTTCTGAAATAACCAGTCGAGATCGATTACCTTACCCTGTAAGATTTTTCTTCCCTCGGTGCGTTGTCTCTTGGAATTGCTTGGCTCGGCCTCACTGGCTCTTTTAGTCCTTACCATTTTCGCAAGAGTCTCTAAAGGTTTGAAGGTTTGGGTTTCAGAAGTTCGAAGGTTATGGTTTCAGATGAGGAAGTGCGATTTTCGGATTTCGAATGGGTTTCGATAGAAGTGAAAGCGTTTAAAAGTCGAAAAGGCTCTAACAGACTTGATTCCCATGTAATCACTAATCATTACATATATTCAAAAACAAATAAATTTTTCATATGATGAAAGAAAGAAAAACTTAAACAGTATTCAATAAAATTTACATAAATAAATAGAAAAAAATAAAAAATAAAAAATTATTTAAAATTAAATAAACCTAGCTCCCCCATAATAAAATCAAACCTTGTAGTGGGAAGTGGTTTAGTATAAATATCTTCTAATTGAATTTCAGTATTTATAAATTCTAAAAATATATCTTTTTTAATAACATGTTATTTTAAAAAGTGATGCCTTATATCAATGTGCTTAGTTCTAGAATGACTAATTTGATTTTTTGAAATATTAATTTCACTCGTATTATCACATAAAATAGGTGTATTATTAAAATTCAATCCAAAGCCTATAAGAGTGTTTTTCATCCACAATACTTGTGCACATCAACTGCCAGCAGAAACATATTCTTCCTCAGCTGTTTATAGGGAAACTAAATGTTGTTTCTTACTAGACCATGTTACTAAGGAATTTCCTAAAAAGTGACATGTACCTGAGGTGATTTTTATATCTAACCTACAACTTCAAAATTCAGAATCTGAATATGAAATCAAATTAAAATCATAAGTTTTAGGATAAAGAGAGATTGAAAAACAGTTCCTTTTAAATATCTAAAAATTCTCTTAACAGCAGTTAGATGAGATTCTTTAGGATTTGATTGAAATCTAGCACAAAGACATACTGAATACATTATATTTAGCCTGCTAGCAGTAAGATATAACAAACTACCAATCATACCTCTATATAACTTGTTGTCAACTAATTTTCTAGTTTCATCCTAATCAAGTTTTATATTAGTACACATAGAAGTTGTAAATGGATTGTTATTCTCAAGTCCAAATTTCATAAGTAAATCTGTAATGTATTTGATTTTATTTAAAACATTTCAAAAATATTTTTGAAATATTTGAAGAAAAAAAAAGAAATTTAATTCTCCCATCATACTCATTTCAAATTCTTCTTGCATTAATTTTAAAAATTCATGACAAAGAGTTATATTATTTGATCCAAAGATTACATCATCAACATAAATTTGAACCAATAGAACATTATATTTCATAGTTTTCTTAAAAAGTGTTGGGTCTACCATACCAACAGTAAAATCATTTTTCAAAAGAAAAGAACTTAATCATTCATACCAAGATCTAGGTGCTTGTTTAAGGCCATAACGAGCATTAGTAAGTTTAAAAACAGAATTAGGTTTTTGAGAGTTTTCAAAACCAGTAGGTTTCTTAACATAAACTTTCTCCATTAAATAACCATTTAAAAAGGAAGATTTAACATCCATCTGAAATAATTTAAAATTCATATAATATGCATAGGATAAAAGAGTTATAATGGCTTCTAACCTAGCTACAGGTGAAAAAGTCTCATAATTATCTATTCCTTCTTCTTGATTATATCCTTAAGCTAATAATCTTATTTTATTTCTAGTTATTGTACCTTGGTCATCATGTTTACTTCTAAAGACCCATTTGGTTCCTATTACAGGATAATTCTTAGGTCTTTCCACTAATTCCCAAACTTCATTTCTTTTAAACTGGTTTAATTCATCTTGCATTTCTATTACCCAGCTTTCATCATCTAAATCTTCTTCTATAGTCTTGGGTTCTTGTTGACATAGGAAGGCAGAAAATTACACTAGGTTTCCTAAGTTTCTTCTAGTTTGAACACCAGTTTCTAGGTCACCTATTACAGTTTCTAAAGGGTGATTCTTTAGGGTTCTAGACTATCTTGGTAATATATTTAAAGGTTCTTCAGTATTATGTTCCTCTTAACTGGACTGAATTTCTTTTATATCATTTTCAAAATCATTCTTTAAATTCTCAAGTCTCATGTTATCATTAGAGTCAAGTTCATCTATTTGTTCTGTCATTTTCTCAAAGGGATCATATTCATCAAATTTCACATGAACTGATTCTTCAACAATCCTTGACATCTTATTATAAACTCTATTAGCTTTGGAGGAAGTATAATATCCTAAGAAAATACCTTCATCAGATTTTGGATCGAACTTACCAAGATTATCCTTGGTGTTTTAGATATAAACCTTACATCCAAAAACTTTATAGTAATTTACTTTAGGTTTTTTATTATTCCATATTTCATAGGGTGTCTTTTTCAAAATAGGTCTAATTAAAACTCTATTAATTATATAAAAAGCTGTATTCACAGCTTCTGCCTAGAAATATATAGGTAGGCTATATTCACTTAACATAGTTCTAGCCATTTCTTGAATTGTTTTATTTCTTCTTTCTAAAATCTCATTCTGTTGAGGTGTTCTGGGTGCAGAAAAGGTATGTTTAATACCCATATTTGAGCAAAAGGAATTAAATTCTAGATTCTCAAATTCTCCACCACGATCACTTCTCAATGAGATAATATTGAAACCTTTTTCATTTTGAACAGATTTTTAGAACCTTTCAAATAAAGTAAAAGCTTCATTTTTAAATTTTAAAAAGAAAATCCATGAAAATCTTGAATAGTAATCAACTAAAACATATACATATAATTTACCAGATAAGCTTTCTACTCTTGAAGGTCCAAAAAAATCAATATGAATAAGTTCTAGAGGTCTAGATGTAGCAACCTTATTAACATATTTGAAGGATGATTTGTGTTTTTTTGCCAAGTTGACATGCATCACAAAATCTATCACTTTCAAATTCGAGACAAGGTAAATTAGAAACTAATTTTTTTTTAGATAACTTATGTAAAACAAATACATTGGAATGACCAAGTCTCCTATGCCAGATCCAGTATTCACTTACTTTAGTAGTCAAGCAGTTTACTTGTTGTTTACACAAAGAATTTAAATCCAAAGTATAGACATTTTCAGTTCTTGGTGCTTTAAATTTAAACAGTTAATCTTTAGAAACAATAGAGAAATTGATAGAAAAATCAATAGTATATTCATCATCACAAAGTTGAGAGATACTTATCAGATTGTGTTTTAGTCCTTGTACATAAAGTACTTTGTTGATTGAGACTATTTTTGGATCTCCAAGAGTTCCAATGCCAATGATTTTTCATTTGGAATTGTCACCAAATGTGACAAGTCCTCCTTCCTTTTGATTGAGTGAAGAAAAATTAAATGAGTTTCCACTCATATCTCTTGAGCAGCCAATGTCCATGTAGCATATATCTTTTCTTCTCTAGTGTCCTGCTACCTGCAAAGACATTCAGACAAATTGCTTTGGTACCCATATTTTGTTGGGTCCAGGAGTGTTAGCTAGCAATGATCTGGGTATCCAGATTTGATTTGTTCTTTTAAAATTAGCTTAATCATATAAGTATTTTGAAACATAGGCTTTCTTAATACCACAAATTTGAGGTTTTCTTAAGAAACAGTTTTAGCTATATGTCCATTTGTCCCACAAAAATTATAATTATCCTTTTTAGAGCTAGGAACAAGATAATTTTTATATAGCTTTGGTTTTTCTCCTTTACTTCCAATTCCAAATCTCTCCTTTTTAATGATAGTTTTTCTAAGAATTTCATTTAATAAATTCTCTCCTTTTTTAAAAACCAATGCAGCCTGTTTGTAAGATTCTACTTCATCCTGCAGTGTTTTTATTCTTGATTCAAAATTAATATAGTTAGTGTTAATCAATTTGTATTTATCAGTTAATTATTTATGTTGTTTCAGCATTGTATCTCTTTCATCTGAAACCTCTTTATGTTTATTTTTTAGTGACTTAAGTTTCTTAAATGGTGATTCATATCTTTCTTCAAGCATATTGCAGTAGGCTACAAGTTTGTCCTTTGTATAGCTTGATTCAGAATTCGATTTAGAGGAGTAATATGAGTGTACCTCATCAGTTTTTTCCATGAAACACATGTTTTCCTTTAGATTGACTTCTTCTTTCTCTGAGATTGATTCAGAAGAGCTACTAAAGTCTTCAGATACACTCCAAGTGGCTTTCATAGCTTTCTTGTCTTTCTTCTCAAAGTCATTTCTTTTGAAGAATTTCTTCTTCTTTACATCCTTCAATTGTGGGAAATCTGGTCTGATATGTCCCATATTTTTGCATTCATAACATCTTACTTCCTTATTATCTCCATTAAAGGATTTTTTGGAGGCTCTTTTCTTTCTGTAGAATTTTCTAAATTTTCTGGCTAGTTGAGCCAGTTCTTCATCTGAGTTGGATGAGTCAGAGCTTTCTGATTTATATTTGACTTCTTTTCTCTTCATCTTTCTATTCTTTTGTTGTGAAGTTACCTTCAAGGCAGTATCTTTTCTATTGATAAGCTCTTTATGTTCATTAGCCCCATCTTGCATTTCAGCTTTATACATCATCAGTTTACCAATCAGCTCTCTCATAGTTAGATATTTGATAGGTGTTGATTCTCTGATTGCAGCAGAGATACCATTCCATAGAGTAGGAAGTACTCTTAGTAATTTTAATGCTTGATCATCCTGATTGATAGGTTATCCTAGAGCAGTTATGTTATTATCAATTTCTGTCAATCTCCCATTCATTTGGGTAATTATCTTACCTTTAACCATTCTGAAAGTATCAAATTTCAGTTTTACAGTTTCATATCTCATTTGCCTCACATTGTTTGTTCCTTCATATGCCACAACTATTGTTTTCCACATATCATATGTTGTCGGGCACTGAGATACTCTGTTAAATTCATCTGGTCCTAGACCACAGATAATTGCATTCATAGCGCCTTCGAGTTCATATCGTACCCTGCCTCTATAGCATCACACCATGTCTCAGGATTTTCAGGAATTTCATAAGGAGTCAGAATCTTTTAATAGACTCTATATCCAAGGTTTTTCATATATATTATCATGTGCGATTTTCAGCAACCATAGTTGTCTCCATTAAAATATGGTGCTCTGACCATCGACATCCCTTCTCTTGTATTAGTCATGATGATCTATTGTATAATCCTTAAATGCTTCAAGCTTTCTAAGGCTATATTATAAACTCCTCCTTTGATACCAATTGTTGGATCTGAATCTACAGATTATACACAAGAGGGGGGGCGAATTGTGTCTTTTGCAATTTTTCGGTAACTCTTTTCTTGAACGAGTTCTGTCCTTTATACTTTATCAGATTTGATCGTGCAGTGGAAAAAGTAAAATCAAGAACACAAAGATGTATAGTGGTTCGGGGAACAGAAGGCCCCTAGTCCACTCCACCAACGCTCAACTCCATGAGCTTGGTGATTTTCACTATCTGGTCCTCTTTTCCACAAACTGATTCACAACTGAGTATAGGTAGTTGATACCTTTACAATCCAAGGAAAAACAAAGCCTTCTAGTTCAAACACGAACCTACACAGCTTAGAATGAGAAGCTGGTTACTCAAGAATAAAAAATAATTTCAGAAATAAATTTCCAGTTGATCTTTACAATTGCAACAGAATGCAATTGACAGCAGTTGGATCGAAGTCTCTAGAAATATTGATCTTTAAGAGGAAGACAATTCTGATTTGATCTAGTTGTAGTAGATACAGAGATATAGTTCGCAACCTCAGCAGTAGTAGATCCACAGTAGATATTCAATGTAGAATAGGTGAATCTTCTATCGAGTTCATTCTTCTTGAACAAACAGAGCTTTGACGCTCCTTTTGAATCAACAGATCAATTGTGAATAGTTTCAATCTCTGTTTTCCACCTTTTTCAACAATATATCAATCACATACTCATGTACCTGGTGTTTCAGAGAGAACATATATAATAAAGCATATCTCCAACACATTTATATCTATAAAAGTCGCCTTCTGATTTGCGATATTCAAAAATTTGAATTTACAGAGTAGTCGTAACTTCTCTTAAGACCCGGCATAAAAAGATCCCTTTAATTAGGTCTTAAATCCATTAATAAAACAGCTTTGAATCAGTCAAAGTCGTACTTTAAAAATGACATTAAATCCGGCATGAAATCTGCCTAGAAATCAGCTTACTGATTGTTGCACATAAATATCGTATGTCAAAATTTAAGACACCAAATGTAAGGTTGATGACGTGGCCTCCAAACGTAGTGTTAATAACATAGTCTTCAAACATAAGGTTAACAATGTAAGGTTGAACACAAACGTAGGGTTGACAATGTAAGGTTGAATAAAAACGTAGGGTTGATCATCCATACTTTTTCTTAAACACTCAAACGTACAGTAAAAGATCCATACTTTTACTTGATCCATAATTTTCCAAGAACGTATGGTTGTTTACAAAAGTAAGGTTGATGAACCATACTTTTGAGAAACAAACGTATCGCTTAGAATTTACATATGGTTCTCCTTCCATACTTTGCTGATAACCAAAACATAAGGTTCCTTCCTAACAAAAGGTTCACCTTCCATACTTTTCTGAAAACATATGGTTGTTTAACCATACTTTTCTCTTATCTCAAAAAGTATACACGCTTTTCATCCTAACGCTACGTTTATCCACGTAGGGTATGAACAGTGATTCTAGAATGCGCTAAAGCAGAGTCCGTGCTATATTTATCTACGTAAGGTATGAATAATGATTCCAGAACGCGCTTAAAGAAGATTCCGAATAATTAATAGATTCTCATTATTTCAAGAGTAAAATAAATTAATAAATTCCTGTAAAATACTAAATAAAATCATTAGAAAATAACTAATGGTATTTGTGAGCATGAAAATTATCATAAAGAGACATAGTATTTTTTTCAATAATATCCCCTTTTAAATAACATTAACATGTATTGTTGAAAACAATACTTTGATCAACACCCATGCCCCTTGCAAAAGAACCCAGCACACCAGCCTGCCCCCTCCCCTACACCCCCCATGCACCCCCTTCACCCCCCCCCCTTCACCCCCTCTACACCCCATTCACCCCCACCCCCACACACCCCATGCACCCTCCCCCTACCCTTGAAAAAGAACCCAGCACACTAGTGATGGACTTAAAACCTAAGTGGAAGGTTCTCTACAATTTTTTAAACTAGGATATCCAAAAGATTATGAGATATGGATAAAGTCCTTTTTCAGGATATGTATGTGTTATATATTCTGATTAATAATATGAAGTTCAACCTGCCAAGGTAAATGATTTGTTTCATGGATCACTACTCCAAAGGGAAAGCTAATTTGAATTATTATCCTTATGGTAGGCTGATCTCACTATTTTTAAAGGAGATGGAAGTTTATTTGTATTAGGGAGAGGTAGGGAGATTCTATAAGAGTAATACCCTATCTCCAATTCTTTTGAAGACCATTGGGTACTTCAAGGATACCAACTCAAATTCCTTGAAGCTAGTTAGTTGGGAAGAAGTGGCTCAAAATTGAATTATGTATCCTTATAGATTTAGTTTCTATAGTGTGAAATGTTCACACTATTCATTATACAAGATTTCAAGAGGAATATTATGTGTGAGTTCCATGATACCAGTGAAGATTTTAGGAATCATGGTATTGGAAATAATAGATCCTTAAATTATGTTGGGGTCTTTTATGATGATTTTAATGTTAAGTTGAATGAGATCAAGAATGTCTCTAAGGATGATCAATGTATGGTTTTTATATCTCTTGTTCTAGTATCTAGAAACTACTAGAATTTGATAACCTCTTTGAACAAGGTCTATAAATAAGTTAAAGGTATATATTCATATTATTCCTTTACAAAGCTTATTGTTATCAGAAAATCATTTTTTATAACAATAAAGCAATTATGGAAACATGTTGTTAAAACAATCAGGCTATTATAGAATTCAAATTAAAGGTTTAGGCAGATAGAACCTACCTCAACCTCAAGGCGCGTTTCTTTTGACGATGAATACTCGAATCTTCTTTTTTTCCTCTTGCATGTATATATAACTTCATATATATATAAGGACACCTAGACCCTGTGTACATATTTTCATGGCCAAATATGCATAGGGGGGTCCTTAGATATATGTTTATACTTTCATATACCCCTTTACACTTACACATGAATGAATTTTTCATATCTATATATAAGAACACCTAGCCCCAATATATATATTCATACTAACATGAGTGAATATATATAATGGGAGAACTTGTATATGTATATTCCTACCTATGCATACACATGTAAGCCTTCTTAAATGGGGACTCGAATCCACCTCAACAATATTCAAAATGCACTAAAAAATATAACGAACCCAAAAATCCAAAAATCCCTAATTAAAATTAGTCCAAATAATAAAAATGGAATAAACCTTACCCAAATCCAGTGTCGAACTCACTATCTTAGATGGTGGTGGATAGAATCGGCCCCAACATAAGAAACCACCTATAAGAAAATAGTGGGAAAAGAAATGAGATATAACAGCTTCTTATATATATATGATATTAATGAAATAAAAATTAATTTCCAAAGATCATCCATGAAAGTGACATTGATTGACTTTAGCCTACTCATAATCATATTATTTTTTAACATTTACTGTAGTTGGACTTACTTCAATTAGTCTCCAACTGAATAACTTATATATCATAAACACCTTGTATAATGATTTTGGTTTTCCATACATGTTTGTCAGGGAAACCAATATTTTTGTTTTTCATTTCTTCTCACTAATATTGAATGAAAAATTCCATTCCAATGAAATCCTCACCAATCAATGTGACTTAAAATTGAGCTACTCCCATTAAACATTCTATATCTTTTCTGGATTTAATCCATTTAGTATAAAATAAAGGTATTTTTAAATGTTACATAATTCTATTTTCATCCAACATATGTTATCATACTTTCCATCAAACTAATTAATATTAATCTATATAACCATTATATTATTACTAAAATGTAGCATACCCCGAACCCCACCCCACACACCTGCACCCCCACTGCCCCCACCAACTTGCACCCCCACCCACCCTGCACCCCACATGCACCCCCACTACCCCTGCACCCTTCACCCCAACTAATTTGAACCCCCCCACCCACCCACTCCCCCCTCTTTAAAAACTACCCCCCACCCCCTTAACCCCCCATTTCCCCCTTCACCCCCACTACCCCCGCCCCCCACCTACACACCCACTTCCCCCCCCACCCACTTTCACCCCCACCCACCCTGTACCCCCACCTGACCCTTCACCCCAACTCATTTAAACCCCCCACACCCCCTTACCCCTCCCTACACACTCCCCCGCCCCACCCCCCTTCACCCCCACTACCCCCTACACACTTACCCCTTCACCCCCACCCTTCGCCCCCACTGCCCCCCACCATTCACCCCCACTGCCACCCCCCAACCTTTACCCCACTACCCCCCCCCACCACCTGCACCCCCACTGCCCCCCATACCCCCACATACCCCCACCTAAAACTCTTCATGCCTATATCCTTATGGATTTATAAATTCATAAAGAAGCATTTGAATATATAAAATGTCTCATGTTATATAAAAACTATATCTATTTTTATTATTTATTAACCAATGGTGTATATTTTTATGGAATGGAATAAAAAATATACCATCTAAATATAATGTTGGGTTTCTACTAATTAATGGTAATCATGAAGATTCTTGGGTTGTGGTAAAATATGAAGATTAACATGTGTTAGGGGTGATATGTAAATATTATGTTTCATTAATGAGAAGAAAATGTGTTTTGTGTTTTAGATGAACCACTAGAATACAACATGAAATTTCACTATAACCTAGCTACCAACCCATCATCAACATCAACTATCACTATAACCTGCCTACTAACCCATCTCGCATCCAAGGTTCTCATTTATATGAAAAAAAATATCATCCATATCAAAAAAAATAACATACGTACCAACCCATCTCTCTTCCAAGGTTCCCAAACATATCCAAAACATATTGGTAAAATAGCCTTAAGAATAAAGCTCATTTATAATAAAGAAAACCTATCACACATGATTATCAAACAAATAAGAAAAGAAACTAAAAGTTCCTAGAGCACATACCCATCAAAAATTATTTTATGCACACTTGAAAAGGCATTAGGGATATAAAATAATGTTATACAATCCTTCCATAATAATAATGGGATTGATCCTCCCAATTTTATTTATATCTTGTAGGAAAATAGTATAATTCCATTTTTGAATTAGAAAATTAATTATTTAAAAATTTTCAGAAATAGGTAACATATAACTTATCAGGTATTAATAGATTTGAAATAACTTCAACTTTTTTTTAATAACAAAATTATTTTATATGAGAAATAAGGAAGAGAATATATAAAATTAAATGCCTTTTTATTTAATACATTCATTAACATTTCCATACTTATGTTGTTTATAAAATATATAGAAAAACAAATAGGCTAATCACAACAACTGTTATAAAAAAGATAACAGAATTTCCTAGAAAAAATGAAGGCATTAATAGGTATAAAACCTACAGTTATTACAAGACCAAATAACATATTCCTTCTCCCTTTATATTCCCATGTTCTTATATTCATTAGGATAATTAAACTATTACCCAAAGGATTAAATCATGATAATTTCACACATTCACTTTAAACCTAGAGAAAGGTAACTGGTCTCCTACTACAACTTGAAGACCACAATACTCTCCAATTAAAATAAAAAACTCCAAGAACCAGACCTTGATTAACTTCTTTGTGGGGAACTAATGATCCTTAAAACACTAGCCTTAAAATTTAAATCTATAATTATTCAAAAGAAACTATTATAAAATAGATGATAAACATTATCTATAGCATGTGAAAAGAAGAATGGAAGATAATTCAACCATAGAAGGCGGATGATCCCTAGGAGGTGGGGTAGCCAAGTTGATAAATTTGAAGTAACGTATTCCAAAGTAAATCTTTGAAAGTTTTATTATCATGAGAAGGGACCTAAATCAATGGAATTTTAAACTTTTTTGGAAAAGAGAGATGAGTTGGTTATATTAATGGAAAAGACGGTCGAGATGAGTTACACCCCCCCCCCAAAGCCCCCTAAAACAACCCCCCCCCCCCACTTGCACCATCCCCCAAGCCCAGACCCTCCTGCACCCCATCCCCCTCCCCCTCCTTCACCAGCCCCCAACCATAGCCCCTCCATCTCCCCAGCCCCCCCTCCCCCACACGAACCTACCCCTCTTGCACCAGACCCTAGCCACATCCCCTATCCCCTCTAACACCCCCCATCTTCACCCCCACCTTCCCCCAACACCCCCCTACTACACCCCCACCCCCACTTCCCCCTACACCCTCCAACCCACACCTCCCCCATCCACCCGACACACACACTTCCCCCTCCCCCCCCCAACTTCCACCAGCCCTTATCCCCCCCCCCCCCAACCTGCACCCCCCACACGATGGAAATAACTGATAAAATAGAAGATCAGATGTACATACAACTGAGAAAGAACAGTATCCATAATTATAATACTAAATAGTGGAATAAAAAAATAAACAATTAAAAACCCAAATCAAGTATCATATAAAAAATACATCATGACTGTATGATATGCAGAATTCTGGAATATAAGGGAGCTAGAGAAATAGGGGAAATGCAACTTGTTATACCACAATGTAAAAAAGATCAAAAACTATCTCAAATAGCATTATGTGTATTGGTTCGGTCCTCTTCTCCCATACTTCATAATATTATACAAAATCAAGCACCCATTTCTTTATGTTTCCCTTTTTCCATTTCTATATCCATAAAGTTTGTTCAGGAACCAATCGATGGCTCAAACATGGTGTGAGATAAACTCACTAGCCCACCATCAACAGTGTCTAGGAAAATATAATTTGTGAATATACAATGAGTGGTGTATAATTAAAATTAATAAAGTAGATAATTAAATAAACCATGTCATTCATGGTTTCCCATAGAACATCCATCTAAAAAACCAACTTCAGCCTATATCAAAATATGACTAAAAATTTATTAATAATTATAAAATTGTAATATTGTCCTGGAAATCAGGTTCATATATTATAATACTTACATAAGGCATGGATATCACCCAAGGAATTTAGAAATAAATGAAGTAAATAAGAATGTTCTCTATGAATTTAAATCATTTACCAAATCCATGTATGTTCTGTGAACTGGAATACATATCGTCAAATTAATTTAATTTTAAATTTTGGACAATCCAAGGCATTTAACGTAGGTAACCGCAATATTTATTTAGTGTACTGTAAACCAATCCCCATAAAATTACATCTATTTTTATACTCATAGGAATTCATGTATCTTTAATGCATAATATAATTTCATCTTATCCAAAGACCATCTTTGGAAGACCATATAGGGAACCCAAGTGTCACTCAATGCATAATGTAATGTGCTCTCCTCTGACACCATCCTCAATATTCTATATAGGTAACCCAAGTGTTACATGTGGCCTAATTTAAAACAACTATCAATGTGATATAATCTAATTCATTCTACCTATGAATCCATATGTCTACTATAACGTAATAAAATTATATTTATAATTCATTTTATTTCAAAAGATCGGTGATTGCATACATGGTGTTTCATGTCAGAACAATTCTATCGTCCTTTCCATGTCATGCTGGATGGTCATGGATAGTGGAACCCATAACATTTTAAAATTCACTTGATTCCATTTGGGAATTTAATTTATAATGAAATTCAATCTATAAAAAAATATGAACAAGGGCCTATGAATATATCTTACCATTTTACCATTTTTAGATTCACACTAAAATTCAATAATTGGGGCCAACTCAATAGACCTAAATTGTAGGTTCAATTTAAATTTAATTATATGTCTTATGAGACATTAAATTTCATTCACCCTAAGGGGTGGCTCAAATCGAGTTAAACAGCCTAGGGTGAAAAAATAAGGTTTCTAGGACTACCTTAAGAAATGTGATAGTAATTCATTTGATTATTTTGGAATCTTGGTAGCGTTACATAGAAATTGTGGTGTTTAGAATGAAAACAGATAATATAAAATAAAGTCTTTAATTGAAAAAGAAGAAGACCATCTACCATAGCTTTGTACTTCACTCCACATCTAGTATTAGCTTCAAATGCAAGAGAGTACAGAAGAAATCAAATAAATTTTCAAATACCCTGATGATAGGGAGTCGGGGGTGTCAGCCTCGGGGTTGGGGGTTTTATGGGTTGTGGAGGAGAGTCATTGGGAAGGGTGGGAGGAGGTGTGGAGGATTCTTGGAGAAGCTTCACCGGAGGAGGAGGATTGTGGGGAGGAGGGTCGCGGTGAGGAGGTGTCATGGGTGTTGAGGGTTTTTGGGGAGGAGGCATCGGGGAGGGTGTCACGGGTATTGACCTTGGCATCGGGGGTCTGTTGTGGGGGAGATCTGTCGGGAAGAAATAGAGGATGTGGGGAGGCCACTCGGAGAAGCTTTGCTGGAGGAGGAGGGCTGCGGCGAGGAGGAATCCGGGAGGGTGTCAGGCTATTGAGGGGTTTCGCGGATGATAGATCGAGAAAAATGTGGAAGAAATGAACAGGTTGGGGGTATTCAGCCATGAATCCATGGCTAATTGTATTGGTACAGCCATGGGTTTTTTAACTTATGGGTCTATAGGTGTGGATATATATTAGTTTCCTAGTAGTGTCATGTACTCAAGATTTCAAAAATAATATTTTTAAGAACAAATGTCTTCTCAGTCAAAAACCCATTTCCTTTTAAACATGTGTTTTCTAAAAATGTTTTCAAAAAAAATTCAAAGAAAATTATAAATTTTTTAAAATGATTTAATAAGGACAATTTCACCCTTTTTTATTTTAACCAAATATTTTTAAAGGAATATTCAAGTCATTTTTCTAAAAAAAAATCCATTTCAATTTTACCAAAAGTGTGAAAAGAATCTTTATTTTTAACAAGAAACGCATAAACAACATTTCTTATTATCATTACCAATCAATTATTTCTAGATTACCTTAACTTTCTTAATGTTATTTCTAAATAAAATGTTTTACTTAATATTTGGGAAACTTTAAGATTTTAAATAAGTGATTTCAAAGTTAATATTATTTTGAAAATTTTTTATTTTATAGAAATCATTTTTCAAGGTAGAAAGTATATTTTTCTCAATAAATGTTTTAAATGTTTTTTAAAGTTTTCATTATAAAATTTCAAAGTAATTTTAAAATAAAAAGATTTACAATATAGTTTATTAATTTATTTTTTTTAAAAATTCTTTTGAAATATAATATATTTTTCTCATGAAATTTCCTAAGTGATATTTCAAAATCATTCTCCATATAAGATTTCATCCTTTGATGTAACTTATGATTTTAAATGGATATGAACTAATGGTACCATTATTATTCTTTCTATGAATGGTTTATGATGAAAATATTTTTATGAAACCTGTTTCTATTCCATAGGTTATACCATGATATAATTCATATGAAACCAACTTCTTTCTCCATGGGTAATTCTATGAAAAAATTATGAAATGATTTTGAAACATTTCTCTTTTACAAAAGTACTCATATGATGAAATGTTTATGAAACCCCAATTATTTCTTGGGTTATAATATAATGAATTTTTTATGATCTTTTGGCACACGTATGTATGATTGTCTTTATATCGTGGGTGGAAACTATATCTCCCTCCAATGCATTGGGTAATGATTTATATATCCTGAGTTAGAAAAGATAAGAATGGGGTGTGAATCTAATTCATTAAGGTAATTTTTTAGCTATAATGGTCTTGGGTGTGAACCTTGACTACTATGATGGTTTGGGGAGGGAAACTATGCCGCTATGATATCCTTGGGAGTGATCCTTAACTACTATGGAAATGATTTTCTAAGATTATGTGTATCAAACATTTATATATATTATTTCAATGTTATGATCTCATGGATCTAGTTCATTCATACCCTTATGATTCATGTCATACGAACTACCAAAAAATAATTCATGACTCGAGATTATGATCTTTGATACGTAGGGTATGGTTTTAAAATGTCACGCTCATGTTCTAATAGACAAATGCTTGTGTTAAGTATACATATCTCCCCTATTTACCCTCACTGTGAATCTGAGCTCACCCTTTCTTATGTTTTCATCTTCCAAGTTATGAAGAAAGGTTTTTTAAGTTGGGTTACCAAAGGGGTAAGATGTTTATGGTAGTTGTTAAATATCATTCATGAATTTAGAATATTTCTCTCAAATTTTCCAAAGTCCCTAAAATTTTATGTTACTTAGGTGTGTATTTTTTTAATGTAATTAATGTTCATATAAAAAGAAACTATATCCATGTATGAGAATCTTAGGTCGCTATTTTTGGTATCAGAGGAAAGGATTAGTTCACCGTTGGAAACTAGGATGAGAAAAATTTAGTGAGATACCTAAGGATTTGTATATAGATGTATCGAAGGATAATTATAAGGATGAGTGAAAGTATTGGAAATTGTCCGAGAATATTTTTAAAGGAAATAGTAAGTGGTTTCAACGAAATTTCATCCTTGTCTAGATACTACAAGTGGATGTGGCTCTATAACAGGGTTACCTAATGGTAATAAATCTGAAAATGTATCACTAAGCATGACTCAATCTTCTACTAGTGCACAAAAATGGTCCTTGCTACACATTTGGTTTGAAACTTCATAGGGATATGCATTGGGAATTCATAAAATATTTACTAACTATCATGAAGGATTTAAATAAAATATGACTAGGATTGACCTAGGGTAAACCTATTATGTAATAGGTTAAAAATAATGTGTCATCATTTAGATATCCTATAAATTGTTTTCATGATTATTTAGTATACCAATATTATTAGTGTTTCTCATACTATGCATTTTGGTGTTTTCCAAGGGTGGAAACCATAAGGAACTGGGTAAACATTGAATTTGATGGACAATTCATTGATAATCAGCTGAATGGTATAATAACTAGAGTAAGTGATGGTTTGATTATTCCCAAATAGTTATCATGATATATTATTAACCATGTGCACCTTAACCAATTCTTAGCCTCACAAAAGAAGATAAGGATATATTTCATTTAATTCTCGGGTGGCAGAGACCATAGATGAAAGAAGAATCAGTTTTCTATATGTCAGGAATTTTGGAAGAAGCACTCTAGGGAATGTATCAAAGGAACTATAATATATTGTGGGTGTGGAAAAGAAGGACACAAAGAAAGTAACTACAAGTGAAAAATGAATACTTCAGCTAATGATATGGATGATAATAATGGTCTTCCTAGGGTATCATTGACTATTGAATGTTTTAAATGTGGAAAGAATGGGAATTCTAAAAATCGATGTCTTTTTGGGAAAGATTGTGAAGAGAATATTAAATTTTTTATGATTAATTATCTTTCTATGGTGATGAAGAGACTATAAATTATATATATGTGTGTGTGTGTGTGTGTCTGTGGAAGGAAGGAGGTATTAAAGCATAATATGATGAATCCTAGTTAATAATTTGAGAAGGAATTGGGATAATTTAACTATTAATGTATTTTAATTGAGTGATTTTGTTATATAAATCATGAAATATATATTTATTGTTAAATATAATTTTTTGTTAAGGATTGTAAAGAGAAAGTTTAATGGTGTTGATGAACAAGAAAAGTAATTTAATGTCAATGTGATATTTCATTGAAAAAAAATGGTCAAGGGAAAGATAACCCTTAAAATGATCATGTTTTTTGTAATAATGATTTTGGGATAAAGAGATGATTGATATAGATAAAGAAAATTAGATAGTTCATATTACCTTGTAACTAATTAAGGATTTAATGAAAAATAGGTTAATTCTATAATTGATGGAGTTTACTTATTTTTTGGATTTAAGGATTATATAAAATAATATATATTTTATGTAAGTAGTGAGAAAGAGTGTATGTTTTAAATAAGGTTTTATATTAATTCAAGATATTATAATGTTTCTAGAGAACACATGGTAAAGGTATTCACATGTTTGTTATGTGATAATCAATATAAACTTTATGATATATGGGGTATCAATGTTGAGGTGATTTTTGAGAAATTTAGTAAAATTAATTATAAATTATAAATTTTGGAAGTGGTAAAAGGTTATGGAATGGTTTAAGTTGATATTTTGATGAGGTTTTAGATATTAATTTATCACTTCACCATATGATGATTTAACCATATTGGGTAACCAGTACTAACCCTTATTTTTACTTGAGATAGAAGTAATGACTTTTTATTATATTATGGATTGTATGATCTATTAGTGCTTCAGGCATAAAAATCATCTTCATTTCTCTAATTAAGTGGAGTTAAAATTTATCTAAGCACAACCAAAGGATAAAATTGTACACACGATATAAAGGAAATTTAATCCCTAAGTGTATAGGTCTCTTTGAAATTATTGATCATATAGAGATGGTAGAATATAGACATTTTCTTCCCCTGAACGTATCTTAGTTTCAAGATATGTTCCATGTATCTCTCCTAGGGATGTATATACCTGATCCATTACATGTACTGAACTCAGAGGTTGTACCGCTGGGGCATGAGATTCCTTATATGGAATAACTAGTATATATTATAGATAGAACAGAGAAGGTTATATGAAATAAATACCACTTACCTGATCAATGTTTTGTGGTGAAACCACAATCTGGAGTAAGCTACATGTGAAACTAAGGATGTAATGATATATAAGTATCCTCAATTGTTGGTACCAAAGTGACAAATTTTGAGAACTAAATTTATTTCGTGGTGGTAGAATATAACACCTCGGGATTTTTTGAAATGATATTTTGAAATAAATTTAATCTTTTAAAAAAAAATTCTTTACACACAACACTTATTTTTTCATTTTGTTAAATGTAACACTTATTTTAACTTGCATTACAATCAACACTATGTTTAAATGAAATGTTTCGTATTACTAAAATACTGTAATTTAATGTGATAGTTATCACTTAGTAATCTGAATGAAAAATTTTAATAATATTAAATAAATTTTCAAATATATATGTTTTACACTTTTATATAAAATTAATACCTTGGTGACTAATTAATTAAAAATAAAATATAACATTTTAAAATAAAGGAAATATTTTTTCGAGAAAAACTATTTTTATAAATAATACATTTTTTACCTTAATAAAATAGAAAAACACTTTTTTGGATGATTTTAATGAAATTTATATATTATGTATTCAATCAACCTCCAATAATCATTATTATGAGTTATCTAGACATTATATATGAATAAATCCAATTTTACACTTAAAAACTATATTTTTCTAAAAAATTAGTTTTTTCGCTTATTTTACTCACAATAATAAAACTAATTTTAAGAAAATTTAATAAAATATATTTTATAAAACAAAGTTGTTTTTTAATATCATAATATCATAATTATCTTAGGGTGAATTTTTGAGAATGTTCTGAAAAGATTACTTTTTTACAAATAGTGAAAAATATTGAATTTTAATTGAAAAATACTTCTTCATTTACATTTTTTATAAAGATAAATTATTTTGTAAATTAGTTTTAAAGTTAAATTAGTTCAATTATATATCTATTAATAAAATTTATGTCATCATAATCAATTTTATATTGAAATTTTATATAAAAACTTCTTAAACTTTTGAACATTTTCCCTTTCAAAACTCGTTTTCCCATCCTGTCAGTATGATTATTTTTAAAATCAAAATTTTAAACTTCTATGAATTTGATTTGGAAAAATTGATTAAATATTTTTAATTATAATAATATATATTTTATAATAAGGAAAACATAATTTTTCACCAAAATTAATATTGAAAATTAAAAAAAATTAATTGTCGTTGTTAAGGTAAAGATGGGATTTCGAGAGGGTTAAACTAAAACGATAAGGGTTAAAATAACATAAAAATTTCTCTAAAATAAATTTTATGGAAATATGTAGACCATATTATGTATTATTAGTGATTATAATCCATTTTATAGCATTTTTTCACGATAAAAACTTGTGTACACCTTTTTCTTTTCAAAAATTACACGTGTTCCACTCACCTCACTTATAAAAGGCCACCCCTGCCCACTCTTCCTCATACATTAAAACCATTTTGGTTCATCCAATACCTATAATAATCAATTCCCAAATTCCCTCCTCTCATTCAATAAATATTATTTTTGGTTTAAAGCTAACTCGGGAAGGCTTTTTTTGCAAACTGAAGGTGGTTACCCGAAGAAACGGTAATGTTCATTAATGATAGCTTTTATATTATTTCTTCCTACACCTCTTTAAATTATTATTAAACCATGATGATATAAAAACCTTAGTATATTAAATATATTGAGGTATTTTTATGTTAAGGTCATGATTATAACCATCACTACTTCTTGTCATTTTCACAAACAAGGCATGTTTGTCTTAAACCAAAAATTTGGAAGGAATATTTGTTTTAACTTGTATGGTATGAATGAAATTTCCCAGAGTCATGAATATTATTTTCTTTTAATCTTCCTTTATATTTTTTCAGGTTTATTTTCAAAGACAATTATTTTAAAATTATTTTATGTATTAAAAAAAATCCAAATATGAAAGGATATTTTCCTCAAGAAATGTTTTAAATGATATATAAAGTTTCCTATATAAGTTTAAAAGATTATTTTCAATTAAAAGGATTTTCAAAATACTTTATAAATTTTTAGTTTTAAAATTTTACTTTGAAAATGAAAAGGATGTTTTCCTCAAGAAATGTTTTAAATTATTTTTAAATCTTACATTATAAGATTACATGGTTATTTTTAAATAAAAATATTTTGAAAATGTTATATGTTTTAAAAAGTGATTTTCATATTGGAAGGTTTTATTCATAAAAAAATGTTCCAAGTGAGATTTTAAAATCATTTTCCATCTAAGATGAAATACTTTTATGTTAATTATGATTTATATGGGATAATATTTAATGATACCACCCTTATTCTTTATCCAGATGGTTAATTCCTTTGTTGGTGAAAATTTTATGACACCCATTTATTTTTAATTGGATATGTAGTGGGGAATTTATGAAATGTTTATTAATCACATTTTCCTTACATAGGTTATGATGTGATGATATAATGAATGTTTTATGATATTTTTTCACACAAGAGTATGGTTTTAATTATGAAATTAGTGGGACCTATATCTCCCTCCAATGAATTGGGTAAAGCTTTATATCTCATGAAATAACATTGGGAAGAACATCAATCAAATTGATACAAAATGGGAAATAGGTGAACCCTGGTCCACTATGGGAAACAATTATATCCTCATACAGAACGGGAAATAAGTGATTATTCATGATAAAATATGTTGATGGTCTTGGTATTTAACCATGAAATATAGAATGTTTTTTTATATTTCTGATGGTTCCACACCTTTATGAAATTATATTATGGTTAAATATTGATTTATAATGTTTTATCACTATTATGGGCCATGTTTTCTAATCTTATAAAGATTTATGCCTTGAATAATGTTTATGATCTGTTATATGTAGGTTATGAACATCTTATGTAATGTTCCTAATCACATAACCTTAAATTTATCCTATGATTTCATATAATCATAGATTGATATCTCATATGTTTACCCTAACTGAGTATCTAAGCTCAGCCTTTCTTATGTTTTCTTTCCAAAATTATGAATAAAGGTTTAGGTAGGGTATTCTTAATAGGAGTAATGTGTGAGAATATCTTTCTATGATTTTTTTTGATATCATTCATGAAATTATATTATTGTTTTTCTAGTCTCCAAAGACACTAATCTGTTATGGTTATCCAACATTTTTTTATGATATGTACTGAATATTCATCTAAAAATATGTGTTATTATGTATAAAATCATGGGTTAATATAAATTTCATATAGATGAACGACAATGATATGACAAGAAAATTAATTAATAATGAAAACAAGTAAGGAGGTACTTATTATGCAGTTATTTGGAACTATATTCACTAGACTCCCACATTCACTAGATCCAAATGTTGATAACCTTTAGTCCACTATCTCTCACATGAAACTCATGCCTCTACTCAATAGAACCTTTTTCAAAGGTTCCACCACATTTTCCTCCATGAATAATCTTCCCCTTGCAACTTCACCTCATTGAGAAAAATCCCACAAGTGATGAAACTTATGAAGTATATTCTTTATCCTTTGATGTGACCATAGAACTTTGGAAAGATACACCACTATATTGTTATAAATGTAAATTATTATAGGATATTGACTACTAGGAACCATATCAAGTTCCTGGGAAAATATTTGAATCAATTCTACTTCCATAGATACATCAGAAATATCAATATTCTTATACTCCACTTTAAAATAAAAAAAACTAGATTCTTTAAACTCTTACAACTCACAAATGATTTATTGAGATAAAAAAATAAACATGACTATGAATTTTGATCATTATGATCTATAAGGGAGATAGAATCTGTATAACCCCTGAGGAATAGATCTTTATCTCCCCCATACACCTAGAACAGATCCTTAGTTCACCCCAGATACCTAAGGATATCCTTAACAGTAGTCCAATATTGTTCCCTTGGAACATCTTTATATATCTCTACCATGATCAAATCATAGGAAACAGAAATCCTTAATCATAACATGGCATGCATGATAGATCCTATCATAAAAGAACATGATATCTTACTCATTATCTCTCTTTACTATTGTGTATGAGGACACATTTTCTTGGAAATAAGTATATGAAAGTGACCAGTCAGAGTATTGTATCACTGAGAGGGGAAGGGTGTGAATCACTAATACTCATTTTTTTATGTTTCTTTTCAATCGAAACAACCCTCAACTCCTATTAAGTATTTCAATTCCCTACTGAGAAACAAATCAACACACATCCAAAGGAACACAAATATTTACAAGGTTTACTATTAAATAAGAATGGATACGTCCTTGGTATGGTTTGGAAATGATCCAAGACCATACAATCCACTTGAAATCAATCTTTGGATTACAATGAGTAGGATGTACCCTTTCACTCATGTACCACTATGAAATAATCCCAATTGTGCAAATGTGCCTTCTTAGCACAGTAGGTTAATACAATTGTTTTTTAACAACTCATTTTACATGTGATTCTTTTCAATTACATAAATGTATTCAAATTGTAATACAATTCATCAATTCCTTTCCTAGAATAATGATAAGACCCACCTGGACTTTGTTATGAAACACTGATTCAAATCTTTTTTGAGACTGATCCCTCTGAGTATGATAACTACAAAACAAGAGTCCTAGTCTGATTTTCAGATAGAATACAACAAAGTAGAATTGGAACCACTTCATTTCCTAAATAAAATTGTCAAGATGAATATAATGTGAATGAATCGGCACCACCTAAATAAATTACAATCCGAACTAAATTGATCTCTTCTTCTCTCTAGAAACCCATAGATTCTCTCTCTTCTATAGTGAATAGTGAAAGCCCCTGAAAGTACAAAGTACTTTAATATTTTATAAGTGACCCGAAACATGTTTAAATGGGAATCCCAAAATATTTCCCGATCACACAAATTCACCAAAATCTTAATTTATCCTAAAATCTCGGAGCAATTACGACATCATCAACACTTCTCGATTCTTATAGAAATTTCCACAATCTGCACCTCTTCTTCTTTAGACTCCTATTTCAATTGTCAATATGATTAAAATTGATGCTAAATACATGGGTCTTATCATCTGAGTCGGATTCTCTCATGATGATTTATTTAAAACAGAGGTCATTACCATTTGAAAACAAATGTATGAAGAAATCAATTATTCCATAAAACACTCTTTCGAATGAAAGAATCCACATTTTACAATCCATTCATCAGTATCCTTCTATTTTCTTTTCTCTTTACCCACATGAGAAAACACATCATCTCTAGTAACTA
The DNA here is from genome assembly GCA_963277665.1 of Viscum album. Lineage (NCBI taxonomy): Eukaryota > Viridiplantae > Streptophyta > Magnoliopsida > Santalales > Viscaceae > Viscum > Viscum album. Next base: position 1,396,769,261 of record OY728121.1, on the reverse strand, counting down.
CCTTCATTCAACAACATGTGCTTGTATCATGACTTCATTCAAGACTTTGAATTCATTGAGCATCAGATTTAGAATCACCGAATTTTAATTGGAAAGTATTGTAATTTTCCATTCATTCATACTTCTATCTTTTCATCTCAACCTAAGCATGATATTTTCTAAATAAAATTTTTCTGGATACGATCTAATTGAATATGATCATATTGAATTCAATCATTCAAGATATGATCAATTCTAGTTACAATCATTCTATTTAATATCATTCTAATTATGATCATTCTGGATACGATCAAATACAACTTGAAAACAATTATCTCCTCAGATATGATACGATACAATTTAATAAGGACTATCTACCAAGATACAATACAAAAAAATATGAATATGATTTATTCTCAATCAATGCCATCTCTTTCCTTTTCTTCTACCTGAATATGATTTCTTTGGAAAAAATCTACACCATAACTTTCATTTTCTTCTACCCAGATATGATTGTTTTGAAAAAAAATTGGAATCTCATATTCAATGTGAATCACCTCTTCCATAGGCACCACTTTCCCCAAATGCATCCCTATTTTCATTGGCACCTCCTTTTCCATTGGCACAACCTTCATCAGCACCAACTTTCCATCAGTACAACTTCGATTGTTATAAAACACAATCAGTATCACTTATTTATATATTCCAGCTAGATACAATAATTATGAATATGATTTTTTTATGATTTTTTTTTGAAAAACAATATGTACCACTTATTTCTCTCTACCATCCAGATATGATAAATCTGAATACGATTCATTTCTGGTTGTTTTTAAAAACAATCGGTACCACTTCTTTCTCTCTACTATCTGGATATGATAAATCTGAATACGATTATTTTTCGATTGATTTGAAAAAAAAATCGGTACCACTTCTTTCTCCCTTCCTTCCAAATAAAATAACTCTGAATACGATTAATTTTTTATTGGAAGTATCTATTTCACTTTCACTTCCTTCTATCAAGCTTGCATCACAAGTTCTCAATAAAACTCATTATTTTAATGAAATACAAATCAGCAAGGCATTTTCACAATTAAAACACAAGTTTCACATCGGTTCTAGTGTGAAACTGTTAAAAATTCACTTCCAACATGATACATTCTCCTATGAAACTAATTCTTCCTAAAACCAATTAATTATTTTTTAAAACAAAATCTCAAAACAATTGTTTCCAAAAAAAAGTGAAGTGATTTATTTTATTCAAAACCAATATTGAAAATAAAAGACCACCCTTGAAACCTTAATCAACATCATCATCATCTTGGTCCCAACAATCTACCCTTTGGGATTTTGTTTTCTACCAAGTTTCATAAATCACTAAAATTTGTAACTTTAAGAAATGGATTACATATCAATAATTCTAAGCCTACGTGAGCTAACTTATTATAGGAAACAAGAAAATTAGTCCCATGTTATCCCAAAAACAAGTGATCATGGTAACCTCTTTATTTTCTCTTTATTTTCTGCATTCTCCGTAGAAAACAATTAAATTTATTTTCTTATAACCACTCCAACAAATAGGTAGAAAAGTTTTCACACTAAACAATGGTGAATTCACAGCTTACCCACAACTCTCTATTTTGTGCAATAGATTTATGAAGAAAAAAAAATTCTCCCCCTTGAAAAAACAATCCAAATGTAAGATGAGAGAGGGGACAGAGACACAAACCTCAACCTTGAAGATAAAGTGGTTGGACACCCATGTTCAACCTCATTTTTTAGAATTATTCTATTGATAAAGGTTTTGTGAAAATATCAGCAACTTTTTCCGATGTTGAAATATACTCCACCTTAAATTCTTTCTTCTCCACATGCTCTTTAAGGAAATGATATTTGATATCAATATGTTTTGAATGAGAATATTGCACTGGATTCCTAGTGAGATTTATTTTACATTGATTTTCACAACCCAAGAGCATGGGTAACTTCACTTCTACAAGTAAATATTCCAATTTTATTTTCATACACATAAGTTGAGTAGTGTCTTGAGTTGTAGCAATATACTCATATTTTTTCATACTAAGAGTTACGGAATTTTGTTTCTTTGAATGCCAACTAAAATAATTATTTCCATGAAAAAATACCCCACTAGATTTTGATCTCTTATCATCAACATTTCATGCCCAATCGGCATTAGAATACCCAAATAAAAAAATACTATTTGAGCTACAATATCTGATTCTGAATTATATTGTGCCTATGATGTATCTGAGAATTTGTTTCCCAATAATAATATGTGATTCTCTTTGTGCACTTTGAAATCATTCACATAAGGTAACAAGATAAACAATTTCGAGTCCTGAGGCAGTCCAATAAAATAGACTTCCAATCATCTATCAATACTATTTATAATCCACATCTTTTCCATCTCTATATTTACTCACCTTTTTTCCTAATAAAAAGGATTTGGAAATAGGTTTTAAATTTTACATGCCAAACCTTTTGAGATGATTTTTTTATACTTTTCTTGGGAGAAGAAAATGTATTCTTTATTTTGTTAGATTTGTAAAGAAAGAATGTATTTTATTTATTCCACCATGGAAATTTAAAATACATTCTTCATTTATTCATTAAATCTTTCACATCTTCCTTCATCATTCCCTGCAAATATAATATCATCAACATAAAAAATGAAATGGGGGAATAAAATTGACATTATCTGATGTAAATATTAATATCCACTCTTCCTTTCTTAAAATTCATCTTTCTTAAGCATTTATCCAATTTGGAATACCATTCCTCAGAACTTTTTTTAGTCCAAATAATGACTTTTTCAGTTTACACACATAACCTTCATCGTTTCCCATAACAAAGCCATAGGTTTGTCCAATATAAACCTCTTCTTCAAGATCACCATTTTGGATTTTAGATTTAACATCCATTTGAAAGATCTTATAGCCTCACTGTGTGGAAATAGAAAGAAAGATTCTGATTGTTTAAAGGATTTCCACTGGAGAAAAGGTTTCCTCAAAATCAATACCATCAATCTGTGAATACCATTTGCAAAACAACCTTTCTTGGTTTCTTATAAATTCACCTTTTCATTCAGCTTGTTATGGAAAACCCATTTTTTCCGATGATGTTTTCGTTTTCAGTATTAGTTATGAGCTCCCATGTATTATTATTTTAAATCTCATCCAATTTTTCATTCATGGCTTGAACCCGTTCTAAATGCTCAAAAGCTACTTTCACGTCATTCGGTTCCACTTTTGAATACAAAGAAGTGTGTGTAATTGAATTGGTTGTTCTTCTTGTTTGGAACTTCTCATGTTGATCACCAATTCTATTTTGTTCTTCCACATATTTACTTAGCCTTGTATAAGATATTTGATTATCTTCCTCATCACTAGAAATATTTGAGACTGATTCTTCACCTTTATTAAGATTACAATCATTTGTGTCCTTATCAGAATTATCTTCTTCAACTTGCTCAAATTCCATGTCTTCTTAGACATGTTTATCTTTCTCAGAGAATTCAATAAATTTTACATCAATGGTATCAACAATTTATCTTGTTTCATTGTTGAAACATATATATCCTGTTTATTTTGGAGTGTAGCCTAGAATGATTCCATCCTCATCTTTCTATTCAAACATACCATAGTCTCCACGTTTCTAATTTATAACACAAGGAGTCTCGAACACTCTAAAGTGATTCAAACTTGGAGTTTTTCCACAAAAAAATTAAAATAGATTCATGCCTAATTTAATCCTATAGAAACAATGGTTTTGAATATAAATATTATTACTCATGGATTGCATCCAAAAGTAATGAGGAAGTTCATGCTCAAGTAACATAGTTCTTCCCATTCCCATGAGGCTTCTATTCTTTCTTTCATCAACCCTAGTTTTTTTGGGGAGTGTATAGAGAGCTATATTTAGGCCGAATTCCATGCTTCTCAGTATAGTCTTCAAACTCTTCACTTATACATTGACCGCCATTATCAGTTCTCAACTTCTTCATAGAATACTCACATTATTTCCCATCTTTTCTTCTTAAACTTTTAAACATTCTCAAAGCATCTCATTTGTGTTTAATGTAAATAACACAAGTAATGCGAGTAAAATCCTTAATGAATGTAATGAAGTACTTATCTCCATGTGTTTATTGTTTTCTCATTGGCCCAGATATATCAGAATGGATCGGCTCTAGGGGTTATTTTGAACAAATATAAACTTTCTTAAGCACATCATTTGTAATTTTCCCTTTCTAACAGATAGTGAAACACCAATCTATTCTTCTTGGAAAATAAGGAATGTCTTAAAAACTATCTATTTTAGATAAATTTCTAATTTTTATCTAACACATATGTCCATGCCTTTTATTCCATAACTGATTCTCTTCCACCATGCTCTTGTAAGAAGATTTTTTTGAATCACCAACCTGAAAAAAACTTCCTTTCATACATTCACCTCTTGTAACAATCATTCCATCTTCTTCACTCATTAATAAAAATCCATATTTCTTGAAGATAACCTTATTAACCTCATCACACAATTTTTAGACACTTAGTAGGTTGTGTTTCATTCCATCGGCATATAATTTTTTCTTATATTTCATCTTTTCTTTTATAATAATGGCTGACCGAACACCATTGATTTTCAATGATTCGTAATTGAAAAATGTCACTGTGCCTTCTTTATAATCTTTCACATCCTTCAAAAATTTCATGTCTCCAGTCATGTGAGAAGGAAACCCACTCTCAAGTATCTAAGGTCATTCTCCTTTCATGTATTTTAATGCAGTTTCAACAACAAGGGAATTTTCTACATTCTATTCATTCTTCACCTTCATCTTTTGAGAATTGATAATCTTTTGATGAGACTGTAACAAAATAGGACATCCTTTTGTAAGGTGTCCAGGTTTTTCACATCATTCCTAAATAGTTTCCATGGTTTGGAACCTATTTTCAATCTTCACTTCATTCTTTTAAAATTTATTCAAGACGACCTTCTATTTTTTCTTTCATTGAGGATATTTAATCCCCCTCAATATATTCATTTCAAAACCTATGGGATAATAAAAAATATTATTAAACCAACACATACTAGTTGTGTCACCAAATACCCCACAATGCCAAAAATACCCATATAAAGAGTATTTACCTCTGAAACCACTATACTTATCAAAATTGTGAAAACATTTCTCAACCATCTTCTTTTCTCTTTAAATTTGATTCTTCTTCTTCTTTTCAGCCTCAATAGGATCAAAAGTATTTGAAAATTTTCCATATCTAGATAAAACATTTTCGGACTCAGGATGTGTTGTAACTTCCAAATTCTTCACTTTGACCACATACATAACTTTCCTAACTTTCTTCTTTTTAGACACACTTTCATTATTCTTCTCACCCTTTGAAGGTATCTTTTGTTGAACCTTCTAAAGTTTATCATTATGAGAACATACACCAACTTCAGTGATAGAGATTTGGAAACTTATACTTTTATTTTCATCTTTAAGGATTTTCTTTTGGGAAAATATCCAACTCATCTTATTTTGCCTTCAACTAATCTTCCAAACCCATATTATGATTCCTTTCATTGTCAAAGACTTATTCAATTCATCAATCTCTTTAACCATATTTTCTTTCTCACCCAAAAATATATATTGGTTTCTTGAGCATTCATCTTTCAACTTTTTATTTTGATTTTCAAGCCTTTTGACCTTTCTGAGACATTCTTTCAACTCTTCTTTCAAATACATTTCAACCTGAGTTTCTTCTTCTTCCAAACTATTGCTTTTGAATTATTCATCATTCACTCTTGCAATGAAAGTAGTTTCATTACCATACTTAATGGAATTTCGAATTCATCATCACTCTCTTCTTTTTCCTCATATTTAGATAAGAAACTTCTTATTTTTTATTAGAATAATTTCTTTTCTTTTCCTTTATCTCCCTTTTTCTTCCACGATATTCTTGGATTTCTTTCTTCAATATCAATATCCCATTCTTTCTTTATTTGAGGAAAATTAGTCTCAAAGGAACCAACACCTCAACATTGAAATAATTTTCAGGGAATTTTCCATTTGTATTTCCCTGTACCTCTTTTCACATTGTTAGAAAACAAGGATAATATTTTATTGATATGTTTACATACCTCATTTTCAGATTCAAAATCACTAGCTTCATCTTTAATAACATTCTTATTTCAATTTTCTTTCGTCATAGCATTGAAATACATTTCTATATAAACCTTTTTATATCTTCATATCATTCTATCTTCTCATTTTATAAGTGATAAGTGTGTTATGTTAATCATCAAGAGATAATGTTTCAAGATCTCTATATTCCAATGAAGAAACTTTTGCATTGAATTTTTTAGGTAGGATTCTCAAGATCTTTTCAAAAACTATAGAGTCCTTTAGATTTTCACCAAGGAATCTAATAGTACTCACAATGTCATCCATCCTAATAAATAATTCCCCAATAAATTCATTCTCACCCATCTTAAATCTTTATACTTCAATATCCATATTTATAGCTTTTCCTTCTTCACTTTTTTATTTCCTTCATATATGTTTTCCAATTTATCCCATATACCTTTAAAGGTGGAAACAACTCTCACTCTAAAGAAAACACTTTCACAAAATGATGATAATATTGCTTTCTTGTCCCTTCCATAATTCTCAAGAAACCTGATGTCAATAAGTGTAAGTGGGGAATTATCATCAATGGGAGGAAACCCAACTGTTAGAGCTTCAAGAGCATCATAACTGATAGACATAAGATATGGAATCAATCTATTTTTATAGATATGATAGTTCTTTCCATCAAATAGCGGAATACCATTATTGTTCACACAATTCATGTTCTCTATCAACAAATAATAACAAAGGTAACCAGCTCTGATACCAATTGAAAGTGCTCAGTAGAAGTATGGTGTCACTGAGAGGTAGAGGGATAATTAGGGATACTCATTTTCTTTTATGTTTCTTTTCAATTGAAAGAACCCTCGTCTCCTGTTAAGGATTTCAATTCCCTATAGAGAAACAAATCAACACACATATAAAGGATCACAATGATTTACAAGGTTCACTGGTCAATAAGAATAATTACATCATTGGTATGGTTTGGAAATGATCCAAGACCATAAAATCCACTAGAAATAAATCCTTGGATTACAACGAGTAGGATGTATACTTTCACTCATGTAGCACTATGAAACAATCCCAATTGTGCATGTCCAACCTCTTAGCACAATAGGCTAATACAATTGTTTTGTAACATCTAATGTGACCTATTTTTCTTTTCAATTCAACAACTCTATTCAAATTGTAATACAATTAATCAATTCCTTACCCAGGAGAAAGGAAAGAAGCACCTAGACTTTGTTATGAAACATTGAGTTCAATATTTTCTAAGTTTGGTTCCTAAGAGTCTAATTCTTACAAAACAATACTCTTGGTACTATTTTCTGATAGAATACAATAGATTATAATCTAAACCACTTCAATTCCTGAATACAATTGTCTAGTCTAATAGAATAAGAATGAATCAGCATCATCCAAAAAAAATTCAATCTGAACTGAATTGATATATTCTTCTCTCTAGAAACTTAGACCTTCCCTATCTTCTATAGTGAACAATGCAAGACCTAAAAGTAAAAAGTACTTTTTCCTTTTATAGGTGACCCAAAACATGTTTAGGCAGGAATCCAAAAATGTTTCCCGCTCACAAAAATTCACCCAAATATGAATTTATCCTGAAATATCGAATCAATTATGACTTCGTCAACATTTCTCGATTCTTCTCAAAAGTTCAACAATTTTCACCTCTTCTTCTTCAGTCCCCCATTTAAATTTTCAATATGATTAGAATTGATTAGAAATACATGTGTCTGATCATTTCAGTTTGATTATCTCATGATGATTTATTCCAAAAAAAGTTTTGTACCATTTGAAAGCAAATGTATGAGGAAATGCAGTCTTCCCCAAAACACTCATTCGAAAGAAAGACTCTCCCTTTGAAAATTCTTTCATTAGTATCCTTATATTTTCTAAACTATTTACCCACATGAGAAAAAACATCATCTCCAACAAATACCTTCATCCACCAAAATTTTCTTATATCATTAATTAATTCATGGATTTGAATTCATTAAGGATGAGCTTTAGCATCACCTGATTTCAATTGGAAAGTATTGTAATTTTCCCTTAATTGCTACTTCATTCTCTTCATCTCAACCCAAGCATGATATTTTTTGAATACAAATGTTCTAGATATGATCATATTGAATAAGATCATTCTAAATATGATCGTTCTAGATATGATAATTTCATGTTTTGATCATTCTAGTTAGGATCATTCTAGTTATGATCATTCTGGATATGATCAAATATAATCTAAAATCAATGATCTACCCGGATACAATACAATAAAATCTGATAAAATGATCTTCCCAAATATGATACAAAACAATCTGAATATGATTTATTCTCAATCGATGCTATCTCTTTCCTTTTATTCTACCTGAATATGATTTTTTTTAAATAATCCACACCATCTCTTTCCTTTTCTTATACCAAAATACAATTTTTTTTAAAAACAATCGGTGTCTCATCTTCCATAGGCATCACCTCTTCCATCGACAACGCATTTCCCAATGGAATCACCCTTATCATCGGCACCTCCTTTTCTATCAGCACCACCTTCATCGGCATCACCATTCCATCGGTAACACTTTGTTTGTTTGAAACACAATCAGTATCACTTCTTTCTGTCTTCCATCCAGAGACAATAAATGTGAATACGATACTTTTCCGAATGTTTTGAAAAACAATCTATACCACTTCTTTCTCTCTATTATCCAGATATGATAAATTTGAGTACGATTCTTTTCTCATTGTTTTAAAAAACAATCATTACCACTTATTTCTCTCTGCCATCTAGAAACGATATATCTGAATACGATTATTATTAAATTGTTTTGAAAAAAAAATGTACCACTTATTTCTATCTTCCATCCAGATAGGATAAATCTGAATAGGATTATTTTCTGATTGGCATCATTTCTTTTAATCCCCTTTCCTTATATCAAGTTTTCATCACAATTTATCAACAAAACTCATGATTTATATGAAATACAAATCATCAAGGCATTTTCATAATTAAAACACAAGTTTCACATCGATTACAATGTGAAACCAATGAAAATTCACTTCCAACATGATACATTCTCCTGTGAAACATATTCTTCTTGAAACCAATCAATTATTTTATAAAACAAAATCTCAAAAAAAAATGTTTCCAGAACAAAGTGAAGTGATTTCTTTTCTTCAAAACAAACCTTGACAACAAAAGACAACTATTGAAACCTCCACCACCTTCATCATCATCTTGGTCCCGAAAATCTACCCTATTGGATTTTGTTGTCAACCATGTTTCATAAATAACTAAACATTGTAACCTCAAGAAATGGATTATATATAAATAATTCTATGCCTAAGTGAGATTACTCGTTATAGGAAAAAAATAATCATTATTATAAAAACCATGTTATCCCAAAAAAAGTGACCATGATAAACTCTTTCTATTCTCTTTCTTTTCTTCATTATCCATGGAAAACAATTCAATTTCTTTTCCTACAACCACTCCAACAAAAAGTTAGAATAGTTCACACACTAAAAATTGATGAATTCATATCTTACCCACAATTCTATATTTTGTTCCGTTGATTTATGAAACAAATTTCCCCCCTTGAAATAACAATCCAAAGGTAATATGAGAGATGGGACAGATACACATACCTCAAACTTGAAGAGAAAGAAGTTGGACTCCCATGTTCAAACTCATTCTTGAGAATGATTCCTTCGATAATGGTTTTATCAAAATATAAATTACTTGTTCGGATATTGGAACATACTCCAACTTCAATTCATTCTTTTCAGCATGCTCTTTGATGAAATGTTATTTAATATCAGTATGTTTTGAATGATAATATTTCACTGGATTCCTGGTGATAGTGATTGTACTTTGGTTGTCACAACCCAAGATCTTGGGTAACTTCACTTATACAATTAAATCTTCCAATTTTATTTTTATCCACATAAGTTGAGTAGCATCTTGAGTAGAAAAAACATATTCAGCTTCAATCATACTAAGATTTAATGAATTTTGTTTCATTGAATGACAACTAACAAAATTGTTTCCCAAATAGAATACCTCACTAGATGTGGATCTTCTATCATCAACATTTCCTACCTAATTTGCATCAGATTACCCAAATAAATCAATACTTTCTGAGCTGAAATATCTGATTACAAATTATATTATGCCTCTAATGTCTCTGATAATTATTTTTCAAGCAATAAGATGTGTTTCTCTTGTAGCACTCTGAAATATTGCACATGCGGTAACAACATAAACAATTTCGTGTCTTGAGGTAGTCAAATACAATAGACTTCCAACCAGCTTTCAATAATCTTTCTGATCCACTTCTTTTGTATCTCTATCTTTAGTAATATTTGTTCCTACTGAAATGGGTTTGGAAACAGGTTTTGAATTTTCCACCCCAAACCTCTTGAGATGTTTTTTTCTTACTTTTATTGGGAGAGGAAAATGTATTCTTTATTTTATTGTATTTTTAACCCAAGAAAGTATTTAATTTCTCCTAGAATGGACATTTAAAATACATTCTTCATTTTTTTAGAAAATCTTTCACATATTCCTTCATCATTCCCAGCAAAGATAATATCATCAACATAAAAAATTACAATGACGGAATAATCTTGAATTTCTCTAATTTAAAGATTGATATCCACTCTTCCTTTTTTAAAATTCATATTTCTTAAGAATGTACCAAATTTGGAGTACCATTCCCTCAGAACTAGTTTTAGGCTAAACAATTCCTTTTTCAATCGTCACACATAACCTTCATATTTTCTAATAACAATGCCACAAGGTTGTTCAATATAAACCTCTTTTTCAATATCACTATTTAGGAATGCAGAATTAATATGCATTTGAAATATCTTGTAGCCTCGTTGTGTGGAAATAACAAGAAATATTCGGATTGTTTCAATTCTTTCCACTGTGGGAAAGGATTGATCAAAACCAATACCTTCATTCTGTGAATACCCTTTGCAAACCAATATTGATTTGTTTCCTAAAACTTTAGCTTTTTCATTCATCTTGTTCTGAAAAACCCATTTTGTGCCAATGATGTTTTTGTTTTTTGGCTTGGGTATGAGTTCCAATTTATTATTCTTTTTGATCTGATCTAATTCTTCATTCATGGATTGAACCCATTCCAGATGCTCAAAATATTCTTTCACATCATTCGGTTCCACTTTTGAATAAAAAGAAGTGTGTGTAATGGAATTGGTTGTTCATCTTGTTTGAAACTTCTGATATTGATCACCAATTATATTACGTGCTTCCACATCTTTCCTTATATTTGGATAAGATTTTTTAGTCCTAATCATCACTGGAAATATTTGACTCTGATTCTTCACCTTTATTAGGATTACAACCACTTGTATCCTTATCATAATTATCTTCTTCAACTTTCTCAACTTCTTTGTCTTGTTGGACATGTTTATCTTTCTCATATCTTTCAATAAATTTTACATCAATTTTATCAACAATTATTCCTATTTATTTGTTGAATAATTTATATCCTCTTCCTTCCGGAGTGTAACCGAGAAATATTTCATCCACACCTTTCTGCTAAAATTTACCAAAGTTTCCACGTTTCTTATTTATAATACAAGGACTACCGAAAACTCTAAAGTGCTTCAAACGTGGATTTTTTACATATAACAATTCAAATGAATTCATACCTGATTGAGAACTATATAAACAATAGTTCTGAATATAAATAGTAGTATTCATGGCTTGCATCCAAAATTAATGAGAAAGGCCATGCTCAAGTAACATTATTCTTCCCATTTCCACCAGGATTCTATTATTTCTTTCAGCTACATTATTTTGTTAGGGAGTTAATGGAGAGTTATACTCATGCCCAATTCCATGATTCTCAAGATAGAATCCAAACACTTTACTTTTTTATTCACCACCATTATCAATTCTCAACTTCTTCAATGAAAAATAAAATTCTTTCTCAGCTTTTCTTCTGAAACTTTTAAACATTTTCAAAGAATCTGATTTGTGTTTAATGAACATAAAACAAGTAATATGAGTAAAATTGTCAATTTACGTAATTAAGTACTTATATACATGTGTTGATTTTTTACACATTGTCCCACATATATCAGAATGGATTTGCTCTAGGGGTTGTTTTGAACAAATACAAACTTTCTTATGCACAATATTTGTAATTTCCCCTTTCTAGAAGATAGTGAAACACCAGTCTCTTCTTCTTGTAAAATTAGGAATGACTCGAACACTGTCACTTTTAGATAACATTATCATGTTTCTCTAAAACAAATGTCCAAGTCTTTTATTCCATAAATTATTATGTTCCACCATACTCATGTAAAAAGAGTTTTGTGAATCACCTACCTGAACGAAATTTACTTTTGTACGTTCACCTCTTATAACAAACATTCCATCTTTTTCACTCTTTACAACAAATCCATCTTTCTTGAAGATAACCTTATCACCCTCATCGCACAGTTGTGAGACAGTAATCAGGTTGTGTTGTAGCCCATCAACATACATTTTTTATAGATTTCATATTTTCTTTTCCAATAATGGATGACCCAACACCTTTGATGTTCAATGATTCATCATTTCCGAATTTCACTTTTACTTCTTTATAATCTTTCACATCCTTCAAAAATTTCATGTATCTTGTCATGTTATAAGAACACCCACTATCAATTATACAGGGTCATTCTCCTTTCATGCCTTTTAATGCAGTTTTAAAAACAAGTGCCTTTTCTCCATTCTTTTTTTTCTTCACCTCTGGCTTTTGAGAATTGATAATCATTTTCTAATCCAATAACAAAACAATACATATTTTTATAAGGTGTCTAGGTTGTTAGCATCTTTCACAAATATTTTTCAAGGCTTGGAACCTATTTTCAATCTTCACTTCATTCTTTTCAAATTTCATGAAGACAATCTTCTTATTTTTCATTCTTTGAGGAGATTGACTCCCCCTCAATCTCTTCCTTTCATAACCTATGGGATAATAGTAATGGTTTTGACTGAAAAAACACATACATTATGTGTTTCCAAATCCCCCACAATACCAGTAATACTAATAGAAAGAGTATTTTCCTCTAAAGCCTCCATACTAATCAGAACTGTAAAAAAAATCTCAACCATCTTCTTTTCTCTTTCAATTGGATTCCTCTTTTTCTTTTCTGCCTCAATAGGATCAGAAGTATTTGAAACATTTCTGGATCTAGATAAAACCTTTTTGGACTAAGGATGTGTTGTAACTTCTGCACTTTTACCACATACATAACTTTCCCAACATTCCTCTTATTAGACACAATTCCATTTTTCATCTCACCCATTGAAGATATCTTTTGTTGAACCTTCTCATGTTTATCATTATGAGAACATTCACTAACTTCAGTTATAGATTTTTGGAAACATAGACTTTTCTTTTCATATTCATAGTGCTTTGGTTGGACAAGTTCAAACTCATCTTCTTTTGCCTTCAACTTCACTTAAAAATTCACATTAAAATTCTTTTCATCTTCAAAAGACTTCTTCATATCATCAATCTCTTTAACTAGATTTTGTTTCTCAACCGAAAAAAAATTCTTGGTTCCTTGATAATTCATCTTCCAACCTTTTATTTTTATTTTCAAGCCTCCGGACATTTATCTGACATTCTCTCTACTCTTCTTTCAAATGCATTTCAATCTGAGTTTCTTCTTCTTTAAAACTACTACTTTGGAATTCTTCATCATTCACTGTAGCAATGAAAGTATTTTCATTACCATACTCAATGTATTTTTCAGATTCATCATCATTATCTTATTATTCATTATATTTTGACAATAAAATTATTCTTTTTTATTTGAATAGTGTCTTTTATTTTCCTTTGTCTCCATTTTTCTTCCACTACCTTCTTGTCTTTCTTTCTTCAATATCAATATCCTCTTCGTTCTTTCTTTGAGGACAATTAGATTCAAAGTGACTACCACCTCTACATTAAAATAATTTCAAGGGGAGTTTCCCTTTCTATTTCCTTGTACCTCTTATCTATTTGTTAGAAAATAGGGATAATATTTCATTGAGATTTTTACATAACTCGTTTTCATATTCAGAATCACTAGCGTTATCTTCAATTACAATATTCTTGGACTTTTCCTTCTTCATAGCATTGAAAGACATTTCTCTATCAACCTTTTTTATCTTCATAGCATTCTCTATTATCATTTCATTACTGATAAGAGTGTTATGTAAATTATCAACAGATAATGTTTTAGGATCTCTATATTTCAATGAAGAAACCTTTGCATCAAATTTTTTAGGAAGGATCCTCATGATTTGTTCAAAAACTGTAGAGTCCTTCAGATTTTCTCCCAGAAATCTAATTGTACTCACAATTTCATTCATCCTGGTAAATAATTCCCCAATAGATTCATGCTCACCCATTTTCAAATCTTTATACTTCAATCACAATATTTGTAACTTTGAATTCTTCACATTTTTATTTACTTTGTATATTTTTTTCAATTTATCCCATATATCTTTAGCTGTGGAGACACCTTTCACTCTCAAGAATTAAATTTCAGAAAGTGATGATAATATAGAATTCTTTTCCATTCAATCATTCTCAAGAAACTTTTTGTCAACAGGTGTAAGTGGATCACTATCATTAATGGGGGTAAACCCAACTGTTACAGCTTCAAGAACATCATAATTGATAGAAATAAGATATGGGGGCATTTTATCTTCCTAGATATGATATTTCTTTCCATAAAATACCATAATACCTTTACTGTTCACACAATTCATGTTCTCCATCAACAAAGAATAACGATGGGAACCTGCTCTGATAACAATTGAAAGTGCCCAGTCTGAGTGTGGTAATACTGAGAGGGGGATGGGTGAATCAGTGATACTCTTTTTCTTTTATGTTTCTTTTCAATTGAAACAACCCAATCCTCCTATTATGGATTTCAATTCCCTACAGAGAAACAAATCAACCCATATCCAATAGAACACAAAGATTTACAAGGTTCACTATTGAATAAGAATATCTACTTCCTTGATATGGTTTGAAAATGAACCACGACCATACAATCCACTAAAAATCAATCCTTGTAATATAATGAGTAGGATGTGCCCTTTCACTCATGTATCCCTATGAAACAATCCCAATTGTTCATGTCACACCTCTTACCACAACAGGGAAATACAATTGTTTTGTAACAACTCATGTTATCTATGGTTATTTTCAACTCAACAAATTTCTTCAAATTTTAATAAAATTCATCAATTACTTACCTAGAAAAAAGGCAAGAACCACCCGGACATTGTTATGAAACACGGAGTCCGATCTTTTCTATGTCTGATTCCACCGAGTCTAATTCTTACAAAACAATACTCCTAGTCCGATTTTCTGATATAATACAATAAACTATAATTGGAAGCACTTCAATTCATGAATAAAATTGTCAAGAAGAATAGAATATGAATGAATCAGCACCACCCAAAACTATATCCAATCCGAACTGAATTGATCTCTTCTTCTCTCTAGAAACCCAGAGCTTCTCTATCTTCTGTAGTGAACAGTCCATGCCCCCAAAAGTACAATGTACCTTCACCTTCTATAGGTTACCCAAAACATGTTCAAGTGGGAATCCCAAAATGTTTCCCGCTCTCACAAATTCACCTAAATATGAATTTCTCAGGATATATCCGACCAATTATGAATTCTTCAACTTTTCTCGATTCTTCTCGAAATTTCCACAATTATCATCTCTTCATATTCAGAATCCCATTTCAATTTTCAATATTATTACAATTGAATATCGATAATTGGGTATGATCATATGAGTCTAATTATATCATGATTATTTCTTCAAAACAATGGTTTGTACCATTTGAAAAAATATATAAGAAGAAATGTATTCTTCCACAAAACACTCTTTTAAATGAAAGACTCCCCCTTAGACAATTCTTTCATCATTCTCATTCTATTTTCTTTTCTCTTTACCCACATGAGAAAACACATCATATCCAAAAAAATACCTTCATTCACCAACATGTTCTTCTATCATGACTTAATTCATGACTTTGAATTCATGGAGAATCAGCTTTAGAATCACCTGGTTTCAATTAGAAAGTATTGTAACTTTCCTTTCATTCCTAATTCTTTCTTTTCATCTCAACACAAGAATGATATTTTATGAATACAAATTGTTTGGATACGATCATATTGAATATGATCATTCTAGATACGATCATTCTGGATATGATCATTTCTGGTTACGATCATTCCAGTTATGATCAATATAGTTACGATCATTATGGATATAATCAAATACAATCTGAAAACAAAGATCTGACTGAATATGATAAAATAAAATTTGATAAGGATGATCATCCCATATATGATACAAAACAATCTGAATATGATTTATTCTCAATCGACTCCATCTCTTTCCTTTTATTCTACCCAAATACGATTGTTTTGAAAAATAATCCCCACCATCTCTTTCCTTTTCTTCTACCCTAATACGATTGTTTTGAAAAATAATTGGTGTCTCATATTCTATCAGAATCACCTCTTCCTTCAACAACACTTTTCCAATCAGCATCACCCTTTTCATTGGAACCTCCTTTTCCATTGCTGTCACCTTCATCGGAACCACCTTTCCATCGGTACCACTTTCATTGTTTTG
Organism: Viscum album; assembly: GCA_963277665.1. Lineage (NCBI taxonomy): Eukaryota > Viridiplantae > Streptophyta > Magnoliopsida > Santalales > Viscaceae > Viscum > Viscum album. The sequence goes on along the minus strand of OY728121.1, from coordinate 1,396,752,445 downwards.
AAACACAATTGGTATCACTTATTTCTCTCTTCCATTTGGATATAATAAATATGAATATGATTCTTTTTTGACTGTTTTGAAAAACAATCTGTACCAATTCTTTCTCTTTTTCCTCTAGATATGACAAATATAAATAAAATTATTTTCTAATTTTTTTGAAAAAAAAAACGGTACCACTTCTTTCTCTATTCCATCCAGATATGATAAATCTGAATAAGATTCTTTTTAAATTTTTTTTAAAAAAATGGTACCACTTGTTTATCTCTTCCATCCAGATAGGACAAATATGAATACGATTCATTTATTATTGGTAGAATATCTTTCACTCTCCCTTCTTTCTATCAAGTTTTCATCATAAGTTCTCAATAAAAATCATGATTTGTATGAAATACAAATCATCAAGGCATATTCACAATTAAAACACATGTTTCTCATCGATTCCTGTGTGAAACCAATGAAAATTCACTTCCAACATGATACATTCTCCTGTGAAACCTTTTCTTCTTAAAACCGTTCAATTATTTTATAAAACAAAATCTCCAAACAATTTTTTCCAAAACAAAGTGAAGTGATTTCTTTTATTCAAAACCAACCTTGACAACAAAAGACAACTCTTGAAACCCTCATCACCTTCATCATTAGCTTTTCCGAATAGTAGACCCTTTGAAACTAGAACCAATACCCTCTTGGATTGTTCCATACAAAATTACTTTAGTATCTGGTCAATGTATATACTTTGAATTATTCAAATAATCCTCATGGATTTATCATGAAATATCTTGATATCTAGAAGGTAGGTTGCTTTATCAAATTCTTTTATGGAGAAATACTTTCTCAATTATGAATTAAACCTTTGTAAGGCTGGTATCTTGTTTCTAATTCATAACATCTCATCAAATTATATTACTATGAAAATGACCATACTCCCACTAAAACACTTTTAAAAATGTAGCTCACATTCATTTTTAATATAACTAAATTATTTTATAGCTTTATCAAACTGAAAACTCTATGACCCAGGTTCTTGCTTTAATCCATAAATGGATCTCTAAAACTTGCATAAATTTTTTTCATTTCTTAAAATAGAAAACTCTTTTGGTTGTGTCATAAAACCATACTCCATAAGGTTCCAATTAAGAAAAATAGTTTTTTTCATCCATATAACAAATATCATAGTCTAGGTATATAGCTATGGTAAAAAAAATCTGATAAACATAAACATGAAAACCAAAAAAGGATTTCATGATATTCAATTAATTGAAATTTTCTAAACCCTTTATCCAAAAGAAGTGAATTATAGGTATTTACATTATCGTACATGTCTAGTTTTATCTTGAATACCCATTTACACCCAATAGTATTTAAATCAACTGGAGGATTGATCAAACCCCAAACATGGTTATGATACATAGAATCCATCCCATAATTCAAGGATTATTTCTATCTTGCATCTTCTGAGATCTATAATACCACCATATATTATAGAGAATCTTTATTTTCAACCAACAATGAGTGACCATAATTGGTGACTAGAAATTTGTATCTTTATGATCCTCTTACCTCTGTAGTGATCCTACGTAGTACTTGAGTTTGATGAACAAGTTATTCAATGGGAACCTATGGAATCTATTCTTATTCAAACTCTTCAGTATCAAGAGCATCCATTTCATTGATGTTTATTTTTATTCTATTATTCTCATTGAGGATGTTCCACCACTCAAGAAAGAAGGTTTTTCATGCAATAGTTACTTTCTTTTTTTAAAGGGTTGTATAGATAGTACACCCTTTTTTCCTTGGTATACTCTATAAATATACACTTCATACCTCATGTTTCTAGTTTCTTAATGATCTATCCCTAAAAAATTAATCACAGCCCCACACATGGACATTTGATAAAATATGTTTCTTTACACTATATAACAGAAAGGTAATACCATTTTCCTATTTTTTTGGTACTCATTTTAGTAAGTATGGTGTAATTTGTGATGCATATCCTAAAAACAATAATAGAACTCTTGTTTGAATCATCATCAACCATACCATACCCAGTAAGATATGGTTCCACCTTTCACCAACACCATCACACTATGGTGTATAATGAGGAGTGATTTGATATAAAATCCCATACTCCCATAGAAAGTTTATAAAATATTTTCCTATATATTCACCACCTCAATTTGATATAAGTTTCTTTATCTTCTTACTAGCTCATTATCAACCTCATTCATGAACCCTTTTAACTTCTTAAAGGATTCTAACTTATACCTCATCAAATATAGGTAATTTTTACCTATTCAAGTCATCATTAAAAGTAATAAAGTATGAGAATCCATCTCTAGCTTCTACTTGAAAGGTATATTCACATCAATGTGTACTGATTCTACAAGTTATATGGCCCTTTCACCGTGACCATGAAATGGTAGTTTGTTCATATTTCTTTGTAAACAGGCATGGCATAATTCAAGTGGTTTGAGATCATATTATTATAAATAAACATCTTGATATAGATTTTTCAAATGATTCTCATTTATGTGACCAAGATGGGGATTCCACATATGAGTGTTAAAAGAGTCATCCATGTTTGATTAATTTTCAATTTCCAATTTTTTTTCATAATTTAATACATAAATACCATTATTTAATTGTTTCATACCATTACATATGTTATCGGTATAAAAATAGTGTCTCTTATTTCCATGAATAAAAATAAATACCTCTATATCCAAATAAGAAACTGAGGTGTTGTTCTTATTAATACTAGTAACATAGTAATAGTTCTTTAAAACCAAAATTAATCAGGTTGGAAATGTGGCATGTTAGTCTCCAATGTATAGAGAATCCATCCTCACTCTATTGGAATCCTATAGATCTACCTCTCCTCTATAAACCTTCCATAATATAATTTTTTCCATAATTTAGATATAAATATGAGCACCACATGCACTAAATAATAACCAACTTATAGATATATAAATATTATGCTTGATAAAGAATCCACTTTAATCTTCCCCATACATATTTGGTTGAGTGTAATTCCTCTTACTATGGAATTTCGTGCCACATGAAAAACATACCACATCTTATTCCTTTCCTTGATGTTGGGTCTTCTCTTTATTTTGAAAGGATGATTCTCTAGATCCTTATATATATAATGAGTATTCAATCTATTTTTCCTATAACTCCTTTTATTATTCACTATAAGGAACACATGTTTATCATTCCCCATGTCTTTATCAACATGGAAAAAAGATTAAGAATATCCAAAAGTGTCTTCTCACTATTTTTCTTATTATAATTCACAATAAAATGGGATAAGGTTCTAGGTAGTGAGGACATAATGAGATATAGGTGCTACACATCAAGGATCGTAATCCCAAAGATGTTTAGGAACTCTAAATATATAGTCATCTTGATTAAATGAGGTCCAGTTACCACTGAATATCTAATCTCGTACATGAAAAATGCATCGGAGATCTCATATAGGTCTTGTTTGGCCTTCTCCTAATAAAGATCATGAAAGCGAGAACAATCTGATATGCATTTATATCCTCATGTTTCTTTAGAAGATCACTGTACATGGATGAAAAAATAAAACATTGGATATCTATTTCATCTTTCACATGCTTCACATAGAGTGGCACATCTTCCTCACTAGCCTCTTGGGAAAGTGACTCAGAAAGTGGGGTTTTCATCATGTATAATTTTTGTTCATGGAATAGTTTAATTCATAAGTCCCCATACAATTCCTAAGAATTCAGGCCAGTGAGAAAGTTATCCTTCTATAAAATAGATCACACTGATATTTTTAATTTCATTTGATTTTCAATTTCTAAAATTTAAGAGCGGATAATTAATACTTACTTGATTTAAAAAATAGATTAAGGGATTTAAAATTAAATTTCATTAATCTCCCACTATTTTTTGGAAACATAATAGCTTTAACCAATAGTTTTAGAATATATTAGTACATAGATATTATACTATCAAGGATCCATACTCCCCTTATCATAACCCATACGTGGGCCTGAAAAGTTATTTGAAGTGATTTAGGTATGTATATCTTTCCAAAAACATTAAATCATAGCTCCTTGGTCCATTGAGTAGACACCACAATCCTAAAATCCTAAATAAATATTTCTTTAAACCTTTCCTATTAATTACAAGTATTCTTTCTTTGGAGTTTAACCCTTTATGTGAACTAAGTTAATCCAACCCAAAACATAGAGCTAAAATTTCCCTGATAATTGAAAGAACCATGGCTTAAGTCGGTCAATCACTTTCAACAATGAGGTTTATTCTAACTTAACTAATGAAAATCTCTACCTACTTAATAATTTAGTTGATGTATTTTAATATATATGCATAAAATACTAGTTTTATCTTCTTACATGACTTGTTATTATTTAAGTTTATTTTATTTATGTGATTAACCATGTTTCATAAAAAAAATTAACTCATAATCTAGTTATATTTTATTCTATCTTGCATGCTTGTTAATTCATTTATTAAGTGATTACATAAAATTCACGGTCATAACAAATAAAGCTTTTAACTTATAGAAATAAAATATATGTGGAATGATCTTGAGATTATCTTATGGTTAGTTTATCTAGCTGATGATATAATAATCCTTGACCCTAAGTGAAAAACACCTTGAACTATATCTTGATTCATGTCATTGAATTCCACCTTGAATCATATCAATCGCCTCTATTGGGTTCAGCTCAGCTCTTAAACTTGGACTGCCTCCACTCACCTAGGAGATCCATAATTACATATGCTTTTACTCACATTCATGTGAGGGGTACAATGGAATTGATAAATGGAGTTTACCTAAAAGAAATCATAGGCATATAGGACATTACATAATAATGAGGTGGGCATGACTCACATAATATCAATTTTAATTTAATAATAATAGATTAAAAGAAACTAGTAAAATACATATGTTTAGTTTGATCTCATGACCATCCACACAACATTGAACAAGAATAAATTTTAATATGGTTATAAATTACTTTTATTCATTGTGTAATTAAGATAAAACACAATGAATTAATCCAATTTATCTAATATATCTTAATTCCATCCAAGAATCCCTAAATTACCATCATCAAACTTTTTAAGAAAAATAAATAAAATTCATTAAAAATAAATATAGTACAAAAGTGTACTTGAAGGTAATGAAATTTACTCATCCAAAATGAAAGGAATGATCCTTATGCTTGTGTATTACCTTGGCATTCAATACACATTTTACAATAGATAATCATATGGTGTGTACTTTCAAATAAATGATACAAGAAACATATGTGAATTACACTACTTATTATGTCCCTGATGTACATTGAGTACACTATAAGAAAAAAATACAAAAATTTTACTTTTAGAATTTAACACATACTTAATTTAATTAATTCTTCCCAATCCATTATTTTGGGTACACTTTCTGTAGTATAGTGTGTACTTGGTTACATGGTGTGTAGTCTCTTCTTCCCATTTCCACAACACATGCCTTGGAGACTGGGCATGTTTCCTAATGTGTACGTATATGCGGTACAAATTGTTTTATCATTTTTACATGATGTGTGGCCCTGGAGTTGCATGGTTTTTCAATACTTGTGTCTTATAGAAGATACACGGCCTTCTAAGACCCTATGTGCTCTTGGCCATGAGAAAACGAGGACTACACATCCGGAATAGGGATTGTGCAACATATAAATCTTGAAATAGTGTGTCGACCTATCTGGATCTATGTAATAATACACTTTTATCAAATACCTAGACCAATTTTATTGGAAAATATACTTTTATCATGAGATGTGGATGAGAAACACAGTTACACCGTGTGTGGTTATGAGTTACATTTTTTGTATTCTTGTGTGGTCTGGACAGAACCTTTTTCACCTATAGATGTTGTTTTTGAATGTCTCTACATTTTAATCCTAACCATATACTAGTCATATTAGTGAGAGTTAATAATGGGAAGAGAATAAGATATTATAGTTTTAATAACAAATAGATCCAAATTGAAATAAATCAAAAATTCATTCAAATAATAAATTATTAATAAATAATTATAAATTAAACATGTAACCACTTTGATACCACTTGTAGGTTTTGAGTGCAACAAAATCACCTGTATAGCATGTCCAAATTAGTTTTTTAGACTTAATTTATGAATAACAGTTGTTGAACATAATTATTAATCTCATGACTAATGTAATTCATATATTACTTTACTGTATTAAATTCTAGAACCATAGTGGATAATCTTCACATGTATTTGATAATTAATATATACCAAAATATAGAATTACCTAAAATTTTAATTATCTATTAAGTGATGATCTAGTTGATTATGTCATTTAATACCATCATTACACTACATGATCCAAATACAGAATCCCTATTTGTGGTAATCCACACATACACTGCAATCTTTGAACATCGTCATAAAATCATTGGGTGATAGCATAGATGTTCATAATCACTTTCATTTTTCATTTTTGATTGCAATAGAATTATTCTTGAAAAAAATAACACTTTTTTTCTTCTAAAGTGATTGAGAGAAGAGGAGGATATCACACACTCAATATATCAAGAACTCTCTTTAGGTATTGGGAGAGCTTCCCTTTATCCATTGTGCACAATAATAGTCCTTATTAAATGTGATATAATTAGATGTTTATTATGATAGTTTTAGGGTTGGAAACTTTCACAGAACCCCTTTTCCTATTACTTAATTATTAGTGAACCCCATAACTTATGAATAATATAATAATCATTCACTTGACATGTGAATCACCTAAGAATAAATAAATATCATTTATATGATTTCCAATCAAACCATTGAACTCGGTCCTCTTTTCCTCCTCAACATTTACCAATCCTTAAATAAAGATTGTTTATTTAATCAACAAATTTCACTGCATTATTCATAGATAAATATAATAAATAATATATTAACCAAGACATAAATATAAATATATATTATTATTATTTAACACACTTATTCTTTTGTGATTAAATTTCGATGGTCAATCAAAACTAAATAAATTTTATTTATTCTAACTTGTTAAATTCAATACTAAATTTAACCGAGATTATGAATAAAAATAATTTGTGAACCTATAGGAATATTTATTAGTTAAATTAGGAATAAAATCCAAAACTATAAGGTTAACATCAAGCAACACACCAAAGGACTATAGCATCCCTTACCTAAATAGCCACCCAAACAGTGCTTTCAAGCTAAGTGCCATTTGCCTTTAGCGCATCTCCACATATGCCAAAGTCTTTCAACTATCAGTGAGGGTGTAAAGGAGTGAGATTGGGGAGACTATACCCTCTGGTGATGATAATGTAATGTTCTGAGTGTGTATATATATATATATATATATATATATATATATATATAACCTACAGTAGAAGAAAAGATTAAGAAAACTCAATACCAGTCCTTCCAAAGGTGGAAGCATAATCAATATCAATAAATAGAGGAAAAAATATAAAACCTCAACAATGGAAATAATGTAAACAATAAACCATGCCACTTACAACTAATAAAATAGATCATTATATATATAAGGTCACATAGTACATTAAACAAAAGGGTCTACAATGGATAACCACAAAACGTACATATAGGTAGCATGCTGATATAATAAAAGAAACAAATATGAAACTATAGCTGAGGAAAGAACCTCAATTTCCCCTACCATCCATCCATTTCAACTCAACAGGGATATAGCTATAGAGACCAAAACCTTACATAAATATACAATCACAAAGTCTTTATGCATCCCGAGACCCCTATGTAGGGTGTGATAACGAGTCTTGGTAGGGTAGTACCCACGCATGCATACCCAATTTATTTGTTTAAGTAGGTTTAGATTATAATTAATAGTAAATAATAACATTAATAAAGTAAACATAGGATTTTTTAGTGCTCATCAACCACCATGAATTCATCACCCATGGCAAATGCTAAATTTCTATAATAGAGATGTTCCTTATCCTAAGCCCAAGAAACCCCTATAATAGAATGTCCAGGTGAACCCTCAGGTTCCACATCAAATCATGTAACTTGAAACCACATTCCTCCTAACACTTTTTGTCCAAAACAAGACACTGATGTCCCAAAGGCACACCCAAGAAAATAGAAACCTGGTCCCTTAGACCCGTGCTAAAAATCACCCATCAACTCAGATCCCAACATCTAGAGGAACAACAATATATGTCCTCAAATAAAATAATTTGTGGCTCAAATCATATGTCCCATGGAATAGTGATTCCCATCCCCCAAAATTATCTTAGCCCAAATGTAAAGACCTGGATTTTTCCATTTATTTTTTTTAAATTATATTGAATTTTTAGGAGTCCTTGAAAATTGATGGTGCGTGATTCCGTGGCCTGGTGTTCCCAGAATGAATTTCTGAACTTTTTTTTGGTATGTTCAGTAAACCCGCAAGTGGAATTTTGTAAATTTTGAACCAGTGTTTGGAATTGAAATATGAGGATACTTTTGAACTCTTGGTGTAGATATTCTCTTAAGGAGACCTTCACCTCGACCGCAGTAGTTCAAGGGTGAATGTTAGTTTTTGGACTTTTCGTGGGAGAAAATAAAATAAACATGCTTTATTTTATTTTATTTTTTAAATTTAAACATCCCATTTGAAACATGAATTTGGGGACCACATGAGGGTGGTTAGGCATTTAATGTAGGGAATTAAAATCACAGTTACACAAAATGTGTAACCACGTTACACCTTAATTAATAGGATTTATTAATTCGGGATTAATGAATCAACTTTAAACTCTTGGCTTTCTCCAAATTAAATGTGCCATTTAATTTAATTAATTTAAAAACATTAATTAAGTTATTGCTTAAGATTATATAATTTGGAACCTCGCCTCTCGTGAGAAAAGGAGATTGGAAAAGGAGGGGAGATATTTGGAGAGTTGGAAAGATCTTTATCCAACAAAGGAGATCCTCCAATGAAGAATGACTTCTGGAATCGAAGAACGAGGAACCGACCTTGGAGAATCTTGCGGGGGTGACGAACGCCGACGTCAATCTTCAACTACTTCATCTTCTTCCTCAAACCACCTCCATTAGAAAAATGAGGTAGGGGTTGTTTTTAATATGATTGAATTTATTTATCGATTCTTCATATTATGGTTTCACAATGATGATGGCCAAACTAACATGGCCATCATCCCATCCATATACATTGCCTCTTATCTTCTGATTCTCCACGGGTTCTTCATGCGTTCTTCAACACCAAATATTTAATGATTATAGAAATGAAATATTTTGTTGAACGTGACATATGGACATGAATCCCTCAACCCAAGGATAGTGAATATGCGGTCGTTTTATTTTTTGGGCTTGGAACGAAGCTGAAATGGCTCGCGGAAGAAGGTGGTGGCCAGCACCCGGCCGACCGTGAGTAAGGAAGGGTGGCGCGCATCCACACCCACGAATGATGAGGAAGTCACATCCTGTTGTCCACAGTGGATAGTGCCTCTGTGTGATGCAGCAAACCCATGGTGGGGTGCACCTCTCTGTTACATGGAATACCCACGGTACTTGACAGGAGGAGTACCTCAGCAGGCCATGAGGGGGAGCGCCTCTATGTCACACGGCAGACCCACAGTGGGGTGTGCCTATGTGTGACGTGACAGACCCACGATACTCGATAGGGGGAGTTTCTTAGCTGTCCAAGGTTAGTGGGAATCACCTATGTGTGATGCGGTAGGCCCACTTACTCCATAGAGGAGGAGTTCTCTAGTAGATGAGGTGTTCAACGTTGTGACTAGGGATGTTACTTTTTATTATCCCTAGAGAATCTTCTGGCTAGAAGTTAGATTTCATAGTGATCCTATGTGGGTCAGCATCGTAATCCCATTTCTCATAGTTGTATACCTAGTTTGAGCTAAGTCTTAAATCTTCATGGTGTACCGGTGTGGTAAATTATGTTCATGGTGTACCTGTGTGGTACTTTATCTTCATGGTGATACATGTGTGGTACTCCTACCTTCATGGTATTACCTGTGTTGTACTCCTACCTTCATGGTATTACCTGTGTGGTATTCTTCCCTCCTGTGTGAGGTGGGTATATTCTGATAACATAGGTATATGTATGGGAATATACCTAAGTAGGGTTTAATGTTTTCTCTATGTTTTTTGGTTTATCATTTGTGGATTTGGGAGACCTTCGGGGGTCTCGGGTTCTCTACTGAGTATTGTTATACTCACCCCTGCACGGGCTATGCCCGTACCTTGTTGTGTCTGGTGAAGATAACGGACAACGTTGACTGAGGATGAGGGTACCTAGACTGGATACTGCTCAGAGGTGGACCTTTGATGAGGTGATCCACAGAGACGATCGTCTGAGAGCTGTACCTACCCTTCAGGTAGGATCCTTGGCGGGTGTTCACAGGATCTATAGTCAGTTTTACATGTACTTTCCACTTTTTCTTGTACTTTCTAGTTGGGATTTTATTTTGGCCCCTTTACTTTCTGTATACACCCTGTTTACTATATAGTTTATTGTGTTCTTGTATCTGGTTGTGTTCTTGGTTTGTGTGAGTTTAGATTTTATAAAGTCAATGCCTTCCCATTTTAGGGAATACACCTTTCAGTGCTTGTCACCATCCCCTGGCCTATGGAAGGTGGTCTTGGGGTAGTCACGGAACGGGCCCCGGGGGATGGTTCGTGACACCAAAGACCTCAAGAAAGGAAGGCCTCATCCCCCAACTAATAGCATCAATGCTTTCATCTAATGGCTTCTCACCATCCATGTGGCTTTCTACAAAAAACACCCCCAACACAATTACCTAATCCTCACTACCCGGGGAATCTACCCATGTGAGTGGTCAAAATGCATAATCATTAAGTCAACATGTGTTCACATGACTCCAACCGGTGCTTTGGCCATCACAGGTGAGCGACAATGAAAACTTTAGTACCAAAACCACACCAACCGACACATCGTGCCCCTACGACCATGTCAATCAAATACGATGGATTTTTCATCCAATATCATGAGACATTTCCTCAAACTGCTGACCTTCATGCCTCAAACCAACAACCATGATGCCCAACCGGTGATCAAAATCACTTATGAAAAATTCAGGTCTCGCACAACCTAGTGATTACATCCCCTCAAAACAGATGTCCACGCCGTCTCAATCCTCTGGTTGAGCCCGTCCTAATACCATGGATCTCATCCCATGTAATTCAATTGTTTCATATATATATATATATATATATACATATATATAACAATTAACTTTATATAATAAATTCAATTTAAATAAATAAACACACCCCATCCTGACTACCTAGGAGTTCAGCAGCCTCTAACCCAGCTATGCACAGGAAATAAGGTTTGGTAATGCCCAATGGAATCCCATAAGGTCATACAAGTAATTTAGAATCAAGAACTAAATTTAATGGGGTCTCTATAAACTACTCAAATAGAACTCTAGAATTTGTGCCATTGAAACAATAGTGAAAACATGAAGAAAGGTATACACCACCTACCATGGAGTTGTAGATGTAGGAACGTCTAGTATTTTCCACTAACTCTGACCAATTTGGAATAAATTTCCATTTCTATTGAATTCCTTGAAAATAGGGAAAAGCATCTCAAATATATTTAGCATTTTATGAGGTAATAGTAAAGGATAAGAGAAGAATGGGTGAGGAGATCCTTGTCGATACAGTTCCAATGCAACTGACGATGGATGAATTAGAGTTTGGACGAAGGGATTTGATCAATCCATAATGTAGAGGGGTGAGGATTTATCCACTTATATGAAAAACCCATGAAGGATGTAGGAATTGAAAAAATAAGGGGAAAAGGAAAATATAAGAGAGGGGAAGAGCAAATTTTCACACATTTTTATGGTTGCATGGTGAGAACACACAGTTTTCCAAGCCATGCTCAAACTGTGTGTGCTACAGTGCAATGGTGCTGCCTAAGTGGCACTACCCATATGGATTGCACACAGTTTTCCCTAACAGTGAACAAGTTGTGCAAAAGCCCTCTAAAACTGTAGAGCTTCACACACATCTACACACCAAAACTCAAAGATTTTTCCAAACCATGCAATAGTACAAAATTTGGTTGCATGGTTTTCTAGGAGAGGCCACACGGTTTACCCAAACCGTGTGCCTTAAAATGTAGCTTCCAAAATAGGTCCTTTGGGACTCCAATGAACCTAAAACCCATTCAAACACCCTAGGAATTATTTAAAAGTCTAAAACCATCCAAAAAATTTATTAGGATGGATAAAATCTCAAAATTAGGTTCTGACGATTGAAAAAGAAATTAGAATTACAACCACTTAAAAAATTAAAAAAGGGAAAGGTTTTTGAGAAAATCTAAAAACACTAGATGTTAAAATATCCCTAGCTTAACATAGCTCATCCATAAGCTATAAAACATTAAACTGAGATTGAACCAAATGTATACAACTCATTATAATTAACCCTGACTACCTTGGTCTAAAGGTCATAGGTCAACCGCCTCAAGCTGGCTCCCCACCTTAGGAGTGACCTTCCCCAGTATCATCCCAACCCAAATCTCAACAAATTGAGGGTCCCTTGACCATCCCAGGACTGAAATTTCCTATAATAATGCATATTCACTCTTGAACCTCATCGGGTTCTCCTGTGTCATCTCCAAAACCCTTCATAATTTCACACCACAATTGTGCCCACCTCATGCCCATGTCACGTGTGGAACCAATGAGTTCATACATCTCAACAAATGCTCAAAAGACTTGGTACCTCACACCTCAATCTAGTTCCACAACACAATTATGCCTAGACACCAATGCACCTCATGTAATCTGCATTTCTTCATGCCCCGATGTAAAAGGACCTCACAATTCTGGCATCCAATGATTCTCGTGTATAAAAACTAGTACCATTAACCTCATATATATATATATATATATAATTTACCCAAGCCGGTGAAAACCCACTAACTATTGTCTCATCATTCCACACATATAACTTGTGCACCTTGTTCACAAAAAGTAGATAAGCCTAAAAATTCCATGCCAAAAAATTCCATCATATACATGCCCGTGACGTACCTCTAACCATAGTTGTCTCACCATCTTGCTCATCACTTGGTATATACATAGCTTTTACCTAGACTGACTCTTGAATACTTTATGTATAGACTCTCTATGGTTATTCTCCAATAACTAGTGACAAACCCCACTGCTATGTCCCACTATCTCTTACACGACCGTAGCGTGCAACTGAAACTCGTCTAAAATCACTTGGTATTGCGCCCAATCCAATATTAGAAACCTGAATCTACCTTAATCCATGATTTCCAGCTCCTATATAATGATCCTTATAGAACCTCTATATATTCTTGAATTTTCCACATGCCCATTACACCTTTGGAGGTTGCTCGCATAGAATCCATAAATGTCTCGGATATTAACACTAGAAACACATAGTCAAAGACCCACTCTGAGGTGGTCTACACGAGTATCTATCCTAAATGAACTACTGAAACTCATCCTCGTCTCTATTCCTACTATGTAAAGAATATCCACTAAAGTCACCTGACTCCATCACCCATCTCGAGTATGATTAGTCCATCATGTTTACCATAGATATGAGCATCTGGTTCACTACCTTTGAGAATGAGGCCAACCTGAATATGTTTACCTAAAGCCAAATGGTGTGTCATAACCCATCCTTAAAATGACTCTCCCATGAGGTGTCTTCACTAACCATGTCGAGTATAGAGCGATACAATTTAATGAAATTCACTTCATAGTCTATGAAGGACATGACACCCTACTGAAAGATCATGAACTCCAAAGCTCTCTCTTACCTTAGTGATTTCGAGAATCATGCTCAAACAACCTAGCCTCAAATTCCTTCTAGCCTAGTACCTCATGTATTCATACCTAATCCTTCATTTCCCACCAATGCTTACCTAAACCTTTGAGCATGTAGGATTCCAATTTCACCCTCTACCATGGAGGCATCACTAGCTGCTTGAAAATCATCTTCATAGCCTCAATCCATTTCTCATCCACCTGTAGACCACCCTTACCAAGAAAATGTGTCTAATACTATGACTGAAACTCCTAACTAAGTTATTTCATTAAAGGATCTTCTCCTTTATCTCCCCTTTTGATACCCTGGATCACATGTATCAGGCTCACTCTAAGCTACTCATTCAACCGAATTCCAAAATCTATCATGTATGGAGGCAACCCTACCTGCACTAGATCATGTACTTGAGCTTGAGCATGTATCTACTATACATAACCCTTAGGGGTCCCAACCTGCTCTTCCTCCTACAATTCATATTTTTCAAGTACATCAATCATGGTGGAAATCAAATAAACTATCAAATGATCAAAATAGAATACCAATTCCCACCCATGGTAACTTGGTATGTCCCTTGTACATGGGGTTGTAGAAACCCAATAATGAGCTATGAATCCAATTATGACCATATAAAAATCTTCAATCTACCATAGAACATATATTAATACCATGAAAAAAGATAAAATAAACACCTTTGATACCATTTTTAGCTTCCCTAACCGGATTAGCCACACTAATATTGCTTTCGGTCCAAGTGCCACTAGCATTAGGCGACCCTCCTAGTATGCCAGAGGCTTCCAAAAAGAAGTAAGGGTGTAAATTAGTGATAGTGGGGATACTATACCCTTTTATTATGATAATTTAATGGTTTGAGTATATATATATATAACATGTAGCGGAAGAAAAGAAAATGCAGACTAAAAACCAGACCCGCCAAGGGCAGAATCGAAATCAATAATAAGAAATAGCATAAAAATATACAACATCAACTATTTAAATTAAGTAAATAATACAACATGTCACTTAAAACTACTAAAACAGATCATGTATACATATAAAGTCATACACTGCATTAAAAAAAGGGTCTCTAATGGCAGACCATAGTATATACATATAGTTATCATGCTGACACAATAAAATAAATTAAATTAAAACTCTAGCTGAGGTAGGAACCTCAAGGTCCCTTGACATCCATCTATTCCAACTCAGCTAGGATCCAGATCCAAATATGTTACCCTTACCTAAATGTAAAAGAATTAAATCTACACGCATCCCATGGGGGATATATGGGGTCTAAGAATGAGTCTCATAAGGGTACCACCCACGTGTGCATACCCAATATATATGTTCAAGTGGGTATGGATTATAATAAATTGTAAATCAGCACATGCATAAAGTAAACACATGCTTCTTTAGTTCTCATCACCCACTAGGAATCCATCACTTTCCTTGGCCAATGCTGGAATGCCTTAATAGAGAGGTTCTTGATTATGATCCCAAGGAAAGTATGAATATATAATTTCTTGGTGAACCCTTAGGTTCCACCTATAATCAAGTAACCCGGTACCAAGTGTTTATCGACACCATGTATCCAAAAAAAGTCACTAACATCCTAAAGGTATGCCCAAGAAAATAGAACCACAGTCCCCCAAAACCCTTCTTGAAATCACCCAATAGCTCGAAGCTCTACATCTAGAGGGACAATAACATATGTCTGCAAATAAAATCATTATTGGATCAAACCACAACGTCCCAAGGAACGATGATTCTCATCCTCTAAAATGATCTTATCCTAATGGCCTTAAGCATGGAAATCCTCATCCCCCAACTCAAAGCCTCAACACTTTCATCATATGGATCCTCACCATCCCCATGTAATTCTAGAGAAAGCACACCCCCCCCCCCTCTAACACAATTACCTAAACTGTCTATCGGGGGACTCTACCCATAAGATTGGTCAAAACCACCTCATCACTGAGTCAACTTGTTTGAAAGCAACTCCAATCGGCACTTTTTCCATCATGGGTGAGCGGTAATCGCCAATTTAGTACCTATGCCACACCAACTGGCACCTCATTTTCCTGTGACCATGTCTCTCAAATCTGATGGTCCTTCCATCCAATATCATGGTCCATGCCCTCAACCTGATAGCCTTTCTGCATCAAACCAATATCCATGATTCCCAAATGATTATCAACATCACTCATGGAAAATAAAGGCCTTTCCCAACCTGATGATTACATCACCTCAAAATATATTTCCATTCCACCTTAATCCTCATGTTGATCCCATCTTGATCACATGGATCTCATCTCTTGTAATTCAATTGTTTCATATAGATATAAACCAATTCAATTTAAATAATAAATTCAATTTAAATAAATAAATACACCTTATAATAACTACCCAAGTGGATGTCATCATCAAACCTAGCCTTATTCGAGAGAATAAGGTTTAGGAATTCCCAAAGGCCTTCCATAAGGTCAAACAATTAATTTAACATCAAGAACTCAATTTATTAGGGTCTCTCTCAACTACCCAAATGGAGTGCTAAAAGTAGAGGGAATGAAACAACCACAAAAACACAAATTATGGTATGAAACACCAACCTTGGATATGTAGACATAGGCACGTCCATTATTAGCCTCTAACTCTAACCGATTTAGAAGGAATCAATGTTTCCATTGAACACTGTGAAAATAGGGAAAAATAAATCAAATGGATTTAGTGCTCCATGAGTTAAGATAAAAGTAGAAAAGAATCATGGTTTATTAGATACTTACTAATAAGGTTACAATAAAACCAACAATAGATAAATCAGAGGTCAGATGAAGGGATTAGAGAGATCCCTAGTGGAGATGAGGGGGAGGTTTCTCCTCTACTATGAGCTACCTATGAAGGAAGATGTAAAGGAAAAGAAGAAGAAATAAAAAAATAATAGAGGGTAAATTCTAAAATTTTACACCTTTTTAAGGTCACGTGGTTATATTGTATGGTTTTCCAAACGGTGCAGAAGCTGTGTGTGCTACAGTGATAGGGTACTACCTAAGTGGCACTACCCATGAGGCGTGTGCATGGTTTGACCTAACCATGTGCAAGCCCCGTGAAATCCCTTTGAAAAAATCATAGAGATTCATGCACAATAATTCACCTCAATTTGTAAAGTTTTTCAAACCATGTGGTGGTATAAAATTGGGTTTCACTATTTAATGGGAGAGACCACACGGTTTATCCAAACAGTGCGCCTTGTCCTGAAACTTCCAAAACAGAGTCTCTGGGCCTCTAATGTACCTGAACCCAATTAAAATACCCGAGGATTTCAATAAAAATCTAAAAACATCCACAAAAAAGATATTGGGTTGTAGAGAAACTCATAATTAGGTTAGGATGGTCGAAAAATAAATCGGCATACCCTCCAATTCCAAAAATTCAAAAAGGGATATGTTTTCCACCCGCTCTAAAAACCTGAGAAGTTACAAGGACCTATAGAGAAATAATTTAATGTTGTAATGAAACAAAACCTCTTAAGAATGATTACTTGGTAATATAATATGTTTATCAAGATATCTCAAATCAATATGGTTGTATACATTTGTCAGAAACCTATGTGCTCAATGTATATCTCTTTGAATTTTGGAAAAATTACTCACCCATGGAACACTATAGACATGAATTTATCTTGGAAGATCCATTACCATAAAAAGGCCTAAGATATCAAATTTTTTAATGTTACATGCAGGATAAATCCATTATCACATTATCCATTAATGAAATATTAGTCATGATGCACCAAACATATCTTACCTCACCAAAAGAATATGAATTCATAGTTTTCATCAATACATAAAATTACATGACTCGTGGTATTAATTAACGATAATATTAAATTTTAATGATTAATACATGTGTACACATATAGGAATATCCAATGACACATGTAAATGTAGATTTCCCATTGGCAGGTTCATTCTTATAATCTCTTTTACTGGAAATTACTAAGGTCACACACCATGAGAGTGTGCCTCAACATCCTATGAGTATCCAACCCTAATGTAATGTATCATATGTGTCCCATAAAATGATATCTTTTTACTATAGAACATATATTCAAGAATACTATCATAAAACCTCTTAATTCTTATCATATTAGGGAACTACTATAAATTTTCAATCATACATATATTCTTAGGACTTTATGACATACGTATATCATGCATAGGAATAATCATAAAGTGATAAAAAATTATAATTATAACATATAATCAATTACTTTGAATTTGGTTCTAGGGTATCAATTCTAACAATCATTATAATTCATTGGATGATTATCTATAAACCCCATATCAATTATTATCATCATTTTTTATATTTACCTTATTCTTATGGAGTCACTCATGACTTTCAGGGCGATTGGGATCCTAGATCTAGGATAGTTGGTCTCATTTATCCAAGTGTTGAGGTAATATCATGCCAGATTTTAGGTATTTTTCTTGAACTTATTGATCGATGTCTTAGTGGACCTATTCTAGTAGTAGTAAGTGGGTATTACAATATTTATCTAGATGATTTCTTGAGGTATCCAACCATGAGGGAAGTCAAGTTTTCTATAGACTTACTTCTAGGGATGAGGCCAATTTCCTTACCATAATATGGTATAGTACTCACTAAATTGAAATAATTAAATGTTTAAATTGACAATAATAAGGCTAAGGGATTTATTCATCCTAGAGTTTCACCTTTTTAATCACTAGTACATTACGAAAAGAAGTTGCATAGGATTATATGGATTTGTGTTGATTAAAGGACACTCAACTAGGTGATAGTTAATAATAAATTTCCCTTTCCTAGAATATATGACTTTTTTTATCTTTTTAAGGGTGATCAATTGTTTTCAAAAAATTGTTCTGGGATCGGGGTACTATCCTCTAGGGGTCTAAGAGGAATATATTTTTAATAAAGTGTTCCGGGGAAATCATAGGAATTAAAAGTGTTTCATTATTCCATTCTGCCCCAATAATTCTTATATGGTGTTTATGGATTTAATGAATTGAATCATATATTATTTTTTGGATTCATTCATGGATTCTTTTGTGGAAGATATCCTTGTTTATTCCATATCAGAATAGGATCATGCTGAGAATATAAATATCATCATTGGTGTATTGAAAGATAATTGTATGTATAATAAGATATCCAAATTTTAATTTTTGATTCAAGAGTTTAAATTTCTAGGACATTTTATATCTGATAAGGGTGACTCAGTGGATCCGACATGATTCTGTCAGTGGTGTATTGGGAGCAGCAAGGAAATGTGTTCCAGAACCAGAGTTTCTTGTGACTAGATGGTTATTATATGCACTTTGTTTTGTAATTATCCAAGATGTAATCTCCAATGAAAGATTTAATCCATATGGGTGTGAATTTTATTTATAGTTATTAGTTTCAAATATCCTTTGAAGAGTTTATATCGATCTTCACTTCAGAACCATTCTTGATCCTTCCTGTGCTGAGTTTGTGATACGATATTTGTTGTGGTGCCTTAAGTACAAGTTTGGGTTGTGTTTTGATGTAGGTGATATAGGTAGTAGCATATGGACCATATAAATTACACACTTATGAGAAGAACTACCCCATTTAATATAGCGACCCATGATTCTAGATCCATTAAATTAATATTATCTTCAATGGATTCTGTCACACACAATAAAAAACTAAAACAAAATTGTGATATGTTTAGATCATTAAAACCTAGATGTTGAATTTTTATATATGAATAGGTGTAACTAGATGAAAAAATATATTAATATGTATGTATTTATTTATTTATTTATATATATGTTATTTAATACAAATTTACTTAATTCATTATAGTGTATAAGAATCTAACTTCTTATGTAATGTACTTTTTATTAAAATAAAACTAAGTAAATTAATATAAAATGATGATTCAAATAAATTATAAAATTGATTTATTAATTATACCTTTATTAGTGTTTTATATAAATTTATAATAAGAACAACTATTATTTCAAAAAAAAGTTATTTTCCTGTAAAAATAATTTCTCATTATAACTTAGTATTTTATATAATTTTTAAAATAGAGAAATATATAAAGTGAATTTGAAAAAATAAAATTCATTTTTGGATTTATAATTTCAATATTATTTTAAGATTAATTTTTGTGATTTTTCTAAAAATATTTATTTTTATGTGAATAGTGAAACATATTGATTTTACTAAGACTATCACTTTTATGATATTATTCCATGGATTTTTTTAAAAAAAATTCAATAAAAAATATATTATAAAAATCAAATAATTCTTTTAAAATAATATTTTTATATATAAATCATTTATAACATCATATAAAATTTTGGTGATGTTTTAACGAAAACAGTTTTTTATTTTTTTGTTTTAACAGAATATTCACATGGTGATATTAGGTTTTAAAATTAAATTAATTTATTTAAATATTATTTTAATAATAACAAAAAAAATTAATTTTAATATATTAAATAACATTTATAATTTTATCCTATACATAAATCTTGTTCTTAAAATTCATTTTTTTTCTAAAAACAGGTTTCTACCTGTTATAAGCGATAATACTAAAATAAATTTCTATAAATCTAAAAAACTTATTCTATAAATTTTTTTAATTATTTAAAATTATAATTTTAAAATTATAAAAAACTATTCAATTTTAATTTTTTTTGTTAAAATTAGTTACCAAGGATGGAAGTGGAGTTACCCCAGTAAGGTTAAATTAGGGTAAAAGTGGTTTAACATGGTGAAAAAGGATAAAACATGTGAATAACATGTTTGATATTTGATATTTAAGGGGTTATCAGCCTTATATATTTTCCCCAAATAATTATTTTCCATTTTTGTATACCTTTTCCTTTAATAATGGAGTGATATTGTCGAAAAATAATGAATTTTTTCAAAAGTTCCATTTTCTTCACTTTTAGAAGGAGTGAACCCACAACCAATTTATAAACCAATTAAAAAGCCTTTTATCAACCAAAAACGTGTCTTGGTATCTAATAAACACCCTCTAAAATACTTTTAATCCATGTTCTCACCAAAAGACCAAGCTAGGGTGCCTTAATGAGTTACCCAAGGGAAAATTTCCAAGGTAGAGGTAATACTCCCAACCCAATTTATCTAGAAATTTTCTTATTCTACACCCATAAAATCAAATATATCCATGAATGAATGATAAAAGATTATTTTTACTATTCTTAGGTGTTATTATACTAATGGGGTATCTATTTTATACGTTCATCGAAAATCATTAAGAAAAAGGAGAATTTCATCATGTGTGTGGGAGGACTACCATATACATGAATGACATGTTAAATTTTCCATCTCATCCTTAAATGTTAGGTTGAAAAGGTTGAATTAGTTAACTAGTATTATATTTTTCATATCATTAATATTATTTAATAATAATATTGGGTGACCAATATGTGTGATTTATAAGAAACTAACGTAGTAACTTTAACAACATTAAAAGGACTCATCAAGGGGAATTTCTTAATTTGGATCTATTTTGGGATAACCTATGAAACCATATAAGAATTTTTTTAATTTAATAATATATTATCTAAACCTGAAAAATAATTTAGATCATAAAATTATTTTTAAACACCTTTTAACATGGTAAAAAAACTACAACTGTTATAAAGAAATTAACCGAAAAACATTAAGTAACTAATATAAGAAAAAACTATGGTGAAAATATGTCACAAAATATAGTATATATTCTTTATAAAATTAGATATATATGAATAATTTTATTGTTAATATATATAATTAACTTAATTAAATTATTCATGAAGTTAAGTGAAACGGTATAACACTTTCAGACCCAAGGTAAGAGTTTCATCTCAAAATTTCTTTCATTGAGACATATTTTATTTATACAAATAATTTATTTTAAATGTTTTTTATTATAATAATTAGAAAATTTAAATAATTTATTATCTTTATTCATGGTATTTTAACTTCCACTTCAATATTTCACTCTTTAATGGGGTTTTCTTAAGAATATATCTTAATTCATAAGGGTTATATCTCAATCACCCATCATTGAGGAATACTTTCATATTATGCACCAATCTTCCTTTTTATGATGTATTTACTTCCCCCGTGACTTATAATATCATAAATTATTTTTTGTCTTGTAAACATAACAATCAATCATTCTCCTACTTACCATGGGATACAATCTATATCTTAACTAAAATATTTGGGTATTACATAAATCAATGTGATTTTTGAGTTATAAGGTTCCTCCTTGAATTTCATTTTTTATTTTATAAGGTATATACTATTTATATATTGGAATATAATTTTTATTAAAATATTAATTATTTGTGAGTTCTAATTCTTTTTGAAAATGCAACTACGTTATGAATAATTCTCATCAATTTAAATGAAGATTTCCCCTCCTTATCCATAATTTCCCTTCCTGCCAGTGTTCCCCAATTTAATTAGAAACCTCATTATGTATTATCTCATGTTAACATACTATTTAAAATCTAATATTTTCAAAATAAATTTTCATTATCTTATTTTATGATTTTAAATTTCAACAATCTATTTTAAACCATAAAAAGTGATCTTTTTCTCCTCCTTCATGACTTGTCAATTACCCTTTATTTTATTTATAATCCCATTTTATGGCATATTATTTACATGAATCTCTTATATTTTTTTTATATTACCCTTAAATATATACGAAGTTGAATATTCTTTTCATTTCTATAGATATACATGTTTTTAGTCTCCTTCAAAATTCCAACTTTAAGTAAACTGGATTTAAGGGAACTTTCCTATTTCTTATCTAATGTCAAGAATCACCCCCATAAAATGTTTTTAAAATATTTATATATTCTAAAAAACTATATTTATATTACGTATAACCCTCTTGATTCAATTCTAGTTTTAAGTAAAATAATTTGGTTGTTCCTAATTTAAAATGATCCTTTAATTATTTCATAATGTTTCACCTAAGTGGATCAAATTCATTCTTTCTTCACTGAATATTTCTCATGAATTTTATAAATAGGAACTCTATGTTTTGGAAATATGTCCCTTTTGAAATTATGAAAGTTTAAAATGATTTATTTACTTGAGAATCTATATGACATATCATTCCATCATATCATATGAAAATATTGTGAAATGCACTTTCTTATTCCGGGTTATGTCATGCTTATGATTTATATATAGATTCCATTCATCTTGTGGAACACATACGCATGTACAAATTATAATGTAATGGTTGGGCCTATCATAACTAACCAATTCATTTGTTAATTTTAATGTCTCATGATATAGTTTGTATGGTTCACGATTAGTTAGGCTAAGCTTACTATGTTATGATGGCAGTTAGCCTAAGCAAACAATGATAATAAGGCCGATTAGACTATGTTATGTTATCTTGGTGGTTAGTCTTTAAATATGAGTATGGTGTAATTTTTTATGATGTTTCCACTATTGTATGATCACGTTATATTTTTATTGGATTTTCTTATGTCGTGTTTCCATGATTTAGATAATTCTATTTATGATATAATTTTTTTTCTTGACTCTCATGTGGTCCTTTATTACCACAATTATTTACTCACTATAATTTATAGATCACCCTTTTCAACATGTACTTTACCCATGGTATCCTATGAGGTTTTATAATATATATAGGAGTTAGGAACACTATGTGGAATGTTAAATAAAGATTTTATTTTTATGTTTAAGATGATGTATTTATGTATCTAATATTCCAAAGACATTTTACCTCTATATCCTTGTGTTTTATTATTGGGAAAGTAAATATCAATCAATGAATTAAATTGTGTTTATGTCATGGGTCACCATAGTAGGTATAATAGAAATATCTTGTTTTTTTGGAGATTTTGATGATAGAACCACAATGAAAACCCTAGGGATAAGTTTAAGGGATAAGCATAATTATAGGATAATATTATTATGTCTGGGTAAATTTATGTTTGTGTGGTTTTATTATTAAATCTATCCCTATCTAGATACTAGAAAGTGGATGTAGGCTCTATCATATTTTTAGATAGGGTTAATAACATCAAAGAGGTATTTTTGTTTGTTAACATAATCGTGACCCGGTTCATGAAAAGGACATCTAACTGGACACCTAGCTAAACACTCCTGGGGATATGTTTTGGTCAATCACATTCTATTTATAAACCACTATGAAGGATTTATTTCCTAATTACATTAAGGTATTGGGTTAATAAGTTTGAGATATCATAACTTAAAGTAACTTTTATAGAACCCAAAGTGTTATAGGATTAACAAAGTCTGAAATAGTTTAAATGCAAGTATCATTGGATGAAATGAAGGATTCATTGGAGAATAAATATTAGGATTTCACCTTCATTTTCATATAAATTAATTAATCTGTATTTTATCATAACCATTTTGGTTTTATTATTTGGTATAAAATGATCAGGTGGATAAATTTGAGAAATTTTTATCTCCAAATATCCAACAAGTCTTATAACAGAATAAGGGAGAATATTTAAATGGTTGATAATCTTATAAAATTCCTTTTCTGATAAAAATGTGGATTTTCTAGTCTTACCTAAGGTAGTGAGGTTGATACCATAACATAAATTAATTTTTTATAATCATAGATATTTTAATTAGTGAGTGACTTATTAATGTTACTTTGACATATTCTTAATGTATAAGGGTTATGTGAAATGTCTAAATATTTTTCATCGGTAGTTCTTGTTAAATCATTTTGAAACATATATTAAATGGAATTAATAGCATTGTAAAGTTATTTTATAACAAGGTTATATTTTTTTTTGATAACTATTGATAACACATGACTAAGGTATGGATAACTCTTAATATTAACAAAATCTTGATGGTAAGGTAATAAAGGGTTGATTAATTTTGGTAAATTTGAGTTAGAAAGTATTTATATCCTTGTAATTGATTATTGGAAAAAGTAAACCATTATGTTTTTAGTGAAATTTACCTCATGTTTTGGGATTATGATATATATAGAATAGTGAGTGGCATTTTGAACTATTGGTTAATTACATTTAAGGATTAAATATACAATTAATTTTTAGTAACAATATGTTATTTCACTATTTTTTAATTATTTGGATACTTAGGTTGATTTAGGAATTATATACACTTGATAATATGTTATTAGGGTATAAAAAATCAATGTCATTTGGGTAAAGATAAGTTTAATGATCTATCTTAAGATAGTATGGTAGATGTCACATTAGAAGTTATATCTAAAATAATAAATATGTTAAGAATAAAATAGTATACTTTCATCAGTGGGAAATAATTAAAATTTCTAGGATGAAATTTATTTAATGGTGTTAGAATGTAACATCCCAAGATTTTGGATCCATAAAATTAATATTATCTTCAGTATCTTGTGTCTCTTATAACACCAAAATAAATTAAATTTGTAATTTCTTTAGACCATTAAAACCTATTCTTTTAATTTTTATGTTTTAATTGGATTTATTGAATGAATAAATATATTAATATAAATATCTATACATATATAGGTTATTTTATGAAAATTTACATAATTCATTATTATGTTAAAGATTCTTCATTTTTATTCACAATGATTTATATTAAATGAAAACTAGGTATATTATTGTTAAATAATTATTTTAATATAATATTACATTGATTTATTAATTCTATATTTATTTTTGCTTAATATAAATTTAGAATAAGAACAACTGGTATTTTTGAAAAATTTATTTTCCTATAAATAATATTCTCATTAAATTTTTTAATTTTACTTTAATGTTAAAATATAAACTTATAGAAATATAATTTCAAAAAATAAAATAAAATTTTGATTTATAATTTCAATAATATTTTAAGATTATTTTTTTATTTCTCTAAAAATGTTGATTTTTTGGTGAATAGTGAAAGTTATTGATTTTAATAATAGTGTGAATTTTATGAAATCGGGCCACAAAAGTTTTAGAACCAATTTTTTAAATAAAAAAAATATAAATTAAAATAATATATTTTAAAATAATATTTTCATATATAAAACTCAAGATTAGTATCTTTTAAAATTTTGGTGATCTTTAACAAAAACTATTTTTCTTTTGTTTCATTGAAAAAAATTCCAATGGTGAAATTAGATTTTCAATTTAATTTAATTTTATATAAATATAAAATTAATAATTATAAAAAATTTAATTTAAATATAATTAATAAAATTGGTAATTTTATCCTGAATATAAATCTTATGCTTAAAATATACTATTTTTTCTAAAAAACGGGTATTTATGTGTTTTGTGTTTTAATATTGAAATTAATTTCTATAAATATTAGAGATTTTATTTTACAAAATAATTTAAATATTTATAATCATCATTATAAAATTATTAAATAAGGTAAATTTTAATTTTTTCCATAAAAATTAGTTTCTGAGGGTGAAAGTGGAGTTACCGCGGTAAGGGTAAATTAGTCTAAAAGTGGTTTAAAATATTCAAAATGGTTTCAACATGTTAAAAACATGTTTTATATTGGATTTTGGATGGATTTTCATACTTATATATTTACCCACACTGTTATTTTTAATTTTTCGTAGCCATTGTCCTTGAATAATGGAGTAAAATTATTGAGAAATAATGAGTTTTTACAAACGTGTATGTTTCATCACTTAAAAAAGAATACCACCTCCTGCCAATTTTTCATCCAATTAAAATGCCTTGGATTATCCATAAATTGGCCCTATTATATTTTAAAGACCATACATATTAATTTTAATCCTTGGTCTCACAAAAATTCCAATCTAATGATCCTTAAGGAGTCACTAAACAGAAAACTTTCAATGGATCTCAACCCAACTTCTCTAGGACATTTATTCTTGTACACCCCTCAAACAAACTCTATAATTGAAGTTATCAAAACAAAATAATTTTTAATATTATTATGTGTTGTTATACTAATGAAATATCCATTTTATACTTTCCTCTAGAATCATTAAGAAAATGGAAAATGTCGTCAGCTGTGTCTGTGGACTATCGCCTCCATGAAAAACATGTTCAATTTTTCACCACCACCTTAAATAGTAGGATTAAAAATGTTATTTAATTAAATAATATTATATATTTAATTCCATTAATATTATGGAATAATAACATTACACATTTTTTATGTTTCATTCATAAGAAACAATCGTAGTATCTTTAACCAACGTAAATGGACTTATGAAGGTACCTATCTTAATTTGGATCTATTTTGGAATAACCTTTGAAAATATATAAGTATTTTCCTAATTTAATAATATTAGAGCTTAACCTAACATATTTTTTAGATGATGAAGTAATTTTACATTTCCTTACACCATGGTTAACAAAATGAAAGTGTCACGAAGAAATTAATTGAACAACCTTGCACAACCGACATAAGTGAAGACGATTTTAAAAATAAGTACTAAAAGATAATATATAGACCTTATAAAATTAAATATAGGTGATTAATATTCATGTAAATATATTTAATTCACTTAATTTAATTGTTCATTAAGTTAAGTTCTACATCAGAATGCTTTCAGAAAAAATGTAAGTGTTTCATCTCAAAATTTCCTTCTTTGAGAAACATATTATTTTATGCACCTAATTTATTTTAAATGGTGTATATAATACAAATTTGACATTAAAAATCATTTATAACATTTATTCATGGTATTTTAACTTCAACATAAATCTTTCTTTTTCTTCAAAGGGTTTTGATTAGAATGTATCTTAAGCCATAAGGGTTCCGTCTGAATCACCCTTCATTAAGGCATGATTTGATATTATATACAACTCCTCATTTTAAGGGAGTGTCTAATTCCCCCATGACATATAATATTATAAATTATTTTTTAACTTTAGAACATAACTTCCATTCATGTTCTTCCCTATTGTGGCCATTTAATGATATCTTCCCAAAAATATGTGGGTATTTTATAATTCAACCTGATTTCTTGAGTTATAATGTTTCTCCTAGGATTTTATATTTCATTTAATATGGTACATACTATTTTTATAGTGGTATACCACTTTCGATTAAAATATTACTTAATAGGTAGTTATAATAATTTCTAAAAATGCAACTATGGTATGAATAATTATCATCCATTTAAATGATAGTTTCCCCTCTGTCTTCATAATTTCCCTTCCCACCAGTGTTCTCCTTTTTAATTGAAAACATAGTTAAGTGTTATATAATGTTAAAATCATATTTTATTAATAATTTTATCAAAAAAAAGTTTTATTATCTTATTTTACTCGGTGGTATTTCAAAAAATCTTTTCTAAAACATAAAAAATAGACCTTCTATACCTCCTTCACAACTTTCCATTTACACGTCCTCTTTATTTTTATCCCTTTTAATAACATATTATTATTATAATATATTATATTTATATATGTATTTACCTTAAATATATACCTATTTTAATTTCATTTTCATTACCAGGGTTACGCAAGTTTTTATTTCTCGTCGGAATTCCCAATTTTAAGTAAACCATGTTTAAGGGAACTTTATTATTTCTTCTCTCATGTCGAGAATCACACCCATAAAATGTTTAAAACATTTTATAAATTCTAAAAATCATAATTAATTTATGTATAACAATATTTGATCAATTCTAGTTTTGAAGAAAATAATATGCTTCTTCATTATTTAAAAATATCCTTTACTTATGTGATAAAGTTTCAGCCAAGTGGATCACTTTCATTCTTTCTTTACTGGATCCTTCACATGAATTTTATACATTATAAAACTATTATCAAGAAATATGTATATTTTTAAATTATAAAAATTCAAATTGATTAATTTTATTATTTTATTGGTAATCTATGTGCAAATCCTTCGATTATGTCTTGAGATATGGTTGTGAAACCCACTTTCTTATCCTGGGTTATATTGTGTTTATAATTTATGTATGGATTACTTTCCTATTATTTAACACATATGAATTTACATATTATGATGTTATGGTTGGGTCTATTATATCCATCCAATGCATTGGGTAATGTTATTGTCTCATGAGATACCTCATATAGTGCACAGAAGGTTATCCTAAGAACATTATGTTATAATAGTGGTTAGCCTAATTACACAATGTTATTTTGGTGTTTAGCCTTATTATATGTTTATTATGATGGTATTTAGACTATTTATATTATATTGCTGTATGTACATGAAATATTATTATGATGTTTCCACATTTTTATGATCCTAAGATCTTTTTATTTCACTTCTTTATAGCATATTTTTGTAGTTCTGCTCATTATTTCTATGATATCATGTTATTTACTCTTGAATCTCATATTATGTTATATTACCTTGATTTTTCTCTTACCAAGATTTCTATATCAACCATTACCTAATGTATTTTCCCTAGGGTATCCTATGAAGTTTTAGAATATATATGGGAATTAGGATCATTATGTGGAGTTTTAAATAAATATGTTGTTTTGACATTTAATATGATGTATTTATTTATCTAATCTTACAAATAAACTATACCTATAGTTACTTATCTTTTATTACTGGGAAAATATATATTAATTTGTGAATTAATTTTTGTTTAAGGATTGATTCATTATAATCCTGGTCTTGAGATAGAGGTAGTGATGCATTCTCATAAGAATTGGCATAACTACCACTTTAGGGAGTGGTTGATAATGTATTTAGACCAAAAGATTATAAATTATATCTTCACTAACAGGTATATAAACATAAAAAAGAGATTTAGGGTGGATTAAATTTAGACCTTTTATTTTTATATTTCAAACACCCTTGGAATAGGGAATGTGGTCGAAGATACATTGACCAGAAAATCTCTAACTCGAGAAATGAAAGAATCGGTGGAAGAGTGGTGCTTGATGGGATTGTTTGTTTACATGTGCATGGATGAAGATACAGATGGAAGATTGGTATTCTTAGATTTTAATTATGATGGATCAGCAATGTTTGATCATATTCGAATTGGATAGGTGGAGGATATGAAGTGTTAGTGCTTTATCATAAATCTTTACAGTGGGGAGGCCTCAGGTGAGTTGTCTCTAACTCCCGATGGTGTTTTTTGTTGAGTCAATATGGTTTTTCTTATGACTTTTTCTATTCCTTCTTGTTTTGAAAATCACAAACACCCTATACTTAAGAAAATCTACATTTTACTTATATAAGGAAAATTTCCTTCTCAAAGGAATTTACCCCTACCATTTTTTCATTGTTCATATAAATATTTTTCTTAAGTATAAAAGTAGGATTCATATTAAAAACCTCAGAATCATATAATACTTAGATATAAAGCATTCTGTTCTAGGATCTGAATTATGGATATGAACTGTAATGAAGTTCCACTTAGAATTATGGATATGAACTATAATAAAGTTCCACTCCGAATTCTAGATATGAATTGTAAGGAAGTTCCACTCCGAATTCTGGATATGAACTGTAATGAAGTTCCATTCCGAATTCTGGATACGAACACTAATAAAGTTCCACTCTGAAGTTTTACTAGTTCGACTCCGAACTTCTATGATTTCGACTCCGAACTTTTACTAGTTCGACTCCGAACATTTTTGAGTTCGAATCCAAACTTTTTCTAGTTCGACTCTGAACTTGTACAAGTTTAACTCTGAACTTATACAAGTTTGACTCCGAACTCTTTAATTCATATTCCGAATTCTAGTGAAACCAGACTCCGAATTTACTTAGAAATTCAGACTCTGGATTTCTACAGAATTCAGGTTCTGAATTCCTATAAAGTTTAATCTGAATATCCTTTTATTTTAGACTCTGAATTCCTTTTTTGTTAGACTCTGAAATTTTATTTACTTACATTATGAATTTCAGTTTTTCTTATGCTTATACTCGTTTCATTATAAAATTATGTCGTTCCTTCAGTTACACATTTTTTGTTATAAAATGATGTTTTCCATTCTGTTTCTAACTAAACATTGGTTGAGTGACACGTGTGCAGGTCCATCCAAAATTTAAGGAAAATATGACCATTGGAGGAGGGAGCTGACTATTCCAACCAAGCCTATAAATAGGAGCTCATTTTAAAGAGCTCAATACTGATGTTGATCAATCAAGAGACCACACGTTGTTAAGGTGATTTCTAGAGAGAGAAGCTTTTCATGCCTTGTGTGTACTGAACTTCTCATTCAGATTGCTTCGTGCGACTCTGAATGTTGGTGATTACATTCGAGGGATTCCGAGGATAGGAAGACAGAGGTGCCGACTACCTTGAAGTTCGAGGGATTCCTTACTGAGGAAGATCGAGGTTCCAACTACCTTGAAGTTGAGGTCTTGCGGGGATAGCAAGACAGAGACTCTGATCTTCTTATCGAGGGCTTACCCGGGTGTGGGTAAGACAGACTTTCATGAAAGTATAAATCAAGGGACCATTATCCAAGGTTGTTGGATACCCTTCTCTTTGGGTTAAAAGATTTATATCTTGTTACTTGTTTTCATTACAAGTTTTTCCGCTGCATTGTGTATTGTAAGGAAAGTATAATCTTCTTATATTTCCTTACACTTGTACTCTGACTTATTTAGATTCTATAAGCTTTAAGTTAGAATCACATATTGTAAACTTTGGTTAAGTTTCATTTTCTGGATCCATATTTCCAGAACCAGTTTTTTAGAATCACTTTCCAGATTCAAGCAAGTGTATAGAACTTGAAGTTTGTAACTTCATACTTTGTTCCAATCTTTCATTGGTGTTAGAGGAATTGTGAATTTTCTTAGCTTAACATTGTTAAACATAGATCTTTCCTAGTTTAAGGAAACTTTTAAAGTGTACAATTCACCCCCTCCCCCTTGTATATTGAGCGTCTACATCATTATTTGGATCCTAAAATTGGAATCAGGGGAGGTCACTGAAATACTTATACTCACATATAATTTTTTCTTGCTCAGCTTTTCATTGTTCTATATTTTCCTTTCTTAGTAATATTCTCCTTGAATCCAAACTTTTGTTATTAATAAGTTTTTTTGTAGAAAGTTTTTTTAAGAAGATGGGAATGAACGTTGGTTCTATCAACAACATAAATCCTACTAGACTACCGATCTTCGATGGTAATGATTATGAATATTAAAGAGATCGAATGAAGACTTTCGTTATCAATACTGCAGTAGAAAATTTTGTTATGCTTACTGGAGGTTGTCAAATTCCTGATAAGGAAGTGGGTGCTTTCACTAACCAAGTGAATAATGATTATCAATTAAACTATAAGGTACGCAATAATTCACTATATTCAATGACTAGGAATATATATATCTAAATTTCTTCTTGGGAAGCAGCTAACTGTATATAGAAGAAACTCGAAGTTACACATTTTGGTATATCTAATGTGATTGAGACTAGAAGAACTATGCTTAGATCTGAGTATCATGGTTTTAATTTTCCTTATGAAGAACTTGTAAGAAAAGTGCAACAAAGATTGATGACTATCGTGAATATCATACAATCTATGGGAGAGAATAGTCTAGATGATGAAGCTCTTGTTGACAAGATCATTGATATTATGCCCAATGAGTGGGAATCAAAGAGAACAGTTATTGATGAGAACAGGAAGGTTACTCAAATTTCCTTAGATGAGCTGTTTCGAACTCTTCTCCAACATGAAACAAGGATGAAGAGAGATGATGACAACATCAAAAAGAAGAATGGGAATGGTACTGTTGCTTTTACTACAACATCAAACCATATGAAATCCAAGACTCCTGAGAGAGTTACTAGATCCAAGTCTAAGAAGGTTACTATCCAATCCGAATCTTGTGAGAGTGAAGTCTCAGAGAACGAGTTAGAAAATCATTCTCGAAGAATGAACAAGATAGTTGGTCAAAGAAATTTCCAATCCAAGTATAAGAAGAAGGAAATGAAAGATAAGAAAGATTTAGAGGTCACATGCTATGAATTCAAGAGAAGTGGACACATACGACCTGATTTCCCTATACTTAAAAAGAAATAAGGAAAAGAGATGCATTCTAAAAGGAACAGGAAGAAGTTTTACAAAGCTAAAGATAAGAAAAGTCTGAAAGCCAATTCTACTTGGAGTGATAGCTGTGGAGACTCTTTAGAAAGTGAATCCTCATAATATGATTCCTCAGATCAGAAGAATATGGGATTAATTACGAATAATTCTTTTCCACATACATGTCTTATGGCCAAGGTACGCTCTGCTGAGGCTTTAACAAATTTATCTCTTGATAAGAATTACTATTCTGAAAATAGTACTTCTAATGAAGATACTTCATCCTTAGAAAATGAAGAACCATCATATGAAGAAGTATCTAGATTTTCCAAGTTACTTGAAGCAAAAAATTGTAAAATTTCTAAAAAATTAGACAAGGAAAATACTAGGAAAGAAATTCTTACAAAAGAGATTTCAGATCTCTCTTCAGATCTTAAAGATAAATAATAGCTTTTAGAAAAACATTCTAAAGACCTTGAGAAAGAGAATTATGATAAGGAAGACTTTCTAAAGATCTTAAGAAAGATTTTTCAAAAATGAAATTTTTTTAGGAAAAATCTAACTCTAAGGAAATGATTCTTGAGGATAAAAATTCAGTCATTAGACTGAAATCCGAAATTTTTTCTCTTAAGAAGCTTCTTGAAAAATTTACCTCTGGGAAGGAAAATTTTGATAAGATGTATTCTCAAATTAAACCTCATGGAAACACTACTCGAGTAGGTTATACTCACCAAAAACTGATTTTCAAAAACAAATATTTTGTTCCTTCTAAAGCCCCTTTTTGCACTAAGTGTCAAAGTGGTTGGCATTTGAAGAAAAAAAATTCTTTGAATAGAGGTCAATATCTTGGGTTTCATAAAGCATATTTTTCCAAAAAAATGTGGATACCCAAAATTTTGTTATCTAAAAATTCCAGATCCAAGAAAGTATGGATTCCGAAAACCTAACTTTTTCTTATGTTATGGAAGATAAAGGAAGTACCAATAGCAATACTTGGTACATGTATAGTGGATGTTCCCGGCATATTACTGGTAACAAAAGTTATTTTGAAAAGATTATCAAGAAGAAAGGAGGAAAAGTAACTTTCGGAGATAATTCTGAAGGATAAATTCTTGGTATAGGTAATATTGTTCTTCTTGGTAAAACTTTGATTTCAAAAGTTTTGTTTGTTAAGGTTCTTAAGCACAACCTCATTAGCATAAGTCAATTATGTGATGAAGGATACCTTGTAAATTTTTGGAATGATAAGTGCTTAGTACACAATTCCAAGGAAGAGTTTATTCTCTCTGCCAAATAGGCAAGAGAATGTTTACACATTAAATGTAGAAGACCTTAGGATCCAAGATTTACCTTGCATAAGTGAAATTGAAGATCATTCTTGGTTATGTCATAGAATACTAGGTCAATGTAACCTAAGAAATTTATGTAAACTCTCTAAGAAGAAACTAGTTAAGGATCTACCGGAGCTTAGATTTGATTCTTCTAGTGTTTGTGATCCTTGTCAATATGGAAAGCAACATAAATCTATTTTTAAATCAATCAGTGAAGTCTCAACAACTGATGCATTACAGTTGGTGCACATGGATCTTTTTGGTCTAACACAAACTGGAAGCCTTGGTGGCAAATACTATGTGTTTTTTCTAGTTGACTATTATACTATATTTACATGGGTCAATTTTCTAGCAAAGAAGTCTGAAGCTTTTTCTTATTTCAAAAGTTTTAGAGCTCAAGTTGAAATGAGAAAAACCTTCCACTAAAAACTATTCATAGTGATCATGGAAAAGAATTTCAAAATTCTAATTTTGAAACTTTTTGTAGTAGAAAAGGTATTACTCAAAACTTTTTAGCACCTATAACTCCTCAAAAAATGGTGTAGTTGAAACAAGAAATAGAATTCTTCAAGAGATAACTAGAACCATGTTGAGTGAATATTCTATAGCTAGACATTTCTGGGATGAAGCTACAAGTACTTCTTGTTATACTATAAATCGAGTTTTGATTAGAATTTTTCTTAATAAAACTACTTATGAGTTATGGAGTGGTAGAAAACCTAGACTTTCCTACTTTAAGGTTTTTGGTTGCAAGCTATTCATCTTGAATACTAAAGATAATCTGCACAAATTCTCACCAAAATATGATAAAGGAATTTTCTTAGGATACTCCACAACTTCTAAGGCTTATAGAGTTTTCAACAAAAACACTTGTACTTTTGAAGAAACAGTGCATGTAAAATTTGATGAATCTGATCCTTTTGTTTTTTAACCATCACAACCTACATCTTCGGATGTGTTTTCAAAAACTGATTATCGACCTTTGTTAGAAGATCCTTCTGATAAGGAAAATGTTCAAGAAAATATTTCTGAAACACTTACCCCATAAGACTTTCTACCCTATGTTGATGAACAGGTTTTACAAAACCCAAGTCAGGTGTTTCTAAAGAATCATCCCAGTGATAGTATAATTGGTGATGTCAATCAACCTATAAGGACTAGAAGTTCCTTGAGGAATGAAGTAGAAAAACTAGCATTTATTTCCCAATTAGAACCAAAAATCACTGATGAAGCTTTAGGTGATGATGATTGGATCTAACCCATGCAAGATGAACTAAATGAATTCGAAAGGAATAAATTTTGGACCTTGGTTTAAAGACCTAAGGAAACTTATGTTATTGGAGTAAAGTGGGTCTTCATAAATAAGTGTGCTGAAAATGGAGTCATCATTAGAAATAAATTTATATTAGTTGCTAAAGGATATAATCAACAAGAGGGAATAGACCATGAAGAAACCTATGCTTCAGTATCTAGACTTGAATCTATTCATATCTTACTTGCCTTTGCAGCATTATTCAATTTTAAACTTTTTTAAATGGATGTGAAATGTGATTTTCCTAACATTTATGTTCAAGAGGAAGTTTTTGTTGAACAACCTCCTGGTTTTGAAGATACAAAACATCCTGATCAATTTTTCAGATATACTAAAGCTTTGTATGGCCTTAAACAATCCCCACGAGCTTGGTATGATAGACTTACAGAATTTTAGCTTCAAAATAACTATGTTAAGGGAAATACAGATCCAAAACTTTTTATAAAGAAAGATAATAAAAATGTTTTAGTTGTTCAAATTTATGTTGATGACATTATATTTGGTTTAAATCAACAATCTTTAACTGATTCCTTTGCAAGTCTAATGAAATCTGAGTTTGAAATGAGTATGATGGGTGAGTTAACATTTTTCCATGGTTTTCAAATTTCTCAAAAACCAGAAGGAACCTATATATATCAACATAAGTATATTAAATATCTTCTTAAAAAGTATGGATTTAACAACACTAAAAGTATTATTACTCCCATTGGTACCTCAAACACACTTGATCTTGATGAAGCTGGGAAACCAGTAGATCAAACATCTTTTAGAGGTATGATAGGAAGTCTACTATACGTGAAAGCTATTCATCCAGACTTAATGTTTTTAGTGTACTTATGTGAAAGATATCAATCCAATCCTAAGGAATCTCATTTAAAGGCAGTGAAATGAATTTTTTTCTACTTAAAGATAACCATGGATCTAGGACTCTTTTATACTTATTGAAATGATTTTGTTTTAAAAATCTTTTCAGATGATGAATTTGATGGATGTAGAATGGATAGAAAGAGTACATCCAGAACTTGTCATTTCTTAGGAGATTCATTAGTTTCTTGGTCATGCAAGAAGAAACACTCAGTAGCACTCTCCACTATTGAAGCTGAATATGTAGCAGCTAGAAGCTGTTGTACTCAAGTGTTGTGGATGCAACACACACTCATAGATTATGGCTTGAGTTTTACTAAGACTCAAATTTTGTGTGATAACAAAAATACCATTTCCCTTAGTAAAAACCCTGCACATCACTCTCAAGCAAAACACATAGATATTAGGCATCACTTTCTTAGAGATCACACACTAAAAGGAGATATCATTATTCAGTTTATCGGAACGCAAGATCAATTTGCAGATATTTTCATGAAATATTTACCTTTGAATAGATTTGAATACATTAAATAGAATTTAGGAATGATAACTGTAAGGTAATCTTCCTTCATTAAATTCTTGTTGAAACAATCTTCTTACAGTAATAAACACCTTTTTATAGCGGGAGTACATTTGTTTGTTAGATTTTGAAAAAATTTCATAGTAAGCTTTTCAAAATTTTACGTTGTGATCATTTCAATGTTTTTCATAATGAGCCTTTGAAAAAATTCCATAGTGTCCTTTTCTGGTTGAAGATTTTCCTAAAACATCGGGAAATAAGACTCCGGAAAATTCTAAAGAGATAGCTCATAAATAAATGGAAGTCGAAACAGATGCAATAGTTCAGCAAGTTCTGGAGGAAGTCCAACAAGCTGAAGGGAGTGGAAGTTCTGATGACATAATAAGGAAAATAGAAGATTATCATGATAAGGGAACTCCATCTGAGAAAATCTCACTCCGGACTTCTCAAGCCAGATTTTCCAAGTTAGCCACTCCTTCAGATGATGCGAAAGGTCAAGAAGAAGTCAGCAAGACTTCTGAGGAAGAAACTTCTCGTCATGATTTCCTTGAAGAATGAGCTGAAAAAGAAAATTTTGATAAAGATAAAATTATTCAAGTGTATAACAGTGAGAAATAATCACCAAATGAGGAAGAAGTTCTGAAAGTTTACAAGAGAAAAAGGTGATTTCTGTAACACCTATAAAGCTTAATGTAAAAAAGAAGGCAGTTAATGGTTCATATAAAAGAAAGTTGGATGAGATAGAGGAAGAACCATCTCCTACCTAACTATCAGATTTGGAGTCATCTGTCTTTGGACATGACTTTGTGGAACAGTCCCTAAAGAAGCTGGTGGACGTCATTCCGATTTTTCTAGCAATAGAATCCAGATTCCAGATGCTTCTGCATAGCATAAATCAAAAATTGGACTCTGTATCCATGGTGATGGATAAATGTGCTAAGCTTGAGGCTGATCATAAAAACTTTCTTATCAATAATGATGCTCATATATTTTCTTGCGAGAATATAACCAAGTGGTCTAAGAAAGTTTTTCAAGACATGGAAAATTTTGATCAATTCCAAGTAGATGTTAAAGATTCTTTTGATTCTGAAGACACTAAAATCAAGGATCTTACAAATTCTTTTGAGAAGAAGTTAACTCTTGAGTAGGATGTTCAGATGCAGGAGGTTAAAGATCTGAATGGGAAGCTAAGTTCTCTAGTCCAATATTACAGAGAGGAAAAACATCTTCGGATTCAGTTGGAAGAAAAGGTTTTAAAGCAAGATGAAACACTTAAAGCTCAGGTAGTGGAAATAGAGGCTCAATATGAAAGAATCGGTTCTTTAGAGAATCATGTTGAGGAAGACCATAAAGAGTTGAATAAAATGAAGACTGTTCTGAAAAGTCTGTTATCCAAGGAAAAAAAAT
This sequence comes from Viscum album, assembly GCA_963277665.1. NCBI lineage: Eukaryota > Viridiplantae > Streptophyta > Magnoliopsida > Santalales > Viscaceae > Viscum > Viscum album. Next base: position 1,396,714,095 of record OY728121.1, on the reverse strand, counting down.
CCAAATAAAATCAAATCTGATCTTTTGTTGCATTTTTCTTTCCTTGTAAAAAAAATTTTTCAACTCTAATGAAATTTTTGGTTGGTTGTATCTTGTGTTGTTATATACTAATGTTTTAGGTACTCTATTTCTTTTCCATTCCCTTGAATTGTTATTTTAAATCACAAAGGGGGAGAAGGAAAACTAATTACTCAAAAGGGGAGAAAGAAATTTTTAAAATAAAGAAATAAAAATTTCTAAGTGAAGATATCCTTAAAGTAAGGGGGTGTATCTCATTAAGAAGTTTTTTGTTCCCATGATAATGAAAAGTCCATTCTGGAAATCCAAAATACAATCCTTAGAGTTTAAATGCCTAAGGGGGAGTTAGTTGTATTCATTATCATCCATGAACACAGGAAGATAAGTTTTAATTTCAAATTCAAATGAAAATTTTCATAGTCCTTATATTCTTTTTCGTAAGGTTGTTTGTGCCTTCAAAAAAGGGGGAGATTGTTGATTCAATAAGGTTTTTATTATGACTTTTTCCATTCCTTCTTGTCTTGAAAATCACAAACACCCTATACTTAAGAAAATCTACATTTTACTTATATAATGAAAATTTCCTTATCAAAGGAATTTACCCCTACCATGTTTTTATTGTCCATATCAATATTTTTCTTATGTATAAAAGTCGGATTCATATCAAAAACCTCAGAATCATATAATACTTAGATATGAAGCATTCTATTCTAGGATATGAATTCTGGATATGAACTGTAATGAAGTTCCACTCCGAATTCTGGATATGAACTTTAATGAAGTTCCATTCCGAATTCTGGATACGAACTCTAATAAAGTTCCACTCCGAACTTTTACTAGTCCGACTCTGAACTTCTATGAGTTAGACTCCAAACTTTTACTAGTTCGACTCCAAATTTTTATGAGTTCGACTCCAAACTTTTACTTGTTCGACTCCAAACATTTACTAGTTCGACTCCAAACTTCTACAAGTTTGACTCCGAACTCTGTAAGTTTAGATTCTAAATTCTAGTGAAACAAAACTCCGAATTTCCTTATAAATTCAGACTCTGGATTTCTACATAATTCAAGTTCCGAATTCCTATGAAGTAGAATCCGAATATCCTTTTAATATAGACTCCGAATTCCATTTTGGTTAGACTCCAAACTTTTATTTGCTTACATTCTGAATTTCAGTTTTTCTTATGCTTACACTCGTTTCATTATAAAATGTTGTCGTGCCTTTAGTTACACATGTTTTTTATAAAACGATGTCATCCATTCTGTTTCTAACTAACCGTTGGTTGAGTGACACGTGTGCAGGTCCCTTCGAAATTTAAGGAAAATATGACCGTTGAAGGAGGGATCTGACCGTTCCAACCGAGCCTATAAATAGGAGCTCATTTTAAAGAGCTCAATACTGAAGTTGATCAATCTAGAGAGCACATGTTGTTAAGGTGATTTCTAGAGATAGAAACTTTTAATGCCTTGTGCATACTGAACTTCTCATTCAGATTGCTTCGTACGACTCCGAATGTTGGTGATTACATTCGAGGGCTTCCGGGGATAGGAAGACAGAGGTGTCAACTACCTTGAAGTTCGAGGGCGTCCTTACTGAGGAAGACATAGGTTCCAACTACCTTGAAGTTGAGGGCTTGCAGGGATAGCAAGACAGAGACACCGATCTTCATATCTTGGACTTACCCGGGTGTGGGTAAGACAAACTTTCTTGAAAGTATAAATCAAGGGACCTTTATCCAAGGTTGTTGGATACCCTTCTCTTTGGGTTAAAAGATTTATATCTTGTTACTTGTTTTCGTTACAAGTTTTTCCACTACATTGTGTATTGTAAGGAAAGTATAATCTTCTTATATCTCCTTACACTTGTACTATGACTTAGTTAGATTCTATACACTTTAAGGTAGAGTCACATATTGTAAAATTTGGTTAAGTCTCATTTTCCAGATCCATATTTCTGGAACCAGTTTTTCGGAATCACTTTCCAGATTCAAGGAAGTGTATAGAACAGGAAGTTTGTAACTTCAAACATTATTCCAATCATTCATTGGTGTTAGAGGTGTTGTGAATTTGCTTATTATAATATTGTTAAACATATATCTTTCCTTGTTTAATGAAATTTTTAAAGTGTACAATTCACCCCCCCCCCCCTCCTCTTGTATATTGTGCATCTACATCATTATTTTGAACCTACATTTTCTGCTTTTGAGGTAGGATGGTTGTTCTGATAGGAATGAAATATTAATTGATGCATGATGGGAACTAATCCTTTTTTAAACCCTATTGTTAGCATGATATATCATGACTTAAGACATCATACTGGTAGTCGAGAATGTAATGATCAATTGTGAATTTTTTGTCTCGATGCCTTATTAGGGAATCAAGGTAGAACATTATAGGTATACTAGTTTACTCTAACCGTTATCATTATAGTGTGTAAATTGGATAAGATAGCCATGTACTTTTTTATTATGCTAATTCAGACTCCTATTAGTAAGGATGTGATATGGGTGATTATTGATCGACTTGGGAAGTCAATGTATTTCCTAAATGTAGAGGAGTTCATGAGGGTAAAGTATATTAGGAACCTATATGTTCAAGATATTTTCATAATTTATATTGTTTGATCGAAAATAATTTTATATAGGGACCCTTACTTAATATTCTAGTTTTGGAAAGGATTATATACAAATATGGTTTCTCAGTTTAAGTTGAGAATGACTTATCATTACCAGATATATGGCCACTCCGAGTGATCCATATAGATTATAAAAGAGATGCTTTAGGTATTTGATCTTGACATTTGGGGATATTCATAAATATATCTTCCCTTATTGTAATTTTCAAATAAAAATAGTTATTAGTATTTGATTAGGATGGATCCCTTTGATGAGTTGTATAGGAGGCCTTGAAAATTGCCTCTACATTGGGAATCAGTTGAGGAATAATCCTTGGTTGGACTGAGCATCATTCAGAAGGTAATAGATGTTTTGGAATTTATTAGGATCATATTATTGGAATATTAGAGTCACAAGAAATCATATCATGATCTGCATCATTAAATGTTGGAGTTTGAATTATGTGATCAGTTTATCTTCATAGTTTTACCTTAGTTGGTAAATAAATATATGGGGAGGTAGGGTAAGTTAGAACCCTGTTATTTCAACCCATTTGAGATTCTGGAGTGACTTGAAAAGGTCTATTATTGGTTAAACTAGCCTACCCATTTGAATTGTATCCATGACATGTTTGATGTTTCCTAACTGAAGAAGTATCATCCAAAACAAACCCATGTGATCAATTTAGAGGATGTTGAAATTGAACCTAACACCTTGATAGATGGATGGAATGTTCAGATAGTGGAGAAATAGTATAAGGTATTGCATGAGAAGATGATCAAATTAGATTGAGTGAGATGGAATTTTGGGAGGGACATCCATGATCCATGGGAGAGTGAGGCTCCATGTGGTTTAGTTGGGACTAATATTTCATTTTAGTTTGAAATAATTGTTTAACTCCTATAATCCTCCACCCTTAACCCTAATATTATTTTTTCAGTTTAGAGGCTCCATGGTGACAATTTCAGATCTCATCCTTTTCTTATTAGAAAATATTCATGCATGTTGGAAGCTTAGATCAATAATGGGTGGAATCCTATAATTGGGATCCTTTATAATATGTTTTATCATATTATTCACCATTCATTTCATGCCTTATGAGAATTGATAAATGAATAGAGAATTAACATGGATAATTGATTTTGTTTCTATCATATTTAGCTTCTCTATGATTTGATCTCTTCCTCTATTATCAATAGTCTAGAACTAAATGAGGTTTTCATCAATCTTAGGGTAGGATTATTTATCCTATTTTTTATCCCTTTAAAATGGGTTTTCTTTAAAAACCATATTTTCTGCACATGTGGAGTTTGAAAAAATGCCTCAAAGATAGTTTTTAATTGGAAAGGGTTTTTCAACCATGGAATTGCTGTGGAATCACTATGTTAAAAGTTTTATGAAATTTGGGAATGGTTTTCCATGAAAACTAATAATGATTTAAAGCACATTGGGATACCTTTTGGAATGGGTAAAACTAAATAAAGATGAACTTTAGTGTAGTAATCTATTTCTAGTGTAGGTACATGTGATTCCACGGTTTCTAGTGGGTATAATTACTAGTGGATTGAGGTTACATGATTTTAAGATTTACTTATGTCAACTAGTGTTCCCTTGTGTGTATTAGTTGTTTACACCCTCATGTTATGGATTTCCCTTTGGTTCCTTTTGGATACATTACTTTCATAATTACTTAATATGCTTATTTTTTCACTTCATATGAATATTGAGGTTTGAAACCTATTTTGTTAATCTATTAATGCCCCATGGATATATGTTATTTCATATCTATATAATTATTAAAATATATAATTTTTTAAAATAAAATAAAAGGATTCTTTTTATATATAAAATTATTTATTTTCAAATGTTTTAAAATCTACTTTATATAAGAACTAGTGGATGCATACAGATGGAAATTGAATAGATTCTCAGCGGTAGTCTACTAAACAACAGATATTATACCCAACATTTTTACTTTGGGAATTTATATCATTTTTTTTCAAGATATAAGAAATGAGAATATCATCATATAGATTATGGCTCTCCTAGATAATGTTTCCTTTCTAGTGGGTTGGGAAGGTGGTGACATATGGTCACACCGAGATGGACTCAAGGGTTTATTTTGGTACATGTTGTTGGTATTTTATCCTTTTTATCTAAGCCTTATTATCTAGTTTTTGGATGTAACCTTTATAGTTTTTTTTATTTTCATATAATTAATTTTTGATATTTTTTTTGATTCTTTGTTTGTTTTTATATTATCATGTGTCTAGTAATGGTGAAAGTATTCCCACTTTTCATTGTATGATACCCAGGTGCTTGTCATAAGACCTTGGTGATCAAGAATGTGATTCATACCTTATGGAACACTAATTTGAGTGAAATTATGCGTTTCCATAGTTTCTTATATTACACCAACTCAATTTCATGGAAACAACCATAGCTGAATACAATATCATCATATAAATAAAGAAAATAGTACATTATACATGTCATGGATTGAGTTTAGAATTTCCCTTTATAGGATGAGTTATAATAGTATCTAAATTCATTAGGTAATCTACCCATTATCCAAAATAAACTAATTATTTTTGAATTTTTATCTACCATTGATACCGTGTTTACCTAAAGGATTCATGTTCTTCCACTTTTTCTTTCATCCTCAAATTTTATCTCTACCCTTCCTCATAAAATCCACTACTTGAACCACCACAATATTGTGTAGTAGTAAAGGATAATAAGGAGCTACCAAATACATTTGATGGAATAGGACAAGAACCCATCCCCCATACTCACCTGGTATGATCCTTCCCTAAAACAATTCCAACTATATCATTCTGGAAAAAAATGATGATTATGAAGGGTTTTCATATGAAGCTTCTTCAATTTCAACGTGTTAAAAAAGAATATTTTCAAAGATGTTATAAATTATATAACATTCAGAATATAATAAAATTTAATTATTTTTTCATTATTATCTTTTTATAGTAATTAAATAGCATTAAAGTTTAATTAAAATCTCTTATTCCAATGTCTCTAGTATGTTCATTCACGAAACTATCTATGAGTTTTTGATGAACAATAATTCGCATCTCCATTCATAAAATTGGATAAACTAAATTATAATAAATTTTAAAAATTATATATATATAAAGTAAGAAAAAAAATAAATTTATATATAATAAAATAATTTAAATAATATTAAATAAAATATAACCATGATATTTCATTTTCTGGAAAACTCTATGACCCAGTGACATGAGGAATGACTTGTTTTTCATGATTTATTGTGTTTTTTAGATAATTGTAGGAGAAATAGTCACTTGATGAAAAATTATAATTTTATTGTTTTTATATTAATAAGTTACTATAAAATAAAAAAATACTTCATGAGATACTTATTAGTAAATACCAACAAAAAACATTCACTACTAATGAGACAAACCTTCAGAAACTTTCTCATATATCAATTGAATTCTCATAAAAGTATCATTGAAATTTTTTTATAATATCTACTTCAACTTTATCCATGTTTTTCTCAGGTTTTCTATCATCCATGGGCATAAAATGGTTCTACAGACATCTAAATGAAAAAACATCAAGAAATAAAAAACATAACACTTTATATGTATATTAATACTTTTACTCATAAATTTTAAATTAGTTATCACTAAACATTAAATTCATTTTAATTTTATTTGGTTATAAAACCCAAAATTATTAAAAACTATGGTAATGTTCCACTAATATTTAAAATTTAATTTCCTTTTTAATTTTTAAATATGTTTTTTTCCATTAACATTCTTGATGAGTTAAAAAGAGTTTTTTGAGGATCCTTTGATGTTTTTGAGTTGATTCTAGGTGACTCAAAAATTTTATAAAATAATTTTGTTCATAAATTTTTAATTATAGAATTTGGGATGATTTTGGACCTATGGTCAATCTAATATTCATGTGGTCGATCATAAAATCATGTGGTCGATCAATTTTTTGTTCACACAGTCGATCAGTTCTTCAGATGTTTAATTGGATTCAGTATTCAGTCATATAATGTGAGTGGTTAATCAATGCAAACTCATAATATTATAGCATGTGGTCGATAGGTACTTCATGTGGTTTCTCATTTTAAATGTGCGGTCAATAAGAGCATGATCATTCAAAATTTGAGTTCAATTTTAGAAGAATGGTCAATCATATATGGAGATACATAACAATCATTCTTAACCTACATAAAGGTAATGAGTAGTTTCAAAGAGCTATGTCAAAGTAAACTATGAATTTATAAGTCTATGTAAAGTTGTTTTGAACTTTTAATAAAGGTAATGACTACCTTTAATGGGATATGTAAAGGTCATTGGAGGCTCATTAAAAGGTAAATCCATTTGTATAAATGTTTCATAAAGGTATTTTCCAAGCCTATGGTCGTACATAAAGGTATACAGGATATTTCAAAGGATATGTTAGGGTAAAATTTCCATTTAAGTACCTATTTAAGGGTAATTATAAGAAAAACATAAATTGCATGAAGGTATTTCCAGCCACGTGTAATGGTAACCTCAAATGTGTAAAAGTTATTTCAAGCCAATCAATGGTGCTCCAGATTTAATATCTAATGAAGATTTATTAGCTTTGATGATGCATGTATTATTATTTAATTGTAAAAACATCACATATAAAATTTAATTCAATCTATTTAATGTGATATTTCAATAATGATGATTAATGTAATATCTGTTAAATATTCTGAGCTTATATACTTGAAAAGATGTTGTTATTATATTTTTGAATAATATCTAGAGGTTATATATAAAAATTTTATGAGGTGATGACATGAAATTCTTAATATCAAATAATAATTAAAATGAAGTTATATAGAGATTCTTATTTATTTCTTAAATTATGAATGCTCAAACTGATAATTTGCATTGTTTTTATCAGATACAGTTCTTCATATCATGAACTATATGAAGAATATATATTTTGAGATTGGTTTGGCAGGGAGGAATATAATGGGTATTATTATAATTCAAAAATTTCCTATTTTTTAATTTTTATCTATTTTGATTAAAATTTTAGAATATTTTGGAATTTATTTTTGGTGAGATGGAAAGAAACCAGAAGGGTAGAATTGGAATAATGTTATAGACATACCTTTATTAAAATTTAATAACGTGCAAGAGATCATGGTTAATATACGATATTGTAACTAAATGATGAAATAGAGAAGTATTGTGTTATATAATTCCATTGAGAGAAGAAAGAATCATGTTAAAATAGAAATTAAATTATTGAAATTAAATTAATTTCTAAATTCATATTTTCCCTAATATAAAGATTTTTTTAATAAATAATTTGATGTTTTTCTGAATACAAAATTAATTTATAAAAAAGAGATAGGTGGAGAGAAGTCCTAAAGCCAAAATGAAAAATCAATTTCTACAACTAGTGGATCTTGAGAATTATGTGATGTAATTCAAGTCTGATATTAAGAAGAAATTATAAATGATATATGTATAATGTGAGAAACTATTCTTGAATATACATTAAGGATCATTGAGGTAGATATAATTCTGATGTTATTGTTTCAACCATTAATATCCCACTTTTTGTGTAATTTTTATCAGTTAACAATGGTTTTTATTTGTTTTAAATTATGTTCAATGAAATATAAATATTTCATTGATTTTAATATATTAAAGAAGTTATAAAGAAATAAGTTGATGATGTATCCATGATAACCAATCTTGGTGACAAAGTAAATATATATTGGATGAATGGATGAAGAAGAAATTAATAAAGTCAAATTATCTTAAATAAGTTCCTTTGAAGACTTTGATTATATAATTTTGATGATTGTTGAACTTTTCTTCAAGTCAAACACATGTGTCAATTGTGTTAAGAATGACACAATGTTTGCAACAAGGATGAAGAAATTAAGACCATGAAAATTTTGATTTTAATGAAGAATAAATTTATTAATATCATTAAAAATATTATTTTACATGAAGTAGAAGAAGTCTATGAGATTTAAATATTAATAGTATGAGGAATGGATGAAGTGAATTGATGATTAATTTGGTTTATAATTTTATGTTTAGAATTATATGGTACTTATTTTAAAGATTTAGATACCAGTTTTTATGAGAGTTTACCAAAAAATATATGTTCAACCATAATCCAACCAAAGACCACCTCAACCACATATGTGGGACCATAGGGGTCAACCATGTGGGAGGCAGTCAGCCTGGCTATGCTGTGGTAGTAAGAGGGAGAAAAGCACCCATGGGGATCACATTGCATAATGTAAAGTAAGTGGATGCATAGAACCTATAGAGACTCATTCATGGAATATAGCAGGGTGCCCAAGTGGAGTCCATAAGGGTGTGGTGTGGTGGGTACAGGGCGTGTGTGGTGTGTTCTGGGTGCTGACCTTGGTGTCAACTCGATGGTGAAATGGGAACATAATCACATATTATGGATCACTATTCTGAATGGATATTGAATGTGGTAATCATCCAATTTATGTATTGTTACTCTCTATTAAAAGGTATATATATTTCAATGGTCATTTAATTTGATTAATCAAAGACATCCTATCCCCATGGTACATTGTCTTCTACCTCTATGCTCACTTAGATTTATTTTATACTAGATTGTTTCATGCCGAAAAACTCCATAAAAAATACGAGCTCGGATGGATTATTTCTCTGGATGAAAATGATCAGAAATATTTCTTGTAATCTATATCATTAATGAAAGTGAGTGTTTGAAAAAATTAAGATTCATTTGAGATGAAACAACAAATTACATTGTAATATTCTAGGAATTGTGCAATCATGGATCCAATGTAGAAGCATTAAATATTTTTCACATGCACATGAGATACTCACCACAAAGTAAGAAGATATATTTTCATTAGAAAATATTACATTTTTATTAGTGTGTAATATTTAATAAATTTCAAAATATTTAGGTGTTTTAAGATAGCCTTGACATGGATTAAATCTCAAATGGTTGACATGATATAAAAAGTAAAGATAAGGCTATGAATGAGTAAAGGAGAGGCAATAATCCTCACCTATAAAAGAATAGGGATTAAGAAGATTTGATGCTTATTGAAATCTTAAGAGATCCCATTTTTATTGTGAAAATAGAGAATCCATGATGAAATGAAAAGAATAAGGTAAGTTTTGAAATCCTCTTGGTTGTGCGAAGGAACTGCAAAGACCAAATCTATTTCCAAGTTTGATTCTTATAGCCTTGGGTTTTATAAAAGAATAAGAACTATTGGCTTTAGACTTCGGTTAAACACTCTCGAAGAACCTTTTCAAGAATAGGTTCTTCAAAGATCTCTTCCTGCATGAAGAAGAATTGTTCCATTATCCAATGCTTGAGTAACTCACTCATTGTGTTATGTGAAGTTTCAGTAGTGTTGCCTGAGCTTCAAATCTTCATGTAGTTTATATCCTTCATAAACATACACAAAGAAGGAAAATAATACTATTTATTCTTTCAAAATATGATGAATACTGATAAGTATCACAAAATATTTTGTTACATGAAGGAGGACGTAGTTGTGTGATATATTGGTATAAAGGTCATGTGCATGATAATTGAATAGTATATGACTTAGGGTCTTTTGAAGGTATTATATAACTGGATAGTGTGTTCATAAACCTATTTTATATTAAGGATAGAGTAAGAAATAATAATAAGATAATTCTTTCATATCATTTATACAATAATGTTTAACCACTTGATAAGTTAATTTAAATAGAAAAATGATCTTAGATATTCATTCTGTTTTCATCAAACGGTTCAAGGCAGCTCGAATAAATATAATTTCTAAATAACACGTAAAATAATAAAGATTTTATGTATGATATTTTTTTGGTTGTGGAGTTCATGTAATGTATTCTAAATACATACATGAGAAGATGTGAGATGTTTAGTGCATTGTAACTAGTCCACAAAGAGGAGACTGAATCAACATTCATTATTGATATTGTTTATTAAAGATAAAAAGCGGAATAAGATTAGGTTACTAAGTTGATAGCAACTAATTATCATTTTGGGTTGAAGAAGAATTATGAGATTACAGTTCCATAACATATTCTTATTATTTTGACTGAAGATAGAATAAGAAATAAGTGGTCAAACTTTCACTTTGTGACTAGGAAGAATAATTAAGAAGTGTAGCATTTAGTTTTTTCTATGAATAATTAGAGGAGTTTATTTCTAGATGTTTTGAAACTATAAAAGTGAAAAATAATTAAGTGAATGAATGAAGAAGCACTGTGACATCCAATAGAAGCCTCGTCTCATGAAATACTTTCTTGGTGTTAAAAAGTACCTTAAAAAGAAGGTAGTGACTATCCTTGGAGGTATTATAAAAAACCAGTGAGGATTTATAAGTTTTATGAGGTTTTTTCAAACTAGGGAAGAGTATTATTTAAATATCCCTTCTTAAAGTGTAGTAAATCACATTTGTCTATGGATTTTATTCTAGCCAAACTAGTGTAATTGGTATCTTTTTATAGTGGAGAATCCATGTAAAAGTCGTCACTATACACGATAAGGACTAGATATGCCTATTGAGTAGTGAACCTTATAAAAAATATAATGTTCCATATTTACCTGATTTTATATGCTTGAATATGATAAATAATATTGATTACTAGAATCATGATCCTAATAGGTATAAGAGGATAAGGGATAAAAATTTATAAAAGGTGAAAATTTTCCCAATACAGAGTTACCAACTATTTTTTTTGAGTATATCCTTAAGTGGTCCTCTCAATTGGTATCATCAGGAGGATCACCTATTTTGGATTCTCAACATTTCAGTAATTATCTTTTGAATATTTGATTTTCTTTCCTATAATAACAATGAAGTGTTGTTTTACTAAAGATTCAATTATCTCTGAGTAGGATTATATTTCTATTAATATCATGATGAACATGATAAATAAATAGAAAATAAATATGGAGAAGAGATTCCTCTTATCTAAAGAAGAGGTAGTATCTTCATCTCCATTCCTTTACAAAAATAAAGACATATCGGACCTAGAAATTAAAGAGTAGGTGGATAAAGATTCAACAAAGTAGAATTTCATCATTATTACCTCAAGAGAATCACTAATGGTAAGTTATAATGAGGTTTATGAAAATAATTTTACAAAATTTCCCCAAAATGAATATTATAGAACATGTGGTGATGATGATCAATATACACCATATTAAGATATATTAGTTGATAGATTAATATATATTCTATATTGTGTTCCCACAAAAATATACTATTTTTTGTGGATTCATTCAATTATATCATAATAGAGGACCTGCTGGAAGAAGAATCTGATAATATAGAGAATGGATTGTATGAAAATTTTCTAGCATGTATAAATCTATCCATATAAATAAGATCCTTTAATAGAAATGCATCAAATAAGTTTAATAGAAATATGAAGTCAAGAATTCTCTATAAGAAAATAACCATTCACTTGAAGAAAAGATTAAAAATAACATTGATGTCAAGAAATTGAAATTGGATTTAAAATTCAAGAAGAACAAGGAACTTTACTCTTTGTTACAAAACAATTTTAAGTTGCATGAAGGGGAAGTTAACATAATGAAGAATATTTGTGAAGAGAAAATGATTATAATTGAAGATCAAAAAACATCCTCAATATTAAATATCTAAAATTGTAAATTCCATTTTCAAATCTTGAGAAAACACATATTGAGACTAGACAAAATAAGGATAAAGTTTCTGCTACTATGCAATTATCATAGGAGGATTCTATGGTTGAAATACTTCCAACATGTGATAAGAAGATCATGACTTTTTTCAATGATATATCTCAGGAATCTATTAAGAAATAGGTATCATACATTCTATCTTGTAATATTGTTTCTAAATCGGAAATCATGAATAGTTTATGTTGTAAAACAAAAGCAGTACAATTATAGATGAAGAAAGGGGATAAGAAGCATACCATAATTTCTAGGGTGGATAAAAAAAGATTATGAAGCTAGTTCCCCATAAAGTGCCCAAAAATTATGAAAAAGTCCCCAAAATATTATTTAGACATTATAATAAGATCAAGGTTTGTGGGTCAACGTTGGTCATGAAATAAAATAAAAATTTTGAATTAGATTTTTGGTACAATCCACTAAATTATTAATCAAAAAATAATCCCATGTTAAGGGGGAGATATCCATATATTATGAAGCAATATCCATAGTTTAATATAAATATATAAACTTCTAACCATTTTGGAATTTTTTAATATACCTCTAATGTTAGAAAAATTGGTGAACATAATAATAGAGCATGCTCATATTGACATATATCCAAATATGATGAGAACAGAAGACTATAAAAGTTTTTTAATAAAGAACGTGAAACATTGGGAAGAGAGTAGTGGAAATTTATAAAAAAAACGTGCTCTCAAAATATTTTAATAAGAAAAGCGAGAAGACCTTGGATTCCAAATTCAATAAGTTGAAGAAAATTATAGTATCTAAAAGAACTACTATGATGGATTCCACTTATATTAATTCAAATGGAAAATCCAAAAAAATTTCCAGTGTTCCTAAATATATCTTAGTTATCTAGAAAGAATATTTGGGAAAATGAGGAAATTTGAAGAAGCACAATAAAAAGTCTGGTGAAAATTGAAAAGAAAATATTCTACATTTAGGTGAATTTATATGTGTGAGGTGCAACATGGTAAGACATGCTACTAGTGATTTTTCAGAAATAATTATAACACAAGAAGAATTATTTAGGAAGATGAATATTGCACCAAGTGATACAAGTGATTTAAAATATCTTGATGGAATAAGTTTCACAGATAAAGAAATTGAAGAAGTAACACTACTACAAAATAGGCCATTAACAGTGCTTAAAATGGATATTATCAATGTTAGAGAAGTGCTGACTATTAGAGTGAGATTAAAAGCCCTAGTCTTTCCTCAGTACTAAAAGAGCACTGATAAAGTGATCATTTATCAGTGATTTTTAAGCACTGATAAAGTATACATCTATCGGTGCTTTAAAAAAGCCTTGATAAAGACTACCTTTATTAGTTCTTAAAAAGAGTTGATAAAGGGACCATTTATCAGTGCTTCAAAAAGTACTAATAAAGGAATCATTTATCAATACTTGTAGAAGCACAAATAAAGGGGCATGTTGGAGTGTGCTGCAAGAGCACACTGCAGTACCAATATTGTGTGATGTAATAACACACCATAGCACCAAAAATACCAAAAAATCATAAAAATCAAGTATGAATACATAATTTAAAAGAAATAAAATTTAAAAAACAAATAGTAGAAAAAAAATATATTATATACATTTCAAACATTGGTTTATACAATTACATAAGTATAAATTATTACATACATTCAAAAATAGTAGTGTCCCTTTTCATTTTGATCATAACCCCTGATCGACAAAAAAACACACCTGTATAAGAAAATAATTCTTTTTTTGGTAATAATATAAAGAAATAAATTAATAAAAAGTGTTAATTTTAAACTAGAGTCATACCAATAACTTTTTGTATCAGATTTAGTTGTTGGTGATTCTTACATGTCACACAATTTCTTGTTTTCATTCAATCATTATCTCTATGAAAATTAACAAAGTAATTCTACGATAAAAATGATAAGGAAATTAATTAAGTAATATAAAATAGAATTATGAGAAAACAATCTAGGCTTGTTTGCTCGGTTATGGTGATGTGATGCACATTTTAAACTAAAATGATAGTTATATATTGAAAAGATGAACTTGGAGTCATACTAGTAACAACATACATCATATTGATGTGAATCTGATGCTTACATGTCTCAAATGACTTATGGATCATTTTCTTAAAGTATTAAAACAATCTGAATGTGTTTTCTTGGTTTTGAGTAATTCAATTTTCCTTTTTACAAAAATTTGTGTCAATTTTAAATAAAAACCCACAATTTGAGTCATATCGGTCACACCATGCATTGGATTGAGGTTTGGATGGTTCTTACATGTCCCAAATGACTTATTTAATGTTTTCCTAAATTATTAAAACAATATGAATGCATTTACTTAGTTTTTAGTTGGTCAGTTGTCCATTTTACTAAAATTGATGTCAATTTTAAATAAAAAGACACACTTTGAGTAATATTGGTCACACCATGCATCAAATTGAGGTGGGGATAATTCCAACACATCACAAATATCTTATAGATCATTTTCCTAAAGTTTTAAAATAATATGAATGTGTTGGCTCAGTTTTGAGTAGGTTAGTTGTCCTTTTTACTAAGATTGATATCAATTTTAAATAAAAAGATGTGGTTTGATTCATACCAGTCACCCCATGTGTCAGATTGAGGTGAGGCCGATTCCTATACATCAAAAACGAAATATTAATTGTTTTTCTTAAGTGTTAACACAATATGAATGTGTTTTATCAGTTTTGAGTAGGTCGGTTTTCCTTTTTACTAAAATTGATGTCAATTTTAAATAAAAATATGCATTTGGAGTCATACCGGTCACGCCATTCATCTGATTGAGGTTTAGATGATTCCTACATGTCCCAAATGAATTAGGGATAATTTTTTCTAATGTATAAAAATAATTAGGATATTTTTTCTTAGTTTTTAGTTCATCGCTTGTCTTTTTTACTGAAAATTCATTTTAAACAAGAAACATGCAATTTGACTCATACTGATCTCATTGTGTATCAGTTTCAAATAAGACCAATTCCTGCACATCAAATATGAATTATTAATCTATGTCTTATATTATCAATAAAATGTGATTGTATTTTCTCAATTTTCAGTGAGTGGAACCTTTTAAACTAAACTATTGATTTTAAACTGATAACGAATACATTGAGACATATCATGCACATCATGTTTCAGATTGAGGTGCGGTGTATTCATACACTTCACAAATAACTTATAGATCACTTCCTAAAGTAAAAAAATAATCTGAATGTGTTTTCTTGGTTTTGAGTATGTCACTTGTCTTTTTTTACAAAAATGTCATTTTTAACTGGAAACACACACATTGACTCATACTGATCACATCATGTATTGATTAGACATATGACTAAGTCCTACACATCAAAAATGACTTATGAATCTATTTACTAAATTATCATGAAAATGTGAGAGAATTTTCCCAGTTTTCAATGAGTAACAATTTTTAAACTAAACTATCGATTTTAAATTGATAATGGACACATTGAGTCATACCAGGAACATCATGTATCGGATTGAGGTGTGTTTTATTTCTAAGGGTCAAAAATTAAATATGATTCATTTGACTAAATAATCAAAAAAAATAAAGATGATTTTTCTTAGTTTTCAGTATGTCACTTATCTTTTTTACTAAAATCTAACTTTAAACTGGAACCATGCACTTTTACTCATATAAATCACATCATGTATCAGTTTGACAAAATATCGATTCCAACACATAAAAAATGACTTATGAATAGATTTTATAAATTATTAAGAAAAAGTGAGATCATTTTATAGTTTTCTGGTGAGTTGTAATGTTAAAACTAAACTGTCAATTTTAAAGAAATAACAGACACATTGAGTTTGACTAGGCACATCATGTATATGATTGAGGTGTGACTGATTAATACCTATCAAAAATGACTTATGGATTCATTAACTAAAATATCAAAACAATCCAAATGTGTTTTATTTTTTTTGAGTACATCACTTCTATTTTTTTTTAAATGACATTTCAAAATGCAAACATGCACTCTGACTCATATTGGTCACATTCTGTATCAGTTTTACATAAGAAAAATTCCTATACGTTAAAATTAACTATGAATCTATGTCCTAAATTATCAAAAAAGTACAATAGAGTATTCTCAATTTTCAGAAAGTGACACTTTTTGAACTAAACTGTCTGTTTTAATGTGATAATAGAAATATTGAGTTACATCAGAAACATCATATATCAAATGGAGGTGCGGCTGATTCATAAATGACACAAATGACATATGGATAATTTCTATAAATTATCAAAACAATACAAATTAATTTTCATAGTTTTGAGTGAGAAATTTGACCTTTTTACTAAAATTGATGTCAATTTTGAATAAAAATATTCACTTAGAGTCATACATGTCATACCATGTGTCATATTGAGGTGTGGCTGATTCCTACACATCCCAAAAAGACATATGGATCATTTTCCTAATGTATAAAAACCATAAGAATTTATTTTCTCTGTTTTAAGTATGTAAATTTTGCTTTTTAATAAAATTATTGACAATTTTAAATAAAAATAAGAACTTGGAATCATATGGGTCACATCATGTGTCAAATTGAGGTGTGGGTGATTCTTATAGGTCTTAAAGTCTCAAAAAAATTTAACTATCAATGTTAACATGATTTACATTGTCTTTATTTTTTGAACTCCCAACACTTCATATTGAATCGATGTTCTTAGCTAAAAAACCATTCTCGTTATTGAAATCCCAAAGATAAGAAGAAGATCATGTGTCCATTATATCATGAGAAGTCACCATAATGGGAACTTGAGATTCCTCTAATCTTTTGGATTTCAACAGTGACAAAGGTTTCTGTCTAAGAACATCAAATCAATATGCAGTGTTGGAATCTCAACAAAGAAAATTAATGGAAGTAGAAATCATGGTAACATCAGTAGAGAGAAATATTTTACCACTTTTGTGGATTTTTGAAGATAGTTGAAACAAAAATATGACTTTCCAAAAGATCTATGAAAAAAACTAAATAAGTATTCGATAAAAATGATAAGGAAATTTACCAACAAATAGTAGATACAATGATGAGAAAATTAATTAAATAAGTAGTTAGAATTCACATTCTCATGATGGTTCAATGAATTCATGATGCATTTCCTTTTTTTCATTATCTCAATTGTTGGATTAAATTCCAATCCATTACGAGCCTGAGAATCTTTTAAAAAACCACTCCAACTCAAAAAAAAAGAATCCACCTATATAAGAAAACAATTATTATTTGAATAATACTAAAAAAAAAAATTACACATAAATATTAAAAAATACATTAATTCTATGAATAATTATTTTACTGTGAAAACATTAAGATTACCTTTGTAACTGATTAGTGTAGGGAACTTGAAAGAAAGTGATACATTCCAATATTGTAGGAGTAAAAAGGTTTTGAGGGAGAATAATTTTTTGCACGTTTTGTAGTAGAAACATGTGAACGATAGACAGACCACCCCAACTAGAAAAAAAGAATCCACCTATATAATGAAATAATTCTTATCTGAGTAATAATAAAAAAATAAATGTGAGTACATCAGGATTTCCATTTCTTATTGAGTAAACATAGTGTCATTTCTCTTCGTACCAAATTGGTGGAGAGAACTTGAAGGAATGTGATAAATAAAACACTACATTGGTTAAAATATTTTGAGGGAGAATAAGTCGATGGACGTTTTGGTGCAGAAATTCATGAAATATAGACAAAAATATTCTAAAATAAATTATATTTGTAATTAATAATGAAAATTAAATCAAAATTTCATTATATTATGTTTTTGTAAAACAGATAAAGTATATCGTAAAATTACTTTTACATCTTAGGGATTCCTTTTTTATAGTTTTTTCTTCTAGGGGACTGGTAACATCATCATGTGCCAAAGGAATTATCTGCATGAGTAGTAAAAAATTTAATCTATAACATGTTAAGGTAGTAGACAACATATAATAATATGATGAAAAAACATAGTATATTAAAAAACACGCTTAACTTCCCATTGAACTCTATTTATTTTTTTAAAGGATTTAGGGATGTGTTTCCTCTATTGAGATTCCAAATCCCCTATTTGTGATCCCCCTCTAATTTACAAGACATTTTCTATATGGAGGCAAGCATGAACTAATTGTGATCTCCCAATGAAAGTTATAGAAAACCGTCTTCCTCATCAACTCATCTCCCAAACATTCATCATTCCATTTTGTTGTTTTACACAAATCCTCCATCTCAAGGGGACATGCACCTATGTTTCTTGAAATACTAGTAGTAATCATCCATGGGGTGACCAATCCTTAGTGTAGTACAAGAAATATAAAATAGATAAAGGATGAGTCTCAAGGCAACAAAATGAAATAATAACTATTCAGGAAATGAATTTGATGAGGATGAAAATTGTGCTGCATTGTGTTCTCTAAAATGGTTAATGAATTCTATTTATGAGAATTACACCATTGGAACTAGTTATTAACTAATTTCCTATTGAAGTTGATATTTGGGGGGCATAAAGAGTTATTTTATATACATGTATGGTAATCATATATTCCTAGGGGTGGAACCAATACATTTAGACCTAAAATAATGAATACCTAAAAAACATTCTATTAATTTTTTCAACATATATAGAATTTCATAACCTCCATTATATTTTTTTGATCAAGTTATGTAACAAACTAAGGAATTATTACATTTAATATTAATGGTATATCAAATATTTTAAAACATCTCAAAATTATAATTTCAATTAAAAATCGATATGTAATGGAAAAAATAATTTTTAGAAAATAACATACCAAATAACTATAAAGATTTTAAAAATATAAATAATATTTGTTTATAAATTGAATTAAGAATTATGTCTAGATAGGCTGAAAAATAAGAATTATTTTCAAGTAGATGAAGAGTATTCTTTATAATAAAATTTCATTTTCATGGCCATTATGGGTTATATGGTGATTTTGGACACATAGTATATGATTTTAGTCATAATGAAATAAATATTATTAATTATTAAATAACTAGCGGTTTTTAGTTAAATGGGAGATAACCCACTCTAACAAAAATAATTTTGAAGTGAGACAAATATTTATAAGTAATATTAGAGGATGAATTTCAGCCCTTGAATGAACTATATTGAAATATATTTGTATAATATATTTGTATAATATATTTTTATAATATATTTTTATAATATAATTGTATAATATAATTTTGAAATATATATTTTCATAATCCCTCCATGGTTGGTTGGGGTGGTGACGGTGGTATGGGGTTTGGGGCGTGGTTGTGGGGTCAAGTCCTCGGGCAAGAAGGTATCTTTGATGTTTCTTATAGCATATGTGAGATTTCATTGGAAGTTGTACTTAATATAAATATATATTTGTATAATATATATATGTGTGTGTATTTTTATTTGTGTAATATATATATTTATTTGTATAATGTAGTTTCTTATTTTATATATTTTTATGATATAAAATATATTTTTTTTATAAAATATTTGTGTAGTATATAAATATATTATATTTAATATTTATTTATTTACATGTAAATATAATATATAAAAATATAAAAAAAAATTATTTTTAATTTTATACGTATAAATTTGTGTAATATATTGGTATAAAATATTTTTATAATATATAATTTTATAATATAACTGTATAATATATTTATATAGTGTATTTTCTTAATATATTGGTATAATATATTGGTATGGTATATTTTTAAAATATATATTTGTTTATTTTAATATATATTTTTATTTATATAATATATATATATATATACATTCATAATGTTGAGGCTTTGGCCCTAACCTTTTAAAAAAATATTCATAATGTATTTGTATAATATATATCAATATTATATATATTTGTGTGTGTGTGTTTTAAAATATACATGTGTTTGTGTTTATATATAAAATATCCTATATTTTACACCTCTATCCAAAACCATGGAACCCCGAGTAATTTTTTAATTTTCATTCGTGAACCAGGAGAAAATCATATCTCATTCACCTGAACATTAGAAATTATGTTCATCCATAAACATGGTATGTGTGTTAACTCTTTCTAAGTAAAAGGAACATTCATATGAAATATCATCCAAAACAATACACTTCCCCATAATCTAAATATCTTTATCATTGACTGAATGGATATTGCTGAAAAATGTGATACATAATAATCCATGCATCCCATCTTGGTTATAGAGTGGAGTAAAGTATCATAATTAATGATCCATGAATCCAATTGAATTTTTAGACTCAACAATAAATATTTACTTCCTTCATTGGCATAGGGGTGGGTGGGTTGTAGATAATCGGCAAGGAGAGAGGGTGGGGGTGTAAGGAATGATAGCCATATCTCTTTCCAACCAAAAATCCCCAATAAACATTGTTGGACACTGGGACATGCCAATTGTAAATCAAAAATGATGATAAAAAATGAAAATATATCTTTCCAAAAAATCAATCAATGAGTGGGGAGGATGAGGTGAAAATAATATACCTTGGATTGAAGCTTTGAATCATCCTAGAGAAAGTAGAGATATTGAAAACCCAAATAATGTTCGAGCCTTGGATTTGTTTGACACTTGAATCATTTGAGCATTGGATTTGAGCCTTGAAATTGTTCGAGCCTTGATTCAAGAACTGGTTTTAGCTTCAATTCACTAAGGAGGGGCACTAAAAGAGGGTGGATTTTTCAGAAATCTTCAGATATCGCGATGAGTTTGTGACTTGATAGGGTTAATTTAAATATGTTGGGACACTTTTATCAGCACTTCCAAAAAATCACTGATAAAGATCATTTTTATCAGTGCTAGATTAATTAGTATGGATAAGAGGAACCTTTATCAATGCTTTTTTAGTTCTGATAAAGATTGATCTTTATAATCACTAAAAAAGTTCTAAAAAGGTTTGTTTTATTAAAGCAAAAAACTCACTAATAAATATTCCATTTATACATACTAATTAATCTAGCATTGATAAAGGTTTTATAATTATAAATATAAATATAAAAAATTAAATATATTTATATAATTATATATAAATAAATATATATTTAATAAATATGTATAGATATAAATATAGTAAATATATTATTTATTTAAATATATTTATTATAATTTTATCATTATTTAAATATATTTATTTATTTATTTATAATTATAAAAATAATTTTTTAAAAAATAAAATTTATATCATTATATACTGAAAATTTTTGGGTTCAAGACCCTTATTATTAAACTGAAAGAAAAAGAAACAAGCACATGAAAGTTGGATGGGGTCAAAAAAGGGAAAGCCCACATCCATATGGAAAAAAGCGCAACTCCAGCACCACCATAATCATGATCAGAGTCATGACCAGATACTCCAGCATCATCAGTAAAAACACACTCTGACTATGAATTCCTCTTATTAAAGATCGCAATGTACTTCTCCTTATTTATCACCTGCTATGGAGTGAGATGATCTGATCTAGAAGACATACTTCACCCACACCCTCGAGTTGCATCGTCTCAACCACCCCAGCCTTGACCTTTTGGATGCCTAACTTGTCTCCATGTTTTCTGATGAATCATTGCATCATTCCAACCCTTTTAAACATTAATCATTTCCTTAAACAAATGAATGACATCATCATTAATAGATTCAAGAGACTTAAAACTATTAACCTCTATAACATTCTTTGACTTATCAAATTTCTGATCAGAAACTCTAGGTGACTAAGAATGAATGCCAGTTTTCCTTATAACCATTTGAAAACCTTCATTATCCACATTCTTATTACTTTAACTACTTCTTGAGATAATTTCCTCATGCATATCGACCATAACATACACATATGATACGTTCTCAATGAACTCCAAACTATATAACAAAGAATAATCATCCATAATCTCACTATTATTTTGTTTACCTTTAATTATTGAGGCAACAATTCGCTCGTGCATAATTTGATCATCACATGCACCTTGCACATCAATATATTTGTTGCCCTTCTCACCAAGGGGTTCCAATCTATCCACCATTACAAGATCAGAAGGACCACCAACTTTCTCTTCAAGGGGGACTCCATCTAGTCAGTTCATTGTTGCACTATTCCCATAATCATTATGAGTTGAGGGATCATCGACAATGATATCCGACCAAAGTCTCTTCTTACTAGACCCATATACAAGAATATTATTTCATTGTTTTATGTCCTCTTCATCCACTTAATAAATGACATTAGTCATTTTTCCTTCATATGTTCCAACATCATGTCTTACATCAATAATAGATACAACCTCTAACTACCCAGTCTTTTGAGTATCAAAATGAACACCTGATTTTCTACGTATTTAAAAACATGAATTATTATCATAACCCCAAGTATGGAAAAACTCATAGAAAAGCAATCTCCTACAACTATAAAGATCATTCACAATAATATTACATTACATGAATAATTTAGGTCCCCTCTTATAAACAATTTCCAACTCAAACTCTTCATCATCAGGGGACAAGGAAACCTAATCAATTGGTGTTAAACTGAAATCCATCTCAACCAAAGATCGGACGAAATGGCCATAACTTGCGGTCTCAGTTTCCCTATATATCTTAATCGGAAGAAAATATACATGGTTAGGTCATGGAGAATTCTCGAGTTCCACATAATCTAGTGTAGGCCATAAACCTTGACCC
The DNA here is from genome assembly GCA_963277665.1 of Viscum album. Lineage (NCBI taxonomy): Eukaryota > Viridiplantae > Streptophyta > Magnoliopsida > Santalales > Viscaceae > Viscum > Viscum album. The sequence continues at coordinate 1,396,690,983 of OY728121.1, read as the reverse complement.
ACACTTGATCAGAGGAGTTAGCAACATTCGATAGATCAAATTTCAGATTCCATTCTTTTATATAAAGAACACTTGGATTTAAGAACACATATCCAAATCCCCATGTTTGTGAATTCAGAACCTCAAAATAGAAGATAAAATGGAAGAATATATGTCCAAGATAAATTAATCTACAATTGTTAAATCCCCAAATCTTAGATAATCAGTTAACCACTTCATCAATCTTCATTGGAATGGAACCATTGGGTAAGAAAAGCCAAGCGATTATAGAATGATTACTATATTCAAGCCTCTCTAAAATCGCAAATTGATCTTCTTTTATATGAGAAACACTTCCCTTACGATGGATTGGAATGGCATATGAACCTTTAAAAGGGAATAAGGACTGCTTGGTACACCTTCCTCAGCATCACGACACAGATCCTTCTTCCCCACCGAGGCTCCATGCTCGCTGAAACCCTCAGTCATCTTCATTCAGGTGTGCTTAGTTCCATTCCAGTCAGTCTCTACTACAGGTCGACCAAAACCAATTCCCCCTTTCAATTTCACTGGGGTTCGATGCACAATTCTCACCTCCATTATCTTTGTGCTCTACCGATAATCGCTAGTTCCACCCATCAAATGATGACGAGATCCGAAAATCCCAGATCCAACGCCCTTGTGGCCCGGTCAATGATCACCATCACAAATCATGTCTATATTCAGTAAAAACAATCCAAGAAAGTGTGGTATCTTCAAAACGATCGGAGTCGATGAACCCACCATCGCGGGTAAGAAGTATGAGCTGATGATTTGCAGTCAAGGTGAATCATCGTCACTATCCTCTCACTCTCTAAACCCTACCGATGCCATCTACCATTATATATATATATATAATTATATATATAATATATAAAAATATAAATTTAGTAAATATATTCATTATATAAATAAATTTATTATAATTTTATAATTATTTAAATATATAAAATTATTTATTTATTATAATATAAGTAGTTTTTTTAATAATAATATTTATTTATTTATAATTATAAATATATAAATGTATAAAAATAGAAAATATGTAAATTTATAAGTATATTTATTTATGAATAATTTTTTACAATGACATTTTTAACATTATTAGTGAATATTTAATCTTAAGTGCATGCATGTTAAAAATGAGTGAAATTGAATAATTAAAAAGGAGTACGCTAAGGATAAAGAAGTCATCATCCTTCAATAATTATTAAATTGGTATTAAAATTCAAATTTGATAGAAAATAATCTTTGACTAAGTTGAAGAATGTGTTTTCATATCATGTATTATAAGGATAAATAATATTCCATCTTGTTTTGATGTTATATTTGGTATTATAAAAAATAAGTATTGAATAAAATCATCCTTGGTGAAGTTATGAAAGTTTAAAATCAGGAAAGTCATAAGTTTAAGATCTTTTTTATGTGTTCTTCAAATTGGAAAATATCACAATCCATTCTTGAAGAGATACACCATTATAAATATATTGGGAATTTTTCCCTCGAGGGGTCAACAAATGAAGAACTATGGAGTTTCTTCGAGAATCATTTTTTTTTCAATTGGTATCAAATATAATTATTCTGGAATGTTCATAAATATCATGTCATTGTAAAAGGTATATTTTTTTAATCTCATATCCTTATCTATAAAAATAAGAAACATAACATAAATTAGGGTAATTGAATTAATCAATAACATAAAAAAATTGGAAGCATGGAAATACTCTAATCTAGCTTATCATGATTTTTTTAATTGAATATTTTTGATTTCTTTATTTAAGTTAGTGTTAGATTTTTAAGTTTATCATTCATAAAAATCATATCTCCTTTATGGATGACCCATTTCTTAAGTTTTAAATGATACCCTTTTCCCATGAACTTTGTATTTATTTTCAATAATTAGGGGATAATTTTAAATGAATGTTTATACAATTAAAGGGGGGTAGATTCACATATTTACATATTTATATGGAAAGAACCTTTAAGGTATTTATAACAAATATAAAGGGGTATATTGAAGAGAACACTTTGTGTATGATTTTTATTTTTTTTTAATGGTTGTTTTGGGTTTTCAATGGTGGTCAATGAAAGATAAATATTTCATTGATGAAAATATGTTGAATAAGTTGGAAAGAAATAAGCTTCTTAAGTATCCAAAATATAAAATCTTGATAAAAAAGTGAATGCATCTTGGATTAATGGATAAAGAAGAAATTACTCAAGTCTAATTATCTTATGGAAGTTCTTTTGAAGACTTTGAGTTTATAAAACTAATGATTTTTGAATATTTATTCATGTCAAATACCTATGTCAATTGTGTTATGAATTACATGGTATTTCAGACAGGATAAAGTGGTAAAGACCATGTAAATATTTATTTTCATGAAGAAAAATTTAATTATGATCAATTAAAATATATTTTTTCTTGAAGAAGAAGAATTTCATGCAATATAAATATTAATTTCAAGAGGAAATGATGAATATAATTTGATGAGTAATTTTTTTTCATTTTATGTTGATAATTATATGGCACATATTTTTTATATTTGGATAACTCTTTTTATGGGAGTTTTAAAAAAAGGACAAACATAAACCAATGAAGTACTGAATTAACCACATATGTGGGACCCTAAGGGTCAACAATTTGGGAGGCAGTCTACCTAGCTTGACCATAGAGGTAGTACGGATCATAAAACCCATATAAAGGATATGTAATAATGTAATGTGGTGAATTCATAGTTCTTATAGAGTTGGGTGCATGGAATACAGGAAGGTTCCTGGGTGGACCGCACAATAGTGTTGTGTGGCCCATACAAGGAATGTGTGGTGTGTACTGGGTTATAAACCTAGTGGTGGATGAATAATGAAGTGGTAATAGAATCAATTATAAAGGAGTGATAAACCAAATGGATGTTCTATATTGGACTTGTTGTGCATATTGTTCCTCCGTATTAAATGATATGGACATTCTGTCATTCATCTGATTCAATTGATTGCAGTCATCTAATCCCCAAGGGAATTTATCTTCTACCTTCATCCTCATTGAGAGTTCATGTACGCTATATCATTGTATACTTAACGACACTAAAGAACAATATGATATTGGATAGATTATTTTTTTGGATTAAAATTATCATATCTCTTCAAGAAATCTACATCTTTCATGTAAGTGATTTTTTAAAAAATGGAGATTCATTCGAAATGAAACATCACATAATAGTGAAATATTTAGGTCATTGTGTTTTCATGTTGATGAGAGATAATCACGCGATTATTTTTTCATGCAAATAAGATACTCTCCATTAAGTAATAATCTATCTTAACATAATAAAATACATCATGTTTTTTAGAATAGAATATTTAAGAAAAGATGAATGAGTCTGGTGTTTTAATATAGAATTAACAAGGCTTAAATCTCATATGTTACAGGTAGCATAAAAAGTAAAGATAATGTAGTGAATGAATTAATTAGAGGTTTTTATCCTTGCCTATAAAAGTAAAGGTACTGAGCTGAGTTGATGATTGTTTAAACCTTGAGTGATCTCATTTTCATTATGAAAGCAGAGCATCGATAAAGAAGCATAATGAATAATCCATGATTTGCAATCCTGTTGTCTAGGAGAATGAACCACTAATCTCATGGGTATAATGAAGTTAGATACCATGAGCCTTGTATTTCAAGAAATAAGAAGAACTAATGGCTTTGACATGTGTTAAACACACTTAAATATATATACAGAGAACAAGTTCTCGGAAGATCTTTTCTTGTGTTAAGAAAAACTATTCAGTGAGCTAATTCTTGAGTAATTCAATCAATCTATTGCATGAAGTTTATGTAGTGTTCCATGAGCTTAAAACCTTCATGAAGTTTTTATCCTATGTACACTTACATGAAGTAGGAAAATAATTAAGTTTACTCAATTTATACACAATTAATTTTAAAAAATATCATGAAATTTTGTGTGGCATGAAGGAGGAGGTAGTCATGTGATATACCAACATGAAGGTTATGTGTATGAGAACAGAATAGTACATCACTTAGGGTATTTTTAAGGTGTTATATAACTATATAGTTTGTTCAAACACCTAGTTTTGAAGAATAAGATTGCAAGAAATATGAAGAATATAGTGCATACATTACATGGATATGTTAATGTTTAAGCACATGATAAGTTAACCAGAATAAAAAAAGATCTGAGATATTCCAGACATTTTCATCAAAAAATTCAAGAAATATTGAATAAATATAATTTATAAATAACACATAAAATAGTCGCTAGTTTATGTGTTCTAGGGTTTTAGTTAAGTAGGTCATTCCATGTATTCTAAATACATACATGATATGATGTGATATGTTTAGTTATATGAAATTAGTCCACTAATAAGAGACTAATACTACATTCACATTTAATATTTTTTTCAGGATAAAAAGTAGAATAAGATATTTTGACTCAGTTTATAGCTTCTAATTATCATTAGGGTTGAAAACGAATTTTTAGATTTATAGTCAACAAAAAATTCTTATTTTTGTTATAAAATAAGAAAGAGGAGGTTCAGATTTCAATTTTCTACTAAGCTGATGAATTAAGAATTGATGATTTCTGTTTTCTATTATAAAGAAGAATAATAAGAAGAATAATAGTATATTGCATGTTGTTGTGAAAGTAACAAAGTGAAGATGAAGTAAGTGGAATAACAAAGAAGCATTGTGACATCCAATAGAATTATCATCTAGTTGAATAATTTCGTAGTGTTTCAAAGTACCTTAAGAAGTAGGTATAAACTATATTTATAGGTAGTATAAATAAACATCAAGGAGATATAATTTGGATGAGGTATTTTCCAATCTAGAGAAGAGGAGTTTTTTCATCCCCCCTCCTATAGTGTAGGGACTCACACATAGATAAGGACTGTCTACTGGAAAAACTACTCTAACAAGTGTCTTATTATAGTGGAGAATCCATATACCAGTTAACACTATATACGTTAAGGCCTAGTAACTATTATTGAGTAGTGAACCTTGTAAAAAATATTTTGTTCACACTTTACATAATTTCATATATTATCATATAATAAAGAAAATAGAATATAATAATCAAGATCCTAACAGGTCTAGAGGGTTAATGGATAAATGGTTTTAAAATGTGAAAAAGGTCCTAACACTGATTCCCCACCCCCACCCAATCAGTGTTGAAAAAAACATAGAGATCCAGATAGAAAACCTTAATTGAAAGTTCATAGGTCAACTTCTACAATGGGTGGGGATTGATTATTTAGTGTTATTATCCAAGTATAATATTAAGAAAAATTCTACATCATAGCTATATACTGTGAGAATCTATTCTGGAATATACTTGAAAACTTATCAAGGGATATCTAAATATATTATTATTATATCAAATAAACACTCAAGAAGATATTTTATCCTATAAATTACATATTCTATAAAAAAGTTAGTGTGAAAATTCGTAGTACAGTACGACTCTTGACTAGTATCATGTGACTCTGTGACAAAATTATTACCTTATAAACTCTCATTACCTATAGTGAAGAATTTGTGGTTGGGGAGAATGAAAAACCATGTTAAGGATTATGTTACCCATGATGGGGATAAACCTTGAAAAATCAATGTGTTCATTATCTCTTTATTTTCTGTATACACTATTAAGGTTCAGACTCATAATTTGAGTGAATTAAACCTTAAAAGGTTACAAGGGTTTATTTAGTTGATAATAAATTGTAGAAAATAATCTTAGTTGATTCAACCCCCCCCAGTGGATTAATTCATTCCCAATACCTTCAACTAGTATCAAATCTTGATCCCTTTGTTTGATTCTGTCAAGTTCTTAGAATGAATAATTTAAATTTTATGAATATCATGTTTGTGCCTACTTTTTATAGAAACATTATCATATCTATAATAATATAATGTTTTCATGTCTTCTTTTCCATGGATTGGATGCTAAAATTTTGTTTGTATTTAGTTTTCCACCCATTGAAGGGAATACTCCAACAATCCTTTTAGATAAAATAAATATAGATAATTGTGAAAAGGAAAAAACATATTCTTATTTCCTTGTCAAAAAAATTTAAAAAAATGTTATGTGACTAGAATCAGCTACATAAATTTAGTATAATATGGAAATTATCCATGAAGGGAATGTTATAGTAATGTAGGATGAATTAAAGATCTGCAGAATCAATTTTTAAGACATCAATATATCTTATACAGGTATCATTGATGATTATTTCACTTGGGAAAATGAATTTGTATGTAATATTTTGGGGTTTTGTGAAAAACATGAAGACACAACAATTATTAAGAATCTCATGAGGAATTTCCCAGACATGTTTGATCCTATGATTATATCAACAAAATATAGATATAATATCTCCTTTTATTAAATTCATAACAATCTCATAGCTTAGTAAATGAGGAAAATTACAACCTTTAAAAAGTTAAAATATGGAAAGGATTTTGAATCCATGAAAAAGTTGAAAATAAAAGATCTTATTGATAATATACATTCAAGTAATTATAATAATATTTATGATGATGGATACAATTAAATACTAATTTTACTTATCAAAAAGAGATTTAAGAGGGTAATGAATAATGTAAAAGGAAATTTCCCACTTAGATGTTACAAATTTAATAGAATTGGGTACTTTTCCATTAACAACCCTAAGAAGAAGGAAGTAGATTATGAATAAAAATAAGATGATAAACCCTGAAAAAACAATTGTAATAACAGTCCCAATTAATCATTCAAATATGGAAGAATCATGAATATATTTTCGAGGGACAAAAAAGAAATATTATGAGAAAAGAATACAGTGTTGGCCAGTCATCTGGTCGTGAATCTGAAAGTGATTCTAGTGAAAACAATTAAAATTTCATGGATCACATTGAAAAATTATTTGACAAATTAATTAGTGAAGATTATTATTTAGAACAAACTAGTCTATAATAGATTTTGAAGAATAAACTTAAATATTTTCTTGAACAGAATATCATACTCAGTATAGATAAGAAAAATCTCGTGAAAGAAAATAAGAAGCTCATTGAAGTGAAGAATGTGTTTGAAAAGAAAGCGGTGAGCCTTGTTTATGAGATCAAAAAATCATGTTTAAATATGATAAAAATGAGAATATAATATAATATTTTGAACATAGATTTTATTTTAAAGGAGAATAATTTTCTAAGAAAGATTATATGTTTCTTGAGGATAAAAATGAGTTGAAGAATTTAAAGGAGGATTGAAAAAAATTTGTTTAAGTCAAACAAAAATCCTCTAAACCATTTAAGATAAATTTAAAAAAATATAATGTTAAATATATACCTAAAAATTAAATTTGTGATTATTTTTAATCTAAAAAAGAAGTCTCTAACTCAAAATTAGTTCAGGATTAGGCCAATATAAATAGGGTGAAACATTATCCCATTATAGTAAAAGAAAAGTGGTTCTCTAGAATCTCTTAAAATCCAAAATTGTATAAAATTTAGACTGTTAATTTATAATAAGAATAAAATTTTAGATAATAATTCAAACAAAATTTTATAAACTAAGAACATATAGGTTTCAAGGGTATTGTTGATGTTGTGGAGTGTTTGGTGACAAATCCTAAACATAATGGTACTACATGTCATCACTTAATATTAGGCATGAATTTAAAGGAATTTAACCTAAATAAAGGAAACCAAATTTTCATTGAAGGAATGATGTAAATTTAAATGTTTTACACTTTCCAACTTAATATATATTTTAATATCATGAGTGTATATGTGGAATGTTTGAGAAATAGTACCACTATACAAAATGTATGACATCCTTACCAGGACATACTACTTATGCTGAGAAATAAAATGGAATTTTAAAACCCATGATAGAGATAACACGCCTTCTTATGGATACATAATAGTGGGTACTCCTTCCACTTTACTGGTGATTTAATTATTTTCTAGAATATTAAAAACCATGAAGGAGGAGTATTCACTTTTTATAATGATTATTATTTAAAAATAAAGGGTATTGAGTCAACAAAAATTGAACCTCAAAATTTTGGATTAGATAATGTTTTATATATATAAGGGATGAATCATAATATCTTACATGTTAGTTAGCTCTGTGATGATGGTTATGAAGTTATTTTTAGTAAGGATACTTGTGTCATTGAAGTATTGAAGGATGGAAGGGTCATATATCAATGAAGAAGAACCAATTACAATCAATTATTGATTGGTTATCTTGAAAATTATTCATACATGAGTGAAAAAGATAAAATTATATTATGTCAAGGAAGTCTTGGACATATAGTCTAAATGAGTCTAATTAAAAAATTTAATCATGATTTTTTTAGACATATTCTCAAGATGAACAGATAATAATATGATGTGTGTAAAATATTCCAAAATGGAAATATGACTCGTAAAACTCATAAGAAGGTATAAATTCTCTCCACCAAGCCACTAAAACTTATAAAAACTAGTTTATGTGGTCCCATGAGTCAAAATTAAAGATAAGTTTATTTGTATTTCATTATATTCCTTTATTATTTCACTCAAATAACCAATTTTATTTTCTTTCACCATGAATTAGATGCAGTTGATATGTTCAAATCATTCGAAAGAGAAGTTAATAAATAAGTAGTGATTTAGATTAAAAAATTTATATTTGATCATGGGAAGGATTGTATATGTGATTCATTTGAAATTTATCTTTTTGAATATGTAACAAAAAAATGTAACACAACATATACTCCACAATAGAATGTGGTTGTAGAGAGGTAGAATAAGAGTGTTGTTGAGATGGATAGGATAATGCTATCTGAAAATAAACTATTAAAATATTTTTAGAGTGTTTATTTATGCTATTGTATAAATTTATAACATATGTATTTTTTGACCCAACACACATTTTATTCTTTATGAAATGTGGTACAAAAAGAAACCAACTTTCATGTACATTAATGTGTTTAGAAGTCCATGATTTATAATTTTCAATGGTAGAAAGCTAGAAAAGTTTGAAGAGAGAGTAGATAAAGGGATATTTATGGGTTTCTTATCTAATTCCTATGGGCATAGATACTAGAAAAAAATTCATAAGCTAGTGAACTGTTAAATTGTCAATATTGATGAATATCAGATAAAATCAATCCATTATATTCAAGTATATTTTGATATTTCAAATTAAAACAACATATATATTTTATAACAATCAATTAAAAATAAAATAAAATCGTTATATTTGTTGGTGGTGTTGATTTATAGAATAATAAGGATAAATAAGAGGTTTTGGGAATGATACGAAGTAGTTTCATCGGCTAAAATACAAATTATTTTCAAGATAATTATTAGAGAACAAAGACATATAGTTCAAACAAAAAGAGAAAGGGGATGATAAATGTAATAAGGTGAGGATAGTTTTAATGGAATATACTCAGATAGAAGATAATAAATTTGAAGAAACATTTTCTCTTGTAGAAAGTCATGAAATAATAAGGATTTTTTTTAATTTTGGGTTCACACAAACACTAAAAAGTGTATCAAGTGGATGTGAAATTGGTATTATTAATATTAACCTTGAGGAAGAATTATTTATTAAAAACCTTATGGTTTTATTCTTGATTATGATGGAATAGTGGTATGAATTTTGATAAAGGAATTATATAGCTTGAAATAGTCTCTTAGATCTCAGTACTTGAAAAAAGGTGTGTTCTTTAAGGAAATCGGTTTTACTAAATGTAAATTTGATAGAAATTTGAATATAAGTGATCCCTTTATAAGTTTGCTATTTATCATAATATATATTGATGATATAATTTTTTATTGTGAATAAGATTACCTTTGTGAATAATTTTTTGAGAAAATGAAATAATGAATTAAGATGTCTATGCAGGGAAAACTAAATTATTTTATTGGATTATAGATTGAGAAGAAACCAAATTTTATATTTTTTCATAAGAAAAATATTCCAAAGAGTTATTTACCAAGTTTTTAATGGAATAATCAAGATAATTTTCAACACAAATTTTTATTGGAACCAAACAGTGTAATGATGAGAATAGTAGTAAGATTGAAAGAAAAAAGAATTTGAAATGCGCATTGGAATTTATTTGTCTTGGAAAACTTCCAAACGAGACATATCCTTTATTTTGACACATTTTACTATATTTCAGAGTGACCAAATAGATTTACACCTGCTTACATAAAATTGGACACTAAGATATGTGAAGGAAACACTGAATTATGTATTTGTTTACAAATATAGTAAATATTTGAACCTACTTTGATACACTAATATAGACTAGGTGAGTGATTTTATGGATATAAAATCTACATTAGGTGTGAATTTTTTATTAGTAAGCGATACGAGAGTTGGTACAGTAAGAAGGAGAACTCAATGAAACTTAGCATAACCAATGTAAAATATGTGGTATCCACTCATGCATATACATAAGTATTATATATGATTGTTCATTTAGTTGATTTGAGAGTTGAAACTAAGAAACCAGTGAGGATTTTGTGTGGAAATCAAAGTGTAATAAATCTATCAAGGAACCCTTTAAAAAATTTTATATCCAAACATATTGACATATAGTATCATTTTAGAAAAGATAAAGTGATCATTAGAGATATCAAGATTTAATACATTTCAATTCAGAATATAATTATGGATATATTCAAAAAAATACATGTCAAGAGATAGGTTCTCTGAGTTGAGGATGAAACTCCATTTCCCACCCTCTCCTCTCACTTGAACAAATGTGGAACTGAGCCCCCACTATTATTTGGTCTGTGTTGACATAGGGGGATAAATAGTTTGATAACTCTATGTAAAAGTGAAATATAATTATTGATAATAAGAGGATTGATCACTTCTTTATCATATGAATATATGGATAATAATTAATGGGGGTTATGTTGATATTTATATTTAATGCATGAATTAAGGGGGAGTTCATCTATGTCACTTGACCACATTTTCTTAACACCAAGAGATGAAATTATCTTAAAAACATAACATTATTCAGTTTTGTGGTGCATGGAACTTCTCAAATAAGAAAGGATATGATGTGATGATTATTAGGTATCTTTTAGAAGTTTGAATAGAAATGAGTTTTTTTTAAGAGTTGATAGTTTTTGAGAACAAATCCAAAAGTGGGAGATTTAAGTACCTTTGGAGTTATTGATGAATTTTTTAATGGTTTGTATTTTTTTCAACATTATCGAAGAGTTAAAAATTAGTTTTGTGGCTGTTGAGTTGTTTTTGAGTTGTTTCTAGGTCACTTGAAATTATTATGAAAAAAATTTCTGATTACATTGATAATTTTGGAATTATTCTTGAGTACAGTTATACAGTCCATCAGATAGGCATGTGGTCAAGCAGATAGTCATGTAGTTGATCAATAGTGTGTTTATATGTTTGATATATTATTCATGTGGTCGATTGGCTTCCACATGTGGTCAAATAATGGGAACAATTAGTCAATTAATGGTTATCCAATTATAACATGTGGTTGATAGGTCTTGCATGTGGTCACTCAGTTGTGACATGCAGGAGATAAGGACATGGTCAGTCAAAACAAGTGATCTATTATAAAATCAGGGATGATCACTTGTGAATCTATGTAAAGGTCGTTATTGACCTATATATAGGTAATGATTATTTTTAAAGAGCTACATAAAGGTAAGATATGAATTCATAAGGATATATAAAGGTTATTTGAACTGAGTTTAAAGGTAATATCTACCTTTATTAGCAATGTAAAGGTTACTATAGGCTCCTAGAAAGGTAACTCTAATTGTTCAAATATTTTATAAATGTAGTTTCTAATCCACTAGTAATATATAATGGTTTATTAAATATTTTGAAGGTTTCATCAGGGTAACCTCACCATTTAAGTCCCATTGTATGTGTAATTATAAGACAAACATGACCTATGTGAAGGTGTTGCATGCCACATGTAAAGGTAACCTCAAATGTCTAAAATCTACATAAATGTAATCAAAGGTGTTACATATTTATTATTTGATGAAGAGTGATTTGATTTATAAGATTCTTATGATGTTCCTTAATGGATAAAACAGAACATCTAAAATTTTATTCTAGTCATTTCAAATAAGATTTAAATAATGGTGATTAATGTTATGACTATTTAATTTTTTTAAATATTTTATCTAAAAAAAATTTCTCGAAGATTTATCTGTTTGTAAAGAATCATTAAAAATTAAATCTAGAAAGTTTATGTGATGATGTTGTGTTTTCATTAAGATCAAATAATCACTGGAATCAGATTATGTGGTGATTCTAACAGTGTTCTTCAAGTATGAATCATAAAGTTGATAACTTACTTTGTGTTGTGTTGAGATAAATTTATTCTTATTGTAAACTATATGAAGAATATAGATTTTGATATTGATTTAGTGAGAATGATGATGACAGGTATTCTTGGAATTCACATTTTACCATTTTTAAGTATTCTCAATTTTTATCAAAACGGTAGAGAATTCTAGAAATTTTATATTGAGATAGAGATAAATAAGAAGGGTGGTGGTGGAATTATACCATGAACTAGTAGTTATTAAAAATAAAGAATATTTTTTTGATTATAGAGCATGTTTGAGTGTGTAACCAATTGAGGAAATAAAGTAGGATCATGTTGTATGATTCCATTGAGAGAATTATTGATAATGATGACTTAGAAATTGAATTATTGAAATGAAATTAATTTATGAATTTGGAGTTTCCCTAACATAAATATTTTTCAAAGAAAAAAATGGTTCTTTCCTGAATATTGAATTAGTTGTGAAAAATATAGAGACCGGAGTGAAATCCTGATGTCAAAGTCCACAAAAAAATTTCTACAACTAGTAGAGCTTGATCATTCTGTGAGATTATCTATGTCTGATATTGAGAATTATATCTACATCATATCTAAATGAATTGGTAATTTTTTATTGAATATATTTTAAGGCCCATTTACGGAGATCAACTGCTACTATTTCTAATGTAATAGAACTCTCAAGAAATGTTTTCTCATCTCGATTACATATTATGTATAAAGGTTGTGTGAAACTACATAGTTGGGTGTGACTCTAGACTTGAATGGTGTGACTATATACCAACACAGTAATACTTTTAAATACTATTTCTTATAGTGAATAATATTTGTTTGGGGTGACTAACCAAGCGTGATAAGGAGTTTGTTATCCAAAAAGAGAGTGGACCTTGTAAAAATCATTGTGTTCATTGTATCTTTATTTTCCATATACATAAGTGATGTTGAGACAATAAATTTGAGTTAATCAAACCATAATAGATTATGGGGGATAGTTTAATTAAGATGAAATTTTAAAAATTGGCCTCCACTGATTCATCCTTATCCACCTTTTTAGTGGAGTAATTTGTTCATTGGCAATTTAATAATTAATGGGAAGGCTCACCGTGCCATATAAAAGGTGCCCAGGAATATATCCATAGATTCCAATAGTATCACTAGTAGGAACCCAAAACTAATCCAATGAAACAAAAATCATGAAAATTTAAGTTCATGTACACCTACTATATTCATATTTGTATCTCTTTTATTGTCATCTTTATCAGTTTGACAAATTCATTAAACAGTTAATTAAAATTTATAGTTTTTTTTAAATGACATACATACCAATAATTTTAACCAACCAATATACCCAAAATAGAGGAGTGGAAAACTGCTACACCACTAGAGGTGCATCATACGGTGAGATGCCAATAACATCTGGGGTATGTGGGGATTTCTAACAGTCTCTAGTATAGTGGAATCCTTATATCCACTAAATATGATGGTAGATGTGTTGTGCTTTGAGATAATGAATGTATAGGATCATTAAATTTTTATATTAATGTGTATATATATATATATATTCAAAACACTTATAAATATGAAATTATAATATATTTTCACTATCAATTTATACGTTCATGTATATTCATCTTCAATTCCCTCACTATTATCGACCTCCACTGTGAAAATTACTTCTTCATTATCACCCTGTAATATCTGAGGTTTTTGAGAAGGTTGGATTATTTCCAACATTTTTTAATTTTTGAGTCTAGTGAGTGGACCAACGTTCCTTTTGAGATTTAGAACCTAATTTGGAGAGTTTTATTGACCAAATGACTTGTTTTTATATGGGTTATAAGACTTGAAAGTTCCTTGGAGTTTTGGATGAGTTTTAGATACACCATACCATAGAAAATTAGTTTCATAAAAGTATAGATAGAGGCACCCAGTTAGGTTTAACCGTGAATCATCCTAAGAGAAACTTTTTAGAGAACCTTTTTCACTAGACATGATTTATCAAATTGTGCTGGTGGTGGCACACAACCATGTGAGAAATCTACAGTTTTTAAAAGAGGGGAATCACATGGTCTACACATGATTTAGCAAACCATACGTCTAACTGTGTGTAGTGTGGTTCTTGGAAAGTACAACATGGTTGGTGCATGGTTATCCAAACCATGCGGCCAAACTATGTGGGTCTTTTAAAATGGGAAAATTATGAATTTTACCCTCCTCCAGTTAACATGTTTTCCTTATTCTTTCTTATTTATTTCACATGCAGTATAGGAGGTCCTCTACCATATTTTATCTCCCCTAGTCTTTGGTCCACCTTCATCATTCAATATCTGATTCAAGCTTCATCGGTCTCATTAGAAGTGTATCGATAATTGATTTAGTCCATTTGATTCTATTTCTATTTTATCTTTCCATTTGGTATGCTAAATCCATGATAGCTCTTTTTTCCTATTTTTAGGGAGTTTTTCTTAAATTCAGATTTCTCTCGTTTTGACTCAAGTTATAGGTCAATATTAGATGAGCATGTGACTATGATTATTAAGTGGTTGGTTCCAATATTTTTCCTTAATTTTACTGTTTTTTTAGGGTGTGTGATTTATTGTGCATGTCAGGTTGACTGAGTGAGATGCATAATAATTAAATAGATTCTTTTTAATTAATTAAATTATGCCATGAGATTTCATTGGGTATGACCTAGTTCAGTTATGTATACTAATCCAAGTAAGGGTTTGTAACCCCTTGGGAAGAATATTTTGTTCATTGATTTTAATTAATTAAATAGTTTATACGGATTGTATTACATCCATGGGAATGTGATGGGAATGGATTGAGGATTAAGGTGAAGTTGATCACCTATACTAAGGTAAAGTGGATGTCAAGCTGATGACATGGTCTGAGATACACAGGGAGATTTTGATCACTAGGTTGAGGTGATATGGTCATCGAGATTGAGGTGATGAGGTCATCAGGATGAGGGCATGGCCCGTGTGACATGAGATAGTGAGGACCATTAGGATTTTGTGACATGGTAATGGGGGAATGAGGTGTCGAATGATGTGTCTTAGGTATATGATGGGTATTTCTACTCACTGTTTTTGTCATATGCCCCTTTGGAGTCCTGTGTACACAAATAAGACTTAATTTAGGTGGTGTTGACCAGTCATTGTTGGTGGAGGCCTCCATAGATATTGCAGCTTAGGGGATGGTGTTGACCATCGGTTATGTTAGAGTTGATCACCATATAAAGTTGTGTGGTTAGTGATAGACCCTTGGGAGATGGTGTTCATACCATCAGTTGGCATTGGAGGCTCACCATTATATTTGTGGCTTATGGGTCATGATTATTGGAGGATGGATATCATTGTGCCATGGGAGGTAGGTTGTTGAGATGATGGTGATTATTTAGTAGAGGATGGATATCATCATGCCTTGGGATGTCAGGATTCTAAGACAATGGGGACTTTCAGAGTGGAGGTTTGAGGGATAGAGGACTTATTGATTGGTCATGTTGTTTGGAACCCAGCTACTTGATTAATGTAACAAGGTGTCGGTGACAAGATTATTGGTGGATCCAAAGGGTTCACTAGAAATGATATTCATCTGAGGAATCCTTGGGAACTAAGACATGTATTATCACTAATGAAATTATATATATGTAGATATGTATTGTATTCCATATATATGGTTGGGGGCACGTATTCTGAGATATTCTGATGTTGTTTAAGGTAGGTAATCTCTTCCTTGTGGTTGTTGAGCATAAGGTAAAAGGATTAAATATTAAATTTAGTGCATTGAATTTAATTTATATTATTCATACACCAACATAATTATGGATGTAATATAGGTACACGTTTTTGGTGTCCTACTGAGTTCATAATCACACCCTAAACATGCCCCTCAAGACATGTGTATAGTTTATGTATTTGTGATTAGGTAAGGGATCAGGCTCAGGAGAAGGAAAATAGTGACCTTAGTTGTACATTTTGCATGGGATAGATGGCATATGGACCTTGGTGGTTTTAACATAAAGTTGGGGTTTTCTTATGATTTTTTATCATGGTTATTTTTTTATTGATATGGTCGTCCATGGGTGGCTCTGCTTGTCTATTGTTTTCTATGACCTACGATGAATTGTTCTGCCTATAAATGGTATTACATTTGGACTTGTTTATTACTTTCATTGTTCATTATGATTCTACTAAGTTTCATATATTTCTTCCTCTATGTTATAATCCTTCTTCCACTATTGTATATATAAATATGTATAATTATTGTTATCACCAAATGAGGGTATAATCTACCCGCTATCACTTAATTGGACCCTCAATGCTAGCCGGTGGAATTTGGCGTATGGTAAGGTGCACCTAAGGCCTATTAGGAAACTATCCTAGAGAACTATTTTGGTGGAAAACTTTTTTAAGATGATAAAAATGGTAATATAATTTTTTCTTTTACTTTTTGGTATTACTGTTTGGGCTATGGAATGCTAGATACTAGGGTGTAGTCGGAACTGGGTAAAGAGCTCATGTTTGGGTGCCTACAACACCATGGATGGGGGAAAGACCAAATTTTTAGTGTTAGTAAATTTATGTTATGCTATTTGATTTTATAGTTGATTTGATTTCCACCTCAAGTGGCACACTTGGATGGGATTTTTATCAGTTGTGTGGTTTTACTCTTGGATCAGTATGGAAATGAAGAATTGTTCATGAATCATGGTAGGAACATAGTGTGAAGTGATATAAGTATGTTTCAATAAGTAATTTATTGAAACCTAGAATGTGATAATAGGTGTTGGGAATTGTCAATAAAGTAGCTAAATCGTGTTTTCCTACTTTTCTTTTTTTGTGGCATTCTACGCTGTCATCCCAGTCAAGTGGTTCTTGATGAGACTGGTATATGAAATATGGGCTTGAATCTATTATGAGTAGGTAGGAATGATAAAAGGGGTTGAGATATTTAAAGTGTTAAAAAATAATAGAAGCAGTTTTTTCATGTATATTCTTTTTTATGAAATTTTACTCAGCTACCCCAGATTGATTTGTGTGATATGTGATGTCTGACTCTATTATGGGTAGGAAAGTGGCCTTGAGGCTGGATTATATAGGATATGTGCCTCTAATATGGGAAGGTAAGGGTTCATGAGGCTAGATCTCATGTGACAAGGTGAGGAAGGGGTGTTGGGGTGGGGATATGTGTTTTCTATTACAACTCTCTCTATCTGTGATATATATATATATATATATAATTGTTATGTTTTTTAAACATTGTATTAGTATTCAGTATGATTTCACTAGATGGAATTTGGTGGAGTGTTAGGAGGGTGGTGATATGGTGTTGCATTACCATGCATTGGATGAGGCCCCTGAGGGTTGGGATGAGGCCCTAAATGGTCAATATGATCATGATATATAGGTAAACTCTCTAGTATATGTAGGAAAACCATGGTAGATGATATAATTTGGTCCATTTATTGATGATAATCTCAAGGAAATCATGGTTTGTGTCATACGTGGGATTACAGGGGACCTAAAGGAGTTGATCCATTTATGGTGTATTTGACTCTTGAGTTCTAGTCTCAACACCCACCATTATTTTAGGGTGATGGTGGACCACAAATAGTAGAGAACTGGAGAGAGTTGATGAATAAAATCATCGATCAGCTTCAGACACCCCCAGGTTAGAGGGTGAATCTTGAAACGTACATGCTCATAGTACCAGCAAATCACTAGTAGAATTTACATTTTCAGGAAGGAAGACTTGAGGGACTTTATTGGAAGTATTTCAAGGCCACGTTCTTCAAAAACTTCTTTCCAGATAAATTGAGGGTATACCAATCCCGTTATTTCATGACTTTCTAGCAAGGGGACTCATTTTTCATGGATTATGTAGTGAATTTCATAGACCAGACCCATTTTTCATCTAATATGGTGGGTGACGAAATCACTAAGGTGCGGCGTTTTTAGGGTAGTTTGCGGCATTCCATTTGGGTGAAGGTAAAAATATTCATACGGACATCATCCTCTGAGGTGGTGAATCAGACACTGATAGGCGAGGGAAACTTAATGAACTAGTCATATTTAATCAAGGTGGGGTCTTTAGGTGAGATTAGTGGTCATTCTTTAGGTATATGGAATTGGGGCAATGAGGAGTCTCGATAGGGAATTCAGGCTTGAGATTTAGGTGGACATCCAAGGAGTGGGTATTCATCAATATGCTTCCTGTGTGGGTAGCAAGGGAAAGTCAAAACTCAGTGTTAGCGGAATCCAAAGGAGTGTAAGACATGTGTCCAAATGGGGAATCTATAGAGGTTCTGTAGGAATCCTTATCGGATAGCTAGGAGCTAGGGACCGAGTCCAAATCAGAGATCTGAAGTAAAACTAGGAGTGGTACTAGGAGCTGGTATCCAAGATTCAAAAGCATGAATAGGTCATGGAAGAGATAAAGAGACCCAACGGTGGGGTCAGCGGAAGGTATCTAGTGAAACAATGCATGGAGGTCAAGCCTCGGGATGTCAAGATTCAAGATAGGTGCACGTTGTTGATCTTTCAGGGTCAGAGTATGTCAGTTAGCCAATGATAGTTAGAGGTGCGTCTTGGGTGTAACCTAGCTTCCTTTTGCTTTGTAATGGGAAGTTTTTGTGTACAAGATGAATGTGTATTATTTTTGGACTAACCAAGTGCTAGTTAGTTGGTTTTCATTGGTTATGATGTGTTATTTATATATGAGGCATGTAGGCGCTGGTACTTATTATGGATATCGATGGATGTATGTTATGTATTAGGTGTGTAGGAATCGAGACTATGTTGGGAATTCATATATGTAAATGTGATACAAGATTATTTTTTATCATTTATTGATATGCAAGATCCTTGGGCATCAAATGAGATGTGAAATATTATGAGTGTAGAGTATGAAATGGGTACTTATAGGTATTTGATGACATGTCAGGATTGATGGTTGTTGGATATCACACATGAATGAATTGATCATATTATGAGGTGTAGGAGTGATAATGTATCAAGGGATGAATTTTATGTTCAGGGATGGTTGGAGAACCACTTGAATGGTTGTTTTGGGTCATAGAGTGACCAGGTAGGTAATTCCTATGGTGGGGGGTTCCATAAGAAGAATTAGCCAATGGATTGATGACTGAGGTAGACCAGTATGATATAAATGATATGGATATTTTTTTACCATCTTTTGTTAAATATTGATAGCTCAGGGGTGAGATATTAAAAGTTGGGGATATTGTAACATCCTGTATTTTTGAGTGGGTTATATTTTTTACAACCTTTTTGAATTTTGGAGTTTGATGAGTGGGCCAACTTTCTTTTTGTGATTTAGAACCTGGTTCTATGAGTTTTATTGATCCAAGGACTTTTTTATATGTATTTTCTGTCTTGAAAAGTGAATTGGGGTTTTAGATGAGTTTTTGGATGCGTTGGACCCTGAAAAATCAATTTCATAAAAGCTCATATATAGGTTCATGGTTAGGCTTAACCATGATGAATCCCATGAGTAATCATGTGGCCCACCTTTTGCGCTAGACATTATTTTTAAAAATTCTCATTTGGGGATTCAGGGCCATGTAAGACCATATTAGTTTTTAATATAGGGGAATCACAAGATCTGCACACGATTTGGAAAACTGTGTGCCTAACCGTGCACAGTGTGGTTTTTAGAAAGTAAGCAATGCATGGTTAGCGCACAGTTATTCAAAACATGTAGTCATACCATGTGGGTCTTTAAAATGTGTAAAAATGTGAATTTTTTCCATCCTCTCTTTATATTCTTTTCCTTTTCCTTTCTTCTTCATTTCACATGGATCAGAGGGGGTCCTCCTGCATTTTTTCTCTCCCATAGTCTCTAAGCCACCTTTATCATCCAATCTATAATTTGAGCTCCATCATTCTCATGGGATGTTTATCAGAATGGGCTTTATTCTTATTTCTTCTACTACTCATTTATCTCACCATACGGTATAGTAAATCCATGAGATCTCTTTTTCCTTATTTTCATGTAATTTTTCTAAAATCCTAATTTCTCTCTTTTCGTGTCATATTAGAAGTCTATATTAGATGAGAAGTATCCTATGAGTATAAGTTAGGTGGTAACTAAATTATCCTTAATTTTAATAGTATTCTAGGGTGAATGATTTATTATGCACATCGAGTTGACTGATTGAGATCCCTAATAATGAAATTAATGCTTTTAAATTAACGAAATGAATCAATGGGGTGTCTTTGTGTATGACCTAGTTTAGTTATTCATTCTAAGATGGGTAAAGTGCTTGTAAAAACTTGGTAAGCATAGGTCTATCATGGATTCTAATTATTTAAAATATTTATATTTATTTTATTGGATCCATGGGAATGTGACAGGAATAGCCTAATGATTGAGGTGATGTTGATCACCTGGACTAAGGCATCATGGTCATCAAGTTGAGGGCACAACCTAAGATACATGGGATGATGTTGATCACCAGGTTAAGGTGACATGGTCTTCGAGATTGAGGGTATGTGGTCATTGGGATGAGGGCATGGACCATGTGCCTTGATATGGTGATGACAATCAAGATTTAGTGACATGGTCACAGAGGCATGAGGTGTTGTATGATGTGTCTTAGGTATATGTTGGTGATTTCTGTACACCATCGTTTTCTAACAAGCCATTGGAGTTATGTACACACAGATTGGAATCAATTGAGGTGGTGTTGACAAATCATTATGGGTGGAGGCCACTTTAGATAGTGTGGCTTAGGTTATAGTTTTGAACATTGGTTATGTTGTAGGTGATCAATTTATAAGGTCACATGGATGGTGAATCACCATCGGAAGATGGTGCATCACCATTGGGAGATAGTGAATCACCATTGGGGGATGGTGTTGAGACCATTGGTTGGGGAAGAGGCTCACTTAAATATTTGAGAATGATGGTCCATGATTATTGGAGTACAGATATCTCTATTCCTCGATATGTTAACTATTGAGCAGATGGTGATCATTTATTAGAGGAAAGATATCTCCATATCTTGGGACATCGGGTTGCTAAGTCAATGGAACTTACTAAGTGGAGGTCTGATGGACCTGGGACCTATTGTCTAGGTGTGTTGTTTGGATTTATTCTACATGATTGATGGCATGAGGTTCTAGTTACATGATAATGGCTGGAACATGATGGTTCACCATATATGATATTCATCAAGGTAATACTTCATAACTAATCCATTGGTCCTCACCACTACAATTATATATATGCATGCATGTATTGTATGCCAATATATAATTGGGGGCATGTATTCAGAGATATTCTGGCATTTTCCAATGTAGGTAAACACTTTCTTGTGGTTTTTGATCATAAGGGAATCAGTTTAAATATTAAATTTCATGAACCCCTCCCTCCAAAGATACAACAATGAGGGGAGAGAGATAATGACCCTTGAGTCCCGCCTCTAGTAGGCCTAAGGTTGGAAACTATCACTGAGGGAATAAAACTCTAATTTAGGGGAGGAATTACACTCTATAATATAAATAGGATCATGAGATAAGATGAATCAACCATAATCAAATCCATGAAATATATATAAGAAAATAAAAAAATCCCCCAATGCATGTGTAAATAAAACTGATATCGATAATGGACCCTAAAGTAAAAACCCAAAAACAATGCTAAAGCGGCTAAAAAATACCTCTCCAAAGTTCTAAGCGAGTAATGTCTGGCACGGTCCATGAAGTCCTCTTATAAACCATAAAATGGTTTTATATACATAGGGTGAGCATACAAGTATACTCATTAGGAAAACCAAAGTATCTCATGCGCATGTAAAAATAGAATACTAATTAACACGTAAGAAAATAGTAGAACCAAACAGCCCCTATACGGGTATACTAAATGAAATCCCCAACCTCACAAAGTCTCACTCAACAAATAACACATCCAATTATAATAATATAATATCAATCATATAGGTGATAGGGTACCCTATACCACTTTCCCACTTATTTTCCTACCTCACACCCCAACATCATACATTCTAGAACTCCCACCTATTCCAAATAACAACACAACACATCATATCCTACCCACAGACACATGGTCCATCACCTTACATTACATATCATAAATAGTGTAGTAGGTTAATGTGAACATAAAGGACATCATCCTCATAACCCCTACTACCATGCATGACCCCCACCATAAGTCATCCCATCACATTTCTCCTGAAGACACCTTGTCAATCAAATATCCCCACATAAAATGTAGATAACAGAACTTTCTACTTTTTTCCATCATATCACGTGCATATCTCCAACACCTAGTAGAAGGATTGAGGAATAACAGGTATCCAACCATCCATCCTCCTACTAGGATGTTGGAAAAAACACCCCCCAAAACATTTATTGTCGGCACATGGTGCTCGATGTGGGTGGGGTGTGTATAGAAATCACATGAATATAAAATGTATATACATATATATAAACATTGCACAAGCCCCAAACTGTGGGTTCACAATAAAGGAATAAAACATCTCATAACATTACCTCACTTGGTTGTTGCCTCTAAATGCATAAAAACCCCAAAACAAGCCATGATCCACAAACCATTTTCAATTAAATCCAATTTTAATATTATTTTTTATCAACCCATTTCAATTAAAATTGTCACCTTATTTCATATTTCTATCCCATATGTTATAATATAAACATTAACCTAATAAACCACAGGTACCTTCATTAAAACATATGTTAAACATGCCCATTTTAAATCATTTACAGTCATTTAATTTCATTACTACTCGGGTAACTAGCGTAACCTACCACCATTGTCGCCCTTCTACATAACGATATCACTAATTTCCCCCAAACACATCATTATATAGCCTCATCCCATGAATCACATCGTTGTACCCAATACAAAACACAAAATTGTATCCAAAAATATATAAAATCACATACCAAATCATTTTCTAGATTAGATATATGGAATTTCATTCTATTTGACTTCATTATTGGCAGGAGTTATCAAAAAATCCTTAAGATCATGGGGAATCCATTTAATTAATTGAATATTCATGGTTAATCATTTATTTATGGTGGTATCACAAAAAATCATAGTACATGTTCATCACAACATATAATAAAACCAAAAAAAAATGGGATGCTGAAAACCATAGTATTCAACGATACAAAAAACTTATATAATCTCAATATCACAATATCAAAAAGATATAAAATAATGCAAAGCATTCCCATACCCATTTCGATTTCATTTAAACTGGTTGATGATCTTGGTTATTCTGGTTGAAACTATCTTCCCAAGATATAACTAGAGTAACCCATATCACATGATAAAAAAATTGAAACTAGGGATCCCATACTTCAATGAAAGAAGAATTACACAAACTCACTGCACCAAAAACTAGGGGTGTGCATACAGGAGGAAACCACCTATAGGGATAACTCAAACCGACACTAGAAAAAATGCTCCACATCTCCAAGTTAAAAATACTTTGGAACCTATTGTATCAAAATAAATCAAGACTGGAAATAATGATGGAAATATTTTGACTTTAGAAGGATTAGATCGCAAACTAGAGGAATTCTATATGGTTTTGGTTTACCATTGGGGGAGGATATCATTAAAACCACATGTTTTTTTTAAACATGACATATCCATGAATTTTTTATAAATTGAAGATATTATTAATAACCTTTGAAATAGATTTAAAAATCATTAATTAAGGCATTAAACCCATTTTTAATCATAAAAAGATGAAAAAATGGAAATTATGTAAATTTTGGAAAAACTAGAAACAATGTTCACTACCACCTCCAGGGAGTCACTCCTAAGGATTCACCATCAAGGAGTCACTGATAGGGAGTCACTACCAGGGATTCCCCACCAGGGAGTCATCACTCAGCTGTCACCGGCAGGTATTCGCTTCCAAGGAGTCACTACTAGGTTTTCACCACCAGGGAGTCACCGCCAGGAATTCACAACCAAGGTGTCATCTCCAAGGAGTCACCACTATGGAGTCACCGTGAGGGTATAAACTCTATGGATTAACCTTTAGGGAGTAACCACTAGGTATTCACTATCATGGAGTCCCCATTATCCCTAAAAACACCCTAGACTTCCCCTATACACCTCAATCGTCATATTTTCTACAAGGTAATGGGCCAGGGGGTTCAGTCCATTACATCAGATAACTATAAAACTATTCTCACCCGAGAGAATTCAAAACCAACAAGGAATTAAGGAGAGAAAGGGTATGAACAACCATCCCTCATGATACCTCTCAAGGATATCATTAAATCTAAAATACTACCAATAACCAAACTTTCTAAGACAAATTCTCACAACAAATGAACAAACTATACTTCCCTGGACATAGAAATCTGGGAATTCCAACTTACATGTTCAGATACTATCTGATCTAGGAATTATTCACACACCTTCATGGGTTTAATCACATTGTAGTATATTAAGTCTCTACTAAGAATCATGTATTTCCTTTTTCTCCTTTCACAACTTTATCACACATCACAAAACACACATCACATCAAGTAGAAAACAACATATCTCGTAAAACACCAAGATCCAAATAGAACATCACAAAGTAAAATAGATCAAGGAAAAACTAAAATCCACTCCAGGTAATTGGAATTCATCTACGTCTCATGCTCCCAAGTAATCTCCTATGAGACACCATGCCTCTATAGCACACAAACTAAGGTAATTTTCATCCTTGCAACACCTTCTCTCTATGGTATTGGATATCCACTGGCCTCTCCATAGATGTCAAATCATCATGGATATCCATATCTCCCCCATTTAATGACATGGGAGTCATCATGAAGATACCAATGGATATTATAGCCATGGAAGATGTCATGGATCTAGTCTAGTCAAGGCAGTGGTTCCAACTGGTAATCCACATCACCAATGTGCCCCAATACCTCTGAGGGACAAACAAAATTGGGAAATATCTTACTCCCTTTGCTGAACCTATGCTACCCATTTCAAGGGGAACCCTTCAATAAAACATGGTCCCCAACCTCAAACCATACAGGCCTCCTCCTATGATCAACATAATAATTTTTTCAGCATTATGATGATTTAATCCTCTCATTAACCGGTCAAACATTCTCTATAATTCTCTGCACAAATCAGTTCCAAGAACTATTAAATCCCCAACCACTTCCTATAATAATGGAAAAAGAAATAGTAACCCATACAAAGACTCAAAAGGGGATATGAAAATGGATGAGATATTGTTGTTATTATAATCAAACTTGACCAAGGGGAGATATAGTTTCTATGATCCACTGAAGTCCAAGAAACACACCCAAAATATTTCCTCCAATGTTTGGATAGTCCGCTCTGTCATCCCATTCATCTGAGGGTGGAAAGCGGTGATGGGGTTTAACTAAGTTCCAAAATTATGCAGCAATACCCTCCAGACTCATGAGGTAAAACGTTCATCCCAATATGATTCAATGTACCTCGGGAATCTGTGTAGCCACACCACATCATCCACATACCTTTTTGATAAACTATCCACTGTGGCCAACACCTTGACTTCAAGGAAGTGATATGATTTAGTCAACCAATCTAAAATTACCTAGATAGCATCACAACATCCTGGAGCTTTGGGTAACCTTGTGATGAAATCCATTGATATTTCATCCCATTTCCACTCAGGAACATCTAAGGGATATATAAAATCAACAAAAACATGATGATCGACCTTTACCTACTAGAAAACTAGACATCGATCCAGAAACTCCGTCACTTCTCATTTCATCCTAGGACACCAAAACTACATCCTCAATCCACTATACATATTGGATACTCTCAAGTGTACCTCTAAAGGTTAGGTATGTAACTAATGAAGAACTTATTTTTTCATCACTACTATAATAAGAAACCCCCCATGAAACATCATTCTATTCTTACTATCCTCTGACCATCCCTCTAGAGCATCACCATGGTAAATATGGTCATGCATCACCTCTACTGCTGAGTCTATTCACTAAGACTCATCCACCTCCCTCGTCAAAAAAAGTATTGTTCCATAATCTTAAATAATAAACCTCCTCCATCAACAACCCTCACATAAAAGTGTAGGGTTTTCATCTTCCTCATTTCTCTATAATAATCATTATACTATCAAACAACATCCTTATGTGACATTCTTATCAAAACATCATCCATGAAATTCCACTTTCCAAAGGTTCAGGATATCTCAAAATCATAGTCATGAATAAAATCCATCCACCTACAATTTCACAGATTCAAATCATGTTGAGAAAATAAATACCTCAAACTCTTGTAATCCATAAAGACCAAAAATCTCCCCCAATGAGTTAATTTCTCTACATCTTCAGATAAAGAACAATTTCTAATACATCTATATCAAGGGTTTAATAGTTATGATCATGACTATGTAACTTTCTAGACCAATATGATATCACCACCTTCTACTACATAAAGATGTATCCCAACCCCATACAGGACACGTCACAGAAATCCTTGAACAACATACCCTCCTCTGACACCAGAATAACTGGACCACTGACCAAATTCCCCTTAAAATAGTTGAATGTTGTCTGACACTAATAATTCCAAATAAAATCTTGTTACTTCTAGGTCAATGTTGTCAATGGGGATAAAAATCGATGGAAATTGGGCACAAACCACGGATAATAGCATGTAATGCTAAGGAATATATGAAACTCTACCCTATTAATGGGTGTTTCCTAAGAAAAAACTACCTCAACCTTTGATAAGTCCACTTCCATGCCCTATTGAAACACCACATTCCCAAGGAAATCCATCTATAATGTCTAAAACTTACACTTGGATAACTTTCCACAGAGATGGTGGTGATGAATAACCTGAAAAATATCTTTGAGATGCCCATCGTGCTCCTCCTCTAACCCTGAGTGAATCAGCATTTCATAAATGGAAAAAAAAACTAAAAATTGGTCCAAGAATTCATAGAATATAGATTTCAGGAGCCCCATGAAAATATTTAGTGCATTAGTGACACCGAAAGGCATGAACTCATACTCAAATTTCACATACCTACATTTGAAGGAATTATTTTGGATATCTCCATCCTTCACCCTAAAATTGTGATATATAGATCATAGATTGATCTTGGAGAACCAACTAGAACTCCTAAACTTGTTAAAAATATTATCGATCCTCAAAAGAGGATAGTGATTCTTTTTCATCACATGGTTCAACCACTAGTGTTCTATTCACAACCTCATACTACCATCCACATTTTTATAGAATAACACTAGAGCACCCCACAATGACACATTGGTCTGGATAAAACCCTTTTGTATCAAATCATCAATTTGAATCCTCAACTCTCACAACTTAGAAATCTCTATCTGATAGGGTTCCAACGAAATTGGAGAAGCACCAATTTGAAAGTATATCCCAAACTCAACATCACATTGAGGGGTAGTTTCATAACCTTCTCAAGGAAAACATCCAAGAACTCTCTTTCAACATTGGGATCCTCTTCTATCCATGTGTCTACTGATTCCATAGATTACTCAGTTAAAAAAGAAATTAGGGGCTCCAAAAACCAATTGCCTGCCTAGAAACCCATATCATCAATGAAAACCACATGTTGTCCATTTATATCTTATAACACGACTCTCCCCTAGAAGCAATTGATAATAGAACACATTGAATACAACTAGTTGATGTCAATGATGAAATTGTATGGCTACATATGAAGTACGAAAATACCCACACATGACTGATGTTTTCCCATAATTACCACACATTCCCATTACACATCAAACAAGCTAGTATGGCCTCCGATTGGAGTAGTCATCACCATGGGCATGATAATCCTCTCTACATCTAGTCCTAGATCATGGATTAGAGAAGGTGAAATAAAGGAGTGTCAAGATACTGAATAAAACAAGGAACAAATAGGGGTACACAATAAACTGAGAACACATAGAATAATATCATGGTCCTTTAGTGTTTTTTCCCCACTACCTACAAATGATAATGCCCAGCTCATTTGCCTCTCTACTAAAGGCCACCTCCATAACAACTCCCAAGTCAAGGTCCATAAGGGAATGTTACATCTTGAGTTTTACCTCTACCTACAAAATATTCTCTCAATGAATAATAAGCTTGATTCCCCTACTTTCGGAATGGCCTCACTGGTAACTTATATTGAGGATGGAACTAAACTTGTCGACCTCTACCAAAATGATCTTGAGTGGCCACTAGGAACTAATCTAGATGATATACATGAACCCCATATACAAAACACACTAGTATGAAGTCCCCTAAAAGATAATGAAACCCATTGGACCTGGTTTCATGGAAGGGAAGTTGCTGAGTATGACACCCTACTGGTTGAAACTCGATGAACCTAGTTCCTGAGCCCATCCACAAAAAACTCTACACCTCAAGGAACCGTGATGGTTCCACTCTCATCATAATCCCCCTCAAAAGTTCATATTCATGATCACCTTTGTCTTATATTGAACCTACATATATGTTGGAAATGTAAAAGGATTAACTTGATACTGGATCAAAGGATAGATTGCCTCCTCAAGATGCCTCACTCATGGATACTCATTTAGGAAAAGATCGGGGGAAAAGATTATATGGTTCTAGAACTTGATCCCATGCTCCCTCATAGACATACTCCCCTTCTAAAGGGAGAGTGGATCCTACCTCTTCACATCCTACATGGTGTATGAAAGTAACTCCTCCCATAACTCCTTATGTAATTCGACCGATCAAACATATACCTCCTTTGCCTCGCTAAGGTATAGTATCCACCACTGATGCATAGTTCCTCACATATGAATAACTACTAAGGGGAACCAATACTCCAATAGGGCCTGGGTCAAACTGGAAGTGATCTCCAATTCTTCTAGCCATCTCTATGTCTCTACATAAGAAACGCATCCCTCATAATCCCACATATCATTCCACTATAAATCTTGCAACTTCCTCTACCACTGATCATCATCCTTAACTAGATCAACCCTCCATAAATCAATTGGTCCAGCCAACTAAACCACCACTACTTGAGCCACACGCTGATGATGAAAAGGATCCATAGACGAAAGAGAAACAAATATTTCCTAATACAGATAGTATATAATTTTGTTATGATTCATTTTGATTCACTTTAATTTTTATAACCTTACAAAGAAACCCAATTATAATAGGAACACAAGTCATCATGATGTGTGTACCTCTCATTGATATCTACCCTACAAATAGGTCCACATCACTTGGGTGTTTAATAAGGTCAAAGTATGTTCCATGGATCAAGGGAGGCCCTAAAATCTCATGTCCTATCTAGTCTCCCTTTACTATGTCATTAAACAAGGTAAATTGGAACCATTTCCATAACAACCAAAGAAATTATCATTATGCCTAACTCCAAAATTAATGCTATCTCTCAACCATCACATTTGATACCACTCTATAAAAACCACCTCCCTACAAAGATACTATAATTAAGGGGGAGATAAAATGAATCCTATGTATTTCCTCTAGTGGGGCCCAGGTTGGAAACTAGCACCAAGGGTATAAATATATCATGTATGGGTGGAATTACCCTATATAATATAAATAATATTGGGAGATTAGATGAATCAACCATAATCAACTCCACTATATATATATATAATCCAAAACCATCCCACAATGAATTTGTAAATAAAACTGATACAGATAAAGGTATCCAAATTAAATACCCAAAAACAAATCTAAAGAAGTGACAGAGAAACTATCCCATGGTATGAGATAGTAATGTCCAGCACGAACTATAATGCCCTCTGAGAAACTTGAAAATAGTTTTATATACATCGGGTGATCTTATAGTTATACATGATATGAAAATAAAAGTCTCTCATGAACATGTGAAAATAGAATACTAATGAACTCAGGAGAAAAAAATAAAACCAAATAGCACATATACATGTATACTTTCTGAAAATACCAACCTCGCCAAGGCTTTCTAATTAAATAACACATACAAATATAATAATTTAATATGAATCATATCGATGATAGGGTACCCTACAATGCTTTCTCACTGATTTTTCACTCTTACACCCCAACATCATATGTCCTAGAACTTCCACCTCTTCCAAATAAAATCATAGCACATCACATCCCGACCATAGACACTTGGGACATCACATCACATCACTTATAAAAACTAGTTTAGTAGGATATCATGAGCATGATGGACATCAATCTCGTTCCCTCATCATAACATGCACAACCACCACTATCTATCTCATCACATTTCCCCCGAAGACACCTGGGCCATAAGATCACACCACATCACATGTAGATAGACACACTTTTGGATTTTTTTCCATCACTACCCATCCATCTCACAAATGGATAGAAGAGGGAGAATTGAAGAGCAGGTATCCTATCATCTATCCTCCCACAGAGATGTTGGAAAAACACCCCCAAAACATTTAGTCTTGACACATGGTGCTCGATGTGGGTTGGAACGTATAAAAAACACTAGAGTATACAACATATATATATATATATATATTAACAAAACATATCCCCCAACCTATGGGTTCATAACTAATGCATAAAACATCTCATAACTTTCCCTAACTTTGATGCTACCTAAAAATTACTAAAACCCCCAAAATAATCCATGATCCAAAAACCATTTTCAATTAGATCCAGATTTCAAATTATATATTATAAAACCATTTTAATTAAAAGAGTCACCTAGTTTTTTATTTCTATCCCAATAGTTCGAATATAAACATTAACCTATTAAACAACACATCCCTTCATCAAAAAATTCATTAAAAATTCCCATTTTATATCATTAAGATGAATTTAATTCCATTACTACTTGGGAAACTATCATAACCAACCACTATCATAGCCCCACTATATAACCATATCACATCCACTACCCCCACACATATCACAATATATCCTCCACCCATGAATCACATCATCACTTCCAAGACACAACACATTATTTTATCCACAAACATATCATATTACAGACCAAAATCATTTTTCAAATTAGGCATAGGGGCTTTCATTTTATTACACTTCATTATCTGAGGGCCTTATATAAAAATCCATAAGATACTGAGGAATATATTTCATTAACTGAAAATATATGGTTAACCATTTATTTATTTCAGTGTCACAGCATGGTCATCACAACATATAAGAAAACTAAAAAAGGTGGGTACACAAACATCCATGGTATTTAATTATATAACAAATATGTATAATCTAAATATCACAATATTAAAAAGATATAAAATAATATGATGCCTTCCCCTTCCTCTTTCCATTTCATATAAACTAGTTAAAAATATTTTTTAATCCATATGGAACTATATTCCAAAGAGACAACAAGAGTAACCCATCCCACAAGATACACATGATGAAGAAATGAGGGACCCCCAACCTAGAAGAAAGAATCTTTACATAAAATCACTACAACAAGAATAGGGGTTGTGCATATAGAAAGAAACTACCTACATGGAGAACATGAACCAACACCATTAATAGGGATCCATGAATACAAGGGGAGAATCCTTTGGAACCTATCTTCACAGAATAAAGAAATCTCAAAAAGATCGAAGGAAATAACTCCACTTTAGAATGGATATATCTGAAACTATCAGAATTGGATATGGTTTAGTTTACCATTAGAGGTGGATCTCATAAAAACACATGTTTTTTAAAAATTTAAAAGGTCCCTGAACTATTTATAAATTTATTATGTGATTAATCTATTTTGAATTGGATTTAAAAACCATTAATTATGGAATTAAACCCATTTTTCAACATAAAAGACTTAAAAATGGAAAATATGTAAATTTTAAAAAATCTAGAAACATTGTTCACTACCATTACTAGGGTGTCACCGCTAGGGAGTCACCACCAAGGAGTCACCGCCAAGGAGTCACCACCACGGTTTCACCACCAAGGAGTAACTTATAGGGAGTTTCGTTAAGGGTTTTACTAATAGGGATTCACCATTAGGGATTCCCTGCCAGGGTTTCACCACTAGGGAGTTGCCACCAAGGATTCCTTGCTAGGGATTCACCATTAGGGAGTCACCGTTTTCCAAAAAACACCCCATACTTCCATTGAACACCTTGATCATCAGTTTTTCGATAATTTAATGGGCTAGAAAGCCCGATCTGTTACATTAAATGTGTGTATATTTCCTTTAATTTATGTTTTGTATACACCTATATAATTATGGATGTAATACAAGAACACATTGTTGGTGGACTGTGAATTTTACAGTCACATTTTACACATGCCCCTCAGGATGTGAGTAGACTTTATGTCTTTGAGATCAGGTAAGGGTTCATGCTCGGGAGCAGGACCATAGTGATTGTAGTTGTACCTTTTACATGGGAGAGATAGAATATGTACCTTTCTAGTTATTTAATCTAGTTGGTGTTTCATTTTGATATTTTATTATGCTTATTATATGTACAGATATGGTTGTCCATGGGTGATTGTGTTTTTCTATTGTTCTAGATGACCTGTTATGACATTTTTTTCTTCAAATGGTATTTCCATTGGACATATTTATTATTATTTTTATTTATTATGATTCTTCTAAGTTTCATTTTTATTTTCACTGTGTTATGGTCCTTCTTTTGATGTTGTATATATAAATATGGACCATTATTATTATCACCTCCTGAGGGTATAGTCTCCCCACTATCACTAAATCATACCCTCACTCTTAGTTGGAAGCCTTTCAGAAACGGGGAGGCATGCCTGAGTCTTAGTGGACACATAGCTCGGAGAACTGTGTGTGTGGAAAATAGGGTTGGGATCCTAAAAATGGTTTCAGAGGAGTTTTTTTCCTTTTGGGTCTTACTATTTGGGCTACAGAAGACCAAAGACTTGGGTTTAGCCAAAATGGGTAAAGGTAACATGTTTTGGTACCTAAATCACTGTGCACATGGGATATAAATAGTTTCCAATGGTGGATCTATAGAGTTTCTACAGTAATCCTTCTTGGATAGATGGTATCTAGGGAGTAGTTCAGTCTTAGTAAATTTATGTAGGATTGAGAATCATAATAGGAGTTGGTAGTCATGATTTGGCTGCATGCATAGGTCCTGGTAGGGATAGAGAGGCCAAGATGTGGTGTCATCGTCCGGTAGCTAGTGTAGCTATGTAGGGAATCCAAGCCTTAGGAACTCAAACATCATTCCATGTTCATGTTTTTGAGCTTAAAGGGTCAGAGAAGGTTGGTGATTTGATGACAGTTAGAGGTACTCCAGGGGTGTGACAAAACTTCTTTTTTTTTAATATCTTTTTTTTTGCACGAGATGCATGTGTAATTTATTTGGACTAACTAGGTGATGTTTAGTATGTTATAATCCTTTATAGTGTGTGATGTATATATAAGGTTCATAGGCACCTAGATTTATTGTGGGAATCGATGGATTCATGTTATGTATGAGGTGCGTAGACATCATAATTATGTTGGGAAATAATATGTGTATATATGATGTGGGATTATCTCTGAGCATATATTGAGATACGATATCTTTGTGCATATTAAGATAAACTAGTTATTATTATTGTCGAGTATGACATGGGAACTTATAGGAATCTGATGAGATGCTGGACTTGATGGTTGTCAGATATTATAGAGGAATAAATTGAGCACTGGATGAGGTGTAAGAATAATGATGTATCATGGAATGAATTTTATGTCTGGGGATGGTTTTTGGACCATAGTAATGGTTGTTGTTTGGGTGAGAGAGTGGATAGATAGGAAATTCCAAAGGTAGAGAGAGGCACAAGGGGAATTATCTTATGGATTGATGACCAAGGTGGACTAGTATGATGTTAATGAGATGAGTATGTTCGTTACCATCTCTAGGTAAATCTTGATAGCTTAAGAAAGATCTATTATAAGGTGGAATGATTATAATGTCTTAGGTTTATGAGAGGGTCATATTTTTCCAAGCCTTTTTGAATTTTTGAGTTTGGTGAGAGGGATAACTTTATTTTTGGGATTTAGAACCAAATTCCAAGATTTGGATTGACCCAATGCCTTGTTTTTAGATAGGTTTTAAGTCTCAGTATGTGCCTTGCAGTTTTAGATGAATTTTGAGTGTGATGAACCCTGGAAACTCAGTTTTAGAAAGGTGTATACATATGCACATGACGTGGTTTAACAGTGAAGCCTCCCAGGATAAATCATGTGGGCCAGCTTTTTCACTAGATAGATATTGTCAAAATGTGAGAGTGGGGGCATATGGACATGTGAGACCAATATAGTTTTTAACATATGATAATCACATATTCTAATCATGGTTTGGAAAACTATGTTCCTAATCATGTGTAGTATGGTGCTTGGGTAGTGAGCAATGCATGGTTAGTGCACGGTTAGTCAAAACGTACAGCCAAACTGTGCAGGTCTTTAAAAAGTGTAAAATTATGAATTTTTCCCTCCTCCCTCCATATTATGTACCTCATCCTTTCTTATTAATTTCATGAAAATCACAGGGGGTCTTCTAACATGTTTTCTTTCCCCAAATATTTGATCCACCTTCATCATCTAAGCTCTGGTTAGAGATTCTTCAATCATGTTAGAAGAGTATCAGAAAATGATTCGGTCATCTTTCTTATCTTTTTCTTTTATCTCTCCATACAGTATGTTAAATAAATGTGATCTTTTATACCCTATTTTCAATGAGTTTTTCTAAAATCATAATTTCTCTAGTTTTATCTTGATTTAGTGGTTGGTATCAAATGTGAGAGTGCTTATGAGTATATGTTAGGCGACTTCTATATTTCTCCTTAATTTTATGGGTGTTTTGGGGTGTATTATTTATTGCTCACATTAGGTTGACCAAGTGAGACTACAAATGATTAAATTGATGTTATTAAATTAATGAAATAATTCCATGGGATGTTATTGGGTATTTCCTAATTTAGTTATTCATGCTAAGTTGCGTAAGGGGATTTTGAACACTTTAGAATGATAGTTCAGTATTTGGTTTTAATTAATTAAAAAGTTTATATTGATTGTACTAGTTCCATGGTAACATAAAAGGCATTGCCTAATGATTTAGTTTATGTTGATCACCTAGACTAGGGTGACATGGTCGTTAGGCTGAGGGTGTGTCCTAAGATACATGGGGTAATGTTGATCACTAGTTTAAGGAAACATAGTCATCAGGATTGAGGTGAAGAGTTCATTTGGATGAGTGTATGGCATGTGTGACCTGATATGGTGGTGAGAATTAGGATTTAGTGACATGTTCATAGAGGCGTGAGGTTCTAGATGATGTGGCTTAGGTATATGTTAGTGATTTTCACTCACCGTTGTTTTCTTATGTGATATTGGATTCATGTTCACATAAATAGGACTCATTTGAGGTGGTTTTGACCACTCATTATGGGTGGTGGACTTTGTAGATATTATAGATTAGGGGATGGTGTTGACCATAGGTTACATTGGAGGTTCTCACCATATAAATCCATGTGGATGGTGATGTACCATTGAGAGATGGTATTGAGACCATTAGTTTGGGGATGGGGATCTACTTTATATTTGAGGCCGATGGGATATGATTATTGGAGGATGGATATCATAATGCCTCAAGACATCAACATTTGAGCTAATTGTGATTATTTATTGGAGGCCAAATATCATCGTGCCTCTAAACATCAGGATGCTGAGCTGATGGGGACTTTCTGAGAAGATATCTGAGGGACCTAGGACTTATTGTTTGGGAAATGCATTTAGATTACATCTACTTGATTGATGGAATGAGGTGTCAATGACATGATTATTGGTGAAACCTAAGGGTTAGCCATATATGATATTCATCATGGGATTCCTTGGGAACTAATCCATGTTTCCTCACCATAATAATTATATAAATACATACATGTATTGTATGCCATGTATATAATTAAGGTCGTGTATTAAAATATATCCTGGTATTGGTCGAGTCAAGTAAACACTTCTTTATGGATGTTGAGCATAATGGAATGATTTTAAATATTAAATTCTTGTGAATTTATTTTAATTTATGTTCAAAATACACCTATCAATTATGGATGTAAGAGAGGCGCATATTAGTGGTGGACAACCAAGTTTATACTCAAACCCTACATAGGCCCCTTAGGATGTGTGTAGAATTTATGTCATTGAGATTAGGTAAGGAATCGGGATTGAGAGTTGGACCTTAGTTATTGTAGTTGTACCTTTAGCATTGGATGGGTGGCATATGGAACTTGGTGGTTCATTCGTCGATATATGGTTTCCTTTTTAGTTTTTTGTATGCTTATTATATGTACTGATATGGTCAGTCATGGGTGACCCTACTTGTATATTGTTCTATATGACCTTCTATGACATGTTTTTTATACAAATGGTATTGCCTTTGGAATTGTTTGTTATTGTTTTTATTTATTATGATTCCACGGAGTTTCATTTTTTTCATTGTGTTATGGTCCTTCTTCGACTATTTTAAATATAAATATGGACCATTATTATTATCACCTCTGAAGCGTATAGTCTCCCCCACTATCACCTAATCAAACCCTCACAACTATTCAATAGACTTTGCCATATCGGGAGGTGCACCTAAGGCCTAGGGGCCAACCATCACGGAGAAATATTTTGGGGAAAACTGAGACAAGAAGCTACACATCCTCCCTTATAAGTTATATTACTTAAATATTGTTGAGGAAAAACAATTGAGTGTTTTATTTTTTATGAGGCTCACTGTCACAATTTTCCAATTGAGCTTCATCTCCATGTCATACAAGGCTATTTTTTTGAGTGTACAATGACACTCCAACCTTTATATACATAATCATCCATATGAGGCTTCTGACTAGTATCTAGGGTATGAATTAAATATTTTATCCTTCTTTAGAGGGCCCTGATACAAAACCATCAAATCATTTGACATTTCATCTTAATTCCAAACATTCAATATCCACATAAGAAGATATAAGGTATTAATTTTAATATATAAAAATAATAATAGGAAAAAAAATATGAATATTATTATGTACTTACATGATGGTAAAAAATTATACAATCGCCTTATAAACATCATTCGTTAATCCGATATTGTTTTATGCTCGGTCCCCTATTCATCCCTTTTTCAATATAAATTCATTAATAAGTGGATCTGCAATAAGACTATTTAGTATTATAAATCTATGTTCTTAATAAAAATCCAATTTAGTTAGTGTAAAATTTGAGCCTTTTCCAATTGGTCATTATATAGTTGGAAATACTGATGAATAAATTTCAAAATGAGAATTATTTGAGATGTTGTCAAAAAATAGGACATGATTGATCTAGTCTCAATTCCATCCAAATATCTAAAACATAAGTTCATACACTCATCTTCTATGTACCCTTCAATAATAATGCCTTATGATTGGGATTTATTCTTCTCATATAACTTCAAATGACCTAAATAAACTATAGAAAAAATTTATATCCTTTTTTACATAATGGTTTAAAAATAATAATTCATCAATGAAAATAAAATAAAAATTAATGTCACTCTTAATTGGATACAACCATCGATATATTTTCAATCCACCAAGTTTATCTTTCTTAACCAAATGAACTATCAAATGAATCATAAAAGTGAAAAATATAGGGGGAATAACATCTACAAATGAGAAAGTGACAACACAATTATTTCTTAAAGTTTATCAAGCTCAATTTGATATATATATATATATATATATATATATTTGAAAAGATATCTAAATAAGGTGTACACCTCAACTAGTGATATAGTTACTTTATTAGGTAAAATACTACACAACAATAATGTTAGAAACTACTCCATAAAAATATGTGAGTCATGACTTTTCAAACCATGTATATTTTTATTTTTTAAGTCAACGTAGATTGAAATATTACTTGAATATCCATATGGTAATTTTACATTCCTTATGGTTAAAATGAATAAATATTTCTCATGATTTTTCAATTAAAAATGGATAAAGGATACTTTAAATTATCATTTTCCCACAAACCATACTTTAAATTCATTTCTTATAAATCCTAACAAGCATTGAGGTGATCCTTAAAATTACTCTTCTCGCTAAGGAATGTAAAAATTACATTGTCACATTTTCTCTTCTAAATATGCATTACTTCATGGCCCCGAAATATAAAATTAAACTCCTAATAAGGAAGTTTGAAAAATGTACTCATTTTATTCCACAGTTGGGTTCCAACAACTTTGGATATCGAACCAAGTACCTTTTTCTCTCCTTCATTAAATTTATTAAAGTTTACAAATTCTATAAGGATATTCATTAATTTTCCTAGGATTTATAAACCAGATAACACCTTCATTGACTTGATCAAATCACTATATTCACTTAATTGTACTTGTTAAACCTAAATTTATTTGATTCATCAAGAAATTTAGGAAGAAACATAAAGAAACATTTAATTATATTATTTAATCATTAAGGTTCAAAATCAAAATTAAAAATTAGAAAATAAAAACTGGTATGACTATTTATCACACCCATACCACGATTTTCTTTTATTTTTATTTATTTCTCGATGGTGCATATTTTGGTTGAGGTTCGGGTTGAGTTTTTGACAATATTATTTGGATTTTGTTGGTTTCAGTTTTCTTCTATCCATATGCATGGTTATTCTGAATGGTATTGGGAGAAAGTGGCATGGTGCGGAGTTTTTGATGCTCATAGTGTCATTAAATTGTGTTTAAACCATTAAAGGATCATTAGGTGGGATCTCCTAGTATTTGGGGTTTCATTTGAAAGTTGTTTGGAAATTTTTCATGTCACCTGGTTTGAGATTGGGTTTCCCAAAATGTGAAACTTAAATCTTCAAGTTTTAAAACAAAATCTAGTAGCATTCACACGGTTTCCCCACGGTTTACAAAACCATGCATCCCATTAAACCCTAAAT
This sequence comes from Viscum album, assembly GCA_963277665.1. Classification (NCBI taxonomy): domain Eukaryota; kingdom Viridiplantae; phylum Streptophyta; class Magnoliopsida; order Santalales; family Viscaceae; genus Viscum; species Viscum album. Next base: position 1,396,651,628 of record OY728121.1, on the reverse strand, counting down.
AAATTTTATTTTAAAACCCCTATTTTAGTTATTTCACCTCCCATTTTAAGACATATAAGTTGGGTATTGACCAAAAATCCCCCCCCCCATCATTATCCTTCATCTTGGTCACGTTTTGGGTGATTTCTCACCAATGTTAAGTTATTCATGATTTCTTCATAAAATATTTACATTTACTCTTCTTTTATTCTTGTATGTTATTTTATTCATGTTTCCGTGGTGGGTTATTATTTTTCCAAAACCTAGGAAATATGGTTGATATGTTGGATAGTGCTTCTTTGGGTGTAGGGAGTGCAGATTGTTCATTGGTGCATATTCTTCCTTCCCTTAAAGTTCCATCATCTCTACACTCTGTTGAGGTATGTGTTTCCATCCATTCCCTTTCCATCACATTCCATTGATTCTTGAGCATTACTTTAATGATTTTAAAATGTTATAATGTTTATTGTGTTTTCTTGGAATGAATTTTTTTGGTATTTTTATGATGGAAAATTGATGAAAAATAGTTTTAAAAAGGGTTTTTCAATTTTGACTATATTTTTATGCACACAAAGTGTTTAATAAAATGTAAATTGTGTTTTTAAAGTGAAATTATGTGTTTTGAGTGGTTTTTTCCCTTAATTTTATTTTGATAATGTTGTTGAAAGTTTTTTTCTAATATATATTGATCGGGTTCCCCCTTGTTGTGATTTATAAATGTGTCTTTGAATTTTGAAAGTGTTGATAAGCATGTTATAAAGAGGTTTTAATTTGAATATGAAATTGAATAGGGATATGCCCATGGAAAGATTTGCAATACACATGAATTCTTATTGTGTTGTGTTTAAATGGATTTCATAACATGTACAAGTGGTGTAAAATGTATTTCCATTGTATTTGGTGTATGTATGTGTTTGGAAGAAGGGATTTTCCCATGAGAATGGTTGGGTTTTATATGTGTTTTCTTAAAGGTGTTTTGAATCCCATTTAAAATTTTGATAAAAGTTTTGGTGAATAATTTGTATAAAGGTATATTTTGAATTATAGATTTGAAAGTGGTGTTTTATATTGGTTTTTGTAAATGTTATGGAAAAAAGGGGATTTGTAAATGTATTTGGATTGGAAATGTTAAAGGCCTGGTTGGAACTTTTATTGTCTTTGAAAAGTGGGTTTTGATGTGAAATGATGTAAATTCCCAATTAATATCTTGGAATGTTTTTGAAAATGATTTTTATGTAATGTGATGTGAAAGATGATTGGTATTTTATAATATTTGGAAAAGTGTTTTGAGACTCAAATAATGTGAAGGACTGGTTGGAACTTATGTATGGATTATTATGAGATGGGAACACCTATGGAGGATTTCCTGAGATATGGGATATCACATGGGTGGTGTCGGTGGTTGGGGTAGGCAAGTTCGATGGAGGGAGGTTAGGTGATCCATGCATGCAAGGGCCTCTCTTTCCACTATGTATCACTATTACTATCATGGGATTCTTGGGTGTCTTTTAGAATATTGAGTGATGGTTTCTTATTGACCCTGATTATATGGGTTTCTACCTCTTGGATATTTTAGAATCTAGGAGGGATCAAGATAATGTATTGGAAGTTAGAACATCTAGTAAGTTGTTGACTATAGATTTGCACCATATGTCAGCAGTTGAGTCCAAACTAAGTATGTCTAGTGATCCCTCTAGGGATGTTCATGAAATTTCCATGATTATCTTTATATATTTTCTATTTATTATTATTTCACTTTGTATATTAGCCTTGTTAGTTTTATGCCTACTTTTTTGGTTTCCTTGGCATTCTATAAAACACCTTTTTACTATTTGGTATGTATTTCCCATGTTTTTTGTTCCAAAACTAGGTTATAGAAAGTGAAACTTATTTTTAAAAAGAATTCTGTGTGGGTTGTTTTAATAAGATAATTTGTGGAATGATTTATTTATTTTATTAAAATGTTTAAAAAATTATTTATAAATGTTTTTTAATATATTTTTTATAGACTATCTCGAGAAAGAAAATGTGTGAATTCTATGTTGATTACCTACTGAGTTGTTTAATATCACACCATACATGTACCATTCGGTGTCGGTAGACCCAAGATGTTTTGTAGGTTAATGTTTCAAGTTCCTTTACTCATATTTGGAGAAGGTTGTTCTTGTGGATAGTAGTGACCAAGAGGTCAAATGGAGATCATGTCATCATGGTTCAGTCTCAATTTTGTATTCATTATTATTTTTGTTCAACAGTTGTATTTGGATCAGTTTGTATATTTATTGAGATTCTATTATTGTTGTTTCTTCCAAATATTTAGTTAGTTTATTTTATATGGTTTTATTGGGAAAAAAATCATTCCCATAGTGATTTCTTTGATCCTCAGCACTAGTTTCCAGCCCGTGGGGATCGAGAACACCCTTCGGGCCATGTCTTAGACCAGGTCAGATGTCGAATTGAATGTAATCCTGGATTGGTTCATGAAAAAATAGTATCAAAAAAGGCCCTTAGTTATTTTTTGTTCCACATATATTGAATACTAGGACTATCGGGACTCAATATGTAGGTACAGGAAGGACGTCGTGAACTCTTTCTCGTTCTGATCCTTGAGTTGTTGGGGAAATCTTGGATTTGAGTCTCTTTTCTTTGTTTTGGATTTAGGAATGAAAATGAAGGTGATTCGGTGTTATGAAATGATCTCACATGGAGTATTGACCAATGTTGATTATTAATTCATGGTTCAGGGCCCTTCTAGTTGTTGATGATTACTTGGGGCATGGCCCACTAACCATGTTTCTAGGTTAGGCATGGGAACTAGTTCTGCACTCTGATAGTTTGGTGTGAGTTATATTTTGTTTTTTTCTTGGTTTATGTGAGTATGATTTTAAAACAAAATTGGTTTTTGAAATGTAAATGATTTATTTGAAGTGGGTTTGGAATTGGAAAGAATGGGTTTCAAAAGAAATCATTTTGGATCGAAAATTTGGTGAAAGCTTGGATTTGATAATAAAATGGAATAGTTGACCCCTGGTACTCCTTATGAATGTTCACTTATGTGTGGGATTTATTAAAGCTTTATGTTTTCATGCATACAAGGATGACATTGGTGTAAGTGGGATGAATACATATGATATGGTTTATAAGATTCCATGGGAGAGTATTTGAAGGCAAAGGTTTAGCATGGTTTTTCCAAAATAATTTTTGAAAATGGAAAATGGTTTTGAGAATTTATTTTGCTTTGAGAAGAAATTTTTTTTGTGAAAAGTGGACTTGAAAGAAGGAAATTTTGAAATTGAAATTAATATGGTGGCTTTGAAAAGAGGATTTTGGTTTTGTATTTTTATTATGTTCAGAATATTTTTCCAAGAAAGGTCCACAATGTTTCGAGTGTGTTTTTCACAATTTCTGGTACTTAAAGATTATTTCCTATAAATCATGGTGATCGAGGTCCATTTGAGGCAATGGAATGGTTTGAGGACGTTTATAGTGTCTTCAGAAAGTTAGTAACTCCTAAAGCTATTAGAGTATGTGTTGTTCTGGGTTTATCAAAGGGTCCATCTTTGGACCAGTGGAAGATTTTTTCTCTTTCATTGATGCAAGTGGGGATTATGTGGGAATTTTTTAAGTCCATTTTTATTTAGTGGATTATACCTGAGGAGGTGTAGTTGAAGAATGTGTAAGAGATCTTGAGTATTTAGCAAGGCCAACAGTCAATGAAGACCTACATTGAACACTTCATGGAGCTAGTTTCCTTTTCCCCAGAGGTAGAGTCGCAAAATCTAAAGAAGGATTCTCTTTTAATTGGGGGTATTTATCTTGATATCAATGAGCAAGACCTTGCATCCAAGGATCTTCATTTTGATAACTTAGTGGATGAAGTGTTCTGATCTTAGTTTGTTTCCAGAGCACAGTTACTTGGCAATCTGGCATCTCTTTCCACTTGTGAAGTTTCCCCATCTGGTGAACAGGGTATTCTAGAGAAACCTATTCTTGGGGAGTCACATTATTTGGTTTTGGAATCTCATTCAATAGATGATTTTCTTATTTGTTTTTAGTGTGGTCTGTTTGGGCACTCAAAGTCAACTTGTAACAATCCTCCAACTATTTTTCATTATTGTGGTCATTTGGTTAATCTTGAAAAGTTTTGTAGGAATAATTTCCCTAATAAGAAGTCTTGATCAAAGTATTTCAGCTTCTATATGTGAGTTATTATATTCTTCAAACATCTGGTATCCATCCATAGGCCCTTGAGTGAAGTTCGCGTGCAGTCAGGAACAACCGGGGACGTAGAGAACCTTCATCTAGTTTTGTATCCCATTTTGGGTTGGAGATGTTTTAAGTTTCCATGTTTTAGTTTTTATTTTGTTGTGATTTCATATTTTTATTTTAAAAGTGTGATGGACCTATCCCATCATGATCCGAGTGGTTATGATTATCTGAATGTGAATCTTTAAATGGTTAGCCTTTTTTGAATCAATTTATTGTTTTCTATTGCACTTGTTTGGAGATGTATGTTCTTGTGGAAATTGATGTTTGGTCTTGTGCTTGGGTTTTTTTTTTGGTTTGAGTTCCTTTTGTGGTATTCTTCTAGTGTTGGGGGTTTGGTTTGTTTGGGAAGTTTCCAATTTCGGTAGAGGTGTTTTCTTTCTTATGCAGAAAAGTTCAGGTCAGTTCATGTATGGAGTTTCCATACTGGTCACCCCAAGGTGGTACTATTTGGGTTTTCATATTGGTGGTGTTAGTTGAGTTAATGTGGTGGGGATAATCCTATTGTATTCTCCAATTTTTCCTCATGCTATGGTTTTCTTTATAATTGGTCGGGTGTGACTTGTGACATGAAAGTTCAACCCGAGGTTTGTGATTTTTTTTGTATTATTCCGAATTTTTGATAATGTTTTGTTTATCTTCTAGTTGGGTGACATTCTAGGGATAGAAAATGTTTTTGGTTGGTAGAATTGTCGCACCCCGACCAAGGTTTTATTTTATTTTTATTTATTTCTTGATTTTGGATCTTTTGATTGATTTTTGAGTTCAGTGTTTGACAATAGTCTTTGGCTTTTAGTGGTTTCAGTTTTCTTCCAGCCCTATGAATTTTTATGGTTAATGGTATTGGGATAAAGTGACATGGTGGGGAGTTTCTGATACTTATAGTGTCACTATATTGTTTTAATCCATTTAAGGATCATTGGGTGGGACATCCTAGTGTTTGGGGTGTTATTTGAGGGATTTTGGCCAATTTTTCAAGTCACACAGTTGGAGAACTGGTTGCCCAAACTATGCAACTTAAGTCAGCAAGTTTGAAAAACGTTTCCAGTAGCATGTGCACGGTTTTCACATGGTCTACAAAGTCATTCAGAAAAATCATTCATCCCATTAAACATCAAATAACTTTTATTTTAAAAACCATATTTAAGTGATTTCACCTCCCATTTTAAGCGCTATCAGATGGGTATCTACAAAAGGGTACCCCCCCCCCCTTAATTATCCTTCATCTTTGGTCACCTTTTTGGGTTATTTCTTACTGAGGGTTAGTGATTCTTCATGATTTCTTCATAAAATCATTTCCTTTACTCTTTTTCTCTTCTCCTCTCTTAGTTTCTTGGTTTTTTATGGTGGGTTCTTATTTGGTTGAAACCTAGGATATGGGGATGATATGTTTTCGTGTGTTTCTTTGGGTTTAGGGTGTGTGCATTGTTCCTTGGGGCATATTTTTCCCTCCCTCGAAGTCATTTCATATCTGCACTCTGTTGAGGTAGGAGTTTCCATCCATTCCCTTTCTGGTATATTCCTTTAATGCTTGAGCTTTCCTTTAATGATTTTATAATGTTATAATCTTTCTTATGTCTTCTTGGCATGAATTTTTTTTCTATTTTTATAATGAAAAATGGGTGATAAATAGTTTTAAAAAGGGTTTCTCAATTGTGACTATATTTATATGGAAATAAGGTTTTTGATAAAATGTCAATTAGGGTTTTAAAGTGAAATTGTATCATGGACCCCTCCCCACAAGGTGTACCCCTCCTGGGTCGTCAATGTGGGAAGGGAGATAGTGACCCCCAATTACTTCCTTTAGTAGGCCTCGGGTTGGCAACTAGCACTGAGGGTATAGTGAACACACAAAATGGGAGGCATTACTCTCTAAGAGAACACATGTGAAAGAGAGAGATAAGACAAACACCAACCAAAACCAACTCATACTACAATATAAAATAAATCCAAATTACACATATGTAATGTCATGCCAAAACTACTACAACTGAACCAGAAAACTTCAAGTACCAAAAGAAAATAAAAACGACAGTGACCACGAAGCTCAAACAGCTCATGCAACCCCATGCTAAAAGTAACCAGCCTAATCTCCAACCAGATCCAAGTGACTTGAAAAATATTTTATACATATACATAGGGTGAGTGTAGCAGTATACTCAGTAGGATCCTCCCTGGAGCCTATAATGAAAAATTAAGGAAAACATTCTAAACCATAGTTAATTACAAGTGAAACTAACTCATTAGATAAATAGATATAATAAGTTCCCATCCTCACCATGGATACTCTCACCAAATATTGTATACAATAGTATAAAATATAATAATGAATATCAAGGGTATCCTGGTACCACTTCCCCACTATTTTGCCGCTTTTACCCAACGTCGCACATCCTAAGCATCTCTCTCCAAAAATGATTGCCCACAGACACCTAGGTGTAGCACCACAACATGCACCTCATGAAATACAACCACTACATCCATGTAACCAAAGTAACCAGGTAGTTTCTAGGAGCCACCACATCATGCATAATGTTAATCATACATCAAACATTATACCTCAAGCCATTACAACTCATACACCAAGTAAGGATTCTCAAGCCATCATATCCTATACACGTTACACCTATAGTAGTCCATAGGAAACTATATCCAGAATATATGTGTGTGAATAACCAAAATCCATTATAGCCCTCTATACACATATATGGGGAAAACTAATCGTTGTGCCTATCAGTACAAGTAACTACAAAGAGAAAAGAATGGGGCCAAATGGGGTATTTAGTCATCCATACTCCCACTGAAATATTGGGGAACCCCCCTTCGGATCAGAATACCTAGGGTGTTAGTTTCCCGAACTGACAGGGTGGAGTAGCATATAGAAACACAAAAAGTATAGAATATACTATAGCTCACAATCCCACTATGGGAATAACCTAGTCTTAGACTCAACTGTATCTAACGTCTCTCAGAACCCCTACTGCTGCTACTAATAATAGGTATCATATAAGGACACAAACATTTAAATAGATACATTAAATTAATTTATCCCTTTTATCAGTTTCACTTTACATTAATTAATTCTTTAACCATTAATAAACTATTATTAATTCCACATTACATTTCATTAACATCACACCAAATTTTCTTGCCCTCCAAGTATAAACAAACCAAGTCCATAGCTCCTCAGAAATATTACCTCAGCATTATATCCCAGCAATCTCCAACCTCATGGGTTAACATCATTTATTCAATCATTAGTTAACAGCATTATCACATTCCCATATTTCCAAGAATTCTATATAAACATTCTAAGCTACCAAACATGAGGGGCTCAACACGGTGAGTAGATTGACTACCCATAAAGTCTTTTCCATATATATCAGGTGTGTAGACCCATCCTCCCTCAAGAAGCTAAACACGAAAAGCACGTGGCATACCCCACGCATATTCTCCCCTTTTGGAAGTACAATAAGAAATACCAGCTGCCTCGAGCAGGGGAGAAAGTAAAGAAGATAAAAAACCAACAAGATTCATAAAGAATCAAATCACTCACATTTAACCAGTTTCATTATCTTCGTTGTCCTCCCTAACACCCACAAGCATAAACTGATGCATCTCACCCCTCTAGGCATAAACTTCTTCCACAACCATTGGGCCTCCCTGCCCCTACATCTCACAACAGCCATCCAGGCTCGTATCACAACACAAGAAGAAAGAAACAAACATCATATCCACTGGGAAATTATCCCTAAAAAAAGGCATCTATCCTTCATACATAATAATTACTCATTCTTCCAAACCACAAGGCACTCGTCCTTACAAGAAATAGGGTAACTCATAACCCTTAGAGGCATTATCTTTTATCAAACAGATGGTTCTCTAATCTATCTAGAATTAACTGATTTATTATTTGTAGATTACAACTATGGGAAACCAAAATATCAATCTATTACAAATTGACTAAATAGTTAATTTACATGCCTTTAATTCATTATCAACAAGCATAAACATGCCTCTGGCTAATTAATTAATTCAATTAAACATGCTTTCTCCAATAACAATCGGATTCATTTACAAGCCTCTTTATCTTTGAAAAGTAATTACAATTAATCCTACTTTACATTATTTACCAATTTCCATAAATAACGATATAATAAACAAGTAAAGCATAGATATCACACTATATATAAATACAAGAGGCAAAAACATACAATCGATACAAATTTATTTATCTAGTTCAAATATTTATTATGTCAATTCCATTGTGATTTAGAGGGTTAAAATATTCTAACTCTAAAGTTTCCCATAAAAGAATAGAGAATCTATGAATCCCCTACCTCAGAAGGTTCTTGACACTCTTTACATGGAAACTATCCATGAAATGGATCACAATCACCTCCCCCGCAACAACTGCATCCACCCGAGGACGTCGAGGCACAACCGTACAAACTGACACCCAAGAAAACTCCATTAGAAACATGGAGATAACATGCCATAACATGGAAAGGATAAATGGGAGAAGAAGGATCAATGAAAACATAAGAACAGAGGTAGATCATACCTTCTATCGATGATGGATCGGCACTTGCTTCTTGCACCAAAACAGGGGGTGTGCATGTAGCAGGAAGAAACATCAAGGGGGAACAATCCAAGGATTAAGGTTCAATCACACCACTCTTATGGGAATGAGGAAAGGATCCAATGTATTGTACTAGGGAATAAGAAGTTAGAATAAAGGAGGAAGATATCTCATCCCTTTAGAAGATTTAATGGAGTGGTAGTTTAAGATATGCTAGATTTTTTATTAAAAGAAGATTGCATTAAACCACGCGGTTTGACCAAGTAAAGGCATCATTAGTCTTATGAAAATTATTATATGAGTTATGGTCTTTTAATTATCCTTAAATAACTTAAAACAAGGCCTTGAATGCTTTTTCATTAAAGAAAATGTCAAATGGGTGAAACTATAGGAAATATAGAAAAATATGGAAATCTGACAAAGGAAATGAAACTGTTCTAGAAACATTTTTCACATCTGTCTCACTGATGCCGACAGTACAAATGACTCACTGACACCAATAGTACAAATGATTCACCAATGCCGACATTAAAAATGAATCACTGACACCGACAATAAAAATGACTCACCGATGCCGATAGTAAAAATGAATAACTGATTCCAATAGTACAAATGACTCACTAATGTCGACAGTACAAATGACTCACCAATGCTGATAGTACAAATGAATCACCGAAACTGATAGTACAAATGACTCACTGATGCTGACAGTACAAATTAATCACCGACAATGACAGTACAAATGACTCATTGATGCCGATAGTACAAATGACTCACTGATTCTGACAGTACAAATGGCTCACCAACACTGACAGTACAAATGACTCACTAATGCCGACACTATTCACAAAACTAGTTATTTGGAAAATGTGTTGGGGATAACTCACATTGACCTCCTAGAACACCTCAGACACCAAATTTCGGCAAAGTATTGGACCAGAGAGGTCTGGGCCAGTACATCAGATACCTCTCAAACATTCTCATCCTTGATAATTCAAAAAAAACCTAAAAGAAAATAGAAAAGGGGTCCAATAAACCACCCATATATATACCTCCCAAAAGATAGAAATCCACAAAATAAACAAAATAAATAATTCTCATAAAAATAAAAGTTCTCCAATCATAAATGAACATTGTTACATGAAAAGAGTTAATCATCAAACAACTCAGGGTACTAAGCATGTATTTGCGACTCATGTTCACATGTACTCCCCTCCAAGCCACTGTGTCTCCACAAGACACAAACCAAGGGAATTAAATTCCCATGGAACACCTTCTCCTTGTGGTACTGGATCTCCACAGGTCACTCCTCGAAGGTCGCATCATTGTCATCATCGATCTTGCCACAATCAATGACATGAGAGTCATCATGAAGATAAATATGGAGCTGTGAAACAAGAAAAACATCATGTATCTGGCTCATCTATGGAGGAAGTGCTACTTGATACACCATGGATCCAAAACATGCCAACACCTCGAAAGGCCCAACAAACCAAGGAGGTAGCTTACATCCACAACCAAACCTTCGCTGCCCACGACGGGGAGTCACCTTCAGAAACATGTGATCCCCAACATTAAACTCAAAGGTCTCCTCCTTTGATCTTAATATGATTTCTGATGATCCTATGTTGCCTTCATCCTCTCACAAATCATTTGAACCAGCTTTGTCTTATTCTATACCATTTCCGATATGAGAATTTCTGATTCTTCAACCCCAGTCTAGCACAACAGAGAACAAAAAGGTCATCCATACAAGGCCTCAAATGGAACCATACTGATGGTTGAGTGAAAACTATTGTTGTAAGAGAAATCCAACAAGGGTAATTGCCTCATCCAAGAAACTCCAAAATCCAGGACACAAGAACGCAGCATGTCCTTAACAGTTTGGATGGTCCGCTCTGTCTGACCATCCATCTGAGGATGAAAAGTAGTACTAAGGAATAGCTGATAACCGAAATCATGTTGGATACCTCTCCACGCCCTAGAGTTAAAATGAGGATCTCAATCGTAAATGATTATCCTCAGGACTCTATGGAGTCTCAACAACACCTCCAGATACTACCTCGACAAAACATCAACTAAGATCAATTACTTGATTGATATGAAGTGGGATGATTTCTTCAAATGACCCAATACCACCCATATATCATCATGTCCTCCCAGAGATCAAGTTAAACCAGTATTAAAGTCCATTTATATGTCCTCCCACTTACACTGAGGAACATATAACAACTAGATAAAACCACCAGGGACACGGTGCTCGGACTTCACCTTACGGAAGACCAAACATTGAGACACAAACTATGCAACTGCTCGCTTCAACCCAGGCCACCAAAACTAACTCCGTAAGGCTCAGTAAATCTTTGTCATGCTAGGATGAAACTCTAAATGAAATCTATGGAACCCTCTAATAACAGTATAATGCATCACCAAAGGAACAAAAATCCTTCCCTAATACAACACTCAGTGTTGTTAATTCTCAGACCAACCATCAGGGGCCTCTCCACAGACAACTCAATATCTCTAGGCCTCCACCTTTAGATGCCCCAAATAGGACTCTTCCACCTACTAAACTAGATATTATTTCACCTTCATCTGAATAAGACAACCTATACCCCCAACTTATCCAATATCAAGATGTAATGTTGAAAATTTCTTCCATCACTCTCCGGGAATCACCATATTCACGCACTTCATCACTACGTGACTTCCTGCTCAGCACATCAGCTAAAATATTCCCATTTACAGGTCTATATGATATTTCAATGTCTTATTACTATAATAACTCCATCCATCGACAATGATGCATGTTCAAGTTATGCTGGGAGAAAACATACCTCTATATCTTATGATCGGTGAAAACCACAAAGCGCTCTCCAATGAGGTAATATCTCCATAACTTCCAAGAAAACACCACATCTACCAACTCAAGATCATGGGTGGAATAGTTAGGTTCATAGGGATGCAGTTGTCGAGACCCATAAGAAATGACCAAACTATTCTACATCAGAACGCAGCCTAACCCTTGATGCGAAGCATTTTAGAAAATATAAAATTGAACTCCCTCTACTGGTAGACAAATAACTATATAACTTAACAATTTCTCCTTTAGAAACTCAAAAGATGTCTGGTACTGATCAGTCCACATGAATGCCTGATCATTTTGGGTCAATGTTGTCAGAGGAGTCAGAACCAAAGAGAATTGACTATGAACCTCCTGTAGTAGCCTACAAGACCAATGAAAATTTGCACCTATTCCATTGTCTTGGGGGATACCCAAGACAAAACCACTTCTATATTTGATGGATCCACAGCTACTCCCTTTTGGGATACAAATTCCCCAGGAAATGGACTCCTCAAGCCAAAAACTCACACTTTGAAAACTTCCCAAACATTTGTTATTGACAAAGAACTTCCAAAATGGCATGCAGATGTTCTGCATGCTCCTCCTCAAACACAAATTACACAAGGATTTTTTCAATTAAAACCACCATGAACTTATCTAGGAACTCACAAAATATGGAATTCATCAATCCCATGAACATAGCTAGACTATTTTTCACACCAAAAATCATTACAACGAACATGTAAGGCCCTTGACAACAATGGAACAATAGTATTTGGGATACCCTCATCCTTTACATGAATCTGATGATATCTTGAAGGAAATTAAATATTTGAGAATCAACTTTCACCCTTTATTTGATCAAATAAAACATCAATACGCAGAAGAGGATAGAAATTCTTCACTTTCACTTTGTTTAAGAGATGATTATCAATAAACAACTGAAAACTATTGTTATCCCTCTTCACGAACAAAACGGGTGCACCACATGGTGACACACTTCGATGAACAAAATCACACTGTAACAGACTATCAATTTGTATATACAGCTCATCAAACTTAGAATAGGTCATCTTATATGGATACATAGAGATAGGAGATGATTTTGGATGTAGCTTGATCCCAAACTCAATCTCTCATCGAGGGGGTAATGCTACAACCTATTCTAAAAATACATCAGGGTAATATTAAATGTCCCTTGGAAATTAAAACTGTTAAACCTCTAAGGAACATAGAATTAGATCAACCATCAATGAGGACAAGGAAGGAACATGCCTATAACCCATCTGAGGGTCTCTCTCGCCAACAAACACTGCTGGATCTCTATCAGCATCGAAGAACACCACCTATCTCCTAATGAAATCCACAATATCCTACACCAAATACAAACAATCCATGGAAAGGATGAAATCATATGGTTGTATCCATAAACATAGGAAATCTTCCAAAGAGAGTTGTTTCTCCAGCACTAGCTCACAGTCTGTACATACTTCAAACAAGTCAGCTTGATCTCCAAATGGTGTAGTCAATGCCATGGGCACTAGAAGCCTCTCTACCTCAAGTCCCAAATAATGGAAAAGGTAAGGTGATATGAAGGAGTATGTTTACTCAAAATCAAACAAGGCATACACCCAAGTAGAAAACAAGCAAAGGGTACCTAGAATGATGTATGGATCTCCAGGAACTGGCAATGCTAAAGCATGAAGCTGAACATGATCTTTTATGTCGCCTCTCTGACCCTGATGAAGACCACAATCAATGTTGTGATCTTCGATCTGAGGATGGGGAGCATCACTGGGTTGTTCTCTACCTTACCCATATGCTCTATGTTTATTCAACTTTGGTGCAACCTTCTTCTGCTTCCTCTGTTGGAACTGCCTCTACTGAGGAACCTATAGCAGAACACCTGGTACACGATGATAGATCTGAAATGTTGGGAACTCTCGCTACTGATAACCTTAGACTCCAAAAGAAAAACAAGTTCCTGGTCACTTTTCATGGTCATGAGAGCTACCACCCCTAGAGAAACAAGATGTTGAGGTCTATGACCTACCCCCGGCCAAACAGAAACTCTTCTGCCCTGAAAACCAAGAACCACAGACCACATATCTGATTTGTGAGGAATCCTAAATAATCCCCTCTTGTGAATATTTGGTTCTATATAGCATCCTCTCAATGACCTTTACCCTCTCCAACACCTCAAGATATGTATTCAAATAAATGTGGTGACCTGGCACCAGATCTATGGATGAAAATCCTCCTCAAAATGCCTTGCCCCAGCCACCTCATCTGGCAAAAGGTTCGAATCATATTGTAAAAGGTTCCTAAAACAGATTACAAACCCTCGCAAACTAGAGATCCCCTGTCAAAGGGTAAGTAGCTCTTGGTGACTAGACAGCTTCATGGTCGAAGAAAGAAATTTGACTCGGAACTTGTCTCAAAACTCTTCCCATGAGATCACTGACTCCTCGCGATCCTTGAGGAACAAGAACCACCACTGCCTTACTTCCCCACACAACATCATCACAACTAAAGACACTCAGTACTCCTTATGATAACAGATCAATCTAAAGGCTATCTCAAACTACCCCAACCATTCTTCCATGAATACATCTGAAACGGAGCCCTCGTACTTCTGCAAACTCTAGTACTAAATCTCTCAGAGTGTCCTCCATGTGTCGTTGTCGTCAACCTCTACCCTGTGGCAATCTTCTGGAGCGGCCTAATGGAAATCTTCTATGTGAACCTGACGAGGACGTCAACCTAGAGCCATACATTCAAAATAACAAACAGTTAGATCTCCTAACCCTAGAATATGGAAGACTCCACATTAATTAATTAGTTGTTTCTTTTATTCGTTTTAGTGTAACTTGTACCAAGGTCTACCCATTAAAACATAGGCACAAAGAATAATGGTTCATGATTATTTCCTAGGTCTCTACACTAAAACAACTATCACCTCGTTTAGTAGTCACTGTAAACATAAAGGCATGTGCATCAAATAATAGGGGGTCCTAAATGCCTATGTCTCAGATAGTCTATAGTGTTTACATCACTTTCTAAACTTAACTGACATTGTTGTCCTACCAACCCATGAAAACTCACATGTTCCTAACACCAAAATTTATCATATTCCTCAACCATATCTCTAATACCACTTTGTCATGACTCCCTCCTCACAAGGTGTACCCATCCTAGGCCAAAAATGTGATAAGGGAGATAGTAACCCCTGATTCCTGCCTCCAGTAGGCCCCAGGTTGGAGACTATCTCTGAGGGTATAGAAAACACACAAAATGGGATGCATTAACCTCTAAGAGAACACACGTGAGAGAGAGAGATAAGATAGACACCAACAAAGTCCAACTCATACTGAAATATAAAATAAATCCCATGTACACATATGTAATTTCATGCAAAAACTACTAAAACTAAAATGGAAAACTGAAAGTACCAAAAGAAAGTAAAAAACAATAGTGGCCGCGAAACCCAAACAACTCCTACAACCCCAAGCTAATAGTAACCAGCCTGATCTCCAACCTTCTTCAAGTGACTTAAAAAACAGTTTATATATATACATATGGTGATTATAATAGTATACTCAATGGTATCCTCCCAAATCCTCTAGTTCAAAAGTAATGAAATCATGCTAAACCACAGTGAACTACAAGTGAAATGAACACATCATCTAAATAGGTATACTAAGTTCCCTTCCTCACCATGGCTACTCTCACCAAGTATCATATACAATATTATATAATATAATAAAGAATATCAATGGTGCCCTGCTACCGCTTCCCCATTGGTTTTACACTTTCCCCAACGTCGCAAGTACTAAGAATCTCTCCCCAAAAATTTTTTCTCATAGACACCTGGGCATAGCACCACAACATGCACCTCATGAAATACAACCACTACTTCCATGTAACCAAAGTAACCAGGTAGTTTTTTGGAGACACCACATCTCACATAACGGTTATCATACATTGGTCATTACACCTCAAGCCATTATAGCCTATACACGAAGTAAGGATCCTCAAGCCATCATAGGATATAAAAATTTCACCTAAAGTAGTCTATATGAAACTATATCCAGAATAGATGTGTGTGAATAATAACAAGACATTACATCCCTCTACACTGATATATGGGGAAAACTAACTGTTTTGCCTACCAACACTATTAACAACCCAGAGAAGAGAGCGAGGCCAATGGGGGTAGTCATCCATCCATCCTCCCACCCAAGGCTAAGAATCCTTGGGGTGTCAGTTTCCCTAACAGATGGGGTGGAGTTGCATATAGAAACACAAAAAAAGTACAGAATATACTATAGATTACAACCAGACAATGGGAATAACATAATATTAGACTCAATTGTAGCTAATGTATCTCAAAACCCCCATTTCCACTGCTAAGACTCGATATCCTATAATAACACAACCATTTAAAGAGATACATTAAATTACTTTATCCCTTTTTATTATTTGCGCTTTACTTTAGTTAATTATTTAACCATTAATTAACAGTTATTAATTCCACATTACATTTCATTAGCATCACACCAAAGTATCATGCCCTCTAGACATAACCAAACCAAATCCATAACTCCTCATAAATATTACCTTAGCATTGCATCCCAGAAAGATTCAACCCCATGGGTTAACATCATTTATTCAATCATTTATTAATAGCATTATTACATTCCCATATTCCCATGTATTCTAGAAAAACATTCTAAGCTACCAAAAATGAGGGCATCAACACAGTGAGTATATGGATTACCTATAAAGTCTTTTCCACCTATAGTAGGATCATAGACCCATCCTCCCTCAAGAAGATAATCATGAAAATCACGTGGCATACCCCACGTGTCTTCACCCCTTTTGGAAGGAGGGTAAGAAAGACCATCAGCCTTGAGTAGTGGGGAAAGTAAAGAAGATAGAAAACCAAGAAGATTATGTAAGCATAAAATCATTCACATACAACTCATTTTATCATCCCTAGTGTCCTCTATGACATCCAAATGCATAAACTGATGCATCTCACAATTCTAGGTGTCAACTTCTACCACAACCGCTAGGCCTCCCTACCCCCACATCTCACAACAGACATCAAGGATCACATCACAACACAAGCATAAGGAAACAAAAATAATATAAACTAGGATCTTTGACCTCAAACAAGGCATCCAACCTTCATACATAATGAGCACTCATGGCTCTAAAGCACAAGGAACTTGGCATTACAAGAAAGAGGGTAACATAGAACCCTTACATGCATTATCTTTTATCAAACATTCGGTTCTTTAATCCATCAGGAATCAATTGATTTATTATTTGTAGGATCCAACTATGGGCAACCTAAATAGTAATATATAAAAAATTAACTAAATAGTTAATTTACATGCCTTTAATTCATTATCAACAAGCATTAATATGCCTCTGTCTCATCAATTAATTCAATTAAACATGCTTACTACAAAAAAAACCAGATTCATTTACATGCCTATTTATCTTTGAAAAATAATTAAAATTAATCCCATTTTACATTATTTACCAATTTCAGTCAATAATGACATTCTAAATAAGGTAAGCGTAGATATCATGCTATTTATCAAAACAAGAGGCAATAACATAAGATCGATACTGATTTTTTTATCAGGTTCAAATATTTATTATTCCAATTCCATTATGATCTAGTGGGATAAAATGTGCTAAATATACAGTTGCACATAAAATAATAGAGAATCCACAAATAACTACCTTAAAAGGTTCTTGATATTATTTACATGGAAATGATCCATGCAATAGATCACGATCGCCTCCCCTGCGACAACTCCATCCACCTGAGGATGTGGCGGCATGACTACACCTACCAAAAACCAATAAAAATCCATTAGAAACATAGAGATCACATTCCATAACATTGAAAGGAGAAATGAGAGAAGAATTATCAAATAAAACACAAGAACTAAGGTAGATCATACCTTCTATCGATGATGGATTAACACTTGTTGCTCGCACCAAAGTTGGGGGTGTGCATGCAGCAAGAAGAAACATCAAGGGGAAATGATCCAAGGATTAAAGTTTGATCGCACCACTCCTAAGAGAAGGAGGAACGTTTCTATCATCTCTCACCAGGGAACAATAAAGTATAACAATGTAGGAATATATCTTCTCCCTTTATAATAATTAATGGAGTAGCATTTTAAGATACATTAGATTTTTCATTAAAAGAAGATCACATTAAACCACGCGGTTTGACTAAGTAAAGCCATCCCGAGCCTTAGGAAAATTAATATATTAGTTTTTGTCTTTTAATTGACCTTAAATCCATTAAAACAAGGACTTGAATGCGTTTTTCATAAATGGAAACATTAAATGGGAAAAACTATAGGAAATCTAAAAAAATAAAGAAATTTGATGAAGGAAATGAAATTGTTCTGGAAACACTGTTAACATCTGTCTCACTGATTCCAATAATAAAAATGACTCACCGATGCTAAAAATATAAATGAACCATTAATGTTGATAGTTCAAATGACTCATTGATGCCAACAGTATAAATGAATCATTGATGCCGACAGTAAAAATGACTCACCAATTCCAACAGTATAAATGACTCATTGATGCTGATAGTACAAATGACTCACCGATGATGATAGTACAAGTGACTCACCGACATCGACAGTACAAATGAATCACTGGCATCAATAGTAAAAATGAACCACATATACCAACAGTACAAATGACTTGACGATGCTGACAGTACAAGTGACTCACCAATGATGACAGTACAAATGACTCACCGACGCTGACACTATTAAAAAAACTAAAAATGTGGGTGTTGGGGATAAGTCACTTTGACCACCCATAACACTAGAGACACTAGATTTTAGAAAAAAAAATAGATTGAAGAGGTCCAGGCCATTACAAATTGGGTTTTTTTTGTGGCGGTTTACCTTAATTTTATTTTCATAATTTTTTTGAAAGTTTTTTTTATAATATATATTGATTAGGTGCCCCCTTTTTTGCTTTATAAATGTGTCTTTTAATTGATAAAGTGTTGAGAAGAATGTTGTAAAGTTGTTTTTAATGTGGATATGAAATTGAAATGGTTTTTCCCATGGAATCATTTAGATTTCACATGGATTCTTCTTATGGTGTTTTTAAATGTATTTCATAATGTGTGAAAGTGGTGAAAAATGTATTTCCAAATGGATTTGGTGTGTATAAATTTTGAAAAAATGAATTTCCAATAATAATGGTTGGTTTTCATATGTGTTTTATTAAAGGTTGTTTGAGGCCCATTTATCCCTTTGAGACATGTTTTGGTGAATAATTGGCGTAAAGGTCTATTTGGAATTGTGCATGTGAAAGTGGTGTTTTATATTGGTTTTTGGAAATGTTTTGGAAAAAATGGGATTTATAAATGTATTTGGATTGGAAATGTTATAGGCTCAGTTCGTAGTTGTGTTATCTTTGAAAAGTTAGTTTTGATGTAAAATGATGTAAATGGCCTATTGGAGTCTTTTCACATTTTTTAAAATGATTTTTCATTCATGTGATGTGGAAGTAGATTGGTATATTATAATATTTGGAAAATTATTTTGAAACTCAAATAATGTCAAGGATCGGTTGGAATTTGTGTATGGATTATTGATAGATGGTCACACCTATGGAGTATTTCTCGATATGTGGGTTATCACATGGGGGTTGTCAGTGGTCGGGGTAGTAAACTGTGGTCGCGAACAATCAGGTTATCCATTCATGAAAGGGCCTCTATTTCTACTATATATCATTATTAATACCATATAATTTCTAGGAATCTTTTATAGGGTCAAGTTACGGTTTCTTTTTGACCCTGATTAGATGGGTTGGTACCTCATGGATGTTTTAGAGGCCATGTGGGATTGTGCTACTGGGTTGGAAGTTAGAACGGCTAGTGAGTTATTAACTATAGAGTTGCACCATATGCTGGTAGCTGAGTCCGAACTAAGTATGTCCAGGGATCTCTCTAGGGATTTTCTATAAATTCCTATGATTATATATCTATATGTTCTGTTTATTTCTACTTCACTTAAAATAATATCCTTGTTAGTTTTATTCCTAATTTTTTGGCTTCCTTTTCTTTCTGTATAGCTCTTTTTTACTATTGGGTATGGATTTCCCTTAGGTTTTGGTTTTGAAACTAGGTTTTGGAAAGTGAAACCATTTTAAAAAAATAGTTGTGTGGGTTGTTTTAAAAAAATAATTTTTTGTAAAGATTTATTTTTTTTTTAAATGTTTAAAATCGTATTTTTGAATGTTTTTTAAACTAGTTTTTATGTACTATCTCAGGAAAGGAAATGTTTGGATTATACGATGATTACCTACTGAGCTATTTAATATCACACCCTACTTGGACCATTCGATGTTGGTAGACCCAAAATATTTTTCTAGTTAAGGTCTCTAGTTTGTGTGCTTGTATTTGGATCGAGTTGGTCTTGTGGATGGTGGTGACTAAGAGGTCATAGGGAGATCATGTCAGTGTGGTTCAGTATTAGTTTTTTATTGATTCTTGTTTATATTTAGTAGTTGTATTTGGATTATTTTTTATATTTATTTATATTCTATTATTATTAGTTCTTCCTCATATTTAGTATGTTTATTTGATCATATTTTTTTGGGAAAAAATCATTCCCACAGTGATTTATTTGATACCCACCACTAGTTTCCAGCCTATGGAAATTGGGAATGCCCTTTTGGCCTTTTATCAAATCGGGTCGGATGTCGGGTTGGATGGCATCCCAACTAGGTTCATGATAGTGTTCCAATTCGTTAAGTCTCATAGTCTAGGAAAGTAAATAATTTTCCATATTAAATAAGCATGCATGTTTAATAGTTTTCTCATCGATGCATCAAATTTTTCCACACCATCATCCCATAATTCTCACAGTTCTTTGATCAGATTCTAAAGGAAAAGAACAATATCATTTCTAGGAATTTTATTTCAAGGAATAATCATCAGAATAATTAAATAATTCTTCTTCATACACATCGATGGAGGCAGATTATAGAGGATTAAAACTACTTAAAATGTAAAATAATTAGTACTTAAAGTAACGAAAGGGTTAAATCCATTATAATCTAATCCTAAACATAAACTATTTGGATTTGAAGAAAAATATAGATATAATAAATCAAACTCCTTACATGAAGTTTAATCTTATAGATGTCTCAACAAATAATTATTGTTACTTTCCAAAGCATGTCACTTCATGTCATGTGTGGTCTTAGATGAAAAGAATAATCATTGAAATTGTGGTTTCAAAAGAAATTAATCCAATAATTTCATGGTATATTTTCTTCAAATTATTCCGGGTGTTATATTCATTTTTAATTTCACTAATTTCCATTTATTTCCATATACTTGTATGAAATCTTATATGTTCTTCTTTATATGAATCTTCTCCCCAATAAAGCATACAATCATTAGGTAATGCATGTATTTTTTTATAATCAAGGACAAAATTGTTGATTATTTTCTTTATCTAATAGAATAATACAGAGATCTTAGCTTCACAAAATACATCATGAATAAAATCCAAAATCATAGAGATTTATTTTTCAATATTTATATTGATACACTTTATATGGTAAGGATTAAATAGAAATTATAACTTTTAATACTTGGTAAAAACTTAATACAATTACTTATTTTCATTTTCAATGAACTCATAAAACTAATTTTTATACTAACTGAAGTTTCAATCAAGAATAACCTACTCAAGATAAATTTATGGTTCTAAAAATCTATTTAAATCTTAGTCATTGAATATTGTAAATAAAAATGATTTATTTATCAAATTTCGAGCTGAATTATCCTCTAATGGGTCCCCATATGTTTATTTTTCAAGATATTTACTGCTTTTATTTTCAGTAAAATTTTATTTCCCATGCCAAATCCAATGTACATATCGATCAAGAAATTATTTCTATATCAGGTACTCATATACTTTGTTTCAATTCAACCATCACTTAAATATATAATTATGGGGTAGAAATTTTATTCTATCATCCATTGATCAATTTTAAATTTCATAATCTAACAATTATTCCAAACCCTTAGTATACTAAGGTGTGTTTCGGGGAAAATTAATATAACTTTTATCTATACATAGTGTATTTTAACTCTTTTCCCTATACAATAAAAAATAAAGAAATAAATATTTAATCAAACAAGTAAAATTGATTATTAAAATAACTATGTAGAAAAACATTTATTCAATAAAATTATAATCATAAGAAAGATAAGTTTAAACTGAAAGATAAAAATCAGTTAAAATGATCAACAACATACAATAAATTGATTATAATAAATCTATGTTACACCAAAATAAAAAAAATGATAATTACGAACCATCAAACACTACTTAATAGGATAGGGGTCATATATCATGCAAGGTGTCTGGAGATGTGAGGGGATCGATGTCAGTGAGGATATGTAAGTGATCGATATGGAGTCCAAAGAGGCATGACTAACAACATCAAACTCATAGATGGTCATGGGGTTGAGGTATGGACTCAGTCAAACCTTTTACCGTTGACTAAAATATTAAATATCTAAATACCATAATTATTTAAATTTTAAAACACTTACCAATAAGCTTGGTTTACCTATATTAGATACATAATTAAAAGAAAATGAAATAAAAACACTTCAAATAATCTCTTTCAAGCTATAAATACCCATATTTCTATATAAATAAAAACTATAAAAATTAAATTTGTTGCTCATCACCTAGTGCATTTCACCTGCTTGTGTGTATATATCTTTTTCTAGACCAATGAACTCCCATGTTTTTAAATATCAATGGTTAAATAAACTGAATGGAATGGTGATTGATGATCAGCCTCAAAACAGCCAGGTGAAACAGTGTTTGACTTGAAGACCCAAAATTCCTGGTGGAAAGGTTCTTGAATTGTAAAACCAAAAAGGTTGTATGGAATGATGCTTGCATTGAGAACCAAAATGGTTGGGTGAAATGATGATTGTTTTGTAGAACCAATACAGTTATGTGGAACAATTCCCATCTTGAACACCCAATTAGGCTTAATGGGATAGTTCCCATATTGCAGAACAAAGAAGGTCAAAAGATACAACACTCAATTTTGTAGACACAAAATGCAGGCTATACAATTCTCATCTTACATACCAAAAAGTTCCAATGATATAGGACTAGAATAAAAATCCCAAAATGACATGATAGTAATCTGGTTCGCCCAATGATAAGCCAAGTAGTGATGAATAATACTAATGGATATATGGGCATCTCAACAGTGATCCAAGCTATGATGTAGAAACATGAAGGTAATCTAGGAAAATATGATCATTTCCTCTAGTCAATAAAAGTGGTTTTGTATAAATAAAAATATTTAATAGAGAAAAGAGAGATTGATTTAACACTTAACTCAAAAGATAGGTGGTTGGTGTTGATCGTGGGATTGGGAAAGCATGGTGTAGGATCTTTCAACTATTATAATGGCCTCTGTCTAGGATCCCATTGCCTCCCTTTTCGGGGGAATCATCTAGTGTTCTGTCTAGAGTTTATGAACCTACTCTGATACCATGTAGAAACAAAATACCCTGAATTCATTCTTCTACGTGAGTTTGAATGGTTATATTAATATATGAATAAAATAAAGTTACAACCTAGATCATCAATATAAATCAACCCATTGACTCAATCAAACCTTTGACCATTTACTCACACCTTAAATATCTAAATATTGATAATATTTAAATATTCTAAAAAATACATTAATATTAATAATTAATAATTAATTAAATAATTACTTATAATATTAATTAAATTATTAATTGATACTTATAATTAATACATTATTAGTCATAATTAATTATAATTAATTACATTAAATATTATTAACAAAATATTTATTATTTATTATTTTTATTATAATTTTTAATTATGATTAATTATATATTCACTATTATCAATGTGTTTCTAATAACATATTATTATTGTAATGTGATGTAAAAGGGGGATCTCTCACATGGAAAAACATTAAAGGATGGTAAGGGGAATTCCCATGTAAAAGAGAGGCTTGTGTGAGGTTTGAAGGGGAGTGATATTTTCAGAATATTTTAATGAATATAATTTTGAATAAAAGTAATAATTAAATATTTTTTTATATTTTTTATTTTTTTATATGTATATATATATAACAATAAAAAATAAAAGAATTTTAATAGAAGGTTCTAGATCAAAAGGTCTATTATTTTAAAAAAATGAAAATGGATCTCAGAAAGAAAGGTTCATCTTTGAAAAAATTTAAAGGGTGCTTAGTAGGAAAGATCTCACCTTTCTCTATAAGAAATACTCTGGTTTGGGATATAATTTACCCAAACCCATATATTTAGAAATTATTTTTTCTGTTATATTGAAAATTTTATCTTTTTTTAAAGAATATATTTTTAAATGTAAATTAAATAGTGATTAATAATTTCTAATTAAATTATTATTAATTAATTATATTATATTATAATTATTAATTTGATATTTATTGTTACAAATTGTTTTATTATTAATAATTAGGTTATTAATTATTAATAACTATATTATTATTATTAGTTTCATTGTTGTTATTAATTAAATATTAAGTATTAACAATAAATTTATTTTTATTTATTAAAACCAAGATAATTAATTAGTTTTTGATAATTTTTATAATCTAGATTTAGTTTTTTAAATAGATTGAATCAATTTTCTTGTTTATTGTATTCATTTTTTGATTTAATATAGAATTCATACATTGATTTGGAAAATTATAATTACACTGTTTGAGATTTTTTTAATATGATTTTCATTATTTTAAATTATTATAATTTTTACTTGAATAAATCCAACATTGAAATTTTCCATTTTCACTATTTCATGACTAAAAATAACAAAGTCGTATCATATGAATTCCATCTTAAGACTTTAGTCCTCCAATCATACAACTTTTTCCTAGGGTTCTCATTTCTACTATGTAAGTGTAAATGGCATGATACTTGCACTATGTAAAGGTTATAAGGTATCTACATCAGGTAACCAAATCCCTTTCATACAGGTACTCATGCATTCCAAAGAGATATGTTAAGGTACTCTTACATTTAAAAGAGTTGTGTAAAGGTACTACACTGGTTGTGTTGAGGAACTTGATCCATTGTGTAAAGGTTAAATCCCACTCCATAGTGGAGTTATGATACAGTACTTCACAAGCTATATTAGGGTAATATAAACGCTCTTTAAATAGTGTAAAGGTAGACATGTAGCCATTACTACTGCTTTAATTTTATACAGGGGTTTTGTAGGGGTAATAAGTTGTATCTCATGTTCTTTAGAAGGGGAAAACATGCACCTGGCCACTATAGAGAGCTATGTAAAGGTCATTAAAGACCTGCATAAAGGTCATTCATGCTTCCAAAGAGCTATTTTAGGGTAAAATGAATTGTATCAAGGTACTCAAATGTAGAATAATATAATGGTACTAGTAGGAATATGTAAGGGTCATCTTCACAGCTGGAATAAAATAAAAAATACCCAAAATAGAAAATAAATATCAAAACCCCATTTCAACTATTTAACCAAATTGAGGAAATATCTAATAGATGATCCACACAAAAATCATAGAAATGAAGAAGCATATGAATTCATTGTGTGAATGATTGAAAGAAGATGGATATTTGAAATTACCTTGTTGAAGCCATCATGGGCCTTGAGCTATGCACATGGAATATGATCTAAGAATAGAGAACAAGGTGTGATGCCTATAAATAGTTTTCTCATCCAAATTTTTAAATAATTCATATCATGCAAACTATATATTTCATTTTCTATAATTCTTTTTTACTATATTTTAGTTCTAATTCAATTACATTATGTTCATAATATTTTTTCATCTCCCCTACTTCCATTGTGATATATAAGTCTATAGTTATAGATAACTGACTTAAGGTATTGTCCCTAGGAGAGATTTAATTGAAATTATAAATCCCTAATTTTTTATTCTATATATTATTTCTCATCCTTGACACAATAATATGTTAGTGTAAGTTGATAGATGAGCATCATCTTCACCCCCCACCCCCCCAACCCCTTCACTATTGTAATCTCTTATTTATTAAAACATATATCCTCCCACTTTATCTTATCACACACTACATAATATTGGAGAAATTCAGATTGAGGGGAAAATAATATATGATTGTAGCTTATTTTTAGGGAATTGGACGCCTTGGTTAAGTGTGTTCACTAAATCGTCATTGTGAAGGTGGTGAGTTGGATACGTAGAGGTTATACCCCTGGTTTATTTATTCTAAAAACAAAAATAATGTGATAAATTGATAATTCTTTATGGTATAGATGTTAGGAAGTGAACTTCTATATAATGAAGATCCCTTGTGACTAATATCAGGTTTATAACCTTTCACCCGAAACTCTATTTTAATTTTTGAAAATCAAAAAACCAAATCATTACCCCAGTTATCTCTATTTTTAAAAAAATATAAAAACATAATAAAATGGAACATAAGATAACAAGAAATGAATCTATAGGACCATATACTTAAGATATGGCCCTAGTCAGATACTAGGATACATTCCATGTTTCATAAATTTTGTTTAATGAGATACCTATGATAGGCCTATCATAAACTTGGTTTCATTTCTGAGGATCTTGTATGATTGATTCACTATTATAGAAAATTTTTAATTAACTTATTTTATTTCTTTTTTTTTGTTTTTTTATATTTTCCTTTTTTCTTTATTTCCTTCCTTTCACCAATTTAGGATAAGTATAAAAGAGTGATTGCTCCATAAAAATGGTCCACTCATATTTGAGGTCTCCAGACCACACCTGACCAAACTATTTAATACTAATCAATCTCTCTTCCCACAGGAGCTTGAGGAATGAAATATTTGAGGGAAGTATATTGAGAGACCTTTATTACACACCAATGGGTTATAGGATTAATCTTACTATATCAATGAATCCAATCAACATCATAAACATAAACCCCCACACCATTCAAGTGGATAAGAACTAAAAATAGAGAAAATTCAAGAATACATCACGAGTTCTTAGTTGCTTGAACAATGACATAAAGAACAACAAAGTGAATTGTAGGAGTTAAATTATATTATAGTTATGATGGGAGCTATCTTACAAGCATTAATTGATAAATGTAATCAAAAATAATAAGATGGATCAAAGCATAAACCTATCATCTGCTCAACTGAGAAGGTGGAGGGACTACTTAAAGACCCATCACAACTTCACATTTTTGTTATGATACCGGAGGCCCTCAATGAAGAAATATTTCAAGATAAGAAATTAGAGTGGGGTGACTAAACTATTTTCTCACTTTTTTTATTTATTCTGTTATTTATTTGAATGTTGGCCACCTTTTCTTTGATAATACATATTTAACACTTATAAAGTATACCTTGGTGGAGAAATAAGAAGAAGAGATGGTGGGATATTAATTAGAATTTATGGAACCATTTCCTACTCCCAAAAAAATAATTTTAGAGGCCTATATTCAAAATTAAAGTCTCTTGGATAAACAAGACAAGTGAGTGGAATTACCTTTTGATTCAATTTATTCTAAATTTTCACTCCTTTTAAATGACTTAAAACTCTCCCTATATTGAGATTATAGGTTATTAAAAGCTATAAAAACTCTATAAAATAAAGAAGAATATGGGGAAGGTGCTATTAAAGAGAAACTGTAGTTAAAATTGAAGAAAAGGATACCCATCATGGTGAATAATAAGAAGATATGGATAGATTTAACTTGAAAGCTACTCAAATTATCTTTACAATAATTCAAAGATGAAGTCACACTAGTGGATGTACAAGCTAAAAAACCTATATCTTTATCATATTGAATATAAATGTATAAAATCATCCCTATGAAATGAAAAAAAAATTACCTAATAACTGACTGATGAATAAGAATAAGAAGCTTTGGGACCTGTATACAAGGCTCAACCACCTTGGTTATATCATAAAAAACAATTGGAGGACGGTACTGAAAACAATATAGAAGACCCTTTATTTATTTTCCCATCCCTTTTATATTTTAATTTTCATAATTTATGGATGGGAATACTATAATATGTTTTTAAATTTCACAAAAACAAGTTTTTACTTATATAAATTTGTAAAAATAAGATATGATGGTTTCTATTAAATAAAACAAATACCCCTTTTTATTGGGGTTAATAAAAGAAACTTCTTACTATGGGAAATGAAAATTTAGAGACCACATTCGAGGTTAAGCCATTTTTACTATAGTTTTATTTTTTTACTTATTTAAAATAAAAAATTCTCATGATTATTCAATTTTCTTATAGTTTTTCAAGTCTACAACATCTTGGAGGATAGCTCAAAGTTTTCTACAAAGAACTTGTGGAGAGATTAACTCTAACCAAAAAAAATAACTAGGGTGTTTCCATCTTTTTATAATTTTTTATTCACTGTAATTTCTATGAAATATGATGGACCTTAAATAGGGAATTATTGAATATGCATAGAGGAGTTTTGAAACACGTTTAAGATCTTTTTAGAAGCATTTAGAAACTACTTTTAGAAAGTTGTATATAAAAATTTTATGAGTTGTTTGTTTATTAAGTTTTCTATATGTTTTTAGGCTAAGAAACTTGAATTTCATGGCTATCCTGACTAGAGGAACATTGAATGATAGATTTTAAGAATCACTCGTTCTAAAATTTCAATACCTTCATGTTTATTGAGTGAGTTTTACTTTCTTTCAAAGAAATTCTATTTTATAACTCGGAAAATAAGTTTGATAGAAAAGGTTTTATTGGAAAAATACAACCTCAGAAATATAACTCAAAATATAGTCATATAAGTCCGTTGAAAATAGATTAAAATGGGAAATTGAGATCCCGCAACGATGTTTTGAGATAGTTTGAAATTGGGTGTGTGTGTGTAATAAATTCCATCGTATATCTAATAATTTGTTTTCACAAAAATGGAATAGAAAATTTAAAATAAGTTCCTAATTATAAAAAAATGACTATATTTATATGAGGGGAATATTGAACCCAAATAAATAAGGGAAACTTGACTTATAATAATATCATTTAATTTTTATAAAGTAATTTTAAAATGGAACTTGGATATAAGAAACCTAGGGTAGAGTGACAATTAAAGGTTCCCCTTGATAATATTTTTATTATACTAAAATAAAAAAAATTACTCTTGGAACTGAAACTTTGACTTTGATAGAAGTGAATAATAGGATTAATCTACATATGAAGCATGGAAATTTCAGGAAAGGGTGACTCTTTTCCATCATTCATTTTTGGTGTGTGTGTGTGTGTGTTTTAACTAAGGTAAGTTAATCTTTTTTATAGGTTTAATTATCTTTATTTCCTAGGAGTGAAATGTTGTAAGTGTAGGGGAGTGATAAGTGATAATATTTCCAAAAATTTAGCTATTTTTCAATAATAATTAACCCCATAATAGATCTAAAACATGTGTAATTAATTGATTTTGGATAATTCAAAGAATATGTAATTAATTATTTAAATGGATTAACCCGTGATTTTTAATTATTTTATTCATTTTTTTATTTAATTTTGAATTCGTACATTGATTTGGAGAATTATAATTACATTATTTAAGGTTTATTTAATTTTTTTCATTTTTTAAATCATTCGGTTCATAACATGAATAAATCCTACATTTCAAGTTTACATTTTCACTATCTCAAGTCTGAAAATGGAAATGGAAGATCATATTACTTCTATCATATGACTTCATCATACCCATCATATGACTTTAGATAAGAAATATTTTATGAATTTAGCCTAAGAGTCCTCATTTCCACTATATATGGTTAAATGGAATTATACAAGCATTGTGTAAATGTTACAAGGCAGTTGCAATAAGGTGACCAAATCCCTCTCATAACGGAACTCTTTCATTCCAAAGAGATTTGTAAAGGTACTCTTGGATTAAAAGGAGGTGGATAAAGGTAAAATACATGATGAGTCAAGGTACTCGATTCAAATCATAAAGGTTGAATCCCATCACACAAAGGTAATTATTTAAAGTGTAAAACAAGTTGTTTTGGGGTAATAGGTACACTCTTTACGCTACAAAAAGGAATAGTCATCACCAGTGATGTTGTTTTAGGGTCCTCTAGAAGTTGTGTAATGGTAATAGGGATTATTTTTAAGCACTATTTAAGTGTACAACCTGAACTCGACCATTATTGAGAGCTGTTTAAAGGTCATCAAAGACTTGTGTAAATACTAGTTTCACTTTTAAAGATTTGTTTTAGGGTAAAATATTTATAATCAAGGTACTCAATTACAAAATCACGAAAGTGTACTATTGGTAATATAAAAAGTTCCCCATCGTCAAGAAAATAAAATCAAATATTACTAAAATGGAAATTGAAAATCAAAAACACCATTTCTAATGCTCAACCAAATAAAGGAAATCTTTAGCAGATAATTCACATGGAGATCATCCAAGTTAAAAAGGATATGAAGTGATCGTGGGAAAGATTTTATGAAGTTGAATATTTTAGATAAGATTATTAAATCCATCACAGCCCTCGAGTTATGTACATGGATGTTGATACAAGTCTCATTGGATTTCTCTTCTTGACAATGAAATTCTGAGAGGATGGAGAAGAATATGTGATGCCTATAAATACGTTTCCCCTATCTATTATAATTAATTCATCTCTTATAGACTATATCTTTCATTTTAGATAATTTTTTTATTAAATTTTAATTTTAATTCAATTACATTATATTCATCATATTTTTCTATCTCCCCTCATTCTATTATGAGAACTAACTCCTTGATTATAGAGAACTTACGCAAGTGTTGGTCCTCAAGGGTGGATTTATGGGAATTATTAATCCCTATGTTCTAATTTTTCTTTTTTTATCATCCTTGATATAACAGTGAGTGAGAGGAAGTGGATGGATGATCATAATTCATACCTCCCATTTTTTTCTATATTCTACTATCTATTAAAACTTATCTCCAACCCTTATCTTAATCAACACTACTTATGATTTGAGCATTATGGATTAAGGGATGAACAATATATCATTTGATTTGGGTGTTGGGATAGTTTATCCCTAGGTTGAGTGTGTTCACCACCTCTTCACTGTGAAGGAGGTGAGCTGGATATGCATAGGTTATCCCCCCATGTTTTCAATACCACAACTAAAATAAAGGGAGAAATTGATGATTGGTTATGATTTTATTTTGGGAGATAACACTTTTAGATAATTAATATCCCTTTTGATCAATCATGGGTCTATCCTCTTTCACCCTAACCTCTATTTTGATTTTAGATAATCAAAAAATCAAATGATTCCCTCATTTCTCTATTGTTATCAAAACATGTAAAAATATACCAAAAAGTAACATAAGTGCATATATAATGAATCTCTAGAACCAACATATTGGGATATTACCCTAGTCAACCACTAGGTTTCATTATAGGTTTCATAAGTTCTTTTTGGTGACGGACGCATGATATTTTTCTCATTAGTAGTCCCCAAAAATTCCCAATATCAAGGTTGAGAGAGGGTCACCCAACCTCACATCTCTAGAGAAACCAAATTATCAATTAGGAGATCCATTGAAAACCACAATGAACCTGGATTTAGAAAGAATAACCTTAATGACCCTGATGAACCTCTTTGAAAATCCATACTTGATAAGGAAATTAATAACAAAATACCATATAAGAGTGTCAAAGGACTTTAAGATATAAATTTTAAGGAAATATTTTCATTACTTGGTTTCCTTTTGAGGAGGTTAATATACTTAGAACTAGAATACAAATTTTCTTTGATCTTCCTTATAGGGATGAACTGAAAATTAATGGTATAAATAATAAAATTAGTGATTCCTCATAACCTAAGTGAAATGATCATACTGATAATTTTAGGTAAGGTATTTCCACAATAATTGGTCTGAAATCTCTAATTCTAAGGGAATTCTTGACCTAGGAAATTAAGTTAATTAATTGATAATTATAATCACCATGAATAATTTTTTTTTCTAATAAATCATTAACAACTAGGAAGATATCATCCAAGATCAAATCCCAAAATTCCATAAATAATATTTTGGTGAAACCATCAGGCCTGACAACACATTCAGTATTGAGGGGGAGAAAACTACATTGACTTTATCTATAAGAGTCAAAGTGTTAATGTAACTATTTTGTATAGTTACAATATACAAAGAGATAACATTTTCAAGAACCATTTCATTGTTAATATGATCATATTCATTGAAAATATTAGATAATTAATCAACCATGGATTTGGAAATTCTCCCATTATCATTAAAAGTATCCCCATTAATGATTAGGGAAGAAATTGGATGTTTTAATTTCTATATCTATTCATAGCCGAAAATAACCTTGAATTCCAATCACCTTATTTTATAAACCTAATATTAAGTTTCTCTTTGATAATTCTTTACTCTAGGTTTCTAATGTATATTTAACCATCTTGAGTTTCATAATAACCCTCTAAAAAGAACTTATATTTAATCTCCTAGACCACTCTGGATGAAAAATCCTCTAACAATACTCAAAATGGAGCCAAGCCTTATTAAATTTAAACAATAAAGGATATAATCTATCTTCTTTATCATAGGGGTTAACCATAACTGGAGAGTGTACATAATTAAACCTACTAGGTAAAAAGTTAAAGAAAATGACAGGTATTGTCACGAACCGTCCCAGTGGGACCTGCGCCGTGACTCCCCAAACTCGCCTCTAATAGGTCAGGGGCTGGTGATTAGCATCGAGTAGGCATATTACTAACATGGGAGGCATTGCCTAAGTACCTATACACACAAACACATCTCCAAACCCAAAAATGCTAAAATTTAAAAAACCCACTAAGGAACAAAATTCATGCATACAATTTATCCCAACCAACAGAGTATGATGGAAAGTAGAGTACTGAATATAAACTAGGCCAGAATACAAGCCCCCCAAAAACAAGAGTCTGAAAACTACAAAGTCCAACCTGTAAACACAAATAGGTACTAGTACTACTTCATGTAGCCATAGGAACACCTTGGCCTCTAGGGAACTCAAAAAGCTCGATCATGTCCTGGTCTTCCCTGGACTTCGTCAAAAGGGTGCTCATCTACACAAGACACGACACGTGCGGGAAAATCCCATGCAGGGGTGAGTATAAAAATACTTAGTATAGGACCCTGAAAACAACAAATAAATACAAAAAGGAAAGTTATAGTCATATATACACAATATATGTCTACTAAACATATAGAAAGAGTAACAAAAATATAGATATACTCAAACCTCAGAAATACAGTCTAGAGATAAGTTACACAACCGCATACCCCCGCTATGGATTCAGTTTGAAGATTCCACGAAGAACTTTTTGGGGAGAACTCACTTCACGAGTCTGATAGCTCTAATGACATCCATCTGAGAAGTATTGTCTGTTGGGAAAAGTCACAAGAGATAGATACACTCATTCTAGGAGAACACACTCCTGAGTGGGGAAATATCATGATACATATATGAGGATCACTGTCAGGGCATTGACAGATACCGCGACTCATCTGGATTCACCTTCAAAGTAGATAGTCAGCACCCTGTGGGGGTATTCACGTCGATACCTAACTCAAACTAGGGTCAAGAATGGATAGAGGATCTTGATCCAGGACACTTGGAGGGATACCTAACTCTATCTTGGAAAGTCCTGCAGAATAGATCATACTCCTGAGAAA
This sequence comes from Viscum album, assembly GCA_963277665.1. Classification (NCBI taxonomy): domain Eukaryota; kingdom Viridiplantae; phylum Streptophyta; class Magnoliopsida; order Santalales; family Viscaceae; genus Viscum; species Viscum album. The sequence goes on along the minus strand of OY728121.1, from coordinate 1,396,618,128 downwards.
GGAAACGATACCAGAACTTCAGGGGAATGATAAAAAGGGGCACTAACCCCAAAAAAACATGTCTATGATTCGGTGGAAAAAAATCCATGTACTGAAAAGTACACAGCATGTAGAAGTGTCACACACTGTGTCTTCTAACCCCAGGTACTGCCCATGTAAAATAGCATGTGTCGTAAGGTTGTTCATGTAGAAGAACATATACATGATGTGTAAGAGAGTGACACACCATATTACTCTATCTGGGGAGGAATCTGTGTATGATTTCAATGTGCCCGTACACGGCTTCAACTCGTGTGTCACAACCCGTGTGACCGGTACATGGGGTAACCCATGCAGCCGGCCTGTTCTAGTTGTGTGGTGGAGTACACAGCCGTGTACCACACCCCATGTCCATGTATCCTCTGGATAAAAGCTGAGTCTTGTGTAAGGACCCACATTCCATGTTATTTGGAGAGCACATTATTTCATCTCTTCACACACCACGGAACCCTAGCCGCCACTTATCCGAACCTACAAGTCGTGTTATTCGTGAAACGCACCGTGTGTTCTGGAAATTCCCAGAATCATGAACCTCTGTCGTCGCACCTCGGGTGGAGCTCTGATCTTGGATTCAACCAGCCTTTTTTCACGAAACATGAATATTACGGTCCCCCCAACGTCCCAAAGTTGTATCCGTTGTTTTTGGGCCTCCGATCGGTCCCAAAAACAAGTATCAATCCACCTGTGCGAAGAACGATCGAAGAACAATATCTCCTGATCTAAGACTATTCATCATTCACCATTGTTTTCGCACCTCCTATAGGCCGTCATGATGTCGGATCTCCAAATTGGGATCGTTGTGTTGCATAACGGATGTGCAACGATTCGTTGTTTGTTTCCCCACGAAGAACACGAAGAATGCAGGGTAAAAAGAGGGGGATGAAATCTAAATAACAATAGAAAAGAGGAGCAAACATCCATCGTTGTTTTTCATGGAGTTGATTCTCTCCCATTATAAGGATTAATCAGAGTGAATCAAAACATGGATTAATCCTAAAAAACAACCCAATAAAAACCTTCCCGAAAGAACACACTATTTGCAAGTCAACCTGTTTGTGGGTTGATCTGCGTTCATCATTCTATTTCAAAAATAGTAAAGGAGTAATTGAAATAACAAACCCTACTTTTTTGTTGACAAAGAGGGAGATCGGTTGACGGTTGGGATTCGATCTCGCTGCGCAACGATCCACGCATCGTCATTCGTCGACGTCTATCAAAAATCTTCCAGGGTTCTAAGAGGATCCCTCTCAATTTACAGAGTTATGAGGAAAACCCTATGACCTTTCCATAAGCAGGTATTTAAAAGGGAGGAATTTGTTCTCTGTGAAAAAAGGAAACTTTTCAATAAAATAAATTATTACTTTATTTTATTTCCATTAAAGCATCCAAAAACTAACTCTCACAGCTGACCCAGGCTGGTTGATGTTAGGCCCTGCCTGAGGAAAATTTGTTGCTCTGAACACAACAGTTCCCTCAGATTTCTTATTTGAGCACCCATTTGAATTTTATTCCACTTTTTTAGGGAAATCACTTGTGTGCACTATTTAAAGTTTAAATTAATTCAAACATTTATTCTGTAAACTCTGGGCCTCATAATCGCATGCTGTCAAAAGGTCTAGTCTCGAAATAATTTCATATAATATTTAAAATTAATACATAGAAATTATGAGTCATTACATTCTCCCCACCTTGGGCCTTTTCATCCCCAAAAACCCAAAACAAGAGATACTCAAAATGTTTTGGGTACTGAGCATGGATCTAAGTCTCCCGCTCCCACATGCTCTCCTAAAAATTCACATGCTACCACCGAATGCACACCAAGGGAATCAATTGCCCACGATGGATCCTCTCCTTCTGATCCTCAATCTCAACTGGGTACTCAGCAAAGAATTCTCCATCCTCGATGTCCAGCTTCTCCCAATCAATGACGTGTGATGGGTCATTCATGTACCTCCTCAGCTGAAACATGTGGAAGAAATCATGTACCCAATGCAACTGTGGTGGTAGAGCTAGGCAGTACGCCACCTCGCCAACTCTGCACAGTATGTGGAAAGGTTTGATTAATATCAAAGATATCTTTCCACCCTAGGAAAATCTCCATAACCCTTGTCGAGGTGATACCTGAAGGAAGATGTGGTCTCCCTCCTCGAACTCCATAGGTCTTTGTCGTCTATCCACATAAGACATCTTCCAGATTTGTGCAGTTTTCATCTACTCTCGGATGATCTGCACCTTCCCGGTGGTAGCTATCAGAAACTCTAAACCCATGATTACTGACTCTCTAGGGTCGGTCCAACAAAGCGGTGACCGAAAGGGTCTCACATTTAAGGCCTTGAACGATGCCATACCAATGGTGGAGTGGTACCTGTTATTTTACAAAAAATCTACCAGTGGTAGGTGGTCCTCCTAACTACAACCAAATTCCAAGATACTGTCCCACAATATATCCTCTAGAACCTAAATGGTCCTCTCCATCTGACCATCGGTATGGGGATGGAATGCAGTTCTCAAGAATAGCTAAGTTCCAAAAGCCTCCTACAATCCCTTCTACAACTGGGATATGAATCGGGCATCGTGATCTAAGACTATCGTCGAAGGGACTCCATGAAGCCGAACAATCTCATGCACGTAGAAGCATCCCAAGATCTCTACAGAACTCTTCTCTCTGATGGCTAGGAATTTGGCCGACATAGTGAGTCGGTCAATGATCACCCATATGGAATCATGCCCCTTGGGCATCTATGGTAATCCCATCATGAAGTCCATCGATATTCCATCCCACTTCTACTCTGGAACATCCAGGGGTGAGTTTATCCTTCTAGAACCTGGTGCTCATCCTTCACCTGTTGGCATGTATGGAATTGAGAAACGAACTCTGTTGTATCCTTCTTCATGCCTGACCAACAGAACTATCATTGGAGATCCTGGTACGTATAACAGTGCATCCTCTGAAAATAACTACGTGCTCCCCACCTTGCGAATATCCATTAGGGTCATGCCCTAAGGATAACTGGTCACGTAAATCCTCATAGTCGACATCCCCAAGTTGTGTCTCCCTATCTCTTTGTAAGAGTGGAGGGGTGACAACCATCGACTGAAGGTAAGCTGCATCCTCTCTTTCTATGAAGGATAACTGTAATGAGGCCAAATGTTTTGTCACCTCACTTAGTAGTTGCGAGCTCAATCTCCTGCTAAGAGAATCTTCCACCTTGTTCCACTTACTGGGCGTATAGATGATCTCAAAATCATAGTCCTAGAGAAACTCTTGCCAACACCTCTGTCTCAGATTCTAGTCCTTCTGCAAGAAGATATACTTGAGGCTCTTGTGGTCAGAGTAGACGGTGAACTGCTCGCCCATATGGTAGTGTTGCCACATCTTCAACTTGAAGACTACTGCTATCAACTCTTGATCATGGGTATAATAGTTATTCTCATGGGGCCTAAGTTGGCATGAACCATAATCAATCACTTCCTATCTCTGTATCAGTACAGAGCCAAGACCAGTCCCTGATGCGTCGTAGAAAACTACATACTCGACACCCTCCTCTGGTAATCTCAAGATCGGGGTGCCCATCAAACTCTGCCTTGACTTCTCTAATGCCTACTAGAACTTCTCTTTCCACATGAAGGGTTTCCCCTTCCTGGTCAAGGTTGTCATCGGTGCTGATATTCGGGAAAATCAGGAATGAATCTCTGGTAATATCCTGCCAACCCAAGGAAGCTTCGAACCTCCGTCACGCTCCAAGGTGGCTCCCATGCTAACTCTTCCTCCAACATATCTGGGTCCACAGCTACTCCATCTACTGAAATGACATGTCCTAGAAATTTGACCTCCCAAATCCAGAACTGACACTTCAAGAGATTCCCATAAATTTGGTTCTCTCATTGTACATCCAGAACCATCTGCAGGTGTCTCATGTGCTCCTCCTCTGAAACCGAGTAAAAAAGGATGTCGTCGATGAAGATCACTACAAAATGGACTAAGTACGATTGGAATATCTGGTTCGTCAGTCCCATGAACACTGTGGGGGCGTTCTTCATGCCGAAAGGCATCACCAAGTACTCATAATTACTGTAGCAGTATCCGAAAGTCATATTTGTTATATCCCCATCCCGTACTCTTAACTGGTGGTAACCTGACCGAAGGTCAACCTTCTAGAACCATTTTTCCCCTCTCAGTTGGTTTAAGTGGTCATCGATCCTCGATAGTGGATACTTATTCTTCACTGTCACCTGGTTTAGGCTCTGGTAATCCACGCACAACCTTAAACTCCCATATTCCTTGTTGGAAAACAAAACTAGGGCCGCCCAGGGTGAAATGCTAGGTCCTACGAAACCCTTTCTTTGCAGATCCTCCAACTGCACCCTCATCTCGCGAAGCTCTATAGGAGCGATCCGATTTTCTGATGAGTAAATTGGTCCCATCCCAAGGTGTAACTTGATCCAAAATTCAATTTTCCAATTTTTAGGTAGTCTTGGAACATCTTCCGGAAATACTTCCTTGTACTCCACCACTACTGCTGGGAACTGGAAACTCACAACATCTACTACTCTGAGGGTAAGGCTAGTCAACTCATGAGTGATTGGTTGTACCCTCCTACGCATGATACCATCCTGTGTTGCCTGATTCTCCCTTTCACTGACAAAGGAAAACCTCATCCCATCATTGTGGACACACCACACACTTTTCCTAAAACAGTCAATCTAGGCATGGATCCAGGATGACCAATCTATACTGAGAATGATGTTGTAAGGCCTCAACACTATCACGAAGAGGTTATAACCGAAACTCCCACCTCCAAGGGTAAGATCACACTGTCTGCAAAGGTGCATGATCATCGAGTCTCCTCCCATAGGTGTCTCCAAGATTAAGGATCGAGTAAACGACTCTATCGGAATCTCAAGGTTTCACACAAGACATGTGGAGAGGAAGTAATGACTAGAACCTGTGTCTATAAGTATGGAAACTAAGGTAGATAAGACATAGATCATACCTTAGATCATCCCTGGAGTCCTTGGTTTTATTCCTTAACTGCATGTATTTGTCCCTTCCCCTGTCCCCCAGCTCTCTGAGCCTAGTGATGACCTCCTGGGGGTGGTGGTGGAAGTAGATCGAATCGTCTTCCACCACCTATAGCTCCCCCTGCTCCTCTTCCATGTTTGTTGCCTGGTAGGTCTGTCTGTTCCACTCTCTACCTCTACCTCGGTGGTCTATCCACCATCTCTCTATTAGAAGCTCGATAGGTTGGGAAATCTCTAGCGAGATGTCCCCTACCATCGCACGAGTAGCATCTCCCCTCCCTAGGCTGGCTGGATCCATCCTGAGAGCCCTAGACTGCCAAACCCCAATCCTGGGTCCTCCTATGATGTCACTCATGTCTTGATCCCTATGTCTGACGTCGACTCCCTACTGCTGAGGGATCCACACCTGTCTCCCTACTGCTGACTTTCGTCGGCTTTCTCTGCTCTTCCAAGAAGCTCTCAATCACTAAGGACCTCTCGAGCACTCCAAAATTAGTTGGAATCCAAAGAGGAATGAAACTAGCTCGAATGTCCGATAGTAGACCTCACTTGAAGGTCTGATCTCTGAATTACCAATCCCTAACTATATCCATCGAGTACCTGGCGAGGTTGGTGAACCTCAATGAATAGTCATCCACCGTCAAAATACCCTGCTGGAGTTGAAGAAGCTCCCGGATACGCACTGCTCTCAATTTAACTGATGAGAACTCCTCCCTAAATAGTCGCTCAAACTCTGTCCATGAAAGGGTCTCCTCGTCGTGAGTCTGTGTGGTCAGACTCCACCATCGTCCCACCGAACACAGAAGAAGGCTCTCTCCTAGGATAACTATATGGTCCAACGATTTCCTCACGAGACGGAAAACTCTGGTCACCACCTCAAGCCAGTCTTCATCCACCTGAGGGTTGGGCTCGCCTCGGAACCTGAGGGGCCTCTGTCTCTAAAACTCATGGAGTGCGCTCAGCCTGCACACATCGTCGGTCGGTACTGCAGGTACTACAGGCTGCTCCACTAGTGGTGGTATAATAGGTGAACCACCTATAGGCAACTCTTGGAGAACTGGTCCCTGTATCCAAGCCTCTTCACTAAGGGGGTAATCCCCGTGATCGTGCTACTGAATCCTAGCAGGTATGTGTCATGGAGGCATCCTGTAAGGAACAACATGTACCATGGTCAAAGAGTATATCTGGATAGATGACACAAAGGGCATTGAAAACACAACCCATTCGTATATGATGCATATACCAATCTATTATTTCCCCACAACTAGTGTTTTCATGTACTGAGTCAAAAATCAGGTTATCAGAGTCCTGGTGTATTGATACGTTGGCCGCCCACACCAACACTGGAGTCTCTAGCCTAGAAGTCGAGCTCGAAACACTTCACACTATTTCCCCCAACCAAAATCACATACTCTTAGTTTTAAAGTAGAACTGACCACCTCTAATGCCAATCTGTCACATCCTGTCCCAGTGGTTCCCATGCTGCGACTCCCCAAGCCTGCCTCCAACAGGCCAGGGGCTGGTGACTAGCACTGAGTAGGCATATTACTAACATAGGAGGAATTGACTAAGTACCTATAAAAATGCACACATCTCAAATCCCACAAATGATGCAATGTAAAAAATGACTAAGGAACAAAATGCTTACATACAATTAATCCCAACCAATAGAGTACGATAGAATGTAGAGTACTAAAAGTAAACTGGGTCAGAATACAAGCCCACCAACAACAAGAGTCTGAAAACAAAAAAGTCCATCCTGTAAACACAAAGAGGTATTGGGACAACCGAACGTATTCATAGGAACACCTCGACCTGTAGGGAACTCAGAAAGCTCAGTCATGTCCCAGTCCACCCTAGAATCCATCAAAATGATGCTTTTCTGCACAAGACACGATGCGTATGGGCAAAGCCTATGTAGGGGTGAGTATAAAAATACTTAATAGAGGACCTTGAAAACCACAAATAAATACCCCAAGGAAAGTTACAGTCATATCTACACAATATATCTCTACTGAACATATATAAAGAGTAACAAAAATCCAGATACACTCAAACCCATGACCTGCAATCTAGAGACAAGTTACACAACCGCATACCCCCACTAGGGATTCAGTTTGAAAATTACACAAAGCACTCATCCAGAAGAACTCACTCCATGAGTCTGATAGCTCTAATGATGTCCGTCTGAGAAGTACTTTCTTTCAGAAAAAGTCATGAGAGATAGATACACTCATTCTGATAGAACACCCTCCTGAGTGGAGAAAGATCAAGATACATAGATGAGGATCACTGCCAGGGCCTTGGAGAATACCACGAATCATACGGATTCACCTTATAACTAGAGGATCGATGCCCTGTTGGGATTGTCACATCGATACCCGACTCTACCTAGGGTCAATAATGGATAAAGGATCTCGCTCTGGGCCTCTCGGAGGGATACTTGTATCTATCTTGGAAAGTCATGCTGAAGGGATCATACTCCTAAAAAAAGAAATGATAGCTGGCCTTTAGGGGAACAAGAAAAGGGGAACTAAACCAAATTAAACATGTACAAGATATGGTGGACAAGAAAATCAAGACATGTACTGAAAGTTACATGGCATGTAGAAGTGTCACACATCATTTCTTCTGATCCCAGGTACTTCCCATGTACAATGACCCGTGTCATAAGGCTGGTCATGTAGAATAAGGTATACGCATAGTTTACGAGAGTGACACACCATGTTCCTCAATATGGGGAGGACTCTGTGTATGCTGGCCATGTTCCAGTACACGACATCAACCCGTGTGTCACAACTCGTGTGACCGGTACACGGGGTAACCCATGCAATTGGCATGGTCTGGCCTTGTGGTGAACTACACGGTCATGTACCCCACCTCGTGTCCATGTATCCCCTGGATACACACTGAGTCCCGTGTAAGGACCCACATGCCATGTTCTTTGGAGAACATGTCATTTCATCGCTTCCCGCACCGTGGAACCCTAGCTGCCACTTAGTCGTACCTACACTCCGTGTTCTTTGGGAACCACGCTGTGTGCTCTGGAAATTGCCAGAATCCCAAACCTCCACCGTGGTGCCTCAAGTGGAGCTATGATATTCAATTCAGCCATCATTTTTTCACAAAACTTGTATATTAATGGTTCCCCGACATCCTGAAGTCATCTTCGTTGTTTTTAGGCCTCTGATCGGCCCTAAAAACGCATATCGATCCACCTGCATGAAGAACTCTCAAAGAACGGTTTTCCCAATCTGAGTTGATTATTCATCCTCCATTGTCTTCACACCTATACTACATAATAACAATGTCGAATCTCCAAATTGGGATCGTTGCATTGCATAACGGATGCGCAACGATCTGTTGTTTGTCACCCCATGAAGAATGTGAAGAACCCGGGGTAAAAAGAGGGGGAAGAAATCCAAATCACAAAATAAAAGAGGAATGGACCTCCACCATTGATCTTCATAGAGTTGATTCACTCCCTTTATAAGGATTAAATAGAATGGATAAAAACATGGATTTCAACTTCGTGGATTAATCCCATAAAACAACCCAATAAAAACCCTCCTGCAAGAACGCATGATCCGCAGGTCAACCTATTTGTGGGTTGATCCACATTCAACGTTTTATTTAAAAAACAGGGAAAGGAATAATCAAAATAAGAAACCCCTACCTCTATTGTCAATGAAGAGGGAGATCGGTCATCGGTCGGGATTCGATCTCACTGCGCAACGATCCACGCGTCGTCGTTCGTCAGCATCTGTCAAAAATCCTCCAAGGCTCCAAGAGGCTCCCTATCAATTCACAAGGTTATGAGGATAACCCTGCGAAATTTCCATAAGCAGGTATTTGAAAGGTATGAATTAGGTCACTGCTCAAAAAGGAAACTTTTAAATAAAATAAATTATTACTTTATTTTATTTCCATTAAAACGTCCAAAACCTAACTCTCGCATCTGACCCGTGCCGGTTGATGTTAGGCCCGACCTAAGGTAAAGTCGCTACTCTAAACACAATGGTTCCCTCATATTTCTGATCAAAGCACCCATTTGAAAGTTATTCCAATTTTTTATGAAAATCGCTCGTGCATTTTGTTTAAAGTTTAAATTAATTCAAACATTTATTCCATGAACTCTGGGCCTCGGAATTGCATTTCGTTGAAAGTTATAGTCTTGAAATAATTCTATATAATATTTAAAAATAATACATGGAAATTCCGAGACATTGTAGGTATCTCCTCTTCATAGTGGGATACAAAGTCTATATTCAACTTGATATCCCACCCGTCATTGATAGTGTATCTCAACCATGTAAAATCAAGACCTTCCAATATGATTACAAATGAAATAATTAATAAATAAAGCTTAAAAGTCTAAATCAGAATCCCTAATATGATTGATACCCAGTTATTCAATGGGTTAAATCATAGTGTCGAAGTCCCCATGAAGGATTGAGTTGACATTATTTTTCGAAGGAATATGATAGAGATAATTATGGTGTCCCTTCCCTCTAGTATAAGTGTTATGAGCATATAAAATGGTAATCATTATTTGGTAATTATTAAAGTCTAATAGAATAATAATATATTATTTACCAATAATAAATATAGAGGTTCTTATTCTATCTTTCTAAAAGATCTAAAGAGTTTCCATAGTAGTTTTCTAGCAATTAAGGGAAAAAATCATAACCAAGAGCACTCAAATTAAGAATATAGAATTTCAAATTCAAATATAGTTTTTTCAATTATAAAAAGAAAATAATTGATCATTTTTGTAAAGTTCCTAAGGTATGATGAGGTCTTTTTTATAAATCCACTAGAAATTAAAAAAGAAGAAATCCATTTTGAAGATAAAATTTCCCTCGTTAGAGCTCTATTATTGTTGTCAACAAGGTTTTTTCCATTTCCATTTCCCTTATTTTATGAATTTTACACCTTTTTAAATTATTTAGGTTCATCCTTGTTTTTTACTGATCTAATTAATCATCCTAACTATTTTCAAAGTATAATATGTTGAAGTGATTACTTGAGGTGAGATCTGAAAAATCATCAGTCACATTCTTCTTATATGGAACATGACAGAATGGATTTTCTTTATCACTAGAAAATTATTTCTATTGGTAAATAACAGGAGGTTTATTAACATAATCCCTCATATTAATTTATTATTCAATTATTTATGGTGATATTTTTATATAGGAATTATCCTCATTTGGTTGGCACTTCAGTACCAACCATGTTAAAGTTTGTTAAATTATTCTCAAGCATAAGTGAATTAGTTCCATTAAAGGTACTCTCATAAAAAATAGTAGAGATATTATAAGGATAAATTCAGAGTCTATTAATGTAGAATGGGTGATTATATTAGAGTTACCATGATCCACATTATAATTAGGGTCCTTCTAAGAAGAAATAGACTGAATGGAATCACTATTTCAGAAAGGTGCATCAATTCCCTCCATTTAAGGAGCATTTTTAGAATATTTTGATATGGAATGGATAAAAACATAAAATTTTCCATGATGCACATCATAATTAGGGTTCTTCTGAGTAATTTTACAATATTTCCCATTTGTAATAAGTGCATTTATTCCTTCTGAGGTGTTCCCATGCACAATTATAGAAACCTTATGAGGATTAAAATATTTGTAAGATATTGGGATAACTTCATTCCATCAACTCCCATTCTCCCATAAAAGGGAACTATTTGAGCGTTACCTTTAACCTTTGATATATAATTCTCCTTCTTACTATATTTTTTTATATTCCCTTTTGATTTGATAAAACTAAAAGACAGTTTAGTTCACATGAAATCATTGGAGGTGTGTCTAATTTTCTTATAATCAACCTAGAATTAACAGATATTTTTATATTCAAGGAAAATAATTCAAATATCCTAAAAAAATTCAGAATGACCACCTTAACCAAATTAGATGATAAATTCACCTCAACTATGATCTAGGTAATGGTTTCGTGTGCAATAGAAGCATGTAGTGGTGGGAGATATATTAAAAAAATATTTCTATGCTCATAACCCTAAGAAAGGATCTTGCACATCAAATTTATAATTAATTTATTAAATATTAGAATAAATGAATATCTGGTCTCATGATATTTCTTCATTGATGATTTTGATCATCTGAAAATACCCTTTTGTATTTCATTGGTTTCTCTATGAGGATCCAAGGATAGAATCTCTCTAGCGATGATCCCCTTATGCTCCTTTCATCTCCAAGAAATTCCAATTCATTTTTGGGTCCTAGAAAGGTGAATCGATTGTATTTCATTGTTTGTGTTTATCATGATTCCTTTGATCTTGAAGGATTCACACTTGTGTTTATCATTATTGATATGGAGAGGGAAGGAGGAGTTGAGATAGAACTAATTGTGTGCAACAATTCTATATTTTTTATTGCACACCAGTGCTCTATATAGTGGACATAACTATCTATTTATAGAGATAGGGTCTAGGTTAAAATATTTTTTAATTTCATTTCTTCTCTTAAATAATATAATAACCTTTAATAAACCACTTTCCATATATTATTATTATTTTTTGGAAGGAACCAACTTCCGCATTAACAATTATTATCTAATTGTATTTTTGAATAATATTTGTCACAGGACCTAGTCTTGGTCCATTGTAACTCCTCTAGAAATTATTGGACACGAGAATAAATATTTAATTTAAATATTTCATTCATTAATAAATATTTTTGATCAAAAAAATTTGAATAAAATTACCCCTTAATCTTGAAAATAATATTTATTCGATTAATTAAATTCAAATAGAATGTTATAAAGATCATTGCAAACACTTAGTGTGTGACTCTATAGGATTCTTTATCATTTTCATTAGGTGGGATTTCCTAATTTCCAATATTATTGTCTAGCAATGGTTCAAGGCATGAAATAAAAAAAAATTAATAATGTAATGAGGATAACCACATATAAACTCTCATTGTGTATTATAATCCTTTTTTTCAAAATATCTCATCATGTAGGTTGCACATATGTGTCACCAACCTATATGCTGGATGCACTATTCTTTGACTTTCTTAAATAAACATTTCATTACACCATGAAAATGGAATTTAGGGTAATGGTTCAATTCTAATAAAAGAGTCGAGATATCAACTTCCATAAGGATATAAGGGACACATCCTTCCCCAACTTATCTATTAATGACATGTCACTCATGATGCACCCAACGTATCCAACTTTCCCATGAACTGTTATCATCATGGTTGAAAAAATACTTCTAATTAAGTCATAACATGAATTAATAATAATATTAGAGTCTATATACCATTACACATGCTCATGGATAGGAATACATGAAGACACCAAAACATATGTAATTTGTTCTGGTGGGTATGTTCTCATAATCTCATGTCTTGGAGATTACTGAGTGCAAACTTCATGAATAGAATACTCATCCACTTATGAGTACTCTCACCTAACAGTCTATGTACTATGTGTCCCTTCGTTGTGCATTATCCAACCATAGAACATTATTTAATAATATCATCATAAGACTTCATGGTTCTCATCATTGAAGGGAACTACTATGACCATATCAATGTGATGTATACTCTAAGACATTATTACATTAGAGTCATGAAGAACAATAAAAAATATATAATAATAAGTGTTATTAATATTAAATACATCAAATATACATGTAATCAAAGTATAAATAGTTGGTTCTAGGAAACCAACACTAAAAAAATCTCACCTGGACTAGATCCAACTACCAATGAATTTCAGGCCACTATGCCTCACATGATAATCATATTTCGTATGAGTAAATTTTTTATTCCTGGGTTCTTCCATGTTATCTTCTATTGAAATACTAATCACTACAACTTCACCTCCCTAAGAAAATACCTCAAGATATTATACTTCTAAATTATGTTCTTTTTCCACTGATATGAATTTTTATCTTTTGTGAGAGCCACCGTTGTAGTATTATCATGATAGAATATGATAGGATCTTTACTACCAGGTACAACATCAAGATATTGGATAAAATTTCTCATTCATACTTCTTATTTAGCTACCTCAAAAGCCACAATATACTTATACTCTACTATAGAATCTGTGACCATAGCCTTCTTTAAACTCTTCAAGCTCATATCACCTCAATTAAAAGTAAAGATATATATCATTTGTGAATTCATGTAATCTTGATCAGTTTGGAAACTATCATCTACATATCCTCATATTAATATTTCTTCATCTCATCCATAAACTCAAAACATATAGTTAGTATGCCTCAAATAATTAAGGATATCCTTAACTATCATCCAATGGTGGTCACCTAGGTCAGCTTGATATCTTCCTAGTTCGCTTAATGTATAAACAACATCTAGCCTAGTACATAACATATCATACATGACTGACCCAATAAATAATACATGTATAATACTTTCTATTCTATTTCTTTCCTCATGTGTCTAAAGACACATTTTACTAGAAATATGAATGCCTTGTGACACTGAAAACAATCCCCTCTTGTATTATTCTATACTGAATCACTTCTGTATCATGTCAATTTATGTACATTTATGTAGTCCAAGAAACCTATTTGATATATCATGATGGATATTGATACCAAGAATATACACTACATATCCAAAGTCCTTCATAGAGAAGCATTTATTCATCCATGCCTTAACAGACTGTAAGAGTGGTATTTCATTTCAAATGAGTAATATGTGATCAATATATATTATTATTAAAATGACTAAAGTCCCATTAAACCATTTTAGACACAAATATCATGTTCATTATTTATGAAACAAAATTCCATAGAGGATTTATCCAAATGAATGTTTCATGACTTAGATAGTTGGTTTAATCCGTCAATGGATTTTTGTAATTTTCATATCTTTTTGGCATCCTTTGGAGTTAAAAACCCTCCTGGTTGTGTCATAAAGACATATTCATAGATGTTACCATTAAGGAAGGTTGTTTTGAAATCCATTTTCTAAATCAAATAGTCATGGTAATTTGTAATGGGTAGTATGACTCTAATGGATTTAAGCATTGAAATGGGTGAAAAGGTTTCTTAATTGTCAATTCCTTGATGTTGTTTAAACCCTTTTGCATCAGCCACACCTTATAGGTACTGATTTTTCCTTCCATGTCTAGTTTCTTCTTGAATACCCATTTACAACCAATGTTATTTACATCCACAAGAGGATATACCAAAATCTAGAATTGGTTTTTCTGTATAGATTCCATTTTAGAATCCATAGATTATATCCACTTGGAAACATTTTTTCCACTTACTAATTACTTTTATGTTAGAGGATCATTATTATCAACTAATAATGAGTCACTATCCTCGGTGACTAGAAAAAAATACCGTTCTGGCTCTCTAACCTCTGGTAATCCTATGCAGTACTTATGTCTTTGTAACAAATTCTTTTTCTATGGGGATTTTTGGAATTTTTTCATGTACCAACTCTTTTTTATCACAAACTTGGACTTCATCAAAGTATATCTCACTCCCAATGTCTCTTTTAGAGTTAATTTCCTCCTGAAGAAATGTGGGATGTCTATCAATCAAAAACTTTTTTATAGAGGATTATATATATAATAACCCTTTATTTCTGTGGGATTTCCCATAAAGATACACTTTGTGCCTCTAGTTTTCACCTTGTTACTTGATGAAGCCTTAAAAAACACTTCCCAGCCCCACACATGTATGTAAGACAATAAGGTTTTCTTTACATTCCATAATTGGTATGGTATACCAAATATCAAATTAGTTAACACTCATTTTAGTATGTATGCTTATGTTTGTAATGTGTATCCTCAAAAGGATAATGGAAGAATCGTATGACTCATCATTGATCTCACCATGTCCAACAATGTGCGGTTGCACCTTTTTCTTACAAAAATTCCTCTTAGTCATATAAGGAGGATTGATTTGATATAGTATCACAAACTCTAATAAATAATCAACTAAAACTTGATTAATATATTCTCCACCATGGTCTAAGTGGAGATTCTTAATCTTATTACCAATATGGTTCTAAACTTCATACTTTTTATTCTTTGAATTTATCAAAATAATCTAACTTATGCCTCATTAAGTAAACATATCCATATTTACTAAAATAATCTATAAAAGTTGTGATATATGAGTACTTACCCCTTTTTCAATAAGAAATGGTCCACACACATTAGTATGAAATAATTCAAGAATATATTTATCCCTTTCACCACTCCCACAAAATGGGTATTATGTTATTTTTCATTGTAAATATGTGTGACATACCCCATATAGTTTTAGTTCATAAGAATATAAATATCCATCTTGATTTAATTTAGTCAAGAGTTTCTCATTTACATGACCTAACCAGTGACACCAAATTTGGGTGAGGTATGAGTTATGTGAATTAACTTTGTTTTAAATTTCCATTACTTAGTTCATATCATCCAACACATAAAGACCATTATTATGTTCCTTTCCACATAAAATACAATATTTATAAAATAAGTAACATTTATTCCCAAATTTGAAGATAAATCCATATATATCAAGTCTGGATATATATGAAATATTTTTGGTAACTGAAGACACATAATAACAACCCTTTAAAACCAAGATCATTCTAATCGTCAATGTGAGGTTGTAGTTACTGATAGCTACAACAATACTTTTATCTCGGTTGGGTGCTTTTAGATCTATCTCACCTTAGTCAATCATTATGAATCTAATTGGTTCTTGTTTTTGAATACATTTGTGTGAACCATAGGATATATTTAATACTTAGTTTTTATAAATAGATAAATTTCACTTGATAAAAAATTCACTTGAAGCTTCCCCTTTCTTCTTTGGTAGGGTTTAGTTTTTCTTCCAGTAACCCTTCTTCCAACATGTGAAATAGACAACATCTTATTCCCTTTCTTTCCCCTTAATATTCCTCTTATTAAAAGGGTGAGGAGAAGATTTGTTCTTCATTATATTTTATTTACCTTTCCTTTTGTTCACTATAAGGACAGAAGTATTTTTTCACCTAGTATCCTTATCTACTTGGTGAATAACAGTAAGATGGTCTGGAAGAGACTTCTTAATGATGTTCATATTAAAATTTACAACAAAGATGGAGAATCTCTAAGAGGGTAATGTTAGAATGAAATCATTACCTGATTATTTAGAGAGTTTAAACTCTATAACCTCTAGGAACTCAATATAGACAATGATATTTACTAAATGAGTCTTAGGTGGGGAACCCTCTCCAATATTTCTCTAAAAGAGTTCCTTGTAAATCTCAAATCGTTTCTATATAGTTATCTACTTTTAAATACCATGAAGGTGCTTAAGAATTATATACATATGCATGTTTTCATGAGGATTCATGAGTTTAATAGATATATATTAAAGCATCAAACATTTAACATCTACCACATCGCTCAAAGGTTTCTCATAGACAAGTAACTCTTCATCACTTGCCTCCTTGGTAGAAAGATCAGCATTGAGGATTCTAGCATGTAAAACTTCTCTTCATGGTGTATCACAACCCAATGGCCATATAAACCACTCCTATAATTTATAACATATTAAGTGGTTGTATTTATCCAATATTGATCATAGGGATAATGTGGATAGTGATATTTCCATTTTAGTCTACAATTAAAAGAGAAAATTATTAGTACTTTTCTTTATTAAAAATTATGTTAGAAATAATAAATTAATTGATTTTATTAATTCATCTCCTATTTTATCAAGTGTCAATATACCTCACTATTGAACTCATAATGTCTAGTTTCTATGAAATTAAAGTGTTAAGGATCCCCATTACATTTCTTAATGATCCAAACATTTTCCATGAAAACCATAAGAAATTAATTAGGTAATCGGTTTCCAATTATAGGATTTTATCTCCTTGACCCATTGAGTAAATTCCCATATCCTAAAATCCTAACTTCTATTTTCACAACACTAGCCTCCATATTTGTATTGAATAATATTTTTTAGTTAAAATCAATACATGTTCAGTTTATTTGACCCAAAACCCTCATGAGAACTCCCTGATAAAAGTAAGTGTCCTAACATTGGCCATATACTTCACTTAGTTCTATTGTTTCATTACTAATAAAGTAACATAAGTCTTAGTCTAAATTAATATTGGGTTGAAGTAGTTTAATTAATTATTGATAAATTTTATCTTTTTTTATCCTTTACATGTATTTTTAATATTATGTGGATATTACTTAATAAATTAACCATGTTGGAAAAAATATTTACACATAATTCAGTTATTTAATTTCCAACTCTACACATTAATTCATTTATTTATGTGATCTCATCCTTTAATCCATAAAATAAATAATTTCATATACATAAATAATTGCATTACATGTTCATGAGATTTATCTAATGGTTGATTTAATGAGCAGTCATTAAATCAATATTTGACCTAGGAGAAATAACTCTCGTTTTTTGTCCTGGAATGAGCTACAACATTCCACATGTCCACCTATATAACGCTTCAGTTGGCATCATTATGGTTTCATCTTGAATTGTCTCCACATGCCATGGGAAACTCAATTAATTATAACTCACATACAAGTGAGGGGAACCAAAGGATTGGTTAAAGGTGATTCAATAAATATCCTTGTACATGTATTTCCTACTTAATATTGGAGGGTGGATGACTCACAGGCCATCAAATTTAATTTAATAATAAATAATTGTAAACCCATGCAATAAATTAAATTTAAACATCCAACACATACACAGGTCTTTTTCTAGATCATGAATGATTATACATGTAATCTACATGAAAAATTAAATAGATAACATTAATTTATATACATTATTTATTAATTAAGATAATAATGCTTGAATTAATTAATTAATTCTCTTTTATCTTAAAGATTATTTTATTCATCTTGGAGATAACCATCATAAATGAATTAATTTAAAATAAATGGTAAAACTACTAGTTTCAGATTTAATATAATAAATTAATTGAGAATTAAAAATTATTTATAACCATTATTAAATTGTCAGACATATAATTTTCCAATCAAAAAAATAAGGTTTTACTGATGAAATTTTTAATTTAATTTAATTTAATTCTACAAGTAATTGGGATACTACACGGTGTGTACTATCTGACTACACACCATGTATCTGGGTCACACGCCTGGGGATCCAATGTGTTAACTCATCTAGACTACATGGTGTATACATGTTAGCCGCACAATGTGTATCCCCTTTCCATGTTCTTAATATACTCTCCTAGGTCTTCAGCATGTATCTCAGTGGATTACACAATGTGTATAATCCAGATACATGTTGTATGGTTTGAATGTTGTCTGTTCATGAAAAACTCCAAAAGACTTAGTTTGTTCTCATGTGAGAAACTACACGATGGGTTCCACCAGCTATACTCCATGTATCTCTAATGTCATTTTTATAGATAGCTTGTAATGTATCTCATACATAGAAATTAATGAACTATATGTCTTGTACACTTTATACACATTGTGTGTATCATAAATGTTCCATATTTTCAGTCTCAAGAGGTTTAAATATGTGTAATGACCACACATATTCTATGATTTACATCGTTAACATATGTAGACTACACGGAATGTACACCGATACACTCCATGTAATCTAATAACCATGTGCAAGGTTTTATGGTTGACATGCACCATACACTATGTGTAATAACTATGTGGTATGTCGTGTATCAAATGGTATGGCCAGGTGAAGCAAACAAGGGTATATGGAATGTACTTCTGAGTACACACCATGTCACCATGCCTTACTGGTTAAAATTTTGGAAGTTCTTGATGGAATCTCTGGTTTTTCTTCATTTGTTCATAGACCATTAAGAAAATAAAACATTGAAGGAACTTGATTAATATATCAATAACATGTAAATTCAAATCATATTAAAAAATATTAAATTTAATTTCAACCATGATTTTTTATGGATCAATAAGAAAATAAATAATTATAAATTTAAATGTTCTCTCTCTGTTGCCACTTGATAGTTTTGGGCACAATAGAAGTGTATGGTGGTGGAATATATATTAAAATTTCTTTTAATATTTCAATTCTCAGAACCCTAAGAGAGGATCTTTCATGTTAAATTTTTAATTAATTTATTTAATATCAAAAAAAATAATACATGGGATTGGGATATTTCTTCTTTATGATGTTTATCATCTGAAAATACCCTTTCAGACTTACTTTGTTGTGTTATGAGTATATGAGGATAAAATCCCTCTAGAGGTGATCTACATGCGATCCTTTGATCTCCAATCAATATTGATCAATTTTTGGGTGCTAGCATGGTGAATTGATTATATTGCATTGTTTGTTTTGATCTGTTTTCCTTCAATCTTGAAGTATTATCTTTTGTGTTTCTCTATCTTGATAGGGGAGAGAAGGAGTAGACAAAGAATTCATTGTGCTCAAAAATTCTCTGTTTTCAATTTCACATTGATGCCCTAAACAATAGACATAAATATCTATTTATAGAGTTAGTGTTTGTGTTAAAATATTATTTAACTACATTCTAGTCCTTAAATAATATAAAAACCTTTAATAAACCTCAATCTATATAATAATATTATTGTTATTATTATTTTTCGTGCGCCATCTTCCATAATAATAAATATTATTTAACTAATTTTTTAGTTATTATTTGTAACTAGACACGATCCTGGTCTATTAAAAATCCTCTATAATTTAATGAACACCTTAATAAATATTTAATTTAAATATTTCATTCATCAATAAATATTTTTGATCAATAAAACATTAATAAAATTATCCATTGGTCTTGAGAATAGCATTTATTCAATTAGAAAAATTCAAATATAATTTAATCAAGATCATTAGAAACACTTAGTGTGTGAACCTCTAGGATTCTTTATCACTGGAACTAAGAAAACTTTCCTAAATTACAATATCTCTATCTATTAATGGGTCAATTCACCTAATAGAAATAAATTAATGTCACAACTACAATAACCCCACCCAAATTCTCACTGTGTAATATTATCCCTTTATCACAATATCTCATCAAGAAGGTCTCACAAACATGTCACCAATATATATTATTAATACATAATTCTTTGAATATCTGAAATAAACACATCATTACACCATGCCCATGGAATTTAGGGCGATGGTTCTATTCCAATCAAAGGGGTGAGATATCAGCTTCCATAAAGATGAAAGGGACAAATCCTTCCTCGACTTAACCATTAATGACATGTCACTCGTGATGCACCCAATGTATCCAAATTCACCATGAACTGTTATCATAATGGTTTATGAAATACATCTAATTATTCAATACATAACATGAATTAATAATAACCATCAAGTCTAAATACCATTACACATGCTCGCATATATGAATCTCTTTTGACACTAAAACATGCGGAATTCCTACTAGCGGGTATGTTCTCATAATATCCCATATTGGAGATTACCAAGTGAAAAAATTCTTGAAAATAATCCCCATATTATTATGAGTAATGTCACCTGAAAGTCTATGTATGATGTGTCCCATAATAGTACTTTATAAAAATAAAGAACATTATTTAATAATATCGTGATATCACTTCAAGGCTCTCATAATAGCAGAGAAATACTATGACCTTACCAATGCAATGTATAAAATGGGAAATTATTATATTAGATTCATGTATAACAACAAATAATATGTACTAATATGTTTTATTAATATTCAATACATTTAATATACATGTAATCAAATTAAAAAATAGTCAGTTATAGGAAACCAACTACAACACCAGGCATAATGATTATACCTGAACTTCTCTATCACAACGTCCATTTTGGAGGTAACACCAACCAATGTGGCACTATATCAAAGAATATTTTGATGTTTAAAACCCCATTTCAACCCATAAATTTAAATCCAAAACTATTCATGTCAGTTCTTGACATTAAAGTTGTCAAAATTTTATTCCCATTATTTTATCTTGAGAATGCTAGGTTTTAGTATAATCAAACCATATCCACAAGACATCCTTTTTTTATCATCTAAGGGGATTATAATGTGAAAATATTTTCACCCCATTTTGATTATTTTCCAATTGGATAATCCCCAAAATAAATCACTATTATTGAAGAGATCATTGAATTTCTAGGTTTTTCTCTTTTTAGAATAATGATTTGTGTGATGATGGAGAACTTTCAAAGATACATCATTTCCTTAATCACCTCATGACTATCATAAATGTGTGCCACCCTACCTTTCTTGGTGACTCTTATAGAGTAATTATTTGGGTTAGAGAATTATCATATATTTTTGGCAATCACTATGGTCATTGTTTTAATTATCGGGTCATCGATGACCTTCAGAGTTATACTAGAAAGGATATTTAGATTACTCTAATCCGGAAAGCCCTTGTAACTAATATTAATTACAATAATAATTATTAATAATTATGTTATTATTATTCCTAATTAAATTGTAATTAATTATAATAAAGTAGTTATGAATAATTAATATTATAATTATTAATAATGCACATGAGCCTCATCCCGGTTGGTGAGGGATCTTTAAGTTCAACCAAGAGACCCAAAATCAAATATGAGTGGAGGCATATTTTTAGGGGGTACTATAGTATAATTGTATAAGGCATTATGGCTGGAACTATAATAGGCAATGTCCAGTATTGTCATAGTCAGAACTATTCAACTGATTTGGCCTTCAAGCCACCGATTTGATCCTCTAAGTTTTTAAGGCCTTTGAGACACCGGAGGCCTATGGGATAGTAAGGATTTAGGTCCACCTCAGGCCTTCGGTCCACCTCAAAGGCCTTCGGGCCACCCCATGGCCTTCGGGCCACATGAATTGCAGATACAGACACTATATAAACCAAGCTCCAAATGAGGATTCAGAGCAGGCACATTCACCAGATAAGGGCTAACCAGATTTAGAAGAATGAGAGGGTATGGAAGTTTTGATATATACTAGGATTTTTCACCTCTTCAAAGGATAGTTATCTGACCAATCATGAAAAGATGCAGATCTTCATAACGATATAGACGCTTGGGAGGTGAAGATCTAAGTTGTGTTATGGATGATTCTAGCCTTGTTCCTCTAAGTGCTTCGAGTCATGTAATGTGTCTCTAAGACTACAGGCCTTGTAAATAGTTCCCCTATAACCCTTAAAAGAGGTGTTATCCTGAAATAAATAAAAAAATTAATGCCTTCGGGCTATTCGGGGTAATAATAATTTAATTTTTATTAAATAATAATTAATTCATAAAGAATAATGAAATTAATTGTTAATTATTATTCTTAATTATATTAATGATTATTAATAATTAATAATTATTTATTCCATATTAAAAAAGTAGAACATGTTTAAAAAATATATAATGAAATAACTATTCAAACATTGTAAAATATGTGAGTGAGTTCCACATTGGAAGTCTAATAATATTTTTAATGACCACTTAATTAAAAAAAATATAGAATTTTAGGTGGGTTTTAATAAATATTTTTTGAATATGTCAATAACAAAATATTAAATATATTAACATTTAAAAAATGCTTGAAATTTTGTTATATATATACATATATAAGAAAAATAATAAAATTAAAGAATATTATAAAACATAGAGCATGATTTATTTAATTTATATCGCATGAATCTTCTAATTAAGAGTTCTATTTAGGTTTTTCCTAGGATATCCACCAATTCATTAGTTTTTATTTTAAATTTTTGGTTGCAATCTATCTTTTTCTGGTGGATATATAAAAAATTAGGCTTTTGTAAATTATTTCATGAACCTTAGTCGAATCTATTGAAAATTATTTGATGAACCCTTGTAAAAACTGTTGAAAATTATTTAACTAATGTTTATCGAATACAGTTTTTCTTTTAGTGGATATATCAACAATGAAAATATTTTATGTATGTTGAGTTATGTGACGGATCTAATTGAATCTGGTTATACGCCAGATGAAACTAGAAATTTTATACCACTTGGATTGATAGATCAACTAGAATTAGATAAATTATGATTAAATATATGATAGATCGGATAAAATTTTCCATTTTCATTATTCTGGAAAATTTATGATGAAGTGTCTTGTTTTTTCATTATTACTTTAACAGAATAATACAATATCAGATTAATAGTTCTTTATGATTGGGTTTCCTAATTGTTCAGTGAGATTCCCCCATTAAACTATATTAATGATGGTTTTTGTGGATTACCAATGTTGTAACCCATAATGAAAATCTTATATTGTTAATCTCGAAGTCTTTGAAACCCTCATGCAGTTTTTTTCTCTATAGTTAGAAATAAAGACATGTACATGACATGGTTTTCATATTCAATTCTATGATCATAAACCAAGATATAATTTTATTTTGAAATAAGCTAAATTCTCAAAAAAAATCTTAGTTTATAGGGTTGTTCTAGCTGGTGGGATTGTTTTATGTTTGGAAGATGATATGTTTGAAGTTGTGAAATAATTCTCTTTTAATCACATTATCACATAAGTTATAGATAATTTGAGTTAATAGATGTATTTTTTGGAAATTTATAGATGGTCATGATGAGTTTTTGGGGTCATCTTATGATCAAACTAGCAAAATAAATCTATTTAAGTGTTTGATCTATCATCATGTACAAACATGTCGTATGATTAACAAAAATAATATAAACAGGAGTACCGTGTATACAGTGTGCTCTATCTCTACTGTGCTTGATGGATTATGCTTAATGGATATCTCCATTTGACAACCAAAGGACTCTCACCTCCGAAAGTAGTAACCATCCACTAGAATCATCATTCATAATAAGAGGACCCCTAAACATCAAATATGTGTTATCACCTTCACATCGATTATAAATGGAGAGTTGGAATGGATAGATATTCATCTATGGATTGATCATATTTTATAATCCAATTGGGGGATCCCATCCATTATATAGGATCCCTTTATTTAGTGAAGGTATTCAAGTGTCAGTTTTCATCTCATGGTAACCAACATAGGATATGATAACATATTCCCATTGGGGTTTAATAATCATTGAATATTTTGATGATTATATCATGCATATAAAGTCATAAATTAATCAACCAATTGATTCATAACTTAAGGAAAACATGTGAAAGACATGGAAGTGTACATGCACGCAATATCTCATATCTTTAACTTATCATACACTATGATAAATGTAAAACCAGTTACCCAACTATAGCTAGTAAACACTACATCCCAAAACTGTTACACAATGCACAATTTGGATATAATTTATTCATGAATTTATTTATAAGTTGAATTTTAATTTTAATTTATCTAAATTAAATAATTTTTTTGGATTTATAATTTCAATATTATATTAAGATGAATTTTTAGTATTTTTCTGAAATAGTTGATTTTTAGGTGAATGGTGAACAATAAAGTTTTTATAAAAACTATAACTTTTATGATTATATTATTATATAATAATGACCTATAAATTTATAAATCCTTTTAATTGATCAAATAAATATTAAATGAGTAAAACAATAAATTTCAAAATATTATTCTAAATTTATAAAATCTATGTTTGACATTTAATGAACTTAATTAATATTTTCCAATAAATGGAAAAAAATTGTTTATTTTTTAATTAAATATTATTTCGGTAAAAAAAAATTAGATTACTTGGAAAGACCCATAAGTTTTATTTTTTTATGATAAACCAATTTATATCATTAAAATTAAATACATTGGTAATATTATCCTACACGTAAATTTTAAGGATAAAAATATATGATATTTTTCACATTATATATTCTAATGCTAAAATTGAATTTCCATACACATAGAAATTTTATCTGTTAAAATAGATTTCATATTTAGAATCATTGGGTAATAATTATATAATAAGGTCCATTTTATTTTTAGGCATTAAATGTAAATTAACTGGGTAAAAACCAGTTACCATGGTAAAACCAAAAATGGTTAAAGTGGAGATTCTAAGAGTAAAGGACTTAAAAATTATTCAAAACATGTATGAAAATGAATTTTTGAGGAATGATCAGCCTTATATTATCCCACACTCAATTATTTTTCATGTTTGGTTCCACATGATACTAGAAAAATCCCTATTATTAGTTTTTTTTATGTTGATTATGTTTGTTGACAGTGTTTTACATTGTTGATGAAGTCTGTTTTTCAAAGGAGAACTTAGCTAAAAATAATAGTTGGCATGAATTTCCCAAAGGATCAAACAGATTGTGAATTTCCCAAAGGATAATCTATACTGTGTAAGTCCTAAAGGATCGTGAGGAGTGTTCTTTTCGGGCCAAGATGGACATGTCTCGTGGTTGTTCGGAATAAAGAAAAGACTGGAAGACTTGCAATCATGGGAGATAAAGGAGATCACACATTCACATCACACAACCCACCTTAGTATAAGAGAATTTTGTGATGATATCACAAGATTAAATAGAAGAAATTGTATTATTTTAAATATATCTCATGAAGGATCCATGTGAAGAACATGAAATAAAAATATGCTACAAATAATATAAACTTTTTTTGGTCATTCAAAATCATGTGACTATAGGATTCTCATTTGGATCTCACGAAGAGGTCACATGAAGCACTGGAAGATAATTTCACTAACCGCATGATTGTGATTTAGATCTCATAATGAGGTCACACAAAGTTCTTGTAAACAATGTTATTGATAGCATGATTTCCATTGGATCATGTGATGGGATCATGCAAAGTTCATAGAAACTATGTTTCTAACCGCATGATTTTCATTGGATCTCATGATGGGATCACATGAAGTTCTTAAATAAAATTTTTCTAATCAGTACATGATTTTCATTGAATCTCATGATGTGATCATACGAAGTACTTTTATCATGAATAATATGATCATGTGAAGTGATTTCAACATGTAGAAGGTGTGAAAATGAAGTTCTTCTATCATATGTAAGGTGATCATGTCAAGTTCTAGTGACTTTTCATGGATTTCGATCATGAATTCCAAAATTGATCACATAAAGTGAATAAGGGTGATGCTGAGTTTACTTAGGCAATGGAATATATTGTTAATTGTGATTCTTAGAGTTAATGTGGTGTATTTATACCAATAAATACCCTTAACCAATCCTCAAGGTGTGAAGTTTTTTTAAGTGTTTTCATATAAAGAAAAAGTATTTGACATTATTATAAGAAAGCCTTGAACCAGAAACTCAAAATACATGTAATCAATATAAATTATCATAAAGGTATATTACAAAGTAAATTATGTACTAGGTGTTTGGATCCATAGGAATAACCATTGATGTCACATGATCTGTGTAACCTGAACAGGGTATTTCACTAGAGTCACATGATTCGTCTGATCTAAAGATGGTCTCACAAAGGGTTCTTGTCAAGGGAGTTATAAATTGTGTGTTTTTGTGCATAGGTAGAACTATCAGAGTCACAAGATCCATGTAATTAAAATAGAGTCTCACACTGGAGTCACGTGATATGAATGATGGAAGAGGGGTTTGAGAAGAAATATTATGAATGGGCCTTGCTATGGGGTCTCTCGTAGGGGTTACTCTCCAAGGTCTCATGCAAGGAGTTACGTTCCTTGGTTACCCTGTGAACAATATCATTTTCATATATGAAGTCTAAATAATAAGAATAAGATTAAGGTAGTGGATTTTCACCATTTAAAACTACTTACAGAGGGATTTTATTCACTACAACATCTGAGGAAGTGAAAGGGAAAAGGGTGATATATAATTCCTGTAAGTGAAGGGGTTTCTAGAATCATTATGGAAAGAGAAATATTTGGAATCACTTGAATAACTTTCCAAAGTTAGGAGGAGTTTCCATGATCTTTCTTGGAAAGGTGATTCTCTAATGGATGTTCACATCAAGATTGTAAAGGAGCATGTGAAGTTCAAATTCACCTATCACATTCAGTGAAACTCCCGACAATAGAAGATATTGTTCTTTTCATATGTTCCAATTTTTTTCCATCTAAATCAATGAGAATAAGAGTGAAGTGTGAGGGAAGTGATCCTAGGGAGATAGTGTATTAAACCCAAACATTCTAAGGGTAGTGGTCCTTGGAAAGAGTGACCTGGATTAAACTAATAGCAATGTGCTTTAGTGGATTTGGTAAATTGGATCATGGCCTTTATATTCTCCTTGGATGTATCTCAATGAGGGTAAACCAAGTAAAAAACTATTTATCCTTTTTCTTGCTTGATTTCTTTACCTTCCATACATCATTATATAATATAGTTGGAAAGTATAAGATCAATATAAACACAAAAGTTCAAAATACTTTACCCATATAATAAATACATCAAGATATGGTGGGTAAGGTAGAATTTAGGAAAATAATATCCATACCCTGATTCACCCCCCCCCCCCCCAGGGGTATCTAAGCCCATTTTGGGCATAACAATTGTAATCAGAGTGTATCTTCCATTTTTGGATTTTTTTGTCTCTATCTTGGCCCATTTTATTTTCAAATATGAAGTTTTAGTTATCTTTGTTTCCAGTGTTCCATACAAAATGGAATAACTTTAAAGAAGAAACATAAGTCTGTTATAATCCTTAGTGTGGAAGTGGCTCTAAAAAGTGTGTGATTCAATTTAAAGAAACCATTAACTTATCTGATTGTGTGACTATTTACTCATTAAATAATGTTTTCGAGATGAGAAAATAACCTAACATGCTAAGTGATGTTGGAACTATTGATGATGAATAAATTATAAGAAGACCAAAAGTTGAATTTTTCCACATGATAAAGGAATTGGATCAAAAAATAAAAGAATAAAATAAGCATAAATATATCCTAATCCAAGAATAGGTCATTGAAATCAATAATATAAAATTATTAAATAAAATACTTATTGAAGTGGCCACTAATCTAATAGAGAAGAATGATTACGAAGCTGAAGAACTACAAGTGATGTACACAATGATAGAAAAAATCAAAACTAATGACGAGGGAAAGAATTTGAACTCGGAATAAATTCCTAATTAGGAATACATAAATGATGATCTTGTTACACACATGTCAGAACTGGTATAGTATAATCAAATTATATAAAAAGATAATGATTTATTTAAAGATTCTATTACTAAAATTAAATCTAAAATAAAGTATCAAGGTGGAATTGTGGCTAATATTTCTATAACAGTGGAAGTTTATATTACTCTCGGGAATATTCTAAAGAGATAACTTAATGCATGACATGAATCAAGGTACTAGAATATTCAACAATTTAGATAAGAACTAGAATTATTCAAGAAATAATTGTACAAATATAATGCCGAGGGAAATCCTAAATTTAAGGACGTGTTGCATTTTTTATTTGACTATCCTTTAGTAGGTAACGAAGAAATGAAGAGAAAAGAAGATATTTTTAAATAAAAATATGAAGTCATTGTCACATCCAAAAGGCGATGCAGTTTTGGAAAATCTGGTGTTGGATATGATGATCTCTCCCTCAATAATGATAGGAAGAGAACTGTGAATAATTCCAAAATATCTAAAATTTTATAAGTGTTTTAAATATAGATAAAAAAGACCATTTTAGGAAGTAATGAAAACAATATCTATTTATATGGGATTCATGGTTATATTTCATGTTTTTTTAGGATTAGGAATATATTTACTACTATGAAGAGAGAAATATTTCTAAACCTGAGAATAAGTAGAAGATTATTAAACATTATGAAAGAAAATTATCTCCAGAGAAAGTAAAAAATGAAATGATACTAATATGGAATATTAGGCCACGCCATGAGTATGTGTCAAGAACCCTGAGGTATCAATGTTAGAATAATAATTTTGGATGCATCAATATCTAAATCAAGAAATGATGATGCAATGTATGTTTTTAATGTGATATTTTTTATATGTTCTAATCATGGTAATTTGGAAAAATATTATAGTAGGAAGAAATTAGGTAAGGTAAAGGAAATTTAAAGGAGATCCCCAATTCTTATGGTGTATAAAGAGAAATCCTAACTATAAGACAACCTGTAATATTGAAAAATAAGTTTAAATTCAAGAAGGAAACAAAAGGAGATCAATGAAATTCTTATCAATATCCTCCTCTTTTATGGTCATAGTATCTCTATTAAAATGAATGTGAAAAAACCTTGAATAAAAATGGATAAACTAATCTAGTTCGGATTATTAATAATGTAAATTCAGTGAAAGACTCACACCCAATAAGAAAGGGTGAAGTGGAATAGATTACTAATAAAAGAAAAATTAATAAATAATGTCATGAAAAATCCATGTCTCATGCCAAAATGTGAGAAGTAAAGTAAATATAAATATATCTCTAACATAGGAAGAATAAATAGTATAATACCAGTGGAAATATTCTTTCTCAGAGAAATAATCATGAAAAGTGGTGTATGGGTGAAGCGCCAAAGAAATAAATTAGTTCTAGTGGGTTTAAACCCAAAATTGTGAAAAAGTAAAAGCCTATAGAAACTGAATATATTAAGAAAACTAAGAATATGGGTATTTAATGTCTAGATATATGAAAATAATAGTTGAATGTGGCTATATAGTTTGAATAATCATAGAATCAATACAATGATTTGTAAGAAAATATCAAAGGGTTGGTCTATCGGGATCAACCACAATTGTATTCTTTATGATTCCAAAGGTACCTATCTTCCCACACAATTAACTATTTATAATATGTGTTTAAAATATTATAGGTATAATGGGGAGATATGATCTATGGTTTTTGTGTACTAAAAGGAAATAGGTTCATAATCAGAATAGATATACATGTGACCATAAGAATAAAAAATATTGAAATTCACATATGGCATCAAATTAAATAATTATTTTTAGGACTCCCACTTTGTTTTTAGAATATATTGTTAGAAGTTACATGCTTTGTAAAAGTAAAATTATATAATGAAGATACTAATGTGGAACCAAGGAGTTTTCAATGTTGTACTTGAATGATCTAGTGGTTCTAAGTCAAATAGATTATTTAACCATTGGAATCATTCCTTAGTTCAAGTGTTTTTTTACATTAAGAGAAGATATATTGGTGGAGAATCAACAAAAATAATTGATTATATGTTTATCTATTTTTTTATAAAAATTTGGTATTAGATATATGATTTTAGGATACTAATAATTTGATAGAGACAGTCAACATCTTCACCGACAAGTGGTCTCTCCATTCTGAAGAGTAATTAAAAATATATCCCTAGCTTAACAATTAGTATTAATAATCTATATAAATTCAAATATGGTGGTTTTTATAGATATATGGTGACAATAACTCAATGCGATATATCCACATATGAAAATAGGGTCTTCAAAATAATTAAATAAATTCATGATGCTAGAATCCATGGATGTAAGTGAGTGATATGGATTGAATTTGTGTTTATTGGATTAAACTCTTGTTTCCTACAAATATTTTTGACTCTGTAGTCTTATAGGATCTCTTAATGACTTAATTCTGAGTAGTGATTTCACTTTTTGAAAATCTGATAGTAGTGTGTAGCAATGAAGAATAATATAAATCTGATCTTGAAAAGTGCTAGAATAAGAAAAGTTCCATTATTAAGTTGATAAATGGTGTCGAAGTTGAAATTCTAAATAGTTGACATGGAAAGGTGGTCTTTGGATGTCAACCTATGGGGTCACATGGTCTAAGAGGAAGCACACAGCCAAATGGGGAGAACAATCTCTCTTTATCAATATTTTAGGAGTTATAAGAATAATTTTTGTTCCCTTATGATTTTGTATATTATTTAAAATATAATTCATGGATAACATTGATTAAGGGGAATTTAATTCATAGATTAAATAATCCCCTATAGAATTCTATGTGAAAGGGGGAGCTTGTGGTTAATTCTCTTATCAGTGCTTATAATGATCATTCAAGTGTAATAAATCTTAGCAAAAATCCAGTTCATCACTCAAGGAAAAAGTATATTCAAATAAAATATCACTTAATCAAAAATAAAGTGGAGCATGGTATTGTGAGGTTGTAGTATGTTCCTACAGAACTATAGGATACAGATATCCTGAACAATTACTTACATAATTAAGTGTTTTAATAGCATCTACTGAATCATGGGGTTCATCTGACTCTCCACACTTGAATAGTGTGGATGTGGGACCCCCTCTCCCCAAGGTATGGTGTATTTTTCCTCTATGTGTTGATATGTGTTTTTACCATGTTTTTAAACATAGATGAGTGAGCTTTTGGTTCATTGAAAAAGGGGAAAAAACTTCTTGATCAAGATTGGGGGATTAGGGGGAGTAGTTAAGTAGGGGGAGTTTTAAATATTAATATATTGAATCTAGTCTCATAATAAAGATTAATAATGAATAGGAGTGATGATTTCATGATGCCAGTAGTTAAAATGTGAAGGTTAATAAGTTATCTTGAGGGATGCGCTTTTTTATCCTTGGTGTCAAGAATTTTTTCAGAGGTAGGATTGAGAATAAATTGATTCATCATTGAAATTTTTATTCTACACTTGTTTCTAACACTAATATTTACTCATGTGGGCATAGATCATGTGTTAAGGAATTCCTTTGTAACATCCCAAGTAAGTAATGAATAATAGATATTTTTATCTATGTCTATTAATGATTAAGATAGTGTTTTAGAGGCTTAAAATGAAAATGAATTCAATCTTAAGCATGGAATACACTAATATTCTTAAAAGATTGTTTTACTGCCTTATGATGGAAAACCCTTTTTAAATCTATCTTTTGACAATTTTATAAGCTATGTTTGTCAAAATAAACTTATTATTTATGATTGGGACATCAAAATTTACTTTGTGTGAATTTTTGTTATTTTTCTGACAATGTTCATTTTTTAATGAATAGTGAAAAATACTGCATTTTACATCAAAACTGCTTTTTAATCTAATTTAATTATATGATTATATTATCTTTTGAATTAGTTTTGAAGTAAAATTAGAATATATTTTTACCATTTAATCCAATGGTGGTCATTGGAATCAATTTCACTTTGAAATTGGACTTAAACTGGTGTCAATCTTTTGATACTTATTGTTTCATAAAAACACGCTATTTGCTCTGACAACGGGAATTAATTATTAAATTAATTAATTTGACTTATATGTTTTTAATTTTGTAAAATAGACTTCATTTTTGAATTCAGAATATCAAATATGGCTTAGGGTGAATTTTTGGTAATTTTCTGAAAAACTTCAATTTTTGATGAATAGTGAAACCACTAAGTGATACTTATAAAAACTGATTTTCCATTTAAATGAAATTTTGCCATCATTGTGTTTTGAATTTCAAAAATCCGACATACATGGTTGTCATTAAGAAGTAAAATTTGGTTCAATGAGATTAAAATAATTTTTTGGTGAATAGTAACTTATTAAGTTTTTAATCGTGATTAGTGGTAATTAGTGTAGTTTAAGGTAAAAATAATGCTTTTATAAAATGAGATGAGCTTGACACATGTCCTACCCTCATTGGTTGTGTCATGGCCGACCAATACAAGCCATGGGTCAACTTGGGGACCACATGGATCCACTTTGGTTGGGAAATGACATAAATAACTTTTTATTTAATGTAAAAGTAAAAATGACACAAACATAATATGTTTTACGAAAACAATTTTTACATGGGGTTATAGAGATCAGATTTTTTATTATAAATAGTCATTATAAATATAAAAAGATTTCATACATCATAGTATTTTTTTATAATTTTTAGACTTTAAATAAATTAATTTATTTATGACATCATGATGATGCAGCGATGACCTCATTATTTAACGATTTAAATAAAATAGAAAGATAATGAAAAATATAAAACCTACACATGGCCAAAACCAATTGGATGAGTGGATTTCGAAGCCTTGTCACCTTATCCTCGAATTATAGCAATGTGGGACCTTTTGAATCCGAAACTCTTTTTAAAATAAAGTAACTTATTTTTTACTTTCCAAAAGTGACCCTCCTCTCCTCTTATAAAAAGCCCCCACCTCTACCTCATTTCACACACTCCTCAAGCCTTTGGCTCAGCCAAACCCTACCCATTTACTCTCTCCACATCCCTATCCTCATCCTAGAGGATTCCCTTTGGGCAGAATCCTTTCAAAGGAAGCCTTTAGGCTCAAATCAAAAGGAGTTACACTTTTAAAGGTAATTCATTCTCTCATGTTCATTTGTTTTATTTTGCTTCTCCAACCCCATAAACTCTTTTTATTTACTTATTTTGTAACAACACAAGTATCTTAAATATACTAGGATGTTTTTATAAGAATTATTTGAGCTACACTCTCACACAACTACATCAAATGGTTAAAGAACATACGGTTTCCGTGGATGGTGAAATTTTGCCACCCGAAATGATGATTGTTCAATACTCATTTAACACCTTAAAAGGTGGCCATTATGATGTCACTATTTTTATATATGATATATAATATGTCTATTCTTTCCTTAAGCTTCTGTATTTTTCATTTATGGCATACCATTATTGTTTCCATTATGGGTAAACACGATATCTTCATTTTAGGAAGTGCGGACTACCGCCTCCTGAAAGTGATTTGATTCGTTAATACCATATGTGGGATGTGTAAAGGATAAAGTTAATGATATTATATATGTTATTATACTTGAATTATAATATACTCTTATATCATTATGATTCCATTCCAGAAAATACTAAATAGAAATGGAAGTAGCGTTCATGCGTACGTACGACTTACCGTCTCCATGAACGGTGCATTTCATTTCTTACCTCTAAATGTGATGTAATATTATAAATACATGTATATGCTGAATATATATGATATATATGTTATCCAAATCATTAATATCATTCTGGATATAATGAACCTTTGACCAAATTAACAACATGTAAGTGCAAGAAGTCTATTTTTGACTTAAGAACCAAATACCGACAAAATGAACATTATTAACTTAAATGATTACATGATGTTCATAACATGGTATAAAAGGAATAATGAACTTGAAAAAGGTTCATAAGCAAGTAGATATTAACTCAATTTTATTATTCAGGAGATTAAAGAATGGTAGGGTCAAGTCGGATACGAGGTATGGGACTTCGTCTCAATCTCCTTTCATTGAGGCATATTTTATTTTATACACAACTTTCTTTTATACGGTGTATAAACCCCTTTGACTTTTATGTTTATTCAAAAGGAATCTTTTTTATAGGAAGAGTTTACTAAACGACAAAAGGGAATGTTTTTGTCGTACGTATGCGGCGACAACGAGTTCTCCTCCGTCGTGACCGTTATTTGAGTTTCGGCTTCCTCTACAAGCCATACCTTCTTTTTAAAAGAAAAATAAATACCATGTTTTACTTTTATTTTATTCTGGTATTGAAAATGGTTTTCACAATGTTTTTTGTGTTGTATTGATATCTTATGATTGAAATGTGGAAATGTTATGTTTCCTTTATGCATGTTTTATGTGATACGATTATGTTATGGTTCTTGGGCATTATTATGAAAACGGGTGGTTCCGTGATAAACTAAGGGTGGGTGAGCCCTATATAGCTCTCCAATGCATTGGGTAACGCGAAGGAGTGAAACGTTAAGGTTTCTCTGAAGAGATTTAGGGAATATACTGTGATGGGTATTCCAAACGTAACCAAGAGGGTTACTCCCTATGTAAGAATGTTATGAATGCCTCAAGTTACCTTTATGTCTTATGATTTCAATGATTTACTCATGATTTGATGAGGTATGTTAATGTGCTTATGTTTTATGGGTAAAGTATGATTTCACTCTTATGTATATATGTACCCATGTTTCCTTTCCATGTTTTTATAACCCATACTGAGCATTTTATGCTCATCCCAAGTTTTTTTGAAATGTTTTTCACAGGTCAAGGGAAAGGTACATGATATGATGATAGTGTCAAGGAAGTGTCAAGAAATAATCCATGTTTTATTTTAAATGTGTTTCCATTTATAGGAATGAAGAATACTATCTTTATGTAACCACTTTGTTTATATGTGAAATGTAATGCAAGTTTTATGATCTAATTCTCTAAAACTCTAAACCCGAAAAGATCCTCAACGTGTAATCTTGTGATAACTCAAGATTATGTAAGGTTTAAGGCTTGGGGACTTATAGTTGGTATCAAAGGTCGGTTTAGATAACTTTAGGAGTTAGAATTCTATTAAATGATTATACAAAAATATTTTTTTTGAAATGATATAGAATTTGAAGATTACCATGTTGCTTCATCTAAGACATGTTTGTTCAGAATGGTTTTCCGCAGAGGAAACAGGGAAGCAGTGCTAGGAAGGCATACATAAGGAAATAACTTTCCGAATCAGCATCCCGAGACGGTCGGAATTGGAACTAAACAGTTTGTTGCAGTGATGACACAGTTGACTCAGGCTATAAATGGTGGTGGTATCCATGCACGAGATCAGCCATATCAACCGCAGAGGAACATGTCAGTGGTGGAACATTTCATGAGGCAACATCCCCCATCATTCAGAGGATCATCTGACCCTATGTCAACTGAAGGGTGGATTAAATCACTGGAGAAGATTTTTGATGTCATGGGGTGTTTAGACAATCAAAAGGTTAGTCTTTCTATTTACCGTTTGGAGGGTGAAGCGGATCAGTGGTGGTCTATGGTTAAAAATATCAGGGACTCCGATGAGATTGATGCTCTTGACTGGGATGAATTCAAAGGTTTGTTTCTTGAGAAGTATTTTCCTAAGGCTGTTCGACTTAGGATGGAAAAACAATTCTTGGAATTGAGGCAAGAGGAAGACTCAGTGGCTTCCTATGAAGAAAGGTTCACTCGATTGGAAAGGTATGCTCCAAATTTTAACCGAGACCTTGATAGTAAAATCAATCATTTTTACTCAGGATTAAAGCCAAAATATCGAAGGGCATTAGCTTCTCGTGAGTTCAAATGTTATGAAAAGCTTGTTCGATGTGCTGAGAAGGTGGAAATGGAGTTTGCTGATGACCAAGTGTTCTATAACAACCAGCAGAAGAAGAGACCGAGGTGACAGGAGAAAGGTAATAATTCTTCAAAAAAGTCTGATGGTAAGAGAACTAAGTTTCTAGTTTGTGATAAATGTGGAAAAAGGCATGCTGGGGAATGTCTTCTGAATTCTGGAAAGTACTACCGATGTGGTAAGATGGGACATAAGGCTCGTGAATGCACTGAAAAGGATCAAGGTGAAGGTAAGAACAAATTTGATTTACAGTTATTGAAATGTTATAAGTGCAATGAGATGGGTCACTATGCAAACGAGTGTCCGAAAAAGAGCTTGAGTGATGGGAAGCAGTTAGACTACAAGCAGAAAGGGGTGGTGAAATCCTTTGCAACTACTTCAGCAGATGTCGGGCCATCAAATGAAGTTGTCTCAGGTACTTTGTTTGTTTTTTCAGATTATGTCAGTGTGTTGTTTGATTCGGGGTCTACACATTCTTTCATCTTTGAAACCTTTTCTAGTAAAATGGGAATACCATCTCAAGAAATGACTCCTGAACTTTTGCTAAAAACACCTGGGGGAAATGTTGAGGCAAAAAGAATTTATAAGAATCTTCCTATCCTTATCTGTGGAAAGAACCTACTTGCAAACCTTATTTTTCTACCTCTAGTAGAG
Organism: Viscum album; assembly: GCA_963277665.1. Lineage (NCBI taxonomy): Eukaryota > Viridiplantae > Streptophyta > Magnoliopsida > Santalales > Viscaceae > Viscum > Viscum album. The sequence goes on along the minus strand of OY728121.1, from coordinate 1,396,581,407 downwards.
TTTGATGTTATCCTGGGTATGGATTGACTCTCTATTTACCATGCTAAGATTGACTGTAGAGCTAAAGAAGTTTCTTTTCAGAAAGACTTTCAGTTTGTTTACAAGAATAAACCCTTACTTTTGATAACATATCAAGAGGCCGAGAAACTTGTAAAAGATGGAAATGAATGTTACCTTGAACACGTCGTTGAAAATAAAGGAACTGTTCAGATTAATGATGTGCCAGTGGTAAATGAGTATCCTGATGTTTTTCCTGATGAGTTGTCTGGAATAATACCAGATCGGGATGTTGAGTTTATTGTTGACTTAGTTCCTGATGCTAAGCCAATTTCAAAACCCCCTTATCGAATGGCACAAATTGAACTTTTAGAGTTGAAGGAGCAATTGCAAGATTTATTAGAGAAAGGTTTCATTAGACCTAGCACATCACCATGGGGTACTCATGTTTTATTTGTTAAAAAGAAAGATGGTTCTATGAGAATTTTCATTGATTATAGAGCCTTTAATAACATCACTGTTAAGAACAAATATCCTTTTCCTCATATCGATGATTTGTTTGATCAGCTCTAGGGAGCTCAGTTTTTTTCAAAGATTGACTTGAGATCGGGGTACCATCAGCTGAAGGTAAAGGAGGCAGATATTCCTAAGACCGCGTTCCGTATGAGATATGGCCATTATGAATTTTTAGTAATGCCTTTTGGGCTAACCAATGCACCTACTGTATTCATGGACTTAATGAATAGAATTTTCCATGAGTTCTTGGATAAGTTTGTGGTGGTTTTCATTGATGATATTTTGGTGTTTTCTAAAAGTAAAGAGGAGCATGAAAGACATTTAAGGGTTATCTTGCAAACCTTAAAAGAAAAGAAACTGTATGGGAAATTCAGTAAGTGTGAGTTTTGGTTGCAACAAATTTATTTCCTTGGTCACATTGTTTCTAAAGATGGAATAACTATTGATCCTGCAAAAACAAAAGTTGTGGAAGAATGGCCAAGACCCACAAATGTAACCGAGATTCGTAGCTTCCTTGGTTTGGCAGGCTATTACCGAAGGTTTGTTAGAAATTTTTCACGGTTATCTAGTCCAATGACTAAGCTAACTCGGAAGGGTGTTAAGTTTATCTGGACAAAAGAATGTGATGATTGTTTTCAGGAATTGAAAAGAAGATTGGTGAATGCTCCAGTTTTGGAACTACCTTCCAGGAATGGTGAGTTTGTTATATACAGTGATGATTCATTGAAAGGACTTGGTTGCGTCCTAATGCAGAATGATCGGGTAATTGCTTATGCTTCACGACAGTTGAAAACTCATGATGTAAATTACCCTACACATGATTTGGAATTAGCTGCTGTTGTTTTTGCTTTAAATATTTGGAGGCATCATTTGTATGGAGTAAAGTGTGAAATATATACCGATCACAAAAGTTTAAAGTATATATTCACTCAGAAAGAGTTAAACATGAGACAGAGGCGATGGCTAGAATTAATCAAGTATTATGATTGTACAATTCATTACCATCCGGGAAAAGCAAATAAAGTGGCTGATGCTTTGAGTCGAAAAAGTAATGCTTCATTAACAATGTTGCGTTTGGAACATGATCCTTTGGTTAAGGATTTGATGAACTTTGGCATAGAATTTTTTGGTGCAGGTAGTCCTTCTGTTTTGTTTCAAGTATCAGTGAGATATTCTCTATCAGATAGAATCAAGAAAGCACAGAAGCAAGACAGTGAGTTGCAGAAAAAGGTAGAGCTGGTTCAGAAAGGTAAGTTGCCTAAATTCAACATTGATAATGATTGTGTTTTGAGATTTGGGAAGAGATTGTGTGTGCCTTGTGATTCACAGTTGAAGAGAGAGTTGTTATGTGAAGCTCATAGTTCTCTGTTTTCATTTCATCCGGGCAGTACTAAGATGTATAGAGATCTGCGGGAGTATTACTGGTGGGATGGAATGAAAAAAGATATTTCTGATTTTACTGTGAAGTGTTTGACTTGTCAGCAGGTTAAAGCGGAGTGGCAGTTACCGAAAGGGATGCTTCAGCCTTTACCAGTGCCAGAGTGTAAATGGGAGAATATATCCATGGACTTTGTTGTTGGATTACCGAAGACATCTCGAGGTAATAATGCAATCTGGGTTATTGTTGATCGCTTGACCAAATCTGCTCATTTCCTTGATATACGAGATACTTTCTCTCTTGATCAACTTTCCCGTTTGTATCTTAAAGAGATAGTCAGGTTACATGGAGTTCCTCTCTCCATTGTATCTGATCGTGATCCCAGGTTTACTTCTAAATTTTGGAAAGGCCTTCAGAAGTCGTTGGGTGCTAAATTAAATTTTAGTACAGCTTTTCATCCTCAATCAGATGGGCAGTCAGAACGAACAATTCATACATTGGAGGATATGCTACGATCTTGTTCTATGGATTAGCAGGGAAGTTGGGACCAACATATTTCTTTGGTTGAATTTTCATATAATAACAGTTTTCATTCCAGTATACAGATGGCACCATTTCAGGCATTATATGGGAAGCGGTGTCGAACTCCATCTTTCTGGGATGAAGTGGGTGAAAGGAAGTTGATGGGACCAGAATTGGTAGAAAGATGGCAGAAAAAGTTCAGCTGATTCAGAAACACATGAGAACAGCTCAGAGCAGGCAGAAGAGTTATGCGGATAACCGGAGGAAGGATCTATCTTTCGAGGTAGGTGATCATGTTTTTCTCAAGGTTTCTCCTTGGAAAAGTGTGATGAGATTTGGTAAGAAAGGAAAGTTGAGTCCAAGGTTCATTGAACCATACGAAATTCTGGAGAGAGTTGGATCAGTTGCATACCGAGTGGCTTTACCTCCGAGTTTATCTCAGGTACACAATGTTTTTCACGTTTCGATGTTGAGAAAGTATATGCCAGATCCATCTCATGTTTTGAGTCCAGAGGTAGTTCAGCTGGAAGAGAACCTATCTTATGAGGAACAACTAGTCCAGATTCTTGACCACAGGGAGCAAGTGTTACGGAATAAGGTGATTCACCAGGTAAAGGTTTTGTGGAAAAACCACATGATTGAAGAGGCAACATGGTAATCTGAAAATGCAATGAGGGATAAGTACACTCATTTATTCGATAAGTAAATAAATTACGGGGGCGCAATTTTCTAAAGGGGGGAAGGATGTAACATCACAAGTAAGTAATGAATAATAGATATTTTTATCTATGTCTATTAATGATTAAGATAGTGTTTTAGAGGCTTAAAATGAAAATGAATCCAATCTTAAGCATGGAATACATTAATATTCTTAAAAGATTGTTTTACTGCCTTATGATGGAAAACCCTTTTTAAATCTATCTTTTGACAATTTTATAAGCTATTTTTGTCAAAATAAACTTATTATATATTATTGGGACATCAAAATTTACTTTGTGTGAATTTTTGGTATTTTTCTGACAATGTTCATTTTTTTAATGAATAGTGAAAAATACTGCATTTTACATCAAAACTGCTTTTTAATCTAATTTATTTATATGATTATATTATCTTTTGAATTGGTTTTGAAGTAAAATTAGAATATATTTTTACCATTTAATCCAATGGTGGTCATTGGAATCAATTTCACTTTGAAATTGGACTTAAACTGGTGTCAATCTTTTGATACTTATTGTTTCATAAAAACACGCTATTTGCTCTGACAGCAGGAATTAATTATTAAATTAATTAATGTGACTTATATGTTTTGAATTTTTTAAAATAGACAACATTTTTGAATTCAGAATATCAAATATAGCTTAGGGTTAATTTTTGGTAATTTTCTGAAAAACTTCAATTTTTGATGAATAGTGAAACCACTAAGTGGTACTTATAAAAACATATTTTCCGTTTAAATGAAATTTTTCCATCATTGTGTTTTGAATTTAAAAAATCCGACATACATGGTTGTCGTTAAGAAGTAAAATGTGGTTCAATGAGATTAAAATAATTTTTTGGTGAATAGTAACTTATTAAGTTTTTAACCGCGATTAGTGGTAATTAGTGTAGTTTAAGGTAAAAATAATGCTTTAATAAAATGAGATGAGCTTGACACATGTCCTACCCTCATTGGTTGTGTCATGGCCGACCAAGACAAGCCATGGGTCAACTTGGGGACCCCATGGATCCACTTTGGTTGGGAAATGACATAAATAACTTTTTATTTAATGTAAAAGTAAAAATGACACAAACATAATATGTTTTACGAAAACTATTTTTACATGGGGTTATAAAGATCAGATTTTTGATTATAAATATTAATTAGAAATCTAAACAGATTTCCTACATCATAGTATTTTTTTATAATTTTTATACTTTAAATAAATTAAATTATTTATGACATCATGATGATGCAGCGATGACCTCATTATTTAACGATTTAAATAAAATGGAAAGATAATAAAAAATATAAAACCTAAACATGGCCAAAACCAATTGGATGAGTGGATTTATAAGCCTTATCACCTTATCCTCGAATTATAGCAATGTGGGACCTTTTTAATCCGAAACTCTTTTTAAAATAAAGTAACTTATCTTTACTTTCCAAAAGTGCCCCTCCTCTCCTCTTATAAAAGGCCCCCACCTCTACCTCATTTCACACACTCCTCATGCCTTTGGCTCGGCCAACCCCTGCCCATTTACTCTCTCCACATCCCTCTCCTAATTCTAGAGGATTCCCTCTTGTAAGAATCCTTTCAAAGTAAGCCTTTAGGCTCAAATCAAAAGGAGTTACACTTTTAAAGGTAATTCATTCTCTCATGTTCATTTGTTTTATTTTGCTTCTCCAACCCCCTAAACTCTTTTTATTTACTTCTTTTGTAACAACACCAGTATCTTCAATATACTGGGATGTTTTTATAAAATTTATTTGAGCTACACTCTCACACAACTACATCAAATGGTTAAAGAACATACGGTTTCCGTGGATGGCGAAATTCTACCTCCCGAAATGATGATTGTTCAATACTCATTTAACACCTTCAAAGGTGGCCATTATGATGTCACTATTTTTATATATGATATATAATATGTCTATTATTTCTTTAAGCTTCTGTATTTTTCATTTATGGCATACCATTATTGTTTCCATTATGGGTAAACACGATATCTTCATTTTAGGAAGTGCGGACTACCGCCCCCTGAAAGTGATTTGATTCATTAATACCATATGTGGGATGTGTAAAGGATAAAATTAATGATATTATATATGTTATTATACTTGAATTATAATATACTCTTATATCATTATGATTCCATTCCAGAAAATACGAAATAGAAATGGAAGTAGCGTTCATGCGTACGTACGGCTTACCGTCTCCATGAACGGTGCATTTCACTTCTTACCTTTAAATGTGATGTAATATTATAAATACATGTATATTCTGAATATATATGATATATATGTTATCCAAATCATTAATATCATTCTGGATATAACGAACCTTTGACCAAATTAACAACATGTAAGTGTAAGAAGTCTATTATTGACTTAAGAACCAAATACCGACAAAATGAACATTATTAACTTAAATGATTACATGATGTTCATAACATGGTATAAAAGGAATAATGAACTTGAAAAAGGTTCATAATCAAGTAGAGATTTACTCAATTTTATTATTCAGGAGATTAAAGAACGGTCGTGTCAAGTCGGATACGAGGTATGGGACTTCGTCTCAATCTCCTTTCATTGAGGCATATTTTATTTTATACACAACATTCTTTTATACGGTGTATAAACCCCTTTGACTTTTACATTTATTCAAAAGGAATCTTTTTTATACGAAGCGTTTACTAAACGACAAAAGGGAATTTTTTTGTCGTACGTATGCGGCAACAACGACTTCTCCGCCGTCGTGACCGTTATTTGAGTTTCGGCTTCCTCTACAATCCATACCTTCTTTTTAAAAGAAAAATAAATACCATGTTTTACTTTTCTTTTATTTTGGTATTGACAATGGTTTTCACAATTCTTTTTGTGTTGTATTGATATCTTGTGATTGAAATGTGGAAATGTTATGTTTCCTTTATGCATTTTTTATGTGATACGATTATGTTATGGTTCTTGGGCATTATTATGAAAACGGGTGGTTCCGTGATAAACTAAGGGCGGGTGAGCCCGATATAGCTCTCCAATGCATTGGGTAATGCGAAGGAGTGAAACGTTAAGGTTTATCCGAAGAGATTTAGGGAATATACTGTGATGGGTATTCCAAATGTAACCAAGAGGGTTACTCCCTACGTAAGAATGTTATGAATGCCTCAAGTTACCTTTATGTCTTATGAGTTCAATGATTTACTCATGATTTGATGAGGTATGTTAATGTGCTTATGTTTTATGGGTAAAGTATGATTTCACTCTTATGTATATATGTACCCATGTTTCCTTTCCATGTTTTTATAACCCATACTGAGCTTTTTATGCTCATCCCAAGTTTTTTTGAAATGTTTTTCACAGGTCAAGGGAAAGGTACATGATATGATGATAGTGTCAAGGAAGTGTCAAGAAATAATCCATGTTTTATTTTAAATGTGTTTCCATTGATGGGAATGAAGAATACTATCTTTATGTAACCACTTTGTTTATATGTGGAATGTAATGAAAGTTTTATGATCTAATTCTCTAAAACTCTAAACCCGGAAAGATCCTCAACGTGTAATCTTGTGATAACTCAAGATTATGTATGGTTTAAGGCTTGGGGCCTTATATCCTTGATCTGTATCTAGGTTTGTTTAAGTAAAATGATTTCTCATATGCATGAATTGTCAACAAAATTAGTTATTGTAGTTTTGAAGTGTTGTTAACAAACCCAAAAGGAAATATTATTTGAAAAAAAATTACATGTTGATGGTTTTTTTAGATTGATTGTGTTTTTTAATAAGGTTTGATGTTGTTTATGAAGTATGTTTGTCAAAGCAGATCTTTTATAAAAAGAATATTTGGTGAAAATGTAACAAAGGATCCAACAAACCATGAATTTCCCAAAGGATCAAATAGAGCACGTAACTCCTAAATCATCAAGAGGAGTGTATTTTTCTATCCAAGTAAGACATGTCTCATGGTCTTTTGGAATCATGTGATTATTGGAACACTTTCGATCGCAAGAGATAAAGGTGATCACATGATTGCATCACATGATACAACGAGTATAAGAGGATCTTGTGATGAGATCACATGATTAAATTGAAGACACTATTTTATTTTTAAAAGATCTAATGAATTATTCATGCATAACACATGAAGAAAAATATGCTTGAAATGAAATACTTCTCATGGTCGTTCGAATTCATTCCACCATACAATTTTCATTTGGATCTCATGATGGGGTCATGTGAAGCATTGGGAAACAATGACACTGACCACATGACTATCATTTTGAACTCATGATGGGGACACATTAATTATTGGTAGAAATTTTTTCTGAATTTATGATTTTCATTGGATCTTATGATTTTATCATACTAAGTGCATGGAGAAAATTTCACTGTCTGCGTGATTTCAATTGGATCTAACAATGGGATCAGGTGAAGTAATTCAATAAATAAAATTTGACCACCACATGATTACCATTGAATATCAAGATAGGATAATGAAAAAAAAAATACATGTATAAGGTGGTAACACTAAGTTCTTTTAAAATTCACAAGTTGATTACACCAAGTGCTTTCAATGTACATAAGGTGATCATGTGAAGCACTAGCAATATTTCATGCAGGTCGATCACGAATGCTAGAACTGATCATGAGAAGTCCATAAGGGTGATGATTATTATTTTTAGGTGGTTAAATGGATGTATAACCATGATTTTCAGAGTTAAGGCAGTGGATTTATTCTTATAAATACCTATGAATCCTTTATCGTGTTGTAAAGTTTACATATATGGTTTAATCTCAAGAAAAATTATTTTGTGTGAGTAGAATAAAGTCTTGCACCAATGTATCATGATCCACATAATCCGTATAAATATTATGAAAGGTTATCTCATAGGTATCATGAAAATTGATGTATGTTTTGGGTCTTTGAATACATAGGTAGGCCCATTGATGTCACATGGTCTACATAACCTAAATAGGCTCTCTCACCAGAGTCAGATGATTCGTGTGATCTAAAGAAGGTATCATGAAGGGCTCTCGTAAAGGGGCCTTGAAAAGGGAGTTATGTGATAGGTGTTTATTCACATATGTAGACCCATAAAATTCATGAAATCCATGTCAATAGAATAGATTCTTTCTATGGAGTCACACGATTCTCATGATCAGAAGAGGGATTCGTGAAGCGGTCTTGTGAATGGGTCTTGCTAAGGGGTATCTTATAGGGTTCACATGCCAAGGTCCCACAAAAGAATATAAAAAAATAGTTTTACCATGTGAAAAATATTATTTTCATATCTAAATTTTGAATTAGAAGAATATAGAGGATCTACGCCATTCAAAAATACTTGCAGAAGTACTTTATTCAATACTAAATCTATAGAAATGAAAAGAAGAATATGGTGTTGCATTCTAAAAAGTAAAGTTATTTATAGAATCATTATAGAAATAGTAATACTTGGAATATATTTATTAACTTTACAAAGTTATGAGGATTTTCCATGGTCTCTCATGGAAAGGTGATGCTCAAAGTTATGTTCACATCAAGGTTGTAAAGGTGAACATGAAGTTCATAGTAACTTATCCCATTCGGTGCAACACTCTATAATAGATGATATTTTTTTGGACTGTATGACAATTTTTTTCCTTCTAAAAAGTGAGTATAAGAGGTAAGTGTGAGGTAAGATACCTCAAAGAGATAGTGAATATAACCCAAACTTTATAAGGGTAGTGATCTCATTTAGGAGTCACCTAGCCTAAACCAATAGCATTGTGCTTCAGTTTATTTGGTACATTGGTACATTATCTTTGTATGCTCCTTGGATATACCAAGTGAGGGTGAACCAAGTAAAAAATTGTGTTTCCTTGTTCTTTATTACTTTCTTTAATTTATATGCATCATCATAAGATATATTTGTAATGGATTATATCAATATAAACACAAAATATAAAAATAAGTGACCCTTATAATAAAGAGATCAAGATCTAGTGGGGTATAAATAATTAAGATAAATAATATCCATGACCTCATTCACCCCCCCCCCCATCAGGGTATCTAATCCCCTTTTTGGCCCATCACATTACATGTAAAACATGTTCCCTCTTTATATTAAGTTTAAATGTTTAAAAAAATGTCATTCTCACAACTTATAAAAGGGGCCTCTCACCACCCCTTAAATACCACTAAAAAATCTATTTACTCTTGTTGTTATACCCTTATTACATTTCATATATTCCTATTTAAACCTCTTAATAATCTATTCAAAATATATTATCTTAATCCCTCCCTTTCCAAAGATTCCTCCAAGGGAAATTTCAAGTCCTCGAAGTGAGTTCTAATTTTCCTTAATTTCATTTTTTTTACATATTACTTTTCCAAATATATTTTTATCATTATTATATAATTACATAATTATTTTTTGTATATTTAATGTTATTATTCTAATGTAATATCTATTAACCACCATTCCTATTTTCTATTGTGTAAAACAAAAATGGCATCCATGTGTGTGTGGACTACCACCTCCACAAAGTTCCATGTTTTGTTTTCCTTAACCACCTTACACTAATGGTCATAATATTTAATTTAATAAATGAATATGATATTGATAATATGTTTTATATTTTTAAATGATAAAATATATTATAAATTTCTCTCATTCTATAGAAAATGAAATCCCCAACCATGTTTATGTGTAGACTACCGACTCCATGGAACAAACAATTTCTATTTTTTTATTTTCATCACTGCCTTTCATGGATGATCATGAGAATGGGTTTAATGGATAAAAATTATTTTTATGAAATTATTAAGTTTTTGGAAACAAAATTTGATAGCCTATTAATAATATGATCAATAAACAAAAGTGGTAAATTCTATCATATAAAAGAACAATCTAAAATAAAAAAAGATGTATTCAAAATATATAATAAATTTTTATAGGTCATATTCTTATAATAATTCATTATAATAGCTATATATTATACTAATAAACCCTAAATAAGGTCATTATTCTTTTGGTATAATGATATTACAACTAAATCGCTTCATAATCATCCATTAATTATGGTATGTTTTTGTTTGGGATTGTTTGATAACTTACTTGAATAATGTTATAAGTTTATATCATGGATGAAAATCAGAATTTAATTTTTGTTCATGTATTATATAAATAATTGAATACTAATCTTTTTTTATTTTTCAATTCCATTATACATGTTTGATATTTCACACCATATTTTTTTATATGGTTTATTAAATTCCCTATTGAATTCCATTAAAATTAATCTCTTTCATTTCATCATATTTTGTGTTTCATGGAATTCCTATCATGTTCTTTTGATTATTATGTTACCATTACTGTAAGGTTTGGTATCTCAATTTTTCTTCATTGAGATATGATTTGTATTTCACCACTTCTTTCCTTTTGGTGGTGTATATATTTTTCATGGATTAATATATAAATAGTCTCATGATATTTTATTTTAGGGGATTAAACTCATGGAAATCCATCACTACCTTTGTCTTATCAAATCATCCTCTGTTACAGGTATAATTTTTCTTCCAATGCATTTCCTTTGTGAACGCTCTATATTTCCTTACTTTGATTAAAGGGTGTTAACCTAGATTAAATAAATAAATTTATTAGTAAATTATTGAATTAACCATATACCCTTTTTTTATATGATTATTTTTTTAGGGATGCTTACATAGAAACCTATTCCATTTATTGATCAAATAAAAATAGAAAAAAAAATTACTTGTTATTCCAATATGGATGTTTATTCATTACTAAGGAATATTGGTTATTTATTGTATAGATTATTCATTCCTTAACTTTATTAATGAATCATAATTAATTAGTAATTGGTGGGGCTTGCAATATCCCTTCAATGAATCGAAAGGTCTCATGAGACAAACTATCTAGGGTATTTCCATATGTCTTACACATTTATGTATGATTTCTTGGAATAAGGACATGACATATTTTTATGTTTATAATTATGAATTAAATCAGTATGAGATCATTAATTATTATCCATGTTTTTATTTATTATCATGGATATATTATGCCCTAATTTTCATTTGATTATGGAATTTTGTTTTATTTTTCCATACAATTTATGTCATACTTATTTAATGATATCTTTCATTGTATGCAACCCCTTATTGAGCATCTGAGGTCACCCTTATTTTTTACCTTTCCCTAAGAAACCTAAAAGTGAACTATGTATAATTTTCGAGTATCTTCTAGAAATATAATAATGTTATTATGGATTATTTATGCTTTATTTTATGTTCTAAAGTGTAATGTTAAAAATATGTAAGTATCTAGTATTCAAAGATTACTAAACCATTGTATCATCTATGAAATACTTTATTTTATACAAACCATGTAATATAATTACCAACTTTTTGTTTCTAGTGACCGGGTGGTCATAATTGGTATTAGAGGATGTTTAATAGAAACCTTGGGGATTAGATTTAATCGAACCTAGTTTGATATCAAAAATATTATGAAAAAACATCTAGATTTTATGATTTTTTCATATAAAACAAATAAGAAATATAATTTAAAATTTAATATCATGTTATAATTACATGTATACCATTATTTAGAGATGGAAACTAATAGAAGGAATGAGAATTGTATCAACACTTATAGTCAATGTATGGATATTCATCCTGAGAAAGTCAATGAGTTTTAAGTTGAAGTTTATTATATCATAACCATGTTAGGGAAATTGGCCCAAGTTTTGAAAAATAACCTCAAACATATAGAGAAACATATCGATCTATAACTTGGTGTAACTATATTGGACCGCCTCACATGAAAACAACCTCCACCATTCAATAGAACTACTAATATATTGGTAGTTGAGATATATATCAAGTCCCTATAATAGATATTTCTTGCTTTAGGAGGTTGTGAAAGTGAAATGTTCATCATAGTGGTATACAGGCTAAAAGGATACGTGGACAAATTGTGGTCACTAATTCAAAACACTTAAGAGGAAGTAGAGATAGAGAACATGTAATGGATAACTTTTAAAGAGATATTATTTGAAAAATATTTTCCACTTGAGCAAAGGAATAAAATGGAAATAAAGTTCTTCAATCTTATATAGAAGGAGGAGGAAAATTTTGGGAATTACAGGCCAAATTTTACAAGTATTTCTATACATGATGTAGGCTATGTATGTAGATCATAAAGACATATTTTCCATATCCTTAATGTAAAAAAGTTTATATTTAAAAGTGTGTAATTATATAATAAATTTTCATCATATGAGGATAAATTATCATGTTTCATTAAGATGAAAAAGGATTTCTCTATGACTTATATCTTCAAAGAAAATCTGGAGAAGAAGAGGTCTCCTAAGAACCACATAAAGAAAATTTTGTCAAAGGGGAAGAAAGGAAGTGTTAAATTCACCACATGTAATAACTATAGAAAAAGCATATGGGGACTTGCTTAAATGGAATGAGAGTTTGTTTGAAGAGTGTAGGAAAAGGCCATCAAACTCATGAATGAAAAGTTAAGAAAGAAGTTGTTAATGTTCAATAATCTAACTATAAGGATATGAAGCACTGTGAAAACTAGTTCCACAAACCTAAAGTGGATTTAAATTATAAAATTATAATATTATGTGATTACTATAGCTGAGGTAGAAGTACTAAATATCATGATAATAGGCACATTGATCCTAAACTCAAAGTTAGTGAATTATTTATTTGATTCTGGATCTATGAACTACTTTATATCATGGATGTTTACAAATAACATTCAATAATCCTCTAATACTCTAGGTAAGTAATTTTTAGTGAATCTATTTAATGAAATTATTATTGCAATAAATATTTAGAATGTATTCTCTATTAATATACATAGATAATCCCTAGTGGAAAACTTTATTTTTATACCACTAATTTATTTTGTCTTAATCCTTGGTATGGATTGGATCTAAATGTATAATGAAATAATTTATTACTGAGAGAATTATATTACTATTTATGAAGGGGTCATAAAATGCCTTATTTTAAAGAAAACCCTTCACCTCTTGAGTATTTTCTATACCCACAACTAGTAGATCACCTTAATGAAATTATAGAATAATCTTATGATAAAACACTATATATAGATTGAAAGGGTGTTTTAATGATATATGATATACCCATTGTATAAAAATACATTGATTTATTTCCATAGGAATTACCTTGTCATTCACCTGAGTGTGAATTTGAGTTTTCCATTAAATACATTCCTCATGTAAGACATATATCTAAAATTCCCTATATAATGGAACCAGTGAAGTTGGTAGAGTTTAAGAAACAACAACAAGAGTTGTGTCATAAGGGATTTATATGACATAGTGTACCACCATGGGGATCCCATATTTTATTCATTAAAAATAATGATTGTTTTATGAGATTGTGCACTGATTACCGGGAGATCAATGTCATTACTATAAAGAATAAGTATCATTTTACCATGCATTGATGACTTATTTGATCAAGTTAAAGGATCTCAATATTTTTATAAGATCAATCATCACTCTGGTTATAATAAATTATGGGTGAATAAGGAGGAAAACTGAAGATAGAATTTCATATGATATATTGTCATTATGAGTTTGCAGTAATGCCCTTCAAATAAACTAATGTACCTTCAACTTTTATGGATCTGATGAATAGAATATTCAAGGATTATCTTGATAACTTTTACGTGGTATTAATTGATGATATCTTGATATAATATAAGAGATATGAATAAAATTTGAACCATCTATGATTAATTCTTGAGACCCTCATAGAAAAGGAATTATATGGGAAATTCAGTATGTATAGATTTTAGCACCATGAAATTTCTTTTCTTGTCCATATTATCTCTAAGGATGGAATATCTATTGATCCTTTAAAGACAATGGTGGTAAAATAATGGCCTACACTGAAAAATATAAATTATATACATAGATTCCTTGGTTTAGTAGGTTACTATTGGAATTTTGGTTAAAACATTTCCTGATTATCCAACCCATTAACCAAGTTGACATGTAAAGGGGTTAAATTCACATGGTCCAGGGAATGTGAAGGATGTTTTTGAAGAGTTATGTAGGAGAATTATTAATTCACCGGTATTAACTTTATATTCGAGAAAGGAGTTATTTGTAATATATAATGATGATAAAAAGAAAGTATAGGGTTGTTTCATTATGAATAATAATATAGTGTTTTATTATGCATTAAGGAAATTAAATATCCACAAATAGAAATATCCGACTCGTGACCTTGAGTTGGAAGTAGGAATATTTTCCTTGAAGATATTGAGAAACTATCTCTATTATAGAGACCCATACTTTTCATACATAAATATTACATCATTTTAGATAAATATTCAATAAATTTCACAATAATACAAACCTGAGGACTATATAGGTTTAGTGTCCTTGTAAATATGGATACATAAAAAACTGGTACATAAAATATCTACATAATTTATGATTAAGTTCTTCACAACTAACACCCTTATTAGACATATCATACATAAAACCTTTCTTCATAACCAAGGAAAGGGAGACATAAGAAAGGTTTAGATCAAATTCTCAATAAGGGTAAACATATGAGATATCAAAAAATGATCATAAGTGAGCATAAGATAATCATAAGGGTATGAGAACATGATTAAGACTTACAATAATAATACCCAATCAATCAAATATATTTAATCATGAAACATGGAATAAGGTTTTTCCAAAAAAAATACATAAGTTTGTGGAATTTTCATAATAATATAAAATCATTTCCTTAGTCAAGGATCACTACCAAGACTATCATAATGTATTGGGTTAACTCCCCATTATAATCCTTATTATATCATGATATATCTCATAATGAATCTTATATCAACCCACCCTTTTCTTATATTACTATTACATTATTTTAAGATAAACAACAAAATAGTATTACAAATAGAGGATCCAAAGGTTTAGTGTCTTAGGAAAACTAGGACCATGCATAGCAATTACATCATCAAGCATAAACATTTATTGAATTTCTTCTTCTCTAGCTTCTTATTTGCACTTGAACTCTACTTAGTACATGTAGCCACCTGAGGATATACATCAAAAGGGTTGAGCTAAAATCCTCGTAAGATGATAGAAAAGAACAATATATCATGGGGTGAGCATAATCATCACATGGGAAAAAGATCATGAACATGATAGGAAGCATAAATAAAAGACTTGAAGTGTGGCAATGCATAAAAATGAAACATCATGTCTTAGTGGTTAACTACCACACATAATTGTGAACAAAGCTAGTATCTTGTACACATAATTTCACATTTACTCATGAGATTCATCACTTTACCCAATGCATTGGAGTGATGTATAATTTCGGGCACACCCGTCACATTCAAACATTCATATGGCGCTATATAATTCCGGGTGCACCCGTCACATCATAATATTATCATTATCATGCATGCCACATAGAACATATATCAATAATTAACAAAACTAACCCATGTAAAGGAATGGGTTTCATCTCATAATAACATATTCATAAACTTTGGGTTCCCAATACAAAGAGGGAATAACATACTTAATACAAGAACCATCAACCTTGAATGAGAAGTAAAAGATGAGTTCTTATAAGAAGAGTTCTTTTGGAAACATTTTATTTGACATAAACAATATTGGTAAAAATTTATATCCCAAAAAAGAAAATAAAATGATGAAAAAATTATTTTTTAGGAGTAACCATATCAAAAATGGAGTAAAAGAGGGCGAACCCGAAGGATGAAATTTGGGTTCGAGAATTTCCCCTTACCTTGTATTCGAACGCTTCCTTCACTTTAATGTCCTGTATAATGACATTATATTAATTAATTATAAATTTAAGAACAATTTATACATTTATAAAGTTCATTATGGTTTCATTATTTCATTTTATTGTCCTTTTGATGAGTTATAGGGTTAAAAAACTTTGTTCGAGAATGTTTATTTTTATGGTCTTCTTGAGTGGTTAACTCGTATTCTTAAATGAAAGTTCGGGTAGAACATGGGTAAACATCCAGAACTAATATTACATGTTATTAATGAAATTCCATAATTTAAAATTATCTTATAATGAATTATATTATATACCATGTGGATGAATCATTAGATAAAAATTAAATGATGATTGTTTGGGTTAATTTGGGCGGTTTTTCGATCGCAAAGAACTTGTTTTAATTTACCACTTAGTAATATGTAAATAAGTTAGTTACAGAACTTCAAATAGGACATAATACATATAAAATATTCATGTTCAATCATAAAAATGGTTTCATGACCAGATATGAAGGTAGAAATGGAAGAAGAAGACATGTCGTTCTTGAAGGTGATAAATTAACACCTCACGAACAATGTTCTCTTTAATAAAATAAAAAGAAGAGGAGAAAGGGGTTGGATGATATAATATCCCATTAGTATCATAAAAGTATAGCATATTTATGTTACTAGAGTTACCATACCATTTTTACAAATATAGGTTGGGATAGAATAAGAAAAGAACTTGAAATTGAAAGGGAATTAAAGGAGAAGAGGGAGAGAAATTACCTCCTGAATCCTCCCATTGAGATCCTCCTTAAGGGGCCTAAGCTTGGTCTTTTAATGAGACCAGCAGCTCTTGGACGTGGGGGAGGGGATAAGGAAGATTTTTGGGCAGAGTTTATACCAGGATTCAAGCAGGAGAGGTGTGATGTTATTAAATCCCGAAATAAGTGGGATTAAATCAGTATAACATCACACATGACTCTATAATTAGCTTATTTAGCTTATTTTTGTAAATTACGGTATTTCACTATTCATCAAAAATTCAAGTATTTTAGAAAAATCCCAAAAATTTACCCGAAACATTTTTTGACGTGTAGAATCCAAAACTGAAGTCCATTTTTCAAAAATAATTTTCTAAATATGATTAATTTAATATTTAATTAAAATCATAATTTATTATTAAAAAACCAGTTTTAAAACATTCATTTACTTATTCTAAAATATAGGTATGTCATACATTCACTTGAATACTATTTTTATAATATCATATGTAAGGTTAATATTATGGTATATCACTATTCATAAAGGTAGGTTACTATTCATAAGGGTAGGTTACTATTCACCAAAAATTATTTTTGTTTTATTAGACTCCAAAAATCATCTTAAACACAATCATGTATGTAAGATTTTCAAAATTTCTAATACAGACATGACAAACTTATGTTTAAAGGTCACTTAGCACTTATTAGTTCATTATGTTGTGTTTTCATGTGATGTTATTAAATATTTATAAGAATGGAATTTCCATTGAAAAACTTTGGTTCGTTACAAATCTTTTTTTCCTTGTAAAACTTTGGAAGAGTTTAAAGAATATTTTTGGAGTTAGGTGTGGAGTTGGCATGGGGTTTCAGAGTCTGTGGAGCCACAATGTGGATATTATAAAAATATTATATATTATATATTAGGTGTATATATTTTTATGAAATAATATAATATCCCCCAAAAAATTACAAATATGTGAAATATGATACTAACATTAATTATGGAATGTGGGTTTTACCCTAAACAAGACATAACCTTTGTTGGCATTGGGTGTTTTGTTTAAGAGCAGGCACTGAAGGAATAATAAGAAGATAAATTAATTAATTAATTTATTGATTATTGTTTGGTTGTGACCTAATTCCTCTCATATTTAGACACAGTTATGGCTAAATCCTAGGATTAACCACTCAACCTTGGATAATGGAGAGGATCGTGGTGGTCATTGGTTGATGTCAGCGGGATCGTGGATCAATGATTAGTTTTCCAAGGAGATTGCTTTCATCAATGAAGTTCTTGGATCTCACCAATTAAAATGAATTTGGATTAATTATTCATCAATAACTGATCTAATCTTGTGGTTTTAATTTGGTTTTTTTGGATTAATCCTTTATTTAATTTATCCCATGTCGAATGAAAATTAATTCATTTATCAAATTAATTCATGGTTCGATTGTTGGTTTATAGTTGATGTTTTATCTTCATGGAATTGAATTTTTTTTATCCATTTTTGGATCCTTGTTTATTCTTTTGTGATCATCATTTACTTGATCAATGGATCAAGTCCAACCCAAACAATGGTCAACATGTGTTTGGTCACTTTTTTGTTCTATGCTTTTATCCCCTCATTATTCAAATATTCATTGAAGTTATTTTGTTTGACCGACATTTTAACTATACCCAAAAATTGATCATTTCTAAATCAACATTTAGTGAAATGGATCATTTATGTAGGTTTAGATACAGGATCAATGACATGATCAAGCTATGATGATAATGATGGAATATCATATTTAGATCAAGGGTATAATTCCATGAGTTATTTATTTGATGATATAGAGTGATGGGATGTTGTTTCTAAGTAGATTGTTGGCTCAAATCTATCCACTGGTATGATTTATAATTGATTCAATCTTGATTTATAATGGATTCTGTGGTGGTAGAATCATGGGAAATATGTGTAGAACAAACAGGAATTTCTATAAAAACCTAACATACACGGCTTGTAGTTCAGGAGAAAACACATCGTGTGGACCCCAATCTATGGTGATTAGGGTTACATAAAGAGATAAATATCACACACTATGTGTCTAGTCCACATTCCATGTGATCCAACATTGGCAACCCATCCTATACCCCTAGGGTACATGGGCATAGACATGGCCAATGTACAAGGGCATGACCAGTATACACTGGAACGACCAGTGTACACAAGCATGAGTTAGAGGAAACGGGAATAGGCACAAAATCAAGAATTAATAGACTATCCAGAACACATTTTTCATTCCCTATACACATCATATATTCCTTCCAAGGTAGATTTAACCCCTATTTTTCTTCAGTCTAAACAAGTATCAGTATGGTACATTCTCTTGGTCCATCCCCATGAGGGTATAGTGAGGCATCCCTTCCTGAGAATAGTATTATTTATCCCCTTAATGGGTTAGTTATATATAGGGTTAGGTATCCCTCTATTTTGATTGGGGTGGTATCCTCTGTCATTCTTCACTAGGTTGGGTAAGTATCCAATTACAAACATTCAGGTTGTGTGATCCTCAATCATAGTAGATTACTCTGGGTAGGGTTAGGTATCCCACATAGGCCCTGGGTGTGATCCTATATCTATTTATTTACATCCTATGAGTTCTAGTGTGTACCTCTTCATGGAGAGTCCTAACAATGTTTGACCTCTCTGATGATCATCGTTGTTGTTAAAAATATCTGAGGAGTGAGTTATCTTAGACGTGTGTTACCTTGAAATCTCAAGTGGAATCCTAGGCTGGAATTGTGGTTGTGACCTTACTTTGAAACTTGGTGTATATTCTTGAGCATATATGGGTTGTTAATATCATATCTTATAAGGTCAAGTTCTTTGGTTTTTTATGTTTGGTTATTTCGTGGTGTCCTGTTGGGTATGTTTATACTCACCCATTCACAAGCTCTACCCACACATGTCATGTATTATACTGACAAAAACCATTTTGATAGAGTCCTAGTTGGACCAATAGAAGGTGGATCATATTTATTCAAGATGGACTGTAATTGGTATTATTAGTTAAATCTTGATAGTGTCCTCCTATTTACTAGTAAGTTGGACTCTTTTTCAGTTTTGGTGGGATTATATTTAGCCATTTCGTTTCATGTGCTTGTGTCTTACTCTGAGGTGGGATTAGTTGTATGAATTAATTTTTGGTATCTTGTATATCTTTTTTTACACATTATATTATTATTTTAAGATGTGTTTGTGTGTGTGTGTGTGTATGCAGGTACCTTAGTCTATGGCCTCCCATATGTGTGATATGCCTACTCGGCACTAGTTGACAACCCATGGCCTATTAGAGGCAGGCTTGAGGTGTCACACTCAGCTTGATACCATCCACGTAAGTCCTGATGGGTTGGTTCATGAAAAATGTTTATTAGATAAGGTCATATTAATATTGTAGTTTGGAGATATTCTAGCAATGAGGCTTGGTTTGGGAATTCAGGAAACGATGTTAAATTTTCTCAAGTTTGGATATCGTTCCATGGAACCCAGTGATGGTGCATAAACCGGCATATCCGTTCACCAAGAATCTGATAACCTACTTGATGAATTGGATCATATAGACATCCGTTACAGTTAAAACATTGGTACATGCATTATAAAATAATGGGTTATGGTTTCCATGTCCTTCTTGATCCAAATTCCAATATATTCTCTTTGATTGTGGTGCATCCTGACATTTTTAGGATGTCTACATGACAACATCTAACTAGGATTCTATAGTAGGATCATGATGATGATCCACCTAGTGATTAGGCCTCGATTTAGGGCCCTGTGTAGGTGGTGTTACCTCTAGGTGGTTTACTGGACTTACCTCTACCCGGTGAGAAATCGATTGTCCCGAAAGTACCATTGGATGACATAAGCAGGTTAAGCATGATTCATGAGTTTCAAAGAAAGATAACCATTAGGTTTTGGGGTAAAGAAGAACCACATGTGGTATAGGATGGATTCAAGGTAGTTTGGTGAGTCTTACACTTTATTAGGACCCCTCTCAACCAGATGGTGGTTCTAGAAACAAGACATCTCCACAGATCTATAGGTCAATAGTGGATATTGGTAACCCAGATGCATGAAAAGGAGGCTCTCACTTGGACCAAGTTTCTGTACCTATTTAGAGATTATTTTTACCTAGTGATTTTATGTTATATACATATCCAGAAGATTCTGAAGCCTTAGTAAGGAAGTATGTCAGTCACATAGTACAGGTTGAGGTTTGGTTGCCTCTCATGGTTCATTATAGACATGGTTCGTGATGAATACTTTCTATATCAGGACATAAAAAATGGACTTCAATAAGATAACTAATTTTTTATAGTATCTCTTTGTACTACTTATTATTCTAGGCTGATAGAGAATGCCTTGGTGGTGGAGAGATTTCCAGATGATCTGTTACTGATGGTTAGTGCTGGCATTGGGTACCTTAGAACTGAGACTTCGATAGTTGGTGGTCAATGATAAACTCAGGGATCAAGGAACATGATTCATTTCTCGAGAAAGTCTAAGGAAATAGGTTTCTTCATCCAGGAAACTCATTATGGTTGTAGTTAGTTGAGAAAGAGGAAATACTACTACTGTGATGGGAGAGTACATATCATTCGAGATTGTCTGACCTATCATGTAGTAGAGAGGGATAATGTTGATGGAACTTATTAATAGAGACAACAGATAGAGAAGGAAGGTTTTTATTGTGGGAAAATATAATAGGAGATGGGAGAGTAGAAATAGGTTGTTGGTGATTTGATTTATTATTTCCACCACCACTAGGTGGTCCACACCAAGATTAGGGAGCAGGTGGTCAAGTATGTGGGTGACTGTAGGTAGTGGAGGCTTATGACTTAGAGGATCTAGGGATGCTTTGAGGTACGATCTATGTATTCTCAAATTTAGATGTAGTATTGATATATGTAGGCATGATCCACTATTTTCTTGTCACATCCCCTTTTTAAGATCTAGATATTCCAGTGGAGACTTTGGCTAGACCCTTGTATTTGGAGACTCCTATCATGGGAGATTCAGGATCACACATGTTTGCCGATGGTGTGACATGGACTTTTAAAGAGGTAGATTATTATGAGATATTTTCACGATCATGATGAGGAATTATGATTTCATCATAGGTATAGACTAGTTATCTTCCATTCATGCATATATTGACTATTTTAGGTGGAGGAAGCTATGTTTCTGAGTTGATGGTCCAAATTTTTCCTTTTTTGGAAAGAAGAAAACCAAAGTAGAGTAATATGGGATCTTATGAAAGAGGATACAACTGATTACTCATTAGTTGGCTAGTATTACCCTTGTATAAGTTAATGTTATTATCTTTCAGTTCCCTAATATGGTGTTGGAGTATGAGGACATCTTCTATAAGGATGTGTTAGGATTTACTCCCTGACAAGAGACTGATTTCTTTATAGACCTACACCTAGGGACTACCTCGATATCTACACCAAAATATTGGATGTCCCTTGTAGAGATTTGAGAGATGAAGGTGTAGTTAGGGGATTTTTAGAGGAAGGCATTTTCTAGAACCAGTGTGTCTCCCTAGGCCACTCGGGTATTGGTTTCCAATTAGTCATATGGGACCTTGATTTTATGTGTGTATTACCATCACCTTAATTAGGTGACCATCAAGAATAATTTTCCACTTACAAGAATCAATAACCTATTTGTAAATTTTAAAGGGAAAAATTGGTTCTCGAAGACTAACCTTGGGTAACCCTATCACCAACTCTAGGTTCGATAAAAGGATGTTATGAAGATTTAATTGTGATGTTACTATGGTCATTATGACTATTTTTTGATTCCCTTAAGCATGAAAAATTCCCCAAAAATGTTCATGAAAATTATCAATTGGATATTTTAGATCATCTTAGACTAGTTCATGGTAGTCTTCATCAATGACATCCTTGTGTACTCAGTGTCATAGTAGGATCTTGTGATACATTTCAGTATAGTTCTAGAAATATGCAGAGAGCATTAGTTTTATGTAAAAATATCAAAGTGTTAGTTCTAGATTTGGGAGGTCCACTTACTCGGACATGTCATCTCAGAATAAGGAGTAGTAGTTGACCCAGAAAAGGTTGAGGTGGGACTATCTTGGGAGACACCCAAGAGCATGACTAAGGTTTGGAGCTTCCTTGGGTTGGAAGGATACTATTGTATATTTGTGCTTGGTTTCCCTAGTATTTTATCACCCTTGACTAACATGACCCTAAAGGGGTAATCTTTTGTGTGGAAAAAGTAGTACTAACAAAATTTTTAGGAGTTACAATAGAGTTTGATAAAAACCCCCATCTTGATACTACCAGAGGAGGGACAATACAAAAAAACACCAATCTAGCGGTGATTTTTAGAGTGGCTTCTACACAACCCCCTATAAATTCATTTTAGATAGGGTTATGCACAACCCCCCCCCCTAAATTTTTTTAGCATCTTTTTTAGTATTTGGTTTGATTTTAAAGGAAGGTATGTCTAAACCGCCACTAATTTAATAATTAGTGGCACTATATATTCGGTTGGATTTTAGAGGAGGTATATGTATATATATAATATTCATTTGTATGTATATATATAATTGAATTATTTAAAAGGAAATAGTGGGGGTTCACAACCCCCACTAATTTAAGATATTAGAAGGGGTTCATGAACCGTCGCTAATCTCTTAGATTAGAGGGGGTTTTGAACCCCCTTCTAATTTAAGAAATTAGAAGCGGTTTTGAACCCCCTCGAATTGATGACATTAGATGGGGGTTTGACCCACACTAATTGATAACAATAGAGGGGGTTCTAAACCCCCTATAATTTAATATATTATAGGGTTTCATGAGCCGCTGTTAATCCCTTGGATTAGAGGGGGTTTTGAACCCCCTCAAATTCAAGAAATTTGATGGGCGTCATGAACCTACCACTAATAACTTTGACTAGAGGGTTTTTTAAACCCTGTATAAATTTTTATTTATTTTTTGAAATTAATCTCATATAAATTCAAATCCTATAATATATATGTGTGTGTGCGCATGTGTGTGTATATATATTACATAAACACATTTTATAAATGTATTTAAATACATTATAAATATATATATATATAAGGACATTATATAAATACTTATACATATAAAAAAATGTATACATATATATATATATATATTGGTATAGAAATGTTGGTATAAATATTTAATTATAAATATATTTATTCAAATTTATAAAATTTATATATGGTTTTATAAATACAAAACATTTATATTATGATTTGTATAATACATATATTATATTAAATATATTTATATTATATTATGTATACAAATATAGATATATATATATATAATATAGAAAAAATTAAATATAAATATACATACATATATATATATATAATAATTATATTATATATATTTTATTATAAATATTTAATTTTATATAAATTTATATATATTATATAATTATTTTTTATATATTATTGTATACCATATTAATTATAAATTAATTTATTAAATGCACACACACACACACACACACATATATATATATATATCATTTAATTATATTATATATTTCCAATTATATGAAAGTATTTAGTTTTGTGTGTATATATTTATATGATATAATATAAATGTATATAATCACATACATAAATATATAATACAAATGTATTTGATATAATATATGTATAATATAAATCAGAAAATATATAAATGTATAGTATTTATAAAACCAACATATAATTTTTATAGTTTAAAAAATAAGTGTAATAATAATAATTAATAATATTATTGTTACACACACACGTATATATTTAAAAATATATAAAAACTATTATATAAATATATATACTATAATTATATTATATATATAAATATTTTATATATACATAAATACACACAGACAAATATAAATGTATTTTCTAATATGTGTATAAATATATATTTATATATGTAAATATAATTATATATATATATATATTATATACAATGATATATATATATATTATACACAAATATATTATATATTATATAATATTTATGCATCTAATATTATATATTTATATATATATTATAGAAAAATATATACATCATATATTATACACAAATACATTATATATATTATAAATTATAAACAAATATATATTATATATAAATATTTTACACAAATATATCATATATTAGTATTTATATCTATTAAAATATTTATTCAAATAATATATATTTGAATCACTTCACTAATACATATAAATATAATAATGTGTAGTTTATAAACAAAAATCAGGTTTCCATAGTGGAAAAGTGGTGGTAGCATATCTAGATGGTATGTGGTTCGAAACCTAGAAGGTTTCATTTTATAAGGAATTGATAAATTTAAGGAGAGAGACAGTGCATGGGGGAACTTGAGGGGTGGGACGTGACGGGGTGTGCGGGGCCCAGCGGGCAGGTGGGATGAGATTATAACCTGAGGGAAGTATCATAGGGAACATGCAGGACCTGAGAGGAGTTAAGGGGCATTGTCATAGGAAATTGGGGGGCCGAAGGAGGGGTAAGGGGTGCGGTTGTAGGGAACAGTTGGTCCAGAACCGTAGGAAAGGGGAGGGACCGGAGAGAGGTGGGTTTGGGAAAAAGTTTTTTAAAAAGTAAATAACTAAATTAGTGGAAGTTTCCAAACTGTCACTATTATTGTAAATAGATTGGAGAGGGTAAAAAACACCTCTAATCTAGCCCTTAAATAGAGTTGGTTTTAAAAACTGCTGCAAATATTTAACTTATTATTCCAATAGAGGCGGTTTTCAAACTACCTCTATTCTGGTAAATAGATTAGAGGGGGTTAAACCCCCCTATAATATGATATTACATTATGAAATTATAAGAGGTTAAAACCCCATCTAATCTAACCATCACTAATTTCCTCACTAACAATAGTAGGAGGGCACATTAGCAGCGGTTATTCATAACTGACGCTAATGCATTTAGAGGGGGTTATAACCACTTCTAAACTAAAAAATGAACCCCTCTAATCAGGTCATTTTTTAGTGCGTTTTTAGTATGTGGTTTTCTAAAATACCTCCATAAATTTGTTTGGATGTGTTATAATGTAGAGGTAAGTAGTTATTGTGTATGGTTCCTAATAGCTAAGACTCTATGAGAAAAACTATATGACCCATGATCTGGAGCTGGAAGAAGTGTTATTTACCTTGAAGATGTGGTGACACTACCCTATGGGAGATAGATTTATCATCTATATTAACTACAAGAGTCTCAAATATATCTTTTTATAGAAAGATGATAACTCTAAATTGAGGTGATGGCAAGATTTCCTACATGATGATTACTTTGATATAGTCAATACTCCCAGAAAGGGGAATATTACCACAAATGCTCTCATCAAGAGATCTTGTTCACAATTGTTGAGTGATGAATTGGAGTAGATGGCCTTGTTGAAGATTTCCTTATTGGATGAGGATGGTGAATCTTACCTCAATTTAATGGTTTTTACCCCTTTGCTTCTTCCGCATGGTATGGATCCTCATATTAGAGATATTGATTGTGAGACCTTTCATGGTCAGATATCCACTAGACAATCTCTAGATAGATTTTATAAAGTTGGGGAGCATCTCATCCTTTTCCAATGATGGATGGTGGTACCAGTAACATTGATAGAGGAGGTACTAGGGGATTTTCATAAATTCCCTTAGTAATATATCCAAGAGTGTAAAAGAAGTACCAAGACCTTCAGTATCATTTATGGTGGCCAAGAATAAATAGTTTTGTAACGGATCTTATCTATTAATTCCTCACTTTCCAATGGTTGAAGGTCGAGTTCAGTATATAGCATGGGATTTCATTACATGTAGTAGATAGATCAGATTCATGGATTTCACTCAATGATCATCTTAGAGAGTGATTCTCACTTCCTGTCATGGTTTTGTAGAGAACTATAGGAGGCCTTTGGGACTCTGTTATGGTTGAGCATGATGCTCCACACCCAAATAGATGGTCAAACTAATCAAACCATTCTGTTTCTGGAGAACATTATTTGGTATTACAAGTTGGACTTTTCCTATATTTGGGAGGATCAGCTACCCATATTGGAGTTTTCATGTAAAAATAGTTACCACTATACCATCGGTATAGAACCATTTGAGGCCTTTTATGGGAGACCCTACGGGTCACCATTGTGTTGGAATGATGCAAGGGAGAAAGCACTCATGGTCCCAGAGTTGGTGTGAGAGACAACAGAGAAGGGTCAAATCATCAAGGAGTGGATGAGGACTACCCAGAGCCCTCATGAGTATTATGTAGACCAAAAACCACTACCACAAAACTGGTTTTCTGCAGTGCCACCCTTTATCAGTGCTAAAAAACATTGATAAAGGGGGAGGGCTTTATCAGCGCCAAAAAACACTGACAAAGGGCACTTTTAACAGCGCTAAAAAAATCGCAGTTAAAAGTGACCCTTTATTAGTGCATTTTTTTCGCACTAATAACCCCCCCCCCTTTATGAGTTCTTTTTTTAGCACTGATAAAAGGCCCCCTTTATCATCACTTTTTTTAGTAGCGTTGATAAAGGGGGGTTTTACCAGCGCGGATTTTCCTAGCGCTGATAAATGTGTATATTTCAAAAAAAATCATAAAAAATAATATATTGATACATAAGTATATTTTTATTGATATAAATATAATAAATATTTTTTAAAATATGTTTTAAATCGATTTGATATGTCATAGACCAAAAATGGACACCCCGGAGCAGAAATTATGGCCATTTGTAGGGATTAAGGGCCTTTTCATAACTTGAATAATATGATAAGGTGTTAAAATGGTCACCGTAGTGTAGGTCTGGTCGTAATATTCGATTTGATCTGTGGTTGAGGCAAAACAGACACCCGGAGTAGAAGTTATGGCAAAACGGACCCCCGGAGCCAAACTAATGACCGTTCAGAGGGTTTTTGGTAATTTTGAACCTCAAAGAACATGAGAAGGGGTTTCAGTGATCACCGGAGCATATAAATTTTTTCAAGATTCGATTATATATGTGGTAGAGCCAAAATATAAACTCAGAGCAGAAGTTATTGTCATTTGAAATTTTGCAACTCTCGTATCTCCTAAAAACCTAATAAACTAGCAACTCACTAAAACATACATAACTTCTGCTCTGGTTGTCCGTTTGAGCACTGAAACCAATAAAATCAAAGCTCCTGAAACAAATGACGACCAGGTCTAGTCGAAACCGTGATCATAGGAACGAAAGATATATTAGTTATAGCACTCCAAAAAAGTCCAACTTTAAACGACCATAACTTTCGCTCTGGGTGTCCGCTTGGGCTCTACCAAATATCAAATCGAAGGAAGTGAAGAGATATACACATTAGGTTGACTTATAAATAGTATTAATCAAGTTTGGGACAAGAAAATCTCCAAAAACCACCAGAAGGCCTCCAAAACTCAGTTTCTGTGTCCGTACCCCTGTCAAATTTTTATTAAAACGGTGATAACTTATGATATGTGTGTATGTTCAGCCTTCATCACCTGTGTTATCGTAGTTTGTTCCATGAGCTTTAGTTTGAATATTTATGGAGTAGAAATGGACACTCGGAGAATAATTTATGTCTTTTTTAGTGACTCTACGATTTGTTGGGTTTTTCGAGACCCCATTTCTAGCACTTTTGTATATACATATTAATAAATAATATTTGTAAGTATATATAAATATGTATAATTATACCTACATATATACATATAATATATATTTTTGTGTGTGTGTGTTGTATATATGTATGTATTTATTTATTTATTTATTTATAAAAACACAAACAAGAAAACATATTATTAATATACAAATAAATATACGGATATAAAATTATAACTATATATATATATAAATAGATATTAATATATATTAATATACGGATATATATATATTAATATAATTAAATATATTCATATATTAATATGACTATATATATATATATGTTAATATATATATATATATGTTGATATATATATATATATGTTAATATATATATATATATATCTTAATATACAGATATATATATATATATATTAATATAAATAAATATACATATATATTAATATATGAGTAAATATAACTAAATATATATATAAATAACTAGACATATTAATAAATGAAAAGGCAAAGTAATATGGTGGAGTGGTAAAGGCTTAGGCGCACAGGCAAGAGGTCTCGAGTTCGAAACCTGGGGGAGGCAGGTCATGTGCGCAAGTGTAGAGAATTACCTAGTACTGTTAAAGGGGTGTGGGGCTGGGTGGAGCGGTCCTGGGGTGTGCGTGGGCTACCATAGGTGAGGGGCGCTGTTAAAGGGGGGCTTCAAGCACTGTTGAATCCCCCCCCCCCCCCGAATTGGAAAAATAATTTTTTTTTTATTTTTTAAAATATTTTTTCAACTTTTATCAGCGCTTTTCAGAGTGCTGATAAAAGGGACCCCCCCTTTATCCTCACCTTGATTAACAGCGCTTTTTTAGTACTGTTAATCAACTTTTCTAGCACTGATAAAGGCCATATTTGTAGTAGTGAACGGATGCCTTAGGATTTTGATGAGGGATACCATATGATCATGAAGATCTCACCTTAGTGTTGATTTGGGATGTATTTTTTAGGATGTAAAGACATAACCAAGATTCAATGACCCTTTCCCAATACTATATGGGGATAGATAGTTTGTGTACCACTTATCCATATCACTACAATAAGACTAGGTGAAAAATTTCTTCCAAATGTCACAGCTAAGGAGGTATGTGAAAAACCCATCTCATGTTATCAATTGGGGATGGTCGGACATTGAGGATAGAGCTACCTTCATAGAGTACTCGATATAGATCAATAATCGGTAGGAAAATATCCTTCATGTGAGAGTGATTCCCTTGGTGTGTATTCAATGGTACCACAGGAACCTCCAGGAAAACTCTTGGGAGTATGAGAACTAGATGCAAGCCAAGTGCCCTTATATTTTTGGGTAGTTTTTTTCTTTTGAGGATGAAAATTCATGAGGTTGGGATAATTTAATGATTATGTTTTTCCCTTATAAGGATTTTCAATATTTTAAATAATATTTTTGGATTTTTTTTCATTTAGTATGCGTGGGACTCTAGGTTCTATGGATGCTTAGTGTTGATATTATAAAAATATTATATATTATATATCACACATGTGTGGTTTTTTTAAAATAATAGAATATCTCCAGAATTATTTTTCAAATGGGAAATATGATACAGCCAATAATTTTGAAATCGGGTTTTACCCTAGGTGTGATATAACCTTTGTGTGTGTCAGGTATTTTTTTTAAGAGAAGTCACGGGCAGAATAATAAGGAGATAAATTAATTAAATAATTGTTTGTCTTAACCCAATTATTCTTCTATTTAGACATGATTATGGCCAAATTCTAGGTTTATCAATATAAACCTAGAGAATTGAGAGGGCCAAGAGGGAGATGCTTGGTGTAAATCAGTAGGATCATGGATTGATGATCGGTTTCCCAAGGAGATTTCCTTCATAAATGAAGTTATTAGATCCCACTCATGATAATGATATAGGATTCATTCTTCCTCAGTGATCAGTCAAATCTTGAGGTTGGACTTTGGTTTTTTTGGATAAATCCTTGGTTTTGATTCTCCCATATCAAACACAGATTAATTACTTTAGAAAATTAATTCACAAATCGATTTTTGGTTTATGGTTGATGTTTTATCTTCTTAGAATTGGATTTTGCTTATTGATTTGTGGATCCTTGTTTATTCTTCAATGATCATAAATTCTTCCATCAATGGATCAATGCCAACCTAAACAATGTAAAACATTTATTTTCTCACTTTTCTGTTTCATTATTTTATCCCCTCATTCTTATAACACTATAAATTATTATTTCATTTGATCGATAGTTTGACTATACCCAGAAATTGATCATTGTTCAATTGGACATTTGTGCAATGAATCATTTTTATAGGTTTAAATATATGATCAATGACATAATCATGGTGTAATGATGATGATGGTATATTAGAGTTGGATCGAGGGTATAATTTTTTGGGTCGGCGATTTGGTGATGTGGTGTGATGGGAGGAAGCTCCCAAGAAGATGGATGGATGGAATCTAGACACTAGTGATGGATCAAGATTGGTCAATTGTAGATTTGAGTTCTATATGATTGATTTTTAGTGGATTCAATGGTGGAAACAGCATAGGTGAGGTGCATAGAATAGATTGGAATTTATTTGAAACCCCAACATACACACTGTGTAGTTCTGAAGAACACATGTCGTATGTAGCCCTTTCTACAGAGGTTATGGTTTCTCATAGAGATAAATATCAAGTGCTATGTTTCCATTTTGAATGTAATGTAACCTGATGTTGGAGACCTGGTGTGTAACCCTAGGGTACATGGGCATGGACACGACCAGTGTACATGGGCATGACCAGCATACAAAGGCATGACTGGAGTGCATAGTAATGGGAAAGAGGACACATGCATGGGAACAGACTCAGCTATGTCGGTGTTATCCAATAAATGTTGTGTACTCCTTCCATGGATGGTTTAATCTCCTATTCTATTTAGTCTAGACAAGTGTTAATAGGGTATGTTTCCTTGGTCTATCCCTATGAGGGTATAGTGAGGCATCCCATACTAAGCATAGGATGATTGATCCCCTCTATGGGTTAGTTTTGTATAGTTTTAGGTATCCCTCCATGTTTCTTGGGGTGTGATCCTCTATAATTCTTCCCTTTTTTGGTTCAGGTATCCTATTACCAACATTCAGTGAAAGTGATCCCCAATCCTAGAGGATTACTCTGGGTAGGGTTAAGTACCCCACATATGCCTAAGTGTGATCCCCTACCTTTGTATTGATATCCTCTGAGTTTTTGTGTGTTACTCTTCATGGAATGGCCTAATAGGGCATGACCAATTTAATTAGAACCATTTGTTTTAGTAAGACACAAGGAGTGAGTTATCTTGGATGATCATTACCTTGAATACTCAAGAAAAATCATAGTCTAGTAGTGTGGTTGTGACCTTACTTTGAGACATGGTGTCTATACTTGAGCATATCTAGGGTGTTACTATCCTTTATTATGAGTTGAATCTATTTGAATATAATTACTCTTGTTTTTATATAAATTACTTTATAATATTGTATGGATTATTTTCAGAGCTCGGAGCTGAGACGGCGTGTGATTCTAAGACCCGGTGAGCCCAAAATTAATTTTTAAAATATATTTAACATATTTAATATCACGCATGCACAATTTTCTTGAAAAAAGTCGAATAAATTATAAATGTATACTTGGATCATAAATTTTAGGCTTCCATTCAATTCATATCATGAGTTTTACCCTAGGAATGACTTAACATTAGAGTGTTATCAATGTTCGGGTTGAGTGCAGTCACGGGTGAATTAATAAAATAAAATAATTTTATTATTTATTTTATTATGTTGACACATAAACCTATTTTTCATCTATAAATACATGGTTATTAGGAAATATCAGGGTTGGTTGTTTAACCGTAGAGACCTAGAGGACCATTGGAGGAGAGTGTTCTTTGTGGACGACATCAAATGAGATCTGGATAAGGGATCATTGCGCTATTGAAATTTGATGATCTCACCAAAAAATAATGTGGATTCGTTCTTCATTAGTCATAGATACATCACTGTTTCCGATGCTTTCGTCGGGGTGTGCGCGTCTGTCTGCTTGAGTGCGACAGGAACGGCTTTTGTTACCCCGCATTCCTACTTTCCAAAGGCGGGCGGCATTCTCTCCTTGTTTAGGTAGGTTTTCTCATTGATTTAAATGGGATGATGAGATGTCAGTTCTTCCTTCCTTGGATTCCTCCTCGGAACTCATCACCGAGTCCGGGTCTCCCTTATAGATTAAGTCGTGGTTCGTGAATCTCGTTCTTGGTGACATATCTTCATGGATGCCTATTAATTACACTACTTCTGTCAAGACATTCCATGGGGTCTTGACAAGGTAGCAACCTTCGGTTGGAGTAGATGACAACATCAGGCCTGTCGGGGAATCTCTTGGTGCATGGACATTGGGGAACCTGTATTCTTCTTCATAAGATGGAATCTCAAGGGTGCCGAACTTGAGGCATCCCATGTCGAATGCAGGGAATCACATTCCATAGGCATGTATCTGAGTTTTTCCTCATCTTCCCATGTTTAACATAGGGTATGCTGCATGTTTAACGTCTTGTGAAGATGGTTACGCCAAAGGCGTGTCATCTGAGGTTTTCCTCAGGCATCTCATGTTTATCACGAGGTAGGCCGCGAGTTTCACATCTTGCGGAGAAAAAATGAAAGTGATTAGAATGTCCCATAGAGATGGATTAGATTGGTACATCCCTATGAGGGAACAACTGGAAGGTTTAACGAGTGGATGTATTAGAACGCCCAATGAGGACAGATCCGAGGTGGTGCGCCCCATGGAGGGGATATGTCACACCATAATGGTTGATCTGAACACCACTAAGGGTGGATCAGGGAGAGTGCACCCCAGAATGGGGGACACCAAGGTTTACCATTGGCTGGGATTGAACCTCATGGTGGTTTCCTACGTACCCTGTGTAGAGGACAGGGATCAAAACCCACGTAGTTTGAAGGGGTGATGAATTGGGGTGTAGACAGAGGACAATTACCCGGAGACAAATTGGGGCTTAAGCGTGGATAGCGGCCCAAGTACTGCTAGGAGCAGTGAGGAGGGTGGATGACATGATCCCACTGGGATGTGTCAGCCTGGGTGAGAATCAGGATGGATGGTGTATGGATGAATTAAGTGCAGGGGGAATGAAATGGTACCATCGCAGGGCGATGGTGAAGTTGGGATTGAGCCTCGAATAGACCTCCTACGTATCCCCATGGCAGGGAATCAAAGTCCACGTAGTTCGGTTGGTGATAACCGATGTGAAGGGGGTCGGAACGACCGATCGATGGTGGGCTTGAACCTCAGGAACGCTTCCTATGTACCATGCCTTAACATGGATTAAATTCCACATAGTTTAGAATGGATGTGTGGGGCTTACACTCTAGGCTGCCCAAGTGTTGGTGAACCGACGTGAAGGAGGTCGGGACGACCGGGTGGTGGTCTTGAACCTCATGGAGGCTTCCTACGTACCATGCCTTTACATGGATCAAAGTCCTTGTAGTTAAAATGATGTGTGGGGATTACACTCTAGGTTGCCCGGGTGTTGGTGAACCGACGTGAAGGGGGTCGGGACAACCAACAGATGGTGGGATTAAACCTCATGGAGGCTTCCTATGTATCCCTGTGGTAGGGAATCAAAGACCACGTAGTTCAGGATGGTGTGGGGCTTACACTCTAGGATGCTCAGGTGTTGGTGAACTGACGTGAAGGGGGTCGGGACAACCAACGGATGGTGGGATTGAACCTCATGGAGGCTTCCTACGTACCCTTCCTTAGCAAGGATCAAAGACCACGTAGTTCAGGAGGGTGTGGGGATTACACTCTATGCTGCCCATAGGGGATTTCATGGACGATGCTTACTACTCTAAGCCCACATGAGTCGTGCTCGATGTGAGAAACAAGATGCAGCAATGACCTGATGATCATAGCGCAAAGGTGCATCCATGAAGGGTGGTGAATGGGGATTACGCAAGGAAGCTTCCCAGGTGCCACTGTGGAGCGGCAATGGTGGATGGGGCTTACGCAAGGGAGCTGCCCGGGTGCCTCTATGGAGTGGCAATGGTGGATGGGGCTTACGCAAGGCAGTTGCCCATGTGCCACTATGGAGCGACAATGGTGCATGGGGATTATGCAAGGATGCTGCTCAGGTGCCCCTATGGAGTGGCACTCGTGAATGGGGCTTACACGAGGAAGCTGCCCAGGTGCCCCTATGGAGTAGCACTAGTGAATGGGGATTATGCGAGGAAGCTGCCCGGGTGGCGCTATGGAGCGACAATGGTGAATGGGGCTTACGTGAGGAAGCTGCCCGGGTGCCGCTATGGAGCGGCAATGGTGTATGGGGATTATGCAAGGAATCTTCCAATAATTTCTTCCTCATGTCTGGCCATGAGGGCATCCCAACTCATTGGTGGGTTGAGGTACTCACTTATGCGCTAGTGCACAAGAGGGATAATGCCAAGGGGCGTTGTAATCGGTCCAAACAAAGGGAGATGAAAACTATGAATTACATGCCCGACATTCGGAACACGATGAGGGTGGCGTGGCGATGAAGGATAGCTATTGACCGTGGTAGAAACGCAGCATCCATATCATGTTATCCTGAAATGGGGACAAACAAATGAGGTTCGACTGGTGACTGTGTTCGAAACACAGGACCTGACTCGAAGTGTTGTCGAAAGTCTTCTGGGGCGTTGTCCCAAGACGGTAGGTGATCTGATGTGGAATGGGACCAGGACATTAGGGGGTCCCTCCAGACATGGAAGTGGATGATGATCCAAATGAAGGACACACAAAGTGTGAGGCGGAGTGATATAATGTTTGAACGGATTCCAACACTCTTGAAATTACGCCATTGTAATCATGGAATTTGGAATATCATGCTTGTAGAATAAGGAATATATTGTTAAGATCAAGAGGCATCCTATGATTGGAACATATGGAGAACTACATATGAGCATAAGGCATCTCTTTTTTGGAGAAAGAGGCATCCTATGTTTGGAACATAGGAAGAACTACAGTTTAAAGTCATGTAGATAGGACTACTGGCATCTCATGCTAGGAGCATAAGGCATCCCTTGTTTGGATCAAGAGGCATCCTATGTTAGGAACATAGGGTGTACTACTGTAGAGACCCAAATATTGATGTACATGGACATTACATTACTTTTTCGTAATACTTAATTCATAACAAAAACAGACACACAAGGACCGTAATAGTTCAGTGTCTTTGGAAACTCAGAAAAATAATCTTCTAATCGTTCTGAAAGATCTTCAACTTCTCCCATAAAGATCTTCCCCTTTTGTTTTCTTACCTAAAACCTTTCTTTATATCCTGTGGAAAATAAAACATAAAAAGGGTGAGCTCAAATTCCCAGTAAGGGTAAGCATATAGAACATAAAACAATCCATAAACATTTGAATGTAAAAGCTTGAACATAAAATCTAAACATCAAAATCTTGAGCAAAGTCATAAATCATGGAAGTACGTAATGAATATATCATAAAGTAACATATATCTTGATAAAATAGTATGGGAATAAATCATGTAATTGTCGAAACCATTCAGCACTTGTTATGATTTCCATAGTAGCCAAGGCATTGCTGCCAAGACCATCTTAGTGGACAAAGTCCCTTTCCGAATCGAGTTCACTCCTCGTTTCAGTCCTGTAACACTAAACCGGATTAACTTACCATTCCAGCCATGTCTATCTCATGAGATATAAATCTTTACCCAATTAATTGGAGGGAGATATAGGTCCCACCCATCTCATAATTAAATCATTCTTACTTGTGCCACAAAATAAATATACATTATTCATAATAACCCAATGAATAAA
This sequence comes from Viscum album, assembly GCA_963277665.1. NCBI lineage: Eukaryota > Viridiplantae > Streptophyta > Magnoliopsida > Santalales > Viscaceae > Viscum > Viscum album. The sequence goes on along the minus strand of OY728121.1, from coordinate 1,396,545,176 downwards.
ATGGGTTTCATAAACATCATCCCATCATCACATAATCCATATAAAATAAATGGATATCATTTCATAATAAGAAAATTTAAACCATTTAAATCATAGAGACATGATATGTGAAACATACACATATGAAATAATGTCATCTTATATGAAAAATGGTTTTGATAAAACACTTGAAATGAATTCTTGAGAAAAATATCTTTTCTTCTTCAAAATCATTTTGTTTTCACCAAATGTCATGAAATTTTAAAAGAAAAGGATTTTGTTGAAAATAGTCATGAAATATTTTGGAGGAAGCTTCATGAAAATAAGGCTTTACAAAACCGTAAAAATCCGTTCGTGCCGTATAAGTTAAAAAAACATTTTTCTCGTACTTTTACCGAAAAAGTCAAAAAGTACCTCGTAAAAGAAAGATTCCATACATACCATGTACTAAAAATAAAAAATGGGTAAAAATTACATTAAACATACATGAAAATTTTTTAGGAAACATGGACATGGATGAGGACAATAACCCTAGTAAACACTTACGAATAAACAATCTCGGATAAGAACAAGATTGGAAAAGTTATCCCTTACCTTTGGTCTGATATGCTTCGTACGTATCCGAACCTCCTGTATAATGATTTAAATAATGTCATTGACTTATTACAGAATCATATTCATTGTTATGATATCATATATGGTTCACTTATGACTTTATATTACCCGTTCTTTTGTAAATTCCATGTTAAAGCTGCGTTTTGGGTAAAATCATTTAATTCATCATACGTGATTGGACTTGTTGTTCTTTATACTATTACTTATATCATGATTTACATAATTCCATAATGTAAAACATGATTTATATATAATATATATCCATCATATACATATATTTATATATAATAAATCGATAAATGGAATGAAATACATCGTTCATGGAGACGGTAGGTCGTACGTACGCATGAACGTTGTTTTCGTTTCCTTATTGAATTGAATGGAATTAAGTAGATGAAATACATATATATATATATATACATAAATCCAGTATCATTATTATTTCATATATTTCATGATTACTTATTATATATACTTTATAATCATTCATTAATGGTTAACATGGAAAATGAATCTCATCACGTCGTGGAGACGGCAGTTCGTACGTACGCACGAGCGATGATATCGTTCCCATGATAGTGAAATTGTATTGAAGTTTATGTATACTATTTAATATTCAATATCACTTTACAATAATCACATATAGTTATTCTTTACACCATTATACCCATCCAAGTAAGGTGATGGTGGAAAACAGATTACACCACGGCGTGGAGACGGTATTCTATACGTACGCACACATGGTGATTTCATTTTCCGTAGGATGGATAGAAGGTGGAATAGGGTTGTTTCATATTTATAATAACATATCAGTATATTATTGATACTTATGTTATTACTTCATAATTAAAAAAACTAAAATAGAGTAAGTATAAGAAGAAATAAATTTGAAAGAATCGGTAACAGATATTACCTCTTCTTCGACATGCCTCTTTAAAACCTCCTCTTAGGGAACTAAAATTGGTCTTTGAAGAAGACCAGGACCTCTAGAATATTTCTAGGGATGTTGAGAAGGTAAATGGGAAGGGTTTGTCCGAGATTGAAGGCTAAAAGTTGTGTAAAGATGAGAGGGAGGAGGTTCCCTTTTATAAGGGAGGAGAGGGGCACCTTTGGAAATCTTAAAAATATTAATTTATAATAAATATAACCCCACTTAAAAACCTCCAAAAATGACTCATATTAGAATATTAGATGCTATAGGGTTGTAATATCGTCAACCAATAAAATTTAGACATGTTAGGAATTTATTTTAAACATTATCAACTTGATTTATCCTTATTTAATCAATTTAATTTTATTTTTGGTAATATCATTCTAAATTTTAAATTATTACAAAAAATTAATTATATGTGGTGAATTTTCTATAATTGGATACATTATAAAATTTTAGACCATATAAATTTAAATTTATAATTTTTAAATATTTGTGTGATTTTTGAACTATTTTATAATATGTTATTTTTATAAAATAACAATAGTGTCAATTTTGACACTATTCATTTATTTGAATTTAAATAAACAATATAAAAAAGATATTTTCTAAATAAAAGATTTAATAGATTAATAACATTTCATATTTATCTAGAAAATTAGTGGAGCACATTAAATAGTTCATATAATATTTATTTTAATATTTTTAAAACCATTTATTTGATATTTCTCTTAATAAAATAATTTCAACATCACTATTATGTCACCTTTAATGATAATTATTTAAGCCTTAAAAATTATAAATAAATTAATATGATGTATATAATTTTGTTATATTTTTGGATACTATTCATGTTCAAAGTTTCATGAAGTTTATCACTTAATTAAAATTAATATACTTATAATATTTAAGAGAGTGACATGTTGTCACTTTCTTTGGTTCTAATAATAATTAAATTATTTTCAAGGAAAAAAGTCCATAAAATGAATCTATTCTGACACTTAGGTCATATGGGTCAACTTTTAGTCATCCAATAGAATTTTTTCAGTTGTTAGGGTAATTTTATAATCTTATATTTACCCTTAATTACCTGATTTACCTTTAACTATGGTAAATAAAATTTACCGTAGTTACTATTCATAATGCCCATTAATATAAAGTAACTTATTAACATAATTTGGACCCACTGATTCCAAATATTTAATCCATATTTCCAAATTCAAAACACAAAAGTTGCAGAAATTAAATTAAAATTAATCCCGTTGTCGAAAGAAAACGGGTTTTTGTTTAAAACATTGCAAAAGATTGAATTGATTTAACCTACGAATTCAAGGTAAAATCAATGCTAATGACATAGATTATATTAAATGGTAAAAATATATTCTATTTATACTTTAAAACCATTCAATATTATAATTTAACCATATAAATTATTATGATGAAAAAAGTTGTTTTTAATTAAAATATAGCGTCTTTTTACTATTCATTAAAATATGGAAGTTATCAGAAAAATATCAAAACATTATCCAATGTAAATTTTTATATACTGATTCAAAAGAAGAAATTTATTTTGTAAAATTGAACATATAAACATGTAAAAAACTAGATTTAATGTGGGTGCGCCATCAAAAGGCGGCAAAACTGCATTTTTTTGAAAAATACTTATTTTACCCGAAACATTTATTTTGTTCACATAAAATGTTTTAGAAAATTTATAAGATGAATAATAATTCAAAATTTAGTTAATACTATTCATAATGGCTATTCCATAATTATAATAATATATCGTCGTTTAGTGAAACCTGGTATTGCGTACAACACACGCTATCAAGGAAGGTCGTGATTGTGTGTAATGCAAGCCAAGTCAGGGTTACATGTTGTGAAAGACTACTTTATTGTTTCGTTATAACATAATCCAACCATTTTTCATTTATACATTGAATATATATATATATATATATATGTACATACTCAATATTGCGGAGAATAACTACTATCAAACAAACTTGAAATTGTGGGTAACACAATCCAAGAATAGTGTTACGTATAGTGCAAGCTAATATGGTGTTGCGTATAACGCAAGATAATCTTGGTGTAGCATACAACAGAAGATATGAAAGAAATTAAAAAGAATATATCTCATAAAATCTTGGGGTGTTACATTCTACCCCCCTTAATATGAATTTCTCCCTCAAAATTCGTCGGGGTTATAAATGGTTTATTACATGAGAGTTTCTTTCATAGAAACTCACGTCGTAAAAAGGAATACAAAAATTTTTCTTTAAAAACTAAAGTATGAAACGTAACGGTTACCCAAATTAACTAATCGTTGGGTTTCCATATAGAATAACATATGTGAAAATATGGATATGGAAGAGAAATCTAACCATTAAGTTCTGATGGACAGTGGTAGAGAACATGGCTATGAAAAAGCCAACAATCACAAAGCCATAAATTTGTGATGATCTAAGGTAGCATTTGATTCATCAGATATAAGGGCACTAGGACAACATTTTTGGTTTTCAAGATCATTTCCCTAAAGTTGAATAATTTGAATTAGAAGAAATACTTACTTTATTTCGATATAATCTCACCGTTGTTCGTGTCTTGAACAATTTCCACTTCATCTCTTAAAGAAATGAAGTTGAATTTGTCATTCGTGAAGTGTTAGTAGATCATGTGATAGAATGATGGGTCATTCCATCTATCTCAAATAAAAGGTTAGCAATAGTTATATACATAAGTACACCTATCATATATTGTTCCAAAAAAGGACTTGTACTTCATCTATCACACCGCTTAATAAAATAAAACTTGTTTCTACTATCTAGGGACTTCCTGTAGGAAAGTGGTAGGTAATAAAGGCTTGTATCACTTCGGTTGTGGGTTCGATTCTCGCAACCTAGTCCGACGCGACGGGTTGTTTCCCATCCTGCAGGTTGTCTTTTTTCTAAAACTACATTATTATAACAACCCATCAATAATATTGAAAAAAAGTTATATCCTTAGACAATACTAATTTATGTCCAACATAATCCATTCCAATCTTTAGAATTATCCAGAATACTTATGTCCAAGATCATAGTATAAAGATAAAAATTACTAGAAATGTCATCTACCGAGCATGTGAATACCTCATTTATCCCCCATATACCATAAGATATATCTTGTTGGTCACATTCCAAACATGTGAATACCTTAATCTTGTATTCTTTTGAAACATGAATTACCATAGAACCTTAGTGAAAACATGAGTTCTGTAAAAAGTTAAATCTTTCCACATACCAAAATCCCAAAAATTCAATATACTCAAACCATGATATAACTTAGTCCATATATCAATCATGAGCGCATGAAGACTATCAGACAATTTATTTTCTCCTTATCCCTTTATTATGTGCATATCATCTACTTTCCAAATTATTTGAATCACTTTTCATGGTTACCAGTACCATTCATTATATACTTTCAAAACTCAAGCAAAGGAAAGAGTGTAACAATCCTTAGATTTCTCTTTATTCCATAGTACCATGAGATTACTTATACAACATTACTCTTGATAAACATGTAATCATTCCACTGCCTTCTTAAACCATTGACCGAGCTTCAAAATTTCTTTCATCTCACATATCATTTGTAGTCTCTTCATCATCAACAACATAAATACTACCCATATGACCATACTGATTCTCTTCATGAGACTTTCCCTTAGGGAATTGGTGTGCATAATGCCCAGACATTCCACATTGAAAACATTTAACCATTGTTGATGTCGTAGCAATACCGTTATACTCATCCATGGTGTTAACTGAACCTTTTCCTTTGCACTTACTGGCTTGTGTCCTTCTTTTCCACACCCAAAGCATCTTCTAGTTCCTTTGAAACATTCTCCTTGATCCCTCTTTCCACATGATTTACATGGGGGAAATTGAACTTTCTTTCCTCTATGATCATCATGAAACTCCATCTTTCTATTATTAGACGAGTCAGGAAACTTACCAAAGTTGAGATTATTGATCATATTATGAGATTGATGATTTGGAATAATAACGATATTTGGACCTCTAGATCCAATTTAATTTGGTTGATCATGAATAATATCATTCCATTGTCCATCATATCCTCCATTATCGTGAATCTTCCCATTCCCAACCATTTTCTAAAACCCAAAAAAATAGTGTGAGAGGCAAAAACCATGCTAAGGAAAACAACATAGTAAAGGGGGAGTACCATCAATATCTAACATCTTAGGTTAAATTCTATGATCATTACCGTAATTCTAAGACTATAACCTATATTTATACTTAACCTTAGGGACATCCCTAGACATGCCTTAGAAATATCTCTAGGGATCTCACTAAAGTTTTCGCATCCTAGTTTCCAAAGGTTAACTAAACCTTTCCTCTGATACCAACTATAGAGACCCAAATCTTGATGTACATGGACATTACATTACTTTTCCAGAATACTTAATGCATAACAAAAACATACACACAAGGATCGTAATAGTTTATTGTCTTTGGAAACACAGAAAAATAATCTTCTAATCGTGGTGAAAGATCTTCAATTTCTCCCATAAATATCTTCCCCTTTTGTTTTCTTACCTAAAACCTTTCTTTATATCCTGGGGAAAATAAAACATATAAATGGTGAGCTCAAATTCTGAGTAAGGGTAAGCATATAGAACATAAAACAATCCTTAAACATTTGAATGCAAAAGATTGAACATAAAATCTAAACATAAAAATCTTGAGCAAAGACATAAATCTTGGAAGTACGTAAGGCATATATCATAAAGGAACATAAATCTTGATAAAATAGAATGGGAATAAATCATGTAATTGTGGAAACCATTCAACACTTGTTATGATTTCCATAGTAGCCAAGGCATTGCTTCCAAGACCATCTTAGTGGACAAAGTCCCTTTGTGAATCGAGTTCACTCCTCATTTCAGTCCTATAACACTGAACCGGATTAACTTACCATTCCAGCCATGTCTATCTCATGAGATATAAATATTTACCCAATGCATTGGAGGGAGATATAGGTCTCACCCATCTCATAATGAAATCATTCTTACTTGTGCCACAAAATAAATATACATTATTCATAATAACCCAACAAATAAAATGGGTTTCATAAACATCATCCCATCATCACATAATCCATATAAAAGAAATGGATATAATTTCATAATAAGAAAATTGAAACCATGTAAATCATAGAGACATGATACTTGAAACATACACATATGAAATAATGTCATCTTAGATGAAAAATGGTTTTGATAAAACACTTGAAATGAATTCTTGAGGAAAATATCCTTTCTTCTTCAAAATAATTTTCTTTTCACCAAATGTCATGAAATTTTAAAATAAAAGGATTTTGTTGAAAATAGTCATGAAATATTTTGGATGAAGCTTCATTAAAATAAGGCTATACAAAACTGTAAAAATCCGTTCATGCCGTATAAGTTAAAAAAACATTCTTCTCGTACTTTTGTCAGAAAAGTCAAAAAGTACCTCGTAAAAGAAAGATTACATACATACCATGTAGTAAAAGTCAAAAATGGTTAAAAAGGACATTAAAAATACATGAAACCTTTTTTAGGAAACATGGACATGGATGAGAACAATAACCCCAATAAATACTTACGAATAAACAATCTCGGATAAGAACGAGATTGGAAAAGTTATCCCTTACCTTAGGTCTGATATGATTTGTACGTATCTGAACCTCCTGTATAATGATTTAAATAATGTCATTTACTTATTAAAGAATCATATTCATTGTTATGACATCATATATGGTTCACTTATGACTTTATATTACCCGTTCTTTTGTAAATTCCATGTTAAAGTAGCGTTTTGTGTAAAATCATTTAATTCATCGTACGTGATTGGACTTGTTGTTCTTGATATTATTACTTATATCCTGATTTACATAATTACAGAATTTAAAACATGATTTATATATAATATATATCCAGAATATACATATATATATAATAGATCGATAAATGGAATGAAATACACCGTTCATGGAGACGGTAGGCCGTACGTACGCATGAACGCTGTTTTCGTTTCCTTATTGAATTGAATGGAATTAAGTAGATGACATACATATATATATACATAAATCCAGTATCATTATTATGTCATATATTTCGTGATTACTTATTATATATACTTTATAATCATTCATGAATGGTTAACATGGAGAATGAATCTCATCGCATCGTGGAGACAGTAGTCCGTACGTACACACGAGCGATGATACCGTTCCCATGATAGTTGAATTGTATTAAAGTGTATGTATACTATTTCAGATTCAATATAACTTTATAATTATCACATATAGATATCCTTTAAACCATTATACCCATCCAAGTAAGGTGGTGGTGAAAAACAGATTACACCACGGCGTAGAGACGGTATTCCGTACGTTCGTACGCGCGGGGATTTCATTTTCCGTAGGATAGATAGAAGGTGGAATAGGGTTGTTTATTATTTATAATAATATATCAGTATATTAGTTATACTTATGTTATTAATTCATAGTGAAACAACTAAATAAGATGAAGTATAAGAAGAAATAAATTTGAAAGAATCGGTAACGGATATTACCTCTTCTTCGACACGCCTCTTTGAAACCTCCTCTTAGGGCTCTAAAATTGGTCTTTGAAGAAGACCAGGAACTCTAGAATATTTATAGGGAAGTTGATAATGGAAATGGGCAGGTTTTTTCCGATCTTGAAGGCTCCAAGTTGTGTAAATATGAGAGAGAGGAGGTTCCCTTTTATAAGTGAGGAGAGGGGCACCTTTGGAAATCTTAAAAATATAAATTTATAATAAATTTAACCCCACTTAAAAACCTCCAAAAATGACTCATATTCGAAGACTAGATGAGATATAGTTTTAATATCATCAAACAATAAAATTTATACATGTTAGGAATTTATTTTAAACATTATCAACTTGATTTATCCTTATTTAATCAATTTAATTTTATTTGTGGTGATATCATTCTAAATTTTAAATTATTACAAATAATTACTTATTTGTGGTGAATTGTCCATAATTTGATACTTTATAAAATTTTAGACCATATAAATTTAAATTTATAATTTTTAAATATTTTTGTGGTTTTTAAACTATTTTATAATATGTTATTTTTATAAAATAACAATAGTGTCAATTTTGACACTATTCATTTATTTGAATTTAAATAAACAATATACAAAAGATATGTTCGAAATAAAATATTTAATATATTCATAACATGTCATATTTATCTAGAAAATTAGTGGATCACATTAAATAGTTCATATAATATTTATTTTAAAATTCTTAAAACCATTTATTTGATATTTCTCTTAATAAAATAATTTCAACATTAATATTATGTCACCATTAATGATAATTATTTAATTCTTAAAAATTATAAATAAATTCATATGATGTAGATACTTTTGTTATATTTCTGTAGACTATTCATTTTCGAAGTTTCATGATGTTTATCACTAAATTAAAATTAATATACGTATAAGATTTAAGAGAGTGACATGTTGTCACTTTCTTTGGTTTTAATAATAATTAAATTATTTTCAAAGAAACAAGTCCATAAAATGAATCTATTCTGACCCTTAGGTGATATGGGTCAACTTTTATTCATCCAATAGAATTTTGGCAGGTTTTAGGGTAATTTTATAATCTTATATTTACCCTTAATTACCCGATTTACCTTTAACTATGGTAAATAAAATTTACCGTAGTTACTATTCATAATGCCCAAAAATATAAAGTAACTTATTAACATAATTGGGACCCACTGATTCCAAATATGGAATCCATTTTTCCATATTCAATACAAAAAATTTGCAGAAATTAAATTAAAATTAATCCCGTTGTCGAAATAAAACGGGTTTTTGTTTAAAACATTGCAAAAGATTGAATTGATTTAACCTATGAATTCAAGGTAAAATCAATGATAATGAAATAAATTATATTAAATAGTAAAAATATATTCTATTTATACTTTAAAACAATTCAATATTATAATTTAACCATATAAATTATTACGATGAAAATAGTTGTTTTTAATTAAAATATAGCGTGTTTTTACTATTCATTAAAATATGAAAGTTATCAGAAAAATATCAAAACTTTATCCAATGTGAATTTTTATATCATAATTCAAAAGAAGAAGTTTATTTTTGAAAATTGAACTTATAAACATGTAAAAAACTAGATTTAATGTGGGTGCGCCATCAAAAGGCAGCAAAACTGCATTTTTTTGAAAAATACTTATTTTACCCGAAAAATTATTTTGTTCACATAAAATGTTTTAGAAAATTTATAAGATGAATAATAATTCAAAATGTAGTTAATACTATTCATAATGGCTAGTCCATAATTATAACAATATATCATCATTTAGTGAAACCTGGTATTGCGTACAACACACGCTATTGAGGAAGGTCGTGATTGTGTGTAATGTAAGCCAAGTCAGGGTTGCATGTTGTGCAAGACTCCTTTTTTGTTTCGTTATAATATAATCCAACCATTTTTAATTTATACATTGAATATATATATATATATATACATACTCAATGTTGCGTAGAATAACTACTATCAAACAAACTTGAAATTGTGGGTAACATAATCCAAGAATAGTGTTGTGTATAGTGCAAGCTAATATGGTGTTGCGTATAGCGCAAGATAATCTTGGTGTAGCATACAAAAGAAGATATGAAAGAAATTAAAAATAATATATCTCATAAAATCTCTGGGTGTTACATTCTACCCCACTTAAAATGAATTTCACCCTCGAAATTCGTCGGGGTTATAAATGGTTTATTACATGAGAGTTTCTTTCATAGAAACCCACATCGTAAAAAGGAATACCAAAATATTTCTTTAAAAACTAAAGTATGAAATGGAATGGTTACCCAAATTAACTAATCACTGGGTTTCCACATAGAATAACATAGGTGAAAATATGGATATGGAAGAGAAATATAACCATCAAGTTTTGATGGAGAGTGGTAGAGAACATGGCTATGAAAAATCCAACAATCAGAAAGCCATAAATTTGTGATGATCTAAGGTTGCATCTGATTCATCAGATACAAGAGCACTAGGACAACATTTTTGGTTTTCCAGATCATTTCTCTAAAGTTGAAAATTTTGAATTAGAAAAAATACTTACTTTATTTCGATATAATCTCACCATTGTTCGTGTCTTGAACAATTTCCACTTCATCTCTTAAAGAAATGAAGTTGAATTTTTCATTCGTGAAGTGTTAGCAGATCATGTGATAGAATGATGGGTCATTCCATCTATCTCAAATAAAAGGTTAACAATAGTTATATACATAAGTCCATCTATCGTATATTTTTCCAAAAATGGACTTATACTTCATCTATCATACCGCTTAATAAAATAAAACTAGTTTCTACTAACCAGGGACTTCCTGTAGGCAAGTGGTAGGTAATAAAGGCTTGTTGCACTTCGGTTGTGGGTTCGATTCTCACAACCTAGTCCGACGCGACGGGTTGTTGCCCATCCCACAGGTTTTCCTTTTTCTAAAACTACATTATTATAACAACCCATCAATAATATTGAAAAAAAGTTATATCCTTAGACAATACTAATTTATGTCCAACATAATCCATTCCAATCTTTAGGCTTATCCAAAATACTTATGTCCAAGCTCAGAGTATAAAGAAAACAATTACTAGAAATTTCATCTACCAAGCATGTTAATACCATCATTTATCCCCCATATACCATAAGATATATCTTTTTGGTCACATTCCAAACATGGGAATACCTTAATCGTGTATTCTTTTGAAACATGAATTACCATAGAACCTTAGTGAAAACATGAGTGCTGTCAAAAGTTAAATCTTTCCACATAACAAAATCCCAAAAATTCTATATACTCAAACCATGATATAGCTTAGTCCATATATCAATCATGATCTCATGAAGACTATCAGACAATTTATTTTCTCCTTATCCCTTTATTATGCGCATAGAATCTACTTTCAAAATTATTGAATCACTTTTCATGGTTACTGGTACCTTTCATTATATACTTTCAAAACTCAAGCAAAGGCAATAGTGTAACAATCCTTAGATGTCTCTTTATTCCATAGTACCATGAGATTACTTATCCAACATTACTCTTGATAAACATGTTATCATTCCACTAGCTTCTTAAACCATTGACCGAGCTTCAACAATTCTTTCATCTCACATATCATTTGTAGTCTCTTCGTCATCATCAACATAAATACTAACCTTACGACCATACTGATTCTCTTCATGAGACTTTCACTTAGGGCATTGGTTTGCATAATGCCCATACATTCCACATTGAAAACATTTAACCATTTTTGATGTCGTAGCAATACCATTATAATCATCCATGGTGTTAACTTAACATTTTCATTTGCACTTACTGGATTTGTGTCCTTCTTTTCTACACCCAAAGAATCTTCCAGTTTCTTTGAAACATTACCCTTGATGCCTCTTCCCACATGATTTACATAGGGGAAATTGAACTTTCTTTCCTCTATTATCATCATGAAACTCCATCTTTCTCTTATTAGACGAGTCAGGAAAATTACCAAAGTTGAGATTATTGATCATGTTCTGAGATTGCTGATTAGGCATAATAATGATATGTGGACCTCCATATCCAATTTCATTTGGTTGATCATGAAGAAAATCATTCCATTTTCCATCATATCCTCCATTATCGTGAATCTTCCCATTCCCAATCATTTTCTAAAACCCAAAAAGAATAGTGTGAGAGGAAAAAATCATGCTAGGGAAAACAACATAGTAAAGGGGGAGTACCATCATTATCTAACATCTTAGGTTAAATTCTAAGATCATTACCGTAATTCTAAGACTATAACCTATAGTTATACTTAACCTTAGGGACATTCCTAGACACACCTTAGAAATATCTCTAGGGATCTCACTAAAGTTTTCGCGTCCTAGTTTCCAAAGGTTAACTAAACCTTTCCTCTGATACCAACTGTAGAGACCCAAAGCTTGACGTACATGGACATTACTTTACTTTTGTGTAATACATAATTCATAACAAAAACCTACACACAAGGACTGTAATAGTTTAGTGTCTTTGGAAACTTGGAAAAATAATCTTCTAATCGTGGTGAAAGATCTTCAACTTCTCCCATAAATATATTCCCCTTTTGTTTTCTTACCTAAAACCTTTCTTTATATCCTGGGGAAAATAAAACATAGAAAGGGTGAGCTAAAATGCTCAGTAAGGGTAAGAATATAGAACATAAAACAATCCATAAACATTTGAATGCAAAAGCTTGAACATAAAATCTAAACATCAAAATCTTGAGCAATGACATAAAACTTGCAAGTACATAAAGAATATATCATAAAGGAAAATAAATATTGATAAACTAGCATGGGAATAAATCATGTAATTGTGGAAACCATGTATCACTTGTTATGATTTCTATAGTAGCCAAAGCATTGCTGCCAAGACCATCTTAGTGGACAAAGTCTCTTTCTGAATCGAGTTCACTCCTCGTTTCAGTCCTGTAACACTGAACCGGATTAACTAACTGTTCCAACCATGTCTATCTCATGAGATATAAATCTTTACCCAATGAATTGGAGGGAGATATAGGTCCCACCCATCTCATAATGAAATCATTCTTACTTGTGCCACAAAATAAATATACATTATTCATAATAACCCAACAAATAAAATGGGTTTCATAAACATCATCCCATCATCACATAAACCATATAAAAGAAATGGATATCATTTCATAATAAGAAAAGTGAAACCATGTAAATCATAGAGACATGATACTTGAAACATACACATATTAAATAATGTCATCTTAGATGAAAAATGGATTTGATAAAACACTTGAAATGAATTCGTGAGGAAAATATCCTTTCTTCTTCAAAATCATTTTCTTTTCACCAAATATCATGGAATTTTAAAAGAAAAGGATTTTGTTGAAAATAGTCATTAAATATTTTGGAGGAAGCTTCATGAAAATAAGGCTTTAAAAAACTGTAAAAATCTGTTCGTTCCGTATAAGTTAAAAAAACATTCTTCTCGTACTTTTGCCGGAAAAGTCAAAAAGTGCCTCATAAAAGAATGATTCCATACATACCATGTAGTAAAAGTAAAAAATGGGTAAAAAGGACATTAAACATACATGAAACCATTTTTATGAAACATGTACATGTATGAGAACAATAATCCCAGTAAGTACTTACGAATAAACAATCTCGGATAAGAATGAGATTGGAAAAGTTATCCCTTACCTTAGGTCTAATATGCTTCGTACGTATCCGAACCTCCTGTATAATGATTTAAATAATTTCATAGACTTATTACAGAATAATATTCATTGTTATGATATCATATATGGTTCACTTATGACTTTATATTGCCCGTTCTTTTGTAAATTCCATGTTAAAGCAGCATTTTGGGTAAAATCATTTAATTCATCGTACGTTATTGGACTTGTTGTTCTTGATATTATTACTTATATCCTAATTTACATAATTCTATAATGTAAAACATGATTTATATATAATATATATCCAGAATATACATACATATATATATATATATATAATAGATCGATAAATGGAATTAAATACACCGTTCATGTGGGTGCGCCATCAAAAGGCGGAAAACTGCATTTTTTGAAAAATACTTATTTTACCCGAAAAAGTTATTTTGTTCACATAAAATGTTTTAGAAAATTTATAAGATAAATAATAATTCAAAATATAGTTAATAATATTCATAATGTCCTGTCCATAATTATAACAATATATCGTCGTTTTGTGAAACCTGGTATTGCGTACAACACACGCTATCAAGGAAGGTCGTGATTGCATGTAATGCAAGCCAAGTCAGGGTTGCGTTTGTGCAAGACTCCTTTTTTTTGTTTCGTTATAATAGAATCCAACCATTTTTCATTTATACATTGAATATATATATATATATACTCAATGTTGCGTAGAATAACTACTATCAAACGAACTTGAAATTGTGGGTAACACGATCCAAGAATAGTGTTGCGTATACTGCAAGATAATATGGTGTTGCGTATAGCTCAAGATAATCTTGGTTTAGCGTACAACAGAAGATATGAAACAAATTAAAAAGAATATATCTCATAAAATCTCGGGGTGTTACAACTACAGTTTAGAGTCTGGTAGATAGGACTGTTGGCATCTCATTCTAGGAGCATAAGGCATCTCTTGTTTGGAGCAAGAGGCATCCTATATTTGGGACATAGGAAGAAATACAGTTTAAATTCATGTAGATAGGACTACTGGAATCTCATTCTAGGAGCATAAGGCATCACTTGTTTGGAGAAAGAGTCATCCTATGTTTGGAACATAGGGTGTACTACAGTTTAGAGTCTTGTAGATAGGATTTTTGGCATCTCATGCTAGGAGAATAAGGCATCTCTTGTTTAGAGCAAGAGGTATCCTATGTTTCGGACATAGGGAGAACTACAGTTTAGAGTCATGTAGATAGGACTACTTGCATCTCATGCTAGGAGTATAAGGAATCTCTTGTTTGGAACAAGAGGAATCCTTTGTTTGGAACATAGGGAGAACTGCAGTTTCAAGTCATGTAGATAGGACTACTGACATCTCATGCTAGGTGCATAAGGCATCCCTTGTTTGGAGAAATAGGCATCCTATGTTAGGAACATAGGGTGTACTATAGTTTAGAGTCTTGTAGATATGACTGTTGGCATCTCATGCTAGGAGAATAAGGTGTCTCTTGTTTGGGGAAAGAGGCATCCTATGTTTGGGACATAGGGAGAACTACTGTTTAGAGTCATGTAGATAAGACTACTGAAATCTCATGCTAGGAGCATAATGCGTCCCTTTTTTGGAGCAAGAGGTGTCCTATGTTTGGAACATAGGGAGAACTATAGTTTATAGTCATGTAGATAGGACTGTTGGCATCTCAGGCTAGGAGCATAAGGCATCCCTTTTTTGGAGGAAGAGGCGTCCTATGTTTGGAACATAGGGAGAACTACAGTTTAGAGTCATGTAGATAGGATTACTAGGCATAAGGTTCCTGGGAATGGATGGTGTTGGGTCTTACGCAAGGGCGGCCCTTTTTGGTTCAACCTGGCATAAGAGCCAAGTGATTGGGTTTGGAGGAGTTTCCTAAGGAATGGTTCGACTCAAGGTACTCGGGGAATTGATGATGAGAATATCAACTCACAGCATGGGAATGAAACAAAGAGAAATATGCTGACTCAAGTTGTTTCATGTTGTGTGGAGGAGTATCTCAAAACATGGTTTTCCATAGGTGGAAGGTGGGTGCGCGTAAGGGCACAATGGAAAATGTCAACGTCTCCGCCCAAAAAGTTCACGGTGCGAATTTCCATTTTTCATGGGGGTGAGTGACGGGAGCGAAGGGACCGGCCCGAAGGGCCGGGACCACAGCCCGGCACTGACCCCGATCGGGGGTGTGGGGGCGCAGCCCCGACAGTATGGACTGGTGGGTGGGATGTGAATGAAGAAGCCTCGCAAAGGATAGGTTCCACGAAGTAGCTTTGCGAAGCAAAGGGGCTCAATGAGCATGGGGTCTCGCGAAGCATGGCCTCGCGGAGCATGGACTTGCGGAGCCTCATCGCGGAGCATGGATACATGGAGAAATGGATCACGGAGCATCGGCTCATAGAGCATCGGCTCGTGGAGCATGGGCTCGCGGAGCAGCAACGTGAAGGAAGATGCTCGTGGAGCATGCTCTTGCAGAGCAGCAACATGAAGAAAGCTGCTCGCGGAGCCACTTTGCGAAGGAAAGCGGAGCTCCACGAACCGACAGATTGTCCGGCCAAGGGGAGGAGTCACCCTCCAAGGGGCAGAGTGGCTGTCTGGAGAAGGGGGAGCGAGCTGGGTATTTATAGGAAAGGGGCACCACGGAGCGGAGCTCACGTGGTGCGAAGACGGAGCTTGCTCCTTGGTGGATCGTGAACATCAAATGCAGTCGCGGAGCGTCCCGCCTCCTTTATTTGTGGCGGGTCTTCATGGCACATCGCGAATGTCAAATGGGTTTGCAGAGCATCCCACCTCCTTGATTCGTGGAGGGTCTTCGCGGTGCGTCACGAACATCAAACGGCTTCGCGGAGCATCCTGCCTCCTTGCTTCATAGCGGTGCTCCACGATCGCAGAGGGGGCTTCGTGAACGGGCTTCGTGAACCAGTTTTCTAGCCCAACATCAAATTTCCATAACTCCTAATCCATAACTCCGTTTGGTCCCTACGTCCTACCAAATTGAAGCTTGCGAAATGGGTACGATCTTGGATCATGTATAGAAGCATTTGGAAAATTTTGAGGACGTGTTTTCTGGTTCCAAAAATCACAATAAAGGATGTTGTTTTTTGGGGAGTTATCCCTATTGATTTATTCCTATAATTAAATAGAAACAATAAACTAGTGGATTGATTTTCAGATTGTGTGTATTGTGGGTATGGGATAGTTATTATCTAGGATTGGGGATTTATTTTTTGATTATATTATATCTCTCTATTATTCATTCTAATAGTAATTAATTAAGGACAACACAAACATTGTTCGAGTTCAATTCCTTGTGTTTATGATTTTTTCATTTCTTCCCATGTTCTCTGTTCATTACAGGCAATCCCTTTGGCCTATGGTATGATGAAATACTTGGTATTCAATCATTTCATGACCATTATTTAGAAAAATAGATCGATATTGTGGGTATGACATGTGACTGAGGACATGATTGAGCTGTGATGATGACAGATTACTCTCGGAGGTGGATCAAAATGGATTGAAAATTACTATTCATCCTGGTTCAATATTTTAGCTACTAATGGCACATGGGGACAATGTTCAAAGGGATTCGAAGTCTGCAACTCAACAATCGGTAACAAAAAATTTTGACTGACCTTAGATTCATGTTTTCTGGAAAGGCATGCAGAAGTGATAGAATTGATGGAAATGCATGAATTAGACATAAGATTCTATGAAATTCCAAGTTACACAGCCTATAATTCGTAATTACACGTCATGTGGGACCCCCCCCCCCCCCATGCGGTGCTAGGGTTTTTGTGTAGAGATAAGTATCACATGTTGTGTGACTCTGTCACATGCCATTTGACCCTTTCCTAATGACTCATCATGTCCCAGAGAGGTACAAAAACATGGACATGGATAGACATACACAAACATAGTTAGGAGTACATGATCTCAAATATACGGTGTACTCAGACATGGACATAGGAACAGGCTGTGATACACAAGGTTCATGATACATGGGTATAACTTTGTGTCTAAGGGACACATCATGTACACCTTCAAAGATGTCTTAGAGCCCTTTTCCTCTTTATCTTGGACAAGTTTCATTACGGTACATTCCATTGGTCCATTCCCTGAGGGTTTAGTATGGTGTTATGTCTTATGCATAGGTTGGTGATCACATATAAGTAAATCAATCTTGGATAGAGTTTTAGGAATCCCTCTATGAGGCCCAGAGTGAGATTCTATAACATCATCATTTCCCTAGGTGGGGTTCTAGTTATTTTCATGAGAAAAACTACATAGGTTTCAATCCCCTACATAGCTGATTGATATAGATTAAGTTGTTAGTATACCACATGGAATTATGAGTGATCCACATCTATGCATCAATGTCTTTAGATTTTCATCATGTACTTCTTATGGTGAGACCCGATGAGCATGATATCTCGAATGGAATCCATCAGTGTTATTTGAATTGTGGAGTTTGTCCTCCAAGATGAGTATTATGTAGAACCTTTGAATAGGAATCCTAGGCTGGAAATACAGTTGTTTTCCTACTTAAGAGTGGGTGTCCACTATGATTATATACAGATATTCTTGTTATATATTTCATTGACATATAACTGTAATGAGATAAATATTATACTTGATGCTATATATTTTTTGGTTGTTGGGTGTCCTACTGGGTATTTTTATACTCATCCTTTTATGGTATTTTCCCACACGTGTCATGTATTATGCAGATGAACGATCTTTTAACAAAGTCCTAGAGGGACTAGTACCATTCAGATCTTAGTGATTCATACAAACTGAGGTGTGTTTCTATGGGTACATTGACAGTAGTCCTCACCCATTTTACAGGTTGTACATGTTCTCATTTTCTTTATGATGGGCTTGTTTTTGACCCTTTTTCTTTCCAGTATGTGTTATCATACTATGATTATGGTATTTTAGATGTATTCATGTGTGGTTTATCATTTATTTTACATTTCATCATTTTATGGGCTTGGAGATGTATGTTTCTGTGTAGGTACATTAGGCTAAGGCCTCCCATGTGTTTGATATGCCTACTCGGTGTTGGTCTCCATCCCCCGGCCTATTGGAGGCAAGCTTATGGTTGTCGTGGAGTGGAACCCATGTGGATGGGTCATGATATAGTGGTATCATAAGTTGGTTCTACCTTAGGAATGGAGTCTGTGAGATTGGTTGGAGGAAACATTGTTAAGTTTTTCAAGTTCGCATCTCAGGCTAGGGACTCTAGTGTTCATGCAGCAGCTGCCATACATAAGGACTCTGAAAACCTACTTTTTGACTTGGTATATGTGGACACTAGTTTATAGGAAAACATTTTTACATGTATTATATAGTAATGTATTTTTCTTTCCATGTCCTTATTGAGTTAGCTATCCAGATATACTCATTGAATTTGGTATATCTTATCTATTTCAGGATGCCTCCATGATGTTTTCCATCTAGGATTCAGTATTTGTATCATGAGGATAATCCCTTGAGTGATGAGGCCTTAATGTAGGGAACTGTTCAGGAGGTGTTACCTCCAGGTGGTGCACTAGTCTTCCAACCACCTATTGAGTAACAGATAGTACTAACAGTACAATCAGATGAGGTGCATATGCTGAGCTCGCTTCATGAGTTTTAGATATATAAATTCCTCATGTTCTGAGGTGATCCTGACCCAAAAGTGGATGAGGAATATCTTGAGGTGTTTATGAAAGTCTTTTGTCTTGTAAGAACACCTACAGACAAGATGGTGGTCCTATAAGAGAGCCTTCTTCATGGATCAACAGGACGATGGTGGAGCTTAGTGACGCACTGGCATGATGAGGTGAATCTATCATGGTTAGAGTTATAGATCCTATTTAAAGAGTATTTATATCTAGATAAGTTGAGGGTTTTTTCATCTAGGAGCTTCTGCAGCTTCACCAGGGTAGTATTATTATGGTATAGTATTCACCAAGTTTCACTAACCTCTCTCGATACTCAATGGATATGGTGTATGATAAGTTATTTCTAGCTAAGAACTTTGAACAAGGTCTATGTAGGGAAATCCAATCTATCATGATACCTATATGAATTCCTACCTATGTTAGGGTTCCAGAGTTTGATTTGGTGGTTGAGAGTTTCTTGGCTGAGCAGATATAGATAATCAGTCCCAACAATGGGAACATAAGAGCTAATACTTTAGTCGTAGGAAGCCGAAAATAATCATAGGGACCTAGATGTGCGATATGTATCAAGAGGAAATCCCAAGACATAGGTTTTACGGTTTATGGATAATATTATGGATCTTTTCATCCAAGGGATATGCAGTGCTTATCTTGTGATGATTGGGGACACCTTGCTTGAGAATGTCGGACCCATCCTGCAGCTAATAGAGAGAGAGTGGATGGTCCACCTAGGTAGAGGCAGTGGTATTATTAGGAAGTTACTAAGGGTGGAATACATGGAAGAGGAGATGGGAGAGAAGCTAAAGGTGGAAGACGTTATGATTTGTTTCCACCACTACCCCAGGTGGTCCATGCCAGGCTTAGGGAGCTAGTGGATAGGGGTGAGGGAAGCTATAGGTGGTCGAGACTTATGACCCAAAGGATCCAGGGATGATATGAGGTATGATATGTATCCTTTATACATTGTCTTCAATAATTATAAACATGGGTATGAGTAATTCTTTTCTTTATACTTATCTAGTTTGAGACTTATAGATTCTAGGTGAGCCTTTGGCTCAACCCTTGTGGTTGTAAACTTCTACTAGAGGTGACTTAGTGATCAAAAATGTCTACTAATGGTGTAACTTGAATCTTGGAGGATATAGTTTCTTTTGTGATCTATTGGTAGTAGTGATGAGGCCTTACGACATTATATTTGGTATAGACGAGTTATCTATATTTCATGCCCAGATATATTGTTTCTGGAAGAGTATTTGATGTTTCTATAGTGATGGGATGAGGTTTTCCTTTATGGGTGAAAAGGAATCTTATGCAAAGAAGGATAGATTCATGCATAGTAGTGTGCAGCTGATTACTCGTTAGTTGGATAGAATCACCCTTTGCGCAACGGATGCTATGAGTTTCCAATTTATTACAGTGGTGTTAGAGTATAAAGATGTCTTCCCGAAGGATGTTCTAGGTTTACCTCTCCACTAGTATATAGACTTATGAATTGATCTACACCTTAATATAGACTCTATATATTCACTGTAATATTGGATATCTCCTATAGAACTTCATGATTTCAAAATGTAGTTGGAGGACTTGCATAGAAAGGGCTTTGTCAAACTCATTGTTTCAACCTAGGTAGCCCCGGTATTGTTCTCCATGAAGGAATATGGGATCCTAAGGTTGTGTGTGGATTATCATCACCTAAACTAGGTAACTGTAAAGAACAATTATCCCCTACCAAGGATCGATGACCTCTTAGAGGCTATCACCACTTGTGAGTAAAAGGTGAGGATATACCAAAGAAAGCTTTATAATGTATATACGATCCCTATGAGTACCTGGTGATTCCATTTATCTTGAAAAAAAGACTCAGTTGTGTTCATGGGACTCATGAACTGTATCATTCATACTTTCCTAGATTGGTTTTTAGTAGTATTCACTGACGATATCCCAGTGTTCTCAACATCCAAGGAGGAGAACATGAGACACTTGAGGATGTTTCTGGACGTACTCTCAAAGCACACACTTTACAGAAATCTCTTGAAGTGCCAGTTTTGGATTTAGGAGATCCACTTTTTGGGACATGTTATCTCATCCAATGATGTAGTAGTGGATCCAGTGAAAGTTGAGGTAGTGTTAGCTTGGGATCCACGCAAGAGCTTGACTAAGGTGAAGAGATTTCTTGGGTTTTAAATCTACTATCAAATATTCATACCTGATTTATCTAGGATATAATCTCCCTTAATAAATTTTCCCAAAAGGGGAAGCCTTTCATGTGGATAGAGAGGTTCTAAAAGGCTTTTTAGGAGTTGAGGTAGAGATTGACGAGTGCATCCATCTTGAGATTTCTAGAGGGGGGTGTCGATTACATAGTGTTTTTTGATGCATCATAGACCAGGATTGGTTTTTTTCTAATGAATAGGTATGGGTTTATTTACTATAGTTCATTTAATTTGAGACCACATGATCATAATTATGCGACTCATGATCTTGACATAGCAGTGGAAGTATTCTCACTAAAGATGTGGTGAAACTACCTGATGGGTGAGAAGTTTGTTATATACTCTACACAAAAGAGTCTCAAGTACATCTTATCTTAGAATTATCTTAACTTCAGATAGAGGCGATGGATAGAGTTCCTCCATGATTATGACTTCACGATTTTCTATACTCCTGGGAAGGGGAATGTGGTAGAAGATTCCCTCAACAAGAGATCTTGTTCATAGCTACTGAGCGAGGAATCAGAGAAGTCGGTATCATTACAGTTATCCTTTTTGGATGGGGATAGAGAATCTTACCTTCATTATATGGTTGTTACCCCTCCTCTTTTATAGAGATTTAGGTATAAACATCTTAGGGATACCGACTGTGAGATCTTACATACTCATATATCCACTGGACATGCTTCGGATGAATTTTATGAAGGTGGGGAGAATTTAATCCTTTTCATAGGATTCATAGTGGTTCTATTTACTAGGATGAAATTCATCAGGATTACATGTTATAATTTTTAAATAATTAGGAGGATCACCGACCATTGGTGGAGTTTTCATATAACAACAATAACCATTCCATAATTGGTATGGAACCATTCAAGTATTTGTATGGGCAACCCTACAGGTCAAAACTATACTGGAAATACCTAGGAGATTAAACACTTATAGACCTAGAGTTGATATGAGACACTACAGAAAAGGTGTAAATCATCCAGGAGTAGATGAGGACTCCACAGAGTCATCATAAGTCCTATGTGGACTAAAAATGGAGTCCTTTGGAGTTCAAGGAGGGAGACCATGTGTTCTTGAGGGTTTTATCATGACATGTGTTGTGGATATTTGGTTAGGTTGGCATACCAATTAGCTCTACCACAATAATTAAACTGGTCACACAACGTAATCCATGTTTCACGACTGAGGAGGTATGTGCACAACCCGTCACATGTTATCTACTAGAGAAATCTGGAAATCAATGATGGATCTACATTTGTTGAGTACCTAGTAGATACTAAGGTTTGGTATGAGAGGATCCTCTATGGATTAACAGTTCCTTTAGTGCATGTCTATTGGCATCACAATAATCTTCAGGATAGTACCTGAGAGCAGGAGACCGAGTTGTGTGCTCAGTACCCACATCTCTTTGTGTAGAATATTTTTTTGGTTTTTTGAGATGTAAAGACACAATCTGTGGAGAATGTAATGACCCTTATTTTTTCATATATTACTTTAGAATATTGTATGGATTATTTTTAGAGCTATGAGCTAATACATAATGATATTACTATGCCTGGTGATCCCAGAATAAATTTTTGAAATATATTTAATATTTGTAATATTATGAATCTATATTTTTACTAAAAAAGTTGAATGAATTATAAAATAAGGTTAAGATAAGAAATAAGAGGCTACGAATGAGTTTAGAGTGTGGTTTTTACCCAAGGTATGACTTAATCTTGTATCATTTCATATGTTTTAGTTGAGTGAAGTCGCAGGAGATTTAATAAAATAAATAAATTATTTATTTATTTTATTATGTTGACACGATAATCTATTTTTCCTATATAAATAAAAGGTTATGAGGAAATCATAGGTTTTTTTATTTAACCTTTGATACCTATATGACCATTGTAGGAGAGTGTTCTTTTCGGACGACATTGGATCGGGATCGAGGATCATTGCACCATCAAAATTCAAGGATCACGCCATGGGCAATGACATAGATTTTTTCTTCATCAGTGATCAATCCATCATGTGGTAGGAAGTTTTTTTATGTATTTATCCCCATTTATTTATTCCTATTAATAACACAAATCAATCTATTGATGAATTGATTCATGGATCATGTGTATTGCATGTATGGTATAGTAATTATCCAAGATTGGGGATTTATTTGTTGGTTATATTATTTATATTAATTCATCATTATAATAGTAATGAATCAAGTCCATAAAAAATATTTGACGATGTCTTTTACTATTGTTTTTGGTTTTTTCATTTTTCCCCCATTCTATGTTTATTGCAGGTAATCACATTGGCATGTGGTTCGATGAAATACCTGGTATTCAATAATGGAGTGACCGTTCTTCAGTGAAACAGATCGGTAATGTGGGTATGACATGTGATCATGGAAGATATTGAGGTGTGAAGATGATGGGATATGAACAGAGGTATATCTGAATAAAATGGTAGTTCCTGTTCATCATGGTTTAATGGTGCATCTATAGAGAGTGTGTGTAGAAGATTTCTGAATTAATTTGAAGGTCGTAACTCAGTGATCATAGATGGAAAGGGTCGAATGACTTAGAGTTAATTTTTTCTGATTAGGAGTATGGTGGTGATGGTGTAGATGTCAATGCGTGAAGCAGATCTAGGAATCTGTAAAATTCCAAGTTACATTGTGTGTAACCTGGAATTACATGTCATGTGGGACCCCCTATTCGATGCTAGGTTTTTAGCACAGAGAAAAGTATCACATGTATTTTGACCCCTTCCTAGTGTCTCAGCATGTCCCTATTAGGTATAAATACATGGACCCAACCAAATATACATAGACATAGTAAGCCGTATACAGACATAGCTAGGAGTACACAGTCTCGAACACATTGTGTACTCAGACATAGATACTAGCACGGGTTGTGATACATGGGTAAAACCCTATGCTGAAGGGACAAATCATGTACTACTAGTACACGCCATGTAATCCTTAAAAGAAGTCTTGGATTCCTTATCCTCTTTATATTGGAAAAGTTTTGTTAGGGTATGTTCCCTTGATCCATTCCCTGAGGGTTTAGTATGGAGTCACGTCCTATGCATAGGATGGAAATCCCCTCTTAGAAACTCAGTCTTGGATTGAGTTTTGGGAATACCTCCATGATGCTTAGATTAAAATACAATATCATCATCATTACCCAAGTTTGGGTTCTTGGTATCATCATAACCAAAACTATGTGGGCGTCAATCCCTTAATTAATGGGTTAATACAAATTGAATTGTCGGTATACCTCATGGCCTTGGGAGTGATCCCCATATATATATCAGTCTCTTTATACATCCAGCATGTACATCCTATAGAGGGACCCGATGGGTATGACAT
This sequence comes from Viscum album, assembly GCA_963277665.1. NCBI lineage: Eukaryota > Viridiplantae > Streptophyta > Magnoliopsida > Santalales > Viscaceae > Viscum > Viscum album. Next base: position 1,396,520,057 of record OY728121.1, on the reverse strand, counting down.
ATCAGATGGACGCCATCAGTGTTGTCTGACTCGTGGAGTTTGTTCTCCTGAATGAGTGTTATGTGAAACCTTCAAGCAAGAATACTAGGCTGACAATACAGGTGTGTTCTTACTTGAGATTGTGTTTATACTATGAGTATATCTAAATATTATTGTTATATATGTCATTAACATATAACATTGATGGGATGACTATTATTCTTGATGTTATATACCTATTGATTTTGGGGTGTCCTACTGGGTATTGTTATACCCACCATCACGTGGGATTTTCCCACACGTGTCATGTCTTATGTTGACGATTGACCTTTTGATGAAGTCCTAGAGGGACCAGGATTAGGTGGATATTATTAAGAAAGAAAAATCCATGTGTTTTCCTATAATTACATTGGTATTAGTCCTTAACCACTTTATAGGTTGGACTTGTTTTTAGTTTCTTTGTTGTTTGATTTTATTTGTCCCTTTTTCTTTCCATTACTTATTTTCATACTCTGATGGTGGGATTTTAGATGTATTCATGAATTGTTTATAAGATTATTTAAATTTAAACATTTTATGGGATTGTAGGTTTGTTTGTGTGTGTGTGTGTGAAGATACATTAGGCTATGGCCTCCCATGTTTGTGATAATGCCAACTCGGCACTGGCCACTAGCCCCTGGCCTATTGGAGTTGGGCTTAGTGTAGTCACAGCATGGGCCCCATTGGGATGGGTTGTGACATTAATGTTTAATGTTTTGTATTTTCAGGGTGTCTTTCTAGGTTTTTTTATACTCACCCGTGCATGGGATCTTCCCACATGGGTCATGTATTTTGCAGATGATAGGACTTTTGATGGAGCCTTTGGAGGAAAAGGATCAGGTGGAGTATAGTAATTCTAGATAGAACATAGTCAGTTCTAGGAGTTTCATCTTGATAATATTCCCCTATTTACAAGCATGTTAGATTGTTTTTTAGTTTTGGTGGGATTATATTTTTCCCTTTTACTTTTTCATACGTGTTTCATACTTTAATGTGAGATTAGTTGTATGCATACATTTTTTATTGGTTTCATAATTTTTTCAACATTATATTAGTATTTAGATATATGTGCATATGTATAGGCACCTTAGGATAAGGTCTCTCATGTGTTTTATATGACTAAAAATTGATAGTTTCCAACCCATGGCCTATTAGAGGTGGGATTGGGGTGTCACACTTGGCTTGTTATAGGTTAGGCGGGCCCTAGTAGGTTGTTTCGTGTCATGTCCATCTTTACCCAATGCATTAGATGTCCATAACAAACCCAAAAGACTTTGTTTTATAATATAACCATATTTCCTTGGTTTATAAAAGAACCACCCATCACATAATGAAAACCATAGGTATGTGTTTCACAGGATCATAAAACATTCATCATATTATCATATCATAACCCATGGAAAGGATACTAGTTTTATAAACATTTCATAATCAAAATAATAACCATCTAGAGAAAGAATAAATATAGTAACATTGTATTGTATCCCCAATAATTCATAATAAACATCAAATGACGTTTTAATATATGAAAATTCCTTTAAAAGGACACTAGATAATATCTTGCTGAAAATACCCTTTTATTTGAAAACACTAATTTAGAATCTCAAAATTTAAAAAATATTAATAAAAATATATTTTAAAATAAAAAAAGAAACATATAAATTAATATTTAAACCAAATATTATTCATCATGGTGATGAAATTTGTTCATGTGGTGTAATTTAAAACAAAAACTCATTTCATATTTTTGGTAAAAAGTCAAAAGTACCATGTTTGAAAAGTGATAAGAAAAATATTTTTAAAATTACTAAATAAATTAAAATATAGTTAAAATTTAATTTAAATAATATGTTTTAGAATAGTAAAAATATTCTTGAAAACATTTTAAAGAGAATATGGACATAGAAGAAAATATTTCCTACCAAAGGTAAAAACAAGGTCATTTTTCCTTAAAAAATCATTTTGTATCTTGAGTAATTAAATATAGTAAAATGAAAGGAAAAAAAGAAAAAAATATATATATATATATATAAACATAGGATAATAAGAGACATAATACTAGGGAGATACAGACCATATAATTGTATCATCAGAAAATTTAAGCATAAACAGTCCCTGAAGAAATGAGATTATTAAAAAAAACCCTTACCTCAATTCTGTATTTCTTCATAAGTGATGTAACCTCATATATAATAAATTTAAATTTATTATTGTTATATATCATAATAATAATAATAATACTGATAATATCATACATGGTTTACTTATAACATATTATCACCCATTCCTTAATAATCTTCCATTATCATCATCACTTCAGGTGTAAACGGTTTCATCTTTTTTATATGTTTTAGTTTATAAATTATGGTCCTTGAACATTGATATTGGTTCCTTAATCTAAATAATGTTAATAATGATATCACACACACACATATATATAATATATATATATATATATATAATGATAAAAATTCATATAAAGTGGTGTTACATCATTAAATAGAGATGATAGTCTGTACGTATGCGCAAGTGATGTTTCCATTTTTTTAATGGATGGAACGAAATAAAGGTAAATATTAAATCAAATATATATAATAATTATTAAAAAATAAATATAATATAAAAACATTAAATATATCATAATAACCGATCATGGATTACGGTGGTGGAAAATGAGTCGTAATGTTATATAGATGTGGTGGTCCATGTGTGTGCATGAGCGATGCTTTCATCTCCAATTTGATTGAGAATAGGTTGTAAATTGGTGTGCCATCATGAAATATCAGTTTATTAATGATACTAAAATCATAATATTTTTATGGATATAATATTTTTATAGCAAGTATAAGAAGAAATAAAATTGAAAGAGATTGGTTAAGATCTATGCCTCTTCTTTGAGAGACCTCCTTTGGATTACTCATTAATCCTTAAAGGATTGGTCTTAGGAGAATACTATAAGATCTAGTATGAAGAGAATGATTCTAGGAAGGTTTTTGAGTAGGAATTTTCTAATATTTAAGCATCAGATGGTGTGAATAAGGGAGGATAATGGATGACCTTTTATAAGTGAGAGGAGGGAAAAACATGGAATTTCTTAAAATATTTCAATGATTTAAAATCACTTTCCCGGGAAAGTGGATCCAAATGGAAAAGAATAAATAATTCAGATAATATAAGGTTTATATATCTTCAAAAAAATTATAATTTGACAGTTTTTGGTAGAAATAAAACCCTTATATCATGGTTTAACCACCCCCCACCCCTCCCCCGACAAACCAGTTTTAACCTTAACCATGGTAATAAAAGTTTACTATTTTTACTATTCACTAAGGGAAAAAATTAAGTTGAACCTATTATATTATATTAATTATGATTATTCGAAATATTTAATTCATTTTACAAGTTTAAATTTCTATAAGTTTTATAATTTAATTTTAATTTAGCATGCAAATGTAATGAAAACGCATTTTTTAAAAATAAATTTTTAAGCGTAAAACTTAATTTACTTTCATTCCTTGACTTGTAAAAAACATAAAATTAATGTTAAAAATATTATATATAATATATAATCTATAAATTTCATTGAAAACATTAATCAATAGTGATTAAATTTATTTATAATGATTAAAATACATTAGGTGCATAAAAACATTTTTTTCTATAGAAATGTGTTTTTAAGCCCAAAAATTAACTTAAAAAATAAAGTATAATTATGATTACTATTTAATTAATTATATTATTTCTAATAAAATTATAATTAGTTTAATTTAATAAAAAATTAAAAATATTATGGGATATTTACTATAAAATAAATGGTATTTTTTACAGAAATCATTATTTTTCACTATTCACTACAAAATAAATCTCTTTGGAAAAATCCTAAAAATTAACCATAAGATAATATTGACATGATGATATTAAAAATGAAATTAATTTCATAAAATAAAATTTCAAATGTTTTTATAATTTAATTATAATTTTTTGATGCAAGAAAACAATAAAACTATTTTTCAAGAAAATATATTTTTGAAGCATAAAATGACTTTACTACAAAATTGAGTACTTATTTATTATGAATTAATAAATAAATTTTCATTAATAAAAACCTTAATGAATATTTTATATTAAGTTTTTATTAATATTCATACCTTATAATTTAATGGCTAGTTATAACAGTTTATTATATCATGATTCATCTGGACTCGAGGTTTCATGTAAGACAAGTTATTAAAAAGTTTTAGTTTTATTTAAAAGGAAATACATATAAAATATTGGGGGGTTACATTATCCTTACCCCTACCCCAATGAATTTTATCCTTAAAATTCTATCACACTAGTTAAAAATTAGAATATAAATTCTTCATCACATCATCAGGTTCCCATGTAGCTTTTTCAAATTTTTGATTCCTATAAAGGAATTTAACCACGCGAGTAGTCTTGTTCTATAGAATATTATTTCTATAATACTAGTTATTATTGATTTTTATTCATAGAAAAGATCATGACCCATTTTTATAACCTTTGAGTTTAGTTCATGTGAAGGATTAGATATGTACTTCATCGGGAGATATACATGGAACACATCATGAACATGAGAGAGGTTTGGTGAAAGTACCAAGAGATAAGTTATAGTCCCTACTCAGTCAATAATATCAAAAGGAACAATATACCTAGGGCTCAACATTCCCTTATTTCTGAATCACATAACCTTATTCCTAAGGGAAATTCCCAGTAAAAATTCTCACCAACTTTGAATTCTAGATCTCACTAATGATTTTTATCATAACTATTATCTCTATTCTGAGTTTCCGTAATGTGATGATGAAGGTATTTAACCCTCTATTCCATTTCCTCAGCTATCTCAAGTCTCAATAGATTTATTTCTCCAGATTCATCCTAGTGTGTCATAGTTCTACACTTATTTTTATAGAGGTATTCAAAATAATCCATTTAAATACTTGATTCAAATTTATTATTGTAAGAAAAATTGACTAGAGGAAGGTTTTGATCCTAACCACCCTTGAAATATAGAGAATTAGATCTCAATATATCCTCCAGGGTTTTGGATAATCCTATCAGACCGTCCATTTATATGATGATGATAAGAAGTACTAAAACACAACTCTGTATCTAGATATTATTGAAGAATACTCTAAAACTTTTAGGTAAACCTCGTATCTTAATCATATACAATAGAATGTGGTTCCCCATGTAACATTACCCCTTCTTTAATGAATATCCTAGAAATCCTCCCATGATATAAATATTATTTAATAGCAATGAAGTGTGTTGAATTTATAAGGTTATTGACTACAACCCAAATATCATTATGACCTTTGGATGTTTTGGGGAATCCAATGAATAAATCCATGGAGATGATTTTCCATTTCTATTCAAGTATTGATAATTTTTTTAACTTCCCATTAAAAGTTTTTCTATCAGTCTTAACTTTCTAACATACTAAGAACCAAGATACATACTCTTTAATATCACTCTTCATGTTTTCCCACAAGAAATACTCTTTCTAATTTTTATACATCTTCATACTTCCAGGAAAAATAGTAAATAATGATCTATAAGATTCTTCCAATAGTTCCTTCTTCAAGCCTAATATTGATAGGACACATACTCAGTTCCAAATCCTTATCATTATATCCCAATCAAGGTTGAACTCAGGAACATTTCTCGCCTTCTTTTGTAGATTAAAATCCTCTTTTATACCTATTTAATATTTACATGGGTATATGTTTAAACAATAATTTCATAAAGATATAATTTCTCCCATTCCTTTAATATTTCAAGGACCATCCTTTGAAGATACATAAATATTGGATCTTGTTTATCCTTCTAATATATAAGCTAGCATGATCCTTCCAACTCAAATCATCATCCACCTTGTTTACTTTCCCAAGGTGGTAGTGTATTGATAAGTCATAACCTCTAATCAACTCTAACAATCTTCTTTGGTTCAAATTCAACTCTTTATAGGAAAATATAAACTTTAAAATTTTATGAACTATATATATGTCACACATTTCTCCATAAAAATAATTTCTCTAGATACTTAATGAAAAGATTGCTACAATTAAATCCAATTCATGAGCTAGGTAATTTTTCTCATGAAAATTAAATTGGAGTGAGGAAAAATCTATCACCATATAATTATATATATGAACTCACCCAAGATCCTTTTTCAATGCATCACTATAAATCAGAAACCCTTCTCCACTATAGGGTAGTGTGAGCACAGGTTCAATGAACATCATTTTCTTTATTTACTTGAAATTTTCTTCACATTAATCATTACATAGGAACTTAACACCCTTATAAGTTAAATTAGTGATTGGATTAGATAGGAATGATAAATCCTTCCAAAAGAATAAATAATATCCATCCAATACAAGGAAAATATTCATTTCAATCCCATTGGTTGTTATGGGACAATTTTTAATAACTTTTGTCTCTGATGGATCCACTAATATACCCTATCTTAAGATTATATAACCCAAAAATTAACCTTTCTATAGAAACAATTCAAACTTGATAAATTTTTCATACAAATTATACTTTTGTAGGGTCTTCAGTAAAATCCTCAAGCAATCTCCATACTCTTCCTTTATTTTATAATATAAAAGAATATCATTTATAAATACTACCACAAACTGATCAAGGTAATATCTAAATACACTATTCATTAAATCCATAAATAAATTAGGGGCATCAGTTAGACCAAATGGAATCCCTATAAATTCATAGTGTCTATACCTTGAATGAAAATCTATATTGTGTATGAATTCACTTTTTATCCTCAACCGATAGTATCCATATCAAATATCAATCTTGGAAAAAATATTAAGCTCTTAATAATTGATAAAAAATCATCAATATAGTACAAAGTATACTTATTCTTGATTATGATATTGTTAAGTTATCAATAATCAATTAAAAGTCACATTGATACACCTTTCTTCTTAAAAGTAAAAGTGTTCCCCATGGTGATGCACTCAGATAAATTAATACCTTATCAAGGTTCTCCTAGAATTTCTTCTTCAATTCATATAACTCAATTAGGTTCATTTTATATGGAGTCTTTGAAATAGGTGTATCATTAGGTATGAGTTCTATTAAAAACTCAACTTCATGATTTGGATAAATATTAGGAAAATCTTTTTTAAATACATCAATAAAATTACATACAATAAGCATATCATCAATTTTGAGATTCACCCCAACCATTTGAGATAAATACCCACTTTGAATGGGAATAGTGAACCATGAAACGGATGTAATTTCCACTATAAGTTCACACTTATCATCACCCTGATATACAATAAAACATTGGTTTGGAATATTAAATGTGAAATCCCTTACTATTTAATTGATATGGACTTTATATAAAGAAATCCAATCCATACCCAAAATCATATCAAATTTAACTAGTGGTGGAATAGCATTATTTACAGGAATCACATTCCCGCAAACTTCAATTGTGGAAGATTCATAGTCTTGATATATGATCATCATAACATTAATATTTTTTACTTATAATTTAACATCTAATAATTGTGAATATAAATAAACATTACTTGATACTTTTAATGAATTTGTATGACTAATATCAAATATGATACTTCAATATTTGAGCATACCTATCACCACCTCAACTTCATTGTTCCATCTTCAAACCCTTACTAAAACCAAAATAGTTACCATGACGATAAGGAATCATTAATTATATTGATTAATCTTGAAAAATCGTACAAATAATGTCTAAATATTGATACTTTATTTTCAATCTATGACATATTTGGTTTAACCTTGGTCATCCATGGTCATTATGTATTTAAATTCTTTATAATGCGTCTTAAATAAAATGTGAATTAACCTAAGAATATCCCCTAATATTTTAAAACTAGGTGCATAGTAAGGTCACATTAATCATGTAATAGAATTATGGTCAAGATATACTCAGACAACTCTTTTCGGGTTATAACCCCTAGATGCATCTGTGTTAAAACTGCATCCACTTATAGTATCCAGATAGGGACGTATATTTTCTTAGGGAAACCACACTGAATTCTTTACTATAACTTGGGATGTTCTACTATACTTAGTCTTATCCTAAGGTCTCTCACTAATTTTTCTTGATCCAAGATTCCAAAAGTTTCTAAACCTTTCCTATGATACCAACTATATTGACCCATACTTTTCATACATAAGTATTACATTATTTTAGATTAATATTCAATAAATTTCACAATAATACATGCCTAGGGATCGTATAGGTTTAGTTTATTTAGAAATATGGATACATAAACAACTGGTAAATAAAAGATATACATCATTTATAATTAATTTCTTCACAACTAGAACCCTTCTTAGACAAATTATACTTAGAAACTTTATTCATAACATGTGGGAGGAAAAAAAGGCGAGCTCAAATGCTCAGTAAGTTTAAACATAAGAGATATAAATCAATGAACATAATTGAGCATAAGGTAATTGTACGGGTATGATAACATGATCAATACTTAAAATAATCATACCTAATCAGTTAAATATATTTAATCATGAAACAATGCATAAGGTTTTTTCAAAAAAATTACATAATACATAAGAGTGTGGAATCATCAATAATCAATCATGATCCATGAAAACATGTCATAATCATAATACATAAGTTTTTGGAATGCACATAAACATATAAAATCATTTCCTTATTTAATAATAACTACCAAGACTATCATAATGGATTGAGTTTGCTCCATATTCCATCATTTCCTTAGTCATGGTTCACACCCAAGACTATCTTATAGAAAAAATTCCCTTACTATAATGGGTTAACTACCTATTATATTACTTATTATCTCATAAGATATATACATTAACCTAATGAAATTTAAGGATATAATAGACCAATCCCACCTTGGTTTAAAACATAACCACTTGTCCTTGATGTATAACAAAAACACACATAATATAATTAAAACCATACATATGTGTGCCACAAGATCAAAAAACATTCATCATATCATCATATCATAACCAATGTAAAATATAAAGGTTTAACAAACATTTCATAATCAAATTAATAAACCATAAAAATAAATAGTAAACTATCCCAAAAGAAATGATATTGTAACATAAACCCTTACCTTAAGTATGTCTAGATTTGTATGAATTATACCCTCCCATATAATAAATTTAAATTTGTTATAATTATATACCAGAACCATAATCATTCCTATAATAACATATATTATTTAATTTTTACAAATTATTACCCATTCATTTACAACATTTCATTATCATTATCATTTTAGGTTGTTAACTAATTCGTTTTTCATGTATGTTTGGGTTCAACGGTTATGTTACTTCCACTTTGATCATGGTTCATTAATTTATAGAATTTAAATAATGATATAAATATAATATATATATATATATATATATAAACATTAATATAAATCATTTATGAATAATTAATTACAACACTACATGGAGAAGGTAGTTCATACATATGCACGAGTGATATTTTTGTTTTTTGATTGATGTAAAGAAAGAAGCATAAATATCAATTAAAATTTCTAGAATAATTATTATAACATAAATATAATATAAAAATATTAAATCTATCACAATAACCATCCATTAATTATGGTGGTTTAAAATTAATTGTATTACTACGTGGAGGTGGTAATCCACACATACACACGAGCAATACTTTCATCTCCAATTTGATTGATAATATGCGGTAAATGATTTTTCCATTAACATAATTAAATATTAGTATATTTATGATAATTTATTAATCATGTTTTTATGGATAAAACATGTTTATGTTATGTATAATAATAAATAAAATTAGAATAACTTGGTTAAGATCTATACCTCTTCTTTGAGATACCTCCTTTGGATTACTCCTTAAGCCTTGAATGATTGGTCTTAGGAGAATAAAATAAGATATAAGGTGAAGTTAAGTATTATAGGAAGTTTTTGGTGATGTTATTTTCTAATCTAGAATCCTAAAATGGTGATAATTAGTGAGGAGAAGTGGTTCCCTTTTATAAGTGAGGGGAGCAACCCACATGAAATTTCTTAAAAGTTTTCAATGATTTAAGGTCACTTTCATGGGAAAGAGGATCAAAATGGACAAGAATTATAAATTAGGACATTATAAGGTTTAAATAGATTCAAAAAATAATAATTAAATATTTTTTGGTAGCAACCATACCATTATCTCAAGGTTTAACCCTCGAAAAACTTGTTTTAACCTTCACTATGGTAACAAACTTTTGTTGGTTTTACTATTCACTGTGACCAAAAAATTAATTTAAACCCATTATATTATATTAATTATGATTATTAAAAATATGGAATCCATTTTAAAACATTAAATATCTATAATTGGTATAATTTAATTTTAAAAAACTTTCAAACCGTAATTAAAACTCATTTTCAAAAAATAAATTTTTACGTATAAAACTAAATTTACTTTCATTCCATGCCTTATAAAAACCATAAAATTAATTTAAAAAATTTATATTTAATATATAATATATAAATTTCATTAAAACAATTAATAAATAGATATTAAATTAATTTATTAATATAAAAGTACATTGCATGCATGAAAACAGTTTTTTTAACGCGTTTTTAAGCCCAAAAATTAACTTATACCTAAATCAAGTATAATGATTATTATTATGTAATTAATTATATTAATTTTAAATAGAGTATAATTGGGTTTATTTAATATAAAATTAAAATTTTATATTTATATTTAATTGGAAAGAAATGTGATTTTTACAAAAAACATTATTTTTCACTATTCATTGAAAAATGGATCTTTTTAGAAAAATCCTAAAAATTCACCATAAGATAACATTGAAATGATTATTTTCAAAATTATAATAATTTAATCAAATAAAATTTATATAAAAAGGTATAAATAATTATAAATTTCACATGAAAATTAATAAAAACTATTTTTGAATAAAATATATTTTGAAGCATAAAATGACTTTACTAAAAATTGAATAATTATTTATTATGAATAGGTCGATACATTTGAATTAATAAAATATTTTATACATATTTTTTATAAATTGGTTACTAATATTCATATCGTCCCATTTAACAGCAAGGAAATAATGGTTTACTATATCACGATTTATATATACTCAACGTTGTGTGTAATGCAAACTATTCAATACATCAAGTTTAATTTTAAACGAAATACATATAAAATCATGGGGTGTTACATTATAACCCATATAAAATTAATATTTCCTTATAAATTACATCATTTTGTTATAAAAAATGAGGATATCTCTCCTTCATCATTTCCTTGGGTTTCTATATATCTTCCTCAAATTTTAGATTCCTCTATAGAACTTTCACCGGGTGAGTAGTCTGGTTCTATAGAAAGTTATCTCAATTATCTAATATTTATACCAATTTATCTTCATCAGAAATATCATTATCCAGTGGTATAACCTATTAGTTAATTACATGTAAAGGATAAAGTGATTAATTCCTCAATAGATAGAATGCATCATGAACTTGAGAGAGGTTTGGTTGAAGTTACAAGAAATAAGATACAATCGCTATTATATTAAAAAACTTGAAAGGAAATATATTCCTAGGGATCTGATTTAAATTATTTATAAATCTCATAACCTTCTTCCATGGATAAATTCATATGAAAAACTTTTCAAAAACATTGAATTCTAGATCCCATAGATGATTGTCAACCAAAATATTATATCTATTATGAGATGCCTTGATTTACTGTTCAATAGATCTAACATTATCTTACATTTACTCATCTATCTCAGGTAGCAATATATTAATTTCTCTAAATTCATCCCATTATTTCATAGTTCTATATTTATTTCCATAGAGGTCTTTATACGGTGTCATCTAAATGTTCGAGTGAAGTCTATTTTTGTAAGAAAACACAACTAGAGGGAGTTATTGATCCCAAACACCTTTAAAATCCATATAATAGGATCTAAACATATCCTATAAGGTTTAAATGTTTATCTTAGACTATAAATATGTATTAGGATGATAATAAGTACTAAAACACAACTCTGTATCGAGAGCTTGCTAAAGGATTCTCCAGAACTTTGAGGTAACATATCCAACTAGATACAATAGAATGTGTTACCCCATTAAAAATTAAAACTTCCTTTATTTATATCTAGGGAAGATGATAAAGTGGGAAATATTATCTAATGTAAATGAAGTGTGCTTAATTTTTTATGTGATAAACTATAAACCAAATAGCATTATGTTCTTTAGATATTTTAGAGAGTCTAACTTTGAAATCTACAGTGATGTTTTCTCTTTTCTGTTCTATTGTTGGTAATTTTTGTAACATCCCCTTATAATTTTGTCCCTCAGTATTAACTTTATGACTTACCAATCATAGAGGTACATACTCCATAATAACACTCTTCATGTTTTCACACCATAAATACTATTTCAGATCTCTATATATCTTTATACTTCTAGGATGAATAGAGAATGATGAGCTATGATATTATCACAATAATTCCATCTTTAAGTATGGTATAGAAGGGAAACATACTCGGATCATGAACCTTGTAATTCCATCATAATCATGGTTTAACCCAAGAATATTTCTCACCTTCTTTCTCATCTCTACATCCTTTTTTATGCCTCTTAAATCTTTCTATGGATAGATGGTGGAATAATAATTTGAGAAAGATAATATTTATCCCTTAAATTAAATATTTCAAGGACCATCCTTTATAAATATATAAATATTAGATATTTTATAATATTCATCTTGGATAATCTATCATGATCCTTTCAATTCAAAGTATCATCCACCAGGTTCAGTGTCCCAAGGTGGTAGTGTATTGAAAAGTTGTAGTCTTTAATAAACTTCAACCATATTCTTTGGTTCATATTCAACTCTTTCTGAGTGAATATATACTTTAAAATTGTATGATCATTATATATGTCACACCTTTATCTATAAAGATAATACTTCTAGATATTTAATATAAAGATTACCACTTCTAACTCCAAATCACGTGTCGGGTAATTTTTCTCATAAACCTTCAATTGGCATGCGGCATAAGATATCACCATATCATTTTGCATAAGAACATAACCTAGACCCTTTTTTGATGCATCATTTTAAATTAAAAACCCTTATCCACTATACGGTAGTGTAATAAAATGGTGCACTAACCAGCCTTCTCTTTATTTACTTGAAATTTTCATAACATTCATTAGTTAAGAGGAACTTAACTCCCTTTTGAGTTAACTTGGTGAGTGGATAGTATATCTGTGAGAAATATTTCCCAAATCATAGAAAATATGAATTAAATCCAACAAAACTAATAATTTCAGTCACAATGGTTGGTCTAGCCAAATATTTAATAACTTATACCTTTGATGGATCCATTAATATACCCTCTCTTGAGATTATGTAACCTAAAAAATGAAACTTTATATAGCCTAAATTCAATCTTGAAAAAAAATTCATGAAAATTATTCTTCCTTAATGTCTTCAATACAATCCTAATGTGATATTAATTATACTCCTTACTCTTGGAATATATAATAATTTATTCTATAAAGACTTCCACAAACTAATCATAGTAATATATAAAGAATATATTCACCAAATCCATGAATCTAGAGTGGGAATTAGTAAGTCCAAATGAAATCACTATAAATTCATAGTGTTTATACCTCAAATGGAAGGTTTTATTGGGAATGTCTTCAATTTTGACCCTCTGTTGATAGAATACAGATTGAATATAAATCTTGTAAAAATATTTACCTCCATATAATTAATCAAAAATATCTTCAATATGGGACACAGGATAATTGTTATTTATTTTGTTCTTGTTAAGTTCCCTACAATCAGTTCAAAGTCGCATTGATCCATATTTCTTCTTAACAAAAAGTACATGTGTTCCCCATGGTGATGCGCTTGTATGAATGAATCCATTATTAATATTCTATTGGAATTTTTTCTTAAATTCCTATAACTCGGTTAGGGAAATTATATATAGAGTCTTTGAAATAGGTGTAGAACTATGTATCAATTATATTGAAACTCAACTTCATGATTTTGAGTAAGACCAGATAACTCTTCTAAAACTACATCAACAAACTCTTTTAAAATATATATATATCATTGATGTTGAGTTTCTCTTAAACCATATGATATGAATAACAACTTTTAAAAGGAATAAATACCCATGAAATCGATGTGATTTTCATTAGAAGTTTACATTTATCCTCAAAATGGTAGAAAATCATAGGTTGGTTTGGAATATCAAATGCAAATTCCCACCCTCATCAATTTGTATGGAATTTATATAAAGAAATATAAGCCAAGAAAAAATCACAAAAATTTAAATAAATGTAGAATAATAAGACTTTAAGGAAGTACATTACCACAAACTTTAATTATATAAGATTCATATACTAGAGATATGTTCATGGTAACATTATGATTTTTTACTACTAACATAACATTTAATCATTGATGACATGAATAAACATTCATTGATACTTTTCATAAATTCATATGACTAAGATCTTATAATATAGTTCAATATTTGAGCATACTTGTCACCACTTAAACTTCATTGTTTTATCATTAATCCATTATTAAAAATAAAATGGTTAGTATGACCATCAAGAATTTTTAATCAGAGTAATTAATCATGAAAAATCACACATAGTGTTTCTAAATATTGACACATTCTTTTTAATATATGACACATTAGGTTTAACCAAGGTCATCTATGGTCATTATCTATTAAAATAATTTATAGTGTATCTTAAGAAAAATGTGAATTTAACTAATACTATCCCCTGAGAGTGTCAAACTAGGTGCGTAGTAAGGGCACATTCACTATTAGCTAGAATGATGGTTGAGATATACTCAACCAACTATTTTCGGTGTTATCACCCCTAGATTTATCTATGACAAAACCACGTCCACTTTTTGTATCTAGAAAATGATGTATTTTCTTAGGGAAACCAAACTCGTTTATTTTACATAACATAGGATGTTATCCTATACTTGGGATTATCCAAAGGGTTCTCACTAAATATTCATTATCCCAGATTCCAAAAGTTAATAAAACTTACCGTTGATACCCAATATATAAACCCATACATTTCATACATAAATATTACATTATTTTAGAATAATATTCAATACATTTCACAATAATACATAGATGAGGTCTTCAAAGGTTTAGTGTATTTAAATACAAGGATGTGTAAAAAACTAGTACATAAAATATCTACATTATTTACAATTAAGTTATTCTCAACTATCACCCATATTAGATATATAATACCTAAAAATTGTCTTCACAACCTATAAAATGGAAACATAATAAAGTGTGATCTCAAATGATCAGTAAGGTTAAACATAATAGTTATCAAAAAATTATCATAAGTGAGCATAAGATAAGAAAAATGGAATGAGAACATGATCAAGAGATAAAATAATAATACCTTATCATTAAACTATCTTTAATCATGAACTATGTCATAAGGTTCTGTTGAAAAAAATGACACGATACATAAGAGTGTGGAATCATCAATAATCAATCATGATCCCGGGAAACATATCATAATCATAATAAAAAATTTTGTGGCATGAACATAATTATAGAAAATCATTTCATTAGACATGAATCACTTACAAGACTATTATAGTGGATTTTTTCACTCCTCAATCAATCATTTCCCTATTAATGGTTCACTCCCAAGACAATCTTATTAAAAAAATTCCCTTATATAACCGGGTTCACTCCCCATTCTAGTCCTTATTATATCATGAGATATATTTATTTACCGAATGAATTAGAGAGATATAATGGACCCACATGACCTTGGTTTATAATATAACTTCCCATAATTGGTTTATAATAGAACCACCCATCACATAATGAAAAATATACATATTTTTGGCACAATATCATAAAAAAAATTCATGTCATAATATTATAACCCATGGAAAGGATACGGATTTCATAAACATTTCATAATAAAAATCATAAACTATCCACAGAAAGAATAAATATGGTAACATTGAATAATATCCCTAGTAAATCATAAGAAACATCTAAGGATTTTTTTAGATGAAAATTCATTAAAAATATCACTAGAAATTTTCATGAGGAAAACACTCTTTTATTTGAAAACAATTATTTAGAATCTAAAATTTTCCAAAACAAAAAAAATATTTTATTTAAAAATAAAAATTGAAACTTATAAATTAATATTTAAATAAAATATTATTCATAATAGTGATGAAATTAATTCATGTGGTGTACGTTAAAACAAAAATCCATTTCACATTTTCAGTAAAAATTCAAAAGTACCATATTTAGAAAATGATAAGAATTTTTTTTTAAACTTGGTAAAGGAAGTAAAATATAGTTGAAATTGAAATTAAATAATATTTTTATAATATTAAAAACATTATTGAAAACTTTTTAATGAAAATATGTACATGGAATAAAATATTGACGGTCGAAGGGAAAAACAAGGTTAGTTTTTCTTAAAATTGTTCATTCGGTCTCTTGAGTGCTTAATGAGAAAAAAATGAAAGTAAAAAAATAAATCTTCATAAATAAACATAATATAATAATAGAAATAATATTTTGGATATGTATATCATACAATTTTATCGTTGGAAAATTTAAACAGAAGCAATCCTAGTTGAAATGAGATTATAACATAAAACTCTTACCTCAAGTCTGTTTTTCTTCATAAGCAATCGAACCACATATACAGTAAAATTAAATTTATTTTAATTACATAACAGAAAAATAATAATACCTATAATACCTTACATGGTTTAATTATAAAATATTATCACTTGTTCATTAACAATATTTCATTTTCATCGTTATTTCGAGTGTTAACTGCTTCATTTTTCATGTATGTTTTGGTTTAGTGGTTATGGTCCTTGAAAATTGATCATGGTTAATTAATTTATAGAATAAGTATCGTATATATATATTATAAATATTTATAACCATTCATAGAAATTGGTTATGAAAAATAAATTTCATTACTATGTGGATACGGTAGTCCGTACGTATGCATGAGTGAGGTTTCCATTTTTGATGAATGGAATAAAATAAAGGTAAAAATCAATTCACCATTATATAATAATTATTATAAAATAAATATCTTATAAAATTATTAATTATATAATAATAACCAACCATTAATTATGGTGGTGGATAATGAATTGGATCGCTACGTGGAGACAATAGTCCACACCTATGCATGAGTAATACATTCATCTTATATTTGATTGAGATGAGGCGGTAAATTATTATGCTATCACCATAATTAAATATAAATATATTTATGATATTTTTTTATAGATACAAATTTTTTAGTGGAAGTAGAAGAATAAATAAAATTGAAAGATCTTATTTAAGATCTATACCACTTCTTTGAGATACCTCCTTTGGATTACTCTTTAAGCCTTGAAGGATTGGTATTAGAAGAAGGTCAAAAGATGTGGGATTAATGGAAGTATTCAATTAATGTTTTGTGTGTGTATTATACAAGATATAATTATGAAATGGTATGAATAATGCAAGATAATAGGTTCCCTTTTATAATTGAGGGGAGGGACACACCAGGAATTTCTTAAACTATTTCAATGACTTAAGGTCGCTTTCATGTGAAAGTGGATCCAATTAGAAAGTGACTAAAAATTAGGATAATACAAGGTTGAATGATATTCAAACAATAATAATTTTACAGGTTTTTGGGGAAATACTTCCCTTATCTCACGATTTAACCACCACCACCCCCCCCCTTGGTAAACCTGTTTTAACATTAATCGTGGTAACAAAATTTTACTATTTTTACTATTCATTGCGACCAAAAAATTAAGTTAAGCCTATTATATTATATTAATTATTATGATTCCAAATATTTAATCTAGTTTCAATTTATATAAGTGGTATAATTTAATTTTAATTAAATGTGTAAACCATAATGAAAACCTATTTTCGAAAAATGATTTTTTAAGCATAAAACTTAATTTACTTCCATTCCTTTCATTTAAAAAACAATCATATGAATGTGAAAATATTATATTCATTATATAATATAAAGATTCCATTAAAACCATCAATAAATATATATTAAATTTAATTATTAAGATAAAAACACATTATGATCATAAAAACACATTACGAGCATAGAAATAATTTTTTAGAAAAATGCTTTTTAAGCCGAAAAATTAACTTATACAAAAAAATAAAGTATAATTATTATTACTATGTAATTAATTATATTATTTATAATTAAATGATTATTTAGTTAATTTTATATCAAATTCAAAAACATAATGTAATATTTACTTTAAATTAAATGATATTTTTTATATAAATCAGTATTTTTCACTATTCACTGAAAAATAACTATTTTTTGAAAAATCCCAATAATTTAACCTAATATAATATTTACATACTAATTTTAAAAATTATATCCATTTAATCAAATAAAATTTCAAAAAAAATAATTGAAATTAATTATAAATTTCACATTTAAAAATTTGATAAAAAACATTTCTTGAAGAAAATATATTTTGGAATCATAAAGTGACTTTACTAAAAATTTCGTACTAATTTATTATAGATTAAGAAATAAATTTTCGTTAATAAAAACCTTATAAAATTTTTTCATGAAGTGTTTATTATAATTCATATATACTAATTTAACTTCTATGTTATAATGGTTTACTATATCGCAGTTTGTATAAACTCGGTGTTGCGTGTAAGGAAAGCTATAAAATTCTTAAAATTTAATTTCAAATGAAATAATTATAAAATATTGGGGTGTTAACATAAAATATATTTAATAGTTACCTATCATCCCCAAACTTATGGGAAGTTCTAAAGAATTATTTTGACACTAGAATAAATATTGAGATCATGTTCTCTTGACATTCAAGAAGCATGGTATCAGTATCCACCTCTAGTAGAATTTACATATAATAACGATTTACATTAGAGAATCCAAATGGTGTAATATTACATATTTTATGGGAAGATATTTCATACTCAAACTTGGAAGGAAGATGTTGGAGAAAGGATTTTAGTATTACCAGAAATTGTGTATGAGAAAACTATGAAAGAATTGACTATCTAGGATCATATCGAAGCAGATCAAAGTATAAAAAAGATCTATGTTGATAATATAAGGAAAGACTTGGAATTTCAAGTGGTTCTAATGTATTACTAAAGGTATATAGATTTATATTAATTTTAATATTTGGTAAAAAGTGTAAGTTAAGCCCTAGGTAAATTAGGGCTATTAGAATTCTAGAGAAAATTTGAGTTAAAGCTTATCAATTAGCTATGCCACCAAACCATTATAAAGTACATGTCGTCTTCCATGTTTCATTATTGAGGAAATACATGTGAGATTAAATAAATATACTCACATCTAATGGAATAGTTTCATAACTTGACTTGTCTTATAATGAATATATTTTTTATATTCTTGACACTAGAGAGCAAGTGTTATAGAATTGGACAACTCGGTAGATGAAAGACCTTTAGAGAAATCAAAAACTAGTAGAGGAACCAAGGGATCCTATAGAATCTATGAGGAATGAATACCCATAGTTTTTTATTAACTAAAATGTATCTAATTTTGATGATGAAATTATTTAGTTTTGGAGAATGTAATACCTGAGATCCTATTATAGAAAGCAAACACTACATCCCCAAACTATTACATAATGCACACACTAAAGAGCCTTTATTCATGAATTTATTTAAAAATTAAATTTTAATATGAATTTATCCAAATTAAGTTTATTTTTTTATTTATAATGTAAATATTATCTTAAGATGAATTTTTAGGATTTTTCTAAAATAGTTGATTTTTAGGTGAATCATGAAAAATACAATTTTTATAAAAACTCTAAGTTTTATGAATTTATTATTATATGAGAAAGAAATATAAATTTATAAAACCCTTTAATTAATAAAATATTTTTTTGAGGAGTAAAACTAGTCATTTTTAAATGCTATTCTAAATTTATAAAAACTATATTTAACATTTTATAAATATAAGTAATATTTTCCAATAAAAGAAACTCTTTTTGGATTTTTATTAAAAAATATTTTAGTGAAATTTAGTTTTGGGTTGATTTTAAATTAAAATAAATTTTTTTTTATAATAAACTAATTTATATAATTAAAATCAAATACATCGGTAATTTTATCCAACATATAAATTTTAATCGTAAAAATACACTTTTTCTAAAAATAGATTTTTTTTAAATTTTATGCGCTAATATTAAAATTGATTTTTCCTAAATTTTGAAATTTTATCTGATAAAATGGATTTCATATTTGGAATCATTACATCCAAATTCTTTAATGAAGTCAATTTCTATTTTTAGGCATTAAAAGTAAATTACCTTTTAAAAACTAGTTACTAAAATAAAACCAAAAAATGTAGAAGTGAAAATTCTAAGAGTAAAGAACATCAAAACATGTTAAAAACATGTGTTAAAATTAATTTTTGAGGGATTATATATCCTATAACATCCACTAATCATTTATTTTTCTTTTTTAGATCCACTTGACATGTGAAATATGTTCCCTCTTTATGTTAAGTTGAAATATTTACAAAAAATGTCATTCTCACCACTTATAAAATGGGTCTCTCACCACCCCTTACATACCTCTAAAAATTTAGTTTCTTCTTGAAATTATATTATTAGTCCTTCAAATATAATCCTAATTCCCCCAAATAATTTTTTCACAACATTTTTTCTATTTCACCCACTTAATTACTTTTCACAATAGATTTTCCTAAGCCTCCCCCCTCCAAAAAGTCCTCTAAGGGAAAGCCTAAGTCCGTGACGTGAGTACTAATTTTCCCAAATTTATTTTATATTCTATATTAATTTCAAAAATATATTTTTAATATTACTATATAATTAAATCATTATTTTTTATACTAAATGTTATTATACTAAGGGAATAACTATTAACCAGATTTCCCCTTTTTCTTTATTGAAAAAAATGAGATTTGTCTAGGTGTATGGACTACCGCCTCCACGAAGTGTCAAATTTCATTTTCCTTAACCACATAAAATGGATAGTACCAATATTTAATTTAATAAATAAGTACTATATTTATAACATATTTTAGATTCTGAAATGATAAAAACTATTATAAATTTGTCTCATTCTATGGAAAATGAAATCATCAACTATGAATATATGCAGACCACCACCTCTATGGAACGATTGATTTGTGTTTTCTATATTTTCGTCAACTATTTTAGTGGTTGGTCATGAGAATGATTATAATGGTTAAATATAATTTTTATCAAATTATTAAGGTTCTGTAATGATAATTTTTCTACTTATTAATAATGTGATCAATAAAGAATTATGGTAAGTTCAACCATCCAAAAGAGAATTCTATGAGAAAAAAAATGATTTATTCGTACTATATAATAAATTTATATAGGTTATATAGTTCTTCTAATTCTTTAAAATTATGATATATCACAAAAATAAATACTAAATAAGGTCATTATGATTCCTATATGATGATATTAAAACTAAATCACTTCATAATCATCTATTAATTATATTGTGTTATTTTTTGGGTCGGTTTAACCACCTACTTATACGATTATATAAGTTTATATCATGGATGAATATGATAATTTTATTTCTAGTTATATATGATATAAATAATTAAATAATTATTTTATTTTATTTCTGAAATGGTAACATTAATATTAACCTCATTATTTAACATACCAATGTATGTTTGTTAAAAACCACTAAAACATGATCATCGTTGATTTCATCTTTAAGTATCATAACTAAAACACTCATTAAATGATATTATAACATTATAAATAATTATAAAGAATAAATCTATGTAACTTGTATGATATTTTAATGATGAATTTTGTGAGAATAATGAATAACAACATCACAATTATGAAAATAGTTGAAAATGATCAAGATTACACACACACAATATCAAAAATAGATAACAACTAACTAATATTTTTTTTAAAGGCCGCGACCTTTTTTATTGAATAAAATTAAAAAGTAAAAAACCAGAAAAGAAGCAGTAGGAGACCTCACAAATTTTTAATACCCCCATTATGAGGCACCAAGTTTTTTCTTTATCTTCTCCGCAATCTGGCGTTCTTTATCTTGTATGGCTCCCCAGTCTGTGCCTCAGCCTCGCCTACACCCACGACCTCAGAAGTGGAGTGATTCTAATTTTTTCGCTTGTTGGAGGAGAATTTCAATATCTGAGCCATCTTCAGAGTCAGATGGATCATCCTTCTTTGTAGTCCAGTCTGAACGTCCTTGTCCCCTCCCACGATTAGGTTGACATCCCCATTTCGAATTTTCTTGTTGTCGGGGTTACAAATCATAATCAACTGTAACTTTTTGATTCATTTCCATTGAAGGAGTCTTATTTTTCTCCTACTGAGAAGAATGTTGCATTGCAGTTGACTAGAGAGTTTCAGTGTTTTCTGTCTTGTTTTTCACTGGTTGAGTAGAATATTGCTCTGCCTTATTAAGTACAAGAGAAGACACCTGCACAGGAGGATCTTTGGTAGCCAAATCCATAGATTCCTCCTGTTTACCAGATTTTATGGATTTAGGAGGACTGGAGGAGGCATTGTCTTCCTCATTTGCAGAGGCAGCAACAGATGAATTCACTTGAAATCTAGTTTCAGAGCAGCCCGTACCTGTGCAGTCAGTAGATCCATCTGTGTAATGCACATGAGTTTGAATAATATCATTCTCAATTAATTTGTGAACTATTGTAGATGGGGGAGCAGCAGGGGGCATTTAGTAAACCAGAACTTGACCCCTGTATTGCCAAATGAGAAAAAGAACCCTCCACAACTAGAGAACTAGCATCTTGTGTTCTAAGTTCCTAATTTAATCGGGATTTACCTATACGGCCTTGATCAACAATATTAGCCCATGTTCTACTCTTTTCAGAATGTTCCATAGTGCATACAATATGATTTTCAACCTCACTAGGTCCAGAATTCTGAGCCAAGCTCCTCTCTCCCATCTTTTTACACACTTGTTGAGTTTGTGGATCATGAACCCACAACTGATAATTCTATTCAACAGTATCATACACCCTATTGGTGTTTTCTTTCATCACTTTGATCCTTTTGAATCATAGATTAGCATCATGTCAATGAGTAGAACAAAATTCACAAAAAATAGACCTCCTACAATTAGAGGAATAATTACCAATAACTCTACATTCTGGAACGTATTTGGGCATATTTTCAAATTCGATTCTCAACTCAGGATCCTCTTCTTTATTAGAAAGATAAACTTTATCAACCAAAGTAGAACCTAAGTCTATTTCCACCAAGAAATGGGCATAATGCCCAAATCTAGCTATTTTAGTTTCTCTATCAATTTTTATAGGAACTCCTATCGACAAGTCAATATCTTATAAAATTATAGGATTCCACAAAATCCAATTTAGGAAAAATACTTTAACCCAAATTTGGATCGAAGAGTTACCAATTTCCAGAGGGTTGAATTTTCGGTCCCATTCTCGGATGTGCAGCGCGCCTGGCTTGAAAGAGATTGAACTGTACCCCCATGCCCTCATCTTGAGTTATTTGGAGGGGAATAAAAGGTGAAAAAATCCACGCCCCAGTGAGACACACTTCCAAGTGGAGAAGCCCCAAATATCGGAAAGACGCTGTGTGAGATGCTCGGTCTTCCATGGCTCGGATCCTCTGGGCAAGATGAGTCGAGCTATAAATGAGTGAGCCCGAAGTTCTAGTCTCTCCGTGACCGCCTATAGATCCGCCTTGACATGTACGATGTTACCCTTCTTATGTATACCAACATTAAAATCATTAAAAGGAGCAAAAGTTCTACTGTGTTCACTAACCTCGAATGTGTTCGTTGATGGCGGTCCTTCCTCCGTAGGAAGATGATCCATCAATCTGGGCAAGACATGTTTTTGAGAATAAAAACTTCCTTGGACAAATAAATCATTGGTCGTCTATTTCATGATCGAAGATAGCATGGATTCGAAACCCTAGACTCCATTGGAGAGAAAAGAGGAAAGCTCATGTCAACCCGACATCTCACTTAAGGATATCATGTCGCTTAATCCCATTCATGACATCTCATGAGATTAACTAATATAAATATAGTGTATAATTTTAAATGAATCATATAATATCTTATAGATATTAAAAGGTTCTTTAAATATGTTATTAGATAGTTATTTTTTTATATATAGGAGATTCAAGTGCTTTAGTTGAGGTTGGGAATTAAGGTAAGGGTTTCTTGTCTTGAATTTTCACCCCTTGAGACATATTTATTATTATACACCATTTTTATTTATATAGAATATATAAAAACCCTTTTATATTTTATTTCATTATTATCTCATTATTCATGGTATTTAATGTTCCATTTGAAATTTTATCAATCAAGGTGTTTTGATTCAAATGTTTTTGAAGTCATGAGTGTTAATTGTCTATATTTTCAATTCCATGAGACATGTTTGATATTGAAAACTATATTTTCTTTTATATAGTGTATTAAATTCCCTATTTACTTCAAGTAAAATTAATATCTATCATTTAATCATATTTTAATTCCATGAAATTCCTCTCATGTTCATTTGATTATTATGTTACCATTTCCATAAGGGTTTTTTATATCAATTTAAATTCATTGAGATATTATTTTTTAATAACAACTTGTTTCATTTTTTGAGGTATTTTTTTCATGTATTACCTTATAAATCCTCTCATAATATTTTCTTTTGTGGGATTAAACTCACAGAAATCTATCATTGCCTTTGTCTTTCCAAATCATCTTCTATTACAGGCATATATTTTTTTCTAATATATTTCCTTTCTTTTATTAAATGGTGTTCACTTATATGTCATGCATTAATTTATTGGGAAAATTATTGACTTATTTTTATACAAATTGATCTATATGTTGTTAGTTTGAGGGATTATTATACACAAATCTATTCCTTTTATTGATTGGGAAAAACTGAAAATTCATATACTTGTTATTCTGATACAATTTTTATAATTATTAAATAATTTTGATTATGTGTTGTATACCTTATTCTTTCCTTCATATTATGAATTCATTGGAATTAATAAATGATAGGTGGGGCCTGAAATAGCCCCTAGATCCATTGGTATGTCTCATGAGACAAACTAGCTAGGGTATCAGCATATGTCTTACCCCTTTATATGTGATGTCTTAGAACAAATCCATAATGGTATGTTTGTGATGTATGGTATTATGCATTCCAATATTATGATATCAATAGTTATTATCCCTATTTTTATTTATTTCCATGGATATAGTATTCTATTAGTTTCATTTGATTATGGAATTATTCTGATATTTTTTTAGCAAACTATTTATGTCATGATTATGTTATGATGGAATTGATTGAACGCTACCCCTTATTTAGAATTTTAGTAAACCCTTATTTTATTTTATTCTCCCTATAAAACCTGAAAGTGAACTATGTACAATTTTAAAGAAACTTATCGAAGAGATAATAATATTCTCATGGAGTTTTTATGATGTATTTTATGTTTTCGAGTGTAGTATAAAAATATATAAATATCCAGTCTTCCAAGACTAATACATTGCTTTATCCTTTGGTAACTCTTATAATATATACCAATAATATAATATAACTACTATCTCTAGGTTTTTGGAGACTAGGTTGTTAAAATAGATACCAATCATATTCTATGATGGAGGAATGTGTATGTCATATCATGTGCTACAACTGAGGATATGTAATAGAATACAATATCCTTATTTTAGTTCAATTTAAAAAATATCTCAATTGAACTAAAATCCTATATATACTTTATTAAATACTTTAAAAATCTTTATGAATCCATCTAAAACTTTTTGGATATATTTTATCAAACTCACTTAATTTTTGTAACAAATTCTTTCTCCAAAATTTAATCCTTACACTACGTGATAACTGTGTAACCCTACAGAAATTTTGTAACATCCAAAGTTTTTTAAAAAAGAAAAGGTGTTTGATATCATACATGATATGCCACATCGAGCTTAAGCAAACAACTGGATATTATTATTTAAATATTAACATTATAACCTATCCATTAGAATGGAAGGAATGAAAATTATTCACTAAATTATGTGATTATGGAATAACCATGTATATATAATTACTTATTATGTTACCAATTAATTTTAAATAAAAATAAAAGGAAATATTTTTCTATGAAATTATTTAAATGTGTACAAGTGTTTCTTATACAAATAAATAAAAAAAAATCTTATTGGATTATATTAATAATATATAGTTAATATAATTTTTAAAATTAATATTATGTGTTTTATAGACATGTTGTAAGAACAAATCCAATTTTATGCATAAAAATTTATTTTTTAAAAAAGACAGTTATGTTGCTTTTTGATGCTGCACTTGTTTTAAATCTAGTTTTTGAAACATTTTTAAATTTTATATTAAAAAATAAAATTGTTATTTTAAATATGATTATAAATATTTAATTTCATAAAATTTTTCTTATTTTTCTGATAAGTTTCATGTTTTGATAAATAGTGAAAAATATTCCATTTTAATTGAAAATAGCTTTTTCTTCTAAATACTTTATAGTGATAAATTATATTTTTAAGTATTTTTAAAGTATAATTAGATAATTTTTTTATAATTTAATCCAATTTAGGAAATTGGAATCAATTTTACCTTGAATTTGGATATAAAAACATTTCAATCTTTGGAACTTTTTCACTTTAAAAACTCATTTTCTCGTTCCATCAACGGGATTAATTTTAAATTTATTTTATCCAATTATGTGTTTTGAATTTTGAAAAATGGATTACATATTTGTAATCATAAGGTATAAATTTATTAAATAGGCCCATTTCATTTTTGAACAATAATAATAATAACTTTTTAATTTTTTCATTACCACGGTTAAGGGTAAGTCGGGTAATTAAGGGTAAAAATAATACTATAAATATTATAAAATTACACTAAAATTTATCCTAATTTTATTTTATTATTTGTTGTCAAAAAAACTCATCCTTGGGATGTTTTTATGTGATCTTTGAGCCACATGCATGATTTTAATTTATTTATAGTATTTTTCTTCAACAAAATGCCAACCTTGTCATATTTTTGGTTTTTAACAAGTAAAATATTTTTAATATGGATTTATATAGGTTATATGTTGTAATATAAATATTATTATGAAATATAAATTATTTATATTCATCATGATAATTTATTTTTAATTTTATGTACTAAATAATTAAATTAAAGGCTTTTACAATGATGAAGGAGTAACTATTTAATTAATGTAAATATCAAATAAATGTTATTAAAAATATTAAAATAAATATAATTTAAGATAATTAATGTATTAAAAGAATTTTATATATTTATTTTACTTTTTATTAATTATTTAAAATAGTTTTTTTCTAATATATCACGTTGTTATGATATTTTTAAAAAGTTAAGTAATGAATACTATCAAAATTGACATAAATGATATGTTAAAATAAATAATATTTTATTAAATGATATAAAATTCATAAAAATGTAAAATTCAACCAAATTATTGGGATAAGGTTAAAAAATTTCATAAATTATCCATTTTTGTAGAATTTTATAGTAACAATGTTAACCCTTAAGGAGTAAAAACACAAGTTTTCAAGGTAAGAATTAAAAAGGTTAAATAAGAGTAAAAGCCACAAGAGCAGGATTAAAAATGGTAAAAACTTTTATAATTTTAATTTTACTAGATGATTTAGAATGATAATAATCATATATTTAAAATAAATTATTTGGTATCCATTTTGAATATAAAATTAATTTATATTAATTAAATATTTTGAAGAATTCTAATAGTACCCTTCCCCTCTATTATAAAAGGGAACCTCTTATTATATTTTCTTAACACTTAAAAACTAATTTTTTTGGACAGTAAATGGAAAAATACCTTTATATAATCCATTCCCACATTTTATAGCTCTTAATTTAGACAGAATTCCACCCTTATCATTCTTAAGGTGTTAAGAAAAGAAGATTGTCTGAAGAAAATATATTCTTTTTAATTAAGTGTTTCTATTTTGTTTCTTATTATAACTCTTTGAAATATTATTAAACCACGATGAAATAATAAATTTAGTATCCTAAATATAATTAGATCTTATTATTTTAATTTCATCATCTAAATCCTTATCCAATTCAAGAAAATGGTAAAAGAGTAATCATTCATGTGTACGGTGAACTACCGCCTTGTGAACCGATATAATTTTTTTTCACCACCGTATATCAAGACTAGTTATAATGATGGAATTAAAGTTTATATATGATATTAATGAAAATTTTATCATTATTAAAATATAATATATCATTTATGTTCTTACCTTTCCATACATGGAAAAATGATAACGTCGTTCGTGCATACGTGTGAACTATCACCTCCATGAAGTGATGTGATTCATTTTTCATCACCACATCACATAGATTATATATATAATTATATTTTAATAATTAATATTTTATTAAGTATATTATTATCATTATGTAAATATAAAATTATACTTACCTTGTTTCCATAATGATCATTGAAAAATGAAAACGTTACTCATGCGTACATACGACTTACCGTCTCCATGATTGTAATATAGTTCATTTTTCATATCCATATTTAATGGATAGATTTAAAAGTATAATTAATGCATAAAATTGATTATTATTTCATGAATATTATTCTATATATTAGTTACTAATGACCGTTATGACTATAGACATCATACCAAAGTCATTTTGGACTCAAGTATCGGATATTGTCAAAACATCTGACATAAACTTAAATAATTAAGTAATTGCTAAAACATGATAATAAGTTATATAAAAGGAATAATAAACTTGAAAAAGGTTTTAAATAAATTAAATAATTAACCTAAGTTTATTATTCAAGAATAAATATATTTTATATGATGAGTTGGACTCAATGTAAGGTATTTTGTCTCAATCTCCTTTCATTGAGGCATATCTTGATGTTATACACCAATTTTTTTTATGAGGTGCATATATAGCCCCACTAACATGTCATATAATTTATTTATTTATTATCATGTTATTTAAGGATTTTTAAATACTATTCCTTCATGGGTATTATTATTCAAATATTTCAAAGTGGTATGGGAGACTTTGATTTAAAAATATCTTTTTAAATCCTTAAAGATTTAATTTCAAAATATTTTCCTCCATGTCAATATTGTTTATATAATTTTAATTTATATGGATATAAAATTATTATAAATGAAATTTTATATTTATTTTTAATTTCATCCAATTTTTTTCAAAATGAATCTTTTTATGAGTTTTATAAAAAATGTTTTGACAAACGAAAAAACAAATGTTTTATTCTTAATGTACATGGAGAATATGAATTTTCCACCACCATGAATATTTTTAATTTATATCTTCCTTTAAAATATTACATGTTTTATTAAATTAAAATCCTTATTTTTGAGGGGTATTTTGGAATTGAAAATGGTTTTTTAAAAGAAAATGGTATTTTTAAAAGAAAGTGTTTTTCATATGGGATTAAAAGAGTTTTCAATGGGTTTTATGATGAAAGTATTTTATTCATGAAATGGTAATTGAGTATTACAACTCACAGTTGATCCTAATAAAACTTATATGAAGGTTTTATCCCCATTACATCTCACGGGTGAGCCCGATATAGCTTATACGAAGGGTTGATCCTCATTATAGCTTGGGGGTGATCCGATATAGATTATTAAAAGGGTTGATCCACATTTTATATCATGGGTGAGCCTGGTATATCTTATACGAAGGGTGATCCCCATCATAGATCTCCAATGAATTGGGTAATAATAATATTTGAAGTTAGTTGTATAGTTATTCCAATTGAAATGGGTTTTAAAGGATCCTATGTATATGATTCTCTAATTACAAATAAAATATTTTTAATTTCTTTCTAGTGGTTTTAATGATTTTATTTGAATAAAACGTATGTGTGTTTTTCATGTGAAATTTTTTTGTTTCATTTTCTCAAATAACATTAAATGGTTTTTCATTTTTTCACTGGACCAATGGTTTTCTTTTTTTTATGTCCCTTACTGATCTTTTTGTGATCATCCCATGTTTTAAAAGGTTTTTCATAGGATTAAAGGATGAGTAGGGACAATGATGAGGACAAGATGAAAAATTTGTTACTATATCATGGAAAGAAACCATGTTTTATTTTGTAATTTTTTTATGGTTAAAAGAAATGGATACGGAGTAAAAATGTACACTTGTAATTTATGGGTTTAATTTGTAGTAAATTTTCTTTTTCTATAAAACTGTAAACTAAATAGATCCTAGAATGTTAATTCTAGATCAAAAACACTAGAATATGTAAAGTTTAAGGTTATTTAATTATAATTTGTATCAAAGGATGGTTTAGAAAACTTTAGTGGTTAGTATAGTGTTAATTGCATTCCCTTATAAGATTTTACTTTATGGTTAAGTTGAAATGATGTATCATTTTAAGATTAACTTGTTTATTCATCTAAACCATGTTTATTCAGAATGTTTTTCAACATAGGAAATAGTAAAGTTGTAATTTTAAGGCATCAAGATGAAAATATCCTTCCAAATAATCATCATGAGATGGTTTAAATTGAAATAAAATTGTTTATTGAAGTTATGAATCGGTTTATATATGTTATAAATGATGGAGGTATCCATGATAGAGAGTAACATGGCCTACCATGAAGTAAAATTTCTATAATGGAAAATTTCAGGAGGAAACATACCCCATCATTCAATATATCATCTGACCCAGTGGTAGCCAAAGGATGGATCAATGCCCTGGAGAAGATATTTGAAGTCATGGGATTTTAGAAACATCAGAAGATAAGCCTTTTAGTTTATCATTTTTAAAGTGAAGTTGACTGATGGTGGTATTTGGTTAATAATACTAGAGAGAAATATGATATTTATTCTATGAAATGGGAAAAATTTAAGAATATATTCCGTGAGAAATATTTCCCTAAGTTTGTTTGGCTTATGATGGAAAATAAATTATTGGAATTGAAGCAAATGGATAATGATTCAATATAAACCTATGAACCCAACTTCACAAGATTGGAAAGGTATGTTTCAAATTTTATTCAGGAAGTTTATATTAAAATTAAAATATTTTACACATCATTGAAAACAAGTATATGAAGTGATTTAAACTCACGATAATTTAAAAGTCCTGATAAATTTATTTTTTGTGATGAAACAGTTGAGATGTAGTTTTCTGAAATTTATATATCGCAAGATGACATGAGTAAGAAATGGTCAAGGTGGTAGGAAATAGATAAGTAGCCAACAAATAAATATGGGAGTTAGCCTAAAACTTTTTCCAAGTGTAGTAAATTACATTTTTTTGGAATGTTTTTCAGGATATGGAAAGTGTTACCAGTGTGTTAAGTTTGGTCGCAAGGTTTGTGACTGTAGGGAAAAGAGTCATGGATAATCTAATAATGAGATAATATATAGCTAGTCAATAGTAAGATGCTTTAACTACAATGATTTAGTGAATTATGATAATATGTGTCTGAAGTTTCTTACACATGGTGGAAGTTATCATGATCAAAAACAAAAATGCACAGGAAATACTTTTTCTACTACTGTAGTTGATGTTGAGACATCTTGTGAAGTGATGGAAGAAACACTTCTTCTAAGGTTTTAATTGATGTGATAATAAGTGATTAAGGACCTTTTTAGAAGATTCATTATTGGGTTTAAGTTTATGTAAGTATTTTTTAATGATAATTATTCGTTTAATTTTGGATATTATTTTTAAGGTATTGGAAACCTTTAGGGTTTATATGATCTTTAAAGATTAAGTTGATTTTTGGGATGTACATAATAATTTTGGAAATGTTATAAATATCAAATTATTCTTATAAAATATAAATATATCTCCTTATTTTCTTATATTGTAAAGTAATTCATAAACTCTAGGAAAAGTATTTTGAATGAAAAATGTTATTCATTTAATTTTCTTACTAAGAGATAAACTACTGTTTAACCCATCACATGTTTATTTTTTTGTGATTGTTAACTTTCTCATGAACATATTCTCTATAAAAATCCATTAGAAGTTGATAGTTAGTTTTCTAATCCATGTCCATGTTTTCCTTCATGGATCCATGGTATGTGTTATCTCATGTGACCTTTGTACTTCCCTTTGTTTCTTTTTATGTGGAAGTTTTATTAATCCTTTTTCTAATGTGGGATTTCAATAAGGTAATATGAATATTAAAACCCTTATCACCATGCTTGAGTTCAAATTGCAAGGAAACAATTTTTTAAAGAATGGGATAATGTAACATCCTGTGTTTTTTAAAAAATAAAAAATTCTCGATAGCATACATGATGTGTCACATCGAGCTTAAGCGAACAACTGAATATTATTATTTAAATGTTATCATTATAACCTAGCTGTTAGAATGGAGGGAATGAATAGTATTAAGTAAATTATGAAAATATTGTTTAAAAATGTATATATAATTAATTCTTTGGTGACCAATTAACTATAAATAAAAATAAAACCATTTTTAAAATAAAAGGATATGTTTTTTTGAAAAAAAAATTATTTAAATGTTCATAAGTGTGTTTTATACCAATAAATTAACAAAATCACTCTTTTTGGATTATATTAATTAAATATGTATGTATGTATGTATGTATGTATGTGTGTATTCATGTATGCATGTATGTATGTATGTATGTATGTGTGTGTGTATGTATGTGTGTGTGTGTGTGTGTCTGTATGTATGTATGTATGTATGTATGTATGTATGTATGTATGTATGTATGTATGTATGTATGTATGTATGTATGTATGTATGTATGTATGTATGTATGTATGTATGTATGTATGTATGTATGTATGTATGTATGTATGTATGTATGTATGTATGTATGTATGTATGTATGTATGTATGTATGTATGTATGTATGTATGTGTGTGTGTGTGTATGTGTGTGTGTGTGTGTGTGTGTGTGTGTGTGTGTGTGTGTGTATGTATGTATGTATGTATGTATGTATGTATGTATGTATGTATGTATGTATGTATGTATGTATGTATGTATGTATGTCTGTATGTATGTATGTGTGTGTGTATGTGTGTGTGTGTGTGTGTGTGTGTATGTGTGTATGTATGTATGTATGTATGTATGTATGTATGTATGTATGTATGTATGTATGTATGTATGTATGTATGTATGTATGTATGTATGTATGTATGTATGTATGTATGTATGTATGTATGTATGTATGTATGTATGTATGTATGTATGTATGTATGTATGTATGTATGTATGTATGTATGTATGTATGTATGTATGTATGTATGTATGTATGTATGTATGTATGTATGTATGTATGTATGTATGTATGTATGTATGTATGTATGTATGTATGTATGTATGTATGTATGTATGTATGTATGTATGTATGTATGTATGTATGTATGTATGTATGTATGTATGTATGTATGTATGTATGTATGTATGTATGTATGTATGTATGTATGTATGTATGTATGTATGTATGTATGTATGTATGTATGTATGTATGTATGTATGTATGTATGTATGTATGTATGTATGTATGTATGTATGTATGTATGTATGTATGTATGTATGTATGTATGTATGTATGTATGTATGTATGTATGTATGTATGTATGTATGTATGTATGTATGTATGTATGTATGTATGTATGTATGTATGTATGTATGTATGTATGTATGTATGTATGTATCTATGTATGTATGTATGTATGAATGTATGTATGTATGTATGTATGTATGTACATATATGTATGTATATATATATATATTCAATATAATGTTTAAAATTCATCTTATGTGTTTTCTAGACATGATGTAAGAACAAATCCAATTATATGCATAAAAGAGGTATTTTTTAAAAAATATATTTTTATGCCTTTTGATGGAACACTTGTTTTAAATGAAGTTTTTGAAACTTTTAAAATTATATTTGAAAAAAATAAAATTCAAATTTTTAAGTGGATAATCAAAATTTACTTAGGTTGAATTTCTGGTATTTTCTGATAAGTTTCAAGTTTTAATAAAAAATGAACAAAATATTACATTTTAATTGAAAACAAATTTTTTGTCTAAATAATTTATAGTGATAAGTTATATTTTTAATTGGTTTTAAAGTATAATTAGATCGATTTTTATCAATTAATTAAATTTAGGTCATTAGAATCAATTTTACATTGAATTTGGATATAAAACATGTCAATATTTTGAACGATTTCACTTTAAAAACTTGTTTTTTGATTTCATCAACGGGTTTAATTTTAAATTAATTTTATGAAAATTATGTGTTCTGAATTTTTAAAAATCGATTCCATTTTTTTAATCAAAAGTTTCAAATTTAGTAAATAGGTCCCTTTTTTGGACAATATGAATAGTAACTTTAGTAATTTTTTTATTTTCATGGTTATGGGTAAATCAGGTAATTAAGGGTAAAAATAATATTATAAATATTATAAAATTACCCTAAAACTTGTCCTAATTTAATTAAATGAGTTTTTTTTATTAAATCCATATTTGGGAAGATTCTATGATCTCTTTGATCCACTTGGATGACTTTCATCCATTTAGTGTATTTTTATTCAAAGAAAATTCAACCTTGTCATTCTTTTGTTTTTAACAAGTGAAATATTTTTAATATGGGGTTATATAAGGGATATGTTTGAATATAAATATTATTCTGAAATATAAAGTATTTATCTTCATCATGATAATTTAGTTTTAATTTTTAGGGAAGAAATAATTAAATTAAAGTCCTTCAAAATGATGAAGTAGTAATTTTTTAATTAATGGAAATATCAAATAAATGTTATTAAAAATATTAAAATTAATATATTTTGAGATAATTAATGTCCTAAAATAAATTTATAGATGACTCTGAAATGTTATTTTTTTTAAATATGTTTTTCTAATATATCATGTTTTTATGGTATTTTTAAAAAGTTAAGTATTGAATAGTGTCAAAATAGACATAAATGATATTTTAAAATAGATAATATTTTATTAAATGTTATTAAATAAATAAAAATATAAAATTCATCCAAATTATTGGTATAAATTTTAAAAATGTCATAAATTATCCATTTTTGGTTCTTTTGGAGTTTTATATTAATAATGATAACCCTTAAAAAGTAAAAACACATGTTGTCACGATAAGAATTAAAAAGGTTAAATGAGGGTTAAAACCATAAGATAAGGATCAAAAAATGGTAAAAACTTGTATAATTTTCATTTTATGAAGGTATTTAGACCCATAATTATCCAATATTCTAAATAAATTAGTTTTAATCCATTTTTAATATAAAACTAATTTATATTTATTTAATATTTTGAAGATTTCCAAGAGTGTCTCTCCCCTCTCTTATAAAATAGAACCTATTATTCTCTTTTATTCACACTTAAAAACCTATTTTGTTTAGAAAATATCTACCCAAATACCTTATTATAATCCCTCCTCACATTCTAGAGCTTTTATTTTAGTCATAATTCTACACAAATTAGTATTAAGTTGTTAAGAAAAGGAGATTTTCCAAAGAAAAGGTATTGTTTTTAATTAAGTGTTTTTGTTTTGTTTCTTCTTCAAAATCCTTAAAATATTCTTCAACCATAATGAATTAATAACTCTAGTATCCTCAATATGCTGAGATTTTATTATGTTTATATCATCACCTAAATCTATCTCCACTTCCATCAAATGGTAAAATAATTATCATTCATGTGTACAGCGAACTACCGCCTCACGAACCTATATAATTTGTTTTCCATCACCGTCTATCAAGAATATTTATAATGATGGAATTAAAATTTATATATAATATTAATGAAATATTAATAATTATAAAAATTTAATATATAATTTATCTTCTTAACTTTCCATACACAAAAAAATAGTAACATTGTTCTTGCGTACGTGTGAACTATCACCTCCATGAAGCGATGTGATTCATTTTTCATCACCACATCACATAGATTATATATATAATTATATTTTAATTATTACTATGATATTAAGTATATTATTATCATTCTGGAAATATAAAATGATACTTACCTTCTTTCCATATTGATCATTGAAAAAATAAAAAGTTACTCTTGCATACGTACGCCTTACCGTATCCATAATTGTAACGTAGGTCATTTTTCATATACATATTTAATGAATGGATTTAAAATTATAATATATGTATAAAAGTAATTATTATGTCCTGAATATTATTCTAGCAATGATCTACTAATGACCACTTTGACTATAGACATCATACCAAAGTCATTTTGGACTCAAGTTCCGAATACCGTCAAAACGTCTAACGTGAACTTAAATAATTAAGTAATTGTTATAACATGATAATAAGTGATATAAAAGGAATAATAAACTGGAAAAATTTCCTCGATAATGTAAATAATTAACCTAATATTATTATTTAGGAAGATAAAAATTGTACGTGTTGAGTCGGACTCAAATAAGATATTTTGTCTCAATCTCTTTTCATTACTACAAAACACACCTTTAACAGTGCTAGAATAAGCCTATATTGGTGAAAAAAAAGTGTTAGCTACCTCATCATGGTTAAAAGGCTGAGGTTTTTATCAGTGTTTGAAATGAACTGATAAAGGGTATCTTTATTAGTGAAAATAAAAGTACTGATAAATCATAATTTTATCATCACTTTTATTTAGCACTGATAAATATTCCTTTATCGGTGCTTTAAAAAGAGATGATAAAGGATTCCTTTATCTGTGCTTTTAAAAGTATAGATAAAGGTGAAAACTACAATGTAATGCTATAGAACACTATATCACTAAAAACAGGTGCAGTGTGTTGTAACAACACACTGCATCACCATAAATAGCAATAGAAATTACCAAAATAAGATACAAATTCTGAATTTAAATGAAATAAAATTTATAAAACAAATACAAGAAAAAAACGCTATTATGGAGTTTTTCAATTGTTATTTTTACTAAAATAAATGTAAATTTTGAATAAAAAGGCACACTTCGAGTCATATCGGTCACATATTGAGTCTAAGGTGGTACTGATTCCTACACATCACAAATGACTTATAGATCATTTTACTAAAGTACCAGAACAATCTGAATGTTTTCTCATTTTTAAGTATGTCAGTTTTTTTATTTAAATTAATGTCATTTTTTAATAAAAAGATGCATTTGGAGTAATAACGGTCACACCATACATTTTATTTAGGTGATGTTTATTCCTATATGTCAAAAATTACTTATGGATCATTTTCTTAAAGAAACAAAATAATACTAATGTGTTTTCTTGGTTTTAATTATGTGAGTTGTTTTTTCACTAAAATTAATGTCAACTTGAAATAAAAATATACACTTGGAGTCATACCGATAACACTGTGTGTTGAATTGAGGTGATTATAATTCATATACGTCCCAAATTACTTATAGATCATTTTCCAAAACTATCAAAACAATTAGAATGTGTTTCCTTATTTTATTGTACACCACTTGTGTTTTTTACTAAAATATCATCTTAAACTAGAAACAATCACTTTGAGCCATATAAGTGGCATTGTGTGTGTGTTTCACATGAGATAGATTCATACACATCACAAATTAATTATGAATCATTGTCCCAAATTATTAATACAATCTAAGAATTTTTTATCATTTTTTAGAGAGTGACACTTTTTGTATTAAAATGTTAATTTTAAACCAATAAGAGACACTTGGAGTCATACCGGTCACAGCATGCATCGGGTTGAGGTTAGGATGATTCCTACACATCAAAAATGACTTATGGATATTTTTCTTAAAGTACCAAAATAATCCAAATGTTTTTTCTCAATTTTGAGTATGTTAGTTTCTTTTTCACTAAAATTAATCTTAATTTTGAATAAAAAGATGCACTTTGAGTCATATTGGTCACATCGTGCATCGTATTGTGGTATGGATGATTAATAGACATCCCAAATGAATCATGGATCATTTTCCTAAAGAATAAACACAATAATAATTTGTTTTCTTAGTTTTGAGTACACCACTTGTGTTTTTTACTAAAATGTCATTTTAGCTGGAAACATGCACTTTGAGTCATACAAGTGGAATCATGTATGGGTTCAACATGAGAATGATTCATACACATCAAAGATGAATTATGAATGATTGTTCCAAATTATAAATACAATATGAGTGTGTTTTCTCAGTTTTCAATGAGTGACACTTTTTTGTATTAAAATATCAATTTTAAAGTCATAATTGAAACTTGGAGTCAGAACGGTCACACCATATGTCAAATTGAGGTATAGATGATTCCTACATGTCAAAAATGACTTATGTATTGTATTACTAAAGTAAAAAAAATTACAATTCGAATGCATTTTCTCAGTTTTGAGTATGTTAGTTTTTTTCTTCACTAAAATTAATGTCAATTTTGAATAAAAAATGCACTTAGAGTCAAACCAGTCAAATCGTGCATCTGACTGAGGTGAGGTTGATTCATAAATATCTTAAATTACTTATGGGTAATTTTATCCTAAAGTATAAAATCAATCAAAATATGTTCCACAATTTTGAGTACACAACTTGTGTTTTTTACTAAAATGTCATTTTAAAATTGAAACACGTACTTTAATCCATAAAAGTGTCCTCATGTGTGGGTTTGACATCAGACTTATTCATTCACATCAAAAATGAATTATGAATTATTTTCCCAAATTATCAAGACAATCCGAGATTATTTGATTAGTTTTTAATGAGTGGAACTTTTTTCTATTAAAATGTCAATTTTAAACTGATAACGGACACTTAGAGTCATACCGGTCACATCATGCATCGTATTGAGGTTCAGTTGATTCCTACATGTCAAAAATGAATTATTGATCATTTTCCTAAAGTACCAAAATAATACTAATTCATTTTCTTGGATTAGATTATGTAAGTTGTTTTTTCACTAAAATTAATATCAATTTTGAATAAAAAGACACACTTAGAGTCATACCGGTCACACCATGCACCAGATTGAGGTGAGGATGATTCTTACATGATCCAAGATACTCATGGATCATTTTCCTAAAGTATAAAATCAATCATAATTTGTTTACTTAGTTTTTAGTATTCCACTTTTTTTTACTAAAATGTCATTTTAAACTAGAAACATGCACTTTGATCCATATAGATGTCATCGTGTGTGGGTTTGACATGATACTGATTAATATATGTCACAAATGAATTATGAATCAGTGTACCAAATTATCAAGATAATAAAATCATGTTTTATTTGTTTTCAGTGAGTGACACTTTTTTGTATTAAAATGTTAATTTTAAACAGATAACAAACACTTTGACACCAGCCCTTCTCAATGACCATGATATATCAACATGAGTTTTCCTCTAATAGTTATTTCATACACATTATAACTTTGGTGGTTTATTACACACATATTTATTCAAATATTTAATTTGGATTATATACATTTTTTATGATTATGAGTTGTACAGATGTTTCTTCAATAACACTAGTGGAGAGATTGAAGCTTCTAACATAGAATGATCTTACAGGTGGATTACTACCCTATATAAAATCACTTAAGCATGTGGTTTGTAAGCACCTGGGTCTTCTTTTTCATGTATGTTTTCCTTTTCTGGTCGTTTTTGAGAAAAAGAGGAATTTCTCGAAATTTCTGAAGTACACGTCATGTACTTTATGAGTACATGCCATGTACTAGGTTTCTGCAAGAGGCCTTGTGCTGGTCGTGTAATGGCCACACATACGGCCATGTGGGGGGTGACCTGGAGGCCACCTAAAGTGGAGTACGGAAATGGGAATTACATTTCGTGTACTTCCAAAGTACACGTCGTGTATTTTCTTTTTTTATTAAATGGACTGGGGTCATGTCTAATCGACAGAAATGTATTCTTCTCTGCCGAACTTGATCGAGAACATCCATACGACATGTATCTTCTCTGAGCCCCAGATCAAGCATCCATTCTCTGAATCGAACTCCGTCAATTGTGTTGGAATCTCCTCAGTAAGCTCTTCCTTCTGTTGGAGCTTCGTTTCATGATTCCTCCTTTTTCTCAAGTTATCCTCGGTTCAACGTTTTGAGAATTTTTGTAGATCTACCATGTTCTTGGGTGATTAAAGCCCTGAGACTCAATTATATTGATCTTCCAATGCCGAGGTAGGTGGTTTGTGCCTTTCTGTTGAAATTCTTGAGTTAGATGTGTAAATTTGTCCAATACCCTTGAATGGGGTATTTCGTGTTTATTGTTTTAGCCCTTTTAATTGTCTTCCTTTCTTGTATTCTTATGTAGAGGTTAACTGAATGTGAATAGGGTTAATTGCTATGATTTGGAATTTTTTCCCATGCATGATTTCATGTTTTGATGGTTGGGTCTAGTTTTCTTGTTAGGCTGTTGTTTACTTTCCAATGCCTGGTTGTAGGATAGTGTGATTGTTCTGATATGATCATATGTTTTAGACTGCTAGACAAGTAGTTCTTGAGGTTTACTTTGGCCGATACGCATTTCTATACCTGCTTTACTTACACAAGGTCTTGAGAACTTGGTGTAGTAGACCATAGGGAGAATGGACGTAAGGGATTATCCAGAGTGTCTGTTTTACTTACAATGAAAGACTACAGGAAGAATTGACATAAGTGCTTACCCAAAGTGTTTATAGTTCCTTGACACAGACCACAAAGGGAATGTAACGTAAGTGCTTCCCTAGAGCGCCTTTAGTTACTGATATGAGACTATAGGAGGAATTGACAGAGGGTGCTTCCTCAGAGAGTCTATGCTTAAGCCTAACCAGAGGGGTTAGACTGAGTGTATTGCCTAAAGGGTTGCCTGTACTTGTTAGGTAGGAGCAAAGGTGATAGTCTGTGAGTACTTCCAAGAGGGTTACCTATTTTGTTATCCATTTTCTTGTATTTATAGGTAGGACCAGAGGGGATAGGCTGTGAGTACTTCCCAGAGGTTTTCCTTTTCTGATTATCTGTTTTGATTAGTTTTTTCTTGATATATGAAACTGAATTCATTGAAACTCCCGATTATTTACTACTGATTACTTCCTTGTTTACTGCTTTCTGTAATATTACCTGGCATATATTCACTGACTGTTAGGCAGATATCTTGTGGTGGTTTCCTACTGGGATTTAGTCTCACACCCTATTTGGTCCAAGCTTTTGGGCCCAAACATATTATATTGTTGCGGGTATAGATAAGGGTAAGCGCCCTTCTACTTCAGGTACTTGATTTTCCGTGGATCTGGAGAGCATGGGACAAAGCTATGGCTTGCGATGTTGAGGAGTTGTTTACTTTATTTCTTTTGTACTTGGGTTTAGTACTATTTCATTCCATCATTGTTATTTGTTTGGATTCTTTCCTAGACATATGTATCATGCACCATTCATATATATATGTGTGCACCGGTTTATTATTTTCAAGTCTCCTGCGGTTTACTTTTGTATGGATTATTCTTGATTCTACTTTTTCAATTGCTTTATTTCACTATGTTACTCTACCAATGAGGGAATAGTTTCCACACTATCACACCCAAGGCCCTCACTGCTAGTCTGCAGCCTCTGGCGTTCAGGGAAATCTGCTTGAGTCCATGTGACCAACTGGGTACAGGGCGCCTCGGGGTGTCTTTTGGAATCAGGACGTTACAAAGTGGTATTAGAGGAACTCTTTTCTTTTGACTTGTTGTTTGGAGCCTATATCCAGGGATAGGAAGTAATGGGTACTTGGTAATAATTTGTACCCAGGAGTAGCTTACCTGTGTACAGGGGAAATCCAATCTACCTCATTTATTGCAATTTTTATGGTTTTGCAAGTTTACGGTTGATCTGATTTTCACCGTTGGGTGACTCACATGTATTTTGTTGTTATTTTTGATGTTATTAAGGTTCTATTTCTATTGCAAACCAATGAGATGAGGGTATTCCATCTCATGCATCATTTAGCCACTTTCTAGAAATCACATGTCATGCATTCTTTCCATGCCATATAGGGTGAATTAGAGATTGCATGTTGTTGTGATAGATGTTGTGCTAGAGATGCATGTTGTTGTGATAGTTTCCTTGATAAAATACATGTTGTTTGATAGGGTATCATTTGTGTAAGGTTTTTTTTGAATGAATGCCAAACATTGGTTCTTGATGTGTTATGGGCCCTCATGAATTGTAATTTGGTGGATCACTGACTTGTTTACCTTTTTATGACATGTGTAAGATGCAAAGCTTTGATTCGTGGGGAGTATGGGCCCTCACGGATCAAAAGTTGGCACTTTAATGTTTATTTCAGTGTTTTTATGGGCTCCATAGTTGTTTTTGAGGCTTACTATCTGAAAAAACACAGAATACACGCTGTGTAGTTTTGACTACATGCCATGTGTTCTTCTATTCGGGAAGAAACTATTTTTCTTAAGTACATGTCGTGTACTGTATGTACACGCCGTGTAGTCTCTAACTGTGTATCAGACTGTTTGGGTAGGGACACGGGGTTTTGAATCTTTGGTAGGACATGTCGTGTACCGGATGTACACGTCGTGTTGTAGAACCGTGTAACCGGTCGTGTCACTAACAACACGGGTCAGTTGAGTCCTTCCTAATACACGTCGTGTCCATCTGGAACACGGCATGTAGAGTAACCCGAGTACCCAGCAATGTAACAAACAATACAGGTAGCCTAATCATCCTAGTACACGTCGTGTCCATCTGGAGCACACCGTGTAGTGTGATCCATGTAACTGGTCGTGTATCTAACAACACGGGTCGGTGAGGTTTGTCTAGTACACTCCGTGTTTGGCACGAACACTTCGTTTTGTCTACTTCAAGGATAACCATGTGTATTATCCATGTAAAGGGGACCCAGGTAGGGGAAGAGAATTCAAGTACACACCACGTTTTAGGTGAACATGCCATGTGTATGGGGTGTTACACGACCATTTCTGGCAGGAGTACATGCCCATGTGAATGGATGAAGGTAACATGTTGTGTAGGGGTTATACACGTTATGTAGTCATGTTTTGAAAAACTTGAATGCTTTCCTTCTCATGTTCCCTTCTTACTCTTTAGGTTCTCAGTCCTTGATAATCTTGATCTAAGGTGTGTGTTTGACCTTACAGAGTCATTCTACCGAGACGTCCTCTGGTTGTACGCCAGTTGTAGGGTAGTGATCGGACACCGGATGTGGATAATCAGGGACTACCGGTAGATCCTCTCGTTGTGCCCATCTTGGAACTAGTCGTTATACCAGACACCAGGTACTAATTCACGGTTCAGATAAGGTTTTATGAGGATGATGCAGACCTTTTAGGGAGCACCACCTCCTTCCCCGTCGATGGAAGAATTGACACGGGTCTTTCAACAGCAGTATCCTCCCACTTTCTTAGGGGATGGAGGACCCCAGGCTGCGGAGTCATGGATAAAAGCCATGGTGATGATCTTCGAGCATCTGGAGATGCCTCCAGAGAGGAGGTTGAATCTCACTGCGTACATGCTTCGGGATTCTTCCAAGAGATGGTGGGATGTGATCTCACAGGCGGGACACCAGCAGGTCCTGGATTGGGATTAGTTTCAGCGCATCTTATTTGACTACTTCTATCCAGATACCTTGAGGGCTGATAAAG
The DNA here is from genome assembly GCA_963277665.1 of Viscum album. Taxonomy (NCBI): domain Eukaryota; kingdom Viridiplantae; phylum Streptophyta; class Magnoliopsida; order Santalales; family Viscaceae; genus Viscum; species Viscum album. Next base: position 1,396,476,188 of record OY728121.1, on the reverse strand, counting down.
CCTGAGATTTTATGAGTCTGGAGTAGGGTACTCATTTGGTTATGGAGTATTCCTCTCGCTTTACCGATTTACAGCATTTCACGCCTATTTCATGAGGTGATTAATTATTCTTGGCAAGGAAGTTTGAGGATAGTCTGAGGAACGACATCTGATCACAGGTGAACATCTTCAGGTTAACTTATATTAATTCTATCGTCAACCAGGAATTGATTACAGAGCACAATCTGAGAGATTATGGATTTTTGAGCCAGGGAGTCTCGACATCTGGAGTTAGTATCCCTCCTACTGACAGCAAGAAGCATCGTAGGGAGTCTTCGCACAGTGTTCCAAGGAGGCGAGATACTTCTTCTGGTAATCAGGTGGTGTGCTACCATTGTGGGAAGAGTGGCCATACAAGGCCACACAGCCCGAGAGACCCATTGGAGTGTCGGTCTTGTGGAAAGATGGGTCATATTCAGTGCTTCTGTCAGATCTTCTCACTAGCAGCTGGTGACAGGGGTTCTTCTATGACTCCTCGTTCAGGAGAAGCACCACCAGTTTCTCACCATTCTGGGAACTGGAGTTATTCTGACTATTCAGGACAAGGTGGAGGTCATGGCCCTGGTATCCAGCTACCCATTTTTCAGTGACAATAGTGTGGATCAGCTCAGGGTGGCCAGACAGGGTCACAGGGCCGCAGTGCAGGTCAGACTTTTGTAGTGGAGCAGACCCAACAGGAGAAGGATCTCGAACCCTCTATAGTGAGAGGTATGATCTTAGTGTCCCCAGTTTTAGCTTCTGCTCTTTTAGATATAGGGGCTTCCCATAGCTTTATATCTATTGCGGTTGTGGGGAGCCTTAGGCTCTGGATCTTTTCTTCTACTGATATCTTGACACTAGACACTCTATTAGGGACTAGAATGGTGAGTGTATGTCATTTCAAGGAGTTCCCTCTAGAGGTTGGTGGGCGTCACTTTTTATGGGACCTCTATATCCTAGAGATGACAGGATATGATGTCATTCTTAGAATGGAATGGCTAGTTTCCTTCTAGGCAGTCGTTGACTGTTATCACCGTAGGGTGAGTTTAATATCACCGGAGGGTGGATATTTTCTTCATTAGGGAGAATGGGATGTCCAAGAGAGCAGAGAGGGACCCAAGAATCATGGGTTAGGAGGAGTTACAGCCCATATTGCTATTCTATATCTGAATTAAAAGGGGATTTCATAGATGGACTTTCCTCCAGTGGTGGATCATTTCAGATATGTCTTTCTAAAAGACTTTTCAAGTTTTCCTCCAGAGCGTGAGGTAGACTTTTCAATTGAGCTTGTGCCAGGGGCAGCACCGGTGTCCATTAGTCCTTATAGGATGGTTACACTAGAGTTACAAGAGCTCAAGAAGCAGTTGGAGGAGTTGCAGGAAAAGGGTTTCATCCAACCTAGTACTTCTCCTTGGGATTCTCCTATCCTTTTTGCGAAGAAGGCAGATGGTACCCTCGGGCTTTGTGTGGATTATCGGAAGTTGAACCATTTGATGGTTAAGAACCTATATCCATTACTAAGGATTGATGATCTATTTGATTGTCTTCAAGGAGCCTGGGTGTTCTCAAAGATTGACTTGAGGTCTGGTTACCATCCTTTGCGCGTTAGACCATCAGATATACCACTTACAGCCTTTCTGAGCAGGTATAGTCTATATGAGTATATGGTCATGTTGTTCGGTCTCGTGAATGCACCTGAATTTTTCATGGCACTGATGAACCGAGTGTTCCATTCATACTTGGATTCCTTCGTGGTGGTTTTTGAGGATGATATCGTGGTGTACTCTCACACTCGACACGACCATTCCACACATATTGAGATCATTTTGAGTACACTGATAGAGCATCAGTTATATGATAAGCTCTCAGAATTCCACTTTTGGATGGATCAGATTCACTTCTTGGGTCATGTTATCTCTAAGACAGGAGTGTCGGTAGAATAATAAAAAGTGAGAGTAGTAGTTTCATGGGTGCAGACGAAGTACTTCTTTGAGGTATAGAGTTTTCTAGGGCTGGATGGATACTATAGACACTTCATTCAGCACTTTTCATGCTTAGAAACACCACTGATGGGGCTGACTAAGAAGGGTGTAATGTTCTTGTGGTTAGATTCTTGCGAGTCATCCTTTCAGGAGCTGAAAGGGAGGTTGACTTCAGCACCGATAATAGTGTTTCTAGAGCCTGGAAAGAGTTATACTATGTACTGTGATGCTTTAGGTATCGGGCTGGAAGTTGTGCTTATGCAGGGAGAAGCGGTCGTTGCGTACGGGTCTCGACAGTTGCAGCCACATGAGAAGAATTACCTGACGCACGATCTCAAGTTGGCTACAGTTGTTCATGGCTTACACTATTGGATACATTACCTTCTGGGAGAATATTTTGTGGTTTTCACCGGCCACAAGAGTCTCAAGTACATCTTCACTCAGCATGATCTGAATTTGAGATAGTGAAGGTGGGTTGAGTACCTTCAGTCTTTTTACTTTGATCTTGCCTATACGCCTAGGAAAGGTAATGCAATGGATGATGAATTGAGTATAAGGACTCAGATACAGGCAGTTTAGGAGGCCATAAGTGAGTGGTAGCTTATGGATCTATTCTCTGAGATGCATTTGGAGGTGCACAATAGACAGGGGAAGACGTTTCTTTCTTTGGAGTTGTTACCTCTACCATTCTTGATCAAGTGAGAATGAGGAAGCTATCAGACTCAGAAGGACTAGTCCTATAGGATAACGTGTCATAAGAGGACCATTTTCTTGGATGGACCATAGGCAAGGATGAGATCTTGTGTTTCCAGGGGCAGGTATGGGTTCCCGCAAACATACGCGAGGAGCTGATGAGGGACTTTCATTCCTCAGTTTGGGAAGTTCATCCTGGTGTCACCAAGATGTATCATGATCTACACTAACAGTATTCATGGCCATATAAGAAGAGAGATTTTTCTGGTTTCGTCATGAGATGTTCCACCGGTCAGCAGGTGAAGGCAGAGCATCAACGACTAGCAGGGCTTTTACAACAGTTACTCATTCCCAAGTGGAAGTGGAATGATGTCGCGATGGATTTTGTGATAGGTTTACTAAGGTCACCTTGAGGGAATGATGCAGTTTGGGTTTTCATTGACATACTCATGAAGGTTTCTCACTTCTTGCCGACCAAGGAGACCTTCAGTGTTGATGAGATGGGGCAGTTGTACATCCGAGAGATTGTGCGCTTACATGAAGTTCCACACTCCATTTTTTCATACAGATATGCACGTTTTACTTCTCGGTTCTGGCAGGGGATTCAGAAGGCTTTGGGTACACTGGTACTTTTGAGTGCAACTTACCACCACCAGATAGATGGCCAGTCTGAGAATACGATAAAGGTGCTTGAGGATATGAATTGAACATGTATTCTAGATGTTGGAGGTTCTTAAGAGAAGAACATAACTCTTGTGGAGTTTTCCTACAAAAATAGTTTTCAAGAAACTATTTAGATGGCACCTTATGAGACTTTGTATGGTAGGCTATGCTGATCACCCTTATGTTGGATGGAGGTAGGAGAGGCAGCTTTTCTGGGACCTCATCTTGTTCAGGAAACCTCAGAGCATATAGAGTTGATTCGGAAGAGGATGGCTACTGCACAGTCTCAACAGAAGTCTTATGTTGATCAACAGAGACGACCTATGGAGTTTGAGGTTAGGGATCAGGTTTTTATATGTGTCACACTAAGGTTGGGACATAAGAGGATTAGGAGATAGGGTAAGCTTCCGCTGAGGTACGTCGGGCCGTTTGAGGTGTTGGAGAGAGTTGGGATGGTTGCCTATCGGTTTCAGTTACCTCAAAGGTACTAGGCTATGCATGAAATTTTCCACATTCTCAGCTTCAGCATCACTTCTCAGACCAGTCTCATGTTTTTCAACCCGAGGAGGTTGAGTTGGAAGTGGATGCATCGTTTGAGGATCATCCTATCCAGATTATTGATTGAAGTATGAAGTTTCTCTGTGGTCGGTCTGTTTCTCTAGTACGGGTGCTTTGGCAGTACAGGCGAGTATAAGATGAGACTTGGGAGAGGTAGGCCGATGTACGATTACAGTGGCCGGAGCTATTCAGGGTTTCTTCTTCTACGTTTCCTTGCTAGAGAAATTTGGGGATGAATTTCTTTAAGGGGGAAGTTTGTAAGAACCCAGATCTTCTTTTGCAGGTATGTTTTCCTTTTCTGGTCATTTTTGACAAAAAGAGGAATTTCTAGAAATTTTTGAAGTACACGCCGTGTACTTTATGAGTACACGCCATGTAATAGGTCATCGTAGAAGGTCGTGTGCTGGTCCTGTGTTTTCCACAGACACGGACTTGTGGGGGGTGACCTGGAGGCCGCCTAAAGTGGAGTATGGAAACGGAAAGTACATGTCATGTACTTCCAAAGTAAACGCTATGTATTTTCTTTTTTTCATTAAATGGATTGGGGTCGCGTCTAATCAACATAAACGTCTTCTTCTTTGCCGAACTCAACTGAGAGCATCCATATGGCACAGATCTTCGTCGAGCCCCTGATCGAGCAATCGTTCTCTGAATCGAACTCCATCGATTGCATTAGAATCACCTCGGTAAGCTCTTCCTTCTACTGGAGCTTCGTTTCATGATTACTCTTTTTTCTCAAGTTATCCTTAGTGGAAAATTTTGATATTTTTTGTATATATACCATGTTATTGGGCGATTCAAGCCCTAACACTCAAGTATATTGATCTTCCAACGTTGAGGTAGGTGGTTTGTGCCTTTTTGTTGAAAGTCTTGAGTTATATGTGCAAATTTGTCCAATACCCTTGAATGAGGTATTGCATGTTTACTGTTTTAGCCTTGTTAATTTCCTTCCATCCTGGTGTGCTTATGTAGAGGTTAATTAAATGTGAATAGGGTTAATTGTTATGCTTTGGATGTTTTTTCCCATGCATGATTTCCTGTTTTGACCATTGGGTCTAGTTTTCCCGTTGGGCAGCTGTTTAATTTACCATGCCTAGTTGTAGGATGGTGTGATTGTTCTGATATGCTGATATGTTGTAGACTTCTAGAAAAGTAGTTCTTGAGGTTTACTTTGGCTGATACGCATTTCTATACCTGCTTGACTTACACAGGCCATGAGAACCTAGTGTATTAGACCATAGGGAGAATGGACGTAAGGGCTTCTCCAGAGTGTCTATTTTACTTATGATGTGAGTCCATAGGGGGAATTGATGTAAGTGCTTCCTAAAAGTGTCTGTAGTTCCTCGATGTAGGCCACAGAGGGAATGTGACGTAAGTGCTTCCCTAGAGTGCCTTTAGTTACAGATACGAGACTATAGGAGGAATTGACGGTGAGTGATTCCTTAGAGAGTCTATGCTTAAGCTGGACCAGATGGGTTAGACTGAGTGTACTACCCAGAGGGTTGCTTGTACTTGTTAGATAGGACCAGAGGGGATAGGTTATGAGTACTTCCCATAGGGTTACCTATTGTGTTATCTGTTTGCTTGTGTTGCTAGGTAGGACCAGAGGGGATAGGCTGTGAGTACTTCCAAAAGGGTTATCTTTTGGGATTATCTGTTTTTATTAGTTGTTTCTTGATATATGAAACTAAATGCATTGAAATTGTGGATTGTTTATTTCTGAGTACTTCCTTGTTTACTGATTTCTGTACTTATTACCTGTCATATATTCACTAACTTTTAGGCATAGATCTTGTGGTGGTTGCCAACTGGGATTTATTCTCACACCCTATTTGGACAATGCTTTTGGGCCCAAACAGATTATATTGTTTTAGGTATAGATAAGGGAAAGTGACCTTATACTTTAGGTACTTGATTAGCTATGGAGATGGAGAGCATGGGACCAAGCTATGTCTTGCGATGCTGAGGAGTTGTTTACTAGCTTTATTTTGTACTTGGGTACTGTTGTGTTCTAGAATTGTGATTCGTTCGGCTATTTTCCTAGACATATGTATCATGCATCATTCATATATATATGTGTTCACCAGTTTATTATTTTCCAGTCTCCTGTTGCTTACTTTTTTATGGATTATTCCTGCTTCTGATTTTCCTATATCTTTTTTTCACTGTGTGACTCTACCAATGAGGGCCTAGTTTCCCCACTATCACACCCAAGGTCCTCGCTGCTAGTCGGTAGCCTCTAGCATTCGAGGAAATGTTCTTGAGGCCATGTAACCAACCAGGTATGGCGCACCTCTGGATGGATTCTGGAACAGGGACGTTTCATGGTTAAAAACATTATTTCAATAAGTCACCTAAAACACTTGAAAATGGCTATTATCTTAAGTGAAAAGTGTTGTGTGAACTTTTATAAAATTTTTCTCAAACATAATCATGGTATGATCCTCATTCTACTTCATTACCCAAAAATTTTATTATTTTCAAGATAGTGCTTCTTATCCTCCTCTGCCTCGGTCTCCACCATGGTCTTCACCTCTTCCTCCTCCTTCAAATTGGTCTCCGACTCCAACTATACCTCCACCTTCGCCTCCACCTCTTACTTCACCTCTTCTTCCACATACACCACCACCTTCATGATTTCCCAAAAATTTTATTTTTTGTAGGTCAATGCTTCTAAACAAATTGATTTCTTCCATTATACTTATCCTTGAGAAAGAGATAAGAAATCATATATAATCATTCTGACACTAATGATTCACACCCCAAATCTCTTTCAAAGGTCATAACTCATACTAGATAACAAACAAAGCAGGTAATCACCTAAATTTGTTTTCATAATACATTCTAACAAAAAGTATGTTTCCCACTCACCTATAAAAAATTTTATTTATTCCTTTGAGTAACTAGGTTATAGGAAATCTTGATAGTACTAAGAAAATATATACAGAAAAATGATTATGAAATATATTTAATGGAATTTTAATTACTTTTGAAAATTACCTATTGGGGGATGCTGGTGGCTTCATGATTTATGATTTCTCTCATAAATTTTCAAATATAATATCCCCAATCGATGTCATTATCTTATTTTGAACACTACAGAAACATTGACCAAAATAAGTTAGTTGTTTTGAAATGTTTTTATAGTTAAATATTTCTATATATACCTTAATTGGTTTCTATTTGTAGCAATCCATAGGCTTTATCCCTTTATACAATGACTTCATTCCATGATTTATCCTGTATTGAGCAACCTCCCTATCTTAAAAAAATCTTGTTAAAAAATATACTAAACATATAATTCTAAGTTTATCTATAAAATTTTGATTGTAGTATATTATATATTCATAATAAACATCATGTGTGGTCATTTGGTTTCATATACATTCATTAGATCCAAAAAATAAATATTCAGGGTGTCTAGATAGAATGCTATCATCATCCAGTGGGTCCTAAAAAAACAAAAATAATAAGTAATAAAAAAATTAAAAATATATTTTATGTGATTAGATTTTAGAGTTTTAACTTTGCATTGTAGTCATCAAAAATATTATTTGGACTGATTCATTTTTATAAAACTCTTCAATTAACTCATACTTTTTCTACTTAATTTCTTCCCTATTCAAAGTAAATTCTGGAATAGAAATGATTTAGGGATTAATGAATCCAAATCATTTTTGGTACGATATTCCCTTTATATAGTTGTGATATAAAAACTTATACAAAATATGAATAGTTATTAACTTTAATAAACATATTATATCACTATTTGGACATACATATTATGAAAATGTACCTTATGTATGTATTCACAACTGATATTCCCATCCATTCATGCTTGGGAATCTCATTTAGAGTCTCGAGACTAATTATTTCTATCAAATAATATCCATATATTTCATCTTCATATTCAATGTAATACATAGTTTTATCTTTAAATGTGGTCTTTGCATGAAGTTTTAATGATAATAAATGTTTCTTTAGAATTGGCCGAGAGAAGGTACTCTTAGAAGGTTGTTTTGTTTTTTTGGTCAATTCACTAGATTTTATTGATTTGGCCTTCCGTTTCTCTACTGATTTATCCATATGCAATATCATATCTCACATAAAACCTTTTATAATCAATTGTTACATGTTTTTCATATGAATTTTTTTTCAAAATATATACCTCATGTATCTTTATAAGATTATAAGGCCATGTTATGAAATATCCATTAGCATCTTCAACTATTGTAATATTCGGACCATCAAGTGGAACAAGAAACTCAAAAATCATCTCATAGGATACCTCAATTCCCAGTCGTGTGTAATATTTTGGGAGGTATTGATTGTGTAGCTAGTCTCTTGAGATAATATACACTATACCCATCACAACACGGTGGTACATAGGTGTTGACAGATAGAACTCGTATAAAACTATACCCTACATAATTTTAGTAATATAAAGTTATCGGAAGTTGTTTGATTCACATTTAGGATAAAGAGTAATGAAAAAAAAATTATTACCCTGGGTAAGGTATGCGGTTGTGGCGAATGACTAGACACAAAGATAGTAGGATCATTTGGTTCACGTGTAGATATTTGTTTCACCGCCAGTTACCAGACTACAAAATAATATCTTCCAGTGAGTCTATTTGTGTTTGAAATCATCTCACCATATTATATGTATCTTCATGTGGTTTTATCTTCTCGAAAAAATTTCAAGGATAGACTCCAAAACCTAATCCCCTAACGCGGCCATATTTGTTTAGGCCACTTCAAAGCTACTAAAAGTAGATTTTCATCAGGTATAGTTGTTGTAGATTCTTTTATATAAAACATATAAAAAATAAGAACATAAATAGATATTTTTATGTAATATTGTTATAAATCATAACTAAATACAATTATATCATACTTACACGTGCTTCCAATACATTATTTTTTTTCATCAACTAATTTACCCTCTTTATTTACATAAGCCTCCTTCCATAGCACATGACGTAGGATGGAAGTGGATTCGGATTTTGATTTATCAATCTACATATAAACAAAGGGACATATGTTGTTTCATATCACATAATTAATCTTTTATTGTTGATTTAAAATACATACTAATTTATTCTCTAATGATGTGTACCCTATCCTTTCTTTGTGATAGGGTTATGTTGGTTTTTATGCATGATCTTTATTTCAAGCACCCTTTTTCTATTTCATAAATTAACAATTTTAAATCAAGTTGGATAAAATAAATAGTTTAAAATAATATATTATCGATTTTAATGAACATGAAATTATTTCTCATTGTGTTGATTGATGAAAGTAGTCCATGTTTCATGATTTATTATATGTTAAAAACTAAGTGGTGGGTGGGGATTTATTTTACCCATAGAATCCCTAAGATGTAACTTCGCAAGAAGAGTCTGGAAGCCCCTATTGGATTTTCTAGTGACCATTAAGACAAATTTCTTATGGAAATATTCTAAAATAAATGAAGTCTGTAAGGAATAATGAAAATTAAATCAACATTTCATTATATAATTTTTCAGTAAAATAGAGAATGTATATTGTAACATTACCATTATATCTTTACAAAGTATTTCCTTTGTTACAGGTTGGATGTGGTTCCATGAATCAATATCAATCATCACATTCATCCTCATTGTGTCCCCAAGATAACTAATGAACATTGACTCATTGGGGTAAATAGTTTGGATGCATTGATTCCATACAACCACAAATTTTATACCATAACTTCTTTCCTTGATAATTTTATTCACAACTGTGATGATGTGACATTGTTGTTTTCTTTTCATCAGCATATTGTTGATCCCCTAATAATTCCGCAGTTTCATCATCAATAGTTTGTTCTTCCTCTGGATTGGTAACATCATCATGTGTAGAATACATTGTTTGCATGAGTAGTAAAACATTTAATTTGTCTTGAATAACAATAATATAACACACACCATGCATAAAATTAAACATTTGCATACATCTTGCATGAAAATTATTACTGTCTTGAATAGAGATATAATACTTCAATATTCCAGTACGACTAACATTCACTACATTTATTTAATTCATCCTCAAATGTTGATTGTATTATATCTCTTGATGATGAATTTTACACCCTCTTTCAAACTATCCTTCCTCCAATCATTGTAGTTCCAAAGTTCATTGATGAAATACCTCCCAAATAGTTATTATAGAATTTTGGTGTTTGATATTTATCTCTCATATTTTGTTCACATCCACCTATGTTGCTTGAAATACTCTAACCAAAATTCATCCTATACCATTTACCAGTGACCATTTTGGATTACTACTACTCAGAGTAGTTCAAGAAACATAAAATGGATGGGGAATGAGTCGCAAGAAACAAAATACAATAATAACTATTCCAGAGATGAAATTTGAGTTGCCAATAAGCTAATAAAATTAATTAAATGAAATTTTAATTATGGATTCTAACATATTACATTACAAAAATAAAGTAATAAACATTAAAAACCAAATTAATTTCACTTATATCCATTTACATCCACTCACAAACATTTATTTTTTTCCACTTACTTTGAAATTATTATTTTTTTTGTAGGACTTAGAGGAGATAGAAACTTGTGGTGGTATTTGTCCCAAACCAGCCTGGGTACCCTAGTAACCTAATAACCAATCCAGTCCTTACATAGCTCGAAGGGCATTCCCAATCCCCATGGGTTGGTGACTAGCACCTGGCATCATACAACATACAAGTGCAAACGCTTTTTTCCACATGAATACGAAATAAAAATAAGAAAGATAGTATGCTTATCAAAAGAAAACTACACTGGGAGTAAAGTAACAAAATACAATAAGTCATAAAATCACAAAGTACTACAACCCAAGTAATAAAATAAGAAAAACACATCCCAGGTCCCTAAGGACACAACTCACCGAGACCACGGTTCAGTAGCTTGATCCACCTCCAAGTGATCCTTTTCCTTTGCTCGAACCTAGAAGAAGAAAGTCTACAAAGACCCAAAGGAAAAAGTAGGGTGTGGGATAAAAATCATAGTAGGTTCTCACCATTGATTCCATAAAATATTCATATAAATGATTAACTAAATATATTTTTTTCAATTTTAAAGTAAACCGGTTTGTAATTTTAAATCATATTTAAAAAAATAATGATATACAGTTCAAGTGATAGAAATATACTTTAAGAAAAGGCTTTACAATGATGGAATATTTCTAAAAAAAAATCTTAAATAAAATAGTTACATAAAATATTTTATGTAAATCCAGAATTCATGTAAATTAGTTCAAAACCATTAGCATACATTTATATCTCAAATATAAATAACAAGCAAGAAACATGGTCATATTCCAAATAGGTATGATTGTATTAACCAACTATAAGATTCCACACTCTCTAAGTGATCTTAGAAAAATGAGTATACTCACGTCCCCCTGACACTAACCAAAGGAGACTCGTCTCCCTCCCATCAGGGATGTGACCCACCGCATGTATATTTTATAACATTATAAAATCATAGAGTATATACAAATAACTAATCAACTACATAAGGATTTCATGTTCTCTTATATGATGGGAAATTTATTTTAATACAGCTTAAAATACAATTAAATCTAATTCTTCCATTTAAAAAAATTCCAATTTATTTCCATTTAAAACCAAAACAGATTGTATTCAAAAACATGCCCTTTCTACAAGATAAAACCACTGGGTTTCTATCAAATAATTTTTAAACCATTTTCACAAGTTTGAAATCCATTAAAAACCAATTACATCCTTTTCAAAATTCATTTCCATAATTAAATTCAACATTTTAATTTAAAAAAATTCTATCAAATCCACAATTTAAATCATCTAATTTCCATAAACACGCCCCAATTCAATAGAATTGGGGTTTTCCCAAATTTATGTTCAAAACACATTTCAAATCTCTCAATTCACTAGAATTGGGTTTTTTATCAATTTAATTAAAATAAACTTTAATCAATTGAATTTAAATAAAAAAATTGAAATAAACCAAGCAGTTTAAAGTTAATAAATTTGGATAATCAGAATAGAACCACCTACCTCTTCCCAAAACTAAACACTCACAACGGAACCCGTTAATGAGAACGTCGGTGAAGAAGATATCAAAACCAAACATAAAAGAAAGATCCAACACCATAGGGCATAGATATAGAAAATTCATGATGATCTATTGAAAACCCTTAGGAGGAGAAAGAGAGAACTTCAAGAATGAGTGGGAACACTTACCTATAAAACACACTGCAAGAGAAACTATGATCCAATGAAAAATGAATGGATCTAGAAGGATTGGGAGGCTTCAACGACACTTGGGAATAGCCTTAGATCAAGGGATAAAAAACTAGAGAGGATCCAAAATTAATTAACCAGCTGCACTACCTATTTAAAAAAAATCGAGGCATTTCACAATGTGTAATATCCATATACAACGTGTAATACTTATGTTTTGAAACCATAAAAACACAAACCATTTTTCAAAAAAACTCAATGCTCTAAGTTAAAAAATGAATATTAAATCCCTCATGATGTGTATTGACAAATCATGATGTGTACCCAACATGGTGTGAAGCAGTTCACGACTTTCATGCAGAATCATTACATGACATGTACTATTGTTACACGACGTGTAATTACCTGGACGTCTATAGAAAATCTCGGTTAAAGGTGAGAGTCCAATAAACCTCTGACTTCAACATTATAAGTATCCTCCAAATTCAAACTCCACACTTACCTACTCAACAAAATGGAAAAAGATGACAAGGTTTAAGGTGTACCTATTAGAGTGGTAATGAGATGTTATAACCTCCCCACTGTAAAAACTTTATACCCCCAGAAATCCTATAAAGAAGCTTCTATGGAAAAGAGATGAGGTCACTCCTCTCTCACTAGTGACTCATGCTCCCACATATCATGATTATCAGAACCATACTTTCATAGAACTCAAACCAAAGGTATCGTCCTCCCATGAAGTACCTTATTCTCAGAATCAACTATCCTAACTGGCTACCCAGTCAAAGATAAATTAGGCTCAATCTCAAGATCACTCAATCTCAAAACGTTAGATGGATCAGATAGATACCTTCTCAACTATTATACATGTAATAAATTATGTATCTAATTCAACTATGTTGTTATTTCTATATGGTAAGAAACTTTACACACCAGATCAACAACCTTGAAAGGTACCACAAAACAAGGAGAAATATTTCCTTTTATCCCAAGATGTCGATGAACCGACCAGGGTGAAACCTTCAAGAACACCTGGTCACTGATTAAAAACTCCAATGGTCTCTGGCGATGATCAACATAAGAATTATATAGATATGTGTTGTCATCATCCTCTAATGAATCATCTAAATCTTTTTTGTCATCTCTTGCACCAAACTTGGACCAACCAAGGAACTTCCACTAATCTCCGACCAACACAATAGATATTTACAAGGCTAGCCATACTAGTCCTAAAAAGGTGTCATTCTGAATTCTGACTGGTAAATATTGTTATAAGAGAACTCAACCTATCCCAAGTGATCACCCCAATCCCCACCAAAGTCAAGAACACAAGCGTGAAGCATATCCTCAAGAATATATATAGATCTATTTATCTGGACATCCAATTATGGATGGTAGGTCATGCTCAAACAAACCTGAGATCCCAGTACCTCCTGAAGGCCTCTCAAAAAAATGAGAAGTAAACCTAGGATACCTATCAGAGACTATAGCAGATGTAACTCCTTGAAAATTGACAATATCTTTCACATGGAGACTTCCCAACTCCCAAACTTTGGATGTATATCAAATGGGTAATAAATGTTCTGACATGGTCAATCTGTCGAACATAACCCATATCATATTATTCTTTTTCTAGGTACATAGAAACCCAACCACAAAGTGCATAGAGATCTCATCCCACATCCATTTAGAGACTGGAAGTGGTTGAAGCAAACCTGAAGGTTTCTAGTGCTTTGATTTTACCTGTTGGAATGTGTAGTAATGAGAGACAAATTCAGAAATTCCCCATCACATTCATAGCCACTAAAACTGCTGCCTCATGTCATAAAACATATTTTTAGTTCCAAGGTGCATAGCCTACTATGAATTATGAAAATCCCCCATCATATCCTTCCTCTCCATAAATGGAAAAATAAAATGATTTATATATCATAGAACACCCTATTTGTATAATGACCACTAGGAAACTATCTCCCCACCATAAAGAGAGTCTCTAATGAAACAGGACTCATCATTAAGCTCTAGATCTAGAAGAATCATATCGAGAAGAGTGGATTTCAACTGAACATTGGCTAATGAAACATTATCCCCTTTCTCTTGTACTCTAATATGAAACTGTGCAAAGAGAGCCATCAAATTCTACTCTTATGAAGATTATTTCTCATCCTGGGTTGGAATTTTCCACCTCTAATAATCAGCAACAAGATTCCCTTTCCCTTGGGTATAGGTGATGTAAAAGTCAAAACACTGAAAGTACTCCACCCAATGCCCCTGTAGAAGATATAACTTAGGATTTTGTGGTCTAAAAACATGGTAAACCTTTCTTCATAAAGGTAATGTTGCTAACTCATAATCACATGCATCACTGGTGCAAGTTCCAAATCATGGGTAGGATAATTCTTCTCATGTGTTCTAAGCTGATAATATCCATATACAACTATATGGTCTCCCTGCACAAGAACACAACCCAAGCTTAAATCTGAGGCATCACATAAGACCACATAGCCTTGGCCGACCTCTGGAAGAGTCAACACTAGTGTATTAGTCAATAGATGTTTCAACTCAACAAAATAACTTTTTAAATTTACCATTCCATAAAAACTTCACCCCTTCTAAGTTAGATTAGTCATTAAAGAAATCAACTTCTATAAGTCATTCATGAAACTATGGTAATATCCAGGTAATCCCAAGAAACTCCAAATCTTGAATACATTTCATGGTTTCTCTAAATTCATAACTATTGATTCAATAAATTCCCTTATGACTTTTCCATTAATTTATGTTTTGTAAATCACAAACACATTTTCTTAAGGAAAATTATCTTTCTCTAAGAAGTATTTTCATAAAGTAAATTTACATTCTATAAAAACTTTTTTGACTTTAATTATGGTTTTAATTGTTTTATCTAGTGTTTTTATAAACCAAGACCAATTGTATCTTTCTAAAGTAAAAAAATTAGATCCTTATCTAACTTAGAACCTTATAGTTCCTTAGAATCCAATTTCTCTAGAATTGTGAATCTGGTTTCTCCTGAAATCGGACTCTGATTTATTATGAAATCAGACTCCAATTTCATCTAAAACTAGACTCTTATTTCTCTTGAAATTTGAATCTAATTTCTTCTAAAATTAGACGCAAATTTTTTATGAAATCATACTGTGATTTCTTCTGAAATCAATCTCTGATTTCTTCTTAAATCTGATTCTAATTTCTTCTGAAATAAAACTCTAATTTCTTCTAAAATAAGACTCTTAATTCTCTAGAAATAAGACTCTGAAATCTCATATTTACAAACTCTAAAATCTTCATAAATTAGATTCCATATTACTCAGAATTCAGACTCTGATTATCTATTATTCAATAATCTGATTATTCATATTTTTTAGACATTGACTCTCAATTCCATAACAATCCAATTAAAATATTTTCTTACAGTTATCTCATTTCCTTAAAGTAACGTGTCATTATATCTGATTCTAAACTTGTTAATTTTTCTTAAGCCTGATTTTTTTTCCTTTCATATTATTATTTATTACACATGATAATGTTTCCCAAGATTTCTTAAATGAAACGATGTCGTACAATATGTTTCTAACTAACCATTGGTTGAGTGACACATGTTTAGGTCCCTGCAAGATTTAAGGAAAAATATGATCATTGGAGGAGGGATATAACCATTGGAACCTTTTCATATAAATACCCTATCCATTTGAAGATTAAAACACACAAAACACATCTAGAGATTACACTTTGTGATGTTGTGAAGTGATTTCTAGAGAGATAGACTCTCATTCTGTGTGTGAATGTTATGAAAAACTTGTTCAAGCTATGAACAACTTGTTCATACAGCTTAGTATGACACTAATTGGCTGATCAATAGAGGTATTCTAGGGATAGAAAGACAAAGGTGTCAACTACCTTAAATTTCGAGGGCTTGAAGGTATAGAAAGACAGACTCCAATATTCTTTTCGAGGGTTTACCCTGGTGTGGGTAAGACATACTTTCTTGAAAGTATAAATCAAGGTATCTTTATCCAAGGTTGTTGGATACCCTTCTCTTTGGGTTAAAATATTTCCTACTTGTTCTTGTTTTGATACAAGTTTTTATTTTATGTGGTTTTTTGTTAAATAAAGAAAGTATAACTTTATTATACTTTATTATTCTTGTATTATCTGATATAATAATATTTTATATTCTTTAAGGTAGAATCTTTCCCTAAGTAAACTTTTCTTAAGTTTCTTTTTCAGATCTATATTTTCAGATCCTAAGAAAGATTATTTATTAGTTAAGAACTAAAGAGGGTTTGTGAATCCATATTGTTTAATATTATTAAACATAGATTTTTTTAAGTATAAAAACAAAAGTTTTTAAATTTACAATCCCCCCCCCCCTCTTGTATTTGAGCATCTACATCTATATTTCAATTCTACAATTGGTATCAGAGCAGGTCTCTGAAATAATTATACTTGCATATAAATTTTATTTCTTAACTTTACTTTTTCAAGTTTTTATTAAGATTTTATTTTAAAATATTTACTTATAAACTTTTGTTGCTATTTTTTTGTGGAAAATATCTTTTGTATTTTCTTATAGAATGGTAGGAAAGAACATTGGTTCTATATACAATTTAAATCCTACCAGACCCCCAATCTTTGATGGAAATGATTATGAGTACTGTAGAGATAGGATGAAGACTTTTATTACCAAAACCAGTGTTGATAACTTTTTTATGATCACTAGAGAATACAAGATTCCTGACAAAGAAATCATAACATTCACAAATCAAGAAAAACAAGAATATCAACTAAACTAAAAGGTACTCAATACTTTATTATGTTCTATGACCAAGATAATCTACAGTAAAATATCTTCTTGTAAAGCATACAATAGTATTTGGAATAAACTTTAAGTTACACACTTTGGAACTTCAAAATTGATAGAAACAAGAAGAGTTATGCTTAGAGATAAATATCATGTATTTATGTTTCCTTATGGAGAACCAGTTTACAAAGTGGAACAAATATTTATGACAATCATCAATAGTCTCCAATCTATGGGAGATAAAGGACTTGATGATGAAGTTCTTTTGGACATGATAATTGATATCATTCCCAATGACTGGGAATCTAAAAGTACATATATTGATGAAAATAGGAAAGTATCTAATATAACTCTTGATGAGTTATTTGTAACTATTCTTCAGAATGAAATAAGAATGAAGATACATGCAGACATGAATAAGAAGAAGAATGGTAATTGAAGTGTTTCTTTCACTACTACATCTAAATACAAGACTCTGGAAAGGGTAAATAGATCTAAACCTAAGAAAGAAATTGTAATATCTGAATCAAGTAACAGTGATCAGTCTGAAAATGAACTAGTCAATCTTCCTAAAAGGATAAACAAGATTGTGGGAAAGAAAGATTTTCAGTACATGTAACACCCCGAGCTTCCACGATACGCTTCTCATTCAATAATGCAATAGCTTGCATTGTACGCAACTTCGAGTTCTAACACACCGCAACTAATCAAAATAGCCGTTATGAATAGTAATAACCACTTTTTAAAATTATAGAAATTTTATATTTCAAAATGGACTTCATTTTTGTATTCGTAATATCGAAATTAGCCTATGTTGAATTTTTGGTATTTTTCTGAGAACTTCTAATTTTTTTATGAATAGTGAAAAATACATAAAAACAACTTTTTTAATCAAAATAATTTATACAGATAAATTATACTATTTAGTGGTTTTAAGGTATAATTAGAAAATATTTTTACCATTTTATCCAATGGTGGTCATTAGAATTAATTTAACATTGAAATTGGACATAAACAATTGCCAAACTTTTGATATAAATTGTTTCTTAAAAACACGCTATTTGTTGTAACAGCGGGAATTAATTATGAAATTAATTAATACAACTTAAATGTTTGGAATTTTGTAAAATAGACATCATTTTTGAATTCGGAATATCAATTATAGCTTAGGGTGAAATTTTGGCCTTATTCTGAAAAACTTCAATTTTTGATGAATAGTGAAACCACTAAGTGGTAGTTAAATAACTGATTTTTCGTTTAAATGAAATATTACAACTTCTGTGATTTGATTTTCAAAAATCCGACATACATGGTTGTCATTAAGAAGTAAAATGTGGTTCAATGAGATCAAAATAATTTTTTGGTGAATAGTAACTTTTAAGTTCTTAATCGCGATTAGTGGTAATTAGTGTAGTTTAAGGTATAAATAATACATTAATAATATGAAATGACCTAGACACATGTCCCAACCTCATTGGTTGAGTCATGGACGACCAAGACAAGCCATGGCCTAACTTGGGGACCCCATGGATCCACTTTTGTTGGGAAATAACATAAATTACTTTTTATTTAATGTTAAAGTGAAAATGACACTAACATAAATTGTTCTACTAAAACAATTTTTAATTGGGGTTATACAAGTCCAAATTTTGATTATAAATAGTCATTGGAAAGCTAAAAAGATTTCCTACATCATAGTATTTGTTTTATAATTTTTAGACATTAAATAAATTAAAGTATTTATGACATAATAATGATGCAGCGATGACATCATTATTTGACGATTTAAATAAAATGAGAAGATAATGCAAAATCCGAGGCTTACACTTGTCCAAAGCCTATTGGATGAAGATATTTCGAAACCTTATCACCTTAGCCTCGAATTATATAGATGTGGGACCTTTAGAATCCGAAAAGCATTTTGAAATAATGTAACATTTCATTACTTTCCAAAAGTGCCCCTCCTCTCCACTTATAAAAGGCCCCCACCTCTCCCACCTTATTCACACCATCAAGCCATTTGGCTCGGACAACCTCTGCCCAAATACTCTCCCAACATTCCTTCCTTACTCCTAGAAACCTCACTTTGGGCATAACTCTTCCCAAGGAAGCCTTTAGCTCAAATCAAAAAGAGTTACCCGATTTTGAGGTAATGTCTTTTCTAATGTTGTTTTGTTTTATTTTTCTTCTCCAACCCCCTAAACTCTTTTTATTCATTTCTTTTGTAACAACACCAGTATCCTCAATATACTAGGATGTTGTTATAAGAAGGATTCGAGCTACACTTACACACACCTACATCTAATGGTTAAAGAACATATGGTTTCTGTGGATGGCGAATTTCTGCCTCACGAAACGATGATTGTTCAACACTCATATAACACCTCCAAAGGTGGCCATTAAGATGTCACTATTTTTATATATGATATATAATATGTTTTTGTTTTACTTATGCTTCTGTATTTCTCATTTATGGCATACTTTATGATTTCCATTATGGGTAAAACACGATAATTTCATTTTAGGAAGTGCGGACTACCGCCCCCTCAAAGTGATTTGAATCGTTAATGCCATGTGTGGGATGTATAAAGGATGGAGTAAATGGTATTATACACTATATTATACTGGAATTATATTATACATTTATATCATTATGATTTCATTCCATTAAATATGAAATTGAAATGAAAGTAGCGTTCATGCGTACGTACGGCTTACCGTCTCCATGAACGGTGCATTTCATTTCTTACCTCTAAATGTTACGTAATATTATAAATGAATGTATATACTGTATATATATGATATATATGATATCTACATCATTAATATAATTCTGGATATAATGGATATTTCACCACATGAACAACTTATAATTATAAGAAGTTTATTGTTGACTCATGTACCAAAGATCGACAAAACGACCGTTATTAACTTAAATAATTACATAATGTTCATAACATTGTAATAAGTGATATAAAAAGGATAATGAAATTGAAAATGGTTCTTAATAAGGTAGATATTAACTCTAGTTTATTATTCAGGAGGTTAAAGAACGGTTGAGTCAAGTCGGACACAAGGTAAGGGAACTTCTTAACCCAACTTCCATTCTTTGGGTTAATCTCCTACTTTCAAATTATGTCATGATATTATTATGTCCTATCTTGTATTTTTACATTATTTATGTGTACCTATAGTGAATACACATAATAGATATATTTTATTTAAAAATTATCTTTTAAAGTACTTCGTCTCAATCTCCTTTCATTGAGGCATATTTGGTTTTATACACAAATTTCTTTTATACGGTGTATAAACCCCTTTGACTTTTACGGTTATTCAAAAGGAATCTTTTTATACAAAGCGTTTTTCTAAACGACAAAAGGGAATGTTTTTCTTTCCGTACTTATGCGGCGACAACGACTTCTCCACCGCCGTGACCATTATTTGAGTTTCAGCTTCCTCTACAAGCCATCATTTTTTTAACGAAAAATAAATACAAAGTTTTAACTTTCTTTTATTTTGGTATTGAAAATGGTTTTGAAAGTGTTTTTATTATATCAATGTGTTGTTTTGATATCTTGTGATTGAAATGTGGAAATGTTATGTTTACATTATGCATGTTTTATGTGATACAATTATGTTATGGTTTATGATATGTTTAAACCTATTCATATGAGGAATGTATTGGACTTAATAAGTGACGGGTGGAGCCCGCTATAGCTCCTCGATGCATCGGCAGGTCTCATGAGACAACTAGACGTGGAATTGGCCGAGGCCCTTTCCCAATTTGATTTATGGTTTTGGCCGAGGCCTTAATCATTTTAGATGTCTTGGCCGAGGCCTTGACAAAATGTTTCAGAATGTCCGGCATTATACATTCCATCATTATGAAAGTGGTTATTGATATTGCATGTGATTATTCGACCAGTAGAATATCCATGTGAAGAAGTAAATGGCATTATCTCATTTTACTTTTGCCATATTATGTTGAAGTTCATGTTTAAAAGGCTTTTGTTTTAGTTATACATTGCCTTAAATGTTAATGTTTATTTATGAAAGCTTCCGCATTATTGTTATCCTTACTGAGCATCTGAGCTCACCCCTTTCAATGTTTTAATATTTTCCAGGATGTGAAGAAGTATTTTATGAATGACCTGCAGGGATAGTCGGAAGAGGATATGAGTGTGGACTATGGAGACTTTGTTATTGTAGTTTTTCACTTTTTGATGTAATGAAAGACTTATGAATGTATCTAGTGTTTCCAAGGCTACTAAACTAATCGGTCTTTCGAGACTTGATCCTTTGTGATCATGCCAATGTTACGAAGTAATGCACCGACTCTGGGTAGCTGGGGTCGGGGCGTTACAGTTGGTATCAGAGGCAGTTTAGTACTAACCTTGGAAGCTAGATTTAGATAAACTCTGATTAGAGCACATAGCCCAAAGATAGACTTTGAGGATTAGTATAGAAGAACTTCCTAGAATTTTAGTATTGTAGAGATGTTGTGAGTTTTCCGAGCAATACATCCCTGTCTGGATACGAGCAGGTAGAGGTGGCTCTGGCACAGATGTACCTAGGGGTAAAACCCGAAAACACCGCTTTGAGCTAGACTCAAACGGGAACTGGTGCACGACAACGGGCCTTGCTGCACTCTTGGTTATGACACTCCCGGGGGATATGCTTAGGATAATTCTCATTTTCTTTACAAACCATTATGTAAGGTTTATGAGTACATACTTCCTCAAAGGAAACATTTCTTTTTATGATTATGGATTATATCCATAAATAGTTCAATTTATGTTAAGTATTATACAAGTATGGAATTATGTATTTTGATTCATAAACTAATCTGGATTATGCCATTGTTTAGAAATGGCGCCTAGTAGAAGGAATGGAAACTGTATCAATGCACGAACTCCGTGTAGGGATTGCCCTCCTGCTCAAGATAATTATTGTGGACCTGGAGATACAACTGGTGCTGATCAACTTATTACCATACTGGGACAACTCACGCAGGTTATGAATAACAACCTTACTCGTATGGAGCACCCTGATTCGCAACGTGGAGGATCAATGCTAGACCGTTTCATGAGGCAACAACCGCCAACCTTCAATGGGAGTACAAATCCTACAGTAGCTGAGCAATGGATAAATTCCTTAGAGAAAATATTCCATGCCTTGGGGAGTAGTGAAAGGGAGAAGGTTGTCATGGCAGTTTACCGCCTCACTGGAGATGCCGATCAGTGGTGGTCACTGATTCCAAACACAAAGGAAGATGATGACGTATCGAATATGGAATGGAGGGAGTTCAAAGAGCTTTTCTTAGAAAAATACTTTCCTCGTGACCATCGAGCAGATATGGAAAGGCAATTTCTGAGTCTGAGGCAGAAGGATGATGAGAATGTCGCAAAGTATGAGGCTAACTTTACAAGGTTAGCGAGGCATGCTGCCGATTATATACGTAACCCAAGGAGTAAGATTGATCGTTTCTTTGATGGGTTAAAACCATTTCTCCGACGAGCTTTAGTATCACAATCCTTCTCATCATACGAAGATATAGTCTCATGTGCTATCAAGACAGAAAAGGAATTCTCTAAGTCTTATGACAACAAAGTAAAGCAAGAGAAGAAGAGAACGGTGGAACAAGAGACAGATAAAGGGAAAAAGGGAAAGAAGGATTTTCCATTATGTGATAATTGTGGGAAGAATCACCCTGGTACTTGCCTAAAAGGAATGGGAGTCTGTTATAAATGTGGAGAAAAAGGTCACCAGGCACGTGATTGCAAGGGAAAGAAAGAGGCTGTCAAAGTTGAATGCTACAATTGTAGAGAAATGGGTCATTACGCAAATGAATGTCCTAAGCGTCAAGGAATCTTACCTCAGAAAAGGCCAAGGGATCAAGGACAATCTTATGCTATTACTACAGTTGAAGCAGAATAACTAATGTATTGATGCTTTCGGACTCATGGATTATATTCTGGTTATTAGAATAATGTGATCTATATAAGGATTGTACTGCAGTACTTGTTGGTTTCAGTAAGGTTTTAATATGATTAAGGTAATCATATTTTTAGTATGTGACAATAAGAGAAACTTTTCTTTGTTTGGGGAATCTGATGTTACAATTGATTTTGGAATTAAGAGACCTTTTAGAGAAAGTTTGGACAGAGGTATTTTGGATAACTATAAATGTTGGGATGGATTAAGTTGAACTTTGAATAGTATTGTTTAAGGTTAAAACTTTTCTGAAGATTATTTCTGGAATACTATAATACTATATTTTTAGAAAAAGGACAACCTGCAGGGTGGGGAATAACCCGTCGCGTCGGACACAGCTGCAGGAATCGAACCCACAACCATAGTGCGACAAGCCTTTATTTCCTACCACTAGCCTACAGGAAGTCCCTGGTTATTACAAAATCGTTTTACTAATCTAAATGGTATGTGTTAACATTTGGAACCTTATACAATTAGGATAAATAGAATATTTTTGAGTTCTGTTACCATTTGGAGTAAAAGTTGGGTTTGTGGTAAAAATTTATTAACGAATGAAAGTATACATAACAAGTATGTATATTCCCCTAAGTTCTTAGTAAATCTCATAAATAAATTCCTCAACATAATAAAAGGTAACTTAAAACAAAAATGTTGTCGGTTAACTTTTCCAACTGGGGATTCAATGACCGTTTAACCAATCACAAGTTTGTGATTTTCTTATGGTTAAACTTTCTCCTAATCCTGTTTTCTATAACTCTCCATCAGACCTTGATGGTTTGTTTCTCCTCCATATCCATATTTTCATAGAATCCTAGAATGGGCTATATCGGGTGACCTTTGTACTTATCCTGCTTTCTTTTAATGTTATATATTTATTAACCTTATTTCCGATGTGGGTTTTCCACAAAGGTATTTTCTATTTTCAGCCTTTTATTATCAAAGAAAAATTTCAAATTGCGAGGACGCAATTTATTGAAGGAGGGGAGAATGTAACACCCCGAGCTTCCACGATACGCTTCTCATTCAATAATGCAATAGCTTGCATTGTACGCAACTTCGAGTTCTAACACACCGCAACTAATCAAAATAGCCGTTATGAATAGTAATAACCACTTTTTAAAATTATAGAAATTTTATATTTCAAAATGGACTTCATTTTTGTATTCGTAATATCGAAATTAGCCTATGTTGAATTTTTGGTATTTTTCTGAGAACTTCTATTTTTTTATGAATAGTGAAAAATACATAAAAACAACTTTTTTAATCAAAATAATTTATACAGATAAATTATACTATTTAGTGGTTTTAAGGTATAATTAGAAAATATTTTTACCATTTTATCCAATGGTGGTCATTAGAATTAATTTAACATTGAAATTGGACATAAACAATTGCCAAACTTTTGATATAAATTGTTTCTTAAAAACACGCTATTTGTTGTAACAGCGGGAATTAATTATGAAATTAATTAATACAACTTAAATGTTTGGAATTTTGTAAAATAGACATCATTTTTGAATTCGGAATATCAATTATAGCTTAGGGTGAAATTTTGGCCTTATTCTGAAAAACTTCAATTTTTGATGAATAGTGAAACCACTAAGTGGTAGTTAAATAACTGATTTTTCGTTTAAATGAAATATTACAACTTCTGTGATTTGATTTTCAAAAATCCGACATACATGGTTGTCATTAAGAAGTAAAATGTGGTTCAATGAGATCAAAATAATTTTTTGGTGAATAGTAACTTTTAAGTTCTTAATCGCGATTAGTGGTAATTAGTGTAGTTTAAGGTATAAATAATACATTAATAATATGAAATGACCTAGACACATGTCCCAACCTCATTGGTTGAGTCATGGCCGACCAAGACAAGCCATGGCCTAACTTGGGGACCCCATGGATCCACTTTTGTTGGGAAATAACATAAATTACTTTTTATTTAATGTTAAAGTGAAAATGACACTAACATAAATTGTTCTACTAAAACAATTTTTAATTGGGGTTATACAAGTCCAAATTTTGATTATAAATAGTCATTGGAAAGCTAAAAAGATTTCCTACATCATAGTATTTGTTTTATAATTTTTAGACATTAAATAAATTAAAGTATTTATGACATAATAATGATGCAGCGATGACATCATTATTTGACGATTTAAATAAAATGAGAAGATAATGCAAAATCCGAGGCTTACACTTGTCCAAAGCCTATTGGATGAAGATATTTCGAAACCTTATCACCTTAGCCTCGAATTATATAGATGTGGGACCTTTAGAATCCGAAAAGCATTTTGAAATAATGTAACATTTCATTACTTTCCAAAAGTGCCCCTCCTCTCCACTTATAAAAGGCCCCCACCTCTCCCACCTTATTCACACCATCAAGCCATTTGGCTCGGACAACCTCTGCCCAAATACTCTCCCAACATTCCTTCCTTACTCCTAGAAACCTCACTTTGGGCAGAACTCTTCCCAAGGAAGCCTTTAGCTCAAATCAAAAATAGTTACCCGATTTTGAGGTAATGTCTTTTCTAATGTTGTTTTGTTTTATTTTTCTTCTCCAACCCCCTAAACTCTTTTTATTCATTTCTTTTGTAACAACACCAGTATCCTCAATATACTAGGATGTTGTTATAAGAAGGATTCGAGCTACACTTACACACACCTACATCTAATGGTTAAAGAACATATGGTTTCTGTGGATGGCGAATTTCTGCCTCACGAAACGATGATTGTTCAACACTCATATAACACCTCCAAAGGTGGCCATTAAGATGTCACTATTTTTATATATGATATATAATATGTTTTTGTTTTACTTATGCTTCTGTATTTCTCATTTATGGCATACTTTATGATTTCCATTATGGGTAAAACGCGATAATTTCATTTTAGGAAGTGCGGACTACCGCCCCCTCAAAGTGATTTGAATCGTTAATGCCATGTGTGGGATGTATAAAGGATGGAGTAAATGGTATTATACACTATATTATACTGGAATTATATTATACATTTATATCATTATGATTTCATTCCATTAAATATGAAATTGAAATGAAAGTAGCGTTCATGCGTACGTACGGCTTACCGTCTCCATGAACGGTGCATTTCATTTCTTACCTCTAAATGTTACGTAATATTATAAATGAATGTATATACTGTATATATATGATATATATGATATCTACATCATTAATATAATTCTGGATATAATGGATATTTCACCACATGAACAACTTATAATTATAAGAAGTTTATTGTTGACTCATGTACCAAAGATCGACAAAACGACCGTTATTAACTTAAATAATTACATAATGTTCATAACATTGTAATAAGTGATATAAAAAGGATAATGAAATTGAAAATGGTTCTTAATAAGGTAGATATTAACTCTAGTTTATTATTCAGGAGGTTAAAGAACGGTTGAGTCAAGTCGGACACAAGGTAAGGGAACTTCTTAACCCAACTTCCATTCTTTGGGTTAATCTCCTACTTTCAAATTATGTCATGATATTATTATGTCCTATCTTGTATTTTTACATTATTTATGTGTACCTATAGTGAATACACATAATAGATATATTTTATTTAAAAATTATCTTTTAAAGTACTTCGTCTCAATCTCCTTTCATTGAGGCATATTTGGTTTTATACACAAATTTCTTTTATACGGTGTATAAACCCCTTTGACTTTTACGGTTATTCAAAAGGAATCTTTTTATACAAAGCGTTTTTCTAAACGACAAAAGGGAATGTTTTTCTTTCCGTACTTATGCGGCGACAACGACTTCTCCACCGCCGTGACCATTATTTGAGTTTCGGCTTCCTCTACAAGCCATCATTTTTTTAACGAAAAATAAATACAAAGTTTTAACTTTCTTTTATTTTGGTATTGAAAATGGTTTTGAAAGTGTTTTTATTATATCAATGTGTTGTTTTGATATCTTGTGATTGAAATGTGGAAATGTTATGTTTACATTATGCATGTTTTATGTGATACAATTATGTTATGGTTTATGATATGTTTAAACCTATTCATATGAGGAATGTATTGGACTTAATAAGTGACGGGTGGAGCCCGCTATAGCTCCTCGATGCATCGGCAGGTCTCATGAGACAACTAGACGTGGAATTGGCCGAGGCCCTTTCCCAATTTGATTTATGGTTTTGGCCGAGGCCTTAATCATTTTAGATGTCTTGGCCGAGGCCTTGACAAAATGTTTCAGAATGTCCGGCATTATACATTCCATCATTATGAAAGTGGTTATTGATATTGCATGTGATTATTCGACCAGTAGAATATCCATGTGAAGAAGTAAATGGCATTATCTCATTTTACTTTTGCCATATTATGTTGAAGTTCATGTTTAAAAGGCTTTTGTTTTAGTTATACATTGCCTTAAATGTTAATGTTTATTTATGAAAGCTTCCGCATTATTGTTATCCTTACTGAGCATCTGAGCTCACCCCTTTCAATGTTTTAATATTTTCCAGGATGTGAAGAAGTATTTTATGAATGACCTGCAGGGATAGTCGGAAGAGGATATGAGTGTGGACTATGGAGACTTTGTTATTGTAGTTTTTCACTTTTTGATGTAATGAAAGACTTATGAATGTATCTAGTGTTTCCAAGGCTACTAAACTAATCGGTCTTTCGAGACTTGATCCTTTGTGATCATGCCAATGTTACGAAGTAATGCACCGACTCTGGGTAGCTGGGGTCGGGGCGTTACAGTACAGATATAAGAAGAAAGATAGAAAGGACAAGAAAGATTCATAAGTAACTTTATATGAATGAAAAAGAGTTGGACATATCAAACCTGATTTTCCCATGCTCAGGAGAAAATACAAAAAGGATGGGCATTATGAAAGGAACTGAAAGAAGTACTGCAAAAAAAAGACAAAGAAAGTCCTGAAGGCTAATGAAACCTGTAGTTCTAGTTGTGGTGAATCTTCATATGTATCCTTGGAATATGAATATTCTAGTCAGAATAATATTGTTCTTATAGCCATATTACCTATTGAAAATCATTTTCTTATGGTTAAGGTACACAATTTTGAATCTTTAACCAATATTTCATTAAGTCCTAATTTTATTAATGAAGAATATTATGAATCTTCAGATAAATAATCTTCATCATTAGAAGATAATACCTTACCTTCATTTGAAGAAGTCTCAAGATTTTCTAAATTACGTGAGAATGAGTACTGTAAGATAAAAAAGAATTTAGAGAAATAAAATTCTATAATTTCTATTTTAACAAAAGAAGTATCAAATCTTTCTAAATATCTTGATCAAAAAACTTTTGATTTAGATAATATATCTAAAAAAATTAAGGAAGTTAATTCTGAGAAGGATAAACTTTCTAAGGATATTGAAAATGTTATTTCTAAGAAAAATGTTTTAGAGAATAACTCAAACTCTAAGACTAATGACTATAAGGACAAGAATTTAGTCATTAGACTAAAATCAGAAATTTTTTCCTTAAAGAAACTTTTATAGAATTTCACTTATAAAAGGAAAGAGTTTGATAAAATGAATTCACAACTTCATCCTCTTAGGAATAATTATAGATTTGGTTATACTCATTCAAAACCTATTATTAGTCATAACTATTTTATTCACCAAAGTGATCCTTTTTGCAGTAAGTTTAAATGTGGTGGAAATTGGGGGGGGGGAATTTTTCTTTGAATAAAACCAAATCCCTAGGATTTCATAAAGATTGTTCTTCTAAGAAAATTTGGATACCTAATATTTTAATTTATAACAATTCCAGATCCAAGAAAGTTTGGATTCCAAAGGCCTAACTCTTTTATTTTCAGAAAAATAATGGAAGTACCAACAACAATATATGGTACATGGATAGTGGATGTTCCTAGTAAATGACTGGTAAAAAAAATTCCTTGAAAATATTATCAAGAAGAAAGGATGAAAAGTAACTTTTAGAGATAATTCCCAGGGAGATATTGTTGGTATAGGTAACATTTTTCTTCTTGGAAAATCATTAATTTCAAATGTTTTATTTTTTAAAGGTCTTAATCGCAACCTTAATAAGAATAATCCAATTATGTAGTGAAGGTTTCCTTGTGAATTTTAGGAATGATAAATGTTTAGTACACAGTTCTAAGGAAGAGTTTATTCTCTCTACTCATAGGTATAAGAATTTTTATACAATGAACTTTAAAGACCTTAGGATCCAAGACCTACATTTCCTTAGTGAAATAGAATTACAATATTGGTTATGTAATAGAATAATAGGACAATGTAACCTTTGGAACCTATGAAAACTCTCAAAGAAAATACTTGTTAAGGATCTACGAGAGCCTAGATTTGATTCTTCAAATGTTTTTTATCCTTTTCAATATGGAAAGAAACATAATTCAAGATTTAAATCAATCAGTGAAGTCCCACCTTTCGATGCATTACATCTAGTGCATATGGATATTTTTTTTCCAACACAATCTAGAAGTAATGGAGGAAAATACTATGTATTTTTTTAGTTTATGATTACACTAGATTTGCATGGGTCTATTTTCTTGAAAAGAAATATAATGCCTTTTCTTATTTTAAATATTTTTCATCCAAAGTTAAAAATGATAAAAACCTTCCATTGATAAATATTCATAGTGATTATGGAGGAGAATTTGAAAATTAAGATTTTGAAAATTTTTGTATTAAGAAAGCCATTACTCATAACTTCTCATCTCCAAGAAATACTCAACAAAATGGTGTTGTTGAAAGAAGAAATAAAATTCTTCAAAAGATAACTAGAACCATGTTGAGTGAATATTATATTGCTAAACACTTTTGGGCTGAAGCTATAAGTACTATTTTCTATACAATAAATCGAGTTTTAATCAAAATGTTTCTTAATAAAACAATATGAATTATGGATTGGTTGAAAACCTAAAGTTTATTTCTTCAAAATATTTGGATGCAAAATATTAATCATGAATACTAAAGATAACTTATATAAATTCACACCCAAATCTGATGAAGGAATTTTCTTAGGATATTCCACTACTTCTAAGGATTATTGAGTTTTTAACAAGAATTATTATACTATTGAACAAATAATACATGTTAAATTTGATGAAACTGATCCTTTTGTTTTTAAACAACCCCAACCAATATCCTCGGATGAGTTTTCAAAAACTGATTATCAAACATTGATGGAAGATTATTTTAATAAAAAAATACTCAATAAAATGTTTCTGAAGTATTTACCCCAGAATATTTTCTACCTTATATTGATGAACAAATTCTAAAAAACCCAAATCAGTAGTTTCTGAATAAACATACTAGTGATAGTATCATTGGTGATGTAAATAAACCTGTAAGTACTAGAATTTATTTAAGAAATAAAGGTGAACATCTTGGATTTCTTTCCTAATTAGAACCTAAAAGCACTGATGAAGCTTTAGGTGATGATTATTGTATTAAAGCTACGCAAAATTAACTAAATGAATTCGAGAGGAACAAAGTCTGTACCTTGGTAGAAAGACCTAAAGAAACTTCTAAAATTGGAGTGAACTGGGTCTTCAGAAATAAATGTGATGAAAATGGAATCATTGTAAGAAATAAATCAAGATTAGTTACTAAAGTCTATAATCAACAAGAAGGAATAGACTATGAAGAAACCTACGCTCTAGTAGCTAGACTGGAATCTATTTGTATTCTACTAGCCTTTGTATATTTCTTTAATTTCAAACTTTTTCAAATAGACATGAAGTGTTATTTAATTAATGTATATGTTCCAGAGGAATTTTTTTTGAACAACCTCCTGTATTTGAAGACCCAAAACATACTAAAAATATTCTTAAACTTACTAAAGCTTTATATGGACTTAAACAAGCCCCTAGATCATGGTATTATGGACTTACAGGATCTTTTCTACAAAAAAATTATGTTAAAGGAACTGCCAATCCAACCCTTTTTATAAATAAAGATAAGAAAAATGTTTTGATTGTTTAAATTTATGTTGATGAAATTATATTCAAATAAACTCAGCAATATTTAACTGATTCATTTGCGAATCTCGTGAAATATGATTTTGAAATGAGTATGATGGGTAAGTTAACATTTTTTCTTGGTTTTAAAATTTCTCAAAAACCCAAAGGAATTTATATATCTCAACATAAGTATATTAAATATATTTTTAAGAAGTATGGATATGAAAACACTAAAAGTATAAGTACTCCAATTGGTACCTAAAACAATCTTGATCTTGATGAAGCTGGGAAATCAGTAGATCAAACATATTTTAGAGTTATGATAGGAAGTTTATTATACTTAATATATAGTCATCTAGAATTAATGTTTTCAGTATGCTTATGTGTAATATATCTATCTAATATAAAGGAATCTTATTTTAAATCAGTGAAAATAATTTTTCTATATTTAAAGGGAACCATGGATTTAGGTCTTTTCTATTCTTATAGAAACATTTTTCTTTTAAAAAAAATCAGATTCTAATTTTGGTGGATGTAGAATGGATAGGAAAAGTACATCTAGAACTTGTCATTTCTTTAGAGATTCATTAGTTTCTTGTTCATGTAAGAAGCAACACTCGGTATCACTTTCCACTACTGAAGCTGAATATGTAGTAGTAGGAATTTGTTATGGTCATGTTTTTTGGATGCAACACACACTCACAGACTATGGAATGAGTTTTACAAAAACACAGATAATGTGTGATAATACTAATTCCATTTACCTAAGTAAAAACCACGCACATAACTCACATGAGAAGCACATAGATATTAGGCATCACTTTCTTAGGGATCACACACTTAAAGGAGATATTATTTTACATTTTATCAAAACACAAGACCAACTTTCTGACATTTTTATAAAATCTTTACCCTTCGATAGATTTGAATACATTAAACAAAAGTAAGGAATTATAATTGTAAGGTAATCTTCTATATTAACTTTTTTTTGAAACCTATCACCTTACATTAACATACTCATTTTTCATAGGGCGTAAATATGTTTACTCTTTTATATTTCCTTAAAAAAATTCCTTTCCCGGATAAAAATTTTTGAAACCTAAAAATTTTCATTTCCCTAATAAAATTTCTTGAACCTAAGTTTTATAAGAATAACCTTATCAATATTGACAATTCTTTCTAAGAAATCCGGAAAGTATGTTTCCTTACTTAAAGATTCATAATTTGATTTTTTTTACTTGTTGGTATTTCTATCTTGTTTTAAGAAAACTTTATCAGAATCACTTTACTTAAATCTGATTTTTCCTTAAAACCTCAAAAAATAGAAATCTATAAATCTTTCTTCGGCATTGATATCAATGGTCAGATCAGATCAAGTGAATCTCAACCATTGTATTTTTTTGGGAATATGAATTGTCACCATGAAGCCTATATAAAGGACCCCCTATTCACATCCCACTTCAGTTATTTTAGTATTTTTTGCGTTGAAGCTCTGCCACCCTTTAAATCTACTGTTCATTTTTCTCTATTTACTTAAGCTTTGAATGTCTCTTGACGTTTCCTTGAAAAATAATAGGGCCTCCAATAAAGAACTCAGGGATTGGTTAATTTAATTAGAAAGGTTAGTGTGCCCAAATTTCTTCCTCAAGTATGACTCTCTAATTTCAAAAATTATTAAGAAGAATGGATGGGAAAGCCTTTGTGTTACCAAACCAAAGAATCAGGATCTAGTTTATCATGATCTCCTTATAGAATAATATGATATGGTTAATTTTTATGAACAAGGAGGAAGAGAAATTTTTTCTTTCGAGAGCTATAGATATACTTATTCTTTATCTTTCAACAAGGCTACAAGCATTCTGGATATACCTTGTGAAAGGGAGACTATCTTTTCCTCACATAAGTTTCCAGATAAGGAAGGTACTTTTGATAAGGTTAAGGAAATTATGTTCCTTGGACTTAAAGGAGTTAAGTCACCAAAGATCAATCATATTTCAACCAACTTAATATTGTTAGCTCTATGGATGCAAGGTTTTCTCATTCCGAGAAAGGGAGACAAGGATTCCCTTAAGAAATGAGATATATTCATGATGGACTTTTTGGTGAATCTAAGGAAGATAAACCTAATCAACTACATTCTATTGAACATCAGCAATATCAAGAATGTCACCCTCAAGTCTCAAATAATAATGTATCCAGCAATGTTGTCAAAGATTATTTTCCTTTACCTAGAATCTTTTAAAATTTCTTGCAGCTCAAAACCTAGAGTTTTCAAGATAATGTTTTTGAGTGATGATATTATGAAAAGGATGAATATTGGTTTCAGTATTAAGACAAGAGAGTTCTTTGAACTTCCTAATGATCAAGCCACCAGCATGAAAGGAGAAGTAGTAGAAAATTTTAAGAAAACCTCAAATAAAAGAAAAGAACCAAAACCTAAAGAGAAATCACTTGTACCAGAATCAGTATCTACTCTACCCAAGCTGAAAAAGAAAAAAACATTTTTTTATAAATTTGTTTCAAAGTGGAGAGAGAAAACGTAGAAAAATAAATAATGAGATACAGTTTTCAGGTTAGACCCGGCTGAGGCTAAGGCCTTGAAGATTCAAGTAGCTGAAGAGCTTGAGAGGAAATAAAAAGAAAAGGAAGTTAAAGAAGAAGATGTCAGAATACAAGATTGTCTAAGATTCTTAAATATATAGAGAAGGTATATGAACAAGTTCAGGTACAAGAATCCTTCTTGCAAGAGTCAGTTCCAATATAAAATCCAGAAAATAAAGTTATTTTAATTTCAGAACCCATTTTTTAAGAAGAATTAGTTTAGAAATAATAAAAAGAATAAGAAAAGGAAGATGAAAGTGATGATGTAATTAGAAAGGTGGAAGAATACCAAGAGAAGGAAAGACCTTCTGACAGGTTGTCTATCAAAACTTCCCAAATTGAATTAACCAAGATAATAAAAGAAGTTCAATAAATTCCGAAAGATGATGATTCTCAGGATGAGGTTGATAAAACTTCATATGATGAGAGTTGTAATCATGATTTTATTCATCCTGATGATGATAAGGAAGTTTCTAAAAAAATTTCTAATGAAGATGATAGAATAATTCAAGTTTCTGATAGTGAAAATGAGACTCTGAAAGTTAATAATGCAACCTCTAAAGTTGATAAGGGAAAAAAAGTGGTTATTGATTCAACAATGAAATATAAAGCTACAAAATCTAAGAAAGATGTTGTTGGAACATCAAAGAGTAAATCAGAAGAGAAATATAAAGTTTCCACACCAGTAAAGGAATCTTTTTTCAGAATCATCATCTTCATTAGGATGAGATTTTGTTGTTCAATCCATAAAGAAGCTTGCGAATATGATTCCCTTATTTCAAATTATTGATTCTAGGTTCCAACTACTTCAATAAACAATCAATCAAAATTCATATTATACAATAATTCTAATGGAAAAGTTTTTCAAACTTGAAGCTGGTTTTAAGATTTTTCAAATTGGTTATGATGCTCATAGGAGATCATGAAAAGAAATAACCAAGTGGTATAATTTAGTGATTTATGATCATAAAATCTTGGATGAGTTCAATGATTTGGTAAAGTATTCCTTTGATAAGTCAAATGACATGATCAATAAATTTTCAACAAATCTTTCATAGAAGTTGAACCAAGAGAAAGATGCTCGAATCCAAGAGGATAAAGACCTAAATGGAAAGATGAATTCTAATACTTTAAATCTGAAAAGAGAAAGGGAACACAGGGAAGAGATGGTAGAAAAGTTCAAAGAGAAATAAGAAGTGATCAAATATTATAAATAAAGGATCGAAAAACTTGAAAAGAAAAACTAGGATCAGGAAAAGTTGATCAAGAAGTTTTAGGATGATCACAAAGAGTTAAATAAGTTGAAGGTAACCTTAAGAAAGGTAATACCAAAGGAGAAGAATAAAGATGAATGATTTTTTTAAACTCCTATATTTTTTGTATTTTTTCCTTGTATAAAATTTTTCCCATCCCAATGAAATTTGGTATCCTTTCATTGTTTTGTTTTCTATATTCCTAATTTTTTAGGTACAATTTTTTTCCTTTCATTCCTTTTTTAAAATAACAAAGGGAGATAAAAGAATAATAAAAAATAATATTAAGAAAGAATATTTCCAATTAAGGGTTAGATTACTTAAATAAGATATCCTTAATCAAGAAGAAGTAGCTTCTCTAAGAAATACAAGAATACGATCCTTAGGGATTTTAAAACCAAAGGGAGAGCGAGTCATATTCATTATGAGTCATAAAAAAAATAAAGGGATAAAATTATTTCTTTTAAAGTTCAAAAAGTGAAAACCTTATTCCTTATATTCTTTTATGAATTTTTTTTGTGATTTCCAAAAAGGGGATATTGTTGAGTCAATAAGTTCCCTTATAACTTTTCCATTCCTTTATGTTTTGAAAATCACAAACACATTTTCTTAAGGAAAATTATCTTTCTCTAGGAAGTATTTTATTAAAGTAAATTTAGTTTCTCTAAAAACGTTTTTGACTTTACATATGGTTTTAATTATCTTATCTAGTGTTTTTATAAACCAAGACTAACCATATTTTTTTAAGTCAAAAAATTGGATCCTTATCTTACTCAAAACCTAACAGTTACTTAGAATAAAATTTCCCTAGAATTGTGACTCTGATTTATCCTGAAATTGGACTCTAATTTATTTTGAAATCACAATCTGATTTCTCATAAATTAGACTCTGATTTCTCTTGAAATCAGACTCCGATTTCTCATGAAATTGGACTCTGGTTTCTTCTAAAATCATACTCCAATTTCTTCTGAAATTAAACTTTGAATTCTATGAAAATACGACTATGAACTCTCATATTTCTAGACTCTGAAATCTTCATAATCAGATTTCGTATTCCTCAGAATTCAGACTCTGATTATATTTTATTTCAGAATCTGATTGTTCATAATTTTTATACTCCGATTCTCAATTCCATAACAATATGATTAAATGTTTTTCTTACTATTAACTCATTTCCTTAAAGTAATGTTAAATTTTATCAGATCCTAAACTTGTTAATGTTTCTTAATCCTAAAAATGTTTTCCTCGCATATTATTGTTTATTACACATGATAATATTTCCCATGATTTATTACATGAAACGATGTCGTATAATTTATTTCTAACTAACTATTGGCTGATTGACACCTGTACAGGTCCCTCTGATATTTAATGAAAAATATGAGTGTTGGAGGAGGGATCCAACCATTGGAACCTTTACCTATAAATACCCCATCCATTTGAAGAGTACAAAACACAACACACATCTATATATTACATGTCATGATGTTATGAAGTGATTTCAAGAGATAGAGACTCTCATGATTTGTTTGAATGTTGTGAAAAACTTCTTCAATATGTGAACAACTTGTTCATCCTTCTTAGTGTGACTCTGATTGGCTGGTCAATCAAGGGCTTCCAGGGATATGAAGATAGAGGTTCCAACTAACGTAAAGTTCAAGGTATTATAGGGATAGCAAGATAGACTTAGATATTATTATCGAGGGCTTACCCTGGTGTGGGTAAGACATACTTTCTTGAAATTATAAATCAAGGGACCTTTATCCAAGATTTTTGGATACCCTTCTCTTTGGGTTAAAAGATTTCCCACTTGTTCTTGTTTTGTTATAAGTTTTTATTTCTGTTGTTTTTTATTAAATAAAGAAAGTATAACATTATTATAATTTATTATTCTTTTATATTGTGATATAATAAGATTATATACACTTTAAGGTAGAATATTTCCCTACGTAAACTTTTCTTAAGTTTCTTTTTTAGATCCATATTTTTGGATCCTAAGAAATATTATTTCTTAGTTAAGAACTAAATACGGTTTTTTAATCCATCTTGTTTAACCTTGTTAAACATAGATTTTATTAAGGATAAAAAGAAAATTTTTTAAATATACAATTCACCCCCCTCTTGTATTTGAGCATCTACATCTATATTTCGATCCTACAATAATAGCCTTCACCTTTTTAGGATCAACTATTATACCCTTCTCAGACACCACGTGTCCCAAGAATTTCACTTCCTGAATATAGAAATCACTCCTTGAAATCTTGAAATAGATTTGGTGATTTCTCAATAGTCTTAGAAATATTCTCAAATGATGCACATGATCCTCCTCAGACTTGAAGTAGACAATAATTTCATCCACAAAGATGACCACAAAGGTATCCAGATACTTGTGGAAAATATTTTTCATTAAATCCATGGAAACTATAGGAGAATTTTTAGACCAAGGGGAATAACAAGGTATTCATAGTGTCTGTACCTACTCCAAAAGGAAGTATTATAAATGTTATATTTGTTATCCTTAACAGATGGTAAACAGATCGAATTTCAATCTTCGAAAACCACTTTTCCCCTTTCAGCTGATCAAATAGATCATTAATCCATGGTAACAGATATTTTTTCTTTATCATAACTCGATTGAGCTTTCGATAACCAAGACATAAGTAAATAGAACCATCAGCTTTCTTGATGAAGATAACTAATGTTACCCAAGGTGATACACTTGGGTGAATGATGTCTTTCTCCAAAAGATCATCCAACTATGACTTTAGCTATTTTAGCTCAGCTATTTCCATATGATAAAAGGGGATAATGACTGGTTGTGTACTAGTCATTAAGTCAATAGAAAACTCAACCTCTCTCACTAGTGGAAAACCATAGAAATATGTTGGAAACATTTTTGAAAACTCAATGACGACTGGAGGGAGATCACCACTCATCAAATCTCACTCTAGATAAAAATCAAACACCGATATGACTTTCCCAAACTCCGAATAAGAAGGTTCATCTCTAATCGACCTTGGGTCTCATTCTCCTTAAAAGATAAGAAGCATGCCAATGGTGAATTAAAGTAGACCTATTGAAGATAACAATCGATGCAGGATTTATTGGAAATGATCCAATCCATCCGGAATATGACGTCAAGAGATTTTATGTCGAGAACCAAAAAAATTCAGGTTATCTCAACATTTAATAGAGAGAAGACACAGGTAAGACTACAAAGGTCCTACTCTCTCCTCATACCAAGGGGTGTAGTAATATCCACTCTATAATATAAAATCTCCATAGGAAGATTAAAAAGATT
The DNA here is from genome assembly GCA_963277665.1 of Viscum album. NCBI lineage: Eukaryota > Viridiplantae > Streptophyta > Magnoliopsida > Santalales > Viscaceae > Viscum > Viscum album. The sequence continues at coordinate 1,396,438,089 of OY728121.1, read as the reverse complement.
AATGTAGTGTCTCAAATTTTCTTTTTATTGGTTTTTAAAATATTATATGGAATTATTTCGAGACTAGACCTTTCGACGGCGTGCGATTTAGAGGCCCGGAGTGCCCAGAATAAATGTTTGAAATAAATTAAAATTTTAAACAGCGCGCGTGAGCAGTTTTCCTGCAAAAGTGGAATATATTTTAAACGGTTTCCTGGATCAGAAATCTAAGGGCACCATTGCATTCAGAGCAGCGACTTTACCTTACGTGGGTATGAACATCGACCGACGTAGGTCGGCTGCAAGAGTTAGTTTTTGAGACGTTATGAATGGAAATAAAATAAAATAATAATTTATTTTATTTCGTTTCCTTTTTATGCAGAAACCAAGTTTCCTCCTCTTTAAATACCTACTTATGGTAAGTTCGTAGGTTTATCCGCATAACCCTATGAAATTGAGGATTTTCCATTAGGTCTTTGAAGGAGAACCCATTGGCGGACGACAGCGACACGGGTGATTGATGCACTTCAGGATCGACAAACATCACCAACGAATGCGATGCAACGATCATTATAACACCGAATATAGGTAGGGGTGGTTATTTAAATTCTTTTTCCCCATTCTTGTATTTAACGATCAATGAGGATCAACCCACGAATAGGTTGATCCGTAGATTTTTACCTTTTTACAGGAGGGTTTTTATTGGATTGATCTCGTAAAATTAATCTAGGTTAGACTATTGTTTTGATTCTTCTTCATTTGATCCTACAAATGGAATAGGATCAACGCCATGATGAAAAAAAGTGGAGGTTCATTCCTAGATTTTTCTGTTTGATTTATTTCCCCTTTCTTTTTCTCATACGTTCTTCACGTTCTTCATGGGGCAATGAACTACGGATCATTGTGCATCTGTTTTGTGACGCAACATTCCCAAATTGGAGATTTGACATCATGATGACCTAGAGGAGATGTGACGGCGATGGAGGCAGATGAATCGAAACAGTTTGGGATTTCTATTTCTTAGAGCATTCTTTGTGTGGGTAAATTGGAGTGTGTTTTTGGGGCTGGTCGGAGGCCAGAAACTGACGGAATCAGCTTCATGATGATCGGGTGACCTCAAACCTTCAGTTTTGTGATGATTGGACAGTTGTGTCTTGGACATGTTTTGTTTGGGTTAGTACCCCTTTTTCTTGTTTCCCTGAAGGTCAGGTATCATTCCCTTCTACAGTAGTATGATCCCTTTAGCAGGACTTTCTGAGATAGAGTCAGGTATCCCTCCGAGAGGCCTGGAGTGATATCCTCTATCCATTCTTGACCCCAGGTAGAGTTAGGTATCGATGTGACTACTTCCACAGGGCATTGATATTCTACCTAGTAGGTGAATTCAGATGAGTCGCAGTATCTACCAAGGCCCTGGCAGTGATACTCATCTATGTATCATGATCTTTCCCCACTCAGGAGTGTGTTCTCCCAGAATGAGTGTGTCTATATCTCGTGACCTTTCCCGACAGACAGTACTTCTCAGACGGACTTCATTAGAGCTATCTGACTCATGGATTGAGTTCTCCCAAATGAGTGCTTCATAGAATCTTCTAACTGAATCTCTAGTGGGGATCTCTTGTTGCGTGACTTGTCCCTGGACTACGAGTATGGGTTTTGAGTATATCTGGATATTTTCTGTTACTCTTACTATATGTTCAGTAGAAATATTTTATAGAGATTATTGTACCTTTCCTTTGTGTATTGCTTTGTGGTTTTTAGGGTCCTCTACTGAGTATTGTTATACTCACCCCTGCATGGGATTTTTTCACATGTGTCGTGTCTTGTGTAAACGAGAAGCCTTTTGAAAGAGTCTAGGGAAGACCAGGACAGGACCGAGCTTTCTAAGTTCCCTACAGGACGAGGTGTTCCTACAGCTATGAGCAGTAGTCCCAGTACCTCCTTGTGTTTGTAGGTTGGACTTTGTAGTTTTTAGACTCTTGTTTTTTATGGGCTTGTATTCTGGCCCAGTTTACATTCAGTGCTTTACTTTCCTTCGTACTCTGTTGGTTGGGTTTGGTTGTATTCATTCATTTTGTTCCCTAGTGGAGTTTTCATTTCATCATTGTGGTCTTGGATATGTGTGTGTGTGTACAGGTACTTAGGCAATTCCTCCCATGATAGTAATATGCCTACTCGGTGCTAGTCACCAGCCCCTGGCCTATTGGAGGCGGGCATGGAGAGTCGTGGCATGGGCCCCACTGGTACGGGTCGTGACAGAGTGGTATTAAAGGTGGTTGGTTCTACCTTAGGACCAAGAGTCTGTGAGATTGGTTTTGGGAAACAGTGTTAAGTGTTTCGAGATCGGATTTTAGGTGAGAGACTCCAGTGTTGGTGTGGGAAACCGACCTATCCATACACTAGGACTCTGATAACTGGATTTTCAACTCGGTACATGAAAACACTAGTTTCTGGGAAATAAAAGAATGGGGCATGCATCATATAGGAGTGGGTTGTGTTTTGCATGTCCATTGTGTTAGCTATCCAAATATACTCTCTAACCATGGTACATCTTGTTTCCTTACAGGATGCCTCTATGATGCATACCTGCTAGGATTCAATAGCACAATCATAGGGATGACCTCCTCAGTGATGAGGCTTCAATATAGGGACCAGTTCCCCAAGAGTTGCCTCTAGGTGGTGCACCTGTTATACCACCACCATTAGAGAAGCTCGTGGTACTTGCAGTACTGGCCGATGAGGGGAGTAGGCTGAGTGCACTGTATGAGTTCCAGAGATATAGACCCCTCAGATTCTGAGTCAAGACTGACCCTCAGGCAGCTGAGGACTGGCTTGAGGCGGTGGCCAGAGTTTTCCGTCTTGTGAGGACACCAGCGGACCATATGGTGATCCTAAGAGTGATCCTTCTTCAGGGTTCAGCAGGACGATGGTGGAGTCTGACCACACAAACTCACAATGATGAGACTCTTTCATGGATGGAGTTTGAGCCACTTTTCATGGAGGAGTTCTCTCCAGTTATGCTAAGAGCAGTGTGCATCCAGAAGCTTCTTCAGCTTTAGCAGGGCAGTTTGACGGTAGTTGACTATTCATCGAGGTTCACCAACCTCTCTAGGTACTCGATGGATATGGTTAGGTTTTATTACTTCAGATCTCGGACCTTTGAGAGAGGTATATGACGAGACATCTGAGCTATTGTCATGCCTCTATTCATTTCAACTTAAGATGGAGTGCTCGAGCAAACCTTGGTGATTGAGAGCTTCTTAGTGGAGCAGAGATAGTCGACAGCAGTCAGCAGTAGGTAGCCAGGTGTGGAGACCTTGGTAGTTAGGATCCGTCATCAGGCACATGGATCAGGACGTGGGAGATGTCATAAGAGGGCCTGGGATAGGGGATCGAAAATCTAGGGCTCTCAGGCTGGATCCAGTCAGCCTAGGGAGAGGTAGTGCTACTCATACTACAGTAGGGGACATCTCGCTAGGGATTGTCTGACCCGTTGAGCTGCTAACAAGGAAGCGGTGGATGGACCACAGAAAAAGAGGCAGATAATGGAGTAGACAAACCCGTCAGGCGGTGGATGTGGAAGAGGAGTAGGGAGAGCTGCAGGTGGGGATAGATTCTTCGATATACTTCCACCACTAACCCCAGGAGGTCCGCACCAGGCTCAGGGGCCTGGGGGATAGGGGCGGGTACAGCTACATGCGGTTGAGGCGTACGACCCTCCAGTGATGATTCAAGGTACAATCTATGTCTTCTCTACCTTAGCTTTCATACTTATAGACACAGGTGTTAGTAATTCCTTCATCACCACATGTCTTGTGAGAAACCTTGAGATTCTGGTAGAGCTGTTGACTCGATCCTTATGCTTGGAGACACCTACGGGAGGAGACTCAATGATCACGTGCCTTTTTAGATAGTGTGATCTTACCCTTGCTGGTGCGAGTTTTGGTTGGAACCTCTTGGTGGTATTGTTGAGTTCTTACGACGTCATTCTCGGTATGGATTAGTTATCCTCAGTCCATGCTCAGATTGACTGCTTTAGGTGAAGGGTGTGGTGTGTCCACAGTGATGGGATGAGGTTTTATTTTGTTAGAGAAAAGGAGATCCAAGTATCATAGAATGGTCTCATGCATTGGAGGGTGCAGCCAATCACTCATGAGTTGGCAAGCCATACCCTCAGGGCGGTAGATGTTGTGAACTAACAGTTCCCAGTAGTAGTGGCGGAGTACGAGGACGTATTTCCTAAAGATGTTCCAAGACTACCTCTATAGTACCCCTAGTTTCTTGTATGTAACCCTTTATTGATGCTTTTAGTGTTTTAAAGTTAAGGGTGAAGAATAGGAGAGTTGGGAGAACTTGGAATGAAGTTTTGAGGCAAAAGGGTAAGTCGCACGGGCGACGCACGGTTTGTCTAAACTGTGTGGCCAAACCGTGCATAGTTGGTCTTGGAGGCAGTAGCTTCCACATGAGTGGTGCATGATATATCTAACCATGTGGCCAAACCATGCAAGAAGGGTGACCGAGGTAGTAGGTAATACATGGTTAGCACATGGTTTGTCAAACCGTGTGAACTAATCGTGCGACCACTTAAACGAGATCCTATAAAGGTGGATTTCACATGTTTTTGCCTCTAAGTGCCTCGTTTAACCTCCTAAGTGGCCCTAACTCGGGATTTTGGTTCTCCTAAGGTCAAAAAGGGTTCTCCCATCATTCTGGAGGCGATCCAAAGGCTTCTCTTGATGAATCGAAGTCGGATTCTTGAGGTATGTGATTGTCCTTGTTTGGTTTCTTAGATATACTTAGATCTACTTCTCCTCTTATCTCAGTTTCTTAGATCTATGCTCTTTATGGGTATATCTAAGTGTGTGGATGTCAAATATGATGATATTTGGTCTTGGTTATGTTAGGATAAAAGATCTAAGCAGGATCCTTGGTGAATCGGCCCGATTTTCTTGAAGCGTTTTTCAATCGTTAGGGTTTTTGTCAAAACCTTTGAGGTAGGAGGCTTCACTCTCAAATCCTCTTGCTAGAATTGATTATCTTAGATTCAAATTGGTGTATTTGAATGGATTTGATTGTGAAAATAAGATAATATATCTTCTTTAGTGATGATTTATGGTTTTGATGAGATTGTGAAATCTTGGTTAATTGTTGTGCAAAGTGATTTGTCTTGTTGAATTTAAAATGTTGATTTTAAATTATGGATTTGTTGAAATTGTAGATGGCTTGATGAAAAATGGGTTTTCAATAAAAAGGGTGTTTTATTGAAATGGTTTGAGATTGAAATGATGTTGATGGATGTGGTTTTCAATAAAAAGGGAGTTTTAATGAAATGATTTGGAATTGAAATGGTTAAGAATTGGAATGGTTTTAATTGGTTGAAAACACTTGGTTTTTGACATGATGGTTGTGTGTGTTCACGGGAATGTGGGATGGATAAGGGTTAAGAGTTTCCCCGTCGGTATTGGGAAGGATAAGGGTTAGAGCTCTCCCCCTTCACACATTCATATTGCATTCGGGACGGATAAGGGTTAGGGGTATCCCCCATCAGTGTTGGGATGGATAAGGGTTAGGTGTCTCCCCTGTCAAGAATTCATGTGCATTTGTGTTGGATAAGGGTAAGGATTCTTCCCCATCATGGTTGGGATGGATAAGGGTTAGGTATTCTCCCCTCTTCCAGGTAGCATGCATAGTTGGTTGCATGGGTTTGTGTAAATGGTTGGGTATACCAAAAAAGAATGTTTTTGAAATGGTTCTTAAACTTGTTTGGTTATTTTTCTAGAAAAATAACTTTCTGGAAAACTGGTTTCAATTGCTCTTAGAATTCCTTTGGTTATGAATGGATTGAAAACTTGTTTATATTTAGTTATAAACTACTTTTGAGAAAATGTTTTATATAAACTATTTTTATATAAATGTGGCTAACTCTTCTATCCTAGTGGCGTGAGTAGGGAAGTCATTGGGGAAAACCTACTGAGTTTTATACTCACCCCTACTTTGGTATGTTGGTTCTTTTGCATATGTCGTATTCCAGGACACAAGTAAATGTAAAGAATCTTATTGCTGGTGGCTTGTGGTGATTCTTGGGAGATTTTGTGGATCTTGGAGCTTGTGGAGCACGGAGTCATGGTGTATTTTGAGAGTCTTGAGTTACTTATCCACTGTGTACTTTGATGCTTGGTTTGGCCTTCTTCTATTGTGTACTTGATGTGGTTTGATATAAATGAATTTGTTTAGTTGTCACTCTTTTTTTCATGCATCATATAGTGAATGTTTAGTTATGCTTGGTTGGTTCATGGGTTATTTATAAAAGGGTAAATCATCCCCCAACTTATATTTGAAACCCTTCAGTATTTATTACCAGCCTTTGGCGTCTTGGGGATGTCTCTTAAGGCCTAGTAATGACTCGTTGTACTCTCAAGCCAATGAGAATTGGTGGGTCATTACAAATGGTATCATCTTGTTCGGCCCTTTCCTAACAAGTGTCCATCGATGTTCTTGGTCTTGGAGTTGAAATTAATTCTTGTCTATTCCTAGGGTCGAAATCTTAGACAGGAGTAGGATTGTCAGAACTTGAAATGTATAGAATAAAAGGATGTAGATAACCCATTTATGTTGAACTTCAAGTTACCAGGGTATTGGCTACATAAGTGTTTTAGATACACTTCAAGAATGTTGGAAATCTCATTGTCATGGGTTAAGCCAATGATAGGAGCATGACATGAATTGTAGAGGAATGACTTCCCACTAGGATCACATAACTCATTGTGAGGAATGACTAAGGATTTTGTGCATGGTGAAATTTTTTGAAAAATGCATAAATCGTTTTTAAGTGAAAGACCCTGAAAATAGGGTATTTGATATATTTTGAAAATGGGTTGATTTTCAAAAAGTACGTTGAATGTTTTTAAAAATGGTTGAACATAGAAAAAAGTTGTTTTTGGAAAAACAATGTTGTGATAGATGATGTGATAGAATTTAAATGCTAAGCCATCAGTTTATACAGAGTGAGATTGACGGAGTTTGTTTTTGGTTTAGAAAATGGAACCTGGTAGGCGTCATCGAAACCAACCTGAAGAAGCTGCAGAAAATGTGGTTGCACCAGAACCACATGTGAACCAAGATCTAGTTCAGAGTATTGTCTAGGATTTTCATGCTGTGGATATGGGGAACCAAAGGAATGAACCAAGTCATGTGGATCATACCTTCCAGTTCATGAAGCAGAATCCACCAAACTTTCAGGGTGATGTTGAACCTGAAAAGGCAGAGGTGTGGCTAAGTAGAATGAATCGTATCTTCAATTTCATCGGCACACCATCAGAGCTCAAGGTCAAGTTGGAGACATATATGCTAGAGGATCTTGCACGTCAATGGTGGGATTTAGTGGTACATGCTAAATTGGATGAAGGCCTTACATGGGAGGATTTTGAAGAATTGTTCAAGGAACGCATCTTTGAATCGGGGCTAAGGCAAGAGATTCGATCAAATATTGTGGTGCTCTATATTACGGATTATACAGAGATGGTGAATAGAGCGACTGTTGGTGAACGTGATATCTCAGGATCTATAGGAGGAGGAATGATGATACCTACAGTAAATGGTGGGAACTCAACCATTGGTAACAAGAGGAAAAGGGATACCAATTTCCACAGTGCGAGTGCAAATCAGAACCAGACAGTGGGATCAGTGAACCTTCCTCCACAACCCTAGAGCAAAGCAGGTTGTTTTCAATATGGTTCGCTTGACCACAAAAGGTGAGATTGTATGGAGAAACCTAGAGCATGTCACAATTGCAAGCATATTGGGCATCTACAGTGCTATTGTAGGAATGCACCAAGGTCGGGAGCATGTGACACTCCTCAAGCGTCGCAAGCATCATATGCTTCGACGGGACGTGGATAGTAGAATCAGTCTCGTCAGCATAACAGAGCTAGTCATGGTGATTATTGAAATACCTGGAATCCTCAACTAGGTCAATCTCAGCAAGGAAACAAGGAGAACAGTGCAGCGATGAAGCAATTGTATATAGTTGATCAGATGATGTTCGATGATCAGGCTGGACCATCTACGGTGAGAGGTACGATTCCTTTGAATTCTACCCTTGTGGAAGTTCTCTTTGATACCAGTGCATCACATTCCTTCATTGCTTCTAGTGCTGTTGACTTGATATGTTTAAAACTAGAAATGATGCCTTTTGTTTTGAAACTGAAATCTCCTCTTAGTGAAAGATAATGTTAAGCCTATGTGTGTAGAGCATGTGCTATAACGGTTGATGGAGCAGAGTTAAAATGGGACTTCTCGATGTTGGACATGGATGTCTATGACATAATCCTAGGTATGGATTGGTTGACAATGTTTAAGGATCACATCGAATATTGTAAGAGAACAGTTAGTTTCAAGACTGAGGACGACATCAACCATCTCTTCAGAGGAGAGAGGATGGTAAAGAAAGATGCAAAGATCTTGTTGGCACCAATGGTGGGAACGATCTCTTACCAACTGGTAGCGTTGACTTTGGTATTAATGGAAGAGATTGAGGAAAATAGTTTTCCAGCTATTGTGGATCAATTTCTAGATGTATTTCCCAATAACTTCTCAGGGTTTTTACCTCTAAGGGAAGTGGATTTTACGATTGATCTCCTTCCGAGGACCAGTCCTATTTCCCTTCCGTCTTATAGGATGGTACCAACAGAGTTACGATAATTGAAAGTGTAGTTAGAGGAGAAGGAAATCAAGGGTTTTGTTGGTCAGAGTGGATACTCAAGAGGGGGGGTGAATTGAGTTCCAATTAAAATTTCTATTAAAATTATTTCTATTAAAATACCCCAGTTAAAAAACTAAGTTAAACTGTAGTGAATTTTTAAAACTGTAAGGGTTCGATTAGGTTCTCAAAAGATTGGTTAGGTCTCAGATAATTTAATCAGAAGATTAAATTAGCTTTTGAAACTAACCTACTGATTTAAAATAGTTACAAACACATTCTCGATTAACTATCAAAGTAACTTTAAAATAGTTTGAATTTCAAAGTAATTAGCAGCAGAATATAAGATATATATTATATTTTATATTTAATCTAAGATACATATAAGATATAACCAAGAGGTTCAGTCTCAAGCCAAGACTTAGTCCTCTCAAACAATTTATATAAATTTTGATCCACACCCTGGATCGGGGTAAACAATAGTACAAAGACTGTCCAGGTACAAAGACCTCTACCACAGTTCTTCATGGGAAAACAAAAAAACAGAAAACAGGCTGTCCAGGTCCTACTTTACCTCTACCACTATCCACAGTGGGATACAAGAGAGTTATAGATTGTTTGTGTGAGGATTTAAAAATCCTACAGTTTAGCACAGGAGACAGTGTGAGTATAGAATATACAGAGTATGCACACTGCTCAAAATGCAAATAAAAGAATCACTGAGAGAGTAGATATGAGTTTTAGAATTCTCTATTGATTTGAAGTGCATCTCTGGACTCCTTTGATTAATCAGCATTGGTTCTGAGTCCTTCTCTGGTTTTTGTCAAAAAAACAGAGGGTTGTTTTCTTTAAGTTCAGTTTGATCAGCTTGAGTGTATGAATAGATCATTTTAGTTCTTCACTCCTTGACTAAAGTTCAGCTTGTAGTTCTCTTCTTGTATGTCGAGTGTTCTTCCAGTGTGGATGTAGCCTTTCTTTACTGTATGAATGCAAAAATTTTCATCATTCTTCAGCCCTTATTTTTGCACACTTATGCCCGGCCTTTGTCCTTCCTTTTATAGAATTAAGCTCCGGTCAATGATAATGATAACCTTTTTACAAGTATGAAGTACGGTTCCCTAACATGCCAACAACTATCATTAAATAATATTAATTTCATTAAAATCATCAAATATGGTTATTTCTAAATAAACAAATAGAAATATAGTTTAGGGATAGTGACTGGTTTTCAATCGGTAGCTCCTTATAACAGTGAGCTTGTATCGGTGGCTCCTCTGTATCGGTAGTTGTCTCTCCTTGTAACGGTAGCTCCTTGTATCAGTCAGTGGATCATTGTATCAGTGAACTTCTATCGGTAGAATTGAGTAGTGGTGAGCCTCTTTATATCGGTGAACTTTATAGCAGTAGACTTTCTTATACCGGTAGACTTACTCTAACGGCAGCTCTGGTGTAACGGCAGCTCGTATCGGTAGCTTGTACATACTGGTAGCTCCATTCTGTACCAGTGATTAAGTGCATACCAGTGGACTTACACCGGTTGACTTTTTCTATCGGTATCTCTACTTATATCGGTGACATTTACTTATCGGTGACCATGTCAATCGGTAGACTAAGTACCCGTAGGTCTGTATCAGTAGCTTTCAGCCTATCAGTGACGTAACACTTATTTGTTCTATGAAAAACATATCCATATTGAGTTAGAATTATGTCAAAGTATGATTAAACATAGATAAACATTTATTGACATATTCTAATGATTATTTTGATATTCAGCATATATATATATATAATTATAAGCACACATCAAGATTATCAAAACATATTAAATCATGATTGGGATTATCAAAACAGGTGAGGTCAATAATCTCCCCCTTTTTGATAATCCCAACTCATGGTATTATAAACCAAAAAAATCAATAAAGTATCATAGAGTTATAGACCAAAAGTATCAGAGGTAAAATAAAATAGAAAGGTATCAGAGGAAAATAAAAAATAAATGTATCAAAGGTAAGATAGAAATGGAACATATTAAGCTCATATTTCTCCCTTTGTGTACAACAGATGTACCCTTCTATATCAAAGGTAGAGTTATAGCATGAAGTTTATATGTTCATACTTTCCCTTTTATATTCTCCCTTTTATACACATATTCTCCCTCTTGTATATACATATTCTCCCCCTTTGTGATTAGAAAAAAGGAAGGGTGAAAAGAATGTATCATAGGAAATGAGAAATAGAGAAAACTAAACAAGACCATAGATATATGTCGTGGGGAAAAGAGTACAAGTGAAATACAAAAGTAATAAAAATGAAATACAAAGGAAATACAATTGATTTCTATCAAAGGTCCTATCCAGCAATCAATCCACCTCCTGAATGTCCATGTGGGATTTTCCTTTAGGATCCCAGGTAGACTCAGACTATGGAGAGTTAGGTGGAGGCTTTGGAACATTAGAAATTATCAGAGGAGGTCGAGCTACTAAAACTGTTCATGGCCAATACTGTGTAGCTTTCTGAGTGATCATAGGAGTAAGGTTGTGAATGGATTGTACTGGAGTCATCTGAGCAGGAGAAGTAGTAGAGGTGGATGTAGGTAAAGATGGAGGTATGATCACGGGCCAAGCATCAACATGCAAGAAATCCAACAAGAGATTTATGAAATCCATAATGATTCCTCCTCCCCTCTCCATAGTAGACAAAAATTAATCTTTGTTTTCCAAAAACTTATCCAAGATTGGAGTCATCTACCTGAGTTTGCTTACTTGTTCCCTGAAGGCTTGATTTACTGGTGGTAGCTTCATGTTTTCTAACATAATCTTGAAATGATTATTGATCTGATTCTTGGTGTAAACCCTTTGGAAATAATAATCCACTTTGTCCTTGACTTCCTTTTGAGAAGCAGGAGCCTCCTTCATAAAACTCTGAACGATTTGTCAAATATCCCTAGTGGTAGACACAACTTGACTTAGGGCAGATGAGTCCAAAGAGCCACTGGTTTAAGCTGAACCAAGCTCCTCCTTCATAAAATATCTAATCTGATCCAAATATATTGAAGGTTTGGAAGCAAGAGAACCAATAGAAAAATCCACAGTTTCCTTGAAACTCTTAGTTAGGCCACTGATAAGATTATTTACAAGAGAATCCTGAGTACTGACATGATTCTCCACTGACTTCTTAAATCCCTCAAAAAGTGAAAAAACTGTCTCAGAAAACTTTTTACATAGGCCAAATCCTTATCTGCTTGAGATTTAGAACTCATATAGGATTCTAGAGAGACAACGGATTTCTTTAGAAATTCAACATCCTCTCCCAAGCTAGACATCTGATTCTGGAAAGCTGTGATTCCATCCACCATATCAGCTACATAGGTTGACACACAACACCCAAGAGAGAGTTCAAAAGTTCTTTCCAAGATGCTCAGCTACTCAACAAAATAATTCTTTATCTCAACAACAGAAGAATTTAAAAACTCTTTCATTTTAGCCTTCAAATATTCTAAATCATCCCTGGTGATTATATTAGTAGGCACAACAATAGGAGCTCTTTAATATACTATACTGGATACAGAGTCATTCATAATAGTCTAAATGGATGACACCAGTGAAGCTTCCATTCTCCTTCTTCCACAAAAATGGCTTTAAGATCAGACTTTAACTTATCCAGATCATGTTTTCATACCACATCTTCAGGTAATAACTCAAACAGAATGTCATAATTGACTTTTGGTCTCCAAAGGGATGCCTCATTATCAAAATCAGGGTAATATAAACCACAAACCACAATACTTGGGTCTTCTGCCCAGTCCTAAATATCATTTTCCAAAGAAATAGTGCCAAGCCTAGTTTTATGATCCCCCTAAATTAGTGCATTATCTTGTATAGAAATAGCACCCTCAACTGATTGGTCTTCCTCATCAGAATCCTTCACAACCATCTCCAATTATTCAATAGCAGGGGGCTCCTCCAGGATAGGTACAGGTCTATCAACTTCATCAAATTCCTCAGCAGGAATTAAAGAATGTCCAATCATTGGACTAAGGCTCAAGCTGACAGAAATAGATGCTTCACTTGCATGAACTTCTTCTTCACTCTCTTGAACAGCCTCTTCCTGATCTGATCTCTATTGAACTTCCTTTTCTTGTGACACAATTTCAGGAGTTGGGCTAGGAGGCAAATCTGGATCTCCTCCATCTGTTGTAGAGGAATCCTCCTCTTTTGAGTCATCATTGTACTGCGGCTCCTCCTCATCAGGTCCTAGACCTATATCCCTCACATCCTTAGGCCTAGAAGGATGATCCACATGATTAAACTTATCATATAACTTCTTATCATCAGTAACCCACTCTCTTTTCAATGGATTCCAATTAATCTTCGTGTACTTATAGAATGTGCTTGTGATACAGAAGTTGTTCTTTACTACCACTGTCTCATCCTGAGACTTAGCTACTCCTTTTACTTTTATCATCACTGAGATCAACTGGGAAAATAATAAGTCATTGGTTTTTGACATTGGCCTGGTAATATCCTCAATCTAAACCATTAGAAGTCTGCACAAATTTATCTTAACACCATGTCTCAACAGATACATCAAGTAAATATCTTGGTATTTAATATTTGAAAAATCCCTTCACCTTGGAATTAAAACATGTTGAATGAACTTAAACAGCATCTGGTTCTCTCCATTCATTTCTGCATCCACTACTTTTCTAGGAGTTCCATCTCCTATTAGCTCTTCCAAAGCAGTTTCATACTTAAAGATATTACTGGTAGGAGGTACTGATTTCGAGAAATATCCAAAAACACCTTCATGTGGAACCTTCAGGAATTCATCCCACTCAATAGAAGAAAAAGATATCTCCTTTCCATTCACAACAGATACCATCTTATTCTCGACTTCTGATTTCTCAAACCGAACATACTCATAGAAATATTTTACCAGCTTCAGATAGTAGGGGCCATTGTTGTTCGAGAAGCATTCTATCCATTTCTGATCTTCCAGAACTTCTAGAACTAACGATTCACTTGACATTAGCCATTCTGCACAAAACTCCCTTTCAACTACTATCTCCCTTTGAACAAGATGCGGATTTGTGGGTTTCTTCACTTCACTTCCACTGCTAGACTCTCCTTTGAGTCTCTTAGCACTCGGTTCATCTTCCTTTCCACTGATTGAAGGTCTCTTTACTCATTCCATTGAATCACAAGGCTTAGGGTTCAATGTTTTGAGAGAGAGGTTTGAAGGTAAGGGGATCGAGGTGGATCGAAATAGGTTAAGACTTTTGTTTTATCATTTAGGAATCGTAAAATAGATAATTAAAATATAATAAGTAAAGTATAAATGATATAGATTCTGGCGGCTAGACAGAAGTTTAAAACAGCGTATACTTAACGGTAGGGTATACCGGTGAGAATTCCTAACAGTATGGTTGATCTATTAGTGAGGTCCACTAATGGTGAGGTTCACATGGGTGAGGTATAACAGTGAGGTCCATACCGGTGAGGTATAATAGTGAGGTCCATACCGGTGAGGTATAACAGTGAGGTCCATACCGGTGAGGTATTACAGTGAGGTTTCTACCGATCAAGGTTAATCATTCCTACTCATGTCTAATGTAACTTAACCTATCCCAACTTAAAGGTTTTGTGAAAATGTCAGCTAATTGATGTTAAGTACCTATAAATTCAAGATTAATATCACCTTTTTGGTAATGATCTCTTAAAAAGTGGTGCCTTACATCAATGTGTTTGGTTCTACAGTGAGATACAGGGTTTTTTGAAATGTTAATTGCACTAGTGTTATCACAGCTAATACATACATGTCTAAAATCATATCCATACTTCAAAAGAGTGTGTTTCATCCACAAAATTTGTGCACAGAAACTACCAGCAGCTATATACTCTACTTAATCAGTAGACAAAGCAACTGAATTCTATTTCTTACTACACCAAGATACTACAGATTTTATCAATAAATTACATGTTCCAGATGTTCTTTTTCTATCCAACTTGCAACCAGAAAATTCAGCATCTGAATAACTCATTAATTCAAAATATTTTCCTTCTGGATAAAACAATCCTAAGTTAGCAGTATGTTTAAGATATTTAAAAATATTCTTAACAGCATGTAAATGAGATTCTTTAGTATTATCTTGAAATCTTTCACACATACACACACTAAACATAATATCTGGTTGACTAGTATTAAGGTAGAGTAGGCTCCCAATCATACCTCTGTAATTTTTTTGATCAACTGGTTTCCTAGTTTCATCAGCATCCAACTTACAAACAGTACTCATAGGTGTATCAATTTCCTTAATACTATCCAAACCAAAATGTTTTAAAATATCCTTTGTATATTTACTTTTATTTAAAATAATACCATTTTTATTTTGAAAAACTTGAAATCCAAGAAAATATTTTAGTTCTCCCATTAAACTCATTTCAAATTCATTTTTCATACTCTTTGAAAAATCAGTACATAAAGAATGTTTAGAAGATCCAAAAATAATATCATCAACATAGATTTGTACAATCAAAACATCTTTAGAAATTATTTTAATAAAAAGAGTTGGATCAGCTATCCCTTTAGTAAAACCTTTTGAAATAAGAAAATTGCTAAGTCTATCATACCAAGCTCATGGAGCTTGTTTTAAACCATATAAAGCTTTAGATAGCTTGAAAACTAGATTTTGAAAATGAGGATTAGTAAATCTTGGTGGTTGTTCAACAAAAACATCTTCAATTATAAAACCATTTAGAAAATAACTTTTAACATCCATTTGATATAACTTGAAATTCAGATGAGCAGCATAGGCAAGTAGGATCCTTATAGCTTCTAATCTAGCTACAGGGGTAAAGGTTTCTTCATAGTCTATACCTTCCTCTTGAATATACCCTTGTGCAACTAGACTTTCTTTGTTTCTAACTATATTTCTAGACTCATCAACTTTGTTTCTACCCATTTAGTGCCTATGGTCAAAGTGTCCTTAGGTCTATCAACTAATTCCCAGACTTTGTTTCTTTCAAATTTATTTAATTCTTCTTGCATAGCCATTACCCAAAATTCATCATTGATTGCATCATTGATATTTTTAAGTTCTAGCTATGAAATAAAGGCTTGATGTTCAACCTGGTTTCTTAGAGTAGCTCTAGTCTGTGTCCCTCTATCAAGATTACCAACAACAGCATCTAAAGGATGATTCTTTAGAATCCTAGTTGATCTAGTAAAGGTGGAACTAGAGATTTCAGGCACTTCTCTAAGTTCGGGTTCTATAGAAGCAGATTCTGGAATATGTCTAGAACTGGTTGTCTTTACAGCAGGTTCATTGGTTTTATTATTAAGGTCCAGAATAGACAGATTTTCTTCAAGATTTTCAAGAGAATACTTAGGTTCATGTGGATCAGTTTCATCAAACTTGATGTGAACAGATTCTTCCACACATTTGGTTCTTTTATTAAATAATCTATAGGATTTTCTAGTTAGAGAATAACCAAGAAAAATTACTTCATCACTTTTAGAAGCAAACTTGTCAAGATTATCCTTTTTATTAAGAATAAAGACTTTGCAACCAAAAACTCTAAAGTAATTAACCTTAGGTCTCCTATGGTTTCACAACTCATAAGGGGTCTTCTTGAGAACAGGTCTAATAAAGACTCTATTTATAGTATAACAAGATGTGTTTACAGTTTCATCCCAAAAGTAAATTGGCAGGTCATACTCATTTAGCATAGTTCTTGCAATTTCTTGAAGAGTTCTATTTCTTCTTTCTACTACACCATTCTGTTGAGGTGTCCTAGGGGTAGAAAATTTGTGACTATATCCATTATGTGAGCAGTAAGATTCAAACTCTTGATTTTCAAACTCATGACCATGGTCACTTCTCAAGGTCTTAATCTTAAATCCACTGAGGTTCTCTACAGACTTAGAGTATTTAATAATGTAAGAATAAGCTTCACTATTGTGAGATAAGAAATATACCCAAGTGTACCTAGAATAGTCATCTACTAAGACATAAACATAGTGATTCCCATTTAAACTAGAAACTCTAGAGGGCCCAAACAAATCCATATGAACCTACTCGAGAGGTTGAGAAGTTGAAACTTCTTTCTTTGATTTAAAATAAACTTTATGTTGTTTTCCCTTTTGACAGGGATTACAAACTTTATCAGCTGGAAATTCAAGTTTAGGTAGGTCTTTAACTAATTTTTTCCTAGTCAGTTTTCTAAGTGAATAAATGTTTCAATTTCCTAATATTCTGTGTCATAGCCAAGACTCTTTATGAAAATAATTTAATCAAGTAATTTTTTGTTTAGATAAATAATTCAAATCAACTGCATAAACATCTTCAATTCTCAAAGTAGAAAATACTAAATCATTTTTAGAATTAAAAACATTACAAGAATAATTTTCAAATTTAACATTGAAACCATCATCACACGGCTGAGAAATACTTAAAAAATTATATTTAAGTCCATCAACAAACAAAAATTTATAAATCAAAACTAAATTGGTGTTACCAATATGGCCTATGCTGATGATTTTTTCATTAGAGTTATCACCAAAGGTGGCATGGCCTCCATAAACATTTATTAAACTCTTGAAGCATGAGTAATCTCTAGACATATTCCTTGAACATCCACTATCCAAGTACCATACCTTCTTATGGGCACTTTTCAAGAAATTTTCCTACAAAATAGGTTCAAACAGAAAATGATTATGGTACCTAGATTTTCTTGGGTCTAGACGGGTTAGCAATCAAAGCTTTAGGTACCCAGATTTGTCTTATGGGTCTCAAATAATTTACAAAATCAATATATTTTTAAATATAAAATTTATTTGATCTATAACCAATTGAATAAATAGATGAATCATACGAATTTACAGAACTATAACTAGCAGTATTCTATCCTAATTTAGGAATAAATCTAGTTTTAGTGATCTGTCTCTTTCCTAGCTGATAGCCTATTCCTGTGGTATATTTTGGTGCCACTTGTTTTCCTAACATTTTAGTAAGAGTATTCTTTCCATTTGTGAATTTCTCTAAGTCCTTCGTTAATTGATCATTGGACAATTTCAGTTCAGTATTTTCCTTAAGTAATTGAGCATTCTTTTCCTTTTCTATATCAAGTGCAGATTTAACAGAACTGGTCAAAGCATGTTGTTTCTTTAAAGCTTTATACTTGTCATTAAATTAATTACAGGTTTCTTCTAGCATATTATAGTATTCAAATAATTCTTCACTTGAAATATTTTCATATTCAGAGTCAAAATCAACTCCAGAATAATATGAATTTAAAGCAGGAGTATCCAATGTTACCTTAGATGTGTTTGTCATGAAACACGTATTAGATTTTTGAGATTTTTCATCCTGAGTAGAATCAGAATCACTTGAACTATCTTCTAAATCACTCCAAGTTTCTTTCATAGCTTTCTTGTACTTATTGTCCTTGTAGTAATATTTCTTCTTGAACTTCAACTTTGGGTAGTCTGCTTTCACATGTCCCTTCCTTTTTCACTCATAACAGAAAATGTCATCACTTTTATCAGGCATTTTCCAATCCTTCTTCCAATGACCTTTATTGTCATAATTTCCTTTATAATTATATTTTCTGAAAAAATTATTCTTCCTATAGAACTTCTTGAATCTCCTGGCTATTTGAGCCATCTCAGCATCACTGTCAAATGCACTCTCTTCTCTACTTGAACTATCACTTTCACTTTGAATTTTCCCTTTGTATTTGCTCTTTGAGACAGTAGATTTAAATTATACCGACTTCCTCTTTGGTTCATCATCTTCTTCCTTGTTGAATTTCAGTTCTTCCTCATACATAATAAGCTTACCAATTAATTCCTTTACAGGTGGTGAACTTATATCATACGATTCTCCTATTGAAACAGATGTGCCTCTCCATCTTTCTGGCAGACATCTTAATATCCTCATGATCTGTTCTTTTGCAGGAACATCTTTACCAAGAGAGATCATAGTGTTGACAATCTCATTGAACCTGAGATACATGTTAGAAATGGGTTCATCAGGATTTATTTTAAAATTATCATACTTAATAGTATAGGTATTCAATCTCATTTCCTTAACATTGGTTGTTCCCTCATGGGAAATAGCCAAAGTGTCCCATATTTCATAAACAGTTTTGCAAGAAAATATGCAATTAAATTATTCATCCCCTAAAGCACAGTATAAAGAATTCATTGCTTTGCAGTTATTATTTTAAGCAGTTTTAGTAGGTTCATCCCAAGTAGTTATTTCAATTTCTGGAATCTTATACAGAGTCTCTATAACAGTCCAGATGTCGAATCCCATACTCTCTAAATGAATTTTCATTTTAAGTTTCCATTGAGAATAATTTGTACCATTAAAGAACGGTGTCCTGTTGGTAGCATCACCTTCTAATCTATTATCCATAAAAAGATTTTAGCAAATATATTAAAGATATAAAATTTAGAACTAACAGAAATTTAAGATCTTTAAGATACAACTAAAATCACAGTTGAAAAATAGACTGTTCGAAAATCCTTTATAAATAATTTAATCCCCTGATACCAAATGTTGGTAGGAGTGGATACTCAAGAGGGGGGTGAATTGAGTTCCAATTAAAATTTCTGTTAAAAATATTTCTATTAAAATCCCCCAATTAAAAACTAAGTTAAACTCTAGTTAATTTGTAAAACTGTAAGGGTTTGGTTAGGTTCTCAAAAGATTGATTAGGTCTCAGATAATTTAATCAGAAGTTCAAATTATCTTTTGAAACAAACCTATTGATTTACAATAGTTACAAACACTTTCAAGATTAAATATCAAAGTAACTTTAAAATAGTTTGAATTTCAAAGTAATTAGAAGTGGAATATAAGATATATATTATATTTTATAATTAATCTAAGATGTACAGCAGATATAACCAAGAGGTTCAGTCTCAAGCTGAGAATTAGTCCTCTCAAACAATTTATATAAATTTTGATCCACACCCTAGATCAGGGTAAACAAAAATAAAGAGACTATCCAGGTACAAAGACCTCTACCACAGTTCTTCATGGGAAAACAAAACAACATCACACTGGTTGTCCAGGTCCTACTTGACCTCTACCACTATCCACAGTGGGATACAAGAGAGTTATAGATTGTTTGTGTGAGGATTTAAAAATCCTTCAGTTTAGCACAGGAGACAGTTTGAGTATAGAATATACAGAGTATGCACACTGCTCAAAATGTAAATAAAAGAATCACTGAGAGAGTAGATATGAGTTTTATAATTCTCTAGTGATTTTAAGTGCAGCTCTGGACTCCTTTGATTAATCAAGATTTCTTTTGAGTCCTTCTCTTGTTTTTGTCTGAAAACAGAGGGCCGTTTTCTTCAAGTTCAGTTTGATCAGCTTGAGTGTATGAATAGCTCGTCGTAGTTCTTCACTCCTTGACTAAATTTCTGATTGTAGTTCTCTTCTTGTATGTCGAGTGTTCTTCCAGTGTGGATGTAGCCTTTCTTTACTCTTTGTATGCATAACTTTTCAGCATTCTTCATCCCTTATTTTCACACACTTATGCCCGGCCTTTGTACTTCCTTTTATAGAATTCAACTCCAGTCAATGAGAATGATTACCTTTTTACAGGTACGAGGTACGATTCCCTGACATGCCAAAAACTATCATTAAATAACATTAATTTCATTAAAATCATCAAATATGATCGTTGATAAATAAAAAAATAGAAATATAGTTTAGGGACAGTGACTGGTTTTTAATCGGTAGCTCCTTACAACAGTGAGCTTGTATCGGTGGCTCCTCTGTATCGGTAGCTGTCTCTCCTTGTAACGGTATCTCCTTATATCAGTCAGTGTCTCATTGTATCAGTGAACTTCTATCAGTACACTTGAGTAGCGGTGAGCCTCTTTATATTGGTGAACTTCATAGTGGTAGACTTGATTATACCGGTAGACTTACTCTAACGGTAGCTATGGTGTAGCGGTAGCTCGTATCGATAGACTTTTCTATTGGTATCTTGTGCATACTGGTAGCTCTGTTTTGTACCACTGATTAAGTGCATACCGATGGACTTACACCGATCGAATTGTTCTATCAGTATCTCTACTTCTATTGGTGACCTTTACTTATCGGCGACCATGTCTATCAGTAGACTAAGTACCGGTAGGTCTGTATCAGTATCTTTGAGCATATCGGTGACTTAACACTTATCTGTTATATGTAAAACATATCCAGATTGAATTAGAATTATGTGAAAGTATGATTAAACATAGATAAACATTGATTGACATTTTCCAATGATTATATTGATATTCATCATATATATATATATAGAATTATAAGAACACATCAACATTATCAAAACATATTAAAGCATGATTGGGATTATCAAAATAGGTGAGGTCAACAGGTTTCATTCGACCAAGTACATCTCTTTAGGCAGCACCAGTTTTGTTCGTGAAAAAGGCAGATAGAACTCTTTGGCTGTGTGTTGATTATCGTAAGCTTAACCAAGTTACGATAAAGAATAGATATCCGCTTCCACACATTGATGATATGTTCAATCAATTAAGGGGAGATCAGTGGTTCTCCAAGATTGACTTGCGATCAGGATATCACCAATTATGAGTTCAGAAGGAGGATATTCCAAAGATAGCTTTCAGAAGTAGATATGGACACTATGAATATGTAGTCATGCCTTTTGGTCTAATGAATGCACCAGCGGTATTCATGGATTTGATAAATCAGATATTTCAGTGATATCTAGATTCTTTTGTTGTGGTGTTTTTGGTTGATATCTTGGTGTATTCAAAAACAAGGACTGATCATGAGGTGCACCTGGAAATAGTGTTACAAATCTTGAGAGATCATCGTTTTTATGCCAAATTATCAAATTGTGATTTTTGGATACAAGAAGTACGTTTCCTTGGCCATGTCATTTCTGAGAAAGGTGTTTCTGTTGATCCTAAAAAGATGGAAGTCATTATCTATTGGAAACCACCAAAGAATGTGTTCGAGATACGAATTTTTCTTGGTCTAGCTGGTTACTACCGACACTTTGTGTGTGATTTCTCATGACTAGCATCACCAATGAAAGATCTGACAAAGAAGAATGCTCCATTATAATGGACAGAATAATGTCAGAAGTCTTTCCAGGAACTAATGGTTCGTCTTACATCATCACCCATCTTGATCTTTCCTGAATTAGGACAAGGGTATGTGGTGTATTGTGATGCTTTGGGAACAGGGTTGGGTTGTGTTCTCATGAAAGGAGACCATGTGGTTGCTTTTGGATCAAGGCAGTTGAGGATGCATGAGAAAAATTATCCAACACATGATTTGGAGTTGGCTGCAGTCGTCCATGCTTTGAAAATATGGAGACATTATCTCTTTGGTGAGAAATTTACGGTGTTTATGGATCATAAAATCATGAAACACATTTTCTCACAGCAAGATTTGAATCTGAGGAAAAGGAGGTGGATAGAGTATCTCTATATGTTTGACTTTGACTTGATATACACACCAAGAAAATGGAATTCAGTGGCGGATGCATTGAGTAGAAATTCATATGTTCAGTTAGCGAAAGAAGCTTCATATGAATGGTAATTGATGTCGGTCTTAGTCGAAATGCTTGTGGAATATGAAAACTGAGGTGATGTTATTGTTTTATTTTCATCTACACTTATTCCTGATTTGGTAAAGATGATCAAATAAGCACAAACATCTGATGTAGAATATCTAGTTGTAAGTTCAAAACTCAATGGTGGGGAGACCATTGATGGATGGAAAATTGATGGGGGTTTAGTTTTGTGTTTCAGATATCGGATGGTTGTACCTATGGTTTTTCAAGAACAAATCCTTCATGCTTACCACCATTCTAAATGGGTTGTATGTCTAGGTACACAGAAAATGTATAAGGCGTTGAAAATGTAGTTTTGGTGGAGAAGCATGAAAAGAAATGTGGCTGAGTTCGTCTCACGTTGCTTAACTTGTCAGTAGGTTAAAGCATAGCATCAGAGACCATCTGGTATGTTATAGTCTTTACCTATCCCAGTGTGGAAATGGGATCAAATAACAATGTATTTTGTTACAGGTATTCCAAGAATGGTCCGGAAACATGATGCCATTTGGGTGATAGTGGATCGTCTAACCAAGTCATCCCATTTCATCCCTATTTGTGAAACTCATACGGTGGAAGATCTTTCAAAAATATATATCCGAGAAGTGGTAAATAGGAATGGTGTACCAATGTCTATAGTCTCTTATAGAGATCCGAGGTTCACATCTCGTTTCTGGAAATCATTACAGAAAGCCCTTGGGACTCAGCTGACTATGAGCACGGCCTATCATCCTCAGACGGATCGGTAATCCGAGCAGACGATACAAACTTTGGAAGATATGTTGTGGGATTGTGTAATGGATTTTGGTGGCTCATGGGAGGATCATATACCCTTATTGGAGTTCCCATACAATAACAACTATCAAGCCTCGATACGCATGGCTCAGTTTGAAGCATTGTATGGGAGTCCTTGTCGTTCACCACTATGTTGGGTGGAAACTAGTGAAACTTCACTAGTTGGGCCGAGCCTTGTCCAAGAAACAATAGAGAAGATTCAGTTGATTAGAAAGAGGATGGAGATGGCTCAATGTCATCAGAAATCTTATTCAGATCATTTTCTAAGACCGTTGTCGTTCATTGTGGGTGATCATGTATTATTGAGGATCTCTCCAAGGCTTGGACATCATCGTTTCGGGAAGAAGGTCAAGTTATCTCCTAGATACATTGTCCCTTTTGAGATACTAGAATGGGTTAGAGAGGTGTCATATTGGTTGGAATAATCACCATGGTTTAGTTCAGTGAATAATGTGTTCCATGTATCTCAGTTGAAAAATTATCAGCCTGATCCTGACCATGTGAACAGATGGGATCACATTGACCTAGAGTCAGAGGATTCATTGATACATATCCCGGTACGGATTATGGATACGAATGAGAAATTATTTCATGGAAAAATCATTGTTCTACTGTGGGTTTTATGGCAGCATGGTTAGATTCAAGAAGAAACTTGGGAACGTGAAAGGGAAATGAAAGAGAAGTGGCCGGAACTCTTTCAGCTGGTTGAAGGTTTTCTACTTTCTGAGGACGGAAAGACCAATGGTGGGGAGAATTTAGTACCCCCGGTTTCTGGTATGTGACCCTTTCTTGATGCTTTTAGTGGTTTTAAAGTTAAGGGTGATGAATGGGAGAGTCGGGATAACTTGGAATGAAGTTTTGAGGGAAAAGGGAAAGTTGCACGGCGGCGCATGGTTTGTCTAAACCGTGCGACCAAAACATGTGTAGTTGGTCTTGGAAGAAATATCTTATGCATGGGTGGTGCACGGTATGTCTAATCGTGCAGCCAAACCTTGCGAGAAGGGTGTCCGAGGCAGTAGCTAACGCATAGTTAGCGCACGGTTTGTCAAACCATGCGGCCACTTAAACGAGATCCTATAAAGGTGGATCTCACGTTTTTTTGCCTCTAAGTGCATCGTTTTAGCTCCTAAGAGACCCTAACTCGTGATTTTGGTTCTCCTAAGGTCAAATAGGGTTCTCCCATTATTCTGGAGGTGATCTTAAGGCTTCTCTTGACGAATCGAAGTCGGATTCTTGAGGTATGTGATCGTCCTTGTTTGGTTTCTTAGATCTACTTAGATCTATTTCTCCTCTTCTCTCAGTTTCTTAGATCTACACCCGTTATGGGTATATTTAAGTGTTTGGATGCTAAATATGATGATATTTGGTCTTGGTTGTGTTAGGGGAAGAGATCTAAGGAGGATCCTTGGTGAATCGGCCCGGTTTTCTTGAAGCGTTTTTCAACCGTTACAGTTTTCATCAAAACCTTTGAGGTAGGAGGATTCACTCAAAATTCATATTTTTAGAATTGATTGGATTAGATTCAAATTGTTTTATTTTAATGGATTTGATTGTGAAAATAGAGAATAAATCTTCTTTATTGATGATTTATGGTTTTGATGAGATTGTGAAATCTTGGTGAATTGTTGTGCAAAGTGATTTGGCTTGTTGAATTTAAAATGTTGATTTTAAATTATGTATTTGCTGAAATTGTAGATGGCTTGATGAAAAATGGGTTTTCAATAAAAATGGTGTCTAATTGAAATGGTTTGAGATTTAAATGACGTTGATGGGTGTGGTTTTCAATAAAAAGGGAGTTTTATTGAAATGAATTGGAATTGAAATGGTTAAGAATTGGAATGGTTTAAATTGGTTGAACACACTTGGTTTTGGACATGATGGTTGTGTGTGTTCACGGGCATGTGGGATGGATAAGGGTTAGGAGCCTCCCCCATCATTATTGGGATGGATAAGGGTTAGAGCTCTCCCCCATCAAACATTCATATTGCATTCAGGACGGATAAGGGTTAGGGGTATCCCCCATCAGTGTTGGGATGGATAAGGGTTAGGGCTCTCCCCCATCAATCATTCATGTGAATTTGGGTTGGATAAGGGTAAGGAGTATCCTCTATCATGGTTGGGATGGATAAGGGTTAGGGTTTCTCCCCTCTTCCAGGTAGCATGCATGGTTGGTTGCATGGGTTTGTGGAAATGGTTGGGTATGCCAAAAAGGAATGTTTGTGAAATGGTTCTTAAGATTGTTTGGTTATTTTTCGGGAAAAATAACTTTCTGTAAAATTGGTTTCAATTTCTCTTGGAATGACTTTGGTTATGAATGGTTTGGAAACTTGTTGATATTTAGTTATAAACTGCTTTTGAGAAAATGTTTTATATAAACTATTTTTATATAAATGTGGCTAACTCTTCTATCCTAGTGGCATGAGTATGGAAGTCATTGGGGAAAACGTACTAAGTTTTATACTCACCCCTGCTTTGGAATGTTGGTGCTTTTGCAGATGTCGTATTCCAGGACACAAGTAAAGGTAAAGCATCTTATTGCTAGTGGATTGTGGTGATTCTTGGGAGATGTTGTGGAGCTTGGAGATTGTGGAGCCTGGAGTCGTGGTGTATTTTGAGAATCTTGAGTTATTTATCCATTTTTTATTTTGATGCCTGGTTTGGCCTTCCGTTGTCGTGTAGTTGATGTGGTTTGACATGAATGAAGTTGTTTAGTTGTCTCTCTTTTGTTCACGCATCATATAATGAATGTTTGGTTATGCTTGGTTGGTTTATGGGTTATTTCTAAAAGGTAAAATCATCCCCCAACTTATATTTGAAACCCTTCGGCATTTATTTCCAGCCTTTGGCGTCTTGGGGATGTTGCTTAAGGCCTAGTAATGACTCATTGTACTCTCAAGCCAATGAGAATTGGCGGGTCATTACAACCTCCCTACAGGGAAATCGACTTGTGCATCGACTTACACCCCGGGATGGCACCGATTTCCTCATCAGCATATCGGATGGCTACTGTAGAGCTTCGCGAGCTAAGGGTGTAGTTGGAGGATTTGCAAAGCAAGGGCTTTTTAAGACCCAACGTTTCACCCTGGGCGGCCCCAGTCTTGTTTTCCAAGAAGGCATATGGGAGTTTGAGGTTATTCGTGGAATATTGGTGCCTAAATCAGGTAATGGTGAAGAACAAGTATCCACTACCGAGAATTGATGACCTCTTTGATCATCTAAGAGGGGAAAAATGGTTGTCGAAGGTTGAAATTCAATTAGGTTATCATCAGTTACGATTATGGGATGAGGATATACCGAAGACATCTTTCAGATGTCGTTATGGTTACTAGGAGTACTTGGTGATGCCTTTTGGCATGACAAATGCCCTCGCAGTATATATGGGACTGATGAATGGGAACTTTCAGGTGTACTTAGATCAGTTCGTAGTGGTCTTCATTGACGACATCCTTGTGTATTCGGCGTCAGAGGATGAGCACATGAGACACCTATGGATGGTTCTAAATGTAGTCCAAGACCACCGGCTTTATGGGAAACTCTCAAAGTTCCTGTTCTAGATTTAGGAGGTCCACTTTCTAGGACATGTCATCTCAGCAGATGGTGTAGCTATGGACCCAGCCAAGGTGGTGGTAGTGTTATCATGGGAGCCACCTCAGAGCATGATGGTGATGTGGAGCTTCCTTGGGTTGGTAGGATATTACCGGAGATTCATTACTAATTTCTCATGAATATCAGCACTGATGACCGCCTTGACCTGAAAGGGACAACCCTTCATATGGACAGAGAAGTTCCAGTAGGCTTTCGAGTAGTTGAGGTAGAGTTTAACAAGCACCCCGGTCATGAGATTACCAAAGGGGGGTGTCGGGTACTTAGTTTTCTAAGATGCATCGGGGACCGAGCTTGGATATGTCCTGATGCAGAGACAAGCCGTGATTGCTTATGGTTCGCGCGATCTTAGGCCACATGAGCAGAACTATGCGAACCATGATCTTGAGTTGTCATTGGTAGTCTTCACGTTGAAGATGTGGTGACACTACCTTATGGGAGAGTGGCTTATCATCTACTCTAGCCAAAAGTGACTCAAGTACATCTTCTTGCAGAAGGATCTGAATATGAGGAAGAGGTGTTGGCTAGAGTTCCTCCAGGACTATGATTTCGAGATCATCTATACTCCTAGGAAGGGGAACAAGGTGGTGGATGCTCTCAGCAGAAGGTCGAGCTCACAGCTGTTGAGTGAGGTAACAGAGTAGTTATCCATGTTGTAGTTATCCTTCGTGGACAGAGAGAATGCAGCTTACCTTTAGTCGATGGTTCTCACCCATTCACTCTTACAGTGAGTTAGGTAGGCATAGCTTGGGGATGTCGATTTTGAGGCTTTACATGCTCAGTTATCCATAGGACATGCTCCTTATGGATATTCTCAAGGTGGTGAGCATGTACTTCTTTTTAGAGGATGCAATGTTGTACCAGTGGCATCGCGGGAGGAGGTCCTGAGGGAGTTTCATACTTCCCCTTTGGCTGTATATCCTAGAGTGGCAAAGATATACCAAGATCTCTGATGACAGTTTTGGTGGTCAGGCATGAAGAAAGCAGTAGCAGAGTTTGTTTCTCGATGCCTTACATGCCACCAGGTGAAGGCTGAGCACTAGGTTCCAGCGGGATTAGCTCACCCCTAGAATTTCCAAAGTGGAAGTGGGATGGAATATCGATGGACTTCATTATGGGATTACCACATACGTCCAAGGGGTATGATTCCATCTGGGTGATTGTTGACCAACTCACCAAGTCATCCCACTTCCTAGCTATCAAAGAGCAGAGTTCCGTAGAGATCTTGGGATGCCTCTATGTGTAGGAGATAGTTCGGATTCATGGAATCCCTTTGAAAATAGTCTTGGATTGAGATTCCCACTTCACATCCCAGTTGTGGAAGGGATTTTAGGAGGCTTTTGGGACTCAGCTACGCTTGAGCACGACCTTCCATCCCCAGACCAATGGTAAGATGGAGAGGACCATTCAGGTTCTAGAGGATATGTTATGGGCATGTATCTTGGACTTTGGTCACAGTTGGGAGGACCATCTACCACTGGTGGATTTTCCAAATAATAATAGCTATCACTCCTCCATTGGTATGGTACCTTTGAAGGATTTATATGGGAGACCCTGTTGGTCACCACTTTGCTGGGCCGACCCCGGAGAGTTAGCACTCATGGGTCCAGAGTTGGTGTGAGATACCATCGAGAAGTTGTAGGTCATCGGGGAGTGGATGAATACTGCACAGAGCCGGCAGAAGTCTTATACTGATAGGAAATAGAGACCTCTATAGTTCGAGGAAGGGGATCAGGTCTTCCTTAGGGTCTCACCTCGGTGAGGTTTACGAAGATTTGGATGAGGGGGAAATCTATCATCGAGGTTCATCAAACATTTTCAGATACTGTGCAGAGTTGTTGAGGTGGCATACCACTTAGCTCTACTACTACAATTGCACCAAGTACATGATGTCTTCCACGTGTCGCAACTGAGGAGGTACGTGCATGACCCATCGCACATCTTCAACAGGGGCGAGCTGGACATCGAGGACGAAGTGAACTTTGCTGAGTAACTAATAGATATCGAGGATCGGCATGAGAAGATCCTTCATGGGTATTCTATTCCCTTGGTGCGCGTTCGGTGGCAGCACAAGAGTCTTCAGGAGATCACGTGGAAGTGGGAGACTCAGGTCCATGCCCAGTACTCACATCTTTTTCATTAGCTCTTGTTTTAGCTTTTCGGGGATGCAAAGCCCCAAGGTTGGGAGGATGTAATGTCTCGTATTTTCCATGTATTGTTTTTTAAAATATTATATGAAATTATTTCGAGACTATACCTTTTGACGGCATGCGATTCTGAGGCCCAAAGTACCTGGAATAAATGTTTGAAATAAATTAAAATTTTAAACAGTGCGCGTGAGTGGTTTTCCTGAAAAAGTGGAATATATTTTAAACGGGTGCCTGGATTGGAAATTTGAGGTCACTATTGTGTTCAAATCAGTGACTTTACCTTAGGTGGGAACTAACATCGATCGGCACAGGTTAGCTTCAAGAGGTAATTTTCGGGACATTCTTAATGGAAATAAAATAAAATAATATTTTCTTTTATTTCATTTCCTTTTTCCGCAGCGACCAAGTTTCCTCCTCTTTAAATAGATGCATATGTAAAGTTTGTAGGGTTAGCTGCATAACCCTATGAAATTGAGTATTGGCCATTAGAGATTTGGAGGAGAACCTGTTGGCAGACGACGACAACACGAGCGATCGATGCACTTCGGAATCGACGAAGCTCGCCAACGAAAGAAACGCAGTGATCGTTCTTAAACCAAATCAAGTTAGGGGTTGTTATTTCAATTATTCTTCCCCATTATTGAATTTAATGATGAATGTGAATCAACCCACGAACAGGTTGATCTGTGGATTCATACGTTTTTTTTATGAGGGTTTTTATTGGGTTGATCTCGGGAAATTAATCCAGGTTAGATTATTGTTTTGATTATACTCTGTTTTATCCTACTAATGGGAGTGGATCAATGCCGTAAAAAATGACGGTGGAGGTTCGTTCCTTGATTTTGCTATTTGATTTCTTTCCCCTTTATTTTTCTTGTGCGTTCTTCACGTTCTTCATGGGGCGACGAACAATGGATTTTTGCGCATCCGTTCTGTGATGCAACAATCCCAAATTAGAGATCTTACATCATGATGACATAGAGGATATGCGACTGTGATGGTGGAAAATAGATTAACACGGTTCAGGATTTCTTTTTCTTCAAGTGTTCTTCGTACGGGTGAATCGGAACATGTGTTCAGGGCCAATCGGATGCCTGGAACTGACAGAATCGGCTTCATGATGATTGGGTGACCCCAACCCTTCAATTTCACGACGATCGGACGGCTGGATCGAGGATCGGAGGAGCTCCGAGGCACGACGACAAAGAACGTCGGTTCTGGAAATTTCCGAAGAACACAACATGTATTCCCAAAGAACACGCCATGTGGTACTGGCTCAATGGCGACTAGGGTTTTCCAAGGCACGAAGTAATGACACGGCGTGTTCTCCGAAGAACACGGCATGTGCGTCCTTATGTAGGACTCAGCATATATCTCGGGTGATACATGAACACGAGATGGAGTACACAGTCATGTACTCCACCACACGGCCAGACCAGGCCGGCTACATGGCTTACCTCGTGTACTGGTTACACGGGATGGCGCAAACGGGATAAACCCATGTGCGGGCACACGATCATGTACATGAAGCCGACCCCAGTTACTCAGACATGGAGTGTGATCTATACTACACGCTGCATACTGACTCTCCTACACGACCAGCCATGCAACACGGGCCATAGTAAACGGGCAATACCTGGGGTCAGAATACACAGCGTATGACACCTCTACACGCCGTTTACTTTTTAGTACATGACTTCATATTCTTGTCCACTATGTCTTGGAAATTTTTCTTTTGGGTTAGTGTCCCTTTTTGTCATTTCCCTAAAGGTCAAGTATCATTCCCTTCAACAGGAGTATGATCCCTTCAGCATGAATTTCAAGATAGAGTCAGGTATCCCTCAGAGAGTCCTGGATTGAGATCCTCTATCCATTCTTGACCCTGGGTAGAGTCAGGTATCAACATGACTACTTCCAAAGGGCACCGATCCTCTACCAAGCAGGTGAATCCGGATGAGTTTCAGTATCCGCCAAGGCCCTGGCAGTGATCCTCATCTGTGTATCATGATCTTTACTCACTCAGGAGTGTGTTCTATCATAATGAGTGTATCTATCTCTTGTGACCTTTCCCAACGGACAATACTTCTCGGATGGATGTCATCAAAGCTATCTGACTCATGGAGTGAGTTCTCCTAGATGAGTGCTTCTTGGAACCTTCGAACTGAATCCCTAGTGGGGGTATGTTGTTGTGTGAATTGTCCCTAGACTACGGGTCTGGGTTTTTAGTATATCTGTATATTTTTTGTTACTCTTGCTATATGTTCAGTAGACATATTTTTTAGAGTTGACTGTACCTTTCCTTTCTGTATTACTTTGTGGTTTGTTGGGTCCTCTTCTGAGTATTGTTATACTCAGTCCTACATGGGATTTTCCCACACGTGTTGTTTCTTGTACAGACAAGCAGCCTTTTGACAGAGTCCAGGGCATACCAGGATAGGACCAAGATTTCTAAGTTCCCTACAGGCCGAGGTGTTCCTACGGCTATGAGCAGCTGTCCCAGTACCTCCTTGTGTTTACAGGTTGAACTTTGTAGTTTTCATACTCTTTTTTTAGTGGGCTTTTATTCTGGCTGAGTTTTCTTTCAGTACTTTACTTTCCCTCGTACTCTATTGGTTGGGTTTAGTTGTATGCGGGCATTTTGTTCCCTAGTGGTTTTTACATTTTATCATTGTGGGCTTGGAGATGTGTGTGTTTGTACAGGTACTTAGGCAATGCCTCCCATGTTAGTAATATTCTTACTTGGTGCTAGTCACCAGCCCCTAGCCTATTGGTGGAGGGCTTGGGGAGTCACGGCATGGGTCCCACTAGGATGGGTCGTGACAATTAATGATACTAGTTGAAATAAAAGAGTGAGATGAACTAGTATCATAAAGAGTAGTCACTAATGACAATTTTATGGTAATAGTACCTCTCATGGTTCTTGGACCCTTGTATTCTTCCTCTAGAGAATCTTCCACTACGTGAATAATCTTTTCTCTGGATTCATGTGGCTGGAACCCTTTTGTATGAAAAGCATCTGATCTCCCAATATTTTTAGGAGGATCTGAAGATTTTGTTCCACTATGTAGAGTAGATAATTAATGGAAGAATATATGTAAGTTCCCTGAACATTGGTAGGAGCTATAGTTCTTGGGTGCCTTAGTGCAAACCCTCTTAGAATGTCTTGGATTTCCACACTAATATCTTGTAAAAGAATTCCCTCCTGGAATTGTTGGAGGTCTGGAATGACTCCTCCATCGAGAACTGCCACAAGAATCATCACACTTCCATTTCTCATTGAAGGAACTAACACTTCCACTGGGAGAAAAAGGAACTCCTGTCAACCCTGACTTTTCAGCCAAGTCCATCTCAACCATCATCACCCTATCTATCACATCAACATAAGTGGGAAGCTTTAGTAAGAAGAACTGAGAACAGATATCCAATTGAAGTCCTAACTCGAACCTTCAAGCCTTCATCCTCTCATTAGATGCAATCTCAAGAGTAAACTACACCATATCCTCAAAGTGATTTGAGTACTCAGTCACAGTTCTATCAGCCAGCTCAATCTTGAAAAACTACAAAGCCATGGACAACGCCATTGAGTCTAGATAGAACTTGTTAGTGAAAAGAACCTTTAAGTATTTCCACTCAAATCCCTCATCTTTCCCTACTTTCACCATCTCTTTCTTAGTCCTTCCCACATGAAGGTGTTACACTTAACCTTAATCATGTCAGGTGTCTCCAAGAACTTAAACATACATTCAATATTTCCTAGCCATTCCTCATCATGTTTAAGATCAGAGGATACTTTTAAAATTGGTGTCATCTTGCAAAGTAATTATTGAGAACTATTTTGAAGTACATCCCCTTGAGGATCTATAGCTAGAGCCCGAACGGGAGATAGAGGTGGTTCATGTCCCAGATCATGGACAGTGCGTACGATTTCCTCAACCAAACTTGGATCCACAACAAGATTAATTTGTTGAGGTTTAGTAGTAGCCTCTTCTTGGATCTGATTCACATGTATTCTTGGATGCATGATGCTACACAACATCATCAGATAAAAGGAATACATTAGATTAACACTCAAACTGAGTGGCAATAAAAACTATTCCCAATAGAAGAGACAAAAAATATTTGGATTCCAATCCATCCAAATCAAAATAGGGAAAATACTATAACTAATCCATAAGAAATATTTATCTAACCACACTCGGTGACTTAAGGTTCATTGTAGTGAGAGCTGCTCAGAAACTCAATTGAAACTACCTCCTAAGTTCCAAAAACATTTCACAAATCCATACTAACTTTACTATAAAGGTTGAACCTCCTTTGATACCACTTTGTCATGAACCATTCTGGTACCATGGAAACCCAATAACTAAGATGATCCTGATATATACTGAAGGGAATTCCCAATCCCCATGAGTCGACGACTACCACCTGGAATCATACACCATAAAAGTGGGAACGATTTTTTCAACATGAATGTGGAAGAAAAATAAGCAATACAGTATTTATATCAAAAGAAAACTCCACTGGGAGTAAAGAACCAAAATAAAATAAGGCATAAACAAGCCCAAAGTACTAAAACCCAAGTACTAAAATAATAAAAACACATCCTAGGTCCCTAAGGACACAACTAACCAAGACCACAATGCAGTAGCTAGATCCACCTCCAAGTGATCCTTTCCCTTTCCTTGAACCTAAAATAAGAATGTCTACAAACACCCAAAGGTAAAAGTAGGGTGTGGGATAAAAATCCCAGTAGGTTATCACCATAGATTCCCTAAGTGATGTGAAAAAATGATTGACTAAAGAAAGTGATTTTAATTTTAAATTAAACATATTTGGAATTTTAAAGTATATTTAAACAAATCATGTTATACAGTTCAGTTGATGAAAATATACTTTAATCAAAGGCTTTACAATGATGGAATATTTCTAAAACAATTGCTTAAATAAAATAGTTTCATAAAATAGTTTATATAAATCCAGAAGGCATGTAAAGAATTTCAAAATCATTATAATACATTTATATCTTAAATATAAATAACAAGCGACCAACACAGTCATATTCCAAATAGGTATGATAGTATTAACCAACTATAGGATTCCTCAATATCTAAGGGATCTCAAAAAATGAGTATACTCACCTTCCCCTGACACTTTCCAGAGGAAACTCGTCACCATCCCATCAGAGATGTGACCCACCACAGGTATGTTTTAGAATGTTGTAAAATCATAGAGTGTATCTAAATAACTCACCAACTACTTAAGGTTTTCATGTGCTCTTACATGATGGGAAATTTATTTTAAGACTGCTTAAAATACAATTAAATACCATTATTCCATTTCAAAAATTCCAATTTATTTCCACTTAAACCCAAATCATGTTTTAATCAAAAACATATCCTTTCCACAAGATAAAACCACTGGGTTTATATAAAATCATTTTTAAGTTGAAACCCATTCAAAACCAATTCCATCCTTTCCTAAATTCATTTCCACAATTAAATTAAAAATTTTAATTGAAAAAAATTACATCAAATCCATAATTTAAATTCAAAAATTTAAATCAACCAATTTCTATAAACACACCCCAATTCAATGGAATTTTGGGTTTTCTAAATTTCCATTCCAAAACCATTTCAAATCCCTCGATTCACTGGAATCGGGTTTTTTATCAATTTAATTGAAAGTAATTTTGATCAATTGAATTTAAATCAATAATTGAAACAAACCAATCAGTTAAAATTTAATCAATTTGGCTAATTGAAACGGAACCACCTACCTATTCTTGAAACTAAACACTCATAATGGCACTCTTCAACAAGAATAAAGGTGAAGAATATATTGAAACCCAACCTATAAGTAATATCCAACACCATAAGGAAAAGATCCATCAATTTCATGATAATTTATTGAAACCCCATGGGAGGAGAAAGATAGAACTTCAAGAATGAGTGGGAACACTTACTCGTAAAACACACCATAAGAGAAACTATGATCCAATGCCAAAGAAATGGATCGGAAAGGATTATGAGGCTTCAAGGAGGCCTGGGAAGAGCCTTAGGTTGAGGGAGAAAAAAGTGGAGAGTAGATAAAATTGATTAACCATCCACACTACCTATTTAAAAAAATAGTTGGGTTATTTCACGACGTGTAATACCCATACACAATGTGTAATACTTAAGTTTCAAAATCGTCAAAACACAGACCATTTTGCATTACAACCCAACACTCCAAGTTAAAAACTGATCATTAAATCCATCATGATATATACTAACAACTCATAACATGTACCCAACATGGAATGGATATGTTCACGACTTGCATACAGAATCATTACATGACATGTACTACTGCTACATGACATGTAATTCCCTGGAAGTCTGTAGAAAATCTTGGTAAAATGTGAGATTCCCAAAAACCTATGACTTCACAATTATAGGTATCCTCCCAATAAAAAATCAACCCTTACATGCTCAACAAAAGAGAAAACCATGACAATTTTTACGGTATACGTGTTAGAGATATAATGGGATGTTATAGTATTGATGTGAGGTGGATGGGAGAGCTTGAAAACCAACCATTTCTCTAAGATTCCAAAAGAAATTATCCTATAGATAAAGCCAAAAATAGGGCCAAATATCTTTTCTCATTGTGGCAGGAATTCCTTCAAGAGTTATATTAGATGACTCATCGTAGTAGTATTCTCATCCAAGTATGCTTAACTGTAGAGTTTTAATAGGATCTAATGTGACTGCACTCAAAATAAAAGTAATTTTTGAGGAAGTTTTGTCAAAATTAACCAAGTTAGTCGTATAAGAAAATGAATATTAAGAAACCAAAAAATTAATTAATTATGTTTTGATTAATTTTTCAGTTCCATTTTTTTGTGTTGTCATGAAGTAGTAAATGAGGAGGATGAAATAATTAAAGAGTTGAAAAATGAGTTGGGAGATGTGGTATTCAAATCCATAGTAGTTTATTTGATGGAGATTATTGAATACAATCTGAGTGGGAGGTATTTTGTTAATGAACTTTGGAGCCACAATGATGGGAGGAAGGATAGTTTGAATAAGGGAGTCCAATCCATCATCAAGAGATGGAAGGAAATCAAGCATCTCAGGACATATTAAATAAAGGTAGTGAAGGTTAGTTGTACTACAGTATTCGAGTATTATATCTTTGTTCAAGATGGTAACAATTTTCATGCAAGATGAAAGAAATTTTGGATTTTTATGCATGGAGTGTGTTATATTGTATATAAATCTTACCAAAATTAATCCTTATTTACACAAACTTATTTTTAAAACATGTGGTCCCTTTTTATGAAAATTTATTTATGTTTCTTATGACTATTATGTGTTGTGTGCTTATTTCATAGTAGTGGATGGAGATGCAGTTCATAGTGGTCTCGTATGAAGCTGGAATGAATTTATAGAGTAGGGGTGGAATTGTTTAGGTATAGGTAAGGGTGATAGAGATATATATAAGATAATCATGAATAAAATTGACATTGATTACTATTTTTCCATATGTTTACTTATAGAGAATATTGATGTTAATAACATTATGAATAAGTTATAATATCAATTCCATATGAAATATAAGTTACTCATAAATAAAGAATATGATGATTTTGTGTCCTAATACCATCAACAAGAGTATAATATACTAGGATTGTACCTATCACTATAAAAAAACCCTATCAAGAATCATCCATAGACTACTCAACCATAAATAATCTACAAATCACATCTAATTACCCTACCTAAAAGAAATAGCTCAAAAGGACCATTGGAGGTTCCCTAACTAACCATATCGATATAAATGTTTCACATCAAAGAGGTAATAAGGATTAAAGTGTCCTAGGAACCTACACTGATGAAATCACTCAAAAAGTCTCATCAATTGAAGAGGAATTGGAATACCTCCACTCTAATAGTCTTGAAGAACTAAATCTCACCCCACCTACATTTGACATCACTTCTGTATACTCAAGGATTCCTCGCCTTCCAATTTTGGATATTTTTTTAATCCACTATAAGATCCCTCCAATAACATACATCCCTTTAAAGGGTGAATTTTTCAACTTATGCTCAGTATTGGTCTAGAATTTTTTTTACTCTTATAAATGAAATGAATATATTCAATTCAATCCTACATTTATTATTATGATATACTACCATAAAATCTTAGAGGAGCCATAGTTATTATATGTTCCCATCATTGAAAATTATACCACAATTATTGAAGTAGATCTACAATTACCTCTAGGACATGAGGACCAATAGAAGTTATAGCATACTAAGGATGTTTATTATCTCCTTCCTATAGAGTTATATGAGTTAAAATGGTGATATATTCTATATTAATATAGATATTCACATAATTTTCCCCTTCTAAAAACAAAAAACTTTCAAAAATAGGCACAAAATAATCTATATTAAATGTGAACCTCGGCCCCTATCTCTCATCCATTTCCTTTTTAATAAGTATTTTAATAATTTAAATATAATTTAAAATATTTTATAACTATTATTTTAAATATAAGTGTGAAACAACTAATTAATAGTATCAATAAAGTTGTTTACTAAATAAAATTAATCAATTAATAAGTTATATAAACCTAATAATCATTGATAAGTAAATAAGAATATTTTATTTATGGTAAGTCAAGTATCCAAACTAATTATGCTATCCAGAAATATTTATGGATTAATTCTTATGTCTGGAGAGTTTTTTATAGTGGATATAATCAATACTAATATCCCCAATTTCACTCTGATTCCATTTTGTAACATTTTTTGACCTAGTATACCCAAATAGTTCTCAATTCAGGTCATCACATAACCTCATACACACTTTTCAATCACTAAATTCTTGGGTTAATGCTAAGGGATATAGATGACATGTTTTAGAAATGGGTTAACCTCTTCAATGTTTAACTAAACTCAATTTGATCATA
Source organism: Viscum album (assembly GCA_963277665.1). Classification (NCBI taxonomy): domain Eukaryota; kingdom Viridiplantae; phylum Streptophyta; class Magnoliopsida; order Santalales; family Viscaceae; genus Viscum; species Viscum album. The sequence goes on along the minus strand of OY728121.1, from coordinate 1,396,400,295 downwards.
CTATAAAGCCAGCAATACCTTTACAAGTAGCATGTGGTGCCAAATCTATTTTATTTATCCATACAATCCCATACACATATGTTGACTGGCCTTACCATATAAAAACATCCTTCTCTTTCTTCAAAAACATTTTCTATAGAGGAAAAATATGAAATAAAACCACTCGTTGTATTTAAGTGGTGAGGAGATGATATGTAGGGTTCGTCATGGTTAAGAATAGTGAAAAAACACAAAACACGGAACCCAAAAAATAAAACAATGATAGAGGAAAAGTATAAAATAACATACATTAGATTCTATCCTTGATTCATATGAGGTAACATTGAGGAGTCACGTTGATACCAGAGGAGTTCCGTGATAGCTTGAGAATCGTGAGTGACTGAGTTGCAGTTATGGTTCTTTTAAATAGATCAATGAAACTTTTAACAGTGCTTTCAGAAAATAATTGATAAAGATCCCTTTTATAAGCACTAAATTGATAAGCACTAATAAAAGGGATATTTATCGGTGCGAAAAAAGCACTGATAAAATACATCTTTATTAGTGCTAACATTTTAGCACAGATAAATATATCTTTTAACTGTATTTTTTTAGCATTGATAAAGATTGATCTTTATCAATGATAAAAAAGCATTGATAAGTATTCCTTTTATCAGTTCTAAAACTTTAGCACTGATAAAGGATAAATAATTAAAATTATTTAAATATATATAATTAATTATTTATAATTATATAAATACTTATTTAAAATTTTATTATTATTTAATTATAAAAATTATAAATATATAAATATAGTAAATATACATTTATAAATATATTTATGTATAAATATATTTATTTTTAAATATTTATTTAAAAAATATATTTTTAACATTATTAGTGAATATATAATTTTAAATACATGCATTTTAAAAATGAGTGAAATTGAATAATTCAAAACGAGTACACTTTAAAAATATGGAAAAAATAGATAAGTTTTATTAATTAAATATAAATTATTAAAAAAATATGGATATATATATATATATATTGAAATAAAGATGAATGCATATTGAAAATACTAAAACATAGTAAATAAATATATATAAATAAATAATAGAAAATGATCAAATTCAAAAATAAAAAAAAACATGAATACCCTAACTATAATATTATTAAAAATAAATAAATAAAATTGACCAATTAAAAACATAATATATTAAATTTATCATGTTATATTGAAATCCTAAAATATACTAAAATTTTAACAAATTACATAAATATTAGGTGTTTTTGTTTCTATATATTGTGTAAATATATTTGTGTGTGCATTTGTATATAAAAATGCATTAGTTATATATATATATATATATATATATATATGTATATATATCTGTGTGTGTGTACATGAAATAAATTTAACACACGACGTTTGATACATGTTAAATTGAAAAACCAAACAACAATAAAAATGAATTAGTCATTAAAATGTTTTTAATTAACATTTTATTCATTTTATGTATATTTATATTTATTATTTATTATTTATTATTATTTATAATTAATATATATATATATATATATTATACTTATTCATTTTTATTAATAATTGTTTCATTAATAAATTTTTAAATAATTTTTTAATTTATTCATTTTTAATTTGTTTTTGTTTAATTATTAAAATATATTCATTTTATATATCTATATTTAATATATACTATTTATTAATATTTATAATCTATATATGTGTATATTAAATTTATTCATTTTTATCAATAATTATTTAATTAATAAAATGTTTAATATTTTTCTTAATTTACTCATTTAAAATTTTTATTTGTTTAATTATTTTATTTTATATGTTTTACATATTTATATATTTAATATATACTATTTATAAATTTTTTAAATTTATATATATTTATATTCAATTTATTCTTTTTTAATAATAATTATTTAATTAATGAAACACTTAAAAAAATATTTTTATTTGTTTAATTATTTCATTTTACTGTGGATCTTTATCGACGCTAATAAATTGGTGATTAAGGGTCTCATTTATCGACGCTAAAATAAATCACTGATAAAGGTTCTCTTTTATCAGCTCTAAAAAAATGCGATGATAAAGGGTTCCCTTTATCAGTGCTTTTTTAGCACTGATAAAGATGTCCCTTTATCAACACTTATTTTAGCGCTGATAAAGATGGACTTTATCAGTGCATTTTTCTATCATTGATAAATGTCAGCGCTGTTAAAGATGTGTTTTGTAGTTGTGTTTCATTGAGGCGTATCTTGATGTTATACACCCACTTTTTTATGAGATGTATATACAGCCCCATTGACATATCATATTATGAATTTATTTATTCTCATGTTATTTAATGTTTTGTAAAATTTTATTCCTTCATGGGTCTTATGATTCAAATATTTCAAAGTGGTATGGGACACTTTGATTTAGAAATCTCTTTTTAAATGTTTGAAGATTTAATTTCAAAATATTTTCCTCCATGTCAATATTCTTAATGTAATTTTCATTTATATAGATATAAAAGTATTATATAGATATAAAAGTATTATAAAGGAAATTTTATTTCTATTTTTAATTTCATTAAAATGTTTTCAAAATTAATCTTTTTACATGTTCTATAAAAAATGTTTTGACAAACAGAAAAAGTAATGTTTTATTCTTAATGTACACGACTACAATGACTTTTCTATCATCATAACTATTATTTAATTTCTAGATTCCATTGAAATAATATGTGTTTTTTTAATTAAACACCATATTTTCCTTTTTGGGTATTTTGGAATTGCAAATGGGTTTTTAAAATAAAAGGGTATCTTTATACGAAAGTATTTTTCATATGGGATTAAAAGAGTTTTTCAATGGATTTTATGATAAAAGCATTTTAGTCATCAAATGGAACTTGAGCATTACAGATCATGGGTGATCCCGATACAACTTATATGCAGGGTTAATCCCCATTTTAGCTCATGAGTGAGCCCGATAGAGTTTATACGAAGGTTTGAGCCCCATTATAGCTCACAGGTGAGCTTGATACAACTTATATGAAGGTTTGAGCCCCATTATAGCTCATGAGAAATGGGTGATCCTGATATAGCTGATACAAAGGGTTGAACTCCATTATATCTCATGAGTGAGCCCAATATAGATTATATGAAGGGTGATCCCCATTATAGATCTTCAATGCATTAGGTAATAATAGTATTGGAAGTCGATTGTATAGTTATTCCAAATGAAAGGGTTTTGAAAATGTTTTATGTATATGATGCTCTAAGTCACCTAAAATAGTTTTAATTACTTTTTATTAGTTTTAATGATTTTATTTGAACAAAAATTATGTGTTCTTTTCATGTAAAAATATTTTGTTTCATTTTTTCAAATAACATTAAATGGGTTTTCATGTTTTCACTATAATAATAGTTTTCTTCCTTTTTATATCTCTAACTGAGCTTTTTGTGGTCATCCCAAGTTTTAAAATGTTTTTCACTAGGTTAAAGGATGAGTAGGGACAAGGATGAGGAAAAGATAAAAAATTTGATGTTATATCATGGAAATAAACCATGCTTTATTTTTAATGTTTTTTTGTGAACAAAATGGATACTGAGTAAAAGATTCCACTTATAATGTATGGGTTTACTTTCTAGTAGTTTTTCCTAATTCTTCAAAACTCTAAACTAAAAAGATCCTCAAGTTTGAATTCTAGATCAAAACCAATAGAATATGTATTGTTTAAGTTTGGTTCCTTACACATTTGTAAATATAAAATCCAAATTTCATAAAAGTAAGAAAAGGGTGACCTCTATAAAAACATCAGTGCTACTTAAGCTACAAAGGGTTCTGGTATGATCTTGATTGAACATACTCATATCTTGATATGAACATCTCCAAAACAATATATATCATATGCTTCGTATGTATACCTATGTAATATATTCTTCCATAACATTGAGTGACCACTAGACCAGTAACATGTAAATCTAGTATAGGCCATCTCATGCATTTATGATTCTTTGAAATAGATTGACCAAGTTGATTAATACATCATGCGTCATTCATTTTGATGATGAAAACTGCACATGTACCTAATCTAAGTAACTGAGAACATCACATGTAACTCAACTAATAATGATCATTCATTTCCCTAGTAAAATTAATTAAAGATTCTAGATGTCTTTACTCATCTTATGAGTGGAAAAGTCTCATCTTGGTTGAGCTTCTACCGATGAAATGATAAAAAACATACCTAATCACCCTATAATTTGTAAAGCCCCAATTCTTGCATAAGGAAAATATCAAATTCTGAAGGTTCTAATGTTAGGTATCTCACCAAAATCAGGTAATTATAATTCATAATAATTATACAGCTATAATTATATCAATTATTATATTATATTCCATGTGATATACTTTGGGAGTTCTGTCCAAATAATAAGTCTTGACTAATTATCTCATGATTCTATTCATTATATATCATATATAACTCTTTGTATGAAGTAAAAAAATTACTCTTTCTAATATTAACATATAACCACAACCCATAATACTATGTGATGATCATTTATTAAGGAAAACTTAAATTCATACTTCAAGGGGATAATTATAGCATCCCGCCTTTTTATTACTTAACTTTTCATTACATTTTACATACAGAGGATATTTAAAGTCTAGTGTCTTGGAAATCAGGGAAATAAAACAGAAAAACAATATAAAACATTCTTCTAATCCTACTATAGGGATTCATCATATGTTCATCCTATGTACAATTACTGCATCTCATATCCTGGAGACATACATCAAAGTAAAGGGTGAGAAGAAGGCCCAGTAAGGGTGAACAAGGGAATCAATGTACTTGTGATATCAATAAGAACTTGAATAAAAACATAAAGAAATGAGAAATGGAAGTATAGAAATATCATAAAGAAAAGAACTTGAAACATAACTTGAATATGTGGCTTCAAAATTTTATTTATACATTCATGAACATATCACCAAGGTCCATCCCCAAGGTGTCATAAAAATTACTGAGGTTATTCACCAAGGTATCGTGAAACTTGTCATCTCTAGAGATTAATTATTTACCCAATGCATTGGAGCACTATTAGGGCGAACCATTAATATGTATTTAATTTCATGTGATCTAAATATATCATAATCAAACATTTCATAAATAACCCATGGAGAATAAAAGAGATGGGTTTCATTTAAATATCGTGACGTTTTTAAAAGTTCTTAAAAATAAGATCATTATGTCATTTATAACCCATGGAAAGGGAGTGAGGGTTATATGTATGTAAATTCCAGAATCAAATATATAATCTTTATATATTTATGAACACCCATATAAACGAAATATTTTTGGGTATTCACATAAATTAAACAAGAGAATTTCTTGAAAGAAAGAGAGAGAAATTTTGAGACGAAATTTCTGCAGCATAACGGATATATAACTTGGTTTTAGAAAATAATAAAAGAGAGGGGAATGGGGTATCCCATCCATAAATGGATAATTTTTCTGTATAGGGACAGAATAAAAAGAAATAAGATCATGTTGTCGATATTTTAATGACACGACACATAAAAAGGAAACTTGAAAAGAAAGAGAAAGCGCGATTTCTTTTACGAAAATTCAGCAGCCTAACGGTGTCACTTAAAAATTCAGAAAATCAATTGATGAGAGTGGAAAGGTTCTATCATTATTTGAACATGAAATGGAAATTAGTACAAATATGTAAGAACAATTCCCCACATAATAAAATGGAACTATAAGATATAACATAAAGGAAGTCGTGACTTAAAAGAGGAGGGTGAAAGGATCCCTTACATTGAAGAGTAACTTCGAAAGCTTGAAGTTCGGGACCTTGGGAGGCTTGAAAGAACCTTGGGAGGACTCCTTGGGAGGTAAGGAGACCAGAACTTCGTTGAGGAGAATTTTGGAATGAAAAGGATGATGGAATGGCTTGGTATTTATAGGGGAAGTGAGGGAACAAATCATTAATTGCCAAGGGACACCTCATCGGTGGTATTGGAAAAACCATGGGATTTCCCATGGTATTTTCACATGGTATTAGCCACTTTTGACACCTCATACCTTATCTTACTATTCATAAGTCTACCATAATGATTACATAATTATTACATCCTTAATGATGTCGTTAAACACCCGAAACTAAAAACTGTATTTTCACTATTTACCGAAAATTTGACTTTTTCATAAAAATCCTAAAAATTTAACCTTAACCTAATATAGATGATTTGAATTCAAAAATGAACTCCATTTTATAAAAATAATTTTCTAAATATTTTTAATTTAATTTTTAAATAAAAAATACTATTCACCAGAAAATACTAATACTTAACCAATAATTTCTGAAACAGTTACTTACCTATTTTATTGAATCACATTACTTAATCAAGGTGCCTAAATTATATTAATACTTTATTAAGTGAGGTTACTTAATCCATTTGGTCACATTACTAATCATAAGGGTAAAATTACTATTCATATTTTACTATTCACCAAAAATTAAGTTGATCTTATTAGACTCTAAATTTCTTACTGAACACAATTGTAGAAGACCATTTTTTGAAAATCATTACACATTATTAATTATTTAAGGTTTACATAAATATTTTAAAATATCCCTTTTCCCCAAAATTCATCAATAATATACATCCTATATTTATCTGGACATTTGAAAATTCACAAACTTCACCATAAGAATAAATTGTCATTTTATTTATCTCAAAGAATTACACAAGGTAGTTACGGTCTCGTTACATATCCCCTTATAACACCAGCATATGACATAAGTGTAAGGTGTGCTAAGGTGATAGAATCTTGGGGCGACTCGGCTAACATTACCCGAGTGGTGATTTCTATCAGCTTGAATTTCTCCCGAAGGAGATTCTGTTCCATCTTCACACGATGAAGTTCGGATTGGGTTTGGTCCAGAGCAAAGCCTAGTGGTGCTGCCTCCTTCCCAAGTTCCATCAGATGGGATTTGATCGGCCCAATACTACTGGATGAGGCCATAGAATCTTCTTTCTGTATTAATTAACCAAGATCACTTGTATTTAGAGACAACAATTGCAACATTTAGTTTCTAACGGTCATATTGACCAATAGTCATATAATAGTCAAAACCCAACGGTCACATTTTAATTATACTCATTTCATTAAATGAAATACTTTTGTTGAGTATAAAATAAAATAACACTCCAAATAGGAAACAAAAATTATTAAAAAATTTGGGTCGTTACATTCTTCCCCCCTTAAGAAATTTTGTCCCTGAAATTTTTAACTCGTACCCTCAGAAGAGAAAAGGTGTGGGTACTTCTACCTCATAGACTCCTCTAGTTCCCACGTGGCTTCTTCATATTTGTGTTTCCTCCACAACACCTTAACAAGGTGGGTAGTCTTGTTACATAGAACCTTGTCTCTACGATCCAATATCTCCAATGGCTGCTCCTCGTAAGAGAGGTCATGTTCCAGTTATACCACCTTTGGGTTAAGTACATGTGAAGGGTCAGGTATGTACTTCCTTAAGAGGGTTACATGAAAGACATCATGAACTTGTGATATATTTAGAGTAAGTGCAAGCCGATAGGCCACGACCTCCACGTGATCAAGGATTTCATAGGGTCCAATGTACCTAGGGATGATATTCTCTTTCTTCCCAAACCTCATGACTCTCTTCCAAGGTGAAATTCGATGAAAGACCTTGTCACCGAAATCAAACTCCAAGTCCCTTCGACGGTTGTCGGCATAGCTCTTTTGCCGACTCTGAGCAGCCTTAATGTGTTGTTGGATGGAATTGACTTTTTCTATCATCTCTTGCACAAGATCAGGCCCAAGAAGCTTTATCTCACCAGTTTCATCCCAACAAGTAGGATTTCTACAATGCTTCCCATATAGAGCTTCATAGGGTTCCATTTGAATGATCGATTGAAAGCTATTGTTGTAAGATAACTCAACTAAATGGAGACGTTGATCCCATCCACCTTTAAATTCCATTGAGCATGTTCTCATCATGTCCTCGAGTGTTTGAATAGTCTTTTCAGATTGGCCATCAGTTTGGGGGTGATAGGTCATACTGAAATTCAATTTAGTGCTCAGATCATGTTGAAGACTTCTCCATAATTTTGATGTGAACCTTGGATCACGATCAGATATGATAGAAAGTGGAACTCCATGAAACCTTTCCACTTCCTTCACATAAATCCTGGAAAGTTAATCAAGAGAGAAATCTTCCTGGATAGAGATAAAATGGGTAGTATTGGTGAGATGGTCCATAATAACCCATATCTCATTGTTTCCTTTGGAAGTTATCGGGATACCAGTGACGAATTCCATAGTGATATTGTCCCACTTCCATGCTGGTATGGGTAGTGGTTTCAATACCCCTTTAGGAAGTTGTTACTCTGCCTTCACTTTCTAACATACTAGGCACCTTGAAGTGTATTCAGTAATCTCCCTTTTTATATTATCTCACTAATAATGATCACGAAGGTCCCTATACATTTTTGTGCTTCCAGGATGTATAGAGAAAGTAGAGCTATGAGCTTTATCCATCAGCTCCTTTATTTCCGGAATATATGGAACACATAGTCTTGTATGAAATTTTAGTACAACTTCTTGATCAATATTGAACTCAGAAAACTTCCCATCCTTTATAGCCTCAAACTTCTTCTGTAACAAAGGATATTCTTTCTGATCTTTCTTGATCTTCTCTAGTAATGACGGTTGATAAATCATTTGGTTTAGGGTTGATGATGCCCCTTCCCTTATAATTCACATGTCTAGCTTTACTAGGTAATTGATTAAAGGATCTTTTTGAATCCTCATCATGGAAAGAACAACTGTTTCTTTCCTAATTAATGCATCATCAACTTTGTTTTCTCTTCCGGGATGATAATGAATTGAAAAATAATAGCATTTAAGAAGCTCTAACCATCTCCTTTGTCTCATGTTCAATTCCTTTTGTGTGAAAATATACTTCAAACTTTCATGGTACGTGTATATATCACACTTCTCCCCATAATGATAGTGCCTCCATATCTTCAGAGCAAAAATGATCGTAGCCAACTTCAGATCATGAGTAGGATAGTTCTGCTCATGAGTCTTCAACTGTCTAGATGTATAAGCAAAGACTTTGTCATTTTGAATGAGGATTCACCCAAGCCCCTTGAGATATTCATCGCTAAAAATATTGAATCCTTCTCCACTTGAGGGTAGAGTTAACACAGGTGCAGTAACCAATCTCTTCTTCAGCTCTTGGAAACTTTCCTCACACTCCTTTGTCCAGATGAACTTGACCCCTTTTCGAGTTAACTTGGTTAATGGATTATAAAGTCGTGCAATGTTTTTCACAAACCTCCTATAATATCCTGCTAATCCAAGGAAACTTTGAATCTCAGTTATTGTTGTAGGTTGAGGCCACTCCTCTACAACTTTTGTCTTTTCAAGGTCAGTTTTGATTCCTTCATTGGTAAAAATGTGCCCTAAGAAAGCAACCTATTGTAACCAGAATTCACATTTGCTGAACTTTCCAAAAATCCTCTCCTTCCGTAGATTTTGTAAAATAACCCTTAGATGATCTTCATTCTCCTTGCAACTTTTGGAATATATCATAATATCATCAATAAAAATACCACAAAGTTATCAAGTTAGTCCTTAAAGACTCTATTCATCAAATCCATAAAAATAGTAGGTGCATTAGTGAACCCGAAGAGCATAAAAACAAACACATAATGCCCATATCTTGATCAGAAGGCAGTTTTTGGAATATATTCTTTCTTCACCCTCAATTGATGATAACCAGATCAAAGATCAATCTTAGAGAAGAATTGAGCCCCATGAATTTGGTCAAATAAGTCATCAATTCTTGTAAGAGGGTATTTGTTATTTACTATGATCCCATTCAGTTCTCTATAATCAATGCATAGCCACATTGATCCATCCTTCTTCTTCACAAAGAGAACTAGTTCTCCCCAAGGAGACACACTCGGTTGGATAAACCCCTTCTCCAAAAGATCTTGGAGTTGTTTCTTTAATTCTTCCAGCTCCACATTTTCCATCCTATACGGGGTCTTTTATATCAGATGATATCCAGGTATGAGTTCAATGGATAACTCTACCTCTCTTTCTGGGGGAGGTCTGGGTAACTCCTTAGAAAATACATCAACGTATTCCTAGATGATTGGGACATTTTCTATCCTTAAACTCTCATCTCCTTCTTCTTCTTCACCGATCAACTCCATAAATAAGGATATAGGAGGTTCTTCTAGAATAATATCTGATTGATATATTTCTCCTTGGAAGATAACTGTATGTTTTCCATTCAAGACTACTGATATTTCCTTGATTATGCAATTGATCTTAGCATTATACTTTGAGAGCCAGTCCATCCCTAGTATAATGTTGAATTCCATCATGGGAATTACTACTAGATTTTCAATAAGATTGTGCTCACTAAATTAAATACTATATTTTCTAAACACTGACAGTGCTTGGATAGTCCCACTAGGATTCTTGACTAAAAACTCTACTTTTAGAAAATCGGGGGTTGATTCTAAATTTTTTGCAAGCTTGGAGGAAATAAAGGAATACGTAGAACCAGAATCAAACAAAGTACTTACTAGCTTTGAGAGAATAACAAGAGTACTTTATACCACATCATTTGGAGCTTCAAATTCAGTTGTCGTGATAGAAAAATCACAGCCTTGTTATCTTGGTCGTTTCTAAGGATGATGGTGGTTCCCCTTCATTGCCCTCAGATTTGGACAGTGATTGGAAAAGTGCCCAATTTGTCCACAATTAAACCATTGGACATCAGGTGGGGCCTGCACCATCTTCCCCTTTTTGTTAGTGTTTGAAAGTTCAGGTTTCACCTCACTACGACAATTCCTCGCAATATGGACATCTCTTCTACACTTATAGCATTTTCCGCTCCCGATCAGGTAGTTCCCTGAATGCTTCTTCCCACATTTATTACACGTGTAAAGTTTCACTTTCTTGCCTCCTCTTCCCTGATCAAAGTTCCTCCCTAATCTTGGCTCCATCGATCTCTTATTTTTGTTTGATTTATGAGACCACTACGTCTCACCAAACTCTAGCTTGACTTTCATCACACTCTACACGATCTACTCGTAGCTATCATAGTCTCAGTTGGCTAGATTCTTCCACAGATGAGGTCTCAGTCCACCGAATAATCTATCAACCTTACCATTTGGATCCATGACAAAGCTAGAGGTATATCATGAAAGTCGGGTGAAGTTCATCTCATAGCTTCTGACAGATTCATTCTCTTTCTACTTCTTCTCAAGAATCTTCTTCTCCATTCTTGTTCTCATGGAACAAGGGAAATACTTACTGAAAAAGATCCCTCTGAACTCTTCCCACTCCATAGCATCAACTTCCACTCTTTGCCTCATGTTTTTAATCAGTTCCCACCATTGATCAGCTTCTCCTTCTAAACGATAGACAACCAGGGTGACCTTCTCTTTCTCTGAACAGTGAAGCACAGAAAAGATATTCTCGATGGAGCTGATCCATTGCTCAACAATCAATGGTTCAGTCGATCCACTGAAGTTTGGTGGTCATTAACGCATAAAGGACTTAACAGAATGTTGTTCCCTTTGCAGTGAGATCGGTATCTCATCTTGATTCAAGTTATTTCCCATAACTTGAGTCAGTTGGTTCATCATTCGCATGAATGATTCCATTCTGGATTCCATCGGAGGGTTGTCAGTGCATGGTCCATTGCGGTCACCATTTGCATGGTTCCTCCTATTGCCCTCCATTTTCTAAAAGAATAAATCCTTAGTGAGAAACTTATTTCATTTATGAATCTTCTAACTATAAAGGGTTTTATTTCTTAAAACTTCATGCTTAAACAATTACATTTCTCAATAATTCCTTCATAATGATTCATAAAAATCTTGTGATTAACAAAACATATCCCCCAGGAGTTTCGTAACCAAGAGTGCAGCAAGGCTCGTTGTCGTGCACCATTTCCCGTTTGAGTCTAGCTCAAAGCGGTGTTTTCGGGTTTTACCCCTATGTACATCTGTGCCAGAACTTCCTCTACCAACTCGTATCCATACAGGGATGTATTTATTTGATAAAACACTAAATCTATATTCACCAAAATACTAGGAAGTTTTACTATATTTAAACTTTTATAAAGGGTTATTCTTAAAGTTTTCATAGCCTAATTTCCATAAATAACTAAACTATCCTTTGGTAACAACTATGACATCCTGCCTTTTTATAACATAACTTTTCATTAAATTTTACATACAGAGGATCTTTAAAGTCTAGTGTCTTGGAAATCAGGGAAAAAAACATGAAAACAACATAAAATGTTATTTTAATCCTCTTGTAGGGCTTCATTATATGTTCATCTTATGTACAATTACTGCGTATCATATCCTGGAGACATACATCAAAGTAAAGGGTGAGCAGAAGGCCCAGTAAGGGTGAACAAGGGAATCAATGTACTTGGGATATCAATAAGAACTTGAATAAAAACATAAAGACATGAGAAATGGAAGTATAGGCATATCATAATGAAAAGAACATGAAACATAACTTGAATATGTGGCTTCAACATTTCATTTAGACATTCATGAACATATCACCAAGGTCCATCCCCAAGATGTCATAAAAATTACAAAGGTTATTCAACAAGGTATCGTGAAACTTGTCATCTCTAGAGATTAATTCTTTACCCAATGCATTAGAGCTCTATCAGGGCGCACCCTTAATATGTATTTACTTTCATGTGATCCAAATATATCATAATCAAACATTTCATAAATAACCCATGTAGAATAAAAGAAATGGGTTTCATTTCAAGATCGTGGCATTTTTAAAAGTTCTTAAAAATAAGATCATTATGTCATTTATAACCCATGGAAAGGGAGTGAGGGTTATATGTATGTCAATTATAGAATAAAATATATCATATTTATATATTTATGAACACCCATAGAAACGAAATAGGTCTGGGTATTCACATAAATAAAATAAGAGAATTTCTTGAAAGAAAGAGAGAGAAATTTTGAGACAAAATTTCTACAATATAACGGCTATATAACTTGGTTTTAGAAAATAATAAAAGAGCAGTAAAGGGGGTATACCATCCATAAATGGATAATTTTTCAGTATAGGGACATAATAAAAAGAAATAATATCATGTTGTGGATATTTTAATGACACACCACATGAAAAGAAAACTTGAAAAGAAAGAGAAAGCGCGATTTCTTTTACGAAAATTCAGCAGCCTAACGGCATCACTTAAAAATTAAGAAAATCGATTGATGAGATTGGAAAGGGTATATAATCATTTGAAAATTAAATGGACAGTATTATAGATATATAATAACAATACCGCGCATAATAAAATGGAACTATAAGACATAACATAAAGGAAGTCATGACTTAAAGAGGAGGGTGAAACGATCCCTAACCTTGAAGAGTAACTTTGAAAGATTGAATGTCGGGACCTTGGGAGGCTTGAAGGAACCTTTTGAGGACTCCTTGGGAGGTAAGGAGACCATAAATTTGTTGATGAGGCTTTTTGATTGAAAAGTATGAGGGAATGGCTTGGTATTTATAGGGGAAGTGAGGGAACAAGTCATTAATTTCCAAGGGACACCTCATCTGTGGTATTGGAAAAACCATGGGCTTTTCCATGGTATTTTCCCATGTTATTAGCCACTTGGGACACCTCATACCTTATATTACTATTAATAAGTCGACTAGAATTATTACATAATTATTACATCCTTAATGATGTCATTGAACACCCAAAACTAAAAACTGTATTTTCACTATTCACCGAAAATTCAACTTTTTCAGAAAAATCCCAAAAATTCACCGTAACCTAATATCGTTTCTCTGAATTCAAAAATGAACCCCATTTTTAAAAATAATTTTCTCAATATTTTTAATTTAATTTTTAAATAAGAAACATTATTCACCCGAAAATACTAATACTTAACCAATAATTTCTGAAACAGTTACTTACCAATTTTATTGAATCGCATTACTTAATCAAGGTGCCTAAATTATATTAATACTTTCTTAAGTGAGGTTACTTAATCCATTTGGTCACATTACTAATCATAAGCATAAAATTACTATTCATATTTTACTATTCACCAAAAATTAAGTTGATCTTATTAGACTCTAAATTTCTTACTGAACACAACTGTAGAAGACCATTTTTTGAAAATCATTACAAATTGTTAATTATTTAAGGTTTAAATAAATATTTTAAAATATCACTTTTTCCCAAAATTCATCAATAGTATACATCCTATATTTATCTGGACATTTAAAAATTCACAAAGTTCACCATAAGAAGAAATCACCATTTTATTTATCTCAAAGGATTATACAAGGCAGTTACGGTCTCGTTACATAGCCCCTTATAACACCAACATAGGACCTAAGTGTAAGGTGTGCTAAGGTGATAGAATCTTGGGGCGGCTCGGCCAAAATTGCCTGAGTGGTGATTCCTATCAGCTTGAACTTATCCTGAAGACGATTCCATTCCAACTTCACACGATGAAGTTCAGCTTGGGTTTGGTCCAGAATAAAGCTCAGTGGTGCTACCTCCTTCCCAAGTTCCGTCAGATGGGTTTCGATCGGCCCGAGACTACTGGATGAGGCCATCAAATATTCTTTATGTATCAATTAACCAAGATCACTTGTATTTAGAGACAACAATCGCAACATTTAGTTTCCAACAGTCATATTGACCAACGGTCATATTGACCAACGGTCATATTGACCAACGGTCATATTGACCAACGGTCATATAACAGTTGAAACCCAATGGTATCATTTTAATTATACTCTTTTCATTAAATGAAATAGTTTTATTAAGTATAAAATAAAATAACACTCAAAATAGGAAACAAAAATTATTAAAAATTTCAGGTCATTACAATAATTGTCATTTCACTTCATGAAAATATGTAGCCAATGAGAACGAATGATAAATTGGAGATTTATTTTCGTAAAACATGATACATTTTATATTTTTAAACTCCTTTAATAATAATCAACAAATCCATACATAATATATCATCTAATAATATCCCATATTATACACCACCAGACTGGACTTATGTTTTTTGGTTTTGGATGCAGTAGAAGTGCTTTCTGGGCCAATTTCTAGCATGATTTTTTTCAGATTTGATGGATCATTAACAGTTTAAAATACATAGACATAATGAAAAATGGAAATTTGTCCAAATAATATTGACAAATAAAAACACCAGAACCAGGATAAGATATTTTCACACTAATTTTATAATTAATTTAAGTTCAAGAATAAATATTTCCTCAATCTTGAGATCTTTATTTTTTGAGGGTGTTGTTCAATCTAACCCAATTGGTGTAGTTCCATTGCATAGAGAAGACCCAAATTAGATCCCCTTTAGTGGTGATCCACATGTACTCCTTTTATCTCCAAACAATTCCAATAAAACATCAGGTACTAGGATAGTTGATTGATCATCTTACATTTTCCATCTCGATCGCTTCACACTTCTTTAGAATTTAAGGAATATAATCTTATTATTCTCGATCTTGAGAGGAAAAAAGGAGGAGGTAAAAGTGTTGGGGTTCTTGATGGAAGCCGGTGGGTCGAGGAATTTAAAAAATTTCATTTTCGAAACAACTGAACATTTTACCTTTGATGGTTTGAGCCCCTGTACAGTCCAAGTATCTCTTATAAATTAAAAGATCGCATAAAATAAAAACAAACACATGCCTTGTTTGAAACTGAAGTGTGCACGACTATAACTCTTAATCATTGTTTGTTTAGCGAAGGATCTAAAATTTAACCCCTCTATATCATCCACACATGATCCAAGAATCTTTACACTTTTTGTTTATCAAAATATGGGTTCTATTATGGAGATCTGATGAATCCATTAGTGGTGTGATGATCACCACAATCCCTTGTCTTTTATCTAATAAAGGTTCCTTAGATTGATTTCCTAAATAGAGACAGTCTCTCTAGATAGAATGAGGATAGAAAGGCACTCATTCCAAATGCATGAATAGTACATGGAATGAGCCTCTCACCTTCTAGCTATAATGGAAGCTCTAAATACCCAGAATGGGTTCCCAACCCCCATATATTTAACGTCTACTATATTAGAAATAAATAAATAACTATGACAAATTAAAAATTTCATAAATATTATTTATATTTTATCACAAAAATGTAATATATTTTAAATATATTACGTGATGAACCTGAGTCATTAACTTGACTCATAATTCCTGATTAATATTAAACAAACCTAGAATATTAAAATAATATTCATTATATTAATATTTTATCATATTTACTTAAATTTTATTTACTTTTAATAAATAAATTCAACCCAATTATTCTTTACTTGAATAATAATGAATTTATTTATCCATTAGTGATTGATAACTTGGACAACACTCGGACCTTGTGTTGGGTCCCACCATGTCTTATTTACCTATTCAACAGAATTGGGAAGATTCTTGAATGTACTATTGTGTGTGACCATCTAGGCCCTTATCTCAATAGTTGTGAATAATATTCATAGACCAATAGTATAATCTATCAACCCATCAAGGCCCCTAAATAGATAAGGATATTCATAGCAATGACAACCAACCTATGGTCATGCACTGTCAAATATAATCATGTTGTCCTTTCATATCTCATAAAGCAGGACGCACACTTGTATCATAATCCTTTCTTACTTTATTATTTTTTGGTCTCAATGGATGGATTTACCCTCGACTACCTTGGACAAGGACTTATGAAGGTACTACCATCCTAATCAACAAGGCCTGATATATATTACATCCTCAACTTAGATGCAAAAAATCCTTTCTTGAATATTCAACCAATGTCATACCACTAATGACGCACCCAACACAAGCTGCCTCTCCATGATTTCATTATCATGGTTTTTTCCTTGAATCAAAGTACACAATCAAATGGCACACACTAGTAATGATCTCAAGTCAAGAGACCAAAACACATGTCCATAGATATGAACAACCAATGACACTTAAAACATGTGGTGTTCCTATTGGCGGGTCTTTACTTGTGATCTTACTACTATAGATCACCAAGTATTAATTTCATGAGAAGAAGTCTTAATTATTATAATCCCACAACACCTAGTAGTCAGACATCAACTGTGTCCAGATAGTATGATGTATCTAGACCAAAGGAAATTTGATTAAGATTAATTTCATAGTATCTCAATGTTCTCATTATAGCCTTGGATTTTCTATAACCTTTTTATAAGATAATTGATCTATGTACATTATCATTAAATAGTGGACACAAAAATATCTACACGGTAATGGTAAGTATATATATTGTATATCTAACTATACACATGATATGGTAATCAAAAGTATTGTTCAAGTTGGTTCTATGGAACCCGCTATTAAAATACTCTCACTTTCACTAGATCCAACTTTCTAATGAACCTTGTTAGCTCTCACATGATAAAGATCATATTTCTGCTGAGTAACGTATTTAACTATTGTGTTTTCCATGTTTTTTCTACGTGGCTATTCTACTATATGTGATCTCATCTCCTTGAGAAAAACTTCTCAAGAGATGGTATCCTAGATTATATCCCTTTTCTCCACTATCAAAACTTGAAATTTTGGCTAGTACCAGTAAATAATTATCATGATGATAAAGTTTTACTTACTAGGTGTAATTCCAAGAACTAGAATAAAGCGTTGCATATAATAACTGCTTCTTATCTTCTTTATAATCTACAGCCTACTCAGTATTTATAGGTATAGATACCGCTGGATCTTATGAGCTCGTCTCGCTCATCTTCTTATACTAACTATGATATTAGATCATGTTGATTCAAATGAAAACTAGTTTGTGTCCCACAAAAAACTAGTATCCCTTCCTCTCCACATACTTGGTATGTATCTTTTATACTTTCTCAATTACAATTAGATAGTTATGACTTCTTCACTTGTTGTTCTCCTGGATATAACTGATATTTTCCTATTATAAATTATATACTAGCAATATCATATCTTGTACATATCATGGAATACGTGATTGATCCATCACTAAAGCGTATGGAACTTAATTCACTAATTTAATCTCCTCTCATGCCCATGAATGTATGATTGGAGTGATTTATGCCATGTGACGTTAGAAACAATTCACTCTTGAATTGTTCCAGATTATATTTTTTTAATACAATATCAGTATATGTATGATTGACTAGGTCCAAGCAACCATTAGATCTACCTTAGTATATCATGTTCCTTGTAACTTAGGTTACTACTTTAAGTCAATCTCTGGATAAATTAGCTCATGTCGGTCTTAACTAAATGTAAGACTAATATATACTTTCTATATGTTGTCGAAAATATTTCACATGGAAAAAAATGGTTCTCCCTCTAACCTCCTGTAGACACATGGAAAATATTCATTTCAAATGAATATTCTAAGATATTATTTCTTACTTTAATCCTGAACTAGATTTCAGTAACTTGAAACCCTTATTAGCACCCTATGGTGTCATCACCCCACTGTAGTTGCACCATATAGAAACCTTTCATGAAATTTGGTCTTGACATTCAATGCCCAATTAAATGATCTCAGAAATTATCTATGAAAAGTAAAATTCTAATGGATTTGGGAATAACAACTTGGTCTAACCAATTGAGTCTTATTTGTACCACTCTTATACCACCCATGTATCATCTCACTTGAATATCCACCACAGTATTAAAAATAATAATCCCCATTTCACTTTGATACATGGAATCTATTATTGAATTTTAATTTATCTTGTCAATTTTAGCTTTATTTCTATATACTTCCTACTTGTATGAATTATTATTCTTATTGAATAATTTATCACCGGTCATGGTGAATATAAAACCATCACCATGGTTTTATCCTTCCTACGCAGTATGTGTCTCTAGAACATTCCTCTTCACATACACTTGTGAAACTTATTCCTATGAAAACTACATGTGAATCCATTTAATAAACTAAAACCAAGTCAATATGGAACCCACTATCTCTAATAGATATGTGAACCCTTTTATAGAAATTTAGTTTATCATGTGACCATAACTTTTCTATCATAGTGATTTCTATAATATCTTAAGAAATTGTAAGGATAATTACTTAGATGCACAATGTTTTTAGCTTGATGCAAGTTTTTTTTATATCTTAACAAACTCTTTGCATCCAAAAACATGTTCATATGACATTATGTATTTACATATTATTATGACTTATATGATATCCATTTTTCATTATAGTTTCCATATGGTTATGGTATACCATCTTTATTTGCAAAGAATGTATTGAAATATAATGGAAGTTTCTACAAGTTTTAGTGTTGATTCTACTTACATCATGATTCTGATGTATAAAATGTTAATTTAGGAATTACTCTTTACTACATTTTGTTGATCAATTTTAACATGTAAGACTCATCATCGATCCTCTTTAATGACATAACTTTATTTCTAAAGGTTTCTTTTTCAAAACTAAATAAGTATATATGTATATAATGCCTAAGGTTCTTAGCTCTAATAAGTCTAAATACCAAATTGGGTATATCCTTGATGTCCACTTTTATTTTTACTTGAAAAAGAATTATCTTTTCACAACTAGGTAAATAATTATTAAATTTTATATTCATTGTATATTTTCTATGATTCAGGTATCATTGAACTATTTGTAGAGTATGAAATACCACAAACAACATTCATTATAGAACTTGGAATAATGTCTAATCATTTACAATGGAAACATGAGATAAATGTTTTTGTTATACTCAATAATAGTTTGACTTGAATCATAAACTTGGAAATTAGAAGTTATGTGTTTCTCATCACCGACTTAGGAATCACCCTTTCTCAGCCACTTAGAGAATAAACCATACTTATTTTATTGTTTCTATTACTTATTTGGTAACAATATTTTGATAAAAATATGTAATAAACATATTGTATTTAATAACCAAGAAGTACAACTGAAATATTACATATATTTGATTAATATACACTGGATAATAAGCAGGTACTTTCTTATTCAATTCAGTTCATTATATTTAAACTTCCATAAATTATTTCATGATATGTGAAGAAAATAACCTCCAGTTTATTACCTCTCTTTTAAGGAATTTGTGAAGGTGCCTTTGGAATCACTCCTTCCATTGGGCTTATCTCTTTTTCTTTCAACTTATTCACCATAAGAATTAAATATTAATATTTCTTTAATATTTTAATTTCTTGGTGAATTTTACCCAAAAGGTAATAAATCTTTTACTCTATCCTATTTGTTTAATAGCCTTAAACGAGACTGGAATAATGGGTGAAAATGATATGAGAAAGGGATCATTTGCAAGATAATGTTCTGCCTTTCTATTTACACATGACCAGTGTAGTTATCACTCATTCATATCTTTCTTCTCTTTCTTATTGCAATATTCTTGGGGATGAGACTACATGTGAAATCATATATCTCCCGATTTTGTAATCATAACAAACATCATACATTGATGATAGCATTATGACATAACCATCATATTATTTACACATAATTCTCCTGTAAGCAATTTTACACCCTCACTTTCTGAGGTGGCTTAACAGTTATAGGGACACCATCACCTTTAATTTCATGTATCTTAGTGTTGTTCAAAAGTTTTAGTACTATACATAGAAATTTTTTTTGGATAGGACATTAAATTTTTCCAAGATTATCGCAGTCTCTTTTAGTATTGCATGAAATTTTTTACAAAAAAAAATCTAGAAGATTTTACTTTTCATCTTTATTATTGATTGAGACATTATTGATTAATTAATTAAATCATTAAATTTCTCCCACTATTTTATCAAATTCTAAGAATCCTTTGTACTAGAATTGTAATACTCTACCGATTGAGTATTATAGTGTCAATGATCCTTGAACCTCCCCTCATTGTCTAAATTTTTTGGCTATACCACTACTTGGAGTGTTCAAGGTAGGTGTTTAACTAAACAACCATATTAACTTGTGGTTATTTGATCTGTTGAGTGAAGTATCAACTTATAAAATCATAAACATGGTTTTCTCAACACTTGCCTCTAAAATTAAAATAAAATAGCTTTGGATACTTCTTTTATATAACTTTAGTTAATTCAAAAAATCACTCTCATAAGAACTCCCTAATAGTAAGAGTCACCCTCAACATTGGATGATGAGCACCTCTAATTCCTGATTTTATTCAAATTTGAATTATGGAAGGTGTTTAACGACTTAATATTTCTTTGAGGGATTTTTTTATTTTTCTCTCGAAGAATGTAATCTATTTCTATTAATATTGTTCATATAGGTTTTTGCTCTCACAACTAAACATTAATATAAAAAACATTAATCACTTATTTTTTCATTTTATTGTTTATTACTTTATGTATTTTCCCAATATTATAAAATACATAAAATAATAAATAAATTCATAAATGAAAGAAACCACCCAACTGGTCTTGAGAATTTAAAAATGATTGATCCATTTAATCTTAATGGATAAATCACAACCTAGATGGACCATAACTGATTCAAATCTTGACTCGTAATGCATCTTATCCCCCTCCAGTATGTCTGCTTCTTATCTGGAGTACCGCCTCAACTTTGAATTGTATGCATCTTACACCGTCCTCATCATGGCGTATCGTCTTGTCTTGGAGGGGTTAACTCCATACAACATCTACATCAATGCATAAATATACTTTCATGTAGGAGAGGGGGGAAAGGGGTGCAATGTACAATAGATAAAAATGGAAACATATACCATTATACATATTGACCGAAAAATATGATGTACAGATCGTCTAAATTAATAAATTGTTTACAATCATCGCACGTAGTTAAATAATTAATTAAATAAATGTAGACATACATAGGTCGGTGCTCAATACTAGTAAGTAGCTAAAATTAAAGTTCTATAAAATTAAACTACAATAAATTAAAGTATTAGGGGTGTTAAATAAATTAAATGAATTAAAAATTCAAATAATTTATTTAATTCACATTCAGTACCTTAATTAATTTAAGTTTAATACCAAAAATTAAATTAGTTTTTTCCCTCGTATTAAAAAAAATAAACCAAAAATTCTATTTTAATTAATTTAATTTAATATTGAAATTAAATTAATTAATTTTGATTATCTAAAAAAACTTACTATGCCCTACTAACACATGCAAGCCCAAATCATGTCACGTTGTACCTCCACAAACATGTTTTAGGTCGAGAAAACCCTGTGTCAGGATATTCTGGGTCAGGCAAGTCTGCCCAGACCTATTCAAGGTCAGGAAGCCCTGAACCAATATAGGGCATATCCAACACACCAGAAGCGTTACCTCATGTGTGAGGTGTGCACATGACTGAATCTGGATGGAAGTACTGAGTAGTTCGGGCGTGGGTTGTTGGGGGGAATCATCGGTGGGATCCATCCGTAGTGTGGGTTGTCGATCATGGTGTGGGAGAGATGAGTCAATGGTAGAGGGAACCAACCGAGGGTGGTGGTTGGATCTCTCCGAAGAGGGAGACAGTGGTTTCGAGGTGGGCGGCAGCACCATAAGGGTTAGGTTGGGTGCCCATAGGTGAGAGAGTCAAGTGTTTCCCTAAGGGAGTGGGAGGTCGGTGGTAGGCTGTGAGGTAGGATACACTTATGGGATTTGGGGTTCCAGCCTTGTGCACTACCGGATTTAAGGGGTATGGAGATAGAGAGGCTGAGGTGGAGTTTCGGTGCTCGATGAGGTTGAGGAGGGTGCGGAAAGTAGTGTTGGTCGACGCTTGAGGGAGGAGTAATGTTCCAATGATAGAGGGGGAGGCCTCCGATGTGTTTTGATCGACTGAGGTCAGATTTGATGCTACTTTAAAGAGGTTAGTGAGGTGGAGGTCGACCATGGACTAGCTGGTGCGGGGTAATCTACCGCTGGATCTTATCGGCATGGGTGGAGGCACCCCTAGTGTACACCGGAGGGAGCCACTCAAGAAGGTCTCCAATAGGGAGTGGAGGAGTATGGTAGTGGGGGGTCTAGCTGTATGGAAAAGAATAAACCCCTCTTCTTTTTGATTTTTTTTAATTAAAATATAGTCGACTTTTTTTAATTTGGAAAAAGTTTTTTTTATTGATTGACTCCAATTGGAGTCAAGTCACCCACCACCCCCATTTTTGTCTGGTTTGGAAAAATAACACTGGCAACACCTTATGATTACTATTATTATAATAAAAATAATAATAATATTATTATTATTATTATTATTATTATTATTAAATTAAAAAATTCACAATCTAGTGGAAAATATGGGTGGATAGAAATTACTATTTGGTTTAGTGTCTCACCATCAGAAGTGTAAAATGGTGACTGGAATCACCCCTACTGATGGTTTCGGGTAAAAAATATATATTAAAAACTGCCATAATTAATACCCATAGAAATTAAATCATTCAATATTAAAATATTTGTATGGACGTAACTTGTCCATCCGGCATCGGATTAACTCGCTACCATCGGCATTGGGACCGAATTATTACCCTCTACTTAATTTTAATGAAAATTAATTTTTCATCAGCTCAGATAATTTACATGATCACTCTGATAGCAATTTAAGGTACCAAGGCACTCAGTGGAAGTCAGTGTTCTGGGTAATTTAAAATTTTTCATCACCGGGATGATGGAATTTGTCGCCATCGATGATCTGAGCCTTGGTACGATCTAAGGATATCATATAAATTAAAATAGCACATAAAATAAAAACCAACACATACTTTGTTTGAAAACTAAGCATGTGTGACTGCAGCTTATCATCGACAATCATTGCTCGAAGGATTCAAAATTGAACCTCTCTAGATTGTCCACACACACTCCAAGAATCTGTGTGCTTGTCATTCATTGAAATCTGGGTGCTAGCATGGAGATCCGATGAATCCTTCAGCAACATGATGATCACCACGATCCCTTTCCTTCAATCTGATGAAGGCACCTTGGATCAATCACCCAAAAAGAGATAGTTTCTCTCTAGACAGTGGGAGGAGAGGGAGGATCTCATTCCAAATTCGTGATCAGTCCATAGAATGAGCCTCTCACCTACTATTTATAATGGAAGCTCTAAATAACCAAAATGGGTTCCTTGGCCCCTGTATATTTAACATCCACTATATTAGCAATAAATAAATAATTATGACAAACTAAATTGTGTCATAAATATTATTTATATTTTATCACACACCTATAATATATTTTAAATATATTACGTGATAAACCCAAGTTATTAACTCGACTCATAATTCATGCTTAATATTAAACGAACCTAGAATATTAAAATAATATTTTTTTGATTAATATTTTCTCAGATTTATTTAACTTTTATATACCATTCATAAATAAATTCAACCAAATTATTCTTTTCTTGAATAATAATGAATTTATTTATCCATCGGTGATCGATGACTTGGAAAACACACAGACCCCATGGTTGAGCCCACAATGTCCTATTTACCTATTCAACAAAATAGGATGGATTCTTGAATGCACTATTGCGTGTGACACTCTAGGACCTTATCTTGATAGAAATGAATAATATTCACAGACCAAGAGAAAAGTCTAGAAACCCATCAAGTCCCCTAAAGAGATAATTATAGTCATATAAATTACAACCATCCTACGAACATGCACTGTGTAATATAAATTATTTGCCCTTTCATATCTCATAAAGAAGGATGCACACTTATGTCATCATCCTTTCTTGCTTTATTATTTGTTGATCTCACTAGATGGATTTAGCCTCAACTTCCATGGACAAGGACATGTTAAGGTACTATCATCCTGATCAATAAGGCCTGATATATATTTCTTCCTCAACCCAAAAGCGACAAATACTTTCTTGGTCATTTAACCAATGTCATACCACCAATGATGCACCCAACACAAGTTAACTCACCATGATTTCATTATCATGGTTTTTTCCTTACATAGAAGTATGCGATCAAATGGCACACACTGGTAGTGATCTCAAGTCAGGACACCAATACACATGTCTTTAGATAGAAACAATCAATGACACCTGAAACATGTGGTGTTCCTATTGGTGGGTATTTCCCCATGATATCACTACTAGAGATCACCGATTTTGAACTTCATGAAAACAAGTCTCAATGTTTATGATTCCCCAGCACCTGATATTCAGACATCAATTGTGTCCAGTTAGTATGATGTATCTAGACCATAATACCTTTGTTTAAGATTAATGTCATAGTATCTCGAGGTTCTCATTATAGTCTGGAATCTTCTATAATATTTTGATATGATTATTAATCTATGGAAATTACCATTAAACAGTGGACACAAAAATATCTACGCTATAATGGTAAGTATACATCATGAATATCTAATTGTACACATGATATGGTAATCAAAAGTATTGTTCAAGTTGGGTCTAGGGAACCCACTATTACAACAATAGGGAGATATTGAGAAGAATCCATTATGTATAATGATTAACCCAAGCACAATAGACATAAATATATTTTTAAAGAGTTGGGGTAAGGGTTAATATATTATTTAATTTTATAGAGGCCCTAAAAATATATTAAAAACTTAAATAACCACATTTCATGTAATATTATTATTATTTTCTCATGGCGTGTGCTAACTAGTGAAATGATAAATATTATTTTATTGTCTTCTAAATTAATATTTATCATTGGGATAAATCTCAGTCTTCTCATCCTCCTCGGCATTTATTGAATGTATAAATAAATATTATTATTAAATATTTAATCATTCAATATATAAATATTTTATTCGTAGACTAATGAATAAATATTTATTTAATATTCACATAACTAAATAAATTATTTATTTAATAAATAAATAAACATTTATTATGGTGTGGATAACAAGAGATAAATAAATATTATATATTCACATAATTAAACAATTACCTTATAAAAAATATGTATTTAATGTTTTTGATCATTTAATAAATCTTGAATAAATATTAACTCTTGGTCTGGAAAATAATACTTATTCCAAATGTCAAATATAAAAAAATAACTGGGATTAAATGAAAAACTTTGTGTGTAACCCTATAGGACTATTCCTTTGTAGTGTTTGAAATAATTACTTAAAGTCCAAGATTGTTGTCTAGAAATGGGTCAAGGCACCGGCATAGGAAAAAGACGTGTCATAGTGAAAAAACTGCATAGGAACACTCATTGTGGAATGTAATCCCTTTGTCATAATATCTCATCAAGAAGGCTGCATATTCATTTCATAAACCTATATGCTTGATACTTATTTATTTAGATACCTGAAATAAACTCATTATTACACCATAGTAATTGAATTTAATGTGATGGTTCTATTTCAATCTAAGGGTTAAGATACCAACTTCCATAAACATGGAAATGGTAAATACTTCCTTGACTTATTCATTAATAACAAGTCATTCATGATGTACCCAATATACCCAACTTCACTATGAACTATATCTTCGTGGTTTATGGAAATACATCAAAGTGTGAAAGTCATGATATAAATTAATAACAATCTTAATGTATAAGTATCATTATATACACTTGTAGATAGGAATATCCAATGACACATAAACATGTGGAATTATTACTGGCTATTCTATTCTCATAATCTCCCATATTTTTTATTACCAAGTGTTAACTTAATGATAGATAATATGGGACAACATTACATTAAATCTAAGAATATCATCACGATGTTTTAAGGTTCCCATCATATCGGGGAACTGTTATACACTTTTCAATATGATAGATAATATGGGACAACATTACATTAAAGTTGTACAATACTATGAACAATATCTAATAATATATTTTAATTAATATTCAATTATTTGAATATACATTAAATCTAAATTGTATATATTCATAATGCTAAACTCTTTGAACATATTCAAACTCCTTAACATCACAACATTAAATGTTATTATATTAATAACATATCTTTTCTAATTAAAACTCTTCCTAAGTTCATCATCATCATTCTTAGAACCCTTTCCATCAAAATTTTCCTTGAAATATTTTAGTAACTAATGTAACTATTTACATTAATCTTGTATCAACATACCCTAATTCTTTTAGGATATAAAGTGAAATTCAATTCATATTTTGATTGGAATAATATATTATTTTTTAACTTTTAACTTCTCTTTGTCTAAACATATTCCCACTAGCCTATTAAACACTATATTCTCTTTAGAATATCATGCTAATATGAAAAAACTATTTTGATTTTAGGAAATAACTCTTATTTCATTTTAGAGGGAATATTTAAAAAATTAACCATTATTTACAAATCATATTTATTATTCTATATCATTGGGTCATTTTCTTGAAAAGAAGGTCATTCATTAAAATATTCTACTAATGGTTTTGAAATCTCAATTCCTCGTTTTTTAACAAACATCTCAATAAACACTTTTGTCTTGGATGATAAATTTATAACGTTATCTCCTTTTCAAAAATTTTATAGAATCTGGTGAATCATAAACCATATGTATCATCTCATATTGTTCATGAAAACTCTTTTTTAGTAAAAAATTATCTTATCATATAATATATATGATATAATTATACACATAATTTATAAAAAAACAATTTGAGCTTGTTATATTCCATTATATTCAAATATTTGATGTAGAAAATATTTTATTTTTCAATTGAATTTAAAATATAAGATTTATTAATTATTCCCTTAATTTTTACCTCTTGTATTCTCACAAAATTTGTAAAGTATACATATGGTATCAAATACCCTTTAAAACTGGAGAATTAATTTCTATAACACTAACACCTGAAACGAACATTCCATACTACGGAATGTCCTAACAATATCATCCTATAGAATCATTATTAATTCTTATTGATAAAACATTTAGGTTTTAATGAAAAATACTAGATTCTCAAATAAATATAATTTGACTCTCCAATTAACTTTTATTTTTTCGGTTTGAACTTTTAAGAACTTGTATTTTCAATACAGCACTGAAACCTATACATTACATGACCAATTCAACTATCCTAACCACTTTGAGAATATCAAGTATACTTTTATTGAACTCATTCACATTGTTATAAAATTTCCATTGATGATAATTGAATGAATTCCATAACTAGATCAATCCTTAGAGGATATCTTCATTCCCACTAAGTCATCAGCATACTCAATCATATTGAGTATATGAGTGAAGACTAAAGTTCCATGGGTCACTTTTCATCTAATTCCTTTAAACCCTTAAGTGAATAATTTATTCATATAGGCATCTAGATTCACCTATTAAAAAATAGAATCTTGTTTATTCATGAAGTTATTTCTCTATAACATAGAATTTATCTTAATTATAAGAACTTTTCTTAAGTTACCAATCTTAGTATTTTTTTACATTAATCTTCTCCTTTTAAAGGATTAATATCAAGGATATGTTTAATGATGATGATTCTATTAATTAATATTTGATGAGTATCATATTTTTATAAACATTTAATAATAAATTTTATTAAATGTTCTCCCATTAAAATAATAACCCTTTTGAACTCATTATAATCATTAGTAAGACAATGCCTATATCTTACCATGATTTACAATAGTTATCTTGTAAATAATCCATGACTAAATCTGGTAGACTACTATTGACAATCATGTCATATAAGAATATTATATTTCTTAGTGTAAAACTCTATCTAAATACATCATGTAATTCAATAAACTCGATTCATCTAAGATGTTAATGGCAAGGGTTTCCTAGATTAGTGTAATCCAAATCAAATTCCAAGAAAAATGCACCTAAAAATTACGATCACCTCATTGCTTACTTTCCTTATAGAAGATAATCCAAGGTCACCCTACTATGTCATGAAACTACCTAGATGGATGACTAGAGTCTTGAAAAGTCGTAATTTGGAAAGTATATAACACTTAGTGTTTTTAAGGGGATTTAAC
The DNA here is from genome assembly GCA_963277665.1 of Viscum album. Taxonomy (NCBI): domain Eukaryota; kingdom Viridiplantae; phylum Streptophyta; class Magnoliopsida; order Santalales; family Viscaceae; genus Viscum; species Viscum album. The sequence continues at coordinate 1,396,371,252 of OY728121.1, read as the reverse complement.
CTCATCATCTTATCTCATGATATTCCCTTTACATGTATTCATGATTATAGTGATTTAGTTTTGATTCCTATTGATTTCACCAACCCAATATGTTCAAACCAAATTGATGTATAAATCTCTATGAAACTCATGGACAATGTTAATAACTTGAATTAAAATCCAACTATATCTATACATATCCACATTAACCTCATGCATATGATACATGAAACAATTTCCTATAAAGTCTTAGAATTATATTAAATACACAATCTTTTCATGAGTAAGTCTGGATCCATAAATAGCCATCCCCCACCTTTCTATAATAACGCATAAGCCTCCAAGCTAGTGGGAATACTAACCCAAAGTCCCTCTACATAGGGATACTTTACTCAAGAGAGATCTCAATTCCATCATAACTCTAAAACCTAATCTATATAAATCATAATTAACTAGTTAATTCAAGATCATAACTCAATACAAGTAAATTTCAAGGTAGAAGAAAACTAAATCTATTATCATACCTTTTATCTAACTTCTTATATTCTTGTATGATAATTTATAGAAGTGGTTTAACAACTTCAAACTAAATCATATGTAACAATTCATAGTATATCATTTATATATATGAATAAAGTAGGGAATAAATTTTAAATAAATAAACAATTCACATATTTAATTATAAGATAAACATTTATAAACAATTCATAAATAAATCTAATAATAAATAATTTATAATTTATCTAACCTTATGGATATTTCATAATTTTGAATATAAACATTTTATATTCATTTACTAATATAAACTCTTTCATATTATTCATTATATAGAATTTAATTTAAATATATGATATTACATGAAATATAAACATTTTATATTTCAATTTCTATTATGTAAACTATTTTCATAATCTAAATATCATATATTAATTATTATTTAAACCTTGATCAAATCAATCGTAAAAGATCATTTTGAAGTGGTTTAAATTATATCATCAAATAAGGCCTTTAAATTGAACAATTTAAATTAATAATTATAAACAATTCATAATTTTAAATATAAACTCTTTTATATTTAACCTTTTTTCTTAATTTATACACTTTATAAATTACAATTATAATTTCAATATAAACACTTTATAACTAAACTAAAAGTCATGTCATATAAGTTTCATCAATTTAATATACAACATATTCATATTAAATCATAACAATTGCATATCATGCAATCTTTATTATCTCATGTTTTATTAATATATTCATATTTAAAAATCCATAAGTATTAAATTATCTATATATTATTGAGCGATGCATAATATTAAAATTATATAAACAATTTATACTTGTGAATATTTAAAAGGAGAAAACAAATAAATAAACATTTTATTTATTTTTCAAACATGAGATATAAATATGAATATTTTATATTTAGTTTACTATTTTTAGTGAATAATAATTATCATTTATAAATAATTAATAAACTATGATAAAATAAGAAAAATATCAATTTTTCATCATTTTGGCTTATATTGTATTTTATGACTGATAAAAGGTAATTATTAATCATAAGCTGTTATGGATATCAATGAGTACACATACATATCATGATTCGATTATTTGAGATAGAAAATTTCCCTTATGTATGGTGTAACCCATATATAAAAGATTAAATCATGAAATGGAAGACCCTTACGTATCAAGTAACCCATATATAAGAGAGTCTATCACATGAAGGAAAAACCTTACACATGGGATCTAACATTGTAACCCTTACACATTTGATCATATTTGATAATATACATTATATCATCATTTTGACATGATTCTCAGTGTTCACGTCACCTGAGTTTATATCATTGCATATGATATCACCTATATAATAGTTTATGATATAGATAAAAACCACAGGTTATCAACATATTGTACCTTACAATACGTATCAGTTGTACCATATGACTAAAAAACAAAACTACTCACTATGATATCCTATATTTTAAAGTCAATCAGAGAAAACTGGCAACTAACATTCATCCATTAAATATTATATGCTACAATATGGACTCAATCATACTACTATATGAATTTTCTTCATGAAAATAGTAAAAGAACATGTTGGTTCATTGATGAACATGGATTTTATGGCACTAAAGTGGTGGAATATCTATTCCTCATACGAACACATCTAATGTGACATACATATAGACCTATCAAAGCACTTCATTTCCCCAACACTTTGGGTTATACAACTCTTTGTATTGATAATGGGTCTATTGAATGGACAAACACACTTTTTCATCATTAATGTGTGAGAGTTCAAAGGAATCATTTAACTCTGTTGAACCCTCTGGGAATCTAGTTGATTTATTATATTTTGATAATCCCAATTATGATTATTTGTATTTTGTTAATCCCTAGTTGATAAATGGTTAAATACTTATTTAGGAATCTAGCTATTTAGTTGCTTTAAGTATTGTTCTATTGTTCTATGTTTAAATATTAGTCTTTCAGTTACTGGATGTTTGTACACTCTGAATTAACCTATTCTGCCAATAGAATGCTTAAACAGAACAGAGCTACCGATACAGTTAAGTCTACCGCTATGTGAGAGCTACCGATACAGACTAGTCACCGTTACATTAAAGTCCATCATTATAGATAATAGCTACCGTTATAGAACAGAGCTACTGATACACACAAGTCCACCGATATGTTGAGGCTACTGTTATCAAAGGAAGTCTACCGATACATCAAAGTCTACTGATACAAGACAGACCTACAGCTACCAATACAAGACAGACTTACTGATATAGATCTACCGATACAAGATAGAGCTACCGCTACCGATATAAAAAGGTTACTGTTACATCAAAGCCTACCAATACTCGAAGGTCATCGATATGCAAGTCTACCGATATGCGGAAGGTTATCGATATACTAAGCCTACCGATATAAAAAGGTTACCGATAGAAAGGCTACCATTACTCATGTCTACCATTATACAAGAAACTACCATTACTCAGGCCTACCGTGACATCTACCTACCGATATCCAAAGCTACCGTTCCAGAAACAGAACCCGATGCTACTTTAATTTATTTATCATTATTTAATCTAACCAACGGTCATATCAGGTATATTTTAATACACTGAAATTTATTTAATGTGTGTTGTTGGATGTCAGGGAACCGTACCTCGTACTTGAAAAAAGTAAATCATATTTTGCTGGAGCTCGTGCTTTATATAAAGGAAGGATGTGCTACTGCAAAATAAGGAATGAATAGACGAATACATAGGGACATACATACCGCGAGGTGTACTGGAAGAACAACTGAGTGTGAATGCAAAGAGATGACTGAACTTACACGAAGAACTCATTCATTACTGCATACCAGTAAAGAGTTGAGAACGAGAACATAACACAAGAACTTCATCGACTACTATCTCCTCTGTCTCTACACCTGGAAGTCAAGGAAGCAGACAACACTCTGTTTTCCAGACACAAACCAGAAGAGGACTCAGAACCAATTCTGATCAATCCAAGGAGTCCAGAGCTGCACAACAATCACTAGAGACATTTCTAAACTCTAAATCTTTGTCTCTGTGATTTACTTTTTACATTTTGAGCAGTGTGTGTTATCTACTGTATTTTACACACACATTGTCTCCTGTACTTTAACTGGAGGATCTGTAAATCCTCACTCAAACTCCTGCATCTTTTATTTCCCACTGGGATAGTGGTAGAGGTCATGCCTGACCTGGACAGCTGGTTTGCTGTTGTTTCTATTCCCACGGATAACAGTGGTAGAGGTGTTGGACCTAAACAGTTGTAAACTATTGTGAACCCCGATCTAGGGTGTGGTTCAATTTTATATAAAGTTTTGAGAGGACTAAGTCTCATCTTGAGACTGAACCTCTTGGTTAAACTTGTTGTGCTTATTTATTTTCAAAGTTATTTTTTTTATTCCGCTGCAAACTACTTTAAAACCAAAACTGTTTTAAAGTCACTTTGATAATTAAACTCGCAAGTGTTTATATTAGTGGTAAATCAGTAAGTTAGTTTCAAAAGTTAATCAATTCTTCTGATTTGATTAACTGGGAAATAATCAATCCTTTGAGAACATAACAGAACCTTTATTTTGATATAAATTCACTACAGTTTAATTCTGTGTTTTATTTGGGGGATTTTAAGACAAAGTTTTTAAACAGAAATTTTAATTGGAACTCAATTCACCCCCCCCCCCCCCCCTCTTGAGTGTCCACTCCGACCAACATTTGGTATCAAAGGATTGTTTAAAATATTTTGTACTCTGTTTTTCAACTGTGATTTGAGTTGTATTTTTAAGTTCTTGAAATTTCTGTTATTTCTAAATTTTTATCTCTTTAAAATCTTTGCTTTAAGTAAGTTATCATGGATAACAGACTTGAAGATGTTTCTACCAATAGACCACCATTTTTCAATGGCACAAACTATGCTCAGTGGAAAATCAAGATGAAAATTCATTTAGAGAGCATGAGTTTTGATATTTGGACTGCTATAGAATCAGAATATAAATCACCTACTACTATTAGATCTACTTGGAATGAAGCTACTAAGACAGCCTACAATAATAATTGTAAATCCATGAATGCTCTGTACTGTGCTTTAAGAGATGAGGAATTTAATAGAATATCTGCTTGTAAAACTGCTTACGAAATTTGGGATACCTTAGCTGTTTCTCATGAAGGAATAACTAATGTTAAGGAAATGATATTGAACACTTATAATATTAAGTATGATAATTTTAAGATGAAGCCTGATGAACCCATTTCTGACATGTATCTCAGGTTCAACGAAATTTTCAACACAATGATCTCTCTAGGAAAAGATGTTCCATCAAAGGAACAAATTATGAGAATTCTGAGATGTCTAGCTGAAAGATGGAGAGGAACTTCTGTCTCAATTAGAGAATCGTGTGATATAGGAGAACTGCCAGTCAAGGAATTAATTGGAATGTTGGTGATGTATGAAGAAGAACATAAGGTGAACAAAGAAGAAGATGATGAACCAAGAAGGAAGTTTTTTGCTTTCAAATCTTCAACTTCAAAGAACAAGGATAAGGAGAAACTTCAAGCTATAAACGAGAATTCAAGATGTGAAGACAGTGAAAGTGCTTCTTATAGTGATGCTGAGATGGCTCACATTGCCAGAAGGTTTAAGAAGTTCTATAGGATGAAGAAGTTTTTCAGAAAATCAAATTACAAAAGTAAGTATGACAGTAAGGGTCATTGGAAAAAGGATTGGAAGAAATCTGACAAAACAGATGAGGTTGTCTGCTATGAGTGAAAAAGAAAAGGACATATAAAAGCGGACTGTCCAAAGATGAAGTACAAGAAGAAGTATGAATACAAGGAAAATAAGTATAAGAAAGCCATGAAGGCTACTTGGAGTGCTTCTAAGGATATCTCCAGTGAATATGAAATTTCTGAAACTGAAAATAGACATAAGGCAAACATGTGTTTTATGACAAACACATATGAGGTAACAGCTGAAACTCCTGCTTTAAATTCATATTATTCTGGAGATGATTATGACTCAGAAAACATGTCAAAATCTGAACTGTTTGAATATTGTGATATGTTAGAAGAAACCTGTAATGAGCTGAAAGACAAATACAAAGGTTTAAAGAAACAGTATGCTTTAACTATTAAATATAAATTTGATCTTGATATTGAAATGGAAAATAATGCTCAGTTGCTTAAAGAAAACACTGAACTGAAATTATCTAATGAGAAACTTAAGAAAGACTTAGAAAAGTTTACAAATGGTAAAGATACTCTTACTCAAATTCTAGGTAAGCAAATGGCACCTAGATACACCACTGGTATAGGATACCAACTAGGACAGAGAAAATTTACCAAAACTAAATTCATTCCTAAATCTGGATAGAATACTGCTAGTTCTAGTTCTGGACATTTATATGCTTCAACTAGTTATATTCATAGTTACAGATCTAATAAGATTTACCTTTCAAAATCTGTTGATTCTACAAAGTTTATGAGACCCATAAGACAAATTTGGGTACCTAAAGTTTTATTGGCTAACTTGTCTGGACCCAAGAAGATTTGGGTACCAAAATCATTTCCTATCTAAATCTGTTTTGTAGGGAACCTGCTTAAACAGATCCTATAGAAAGACTTGGTATTTGGATAGTGGATGTTCAAGACATATGTCAGGAGACTTCTCATGCTTTAAAAGCTTAATCAGAGTTGATGGACGTTTTGTCACTTTTGGTGATAACTCAAAAGGAAAAATCATCGGCTTAGGCCAGATTGGTAACACTGACTCAGTATTAATTTCTAAAGTTTTATTTGTTGATGGACTTAAATATAATTTGTTAAGTATTTCTCAGTTATGTGATGATGGTTTTTATGTTAAATTTGAAAATGATTCTTGCAATGTTTTCAATTCTAAAAATGTTTTAGTGTTTTCTGCTTTAAGAAATAAAAATTTTTATACTGTTGGTTTAAATTCTTTAGCTAAGCAGAATATTACTTGTTTAAATGCTTTTCATAAAGATTCTTGGATTTGGCACAGAATATTAGGACACTGCAATGTGCATTCACTTAGAAAACTTGCTAGGAAGAACTTAGTTAGAGACCTACCCAAACTTGAATTTCCAGCAGACAAAATTTGTAATCCCTGTCAAAAGGGAAAGCAACATAAAGTTTCTTTTAAATCAAATAAAGAAGTGTCAACTTCTCAACATCTTGAGTTGGTTCACATGGATTTATTTGGACCTTCTAGAGTTTCTAGTTTAAATGGGAAGCATTATGTCTATGTTCTTGTAGATGATTATTCTAGGTATACTTGGGTATATTTTCTAGCTCACAAAAGTGAATCTTGTTCTTAATTTGTTAAATATTCCAAGTCTGTAGAGAACATTAGTGGACTTAAGATCAAAACTTTGAGAAGTGATCACGGTCGTGAGTTTGAAAATCATGAGTTTGAATCCTACTGCTCACACAGTGGCTATAGTCACAATTTTTCTGCCCCTAGGACACCCCAGCAGAATGGTGTAGTAGAAAGGAGGAATAGAACCCTTCAGGAAATTTCCAGAACCATGCTAAATGAGTATGACCTACCTGTTTATTTTTGGGTTGAAGCTATAAATACAGCTTGTTATGTTATCAATAGACTCTTAATCAGACCTGTTCTTAAGAAAACCCCTTATGAGTTGTGGAACCATAGGAAACCTAAGGTTAACTACTTCAGAGTTTTTGGTTGCAAAGTCTTTATTTTTAATACTAAAGATAATCTTGACAAGTTTTCACCAAAGAGTGATGAAGGAATTTTCCTAGGTTACTCTATTTCTAGTAAAGCCTATAGAGTTTTCAATAAGAGAACAAAATGTGTGGAGGAATCTGTCCACATCAAATTTGATGAAACTGATCCACATGAACCTAAGACCTCTCTTGAAAATCTTGAAGATGATCTATCTATTTTGAACCTTAATGATAAAGACAGTGGACCAATAGTTAAAACATCCAGTTCTGGAAATTTCCCAGAACCTGCTTCTGTTGAACCCCAACCTGTAGATGAACCTGAAATCTCTAGTCCTACCTTTTTTAGACCAACTAGGACTCTAAAGAACCATCCTTTAGATGTTGTAGTAGGTAATTTAGATAGAGGAACACAGACTTGAGCTTCTCTAAGAAATCAGGTTGAACATCAAGCTTTTCTTTCACAGTTAGAACCTAAAAATATCAATGATGCTATCAATGATGAATTTTGGGTAATGGCTATGCAAGAAGAACTAAATCAATTTGAAAGAAAAAAAGTTTGGAAATTAGTAGAAAGACCTAAGGACACTATAACCATAGGCACAAAATGGGTGTTTAGAAACAAAGTTGATGAATTTGGAAACATCATTAGAAACAAAGCTAGGCTAGTTGCACAAGGTTACAATCAAGAAGAAGGAATTGACTATGAGAAAACCTTTTCTCTTGTAGCTAGATTCGAGGCTATTAGGATCTTACTTGCTTTTGCATCACATCTGGATTTCAATTTATATCAAATGGATGTGAAAATTGATTTTCTAAATGGTTTTATTGTTGAAAATGTTTTTGTAGAACAACCACCTGGTTTTTCAAATCCTCACTTTCAAAATCATGTTTTTAAACTTTATAAAGCTTTATATGGTTTAAAACAAGCTCCAAGAGCTTGGTATGAAAGACTTACAAATTTTCTTATTTCAAAAGGATTTTAAAAAGGAATTTGTTGATACCACTCTTTTTATAAAAAGGATTTCAAAAGATGTTTTAATAGTAAAAATCTATGTTGATGATATTATTTTTGGATCTTCTAATAATTCTTTATGTACTGATTTTTCAAAGGTTATGAAAAATGAGTTTGAAATGAGCTTAATGGGAGACCTTAAGTACTTTCTTGGATTTCAAATCTTTCAAACTAAAGATGGTATTATTTTAAATCAGAGTAAATATACTAAGGATTTATTAAAATGTTTTGGTTTGGATAGTATTAAGGGAAGTGATACACCTATGAGTACCACCTGTAAATTGGATATTGATGAAACTGGTAAACCAGTTGATCAAACTAATTATAGAGGTATGATTGGAAGTTTACTTTATATTCCTGATAGTCGACCTAATATTATGTTTAGTGTATATATGTGTGCTAGATTTCAAGTTAACCCTAAAGAGTCACACTTACTTGCTGTTAAAAATATTTTAAAATATCTTAAAAATACTGCTAATTTAGGATTGTTTTACCCAAAAGGACAATCATTTGATTTAATAAGTTATTCGGATGCTAACTTTTCTGGATGAAAGTTAGATAAAAAAAGAACTTCTGGAACATGTCATTTACTTGGAAAGTCCCTAGTATCATGGTGTAGTAAGAAACAGAACTCAGTTGCATTTTCTACTGCTGAAGCAGAGTATATAGCTGCTGGTAGATGTTGTGCACAGATTCTGTGGATGAAACACACTTTACTAGACAATGGATTTAATTTTAAACATGTTTCAATCAACTGTGACAACACTAGTGCAATCAACATCTATTAGAATCTTGTGTCTCACTCTAGAACCAAACACATTGATGTTAGACACCACTTTTTAAGAGATCATTATCAAAGAGGTGATATAACACTTGAATTTATAGGCACTGAACTTCAATTAGCTGACATTCTCACTAAGACTTTAAGTTCAGAAAGATTAAGTTTCATTAGACACGAATTAGGAATGATAACTTACCCTTAAACCGTTATAAACCTCACCGTTAGAAACCTCACTATTAGAAACCTCACTGTTAGAGAATCCTCAACGTTATAGAAACCTCACCGTTAGAAACCTCATCGTTAGAAACCTCACCGTTAGAGAATCCTCACCATTAGAGAATCCTCACCATTAGAAGACCTCACCGTTAGGAGACTTTACCGGTACATATCGCATTGTTTTAAACTTCTTTAAAGCCGAGACATCGAGTTTTTTATATATATATGATTTATTTTATTTGTGGATCCTAAATGATATTAAATCGAGTCTAGATTTCACTCAATCTCACCGCGAACTCGTCTGTTTGAATCCCTCCAACCTAACCATCTCAAGCCACAAAACCCTAAACCTCGAATCTGTAATGGCCTGCGTCAAGAGACCCTAAGTCATAGATGGGAGTGATGAGCCGCAATCAAAAAGACAGAAAGTAACGAATTCTAGTACCAGTGGAAGTGGAAGTGGAAGTATAGCTCGAAGTAATCCAATAAACCTGCATCTCTCAAAGCAAGAAATTGTCGTTGAGAAAGAGGTGTGTGCAGAATGGCTCATGGAGAGCAAGTCCTTGGTTATTAAAGTTTTAGAATAACAAGGTTGGACTGAGTGCTTCGCGAACAACAATGGACCTTATTATCCAGGACTGGTGAAACAATTCTATGAATTCATTTGTTTTGAGAATACTGAAGAAGAAAGCAGAATGTTTTCTTATGTGAATGGACAGGAAGTTTCTTATACTTCAGTGGAATGGGCTGGGAACTTAAGAGTTCCACATGAAGGAGATTGTGTGTTCTACTCAAAGTTTGTACCTTCGACCAGTGATGTGTTTCAATATGAAGATGCTTTGCTGGAGCTTACAGGGAATGGGACCCCTAGAAAGGTGATTGCTGCAGAGATGGCAGGAGAAGATAAGCTGTTGTTTAAATTTATTCAACATGTAATTAGTCCTAGAAGAGGAGATTTTGCTACACTGAGATTCCAGGACATTTATTTGCTACATCTGTTGAAGCATGGAGTTAAGGTAAATATGTGTAGATTGATTATGATTCAGATTGAAGAGATGACTAGACCGAAGTCTAAGTCCAATGCACTTTTCTTTTCTAAATTGATTTCTACTATGTTGAAAGCAAAGGAGGTTGCTGGACCTTAGGATGAAATGATAGTAGTTAAGGATAACTTCTACATCACCAGGACTGTCTGTAAATACATGAAGGTCAGTTGGAATCCTTGGATAAAATCATGGGTGAATAATGATGGAAAAATTTATGACAAGTTCACTCCTGTGGATCATCCATCTAGACCAAAGGATGTGAGAGATCCTGGTCTTGGACCAGATGATCCAGAACCGGTCTACAGTGATGATGAAGCTGAGGAGGGAGAGACATCAGTAGAGGAAGGAGGAGACCCAGACTTACCCCCTAGTCCTGTGCATCAAGTTATTTCTTATGGAGCAGCTAGCCCTCCAAAAGAACTACCAAAGAGAGAAACTGTCTTGAAGGACAATGATACAGAGACTACAGAAGAAGGAGAAGAAGCATGCCAGTATTTTGTCAAGGACACCTCTGAGGAGGATGAGGCAACCGAATCTGATCATGATGTTAATGGAGAAAAGGAGGGTGATGGTGAAGCAGATGATGAGGAAAATGTTGAAAAAGAGCTCAGTTTGAGTCCTCTAATAGTCAGTACAGTCAGGATAGTGCCTGATCAGGAAGAAGTAGCAGCAGCACCTGTTGATGAGAGAGTCATTAATGACTCAGAACAAATGGCTATTTAATCTGCTGCAGTTGTAGAGGAAATTGCAGAATTACCTCAGGAAGAACAGTTGGAAGAAATACCTCAGGAGAATGTTCCAAGTGAGGGGGAGAATCTTGGCTCAGTATCAGTGCTATATGACATTAAAGGTTGGAAATCAGATCCAGGATATATGATTCTTGGACTTTCTTATGGAGATTTGTATGAGGAAGACCAACCCCAAAAGGAATCAGTTACCTTACCCACTATGGCTGAAAATGTGGCAACCAAGGAGGACCTTGAGTCCTTAAAAGCTGAATTGAAAGAAGCAATAAGGGAATCAGTGGCAGATATGAAGAAAAGTATGGTTGAAGAGATGAAAAGCGTGGAGCAATCCCTTGAGTTATCTATTGGATGTGGTGTGTCCAGTCCTGTGAAAGAAATTATGGATGAACTTAAGGTGTGCCACACTCAGATTGAGAGTTGGACAGGATATGTAGTTGCCTTGAGACAATCGATTGCTTCTCTGACTACCATGCATAGCTCTCAAAATCAAGTAAACTCTGACATTCTATATATCAAATAGGTAGTCAAACAATTTGTGTAAGTTTTTGAGGCCTTTAAAAAGTCAGTTAAAGAACATCTGAACAGTCACGATACCCTTGTTCAGAAGGTAGTTAGTAGTCTGACTCAATCTTTCAAGGAGACAGTGGCCTTCTCAATGAAACCTCTCCCCTCATCTAGCACAAGTATGAACCTTGACCAGATCCGCACTATTATTCAGGAAGAATTGGCTAAGTCCAGTCCCAATGGTGCATCATATACTCAGATTCTTGCTACCACTAGGGAAGTTAGTAGTTTTGTTTGTGATCACTTACGGGCAGCTACTGCTTCTCAAGAGGCAATCAAGAATAAGGTGGATGCTTATTTTGAAAAGTTTTATACCAAGCATCAGATGACCAACCATTTCAAGATCTTACTGTAAAATATGAATTTGCCCTTATTTTTGTCATTTATTCTCTACTAATCTTTATCTTTTCTCTGCTACCCTTCTTTTTGTTAATCACAAAGGGGGAGAAAATGCGATCATGAGAAAATGAGACTTGAGGAACTCACAAAGGGGGAATGAGAAACTAAGACTTGAGGAACTAAGACTTAAAAGGGGGAGGAATATGGAAGTTTTGTTCTGAACAAAACAAAAGAACCTTTTCCTCTGATGCTAATTTCTTTTCCACCTTTTCCTCTGATACTATTTCAATTTTCTTGGCATAAGTTGTGATTATCAAAAAGGGGGAGATTGTTGAACCCTCTGGGAATCTAGTTGTTTTATTATATTTTGATAATCCCAATTATGATTATTTGTATTTTCTTAATCCCTAGTTGATAAATGGTTAAATACTTATTTAGGAATCTAGCTATTTAGTTGCTTTAAGTATTGTTCTATTGTTCTATGTTTAAATATTAGTCTTTCGGTTACTGGATGTTTGTACACTCTGACTTAACCTATTTTGGCAATAGAATGCTTAAACAGAACATAGCTACTGATACAGTTAATTCTACCACTATGTGAGAGCTACCGATACAGACTAGTCACAATTACATTAAAGTCCACCGTTACAGATAATAGCTACCGTTACAGAACAGAGCTACCGATACACACAAGTCCACCGATATGTTGAAGCTACTGTTATCAAAGGAAGTCTACCGATACATCAAAGTCTACCAATACAAGACAGACCTACAGCTACCGATACAAGACAGACTTACCGATATAGATCTACCGATAAAAGACAGAGCTACCGCTACTGATATAAAAAGGTTACCGTTACATCAAATCCTACCGATACTCGAAGGTCACCGATATGAAATTCTACCGATACGCGGAAGGTTATCGATATACTAATCCTACCGATATAAAAAGGTTACCGATAGAAAGGCTACCATTACTCAAGTCTACCGTTATACAAGAAGCTACTATTACTCAGGCCTACCGTGACATCTACCTACCGATATCCAAAGCTACCGTTCCAGAAACAGAACCTGATGCTGCTTTAATTTCTTTATCATTATTTAATCTAACCAACGGTCATATAAGGTACATTTTAATACACTGACATTTATTTAATGTGTGTTGTTGGATGTCAGGGAACTGTACCTCGTACCTGCAAAAAGTAAATCATCTTTTACCGGAGCTCGTTCTTTATATAAAGGAAGGATGTGCTACTGAAAAATGAGGAATGAATAGACGAATACACAGGGACATACATACCACAAGGTGTGCTGGAAGAACAACTGAGTGTGAATGCAAAGAGACGAATGAACTTACACGAAGAACTCATTAATAACTGCATACCAGTAAGGAGCTGAGAACGAGAACATAACACAAGAACTTCATCGACTATTATCTCCTCTGTCGCTACACCTGGAAGTCAAGGAAGCAGACGACACTCTGTTTTCCAGACACAAACCAGAAGAGGACTCAAAACCAATTCTGATCAATCCAAGGAGTCCAGAGCTGCACAGCAATCACCAGATCCATTTCTAAACTCTAAATCTTTGTCTCTGTGATTTACTTTTTACATTTTGAGCAGTGTGTGTTATCTGCTGTATTTTACACACACACTGTCTCCTGTACTTTAACTGGAGGATCTGTAAATCCTCACTCAAACTCCTGCATCTTTTATTTCCCACTGGGATAGTGGTAGAGGTCGTGCGTGACCTGGACAGCTGGTTTTCTGTTGTTTCTATTCCCACGGATAACAGTGGTAGAGGTCTTGGACCTGAACAGTTGTAAACTGTTGTGAACCCCGATCCAGGGTCTGGATCACTTTTATATAAATTTTTGAGAGGACTGAGTCTCAGATTGAGACTGAACCTCTTGGTTAAACCTATTGTGCTTATTTATTTTCAAAGTTATTTTTTTTATTCCGCTGCAAACTACTTTAAAACCAAAACTGTTTTAAAGTCATTTTGATAATTAAACTCGAAAGTGTTTATATTAGTGGTAAATCAGTAATTTAGTTTCAAAAGTTAATCAATTCTTCTAATTTGATTAACTGGGAAATAATCAATACTTTGAGAACCTAAAAGAACCTTTATTTTGATATAAATTCACTACAGTTTAATTCTGTATTTTATTTGGGGGATTTTAAGATAAAGTGTTTAAACATAAATTTTAATTAGAACTCAATTCACCCCCCTCTTGAGTGTCCACTCCGACCAACAAACTCTTTAAATTTTCTTTGATGCCATTGATGGTTTTTGGAGAATCATCTGATAATCCTAGAAGTAGAAGAAAACAATATAAAGTGATTGATCTATCATCATGTATCAACATGATGTGTGAAGAAAAGAAGTAATATAAACAATCATACCTCATATGCAGTGAGATCTATCTTTTCCATTATTTATGGAGTATTTTTTATGGATATCACCATGTAAAAACAAAAGGACTCGCTCCTCCATAGATAGCACAATAAACACTGGAATTCTCATTCGTATTGATAATACCCCCAAAATATAAAGGTGTTTTAACACCATTGCCTTGATGATAAATGAAGAACTGGGTTAAAGAGAGATTCGACTATGGATTGAGAATATTTTATAGTCCAATAGGAAAATCCCATACCTCATATAGGAACCCTTTATTCAATGAATGGAGTCAAGTGTTAGTTAAAATTTCATAACAATCACTATATTATATGATAATGTTTTATTTTTGGGGTTTAATAATTATTGAACGTTTCAAAGATCATATAATGAATGTATATCCATAAATTAATTAGTATATTGATTCATAGTCTAAGTAAACTATCTGGAGGACATGGAAGTGGATAATCACTCGATGTCCCATTTCTTTTACCTATCACACACTATGATAGATACCAATCGTAGCCTAAGATAGAGTCATTTTCATGATATATCACAAACTAAGACTCAAGGGATATCGTACAATATGATATCCCTATTTTAGTGTATTTATAATAGGATGGGTATTAGGGACAAGGTTTTAATGCGGTAGTTGGTGTGAAGGGTTGATTGAGACTTTAAAGTGCCTTTGTTATTTAGTTGATATTTTAATGATATTTTGATTGTGAGAAGAAATGTGGGATTCAAAGGGCAGATAATATGGTTCAAGAATATATTGATACCATTTTGGATATAAGGTTAGATTATCTTGGGTGTGTTGGATGCCCCTTCACTTGGTTTATGGGACAATTTGTGGAATCTAGAGTTTCAGAATAGTGTGATCGATGTTTAGAAGCTCAGGAATGGAAATACTTTTTACTCACTTTGAGGTTTCACATCTGACACCCCATTCTTCTGATCAGGCACCAATTCTGTTAGCTATTGGTCAAAGGTGTCACTTGTAAATGGATCATGAAAATTTCATATTTAAAATGCATTAGCTTAAGGAATAGGAAGGTGGGTTCATTATTCATAGGTCCTAGAGTAAGGTTGGGTTGATAATGTGTGAAAAAATTGATTTTTCTACTTCTAAACTCCATAAGTGAGGTGGGGTTAGGTTTCATATGTTTTATGGTAATATTAAAGGTTTTTAAATTGACCTTCATCATCTGAATGGAGGTGAAATATCTTCTTTTTTGTGTCTCTTTGTGTTGTGTAATGGGTATTACCATTTCATGCATTGAGTTAGATATTACTTTAGTGGTTAATTTTCTTAATAATACTATTAAATCTAATTAGTTGGTGACTTACACTACTACAAATCTAGCCTTTAATAGTGCTAGTAAAAGGGTTTTATCAGTATTTAAAAAGTACTGATATTGTAAGCAATGTTAAAATTCGGCCTTTATCAGTGCTAAAAAAAGTGAAGATAAAGGGAGCATTTATCGTCAATAAAAAACCACTAATAAATGGTGGCTTTAAAGGTGCTAAAAATCTGATAAATGTACCCTTTATCATCACTTTTATTTAGCATTGTTAAAAAAATTAAAAAAAAATATTGCTTTCATACACCCAAACACCCCCTTTTCTCAAAGCTTTCCAATCCCCCCCCCCCACCCTTCCTTAGTGCTCATGAACACCCCCTACATATCACTTGAATGTTACCCTAAATACCTTCATGTGCCTGGATTAGATCTCATAACCTCCTTTATGTGACTCGATTCCCTTTACCACTCTTTCATGCTTATTTTATTTTTTTTTTATGATATTTTTATTTATTTGTGTATATCTATAAGTTTGTGATATATATATACACTTACATTTATTTAAATATATTATATATTAATATTCATTTATATATATTATAATATATATATATATATATATATGTTTATTTATATACACACACATTTTTATATATAAACATATTTACTTTTGTAAATATTAATTCATTTTTTTAAGTTAAATAAAATGTATAATTATTTGTTTTAAATTAAATTAATAGTAAATATTTATTTTCATATGGTTTATATATTTAAAAATATAATTTTATGTAAATATGTATTTATAAAATTGATTTATTAAAAGTAAATATAATAAAATATACATATATTCAATTATAAATAAAACTACATTTTAAAAAAGGATAAAATTTGAAAACCATAATATTTATATGAATATAATACCTAGGAATAAATTCATTATCCACCAAAAAATGAAAATAATGCCCCATTAAGTGAGGCTAAAATTCCTTCGAGTGTTTAAAAAATTGGATACATCGACTAAAAACTCAGTTTTGGAGGCCTTCTAGACATTTTTTGGCATGGGTTACCATGATGTAGATATCTTCACAGGCTTCAATTTGATATGTGGTAGAGACCAAATAGACACTCAGATCAAAATTTATTTTCGTTTAAAGTTCAATTCATGTTTTCAACTTATTTTAGATCGTCCATTAATTCATTTAATTTTTATAACATCCAATTGTTATTAAATTACTATTACTCGATAATAATTAGAAAATTATTAATTATTAATATTTTATAATTATTTTATAATCCATTTTCACTAAATATCTTATATATTAAGTGTAAATGTGTATTTATCTTTACCTAAATCATATTTAAAAAAACATATTATGTTTATATCAATATAAATATATTTATATATTAATATATTATTTTTAATGAAATATAATTTTTTTATGAAATATACTCTTTATTAGTGCTAGAAAAAAAACACTGACAAAGGGGGGATTTTATCAAAGATATTCATAAGGCAATGATAAATGGTGGGTCTTTATCAGTGATTTTTTATTAGTGCTGATAAAGGTGGTACTTTATCTACACTTTTTTAATAGAATTGATAAAGGGTCCCACTTTATCAACACTTTTTTATTAGTACAGATAAAGGTACCCTTTTTTAATGATTTTTTAGTGCTAGTAAAGACCCCCACCCTTTATCAGTGATTGTAGCTAGTGTTGGATAAACCTAGATTTTTAGTAGTATTATTTTATTCAGCCTTTCTTTCATGGGTTGGATTAATGCACTTAAATCACCCATATATGGAGGGAGGGAAGCATGATTGTTGATTCTCTTTCTTCTTTCAGGAAATCAATTACTGGTGATATTATTTTCTCTAACACATGTGTATGCATTTTTCATGAACTGATTCTCTTTGTATTCATTTCTTCCACACACCTTGATGTGATTTTTAACTTTTAAAAAAAATTATAAATAAAGGATTTTATGAAAATAATGATCAGTTCTAGCTATTGAGGTTGTGTGCAGCTTACACTCAAGAAGGTGATTAGAATACCACCTTTTTCATCAAAACATTGCTACTAGAAGAAGGGAATCTTGTTTTGAGGTTGAAAAATGATAATGGAGTTTTGGTGGATTCATATTATGGAGTTAAACATTTGATTAATTATTTCTTTCACCGCTTGTATTCATTTGAGTAAAATAGGGTTATAGAAGAAGTTACAGGATACTTACAAGAGGTTATTACTGATGATTAGAATTCCTTGACACTGGGGGATATTCATCATGAGGAAGTGGTAGAAGATTTAAATATGATTCACTCTTTAAAGTTTCATTTCCATGGAGGGATTTATTCCATATTTTATATAATAAATTCAATGACATTATTAGTGAATATATTATCAAATTGATTAATGATTTTTCGTGCAGTACTTGTCTTTTCTAATCCTTTAGTGAAACTATTTTTTCCTTTATTCCAAAATTGAATAATACCATCTCGATAAAGATTTCATTCCCAATATCTTATGTAACATTGTTTATAAAATATAAAAAGTTTATCTAATAGGTTTCAATGTATTTTACCTCATGTGATCATGGAGATGCAAGTCACTTTTTCCCGTGACACTTTATTATAGATAACTCAATTATTTATCATGAGGTTCTATATTCCATGAATAATCATTCAAAATAAAAAGGGTGCATTATCTTTAAATCTAGATATGATGAATTCATTTGACCACTTTCAATAGAGCTTCTTATGATTTGTGATGAAAAATATGGGGTTTGCAAAGTTATGGATCACCAATGTGATGAGGTGTGTCACTTTGGTTTCTTTCATAATAAAGATAAATAGTAGCCTTTAGGTTTTTTTATCTTACATGGGGACTATGGAAAGGGGATCATTTTTTGACTAATTTAAGGTGGATATTAATTTCACCATTGTTTTCCTCCCCCTCATTATTTTCCCACATTTATTTTTATTTTTATTGATTAATGTGGTTTGAGCTCATTAAGGATCTCACATGGTTTTTAATGGTGTTTTAAATACATCTATATTTTTTTGTCTATATAAAGTAATGAAAACCCCACTAGAAAATCATTTCAGTTGGTGGTGCACAAAACATCCCCCATGTTATAGTTTTTTCTTTTTCCTTTCCAATGTTCATCTATATTGATAAGTGTTGACTAATCAGTAATTTACAACATTTGGTATCATAGAGAGGTTGACTTGATCCATGATTCCGAAATCTGAGCCCTCATCACCCTGAAAAACTTAGACATCATCAACACACATCCCAGATCCCTCATTGAAGGTAACAATGGCCATCTGGTGGTATATTGGGTGGTGAATAAGGTTAGGGGATTAGTGATGTATCCAATCCTCGTGAATACAAACTACAATAATTGTTCCTTGAAGATGAAGGTTATGCTCCAAGCACGTGGATTTTGGGATGTCATCAACACTAGTGGTGCTGAACTCCAGGAAGATCGGATGGAACTAGAGGCCATCATGCGCATTGTCCCATCAGAGATATTCTCCAGAATTTCCATCAAGGAAAGTTTCAAGGATGTATGTGACACTTTCAATACCATGCACATCAGTATTGATCAAGTTTTCTAGGCCAATTATCATAATATCCTTCAGGAGTATGAAGGTATTACTTTTTTCAATGGAGAATCAATGGAGGAATTCACGATGCAAATCACCAGGTTGATCAACCAACTCATGATCCTCAGTGATTCAAAGACTCAAAAAAAGTTCATTGAGAAGTATCTTCATTTCAACCCCTCTAGGTTCTACCAAATTTCTATTTCAATTAAGACACTCCTCAACATTTCAAGGATCTCTGTGGAGGAGGTAACAGGGAGACTCAAAGTAATAGAGGACCATTTGGAGTTGAATCCTAGTACCAATGTTGGAGGGAAGTTTCTCCTCCCTAAGGAGGATTGGGTTATGCAGATGATGGAGCAGCAGATGGGGTAGGGGTCCTATAATTACTCCAAGTCCAATAACCAGCTCTGTCGACCACCACCCTACAAGAAAAATGGTGGGAATGGCGGGAATAGAAGGGATAGATCAGGATCTAGCAATGGTCATAGAAACAAATGTTTTTACGGTGGAAAAATGATTCATTGGACCAAATATTTCTGTATTAGGTTGAAATAGGCCGAGTCCCATCTAATAAGAAGTGAAAATGATGATCCCATGCTCCTTGTGACAAGGGAATGCAACATAGTTCCTGATTCCCCTCTACTGCAATCCACCACTCCCAAATCCCCACCACCGCAATGCATTCATATTCATATGGTCAATGTGAAGGTATTTTCACAACAAGAGAGGAGGTATGAAATGACAACTTTTTTGTTCGGGTTAAGGGTGAACAGAACAGAGATAGAATGCACAAAACCCAAAAGGACCGAACTGGGAATGTTTCACTTAGAATTAAAATATAACACAATAAATCAATTAAGATTAAGGAAACAAAGAAAAATAATGAAATTATTTACCTTATTTGGTCCCTTAGGGACCTATCTATAGGAAAACGACACCACCCACACATGAATATTATTATTATCAAAGAATAAAAGGCTAAAAGATAAAATCTAGCAAGAAAAAAAGAGAAACAAAAGTATGAATAAATAGAAAACATTGAAATAAATGAAACCAAACAACAATATTTACATATCTAGCATGGGTAACAATTTGGTGGTCTTGATCTCTTGATGATGGAAGAGGTATAAGAAATAAACCTAAATATGAGGATTTGTATCTTCCCTCTATGCTTCTAAAACAGTCATTGAGAAGGTCACACTTCTTCCACTAAGGAAGGATGTTGTATCCACCATAAGCTAGCAACAAGGTGAATTCAAGGCGGTGACAAGCCAGGATCAGTTCTCCAATGAAGCATAATGGTTATGGAAAGTTGTATTTCACCAGATAAAATTAGAAGAAAACTGAGGGGATTTGAGTGATCGAATGCTGAACCGATAAGGGATGCAGGGGTCATAAATCTATAGAAACCCTCAAAATGGTACACCCAATCAGAATAGGCCATAAAACTACACCAAACAGAATGTATGACCACATACTCAACTAGCCAAGATAATTGGACAGCATCCAGAAAAGGGGCAGCAACCCACATCTATAGCCATGAATGAATCACATGCAGATCAGTGATTAATAATAAGAGATTGAAATGGGCCAAATAAATTCCATGGCCCCAAGAAGAGGCCCACGTGAGGAGTAAAAGGACCAACTGACACCATAATCCCAGAAAAATATAAAATTGAGTAAATAAAATAAAATCAAAATTTTTTCATGCATAAAACTAATACAAAATAAATTGATAGGATATTAACATGGAAAATATCAATATGAAAACAAATTAAATGCCCATAATTCAAAAATATCCACCATTTTAAAGTGATATTGGCGATGTTCTTACACCTATAGTTATAAAATTGGAACCAAATTACACTTATATAAATAGTATTTGAATTTTTATAACACGGTGACTTTAATTAAACTATCATCTGGGTTATTGTTAGTGTGTATCTTTTTGACACACATGGTTCCAGATTCTATAACACCTCTAATAAAGTGTATCCTAATTTCTATGTGTTTAGATTTACAATGAAATATTAAATTTCTAGATAATTGAAGAGCATATTGACTATCAAAATAAAAATTGTTAACATAATTATAAACGTTGAGTTTAGAGGACAATCCTTTAAGTTGTAATGCCTCTTTGACAGCCTTAGTCAAAGCAATGTACTTTGATTCCATGGTTTAAAGGGAACCCATGGACTTTATGTTATACTTACAAGAAATGGGGCCACCAAAAGTAGTGGAAACATAACCATCCAAGGATTTTCTAGTATCAATATTCCCTATATAGTCATCATCTACATATCCAACTATAATTTCAGAAGTATCCATATTATTACCATAACACAATGACATATTGTAACTTCAAGAAAAATATCTATGAATCCATTTGAGGGCATGTCAATGTGGCTTCCCATGAGTGTCCATAAACCTACTCAGGGTTCATATTTTGTAGGCTATGTCAGGCCTAGTGAAGATCATGCTATAAATGATGATTCCGAGTATGTTAGCATAGGGTATTTGAGACATCAATTGAATATCATCAGCAGTTGTTGGTGCCTATGTAAAAGACAATTTAAAGTGATTTCCAAGAGTTATATTAACATGTTTTATAGATTCAAAAAAGTTCCGCTTAAGTATCTTTAAAATATATGCATGATGAGATAAATAAAGGAGTTTATTAGGTCTTTCCCTAATTATTTCAACACTTAGAATTTTCTTAGCTGAACCTAAGTATTTCATTTCAAACTTTCATTTTAGTTGATATTTAACAACAATAATGAGACTTATGTTTTTTAAAATAATAATCATATAAACAAAATAAAGTATTAAATAAATCATATAGTTTTTAGTTGATTTGAAATAGAAACAAGCATCATATTGACTCCTTATAAATTGGTTTATCTAATATAAAGTAATTAAATTTCTTATATCATTTCTTATATACTTATTTAAAACCATATAAATATTTATTCAATAAGAATACTTGATTTAATTTGAATTCATTAGAGTATCCATCAAGAGTCTTCATGTAAATCTTCTCATTTAAATAACCATGAAAAAAAGGAAGTTTTAACATCAAGTTTTTCAATGCGCAAGTCACTATAATAAGAAAAGGTAAGTAAAATACTAATAGAATAATTCTTGACTGTAGGGGAAAAAATTTAGAATAGTGCATACCTTTTCTTTGAAGGAATGCCTTAGAAACTAGCCTTAATTTATATTTAATTTTATTTTCCTCAATGTTTTCTTCTTTCCTTTTATAAATCCACTTGCAACCAATTAATTTAGAATTGGGTGGTTTATTTATAATAGACAAAGTGTGATTTTTTTCTTAAAGATTTTATTTCTTCATCCATAGAAAGGACCCACTGTTTAGATTCGTTATATTTTAGAGATTAGCTATAGGTATAATGATCATCATCTATAAGATCATAGGCAACATAAAAATCATAAGAATATATGACATATAGGTTGAATCAAGAAGGAGTTCTAGGGACTCTCCTGACTCTATCTCGGGTCAATTGATAGTCCCTATTTTTGGTAGGAGGTTTAGTTTCAGAATATGAACCAGAACTAATGGTGGGATTAGCTTGTATAGTATACTATTGATCAAGTGGAATGGGATAGAAAACAGCCTAAAACTGGGCTGGAGGCTCAGTTTCATCAACCTATTCTGGGGCTGGATCACTACTTCCAGATGTGGAATGCTTGGATTTAGGAGAAGAGGACTCACAGAACACTACATTACTACTTATAATTCATTTTTGGTAACTAGTTTTATCAAACCAAAGTTTATAACCCTTAACACCCTTGGGATACTTGAAAAATATGCAATTAAGGGCTCTAAGTTCTAGATTATCAGTTTTAATGTGAGCATAAGCAGTACAACTGAAAACCCTTAAGTCTCTATAAGAGGGAGGCTTATGATTCCATAGTTATTCATGGGTTTTAAATTAATTAAAATAAGAAGGAAATCTATTTATGAGGTAGTAAATAGTGCTAACAGCCTATGTCCAAAAAGATTTAGGGAGACCCATGTATGAAATCATGATTAAGACTATTTTTAAAATAGTCCTATTCATTCTCTATACAATAATATTTTGTGGGGGGTTCCCTAATAGTCCCATGACTTTTAATACCCTTATATTCAAAAAAATTGAATAAATTCAGTGGATAGGTACTCTGATCCATTATCTGTTCTCATGGTTTTAATTTTTCTCCCAACTTGATTTTCAATTAAATTTTTCCCGGTTTTAAAAGTCTAAAAGACATCATATTTATTTTTCAGAATGTAAATATAGACTTTTCTTTATAATTAATCTATGAAAGTGAAAAAATAAGAACCTCCACCATGTGAGGTAGTCCTATTTGGTCCTCATATGTTATAATGGATGTATTATAATGGGCTATGAACTTTAAATTTTGACCTATTAATGGTGAATCTCTTATCCTTTCCCATCACACAATCTTCACAAAATTGAAGGTTGGAAGGTTTGATGTCACTCAACATCCCTTGTTTGTTGAGATCTTCTAGACCATTGGAGCTTACATTCCCCAATATCTTATTCAATAATAGGTTGTTATTAGTATTAGTGATATAGACACTACATAATTGTATTGAATGGGTCTTTCCACTAAAAACATACAACCCATTAATGAGAGAACTCTTTATGATAGTTCTAGATCCTTTTTATATTTTTATAAAGACTTTTTTATACATAAATGTGAATCCCTTTTGTCTAAAATCTCTAAGGAAATTAGGTTTCTATAGAGTTTGGGAACCCACCTAACATTAATCAAAGTGGTGATGGAATGGTCATCTAGTCATAGTAAAAAACTCTTCCCTCTACCTTACACCTCTTATCATTTCCTAATAGGACATCTCCTTTAACTCTTTATACAAATTCTAGGAATGAATCTCTAAAAGGACACATGTGAAAAGAACAGCCTAAGTCAAGAACCCAATCATAATTGAGTTCATGGCTAGACACATTTAACACTTAAATTGTATTATAACCTTATTCAACTAGAATGGATTAGTCAGTGGGTTTTTTAGATTCAAGTTCTTGTTTGATCTTCCAACACTCAGGCTTAGTATGAACAGGTTTACCATAATGGAAACAAACAATTATCCTTTCCTTACAATTATACCTATATTTGGATTCTTTATTCTTCTTTCTTTTATATTTATTAAACTGTTTCTTTTTACCTTTAGATTTTGGTCTACCCCTAGTAAACAAGCTACCGGAATCACCTTTTATTCTACGTTTAGAATGTAATTATTTGGAGAGAAGGGAATACTTAACCTCTTCAAGGGTTAATGAGCCACATTAATACATCATGTTTTCTACTAAGGTTTTGTAGGAATTATATAAATAAATTAGAAGAATCATTTCATGATCTTCATCATAAATAGTTGCATTTATGTTTTCTAAATCTAACATAACTTTGTTAAATTCATCTAAATGGGCCTTAGTATAACTACCAATTTTCATATTAAAGGTTATAATTTGGTGTTTTTTATAAATTATGCCAACTAAAGAAGTTTTCATTTACAATTTTTCTAATTTAAGACAAATACCAACAACAGTAGATTCAAAGGAAACTTCCCTAATCATTTTATCTCCAAAAGAAAGCAATAGATAACTAAGTGATTTAACTAAAACATAAAGGGAAACATATTTATATTCAGTGATGGTCTATTGAGTTAAATTTTTAGTAAAAATAAGTTTCTTAGGCCCATAAAGGGCATCAATTAATCTATGCTAATCTAGTAGGGATATAATATTAATTTTCCAAAGGTTAAAGTCATTATCACTATTGAATTTCACAATTTTGAACCTAGTTGTTGATAAGTTTACCCAAATAGTAGATGTCAAGTTCTTGTGTGAAACGTTAAGCATATGCCCCCAGAAACCAACCAATCTCAAGGGTAAACAATGTTTATCCAAATAGATTCAAAATTAAAAGGAATTATTGATGGGAAAGAGACTCTAATTGAATACAGTAGATAAACATAAGTTATTTAAGAAGATATCACAATAAAAAAATTAAATAGAAAAAATTATTGAAATAGGAAACGGGTTCGATGGTAAAGGATAATTAGTAAAGATCTGATACTACTTTGTGAGGGGTAAGGGTGAACCGAAAAAAGATAGAACACACAAAACCTAAAAGTAATGAATTGTAAATTTTTCACTTAGAATTCAAATTTTAAAAAAATCAATCAATAAATATGAAATAAAAAAATAAATAACATGAAAAAAAGTATTTACATTCTTCAATCCTTTGGGGACCTACATTCATGGAAAGAACACCACTCACACACGCATTTTATTATGGTCAAATAATAAAACACTACAGGATGAAGTCTAATAAGAAAAAAAGAGAAATAGAATTATTCATAAATAGAAAAATTTGAACAAAAAAAACCAAACTGCAGTACTTATAAATCTGAAGTGGGTAGCACTCTAGCAGTCATGATCTCTTGATTCTAGAAGAGGGATGGCCAATACACCTAAATCTGATTACTCTTATCTTCCCTTTATGTGTCTAGAATAGTCGTTGTGAAGGACACCTTCTTCTACTGAGGAAGTACATCGTCTCCACCATAATTCATCCACAAGGTAAAGAGAAGGGGGATGAAAATATAGGAATGGTTCACCTATAAAGAAAAATGGAAATGGAGATCAAGGGTTTCACCAGAGAAAAATAGGATTCAAACCAAGGGGAGTTGGTTGATCGAATTTCAAACCAAAGAGGGATTCATGGGTCATAAATATCCTGAAACCCTTGAAATGGAACACCCAATCAGAAGATTCCATGAAACCACACCGAACATAATGCAGGACTACGTACTCAACTAGCTAGGATAAGTTGATGGCATCCAATAAAGGGGTGTAAACCCACATCAATGGCCATAAAAGAATCTCACACAAATCAGTGACTAATAAGAAGAGATAACAATAGGTCAGATGAAGGCCAACACCCTAAGCAGAGGTCCACGTGAGAATTAAAAGGCCCAACAAACACCATAATTCAAAAAAATATAAAATTGAGAAAAAAAATAAAAGCATAATTTTTTCATGCATAAAACTAATATTGAATAAATTTTTATAATATTAACATGGAAAATATCAATACGAAAACAAATTGAATGTCCATAATTCACACTGTGGTACCTCGACATTAGTGCCATAAACCACATGATGGGTTCTTATACTATCATCTTCGAGCTAGACTCTAGGATCTGTGGTACCATCAAGTTTAGTGTTGGATATATCGTCAACATCAAGGGGTGTGGAACGATCATGTCCGTCTCCAAGACCAAAAAACACCATGCACTCACAGGGGTGTACATCATCCTAAGGATCACCACCAACATCATTAGCATCAAATAACTAGATGATAATGGTTGTTAGGAACTAGTTGATGGAGGAATCTTGAAGATCTGTAACCAGAAATGGTGCCTCTTTTCTAGGTCACAATGCTTCCTCGATCAGTTATACAAGCTAAGACTCGACATTGCATAGCCTACATGCTTGTCTACAAGGGGATAATAGGTGACATGGCACTGGAATATGAGGTACGGCCACCAAAATTTTCAAGCTGTGTGCAAGCTTGCTCAATAAGATACAGTGTGAGAGGTTCCGCGGATTGATTAGGTGGATAAATTCTACAATATCTACCTTGTTGGGAAGTGATGGAGAGTTTCTTTCCCTAATCAAGAAAAGAATCCCATGGATTAAGTCCTTGAACTAGTTCACGATGACCTCAGTGGGATGATCATGCCGATGACACAAAGTGGGAACCACTACTTTCGGCTTCTAATGGATGAAATAATCCCATATATGTGTCTCAATATACTCATGAGAAGAGACCAAGAACTAGTGGAAAGTATAAATTTTTAGGCTATAGTGGAGGTGGATACAGGGTGAAAGATGAAGTTCCTCTACACTGACCATGGTGGAGAGTTCATTTCGGGTGAATTCAACGAATACTATACTGAGCAGTGTGTACAATAATATCTCACAGATCCCTATTCACAACTATAGAATGGGGTTGTTGAACAAAACAACCAGACCGTGGTTTCCATGGATCAACATGTGCTGAAGGAAAAGGGACTTCCTAGGATGCTCTAGGGTGAGGTCGTCTCCAACTCAATCTTCATCCCTAACTAATCACTGACACACATCCTTGATGGGAGGACATCGTATAAGTCCTAGCATGGAAAATGACAGGTGGTGTACTTTCTCCACACCTATGGTTGCATCGTTCAGGTAAATAATGTAAAGACTCACCTGAAGAAGTTGGATGACTGGAGTACACCAATGATCTTCATTGGGTACAAGTCCAGGTCCAAGTCATGCTACATGTATGACCCCAGCAATTAGCACATGCATGTAATGTGTGATGTCATCTTTGAAAAGGTGGAATAGTAGGATTTGAGTTCTAATGAAAAACAAGATGTGTTGAGTAGTGATGGTCCATTTACCATCGAGCACACTAAGTTATATATACCAAGTATGGTATAGATTGGAAACACTATCGGAGAAAAGAGATCATCACACATATCCACTAGTGCAAGCTCTACAAATTCTACAACAAAAGACATGGTTAAGGTGGTGTTTTACCCATCATCCATAGTGGAGTTCTCCATGCTACCATAAAACATGTCGGAATCACTAGACATCGATCATGATAACACCCCACTTCAATTTTTCACCATCGACAACATTATCAGGCCGACAATTCCACCGGGGTTTTTATTGCACAAGCTCAACACTGGAAAGTTAGACTTCACTATGGCCCATGATTCAACCTCTTTTAGTAAAGTAGAACAACACCCACACTATCACCAAAAAATATTGAGTAGAAACCAAGGAAATTTTCATCTGGTATAGAGAGGGAGAAGGAGGATAAGTAATTGGGTGTGTTGTTCAACATATAAATCCCACTTGCATCCCTAATCATAGGTAGAAAATGGAATTCCTTTGGCGTCCCAAAAATATGTTAGCAGCCTCCATGACCAAACCTACAAAGACCTTGGCCACCAATATCACCTTCCTACAAACTACATTCATTACATGGAATCTATGGAGAGAAATGATAAAGACTTGAGGAAAGAAAATTTCATGAACACTCTCAAAAAGTCACTTGATCATGCTACGTTTCAGGAGATGCATGTGAAAATTAATGTTGTTGATACTCAGTGAGCACGAACGAAATTAAGGGGTGTTATTATTGATTAATTTCATATGGTGATTAATTTCACTGGTCCCCCCCCCCCATTATTTTCTCTCATTTAGTTTTCTTTTTATGGATCAATATGATTTGACCTCATTAAGGCTCTTGAATGGTTTTTAATGAAATTTTAAATATGTCTAGTTTTTTGTGTATATAAATTAATGAAAACCACACTAGAAAATCATCATAGTTGGTGGGGGAAAAACATCTTGTATTTTCTATTTTTTTGTCCTTTTTAAATTTCATCTATGTTCATGAGTGTTGAACAATAATAAATTTCCAACATTATTTTTTATTATTGTTGTGGATGTTTTTTTGAAGTTTTTGTGTAAGGAAATATTTGAGTTTTGAATTAATAGAGTGAGAGTCAGTAAGAATGGTCCATTAGTTTCACATTTTTTTCTCACAGATGACCACCTAATGTTTTAATGAGCTATACATCAAGAGTACTAGGTGTTTGTGGGAATTTTTTGTTCCTATGGTAGTGCATCTGGGTAGAATGTTAAGTTCAAAACATCAGATATGTTGTTTAGTAGTGGTGTTGGAATGCAGTATAGGTATGAGTTGAGTTCTCTTTGGGGTTGAAACTTGATGACTCATACAATAAATATCTTTGTTTTCCTGTTGTTATTGGAAGATCTAAAAGGAGGTTAAAATTCATAGTTGTTCTGGGAATCATCTGTCTAAGGATGGAAAGGAGGTGTTATTGAAATCAATAACATAATCTATCTTGTTAGGTTGGAGTTTCTAGGGAGAAGACACAGGAGGGGGTGAATGGTGATCCTTTTAAAACTTCAATAGATTTGAAACATCTCTCTTGATATGCAGTGATTATTTATTTTCTCTTAAGGATTAGTGATAAGTCGATATAAATAAAGAAAATAACGCAGTGATGTATAGTGTTTTAGGGAACAAAGATCCTATTTTCCACTCTACAGACACTCTCACTATGAGCTTGGTGATTTTCACTAGTAATTCCTTCTACTAGAGACTTATACAACTGAGTATAGGAATTTGATACCTTTATAATAAGGATTTTACAAGGACTTATAGTTCTTTTACATAAAACTATAAATCCACATATTAGTCCAAGAATCTGATACTCTGCCAATGATTAAGTCTGAGTAGTTGATTCTCCAATAAACCAATAGATATTTATTTGATTGAGAAAATATATTTTGCATACAGTTGTAGTAGCAACTGACAGATGTGTTGATCTTTAATAAAGTATAGGAATAGAAAGTATATCTTCAATGTTGTATAGTATTACTTTAAATAGCGATAGAGAAAACACCAAAAAAATGAATAAATATGTATTTCTCCCAAGATTAACTCTGAAAAATTCTTCATCGAACTTACAGAATAAGATTTAACAATAAGATACAGTAGCATTGACATCAACAGAAGGAAGTTGATTAAATAGATAAAAATATATATGTCTCCAAAGTGAAGCTTTGAAGGCAATGAAACATTGTTATTATCAAGAACATGGCTCTTTTATTTTCTTAAGCATATATTTATATTAAGAAGATGAATATATTAGTATTTATCATGATGGTCGAACAGCTCCAGGTCAAACTAGCTCCAAAAATACCACATAATAACTCATGGATATTTGAATTCGAATTATTCAAAATGAGCCATAGCATTCCTTATAAATATAAATTATTTAATCTATTGAGTAAAATCCTTTTATTAAGTTATAAAATATCTTTAAAGAGATATTTATTTTTGGTGAGACCATTACATAAAACATAGAAAATAACTTAAATTTAAAACTTTATCATTGAAAAAGTTAAATGTAATGTTACTTTCATAGTGAAAAACACCAAAAGTATGGTTGAAAATGTACATTTTATTACAAAATTAGGGTTGATGAACCATACATTTGTTCCTCAAATGTAGGGTTTCTTCCAAACATAGGGTTATTGATCCATACTTTCATAACAGTGTAGGGTTCATGATCCATATGTATTATTCCAAACATAGGGTTCCCAAACCATATGTGATGCATACAAATGTAGTGTATTAAAAGTCTTTCCAAACTAATTTCAAAACACATGAACAATACTTAATCAAATTTATTCCCATAGATTAATGACTTGTGTGTGCTTCCAGAATAAAAATAAATATTATAATGAATATCAGATTCCTAGAATTCACTTAAAAGTAACTTTATTAGTAACAAAAATGTGGGTTCTTGTGAGCATCAAAATCAAAAATAAATTAATGAAATTACTGAATAAACACATGCTCAACAATCACAACTTTTTTATGATCACAAAACCCATAAAAATATTAAAATTAAAACAAATAATAGATGAATTTTTTAAAAAAAAATTACAAGCTTCTAATAAATATAAATTTCTAATAAATTTCTCTCCATTTTTGTGACATAAAAAATATGAGAATAAAATATATCAATACAAACTCCTCCTAAATTCATGATTCCAAAAAATATATAATCTAGGTTTTATGAAAACATATAAAATATTATTCAATGAATAATAAGTTTTTGCAATGAGCGAATTAAATTATTTAATTCATGGCATAATAATAAAATATTTAAACATATGGTGAATTTCTAAAATAACTCACTAATAGGTATAGTATAATTATAAATAAATATAATATTTTCAAAAAATATGTAAATAAGGATAAAATATTTTATGCATTTTATAAATGAAACAAAATATTTTAATCTAAAAATAGAATAATTTATCACTTACAATAATAGACTAATTTATCGCATGAAATGAATTTAAATAGTCAAAATTTAAAACACATGTTTACGTGTAAGATAACCAAAAATATTAAGAGTATAAAATTTGAAAAAGAAATTACAAAATTACTTATTATAACACACATTTTGTAAGGACCCGACCCTAGTTTCCCGGAGCCGGTGCCTTATTTTATTACATTGGAATATAAACAAGGAATATTCATCCTTAAGGACCAATTATTTTAGTATATTTTGGAAACAAGACACATAAATAAGTTCAACATTACATCTTTAAAGGAAAACAACACTAATTCAATCCATTAGATTCATCCATGCCTCCTAGATTATGCTGGAAAGTCATTCATAATTTACTTCTTTATATCCTGGGAAAATAAAACATAAGAAAGGGGTGATATCAAATGCTCAGTAAGGGTAAGAAATGCAGAATAAGATAACATAAACATAATACATGTTTAATAATTTAAAATACATTCCTTTAAAAATAATAAACTTGAACACATTATGGCCGGAATATGAGCTGAGTAAATAAGGCCATAAATAAAACATAATCATGGGTATTCTACTAGTCAAATAACCACATGAACTTTAAATTACTAGATTCATAATGAGTTAAGTGCATATTATGTACATTATGAAACATTTTTTCAAGGCCACAGCTAAGATGTCTAAAAATGATTTAGGCCTCGGCCAAATCCATATATCACATTGGGAAAGGTCTCGGCCAATTCCACGTCTATTTGTCTCATGAGACCAACCGATGCATCGAGGGGCTATAACAGTCCCCACCCATCACATAATAATTCCAATGAATTCCTCATATGATATGGGATCAACATAAAAAACATATACATTCATATTTAAACTATCATATGAAATGTAACTAACTTTCCCCAATCATCAAACATAAAACACTAACCATTCCGAGCAATATGGTGAATGGTTTTAGGATAGATCACCCACAATAAAATTATTGATAAACCATTTAATAAAATATGGTAGATGAAATAATAAATTATTAAACCCAATAATATATAGGAATCAACAAGAGTGTTGAATCAGATGAAAATACTTTTATAAAATCATTAAGCAATTCTTGAGATAAATACTCTTTTATTTGAAAAGAATAGTTCTTTTGGAAAAATATTTGTATAAAACCAGAAGTGAAGTAAGATAGTATTTCATTATAAAATTAGTGTTTTATATATATAATGGTTTCCAAAAACATATTATATAGTGCCCTTAAAAATAGATATGAAATTGATAAATTCCCTTGAATCGGGCTTGTATTTTGGAAACAGTTTTGAATGTTTCTTTTAAAACATGTAATTATACATAAAATAGGGAAGGATTCTAGTTGTTGTACATATATAGAATAATTACACATAATTTATGAGTAGTTTATAATAATACATAAGAATTTCATTGAGTTAATTAGACAATGAAAGTAACCTGAATGAAAATGGAAGTTCGGGTGGAAACCCTTACCTTAAGTCCGAATGTGTTCCGTTCTTGAACTTAAGGTATTGGAATATGAAATTAGACTTATTAATAAATTATTTAAGAACATAATAGATATTTATTTAGTTTATTATAATTCTTTTTATCTCATTTATGTTCTTATTGATAAGTTATTATATTGAATTTCATCGTTCTAGAGTGTTTGTTTTCTTGATTTTCATAATCTGTTCACTTGTTTTTAAGTAATGTAATTCATGTGTAACGGTTTTAAATCTCCATAATTGACATTAAATGTTATTTATGAACATCCAGAATTTTTAATGGTCATTTATATCATTTTTTTACATGGAAATAGGATGAATCATTAGATGATAACCACTTTGATTATTTTGTGGTATTTGGATTATTATGAACTAGTTTTGTCATATAAATTAATAATATGTACATATACTAGTTCCTGAATATTAATTAGGTTTTAATACATATATTATAGTCTTTTAAAACCATATAAATGGTTTCATGACCAGTACTGAAGGAGAAAATGAAGAACAAAACTTCATCGTCCACGAAGGTTATAAATTGGAACCTCATGGACATTGATTTCGTTTATAAAAATAAAAGGGAGGGAGTAAGAATATTGATGGTGGTTCTTCCATTCACATGACATAATTCCAGTATATAGATGATACCAGATTTATCATGGTTATTTGTAAATAGGATGTGAGGAGAGATAAAAAAATAGATGAACTTGAAAATAAAAGAAAAGTTGAGAGATCCCTTATGAAAATTCGGTAGCCTAACGGCGTCACTTAAAATTTCATAAAATTAAATGATGAGTGAAAAAGGGTATATCATAATATGTAACTAAAGAATACAGTAAGAGGAATACATAATATCAACCCCAACATATGAGAATGGAA
This sequence comes from Viscum album, assembly GCA_963277665.1. Taxonomy (NCBI): domain Eukaryota; kingdom Viridiplantae; phylum Streptophyta; class Magnoliopsida; order Santalales; family Viscaceae; genus Viscum; species Viscum album. The sequence goes on along the minus strand of OY728121.1, from coordinate 1,396,337,625 downwards.
ATTCAAAGAGATAACATAAAAGAAGTGTCGACTAAAAGAGGAGGGTGAAGGATTCCCTTACCTTGTAGAGTAACTCCTAGAACTTGAAGGTTGGGACCTTAGGGGCTTAAGGACACCTTGAGAGGACTCGTAGGGAGGTAAAACCATCATAGATTCTAGGATGAGTGATTTATAATGAAATAAAACGAATGGATTAGTGGGTGTTTATAGTAAAAGAGAGAATTTTTTATTAATTTAAAAAAACACATCATTAGTGGTTTTTGTAAAACCATGGGCTTTCCCATGGTATTTCACCATGTTATTAGCCACTTGGGACACCTAATATCTTATTGTACTATAAAAAAGTCGACCAGACCTTTTATTTTAATTATTATTTCATTATGATGTCATTAAATTACCGAAACCTCAAAACTGTATTTTTACTATTCACAAAAAAATCAAGTATTTTAGAAAAATCCAAAAAATTCACACCTACCATTTTTAAAAGTGTAGAATTCAAAAATGAACTCCATTTTTAAAAAATAATTTTTTAAGTATTATTAGTTTAATTTTTAAATAAAATCATAGTTAATTTGAAAAATAACAATTTTAAGGTATAATTAGTTTTATATCACATTGAAGATTTAATTAAGATATCATTATCTTATTATCTTAATAAAATAAATTAATATCATTGTTTACTATTCATAAGGTTCATACTATTATTCATATATATTATTCATAAGGTATGTTACTATTCACCAAAAATCAAGTTTATTCTATCAGACTCCAAATGACTTACTGGTCACAACTCTAGATGATCGTTTTTTGAAATTCAAAACATAGTAGAGGAAAAATTTTGTTTAATGGGTAGATTATAAAATTCATTTATTTTCAAAACCTTGGTGTGTTACACATTTTTTACTAATCAAAATATTTGACTTTAAATAAACTACAGAGATGAATAAAATTTGGGGTGTTAGGAATGATTAGACGGTTCATCTAAACTTTCCAAACTTTGAACTTTCCCACATAATCAACTAAAACTCTTGATAGTTTTTCTATTCTTCTTTGAACATATGAAGATCTTTGACATAGAGAAGTGGATTAAAATTGTTTGACCAAAAACTCTTTTAGATTATCAAGATCCAACTTTGTAACAACTTCTCTTCTAAGTGACTTCATTTGACCTATCATTTCCATTCTAAACACTGAAAAGTCTTATTTTGAAATTGAAATTTCTTTTACATTCTGATACTCCCCTTAAAGTGTAACAAGAACTCTTTTTGAAAATAACACTTTTTTTATTTTTTTTATATGACTTCTTAAATTCATTAATATCAGTATACATATTTACTATTTCTTTATTTAAATTATTAAATTTAAATATAATTTCTTCATAAGACATTCCACCTTTAATTATTTGATATAATGAAACTTCTGGTTCTACAAAACCATTAACTTCCTTATCTTTTTTAGAATATTTTTCAAATGAATCCTTAAGATAAGAAACATATTGTTCTATTAACATATCAGAAGAAGGATTACCTTTCATTTTCTTTTGATAAAGACTTTTCTCTGAAATTTATGTTCATGAATGCTTCATTTCACTCAGAATAGTTTCTTCAGAAGCCTTTGAAAAATATATTTCAAAGAAGAAGGATAAAAAATGAAGAGGTTTTGAGAAGAATATTATAGGGTTCTAAAGAGGTGATGATACATTTTTTCTAACAATTTGTAGATGATGATTAACATTCTCAAGATGAAAATACATTTTAATAATTTCATATTTTAACTTTTTAAAATACATTTTATGTTAGAAATATATTTTGAAAGAAAATGTTATATAAATGAATAAAAATTATATGAACATGAAATTTAAAGACAATAATATAAGAATTTAGTTTTTCATATACCTATTTTTATAATTAAACAATTACTGTATTTTCTAAAGAAATTTGTTTAAGAGAAACATATATAAAAAAATATTTATATAAATTTGAATATTTTATAAATTTAGTTATATTATTTAATATGAAACTATAAAAACTAAGATTTAATATAACTGATTCAAAGTGTGAGAAAGGATTTAACAATTAATCATAAAAGATATTTCTCCCCTATATAAAATAGCTGATGCAATAAAACATATATATGAAGATAGTAATGAAATACTTCATGGATTATTAGTTCCATTTCCAAGGAATTTTTATAACAAATTTATTTAGAGTTGATCAATCCTTTTATAAAATAAAAATTTCCATATATTTTTTAGATATCTACTTAATGATTTAATGATGTAGTTCAGTTGTGTATTCCTGCAAAACATCAATTAAAAGTTTATATTAGTACCGATATGCTTTTGGGTCCGGTGGTGTTAGAAATTAAGGTTTTAGGTAACAAGAAATGTTTATTTTGTGTACATATTTTACTACATAAATTAGATAATTATTTTTAATAATAAACATGTTAAATGCCAAAAAATTGAGGTTTTCTAAAGTAACATACATTTTTATAATTTCTATTAATACCATAATAAAAACATTTAAAATTGGACATGGTTTTTCTATTTGAACCGGGAATAAAATAATTCCTATATAATTTTGGTCGTTCACTATTACTACCTATTCCAAATTTTCCTTTGTGAATTTTATTTTTACCAAGAATTTGATTTAAATAATTTTATACTTTGATAAGCATACTATAGGCTTGTTTTAAAGTATCAAATTCATTTAAAAATTATTTAATTTTAGTTTCATGATCATAATAATAAATTTTTGGAGATTTCATTTTTAAATTTATAATTTGTTTTTAAAAAAATTATCTAATGAAATAGAATCATAAGATTTTATAAGATTTTTATGATCTTTATTTAAATATTCAAATTTATCTTAAACCATAAAGCAATACTTATTTAGTTCATCATAAATACATTTTTCTGAATTAGATTTTTGATAATAAGAAGATTGTACCTCATCAGTATGAGTCATAAGAAATAGCATTTTACTTTTATGTTTAGATTCAGAGCTCATATAAGATTCATCATTTAAACCAAAAGAATCACTCCAAGTAGCCTTCATAATATTCCTGCCTTTTCATTTATAATCAGATTTCCATTGATATTTGAGCAAAGGACAGTTAGACTTTGTGTGACCTTTCTCTTTTCATTCATAGCATCTATCTTCTTTAATTCATTTATTTATTTTGTATAGTTTTTCAAAACTTTTACCAAGATCTAATAAATATTTATTTTAGTCTAGATAACTTGTATTAGATGATTCATCCATAGCAGTTTTGAGAGTAGCTTCTTCATATTTGATATTATTTTCATCTTCAGCATGTACCTCATCTTCATACATCATCAAAGTGTTAATTATTTCTTTCATTTCAAATTCTTGAACTAGTGTAGATTTTTTTATAGCAACAAATATTCCATTCCATTTAGTTGATAAAACTCTAAGTACTTTTGATGCTTTATCTGATTACTTAATTGGATATCCCAAAGCAACAACATTATTGATAAGTTCTATCAATATCTCATTCATCTAAGTGATATTTTAATCTTCATTCATTTTGATAGTATCAAAATTTAACTTTATATTATTTTATTTTAGTTGTCTAATATTATCATTTCCTTAATAGAAAAATATTCTTACACATATCATATATAATAGAACATTGAGAAAATCAATTAAAATAATTAGTCCCTAAATCACAGACAATAGAATTAATTTCTTTTTAATTAAGATTATATTATTTTTCTTGATCATCATTCCATTTTTTCAGATCTTCCTTGGGAATTTCATAAGGCTTTAAAAACTTTAAATAAACTCATATTCCAATATTTTTCAATTAAATACTCATGCGATCTTTCAAACATCCATAATTATCACTATTAAAGTAAGGATCATTGATCATGGATCATTGACATACCTTCTTTAAGACTAGAAATTTCAAGTTTTGTATTTATATGAATCTTTAACTTAGGATTGTTGGAGCCAAAATATACCTTTTATATTGTACAAGAGTCCAAAATTTTGATAAACTTGTTAGTATTGAACAAAATAATCAAGGATCTTAAAAAATGAAATTAGAAATAGAGAATAACCTTTCATATTATTTGTTGATATCAGATAGTAACAAAATAATTTTCAAGGATTTCCAAAAATAGAAATATATCCAATGAACTCCAACCTTTGATACCACTTGTTAGGTAAAAATGGCTATAATGAAAACACAAGAGGGGGTGAATTGTGATCCTTTTAAAACTTCAAAATATTTGAAATGTTCCTATTGATATGCAGTGATTCTTTACTTTTCTCTTAAAGATGTGTGAGTAGTAGATACAAATAAAGAAAATAACACAGTGATGTATAGTGGTTTAGGGAACAAATATCCCCTTTTCCACTCCACCAATGATATCTCTATGATCTTGATGATTCTCACTAGTAATTCATTTTACTGAGGACTTCTAAAACTGAGTACAGGAAATTGATACCTTTATAATAAGGATTTTACAAGGAATTTTGGTCCTTTTATAGGGAACCCTAAATTTATAGCTTAGTCCAAGAAGTTGATACTCCACCAACGACTGATCTTGAGCATCTGATACTCCAATAAAAAAATAGAGACTCGTTTGATTCAGAAAATAGATTTCTCATACAGTTACAGTAGCAACTGAAAGATGTGTTGATCTTTAATAAAGCACAAAAACAGAAAACAGATCCTCAACGTCGCATAGGCTTCCTTTAAAAAAAGATAGATAAAAAACTAAACACATGAATAAACATGTATGTCTCCCAAGTGTAAGTATGAAAAATTCTTCTTCAAACTTATATAAGAATATTTAATAATAAGATATAATAGTAGTCACAACAACAACATTCATTCAATCAACTAGATCAAAACATGTATGTCTCCAAAGTGTAGCTCTGAAGTTAATTACATGTTGTTATTTTCAAGCACACATCTCTAATATTTTCTTAGGCATATATATATATATATATATATATATATATATATTGAGAAGATGAATATCTCATTATTTATCTTAGTGGTTGAATAGATCCAGGTCAAACCAGATCCAAAAATACCACATAATAAATCATGAATATTTTAATTATAATCATTCAAAGAGATTCATAACTTTCCTTGGAAATAGGAACGATTAATTCCATTGAATAAGAGAATTTTAATTAGTTACAAAACATCTTTAAAGATATATTTACTTATGGAGATATCATTAAAGAAAATGTGTAAAATATCTTGAATTTATAAAACCATCAATGAATAAGTAAAACGTAGGGTTCCTTTTTGTAGTGACAAACTCCAAAAGTACAGTTGACAATGTATGGTTTATTAAAAAATTAGGGTTGATGAACCATGCATTTGTTCCTAAAATATAGGGTTTCTTCCAAACTTAGGGTTGTTGATCCATACTTTCCAAACAACGTAGGGTTCATGATCCATACATGTTATTCCAAATCTAGGGTTCTTAAACCATATGTGATGCTTACAAATGTAGGGTATGAAAAGTGTTTCTAGATTAATTTAAAAAAAATACATAATACATAATCAAATATATTACCACATATTAACAACTTGTGTATGATTCTAGAATAAAAAAAATATTCTAGCAAATATCAGCTTCCTAGAATTCACTTAAAAGTAACTTTAAGTAACACAAATGTGGGTGTTTGTGAGCATCAAAATCAAAAATGAATTAATAAATTTTTTTAATAAACACATGCTCAAAAACCATACCCTTTTTTATGATCACAAAACTGATAAAAAATATTAAAATTAAAAAAAAAATAGAAAAAAAAATTTACAAATAAATTAAAATATTCTCATAAATATAAATGTCTCGTTAATTTCTCCCCCTTTTTGTGACATAAAAAATATGAGAATAAAATGTAGCATTACAAACTCCCCCTAAATTCATTCTTCTAAAAAATATAATCAAGGATCTATGAAAACATATAAAATATTATTTAATGAATAATAAGGGTTTGTAATGAATGTATTAAATTATTTAATTCACGCCATGACAATAAAATATTTAAATATATGATAATGTTTTAAAATAACTCCCTAAGAGACTTAGTATAATTATAAATAAACAAAATATTTTCAAAGATTTTTTAAATAAGGATAAAATATTTTTTTCATCTCATAAATTAAAAAAATATTTTAATCTAAAAATAAAACAATTTATCACTTACAGTAACAGACTAATTTATCACATTAAATTAATTTAAATAGTAAAACTTTAAACACGTGTTTAAATGCAAGATAACCAAAAATATTAAAAGTATAAAACTTTAAAAAGAAATTATGAAATGACTTATAACACACATTTTTTACTAATCATGATATTGGTCTTTAAATAAACTATAGAGATAAAAAAATGGGAGTTGGGAATGATTATATGGTTCATCCAAAATTTTCGAACTTTAAACTTTTTTCACTTAAATCAGCTAAAACTCTTGATAGTTGTTATATTCTATTTTGAACATCTGTAAATATTTGATACAATAAATAGAATGAAAATTATTTGACCAAAAACTCTTATCTCATCAATATCCAACTTAGTAACAGGTTCTCTTCTGAGTGACTCCATATGACTTATCATTTCCATTTTAAATACTGCAAAGTCTTATTTTGAAATTGAACATTCTTTTACATTCTTATACTCCCTTTGAAGTGTAAAATAAACTTTTTTGGAAACTAAAACTTTTTGTAGTTCCTCATATGACTTATTAGACACATTCAGATCAGCATGCATCTTCACTATTTCTTTATTTGAAGTATTAACTTAAAACAAAATTTCTTCAGAATACATTCCAAATTTAATCATTTGAGATGATGAAACTTCTGGTTCTTCAAAACCATGAGCTTCCTTATATTTTTAGAAGATTTTTCAAATAAACCCTTAACATAAGAAACTAATTGTTCTCTTAATAGATCATAAGAAGGATTACCTTTCATTTTATTTTGAGAAAGGATTTTCTTTGAACTTGAAGTTCTTGAACACTTAATTTATCCTAGACTGATTTCTTCATAAATATTTGAAAAAGATATTTTGAAGAATAAGGATAAAAAAAATTAAGATGTTTTGAGAAGAAGATTCTAAGGTTCTAAACAGAAGATGATATGTTTTTTTTGAAAATTTGCATATGATGCTTCATATTCTCGAGCTGAAAATACATATTAATCATTTTAGATTTTAACTTTTTTAAAAGAAATTTTATATAATAAAGTTATTTTTAAATAAAACATTATGTAAATGAATAAAATTTATAAGAACAGAAAATTTAAATACAGTAATAGGTTTAAAATATTAAACAAATAATATAGTTTTTCATAGACCTATTTTTAGAATTAAACAATTACTATATTTTCTAAAAGACTATTTTTTAAGAGTAAAGTATATAAAACAACGTTTATAGAAATTTGAATATTTTATAAATTTAGTTATATTCTTTGATATGCAATTACAAAAAACTATTCTTTAACAGCTTGATTCAAAGAGTGAGAAAGGATTTCACAATTAAGCATAAAACATATCTCTCCCCCTATATAAAATAGTTAATGAAATAAAACATATATATGAAGATAGTTTTGAAATAATTTATGGATTATTAGTTCCAGTTCCAAGGATTGTTTATAATTAACTACTTTATAGTTGATCAATCCTTTGATAAAATAGAAATTTCTATATAAATTTTAGATAACCACTTAATGATTTAATGATGTAGTCTAGTGGTATATTCTTGTAAAACATCAATTATAAGTGTCTTTTGGTACCCATATTATTTTGGTTCTGACACTGTTAGCAATTAAGGTTTTATGTATCCAAATATGTTTATTTTGTGTAGAGATTTTACTACTTAACTTAGATAATTTTATTGAACAATAAACATTTTTAACACTAAAAGATTGATTTTTTTCTAAAGCAAAAGTCATTTTCATAATTTCCATTAATACCACAGTAAAAAAATTTAACAGTTGACATGGTTTTTCTATTTTAACTAGGAACAAAATAATTCCTATATAATTTTATTCTTTCACCATTACTACCTATTCCAAATTTTCCTTTGTGAATTTTATTTTTACCAATAATTTGATTTAAATAATTTTCTCTTTTGATAAGAATATTATAGGATTATTTTAAAGTATTAAATGCATATAATAATTCTAAAATTTTAGTTTTATGATCATCACAAGAAATTTTGGAAGAATTGGTTTTTAAATATGTAATTTGTTTTGAAAACTTTTTTCTCTAATGAAATACAGTCATAATATTTTATAATTTTTTTATGATATTTCTTTAAAGATCCAAATTTATATTAAAGAATAGAACAATACTTATTCAGTTCATCATAAGTAAGTTTTTTAGAATTGGAGTTTTGAGAGTAAGAATATTTCACATCATCAGTATGAGTCATAAGACGTACCATTTGATTTTTATGTTCAGCTTTAAAGCTCATTTAAGAATCATCACTTGAACTAGAATAATCACTCCAAGTAGAATTCATAATTTTATTTCATTTTCTTTTGTAATTGTATTTCATTTGAGATTTGAGAAAAGGATAGTTTGACTTTGTGTGACCTTTTATTTGTATTCACAACATTTATCTTATTTAATTCATTTAGTTATTTTGTATAGCCGTTCAAAACCTTTTAGAAAGATCTGTAAAATATTTATTTGAATTCAGGTAACTTAAATCAGATGATTTATCCATAGTATTTTTGAGAGTATCTTCTCTATATTTTATATTATTTTCAACTTAGGTCTACATCTCAACTTCATACATCATAAAAGTTCCAATTAGCTATTTTATTTCTAATTATTTAACTGGTGTGGATTTTCATATAGAAGTATATATTCCATTCCAATTAGAAGGTAAAAGTTTACGTAATTTTGAAGCTTGATTTGATTGCTTAATTGGATCTCCCAAAGCAAAAATATTATTGATATATTCTATCAATATTCTATTCATCTGAGTGATATTTTCATCTTCATTAATTTTGAAAGTATCAAAATTTAACTTTGTAGTATTTTATCTCAGTTGTCTAATATTATTGGTTCCTTAATAGGAAACAAAAATAGTCTACCACATCTCATATACAGTAGAACATTGAGAAACTCAATTAAACTCATCAATATCTAAACCACATACAATAGTATTCATTTCTTTTAAATTAAGATCATATTATTTTTCTTGATCATCATTCCATTTTTTTAGATCTTCCTTAGGAATTTCATAAGGAGTTACAACCTTTAAGTAAACTCGTATTCCATGATTATTCAAGTAAATACTCATTCAAGATTTCCAGTATCCATAATTATCATCATTAAAGTCAGGAGCATAGATCATCGACACACCTTCTTTGAGATCACACTGCGGCAAAAAAGGCATTTAGCGGCGGTTTGGTTTTACGTTTCGTGGCAGTTTAAACTACCGCAAAATAGATTGGCGGAGGTTTTGAAAAACCGCCGCGAAATCGTGCGTCGGGAAACTATTCGCGGTGGTTTTCAAAAATGTCGCAGAACGTTTCGCGGTGATTTAAACTGCCTCTAAATGATTTAGCAGCGGTTTTTTTATTTTTTTTATTTTTTTTATTTTTTTATTTTTTTTATTTATTTTTTTTATTTATTTTATTTATTTTATTTATTTTATTTATTTATTTCGTATTTTATTTATTTATTCCGTAATACTTTATTTATCCATGCATGCACATCCCATGAACATGCACATGCACATGTCCATGCAATATAAAGAAATACTGCGTTTGGTGAGATTTGAACCCCCAACCTCTTGCATATTTTCCAATGACTTTATCACTCCAGAAAGCTCGTCATATTTTTAATAAACAGAATTTAATATACTTATATATATTAATTGAGAAAACAAATAATACATAAATAATAGATATAAACTCAATAATATATAATATATAATAATAATAATAAATAACACATAATTAATAATTATAAATAAATAACAAATAATAATAAATAAATAATAAATAATAAATAATAAATAATAAACAATAAATAATAAACAATAAAGAATAAACAATAAACAATAAATAATAAACAATAAATAATAAATAATAAATAATAAACAATAAATAAATAATAATAAATAATAAATAATAAACAATAAACAATAGATAATAAACAATAGATAATAAATAATAAATAATAATAAATAAATATTAATAAATAAATAATAATAAATAATAAATAATAAATGATAAATAATAAATAATAAATAATAAATAATAAATACTAAATAAATAACAATAAAAAGTAAACAATAAACAATAAACAATAAATAATGAATAATAATAAATAATAATAAACAATAATAAACAAATAATAAAGAATAAATATTAAATATTAAATATTAAATATTAAATAATAATAAATAATAAACAATAAACAATAAATAATAATAAACAATAAATAATAAATAATAATAAATAATAAATAATAAAAATAAACAATGAATAATAATAAACAATAAATAATAATAAACAAATAATAAATAATAAATAATAAATAATAAATAATAAATAATAAATAATAAACAATAAACAATAAACAATAAGTAATAAATACTAAATAATAAATAATAAATAATATCTAATATATAATATCTAATAAATAATAATAAATAATAATAAATAATAATAAATAATAATAAATAATAAATACGAAATAAAAAAATATTTCATAATAAATAACACATAATAAATAATAAATAATAAATAATAAATAATAAATAATAAATAATAAATAATAAATAATAAATAATAAATAAATATAAATAATAAATAATTAATAATAAATAATAAATAAGAAATAAGAAATATAAATATAAATAATAAATAATAAATAATAAATAAATATAAATAATAAATAATAAATAATAAATAATAAATAAATATAAATAATAAATTATAAATTATAAATTATAAATTATAAATTATAAATTATAAATTATAAATTATAAATTATAAATAAATATAAATAATAAATAATAAATAATAAATAATAAATAATAAATAATAAATAATAAATAACCAGTAAAAAATATTATTATTATTATTATTATTATTATTTTATTATTAGTAATAATAAATAATATATAATATATAATATATAATATATAATAAATAAATATAAATAATAAATAATAAATAAATATAAATAATAAATAATAAATAATAAATAACCAGTAACAAATAATAGATAATAAATAAATTAAAGTATATTATAAATAATAAATAATAAATAATAAATAAAACACATGAAAAACTATGAAAATACGTGATAAGGGATGAAAAATCATGAAAACGCCTGAAAATGGATGGAGAAGCATAAAGAATGAGGCATTAGAAAGAATGAGAACGCATGAAAACTCATGAAAACTCTGGAAAACCCCTTAAGAATTCAACATAATCGTCATAATAACCCACAAAAAACCATTGATAAAGATAACAAGTCTTGGAAACCCAAATAAACAGTAATAAATGGAGCAACCGTTAAAACCCGTCAAAACGGTCATAAAGTGACAAAAACATTGGACTCACATTAACAGAGATAACTTATGATCCAATAGACTGTTTCATATCCACGACCTGTCAAATCAAAGATCCTGAAACGATCTTCAACTTGATAGGTGAAAGAGTCTGAATGGACAGGCGGATCGGAAGTTACGACCATTTAAAAAAAGCTGACGGGGAATGGATGCTAGAAACCAGGCATCGAAAAAAATAACAAACCTAATACCCACTAAAAAGGCCATAACTTATGATCCAGGAGTGCATGTGGGTGTCGCAACCATTCAAACTAAATCTCATGGAACGAGCTACAATCTGGCAGGTGGAGGAGTCTGAACTAACTTGCAGATCGAAAGTTAGGGTCGTTTGAAGACAAGTTCGACGGGACACCGGTGACAGAAACAGGGTTTCAGAGGCCTTCAAAGGGGTTTTTGGGGTTTAAAAACATGAAAGAAGCTTTCTTGTGTTGAAATTGTGCATAGATCTCTTTGCTGGATTCGATTTGATATGTGGTAGAGCCCAAACGGACACCTGGAACGAAAGTTATGGTCGTTTGAAGTTGGAGAACTTTTTTCAACTTTCTTATAACTCTCATATCTTCCGCACCTTAGACCGTCTCACAGTTTTCATTATACGTGCCTCTAGATCTCTTCATGAGCTTCTATTTTTCTGGTCGTGGCGCTCCAACGGACGACCGGATCAATAGTTATAGTGGTTTTAGTGATTTTGGGGTTTTTCGTGTTTTTTTATTTTTTTCTTTTCATTTCGCAGCGGTTTTACCCAAACTGCCGCTATTTCGCGGCGACTTTTTAAAAATCCGCCACTAATCCTCAAAAAAAATTTAAAAACAATTAAGGCATTTCATGGCGGTTTTTTCACGGCGGTTTAAAAACCGCCGCGAAATGGCGGCCCGAAACACGTTTAGCGGTGGTTTTTAAAACCGCCGCGAAAAAACCACCACTAAATGGCCATTTTTCTATAGTGTCATCTATTTCAAGTTTTTTCTTTATCTAAATCTTTAAATTAAGCTTGTTAGATCTAATATATACCATTTATATTTCACAAGAGTCCAAAATTTTGATGCACTTGTTATTATTGAACAAAATAATCAAGGATCTCCAAAAAATAATTTAGAAATAGAGCATAACCTTTGATATTACTTGTTGATATCAGATAGCAACAGAAGAATTTTTAAGGAATTACAAAAGGAGAAATATATCCAATGAATTCCAACCTTTAATACAACTTGTTAGGTCGTAATTCCTATGAAAAAGACTCAAGTGGGGGTGAATTGTGATCCATTTAAAACTCCAACATATTTGAAACATCGCTCTTGATATGTGGTGATTCTTTCCTTTTCTCTTAAAAAGTGAGTAGAAAATATGAATAAAGAAAATAACATAGCGATGTGTAGTGTTTGTGGGAACAAAAAACCCCTAGTCCACTCCACCAATGATCTCTCCATGAGATTGATGATTTTTAATAGTAATTAATATTACTAGGGACTTCTACAATTGAGTACAGGAAGTTGATACCTTTACAATAAGGCATTTATGAGGCCTTATGGTTATTTTGCAGGGAACCGTAAATTCACATCTTAGTCTGAGAATCTGATACTCCACCAACAACTGAGTCTGAGCAACTGATACTCCAATAAACCAATAGAGATTGATTTAATTGAGAAACAAAATCCGTATACAGTTGCAGAAATAACTGACAGGTGTGTTGATCTTCAATAAAGTAAAACAATAGTAAACAGATCCTCAATGTCGAACATACTTCTTTTAAGTAGTTATAGAGAAAACACCAGTCATATGAATAAAAATGTATTTCTCCAAAGTGTAACTCTGAAAAATGCTTCATCAAACTTATAGAAGAATATTTAACAATAAGATACAACATTAGTGATAGCAATAGCAGTGAGTTGATTAACTAGATCAAAACATGTATGTCTCCAAAGTGAAGTTTTAAAGGCAATAACACACTTTTATTTTGAAGTACATGTATATTTTCTTTTATTATGCATATATATATATATACTGAGATGATGAATATCTTAGTATTTATCCTAACGATCAAAAATCTCTAGGTCAAACCAGCTCCAAAAATACCGCATAATAAATCGTGAATATTTGAATTATAATCATTCAAATAGAGTCATAAATTTCCTTAGAAATAGGAACGATTTAATCCTTTGGGTATGAGCCTTTGAATTAGTCATAAAATAACTTTAAAGATATATTTACTTCCAGCAATTCTGTTACAAAAAACATAGAAATATATTAAATTTAAAACTCTATCACTGACCAAGTCAAATGTAGGGTTCCTTCACATAGCAACAAACTCCAAAAGTATGGTTGAAAACATATGGTTGATTACAAAATTAGTGTTTATGAACCATACATTTGTTCCTAAAATGTTGGGTTTTTTCCAAACATATGGTTGTTGATCCATAAATTCCATCCATACATGTTATTCCAAATGTAGGGTTCCTAAACCATATATGGTGCTTAAAAACATAGGGTTTGAATGGTGTTTCCAAATTACTTTCAAAACACATCCAAAATACTTAATAAAATGTCTTCCCATAGATTAATGACTTTTTTACACTTCTAGAATAAAAATAAATACTCTAATGAATATCATCTTCCTAAAATTCACTTAAAAGTAACTTTATTAGTAACATAGGTGTGGGTGTTTGTGAGCATCAAAATCAAAATGAAATTAATAAAATTGTTTAATCAACACAAGATCAACATATCTCTCTTTATATTATGTCTTTGTTGCAAACTTATAGTGGGGGAGTATTGATGGGAAAATGAAAAATAATTTGTGTTGTGGGATTTTTGTGTTGATTGAAGTGTGCTAATGGATTAGGTTTTAATGACATGGGAAGGTTTAATGATACCCTTCTTGTAAAGCATGTTTTATGTTTGTTTTTTTATCCTTTTTCTTTATGTGCATGGGTCTTGCGGGCTAAGTATTTTTCATCGAGTAATATTCTTCATTCTCACCTTTGGTTGAGGTCGAGTTATTTGTGACATGACTTGTGGGGCTTGAAATCCTTATTATAGTTGGGGATTTTCTAATGAATCTCTGATGGGAGTTTTGTGAATATTTAGAGGGAACTATGACTTTGTGATGTGGCCTATATGTATGTGACATCTGTTGTGGTTCATAGGCTTGAGAATGCAATAGTTTGGGATTTATTGGATGATGATCTCTTATTATGGAATTTTCAAAAGGTTCCTTGGTTATTTAACAAAAAAGATAAAGATTTAATTTTAGTAATATCGTTTAAGAAATTTTCATCGAGTGATCCTTAATATTGGTTTTTTAAAATATGGGTCATGTTTGGTTAGGTAGGGTTACATGTTAGTTATGAATGGAGTTGGGTTTGATTGTTCTAAAGTTCACTACCATAGATCATGCTTTATACAGCACTGGATTTTATCAATGCTAAATATAAAGCACTGATAAAATGGTAACATTTATCAGAGCTAGCTAAAATCATTGATAAAGATAACTTTTATCAGCGTTAAAAATAACATTGATAAAAGTATACCCTTTATTATCATGTTTTTAGTGCTGATAAAGATCTATATTTATTAGCACTTTTCTTAATGGTCATAAAAAAATTTAATAAAAAATATTATTAATATATATAATATTATCATATTTATATTCAGAAATTAATGTTTATTTATATACATTAATTATAAAATGCATGTATATAATTAATATAAATATGGTGTATTAATATTTATTTTAATAATTCAAACAATTTTATAAATAAAAATGATGTATTTTTAATATGGGATATTTGAACTTATATATATATATATATATATATATATATATATATCAATTTCTATGTGCATATATGTGTATGCATTATGTTGTGTGTGTGTGTGTGTGTGTTGTGCATGTGTATATAAAGATGTTGTACATGTAAAGATGTATGTATGTGTATGTATATTTTCACATGTACAAGGGATGTACATATATTTATAACATGTGTACATGTGTATGTATGGCATGTACTTATTTCACATTTGATGTATATTTTTTCATTTTTGATATAATATTTTTGGAATTTATTCATTTTTTATGCATATTTATATTTTACTAAGTATTATTTTTAATATGTTTGTTATTTATATGATTAGAATTTATTCAATTCTATTTATTAAGTTGTAATAATTTTAAAATGTTTGAAATTTATATAATTTGTTTATTTAAATGCATTTTTTGATATTTGCTTCATTTCTATATGTGTTTACAATTCATGTAGTTAATCTTATATGAATTCATTTTTTTAAATATTTTTGCCTATTAAATTCTATTTATTATTTTTTAATATTTCTTTCATTTGATATTATTTATTCATTTTTAATAATTATTGATTTTTATATTTTTTTTGTAATTTAATCATTTTGTAATATTTATTTATACATATATTTATTTACTATACATGTAATATTTTCAAAATTTTTGTAACTTATATGAATATTATTTCTTTATTTTTCTGTTTATTAATTTTTAACATTTAAAATATGTTTGAAATTTAAATAAATAATATATTTAATTATATATATTAATAAATATATATAATTTTATATATATATATATAATTATATATAAATACTTTTAAATATATTTATTCATGATTATAGTTATAAATTAATATTTATTTATTTAAATAATTATAAAATTATGATTAATATATTTAAAAAATAAATATATTTATTATATTTATAATTATATATATTTATATATTATTATATATATAATTACATAAATATATATAATTCTATTAATATATTTATAATTATATACAAATATTTATAAATATATTTATTTATAATTATAATTATAAATAAATAAATCTATATTTAAATAATAAATATATTTATTATATTTGTAATTATATATACTTATATATTGATAAATATATATATATATTATAATTATATATATAATATATATATATTATTATATATTATTATTATATATATATAATAAATATATATAATTATATAAATATAATTATATATAAATAAAAATATTTTTAAATATATTTATTTATAATTATAATTATAAATAAATAGATAAATATTTAAATAATTATAAAATTATAATAAATATATTTATTATATTTATGGTTATATATATTTATATATTAATAAATATATATATATATATAATTATACAATTATATATAATTATATATAATTATATATAATTATATAAATATGTTTATAAATATATAAAAATATTTATAAAAATATTTATTTATATTTATAATTATAATTATATATATATATATGTTTAAATAATTATAAAATTATAATGTAAAGACCCATAAAATTCAATGAAATTTTTTTCTTAATTTTATTGGGATTTTTATAAGAACGCAGTTTCTGACGGCACCTGATTCTGAGACCCGGTGTGGCCGGAATCATTTTCCGAAATTTAGCTCGGGTACGTTCAGAGAACGAACGAGCGGGGTTTTCTAACTTTTGAACTGGTGCTCGAAATCGAATTCTGAGGGCACCGATGGAATCGCAGCGCCGGTATTTTCTTAGAAACGCCTTTTCTGGAGTTTCGTTTGCTCGGGTGTGGTTTTTAATTTTTGGGGTTAAGTTAAGAAATAAAATAAAGTGGTGCGACAACTTTATTTTATTTCACTTAAAGCCACTTAAGCCAAGTTAAGCGGATAGGGTGGAACCCAAAATATCCTACCCACTTGGTAGGATATTTGTGAGGTGGGGCCCGCATGAGCCCCACTGTTTCTTCCCTCCTAAGTAACGCACCTGCAACCCCCCTTGTAATGAAAGCCAAACCTTACGTTTTTCTGGTTAAGAAACGCCCCAATAAATTGGGCGGTTAAATCGTTACAATTAATTCTTCGAATTAATTGTTCGTTTCTTATCTTTTGATTTTCAAATTCTTAAGTTGATAATAAAATAAGAAGAGGACTTATTTTATTATTGTTGGGGGTTTGTGTTGTGTTAAACCTTTGGGAGAACAAAGAGATGATTCTTCGTTCTTCGATGAAGAACGCGAAGAACGCTTTACCGCCAACGAAGAACGTGAAGAACGCTCTACCGCCCACGAAGAACGCCAACCTCCGACGGCGAGAGACGCCTTTCTCGGAGATCACCCAACGCCAACGGCGAACCTCTTCTTCTGCGGCGATCCTCTTCTTCCGCGGTAAACCTCTTATTCCGCGGCGATCCTCTTCTTCCGCAACGAATGCTTGTTCGACGACAGCGTTGAGGTAGGGGTTTTATGCGTTTCTATTTTGTGTTTTTCTTCCGTCGTTTTTCCCCTTTCAATTGAACCGCTTGTTATCGCATTAACGGGAGGAGGTCGGACCGCACGAACACGGCCGACACTCCTCCCCTTTTTGGTTGTGGATTTTTGATGCGGCGAACATGGCAACGCGGTGCCGAAGCACCGCGCGGAAATTGTAAAAGGGAGAGCAGAGAAACGTGACGCCACCGCACCGCGCCGTGGGAAGCAACAAATCTGCGGCGCCGTCCCGTCGCGCCGTAGAAGATGAACAAAGGACGGGGCACCATCGCGCCATGCCGGAGGACCTCAGAAGCACCGCGGCCGGAGCGGGACCGTGGCGGTGGGGCGCGGCGCCATCGCGCCGCATCGGACGGACGAAGGTCGCGGCCGGTTCCGGGCCGCGGCGGAGCAGGGGAACCGGCGGCCGGTTCTGGGCCGTCAACATCGGAGCGAGGGGACCGGCCCCGGCCGGTCCCGTGATGGCGGCAGCCGACCGGCCATCCGGGCCGGCCGGTTCGAGGAGAGCACCAGGGGTCGTAACCCCCGGTCGGCCAGCTGAGCGGCCCCATTAAAGGGGCCGCGGTTTACTCCACGCGGGGGCAGCGCCCCCCTCCCCGAAACGGTTCGGCCGTTCGGCCGAACCACTGGCGGCACGCCAGCGCGCCGCGCGCTGGGCGGCTGCCCTGGCCGGTCCGCCAAACCGGACCGCCAGGCTGGGCCGCGCCCAGCCGGGCCCCGCCCAAGCGGTCCGGACCCGGACCCGGTTCGGGTCGACCCGGTTCGGGCCGACCCTAGTGGTATCGGGCCGGGTCGGACCGGGCCCGAACCCCCTGTTACCGAACCATTTTCGATATGTTGCCCATAACTTGAGCTACGGGCCTCCGATCGATGCACCGCCAGTTGCGATGCGATCCTTGGATTGAGACGGTCGTTTCAGTATATCGCACTCAAGGTTTAGGAATACTTTGGGTTCGGCCGGGTTGGTTCGTACACGAAACCAACCGGGCCCTCGGAGCGAAAATGCTCATAACTTAAGCTCCGGACGTCCGATTGACGTGCCGTAGATTTTGATGGATTCCTCTAAGTGAGGCGGATCTTTTGGCTTACTCCGCTCGAGATTTGGATGCAGTTGGAGAATGGTCGGGTTGGTTTTGCCTTAAAAACCAACCGGGCCCCTGGAACGAAAAAGCCAATAACTCTCAGACCGGGCGTCCAATTAACACGCCGTCTGCGACTTTGAGTTCCTATTGACGATACGGAACTTTTGGATACATCAACTCTGGACTATGTGTCAGTTGATGTATCAGCCTCTTGGCTCGTGGAGCGGACCCTCTCGAACGAGCTTGCTGTGTGCGGGAACCCTAGAGCTGGTTGCGACTGCGACGACGACGACGACTGTACAGAGATCCTCAGTAGATTCGACGACGACGATTGTACCGAGATCCTCAGTGGATTCGATGGTGATGACTACAGCACTCAGCGATCCTATGTGGATCAGTGCTACCGATCCTGTGTGGGTCCGATCCTGTGTGGGTCAGCGCTCAGCGGTCCTGTGTGGGCCAGCGCCTACAGATCCTGTGTGGGTCCGATCCTGTGTGGGTCTTTGCGGGGGTTAGTTACCTATCGATCCTGTGTGGGTCTGATCCTGTGTGGGTCAGCGCTCAGCGGTCCTGTGTGGGTCAGCGCCTACAGATCCTGTGTGGGTCCGATCCTGTGTGGGTCTTTGCGGGGGTTAGTTACCTATCGATCCTTTGTGGGTCAGATCCTTTGTGGGTCATTGCGGGGGTTAGTTACCTATCGATCATTTGTGGGTCAGATCCTTTGTGGGTCATTGTGTGGGTTAGTACCTATCGATCTTTTGTGGGTCCGATGGCTTAGATGAATCAATGGCTATATCTGATAATCTCTATCGTCATACAAAAAAGTATACATGTGTGAGATGAATCTTGTTTTGTTTTCCTATGTGGATTGTGTTGTGCTATCCTGTGTGGATTTACGTTCTGTTTTCCTGTGTGGATTGGGTTGTACATGGGCTCGGAAGTTGTAGCGTACTGAAATTGATGACTTAGGTATATGTGTGGGCATATACCTAAGCAGTGTCGAATGTTACTTCGTGATTGTATCTTTCCTTTGTGGATTATCCTTTATGGATTATGGGAGACCTTTGGGGGTCTCGGGGTCCCTACTAAGTAGCTTATACTCACCCCTGCACGAGCTATGCCCGCACTACGTTGTGTTGGTTGCAGACGACGGACAGTGCTGATCGTGGTTGAGGCTTGAGGAGCAGGACAGTACCTGGAGGTGGACCACTGGG
This sequence comes from Viscum album, assembly GCA_963277665.1. Classification (NCBI taxonomy): domain Eukaryota; kingdom Viridiplantae; phylum Streptophyta; class Magnoliopsida; order Santalales; family Viscaceae; genus Viscum; species Viscum album. The sequence goes on along the minus strand of OY728121.1, from coordinate 1,396,317,455 downwards.
CGGGACATTCTCAGAGCGGACAGCTGGACCTGAGGAGCTGTGGAGGCTATCTGTACTCACCCTTCAGGTGGGAATTTCATTGGACAGCTCGACGTTGCGGCTTTACTTTCAGTTGTTGTTTTCCCTTTTCAGTTGTACTTTACTTTCAGTTTGGGTTTGTATTCTGGCCCACTTACCTTTCTGCACTTACTTTGTATCAGCTTTTACTCAGTGTTTACTTCTACTGCTTGCTTTCTCTATGGTGTTTGTTTACTTTACAAAGGCAATGCCTTCCCTTTTTACTGGGATTTACGCCTTGGTGCTAGTCGCCATCCCCTTGCCTAGGGAAGGCGGGCTTGGGGTAGTCACAGCACGGGCCCCAAGGACGGGTTGTGACAAATTGGTTTCAGAGTATTTCGGTTCTACCGCAGAACTTTGGACTCTGATATTTTTTCTAAGTGAAGCAATAGTGTTAAGCGTATTGAGTGTGGTTATCAGTCCAGGGATTCCAGTGTTGGTGCGGCGGCCGACGTATCCGTACACCAGGACCCTGACTTCTGATTTCCAACTTAACGCACGAAAACATTGATTGCATGTGTGTTTCAAGTTTTCTTTGTGATTACTTTATGTCAACTCACCAGGTATACTGTTTGACCATGACGCACCTGTTTCTTTTCAGGATGGCCCCACGATGGCAGCCAGCTAGGGTTCCGAGAGTTGTGCGTGACGACAGCCCACCGAGCGACGAGGCCTCGGTACAGGGCCCTTTGATAACTGAGGCACTGGTGGTACCTCTACCCGCCGAGCCACCGATGCTTCCAGCCCTAGCCACTGACGATGCATGTCACCTATGTGCACTGCACGAGTTTCAGCGCCAGCGACCACCTAGGTTCCGCGGGGAGACGGACCCCCAAGCCGCCAAGGATTGGCTGGAGGCAGTGGTGCGAGTTTTCAGGTTAGTGAGGACACCAGCAGACCTCATGGTGATCCTCGCAGCGAGCCTACTGCACGCGGCAGCAGGCAGATAGTGGATCTTGATGCTCCAGGTGCACGATGAGGCATCACTTCTCTAGACGGACTTTGAGAGCCTCTTTCTCTTAGAGTTCGTCCCAACCACCCTCTGTGCGGTGCGCATCCAGGAGCTTCTATAGCTGTGGCGGGGCAGCTTGTCGGTCACCCAGTACTCGGCGAGATTTACCGATCTCTCGCGCTACTCGACAGACATGGTACGGGACCCATTCTTCTGGGCCCGGACCTTTGAGTAGGGATTGAGGCATGAGATCAGGGCATCGCTGATCTCCCTCAGCATTCCGACCCAGGCAGGAGTACTGGAGCGAGCCCTTTTGATCGAGATCTTTCTTGCTGAGCCTTCTTCAGTAGCGAGACCTACTGCGGGGCGGCACGTAGCAGAGTCTTCTGCAGCAGGCAGTCGACGGATGACTCATGGGTCTAGGCAGACCAGACCCTCAGGCAGACGACCTCAGGACACTAGCTCAGCAGTGCGGGGCACACAATGCGGATCCAGTCTTTCGAGAGGTAGGCAGTGCTACACATGCGGCGGGCAGGGCCACATGGCTCGTGACTGCCCGACCCACCGTGCCGAGGAGCAGCATACGGTTGAGGAGCCACCTAGGCAGAGGCAGAGGGTCGACCGTGGCGGTCCGCAGGGAGCAGGCGGACGAGGCAGAGGAGCTGTCCGAGCAGCAGGTGGTGGGAGACACTTTGAGGCTCTACCACCACCACCACCAGGAGGTCCACCCCGACCACAGGGAGTTGGCGGGCAGAGACAGGCACAGCTCCAGGCAGCGGAGGCCTATGACCACGGCACGCCCGAGATGATTCTAGGTACTATCTGTGTCTATTCCACCCTTGCTGGAGTTCTTATAGACACAGAAGTGAGTCACTCTTTCATAGCCGATGCCCTTGTTTGGAGCTCGGAGATTCCAATAGAGTCGTTGGCTCGATCCTTACAGCTAGAGACTCCTACGGGAGAAGACTCGACGATTACGCACTGGTGCCGGTAGGGTGAGCTTACTCTAGGAGGCAAGAGCTTCGGCTGGGATCTTCTTGTAGCGGCTTCGAGGCCTTACGACGTCATCTTGGGCATGGATTTGTTATCTACAGTCCATGCTTAGATCGACTGTATTAGGTGAAAGGTGCGATGTGTACGCACCGACAGGAGAAGGTTCACCTTCACCAGCGAGAAGGGAGCCTTCGCAGCACAGGATGGACTTCCACAGAGGAGAGGACAGCCCATCACTCATCAGTTGGCTAGCCTCATCCTAGGATCAGTTGACGTGCAGAGTCCTAGTTTTCCTACAGTGGTGGATCAGTATGCGGACGTCTTCCCCGACGACATTCCAGGACTACCTCCTCACAGAGAGGTAGACTTTTATATTGATATGTACCCCGGGACAGCCCCGATATCCACTCCAGCATATCGGATGGCCCCCGCTGAGCTTCGAGAGCTACGAGTATAGTTAGAGGACTTGCAGGGCAAGGGATTCATCTGACCCAGTGTTTCACCCTGGGCTTCCCCGATATTGTTCGCCAAGAAGGCGGACGGGAGCTTGCGACTTTGTGTCGACTATCATCGCCTGAACCAGGTGACAGTAAGTAATAAGTATCTGCTACCGAGGATTGATGACCTCTTCGATTAGCTCAAGGGAGCACAGTGGTTCTCAAAGATAGACCTCAGGTCAGGCTATCATCAGCTCAAAGTTCGGGACAAGGACGTACAGAAGACGACCTGCAGATGTCGGTATGGACACTATGAGTTCTTGGTTATGCCTTTCGGTGTGACCAACGCTCTGGAAGTGTTCATGGGCCTCATGAACAGGATCTTTCAGCCATACCTCGATCGATTTGTCGTGGTCTTCATCGACGACATTTTGATATACTCGACAACTGAGGAGGAGCACGCCTACCACTTGCGGGTTGTACTAGACACACTCCGAGAGCACCAGCTTTATGGAAAGCTCTCAAAGTGTCAGTTATGGATACGTGAGGTCCACTTCTTGGGACACATCATCTCTAAGGTGGTATTTTCAGTGGATCCGGCGAAAATCAAGGCAGTGCTAGCTTGGGAGCCACCCAGGAGCGTGACAGAGGTGCGGAGTTTCTTGGGACTAGCTGGATACTATCGGAGATTTGTGCCAGACTTATCCATAGTTGCAGCACCACTCTCAGCTTTGACGAAGAAGGGGAAACCCTTTGTGTGGTCAGACAGATGTCAACAGAGCTTCTAGGAGCTGAGACAGAGATTGAACAGCGCCCCTATCTTGAGGTTACTGGATGAGGGAGTAGCGTATGTAGTCTACTGCGATGCATCAGGGACCGGACTCGGATGTGTCTTGATGTAGAAGAGGGCGGTGATCGCCTATGGATCATGTCAGTTGAGGCTGCATGAGCAGAACTACGCTACCTATGACCTGGAGTTAGCAGCAGTGGTCTTCGCTCTGAAGACATGGCGACACTACCTGATGGGTGAGCGCTTTACAGTCTTTTCTGACCATCAGAGTCTCAGGTACATCTTCTCTCAGAAGGACCTGAACCTGAGACAGCGGCGATGGCTCGAGTTCCTCTAGGACTATAACTTTGAGATAGTCTATACTCCTAGGAAGGGGAACGTAGTAGATGATGCTCTCAGCAGTAGAACGGGCATTCAGCTACTTGAGGAGGCGACAGAGGAGCTAGCCACTTTGCAGATATCCTTCGTGGATAGAGATGAGGCAGCCTTCCTTCAGTCTCTCACAGTCACCCCTCCACTACTGCAGCGGGTCGGAGAGGCACAACATGGGGACGCTGACTGTGAGACGCGGCATGCACAGATATCCTCAGGAGAGGCACCTGATGGTTTCTCCTTTGGAGCAGAGCACGACTTCCTTTTCAGAGGACATCCCTTGGTACCAGTTGCTTTACGAAAGGAGGTGCTGATAGAGTTTGACACTTCTCCTTTGGCGGTACATCCTGGAGTGGAGAAGATGTACCAGGATCTCAGATGACAGCACTGGTGGCCGGGCATGAAGAAGGTTGTGGCAGAGTTTGTTTCTTGATGTCTCACCTGTCAGCAGGTGAAGGCAGAGCATCAGGTACCAGCAGGCTTGGTACAACCCTTGGAGGTCCCGGAGTGGAAGTGGTACGGGATATCTATGGACTTCATGACTGGACTTCCACGCACTTCCAGAGGTCACGACTCCATTTGGGTGATTGTCGACCGACTCACCAAGTCGGCTCACTTCTTACCCATCATAGAGCAGGGCTCAGTGGAGAGATGGGGACGTCTCTACGTTCAGGAGATTGTACGGCTTCACGGTGTGCCATTATCTATCGTCTCTGATCGGGATGCTCGATTTACTTCCCGGCTTTGGAAGGGGTTGTAGGAGGCATTCGGGACGCAACTACGTCTGAGCACCGCCTTTCACCCTCAGACAGATGGTCAGACAGAGAGGACCATACAGACTCTCGAGAACATGCTCAGCACATGTGTCCTCGACTTTGTTCGCAGCTGGGAGGACCACCTACCCTTGGTGGAGTTTGCATAAAACAACAGCTACCACTCCACCATCATGATGGCACCATATGAGGCGTTGTACAGCCGACCTTGCAGATCTCCTTTGTGCTGGACAGACCCTAGGGAGTCAGCACTTGTGGGACTGGAGATGGTCCAGGCCACGACAGAGAATGTCCAGGTCATCCAGGAGCGGATGAGGACATCTCAGAGCCGGCAGAAGTCTTATGCTTATAGGAGGTGGAGGCCACTAGAGTTCGAGGATGGCGACCACATCTTCTTGCGTGTCTCACCTCGACGTGGATTACGGAGATTTGGACGATGCGGCAAGTTGTCTCCATGCTTCATCGGACCATTCCAGGTCCTCAGCAGGATTGGCGAGGTGGCTTATCGCCTGGCTCTACCACCTCAGTTGCACCGGATGCACGACGTATTCCACGTATCTCAGATGAGGAGATACGTGCACGACCCGTCGCATATCATTGACCATGGGGAGCTGGACATTGATGATGGGGTGACTTTTGCATAGATTCCGGTGGAGATCGAGGATCGACAGGAGTAGGTCCTACATGGATGGTCGATTCCTCTAGTGTGCATCAGATGGCAGCACGGGAACCTCCAGGAGAGCACTTGGGAGTGGTAGGCTCAGATGCATGCTCAGTACCCACTTTTGTTCCCCTAGTTTTGATGTATCTTTACGGGGACGTAAATCCCTGAGGTGGTAGTGATGTAAAGACCCGTAAAATTCAAGTAAATTTTTTTCTTAATTTTCTTGGGATTTTTACAAGAACGTAGTTTCTGACGACACCTGATTCTGAGGCCCGGTGTGGCCGGAATCATTTTTTGAAGTTTAGCTCGGGTACGTTCAGTGAACGAACGAGCGGGGTTTTCTAACTTTTGAACCGGTGCTCGGAATCGAATTCTGAGGGCACCGATGGAATCGCAGCACCGGTATTTGCTTAGAAACGCCTTTTCTGGAGTTGCGTTTTCTCAGGTGTGGTTTTTAATTTTTGAGGTTAAGTTAAGAAATAAAATAAAGTGGTGCGACAACTTTATTTTATTTCACTTAAAGCCACTTAAGCAAAGTTAAGAAGATTGGGTGGAACCCAAAATATCCTACCCACTTGGTAGGATATTTGTGAGGTGGGCCCGCACGAGCCCCACCGTTTCTTCCCTCCTAAGTAACGCACCTGCAACCCCCCTTTTAATGAAAGTCAAACCTTACGTTTTTCTGGTTAAGAAACGCCCCATTAAATTGGGAGGTTAAATCGTTACAATTAATTCTTTGAATTAATTGTTCATTTCTTATCTTTTGATTTTCAAATTCTTAAGTTGATAATAAAATAAGAAGAGGACTTATTTTATTATTGTTGGGGGTTTTTGTTGTGTTAAACCTTTGGGATAACAAAGAGAGGATTCTTCATTCTTCGACGAAGAATGCGAAGAACGCTCTACTACCAACGAAGAACGCGAAGAATGCTCTACCACCAACGAAGAACGCCAACCTCCGACGGTGAGAGATGCCTTTCTCGGAGATCACCCAACGCCAACGGCGAACCTCTTCTTCCGCGGCGATCCTCTTCTTCCACGGCGAACCTCTTCTTCCGCGACGATCTTCTTCTTCCGCGATGAACGCTCGTTCGACGACAGCGTTGAGGTAGGGGTTTTATGCATTTCTATTTTGTGTCTTTCTTCCGTTATTTTTCCCCTTTCAATTGAACCGCCTGTTATCGTATTAACGGGAGGAGGTCGGACCGCACGAACACGGCCGACACTCCTCCCTTTTTGGTTGTGGATTTTTGATGCGGCGAACAAGGCAACGCGGTGCCAAAGCACCGCGTGGAAATTGTAAAAGGGAGAGCGGAGAAACGCGACCCCGCCGCACCACACCGTGGGAAGCAACAAATCCGTGGCGCCGTCGCGCCGTACCGTAGAAGATGAATAAAGGACACGGCACCATCGCGTCGCACCGGAGGACCTCAGAAGCACTGCGGCTGGAGCGGGGTTGCGGCGGAGTGGCGGGCACCGTCGCGCCGCGCCGGACGGATGAAGGTCGCGGCCGGTTCCGGGCCGCGGCGGAGCAGGGGAACCGGCGGCCGGTTCCGGGCCACCGGCATCGGAGCGAGGGGATCGGCCCCTGCCAGTCCCGTGATGGTGGCAGCCGGCCGGCCAACCAGGCCGGCCGGTTCGAGGAGAGCGCCGGGGGTCGTAACCTCCGCCCGGCTAGCTGAGTGGCCCCATTAAAGGGGTCGCGGTTTACTTCACGCGGGTGCAGCGCCCCCCGCCCCGAAACGGTTCGGCTGAACCCCTGGCGGCGCGCCGCAAGCCGGGCGGCTGCCCTAGCCAGTCCGCCGAACCGGACCGCCAGGCTGGGCCATGCCCAGCCGGGCCGGGCCGTGCCCAAGCAGGCTGGACCCGGTTTGGGTCGACCCGGTTTGGGCCGACCCTGGGGGTATTAGGCCGGGTCGGACCGGGTCGGACCGGGCCCGAACCCCCTGTTACCGAACCATTTTCGGTCTGTTTCCCATAACTTGATCTACGGGACTCCGATCGACGCATCATCAGTTGCGATGCGATCCTTGGATCGAGATGGTCGTTTCGGTATATCACACTCAAGGTTTCTGAATACTTTGGGTTCATCCGAGTTGGTTCGTACATGAAACCAACCGGGCCCTCGGAGTGGAAACGCTCATAACTTAAGCTCCGGACGTCCGATTGACGTGCCGTTGACTTTGATGGATTCATCTAAGTGAGACGGATCTTTTGGCTTACTCTGCTCGAGGTTTGGACGTAGTTGCAGAATGGTCGGGTTGTTTTTGCCTTAAAACCCAACGGGCCCCTGGAACGAAAAAGCCAATAACTCTCAGACCGGGCGTCCGATTGACGTGTCGTCTGCGACGTTGAGTTCCTGTTGACGATACGGAACTTTTGGATACATTAAAAATGGATTATGTGTCAGTTGATGTATCATCCTCTCATCTCATGGAGCGGACCCTCCCGAACGAGCTTGCTATGTGCGGGAACCCTAGAGCTGGCTGCGACTGCGACGACGACGACGACTGTACAGAGATCCTCAGTGGATTCGAAAATGACGACTGTACAGAGATCCTCAGTGGATTAGATGACGACGACTACAGCACTCAGTGATCCTACGTGGATCAGTGCTACTGATCCTGTGTGGGTCTGATCCTATGTGGGTCAGCGCTCAGCGGTCCTGTGTGGGTCAGCGCCTACAGATCATGTGTGGCTCTGATCCTGTGTGGGTCTTTGCGGGGGTTAGTTACCTATCGATCCTGTGTGGGTCCAATCCTGTGTGGGTCAGCGCTCAGCGGTCCTGTGTGGGCCAGCTCCTACAGATCCTGTGTGGGTCCGATCCTGTGTGGGTCTTTATGGGGGTTAGTTACCTATCGATCCTTTGTGGGTCAGATCCTTTGTGGGTCATTGCGGGGGTTAGTTACCTATCGATCCTTTGTGGATAAGATCCTTTGTGGGTCATTGCGGGGGTTAGTACCTATCTATCCTTTGTGGGTCCGACGACTTAGATGAATCAGTGGCTATATCTGATCATCTCTATAGTCATACAAAGAAGTATACCTGTGTGAGCTGAATCCTGTTTTACTTTCCTATGTGGATTGTGTTGTGCTATCCTGTGTGGATTTATGTTCTGCTTTCCTGTGTGGACTGGTTTGTACATAGGCTCTGAAGTTGGAGCATACTGGAATTGATGACTTAGGTATATGTGTGGGCATATACCTAAGCAGTGTCGAATGTTACTTCGTGATTGTATCTTTCCTTTGTGGATTATCCTTTGTGGATTCTGGGAGACCTTCAGGGGTCTCGGGGTCCCTACTGAGTAGCTTATACTCACCCCTTCATGGGCTATGCCCGCACTACGTTGTGTTGGTTGCAGACGACGGACAGTGCTGATCGTGGTTGAGGCTTGAGGAGCAGAACAGTACCTGGAGGTGGACCACTGGGTGGGACGTTCTCGGAGCGGACGACTGGACCTGAGGAGCTGTGGAGGTTGTCTGTACTCACCCTTCAGGTGGGAATTCCAGTGGACATCTCGACGTTGCGGCTTTACTTTCAGTTGTTGTTTTCCCTTTCCAGTTGTACTTTACTTTCAGTTTGGGTTTGTATTCTGGCCCACTTACCTTTCCGCACTTACTTTGTATCACCTTTTACTTAGTGTTTACTTCTACTTCTTGCTTGCTCTGTGGTGTTTGTTTACTTTACAAAGGCAATGTCTTCCCTTTTTACCAGGATTTACGCCTTGGTGCTAGTCGCCAGCCCCTGGCCTATGGAAGGCGGGTTTGGGGTAGTCATGGCACGGGCCCTAAGGACGGGTCGTGACATATAATAATATATTTAAATAATAAATATATTTATTATATTTATAATTATATATATATATATTAATAAATATATATAATTATATGAATATATATAATTATATTGTCACACCTTGACCTTGACTTTTTAATTATTATTTTTAATTGTTCTTGATTTTTTTAATTATTAAATTATATTTAGCCTCATTTTTTAGTTTCTGGTTGGATCGGGTTTTATTTTTTATTTTTTGGGTTTTTCAGCATGGGCACGTGGTTGACGCATGGTTAGTAGAAAGCATGATCAAACTATGTGGGTGTGTCTATAGTTTTTATCATAGCCGATTGCATGGTTGGCGCATGGTTTTCTTAACCATGCGCCCTGCCCGTTTGAGGTGTCCAGAGGTCCAAAGAGGGTCGCACGGTTTGACCAATTGTGCAGCCAAATCGTGCGAGCTGGGAAAAAATATTATATTATTATTATTATTTTATTTTTTATTATTATTATTATACCCTCCCCATCCATCTTCCCACTCGCGCGACCCCCCCTCCCCTTCATGTGCGACGTGCACCCCACAGTCGAAGCCCCTCCCTTCGCACACCTCCCTCCACTAATCCTCCATGGTTTTCAGCCATTGTTGCCTTCAATTCTTGGTGTGCATCATTTTAAGGTCTCCCCTTTTTTCCTCTTAGGTTTCTTATTTATTTTTTTCTCCCTCTTACGATGTGCGTGACCTAGCTAAACCCTATCCCAATTTGGGTATTCTATTTGTTGATTCTTGGTTCTTGGGGTTCTTGGGGCTCGGTTAAGGTCGGTTCTAGTCACAACCATTGAAGGTAGTGGGTTTGCTATCAGTTTAAAGTAAGGTTTCTCCTGTTTTTATTCTTTGGCCGAATTTTCATTACGGATTTTGTGATTTTTGGGCTCCTTATATTTTTATAGTGCATCCTGGACCTCCTTGAGGTGGTTTTGAGCCACCATTGTTGAATGTGACTTTCACATGTATACCTAGTTAAACACACAGACACATATACACATACACACACAAAAATATATATATCCTCCTTATACATATTCCATCATGGCGAGGGGAATATGTACATTGAGTCAAAGGGTGCATTTATATATGTGAAGGTGTATATACGTGTAAGTGTGAGGTGGTTGTCACCAAAGAGTAGCATGTTTTGAGGTAGGTTCCCTATGTCCAAGCCTTTAATTTTAAATCTATGGTTGCTTTATGTTTTTAAAATGTGTTTTCCTTATTAAATGAAATGTATATGCTATGTAAATGGATACTAGTTTTTGCAAATTGGCTATTCACTAACTCCTATGATTTCCCTAAGCTTTAAACATGGATTTCCATTATTTTAGCATGTTTTAAAGCCTATTTCTAAATATGTGGTGCCTTAATTGTTCAATTGGTCTTATCAATGGTTTTGGAACTCAAAATATTCATCAATTAGTGTTTTATAAATTGAAATTCTTCCGTTTAAAATGATGAGGCCCGATTGGCACTTTGAAAATGTTTTATGGAAGTGGAAAACCCATCTTGAGACATGCCCCTTGATTTAGAAATATGATGTATATGTTAAATGTGTGCTTTTTTATATGTGACTAGTGAAAAGTCTTGTTCTTTGTTGTGTGACTTGGGAATGTATTGCACTTGAGATGGGATACCGAGGGTGAGAAGGTGGATGGACTTTTGTGTAAAGAATGTGTTGCGTGTGCATATGCTAGATTGATAAAAACTCACCTCTATTTTAATTATCAGGGGAAGACTTAAGTATTTAGGTGGGAGCCTTAGGTACACATGCTGCACTAGTTGAGATTATGAACAAGCTAGTGACCCTTAGTAGATAACCTGACTGTTTTTTGGATGTTCCCCTCAGTCAAGCCAGTGAGGGGGTTGTCGAGTGTTAGGGCAGTGTTTGATGATATTCGTTGTTGGTAGAGATTTATTTTGTGAAATGTATTATATCTTTTTTCCTAGTAAATATCTACCAACACCCTAGATCCCATGACACTGGTTAACACGTACGCTACTTTCCTCTATTTTATAGTATTTTTATAAAGTGACACCCTTTCTTTGCATTCCATGTTAAAATTATTATTTTAGCACTGGTCATCTTTAAAGGAATTTATTGAAATAATTTTTCATGCTTGGAAACTATTTTGTAAAATTTAATGGAAATTGATTTTTCTTAAAAATGGAAACTTGTTACTTGTTTTTGAAAAGAATGGGAAACCTTATTTTTATATGTTGTAGTTTCAAAATATCATGACTTGGATTTCACTTTAAAGTTAAGGCATAGCGCATAGTTTATATTTTTGCATCCCTATTGGGCATTACAATGATCATTCCTGTACTCATTATTATTTTAAGTTTTAGTTTCCACCTAACTCAGATTCTCTCATGGAGTAAGTGTGGTTCTATGAGGTCACATGGAGGTATATGTGGTAGTTCTTTATTTCTTTTTCACTGATAGTGTTTACCCCATTGTTTGGTTTTTTGTTCATCTATTTGTTTATTTATCTATCATTTATGGGCTAAATCCTACCCAACTAAGTTTTTTTATGTCTGACACTAGTTTTCAGCTCGGGAGGATTGGGAATGCCTCTCAATCCTTATCATGGGATAGCTTCGGTTAGCAGTTTAGGGTTGACCCGGGTTGTTTTGTGACATATATAAATATATATAATTATATAAATATATATAATTATATAAATATATATAATTATATAAATATACTTATAATTATATAAAAATATTTATTTATAATTATAATTATAAATATATATACTTTTAAATATTTATTTACAGTTATATACATTTATATTTATTTATAATTATATATATAAATTTTGTAATTATATTAATTGTATTTTTAAATTAGGAATTTATCAACGCTTTGTTAGTGCTGGTAAAAATTACTTTTATCAACATTAGAATTTTAGTGTTGATAAAGATTCACTACTAAAAATCCCACTTTTACCAACACTTATATCCCAACTGTTTATCTAAACCATTGGGAATGGCTATGTATACCAACGGTTTTCACAAACCATTGGTATAGAAGATTTTATAGAATATTTTACCAACTGTTTTGAAAAACTGTTGGTAAAGGCCTTATCCATATCACTTTTTACCAATGGTTTAAGTAAACCATTGGTAAAACATACATTCCCAACGGTTTTTAAAAACCGTTGGGAAAGATTTACCCTAAATACAGATCGGGCATCCAGTACCCCCTCCGCTCGATTGCAGTTATGTTCCGCTCGATTGGTGCCCTAAATACAATCTTCCTCCTGCCAAACTTATTCCACATATCGATCCATCTTCAATAAAGGAATTCATTTCTTCTATACATCAAATTTTTAAGTGATTCCTTGGTTTTTTTGTTCTGCAACTGTGTTTTTGTTTTCATTTTTGATTTGGATGAAAGGGGATATTTGTGGTCATTAATCATGGTTGTGTTCAGTCATTTAGGATGTAAGATAGTATGAATTAATTTTACTTGATATATCCAATATTTTTATTGATTTATGTTCAATTTTATTATCTTTGACAAGTGATGTTGTTTAATAAGTTGTTATTAATGGTTTTAATAATGACGATATGGTATAAGGGTTCACATGGTGTGTATAATGGTTGACATGGTGTCTACAATAATCTAGTGTCCGGGGAATGTACATGAAAATGTACACATAGTACATGACTTGGATAGCCATGTAAATATACATGGCCAATCTGTAATGACCTGAAATTTTGAATAAATATTGTTTCCTAAATTTTGTGTGTTATTTTATTTCATACTTAACAAAACTTTTTTATTTAATAAAATGAGTATAATTAAAATGAGACTGTTGGGTTTTGACTATTATATGACTGTTAGTCAATATGACCTTTGGAAACTAAATGTTGCGATTATTGTCTCTAAATACAAGTGATCTTGGCTAATTAATATAGAAAGAAGATTCGATGGCCTCATCCAGTAGTCTTGGACCGATCAAAGCCCATCTAACAGAACTTGGGAAGGAGGTAGCACCACTGGGCTTTGCTCTAGACCAAACCCAAGCTGAACTTCATCGTGTGAAGCTAGAACGGAATCGCCTTCGCGAGAAGTTCAAACTGATAGAAATTACTACTCGTGTGATGTTGGTTGAGCCGCCCTCAGATTCTCTCACCATAGCACACCTTACACTTAGGTCCTATGATGGGGTTATAAGGGGATATGTAAGGAGACCATAATCCTTTGTTATAAATAAAATTGTGATTTCTTCTTATGATGAAGTTTTTGAATTTTCAAATGTCTGTATAAATATAGTATGCTTATTTTTGATGAATTTTAGAGAAGATTTTTTTTAAAAAAAATGTGTATGTAAACCTTAAATAATTAAAAATGTGCAATGATTTTCAAAAAATGGTCTTCTAAAATTATGTTCAGTACGAAATTTAGAGTCTAATAAGATCAACTTAATTTTTGATGAATAGTAAATTGTGAATAGTGATTTTATGCTTAGGATTAGTAATGTGACCAAATGGATTATTAATCTCACTTAAAGAAAGTATTAATATAATCTAGGCACCTTGATTAAGTAATGTGATTCAATAAAATAGGTAAATAACTGTTTCAGAAATTATCAGTCAAGTATTAGTTTTTTCGGGTGAATAGTGTTTTTTAATTAAAAATTAAATTAAAAATATTTAGAAAATTATTTTTATAAAATGGATTTCATTTTTGAACTCAGAGCATCTATATTACGTTAAGGTAATTTTTGGGGATTTTTCTGAAAAAAATGAATTTTCGGTGAATAGTATATTTATTTAAAAATTAAATTAAAAATATTTAGAAAATTAGTTTAATAAAATGGAGTTCATTTTTGAAATCAGAGCATCGATATTTGGTTAAGGTGAAATTTTGGAATTTTTCTGAGAAAGTTGAATTTTCGATGAATAGTGAAAATACAGTTTTTAAGTTACGGGTGTTTAATGACATCATTAAATGATGTATTAAGTATGTAATCAATATGGTCGACTTATGAATAGTAAGATAAGGTATGAGGTTTCCCAAGTGGGCAATACCATGGGCAAATACCATGGGCAAGCCCATGGTTTTGCCAATACCACCAATGAGGTGTCCCTTGGCCATTAATGTCTTGTCCCCTCACTTTCCCTATAAATACCCACACTTTCCTCCTTTATTTTTCACTCCCAACTCTCACCCAACTAATCTTTGGTCTCATTAACTCCCAAGGAGTCCTCCCAAGGTTCCCCCAAGCCCTCAAGGTCCCAACCTTCGACTTTTAAGAGTTACGCTTTAAGGTAAGAGATCCTACCTCCCTCTTTCTTTCCGAGTACTCTCTTTTATGTCATTTATTTTATGCTCCATGTTCTTATGTTGGAGTATGTTATTTTATATTCCTCATACTATCCTGTTCATGTTCATATGATGAGATACCCTCTATTTCTCTCATCATTTCATTTTAATAATGTTAAAGTGGCGCCATTAGGCTGCCGAATTTTTAAGGGATTCTTTCACCCTTCTCGTTTTCAAGATCTATTTTCATGTCAAGTCTTTCATATTCCTTTTTATTATGTTGGGGTATGATCTCTAAATATATAATACTGATATTTTATTTTCATATGATAAGATAACCTATTTTATCTCTTCAATTCATTATTTTGAAGTTTTAAGTGGCGTTGTTAGGCTGCCGAATTTTTAAGGGATTCTTTCACCCTTCTCGTTTTCAAGTTCTATTTTCATGTCAAGTATTTCAAGTTTCTTTTTATTTTTTTTTTGGGTATTATCTCTATATATATTATACTGATCTTTTATGTTCATATGATGAGAGACCCTATTTGATCTCTTCAATTCATTTTTTTCGAAGTTTTAAGTGACGTCGTTAGGCTGTCGAATTTTCATAAGAGAAATCTTATTTTTGTCTTCCTTTCAAGTTCTTCGTTTCATATGGTATATCATTAAAATTTAATTACCATGTTATTAAATCATTTATATTTTGTTCCCCTACTGTTTTATGTATCATTTATGAGTGGGTTACCCATGTCCCCTCTCTTTTCAATGTTTTCTAAAACCCTGTATCATAGTCGTTATGCTGCAGAATTTTCATCTCAAAATGTCTCTCTCTTTTTCTAAAATTATTTTATTTTATTAAGTGAATACTCAAAGATATTTATTCTACAGGGGTATTCACATATATATAAAATTTTCTATTTTAATTCTAGGATTTACATACATGATACCCACTTTCCTTTTTCCGTGGGTTTAAAGTGACATAAAGATCACGTCTTTAAAGAAGTTTTTAAAATGTGATGACTATGAAATGAAACCCATTTCTTTTATGCTATATGGGTTGTTTATGAAATTTTTGATGATGATATATGTGGATCACATGATAATAAAGGAAAATTTAAGGGTGAGACCTAATAGCACTCCAATGCATTGGGTAAAAACTTAATCTCTAGAGATGACCATTTTTAACGACGCCTTGGTGAATAACCTTGGTAATTTTTAATGACACCTTGGGGATGGACCTTGGTGAAACGGAAATTATTTTCTATGTTAAATTTTGTAGCCACATCTTCAAGTTATGAAATACTTTATTTTTATTATGATATGCCTCGTGATTTCTTTTTCATGCCTTAAAGTTCTTTTTCATGACTTTATTGATGTATCTCAAGCTCACATGTTAAATGTTTCCCTTATTTCCCTTACTGGGCCTTCTGATCACCCTTTCTTTTGATGTATGTCCCCAGGTTATGAGATGTAGTAATTAACCTAGGATGAACATAAGGAGAATCTTTTCAAGTGTTTAAGAAAAATGTTTTATGTTTTCATGTTTTGAGTTCCGGGTTTCCAAGACACTAAACCTTAAAGATCCTCGGTTTTGTATAATGTAATGAAAGTTTATGTGTTAAAAAGGTGGGATGTCATAGTTGGTATCAAAGGATGGTTTAGTTATTTTTGGAAATTGGGATATGAAAACTTTAGGAAGAAACCTATAGAAAAGTTTAAATATAGGAAATCTTCCTGGTATTTTGGTGAGTATTGAGTAAGTGGTTTATCAAGAAAATACATCCCTGTCTGGATATGAGCAGGTAGAGGTGGCTTTGGCACAGATGTACATAGGGGTAAAACCCGAAAACACCGCTTTGAGCTAGACTTGAATGGGAACTGGTACACGACAATGGGCCTTTGCTGCACTCTTGGTTACGACACTCCCGGGGGATATGCTTTGGTAAATTCATAAGCTTAGTATGAACCATTTTTAAAGAAACAAAGATAAAGTAAAATAGAGATTCACATAAGAATATATGATCATGGATAACATAGATTGGAACCTAGGGGATCACAAGTTAGGGTATACTTTCCTTCTACAATTTTATCCTTCTATGCTTAAAGTTTCCTTTTAATGATTATTGGCTAAGTATTTAAGCCCCTAATTATACTTTCTTTTCGTAGTTAATGGTGGTAAATGGAAGAACATGTCCCAACAACCAATGTGATAAAAAAAATGTGACGATTGCCCTATTAATGTGACAGAGATGACGAGAGATCAAGTTGAACATATTGTGATTATGCCAAACCAGCTATCAAAAATCACAATTAATAATTGGTACCTAGTTGAATGCCCAAATTCATCAAGGAAGAAGAAGACAAAGTCTCAAGGATGTTCATCTGATAAAGTCAATAAGAGAAGGAAGACCCAATTTCTTTTTTGAAAAAAGTGTGGGAAGAGGCACCAAGGAGAATGTCACAAAGGAACCAGGAGATGTTTTGAGTGTGGTAAGATAGGGCATAAAGTATCCAATTGCTTTAAAAAAATGGATAATGTGATGAATGGAGATAAGGTTCAATCTAATGTACCTTATTTTATTCAATTTGGTAAATGTGGAGAATTTGGACATTATCCAAGGTAATTCTCTCTTGGAAGGGATGAGAAGCATGACGAGCATCAACAATCTTCAAGGTCAAGGGAACAATGCAAGCCCTATACTGAGATGGATCATGATGAATAAAGTACATGTAACTTCTTCGTAATAATTGTCTATTCCATGTTGTATTTTAGTTTGTGCCCTATGAGAATATATTTAATGTTTTCTAAGAACATCGAGTAACTAATTAAGATGTTTTTATATCATTAAGGAAAAAATTTATTGTTATGTACCACATGTTGATGTTGTGAAGTTTTTCTTCTTTAAAAAAAATATTATTAGGGGATTAAAAGATGATTATTATTTTGGAAGACATTCACTATTTTGGGAACACTATATGATCAAGGTAAATAGATTACTATGGTATTTTCTTTGAGGAGTAAAGGTTGACTTATATTTTGAAGAATAGATGAATTTAAGGCAAACTTATGGTAATGATTAACCTATCTTGGGGAAAATATGTTTAGGTTAGCTACTTTTTTATAATATGATAAGAGTGGTTGATGTTGTTTGGAGATGAATGATAAAGTTTATCTTGGAAGAATATGTTATCAAATCCTTCTTGTATTTGGGTTTCAATCTTATTTTGGTTTATTTTGAGGAATTTTAAGGACAGTTATTTATGAAATGGTCTATGATGAACTTTGGGTAGTACTGTGGAAATTTTAAGATTTAAAGTAGTTTCCCTTCCTATGGGGTTATTTCTTTTTGTAGAGTTGTTTTATCTTACCCTTTCTGTTTTTGGGATAAATGTTTAAAGATAGATAGTTATTATTTTTTGGATTACGTGATTCTCTAGAAGATGATTCTTGTGCTTTGATGAGACCATGTAGTTTTGAATGCTCTTTGTTTGGAGAAAATATTAGTCTTGGAAGAAACTTATTAAGGGATGAAACTCTACTTGAAGGTAAATATATTTCCCTGTGTTCTTATTCTATGTAGTAAATGAATTCCTCAAAATTATTAAAAGGAATGTAAAAAAAAAATGTTGTTGGTTTAAATTTCCTACTGGGTAATCAAAGACCATTTACACACATCATAAGTTTGTGATTTTCTTGTGGTTAACTTTCTCCTAATCATGTTTTCTATCACTCTCCCTCAGAACTTGACCCTTTTTTTCTTCCATATCCATGTTTTCCTACATGGATTCCTAGTATTGGTTAACTCGGGTGACCTTTGTACTTCCTTTTCTTTATTTTAAAGTAATAGTTTTACTAAATCTTTTTCTGATGTGGGACTTTCAATGAAATTTCCAAGCCCAATTTTAAAAATTGCGAGGACGCAATTTCTTAAGGGGGGAAGATTGTAACGACCCGAAATTTTGAATAAATCTTGTTTCTTAAATTTCATGTGTTATTTTATTTCATACTTAACAAAACTTTTTTATTTAATAAAATGAGTATAATTAAAATGAGACTGTTGGGTTTTGACTATTATATAATCGTTAGTCAGTATGACCTTTGGAAACTAAATGTTGCGATTATTGTCTCTAAATACAAGTGATCTTGGTTAATTAATATAGAAAGAAGATTTGATGACCTCATCCAGTAGTCTTGAACCGATTGAAGCCCGTCTAATAGAACTTGGGAAGGAGGTAGCACCACTGGGCTTTACTC
This sequence comes from Viscum album, assembly GCA_963277665.1. Lineage (NCBI taxonomy): Eukaryota > Viridiplantae > Streptophyta > Magnoliopsida > Santalales > Viscaceae > Viscum > Viscum album. Next base: position 1,396,299,067 of record OY728121.1, on the reverse strand, counting down.
TGGACCAAACCCAAGCCGAACTTCATCGTTTGAAGCTAGAACCGAATCGCCTTCATGAGAAGTTCAAACTGATAGAAATTACTACTCGTGCGATGTTGGCCGAACCGCCCTCAGATTCTGTCACTTTATCACACCTTACACTTAGGTCCTATGCTGGGGTTATAAGGGGCTATGTTTGGAGACCATAATCCTTTTTTATAAATAAAATTGTGATTTCTTCTTATGATGAAGTTTGTGAATTTTCAAATGTCTGTATAAATATATTATGCTTATTTTTTATGAATTTTAGAGAAAGGATTTTTTTTAAATTTTTATGTAAACCTTAAATAATTAAAATGTGTAATGATTTTCAAAAAATGGTCCTCTACAATTATGTTCAGTACAAAATTTCGAGTCTAATAAGATCAACTTAATTTTTGATGAATAGTAAATTATGAATAGTGATTTTATGCTTAGGATTAGTAATGTGACCAAATGGATTAGTAATATCACTTAAAGAAAGTATTAATATAATCTAGGCACCTTGATTAAGTAATGTGATTCAATAAAATAGGTAAATAACTGTTTCAGAAATTATTAGTCAAGTATTAGTTTTTTCGGGTGAATAGTGTTTTTTAATTAAAAATTAAATTAAAAATATTTAGAAAATTATTTTTGTAAAATGGATTCCATTTTTGAACTCAGGTCATTTATATTATGTTAAGGTAATTTTTGGGGATTTTTCTGAAAAAAAATGAATTTTCAGTGAATAGTGTATTTATTTAAAAAATAAATTAAAAATATTTAGAAAATTATTTTTATAAAATGGAGTTCATTTTTTAAATCATAGCATTGATATTTGGTTACGGTGAAATTTTGGGATTTTTCTGAGAAAGTTGAATTTTCAATGAATAGTGAAAATACAGTTTTTAAGTTACGAGTGTTTAATGACATCATTAAATGATGTATTAAGTATGTAATCAATATTATCGACTTATTAATAGTAATATAAGGTATTAGGTGTCCCAAGTGTCCAATACCATGGGAAAATACCATTGAAAGCCCATGGTTTTTCCAACACCACCAATGAGGTGTCCCTTGGCCATTAATGCCTTGTCCCCTCACTTTCCCTATAAATACCCACCATTTCCTCCTTTAGTTTTCACTCCCAACTCTCCCACAACGAATCTATGGTATCATTACCTCCCAAGGAGTCCTCCCAAGGTTCCCCCAATCCCTCAAGGTCCCAACCTTTGAGTTTTTAGAGTTACGTTTTAAGGTAAGGGATCCTACCTCCCTCTTTCTTTTCGAGTACTCTCTTTTATGTCATTTATTTTATGCTCCATGTTCTTATGTTGGAGGATGTTATTTTATATTAATCCTACTGTCCTGTTCATGTTCATATGATTATATACCCTATCTTTATCTCATCATTTCATTTTAATAATGTTAAAGTGGCGTCGTTAGGCTACCGAATTTTTAAGGGATTCTTTCACCCTTCTCATTTTCAAGATCTATTTTCATGTCAAGACTTTCATGTTCCTTTTTATTATGTTGGGGTATGATCTCTAAATCTATCATACTGATATTTTATGTTCATATGATTATATACCCTATTTGATCTCTTCAATTCAGTATTTTGAAGTGTTAAGTGTCGTTGTTAGGCTGCCGAATTTTTAAGGGATTCTTTCACCCTTCTCGTTTTCAAGTTCTATTTTCATGTAAAGTATTTCAAGTTTCTTTTTATTTTATTTGGGGTATGATCTCTATATATATCATACTTATCTTTTATGTTCATATGATGAGAGACCCTATTTTATCTCTTCAATTCATTTTTTTCAAAGTTTTAAGTGACGTCGTTAGGCTGCCGAATTTTCATAAGAGAAATCTTATTTTTGTCTTCCTTTCAAGTTCTTCGTTACATATGGTATATCATTCAAATTTAATTACCATGTTCTTAAATCCTTTATATTATGTTCCCCTACTATTTTATGTATCAATTATGAGTGGGTGACCCATGTCCCCTCTCTTTTCAATGTTTTCTAAAACCTTGTATCATAGTCGTTATGCTGCAGAATTTTCGTCTCAAAATGCCTCTCTCTTTTTCTTAAATTATTTTATTTTATTAAGTGAATACTCAAAGATCTTTATTCTACAGGGGTATTCACATATATATCAAAATGTTCTATTTTAATTCTGGGATTTACATACATGAGACCTATAACGACCCATACTTTACATACATTGTTAGTACTTAAAAATTGAAGTACACTTATTACAACATATAACAAAACCAAGAAAGGACCGTACAGGTATAGTGTCTTTAGAAACTGGGAAACATAAACAACTGGTTCATAAATCATCTACATTGTCTCCAATTTATTTCATCATATCTAGCGTCCCTTTTGGAATATCCTACTTAAAAACCTTCTTCCTGACCTGGGGAAAGAAAACATACAAAAGGGTGAGCTCAAATGATCAGTAAGGGTAAACAAAAGAAATATCAATCACATCATATTCATAAGAACATAACATTTTGGAAATCTTAACCTGCAAAAGAGATCATAATTTCATAACATGAGATAAATCATAGTAGTGAAATTTAATCCCAATAATCATAACTTAAAACATGAAACTTTGTGGCATACACACATAATCATAGAGAATCATTTCTTAGTAGTCAAGACTCATTGCCAAGACTATCTTAGCAGACAAAGTCCATTTCTGAACCGAGTTCACTCCTCGTTTCAGTCCTGTTTCACTGAACCGGTTTAACTTATCATTCCATCCATGTCTATCTCATGAGATATAAATCTTTACCCAATGCATTGGAGGGAGATATAGGTCCCACCCATCTCATAATTATACCATTCTTATGTGTGCCACAAAATCATAAATCATACATCATTGTATAACCCATGTAATAAAAATGGGATTCTTAAACATCATGACATCATAAAAAAATTCATATAAGATAAAGGAATTCATAAAAATAATTCCATCACAACATAATCAAATCAATGTAATAATAGGGATAGAAACAGAACCCTTTATTATCTTAGATGGAAAATAATTTTGATAAAACACTTGAACTCCATTCTTGAGGAAAATATCCTTTCTACTTCAAAAACACTTTTCCTTTCTTAACATGTCATACAATTCTGAACTAAAAGAAGTTGATTAAAAATAAACTTGAAAACTTGTAAAGGAAGCTTCTTGGAAATAATGTTTTAAAAATCCATTCATGTCGTATATGTTAAAAAACATTCTTCTCGTACTTTTGTCGGAAAAGTCAAAAAGTACCTCGTACGAAAAACGACAAAAGATTCCTTTCATATATTTTACTAAAAACTCACCGAAGGGTAAAATTGGATTTAAACAATTGTAGGTGTATGGAAATAATATTACATATTGAGGAAACATGGATGTGGATGATAAAATACACCCTAGTAAATTCTAAAGTATAAACAATCTCGAATAAAAATGAGATTGTGATATTTCCCTGACCTTAGGTCCGATTTGCTTCGTAAGTGTCTGAACCTCCTTTATAATGATTTAAATAATGTAATTGACTTATTCCAAAATCATACTCATTGTTATGATATCATATATGGTCATATTCTTAGCTTATAATTAGTAATATTTCATTGCTACTTGTTATTCGGGTGTTTATTACTTTTTGTTCTTATGCGTGTTTTGTCGAAGAAATTCTTATTATTCTTTTTAGGTTATAGATACCTCATTTACAGAATGGTATTAGTGTAATATATATCATATTTATTCACTAAATTCATTTATGTAATCATTATGCAATGAAAATCATGTAGAACGAGTCACATCACGTCGTGGAGACGGTATTCCGTACGTACGCACGAGCGATGATATCATTCCCATGATCGTGGAATTGTATTGGAGTGTATGTATACTATTTCAGAATCAATATCACTTTACAATAATCATATATATTCATTCTTTACACTATTATACCCATCCAAGTAAGGTGGTGGTGTAAAATAGATTACACCACGGCGTGGAGACGGTATTCCGTACGTACGCATGCGCGGTGATTTCATTTTCCGTAGGATGGATAGATGGTGAAATAGGGTTTTTTCATACTTATAATAACATATAATTATATTAGTGATACTGATGTTATTAATTCATAATGAAACAACTAAAGAAGAAGAAGTGGAAGAAGAAATAAAGTTAAAAGAATCAGTAACGGACATTACCTCTTCTTTGAAGCGCTTCTTTGAGACCTCCTTTTAGGGCACTAAAATTGGTCTTTGAAGAAGACCAGGACCTCTAGGATGTTTCTAGGGAAGTGGAGAGGAGAAATTGGCAGGTTTTGGCTGAGCTTGAAGGCTCAAAGTGGTGTGAGGAAGAGAGGGAGGAGGTTCCCTTTTATAAGGGAGGAGAGGGGCACCCTTGGAAAAACTAAAGATATTCTTTTATTATAAAGCCATATTCAGTTTTAAATAGCTCAAAATTGATTTATTTCTAAGCTAAGTTGGGTATGGGTCGAAATTCTATCATACAATAGAATTTGGACAGGTTTAGTTTACTATTTTAACCTTATCATTTAGATTTAACTTTAAGTTAGATAATTTTACTTTTACCGTGTCTTTTTGTGTTCTTACACTATAAGGTTAATAAACTTACTATAACAAGACAAAAAAACCCCAAGTTGTTTATTATTAATATATATAACCTTATCTAAGTTATTTGGCCGAACCATAGATTTTTAGGAATAAAATAACAATTAATAATATAATATTTGTTTTAAAAACTATTTTATGTCAATTTTGACACTATTTAGTAATTGATTTTTGTAAAAATCATAACACAATGATTAGTTCGAAAAAAGTTAATTAAATCAATAATAACATGTCATATTAACCGAGAAAATTATTTTAATTCATAAAAAGTCTCAAATTACATTTATTTGGGTATTTATAACATCAATTATGTCAATATTTAATTAATAAGATAATTACTGCATCATCTTTGTGTCATAAATAAATTAAATTATTTAATGTCTAAAAATTACAAATAAAATACCATTATGTATGAAATCTTTTTATCTTTCTAATGAATATTTATAATCTAATTTATCTTATGTATAACCCTATATTAAAATTATTTACTTATTAAACTTTGATTTTAACTATTCTAACCCTTCTTTAAATAAATTAATAATAAATGTCCTAAACTAATCCAAGTGGGCCTAAATGGTCATATTTTATTCCTAAGGTTGTTTTTGGTCGAATTACACTTATCCAATAGAATTAGGACATGTGTTAGGGTAATGATAATATCATTTTTACCCTTAATTACCCTATTTACTTTTAACCGTGGTAAATAAAAGTAAAAAGTTACAATTCACCAAAAATTATTTTCATCTCATTGAACCCCATTTTACTTACTGACATCAACCGTGTCTCTCGTATTTTTGAAATTCCACTCACAAAAGCGGTAAAATTAAGTTTTATGTAAATTTGCAAATTCTCCTAGGAGGTGGGTAAAAGATGATGAAAAGTTCAATAAACTTTTTATATATCTAAAATTATTATAAAATTACTCCAATGAATTACATTGAACTTATATAGGTATTATGTATCAATTTTGACCTAAAATAAATTTAAATAAAATAAATAATTATTTAAATCAAAATTTGATTTTTAATTAGTAACCCAGTGTTTTCACTATTCATCAAAAATTGAAAGTTTCCAGAAAAATACCAAAATTTCACCCTAGGATAATTTCGATATTCCGAATCCAAAAACGAAGTCCATTTTGAAAAATAAAATTTACAAAATTTCAAAAAGTGGTTATTACTATTCATAATGGCTAGTTTTAATAATATTTTAATAGCATATCGTTGTTTAGTGAAACTTGGTATTGCGTACGATGCAAGCTATCAAGGAAGGTCGCGATTGTGTGTAAAGCAAGCAGAGATAGTTTTATGTGTAGTGAAAGATTCCTTTGATGAAAATAAAAACAAAATATTTCTTATAAAATTCTCGGGTGTTACATTCTACCCCCCCTTAAAATGAATTTCGCCCTCGAAATTCATCACTTGTAACAAACAGGTGAGGATACCTCTCCCTCATCATATCCTAAAGCTCCCATGTAGCTTCTTCTAATTGGTGGTTCGTCCATAAAACTTTCACCAAGCGAGTGGTCTTGTTCTGTAGGACTTTTTCACTACGATCGAGAATATCTATCGACTATTCTTCATAAGAAAGATCTTGTTCCAGTGGTACAACTTCTTAGCTGAGTACATGTGAAGGATCAGGTATGTACTTTCTCAGGAGAGATACATGGAACACATTGTGAACTTGAGAGAGATTCGGTGGAAGCGCCAATCAGTAAGCTACCTTACCAACATGATCCAGTATTTCGAAAGGAACGATATAACTAGGGCTCAGCTTTCCCTTCTTTCCAAATCTCATTACTCTCTTCCAAGGAGATATTCGTAAGAACGCTTTATCACCCACTTCAAACTCTAAGTCTTTTCTTCAGTTGTCAACATAACTTTTTTGTCGACTCTGAGCTTCTCTTATGTGTTTTTGAATAGATCAGACCTTTTCTGCCATCTCATCAACAAGATCAGGTCCTAATAGCTTTCTTTCCCCAACTTCATCCCAGCAAGTTGGAGTCCTACATTTATTTCCATAGAGAGCTTCATAAGGCGTCATCTGAATACTGGAGTGAAAGCAATTATTATAAGAAAATTCCACCAAAGGTAGGTGTTGATCCCAACCACCTTTGAAATCCATAGATCAAGCTCTCAACATATCTTCTAGAGTTTGAATTGTCCTCTCAGACTGACCGTCTGTCTGAGGATGATAAGCAATGATGAAACTCAAATCATTATCCAGAGTATGCTGAAGACTTCGCCAGAACTTAGAGGTAAACCTCAGATCCTGATCAGATATAATAGAAAGTGGTACTCCATGCAATCTTAACACTTCCTTTACATATATCCTGAAAAGATGATCCAGAGAGAAATCCTCTCTAATAGAAATGAAGTGTGCAGACTTTGTAAGACGATCAACTATGACCTAGATAACATTATTGCATTTGGATGTTTTAGGAAGTCCTTTGACAAAGTCCATAGTGATGTTTTCCCATTTCCATTCGGGTATGGGTAATGGTTGTAACATCCCCTTAGACTTATGTCTCTCAGCTTTAACTTGCTGATAAACCAAGCATCGAGAGACATATTCAGCAACATCATCTCTTTTCATTCCATCTCACCAGAAGTACTCTTTCAGGTCCCTATACATCTTCGTGCTTCCATGATGAATAGAGAATGAAGAACTTTGAGCCTCATCCAGAATCTCCTTCTTTAATTCGGGGATGGGAGGAACACAAACCCGATTCCTGAACTTTATTATCCCATCACAATCAAGGTTGAATTCAGGAACATTTCTCACCTTCTTTTGTAACTCTACAACTTCTTTCTGTGCCTCTTTAATCTTAACATGTATAGATGGTTGAACATTAATTTGAGAAAGATACGATTTTTACCCTTTCATTATAATTCCAAGATCCATCCTTTGTAAATCCATAAATATTGGATCTTTTGTGATCCTCATCATGGATAAACTGGCATGGTCTTGTCAACTTAATGCATCTTCCACCTTGTTTGCTTTCCCAAGGTGGTAATGAATTGAGCAGTCGTAATCCATAATCAGCTCCAACCATCTTCTTTGGCGCATATTCAGAACCTTTTGTGTGAAAATATACTTTAAACTTTTATGATTAGTATAAATGTCACACCTTTCTCCATAAAGATAATGCCTCCAAATCTTTAATGAAAATATTACCGCAGCTAACTCCAAATCATGAGTTGGGTAATTTTGCTCATGGATTTTCAACTGTCGTGAGGCATAAGATATCACCATATCATTTTGCATAAGAAAACACCCCAATCCCTTCTTGGATGCATCACTATAGATCACAAACCTTTCCCCACTACAAGGCAGTGTGAGTACAGGTGCATTGGATAACCTTCTTTTCAACTCCTTGAAATTATATTCACATTCCTCCGTCCAAACAAACTTAACTCCTTTACGAGTCAACCTGGTGAGTGGATGAGATAATCGTGAAAAATCTTTCACAAAACTTCGACAATATCCAGCCAAACCAAGAAAACTTCGGATCTCAGTTACTGTTGTTGGTCTCGACCATCTTTCGATAACCTCTGTTTTTGCTGGATCCACAGATATCCCCTCTTTTGAGATTATGTGACCCAAAAATGAAACTTTTTGAAGCCAAAATTCACACTTGGTAAATTTGGCATAAAGGTTCTCCTTTCTCAGGGTCTTCAATATAATTCTCAAGTGATCTTCATGTTCTTCCTTGCTCTTTGAAAATACAAGAATATCATCTATAAAGACTACCAAAAACTGATCAAGATAGTCTCTAAAGACTCTATTCATCAGATCCATGAAGATAGCAGGGGCATTAGTAAGACCAAATGGAATCACTATAAATTCATAGTGTCCATACCTTGTACGGAAAGTCGTCTTTGGTATATCCTCCCTTTTGACCCTTAATTGATGATACCCTGAACGAAGATCAATCTTGGAAAAGTATTGAGCTCCACATAGTTGGTCAAATAAGTCATCAATGCGCGGGAGAGGATATTTGTTCTTGATAGTGATCTTGTTAAGTTCTCGATAATCAATGCAGAGTCTCACTGATCCATCTTTCTTCTTAAAAAACAGAACAGGTGCTCCCCAAGGTGACGCACTAGTGCTTATGAACCCCTTATCAAGATTCTCTTGGAGTTGCTTCTTCAATTCCTGCAACTCAATTGGGGCTATTCTATAAGGTGTCTTTGAAATAGTTAAAGCACCTGGTACTAGTTCTATTGAAAACTCAACTTCATGATTTGGTGGAAGACCCGGAAATTCCTCTGTAAAGACATCATCAAAATCCCATACAATGGGAATATTCTTAATCATGAGTTTCTCACCAACCATTTGAGATAAATAACCTTCATTTAGTGGAATCAAGACCCATAAGATGGAAGAAATTTCCACTGGAAGGTTATGTTCATCCTTGCATCAATAGACGATCAAAGATTGATCTGGAATATGAAATGTGACTTCCCTTCTTTGGAAATTTATATGATCTCTATATAGAGAAAGCCAATCCATGCTAAGAATCACATCAAATTCCACTATAGGGAGGATCACAAGATTTTCAGGAAGCAATTTCCCACAAACTTCAATCGGAGAAGAATTATAAACTTTTGATGTGACTATTGTGCCATTAGGGGTTGTCACAGCTAACTCAACATCTAATTGTTGAGGTAATACGGTGATACCCTTAGAAAATTCTTCAGAAATAAAGGAGTGGGTGGATCCAGAATCAAATAAAACATTTGCTACTTTAGAGTGGATAGTAATTGTACCTTTCACCACTTCATTATCGTACTCCACATTGCTGATATAAATTTCATGTGACTTTCCTTTGTATTTAGCCTTAAGAGTTTTTTGACGTCGATCATCATCAACAACCCTTGGATTGGGGCATTGATTGGCATAATTCCCCATTTCCTTTCTCTTGTAACATTGAAGTGTAGGAGGTGCACTCTGCGTATCCTTTTCATTGTTCGTATCACTAGACATCTTCTTCCCATCATTGTGGAATTCAAATGCCCGATGACCTTCCTTTCCACATTTGAAAGATTTACTTGTCCCTTTAAGACAACTCCCTCCATGTTTCTTTCCACACTTTGAGCATAAGGGAAAACTCATCTTCTTTTCAGTGTGCTCTTTAGATTTTCCTTTGAATTCCATTTTCCTCTTCTTATCAAACCCATATGACTGATGGGTTACTCCAATATCCATCTCAACTTTGAGATCACATCGAACGATTTCCTCATAGCTATTGAAGTCCCTTATGGCTAACGCCCTTTGAAGACTTGGTTTTAAGCCACTAAAGAATCGATCGATCTTACTCTCAGGTTGGATAATAATACCAGAAGCATACCTTTCAAGTCTTGTAAAATTTTCTTCATAGGTACCAACAGATTCATCATCATTTTTCTTTAGCTCAAGAAACTCCTTCTCCATCTTTGTTTGGAGAATACGAGGGAAGTACTTATTGAAAAATAAGTTCTTGAACTCATCCCATTCCATGGACTCAATTTCATCTCTTGGACTCGTATTATTGATAAGATTCCACCATTGATCAGCATCACCTTCCAAACAATACACTGCTAAGATGACTTTATCATGTTCAGAACATTGAAGAATTGAAAATATCTTTTCATTAGTACTGATCCATTGTTTAGCAACTAATGGATTAGTAGACCCGCTGAATGAAGGTGGACGTTGTCTCATGAAGGATTCAACAGAATGTTGATCCTTCCTTTGCTCGTTTGGAAGTCCTGCATGATTCATATCTTGAGAAATTTGTGTGATCATGGCTACAAGATTTTTCATTCCAGATCCCATAACATTTGGTTGCTTAGGGGGACAATCATTGCATTGCCCGTCGCATTCCGCATTAACACGGTTCCTTCAGGTTCCAGCCATTGACTAAAACCAAGAAGAATAGTGTGAGAAACACTAATTATAATAGGAAAACCACATAATAAAGAATAAAATTTCACACTTAAGGTCTTATCCTAGGTTATTCATGGCCATTTCTAAAACACTAAGATTGTGTTCTATGCTTAGACTTATCCTTAGGATTCTTACTAAGGTTTTCACATCCTATTTTCCAAAGGTTGACTATACCTTTCCTATGATACCAACTATAACGGTCTGGAATTACTTCCAGTGGACTATAATTGATACCTATCAGGGCACTCCATGGGCGGCTACACCCCCTGGGTGGGACACACCACCATCCCCCGTGGCATCCATTTCCTCATGAATCCCTTGGGTGGAGATCCATGCTTCGTCCAACGCTCACATGTGAGAGTTCCCAAGGATCGGATACATTCCTACCTTATTTGCCTCTGATACCAACTATAACGACCCATAATTTACATACATTGTTAGTACTTCAAAATTAAAGTACACTTATTACAACATATAACAAAACCAAGAAAGGACTGTATAGGTATAGTGTCTTTAGAAACTGGGAAACATAAACAACTGGTTCATAAAGCATCTACACTGTCTCCCATTTATTTCATCATATCTAGCATCCCTTTTGGAATATCCTACTTAATAACCTTCTTCCTGACCTGTGGAAAGAAAACATACAAAAGGGTGAGCACAAATGCTCAGTAAGGGTAAAAAAAGAAATATCAATCACTTCATATTCATAAGAACATAACATTTTGGAAATCTTAACATGCAAAAGAGATCATAATTTCATAACATGGGATAAATCATAATAGTGAAATATAATCCAAATAATAATAACTTAAAACATGAAACTTTTTGGCATACACACATAATCATAGAGAATCATTTCTTATTAGTCAAGACTCATTTTCAAGACTATCTTAGCGGACAAAGTCCATTTCTGAACTGATTTCACTCCTCGTTTCAGTCCTGTTTCACTGAACCGGTTTAACCTGCCGTTCCAGCCATGTCTATATCATGAGATATAAATCTTTACCCAATACATTGGAGGGATATATAGGTCCCACCCATCTCATAATGATACCATTCTTATGTGTGCCACAAAATCATAAATCATACATCATTGCATAACCCATGTAATAAAAATGGGATTCTTAAACACTGTGACATCATAAAACAATTCATATAAGATAAAGGAATTCATAAAAATAATTCCATCATAACATAATCAAATCAATGTAATAATAGGGATAGAAACAGAACCCTTTATTATCTTAGATGTAAAATAATTTTGATAAAACACTTGAACTCCATTCTTGAGGAAAATATCCTTTCTACTTCAAAAACACTTTTCCTTTCTTAACATGTCATACAATTATGAACTAAAAGAAGTTGATTAAAAATAAACTTGAAAACTTGTAAAGGAATATTCTTGGAAATAATGTTTTAAAAATCCATTCATTCCGTATAAGTTAAAAACATTCTTCTCATACTTTTTTCGGAAAAGTCAAAAAGTACCTCGTACGAAAAACGACAAAAGATTCCTTTCATATATTTTACTAAAAACTCACCGAAGGGTAAAATTGGATTTAAACAATTGTAGGTGGATTAAAATAATATTAAATATTGAGGAAACATGGATGTGTATGATAAAATACACCCCAGTAAATTCCAAAGTATAAACAATATCGGATAAAAATGAGATTGTGATATTTCCCTTACCTTAGGTCTGATTTGTTTCGTAAGTGTCCAAACCTCCTGTATAATGATTTAAATAATGTCATTGACTTATTCCAGAATCATAACAATTGTTATGATATCATATATGGTCATATTCTTAGCTTATTATTAATAATATTTCATTGCTACTTGTTATTCGAGTGTTTATTACTTTTTCTTCTTATGCGTGTTTTGTCGAATAAATTCTTATTATTATTTTTAGGTTATAGATACCTCATTTACAGAATGGTATTAGTGTAATATATATCATATTTATTCACTCAATTCATTTATGTAATCATTATGCAATGAAAATCATGTAGAACGAGTCGCATCACATCGTGGAGACAGTATTCCGTACGTATGCACAAGCGATGATATCGTTCCCATGATCGTGGAATATTATTGGAGTGTATGTATACTATTTCAGAATCAATATCACTTTACAATAATCATATATATTCATTATTTACACCATTATACCCATCCAAGTAAGGTGGTGGTGGAAAATAGATTACACCATGACGTGGAGACAGTATTCCGTACGTACGCACGCACGGTGATTTCGTTTTCCGTAGGATGGATAGATGGTGAAATAGGGTTGTTTAATACTTATAATAACATATCAGTATATGATTGATACTGATATTATTAATTCATAATGAAACAACTAAATAAGAAGAAGTTTAAGAAGAAATAAAGTTGAAAGAATCGGTAATGGACATTACCTCTTCTTTGAAGCGCTTCTTTGAGACCTCCTTTTAGGGAACTAAAATTGGTCTTTGAATAATACCAGGACCTCTAGGATGTTTCTATGGAAGTGTAGAGGAGAAATTGGTAGGGTTTTGCCGATCTTGAAGGCTCAAAGTGGTGTGAGGAAGAGAGGGAGGAGGTGCCCTTTTATTATGGAGGAGAGGGTCACCTTTGGAAAAACTAAAAATGTTATTTTATTATAAAGACATATTAGGTTTTAAATAGATCAAAATTGATTTATTTTGAAGCTAAGGTGGGTATGGGTCGAAATAATCTCATACAATATAATTTGGACAAGTTTAGTTTACTATTTTAACCTTATCATTTAGATTTAACTTTAAGTTAGATAATTTTACTTTTACCGTGTCTTTTTGTGTTCTTACACTATAAGGTTAATAAACTTACTATAACAAGACAAAAGAACCCCAAGTTGTTTATTATTAATATATATAACCTTATCTCAGTCATTTGGCCAAACCTTAGATTTTTATAAATAAAATAAAAATTAATAATATAATATTTGTTTTAAAAACTATTTTATTTGAATTTTGGCACTATTTAGTAATTGATTTTTGTAAAAATCATAAAAGAATGATTAGTTCGAAAAAAGTTAATTAAATCAATAATAACATGTCATATTAACCTATAAAATTAGTTTAATTCATAAAAAGTCTCAAATTAAATTTATTTTGGTATTTATAACATCAATTATGTCAATATTTCATTAATAAGATAATTACTGCATCATCTTTGTGTCATAAATAAATTAAATTATTTAATGTCTAAAAATTACAAATAAAATACCATTATGTAGGAACTATTTTTATCTTTCTAATGAATACTTATAGTTGAATTTATCTTATGTATAACCCTATATTAAAATTATTTACTTATTAAACTTTGATTTTAACTATTTTAACCCTTCTTTAAATAAATTAATAATAAATGTCCTAATCTAATCTAAGTGGGCCTAAATGGTCATATTTTATTCCTAATGTTGTTTTTTGTAGAATTACACTTATCCAATAGAATTAGGACATGTTTTAGGGTAATAATAATATCATTTTTACCCTTAATTACCCTATTTACTTTTAACTGTGGTAAATAAAAGTAAAAAGTTACTATTCGCCAAAAATTATTTTCATCTCAGTGAACCACATTTTATTTACTGACATCAACCGTGTCTCTCGGATTTTTTAAATTCCACCCACAGAAGTGGTAAAATTAAGTTTTATGTAAATTTTCAAATTCTCCTAGGAGGTGGGTAAAAGACGGTGAAAAGTTCAATAAAATTTTTATATATCTAAAATTATTATAAAATTACTTCAATGAATTACATTGAACTTATATAGGTATTATGTATCAATTTTGACCTAAAATAAATTTAAATAAAATAAATAATTATTTAAATAAAAAGTCGATTTTTAAATAGTAACCTAGTCTTTTCACTATTCATCAAAAATTGAAAGTTTCCAGAAAAATACCAAAATTTCGCCCTAGGCTAATTTCAATATTCTGAATCCAAAAACGAAGTCCATTTTGAAAAATAAAATTTACAAAATTTCAAAAAAAAAGTGGTTATTACTATTCATAACAGCTAGTTTTAATAATATTTTAATAGCATATCGTTGTTTAGTGAAACTCAGTATTGCGTACGACGCAAGCTATTAAAGAAGGTCGCGATTGCGTGTAAAGCAAGACAAGCTAGTGTTGTGTGTAGTGAAAGATTCCTTTGATGAAAATAAAAAAAAATATTTCTTATTAAAGTATCGGGTGTTACAAGACATGCTTTCCTTTTTCTGTGGGTTTAAAGTGACATAAAGATCACGTCTTTAAAGAAGTTTTTAAAATGTGAGGACTATGAAATGAAACCCATTTCTTTTATGCTATATGGGTTTTTTATGAAATTTTTGATGATGATATATGTGGCTCACATGATAATAAAGGCAAATTTAAGGGTGCGCCTTGATAGCACTCCAATGCATTGGGTAAAGACTTAATCTCTAGAGATGACCATTTTTAACGATGCCTTGGTGAATAACCTTGGTAATTTTTAATGACACCTTGGGGATGGACCTTGGTGAAATGGAAATGATTGTCTATGTTAAATGTTGTAGCCACATATTCAGGTTATGAAATACTTTATTTTTATTATGATATGCCTCATGATTTCTTTCTCATGCCTTAAAGTTCTTTTTCATGACTTTATTGATGTATCTCAAGATCACATGTTAAATGTTTCCCTTGTTTCCCTTACTGGGCCTTCTGTTCACCCTTTCTTTTGATGTATGTCCCCAGGTTATGAGATGCAGTAATGAACCTGGGTTGAACATAAGGAGAAGCCTTTAAAGTGTTTAAGAAGAATGTTTTATGTTTTCATGTTTTGAGTTCCTGGTTTCCAAGACACTAAACCTTAAAGATCCTCAGTTTTGTATAATGTAATGAAAGTTTATGTGTTAAAAAGGTGGGATGTCATACAATCCCTTATAGTGAAAAGTATGTTTGGACAAATGGTGTGTTGAAAACGTCCCATTTACACATGGATTTAGTTCATGGGTATGCCCACATGATGTATTGGCCATACTATAGAGTAGGTAGTAATTAGCTCAGTCAAAACACTTTCATCTCTGAAATTCAAGACTACATGGTTAAATGGAATAACCCATGTTCTAATGACATTCCTAACATGGTTTCTAACTCACCTCACCTAAAAATAAACTAGAACACTGGTTAAATGCAAGAATTCATCCTAAAACTACACTATAACATTGGATAAGTGTAGGAAATCATCCTCGTTACTGAATTCCATACAAATTTGGTCAAAAAACCATCATTCATGAACATCACTGTAATATATAGGCTTTTCACAAAACACATATCCCTTAAATTTCATGAAATTACATTAGGCACTGATTTAAAGTTTTCATGTTTACAGGTGGAATCTTTGTAGCTTTGGATAATATATTCTCAGAACTATAGAGTGGAACCCCATTCGGTGTTTTGGGGTCCACCCAGGACAACCCTCCTCCTTCCTAGACCTAGGACAAACCCCCTTCTTCCTGGACCCTGGACAGCCCCCCCCCCCCCCCCCACCTCCCTAGACCCCGGACAGCCCACCACCCTCCTCCTTAGACCCCAAATAGCCCAAAAATTATTATTTTAATGTGAGATAAATCACAATAGAACTTGAAGGTCCCTCTCCAATAAGTGGCCATCTAGTTTCGGGTCACTAATGAGTTGCATCCTAGTTTGGGACGTCACAATTCCTAGATATCCTTTTTATAGGTGTTTCTAATCAAATCCATACCTATAACTATTGAAGGTTCCTCTCCAAAATCAATTGGGACATGATTCAATGAATACACCCTACCAACCTATGATCTATGGCCCCAAAACTAGGATCATTTAATCCATGGTTAAGGTGAAACTTGATGAGGCCATAACTAATTTTGATGTGATCCTCATCCTACTCCTCATCATGATCTCCCTGAATAAGTTAAAGTATAAAACTCATGTACTCCCAACAAGACCCTTAAGGATTATTTATTCCCTGGTCCACTTCCAATATCTTACTGGGAAATCCTTGAATATAGGCATTAGAAATTATGTATCTTATTTTCTTATATACACTGTATTTTTTTGTGTTTCTTAATATGATTCTCATATAGAGTAATGTGTCAGTTATGCTTTAATATAAAGTAAACAATTTTCATTTACCTAAGTATTTTTTTGATTGAACTTCAATATTATTGAATTTCTTTGAAATGAAGTATTGAAATTTTTTTACAAAATAGATAGAAGTTGGATGTATAAAACTAATCGGATTTCAACCGATTTTCAAAATAATTTGAACAGCTTTTTAGATTTTGCATTTAACAAGGCTTCAGATAGTGGTCGCATACACTGCCCATGTTCTAATTGTGTTGGAAGACCTTGGTTGAGTCGTGAAGCAGTTAGCTATCATATAACCAAATATGGTTTCCAAACAAACTATTATGTGTGGTATCACAATGGAGAGAAAATGGAATCTCAAAATGTTGATGATCCAAATTATAGGACTGAATTGGAGAGTTTTATATATGATCAGTTTCCATTTATTCGGCGTCATGAGAAGGAAATTATGCCCAACCAACAAGATTTCGATACAAGCACACATGATGCGTCCAATGAAAATGATGATGTTGATAGGGTGAAAAAATTGAATGATGTTGCGATGACTCCAGTATATCAGCAATGTGGTAAAATGAAAATTTTGGAATTTTTAATCCGATTGTTTCATGGGAAAACTATGTATGAGATTTAAAATACTGCAATCGA
Source organism: Viscum album (assembly GCA_963277665.1). Classification (NCBI taxonomy): domain Eukaryota; kingdom Viridiplantae; phylum Streptophyta; class Magnoliopsida; order Santalales; family Viscaceae; genus Viscum; species Viscum album. Next base: position 1,396,281,737 of record OY728121.1, on the reverse strand, counting down.
TTAAATTCTTACCTTCTTGAAGGACTTACTTCTAGATGATGCAGATATTCCCTCAAACCACTATATGGCATGGAAGTTAGTTGATGAACTTGGATTATCAAAAAAAAATTCATGCTTGCTCGAATGATTGCAGCTTATTTTGGGAGGAAATTACTAAAATAAATGATTGTATCAAATGTGGAACCTCCCGATGGAAGCCAAAAGATGATGTAACACCATCTCGTGTGCCGCAAAAAGTAATGTGGCACTTTCCATTGATCCCCATATTACATAACCTTTTCATGTCTGATGAAATATTAGTAAAAATGTGATGGCATGACACCGAGAGGAAAAAAGAATAATGAAGAGTTGGTTCACCCTGCAGATGGATTTTCATGGCGGATATTTGATGCTTGATATTCTGAATTTGTATCCGACGTGATTAATGTGAGACTAGGTCTTTCATGTTATGGTTTTAATCTATTTGTGAAGATTATTACTTTGCACAGCACATGGCCGGTTTTCATACACATTTATAACCTTCCCCCATGGTTGTGTATGAAAAATCCTTACACTTTTTTGAGTATAATGATATCTGGCCCTTCTGATCCCAGCAATGTTATAGATGTATACATGAAACCTTTAATAAAAGAGTTGAAACTTCTTTGGGATGTGGGTGTGCCCACATACGATGCATGTTCAAAAGACATATTTCATATGCGTGTTGCGCTTATGTGGACGATCAATGATTTTCCTGCTTATACAATGATGTCTGGATGGAGCACAAAAGGAAAATTTTCATGTCCTGTTTTTATGAAGAATACTCGATCGAGAATACTGAAATATCATCGTAGTTTTAGTTTTATGGGACATCAGAGATTCTTGCCAATGAACCATCCATATAGAAACAATCATCAAAGATTTGAAAATACCATAGAGACTGACGATACACCTCAGCATATGTCTGGAACTGATGTGCATAATGAATTGAAAGATTTCAGTTATTCATTTGGGAAGGGTGTAATGAAATCTAGAAAGAGTAAAAATGTTTCCAATGATACCTGTTACAATTGGAAGAAGAAGAGTATATTCTTGGAGTTGTCATATTGGTCAACCAACTTGTTATGTAATTACTTAGACGTAATGCACATTGAAAAGAATATATGTGAAATGTTGCTTTTGATTCTTCTAAATTTCAAGGGGAAGACAAAAGATGATTTACAATCTCGGTGTGACTTGGTAGATTAGGGGATCAGACCAGAATTGCATCATGTCTGTATCAGTGAAAATAAATGGAAAGTTCCATGTGCTTCTTATGTGATGACACCTGCTGAAAAAAATCAATTTCTGGAAGTGCTAGAGACTATTGAAGTTCCTGATGGCTATTCAAGCAATATATCAAAATGGGTCAATAGAAAAGAGTTGAAGCTGAAATATTTGAAGACACGTGATTATCACGTCCTTTTGCATGAGTTGATTCCAATAGCAATCCATCATCTCTTGTCCAATAATGTAAGAGTCTCAGTTATTTGGTTTTTCTATTTGTTTAGAGATTTTTGTGCTAAGAATTTTTCCAAATACTTCTTGCAAAAACTGTTGGCAGAGACACCATTAATTTTGTGTGAGTTAGAGAAAATATTCCCTCCAACATTTTTTACATGCATGCCGCATCTGACTATCCATCTTCCGACCGAAATACTTCTTGGAGGACCCGTTGCTTCCCATTGGATGTATCCAACTGAAAGAAACATGTACACATTGAAATCATATGTTCAGAACAGGAATTATCCCAAATTTTCTATTGTGAACGGTTACTTGGCTCAAGAATGTATGGATTTCTTCTCAATGCATTTTTCTGATCTTAATATGAGAATAAACAGACCAATGAGAAATAAAGAAGAATAGTATGAGAAAATTGAACCTAGTTTTCCATCACTTCCTCAGATAGGATGAATTTTGGGATCATATACGTTAACGACATTAAGCCTTGAAGAGAAAGAGATGTCACATTGCACAGTGTTGTTCAATTGTGATTTGTTCGATGAGTATATCAAGTAAGTAAATTGTACATGTATCTCTTATCTTATCTCTTGTAATTTTAAATATTTGTTAAATTATTATTATTATTATCTACAGGGAACATAAATAATTGATATATAGAAAGCATCGTTCTTTATCTTTTATAAGGAAAGAGAATTTTCATAGCAAAGGGTTTTCTGCTTGGTTGAAATTAAAGGTAAAAATATTTCTATAATAACTAAATAAAAATAATATTTAAATAATTTTACTATTTGTTTATATTTCAGGTATCGAGTTTTCTTGCAGACTCTATTTCTGAGGAAATAAGAGCTTTGAATTTTGGTCCTAATACCATGGTTCGTGCTTATAAATCACTTGTGATCAATGGATACAAATTTATTATCACTGAATGAGCAAGAAACATGAGAACACAGCATGATGGTGTTATGCTAACTTCCACAACAGACTATTATGCCATTTCATCGGATACTAGACCTCATTCTAAAAATGTATCTTATTATGGAGTCGTGGAGAAAATAATAATTTTGGATTATTACTCGCATAGCCATGTCACGATGATGAAATGTCACTGGTTTGATTCAATGAAGAGGAAAGGCACCTTTATTGATGATTGTGGATTTCAAGTTATTGACATGACTCGCACTCTTTCCACTAATGAACCATATGTATTGGTATCAATGGTGAAAAAAGTTTTTTATGTCAAAGATCATCGTCATCCTAAATTCAGTGTAATTATTGAAGTAAATCCCAAACATTTTTTTGATGATGGTGATGATGAAGTTGACACTATCCCTACTGCAATTGGAAGCAATTTGTTTATTACTTATGATGACTCCAATAGTTCAATTTTCAAAGTTGATTGTGAACCTGAATTTGTGGTGGGAAATATATAGAATCATACAGTCGTGTTCTCACCTACATGTTTCACCTACATCATTCATAGTGTGTATCCTATTACTTACCTTAAAACCACCATAAATCTTCTGTTTCTTTATGTTTTTTTATCAGAATGGTTTTTCTATATTTTGTTTTTTGGGTTACACATTAGTTATCTGTTTCTAATTGCTTCCATATTTGTTTTCATTGTAGGAAATGACACCCCTTTAAGAGAGGCAGTGTAAAAAGATAACAAAAAATAATCGCCGCATGACACAGATGGGTGTTACTCCACTCATATCCCTGTTGTGAGTATTTTATTTCAAATATATATATTTCAATAACTTATAATATCATGTGTTTACTTTTGTGTTAAATGTTTTTTCAGGATCCACCCCCTAGATGAGAGATATCAGAAGAGGATCCTGATATTGCTCCCAGTACATAAGATGGTGGTAGGAGGGGGGTGGTGTTAGAGTTAGACAATCATCTGGTGGTCCCGGTACTAAGGTCGGTGGTACGAGGTATCGTGGTGCGAGAGTTAGATGATCCACTGGTCGTACCTGATTGGACTATGCCCCTACCACAGACATATCTTCTATACCCCATTTTGATCCTGGTGTGTCTTTAGGGACACAAGGGATATTTAGACCTCTGATGTTTACACTACCAGTTGGTTAGATGTTTGTGCCATCATCTTTTTCTTCTTGTTTATTATCTCTGAGATATTATATTCCACCTTCTTCGACTCCTGCACCAACACAGTATGTGACTGAGGAGCTTACACTGAGGGACACTCCACCTGTACAGGATATTCCTTCATCTTCTGCACATCTAGTGACGCCCATTGATCCGACTACCACGGGTATATTTATATAACTCTAACAAATTTTTATACCAAAATATATTTTTATTATAACTTGTACTGATATTTTTTTTCTTTAATAATAGAGTCATCTACTGATAGGAGGTGGGGGAGGGGGAATACTTGCTTGTGTGTGGTATGGAATCTCCAGACACAGTCGATTGTTGAATACAATGATGATTGATAGATGATTGATAAATCTGGGTAGGAATGTCGGGGTTTTTTGGCGACGCTAGCCAAATACTCTGACAACATTCTAGTCATCCCTCTCTCTTGGAGACATATGCCACACGAAGTCAAGGATAATGTGTGGGCACAAATATGGGTAAAAAATCTATTGGATTTAATGTAGTATTTTTTTTGTATTTATATGAATTAATTTATTGAGTGTCATCTTTTGTTTAACTTCCCTGATGGCGAAGGTGCATGATCAACACGTTTAAAGGAGCTAGGAGACATGTGGAGAGCTTATAATCATGAGTTGTATGTTGGATGGTGTGATAGAGTGGGCATGGAGTTGTAGACATTACCTATCATGGATTACTTCCCGATAGAGAAATATCGCCAAATGATTACCCATTGGGCGACTGCCAAATTTAAGGTATTAATCCCATTTGAGGTATTTAAATGACAGTTTTCATATTTTTCATTAATATTATCTTATTTATTATTAAAAATTATTTAGGAATATTCTGAAAAAAACAAAACAAAATTATTCAAAGCAATACCTCCACACTTTGGGGCGCACAACTATGTCAGATCATGAGAGGCAGCTGGTACAATATAGTTGTTTATAATTTTTCTTTAGGCCTTGTCCTTTTTATTGTTTCCTGCTTAAATTATGTGATTTATTGAATATTGAATATATGATTATACTTGCACTTTATATTGTTTCAATGTCATTACATAAGTACAAATTGAATATTGAAGGACGTATACCTTGAGCAAAATTGTTTTTCTCAAGTAGAAGCAAAAAATATAGAACTGCGGTTAATGAACTGACACAATAAAATATTATAAGTTATAATTTGTTTATTTCAAAGTGTGATATCTATTTTGAAATTTAATAATCAATTAATATTTTTAACAGGATGCTTTAGAGGCCCTTGATGCCCATGAGCCTGACAATTTAGGGCCACACGATCATTTATATCAGGTTTTGGGAGATGAGCACTCTGGTCGAGTACGCTGCCAACCTGGTAAGAATATAGTCCCGACGAGGTATTGGTAATCTTCAGGTATCCATTCTAGTATCATCGAGTTAGAACAGGTCAAGGATAATGCAAGACAGTCTGATAAAAGGGTCATAGATTTAGAATAATAGGTTCAAACGAGGGAGAAAAAAATTATGAAACTGATCAAAGATTTATCTTCATCACTTCCACCAGAGGCCAGCGTGGCTTTTCATACATATATGTCGTCGATGGTTGCATTATCCAATGCAACAGGTGGCAGTTCTAGTGGTGGTCGGGATTGTTGGAGTTGGTGGTCTAGAACCAACTACTTTGTACTTTATTCATTAATAAAATCCTTATCACATCTTGATTGTTCTTCTGCGTGACAATGCATGTGATAATGTCCTAAGGACATCTGTTGCATTAAAGGGTCATAGCGGATCCCTGGTATGATGAGAACCCAGAAGTGCCATAACATTGTTCTTGAATATATGTTCTATGGTCGGATGATATTATTTGAGGGACACAAATAATATAGGTCATTAGGGGTGAGTACTCATAAAACTTTGAGGCAACTTCTCATGGTGTGCACCCTTGGTAATATCCAGGAGGATATTATGAGAACGAGACCTGCCAGTAGGAAATCTACATTTCATAGTGTCATTGGATGTTCCTATCTGCGGACATGTGTATTGGTCCTTAGACTTTAAGATTATTATTAATGGGTATTACAACTCGTGCACTTAGATGTATTAATGAAAACTGTGACGACACACTGTTCGCAGTGAGGTAGGATACGTTGGGTGCATCACGAGTAATACTGCATTAATAGATAATACGAGAAAGGATTTATCCCTTCTGTTCCATAACGGAAGTAGATATCTTAGTCCCTTTGATGGAATTGATATAGCCTAAATAAATCCATGGCCATGGTAAGGTACTGGCGAGTTCAATTCTGGGAAGTCAAAGAAAGAATAATCAAGCACATGGGTTGATGGCACTAGCATGCAACCCACTTGATTAGAGATATCGAGACAAAGGGATTATATTACACAGTAAGCATTTGTAGGAGGTGACACGTAATTGCGGCGTTAACTTCTTTCTTTATGGGTGCCTTGGCGTGTTTCTAGATGCTAACTTTGGACTTTAGGCAGGGTCCGCCTAATTCCACTGAGAAAGAGGCCTAGAGGGTCACACACTGAGTGTGTCCATGTATCTCAGTTAAATATTAATTTAACAACTTAAATAAATATTATTCCCAACTGTGGTTTAATAATTATTTAAGGATGCCTAATCACATTTATTTAGACACTAGTTATTCGAGAGAATATATTGTGGGTGAAATAATATATTTGTTAGTGAGTAATGCAGTTACATTTATTTAAGAAATAAATATCCATTACTCAAGGTCTAATAAATGTGGTGGAGAAAAATGGAAAATAAAAGTACACGCCGTGTATATTAAATATACACGCTGTGTAGTTTTATGGAAAACAAGTACACGCCATGTATTAATTATTACACGCCGTGTAGTTTTCCAGTTGGGATTTTGAGGATTTAATATTGTTTTATTAAATGATATTTATTATAATCAGTGTGGGCGCATGTCAAGGAATTATTGATTCGACATGGGGGTTTTCAATAAGAGTTAGTGAAATAAATAAATTGCGTAATGCGTTTATTTATTGTCATAACTCTATTAACCTCAAACCCAATTATAAATATCCTCACAACCCCAACACCTTAGAAGAGACATTGTTGTGCACAATGGATTTGGAAATACTCTCAATCCAAGAGAGAATTCCCTTTCCACCAAGAACGCCCTCAAGTTATGAGAGCGAGACCATCCACCGGATCAAGGCGGTCGAAGGCGAACATCGCAAGCGAAGGCTCTTCCGCGCTAGCACCTGGAGATCCCTTTGGTGACGTCCAGAGATACGTGGAGAACGTGTAGATCACTGCTAGAGGAATCCTATACTTGGATTCTATGACGCAACAATGGATCACAGGATCATGACCGGAGACATCGATGAAGAAATAATTCCACCGAGGTAATTGTTTTGAATTAATTAAATTAATTATAACCAACATATGATGATCCTATCTTAATGGTTCTGGGACTCTTCTTTTCTTTTTCTTTCTTCATTCCATTCCTAAGATTCGGCGTTTTATATCATGACGGATCTCGGATTGAATGTTGTTTAACGTTAAAATTAAAGTTGGTCATAACCCACCAACGCGCTTCTGCTGCACCCGGAACCTACAAGTGGTATTAGAGCGGTCATATCGTTGATTATAATTATTTAGTTTTTCATTAGTGATTTACACATTTAATAATTTAGTTATTTCAATTCATGTTTAATCGTTCTGAAAATATGAATCTCGAGATATGTTCCTCCTCCCTCATTTCTCGTTCACCTCATAGAAACGAATTTTTCTTTTAATTTTGATTAAAATAAAATATAGGAACTCATCTGGAGGAGCCAAACATTTCTGGACGTACAACACCATAATACACGGTGTGTATTCAGAAGTACATGCCATGTAGTCTAGGTTCGATGCATTGACTGATCCGCCAAATCAGGTCATGTATTGGATTCTTTCTATGAATTTAAGACACCGTGTGTTGAAAAGAAACAGGTGGCACACGGTTTCCGGATTACACGCCATGTGTTCCAATGAACACGGTGTGTGGTCCCTTCGGGTTAGGTTTGGGCCGTGTACCCCATACATGGATTGCCTGGCTGGAAACCATGTAACGCGAAAACTACATGGCGTGTGTCCCACAGAATACGCTGTGTACTCTGAAAATTTCTGAAGTACATTAACACGCCCTGTCCCCTGGCGTGTACTTCGGATGGACGGTGAAGAAAAGTACACGCCGTGTAGTCGGAACTACACGTTGTGTACTCAACCAAATTATGTAGATTTATTAAAATTTATTATTATATTATACAAACCCTTGAGACATGTACCATGGTGTAGGCGTAAAGTTGAGGCACAACACATGATAGCTGTTTTATATATATGTGTTTAATTTAACATCTGCGTAATGAACAGGAATTCACCAGGTTGCCTCCAAGGTACAAGTTACGTACAAGGATAATTTTAAATGAATTTATTTTTTTAAAATTATGATGGATGAGAATCTAAAGGAATTTCAGAAAAAGGGTTTACGATAAAAGGATTGATTAATTAAAGATAATTAATTAATTCGAGCGTGATTTATCTTAAACAAGAACGATTAAAGAATTGAATTATAGTTTTATTTATGCATAAATATCGTTGCATGTATGGATGATCATGATCTAGACCGAGACCTTTGTATGTGAATGGTTTCTTTTAATTTATTTATTTAAATTAAATATGTTAGCCTACGATCCATCTCCTCATTAATATGTAGGGTCTGCGCGCCCAAGGATTCTTTTATATAAAAACCCCTCTTACCCCTCACCTGCGTGTGAGATAAACTCATATGTAATGGATGGAGATCCCAAGATAGTGGAGGCGGCTCAAGTCAGGTGCCAAGATGAAACCAATCCAAGGAGATACAAAGGTGGATAGGTGGAAAGCTGTAAACACGAACCCGAAAGGTTCAAGGTGTTTCTCCCCTAGGTCTTGGGTTAGTTTATCAACTGCTAGATAAACTAACCAATAGAAAAATCTCATGATCATACCATTTATTTTATTTATGTCAGTTTCATGGTTTATTTATTGTGGGTGTGTTGTCACGATCACACAATTAATGAATTAAACGAGCATGCAAGATGGAACTAAAATAAAACCGGATTATACGTAAATATTATCTTAGACATGGTTAATCACTTAAGTATATCCCACTTAATATTAACAAGAATGTAATCAAAGATAATAAAATGGCAATTTACGTATAAGGATAAAATTCCTCAAAAGAAATATTAAGTCGGTATAGCCTTCCATAATCTTGGTTAGAATCAAACCATAGTTCAAAGTGCTTGACCAACCCTAATTGGGGTGCTTTCAATTATCGGGGAATTATAATTCAAGGTTTTGGGTTGACTTCACTTGGTTCACATCAAGGTTTGAATGCCACAGCAGGACTTGGTGTGACCAAGAGGAAAAAGTTGAGGAAATCCAAAATAAAAGGATTTCAGGATTGGGGAGCCCACTCAGTGGATCAAAGAGTTGCGAGTTAATACAGTTGGAATTTGGAATGGATACCTAAAACCCTTCAAGTTTCTTGACCAACCCTATTTGGGGTAATGAGAAGGGCAATATGGATCCTTCCCACTAAAATATACAGGCAATAGAATATTCCGAAATCAATGGTGAGGGCTATTGGATTTTGATAAAATAGTGGGAGACTAATAAGTATTAATTTATTTATTTGTATCAGTTTTATAATAAATTACTAAACCTTTTCTCATATTAATTTTTAGAAACGAAAAGAAAATTAATTCAAACATATCATTGAAAACCATACTCGAGAAGGAAAACCTTCTCACCGGCACCAATTTCCAAGAGTGGAAGAGGTGTTTACGCGTCATCCTTCGCCATGAAAGGAAATTGTATGTGCTGGAAGATCCTATTCCAGTTGCGCTTAGGAAAGAGGCCAGTGATGAGGAATTATCTCTCTATATGAAACACATGGATGATGCCATAGATGTCTAGTGTTTCATGCTATCGGCCATGTCCAATGAGATCTTGAATCAACATGAAAACATGGACACGTATAGCATGATGTCTCAACTTAAGGATCTCTACCAAGAGAAGGAGAGACAGGAGAGGTATGAGATCTCCAAAGCTTTGTTTACAACTAATCTTGGAGAGTCTGCGCTAGTTGGGACTCATGTATTCAAGCTTATTGGCTACATTGAATGCATGGACATCTTAGGGATTAAATTACCAGATGAGTTGCGTACAGATCTCATCCTATCATCACTGCCCAAGACCTTCTCTAGCTTCATTTTCAACTATAATATTAGTGGCAATGAGAAGAGTATATCAGAGCTTCTGACCTTGATTATCCAGGTAGATAAGTACATGGGGCATGACAAACCCACGGTCTTTATGGTGAACAAGAAAAGGAAGTACAAGGCAAAGGGTTCAAAGACTTATAAATGGTCTAAAGCCCCCGAGCACCATCCCTCCAAGAAGGGGAAGATCCAGAGGCAGGGCAAGGAATGGGACGCAATGTGTTTTGCATGTGGCAAGCAAGGACAATGGAAGAGGAACTGCACCCAAAAGCGTCGGGACGCTAATGGTGCATTCGTTATCGAGTGTAATCTTTCTATTTCTACACATTCGGTATTAGATACAACTTGTGGGGATCACATCCGTATTCAAATGCAAGAACCAAGTAGATTTAGAAAGATTTTCATAGGAGAGGTGGATCTTCGAGTTGCCAATAGCACAAGGATGGCTGTGTTGGCTATTGGCGACTACCACCTCTCATTGCCGACGGGGATGATCTTGGTTTTACATAACTATTATTATGTGACTAGTGTTACCAAAAACATAATTTCTGTATCTTTTTTGGATATGGATGGATTTATTTTCTTGAAAATAAGGGTTGTATCTTTTATAATAACAACGTATGTTATGGTATGGCACATTTAAATAATGGTTTTTATGTATTAAATTATGAAAACCAAGTGTTTTCAATCGATAACGAAACACACTCACATGACTCATACATCACCCAGTTGTGGCATCACCTTCTCGGTCATGTAAACGAGAAGCATTTGATAAAGCTCTGCCAAGATGGTTATTTAGACTCTACTGAGCTAAAACCACTTGATAGATGTCACACTTATTTACAAGGCAAAATGACTAAGCCACCTTTCGGTGAACAGGGTGAAAGGGTCACAGAGATTCTAGGATTGGAACACACGGATGTATGTGGACCATTTCTAGTAGAATCTAGAGGTGGATATTCTTACTTCATTACTTTTACTGATGATTTGAGTAGATACGGATTTGTCTACTTAATGAGGTATAATTCAGAAGCCTTAGAGAAATTTAAGGAATTCAAGAATGAAGTAGAGAATCATCTTGGTAAGAAGATAAATAAACTTCAATCGGATCGAGGTGGAGAATATCTGAACCAAGAGTTCATCGATCTTCTACGGGATTCTGGGATTCTATCTTAGCTCACTCCTCCTTATACACCATAGTGGAACGGTGTTAGTGAAATGAGGAACCGCACCTTGTTGTACATGGTGAGGTCGATGATGAGTCATGCGGATCTTCCATTATCCTTTTGGGGATATGCATTACAAACTGCAACATACACATTAAACCGAGTACCAACTAAGGCGGAAAATGGAATTCTCTCCAAGTTATGGAATGGAAAGAAACCCATTTTGTCACATACACATGTATGGGGATGCGAGGTGTTTGTTAAGGCCTACTCAGGTAACAAACTAGCACCCCGAGGCACGAAGTGTATCTTTATAGGATATCCTAAGGAAATGAAAGGATATTACCTATATAACCCTCAAGACAAGAAATGGAATGTCACTAGACAAGCCGTATTTATTGAGAAGGAGCACATCCTCAAAAAGGATAGTGGGAGCAAGATTGACTTCGACAAAGTTGATGCTCAAGATACACAGGAGTTGGTACAGGAACAAGTTCCATAGGTCCCCATGGAAGAGGTTCCAGAAACACAAGTACTGCGTAGGATCTCAAGAGAGGTAAGGGAACCAGAGATATTTGGTTTCCTAGTCACCGAGGATGGTGAATCATTATTGTTGGAAAATTATGAGCCTCTCGCCTACAAGGAAGCAGTAGAAAGCTCAGAAGATGCAAGATGGCTAGAAGATATGAATTCTGAGATGGATTCCATGTATCAGAACCAATTTTGGGTTATGGTTGATGAGCTAGTTGATGTAAAGTCTGTTGGATGCAAATGGGTATTCAAGAGAAAACTGGACTTGGAATGTCAAGTTAGAACCTATAAAGCAAGGCTAGTGACTAAAAGATTCAGAAAACGTCAAGGAATTGACTATGATGAAACCTTCTCGCCAGTTTCCATGTTTAAATCCATAAGAATTATACTTGCCATAACAGCTTACCATGACTATGAGATTTGTAAAATGGATGTCAAAATAGCATTCCTTAACAGGAACCTTCAGGAAGATGTCTATATGACATAACCAGAAGGGTTTGTGACACCAGGTGAAGCCAAACGGGTTTGAAAGTTGCATAAATCCATTTATGGATTGAAGCAAGCATCTAGGTCATGAAACATTCGATTTGATGAAGCCATAATGTAATTTGGTTTCATTAAGAAGGAATGTGATCCATGTGTTTATAAGAAATTTAATGGGAATGTGATCGTTATCCTAGTAGTATATGTTGACGACATATTACTTATTGGAAACGATGTACCAGTATTACAGTCAGTTAAGGACTGGTTGAACAAGTGTTTCTCCATGAAGGACTTAGGAGAAGCAGCCTACATTCTAGGGATCAAGATCATTCGTGATAGATCCAAGAGGCTGCTTGGACTAAGTCAGGGTACATACATTGACCAGATACTAAAGAGATTTAGTATGGAACAATCCAAGAGGGGATTGGTTCCAGTATCACATGTCCAACATCTTTCTAAGAAAATGTGTCCTCAGACACAACAAGAGAAAGATAGAATGAGTAATATCCCATATGCTTCGGCTATAGGATCCATCATGTATGCCATGTTATGTTCTAGGATTGATGTTGCCTATGCACTGAGCATGGTAGGCAGATATCAAGCAGATCCAGGAGAATAGCATTGGACTGCTGTTAAGACTATCCTTAAGTATCTGAGAAGAACTAAGGATATTTTCTTGTTGTATGGAGGAGACGAGGAGCTTGTCATCAGAGGGTATGCTGATGCTGGTTTTCAGACAGATCAGAACGATTTGAAGTCACAATCTAGATATGTTTTATGTCTCAATGGAGGAGTTGTGAGCTGGAAGAGTTCAAAGAAGCCAGTTGTCACCGATTCTACAACGGAGTCTGAGTATATAGCGGCTTCTGATGCAGCCAAGGAAGCTGTCTGGATTTGGAACTTTGTCCAGGAGCTTGATGTGGTGCCTTGTAGTAAAGATACCATTACATTGTATTATGATAATACTACAGTGGTGGATCTTGAAAAAGAACCAAGGTCACATCAATGGACAAAGCACATACTCCGTAAGTATCACCTCTTGAGGGATTTCTATCAGAGGGGTGAAGTTGCAGTGAGCAGAGTGTCCACGGAAGAGAACATGGAAGACCCCATGACTAAAGTCCTATCTCAGCAGAAGCATGAATATCATGTGAGAGCTAGCGGGTTAAAGGTTGTTAGCAGTTGGCTCTAGTCTAAGTGGGATTCTGTTGGAGTTGGTGGTCTAAAACCAACTAATTTGTACTTTATTCATTAATAAAAGCCTTATCAGATCTTGATTGTTCTTCTGCATGACAATGCATGTGATAATGTCTTAAGGACAGCTATTACATTAAAGGGTCATAGCGGATCCCTGCTATGATGAGAACCTAGAAGTTACATAACACTGTTCTTGAATATATGTTCTATGGGCGGATGATATTATTTGAGGGACACAAATAATACAGGTCATTAGGGGTGAGGACTCATAAAAATTTGAGTCACCTTCTCATGGTGTGTGCCCTTGGTAATATCCAGGAGGATATTATGAGAATTAGACCCGCCAGTAGGAAATCCACATTTCATAGTGTCATTGGATGTTCCTATCTGTGGACATGTGTATTGGTCCTTAGACTTTAATATTATTATTAATGGATATTACAACTCACACACTTATATGTATTGATGAAAACTGTGACGACACACTGTTCGCAGCGAGGTAGGATACATTGGGTGCGTCACGAGTAATAATTCATTAATAGATAATGCAAGAAAGGATTTGTCCCTTCTGTTCCATAATGGAAGTAGATATCTCAGGCCCCTTGATGGAATTGATATAGCCTAAATAAATCCATGGCCATGGTAAGGTATGGGCGAGTTCAATTCTGGGAAGTCAAAGAAAGAATAATCGAGCACATGGGTTGATGGAACTAGCATGCAACCCACTTGATTAGAGATATCGAGACAAAGGAATTATATTACATGGTAAGCGTTTGTAGGAGGTGACACGTCATTGCAGCATTAACTTCTTTCTCTATGGGTGCCTTGGCATTTTGCTAGATGCTAACCTTGGACTTTAGGCAGGCTCCGCCTAATTCCACTGAGAAAGAGGCCTAGAGGGTCACAAACTGAGTATGTACATGTATCTCAGTTAAATATTAATTTAACAAGTTAAATAAATATTATTCCCGATTGTGGTTTAATAATTATTTAAGGATGCCTGATCACATTTATTTTGACACTAGTTATTCGAGATAATATATTGTGGGAGAAATAATATATTTATTATCGAGTAATGCAGTTACATTTATTTAAGAAATAAATAGCCATTACTCAAGGTCTAATAAATGTGGTGGAGAAAAATGGAAAATAAAAGTACACGCCATGTATATTAAATATACACGCCATGTAGTTTTATGGAAAACAAGTACATGTTGTGTATTAATTATTACACACCGTGTAGTTTTCCAGTTGGGATTTTGAGGATGTAATATTGTTTTATTAAATGATATTTATTATAATCATCGTGGGCGCATGTCAAGGAATTATTTATTCGACATGTGGGTTTTCAATAAGAGTTAATGAAATAAATAAAACGTGTAACGCGTTTATTTATTTTAATAACTCTATTAACCTCAAACCAGATTATAAATATCCTCACAACCCCAACACCTTAGAAGATCCATTTTTGTGCACAACAGATTTGGAAATACTCTCAATCCAAGAGAGAATTCCCTTTCCACCAAGAACTCCCTCAAGTTATGAGAGCGATATCCTCCACTGAATCAAGGTGGTCGAAGGCGGACATCGCAAGTGAAGGCTCTTTCGCGCTAGCACCCAGAGATCCCTTTGGTGACGTCCAGAGATACGTGGTGCACGTGTGGATCACCGCTAGATGAATCCTATACTTGGATTCTATGATGTAACAACGGATCACAGGATCGTGACTGGATACATAGACGAAGAAATAATTCCACCGAGGTAATTCTTGTAAATTAATTAAATTAATTATAACCAACATATGATGATCCTATCTCAATGGTTCTGGGACTCTTCTTTTCTTTTTAGTTCTTCGTTCCATTCCAAAGATCCAGCATTTTATATCGTGATGGATCTCGGATTGAACATTGTTTAATGCTAAAATTAAATTTGGTCATACCCACCAACGCACTTCCACTGCGCCCGAAACCTAATGAGATGATTATGTTCCTGTTGATGACGAGGATGCTAAAGAGGACGAGGGTAAGGATGAGGATGAGGATGAGGGAGAGGATGGGGCTGAGGGCGAGGATGGGGACAAGGGAGAGGATGGGGCCGAGGGTGAGGATGGGGGAAAGGATGAGCATGGGGGTGATGAT
This sequence comes from Viscum album, assembly GCA_963277665.1. NCBI lineage: Eukaryota > Viridiplantae > Streptophyta > Magnoliopsida > Santalales > Viscaceae > Viscum > Viscum album. The sequence continues at coordinate 1,396,266,332 of OY728121.1, read as the reverse complement.
GAGGACGACGACGATGACAGAGATGGCGGAGAGGATGAGCCTGATGATAACAGTGGTGATGGTGATGGTGATTAGGGGCAGATTGATCCATTACATTTTTTAATTCTGTATAAATATTTATTTTTGAACCTGGTTTTTCACTCTGGTATGGATAATTTTGAATTCAATATAACTCTTTATTTTTGACCAAATATGGAAACCTAATGATGTTATAATGGTTTGTAGGTGAGTGATGCTATATGAGATTTTATGGGTTATTGTGAGGAGTTTCTTTCCCTTTAATTGATTGGTTCATAAAACATAAGTTGGTGCTTCATATATTATGTAATTGGAATTGGTAAAGTAAAATGTTGGTCTCGAATTTCCAAGTTGGTTATTTGGATGGTATTCTCTATCAAAATTGGGTATATCTCTATTGACTATGGGTGTATTTTCTAATTGACTAATGTATTTATTAAACTGTCCATGCAATACACATTTCCCACAATATGGAAGCACCACAAAAATCATAGATAGACACTACACACCACAAGACACCCATGGGAGACACCCCTTGAGGTAGAGTCCCTCTCGTAACCTCTTTAATTTAAGAATTATTTAAATTGAATTTAGCTTCTGTCTGCGAAAACTCACAGTGATAGTTTAGGGTGTGATAATTTGACTCTCAATCAGTAGTTTCAACTACCTAGTACCACTTTCAAAAACAAAAAATATAAAATATATATCTTTATCATACCACAATCCTGAATCAAGAGTATATTTTTTATAACATAAGATCAGTTTCTATAATGTGAAGGACAACTACATAGGATTTATTTGGAATCCTGGTCGGAATATGATGCCCTGCAGATGTCGTTGGACCGGGCCAACACGCTGCAGTCACACCGCGGTCAGGTCGTGGTCATGCCGTAGTCACGCCGTGGTCACACCGCGGTCATGCCGCGGTCACGCCGCGGTCACGCCGTGGTCACTCCACGGTCACGCTGCGGTAATGTCGTGATTTGGCTCTGCTCCAGGACGACACCCCGCGACGGTTCACAGTCCTGTCAGAATTCGATGTATGATACCTAGATAGATTTTTAGATATATTACCCACCCTCCTCCCAAGACCTCGGGCAGCCCCCCCACCCTCCTCCCTGGACCCCGGACAACCCCCCCACCTGCCTCAATCTGAGGCACGGTATGGCCGGTACCACTCAAAGTGTCTTTCTTTTGTTTAAAATGGATACTCTTTTAAGTAAAAACAACTGGCATACGGAAAACCGACCAAACACATTTTTATTATGTTGATACTTTAGTAAAACGATCCATGGGTTATTATTGACGTGTACAAGTCAGCCCCACCTTAATCTGAGGCATGGTGTTGCTGACACCACTCAAAGTGTCTCTCTTTTGTTTCAAAAGGACATCATTTTAAGTGAATACAAAAAATGACATATAGAAAACTGACCAAAGGCATTATAATTCTTTTGAAACTTTAGGAAAACAATCCATGGGTCATATGTGACATGTACGAGTCAACCCCGCCACAATCTGAGGCATGGTGTGGCCAGTACCACTCAAAGTGCCTTTATTTTGTTTAAAATGGATACTCTTTTAAGTAAAAACAATTGGCATACGGAAAACCAAACAAAAACATTAGGATTGTGTTGATACTTTAGGAAAAAGATCCATGGGTAATTTGTGATGTGTACGAGTCAACCCTGCCTCAATATGAGGTGTGGTGTGTCCGGCACCACTCAAAGTGTCTCTCTTTTGTTTCAAAAGGACATCATTTTAAGTGAATACAACAACTGAAATATGGAAAACCGACAAAAGGCATTTGGATTCTATTGAAACTTTAGGAAAATGATCCATGGGTCATATTTGATGTGTATGAGTCAACCCTACCTCAATCCGAGGGCTGTTGTGGCCAGCACCACTCAAATTGTCTCACTTTTATTTGAAATGGACAGGATTTTAAGTGAAAACAACAACTGACATACTTAAAACCGACCAAACACATTCGTATTGTGTTGATAATTTAGGAAAACGATCAATGGGTCATTGTTGATGTGTACGAGTCAACACTGCCTCAATCCGAGTGACAGTGTGGCTGGAACCACTCAAACTATCTCACTTTTATTTGAAATGGACAGGATTTTAAGTGAAAACAACAACTGGCATACTTAAAACTGACCAAACAAATTCGGATTGTGTTGATACTTTAGGAAAATGGTCAATGGGTCATTTGTGACGTGTAATAGTCAACCCCACCTCAATCCGAGGTGCGGTGTGGCCGACACCACTCAAAGTGTCTCACTTTTCTTTGAAATGGACAACATTTTAAGTAAAAACAACAACCGGCATATGGAAAACCAACCAAACAACCTTGTAATGCCATGAAATTGGACTAAAACAAAGGGTGGGTCAACTGTGAAATGTTCATCTAGACGGAACATCAATCAGAGGAGTCGTGTGACTGCGGTGGCCAAAAATGCACTTCGCGTGTCGTAAATGGTCAAAACATTTGTTTAACGGTCAAATTAATACCAAACGACATCGTAATGACTTGAAATCACAAAAAAAAACACCCTAATTTTTATTCGTGAGGTGTATGAGGAGACAGAACATCATTCAGACGTATGGTTTGCACGGTACGACTGAATATGTATTTTTTAGGTGTTTAGCATGCTTGAAAAGTGTGCGTGGGTTGGTCAAAATCGGTCGAATGACCTCGGAATTCCATGAAATTAGACAACAAGAAAGGGTGGGTGAATTTTGAAATGGTCGGCCATACGACACATCGATAGGAGGTGTCGTGTGACCATGTTGGCTGAAAATGCACTTCGCGTGTCGTAAATGGCCAAAACATGAGTTTAACGGTTAAATGCACACCGAACGGCATCAGAATGACTTGAAATCACACTAAAACACTCTAATTATTATTATTGAGGTGTATGAGGAGAAAACACATCATTCGGATGCACGGTTTGCACGACACGGCTGAATATGTGTTTTTTAGGTGTTTGGTGCGCTTGAAAAGCGTGCATGGGGTGGTCAAAACCAGCCGAACGACCTCATAATGCCATGAAATCGGACAAAAACAAAGGGTGGGTGAATTGTGAAATGTTTGGGTAGACAGCATGTTAATCATAGGTTTTGTGTGACCGCGGTGGCTGAAAACACACTTCATGTGTCGTAAATGACCAAAACAAGCATTTTACGGTCAAATACATACCGAACGATATCGTAATGACTTTAAATCACACGGAAACACCCTAATTATTATTCTTGAGGTGTACGAAAAGACAACACATCATTCGGATGCGCGGTTTGCACGGAAAGGTAGAATATGTGTTTTTTAGGTGTTTGGCGCACTTGAAAAGCATGCGTGGGGTGGTCAAAACCAGCCGAACGACCTCGGAATACCATGAAATCGGATGACAGCAAATAGTGGGTTAATTGTGAAATGGTCGGCCAGATGACATGTAAATCAGAGGTGTTGTGTGACCGCGGTGGCCGAAAACGCACTCCAGACAGCCCCCCCCCCCCCCCCCCCACACACACACACACCCCCGGACAGCCCCCCTCACCCCTGGATAGCCCCCCACACCCCCCGGATAGCCTCGCCACCCCGGACAGTCCCCCCACCCACCGGACAGCCCCCCCCCCCCCCCGACAGCCCCCCAACCCCCCGGACAACCAACCTTACCCAAGACGGCCCCCCACCCCCCCCCCCCGGACAGCCCCCCCACCCCTGGACATCCCCCACTCACCCCGAACAGCCCCCCCCCCCCCCCACCCCCCATACAGCCCCCCGAACAGCCCTCCCACCCCCCAAACAGCCCCATGCACCACCCGAACATCCCCCCACCCCCCAGATAGCCCCCACTCAATTATTTAGTTCTAATCTGTAAGTCTTAATGTTATTAATCTATTTTTTTATTTTATGTTTTGATTTGGTCTAAACTAGATCCCTCTCTATTTACCCAGGCTGGGAACTCCTTCCTCCCTATAGATCCATCTGAAGTCAATCAATTTTTTAGTTCTACACTCCAAATCGGTAAGGCTTAACTTAGTTTTAATATTTTTCATATATTAGGAATGAGTCTCGACATCCCATCATGAACATGCACCAACACTCATGTTCTAATTCTCAATCATGGGTTGTTCATTCTATACAATAACATACAACAAAAAAATATCATATATTGATATCATATGAAACCTATGAACACTCAAGAATACCATATAACAAATTTTTCAACAAGGCTACACATAGATTCTTGAAAAATAAGTTTCAAAGTCTCATAAAAATACCCTAATGGTGAGGAATACATATGGTGACACCATAGACCCATGGATCACCTCAATCCCATCCTCAAATAGTGGGTTCTAGGACCAAACCAAAGTCCCTTTGGGAACCCAATACGAAAGACTTAATTGAATATTCATACCCACTACCCAAGATGGGAATTCATCTCACATCACACTCCGGAGAGCAAATTACAATTAGCCACATACCCCCTTATTCTAATTGAAAAGTCTATGTAAAACATGTAGGCTATTCCAGTAACCCATCTCATATATCGAGATTGGCCAATGTTTCCCACTAACACATCAGTAACCATTTATACATGGATACATAATAATTAGAGGAATATAAACATCCCATGTGCTTCTTATAAATCATCCTAGGTCTAAGCACATGACCACTACCATTTTCTATCTTATGGGTATCATTGTCCTTTCCACTCTACCCAAGTTTTTCTGTTGATTTTAAGATACTCAACCCAATACCATGACTAAACATCCCATGTGCTTCCTATAACATGTATGTTTTTTCTCTTGTGTGTATTGGTGTTGTGGTTTGAGTGAGGAATGAATTCTAAATTTTGAATACTCTTGTGTGTGTTGGTGTTGTGGTTTGAGTGAGGAATGAATTATAAATTTGGAATACTCTTATGGATGTTGTTTCATTTCCTATAACATGTAGGCGTTTTCTCTTATGGGTGTTATTGCATTTGAATTTCTAAATTTCTAAATTTCTAAATTCTGGAATGAATTATAAATTTTGAATACTTTGGATGGGGATTTTGTATTGGTGTTATTGCAGGTCTAGAGAGGGGTTGATATGTTGTTTCAGGACTAGAGAGGGGACAGGGGCCTGCTTCTGTGGAGTTAAGCAATTGTATACCAACGGTTTCAAAACCATTTAGATACTATAATATAACTATACCAACAGTTTGTTATAACCGTTGGTATAAACCTATACCAACGGTTATAACAAAACCGTTGGTATATCCTTATGGCTTTCCATATCCCCTCTATACCAAAAGTTTCTAACCGTTGGTATAAGTGTAACATACATATACCAACAGTTTACAAACCATTGGTATATGTTATACTTTAACAAGCATATACCAACGGTTTGTAGAAAACCGTTGGTATACCTTCTATTTTGACACCTATACCAACGGTTTTCACAGAACCATTGGTATAGGCCTATTATCATACCTTACTTGGACATGGTTGAGGAAACCGTTGGTATACTATATAACAACAGTTTACAGGCCTTTACCAATGGTTTACAACCGTTGGTAAAGTGTAAAATTTCAGTAGTGATTTGTTTTATCAATGCTTTTTTAGCACTAGAAAATATATATCTTTATTAGTGCTAATAAAGAACTGATAAAGATCAATTTTATCATAACTTGTTATTATATCATTGATAAAACCACTCTTTATCAGTATTTTTTTGGAAGCGCTGATAAAACCCTTTCCAATATTTTAAATAGAACCCTAACCAAGTTCTTCTCGCTTGAACCGTTCAATCTCACAGATAACTAGATATCTATCATCACTCTCCCTCTATTATTTTAGAAAAAATTTCACATTCAAAATCCAAGGTATTTGATCACTTATGATCATCTCTCCCCCTCGAACATCTTTGTTTGTTTTTAATTTTTCCAAATGGTTTGAACAATGCGCACAGTGATCTTATTTTTGCTCGATCTACCTCACATCGAAAATATGTGTCATGAAGTTACATCATGTTTATACAACTTACATATATAATTAAAAAATTTGTTTTCATTTCCTTTATGCATAAAGACACATCCCACCATGTATACAAGTCATACCAATGTAGTTTCCTCACTATAATACACATTTCCATAAGAATTCCAAATTTTTTATAATGGGGCTACAACGTACATGTTTTCATTCTATATCAGGAATATATATGTCTATAAACCATATTTCATAAGAGGCTATACATGATGCATGGATCCCATGTGATGGATCTATAGACATAAAAAGAGTGTGTTATTTCCATGTATAAGCACAATATCCATAGCACATGATACATTGTTTCATGTAGCATAATAATCAGTCTAGTTCTGATATATTGATTTTCATTTAGACCATAAGATATAGTGTTATGTATATGGTGACTTAGAACTTAAGATACATTCTTTTCTCTTTATCAAGAAGATATGGATATGAAAATAATTGAATGATGTTCGAGTTATTTCTGTCAGTTGTGTACTCATGCATCTCATGAGAAAATGGCATGTTATGGATGGGCATGATAAAGAAGACGAATTTCATTGGGAACACCCAATAAGACACCGAATTCATATTTTAATATTATTTTCATAACTCATAAAAAAAATTCTACATTACACAAATTGAAAGAAACCATAAATGAAAGGCCTGACTTCTTTCTATTTATGTGAATTTTATCTCCATGCATGATATACCGCCTCTCATATGAATATGATCTCTCCATGTTAAATTTTTTGTTTGTTTATTTATAGAAAGAAAATTTATCAATCGCTACCCTTACTTCTTCCTCGTTAACATATTTCTATTATAATTTATATATTTTATTTTCTTATATATTTACATATGAAACATAATTTTTTAATTATTTTTGTTATTGTTGTTTTATAAAAAGTATTTCTATAAGAATTTATTTTTTGGTATAATTATATTACGATGATCATATATATATATATATATAATTTTAAGTGTTCATATATGATTCTCCATCCAATATCTCTTACCTCAATCCATTTTTGATTCACCCTCTCCTTTGCCTTCACATTCATTTTCACTCATTCATCATTATTTCTCACTCTGATTACATGGAGCTCCTAGCTATGCACCGTAAAAACTATGCCCGCTTATAATGTAAGGTGGTGGCTGCAAATGATAAGTTAGGAAAAATAACCCTATTCATTTTGATATATCCTGATTTTTTTGTAATTTTTATAGGAATTATGAAATGAGTTTAATTTAGTTTGTATGATTTTTTCCAATTTTTTAAATTTATAGCTCTTGATAAAAATTATTTCATGATACTTTTGATACTTATACACATACTCTTTATTTAAATGATTTATTTTTTGTTTTAAGTTTTTTCTTTATAATTTTATCTTGTTAAGACATTAATAATTTTTTATATTTTTTTAATATTATTTAATATATTTTTTAATATTATTTAATATTTTTTAACATTATTTTTTTTTATGGATATCGATTTTTTATATATTTTACACATGTGATATGGCATGAACACATGGGTTATGCACATGGATTTTGGATGAAGAATAAACTATAATGTACAAAAGAACTTTACGTTATGATATAACTAAAACATGGGTGGAGATAATTTCTTAAATGTTTCCATAAGTTTATATTACATCATAACCCAACACATCTTATATTACCACCAATGTAGTATGACTATCATGACACAAGAATTTCAATTACTGTAAAAAAAATAGTATGAGGTTGGGGTGAAATTGTTCATCAATTTTTCAAAATATCATGCATATAACCCTTCTCAAATCCTTTTTTTATGATTATAATGTTGTTATTAAATACTAATTAGACTATAGAAGTTATAAGAACACTTAATCTGTCATGGAATAGATGAAATTTATAAATTCTGGACTAAACAAGGGGAAAAACTGAATGTATCTAGTGATTGGGATAAGAAAATGTTTTATGGATCATATTATAAGATTATAAGTGTAGAAAATGATGAATACTGTATCGAGGATGTGATTACATATGTGAATTATGATGAATATCATATTGAGGAAATGATAAGGATAGGTGAAGATGAACTTCATGATTGTCCAAAATTGATTAATAAGTTAAAGAGTTGTGAAAAGGCATCATTGTATGATGGTTGTACTAAATATACATCATTGTTATCCATACTAAAGCTATAGAATTTAAAATATGTAAATAGATGTAGTGATTCCATTTTTATTGAACTACTTTCTCTCTTGAATAATATGCTCCCAAAAGATAATGAGCTTCCTTTCTAAACATATAGCGCTAAACTAATGTTATGTTCAGTGGGTATGATCTCATAAATAATACATGTATATCCAAATAAATGTATATTATTTTTCAAGGACCACAAATCACTTAAAAATACCCAAATTGTGGTACTTCTCGATACAAGAAAGATGAATTGAGTCCTCTGAAAGTTGTATGGTAATTTCCAATCATTACAATGTTTAGGTACTTATATGGAAGTGAGGAGACTACAAGATAATTTATGTGGCATAAAGATAAAAGAAATAAATATGGGAAACTTTATCACCTGGTAGGATCTTCTCAGTGGAATTGAATTGATCATGAGTATCCTGAATTTGAAAATGAGCCAAGAAACCTTCATCTTTCATTATCTACAGATGGAGTGAATCCTTTTGGTTTTTAAACCAACACTCACAGTACATGGCTGGTTATATTTGTGAATTATAACTTTCCATTGTGGTTATGTATGAAATAAAAATACATTATGTTATCTCTACTTATATCAAGACCAAAACAACTAGGTAATGATATTGATGTTTATTTGGCTCCATTGATTTAAGATTTAAAATTATTGTGGGATTCAGGTGTTACGTTGTATGATTCTGACATAAATGAAGATTGTATGTTGAGATCCATGTTATATGGGATAATAAATGACCCTCTTTCTTATGGAAATAGTTTAGGTTATAAAATTAAAGGAACTCAAGGGTGTACCATTTATGAATAAGGTACACCGTCAATTAGGTTGAAACATTCATCAGAGAATGTATTTCTAGGACATCATTGATTTCTACCCCAACGACATAAGTATCAATCTTGGATGAAATCATTCAATGGGATTTCAAAATAACGTACATCACTGTCTACACTAACAGGTGATCAACTATTTGAGAATGTAAAATATATGGACACTACTTTTGGTAAAACTTTTTTAAAAAGCATTATAAAAACCAATTGTAAAAAGGGATCGGTTTTTTAATTACTATACTGAAATTTTTTGTACATAAGGAATTTTCTTGATGTTATGCATGTTGAAAAAAAATTTATGTGATGGTGTCATTAGTACATTACTAAATAACCCAGCAAAACAAAGGATAGAATTAAGGATAGAGCTTGGTTAATGAATGGTGAACATTCTTAGGAAAAATGTAATGTAAATCTATAATCATTAGATCTTGCATAAAAATATGACATTAATGTGATTTTAGACCATTTAAATTTAAAGTTGTCATTAACATGATATTTTGGATATTTGATGAATATCCATATGGAACATTTACATCATTCAAGAAGTTTCAAAAATGATATATCTCTTTTTTGGAAATAGTATAAGCAGTTGGAGGAATAAAATTTTATTTTTCACTCTTCACTGGTGCTAACTCTTCCCATATTCCCATGTCAATCATGTCCAACCTAAATTCCAACTATGGAAAATGAAATTATTTTTATATTATGTGAATTGGAGATGTTATTCCTATTAGAATTCTTTGATATAACTGTTCACTTCATGGTTCAGTTGGGAAGAGATATTTGACTATGTGGTCTTGTACATTATAGATGGATGTACCCCATTGAATGGTATATGAATATTTTGAAAGGATATGTCAAAAATAGAAGTCTTTTAGAAGGTTGTATTGCAAATAAATATATTATCTAGGAAGAAATTGAATTTTTTTGGGATAACTAATCGATGTGGAAATCATTGGTCTACTGAAATCTCATCACATCGGGCGGCTTGTGGGTGAAGGAATTTTTGGAATAGATGTTGTCACAATTACTATTATAGAGAAGGAACAGGACCACCTATATATTTTTCATTATATTTTATAGGTTTCACCATATGTTGAAACCTATAAAGTAATTGTTAGGAATTTTAATCCATCAAGGGCTGAAATTTGGATATAAAATACACATAATCAATGATATATAGGATGGTTTTGATACCATATTTTTAAGGAGTCGACTAAAAATCCAAATTCAATTTCATAAAAACTTCAATGGATATATAGAGGACCATGTGTTCATGTATTATCTTATAATGGTTATGTAATTTATGGTTATACATTCTATACAAATGAATATGATGAATGAAGTACCATGAAAAATAGTGGGGATACACTTATAGCTGAAGCGATGCATGTATCTGTTACCAAGGAAAAAATCAAATTTATATGAATATGACATACATTGGACTCATCAAACAAATATGGGAGTTGGATTATACAACATTACAACTGCTGATTTTCTAATACAAGTGGTTTGATAACAGGATTGTAATTAAAATAGATGAATTGGGATTCATGAAATTGGATTTCATTAAGGGTAAAAAGATAAACCGTTTATAATGGAATCATTGTAAGTACAAGTATTTTATGTTCCAAATAATACAAACTGAAAGTGGTCAATTGTTCAATTATTAACCAAAACCACTGAAGGGTCAGATGTCAATTCAACTGATGATGGACCTTTTATTGGGATGTCATAATCATTTTTAAATGGTCCCAATGTAGATGGGGTCTTGTATGTCAGAGTATATCATAATGAATTTATTTGGATACTCGATAGAGGGGTCAAATTCCTTTAACCTTTTAAAAAAAGAGTCCAATAATCAGGTTATATATTTTTTATAATATACATTGTGTTATCTCATATTATTATCTTTTCACTACTACATTTATATAATATAAATAAGATGTTCAACCACTTCTATGGATAATGACTTCAGCACATGTCGATGATCCTAGTCTGGAGGAATAATAGGTTTCTCAAAATTCTAGTTCTCCCAATATAAAGGAACAAAAACCTTTTTCACATGCCAATAATACCAATATAAAGGGACAACATATTGATGATGTTGAATATGAGGAAATGATATATAGTGAAAAACATGTGCCCCATAAAAAATAGGAGCGTCATAGTGTGACGGTGTTAGAAAAAATTATTAAGGAAATAAACAAATCCATCAAATTTAAGGTTGGATGGATTGCACATGGCCATCCTATTAACCCCCAAAAAAGTTGTGTTTAGTAGTAACATTGGTCTCACAACTCACATTTTCATGTTAATTGATGTAGATTTTGTTAGAGTTGGTGTCCTGAGAACCAACTGTTTATACTTTGATTACATGAATGTACACTTTTTATATATTGTTCAATGTTCTGAATGAATATAATATAATAATGTCCTAGAATATTTGTTGCATTAATAAGGTCATGGTAGATCCCTACTATGATGAGAACCTTGAAATTATATAACAATATTCTTAAATAAATTTCTATGGTTGGATGACATACTATGATAGAACACAAAGTATACAGACCGTCATGTGTGAGTACTCGTAAGAAGGCAAGACTCTCTCTCATGGAGTTCGCATTTGTTAATCTCCAAGATGGGAGATTATGAGAATAGACCCACCAGTAGTAATTCTGCATGTCTTGGTGTCATCGTAAATTTCTATCTATGAGCGTGTGTAATGGTCCTTAGACTAGAATATTATCATTAACTCATGTCATGGCTCACTCACTTATATTTGCTAATGAAAACCATCATGAAGACAGTTGGCGGGAAGTAGGGTACGTTGGGTGCGTCACAAATGACATGTTGTTAATGGATAAGTTGAGGAAGGATTTTTCCCTTCCATATTTATGGAAGTAGATATCTCAGGCCCTTTGATTGAAATAGAAAATTCACCCAAATTCCATGGCCATGGTGTCACGATGAGTTTATTTCTGGAAGTCAAAGAATGACGGATCAAGCATATAGGTTTATGACACTGCCATGAAACCATCTTGATGAGATATTGAGACAAAGGGATTAAATGACATGGTAAGAATTCATATGAGGTGACACGTCAATGTGGCGTCAACTTCTTTCTCTTGGGTGGCTTGACCCATTGCTAGATAGTAATCTTGGACTTTAGGCAAGCCCGCCTAATGCTAATGAGAAAGAGGCCTAGAGGGTCACACACTAAGTGTATCCAATTATCTCAAGTAGAATGAAGATTATTCCCATATGTGGTTTAATAATTATTCAAATAAGACTAAATCATTTTAATGTTGGAGGAAAAATAAAATAAAAACAATATATACATGTTGTGTACATTGAATGTACATGCCGTGTAGTTTTCATTTTGGAAAGGAAATGAAAAATGAGTACACACCATGTATTAATGATTACACACCGTGTAGTTTTTCCAGTTGGGATTTTGAGGAAATAATATCGTTTTATTAAATGATATTTATTATAATCAGTGTGGGCGAATGTTAAGGAATTAATGATTCGACATGGGGGTTTCAATAAGAGTTAATGAAATAAATAAAATGTGTAACGTGTTTATTTATTGTCATAACTCTATAACCTCAAACCTGATTATAAATATCCTAACAACCCCAACACTTTTCCCTAATCATTGTGCACAACAATTCTGGAGGATTCTCCCAAGGCCGAAAGAACTCCTTCCTCCAAGAACACTCTCAAGACTGAGAGAGATCCTCCTCCATCTGATCAATGTGATCTAACACAGACAATGCAAGCAAATTCTTCTCCATGCTAGCACCCGGATATTCCTTTGGCGATGTCCATAGATACGTGGTGCACATGTGGATCACTGCTAGAGGAATTATACACTTTTATTTTGTGACACGACGACGAAACACATCAGAACATGATCAGAAATATCAATGAAGAAAGAACACCATAAAAGGTACTTCTTGTCAATTAATTAAATTGATTATAATCAACCTGTGATGATCCTCCTTTGTGGTTCCGGGACTATTCTTCTTCTTTGTCTATTTCTATGATTCGATCCGTGGAGTCCAGCGTTTATCGTCATATTGATCCCATATTGATCATTACTAATGACAAAAATCCAAGTGGGCACATCCACCCACGAGCTTCTGCTACACCTGGGACCTTAAAGTGGTATTAGAGTGAGTCACAACGTTGATTATATTTATTTAATTTTCGTTGATAATTTACACATTTATATTTGATTAAATTGAAGATAAATCATTCTATAAAACTGAATGAATGAGATCTATTCTTCCTCCTTTGTTTCTCAATTCACATCACAGAAATGACCTTTTAATTTTAATTTTGATTAAAATAAAAATGAGGAACTCATCCGGAGGAGCTGCTCATTATGTCTGTACAACACAGGAATACATGGCGTGTAGTTAAATCTACACACCGTGTACTTAGGTTCAACAAATAGGTACTGGTTCGCCAAACCATGCCGTGTGAATTGAGCATACCTAAGATTTTTAATACACTGTGTTGACTAGAACTGAGCGGCGCGTGAAAACCGAAATACACAGCGTGTATGTTGAATCAACATGTCGTGTAGTCCGATCTGGACCAGGTGAAACCGTGTACAAGGAGAATCCATATAACCGCGTACATGGGATTACCAGGCCGGTAACCGCATAACAAGGAAGTACATGTCGTGTTAGATTAATCTACATGTTGTGTACTCCAAAAATTACAAAGTATAGAAAACACACCAAATCCCCCGACATGTACTTTGGATAAAGGGTGAAAACAAATACACATCATGTAATATATCCTACACACCGTGTACTTTCCAAAAATGGAATTTAACCAGGTTTCATCTAAATTACAAAGACCCGTACAAGGAATATGGATGAGAAGAATCTCAAGGAAATTCATAAAGGAATTTAATATAAAGAATTGATTAATTATAAGATCATAATTAATTGAATTCAAGCACAACTTATCTTGAATAAAAGAACAATTAAAAGAATTTGAATACTAAATATGCGTAAATGTCATTGTATGCTATGTATGATCATGAGCTAGACCAAAGACCCTTTGTGTGTGTATGGTTTCATTTAAATTTATTTAATTTAAATTCGTTGGCCTATGAGCCTTCTTACAATAAAATGTAGGGCCTATGTGCCCATGGTTTCTTTAATCTAAACTCCATGTAATGGAGGATATCCCAAGCCAGAGGAGACGGTTCAAAATCTGAAGCTGAGGTGAAACCAAACCAAGAAGATACAAAGGTGGACAGGTGGGAGCTGTAAAACATGAACCATCAGGTTCAAGGTGTTTTTCCCTAGGTCAAGGTCATCTTATCAAAACCTCTAGATAAGCTAACCAATAGAAGCTCATGATCATGCCATCTTATTTTAATTCTGTCAGATTTCATGGTTTATTTATTATGTATGTGTTGTCGCGATCACATAGTTAATGAAATAAACAAAGCATGCAAAGATGGAATAAAATAAAAACTGGACTATGTGTAAACATTATCAGAACATGGTTAATCACTTAAGCAAGAATCACCTAATATTAACAAGAATGTGATAATGTGAAACTATGTATAAAGAATTGAAATACCTCAAATACCATATCAAGTCAGACCAAGCCTTCCATTACTTGATTAATGGAAAGCCTCAATAAAACTATGTGTTTGACCAACCCTTTTTGGGACACTTACTTTTATAAAGGAAGCTCTTATGAAAGTTTTGGGTTAACATAAATATTTTACATCAAGAGGAGTAGCCCTTGCTAGACTTGTTGTAAAATGGAGGAAAGTGTTGAGGAAATCCAAGTTAGGATTTCAGGATTGGGGAGTCCACTCAACATATCAAGGAACTATAAGCTCACAGGTGGCAAAGACCTACCTACCTAAATACCTTTAAATAGCTTGACCAACCCTTTTGGGGTTATACAAATGGGAATATGGATACTTTACACTAGAATTTCATAGAAACTAGGCATTCCAAGTTCAATGGTGGGGGCCATTGGGATATGATAAAATAGAGGGAGAATTAATAAATTCATTTATTATTTTTCATAAAATATAATCAAAAGGAACTGATAAATATGCTCTTAATTTGTAGAATCAATATGAAAAACTCATCAACCACATTTTCTCTATGTTCAATTTTGTATAAAGACAATATCCTCACCGGAATTAACTTTTAGTAATGGTTTAGGAGCCTTCGGGTTATCCTACTACATGAACAAAAGTTTTATGTGTTGGATTCCTCACTTCCTGATTTGCCTGCCCAAGGGGCGAGTGATGAAGATTTCATGGTCTATGATCAACATTTAAACGATTCACTCAGAATTCAATTTTTGATGTTGTCATCAATGTCTAGTGATCTCATGAAGTCTCATGAAGACATGGATTCCTATATCATGCTCGAGCACCTTCGTGGTCTATACTAGGAGAGATCAATATAGGAAAGGTTTCAGATCTCCAAGGATCTATTTCAGAGCAAGATTGGAGAGGGTTCCCCAACTGGGCCTCATGTAGTCAAGATCATTGCCTACATTGAGCACTTGTAGGTTCTAGGGTTTAAACTCCCCGAAGAACTGGGTACCGATATCATTCTTGCATCACTCCCCCAGAGCTTCTCTAACTTTGTTGTAAATTTCAACATGAACAGCATTAAGAAGTCTCTATTTGATCTTCTTATCCTCATTCGCCAAGTGGAAAATGATATGAATCATGAAAATCATTCTATCCTTATGGTGAATAAAAGGAAAGGGAATGAGAAGAGCTTTAATCCCAAAGCTTCTTCTAGGCCTTCCAAGAAAAGGAAGATTAAAGGGGAGGCAAGATAATAGGAGGTTGTTTTTTTTACATGTGGCAAGAAGGGCCACTGGAAGAAAAACTACACCCAGCCAAGGAAGCAAGGGGAAGGTTCAAGTGTGTTTGTTATCGAATGCAATCTATCTATTTCTACTAATTGGGTATTAGATATTTCTTGTGGTGCTCACATCTGTATCCAAATACAGGAACCAAGTAGATTTAGAAAAATTGACCGAGTTGAGGTGGATCTGCGAGCAACCAACGGAGCCAGACTCGCTATTGTAGCTGTCGGAGACTACCACCTCAAATTTCCTACTGGGATGGTCTTCGTATTAAAAGGATGTTATTATGTACCCTCTGTAACCAAAAACATTATTTCAATATCCATATTAGATACTGATGGATTCATCTTCAAGTTTTGAAATGAATTTTGTTACTTTTATAAAGATAGCATTTGTTTTGGTAGGGAACATTTCTATAACGGTCTTTATGTGTTAGACTACACAAACCAAGTAATGGAAATAGATTAAAAAGTTAATTCACATGACTCATACCACACCCAACTTTGGAATCACTGGCTAGGTCATGTTAATGAGAAACATTTGACAAAATTTCATCAAGATGGGTATTTAGATTCTTTCAAACTAAAATCACTTGGTGTAGGTCATGAGTGTCTACAAGGAAAAATGACCAAATCCCTATTTAGTGGGAAAGGTGAAAGGGCTAAAGAGATTGTATAATTAGTTCACACAGATGTGTGTGGACCATTTCTAGTTGAAGCAAGGGGTGGGTTCTTGTACTTCATAACTTTTACTGATGATTTTAGTAGATATGGATATATTTACTTAATGAGGTATAAGTAAGATTATTTTGATCGATTCAAAGAATACAATAATGAAGTTGAGAACCAGTTTGATAAGAAGATTAAGAAACTCCACTTAGATAAAGGAGCAGAATATCTTAATCAGGACTTTATTGATTTCTTACGGGAGTTTGGGATTCTATCTCAACTCAATCCTCCTTACACGCCTTAGTGGAATGGTGTAACTGAAAGGAGGAACCACACCCTGTTGGACATGGTGAGATCAATGATGAGTCATGCGAGTCTTCCATTATCCTTTTGGGGATATTAATTACAAACAGCAGCACACATAATAAACCAAGTACCAACTAAATCGATAAATGGTATGCCATACGAGTTATGGAGTGGACGCAAAGCCATGTTATCAAATTTACATGTGTGGGGTATCGAATCATTTGTTAAGGCCTCTTTAGGTAACAAACTTTCACCCCAAGGCACAAAGTGTACCTTTATTTGATATCCTAAGGAAAAAAGGGGATATTACCTATACAAACCCTCAGATAAAAAGGTTACAGTGGAAAGACATGCCATATTCCTTGAGAGGGAGCACATCTCCAAAAGAGATAGTAGGAGGGAGACAGAATTCAATGAAGTCGAGGCTCAAGATACACAGGAGTTGGTACAAGAACAGATTCCACAAAGCCCCGTGGAAGAACAATATGTTCCAAAGACACAAGAACTACGTAGGAGCACGAGAGAGGTGAGAGAACCAGAAAAATATGGTTTTCTTATCACTGGGGATGGTGACTCATTATTAATTGAAAATGATGATCCTCTTACCTACAATAAAGCAGTTGAAGTCACAGACGTTGCTAAGTGTCAAGAAGCCATGAATTCTGAAATGGATTCCATGTACCAAAACCAAGTCTGTATTTTGGTAGATCCTCTAGTTGATGTAAATCCTGTTGGTAATAAATGGGTATTCAATAATAAACTTGACATGGAGGTGTAGGTTCTGGGCGCAGCGGAAGCGCGTTAGTGGGTTTTCCCAACTTTAATTTTAACGTTAAACAACGTTCAATCCGAGATCCGTCACGATATAAAACGCAGAATCTTCGGAATATAATGAAGAACGAAAAGAAAATAAGAGTCCCAGAACCCTTGAGGAGGATCATCATATGTTGATTATAATTAATTTAATTAATGCATAAGAATTACCTCGTTGGAATTCTTTCTTCGTTGATGTGTCCGGTCACGATTCGGTGATCCGTCGTTGCATCGTAGAATCCAAGTGTAGGATTCCTCTAGCGGTGATCCACACGTGTGTCACGTATCTCCGGACTTCGCCGAAGGGATCTCCGAGTGCTAGCGCAGAAGAACCTTCGCTTGCGATATCCACCTTTGACCGCCTTGATCCGGTGGAGGATCTTGCTCTCGTAACTTGAGGGCATTCTTGATGGAAAGAGAATTCTCTCTTGGCTTGAGAGTATTTCCAAATCCGTTGTGAACAACCAATGGCTCTTCAAAATGTTGGGGTTGTGAGGATATTTATAATCATGTTTGAGGTTAATAGAGTTATGACAATAAATAAACGCGTTACGCATTTTATTTATTTCATTAACTCTTATTGAAACCCCCCCCCCCCATGTCGAATTATTAATTCCTTGACATGCACCCACGCTGATTATAATAAATATCATTTAATAAAATAATATTAAATCCTCAAAATCCCAACTAGAAAAACTACACGGCGTGTAATAATTAATACACGGCGTGTACTTGTTTTCCATAAAACTACACGGCATGTATATTTAATATACACGGTGTGTACTTTTATTTTCCATTTTTCTCCACCGCATTTATTAGACCTTGAGTAATGACTATTTATTTCTTAAATAAATTTAACTGCATTAATCACTAATAAATATATTATTTCGTCCACAATATATTCTCTCGAATAACTAGTGTCAAAATAAATGTGATCAGACATCCTTAAATAATTATTAAACCACAGTCGGGAATAATATTTATTTAACTTGTTAAATTAATATTTAACTGAGATACATGGACACACTTAGTGTGTGACCCTCTAGGCCTCTTTCTCAGTGGCATTAGGCTGAGCCTGCCTAAAGTCCAAGGTTAGCGTCTAGCAACATGCAAAGGTACCCATAGAGAAATAAGTTAATGCCGCAATGACGTGTTACCTCCTACGAACGCTTACCGTGTAATATAATCTCTTTGTCTCGATATCTCCAATCAAGCGGGTTGCATGCTAGTGCCATCAACCCATGTGCTTGATTATTCTTTCTTTGACTTCCCGGAATTAAACTTGCCCATACCTTACCATGGACATGGATTTATTTAGGCTATATCAATTCCATCAAAGGGCCTGAGATATCTACTTCCATTATGGAATGGAAGGGAAAAATCCTTTCTCGCATTATCTATTAATGCGGTATTACTCGTGACGCACCCAACGTATCCTACCTCACTGCGAACAGTGTGTCATCACAGTTTTCGTCAATATATATAAGTGCGCGAGTTGTAATACCCATTAATAATAATCTTAAAGTCTAAGGATCAATACACACGTCCGTAGATAGGAACATCCAATGACACTATGAAATGTGGATTTCCTACTGGTGGGTCTCGTTCTCATAATATCCTCCTGGATATTACCAAGGGCGCACACCATGAGAAGGTGCCTCAAAGTTTTATGAGTCCTCACCCCTAATGACCTGTATTATTTGTGTCCCTCAAATAATATCATCCGGCCATAGAACATACATTCAAGAACAGTGTTATGACACTTTCGGGTTCTCATCATAGTAGGGATCTGCTATGACCCTTTAATGCAACAGCTGTCCTTAGGACATTATCACATGACATGTCACGCAGAAGAACAATCAAGATGTAATAAGGCTTTTATTTAATGAATAAAGTACAAAGTAGTTAGTTCTAGACCACCAACTCCAACAGACTCCCACTTGGACTAGAGCCAACTGCTAACAACCTTTAACCCGCTAGCTCTCACATGATATTCATGCTTCTGCTGAGATAGGCCTTTAGTCATGGGGTCTGCCACGTTCTCTTCCGTGGACACTCTGCTCACTGCAACTTCACCCCTTTGATAGAAATCCCTCAAGAGGTGATACTTCCGGAGTATGTGCTTTGTCCATTGATGTGACCTTGGTTCTTTTGCAAGAGCCACTGCTGCAGTATTATCACAATACAATGTAATGGGATCTTTACTGCTAGGCACCACATCAAGCTCCTGGACAAAGTTCCGAATCCAAACGGCTTCTTTGGATGCATCAGAAGCTGCTATATACTCGGACTCCACTGTAGAATCGGTGACAACTGGCTGCTTTGAACTCTTCCAACTCACAGCTCCTCCATTGAGACAGAAAACATATCTAGATTGTGACTTCAGATCATTCTGATCTGTTTGAAAACTAGCATCAGCATACCCTCTGATGACAAGCTCCTCGTCTCCTCCATACACCAGGAACATATCCTTAGTTCTTCACAGATACTTAAGGATAGTCTTAACAGCAGTCCAATGCTATTCTCATGGATCTGCTTGATATCTTCCTACCATGCTTAGTGCATAGGCAACATCAAGCCTGGTACATAACATGGCATACATGATGGATCCTATAGCCGAAGCGTATGGGATCTTGCTCATCCTATCTTTCTCCTGTTGTGTCTGGGGACACATTTTCTTAGAAAGATGTAATCCATGTGACACTGGAACCAATCCCCTCTTGGATTTTTCCATACTAAATCTCTTTAGTATCTGGTCAATGTATGTACCCTGATTTAGTCCAAGCAGCCTCTTGGATCTATCACGAATGATCTTGATCCCTAGAATGTAGGCTGCTTCTCCTAAGTCCTTCATGGAGAAACACTTGTTCAACCAGTCCTTAACTGACTGTAAGGCTGGTACTTCGTTTCCAATAAGTAATATGTCATCAACATATACCACTAGGATGACGACCGCATTCCCATTAAACCTCTTATAAACACATGGCTCACATTCATTCTTAATGAAACCAAATTACTTTATGGCTTCATCAAATCGAATGTTCCATGACCTGGATGCTTTCTTCAATCCATAAATAGATTTCTGCAACTTGCAAACCGTTTTGGCTTCACCTGGTGTCACAAACCCTTCTAGTTGTGTCATATAGACATCTTCCTGAAGGTTCCCGTTAAGGAATGTTGTTTTGACAGCCATCTTCCAAATCTCGTAGTCATGGTAAGCTGCTATGGCAAGTATGATTCTTATGGATTTAAACATGGCAACTGGCGAGAAGGTTTCATCATAGTCAATTCCTTGACGTTGTCTGAATCCCTTAGCCACTAGCCTTGCTTTATAGGTGCTAACTTGACCTTCCATGTCCAGCTTTCTTTTGAATACCCATTTGCATCCAACAGGCTTTACATCAACTGGCTCATCGACCAGAACCCAAACTTGGTTCTGATGCATGGAATCCATCTCAGAATTCATAGCTTCTAGCTATCTTGCAGCTTCTGAGCTTTCTACTGCTTCCTTGTAGTAGAGAGGTTCATCATTGTCCAACAATAATGATTCACCATCCTCGGTGACTAGGAAACCAAATCTCTCTGGTTCCCTTACCTCTCTTGAGCTCCTACGCAGTACTTGTGTTTCTAGAACCTCTTCCACAGGGACCTATGGAACTTGTTCCTATACCAACTCCTGTGTATCTTGAGCATCAACTTCGTCGAAGTCAATCTTGCTCCCACTATCCTTCTTGAGGATGTGCTCCCTCTCAAGAAAGACGGCTTGTCTGGCGACAGTCACTTTCTTGTCTTGGGGGTTATATAGGTAATATCCTTTCGTTTCCTTGGGATATCCTATAAAGATACACTTCGTGCCCCGGGGTGCTAGTTTGTTGCTTGAGAAGGCCTTAACAAACGTCTCGCATCCCCATACACGTGTGTGCGACAAAGTGGGTTTCCTTCCATTCCATAACTCGGATGGAATTCCATTTGCCGCCTTAGTTGGTACTCGGTTTAATGTGTATACTGCAGTTTGTAATGCATATCCCCAAAATGATAATGGAAGATCTGCATGACTCATCATCGACCTCACCATGTCCAACAAGGTGTGTTTCCTCCTTTCACTAACACCATTCCACTGTGGTGTATAAGGAGGAGTGAGCTGAGAAAGAATCCCAGACTCCCGTAGAAGATCGATGAACTCTTGGTTCAGATATTCTCCACCTCGATCCGATCGAAGCTTCTTTATCTTCTTACCAAGTTGATTCTCTACTTCATTCTTGAATTCCTTAAATTTATCTAAGGACTCTGACTTATACCTCATTAAGTAGATATAGCCATATCTACTCAAATCATCAGTAAAAGTAATAAAGTAAGAATATCCACCTCTAGCTTCTACTGGAAATGGTCCACACACATCTGTGTGTACCAATCCTAGAAGCTCTGTGGCCCTTTCACCTTGTCCACCAAAAGGAGTCTTGGTCATTTTTCCTTGTAAACAAGCGTGACATATATCAAGTGGTTTTAGCTCAGTAGAGTCTAAATAGCCATCTTGGCAGAGCTTTGTCAAGCGCTTCTCGTTCACATGACCAAGGCGGTGATGCCATAACTGGGTGATGTATGAGTCATGTGAGTTTGTTTCGTTATCGATTGCCAATACTTGGTTTTCGTAATTTAATACTTACAAACCATTATTCAAATGTGCCATACCATAACATACGTTGTTCTTATAAAAGAGACAACCCTTATTTCCAAACTTGAAAATAAATCCATCCATATCCAAACAAGACACAGAAATTATGTTCTTGGTAACACTAGGCACAAAATAACAGTTTTGTAAAACCAAAATCATGACAGTTGGCAATGAGAGGTGATAGTCGCCAATAGCCAACGCAGCTAGCCTTGCGCCATTGGAAGCTCGAAGATCCACCTCTCCTCTGGCGATTTTTCTAAATCTACTTGGTTCCTGCATTTGAATACAGATGTGAGCCCCACAAGCTGTATCTAATACCCAATATGTAGAAATAGAAAGATTTCACTCGATAACGAACGCACCTTTAGTGTCCCCACGCTTCTGGGTGCAATTCCTCTTCCAATGGCACTGCTTGCCACATGCAAAACACACTGCCTCCCATTCCTTGCCCTGCCTCTGGATCTTCCCCTTCTTGGAGGGATGGTGCTCGGGGGCTTCAGACCGTTTATAAGTCTTTGTCCCCTTTGCCTTGTCCTTCCTTTTCTTGTTCACCATAAGGACCGCGGGTTTGTCACGCCCCATGTCCTTATCTATCTGGCGAATCAAGGTCAGAAGCTCCGATAGACTCTTCTCATTGCCGCTCATGTTATAGTTAACAATGAAGCTAGAGAAGGTCTTGGGAAGTGATGATAGGATGAGATCTGTACGCAACTCATCCGGGAATTTAATCCCTAAGATGTCCAAGCGTTCAATGTAGCCAATAAGCTTGACTACATGAGGCCCAGCTAGCGCAGACTCTCCAAGCTTTGTGGTAAACAAATCATTGTAGATCTCATACCTCTCATGTCTCGCCTTCTCATGGTAGAGATCTTTAAGGTGAGACATCATGCTATACGCATCCATGTTTTCATGTTGCTTCAAGAGCTCATTAGACATGGCCAATAGCATGAAACACTGGACATATGTGGCATCATCCATGTGTTTCATGTAGAGAGATAATTCCTCATCACTAGACTCTTTCCCAGGCACAACTGGAATAGGCTCTTCCAGCACATATAATTTCCTTTTGTGGCGAAGGACGACACGTAAACGCCTCTGCCACTCTTGGAAATTGGTGCCGGTGAGAAGGTTTTCTTTCTCGAGTATGGTGCGCAATGATATGTTTGAAGTCATTTTATATCCGTTTCTACAAATTAAGATGAGCAAAGGTTTAGTACTTTATTACAAAATTTGAGACAAATAAATAAATTAATACTTATTAGTCTCCCACTATTTTATTGAAATCCAATAGCCCTCACCATTGACTTTAGAATATTCTATTGCGTGAATATTCTAGTGGCAAGGATCCATATTGCCCTTCGCATTACCCCAACTAGGGTTGGTCAAGCAACTTGAAGGGTTTTAGGTAGGCATTCCAAATTCCAACTGCATTAACTCGTAGTTCCTTGATCCGCTGAGTGGACTCCCCAATCCTGAAATCCTTTTTGGATTTCCTCAACCTTTGCCTCTTGGTCACACCAAGTCCTGCTGTGGCAGTCAACCCTTGATGCGAACCAAGTCAAGTCAACCCAAAACCTTGAATTAGAATTCCCTGATAATTGAAAGCACCCCAACTAGGGTTGGTCAAGCACTTTGAACTATGGTTCGATTCTAACCAAGATTATGCAAGGCTATGCCGACTTAATATTTATTTTGAGGGATTTTATCCTTATATGTAAATTTCTATTTTATTATCTTTTATTACATGATTGTTAATATTAAGTGGGATATACTTAAGTGATTAACCATGTCTAAGATAATATTTACGTATAAGCCAATTTTATTTTAGTTCCATCTTGCATGCTCGTTTAATTAATTAATTGTGTGATCGTGACAACACACCCACAATAAATAAACCATGCAACTGACAGAAATAAAATAAATGGTATGATCATCAGATTTTCTATTGGTTAGTTTATCTAGCGGTTGATAAACTAACCCAAGACCTAGGGGAGAAACACCTTGAACCTTTCAGGTTCGTGTTTACAGCTTTCCACCTGTCCACCTTTGTATCTCCTTGGATTGGTTTCACCTTGGCTCCTGACTTGAGCCACCTCCACTAGCTTGGGAGATCTATCAATTACATATGCATTTATCTCACATGCAGGTGAGGGGAAAAAAGGGGTTTTACATAAAAGAATCCTTGGGCGCGTAGGCCCTACATATTAATGAGGAGATGGCTCGCAGGCCAACAAATTTAATTTAAATAAATAAATTAAAAGAAACCATTCACATACAAAGGTCTTGGTCTAGCTCATGATCATCCATACATGCAACGATATTTACGCATAAATAAAACTAGCATTCAATTCTTTAATCGTTCTTGTTTAAGATAAATCACGCTCAAATCAATTAATTATCTTTAATTAATCAATCCTTTTATCCTAAATCAATTTTCTGAATTTCCTTGAGATTCTCATCCATCATAATTTTAAACAAATAAATTCATTTAAAATTATCCTTGTACGTAACTTGTACCTTGGAGGCAACCCGGTGAATTCCCATTTATTACGCAGATGTTAAATTAAACACATATATATAAAACACCTATCACGTGTTGTGCCTCAGCTTTACGCCTGCACCATGGTACACGTCTCAAGGGTTTGTATAATATAATAAAAAAAATTAATAAATCTGCGTAATTTGGGTGAGTACACAGCGTGTAGTTCCGACTACACGGCATGTACCTTTCTTCACCTTCCATCCGAAGTACACGCCCGGGGATAAGACGTGTTAATGTACTTCGGAAATTTTCGGAGTACACGGCATGTACAGTGGGACACACGCCGTGTAGTTTCCGCGTTACATGGTTTCCAGCCGGGCAGGCCGTGTATAGAGTACACGACCCATCCCTAACCCGAAGGGACTACATGCCGTGTTCATTGGACCACACGGCGTGTATTCCGGAAACTGTGTGCCACCTATTTCTGGTCAACACACGGTGTCTTAAATTCTTAGAAAGAATCCAATACACGGACTGATTTGTCGGATCAGTCAATGCATTGAACCTAGACTACACGGCGTGTACTTCTGAATACACGCCGTGTATTCTAGTGTTATACGGCCAGAAACATTTGGCTCCTCCGGATGAGTTCCTCTATTTTATTTTAATCAAAATTAAAAGAAAAATCTGTTTCTGTGAGGTGAACGAGAAATGAGGGAGGAAGAACAGATCTCGAGATTCAGATTTTCATAACGATTAAACATGAATTGAAATAACTAAATTATTAAATGCGTAAATCACCAACGAAAAACTAAATAATTATAACCAACGATATAACCTGGCTCTGATACCACTTTTAGGTTCCGGGCGCAGCGGAAGCGCATTAGTGGGTTTGCCCAACTTTAATTTTAACATTAAACAACGTTCAATCCGAGATCCGTCACGATATAAAACGCCGAATCTTCGGAATAGAATGAAGAATGAAAAGAAAAGAAGAGTCCCAGAACCCTTGAGGAGGATCATCATATGTTGATTATAATTAATTTAATTAATGCATAAGAATTACCTCATTGGAATTCTTTCTTCGTTGATGTGTCCGGTCACGATTCGGTGATCCGTCGTTGCGTCGTAGAATCCAAGTTTAGGGTTCCTCTAGCAGTGATCCACACGTGTGTCACGTATCTCCGGACGTCGCCGAAGGGATCTCCGAGTGCTAGTGTGGAAGAACCTTCGCTTGCGATATCCGCCTTTGACCGCCTTGATCTGGTGGAGGATCTTGCTCTCGTAACTTGAGGGCGTTCTTGGTGGAAAGAGAATTCTCTCTTGGCTTGAGAGTATTTCCAAATCCGTTGTGCACAACCAATGGCTCTTCAAAATGTTGGGGTTGTGAGGATATTTATAATCATGTTTGAGGTTAATAGAGTTATGATAATAAATAAACGCGTTACGCGTTTTATTTATTTCATTAACTCTTATTGAACCCCCCCCCCCCCCATGTCGAATTATTAATTCCTTGACATGCGCCCACGCTGATTATAATAAATATCATTTAATAAAATAATATTAAATCCTCAAAATCCCAACTGGAAAAACTACACGGCGTGTAATAATTAATACACGATGTGTACTTGTTTTCCATAAAACTACACGGCATGTATATTTAATATACACGGTGTGTACTTTTATTTTCCATTTTTCTCCACCACATTTATTAGACCTTGAGTAATGACTATTTATTTCTTAAATAAATTTAACTGCATTACTCGCTAATAAATATATTATTTCATCCACAATATATTCTCTCGAATAACTAGTGTCAAAATAAATGCGATCAGACATCCTTAAATAATTATTAAACCACAGTCGAGAATAATATTTATTTAACTTGTTAAATTAATATTTAACTGAGATACATGGACACACTTAGTGTGTGACCCTCTAGGCCTCTTTCTCAGTGGCATTAGGCTGAGCCTGCCTAAAGTCCAAGGTTAGCATCTAGCAACATGCCAAGCCACCCATAGAGAAAGAAGTTAACGCCGCAATGACGTGTTACCTCCTACGAACGCTTACCGTGTAATATAATCCCTTTGTCTCGATATCTCTAATCAAGCGGGTTGCATGCTAGTGCCATCAACCCATGTGCTTGATTATTCTTTCTTTGACTTCCCGGAATTGAACTTGCCCATAACTTACCATGTCCATGGATTTATTTAGGCTATATTAATTCCATCAAAGGGCCTGAGATATCTACTTCCGTTATGGAACGGAAGGGACAAATCCTTTCTCGCATTATCTATTAATGCATTATTACTCGTGACGCACCCAACGTATCCTACCTCGCTGCGAACAGTGTGTCGTCACAGTTTTCGTCAATACATCTAAGTGCGCGAGTTGTAATACCCATTAATAATAATCTTAAAGTCTAAGGATCAATACACACGTCCGTAGATAGGAACATCCAATGACACTATGAAATGTGGATTTCCTACTGGCGGGTCTCGTTCTCATAATATCTTCTTGGATATTACCAAGGGCGCACACCATGAGAAGGTGCCTCAAAGTTTTATGAGTCCTCACCCCTAATGACTTGTATTATTTATGTCCCTCAAATAATATCATCTGGCCCTAGAACATACATTCAAGAACAGTGTTATGGCACTTTCGGGTTCTCATCATAGCAGGGATCCGCTACGACCCTTTAATGAAACATCTCTCCTTAGGACATTATCACATGACATGTCATGCAGAAGAACAATCAAGATATGATAAGGCTTTTATTTAATGAATAAAGTACAAAGTAGTTGGTTCTAGACCACCAACTCCAACAGGAGGGACAATTCAGCACCTATAAGGCACGACTGGTTGCAAAAGGTTTTAGACAGTGTCAAGGAATTGACTATGATGAAACCTTTTCACCGGTTGTGATGCTGAAATCCATCAGAATCTTATTGTCCATTGCCGCTTACCATGACTATGAAATTTGAAAAATGGATGTCAAAACAGTATTCCTTAATGGGAACCTCCAGGAAGATGTCTGCATGACACAACCTGATGGGTTTGTGACTCCAAAGGATGCCAACAAGGTATGCAAGTTGCAAAAATCCATTTTTGGATTAAAGAAAGCATCATGGTCATGGAAAATTAATTTTGATGAAGCTGTAACAGAATTTGGATTTGTTAATAATGAATGTGAGCCTTGTGTCTACAAAAGGTTTAGAGGAAGTGCAGTCATTTTCCTAATAGTATATGTTGATGACATATTACTAATTGAAAATGAAGTACCTGTCTTACAGTCAGCTAAGGCATGGTTGGATAAATGTTTCTCTATGAAAGACTTGGGCGAGGCAGCATATATTCTTGGGATTAAGATCCATCATGATAGATCCAAGAGAATGTTGGGCTTGAGTCAAAGTACATACATTGAAAATATACTGAAGAGATTCAGTATGGAATAGTCCAAGAGGGGATTGTTTCCAGTGTCACATGACATTCATCTTTCCAAGAAAATGTGTCCTCATACACGTGAGGAAAGAAATAAAATGGCAAGGATCCCTTACGCATCCACGATTGGGTCAGTCATGTATGTTATGCTATGTACAAGTCTAGACGTTGCTTACGCATTAAGTGTGGTAAGTAGATATCAAGCTGATCCCGGAGACCTCCATTGGAAGGCAGTCAAGACTATCCTTAAGTATCTGAGGTGTACTAAGGATATGTTTCGGGTTTATGGAGGAGATGAGGAACTATTTATCAGAGGACATGTAGATGCTAGTTTCTAGACTGATCAAGATGACATGAAGTCACAGATTGGATACATCTTCAATTTTAATGGAGGTACAATGAGCTGGAAGAGGTAAAATCAAAGTGTGGTCACAGATTCTTCAGTAGAGCTCGAGTATATCACAGCTTCTGAGGCAACTAAAGAAGCAATATAGATGTGAAGCTTCGTCCAAGAGATATATTTGGTACCTAGCAGTAAAGATCATATCACATTCTATTGTGACAATACTACAGCGGTGGAACTTGAAAAAGAGCCAAGGTCACATCATCAGATAAAGCACATACTTCAGAAGTATCATCTCTTAAGGTATTTTTCTCAGAGAGGTGAAGTTGCAGTGAGCAGTATTTCCATAGAAGACAATGTGGCGAACCCCTTGACTAAAGCTTTGACTCAGTAGAAACATGATCATGATGTGAGGTTTAACGGACTAAAATTCGTAGACAGTTGGCTCTAGTCCAAGTGGGAGTTTTTTTAGATTTTTTTTCCTAAGAACCAACTATTTATACTTTGATTACATAAATGTACACTTATTCTATATTGTTCATTTTTCTGCATGACTATAATATAATAATGTCCTGGAATATTTGTTGCATTAATAAGGTCATGGAAGATCCATGCTATGATGAGAACCTTGAAATGATATAACAATATTCTTAAATGAAGTTCTATGGCTGGATGACATACTATGATAGGACACATAGTATATATACCATCATGTGAGAGTACTCGTAATAAGACGAGACTCCCTCTCATGGAGTTTGCACTTGGTAATCTCCAAGATGGGAGATTATGAGAACAGACCTGCCAGAAGTAATTCTGCATGTCTTGGTGTCATCGGACATTGCTATCTACAAGTGTGTGTAATGGTCCTTAGACTGGAAGATTATCATTAACTCATTTCATGACTCGCGCACTTAGATTTTCTGATGAAAATCGTCACGAAGACAGTTGGCGGGAAGTAGGGTACGTTGGGTGTGTCACAAATGACATGTTGTTAATGGATAAGTCGAAGAAGGATTTGTCCCGTCCATATTTATGGAAGTAGATATCTCGGGCCCTTTGATTGAAATAGAACTGTTTCCCAAATTCCATGGCCATGGTGTCACGATGAGTTTATTTCTGTAAGTCAAGTAATGATGGATCAAGCGTATAGGTTTATGAAACTACCACAAAACCTACTTGATGAGATATTGAGACAAAGTGATTAAATTACATGGTAAGCGTTCGTATGAGGTGACACATCAATGCGGCATCAACTTCTTTCTCTTGGGTTACTTGACCCGGTGTTAGATAGTAATCTTGGACTTTAGGCAAGCCCGCCTAATGCCAACGAGAAATAGGCCTAGAGGTTCACACACTAAGTGTATCCAAGTATCTCAAGTTGAATAAAGATTATTCTCATATGTGTTTAATAATTATTCAAAGAAGCCTAAATTTTTTTAATGTTGGAGGAAGAATAAAATGAAAACAAGATATACACACTGTGTACATTGAATGTACACGCTTTGTAGTTTTCATTTTGGAAAGGAAATGAAAAACGAGCACATGCCGTGTATTAATGATTACACACTGTGTAGTTTTTCCAGTCGGGATTTGGAGGAAATAATATCATTTTATTAAATGATATTTATTATAATCAGCGTGGGTGCATGTCAAGGAATTAATGATTCGACATGGGGGTTTTCAATAAGAGTTAATGAAATAAATAAAACGTGTAACGCATTTATTTATTGTCATAACTCTATAACCTCAAACCCGATTATAAATATCCTCACAACCCCAACACTTTTCCCTAATCATTGTGCACAACAATTCTGGAGAATTCTCTCAAGTCTTAAAGAACTCCTTCCTCCATGAACGCTCTCAAGACTGATAGAGATCCTCCTCCATCGGATCAAGGCGATCTAACACAGACAACACAAGCAAAGGCGTCTCTATGCTAGCACCTAGAGATTCCTTGGGCGACATCCAAAGATACGTGGTGCATGTGTGGATCACTGCTAGAGGAAGTCTACACTTGGATTCTGTGACGCAATGATGAATCACATCGGAATGTGATAAGAAATATCAGAGAAGAAAGAACTCCATAAAAGGTACTTATTTTCAATTAATTAAAATAATTATAATCAACCTGTGATGATCCTCCTTTGTGGTTCCAGAACTATTCTTCTTCTTTGTCTATTTCTGTTATTCGATCTGTGGAGTCTGGCGTTTATCGTCATATTTATCCCGGATTGATCATTTCTAATGACAAAAGGTCAAGTGGGCACATCCACCCATGAGCTTCCACTACACCCAGGACATTCAGATTCATGGAACAATGTTGTTTTTATTCTTAAGACACTTATTTGGGAAGATAGTATGGTAGAATTATTATATACATACTTCATTTTACTAAAAAAATAATGAAACATTGATTTACTCTTCCTTATCCCTTGAAGAGTGTATTTATAGTACATGAATTTTGAATGAAATTTGTATTGATGATCACTAGAAAGGCTAATAGAGGATTTCATATAATTCTTATGAAGCATCATCTCAAAGATATCGAAGGGAAAATAAAATTTCACCCATCATAGACGTATTCACACCTGATAAACCAACAAGCATGGGATATATTTATTGGTCATCATGGGGAGACATATTTTCAGGTACATTGTGACTGGTAATACATTTCTTGACAATACATGTATTTAATTACTTTTATTAAGAATTTTAAATTTATGAAACAACAATTGAGTGCTAAAAATAAACAATGAGCAGAAAAACCAACATACCCCTACTATAAATAAAGGATGAGGTATGCTTCACTTGAAAAAAATGGTATATATTTTAAATCTACCATAATAATTTTATGTGACATAAAGCAACAAAATAATTATTTTACTTTTTTTATATGTAGGTTAATGAATTTAATTCCAAATACACTTCCATATCACTTCATGTGTTATGGAAGGAGACATGTCTAAATAAAGAAGGGATAATAATATATAAAAACACACAAAAAGTGTGGGAATCAGGTGTAAGGATAAGATAATAAAAAAATGATTTAAATTGGTATTACATAATAATGATTACTTATTTTCTTATATTTTTTATTCAAATTAGACACATTAATCATCATCAGGTGTACCCGTTGAACTGCTACATTCAATGGCCTTGAAGTGGATAAAACAGTATGGTCGTGTTAAAGGTGTGGGTTTTGGGGTGTCACCCCAAACATATTTTGAGAAAATAAATGAACAGGGGGATAAATATAATGAAATGGAATAGTTTTAGGCATGATTTTCTATTATAGAAGAAAAAATTAATTGTAATTTAGAGTTGTTATAAAATGTTATGGGAAGGAATAAAAGAGAAGAAAAACACAAGAAAATACACTACATGAAGATCCTCTCACCCCACCCCACCCCCACCAGCTTTGAGGTGAGTTATTCCCCTCAAAGAGCTATCTTAGAATAGGTGATCAATATTTTCATAATTGTTTCTATGAAATGTGAATCAGGAATACACTGATACCTTTCATGTACTGATATTCTACAGGATTAAAATTATTGTTATTTATACCTATCAACACCCACCCATCACCTTGTTGTGAGGTTTACCATATAGAATATACAAGGAGATATATTACACACAAAAACTTCCAATAGGTCATGTGAGAGTGGGGATTCATGTAGCTCACGAGCCAAGAACCGATATTCCTATTCCACTTAATGATATAGGTATTCATATGGTCAAGAAATCTATTGGAACTTTCATAGCATGGTTGTTAGATCTTGTAAAAATACATTTTTACTAGGAGGTATTAATTTATAATTTATTTTTCATGTAAAAAATTTTACAATTAATAAAAAAAAGGTCCAAACAGATGAATGTTATTACATAAGGGAAAATGGAAGGGGTGAAATGGAAGGTTTAATCAAAATTATCTAAATGATACACTAACCAATTGAATAGATATTTACAAAGTACCTTTACCCCACCTATTCAATATTTTCATTTACTAACATTAAATTTTAATGCGGATACAATGTTAGAAAGTAGTGATATGACAATAATTAATTTTGAATAATAGATTTACAAAGAGGCCATTACAAACTATATAAGTCTTGATAATGTAAATTAAATCCTCAAGCGTGAATGTCTAGGAGTCTTATTTTTAAATATATACATGGGGTGTGTTTTCATGATTTTTTTGTCCAATATCTGATCTACTATATTAATTATGACTAAATACTATTTATAATTTTTGATGGAGTATATATCAATACTATTTGAAGGGAAACCTTGTAAACATAAATTTGGACTCATTAGTTCTTACATCACTTCTACACAACTATTCTCATTGGAACCAAAGTAATATAAAAAAATAGTGGAAAAACTAACCAAAATGTTTGAAATAAAACTTACAGAAAATAGACTCTTCTTAATACCCATGAAGTAGGGGTAAAACTCTTTAATTTAATCATATCAAATATATTTTCATTCATTTCATTAAATATTCTTTTTTTAGGCGGTATTGGTTACCCATTGCAGACAATATGGATGCTAAAAAGATTTATTTTTTGTATTCAATGCATGGATACCAAAAAATCTGACCACATGTGATGATGTTTATCAATTTTTAATACACTACATGCAACATTTAACAAATAAACTTCAAGTTATGCATTTTATATTATGTTTTAATGAAAAAAAATTTATGATAGGGTGGTATTTAAATATTGTCAATATCATGGAATGAGGATGTCCCATGAGAAAAAAAAAACCTATTAACTTATACAAATGGATAATTATTAAGGTATAAATAATAACATTCCACTGTAAAAACATATATCAAAAAAATTAATTATTTTTATCAATGTTTTTGTAGTTCCCAGAATAAAATAATGGCAAAGATTGTGGTTATTATATTTGAAAATTTATGAAATATATCATATTCCATAAATAAACTAACATCCCCAAAGAGGTATTTTGGATGAAAATTACAATTTCATTTAAAATATATACCAATACTTTATTTATTTATATTTTTCCAATATTACCAAGACTTTTGGTAGTCCTCATATTTAAAATAGGAAATAAATTTGTTTAAAAATTAATGGGAAGAATAAATGGTGTCAAATTTTATATAGACGTCATGAAGAGGTGACTTCCTACTACTTATTTAGTTAATTTTCTCATAATTTTATCTACTTTTTTAGTTAATTTCCTAATCATTTTTATTTGATACTTTTTTTTTAATTTCATTGATATCATGAAGAAGGATGATACAATCATGATTCACTCATGTACTACGATTATGCACTCAATGAGGATGATGCACTCAAGATGATGCCCTTCTGGGATATCCATTGAGAGGGATGTGTTTTACATTGGTCAACATGTGAGATTTTATGCATGCTTTTGGACTACCATCAAGAAGGATATGCTTGACATTGGTCAGTATGTACTTGGGATATCCTGGCTACTGAGAATGTATCATACATGCTTTTAGGATATTCCACAGAGGGGATGTGTCTAGTTGGCTACTGATGTTCCATCTAACATTGTTCCAAAGCATGTATGTTTCACCTGACATGGTGTTGAAGCAGGTAGAGTTGGTCCCTGAGGAACCATCATGTGCTTATTACTTGTGTGATATATTTTTTTTATATTTATACCTTGTTTATGTTCATGGAACACACTTTTATATTTTATGAACTGATTTTAAGGTTCATTGGTGGTGTCCTACTGAGACTTGTACTCACACCCTAATTAGGTATTTTAGTGCGCTTGTGGACTTCATGACCAAAGACCTGACGAAGGGAAAGGGACTTATGGTATACAGTTGATCATTTAGAGCTTGAGGATTTCGACATTGTTGGATGGAGTTCAAGTGGAATGTCAGATATTTCTTTTATTTACTAGATTTACCCCTACCTTGGATCCTTTTTTAGTTTGTTTATTTATATATAATACATGTATACTATATTTTGTTTTCTCATGTGTTACTATGATTATTTATTTATTTTGTTGTTTTTATTTATTTCATGCACTCTAATGGAGGGTATCGTCTCCTCATGGTTCCACTTGAGACTCTCAATGTTAATTGGTAACCTCTTACATATGGGGAGACATGCATGAGGTCATGTGGCACTCCATATCAGACCAGATGGTTCGGGTTGGGATGTTACAAAATGGTATCAGAGACTCATGACTCACTAACTGGTATCTTCTCTTTTCATTAATTTAGGATAGGGTAAACTGAAGTTAGGATGGTTGAAACTCAAGTAGGGGAACTATGTCGGTGTCTAATCAGCACTTTATAGTGGACCTCTAAGTTTCCAAAATGTTAGGAAAATTATGTTTTGGTGTTGCTATTGATTAAACTCACCTTGGGTGATTCACATGATGTTGATATGTGATTTATGAGATTTCAGGTGTGTTCATGCATCATGACTAGACACGCTGGTTCACATGTCATGTACATATACCCATTATAGAACCACATGGTAGTTCTTTAATTAAATTCCCATATGATATATCTATTTTGTCATGCTTCTTGTTTAGCATTAATTATTTGAACTAAGTATGATGTTTTTTTAGTATAAATATGGTGCTTGTGACTAACATGTAGGGACGGAGACCGTGGTTAATGCTATGAGGGGTATACCTTGGGTTATGGGTAGACTCATAAGATAACCTTATGTGATCTCACAAACTGGTTAGGAATTGATATGTTCTTAATGTTCTTTTGGTAGAGATTCCACATCAGAGATATCAAAAAGGTTCACAAGTTTTGGAAAACCAGGATGTGACCATGCCACCAATAGTGGTATAAGAGAAACAAGTGATTCAGGCTGTAGGACCTGTTCATACGGGACTTTTTTGGATTGTTCATATCCATAATAGAGGAGTCTCCGTGAATTTGTTCGACTATGCTTGGTACTTCCATCTCCAACATCCCCCATCTTTCTAGGGCACTAGAGATCCCTAGGACGTAGAGTAATGGATATGATTCATAAAGTGGATCTTCGACATAGTAAAAACCCTAGAGGATTGATGAGTTAATCATGCAACATTTATGTTGAAATGTGCATCTAAATGATGGTGGAATGCCATGTTTCAAGCTAGTATATGGTAATTAATTACTTTTTAAACCTTTAAGGATCTTTTTTTAGGATTAATTTCCCAACAACCTGAAACTGGATCATTCTTAGGAGTTTATGGAGATCTGTTAAGGGATGATGATTGTGTATGATTATTCATCATGTCTTACTGAGCTGATTCATTTAACTCCTCTTATGGTGGGAAATGGTGCTTATAAATCAAGTAAGTTCAAAATTGGACTACGCCCAGAGTTGAGGTGATAGGCTAGGACCTTTGATTTGACAATATATGTTGTAGTGCTTCGTAAAGCACTAACGATGGAGAATGGCATTGAGGAGGACTTAGTTGCAGGCATCCTTCCAGGTGAAATTGGGATGAAAAATTCCTTCTCTAGTACATTCCCACTTGCTTATCCTATGAATAATAAGAAAAAATCATAGGATGGATGCTAGGGAAGAAACCATCAATCGATGTGGAGAAAAAGTTCCTTGACTTCCTTTGAGGGATATCCTAGATTATATAACTATGGAAAGAGGGGTCACTTATCCCACAATTGTATTTATTCTCTCAATAAATGCAACTATTGTGTCAATATAGGACACCTTAGGTGGTTATGTGATCGGGATTCAAGGAAAAGTACTGCAAGAGCTGACCTGGATCCCAATAGAAGGTACATATTTCATGGGGTTCGGTAAACTAGGTGACTCATGAACCTCAAGGGAAAAATGGAGTGGTAAATGGTAGGTCTTATGATATTTATTCAGATTCAGTAGATTATGGAGAGGGACCATCCACAGTTCGAGGTATGATCATGTTTTCTTCTTCTCTATTTTGGTTGTTAGAGGAGTATCTTTTTCATTTCTCGGAATGGTTGGTTTATTTCATTCCCTCGTATTAGTTTCCTATAATATTGTTATACTATTGGAGACACTTCTTGAGGAAAATAAATTGTTATATGGGGATAATTCTAATATAATCAATTTTTTAATGATAATAAAACCCTCTTTGATAATAATTTATGAGTATTTTTATGTAAAAATGTAATTTTTCAATAAAAATCACTTAACAATTTATTTAAAGGTGTTTCATAAGGATAAAAATACAACACCTTTTAATATTCTATGGAATATATTTGGATTTGTACTTTGATTTAGCATGGGATTTTGGGGGTTGTGGAGGATCGGTGTTAAAAGAATAAAAATATTAATTATATTATATCATGTGCATGTGATTTGTAAAGACCCGTAAATTTCAAGGAAATTTTTTTCTTAAATTCTTTGGGATTTTACGAGTACGCAATTTCTAACGGCACCTGATTCCGATACCAGGTGTGCTCGGAATCAATTTCCAAAGTTTAGCTCGGGTACGTTCAGTGAACGAACGACCGAGTTTTTATATCTTTTGAACTGGTGATCGGAATTGAAATCTGAGGGCACCGATGAAACTGTAGCTCCGGTAATTTCTTAAGAGGACATTTACCGAAGATGCGTTTGCTCGAGAGGAGATGTTAAAAAAATTGGATTAAATGAAAGGTGAATAAAATTGTGGTAAATTTTTATTTCTTTTTCTAAGGTAGTTTTATCCTACATGGGGGAGTTAGGGTGGGACCCACTAGCATCCTAACTACTCATGTGAGGATAAATGTAAGGTGAGGCCCACACGAGCCCCCAACCTTTTCACTTTCCATAACCCCTTAACCCCTTTGAACACCCATGTTAATTACATGGAAACTCCCCCTTTAAACTTGA
Organism: Viscum album; assembly: GCA_963277665.1. Taxonomy (NCBI): domain Eukaryota; kingdom Viridiplantae; phylum Streptophyta; class Magnoliopsida; order Santalales; family Viscaceae; genus Viscum; species Viscum album. The sequence continues at coordinate 1,396,228,819 of OY728121.1, read as the reverse complement.
CGACTTCCATAATTTAATGAGTTACTCTTCCTCTCCCCTCTCTCCCTCATTAAAACTTGCCAACACACACACCTTAATTAATTAATTGAAAATATTTCATTAATTAATTAAGTGTTTGAATTTGTATTTTGAAATGCATGGAAAGTCTAATTAAAATAAGGGGTGGCCTTATTTTAATTTGGTTGGTGGTTGTGTGGGGATTTTTGGGAGAACTCTTGTGAAGAAAAAAGAGGATTCCTCCTTTATCGAAGAAGATCATCCTCAACGAAGAACATCGACTCTTCAATGAAGAACGATTCGGCAATCTCGGTTTCTCCATCCTCTTCTTCCTCCGTGACAAGAGAGGAGACATCGACGTGGGATCTCTCCAACGACGCGCAATCCTCTTCTTCTCTCCGTGACATAAGGGGAGACGTCGCTTCCTTCTCGGGCACACTCCGACGTCGCTTGCGAAACCTCTCCCCGCAACGCCATCTTCCGTGACGCCCGGCAAACGACATCAATTAACAAGGTAGGGGTTGTTTTTGTATAATTCTAATTATGTGAATTATACCCTCAAGGTTGGGCATTCTTATTTGTTGAACAATGGTATGAGCCTCTAACGCGGCAGGCACGGGATAACAAGCAAGATCGGACCCTCCGCTTGTTGTTTTTTGTGCGCGGATTGACGGGCGACGACAAACGGGGCCTCAATGGTGATTTGAAGCCTCCGTAGTGAAGTTCAGGCCCTGAGGTGACCTTAGGCACAGACGGCGGGTGGAATGGACCACCGGAGCGCGTCTGGTGGTCCGCAGAAAGCGGCGGTGGTGCCGGCGACCGGCGGCAGTGGTGCGCTGCCGGAGCAGAATTGTCGCAGCTCAGCCACAACGGCGGATCAAAACCGGAACGGCTAAGCCGTTCCGGATTAGGAGGCACGTGGCTTAATGCCACGCCAGCTGGCCACCAACACCCCCCCAGCAGGGCCGGAGCGGGCCACACGGACCGGACCGCCAGCGCCGGGCCAGGCCGCCAGCGCCGGGCCGGGCCACGCCCAACCGGGCTGGACCTCGGCCCGGGTCGGGTCGACCCGGTTCGGGCCGACCCAGGGGGTGTTGGGCCGGGTCGGACCGGGCCCAGACCCCCTATTTTCAGACCATTTTCAGTTAAATGGACATATCTTGAGCTATGGATCTCCCATCGACGCACCGTCAGTTGTGTAGGATTCCTTGGATTGATACGGTCATTTGGGTATATTACACTCAAGGTTTCGGCGAAGTTTTTGTACGTCCGGGTTGGTTCGAACCCGAAACCAACTAGGCCCTCAGAGCGGAAACGCTTATAACTTGAGCTCCAGACGTCCGAATGACGTGCCGTCAATTACGTTGAGTTCCTCTTAGTGAGACGGTTATTTTGTCTTACTCCACTTGAGGTTTGGACGTAGCTGGAGAATGGTCGGGTTGGTTTTATCTTAAAAACTAACTGGGCCCCTGTAACGGAAAAACCAATATCTCTCAGACCGGGCGTCTGATTGACGTGTTGTCTGTCGCATTGAATTTTTATGGAAGAGACGGAACTTTGTGATACATCAACTCTGGACTTCGTGACAGTTGATGTATCGACCCCCTTGGCTCATGGATCGGACCCTCCCGAAATCGAGCATGCTGTGTGAGGGAACCCTAGAGCCGGCTGCGACTGCGACAATGAGGACGACTGTACTTGGATCCTCCATGGGTTCGGCAGTGATGATGATTGTACTTGGATCCTATGTGGGTTCGGCAGCGATGGTTACTGTACTTGGATCCTACGTGGGTTCGGCAGTGAGGATGACTATACTTGGATCCTCCGTGGGTTCGGCAGCGGTGACGACTGTACTTGGATCCTGCGTGGGTTCGGCAGTGAGGACGATTGTACTTGGATCCTACGTGGGTTCGGTAGCGATGGTTTCTATACTAAGATCCTAGGTGGTTTCAGCAACGATGACTTCTGTACTTGGATCATACGTGGGTTCAGCAAGGGAGATGATTCAGAGGCTACATCTATCATCTCCACCCCTCTCCGTGAGTAGTATACCTGTGTGAGCTGAGTCTTGAATTTCAATCAATATCTTCGATATGATTGTCTTTCTTTCCTATGTGTAATGAGATGTGCTTTCCTGTGTGGATGGGGTTGTGCTTGGACTCTTGAGTTGGAGTCGAACTAGAATTGATGACTTAGGTATATGTATGGGCATATACCTAAGTAGAGTTGGTTGATACTTTGTGTTTGTATCTTTCCTTTTTGGTTTATCCTTTGTGGATTCTGGGAGGCAGTCACGGGTCTCGGGGTCCCTACTAAGTATCGTATACTCACCCCAGCATGGGCTATGCCCGCACTATGTTTTGTTGGTTGCAGACGACGGACAGTGCTGATCATGGTTGAGGCTTGTGGAGTGGGACGGTATCCAGAGGTGGACTATCAGGCGGGACGTACACGGAGTGGACGGATGGATTCGAGGATCTGAGGAGACCATTTGTACCCACCCTTCAGGTGGGGTTTCTGGAGGATGTCTCGGTGGTTTCTTCTTTACTTTTCGGCCGTTGTACTTCACTTTTCTCAGTTGTGCTGTACTTTCAGTTGGGTTTGTATACTGGCCCATTTACTTTCCAACACTTACTTTTGTACTCATTTTACTTAGTGTTTACTTCAGCTTGCATACTCTGTTGTGTTTGTTTTCTTATATAAATGAAATGTCTTCCCTTTTATCGGGATTTACGCCTTTGGTGCTAGTCGCCAGCCCCTGGCCTATGGAAGGCGGGCTTGGGGTAGTCACGGAATGGGCCCCGAGGATGGGTCGTGACAAATTGGTATCATAGGAGTCGGTTCTACTGCAGAACTCAGGACTCTGATAATTTCTTCTCTGTGAAGCAATAATTTTTAGAGTAATGAGTGTGGTTATCAGTCCAGGGATTCCATTGTTGGTGCGGCAGCCAACGTATCCATACACCAGGACCCTGACTTCTGATTTCCGACTCAGTGCACAAAAACATTGATTACATGTGTGTTTCAAAAGTTTTCTTTGTGATTACTTTGTGTCAGCTCACCAAGCATACTGTATTAACCGTGGTGAACCTGTTTCTTTTCAGGATGGCCCTACGATGGCATCCAGCTAGGTTTCTGAGCCACGTGCGAGATGGCAGCCCACCGAGCGACGAGACCTCGATGCAGGGCCCCATTATAGTGGAGGCATCGGCAGTACCTCTACCTATCGAGACACCGATGCCACCAGCCCCAGCAGCAGAGAGTGCACGTCGCCTGAGTGCACTACATGAGTTTCAGCATCAACAGCCGCCCAGGTTCCACAGAGAGACGGACCCTCAGGCAGCCAAGGATTGGCTGGAGGCTATCATCTGAGTCTTCATATTAGTAGGGACACCAGATGACCTCATGGTGATCCTTGCGGAGAGTCTCCTACATGCGGAAGAAGGTAGATGGTGGAGCCTGATGCTCCAGGTGCACGACGAGGCATCACTACTTTGGACAGACTTCGAGAGCCTTTTCCACTCCGAGTTCATTCCAGCCACCCTCCATGCGGTGCGCATCCAGGAGTTACTACAGCTGCGGCAGGGCAGCATGATAGTAGCCCAGTACTCAGCGAGATTTACAGATCTCTCGAGCTAATCCACGGACATGGTAGGGGGCCCATTCTTCCAGGCCCGGACCTTTGAGTAGGGACTGAGGCATGATATCAGGGATTCTATGATCTCCCTCAGCATTTCGATGCAGGCAGGAGTACTGGAGCGATCCCTTATTGTGGAGAGCTTTCTTGCTGAGCCTACGCCAGCAGCGGGGCCTACCGTAGGGAGACACGTAGCGGAGTCTTCTGTAGCTGGCAGTAGACAGATATGGCAGAGGTCCAAGCGGACCAGGCCATCAGGTGGGCGACCTCAGGATACCGGTTCGGATGTGCAGGGAACACGCAGCAAAGCCAGTCATACGAGAGGCAGGCAGTGCTACGCATGCGGCGGGTAGGGCCACATAGCTCATGACTGCCCGACCCGCCATGCATAGGAGCAACAGATGGTTGAGGGATCACCCAGGCAGAGGCAGAGGTTTGACCATGGCGGTCCGTAGGGAGCAGGTGGACGAGGCAAAGGACTTGGCTGAGTAGAAGGTGGTGGACGATGCTTCGAGACTCTACCACCACCACCACTAGGAGGTCCACCCCGACCACAGGGAGCTGGAAGATAGAGGTAGGCTCAGCTTCAGGCAGTGGAGGCTTACGACCACGGAGCACCTGAGATGATTCAAGATAATATCTATGTCTACTCCACCCTTGATGCAGTTCTTATAGACACAGGAGCAAGTCATTCTTTCATTTTCGCTACCCTTTTTCGGATCTCGAAGATTCCGACAGAGTCTTTGGCTCGATCCTTATGGCTAGAGACTCCTACGGGAGCAGACTCGACGATTACGCACTGGTGCCGGCAGTGTGAGCTTACTCTAGGAGGCGAGAGCTTCGGCTGGGATCTTCTTGTAATGGCGTCGAGGCCTTATGACGTCATCTTAGGCATGGATTGGTTATCTACAGTCCATGCTCAGATCGACTATATTAGGCGCAAGGTGAGGTGTGTCTGCACAGATGGGAGCAGGTTCACCTTCACCGGTGAGAAGGGAGCCTTTGCAGTGCAGGATGGACTCACGCAGAGGAGAGGACAGATGATCACCCATCAGTTGGCTAGTCTCATCCTAGGAGCAGTTGATGTGCGGAGTCTGAGTTTTCCCATTGTGGTGGATCAGTATGTGGACGTTTTTCCTGACGACGTTCTAGGACTAACTCCTCGCAGAGAGGTAGACTTCTATTTTGAACTATACCTTGGGACAACCCCGATATCTACTCCATAATATTGGATGGCTCCCGCTGACCTTCGTGAGCTACGGGTACAGCTGGAGGACTTGCAGGGCAAGGGATTCATCCAACCCAATGTTTCACCCTGGGCTTCTCCGATTTTTTTAGCCAAGAAGGCGGATGGGAGCTTGCGACTGTGTGTTGACTATCGTCGCCTAAACCAGGTGACCGTGAAGAACAAGTATCCACTTCTGAGGATTGAAGACCTCTTTGATCAGCTCAAGGTAGCACGATGGTTCTCGAAGATAGACCTTGGGTCAGGCTATCATCAGCTCAGAGTTCGAGACGAGGATGTGCAGAAGACGGCCTTCAGGTGTCGGTATGGCCACTATGAGTTCTTGGTTATGCCTTTCAGCATAACCAACACTCCATCAGTGTTCATGGGTCTCATGAATAGGATCTTCCAGCCTTACCTCGATTGATTTGTCATAGTCTTCATTAATGACATACTGATTTACTCGACTACTGAGGAGGAGCACGCCTACCACTTGCGGGTTGTACTAGATACACTCCAAGAGAACCAGCTTTATGGTAATCTCTCGAAGTGTCAGTTCTGGATTTGAGAGGTCCAATTCTTGGGGAACGTCATCTCTGAGGTGGGAGTTGCGGTGGATCCTGCGAAGATCGAGGCAATTCTAGCTTGGGAGCCATCCAGGAGCGTGACTGAGGTGCGGAGTTTCCTAGGTCTGGCTGGATACTATCGTAGATTTGTGCCAGACTTCTCCAGAGTTGTAGTACCACTTTCAACTTTGACGAAGAAAGGGAAACCCTTCGTGTGGTCAGATAGATGTTAGCAGAGCTTCGAGAAGCTGAGACAGAGATTGACTAGTGCACCCATCTTGAGGCTACCGGAGGAGGGCATAGGGTACGTAGTTTACTATGATGCATCAGGGAATGGACTTGGGTGTGTCTTGATGCAGGAGCAGGTAGTGATCGCTTATGGTTCACGACAGTTGAGGCAGTACGATCAGAACTATGCTACCCATGATCTGGAGTTAGCAGCAGTGGTCTTCACCTTGAAGATGTGGTGGCATTATCTTATGGGTGAGTGCTTTACAGTCTACTCGGACCACCAGAGTCTCAGGTATATCTTCTCGCAGAAGGAATTGAACCTGAGACAGTGGTGATGGCTCGAGTTCCTCCAGGAATATGACTTTGAGATATTATATAATCCTGGGAAGGGAAACGTAGTATCTGATGCTCTCAGCAGGAGGTCGGGAATTCATCTACTTGGAGAGGTGACAGAGCAGTTAGCCACTTTGCAGATATCCTTCGTGGACAGAGATGGGGCAGCCTTCCTACTGTCCCTCACAGTCACTCCTCCACTTCTTCAGCGGGTCAGAGAGGCACAACGTGGGGACGTTGACTGTGAGACGCGACGTGCATAGATATCCACAGGACAGACACCTGATGGATTTTCTGTAGGAGGATAGCACGTCATCCTTTTCAGAGGACATACCATGGTACCAGTTGCATTACAGGAGGAGGTGCTGAGGGAGTTTCACACTTCCCCATTGGCAGTAAATCCAGGAGTAGCGAAGATGTACCAGGATCTCAAATGACAGCATTGGTGGCCAGGTATGAAGAAGGTTGTGGATGAGTTCATTTCACGATGCCTCACCTTCCAGCAGATGAAGGCAGGTCACCAGGTACTAGTAGTCTTGGTACAACCCTTAGAGGTCCCGGAGTGGAAGTGGGACGGGATATCCATGGATTTCGTGATAGGGATTCCACGTACTTCCAGAGGACATGACTCAATCTGGGTGATTGTCTACCGACTCACCAAGTCGGCCCACTTCCTACCTATCAGAGATCAGGGCTCATTGGAGAGCTTGGGATGCCTCTACGTTTAGGAGATCGTATGGCTTCATGGTGTGCCATCGTCTATCATCTCCGATCGAGATGCTCGCTTTACCTCCCGAATTTGGAAGGGGTTGTAGGAGGTATTTGGGACACAACTACGCCTGAGCACCGCCTTTCATCCTTAGACGGATGGCCAGATTGAGAGGACCATTCAGACTCTCGAGGACATGCTCTGTACATGTGTCCTCAAATTTGGTCACAGTTGGGAGGACCACCTACCTTTGGTGGAGTTTGCGTACAACAATAGCTACCACTCCACCATCGGGATGGAACCATATGAGGCATTGTACGGACGACCTTTCAGATCACCTATGTGCTGGACTGACCCTGGGGAGTCAGCACTTGTTGGACCAGAGATGGTCCAGGATACGACGGAGAAGGTGCAGATCATCCAGGAGTGGATGAGGACTGCACAGAGCCGAAAAAAGTCCTACGCTGATAGAAGGTGGAGACCACTAGAGTTAGAGAATGTCAACCACGTTTTCTTATGGGTCTCACCTCGATGTGGATTACGGATATTTGGTCGGGGTGGCAAGTTATCTTCGTGCTTCATCGGACCATTCCAGGTTCTCATCAAGATAGACAAGGTGGCTTATCGCCTGGCCCTTCCACCTCAGTTGCACCGGGTGCACGACGTCTTCCACGTATCTCAGCTAAGGAGATACGTGCATGACCCGACGCATATCATCGACCTTGGGGAGATGGACATAGATGATGGGGTGACTTTTGCGGAGGTCCCGGTGGAGATCAAGGATCGACAGGAGCAGGTCCTACGTGGACGGTCGATTCCTCTGGTGCACATTCGTTGGCTGCACAAGAACCTCAAGGAGAGCACATGGGAGCGGGAGGCTCAAATGCGTGCACAGTACCCTCATTTGTTTCCCTAGTTTATGATGTAGCTTTACGGGGACGTAAATACCTGAGGTGGGAGTAATGTAAAGACCCTTAAATTTCAAGGAAAATTTTTTCTTAAATTCTTTGGGATTTTATGAGTACGCAGTTTCTGACGGCACCTGATTCTGAGGCCCGATGTGCCCGAAATCAATTTCCGAAGTTTAGGTCAGGTACGTTCAATGAACGAACGAGCGGGTTTTTATATCTTTTGAATTGGTGATAATAATTGAAATCTGAGGGCATCGATGAAACCACAGCGTTGGTAATTGCTTAAGAGGACCTTTACCGAAGATGTGTTTGCTCGGGAGGAGATGTTAAAGAAAATTGGATTAAATGAAAGGTGAATAAAATTGTGGTACAATTTTATTTCTTTTTCTAAGTTAGTTTTATCCTAAATGGGGGATTTAGGGTGGGACCCACTAGCATCCTAACTACCCATGTGAGGATAAATGTAAGGTGAGGCCCACACGAGCCCCAACCTTTTCACTTTCCATAACCCCTTAACCCCTTTGAACACCCATGTTAATTACATGGAAACTCCCCCTTTAAACTTGAAAACTTCCATAATTTAATGAGTTACTCTTCCTCTCCCCTATCTCCCTCATTAAAACTTTCCAAAACACATACCTTAATTAATTAATTGAAACTCTTTCATTAATTAATTAAGTGTTTGAATTTGTATTTTGAAATGCATGGCAAGTATAATTAAAATAAGGGGTGGCATTATTTTAATTTGGTTGGTGGTTGTGTGGGGATTTTTGGGACAAATCTTGTGAAGAAAAAAGAGGATTCCTCCTTTGTCGAAGAAGATCATCCTCAATGAAGAACATCAACTCTTCAACGAAGAACGATTCAGCGACCCCAGTTTCTCCATCCTCTTCTTCCTCTGCGACAAGGGAGGAGACACCGATGTGGGATCTCTCCAACGACATGCAATACTCTTCATCTATCCATGACATAAGGGGAGACGCCGATTCCTTCTCGGGCGCACTCCGACGTCGCTTGCGAAACCTCGCCCCGCGACGCCATCTTCCGCGACGCCTGGCGAACGAAATCGATTAACGAGGTAGGGGTTGTTTTTGTATAATTCTAATTATGTGAATTGTACCCTCAAGGTTGGGCATTATTATTTGTTGAACAATGGTATGAGCCTCTAACGCGGAGGGCACGGGCTAACAAACAAGCCCAGACCCTACTCTTGTTATTCCTTGTGCGCGGATTGACGGGCGATGACAAACGGGGCCGCAATGGCGATTTGAAGCCTCTACGGTGAAGTTCAGGTCCCGAGGTGACCTTAGGCATAGACGGTGGGCGGAAAAGAACACCGGAGCGCATCCGGTGGTCCGAGGAAGGCGGCGGTAGCATGCCACGCTGGTGCGGTGGCACTGGCAACCGACGGCGGCGGCACGCCGCCAGAGCAGAACCGTCACGACGGCGGATCAAAACCGGAACGGCTAAGCCGTTCCGGATGCGGAGGGGCGCAGATTAATGCCGCGCCAGCTAGCCTCCAATGCCCCCCCCCCTGATCGGGCCGGAGCAGGCCACGCGGACCGGACCACCATCACCGGGTCGGGCCGCCAGCGCCAGGTCGGGCCGCCAGCGCCGGGTCGGGCCACCAGCGCCGGATCGGGCCGCCAACGCCGGGCCGGGCCGCGTCGGCTAGGGCGGCCATGCCAGCCAAGCCAGGCCACACCCAACTGGGCCTAACCCAGGCCTGGTTCAGGTCGACACGGTTCAGGTCGACCCAGGGGGTGTTGGGCCGGGTCGGACTGGGCCTAGACCCCCTATTTTCAGACCGTTTTTGGTTAAACAGACATATCTTGAGCTACGGACCTCAGATCGATGTACTATCAGTTGAATAGGATTCCTTGGATCAATAAGGTCGTTTCGGTATATTACACTCAAGTTTTCAGTGAAGTTTGGGTATGGACGGTTTGGTTCGAACCCGAAACTAACCGGGCCCTCGGAGTGGAAACGCTTATAACTTGAGCTCCGAACGTCCGAATGACGTCCTGTCAATTACTTTGAATTTCTATTAGCAAGATGGTTCTTTTGTATTACTATACTTTATATTTGGATGGATCTGGAGAATGGTCAGGTTGGTTTTAGCTTAAAAACTAATCGGGCCACTGGAACGGAAAAGTCAATCTCTCAGACCGGGCGTCTGATTGACGCGTCGTCTGTCGCATTGAGTTACTGTGGAAGAGATGGAACTTTTTGATACATACACTCTGGACTTTGTGAAAATTGATGTATCTAACCCCTTGGCATGTGGAGCGGACCCTCCTGGAATCGAGCGTGCTGTGTGCGGGAACACTAGAGCTGGCTGCGACTGCGACGACAAGGACGACTGTACTTGGATCCTCTATGGGTTCGGCAGCGATGAAGATTATACTTGGATCCTACGTGGGTTAGGAAGTTATGGTTACTATACTTGGATCCTACGTGGGTTTGGCAGCAAGGACGACTGTACTTGGATCCTCTGTGGGTTCGGCAGCGATGGCGACTGTACTTGAATCCTACGTGGGTTCGGCAGCGAGGACGACTGTACTTGGATCCTACGTGGGTTTGACAGCGATGGTTACTGTACTATGATCCTACGTGGGTTCGGCAGTGATGACTTCTGTACTTGGATCCTACGTGGGTTTGGCAGGGGAGATGATTCAGAGGCTACATCTATCATCTCCACCCCTCTTCGTGAGTAGTATACCTGTGTGAGCTGAGTCTTGACTTTAAATCAATATCTTCGATATGATTGTCTTGCTTTCCTGTGTGGACTGAGTTGTGCTTTCCTGTGTGGGTTGGGTTGTACTTGGGATCTTGAGTTGGAGTCGAACTAGAATTGATGACTTAGGTATATGTATGGGCATATACCTAAGTAGAGTTGCTTGATACTTCGTGTTTGTATCTTTCCATTGTGGTTTATACTTTGTGGATTCTGGGAGACCTTCGGGGGTCTCTAGGTCCCTACTGAGTATCGTATACTCACCCTTGCATGGGCTATGCCCGCACTATGTTGTGTTGGTTGCAGACGACGGACAACGCTGATCGTGGTTGAGACTTGTGGAGCGGGACGGTATCTGGAGGTGGACTATCAGGTGGGACGTACACGGAGCGGACGGACGGATTCGAGGAGCTGAGGAGACCATCTGTACCCACCCTTCAGGTGGGGTTTCTGGAGGACGTCTCGGTGGTTGCTGCTTTACTTTTCGGCCATTGTACTTCACTTTTCTCAGTTGTACTGTACTTTCTGTTGGGTTTGTATACTGGCCCATTTACTTTCCAGCACTTACTTTTGTACTCATTTTACTTAGTGTTTACTTCAGCTTGTGTACTCTATTGTGTTTGTTTTCTTATATAAAGGCAATGACTTCCCTTCTATTGGGATTTACGCCTTTGGTGCTAGTCACCAGCCCCTGGCCTATGTAAGGCGGGCTTGGGGTAGTCACGGCATGGGCCCCGAGGGCGGGTCGTGACATGATTTTTCTAAAATAATGGAATATCTCCCAAATGGTGTCTTGTTTGGGAAATCTAAGACAACCATTAGGTCTGGGATGTAGGTTTTACCCTAGATGTGATATAGCATTTGTGTGTGTCATATGTTTAGAAAAATCGCACGTGAGAGTGATTTATTTAATTTTTTAATTATATTTTTTATGAAAAAAATTAAATATATATCAAATTGTGTATCTTAAAAGAAATATGATATCACCATTAGGTCTAGAATACGGGTTTTACTCTAGAAGTGACATAACATTTGTGCTTGTTGGGTGTTTAGTTATATCGCACATAAGGGTAATAATAATTAGCATATAAATATTTTGTTTAGCGGCTTGAAATAATAATAATAATTTTATTATTATTATTATTATTTGTGTCAAAAACAAAATAAAAAAATATACTTTTGTGATTAATAATTGTGTTATAGTGGAAATGATGACGGAGATTTAATAATAATAATAAAATATTGATGTTATTATTATTATTATTATTATTATTAAATTGGGAAAATAGTATTGAAGTGTGTATATATATGTGGGATAAAAATATATCTATATATATAAATGTGTAGTTGTATATAGTATATAAATATGTGTGTATATATATAACATGTATATATATGGCTTAAATATATGTGTGTGTGTGTGTGTGTACATGTGCGGGTGTATATATGTATATGTTAGTTTGTGTGTGTGTGTAATGTGTATATATATATATATATGAATGAATTTAAAATATATTTAATAACTGATTAAATATATTTTAAAGAGGTTTTAAAAAACACATGAAGTGTGCTAGGTGTGGTGCATGGGTTAAGAGGTGCGAGAAGGTAAAAATAAATGAATAAATTAAATGATAAACAAATGAAACAATTAAAGGAATATATATATATATGGGGTACATGGGGAGGTTCAAGGAACAAGAGGATAATTCCTATTCATCTTCTATTCCTCTCTCTTCTCTCCTTCCCTCTCTAATATTTATTTTATTTGGTTCATCTCGATGAGCCAAATTATAAACCTAATTTTGTTTCTAAATAAATTGAGGTATTTTTATAGATTTAATTTAATACTTTTTATTCACATTTAAAATATAAAGGAAGGAAATAATTTTAAATCATAATGAACCGGGAATGGTTCTAGGATTTGGTGGTGCAATTGAACTTGGATGTTAACCCTTGTTATCATTTTTTATTGCACATAAGGTAGGAATCCCTTGACTTTAGCACATATTTTATTACAGGTTTTTGACATGATTGATTGAAATGTGTGTGTATCCCATGAGACCTATGTTTGATTCTTGATCACTTGAGTTGTGTGTGTAGACTTTGACCTATGCTTATGTTACTTGCATATAGATTGCGATGACTATGTTTATGGTAGTACTTGACTTGATGTAATGTTGATCTATCATTTTCATTATGTGTTGTATATACTGTATTCTTGTCTAATGAAGTTGAGAAGTTTGGCCTATTGGTCAGCATGTGATATATGTCACATGTTTGGTTGACATGGATAGCATGTGAGAAGTGAAGTGGAATATGCTAGGAATTTGTTCAGCATGTATATTTGGGTATTCCAGCCAGTGAGATGTGTCACATACTTCTGGGATATCCTATGAGAGGGATGCGTTTGACATTGGTCAAAATGTGAGATTTGAAACATGATTTTGGATTGTCCATCAAGAGGGATTTACTTGAAATCAGTCAGTATGTGCTTAGGTTATGTCAGTTTGTGAGAATGTGGCATACATTCATTGGGGATATTCTAAAAAGGGGGTGTGTCTAGCTGGTTACTGATATTCTATCTGACATTGTGCTGAAGTAGGTATGTTTCTCTCGGCATTTTGTTGAAGTAGGTAGATTCAGTCCTCAAGGACCTGACATGTGATTGGTCCTTGTGTGATATATTATTGTTATATTTTTACCCTATTTATTTTTATGAAATACACTAGTATATTTTATGCATTGATTTTAAGGATCATTAGTGATTCCCTACTAAGTCTTGTACTCACACCCTAATTGGGAATTTTGGTGCACTTGTAGACTTCATGAATATAGACTCGGTGAAGGGTAAGGGCTATGTGGTAGATGGTTGAGTAGTTAGATATATAGGATGAAAAAATTGCTAAATGGAGTTTTAGTGGGATGTCAGATGCTGTTTTTATTTACTGGATTTACCCCTACCTTAGATCCTTGTTTAGTTAGTTTATTTATTTATAAGAAATGTATTCCATATTTAGTTTCCATACATGTTACTCTAATTATTTATTTATTATATTGTTTTTATTTATTTTGTGTACTCTAATGAAAGGTATAGTATCCTCATGGTTTCACTTGAGACTCTTGTTTCTAAGCAGTGATCTTTTGTGTATAGGGAGGCATGCATGAGGTCATGTGGCACTCTGGCTCAAACCTAGTGGTTCGAGTCAGGATGTTGCATGAATTTTATGTTATATCTTTAAAATTGACATTTTATTTCAAAGCACACATTGCATACTCAAAATCAATAAAACACATTCATATTATTTTGATACTTTAGGAAAATGATTCATAAGTCATTTGTGACGTGTAGGAATTAGCCACACCTCAATCCAAGACACGGTGTTCCCATTATGCCAGAGTTAGTAATATGTTTGAAGTTTCTCATTCTTGTGTAGGAATTAGACACACCTCAACAATATCACCTCAATATGACACACAGTGTGCTCGGTATGACTCAAATTGGATGTTTTTAGTTTATAATTTACATTTTAGTTCAAAACACGCATCACACACTCAAAACTGAGAACACACATTCATATTATTTTGATACTTTAGTACAATGATCCATAAGTCATTTATGACATATATAAATCAACCACACCTCAATCTGATACAGGGTGTGTCCAATATGACTCAATGTGTATGTTTTTAGTTTAAAATCAACATTTTATTTCAAAACACATGTACTCAAAACCAAGAAAACACATTTGGATTATGTTGATACTTTATAAAAATGATTTATAAATCATATGTGATCTTTGGGAATCACTTGAACCTCAATCTAATACAGGGTGTGCTCGATATGACTTAAAGTGTGTGTTTTCAGTTTAAAATTGACATTTTAGTTCAAATCACATGTCACATACTCAAAAATGATAAAATGTGATCGGATTGTCTTGATACTCTATGAAAATGATTCATAATTCATTTTTTATGTGTAGGAATCAGTCTCACATAAAACTGAAACACGATGTGACTAGTATGACTCAAAGTTCATGTTTTCAGTTTAAATTGACATTTAAGTAAAAAAGACGCGTAACATACTCAAAATTAAGAAAACACATTCATATTGTTTTGATAATTTAATAAAACAATCCATAAGTATTTTTTTATTTATAAGAATAATCCTCACATTAATCTATTGCATAGTGTGACCAGTATGACTCCAAGTGTGTCTTTTTATTTTAAAATTGACATTTTAGTTTAAAACACATGTCACATGCTCAAAAATGAGAAAACTCATTCATATTGTTTTTATAATTTAGGAAAATGATCCATAAGTCATTTTTAATGTGTATGAATCATCCTCACCTTAATCTTATACACGATGTTCCCAATATGACTCAAAGTATTTGTTATCAGTTTAAAATTGAAATTTTAGTTCGAAATGTGTTTAACTCACTTAAACCATGAAAACATACTCATATTGTCTTGATAATTTGGTGAAATGATTCATAATTAATTTGTTACATGTAGAAATTATCCTCACATCAAATTTCCACATAATGATACCGGTATGACTCAAAGTGTGTGTTTTCAATTTCAATTGACATTTTAGTAAAAAATTCAAGTGGAATACTCAAAACTAATTAAAGACATTCGTATTATCTTGATACATTATATAAATGATCCTTAAGTAATTTTTGATGTGTAGGAATCAACAACACATAAATCTTATGCATAGTGTGACCGGTATGATTCCAAGTGTGTATTTTTATTTCAAATTTACATTTTAGTTCAAAACACATGTCACATACTCAAAACAAAGAAAACAAATTCATATTATTTTCTTAATTTAATAAAATTATTCATAAGTCATTTTTGAAATGTATGAATTAGCCACACCTCGATCCAATACATGATGTGTCCGCTATGACTCAAAGTGTCTGTTATCAGTTTAAAATTAACAATTTAGTTCAAAACATGTCTCACTCATTGAAAACTAAGAAAATAAACTCATATTATCTTGATACATTAGGAAAATGATTATTAATTCATTTTTTATGTGTAATAATTAGACTCACTTTAAATTTTTAAATTGAAATTTTAGTAAAAAAATACACATGATGTGATCAAAATCTAGAAAATGCATTCATATTATATTGATACTATAGGAAAAAGATAATTAAGTCATTTTTGACATATAGGAATCATCTTCATGTCAATATGGCACACAGTGTTATTGGTATGACTCAAAGTATATATTTTTATTTAAAATTGACATTTTAGTTCAAAACACATGTCACATACGCAAAACCAAACATACGCATTCAGATTATTTTGATATTATAGTAAAATCATCCATAAGCCATTTTTGATGTGTAGGAATCAGTTTCACCTCAATCTGATATACAGTGTGCCTAGTATGACTCAAAGTGTCCGTTATTAGTTTAAAATTGAAAATTTAGTTCAAAACATGTGTCACTCACTGAAATACAAGAAAACGTGCTCATATTGTCTCAATACTTTAGGAAAATAAATTGTAATTTAGTTTTGATTAGTAGGAATTATTATCACATAAAACCGACACACGATATGATTGTTATGACTCAAAGTGTGTGTTTTTAGTTTAAATTGAAATTTTAGTAACAAATACATGTGACATACTTAGAACTAAGAAAATTCATTTATATTGTCTTGATACTTTACTAAAATGATCCTTAAGTCATTTTTGATGTATGGGAATTAGTTTCACATCAATCTGATGCATAGTGTGACATGTATTACTTGAATTGTGTATTTTTATTTAAAATTACATTTTAGTTCAAAACACACATCACATACTCAAAACTAAGAAAACACATTCATATTGTTTTGATACTTTAGTAAAATGATCCATAAATCATTTGTGATATGTAGTAATCAGCCAAACCTCAATATGATACATGGTGTGCCCTGTATGACTCAAAGTGTCCATTATCAGTTTAAAATTGATAATTTAGTTCAAAACATGTGTCAGCCACTAAAAACCAAGAAAGAACACTTGGATTGTCTTTATACTTTAAGAAAATGATTTGCAAGTCATTTTTGATGTGTAATAATCAGTCTCGTGTCAAACTGGCATATGATGTGACCATTATGACTCAATTTGCGTGTTTTCAGTTTAAATTGACATTTTAGTAAAAAATACACGTGACATTCTCAAAACCAAGAAATAAAATTTGGTTTGCCTAGATACTTTATAAAAATGATCCTTAAGTCATTTTTAACATGTAAGAATCATCTTCACATCAATCCAATACACAGTGTGACCAGTATGAATCCAGGTGTTTCCTTTTATTTAAAATTTACATTTTCTAGAGTATTGTTTCATATTTATGTTTAATTTATTTCTCTATAGTATTACTAACATAAGAATTGTTTTCTTATATAGGTGTATTCTTTTACCTGAGTTGGTGTGGTTTTTTCGGCAACTGATATCATGATCAGGATATTTTGAGAGGGGGTCGGGTGCCTAAGATAATGAAATAATTGATGTTTTTTGAATTTTTTTTATAGTACTTGCTAATGTAATTGTACAAAAAAATGTTTGAAATTTCTATAATATAGTGTTTTTTATGGTATTTGTGATGTAATTTTTATTTCAATTAAATTGTGAATTTTCCATATGTAGGTGTATTTTCTACTCCAGTGTGCAGTAATTTCAATAGCACACTACAGTGTTGGGGTAGTAGAACTCCTTGGTGACAAAAATGAACACAAACAGAGAAGAAAAGGGAATTACATGCAAATATTTAACATGGTTTGGAAATATTGCCTACATCCATAGGATAAGGGGGTTTCTCTTTAATTTCTCTCTTTAGATCAAGTGTCGGAGGATTTCATCCATTACAATTCATGGGATTTTTATCCCATTTTATAGAGGAATGGAAAACTAGTTTTTATTCGGTTGTTTGGGTAGTTTATCTACCCATTAAAATTTATCCCTATCGTTGGCTACTTCCATTGTATTGGCTTCTCCAACAGTAGGTGTGGCCTGAAGAAAAAATGATTTCCAATAGTCCTCCCACAAATCACTCCCTAATTGGGAGTAGCCCTCACAAATATACCCCTCACAACCAATTTAGGGTAGGATCTAGACTCACTGTCTCCTTGTAGGTGTAAAACTTCTTTTTTGGTGGAACCATTATCATCATGTATACCCCATTATCATTTTTGTGAATTTTTTCAATTTTCAACAAACTTTCTTCTAAAATATTTCTGATCTAGTGATATCGCATGTCGATGTGTTTGGACCTATAATGAAATGTTGGGTTCTTACTATGATGAATACTGCTCTAACTATCATAATAGAGAATATAATTCTCTTGAATCTGTCTCAGCTCTTGTAAAAAATTCTTCATCCACAGCATCCCCTTGCATCCCTTAGTGACCATGATATATTTCACTTTTGTGGTATACAAGGCAACACACTGCTGGAGTCTTGATTTCCATGAAATAGCTCCCCCTGCAAATGATATCAGGTACTTGGATATATATTTCCTTATATCTACATCTCCACCCATATATTCATCTGTGTATCCTTCCAAAACATTTTTATCTCTTCTAAAAAACAATTACTAGATGTGCCTTAGAGATATCTCAATATCCATTTGATCATTGTACAATGATGTTTTATAGGATTTGATAAGAATCTACTCACAACACCAACTGTGTTGGAAAAAAAATTCCCCATGATGGTGTTTTTGGGTTGATTATGTTTATTGACAATGTTTGAGGCTGTTAACATGGGCTGATTGTCAAAGAAGGCATGATGAGTTAGCACGACACTCATAGTTTACTTTAGAACTTACAATGACTCACAAAAATCATTGGAAGATAACAACATTACAAATTGAATGATTGGGTGTGACTGAATTTGAGTCTAAAGGAGAAGTGCGAGTGTTGTGGTGATTTTACAATGTGATCACACATGACACTCATTTTTTTTTTGAAACATATGACAGGTCATGAAAATCATTAGAAGAAAATAACATTGTAAATCACATGATAGAACGTGATTGAATTTGGGTCTGGTGGCAAGATCTCATGAAGCGTACATGATTGTCTTTGGAGCTCGTGGAGGAGTCTTTTGGATCACTCATGACTGTCTTTGGATCTTGCGAAGGGGTCGTGTGCGATGCTCATGATTGTCTCTGGATCTCACAGCCATATCTTGTGCAAACCGAAAATAGGAATCATGCTTGGGACTTGCAGAGTGTGGATGCTGACAGACTAAAGGGACTTCACATGATGCAGAAGACATGTTACTAGGGATTCTTGGTGTCTCCAGGGACTCGCGGTGTCGTCAGGGACATGTTGCATGTCTTAAAATGACCGCAAACACCATTCACCTCCTACATTGTTTTTCTCATTGTGTTTTTTTTTGAGGTCATAGATCATGGAACTTGGAATAAGTGATATCTAGGATTTATACTTGATTTTTAGATGATGTATAGTGTGAACAATATGGTCCATATGGGTAGGGTGCAACCATGTCATGAAAAATCTATCTGTCTGTCCCTAGAGCTCCGTGGAGGTGTCCAGACACACCCAAGGACATCCGTGTAGCAAGGCTGATCAAGGACTCGTGCAAAGCATGAATGTTGAAAGAGGTATCGCTCTTGGATCTCACGCAAAGAATGAGAAAATATCGCATCTGGATATTTTGGAGTGTGTGATCCTGAAGAGGTAGGCAGTTGTCACTGATTTGTGGAAATAAGGTGGTGTACAGTTGCCTATAAATACCCCAAGACTCATCCTTAACGACTGACCGAGTTTTTATTAAAACGATTGATCTGAATCTCATCTAAATAAAAGACTCATGGTGATATATCATGACAGTGGTTCACGGAGGAGAAGTATATGTGTTTAATATCATGTAATTCTTGTGCATGATCTTAACAAGGTCTTGTACAAAGGGAGAAAATGGACTCGCGAAAGAGGATTCGCAACAGTAGGCTTGCGTATATTAGGACTTGCGTAAAGTGTGAAAAAGGGTTCGTGCTAGGGGTTCTCACTAAGGGTTTGTGGTGACTAGAGGTTCTCACCATGGGTTCACACCAAGGGTTTTCATCAAGGTTTTGTGGTGACTAGAGGTTCATGAAAAGTGCCAGAGGTTCTTACAAGGTTCCAGAGGTTCACACAAGGTGACCATAGGTTCGCACAAGGTGCTAGAGGTTCTCATAAGGTGAAAAAAGGTTTGCACAAGGTACCAGAGGTTTGCACAAGGTGACCAGAGGTTCGTACACGGTGACAGAGGTTCGCATAAGGTGACCAGAGGTTTGTACAAGGTGATAGGGGTTTGTATAAGGTGCTAGGGGTTTTCTCAAGGCGTCAGAGGTTTGCATAAAGGTTTTAGGGGTTCGCCAAAGGTGTTAGGGGTTCGCACAAGGTTCCAGGGGTTCACACCAGGATCTTTCACAAGGATTTATGTGTCAAGGTCTCACACAAGGGGTATCACACTAGAATATTATTCATAGAGATACGTGATTACATTTCCCTATGAATAGTATAATTGTCACATCTGAATTCTAAAGGAAAAGAAGAAGATAGAGGATCTTCACCATCCAACAATACTTGCAGAAGGAGGTTATTCACTACTACATTCAAAGTATAGAAAGGAATATTTGGAATCACTTTAAGATCTTTCCAAAGAATAGGTGATTGTTGTGTATATAGTAAAGAGAAGCATGTTCCAGTTTTCTAGAAATTGGAAGTGTTACATCTAGGTGTTTTCACAGAAGTTAAGGAGCAACTGAGAAGTAACTTCAATAGATAATCTCCCTATAGTTGATGATGTATTCATTAGAAATAATGAACAGACCTACATGTCCATAAATTGTGTGGGACCTACAATTCCATAAACTATGAGTGGATCCTTTTTAGAGTAGTGAGAAAAGGAAGAGGAAGATGGTGATCCTTTCCACTAACAATGATCTAGAGAAAGAGACATAGGGAGTGACCTTTGGGGATATAGTGAGTAAACCCTAAACCTTGTAAAATTAGTGATCCTAGAAGTAGAAGTGATCTAGCTCGAAAATTATAATTTGGTAGTGGGCCTTAGTGAATTTGGTACAATTGGCATGTTGTCATTGTATACTCCTTGAATTTATCCCAGTGAGGGTGAACCAAGTAAAAATCTATATGTCATTGTGCTTGATTTAATGATTTATGTTCAGTGCTTCATCATCAAATAAAATTAGAAAGGATATGATCAAAAGTAAATAGAAAACAAAGTGACCCTTATAATGAATAGGTAAAGATCCAATGGGGCAGGATAAATTTTGAAAAAAATATTCATAACCTGATTCATCCCCCCCCCCCCCTCAGGGTATCTAGGACCCTTTTAGACCTAAAAATTGGTATTAGATCATAGGTTACCTTTTTTGATTTGTTTTCTATGAAAAGGTTTACTCTATTATTGGAATTGAAGTTTTAGTTTTCTCTTATCTTGGTGTACCATGGAAAATAGAAGAACTGCAAGTTAGAAGCAGAAGTCAGGTGGTATTCCTCGGTGTGGAAGTTTCTACGAAAATATATGATTCAGTTTAAGGAAACCAATAGTGTGATGAAGAAAGGTTTGGATGAATCAGATAGTGAAAATATATACTCACTCAATGATGTTATAGGAATGAGTAAAGAACATTGCATTCCAAGTGATACTGAAACTACTGATGATGAAGAAACTCCCAAAAGGAAAAAGGTGGAAGTTTTCCATGAAATAAAGGAATTAGATTAGAAAGTGGATAAAGAAATTAAATCTAAAGATATCCAGATCCAAGCACTGGAAATTGAGGTTAACAAGCTAAAAGTTTTAAATAAAAAGGATTATTGATGTGGATACTAATTTAAGGGATAATAATGATTCCCAAGCTAAAGAACTATAAAAAGTTTTCTACAAAGATAGAAATAATCAAATTTGATGACAAGGGAAAGAATTGTAATTCAGATGAAATTCAGAATCTAAAAGCCAGAAATGATGATCTTGCTACACAGCTATATAAACTGGTTTAGAAGAACCAAAGGCTAAAAAAATAGAATTCATGTTGTTCTAATTTTGTTTCTCATGAAAAACTAAAATAAAGGATCAAAGTGACATAGTGGATAAGCTATGAATTGGAATATGAGATGAGTAGATGGAAGAATCTAAAGAGATAACTTAATGCTCAACTTGAATCAAGGGATATAAAGATTCAACGATTGGGAGAAGATCTATAATTAGTGAATAAAGAAGTAAAGAAATCCAATTCCAATGGAAAACCTAAAATGAAGGATGCTTTGCATTTAATATTTGATTATCCTTTAGTATGTGATAATGAAATTAAAATCATATATGCTATTTCTGAAGAGAAACATGAAATTGTTATCTTGTCCCAAAGGCCATGCAGTTTGGGAAAATTTGGTATTGGATATTATGAACCTCCTCCCACGAATGATAGTAAGAAAGATGTGAAAAGATCCAAAGATAAGAAAAATCATGTAGGTGATGGAGATAGACTTAAAAAGGTCTTTACAGGACGTAGTGATAACATGTTCTATTTTTTTGGGATACATGGTCATACTTCAAGTTTTTTTTGAGGCATTGGAATATATTTCATATTGTGAAGATATAAATTTTTCTAAATATGTGAATAAGCAAAAGCTTCTTGAAAACTATGAAAGAAAATTCTCTCATAAGAAAGCAGTTGTCAAATTCTATTACTATGGAAGGAAGAGACACACCATGAGTATGTGTCAAGAATCCCTAGGGATTAATGTTGTATGAAGAACTCTAATTACATAAGAATCTCAACTGAGAAAGAATAAAGTGATGTATGCCTTTAATGTAATATTTTTATATGTTCTAATCATGGTTATTTGGAAAGACATTGTAGCAAGAAGAATAAAGGGAAGGAAAAGGAACCCAGAAGGAGATCCCCAACACTGGAAGTGTATAATAAAAAGGCTTATACTGTAAGATGACATGATAAGTTGAAAAATAGGTTTACAACCTCAGGGGAATCATAAGGAGCTCAACATAAGTCATATCAATCATATCCTTAGTTACACTCACAACAACTCCCTTGGAAATAATGTGAATAAACCTGGATGAAAGAGGGAGGAGATGATCCAATTATGATTAAGAAGAATGTAAATTCAGTAGAAGACTCAACCACATGGAAATAATTGAAGGAAAGATAAATACTTCTCTAATGGATGAAGAAGAAAGATCAAATGACCAGTGGAAAGATTCATACTGAGAGAAAGTATCATGAAAAGTGGAATTTTGGTGGACCATCAAAGAAGGAAATTTGTATGAGTGGGTTTAAACCCCACATTGTGAAAAATTCCAAGCCTACATAATCTAAATATCATAATAAAACTCATAATATAGGTAAAGAATGTTTAGTCATATGGCCAGAATAGTTGAAGTTGGTTGGGAAGTTGTAACAAGCACAAAAACAGTATAGTGATTTGCAAGAAAGTATCAAAGGGTTGATCCATCGGGATTGACCACAATCATATTCTTGAGGATTCCATAGGTGACCATATCCCTTTGTGTATAAATTCTATTAACTGATGTTCAATTATTTCAGGTTCATGGGGAGATACAATCCATGGCGAAGTGGCATCAAACTATGCAAAGTGGTGATGTGATCTGATCTAGAATGTTAACTGATTAGAATCAGTTAATAGAGTTGAAGAATAAATTTGGAGGAATTAATTTAAAGGATTTAATGTTTTATGGATGCTTGAGGTGTATGGAAATAACTGAGTGTAATGGATAGTGATGGTGTTATTAACTTTATCTCTTGTTTCCTACACCGAGTTCTAACTCGGTAGACTTAGCGGTTTTTTTAATGGATCATTGTTAAGTGGTAAATTAACCCAATGAAAATATTATTAAAGGTATATATAATTGAGAAATATTATTGAGCTAAATAATTTTCTCAAACCTACAGTCACATGTGAATAAATGATATAGGAGATAAATAATTTTTATGGGTCTAAATAGTGGGCCTACCAACTAGAAGAGTTGCATATCTAGGGGAGAATTCTATCTCCTAAGAAAATGAATGGTCACAATGGTATAGAAAGGATTAAATTTTATGTTTTCTGAAATTAGAAGATCCAAAATTGATGGAAAGAACATAATTGGTGATCAGACAGCGCTAGTCCAGACAAGAAGGTTTGGAATGGATAATTCTAAGGAGATGAAAACCCTCATGGAAATCCCAAATAAATTCACATGCTTGTAGTGAAAAGAATACTTTGTTATATCAAGGGAACTGTTTATTTTGGTTTTATGTATAATGAAAAATGTCATTTAGAGTTATTGGGATATACAGATGTAGATTAGGACAGATCAGCAGATGATAGAAAATTAATATTAGGTGGTGATTTTATCTAGGCAGGTTGTGTATTTCTTGGTTGAGAAAGAAAAAAAATTCATTTCATTGAGCACTATAGAATCTTAATACATTTCCATCACTCAATTGTGTGTAAAGTTACTATGTATTAATCAACAACTTGATTATATAGGAGTTTAATTGAATTATCTAATCAGAACTCATTGTGATAATTCAAGTGCTATAAATCTGAGAAAAACTCTAATCCATCATTCGAGGAAAAATCACATTGAAATCAAGTATCATTTTATAAAGGATAATGTGGAGCAAGGGCTTGTGAAATTAGATTATGTGCCTATAGAACTACAAGTTGCAGAAATTCTAACAAAGGCCTTACCCAAAGAAGCATTTGAAAGACATCGACAGGCTCTAGGAGTCTATTCGACTCCCCACACTTTAAAAACTGTGTATGCAGGCCCCTCTCCCCAAGGTATGCTATGTTTTTTTATAATATATTGATATATGTTCTTTACCCTATTACAGACCACAACGAAGTAACCATCGGGTTCATTGAAAAAGGGAGAGAAATTGGGTTGGGAGAAAATGTCTTAATCAAGATAGGGGAGAATCTGATTGGGGGAGCAACAAATTATGGGGATCTTTAAATATAAATATTCTAGAGATGATTAATCAAATATTATATGTCATTACATATAAGGTTTATGATGAACGTATAAGAGTGGTTTTGGAATTAAATTAAGTGTTTCGTTGATGAAAATTTCATTATACTCATGTTTCTCATGTCGAGCATTGGTCATGTGGGATTAGAGTATGTGTTGAGTAAATCTATGATCACTATCATAATCAAAAGAAGAGAATTTTTGGAAGATTATAGAAGAAGATTTAATGTTGTATCAAAATGTGAAGAGTTTTCAACAAACCCAAAGGGGGATATTGTTGGCCAAAAATCCCCCATGATGGTTCTTTTGGGTTGATTGTGTTTTTTGACAAGGTTTGAGGTTGTTTACATAGGCTGATTGTCAAATAAGGCATAATGAGTTATCATGACACTCATAGTTTACTTTGGAACTCATGATGACTCACAAAAATCATTATAAGATAGTAACATTACAAATTTAATGATTGTGCATGATTTAATTTGAATATAAAGGAGAAGTGTGAGTGCTGAGGTGATTTTTCAATGTTAGAACACGCAACACTCATATTTTTATTTGAAACTCACAATTGGTCGTGAAAATCATTGTAAGAAAATAAAATTGTAAATCACATGATAGAACATGGTTTAATTTGGGTCTAGTGGTAAGATCTCATGAAGTGCACATGTTTGTATTTGGAGCTCGCAGAGGAGTCTTACGCAGCACTCATGACTGTCTTTGGATCTTGTGGAGGGGTCTTACACAGCACTCATGATTTTCTCTAGATCTCATGCCCAGATCTTTTGCAAACCGTATATAGGAATCATGCTTGGGACTCACGGAGCATGAATGTTGATAAGCCAAAGAGACTCTACATGATGTGGTAGACATGTCTCCAGGGACTCACGGTGTCACCAGGGATGCATCGCATGTCTTATAGTGACCGCAAACACCACTCACCTCATCCATTATTTTTCTCATTTTGTTATTTTTTTGAGGTTAAAGATCATGCAACTTGGCACAATTGATATCTAGGATTTATACTTTATTTTTTGATGATGTATCGCATGACCAATATGGGCCTTATGGAGAGGGTGCAAGAATGTCATGAAAAATTTATCCATCTATCCCTAGAGCATTGAGGAGGTGTTTGGACACACCTGAGAACTTCCATACATCAAGGTTGATCGAGGAATCATGCAAAACGTGAATGTTGAAAGAGGGATCGCGCTCAGATCTCATGTAAAGCATGAGAAAATATCGTACCTGGATCTTACGGAGCGCATGATCCTGAAGATGTGGATGGTTGTCTATGATTTTTGGAATTAAGTCGGTGGACACTTGACTATAAATACCCCAAGAAGTATCCTTAATGATTGAAGAAGTTTTTCCTAAAAATATTGATCTGAAGCTCATCTAGAGAAGAGACTCATGGTGATATCTCACGACATGGGTTCACAGAGAAGTATTATACATGATTGATATCATGTAAGTCTTGTGCATGATCTGAACAAGGTCTTGTGAAAAGGGTGAAAGAGAACTCACAAAAGAGGACTCACAACAGCAGGCTTATGTAGAGTGGGACTTGCACAAAGTGAAAACAAGGGTTCACACCAGGGGTTCTCACTAAGGGTTCACGGTGACCATAGGTTTGCACCAGGGGATCGCGGTGACTAGGGGTTCGCACTAGGGGTTTGCGATGACTAGAGGTTCACACAAAGTGCTATAAGTTTTCACAAGGTGCCAGAGGTTCGTACAAGGTGACCAGAGGTTTGCACATGGTGACCAGAGGTTCTCACAAGGTGACCAGAGGTTCACACAAGGTTCTAGAGGATCGAACAAGGCAACTAGAGGTTTGTACAAGGTTCCAGAGGTTTGCACAAGGTGACCAGAGGTTCGTACAAGGTTCCATAGGTTTGAACAAGGTTTCAGGGGTTCGTGCAAGGTGTTAGGGGTTTGCGAAAAGGTGTTAGGGGTTTGCCAAAGGTGCCAGGGGTTCGCACAAGGTGCCAGGGGTTCTCACCAGGATCATGCATAAGGAGTTATGCACCAAGGTCTCACATAGGGATATCACTCTAGAATATTTTACATTGAGATATGTGCTTATATTTCCCTGTGAATAGTATCATTATCACATCTGAATTTTGAAGGAGAAGAAGAAGACATAGGATATGAACCATCAGACAATACTTGTAGAAGGAGGTTATTTACTACTACATTCAAATGAGTGAAATAAAGACTTGGCATCACCTGAAGATATTTCCAAAGAAGAGGTGATTGTTGTATCTACAGTAAAGTGAATTATGTTCCGGTTTTTTGGAAAGTGTAAGTGTTGTATCCATGTGTTTTCAAGTGAAAGATCAACCCAGAAGGAGCTTCAACAAATAATCTACCTATAGTTGAGGATGTTTTAATTATCAATAATGAATGGACCTAAATTTCCATAAATTGTGTGTGACCTACATGTCCATTAACTATGAGTGTAACCTTTCCAGAGCAGTGAGAAAAGGAAGAGGAAGACAGTGATCCTTTCCACCGGTAGTGGTCTAGAGAAAGAGACATAGGGAGTGACCCTTGGGAATGCATTGAGAAAACCTTAAACCTTATAAAAGCAGTGATCATGTACATAGAAGTGATCTAGATTGTAAATTGTAATTTGGTTGTGAGCCTTAGTTAATTTGGTACAATCGGAACATTATCATTGTATGCTCCTTGGATATAGCCCAGTGAGGGTGAACCAAGTAAAAAACTTTTTGTCCTTGTGTTTTATTTATTGCTTCACATTTAGTTCATCATCATGAGATAAAATTGGAAAGGATACGATCAACACTAAAGGGAAAACAAAGTGACCCTTATAATGAAGAGGTCAAGATCCAGTGGGGCAGGAAGAATTTTGAAAAGAATATCCATGACCTAATTTACCCCCCCCCCCCCCCAATCAGGGTATCTAGACCCTTTTGGACCTAACAAACTGTGTGAGAAATATTTGGTATGGTGCACACCATGACATACATAAGACTACCAACTACTGATAGATAAGTAACCTTTTTTGTCTCTACTTTCCCCTCTTAAATTGATGGACTGTGGATTTTCGTGAGCCTAAAATGACTTGAAAGTGGATTTATAACTAGTTTCACCTTATATGTGTTGAATCTTTCAAGAACCTTCTCAATATAGCACTCCTAAGATAGCCAAATCTTCTGATTCCTCCAATCATGGGTAAAATTCATACTAAGAATTTGAGTAGCATCTCCCAAGTCCTTTGTTTAAAAATACTTGTTCAACTACTTATTAAACCGATCAATCTTGGTGATGTCTCTACCAATAATCAAACATATCATCAATATGAAGTAATAATATAATGAAATCACCATTATAAATTTTTTTGATGAAAACATAATGATCAGTAATCATCCTCTTATACTCATTTTTCTCCATAAATGAGTTAAATTTTCTATACCATTGTCTTTGTACCTATTTCAAACCATATAAACTTTTCTTAAGTTTTCATAAAATATTCTCTTTACCTTTAACCTTAAATAACTCTAGTTATTACATGTAAATATCTGCATCAATATCACCATGTAATAATGTTTCCTTTACATCCAGTTGTTGAACCTCTAAGTTCAGACTAGCTTCCAATCCAAGAACAGCTCTAATAGAAGACATTATAACCACAGGATAAAAAATTTCATCAAATTAAATACATTTATTCTAACTAAATCCTATCACAACCATTCTAGCTCTATAGCATGGTTGTGAGCTTCCATCTTCTCATTTGATTCTATACACCCACTTTTTCTTGAGTGCCCTCTTTCCATGTGGTAACTCCACAAAATCAAATATACAGTTCTTGTGTAAGGATCTTATCTTGTCTTACATGGCCTTTTTCCATTCCATGTTTTGCTGAATCCCAATCGCATCATCATAATTGTCTCTCTCTCCCCCATAAGTGAGCATCACATACTCATGTGGTGAGTATCTACAACTCAATTTTAATTCTCTAGTGGATCTCCTCAACTGTGCTTTGGGGGGGATTTATTCTGGGATATCATATGATGGAGCCATATTACCTGGTAGTTATGTATCATCAACATCACATATCTCTCTCACACTAGCTATAATTGGTGGTGGTGATACTGGTTCCAGATTGATTGGAATTTCCTCAGACTGTAACTTCTCTACATTTTCTAGATTCTCAAAGTCTTTAATCATATGATCCTCAATAAACACCAAATCTCTGCTTCTGATGATTCTCTTGTTGATAAGATCCTATATTTGGTATCAAAACTCCTCATGATCATATCCCAAAAATATAAATTTCATTCATTTTCCATTTAACTTCACCCTCTCATCTTTCGAGATGTGAAAAAATTCCCTACAACCAAATACTCTAAATTGTTTGTATGAAACATATTTACCTATCCAAACCCTTTGTATAACTTCATAGTTCAGTGGAACTGATGGAGAAAGGTTGATAAGATCAATTGAGGTCCTCATTTCCTCCCCCCAAAAGGTGTTTGGAAGCTTTTCCTCTGTGAGCATAGACCTAACTCTCTCACAAATTGTTATGTTCATCCTCTTAACAACAACGTTATGTTGAGGCATATTTCTTATAGATTTTTATAGTCTGATACTGAAACTCTTATAGTACTCCTCAAATGTACCATGATACTCTCATCCATTGTTTTCTAACACACACTTTAACCGTCTTCCTATTTATCTTTCCACCTTCACATAAAATTGCTTGAAAACGTCCTACACTTGATTTCTTATTTTCAAAGAAAAGGCCCGCATTTTTCTATAATGATCATATATAAAGGTAAAAATAAATAAATATCGCCTCTTATTGACTTAGTGATCATAATGTAGACATCAGTGCGAATAAAATCTAAAACATTTTCTTTTATGGATGGTAAATAACCATGAAATGATACTCTGTGTTGTTTTACCATGATGCAATCAACATAGGTATCCAAATGTGTACCCTTTATTCCTAGTAAAAATCCTTCTTGGAGAGTATTCTGATTCTTTTCCCACTGATGTGACCAAGACTCTTATGCCAAACTTCTGCAGGAATATCTTTTCTGGGTGTATTTACTTCTCCTTCATATGGTTTTTCATCTATGAGATAAAGAAAATTATCTTTATTTCCTTTAGAAATTACCATATTACCTTTGGTAAGATTTCATTTCCCATCACCAAAGGAACTAACATATCCATCATCTTCAAACATTCCAGTAGATATCATATTGGGGTGAATATCAAGAACATGCCTCATATCATTCAACAGTAACATGTGTCCAATATTAGTTTCCATAAAAATATTACCAATAACAGTGATTTTTGATGCACCATCATTTTCCATCTTTACATGTCTAAAATTCCATGAAGTATAAGATGATAATAAATCTCTTTTGGCAATGACATGGTATGAGGTGCCTGAATCAATCACTCGTATTGAGTCTTAGCTTGCAAGAATGACCTGATTATTTTCCTGAAAAATAGTGATCTCTTCATTGACAACTACAACATCATTATTTTGGGTCTTACCTTTCTGATTCTTCCTCTACCTTCATCCTTCCACACTCACGAATGAAGTGTTTGGTCTTACCATAGTGGTGGAACTTCATGTAATATCTTGATCAAGATTTTGATCACTTCCTCCTTTGTATAATTTGGTCATGGGGTTCTCTTCCTCTACTTATCCCCTATCATTTCTGTTTCCCTTATCTTTTAGTGACAATAGCCTCTGATTCAGGTGTAAATCCCTCATCCTTCCTTCTATATTCTTCATTCATCATTCTATCTTTCACCATTTCCACGGTGATATTTCCATCTAAAGTTGAATTGCTAATTGGAAAAACTAGTGTGTCTCATGTCTTTGGTAAATAACTCAACATCAACAATGTCTGTAACTCATCGTCAATCATAATTTTCATGGAATTCATCTGATAAATGGTACCTTAGAACTCTCTCATGTGCTCTAATATGTTGGTCTCGTCTTTGTAATTCAATTTTAAAATTTGGTGTATCGTGTCTTCTTTGTTCTACATGTTTTTCCTAGTATACATCTTTTCTAATTTTCACCATAGAATGGAAGCATCATTTTTTTTGAAAAACTTTTGGAAGATTCTATTGTTGATCCACTGTCTGATTTGGGAAATGCACTTCCTGCTGAGCATGACCCACTCCGCATTAATTTTTAGGGTATTAGTTGATATCTTCTCACCATATTAACTTCTTGTTGATGATTCCTATATATTCACTGCAATGGGCTTAGTGGTATCCTCTATTGGTTTCCACAAATCCTTAATATACAAAAGATCCTCTATTTTGAGTTTCCATATGGCATAATTAAAATATGTAAACTTAATCATGTTACTGGATTTTTATTCCATTGATGGAATTAAAATTTTGAAAATCCAACCATACAGATGCATCTGGAATGATCGAAATAGCTTAAAACAACTCTTGGATCACTGAAAATAGAATTCAATTGACCAAGATATTTCCAATATAGTTTTAATGATTTATATCGATCGATGAGGTTGCGTTGACATGGCATGTCAGAACAGCCGTCAAAAAACCTATTAGAAAGTATCTTCCATCGTGAACAGTATCATCTTCTCTGGAAAGGGGGTACTGTAGCACCCAGGATATGATTGAAACTTTTACCACCTATATTAGATTTATTTCAACTCTATTTTTTACACCGTTTTTGCTATTTAAATCATCTCATCAAGATATTCGTGGTTCTAGCTTCAAAAAAAATTCCAACCAACTTCAATTTTCTGGTTACCAAAAAACTTATCTTCACCACCACTGTTTTGACCCTGGTGACTCTAATGCCACTTTTTTGGGGTAATGAAACTCCTTGGAGATGAAAACAAACACAAATAGATAAGAAAAAGGAACAATATGCAATGATTTAATGTGGTTCAGAAAGATTTCATATGTCTATGGGAGAAGGGGTGTTCTTTGATTTATATCTCTGAATCAAGCATCAAAGGATTACAACCATTAAAATTCATGATATTTTGATCCTATTTTATAGAGTAATGAAAAACTAATTTTTCTTTGGTTATTTGGGAAGTTCATATACCCAAAACAATCATCCTCATTGTTGGGTGCTTCCACCGCATTGGCTTCTTCAACGGTAAGTGTCGCCTGAAGAAACAAAATTATCGATAGTCCTCTACAAATCACTCCCTAATTGGGAGTGGCCTCCATATGAAGCAGTGTGGCCTTTATCAATGTTAAAAAAATTCTTATAGAGGGAACCCTTTATTATTACTTTTCTAGCGCTAATAAAAGTGACCCACTTTTAACGGCACTTAGATCAACAATGATTTTTTAGCAATGATAAAGAATTTTTATAGCATTTTTAAAACTCATTTATATAGTAATGGTTTGAAAATTACTTTTAAGTTTGGAAATTCCTCCAATGGTTTCACAATTATGATGGAAAATATGTCATGGAGTGCTTTTGACATGAAGTTTCTTGATTTATCACCATGTCATTTTTGATGATTCATGTCTCCTCTACCATTTGTATGTTGATACTCTCATGCATGTAATTTTTGTGTGCTATAATGCTTGGTTAATATTGGACATGTGGGGTAGAATTTACTTGGATTTCTCATATTTCCCGGATAATGTGGTTCTTGTACTATAACCTTGGTCAGTGATTTTGGATCCAATTCTTGTTGTGGAAGTGTGTTCTTTGGAATGGTGGGTTTGGATGTGATAAAATGAGTATGTTTTTAATCAGATGGAGCTTTCGCACACTACTATAGATATTCCCTTTAACATCTTGAAAACATACTTTTAAAAGTTCTAAAAATGATTGTGAGCCTCAGCACTATTAAAGGGGGTCCCCTTTATCAGTGTTATTTCTAGCACTAATAAAGGCCCCACCTGCTATAGTGTGTTGTTTATATAACAGCACACTATAACAACCTGTAACCTGTACACAAAATATATAATTTAATTGAAATAAATTTTACATCATGAATACAAAAAAAATACTAATATATACATTTAAAACAATGTTTTATATAATTAAAATTAAAATTACTATCCAAAAACATTTAAAAACATTAATGTTTCATCATCTTTGGCACCCATGATACCCTCTCAAAAAGGTCCACCCATTGTAACGTCCCGATTCCAGAAGACACCCAAAGGCACCCCGTACCCGATTGGTCACATGGCCTCAAGTGCATTTTCCCAAACTCCAGAGGCTGCCGACTTGTAGTGAGGGCCTTGGGTGTGATAGTGGGGAAACTATGCCCTCATTGGTAGAGTAACATAGTGGAAGTAAAACAGATAGCAATAGCGTAAGCAGTAATAATACCATACAACAGTAAACAGTGGAAGACTAAAATTAATAACAACTGAGCACATATAAATATATATTATGCATGATACATATGTCTAGGAAATCAGCCAAAAAGTCACAATTATGGAATACAATACTAAACCAATGTACAAATAAAATCAAGTAAACAGCTCCATAGCATCACAAGCCTTAGCTTGGTCCCATGCTCCACAGCTCCACAACAATCAAGTACATGAAGTAGAAGGGCGCTTGCCCTTATCTATACCTGCAGAAATAAAATCTCTTTGGTCCCAAAGCATGACCCAAACAAGGTGTGAGACTAATCCCAGTAGGAAACCACCCAAATATCTATGCCTAACAGTCAGTGAATATATATGGTAGGCAATAAACAAAATGAATCAGTAATCAAGGAAGTACACATAGTAACAATCTTACAAATTCAATTTCATTCATTTTCATATATCAAGTAAGCAGCTAATCAAAAGCTGGTAACCCTCTGGGAATTAATCATAGCCTAAACTCTCTGGTGCAGCTAGACAAACACAAGAATCCCTCCAGGAAGTACTCACAGTCTAACCCCGCTGGTTCAGCTTTAGCAAAGACACTCTGAGGAAGCACTCACCATCAATTCCCCCTATGGTCTCATATCGGTAACTAATAGGCACTTTGAGGAATCACTCAATGTCTAATTCCCCCTGTGGCCTGTATTAAGGAAACTACAGACTCTCTGAGGGATCACTTACATCCATCCCCCCTATGGTCTCGCAATATAAAAGTAAACAGACACTCTGGAGAATCCCTCAACTTCAATTCTCCCTATGGTCTACTACACTAGGTTCCCACAGCCCTGTGTAATTCAAACATGCACAAACGATACAAAGGTAGCCAAAGTAAACCTTAAGAACTAATTGTCTAAACAATCTACAACATATCATAGCATGTTAGATAATAATCACTTCATCCTAACAATACTAGGCATGGAAAACAAAGCAGCCCAACAGGAAAGCTAGACCAAAGGGTCAAAACAATCAATCATGGGAAAAACATCCATAACATGGAAAATTTAACCCTATTCACAAACAACTAACCTCTATCCAAAAAAATAAGGCATAGTAGGCAATAATAGGTCTAAAAACTATAAAAACACAATACCCCATTCGTATTGGGTACTTTTGCACATAAAATTCAAAGACTATCTATAGAAAGGCACAAACTACCTACCTCGGCGTTGTGATATTGATATAAGTGAACCTCAGGCCTTGAATTGCCCTAGAACGTTGTAGATCTACAAAAATGCTAAAAACATTCAACCGAAGATATCTTATGAAAGAGGATAAATCAAGAGATGATGCTCTAGAAGAAGTAAGAGCTTACCATGGAGATTCCAACGCAATCGATGGTGGTCGAATCGGAGAACGGACAGCGGGTCAGGGGCTCAGTGAAGATCCACATCGTACGGTTGCTCCTGGACAAGACGGGTGAAGAAGAAGAGGGTTATATTGATTAGACGCGACCCCAGTCCATTTAATAAAATAAAAAAGAAAGTACACAGAGTGTATTTTAAAAGTACATGGTGTGTACTTACCTTAATCAGGCCCCACTTTAGGCGGCCTTTAGGTCACCCCACACGGCCATGTACTCAGCAGTTACATGGCCAGTACACGGTCACCCACAGTAACCGAGTAAATGGCGTGTACTTATAAGTACATGGCGTGTACTCCTGAAATTTCCAGAAATTCCTATTTTAATCAAAAACGCTAAAAAAGAGAACTCATGCCTAAAAAGAAGATCTAGGTTCTTAAAAACTTTCCCCCTTAAATAAATTCATCCCTGAATTTCCCTATAAAGGCGACGTAGAAGAATAATCCTCAAACAACTTCATCCATTGTGATCATACATCGGCCTCCCTATCCCAAGTCTCGTCCTATACTTGTCTATTCTTCCATAGTACTCATACCAAAGGAACAGACCAGCCATGAAGAACCTTCACACTTCGATCATCAATCCAGATAGGATACTCCTCGAACAATGCATCCACCTCTAGATCAACCTCCTCAGGTTGAAAAACATGAGACGAGTCTGAGAAGTAACACCGCAACTGAGAAAAGTTGAAAACGTCATGCATAGCCCAGTACCTCTATGGTAACTGCAACCGATAGGCATCCGGACCAACTCCTCTAACACCTCAAACGGCCCGACGTATCTCAATGAAAGCTTACCCTATCTCATAATCCTCCTGTGTCCCAACCTTGGTGTGACACGCAAGAAAACCTGATCTCTGAACTCGAACTCCATAGGTCATCTTCGTCACTCAGAATAAGACTTATGTCTTAACTATGTAGTAGTCATCCTCTTCTGAATCAACTCTATCTGCTCTATGGTCTCCTAGACAAGACAAGGTACTAGCATAGCTGCCTCTCCTACCTCTAGCCAGTATAAGGGTGATCAGCATGGCCTACCATACAAAGCCTCATAAGGTTCCATCTGAATAGTTGTTTGAAAAATATTATTGTAGGAAAACTCCACAAGAGGTATGTGCTTCTCCCAAAAACCTCCAAAATATAGGATGCATGCTCGAAGCTTGTCCTCAAGCACCTGAATCGTACACTCGGACTGGCCATCTATCTAGGGATGGTATGTTTTACTCAGAAGTACCTGTGTACCCAAAGCCCTCTGAAGTCCCTGCCAGACCCGAGAAGTAAAACAGACATCCCTGTCTGAAACAATGGAGTGTGGAACTCCATGTAAACGTACAATCTCTCAGATCTACAAACTTCCCAGCTCGTCAACACTGAATGTCTCCTTGATCGACAAGAAGTGAGAAACCTTCATGAGTCTGTCAATGACAACCCATACTGCATCATTCCCTCGAGGCGACCTCGGTAACCATGTCACGAAGTCCATCAAAACATCAATCCACTTCCACTCGGGAATGGGTAGCTGATGCAAAATCTATGATGGTTGCTAATGATCCATCTTCACCTAATGACAGGTGGAGAACCTCAAGACAAAACCAACAACATCTCTCTTCATACCTGGCCACCAATACTAATGGTGTAGATCACAATACATTTTGGTGACACCAGGATGAACTGCCCAAGCTGAGGAATGAAAGTACTGCATCATCTCATCATGTATATCTACCGACACCAATACGTGCCCATAAAAACACAAGATATCATCCTTGCCTATGGTCCATCCAGGAATATGGTCCTCTCCTGACACACTCTCCCATAGGACTAGGCCTTCAGAATCTAATTGCTTCCTCATTCACACTCGATCATGTAGAGTAGAGGTAACAGCTACAGAATATAGAAATGTCTGCCCCTGTCTGTCGTTCACCTCCAAATGAATCTCAGAGAATAGAGCCATAAGCTGCCACTCACTATTGGCCTCCTGAACTGCCTGTATCTGAGTCCTCATGTTCAACGCATCAGCTACTGCGTTACCTTTCCTAGGCGTGTAGGCAATCTCAAAGTCAAAGGAATGAAGGTACTCAACCCACATTTACTGTCTCAAATTCATATCGCGCTGAGTGAAGATATACTTGATAATATTGTGGTCGATGAAAATTACAAAATGCTCTCCCATAAGATAATGTATCCAACAGCATAAAGCATAAAAAACTACAGCCAGCTCGAGATCGTGCATCGGGTAGTTCCTCTCATGTGGACTCAACTGCCGAGAACCATACACAACAACCCCTTCCCCCTGCATAAGTACATCTCCTAGACCGATATCTGATGCATCACAGTACACATTATAGCTCTTTCCCGGCTCTGGAAATACTAGTATCGATGCTGAATTCAACCTCCCTTTTAGCTTCTGAAAGGCTGACTCGCAAGAATATGACCACAAGTACTTCGCACCCTTATTAGTTAGGCCCTTCAATGGAACTTATAATCATGAAAAGTCCTATATAAAATGTCTATAGTAACTGACCAGCCCTAGAAAACTTTGTACCTCAAATATGTTCTTCAGCTGATCCTAGGAAACTACTACTCTCACTTTCTCTAGGTCTAATGACTATCTTGTCTCTGAGATAACATGACCCAATAAGTGAATCTGGTCTATCTAAAAGTGGCATTTTTAGAGCTTATTATATAACTGATGCTCTCTCATCGTACTCAAAACGATCTCAAGATGGGTAGCATGGTCATTTTGAGTGTGAGAGTACACCAAGATATCTTCCATGAAGACCACCATGAAAGAATTCAAGTATGGATGGAACACTCAGTTCATCAATGCCATAAAAACTATAGGTGCATTCATGAGACCGAACGGCATAACCACATACTCATATAGACCATACCTACTTCGAAAGGCTGTAAGAGGAACATCTAATGGTCTAACACGCAACTGATGGTAACCATGTCTCAAGTCAATCTTCGAGAACACCCGGGCTCCTCGAAGCTAATCAAAGATATCATCAATCCTCAACAATGGATATCGTTTCTTGAACATCAACCGGTTCAACTTACGATAATCCAAAAAAAATTCTGAGGGTACCATCCGCCTTCTTCACAAACAGGATAGGCGAACCCCAAGGAGAAGTACTAGGTCGGACATTTGCCTAAAACTCCTCCAACTAATTCTTGAGCTCCTGTAACTCTGGTGTAACCAACCTATAAGGAGGAATGGACACTGGTGTCACTCCTAGCATAAGCTCAATAGAAAATTCCACCTCTCGCTCTGATGGAAAACCTAAAAATTCCTCTATAAAGACATCCCTGAAACGATCCACCACTGGAGGAAAGTCTATCTATGAAGTCCCTTGGTCATCCAGATATATACTAGCAATTTGGGTTGTAACTCCTCCCAACCCATGATGCTCGGGTCCCACTCTACTCACCTGGACATCCCATTTTCCCTTTATAAATAAACGATATGCCCTCTGGTGATGTGAAACTCACCCTACGATGATAGCAGTCGACAACTGCCTGAAAGGGGACAAACCAATCTATTATGAGAATGACATCATAACCTGTCATCTCTAGGATATAGAGGTCCCATAAGAAGTGACACTCACCAACCTCTAGAGGGCACTCCTTGCACTATCGTACACTACTCATTCTTGTCCCCAATGGAGTGTCTAATGTCAAGATATTAGTAGAATAAAAGATACAGAGC
The DNA here is from genome assembly GCA_963277665.1 of Viscum album. Lineage (NCBI taxonomy): Eukaryota > Viridiplantae > Streptophyta > Magnoliopsida > Santalales > Viscaceae > Viscum > Viscum album. The sequence goes on along the minus strand of OY728121.1, from coordinate 1,396,190,994 downwards.
CCAAGACTCTCCAAAAAAACAACATATATAAAGCTATAGGAAGCCTCTATATCGAAAAGAACAGAATCTAAAATTGAGGTAACTAGGATCATACCTTGTACTGTAGAGGGTTCAGGATCCTGCTCCTTCTGGGTCTGCTCTACTACAAAATTATGACCTGAACCGCGACCCTGCAGCCCTGCTTGACCACCCTGAGCTCATCCACTCTGCTGTAGCTGAAAGTTTGGCGACTGGCTACCATGGTCGCGACCTCCACCTCAGCCGGAATGGCCAGAAGAACTCTAATTTCCAGACTGATGAGAAACTGGTGGTGCTTCTCCTAAACACGGAGTCATAGAAGAACCCATGTCACTAGCTGCTGATGAGAAGAACTAACAGAAGCACTGAAGATGACCCATCTTGCTGCATGATCAGCACTCCACTATTTCTCTTGGGAAATGTGGCCTCGTATTCCCGCTCTTCCCACATTGGTAGCACACCACCTGGATACTAGAATAAGTGTCCTGCCTCCTCTGATCTCCATGCGTAGACTCCCTACAGTGCTTCATGCTGTCAGTAGGAGGGATACCAACTCCAGATGTTGAACCGCCCTGGATCACCACTCTATAATCCCTCATATTGTGCTCCGTGATTAGCTCCTAGTTGACTATAGAAGTGATGGAAGTCAACCTAAAGATGTTCACCTGAGATTGGATGTCGTGCCTGAGACCATCCTAAAACTTCCTTTCCGGGAATAACTCATCACCTCCTGGAATAGGCATGAATAGCTACAGCTCTGTGAAGTGAGAAGAATACTCCATAACAAAAAGAGTACCCTACTCCGGACTTGTGAACTCTCAGGCTCGATTGGCCCTCAAAGTCTCCAGGTAGAAGTAGTCATAGAAGTCACGCTGGCACTCATCCCACGCCATAACTTACTGGCATCCTTACTATGAGATCACATCCCACCATCTCTTGGAGGAGTCCCAAAGCATATAAGTAGAAAGATTCACCCTCCTCTCTATAGGCATATCCAGATGCTCAAATATAGATAGCATGGATTCTAACCATGACTCTGCAACCTGAGTTCCTCATTCCCCTATGAAGGTGGGAGGATGCTGCTGCTGGAAAACCTGCGTAAACTCTTCCATAGAAGGGGCAGGATGCGTTACTCCTTGAAAGTTCTACATGAACCTCAGGAAGCCCTCTCAGAACTGTTCATCATCACCTATGTCTGGAAAGACGGCTAGTGCTAATACTGACACAACTGGAGGATCTGCTATTAGTCCCTGATCAGCCATGTCTGGTGTCTGATCACTGCCCTGCAACTAGCGGACAACCGGAGGACGTCTCGGTGGCATGACTCTGCAAAGTCAAGTTCACACCTTAGATCAAGATTAAAAAGACTGAAACATAGAAGTGTGAGAAGGTAATAGGAGAAGGAAAAGCATTCAAGTTTTTCTAAACCCATCACGGAGTGTATAATTCCTACATGGTGTGTTCCCTTAAGCCTTCACATGGGAATATACTTACGCTAACCCAGGTCTTGTAACACCCCATAAACACGGTGTGTTTTCCTAACACACGACGTTTAATTGAATCTTATTCCCCTACCCTAGTTCTTCTACATGGCTAAGACACATGGTTTCTCTAGGAAAATACTACACTACGTGTTAATGCCAGACGAGGCATGTACTAGACAAACTTCACCAACCCGTGTTCTTAGTTACACGGCTGGTTACACGACTGACTCTACACGGCATGTTTATGCCAAAAACAGCATGTACTAGAAAGATTTCACCGACCCGTGTTGTTTGCTACATGGTCGTATACATGGGTTACACTACATGATGTGTTCAAGCTTCACACGGCATGTATAACTTAAGTTTTATCCATTAGTGTCATTAGTCACACGGGTGGACACATGGTCTTCGCAACACGACGTGTACATCAGGAACACGGCATGTTCCACCAAATATTTCCCAACCACATGTATCTACCCACATAGCCAGTGACGCGGTTAGAGACTACACGACATGTACATACAGTACATGGCGTGTACTTAAGAAAAACAGTTCCTTCCCGAACAGAAGGACACATGGCATGTATTTATCATTACATGTTGTGTATTCTAGGTTCTTCCGAACATTAAGCCTTAGAAACTAATCTAGAACCCATAAAACACTAAAAACAACATTAAAGTTCCAAATTCCAATCCGTGAGGGCCCATACTCCTCATGAATCAAAGCTTGGCATCTTATACATGTTATATATAAACATAACAGAGCAATGATCCGCCAAATTCCGGTCCATGAGGTACCATAACACCTCAAGAACCAAAGTTTGGAATTGATTCAAACTAAATATTTAAACAATTCAATACCCTATCAAATAGCATGTATTCTTATCAAAGCATCTATCACAATAGCATGCATATCTAACAAAACTTCTATCACAACAACATGCAATTGCTAATTCACCCTAAATGGCATGGCAAGAATGCATGACATCTAATCTCTATAAAGTACCTATATGATGCATGAGATGACATACCCTCATCTCATCAGGTTGAAATAGAAATAGAACCTCAATAATATCAACAATAACAGCACAAAACATGTCAATCACCTAACAGTGAAATTAAATCAACTATAAAATTGAAAAACTAGAAAAATTGAAATAACTGAGGTAAATTGGATTTTCCCTGTATATGGGTTAGATACTCCCAGGCACAACTTATTACCAACTACATATTCCTTCTTATCCCAGGCTATAGGCTCCAAATAGTAAGTCAAGAAGAAAATAATTTCTCTAATACCACTTTGTAACATCCCGGTTCTGTAAGCTTCCTAGAGGTGCCCCATACTCGATTGGTCACATGGCCTCAAGAACATTTCCCCGAATGCCAAAGGCTACTGAATTGTAGCGAGGAAAATGGGTGTGATAGTGGGGAAACTATGCCCTCATTGGCAGAGTAACACAGTGAAAGTAAAACGGATAGCAATAGCGGAAGTATTAATAATACCATACAACAGTAAATAGAAGAAGACTGTAAGTAATAACAACTGGGAACATATAAATATATGTGATGCATGATACATATGTCTAGGAAAGCAACCAAACAAGTCACAATGATAGAATACAATACTAAACCAAAGTACAAAGAAAATAAAGTAAACAGCTCCACAGTATCGCAAGCCTCAGCTTGGTCCCATGCTCCCCAGCTCCATAGCAATCAAGTACCTGAAGTGGAAGGTCACTTTCCTTTATCTATACTTGTAGTAATATAATCTATTTGGGCCCAAATCATGACCCAAACATGGTGTGAGACTAATCCCAGTATACAACCACCCAAAGATTTGTGCCTAACAGTCAGTGAATATACATGGCAGGAAATAAACAAAATAAAGCAGTAAACAAGGAAGTACACATAGTAACAATCCTACAAATTCAATTGCATTCATTTTCATATATCAAGTAAGAAGCTAATCAAAAGTAGGTAACCCTATAGGAATTACTCATAGCTAACCCCTCTAGTTCAATCAGAAAAACACAAGAAATCCTATATTAAGTACTCACAGTCTAACCCCTCTGGTTTAGCTTTAGCAAAGACACTCTGAGGAAGCACTCAACGTCCATTCCCCTTGTGGTCTCGTATCGGTAACTAATAGGCACTTTGAGGAAGCACTCAATGTCCAATTCCCCCTCTGGCCCATATCGAGGAAACTACAGATTCTCTGAGGGAGAACTTACATCCATCCCCCCTATGGTCTTGCCACGTAAAAGTAAACATACACTCTGGAGAATCCCTCAACATCAATTCTCCTTATGGTCTACTACACCAGGTTCCCACAGCCCTATGTAAGTCAAACGTGTAAAAATGATACAAAGGCATCCAAAGTAAAACTTAAGAACTACTTGGCTAAACAAATCTATAGAATATCATAGCACGTCAGATAATAATCACTCCATCCTAACAATACTAGTCATGAAAAACAAAGTAGCCCAACAAGAAAGCTAGACTAAACAGTCAAAACAAGAAATCATGGGAAAAAGATCCATAGCATGGAAAAGTTAACCCTATTCAAAAAAAAATTAACCTCTATCCAAACAAACAAGGCATAGTAGGCAATAACAGGGCTAAAAACCATAAACATGCAATACCCTATTTGTGGGTATTAAGTACTTTTGCACATAAAATTCAAAGACTATCTACAGAATGGCACAAACCACCTACCTCGGCATTGTGAGATCGATATACGTGAACCTCAGGCCTTGAATCGCCCTTGAATTCTGTAGATATACAAAAATACTAAAACTTTCAACTGAGGATATCTTTTGAAAGAGTAGAAATCAAGAGATGAGGCTCTAGAAGAAGGAATATCTTACTGTGGAGATTCCAACACAATCAATGGAGATCGAATCAGAGAACGGATGGTGATTAGGGGGCTCAGTGAAGATCTGCATCATACAGTCGCTCTTAGATGAGATAGGAAAAGAAGAAGATGGTTCTGTCGATTAGACGTGACCCCGATCCGTTTAATTAAATAAAAAGAAAGTAAACAGCATGTATTTTAAAAGTACACAGCATGTACTTGCCTTTACCGGGCCCTGCTTTAGGTGACCTCCAGGTCACCCCACACGGACATGTACTCGGCCATTACACGTTCAGTACATGGTCACCCATGGAAATTGAGTACACGACATGTACTTATAAGTACACGGCATGTACTCCTGAAATTTCCATAAATTCCTATTTTTCTCAAAAACACCAGAAAAGAGAACTCATACCTGAAAAGAAGATATGGGTTCTTACACTCATGGTATCCATTACTGAAAAAAATCACCTCAACCCAAGCAAAATAATCCACTTATATAAGAAAAACAATATTATGTTGGTAATATTATAAAGAAATAAATTAAACATTAATATGAAAGAATACATTAAAAAAAGTAAACTTTAAATAAAAATACTCACTTGGAGTTATACCGGTCACACCATGCATTTTATTGAGGTGTAGTTGATTCTAACACATCACAAATGATTTATGGATCATTTTCCTAAAGTATCAAAACAATTTGAATGTGTTTTCTTAGTTTTGAGTATGTTGATTTTTCTTTTTAATGAAATTAATGACAATTTTAAATAAAGACACACTTGGAGTTATATCGGTTACATTGTATGTGGTATTGAAGTGAAGCTAATTCCTACATGTTAAAAATTAATTATGTATAGTTTTCCTAAAGTATCAAAATAATCTGAATGCGTTTTCTCAGTTTTTAGTATTTCAATTGTGTTTTTTACTAAAATGTCATTTCAAACTATAAACATGTACTTTGAGTCATACTGGTCACATTTTGTGTTGGTTTGATGTGATACTTCTTCTTATAAATAAAAATGACTTATGAATTTATATACTAAATTATCAAGACAATTGGAGTGCATTTTCTTGGTTTTCAGTGAGTGACACACGTTTTGAACTAAAATGTCAATTTTAAACTAATAAAGGGCACTTTGAGTTATACCAGTCATATTGTGTATTGTATTGAGTTGCTGGTGATTCCTACATGTAAAAAATGAATCATGGATCATTATCTTAAAGTATAAAAATAATATTAATGTGTTTTCTTATTTTTTAGTATGTCACTCGTTCTTTTTGCTAAAATTAATATCAATTTAAAATAAAAAGATACACTTTGAGTCATATCAGTCACACCGTGCATCATATTGGGTTTCGGTTGATTCCTACGTGTAAAAAATTACTTATGGATCATTTTCCTAAATTATCAAAACAATCTGAATGAATTTTCTCAGTTTTGGGTATATTGGTTTTCCTTTTTACTAAAATTGATGTCAATTTTAAATAAAAAGAGGCACTTGAAGTCATACCAATCACATTGTTCATCAGATTGAGGTGATTATGATTCCTACATGTCTCAAATGACTTATGGACCATTTTCCTAAATTATCAAAATAATCCGAATGCGTTTTCTCAGTTTTGAGTAGGTCAGTTGTCCTTTTTACTAAAATTGATATCAATTTTAAATAAAAAAGACACACTTGGAGTCGTATCCATCACACTGTGATTTTTATTGAGGTGGAAGTGATTCCTATACATCAATAATGATTCATGGTTCATTTTACTAAACTATAAAAACAATCCAAACACATTTTCTCAGTTTTCAGTATGTCACTTCTTCTTTTTGCTAAAATTAATGTCAAATTAAAGTAAAAAAGACACACTTGGAGTCATATCTGTCACATCATGTATCGGATTGAGGTGTGGTTGATTCTTACCCATCAAAAATGACTTATGAATCATTTTACTAAAGTATCAAAACAATATGAATTCATTTTCTCAATTTTGAGTAGGTCAGTTGTCCTTTTTACTAAAATTGATGTCAATTTTAAATAAAAATATGCACTTGGAGTCATACCAGCCACAACATGTGTCGGATTGAGTTGTGGATTATTCTTACACTTATAAAATGAATTATGTATCATTTACCTAAATTATGTGTTTTCTCGGTTTTGAGTAGGCCAATTGTCCTTTTTACTAAAATTGATGTCAATTTTAAATAAAAAAATGCACTTTGAGTCATATCATTCACACCATGCATTGGATTTAGATTAGGGTGATTCCTACACATCAAAATTGACTCATGGATCATTTTACTAAATTATAATAACAATAAAAATGTGTTTTCTCAGTTTTTAGTATGTCACTTATTTGTTTTTGCTAAAATTAATGTCAATTTAAAATAAAAAAGACAAACTTGGGGTTATATCAATCACATTTTGCATCATATTGAGGTTAGGTTGATTCCTAAACATAAAAAATTACTTATAAATCATTTTTCTAAAGTATAAAAAAATTATGAATTCATTTTATCGTTTTTAAGTAGGTAAGTTGTCCTTTTTACTAAAACTGATGTCAATTTTAAATAAAAAGATGCACTTAGAGTCATGTTGGTCACATTTTACTTCATATTTAGGTATGGTTGATTCCAAAACATATCAAATAACTTATGGATTGTTTAAATAAATTATAAAAACAAAATAAATCTATTTTCTTGGTTTTTGAGTAGGTCGTTTTTCATTTTTAGTAAAATTGGTGTCAATTTTAAATAAAAAGACACACTTGGAGTCATATCGGTTACATCGTGAATTGGATTGAGGTAAGGGTGATTTATAAACATAAAAAATTAATCATGTATAATTTTCCTAAATTATCAAAATAATTTGAAGGCATTTTCTCAGTTTTCAGTATGTCACTTGTTCTTTTTGCTAAAATTAATGTTAATTTAAAATAAACAGACACACTTGGAGTCATATCGGTCACATCGTGCATCAGATTAAGTTGAAGTTTATTCCTACACATCAAAAATGACTTATTTATTATTTCTCTAAAATATCAAAATAATGTGAATGAATTTGATCAATTTTGAGTAGGTTAGTTGTCCTTTTACTAAAATTGATGTCAATTTTAAATAAAAAGATGCACTTGGAGTCATATCGGTCACATTGTGCATCGGATAGAGATGAAGATAATTCCTACATATCTCAAATGAGTTATGGACTATTTTTATAAAGTATCAAAACAATACAAATGTGTTTACTCTATTTTGAGTAGCTCATTTTTCATTTTTACTAAAATTGATGTCAATTTTAAATAAAAAGACGTACTTGGAGTCATATCAGGCACACTGTACATTGGATTGAGGTTTGGGTGATTCATAAACATCAAAAATGACTCATGAATCATTTTAATAAAGTATCAAAACAATTTTAATGTGTTTGATCAGTGTTCAATATGTCACTTGTTATTTTTGTTAAAATTAATGTGAATTTAAAATAAAAAGACACACTTGGAGTCATATCAATCGCACCGTGCATAGGATTGAGATAAGGTTGATTACTACACATAATAATGACTTATAAATTTTTATAATAAATTATCAAAACAATGTAAATTCATTTTCTTAGTTTTCAGTAGTTCGGTTATCCTTTTTACTAAAATTGATGTCAATTTTAAATTAAAAGATGCACTTTGAGTTATACCAGTCACACCATGCATCGGATTGAGATTCATCCTATTCCTACACATCTCAAATTAAATATTGATCATTTCCCTAAATTATCAAAACAATTTGAATTTGTTTACTTGGTTTTGATTACATCACTTTTCTTTTTTACTAAAATTGGTGTCAATTTTAAATAAAAAGATGCACTTTGAGTCATATCGGTCACACCATGCATAAGATTAAAATTTGGATGATTACTACACATAAAAAAATGAATCATGGATAATTTTTTCTAAAATATAAAAACAATTCAAATTCTTTTTCTCAATTTTCATTATGTCACTTGTTCTTTTTGCTAAAATTAATGTCAATTTAAAATAAAAGACACACTTGGAGTCATATCGGTCACACCGTACATCGGATTGAGATGTGGTTGATTCCTACACATCACAAATTACTTATGGATAATTTTTCTAAAGTGTCAAAATAATTCTAATGAATTTTCTCAGTTTTGAGTAGGCAAGTTGTCCTTTTTACTAAAATTGATGTCAAATTTAAATAAAAAGATGCACTTGTAGTCATACTAATAATACCGTGCATCGTATTGAGGTTTAGTTGATTCTTACATGTATCAAATGACTTATGGATTGTTTCCCTAAATTATAAAAACAATAATAATGGTTTTTATCAGTTTTTGAGTATGCTACTTGTCTTTTTTACTAAAATGTCATTTTAAACTGGAAACACGCACTTTGACTCATACTAGTCACATCATGTATCGGTTTTATATGAGATTTATTCCTACACATCGCAAATTATTTATGAATCTATGTACTAAAATATCAATACAATTTGATTGTGTTTTCTCAATTTTCAATGAGTGACACATTTTGAACTAAAATGTTGATTTTAAACTGATAACGGACACTTTGAGTCATATTAGGCACATCGTGTATTGGATTGAGGTTTGGATGATTTATACTAGTCAAAAATAACACATGGATCATTTTCATAATGTATCAAAACAATATAAATATTTTTGATCGGTTTTGAGTATGTCAGTTGTCTTTTTTACTAAAATTAATGTCGATTTTAAATAAAAAGAAGCACTTGAAGTCATACCGGCCACACCATGTGTCAGATTGAGGTGCAGCTGATTCCTACACATCCCAAAGTCTCAAAATTATCCTAAATTCCAATGTTACTCTGATTATCATTATCATTCTTTGTCAAACTACCAACATTTCATATTGAGTCAATGTTTTTATCCGAAAAACCTTTCTCATTGTTGAAAACAAGAAGAGTAGAGGAAGCTCTTATACCCATTATATCACAAGAAGTCGCCACAATGGGAACAAGAGATTCCTCCACTCTTATGGTTTTCAACAATGAGAAATATTTTTTGGCTAAAAATATCAACTTAGTATTTAGTGTTGGAAAATAGACAAAGAAACTCAATGGAAAGCATTGTAACATTGGTAGAAAGGAACATGTTATCTCTTTTGTGGCTTGTTGCAGATAGTTGAAAGAAAAATATGACTTCCCAAAATATCTATGAAAAAAACTAAATAAGTATTATATAAAAATGATAAGGAAAATAACTTACAAATAATAGATTAAATGATGACAAAATTAATTAAATAAGTAGTATGAATTCTCCTTTTCATAATGGGTGTATACATTCTTGACCCATTTACTTGTTATAATTATCTCAGTTGTAGCCTCAAAGTCCAATCTCTCATGAGCATGAGAATATTCGAACAAACTACCCCAACTTTTGAGTAATGATAAAAAGAAATAAATTAAACATAAATATGAAACAATTTATTGGAAGTCACATGTTCATATTATTTTTGTATATTTTTCCATCAGGTATGCTACCCATTCATTTATAAGCAAATCTATATCGTCTTGTGAATATAATTATTTTTTAAAGTCATAGTAGTATTGGAAAAATATAAATACATGAACGATTAATAAATATTTTAAATGAAATAGTAATTATCTTCAAAAATACCTCTTTGGGGATGCTAGTTTTTTGATGGAATATGATCTCTCTCATAAATTTACAAACATAATAACCACAATATTTTCCATTTGTTTATTTTGGACACTATAGAAACATTGATAAAAATAAGTAATTTGTTTTTATATGTGTTTAGATAGTGAAATATTATTATATATACTCTGATACTTGTCTAGTTGTAGAACTTGTTAGGGTCCTTGTGTGCATTGGTTGTCCTCATGCCATGATTTTCACAATATTTATACACTTCCCTATCATAACAGAATTCTCATTAAAACATAATATAAAATATATAACTTGAAGTTTAGTTCTAAAATTTTGGATGTAGTCTATTACAAATTGACAAACATCATCATGTGTGGTCGGTTTGTTGGGTATCCATGCAGTGAATCTAAGAAATAAATCTTTGGAGTATCCAAATTGACCATAATGAGAATCCAATATTACCTAAAAACACAAAAATTAATGAGTAATGAAAGTTATGAAAATATATTTTATATGATTAAATTGTATATTTTTACCCCTGCATCATTGGTATTAAAAAGAGTTTGTTATCTGTAAGTTTTCTTTCAAATTATTTGGCTAGTCCTACCACTATTTCATTCATTTTTTTGGATTCTATTTCTTTTTGTTCTATAGAGGTTATGTGAGGACTAATGAGTCCAAAAAATCATAGGGAAATATCTTCAATTAGTATTGATATATACAGTTGAAAAATATATATATAATGTATTTAGTCATAATTATCGTAGTATATTATCTTTCAGAAAATCAAGTCATGAAAACATACCTCATTTATACATTTACAAATGGGGCTCCTATCTATTCATAGTTGAGGATTTTATTTACATTCTCAAAAGAAATGTAGTCTCTACCTTTCTATTTGTACATTTTTTCTTCAAAATCAACTATGTGACTACTATCATTTTGTAACTTTGTATCTACATGAACCTTAAATGTTAGTAAATGCAGATATTGAATGGGGGTAAAGGTGTTTAGAAAGATATTTTTGATCGGTTGGTCGATCCTTTATATATTTTTGAGTCAACCTTTCATTTCACCCCTTACTTTTATTCATCTGTAATAACATTCATCAGTTCAGACCTTTTTTTATTAATTTTTAAAGGTTTAGCATGAAAAATAAATTGTAAATGAATAACTCCTTATAGACATGTGTTTTTACGAGATCTAACAGAAATGCAATGAATGTTCCAACAACTTGGTTGACCAAATTAATATCTTCATCATCAAGTGGAATATGTAGCTCGGTGCTCGGATCATGAGCTACACTAATCACCACTCTCACATGAACTGTTGGAAGTAGTGTGTTGTGTAACCTGTAATCTTGGATATTGAACACTATAGACCTTGCTACAAGATGATAGGTGGGTGTTGATAGATATAAATCATAGTCACTTTCATCCTGTAGAATATCAGTACGGGAAAGGTATCAATATCTGTCTGATTCAAATTTCATAGAAACAATTATTAGAATATTGATTACCTCAACTAAGATAGCTCTTTGAGGGGAATGGCTTGCCTCAAAACTGGTGGGAGGTGGGGTGGGATCTTCATGAAATGGTTGTTCTTGAGTTTTTTCTTCTTTTTGATTCCCCCCCCCCCATAAGAGTTATGAGAAACTCAGTATTCCAATTAATTTTTTCTTTAAGGATAGTTAATCTTGCTTTCATCTATTTCATTTATTTATATTTATCCTCTTTTTGATTTTTTTCTCAAAATATGTTTGGGGTGTCACCCCAAAACCCACACCTCTGATGCGGCCATACTGTTCTAGTCACTTCAAGGTCACTGATAGTATGTTTTCATTTGGTATAGTTATTGATGATTCTAGTGACTATATCATATAGAAAATATAATAAAAAAAGTAATCATTGTTATGTAATAGTTATTTAAAGTAAAAAATATATTATGTCATACTTGCACATGTTTCCCACACTTTTGTGTTTTTTCATCTATTAGCATCCCATATTTATTTACACATGCCTCCTTCCATAGCACATAACATGGGATGGAAGTGTCTTTGGATTTGGATTCATCAATCTGCATATAAATAGAGGAACATAATTATGTTGTTGTTTCATATCACATAAAATTATTACGGTAGATTTAAAATATGTACCAATTTTTTTTCAAGTGAATTGTACCCCATTATTGCTTTATGGTAGGGGTACATTGGTTTTTTTTCCCATTCCTTATTTTTAGTACTCAGTTTTTTTTTCATAAATAAAAAATTATCAATAAAAGTTATCAATATAAGTATTTTCAAACAATGTATTACCAGCCAAAATGTACCTAAAAAGATACCTTTGCACGATGGCCAATAAACACATCACACACTTATTAGATTATCAGGTGTGCATACATAAGTGGTGGGTGTGGGTTTATTTTCCATTCAGTGTCTTTAAGATGAAATATCACTAGAATTGTGTGAAATCCTCTGTGAAACCTTCGAGCAAGCATTAATACATATTTCTTGTGGGAGTTATCTACTATAAATTCACTTTGCGAGAGATGATGAAGAGTAAGTCAATGTTTCATTATTTTATTTTTATAGTAAAATAAAGTAATGATATCATGATGTTATTTTATCTCTTCCCACATTAGTGCCTTAAGCATAGTCACAACATGGTTCAATGAATCTGCATCAATTGGCACGCATTACCGAGTGATGATTCCAATATAACTACTAAACATAGCCTTTTTGGGGTTAACATGTTGGCCCCACACATTCCATATAATCATGAATTTGATGTATTTTCTTTTAACATTAATGGTTTTTGCTAACACCATCAAACTATGATGCTCCTATTTTTCTGCATCATAAGTCCTTCGTTACCTACTATTTCCTCATATTCAACATCATCAATGTGTTTTTCCTCTGGATCGGTAGCATCGTAATTTGCATAAGGTCATTGTACCTTTGCACTGGGAGCAGTAGTAGTTTGAGAAACTTGTTGTTCCTTAGGATTGGGAGCACCAGCATGTGCATATGGTTGTTATTCCTCTGAACAGGGAGCAGTATTAGGTTGAGAGACTTGTTGTTCCTCAAGATTGGGAGCACCAACATGTGTATAAGTCATTATCTACAGAAGTGGTTTAACATTTAATTTAGATTGCATAAATGCAGTAGTGAACAGATAATAACATGAGGTAACACAATGTAAATTACAAAAAATATATAACCTGATTATTAAACTCTCTTTTTTTTTAAAGATGGAGGGATTTAACCCCTCTATCGAGTATCTAAATCCCTTAATTGTGGTCTCCTTTAACATACAAAACCCCATATACATTGGGACCAATATGAAATTATTATGATATCCCAATGAAAGGGCTATCCACGGTTAAATTTTCATCTAAACCTTTAGTGGTTTTAGTCAATAACAGAACAATTGGCCACTTTCAGTTTTCGGGATATGGAACATAAAATACTTGTACTATCTGTGATTCCATTATAATTGGTTCATCTTTGTACCCTTCCTTACTGAAATTCACTTTCACAAATCTCAAATCATCTATTTTAACATCACTCCTATTATCAATCCACTTTCATTAAAAATTGGCACTTGGAATGTTATATAATCCAACTCCCATATTTTTTTGATGATGCCAAAGTATAACATATTCTCATAACTTGGATTTCTATCTTTAGTACTAAAAACATGAATCGCTTTAGCCAAAAATGTAACTCCACTATTTTTCATGGTACTACCTTCATCGTGTTCATTTGTATAGAATATATAACCATTAATTATATAACCATTGTAAGATAATATATACACACTTGGTCCTCTGGATATCCATCGAATTCATTCTGAAATTGAATCTATATTTTCATCTGACTCCTTAAAAATAGGGTCCTTAAGCCATCCTATAAATTTTTGATTATGTGTATTTTATATCCATCTTTCATCCCTTGATGGATTCAAATGCCTAAGAGTTTCTTTGTGAGTTTCAATATATGGGGAAACCTCCAAACTGTTATGCAAAATGTAAAGGTGGTTATGTTCCCAATATGTAATATTGATTGTGACAACATCTTTTCTAGAAATTCCTTCACCCACAAGCCACCTGGTGTGATGAGATTTCGGAAGACCAATGCTTTTCACACCGAATAGGTAGTTGGTACAGAATTTAATAGCTTCCTTAATAATATATACCTCTGCAATACAAACTTCTAGCCAAATTTTATTTTTTACATACCCTTTAAAAATATTCATATACCATTCAATTGGGTACATCCATTCATAGTGTACAGGGCCACATAGTTGAATCTCTCTCACCAAGTGAACCATCAAGTGAATCATCATATCAAAGAATACTGGCAAGAATAAAATTTCTAATTCACATAATATGATAGAAATTTACCTGTCCATAGTCATCAATTTCATCATGTCCATAACTTTTCTATATAGAGATTTGAAAAAGAAATAGATCTTGGTTAATTTATGACATACATTATTTTGAAAAATGCAACATAAAGCTACAGGAATTAGATATTGTATCAAAACATGGTATTCATGTGATTTCAAACCCTTTAACTTTAAATCATTTGTTGACATGATATTCTTCATATTCGATGAATAATCATATAGAAACTTTACATCATTAAAGAAGTTGAAAACCTAATATCTCTCATACCAGGAAAGAGTGTAAACAGCTGGAGGAAGAAAAGTTCATTTTTCACCCTTCACTCATGCCAATTTTTCCTAAATTCTCATGCCAACCATGTCCAACCTAGACTTAATTTCATACTTTGTTTTTTCGAGTGCATTTAGTAATGTGTTAATTATGGTATCACATAAATTTTTTTCAACATGCATAACATCAAGAAAATGTATGACATGCAGACAATTCCAGTATGGTAATTAAAAAAAATTGATCTCTTTTTCCAACCAGTTTTTGTAAGGTTTTTCTAAAACAGTTTACCAAAAGAAGTGTACACATCTTTTAATTTCTCAAATATTTGATCACTTATTAGTGGAGACAGTGTTGTAAGTTCTTTTAAACTTCCATAAAGTAATGTCATCCAAGATTAGTACTTATGCCATCAGTGTAGAAATTTGTGATCTCCTAGAAACATAGTCTTTGATAAATGTTTCAACCTCATTTACTGTGTACATTGTCCTCAAATGTTATATTTAACACCCCAAGATTCCATGGTACACTTCTCTTTTAATAAAACAATAGCTTGCGTTGTACGCAACTTCGAGTTTTAACACACCACGACCAATCAAACTAGCCGTTATGAATAGTAACACCCACTTTTTGAAATTTTAACATTTTTATTTTTCAAAATGGACTTTATGACAACCCTGTTTTTTATTACAACTTAAACATGCTTTATTACATAAAACTTCACTTGATCCAACAAAGAAGATCGAGAGGTTTAGTGTCTTTGGGGATTAGGATCATTACATAAAAACTTTAAACTTGAAATACAACATCTTTATTGAAAACTTCCTTTACATGACCACTACATTCCTTCGTAGTTAGCATTGCATGGGATAACCTGAGGACATGCATAAGAAAAGGGTGAGCTATAAAGCCCAGTAAGGGAGTACACAATGAATAACATGAGGAGTACAATACATGTTAGGCAATAGTCATATCAATAGAGCATAAGAGAGACATGAACATAAAGGCATGATAAAGCATGATAATCATAACATGGAAATGTGGAAACAACACTTAACATTGAATTAGCATGAGCCAAGGCTCATTGCACATGGAGCATTAGTAAACCCTCATTGCACTTGAAGCACGAGTAAAACCTCGTTGCACTTGAATTAGCATGAGTCAACACTCATTGCACATGACGTATCATGATACTATACTTTACCCAATGCATTGGAGCGCTATAAAGGGCGCACCCTTCTTAAACATTTCATTTCATGCATAAGTGTGCCACATGGATCATAAAACATAATCATTTCTTCCACGATAAAGGAATGTGGAATTAATACATGAAACTTTACAATCAATATGTATATGTGCATAAAGGTGAATACCCTTGATGGAGAAATGGGCATGGTATTCACTACACAAAGACATTGGCTTAGAAAATCGGTGCGATTTCGGCAGCGTAACGGCGTGACATAAGAATTCATAAAAAAGGTTGATGAGAGAGAAAGGGGTTTCTCATCATATTTACATGTAATGGACAGTAAGGAGATCATATATATACATGTCCCAACAATAGAAATTGAATTTAGATTCATGATACAAAAGTATTGCTTGAATGTAAAAGAAGAGAGAGAAGTTCCTTTCGGAATTTCGGCATAGTAACGGGTGTACATGGGAGGCATTTAATGAGAGAGAAAGGGTTCTCCCATAATTCAAACAATAAGAGGGAATTATGGGGGAGGTGCGAAACCATACCCCAACATTCATAATTGAAATAAAAAGGGAAATACAACTTAAAGAAAATTGACAAAAAAATGAGAAAGGAAGAAAACCCCTTACTTGGAAGTGTGTTTCCAGAGGCTAGAGAGAGGCTTGTGAGAGGCTTATTGGGAGCTTGGGGCACCTTGGGAGGATTCTAGAGAGAGTAGGGCAGAGGTTGGACGAACTTCAAGGGCTTTGAGTGAGGAGGAAGTGGGAGATTGGGTGGGTTTATATAGGAAAGGTGAGAGAATTCTTTATTATTTAGGTTTGGGACCCCTTATATTAAAATAATCCAAACCACAAACCAGCCCATGGTATTTGCCCATGGTTTCTGGGAAAGGAAAGAGGAAAACAATATTTTACAAGGCCAAGGTCCTAACTTATTAAAAAATTAGGGTTGCTTATGTGGAGGTGAGTCACACTCCCATGGAAATTAATTTAAAAAGGCAAAGTGTTGAATAAGTCTTGAGGGCTCCATTAATGCTTTGAAAAGTGAGTCAAACAAACCCAAAACCTCATTATTTTAATGATAAAACACATATTGGCCGAACATAAGGATTATGGTATTTTATTACATCACCATTGGGTCATTATGATGTCATAAAACACATTATATATTTAAATGGTATTTAATTTTTACCCAAAAATTTGACTGTCTCAGAAAATTATGAAAAATTCGCCGTTGGATAATTTCGACGTCCTAATTCCAAAAATAATATTTATTTTATCTAAATAATTTTCTAAATATGTGAATTTTCACTTTTAAAATAAAAACTGACATTTATAAAAAAATTCACGGGTT
The DNA here is from genome assembly GCA_963277665.1 of Viscum album. Taxonomy (NCBI): domain Eukaryota; kingdom Viridiplantae; phylum Streptophyta; class Magnoliopsida; order Santalales; family Viscaceae; genus Viscum; species Viscum album. Next base: position 1,396,173,754 of record OY728121.1, on the reverse strand, counting down.
TTGACAGAAATGGCTTTCAAACCTTAATAAAAATTTTAATTGCATTCATAAAATTATAAGATCATTTATATTTAATAAAAATTAATTTAATATTAATAATAATATTTTATTAAAATATTATTTAATTCAAAAATCCTTTAATTTAATAAAATATAATTCTTAATTAAATAATAACTAAAAACACCATTTGTACTTTAAAAACTAATTACAATGTATCAAAAATGACTAGAAATTATATTCATTATTATATACAAAAATAATGTACATGAACATGGTGCTACTTATTTGTTACATAACCCCTTAAAATAGCCGCATAAGACCTAAGGGTAAGGTGTGCGATGGTGACAGACTCTTGGGGTTGCTCGGATAACATCGCTCGAGTGGTAATCTCTATCAACTTCCATTTTTCCCGTAGACGATCACGTTCGAGCTTGACTTGATGAAGCTCAGCTTGGGCTTGGTCAAGGGCAAAGCCCAAAGACGCCACATCCTTTCCGAGCTCCGACAAATGGGCTTCGTAAGGGGCAATTCTACTGGATGAGGCCATCGCTTCCTTTGTCTGAGTAGAAAATTGGTTCGTTAAAGCCTTATATTTAAACTACCCAGATGATCACTGTTCAACGGCTATAAAAGTAACGGTCACAAATCTTAACGTTAAACTAAAGAAGTTGACATCTTATAAAAACATTTTTTTTTATAAAGAAACATTTAACTGGATCAAGATGGATTTTCCATTAATGAAATTTTGGGTCGTTACAACATTCCCCCCTTAAGAAATTTCACCCTCGAAATTTTCCTTTTCCCACACTAAAACAAATGTGGGTAACTTAGCTTCATCACATCCTCCGACTCCCAAGTTGCTTCTTCAAACTTGTGGTTTCTCCACAACACCTTGACGAGGGGCATTGTCTTATTTCGTAGAACTTTTTCTCTACGATCCAAGATCTTCACTGGTTGCTCCTCATAAGAAAGATCGTCTTCTAATTGTACCACCTCAGAAGAGAGTACATGTGAAGGGTCTGGTATGTACTTCCTTAAGAGGGATACATGGAAGACATCATGCACCTTGGCCATAGTAGGTGGAAGTGCTAGTCGATAGGTCACAGCCCCAACACGATCAAGAATCTCGAAGGGGCCGATGTACCTTGGACTTAACTTCCCTTTCTTTCCAAACCTCATGACCTTCTTCCACGGAGATATGCGTAAAAACACCATGTCTCCGACTTTAAACTCAAGGTCTCGTCGACGATTATCTGCATAACTCTTCTGTCGACTTTGGGCTTCCTTGATATGCTGCTGAATGGTTTTCACCTTCTCCACCATTTCTTCGACCATTTCTGGTCCAAGCAGCTTACGTTCACCGACCTCATCCCAACATGTCGGTGTTCTACACCTTTTTCCATATAGGGCTTCATATGGTTCCATTTGGATGCTCGAGTGGAAACTATTATTATAAGAGAACTCAACTAGAGGAAGATGTTGATCCCATCCTCATTTAAAGTCCATTGAGCACGCTCTCAACATATCCTCAAGTGTTTGGATAGTCTGCTCGGATTGGCCATCAGTTTGAGGATGATAGGCCGTACTGAAGTTCAGTTCAGTATTCAGAGCATGTTGAAGACTCTTCCAAAACTTAGAGGTAAATCTTGGATCTCGGTCAGACACAATAGATAGTGGTACTCCATGCAACCGTACCACTTCCCTGATATATATCTGTGCCAGTTGATCCAAAGAGAAATCCTCTCGAATAGAAATGAAGTGTGCAGTCTTTGTAAGACGATCCACAACAACCCAGATTGCATTGTTGCCTTTGGATGTCCTTGGAAGTCCGGTGACAAAGTCCATGGTGATGTTCTCCCATTTCCATTCTGGTATGGGCAATGGTTGCATCATCCCCTTAGACTTCTGCCTCTCTGCCTTCACTTGCTGACAAACCGGGCACTTTGATGTATATTTGGAGATCTCATTCTTCATATTATCCCACCAAAAGTTTTCTCGGAGATCTCGATACATCTTTGTGCTCCCTGGGTGAATAGAGAAATTTGAACTATGTGCATCATCCAAAAGTTCCTTCTTCAGCTCCGAACTTGATGGGACACATAGTCTTTTCCCAAACCGCACAATTCCTTCTTCATTAACATTAAACTCTGAGGATTTTCCCTTTTTGATAGCTTCCACTTTTTCTTGGATTCTCTCATCATCCTTTTGAGCATCCTTTAACCTTTCCAAAAGAGATGGTTGAGCAATCATTTGTGAAAGGATTGATGATGTTCCCTTCTTTATGATTCCCACATCCATCTTCATCAAGTCTAAGAAGATTGGATCCTTCTCAATTCTCATCATTAATAGAATTGATGGATCCTTTCTACTTAGGGCATCTGCCACCTTGTTCGCCTTCCCATGGTGGTAATGTATTGAACAGTCATAATCCTTTATGAGCTCTATCCATCTTCTCTGGCGCATATTAAGCTCTTTCTATGTGAATATATATTTAAGACTCTTGTGGTCAGTATATATCTCACATTTCTCTCCATAGAGATAATGCCGCCAGATTTTCAAGGCAAAGATTACCGCCGCCAACTCCAGATCATGCGTTGGATAGTTTCACTCATGGATTTTCAACTGTCTTGAGGCATAGGATATCACTTTATCATTCTGCATCAGCACACATCCTAAGCCCTTCTTCGAAGCATCACTGAATACCACAAAAAGCTCCCCACTTGTGGGTAAAGTGAGCACAGGTGCAGTGATAAGCCTCCTTTTCAACTCCTTGAAGCTTTCTTCGCATTCATCACTCCAAGCAAACTTTACTCCCTTTCGAGTTAGCTTGGTAAGAGGGTTGGACAATCGTGAGAAGTTTCTCACAAATCGTCGATAATATCCAGCTAACCCCAAGAAGCTACGGATATCAGTTACCGATGTTGGCCTCGGCCATCCCTCAATTGCATCTGTTTTGGAGGGGTCCACAGATATCCCATTGCTTGTGATGATATGGCCCAAGAATGATACCTCCTTCAACCAGAACTCACACTTGCTGTACTTGGCATAGAGCTTCTCCTTGCGCAAAGTCTCCAGTACAGTTCTTAAATGCTCCTCATGGTCCTCCTTGGTTTTGGAGTATATTAGAATATCATCTATAAAGACTACCACAAATTTATCTAGGTAATCTCTAAAGACTCTATTCATCAAGTCCATGAATATTGCTGGAGCATCGGTGAGTCCAAAAGGCATTACTATGAATTCATATTGCCCGTACCTTGTACGAAAAGCAGTCTTGGGGATATCTTCCTTCTTCACCCTTACTTGATAATATCCCGACCGCAAGTCGACCTTGGAGAAGTATTGTGCTCCACGTAGCTGATCAAACAAGTCATCGATTCTTGGGAGAGGATACTTGTTCTTTATCGTGATTTTGTTAAGTTCACGATAATTGATGCAAAGCCGCATTGACCCATCCTTCTTCTTGACGAAGAGGACTGGTGCACCCCATGGTGATGCACTTGGGCGTATAAACCCTTTATCCAGATTCTCCTGTAGTTGTTTCTTCAGTTCTTCAAGCTCAACCACAGCCATTCTATATGGAGTCTTGGATATTGGTAGCGCCCCAGGTATAAGTTCAATTGAGAACTCAACATCTCTTCTTGGAGGAAGACCAGGAAGTTCCTCGAGAAATACTTCAGCAAATTCCCTCACAATAGGCATTTCTTCAAGGTTGGTTTCTTCCTTGGACTCAATCATCTGAGCCAGATATGCGTGCTCATAAGGTAGTAATATCCATGCTTGAGATGATGGAGCTAAAGGAGATTCATCTTCCTCCTGACACTTGTAAAGAATCGGGGGTCGATTCTCCATATGGAGTGTGATTTCCCTCTCCCGACAATTTATGTTGTCTTTATATAAGGAAAGCCAATCCATGCCAAGAATTGCATCAAATTCCACCAAAGGGAGTATGACGAGGTTCTCCGGGAAATTCAATCCACAGATTATAACAGGGGAGGACTTATACTCATGGGATGCAATGATTGACCCATTTGCCGTACTCACCGACATCTTTACTTCCATGATTTGTGGTGGTGCAGGGATTATTCTACTAAACTTTTGAGATATAAAAGAATGCGTAGAACCTGAATCAAAAAGTACGTTCGCTATTCTTGAATGAATAACTAGCGTACCTGTCACCACTTCGTTGTCGGGGTTCACTTCGGCAGAAGTGATGGAAAAAGCTCTTCCTTGCTGTTTTGGAGGTTGTTGATTGCCTCCGATAACCCTTGGATTAGGGCACTGATTCACAAAATGACCTGGTTCTTTGCATTTGAAGCATTTAACAACGCGTTGAGGTTCGAACGTAGCGTTCCTCCCCTCCGTCGTAGCCGCGGGTCCTTCTTGCTGACAGTTAACAGCTAGGTGCCCTTCTCTTCCACACTTGAAGCATTTTCTTGTCCCCCTAAGGCAATTTCCAGGGTGCTTATTTCCACACTTTTGGCAAGTGGGGTGCTGGAATTTATTAGCGCCGTTGGATTTATCCATCGGACCACCAGCATTGAAGTCCACCTTACGCTTCTTGTCCCCATGATACCCCTGTGATTCTCCAATCTCCATTTCAACCTTGAGGGCACATCGGACAATTTCCTCATAGCTGTCGAAGTCACGGATCGCTAATGCTTTCCGCAAGCTAGGCTTCAGCCCACCAAAGAAGCGGTCAACCTTGCATTCGGGGGTAACGACAAAGCCGGAAGCGTATCGTGCAAGCCTTGTGAAGTTTGCCTCGTACGCTCCCACAGATTCCTCATCTTTCTTCTTGAGGGAAATGAAGTCCCTTTCCATCTTAAGATGGAGGGTGCGTGGAAAATATTTATCGAAAAACATCTTCCGGAATACCTTCCATTCCAAAGCCTCGATCTCCTCCTCAGGCTTCGTATTTTTGATCAACGTCCACCATTGATCAGCTTCACCCTCCATACGATAAGCTGCCAGGAGAACCTTCTCTTTTTCAGAGCATTGGAGGATGGAGAATATCTTTCCAATGGAGTTGATCCATTGTTCATCAATCGTGGGATCAGATGATCCACTAAAAGTAGGAGGCCTTTGTCTCATGAAGCTTTCAATAGCGACTTGTTCTTTCTTAGGGGGGGTTGAACGTTCCTCTTGACCAGTGTTTCTATTCAAAACTTGAGTTAGCTGAGAGAGAAGCGTGACAAAGTTCGCGATTCCCGCTCCCATTAGATTGGACATCTCATAAGTACAATCATCACACTGATCTTCACAACGGTTGTTAGCCCGAGTTCTCCTATTACCGGCCATTGGCTGGAATAAAAGGAAAGTTAGGGGTAACACATAAAGGGTAATCCAAAGACAAAAGTTGATGACTTATAAATAAACTTTAATCTCTTTAACTCATGAGTCTATAGGATTCAATCCAGGCTTTTCATGGTCTTCCTTCTAACATATATTCTTAGGGTCATTTTTTCCCTTAATAAGGGTTCATACTAAGATTGTGAATTTATCAAAACATATCCCCCGGGAGTGTCGTAACCAAGAGTGCAGCAAGGCCCGTTGTTGTGCACCAGTTCCCGTTCGAGTCGAGCTCAAAGCGGTGTTTTCGGGTTTTACCCCTAGGATACATATGTGCCAGAGCCGCCTCTACCTTCTCGTATCCAGACAGGGATGTATTTGTTTGATAAACCACTTACTTAGTATTTACCAAAACTTAGGGATGTTTTTATTATGCTTAGTCTTGTATCTAAGGCTTTACTAGGGTTTCCTAATCCCAAAAATAACTAAACCTGTCCTCTGATACCAACTATGACAACCCTGCTTTTTATTACAACTTAAACATGCTTTGTTACATAAAACTTCACTTGATCCAACAAAGAAGATCGAGAGGTTTAGTGTCTTTGGGGCTTAGGATCATTACATAAAAACTTTAAACTTGAAATACAACATCTTTATTGAAAACTTCCTTTACATGACCACTACATTCCTTCGTACTTAGCATTGCATGGGATAACCTGAGGACATGCATAAGAAAAGGGTGAGCTATAAAGCCCAGTAAGGGAGTACACAATGAATAACATGAGGAGTACAATACATGTTAGGAAATAGTCATATCAATAGATCATAATAGAGACATGAACATAAAGGCATGATAAATCATGATAATCATAACATGGAAATGTGGCAACAACACTTAACATTGAATTAGCATGAGCCAAGGCTCATTGCACATGGAGCATGAGTAAACCCTCATTGCACTTGAAGCACGAGTAAACCCTCGTTGCACTTGAATTAGCATGATTCAACACTCATTGCACATGACGTATCATGATACTATACTTTACCCAATGCATTGGAGCGCTATAAAGGGCGCACCCTTCTTAAACATTTCATTTCATGCATAAGTGTGCCACATGGATCATAAAACATGGATTCATAAAACATAATCATTTCTTCCACGATAAAGGAATGTGGAATTCATACATGAAACTTTACAATCAATATGTATATGTGCATAAAGTTGAATACCCTTGATGGAGAAATGGGCATGGTATTCACTACACAAAGACATTGGCTTAGAAAATCGGTGCGATTTCGGCAGCGTAACGGCGTGACATAAGAATTCATAAAAAAGGTTGATGAGAGAGAAAGGGGTTCCTCATCATATTTACATGTAATGTACAGTAAAGAGATCATATATATACATGTCCCAACAATAGAAATGGAATTTAGATTCATGATACAAAAGTATTGCTTGAATGTAAAAGAAGAGAGAGAAGTTCCTTTCGGAATTTCGGCATAGTAACGGGTGTATATGGGAGGCATTTAATGAGAGAGAAAGGGTTATCCCATAATTCAAACAATAAGAGGGCAGTATGGGGGAGGTGAGAAACCATACCCCAACATTCATAATTGAAATAAAAAGGGAAATACAACTTAAAGAAAATTGACAAAAAAATGAGAAAGGAAGAAAACCCCTTACTTGGAAGTGTGCTTCCAAAGGCTAGAGAGAGGCTTGTGAGAGGCTTCTTGGGAGCTTGGGGCACCTTGGGAGGATTCTAGAGAGAGTAGGGCAGAGGTTGGACGAACTTCAAGGGCTTTGAGTGAGGAGGAAGTGGGAGCTTGGGTGGGTTTATATAGGAAAGGTGAAAGAATTCTTTATTATTTAGGTTTGGGACCCCTTATATTAAAATAATCCAAAACACAAACCAGCCCATGGTATTTGCCCATGGTTTCTGGGAAAGGAAAGAGGAAAACAATATTTTACAAGGCCAAGGTCTGAACTTATTAAAAAATTAGGGTTGCTTATGTGGAGGTGAGTCACACTCCCATGGAAATTAATTTAAAAAGGCAAAGTGTTGAATAAGTCTTGAGGGCTCCATTAATGCTTTGAAAAGTGAGTCAAACAAACCCAAAACCTCATTATTTTAATGATAAAACACATATTGGCAGAACATAAGGATTATGGTATTTTATTACATCACCATTGGGTCATTATGATGTCATAAAACACATTATATATTTAAATGGTATTTAATTTTTACCCAAAAATTTGACTGTCTCAGAAAATTATGAAAAATTCACCGTTGGATAATTTCGATGTCCTGATTCCAAAAATAATATTTATTTTATCTAAATAATTTTCTAAATATGTGAATTTTCACTTTTAAAATAAAAACCGACATTTATAAAAAATTCACGGGTTTTGACAGAAATGGCTTTCAAACCTTAATAAAAATTTTAATTGCATTCATAAAATTATAAGATCATTTATATTTAATAAAAATTAATTTAATATTAATAATAATATTTTATTAAAATATTATTTAATTCAAAAATCCTTTAATTTAATAAAATATAATTCTTAATTAAATAATAACTAAAAACACCATTTGTACTTTAAAAACTAATTACAATGTATCAAAAATGACTAGAAATTATATTCATTATTATATACAAAAATAATTTACATGAACATGGTGCTACTTATTTGTTACATAACCCCTTAAAATAGCCGCATAAGACCTAAGGGTAAGGTGTGCGATGGTGACAGACTCTTGGGGTTGCTCGGATAACATCGCTCGAGTGGTAATCTCTATCAACTTCCATTTTTCCCGTAGACGATCACGTTCGAGCTTGACTTGATGAAGCTCAGCTTGGGCTTGGTCAAGGGCAAAGCCCAAAGACGCCACCTCCTTTCCGAGCTCCGACAAATGGGCTTCGTAAGGGGCAATTCTACTGGATGAGGCCATCGCTTCCTTTGTCTGAGTAGAAAATTGGTTCGTTAAAGCCTTATATTTAAACTACCCAGATGATCACTGTTCAACGGCTATAAAAGTAACGGTCACAAATCTTAACGTTAAACTAAAGAAGTTGACATCTTATAAAAACATTTTTTTTTATAAAGAAACATTTAACTGGATCAAGAGGGATTTTCCATTAATGAAATTTTGGGTCGTTACAGACTTCATTTTTGGATTCGGAATATCAAAATTATCTTAGGGTGAATTTTTGGTATTTTTCTGAAAACTTTCAATTTTTGATGAATAGTGAAAAACACTGCGTTATTGTTTAAAACTTACTTTTTATTTAAATAATTAGTTATTTTATTTAAGTTTATTTTAGGTAAAAATAGATACAAAATACCTATATATGTTCAATGTAATTCATTGGATTCATTTTATAATAATATTATATATATATATATATATATAATTTTATTGAACTTTTTACTGTCTTTTACCCACCTTCTAGGCGCATTTACAAATTTGCATAAAATGTAATTTTACTACTTTTGTGAATTAAATTTAAAAAATCCTAGAGACACAGTTTACATCATTAAGTAAAATGTGGTTAAATAAAATGAGAATAATTTTTGGTGAATAGTAACTTTGGACTTTTATTTACCACGGTTAAAAGTAAATCGGGTAATTAAAGGTAAAAAATGATATTATATTTACCCTAACACATGTACTAATTATATTGGATAAGTGTATTTCGACCAAAATAATTCTTAGGAATAAAATATGATCCTTTTGGTCCACTTGGATTAGATTAGGACATTTTTTATTATTTTATTTAAAGAAGAGTTAAAAGTGTTAAATTCAAAGTTTAATAACTAAACCATTTTTAATATAGGGCTATACATAAGAAAAATTAAAATATAAATATTAATTAGAAATATAAAAAAAAATCCTACATAATGGTGTGTTATTTATAATTTTTAGACATTAAATAATTAAATTTATTTATGACACAATGATGATGCAGTAATTACCGTATTGTTGAATGATTAAAATAATTGATATTATAAATATTAATATAATTGTAAATTTATACTTTTGATGTATTAAACTAATTTTATAAGTTAATATTACATTTTATATTTTATTAAATAATTTTTTTTAGAAGTGATAAATTTGTTATGACTTTCACAAAAACCAAATACTAAATAGTGTCAAAATTGACATAAATGATTTTTTAAAACAAATACTATATTATTAAAAGATATAATATTCCTAAAACTCTAAGGTTCAGCCAAAGGACTTAGATAAGGTTATGTATATCAATAATTAACCACTTGGGATTCTCTTGGTATTTTATATTAATTTTATTAACCATTTATTATAATAATACAATAATACATGGTAAAAGTTAAACTATTTAACTAAGAGTTAAATCTAAAAGATAAGGTTAATATGGTGACCTAAACTTTTCTAAAACCTATTGGTTGAGAGTTTTTAAACCCAAACCCACCTTATCCTCAAAATAAATCCTTTTGTAGCCATTATAAACTGAATATGATTGTATAATAAAATAATATTTCAAGCTTTTCCCAAAGTGACCATCACCTCTCTTATAAAAGGGTACTTCACATTCTCTCAAAATCACACCTCCAAAGCCATTTGGCTCGGCCAAACCCTGCTCAAATATCCTCTCAACTACCCTCAATTAAACCTAGAGGCCTTACTTTGATCAGAATCCAACCTAAGGATCCCTTTTGATCAAATCAAAAGGAATCACCCAAGAAGAGGTAATAATTTCATCACCTCTTTCAAAGTTCTTTTCTTCTTTCACTTCCTCTTTCTTTGTTGTTTTCATAACAAAATAATAAATCCAGTACCTTATACATACTTTTATGTTGTTATAAATATGTTACAACCATATTCATTATTCTATCCATCCTATGAATGACAAAGTCACCATACGTGCGTACGTACGGCTTACCGTCTCCACGTCGTGGTGTAGTTTGTTATTCAACACTTCATTATTTGGATGGTATAATAATGAGTATAATTGATGAAAATAATAAATATAAAATTTTAATGATTCTTTATATATGATATACCATCCAATTACATATGATTTCACCATTAATAGAATGATATCGTCGCTGGTGCATACATACGGATTACCATCTCCACGAACGCGATAAGATTCATTTCCCCATCGTAACCATTCAAAAATAATTTTTATTTTATGATTAAAAATAATGTATAAGAACTTAATATCATTATGTATATGAATTAAATACATCCTATCCATAACAAATATGACTTACATAATAAAACATATAGAGGAAAACGAATCAGTTAACACCTGAAACAATGATACTACTGAAATATTATTAACAAAGCAATATTAAAAGATCATATATGATATCATATTTATGTATGTAGTTATTTTATAATTTAATAACAATTATTTAACTATTATACAGGAGGTTAACATACCTTCAACCAAGGAAAAGTACAAGGTAAGGGTTAATTCTACAATCTCTTCATTATCCGAGGTTGTTTATACATGAGTATCTTCTGGGACCTCTTTATCATCCATGTCTATGTTTCTTAAAAATATATTTCAAAACATTTTTACTATTTCCTAGAATATGGTTTAAATTCATTTATACCCTTGTTTGAATTTTAAAAAAAAATTATAAAAGAATATTTCTGTCGTTTTCCAAACAAGGTCATTTACGACCTTTTTGACAAAATTAAGGAAAGAATGTTTTTTTAACTTATATGGTGAGTGTGGATATTTTCCACCGTTATAACACCTTCGAAACTTCCTTTATAATATTATAAGAATATTTTCAAAATAAATTTTTTATTTTATAATTATGTGACTTTTAAATGATTTCAAAATAGAAATAGATATTTCTCTCAAATAGTTTTGATTTCGTCTATGTCATCATCCTTTGATGGATTTTACACTTGTTTGAATTTGATTTATTATGATACAATATTCCATATTGTATTGAAGTTTTTTTGATATTTTTGAATAAGGATGAGTTATTTTTATACCATTCATAGTTTATGGTTAAAGTATTAACATTTCGTATGCTAGTTTTAATACGAATGTTTATATTATGTTTCAACATTTTCATATGAGGAATACATTAGACTTAGTAAGTGACGAGTGGAGCCCACTATATCTCCTTGATGCATCGGTAGGTCTCATGAGACAAACTAGTGTATTGGCACAAGGCCTTAACAAAATCTTATTTTTAGTATTGACACGAGCCCTTGACTATGTGGTTATGATGTCCGGCATTATGCATTCCATCATTATGAAATTGGATATTGATATTACATGTGATTATTTAACTAGTAGAATATCCATGTGAATAATTAAATGGTATTATTTGATTTATCTTTTCCATATTATGCTGAATTTTAAGTTTAAAAGGCTTTTGTTTTAGTCTTATACATTGCCTTAAATGTTTATGCTTATTTATGATAGTTTCTGCTATATTGTTATCCTTACTGAGCATCTGAGCTCACCCCTTTATATGTTTTATTTTTTCTAGGATTTGAAGAAGTATATTATGATTAAATTGTAGGAATAGGATAAGGGTTATGAGTTTGTTCAAAGGGTACACAATGTTGTTGTTTTTTTTTTATTTCATGATGTAATGTAAAACTTATGTTTGTATCTAGTACTTCCAAGGCTACTAAATTGATCGGAATTTCGGGATTTAATCCCTTGTGATCATGCCAATGTTATGTAATAATGCACCGACTTTGGGTAATTAGGGTCGGGGTGTTATAGTTGGTATCAGAGGAATTTTAGTACAAACCCTGGAATATAGATTTAGAAAAACTTTAATTAGAGAACATTGCCCTAAGATAGACTTTGAAGATTAGTATAGAAGAACTTCCTAAAATTTTGGTAATGTAGACATTTTGTGAGTTTTCCAAGCAATACATCCCTATCTGGATATGAGCAGGTAGAGGCGGCTCTGGCATAGATGTACCTAGGAGTGAAAATTCTGACAAGGAGTTTCGATCTTGAACCGGGGTATCCCGGTACATGAAAGCGGTCCTTTATGCACTCTTGGTTATGAAACTCCTGGGGGATATGATTAGGATAATTCAAATTTTCTTTACAAATCATTGTGAATGATTTATGAGTAAATACCTCCTCAAAGAAAACATTTTTTTATGATTATGGATTATATGCATAAATTGTTCAATTTATGTTAGGTGTTTTACTAGTTTAGAATTATGTATTGCGATTCATAAACTAATATAGTGTATGACATTATTTAGAAATAGTGCCTAGTGTAAGTAATGGAAATTGTATCAATGAACGTAATCCATGTAGGGATTTTCCTCCTACTCAAGATAATTATATTGGAGCTAGTGAAGCAACCAGTGCTGAACAACTTATTACCATACTGGGACAACTCACTCAGGTTATGAATAATAACCTTACCCGTATGGAGCACCTTTATCCACAATGCAGAGAATCAATTTTAGACTACTTCATGAGGAAACAACCACCAACATTTTATGGGACTAAAAATCCATTTGTAACAGATCAATGGATAAGTTCCTTAGAGAAAATATTTCATGCTTTGGGGAGTAGCGAAAGGGAAAAAGTTTTCACGACAATTTATCACCTCACGAGAGATGCAGATTAATGGTGGTCATTAATTCAAAACACAAAGGAGGATGAAGAAGTATCAAATATATAATGGAGGGAGTTTAAAGAAAATTTCTTAGAAAAATAATTTCCTCATGACCATTGATCAGATATGGAAATACAATTTCTGAGTCTGAGGCAAAAGGAGGATGAGAATGTCACAAAGTATGAGGCTAACTTTACAAGGTTAGAAAGGCATACAGCAGATTATATACGTAACCCAAGGAGTAAGATTGATCAATTCTTTGATGGGTTAAAATCATTTCTCCGTTGAGCATTAGTCTCACAATCCTTCTCATCATACGAAGATATTGTATCATGTGTTATCAAGATAGAAAAGGAATTATCTAATTATTATGACTTTAAAGCAAAGAAATAGAAGAATATATCTGTTGAACACTCTGGAAATGGAAATAAGGGGGAAAAGGGAAAAGTTGAATTTACATCCTACAGTAAATGTGGTGAGAAACACCCCGGTACTTGCCTGAAGAGAATGGGAGTCTGTTATAAGTGTGTTGAAAAAGGCCACCAAGATCATGATTGCAAGGGAAAGAAAGAGGCTCTCAATGTTTAATTCTACAATTTTAAAGAAATGGGTCATTATGAAAATGAATGTTCTAAGAACCAAGGAAACTTACCTCAAAAAATTCCAAGGGATAAAGGCTATGCTTATGCGATCACTACTGCTGAGGTTGAAGCTCTGAATAACGTGGTGGTAGGTAATTTAATGGTTTCCTCAAATTTAACCAATGATTTATTTGATTCTAGATCATCACATTGTTTTATATATTCCTAGTTTGCTAAGAAAATTAGATATTTCCAATTTTATTTAACAAGATATTTTTCAGTCAAAACTCCCAAGGGAAGTATCATTGCAACAAAGTTTTGTAAATTAGTTCCCATTAGGTCATATAAATGTGATTTGTCTGTTGATCTCATCATCATACCCATGATTGAATTTAATATAATCCTCGTTATGGATTGTCTTTCAGACCATGATGTGAAAATTTATTGTAAGAAGAAGCAGGTTATAATTTTCGATGATGATAAGGAGTACCTTATCTTTAGATCAGAAACGTCACTATCTGATTCTTATCTAGATCCACCCCTAGTAACTCTACTAAATTAAATTATTGGGGAGGAATAGAATTAAATAACTATGGGTGAGTAAAGTAATGTTAAAATAGAGGATGTACCTATTGTTTAAGAATATGTTGATGTGTTTCCAGAGGATTTACCTGGACATCCTCCAAAATGGGAAATTGAGTTTTTCATTGATTTTGGTTCAAGGCCCATATTAAAGACTTTTTATAGAATGGCCACTGTGTAATTAGTGGAACTAAAGAAACAATTATAGGAAATGAATAATAAATGATTTATTCACCCTAGTGTTTATCCATGGGGAGCCCTTGTTCTTTTTGTTAAGAAGAAATATGGATCTATGAGGTTGTTCATTGACTACAGGGAGATCAATGTTATAACAATAAAGAACAAGTATCCCCTACCTCGTATTGATGATTTATTCTATCAAATTCATGGAGCTCAATATTTTTCAAAGATTGACCTTCGATCTAGATATCATCAGTTGTGTGTGAAGAAGGAAGACATTCTGAAAATAGTATTTCTAACCAGGTATGGGAATTACGAGTTTGCAGTAATGCATTTTGGACTGAATAATGCACCCTCTTTTTTTATAAATCTAATGAATATAGTTTTCAAGTAATATCTTGATGAATTTGTAGTGGTATTTTTTGATGATATCTTGGTTTACTCCAAAAGTTATGAAGATCATGAAAATCACATGCGCACTATTCTAAAGACTCTTAGAAGAAATAAATTATATGGGATGTTTAGAAAATGTGAATTATAGCTTCAGGATATTTCTTTTCTTGGACATATTTTCGCTAAGTATGGAATCTTTTTTGGTCCTTATAAGATAAGAGCAATATAATAATGTCCAGCACCGACGAGTATAACTGAGGTACGCAGTTTTATTGGTTTAACAGGTTATTATCGGCGTTTCGCCCAAGATTTTTCCCGATTGTCTAACCCATTAACCAAGCTCACACGTAAAGGGGTTAAATTTGTTTAGATAAAAGATTGTGAAGAATGTTTTGAAGAACTGAAGAGAAGATTATTCAATGCTTCTATCTTGACTCTATCATCAGGGAATGATGGGTTTGTTATTTATAGTGATGCTTTAAATAAATGACTTGGTTATATCCTTATGAAGAATGATAGAGTTATTTCCTATGCATCACGACAGCTAAAAATTCATGAACAAAACTATCCCACTCATGATCTTGAGTTAGTAGCTGTAATATTTACTTTGAAGATATAAAGACATTGTCTCTATGGTGAAAATGTGAGATATATATTGATCACAGGAGTTTGAAGTATATTTTCTCACAGAAAGAACTCAACATGAGGAAAAGATGATATCTTGAACTACTCAAGGATTATAATTGCACTGTACACTACCACTCGGGGAAGGTAAATAAGGTGGCATATTCTTTGACCAGAAAGGATCATGGAGTTTTGAACAAGATGAGAGTTGAAAGGGATCCTATGTTCATGGATCT
The DNA here is from genome assembly GCA_963277665.1 of Viscum album. Taxonomy (NCBI): domain Eukaryota; kingdom Viridiplantae; phylum Streptophyta; class Magnoliopsida; order Santalales; family Viscaceae; genus Viscum; species Viscum album. The sequence goes on along the minus strand of OY728121.1, from coordinate 1,396,158,251 downwards.
AGTAAAGATGGATATGGGAATAATCATGGAAGTTGAAACATCAATACTTTTTCAAATGGTTTCCAAAATATCTTTACTATAAAGGATAAAAAGTTCTAAAACTAGTTATGAGGAGTTTCAAAAGAAAATGAAATATTTGAATGATGGGAGATTGATTTGCTTCGTATATGAAGATGGAATTTTGAAATTTAGGAAGAGAATTTGTGTTCCTAACATACCCAATCTAAAAAGGGAATTGTTGGATGATACTCATAGCTCCAATTTCTCTATACACCCTGGTAGCACTAAGATGTATAGAGATTTAAAGGAATATTTTTGGTGGGACAACATGAAGATTGTAACGACCCAAACTTTTATTAATGAAAATCCCTCTTGATCTAATTAAATGTATCGTTATGTAAAATATTTATATAAAATGTCAACTTCTTTGGTTTTATGTTTTTTTATTTTAAAATACTGTTAAGAATTGTGACCGTTGCTAATATAGCCATTGAACAGTGATCACATGATTATTATAAATATAGGGCTTTAATAAATCCAATTTACTCAGACAAAGGAAGCAATGGCCTCATCCAGTAGACGTGCCCCATAGGAAGCCCATTTTTCAGAGCTTGGAAAGGAGGTTGCGTCTTTGGGATTCGCTCTTGGCCAATCCCAAGCTGATCTTGAATATGTTAAGCTTGAGTGGGACTGCCTATGAGAGAAGTGGAAGTTGATAGAGATTACCACCCAAGTAATGTTATCCGAGCCACCCCAAGAGTCGGTCACCATCGCACACCTTACCCTTAGGTCTTATGCGGGTGTTATAAGGGGTTATGTAACAAGACCTTAACACTATGGTTATGTACAATATTTTTGTATATAATAATGAATATACTTTCATTTTATTATTGTTACCTTGTACATAGTTTTTAAAGCACAAATAGTATTTTTAGTTAATGTTCAACTAAGAAATCTATTTTGATGAATTAATGGATTTTTGAATTAAATAATATTTTAATAAAATATTATTATTATTTTTAAATTAATTTTTATTAAATATAAATGATCGTATAATTTTATGAATGCAATTGTAATTTTTATTAAGGTTTGAAAGCCATTTTTGTCAAAACCCATGAATTTTCGATAAATGTCAGTTTTTATTTTAAAAGTGAAAATTAACATTTTCAAAAAATTATTTATATAAAATGAATATTATTTCTGGAATCAGGATGTTGAAATTATCCAATGGTGGATTTTTTATAATTTTCTGAGACAGTCAAATTTTTGGGTAAAAATTAAATATTGTTTAAATATATAATGTATTTTATGACATCATAATGACCCAATAGTGATGTAATAAAATACTATAAACTTTATGTTCGGCCAATATATGTTTTACCATTAAAATAATGTGATTTTGGGTTTGTTTTATTTATTTTACAATGCTTTAGTGGAGCCTTCAAGACTTATTAAACATTCTGTCTTTTTAAATTGTTTTCCTTGGGACTATGACTCACCTCCATATAAGCAACCCCATTATTTTAAGAAGTTCTGACTTTGGACTTATAAAATATTGTTTTCTTATTCCCTTTTCCAAAAACCATGGGCAAAAACCATGGGCTGGTTTGTGGTTTGGATTAGTTTAATGTGAGGTGTCCCAAACCTAAATAATAAAGAATTCTCTCACCTTTCCTATATAAACCCACCCAAGCTCCCACTTCCTCATCACTCAAAGCCTTTGGAGTTCGTCCAAACTCTTCCCTCCTCTCTCTATAATCCTCCCAAGGTTCCCCAAGCTTCCAAGAAGCCTCTCTCAAGCCTCTCTCAAGCCTTTGGATGCACACTTCCAAGTAAGGGTTTTTCTTCCTTTCTCATTTTTGTCCAATATTCTTTAAATTGTTATGCCCTTTTAATTTCAATTATAAATGTTGGGGTATGGTTTTGCACCTCCCCCATACTTCCCTATTTATGTTTGAATTATGGAGACCCATTTCTCTCTCATTAAATGCCTCCCATGTACACCTGTTACTATGTCGAAATTCCGAAAGGAATTTCTCTCTCCTCATTTACATTCAAGAAATTCTTTTGTATCATAAATATAAATTCCATTAAATTTGTTGGTACATATATCTATATGACCCCCTTATTTTTCATGTCATGTAAATATTATGATACACCCCTTTATCTCTCATCAACCATTTTTATGAGTTCTTATGTTGCGTCGTTATGCTGCCGAAATTGCACCGCACTTTTCCAAGCCAAAGTCATTGTGTAGTGAATACCATGCCCATTTCTCTATAAAGGGTATTCCCCTTTATGCACATTTACTTATTTTTTAAAGAGTTTCATGTATTTATTCCACATTATTTTATCATGTAATAAAAGATTATGTGGAATGATTCAATGTTTTGTGATCCATGTGGCACACTTATGCATGAAATGAAATGTTTAAGAAGGGTGTGTCCTGATAGCGCTCCAATGCATTGGGTAAAGTATAGTATCATGATACGTAATGTGCAATGGTTATTTACTCATGCTAATTCAAGTGCAATGATTTTTTACTCATGCTTCATGTGCAATGAGGGTTTACTCATGCTCCATGTGCAATGAGTCTTGGCTCATGTTAATTCCATGTAAAGTGTTGTTGCCACATTTCCAGGTTATGATTATCATGCTTTATCATGCCTTTATGTTTATATTTCTCTTGTGCTCCATTAATATGCCTATTTTCTAACATGTATTGTATTCCTCATATTATTCCATGTTTATTCCCTTACTGGGCTTTATAGCTCACCCTTTTTTTATGCATGTCCTCAGGTTATCCTATGCAATGCTAAGTACGAGGGAATGTTGTGGTCATGTAAAGGAAGTTTTCAATAAAGATATTGTATTTCATGTTTTAAGTTGTTATGTAATGATCCTAATCCCTAAATACACTAGACCTATCTATCTTCCATGTTGTATCAAGTGAATATTTTATGTAATAAATCAGGTTTAAGTGTGTAATAAAAAGATCAGGGCTGTCATAAAGAGGGAGATTGTTGATTATGTGTCAAGATGTATAGTTTTTCAACAGGTGAAGGTTGGAAGACAACATCCTAGAGGAGTCGTGAAACCTATTCTCATACCTGAGTGTAAATGGGATGATATTACTATGGACTTTATTATGGGGCTACCAAAGACTCCTAGAAGGAATGATGAAATATGGGTCATTGTTGATCGTCTTACCAATTCAGCACATTTTCTTGCTATAAGAGAAGATTTACCACTTGAACGTCTATAAAGAATATATATTAATGAAGTTGTAATACTTCATGGATTAACCCTATCAATTTTTTCTGATTGTGATCTCCGTTTTACATCAAGATTCTGAAAAAGTCTTCAGAAGGCCTTGGATACAGAACTTTGTTTGAGCACTACCTACAACCCTCAAACTGATGGACAATCAGAATGGACTATTCAAACCTTAGAGGACATGTTGAGATCTTTATCACTTGACTTTCAAGGTATGTGGGATCAATATTTCCTTTGGTAGAATTTTTCTATAACATTAGCTTTCATTAAAGTATTCAGATGGCACCATATGAAGCATTATATAGAAAGAGATGGCGCACACCAACTTGTTGGGATGATGTTAGTGAAAGAAAACTCATAGGCCCATAACTTGTTGAGGAAACAATAAAAAAGGTGAAAATTATCCAAACCCACATCAAAGAATCTCAAAGTAGTCAAAATAGTTATGTCAATAACCTAAGGAAGGATTTGGAATTTCAAGTAGGAGATCATGATTTCTTGAAGGTATCTCCAGGGAAGGGTATTATACAATTCGGTAAGAAGGGTAAATTAAGTCCTAGGTGCATCGGACCTTTCAAAATTCTAGAATGAATTGGAGTTTTATCTTACCATTTTTCAATGCCTCCAAGTCTCTCCAAAGTTCATGATGTGTTCCACGTATCACTGTTGAGAAAATACATGCCTGACCCAACACATGTACTCACTTATGAAAAAATCGAACCAGAACCCAATTTGTCTTATTGGGAAGAGCCTTTCAAGATTCTTGATACCAGAGAACAAGTGTTGAGAAACTGGACGACTAGTCTGGTAAAAGTTCTATGGAGAAACCATAACATGGAAGAGGCAATGTGGGAACCCGAGCAACTTATGATGAAGAATCACCCAAATCTTTTTATGTAGTAATATTCTAGAAATTTTGAGGATGAAGTTATTTGAATCAGGGAATAATGTAACACCCTAAGCTTCCACTGTACTCTTCTCTTTGAATAATACAATAGCTTGCGTTGTACACAACTTTGAGTTCTAACACACCACGACCAATCAAACTAGTCGTTATGAATAGTAATACCCACTTTTTGAAATTTTATAATTTTTATTTTTCAAAATGGAATTCATTTTTGGATTTAGAATATCAAAATTATCTTAGGGTGAATTTTTGGTATTTTTCTGAAAACTTTCAATTTTTGATGAATAGTGAAAAACACTGTGTTATTGTTTAAAACCTAATTTTTATTTAAATAATTAGTTGTTTTGTTTAAATTTATTTTAGGTAAAAATAGATACATAATACCTATATATGTTAAATGTAATTCATTGGAGTCATTTTATAATAATATTATATATATATATATAATTTTATTGAACTTTTTACCGTCTTTTAACCACCTTCTAGGCGCATTTGCAAATTTGCATAAAACGTAATTTTACTGCTTCTGTGAGTTGAATTTCTAAAATTTGAGAGACGTGGTTGACATCAGTAAGTAAAATTTGGTTCAATAAGATGAGAATAATTTTTGGTGAATAGTAACTTTTGACTTTTATTTACCATGGTTAAAAGTAAATAGGGTAATTAAAGGTAAAAATGATATTATAATTACCCTAACACATGTCCTAATTCTATTATATAAGTTTATTTTGAAAAAAATCAACCTTAGGAATAAATATGATCCTTTTGGTCCACTTGGATTAGATTAGGACATTTATTATTATTTTATTTAAAAAAGAGTTAAAAGTGTTAAATTCAAAGATTAATAACTAAACCATTTTTAATACAGGGTTATACATAAGATAAATTCGACTATAAATATTCATTATAAATATAAAAATATTTCCTACATGATTTTATTTTATTTATAATTTTTAGACATTAAATAATTAAATTTATTTGTGACATAATGATGATGCAGTAATTACCTTATTATTGAAAGATTAAAATAATTGATATTATAAATATTAATATAATTGTAAATTGATACTTTTGATGTATTACACTAATTTTATAGGTTAATATGACATGTTATAATTTATTAAATAAAAAAATTCGAAGTGATAAAGTTTTTATGACAAAAACCAAATACTAAATAGTGTCAAAATTGACATAAATGGTTTTTTAAAACAAATACTATATTATTAATTGATATAATATTCATAAAAATCTAAGTCTTGGAAAAATTACTTAGATAAGGTTATATATATCAATAATTAACCACTTGGGATTCTCTTGGATTTTTATAGTAAGTTTATTAACCATTTATTATAATAATACAAGAATACGTGGTAAAAGTTAAACTATTTAATTAAGAGTTAAATCCAAAAGATAAGGTTAATATGGTAACCTAAACCTGTATAAAACCTATTGGTTGAGAGTTTTTCAACCCATCACCACCTTATCCTCGAAATAAATTCTTTTGGAGCCATTATAAACTGAATATGATTGTATAATAAAATAATATTTCAAGCTTTTCCTAAAGTGACCATCACCTCTCTTATAAAAGGGTACTTCCCATTCTCTCAAAATCACACCTCCAAAGCCATTTGGATTGTCCAACCCCTACTCAAATATCCTAAAAACTACCCTCACTTCAACCTAGAGGCCTTCGTTTGATCAGAATCCAATCTAAGGATCCCTTTTGATCAAATCAAAAGGAAGGACTCGAAGAAGAGGTAATGATTTCATCACCTCTTTCAAAGTTCTTTTCTTCTTGCACTTCCTATTTCTTTGTTGTTTCCATAACAAAATAATAAATCTAGTACCTTATACTTAATTTGATGTTATTATAAATATGGTATAACCATATTCATTATTCTATCCATCCTATGAATGACAAAGTCACCATACGTGCGTACGTACGGCTTACCGTCTCCACGTCGTGGTGTAGTTTGTTATTCAACACTTCATTATTTGGATGGATATAATAATGAGTATAATTGATGTAAATAATAAATATAACATTTTAATGATTCTGTATATATGATATTCCATCCAATTACATACTATTTCACCATCTATAGAATGATATTGTCGCTCGTGCGTACGTACGGATTACCATCTCCACGAACGTGATAAGATTAATTTCTCCATCATAACCATTCAAGAATAATTTTCATTTTATGATTAAAAATAATGTATAAGAAATTAATATCATTCTGGATATGAATCAAATACATCCTATCCATAACAAACATGACTTACTTAACGAAACATATAAAGGAAAACGAATCACTTAACAGCTGAAACAATGATACTACTGAAATATTATTAACAAAACAATATTAGAAGATCATATATGATATCATATTTATGTATATGGTTATTTTATAATTTAATAAAAATTATTTAACTATTATAAAGGAGGTTAACATACCCTCGACCAAGGAAAAGTACAAGGTAAGGGTTAATTCTATAATCTCTTCATTATCTGAGGTTGTTTATACATGAGTATCTACTGGGACCTCTTTATCATCCACATTCATGTTTCTTAAAAATGTATTTCAAAACATTTTTACTATTTACAATACTATGGGTTAAATTCATTTATACCCTTTTCTAACTTTTGATAAAATGTTTATAAAGGAATCTTTCTGTCGTTTTCCAAACAAGTTTCTTTACGACCCTTTTGACAAAATTAAGGAAAGAATGTTTTTTTAACTTATATGGCGAGTGCGGCTATTTTCCGCTATTATAACACCTTAGAATCTTCCCTTACAAGCTTATAAGAATATTTTCAAAATAAATATTTTCTTTTATAATTATATGACTTTTAAATTATTTCAAAATAAAACGAGATATTTATCTCAAATAGTTTTGATTTCATCTGTGTCAACATCCTTTGATGGATTTTACACTTGTTTAAAGTTGATTTATTATGATACATTATTCTATATTGTATTTAAGGTTTTGTGATATTTTTGACTGTAGATGGTTTATTTTTATACCATTCATAGTTTATGGTTAAATTATTAACATTTCATATGCTAGTTTTAATACGAATGTTTATGTTATGTTTCAACATTTTCATATGAAGAATGCATTGGACTTAGTAAGTGACGGGTGGATCCTGTTATAGCTCATTAATGCATTGGTAGGTATCATGATACAAACAAGTTTCTTGGAACAAGACCTTGAAAAAATCTTATTTTTAGTCTTGGTGCAAGGCCTTGACTATGTGGTTATGATGTCCGGCATTATGCATTCCATCATTATGAAATTGGCTATTAATATTACATGTAATTATTCGACTAGTAGAATATCTATGTGAATAATTAAATGTAATTATTTGATTTATCTTTGCTATATTATGATAAAGTTTAAGTTTAAAAGGCTTTTGTTTTAGTCTTATACATTTTCTTAAATGTTTATACTTATTTATGATGGTTTCCTCTATATTGTTATCCTTACTGAGCATCTGAGCTCACCCCTTTCTATGTTTTATTTTTTCCAGGATGCGAAGAAGTATATTATGATTAACCTGTAAGAATAGGCTGAGGGATATGAGTGTGTTCAGAGGGGAAACAATGTTGTTGTTTTTTCATTTCATGATGTAATGTAAAACTTATGTATGTATCTAGCACTTCTAAGGCTATTAAACTAATCGGTCTTTTGAGACTTGATCTCTTGTGATCATGACAATGTTATGTAATAATACACCAACTCTAAGTAACTAGGGTCAGGGCATTGCAGGATACCCTTTAGTTCCTTTAATTCTATATCCTGAAAAACTTCCATAAGCAAGAAAGTCATTTATCATCTCGTACAATAAGCTCTTAATGTGAAATCTTTATTTCTGTAAGAATCATACAACATAACACCTGAATCCCATAATAATTTAAAATCTTTAATCAATAGATCCAAATAAACATCAATATTATTACCCAGTTGTTTTGGTATTTATATAAGCATAGATAACATGATGTATTTTTGTTTTACACATAACCACGGTGGAAAGTTATAATTTAACAACATAATTTTCCATGTACTGTGAGTACTACTTTGAAAACCAAAATGATTCACTCCATTTGTAGATAACGCAAAAAGAAGGTTTCTTAGCTCATTTCCAAATTCAAGATACCCATGATCAATTTTCCTCTACTGAGGATAGTCTATTAAGTGATTTAGTTTCTCATATTTATTTCTTGTATCTATGTACCATGTCAATTAGCCTAGAGTCTCCTCACTTCCATATAAGCGCCTAAACCTTAGAATGATTGGAAAGTACCATACAAATTTTGTAGGACCTGATTCATCTTTCTTGTATCGAGAAGCACCACACATTGGGAATTCTTTAAGTGATCTTTGGTCCTTGTGAAATAATATATAGTCATTCGGGCAGGCATGTATTCTTTTAGAGATCATACCCATCGAGCATAGCATTCATTTATCATCGTATGCTCGGCTAAGGATATCATTATCTTCTAGGAGAATATCATTCAAGAGAGAGAGCATTTAAATAAAACTAGAATCACTCCATCTATTGTCTAATTTCAAATTATACAGTTTTAGTACGGCTAACAATGTTGTATATTTAGTGCAACCATTATACAATGGCGTCTTTTCACAACTCTTTAACTTCTCAAACAATTTTGGGAAATCAAAAAGTTCATCTTCAATTATCTTGGTCATTTCCTCAATACGATCTTCATCATCATTTAAATCTGTAATCACGTCCTTGATACGGTATTCTTCATTTTCCACACTTGTAATCATATAATATGGTCCATAAAACACAGTGTTGTCTCATCCACTAGCTACATTTTCTTTTTCCCCATGTTTATTCCAACATTTATAACTTTGATCTATTCAGTGATAGATCAAGTGTTCTTCCAACTCCTCTGGACTAATTAGTCTTGAATAACAATAGCGTAAACATAGAAAAAGTATTTGAGAAGGTTTATATGCATGATCTTTTGTAAACTTGATGAACTCTTTCACTCCATCTTCGTACTCTTTTGTTATACAATTGGAATCCATCCTTTCTTTATTCATATTCATCCTATTTTATTTGGTAATATTAATATTTAACAAAATAAATAAACAAAATATGTTCAATTTAAGATGGATCTCATTAATTTCTTGAAAGAAAATGGAAAGATTGAAAAAATAGTTTATCATCCCACATGATCAAAAACAAAAACTTATTAAAGGAAATTTATAAATACAAATATTGAATGTAATAATTGAAATATAATTATTTAAATATTTTGTTGATGATTTATGCATTTAATAATTTATTTGTTTCAATTCAAGTTAATCGTTCTGCAAATATGAATCTTGAGATCTGTTCCTCCTCTTTCATTTCTCATTCACCTTACAAAAACGATCTTTTCTTTTAATTTTGATTAAAATAAAACAAAGGATCTCATCCGGAGGTATCAAAGGTTCTTGTTCGTACAACACTATAACACACAACGTGTATTCAACAGTACACGCCATGTAGCTAAGGTTCAATGAACCGGGTATGGTCCGCCAAACCAAGATGTGTCGTTGGAGTTTTTCTAAGTCTTAATGACTCTGTGTGTTGACCAGGAATAGGTGGCATGTGGTTTCCAGATTACACGTCGTATGGCCCACTGGACACGACGAGTAGTCCCTTTTAGGTTAGGGTTGGACCGTGTACCCCATACACGGATTTCCCGGCTGGAGATTGTGTAATGAGGAACTACACAGCGTGTAACCCACTGGACACGTCATGTACTCCGAAGATTTCTGAAGTACACTCACATGTCGTTTCCTCAGGCGTGTACTTTGGATGGATGGTGAAAAATAGTACACACTATGTAGTTTGAACTACATGGCGTGTACTCATCCAAATTACGCAGATTTATTAAAATTTATTATTATATTATACAAACCCTTGAGACGTGTACCATCGTGCGGGCATAAAGCTGAGACACAACACATGATAGGTGTTTTATATGTATGTGTTTAATTTAACATCTGCATAATGTTCATTTCTACTCATTGGGTGGTTATGAATAGGAATTCACCGGTTTGTCTCCAAGGTACAAGTTAAGTACAAATATAATTTTAAATGAATTTATTTGTTTAAAATTATGATGGATGAGAATCTCAAGGAAATTCAGAAAAGGGTTTAAGATAAAAGGATTGATTAATTACATATGATAATTAATTGATTCGATCATGATTTATCTTAAACAAGAATTATTAAAGAATCGAATGCTATTTTTATTTATGCGTAAATATTTTTGCATGTATGGATGATCATGAGATAGACCACGACCTTTGTATATAGATGGTTTCTTTTAATTTATTTATTTAAAATAAATTTGTTGGCATGTGATCCTTCTCCTCATTAATATGTAGGGCCTACATACCCAAGGTTTCTTTTATATAAAACCCTTTTTTACCCCTCACCTACATGTGAGTTGAAAAAAAGGCATATTTAATAGATGGAACTCCCAAGCTAGTAGAGGCGGTTCAAGATGGAGCCAAGACGAAACCAATCTCAGCAGATACAGAGGTGGATAGGTGGAAAGTTATAAACATGAACTCAAAAGGTTCAAGATGTTTCTCCCCTAGGTCAGGGTTAGTTTATCAACTTCTAGATAAACTAACCATTAGAAAATCTCATGATCATTCCCTTTACTTTACTTTATTTCTGTCAATTTCATGGTTTATCATTACGGATGTGTTGTCACAATCAAATAATTAATGAATTAAACAATCATACAAGATAGAACTAAAATAAACTAGAATTATGCGTAAATATTATCAAGACATTGTTAATAACTTAAGTAAGTTCCACTTAATATTAACAAGCATGTGATAATGATAATAAGCAATTCACGCATAAGAGATAAAAATATCTCAAATAAAATATTAATTCAGACCAAACCTTTTGTTACTTGATTAAGGTCAAAACTCAATAAAATTATGTGTTTGACCAACCCTTGTTGGGACACTTACTTTTATACAGGAATCCCTTATGAAAGTTTTCAGGTTGACTTAACCATATTACATCAAGAGGAGTAGCCCTTGCTAGACTTGGTGTAATATTGGAGGCAAGAGTTGAGGAAATCCAAAAGTCATGATTTCAGGATTGGGGAGTCCACTCAAAAGATCAAGGAGCTGCAAGCCCGCAGTTGGCAAAGACCTACCTACCTAAATACCTTTTAATAGCTTGAGAAACCCTTGTTGGGGTTATGCAAAGGGGAATATGAATCCTTTCCACTAGAATATCATGGAAACTGGACATTCTGAGTTCAATGGTGAGGGACATTGGGACTTGATAAAATAGTGGAAGTCTTAATAAAATTTATTATTTCTCATAAAATATAATCAAGAAAGTACTAATGATCTAATCTTTTAATTATAGAATAAAAATGAAAAGCTCGTCAACCACACTATCCTTGTGATCAATTATGGATAAAGACAACATCCTCACTGGTAGTAACTTACAGGAATGGTTTAGATGTCTTCGGGCTATCCTATGCCATGAACGGAAGTCTTACGTGCTGGAGTCAACATTACCTGATCTTCCTATCAAAGAGGTGAGTGATGAGAATTTCTTGGTCTATGAGAAACATATGAATGATGCGGTTGACATTCAATGTTTGATGTTATCATCAATGTCTAGTGATCTCATGAAGTCTCATGAAAACATGGATGTTTATAGCATGCTCGAGCACCTCTATGGTCTTTACCAGGAGAGATCAAGACAGGAAAGGTTTGAGATCTCTAAGGCAGTCTTTTAGAGTAATCTTGGAGAAGGTGCCCCAATTGGGCCTCATGTAGTCAAGCTCATTGGCTACATTGAGCGCCTGGAGGTTCTAGGGTTTAAACTCCCCAAAGAACTGTGCACCGATCTCACTCTTGCATCACTCCCTCCGAGCTTCTCTAACTTTGTTGTCAATTTCAATATGAAAAACATTGATAAGTCTCTATCTGATCTTCTTATCCTCATTCGCCAAGTGTACAAAGATATGAAGCGCAAAAATCCTTTTGTCCTTATGGTGAATAAGAGGAAAGGGGAGGCGAAGATCTTTAAGCCCAAAGCTTCTTCATGGCCTTCCAAGAAAAAGGAATATCAAAGGGGAGGTAAAGAAATATGAGGTTGTTTGTTTCGTATGTGGCAAGAAGGGCCATTGGAAGAAGAAATGCACCCAACCTAAGAAGCAAGGGGAAGCTTCAGGTGCATTTTTTATCGAATGCAATCTTTCTGTTTCTACAAATTGGGTATTAGATACAGCTTGTGGTGCTGACATATGTATCCAAATATAGGAATCGAGTAGATTTAGGAAGATTGACCGAGGAGAGGTAGATCTACGAGCAGCCAACGGAGCCAGACTTGTTGTTGTAGCTGTCAGGGACTACCACCTCACGTTGCCAATTGGGATGATCTTGGTGTTAAAGGGTTGTTATTATGTATCTTCTATTACTAAAAACATTATTTCAGTATCCAGATTAGATACAGATGTATTTTTTTCAAGTTTAGAAATGAATTTTGCTTCTTTTACAAAGATATCATTTGTTTTGGTAGGGAATATTTATACAACGATATTTATGTGTTGGATTACACAAACCAAGTAATGGAAATCGATAACAAAGATACTTCACATGACTCATACTACGCCCAACTTTGGCATCAACGACTAGGTCATGTAAACAAGAACTGCTTGAAAAAGTTACATCAAGATGGATATTTACATTCTTTCGAACTAAAACCACTTGGCATATGTCATGCATGTTTACAAGTCAAAATGACCAAAGCCCCATTTAGTGGGAAAGGTGAAAGGGATAAAGAACTTCTTGAATTGGTTCATACCGATGTGTGTGGACCATTTCCAGTTGAAGCAAGGGGAGGGTACTCATACTTCATAACTTTTACTGATAATTTTAGTAGATATGGATATATCTACTTAATGAGGTATAAGTCAGATTCTTTTGATAAGTTCAAAGAATACAAGAATGAAGTTGAGAACCAGCTTGGTAAGAAGATTAAGAAAATTTTCCCAGACTGAGGTGGAGAATAACTTAATCAAGACTTCATTGATTACTTACAAGAGTTTAGGATCCTATCACAACTCACTCCTCCATACATGCCCTAGTGGAATGGTGTGAGTGAAAAGGAGGAACCGCACCCTGTTGGACATGGTGAGATCAATGATGAGTTATGTGAGTCTTCCATTATCCTTTTGGGGATATGCATTACAAACAGCGGCACACATACTAAACCAAGTACCAACTAAATCAATAAATGGTATTCCATGTGAGTTCTGGAGTGGAAGAAAAGCCATATTATCGAATTTACATGTGTGGGGTAGCAAAGCATTTGTTAAGGCCTCTTCAGGTAACAAACTCGCACCCCGAGTCACAAAGTGTACCTTTATAGGATACCCCAAGGAAATAAGGGGACATTACCTATACAACCCCTTAAACAAAAAGGTTATAATGGAAATACATGCCATATTCCTTGAGAGGGAGCACATCTCCAAAAGAGATAGTGGGAGCGAGATAGACTTCGATGAAGTCAAGGCTCAAGGTACACAAGAGTTGGTACATGAACAGATTCTACAAAGCCTCGTGGAAGTAGAATTTTTTCTAGAGATACAAGTATTGTGTAGGAGTATAAGAGAGGTTAGAGAACTGGAATGGTACCGTTTTCTAGTTACTGAGGATGGTGACTCATTATTAGTTGATAATAATGATCCTCTAACCTACAAGGAAGCAGTAAGTGGCACATACGTTGCCAAGTGGCAAGAAGCCATGAATTCTGAAATGGATTCCATGTACCAAAACCAAGTTTAGATTTTGGTAGATCCTCCAGTTGATGTAAAGTCTGTTGGTTGTAAATGGGTATTCAAGAATAAACTGGACATGGAAGGACAATTCAATACCTATAAGGAATGACTGGTTGCAAAAGGGTTTAAACAACGTCAAGGAATTGACTGTGATGAAACCTTTTCACCAGTTGCAATGCTGAAATCCATTAGAATTCTACTTGCCATTGCTGCTTACCATGACTATGAGATTTGGAAAATGGATGTCAAAACAGCCTTACATAATGGGAACCTTCAGGAATATGTCTACATGACACAACCTGAAGGGTTTGTGACTCCAAAGGATGCCAATAAGGTATGCAAGTTGCTGAAATCCATTTATGGATTAAAGTAAGCATCCAGGTCATGAAAAATTCATTTTGATGAAGCCATAACAGAATTTGGTTTTATCAAGAATGAATGTGAGCCTTATGTCTGCAAACGATTTAGTGGGAGTGCATTTATTTTCCTAATAGTATATGTTGATGACATATTACTTATTGGCAACGAGATATCAGTCTTACAGTCTGTTAAGGCATGGTTGAATCAATGTTTCTCCATGAAAGACTTGGTCGAGGCAGCATATATTCTTGGGATTAAGATCCATCATGATAGATCCAAGAGATTCTTGGGCCTAAGTCAAAGTACATACATTGATAAGATACTGAAGAGATTCGATATGAAACAATCTAAGAGGGGACTATTGCCAACATCATATGGCATTCATCTTTCCAAGAAAATGTGTCCTTAGACACATGAGGAAAGAAAGATAATGTCAAGGACTCCATATGCATCGGTGATTGGGTAAGTCATGTATGGCATGCTTTGTACTAGGTTGGATGTCACCTACGCATTGAGTGTGGTGGGCAGATATCAAGCTGACCCAGGTGACCGTCATTGGATGGCAGTCAAGACTATCCTAAAGTATCTGAGGCATACTAAGGATATGTTCTTGGTTTATAGAGGAGATGAGGAACTAGTCATCAGAGGATATGTAGATGCTAGTTTCCAGACTGATCAAGATAACATGAAGTAGCAAACGGGATACATCTTCACTTTGAATAGAGGTGCAGTAAGCTGGAAGAGCTCAAAGCATAGTGTGGTTGTAGATTCTACAGCAGAGTTTGAGTATATCACAGATTTTGAGGCAACTAAAGAAACAGTTTGGATGCGAAGCTTCATCCAAGAGCTGGATGTGATACCTAGCAATAAAGATCTCATCACATTGTACTGTGATAATACTGCAGCGGTGACTCTCGCAAAATAGTCAAGGTCGCATCAGTGGATGAAGCACACACTTTGGAAGTATCATCTCTTGAGGGATTTTTCTCACAGAGGTGAAGTTGCAGTGAGTAGTATTTCCACAGAAGACGACGTGGTGGAACCCTTAACTAAACCCTTGACTCAGCAGAAACATGATCACCATGTGAGGTATAGCAGACTGAAAGTTGTAGGCAGTTGGTTCTAGTCTAAGTGGGAGTTTGTAAGAGTTGGTGTCCTAGAACCAACTGGTTGTATTTTTATTGCAAGGATATTTAATGTATTTAAATATTAAACATCTTATTACATATTGTTCATTGTTCTTCATGACTATGATGTAATAATGTCCTAGAGTATTTGTTGCATTGATAAGGTAATGGCAGTTCTTCGCTATGATGAGAACCTTGAAATGCTATAACAATATTCTTAAATATAGTTTTATGGTTGGATGACATACTATGATGGGACACAACATGTAGACCATCATGTGTGAGTACTCGTAAGCAGATGAGACTTTCTCTCATGAAGTTCACACTTGGTAATCTCTAAGACAGAAGATTATGAGAACAGACCCACCGGTAGGAATTCTGCATGTTTTGGTGTCATTGGATATTTCTATCTGTGAGCATGTGTAATGATACTTAGACTTTAAGATTATTATTAATACGTGTCACGACTCGCGCACTTTGATTTACTGACGAAAACTGTCACGTAGACAGTTGGCGGGAATTAGGGTACATTGGGTGCGTCATGAGTGACATGTTATTAATGGATAAGTCGAGGAAGGATTTGCTCCTTCCATTTATGAAAGTTGATATCTCAACCATTTGATTGAAATAAAATTTTCTTGTGAATTTCCATGGTCATGGTGTAACAACAAGTTTATTTCAGGTAGTCAAAGAACAACGTATCAAGTATAAAAGTTGATGACACTATCATGAAACCTGTTTGATAAGATATTGAGACAAAAGGATTATATTACACAATGAGCGTTCGTATGTGGATGTCGTTGTCGTGAATTTATGTTCTTTATCTTGGGTGCCTTGACTCGTTGTTAGACAGTACTTTTGGACTTTAGGCAAGCTCGTCTAATTCCAACGAGAAAGAATCTTAGAAGGTCACACACTAAGTGTTTCTGGTGGTCTCAATTATACTCTATTTGAATTTAATTAATAAATATTATTCTCAAGACAATGGAATAATTTTATTCAAGTTAAAATGGTTGCATAAATTAAATAAATATTTATTCACCGGATTGTGGGTAAAATATATTTATTTATTTTATTGAACATTTGATAAATATTTATTTACTAGTTTGTATATAAAATATTTATTTAAGAGAATAAATTGTTTATTTATTTATTCAGGTTTTCAATAAATGGAGTTGGAGTTCGAGAGGACCGAGGCCGGTCCAGTAGTAAAATAATTATTTGCAAGATGATAAATAATTATTTAACTAGTTGACACAAATTAAAATAACGCTGTTATCATTTTGTGACGTGGAATTTTATTTATAATTCCATTTTTCGCAAGTTGGTGCACCATAAATAATGGTGTGGTATTATTATTAATAACATGAGTTTTCTCTAAGATTTTGAATGTATTTAATTGTTGTTACGCAATTAAATATTGTAACCGAAGTCTCATGTCAATAAATAAACACATACGTTTATTGTACCAAGTACTGAACCGCACACCCGGTGAATTGAGAATTGTTGAGCTAAACAATTTCTCTCTCGAATCCTCTTCTCACCCCTCTCAAGAAGGAGAGACGTTCTTCAAGGTCGAAGAACAAGTGATCAAGAACGACCGACACAAGACACTCATTTCGCCGTGCTAGAACTCGGAGAACGAGCGGTGTCGATCGAAGGCAATCAGAGCACGTGTGGATCACCACTAAAGGGATTCTAGTTTAGATCTTTGCAAGCGCAATAAGATAATCTGAAAGGGTCATTCCAAACGATCAACATCATCAACGAAGAAAATACCGAAGATCCAGGTATTATTTTCTTTGTGAAATTAATTAAATTAATTATAAACATGATGTGAAAGATCATCTCTAAAGGTTTTGGGTCTGTTCTTTATTTAAATATTTGATTCTATTCCGTGGAGACTGACGTTCATCGTCGTATTGATCCCAGAATAATCACTAATCATGGTAAAAATTAAAGTTGGGTGTCGGACCAACCACGCTTTCGCTGCGCCCAGAACCTTCATATCCAACGAGGGGCTCTCCCTGTGCAAGAAGCAGTTTATATACAGTCTGATTACACATTCTTAGCTTCCGAGAGAAGCTAGAATTATGTTCAGATAATTCAATAAAGACATTACATTGAACCAAGACATCAATCGGGTTTAAATCTAGTGTAATTAGATGAGTGAGGGTTTTTAAAAATTTGAAATGAAAAATCAGAACACGATTTCAATTTTTTTAAAGGTAAATACATGTGTTGTTGAAAATCGAATATTGGTGTTGTCGTGAGGTGAAGGGAAATTGAAGGGGTACCTCGATGGCGATGAAACGAACGAGGCGTGTGAAGGAAGCAGTGTACAGTGGAGGGGCTCGGTTGGTGTCGCGAGGTAGAAGACAACGCTAGAGCGTTGTCGCCTTCACTGTGGCTTGCGGATGAGGGCGATGAACAGTAGAGGGAGGGGTTTGGCCGGATCTGTGAATAGTGGAGCGCTTGCCTGGACTCGACTTTGGGGAAGAAGACCACATGAAGGGGGCGATCCATACATGCATCCATACATACATCCATACATACATACATACATACATACATACATACATACATACATACATACATACATACATACATACATACATCCATACATACATACATACATCCATTCATACATCCATACATACATCCATACATACATCCATACATGCATCCATGCATACATGCATACATGCATACATGCATACATCCATACATGCATACATGCATACATACATACATACATACATACATCCATACATACATACATGTATGCATGTATGCAAAAATAGAAAACCTCGCATAGAAAACCAAAACAATCCATAGAACCATCAAATCCTCGCATAGAAAATGCATGGAGTGAAAGAAAAAAAAACATCAGGCATGCCTCCGACGAAGCACCATCACCAAATCAAGCTCGCCAGCGCAAAAATCGCCATCCTCGTCGAAGCACCGACGCCAAATCAAACTCACCAGCGTAGAAAACGCCATCCCAGGAACCATCCAAAAAAAATCAGATAGAACAAACATTAAAAGAGCATCACCAGATCTCCGGTAGACAGCATCCCGGACAGAAGACAAGAAGCAAATCTCGTTGCCACCTTCAGATCTGCACCCAAAGGCCAAATCTACCCGAATCTCGCACGGACTATGCTGGAAACGACAGAACCCCCATATCATTGCACCATAAACCCGCACCCTGGACCAGCATCTTGCAACCTTAGGAAAACCCTAGCCGGATCTGAAGCTAAAGCCGAGAGAAGGTCGCGAAGAAATGCAAATCATCGAGGATGTTGACGAGCTTGTGCAGCGTTGATACTGGAAGAGAGCACATTGCAAGCGCGCCGACGAGAGAGACAGAAGGAGCTCAACCAACGGGAGAGCGGAAGGCGGCGGCGGGTGGAAAACCTAGACGCAGAGCCCCTTACGGGCTCATCCTTCCCACCCCCCTAAGAAATTATATATTATTATAATTCTAAGAAATATCATTATTATTTTACATTTCTTAAATAATTTAATAAATTTTCATATAATCAAACATCATCATCATCATCATCATCATTATCATCATTATTATTTTCTAAGTTTTGTTAGTCATACTTTGTGCATTTTAAACCATCTTCATTTTTTACACTTTTTATGTGTGTATCTTAACATTTCATGTATCGTTATTAGATTTCATTTTGTCGTTGAATATATTTATTTAGAAAACTAGACTTACTAGAATTCTATATTCTTAAAGGTCACTTAACTTCCTAGGATTTCAAAAGTAGATTTCTAACTCAGATTTTTTCTCAATCTAAAAGGTTAGAAAATAGAGGGTTTGCTAAAATACTATACTTAGAAACTAAACTTATTTTAACCAAACGCTTTTATCTCCGAAGTTATTGAAATCGTTTCTCTGATACCAATTATGAAGCCTCAGACCCGCTATTCCAGATTCGGTACAAAAAATGTTGTATATATTTTTATATATATAAAGTAACTGAAACAATATACAGACATTTACATCTGAGCATCTTTTTCGGTTTAGGCTTGGGAGGAAAAGAATCATTCTTACATATTATCAAAGTTAAGATAGTAAATAAAAAGGCAGCGATGAAACTTTGCTCGTGCTAGCTCTTTATCGACCTAAATTTCATGAAACCTCTAAATGAACCTGAAAACATTTTACAAAAACATAGGGTGGTCAAAATTGTCTAGTAAGAGGTTTTTAAGAAGCCAATGAAAAAATATTTTTGAAAATAATTACACCTTTTGAAAAAAATGCTTTTGAAAATAGCTTTGAAGATACCTGTGATAAATACATAACTTTGGAAAACACTTTAGAAATCCTTTTGAAAATACTTATAATTTTGAAAACATAATTTTGAAAACACTTTTCAAAATATGATATCTTTTTTAAAACTCTTTTGAAAATCCTTTGAAAACATAATTTTAAAAATGCCTTTTGAAAATACTTACGCCTTTGAAAATAATAACATAATTCTTTTGAAAATACTTACGCTTTGGAAAATGCAACCTTGTGAAAATACTTGCAATCACTACTACAAATATGGCATTTATCAGCGCTAGAAAATTGCATTAACAGCGCTAAAAAAAGCGTTGTTAATCGAGGTGAAGATAAAGAGAGGTCCATTTTATCAGCGCTCAGAAAAGTACTGATAAAGACACCTTTTATGCGGGGGGGAGATTTTAACAGCACTGGACCCCCCTATCAACGCTAGGCGAACCCCCAGCCTAACACTCACCCGTGATGCCCTTCCCACGTATCCCCCACACCCGGGCACCTCCTTGCTTCCACCCGAACTCGAACCCGCGACCTCCCCCTTGCGCGCCTGCACATTTACCACTAAGCCATTTCGTTTTTTCTCTATTTAATGATATATCTATTTATTTATATATATAGTTATATTTATTCGTATATTAATATAGATTCATATTAATATAAATATATTTAGTTATATTAATACATATATATTTATTCATGTATTAATATATATATATTTATTTATTCGTATATTAATATATGTATGTATATATAGTTATATTTATTCGTATATTAATATAGATTCATATTAATATAAATATACTTAGTTATATTAATACATATATATTTATTCATATATTAGTATATATATATATATTCATTCATATATTAATATATATTTATATTTATTTATATATATTTTTTTAGTTATAATTTTTTATCCGTATATTTATTTGTATATTAGTATATATTTATAAGATTAGTTTTAAATACATTTATAAAATATGTTTTTTATGTGTGTTTATAAATAAATAAATAAATACATACATACATATATACAACACACACACACTCACACATATATATATTTACTAATAAATACATATATGTGTGTATTTGAAAAGCCATAGAATGTTAAAACGACCATAACTTCTAATCCAGAAGCCCGTTTCAACTCCACAACTAGTCAAATCGAAGAAAATGAAACAATATTCGATATGATATATGGTACAGGCCTAACGAACATCTGGATCAGAAGTTATATTTGTTTGAATGTTAACAAATCGGGGTATCCCGATTAAAAACACAGTTTTGGAGGCCTTCTGGGCCTTTTTTGGCCTTGAAAAATGTGATAGAAGGTTTTCTATTATCACTAGTGCGTAAAGCTCGTCGCAGGTTTCGATTTGATATGCTGTAGAGCTCAAACAGACACATGGATCAAAAGTTGTGGTTGTTTGAAGTTTGAGTTACATTTTCAACTTATTTTAGATCTTATATATATTTTTTTGATTTTTTGTGTTTTCCAATTGTTATTAAATGACTATTAATCGATGATAATTTGCAAATTAGCAAATTATTAATTAATAATATTTTTTAAAATATTTTAATGTCATTTTCACTAAATTTATTATATATTAAATTTAATTGTCTATTTATACTTATCTAAAACATATTTTAAAAAAATATATATTATATTTATATCAATATAAATATACTCATATAACAATATATTTTTTTCATGATTTTTTTTGAAACACAAAATTTATCAGCGCTGGGAAAAAGCGCTGATAAAGTCCCCTTTTATCAGCGATACTAAAAAAACATTGATAAATGGATCTTTTTTATTAGTGCTAAAAAAAGTACTGATAAAGGCCCCCCATTTATCAGCGCTTTTTTTTAGCGTTGATAAAGGGTGGCACTGAGAAAACCCAGTTTTGTGGTTGTGAATTTCGAAAATATTACAATGCTTTGAAAATACTTACGTTTTGAAAATATTTTAAAACAATCCAATGGTTTTTCAGAAAACACTAAGCAAGTTATTGAAAACAAAACAATGAGGTCATTAAACATTGAAGGTTGTCTGAGCCTATTCACTTTCCTTAGGAATGAGTTCACACATCATCACCTTCATGTTTGTAATGTCTAAGTGCCAGTTTTTATAAAAATATTTTTAGCTTGCTTTACATATATATATAATTTTACTTTAATGAACAATTATAATTTAAGTAAATATACCCTGATCTTATAACTTTAAAAACAAAACTATACGACACATGAGAGAATTATAAAAATAATATTTTTAAAATAACCAATTCTTCATTGCTTAATTTAAAAATATCAAGTTGGTTGATATCATGTTTTGAAATGAACTACCTATTCATTTCAAATCATGCAATGATGGCCACACACATATATATATATAAACTTGAAACTAGAAGTCTTAGAATTAAATAATATTGAACATTGGACTGATCATTTATAAATATATATGTTTGTATAATATATAGATATATGTAATACACCCATAAAAATAGCACTTACATTATTTGAAAGTAAATAATTATAAAGTATGAAAAATATTACTCAAATATGCATGTCATTCATAAATATATTTATTATTTTTAAAAATTTATTATAATTTTATAATTCTTTAAATATGTATTTATTTATTCGTAATCTTATAAATACTTTTTTTAAAACATTATATATATATATATATATTAATTATTAAAAAAAATATTAATTATAACTATGCACTTTTTTAATTAATGTACATAAATAAATATTATTTTTGAATATAAATATAATAATTATATATATATTAACAATATTTTTTTATTAAAATTTTTATCATCACTTTTTTTAGTGATGATAAAAGTAAATTTTATCGAACTTTTTCATTAACGGTGATAAATATGAGATTTTTATAATAGATTTATGGTTACTGTTGATAAAAAATCGGCAAATCCTTTACCCGAATTTGTGGTGGTGACATGAGGTTTAGATACACAACCCTACATTTTCTAACAGGTTTAGAAGTAGCAGAGATTAGAGCCAATATCTACTTTGGGATGGTCGCATGGTAGAGTCGGAGCCCATTGATTGCATAAGCGTTGGCTATTTGCTCACCACTAAAATTCGTTGGATATTTGTTCACCATTAAAGTTCGCAAGAGCAAGTGACTGGGGAAGGATTGTTGTCGAACCGGAATTGTTGGTTGCCCTGATTGATGACGTGGATTCCCTTTTGGAGGATATTTGGGATCTTGCTGCGACATTTGAAAAATTAGTTTGTATAGTATATTATTTTGAGATTTTTTCAAAAAACTATTGTTTAGATATTATTTCCGCTCCCAGCGCGGGGAGGACGCGGGAGGAACATGACATGGATTTTTTTAATAAGTTTTTAATAAAAAATCATTTAAATGGATTTAGGTTAAAATTATTTTCAAATACGAGTCGATAAATACGTTATGCATCTCAGACCACCCCACCCCACCCCACGCTATCTTTACACGGAAACCGTAAAATACAGTAAATAATCAACCCAACCTTGAAAGTGACGATATTTTTATGAGGATGATGCGCAACCGATGGTTGATATTCAATAATTTTTTTCTTATTGTCTTTTTCCTTTATTTTTTATATAATCAATATTTTTATTTATGGTCCACGGGTCGGGGGAGGTGTTGGGTTCCAGACTTGCAGGATTAATTGTTGATAATGCATTTTGGATTAATGTTAGTAATAAAACCAGATTTTTCATTTTCAATAATTTATTTTTCATACATCGAATAAAATAGATTTTACAAAAAAATAGTGAAATTAAAATCGAATTCACAAAAGTTGGACATCATCAAATAAACTATATTTTTCAGAGATAAATCATACAAATATCAAAAAAATTACAGTAATTTTATAACTTTTTTATAATTTTTTTTTTCAAACGGGAGGGCCGTATCTATTTAAAAAAACAAAATTTATTAAAATTATCGGAACACAAATTATAGATAAAAATGGAGTGAAAATGAAATGACCCAAGAGCACCCCGGCGGCAGAGCAGGTGGAGCGGACAGGAACATGACACCTACCACGGCGGCAGTTGTTGCAGGAATTTAGCAGACAATCAAACTCAAATTTATAAATCGGTCCTGATATTTATCATCCTAATCAAAATATTAATAATAATAATAAATGAAGCCGATGGGGGTGACCGAAACCCTTGGAAAATTTCGAGTCATTCTTGATGTTCTTCTGGAAGAATACCGAACGGATAATTGATAAATTTACAGAATAAAATTTGGATAAGAATGTGGAAGATTCAGAATGCTGGCGCAGTTGGGAAATCAATGCATTATTCATGGGCCCTCTGGTTTGGCGTTGTTTGGTGTAAAAAAAAAAGCTGCCAAACATGCCATGTGATTTCAACAACCATTCTTTCAGGCGTGGTTTGGAATTAATTTAGACCAGGGACGGGTAATTCTAAGAGAAGACGGTGGTTTAAAATTCACCAAAATTGAGTGAAAATATTCGACTGAAGCTGATTAATTCTATATCACGGTTGTTCTAAACCTTGTTTCCCACAATTGAATTTCACGGGTTCATGCCGGGAGATCATTTGATATTACTGATCTGATCCATGGTGGTAGGGTTTATGTGATTTTCGAAAGGAACCCTAAATCCAGAGGAAGGTGGGGGAGGAGTATTCCCAAGAACTCCTTTTCGCCAACCAATCAAACGAAGTGACCCTTCATCGTTATTCACTACAGTTGTTTAATTCTGCTTTTTTAACACTCTTCCCAACCTTTTTTCTCCCCATTTCTATGGTTCGAAGGCACGTTTTAGGCCACCTGGTAACCTTCTTTGACGCGATTCTTCAATTATCACCCATCGAATGCGATTTATCCGCATAGCCCACAAGAATCCACCGCCAATGTGAACATCGGCTGCACACAGAAAATTTACCCATCTGCATGGCAATTTTTTATCGTTACTTTTGCATAATTTTTCTCCGTGGATTAGTCTCTTCTGGATTTTCTCTTTTAATCTCTGTAAACGTGGAAACGGTTCCCTTGACTTCTCTCTTTCTTCCTTCTAGTAGCCTCAATTTGATTTTTGTAAACTTTTCAATATTCGGTGCGATCTTCCGCTTAATGGAAATTACTTGTAGCCCAAGCTCTGCATCCGCTGCTTTTTGGGCGGGGAGAGAGCGAGAGGGCTGGTCCACCTCGCCTTCCTGGGTCGCCCCTATTTTCCTATAAATCACACCCCTTGTTGCCTCAAGCTCCATTCCTGATTTTCATCCTTCTCTATTATCGCTCTTTTTTTCTGTCAACGCGGAGTTCTCCCCACTTTGGGTTCGTTCATTTTCCTCTGTTTTCTTGTTCATTTCTTGAGCCTCTCATGGGGAGGATCGCCCCTTCATTTTTCTTTTCGTTGTCAGTTGTTTGAGATCTCGACGCTTAGAACTTCGAAAGCAGTGGTTGTTTCTGAGTTCATTTTTTTCTGTACTTCGGATGCAGAGGAATTTGTTTCAGTTTTTTTATTTTCGGTTCTAAAAGGCAGAGAAAACTCTGCACCGGTTTTCGAATGGGTTCTGGTCGGAGAAAACTCTGCACCGGTTTTTGAATGGCTTCTGGTCGGAGAAAACTCTGCACGGTCAAATTTAGGGGTTTAGATGGGTTTATGTTTTTCTTTGCACTAGCCAAGTATCGTATGATGTTTTCATTTTTCTCCCCACGGGCAAGCAATAAAAATGTCAGATCCGACTCGCAAAAATTAAAAAATGCAGACCTAGATCTCGTACTGGGGGCCTGTTCGAGATGATCCGAGCAAAGTTTCTGTTCTTTTTTTTTTTCTGGTTAAAAAAAAAGCTGAACTGCTGTCTGTAACATGTAGCGTGAAGGTTGTCCGAAGCAATGTCTGGCCATGCGCTCACGAGAGTTCACTCCCTCAGAGATCGTCTTGATGAGATCCTTCCCTTAAACCGTCGCGAGATTCAGTCACTGTTTTCCAGGTGATTAGCTGGTTTTTCATCCAACCTTCTTCATGCTTACAATGCGGTTTATTAATGGAGAAACTACAGTTTTAGTGGATCCTTGCATACAGTTGGTTTGCGGAATCTCACGGTGTCACAGCACACCAAACGCTTCTCCGTCGTTTATTCTGAAATGTGCGTTTCCGATTCTGGTTTTGTAGGCTCGAAACCCACGGGAAAGGGATCTTGCAGTCCCATCAGATTCTGGCTGAGCTCGAATCCATCCCGAAGGAAGACCAAGAAAAACTAACTGATGGTCCTTTCGGAGATATTTTCAGATGCACTCAGGTAAAAGCTGATAATGCCTCGATTTTATTTCGATCTTCCATCCTTTTTCCCTTCGTCCGCTGCCGATTCCTTGCTCGCTGTCGTTTTGATGCAGGAAGCCATAGTGCTGCCTCCATGGATAGCGATCTCCGTGCGCCTCAGACCAGGTGTTTGGGAATATGTCCGACTGAACATGAAAACAGTTTCTGTCGATGAATTGACCGTCTCCGAGTTCCTGCACTTCAAAGAGGAACTCGTGGATGGAGGGTATAGAAATTTCGCCATCCCTCTTTCTTTTTGCCACTGTTGGGGCTTTTAAGGCAAATCGTTTCTTCTCCGTCACTATGTCCTGTGTTTCATCTGCGGCGGTTGTGTTTATTTGCAGTTCCAATGGCAATTTCGTGCTCGAGTTGGATTTTGAGCCTTTCACTGCGTCTGTTCCTCGCCCGACTCTGTCCAAATCCATTGGAAACGGCGTCGAGTTCCTCAACCGGCATCTCTCCGCTAAAATGTTCCATGGAAAGGACAGCATGCATCCATTGCTGGAGTTTCTTCAGACTCATCACTACAAGGGGAAGACAATGATGCTTAACAACAGAATACAGAATCTGGATACGCTCCAGTCTGTTTTAAGGAAG
This sequence comes from Viscum album, assembly GCA_963277665.1. NCBI lineage: Eukaryota > Viridiplantae > Streptophyta > Magnoliopsida > Santalales > Viscaceae > Viscum > Viscum album. Next base: position 1,396,131,507 of record OY728121.1, on the reverse strand, counting down.
GTGGCTGATTATCTGTCTTCTGTGAACGAAAACACCCCTTACTCTGATTTTGAGCACCAGTTCCAGGAGATTGGTTTGGAGAGGGGATGGGGTGACACTGCTGAGAGTGTCCTGGACATGATTAATATGCTTCTGGACCTCCTGGAGGCTCCTGATCCTTGCACTTTGGAGAACTTTCTCAGCAAAATCCCCATGGTCTTCAACGTTGTGATCATGTCTCCTCATGGGTACTTTGCCCAGTCCAATGTTCTGGGCTATCCTGATACTGGTGGGCAGGTATTTTGAATAAACAACATCAAAATGCTGCCTTGTTTTTCACGATTCTGCTTAGATGGGTGCGCCCGTGAACTGGTTTTGTCGCGTTATTGTCACAGGTTGTTTATATTTTGGATCAAGTCCGGGCCTTGGAGACTGAGATGCTTCAAAGAATTAAGCGGCAGGGGCTCGATATCATCCCGAAGATTCTCATTGTAAGATTTATGCTACTGATATGCTTTCTGGTCGTTTGTCTTCTATTTTTTTTCAGTTTTTTTTGAATTTCTCTTTAATGCTCAGGTTACCAGGCTCCTCCCGGATGCTGTTGGAACTACTTGCAATCAACGGCTTGAGAAAGTCTATGGAACGGAGCATTGTCATATTCTTCGGGTTCCCTTCCGGGATGAGAAGGGTATTGTTCGCCCTTGGATCTCACGTTTTGAAGTGTGGCCATACTTGGACACTTACACGCAGGTATGAAGCCTGGTCATGGGTTTGAGGGCTTTTTTGAGTCTGGATATTGTGACCTCTGTTTCTAAAAATCTGCATACATCATAAAAAAACATATCCTTTTGAGTTTTAATGGGGCATCTATTTGTATGAGTTCAAGACTGTTTATTGAAAACTACATACAATTCCTTCGACAAGTGATCTTGTTTATTGAAAACTACTTGCAATACCTAATGATCTCTCCTGAAATTTGAAGTTGTTGTAGTTTTCATTGAGTGTATAGAAATTATGAACATATGTTCCCCAAAATCAACTATAGAAAATGGTTATCTTTTTGAGGTTTGAAGGGTCATCTATTTGTCAGGATGTTGCAAGTGAAATAGCTGCCGAGTTGCAGGCTAAGCCTGATCTGATCATTGGCAACTACAGCGATGGAAACATTGTTGCGTCTTTGCTGGCACATAAATTAGGAGTTACTCAGGTACATATGTTCTACTCACATAATTTTTTTTCATTCTTGTAGTTTTTAGGTTGCTGAGTGTATATTTTTAATGCCGTTACAGTGCACCATAGCCCATGCTCTTGAGAAGACAAAATACCCAGAATCAGATATCTACTGGAAAAGCTTTGAAGACAAGTATCATTTCTCATGCCAGTTTACTGCTGATCTTATTGCCATGAACCATACCGATTTCATAATAACCAGCACCTTCCAGGAAATTGCTGGAAGGTAACACAAACTAGCTTTTTATTGCAGATACAATTTTTCCCGGGTGTTATTTTTTTCTTAGTCTCAAGGATTGTTGTTTGATTCATTCAGCAAGGACACAGTTGGGCAGTATGAGAGCCACACAGCTTTCACCCTCCCGGGGCTCTATAGAGTTGTCCATGGCATTGATGTTTTTGATCCAAAGTTCAACATTGTCTCTCCTGGTGCCGACATGTCCATTTACTTCTCCTACAGTGAAGAGAAAATGAGGCTCACTTCTCTCCACCCAGAGATTGAGGAGCTTCTTTTCAGTAATGTTGAGAACAAAGAGCACCTGTGAGTTTGCCTTTGCCGCTAGCTTTATTGTTGCGCTCAATTGATCTTGTGACTCAAATTTGTTGAACCAGATGCGTGCTGAAGGACCGGAAAAAACCAATCATCTTTTCAATGGCGAGGCTGGACCGGGTGAAGAACATCACTGGGCTGGTTGAGTGGTATGGCAAGAACCCCAGGCTCCGGGAGCTGGCCAACCTTGTGGTGGTGGCTGGTGACCGGAGAAAGGAGTCCAAGGACAACGAGGAGAAGGATGAGATGAAGAAGATGCACACCCTCATTGAGGCCCATGGCCTGAATGGACAGTTCCGGTGGATCTCCTCCCAAATGAACCGGGTGAGGAATGGTGAGCTCTACCGCTACATCGCTGACACAAAGGGAGTGTTTGTGCAGCCGGCCAAGTATGAGGCCTTTGGGCTGACCGTGGTTGAGTCGATGACGTGCGGGCTGCCCACGTTTGCTACGTGTCATGGTGGCCCAGCTGAGATTATTGTGCATGGCGAGTCTGGGTTCCAAATCGATCCGTACCACGGGGAGCAGGCTGCTGAGTTGCTGGTGGGTTTCTTTGAGAAGTGCAGGGAGGACCCATCTCACTGGAACCGGATTTCGGAGGGTGGGCTCAAGCGAATCCAGGAGAAGTATGCAGAGGGAATTAGGGGTTTCATTTTTTGTTTTCCTGGATTCAGCTGACTGGGTTTATTGGTATGATATGTTTTTGCAGGTATACTTGGCAGATTTACTCGACGAGGCTGATGACTCTGGCTGGTGTGTATGGGTTTTGGAAGCATGTCTCGAAGCTTGATCGCCTCGAGACTCGTCGCTATCTTGAGATGTTTTATGCACTCAAATACCGCAAGCTGGTGAGTGTGAACTTTGTTTGATCAGACATTGCACTGAGTTTTAGCTTAGTTTGGGTCTGTTAGTAACGATCTTTCATGTATTTCTGTTATTTTTAGGCGGAGACTGTTCCTTTGGCTGGTGGTCAGTGAGGTTTGCGGTCCAGTCAAAAGTTGCGAGTTCTGCGGCGACGGAGAATTGTTCAAGTATTTCAAATTTGTGTTTGGGTATTTTTGATATTATTTTGTTTTGTTTGAGATTCCAAGGATGTTTGCAATGGTGTGGCAATCGAATTGTTATTCCGGTTTCAAGTAATGGAAGGGTTCGTTGAATCTGAGTGCGGGTTTGTTCGGTACAGAAATTCATATCTCAAGCGAGTTTACCTGCATAATCCAGCCATGGGTGTATATCTAAAAGATACCGATTGATTTACCAAACATAAAGGCTGGGAGGGAGAGCGGCCGGTGAATTAAATAAAAAAGAAAAACAATCTTATAAAAAAAAGTTCCATATTAGATGTATGATTTGTTGACTGGTTTCATGAAATTTCATGTTTCAGTGCGGTTGGATTTAGGCAAAATTTAGTTCTTCGGAAGAGAAAAATGAATGCATGTTATCATTGTATGTGTCTTATCAATATTGAATATGCAAATGGAGAAGTGAATTGTTAATTGGGGGGGGGGATTTTTACCTTTTCCATGCTCTTTTCCAAATCGTTTCATCTTCATCCTTTGTTTTTTGTTTGCATGTTACAAATTAAATTGCAAGTTTGTTAGTGCCATCATCTTTATGTTTATGCATTTTGTACTGTGGCTTGCTTGTGTTTTTTTCTCTTGGGTTGTTTTGTGTATTGAATCCCACATGAATAGGATCATCATATGTGAAGACTTGGTTAATCTTTTGGGATGAGGTGTTCTCACTTTACACACCATAAACTTGATATAAATTGAAATGTCGAAGGAGTTATTCTTCTACAGCTGAGTGACTTCACTTGACGTGATGAAGAGTTTCATATGATGGGAATTGGTTTGGGGGTGTGTGTGACTCCTGTGTAGCATGGGGGTGTTCATTCTCCCGTAGTGGGGGAGCCTCAACTGAAGTTGAGGCGCCAACAACCTCTCTTAACACAGTGAAGGGTTTATTTATATGTCACGCCAACTGTCTACAGTATGTTGCAACAAATGATTCTTCTGCCTGATGTCGACCAAACATGTATCCCCGCTGTAGTTAGGGGTAATGATTGCATCTCCTTTATCAATTCTCGAGGATCGTCTTCATCGATACACTGAGTGAGATTTTGAATTCCCGTTGAAAGAATTCAAGAGAGAGAGAGGGAGCCCGAGAGAGGAGTGTTGGTTCACAACTTGATGGCACCCACTCGCATTTGATTCTGAGAGTTTTCGTTCCGGTGGAGAGTTTGTACATTGCGAGCTCAGAGGACTCAGTGATGACTACGATCCATTCCTAATATAAAGGGGTTCAACAAGTGAGATCGATGATGGGTTTTAAAGGATTTAACAACACTTGTTAAATACTTTGGAAACAATATAAAAGCCCAAATTATAGATCGATCATGCCAGATAAATGAAATCATACAAACTAAAAATGAAGAAACCTGGAAGTGTGTACCTTACACCGTAACGTTGTTGCAACACTATTCATCCATGTTTGATGAAGAACACAGTAGCGGCAGCCAAAAGGCAACCCTCCTCCAAAGGCATCCACGAGTTATGCTAAATCACTATTCATATGAGTGAGATCCTCTCACCACCCATGACATGCTTGTGCTTCACGAAGTCAAAGCATGGAGATGTAGAGAGCTACGAGATTAAGGGAGTTTCAGTCAAGAATGCAGAAGTGAGAGTTGGGAAAGACGATAAGCGACGAATGTGCAAACAACAACAAAGCGAACACACAACGATAAATAAAATTATTTCTCTTCAAACAAGCCTGTAAAAAATTAAAATGGCTGTGCAGCGACCAAATATATGTGTGCAGAAAAATAAATGTTGACACCAGAAATTTTTAACGTGGAAAACCCAAAAAGGAAAAACCACGGGACATAGTATAGAAAGCGAGATCCACTAATAATCAAGAGTACAAAGGAGAGACTCAAAGATGAGCGAGATTTCAAAAATAATACTCAGATAAAATAGTGGATCAAAGGTGAAAACATATGCAGTCTAAAAGTAGCTTGAAACAAAGAACGCAACCTGATAAAGAAACCCAAATAGATATGATTGGGTAATGCAAGTGTTCGCTATTCGAATAAAAGGTGCAGATGAAAAAACTTCAAGATCATATCAAAGACCACCGCAGATGAAAGCTGATCAAACCCTAAGAGTTTCGCCGATTGTAGATCTGAAAACCACTGGATATAACCCTAACTACACCGCACTGAATATGGAGAGGAGAGCCACACACTTGGGATGAAAAAAATAACCGCACACCTCGAGCCCTAAAAACGGCTGCCTAAAGAATCTCATAACTCCCCCAACTCTTCATATCTATTTCTTTTATTTATTTGTCACATGACATCCCCATGTGAAGGAGGATGCTCAACAAACTCCCCCCGACTCAAGTGGGGATCACCGCCAACCCTGCAATCAGTTAGCAAGTCTCAAATTTACCTTTCGGTAAACTCTTGGTCAACATGTCTGACCTATTATCATCAGTGTGGATCTTCTTGAGCTCCAATTGTCTCGAATCAAGGACGTCGTAGATCCAATGATTCCGAACATCGATATGTTTCGACCTGCCATGAAAGGTTAAATTCTTTCCCAAACAAATAACACTTTGTCTATCACAAAATAAAACATACCTATCCTAATCAAATTTGAGTTCTCGAATAAATTTTTTCATCCACAACAATTCTTTGCATGCCTCTATAGCTTCATTAAACCCAGATACTATGGTAGATAAAGCAACACATCTCTACAATCTAGACTGTCAAGATACACCCCCCACAAAAGTGATCAAATAGCCTGAAGTTGATTTTCTTGAATCGATATCTCATGCCATATCTGAATCCGTAAAGCCACAACACATAGGTTCCCCATTGCCAAAAACATAATCTCAAATCAAAAGTACTGAGAATATAACGAAATATATACTTCACTGCTCTCCAATGTTCTCTATCCGGATTAGATAGAAAACGATTGACCACACCAACTGCATGAGTTATATTAGGTCTAGTACATATCATCGCATACATCAAACAACCAACGATAGATGAATAAGGTATGTGTTGCATCTCTTCTCTCTCTTCACCAGTAGAAGACAACTGACTGGTACTGAGCTTTAAATGTAAAGCAAGAGGAGTACTAAACACCTTCACTATGTCCATAGAAAATCTATGAAGAACCTTCTTAATATATCTCTCCTAACATAACCAAAATTTCTTGGTCTTTCTATCACGAGAGATCGACATGTCAAGAATCTGTCGTGCTAGCCCCAAGTCTTTCATCACAAAAGACTGACAAAGGTCATTCTTCAATATGTCAATTCTAGAAGCATCATGGCCAACAATGAGCATATCATCAACATAAAGCAACATTATAATAAAACCATCATCAATAAATTTTTGAACAAAAACACAATGATCATAAGATGTCTTCCTGAAACCCTGATGAAAAATGACAGATTCAAACTTCTTATACCACTGCCTTGAACCTTGCTTCAAACCACACAAACTATTCTTTAACCCGCATACATGATTCTCTTTACCTATTTCAACAAAACCATCTGGCTGCTTCATATAAATATTCTCCTCTAAATCTCCATGGAGGAAATCTTTTTTCACATCTATCTGCTCAATTTGCAGATCCAAACTAGCAGTCAAACCAAGAACAACCCAAATGGAAGACATTTTGACAACATGTGAAAAAATATTATCAAAATCAATACCTTTATTTTGACGGAAGCCTTTAGCAACTAACCTTGCCTTGTATCATGGAATAGAACAAGATTCTTCATTTTTAATACGATAAATCCACCGATTTTACAAATCTTTTTTACCTGTAGGTAATTTCACCAGCTCAAACGTATGGTTGTCGTGCAATGATCTCATTTCATCATCCATTGCCATAACCCATCTTTCTTTCTGATCACTTTCTATCACCTCATCAAAAGATTCTGGTTCCCCCCCTTCAGTGAGGAGCACATACTCATCAAGTGACTACCGAGTAGAAATGACACAATGCTGAGATGACCTCTAGAGTGGAACTGTGGGTTCATTAATAACCCATGGAACCAAATCATCAGAAACAAAAGGTGCATCAAAAACATCAACTCCAACCTGTCCACTCTAAACATCATTCTTCACATCAACACGATCATTAGAATCAACAATATGAGGTAAATGTGAATTAGAGACTGGATTAATACTGAAAATTCCATCAGAAGTTGGAGAAGTAGATTTTTCTCCCTTATCAATATTTGTAATAGTTTGATCCTCCTTAAATACTGCATCACAACTTCTGACAAGTTTCTTCAAAGCAGGATCATAGAACCTGTACCCAAACTCATTGTGTCCATAGCCAATAAAAATACATTATTGTGACTTACCATCCAGCTTGGGTCTCTCATCTCTAGGCACATGAACAAAAGCCTTGCAACCAAAAACACATAAATGATCATACTTGATCTCTTTTCCATACCAAAACTTGTTGGGAGTGTTAATATACAAAGAAAACACAGGTGATGAATTCATAATATAATCATCAGTAAATAAATCCTCACCCCAAAAATGTCCAGCCAACTTTGCTTCCGAAAGCAAACAATAAACTCTTTCCAAAAAAGTCTTATTCATCCTTTCAGTTACACCATTTTACTGAGGTGTATTAGGAGGAGTCTTCTGATGCTGAATACCTTTCTACCTATAATACTGATCAAACAGACCACAATACTCACCCCCATTTTTAGTGTGAATACATTTAATTTTCTTACCAGATTTCCTCTCAGTAGAAACCTGGAATTGTTTAAAAACACTGAACACCTGACTTTTAGAATTCAAAACAAAAACCCAAATATTATATGAGCAGTCATCAATAAATGTCACAAAATAAATACTTCTACTAAAGGTCTTAGATTTCAATGGATGAAAAACATCAGAATGTACTAATTCAAGTACCTGTGACTTCCTGTGTAAAGGATGACAACTGAAACTCACTCTGCTATGTTTTCCAGCCATACAATTATCACACATGTCCAATTTGACACTCTTCAAACCTAGAAGTAGATTTCTACTAGCTAAACAACCAATCCATTTCTCATTGATGTGGTTGAGCCTCTTGTGCCATAACTTGGACGAAATACTGTACTCAACAATGGAAGTAGTATTATAAGAAATAAAATCTCTAGTCCAATATAAACCTGACTTTTTCTTTCCTCGATCCACAATCAAAGAACCATTGTAAAGATTCTATTAGATACCACCAAAAGTACTGATAAAACTGTCATCATCAAGAACACCGATAAAAATAATATTCAGAAAATCCTTAGGTGCATGTCAAATATTATTCAAAATCAGCTTACTCCCTATGCTGGTCTCCAAAAAAACAGTCCCAATACTTACAACATCAACATGATCATCATTACCCATCTTCAAAATCCCAAAATTACCTAGGGTGTAAGATGTAAAGATATCCTTCCTCGATGTCATGTGAAAATAGAAACCACTATCAACAACCCAACAAGAATCATTAGAACCAATGTTAATGAAATCATAAACAATAATAAGATCACACCCTATAGCGATGACGACACAATCATCTCCATCACTATTTTTCTTCTTCTAGTTTTACTTCATTCTTGTTTTCTCTTTTTAACTGATAGAAAATCTTCTTAACTTGTCCTTTATTATCACAATGATGACATTCAAACTCCCTCTACTTCAGCTAGTATTTATTTCCTTTTCTCTTACCTCGACTGCTCTATCCCTAATTCTTTTCCTGACTTCTCCCCTGTTCTATATGACTAAAAGATCTGAAGAAGACTTCTTCTATGTACGTCTCTTGACCACTTCATTCAAAACAGTAGACTTAACAAAACTGAATGTCACAACACCATTAGGAGCATAGCTGGTTAGAGTAACACACAAATTATCCCAATAATCAGGTAAAGTATTAAGAAACAAAAGCACTAAAACCTCATATTCAAAAGTAATACCCATACCAGACAATTGATCAAAACATCTCTGATATTTACTCAAGTAGTCATAAATAGACGTACATCCATTGTACCTCAAATTCATCATTTGTCTGAGGAGAAAAAATTTATTGTTTCCTTTCTTAGAAGCATAGGTAGTCTCAAGCTTCTCCCAAAAAGTTATGAAATGAGAGATGTTGAAAATATAGTTAATCACATCGTCTTCGACCCACTAGAAAATGAAACCAAAAACCATCTCATGATCAAACTCCCATTATTCATCAGACATTATTTATATATTCTGAATACTAAACACCGAAAGATGAATTCACTTGACAAAAATCAGATCCTTCATTTTTAATCACCACATATGATAGTTCATACCATTCAACAAAAACATCCGATTATAACTAGATTATATAATTTACCTGAATAAAAAACCAAACCCTATGATACCAGATGTTGGGAAATATGGAAAGTGATGAAATCACAAAAAACAACAAAGTGAACACGCATCGTAAAATAAAATTCTTTCCCTTCAAACAAGCCTGCAAAAAATTAAAGCAGATGTGTAGAAACCAAATATATGTGTGTAGAAAAATAAATGTTGACACTAGAAATTTTTATCATGGAAAACCCAAAAAGAGAAAAACCATGGGGCCTAGTCCAGAAAACGGGATCCACTAATAATCAAGAGTACAAAGCAGAGACTCCCAAAGATGAGTGGGATCATAAAATAATACTCAGATAAAATAATGGATCAAAGGAAAAACATATACAGTTTGAAGACAACCAAAAATGAAGAATGCAACCGATAAAGAAACCCAAATACAACTGACCAGGTAAAATAGGTGTTTGCTGTCCAAATAAAAGGTGCAAATGAAAAAGCATCAGGATCAGATCAAAGACCACCATGGATGAAATCTGATTAAACCTAAAGAGTTTCACTGGTTGTAGATTTAAAAATCATCAGATATAACCCTAACTGCACTGCGCTGAAGATGGAGAGGGGATCCACATGCCTGGGATGAAAAAATAGCCACACACCCTAAGCCTTAAAACATCTACTTAAAGAATATCGCAACTCCCCCAACTCTTCATATCTATTTCTTTTTTCTTCTTTTATTTATTTATCACATGACATCCCCATGTGAAGGAGGACACCCAACAGTGAGTACACCACCATCACATGGTAGTAGGAACCTTTATAAAGCCATCACTGATTCTCCTCGAGTGAATTTTCATTTACTCACTCATTACAACACAAGATTAAATGCCACTCAACCAGTTCATACAACCATTGTCCAAATACATTAAACCCTTGTACGTTTCATCTTATGAAATAATTGATTTATGATAGCCTATGTGTAATAGATTTGAGTGTTGACTCTTTAACACTCCACTACCTTAAATGAATCATATGAGTGACAACTGAATCATACCATATGATTCATTGGTAGTACAACTCCTTCAATCATAAAATTCAATTAACCAAGGGATCCTATATATAATATCCCTATATCATAAAAGACGATATGTCTAAACCCAAGCAATATCACATAGCCTTGATTTCTACATGTTGTACTATATTTCATGTTTATGTTGTACCCTACAATATAGGACAAAAAAACTATTGGAGTTGGTGTTATGTAACACCCCAAGATTCTACGGTACGCTTCTCTTTGAATAATGCAATAGCGTGTGTTGTACGCAACATCGAGTTCTAACACACTACAACCAATCAAACTAGCCGTTATGAATAGTAATACCCACTTTTTGAAATTTATAAATTTTATTCTTAAAAATGGACTTTATTTTTGGATTCAGAATATTGAAATTAGTCTAGGGTGAATTTTTGGTATTTTTCAGAAAAACTTCATTTTTTTGATGAATAGTGAAACCACTAAGTGGTAGTTAAAAAAACTGAATTTTTCATAAAACTTAATTTTACCGCTTCTGTGAGTGGAATTTTGAAAATCCGAGAGACATGGTTAATATCAAGGAGTAAAATGTGGTTCAATGAGATGAAAATAATTTTTGGTGAATAGTAACTTTTTACTTTTATTTACCACGGTTAAAAGTAAATAGGGTAATTAAGGGTAAAAATGATATTAATATTACCCTAACATATGTCCTAATTCTATTGGATAAGTGTATCTCGACCAAAAACAACCTTAGGAATAAAATATTATCATTTAGGTCCACTTGGATTAGATTAGGATATTTATTATTATTTAATTCAAAGAAGAGTTAAAAGAGTTAAAATCAAAGTTTATTTACTAAAACATTTTTAATATAGGGTTACACATAAGATAAATTCAATTATAAATATTCATTAGAAACATAAAAATATTTCCTACATAATGATATTTTATTTATAATTTTTAGACATTAAATAATTTAATTTATTTATGACACAATGATGATGCAGTAATTACCATAATAGTGAAAAATTAAAATAATTGATATTATAAATACCCAAATAAATATAATTTGAGACTTTTTATGAATTACACTAATTTTCTAGGTTAATATGACATGTTAGGATTGATTTAATTAACTTTTTTCGAAGTAATCATTCTGTTATGATTTTCACAAAAATCAATTTTCCAAATAGTGTCAAAATTGACATACAATAATTTTTAAAACAAATATTATATTATTAATTGATATTCAATTCCTAAAAATCTAAGGTTCGGCCAAGAAACTTATATCATGATAGGTGTACCATTAATGGACCACTTGGGGGTCTCTTGGAGGTATATAGTAAGTTTATTAACTATATAATATAAAAATACAAAGTGACATGATAAGTGTCAAACTAATTAACTAAGAGTTAAAACTAAAAGTTAAGGTTAATATAATGACCCAAACCTGTCTAAATTCTATTGGTTGAGTGGTTTTCGACCCATCCCCACCTTAACCTTTAAATAATCCACTTTGGAGCCATTATAAACCGAATATGAATTTATTATAAAATAATATTTCTAGCTTTTCCAAAGGTGCCCCTCACCCCTCTTATAAAAGGGAACTCCCCCTTCTCATTAATTCACACCTTCAAAGCCTTTTGGTTCGGCCAAACCCTACCCAAATACTCTTTCAACTTCCCTCACTACAACCTAGAGGCCTTATTTTGATCAGAAAGCCAACCTAAGGATCCCTTTTGATCAAATCAAAAGGAAGAACCTGAAGAAGAGGTAATGTTTTCACCACCCTTTTTCAAATTCATTTCTTCTTCAACTTCTTCTTTATTTGTTATTCCAATTCTAAAATAATGAATCCAGTATATCCTATATACTGTAATATTATTATAAATATGGTACAACCACATTCAATATTCTATCCATCCTTTGAATGACATGTCACCATACGTGTGTACGTACGGCTTACCGTCTCCACGTCGTGGTGTAATTGTTATTCAATATATTATTATTTGGATGGGTATAATAATGATTTGTAATTCATTTAAATAATAAATATAACATGATAATGATTCTGTATATATGATATACCGTCCAATTATATATTATTTTAATATCAAAAGAATGATATTGTCGCTCGTGCGTACGTACAGACTACCGTCTCCACGAACGCGATGAGATTCATTCTCCATCGTATCCATTCAAGTATAATTATCATTTGATGATTTAAAAATAATGTTTAAGGACTTGATATCATTATGTATATGAATAAGATACAATCTATCCATAACAAACACAACATATGTAACAAAACATATAAAAGAAAATGAGTAAGTTAACACCCCAAACGATGATAATTCTAAGATATTATTAACAAAACAATGTTAAAAGATCATATATGATAACATATTAATGTATATGATTCTTGTATAATTTAATAACAATTATTTCACCATTATACAGGAGGTTAACCTACCCCCAACCAAGGAAAAGTACAAGGTAAGGGTTTATTTCGCAATCTCTTCATTATCCGAGGTTGTTTATACGTAATAATCTACTGGGACTTCTTTATCATCCACATCCATGTTTCTTAAAAATGTATTTCAAAACATTTTTACTATTTACTAGAATATGGGTTAAAGTCATTTATACCCTTGTTGACTTTTATAAGTGGTTTATAAAGGAATCTTTCCGTAATTTTCCAAACAAGGTCCTTTTTAACCTTTTCGATAGAATTAAGGTAAGAATGTTTTTTTAACTTATACGGTGGGTGCAGCTATTTTCCACTGTTATAAAATCTTCGAAGCTTCCCTTACAAGCTTATAAGAAAATTTTCAAAGTAAATGTTTTATTTTATAATTATATGACTTTTAAATGATTTCAAAAAAAGGGATATTTCTCTCAAATAGTTTTGATTTCATCTATGTCAACATACTTTGATGGATTTTAAGCTTATTTGAAGTTGATTTATTATGATACAAAACTTCCATATTGTATTGAAGATTTTGTGATTTTTTTGACTATGGATGTGTTATTTTTATACCATTCATGGTTTATGGAGAAATTATTGAAATTTCGTATGCTAGTTTTAATACGAAATTTTATGTTATGTTTAAACCTGTTCATATGAGGAATTCATTGGACTTAATATGTGACGGGTGGAGCCCGCTATAGCTCCTCGATGCATCGGTAGGTCTCATGAGGAAAAATAGTATCTTGGCACAAGGCCTTGACAAAATCTTATTTGTATTCTTGGCACGAGGCCTTGGCTATGTGGTTATGATAGTCTGGCATTATGCATTCCATCATTATGAAAGTGGTTATTGATATTGCATATGATTATTCAATTAGTAGAATATCCATGTGAATAAGTAAATAACATTATTTCATTTTATTTTTGCCATACTATGTTGATGTTCAAGTTTAAAAGGCTTTTGTTTTAGTTATACATTGCCTTAAATGTTTATTCTTATTTATGAAAGTTTCCGCTATATTGTTATCCTTACTGGGCATTTGAGTTCACCCATTTTCTATGTTTTATTTTTCCCAGGATGTGAAGAAGTTATTTATAAATGACCTGCAGGGATAGTATGAGGGGATAAGAGTGTCGACTATGGAGACTATATTTTTTTAGTTTTCATTTTATGATGTAATGTAAACTTTATTAATGTATCTAGTGTTTCCAAAGCTACTAAACTAATCGGTCTTTTGAGACTTGATCTTTCTTGTGATCATGCCAATGTTATGTAATAATGCACCGACTATGGGTAACTGGGGTCGGGGCATTACAGTTGGTATCAGAGGAAGTTTAGTAAAAACCTTGTAAGCTATATTTAGATAAAATCTGATTAGAGCACATAGATTTAAGATGGACTTTGAGGATTAGTATAGAAGAACTTACTAGAATTTTGGTATTATAGAGATTTTGTGAGTTTTCCGGGAAATACATCCCTGTCTGGATACGAGCAGGTAGAGTCGGCTCTGGAAAAAATGTACCTAGGGGTAAAACCTGAAAACACCGCTTTGAGCTAGACTCGAACGGGAACTGGTGCACGACAACGGGCCTTGTTGCACTCTTGGTTACAACACTCCCAGGGGATATGATTAGGATAACTCTCATTTTCTTTACAAATCATTATGAAGGGTTTATGAGTATATACTTCCTCAAATAATTTTTTTTATGATTATAGATTATATCTATAAATAACTCAATTTATGTTAAGTGTTTTATAAGTATGAAATTATGTATTTTGATTCATAAACTGATCTAGTTTATGCCATTATTTAGAAATGGAGCCTAGTGGAAGAAATGGAAACCGTATCAATGAACGCACTCCATGTAGGGATTTACCTCCTGCTCAAGATAATTATAGTGGAGCTGGTGATGCAACTGGTGCTGATCAACTAATCACCATACTGGGACAACTCACTCAGGTTATGAATAATAACCTTACCCGTATGGAGAACCTTGATCCACAGCGTGGAGGATCAATGTTAGATCGCTTCATGAGGTAACAACCACCAACATTCAATGAGAGTGCAAATCCATTGGTAGCTGAGCAATGAATAAGTTCCCTAGAGAAAATATTTCAGGTTTTGGGAAGTAGTGAAAGGGAAAAAGTTATCATGGCAGTTTACCGCCTCACTGGAGATGCTGATCAATGGTGGTCATTGATTCAAAAAATGAAGGAAGATGATGAAGTATCAAATATGGGATGGAGGGAGTTCAAATATCTATTTTTAGAAAAATAATTTCCTCATGACCATCGAGCAGATATGGAAAGGCAATTTCTGAGTCTGAGACAAAATGAGGATGTGAATGTCACAAAGTATGAGGCTAACTTTACAAGGTTAGCAAGGTATGCTGGAGATTATATACGTAATCCAATAAGTAATATTGATCGTTTCTTTGATGGGTTAAAACCATTTCTCCGTCGAGCATTAGTCTCACAATCCTTCTCATCATACGAAGACATTGTCTCATGTGCTATCAAGACAGAGAAAGAATTCTCTAAGTCATATGACTTTAAATCAAAGCAAGAGAAGAAGAGATCTGCTGATCAATATGGGAATTAAAATAAAGGGAAGAAGGGAAAAGTTTAATATCCATCCTGCAGTAAATGTGGGAAGAAACACCCCAGTACTTGCTTAAAAGGAACGAGAGTCTGTTACAAGTGTGGTGAAAAAGGCCACCAAGCTCGTGATTGCAAGGGGAAGAAGGAAGCTACCGATGTCCAATGCTACAATTGCAGGGAGACGAGACATTATGCAAATGAATGTCCTAAGCGTCAGGGGAACTTACCTCAGAAAAGGCCAAGGGATCAAGGCCAAGCTTATTCTATCACTACTGCTGAGGTAGAATCTCTAAAAGACGTGGTGGCAGGTAATTTAATGGTTTCCTCAAGTTTAGAAAATGCATTATTTGATTTTGGATCATCGCATTATTTCATATCTTCCCAGTTTTCTAAGAAAATTAGATATTTCCAATTTGATTTAACAAGGGAGTTGTCAATTAAAACTCCTAAGGGAAGTATCATTGCAACAAAGTATTGTGAATCAGTCCCCATTAGAGCACATAAATGTTCTTTATCCGCTGATCTCATCGTCATACCTATGATTGAGTTTGATATAATCCTCGGTATGGATTGGCTTTCGGACCATGATGCGAAGATTTATTGTAAGAAGAAGGAGGTTACGATTTTTGATGATGATGATAAGGAACACCTTATCTTTAGAGCAGAATCATCGCCACCTAATTCTTATATAGATCCACCCCCAGTAGCTCAACTAAATTCAAATATTGGGGAGGAAGAGGATGAAATTACAGTGGGTGAGGAAAGGAATGTTCAAATAGAGGATGTACCTATTGTGAAAGAATATGTAGATGTGTTTCCGGAAGATTTACCTGGACATCCTCCAGAATGAGAAGTTGAGTTTTCCATTGATTTAATTCCTGGATCAAGGCCTATATCGAAGACCCTTTATAGAATGGACACTGTAGAATTAGTTGAACTAAAGAAACAACTAGAGGAATTGAGTAATAAGAGATTTATTCACCCTAGTGTTTCTCCATGGGGATCCCCTGTTCTTTTTGTTAAAAAGAAAGATGGATATATGAGGTTATGTATCGACTACAGGGAGATCAATGCTATGACAATAAAGAACAAGTATCCCCTACCTCGCTTTGATGATTTATTTGACCAACTGCATGGAGCTAAATACTTTTCAAAGATTGACCTTCGATCTGGATACCATCAGTTGTGTGTGAAGAAGGAAGACATTCCGAAGACAACATTTCGAACCAGGTACAAGCATTACGAGTTTACAGTAATGCCTTTGGGATTGACTAATGCACCCTTTGTATTCATGGATCTTATGAATAGAGTTTTAAAGGAATATCTCGATGAATTTGTGGTGGTATTTATTGATGATATCTTGGTATACTCCAAAATCTACGAAGATCATGAAAATCACTTGAACATTATCCTGAAGACTCTAAGAAGACGTGAATTATATGAGAAGTTTAGAAAGTGTGAATTCTGGCTTCAGGGGATTTATTTTCTTGTCCATATTGTCTCTAAAGATGGAATCTCTGTTGATCCTTTTAAGACTAAGGCAATCCAATAATGTCCTGCACCAATGAGTATAACTGAGGTACATAGTTTTATTGGTTTGGCAGGTTATTATCGACGTTTTGTCCAGAATTTTGCCCGGTTGGCTAACCCATTAACAAAGCTCACACGTAAAGGGGTTAAATTTGTTTGGACAAAAGAGTGTGAAGAATGTTTCGAAGAACTGAAGAGAAGATTAGTCAATGCTCCTATATTGACTCTACCATCGGGGAATGATGGGTTCATTATTTATAGTGATGCATAGAAGAAAGGACTTGGTTGTGTCCTTATGCAGAATGATAGGGTTATTGCCTATGCATCACGACAGTTGAAAATTCATGAACAAAACTATCCTACTCATGATCTCGAGTTAGCAGCTGTGATCTTTGCTTTGAAGATATGGAGGAACTACCTCTATGGTGAAAAATGTAAGATTTATACTGATCACAAGAGTTTGAAGTATATTTTCTCACAAAAAGAACTCAACATGAGGCAAAGGAGATGGCTTGAATTACTCAAGGATTATGATTGTACGATACACTACCACCTGGGGAAAACAAACAAGGTGGAAGATGCTTTGATCAGAAAAGACCATGGAGTTTTGAACAATATGAGAATTGAAAGAGATCCAATTTTCATGGATCTAGTGAAGATGGACATGGGAATAACCAGGGAAGGTGAAACATCAATGATTTTTCAAATGGTTGAAAAACCATCTTTACTAGAAAGGATTAGGAGTTCTCAGACCGATGATGAAGAATTTAAAAAGAAGATTAAAGTTGTGAATGATGGGAGATTGAGAGACTTTGTGTATGAAGAAGGAATTTTGAAATTCGGGAAGAGGCTTTGTGTTCCCGATATACCTGATCTAAAAAGGGAATTTCTGGATGATTCTCATAGTTCCAATTTCTCTATACACCCTGGGAGCACCAAAATGTATAGAGATTTGAAGGAACATTTTTGGTGGGACAACATGAAGAGGGAGATTGCTGATTTTGTGTCAAGATGTATGGTTTTTCAACAAGTGAAAGCTAGGAGGCAACAGCCTGGAGGAGTCATGTAACCTCTTCCCATACCAGAGTGGAAATGGGATAATATCACGATGGACTTTGTCATGGGACTACTAAATACTCCTAAAAGGAACGATGCAATATGGATTATTGTTGATCGTCTTACCAAGTCAGGACATTTTCTTGCTATAAGAGAAGATCTACCACTGGAACGTCTAGCAAGACTATATATTAATGAAGTTGTGAGACTTCATGGAGTACCCCTATCGATTGTTTCTGATCGTGATCCCCGTTTTACTTCAAGATTCTAGAAAAGTCTTCAGAAATCCTTGGATACTGAACTTCATTTGAGCACTGCCTACCACCCTCAAACAGATGGACAATCAGAATGAACTATTAAAACCTTAAAAGACATGTTGAGATCCTACTCACTTGACTTTCAGGGTATGTGGGATCAATATTTACCTCTGGTAGAATTTTCCTATAACAATAGCTTCCATTCGAGTATTCAGATGTCACCATATGGACCATTATACGGAAAGAGATGTTACACACCAACCTGTTGGGATAAATTTGGTGAAAGAAAACTTGTAGGTCCAGAACTGGTGGAGGAAACAATGGAAAAGGTGAAGGTAATCCAAAATCACATCAAAGCAGCTCAAAGTAGGCAGAAGAGCTATGCCGATAATCGAAGGAAGGATTTGAAATTTCAAGTCGGTGATCATGTTTTCCTGAAGGTATCTCCATGGAAGGGAGTCATACGTTTTGGTAAGAAAGGTAAATTGAGTCCCAGGTACATCGGACCTTTCAAAATTCTAGAACGAATTGGGGCTGTAGCTTACCGATTGGAAATGCCGCCAAGTCTCTCCAAAGTTCACGATGTGTTCCACGTATCTCTGTTGAGGAAATACATGCCTGACCCAACGCATGTACTCACCTATGAGGAATTAGAACTGGAACCCGATCTATCTTATTGCGAAGATCCCATCAAGATTCTTGATACGAGAGAACAAGTACTGAGAAACAAGACGACTCGTCTGGTAAAAGTCTTGTGGAGAAACCATAAGATGGAAGAGGCAACGTGGGAACCCGAGGAACTTATGATGAAGAACCACCCGAGTCTTTTCATGCGGTAGTATTCTAGAAATTTCGAGGACAAAATTATTTTAAGGAGGGGAGAATGTAACACCCCAAGCTTCTACGGTACACTTCTCTTTGAATAATGCAATAGCGTGTGTTGTACGCAACATCGAGTTCTAACACACCACAACTAATCAAATTAGCCGTTATGAATAGTAATACCCACTTTTTGAAATTTATAAATTTTATTTTTCTAAATGGACTTCATTTTTGGATTCGGAATATCGAAATTAGCCTCAGGTGAATTTTTGGTATTTTTCTGAAAAACTTCATTTTTTTGATGAATAGTGAAACCACTAAGTGGTAGTTAAAAAAACTGAATTTTTCATAAAACTTAATTTTACCGCTTTTGTAAGTGGAATTTAAAAAATCCGAGAGACACGGTTAATATCAAGGAGTAAAATGTGGTTCAATGAGATGAAAATAATTTTTGGTGAATAGTAACTTTTTACTTTTATTTACCACGGTTAAAAGTAAATAGGGTAATTAAGGGTAAAAATGATATTAATATTACCCTAACACATGTCCTAATTCTATTTGACAAGTGTATCTCGACCAAAAACAACCTTAGGAATAAAATATTATCATTTAGGTCCACTTGGATTAGATTAGGACATTTATTATTATTTAATTCAAAGAAGAGTTAAAAGAGTTAAAATCAAAGTTTATTTACTAAAACATTTTTAATATAGGGTTAAACATAAGATAAATTCGATTATAAATATTCATTAGAAATATAAAAATATTTCCTACATAATTATATTTTATTTATAATTTTTAGACATTAAATAATTTAATTTATTTATGACACAATGATGATGCAGTAATTACCATAATAGTGAAAAATTAAAATAATTGATATTATAAATACCCAAATAAATAAAATTTGAGACTTTTTATGAATTAAACTAATTTTATAGGTTAATATGACATGTTAGGATTGATTTAATTAACTTTGTTCGAAGTAATCCTTCTGTTATGATTTTCATAAAAATCAATTTTCCAAATAGTGTCAAAATTGACATAAAAGAATTTTTAAAACAAATATTATATTATTAATTGATATTCAATTCATAAAAATCTAAGGTTTGTCCAAGAGACTTATATCATGATAGGTGTATAATTAATGGACCACTTGGGGGTCTCTTGGAGGTATATAGTAAGTTTATTAACTATATAATATAAAAATACAAAGTGACATGGTAAGTGTCAAACTAATTAACTAAGAGTTAAAACTAAAAGATAAGGTTAATATAATGACCCAAAACTGTCTAAATTCTATTGGTTGAGTGGTTTTAGACCCATACCCACCTTAACCTTTAAATAATACACTTTGTAGCCATTAGAAACTGAATATGAATTTATTATAAAATAATATTTCTAGCTTTTCCAAAGGTGCCCCTCACCCCTCTTATAAAAGGGCACTCCCCCTTATCATTAATTTACACCTTCAAAGCCTTTTGGTTCGGCCAAAACCTGCCCAAATACTCTCTAAACTTCCCTCAATACAACCTAGAGGCCTTAGTTTGATCAGAAAGTCAACCTAAGGACCCCTTTTGATCAAATCAAAAGGAAGAACCCGAAGAAGAGGCAATGTTTTCACCACCCTTTTTCAAATTCATTTCTTCTTCAACTTCTTATTTCTTTGTTATTCCCATTCTAAAATAATGAATCCAGTATCTCCTATATACTGTAATATTATTATAAATATGGTACAACCAGATTCAGTATTCTATCCATCCTTTGAACGACATGTCACCATACGTGCGTACGTACGACTTACCGTCTCCACGTCGTGGTGTAATTTTTATTCAATATATTATTATTTGGATGGGTATAATAATGATTTGTAATTCATTTAAATAATAAATATAACATGATAATGATTCTGTATATATGATATACCATCCAATTATATATTATTTTAATATCAAAATAATGATATTGTCGCTCGTGCGTACGTACAGACTACCGTCTCCACGAACGCGATGAGATTCGTTCTCCATCGTATCCATTCAAGTATAATTATCATTTTATGATTTAAAAATAATTTTTAAGGACTTGATATAATTCTGGATATGAATAAGATACAACCTATTCATAACAAACACGACATATGTAACAAAACATATAAAAGAAAATGAGTAAGTTAACACCCGAAACGACGATAATTCTAAGATATTATTAACAAAGCAATGTTAAAAGATCATATATGATATCATATTAATGTATATGATTCTTTTATAATTTAATAACAATTATTTCACCATTATAAAGGAGGTTAACCTACCCCCAACCAAGGAAAAGTACAAGGTAAGGGTTTATTTCGCAATCTCTTAATTATCCGAGGTTGTTTATACGTAATAATCTACTGGGACTTCTTTGTCATCCACATCCATGTTTCTTAAAAATGTATTTCAAAATATTTTTACTATTTACTAGAATATGGGTTAAAGTCATTTATACCCTTGTTGACTTTTATAAGTGGTTTATAAAGGAATCTTTCCTTCATTTTCCAAACAAAGTCCTTTTTAACCTTTTCAACAGAATTAAGGTAATAATGTTTTTTTAACTTATACGGCGGGTGCGGCTATTTTCCGTTGTTATAAAATCTTCGAATCTTCCCTTACAAGCTTATAAGAAAATTTTCAAAGTAAATGTTTTATTTTATAATTATATGAATTTTAAATGATTTCAAAAAAAGGGATATTTCTCTCAAATAGTTTTGATTTCATCTATATCAACATCTTTTGATGGATTTTAAGCTTATTTGAAGTTGATTTATTATGATACAAAACTTCCATATTGTATTGAAGATTTTTTGATTTGTTTGACTATGGATGTGTTATTGAAGTTGATTTATTATGATACAAAACTTCCATATTTAATTCCACACGGTGGTGCGGCCCCCACGAGGGCCGTTTGGGCGTCGACGATGATTTTTCCATATTTATCACCAGAAGACCGTTTTGGACAAGTGATTAGTCCATATTGGGTGATTTTTCGAGAGTATCGCAATGGTGCAATACGTTTGTTGTGTTTTGGGATCGGGAAGTGGGTCCCACGTAGCACCTCTTGTGTGCAGTGCGCCGAAATGCACCTTTTTCTCCGGATATCCGTTGCATGCATGTGAGTAGTGCTTTTGACGTGTTTTCCCAAGGGGATCACAATGGTGCGATGCACCCAACTATTTTCGAGTCCGAGGTTCAGGATCATAGGACACCGTTTGGGCGTGAGGCGGTGTTGGTGACTTTTCCGTCGGATATCCGTTTGGGGTTAGTAATTAGTCGATCTCACGTGTTTTTCCACGAGGATTACAACGGTGAAATCCGTTTGGTTTCACAGAGACTTATACGTGATCTTATTAAATGTGGAAATGTGAAGGTGCCCCGGGGGTGGGGGGCGGTTCTTCTACTGATTTTGTAGCGGACCCTTGGCGTGTGATCGCGTGTACTCCCGTGTGAGTGAAGTAGTGCTTGAATAGATGTGGTGGGTCGTTCCCTAGCCATTGAGGTGGAAAGTTGGAGATGTTACGTCACGCCTTCACATTGACGTTGGGTGCCGGGTGCATGATAGCTCTTGGTCTGAAAGTGAGGTATACTCTGGGAGCATACAAGAGCGCTTGGAGGTACGTGTGGTTTGTACCTGAGACCGTTTGCGCGCTTGGTTGGGGGGTTTGAATTGGGGCCACACGTTGTGTGGACCCCATGAGCGTGCGATGTTCTGCTTTGCGTACTTTGACCTTTCACGACGTAGAGGGTCCCTCTGTGCTCGTTTGTTTGACTAACAGGGTGGAGTTTTCCCCTAGATCTATGCTCCTTTGTTAGACTAGCTGGGTTGAGTGGTCTCCCCTGGTTTCGTTCTCGATGGATTGGCTGGTAGTGGTGCTAGTGACACCCAGTGATGGAGTAGTCACTGAACCTCTTTTGGGTGGGCAGTTATGGAGTTGGGTGGTTGCGCGATACCCACTCCGTGTTCGGTTGGCCAGTGTTGTACCCTCCAGTAGAGATGTCTAGAGCAGTTCTAAGTTTTACCCTCCAGTAGGGCTGGACAGTGGGTTACTCATCGACTTCTAGGGTTTACCCTCCAGCAGAGACTGGGCAGTGGGTCACTCGAAGCTATTTGGGTATACCCTCCAGCAGATACTGGGCAGTGGGTCACCCGGCGACCTCTTAGGTTCTACCCTCCAGCAGGGCTGGGCAGTGGGTTGCCCGTCGTCTAGTTCCAGGTCTACCCTCCAGCACGACTGGGTAGTGGGTCGCCTGTCGACTTATTCCAGGTCTACCCTCCAGCACGGCTGGGCAGTGGGTCGCCTTTCGACTTATCCCAGGTCTACCCTCCATCATGGCTAGGCAGTGGGTCGCCTGTTGAATTATTCCAGGTCTACCCTCCAGCGGGGCTGGGTAGTGGGTCACCTGATGATGTGTTAAGGTCTACCCTCCAGCGGGGCTGGGCAGTGGGTCGCCTGATGATGTGTTAAGGTCTACCATCTAGCGGGGCTGGGCAATGGGTCGCCTGATGATGTATTATGGTTTACCCTCCAGTAGGGCTGGGTAGTGGGTCACCCGATATCTGGTTAAGAATTACCCTCCAGCAGGGCTGGGCAGTGGGACACCTGTTGGCATTCCAGGCTCAGTCCTTTCTACTAGGATAGCCTGTGGCTTTCCTCCGTGATTACTGGAGTGGGACCCTTGGGTATACGGGTCAGTGTGTGACGGTTTGACTTTGAGGAGACCTCTCGACTGCAGGGTAGTGACGAGGTGAGGTTTGACTTTCCCTAGAACTCTCAAGTATGAGGGGAACTTTCCCCACCGAGACGCATTCTTGTGACGCAACTTAAAACCGTGTGGGCGAGTCAGTGCCGCCCAAAGAGGATAGTGTCGAAGTGCGGTGATTGAGCCCCTTGGCTTGCGGTTCAGGGCAGACGTACGGGATGCTGGGCATCGATGGTGTTTACTTCTTGGACTGTTGGCGAATCATTTTTCTTGGGCTGAGCTACGGGATGGAGATCCCCTTACGACGTTGTTTGGGCTTCTTGATCGAGCATATGGATATGTATATACCTTGTTTCCGGTACCCACTTCTTGGGTTTGGTTACTCTCCTTCCAGGAGAGGCGGAGACGCGCGGGGTATGCCACATGCTTTCCGTGTCTAACTTCTTGTGGTTGGACGAGTCTATTCTCCTACTATAGGTAGCGAAGACTCGACGGGAAGTTCATCTTCTCACCATTTCCAGCTCCTTGTATATGGACGAGTCTAGCTCCTTTCTCTTTTTGGGTTGAGCTGGACTCTTTACTACACTCTCTATTGTACTCCTTTTCTTTTCCTGTTCGCTCAACTGCTCACCCTTCGATAGCTCCTTTGTTTCTCCCTCGAGCCTTTGGGGTATCCTACGGAGTATTTTTATACTCACCCCTGCTTGGGATTTTCCGGCACTTGGTGTGCCCTTGAAGACGACGAACATGTCGGTCATGACTTCAGTGGAGCATCAAAGTTCGAGAGCTTGGACCACATGCGGTGGTCATTGTTGGGTTTCAGGTGGGGGACCCTTCCAGCTGTTTACTGTTGTTTTACCTGTTGCCGGGTTGTGGCACTTTTTGGTTGGGAACGTGTTTTGCCCCTTTTCTTTTCAGTTTATCCTCAACTTGTACTTTGTACTGTTTAGCGGTCGATGCACTTTTTGTGGTATATATATATACAGCAGTTGCTCTTTTACCCTGCTTTGTTTTCCTTTTTACTTTGCACTTTTTCATTGAGTGTGCTGTGTGTGTGTATACAGGTACTTAGGAAAAGGCCTCCCCAAGTTTTTGTGCCTTCGGCGCTGGTCGCCAGCCCCTGGCCTATAGAGGCAGGCTTAGGGTAGTTGCGGCTCGAGCTCGGGTAGGGTCGGGTCATGACAAAGTGGTATCAGAGGTGGTTCGTTCCTTGGGATGTTGTGAGGACGTCCCTAATAGAGAAATTGGTTGGGATATAGGGCAACAGTGTTAACGTGTCTCGAGAGTGGCTCTCAGGACAGGGAGTCCAGTGATGGTGAGGCGGCCGACGTATCCATTCACCAGGACCCTAATAACCTGCTTGTCGACTCGGCATGCTGAGAAACTTGTTGCAGGGAAAATTTGTTTGTTCATCACATTGGATTGAGTCTTGACTGTCCTTCTTGAGTCATCTCCCCATCCATCGTTGTTGTTATTGGTATATACATATATGCTCCTCTGACCATGACACTCCTTGATGATATTCAGGATGTCTCTGTGAAGACATCTAGCCAAGATACTAGCTTTGGTTCGTGACGACGACCCTATGAGATACGAGGCCACAGTCCAGGACCCATCATGTGAGCCCCTTTCTCCAGGTGGGCCGGTAGCAGCACCCCCACCTGTTGATCAGCAGGCAGTTTCAGTAGAGCAGGCTGAGTTGGAGCGTAGGTTGAGCGTGCTCCGTGAGTTCCAACGGTAGAGACCGCTGAGGTTCAGTGGTGAGCCAGACCCTCATGCAACAGAGGTTTGGCTAGAGGCGGTGGTTAGCCTTTTCAGGCTTGTGCAAATGCCGTCAGATCAGAGAGTGGTTTTGGCAGCCAGCCTTTTTCTTGGATCAGCTTGGCGTTGGTGGAGTCTGGTGACTCGGTTTCTTGACGATTCGTCGCTTTCGTGGGGCGAATTTCAATTGTTGTTTCGTGATAAGTTTTTCCCCTCCTGCTTGCGATCCGTTTGGATTCAGGAGCTCCTACAGTTTCAGCAGATAGGGATGCCGGTGGCCGAGTACGTGGCTAGTTTTGCAAACCGTGCATGCTTTTACCCGGACTTGGTCCATAATGACAACATCCGAGCGCGGAAGTTTGAGCAGGGTCTCCGCCGAGAGATTCGTACTGTCATAGTACCCTTGGGCATTTCCACATATGCCAGGGTGCCAGAGTAGGCATTGGTGACAGAGAGCTTCCTGTCATGTTTTGTGGTTGGTAGTGGCAGTGGGTGTGACTGAGCCGAGACGTCTGTCGTAGCTAGCAGGCGCCGGAGGATAGGACCTCGACACAGGTGGCCTTTCCATTGCCGGTTTCAGAGACATGGTCGTATACCACTGTGGCGAAAAGGAGCATGGCCTCAGCCGAGGATACCCTTCCGAGAGTGGATCCCAGGCCGTGGTCGTACACCATAGTGGCACCAGAGGGCACAAGGGAAGCCCAGAGAGCGCCGATGTTATGCTTGTGACAGGAGAGATCACTTGGCACGAGACTGCCCGACCCGAGTTGCTGAGAGCTTCGGGCAGGCAGCAGGCACACCACCACGGCAGAGGTAGCGCCATGATCAGAGTAGTACCTAGAGAGGTGGTGCTAGCAGAGGAGCGGGAGGAGCTGGTGGTGGGGGAAGGATTTACGATATCTTCCCATCACCGCTAGGCGGTCTACGTCAGGCTCTGGGAGCTGACAGTTGGGACCACAGACAACCATGAGCTTTGGATGTCTACGAACCTGCAGAGCATGTGGTGATAAGAGGTACACTCTACATCTCTTCTACTTTTTGCAGTAGAATTGTTAGACTCTGTGTGTGTAATTTTTTCCTCCCTTCTCCTTGCTTGAGGTGTTACCGGGGTGACGCGGGGCGTCGGTGTAACCCTGTGTTGGTAAGGTAAAAGGCGTGGGACCTTTTTCTTTAGTCGATGGTGTTGACTCCTTCGCTTCCGAGCGTGTAAGAGAGTCTTGGTTGAGAGACATCGACTGTGAAATCTCGCGTAACCAGATATCCTTGGGTGTTTCACCATATGGATATTCTGAAGGAGGGAATCAACGGGCCTTGTTCCAGGTGTGGGCGGTGATTCTAGTCGCGGCGTGTGACGTAGAGGTTCGGTCGGGGAGGTGAGCTACCCCCGAGAGCCTTCGGTCCGTTTGAGACCGTGCAAGGGGATGGCGAGGTTCCCTGCCACCTTTCCCTAACCCCAAAGTCTGGAGTGGGTGAACGACATCAGAAAGGGCCGACCTCGCATGAATAGATCAATCCTTTGGTCTCTGTGTGGTGGCGCAAAGCTGTGCGAGAGTTCTTCTGGGTACGGAAGAGCCTGGTGTGGCCTTAGTACCCTGTGTTACTCCCTAGTTTTGCTTTTCGGGGACGAAAATCTTGAAGAAGGTAATGATGTAAGAACCCAATTGTTTTGTTGTGGAATAATTTGTAATATTATTGATGATATTCCAGAGCAGCGCCTTCAGACGGCGTGCGATTCCGAGCCCCGGTGTGGCTGGAATTAAATTTTCAGTGCGTTCACACTGGAAACGCCAAATAAATGGGATAACTCCTAAACGGTGCTTCAGATCAGATATCCGAGTGTACGGATGGGTCTGGAATGGGGTGTTTACCCTAGTAATGACATAAAACTTGTCGGCGCGGGATGTTTGGACCCCTCGCTCGCTTTCGGAACGTTAAACGGATAAATTAATTAATTAATTTATTCGTTTAATCGTTAAAATTGAATATCTTTTAAACAGTGGATCTTATTGGAAAACCGAGGGCACCGTTGAGTTCGGAGCGTTCCGTTTACCCTAGGAGGGGTATAAGTTTCGCAGGCGCGGGCTGTCTGTGAAAAATGGCCCCAGGGGTGTTTTCGTAAATTGGCTACTTTGGGCGTTCAATTTTATAACTTTAAAACGGAAGCTCGAAATAAAATTCCGAGACCACCGTTGTTCTCGAGAGGTGGTTTTTGTCCTAGGGGAGGTGTAACCCCGACCTCATCGGGAGTTTCAGACGTGGGTTAATTTGAGGGTCGAAATAATTAAAATTTTAATTATTTTGTTTTATTTATTTAAACAAACCCCCCTTCCCTTCTCCCTGGAACCCCCTGGAAAAGCCCTCTCCCCTCTCCTCCTCCATCTCCGGCGAGATGGTCTGGTGAGGCGACTCTGGCGAGGTGCGGTGATGCCGGCGGATCGACGCGAAGCTCCGGGCGAAGCCCAGAGAGGTAGGAGGTTTCCGTTGCATTTTCATTTTCGAACCACCCTTTGAATTCAATTTTATGCGTCGATTTGATGTTTAATCTTTGAAAAATTCCCATAGTTGCTTATTAGTTTTTCTAAGCTTCCCATCGCCGGTTTAGGATCGAAAATCCGAGCTCCTAGGCGACCGCAGTGCTCCGCCGAAGATCAACGGGTTTTTGGGGCGTTCCGGCGAGCTAGGCGGCGGCACGCGAGCTCCGGGCGGCGACGACTTCTAGCGGAGGCGGCGGTGTTGCTGTTGGGCGATGGTAGCAGGCCAAGGACGGCGGGGATCCCTGGGTGAGACGGCTGGTGGCCGGGGTTCCGCGCGGCGGTGCCGACGTAGGGCAAGGAGGAGGGGGCCGCGGGGTGGGCGACCCCGTGCGGCGCGACCGAGACCCGCGTATCGCGGGTCGCTGCGGGAAAAGGGACTAGCCGTGATGGCCGGTCGGTGGTGGCAGGCCGCGGCCAGCTGGCCGCGGTGGAGCGAACTGGACCCGCGGCCGGGCCGCGGGTCGGCTGTGGGCGGACCGGTCGGACCTGGCCGGTCCGGCCCAAGGGGGTTTCCCCCTTTGGAATTTCCGTCGCCCGTAGCTTTCGCTACGGGCGTCTGTTTTGCATGCCGTCAGTGGCAGCACAGACCTCACGTTGAGGGGAACGCTTTGAGATGGTTTCAGGAATTTTTAATTCCCGAAACAAGGGGCCTCGGTGGCACGACACGTACGTCGAGGGGACTGACGTTTTTCCAGGAAAATTGTTTTGGACAGCACGGGCGCGTCTGACGTCCATTTTAAGTGCCGTCAGTGGCATTGGTACCCTGGCACCGATGCGGAGCTTTCTAGGGTGGTTTCAGGCGTTGAGGCCGAAGTTGAGGTGCGGGCCCCATGGCTCGTCTTTTGAGCTGCGTGCAGCTTTTCAGAACCTTTTCATCGGACGTCCGTTCGGGGCGTGCAAGCAGTCGTTTTTGGGTGTTTTTCCGAGAGCATTGCAATGACGCAATCTGCTCGCTTTAATTCTGCATGGTGGTGCGGCCCCCATGAGGGCCTTTTGGGCGTCGACGGTGATTTTTCCATCTTTATCACCGGGCGACCGTTTTGGACAAGTGATTAGTCCATCTTGGGTGCTTTTTCGAGAGGATCACAACGGTGTGATCCTTTTGTTGTATTTCGGGACCGGGAAGTGGGTCCCACGTAGCACCGCTTGTGTGCGGTGCGCCAAAATGCACCCTTTTTTCCGGATATCCATTGCACGCATGTGAGTAGTGCTTTTGACGTGTTTTACCGAGGGGATCGCAATGGTGCGATGTGCCCGACTGTTTTCGGGGCCGAGGCTTGGGATCACGGGACGTCGTTCGGGCGTGAGGCGGTATTGGTGACTTTTCCTTCGGATATCCGTTTGGGGCGAGTAAGTAGTCGATCTCGCGTGTTTTTCCACGAGGATTACAACGGTGCGATCCGTTTGGTTGTCCGGAGCCTTAAACGTGATCTTATTAAATGTGAAAATGTGAAGGTGCCCCGGGGGGGGGGGGGGGGTTCTTATACTGAGTTTGTAGCGGACCCTTGGCGTGTGATCACGTGCACTCCCGTGTGAGTGAAGTAATTCTTAAATAGATGTGGTGGGTCATGCCCCAGTCATTGAGGCGGAAAGTTGGAGATGTTACGTCATGCATTCGCATTGACGTTGGGTGCCGGGTGCACAATAGCCCTTGGGCTGAAAGTGAGGTATACTCTGGGAGCATACGGGAGCACTTGAAGGTACGTGTGGTTTGTAATTGAGACTGTTTGCACGCTTGGTTGGGGGGTTTGACTTGGGGCCACACGTCGTGTGGGCCCCATGAGCGTTCCATGTTCTGCTTTGCGTACTTTGACCTCTTGCGACATAGAGGGTCCCTCTGTGCTCATTTATTTGACTAGAAGGGTGGAGTTTTCCCCTGGCTCTGTGGTCGTTTGTTAAACTAGCTGGGTTGAGTGGTCTCCCCCTGGTTTCATTCTCGATGGATCTTCCGGTAGCGGTGCTAGTGACACCCAGTGATGGAGAATGCACTGAACCTCTTTTGGGTGGGCTGTTCTGGAGTTGGGTGGTTGCGCGATACCCACTCCGTGTTCAGTTGTCCAGTGTTGTACCCTCCAGTAGAGATGGCCAGAGCAGTTCTGAGTTTTACCCTTCAGCGGGGCTGGATAGTGGGTTACTCATCGACTTCTAGGGCTTACCCTTCAGCAGAGACTGGGCAGTGGGTCACCCGACGCTATTAGGGTCTACCCTCCAGCAGAGACTGGGCAGTGGGTCACCCGATAACCTCTTAGGGTCTACCCTCCAGCAGGGCTGGGCAGTGGGTCGCCCGTCGTCTAGTTCCAGGTCTACCCTCCAACACGGCTGGGCAGTGGGTCGCCTGTCCACTTATTCTAGGTCTACCCTCTAGCACGGCTAGGCAGTGGGTCACCTGTCGACTAATCCCAGGTCTACCCTCCAGCACGGCTGGGCAGTGGGTTGCCTGTCGACTTATTCTAGGTCTACCCTCCAGCGGGGCTGGGCAGTGGGTCGCCTGATGATGTGTTAAGGTCTACCCTCCAGTGGGGCTAGGCAGTGGGTCACCTGATGATGTGTTAAGGTCTACCCTCTAGTGGGACTGTGTAGTGGGTTTCCTGATGATGTATTATGGTTTACCCTCTAGCAGAGCTGGGCAGTGGGTCACCCGATATTTGGTTAAGAATTACCCTCCAGCAGGGCTGGCCAGTGGGACACCTGTTGGCATTCTAGGCTCAATCCTTTCTACTAGGCTAGCCTGTGGCTTTCCTCCGTGATTACCGGAGCGGGACCCTTGGGTATACGAGTCAGTGTTGTGACGGTTTGACTTTGAGGAGACCTCTTGACTGCAGGGCAGTGATGAGGTGAGGTTTGACTTTCCCTAGAACTCTCAAGTACGAGGGGCGCTTACCCCACCGAGACGCGTTCTTGTGATGTGACTTAAAACCGTGCGGGTGAGTCAGTGCTGCCCAAAGCGGATAGTGTTGAAGTGCGGTGATTGATCCCCTTGGCTTGCGGTTCGGGGCAAACGTGCGGGATGCTGGGCATCGATGGTGTTTACTTCTGGGACTATTGGCGACTCATTTTTCTTGGGTTGAGCTACGGGATGGAGATCCCCTTACGACATTGTTCGGGATTCTTGATCGAGCATAAGGATATGTATATACCTTTTTTCCGGTACCCACTTCTTGGGTTTGTTTACTCTCCTTCCAGGAGAGGCGGAGACGCGTGGGGTATGCCACGTTCTTTCCGTGTCTAGCTTCTCGTGGTTGGACGAGTCTACTATCCTGCTATAGGTAGCGAAGACTCGACGGGAAGTTCATCTTCTCACCGTTTCTAGCTCCTTGTGTATGGACGAGTCTAGCTCCTTTCTCTTGTTGGGTTGAGCTGGACTCTTTACTGCACTCTCTGTTTTACTCCTTTTCTTTTCATGTTCGCTCTACTTCTCACCCTTCGGTACCTCCTTTGTTGCTCCCTTGAGCCTTCGGGGTATCCTACAGAGTATTTTTATACTCACCCCTGCTTGGGCTTTACCCGCACTTGGTGTGCCCTTGCAGACGACGGACAGGTCGGTCGTGACTTCAGTGGAGCATCAGAGTTTGGGAGCTTGGACCGTGTGCGGTGGTCATTGTTGGGTTTCAGGTGGGGGACCCTTCCAGCTGTTTACTGTTGTTTTACCTGTTGTCGGGTTGTGGCACTTTTTGGTTGGGCGCGTGTTTTTCCCCTTTTCTTTTTAGTTTATCCTCAGCTTGTACTTTGTACTGTTTAGAGGTCGATGCACTTTTGTGGTATATATATATATAGCAGTTGCTCTTTTACTCTTCTTTGTTTTCCTTTTTACTCTGCACTTTTTCATTGAGTGTGCTGCGTGTGTGTGTACAGGTACTTAGACAAAGGCCTCCCCAAGTTGTTGTGCCTTCGGCGCTGGTCGCCAGCCCCTGGCCTATGAAGGCGGGCTTGGGGTAGTTGCGGCTCGAGCCCGGGTAGGGTCAGGTCATGACAAAGTGGTATCAGAGGTGGTTCATTCCTTGGGATGTTGTGCAGACATCCCTAAAAGAGGAATTGGTTGGGATATAGGGCAACCGTGTTAACATGTCTCGAGAGCGGCTCTCAGGCCAGGGAGTCCAGTGATGGTGAGGCGGCCGACGTATCCATTCACCAGGACCCTGATAACCCGCTTGTCAACTCGGTATGCTGAGACACTTGTTGCAGGGAAAATTTGTTTGTGCATCACATAGGATTGAGTCTTGACTGTCCTTCTTGAGTCAGCTCCCCATCCATCGTTGTTGTTATTGGTATATACATATATCCTCCTCTGACCGCAAAACTCCTTGATGATATTCAGGATGTCTCCGCGAAGACAGCCAGCCAAGATACTAGCTTTGGTTCATGACGATGACCTTGTGAGCTACGAGGCCACAGTCCAGGACCCATCATGTGAGCCCCTTTCTCCGGGTGGGCCAGTTGCAGCACCCCCACCTATTGAGCAGCAGGTAGTTTCAGTAGAGCAGGCTGAGCTGAAGCGCAGGTTGAGCGCGCTCTGTGAGTTCCAGCGGCAGAGACCGCTGAGGTTCAGTGGTGAGCCAGACCCTCAGGCAACATAGGTTTGGCTAGAGGCAGTGGTTAGCCTTTTCGGGCTTGTGCAGACGCCGAAAAATCAGAGAGTGTCTTTGGTAGCCAGCCTTTTTCGTGGATCATCTTAGCATTGGTGGAGTCTGGTGACTCGGTTTCTTGACGAGTCGTCGCTTTCGTGGGGTGAATTTCAGTTGTTGTTTCATGAGGAGTTTTGCCCCTCCTGCTTGCGCTCCGTTCAGATTCAGGAGATCCTGCAGTTTCAGTAGGGAGGGATGGCGGTGGCCGAGTACGCGGCTAGTTTTGTAGAACGTGCATGCTTTTACCCGGACTTGGTCCATAATGACAACATCCGAGCACAGAAGTTTGAGAAGGGTCTCCGCCGAGAGATTCATGCTGTCATAGTACCCTTGGTCATTTCCACATATGCCGGGGTGCCAGAGTAGGCATTGGTGACAGAGAGCTTCCTATCATGTTTTGCGGTTGGTAGTGGCAGTGGGCGTGACGGAGCCGGGACGTCTGCCGTAGCTAGCAGGCGCCGGAGGACAGGAACTCGACACATGTGGCCTTTCCATTGCCGGTTTCGGAGACATGGTCGTATACCACTGTGGCGAAAAGGCGTAGGTCCTCAGCCGAGGATACCCTTCTGAGAGTGGATCCTGGGCCGTGGTCGTACACCATAGTGGCACCAGAGGGCACAAGGGAAGCCCAGAGAGCGCCGGTGTTATGCTTGTGATGGGCGAGATCACTTGGCACAAGACTGCCCGACCCGAGTTGCTGAGAGCTTCGGGTAGGCAGCAGGCGCACCACCACGGCAGAGGCAGCGCCGTGATCAGAGTAGTACCCAGAGAGGTGGTGCTAGCAGAGGAGCGGGAGGAGCAGGTGGTGGGGGACGACTTTACGAGATCTTCCCATCACCGCTAGGCGGTCCACATCAGGCTCCGAGAGCTGACAGTTGGGACCACGGACAGCCGTGAGATTTGGATGTCTACGATCCTGTAGAGCATGTGGTGATAAGAGGTACACTCTACAGCTCTTCTACTTTTTGCAGTAGAATTGTTAGAATCTGTGTGTGGAATGTTTTCCTCCCTGCTCCTTGCTTGAGGTGTTACCGGGGTGACGCGGGGCGTCGGTGTAACCCTGTGTTGGTAAGTTAAAAGGCGTGGAACCTTTTTCTTTAGTCAATGGTGTTGACTCCTTCGCTTCTGAGCGTGTAAGAGAGTCTTGGTTGAGAGACATCGATTGTGAAATCTCGCGTAACCAGATATCCTTGGGTGTTTCACTATATGGATATTCTGAAGGAGGGAATCACCGGGCCTTGTTCCAGGTGTAGACGGTGATTCCAGTTGCGGTGTGAGATGTAGAGGTTCGGTCGGGGAGGTGAGCTAC
Organism: Viscum album; assembly: GCA_963277665.1. Classification (NCBI taxonomy): domain Eukaryota; kingdom Viridiplantae; phylum Streptophyta; class Magnoliopsida; order Santalales; family Viscaceae; genus Viscum; species Viscum album. Next base: position 1,396,097,653 of record OY728121.1, on the reverse strand, counting down.
CCCCGAGAGCCTTCGGGCTGTTTGAGACCGTGCAAGGGGATGGTGAGGTTCCCTGCCACCTTGCCCTAACCCCAAAGTCTGGAGTGGGTGCACGACATTGGAAAGGGCTGACCTCGCGTGAAAAGATCAATCCTTTGGTCTGTGTGCGGTGGCGCAGAGCTTTGAGAGAGTTCTTCTGGGTATGGAAGAGCCGGGTGTGGGCTTAGTACCCTGTGTTGCTCCCTATTTTTTCTTTTCGGGGACGAAAATATTGAAGGAGGGAATGATGTAAGAACCCCATTTTTTTTCTTCGGAAGGCTTTGGAATATTATTGATGATATTCCAGAGCAGCGCCTTCAGACGAAGTGCGATTCTGAGCCCCGATGTGGCTGGAATTAAATTTTCAGTGCGTTCACACTGGAAACGCCAAATTAATGGGATAACTCCTAAACAGTGCTTTAGATCAGATATCCGAGTGTACGGATGGGTCCGAATTGGGGTTTTTACCTTAGGAACGACATAAAACTTGTCGGCGCGGGATGTTTGGATCCCTCGCTCGCTTTCGGAACGTTAAACGGATAAATTAATTAATTAATTTATTCGTTTAATGGTTAAACTCGAGTATCTATTAAACGGTGGATCGTATTGGAAAACCGAGGGCACTGTTGAGTTCGGAGCGTGCCGTTTACCCTAGGAGGGGTATAAGTTTCGCGGGCGCGGGCCGTCTGTGAAAAATGGCCCCAGGAGCGTTTTCGTAAATTGGAGGCTTTGGGCGTTCAACTTTATAACTTTAAAACGGAAGATCAGAATCAAATTCCAAGACCACCGTTGTGCTCGGGAGGTGGTTTTTGGCCTTGGGGAGCTGTAACCCCGACCCCGTCGGGAGTTTCAGACGTGGGTTAATTTGAGGGTCGAAATAATTAAAATTTTAATTATTTTGTTTTCTTTATTTAAACAAACCCCCCTTCCCTTATCCCTGGAACCCCCTGGTGAAACCCTCTCCCCTATCCTCCTCCATCTCTGGCGAGACAGTCTGGTGAGGCGACTTCGGCGATGTGCGGTGATGCCGGCGGACCGACGCGAAGCTCCGGGCGAAGCCCAGCGAGGTAGGAGGTTTCTGTTGCATTTTCATTTTAGAGCCACCCTTTGAATTAAATTTTATGTGTCGATTTGATGTTCAATCTTCAAACAACGCCCGTAGTTGCGTAGTAGTTTTTCTAAGCTTCCCATCGCCGGTTTCGGATCGAAAATCTGAGCTCCTAGGCGACCGCAGTGCTCCGCCGAAGATCAAAGGGTTTTTGGGGCGTTCCGGCGAGCTAGGAGGTGGAGTGCGAGCTCTGGGCGGCGGCGACTTCTAGCGGAGGCGGCGGCGTCGCTGTTGGGCGGTGGCAGCAAGCCGGGGACGGCGGGGCTCCCTGGGTGAGACAGCTGGCGGCCGGGGTTCCGCGCGGCGGCGCCGACGTAGGGCAAGGAGGAGGGGGCCGCGGGGTGCGCGACCCCGTGCGGCGCGACCGCGACCCGCATATCGCGGGTCGCTGCGGGAAAAGAGACCGGCCATGATGGCCGGTCGGTGGCGGCAGACCGGCTGTGGGCGGACCGGCCGGACCGGGCCGGTCCGGCCCAAGGGGGTTTCCCCCTTTGGAATTTCCTCCGCCCCTAGCTTTCGCTACGGGCGTCTGTTTTGCGTTCCGTTAGCGGCAGCGCGGACCTCACGTTGAGGGGAACGCTTTGATATGGTTTCGGGAATTTTTAATCCCCAAAACAAGGGGCCTCGGTGGCGCGACACGTACGTCGAGGGGATTGACGTTTTTCCGGGAAAATTGTATTGGACGACGCGGGCGCGTCTGACGTCCGTTTTAAGCGCCGTCAGTGGCGTTGGGACCCTGACACCGAGGCGGAGCTTTCCAAGGTGGTTTCAGGCGTTGAGGACGAAGTTGAGGTGCAGGACCCACGACCCGTCTTTTGAGCTGCGTGCAGCATTTCACGACCTTTTCATCGGACGTCCGTTCGGGGCATGCGAGTAGTTGTTTTTGGGTGTTTTTCTGAGGGCATTGCAATGGCGCAATCCGCCTGCTTTAATTCCGCATGGTGGTGCGGCCCCCCATGAGGTCCGTTTGGGCGTCGACGGTGATTTTTCCATCTTTATCACCGGGCGACCGTTTTGGACAAGTGATTAGTCCATCTTGGGTTCTTTTTCGAGAGGATCGAAACGGTGAGATCCGTTTGTTGTGTTTCGGGACCGGGAAGCGGGTCCCACATAGCACCGCTTGTGTGCGGTGCGCCAAAATGCACCTTTTTCTCCGGATATCCATTGCATGCATGTGAGTAGTGCTTTGGACGTGTTTTCCAGAGGGGATCGCAATGGTGCGATGTGCCCGACTGTTTTCGGAGCCGAGGCTCGGGATCACGGGACGCCGTTCGGGCGTGAGGCGGTGTTGGTGACTTTTCCGTCGGATATCCATTTGGGGCGAGTAAGTAGTCGATCTCACGTGTTTTTTCGCGAGGATTACAACGGTGTGATCCATTTGGTTGTGCGGAGCCTTATACGTGATCTTATTAAATGTGGAAATGTGAAGGTGCCCCAGGGGGGGGGGGGGTTCTTCTACTTAGTTTGTAGAGGACCCTTGGCGTATGATCGCGTGCACTCCCATGTGAGTGAAGTAATGCTTGAATAGATGTGGTGGGTCATGCCCCAGTCGTTGAGGTAGCAAGTTGGAGATGTTATGTCACGCCTTCACGTTGACGTTGGGTGCCGGGTGCACGATAGCCTTTGGGATGAAAGTGAGGTATACTCTGGGAGCATACGAAAGTTCTTGGAGGTACGTGTGGTTTGTACCTGAGACTGTTTGCGCGCTTGGTTGGGGGGTTTGACTTGGGGCCACACGTCGTGTGGGCCCCATGAGCGTGTCATGTTCTGCTTTGCGTACTTTAACCTCTCGCAATGTAGATGGTCCCTATGTGCTCGTTTGTTTGACTAGCAGGGTGGAGTTTTCCCCTGGCTCTATGCTCGTTTGTTAGACCAGCTAGGTTGAGTGGTCTCCCCCTAGTTTTGTTCTTGATGGATCGGCCGGTAGCGGTGCTAGTGACACCCAGTGATAAAGCATGCACTGAACCTCTTTTGGGTGGGCTGTTCTGGAGTTGGGTGGTTGCAAGATACCCACTCCGTGTTCGGTTGGACAGTGTTGTACCCTCCAGTAGAGATAGCCAGAGAATTTTTGAGTTTTACCCTCCAGCGGGGCTGGACAATGGGTTACTCATCGACTTCTAGGGTTTACCCTCTAGTAGAGACTGGGCAGTGGGTCACCCGACGCTATTAGGGTTTACCCTCCAGCAGAGAATGGGCAGTGGGTCACCCGACGACCTATTAGGGTCTACCCTCCAGCAGGGCTGGGCAGTGGGTCGCCCGTCGTCTAGTTCCAGGTCTACCCTCCAGCACGGCTGGGCAGTGGGTCGCCTGTCGACTTATTCCAGGTCTACCCTCCAACACGGCTGGGCAGTGGGTCGCCTGTCGACTAATCCCAGGTCTACCCTCCAGCACGGCTGGGCAGTGGGTCGCCTGTCGACTTATTCCAGGTCTACCCTCCAACGAGGCTGGAAATTGGGTCGCCTGATGATGTGTTAAGGTCTACCCTCCAGTGGGGCTGGGCAGTGGGTCACCTGATGATGTGTTAAGGTCTTCCCTCCAGCGGGGCTGGGCAGTGGGTCGCCTGATGATGTATTATGGTTTACCCTCCAGTAGGGCTAGGCAGTGGGTCACCCGATATCTGGTTAAGAATTACCCTCCAGCAGGGCTGGGCAGTGGGACACCTGTTGGAATTCTAGGATCAGTCCTTTCTACTAGGCTAGCCTGTGGCTTTCCTCCGTGATTACCGGAGCGGGACCCTTGGGTATACGGGTCAGTGTTGTGACAGTTTGAATTTGAGGAGACCTCTCGACTGCAGGGCAGTGACGAGGTGAGGTTTGACTTTCCCTAGAACTCTCAAGTACGAGGGGCGCTTTCCCCACCGAGACGCGTTCTTGTGACGCGACTTAAAACCGTGCGGGCGAGTCAGTGCCGCCCAAAGCGGATAGTGTCAAAGTGTGGTGATTGAGCCCTTTGGCTTGCGGTTCGGGGCAGACGTGCGGGATGCTGGGCATCGATGGTGTTTACGTCTGGGACTGTTGGCGACTCATTTTTCTTGGGCTGAGCTACGGGATGGAGATCCCCTTACGACATTGTTTGGGCTTCTTGATTGAGCATAAAGATATGTATATACCTTGTTTCCGGTACCCACTTCTTGGGTTTGGTTACTCTCCTTCCAGGAGAGGCGGAGACGCGCGGGGTATGCCACGTGCTTTCCGTGTCTAGCTTCTTGTGGTTGGACGAGTCTACTCTCCTGCTATAGGTAGCGAAGTCTCGACGGGAAGTTCATCTTCTCACCGTTTATATCTCCTTGTGTCTGGACGAGTCTACCTAATTTCTCTTGTTTGGTTGAGCTGGACTCTTTACTGAACTCTCTGTTGTACTCCTTTTCTTTTCCTGTTCGCTCTACTGCTCACCCTTCGGTACCTCCTTTGTTTCTCCCTCAAGCCTTCGGGGTATCCTACAGAGTATTTTTATACTCACCCCTACTTGGGATTTTCCCGCACTTGGTGTGCCCTTGCAGATGACGGACAGGTCGGTCGTGACTTCAGTGGAGCATCAGAGTTCAGGAGCTTGGACCGCGTGCGGTGGTCGTTGTCGGGTTTCAGGTGGGGGACCCTTCCAGCTATTTACTGTTGTTTTAGATGTTGCCTGGTTGTGGTACTTTTTGGTTGGGCACATGTTTTGCCCCTTTTCTTTTCAGTTTATCCTCAGCTTGTACTTTGTACTGTTTAGAGGTCGATGCACTTTTTGTGGTATATATATATATATACAACAGTTTCTCTTTTACTCTGCTTTGTTTTCCTTTTTACTCTGCACTTTTGCATTGAGTGTGCTGCGTGTGTGTGTATAGGTACTTAAGAAAAAGCCTCCCCGAGTTGTTGTGCCTTCGGCGCTGGTCGCCAGCCCCTGGCCTATGGAGGTGGGCTTGGGGTAGTTGCGGCTCGAGCCCGGGTAGGGTTAGGTCATGACAGTATATGATTTGATATTCTACCAAGCGACAATGGGATGTTATCATCCAGGTGGATCGTCATCAGAGTATGGCCTAGGATAATTTATAGATAGTATTCTATGAATATTTATTCCTTGATACCCTAAGGTCTAATTGTTCCAAGTAGTTCATGAGCCTGCAATAGGGTTCTATGTTTGTTATGGATTACTCAGCTCGTTTTAGACAGCTTAAGTGCTTTTAGCCTATCTAAACTACTAATAAGACAACAAAAGTGATACATTTTGAGGATGGGATTAGGAATCCTATTCATTATTAGATGAATGTTTTCTATTTGACTACTGTATCTGATATAGTAAACCAGACTCTTATTACTAAACGTAACCTGAGGGAAGCTAGAGGTCTGAATGTGAGTGTACAAGATCCTCGACCTAGTAGTGCAGTATCTGATGGTAGGAAGCATTGATTCGAGACCTATTTTGAGGTAAGTACCATTCAGAGTGCACATACTAGCATTTTTTAGTCTCTCATCAGTGTGGGAAGATGGGGCACATGAAAACTTAGTGTGATAGGGCCCCAATTAATTGCCTATCCTACATCAGGATGGTCCATTTATAATGGTTTTGTAGAATCTTCCTTACAATTTCCAGTGAGAGAGGGTCAACACTGACTTTGGGTCCTGGATCATGATTAAAAGCTCCACATCTAGTAGGAATATGGAGTGATACCATCCATTTAGGCTGAGGATGTGGTCATGGCTGAGGAAGCCCGACAATAGTTATGAAATATCAATAGAGTGGTCCTACTCAAGGTAGTCCTATTGTATCTTAGGGATCTGTAATGGGACAAGTTTATATAGTGAAACATGTTTTGGGGGAGAATATTCCCATACCTTATATAGTTAGAGGTACAATTTTAGTAGCATCTACCTTTGTATCTATTTTGTTTGACACATGTGCTTCAAATTATTTTATCTCTATGGATATCATGGAAAGTATCGTGCTTTAAATTCAGTACTTTTGTGGGGTGGTGATCCTTGAAACCCCTTTGGGTATACATTTTGAGAGTGTATACTAATTTTGGGAGTGCCCCCTAAGATAGATGGATATCACTTTTTATGGAACTTATTTGTCCTTGAGATGATAGGATTTGATGGCATCCTTGGGATGAAATTGTTTGTTCCTTATCATGCCTACGTGGATTACTATTGCTGAAGGATGTCATTTACATCACCAGAGGGTAGTACTTATAATCACAAGGGTGAATGGGATGTATAGGCAGGTAGAGCTGGACCAGAGTATCATGGGTTGAGTGGTGTGGCAGCCTAGATTATCATCCTTTATATGGATGATTAGGGATTACATCTGACTGAATTCCCTCATGTAGTAGATCACTTCATGGATGTTTTCGCTAATGAATTTTCTACTTTACCTACTAAGTGAGAGGTTGAGTTCACATTTGATCTAGTTCTAGGAGATGCACCAATGTCTATTCCTCCTTACAAGATGACCACTGCTGAGTTGCGAGAGCTCAAGAAAAAGCCAAAGGACTTAAAAGCCAAGGGTTTTATATGGCCTAGTACTTCTCCTTGGGGTTTATTGGTCATTTTCACAAAAAAAAGTGGATGAAATACTTGGTATTTGTGTGGATTTATAGAAGTTGAATTAACTTACTATGAAGAACCGGTATCCCTTGCCTCATATAGATAACCTCTTTGATCATCTCCGAGGAGCTAGAGTATTCTTGAAGATCTATTTGAGGCTAGTCTATCACCAAGTACATGTTATACCTAAAAAATACCTACTACAATATTCCATATTAGGTATAGCATTTATGAGTATTTAGTTATGTCATTCGGTCTCATGAATGCACAGACCATTTTCATGGCTACAATGAATCAGGGTTTCCACCCATTTTTGGATTCATTAGTGATAGTCATCATAGACGACATCTTGGTGTATTCTCGTACTCAACACAACTATGAAAAACATCTTGATATCATTTTTAATACACTGAGAGAGTGCCAAATATATGCTAATCTCACTAAATGACACTTTTGGATTGATAATGTCCACTTCCTAGGTCATATTATCTCACAAGTAGGACTATCAGTTAACTTAGATAAGTTGAGAGATGTATTAACCTCAGATTATCCTAAGAACATCTTTGACATACATAGTTTCTATTGGAGTTGGTTTCCTAGGACCAATTATTTGTACTTGGTTACATGTATATTAAATGTATTGAATATTTATTAAACATATTATTACATGTTTTTCATTATTCTTCATGGATTTAATGTAATAATGACCTAGAGTATTTGTCACATTGATAAGGTCATAACAGTTCCCCACTATGATGAGAAACTTCAAGTGCTATGACAATATTCTTAATATAGTTTTGTGGTTGGATATCATACTATGATGGGACACATAGTATTTATACCTTTAGGTGTGAGTAGTCATAAGTGGATGAGGCTTCTTATCATAAAGATCACACTGGGTAATCTCTAAGATGATAAATTATGAAAAAAGACTCACAAGTAGGAATTCTATATGTCTTTGTGTCATTGGATATTCCTATCCGTGAGAATGTGTAATGGTCCTTAGACTTTAAGATTATCATTAGTGCATGTCATGACTCGTGAACTTAGATTTACTAAAAAAAACCATCACTTCATATGTTGGAGGGAAGTAGGGTATGTTGGGTGCGTCATGATTGACATGTCATTAATGGATAAGTTGATGAAGGATTTGTCCCTTCTATCTTTATATAAGCTAATATCTCATGCCTTTGATTGGAATAGAACCGTCACCCTAAATTCCATGACCATGGTGTAATGATGTGTTTATTTCAGATAGTCAAAGAAATACGTATCAAACATAGAGGTGGATGAAACCATTGTGAAACATTATTGATGATATATCGTGAAAAATGGATTATATTACATAGTGATCATTCATATATGGTTTTCATTGTTGTGATATTAAGTTCTATCTTTTGGGTTCTTTGACCCATTGATAGATAGTAATATTGGACTTTAGGCAAGACCGCCTAATGTCAACAAGAAATAATCCTAGAGGGTCACACACTAAGTTTTTTCATTGATCTCGATTAACTTCTATTTTAATTTAATTAATTAAATAAATATTATTCTCAAGACTGATGAATAATTTTATTCAAGTTATATTGATCACATAAATTAAATAAATATTTATTCACCAACATGTGAATAAAAATATATTTATTTATTTTGTTAAATATATAATAAATATTTATTCACCAGTATGTGAATGAAATATTTATTTACGAATAAAATATTTATTCAAGAACTCAATAAATACCGAGGAGTTTGAATGGACCAAGATAGCATCCGGTGATAAAATAATTATTTATAAGCCGTTAAATATTATTTATCAATTTGTAAATTTAGTGCAAACCAAAAAATAATAATAATATTATTTTTATGTGGAATGGGGTTTTTTAAAGGTTATTATATTATTTAATGGATAACATGAAATTAAATAATTATTTTAAATTAGCCCCTAAATCTATAAATAGGAAGTTGTGTCTATTATGTAGTGTATCCAAAATATCAACCAACGTGCAATCGAAAAATAGAGAATTATTACACACAATGAATTCTCTCTCAACTCCTCCATCTCTCTCCCTCTCAAGAATGAGAAATGCAAGATATATTTCTTCAAGAACAAAGAACGAGCGATCAAGAACAAGAAATGAAAGACATTAGATTCACCATGATAGCACCCAGAGATCGAGTGTTGTTGCTTGAAGATCATAGGAGCACATGTGGATCACTAATAGAGGGATTCTATCCACAACACAATGAAGGAAATCCAAAAGGGTCTTTTTAGATGATCAACATTTATAAAAAAGAAAATTTCTAAGACTAGGTATTAATTTATTCAGATATTAAATAAATTAATTATAAATTTGACGTGTAAAATCCTCATAAATGGTTTAATATGTTGAAATATTAAAAGAAATTTTAATATATCACCCATCACCACACACTTCCACTGCACCTAGAACCAATAAGTGGTATCCGAGCAGTCATATTTAAATTTATAATTATTTATTTGATTGTTGATCTAGGTACAATTGTGGTTAGATTTTCATTTAAAGTTATTCATTCTTTAATCCGATTTATACTAACATTCTTCAACATATTAATTAATATTCGTTCAGTGATTCATTTTATTTAAGAATAAATGAAGAACAATCAAAGATTCCATCAGGAAACTGCCAATTTTTGGTTGGTAAAACAGGGTTACATGGTGTGTACTCAGAAGTATATGCTGTATACCCTAGTACCCTACATCTGGATGTGCCAAGGGATACAAGATGCACCATATATTAATTACACATGGTTTACTCTGCATGCTAATTAGTCAACCTCACATAAGGCTACAAGATTACACAATGTGTATCGGTATACATGTCATGTAGTCTACATGGGTTAGTGGTGTAAATCGAACAATATGTGTGGTCAATATAAATGATTAAAACTATATGAGATAAAAAAACCTAGATAATTTATGATATACACAATGTGTATGTGGTGAACACGGTGTGTAGTTTATCAAATCCCATGTTTGAAGAACACGTTGAGCCACTCGATGAGAAAATAGACACACAACTCAAAGAGATACATGGTGTGTAGTTGGCCTGTACATGCCTTGTAGTCCACCGAGAGACATGCGAAAGACTTAGTCATGTATCTCATGAACACAATAAGAAGATACATGGAATATAGCTAGAATATACACGCTGTGTAGTCTGGTTGAGGTACATGCCGTAGACCTAGGAGTGTGACCCAGATACACAACAACCGAGATACATGACATGTAGATGGATGTACACACCATGTAATCTCCCATTAATGGATAGAATTAAAAATTACATTAAATTAGAAAATTGAAGCATAAAAACCTTATTTTATTTATTGGAATACCATTGCATGTTTGAAAATTTAATAATGGTTTTAAAGAATATTAAATTCTCAGTTAATTTATTGTAATTAATATGTTATTATTAGTCATGCTGTTTATTTTCCATGAATGGCATAAATGATTGGTATCTCCAATTAAATTTGGATGATCATTAAGATTAAAGTGAATTAATTAATTAATTAATGAAAGCATGTTTAACTTAAATAATAAAGAATGAATAAAGAAATTAATGTTAGCCAGTTACTTTTTCATATTCATTGCATATATGACCGTTCATGAGCTTGACCAAGACCTGTGTATACATTGGATGTTTTAATTTAATTTATTGTATGAGTTTCCAATTATTTAAAATTAAATTAAATGATGGTCTGTGATTCATCCCTCCCTTCATTTTTTAGGATGTTCATATCCATGAATATTTATGTAATCCCATTTTAACAATCCTTTGGTTCCCATCACCCACATGTGAGTCAGAAATACATGTAATTAATGGAGAATCACAAGGTGAAAGGATGTAGTTCAAGAAAGAACCATTATTATGAAAACTTAGGTGATACATAGGTGGACAGGTGGAATGTTGTTAATCATGCCAATACCGCAAATAAGAGTTATTTTCTACATGTCAAAGGCTGATTTAATACATGCTCATTAAATCAACTGTTAGATAAATCTCATGAAAATGTAATTTATTTAATTAATTAATTCTATGTAATTATTTATTTTATGGATGCAAGGATGTGATCACATAAATAAATGAATTAATGTGCGAAGACAGAAATCAAATAAATGAATTATGCGTAAATGTTTTATCCAATATGGTTAATTAATTAAGTAACATACACTTAATATTAAAAAGACACATAAATGATAAAATAAGATAAAATTTATGCATAATAAATTAAAATTGTAACACCCCAAGATTTCATAGTACGTTATCTCATTAAAGTAATTCAATAACTTGCGCTACACGCAACACCGAGTTTGAGAGCACCACAACTTACCACACTAGCCGTTCAAAAAGCAGTTATGAATAGTATTAACTGCATTTTAAATCTTATATACTCTATATAATTTTAACATCCATATTATGTGTTTCTTAGACATAATATAATAACAAATTCATTTTTTAGATAAAAGAATTATTTTTCAAAAAATGCAATTTTACCGCCTTTTAATGGAAAACCCTTTTTAAAACCAATATTTGACACTTGTATATATTCAATTTAATGAAATTAAATTCTTCTTTAGAAGAGATACATAAAAATTTAGTTTGGATAAATTTTAGGTACTTTTATGATAACTTTCATATTTTGACGAATAGTGAAAAATACTATGTTTTAACCGAAAAAAACTTTTTTAATCGAAATAATTTATAGTGATAAATTATACATTTGAATGGTTTTGAAGTATAATTAGATTATATTTTTATTATTTAATACAATGTAGGTCATTATAAGTAATTTCACATTTAAATTTGACACAAACACATGTTAATCTTTTGATAGTTTTTACTTTTTAAAAACCCGCTTTTTGGTTTTGAGAACATGAATTAATTTTAAATTAATAAATGATACTTCTAAGTTTTTAATTTTTTAAAATAGAAATAATTTTTGAATTCAAAATATCAAAATTATATTAGGGTGAATTTTTGGTATTTTTCTGAAAACTTTCAATTTTTGATGAATAGTGAAAAACACTGTGTTATTATTTAAAACAGACTTTTTATTTAAAAAATTATTTATTTTATTTAAATTTATTTTAAGTAAAAATAGATATATAATACCTATATAAGTTCAATTTAATTCATTGGTGTCATTTTATAATAAACTTTTATTTATAAAATTTTATTGAACTTTTTAACGTTTTTTACCCACCTTCTAGGGGCATTTGCAAATTTGCATAAAACTTAATTTTACCACTTCTGTGAGTTGAATTTCAAAAATATGAGAGACACAGTTGACATTAGTAAGTAAAATGTGGTTCAATAAGACGAAAATAATTTTTGTTGAATAATAATTTTTGACTTTTATTTACCTCGGTTAAAAGTAAATAGGGAAATTAAGGGTAAAAATGATAGTATAATTACCCTAACAGATGTCCTAATTCTATTGGATAAGTGTAATTAGAACAAAAAAAACCTTAGTAATAAAATATTATCCTCTTTGTTCCACTTGGATTAGATTAGTACATTTATTATTATTTTATTTAAAGAAGAGTTAAAAGTGTTAAATTCAATGTTTAGTAAATAAAAATTTTTTTATATAAAGTTACACACAATATAAATTTGAATATAAATATTAATTAGAAAGATAAAAATATTTGCTACATAATGATATTTTATTTATAATTTTTAGACATTAAATAATTTAATTTATTTATGACACAATGATGATGTAGTAATTACCTTATTAATGAAATATTAAAATAATTGGTATTATAAATATCCAAATAAATATAAATTGAGACTTATGATGAATTAAAATAATTTTATTGGTTAATATGACATGTTAGTTTTGATTAGATAATTTTTTTTCGAAGTGATAAGGTTGTTATGACTTTCACAAAAACAAAATACCAAATAGTGTCAAAAATTGACATAAATTAATTTTTAAAACAAATACTATATTATTGGTTGATATAGTATTCTTAAAAATATAAGGTTTGTCCAAAGGGATTAAATAATATTATATATGTCATTAATTAACCACTTTATGTTCTCTTGGAATTTTAGAGTAAGTTTATTAACCATATTGTGTAAGAATACAAGAAGACGCGGTAAAAGTTAAACTATTTAACTAAGAGTTAAATCTAAAAGATAAGGTTAAAATGGTAACCTAAACCTGTCTAAAACCTATTGGGTGATATTATTTTGACCCATAACCACCTAAGGCTCAAAATAAATCATTTTTTAGTCATTATAAATTGAAAATTATTTTATTATAAAATAATATTTCAAGGTTTTCCTAAAGTGACCCTCACCTATCTTATAAAAGGGTACTTCCCCTTCTCTTAATTTCACACCTCCAAAGCCATTTGGATCGGCCTAAACCTGACCAAATATCCTATAAAATATCCTAAATTCAACCTATAGTCCTTAATTTGATCAGAAAGCCAACATAATAATCCCTTTTGATCATCCCAAAAGGAAACACTCGAAGAAGAGGTAATAATTTCACCACCCTCTTTCAAGTTCTTTTCTTCTTCCACTTCCTCTTTATTTATTATTTCCATACCAAAATAATAAATCCATTACCTTATACATACTGTGATGTTATTATAAATATGATAAACCATATTCATTATTCTATCCATCCTATAAATGACAAAGTCACCATACGTGTGTACGTACGGCTTACCGTCTCCACGTCATGGTGTAGTTTGTTATTCAAACACTTCATTATTTGGATGGGTATAATAATGAGTATAAATGATTTAAATAATAAATATAACATGTTAATGATTCTTTATATATGATATAACATCCAATTACATATGATTTTACCATCAATATAATGATATTTTCACTCATGCGTACGTACGGATTACCGTCTCCACGACGCGATGAGATTCATTTCCACATTCACCATTCAACGATGATTATAAAAATATATATTATTAATAAGTATGTAATATATTACATAATAATTCTACTTAATATATATATATATATATGTATTTACTTACATATATCTTATTCTCTTACTTCCATTCAATATGATATGAAAACGGAAACAACGTTTATGCATACGTACGACCTACCGTCTCCATAAACGGGTTTTTCCATTTCATATATCTATCTATTATACATATTTATATTCTAAATATATATGATATATAAATCATGTTTTATATTCTATAATTATGTAAATCACGATCTAAATGATATAATCAAGAATAACAAGTTAAAACACGTACGATAAAGAAAGCGATTATTACCCAAAATGTTAATTTAACATGGAAATAATTATTAAATGGGTAGTATAAAGTCATAAATGAATCACATGTGATATAATAAATATAAATATGGTTATGGTATAATTTAATAACATATTATGGTCATTATACAGGAGTTTAAACGTACCCATGACCAAAGGAAAGTGCAAGGTAAGGGTTAATTCCTCAATCTCATTATTATTCGAGATTGTTTATGTGTAAATTTTTACTGGGACATATTTATTATCCATGTCCATGTTTCATAAAAGAGTTTTCAAAGGGATTATTTTAAGGTAATATTTTACTAAAACATCATTTTAAATGTTTTAAAGATTTATTCTTCTAAACCTTTCTCATTAATGTCCATGTTTTCAAAATGATTTTAAGGATTTATTTATATAGACATGAATGTTTTTAAATGTTAATTCCTTTCAAAAGTTTAAAAGTGGTATGGGACAATTTGATTCAAAAATATATTTTAAATGGATTCCTTTATAAATTGTGTGACTTTTAAAATGATTTCATGAAAAAAGGATATTTCTCTCAAAGTGTTTAACTGATCATTTTCAACTATGCCAACATCCTTTACTGGATATTATTCTTGATTGAGGTTGATTTATTATGATAAAATTTTTCCATATTGTATTAAATGTTTTGTGATATGTTTGACTATGGATGTTCTATTTTTATACCATTCATGATTTATGGATAAAGTATTGACATTTCGTATGCTAGTTTTAATACGAATGTTTATGTTTTGTTTAAACCTTTTCATATGAGGAATGCATTAGACTTAGTAAGTGATGGGTGGAGCCCGATATAGCTCCTCGATTCATCGGTAGGTCTCATGGGACAATTAGAAGTGGAATTGTCCGAGGCCTTTCCCAATTTGATATATGGTTTTGGCTGAGGCCTAAATCATTTTTAGATGTCTTGGGAAAAGCCTTGAAAAGATGTCTCAGAATGTCTGACATTATACATTCCCTCATTATGAAAATATTATTGATGGTTAATGTGGTTATTCAACTAGTAGAATACCCATGACTATGTTTTATTATGGAATTATTTACTCATCTCATATTCCTTCCATAAAGTGTTCATGTTTATTATTTTTAAAGGCATGTATTTTAAATTATTCACCATGCCTAATGTTTATGTTATCTTCTACTATATTTCTTACCCTTACTAAGCGTTTGACCTCACCCCTTTCTTATGTTTTATTTTCCCAGGATTCCAAGAAGTGTATTATGATTGATAAGCAGGGTTAATCTAGGGGATTAATGGTGTTCTCAAAAGATCATTTATGTTGTGTTTTATTTTCTAAGGTGTAATGTAACGTTCATATATGTAATATATTTTCCAAGACTACTAAACTGATCAGTCTTTCGGGACTTGATTCATTGTAATCATGCTAATGTATTAAAATAATGCATCGACTCTAGGTAATTGGGGTCAGGGTGTTACAAAAATCCCTCAATTAAATATTAAGTTAGACTCGACCTTCTATTACTTGATTGTAAATGAAACTCAATAGAACTAAGTGTTTTTCCAACCCTTTTTGGGAAAATTACTTTTATAAGGTGAGTTATTATAAAGGTTTGGATTCAAGTGTTGAGGAAATCCAAGTCAAAATTTTAGGATACGAGAGTCCACTCAATGGATCAAGGAGTTGCAACCCCACACTTGGAAAATAACTACCTATCTAAATACCTTCAAGTAGATTGATCAACCCTTGTTAGGGTTATACAAAGGGGAATATGGATCCTTGCCTCTAGAATATCCTAGAAACTAGGAATTTAGAGTTCAATGATGAGGGTTATTGGGACTTGATAAAATAGTGGGATATTTAATAATTAATAAAATAAAATAATTTATTATTTATCATATAATTTGAAAATCAAGAAAAGTACTAATAATATATTATTTTAATTTTAGAATAAAATATAAATCTCAACAACCACATTATCCCTATAATCAATATTGAATAATGTGATCAACCTGACCCGAATACCCTCTCAAACTATTACCCGACCCGAGCCGTCACATACCCGAAGGGCATCCCCAATCCCCACAGGCTTTCGTCTAGTACCTGGGTAAACCAAAAAAAAATAGAGGGATTGATTTTTCCTAATTGAAGTAAAAAACATGACATATATATACATGTATGAAAAGAAATAGTGGAAGAAAACATGAATATATATATAATAACAGAAAACAAAAAACTTAAACAATACAACTGAAAAGTAGCAACACAATATCCAAGAGACAGATCTAAAAAAAGGAAAAAAATAAAACATATAACCCAAAAATATCCATGTGATAGCATGGGAAAACCCACACCATCTCACCATCCAGCTACCAAAAACCCAACTGATAGAAAACCTCACCACCTCACTACAATACTTTGCCTTTCCCAACATCGAAAGACATAACTAGGTCTACACACCCCCAAAGGGGTACGTAGGGTGTGAGATAATAGGATTAGTAGTGTCTCACCATATTGTTACATATCAAGTCTATAAATAATAGTCCAAGCATGAAAAACTTTAAAGAAAATAAGGAATGATATAGTTTAATTATTTTTTTATCAATAGCATGGAAAAACATTTAATTTCCCCCTTTTCCACATTTCTAAATAAAGCAAGTAAATCAGTTTCAAATCATTTCATATCCATATATATATATATATATATATTTCAAAACAAATATATCATATCAAAACAAAGCATGTATGATATATCATTTCAAATCCATGACAGTAAAACTCAAAACAATACAATCCAAAACAAAAGCATGGGTAACATCATGCCAACGATCACACTAATTCAGGATAGCTAGTAAAATCATAAATAACATATAAAATCACATACACATAAAGAAAATAAACATATTCATTGATTCTAGAGAGTAGATAAACACCCTAGAAAGTGAACCCCCCCAAAAAATCTAACAAGTCCATAAAAAAATGATCAGAGGGAGCAGAGGAAAGCCCCATGATAAAACCATATGACAGTGGATGAGACCTAATACTATACCTTCCACCTAAGTACCCAGGGCTTCCTATGTGTTCTATTTTCTAAAAAATTCATCAAACCACTTCATCATTTTAATATTTTAAAACCCTTTTAGAAAAACCATTTCACAATAATTTGATAAACCCTTTCCATTTACCAAAACTAGGGGAAAAAATCTTTTATAAAAACCCAGTTCCATACACACAAAAAAATAATTCATATCATGCCATTTCATTTAATAAAACAATTTATAAAAAACAGGAGCAATTAAGTTCACCAACATAGGCTAGAGACAGAACCACCTACCTCAAAACTCAAATCACACATGCCTATAATGAAATCCACCACAAGGAAGAAACCAACAACAACAATGGAGGAAATAGAACCAATATACACATCTTATAATTGATTCAATTAAACATAAGGGTTGGAAGAGAATAAGAAACACATATAACTCAAGGAATCATGCCCTCATAACCACAACCAATGAATGAAATGACCTCAAAAACAAGATCACACAATATATCTAGAAAAGAAACAAGAGAAACATCACAAAAAATTCACAAAACCAATAGCATAATGCAACAACACTACCATGATAAAAGGAAATGAAGATACAGAAAGGATTACTCACCCAGAGAGATGAAACCCAAGCACAATGGTGATAAATCATTGAACAAACCAATCTGGATCGAATGAAGGCTCCAAAAATTATTATAGAAGAGACTTGGGTCTAGAGGGAAGGAATTTCACATCAAATGAAAAAACATATTACTCACACATCACCCTAAAATACTTTTCCATGAAATTTACATGGTGTGTAATCCCTTTACACATCATGTAATCCTTGGGGATTACATATTATGAAAACCCATTTAATTTTTATTAAAAACCAATATTTTAACATTACATGGAGTATAACCCTTACAAAATGTGTAATTGTTCACACTGTGTACTCATATCATGATATGATCCTGGAAACCATTACACATCATGTAATCCTATTACACGACATGTAAATTCCCCACAAACAATGAAAACTACTGATTCTTACATGAAAAACCAAAACACCTCGAGCATTATCTAAACTCAGGGAGAACCCCACAAATCCATTAACACATTTATAATCAAATTCCATTAATTCAAATAAATATACATCCTTGAACTTTAAGTCATTTTGATCATAAAATGTTCTCTATCCTCAGGAGTCTAAAGACACACCCAATTAAAGAGGAAAACTATAAATGAGGAGGAAAATACCTAAAAGTGGGTAATGGGATGTTAAAAACTCCCCAAAATATGAATTTTCATCTCCGAGAAGTCATGTGGAATAATGAAGTCCAGTAAAAAGGAAAGACCATTGCTCGCTCATTAATGACTCATTCCCCCAATTATTATGAGAATCAAACCATGCCTCTATAACACTCTGACCAATATAATAGAATTCCCATGAAATACTTTCACTTAAGAGTCAACAATCTCAACTGGCTATTCCAGAATATAAATATCTGGATCTAATTCAATATCTTCCCATCTCAGAATGTGAAAGGGATGGTATTTCCTAAGCTGTGATATGTGTAAAACATCATGAATTATTGTTGATTGAATCATAAATTCTATCCAACAAGCAACCTACCTAAGCTTCTTAGTGACCTCAAATAGTCCAACATATCTCAGAGCCAACCTTCCATATTTTTCAAGATGATGATGACCCAACTGAGGAGAAACTTTCAAAAAAACTTTTTCATCTATGGAAAACTATAATGGATGATTCCGTTGATTCGCATAAGATTTCTGTTGATTATACACTATACCTAGATTCCAACATTTATCTTGAATCCTTAAAGACATCTCCTGAACCAAAATCGATCCCACTAAATAAGATTTGACCACCTATTCCCAACAAAGAGGTGATATACACGGGTGACAATACAAATCCTTAAAAAGATCTATTATGATCGATGACTGATAACTATTGTTATAATCAAACTCAACTAGTTGTAGATGGATATACCATGATCCACCAAAATCCAAGACATAGGCATGGAGAATATCATCCAGAATCTGAATAGAACACTTTTTCTGACCATCTTTCTATGGATGAAAAGTTTTACTCAACTTGAACTGAGTCCCCATCAGCTCCTAGAGAATCCTAAAGAACATCAAAGTTAACCTAGAATCCCTATAAAAAAAACGACATAAGGAACCCCATGAAACCTCACAATCTACTACACATACATCTTACCCAGATCTACAACTTTAGCGGTGTCCCTGACCAGAATGAAATGAACTAACTTTGTCAAATGATCAATCACCACATAGATATAATTTCTCCCTCAATGATTCTATGATAATCCAACAAACAAATCCATGGATACCTCATCCCATTTCCAAACTGGCACTGAAAGAGGATTAAGTAAACCAGAAGGTTTAAAATACCTTGCCTTTATCTGTTGGAAGGTGTAATAGTGGGACACATAATCAAAAACTTCACACTTAATACTCAACCACCAAAATATTTGTATTTTGTCAAAATACATATTCATAGTTCCCAAAAATTTCCCATGAATGACTATGAAAATAAAAAAAAATTGAGATCCTCATAGATGCTGGTATTAAAAACCAATCCCCGAAACAGATAATACCATCTAAAGAGAGAGACTAACATGAAACTATCTCTCCAACATATAGGTTTTCTAGAATTCCTATGAACTCAGCATCTTGATGCTGACTCTATATAATAGACTCAAGGAGAGATTATGATAACTGAACACTTGTAAAAACCATGCTTGAAACATCCCCCTAATCATCCAGATGCAACTGAGAAAAAATCCCCATAAGGTTCACCTCTTCCTTCAATTCCAGAATAGCTTACAATGGAACTTTCCCACTAAGGTGATATCTAAGTCCAAATTATGAAGGTATTCCACCCATTTTCTCTATCTAAGATTCAAGTGTTTCTGAGAAAAGATATAGATCCAAATCTTATGGTCACAAAATATTATGAACCTTTCCCAAAAAAGATAGTGCTGCCAACACTTAAGCACATTCATAAATATGGTAAGATATAAATAGTGAGTAGGGTAATTATTCTCATGAGGTCAAAGATGAATAGATACATAAGCTACCACATGATCATCTTTCATATGCACACAACCCAAATTGGCACTAGAGGCATCACAAAAAACCACATACCCCTTAGCGGAATTGGGTAATATCATAATAGGATTCAATATCAGAATTCATTTTAGATCATCAAAAGAAGTTTGAAACTTTGCATACCATGTGAATTTTACACCTTTCCTAGTAAGAATAGTCAAAGGTGATGCTAAATTTGGGAAATCCTAAATAAAACTTCAGTAATATCTAGAAATGACAAGGAAGATTTGAATATCAAAGTCATTACATGGATCTTAACATAACAAGAAAGCCTTTACTTTCTTAGGATCAACTGATAAGCCATGATCAAAAACCACATTCCCTAATAACATGACTTCATGGATCTAGAAAATTCATTTCTAAATATTTCCATACAAATTGTGACTCCTCAAGATTTCAAAAAACAGACTCAGATGGTGTAACATCCCAGGTAAATAAAGAATAATACATTTTCATATTTATTAATATTTGTGAATTAAATATTAATTTTACTTTAAAGGAGATTCTATGTTATATGGCATACCTGATATGAAACAATGAGTTTCTTTGAAATCTTACATTGCACACAACATGGAGTTATACCAAAAAATAAAAAAATAAAATAATATTATTTTAAATGGTAGTTAACGCCTAGCCGTTGTAATGGAAGGAATAAACAGAACTAACTATAATATGATTATACATGTTTGTTAAATGTTTTTACATTTATCCAATAAATTTTAGAGGCTTAAAATAAAAAAGAATCCAATTTTAAGCATAAATACTCTAATATTCTTTAAAGGGTCGATTTACCACCTTTTGATGGTGAACCATTTTTAAATCCAGTTTTTGTCACTTTTATATGTTATTTATATAAAAATAAAATTCTTCTTTATAATCAGGATGTAAAAATTTACTTTGGATGAAATTTTGATATATTTCTGATAATGTTCATTTTTTAAAAAATAGTGAAAAATACTGTATGTTAATTCAAAACTACCTTTTAATCTAATTTATTTATATGGTTATATTATCTTTTTAATTATTTTTAAAGTGTAATTAGATTATGTTTTTACCATTTAATCTAATTTTGTTCATTGGAAGTAATTTTAATTTGAAATTGGACATAAACAAGTGTCAATCTTTTGATAGTTATTATTTCTTAAAAACACGCTCTTTGTTTTGACAACGAGAATTAATTTTAAATTAATTTCTGCCATATCTGTGTTTTGAATTTGGAAAAATGTATTCCATATTTATAATTAAGAGGTCCAAATTGTGTAAATAGGTAACTTTTATTTTTTGACATTATGAATATTTACTTCAGTAAATATTTTATTTACCTTGGTTAAAGGGTAAATATGGTAAATAAGGGTAAAAATAATAATATTATAATAATATTAAATTACCCTAAAATGTGTACTATTCCTATTGGTTGATACATGTACGACCATGTAAATCCTTGGATCGATTTTGGGACCCCATGGAGCCACTTGAGAGTGATAATGACACTTTATATTAATTAATTTTAAGTAAAGACAAAGATGACTTAAACATATATCTTTTAGTAAATCAATTTTTACATGGGGTTATATAAGTTATCTCTTAAAATATAAATATTAATTTGAAATATAAAAATATTTCCTACATCATGGTACTTTTTTATAATTTTTAGACATCAAATAAATAAAATTATTTATGACACAATAATGATGCAGTGTTTACCTCATTAATGAATGATTTAAATAAATAAGATTATAAAAATGAAAACAATTTCCAAAACCTGTCCAATTATTATTGGATGATTTTATTTCGAATATGAGTCATCTTATCTTCGACTTTAATGAGTTTTGGACCTTTAGAAACCAAAAATAATTATATAATAAATTAAAATTTGCAAACTTTCCTAAAGAGCCCCTCCTCCCCCTTATAAAAAGCCATCAACTCTAACCCACTATTCACATATCTCAAGCCACTTGTATTGTCAAAAATCTACCTAAATAAGCTCCCTATATCCCTATATTTCTCCTATAATCCTTACTTTATGAAGAAGGCACTTCAAGAAATCCATTTTTTTCAAACCAAAGGGAGTTACCCAATTTAAAGGTAACGTCCTCTCTTAAGTTATTTTCTTTTATTTTACTTATCCAACCCCCTAAAATATATTTATTACTTTCTTTTATAACATACGAAGTATCTTTAATATACTAGGTTGTTTTTATGAGAATTATTCGAACTACACTTCCACACATCTCCATCTAATGGATATGAACATACTATTTCTGTGGACGGCGAACTACTGCCTCACGAAATGATGATTGTTCAAATATCTAAAACCACCTATAATGGTGGCCATTATGATGGAAATATATTTATATGTGATATATACTATATTTATATTGTCTCTTTACTTCTTTATTTTTCATTTATAACATACCTTTATGGTTTCTATAATGGGTAAAAGCGATAATTTCATTTGAGGAAGTGGAGACTACCGCCCCCTCAAAGTGATATGAATCATTCATGCCATACATGGGAAGTATAAATGATGAAGTTAATGAAATTATATATTATATTGGAATTATAATATACCTATGTATAATTAAGTTTTCATTCCATTAAAATACGAAATAGAAATGAAAGTAGCGTTCATGCGTACGTACGACTTACCGTCTCCATGAACAGTGCATTTCATTTCTTATATCCAAATGTTATTTAATGTTATAAATAAATATATATACTGTATATATATATAT
The DNA here is from genome assembly GCA_963277665.1 of Viscum album. Classification (NCBI taxonomy): domain Eukaryota; kingdom Viridiplantae; phylum Streptophyta; class Magnoliopsida; order Santalales; family Viscaceae; genus Viscum; species Viscum album. The sequence continues at coordinate 1,396,074,788 of OY728121.1, read as the reverse complement.
ATATGATATATATGATATTGAAATCATTAATATCATTCTGGAGATAATTGAATTTTGACCACATGGACAATTTATAATTATAACAAGTTTATTTTTAACTCAAGTTCCGAACATCGAAAAAATGTATGATATGAACTAAAATAATTAAAAAATTGTTATAGAAAGTTAATAAGTGATATAAAAGGAATAATAAACTTGAAAAAGGTTCTTAAGAAAGTATAAATTAAATTAATTTTATTATTCATGAAATTAAAGAACGAACGGGTCAAGTCAGACACGAGGTAAGAGACTTTGTCTCAATCTCCTTTCATTGAGGCATATTTCGATAATATATACCTTATTCTTTTATATGGTGTATAGTAAAACCCTTTTAATTTTACTTTCATTCAAAGGGAATATTTTTTCTATGATGCATTTTACTAAACAACAAAAGGAATGTTTTTAACGTTTGCAGCGACAATGACCTCTCTACCGCCGAAATAGTTAGTTGACTTCCTCTATAAGACTTACTATTTTTAAAATGAAAAAGAAACCCCTTTTTCTATTTTTGGGTTTTTTGGTATTGAAAATGGTTTTTTAAATTGATTTATTATTTCAATATCTTGAAATTATTTATTTTTATTGCAAATGAAATGTTATTAATGAAATATTTATATTTGAAATATTTTATGTGTTATGATTTTATAATGGTACTTGAACTTTTGACGGGTGGTTACATGATAAACCAAATGACGGGTGGTGCCGTGATAAACCGGGATGGGTGGTTACGTTATAACCTCCAATGAATTGGGTATAGAAGTCAGCTGTATAGATATTCCATTTAGTAATATGTGTAGAATTCGACCATATGGTTATTCCATTTAAGTATGTTTATGTCCCAAGTTACCTTTATATGTTATGTGTTCTTTCTATAGGTTTTATGGTAATATTTTGGTTAAAAAAGGGTAAGCAATGATATTTTATTCAGTGAAGAGTATTTACTACTTCATAAAGGTGAAAAGTATTACTTATGATAAAGTATTCATGGTTTACTTGTTGTTTTGAAAAGATAACAATTTTCTTTCTTTGTGTATCCCTTATTGAGCTTTTTATGCTCATCCCAAGTTTTTTTTGAAATTTTTTTCACAGGACTTAAAGATAAATAGGGTCAAGGATGGGATCAAGGAAAATTTATGATGTCTAAAATATGGAACTAGACATTACACTTTTTTAAGAGTTCTTATTTTATAAAAAAATGGATACTGAGTAAAAGTGTATACATGTAATATTCAAATTGCTATGTATATGTTATGGCCTAATTATCTAAAGCTCTAAACCTGAAAATATCCTCGATGTAAATTATTCATTTAATTCAAGATTATGCAATGTTATAAGGCCGAGTCCTTATAGTTGGTATCATAGGTCGGTTTAGAAAACTTTAGGAGTTAGAATATTGTTAAAATTAATGTCCATAAATTAATTTATGGTAATATTGAAATGATATAGAATTTATAGATTACCATGTTGCTTCACCTAATATATTTTTGTGTTCATAATGGTTTTACACAGATGAAACATGGCAGCTATGTTGGGAAAACATACAGAGGTGAATAACCTTCCAAATTAGCAACCTGAGATGGTCAGAATCAGAACTGAACAATTTGTTGTAGTGATGGAACAATTGAATCAGGCTATAAATGGTGATGGTATCCATGCAAGAGATCATCCAGATCAACCACAGAGGAACATGTCAATAGTGGAGCATTTCATGAGGCAAGTCCCCCCATCATTCAGAGGATCATCTGACCTTGTACTAGATGAAGGGTGGATTAAAGAATTGGAGAAGATTTTTGATGTCATGGGGTGTTTAGAACATCAAAAGGTTAGTCTCTCTATTTATCATTTTGAAGGTGAAGCTGATCAGTGGTGGTCGATGGTGAAAAATATCAGGGATAGTGAGGAGATTAATGCTCTTGATTGGGATGAATTAAATGGTATGTTTATTGAGAAATATTTTCCTAATGTGGTTTGACTTAGGATGGAAAAAAAATTCTTGTAATTGAGTAAGGATGATTACTCAGTGGCTACTTACGAAGAAAAGTTCACTCGACTGGAAATATATGCTCCAAATTTCATCTGAGATCCTGATAGTAAGATAAATCGATTTTACTCAGGACTGAAGCCGCAATATTGAAGAGCATTAGCCTATCGTGAATTCAAAAGCTATGAGAAACTTTTCAGATGTGCCGAGAAGGTAGAAATGGAGTTTTCTGATGATCAGGTGTTCTAAGAGAGAAAACAAAAGAAGAGGTCCAATTGACAGGCAAAGGGAAAAAATTTATCAAAGAATTCTGGAGGTAAGAAAATTAAATATCCATCATGTGAGAAGTGTGGTAAAAAGCATCCTGGAGAATGTTTATCAAGATCTATAAAGTGCTTCTGGTGTGGTAAGTCTAGTCATATTGCTCGTAACTATAAGGAAGATGATCGAGCAGGCAATGAAAATTCAGCGGTAAGATGTTTTAAGTGAAATGAAATGGGTCATTATGAAAATGAGTGTCCACCAAAGAACTTAACTAAGGGAAAGAATCCTGAATACAAGCAGAAATGGGTGGTGAAATCATTTGCAACTACTTAAATAGATGTTGGGCCATTGAATGATGTAGTATCAGGTACACTGTTTGTTTATTCAGATTATGCCAATGTGTTGTTTGATTCAGGGTCTACACATTCTTTCATTTCTGAGAAGTTTTCTAGTAAATTAGGAATTCCATCTCAAGATATGAATCCTAAAATTATGGTAAAAATTCCTGGAGGAAATGTTGAGACAAAAAGAAATTATAATAACCTTCTTATCCTTGTGTGCGGAAATAATCTACCTACAAACCTTATTGTTTTGTCTTTAGTAGAGTTTGATGTTATTTTGGGTATGGATTGGATTTCCATTTATCATGCTAATATTGACTACAGAGCTAAAGTGGTTTATTTTCAACAAGAATTTTAGTTTGTGTACAATAATAAACCCTTACTTTTGATAACATATCAGGAAGCTGAGAAACTAGTAAAATATGGAAATGAATGTTACCTTTTAAATATTGTTGAAAACAAAGGAACTATTCAGATTAACGATGTGACAGTGGTAAATAAGTATCTTTATGTTTTTTTTCTGATAATTTTCCTAGTATAATACTTGATCGGGAAGTTGAATTTACTGTTGACTTAGTTCCTGATGCTAAGCAAATTTCAAAACCCTCTTATCAAATAGCTCAAATTGAACTTTTAGAGTTAAAGAATCAATTGTAGGAGTTATTAGATAAAGGTTTCATTCGACCTAGCACATCACCATGAGGTGATACTGTCTTGTTTGTTAAAAATAAGGATGGTTCAATGAGACTTTGCATTGATTATAGAGTATTGAATAACATCACTATTAAGAATAAGTATCCTTTGCCTCATATCGATGATTTGTTTGATTAGCTCCAGGGAGCTCAGTATTTTTTGAAGATTGATTTGAGGTCGGGGTACCATCTGTTGAAATTAAAGGAAGTATAAATTTCGAAGACCATGTTTCGTACTAGATATGGCCATTATGAATTTTTAGTTATGCCTTTTGGTCTAACCAATACACCTGCTGTATTCATGGATCTTATGAATAGAATTTTCCGTGAGTTCTTGGACAAGTTTTTGGTTGTGTTCATTGATGATATTTTGGTTTATTCTAAAAGTAAACAGGAGCATGAAATTTATTTAAGGGTTTTCTTGAAAACCTTAAAAGAAAAGAAACTATATGGAAAATTCAGGAAGTGTGAGTTTTGGTTACAACAAATTTCATTCCTTGGTCACATTGTTTCAAAAAATGGCATAACTATTGATACTACTACAACAAAAGTTGTTGAAGAATGTACAAGACCCACAAATATAACTGAGATCCATAGTTTTCTTGGTTTTGTAGGTTATTACCAGAGGTTTGTTGAAATTTTTTCACGATTATCTAGCCTAATGACTAAGTTAACTCGAAAAGGTGTTAAGTTCATTTGGATAAAATAATGTGATGATTATTTTCAGAAATTGAAAAGAATGTTGGCGAATGCTCCAGTTTTGGCACTACCATATAGAGATGGTGAGTTTGTTATCTATAGTGATGCTTTGTTTAAAGGACTTGGCTGTGTCATCATTCATAATGATCAGGTAATTTCTTATGCTTCATGTCAGTTGAAACCTCATGAGTTAAATTACCCTACACATGATTTGGAATTAGCTACTGTTTTTTTTCTTTAAAAATTTGGAGGCATCATTTGTATGGAGTAAAATGTGAAATATAGACTGACCAAAAAAGTTTAAAGTATATATTTACTCAGAAAGAATTGAACATGAGACAGATGAGATGCTTGGAATTAATCAAGGATTATGATTGCATGATTCATTACCATTCAGGAAAGGAAAATAAAGTGGCTGATATTTTGAGTTGAGAGAGTAATGCTACATTAACCATGTTACGTTTGGAATAATATCCTTTGATTAAAGACTTGATGAACTTTGGAATAGAAGTTGTTGGTGCAGGAAATTCCTTTGTTTTATTTCAAGTGTCAGTGAAATCATCTCTATCAGACAGAATTAAGCAAGCATATAAGGAAGACAATGAGTTGTAGAAAAAGGTAGAGTTGGTTCATAAGGGTAATTTTCCTAATTTTAACATTGATAATGATTGTATTTTGAGATTTGGGAAGATATTATGTGTTCCTTGTGATTCACAGTTAAAGAATGAGTTGTTATGTGAAGCTCATAGTTCTCCATTTTCAGTTCATCCTGACAGTACTAAGATATACATAGATCTTCGAGAGTATTACTAGTGGGATGTAATGAAAAGAGATATTTATGAATTTACTATGAAGTGTTTGAATTTTCAGTAGGTTAAAGCAGAGCAGAAGTTACCGAAAGATATGCTTGAGTATTTACCAGTGCCAGAGTGGAAATGGGAAAATATATCCACGAACTTAATTGTGGGATTACCAAAGACATCTTGAGGTAACAATTCAATATAGGTTATTTTTGATCGATTGACTAAATCTTCTCATTTACTTACTATTCGAGATACTTTGTATTTAGATCAACTATATTGGTTGTATGTTAAAGAGATAGTCAGGTTACATGGAGTTCCCATCTCCATTGTATCTGATCGCGATCTTAGGTTCAATTCTAACTTTTAGAAAGGCCTTCAGAAGTCGTTGGGTACTGAATTAAATTTTAGTAAAACTTTTCATCCACAATCAAATGGGAAGTCAGAATGAACAATTCAGACATTGGAAGATATGTTACGTTCTTGTTCAATGGATTACTAGGGAAGTTGGGACCAAAATCTTTCTTTGGTAGAATTTTCTTATAATAACAATTTTCATTCCAGTATACATATGACTCTATTTGAGTCATTATATGGGAATCAGTGTCAAACTCCATCTTTTTGGGATGAATTAAGTGAAAGGAAGCTTATGGGACTAGAATTGGTAGAAGAGATGGTAGAGAAAGTTCAGTTGATTTAGAATCACATGAGAACATCTTAGAGCAGACAAAAAAGTTATGCAGATAACCATAGGAATGATCTTTCTTTTGAGGTAAGTGATCATGTATTTCTCAAAGTTTCTCTATGGAAAAGTGTGATGCGTTTTTTCAAGAAGGGAAAGCTGAGTCCGTGGTTCATTGGACCCTATGAAATCCTAGAGAAAGCTGGATCAGTTGCCTACATAGTGGATTTACCTCCAAGTTTATCCCAAGTACACAATGTTTTTCATATTTTAATGTTGAGAAAGTATATGCTGGATCCATCTCATATTTTGAGCCCAGAGGTAGTTTAGTTGGAAGAGAATCTCTCTTATGAGGAACAACCAGTTTAGATTCTTAACCGAAGAGAGAAAGTGTTGCAGAATAAGGTAATTCATCAGGTAAAGGTTTTGTGGAAAAACCATATGGTTGAAGAGGCAACGTGAGAATCTGAAAATGATATGAGGGATAAATACCCCCATTTATTTGATAAGTGAATAAAAATTGCGAGGATGCAATTTCCAAAAGGGGGGAAGGATGTAACATCCTAGGTAAATAAAGAATAATACATTTTAATATTTATTAATATTTGTGAATTAAATATAAATTTTACTTTAAAGGGGATGCTACGTTCGATGGTGTACTCGATACGCAACAACGAGTTTCTTTGAAATCTTACGTTGCACACAATGTGGAGTTACACTGAAAAATAAAATAATAAAATAATATTATTTTAAATGGTAGTTAACGCCTAGCCATTGTAATAGTGGGAATGAACAGAACTAACTAAAATATGATTATACATGCTTGTTAAATGTTTTTACATTTATCCAATAAATTTTAGAGGCTTAAATAAGAAAAAAAATCCAATTTTAAGCATAAATACTCTAATATTCTTTAAAGGGCCGATTTACCGCCTTTTGATGGAGAACCGTTTTTAAATCTAGTTTTTTCACTTTTATATATTCTATTTAACAAAATAAAATTTTTATTTAGAATCAGGAAATCAAAATTTACTTTGGATGAGATTTTGATATTTTTCTGATAATGTTCATTTTTTTAATGAATAGTGGAAAATACTGTATTTTAATTCAAAACTACCTTTTAATATAATATATTTACATGGTTAGATTATATTTTTAATTGGTTTTAAAGTATAATTAGATTATGTTTTTACCATTTAATTCAATTTTGGTCATTTTAAGTAATTTCACTTTGAAATTGGACATAAAAAAGTGTCAATCTTTTGATAGTTATTATTTCTTAAAAACACGCTCTTTGTTTTGACAACGAGAATTAATTTTAAATTAATTTCTGCCACTTCTATGTTTTGAATTTGGAAAAATGTATTCCATATTTGGAATCAGGAGGTCTAAATTATGTAAATAGGTAACTTTTTTTTTATACATTATGAATATTTATTTCAGTAAATATTTTATTTACCATGGTTAAAGGGTAAATCTGGTAAATAAGGGTAAAAAATATAATATTATAATAATAGTAAATTACCCTAAAATATGTCCTATTCCTATTTTTTGATACATGTCTAACCATGGACATCCTTGGGTGAATTTTTAGACCCCATGGAGCCACATGAGAGTGATAATGACACTATATTAATTAATTTTAAGTAAAGACAAAGATGACTTAAACATATATCTTTTAGTAAATCAATTTTTACATGGGGTTATATAAGTTATATCTATGACTATAAATATTCATTTGAAAGATAAAAATATTTCCTACATCATGATATCTTTTTTATAATTTTTATACAACAAATAAATAAAATTATTTGACACAATAATGATTTAGTGTTTACCTCATTAATGAATGATTTAAATAAATAAGATCATAAAAATTAAAACAATATCCAAAACCTATCCAATTCTTATTGGATGATTTTATTTCGAACATGATTCATATTATCTTAGACTTTAAAGAGTTTTGGACCTTTATAAACCGAAAATTATTATATAATAAAATAATATTTTCAAACTTTCTTAAAGAGCCCCTCCTCCCCCTTATAAAAAGCCATCAACTCTTACTCATTACTACCACATCTCAAGCCCGTTGGATCATCCAAAATCTACCTAAATAAGCTCCATAAATACCTCTCTTCCTATTATAATCCTTAACTTAGGCATAAGGAACTTCAAGAAATTCTTTTGGTTCAAACCAAAAGGAGTTACCCGATTTAAAGGTAACGTCTTCTCTTAAGTTTTTTTCTTTTATTTTACTTATACAACCCCCTAAAATCTATTTATTCATTTATTTTATAAAAAAACAGTATCCTAAATATACTAGGTTGTTTTTATGGGAAGTATTCTAACTAAACTTCCACACACCTCCATCTAATGGATACGAACATACTGTTTCTATGGACGGCGAACTACTGCCTCATGAAACAATGATTGTTCAAATATCTCCAACCACCTCTCATGATGACCATTATGATGGAACTATATATATATGTGATATATATTATATTTATATTGTCTCTTTAATTCTGTATTTTTCATTTATAACATACCTTTATGGTTTCCATAATGGGTAAAAGTGATAATTTCATTTGAGGAAGTGCGGACTACTGCCCCCTCAAAGTGATATGACTCGTTCATGAAATACGTGGGAAGTATAAAGGATGGAGTTAGGGGACCAGGTAAGTCCCCAAATGTTGCTAATGTAGCTATGGCAGCAAATGCTAATGGTTATACTGGATCAACTGCTGGATACACTGAGTCAACCAACTCCGTAAGGAGGAATGGAATGAACATGGTTCTACTGGTCCCGCTGGGCCAAATGTTATGTACTGTTATAAATACATATATATACTGGATATATATGATATATATGATATCTAAATCATGAATATCATTCTTGAGATAATGGAATTTTTACCACATGGAAAATTTATAATTATAACAAGTTCATTTTTAAATCAAGTTCCAAACATCGAAAAAATGTACGATATGAACTCAAATAATTAACTAATTGTTATATAAAGGTAATAAGTGATATAAAAGGAATAATAAACTTGAAAAAGATTCTAAAGCAAGTATAAATTAACTTAAGTTTATTATTCATGAAATTAAAGAACAAACGGGTCAAGTCAGACACGAGGTAAGGGATTTTGTCTCAATCTCTTTTCATTGAGGAATATTTTGATAATATATAACTTATTCTTTTATACAGTATATAGTAAAACCCTTTGACTTTTACTTTCATTCAAAGGGAATATTTTTTTATAGGAAGTGTTTTACTAAATTAAAAAATGAATTTTTTTAACATTTGTAGTGACAATGACCTCTCCACCATCATAATTGTTAGTTGGATTCCTCTATAAGACTTAATGTTTTTAAAATGAAAAAGAAACACCTTATTCTGTTTTTGGGTGTTTTGGTATTGGAAATGGTTTTTGAAATTTATTTATTATTTCAATATCTTGAAATGATTTATTTTGATTACAAATGAAATGTTATTAGTGAAATATTTATATTTTCAATATTTTATGTGTTAGGATTTTATAATGGTACTTGGACATTTGAAGGATGGTTACGTGATAAACCAAATGATGGGTGGTGCTGTGATAAACTAGGATGGGTGGTTACGTTATAACATCCAATTCATTGGGTATGGAAGTCGGCCGTATGGCTATTCCATTTAGTGATATGTGTGGAAGTCAACCATATGGTTATTCCATTTAAATATGTTTATGTCCCAAGTTACCTTTATATGTTATGTGTTATTTCTATGGGTTTTATGGTAATTTTTTGGTTATAAAAGGGTAAGCGATGATCTTTTATTTAGTGAAGAGTATTTACTACTTCATAAAGGTGAAAAGTATTAATTATGATAAAGTATTCATGGTTTACCTATTGTTTTGAAAAACTAATAGTTTTACTTCTTTGTGTATCCCTTACTGAGATTTTTATGCTCATCCCAAGTTTTTTTTGAAATGTTTTTCATAGGAATTAAATATGAATAGGGTCAAGTATGGGATCAAGGAAAATTCATGATATCTAAAATATGGAACTAGACATGACTCTTTTTTTAAGAGTTTTTATTTTATGAAAAAAGGATACTGAGTAGAAGTGTCTACATGTACTATTAAAATTGATATGTATATGTTATGGCCTAATTCTCTAAAGATATGAACCTGAAAAGATCATCGATGTAAATTATTCATTTAATTCAAGATTATGTAATGTTATAAGGGTGTGTCCTTATATATGGTGCTCATGCTCATGCTTAGATCTTGAATAAACCAAAATATCATCCATAAACACTACCCAAAAAATATCAAGATAATGATGTAATATATAATTCATCAAATCCATAAAAACTGTAGGAACATTAGTCATACCAAGCAGCATCAAAAGATATTCTTAATGGCCATACCTGCTCCTGAAAGTTGTCTTTAGTATATCTGACTCCCAAACTCTGAGCCGATGATAACATGACCAAAGATCAATATTTTAAAACCACTTTTCCTCCTTTAACTGATAAAAAAATCACCCACATGAGGCAAAGGATATTTTTTTATTAACTATTACCTAGTTTAATTTTGGATAGTCTATGAAAAATTGGAGTGAACCATCTACCTTATTGGAAAAGAGCACTATATCTTCCCAAGGAGAAACACTAGGGGTGAACACGACCCTTTTTCATTAGGTTTTCCAACTTAATCATGATCTCTTTCAACTCTACTACTACCACATGATAAGAAGGTATTGAAATCGACTATGTACATGGAACCAGGTCAATCATTAAATCCACCTATATCTTTGGAATTATCCCAAATAAACCTTTTTGAAAAAAAATTAAAATCATGAAAAATAATTGGAATATCAACAATATAAGAAAAATCACCAAGATTAACTGCAATGGCAGAAAAAAACTCCTAGAGCTCTGGGCGGGAAGGTCCTGCATGACCATACCTAAAATCACACTTTCCCTGAAACACCTATGAGCTATGATCAACCATAAGAAATGAATATGGTAATAATAAACCTCAAAATGATGAGAAAAAAATCTAATCCACCCCAATTATTATTTCAAACAAATCTAGATCAAGAACAAGAAAATCTGAGACTAACTCTACACCATCTAATGAGAGCGCGCAGGGACACCAAAGCCCCTACTCATTCCTCTTCCCAAGAGGTGTAACTAACTCCATAAAAAAGTATATGAGATCTGTTATAAGGTTAATCATATAAAAAAAATGACCAGATATAAATGAGTGAGAAGCACTAGTATCAAATAAATTAATTTCTATTGATAATGTAATAAAGATGATACCTCTCACTATCATTGGACCCATATCTACTTCCATTGGAAAATCATTTGCTGCGTAATGGTGATTCACTCCCAAGGACTATGGTTGGAGCCCTGTATTATTAGAACCATGTAACTACGTCATAATATCCTTTGGATCTAATGATCCCTACTATATCGAGGAGTAGACATAGCCTGAAAAAAATGCTACAGATGACTATAACTCCCACAACTGTTTCACATATTTGTAGGTTAAGGACAAGAACTTTGTTTGTTTATGAACTTTACACACCAATATCAAGTTAGAGACACACCACTAGATGAAACTATATAGATGTTACGAAGAGGCCTGCTGCTGAGAACCACCTCCACCACTCTATGATGATCCTACAACTTTCTCTTTTTCCTTGGCACACCACTAAAGCTACCACTAGGTGGAAGATAAGGGGCATGATATCCAACCTTTCCTTCTATATTCATTTATTTCATCATATCCCTATCCATTGTCTCTACATAGATCAAAAGATTCAACATAAATATCTATAATATGATATCCAGTTGCAAACCCTGTAGATACTTATGATCTTTCAGTTGGTCATTCTTGAAAACCTCTGGTAAAAAACAAACCAGCTCCCCAAACCAATTAGTGTACACAAACACAGATTTCTCTCCCTACTACAAAGAGAGGAACACTAGAACCTTCTCCATAATCAGTGACTCTGGAAAAAACTACTAGAATAATTGAGTCTTAAAACCCTTTCTTTCCAATCCCACATACCTATCCCCCTATAACATGGAATCCCACCAATGATTTATAGGACCCTTAAGTATGAACGCTACACACTTTACCTTGATATTCTTAGGTGTATCCATAAATTCAAATATTTGATCAATCATATAAAGCCAATAATCCACCTATTTAGGTTCATTTTTACATTTAAAGGATGGTGGATTCTCACGCTAGAACTCCCATAATCGATCTCTATCTCCTATAGATCATAAAAGTACATCAACAACTACGTTCTGAGCTTGTGGTACATTTTGATCGACAATACAAAATTCCCGCATGATAGCCTTGATAAAGTTCTGATCCATAAGAGGATTACCTTGAGGATAATTAGCTACACCCACCCAAGGAACTCACATAACATGTCTCAGAGGCATACTGCTACACACCGAAATAGAAGAAATGACCAGACAATAGAATAATCTCATCTCAAATTTGAAAACCCATAAGTAAAAACCAATATTTTCCATAACTCAAAATAGGAGACACACATCCCAACATCCCATGGAAACTTGAGACTCATCATAGCAACATATGTCTAGGTACTCACCACAATATACCTCTAAATTCATGAAAATCCTATCTCCTATATACCAAAAATTCCAAGATAAGGAATTTTGAAGACAAACCACCTTTGATGCCAAACTATAACAAACCCAACCTAGATACTCACTCAAACTGGTACCTAACCTGAGACATCACATATCCGAAGGGTGTTCCTGATCCCCATAGTCTAGAGTCTAGCACTCGGGAAAACCACAACAAACAAAGGGAAAAATTTATCCCAACCTAAAGTAGAAAAAATGACATATATACACATGTACGAAAAAAGCAGTGAAAGAAAACATGAATATATATATATTTCATAATAGAAAACAAACAATAAAAACTATACAAATGAAAATAGTGACATGATATCTAAGAGATAGGACCAACAACAAAGGAAAAAAAACTATAACAACCAATACAACAGTCTCCATGTGATAGCATGGGAAAACCAGCACCATCTCACTATCCAGCTACCCAAAACCCAGCTGATAGAAAACCTCACTGCCTCACTGCAGCATCTTGCCTTTACCTACATCAAAAGACACAATTAGGTTTATGCACCACCAAAGGGGTACACATGGTTTGAGATAATAGGATTAGTGGGGGTATCATCCATATGTTCTATATCAAGTCTCTAAATAATAATCCAATCATGATAAACTTTAAAGAAAACAAGGAATGATATAGTTTAACAATTTTTATATCAAAAGCATGGAAAAAAATTTAATTTCCCCCTTTTCCACATTTCCAAATAAATCAGATAAATTTGTTTCAAATCATTTCATATCCATATATATATATATCAGAGTAGATATATCATATCGAAACAAATCATGTACCACATATCATATCAAATCATTGGTAGTACAACTCAAAACATTACAAGACAAAACAAAATCATCGGTAACATCACACCAAGGATCACACTAGGCCATGATAACTTGGACACTCACACCTAACATAGATAATAACATATGCATCAATCCAATAAACATATGCATCGAGTCTAGATATTTGAGGAATACCCCAACAAGTGAACCCCCCAATAGGTCTAACAAGTCCCTAGAACAATGGACCTAGGGGGAAGAGGAAAGCCCCATGAGAAAACCCCCCATCAGTGAACAAGACCTATTACTATACCTTCCACTTAAGTACCCAAGGCCTACCACATTCTCTATTTTCCAAACCATTTCATCAAACCATTTCATTATTTCATTATTTGAAAACCTTTTTAGAAAAACCATTTCACAATGCTTTGAAAAATACTTTCCATTTACCAAAACCATGGGAAAGGCTTATTTTATAAAAACCTAGTTCCACACAAAAAAAATCAGTCATATCATTCCATTACATTTGATAATTTTTTTTATCAAAAATAAGAGCAATGTAGTTTACCAACACAGGCTAGAGACGGAACCACCAACCTTAAAACTTGGGTTGTACCCACCCATAATGAAATACACTATAAGGAAGAAACCAAAAACATCATAGGAGGCCATAGAACCAATACAAAAATATTATAATTGTTTCAATTAAATATAAGGGCCAGGGGAGAATAGGAAACACACATACCTCAAGGAATCATACCTGTCACACCACAACCAACAAAGGAAACATCCCTTATAACAAGATCACACAACAGATCTAGGAAACAAACAAGAGAAACATCACCACAGATCCACAAATTCAATAGTGCAATGGAATAGTGCTACCGTGATCAAATTAAATGAATAATTAGAAAGGATTACCCACCTGTAGAGATTCAACCCAACTGCAGAGGTGATCAATTACCAAATGAATCAATCTGAATCGAACCAAGGCTCCCAAAATCACTAAATAAGAGACCTAGGTTGAGATAGAAGTAGATACATGTCAAATGAAAAAACATATCACTAAAAAAGTTCCATAAAATCCTTTATTGTGATATTTAAATGGTGTGTAATCCCTTTACACATTGTGTAATCCTTGAGGATTACATACTCCAAAAAACCCATCACCTTTTTATTAAAAACCGATCTTTTAAAATTACACAGTGTGTAACCCTTACATGATGTGTAATCATTCACGTTGTGTACACAGATCATGACATGAGCCTGGATACTATTACACATCATGCACTCATATTACACGATCCGTAAATTCCCTTCATATAGTGAAAACTATATATTCTTACACAAAATCCCAAAACACCTTGGGCTTTCTACAAACTCAGGGAGAACCCCACAAAGCCATTAACACATTTATACTCAGACTACATTAATTCAAACAAACATACATCCCATAACTTTAGATCATTTTTTCTCATCGAATGTTCTCCATCCCCGGGAGTCCAAAGAAGCACCCAATCAAAGAGGAAAACTAGAAAAGAGGAGAAAAATACATGAAAGTGGGTGGAATGATGTTATAGATAAAGACAACCTCCTAACTGGCCGTAACTTCCAAGAATGGTATAGATGCATTCAGGTTGTTTTGATCCATGAATGTAAATCATATGTTATAGAATCCTCATTTACTGATCTTCCTGCTAAGGAAGCGAGTGATGAAGAGTTCCTAGTATATGAGAAATATATGAACAACATGGCCAATGTTCAATGTTTGATGATTTTGTCTATGTATAGAAAACTCATGAAGTTTCATGAAAACATGGATGTGTATAGAATGATTTAGCACCTCCATGGTCTTTACAATGAGAGAGCTAGACAGGAACAATTTGATATTTTCAGGGTACTCTTTTAGAGAAAGATTGGAGAGGGTTCCCAAGAAGGGTATCACAGAGTCAAGCTCATTGGATACATTGAGCAGTTAGAGGTTCTAGGGTTTAAACTCCCCAAAGATCTAGGCACCGATCTCATTCTGGCATCACTCCCTCAGAGCTTCTGACTACAAAAAATGACCCTATTAGAAGGCTTTATTTAGAGGGGGTTATGCACAACCCCCTCTAAATTCATTTTCAGTATAAATTAGATGGGATTATGAACAAACCCTTATAATAAATGAATTTATAGGGGGTTCACAACACCCTCTAAAATATTTATCATTATTTTTTTATTATTTGGTTGGATTTTAGAGGCGGTCATGCCAAAAATGCTGCTAATTTAATAATTATTGGTTCTATATATTCAGTTAGAGGCCCTATATATATATTTGAAGATCATATATATATATATATATTATTTGATTGTATTTTTTAGGTGCTATATATATATTATGGAATTTATTTTTTAATAAAATAGAGGGGGTTGTGAACCCTCTCCAATTTAAGATATTAGAGGGAATTGTGAACCCCTCTAATTTAAGAGATTAGAGGGGTTGTGAATCCCCACTATTTTCTTAAAAAAATCATATAAAATCATATATATATATATATATATATATATATATATATAAAATTAAAACATAATATATGAATTTACTTAAATATATTATAACATAATATATAAATATATTTATATAAATAATTTATTTGATTATATTTAATCATATTTATATGTATACATAAATATAATTGCATAATGTGTATACATTGATATATATTTATTTGTATAAAATTTTATTTTATATAATTTTAATTATAATATAAAAGCATAAATATATTATATAAATATATAACTAAATATAATTTATTTAAAAAACCATATATTTTTTTAGTTTTTATTATAATAATAATAACAATAGATTATAAAGATATATACTTACACACACATGCATATAATCAGAGGGGGTTTTGAACTCCCTATAATTTAAGAAATTAGAGGTGGTTTATAACTGCCGCTAATTTTTAAGAATAAAGGGGGTTTTAACACCCTATAATATTTTTTATTCCTTTTAAAATATATCAAATTATAGAATGCGTGTGTATGTGTCTTATAAAGACATTATATAAATGTATTTAAATACATTACAAACATATTGTATAAATTCATTATATAAATACATTAAATAAATACAAATATATATAAAAAACATAAATGTAAGTATATAAAAATAATTAAATAAATAAATATTATATTATATTACATATATATTATATATAAGATATTATTAAATATATAAATACATTATATATACATAAATAAATATTTAAAAATAAATAAATTTATATTAATATACAAATAAGTATTTAGATTGATATATTAAATATATATGTGTATACATGAAATAACTATATATATATAAATATTCATAATTTTTTATCTATATATAAATATTATATTATATATTATATATTATATATATATAATATAAATATTATATATATATATAATATTTGTATACATATAAATGTATTTATAAAATATATAATATATTGTATTTATATAAATATGTAATATATATATTAATATTTTTTAATTGTTTATGTATGAATAATATATATATATATATATATATTTGTATAATATATTTGAGTAATATATAAATATATAAATATGTAAAATATATGTGTATGCAAATAATTATAAATATTTCAAATAAATATATAAATACACATATGTGTTTGTGTGTGTGTTTGATAGAAATGTATTTATAAATACATACATAATCTTATTTAAATATATGCAAATATATAATTTATAGAGGTGTGTATAAAATATATATATACATATATATTACACACATATATATTTATATTTATATGAATATACATATATGTATTTAAATATATGAATTAGTATAACTGTAAACATATGATTTATATAAATGTATATATAGGTTATATATTTAATGTATTTAGGGGTGGTTTCTCTTAACTACCCCTAATTGATGCCATTTTAGGGTTGACTTCTCTTAACCACCCCTAATGTTTTTTCTTTCTTTTTATCCCATACCCCCATCCACTCCTGTCCGATTCATTCCCTCCCCTCCTGTACCCCCAAGTTTTTTTGTGTCGTCGTCCAGTTCTTTCCCGCTCTCCTGACCCCCAAGTTTTTTATGTGTTTGTCATCCGATTCCTTTCACCCTACTATACCCCATTTTTTAGGTTTCAGTTCCTCTTGTCTCATCCCACGGTGTCCCATGTGTGTCCGTCTGCACCTCAACTCCTGTACGTATAGTGTATCAAAGTGGGGCCCACATTCTTTGTTAAGAAAAACTGTCTCTAAAATGGTCATCAATTAGGGGTGGTTAAAACATCCATAAAACTACATCCAATTGAGAGTCTTAGGGACAATTTTAACCACACCTAATTGATGACCATTTTTGGGGTGGTTTCTCTTAGCTTCCCCAAATGTTTTTTTCTTATTTTTTAATCCCATTCCAACCGCCTCTAATTAAGAGGTTTCTGGAAAATTTTGGGCGACATTAGAGGGGTTTTAAACCCCCTATAAAATAACCACCTCTAAATTCTCAATAATTTACCGAGGGATACTAAAAACTACCGCTAACAATATAGGGAGACCACATTAGTGGAGATTCCTCATAAACACCGTTAATGTGTTTAAAGGGGGTTATAATCCCCTCTAAACTAAAAAACCCCCTTTCCAATATGGTTATTTTTTTTTGTAGTGTCTCTATATTTGTTGTTAATTTTAACATGAACAACATTGATAAGTATCTTCTAGATCTTCGTACTCTTCTTTTCCAAGTAGATAAGGATACAAAACATGAAAAACCTTTTGTCATTATGTTGAACAAACAAAAAGTGAAAGTGAAGATATTGAAGCCCAAAGCTTCTTCACACCATTCCAAGAAGAGGAATATCAAGGGGTAATCAAGGGTAAAAAATTCTATTTGTTTCATATGTGTAAATAAGGGACACTAGAAGAAAAAATACACCTAGGTAAAGAAGCAAGAGGAAGATTCAAGTGTGTTTTTTAACGAGTGAAATTTATTTGTTCTTAAAAATTGGGTATTAGATACAAATTTTGGCTCTCACATATGTATTCAAATACAAAAAACAAGTAGATTTAGAATGATTAACTGAGGGGAGGTAGATATACGAGCATCCAAAAGATATAAATTTATTGTTGTATCCATCAGGGACTACCACTTCACATTTCCAACCAGAATGATCTTGGTTTTGAAAGGTTATTATGTTTCATCTATTACCAAAAACATTATTTCTATATTCAGACTTGATACAGATTTATTTATTTTAAAATTTGGGAATAATTTTTTATTCTTTTATAAATATAGCATTTTTATGGTAAGATACATTTAAATAATGGTCTTTATGTGTCAGATTACATAAACCAAGTAATGGAAATCAATAACAAAGTTACTTCACATGAATCATACCACACCCAAATTTGGCATCACCAGCTAGGTCATGTAAAGGAAAAACACTTGAAAAAATTATATAAAGATTGATATTTATATTATTTTGAACTAAAACCATTTGGTGTATGTCATGCATGTTTATAAGGAAAAATGACCAAATACCCATTTAGTGGGAAAGGTGAAAGGGCCAAATATATTCGAAAGTTAGTTCATACAGTCATGTGCAAACTATTTCCTATTGAATCAAGGGGTGGCTACTCATACTTCATAATTTTTACTAGTGATTTTCATAGATATGGATATGTATACTTAATGAGGTATAAGTCATATTCCATTGACAAATTTTAGCAATACAAGCATGAATTTGTAAACCAGATTGGTAAGAAGATTAAGAAACTATGCTCTGACTGTGGTAGAAGATATCTTAACCAATACTTTATTGATTACTTACCAGAGTTTGTGATCCTATCTCAATGCACTCCTCGTTACGTCTCTTAGTGGAATAGTGTAATTAAAAGGAGGAACCACACCTTTTTGGACATGGTGATATCAATGATGATTCATGCGACTCTTCTAATATCATTTTAGGGATACATATTAAAAAAAGAAACAAATATACTAAACTAAGTACCAACTAAATCGATAAATGGTATTTCATATGTATATTAGAGTGGAAGAAAAACCATATTATCAAATTTACATGTTTGGGGAAGTGAAGTGTTTGTTAAGGCATCTTCAGGTAACAAATTTACACCTCGAGGCACAAAGTATACCTTTATAAGATACCCCCAGGAAAAGGGGATATTATCTATATTACCCATCATACAAAAATGTTATAGCTTAAAGACATTCCATATTACTTTAGTGGGAGAAAATATATAAAAGAGATATTCGGAGCGAGATATAATTTGATGAAGTTGAGGTTCAAGGAACACAATATTTGGTATAATAATAGTTTTCACAAATCCCCATAGAATAAGAAACTGTTCTGGAGACACAAGTACCATGTAGGAGTACAAGATAGGTTAGAGAACCAGAACGTTATGGTTTTCTAGTCACCAAGGATAGATACTCATTATTAGTTGATAATAATGACCCTCTAACCTACAAGGAAGAAGTAAGTGGTATAGATACTTCAAATTGTAAATAGGTCATGAATTATGAAATGGATTGCTTGTACCAAAACCAAGTTTGGATTTTGGTAGATCCTACAGTAGATGTAAATATTGTTGGTTTCAAATGGGTGTTCAAGAAAAAACTTGAAATGAAAGGACAAGTCAATACCTATAAAGTGTGAATGGTTGTAGAAGGGTTTAAAAAAATTCAAGGCATTGACTACCATGAAACATTTTCACCAGTTTCAATGTTGAAATCCATTAAAATTCTACTTTACATTATGACCTTACATGATTATGATATTTAGAGAATGGATGTCAAAATAGATTTCTTTAATAGGAACCTTCAGGAAGATGTTTATATGACATAAACCTAGGGGTTTGTGACCCCAAAGGTTGAAAACAAGCTATACAAGTTGAAAAAAAATCCATTTATGGATTAAAGTAAGTATCTAGGTCATGAAATATTAATTTTGATGATTCTATAATGGAATTTGGTTTTATAAAGAATGAATAATAGCCTTGTGTCTATAAACAGTTTAGTAGGAGTACAATTGTTTTCTTAATAGTATATTTTTATGACATATTGCTCATAGAAAATGAAATACCTATCTTATAATTTGTTAAGATGTGGTTAAATAAATTCTTCTCTATGAAGGAATTATGCGAGAAAACATATATTCTTGGGATCAAGATCCATCATGATAGATCCAAGAGACTGCTTGACCTAAGTCAAGGTACATACATTGATAAGATACTGAAGAAATTCATTATGGAATAATCCAAGAGGGAATTGTTTCCAGTGTCACATGGTATTCATATTTCCAGGAAAATGTGTCCTTAGACACATGAGGAAAGAAACAGAATGGAAAGGATTCCCTATGAATTAGCGATTAGGTCAGTCATGTATGATATGATATGTACTAGGATAGATGTTTCCTATGCATTGAGTGTGGTCAACAGATATCACAATGATCCAGGTGACCTCCATTGGATGGTATTCAATACTTTCCTTAAGTATCTGAGGTGTACTAAGGATATGTTTCTGGTTTATAGAGGATATGAGGAACTAGTCATCATAGGATATGTAGATGTTAGTTTACAAACTTATCAAGATGACATGATGTTACAAATAGGATATATATTCACTTTGAATGAAGGTGCTATGAGCTAGAAGAGCTCAAAAAAGGCTATGATCATAGATTCTACAGCAAAGTACGAGTATATTGCGACTTTTGAGGCTTATAAGGAAGCAGTATGGATGCAAATTTTTTTCCAAGATCTTGAACGTACCTAGTAGTAAATATCCTATCACACTCTATAGTGATAATATTGTAGTGGTGGATCTCGCAAAACAGCCAAGGTCACATCAGTAGGAAAATCACATACTTTAGAAGTATCATATCTTGAGAGATTTTTCTTAGAAATGTGAGGTTGTAGTGATCATTATTTACATGTATTACAACATGGAGGACCCCTTGAAAAAAATACTTGACTAAGTAGAAACATGATTATACTATGAGTTTTAGCAGAATCAAAGTTGTAGGAAGTTGTATCTAGTCAAAGTTGGACTTTGTTGGAGTTGGTTTCTTAGGTCCAACTTGTTTTACTTAGTTACATGTATATTCGATATATTGAATATTAATTAAACATATTTTTTCATATTTTTCATTATTATACATGGATTTAATGTAATAATGTTCTAGAGTATTTTTCATATCGATAAGGTCATAGAAGTTCCCCACTATGATGAGAACCTTGAACTGCTATGTCAATATTCTCAATATAGTTCTGTGGTTGGATAATGTACTATGATGGGACACATAGTATCCATAATATTAGGTGAAATTACTCATACGATGATGAGGCTTCTTCTCATGAAGTTCACATTTGGTAATCTCTAAGATAGGAGATTATGAGAACAGACCCACCAGTAGGAATTCTGCATGTTTTAGTGTTATTGGATATTCCTATCTTCGAGCATGTGTAATGGTCCTTAGACTTTAATATTATCATTGGTGCATGTAATGACTCAAACACTTATATTTACTGACAAAAACCATCACATCATATGTTGGATGGATTTTGGGTATGTTGGGTGCATTATGATTGAAATTTCATTAATGAATAAGTTGAGGATGGATTTGTCCTTTCCATATTTATGAAAATTGATATATCAAACTTTTTATTAGAATAGAACCATCACCCTAAATTCCATGACCTTTGTGTAAGGACATGTTTATTTTATATATTCAAAGAAATACGTACCAAGCGTATATGTTGATGAGACCGTTGTGAAACCTTCTTGATGAAATATTGTGACAAAGGGATTATATTACACATTGAGTGTTCATATGTGTTTTTCATCATTTCGATATTAAGTTATTTCTCTTGGGTTTCTTGACCCATTGATAGATATTAATCTTGAAATTTAGGAAATCTTGCCTAATGCTAATGAGAAAGAACCCTAAAGCATCACACACTAAGTGTTTCCATTGATCTTTATTAAATTCTATTTAAATTTATTTAATGGAATGAATATTATTCTTAAGACCAAGGAATAATTTTATTAAAGTTATATTTATCTCATTAATTAAATAAATATTTATTAATCGACATTTGAATAGAAATATGTTAATTTATTTTATTGATTATTTAATAAATATTTATTCATCGGTATGTAAATGAAATATTTATTTATAAATTAAATATTTATTTGGGTATTCAATAAATAAAGAGGAGTTTTAATGGATCAAGACTGCATTTGATGATAAAATAATTATTTACAAGCTGGTAAATATTATTTATCAATTTACGCAAGTTGGTGCGCACCACATAATAATAATAATAATAATAATAATAATAATAATATGTGGAATGGGGTTTATTAAAGGTTATTATATTATTTAATTCCCAAAATTCAATGAAATAATTATTTTAACATAAATCCTAACTCTAAAAATAGGCGGTTGTGTCTATTGTGTAGTGCATCCAAAATATTGATTGGTGTGCAATAAAAAAAGAGAGAATTATTGCGCACAATGAATTCTCTCTCAACTCCTCCTTCTCTCTCCCTCTCAAGAATGAGAAACACAAGAGATATTTCTTTAATTCTAAAGAACGAGTGATTAAAAATAAACAATTCAAGAAATTTGATTCACCACACTAGCACCTGAAGATCGAGTGACATTGCTTGGAGATCATAGGAGTATGTGTGGATCAACACTAGAGGGATTCTATACTTGGATCCTCACTGTGCAATGAAGGCAATCCAAAAGGGTATTTTCTAATGATCAACATTCATAAATGAAGAAAGGTACTAATACTAGGTATTAATTTATATAGATATTAAATAAATCAATTATAAATTTCATGTGCAAGATACTTGAACATGGTTTCAGGAATTGAAATATTAAAAGAAATTTTAATATATTTCCCACCACTGCACACTTTTGATACACCTAAAACAAACAGTTTCTTGGGGATAACTGGTTATTATAGGTGCTTTATACAAGACTTTTCATTCCTAGAGACAACTCTTATGGGCTTGACTAAGAAGGGTGTGAAATTATTATGGTCATAAGCCTATGAGATAACCTTTCAAGAGCTGAAATAGAGATTGACTTCAACATTGGTCCTGGTTCTTATAGAGCTGAACAAAATCTATACAATCTATTTTGATGCATCAGGTATTGGGCTAGGACTATTTATGATGCAGGATGATTGATTTTTTGTGTATGGGTCTCATTAGCTGAGGCCACATGATAAGAATTACATGACACGTGATCTCAAGTTGGGAACCATTTCTCACGCATTACATTTTTGGAGACATTACCTAATGGGAGAGAATTTTGTGATGTTTACAGACCACAAAAGTCTTAGGTATATTTTCAAAAAGTGTGACTTGAACCTTAGGAAGAGAATATGGTTTGAATACCATTGGTCCTTAGATTTTTATCTTGCCTATACGCCTAGAAAAGTCAATGCTGTAGTTGATACTCTGATCCAGAAGACTCATACACATGCATTTCAAGAGGCCAGTGATGAGTGGCAGTTTATGGCCCTATTTTATGAGATGCACTTGGAGGTTTAGGATTGTCCTAGGAAGTCTGTACTTACACCATTATCGATGACCTATTCACTTCTGTAGAGGGTTAATATGATATAATTATCAGATCCTGGGGGTTTAGTTCTAAGGGAGAGTGTTTTAGGTGAGAATCCACCACCAGGATGGATCATTGACGAGGATGAGGTCTTATGCATCCATGGACACATCTAGGTTCCTATAGAAATCCATGAGGAGTTTATGCAAGATTATCATGATTCTACTTTGGTAGAACATCCCGACAATAAAAAGATGTATCATGATCCACATCACCAGTATTGGTGTCCTGGTATGAAAAGGGAGATAACTGTTTTTTTTATTCAGTGTTCCTCCTATCAGCAGGTGAATGAAGAAAACTAGAAATTAGCAGGGATTGGGAAACTATTTCTTATTCTTGAGTGGAAATGGGATGATGTCATTATGGATTTTGTGACTTTCTTATCGAGATCCCCTTGAGACAATGATGTAGTATGGGTGATCATCAGCTGGCTCACAAAAGTTTCTCACTTATTACCTATCAGAGAGACCTTATTAGTGGATAATATTGGGATACATTATGTCAATGATATTATATTCCTACAATAGGTCCCTCACCCTATTGTTTTAGATAGTGTCTCTTGTCTAACATCAAGGTTCTGGCAGGGGTTATAGAGTGATTTGGGTATGCAAGTACTTTTGTGCACAACCTTTCACCCGAAGACCGACAACCAATCATAATGGATGATATAGGTACTAGAGGAAATTCTTTGAGAATACACCCTTAATTTTAGAGGATATTAGGAGAAACATATACCTCTTGTTTAGTTCTCCTATAATAGTATCTTTTAGGATACAATATAGATGACTCTTTATGAGGCTTTATCTGGTAGGCCATGCCATTCACCTTTGTGATGGTTAGAGTCAGGTGAGGTAGCCTTAATTGGAATTAATATTATTTAAAAGACTTTAGAATAGGTTCAATTGATTAGAAAATGAATGGATAAATCTCATTATAGGCACAACTCATAAACCAATCATCATCATCGACCACTAGAGTTTGAGGTTGGGGATCGAGCGTTCTAACATGTTTCGACTAGACTAGGGCATCAATAGTTTAAATGGAAAGGGAAGCCTTAAAATTAGTTCATTGGACCTTTTGAGGCTGTGGAGAGAGTTGTTCTGGTAGAATATTAGTTTCAGTTACCTCAGAGGTACCATACTATTCACGATGTCTCCCATGTTTAACATCTTCTCTAGTATTATTCAGATCCATCTCATATCTTTCATCATGATGAGGTTGAGTAGGAGGTAGATGCATACTTTTAGGATCATCCTATCTATATTTTGGATTGAATCAAGAAGGCTCTATGTGTAAGATAAATTCCTTTAGTATGGGTACTATAGAATCACGGTTGAGTATAAGGTGAGACCTGGGAGCAAGAGGCTGATGTACATGCTCAGTAGCCAAAGTTATTCTCATATGATGTTTTACCACCCTTAGAAGGGTAACTCATTGAAAGTTTTATTTAAGGGGGGAATACTATAAGAACCAAACTTTTCTTTGAGGTATAAAGCCTTTTAATTTCAGTTTGTTATCTTAATTTTTTCTTAATTGTAATGCCTAATGAGGTTATGGAGGAAACGAGGATGTCTAGGGCTTGTTAGGATCTTAGAACCCCAAATTTTAGAAGAAACAACTAGGACACCCGGTTAGTATAAATCATGCATACTAGTCCCCATGGTTAGAGAAAACCATGAGGTGCCTTTCCGGGCATAGAAGAGGGATGCACAGTTTGACTCAAACTGTGTGATGGAGGCTTGGGATGTGTGGGGATGAGATAGTGGGTTTGAACAAGATGAACATGGTTTGTTTAACTGTGAACTATATTCCATATGAGGTGTGATCCCTAGACATTGGGGCATGCATGGTTAGTGCACAGTTTGACCAATCATGCAGCCAAGCTGCGCGACCTTTAATTTTGGGGTGAAATGAAATTTTTCCCTCCTTTGTTTTAAAGGGATAACCCCCTTATTCTTTCTTAACTTTCAACAAAAATTAGCTCCTCATTCTCCCATGGAAGCTCCCCTCAAGCCTAACCTAGGATTTGAAGCCATTACTCTATCCGAACTTTGATTAAAGATCCATCTATTGTGTTGCATCACCACCAGTAAGCTCTCCAATCCTTTATATCCTTTTTTAATTTGTCTTCCTCTCGATGAAGTTATTTTGGTGTGATCTCTTATGCCCTATTTTAAAGGTGTTTGTCTGTTCATCCATTTTATTTCGATATTGACCAAACCAAAGTCTGATAAAAGATGAGTGTTCTACTATAGGCTTAATGTAGGTTGTTTATAACTTTTTCATAAGGTTTTGTTATCTATATGACTAATGCCTTTGTGCCGCACACTAGACCTTCGTGTCATTGCTTATAAATTAAATGAAAATCCTTAAATTATTTTTTTCTTATAACATGGTTCACCCTTGTAGCACCTAATCTAGGTTGGAGGTTCTAAACCTCAACCTGAGCCACCCATGTGGTGTGTTCCTTTATCTTCCCTATGTTAAACCACCCCATTGGGTGTGGGAGCTCACCACCCTTAAAGTGGGAGCCTCTATGAATTTAATAAGATAGTTGGAGAGGATCATGCCTCCTTTGACATGTTATTAAATTCTATTAAAGTTATTAAATAAGAATCACTACTACAAAAATAGACCTTTAACAGAGCTAAAAAAGCGTAGATAAACGGTACCCTTTATCAATGCTTTTTTAGCACCTATAAAGGGTATCTTTTATTAGTGCTTTTATATAGCACTCATAAAAGGTACCCTTTATCAGTGCTTTATTTTTAACACTAATAAAGGGTAGATTTTATAAGCATTTTCTTAGAACTAATAAAGGTCCAGAATAAAATGAAATAATTAAAAAAAATATTAACAATTTTTTTAATTAAATAATTATTGATAAAAATTAATAAATTGAATATACATATATATAAATTATAAAAATAAACAAATAGTATATATTAAATCTGTAGATATCTAAAATGAATAAAACGAAATAAACAATTAAAAAATTAAAAAAAGTAAATTAAGAAAAATATTAAACATTTTATTAATTAAATAATTATTGATAAAAATGAATAAATTTAATATACATATATATAGATTATAAATATTAATAAAAATTATATATTAAATATAGATATATAGAATGAATAAATTTTAATAATTAAACAAAAAAATTTAAAAAAAATTAAATTTAATGATTAAACAAATAAATTTAAAATAAATAAATTACAAAATTATTTAAAAAAATTATTAATGAAACAATTATTAATAAAAATGAATAAGTATAATATATATATATTAATTAAAAATATTAATGAATAATATATATGGAATATAAATATATAGAAAATGAATAAAATGTAATAATTAAAAACATATTAATGTCTTTTTTAATGTTGTTTGTTTTTTCAATTTAACACATATCAAATGTTTTTTATATTTATTTTACATACACATACATAATTAATGCATTTTTATATACAATACACACACACACACAAATATTTACACAATTAATGAAATCTTATATAGAAACATACACCTAATATTTATGTAATTTATTCAAATTTTAGTATATTTTAGAATTTCATTATAACATGATACATTTAATTATTCAATTTTACTCATTTTTAAGATGCATGTATTTAAGATTATATATTCATTAATAATATAAAAAATATATTTATAAATAAACATATTTATAAATGTATATTTACAATATTTATAAATTTATAAATTTATAATTATTATAAATAAATAAATATTATGTTTTAAAAAAGTATTTATATAATTATAAATAAATAATTATATATATTTAAATAATTATAAAATTATAAAAAATTTATTTAAATAATGAATATACTATATTTATATTTATATTTATATTTATAATATATATGTATATATAAGTTGAGGTCGAATGCTCAGTTTATTAGGGGAAAGGGGATACATTACAAAGAAAAGCAGACGACATACAATGTAGGGATGTACTTGGTGAGACTCAAACTCAAGACCTTGTTGAGACCCACAGGGGCAGCTACCATTGAGCTGCACCTTGGGGGATATTTCTATATATATAATTATATTAATATATAAATATATAAATATTATTTTTTTTAAAAATTATTATTAATATATTTATAAATATGTAATTATATATTTAAATAATTATAAAATTATAATAAGTATATTTAAATAATGAATATATTTATTAAATAAATATATATAATGAATATATTTAATATATATATATATATATTATATATAATTATATAAATATATATAATGATATAAATATATTTATAATTATAAATAATTAATTATAAATATATTTATAAATGTATATTTACTATATTTATAAAATTATATATTTATAATTATAAATAAAAAATATAATTTTTTTTAAAAAAGTATTAATGTAATTATAAATAAATAATTATATATTTAAATAATTATAAAATTATAATAAACAAATATATAATTATATAAATATTTTTAATTTTTTATTTATAATTATAATTAGAAATCCTTTATCAGAACTAAAACTTTAGTGCTGATAAAGATGTATCTTATCACTTCTTTTTTAGTGCTGATAAAGCTCGGTCTTTATCAGCACTAAAAAGCACTGATAATGACACCTTTTATCAGCGCTTATCAATTTAACACTGATAAAAGGAATTTTTATCAGTGCTTTTTTTAAAGCATTGATAAAAGTGTCCCCAATCTATTTAAAAGAACCCTAACTGTGACTCATTTAGTTGCGATTCTCAAGCTCTTACAGAACTCCCCTACTATCGATGATACCCCCCACGTTCTCTTGGACGAATCAAGGCTAGAATCCAATGTATGTTATTTTCTCCTTTTCCTCTCTTGTTGTTTTAATTTTTGGGTTCTGTGGGTTTTTTGAGCTATTATTAACCATGATGAACCCTACATCTCATATATATCTCTCTCTCTCACTTACCTATACCTATACAATGCCACCCCTACTTTATAAACTCATTCTAGCTTCATATGAGACCACTATGAACTACATCTGCATCCACTATTTCAACTGATGGTGATTTTATTGATGTTTCCATTATATTATTTCTTATTACCTTTTAGATAATGTGGATTATCATTGTTTGAATCTTGTTTCCATAGTATATCATGCACATGAAGAAAAAAAGTTTTAGACAATAAGAATAATTATGAATATATGTGTATCTATTGAGAAAATAATCTTCATAAAATTTCATAGAATGATAGGTGTGTATTTTATCTTAATTAATATTTGATGATTAGTGTCTCATAGGCGATGTATTAGAATGAATAAATGAATTTTGTTCCTATGTCATAAAATGATAGAATTTTATGGTGGTTCCTATATATTTTCTTTCATTTGATTATTTGTTGTTGTTCATACACAATTTGAATATAAATCTGAATATAATTTCACATGTTGAATATATTATCGAATAATGAGATGATGATATACTACATGTAAGAATTATTAAAGGTTTTAAGTTAAATTTGTGAGAAATATTATAAAATTTAGTGCTTCTTATCACTATTATATTATTTTTATGATTGTGGTAATTTTTACCATAAATAAATTCATAAATTCAAGCTGGTTAAATGGAAAAGTATTTGCTTGGATTACATTGTGGTTGGTGGTATATTTTGATAAAAAGTGAATTATATTTTTGATGTAGGTCATACAACCTTTACAACATGAGCAACAATGATGTGTTATTTGATATTGTTTTTTGATTATGATTATGGATTAATAATTCATAATCATTGTTAATACTAAAAAGAACCACAAGTTTCAAAAATAAGGTTGTGCAAATAAGGATTCATTTTGGTAATATAGATATACAATACAATACACTTCATGCATAAAAGTACACATTTTCATACATCTTTCATGAAAATTGTTACAATATTAAACATAAATATAATACTTCAATACTCTAGTAAAACTAATCTTCACTACTGTTATTTAATCCATACTCAGATGCTTGATTTCCTTCTATCTCTTGATGATGGATCAAAATACCTCTTTTAAACTACCCTTCCTCCCATCATTTTTGTTCCAAAGTTCCTTGATGAAAAAACTCTTGCTCAGATTTTATTCATTAATTTCCATTAAATCCACTACCATGACTTTGAATAACGCATATCCCAACCCATTCTTCAACTCTTTAATCCTTTCATCCTCCCCATTTACTACTTCCTGAGAACACAAAAAATGAAACCTAAAAATTAATCAAAACATAATGAATTATTTTTTTGGTTTCTTGATATGCATTTTCTTACGATGGGTGACCTCCTGAAAATACCCGCGTTGCACATTTTTTGTGAAAAAAACATGACAAACACACCTTTTGATTCTATTCCCCTTCAAACTCGATAAATTTAATAGGGTTCTAATATGAATCTTGGAGTTATTCCTCCCAAAATGATAATAGCTCTTCAACAATACTTTCAGCTTCATCTTTAGGATACTTTATCTTGACAACTTAGAGAAATGACCGATTGTCAAGCTCTCCCATCTGCCTCACACCAATACCACCACATGTTTGTATCTATTTAAATAATTTCATAGCATTAATCCATCACAAGTGACCTTAAATCACCTTTTCAATAATAAATCTAGAAACACTTATAAATAATCACTTATCATAGGTTTTATAAGAAGTTCTCAGTAAGTTCTTCCAAATGAAGCCTAACTTCTTTAAGAAGTTTTGAATATATGTTGCAAATGAATCCAAAAACACTTCAAATAGAGTATAAAACTTAGTATATATAAGGGTAATATAAAACAGAAAAAGGTAGAAGGTAAATAAAATTATATTTACTAATTCTTGAATAATTAATATATATTTAAATGACATGTTTGAAATGTTTTAGCAGGCTTTGATTTATGTCAATAGAGGTTTTTTAAGAAAAAAATAATCATGTTGACTTTTCAAAATGTTTTAAGAAAATTTTCATTGCAATTGGAATCTTTGGAGAAAAATAAAGTTGAATACGTTTTCATCAGATTTATTTTTCTCCAAAGATTCCAATTGTAGTGAACATAGTTTCTGAAAAGGCTAATAGAAGCTCGAATTTAGGCTATGTTTGGGGAGAAAAAATAATGATTTATAAAAATGAATGGATTAAGGAATAACCAATTTTACAGATTAAGGGAATCATAATTTATTTAAATTTTTATTTGAATGTTCATTCCTTCATTTTTTAAATGTAATATGTTATAATCCATAATTCAAATTGCATTTAGGTTATTTTTGAACATGAGTTTGTTTAGAGTATACATGGGATAAAAATATTTTTAGAAAATAATAAGTGCTAGGTTTTATGTGTGGGCTAGGTATGGTTTGTTTGAATGTGAGTTACTATAGATATGTTAGTGATTCATCGAGGGCTAGGGTGAGGGTGATGTGACATTTGTGTTGTTGTTTGTTCTTATTTACGATTTTTCACAAGTTAGGTTTAGATAAAGTATTGTGGTACCCATTGTGTGGTTTTTTCATAAGGGAACCAATTATGTTAAGACCTACCCATATTTAAAATTCACTTCCTAATAAAAATGTCTATGGTATACCCATTTCATGATTTGGATGCAATAAGTACATGTGATGGTTATCCTTAAGAGATATTCTTGGATGCTAGGGGTCTGAGGTTGAATATCATGGTACCTATGATGTGGTTATTTCCAGAGGGAGATAAATAATTTTTTCTCCTCCTATGATTCAAATGTTAACATTTTATTAGTGAAATGATTTTAATGTTAGAGAAAAACCATGGTGTAAACTTATGGTATGATTAGTATAATTCAATGGTGTGAAATGAAGTTGGTACATTTGATTATCATGGTGTCCTGGTTAGTACACATTAACTTGACTTACATGTGTATTTTGAGTGTTACTAATTTGAAAACATACTCAAATATATGCGTTGTATATTTTAGGGTCACTGTTAGTATTTACTTGTTTATTTTTATACTCACACCCCACACATGAATCTCAATGTATATAGAGATCTTATATTTGAGATACTAGTGATGGAAAGGGACTAGTAACATAGATTAGAGTTGGTGTAGCTCAGTGGGGATGAGTTGATGTTATCATGGTAGCGTCAGGGAAATTTTATCATTTTGAGAAGAAATTTTAAATTTTAAATTAAGATGTGGTAATTTAAGAAGTTTTAAGGAGAAAAATTTCATCCTCAACAACTTCATATCCAAAAAATTTATTATTGAATTTTGTTGCTTGAGACTAATCCCCCATCTCTTCTATATTGTTTGAACTATTCTGAGTAGTAGTCATCCAAAATGATCACTAGTACTCGGTATGAGATGAATTTTGGTTAGAGTAGTTCAAGAAACATAGGTGGATATACACAAGTGATGGGGAATGGGTATCAATAAAAAAAATTCAATAATAAATATTCGGGAGATGAAGTTGATGAGGATGACAAATTTCTATAAATTTAACCTTTAAATGAATTCATAGGATAAAAAATTTACCATAGTGGGGTAATTCTTGTAACACCCCGAGCTTCCACGATACGCTTCTCATTCAATAATGCAATAGCTTGCATTGTACGCAACTTCGAGTTCTAACACACCGCGACTAATCAAAATAGCCATTATGAATATTAATACCCACTTTTTGAAATTATATATATTTTATATTTCAAAATGGACTTCATTTTTGGATTAGGAATGTCGAAATTAGCCTATGTTGAATTTTTTGTAATTTTCTGAGAACTTCCAAATTTTTATGAATAGTGAAAAATACTTAAAACAACTTTTTTAATAAAAATAATTTATAGTGATAACTTATAATATTTAGTGGTTTTAAAGTATAATTAGAATATATTTTTACTATTTTATCCGATGGTGGTCATTAGAATTAATTTAACATTGAAATTGGACATAAACAACTGTCAATCTTTTGATATATATTGTTTCTTAAAAACACGCTATTTGTTGTGACAACTTGAATTAATTATAAAATTAATTAATGAAACTTATATTTTTGGAATTTTTTAAAATAGACATAATTTTTGAATTTGGAATATCAATTATATCTTAGGGTGAAATTTTTGCATTGTTCTGAAAAACTTCAATTTTTGATGAATAGTGAAACCACTAAGTGGTAGTTAAATAACTGATTTTTTTCATTTAAATGAAATATTACCACTTCTGTGATTTGATTTTCAAAAATCCGACATACATGGTTGTCATTAGGAAGTAAAATGTGGTTCAATGGGATTAAAATAATTTTTGGTGAATAGTAACTTTTAAGTTCAATTAATCGTGATTAAATGTAATTAGTAAAATTTAAGGTAAAAATGGTATTATAAAAATATGAAATGACCTTTAAACTTGTCCTAACTCTATTTTATGAGTAATGGACGACCAATACAATATATGGGTCAACTTGGGGACCCCATGGAGCCACTTTGGTAGGAAAATGACATAAATAACTTTTATTTAAAGTTAAAATAAAAATGTCACAAACATAAGTTGTTTTACTAAAAAAAATTTTAAATGGGGTTATACAAGTTATATTTTTGACTATAAATATTCATTAGAAAGATAAAAATATTTCCTACATCATGATAATTTTTTTATAATTTTTAGACATTAAATAAATTAAATTATTTATGACACCATGATGATGCCGCGATTACCTCATTAATTAACGATTTAAATAAAATGAAAAGATAATGTAAAATACAAGGCTTACACTTGTAAAAAACCTATTGGATGAGTATATTTCGAACCCTTATCACCTTATCCTCGAATTATATAAGTGTGGGACCTTTAAAATCCGAAACTCATTATATAATAAAGTAACATTTCATTACTTTCCAAAAGTGCCCCTCCTTTCCACTTATAAAAGGCTCCCACCACTAACACCTTACTCACACATTCAAAGCCTTTTGGCTCAGACAAACTCTGCCCAAATAATCTCCCAACTTCCCTCCCTTACTCCTAGAAGCCTCACCTTGGGCAGAAGTCTTCCCAAGGAAGCCTTTGGCTCAAATAAAAAAGAGTTACCCGATTTTAAGGTAATGTCTTCTCTAATGTTGTTTTGTTTTATTTTGCTTCTCCAACCCCTTAAAATATTTTTATTCCTTTATTTTGTAACAAAAAAAGTATCCTCAATATAATATGATGTTGTTATAATGATTATTCTAGCTACACTTACACACACCTACATCTAATGGTTAAAGAACATACGGTTTCTGTGGATGGCGAATTTCTGCCTCACGAAACGATGATTGTTCAACACTCATATAACACCTTCAAAGGTGGCCATTAAGATGTCACTATATTTATATATGATATATAATATGTTTATGTTCTACTTAAGCTTCTGTATTTTTCATTTATGGCATACCTTTATGATTTCCATTATGGGTAAACGCGATAATTTCATTTTAGGAAGTGCGGACTACCGCCCCCTCAAAGTGATTTGAATCGTTAATGCCATATGTGGGATGTATAAAGGATGAAGTAAATGGTATTATACATTATATTATACTGGAATTATATTATACCTTTATATAATTATAACTTCATTCCATTAAATATGAAATGGAAATGAAAGTAGCGTTCATGCGTACGTACGGCTTACCGTCTCCATGAACGGTGCATTTCATTTCTTACCTCTAAATGTTATGTAATATTATAAATGAATGTATATACTGGATATATATGATTTATATGATATCTAAATCATGAATATAATTCTGGATATAATGTATATTTCACCACATGAACAACTTGTAATTATAAGAAGTTTATTTTTGACTCAAGTACCTAAGATCGACAAAACGACCGTTATAAACTTAAATAATTACATAATGTTAATGACATGGTAATAAGTGATATAAAAGAAATAATGAACATGAAAAAGGTTCTTAAGTAAATAGAAATTAACTCTAGTTTATTATTCAGGAGGTTAAAGAACGATCAAGTCAAGTCGGACACGAGGTAAGGGAACTTCTTAACCCAATTTCTATTCTTTGGGTTAATCTCCTACTTTCAAATTATGTCATGATATTATTATGTCCTATCTTGTATTTGTAATTTATTTATGTTTACTTATAGTGAATACAAATAATAGATCTACTTTATTTAAAAAAAATGATCTTTGTAAGGGTCTTCGTCTCAATCTCCTTTCATTGAGGCATATTTTGTTTTATACACAACTTTCTTTTATACGGTGTATAAACCCCTTTGAATTTGAATTTTATTCAAAAAGTAATCTTTTTTTTACAAAGCGTTTTACTAAACGAAAAAATGAATGTTTTTCTTGTCGTACGTATGCGGCGGCAATGACTTCTCTGCCGCCATGACCATTATTTGAGTTTCGGCTTCCTCTACAAGCCATAACTTTTTTAAAATGAAAAATAAATACAAAGTTTTAATTTTATTTTATTTTGGTATTGAAAATGGTTTTGAAAGTGTTTTTATTACATCAATGTGTTGTATTGATATATTGTGATTGAAATGTGGAAATGTTATGTTTCCTTTATGAATGTTTTATGTGATACGATTATGTTATGGTTTATGATATGTTTAAACCTGTTCATATGAGGAATGCATTGGACTTAATAAGTGATGGGTGGAGCCCGCTATAGCTCCTCGATGCATCGGCAGGTCTCATGAGACAAACTAGTGTCTTGGCACGAGTCCCTGACAAAATCTTATTTGTGGTCTTGGCACGAGGCCTTGGCTACGTGGTTATGATAGTCTGACATTATGCATTCCATCATTATGAAAGTGGTTATTGATATTTCATGTGATTATTCGACTAGTAGAATATCCATGTGAGTAAGTAAATGTAATTATTTCATTTTACTTTTTCCATATTATGCTAAAGTTCAAGTTTAAAAGGCTTTTGTTTTAGTTATACATTGCCTTAAATGTTAATGTTTATTTATGAAAGCTTCCGCTATTTTGTTATCCTTACTGAGCATCTGAGCTCACCCCTTTCAATGTTTTAATATTTTCCAGGATGTGAAGAAGTATTTTATGAATGACCTGTAGGGATAGTCAGAAGAGGATATGAGTGTGGACTATGGAGACTTTGTTATTGTAGTTTTTCACTTTATGATGTAATGTAACGTTTATGAATGTATCTAGTGTTTCCAAGGCTACTAAACTAATCAGTCTTTCGAGACTTGATCTTTTGTGATCATGCCAATGTTACGAAGTAATGCACCGACTCTGGGTAGCTGGGGTCGGGGCGTTATAGTTGGTATCAGAGGCAGTTTAGTACTAACCTTGGAAGCTAGGTTTAGATAAACTTTGATTAGAGCACATAGCCCGAAGATATACTTTAAGGATTAGTATATAAGAACTTCCTAGAATTTTGGTACTATAGAGATTTTGTGAGTTTTCCGAGCAATACATCCCTGTCTGGATACGAGAAGGTAGAGGCTGCTCTGGCACATATGTACCTAGGGGTAAAACCCGAAAACACCGCTTTGAGCTAGACTCGAACGGGAACTGGTGCACGACAACGGGCCTTGCTGCACTCTTGCTTATGACACTCCCGAGGGATATGATTAGGATAATTATCATTTTATTTACAAACCACTATGAAGGGTTATGAGTATATACTTCCTCAAAGAAAACTTTTTTTATGATTATGGATTATATCTATAAATAGTTCAATTTATGTTAAGTATTTTACAAGTATGGAATTATGTATTTTGATTCGTAAACTAATCTAGTTTATGCCATTATTTAGAAATGGCGCCTAGTGGAAGGAATGGAAACCGTATCAATGCACGCACTCCGTGTAGGGATTTCCCTCCTGCTCAAGATAATTATTGTGGAGCTGGAGATACAACTGGTGCTGATCAACTTATTACCATACTGGGACAACTCACTCAGGTTATGAATAATAACCTTACTCGTATGGAGCACCCTGATCCGAAACGTGGAGGATCAATGTTAGACCGCTTCATGAGGCAACAACCGCCAACATTTAATGGGGGTACAAATCCATTAGTAGCTGATCAATGGATAAACTCCTTAGAAAAAATATTCCACGCCTTGGGGAGTAGCAAAAGGGATAAGGTTGTCATGGCAGTCTACCGCCTCACTGGAGATGCCGATCAATGGTGGTCATTGATTCAAAATAAAAAGGAAGATGAAGAAGTATCAAGTATGGAATGGAGAGAGTTCAAAGATATTTTATTAAAAAAATACTTTCCACATGACCATCAAGCAGATATGGAAAGGCAATTTCTGAGTCTGAGACAAAAGGAGGATGAGAATGTCGCAAAGTATGAGGCTAACTTTACAAGGTTAGCGAGGCATGCAGCAGATTATATACGTAACCCAAGAAGTAAGATTGATCATTTCTTTGATGGGTTAAAACCATTTCTCCATCGAGCTTTAGTATCACAATCCTTCTCATCGTATGAAGATATTTTCTCGTGTGCTATCAAGACAGAAAAGGAATTCTCTAAGTCTTATGACAACAAAGTAAAGTAAGAGAAGAAGAGAACGGTGGAACAAGAGATGAATAAAGGAAAAAAGGGAAAAAAGGATTTTCCATTATGTGATAATTGTGGGAATAATCACCCCGGTGCTTGCCTAAAAGGAATGAGAGTTTGTTATAAATGTGGAGAAAAAGGTCACCAGGCTCGTGATTGCAAGGGAAAGAAAGATGCTATCAATGTTGAATGCTACAATTGTAGGGAAATGGGGCATTATGCAAATGAATGTCCTAAGCGTCAGGGAAACTTACCTCAGAAAAGGCCAAGGGATCAAGGACAATCTTATCCTGTTACTACAGTTGAAGTGGAATAATTAATGTATTGGTTCTTTTGGACTCAAGGATTATATTCTAGTTTTAAGAATAATGTGATATATATAAGGATTGTACTGCAGTACTTGTTGTTCTCATTAAGGATTTAATATGATGAAGGTAATCATATTTTTAGTATGTGACAATAAGAGAAACTTTACCTTGTCTGAGGAATCTGATGATACAATTGATTTTGGAATTTAGAGACCTTTTAGAGAAAGTCTGGACAGAGGTATTTTGGATAACTATAAAGGTTGGAATGGATTAAGTTGAACATTGGATAGTATTGTTTAAGGTTAAAACATTTATGAAGATAATTTTTGAATATTATAATACTATAGTTTTAGGAAAAGGACAACCTGAAGGGTGGGGCATAACCCGTCGCGTCGGACAAAGCTGCAGGAATTAAACCCACAACCATAGTGCGACGGGCCTTTATTACCTACCACTAGCCTACAGGAAGTCCCTGGTTATTAAAAAATAGTTTTACTAATCTAAATGGTATGTGTTAATATTTGGAAGCTTATACAATTAAGATAAATAGAATATTTTTGAGTTCTATTACCTTTTAGAGTGAAAGATGGGTTTGTGGTAAAAATTTATTAAAGAATGAAAGTCTACATGACAAGTATGTATATTCCCTTACGTTCTTAGTAAATCTCCAAAATAAATTCCTCAACTTTATAAAAGGTAACTTAAAACAAAAACGTTTCCGGTTAACTTTTCCAACTGGGGATTCAATGACCGTTTAACCAATCACAAGTTTGTGATTTTCTTATGGTTAACTTTCTCCTAATCCAGTTTTCTACAATTCTCCATCAGACCTTGATGGTTTATTTTTCTTCCATATCCATATTTTCATAGAATCCTATTATGGGCTATCTCGGGTGACCTTTGTACTTATCTTTCTTTCTTTTAATGTTATATTTTTATTAACCTTATTTCCTAAGTGGGTTTTCCACAAAGGTATTTTCTATTTTCAACCTTTTATTTTCAAAGAAAAATTTCAAATTGCGAGGACGCAATTTATTGAAGGAGGGGAGAATGTAACACCCCGAGCTTCCACGATACGCTTCTCATTCAATAATGCAATAGCTTGCATTGTACGCAACTTCGAGTTCAAACACACCGCGACTAATCAAAATAGCAATTATGAATAGTAATACCCACTTTTTGAAATTATATATATTTTATATTTCAAAATGGAATTTATTTTTGGATTCGGAATTTCGAAATTAGCCTATGTTGAATTTTTTGTAATTTTCTGAGAACTTCCAAATTTTTATGAATAGTGAAAAATACTTAAAACAACTTTTTTAATCAAAATAATTTATAGTGATAAATTATACTATTGAGTGGTTTTAAAGTATAATTAGAATATATTTTTACTATTTTATCCGATGGTGGTCATTATAATTAATTTAACACTGAAATTGGACATAAACAATTGTCAATCTTTTGATATATATTGTTTCTTAAAAACAGGCTATTAGTTGTGATAGTGGGAATTAATTATAAAATTAATTAATGCAACTTATATTTTTGGAATTTTGTAAAATAGACATCATTTTTGAATTTGGAATATCAATTATATCTTAGGGTGAAATTTTGGCATTGTTCTGAAAAACTTCAATTTTTGATGAATAGTGAAACCACTAAGTGGTAGTTAAATAACTAATTTTTTTCATTTAAATGAAATATTACCACTTCTGTGATTTGATTTTCAAAAATCCGACATACATGGTTGTCATTAGGAAGTAAAATGTGGTTCAATGGGATTAAAATAATTTTTGGTGAATAGTAACTTTTAAGTTTAATTAATCGCGATTAAATGTAATTAGTGAAATTTAAGGTAAAAATGGTATTATAAAAATATGAAATGAACTTTACACTTTTCCTAACTCTATTGGATGAGTCATGGCCTACCAAGACAATACATGGGTCAACTTGAGGACCCCATGGAGCCACTTTGGTAGGAAAATGACATAAATAACTTTTATTTAAAGTTAAAATAAAAATGTCACAAACATAAGTTGTTTTACTAAAAAAATTTTTAAATGGGGTTATACAAGTCATATTTTTGACTATAAATATTAATTAGAAATCTAAAAAGATTTCATACATCATGATAATTTTTTTTATAATTTTTAGACATTAAATAAATTAAATTATTTATGACACCATGATGATGCCGCGATTACCTCATTAATTAACGATTTAAATAAAATGAAAAGATAATGTAAAATCCAAGGCTTACACTTGTCAAAAACCTATTGGATGAGTATATTTAGAACCATTATCACCTTATCCTCGAATTATAGAAGTGTGGGACCTTTAAAATCCGAAACTCATTATATAATAAAGTAACATTTCATTACTTTCCAAAAGTGCCCCTCCTCTCCACTTATAAAAGGCCCCCACCACTACCACCTTACTCACACTTTCAAAGCCTTTTGGCTCGGCCAACTTCTGCCCAAATACTCTCCCAACTTACCTCCCTTACTCCTAGAAGCCTCACCTTGGGCAGAAGTCTTCCCAAGGAAGCCTTTGGCTCAAATCAAAAAGAGTTACCCGATTTTAAGGTAATGTCTTCTCTAATGTTGTTTTGTTTTATTTTGCTTCTCCAACCCCTTAAAATCTTTTTATTCCTTTATTTTGTAACAACACCAGTATCCTCAATATACTAGGATGTTTTTATAATGAGTATTCTAGCTACACTTACACACACCTACATCTAATGGTTAAAGAACATACGGTTTCTGTGGATGGTGAATTTCTGCCTCACGAAACGATGATTGTTCAACACTCATATAACACCTTAAAAGGTGGCCATTAATATGTAAATATATTTATATATGATATATAATATGTTTATGTTCTACTTAAGATTCTGTATTTTTCATTTATGTCATACCTTTATGATTTCCATTATGGGTAAACGCAATAATTTCATTTTAGGAAGTGCGGACTACCGCCCCCTCAAAGTGATTTGAATCGTTAATGCCATATGTGGGATGTATAAAGGATGGATTAAATGGTATTATAAATTATATTATACTGGAATTATATTATACCTTTATATAATTATAACTTCATTCCATTAAATATGAAATGGAAATGAAAGTAGCGTTCATGCGTACGTACGGCTTACCGTCTCCATGAACGATGCATTTCATTTCTTACCTCTAAATGTTATGTAATATTATAAATGAATGTATATACTGGATATATATGATTTATATGATATCTAAATCATGAATATAATTCTGGATATAATGTATATTTCACCACATGAACAACTTGTAATTATAAGAAGTTTATTTTTGACTCAAGTACCTAAGATCGACAAAACGACCGTTATAAACTTAAATAATTACATAATGTTCATGACATGGTAATAAGTGATATAAAATGAATAATGAACATGAAAAAGGTTCTTAAGTAAATATAAATTAACTCTAGTTTATTATTCAGGAGGTTA
Organism: Viscum album; assembly: GCA_963277665.1. Classification (NCBI taxonomy): domain Eukaryota; kingdom Viridiplantae; phylum Streptophyta; class Magnoliopsida; order Santalales; family Viscaceae; genus Viscum; species Viscum album. The sequence goes on along the minus strand of OY728121.1, from coordinate 1,396,033,863 downwards.
AAGAACGATCAAGTCAAGTCGGACACGAGGTAAGGGAACTTCTTAACCCAATTTCTATTCTTTGGGTTACTCTCCTACTTTCAAATTATGTCATGATATTATTATGTCCTATCTTGTATTTGTAATTTATTTATGTGTACTTATAGTGAATAAACATAATAGATCTACTTTATTTTAAAAAAGATCTTTGTAAGGGTCTTCGTCTCAATCTCCTTTCATTGAGGCATATTTTGTTTTATACACAACTTTCTTTTATACGGTGTATAAACCTATTTGACTTTGAATTTTATTCAAAAAGGAATCTTTTTTTACAAAGAGTTTTACTAAACGACAAAAAGGAATGTTTTTCTTGTCGTACGTATGCGGCGACAATGACTTCTCCGCCGCCGTGACCATTATTTGAGTTTCAGCTTCCTCTACAAGCCATAACTTTTTTTAAATGAAAAATAAATACAAAGTTTTAATTTTATTTTATTTTGGTATTGAAAATGGTTTTGAAAGTGTTTTTATTACATCAATGTGTTGTATTGATATCTTGTGATTGAAATGTGGAAATGTTATGTTTCCTTTATGAATGTTTTATGTGATACGATTATGTTATGGTTTATGATATGTTTAAACCTGTTAATATGAGGAATGAATTGGACTTAATAAGTGACGGGTGGAGCCCGCTATAGCTCCTCGATGCATCGACAGGTCTCATGAGACAAACTAGTGTCTTGGCACGAGGCCTTGACAAAATCTTATTTGTGGTCTTGGCATGAGGCCTTGGCTACGTGGTTATGATAGTCTGGAATTATGCATTCCATCATTATGAAAGTGGTTATTGATATTTCATGTGATTATTCGACTAGTAGAATATTCATGTGAGTAAGTAAATGGCATTATTTCATTTTAATTTTGCCATATTATGCTAAAGTTCAAGTTTAAAAGGCTTTTTTTTAGTTATACATTGCCTTAAATGTTAATGTTTATTTATGAAAGCTTCCGCTATTTTGTTATCCTTACTGAGCATCTGAGCTCACCCCTTTCAATGTTTTAATATTTTCCAGGATGTGAAGAAGTATTTTATGCATGACCTGCAGGGATAGTCAGAAGAGGATATGAGTGTGAACTATGGAGACTTTTTTATTGTAGTTTTTCACTTTATGATGTAATGTAATGTTTATGAATGTATCTAGTGTTTCCAAGGCTACTAAACTAATCGGTCTTTCAAGACTTGATCTTTTGTGATCATGACAATGTTTCAAAGTAATGCACCGACTCTGGGTAGCTGGGGTTGGGGTGTTACAATTCTTTTCTTAAATTTAATTACCCATTTCTTTTAAAATGGATGCATGATAATCATTTGACAAAAGAGTATGAATATTGAGTTAAATAATTCATCAAGTTTGTAATAGAGCATGCATGTTACCCTTCTCGAATATTTTCTCTGTATTTAAATTGTTTTTATTCAATAAAAATTAAATGTTTGACTACTCATGCATATAATGTCTTCTACACATGATGATGTTACCAATATTGAGGAAGAATAGACTGTTGATGATGAAATTTCAGAATTTTTATGGGATCAACAACACGTTGATGAAAAAAACAATGACACAACATCATAGTGTTGAATAAAATTATCAAGGCAAGAATTCATGGTATAAAATTTTAGGTTGGTTGGAATCAATGCAGCCAACCTATTGATCCCAACAATTCAATGTTAATTAGTTATATTAGGGTCACAATAAGGAATAACTTTCCAATTGATATTGATTCATGGTGCTATTTCTAACCTGTAATGAAGGAAATCCTTTGGAAATATAAAATGGGAATGTTACGATATACTTTCTCTATTTTACCAAAAAATTATGTAATGAAAAATTGATTTAATTTTAATTATTACTTAAAAAGTTTGTTTATTTTATAAGATTCATGTAAGAAATTTTTCTTAATAGCCACTATAATAGCTCATAGAGCCTTCTAGACTCTTATTATGAATTTACATCTTTGGGATGATGAGGGGAAAGTAAGTCCCCACCCACCAGTTAGTTATGCATACATTATAAATCAGGAAACATGTAATAATTTCATCAATCATTGTAATGAGAAATAATTTTAGGTGAATTGCAGTTGATAATATATTATTTTACATTATTTATTTATCTAACTTGATTCATAAATGTTAATTTATAAAATTGAAAAATAGTGATGAAAATAAAGAACATGCATTAAAACCAATGTACCCCTATCACAAAGAAAGGATGGGGGTACACTTCATTAGAAAATAAATTGGTATGTATTTTAAATCAACAATAAAAGTTTAATTATGTGATATGAAACAAAATATGTTCCTTTGTTTATATGAAAATTTATTAATCAAAAGTTGAAGCTACTTTCATCCCACATCATGTGCTATGGAAAGAGTCTTTTGTAAATAATAATGGTAAAATAGTTGATGAAAACACAAAAACAGTATGGGAAACATGTGTAAGTAAGAAATAATTGTAATTTTTTATGTTTTATAAAAATATTACATAAAAATATCTATTTATTTTCATATATTTTTTATATGGTTTAGACACAAGAATCGGCAGTGATCGCACCAGAAGAAAAGCTACTTTCAGTAGCTGTAAAGCGGCTAGAACAATATGGATGTGTTAGAGGATTAGGTTTTGGAGTCTCACATTGATCATATTTTAAGAATATAAGTCTACATGAAGATACATATAATATGGTGAGATGATTTCAGACACAATAGACTCACTGTAAGATATTATTGTTCAGTCTAGTTTGGTATACCAATGTATGAGAAAGGATCAAAGCAAACCGGTGGTGGAACAAAGATCCTCACATGAACTAAATGATCCCAATAGCTTTGAGGATAGTCATTTACCCCAACCACATACTTTACCTGGGGTAATTAATTTTTTCATTACTCTTTCTCCTAAATGTGAATCAAAAAACTTCTGATAACTTTATATGACTAAAATTCTATAGGGTATAATTTCTATATGATTTTTATATGTTAACACCCATGCACTGCCTTACTATGATGGGTACTGTGTATAATATCCCGAGAGACTTTATACTCCATAAAGACCTCCCAAAATATCACATGAGAGTGATGATTGAGGTAGCTCATGAGCCGACTATTTAGTTTCCTATTCCACTTGATGATTCGAATATTACAACGGTTAATGATGCTATTGGAGCTTTCATATCATGGTCATCTAATATTTTAAAGATACATGTGGTATGTCTTTAATAAATTTTTCATATAAAAAACCTATAAAGGTTGATGATAAAAGGTTTGAAGTCAGGTATGATATTATAGATGGATAAAGGAGTAGGGAAAAGGAAGGTTGGATCAAGAAAATATAGTGAATCGACCAAGAAATTAAAACAACATTCTGAGAGTACCTTCTCCCTGCCAGTTCCAGAGCAACATTTATTATCATTATAACTTCATTCATAGAACACATTTAAGGATGAAAATATATATTATATTCAATATGAAAAATAAATATATGGAGCTTCCATGACAGACAAATTGGTCTCGAGACTATAAATGAGATTCTCATGCATGAATAGTTGAGAATCTCAGTTGTGAATACATACATAAGGTATATTTTAATAATAATTCTATACAAATTGTGAGATAATATGTTTATTAAAGTTAATAACAATTCATATTTTCTATAGGAATTTATATTAATACTATATACATGTAAAATCATGGGAAGCATTATTTGGATTCATTAATCCCTGTATCATTTTTACGAAAAAAACTTACGTTGAAAAAAAAGAAACTAAGAATAAAAGAGATGAATTACTTGAATCAATTGATAAAAAAACATCAGAAAACATAATATTTTTGATTACTACAATATATAAGTAAAAACCTACACTCTAATCACATAAACTATATTTTTAATTTTTTTATTACTTATTTGTTTTTGTTTTTTAGCCAGCACTGGATACTGATCATAGCCAATATGGATACCGCAAATACTTATTTTTTTGGATCTAATGCATGGATATCTAACTAACTGACCAAACATGACGTGTATTGTGGATTTTTAAGGCACTGTAATCAATATTTTATAGATTAAATTCAAATTATATGTTTCAGTATGTGTTTTAACAAGATTTTTTTTATGATAGGACAATCTCTAAATATAGGATAAATCATGGAATGAAGTCGGTGTATGAAAAGATAAAGCATATGGATTAATATCAATAGAAAAAAATTAGGGTGTATATAGAAATATCTAACTATAAAAACATTTCAAAACATTTTTCTTATTTTTTTCAATGTTTCTACAGTGTCTGAAGCATGATAAAGACATTTATTGTGGATATTATGTTTTCAAATTTATGAGAGAGGTCATAAATCATGAAAATACCAACATCCCCCAACAGGTCAGTTCTAAAGGTAATTAAAATTTCATTAAATATATTTCATAATCATTTGTTCGTTTACATTTTCTCAATACTATCAAGATTTTAGAAAACCTTTATACTCAAAAGAAGAAATAAATTTGTTTATAGATGAGTGGGAAAACCACATGTTTTCAGAATATATAATGATGAAAAATTTATGTGATTACATTCTATGTTTGTGATCTAGTATGAGTTATGACCTTTGAAATATATTTGGGGTGTGAAACATTAGTGTTAGAATACTTATATATTATTTTTATATATTTATCAAGGATAAGTATAATGGAAGAAATAAATTTGTTTAGAAGCGCTGACCTAGAAACAATAAAATTATTGGGAAATGAGGAGGTGAAAGAAGAGGAAGAGTCAGAGTTAGAGCCCAATCTGGAGGAGGAGGTAGAGTCAGAGACTGAGGTGGATGAGGAGACAAATCACTGGTTTACAAATAATAAAATTGTTGGGAAATGGAGTAGAATTATGATCATACCAAGATTGTGTTTAATAAAAATTGTTTAAAAGTGAACACAATACTTGTAACTTAAGATAAGATCCATTTTTCAAGTGTTACAGGTGGCTAATAGAATTTTTTTCACCACTTGTCTGAATGATTTTATACAGTAATTTAAGTGGTGTATATTTTTTAGAAACAAAAGAAACACCACTTATTTTTTCAAACTAATTATCATATGTTACAATTTCTATTAGCACATTCCAAGTACTATCAAATATTACTGAAGTGTGAAAGAAACCCCTCACCAAGAACAAACTTATTTAAAAAATAGATCCAGTTTCTTTCCCATGACTTATTTATAATACAAATAAAGGGTCTTAGTATTGAATACAAACGCCACTTGAGAGTCATACAACACCAATCCAATCATCAAACGGGTATATAATACAACTTAAATTTTTGAATAAATATGTGTGTAATCAACCATCGAATCCAGTAGGCGTATGAGAGAACTATTGCAGGAAAACCAACATTGAGAGATCATGGTAATTGAGGAGGGATGGTGTCAAAAGAAACATGAAATCAAATGAATGATATAATATCAAAAATTCTTATTAAATCTATACAAGTAACATTCATTATGCATGTTCACATTCATTATGTAAAATGATCCATGTTCACAAGCTCATTAATAAAAAACTCATCATAATTCTCAATAAAAAATACATGAGAATAGGTATATTTCCATTTTGATGAATAAATAATTATAATGTTATGTTAGATTTTATCACCACCCATAAAATACATTCGGATTTTTTTTGAAATTGAAATTAATTTTAATAAAAAAGATAACTTCTATACTCAAAACTAAGCAAACAAATTCAGATTGTTTTTTGTAATTTAGTAAAATTATACATAATTCATTTTTTATGTATAGGAATTAGCCTCACCTCATGACTCAAAGTGTCCATTATCATTTTAAAATTGACATTTTAATTCAAAAAAGTGTCACTCACTAAAAACCAATAAAACAAGCTCGGATTGTCTTGTTAATTTATGAAAATGATTCATAATTCCTTTATGAAATGTAGGAATTATTCTCACATAAAACCCACACATAATGCGACCTATATGACTCAAAGTGCACGTTTCCAATTTAAAATGATATTTTAGTAAAAAACACAAGTGGCACACTCAAAACTGAGGAAACAGATTCATATTTTTTTAATACATTATAAAAATGATCCACAAGTCATTTGGGAGGTTTAGGAATCAACCTCACCTTAATTCAATGCACTATGTGACCGGTATTGTAACATCCCAGGTAAATAAAGAATATAACATTTTCATATTTATTAAAATTTTTAAATTAAATATTAATTTTACTTTAAAGGGGATGATATGTTCGATGTCATACCCGATACACAACAACGAGTTTCTTTGAAATCTTATGTTGCACACAATGCTGAGTGATACTGAAAAATAATAATATAATATTATTTTAAATGGTAGTTAACGCCTAGCTGTTGTATTGGTAGGAATGGACAGAACTAACTAAAATATGAATATAAATTTTTGTTAAATGTTTTTACATTTATCAAATAAATTTTAGAGGTTTAAAATAAGAGAGAATCCGATTTGAAGCATAAATACTCTAATATTCATTAAAAGGTTGATTTACCACCTTTTAATGGAGACCCCTCTTTAAATATAGTTTTGGTCACTTTTATATGTTCTATTTGAAAAAATAATATTCTTCTTTAGAATCAGGACATCAAAATTTACTTTGGATAAATTTTTTGTATTTTTCTGATGAAGTTCATTTTTTATGAATAGTGAAAAATACTATATTTTAATTCATAACTGCCTTTTAATCTAATTTATTTATATGGGTAGATTATATTTTTTAATGGTTTTAAAGTGTAATTATATTATATTTTTTTCCATTTAATACAATTTTGGTTATTGGAAGTAATTTCACTTTGAAATTGGACATAAATAAGTGTCAATCTTTTGATAGTTATTATTTCTTAAAAATATGCTTTTTTTGAAAGAAAAAATTAATTTTAAATTAATTTCTACCACTTCTATATTTTTAATTTTGAAAAATGGATTAAATATTTATAATTAGGAGGTAGAAATTGTTTAAATATCTAACTTTTATTTTTAGACATTATGAATATTTACTTAAGTAAATATTTTATTTACTATGGTTAAAAGGTAAATCTGGTAAATAAGGGTAAAAAAATAATATTATAATAATATTAAATTACCCTAACATGTGTCATAATACTATTGGTTGATAAATTTCCAACCATGGACATCTTTGGGTCGATTTTGGGACCCCATGGAGCCACTTGGGAGTGATAATGACACTTTATATTAATTAATTTAATGTAATGACAAAAATGACACAAACATATATCTTTTGGTAAATCAATTATTACATGAAGTTATATAAGTTATATATTAGAATATAAATATTCATTTGAAATATAAAAATATTTCCTACATCATGATATTTTTTTTATAATTTTCATACATCAAATAAATAAAAATATTTATGACACAATAATGATGAAATGTTTACCTCATTACTGAATGATTTAAATAAATAAGATTATAAAGATTAAAAAAATATCCCAAACCTGTCCAATTCTTATTGGATGATTTAAATACACTATTTATGACATCATAAGTGATGTAATACCACTTGGTTCAAACTCACATGAATTTATTACTATTCTTGGTCATGGAATCATCACTATTTCTGGTATTTAGGGAATTTAATAAACTAATGATTAAAAAATTATGAAAACCCTCCTCTCCTCCACTATAAACCCCCCTCACCCCCTCTTCTCTTCACTCCCCTAAGCCTTGAAGCTCCTCAAATTTATGCCTAAATACCTTTTCTTAGTCACTACCCACGTCCAATAATCTCTTGGTCTTTCCAAAAGACCAAAATTCCTTCCCATAAGGAGATTCTTAAAGAGGTTATTTCAAGAGGTAAACCACCATTCTTTTTCATTTAGTTTGATTTCAATTTATCTTCTTTTATTATCCTCTCCTCACCTCCTATATCCAAATGACCATGATAAATCTAGTATCATCTATATACTCGAATTATATCATGTGAATGGAAGAACCATAATCAATATCCTTACTCTCTCTCTCTTTAATTTTATAAACGAAATCAATGTCCATGAGGTTCCAATTTATAAACTTCGTGGACAACGAAGTTTAGTTCTTAAATTTATCCTTTATTAATGGTCATGAAACCATTTTAATGTTTAAAATAGACTATAATATATTTTTTATAACCTAATTAATATTCAAGAACCATTATAGGTATATATTTTTAAATCGTATGACCAAACTAGTTCCTAATAATCAAAATACCGCTAAAATAATCTAAGTGAATGTCATTAATATTTCATCTAATGATTCATCCTCTTTCCATGTAACCAAATGATATAAATTACCATTAACACTTATGGAGGTTCATAAATAATATTTAATTTTAATTATGGATATTTACATCTATTCCACATGAAATCCATTACTTAAGAACAAGTGAACCGATTATGAAAATAATGAAAACGAACACTCTGGAACGACGAAATTCAATATAATAACTTTTCAATAAGGACCTAAATGAACTAAAAGGAATTATGATAAACTAAATAAATTTCTAATAGGTTATGAAATAAGTTATTAATAATTCTAATTTCATATTACAGGACCTTAATTTCAAGAGCGGAACACATTCGAACATAAGGTAAGGGTTTCTTCATCTCACTTCTATTTTTGTGAGATTTTCCGTATTCACTACTAATAATTGTGTATGGTGTATGCATAATTACCATTGAGGTAACATATCATGAATATATTTATTTTCATAGTATTCAATGCATCATTTTAATATTCTTAATTTTGTGTAATATGATTCAATTGATTACAAAGTTGTAAGGGTTTTTCTACCCGAACCTCCAATTTTATTCAGGTTACTTTTATTGTCTAATTACCTCAATAAAATTCTTATTTATTATTATTTACTCCTCATAAATTATGTTTGAGTATTATATTTATGTGTACCAATCATTACCCTTATTTATTTTGTGGGGAGTTACATGTTTTAAAGTAGTATTTCAAAATTTCATCCCGATAAACAAACCCGATTCAAGGGAACTTCTCGAATTCTTACATATTTTCAAGTGCATTACAGGATCTATTTTAAGCCCTCATTATTTTTATAAAATCAACCATTTTATCATGAAAAATTATCTTGGTTAATTTCTGGTTTTAGGAAAACAAACATTCCTTTTCACTTTAAAATTATCTTTAATATTTTCCTTAAAATGATCTAAAATGTTTTATTTCTAAAGATTATTAATAACTCTTTTTACATGATTTTACTTCAGTAGGAAATAATTTTTGCCTCAAATATAATTTCAATGTCCTTCCATTTTATTTTCTGGTATATAAATTTTTACAATCTGATTTCATGGAAAATACAAATGATTTTCCAAAATATGTCTTCTTTCAAAAGTAAAAACTATTTTTCTCATCTGACGTTAACTTTTATGAAGTATATGCCTTGTTCACCACTTATTCCATGCATGTGGTGTATGTAATGAACTTTTTTATATCATATCAATAGTCTCATTATTCTCATTATATTTTAAGGGATTATGATTTGAATGTTTCTAGGTGGTATGGGACACTTTTGAAATGTTTAAGGATTATTTACTTTGGAATTTTTTTAATGGTCTCATTTAATGTATATTCATATAAGACAAAATCCCTTATTGAATCTTGTACTTAGTTGATATTTATCTCCTATAATATCATCCATCATGTTTTATTTAATGTTTTATGATTATTTTGACTATGGGTGTTCTATCTTGAAGTCATTCACCATATTATTCTGAATGGTTAGTGTTTATGTTCAATGATTGGGGAAAGTTATTTACATTTCATATGTTAGTTTCAATATTAATATATATGTTGATTATGTTCACCCCTTTCACATGAGGAATGAATTGGAATTAGTATGTGACGGGTGGGACCCGCTATAGCCCCTCTATACATCAATAGGTCCCATGAGACAAATAGACGTGGAATTGGCCAAGGCCTTTCCCAATTTGATATATGGTTTTGGTTGAGGCCTTAATCATTTCTATAAGTCTTGGATGGGGCATTGAATTTTTTTTTCATAATGTCTGACATATGAACTTACCTCATTATGAAGCTAGTAATTGAAAGTTAATGTGGTTATTTGACTAGTAGAACACCCATTATTATGTTTTATTATGGAATTATTTACTCAGTTCATATTCGTGCCATAATGTGTTCTAGTTTATTATTTGTAAAGGCTTGTGTTTTCATTTATTCACCATGCCTAATGTTTATGTTTATGTTATCTTTTGCTGTATTGCTTACTCTTACTGAGCATTTGAGATCACTCCTTTATTATGTTTCATTTTCCTAGGATATGAAGAAGTAAGTTATGAGTGACTTGCAAGAATAATCTTGGAGGATTGGATGTTTCTAATGGAATAATTTAGTGTTGTTTTTTATTTCATGATGTAATGTTGAAATTATTTATGTATCTTGTTTCCAAAGGCTACTAAACTACTTGGACCTTTGGGATGCATATTCATTGTTTATATGCCAATGTAATCAAATAAGGCACTAGCTCTAGGAAACTGGGGTCAGGTCCTTACACCTGCTGTAATGTCTAATAGTTTATTTTTGTTTTAGAGACATGAAATTACATCATTATGTATATCGTACTCGATATTTATTTTGATGTCCAATTTATTTTTATCATATAGATGTTTTACCTTCCACTATTAGTTGATATTATGCTTCCATTTTTTATTCATCCTTTTATTATACTATTGAGTTACTCTGATTATGAGGGTATATTCTCCCCACTATACCACCATGGACCCTTGATGCTAGTCAGAAGTCTCTAGTGTATGGGGAGGCGTGCTTGAGGCTATGTGACCCACCAGACCGGGGCTCTATTTAGTGGATATCGAGTTAGGATGTTACAAAATGTGCTTTGGACTATGTCCTATGTTCATGAGGGAAACCAAACTACTACTGATTTAAATATAATCTATTGAAACATGTTATTACAAAAAAATTAAAAAAAAACAATTAATATCCACCAACTTCACACTTTTGTAATCAATGATCTGTTATTATTTTTATTTTTCACTAGAGGTATCATGCACTTAATTTAGGTTTTGATCACAGTGGAATCATGTTATGGTGGGTTATATATTAAATAAACCTTGCTTCTTTTAATATTCAGTTTTCCAAAACCCTCGGTGAGGATCTTTCATATAAAATTTATAATTAATTTTTTTAATATAAGAAGAAATGAATACCTAATATAAGAATTATTTCTTTTATGTAAATTTCAACCATCTAAAAAGTACCTTTCAGACTACATTCATTTCACTATGATGATCCAAGGATATAATCACTCTAGTGGTGATCCATACATGCTCCTTATATCTCCAAGTAATGCCAATCGATCTCTGGGTGATAGCGCAATGAATCAATTATCTTGCATTGTTTGTGCTGATCACTTATACTTTAGTATTATAGTGTTCTCTCTTATATTTCTCATTCTTTAGAGCAAGAGATAAAGGAGGAGTCGAGAGAGAGTTTCATTATGTGCAAGGATTATCAAGTTTTGATTTTTGGATGTAATACATAGCAGATAGAATGGTCTATTTATAGAGCTATGGTTTAGGTTAAAATAATTATTTAATTGCATAAATACCCTTAAATAATATAATAATACTTAATAAACCCTATTCAACATAATAATAATAATAATAATAATAATAATAATATTATTTTGTGGCACACACTAACTTATGCAATAAAAAATATTATTTAACAGGATTATTAATTAATATTTTTCACCAAACTCAATCTTGGTCCATTCGAACTCCTCTATAACTTATTGAACTCCCAAATAAATATTTAAGTTAAATATTTCATTCATCCATAAAAATTAGTGATTGATAAAATATAAATGAAATTATTCCTCGATCTTGATAATAACATTTATTCAATTAATTAAATTCAAATATAATTTAATTGAGATCATAAAAAACACTTAGTGTGTGACACACTAGGGTTATTTATCATTGGAATTAGGTGTGATTGCCTAAAGTCTAAGATTACTATCTAGTAATGGTTCAAGCTACCCAAGAGAAATAACTTAATGTTGTAATTATGACGACCACATATGAATGCTCACTATGTAATATAATCCCTTTATTACAATATATCATCAAAAAAGTTTCACATCTATGTCACCAACCTGTATTATCGATACATATTTCTTTGACTATCTGAAATAAACACACCATTTCACCATGTCCAAGGAATTTAATGCAACATTTCTATTCCAATCAAGGGGTCTAGATATCTGTTAGAGTTGGTGTCCTTGGACCAACTGATTGTAATTTGATTATATATATTTTATGAATTGAATATTAATTAAACATATTGTTATATAATTTTCATTATTTTTAATGTATTTAATTTAATAATGTCCTAGAGTATTTTTCATATTGATAAGGTCATAGAAATTCCCTGCTATGATGATAACCTTGAAGTTCTATGAAAATATTCTTAAAATAGTTATATGGTTGGATAACATACTATGATGGGACACATAGTATTTACACCATTAGGTGTGAGTACTCGTAAGTGGATGAAGCTTATTCTCATGAAGGCCTCACTTGGTTAGCTCCAAGAGAGGAGATTATGAGAATATACCCGCCAGTAAGAATTCCTCATGTTTTGGTGTCATCAGATATTCATATATATGAGCACGTTTAATGATCCTTATAATTTAATATTATCATTTATGCATTTCATGACTTGTACACTTAGATTTACTAACGAAAACCATCACACCATATATTGGCGGGAAATAGGGTATGTTGGGTATGTCACGATTGGCATGTCATTAATGGATAAGTCATGGAAATATTTGTACCTTCCATCTTTATGGGATTTGATATCTCATCCCATTGATTGGAATATAACCTTAACCTAAATTCTATAGCCATGGTGTAACGATGTGTTTATTAAAGATAGTTAAAGAAACACATATCAAGAAAATAGGTTGATGAAACCATCATGAAACCTGCTTGATGGGATATTTTGAAAAAAGGATTATATTATACATTGAGAATTTGTATGTGGTCATCATCATTGGGACATTAAGTTCTTTCTCTTGGGTTCCTTGACTCGTTGCTAGACAGTAATCTTGGACTTTAGGCAAGCCCACCTAATGCCAATGAGAAAGAATCCTAGAGGGTCACACACTAAGTGTTTATATTGATCAAGATTAAATTATATATAAATTTAATTAATGTAATAAATATTATTCTCAAGAATGAGGAATAAGTTAATTCAAGTTATATTGGTCTCATAAATCAATTAAATATTTATTCTCCAGCATGGGAATATAAATATATTTGTTTATTTTATTGAATATTTAATAAATATTTATTTTTTGATATGTGAATGAAATATTTATTTATAAATAAAATATTTATTCAGATATTCAATAAATACTAAGGAGTTCTAATAGATTAATACCGCATCCGGTGATAAAATAATTATTTACAAGACGGTAAATATTATTTATCAACTTACGTAAGTTGGTACTCTGCAAAATAATAATAATGTTATTATGTAGAATGGTGTTTATTAATGTTAATAAATGTTATTTAATGGAAAACATGTAATTAAATAATATTTTAACCTAAATCCTAACTCTATAAATATACAGACATGTCTATTGTGTTTTGCATCGAAAATTGAGAATAGAGAATTGTTGCGTACAACAAATTCTCTCTCAACTTCTTCCTCTCTCTCCCTATTAAGAACAAGAAACACAAGAGAGATTTCTTTAAGACTGAAGAATGATCAATCAAGAATGAACAATACAAGATACTTGATTCATCTCACTATCACCCGGATATTGAGTGGTGTTTCTTAGAGATCATTAGAGAATGTGTGGATTGCCTCTAGAGGGATTCTATCCTTGGATCCTCATAGTGCAATGAAAGAAATCCAAAAGGGACTTTTCAGAAGATCAACATTCATCAACGAAGAAAGTTCCAAAGCCCAGGTATTTATTTCTTTAGATGTTAAATAAATTAATTATATATTTGACATGAAATATCCTCTCTCATGGTTTCAATAAATTATTATTAAATGAAATTTTAATATATCACCCACCACCGCATGCTTCTGCTATGCTCAGAATTGAAAAGTGATATTATAGGGGTCACATTTAAATTTATAAATATTTATTTTCTTGTTGATATGTGCGCAATTATGGTTATATTTTCATTTCATGTTATTTTTAATTTGATCTAATTTGAATTAAAATGTTATCGATATATTAATCATGTTTTTCAATGTTTCATTTTCTTAAATGTTTAAGAACAAATGAAGAATGACCAGAGATTCCATTAAGAAGTGTCAAATATTTGGCCAGTAAAACTAGGTTACATGGCATGTATCCAGAGCACATATCGTGTACCCATACGAATTGTACATGGATTCACCAGGAAATTAATTAAATGTGGTGAATTTATTGCACACCACATGTTGACTGGGAAATCTGGAACACAAAAAGCAGATACATGGCATGTATCTTTCATGTACATGCCATGTAATCTGATTGAGTTAACACAGAATCCCCAAGTGTGTGACTTAGATATAAGGAAACCAAGGTACCTGATGTATAGCTGAATTGTACACAACATGTAATCTCCTAATTAATGAAAAAATTAAATTACATTAAATTGAAAATTATAGCTTTAAAACCTTAATTTATTGATTGGAACCTATTGTGTGTTTGACAATTTAATAATAGTTTTAAATATTTTTAAATTCTCAATTAATTTATTGTAATAAATGTCATTATTGCGTTTTCCATTTATTTTCCATGAACTCCGTTAATGATGGGTATCTCTAATTAAGTTTGGACGATCATTAAGATGAAAGAGAATTAATTAATTAATTAATTAATGAAAATAAATGTATCTTATTAATAAAGAACACATAAGGAAATGAATTCCAGCTGGTTACTTTTTCATATTTTTTATATGTATAACCATTTATTAGCTTGACCAAGACCTGTATATGCATTAGATATTTTAATTTAATTTATTTAATGGGTTTGAATTTATTTATTATTAAATTAAATATGATGGCCTACATGTCATCCCTCCCTCTTTTATTATGTAGGACATGTGTGCCCAAATATATTCATATCACCCCTTTTAACTAATACTTTGGTTCCCCTCACCTGCATGTGAGTCATAAATACATGTTGTTAATGGAGCATCCCAATAGGAATATAAGTGGTTAAAGATGAAACAATAATGATTCCAACTCAGGTAATACATATGTATAAAGTTAGAATAATGTAACTCATGAAAATACCTGAAAAAGGAGTTATTTCCACCTGGTCACAGGTTGATTTAATGTTCTCTCATTAAATCAAACATTAGATAAATCTCATGAATGATTTATTTAATTAATTAATTATTTCTGTCTATATAATTAATTATTTTATGTGTTAGGTCCACAAGACTGAATACCCTGAGAGGGGGGGGGGGGTGAATCAGGGTATGACTAATTTAAAATTAACGCCCGTTCTGATCTTTTTTCACTGTTAAGAAAAACACTATTCTCTCTCTTTCCTGTTGCACAATGTAAACATAAAGTAAAGCAAGCACAGGACACAACAATTTTACTTGGTTCACCGCTAAGGGCTACGTCCAAGCAGCATACGCCGACAAGTTTCCGGTCATACCAAATTCCACTATACTTCACTAGCTGTGGAGTACAATGTTCGGGTACACTCACTCTATCCCAGGCTCACTGCCTTTGCAAGGTTTAGGTTCAGCTCACTGCTTTCCCAAGGGTCACTCCCTATTTCTCTCTATCTGGCTCACTACTTGTGGAGAGGATCACCTTCTTCCTCTTCCTAAGCTCACTGCTCTAGAAGGGAATCCACTCACAGTTTATAGACCTATAGGTCTCTTCATTTGCATGAATTCATGCATCCTTAACTGATGATAGATGATCTGTTAATGTCCAAATTTCATCCACTGATGAATACCTCTTTTCCTCTGAATACTGGGAAATTCCTTTTGGAAACACCTTCGCAAAGCACCCTACTTCGCGAAGCTCCCAATTTCACGAAGCTCAAACAAGCCTTTGCGAAGCTCCTGCCTTTTCGCGAAGCACTTTCACGAAGAACTTTCGTGAAGCTCAATCCGTCACAAAGCAACATCACTCGTGAAGCTTAATAAGCCAACGCGGAGCTCGCAGGTTTCGCAAAGCTACAATAGCCGCCGCGAAGCTCCTCTTTCGCGAAGCACACTGGCTCTGTGAACCACCTTCGCAAAACGAGAGAAAATGATCTTCTCTAAAAATTCTCTCTGCTTCTATCGAGGGGGTTGACCTCTATTTATAGGTGATTCCACCAACCCTCGAACTTTCCGCGTGAAGTCAACGCCACGTCATCTCAAATCACGAAGCTCCAAAGTTTCCGCCGGAATTCTGTCCAAATCATGAAGCACCTTGGCAATTTTTGGATCGCGGAGCTCGTTGTAATCGCGGAGCATCACCGTCAACATTATTTCGCACCTTCGCCGTGAAGCTCCCTCGAAAATCCCTTCATCGACGCGATGCACTTCAATAGTTCCGTTTGCGAAGCTTTGACGTAATCACGAAGCATCACCACCTCCATTTTTCTGATCTTCTTGAAATCCAAACCATGAAGCCTCTCTTCGTGAAATTCATGTCATTGACATATTTAATTATGATCTTAATAGAAATCCTATTTTCGTGATGCTCACCAAACTCCAAATTTTGGACCCTAAAAATTTGGCAAACACTGGGAAACGGTTCCACCTTGTACTGCTCTTTTGTACCGCCTCCAGATCATCCTTTCCTTTGTCATCGTTCTTTGTCAACAAGGATTGTCAACAAATTCTCAGGAACTCGAAAATTCTCCATGGAAACCTGCTTTGTCAACAAACACAATCAACCCAAAAATAATCCAATGTTACCTTGAGGGATTTTTTCCCAACATATCCCCCTTTGGGTTTGTTGACAATTCTTCATAACTCTTCTCAGAAATATTTTCTACTCGTTGATACCTCACTGAGTCTTCTTCCAGCCGCTACCACCATTCGCCTCTTTCGATTCTGATAGCGTTCAAGGATTCACTTAACATGTACTCTAAGCCCACATGAGCAATGCTCGACATGAGAAACAAGAGTAGTATGAAAAGTTCATCAATGAATCACTTCATGTCAAATACCCATTGTCGATTCCAACATGATACCAATTCTTAAATTGATACCAATTGTTGAACCACACTGATCCCAATTTTTGATAGCTGGATACCTTCTCTCACCTTTCCAACACCACTGGTCTACTTTTATCATGATCCTCAGCTGTCATGATATCTATTCTTTGATCGATCACTTTTAGCATCGTCAAATTTAATACGCTCCCCCTTTCTGCTTGCACTCCCCCTATCTGGCTGCTCCACCTGTTAGCTTCTCCCCATATCATTCATGATTTATCAAATCTCCACAGTGTCTCCCCCTTGAACAATCACTATTTTCTCCCCCTTTGTCAACGAACCCAAAGGTCACTCCTTTGTAGTCTGTAACAGAGTATAGAACACATATCAGCACAACAGGGAAAACACATCATACCTCGGGGAGAGGGGGGTGTGTTTCCACATACACACTCTTTCAAGTACGAGGAATTGACTAAACTATTAGAGCCAGTCGATGCCTTTCAAATGCTTCCTTGGGTAATGCCTTTTTCAGAATGTCTGCAACCTGTAGCTCTGTAGGCACATACTCCAACTTCACGATTCCCTGCTCAACCTTCTCCTTGATAAAATGATACTTTATCTCAATGTGATTTTTCCTTGAGTGATGAACTATATTTTTGCTAAGATTGATATCACTTGAGTTATCACACTGGATTCCGATCGGAGACTTCACTTCAACTCCCATATCTTCAAGCTACTGCTTCATCCATAATAACTGTGTGCAAGCTTGAGTGGCCGCAATATACTTAGCTTCTGCGGTGCTTAATGAAATGAAATCCTGCTTCTTACTTAACCAAGAAATACATAGTCCACCAAGATAGAATGAACCTCCAGATGTTGATTTCATGTCATCCGCTGAACCGGCCCATTTTGCATCAGTATATCCCAATAACTCTGTTTGAGATTTATCAGTATATGTCAAGCTGAAATCCACTATGCCCTGGATATACCGAAGTATTCTTTTCACTGCAAGAATGTGGATTTCCTTGGGATTACTCTGATATCTCACTTCTTGGCATGTGGAGAAAACAATATCAGGCCTTGTCGCGGTCAAGTACAACAAACTTCCAATAATTTTCCTGTATTCTGTGATATTAACTGCCTTGCCATCTTCATCTTTTGATAATTTCATCCAGGTGGCAACCAGAGTCTTCATATCCTTGAAATTATCCATTAAAAACCTTCTTATAACCTCATTGGAATATTTGGATTGATAAATAAAGGTTCCATTCCTTCCTTGTGTCACCTGTAGACCAAGGAAAAATGTTAGCTCTCCAATCATTGACATTTCAAACTCATTTTTCATGAATTCGGAAAACTGTCTGCACTGAGCTTCATCTGATCCGTCAAAAATTATGTCATAGACATACACTAGAACCATCATACTTTGATTACTTTCATTGCTGAAATAAAGATTGTAATCAACTCCTCCACGTTGGAAACCAAGTTTCTTTAAATACTGATCAAGCCTTGAGTACCATGCCCTTGGTGCTTGTTTCAGCCCATACAACACCTTCTTTAGACTGCAAACTTTGTTCTCATCCTCATGAATGAGAAAACCATCTGGCTACTCAATATACACCTCCTCTTCCATAACTCCATTTAAGAATGCAGATTTGACATCCATCTGGAAAACTTTGAACTTTATTTGCACTGCAATGGCCAAAAATAGTCTGATCGTTTCCAGCCTTGCAACCAGTGCAAATGTCTCATCAACATTTATTCCCTCTATCTAGAAGTATCCATTGCACACTAGTCATGATTTGTTCTGAATCACTGTGCCATCTTCATTCATCTTGTTGCGATAAACCCATTTAGTCCCGATGAAATTCTTGTCTAATGGCCTCGAAACAATCTCCCATGTCTGGTTCTTCTCAATCTGATCAATCTCTTCATTCATATCCTAAACCCAGTTTTCATCTTCAGCTGCATCGGAAACACATTTCAGCTCCACCTGAGATAAAAATGATGTTTTCTGTAATGACTTCATTCTTCGAGTCTGAACTGGAGCTGTCTGATCACCAATGATATTCTGCCTATCAATTTCAGCTTGACTATTTGGCTTCCTTGCAGACACAGACTTGACACTTTCTTGTACATCATCAGTATCTTCTTCTGAGTCAGCCTCTGCCACTTCTGCTCCCCCTGTGTTTCTTACCTCATCATCACTTTCATCTAGGAACTGTTTACTCTATTGTTGAGTATTCTGTTCATTTTTGACTATAGTGACATCATTGCTCTCAACAATTTTTCCTAGCCTCTTGTTGAAGCATTTATATGCTTTGCTTTTCCCTGAGTAGCCAAGGAATATCCCCTCATCTCCTCGTGCCTCAAACTTTCTATGATTTTCTTTATTGATAATGAAACACTTAATTCCAAAGATTCGAAAGTATTTCAACATTGGCTTCTTTCCGTACCACAGTTCATACGGAGTATTTCCTTTCTTCAGACACAACAAAGACCTGTTCGAAACATAGACTGATGTCAAAACTGCTTCCTTCCAAAATTTCTCTGGTAGGTCCTTATCAATAAGCATTTTTCTGGACATGTTGTTGATGATCCGATTTCTCCTTTCAACCACTCCATTATATTGGGGAGTTCTCACTGATGAAACTTTATGCCTTATCCCATGTTTCTCAAGATAGTTTTCAACTTGAGTGTTTGTGAATTCTGTACCGTTATCAGTACAGAACTTCTGAATTTTCTGCCCAAGAATCTTTTTTGATTCCCTCCTATACTGCTTTATGCAGCTGAATACCTCTTTCTTATGGGTAATGATGAATACCCAGGCCATTCTGTTGTAATCATCAATGAAAAGGACATAGTACCGTTGCCCATTTATAGCTCGTGGTGAGATAGGTCCACATACATCAGCATGTACCAATTCAAGAACTCTAGTTGATTTCTGTTCCTTTGGCCTGTATGTCTTTCTGATGATCTTCTCTTGTTGGCAAGCATCACACATATGAGTGCGATAACATGATAATTTGGGAAGG
This sequence comes from Viscum album, assembly GCA_963277665.1. Classification (NCBI taxonomy): domain Eukaryota; kingdom Viridiplantae; phylum Streptophyta; class Magnoliopsida; order Santalales; family Viscaceae; genus Viscum; species Viscum album. Next base: position 1,396,013,564 of record OY728121.1, on the reverse strand, counting down.
TCTCGAGCAGTATCACACTTTACCAGATCTTCCATAGATGGTTGGCATAGATGACCAAGTCGCTTATGCCACAACTGGTTTTCTTCTTCTCTGGATAAAAAGAACGAATCTTCTTCCCCACCTACCAGTTAAAGATTTCCCTTTGTTCGTTTTCCCTGTAGAATGACTGTTCCATCTTTTCCTTTAACAATACACATCTTCTTGGTAAATCGGATAGAGTGCCCAGAGTCACATAGTTGACTGACACTAAGAAAGTTATGACTGAGACCCTCTACTACCAAGACATGAGCACGTCTCATTTCTTTTCCCCCAAAATTGGCTTTCCCTGAGCCAACAATCTTCAGGCCTTCATCATTTCCAAATCTGACAACTCCTTCTTTGTCATATTTTATGCCTGTAACAAGATCCTTATTACCTGTCATGTGAGATGTGCAACCACTATCAAGGATCTACACACCAGATCGATCTGATTCTTTAAGGGCAATCTCTGCCACCACGACCTTCTCATTTTTCTTCTTCTTGGTCCATACTTTTTCTTTCACACTCGGCATGGATTGAGAATTCTGTTCTTTCTCAGAGTATGATGGACCAGCCTCATCTTGAAAAGCCACAAATCTATTCTGCATTTTAACTCACCTATCGGTTTATTGATCTGCTGCTTGCGAACGTTTTGATTCTGCTTTAGAACATTTCTCTGAATGTTTGAAGTACAATACCTAGCCATGTGCCCAAATCCTCCGCACAAAAAACAATGTCCTTCAAAATATGTTCTAGAAAACCATTCCTTGTTTGGCTGCCACCACTGTTCTTGTTCCCTTTGATATCTCTTGGCTATGGAACACACATACTGTGAATGTCCCATCTTCCCACAACAATAACACCTGATATATGGTGCATTCCTTCATGACACTTTAGCACTTCGAGTTTCCCTTTGGGATCTTTGAATATTCTGATTCTGTTTCGTTCCCAAATCAACCTTCAATTTCGAGATGGGTGCTTGTGGTCTGACATCAACTACCACATATTTTTGTTTCTTATCAAGCCCTGAATCAACCTTATCATTTGAGATTTCTTGCTGCTTCAATCCTACTGAACTACAAGCCCCCTCTTTCATCTTCTCTGTCTTTTGAATGGCCTGCTTTTCTGATATCACATTGGGGGTCAAGAGTTTTTCTTGATCCTTCATTTTTCATCGCAGACTGACCACTTCTTCTTCAAGCTCTTTGATACATCTAACCTGCTCCTTTCCTATGTTAGTCAAACAATCAATTTCCTTCTTTTGTTCCTCAATTTTAATCTTATAATCAACAATATTTTCAGAGCTCTCTGGTGTTGAGGATTTTAGTATTTCAATTTATTCTAATAGCTCAGACTTTTCTTTATCCTATTGTTGCATATAGAGTTTGGCATCACGAACCACTTTATTGTATTTCTTCATTTTGGCTCTCTAAACATCTATCTCTTCAAGAGCTGCTTCCAATTCGGCTTCCATATCAACTCTTCCTTCAACTTCTTCTTCCTCTTCTCCAATGTCAGTTTCTTCCTTTTCCTGAGAACTACCGACGACCGCTACCATAGATTTTTGTCTATGATCTTTACAATTTTCAAAATCCTCAACCTCTTCATCCTCAGACTCATCTGAACTGTCTATTTCTTGTGAAAGAAGATTCTTCCTCTTGAAGAAATTTCTCTTGAACTGCTTCTTCCCTTTCACATAGGCTGAAGATTTATTCTTGGGATTTTCAACTTCATCTTCATAATTTTATTCTTGAAACTTTTTGGGGCATCTTGCAGCAAGATGACCAACCTTTCCACATCGAAATCATGCTAATGGGAGTTTCCCTTTAAACTTTCCTTTTCCTCTTTGCAGATTTGAAGAAAGGAATGACATCACCTCATCTGTCTCTTCTTCCTCATGAGAATCTTCAATAGAGAGCTTCTTCATGGCCTTAAATGCAATCTCTTTATATTTCCCCTTTTCCACAACATCGTTATCATCATTTGTCATTTTATACGCAACAAGAGTGCTGTGCAGGTTATCCAATGTCATCTCTTTCGGATCTTTATCTTCCAAAACAGAAACTTTCGGATTGAACCGAGGTGGAAGTTTTCTCAAGATGCACTTTACAATTTTAATGTCTTCGATAATCTCATCAATACCTCGCATGTCTTCTACCACAACATTTATCCTATCAAATAATGCATAAACAGACTCATTCAGGTTCATTCTTAGATCTTCATACTTGTTCCACAAAACTTGCAGCTTTGCCTCTCTGACTTTTGTATCCCCTTCATAAATATTTAAAAGTTTTTCCCACATGGCATGTGACGTTTTTCATGACATCACCTTTGTATAGATGATATTGGAAAGGGATCCCCCTAAGGCATTTATTTCTTTGGCATTAGAATCCAACTCTTTATGCTCAGCTTCTGATAATGCACCACTAGTAATATCAGCTGTGATACCATGCATAGCTGCTGAAAACACATCCATTCCCAAAGATCAGAAATAGTGTTGCATTCGATTCTTCCATTTCTGAAAATTACATCCTTCGAAGATCGGAATCCCTTTATGATTAGTGAAATCCATTGAGAGAATAAAAACTATAAACCTTTCGCTCTGATACCAATTTTTAGGTCCACAAGGCTGAATGCCCTGAGAGGGGGGGGGGGGTGAATCAGGGTATGGCTAATTTAAAATTAACGCCCGTTCTGATCTTGTTTCACTGTGAAGAAAAACACTCTTCTCTCTCTTTCCTGTTTCACAATGTAAACATAAAGTAAAGGAAGCACATGACACAACAATTTTACTTGGTTCACCGCTAAGGGCTATGTCCAAGGAGCATATGCTGACAAGTTGCCGGTCGTACCAAATTCCACTATACTTCACTAGCTGTGGATTACAATGTTCGAGTACAGTCACTCTGTCCCAGGCTCACTGCCTTTGCAAGGTTTAGGGTCATCTCACTGCTTTCCCAAGGGTCACTACCTATTTCTCTCTCTCTGGCTCACTATCGGTGGAGATGATCACCTTCTTCCTATTCCTAAGCTCACTACTCTAGAAGGGAATCCACTCACAGTTTATAGACCTGTAGGTCTCTTCATTTGCATGAATGCATGCATCCTTAACTGATGATGGATTCTCTATTAATGTCCAAATTTCATCCACTGATGAATACCTCTTTGCCTCTGAACACTGGGCAATTCCTTTTGGAAACACCTTCGCAAAGCACCCTACTTCGTGAAGCTCCCAATTTCACGAAGCTTAAACAATCCTTTGTGAAGCTCCTGCCTTTTTGCGAAGCACTTTTGTGAAGCACTTTCGCGAAGCTCAAGACGTCGCAAAGCAACGTCCCTCGCGAAGCTTACTAAGCCAACACGGAGCTCACAGGTTTCGCGGAGCTACAATAGCCACCGTGAAGCTCCTCTTTCACGAAGCACACTGGCTCTGTGAACCACCTTCGCAAAACGAGAGAAAATGATCTTCTATGAAAATTCTCTCTGCTTCTCTCGAGGGGGTCGGCCTCTATTTATAAGCGATTCTACCAACCTTTGAACTTTCCGCGTGAAGTCAACGCCACGTTATCTCAAATCGCGAAGCTCCAAAGTTTCTGCCGGAATTCTGTCCAAATCGCAAAGCACATCGGCAATTTTTGGATCGCGGAGCTCGTCGTAATCATGGAGCATCACCATCAACATTATTTCGCACCTTCTCCGCGAAGCTCCCTCGCAAAGCCCTTCACCGCCACGATGCACTTCAACAGTGCCGTTCGCGAAGCTTTGACGTAATCGCGAAGCATCACCGCCTCCATTTTTCTGATCTTCGCGAAATCAAAACCATGAAGCCTCTCTTCGTGAAATTCATGTCATTTCCATATTTAATTATGATCTTCATGGAAATACTATTTTCGCGATGCTCACCAAACTCCAAATTTTGGACCCCAAAAATTTGGCAAACACTGGGAAACGGCGCCACCTTGTACTGCTCTTTTCTACCGCCTCCAAATCGTCCTTTCCTTTGTCATAGTTCTTTGTCAACAAGGATTGTCAACAAATTCTCAGGAACTCGACAATTCTCCATGGAAACCTACTTTTTCAACAAACACAATCAACCCAAAAATACTCCAATGTTACCTTGAGGGATTTTTGCCCAACATTATGAATTCATAGACACAGTCACATAAATAAATGAATTAGTGCGAAAAGAAATAATTTAAATAAATCTATTATGCGTAAATGTTTTATCCAACATGGTTAATTAATTATGTACAATCCACTTAAAATTAAAAAGACATGTTAAGGATAAAACAAGATAAAATTTATGAAACATAAATTAAATAAATGGATTGTGCGTAAATGTTTTATCCAACATGGTTAATTTATTAAGTAACATACAATTAATATTAAAAAGAAATGTAAAGGATAAAATAGGATAAAATTTATGCATAATTAATTAAAATCCCACAATCAAATATTAAGTCATATTTAACCTTCCATTACTTTATTAGGAATAAAACTCAATATAACTAACTGTTTGACCAACCCTTGTTAGGAAACATAATTTTATAAGAGGAGTTCTTATGAAGGGTTTGGTTTGAATTAACTATTTTAAATTAAGATAAGTATCCCTTTCTAGACTTGGTGTAATTTGGTGGAAAGTGTTGAGGAAATAAAAGTTAGGATTTCAGGATAGGGGACTCCACTCAACGGATCAAGGAGATGCAAGCCTGCAGCTAGAAATGACTTGCCTACCTAAATACCTTCAAGTAGGTTGACCAAACCTTATTGGGGTTATGCGAAGGGGAATATGGATACTTACCACTATAATGTTAGAGTGACTAGAAATTTAGAGTTCAATAGTGAGGGCAATTGGAACTTGGAAAATTAGTGAGAAATTTAATAAAAATAAATTAATTTATTAATATATTACCCAATTTATAATCAAGAAAAGTACTGAAAATATAATCTTTTAATTGTATAATGAAATGGAAATATCATCATCCACATTATCTCTACATTAAATATTGGATAAAGAAAACCTTCTAACTGGTATTAACTTCTAGGAATGGTACAGACTCCTTCGGGTTCTTCTATTCCATGAATGAAAATCTTACAAGACAGAATCGTCATTTCCTGATCTACCTACTAAGGAGGCAAGTGATGAAGAGTTCCTATTCTATGAGAAAATATGAATGATCTGGTCTATGTTTAATTTTTTATGCTTTCACCTATGTCTAGTGAACTCATGATGTCTCACAAAAACATGGATACATATAGCATGTTCGAGGACCTCCGTGGTATTTATTAGGAGAAATCTAGATAAGAATGGTTTAATATTTCAAAGGAACTATTTTAGAGAAATCTTGGAGAGAGTTCCCCAGATGGGCCTCTTGTAGTCAATCTCATTAGATACATTGAGAGTCTAGAGGTTCTAGAGTTTAAACTCCCTGAAGAACTAGACACTGATTTCATTCTCCCATCACCCCCTTAGATATTCTCTAGCTTTGTTATGAATTTTTATATGAAAAACATTGATAAGTTTGTGCTAGATCTTCTCACTCTTCTTCTCTAAGTAGATAAGGATATGAAGTATGAAAATCCTTCCATACTTATGGTTAACAAAATGAAATGTAAAGCAATAAGATTTAAGACCAATGCTTCTTCACACCCTTCTAAGAAGAGGAAGATCAAGGGGAAAGCAAGGGAAAAAGATGTTGGACGTTTTGAATGTAGAAAGAAGGGCCACTAGAAGAAAAACTACACCCAACCAAATAAGTAAGGAGAAGCTTCAGGTGTGTTTGTTATTGAGTCTAATTTATTTGTTTCTATAAATTGGGTATTATATATAGATTTTGGTTCTCACACATGTATTCAAATACAATAACCAAGTAGATTCAGAAAGATCAATCAAAGGGAGGTAGATCTATGAGCATCCAATGGAGATAAACTTGCTGATATAGCTATCAGGGACTACCACATCACATTTCTAACTGAAATGATCTTGGTTTTAAATGTTTATTATTATGTGCCTCTATTTACCAAAAAAATGTTTCTTTATCTAGATTAGATACATATGGATTTATTTTTAAATTTGGGAATAAATGTTGCTTCTTTTATAAAGATAACATTTGTTATGGTAAGGCGCATTTAAATAACTATCTTTATGTGTTGGATTACATGAACTATGTAATGAAAATTGATAATGAAGCTACTTCACATGACTCATACCACACCCAACTTTGGCATTACCGACTAGGTCATGTAAATGAAAAGTGCTTGACTCAATTACATCAAGATGGATATTTATATTCTTTTGAACTAAAACCACTTGGTGTATGTCACACATGTTTACAATGAAAAATGACCAAAGAACCATTTAGTGGGAAAGGTGAAAGGGTAAAATATATTCTTAATTAATTCATACCGATGTTTGTGGACTATTTCCTATTGAAGAAATAGGTGTGTACTCATACTTCATAACTTTTAATGATTATTTTAGTATATATGAATATGTATAATTAATAATGTATAAGTTATATTATTTTGATAAATTCAAGTAATACAATAATGAAGTTGATAACCATATTGGTAGGAAGATTAATAAAATATAATTAGACCATAGTGAAGAATATCTTAATCATGAATTCATTGATTACTTACAAGAGTTTGAGATCCTATCACAACTCACTCATCCTTATACACCTCAATGTAATGGTTCAAGAGAAAGGAGGAACCAAAACCTTTTGGACATGGTGAGATCAATGATGAGTCACATGAGTCTCCCATTATCATTTTGGGGATCCGCATTACAAAAAACAACACATATACTAAACCAAGTACCAACTAAATTGATAAATGGTATTCCATATGAATTTTGGAGTGGAAGGAAAACCATGTTATCAAATTTATATATGTGGGGAAGCAAAGTGTTTTTTAAAGGCTCTTTAAGTAACAAATTTTCACCCTGAGATACAAAGTGTACCTTTATAGGATACCCTAAGGAAACAATGGGATATTACCCATATGACCACTTAGAGAGAAAGGTTATAGTAGAAAGACGTGTCATATTCTTTAATAGGGATCACATATCTAAAATAGATAGTGGGAGTGAGATAGAATTTGATGAAGTTGAGGCTAAAGGCACACAACAATTAGCATGGGAAAAAATTACATAAATCCCCATGGAATAAGAAACTATTCTAGAAACACAAGTAATGTGTAGGAGTACAAGAGAGGTTAGAGAACCAGAACATTATGGTTTTCTAGTCACTGAGGATGGTGACTCATTATTAGTTTGTAATAATTATCCTCTAACCAACAAGGACATAGTAAGTGGTAAAAAAATTACAAGTGGAAAGAATCCATGAATTATGAAATAGATTTAATATACCAAAACCTAGTCTAGAATTTGGTATACCCTATAATATGTGTAAATCCCATTGGTTTCAAATGGGTATTCAATAAGAAACTAGACATAGAAGGACAAGTTAGTACCTATAAGGCTTGATTGGTTGCAAAAGGGTTTAAAAAAAATCAATGCATTGACTATGAAGGAACATTTTCACTAGTTGAAATGATGAAATATATTAAAATTTTACATTCCATTAGATCTTACCATGACTATGAGATTTGGAAAATGGATATCAAAATAGACTTCCTTAATGATAACCTTCAAGAAGATGTTGATATGACACAACCTGAAGGGTTTGTGACTCCAAAGGATTACAATAAGATATGAAAATTTCAAAAATCAATTTATGGATTAAATAATGAATCTTGGTCTTGGACAATTATTTTTGATTAATCCATAAAAAAATTTGGTTTTATAAATATCACTCATAGGAAACAAAATAATAGTATTAAATTTTGTTAAGACATGGTTTAATGAATGATTATCTATGAAGGAATTGGGTGAGGAAACATATATTATTGGGATCAAGATCCATCATGATAGATCCAAGGGGTTTCTCAGCCTAAGTCAAAGTACATACATTGACAAGATACTAAAGAGATTAATTATGGAACAATCCAAGAGGGGATTGTTTTCAACATAGCATGGAATTCATCTTTCCAAGAAAATGTGTCCTTAAACACATGTGGAAATAAACATAATGGAAGGTATTACACACACATCGGTTATTGGATCAATCATGTATGCTATTCTATGTAGTAAGCTAGATGTTGCCTATAGATTGAGTGTGGTAAAAGCTATCAATATGATCCAGGTGACCTCCATTGGATGGAAGTCAATACTATATGAGGCATACTAAGAATATGTACCTATTATAAGGAGGATATTAGGAACTAGTAATCATAGGATATGTATATTCTAGTTTCTAAATTGATCAAGATGACATGGAGTCACAAATGGTATACATATTCACTTTTAATGGAGGTGCTGTGAGTTGGAAGAGATCAAATTAGGTTATGATCATAGATTCTATAGTAGATTCCTAGTATATTGCAGCTTTTGAAGAATCTAAGGAAGAAGTATGGATGCAAAACTTAATCCAAGATATTGACATGTTACCTATAATTAAAGATCCCATCACACTCTATTGTGATAATACTATAGCGGTGGATCTTGAAAAATATACAAGGTCACATCAGCGAATGAAGCACATACTTTGGAAGTATCATCTCTTGAGGGATTTTCTTAGAGAGGTGAGTTTGCAGTGAGCTGTATTTCCATGAAAGATAATGTAGAGGACCCCATGACTAAAGCCTCGAATTAGTAGAAAAATGACTATCATGTGAGGTATAGCGGACTGGAATTCATAGGTAGTTGGATCTAGTCCAAGTGGGAGTTTTTTAGAGTTCAAATCCTAGGACCAACTGATTTTACTTTGATCACATGTATATTCAATGACTTTAATATTAATTAAACACCCTATTATATATTTTTCATTGTTTTTCATGAATTTAATTTAATAATGTACTAGAGTATTTTTCACATTAATAAGGTCATAACAGTTCCCCGCTACGATGAGAACCTTGAAGTGCTAGGAAAGTATTCTTAATATAGTTTTATAGTTGGATAACATACTATTATGGGACACATAGTATTTATACCATTAGGTGTGAGTACTCATAAGTGAATGAGACTTCTTCTCAAGAATATTTCATGTGGTAATCTCTAATATGAGAGATTATGAGAACATACTCTCTTGTAGGAATTCCACATGTTTTGGTTTCATCGGATATTCCTATCTATGAGTGTGTGTAATGATACTTATACTTTAAGATTATATTTTATGTATTTAATTACTTACACACTTATATTTAATAATGAAAACTATCATGCCATATATTGGCGAGAAGTAGGGTATATTTGGCATGTCATGATTAATATGTCATTAATGTATAATTCAATGAAGGATTTATCCCTTCCATTTATATGGGATTTGATATATCATCAATTTTATTGTAATATAACCATCACCTAAATTCCATGACCATGGTGTAACAATGTGTTTATTTCATATTATCAAATAAAGATGTATCGAGCAAATAAGTTGATGACACCACTGTGAAACCTTCTTGATGAAATATTATGATAAAGAGATTATATTACAAAGTGAGAATTTTTATGTGGTTATCATCATTTCAACATTAAGGTATGTCCCTTGTGTGACTTAACCTATTTCTAGATAGTAATCTTTAACTTTAGGCAAGATCGCCTAATGCCAATGAGAAAAAAACCTATAGGGTCACAGACTAAGTGTATCTATTGATCTTGATTAAATTATATTTAAATTTAATTAATGTAATAAATACTATTCTCAAGACTGATGAATAATTTTATTCATGTTATATTGATCGCATAAATTAAATAAATATTTATTCGCCTGCATGTGAATGAAAATATATTTGTTTATTTTATTGAATATTTAATAAATATTTATTCTATGGTATGTGAATGAAATATTTATTTATGAATAAAATATTAATTCAGATATTCAATAAATACCATGGATTTCAAATGGACTAAGAGTAGGTCGGGTGATAAAATAATTATCTACAAGAAGGTAAATATTATTTATCAATTTGCGCAAGTTGGCACACCATAAAATAATAATAATATTATGTGGAATGGGGTTTATTAAAGGTAATAAATTTTATTTAATGGATGACATGAAATTAAATAATATTTTAAGATAAATTCAAAATCTATAAATAGATGGCTATGTCTATTGTGTTTTGCATCCAAAATTGAGAATAGAGAATTGTTTTTCACAAAAAATTCTCTCATGAATCCTCCTTCTCCATCCCTCTCAATAATGAGAAATGAAAGAGATATTTCTTCAAGACTGAAGAATGATCGATCAATAATGAACAATACAAGACATTTGATTCAGTGTGCTAGAACCTGAAGATCAAGTTCTATTACTCAGATATCATTAGAGAATGTGTGGATCCCCACTAGATGGATTCTATCCTTGGATCCTTATAGCAGAATTAAGGAAATCCAAAAGGGTATTTTCGGATGATCAACATTCATCAATGAAATTTTTTCCTAAGACCAACTATTTATTTCTTCATATATTAAATAAATTAATTATAAATTTTATGCGAAAGATCCTTACTAATGGTTTCAGGCAACGATTATTAAAATAATTTTTAATATATTTCCCACCACCACATGATTCCACTGTGCCCGAAACTAACAATATCAAATTCTATAAAGTTATAATGGAGAAATATTTCCTTAAATTATTCATTAATGACATGTCAATCATGACACACCCAAAGTTCCTTACCTCACCACAAACACATGTTGTCAAAACTTTCATCATAAAATTTAAGTATGTGAGTCTTGATATAAATTAATGATAATCTTAAATTCTATGGACCATTACACATGCTCGCATATTTGAATATCCGATTACACCAAAACATGAAGAATTCCTACTAGTGGGAATTTTCTCATAATCACCCATCTTGGAGATTACCAAGTGAAAAATTTATGTGAATAATCCTCATCCTCTTATGAGTACTCACACATAACATTTTATATATTATGTATCCTATCATAGTATGTTATCCGACTGTAGAACTATATTTAAGAATATCTTCATAGTAATTTAAGGTTCTCATCACAATAGATAACTACTGTGACCTCATCAATGTGATTTATACTATAGGAAATTATTAAATTAGATTCATGAAGAATAATGAACAATATCTGAAAATAAGTTTTATTAATATTCAATACATCAAAAATACATGTAATCAAAGTGAAAAAAGTTAGTCCTAAGACATTAACTCCAAAAAACTTCATCTTGGACTAGAGCCAACAACCTATGTATTTTATTTATCTTGGAAACACATGTTAATAATGTTTCTTCCAAGTCAAGGATTTATTCAAGGGTTCCACCATATTATATTTCATAAAAATACTATTCACTATAACCTTACCTCTTTAAGAAAAATCCTCCAATAGATGATACTTTTGAAGTATGTGATTCATCTACTGATGTGACCTTGAATCTTTTGCGAGAGCCATCACTATAGTATTATCATAATATATTATGATACAATATTTACTTCTAGGTACTACATAAAGCTCTTAGAATAAAGTTACGCTTCCATAATACTACTTTATCTGCCTCATAATCCACAATATACTTGGACTCTACTATAGAATCTATGACCACATCCTTCTTTGAGGTCTTCTAGCTCACAATCCTCCATTAAAAGTGAATATGTTTCTTATTTGTGACTTCATGTCATATTGATCAATTTGGAAACTATCATCTACATATCCTATGATGACTAGTTCCTCAAATCCTCCATAAACTAAGAGCGTATCCTTAATACACCTCAGATACTTAAGGATAATCTTGACTGCCATCCAACGACGGTCATATGGGTCATCTTGATATCTTTATACCACACTTAATCTATAGGTGACATCTATCCTAGTACATTGAATAACATATATTACTAACCCGATCACTGGAATTTATGGAATCCTTACCATTCTATTTCTTTCCTCATGTGTTTTAGGACACATCTTCCTAGAAAGATGAATTCCATGCGACACTGGAAACAATACCCTCTTGGATTTTTCCATACCAAATATATTTTTTATCTTGTCAATGTATGTACTTTGACTTAGGTTGAGTAGTATCTTAGATCCATCATGATGGATCTTGATCTCAAGAATATATGCTTCCTCACCCAAGTCTTTCATGGAGAAGAATTTATTCAACCACGTCTTAAAAGACTGTAATACCGGTATTTCATTTACAATAAGTAATCTGTCATCGAAATATACTATTAGGAAAATTACTTCAATCCCACTAAAATATTTTTATAAAAAAGGCTCACATTCTCTCTTTATGAAACCAAATTACATTATATCTTCATAAAAATTAATGTTCTATGATATTAATTCTTTCTTTAATACATAAAAGGATTTTTTCAATTTTCATATCTTGTTGGAATCCTTTGGAGTCCCAAACCCTTTGATTTATGTCATATATAAATCTTCTTAAAGGTTCTTGTTAAAAATGGCTATTTTTACATCCATGTTCTAAATATCGTTGTAATGGTAAGCTGTAATGGAAAGTAGAATTCTAATAGATTTCAGCATTTAAATTGGTGTACAAGTTTTGTCAAAGTCAATTCCTTGATTCTATTTAAACCCTTTTACAACCAGTCGCGCCTTATACGTACTGATTTATCCTTCCATGTCCAGTTTCATATTAAATACCAATTTGAAACCAATGTGATTTATATCCATTGGAGGATATACCAAAATCTATACTTGGTTTTGGAACATGAAATCCATTTCATAATTCATGGCTTCTTGACACTTGGAAAAATATTTTCCACTTACTTATTCATTGTAGGTTAGAGAATCATTATAACCAAATAATAATTATTCACCATACTTGATGAATAGAAAAACATACCTTTCTAGTTCTATAACCTATCTTGTACTCCTACATAGTACTTGTGTATTTATAACAATTTCTTCTTCCATGGGGCTTTTTAGAATCTTTTCCCATGCCAACTATTGTGTACCTTGATCCTCAACTTCATCGAAGTCTATCTTACTCCCATTGTATCTTTTATATATGTTCTCCCTCTCAAGGAATATGGTGTTTCTTGAAACTATTACCTTTTTTATGAGGGTTCATATGGGAAATATCCCCTTTTTTCTCTAGGGTATCATATAAAGGTATATTTTGTGCATTAGGGTGAAAGTTTTCTACATGAAGAGGCCTTAAATAATTATTCACAACCCCACACATGTAAGTATGAAAATACAGGTTTCTTTCCATTCCATAAATGGAATGGTATACTATCTTCCACTTTAGTTGTCCCTTGGTTTAGTATTTGTGCCATTATTTGTAATGCATAACCCTAAAAAGATAATGGAAGACTTTAATGACTCATCATTGATCTTACCATGTACAATAAGGTTCAATTCCTGCTTTAGATTACAACATTCCACTAAGATATTTAAGGAAGAGTGAGTTGGGATGGGATCTCAAACTCCCATAAGTAATCAATGAATTCTTGTTTAAGATATTCTCCACTACAGTCTTGGAGGAGTTTCTTAATCTTCTCACCAAGCTAGTTCTTAACTTCATTCTTGTATTCCTTGAATTTATCAAAATAATATGAATTATACCTAATTAATTAGACATATACATATATAATAAAATTACTAATAAAAGTTATGAAGTATGTGTTCCCACCCTGTTACTTAATAATAAATGGTCCACACATGTCTGTATGAACTAATTCAAGAATATATTTGGCCCTTTCACATTTTCCACTAAACGGGGATTTGTTCTTTTTAGCTTGTAAACATGTGTGACATATACCAAGTGGTTTTATTTAAAAAGAATATAAATATCCATCTTGGTATACTTTAGTCAAGTTATTTTTGTTCACATGACCTAGCTAGTGATTCCATAGTTGGGTGTGGTATGAATAATGTGGAGTAGATTCATTATCTATTTCCATTACTTGGTTCATGTAATAAAACATATAAAGACTGTTATTTAAATTTTATTTACCATAAAAAATTCTATATTTATAAAAGAATAAAAATTTATTTATGAACTTGAAAATAAAACAATTTGTATCAAGTTTGGATGTAGAAATAATTTTTTTGGTATGGAAAGGTATATAATAACAACCCTTTAAAACCAAGATCATTCTAGTCGACAATATGAGGTGGTAGTCCCCAATAGATACAATAAGTTTATTTATATTGGATGCATGTATATCTACCTCCCCTTATTCAATATTTCTAAATCTACTTAGTTTCTATATTTGAATACATATGTGAGAACCACAAGCTATATCTAATACTGAATTTTTAGAAATAGGTAAATTGAACTCGATAAAAAATGCACCTAAATCTTCTCCTTGCTTCTTTGGATGAGTGAAATACTTCTTCTAGTGGCCCTTCTTGACACATGTGAAACAAAAAACATATTGTTAACTTACTTTCCCCTTTATCTTCATATTCCTAGAAGGGTGTTAAGAATCTCTGGAGTTATATATATTCACTTTCCCATTAATTTTTTTCACCATAATTACAGAATGATTTTCATGCTTCATCTCCATATTTACTTGGAAAAGAAGAGTGATAAGATCTGTTAGGGACTTATTAATGTTTTTCATATTAAAATTTACTACAAATATGGAGAATCTATGAGGTATTGATTCCATAATGAGATCGGTGCCCAATTATTTTTGGAGTTTAAAACCTAGAACCTCAGACACTCATTGCAACCAATGAGATTGGCTACGTGATGCTCTGCTGGGGAACCCTCTCCAAGATTTCTCTGAAAGAGTTCTTTGGATATCTCAAACCGTTCTTATCTATATCTCTCTTGGTAAATAACATAGATGTTCTGAAGCATTCCATACAGATCAATGTTTTCTTGATACTTCATGAGTTCAATATAAATAGATGAAATGATTAAAAATTGAATGTAGATTGCATTGCTAAAATGTTTTTCTTAGACAAGAAACTCTTTATTACTGCTTCTGACGCTTTCTACAGGGCACGTGCCATTGTTCTATGATGCACTGGTTGTTTCCCTGCATTCCATGTTTCTAAATTTAGGTGAAATCCATATCTTATTCAGGGACATTTGCTCCTTGATCAAAATGAGATGATGGGATTTCAGTCTCTCCTTCCATGGATTCCTCCTAAGAATTCATTGCCTAGTCCGGGTGTTCATTAATGATTAAGACATTGTTTGTGAAACTATTCCTTGGTGCCATATCTTTATGGATTCTGATTTATTACATCACTTCTGTCAAGACATTCTAAGGGGTCAAGTCCGAGCAGTAACCTTCGATCAGGGGATTAGTCACGTTCAACATCACTGGTGTGTCTGGATGCTGAAACACCGATATGCCTAGGTTTATTCCCATTATAATAGGGCTTATCAAGGGTGCATAAGCCTGAGGCATCCTACATTGAGTGCAGGGAGTTATATTCCATAGGTATGTCCCTGAGGTTTTCCTCAACTTCCCATGTTTAACACATGGTATGCCGTGAGTTTAACGTCTAGCGAAGACAACTACGACAAAGGCATGTCTTCTGAGGGTTTCCTGAAGTATATCATTTTTAACATGAGTTAAGCCATGAGTTTAACATCTTGAAGAGATGATTACACCAAAGGAGTGTCTTCGGAGGTTTTCCTCAGACATCTAATGTTTAACAAGAGGTAATTCATGAGTTTAACATCTTGTGAGGAGGGAATGAGAGTGATCAGAACATCCTATAGAGATGAATCAGATTGGTACATCCAAAGGAGGGATCACCTAGAAGGTTTACCAGATGGATGGATCAAATTTCCCAATGAGTACGGATCCGAGGTGGTGTGTCCCATGGAGGGAGGATATCACATCATGAAGGCTGATCTGGACACCACTAAGGGCGAATTAGGGAAAGTGTACCCCAAAAAAGGGGGAAACAAAGGTTTACCATTGGATGGAATTGAACCTAAAATATGTTTCCTAAATACCCTGTGTATATGATAGGGATCAAAACCCACTTTGTTCGAAGGGGTGATGAATCAGGGTGTACACAAAGGACAATGAACCAGAGACATGCTGGGGCTCATGCATGGATGGAGGACCATCGCAAGAGGGACACTCCTGGTTGTATGGTTATGAATTTTGTGGGGATTATTCATGGTTAGCTGCCTAAATGGATGGCATGATCCCACTAGGACGTGGTGGTTTGGGTAAGAATTAGGATGGAAGTGGATGGAGTGTCGAAGGATTGAGTGAGTGGGGATAGAACCGACATGAAGATGACAATGATGTTGGTCTTGAACCTCAGAGAGGCTTCCTATGTATTCCCGTGGTGGGGAATCAAAGTCCACATAGTTTGGTGGGGAGATGGGACACTTGAGGAGGAAACCCTTGAGAATGGAAATATGGATGGGACTCGGGGGAAGTGAAACCTTTGATTTGGGGCATGACTTTCTCGAAATTCAAAGGCTCAAGGGAGAGACCAGGATGGGACATGGGTGAGGTCTTAAACCTCTGGGAGGCTTCCTACGTATCCCTATGGCAGGGAATCTGTCACGAACCATCCTCGGGGCCCGTGTCGTGACCACCCCAAGACCGCCTTCCAAAGGCCAGGGGCTGGTGACTAGCACCAAAGGTGTAATTCCTGATAAAAGGGAAGACATTGCCTTTATATAAGAAAAAAAACACCACAGAGCATGAAAGATGAAGTAAACACTAAGTAAACTGAGTACAAAAGTAAGTGTTGGAAAGTAAACGAGCCAGTATAAAAACCCAACTGAAAAATGCAGTACAACTAAAAAGTAAAGTACAACAGCTGAAAGATAAAGCAGCAACCACCAAGTCGTCCTCCAGAAAATCCCACCTGAAGGGTGAGTATAGATGGTCTCGTCGGCTCCTTGGGTCCGGCCGTCCGCTCTGTGTACATCCTGCCTGATATTCCACCTCAGGGTACCGTCCCGCTCCACAAGCCTCAGCCACGATCAGCGCTGTCCATCATCTGAAACCAACACAACGTAGTGCGGGCATAGCCCATGCAGGGGTGAGTATACGATACTCAGTAGGGACCTCGAGACCCCCGAAGGTCTCCCAGAATCCACAAATGATATTCCAAAAAGGAAGGATACAAACACGAAGTATCAAACAACTCTACTTTGGTATATTCCCATACATATACCTAAGTAATCAATTCCAGCTCGGCTCTAACACACGAGCCCAAGTATAACCTAGTCCACACAGGAAAGCATAACCCAATCCACATAGGAAAACACAACCCAATCCACACAGGAAAGCACAACCAAATCCACATAGGAAAGCATGACAATCACATCGATGATAATGATTGAAAGTCAAGACTCAGCTCACATAGGTATACTACTCACGAAGAGGGGTGGAGATGATAAATGTAGCCTCTGAATCATCTCCCCTGTCGAACCCACGTAGGATCCAAGTACAGAAGTCATCACTGCCGAACCCACGTAGGATCCAAGTACAGTATCCATCACTGCTGAACCCACGTAGGATCCAAGTACATTCGTCATCACTGCCGAACCCACGGAGAATCCAAGTACAATCATCCTCGCTGTCAAACCCACGTAGGATCCAAGTACAGTCATCATCGTCACCGCAGTCGCAACCAGCTCTAGGGTTCCCGCACACAGAATGCTCGATTCCGGGAGGGTCCGCTCCACGATCCAAGGGGTCGATACATAAACTATCACGAAGTCCAGAGTTTATGTATCACAAAGATCCGTCTCGTCAATAGGAACTCAACGCAACAGACGGTGCGTCAATCGGACGCCCGGTCTGAGAGTTATTGGCTTTTTCGTCCGAGGGGCCCGGTTGGTTTTTAAGCTAAAACCAACTAGACCGTACTCCAGCTGCATCCAAACCTCGAGCGGAGTAATCCAAAAGAACCGTCTCACTAATAGGAATCAAACAAAGTCGACGACACGTCAATCGGACGTCCGGAGCTCAAGTTATAAGCGTTTCCGCTCTGAGGGCCCGGTTGGTTTCATGTTCAAACCAACCCGGCCATACCCAAAGTTCTCCGAAACCTTGAGTGTAATATACCGAAACGATCATCTCGATCCAAGGATCCTAACTCAACTGACGGTGCGTCGATCGGAGGTCCATAGCCCAAGTATGAGCGTTAGAATAGATCTGTCTGAAAATAGGGGGTTTGGGCCCGGTCTGACCCGGCCCAATACCCCCTGGGTCGGCCCGAACCGGGTCGACCTGACCCGGGTCCGGGTCCGGCCCGACAGCCCGCCGCGGGGCGCAACCATGCGGCCCGGCTCGGAGCCGGCCACGGGGTGCGAAGGGGGGCGTCGCCCCCTTGGAACCGAACGACGAACCCAGTGGGGTCCGCCCTGCTTGCTGGCCGGGGGTTTCAACACCCGGTTTTCCTCGGTAACGGCCGGCCATTATGGCCGGACGGTTGAGCCACGCGGGACCCCCAGTGGTTCCACTTCCAGGGTTTGCTGGCAGCCAGCCAAGCCCGGCCGCCTCCTGCTGAACCGCTGCGACCTTAGGTCACGACTTCCGTCCATCCGGCGCGGTGCAACGACACCGCGCCCCTCCATTGCATCCCACTCCGGCCGTGACCCCTTTGTGATCCGGCGTGGCGCGATGACGCCGTGCCTTTCTGCCGCGGCCTGCTCCTGAACATGGCCCCCTTCGGTCTCACCGGCGCGACGCGACGACGCCTTGCACCTCCACCGCGGCCCACTTCGGCCGCGGTCCTTTTCGTTCCCGCATAGTGCATCAGCACCGCGCCGCCTCCGCCGCAAGTTCAACGAGGATAAACAAAAAAGGGGAGGAGGATCGGCCATGTTTGTGTGGTCCGATCTCCTCCCGTTAAGTCAATAACATGTGGCCAAAAGAACGAGAATTCTCAATGACAAACAAAGCGCAATTTTAATTAAATAAAATTGAACTTAACCCCTACCTCAATTCAAGAAGGTTGATCGCTTTGACGGAGGATGGAGATGATTTCATTGTTCCCTTGACGTTACCGTGAAAAAATGGCATCGCTTCGTCAACGTTGAGAAGAAAGAAGCTGAGGTTGGCACCGACGTTCTTGGCGTTCTTCGATGAGGAAGATGAAGTTCTTCCAGAGAAAAGAGCTCTATCCCCCAATGTCTCCACACAACAATCCTCAAACCCCAAATAAAATAAGTCTTACTCTTATTTTATTATGACATGCCAAGCAGTTCAATTTTAAAATTCAAACACATAACTCACTTAATTGATTAAGTGTGTTGGCATGATTAAAGAGGAGAGAGGGTAGAGTTACAAATTATTGGAGAGTTGCCAACTTTAAGAGGGGTTAGAGGAGTTAAAGGAATTTGAAGGGGTGGGGATCATGTGGGCCCCACCTCACAAATATCCTAACAAGAGGAGTTAGGATTTAGTGGGTCCCACCCCAACTCCCATACTTAGGATAAAACCACTTAGGTTAAAAGTAAAATTTGTTCCACAAATTTTATTTACTTCACATTTAATCCTCAAGTTTTAACAACTCCTCCCGAGAAACCACACCATCAGAAAAGGTCCTCTTAAGCAAATACTACCGCTGCGGTTTCATCAGTGCCCTCAGATTTCGATTCCGAGCACCAGTTCAAAAAGATAGAAAAAACCCGCTCGTTCGTTCACTGAACGTACCCGAGCTAAACTCTGGAAAATTATTCCAGGCACACCGGCCCTCGGAATCAGGTGCCGTTAGAAACTACGTACTCGTAATATCCCAAAGAAATTAAGTAAAAAATTTCCTTGAACTTTACGGGTCTTTACATTACTCCCACCTCAAGGCTTTACGTCCCCATAAAGATATATCACAAAACTATGGAAACAAATGAGGGTACTGAGCATGCATCTGAGCCTCCCGCTCCCATTTTCTCTCCTGGAGGTTCCCGTGCTGCCACCTGATGCGCACTAGAGGAATCGACCGTCCACGTAGGACCCTCTCCTGTCGATCCTCGATCTCCATCGGGACCTCCACAAAAGTCACCCCATCATCGATATCCAGCTCCCTGTGATCAATGATATGCGTCGGGTCGTGCACATATCTCCTTAGCTGAGATACGTGGAAGACGTCATGCACCCGGTGCAACTGAGTTGGAAGAGCCAGGCGATAAGCCACCTCGCCTATCCTGCTGAGAACCTGGAATGGTCCAATGAAGCGCGGAGATAACTTGCCGCCCCGGACAAATCTTCTTAATCCACGTCTAGGTGAGACCCGTAAGAAAACGTGGTCTCCATACTCGAACTCTAGTGGTCTCCGCCTCCTGTCAGCATAGGACTTCTGCCGACTCTGAGCAGTCCTCATCTGCTCCTAGATGATCTGAACCTTCTCTGTCGTGGCCTGGACCATCTATGGTCCTACAAGTGCTGACTCCCCAGGGTCTGTCCAGCACAGAGGTGATCTGCAAGGTCGGTCGTACAGTGCCTCATATGGTGCTATCCCGATGGTGGAGTGGTAGCTGTTGTTGTACGCAAACTCCACCAAAGGTAGGTGATCCTCCCAGCTACGACCAAAGTCAAGGATACATGCAAGGAGCATGTCCTCGAGAGTCTGAATGGTCCTCTCCGTATGACCATCTGTCTGAGGGTTAAAGGCGGTGCTCAGGCGTAGCTGCATCCCAAATACCTCCTGCAACCCCTTCCAGAGCCAGGAATTAAAGCGAGCATCTCGATCAGAGATGATATATGATGGTACAACGTGAAGCCGTATGATCTCCTGAACGTAGAGTCATCCCAAGATCTCCACTGAGCCCTGCTCTCTGATATGTAGAAAGTGGGACGACTTGGTGAGTCGGTCTACAATCACCCAAATGGAGTCATATCCTCTGGAAGTACGTGGAAGCCCAGTCATGAAATCCATAGATATCCCATCCCACTTCCACTCCAGAACCTCTAGGGGCTATACCAATCCTGCTGGTACCTGGTGCTCCGCCTTCACCTACTGACAGGTGAGGCATCGAGAAACAAACTCTGCCACATCCTTCTTCATACCTAGCCACCAGTGCTGTCGTCTGAGATCCTGGTACATCTTCTCTACTCCTGGATGTACCGCTAAAGGGGAAGTATGAAACTCCCTCAACACCTCCTCCTGCAAAGAAGCTGGTACCATGGTACGTCCTCTGAAAAGAACGACGTGTTCTCCTCCTACAGAGAATCCATCAGGTGACTGTCCTGAGGATATCTGTGCACTTCACGTCTCACAGTCAATGTCCCCACACCGTGCCTCTCTGACCCGCTGAATAAGTGGTGGAGTGACTATGAGCGACTCTAGAAAGGCTGCCCCATCTCTATCCACGAAGGATATCAGCAATGCGGCTAGGTGCTCCGTCACCTCTCCAAGTAGCTGAATGCCCGACATCCTGCTGAGAGCATCAAATACTACTTTCTCCTTCCCATGATTATAGACTATCTCAAAGTCATAGTCCTGGAGGAACTCGAACCATTGCCACTGTCTCAAGTTTAGGTCCTTCTGCGAGAAGATGTACCTGAGACTCTGGTGTTCAGAGTAGACTGTAAAGTGCTTGCCCATTAGATAGTGCCACCACATATTCAAGGCAAAGACCACTACTGCTAACTCCAGGTCATGGGTAGCATAGTTTTGCTCGTGCTGCCTCAACTGTCATGATTCGTAAGCGATCACTGACCGCTCCTGCATCAGGACACACCCGAGTCCGGTCCCTGATGCGTCGCAGTAAACTACATACCCTACGCCCTCCTCCGGTAGCCTCAAGATGGGTGCACTATTCAATCTCTGTCTCAACTCCTGGAAGCTCTGATAACATGTAGCTGACCACACGAATGGTTTTCACTTCTTCGTCAAAGATGAAAGTGGTGCTAAAACTCTGGAGAAGTCTAACACAAACCTCCGATAGTACCCAGCCAGACCCAGGAAAATCCGCACCTCCATCACGCTCCTGTGTGGCTCCCAAGCTATCACTGCCTCGATCTTCGCAGGATACACTGCAACTCCCACCTCAGAGATGACGTGCCCCAAGAAGTGGACCTCACGTATCCAGAACTGACACTTTAATAGCTTACTATAAAGCTGGTTCTCTCGGAGTGTGTCCAGTACAACCCGCAAGTGGTAGGCGTGCTAATCCTTAGTAGTCGAGTAAATGAATATGTCTTCGATGAATACTACAACAAATAAATTGAGTTAAGGCTAGAAGATCCTGTTCATGAGACTCATGAACACTGCTGGAGCGTTGGTTACGCCGAAAGTCATAACCAAGAACTCATAGTGGCCATACCGACACATGAAAGCCGTCTTCTGCACTTCCTTGTATCGAACTCTGAGTTGATGATAGCCTGACCTGAGGTCTATCTTCAAGAACCATCATGCTCCCTTGAGATGATCGAAGAGGTCGTCAATCCTCAGAAGTGGATACTTGTTCTTCATAGTCACCTGATTCAGGCGATGGTAGTCGACACACAGTCGCAATATCCCGTCCGCCTTCTTGGAAAACAAGATCGGGGAAGACCAGGGTGAAACACTGGTTCAGATGAATCCCTCGCCCTGCAAGTCCTCCAGCTATACCCGTAGCTCTTGAAGCTTAGCGGGAGCCATCTGATATGCTGGAGTAGAAATCGGGGCTGTCCCGGGGTACAGGTCAATATAGAAGTCTACCTCTCTATGAGGAGGTAGTCCTGGAACATCATCAGGAAAAACGTCCGCATACTGATCCACCACTACATGAAAACTCGGACTCTGCATATCAACTGCTAATAGGATGAGACTATCCAACTGATGGGTGATCGGCTGTCCTCTCCTCTGCGCGAGTCCATCCTACGCTGCAAAGGCTCCCTTCTCGCCGGTGAAGGTGAACCTGCTCCCATCGGTGCGAACACACTGCACCTTGCGCCTAATACAGTCGATCTGAGAATGGACCGTAGATAACCAATCCATGCCCAAGATGACATCGTAAGGCCTCGACGCCGCTACAAGAAGATCCCAGCTGAAGCTCTCGCCTCCTAGAGTAATCTCACACTGCCGGCACCAGTGCGTAATCGTCGAGTATTCTCCCGTAGGAGTATCTAGTCGTAAGGATCGAGCCAACGACTCCGTCAGAATATCCGAGCTACGAACAAGGGAAGTGGATATGAAATAATGACTCGCTCCTGTGTCTATAAGAACTACAGTAAGGGTGGATTAGACACAAATAGTACCTCGAATCATCTCAGGTGCGCCGTGGTCGTAGGCCTCTACTGCCTGAAGCTGATCCTGCCTCTGTCCGCCAGCTCCCTGTGGTCGGGGTGGACCTCCTGGTGGTGGTGGTGGTAGAGCCTCAAAGCGTCGCCCACCACCCACTGCTCGGCCAACTCCTCTTCCTCGTCTGCCTGATCCCTGCGGACCGCCACGGTCGAACCTTTGCCTCTACCTGGGTGGTCCCTCAACCGTTTTCTGCTCCTCTGCATGGCGGGTCGGACAGTCCCGAGCCATGTGGCCCTGTCCGCCGCATGCATAGCACTGTTTGCCTCTCGTATGAATGGCTCTACTGCATGTGCCCCGCACATCTGAACCAGTGTCCTAAGGTCGTCCACCTGATGGCCTGGTCCTCTTGGACCTCTGCGATGTATGTCTACTGCCAGCTACAAAAGACTCCGCTACGTGCTGCCCTGCGGTAGGTCTCACTGCTGGTGAAGGCTCAGCAAGAAAGCTCTCCACAAGAAGGGATCGATCTAGTACTCCTTCCTACATTGGAATATTGAGGGAGATCATAGATGCCCTGATTTCATGCCTCAGTCCCTACTCGAAGGTCCGGGCCCGGAAGAATGGGTCCCGTACCATGTCCGTGGAGTAGCGTCAGAGATCAGTAAATCTCGCCGAGTACTAGGCTACTATCATGCTGCCCTGGCGCAGCTGTAGTAACTCCTGAATGAACACCGCACAGAGGGTGGATGGAACGAACTCCGAGAGAAAAAGGCTCTCGAAGTCCAACCAAAGGAGGGATGCCTCGTCGTGCACCTGGAGCATCAGGCTCCACCATCTACCTACTGTCGCGTGTAGGAGACTCGCCGCAAGGATCACCATGAGGTCAGCTGGTGTCCCCACTAATCTGAAGACTTGAACAACAGCCTCCAGCCAATCCTCGGCTGCCTGAGGGTCTGTCTCCACGTGGAACCTGGGCAGTCTCTAATGCTGAAACTCATGCAGTGCACTCAGACGACGTGCACTCTCAGTTGTTGGGGCTGGTGGAATCAGTGGCTCGGTGGGTAGAGGTATCGCTGGTGCCTCCGCTGTAACGGGGCCCTGCACTAAGGCCTCGTTGCTCGGTGGGCTGCCATCTTGCACAAAGCTCGGAACCCTAGCTGGCTGCCGTCGGGGGGCCATCCTGAAAAGAAACAGGTGCGCCACAGTCAATATAGTATACCTGGTGAGCTGAAACAAGTAATCACAAAGAAAAATTTCAAAACACACATGCAATCAATGTTTTCGTGCATTGAGTCAAAAATCAGAAGTCAGGGTCCTGGTGTATGGATACGTTGGCCACCGTACCAACACTGGACTCCCTGGGCTGATAACCACACTCGATACCCTAAACATTATTGCTTCACACAGAAGAAATTATCAGAGTCCTAAGTTCTATGGGGATACCAATTTGTCACGACCCGTCCTTGGGGCCCATGTTGTGACTACCCCAATCCCGCCTTCCAAAGGCCAGGGGTTGGCGACTAGCACCAAAGGCGTAATTCCCGAAAAAAGGGAAGGTATTGACTTTATATAAGAAAACAAACACCACAGAGCACGCAAGCTGAAGTAAACACTAAGTAAACTGAGTACAAAAGTAAGTGCTGGAAAGTAAATGGGCCAGTATACAAACCCAACTGAAAATATAGTACAACTAAAAAGTAAAGTACAACAGCTGAAAGATAAAGCAGCAACCACCAAGTCGTCCTCTAGAAATTCCCACCTGAAGGGTGAGTACAGATGGTCTCGTCATCTCCTCAGGTCTAGCCGTCCGCTCCGTGTACGTCCCGCCTGATATTATACCTCTGGGTACCGTCCCTCTCCACAAGCCTCAGCCACGATCAGCGCTGTCCGTCGTCTTTAACCAACACAACGTAGTGTGGGCATAGCCCGTGCAGGGGTGAGTATATGATACTCAGTAAAGACCCCGTGACCCCCTAAGGTCTCCCAGAATCCACAAAGGATATTCCACAAAGGAAGGATACAAACAAAAAGTATCAACCAACTCTACTTAGGTATATGCCCATACATATACCTAAGTCATCAATTCGAGCTCGGCTCCAACACACAATCCCAAGTACAACCCAGTCCACACAGGAAAGCATAACCCAATCCACATAGGAAAACACAACCCAATCCACACAGGAAAGAACAACCAAATCCACAGAGGAAATCATGATAATCACATCGATGATAATGATTGAAAGTCAAGACTTAGCTCACACAGGTATACTACTCACGAAGAGGGGTGGAGATGATAGATGTAGCCTCTGAATCATCTCCCCTTCCAAACCCACGTAGGATCCAAATACAGAAGTCGTCGCTGCCGAACCCACATAGGATCCAAGTACAGTATCCATCACTGGCGAACCCACATAGGATCCAAGTACAGTTTTCATCGCTGTCGAACCCACGGAGGATCCATATACAATCATCCTTCCTTCCGAACCCACGTAGGATCCAAGTACAGTCGTCATCGTCGTCGCAGTCGCAACCGGCTCTAGGGTTCCCGCACACAGCATGCTCGATTCCGGGAGGGTCCGCTCCACGAGCCAAGGGGTCGATACATAAACTATCACAAAGTCCAGAGTTGATGTATCAAAAAGTTCCGTCTCGTCAATAGGAACTCAACGTAACAGACATTGCATCAATCAGACGCCCGGTCTGAGAGTTATTGGCCTTTTCGTCCCAGGGGACAGGTTGGTTTTTATGCTAAAACCAACCTGACCAAACTCTAGCTGCATCCAAACCTCAAGAGGAGTAATACAAAAGAACCTTCTCACTAATAGTAATCCAAAAAAGTCGACGACACGTCAATAGGACATCCGGAGCTCAAGTTATAATCCATTCCACTCCGAGGGCCCGGTTGGTTTCGTGTTCGAACCAACCCGGCCGTACCCAAGTTCTCCGAAACCTTAAGTTTAATATACCACAACGACCATCTCGATCCAAGGATCCCAACGCAACTGACGGTGCATCGATCGTAGGTCCGTAGCCTAAGTTATGGGCGTTAGAACAGATCTATCTGAAAATCGGGGGTTTGGGTCCGGTCCAACCCGGCCCAATACCCCCTAGGTCGGCCCAACCTGGCTGGCGCGGCCCGGCCCGCGGAGAGGCGCGGCCCGGGCCGGCTGGCGCGACCCGGCCCGCGGAGGGGCGTGGCCCGACCCGACTGGCGCGGCCCGACGGCCCGCCGCTCGGCGCGGCCATGCGGCCCGGCTCGGAGCTGGCCGTGGGGTACGAAGGGGGGCTCCACCCCCTTGGAACCGAACGGCGGACCCAATGGGGTCCGACCTACTTGCTGGCCGGGGGTTTCAAACCCCAGTTTCCTGGGTAAGGTCCAGCCTGTTGAGCCTTGCGGGACCCGTAGGGGTCCCGCTTCCAGGGTGTGCCGGCGGTCGGCCGAGCCCGACCGCCTCCTGCTGAACCGCCATGACCTTAGGCCGTGACTTCTGTCCGTCCGGCGCGGCGCGACGACACCGCGCCCCTCCACCGTGGAATTCTCTGGCCGCGACCCACTCCTGCTGTGGCCCCTTGGTGCTCCAGAGCGGCGCGACGACGCCATGCCTTTCTGCTGTGGCCTGCTCCTAGCCGCGGCCCCCTTCGGTCTCACCGGCGCGGCGCGACGGCGCCGCGCACCTCCACTGCAGCCCGCTCCGGCTGCGGTCCTTTCTGTTCCCGCACGGTGCATCAGCACCGCGCCGCCTTCGCCGCAAGTTCAATGAGGATCAAAAAATAAGGGGAGGAGGATCATCCATGTTTGTGCGGTCCTATATCCTCCCGTTAAGTCGATAACATGCGGCCAAAAGAACGAGAATTCTCAACGACAAACAAAGCACAATTTTAATTAAATAAAATTGAACTTAACCCCTACCTCAATTCAAGAAGGTTGATTTCTTTGATGGAGGATGGATATTCTTTCGTTGTTCCATTGACATTGCCATGAAAAAATGGCATCGCTTCATCAACGTCGAGAAGAAAGAAGCCGAGGTTGGCACCGGCGTTCTTGGCGTTCTTCGATGAGGAAGATGAAGTTCTTCCAGAGAAAAGAGCTCTCCCCCCCAATGTCTTCACAAAACAATCCTCAAACCCCAAATAAAATAATACTTACTTTTATTTTATTATAACATTCCAAGAATTTCAATTTTAAAATTCAAACACATAACTCACTTAATTGATTAAGTGTGTTGGAATGATTAAAGAGGATAGAGGGGAGAGTTACAAATTAATGGGGAGTTTCCAACTTTAAGAGGGGTTAGAGGAGTTAAAGGAATTTGGAGGGGTGAGTCTCGTGTGGGCCCCACCTCACAAATATCCTAACAAGAGGAGTTGGGATCTAGTGGGTCCGACCCCAACTCCCATACTTAGGATAAAACCACTTAGGTTAGAAGTAAAATTTGTTCCACAAATTTTATTTACTTCACATTTAATCCTCAAGTTTTAACAACTCCTCCCGAGAAAACACACCATCAGAAAAGGTCCTCTTAAGCAAATACCATCGCTTCAGTTTCATTGGTTCCCCTGGATTTCGATTCTGAGTACCAGTTCAAAAGATAGAAAAAACTCGCTCGTTCGTTCACTGAACGTACCAGAGCTAAAATTCGGAAACTGATTCCGGGCACACCGGGCCTCAGAATCAGGTTCCGTCAGAAATTGCGTACTCGTAAAATCCCAAAGAAATTAAGAAAAAAATTTCCTTGAAATTTAAAGGTCTTTATAGAATCAAAGTACACATAGTTCATGAAGGGGTAATGGAACCAGGGTGTATGCAAAGGACAATGACCCAATGATATGCTGTGTAGATACCTGAAGCCTGACGTACATGGACATTACATTACTTTTGCGGAATACTTAGTACATAACAAAAACACACACACAAG
This sequence comes from Viscum album, assembly GCA_963277665.1. Classification (NCBI taxonomy): domain Eukaryota; kingdom Viridiplantae; phylum Streptophyta; class Magnoliopsida; order Santalales; family Viscaceae; genus Viscum; species Viscum album. The sequence goes on along the minus strand of OY728121.1, from coordinate 1,395,985,454 downwards.
GACCGTAATAGTTTAGTGTCTTTGGAAACTCGGAATATAATCTTCTAATCGTGGTGAAAGATCTTCAACATCTCCCATAAAGATCTTCTTCTTTTTTTTCTAAACCTAAATCCTTTCTTTATGTCCTAGGAAAAGAAAACATAAAAGGGTGAGCTCAAATTCTCAGTAAGGGTAAACAAAATAAATATCAATCACGTCATATTCATAAGAACATATCTTTTGGAAATCTTAACCTGCAAAAGAGATCATAATTTCATAAAATGGGATAAATCATAGTAGTGAAATGTAATCCAAATAATCAAAACTTAAAACATGAAACTTTGTGGCATACACACATAATCATAGAGAATCATTTCTTGTTAGTCAAGACTCATTTCCAAGACTATCTTAGTGGAAAAAGTCCCTTTCTGAACCGAGTTCATTCCTCATTTCATTCCTGTTTCACTGAACCGGTATAACCTACCGTTCCAGCCATGTCTATCTCATGAGATATAAAATCTTTACCCAGTGCATTGGAGGGATATATAGGTCCCACCCATCTCATAATGATACCATTCTTATGTCTGCCACAAAATCATAAACCATACATCATTGCATAACCCATGTAATAAAAATGGGAATCTTAAACATCACGACATCATAAAACAATTCATATACGATAAAGGAATTCATAAAAATAATTCCATAACAACATAATAAAATCAATGTAATAATAGGGATAAAAATATAGCCCTTTATTATCTTAGATGGAAAATAATTTTGATAAAACACTTGAACTTCATTCTTGAGGAAAATATCCTTTCTACTTCAAAAACACTTTTACTTTCTAAACATGTCATACAATTTTAAACTAAAATAATTTGATTAAAAATAAACTTGAAAACATGTAATGGAATATTTTTGGAAATAATGTTTTAAAAATCCATTCATGCCATATAAGTTAAAAAAATATTCTTCGTACTTTTGTCAGAAAAGTCAAAAAGTACCTCGTACGAAAAACAACAAAAGATTCCTTTCATATCCTTTACTAAAAACTCACCGAAGGGTAAAATTGGATTTAAACAATTGTAGGTGGATGGAAATAATATTACATATTGAGGAAACATGGATTTTGATGATAAAATAAACCCCAGTAAATGCCAAAGTATAAACAATCTCGGATAAAAATGAGATTGTGATATTTCCCTTACCTTATGTCCGATATGCTTTGTACGTATCCGAACCTCCTGTATAATGATTTAAATAATGTCATTAACTTATTACAGAATCATATTCATTGTTATGATATCATATATTGTTCACTTATGACTTTATATTACCCGTTCTTTTGTAAATTCCATGTTAAAGAAGCATTTTGGGTAAAATCGTTTCATTTATCGTAGGTGTTTGGACTTGTTGTTATTGAAATTATTATTACTTATATCATGATTTACTTACTTACAGAATATAAAAAATTATTTATATATCATATATATTCAGTATATATATATATATAATATATAGATAAATGAAATGAAACACACCGTTCATGGAGACGGTAGTCCGTGCGTACGCATGAACGTTGTTTTCCTTTCCTTATTGTCTTGAATGGAAGTAAGTAGATGACATATATATATACATAAATCCAGTAGATTTACCATGTCATATATTTCATTATTATTCATTATATATACTTTATAATCATTCTGGAATGGTTAACATGGATAATGAATCTCATCGAGTCGTGGAGACGGTATTCCGTACGTACGCATGCACGGTGATTTCCTTTTTCCGTAGGATGGATAGAAGGTTAATTAGAATTGTTTCATATTTATAATAACATATCAGTATATAATAAATACTGATGTTATTAATTTATCATGAAACAACTAAAGAAGAAGAAGTTGAAGAAGAAATAAATTGAAAAAGATCGGTAATGGATATTACCTCTTTTTGACGCGCCTTTTCTTAACCTCCACTTAAAGAACTAAGGATGGTCTTTGAAGACGATCAGTACCTCTAGGATGATACTAGGGAAGTGGAGAAGAGATTTTGGTAGGGTTTGGATGAGCTTGAATGCTCAAATTGGTGTGAGGAGGAGAGGGAGGAGGTGCCCTTTTATAAGGGAGGAGAGGGGCACCTTAGGAAAATCTCAAAATATTATTTTATATTAAGGTAAAATTCGGTTTATAATGGTTCCAAAGGGTCTTATTTCGAAGATAAAGTGTTTATGGGTCGCAATCCTCTCATCCAATTGGATTTAGGCAAGTTTAGGTTATTATTTTAACCTTATCAATTAGATTTAACTCTAAGTTAAATAATTTGACTTTTACCGTGTCTTTTTGTTATCTTACACTATATGGTTAATAAACTTACCATAACAAGACAAACGAACCCCAAGTTGTTTATTATTAATATATCTATCCTTATCTAAGTCATTTGGCCGAACCTTAGATTTTTAGTAATTAAATAACAATTAATAATATAATATTTGTTTTAAAAACTAATTTATGTCAATTTTGACACTATTTGGTACATGATTTTTATGAAATTAATAACAGAATGATAAGTTCAAACCAAGTTACTTATATCAACAATAACATGTCATATTAATCTAGAAAATTAATTTAAGTCATAAAAAGTCTCAAATTACATTTATTTGGGCATTTATAACACCAATTATCTCAATATTTCATTAATAAGACAATTACTGCATCATCTTTGTGTCATAATAAATGATAATTATTTAATCCCTAAAAATTCTAAATAAATTCCTATGATGTATAAAATTGCATTATCTTTCTGGAGACTATTCATGTTCTAAGTTTCATGAATTTTATCACTAAATTAAAATTATTATACTTATAAGATTTAAGAAAGTGACATGTTGTCACATTCTTTGGTTTTAATAATAATTAAATTATTTTTATGGAAAAAAGTCCATAAAATGAATCTAATCCGACCCTTAGGTTATATGGGTCTACTTTTAGCCATCTAATAGGATTTTTCCAAGTGTTAGGGTAATTTTATAATGTTATATTTACCCTTAATTACCTGATTTACCTTTAACTATAGTAAATAAAATTTACCGTAGTTACTATTCACAATGCCCAAAAATAAAAAGTAGCTTATTAACATAATTTGGACCCACTGATTCCAAATATGGAATCCATTTTTCCTAATTCAATACACAAAAGTTGCAAAAATTAAATTAAAATTAATCCCGTTGTCGAAAGAAAACGGGTTTTTCTTTAAAACATTGCAAAAGATTGAATTGATTTAACCTACAAATTCAAGGTAAAATCAATGATAATGACATACATTATATTAAATGGTAAAAATATATTATATTTAAACTTTAAAACCATTCAATATTATAATTTAACCACATAAGATATTATGATGAAAAAAGTTGTTTTTAATTAAAATATAACGTGTTTTTACTATTCATTAAAATATGAAAGTTATCGGAAAAATATCAAAACTTTATCTAATGTAAATTTTTATATCCTGATTCAAAAGAAGAATTTTATTTTGTTAAATTGAACTTATAAACATGTCAAAAACTAGATTTAAAGTGGGTGCACCATCAAAAGGCGGCAAAACTGCATTTTTTGAAAAATACTTATTTTACCCGAAAAATTTATTTTGTTCTTATACAATGTTCTAGAAATGTGTAAGATGAATAATAATGTTATAAAATTCAAAATTTAGTTAACACTATTCATAACGGCTAGTTCATAACAATATTATAATATTATATCGTTGTTTAGTAAAACCCAGTATTGCGTACAACACACACTATCGAGGAAGGTCGCGATTGCGTGTAATGCAAGCCAAGTCAGGGTTGCGTGTTGCACAATAATCCTTCGTTGTTTCGTATAACAGAATCCAACCATATTTCATTTATACATTGAATATATATATATATATATATATATATATATATATATATACTCAATGTTGCGTAGAATAACTATTATCAAAATTGTGTGTAACACGATCCAAGAATAGTGTTGCGTATACTGCAAGCTAATATGGTGTTGCGTATAGCGCAAGGTAATCTTGGTGTAGCACAAGACATTAATGAAATTAAAAGAATATTTTTCATAAAATCTCGGGGTGTTACATTCTACCGCCCTTAAAATGAATTTCTCCCTCGAAATTCATCGGGGTTATAAATGGTTTACCACTCGAAAGTTTGTTTAATAGAAACCCACATCGTAAAAAGGAATACCAAAACATGGCTTTTAAAAACTAAAGTATGAAATGTAACGGTTACCCAAATAAACTAATCACTGGGTTTCCACATAGGTGAAAATATGGATATGGAAGAGAAATCTAACCATCATGTTCTGATGGAGAGTGGTAGAGAACATGGCTATGAAAAATCCAACAATCACAAAGCCATAAATTTGTGATGATCTAGGGTAACATCTGATTCATCAGATATAAGATCACTAGGACAACATTTTTGGTTTTCAATATCATTTCCCTAAAGTTGAAAATTTTGAATTAGAAGAAATACTTACTTGATTTTGGTACAATATCACTGTTGTTCGTGATTTGAACAATTTCCACTTCATCTCTTAAAGAAATGAAGTTGAATTTGTTATTCGTGAAGTGTTAACAGATCGTGTGATAGAATGATTGGTCATTCCATCTGTCTCAAACAAAAGGTTAGAAAAGTTATCAAAAAATAAATAAGTCCATCAATAGTGAGATTAATCATATATGGTTCCTAAAATAGACGTATACTTCATATATCATACTTCTTAATATAATAAAACTAGTTTCTACTAAACAGGGACTTCCTGTAGGCCAGTGGTAGGCAATAAAGGCCGGTCGCACTTCGGTTGTGGGTTCGATTCCCATAGCCTTGTCCGACGCGATGGGTTGTCGCACATCCTGCAGGTTTTCCTTTTTCTAAAACTACATTATTATAACATCCCATCAACAATATCAAAAAAAAAGTTTTATCCTTAAACAATACTAACTTATGTCCAACATAATCCATTCCAATCTTTAGGCTTATCTAAAATACTTCGGTCCAAGATCATAGTATAGAGAAAATGATCACGTGAATGCCATCATTTATCCCTCATATATCTTGTTCGTCACATTCTAGTCATGTGAATACCATAATCTTGTAATCTCTTGAAAAATGAATACCCATTTAATCTTAGTGAAAACATGAGTGCTGTCAAAAGATAACTCTTTCCACATACCAAAATCCTCAAAATTCTATATACTTAGTCCTTATATCAATCATGATATCATGAATACAATCAAACATCTCATTATCTTCTTGTCCCTTCATTATGCGCATATCATCTACTTTCCAAAAATATTTCAATCACTTTTTTTTCCTGGTTACCAGTATCATATAATTTTTGAAAACCAATACATAGATATTCCAAAATTCCACAATACCATAAATGATATTCCATGATACTATTTTGAAATCCCATTACATAAACACTTAATCATTCCACCACATCGTTGTCATATTCAACATCGCCAATAGTGATCGCATGTGACTTCCCTTTGTCCTTTTCCTTAAGAGGTTGCTCATGTCGATCATCACTAACCCTTGGATTAGGGAATTTATTAGCATAATGCCCCATTTCCTTGCACTTGAAGCATTGAAGTGTTGGTGGTGCATTCTCTGTAGTGTTTGATTTATTCACATCATTAGAAACCCTTTTTCCATTACTTCGACACTCAGCTGCTCGATGACCTTCTTTTCCACACTTAAAACATTTTCTAGTCCCTTTAAGACAATCTCCACCATGCTTCTTTCCACACTTTGTGCATAAGGAAACATTTATCTTCTTTTCACCATTATTTTGAGATTTCTCCTTGAACTCCATCTTTCGTTTCTTGTCAAAACCATGAGATGGATATGTAACACCAACTTCCATTTATACCTTGATAGCAAAACGCACAATTTCTTCATAGCTATTGAAGTCTCTTATAGCTAATGCCCTTCAAAGACTTGGTTTTAAGCCACTGAAAAATCGATCAACTTTACTTTCATGTTGGATGATAATGCCAGATGCATACCTTACAACTCTTGTAAAATACGCTTCGTATATACCAACCGATTCATCATCCTTCTGCTTCAGCTCAAGAAATTCCTTTTCCATCTTTGTTCGAAGAATACGAGGGAAGTACTTACTGAAAAAAAAGTTCTTGAACTCGTCCCATTCCATGGACTCAATTTCATCTCTTAGACTCGTATTCTTGATAAGATTCCACCATTGATCAGCTTAACCTTCCAAACGATATACTGCTAAGATGACTTTATCATGTTCAGAACATTGAATAACTGAAAATATCTTTTCAATGGTACTAATCCATTGTTCAGAAACAAGTGGATCAGAATACCCACTGAAAGAAGATGGACGTTGCCTCATGAAGGACTCAATAGAATATTGTTCCCTTCTCTGCTCATTTGGAAGTCCAGAATGATTCATAGCTTGTGTAAGTATAGAAATAATATTTTTCACTCCATATCCCATAACATTTGTTTGTTCAGGAGGAAAATCATTGCATTGTCCATTACAGTGATCAACACGGTTCCTTCGGGTTCCAGCCATCGTCTAAAACCCAAAAAGAATAGTGTGAGAGGCAAAAAAAATCATGCTAGGGAAAACAACATAATAAAGGGGGAGTAACCTTAATATCTAAAATCTTAGGTTAAATTCTAAGATCACTACCATAGTTCTAGGACTATATCATATATGTATACTTATCCTTAGAGACATCCCTAGACATACCTTAGAAATATCTCTAGGGATCTCACTAACGATCTCACATCCTAGTTTCCAAAGGTTAACTAAACCTTTCCTCTGATACCAACTGTAGAGACCCGAAGACTGACGTACATGGACATTACATTACTTTTGCGGAATACTTAGTACATAACAAAAACACACACACAAGGACCGTAATAGTTTAGTGTCTTTGGAAACTCGGAATATAATCTTCTAATCGTGGTGAAAGATCTTCAACATCTCCCATAAAGATCTTTTTTTTCTAAACCTAAATCCTTTCTTTAAGTCCTGGGAAAAGAAAACATAAAAGGGTGAGATCAAATTCTTAGTAAGGGTAAACAAAAGAAATATCAATCACGTCATATTCATAAGAACATATCTTTTGGAAATCTTAACCTGCAAAAGAGATCATAATTTCATAACATGGGATAAATCATAGTTGTGAAATGTAATCCCAATAATCATAACTTAAAACATGAAACTTTGTGGCATACACACATAATCATAGAGAATCATTTCTTGTTAGTCAAGACTCATTACCAAGACTATCTTAGTGGACAAAGTCCCTTTCTGAACTGAGTTCATTCCTCGTTTCAGTCCTGTTTCACTAAACCGGTATAACCTACCGTTCCAGCCATGTATATCTCATGAGATATAAAATCTTTACCCAATGAATTGGAGGGAGATATAGGTCCCACCCATCTCATAATTATACCATTCTTATGTGTGCCACAAAATCATAAACCATACATCATTGCATAACCCATGTAATAAAAATGGGAATCTTAAACATCACGACATCTTAAAAAAATTCATATACGATAAAGGAATTCATAAAAATAATTCCATCACAACATAATCAAATCAATGTAATAATAGGGATAAAAATAGAACCCTTTATTATCTTAGATTTAAAATAATTTTGATAAAACACTTGAACTTCATTCTTGAGGAAAATATCCTTTCTACTTCAAAAACACTTTTCCTTTCTTAACATGTCATACAATTTTAAACTAAAATAAGTTGATTAAAAATAAAATTGAAAAATTGTAATGGATTATTTTTGGAAATAATGTTTTAAAAATCCATTCATGCTGTATAAGTTAAAAAAAACATTCTTCGTACTTTTGTCAGAAAAGTCAAAAAGTACCTCGTACGAAAAACGACAAAAGATTCCTTTCATATCCTTTACTAAAAACTCACCGAAGGGTAAAATTGGATTTAAAAAATTGTATGTGGATGGAAATAATATTACATATTTAGGAAACATGGATTTTGATGATAAAATACACCCCAGTAAATGCCAAAGTATAAACAATCTCGGATAAAAATGAGATTGTGATATTTCCCTTACCTTATGTCCGATATGCTTTGTACGTATCCGAACCTCCTGTATAATGATTTAAATAATGTCATTAACTTATTATAGAATCATATTCATTGTTATGATATCATATATAGTTCACTTATGACTTTATATTACCCGTTATTTTGTAAATTCCATGTTAGAGAAGCGTTTTGGGTAAAATCGTTTCATTTATCGTATGTGTTTGGACTTGTTGTTCTTGACATTATTATTACTTATATCATGATTTAATTACTTCCAGAATATAAAACATTATTTATATATCATATATATTCAGTATATATATATATATATATAATAGATAGATAAATGAAATGAAACACACCGTTCATGGAGACGGTAGTCCGTACGTATGCATGAACGCTGTTTTCCTTTCCTTATTGTCTTGAATGGAAGTAAGTAGATGACATATATATATACATAAATCCAGTATATTTACCATGTCATATATTTCATTATTATTCATTATATATACTTTATAATCATTCTGGAATGGTTAACATGGATAATGAATCTCATCGCGTCGTTGAGACGGTATTCCGTACGTACGCACGCGCGGTGATTTCCTTTTTCCGTAGGATGGATAGAAGGTTAATTATAGTTGTTTCATATTTATAATAACATATCAGTATATAAGAAATAATGATGTTATTACTTTATCATGAAACAACTAAAGAAGAAGAAGTTTAAGAAGAAAGAAATTGAAAAAGATCGGTAATGGATATTACCTCTTTTTGACGCGCCTTTTCTTAACCTCCACTTAAAGAACTAAGGATGGTCTTTGAAGAAGACCAGGACCTCTAGGATGATACTAGGGAAGTGGAGAAGAGATTTTGGCCAGGGTGGCTGAGCTTGAATGCTCAAATTGGTGTGAGGAGGAGAGGGAGGAGGTGCCCTTTTATAAGGGAGGAGAGGGGCATCTTAGGAAAATATCAAAATATTATTTTATATTAAAGTCAAATTCAGTTTATAATGGTTCCAAAGGGTCTTATTTCGAAGATAAAGTGGGGATGGGTCTAAATACTCTCATCCAATTGGATTTAGACAAGTTTAGGTTATTATTTTAACCTTATCAATTAGATTTAACTCTAAGTTAAATAATTTAACTTTTACCGTGTCTTTTTGTTTTCTTACACTATATGGTTAATAAAATTACCATAACAAGCCAAAAGAACCCCAAGTTGTTTATTATTAATATATATATCCTTATCTAAGTCATTTGGCAGAACCTTAGATTTTTAAAAATTAAATAACAATTAATAATATAATATTTGTTTTAAAAACTAATTTATGTCAATTTTGACACTATTTGGTACATGATTTTTATGAAATTCATAACAGAATGATAAGTTCGAACCAAGTTACTTATATCAAAAATAACATGTCATATTAACATAGAAAATTAATTTAAGTCATAAAAAGTCTAAAATTACATTTATTTGGGCATTTATAACATCAATTATGTCAATATTTCATTAATAAGACAATTACTGCATCATCTTTGTGTCATAATAAATGATAATTATTTAATCCCTAAAAATTCTAAATAAATTCCTATGATGTATATAATTGTATTATATTTCTGGATACTATTCATGTTCTAAGTTTCATGAAGTTTATCACTAAATTAAAATTATTATACTTATAAGATTTAAGAAAGTGACATGTTGTCACATTCTTTGGTTTTAATAATAATTAAATTATTTTCATGGAAAAAAGTCGATAAAATGAATCTAATCCGACCCTTAGGTTATATGGGTCTACTTTTAGCCATCCAATAGGATTTTTCCAAGTGTTAGGGTAATTTTATAATGTTATATTTACCCTTAATTACCCGATTTACCTTTAACTATAGTAAATAAAATTTACCGTAGTTACTATTCACAATGACCAAAAATAAAAAGTAGCTTATTAACATAATTTGGACCCACTGATTCCAAATATGGAATCCATTTTTCCTAATTCAATACACAAAAGTTGCAGAAATTAAATTAAAATTAATCCTGTTGTCGAAAGAAAATGGGTTTTTCTTTAAAACATTGCAAAAGATTGAATTGATTTAACCTACGAATTCAAGGTAAAATCAATGCTAATGACATACATTATATTAAATGGTAAAAATATATTATATTTAAACTTTAAAACCATTCAATATTATAATTTAACCACATAAGATATTATGATGAAAAAAGTTGTTTTTAATTAAAATATAGCGTGTTTTTACTATTCATTAAAATATGAAAGTTATCAGAAAAATATCAAAACTTTATCTAATGTAAATTTTTATATCCTGATTCAAAAGAAGAATTTTATTTTGTCAAATTGAACTTATAAACATGTCAAAAACTAGATTTAAAGTGGGTGCGCCATTAAAAGGCGGAAAAACTGCATTTTTTGAAAAATACTTATTTTACCCGAAAAATTTATTTTGTTCTTATAAAATGTTCTAGAAATGTGTAAGATTAATAATAATGTTATAAAATTAAAAATTTAGTTAACACTATTCATAACGGCTAGTTCATAACAATATTATAATATTATATTGTTGTTTAGTAAAACCCAGTATTGCGTACAACACACACTATTGAGGAAGGTCGCGATTACGTGTAATGCAAGCCAAGTCAGGGTTGTGTGTTGCGCAAGAATCCTTCGTTTTTTCGTATAACAGAATCCAACCATATTTCATTTATACATTGAATATATATATATATATATATATATACTCAATGTTGCGTAGAATAACTATTATCAAAATTGTGTGTAACACGATCCAAGAATAGTGTTGCGTATACTGCAAGCTAATACGGTGTTGTGTATAGCACAAGGTAATCTTGGTGCAGCACAAGACATTAATGAAATTAAAAGAATATTTTTCATAAAATCTCGGGGTGTTACATGCTGGGGGTTATTCGTGGTTAGCAGCCCGAGAGTTGGTCTGACGCTACTAAGGGATGGACCAAGGATATGGGTCCTAGCAAAGGGGACACCGAAGTTTACCAGTGTTTGGGGTTGAACCTCAGGGAGGATTCCTACATAACCTTCCTAGGAGACAGAGATCAAAACCCATGTAGTTCAAATAGTTTTACCAGTGTTTGGGGTTGAACCTCAAGGAGGATTCCTATGTACCCTGCCTAGGAGATAGGGATAAAAACCCACATATTTCAAATGCATACAGTTTAACGTTATGCGGGACAAAAGGGGCATAAAATTTAACATCATTCGGGATGAAGGTGAACCAACATGAAGTGGTCAGGACCTATGGATGATGAGCTTGAACCTTAGGGAGGCTTTCTACGTACCTTTCTTGGAAAGGTAAAGGATCAAAGTCCATGTAGTTCGGAATGAGGGACATGAGGCTTAAATACTAAGGTGGCCCGGAGAGTGTGTCATGGTCAATGATTACTCTAATCCCACATGATTCATTCTCTATGTGAGAAACAAGAGGCAAAAAAGACTAAACAATCACATCACAAAAGGTGCGTTCGTGAGGAGTGGAGTGGGGATTACGCGTGGTTAGCAGTCTAGGGAGATGGAGATTGGGACTTACTCTAGGATGGAGGCCCAATGGCGATAAATCCCAAAGGGAGAGGGATGAGGTATCGATTCCCCTGTGCCCATCTCTCCTATGGTATTTTTGCACAGAAGAAGAGAGGAGGAGTAAGGGAACTACCTCCTACAAGAAAGGATAGGGCTTACACCAGGATGGTTGCCCTCCCCCACGGATAGATTTAGTTATCTACAAGGAGTATCTCATTCCATTTGAGGAAGATCTAACTACCATAGTGATGAGTGGTAGTAGATAATTTCTGAGGTGGGTCACCCCATGCACATAGCAAGGGGCGAGTCTACAATTTAACGTCATGTGTTGAGAATTATTATGCTTAGTAGTTTAATGTACCACACCTCAGACGATGAGGATTCACTCCTCACCCCTAGTACTTACATAACCAGTGAGATCTAACCCTTGGTGAAGGGAAGGCACTAGCAATACCATGTAAAGACGGGGTTGTGGAGTGATCCATTCAGGGGATCACGTTAGTGTGGCTATGCGAAGAAGCAATAGCCGTTACTGTTCCTATGTGAAGAAGCATGGGGTAAAGCAATGAAACATGAAGCACCACCCAAGGGACCTTGAAATAACTTCATACAAGCCTGGAGGGATGTATAGAAAATGGGTTTGTGAAGAAAAAATCCTTACGTAGAGGGGATTCACAAAGCTCAAGGGGTCGCAGAGCATAGGTCTTCGTAGAGCTCAAGGCTTCACAGAGCATAGAGGACCGAAAAGCATAAGGTCTCGCAGAGCACTTGGATTCACAAAGAACAGGGATGACAGATAACTTGGTTTCACAAATAACGGGGCTTCGCAAAGTATAATATCTCAACTTCGGCGTAGAGTGCACATGTTTTTGGAGGGTGCTTCACAAATCTTGGGTGCTTCGCGAAGTCTTGAGTACCCAAGGGGGTCTCTTTCCTAGGCAATGGCCCATAGGATCCCTGAAAGAAATACCTCTTTGAAGAGGGGGTAAACTTGAGTAAAGGGAAAGATACTTCACAATGCTCAAGTACCTCAGCTGAATAATTTTTCCCATGGTTCACAGAGTAAAGGGTGATTTTTGATTTTGGAGCTTGGAAGGAAAAAGGTCAGGGTGTAGACCCCTTTAGAGTGAGGGGAGTATGATATTTATAGGCACTGTGGGGGCATGAATCTCTGACAGTGCACTGTAAAGCCGCATGCACTTCACCATTGGAGGTGGATTATGTTAAGTTTGTCATAACTGTAAAGTTGACCATCATCCCCTCCCCAACATAGAATATTACTTCATTCCTTCCATGGCACTCACGAAGGCTTCTGTAAATTTCCAAGGAATTGTAGAGGTGATCGTGTTCCATATGTGGTGTGAGGTCTTTTGTCAATTTCATCGTAACCGCAGAGTCGATCATCTCTTTCCTCTACAGTGGTCACAGAGGAGGCCTTGACTTTTCACCGGCCATGGTACTGAAGGGATTTGTGTGGGCCGCGGTATTGAAGATCTTCACAAAGGTGCTTTGCAAATAATCCCCTTTTAGCATTGTTTTGTTCTTTGCGTATTTTTCCCATGCACATATTTTTGCACCAACAAATACCCCCCTCAATCTTGGAGCTAAGGAGAAAACATGGGTCAAATTATAAGGGTATATCACCAAAAATTTATACATATCATGAATTGAGATTGTGAAGGAAGGTATCAATGCGGATAGGTGATGCACAGGTTGAGAAATCTGTGAATATTACTGCGGCCAAGTGCACCATGAAGCTCAGAGGTCATTTCCTATAAATATGGGAGGACGACCCCTCTTTTGTCCTTACCTATCTCCACAGATTTGTGCTTGAGCTCTTGATTTGTGAAGCTCCTTGCACTCTATGACCGCTCTTTTTGAAACAAAATACCTTTTGATCTGCGCCGCAAATCAAGTCTTCAAACTCTGTGATTGTGCGCTCAGCGAGTTGTGTCTACGAGGTTTATAACAAAGCTCTATGACAAGTCTCTGTGATATAGATCTGCGATCAAACTCTGCAATCCAATATTTTTTTTCTAAAGTCTTGGGATGGAATGGCTCACCAAGAAGATGCTAGGGGGGTCCTTGCAGATGCTTCCTGTAGGGAAGATATGGAGGATACCTTGGCATTGGGGAATGTGTGCAGATCCATTCAGACCACAAATCCCTGGTGGAGTTGTTGTCATAAAACAAGAAGAATTACCCTATGTGAAAAATATTTACTCTATATGGATTTGGTATGAGGGATTATGTTCTCATCCCTAAAAGAAGCATGGATGAGCCAATCTATTGGTTCAGGAGTACACTGTGTTAGCGCCAATGGTTTAGGGCTGTTGACGGTCATACATGGGAGGATCACACATATAAGGCCCCAGCCTTAAACCTTACTTAATATTGAGTTATTTCAAGAGTACACGTTGAGGATCTTTTCAGGTTTAGAGTTTTAGAGAATTAGATCATAAATCATGCATTACACTCCACATTTAAACAAAGTGGTTACATAAAATATAATACTCATTTTTCCCATCAATGGAAACATATTTAAAATAAAACATGGATTATGTCTTGACACTTCCTTGACACTATCATCACATCATGTACCTTTCCCTTGACTTGTGAAAAACATTTCAAAAACTTGGGATGAGCATAAAAAGATCAGTAAGGGATATAAAAATACATAAAGAAAACATTAGTACATGTATACATAAGAATAAATGAAATCATACTTTACTCATAAAACATAAGCACGTTAACATACCTCATGAAATCATAAGATTTATGAATAACTCATAGAAAACATAATACATAGAGGTAACTTGAGGCATTCATAACATTCTTATGTATGGAGTAACCCTCATGGTTACGTTTGGAATACCCATCACAGTATATTCCCTAAATCTATTCAGAGAAACCTTAACATTTAACCCCTTCACGTTACCCAATGAATTGGAGAGCTATATCGGGCTCACCCGCCCTTAGTTTATCACAAAACCACCCGTCTTCATAAAAAATGCCCAAGAACCATAACATAATCGTATCACATAAAACATGCATAAAGGAAACATACCATTTCCACATTTCAATCACAAGATATCAATAAAACATTGATATAATAAAACATTATCAAAACCATTTTCAATACCAAAATAAAATAAAAGTAAAACATGGTATTTATTTTTCATTTAAAAAAAAAGTTATGTCTTGTAGAGGAATCCGAAACTCAAATAATGGTCACGACGGCAGAGAAGTCGTTGTCGCCGCATACGTACGACAAAAAAAAACATCCCCTTTTGTCGTTTAGTAAACGCTTCATATAAAAAATATTCCTTTTTAATAAATGTAAAAGTAAAAGGGGTTTATACACAGTATAAAAGAAAGTTGTGTATAAAACAAAATATGCCTCAATGAAAGGAGATTGAGACGAAGTCCCTTACCTCGGGTCCGACTTGACTCGATCGTTCTTTAACCTCCTGAATAATAAACTTGAGTTAATTTCTACTTTATTAAGAACCTTTTTCAAGTTCATTATTCCTTATATATCACTTGTTACCATGTCATGAACATTATTTAATTATTTAAGTTAATAAAGGTCGTTTTGTCAATCATTGGTACTTGAGTCAAAAATAAACTCTTTATAATTACAAGTATTTCATGTGGTAAAATATCCATTATATCAAGAATTATATTCATGATTTAGATATCATATATATAATATATATCCAGTATACACATGCATTTATAATATTACATAACATTTATAGGTAAGAAATGAAATGCACCGTTCATGTAGACGGTAAACCGTACGTACACATGAACTCTACTTTCATTTCTATCTCGTATTTTATGGAATGGAATCATAATTATATAAAGGTATATTATAATTCCAGTATAATATCACATATAATATCATTAACTCCATCCTTTATACATCCCACATATGTCATTAACGAATCAAATCACTTTGAGGGGGCGGTAGTCCACACTTCCTAAAATGAAGATATCACATTTACCCATAATGGAAACCATAAAGGTATGCCATAAATGAAAAATACAGAAGATTAAGGAAAAAATAAACATATTATATATCATATATAAATATATTTACATATTAATGGCCACCTTTGAAGGTGTTATAAGAATATTGAACAATCATCGTTTCGTGAGGCAGAAATTCACCATCCACGGAAACTGTATGCTCTTTAACCATTAGATGTAGGTGTGTGTAAGTGTAGCTCAAATACTTATTATAAAAACATCCTAGTATATTAAAGATACTTTTTTTACAAAGTAAATGAATAAAAAGAGTTTAGGGGGTTGGATAAGCAAAATAAAACAAAATAACATTAGAGAAATCTTTACCTTTAAATCGGGTAACTCTTCTTGGTTTGAACCAAAAGGGTTTCTTGAAGAGATTTATGCCTAAGGTAAGGATTATAGGATGAAGATAGGGATGTGGAGAGATAAAATGAGCAGATCTTGGCTGAGACAATGGCTTGAGAAGTGTGGATAAGGAGGTAGAGGTGGGGGCCTTTTATAAGAGGAGAGGAGGGGCACTCTAGGAATGTTATAAAATGTTACTTTATATTGAAATGTGTTTCGGATTTAAAAGGTACCACATTGATATATTTCTAGGATAAGGTGACAAGGGTTCGAAATATACTCATAAAATAGGTTTTTGACAAGTGTAAGTCTTATATTTTACATTATATTTTCATTTTATTTAAATCGTTCATTAATGAGGTAATCACTGCATCATCATGATGTCATAATTAATTTAATTTATTTAATGTGTAAAAATTATAAAAAAAATACTATGATGTAGGAAATATTTTTAGATTTTCAATTACTATTTATAGTCCAATATATCATTTTTGTAGACAAAATTTAAATTGTTTTACTTAGGTGTTACATACTTTGTTATAGTTAACTTTCTTTAAAAATAAAAGGATAAAAAGTCATTATCACACAAAAGTGATTCCATGGGGTCCCTAAGTATGGAACAAGGCATCCCATGGTCGGAAATGACACAACTAGTATAATTAGGACACATTTTGGGGTCATTTGTTGTTATTATGATATTATTTTGTTATCCTTAACTACCCGATTACTAATTAATCACGATAATTAAAGATAATTACCGTCATTACTATTCATAATGTCCAAAAGTAAAAGAGTATTAATTACATAATTTGGAACTTCTGATTCCAAATATGGAATCCATTTTACCAAATTCCAAACATAGAAATTTCAATAGTTAATTTAAAAATAATTCCCGTTGTCAAAACAAATAGCGAGTTTTTTTGAAATAATATCTATGAAAAGTTTGGCACTTGTTTATGCCCAATTCCAAAGAAAAATTAATCCCAATGACCACAATTGGATTAAATGGTAAAAATATATTCTATTTAAACTTTAAAACCAATTAAAAAGATAATATAACCATATAATTAAATTAGATGAAAAAGCAGTTTTGATGTAAAATGCAGTATTTTTCACTATTCATTAAAAAATGAACATTGTCGGAAAAATACCAAAAATTTATCCAAAGTAAATTTCAATGTCCCAATAATAAATAATAAGTTTATTTTGACAAATAGAGCTTATAAAATTGTCAAAAGTTTGATTTAAAAATGGTTTTCCATCAAAAGGCAGTAAAACAATCTTTTAAAAATATTAGTGTATTCCATGCTTAAGATTGGATTTATTTTCATTTTAAGAATCTAAAACACTATCTAATTCATAAATAGACATAGATAAGAATATATATTATTTATTACTTATTTGGGATGTTACATCCTTCCCCCTTTAGAAAATTTTGTCCCTGCAATTTATTTACTTATTGAATAAGTGGGGGTATTTATCCCTCATTGAATTTTCAGATTCCCATGTTGCCTCTTCAATCATGTGGTTTTTCCACAAAACATTTACTTGATGAATCACCTTATTCTGCAACACTTTCTCCTTGTGGTCAAGAATCTGGACCAGTTTTTCCTCATAAGATAGATTCTCTTCCTGCTGAACTACCTCTAGACTCAAAACATGAGATAGATCTGGCATGTACTTCCTTAACATTGAAACATGAAAAACATTGTGTACCTGAGATAAACTCAGAGTTAAAGACACTCGGTATGAAACTGATCCAAATCTCTCCAGAATTTCATATGGTCCAATGAACCTTGGACTCAGCTTTCATTTCTTACCAAATCACATCGCACTTTTCCATGGTGATACTTTGAGAAAAACATGATCACCTACCTC
The DNA here is from genome assembly GCA_963277665.1 of Viscum album. Classification (NCBI taxonomy): domain Eukaryota; kingdom Viridiplantae; phylum Streptophyta; class Magnoliopsida; order Santalales; family Viscaceae; genus Viscum; species Viscum album. Next base: position 1,395,967,535 of record OY728121.1, on the reverse strand, counting down.
AAAAGAGAGATCCTTCCTCCTGTTGTCCGCATAACTATTCTACCTGCTCTTAGATATTCACATGTGTCTCTGTATTTGCTGAACTTTTTCTGCCAACTCTTCTACCAATTCTGGTCCCATCAACTTCCTTTCACCCACTTTATCCCAGAAAGCTGGAGTTCGACACCACTTCCCATATAATGCCTCAAATGGTGCCATCTATATACTGGAATGAAAACTGTTATTATAAGAAAACACAACCAAAGAAAGATGTTGGTCCCAACTTCCCTGATAATCCATAGAACAAGCACGTAACATATCCTCCAAAGTCTGAATCGTTCATTCTGACTTTCCATCTGATTGAGTATGAAAAGTTGTACTAAAATTTAATATTGTACCCAACAACTTCTGAAGTTCTTTCCAAAAGTTAGAAGTGAACCTGGGATCACGATCAGATACAATGGAGAGAGGAACTCCATGTAACCTGACTATCTCTTTAAGATACAAACGATAAAGTTGATCTAGGGAAAAAGTATCTCGTATAGCAAGGAAATGATCATATTTAGTCAAGCGATCAATAAAAACCAAGATTTCATTTTTACCTTGAGGTGTCTTCGAAAATCCCACAATGAAGTCCATGGATATATTCTCCCACTTCCACTCTGGCACTGGTAAAGGTTGAAACATCCCTTTTGGTAACTACCGCTCTGCTTTAACCTGTTGACAAGTCAAACACTTCACAGTAAAATCAGCAATATCCCTTTTCATTCCGTCCCACCAGTAATACTTCCAAAGATCTCTATACATCTTAGTACTGCCTAGATGAACTGAAAATGAAGAACTATGAGCTTCACATAACAACTCTCTCTTTAACTGTGAATCAAAAGTCACACACAATCTCTTCCCAAATCTCAAAACACAATCATTATCAATGTTGAATTCAGGCAACTTACCTTTCTAAACCAGCTCTACCTTTTTCTACAACTCACTGTCTTGCTTCTGTGCTTACTTAATTCTGTCTGATAGAGAATATTTCACTGATACCTGAAACAAAACAGAAGGAAATCCTACACGAACAACTTCTATGACATAGTTCATCAAATCCTTAACCAAAGGATCACGTTCCAAATGCAACATTGTTAATGAAACATTACTTTTTCGACTCAAAGCATCAGCCACTTTATTTGCTTTTACCGGATGGTAATGAATTGTACAATCATAATCCTTGATTAATTCCCGCCATATCCTATGTATCATGTTCAATTATTTATGAGTGAATATATGATTTAAACTTTTGTGATTGGTATATATTTCACACTTTACTCTGTACAAATGATGCCTCCAAATTTTCAAATCAAAAACAACAGCAGCTAATTCCAAATCATGTGTAGGGTAATTTACCTCATGAGTTTTCAACTGACATGAAGCATAAGCAACTACCTGATCATTCTGCATTAGGACGCAACCAAGTACTTTCAATGAAGCATCACTGTAGATAAAAAACTCCCCATTCCTGGAAAGTAGTGCCAAAACTGAAGCATTCACCAATCTTCTTTTTTAGTTCCTGAAAATAATCATCAAATTCTTTTGTCCAGATAAACTTAACACCCTTCTGAGTTAGCTTAGTCATTGGACTAGATAACCAGGAAAAATTTCTAACAAACCTTCAGTAATAGCCTTCCAAACAAAGGAAGCTACGAATCTCAGTTACATTTGTGGGTCTTGGAAATTCTTCCACAACCCTTGTTTTTGCAGGATCAACAGTTATCCCATATTTAGAAACAATGTGACTAAGGAAAGAAATTTGTTGCAACCAGAACTTACACTTTATTAATTTCCCATACAATTTATTTTCTTTTAAGGTTTTAAAAATAACCCTTAAATGTCTTTCATGCTCCTATTTACTTTTATAAAACACCAAAATATCATCAATGAAAACAACCACAAAATTATCCAAGAACTCATGGAAAATTCTATTCATAAGGTCCATGAATACAACAGGTGAATTGGTTAGCCCAAAAGGCATTACTACAAATTTATAATGGCCATATCTTGTACAAAACGTGGTCTTCGGAATATCTGCTTCCTTTACCTTCAACTGATGGTACCCCGATCTCAGGTCAATATTTGAAAAATACTGAGCTCCCTGGATCTGATCAAACAAATCATCGATATGAGGCAAAGGATATTTGTTCTTAATAATGATGTTATTCAAGGATCTATAATCAATGAAAAGTCTCATTGAACCATCTTTCTTTTTAACAAATAAAACAGGAGCACCCCATGGTGATGTGCTAGGTCGAATGAAACCTTTCTCTAATAAATCTTGCAATTGCTCCTTCAACTCTAAAAGTTCAATTTGAGCCATTCGATAAGGGGGTTTTGAAATTGGCTTAGCATCGGGAACTAAGTCAACAGTAAATTCAACTTCCCGATCTAGTATTATTCTAGGAAACTCATCAGGAAAAACATCAGGATACTCATTTACCACTGTCACATCATTAATATGAACAGTTCCTTTATTTTCAACAATATGTGCAAGGTAACATTCATTTCCATATTTTACAAGTTTCTCAGCCTCTTAATATGTTATCAACAGTAAGGGTTCATTCTTGTACACAAACTGAAAGTCTTTCTGAAAAGAAACTTCTTTAGCTCTACAATCAATCTTAGCATGGTAAACAGAGAGCCAATCCATACCCAGGATATCATCAAACTCTACTAGAGGTAAAACAATAAGGTTTTCAAGTAGGTTCTTTCCACAGATAAGGATAGGAAGATTCTTATAAATTATTTTTTCCTCAACATTTCCCCCAGGTGTTTTTACCACAAGTTCATGAGTTGTTTCTTGAGATTGTATTCCCATTTTACTAGAAAAGTTTTCAGAGATGAAGGAATGTGTAGACCCCGAATCAAACAACACACTGTCATAATCTAAAAACACAAACAAAGTACCTGATACCACTTCATTTGATGGCCCAACATCTGCTGAAGTAGTTTCAAAGTATTTCACCACCCCTTTCTGCTTGTAGTCTAACTGCTTCCCATCACTTGAGATCTTTTTTAGACACTCGTTTGCATAGTGACCCATCTCATTGCATTTAAAACATTTCACTAACTGTAAATCAAATTTGGTCTTACCATCACTTTGATATTTTTCAGTGCAATCAAGAGCCTTATATCCCATCTTACCACATCGGTAGAACTTTCTAGAATTCAGAAGACATTCCCCAGCATGCATTTTACCACATTTATCACAAACTGGAAACTTAGTTTTCTTACCATCAGATCTTTTTGAATAATTCTTCCCTTTCTCCTTCCACCTCAGTCTCTTATTCTGTTGGTTTTTATAAAACACTTGATCATCAAAAAACTCCATTTTCACCTTCTCAGCACATCGAACAAGCTTTTCATAACTCTTGAACTCGCGAGAATCTAAATCCCTTTGATATTTTGGCTTTAATTCTGAGTAAAAACGATTAATTTTACTATCAAGGTCTCAGATAAAATTTGGAGCATACCTTGCCAATCGAGTGAACCTTTCTTCATAAGCAGCCACTGAGTCGTCCTCTTGCCTCAATTCCAAGAATTTTTTTTCCATCCTAAGTCAAATAGCCTTAGGAAAATACTTCTCAAGAAACATACCTTTGAATTCATCCCGGTCGAGAGCATCAATCTCATCAGCGTCCCTAATATTTTTAACCATCGACCACCACTGATCCTCTTCACCCTTCAAACGGTAAATATCAAGACTAACCTTTTGATTGTCTGAACACCCCATGACATCAAAAATCTTCTCCAGTGCTTTAATCCACCCTTCAGCTAGCACAGGGTCAGATGATCCTATGAATGATGGGGGATGTTGCCTCATGAAATGATCCACCATAGACATGTTCCTCTGCGGTTGATCTGGCTGATCTCATGCATGGATACCACCACCATTTATCGCTTGAGTCAACTGCGCCATTACTTAAACAAACTATTCAGTTCCAATTCTGACCATCTCAGGATGCTGATTCGGAAGGTCATTTCCTTCTGTATGCCTTCCTAGAATTGCTTCCCTGTTTCCTCTTCGGAAAACCATTCTGAACAAACATGTCTTAGATGAAGCAACATGGATATTTTCAAATGATATATCATTTCAATTTGACCATAAAAAAATAAAAATATTTTTGGATAATCATTTATTATAATTCTAACTCCTAAAGTTATCTAAATCGACCTCTGATACCAACTATAAGGCCCCAACCTTAAACCTTACTTAATCATGAGTTATTTCAAGAGTACATGTTGAGGATCTTTTCAGGTTTAGAGTTTTATATAATTATATCATTAATCATGCATTACACTCCACATTTAAACAAAGTGGTTACATAAAAGATAGTACTCATTTTTCCCATCAACAGAAACATATTTAAAATAAAACATGGATTCTTTCTTGACACTTTCTTGACACTATCATCACATCATGTACCTTTCCCTTGACCTGTGAAAAACATTTCAAAAACTTGGGATGAGCATAAAAAGCTCAGTAAGGGATATAAAAATATGTAAAGGAAACATTAGTACATGTATACATAAGAATCAATGAAATCATACTTTACTCATAAAACATAAGCATGTTAACATACCTCATGAAATAATAAGATTTATGAATAAATCATATAAAACATAAGACATAGAGGTAACTTGAGGCATTCATAGCTTTCTTACGTAGGGAGTAACCCTCATGGTTATGTTTGGAATACCCATCATAGTATATTCCCTAAATCTATTCATAGAAACCTTAACGTTTAACCCCTTCGCATTACCCCAATGTATTGGAGAGCTATATCAGGCTCACCCACCCTTAGTTTATCACAGAACCACCCATCTTCATAAACAATTCCCAAGAACCATAACATAATTGTATCACATAAAACATGCATAAAAAAAACATAACATTTCCACATTTCAATCACAAGATATCAATAACCCATTGATATAATAAAACATTATCAAAACCATTTTCAATACCAAAATAAAAGAAAAGTAAAACATGGTATTTATTTTTCATTTTTAAAAAAATGTTATGGCTTGTAGAGGAAGCTGAAACTCAAATAATGGTCACGGCGGAAGAGAAGTCGTTGTCGCCGCATACGTACGAAAAAAAAACATTCCCTTTTTTCGTTTAGTAAACTATTCGTATAAAAAAGATTCCTTTTGAATAAATGTAAAAGTCAAAGGGGTTTATACACCTTATAAAATAAAGTTGTGTATAAAACAAAATATGCCTCAATGAAATGAGATTGAGACGAAGTCCCTTACCTCGGGTCCGACTTGACTCGATCGTTCTTTAACCTCCTGAATAATAAACTTGAGTTAATTTCTACTTTATTAAGAACCTTTTTCAAGTTCATTATTCCTTTTATATCACTTTTTACCATGTCATGAACATTATGTAATTATTTAAGTTAATAAATGTCGTTTTGTCGATCATTGGTACTTGAGTAAAAAATAAACTCTTTATAATTACAAGTTGTTCATGTGGTAAAATATCCATTATATACATAATTATATTCATGATTTAGATATCATATATATCATATATATCCAGTATATACATGCATTTATAATATTACATAACATTTAGAGGTAAGAAATGAAATGCACCGTTCATGGAGACGGTAAGTCGTACGTACGCATGAACACTACTTTCATTTATATTTCGTATTTTATGGAATGGAATCATAATGATATAAAGGTATATTATAATTCTAGTATAATATCATATATAATATCATTAACTCCATCCTTTATACATCCCACATATGGCATTAACGAATCAAATCACTTTGAGGGGGCGGTAGTCCGCACTTCCTAAAATGAAGATATCGCGTTTACCCATAATGGAAATCATAAAGGTATGCCATAAATGAAAAATACAGAAGCTTAAGAAAAACATAAACATATTATATATCATATATAAATATAGTGACATCTTAATTCCCACCTTTGAAGGTGTTAGAAGAATATTGAACAATCATCGTTTCGTGAGGCAGAAATTCACCATCCACGGAAACTGTATGCTCTTTAACCATTAGAGGTAGGTGTGTGTAAGTGTAGCTCAAATAATTCTTATAAAAATATCATATTATATTTAATATACTGGTTTTGTTACAAAATAAATGAATAAAAAGAGTTTAGGGGGTTGGAGAATCAAAATAAAACAAAAGAACATTAGAGAAATTTTTACCTTTAAATCGGGTAACTCCTCTTGGTTTGAACCAAAAGGGTTTCTTGAAGAGCTTTCTGCCTAAGGTAAGGATTCTAGGATTAATAGAAGGATGTGGAGAGATAAAATGAGCAGAGCTTGGATGAGACAATGTCTTGAGAAGTGTGGGTAAGGAGGTAGAGGTGGGGCCTTTTATAAGAGGAGAGGAGGGGCACTCTTGGAATGTTATAAAATGTTACTTTATATTGAAATGTGTTTCGGATTTAAAAGGTCCCACATTGATATATTTCTAGGATAAGGTGATAAGGGTTCGAAATATACTCATAAAATAGGTTTTTGACAAGTGTAAGTCTTATATTTTACATTATCTTTTCATTTTATTCAAATCGTTCATTAATGAGGTAATCGCTGCATCATCATGATGTCATAATTAATTTAATTTATTTAATGTCTAAAAATTATAAAAAAATAATATGATGGAGGAAATATTTTTAGATTTCCAATGAATATTTATAGTCCAAGAGATCATTTATGTAGACAAAATTAATTTTTTTTTACTTAGGTGTTACATACTTTGTTATATTTAACTTTCTTTAAAAATAAAACGATAAAAAGTCATTATCACACAAAAGTGATTCCATGGGGTCTCTAAGTTTGGAAAAAGGCATCCCATGTTCGGAAATGACACAAAAATTAGCATTAGGATACATTTTGGTTTCATTTGTTATTATTATGATATTATTTTATTATCCTTAACTACCCGATTACTAATTAATCATGATAATTAAAGATAATTACCGCCGTTACTATTCATAATGTCCAAAAACAAATGAGTCTTAATTACATAATTTGGAAATTCTGATTCCAAATATGGAATCCATTTTACCAAATTCCAAACATAGAAATTGCAATATTTAATTTAAAAATAATTCTCGTTGTCAAAATAGATAGCGAGTTTTTTTGAAACAATATCTATGAAAAGTTTGGCACTTGCTTATGTCCAATTAAAAAGTGAAATTAATCCCAATGACCAACATTGGATTAAATGGTAAAAATATATTCTATTTACACTTTAAAATCAATTAAAAAGATAATATAACCATATAATTGAATTAGATGAAAAAGCAGTTTTGATGTAAAATGTAGTATTTTTCACTATTCATTAAAAAATGAACATTGTCAGAAAAATACCAAAAATTTATCCAAAGTAAATTTCAATGTCCCAATAATAAATAATAAGTTTATTTTTTACAAATATAGATTATAAAATTTTCAAAAGTTTTATTTAAAAATGGTTTGCCATCAAAAGGTAGTAAAACAATCTTTTAAAAATATTAGTGTATTCCATGCTTAAGATTGGATTTATTCTCATTTTAAGCATCTAAAACACTATCTAATTCATAAATATACATATATAAGAATATATATTATTCATTACTTACTTGGGATGTTACAACGCACCCTTAAATGCTGACTGTTTGTATAATAATGTTAACAACATTGATGGGAAGACGTTGGAGCCAGAGGTATTTCCCCCACAGTACCACATCATCCTCAATGTGACTTTGGAGAACCCAGAGAAGGGGTGGACTGATTATTGGGACTTGATCTAGGGCGGAAATTTTATGGAAGATTAGGCATGGGCTTACTGGGTCTATGCCTCTGGTGAGGAGTTCCAGGAAGAGTTGAAGCGAGTAGGGATATATGAAGCTGCATGGGCCTCCCAATTCCATATTTAATAGCTGAAGCCCTTGATGTCAGAGTTGTTGAGTAGGTGGTCATTGAGGACCAAAAATTTTCATCTTCACCATGGGGAGGTCGGTATCATCCTCTGGGAACTTCACAAGATCTTAGGGATTCCGATATTTGGGATGGTGTACGAAGAGTTCCTCCCCACTGAGAATACATGGGAGGATCCGAAGTAGATGCCGCTAATGGAAAATGAATTGATGGATCTAGTGTAGGGATAGGACAAATAGTTGGTGAGGGACGTCCACTTCAAGTTGTGGTTTAAGTGCTTCATCAACTTCATGTCAGGACCTTCCGCTGAAGGGGAGGAAGAACCAAGGATGATACCAGTTAGGCCTCCCACCTATCTAAAGGGAGACCAATGTAGTAAAGAGAAATCTTATCGGCGAAACCTAAAAGACAACCAATTGAAACTATGGTGGTACAAAATAAACACTGATCAACAACCAATGGTTAGTATTTCTAGGTTTATTTATACACTGATTTGTGATTGGATGATTCCAGTCTGGGACACAAACACAAGTGTGAGACCGAACAAATTTATCATGGAATCCTTGCAGGTGATGAGGGAATAGATCAATATGGGGATCCCAGTGTTGGCCAAGATGTACAAGGTATTGTGGCATATCTGTGAGGGGAAGAATACACATAGGGCGAGTGGGCCACTCTATCTTCTGTATGGATGGATAACAGAACATATGATCATTTATGAATACCTGAACCCCATTTCCCCTCTAGGGTCAGACTTCCGACCTGCTATTCTAAATACTATGGGGAGTTTCCCAGCCAAGATGACCCCATCGCTAGTGCTGAACCGAGACTGGAAGGTGGATGAATTCAACTTCCATATGTTTCCATTTCCAACAGGTGTATTCACCGATGACGACTAGGGAATTGAGGAGAATTGGTCCTATATCCTAGCCTTTCGGGGTGGAGTTTTGGTGGCGTGGGTTGATCACGAGCCTATCTGCAAGCCGTACACCCCACACCGCTTCATGAGGTAGTTCCAGTGCATGAATAAGTTAGCCCCACGAGTCTACTTGGGAGTTTTCCATGAGGTCCATCCATGTGTGATGAGGAAGATATGGCTCATGTTTACACGGGAGGATGGGGAGATGAAAAATGAGCTACCTCCACCCACAACTATCTATGGGCTAGTAAAAGAGTATTCCAAGTGTTGGGAGGCAGCCTACCCAGGGGAGATGTTGAAGTGGCAGACCGTCTGTGCTAGTGATAGGGTGCCTCCTCAACCTTGAGGTTGGGGCCGGAAAGTGGTAAGAACATGTCGTGGTGGTGGGGATACCTGTACCGATCAAGAGGTAGCTGACAATGGTGGACCTGACTGTCCCAGAGGTGCAAAGTCAACAAGAAGGGATGCCACATAGGGGGTTCCATAGGATACCCACTTAGGCTCTAGGGAAGAGGTTATGCCATATAAATATGCCTGAGGATACTGATTTCCTAAAGGTTTAGGACACCCGAGATGTTAATAGAAAATTCCTCAATCCTTCCTAGATGTGGCACCATCTGAACTAGCTCAGGATGTATTTTTCAAAGATTGTCCATTCCAAGTCCAACTTTTAGTTATCTCAAGTATAAGGGGAGAAGTACATCACTAATTTGGAGGACTTCGTGCACTCTTAGGGTAATCTGCGTCCAATGATGGATTGGTTGATAGTGATGATCAATCAAATAGTCCCTATGCAGTTTTCTTCCAATGAATTGAGGGATCCTTCCCCCTACCGGAAGAATTAGAAGATTCCTCCTAGTGGGAAGAGGCTGGTAGAGAGAGCCCCTTGTAGGAAGGTAAGGTTGAAAACTCGGAGATGGAAGAGTTTGCAGGGGTTCTTGAGGTAAAACCTAAACCATTTTCCTACAGTCCTCATTTAGGTAACTTAGGCCTTCTCAAGTGACATTTTCCCTATGAAGGAGATCCTCATACACAAAACCTGCTCCCACACAATGGTAGATGCAGGTTTTGGGTCTACACTTGTGACAACGGTGATTACCGCATCTAGAAGGACTATGAAACCCAGGATGGTTCTCTTAGAGTATTTGGATTTCCCAACCATATATGGGGGGCCACACCTTGAGGTTATCACGACAACATCTCAAGGTTGAGACCAACTATTTGATCTATGTAAGTCTTTTTCACAGAATTTGTAACTGTTTTCCATTGAACTGGGCCAACTAACGTCTGTGTATTTTTATATGCACATTTATTCTAATTGCATGGGCCACATTGGCGAGGATGGATGGGGTCCCTGACACTAACTTTCCTAGGGGAACGTCGATGGTCGTGGAGGAGTATTCCCATACTGAAAAAACCACAGTGCTCCCGATTACAGGTGGTACCATCACCAGGATGGTACCTAAGATCATCGAGGTGGAATCTAATGATAGGGATCAATCGAATGACATGGCACCCAGACTACCCAACCAGACACCATATGAAGATCCTGCTGATAAATTCCTGGAGGCGTTCCCTACATATGAACCCGCCAACCCCAAGGACCGAGATGAGATAGCTTCCGATGAAGAGGATAACAAGGTTTTCCGTCGCTGATCATGGAAGATGATCAAGCGCTTCATTAGGGAGACCCCAAAAGAATAATGGATAATCCAAATGGGTAGGATTCATTCCCAGGTACATGAACTATGAACTGTAGGAGTGGATTCCCAACATCCCCACATGCTCATTTGAGACTATATGGAAGAGAAAATATGAGAACATGAATGAGACCTCAGTGTGGGTTGGCAACAGAGGAAGTCCGTCAACATCAAGAGACTCCAGAAGGATGAGCATGAGATCAAACACTTGAGGGCGTGGGTGAATGAGCATTCCACTTTCCTTGATGCACAATCAGAACTCATATCATGACTAAAGGCCCAACTGAAAGAGGCTGAGGAACAAATGATGTGAGATTCTCAAGATATGGATATTATCTGAGCTGATGAGGATTGGGCCTGGATCAAGTCTTATGAACTATGAATCATTTCCATTGAGGAAGATCAAGATCTTAACAGGCGTTAGCAGATCTTGGATGTTACAAGATAGAGAGTGGTGGAGCTAGGATGCTCCATTGAAGAGGTCAACCTATCTATGGGAGGGTCCAATACCTGGGCGTTTTAATTTGTGTGAACTCATAAACATACTTTCATGCTTTTTTTATATTGATTTCATGAATGAGTTCTGTTATCTATTCTGGTTGCTTCATTTCCATCACATTCGTGAAATATCTAGTGATCAATCCCTAAGCTCATGTGGATCTTACCTAATGTGAGAAACAAGGGATGACCGCATTGTCATTCCATTTGAATATGAGAGTGCCAATCAATCTCCGGGAATTCAGGGTTTGATCGACCACTTCGGGTTTCTGGGAAGAAAGAGGGAGGCCTGACTGGAGAATGAAGTTCTCAGAATAGTCGAATTGCTTCTTTCCCAATGTTCTCTAGTACAAGAGTGGGGTAACGCTAGTGGCGTTGGAATCAATCTTAATAGAGGGGAGTGGAAAGTGTGAATCACGATACCCAAAATTTGGAACACTGTAGGGATGGTATGACAATGAAAGATAACTGTTGACCATGTTTGAAACATTGTATCCCTATTGAATTAACCTGAAATGGGGAAAAAATGAGGGTCATCCACTGACCATATTTGAAACACGGGGCCTAACTCAAAATTTCATCCACAGTCTTTGAGAACATTGGCTCAGGATATTAGGTGAGCCATAGGCTGAGCATCCACACTTTTAGGGGGTTCCTTTAGATGTGAAATAGGATGAAGATCCAAATATAGGTCACACAAAGCGTAGAGGGTGGAGTGATGGTTTGTTCGAATGGATTCCAACACTCTTGAAATTATGCCACCATGATGAATGCACATTAGGTGAGCATATGGGTCTGATTAAGGATTGTACTCATTTCATGAAAGGATATCTCTGGTGAGAACCTAGAGTGGCCCACAGTTTTACATCATGCTAATGAGGATGATAGACATGTAGTTCAACATTGTAGGGTGAGGATGGAGGCAATTAATGGTCTCAAAAAATGGGGGACGAGACCAAGACGACCGTATTAGAGGTTTTACAGGCACGTGGATGGATTTGGGAACTAAAAATCCAGACGTCACTACATATCCTTATAGGGAAGGAATCAATCCATGTGTAGTTATTGAATGTAGCATGGTCAGAGACCCACATTGGTAGGAGAAATACTCTCTAGTGAGGAAGCTGACACATCCCATAATTATCACGAGGCATCCTAAACTTGTTTAGGGTAGGACTACAGTTTAATGTCATGTATCGAGGACATGGCTACCCAGAAAGGAAATGTGTGGTGTGGTACATATCCTGACATGAATAAGGATCGTAAGAGTCCACACCACACCATTTGTTCCTAGTGGGATTCTTTAGACCATAGAACATAGGTGGCCTAACTTGGGGCTAGACCCGAGGGAAAGTTCTTGGGAATTCTTACGTATCCCATGAGGATGGGAATCAAGCCATATGTAGTTTTGGAGGAACTATGAAGCTTAAAGTCATACGGTAGTACGGAGGGTGAGAGGGGAGATCCCAAAGGGGTGATTATGAGGTGCATCCGTTATAGAACCAACGTAAATGTGGAGCAAAGCAATATATACCCCACCACATAATCCTCAGGGAAATATTAGGTTGAGAGATCAAAGATGGTGAAATTTGATTTGGGCCCAAGACAAAATGTTCAAGCATTCCTACATACCCTATTAGGATGGGAATCAAGACACATGTAGTTCTGAGAGTGTAGTTTAATGTCATGAGGAATGATAAGCATGTGTGGTTTGAATGCACTATTACAAATCCTACCAAAACCACTAATCCCATGTGAGTTGTGCTCTATGTAGAAAAAAAGGAGTAGTGATGAGATTTTCCTGGTATAGGGAGGCACACATTAGGGTTAATGGAATGATTAGGTGAATGATGTCCCAATAATAATGACCTACCTACTTAACACAAATAGATACACGAAGGGGTAAAACCGAGTGTGTTGGAATTCCACTTAGACATAAGGAAGTGTAAAGATGTGAATCGGGGAGCCCAAGATCTAGATCACAATGATGGCAGCATGATGATGGAGGATAACTATGGACCGTGTTCGAAACACAACATATTTTTCACGTTACCCTGGTGTGGGGACAAAAAAATGAGGGTAGACCACCAACCATGTTTGAAACACATGACCTGTCATGAAATTCCATCCGAGGTATTTAGGTCATTGGCCCAAGACGTTAGGTGAGCCAATGTGTCATGAGACCAGGCCGTAATGGGGGCCCCTTCATACATGGAAGAGGATGGAGATACAAATAAATGGATCATGAAGTGTGTACATGAAATGAGGGAATGTCCATGTGGAATCCAACACTTTGGGCTCTACTCCATAGTGTATTTTAGTACACCAATGAGATGTGTTAGATAGAGGAAGTCGAATACCTTTCCAAGGAAAAGGGTTCCGGGGATGCAAACTCCTAGTTTAATTTCATAGAGTGGACCATTGAGAGGGGAATTGGTTTAATTTAATATGAATAGGGTGGTGAAGTAGCAAAAATTGACATGGATGAGGACCAAAGAGGCCTTCCATCTTATGAAACATTCCTGATGAAAACCTGTACACATTTTAAAGTCATGATGTTTGGACTAGGGTATACAGTTTAACACCATGTGCGTGGATGACTAAAGGATTTTTAGTACCTGGGGCTAGACCCAAAGACTAAATGTCCAGGCATTCCTACATATCCCATGAGGACGAGAATCAATCCATACATAGTTCACGTGGGAAGATCTTAGTTTATGGTCATAGAACTCGAACCGGGATGGGAAGCGACAAGGGAGTCACATGGTGCGGTTGTTGCAAAACCTGATGTGAATAAGGAAAGTAGAAGTCCATGCTATATCACGTGATCCTAGGGGAAACCTTAGGTCAGGGGACCAAAGGTGGAATTTGGGCTCGTCCCAAGATGATTTTTTTGTGCGTTCCTATGTATCCCACGAGGATGGAAATCAATCCATATGTATTTCTTGAAAGATTCATGTAGTTTATTGTCATGTGACAAGGACGTAGGAGAATGGAAGGAAGATCCCTAAATGGGAATTCATGACATGGATATCATAAACCTGATGTGAATGGGTACCCAAGAGGTCCTCACCACACCATATGCCTCTGTCAGAGTTCAAAACAAGGGTACAAAAAGAGGGTAGGATTTGAGGTACCTGTGGCTGGACTAGAAGAAAAAATGTCTAAGCATTCCTACGTATCCCAAGGGGACATGAATAAATCCACACATAGTTATGGAATATGGCATGGTAGGGTAATGATTCTAGGGGAAATACTGTCATGCAGGTTTGGCCCATGCACCAAAAGAAGCGGCATTTGATGGATCTTGTATGTTTTTTAGAGCGGATGTGTTTTTTGTAAAGCAACAAACCTAGGATGGAGAATTTGGGCATCGCTACATAAATCCAGCCATATGCAGGACTTGAAAAAATGGAATAGTGGATGACCAATAACAAACATGATGTTCCCTCGAGCGAGGACACCATAATGTGGTGTCATTTTTCATCATGCAGCCAGGGCGATAATGTCACAATTTAGGGTCGTATGATAGGACAAAACCATGAATTTTAACTTCATGTGGAAAATTCACAATAGTTTAAAGTCCTGTGGGACCAAAAAGTATAGTTTAACATCCTATGTCTTGTATTCCCATAGAATAATGAGGTTTTAAAGGGAATGAATAAGGTGTGATAAAGCATACCCGATGCGAATGAGGACATTAGTATACACCACATCTCACGCAACCCTAAAGGGAGGGGACATCAGGACAAAGGGATAGAAAAGATCATAGGATATATGGATAGACCTAAAGACAAAATTTATGGGTGATCCTACATATCCCATAAGGATGAGAATCAAGACACACATAGTTCTGAAATGTTGTGCAGTTTAACATCATGCGATAAGGATGGAGATAGAAGGGACTAGCTCCTAAGGGGGAGTATGCGGTGAGGCTATTATAAACCCAACATAAATGGGGAAATAAGTCCACATACGCCACACCACGCAATCCTATAAGATTCAGGACCAAAAGGTCGAATAGAAGAGATAATTAGTGGAGCCTGAGCTTGACCCGAAGAATAAATGTCCAAGCGTTCCTACGTATCCCATAAGGACGGGAATCAACCCATACATAGTTATCAAGATGTTGTGTAGTTTAAAATCATGCAAAAAGAAGGGGGGTCTTAGTTTATGGTTTTAGATCTTAGAAAGAAATAAGTGAGATTCTTCCAAGTGATCATAAACCTTGACCAAGTCCCTAAGCCCATGTCAGTCGCACTCGATGTGGGAAACAAGGGCAGAGAAGATCTTCGCAACGTGTAGAATACAGAGAAAGGGGAAATGGAACCTAGCCTCAAATGACACCATACCATTGATCCATCCTCTTAACGTGAAAAAAAAGAGGGATAACACTAAGAGTGTCGAAATTCCACTTAAACATGATGGTGTGGAAAGGGATATGAATCACAAAACCAATATTTAAGGCTTAATGGGGGTGACATAATGATGAAGGATAACTGTTGAACGTGTTTGAAACACAACATTCATATCATGTGACCTAAAATGGGAACAAAAAAATGAGCATCAACCACCGACCATATTCGCAAAGAGGGACTTGTGTCAAATTGTTGTTCAAAATCCTCGAGGACATTGGCCCAAGATGGTAGGAGAGCACTAGGGCCTAAAATCCATGTCATTCGGGTGTCCTTTCGGTTGTGAAAGATGATGAAAACCCAAATAAAGGGAAATGTAAAGAATTGAAATAGATGAAAACATGTACATGTAGAACCCAACACTATAGGTCCCAGACCACAGTGCATCTAGGCACGTTGTGTAACGACTCAAACCCGAGAAGCCACCCGAACAGTGCTAAACGGGTCGGGTGTTACTACCTTAGGTGCACCTCCATGAATGCCAAAGGATGCCGACTAGCAGCGAGGGTCGTATAGGTATAGTGGGGAGGCTATACCCTCTCGGAGGATAAAAATGGTATTGGTCCGAGTATGATAATAATGAAGCAGCAGAACAGATGACTCAGTAGACTTGAACCAAACCCGCAGAGCGAAAACACATTCAATATCGATAAATAGCAGAAGCAATAAATATAACAACAGCAGTGGAAAGTAAACACAACAACATGCTGAACACCACTTGTAACTAGCACTGAACAACAAAAATGCATCTAAAACAAGTCATACATGTATTTATATATAAAAAGGATCCAATGGATAACCACTGTAGCTACAACAAGTAAGCATGCTGATACAGAAAACAAACAAAACAGAGTAACTCCAGCTAGGTAAGACCTCAAGGTCCATACCATCTCTAGGAAAAAACTAACGTAGCCCAGATCCTGAAGCTGGCCTCTTACCTGCACATAAATCCATAAAGTCTGCACGCGCCCCGAAGGACCCATGTAGGGTGTGAGACAAATCTCATTAGGATACCACCCAACGGTGCATACCTAATATAAGTGTTTACATAGGCATGCATTTATAAGAAAATCACTAAAAAAAACAATGCACAAATAAACACTAACTCCACTGGTGCTCAGCAGCCCATGGAGTGTCACCTTCTTCGGCCAATGCCTAAATCTCTATTATATAACCCGGAACCATGTTCCCCCTGACACCACGTGTCTCAAGAACCGACGTCCCAATGGCATGCCCAAGAAGTTACCCGGAGGAACTCTGATGCCTGTCCTCAAATAAAATAACCAGAGGGACAATGATGTCTGCCCTAAAATAAATAGCCAGAGGGTCAGTGATGTATTCCCTCAAATCAAGTAACCGAAGGGACAATGATGTTTTCCCTCAAATAAATAGCCGAATGGTCAGCGATGTCTGCCCTCAAATCAAGTAACCGGAGGGATAATGATGTCTGCCCTCAAATAAAGTATCTAGAGGAACAATGATATCTGTCCTCAAATAACTGTGAGCCCCTTCCCCAACCCGATAGCCTCAATGTTATTCCTTGAAGGCTCCTCACCTCCTACGTGGCTTTCTACAGCAAGCACCCCCAACCAAAGTACCTAAACCACATCTACGGGGGCCTCTACCCACACGAGTGCTCAAAACCACCTCATCACGGATTATCTATGTGTGTACACTACTCAAAGTTTCGGGTGAGCGGTAATCACAAAAAATAGTACCTAATCCACCACACATCTGACACCTCGTGTCCCTGCGACCATGTCTCTCAAGTCTGATGGCCTCTTCATCCAAGTAACCTGGGCCAAGCCCAACCTGACAGTCGTACTGCCTCAAGCCGACGTCCATGACACCCAATACCGTGGTCAGAACTATCCAAATTAACCCAGGCCAAGCCCAACCTATGATCAGCATCACTCAAGAATATCCAGGCCATTCCCAACACCACCCAAAGGTTCCAGCATATGCAACTCAACATGTACATATAAACACATTTAAACAGAACCCATAATAGGAAAAACTATCTAAACTGATGAATTGCACTAAGGAAGGGCTGTCCCATACCAGCACTGAAGTTCTAAGGTCTCCAACAATTCATATCAAGGTTTAAATAACTAAACCTAACAGTTTAAACCAAAACAATTCAAGTATTATCATTTTGGCAACCCCAGCCAAAATGTCCCATGTGTGCAACGACCTCTTGCGTGGCCCTTCTCAATCAAGACAGGATAAAGAGCATACCCAAAGGTATCCCATAGGTCTAATAAGCAATTTAAATAAGCATTAGCAGATAAATTAGGGTTTCTCTCAACACACCCAAAAACGTGCCGAAGGCTGTGCTACCCAAATGATCACGAAAACACAAAAAGAGGTATGCATCACCTACCTCGTACTATTACGATGTTACTCCTCCAATGACAACCTCAAATTAGGTCTAAAACACGGTAGATCTACAAAATAATTAAAACCGCTCAAACCCCAAAAACTCGTTCTAGAACAAAAATCAAGAAAAACGTCTCAAGGGGGATCAAGGTCTTACTGAGGGGGTTCTAACGCATCAAACTATGTTCAAAATGGAGTTCAGACAAAGATCCAGGAGGGATTTGAAGGTCTGGCCAGCTCTCCCCGTGCAAGCCATAAGAGGTAGGAAGAAAAGAGAGAAGAATGAGAAATCACAAGTGGTCTAGAAATTAAAAACCCTAAATTTAAGTGGCCGCATGGTTACCCCACACGGTTTGTAAAACCGTTCGTCAACTGTGCGTTTGCCACTGCCTCACCTAGGAACTTCGCACGACCATCCCGCACGGTTGACAAACCGTGCACTGCCCGTGCGGAGTCCACTGCCTCATCTAGAGACTTCGCACGGTTTGTCCGCACGGTTTGTTCAGACCGTGCACCAACCCTGTGCACCTGCACTACCTTCCCATCTTTCAAAAGTTTTTCCCCAGAAACAAATCAAAAATTCAAACAGGGTTGGGATTTTGACCCATTCCAAAAACCTGGGTTCTTACAATCTCCCCACCTTAACATAGCTCGTCCCCGATCTATCAAAAAAAACCCAGGGATGGAACCAAACATACCACCCTATTCAAAACAACCCGGAATTCCCCGGTCACAAGGTTCTGGCTAAATTCCTCAAGGGGCTCCCCACCTTAGGAATCACCTAACTCGATCTCAACCAGAAAAAACTTAGAACAAGTAAAGGTTCACTAACCTATTTCTGGACTCAAGGTCCTATCATGATGCATCGTCACCCCTGCACCTCATTGGCGCCCCCTGCCACTTCCGACATCCAACGTATCCTGCACCGCATCAGTGTCCGCCTGCACCGGATCCTAAACTTGATCCTGTCCCTAAGCCTATACCTGCGACTCCTAGCTCTTCTTGCACCGGATCTTGAACCTGATCCTGCACCTGCGACACTATACCATCTCCCATCTGATGCTCCATCTGAGTTTCCCAAAAAGGAAACCGCTGAATACCATAAATGGTCAGACAACCCATATATATACCAATATATATTCAATGAAAATAAGTAAAGTAGTAAAAAGGAAGTGCATAACTACTACCCTTACTCTCCCCCACCACAACCCTTGACCCACGACATCCCGGACTCATGGCCTCCTTACCCACCCCTATCATGGCCAAGCATCAAAGTACCTTGGGCCATGCCCATCCTGACAACTAACGTTGCCTCAAACCGATGACCGAGTTGCCCAATCCTGGTGTTCAAAATCACCTCAACTAAAGTACCTGCCTGCTTGTACAAGAGCCAGACCCAAATATCCTGCCACATGAAATTCTACAAATATACAAATCATGGAATACATATTGTGACAACAAGAAATTATATCATGAATTTCACCTATTCACATTTCAGAGCATACAAACATGGAAATTGATTTTATTCACATGGTATTATCACTTGACAAAGCATACGTGCAATTATGAAATTGAAATACCCTAAAATGTGCCTATCAAAATCCAATAAAAGAATCCTTTCCATACCAGGACAAGGTCCAATTATCCCTTACCGCACCGGGTCAAGGGTTATACATCACAATCAATAACATCACAAACCAAGTGAGCCACCGAGGTGGAAATCATATAAAATGTAATCTGAGCAAAAAACAACAGTAATTCCCACCCATTGGAAACTTGGTCCATCCCTCATACCTGGGGCTGCAGACACCCAAGCACAAGTTAGAAACCCAGTTCCAGTAAAAACCTATCTCCAATCTACCATATCCAAAATAGTAAAACTAGCAGAAATAAAAAGATAAGTCTCAATATCATTAGTAGCCAGAAACCACTGCTACTAAATCCCTATCAAGAAATCCTCTGATACCACTTTGTAACGACCCAGACCCGAGAATCCACCCGAATAGTGCTAAACAGGTCAGGTGTTACTACCTTAGGCGCACCTCCCTAAACTCCAAAGGCTGCCGACTAACAGCGAGGGTATTATAGGTATAGTGGGGATGATATACCCTCTTGGAGGATAATAATGGTACTGGTCTGAGTATGATAATAATGAAGCAGCAGAATAGATGACTCAGCAGACTCGAACCAGACCCGCAGAGCGGAAACACATTCAATATCGATAAACAGTGAAAGCAATAAATATAACAACAACAGCGGAAATTAAACACAACAACATGATGAACACCACTTGTAACTAGCACTGAACAACAAACATGCATCCAAAACAGGTCATACATGTATTTATATATAAAAAGGTGCCAATGCATAACCAATGTAGCTACAAAAAGTAAACATGATGATACCGAAAAGAAAAAAAACAGAGTAACTCTAGCTAGGTAAGACCTCAAGGTCCATACCATCTCCAGGCAACAACTAACGCAACCCAGCTCCTGAAGCTGGCCTCTTACCTACAAATAAATCTATAAAGTCTGCACACATCCCAAAGGGCCCATGTAGGGTGTGAGACAAATCTCAGTAGGATACCACCCAATGGTGCGTACCTAATATAAGTGTTTACATAGGCATGAATTTATAAGAAAAGAAGTAAACCAAACAATTCACAAATAAACACTAACTCCAATGGTGCTCAGCAGCCCATGGAGTGTCACCTACTTTGGACAATGCCGAAATCTCTGTCATATAACCTGACACCATGTGCCCCCTAACACCACGTGTCTCAAGAACTAACGTCCTGAAGGCACACCCAAGAAGTTACCCAGAGGAACTCTGATGCCTGTCCTCAAATAAAATAACCAGAGGGACAATGATGTATGCCCTCAAATATATAGCCGGAGGGTCAGCGATGTCTGCCCTCAAATAAAGTAACCGAAGGGACAATGATGTCTGCCCTCAAATAAATAGCCGGAGGGTCAGTGATGTCTACCCTCAAATCAAGTAACTAGAGGGACAATGATGTTTTCCCTCAAATAAAGTATCCAGAGGAACAACGATATATTACCTCAAATAACAGTGAGCCCATGCCCCAACCCGATAGCCTCAATGCTATTCCCTAAAGGCTCCTCACCTCCCACGTGGATTTCTATGACAATCACCCCTAACCAAAGTACCTAAACCGCATATACGGGGGCCTCTACCCACACGAGTGGTCAAAATCACCTCAAAGTTCTGGGTGAGCAGTAATCACCAAAAATAGTACCTAAGACACCACACATCTGACACCTCGTGTCCCTATGACCATGTCGCTCAAGTCTGATGGCCTCGCCATTCAAGTAACCCGGGCCAAGCCCAACCTGACAGTCGTTCTTCCTCAAATAGACATCCATGAAACCCAATCTTATGGTCAAAACCACCCAAAGTAACCCGGTCCAAGACCAAATGGGATGGGATTTCAAATCTGGGAGAATTCAGCAGCGGAGGTGACAAAATGGGATGGGATTTCAAATCTGGGAGAGGAACATGACCGACAAACATGTAGACCAAAAAAATACATGCCATGTAAGGTATTAGTCTAAAATTATAGGTCTTAAATAGATTATAAATATCATACAACATGTGAATTGTCTATACACACCTTATAGGGCTAGGTTACATGGATCATCATGCTCAAAATTATACAACCTGGTTAACTATTTGGACTCACATGTGTGTGATGGTGTACTTGTCTTGTATGTCCAGAACTAAATGACTCAGGGAGTGTCCAAGTACACTTCAAGAGTGAAACCTATAGACCAAACACCATGTGGACACTGATATATGTCATATAGTCAAGTACTATATGACTAAAGAAACTGATACTACATACCAAGATATCTTTCTAGTCACACATAGTGTGTACCTATTTAGATATGTTATGTATTTAGGGATAATTTGAATTCATGTATCAAGGATACACAATGAGTGTTCTGTGAGACCCATGTACTATATACCTTATTAGGAAACGACATATAGATTATATTAACACAAAAAGAAAACATATATACATGTGTGATGTCTGACCAAGGCTTACATGTTTTTTATCAATGAAGTAAATGTTGTGTACTTCCCAAGTAAATGGGTTTTTCCACATATTATCACTATGGTATTAGAATTAGGAAAATGAATAGTCCATTGTAGTCATAAAATATTCCAGCATATGCAACTCAATATGTACATATAAACACTTTTAAATAGAACACATAATAGGAAAAACCATCTAAACATATGAATTGAACTAAGGAAGGGTTGTCCCATACCAACACTGAATTTATAAGGTCTCCAACAATTCATATCAAGGTTTAAATAACTAAACCTAATAGTTTAAATGAAAACAATTCAAGTATTATCATTTTCGAAACCCCAACCAAAATGCCCCATGTGTGCAACGACCTATCGCCTGGACCTACTCAATGAAGACATGGCAAAGAGCATACCCAAAGGTATCCCATAGGTCTAATAATCAATTTAAATAAGCAGTAGCAGATAAATTAGGGTTTCTCTCAAAACATCCAAAAACGCGCTGAAGGCCATGCTTCCCAAATGACCACGAAAACACAAAAAGAGGTATGCACCACCTACCTAGTACTAGTACGATGTTACTCCTCCGATGAAAGCCTCAAATTAGGGCTAAAACACGGTAGATCTACAAAATAATCAAATCTTCTCAAACCACAAAAACTCGTTCTAGAACAGAAATCAAGAAAAATAGCTCAAGGGGAATCAAGGCCTTACCGAGGGGGTTCTAACACATCAAATGATGTTCGAAACTGAGTTCGGACGAAGATCCAGGAGGGATTTGAAGGTTCGGATGGCTCTCCCCATGTGAGCCACAAGAGGGAGGAAGAAAAGAGAGAAGAATGAGAAATCCCGAGTGGCTCGGGACTTAAAAACCCTAACTTTAAGTGGCCGCATGGTTACCCCACACGTTTTGGAAAACCGTGTTCCAACCGTGCGATTGACACTGCCTCACCCAAGAAGTTTGCACGACCATCCCACACGGTTTGAAAAACCATGCGCCGCCCTTGCGGAGTCCACTTACTCATCCAGAGACTTCTCACGGTTTGTCTTCACGGGTTGTTCATACCATGCGTCAACCGTGCGTACCTGCACTACCTTCCCATATTTTAAAAGTTTTTCCCCAGAAACAAGTCAAAAATTCAAACCGGGTTGGGATTTTGACCCATTACAAAAACCCAAGTTCTTACATGTTGGTGAATTGCCAAAGAGGGTCGAGGGGCCTAATTTGAGAGAAGACGAATTGAGAAGATGAGTGGAGGAAAAGGGTATGAAGAGCTCTGAAGAGAGAGGTACATTGAGTGGATGTTGTAAACCCGACGTGAAGAAGGACATAAGTCCACACCACACCACATACCCAATAAATCCATACATAGTTATGAAATTCCATGTAGTTTAACGTCATGCAGTACGGATGAGGGGATGGGGTATCTCGAAGAGGAATGTGTATGGTGTGGTGAATAACTTGATGTGAATGAGGACATAAGACCACATATTCTACAAAATTCATAATTTTAGGAGATAACTCAAGTCAAGTGGCCAAGAGAAAGGATAGATGAACCTGGGATAGACCTAGAAATGAAATTTTCGAGTGTCCCAACATATCCCATGAGGATGGGAATCAATCCATTCATAGTTCTGAAGATTCTGTGCAGTTTATCATCATGAGACAAGGATGTATGGTAGATATTAGTTTATGGTCATAGAGCTTGGATTGTAAATACCTAGTTTAATGTCGTGTGCATGGGGCATAAGGGTAGAAAAGGTGAATCACCACACCCGTCATTTGGGAGACCATGGAATGACAATAACAATTGAGGATAACTACTGAACATTTTCACAACATAATATCCCTCTCATGTGACTTGGAATAGGAACAAACAATTGAGAATCAACCACTGACCATATTCGCAATGCTGGACTTGTGTCAAATTTTTTTTCAAGATCCTTCGAGATGTTGGCCCAAAATGGTAGGCGAGACAAGGTGGAATGAAACCAATTCTCTAGGGGGTCCTTTTGGATGTGAAATATGATGAAAATCCAAATGGAAGGATGCGTGAAGTGTGGTGGTACCCATGCAGTTTAATGTCTTGTGGTAAGGACGATGGATAAAGGAGGGGTGTCTCAAGGGGATGTACGCAGTGTGGAAAAAATATCCCTATGTGAATGAGGATGTAGAGTCCATACCACACCACAAAATCCTAAGTGATAAGTTGGGACAAGAGGTTGGAAATGTCGAGGGACCTGAGGCTGGGCCACAGATGAAAAGTCTCAGCATTCCTACATATCCCATGGGTATGGGAATCAAGCCATTTTTAGTTTTGAAATGTTGTGTAGTTTAACTTCATACATCAAGGATGTGGGAAGATATTAGTTTAAGGTCATAGATCTCAGACCATTTTTCATTTTATCATCATGCAGGATGAGGGTAGTGGTTTAATGTCCTCTAGGATGAGTGTAGGTAGTTTAACATCTTGCAGGAAAGTAATACATTTTAATGTCATGCGGGATGAGTGTTGGGTAGTTTTATGTCCTTTAGTTTAGAGAAACCATGAAGTATAACATTGTGTGGTAAATATGGAATAGTTTAAAATCATGTGGAACTATTAAGCGAAATACTACTTGATAAATTTAGAATTGGTGAGAGGATTAATACGCTCACCATCCATAGTGACCAGTGAGTATGCACTATTAGGGTAAACCTTGTGAATGATATAAGGTCCCTCCCATTTGGGATCAAACTTTGGAAGATTCCTGCTAGGCATCATTGGCATTCTCAGGGCCAACACTATGTCACATTGTAATAAATAGTGTAGGTGAACTTTCTTATTGAATGATCTGGCTATCTTGTTTTGATGACTTTATAGATTGTGCAGGGCACAAAGCTTTTTCTCATCAAGTGCTTCCAGATCAGCCAGACGGATTTCAACTATCTTGTTTGGTGTCTGTTGATCGTAGACAACTGTTCATAATTAAAGTAACTGAATATTGATGGGTAGGACTGCCTCTGTTTTGTACACCAGGGAATATGGGGTCACCTAAGTAGAATTATGAGTTGTCGTCTGATAATCCCAGAGTGCGTTGGGGAGTTTTTCTGGCCAACACTTCTTGTTCTGACCAACCATATTTTACAATATTTTAGAGATGGTTTTGTTGAATGCCTTCATCTAACCATTTTCTTGTGCATGATAGCAAGAGGTATGATTAGAAAGTATGTTTTACTTGGCGCACAATTTCTTCAACTTAGCTTCTCATAAGTTGGTGACATTATTAGTGAGGATGATGTGTGGGACTCCAAATTAGTTGATGATATTGGAGATCACATACTCAATGATAGAATGGGTCTTGAATTCCTTGAGCGGAACTACCTCTTCCCACTTGGAAAAGAAATATGTAGCAGCAAGATGAATATGCACTGGTGAGCTGTCACCGGTGGATATGGTCCCATGACATTGAGTCCCTAAAACGCAAAGGTCCAAGATTACTTGGTAGTGTGGAGAGGTTCTGGTAGATGATGCATCAAATTAGCATGGATTTGGCATGCCTGACACCTCTTAAAAAACTCGATACAGTAAAGGATCATGGTGGTCCAAAAATACCCCAATCTATGGATTTGATGAGAGAGTTTCGACCCCACTTGATGATACCTGTAGGAACCAACATGAAATTCCCACATGACCCGAGGAATATCAAAACCCTGTATGCAACGGAGGAGCATCCCATCGAACCCATGTTTGTATAGGATCTGTTCAAGACTAGGACCACTTTGGAGGGTAAACTGAACTGCGTGCCGATGGACTCGCTCACGTTCGGATCGGTCTATTAGGAGATTACCATGATAGAGATACTCAATAAAGGGAGTCATCCAGTCAAAGGTCCCTTCCAACACCGCAGCAGGGGGACCTGGAGGTCCTGGCGTGGATGCATCAGCTGTAAGGTGGCTTACCTATGGGGTATCATCATCGAACCGAGTGACGAGAGCGATTGACCTTCGATGCACCCCATGGATAACCAAACCATCCTGGTCATTCTCTGTGAGAGATACGGTAAGGCTGGCCAAGGTTTCAGCTCAACCATTCTATAAATGAGGGTTATGAGTAACTTTTGGATGAGAAGGGAACTAGGCCATCAGCTAGCGAGTATGCTCTAAAAGTGGTATAAGCTCCGGCAACCTGACTACGTAGTCACCATTGATCTATTTTATGACTAGTTCAGAGTCCCCTTTTACTTGTAGGTGGGTAACGTCAATCTCGAGGGCCAGCTCGAGACTATTGATCAGACCCTGGTACTCCGTCTCATTGTTGATAGATCCTTCTGACAATAGGAATGAATAGGGTAGGATAGCTTGTGCAGGTTGATGAAGACAATACCCATAACTACTCTGTTGAGTCTGGAATCATTGATTGTTCTACAGGTGGGGCTTTGGGAAGCACCATCAAAGTGAATTTTTCAATATGGAATGGATTGATCTATTGAGAGGATTGCCTCATCTAGAAAATCAATATCCAAAGACTACTCTACAAGAGCTGGATGGGAGTTAAAGAAGACTGCCAACACTTATCCCTTGATAGCCTTATGGGGGAAGAACTTGATGTTAAAATATTAAAGGATCACTACCCACCGAGCTAGACAGTCTGTCAACATAGGGTGGTTCATAATGTACTTCATTGGATCCACTCGGGACACTAGCTATATCTCATGGTGCTACAAGAAATGTCGTAATTTCTACACTACAAATTCCACTATGAGATAGCTCTTCTCGATAGAGGAGTATCTGGTCTCTGTATTGAAGAGTATGCAGATAAGATAATATAAACTGTTCTCTGTTCCCTCATTGTTCTTTTGGGAGATAAGGGCACCGAGAGATCATTATAGAGCGGTCACATAAAAGACCTGTGGCTTTTTTTGTAATGGTTGGAATCATAACTGGAGGTCTTAGCAGGTACTACTTGATTTCCTCAAAAGTAGTATGACACTCCTCATCCCACTGATAATTGACACCTTTATTCATGATCTGGGAAAAGGGCTTACACTTTCCAGCCAAATTTTCGAAGAATCAGTGTATGTAGGATAAGCGGCCTTGAAAGCCTTGGAGCTCCCGAATGTCGCTCGAAGGAGACATATAACTGATGGCCTTGATCTTTTCTAAATCAAACTCAATACCTCTATATCTGACAATGAAGTTGAGAAACCTTCTGGAGGTGACCCCGAAGTCACACTTCAAGGGGTTTATCTTCAGATAGTGGGAACAGAGGAATCCAGACAATTTATTAAGTTCTTTGAGATAGTATTAATGCTGATGAGATTTAACCACCATATCATCCATGTAACATTCCACCAATGTCCCAAGTACCGGCTTGAATATGTGGTGCATGACACGATGATAGGTTGAACCTTCATTATTTATACCGAAAGGCATTACCTGGTAGCAGAAAGTACCTTGTTGTAACAACCCGATATTTTATGATAAGTATTCTCTTTAATTTATTTGATGTCATGTGTTTTATGCTAAAACAAGATTATCTTGTGCTATACGCCAATGTATAAATGAAATATGGTTGTATTCTATTATACGAAATAATAAAGTAGTCTTGCACAACACGCAACCCTGACTTGTCTTGCATTACACACAATCACGACCTTCCTCGATAGCGTGTGTTGTACGCAATACCGGGTTTTACTAAATAATGATATATTATTATAATATTATTATGAACTAGCCGTTATGAATAGTATTAACTAAATTTTGAATTTTATAACATTATTATTCATCTTAAACATTTTCTAGAACATGGTATAAGAACAAAATAAATTTTTCGGGTAAAATATGTATTTTTCAAAAAATGCAGTTTTGCCAACTTTTGATGGCGCACCCACTTTAAATATAGTTGCTGACATGTTTATAAGTTCAATTTGACAAAATAAAATTCTTATTTTGAATCCGGATATAAAAATTTACATTGGATAAAGTTTTGAAATTTTTCTGATAACTTTCATATTTTAATGAATAGTAGAAACACGCTATAATTTAATTAAAAACAACTTTTTTCATCGTAATAATTTATATGGTTAAATTATAATATTGAATGGTTTTAAAGTATAAATAGAATATATTTTTACCATTTAATATAATTTATGTCATTATCAATGATTTTACATTGAATTCGTAGGTTAAATCAATTCAATCTTTTGCAATGTTTTAAACAAAAACCCGTTTTCATTCGACAATGGGATTAATTTTAATTTAATTTCTGCAACTTATGTGTATTGAATTTGAAAAAATGGATTCCATATTGGGAATCAGTGGGTCCAAATTATGTTAATAGGCTACTTTTTATTTTTGGGGATTATGAATAGTAACTACGGTAAATTTTATTTACCATAGTTAAAGGTAAATCGGGTAATTAAGGGTAAATATAATATTATAAAATTACCCTAACACATTCCAAAATTCTATTGGATGGCTAAAAGTAGACCCATATAACCTAAGGGTCGGATTAGATTAATTTTATGGACTTTTGACCATGAAAATAATTTAATTATTATTAAAACCAAAGAAAGTGACAACATGTCACTCTCTTAAATCTTATAAGTATAATAATTTTAATTTAGTGATAAACATCATGAAACTTAGAACATGAATAGTCTCCAGAAATATAATAAAATTATCTACATCATGATAATTTATTTAGAATTTTTAGGGATTAAATAATTGTCATTAATGGTGATACATTAATAATGCAGAAATTATTTATTAAGTGAAAAATCAGTAATATAGTTTTTATTGAAATAATAATACCCATTAAAAGGCCCACAAACCTGACCAAAACTTATTGGTAGTGTATATATACACTTTAAGCATCCAATGACCAAATATAAAACCGTTTGGATCCTTATAAAAGTGATTATGACACTTATATTATTTTATTTTAAAAGATGCCAAAGTTGTCACCTTCATAATTTAATAAATATAAAAATTTAAATATTGTGATTTTAAGATGATAAATTCAATTAAAAGTATTATTGTGAAATTTAATAGATTTATCTTCATCATAGGATTTTATTTTTAATTTTTATGCAACAAATAAGTATATTAAATAATTATACAAAAATGTTGTAGTATTTATTTTATTAAGAGATAAACCAAATAAATGGTTTTAAAAATAATAAAATAAATATTATATGAACTATTTAATGTTCTACACTAATTTTATAGATACATATGAACTTTTAAGAATCTATTAAATATTTTAGTTTGAATATATCCTCTGTTTAGATTTTATTTAAATTCAAATAAATGAATAGTGTCAAAATTGACACTATTGTTATTTTATAAAAATAACATATTATTAAATTGTTTAAAAATCACAAAAATATTTAAAAATTATAAATTGAAATTTATATAGTCTAAAATGTCATAAAGTATCCAATTATGTAAAATTAACAACACATAAGTGATTATTTATAACCATTTAAAATTTAGAATTTTATTACCATAAATAAACTTAAATAGATTAAATAAGGATAAATCAAAATGATAAGGTTTAAAATAAGATCCAAACATGTATAAATTTGATTGTTTGATGAGATTAAAACCCTATATCATCTAATATTCGAATATGAGTCATTTTTGAAGGTTTTTAAGTGGGGTTAGATTTATTATAAATTAATATTTTTAAGAATTCCAAAGGTGCCCCTCTCCTCCCTTATAAAAGGGCACCTCCTCCCTCTCCTCCTCACACCAATTTGAGCCTTCAAGATCGGCCAAAACCTTCCCATTTAACTTCCCCAATTACCTAGAAATATCCTATAGGTCCTGGTCTTCTTCAAATACCAATTTTAGTGCCCCAAGAGGAGGTCTCAAAGAGGCGGTTCAAAGAAGAGGTAATGTCCGTTACCGATTATTTCAACTTTATTTCTTCTTCCACTTCTTCTTCTTAGGTTGTTTCATTATGAAGTAATAACATCAGTATCACTCATATACTTATACGTTATTATATGTATGAAACAACCCTATTTCACCATCTATCCATCCTACAGAAAAAGAAATCACCACACGTGCGTACGTACGGAATACCGTCTCCACGCCGTGGTGTAATCTATTTTCCACCACCACCTTACTTGGATGGGTATAATGGTGTAAACAATAACTATATATTATTATTATAAAGTGATATTTATTCTTTAATATTATACATACACTCCAATAAAATTCCACGATCATGGGAATGATATCATCACTCGTGCGTACGTACGGAATACTGTCTCCACGACGCGATGAGATTCATTCTCAATGATTAACCATTCATAAATGATTATAAAGTATATATAATAAGTAATCATGAAATATATGATATAATAATGATTCTGGATTTATGTATATATATATATTTATTTCATCCAATTAATTCCATTCAATTCAATGAGGAAATGAAAACAACGTTCATGCGTACGTACGACCTACCGTCTCCATGAACGATGTATTTCTTTCTGTTTATCGATCTATTATATATATGTATATTCTGAATATATATTATATATAAATCATGTTTTACATTCTGGATGTAAGTAATCATATGAATAATTACAAGTCAAAACACGGACGACAAATGAAACGATTTTACCCAAAACGCTCTTTAACATGGAATTTACAAAATAACGGGTAATATAAATTCATAAGTGAACCATATATGATATCATAACAATGAATATGATTTTTTAATAAGTTAATAAAATTATTTAAATCATTATACAGGAGGTTCGGACACTTACGAAGCAAATCGGACCTAAGGTAAGGGATAATGTTGCAATCTCAATTATTTTCTATCCGAGATTGCTTATACGTAAGTATTTACTAGGGTTATTTCTATCATCCATTTCCATGTTTTATAAAAGTGTTTTCATGTATTTTTAATGTCCTTTTTACCCATTTTTGACTTTTACTACATGGTATGTAAGGAATATTTCTTTTGCTTACGTTACGAGGTACTTTTTTGACTTTTCCGGCAAAAGTACGAGAAGAATGTTTTTTTAACTTATACGGCACGAACAGATTTTTATGGTTTTATAAAGACTTATTTTCATGAAGCTTCCTCAAACAGATTTCATGAATATTTTCAAAAAAATATCCTTCTTTTAAAATTGCATGATGTATTGTGAAAAGAAATTTATTTTAAAGAAGAAAGGATATTTCCCTCAAGAATTCATTTCAAGTGTTTTATCAAAACCATTTTTCCATCTAAGATGACTTTATTTCATATGTGTATGTTTCAAGTATAATGTCTCTATGATTTACATGGTTTCACTTTTCTTATTATGAAATTATATCCATTTCTTTTATATGGATTATGTGATGATGGAATGATATTTATGAAACCCATTTTATTCTTTGAGTTATGATGAATGATTTATGTTTATATTGTGGCACAAGTAAGAATGATTTAATTATGAGATGGGTGGGACCTATATCTCCCTCCAATGCATTGGGTAAAGATTTATATCTCATGAGATAGACATGGCTGGAACGACAGGTTAAACCGGTTCAGTAAAACAGGACTGAAACGAGGAGTGAACTCGATTCAGAAAGGGACTTTGTCCACTAAGATGGTCTTGGCAGCAATGCCTTGGCTACTATGGAAATAATATAATGTGCTTAATGGTTTCCACAATTACATGTTTTATTCCCATGCTATTTTATCATGATTTATGTTCCATTATGATCTATGCCTTATGTACTTTCATGTTTTATGTTACTGCTCAATATTTTTAATGTTCATGTTTTTTTAAGTTCAAATATATATGGTATGTTTTATTTTTTCCATTCTTACCCTTACTGAGCATTTGAGCTCACCCTTTTTATGTTTTCTTTTCCCCCAGGATTAAAATAAAGATTTTAGGTAAGTAAACAAAAATGGGAAGATCTTTATGGGAGATGTTGAATATCTTTCACCACGATTAGAAGATTACGTTCCAAGTTTCCAAAGACACTAAACTATTACGGTCCTTATGTGTCTGTTTTTGTTATGTAATAAGTATTCCGCAAAAGTAATGTAATGTCTATGTACGTCAAGATTTGGGTCTCTACAATTGGTATCAGAGGAAAGGTTTAGTCAACCTTTAGAAACTAGGATGCGAAAACGTTAGTGAGATCCCTAGAGATATTTCTAAGGTATGTCTAGGGATGTCCCTAAGGATAAGTATACGTATAGGATATAGTCCTAGAACTACAGTAAAAATCTTAGAATTTAGCCTAATATGTTAGATATTGAAGTTACTCCCCCTTGATTATTATTTTTGTCTCTCACACTATTCTTTTTGGGTTTTAGAAAATGGATGGAAACAAGATGATTCACGATAATGGAGTATATTATGGACAATGGAATGATATTCTTCATGAGAAACCAAATGAAATGGGATTTGGAAGTCTAAACATAATTATTATGACGAATCAGAAATCTCATAATATGATCAATAAACTCAAATTTGGTAAGTTTCCTGACTCGAATAATAAGAGAAAGATGAAGTTTCATGATGATCATAAAGGAAAGAAAGTTCAATTTCCCCTATGTAAATCATGTGGGAAGAGGCATCAAGGTGAATGTTTCAAAAGAACTGGAATATGATTTGGGTGTGGAAAATAAGGACACAAATATAGTAAGTGAAAAGGAAAAGGTTCAGTTAACACCAGGGATGAGGATAATGGTATTGCTACGACATCAACAATGGTTAAATGTTTTAAATGTGGAATGTACAGGCATTATGCAAAGCAATGCCCTAAGGGAAAGTCTCATGAATAGAATCAGTACGGTCATATGGGTAGTATTTATGTTGTTGATGATGAAGAGACTTCAAATGATATGTGAGATGAAAGAATTGTTGAAGCTCGGTCAATGGTTTAAGAAGGTAGTGGAATGATTACATGCTTATCAAGTGTAATGTTGTATAAGTAATCTCATGGTACTATGGAATAAAGAGACATCTAAGGATTGTTACACTGTTGTCTTTCCTTAATTTTTGAAAGTATATGATGAATGGTACCAGTGACCGTGAAAGGTTATTCAGATATTTTTGGAAAGTAGATGATATGCGCATAATGAAGGGATAAAGAGAAAATTAAATTTTTGATAGTATTCATGAGCTCATGACTGATATAAGGAGAAGTTCATATCATGGTTTGAGTATATATAATTTTTTTGATTTTGGAATGTGGAAAGAGTTAACTTTTGATAGCATTCATGTTTTCACTATGGTTCAATGGGTATTCATTTTTTTCAAGATAATACATGATTAAGGCCTTCGAATGTTTGGAATGTGACCAACAAGATAATGGGGGATAAATGATGGTTGGTTGATGACATTTCAAGTAATAGTTTTCTTTATACTATGAGCTTGGACCGAAGTATTTTAGATAAAGATTGGAATGGATTATGTTGGACATAATATAGTATTTTTTAAGGATAGAAGTTTTTTTTCGATATTATTAATGGGATGTTATAGTAATGTAGTTTTAGAAAAAGGAAAACCTGCAGGACGGGTGAAAACCCATCGTGTCGGACAAGGCTATGGGAATCGAACCCACAACCGAAGTGAGACTAGCCTTTATCGCCTACCACTGGCCTACAAGAAGTCACTGTTTAGTAGAAACTAGTTTTATTATATTAAGTAGTATGATATATGAAGTATAAGTCCATTTTAGGAACCATATATGATTAATCTCACCATAGATGGACTTATGTATATTTGATAACTTTTGATAACCTTTTGTTTAAAACAGATGGAATGACCCATCATTATATCACATGATCTGTTAACACTTCACGAATAACAAATTCAACTTCATTTCTTTAAGAGATGAAGTGGAAATTGTTCAAAGCACGAACAACAGTGAGATTGTACCAAAATCAAGAAAGTATTTCTTCTAATTAAAAATTTTCAACTTTAGGGAAATGATATTGAAAACCAAAAATGTTGTCCTAGTGCTCTTATATCTGATGAATCAGATGGTACCTTAGATCATCACAAATTTATGGCTTTGTGATTGATGGATTTTTCATAGCCATGTTCTCTACAACTCTCCATCAGAACTTGATGGTTAGATTTTTCTTCCATATCCATATTTTCACCTATGTTCTCCTATTTGGAAACCCAGTGATGAGTTACTTTGGGTAGTCGTTATGTTTCATAATTTAGTTTTTAAAATTAAGTTTCATTATTCCTTTTTACGATGTGGGATTCTATGAATAGTAAACGATTTATAACCCCGACAAATTTCGAGGGTGAAATTCATTTTAAGGGGGGTAGAATGTAACAACCTGATATTTTATGATAAGTATTCTCTTTAATTTATTTTATGTCATGTGTTTTATGCTACAACAATATTATCTTGTGTTATACACCACACTATATTAGCTTGAAGTATACACAACACTATTCTTAGATTGTGTTACACATAATTTCAAGTTCGTTTTATAATAGTCATTCTACGCAACATTGAGGGTTTATATATATATATATATATATATATATATATTCAATTTATAAATGAAATATGGTTGGATTATGTTATACGAAATAATAAAGGAGTCTTGCACAACACGCAACCCTGACTTGTCTTGCATTACACGCAATCGCGACCTTCCTCGATAGCGTGTGTTGTACGCAATACCGGGTTTTACTAAACAATGATATATTATTATAATATTATTATGAACTAGCCATTATGAATAGTATTAACTAAATTTTGAATTTTATAACATTATTATTCATCTTAAACATTTTCTAGAACATGGTATAAGAACAAAATAAATTTTTCGGGTAAAATATGTATTTTTCAAAAAATGCAGTTTTGCCGACTTTTGATGGCACACCCACTTTAAATATAGTTGTTGACATGTTTATAAGTTCAATTTGACAGAATAAAATTCTTATTTTTAATCAGGATATAAAAATTTACATTGGATAAAGTTTTGATATTTTTCTGATAACTTTGTTATTTTAATGAATAGTAAAAACACGCTATATTTTAATTAAAAACAACTTTTTTCATCGTAATAATTTATATGGTTAAATTATAATATTGAATGGTTTTAAAGTATAAATAGAATATATTTTTACCATTTAATATAATGTATGTCATTAACAATGACTTTACATTGAATTCGTAGGTTAAATCAATTCAATCTTTTGCAATGTTTTAAACAAAAACCCATTTTCATTCGACAACGGGATTAATTTTAATTTAATTTATGAAACTTCTGTGTATTGAATTTGAAAAAATGGATTCCATATTTGGAATCAGTGGGTCCAAATTATGTTAATAGGCTATATTTTATTTTTGGGGATTATGAATAGTAACTACGGTAAATTTTATTTACCATAGTTAAAGGTAAATCGGGTAATTAAGGGTAAATATAATATTATAAAATTACCCTAACACATTCCAAAATTCTATTGGATGGCTAAAAGTAGACCCATATAACCTAAGGGTCGGATTAGATTAATTTTATGAACTTTTGACCATGAATATAATTTAATTATTATTAAAACCTAAGAAAGTGACAACATGTCACTCTCTTAAATCTTATAAGTATAATAATTTTAATTTAATGATAAACATCATGAAACTTCGAACATTAATAGTCTCCAGAAACCTAATAAAATTATATACATCATGATAATTTATTTATAAATTTTAGGGATTAAATAATTGTCATTAATGGTGATACATTAATGATGCAGAAATTATTTATTAAGTGAAAAATCAGTAATATAGTTTTTATTGAAATAATAATACCCATTAAAAGGCCCAAAAACCTGACCAAAAATTATTGGTAGTGTATATATACACCTTAATCATCCAATGACCTAATATATAACCATTTGGAGCCTTATAAAAGTGATTATGACACTTATATTATTTTATTTTAAATGATACCAAAGTTGTCACCTTCATAATTTAATAAATATAACAATTTAAATATTGTGATTTTAAGATGATAAATTCTAGTAAAAGTATTATTGTGAAAGGTAATAGATTTATCTTCATTATAGGATTTTATTTTTAATTTTATTCAAAAAATAAGTATATTAAATAATTATACAAAAATGTTGTAGTATTTATTTTATTAAGAGATAAACCAAATAAATGGTTCTAAAAATAATAAAATAAATATTATATGAACTATTTAATGTGCTACACTAATTTTATAGATACATATGACCTTTTATGAATATATTAAATAATTTATTTTGAATATATCCTCGATTTAGATTTTATTTAAATTCAAATAAATGAATAGTGTCAAAATTGACACTATTGTTATTTTATAAAAATAAAATATTATTAAATTGTTTAAAAATCAAAAAATATTTAAAAATTATAAATTGAAATTTATGTAGTCTAAAATGTCATAAAGTATCCAATTATGTAAAATTAACAACAAATAAGTGATTATTTATAACCATTTAAAA
The DNA here is from genome assembly GCA_963277665.1 of Viscum album. Lineage (NCBI taxonomy): Eukaryota > Viridiplantae > Streptophyta > Magnoliopsida > Santalales > Viscaceae > Viscum > Viscum album. Next base: position 1,395,931,169 of record OY728121.1, on the reverse strand, counting down.
TTTAGAATTTTATTACCACAAATAAACTTAAATAGATTAAATAAGGATAAATCAAAATGATAAGGTTTAAAATAAGACCCAAACATGTCTAAATTTGATTGGTTGATGAAATTACAACCCTATATCATCTAATCTTCTAATATGAGTCATTTTTGGTGGTTTTTAAGTGGGGTTAGATTTATTTTAAATTAATATGTTTAAGAATTCCAAAGGTGCCCCTCTCCTCCCTTATAAAAGGGCACCTCCTCCCTCTCCTCCTCACACCAATTTGATCCTTCAAGATCGGCCAAACCCTGCCCATTTCACTTCCCCACTTCCCTAGAAACATCATAGAGGTCCTGGTCGTCTTCAAAGACCAATTTTAGTGCCCTAAGAGGAGGTCTCAAAGAGGCGTTTCAAAGAAGAGGTAATGTCAGTTACTGATTCTTTCAACTTTATTTCTTCTTCCACTTATTCTTATGAGGTTGTTTCATTATTAAGTAATAACATCAGTATCACTAATATACTTATATGTTATTATATGTATGAAAAAACCCTATTTCACCATCTATCCATCCTATGGAAAAAGAAATCACCGCGCGTGCGTACGTACGGAATACCGTCTCCACGCCGCGGTGTAATCTATTTTCCACCACCACCTTACTTGGATGGGTATAATGGTGTAAATAATAACTATATATGATTATTATAAAGTGATATTTATTCTTTAATATTACACATACACTCCAATAAAATTCCACGATCATGAGAATGATATCATCGCTCGTGCATACGTACGAAATACCGTCTCCACGACGCGAGGAGATTCATTCTCAATGATTAACCATTCATAAATGATTATAAATTATATATAATAAGTAATCATGAAATATATTACATAATAATGATACTATATTTATTTATATATATATATGTATGTCATCCAATTAATTCCATTCAATTCAATGAGTAAACGAAAACAACGTTCATGCGTACGTACGGCCTACTGTCTCTATGAACGGTGTATTTCTTTCCATTTATAGCTCTATTATATATATGTATATTCTGAATATATATTATATATAAATCATGTTTTACATTCTGGATGTAAGTAATCGTGATCTAAGTAATCATATGAATAATTACAAGTCAAAACACGGACGACAAATGAAACGATTTTACCCAAAACGCTCTTTAACATGGAATTTACAAAAGAACGGGTAATATAAAGTCATAAGTGAACCATATATGATATCATAACAATGAATATGATTCTGTAATAAGTCAATAACATTATTTAAATCATTATACAGGATTTTCGGACACTTACGAAGCAAATCAGACCTAAGGTAAGGGATAATGTTGCAATCTCAATTATTTTCTATCCAAGATTGCTTATAAGTAAGTATTTACTGGGGTTATTTCTATCATCCATGTCCATATTTTATAAAAGTGTTTTCATGTATTTTTAATGTTCTTTTTACCCATTTTTTAATTTTACTACATGGTATGTAAGGAATCTTTCTTTTATTTACGTTACGAGGTACTTTTTTGACTTTTCTGGAAAAAGTACAAGAAGAATGTTTTTTAACTTATACGGCACGAACAGATTTTTACGGTTTTGTAAAGACTTATTTTCATGAAGCTTCCTCAAAAATATTTCATGACTATTTTCAACAAAATCTCCTTCTTTTAAAATTTCACGATGTATTGTCAAAAAGAAATTAATTTTGAAGAAGAAAGGATATTTCCCTCAAGAATTCATTTCAAGTGTTTTATCAAAACCATTTTTCCATATAAGATGACTTTATTTCATATGTGTATGTTTCAAGTATAATGTCTCTATGATTTACATGGTTTCACTTTTCTTATTATGAAATTATATCCATTTCTTTTATATGGATTATGTGATGATGGAATGATATTTATGAAACCCATTTTATTCTTTGGGTTATGATGAATGATTTATGTTTATGTTGTGGCACAAGTAAGAATGATTTCATTATGAGATGGGTGGGACCTATATCTCCCTCCAATGCATTGGGTAAATATTTATATCTCATGAGATAGACATGGCTGGAACGACAGGTTAAACCGGTTCAGTAAAACATGACTGAAACGAGGAGTGAACTCGATTCAGAAAGGGACTTTGTCCACTAAGATGGTCTTGGAAGCAATTCCTTGGATACTATGGAAATCATATCATGTGATTAATGGTTTCCACAATTACATGTTTTATTCCCATGCTATTTTATCATGATTTATGTTCCATTATGATCTATTCCTTATGTACTTCCATGTTTTATGTCGTTGCTCAAGATTTTTAATGTTCATGTTTTTTTAAGTTCAAATATATATGGTATGTTTTATTTTATCCATGCTTACCCTTACTGAGCATTTGAGCTCACCCTTTTTATGTTTTATTTTCCCCCAGGATTAAAAGAAAGATTTTAGGTAAGGAAACAAAAATGGGAAGATCTTTATGGGAGATGTTGAAGATCTTTCACCACGATTAGAAGATTACGTTCCAAGTTTCCAAAGACACTAAACTATTACGGTCCTTGTGTGTCTGTTTTTGTTATGTACTGAGTATTCCGCAAAAGTAATGTAATGTCTATGTACATCAAGCTTTGGGTCTCTACACTTGTGGTGACTTGAAGAATGTATAATCCTCATACTTAGGGTCCATTCAGATTTGATTATATCCTTAATAACCATCCATGAAGGAGAGAGCCTATAACCCATCGGTAGTGTCAAGCAATAGTTTCGTCGTAGGATGGGGAAATTCATCCTTTGGGAAGTGATGGTTGAGATCCCAGAAATCAATGTAGAATCTGATCTTCCCATTATTCTTATTTGTAGGAACAATATTAGCTAACCATCTGGGGCACTAGACTTCCTTGACGAAGTTGGATTTGTTGAGCTTATCAACCTCAGCGTCGACCATGACACTGTTAGAAGGGTGAATATTTATGGGAGGATGTTTGAACCCATGATGGTTTGCTGGGAGACCAAGATGGTGGACGACAACCTCATGATCTAGCCCTAGAATATATTCATAACTCCAAGTGAATACATCATGATACTAATTCAAGAAATCCATGTATCATTGTTTCTATTCGATAGGCATAGTGGTGCTGATCAATGTTGGTTTCAGATCCGTCTCGTTATTGAGGTTCACCTATACTAATTCATTGACCATGGTAGAGACACCTTCTTTAAATGTGGGATGGGAATCCTATAAATCCTATTCTTCATCCATAGAGGGGGAATCATCAGTAGGAGGTGATTACTCTGAGGCAACAGATCCTAACGGGACACTGGTGCCAGCCTGAGTGGTGGTGGACACCTCATTGGGGAGCTCATGTACTACCGAAACCATGGTGAAAAAAGATGTCGACCCAATCCCATCTATCCTTTAACCCAAGGGGCCACTTTTGATGATATCAAAGCAATATTGGTGTGTCAGCTTGATCCAGTTTATCCTAGCCTGGATAAATAAGAAAGTATGATGTATTTCTATTACCATGGGGCAGACATCCTAATACCTTATGGGAGTAGGGGGACCTGGGATCACTCGAGCCTGATTTGTATAGGAATACAAGGTGATCTTCTGACATTCCTTAAACCTGGGAATGTGCTTACCCCTCATTACAAAGACAACAAAAAATTTCCCCAAATCTGGGGTTGTGGCCTCCAATTGGTGGATCAGGAGAATGTAGGCATCATCTAGGTCCGTCCATAGGTTGGTCATAACCGTATCGTGTTCAACCTCATTGGACTGAATCTTCTTGTCCTTGATCTTTTAATAGTAAACATCCAATTAGAAGGATTCAAAAGAGGAAAATGGAGACACATCACCTTGGAATACGCCTACTTGACAATAAAGGGAGTACTTAAGGAATTGGTGATATGAAGAAGGGACCACCGTGTGTAGGTGGATCCATGGACTACCCATCAACGCATTGTAATTGGTGTCTTGTGAGATGACCATAAACTCAGTGATAGAAAGAGATAATGTCCTGACATTCTGCATTCTCTACTATCTCATCATGGAAGGATTCTGTAGCTTCCACCTCTATCTCAAATTGGGGGGGGGGGGATTCTTAAAGCCTCCACAAGGGCTTCATGAATATCCAATGATAGGTAGAGATTTTTGTGGATAGAGATATCCGTAGGAATGATGGGGAGATGATTGAGAATATCGTAATTGTATACCAGGCGTGAACCCCTATTGACAATAAGTCTCTTTATGGAAGGAGGTATGACGGGCCCTGCTTGTTGAACCGGTGGGTTCTGGATGGTGCTGGGAATGTCCCGTGGATCACTAGTTGAAATGCAGGGAGTGACTACCAGGTGAGGGACATGTGACTGATGTCAATCCACAACAAAATGTGGCTGATCATAGCACGATCGTGGTGGATCCGCCTCATCAAGAAGTAAAAACGGCGGTGGAGGTGGATCTAATGAAACAAGATGAGAAGGATGCATGTGCTGATCTCTATACTGGGATTTCTATCTAGTCTCGGTAGCATTTAATACTTGGTTAGAAGCACCTAACAATGCATTTATTTGACTCACATAACCACAGCTCCGTCGACGCTGGCGTTGGATGGGGGCATTGAGAGGATTCGTCTGTCGCTCTTCATCGTCAGGAACCATGTAGGGGTTTACCAGCTCCACGGTGTTAACCAAATCATACCCTTGATCACTTGTTGGGAGGATTTTGGGGGTAATTTCCATCTCTGTGGCAGTGAAATTTCCGAGAGTACAGGATGACGATGGAATCGGTGGGGGACTTTTCTTTCCCTTGGGTTGTCGATGATTCCCCTTTTGGGAATAAGAATACTGAGATGTCGACGTAGAAGTAGTGGCTGCATGTAACATGATGCCTTCTGAAGGCTTGGGCCAATGAAAACATGCATGAATAATACCATGGGAATGTAAAACTACCTTGCGATCCATTCATTCATCGTATTTTTGAGACCCGTGATTAGGAACCTGCTTCCATTCATGTTCACTATCACTATTGCTGTTAGGATTTATGGACACTCATTCCACTTGCAACAGGGATGGACCAAACCTGACTATGTTTTTATCGACCTGGTCTTCAAGAAAATATTTAAACACATAGCACTGCAAGAGGTTTTGCCCAAGGATTCAGTGATAAGAACAATAATTGGGGAAATCAATGTGATCTGACTCTATAGGCCTCATGAATTCCAAAAATTGTAATATTCCCTGGTCCAAGGAACTTCGGATATAACTAGGGACCTAAGCCTCATTAAATGATTAAGTCAGGTTCCTTCAATCCAGGAAGGGGGATCTTGGAGCCTGGCCCTGACAAGGTCCTAGAGGATCCTGTTGAAGAGGTGGAACCTGATTATCTCTCTTAGGTGGAGGTGATCCGTTACGTGGGGCACCTCTCGGTTCTGAGGTGGGTGCTGCTGGTTCGGAGACTGTGCTTGAGGTGGTGGGCCTCAGTGAGGCTGTAAAGGTGGTTCCAATGGTAATAACTCCAGCTACCTGAGGGCCTCTATTTGTGCTACCGTAGTGGGATCAGCCTTAGCATCTCTTCTCACAGGAACTATAGGAGTCAATGGACGTTCCTTCTTGGCTTGATATAAGGCTTACACTAGACGTTGGGCTTTGTCCGAGAAATCCCAAAATCCCCCCGGCTAGTTCTGAGTGATGAGAGAGGGGACCATTTCAGTCTTGATATTCCCTAGAAACATTGTTACCAGCTGTTCCTAATTCAGCAACATATCAAGGGAGTATGTGAGGCCTTTCCACATGGCGAGAAAGTATGTGATTCACTCGTCAAGTCTCTACTTGCACTTGAAGAGTTCAGTAATACTCGCCTTCTGAGTGGTGGAACTAAACTGGTAGAGAAACTAACTACGAAGATCCTCAAAACTGACTGCTAACCCAATGGGTAGCTGGATGTATTAGAAAAAAGCAGGCCCTTCCAATCTTTGTATCAAACACATGATCTTGGTAGCCTCCAGCTGTGTTGGAGTTCCCAGCATGGGTCCACACCTTGAAATAAAGTGGGCCAGATACTAAAATGGGTCACCTGTCCCATTAAAGGGGGAGAAGGTAGGATTTTCGAAACCAGGGGGTGCTAGCATATCATCCACCCATGATAGATATGACTTTCCATCAGGCGGGATCACCACCTGTCGAGTTTATAGGGCCTTGAGGTGGTCAATGAGAGAAGCCATTGGATCATCTTGGTGGGGATTCCTATCTTGACAAGGATCTCTGACCACCAGTGCATTAAAAGGTTCTTGAACATGATAAGCAGACCCAAAAACTCATGGAGCGACTGGTGGGATGACCTGTGGGACTACCGGGGGAACGACCTGTAGAGTGGCTAGGGGAACTTGATCTGGGTCCCTAGGAGGGTTATCATGCAAATAAGGTGGATTTGGTGAGGAATATTTAACCATATTTCCATAAACTCCATCCTTTACCCTATTTATATGGGTAGTATGGTCAATGTCACTTGGAGGAAACTCGCTCTGGGGAGGCCGTACCTACCCCTGCTGCCCCGGTCGAGGATTACCATAGTCTGGTAACCGTTCCACAACACATTTAGCAAGAAGTTAATCAAACATATTTTTATGTTCTATGAGTTTTTGATGACACACAACCTTTTCAAGGTCATATTCCATCTTCTACACTGATCCAGACAGATCAGAGGGTTTGAATGTCCCAATGTTCTCTTTACCCTTATTGGGGCCTCAACCGAGGGATAATGACTCAGAAGGTGCATGAAGGCCCAGTAAATTTCTTTTCTGGCGAGTAACCCTACCCAAAGGATCCAATAGGTGTGGCACTACTTTAGGGGGTAAGTTATCTTCAAGTATCCCTAGCTTGATCTCTTCCTCTGATAGGTTGACCATGTTAACTGCAACTGTACCTAAAGGTATATCCTTAATATCACCTGGAAAGTCATGCTGGTGCTATATAGAACTAAAATAAAGGAAAGCATACTGCCCCAACCACAGATCTAAATGTGGGGGGAATCCTCCTTAATAATTCTACAGAGCACTGTAAATATATAGACTCAACATTGCTGGAGGTTCTGATGGTGACTGGGCGACTCAGGGCACTGATCCATGGGGAGCGCAACCAATTTTACCATTGGGAATTGGTGGCTGATGTCTTCAAAGTGTTCCTAGATCTTGAGGTAAGCCACCTGCCAATGATAGATATGGAAGTGTGTTGCACAGAGAGTTTTTTAGAAGCACATGACCTCCTCCTAGGTAAGAGATTCGGAAGTACTAAAGTTTGTGGTTGCAACTAGGCAAAACATCTCTGGGAACTGGTCTACTACAATAATGTCCCATATGCTCCTCAGGTCAGACTCAGAATCTGTCCCTTGGTTTCCTCACTCATTGAATAGAGGTGGTTGAGGGATTGGTAATGGCACTGAAGCAGATCGTTGCAATGGTAGGATGACCGGTGGAGAATACGGTGCGCGAGCTGACAAGCCTCTATATCTTGGGATGTTTTCTGAATAATTCAATGATTTCACCACCACATCCTGATAAGATGAACTAACAACCAGAACATCTGACATAGGGGCTGCGGTTACTAACGGTGGGTCACACCATTGCTCATCCTCCATTGGTCCCCAGAATAACTCTTCGCGATCTCTGATTGAGGTAGAGAATGATCCTATTAACGATAGGGAGGATTGAACAACCAGGCCCTGGAAAGAGGCCAAATCTTCCTCCTCTTGGATGTATCTTAAGTGGGATTAAGGAATCTGGTGTACCTCACTTTTTAGAAGGATGAGGCTTATACGCCTTTTTCCTTCCCCGACTTCCAACACAGAAGATCGGGGCGAGGTTTCCATCACCGAATCGCACTCCACCTCAGAGTCTGAAAAGCAGACGAGTTTAATCTTGGTCTGAAACTTCTCGGTATTCTTCCTTTGGTGGCGGTGACCCACCCTCCTACCCCGGTATGGTTCTTTAGGGTAGGGTAGGTTTTTGAAATGCGGCAGACCTTCATCCGAACTAGTATTAGGATGGAGAGGACTTTCTCCTGGGTGAGTTGGGGTGCAAGGAGAACCTAGAAAAATGTCAAATAGAACACGGGGAGGGCCTCTATGTCCTCTGGATAGTGCACGGGGGGGGGGGGGGATATGTATGAAGTGTTAGATCAAGTAGGAACTCCACTGGAGATGGTGGGAGCATGGAAAGTGCTTCCATATTTATTTCCCTTAGAGGTGATGGTATGAGGGGGGCCTTCGTACCAGTCAAACTGAACATGGGGAAGACCTCCGTGTTGGATGACAATGAAGTGGGGGTAGACCTCCACTTCTCTTATTTTAAGGATGGGGATGACCTTCGTTTATCGTGGTAAGAACACGGGGAAGACCTTTATGCTGATGGTTGACTGGATGAGGGGGATATTCACATCGGTGACTTGTGACAGGAGGAAAAACTCCATACCTGGGATCATGGGTGCCAAAGAAACCTCTGTTCTAGATGTCAGTGTGGTGGGGAGGGCCTTCTCTCGGACTGATGGTGGCATGGGGAAGGCCTCCATCCCATGCTTGGGATTGGGGAGAGCCTTCGCTCTCATTGATGGTGCCACAGGGAAGACCTACGTGATGGATGTCATCACCGCGGTTTGGAAAAAAATGGGTAATACCTATGCTGGTGACCAAGAGAGTCATCTCAACCTACCCGTGGGGTGGTTTGGGCCTTAATCCAGGTCAATCATATAAGTGCCCCTGTTAAGCATAAACAGGGCATTGATAGTATGTGTCGGTAGTGGTACGGGCCTCTGTAGTCGTTGATGACGACGCCCCCTATCAGGTGCCCTCCTTAGCTTGAACCTGATGTTGGAGTTGGGTTAACCAGACTTAGGATAGTGGTGCATGTGTGTAAATAACCTGCTCCTTAGCCTGCAGGATCAGATGGTGGCGTTGGTGTGGCCTGGTGGGATCCCTCCTTGGAAACCCTTGGGATGGGATCGTAGCTGGGTTGGCCCAGACTTCCCTGACCTCATTGACGTAAGAGAGTGAGTCATAAAAGCTTTCCGGGGAGAGACTCCAGAAATGTTTATAGGTTGGAGTGGGGAGTAGTGGATCCCTATACAGCCCTTGGGGGAAGTGGTGATGGTGAGGCACAAAATCCTCTAGGTCCTCACGGGCCATATCATGAGTTGAGATAATCCATTCTTCCTCATATTGTCAGATGGGGTCGTTGATCACCCTCCTCTGAATGAGTTCAGTTGATGATATAGGGTGTGGGTTCCCAAAAACTGTTGATGTGGAGGCTATTTTAGAATAGATGAAGCCACTTAGGATTTCCACGTTGGTGCTTCCCTGACCCCTGTATCGGTGGGTGGGTGGTGATTAGTTTCTTGACATAGTACTTGGGTCCTGCAAAGAAGGAAGATTCAACCATTAGCGCTGAAAAGAGGAAAGTGATGTCTAGTTCCCCAACACCGTTCCATATCCCATGATTGGTAAGAAGAATACACACTGATAACATCGTAAACTGGGATGCCCAATGTTCAACTTCCCCAATCTCTGGTGAGTTTCACACTAGACCCACATTTTTTTGGCAGGAACTGGCACCAGATAGTTGGATCTGGTGGCATGATTATCTACTGATGTATCAAATGCTACTAATCTCTAAATTGAGGAGAATATTTCACCTCAGGTTCACCATTTCTATTTCCGATGCTTTTGCTGGGGCGTGCTCCATCGTGCTACGACGCACTGGCTGTTTCCCCGCATTCCTGCTTTCTAAATGCGGGTGACATCCGTTGCTTATTTAGGGAAATTTTCTCCTTCATCGAAATGGGATGAAGGGATGTCAGTCTCTCCTTCTATGGATTCATCCTTGGAATTTGTCGCCTAGTCCAGGTATCCCTTAAATATTAAGACATTGTTCCTGAAACTCTTCCACAGTGTAATATTTTCATGGAAACTGGATGATTACACTACTTCTGTCATGAAATTCCAAGGGGTTAAGTCAGGGTATCAACCTTCAATCAGGGGAGTAGTCATGGTTGACATTGCAAGCGTGTCTAGACATTGAAACACTAATAAGCCCAGGTTTCATCCCCTTATGATAGGGTTTATTGAGGGTGTAGAAGCTTGAGGCATCCCAAATCTAGTGCAGGGAGTTATATTCCACAGGCATGTCCGTGAGATTTTCCTTAGCTTCCTATTTTTAACACAGGTTATGCCGCGAGTTTAACGTCTAGCAGAGACGACTACATATAAGGTGTGTCTTCTGAGGTTTTCCTCAGGCATCTCATGTTTAACATGAGGTAAGCCACAAGTTTAATGTCTCGAGGAGACGATTATGCTAAAGGTGTGTCTTATGAGGTTTTTATCAGACATCTCATGTTTAACACGAGGTAAGCCATGAGTTTAACGTCTTGTGGGGATGGAATGAGAGTGATCAGAACATCCCAAAGAGATGGATCTGATTGGTACATCCCTAGGAGGGAGCACCTAGAATGTTTACCAGACGAATGGATCAAAATTACCAATTAGTATGGATCTGAGGTGGTGTGTCCCATGGGGGGAGGATATCACACTGTGAAGGCTAGGAAACACCGAGGGTAGATCTGGGAAAGTGTACCCCCCAAAAAAGGGGGACACCAAGGTTTACCATTGGCTGGGCTTGAACCTCGGGAGGTTTCCTCTGTAACCTATGTTCATGATAGGGATCAAAACCCATGTAGTTCGAAGGGGTGATGCATCGGGGTGTATAAAAAGGAAAACGACCCAGAGACATGCTGGGGCTCACGCATGGATGGTGGCCCATCGCAAGAGGGACACTCTTGGTTGGATGGTTATGGATTGTGGGGGGATTATGCATGGTTAGCTTCTCGAATGGATGACATGATCCCACCAAGACATGGTGGCCTGAGTAAGAATCAGGACATATTTGGATGGAGTGTTAAAGGACAAAGTGAGTGGGGATGAAACCGACATGAAGATGACGATGATGTTGGTTGAACATTGGATAAGATTCCTATGTATCCCCGTGGAAGGAAATCAAAGTCCACGTAGTTCGGTGGGGAAATGGGACACCTGAGGAGGTGACATGTGAGAATGGATGCATGGATGGGACCCGGGGGAAGTAGAACCTCTGGGTTAGGGCATGACTTTCTTGAAATGCAAAGGATCAAGGGAGAGACCAGGATGAGACATGGGTGATGGGCTTGAACCTCAGGGAGTATTCCTACATATCCCTGTGGTAGGGAGTCAAATTCTATGTAGTTGAGGAGGGGGAAATAGAATCAGGGTGTATGAAAAGAACAATGACCCGACAACATGATGGGGGTTACGCATGGTTAATGGCCCAATAGTTGGTTTGACGCTGCTAAGGGACAGACCAAGGATGTGGGTCCCAGTAAAGGGGACACTGAAGTTTACCAGTGTTTGGGGTTAAACCTTTGGTAGGATTCCTATGTACCCTATATAGGATACAAGGATCAAAACCCACATAGTTTTAATGTATATAGTTTAACGTCATGTGGTATGAAAGGGGAAAACAATTTAATGTCATGTGGGACGAAGGTGAACCAATGTGAAGTGGTCGAGACCTATGGATGATGGGATTGAACCTCAGGGAGTCTTCTTACATACCTTACCTAGAAAGGGCAAGGATCAAAGTCCATGTTGTTAAAAAAAGGGCATGGGTATTACACACTAAGGCATCCTAGAGAGGGTGTCATGGTTGATGCTTAATCTAAACCCACATGAGTCATGCTCGGTGTGAGAAACAAGAGGCAAAAAAGACCTGATGATCACATTGCAAAAGGTGGATCCGTGAGGAGTGTAGTGGTGCTTATGCGTGGTTAGTGGTCCAGGGATATGGATATTGGGACTTACTCCAGGATGGAGGCCCAATGGCAATAAATCCCAAAGGGAGAGGGTCAGGGTATCAAGTACCCTATTCCCATCTCTCCTATGGTCTTTGCGTATGGAAGAATAGAGGATCAACAAGGGTTATACCTCCTACAAGAGAGGATGGGGATTACACCAGGATGGTTCCCTCCCCCAAAGATAGATGTCGTTACCTATAAGGAGGATCTCATTCCATGTGAGGTAGATCTCACTTCTGTGGAGATGAGTGGGAGTGGAAAATGTCTAAGGTGGGGCACCCCATGCACATCGCACGAGATGAGGCTACAGTTTAACATCATGTGATGAGGATGATGATGTTTGGAAGTTTAACATCCTATATCTCAAATGATGAATATTCACTCATAACCCCTTGGACTTACATAACAGGTGCACTCTAACCCTTGGTGAAGGGAAGGAACCAGCAATGCCATGTGGAGACGGGGTTGTGGAGTGATCCATTAAAGGGATCACATTAGCATGACTATGCGAAGAAGCAATAGCTGTTTGCGTGCCTATGTGAAGAAGCATGGGGAAAAGAAACGCAACATGAAGCACCACCCAAGGAACCTTGAAATCACTTCGTACAAGCCTGGAGGGTTGTACGGAAAAGGGTCTTGCAAAGAAAAAGGCCTTGTAGAGAGGGGATTCACAAATATCAAGGGGTAACAGAGCACATGGCTTCATAGAGCTCAGGGTTTCATAAAGATCAAGGATTCACAAAGTTCAGGGGCTCGCAAAGCATAAGGGATTGTAGATCACTTGTATTCACAAATCACAGGTCTTGTAGAGAACTTGGTTTCACAAAGCATGAGGCTTCACAAAGTATAGTATCTTGGATTTGGTGTAGAGCACACATGTTTTTGGAGAGTTCTTCACGAAGCTTGGGTGCTTTACAAAGTCCTGATTACCCAAGGGGGTCTCCTTCCTAGGCGATGACCCATAGGCTCCATGAAGGGAATCCCTCTTTGAAGAGGGGGTAAACTTGAGTAAAGGGAAATGGATTTCAAAATGATCAAGTACATACAATGATTTATTTTTCTGATGGTTCACAGAGCAAAGGGTGCTTTTCAATTTGGGAGCTTGGAAGGAAAAAGTTCAGGGTGTCGATCTCTTTAGAGTGAGGGGATAAGGGTATTTATAGGCTCCAGGGTGGGTGTAAAGCTCTGAAAGCACGCTATGAATCCACTTGCGCTTTTCCATTAGAGGTATATTGTGTCATGTTCATCGTAACTGTGAATTTGACCATCATCCCCTCCACAGCGCAGAGGCTTCCTTAATTCCCTCTGTGGCACGTGTAGTGGCTTCCATCAATTTCCAAGGAATCACAAAGGTGATAATATTCCCTCTACAGTGCAAAGACTTCTGTAAATTTTTTCATAACCAAAGAGTTGACTATATCTTTTCTCTATGGCGGTCACAGAGGAGGCCTCATATTTTCACCGGCCATGGTACTGAAGGGCTTTGCACCGGACGTGGTGCTAAAGATATTTGCGAAGGTGCTTCGCGAAGCCATCCCTTTTGGAATTGTTATGTTATTTTTGTATTTTTCCTATGCACATATTTTGGTTCCAACAATCACTCACCTACTAGGAAGGCATATCATACATTGAGGATTCAAGCATGTAATATTTATTTTCATGGAATAAGACATCTTTTAGGTGTCTGAACCATTCATAGAAGTTATTTACTTTGAGTATATTGTATTTATTCAATATATATTGAAGGGATAATGTGGATGATGAACTTTTAATTTTATTATTTAATTAAAATATAATATTATTAGTACTTTTATTGATTACAAATTTTGTGGAAATAATAAATTAATTTATTTTTTTAAATCTCCTACTATTTTATCAATTCTTAATATCCCTCACCATTGAAATTGGAATGTATAGTCACTAAGACATTCTAGTGGAAAGGATCTATATGCCCCTTCGCATAACCCCAATAGGGGTTGTTCATGATACTTAAAGGTATTTAGGTAGGTAGTTATTTTCCAACTATGGGATTGAAGCTCCTTAATCTGTTGAGTATACTCCCCTATCCTAAAATCCTAACTTGGATTTCTTCAACACATGCCTCTAAGTTACATCAAGTCTGTAAAGGGATACTTATATTTATGTAAGATGGTAAATTATACCTATAAACTTCATAAGAACTCCACGTTATATGTATGTATCCTAATGAGGTTTGGTCAAACACTTAGTTCTAAGAATTTTATTCCTAATCAAGTGATGGAAGGCCAAGTTTAACTTAATATATATTTTATGGATTTTAATTTATTATGTATAAATTTTATCTTATTTTATCCTTTACATGTCTTTTTAATATTAAGTGGTGTTAATTAATTAAACATGATGGATAAAACATTTACACACAATACATTTATTTAAATTCTATCCTTTCACATTAATTCATTTATTTATGTGATCATAGTCTTGCATCCATAAAATTAAATAATTCATAGGAAGAAATAAATAAATAATTAAATAACCCATTCATGAGCCTTATCTAGTGGTTTATTTAATAAGTGGACATTAAATCAACCTATGACATAGGGGAAATTACTCTTATTTTCAGTCTTGGCCTGTGATACATCATTCCACCTATCCACCTATGTAACACATAGGTTGGAATCATTATGGTTCTATCTTTAACCACCTACAAGCACCTTGGGAAACTCTATTAATTACAAGTATTTATAAATCACAAGTAGGTGGGGGGAACCAAAATATTGGCTAAAGGGGGATTACATAAATATCCTTAGACACGTAAGTCCTACATAATAACAGAGGGAGGGATGAATCACTGTACATCAAATTTAATTTAATAATAAATGATTTAAAACCCATGTAATAAATTAAATTAAATAAATGTCAACACATACACTAATCTTATCTGAGGTCATGAACAGTCATACATGAAATGTACACACAAAATTAAACCAGTTAATAATTATTTATCTTTGTTCTTTTTTATTAAGATAAAAATTATTTTATTAATTAATTAATTTATTTATTTATTCCCTTTCATCTTAATAACCATCCAAATTAAATTTGAATATACTCATCATTTATAGAATTTATAGAAAATAAACAGAAGAACCAATAGTTGTAGATTTATTATAATAAATTAGTTGATCATTTAAAATTATTTAAAACACTTATTAAATTGTCAGAAAATTAAAGTGACAATCAAAACAATAAGGTTTTAATGATGTAGTTGTCAATTTAATGTAATTATATTCTTCAATTAATTTGGAGAATACACAACATGTAATATCCTGCTACATGTCATGTACCTCGGTTTTTGTGTAACCAAGGTACATGCTTGGGGATTCATTCTGTAGTACTACTGAATTAAAAAGTGTGTACTAATGAGATACATGCCTTATGTTCCTCTTTCCATGTGTTTGAGATACATGCCTGAGTATTTGGTGTGTATCTTGATGGATTTCATAACATGTACATTCCAGCTAGACAACATGTAGTATGAATTTTGTTAGTCTATGCAACCTGCTGAAAGAATCAGTATGTTCTCGAGTGAGAAATTTCATGACGTGTGCTGCTAACTACACACCATGTATCTATAATATCGTATGTCTAAATAACAATACCAAGGAATACGTGTGTATATTAGATGTGGGAATTGATGAAATTCACCCCATTTACACCGCATACATGTCGTGTATATCATAAATGATCCCAGTTTTCAGTATCATGTGGTTTGGTTGTGTATAATGACCACATGGATTACACAATTTATGTCCCTAACCTATGTAGACTACATGATGTCTACACCATACACACCATGTAATCCAACATACCATGTGCTGGGTTGTATGGTAAACACATGAGATACACCACATGTAATAAATGTGTGGAATGTCATGTATCTCATGGCATGTCCAGATGCAACATACTAAGGTACACAAAGTGTACTCTAGCTACATGCCATGTAACTCTATCTTACCAAAAAAATTTGGAAGTTCCTGATGGAATATTTTATTGTTATTAATATGTTCTTAGACCTTTAAGAATACAATTAATATGTTAATAACATATTAATTAAAAATATATTAAAGAAATAAAATATTAAATGAAAATTCAACCACGATTACATATGGATCAATAATCAAATAAATAATTATAAATTTAAACGTGACCACTCTGATACCACTTATAGGTTCTGGGTTTAAAGGAAGCATGTGGTGGTGGGAGATATATTAAATATACCTTTCTTCTTTTAATGTTGAGTTTATTTAAACCCTAAGTGAGGATTTTTCTTATCATAATTATAATTAATTTATTTAATATCAAAAGAAAAAAATTCCTAATATGAGAATTATTTCTTCGATATAGATGTTGATCATCCAAAAAGTTCCTTCTGGATTTCCTTCACAACGCTATGAGGATACAATGATAGAATCTATATAATGGTGATCCACACATTCACTTTAGATCTCTAATAAATGCCAATTGATATTTGGGAACTATCTTGGCAAATCGATTGTCTTGTGTTGTTTGTGTTGATTAACCATCCTTCGGTTTTGAAGGGATCTCTCTTTACTTCCTAATTATTTAGAGGAAGAGATAAAAAATGATTTGAGAGAGATTTTTTTATGAAAATATTCTAAAGTTTCTATTTTTGGATTCAATACACATTTGACATAATGATTTTTTATAGAGATAGAGTTTAGGTTAAAATAATTATTTAATTTCATACTGTAACTTAAATAATATAATAATCCTTAATAAATACCATACCACTTAATACTAATAATAATAATAATATTATTATTTTTTGCATGTTCCAACTTGTGAAATAACAAATATTATTTAACCAACTTGTTAATTAATATTTTCCCCAGACTTTGTCTTTGTCTTTTTGAAATCCTCTAGTATTTATTGAACTCATAAATAAATATTTAATTTTAATTTTTCATTCATCAATAAAAATTTGCAAACAAAAAAATTTGAATAAAATTATCCCTCAATCTTGATAATAATACTTATTCAATTATTTAAATTCAAATAGAATTTAATCGAGATCATCCGAAACTCTTAGTGCATGACCCTCTATGATTCTTTCTCATTGGAACTAGGAAGACTTTCCAAATGTTGAAGATTACTGTCTAGAAATGAGTCAAAGCACCGAAGATAAATAACTTAATGTCGCAATGATGTCAAACATATACAAATGATCACTATGTAATATAATCCCCTCATCTCAATATCTCATCAATCAGGTTGCACATATGTATCACCAACCAATATGATCAATATATCTTTCTTTGACCATCTAAAATAAACACTTCATTTCACTATATCCATGAAATTTAATGTGACAGTTCTATTCCAATAAAAGGTCCAATATATCAACTTCCTTAAACATTGAAGTGAAAAATCCTTCCTCGACTTATCAATTAATGATATGTCAATCGTGATGTACCAAACATGCCCTAACTCATTGTGAATATATGGCACCATAATTTTCATTATAAAATATGAGTTCATGAGTCATGAAATGCACTAATGAAAATCTTAAAGTCTAAGGAACATTACAAATTATCAAAGATAGGAATATTCGATGACACAAAAACATGAGGAATACATACTAGCGGGTCTGTTCTCATAATCTCCCATATTATAGATTACTAAGTGTGAACTTCTTGAGAAGAAGCCTCATTAACTTATAAGTACTTACACATGACAATATATATACTATGTGTCCCATCATAGCATTTTATCTGACCAAAAAACTATATTTAAGAATATAAGCATAAAATTTCAAGGTTCTCATCAAAACGGAGAACTACTATGGTGCACTAATTTTTCGGAAGTGGGGTGACATCTATGAGGTGGAAGAGACATCAGCAGGTCATGGCGGTCCTAGCACTTTCAAAGATGCACTACTTTTTGGGAAGGGGAAAGTTGATGATTGCTTAGTCTTCACTCCTGCTCCCTTAAAGTGATGAGAAAAGAAGGACTATTCTAACATACCTCGTACTGTGTCTACATGATCTTCTAAGATTTTAGGTAAGTTCAATTTTGATATTCTTAAGATATTCAATTAGGGTAAGTCCCACTCAGAATGAGAAACTATTGATGACTCTGATTATGGGAATGACATGTATTATTATGATCTGTAATGTTGTGTTTTACGGATGAGGGTAAGTTCCTTTGTTTGACCCTACCCGCCTCCTATGTACCTTTTTCTTTTATTTAATAAATAGTCAGGAGCTTAGCTTCTAGCTAATCTTGCTGGTAATAATTAACAATATGTAATAATAAGTTGTAATAATATTTAATACATATAATATATATGAAATCAATGTACAAATAGTTGTTCCTAGGAAACCAACTATAATATTTATATACTAATCATAACCGATCAAACAAGTTAAACTTTCTACCTTTAAAATCTGGATCATGAGGCATGACTGCCTGAGTTTGGATACCAACTTGATTAACCTTCAGTTTATCCAAAAACTGAGGCCTCTCAGTGCTTCACCATAGAACCATTGGTAAAAAAAACTTTCACTAGACCTACTACTATTAGAGAAGTTATGCTACTATTGTTTGTGTCTCTTTTTCATCCCATCATCCATCACACAAAATTATGATGAATGTAATTATGATAGATGAAATTATAGTGAACTAAAACAAAATTCACCTCCAAAATATCTCCTATTTTATGCTTATTTCAGATAATCTTGGAAACTCTCCAACACTTATCATGTAATAAAATTCCTCATTCCTTTCCTTCCTTCAATCACCTAAGTCTCACTAAGGCTTAATGTTCCATCAGGATTTCCTTAACTACCACTTTGGGGAATATTTCTTTAGGATTTTGGAATCCATATATCTTCCATAGCTCTAGAACCTTTTCCTCTAATAAATTTATGATGAAATGGTACTTCAGGTTGATATTCTTTATCTGAGCATGGAACGCCAGATTTTTAACCAAGTAAATGACACTTTGGATATCGCAGTAAAGTACTACTTCTGATTTAACCCTTCATATCTTCTTCAATAATTGCTTCATCCATACCATTTCCTTCCCAACTTCTATTTCAACTACATACTCAGCTTCCATTGAACATAGGATAATAAGCCTTTTCAACTTTGATGATTAGATGATTTCCTTTCCTGAAAAGGTAAACATAAAACAAATTGTACTTTTCTATGTATCTATGTCACCCTAAAGTTTGAGTCCATGAATCCTAGTAATAGTTTATTCATTTTACAAAAAAAGTCTTGTGTTTTTTATCCTTTTAAACAGAAAATAATCCACTTCACAACCTCCTAATACACTTTCCTTAGATTCACCCCACTATATGGGAAATTTCCATCCAAGTGAAAACTATTACATACATAAAAAATTTTAGTGCTAATTTCCCTCAAATTAATTTGCTCAGAATAGTGACTTGGAAAACTTGAAATGATTAGAAATAGGGGTTGATACTAGATTACTTCCATCCATACCAAACCTTTCTATGATCTTCTATATATAATACTTTTGAGATATAACCAAAGTCCTAAATTTCATATCTCTTTTGATCTTTATCCCCCAAATCTTTATTCTATATATGATATCTTTCATCTTAAATCTTACAAAAAAATTATAGTTTAAATTTCAAATTTTCCAAGAATATTGTCAAGATATCAATATATCATCCAAATATAAAATAAATATGATGAATTTATTATCCATTGATTTCCTTCAATAATAGAAATAATATGAATTTCACCCACTGAACTCTAATTCATACATAAATGAATTGAATTTCTGATTCCATTATTGAGGGGATTGATTCCTACCACAAAAGTTTTTTTAGCTTACAAAACAAATTATGGTTCTCATCTATTGATAAACCTTTTAGTTTTTGCAGGTAGATCCCATCCTCAAACTCCCCATAAAGTAAAGAAGTCATGACGTCCATCTTCCCCAGATATAGATCTTCCTATAAAATGATGCTTAGTACTGTTCGAATAGTATAATGTTTACAAACCAATGAGAATATTTATGATAAATCTACTCCTTAATTATATTGAAACTCTTTCGTTACCAGATTTTCTTTTTTATCACTTTTTTCTATCATCTTCTTCCATAATCTGGTATACCAACTTGTTCTCAAGTGACTTTTTACCCTCTAAAAGTCTATCCATCTCCCAAGTTTTGTTGAAATTTAATGAATCCATATCCCCATTCATGTTTAACTCATGTTGCATAAAGTCACTAAGGAAATTTTCTTCCTAATGATTTTTAGGTTCTCCTAAATCGTTTATGAGTAGAAAATTAATATTATCCTCTTACCTTTGAATTGGTCTTCTAATTCATATTGATATCCTCAAATAAATTAGATAAATTGAACTTATTAGATATACTCCTTCAACCAATACCTAAAATTCTAGTACTTTTATTTCCATAGTTCATAAATCTAGTGCTCCCACTCATGCTTGAGATGCCCTTGCACTTTATGATTGATTAGATGGTCTTACATTTGGATTTACAACACCTTCATCACCTATATATGAGTACTAAACTTTTTGTGAGCTACCAAAACTATAATCAACTAGGACTCCAGAAATTGTTTTTTATTTAACTTATGACCCATCCAAGTTCCAGTCCTTCCATATAACCTTCTCATAAAATACAACAACCCTGTTTCTGATAGTTTATTTCTTTTCACCACCTCCCAAGTGATAACCAAAATTTTCATCACCATAACCAAGGAAAAACACATTTTGAATTTTGAATAAAGTTTTTCCCTATCCTTAGAATTTACATGTTCATATGATGAAGAAATTATGATAATTTTCTAAACCATAACTATTATGTATGTTCTTATATAATTTCTAATGCTGGAATTATGTTGGAAATATAACTTTTCATATTGAGTGCCTCCACCCAAATTGTCTTAGGAATTTCTAAGTGAAAACTCATCCTTCTACCTTTCTCTATTAAAGTCCTATTCATTATTTCAGACACTCCATTCTATTTTGGAGTTTTAGCACTATTTTCCCATGAATTATTCCTTCATTCTTGTAGAAATTCTAGAAGTTGTGTCTTATGTAGTCCCAAACATTTTCTATTCGAATGCAATTCAACTTACATCAAAATCCCTTTCTGTGAACAATTTACATTGAAAAACACCTAAAATACATCAAACTTATGATTTAAGAATTAAATCCATATTTTTATTGTAAAATCATCAATAAAAGTAATAAATTAAACACAAGAACTATAGGAATGAAAAGGAGTAGGTCCCCAAAGGTTTGAGTGTATGAGTTCCAACTTCCAGTCCCTGAGATTCTTACTATATAAGTTTAAAGACACTATTTTATGATTTCCTAACACAAAAATTTCACACTTTCCTATTTCATTATGATCATGCTTCAGGAAGTTACAAGATCTCATTAACAATAACATGAAGGTCACACACACTTGGCGGGAGGGGAACAAAGCAGCGAATCATCTTGCTTCCCAGGCATATCAAACATTCAAAGTTACCTATCTCAATAGAGTCTCTTTACTAAAACCTGAGGGGGTGAACCTGATACGAGGGGATGCCCTTGGACTGCATTATTATAGGCCTCCTTAGGTTTGAGTGGCCTGCGGGTCTTGTACTCTTCAAAGGAATAAAAATAATAAACGACGTTATTCTATGAGGTGAACAAACATACAATACCAGATCATCAAAAGTTAAAATTCCCATCATATCATATAATATATGGAAAAAAACACTACAATATGGGGGTGAATTTTAGTTTAAAACAAAAACAAAAAATTTAAACCTCCTCAAGTATTAAATCTATAGATAATAATGAATATCGATATACCAACAAAAAATCAGTGTATTAAAGATAAAATTAAAATGATCAGAGTTTTATAACTTATGATGAAATTAATAAATACAATGAAAATAATAAAACGACTATTAATTTATATATAACTATGATATAATAAACACCATGTAATTCAGAAAAACATTTAGTATTTATTAATAAAAAAATATTCCTTAAAGGATATTATAAATTTTATTTTTACCCTATGCACAAGGGGAATCCTAAACTTGATTCAAGGTATCCTTGAATATAGATATTTTTAAAGGAATCCAATTATTTAAGCTTGGATTTTGATCTGTATTCCTTACCTAAAAATCCCCTGACCAGCCTTATCAGTAGGTACCCACTTTAAAAAATATAAATCTTAGTAAATTTTATAATATCGGTATCCCTACTACTATAAATGATATCTTGACACTATCTTCCTTACACTAGAATCCATTGATCAAACTAATAGGTTACACACCAAATACAATAATAAATGCTAAAATATTTTACAAATATTCCTCACAAACAACATCTCTTAACAAAATCCTAGGAAGAAAACAACCGAAAACACTCTAAGTCAAATAGTTGTTGAATACTTCAAGAGATTAAAACTTTAAAAGAGTTATTGTTACTATATATCATTTTATTCTAATTAATGAGGTATATATCGATCTATAGATGACCATCCAATGGTCAAAATTAACAAATATCAAAGTCAGTTGCAATGGTATCAGTAGCAGATTATTATTCATCTTATAATGGAATTAATTTCTTTCCACATCTACTGATGAAGTTATTTAGCACCACCATCATGCGTTAAGTGTTTTATTAAACCTTAAAACCATAAATATTGAAAAATACCTTAGTTCATTATATTTTCATGAATCCTAAGACCATCATTATTTCATAAAACCTTATGTTTTCAAAACTTTATTCGTTGGTTTCAAATACTACACACATCAAAGATTAAACAACAAAATCAAGTTAAATAAAATACTAAATAAAGTGTTTGTTAGTTTTCAAAACAAGTAGAGTAAAGTAAGTATATGAATAAAAAATATCTCCTTTTTTAAAATCCTAAATACATAATGAAAAATTAATATGATTATAATTATAAAATAAAAACTTTATGTGGATTTCAAAATTTTTGATGAAAAATTAATTCCCTTAAAAAATTTATTATTTTATATATCCATTCTGTAAATTAGTTAAAAAGATACATTTCTAAATTTTTTGAAAAATTATTTTCCCCATTTTCAAAACTAATAAAAATATATTCATATTTTAATTTTTTAAATCTTTCTCCCCCTTTGTGTTTTTCAAAAAGAAGATAAAAAAAATTATTTTTAAAATAGGTATGAAAAACCAATGGAATGATAAAATTTCTCTCCTTTAAAAATATATTTTCATTATACAAGAAAATAGAAATATTATTATGTGTTACATATTAAATTAAATAAATTAATTATAAAATATTTATTCATATAAATATATAACCACAAATAGTTTGTGTTATAAAAATTTCAAGTGATGAAAAATTTAAAAATAAATATTTATTAGATGATTTATTGATCTTTTTCATCATCTTATTAATTAATTTATATTCATAATACATAATCTCATCCTGGGATTAAACTTCTCTTCCAACTATGCTATTTTTTAGAAAAATTTTCTTCCTTTTCCTTCAAAAATTTGATCTTTATTAGAAATCCTTTCTTAAAACTTCAAATTCTGATAAAAAATATGCTTATATTGAGAAACAACTAACAAATTCATATCATCAAGATTTTTAGAAATATAATAAAATTTATCTCCATAGTCCTTATAAAAATATTCAATATCAATAGATCTTTTTTAAATAGTACCTAAATTCTGATGAAGTAAGGTTGAATTCTCATCAATAGATTTGATATCCTTATTCTGGGATTCATATACTTGTTAAAATAAATCAATTTCCATTCATTAAAATTATTGAACTCTTTCACTATCTTTAGATTTCATTCAACATAAGATAAAAAATAAATCAACTATTTCTATCATTTAAAATCTTAGGAAATATCCATATGATTTTGAATTATACTAACCTTTTCACTAAGACTAAGAATCATATCAATGATATTTTTAATTTTCACTTAAAATAAAAAAATTGAATCAAAATTTCAATCAATGATCAATTTGAAATAAAATTTCATGATTCTAAACTGTGAGAGTTTTCTTTATTCTTATATTTATTCTTTTTTAGGAATAAAGGGTTGAATAATATGAGATTAATATTTTTCAAGATATAATTATTCAATGTCAATATAATATTTAGTAAAAGCATTGTGACTATCTATTGTTTTCTCAAAAGAATATGACGATAGAGAAATTGATATTTATTTTGATGAAACAAATTTCTGGGATGGTTTCTTTGAAGGTGATGAAGTGATGGTGGTAGAGATATGAATAAATGACTATGTTAGTGATAGATCTTTAACTATAGATCTTTTTAATAGCACTTTAACAAACTTTTAAATGGATTTTTCAGCAAAACCTTATTTCACAAAAACTTATACCAGTTTAACCACAATCATAGTAGGGATGGCATGAATAACTTCCAAATATTTTTTAAGAGAATATTTTAAAGTTTTTACTCTTGGTTAAATTAATTTTTTTAGCTATAGAAGCAAAATATATAGGCTCACCATCCTCTTGATGTGGTGAAGATAGGAATGAGGATTTCTCTTGGGCTTCCGATGCGTCTTCCTTTCCCCTTCGTTTATAAAATGATTTTATCTTAAAGGTTTTTTCATAAATAAAATGATATTTTATAGTAACTAAAGTTAAAATATTTATGGATATTTTATAAGATTTTATTTTATAGGAATACCTTTTATACCTATTCTCTTCGATCAAATTCTTTTCTATTTCTTTTCTAATTGAATTTGCTTCATCTTTGCTAGGATCAAAAAATGGTTTTACAGATTCTTTGTCTTCTTTCTTATTTATAGGTTCCTAAAATTTTATTTCAAAACTCCACAATGGGTTTCAACAATTCTTTTACAATATTATTTTCTGGTATGTTTCTTAGACAATTTATTCTTCAAAATTTCTCTATTTTTATTCAATTTTAAACTTCTTCTTCTTAGAATATTTTATGATGCAATGATTATCCATTTATTTTGTATTATCAAAATAATTTAATTTTTTTATATTATGATTCTTAATTTCATTTTTAAAATTTATTAGTTACAACTACTAAAGATTTTTTAACAAATATTTTCTGTTTGAAATCATACATCAACCTAACTCTTGAAATAGTTTCAACATTGATCAAATTTTCTTTCTGTCTTCCATGATGAGATTGATTTTCAATATTCTCCTCCTTCAAAAAATTTACAAGAACTCTATTGAGTATCAATCCATATAATATAATTTTCATATTAACCAAAATATTTTTAATAGATTCCATATAAGACCAAATAAAATTTGAGATATTTAGTTTCCTAAAATTTACTAAACAAAATTTCTAATAAACTTCTTAGATATTGATAATATATTTATCATAATTCCATTTAATAAGTAATGAAAATATCCAATGAAAAACTATTTTATCTTTTGGTGATAAATTAATGGTCTTTTGAACTTTTTAATTTACCAAAAACAATTTCTTTTCTACATCAGTTTTCTCATAGTTTCTATGAACTTCTGGTAGTTTGTGTGAAACAAACAGAGATTCTATCTCATAGGGAACTTTTAGTAATTCAGAAAACTTATCTAAATTCAAGGTTAATTTATGAATTAAAATAATGAATGTTACCTTTTTTAATTCATTTTCATCAGAAAAAATCATAGAACCATAGAATTATCTGATCAACAGAGGATAATGCAGTTCATGATCTTCAGTTATAGAAACTAATTTTTTCCACCCTTACAATTAAAATATGTCTTTCCAAATAAATTCATACTTATTCAATATATTTTAATCAATAAGTATATATATAACAATTAAACCCTTTTAAATTTCTCTAGATGATTCCATGTATGGAACAATAAATGAACAAAACTTTTTGAAAAAACACAAGAGGTTCACTATATATCACAATGAATGTATTCAATGTACTCTGGGTCCACTTCCTTATAAATTCATAAGTGAAAATAAAATATCATAATATATTTACAAGATCTAACACCTTATATTTAATCCCTCTAAAACACATGATGCCATAATTGAGGTTAATGGAATAATTAATTTTAAAATTTTCGATGAATGAAGATATTTTGATGTTCCAATAATTAATTTTTTTTCTAAAAACATAACTAATAGAAAAAAATAAAATATAAATATTTTGGATGTTGTATTCTATTTAATAATGACTTTATCTTATTATTTTAGAGATAATTTTAAAAAAAGAAATAAAATTTATAAGATCTTCAGAATTTTAAAAGTTGATTGTTTAAAATTTAGAAAAAAATAAACAATAAATACCCCTTAAATAAAAGAAATAAATTAATGATATTAATCAATACTTAAATTATTTAAACTCCTAAGAAAATAAAGATAATTCAAGATGTATTTTTTATAAACTTAAAATAAAACACCAGTGGAACCAGTGATGGGTGTTTAGTTTCAAGTGCACAATATTTCAAAATTTTAAAATCATTTTTATAATGTAGACCTCTTTCTTCCTGGAAGTCTTTGAAAATAATATTTTAGGAACCCAAAGTTGAGTAGATTTATGATGTAAATATGAAATAATTTATGGTGAAATAAAGGATTGTAATATTCCAAAATATTGGAATTTGTTTAAAGAACAAATTTTCTTCCAATTTCCTCTATATTGACACATTATGGAAAAGGGTTCTTTTCTTGGTACAAAATTATTTGATCAATAAACTAAACTTTTGGTGATTTTACTACACAAACTAATTATATTTTTATTTAGTATGATCTATCTAAAAATACTGTCAAATTCTTTCCTTCATTGGTAAACTTAGTTAACAACTTCTTTAGGTTTTCAATCTCAGACTTTTACAATTTTAGTATTATCTATAGAGAGATTAATAATCTTTTACCTCTCTTTATTATTATTATTTTTATGGTCATCTATATTGAGATGAACTTATTATATTTTATATGTACCTTTTCATTTCAAATAGATAGTAAGTTTTATAACCTTATACCTTTACTTTTAGAACTGATAAATAACATTTCCATTCTCATTTATTATTTATATAGTATTATCTCCAACCTTTATAAAATGATCCTTTTGTTTAGTGACTTCATCATTAATATCAATATATTTTTTATATAAATTTTGATACATATCTTCAAATTCAATAATAGAATCTTTAATTTATTTAATAGACACATTAAGTCTATCATAATCATCATCTGAACTAGATAAATGTTCATCATTAGAATCTTATTAAGAAGCATAAGAACACTTTGATTATAAATATTTATTCATAAGAGATCTAACAATTAGTTTTACCATAATTTTTTCCTAAATTTACATTCAATCTAGTGAATCTTATACTATTATATCTTTCTTTCAATGAATTATATAAAGAATTATCTATAACAAAGAAATATTTTAATACACAAATACTACATATTTTTAGAGTAATATTCAATACATTTCACAAATACATGCCTAAGGATTATAAATGTTTAGTGTATTTGGAGACTAGATACACAATATTATTTTTTCATAAATGGTATTAAAAATCTCCCATAAATATCTTCCCACATAGTACTCTTCATATACATACCCTACTTAAACCATTATTCATGACCTGGGGAAAGGAAACATAAGAAAGTGTGAAATAAGATTCTCATTAAGGGTAAACATGAGAGATGTTGATCTATGATCATATAAAACCATAAGATGAACATAAAGGTATGATATTGTGAACATAAATAAAAAATTTCACTCCCAATATATCTTGGATCATTCACACGAGTCATGGTATGAAACTTTATCATTTCAAAATTCATAAATAATAAGATTGATAAATAATTATAAATTAATCATGAACCATTAGTTCATATCATAAAAGTGTGAACTGTTATAAATATAGAAACCATTTCATATATCAAGGTTAACTACCAAGACTATCAAATCATAATAGACCAAGAAACAACACCTATTTCTTATATCATAATGAATCAAGAATAATCACTTATTTCCCTTGGTGGATAAAAAACATAAACTCATTTCCAATAGTGGATCAAGAACATTGACTTGTTTCCTGTAGTGGATCAATCACACTGATTTTTTCCCATAGTAGATCAAGCACATTGACTTTTTTCCCTCAGTTATCTTATGAGATATAAAAATTTACCCAATTCATTGGAGGGATATATAATTCATGGACCACCTTTCACATATTGAAAACTATACATTTGTGTGAGACAAGGTCATAAAAAATTCATAATATCATAATATCACAACCTATATAAATAAAATTTGTTTCATAAAAAATTTATAATTTCATCATAGGATAAATCCTAGAAAATAAATGGGATTTGTAAACATATCACCATCATAATCATAAACCATTAAAATAATGAATTAGTAGACTATAATTGGATTATATACCTAGTAATACATATCTAAAATAAAAGGATGTTATCATAGATTAAAATTACTTTAAAATAATCACTAGAATATGTCTTGAGGAAAATACCATTTTCATTTTAAAATCACTTATTTCAAATCGAATAATTTCCCAAATATTAAGGAAAAAATTTTATTTGAAAATAAACTTAATTATTTTTAAATTAATATTAAAATAATTAAAAATTTATGACATAATTAAATTCTATTCATTCTGTATTTGTTAAAAGAAAACATTCCTTTCACACCTTTGTAAAAAGTAAAAAAGGACCTTATTCAGAAAATGAAAAGATGATTTATTTTAAACCATTTTTAAAAAATTAAATCATGGGTAAAAATGATTTTAAATAATCATAAAAAAATATTAAAAATATTGATGAAAACAATTTTTTATAAAACAGGGATATGAAATAAAAAAATATTTTTGATCAAAGAGGGAAATAAAGTAGGTTTTCCTTAAAAAAATATTTTGATCTATTAAGTACTTAAAGTGAATAAAATGAAAGGAAACATTTATTAATAAAAAATAAATATATGAGAATAAAGATTAAATGTATTTATTAGATAATGATCATATAATTTAATTTATTTAAATTCAAGTATAAACAATCTCGATTAAAAATAGGATTGAAACATAGATCCCTTATCTTAAGTCTTATCTTTCCTCATACACATTAAAGCCTCCTATATACTAAATATATATTTATTATAAATGTATTATAGAACCATATTAATATTTATAGTACTATTTATTATTTATTTATTAAATATTATCACTCATTTATTAATAATTTTTTAATTAAAATCACTATTCTGGGTGACAACTACTTCATTTTTCATGTATGTTTCGGTTTGATGGTCTTAATCCATATACTTTGATCATGGTTAAATCATATCCATAATTTTAATCATGATAAAAATAAAATATATATTCATTATATATATATATATAGTTTCATTAATAAAATTTATAGATAGAAAAATGAATTACACCATTAATGGAGACAGTAGGCAGTAAGTACCCATGAACGTTGTTTTCACTCTTTGACGGATGTAACCAAATAAATGTAAATAATGATTAAAATTTAAATAATAATTATTATATCACATATATCATATATATTCATTAAATTTATCATTATTACCCTACATTTAAACCATAAGTGAAAAATTAATCACATCCCTTCATAATGGTGGTTGTCCACACATACGAATGAGCAACGTTATTGTTTTCTAATAGATAGAATGTAAGAAGGTAGATATGATATTATAATTCTAGTAGAATAATTATTTATTAAATATAATATATAATTTATAAATTCATCATAATAACCATCCATGAAATATGGTGATGGAAAATGAATTGTATCACTATGTGGAGACCGCAAGCCATATATACGCACAATCGATGATTTCACTTCTAATTTGATGGAAAAAGGGTTAATAAAGGCGTTTAAATAATAATAATAATATTTTAGTATATTTAGTATAATAAATTTATTATTTTATGAATAATATAATATATTTAGTGGATTTATAAGAATTAAAAAACCGAAAGAGGTCGGGTAAGATGATTACCTCTTCTTCGGTAGGCCTCCTTTAGATCCCTTTTTAAGGAACTTTGGAATATTATTTTAAAAATATAAATACATAAAATTAGATTATTGGGAAGTGGATAGGATAATATGGTAGGTATTGGTAAATCTATAAGGCTCAAAGTGGTTTAAATAATATAAATGAGAGGCATAATTTCATAAGTAAGGGGAGGGGCTCTCTTGTAATTTTATAAAATATTAAAATATAATAAATTAATTTTCAATAAAAATAATTAAAAATGGAAATATATTCAAATATAAGGTATTATATGGTTTAAATATTATCAATCAATAAAATTTGGACCGGTTTAAATGGTATTTTAGTCCTTATCTTTTGGTTTAACCCCTTAGTTAACCAATTTTAATCTCAACTACAACATCTTTTTCAATATTAATGGGTTATAATTTTACTTATAATGTAAAAATTGGATCATAAATGGAAAATAAATTAAATTTTATAAAAAATATTATCCAACTTTTCCTATTTAAATATTTTTATGTTTTTTATATAATTTCTTAAAATATTATTTCCATGAAATATCATAAATTTCATTTTTGATACTATTCATTTAATTTGACTTTAAAGACAACAAGGCAAAGATATAATTCAACTATAATCCTTTAATACATACCTAATAATACATATTTATCTTTTAAATTAATGGAACATAATAAATCATCCAAATTTTATTACTTTTATTATTTTTAAAACTATATATTTTATTTTTTCCATTAACTGAATAAATATTGTGTTGGCATTGTGTAAGAATTTTGGATAAGTATTAAATAACTAAAAATTAAAAATAAATTAATATGATAAATAAAATTAATTTATATTTAAAAAATAAACATTTTTAACTGAACATAGCTTCTTTTTACCCTTATTCAGAAATATTAGAGATGTTAAAGTCAAGAGTTTGACATTTATGACTTTATCTTTTACTTAAATTAATATAAAGGTCATAATCAAAGGAATATGGAAGAGAGTGACCATATATTCAAGAATTGGATGGAAATGGATGAAATTAACCCATATTATAGGATAGAGTCAAGTTTTAAGGTAATTTTAAAACCTTATCCCAAAGTTTTAACCATATTTTACCCATTTTACCGATACCGAGGTGATTTTTTTCTATAGTTATTGTTAATATTTACCAAAAAATAAAAATTACCTATTTAAAAAATTTAAAACTAATAATTCCAAATATTTTATCATTTTTACAATATTAAATCTCTATAAGTGGCATAAATTAATTTAAGATAAAACACACAACTCAACGAATAATAGTTTTTCAGAAAATACATTTTTAAGTATAATTTTCTATACCAAATTACATCATAAAATTGATTAAAATGAACTTAATTTGATTATTAATAATATAATACAAATAATTTTACTTTGAAACCATTTTAAAACAAAATCAATATTTTTACATACTTGAAACAAAAATACAGTTTTTAATAAAAATCAACGTTTTCACTATTCTATGGAAAATCAATATTTTTATAAAAACACTAAAACCTCACCCTAATATAATTTTGATATTATCATTTTAAAAATTAAGTTAATTTTATCAAATAAATTTTATATAATTATAAAAAATAAAAAATAAAATTTTATCATAATAAGAAATAGAAAACATGTTTGAAGGAAACATATTTTGAAGCATAATATAATTTTTTTAAAAATTGAATTCTTATTTACTAAGAATTAATCAACACATTTGTATTTATTAGGAACTTTATATATATTTCATAATGTTTTTATTCCTATTCATGCTTTCTAATTCAATAAATAGGTTATAATGGTCAAATTTGAATAATAATAATCCATTGTTCATTTAAGCTCTGTGTTGTATTCTATATGAACTATCAAACATAGTGTTATTATTTTAAAATACCAGGGTGTTTCATTCCACCACATTTTATAAATAATTTCATCATAAATTAAAGTTTTAATTGGTAATCAAGGGTTTGAAAATTTAAAATTCCTTTGTTGAAAACCCATATAGTAAAATAGGTTAATAAAACTTCCTCTTACAAAGAGGGAAATAGAAATACCAATATAATTTGAAATAAAAAAATGGGTTTCCAAATAGGATAACATTAGTGGGATGTGAAAATATGGACATGGAGGAGAAAAATAACACCCAAATAATAATATAGAGTTATAAATAATATATTCAGAAGAAATTTAATGACCACAAAACCATAAATCTGCAATGGGTGAGAATATTACTGATTCATCAAAAATGAAGGTAAAAGTATAACATTTTATATCAAGATTCTTTTTCTAAAGTTGAGGGATTATTATACTGTCAATATATAGAACATAATAAAATATAATTAATTGATTTATTTCTATATAATAAGAACAATTTCATTCTTTGGTTGTGCTTTAATAAATCTATACTTTATATCTTACTCTAATAAAATAATATATAAGATGAATTTTTCATGCCTGATAGAAAAAAATTAACTTCTAATGTATCATAAGATTCATAAAATAATTAAAATTTAGTCCTATTATCTCTAAATATTTTCCAAATTCAAAAATATTAGTATAAGTTATCCAATATGACGAATCATACTTTAACCTCAAACAATATTACAAATTTTAAATTAAACCATTTCATAAGTACTTAACCTTAAAACCATTCCAAAATATGTATGAAATAATTTAGAATCCAAAAATTTATAAATAAGGTCTCTAAATTTCCAAAATCATCTTATCATTAATCCCATAAACAATATAAAGTAGCTCTAAATATCATATATCAAATATGTGAATATATTGATCATATAATATCTCGAAACATGGTAATAACCCGAATTACCGTAAAACCTCAATGAAAACATACATGATTACAAA
Organism: Viscum album; assembly: GCA_963277665.1. Taxonomy (NCBI): domain Eukaryota; kingdom Viridiplantae; phylum Streptophyta; class Magnoliopsida; order Santalales; family Viscaceae; genus Viscum; species Viscum album. Next base: position 1,395,898,386 of record OY728121.1, on the reverse strand, counting down.
AATTAACTCTCTACTCATTACTTAAATAAAATTATAGATTATCAAATGTATTCCATAAATCAAAAAATGATATAAAATCCATCAAAGAAAACATTAAACACTTTGTCATCAAATCAATAATAGGTCTAAGGTAATCAATACTATCCCAATTAATTTATTAATAATATATTTATCTTAACTAAAAATTAATATTTCAAAACTGGTAAGATATTAAGTTTTATCTTTACCCTAATCATGTGTTTTCCATAAAATTTTACATTACCATTAAATCACTTTTCTGGGTCGCTGATACCGTTCAATATATTCTTATACATCCTTGATGAAAAACTACTGTATAACAATCCTTAAATGTTTCATGATTCTTATAGCCATAATTCCATTAATAAAAATAATTCTACAACATAATTCTTAAATTCTAATAAATAAAAACTTCAATCATTCCCCTTCCTTCTCAAACCATTAACTTAGCTTCATCATCTTATCCCTTAATGCTTCCTTACTCTTATGTGTCATTTGTAGTCTCTTCATCATAAATAGTAAAACATTTACTTATAAAACCTTACTGATCCTTTTTTTGATCTTTCCCCTTAAAACATTTATTTTCATAATCACCATATTTTTTAAATTTTAAATATTCGACCATTTATGATACCTTAGGTAAACCATTATTCTCATCCATTTCATTAAACAAACTTTTCAGTTTTCCTCATCAAATACTTACTCGATGTCCTTATTTTCTACACCCAAAACATTGTTCTATTCTATTGAGACATTTCCTTGGGTGCTCATTACAACATACTTGACATGTTGGAAACTGAATATTCTTCTCTCCATGGTCTTCATGAAACTCAATTTTTCTCTTATTCAGTGAGTTAGAAAACTCACCCAAGTTGATATTTTTAGCCATATAATGTGATAAATGATTAGGAAAAATCACACTGTTTCTCATTAAATCTCTTGTTTCACATGTTTTCTCATAATTAAAATCATTAAATTGTCTATCAAATTCAATGTTAACACAATTCCTCGTAGTTCTATCCATTGACTAAAACCAAAAACCATAGTATGAGAAATAATAATCATAGTGGGAAACCATATTATCTTGAAAAATAAAATTATAGGATGTCTAAATAAAGACTATTTCTTTTCAATCTATGACACCTTTGGTTTATCCTTGGTTATTCATGGATATCATATATTCAAATCCTTTATAATGGTTAGTAAATAAAATGTGATTTAACCAAATAATATCCCCTGAGAGTGTCTGTCATGAACCGACCCACCGAGGATTTCCTGGTCGATGTCAAGATGTATGATACCCCAATCCTACCTCTAATAGGCTTGGGGATGGTGAAAATCACTAAGAAGGCATAAAATGAAATTATATACCTGATCCTAATGTACTTGTATGCATACACACAACCATATCCATGAAAAAGTACAGAGGAATAATAAAATATTAAAACATCTAGAGTATAACCATGCATAAAATAACCTATAGGAAATACATCAAAGTACAAAAATATAAAACCAAATAATAAAGGGGGTGACATACATTCGGAACTAGAGATGAATTCGAAACCTGAAAATGATTAGAAAAAGAGAAAACTAAGGAGTGGATGGATCATAATATTTAAGTATGACTACCGAACTTTTTCAATGTAGCCAAGTACTGCTATACACTAACAAAGTCACCGCTAATCCATATGTTATCTGCATAAGAAACAACATTTGTAGGAAATCCATGTAGGGGTGAGTATTTAAATACCCATTAGGATTCTGAAAAAACCAATAAGGGATCAATAAAAAGATACAATAGTATACTCAACCCATAATAAATAGGGAAACAAAACCCAATACACATATATGATCATAAAGAAACCCAAGCAAGAGAGAGAAGATATCTCAATCTCTACAACCCATCTAAGAATGATGAGTTATCTTGTATCTCCAAGAGTCATATCTGATTCCCAACACCATGCACTACCTCACATGAATATAAGTTGATAGCCCCACTCCTTTCTATTTCTCTTGATAGCTAAGAGAGCACTAACTCCTATAGAGGACCTTATCACCGCCAAATTTTGAAGTCTAGGGAGTAAAAATCCATAGATAGAGGAAACATGCCCAATTTTGGTATAAGGGAGTACCAAATATACTTACGTTAAGAGTAAGGGGGACTCACAACTTGGTGTGTAGGGGAGTTTCCAACCCCAACATCACTATGATAACCTGATCTGATCATTGCCATTGACCAAGAATCACTAATCGAAGAGTCATTATCATATCACCTTGTGTCATATCTATGACTCAAAAAATAAATCCAACATCACATTTTATTTGAAAACCTACCCATAATATGCTACTCGTGGGAAAAAATTCGAGTCTCGAATAAGAAGATATGGAAGGTAGAAGTTCCTGGGAGAAGTACAAAACATGTATGTGAGGTCACATGATGTGTAACCTTACCTCATCAGCATGACATGTTCTCACTTTTATAAGGATAATTAATCCATGTCATATCACATGGAGTGTCCATAGGTCAATAAATTTTGTAATTCCACATGGGTCCCTAGGAATTTTCACCTAGCACACAACTCAACTTACCATGTATAGCCACACGATGTGTCCCTAAGTTGTCAATAACATGTATGAACACACGAGATCCTGGGGAATGTGTATCTGGCACAAAAATTATCCACTCAGGTAGTTTCATATGAAATGTGTTCTTGACCACACAACATGTGATCCTCAACTCATCCAAGACCCTAGCCGCCGTGGGGATCCAAAGAACACGACTTGTGTTCTTTCAGATTACATGACATGTAATGGGGTTTTTCATAGGCAGTAAAGGATGGACCACACATGGACTCTATAAACACCATTTCCACCACCTTTTATGCATTTTTATCTCTTTAATATAAAAAAACTGTATAAAGCATCTATGTCCATCGATTCCCATCCTTCGGTGGTTGGAAATCAGAAATCCGATCACCCATGCAGTAATTTATTGCACATCCACCATCATTCAAAGCCCCGAAACCACATAACCATAAACTAAAACACAATATCCATAATTATATATATAAAAAACACTAATCCATATGTATTACACAAATCTTACACATATCTGTGGATTTTATCACACTCAAATCAGACCTAATAATGTCGAATCGCTAACCCCATATCCCAATGACGAAGATCACAAATAACAGTGGGGGAAAAGGAAAAGAATGAATATGTTGATCATAATTGGATGATGTGATCTCAACTAATGATCATATAGTGTATAAATATGGGTGTAATTAATTCATAAAAAATATAAACTAGGTTTAAAAATTAATTCATATTCATGATGATGTAAAGAACATAAAATCATAAACCAATCAAAGAACATAATAAAAATATATGTTCATAAATTAACTTTAAGAGAGGAAACCAAAAATAATTACCCCTACCTATTTATTGGATTTATAGTTGGTGAAGGATTCATTCTCCAGTGATGAATTTGACGATACCACTATGTTTTTCATCTATCCCATGAATCTCCATGACCATGAGTTGTTGATTCATGTTCATAAGTAGCCAATTATCTCCTCCTCCTCATCATCCTGTATAATCTCCCAAGGTTATATAGATAAAACTAGAGATATTCAAGAATTGGGTATTAATAGAGAATAGAGATAGGTCTTGGCATTTAAAATAAATAAATAAATTATTTATTTTATTTAATTCACTACCAACGACCATCTTCCACAAAATGTTCGATGCTGACCAACCTTACATATCACCTAGGGTAAACCCCAAGTTCTAGAATCAATCATGGATTCAAATTTACCATCCAAGGAACCAAAAAATGGGAAAACCATTTTTACCAAAATTATGAATGTATGCGCTTTAAAATATATTAATATTTTTTACATATTATGCCTGGGGTCCTGTGACACCCAAACATTGTATCGAATCAGAGGAAAAATATAGAGTCATACATAGAATATTCGAAGAACTAATACCAAAAAACTAGAGTCATTAAATTATCCCATACTTCCATTATTTTCACTATAAAAAGCACAAGATACACAAAAAGGTGGGGGAACTATGTCAACATTTGAATCTCATGTTCCTAGGAGCCCTCCTGCATGATCCCGTGTTGCCAAAGCACTCAAATAAAATTAATAGTTTGTCCACATAGGATCCTCTACCATTTTTACTCAATCACCAATAGGCACTCCATGAAGCTGGATCCATCCTTAATGTATATCTCACCCTAGTCAATAACACAAATAGGGTTGTGTACGTATCTATACATATGTGACACATAGAAGAATTCATTCACTCAATCCAACTATGGGGGAAAATCTAAGAGTTAAGAAACCTAATAAGCCCTTCATAGGATCTCGAATGGATCAATGAACCTAGGGTATATTTTTATTTCCTAAAAAATATCTACAATTATCATCATGGTGAGACAATTTGTAAAACATGGTCTCCCTAATTTAACTCCAATGGACTATGTAATCTATCTTCATAAGATTTTTGTTAGCTATGGGTTTTCCTCACACACTCATAGATCACCTGAACCTTCTTATTCATCACCTACACCATCTTTGTCCCAACAATAGAAGTATCACAAATCTTATTCTAGCATAAGGGTAACCTACATGGTATCCCATAGAGGGCCTCAAAAGTTTCTATTCTAATAATAGAGTAATAAAATTTATTATAAGTGTACTATACTAATGGAAAGAAATCCTCCTATCTCCAAATTAAGTCAAACACATAGGATCTCATCATATAATCCAATACCTTGATAGTATTCTTGGTTTTGATGCCAATTTGGTGGTGAAACACTGTACTCATCTACAACTAGATCCCAAAATCCTCCTATAGATCCCTCCAAAACCATGTTGTAAACTGAGTACCATGGTTAGAGATGACCATTATGGGTATCCCATGAAGATAAAAGATGTCCAGATGTATAAATATCCGAAAATATCAACCGAAATATACTTCTTGAGGGCCAGAAAGTGTGAAAACTTAGTGAGTCAGTAAAAAATCACCCATATAGAATCATGGACTCTCACTTTCCATATAATCCACAACAAATAATCCATTGATATTCCATCCTCAATAGGTTGAGTTAAACCTGTTGGAACCTGATGTTTGACCTTTCGATGCTAACATGTGAGACATTGAGAAATAAACTTAGTAATGCTATGACTCGTGCCAACCCACCAAGAATACCGCAAAAGGTCCTTATACATATTCTCTACACTGGGATATAAAACCAAGGGAGAAGTATGAAAATCCCTCATCACCTCCTTTCACAAAGTGAAAGGAACCACAATGTATCCCAAAAAAATGATGACATGCTCCCTTAAAAAAATATATTTGGTGCATCTCATGAGGATATATGGTCACGTATAACCTCATAGTCGATGTAACTCAACTAATATTATCTCACATGATAAATAATATAAGGATTCACTACCATCAATTGAAGAAAAACAAAACCCCTATCCTCTACCAGGGTTAGATACAATGAAACTAACTACTCATATTCCTCCTCCACCAAGAAAGAATCGCACTTATTTCTAAGGGAATCCGCAACCATGTTTATCTTCCTAAAAGTATAGAATATCTTGAAGTTGTATTCCTACAATAACTACAACTAGAACTTATGTATCAGTTTAAGATCTCTTTGAGTGAATATGTACCTAAGACTATAGTGATCTAATTAAACAAAAAAATGCTCACCCAAAAGACAGTGCCTTCATATAATCAGAGTAAAGACTACCAATTCTAACTCTAGGTCCTGATTTATGTAATTATTCTCATGAGACCTCAGATTTCTCAAACCATAAGAGATCATTTCACAGCTATTCATTAACATGAAACCCAACCCATATTTAGAGGCATCATAGAACATGATGTACTCAAAACCCTCCTCTGATAGTCTCAAGATAGGAGAAATGATCAATATCAGTTTAAACTTCTCGAAGGCTCTTTGACATTTGACAATATAGGAATAAAAATGAAATTTCCATGTTAAGGTAGTCAAAAGGGATTCTATCTTAGAAAATTATGACATGAAACTCTGGTAGTAACCCAGAAAACCAAGGAAACACCTCACCTATGAAACACTCTTGGGTGGATCCTAATAAAGAAATACATCGATCTTCACCAGATCCAAAAATAAAATATGATTAGAGATGAAATACCCAAGAAAGTAAACCTTATAGAACCGAAAATATAACTTTGAGAGCTTACCATATAGATGGTGATCCCAGATTAAGTCTAATACCATCATCAAATTCTCTGCATGCTCCTCCTCAGACTTAGAGTAAACGAGTATGTCATCAATGAAAGAAACTAAAAATAAGTTCAAGTACCGATGGAAGGTCTGCTTCATAATTTCCATGAACACAATAGAGGAATGTGTCACACCAAAAGACATTAATAAGAGCTAATAGTGATATCAAAATTCCATCTTTATAATATCATCCTCACAAAATCTCAAAAGATGATAGATGTACTTGAGATCGATCTTTGAGAACCAACACACACCTTTAAACTAGTCATAGAGGTCATTAATCCTTGTAAAGGGGTACTTGTTCTTTATAGTTACATAATTTATTCAATGATAATAAACAAAAAGCCTCAAAAAAATAAACCACATTTTTCAAGAAAAAAACTACCGCTACTAAGGGGGATACAATGGGTCTGATAAAACCTTTATCTAGAAGGTCCTCCAATTGCACCCTCATATCTCGAATCTCGATAGTGTCCATCTGATATACTATGTAAAATATCAGTGTGGTCCTGAGGTGTAAGTTAATGAAAAAGTACATCTCCCACATTTTTGGTAGTCCCATAACATCTTTATGAAATATTTCCATATAATCCTCTACTACCACTAGAAGTTATATGTCATAAGATCCCACTACACCAAGGGATATTCTCACTAAGTGATGGGTGATGGGATGTAGTTTCCTTCTCATGAACCCCTCTCACTCCTCTATGAGATATCTCTCTCCCACAAAGAATAATATCATACCATCCTTTCAAAGAAATCTAACCCTCTTATGATTAAATTATATCTGGGGCAGTACTATGGAAAACTAGTCTATCCCAAATATTCCACCATAAGGTTTTATCGTGATGACTAATAGGTCCCATAAGAAATTATCTCCACCAAACGTCAACTCACACTACTATAAGATGTGCGATGTATAATAATTACTCCCTGTAGGAACCTCTAGACAATATGAAGCTCTAGTTCTCGTATGAGGGATATAGAGAGAAAGTAATGACTTGTATATGTGTCTACAATTAATGAAGAAATAATATAAAATCCATAGATCATACCTCGAATCATCTCATGAGTTTCCTAGTCATATCCTCTTATATCCTTCAGCTAACTATGGACTTGACCACTAATCCTATGAGCCTGGAATGAGCCACCTAGTGGTGGTGGAAGTATCCCATAACATCTCCCTCTACCATAAGCTCCTCCCTTTAGTGCTCTATATTCCACGATGTCATCACCATCTCCCTAAGGGTTTCCCTAACCATGCCTATGATATCTTTGATCACGACGCTGGCTCTATCATAGTGGTCCATCCACTATCTACCTACCCTACTAAATGAATTAGTTTGGGAAATAACTATCCCTATGACCTTTTCTGTCACATGAATAACATCAACTGTCTCCTGGATGATTCGATCCTCTATAAAAACCATGCATCTTAGATCCATATGTCTTGGTTTGGGAATGATTATGCCTCATACATCGATACCCTAACATATATCACCTACTGGTTACTGTGGCTGAATCAGACCTATGATGACTACTTTCATCTCCTTCTTCTAGATGTACCTCTGCAAGGAATCTATCTATAGATAGAGCCTTCTTTTATACTCCAACATAAGTAAGAATATACAAGGAGAAAACACTTGCAAAAATGTCTCTATGAAGTCCCTGAACAAAATTATGTACCTGGAAGAAACCATCTTTCACCATATTGAGGGAGTAATGTATGAGGTTAGTGAACCTCATAGCATACTTAGAAACTATCATATTACCCTACTACATCTCAAGAATCTCTTGAATCTATATGGAACACAAGCACAAAGGGTTATTGTCTTAAAACTAGAACCTCCTTATTTTAATGATCCCAAATCATGTATATAATGTAATTAATGAATTTCATGTTTTATTTTAGTAAATTGTTCTTCTATAAAAAATTGAAAAAATAGATAAGTCTAGAACTTACCATGAATACCTACCATATTAAGACAATCTACTGACTGTGAGGGTTAAGTGACCATGTAGTACTGACCGTATGAACAAACTATTTACTATGCGCCAATTCTATCTAAGTCTATTACTAACCATGCATTGAAGTTAAAGTGATCACATGTGTAATGAACCTATTGTATAAACGAATGAACTTACCATGCTAAGTTATGAACCTAACACATGAATAAAATAAGATACCATGTGAACCAGTGAAGTGATCTCATGAAGAAGTATTGATACTCTATCAAGGTGAGTAAAATTTTTCTAAGTGTTGTATTGACCACATGTGTTATTGTAGTGATCGAAAGAAGGTAATTACCTATTGTGAGAAATAAGTTACTCATGTATTGTGAGAAATAAAGTACCTACCTTGAGAAGAAGAGTATTAATCACATAAAGAAAAGTACTCACCACATGAAGGAATGAAGTTTTCATGCCAAGTTTTTATACCAACTGACCTTTACTAGTAACCATGATCCAAAGTGACCATTACTAAGTGGATAAAACCTATAATGTTTAATTTAAGTAGTAGAGTATTTTAAAATCTCTAATTTCTACTTTCCGAAGCATTAATTGTAGATTCAGTGAAATTAAGGATATAGTAAATGATCCCCAATGGTTAATTTTGGATGGAGTTATTTTTAAGAAGAAGATAAAATCATGTGAAAAATAGAAAATAGTTACACTTAATGATTATAACAGAGGAATATATTGATGGATATTTTCTATATAGAGAACTCATTAGAAAAATTTATGACACTCCGTTTTTCTACACTTCATTTCAAAACTCAATTGAAGATTTTCAAGGAAAAAGTTCAAAGATACCTAGACAACTAAAGCTAATCATATTGATATGCACCTAATTTTCACATATCTTATATCTTATATCTTTTTGTTTAATATTATTTTTTAGATGTGTTGTTTTAATCTATTTATCTATAAACATAGTATCCTATACTGATTTGAAGAGTGCAAGACACTCTTTTTCAAATATTTTCATTTGTACTACCGCGTATAACTATGGAAAAGATCATGTGTGACCTAGAAATATTTTATCCAATAAAGTACCATGGAAGGGGATTTTATCATAGATTGTTTGAGTATAGTTTTTTATAAAACCTGATCCAATCTATGGATCATTTTATTTTATAATAATTTTTATAGAAACAAGTTATTTCCAAGTGGAGGGAATTAGTCCTTAGCTTAATACTGAACCCCTTTTTTATTTCTATTGTGTGACTTTTTTGTTTTTTTCTTTGTTTTGAACCAAAAAATTTTATATTTTACAAATTATTTAACAAAAAATTACTATGATATATAACTTTAATTTTTTGTTTTATATAAGGTGTTTGATTCAAGTAAATTAGTTTCAAAAGTTAATTTATTTTCTAAATTATTTTAACAGAGATTTGATCATGATTTTGATAATCATTTCTAAAGATAAAATTATATAATTCTATAGTTTTAGTTAACTGTGTGTATTTTAAAAACCATGGGGTTTAGTTTGAAATGATTTTAACATAAAATTTTATATTAAACTTAATTCACCTCCTCTTAAGTTGTCCATTCGAACTAACTTTTGGTATCAAAGTTGTTATAAAAATAATTTTTACTATGATCAAGTTTTATGAAAAGATCTTATATTTTCTTTAGATCTAAATTTTAGTATTTATTGATAATAATAGATAAGAAGGTACTTCCACTAATCTGCCTCATTATTTTAATGAAGCTAACTATACTCAAGGGAAGATTAAGATAAAAATTCATATTGAGAAAATGGGCTTTGATATTTGAACTGTTATTGAGGATAAATACAAAAAACCCAATGCTAAGAGAGCTTAGTAGAATTGTTCACCTAATATATAATATGACTATAATTTTAAATAAATTAATTCATATTATTATGATTTTTCAAGTATGAATTTAATATAATATCTACTTGTTCTACTGCCTTTGAAATTTGGGATACTCATGCTATATCTCATTAGGGAACCTCAAATGCTAAATAAATGGGTTTAAACACTTATACTATTAAATATGATATTTTCAAGATGAATCCCAATGAATCCATTTTGAATATGTATCTCAGGTTCAATTAAATCATAAAAACCATGCATGCACTTGTGAGATAAATTGTTGAAAATGATCAAGTGACGTGACTGTTATGGTGTCTACTTGATAGGTGGAGAGTAACCTCTCTTTCCATCAGATAATCCCGCAACATAAAAAATTTATTATTAAATGAACTTATTTGAAATATTATGTTGATTTAGGAGGAATTACAAGTAAATAAAGATGAAGGAGACAAACCAAATAGGAAGACAATAACCTTTAATAATTTCGACTCAAAGCTAAAAGAAAAGATCAGTGATGATAGTTTAAGTGATGGTGATTCACCCTCAAACATTGAAGAGGAAATGGATTACCTGTCCATATGGTTCAATAAATTTTAAAGGAAGAAGAAAATATTAAAAAAGACCAACTATATATGAATTCATGATAGAAAAAGAAATTGGTGGGAAGAGTAAAAAAGGATGATTCCACTAATGAAGTGATCTTCTACGAGTGCATAATAAAAGGGGAAATAAAATAAGATTGAACCAAGTTTAAATTTAAGAAAAAGTATGAGGAAAATAAAAAATAGTATAAAAAGGATATGAAATCCACATAGAGTGCCTCTGAAGACAGTTTACGTGACTATGAATTGAGTTGATAAGATAAAATGGTAGAGTTAATACGTGTTTCACAAAAAACACATCCAACGTAATAAATGTTATTCTTACATCCCCTATTCATATTTCAAATATTTTTGAAAATGAAACTAATGATGAAAATATTTACAGTTATGATTTATTTGAGCACTTTAATATACTGTAGGAAATATTTAATGAGCTGAAATATAAATACAAAAGTCTAAGAATCATCATGATTTAACAGTTCACTTTAATATGATTTTTCTATAGAAAAAGAAAAAAATTATCAATTATTAAAGAAAAAAATGAAATTAAGACGTACAATGAGAAACTTAATAAGTATATGGAAATATTTATGAACTTTAGAAAAAATATTACTCAGATTCTTATTAAACAAATCACTCCTAAATATTCCACTGGAATTGGTTGCCAACCTAGAAAGAGGAATATTTATAAGAGTAAATTTGTTCCCTATTCTAGTTATACCTAGTATATATTTTTTATTCCTATAGACCTAACAAAGTTTTCATTTCTAAGAATTTATAATCTATTAATGGGAAATTAGTCACACAATTTTGGATTCCTAAGTCTCTTATTACTAAAATATTTGGACCTAAGAAAATATGGGTACCCAAATCATTTCTTATTTAATTTTTCTTATAAGAAAACTTATTAAAGATTACCAGTAAACATATATGTTATATAGATAGTAGATGTTCTAGAAACATGACTGGAGACTACTAAAGCTTCAAGAACCTTATCAAAGTAGATGGTGGTCACATAACTTTTGATGATAACACTGAAAGAAAGATAATTCAACTCAATCAAATCAGTAATGCCAGTACTATTTTAATTTTAAAAGTATTATTTATAGATGTATTAAAATATAATCTGATTAGTATATCATAGTTATGTGATGATGGAAATCATGTTAAATTTTAAAATAATTCTTTTAAAATTTATTATTCTAAGCATGTTTTAGTTTTTATTTTCTTACTTAATGGTAATTTTTATACTGTTGATTTTAATTAATTATTTTTTAAAAACATTTTTTGTTTAAGTGCCATTAATAGGATACTAGGAAATTGAAATATAAACTAAATTAGGATGATAACTAAGAAAATTCTAGTGAAGGATCTTCCTAAATTAGAATTCCCAAAATATAAAGTCTGCAACCCATGCCAAAAAGGTAATAAACATAAAATATCTTTTAAACTAAAGAAAGAAGTTTCAAATTATCAATCCCTAGAGTTGGTTCACTTGGACTGGTTTATACCCTCTAGAGTTTCTAACTTAAATGAGAAGCACTATACTATGTTCTTGTAGATAAATTTTATAGATACACCTAAGTATTCTTTATTTCTCAAAAAAGTGAAGTTTGTTCTTATTTTTCCACGTATGAAAAATCTGTATAAAATTTTAGTGGACTTAGAATTAAAATCCTAATAAGTGATCATGGATGTGATTTTGAAAATAAGGACTTTGAATCTTTATGCTTACAAAATGTATATAATAAAAACTTTTGTTCTCCTTTGACTCCACAGAAGAATGGTGTAGTAGAAAGAAGAAATAAAAGCCTTCAATAAATTGCATAGACCATTCTAAATGAATATGATTTACCTATTTATTTTTGGGTAGAGGCTATTAATATATCTTTCTATATTATTACTAGAGTTCTTGTTTTAACTCTTTTAAAGAAAACCCCATATGAGTTATGGAATGGTAGAAAACAAAAAGTTAATTACTTTAGAGTTTTTGGTTATAGAGTCTTTATACTCAATAAAAATTAGAATTTAGACAAGTTTTCATCTAAAAGTGATAAAGAAATTTTTAATGTATATTAAACATACAGTAAGTCATACAAGGTATTTAATAAAAAGGACCAAATTGTGGAAGAATCTATAAATTTTAAATTCTATGAAACAGATCCACATGAGTCTAAGATTCCTTTAGAAAACATGAGGATGAACTTTTAACCTGGATATCAATGTCAAATATAGTGATACTTCTATGAAACCTATAAACAAATTAGTCAGTATAGAACTATTTGAACCAAAACCTATAGATGAAAATTAAGTGTCAAATAAATCCATCCCTAGAACCATTATGACTCATAGAGACCATCCCCTAGATTAGGTTTTTGGAGACCTAGATAAAGGAACTCATATCAGAGATTATCTTAGAAACCAAGTTGAAAAATAATCCATTTTGTCATAAATTGAACCTAATAACATCAATGAAGTAATAAATAATGAATTATGGGTAATTTAATTTAATAATATACGAACTATTTTGAAAGAAACAAAGTATGGGAACTAGTTGAAACCTGATCATTAGAATTAAATACGTATTTAGGAATGAAGTAGACAAGTCATTCACTAAAATTATGAATAAATTAGGACTAGTTTAACATGGATATAATCAAGAATAAGGTATTGACTATAAATAAATCTTTTCACTGGTACTTAGACTTAACTATATCATAATGTTTCTTGCCAATGTAGTGTAATTGGATTTAAAATTATTTTACATGGATATTAAGAGTGCTTTCTTAAATGGTTATATAATTGTGTATGTGTTTTTTGAAACCCCCTAGATTTAAAAACCCTAATTTTCCAAATCATGTATTTAAATTAACAAAATATCTATATGGTTTAAAACAAGTACCTAGATCTTGGTATCATATGATCAACTCATTTTTTATTTCTAGAGGTTTTCCAAAAGGAACAGATAAACCAAATTTATTTATTAAAATAATTTCAAAATATTTTTTAATTGTACAAATATATATTGAAGATATTATTTTTCAATCATACAAAAACTTATTATGTACTGAATTTTAAAAAAGTATGCAAAATGAATTTGAAATGAGTATGATGGGTGAGTGAAAACTCTCCCTTACTTTTTAGATTTTCCAAAAATAAGGAAGGAATTATTTTAAATCAAAGCAAGTGAAGTAAATATATTTAAATACATTTTGGTATATATAGTGCTAAAGGTATTGATAATCCCATGATTGAAAGATGTAAACAATATCTTGATGAAAATGGGGAAATAGTTGATCAAACCAATTTTAGTGGTATGATTGGAAGTTTAATATAATTAACTACTAGCTAACCAAATATTTTATTTAGTGTGTGTATCTGTGATAATTTTCAAACAAACCCAAAAGAACCACATTTACTTACTATGAAAATAATCTTTAAATATTTTAAAAGTAAATCCAATTTAGTATTGTTTTATTATATAAGTGATACATTTGATTTAGTGAGTTATTCATATTCTTATTTTTGTGGTTGTAAGTTGGATAAAAAAGAACTTATTATACATGTCACTTTTTGGGTAAGTGTCCATTTTCCTGGAATAACAAAAAGTATAATTCTATTGCATTATCTACAACTATAGTTGAGTATATATCTATAGGAAGTTATTGTGCTTAAATAATGTGGATGAAACATACATTACAAGACTATGAATATCAATTTCAACATGTCCTTATAAACTGTGATAATACAAGTACAATAAATATCTCTAAGAATCCCATATCTCATTAAAGGATAAATAATATTGATATATGACATCACTTTTTGAGAGATAATTTTTAAAAAATTTATATAAGTATTAAATTCATTGGTAATAAACATTGTATTTATAATATATTAACAAATAATTTGAACCTTTAGATAATTAATTACACCATACAAAAATTAGGTATAATAAACTATGTATATTTGTTTCAATTTAGCATTAACCTTTATAGTTATTTAAATTCTATTTTTAAATTATCAGAACATGTTTATTAATTTTTTTTATTGAAGTAACCATGAAGTATGGGTCACATGATCCGTAGAATGACCATGAATTATTTTTTCACATGGTCAGTACACCTACCATGATCATTTGGTTGTATGGTTAGTATACTTATCGTAAACACTTACTCAAATTATCACTATACGTACCATGGAACTTAACACATATGGTCACTATAATTACCATGAAATGTATATCACATGATCACTATAGATACCATGGAATAATACTTATTCAGTTAGTATACCTACCATTCTATCTAAGCTACCATGATTGACATAGATAATATTTTCATAATTAATTATATGTTTTTAAATGATTTAATCCCTTCCCATTAATCAATTTGAGATTATTTTCATCATTTCATGATTTTTGGTGAGTTTTGAGTTTAAGTGTGAAAATTGGTTAATTATGGACATTTAACAGTTTTCATTAACCTATGTATTTCATGCATATATCCTACAATATTCATCCAATTTGAATAATTCCTTTTTTAGTATGTAATGCCTCTTGGACTACAAAATCTTCTTCTAGACCAAGATCCAATTCGAGCTCCCACATGCCTTAAAAAATCGTTCAATGTGGACACATAATCTGGATGATAGAGTGGACATTGCCTCATTCAAAAAGTCATATCTCATGCTACCAAAATTCAAATGAGATGATTCTACTTTTTTTCGAAATACTACTCCATGAGGAACATTCAAAATAAAAATCATCGAGAAAGGAGTTAATTAAGGCCATCTTTGAATCAGTCAAAATGGGGTTGGTGGAATAGTGTTTGGCGGCCAGTAAAAGTCAGGTCTAGTATTTCGGCCTTAACTCATTACACACGGCACCATTTGATCTGATATTTTTAGGGAGGATGGCCAACTCCGTTCCCCACATTCTATAATAAGGGACCCTGACCTGATTCGAAGATATGGTGGGAGAACCGAAGCTATATTTCTGATGGAAAGATTCTAGAGGATAAAATTTTGGTTCTTTCTTTTCATTCTTTTGTTCTTCTAAGTTTTATAATGCATACTTATTCCCCCTTCTCCTCAATTACCCTTAACATGGTCGGTTAAATCTTATGAGTGATTGGGGAAGGTTAGGTTTTCAATTTTGTAAGTTTTGAGTTTATTCTCTTAATGTTATAAAATGTTTTCTCTATTATGAAGTTGGTTTCAATTGTAATAACAACTTATATTATCTTGTGCGACTGTATTTGATTTTATATTTTGTTGTTATTATTGATTTGTTTAATGAAAATTATATCCCCCACTAGGTTATGGTATATATACGATGGAATAGATCAGAACATAGTGGTGAAGTAATTGGCGATCGTCAGTACATGTGAGATCTGTACTGAATATTCAAGATTGTTTGGGATAAACAAGACTCGATTGGGAATTGCCTTAATCAATTGAGGGTATTCGCTACAACTCTTTCAAAAAATTATGAAGATTATACCAAACTAATATATTAGTAAGATTTAATCTCCCCAACATCATTAAACAAATAAGTGAGAGGAAGCGATTGTGAAATCTCATTTTAATCAATTTAATAAAAGAGGAATGAATAAATAAGAACTATGATAACATTGCAATTGGAAAACCAATACCAACCTGATAACCCAACACTTATCACTATTTTTAATCACATTCCTTTTCAATTTGTTTTAAATCTTATACTTTATTTATTTCTTTAGTTTTTTTTATTGTTTTTCAAATCAAACAAATTCAAATACAAAGTGACAAACATGATTGTTGTGCGCTTCTCTATGGAGACAACTAGGTTAACCTATATAACATATTTTAACTTAGTAAATAATTGTTTTTGCCACACCCCACGATAGGTGCACGTGAACGATCAAATGTCCTATATACCTATAGTTTTTATTATTTACTTATATTTTTTTCTAAATATTTTTGAAAGGATTTTATTTATTTTTATTATTATTTTATTCCCTGAATGATTTAATTTTAAAATTAAAATTAGAATATGAATTGATGAACATATTTTCCCCTAAAAACACCATTCTTCTTTTTAAAATCTCAGATGCTACCTAAACCCTCTTTTGTGAGAACAATATTCAACCCAAACCTTCTTGTCTCTTGCCTATCACGTGAATCCAAAATTTTTGAGTTCAAATAAAAATATGGAAATTTTGAGGATGACGAATGCTGATGATGGCGCACGTTCTATCGAGTCTCCTTCCAAAAATAAATAAAATAAAATAAATGATAGGTAGGGAATTTTAGACAATATAAGGAATCCAAATTTAGTTGATCATCCTTTTTCTATAGAGAAATAAGTTGATGCTCAATGGATGGTGTGGATAAAATTTCTAGTTTGTAAATCTATTCAAATTCATGGATGAGATGATTGGTTCAAGTAGAATTGTAAAGACCCGTAAATTTCAAGGAATTTTGTTTTTATTAATTTTCTTTGGAATTTTACAAGAGCGCAGTTTCTAACGGCACCTGATTACGAGGCCCGGTGTGCCCGGAATCATTTTCCGAAGTTTAGCTCGGGTACGTTCAGTGAACGGACGAGCGGGTTTTTTCTAACTTTTGAACCGGTGCCCAGAATCAAATTCTGAGGGCACCGATGAAATCACAACGCCAGTATTCGCTTAGAAACGCCTCTTCCGTAGTTGCGTTTGCTCGGGTGTGGTTTTTAATTTTCGGGCTTAAAGTTAAGAAATAAAATAATTTTGCGATAACATTATTTTATTTCACTTAAGCCACTTGGAAGCCACTTGAAGCCACTTAAAGGTGGCTTGAACTGAGTTAAACTGGATAGGATGCTATCCAGAAATATCCTACCCCCTTGGTAGTATATTTGTGACGTGGGGCCCGCACGATCCCCGCCGTTTCTTTCCGCTAAGAAACGCACCCGCGAAAACCCATCTTTATGAAAGTCAACTGACGCGTTTCTTAAAATCTTAACAGAACATTTAATTAGGCGGTTTATTTCGTGAATTAAATGGGCAGTTTCTTTCGTCGAATTAATTCAACGAATTAATTCAATCGTTTCTTAACCAGTTTTCAAATTCGTTGGCGTAATAATAAAATAAGGCCAACGCACGACCTCTGGTTATTTGCGCATTGAGAGGATTTGAGACGACCCTTGTATCTTCTTCTCCCTTGCGAAGAATGCGAAGAACGCGAAGAACACGAAGAACGCGAAGAACGCCGAACCCGGAAATCGACGACGCTTCCATCCGAGACGTTCTTCCTCGCCCCGATCTCCGATCACCAACCGTTTGAGGTGACTGATTTCGGGTTTCCTCTAAAGGTTCTTTTTGGTTTTAAACGAAACACAGATTTAATTTTTTATAATTTAAATCTGTTGTTCTTGGCCCGTTGAGCTCGCCGACTCAACGTCGGATTCCGCGACGACGTGACGCCTTCCCACGACGACGCGACGACCCCCCTCTTCCGCGACGAGCAATTCCGCGAAGAATGCTCACGCGCGACGAACTACGAGGTAGGGGTTGTTGTGAGTTTATTCCTTTTCCCGTGATCGTTCTTTTTCTTTTTAAAAGTAAAGAACTGGAAAAATAAGAACAATTTTATTCCGTTAAAATTGTAGAATTCATATGTTGAATTTGTTTCTCCCATTGTTTATATCTAACACGGAGGGTGTGGGCCAAGCGAACACGGCCCGACGACCCTCTGCCGTTCTTCGTTTTGTGCGGATTTGACGGGCGATGACGGAACGTGCCGCAACGGATGTTTGACGATCCCGCAGTGAAGAACGAGTCCCGGGAGGGGCAATGGCGCAGATGGGAAGAAAATGGGGCCACCAGAGCGACTCCGGAGGCCCGCGGAAGACGGCGGCGGCGCGCCGCCGGACGAGACCGCCGCGGCACCGGCCGCGGCGGTGGCGCTCGCGGGACGCGGCTGAAGCCGCGTCCGGCGCCAGGAGACACCCCGCGGGTGTCCCGCGGGTGTCCTGCGGGTGTCACGCGGGGGCGGCGGCTTCTCCCGCGTCGGACGCTCGGTCGCGCGGCCGAGCCGAGCCGGGCGGGCTGAGCCAGACCGGTCCGACCAGGTCAGACCGGGTCGGGCCGGGTCGGGCCGGGTCGGCCCGGGCCCGGACCCCCGTCTTCGGACGGTCTTCGTTCAAATGCTCGTAACTTGAGCTACGGGCCTCCAAACGACTCGCCGTCAGCGGCAACGCGATCCTTGGATCGAGACGGACGTTTCGTTTTATCGCACTCAAGGTTTCAGAACACTTTGAGTTCGGCTGGGTTGGTTCGTACACGAAATCAACCGGGCCCTCGGAGCGGAAACGCTCATATCTTGAGCTACGGACGTCCGATTGACATGCCGTCAGCCTTGTTGTTTTCCTCTATGTGAGACAGATCTTTTGGCTTACTCCGCCCGAGGTTTGGACACATGTGGAGTACGGTCGGGTTGGTTTTGCCTTAAAAACCAACCGGGCCCCTGGGACGAAAAAACCAATAACTCTCAGACCGGGCGTCCGATTGACGCGCCGTCTGCGACGTTGAGTTCATGTTGATGATACGGAACTTTTGGATACATCAACTTCGGACTTTATGTCAGTTGATGTATCGGCCTCTCGGCTCGTGGAGCGGACCCTCCCGAACGAGCTTGCTGTGTGCGGGAACCCTAGAGCTGGCTGCGACTGCTTCTTCGACAGCGACGACCGTGCAGAGATCCTCAGTGGACTGCGGCGACGACGGTGCAGAGATCCTCAGTGGACTCCGACGACGACTGTGCAGAGATCCTCAGTGGACTACGGCGACGACTGTGCAGAGATCCTCAGTGGACTGCGACGACTACTGCACTCAGCGATCCTACATGGATCAGTGCTACAGGTCCTGTGTGGGCCCGATCCTGTGTGGGTCTGATCCTGTGTGGGTCCGCACTCAGCGGTTCTGTGTGAGCCAGCGCCTACAGGTCCTGTGTGGGCCCGATCCTGTGTGGGTCATTGCAGGGGTTAGTTACCTATCGATCCTTCGTGGGTCCGACGACTTAGATGGATCAGTGATCGTCTTTATCGTCATCCGAAGAAGTATACCTGTGTGAGTTGAATCTTGTGTTACTCTCTTTTGTGGATTGTGTTGAGCTATCCTGTGTGGATTTACTGTTTACTCTCCTTTGTGGATTGTGTTGAGCTATCCTGTGTGGGTATACGTTTTTCTTTCCTGTGTGGACTGGGTTGTGCTTGGGCTCGGACGTTGGAGCCGAACGGGAATTGATGACTTAGGTATATGTATGGGCATATACCTAAGCCGTGTCAGATGTTACTTCGTGATTGTATCTTTCCTTTGTGGATTATCCTTTGTGGATTTCGGGAGACCTTCAGGGGTCTTGGGGTCCCTACTGAGTAGCTTATACTCACCCCTGCACGGGCTATGCCCGCACTACGTGGTGTTGGTTGCAGACGACGAACAACGCTGATCGTGGTGGAGGCGTGCGGAGCAGGACGATACCTGGATGTGGGCCACTAGGCGTGACATACTTGGAGCGGTCAGGTGGACCCGAGGTGCAGTGGAGGCTATCCGTACCCACCCTTCAGGTGGGACTTCCAGAGGATGGCTCGACGCTGCGGCTTTTCCTTTCAGTTTCTGTTTTTCCTTTCAGTTGTACTTTACAGTTGGGCTTGTATTTCCGGCCCCTTTTACTTTCAGCACAGCTTGTACCATTTTTACTTAGTGTTTACTTTTACGCTTGCTTACTCTGTGGTGCTTGTTTACTTTTCAAAGGCAATGCCTTCCCTTTTTGTTGGGATTTACGCCTTGGTGCTAGTCGCCAGCCCCTGGCCTATGGAAGGCGGGCTTGGGGTAGTCACGGCACGGGCCCTGAGGACGGGTCGTGACAAATTGGTATCAGAGGCGGTCGGTTCTACCGTAGGATCTGATATTTCTTCTATGTGAAGCAATAGTGTTCAGCGTATTAAGTGTGGTTATCAGTCCAGGGAGTCCAGAGATGGTGCGGCGGCCGACGTATCCATACACCAGGACCCTGACTTCTGATTTCTGACTTAATGCACGAAAAAATTGATTGCATGTGTGTTTCAAGTTTTCTTTGTGATTACTTGTGTCAGCTCACCAAGTATACTGTTCTAACCGTGGCACACTTGTTTCCTTTTCAGGATGGACCGACGACAGCAGCCAGCTAGGGTTCCTAGAGTAGAGCGCGACGACAGCCTGCCGAGCGACGAGGCCTCGGTATAGGGCCCGTTGACAGTAGAGGCAACGGCGGTACCTTTACCCGCCGAGCCCCTGATGCTTCCAGCACTGGCAGCTGACGACGCACGACGCCTCGAAGCTCTGCACGAGTTCCAGCGCCAGCGACCACCCAGGTTCCGTGGGGAGTCGGACCCCCAGGCAGCCGAGGACTGGCTGGAGGTGGTCGTCCAAGTTTTCAGGATAGTGAGGACACCAGCAGACCTCATGGTGATCCTCGCGGCGAGCCTACTGCACGCAGCAGCAGGGCGATGGTGGAGTCTGATGCTCTAGGTACACGATGAAGCCACCCTCATCTGGACGGACTTCGAGAGCCTTTTCCGCTCAGAGTTCGTCCCGGCCACCCTCCGTGCGGTGCGCATTCAGGAGCTTCTTCAGCTGCCACATGGCATCTTGACGGTCGCTCAGTACGTGGTGAGGTTCACCGATCTTTCTCGCTACTCGACAGACATGGTACGTGACCCCTTCTTCCGGGCCCGGACCTTCGAACATGGTTTGAGAAACGAGATCAGGTCATCACTGATCTCTCTCAGCATCCCGACCCAGGCAGGAGTGCTGGAGCGAGCCCTTCTAATCGAGAGCTTCCTGGATGAGTCCACAGCGAGACCTACCGCAGGGCGGCAGGTGGCGGAGTCTTCGGCAGAAGGTAGCCGACGGATGACGCAGGGTTCCAGGCGGACCAAACCTTCCGGCAGACGACCTCGGGACACTGGCTCAACAGTGCAGGGCACTCAGCGCGGAGCCAGTCTTCCGAGAGGCAGGCAGTGCTACGAGTGCGGCGGGCAGGGCCACATGGCTCGTGACTGCCTGACCCGCCATATGGAGGGACAGCAGACGGTGGAGGGGCCACCCAGGTAGAGGTAGAGGGTCGACCGTGACGGTCCTCAGGGAGGAGGCGGACGCGGAAAAGGAGCTGGCCGAGCAGAAGGTGGTGGGTGACACTTTGAGGCTATGCCACCACCACCACCAGGAGGCCCGCCCCGACCACAGGGAGCTGGCGGGCAGAGACAGGCTCAACTCCAGGCAGCGGAGGCCTACGACCACGGCGCGCCAGAGATGATTCGATGTACGATCTGTGTCTATTCCACCCTTGCTGCAGTTCTGATAGACATAGGAGCGAGTCACTCTTTCATAGCCACTGCCCTTGTTCGGAGCTCGGAGATTCCGACAGAGCCGTTGGCTCGATCCTTACGGCTAGAGACTCCTACGGGAGTAGACTCGACGATTACGCACTGGTGCCGACAGTGTGAGCTTACTCTAGGAGGCGAGAGCTTCGGCTGGGATCTTCTTGTAGCGGCGTCGAGGCCTTACGACGTCATCTTGGGCATGGATTGGTTATCTACGGTCCATGCTCAGATTGACTGCATTAGGCGCAAGGTGAAATGTGTGCGCACCGATGGGAGCAGGTTCACCTTCACCGGAGAGAAGGGAGCCTTAGCAGCACAGGATGGACTCACGCAGAGGAGAGGTCATCCCATTAGTCCTCAGTTGGCTAGCCTCATCCTGGGAGCAGTTGACGTGCAGAGTCCCAGTTTTCCTGCAGTGGTGGATCAGTACGCGGACGTCTTTCCCGACGACGTTCCAGGGCTACCTCCTCGCAGAGAGGTAGAATTTTATATTGACCTGTACCCCGGGACAACCCCGATATCCACTCCAGCATATCAGATGGCCCCCGCTGAGCTTCGAGATCTGCGGGTACAGTTGGAGGACTTGCAGGGCAAGAGGTTCATCCGACCCAGTGTTTCACCCTGGGCTTCCCCGATATTGTTTGCCAAGAAGGCAGACGAGAGCTTGCGACTGTGTGTCGATTATCGTCGCCTGAACTAGGTGACTGTGAGAAACAAGTATCCGCTACCGAGGATTTATGACCTCTTCAATCATCTCAAGGGAGAACGGTGGTTCTCGAAGATAGACCTCAGATCAGGCTATCATCAGCTCAGAGTTCGAGACGAGGATGTGATGAAGACGACCTTCAGGTGTCGGTATGGCCACTATGAGTTCTTGCTTATGCCTTTCGTCAAGAACAACGCTCCAGTAGTGTTCATGAGACTCATGAACAGGATCTTCCAGCCATACCACGATCGATTTGTCATGGTCTTCATCGACGGCATTTTGGTGTACTCGACGACGGAGGAGGAGCACGCCTACCACCTGCGGGTTGTACTAGACACACTCCCAGAGCACCAGCTTTATGGAAATCTCTCGAAGTTCCAGTTCTGGTTACGTGAGGTCCACTTCTTGGGGCACGTCATTTCTGAGGTGGGAGTTGCAGTGGATCCCGCGAAGATCGAGGCAGTGCTAGCTTGAGAGCCACCCAAGAGCGTGACAGAGGTGCAGAGTTTCTTGGGCCTAGCCGGATACTATCGGAGATTTGTTCCGGACTTCTCCAGAGTTTCGGCCCCACTCTCAGCATTGAAGAAGAAGGGTAAACCCTTCGTGTGGTCAGAAAGATGTCAGAAGAGCTTCCAGGAGCTGAGGCAGAGGTTGACCAACGCACCTATCTTGAGGTTGCCTGAAGAGGGAGTTGGATACGTAGTCTACTGCGATGCATCAAGGACCGGACTCGGGTGTGTCCTGATGCAGGAGCGGGCTGTGATTTCCTACGGATCACGTCAGTTGAGGCCGCATGAGCAGAACTACGCTACCCATGACTTGGAGTTGGTAGCAGTGGTCTTCGCTCTGAAGACATGGTGGCACTATCTGATGGGCGAGCGCTTTACAGTCTTTTCTGACCACCAGAGTATCAGGTACATCTTCTCTTAGAAGGACCTGAACCTGAAACAGCGGCGATGGCTCGAGTTCCTCCAGGACTATGACTTTGAGATAGTCTATACTCCTGGGAAGGGGAATGTGGTAGCCGATGCCCTCAGCAGGAGGACGGACATCCAACTACTTGAGGAGGCGACAGAGCAGCTAGCCGCCTTGCAGATATCCTTCATGGATAGAGACGGAGTAACCTTCGTTTAGTCTCTCACAGTCTCTCCTCCACTTCTACAGCGGGTCAGAGAGGCACAACGTGGGGACGCTGACTATGAGACACGGTGTGCACAGATATCCTCGGGACAGGCACCTGATGGTTTCTCCCTTGGAGCAGAGCACGATGTCCTTTTCAGAGGACGTACCTTGGTACCAGTCGCTTTACGAGAGGAGGTGCTGAGAGAGTTCCACACTTCTCCTTTGGCGGTACATCCTGGAGTGGCGAAGATGTACCAGGATCTCAGACGCCAGCACTGGTGGTCGGGCATGAAGAAGGCTGTGGCAGAGTTCGTTTCACGGTGCCTCACCTGCCAGCAGGTGAAGGCAGAGCACCAGGTACCAGCAGGCTTGGTACAACCCTTGGAGGTCCCAGAGTAGAAGTGGGATGACATATCTATGGACTTCGTGACTGGACATCCACGCACTTCCAGAGGTCACGACTCCATTTGGGTGATTGTTGACCGGCTCACCATGTCGGCACACTTCTTACCCATCCGAGAGAAGGGCTCAGTGGATATCTTGGGACATCTCTACGTTCAGGAGATTGTACGGCTTCACGGTGTGCCATTGACTATCGTCTCCAATCAGGACTCTTGCTTTACTTCCCGGCTTTGGAAGGGATTGCAGGAGGCGTTCAGGACGCGGCTACGTCTAAGCACCGCCTTTCACCCTCAGACGGATGGTCAGACGGAGAGAACCATTCAGACTCTCGAGGACATGCTCCGTGCATGTGTCCTTGACTTTGGTCGCAGCTGGGAGGACCACCGACCCTTGGTGGAGTTCGCGTACAACAACAGCTACCACTCCACCATCGGGATGGCACCCTACGAGGCGTTGTACGGCAGACCTTGCAGATCTCCTTTGTGCTGGACAGACCCTGGAGAGTCAGCACTCGTGGGACCAGAGATGGTCCGGGCCACGACAGAGAAGGTCCAGGTCATCCAGGAGCGGATGAGGACTGCACAAAGCCGGCAGAAGTCATATGCTGACAGGAGGCGGAGGCCACTAGAGTTCGAGGATGGCGACCACGTCTTCTTGCGTGTCTCACCTCGACGTGGTTTGCAGAGATTTGGCCGAGGTAACAAGTTGTCTCCACACTTCATCGGGCCTTTCCAGGTCCTTGGAAGGATTGGCGAGGTGGCTTATCGCCTGGCTCGGCCACCTCAGTTGCACCGGGTGCACGACGTCTTCCACGTATCCCAGCTGAGGAGATACGTGCACGACCCGACGCACATCATTGACTATGGGGAGCTAGACGTGGATGATGGGGCGACTTTTGCGGAGGTCCCAGTGGAGATAGAGGATCGACAGGAGCGGTTCCTACGCGGGCGATCGATTCCTCTTGTGTGCATCAGATGGCAGCACGGGAACCTCCAGGAGAGCACATGGGAGCGAGAGGCTCAGATGCGTGCACATTACCCACATTTGTTTCCCTAGTTTTTGATGTATCTTTATGGGGATGTAAAGCCCTGAGGTGGGAGTAATGTAAAGACCCATAAATTTCAATGAATTTTTTTTCTTAATTTTCTTTGGAATTTTACAAGAGCGCAGTTTTTTACGGCACCTGATTCCGAGGCCCGGTGTGCCCGGAATCATTTTCCAAAGTTTGGCTCGGGTACGTTCAGTGAACGGACGAGCAGGTTTTTCTAACTTTTGAACCGGTGCCCGGAATCGAATTCTGAGGGCATCGATGAAATCGCAGCGCCAGTATTCGCATAGAAACGCCTCTTTCGGAGTTGCGTTTGCTCGGGTGTG
The DNA here is from genome assembly GCA_963277665.1 of Viscum album. NCBI lineage: Eukaryota > Viridiplantae > Streptophyta > Magnoliopsida > Santalales > Viscaceae > Viscum > Viscum album. The sequence continues at coordinate 1,395,872,642 of OY728121.1, read as the reverse complement.
GTTTTTAATTTTCAGGCTTAAAGTTAAGAAATAAAATAATTTTGCGATAACTTTATTTTATTTCACCTAAGACACTTGGAAGCCACTTGAAGCCACTTAAAGGTGGCTTGAACTGAGTTAAACTGGATAGGATGCTATCCAGAAATATCCTACCCCCTTGGTAGGATATTTGTGAGGTGGGGCCCGCACGAGCCCTGCCGTTTCTTTCCGCTAAGAAACGCACCCGCGAAAACCCGTCTTTATGAAAGTCAACTGACGCGTTTCTTAAAATCTTAACAGACCATTTAATTGGGCGGTTTATTTCGTGAATTAAATGGGCAGTTTCTTTCATCGAATTAATTCAAGGAATTAATTCAATCGTTTCTTAACCAGTTTTCAAATTCGTTGGCGTAATAATAAAATAAGGCCAACGCACGACCTCTGGTTATTTGCGCATTGAGAGGATTTGAGAGGACCCTTGTATCTTCTTCTCCCTTGCGAAGAATGCGAAGAACGAGAAGAACACGAAGAACGCGAAGAACACCGAACCCGGAAATCAACGACACTTCCATCCGAGACGTTCTTCCCTGCCCCGATCTCCGATCACCAACCGTTTGAGGTGAGTGATTTTGGGTTTCCTCTAAAGGTTATTTTTGGTTTTAAACGAAACACAGATTTAATATTTATAATTTAAATCTGTTGTTCTTGGCCCGTTGAGCTCGCCGACTCAACGCCGGATTCCGCGACGACGTGACGCCTTCCCGCGACGACGCGACGATCCCCCTCTTCCGCGACGAGCAATTCCGCGAAGAACACTCACGCGCGACGACCTACGAGGTAGGGGTTGTTGTGAGTTTATTCCTTTTCCCGTGATCGTTCTTTTTCTTTTTAAAAGTAACGAACCGAAAAAATAAGAACAATTTTATTCCATTAAAATTGTAGAATTCATATGTTGAATTTGTTTCTCCCGTTGTTTATATCTAACGCAGAGGGTGCGGGCCAAGCGAACACGGCCCGACGAACCTCCACCGTTCTTCATTTTGTGCGGATTTGACAGGCGACGACGGAACGTGCCGCAACGGATGTTTGACGATCCCGCAGTGAAGAACGAGTCCCGGGAGGAGTAATGGCGCAGACAGGAAGAAAATCGGGCCACCGGAGCGACTCCGGCGGCCTGCGGAAGCCGGCGGTGGCGCGGGTCACCGGCACGGCGGCGCCCGGCGCGCCGCCGGACGAGACCGCCGCGGCACCGGCTGCGGCGGCGGCACTCGTGGGACGCGGCTGAAGCCGCGTCCGGTGCCAGTAGACACCCCGCGGTTGTCCCATGGGTGTCCCGCGGGTGTCCAGCGGGTGTCCCGCGGGTGTCCCGCGGGTGTCCAGCGGGTGTCCCGCGGGTGTCCAGCGGGTGTCCCGCGGGTGTCCAGCGGGTGTCCCGCGGGTGTCCAGCGGGTGTCCCGCGGGTGTCCCGCGGGTGTCTCGCGGGTGGCCAGCGGGTGTCCCGCGGGTGTCACGCGGGGGCGGCGGCTCCTCCCGCGTCGGCCGCTCGGTCGCTCGGCCGAGCCAGACCGGTCCGACCGGGTCGGACCGGGTCGGGCCGGGTGGGACCGGGTCGGGCCGGGTCGGCCCGGGCCCGGACCCCCGTCTTCAGATGGTCTTCGTTCAAATGCTCGTAACTTGAGCTACGGGCCTCCAAACGACTCGCCGTCAGCGGAAACGCGATCCTTGGATCGAGACGGTTGTTTCGGTTTATCACACTGAAGGTTTCGTAACACTTTGAGTTCGTCCGGGTTGGTTCGTACACGAAACCAACCGGGCCCTCGGAGCGGAAATGCTCATATCTTGAGCTACGGGCGTCCGATTGACGTGCTGTCAGCCTTGTTGTTTTCCTCTATGTGAGACGGATCTTTTGTCTTACTACGCTCGAGGTTTGGACACAGGTGGAGTACGGTCGGGTTGGTTTTGCCTTAAAAACGAACCGGGCCCCTGGGGCGAAAAAGCGAATAACTCTCAGACCGGGCGTCCGATTGACGCGCCGTCTACGACGTTGAGTTCCTGTTGACGATACTGAACTTTTGGATACATAAACTTCGGACTTTGTGTCAGTTGATGTATCGGCCTCTCTGCTCGTGGAGCGGACCCTCCCGAACGAGCTTGCTGTGTGCGGGAACCCTAGAGCTGGCTGCGACTGCTTCTTCGACAGCGATGACCGTGCAGAGATCCTCAGTGGACTGCGGCGACGACGGTGCAGAGATCCTCAGTGGACTCCGACGACGACCGTGCAGAGATCCTCAGTGGACTGCGGCGACGACTGTGCAGAGATCCTCAGTGGACTGCGACGACTACTGCACTCAGCGATCCTACGTGGATCAGTGCTGCAGGTCCTGTGTGGGCCCTATCCTGTGTGGGTCCGATCTTTTGTGGGTCCGCGCTCAGCGGTTCTGTGTGAGCCAGCGCATACAGTTCCCGTGTGGGCCCGATCCTGTGTGGGTCATTGCGGGGGTTAGTTACCTATCGATCCTTCGTGGGTCCGATGACTTAGATGGATCAGTGATCGTCTTTATCGTCATCCGAAGAAGTATACCTGTGTGAGTTGAATCTTGTGTTACTCTCTTTTGTGGATTTTGTTGAGCTATCCTGTGTGGATTTACTGTTTACTCTCCTTTGTGGATTGTGTTGAGCTATCCTGTGTGGGTATACGTTTTGCTTTCCTGTGTGGACTGGGTTGTGCTTGGGCTCGGACGTTGGAGCCGAACGGGAATTGATGACTTAGGTATATGTATAGGCATATACCTAAGCCGTGTCAGATGTTACTTCGTGATTGTATCTTTCCTTTGTGGATTATCCATTGTGGATTTCGGGAGACCTTTGGGGGTCTCGGGGTCCCTACTGAGTAGCTTATACTCACCCCTGCACGGGCTATGCCCGCACTACGTGGTGTTGGTTGCAGACGACGGACAACGCTGATCGTGGTGGAGGCGTGCGGAGTAGGACGGTACCTGGAGGTGGGCCACTGGGCGGGACGTACTCGGAGCGGTCAGGTGGACCCGAGGTGCAGTGGAGGCTATCCGTACCCACCCTTCAGGTGGGACTTCCAGAGGACGGCTCGACGCTGCGACTTTTCCTTTCAGTTGCTGTTTTTCCTTTCAGTTGTAATTTACAGTTGGGCTTGTATTTCCGACCCCTTTTACTTTCAGCACAGCTTGTACCGTTTTTACTTAGTGTTTACTTTTCCGCTTGCTTACTCTGTGGTGCTTGTTTACTTTTCAAAGGCAATGGCTTCCCTTTTTGCTGGGATTTACGCCTTGGTGCTAGTCGCCAGCCCCTGGCCTATGGAAGGCGGGCTTGGGGTAGTCACGGCACAGGCCCCGAGGACGGGGTTTGACAAGAATAGTAAGAGTTTTTACCCAAATATTAAAAAAGAATTTTATATGTTTATGGAATTTATACCTGGAGAGAAAATGGATATCATACAGAAAATATTAATGGTGATGTTCTGGAGTTCTCTTCCAAGCATTGGGATTTTTTTTGAAAGTTCCAAAAAAGTGTGAGTATGAAGATTATCAGAGTTTCTATCCAATCAACTATGATCATTTTGAGTTTAAAAGTGTACTTGAGGAGCTGAATAGGATTGGTAATCCCATAATACCAGTTTATGTTGATCTAAATAGTAAATTTAGGATGTAATCAATTTTTATATAGCATTTGATCTATCCAAGAAAATTAGACTTTAGCATCCCATGTCATTAGGATATTTTCTTTTCTAGTTTTGATGAAAAATGGGATCCAAATTAATTTGAAAAGATATGTAATGAGGTATATAAATGAGTTATGTAATAATTATTAAAAGTTTAGTTCTATGCCTTATATAAATCTTATTTCAGCCTTGTTAGAGTCTAAAGTTTTAATACCTAATGGGAGGATAAAATCACATATTCAGATGGTTTATTCCTATCTCAAAGAATTTATAGGCATATGAGAGTTAATCAAAATTTCTAAAAGAAATAATGGGTGGCTGATTTAGGGAAATTTTTTAAGAAATTTTACCCTGTCAAATATCCTATTAGACCAAACATCTAGGTCTTCAACCTGATAAAGTGGTTTAGTATTTTGAATATGAAGTGGTTATTAGTGAGAAAGAAGTGGAAGTTCAAAGTGTTTTGAAATAAGAAAGAGAATAAGAAGAAGATAAAATGGCTGATCTTGATGAGGAAGATAGGGGAACCCATGAGGTTGATAGGAGACCCTCTCCTATTATTTATTTTGGACCTCCCCACTCTCCTTTACCCTTACAATCTTATGAGAAAGATATATAGTTTTAGGACATTGTTGATACTAAGGTATCTATTAGTGGTTATAATCCAGAATGGGATGGATTTGTTGACTCCGATGAAGAAGAAAATAGCTTAGAAGGATATCCTATGATAGTAAGTACTCCCTGATAGACTATACCAAAAGAACTTAATAAGGGGGATAATTCCCTAGGATATGATATTTTAGGCTTAGAATATCTAGAGTTTAATAAATATAATGATAATAGGGAAGTCCACCTGGAAAAGGTGGAACTTCCATCACTTTTTCTCAAAGGGTTTTAAAGGGATATCCAATTAATGAAATAGATTCTTAATAAATACTTGTAAAATTAACTTTGAGTTTGATAAAAATTCGAAGGATATTTTTGGTTTTACTCCCATCAAGTATAGTGAGGAAGCTAAGAAAGTCAGTGCTCATACAGAAGATGTTGAACTACTAAACATACTATTTATGAAGTGGATGTTAATGCTAGTCAGTATGACAGAGCTAGATCAGTGGAGGATTTATATGAGTTATATGGTAGGAATCTATCTTATGGTCCTATACTTCTATCCATTATACATATTATATTACAAAGGATGATTTTAACGAGTTAAAATTATATCTAATGGGTGTATTAAAATAATTATTTCTTAATTTTGGAAATTATTTTGAGCCAAATAGAGAAGAAGATATCAATTGGTTAGTAATATTGATTATTGAAAATAATTGACATATTTTTCACCTCAAGATGGATTCAATAAGAAATGATATTCAGGATTTAAAACCTTAGTTAGGTTCTCTATAAGTAGTTTTATTATATATGATGGTGTAGTTAGATCAAAAAAATCTATGTTCAGTTTTCCAAACTTCTATATATTCTTCTCTACCTCCTTCTACTCCTATCAAACCATATATTGATGAAAATAGAATAAGGTATTTCATTAGAGAATTTTTAAAGTTTGTGTTTTATGATTTTGAACAGAACATGGAAGTTGAGTTTTAATCTTTTCAAATACATGACGCTAAAAATTTGGAACTAGTCAGGAAGATTTAAAATTGTCTAAGAAATATAGAGAAACAATAAATAAGGCCATTGATTTCTACCTTATATGAATCTTCACCAAATATTATTTGAAGGGTATTTTCAGAACTCATACTTTAGATCTTAAGATTACACCTTTGACTCAAGATATTATGTCTCATGTTGAGAATCTAAAGATATTGACCACAGTGTTGGAATCCTTCATGGAAGATAGATAAGACTTTATTTAGTGTTTGGAACATGGATCTTAGGTAGTGAGTGATTTTACCAGGATGATGGAACCTTACCTTTACAATTATAATATAAATATGTTTTCCACTACTTCCATTTCTATGTCCCTAGCTCCATATATTACCTCTTATACGCTTAAACCTTTTGGATTTACTTCCAACCAATCATTTAATAACCTCATTTATATGTCCATTTATGTAGTAATTGGTGACCTTTATTTCACCTTTGACCTACAGACTACCTATTCTATCCCTTATCCTACTTCAAAAGGAAAGGATCTTATTCTTCCTTAAGATGTTTGGGATTTTATAGAATCTTATTTAGACTAGTATTCATGTTCGAGACTACTTTTACTCCTTTTTTTAATCTCTTTTGAAATATTAGTGAAAAAAATTTATTTATTATCATTTGTCTCTATATTTTATCTGTTTAGTTTTCCCTCTCATCTTCATTTTTATAATCCTAAAATGGGGAGTAATAAGAGTAATAATAGAGATACAAGTCCGTGAACACTCTTTTTATGAATAAAAATAATACAACATATTATTTTCTTGGTTAAATTGTTATATATGTTATTTATTTCATTACTCATATTTATCATGATTTGTGATCATCAAAAAAGGGAAAATTGTTGTCTTAAGACCATTAAATTCTTATTTTAATGATCCCAAATCATGTTTATAATGTTATTAATAAATTTCATGTTTTATGTTGTTAAATGTTTCTTCTGAAAAATGTGAAAGAATGGATAAGTCTAGAAATTACCTTACATACCTAACATTTGAAGATAATCTACTGATCGTGAAGGTCAAGTGATTTTTTGGTACTAACCACATGAAAAACTACATATCATACAATAATTATTTATATGTATATTACTGAATGTGTGTTAAAGTTCAAGTGACTACAAGTGTACTAAACCTAATTCATGAAGAAAAGAAGATACCACATGAACCAGTGAAGTGACCACATGTAGAAATATAGTTACCATGTGAAGGTAAGTAATTTTTTTCTAAGTGATGTACTGACTGCATGTGTTATTATAGTTCCTGAAATAAGGGAAGTACCAACCATGATAAGGAAATTACCTATGATGATAAGATAAGTAACTAATAATATAAGGAAAGTACCTAAAATGATAGGAAGAGTACTGAATGCATGTTAGTAAAGTACCTACCACATGGAGGAATGAAGTTTCCTTGCTTAGTTGACATGCCAACTGACCGTGCTTAGTAACCGTGAGGCAAAGTGACCATGCATAATTGAAGAAAAATTACCTTTCCTAAGTTAAGGATTGGAATATTTTCAAGTTTATAGTTACTACTTTTTAAATAATTAATTACAGAGTTAGTGAAATTAAGGCTATAATGAATTCTCCCAAACAACTACATTTTGAATGAAGTTATTTTTAAGAATAAGAACCAATTGTGAGAAAATGTGATGAGAGTTACACTTACATAGAACAATAGAGTAATATACACATGTATATATGATACACATAGAACTCATTTAGAACACTCTATGACACTATTTTCCTATACTTTAGTGAAAAACCTGGTTGAAGCTTTTCATGGTGAAAATTCAAAGGCAATTGAACAACTGAAGCTGATAAAATTGAGTTATAACTAATTATCACATCTATCATATATTTTTATTTCTATTTAATATTATTTCATGAGATATTTTATTTCACTCTATTTATCTATAAACATAGTCTCCTATACCAAACTAGAGAGTTATAAACACTCTTTTTAAAATATTTTCATTTTTTATCCCATGTATAACTATGGAAGAGGTTGTGTGTGACTTATAATATTTGATTCCATGAATAATTATGGAAGAAGATTTTATACTAGACTATCTGAGTATAATTATTTTTAAAACCCAATCCAGGTTGTGGATAAGTTTATTTTATAATAAAATTCTTGGTAGAATGTGACTGCCAGACAGAGGGGATTTGGTCTTGGATTATGATTGAACACCTTTTTATTTCCACTGTGTGATTGAATTATTTTATTTCATTTTTTTAAAAACCATACTAGTTTATATTTTCTAAATTATTTAACAAAAAAATACTCTAATACTTAACTTTAATTTGTGTTTTATATATAGTATTTTATTTAAGTAAATTAGTTTAAAAAGTTAAAGTATTTTATAAATTATTTTAACTAAGCTATGATTGAGATTTTGAGAAGATTTTATAAATATTAAATTATATAATTCTAATTTTTTGTATTTTAAAAACCATGGGATTTATTTTTAAATTTATTTTAATATAAAATTTCATAGGAAATTCAATTCACCCTCCTCTCGATTTGTCCACTAGGACCAACAAGGTTAATACTCTTCATGGAATAAATACTAGAAGTATGACCATGAGAGAATTACCTCATCGCACATTTGGGTTGTTAGACTACACCAACTCCCTACTACTCCATGAAAATGAATGGCTTGAAGCACAATTATCTGGTCATTTGATGTCTGAAAAATCCTGGAAACATTGATTACCGAATCAATTCAGTCCTATGATACACAAGGGTCTAGATCACAATGAAACATTAGTGGTATCTATTTATATAACTCATGTAATGTGCTAAGCCTATGAAAATAATCACCCTTCCCTATTGGAACTATCTACTACTCATCAGGTGGAATTGATTTATGGCTGCATGGAGGAAACACCTCATGAGAGGGTTAATGAATTAAGGACTCATTACTCAACAAATCATCATCAATATCCTATACCAGTATCCTAGATAGATTTCTTTGTGGAGGAATCCTAAAAGTTATCAAGACGTACCCCAGTTAGATAAGCATATATAGGGAGATAACATAAGAAGTGCATGAAAGTTAAAGGAATGAATCCTATATGATTTATGTATAATTTTTTTCCTACAACTTATGTCTTGATGTGATGATTCAATAATTAGGTAGTTAGAGTCATGATGAATAGATATGTTGCCCACCTCACCAACACTGAGTTCCCTAGAATGAAACCTACACTCAAAAATTTTTGAAACTGTTTATACAAGTGTTGAAACCAAACCTCATAGATATATTGTCTCCAAACCCCGATCTTAATATGAACCTCTCTGATAGCACTCTTTCATGACCCGACCCACTGGGGATCTCATAGCTGGTGGAAAGTCAAATGTGACACCCTAATCCTATCTATAATAGAATAGGGGATAAAAACAAGTACTAATAAGGAATAAACTAAAATTGGAGGTCTTAGCCTAATTTACATGTATGCACACACACAACTATCTCCATGAAAAATTGTAGAGGAATAATAAAATACTAAAACATCTAGAGTATAACCATGAAAGAAATAAACACTTGGAAATATATCAGAATATGAAAATATAAAACCAAATCATAAAAGGAAAAAAATACATTCTCAACTAGAAATTGAGTCCCAACCTAATGATGACTAGAAAGAAGGAAAAATGAAGAGATCCCATCTTCTGATCTCCAAGTATGACCACTAAACATGGTCAATGTACCCATGTATTGCTATGATCCACCGAAATCACCACTAGTCAACCTATCATATGCATAAGACATGACACATGTGGGTGAATACCATGTAGGGGTGAGTATATAAACACCAAGTAGGACACCCATAAAACTAATAAAGGAGTAATAGAAAGATACAACAGTTATCTTAACCCATAAATAAGAGGTACACGAAACTCAATACACATATATGCTCATAAATAAACCCAAGAGAGATACAAAGGGTATCTCTATCTCCATATCCCAGATGAGAATTATGATTCAGCATATAGCTCTAAAATATTATCCCCAATTCCCATCACCATGTACAACCTCACAATAATCTATGTGGAGGGGACCACTCCTCACAACTGTTCTCTATAGACAAGAGATTTAGTAACCCCCATGGAGGACCTACTTTACATTGGAGCTTGAAGGCGGGGGAGTACCGATGTATAGATAGAGTACCCATACCCTATTTTATTATGGGGGAGTACCGAATATACCAGTGTCAAGAGTATGGGGGACCCATTCCCTAGTGGGATTAAGGATTTCCCAACCCCGACATCTCTCTAATAATCCAACCTGATCACTAACACTGGAAAAGTTTCACCCAAAGAAGAGTCATTCTTGTATAACCTCACACCATGTATCTAATTCCAAATCAAATTACACCATCATGTTATATATGGAATTCCACCTAGGATAGGCTAACCGCATTCCAAAATCTGTTTCTCAAAGAAGGAGATAAAAAGGTAAATATTCCTTGGAGAAATACACGACATGTATGTGGGGTCACACGATGTGTGATGATGACTCATCACCTTGGTGTGTTCTCCATTGGATATGACTTATGAATCCAGGTCATATCACATGGAATGTATACATGGGAACATGATGTGTAATTCCACCCAGGGTCTTGTGCGTGTACACCCGACACATGGCTCGACTATCTATGTAAATCCCTACGATGTGTCCTTGAGGTGACATGGTGCATCAGACCACAAAAATCCCTTGAGAATGTGAATATAGAACACAAATTATCCATTTATGTACTATCACATGGTGTGTGGTATTGGATACACAATCTATGATCCTTAACTTATCCAAAACCCTATCCTCCATGGGGATCTGAAAAATATGATATGTGTTCTTCCCAACTACATTATGTGTAGTCTAGTTTTTTATAGGTACTGAAGTCTGGACCTCACGAGAAATCTAGATATACAATTTTCTCCACCTTCCACACTTGTTTTGCAACTTAAATATTCATAAATCAAAGGAAGAATCTCCCTTCGTTGATTCCTAGACTTCAGTGACTGGAAATTAGAAATCTGATCACCTGTATAGTAATCCTGTAGAGGCCCAATGATTGACGTACATGGACATTACATAACTTTTTCAGAATACTTAATACATAACAAAAACCAACACTCAAGTATCATAATAGTTTAGTGTCTTTGGAAACCCGGAACAAAATATTCTAATCATTGTGAAAGATCTTCAACATATCTAATAAAGATCTTCCCCTTTGGTTTTCATACCTAAAACGTTTCTTTATATCCTGAGGAAAATAAAACATATAAAGGGTGAGCTCAAATTCTCATTAAGGGTAATCATGGAGAGAATAAAACAAACCATATACATTTGAACTTAAAAACACGAACATAATTTTTAAACATCAAAATCTTGAGCAATGACATAAAACATAGTAGTACATAAGGCATAGATACATCAACCATGATAAAATAGAATGGTAATAAAACATGTAATTGTGGCAACCATTAAGCACATGAAATGATTTCTATAGTAGCCAAGGAATTTCTTCCAAGACCATCTTAGTGGACAAAGTCCCTTTCTGAATCGAGTTCACTCCTCATTTTAGTCCTGTAACACTGAACCAGATTAACTTACCATTCCAGCCACGTCTATATCATGAGATATAAATCTTTACCCAATGAATTGGAGGGATATATAGGTCCCACACATCTCATAATGAAATCATTCTTACCTTTTCCACAACATAAACATAAATCATTCATCATAACCCAAAGAATCAAATGGGTTTTATAAACATCATCCCATCATAACATAACCCATATAAAACAAATGGATATCATTTCATCATAAGAGAAGTGAAACAACGTAAATCATAGAGACATTATACATGAAACATACATATATGAAATAATTTCATCTTACATGGAAAATGGTTCTGATAAAACACTTGAAATGAATTCTTGAGGAAAATATCCTTTCTTCTTCAAAATCATTTTCTTTTCACAATATGCCATGAAATTTTAAAAGAAAAGAATTTTGTTGAAAATAGTCATGAAATCTTGTAGAGTAAGCTTCATGAAAATAAGTCGTTATGAAACCGTAAAAATCCATTGACTCTGTATAATTTAAAAAAACATTCTTCTCATACTTTTTCTAGAAAAGTCAAAAAGTACCTCATATGGTAAACAAAAGAAAGATTCATTCCATACGATGCAGTAAAAGTAAAAAAGGGTAAAAATGACTTTAAACATACATGGAAGAAAATTAAACATTTTATGAAAACATTTTGAGAACATATGGACATGGATAATAAACATAACCCCAGTAAATACTTACGAATAAACAATCTCGGATAAGAATGATATTGGAATAATTAACCCTTACCATAGGTTCGATATGCTTCGTACGTATCTGAACCTCCTATATAATGATTTAAATAATGTCATTGACTTATTACAGAATCATATTCATTGTTATGATATCATATATGGTTCACTTATGACTTTATATTACCCGTTCTTTTGTAAATTCCATGTTAAAGCAGCGTTTTGGGTAAAATCGTTTTATTTATCGTATGTGTTTGGAATGGTTGTTAATGATATTATTATTACTTATATCATTATTTAATTACTTCTAGAATGTAAATAATGATTTATATATCATATATATTTAGTATATATATATATAATAGATAGATAAATGAAATGAAATACACCGTTCATGGAGACGGTAGGCCGTACGTACGCATGAACACTGTTTTCTTTTCCTTATTGACTTGAATGGAAGCATGTAGATGAAATATATATATATATATATACACATACATAAATACAGTAGATTTATCATGTCATATATTTCATTATTATTCATTATATATACGTTATAATCATTCTTGAGTGGTCAACATGGAGAATGAATCTCATCACGTCGTGGAGACAGTAATCCGTACGTACGCACAAGCGATGATATCGTTCCCATAATTATTGAATTGAATTAGAGTGGATGATATAATATCTCAGAATCAGTATTATGTTATAATAACTATATATAGTTATTCTTTACACCATTATACCCATCCAATTAAGGTGGTGGTGGAAAAATAGATTACACCACGGCGTGGAGACGATATTCCATACGTACGCACGAGCGGTGATTTCATTTTTTGTAGGATGGATAGAAGGTGTAATAGGGTTGTTTAATATTTATAATAAAATATAAGTATATAATTAATACTGATGTTATTAATTTATAATGAAACAACTAAATAATAGGAAGTAGAAGAAGAAAGAAACTTGAAAGAGTCGGCAGAAGAGATTACCTCTTCCTTGATGCACCTCCTTTAAACTTCTTCTTAGGGAACTAGAGTTGGTAATTTGAGAAGACCAGAACCTATATGATATAACTAGAGAGGTTTAGAAGAGTAATTATCAGGGGTTGGCCAAGCTTCAAGGCTCAAAAGTGTGTGAATAGAAGAGGTAAGGTGTGCCCTTTTTATAAAGGAGGAGAGGGGCACCTTTGTAAAAACTTAAAATATTATTTTATAATAAAGTCACATTCATTTTATAATAGATCCAAATTGATTTATTTCGAAGCTAAAGTGGGTATGAGTCTAAATACTCTCAACCAATAGTTTTTAGACAAGTTTAGGTTACTATTTTTACCTTATCATTTAGATTTAACTCTATGTTAAATAATTTAACTTTTACCATGTCTTCTTGTTATAAACTTACTATAACATGCCAAAAAAAACCCAAGTGGTTAATTATTAATATATATATCCTTATATAAGTCATTTTTCCAATCCTTAGATTTTTAGGAATACAATTACAATTAATAATATAATATTTGTTTTAAAAACTATTTTATGTCAATTTTGACACTATTTGGTAATTGATTTTTGTGAAAATCATAACAACATTATTAGTTCGAAAAATGTTAATTTAATCAACACTAACATGTAATATTAACCTAGAAAATTATTGGAATTCATAAAAAGTCTCAAATTACATTTATTTATGTATTTATAACATCAATTATGTTAATATTTCATTAATAAGGTAATTACTGTATCATCATTGTGTCATAAATAAATTAAATTATTTAATGTCTAGAAATTATAAATAAAATACCATTATGTAGGAAATCTTTTTTTATTTCTAATGAATATTTATAGTCGAATTTATCTTATGTATAACCCTATATTAAAAATTATTTAGTTATTAAAATTTGATTTTAATTATTTTAACCCTTCTTTAAATAAATTAATAATAAATGTCCTAATCTAATCCATGTGGACATAAATGGTCATATTTTATTCCTAATGCTGTTTTTGGTCGAATTAAACTTATCCAATAAAATTAGGACATGTGTTAGGTTAATAATAATATCATTTTTACCCTTAATTACCCTATTTACTTTTAACCGTGGTAAATAAAAGTAAAAAGTTACTATTCAACAAAATTTTTTTTATCTTATTGAACCAAATTTTACTCTTTTATATTAACCGTGTCTCTCGAATTTTCGAAATTCCACTCACAGAAGCGGTAAAATTAAGTTTTATTTAAATTTTCAAATTCTCTTAGGAGGTGGGTAAAAGACGGTGAAAAGTTCAATAAAATTTTTATATATCTAAAATTATTATAAAATGACTCCAATGAATTACATTGAACTTATATAGGTATTATATATAAATTTTGACCTAAAATAAAATTAAATAAAATAAGTAATTATTTAAATAAAAAATTCTGTTTTAAACTATAACTCGGTGTTTTTCACTATTCATCAAAAATTGAAAGTTTTCAGAAAAACACCAAAAAATTCACCCTAGGCTAATTTCGATATTCCTAATCCAAAAATGAAGTCCATTTGAAAGAAAAAATTTATAAAATTTCAAAACGTGGGTGTTACTATTCATAACGGCTAGTTTATATAACATATTGTTGTTTAGTGAAACCTGGTATTGCGTACAACACACGCTATCGAGGAAGGTCGCGATTGCGTATAATGCAAGATAAGTCAGGTTTGCGTGTATTACAAGATTCTTTTGTTGTTTTGTATAATAGAATCCAACCATATTTCAATTATACATTGAATATATATATATATATATATATATATATACACTCAATATTGGGTCGAATAACTTTCATCAAACGAAATTGAAATTTTGTGTAACACGATCCAAGAGTAGTGTTGCGTATAATGCAACCTAATATGGTGTTGTGTATAGGATATGATAATATTATTATATCATACACCACAAGACATCAAATAAATTAAAAAGAATAATTCTCATAAAATCTCGGGGTGTTACATTCTACCCCCCTTAAAATGAATTTCGCCCTCAAAATTCGTCAGGGTTGTAAATGGTTTACTACTTGAAAGTTTCTTTCATAGAAACCCACATTGTAAAAAGGAACACTAAAACTCAATTTTAAAAAGTGAAGTATGAAACATAACGATTACCCAAATTAACTCATCACTGGGTTTCCACATAGGAGAACATAGGTGAAAATATGGATATGGAAGAGAAATCTGACCATCAAGTTCTGATGGAGAGTGGTAGATGACATGGATATGAAAAAGCCAATAATCACAAAGCCATAAATTTGTGATGATTTTAGGTACCATCTGATTCATCAGATATAAGGACACTAAAAAAACATTTTTTTGTTTTCAAGATCATTTCACTAAATTTGAAGAATTATTGAATTAAAAGAAATATTTACTTGATTTTGGTACAATCTTACTGTTTTTTGTGCCTTGAACAATTTCCACTTAATCTCTTAAAGAAATAAAGTTGAATTTGTCTTCCGTGAAGTGTTAGTAGATCATGCGATAGAATGATAGGTCATTCCATCTGTCACAAACAAAAGGATAGAAAAAGTTATTAAATATACATAAGTCCATCTATAGTGATATTGGACTTATACTTCATATATCATACCGTTTAATATAATAAAACTAGTTTCTACTAACCAGAGACTTTCTGTAGGCCATTGGTAGGTGATAAAGGCTTATCGAACTTCGGTTGTGGGTTCGATTCCCATAGCCTTGTCCGACATGATGGGTTGTCGCCCATCCTGCAGGTTGTCCTTTTTCTAAAACTACATTATTATAACATTCCATAAATAATATCGAAAAAAGTTATAGCCTTAAAAAATACTAAATTATGTCCAACATAATCCATTCCAATCTTTAGGCTTATCCAAAATACTTCTGTTTAAGCTCATAGTATAAAGAAAACAATTACTAGAAATGTCATCTATCGAGCATGTGAATACCATCATTTATCCCCCATATATCATAAGATATATCTTGTTGATCTCATTCCAAACATGTGAATACCTTAATCATGTATTCTCTTGAAACATAAATTATTATAGAACCATAGTGAAAACATGAATGCTGTCAAAAGTTAACTCTTTACACATACCAAAATCCCAAAAATTCTATATACTCAAACTATGACATCACTTTGTCCTTATATCATTCATGAGCTCATTAATAATATCAAACATTTCATTATCTCTTTATCCCTTATTTATTCACATATTAGCTGCTTTCCAAAAATATCTGAATAACCTTTCATGGTTACAGTTACCATTCAACATATACTTTCAAAAAAAATAAGGAAAAAAAATAGTGTAACAATCCTTAGATGTCTCATTATTCCATAGTACCATGAGATTACTTATAAAACATTACTCTTGATAAACATGTAATCATTCCACTACCTTCATAAACCATTGACCGATCTTGAACAATTATTTCATCTCATATATCATTTTTAGTCTCTTCATCATCATCAACATAAATACTACCCATACGACCATGCTGATTCTATTCATGAGACTTTCCCTTAGGAAATTGGTTTGCATAATGCCCATACATTCCACATTTAAAACATTTAATCATTGTTGACGTTGTAGCAATACCATTATCCTTGTCCATGGTGTTAACTGAACCTTTTCCTTTGCACTTACTAGATTTGTGTCCTTCCTTTCCACACCCAAAGCATCGAATAGTTCCTTTGAAACATTCTCCTTGATGCCTCTTCCCACATGATTTACATGAGGGAATTTGAACTTTCTTTCCTATATGATCATCATGAAACTCCATATTTCTCTTATTAGATGAGTTGGGATAATTACCAAAGTTGAGATTATTGATCATATTGTGAGATTGCTGATTAGGCATAATAATGATGTTTTGACTTCCAAATCCAGTTTCATTTAGTTTCTCATGAAGAATATCATCCCATTGTCCATCATATCCTCCATTATCGTGAATCTTCCTGTTTCCGACCATTTTCTAAAACCCAAAAATAACAGTATGAGAGGCAAGAATAATGCTAGGAAAAAAACACAATAAAGGGGGAGTACCTTCAATATATAACATCTTAGGTTTAATTCTAATATTGTTACCATAATTCTAGGACTATAACCTATATGTATACTTAATCTTAGGGACATCCCTAGACATACATTATAAATATTTCTAGGGATCTCACTAAAGTTATCACATCCTAGTTTCCAATGGTTGACTAAAACTTTCCTCTGATACCAACTGTAGAGGCCCAAAGCTTAACGTACATTGAAATTACATTACTTTTTCGGAATACTTAATACGTAACAAAAACCAACACACAAGGATCGTAATAGTTTAGTGTCTTTAGAAACTCGGAACAAAATATTATAATCATTGTGAAAGATCTTCAGCATCTCTAATAAAGATCTTACCCTTTGGTTTTCATACCTAAAACTTTTCTTTATATCCTGGGGAAAAGAAAACATATAAAGGGTGAGCTCAAATGCTCAGTAAGGGTAAGCATGGAGAGAATAAAACAAACCATATACATTTGAACTTAAAAACATGAACATAATGTTTAAACATCAAAATCTTGAGCAATGACATAAAACATAGAAGTACATAAGGCATAGATAAATAAATCATGATAAAATAGCATGGTAATAAAAAATGTAATTGTATCAACCATTAAGCACATGATATGATTTATATAGTATCCAAGGCAATGCGACCAAGACCATCTTAGTGGACAAATTCCCATTCTGAATCGAGTTCACTCCTCGTTTCAGTCCTATAACACTGAACTGGATTAAATTATCATTCCATACATGTCTATCTCATGAGATATAAATCCATACCCAATGCATTGGAGGGAGATATAGGTCCCACCCATCTCATAATTAAATCATTCTTACTTGTGCCACAACATAAACATAAATCATTCATCATAACCCAAAGAATCAAATGGGTTTCATAAACATCATCCCATCATAACATAATCCATATAAAACAAATAGATATCATTTCATCATAAGATAAGTGAAACCATGTAAATAATAGAGACATTATACTTGAAACATACACATATGAAATAATTTCATCTTAGATGGAAAATGGTTTTGATAAAACACTTGAAATGGATTCTTGAGGAAAATATTCTTTCTTCTTCAAAATCGCTTTCTTTTCACAATATGCCATGCAATTTTAAAAGAAAAGAATTTTGTTGAAAATAGTCATGAAATCTTGTAGAGTAAGATTCATGAAAATAAGGTGTTATGAAACCATAAAAATCCATTCATGTCGTATTAGTTAAAAAACATTCTTCTCGTACTTTTGCCGGAAAAGTCAAAAAGTACCTCGTATGGTTAACAAAAGAAAGATTCCATCCATATGATGTGGTAAAAGTAAAAAAGGGTAAAAATGACTTTAAAAATACATGGAAGAAAAGTAAAAATTTTATGAAAACATTTTGAGAACATATGGACATGGATAATAAACATAACCCCAGTAAATACTTACGAATAAACAATCTCAGATAAGAATGAGATTGGAATAATTATCCCTTACCTTAGGTCCGATATGCTTCGTACGTATCCGAAACTCCTATATAATGATTTAAATAATGTCATTGACTTATTACAGAATCATATTCATTATTATGATATCATATATGGTTCACTTATCACTTTATATTACCCGCTCTTTTGTAAATTCCATGTTAAAGAAGCGTTTTGGGTAAAATCGTTTTATTTATCGTACGTGTTTGGATTTGTTGTTAATGATATTATTATTACTTATATCATTATTTAATTACTTCCAGAATGTAAATCATGATTTATATATCATATATATTTAGTATATATATATAATAGATAGATAAATGAAATGAAATACACCGTTCATGGAGACGATAGGCCGTACGTACGCATGAACGCTGTTTTCTTTTCCTTATTGACTTGAATGTAAGTATGTAGATGACACACACACACATATATATGTATATATATATACACAAACACACATACATAAATCTAGTAGCTTTATCATGTCATATATTTCGTTATTATTTATTATATATACTTTATAATCATTCTTGAGTGGTTAACATGGAGAATGAATCTCATCGTGTCGTGGAGACGGTAATCCGTACGTACGCACGAGCGATGATATCGTTCCCATAATTATTGAATTGAATTGAAGTGTATGATATAATATCTCAGAATCAGTATGATGTTATAATAACTATATATAGTTATTCTTTACACCATTATACCCATCCAAGTAAGGTGGTGGTGGAAAAACAGATTACACCACAACGTGGAGATGGTATTCTGTACGTACGCACGCGCAGTGATTTTGTTTTCCATAGGGTGGATAGAAGTTGAAATAGGGTTGTTTCATATTTATAATAACATATCAGTATATAATTAATACTAATGTTATTAATTTATAATGAAACAACTAAATAAGAGGAAGTAGAAGAAGAAAGAAACTTGAAAGAGTCGGTAGAAGAGATTACCTCTTCCTCGACGCACCTCCTTTAAACATATTCTTAGGGCACTAGAGTTGGTCTTTTGAGAAGACCAGAACCTCTATGATATAACTAGAGAGGTTGAGAAGAGTAATTGGGAGGGTTTTTCCGAGCTTCAAGGCTCAAAAGGGTGTGAATAGAAGAGGGAAGGGGTGCCCTTTTTATAAGGGAGGAGAGGGGCACCTTTGGAAAAACTTAAAATATTATTTTATAATAAAGTCATATTCGGTTTATAATATATCCAAATTGATTTATTTAGAAGCTAAAGTAGGAATGGGTTGAAATACTCTCAACCAATAGGTTTTAGGCTAGTTTAGGGTACTATTTTAACCTTATCATTTAGATTTAACTCTAAGTTAAATAATTTAACTTTTACTGTGTCTTCTTGTTATAAACTTACTATAACAAGCCAAACGAACCCCAAGTGGTTCATTATTAATACATATATCCTTATATAAGTCATTTGGACGAAACTTATATTTTTAGGAATATAATAACAATTAATAATATAATATTTGTTTTAAAAACTATTTTATGTCAATTTTGAAACTATTTGGTAATTGATTTTCTTGAAAATCATAACAACATTATTAGTTCTAAAAAAGTTAATTTAATCAATAATAACATGTCATATTAACCTAGAAAATTAGTTTAATTCATAAAAAGTCTCAAATTACATTTATTTGTGTATTTATAAAATCAATTATGTTAATATTTCATTAATATGGTAATTACTGCATCATCATTGTGCCATAAATAAATTAAATTATTTAATGTATAAAAATTATAAATAAAATACCATTATGTAGGAAATATTTTTATATTTATAATGAATATTTATAGTTGAAATTATCTTATATGTAACCCTATATTAAAAATGATTTAGTTATTAAACTTTGATTTTAACTATTTTAACCATTCTTTAAATAAATTAATAATAAATGTCCTAATCTAATCCAAGTGGACCTAAATGGTCATATTTTATTAATAATGTTGTTTTTGGTAGAATTAAACTTATCCAATAGAATTAGGACATGTGTTAGGTTAATAATAATAATATCATCTTTACCCTTAATTACCCTATTTACTTTTAACCGTGGTAAATAAAAGTAAAAAGTTACTATTCACCAAAAATTATTTTTATCTTATTGAACCAAATTTTACTCCTTGATATTAACCGTGTCTCTCGAATTTTCAAAATTCCACTCACATAAGTGGTAAAATTAATTTTTATGTAAATTTTCAAATTCTCCTAGGAGGTGGGTAAAAGACGATGAAAAGTTCAATAAAATTTTTATATATCTAAAATTATTTTAAAATGACTCCAATGAATTACATTGAAATTATATAGGTATTATATATTAATTTTTACCTAAAATAAATTTAAATAAAATAAATAATTATTTAAATAAAAAATTCAGTTTTAAACTATAACTCGGTGTTTTTCACTATTCATCAAAAATTGAAAGTTTTCAGAAAAATACCAAAAAATTCACCCTAGGCTAATTTCGATATTCCAAATCGAAAAATGAAGTCCATTTTGAAAGAAAAATTTATAAAATTTCAAAACATGTGTATTACTATTCATAACGGCAAGTTTATATAACATATCGTTGTTTAGTGAAACCCGATATAGCGTACAACACACGCTATCGAGAAAGGTTGCGATTGCGTATAATGCAAGCTAAGTCAGGGTTGCATGTAGTGCAATATTCCTTTGTTTTTTTGTATAATAGAATCCAACCATATTTCATTTATACATTGAATATATATATATATATATATAAACTCAATGTTGGGTCGAATAACATCTATCAAACGAAATTGAAATTTTGTGTAACAAGATCCAAGAGTAGTGTTGCATATACTACAAGCTAATACGATGTTGTGTATAGCGTACGATAATATTAGTGTAGCATACACCACAAGACATCAAATAAATTAAAAAGAATACTTCTCATAAAATCTCGGGGTGTTACAAATCCATTATGTGTTCTCTATAATTCGGAGTCCCAAAACCCCATATCCATCACAATAAATACAAAAAACACCAATATATATATCATAAACACATCCACCATGTATCTGGTGGTTCAATCATGCTCGAATATGACCCGACATGGTCAAATAGTTGACCATATGGCCCAATGATGAAGAACATGATGAAAGGTGTGGAAAAGACACATGAATGAATATGATGAGAATCATTGGACAATAAGATCCTAACTAATAATCATAAACTGTGGAACCATGGGAGGAATCAATAAATAATAAATATAAACTAGGTTCAAAACTCAATTTAAATCTTGGATCATGTAAAGAACGAGTAATCATAGATCAATCAAAGAATATAATGAACATCCATGCTTATCAATTAACTAAAAAGAAAGAAACCACAAATAATGATCACTACCACAGGATTGGATATTTTTTTTGAAGAACATGTTTGTTAGTTATAAATACAATGGAATTGCTTCATTTATTATCCATCCCATGAATGTCCACAATCGTTAGTTATCAATTCACATTCCCAAGTATCCAACGATCTCCTCCTCATCCTCTATAATCTTCTAGGTTTATACATATTTACATATAGAATTTCCATAAAAGGTCATTAATAGATAAGAGGTATAGGTCTTAGAATTTAAAATAAATAAATAAATAAATAATTTATTTTACTTAATGCACCTCCAATATTGATCTTCTGTGAAATTTACTACATTGACTAGACTTACATTGAACCGAGGGAAAACCTCGCATTCCTGAGTCAACTTTGGTATTAGATTTCTCATTTGAGTTCCAAAACAATGGGAAAACTATTTATACTAAAAATATTTGTGTGTGTAATTGAAATATATTATTATTTTTAATATATTAATTATGGGCTCCTGCAACACCCAAACACCACACAAACTCTATGGAAAAATCTAGAGACATAAATAGAATAATCAAAGGACTAATCCTAGAAAATCTAAGTCATTATAGTGTCAAACTAGGCAGGAAGTAAGGGAACAGTCACCATTCTTTAGAATGATGATTGAGATATACTCAACTAATTATTTTTGGGGTTGTTAACCCTAGATATATTTGTTCCAAAATCACATCCACTTATAGTATCCATACAATGATTCATTGCAAAAAAAACCCATATAATCTTTACCTTACCAAAACTATAGGATGTTATCTTGTACTTAGAATTATCCCTAGGGTTATCACAAAAGTTTCCTAAACCTAATCTGAAAATATTAACGAAACCTATCCTCTAATACCAAACATAGAGACCCAAGATTTTAATACATAAATATTATATCTTTTCAAAATAATATTCAATACATTTCACAAATCCATACCTAAAGTCTGTAAAGGTTCAATATATTTTGATACTAGATATAAAATCTTATCATTTTATGAAATTTCTTCAACATCTCCCATAAATATCATCCCACATAGTACTCTTAATAGAAATTCCATACTTAAAATTTTATTCATAACCTGGGGAAAAGAAACATAAGATAGAGTGAGCTCAGATGCTTAATAAGGGTAAACATGAGATATATCAATCGATGATCATATAAAATAATAAGAAAACACTAAAGGTATTTAATCATGAACATAACTTATAAAGTTAATATCCAATCTATCTTGAATCATAAACATGATTCATGGCATAAAAATTTATCTTTCCAAATACACGAATCATAAGAGTAAAAAATCATCACAAATCAATCATGAAACATAAGTTCATTCCCTAAAAGTGTGCACCAAAATAAATATAGAAACCATTTCATATTTCATGGTTAACTATCAAGACCATAAAATTATAATAGATCAAGAATAAAAACATGTTTCCCATATCATAACAGATCATGAATCATCACCTGTTTCCCATATAAAGTACAACCACATATTTCCCATATTGAATCAAGTACATTAACGTTTTTTCCATAGTGGATCAAGAACATCAACTTGTTTCCTATAGTGGATCAAGAACATCAAATTGTTTCCCATAGTTATCTCATATGATATAAAACTTTAACCAATGAATTAGAGGGATATATAATTATAGGTCTACCCATAATCTATTAAAAACCATATATATGTGTCCAATAAGGTAAAAAACATTAATTATATCATCATATTATAACCCATGGAAAGAAAATGGGTTTTATAAACACTTCAAAATTTCATCATAGCAAAACCCTTAGAAAATAACTTGATTTTTTAAACATCACATCCTCATAATAATAAACTATTGAGAGAAATAATAAGGATGGTATCATTGGACCATACCCATAGTAAATCATAATTATCATCAATGTATGTTATCATAGATGAAAATTCCTTTAAAAGAATCAATATATTTTTAATGATAAAATACCCTTTTCACTTTTAAATCACTTGTTTAAAATCTAAAAATTTCCCAAATATTAAAGAAAAAAAATTTCTTTCAAAATAAACTTGGAATATTGTAAATGAAGCTTCATATAAATGATCATTAATGATGGTGGGAAATTCTATTCATGTTGTATAGGTTAAAATAAAACATTTCATTAACACCATTGTAAAAAGTAAAAAAGTACATCATTTCAAAAACGGCAAGAAAATTTATTTTAAACTATTTTGTAAAAAATTAATCATGGGTAAAAATTATTTTAAAAAATCATAATATAATATTAAAAAAATTATTAAAAACATTTTTAGAAAGCATGGATATGGAATAAAATGGTTTTTTGATCAAAGAGAGAAATAAAATAGGTTTTCCTTAAAAATATTATTTAAATCTATTGAGTAATTAAAGCGAATAAAATGAAAAGAAAACATGTTTTACTCATAAATAAACAGTGTAGAATAAAAATTAAATTGATTTATTATATAAGGATCATATAATTCCCTCAATGGAAATTCAAGTATAAACAATCCCAATTAAAAATATGTTTGGAACATAAATCCCACACCTCAAGTATCTTCTTGCCTTATACACGTGTGAATATCATATATAATAAATATTGATTTATTATACATGAATTATAGAAATATATTCATATATACCATACCATTTATGATTTACTTATGTTATCTTATCACCCATTTATTAACAATTTGTTATTAAAATCAGTATTCTAGGTGACAATTGCTTCAATTTTTATGCATGTTTCAGTTCGGGGGTCCCAATCCTTGTAATTTAATCATGGTTCCATCATCTCCATAATTTTAATAACGATATAACTATAATATATATATATATATTTAGAGTCATCTATAAAAGGTATATATAGAGAAATGAACTACATCGTTCATGGAGACGGTATGTCGTACGTACACATGAACACTGTTTTAAATCTTCGAAAAATGGAAAAAAGAAAGTTAAATAATAATTAACCTTTAAATAATAATTATTATATCGTATATATCATAAATATTCCTGAAATTTATCATTATTACCATACATGTAAATTGGAAGTGAAAAATTAATCACATTTCTTCATAGTGGTGGTAGTCCACACCAACACTTGGGTGACATTATCGTTTCCAACAAATAAAAGGTAAAAAGATAGATATGATATTATAATTTAAAAAGAATAATTATTTCATAAATATAATATATAATCATTAATTCCATAATAATAACTATCCATGAAATATGGTGATGATAAATGAATTGTATCACTATGTAGAGATGGTAAGCCATACGTACACACAAGCGATACTTTCACTTCCCATTTGATGGAAAAGAGGGTGAATAAAGATGGTTTTATAATAATAATAAAATTTAAGTATATTATGGATAAAGAATTTATTATTTTATTAATAATATGATTAATTTAGTGGAATTATAAGAAGAAACAAATTGAAAGTGGCCGGTTAAGATGATTACCTCTTCTTTGGTTAGCCTACTTTATATCCCTTATTAAGGACACCTAGAATGATCTTTTAAGAAGATAAAAAACTCTAATTAATGTATAGGGAATTATATAAGATAATTTGGTATGGTCTGGTTGAGCTATAAGTATCAATATGATGTAAATAAGAGATAGGAGAGGAGACCTTTTATAAGCGAGGGGAGGGGTGCTCTTGGAATTTAATAAAAGATTAAAATATAATAGTCATTTTCAAGAAAAATGATTCCAAATGGAAATAGATGAAATATAAGGTATTATATGATTTTAATTTCAAAAAATAATAAAATTTTTATAGGTTTATGTGGTATTTTAAGCCTTATATTTTGGTTTAACCCCTTAGTTAACCTATTTTAACCATAACCATGGTAATGATTTTTTTTACTCTTGAAGGGTTATAATTTTTCTTATTATGTGATTTTTTTTTCATAAATCGACAAGGTAAGAGATTTTATAACATATATGATCTAAATTGTTTTATTTTTTGATTTTATGGTTTTTAAATAATTTATTAAAATATTATTTTCATAAAATATCATTAATGTCATTTTTGACACTATTTATTTAATTTCACTTTAAAGACAATAATGAAAAGATGTAATTATAATATAATCCATTAAAACATACCTAATATTTATTATTTATCTAAAAAATCTTTGTAACATAATAATTCATCCAAATTATTTTACTTTTAATAATTTTAAAAACATTTATTTTATTTTTCTATTAATTGAATAAATACTCTACCATTATTGCGTAAGAATTTAGGCTAAGTATTCAAAAAATAAAAACTAAAAAAAAATTACTACGAAAAATATAATTAATTTATATTTCAAATAAATATTTATAAATTGGCATAACTTCTTTTTACCCTTATGATAAAATATTAGAGATATTAAAGTCAAGAGTGTGACATTTATGACTATCTTTTACTTAAATTAATATAATGTTCATAATCATAGAAATATGGAACCAAGTGGCCATATATTAAATAATTATATAGGAATGGACTAAATAGATACATATTATAGGATAACAGAAAGTTTTATAGAAATTTTAAAGCCTTATCCCAAAGTTTCAACCCTATTTTACCCTTATCGAGGTGACACAAATTTACTATAGTTACTTTTCATATTTACCAAAAATAAAAGAGAACTATTTAACAAATTTGAACCTAATTATTCCAAATATGTTATACATTTTTAAATATTCAATCACCATAAGTGTTGTAAATTAATTTAAGATAAAAACAAAAAACACAATGAAAAATAGTTTTTCAGAAAAATACCTTTTTAAGTATAAAAAATTTTTATACCTAATTTAACCATAATATTGATTTAAATTAACATAATTGGAATAATAATAATATAATAAAAAAATTATTTTGAAACTACTTTTTTTTAAATGTAACTTTTCACATGCTTGAAACAAAAATATAGTTTTGAATAAAAATCAATATTTTCATTATTCACTGGAAAATCATTTTTTTAAAAAATACAAAAAATTCACCCTAAGATAATTGTAATATTTTGATTTAAAAAATGAAGTTAGTTTTCTCAAATAAATTTTATAAAAATTTAAAATGTTAAAAATAATATTTTCTCACAAAAAAAAAAACAATAAAAATCATGTTTGAAGGAAACATATTTTTGAAACGTAAAATGAAAAATTTAATTCTTATTTCCTTAGAATTAATAAAAACATTTTTATTGATTATGAAATTTATATATATTTCATAATGTGATTATTACTATTCATACCCACTTGTTCAATGACTAGGTTATAACAGTGATATTTAAAATATAGTAACCTATTATTTAATTAATCTCGGTGTTTCATATTGTATACACTATCAAACATAATTTACTTATATTAAAATCCTGAGGTGTTATAGTATCTACTTTTTCTATTACTCCATGTGTCCATGGATTTTAATATTTTTGTGATCAATTCTTAGAATATTTTCTTGAATAATTTCTATAATTTCTCTTTATTTTAGGGTAATAATGTCATATATGACCTAAATTTATACATTCATAACAAGTTGGTTTAGTGGAATATTTATTTTCAATATTATACTTTTTTATCTCTCATATATTTTAGAAAACATATTTTGAATTATTAAACATCATCCTTTCTATATTTCCAAGTTATACTTTGATGGGTTTTCCTTCTCTAGTATCTGAAATTCTTCTTAAAGTTATTCCGAATGAAATTGGTTTACAATCTCTGGTATTTGATGCTTTAGTGAATGTAAACACAACTGCATTCTTCTTTTTCTCTTTTTCTACATCCCTTTTTATCTTATTTCATATTACATGAGAGTAAAAATTATGTTATCAAGTCTTAATTTAGTAAATATTAAATAATATCTATATTTTTTATTTTAGATTCATATTATTTCATAAGAATATCAATAAATTTATCCACAATTTGATCATAATAATATTTATTTCACTAAATTATTGTAAAATATTGACAATAGTAATTATTATTTAATACATTTGGGAAACAATTTCAACATCTATAAAATGAATATCTTAATAATATTCTCTTAGCATATACCTCTTAGTCTCAAGAAATTTTGATTTTCCCAAGTGAGTAAGTTTTTATTTTTTTTCATTTTAAAAAACGTGTCCTATAAGATGACACTAAACTATAGATTTTTTATTGAATTGAACAAATAAGGGAATATTGAACACTAAAATTTAGTTGAAATTGTTTCTTTTATTCTCTTGTAAAATTAGAAACTTTGTTCCTTTATAATTTGTAACTAATAGAAATCATAAGATAATTTTCAATGCTAGTGTTAACGAAAAAGTTTTCTATTACATCTCAAAAGTATTTATAATCATTTTCATCAAAAAATATTGTTTTTTTGGATTTATATTATCAATGGAACTAATAAGCATACCTTCTATTAATATTTTTTTTCTACACACTATTAGGTGCAAGAAAGCTAAAAATTAAAATCCAATAAAGTAACAGAAAAACAAGAAACAAAAATAAAAAGTTTAGTTTCAGATGTAGAAGCCTACTCTAAAACCAAATTTCATGTCACAACCTGACCCAAGCATGGGTTTGAGTTGTAACTACCCCAAGCCCACCTCCACAGGCTAGGGAATGCGACCAGTTCCAAAGGCTTAACTAACAAGGAAATTACTTTTCATAAGTACCTGTATGCACACACAAATCCATATTGATGAAAAAGTTCGAAGGGAAAGAGTAAAAGATGAAACACATATAGAAAGTAAACAAAGAATTCATAACCTCTAGATAGTACAAAAGTATGGTAGTGTAAACTAAAAAATAAAGTGAAAAATACACACCCAACTACAAATATGTACCAACCTAAGAAAACTGGAAAAGTAAACTATTGAGAGATCCTAGCTCCTAAATCCTAAGCTACGACCACCGTACATGTTACAAAGTAGCCGGTATTCCTAAGGTCCTTTAAAGTCACAGTCGACCTTTCCATCATTTGTATAAGACATGACACGTGCGGGAAAATCCCATGCAGGGGTGAGTATATATATACCTAGTAGGACTCCCCAAAAGATAATAGGGGAGCAGTCATAGGTACAATATGAAATAGAGTAAAAGAAAGATACAGTCAAAGAGAGCATCTCAACCCAACCAAGAGTGAAAGTAGGCTTGTCCAAACACAAGGGGATAAACATGAAGAGTAGATGAACTATATATGGAGTCTTACCCAAATATAGTGGGAGAGTAGTCTCATACAACCATGAGAAGTTAGACATAAAAAGAATGTGGAATAACCCTCACATATTCACCTCTCTAGGAAACAGAGTTACCAAATCCAAGGTGTGGATATATAAGGATATATATATATATATACATGCTTAGTCAAATGAATCCAAAACAAGAGAGTAAGGGGATATCCATCTCATATATCATCCCAAGAATAAGAGTGCCAAAAATTCCAAAAGGATATCAATTATTCCCAACATATCACGTGTCTACCGAGAAGTAACTGTCTATATCTATCTATGCCTCATCACTATGTCACATAGTTTTGGGGCCACAAACTCGATCTAGAGGACCCATGACCAAGTACACTGGGGGGGGGGGGGGTTCTACTTTGAAAGTATTTGTCGAGGACCCACACCCATTCTGATGGGGGTTCCACTCTAGTTTCATGAGTACTCACACTCTATAATGATGGGGGGGGGTTACAATTGGTAGATAGAGGACCCATTTCCATACTGATGGGGGTTTCCACTCTTATCATCGAGGAACCACACCCTATCCAATTGTGGGGTTCCTCTCAAAAGTCAAGGACCCGTGCCCGGGTGCCACTAGGGGGTTCCACTATAGGTCATTGAGGACCCACACCCTACTACATTAGGGGGGTTCCACTCAGAAGGTAGCTATAGAGGACCCACACCCATACTGATGGGGGGTTCCACTATATTCATCAAGGACCTGTGTCCTATAAAATAATGGGGTTCCACTTGGGAGAAGCCTCTTGTGATCCTACTCGATCACTACCATCGTCATACATCGACTAGATAAGAACCATGAACGAAACATTTCACATCGTATCTCAAAAGACACAAGCGAGGGAACACTCACATTTTATGTAGAAAAATAATCAAGATAGGCTACTCGAGGGGAAAAATTTGAGTTCAAATGAAGGAGATACAAAACCTTGAAATTTACTCAAAAGAGATCAAGGGGTACATGATGTGTGAAGGGACCCACACAACATGTTGTCCTACTTCACCACCTAGAAATGTCCTTGGACAGAACATGGATCCATCCCATGTAGTTGTACACGATTTGTAGGTGGACTACAGGGTGTATACAAACTAATCAGGGTCATGGCCATGCCCCGTTGGCTGTGTCCATGTACCAGACCCCATTTCCATGTAATGGAACCCATTTTCGTGTACCTGAACCCATTTTCATATATTCTATACATGAAAAGTTTCCTCACATGGGGTTCCACCCATGTGACCTAGCCACATCCATGTACTTGGGTACATAGTCGTGTACCTAAACACGTACTACCACATTGGATATGAACAGTGTGATTCATCACATGGTTTTTCCATATAGGGAAGGGATACACAGAATGTAGAAGGGATAAACGCCATGTCATCATTAAGGTTTATGAAACCCTATCCACCACCATTGAGGGGGATACACATTGTGTGTTCATCATACAACACGGTGTGTAGTCATTTTTGTTGGATCGGGTTATACCAAATATACACACGAGGGGGGTGAATTGTGTTGTTTACAAATTCTTAGAGAGATCATGTTATGGTCTTTAACTTTAATCCAATAGATTAATGCAGTGGAAATTTAAATAGCAGGGACAGAAGATGTATAGTGGTTTGGGGAACAGAAGGCCCCTAGTCCACTCCACCAACGCTCTACTCCATGAGCTTGGTGATTTTCACTATATGGTCCTCTTATCAACAGACCATTCCACAACTGAGTACAGGAAGTTGATAACTTTGAAATATAAGGAAAAATAGAGCCTTCTGGTTCAATTGTAGAACCTACATAGCTTAGTATGAGAATCCGGTCATTCAAGATAAAAAGAAGTATTTGTTCTTTGAAAATACTTTCCCTTTGTTCTCCACAATTGCATCGGAATGAAATTGATAGTATATGGATCGTCATCTTCAGAAATAATGATCTTCAAGTAAGAGTCGTTCTGAGTCAATCCAGTTGTAATAAATATAGAAAAATAATTTTCAACTTGAGCAGTAGTAGATTCACAATAGATCTTTGATGTCGAATGAGTGAATCTCCTGTCGTGTTTCTTCTTCTTCAATAAATAGAGCTTTGTCTCTCTTCGTAACAACATATATGTAATTATTTATTATCTCAATTGTCTATCTGCATACAAAATAATACAGGTATATAAAGTTGAGAATTATTCATTCAAATTTAGATCCACAAAAGTCTTCTTTAGAATCACGATATTCAAAAATTCGAAATAACAGAGCAGTCGTAACTCCCCTGGAAATTCAGAAAGAAAAGATCCTTTTAAATTGATCCTTTGAATCATAGATAAAAGGATTTGAATCAGTCAAAGACATTCTTTAAAATCAGATTTTAATATGGCTTGAAATCACCCTAATAATTCGCTTGTAGACCGTTTCATAATTATATAGTCTTTAATTCTCCGACGCCAAACGTAAGGTTGAACTGTATAGCACGCACCTTCTGAACGTAAGGTAGATCACAAACGTAAGGTTGATGATACAACCTTCAAACATAATATTAGATACAAACATAATATTTATCTTCCATAATTTTATTTTCAATATTCAAATGTATGATAAATGATCCATACTTTTATAAGCTTCCAAATGTAAGGTACATGATCCATACTTCTTGATGAAATTTAAGGTTGTTCACAAAAGTAAGGTTGATGAACCATACTTTTGAGAAACAAATGTAACATTTAAAAATTATGTACAGTTCTTCTTCCATAATTTTCCAATATCCCAAACATAGGGTTCCTTCCTAACGTAGGGTTCTTCTTCCATACTTTTCCGATAACGTATGGTTGTTTAACCATACTTTTATGATATCTCACAAAGTATACACCACATTTCATCCTTACGCTATGCTTCTCTACGTAGGGTATGAACAGTGTTTCCAGAACATGCTTAAGCAATTCCTGAATATGTAGAGCATGAAAAATGTTTCCAGAACACGCTAATGTGAATACTTTAGCAATTAATTCTCATTGTTCAAGAACTTAAATATTTCTTCCAGTAATAAAAAAATAACGAATAATAAATTCCTGAAATGCACTCAAAATAAAATCATTAGAAAACAATTAAGGGTATTTGTGAGCATCAAAATCATCATAAAGAGATAGAGTATTGTTCTCAACAATCTCCCCCTTATTAATAAAAAATATTATATATTGTTGAAAACAACACTTGCTCCACAATCTCTCCCTTTTTGATGATCACAAATCCCATAAAATAGTAAATGAAATTAACTTCCTAAATTAATTACATATAGATTAGAATTTTTCTTAGATAAAACAATATTTAATTTTTACAATATTGTTAAAGAAAATGTATTATCCATAAAAATAAACTTCTCCCCCTTTTTCTAAAGTGAAAAATAAAAATAAAAATAAAATTTTAAAATAAAAAAATGTTTATCCAAATTTCTCCCCCAATAAAAAAAGTTAAAAAAATTTATCTAATAAATTTAAAATAAAGATTTAGAAAAATTAAAGTACAATGTGAAATAGTTAAAATAAAATGTTGTGTTTTTTCAAATTTAACCCCCTTTTTGTAATATCATAAATAATGATAGAATATAGAATATAACACATTTTATTGTAGCACTGAACTTAAGTAAATGCTATTATTAACTGTTTGTTAATAAGTGAATCTGTATTATCGGCATATCTAAACAAAGATAGTAAAACTAATAGAAATACACAGATATATAATAAAAAAAATTCATTGAAAATATGTAACAGTGAAAATCATGATGAGCACAGGAAGAAAGGTGTGGTAAGGGTATGCGATATGTTCTATCTCCTCTGAACTATGGCCTTGATTTTTTTCAACTGTTCTCTCAGCCTTCTCATCATGCCATCTCCCAGTTTGATAATAAAATATCTATTCTTATGAGTCATATGATTATATTCTATCATATTTACTCTAAAAAACTCATGGAGCCTTTCTTCCTTCTCCATAAATTGAATCAACTTCGCTGTGAACTAAGTTAGTACAGTTCTAATACTTGGTTTACTTGAGGTGAACTGGTCAACTAAAAACTTTTGATTATCTAACAGCACAGAAAAATGGGTACTATTGAATTTAAGGTCCTACAATCTGTCATTCATATTGCTCATTTTTTTTGTGATAGCCTAAAATATTCTGATTAAATTAGGTTATGTACCTGATGTACTAGCCGTACTGAGTATGACAGATACAAATTTTTGCTCTATTAAAGATATAAATTCCATTAAATTTTTCTTCATAACCATATCTGATTTGAACTTTCCAACTTCATTTAACATTTCCTTCTTAAACGCTTCAACTTCCTGCTTTGAAACTGAACTAGCTTTCAGGTTCTAAAATTTCAACTGTTCTTTCTCTAAGGCTCTCCTCAGAGCAGTATCTTCAGATTCCAAACTTGATAGCTTCCTGTACATCTCTTCTACATCCTTATTCACTGAATCAGAGGCACCCTATTCTTGATTCTCATCCTCAGCTTGTACTTGATGAAAAAACACTATAGGTAATGACTCTGCATCAGATTTCTCCTTATCTTCATCCTGAGCAGGTTTTTCCACTGATTTTTCCTTAGATACTTTCCCAGACTCTTCCATAGAAAAATCCTCATTTGACACCTCTGTATGTACTTTAGAAACATTTTCATCTTGAATTTAAACATTTGATGGAGGTTTCTCCTCATGAGTATCATCTGCAACCATTTCCTTCATTGGGTTTTCTAAAACAATTTCCTCTTGAATTATATGTGGACTGGTCACTTCTACTTCACCAGGCACAACCTCCTTTTCTTTTTCAGCTTCAGTTTCTACTATAGACTCTAAAATAGTTTCAAAATCAGATGTAACTATTACCTCTTCTTGAGCCTCTTCTCCTTTTTCAACTTGAGGAGTCATCTCAATCTGAGAAGCTATTGGTTGAGCAGTGTATTGTACTGTAGAGTCTCTAATGAATCTATAGCTCAGAATAGGTTCAGTTTCATCTACGAGTGCTTGATTAGTCTATTAATTAGCTTGATTCACTCAATGTCTTGATCTCTGAAGTTTTTTTTTTACTTTCCTCATCAACTGATGGATCAACTACTTCAAACCATTTCCTTTGTGATACTGTACTTGTTCTAGATTAATCTACTCTTTTTTTTTGATTTTACTGGTTGGGCCTGATCCTCTTCTTCATCCTCTTCAGCTCCAATAGGCAGTAGTTTTCCTTTGATAGTGATCCAGAAATATCAAATTTTTATCAAAGTACCATCATTAAAGATATTAATGTGGTGGAATCTCACCCGAGTATCCACCAATCTTATCAAATCTGTCTTAAACAGAATTTTTGAGATAAACCGTCCAAAAGGATAAAAACTCATCCGAGCTTATGGATTACAAAAGTAATGCAGGTACCTTACCATGTACCTAGTAAAATTTTACATGATATTTCTCATTATTAGAAACATAACATATATATTTGGATACAAAATCTTTTTCATTTATGACATCCTTGGTGCAATCCCATTTTGCACAAACTTAACCAATATCTTCTGGTCTGGTTCGAAGTCCTTTACAAACATTTTCTTGATATTTTTTGAACCAAACAAAAATGACATAATATCCTCAGATTTATGTACACTATCTAAAAAATTTTTCAAATCAAAATGATAAACTCCCTCATGAGGGCAGTTTAGAATCTGATCTATCACTACAGAAGAGATTGAAAAATCTCTATCTTCTATTTTTTATATCATGGAATATTCATCTTCTCCCAGACTAAACTGAAAATATTTAAAGAAATAACGAATCTCCACCTCATATAAAATCTCAGTTTTCTCACCATTAAAAGTCTGTTCGAAGTTTTTAAGAGAAAGTGCCTGCTTCAACAACAGGTTCGTCTGATATAACCATTACAGATCTATGAACTTTCCTTGCAAAATTTTCCTTCCTTCAGAGCGCTGCCTCTTGGCAGTGCTGGTCTCAGCCTCATCGGTTCTCTTGGTCTTGGCCATTTCTGTTGTAAATCTCGGAAGGTTTGAAAAAGGATTTGGGTTTTGATGTTTTAGGTTCGTATTGACAAATAGCGGTAATGCTTTGTGGGATCGAAAGGGTTTTTGGTAGAAATGAAATGATTCAGAATTAGAAAGGGCTCTGAAAGACTTGATTCTCGTGTTGTCAATAATCATTACATAAATTTTAAAATCAAATAAAATTGTATGTGCACTTATAAAAATAAATCTAATAAAAATAAAAAATATTCTGTTTGAAAAATAAATAACTAACAAGATTAAAAAAATAGAAATAGCATAATCAAATGAATAAAACTTTATTTAAAATTAAATAAATCTAGACCCCATTAATAAAATCAAACCTTGTTGTGGGAAACAATTTAGTAAAAATATTACCTAATTGAATTTCAATACTTACAAATTCTAAGAATATATCCCTTTTAAGAACATGATCTCTTAGAAAATGATGTCTAATATCAATATGATTAGTCCTAGAATGATTAATAGGATCTTTGGAAATATTAATTGCACTTGTATTATCACATTGAATAGGAATATTATCAAAATTTAGTCCAAATTCCATAAGAGTGTTTTTCATCCACAACACTTGTGCACAAAAACTGCTAGCAGACACATATTCTGCCGCAGCTGTTGACAGGAAAACTGAATGTTGTTTCTTACTTGACCATGATACTAAGGATTTTCCTAAAAAGTGATAAGTACCTGAAGTGATTTTCTTATCTAATCTACAACTTCCAAAGTCTTCATCTGAATATGAAATTAAATTAAAATTAGATGTTTTTGGATAAAGAAGAGATTGAAAAACAGTTCCTTTTAAATATCTAAAAATTATTTTAACAATAGTTAAATGAGATTCTTTAGTATTTGATTGAAATCTTTCACAAAGACATACTGAATACATTATATCTATCCTATTAGCAATAAGATATAATAAACTACCAATCATACCTCTATATAACTTGTTGTCAACTGATTTCCCAGTTTCATCCAAATCAAGTTTTATATTAGTACACATAGGAGTTGTATATGTCTTGTTGTTTTCAAGTCCAAATTTATTAAGTAAATCAGTAATGTAGTTGATTTGATTTAGAACATTTCCAATTTTTTTTTGATAAATTTGAAGTCATAAAAATAAATGTAACTCTCCCATCATACTCATTTCGAATTATTTTTTCATTAGATTTGAAAACTCATGAAAAAGATATTTATTAGTTTATCCAAAAATTACATCATCAACATAAATTTGAACCAATAAAATACTAGAATTTACAGTTTTCTTAAATAGTGTTGTATCTCCCATTCCAACAGTAAAATCATTTTTCAAAAGAAAAGAGCTTAATCTTTTATACCAAGCTCTAGGTGCTTGTTTACGGCCATAAAGATCTTTATAAAGTTTAAAAATAGAATCTGGTTTTTTTGAATTTTCAAAACTCAGAGGTTGCTCAACATAAACTTCCTCTATTAAATAACCATTTAAAAAGGAAGACTTAACATCCATATGAAATAATTTAAAGTTCATATGAGATACATAGGCTAAAAAAAGTCTAATGGCTTCTAATCTTGTTTATTTCTAAAGAACCATTTCGTTACTATAACTGGATAATTCTATGGTCTTTCAACTAATTTCTAGACTTCATTTATTTTGAACTGGTTTAGTTCTTATTGCATTGCTATCATCCAACATTCATAATCTAAAGCTTCTTCTATAGACTTGGGTTCTAATTGGGATAGAAAGGTATAAAACTCAACAAGATTTATTATGTTCCTTCTAGTTTTTAGTCCTGTTTCTAAGTCTCCATTTACAGTTTATAAAGGGTGATTATTTAGGGTCCTTTACTGTCTTGGTAGTACACTTATATGTTCTCAAATGTCATGTTCTTATGGACTGGACTGAATTTTATTTATATCTTTTTCAAAATCATCTTTTAGGTTCTCAAGTCTCATGCTATCATTAGAATCAAGTTCATCTATTTTATCTGTCATTTTCTCAAAGGGATCAAATTCATCAAATTTCAGATAAATTGATTCTTCAACAATCCTTTATTTTTTATTAAAAACTCTATAAGCTTTGGAAGTAGCAGAATATTCTAAGAAAATTCCTTCATACGATTTTGGATCAAACTTACCAAGATTTTCCTTTGTGTTTAAGGTGTAAACCTTGCGTCCCAAAACTTTTAAGTAATTTAATTTAGATTTTCGGTTATTCCAGAGTTCATAGGGTGTATTTTTCAAAATTGTTCTAATTAAAACTCTATTAATTATATAGCAGGCTGTACTTAAACTTCTACCCAAAAATAGGTAGGAAGACTGTATTCATTTAGCATAGTCCTAACCATTTCTTTAATAGTCCTATTTATTCTTTCTAAAATTCCATTTTGTTGAGGCATTCTTGGTGCACCATATTTTTGAGTTAGTGTAGTGAAATTTAATGAGCTTTCACTCATATAACTTGAGCAGCCATTGTCCATTTACCATATGGCCCTTTTGCTTCTGTGACATGCTTGCTACAAAGGAATTTAAACAAATTGCTTTGGTACCCATATTCTGTTGGGTCCAAGAGTGTTATCTATCAATGATCTGGGAATCCAGACTTGCTTAGATTTTCTAAATTCAGTAGAATCAAATAGATTATTTGATACAAAAGCTTTCTTAATGCCACTTATTTGAGTTTTTCTTAAGAAATAGTTTTTAGAAATATGTCCCCTTGTCCCACAGTAACTACAATTTAATCATTTTGTGCTTGGAACAAAATAATTCTTCTACAACTTAGGTTTTTCACCTTTACTACCAATTCCAAATCTTTCTTTCTTAATGATAGTTTTCCCAAGAATTTTATTCAAAGAGTTTTATCCTTGGTTAAAAACAAGGGCTACAATTTTATAGGTTTCAAATTTATTTTTCAGTGTTTTTACCTTTGATTCATAATCTGTATAGTTAGTGTAAATTGAATTATACTTATCATTTAACTCCTTAAGTTGTTTCAGTATTGCATCTCTTTCATATGAAACAGCCTTGTGAATGTTATTTAAATACTTATGATTCTTAAAAAGAGAATCATATTTTTATTCAGGCATGTTGTAATAGGCTGCAAGTTTTTCATTAGAATAGCTTGTTTCAAAACTAGAGTCAGCATTAGAATCAGAAGAGTAGTATGATTGTACCTCATCTATTTCTACCATAAAGCACATGTTGGATTTCAGATTTACTTATTCCTTCTCTGATTCTGATTCTGAAGAACTGCTGGAGTCTTCAGACACACTCTACATAGATTTCATTGCTTTCTTATCTTTTTTCTCATAATCATTCCTTTTGAATAACTTCTTCTAATTGTCTTCCTTTAATTGAGGACAGTCAGGTCTGATGTGCCCCATTTTCTTTTACTCATAATATCTAACTTCCTTTTCATCCTTTTTGAATGTTTTTCTGAAGCCTTTCTTCATTCGGTAGAATTTACTAAACTTTCTTGCTAGCTGAGCTAGTTCTACATCATAATTTGATGAATCAGAACTTTTTGATTTCACCTTTACTTCATTTTTCTTTATCTTTTTGCTTTTACTTTGTGATGAAACTTTTAAGGTAGTGTCATATTTCTTGATAAAAACCTTATGCTCATTTTCTTCATCTTGAATCTCGGCTTCATACATCATAAGTGTTCCAGTAATCTCTCTCATGGTTAAGTATTTGACATGTGTTGACTATCTGATTGTAATAGAAATTCCATTCCATTTAGTTGGCAGTAATCTCAGTACTTTTAAAGCTTGATCTTCTTGTTTGATTTTTTCTCCCAAAGAAGTTATATTGTTGACAATTTCTATCAATCTTCCATTCATTTGAGTAATTCTTTCACCTTCAAACATTATGAATGTATCAAATTTAAGCTTAGCAGTAACGTATCTCATTTTCCTGACACTGTCAGTTCCTTCATAATCAATAACAATAGTTTGCCACATCTCATATGCTATCGGACATTAAGATACTCTGTTGAATTCATCAGGTCCTATAACACATATAATTGCATTGATTGCCTTCAAGTTCATATCATATCCTTCTTTAGTAACTGCACACTTTTTTCAGGTTTCTCTGGTATTTCATATGAAGTCAGAATCTTAGAATATACTCTGTATCCAAGGTTTTTCAGATAAATTATCATTCTCAACTTCCAGCATCAATAATTTTCTCCACTGAAGTATGATTCTCTGACCAGAGACATTACCTCTCTTTTATCAGTCATCTTCCTCCGTGTATAATCCTTAATCACTTCCATCTTGTTAAGGATTTATGTAACACCCCGACTCCAGTTACCCAGAGTCGGTGCATTATTGCGTAATATTGGCATGATCACAAAAGATCAAGTCTCTAAAGACCGATTAGTTTAGTAGCCTTGGAAACACTAGATACATTCATAAATGTTACATTACATCATAAAGTGAAAAACTACAATAACAAAGTCTCCATAGTCCACACTCATATCCTCTTCTGACTATCCCTGTAGGTCATTCATAAAATACTTCTTCACATCCTGGAAAATATTAAAACATTGAAATGGGTGAGCTCAGATGCTCAGTAAGGATAAAAATATTGCAGAAGCTTTCATAAATAAAAATTAAAATTTAAGGCAAGGTATAACTAAAAAAAAGCCTTTTAAACTTTAACTTCAGCATAATATGGAAAAAATAAAATGAAATAATTCCATTTACTTACTCACATGGATATTCTACTAGTCGAATAATCACATGCAATATCAATAACCACTTTTATAATTATGGAATTCATAATACCAGACTATCATAACCACATAGCCAAGGCCTCGTGCCAAGACTACAAATAAGATTTTGTCAAGGCCTCATTCCAAGACACTAGTTTGTCTCATGAGACCTACCGATGCATCGAGGAGCTATAGCGTGCTCCACCCGTCACTTATTAAGTCCAATGCATTCCTCATATGAACAAGTTTAAACATATCATAAACCATAACATAATTGTATCACAAAAAACATGAATAAAGGAAACATAAGATTTCCACACTTCAATCATAAGATATCAATACAACACATTGATATAATAAAAGTTTTATCAAAACCATTTTCAATACCAAAATAAAATAAAAGTAAAACATGGTATTTATTTTTCTTTTAAAAAAAGTTATGGCTTATAGAGGAAGCCGAAACTCAAATAATAGTCACGGAGGCGGAGAATTCGTTGTCGCCGCATATGTAAGAAAAAACATTCCTTTTGTTGTTTAGTAAAAAAGCTTCATATAAAAAGATTCTTTTTAAATAAAAGTAAAAGTCAAAGGGGGTTTTTACACCATATAAATGAAATTTGTGTATGAAACAAAATATGCCTCAATGAAAGAAGATTGAGAAGAAGTCCCTTAAAAAGATCATTTTTTAAATAAAATAGATCTATTATGTGTATTCACTATAAGTACACATAAAGGAAGTACAAATACAAGATATGACATAATAATATCATGATATAATTTGAAAGTAGGAGATTAACCCAAAGAATGGAAATTGGGTTAAGAAATTCCCTTACCTCGTGTCCGACTTGACTCGACCGCTCTTTAACCTCCTGAATAATAAACTAGAGTTAATATCTACCTTCTTAAGAACCCTTTTCAAGTTCATTATTACTTTTATATCACTTATTACCATGTTATGAACATTATGTAATTATTTAAGTTAATAACGGTTGTTTTGTCGATCTTAGGTACTTGAGTCAAAAATAATCTTCTTATGATTACACTTTGTTCATGTGGTAAAATATCCATTAAATCCATAATTATATTCATGATGTAGATATCATATACATCATATATATCCAGTATATACATTCATTTATAATATTACATAACATTTAGAGGTAATAAATGAAATGCACCGTTCATGGAGACGGTAAGCCGTACGTACGCATGAACGCTACTTTAATTTATATTTCGTATTTAATGGAATGAAGTTATAATTATATAAAGGTATAATATAATTCCAGTATAATATAATGTATAATACCATTTACTCCATCCTTTATACATCCCACATATGGCATTAACGATTAAAATCACATTGAGGGGGCGGTAGTCCGCACTTCCTAAAATGAAAATATCGCGTTTACCCATAATGGAAACCATAAAGGTATGCCATAAATGAAAAATACAGAAGCTTAAGTAAAACATAAACATATTATATATCATATATAAATACAGTGACATCTTAATGGCCACCTTTTAAGGTGTTATATGAGTGTTGAACAATCATCGTTTCGTGAGGCAGAAATTTTCCATCCACAGAAACAGTATGTTCTTTAACCATTAGATGTAGGTGTGTGTAAGTGTAGATCGAATAATTCTTATAAAAACATCCTAGTATATTTACAATACTGGTTTTGTTACAAAAGAGAGTAATAAAAAGAGTTTAAGTGGTTGTAGAAGCAAAATAAAACAAAATAACATAAGAGGAGACATTACCTTAAAATCGGGTAACTCTTTTTTGATTTGAGCCAAAGGATTCCTTGGGAAGAATTCTGCCCAAAGTGAGTCTTCTAGGAGTAAGATAGGGAAGTTGAGAGAGTATTTGGGCAGAGGTTGGCCGAGCCAAAAGGATTTGAAGGTGTGAGTAAGGTGGTAGTGGTGGGGGCCTTTTATAAGAGGAGAGGAGGGGCACTATTGGAAAGTCATTAAATGTTACTTTATTATATAATGAGTTTCAAATTTTAAAGGTCCCAAACTTATATATTTCTAGGATAAGGTGATAAGGGTTAGAAATATACTAATCCAATAGGTTTTTGACAAGTGTAAGTCTTAGATTTTACATTATCGTTTTATTTTATTTAAATCCTTAATTAATGAGGTAATCGTTGCATCATCATGGTGTCATAAATAATTTAATTTATTTAACGTCTAAAAATTATAAAAAAAATTATCATCATGTATGAAATATTTTTATATTTCTAATGAATATTTATAGTCAAAAATATGACTTGTATAACCCCATTTAATTTTTTTTTAGTAAAACAACTCATGTTTGTGACATTTTTATTTTAAAATTAAATAAAACGTTTTTAATGTCATTTTCCTACCAAAGTGGCTACATGGGGTCTCCAAGTTGACCCATGGATTTTCTTGGTCGGACATGACTCATCCAATAGGGGTAGGACAAGTGTAAATGTATTTTCATATTTTTATAATATCATTTTTACCTTAAATTTCACTAATTACCTTTAATCGCGATTAATTAAACTTAAAAGTTACTATTCACCAAAAAATTATTTTAATCCCATTGAAC
Source organism: Viscum album (assembly GCA_963277665.1). Taxonomy (NCBI): domain Eukaryota; kingdom Viridiplantae; phylum Streptophyta; class Magnoliopsida; order Santalales; family Viscaceae; genus Viscum; species Viscum album. Next base: position 1,395,830,540 of record OY728121.1, on the reverse strand, counting down.
CACATTTTACTTCCTAATGACAACCATGTATGTCGGATTTTTTAAAATCAAATCACAGAAGTGGTAATATTTCATTTAATCGAAAAATCAGTTTTTAACTACCACTTAGTGGTTTCACTATTCATCAAAATTGAAGTTTTTCAGAACAATTCCAAAATTTCACCCTAAGATATAATTGATATTCCGAATTCAAAAATGATGTCTATTTTATGAAATTAAAAACATATAAGTTGCATTAATTAATTTTATAATTAATTCCCGCTGTCACAACAAATAGCGTGTTTTTAAGAAATAATATATATCAAAAGATTGACAATTGTTTATGTCCAATTTCAAAGTGAAATTAATTCTAATGAACACCATTGTATAAAATGGTAAAAATATATTCTAATTATACTTTAAAACCACTCAATAGTATAATTTATCACTATAAATTATTTTTATTAAAAAAGTTGTTTTTAAGTATTTTTCACTATTCATAGAAAATTGGAAGTTCTCAAAAAATTACAAAAAATTCAACTTAGGATAATTTCGATATTCCGAATACAAAAATGAAGTCCATTTTGAAATATAAAATTTTTATAATTTCAAAAATTGGGTATTACTATTCATAACTGCTACTTTGATTGGTCGCGGTGTGTTAGAATCTCGAACTTGTGTACAATGCAAGCTATTGCATTATTGAAAGAGAAGCGTATCGTGAAAGCTTTACGGTGTTAAATTCTACCCTCCTTCAATAAATTTCATCCTCGCAATTTGAAATTGTTCTTCAAAAATAAATGGTTGAAAATAGAAAATACATTTGTGGAAAACCCACATCGGAAATAGGGTTAATAAAAATATAACATTAAAAGAAAGAAAGAGAAGTACAAAGGTCACCCGAGATAGACCATACTAGGATTATATGAAAATATGGATATGGAGGAAAAACAAACCGTCAAGGTCTGATGGGGAGTCGTATAAAACAGGATTATGAGAAAGTTAACTACAAGAAAATCACAAACTTCTGATTGGTTAAATGTCATTGAATCCCCAGTTGGAAAAGTTAACTGGCAACATTTTTGTTTTAAGTTACCTTTTATAAAGTTGAGGAATTTATTTAGGAGATTTAATAAGAAAGTTAGGAAATATACTTACTTGTCATGTAGACTTTCATTCTTTAATAAATTTTTACCACAAACCCATCATTCACTCCAAAAGGTAATAGAAATCAAAAATATTCTATTTATCCTAATTGTATAAGGTTCCAAATATTAACACATACCATTTAGATTAGGAAAACTATTTTTAATAACCAGGGACTTCCTGTAGGCTAGTGGTAGGTAATAAAGGCCTGTCTCACTATGGTTGTGGGTTCGATTCTGGCAGCTTTGTCCGACGCGACGGGTTATCCCCCGACCTACAGGTTATCCTTTTCCTAAAAATATAGTATTATAATATTCCAAAAGTAATCTTTAGAAATGTTTTAACCTTAAACAATACTATCCAAGGTTCAACTTAATCCATTTCAACCTTTATAGTTATCCAAAATACCTCTGTCCAGACTTTCTCTAAAAGGTCTCTAAATTCCAAAATCAATTGTAACATCATATTCCCCAAACAAAGTAATTTTTCTCGTATTTTCACATACTAAAAATATGATTACCTTCATCATATTAAAACCTTAATGAAAAAAACAAGTACTGCAATACAATCCTTATATATATCACATTATTCTTATAACCAGAATATAATCCTTGAGTCCAAAAGCACAAATACATTAATTATTCCACTTCAATTGTAGTAAAAGCATAAGATTGTCCTTGATCCCTTGGCCTTTTCTGAGGTAAGTTTCCCTGACGCTTAGTACATTCATTTTCATAATGCCCCATTTCCCTACAATTGTAGAATTCAACATTGATAGACTCTTTATTTCCCTTGCAATCACGAGCATCGTGACCTTTTTCTCCACATTTATAACAAACTCCCATTCCTTTTAGGCAAGTACCAGGGTGATTCTTCCCACAATTATCGCATAATGTAAAGTACTTATTTCCCTTTTTCCCTTTATCTGTCTCTTCTTCCACCGTTCTCTTCTTCTATTGCTTTACTTTGTTGTCATATGACTTAGATAATTCCTTTTCTATCTTGATAACACATGAGACAATATATTCGTACGACAAGAAGGTTTGTGAGACTAATGCTCGATGGAGAAATGGTTTTAACCCATCAAAGAAACGATCAATCTTACTTCTTGGTTTACATATATAATCTACTGCATGCCTCTATAACCTTGTAAAGTTGGCCTCATACTTTGCGACATTCTCATCCTCCTTTTATCTCAGACTCATAAATTGCATTTCCATATCTGCTCGATGGTCATGTGGAAAGTATTTTTCTAAGAAAAATTCCTTAAACTCCCTCCATTACATACTTGATACTTCTTCATCTTCCTTTGTGTTTTGAATCAGCGACCACCATTGATCGACATCTCCAGTGAGGCGGTAGACTGCCATGATAACCTTTTCTCTTTCACTACTCCCCAAGGCATGAAATATTTTCCATAAGGAATTTATCCATTGCCCAGCTACTAAGGGATTAGTACTCCCATTGAATGTTAATGGTTGTTGCTTCATGAAGCAGTCTAACATTGATCCTCCACGTTTTGGGTCAGGGTGCTCTATACAAGTTAGGTTATTATTCATAAACTGAGTGAGTTGTCCCAGTATGGTGATAAGATGATCAGAACCAGTTGTATCACCAACTCCATTATAATTATCTTGAGCAGGAGGGCAATCCCTACATGGAGTGCGTTCATTGACATGGTTTCAATTCCTTCCACTAGGTGCCATTTCTAAACAATGGAATAAACTAGATTAGTTTATGAATCAAAATACATAATTCTATACTTGTAAAACACTTAACATAAATTGAACAGTTTATGGATATAATCCATAATCATAAGAATGTTTTCGTTGAGGAAGTATATACTCATAAACCCTACATAATGGTTTGTAAAGAAAATGAGAATTATCCTAAGCAAATCTCCCGGGAGTGTCGTAACCAAGAGTGCAGAAAGGCCTGTTGTCGTGCACCAGTTCCCGTTCGAGTCTAGCTCAAAGCGGTGTTTTTGGCTTTTACCCCTAGGTACATCTGTGACAGATCTGCCTCTACCAGCTCGTATCTAGACAAGGATGTATTTCTCGGAAAACTCACAAATTCTCTATAATACCAAAATTCTAGGAAGTTCTTCTATACTAATCCTCAATGTCAATCATTGGGCTATGTGATCTAATCAGAGTTTATCTAAATCTAGCTTCCAAGGTTAGTACTAAACTATCTCTGATACCAACTGTAACGCCCTGACCCCAGTTACCCAGAGTCGGTGCATTATTGCATAACATTGGAATGATCACAAAAGATCAAGTCTCGAAAGACCGATTAGTTTAGTAGCCCTGGAACCACTAGATACATTCATAAATGTTACATTACATCATAAAGTGAAAAACTAAAATAACAAAGTCTCCATAGTCCACACTCATATCCTCTTCTGACTATCCCTGTAGGTCATTCATAAAATAATTCTTCACATCCTGGAAAATATTAAAACATTGAAAGGGGTGAGCTCAGATGCTCAGTAAGGATAAAAATATTGTGGAAGCTTTCATAAACAAACAGTAACATTTAAGGAAAGGTATAACTAAAACAAAAGCCTTTTAAACTTGAACATCAGCATAATATGGCAAAAATAAAAAGAAATAATTCCATTTACTTACTCACATGGATATTCTACTAGTCGAATAATCACATGCAATATCAATAACCACTTTCATAATGATGGAATGCATAATGCCAGACTATCATAACCACGTAGCCAAGGCCTCGTGCCAAGACTACAAATAAGATTTTGTCAAGGCCTCGTGCCAAGACACTAGTTTGTCTCATGAGACCTATCGATGCATCGAGGAGCTATAGCGGGCTCCACCCGTCACTTATTAAGTCCAATGCATTCCTCATATGAACAGGTTTAAACATATCATAAACCATAACATAATTGTATCACATAAAACATGCATAAAGGAAACATAATATTTCCACACTTCAATCACAAGATATCAATACAACACATTGGTATAATAAAAACTTTATCAAAACCATTTTCAATACCAAAATAAAAGAAATGTTAAACATGGTATTTATTTTTCTTTTAAAAAAAAGTTATGGCATATAGAGGAAGCCGAAACTCAAATAATAGTCACGGCGGCAGAGAATTCGTTGTCGCCGCATACGTAAGAAAAAACATTCCTTTTGTCGTTTAGTAAAACCACTTTGTATAAAAAGATTCCTTTTGATTAAAATTAAAAGTCAAAGGGGGTTTATACACCGTATAAATGAAATTTGTGTATAAAACAAAATATGCCTCAATGAAAGAAGATTGAGACGAAGTCCCTTACAAAGATCATTTTTTAAATAAAATAGATTTATTATGTGTATTCACTATAAGTACACATAAAGAAAGTACAAATACTAGATAGGAAATAATAATATCATGACATAATTAGAAAGTTGGAGATTAACCCAAAGAATGGAAATTGGGTTAAGAAATTCCCTTACCTCGTGTCCGACTTGACTCGACTGCTCTTTAACCTCCTGAATAATAAACTAGAGTTAATCTCTACCTGCTTAAGAACCTTTTTCAAGTTCATTATTCCTTTTATATCACTTATTACCATGTTATGAACATTATGTAATTATTTAAGTTAATAACGGTCGTTTTGTCGATCTTAGGTACTTGAGTCAAAAATAAACTTCTTATAATTACACTTTGTTCATGTGGTAAAATATCCATTATATCTATAATTATATTCATGATGTAGATATAATATACATAATATATATCCAATATATACATTCATTTATAATATTACATACCATTTAGAGGTAAGAAATGAAATGCACCGTTCATGGAGACGGTAAGCCGTACGTACGCATGAACACTACTTTCATTCCTATTTCGTATTTAATGGAATGAAGTTATAATTATATAAAGGTATAATATAATTCCAGTATAATATAATGTATAATACCATTTACTCCATCCTTTATACATCCTACATATGGCATTAACGATTAAAATCACTTTGAGGGGGTGGTAGTCCGCACTTCCTAAAATGAAAATATCGCGTTTACCCATAATGGAAACCATAAAGGTATGCCATAAATGAAAAATACAGAATCTTAAGGAAAACATAAACATATTATATATCATATATAAATATAGTTACATCTTAATTTCCACCTTTTAAGGTGTTATATGAGTGTTGAACAATCATCGTTTCGTGAGGCATAAATTTTCCATCCACAGAAACAGTATGTTCTTTAACCATTAGATGTAGGTGTGTGTAAGTGTAGCTCGAATACTTATTATAAAAACATCATAGTATATTTAAGATACTGGTTTTGTTACAAGATAAAGGAATAAAAAGAGTTTAAGGGGTTGGAGAAGAAAAATAAAACAAAATAACATAAGAGGAGACATTACCTTAAAATCGGGTAACTCTTTTTTTATTTGAGTCAAAGGCTTCCTTGGGAATAATTATGCCCAAAGTGAGTCTTATAGGAGTAATAGAGGGAAGTTGAGAGAGTATTTGGGCAGAGGTTTGCCAATCCAAAAATCTTTGAATGTGTGAGTAAGGTGGTAGTGGTGGGAGCCTTTTATAAGAGGAGAGGAGGGGCACTCTTGGAAAGTCATGAAATGTTACTTTATTATATAATGAGTTTCGAATTTTAAAGGTCCCACACTTATATATTTCAAGGATAAGGTGATAAGGGTTAGAAATATACTCATCCAATAGGTTTTTGACAAGTGTAAGTCTTAGATTTTACATTATCGTTTTATTTTATTTAAATTGTTAATTAATGAGGTAATCGCTGCATCATCATGGTGTCATAAATAATTTAATTTATTTAATGTCTAAAAATTATAAAAAAATTATCATGATTTAGGAAATATTTTATATTTCTAATTAATATTTATAGTAAAAAATATGACTTGTATAACCCCATTTAAAAATTGTTTTAGTAAAACAACTCATGTTTGTGACATTTTTATTTTAACATTAAAAAAAAAGTTTTTAATGTCATTTTCCTACCAAAGTGGCTACATGGGGTCCCCAAGTTGACCCATGGATTTTATTGGTCGGACATGACTCATCCAATAGGGGTAGGACAAGTTTAAAGGTATTTTCATATTTTTATAATATCATTTTTACCTTAAATTTCACTTATTACCTTTAATCGCGATTAATTAAACTTAAAAGTTACTATTCACAAAAAAATTATTTTAATCCCATTGAACCACATTTTACTTCCTAATGACAACCATGTTTGTCGAATTTTTGAAAATAAAATCAAAGAAGTGGTAATGTTTCATTTAAACGAAAAATCAGTTTTTTAACTACCACTTAGTGGTTTCACTATTCATCAAAAATTGAAGTTTTTCAGAACAATGCCAAAAATTCACCCTAAGATATAATTGATATTCAGAATTCAAAAATGACGTCTATTTTATGAAATTCAAAACATATAAGTTGCATTAATTAATTTTATAATTAATTCCCTCTGTCACAACAAATAACGTGTTTTTAAGAAACAATATATATCAAAAGATTAACAATTGTTTATGTCCAATTTCAAAGTGAAATTAATTCTAATGAAAAAAATTGGATAAAATGGTAAAAATATATTCTAATTATAATTTAAAACCACTAAATAGTATAGTTTATCACTATAAATTATTTTTATTAAAAAAGTTGTTTTTAAGTATTTTTCACTATTCATAGAAAATTGGAAGTTCTCAGAAAATTACAAAAAATTCAACTTAGGATAATTTCGATATTCCAAATACAAAAATGAAGTCCATTTTGAAATATAAAATTTTTATAATTTCAAAAATTGGGTATTAATATTCATAACTGCTACTTTGATTGGTCGCAATGTGTTAGAATCTCGAACTTGTGTACAATGCAAGCTATTGCATTATTGAAAGAGAAGCGTATAGTGAAAGTTTGGGGTGTTACAATTTATTAAAAAGCTCATACTTTGATACCAATTGTTGGATCGGTTTATACCAAATATACACAAGAGGGGGGGTGAATTGTGTCTTTTACAAATTATTCACGAGATCATGTTCTGACCTTTAACTTTAATCCAATAGATTAATGCAGCAGAAATTTTAATAGTAGGGACACACGATGTATAGTGGTTCAGGGAACAGAAGGCTCATAGTCCACTCCACCAATTCTCTACTCCACGAGCTTGGTGATTTTCACTATCTGGTCCTCTCATCAACATACCATTTCACAAATAAGTATAGGAAGTTGACACCTTTAAAATCTAAGGCAAAACAGAGCCTTCTGGTTCAATCACATAATCTACATAGCTTAGTACGATAAGCCGATCACTCAAGATAAAAAGAATTATTTGTTCTTTGAAAATACTTTCCCGTTGTTCTTCACAATTGAAACAGAATACAATTGACTGTAGATGGATTTTCGTCTTCAGAAATAATTATCATTAAGTAAGAGTCATTCTGAGTCAATCCAGTTGCAGTAGATATTGAAAAATAATTCGCAGCTTCAGCAGCAGTAGATTCACAATAGATCTTCGATGTCGAATGAGTGAATCATCTGTGGTGTTTCTTCTTCTTCAATAAACAGAGCTTTGTCACTCTTCATAACAGCAGATCTGTAAGTCTTTATTATCTCAATTGTATCTCTGTATACAAAATAATACAGGTATATAATGTCGAGCATTCTCCTTTCAAATTTAGATCTACAAAAGTCGCATTTATAATCACAATATTCAAAAATTCAAAATAACAGAGCAGTTGTAACTCTCCTGAAAATTCAGCATGAAAAGATCCTTTTAAATTTATCCTTTGAATCATAGATAAAAAGATTTTAATTATTCAAAGACATTCTTTAAAATTATCTTTTAATATGACTTGAAATTAGCCTAATAATTCGCTTGTAGGACATTGCATAATAATATCGTCTTTAATTCTATGACGCCAAATGTAAGGTTGAACTATATAGAATGCATCTTATGAACATAAGGTAGATCAAAAATGTATGGTTGATGACTCATCCTTCAAATGTAATATTGAATACAAACATAAGGTTGATCATTTATACTTTTCTATTAAACATTCAAATGTATGATAAATGATCTATAATTTTATAATCTTCCAAACGTAAGGTACATGATCCATACTTTTTGATGAAACATAAGGTTGTTCAAAAAAGTAAGGTTGATTAACCATACTTTTGAGAAACAAATGTAACGTTTAAAACTTACGTACAGTTCTTCTTCCATAATTTTCCAATATCCCAAATGTAGGGTTCCTTCCCAACATAGGGTTCTTCTTCCATACTTTTCCAAAAATGTATGGTTGTTTCACAATAATTTTTTGATATCTCATAAATTATACAACACATTCCATCCTTACACTATGCTTCTCCATGTAGGGTATGAACAGTGTTTACAGAACATGCTTAAGCAATTTCTGAATATGTAGAGCATGAAAAATGTTTCCAGAACACTCTATTGTGAATATTTTAGCAATTAATTCTCATTGTTCAAGAACGTAAATATTTCTTCCAGTAATAAAAAAATAATGAATAATAAATTCTAAAAATACACTTAAAATAAAATCATTAGAAAACAATTATGGGTATTTGTGAGCATAAAAATCATCATAAAGAGATAGATTATTGTTCTCAACAATCTCCCCCTTATTAATAAAAAATATTATGTATTGTTGAAAACAACACTTGCTCAACAATATTTTCTCCAGATATCTAGATTTGATCCTCGCGACTCAAATCAGGCCATGACTCTATAGATCTCGCTTCAAATATGTCCGGGATGAGTGGATCTGGATATGATTCACGCTTTCTGCCCATCGCTAATAGAAAATCAGCGTCGTAGTTTCTTTGGGGTTTTGTCTAACGAACCACATTCCACAATTACTTCAATGCTTGATTTTTGGATCTAAAATTATAAAAATAATCATCCATGCCTCAGAAAAATCCAAGATATATTCTTGTTTCATCTATCTAATCCTCGTTTGTGAAAACACTATGAATCTGGGGGTCCTATTGGGTTTGATACCACCTAGAAAATATTGAACTAGGACCTCGGGGTCTAACCGGTGATTAAAGCAAAGAAAAAAGGGGTAAAAAGAACAATAATTTTTTTAAACATCGTTGGCCAAGTATTCTTAGCTAATGATCAAGAATAGACAACCGAGGTTTGAAAATAATTGAAAATAATTAAGTTTCAATACCCAGGCGCATATAATCATCCAAAAATTGGTGAAGATCGAAGAACAATGATGAATCTTCTCTATAAATTTTATCAAAGAGTATAAATCACTAATTTAAGAGTCCTAACTAGATTATGGATCATTCATTAATGATGAACACATTCACTAACGATTGAGAGAAGCTATTGTGTTCACTGAATTCTGATCTTCTCTAATTTGGAGTTTCATCATCGTCTGACGTGATCTACTAATGGAAGGAGGAGGGAGAGTGTTGTTCGAGATTCTTGGATTATGAGGAAAAACCTTGAAATTTATTGATGATTCAATATATATAAACATATCTTTTTGGTCAAAAAATTAATGAATGAATGAATTTAATAATTAATTAACTCAATGAATGTACCATCAATGAGCAAGGAGTCGAAATGCCCTGAGCTGACCCATTTTATGTTGTGCCTAGGGTGAAAAACACATTCTAGAATAAACCATGGTCGTGGAATTATGATCCGAGATTCTGTTTAAGAGTCATCTCATTTTCTTTAAGAATATGCATGAGCAAAGTATAAAATATATTTAATATTTTTATAAATTTAATTTCAGGCACACTGTTCCTTGAAATAAATCTCAATCTCAGTGTCTAGATTTATAAATATATATAGAAATATTTCAAAGTCTTACAAGGTAAAAAAGGGTCTCTACATCATTCTCTCTTTCAATATTTTCATCCCTGAAAATAAAAACTAAAAAAAACAACTTGGGATACTGAGTCTGTACTTGGATCTCTTATTATTAGGAACTCTCCTGTATGTTCCTATGATACCACAACACATGGACCATGGGAATGGTCTATCCACATAGGGTCCTCTCCTGTCGATCCTTGACCAACACCAGGTGCTCTATAAAGGCAGATCCATTATTGATGTCCATCTCACCCCAGTCAATGATGTGTGTAGGTTCATGCACATATCTCCTCATCTATGACACATGGAAGAAGTCATTCACCTGCTCTAGCTATGAGGGTAGGTCAAGGTGGTTGGAAATGTCATTAACCCTCTATAAAATATCGAAATACCCTATGAACCTTGGGGATATCTGGCCCCTCTAATAGAACCTCCATAATCCCCATCAAGGGGTGAACCTCATGAAAATGTGGTCTACCTTCTAAAACTTCAATGGCCTATGATAGAAATATGGGTATGATTTTTTCCAGATCTGGGCCATCTTCATCTTCTTAAAGATGACCTAGAATTTCTCCATCATCACCTGCACCATCATTGGGCCCACAAGAGAAGTGCCACTGATCTCTGTCCAGCAAAAGAGTGACTTGTATGGTCACTAGAACATGGAATCAAATGGTTCCATGCCAATAGTAGAGTGGTATCTATTTTTGTACAGAAACTCTACCAAGGCCAGGTTTCTAACTATGGAAAAAGTATAATATGAAATCCCTCAGCATATCCTCCAACACCCAGATAGTTCTCCCAGTTTACCCATCAATCTGGGGGTGAAAGGATATACTCATCCTTATATGGGTCCTGAATACCTCATGCAGGCCTCTCCAAAATCATGACGTAAACAAAACATCATGACCAGAGGCTATCATCGAGGTAACCCCATGAATGAAAATGATATCCCATACATATAGCTATGCCAAACACTATACCAAACTGTGCACCCTGATAGTAAGGAAGTGTGCCTACTTCGTGAGACGATCAACTATCACCCAGATGGAGTCATGGATCTTCGTTGTTCATGGAATCTCTTTCAAAAATCCCGTATATATTTCATCCCATTTCCACTCTAGTATCTTATGGGGCTACGACAAACCTGTTGGAACTTGGTGCTTAGCCTTCAACTATTGAAAAGTGAGACACATATAGACTAACTCAGCTACACTTTGTCTCATTTAGGGCCACCAAAACTACCGTTGAAGGTATGTGTACATCTTCCACACAAAAGGATGTAAACCTAAGGTATATGTGAGGAAATCTCATATCACCTCCTCTCTCATCATGACTAGAACCACTATTCTCCCCTAGTATAATATGAAATGATTACTTCCTTAAAAATATCCATCAAGTGAGTCACATGTCGACACCAGATCATGTAATACCTCACACTCTATGTCCCCCAGCTAGGACTCTATCACATGATTGAGGAGAGGAGTTAACACCATCTACTATAGAAAAGATGTACCCTACTACTACACCAGACTCAGCTGTAGGGAATCCAACTACTTTTAAGCATCCTTCATCAAGTGATACTAAGACTTCCTTCTAAGGGAATTTGCTACAACATTTCCCTTCCCAAGAGTATTGACTATTTCTATGTCATAGTCCTATAGAAACTCCAACCAGCATCATTATATGAGGTTCAGGACTGTCTGTGTGAAGACATAACCGAGACTCTAGTAGTATAAGTAATGCACAAAGTGTTATCCTATAAGGTAGTTCCTCTATATACTTAGGGTGAATACTACCACTTCTCTCTCTAGTTCATGAGTTTCATAGTTCTTATCATGGGGTCTCTACTACCTCAACCCATATGCGATAACTACCTACCGCTACATCAACACATAACCAATACGAACTCATGAGGCATCATAATACTCTACAAACTATACAACTTCCTATGGAAGTCTCAACATTGGATAAATATTCAGTTTAGCCTCAACTCCCCAAAGGCCCTCTAACACTAATCAGACTTGGTGAACGACTACCCTTTTCGCATCAGGGTGGTCAAAGGGTCTGTGATTGTAGAGAATTATTCCACAAAACTCCTATAGTACCCCACCAAGAAAAAAAATCTCCACACCTCTAACATTCTCTTGGTTGGATCCTACGAAAGCACTTTATCAATATTCATTGGGTCCATGACTAAACCATGATCAGAAATGTCATACCCTATAAAGTGAACCTCATGAATCCATAACTAGCACTTTGAGATTTTCCCATAAATCTGGTGCTCTTGAAGTAAATCAAGGACTATCCTCTAGTTCTTTTAATTATCATCATCTAATTTAGATTAGAATAGTATTCCGTCAATGAATATGACCAAAAAATGGTCCAAGTAAGGCTAGAAAACCCGGTTCATCAAATCCATAAAAATAGTGGAGGAATTTCTCACACCAAAGGGAATTACTAAGAACTCATAGTGTCTGTAGCAACATCGGAATTCCAACTTTAGAATATTAGCCTCACAAACCCTCAACTGATGGTATCCAGACCAGAGATCAATCTTCAATAACCATATCACACCTCAAAATTGGTCAAATAGGTCATCAATCCTTGGAAAGGGTTACTTTTTCTTTATCATGGGCTAGTTCAGGTGATGGTAATCTACAGAATTCTACAAGCTCTCATTCGCCTTTTTCATGAAAAAGACTGGAGCTACCCAGGGGGACACACTAGGTCTGATGAAATCTTTATCTCGAAGTACCTTCAACTGCATTCATAGCTACCAGATATTAGAAAGGACCATCTATTTTTTCACAAAAGATATCATAGTTGTTCTAGGATGCAAGTCAATGCAAAATTAAATCTCCCATCTCGGAGGTAGTCCTAGAACATCATTAGGGAAGACGTCCTTATAATAATACAGAATTGAAGGAACCTAGATGCTTGAATAGACAACTACACTAAGGTATATACTCTATAACTGATGGGTTATGTGTTTCATCCTCCTGATCATAGAACCGAATTGCCCTGCCATGAGATCTCTCTCACCAGAAATGGAGAATCTCGTCCTGTCAACATGTAAGCATCTGACTTGTTTGCGGTGGTAGTTAATTTTGTATAGGACCATGGAAAACCAGTACATATGCAAGATTACATCATAGGGTTACATAATGATAACCAAAAGGTCTCACATGAACTTCTCTCCACCAAGAAATAGCTCGCACTACAGACAGATAAAAGATACAGAATAAGCATTCCTTATAGGAACCTCAAGATGAAGCTATAGGGATAGCGCCTCAACTAGGAGCTCCAAATATCTTACCAAGAGTTTAGAGATAAATTAATTATTGTCATCTATTTCTACCTACTATTGGATAAAGAGTAGAAAACACATATATCATACATATAGTCATCATGTGCACTGTGGGATTATAAACATCAAAAGCTTGCAGCTATCTGTGACCCCAACTACTGTCTCCCTAACCCCGACATGGGCCACCTGGTGGTGGTGATGGAAGGATATAATATCATCATCCACCACCCAAATATCCTCATAATCCTCTACTAGATATACCCCTAGAGACCACCCTATCCTCACCTGGGAGATCCCTGATCATGATGCTACCTTTTCCGTGGTGGTGCATCAGCTATCTGCCTGTGCTACTCGACATGTATGTTCAGGAAATCTCATTCTATGCAACCCTTCCCATCACAAGTGAAGAAATTCCCCTATACATGATTCCATGGTATTTTGAACTTCTCCTGACCACATGTATGAGTCTGATCATGGGGAGGTATCTTGCATCAGGATCCTAGCACTTGGCGTCTGCTCGATGCTGCAGATGACTAGGCTCTGTAGCACCCACTCCCAGCTCTAGCTTTCTAGCATTCCTTTTACATAAATATCTCTTTCACAAGTGGATGATACAACACCCCAATATATTTGTGGATAGAAAAATTCACCGTGATAGCACATAACTCTTGATAAAAAACCTAATCAAACTTTCTTTCTCGGAAGTAGCCACCTCAGATCTTGTTAAGAGAGTACCGTGTAAGGTTTGTGAACCTCACTGCGTAATCAGTGACCGACATCCCCCTTGTTGCAGCTCTAGAATATACCAAATCTAAAATGATTGAAAACAATAGGGGAATTAATCCTCATGGAATAACTACTAGAAGTCAGTCCACGAGAGTGTCGAATCATCATGCATTTGCATAATGAGACTCCAACAACACCTAACTACTATGTGTAAAAGGATAGTTTCCAGTGAAACCACCTGATCCTTAGGTTTTCATATGAGCTTAAAGACATAGACCATTGAATATATCCGAACCTCTACTACCTGAGGATCTGGATCACCATAGAACCTCAGCGGGCTCTAGAGCAAGAACTCATGGAGCGCGCTAAGCCTCTGTGCATCCTCAATATGATCTTATGGAATTTTATTTTAATCGATAGGTGGAGGTTCTAATACCTTCCAACCTAAAGTAATGGGGTCATAGGATGGACCCTAAATAGAGGCCTCATCACTTATAGGATTGTCATCACGATCTAGGGCTGGTATCCTGGATGGCTATCATCGTGGAGGCATCCTGATGTTTATCAAGATATACCATGGTCAGATGAGAATATATATATATATATAAATATATATCACAAAAATAATGGAGATCTGAAAAATAAGGATATTTAAAGACTCAATCTTATATAATGTATGTACCATTGATCCCTGCAACTAATTTCTTGGAATGCCGAGTCAACAAGCTGGTAGTCAGGGTCCTAGTGAATGGATACGTCAACCACCTCACCATCACTAGATTCCCAAGTCCAAGAGACACGCTCAAGAAACATCAATTTTTTTCCCTAAACCCAACCAAAATCCTTATAAGGGGACTATTCTAAACAACATCCTAAGGATCAAAGCACCTCTAAAACCAAATGTCATGTCACAACCCATCCGAAGCCAAGGCTCGAGCCACCACTACCCCAAGCCTGTATCCATAGGCCATGGGATGGAAGCTAGATCTGGAGGAATAACTGACATGGAGAGGCATTTTCATAATTAACTATATGTACACACATAGCCATCTCGATGAAAAAGTGTAAAGGGAATGAGTAAAAGATTCAACACATCTAGAAAGTAAACAAGTCATGCATTCCTTCTAGACAATATAAGAATATGGTAGTGTAAACTGAAAAGTAAAGGGGAAAATAAACAACCAACTAGAAATATGTCCTAACATGAAAAAACTAGAAAAGTAAACTGATGAGAGATCCTAGCTCTTGAATCCCAATCTACGACCACCGTATATGGTCCAAAGCACCTAGTATCCCTAAGTTACTCTAAATTCATAGTTAACTTATCCATAATTTGCATAAGACATGAAATGTATGGGAAAAACCCATGCATGGGTGAGTATATACATACCTAGTAAGACATCCCGAAAGTTGATGGGGGAGTAGTAAGAGATACAATAGTAAAAAAAGATATTATATGTAAGATAAAATCAAAGATAATAGTTCAACCCAACCAAGAGTGAATGTAAGATCATCCAAAAATAAGGGGATAAACATAGTGAGTAGATAAACTACCCATCAAATCTTTTCCACCTATAAAATGAGAGTAGACTCATCCTACCATGATGAGCTAGAGATGAAAATCACATGGAATACACCACACATATTTTCCTCCCCTATAAGAAGAGTAACCAAGTCTAAGGTGTGGATAAAAAAGGATATATATATATATTCCCTATCAAAAGAATCATAAACAATAGAGTAAGGGGATCTCTATCTTAGAGATCATCCCAAGAACAAGAGTAGCCAAAAGTTCCAAAAGTCCATCAACGGTTCCCATCATCTCACTCATCTTTCTAGAAGTAACCCCCCAAATTCATCCATTCCTCATAACTATGCCAAATAGTTTAGGGGAAAAAAACTAGAATTAGAGGACCCACGACCTCATACATCGGGGGGGGGGGGGGGTCCACTTTGAAAGTATTCGTAGAGAACACACACCCATCCTAATGGGGGATTCAACTCTAGTGTCATGAGGACCCATGCCCTTTGCTGATAGGGGGTTCCAATCGGTAAGTAGAGGACCCAAACCCATACTGATGGGGGGCGAAGGTCCACTATGGTCATCAAGGACTCGCTAGCTATTCGATAGGGGGTTCCACTCAGATGTTGAGGACCCTCACCCCAGTACCATAAAGGGTTCACTCCATGTCATCAAGGGACTATGACCATAATGATGAGGGGTTCCACTCTAGTGAGTGAGGACTCACACCCATACTAATCAGGGATTCCACTCTAGCTAGTGAGGACCCATGGCTTATTCGATAGGGGGTTACACTTAGGAGAATCCTCTAGTGATCCTGCATGATCACTATTGTCGTCAAGCATCGCCTAGATAAGCGCTATTCCAAAAATATTTCACATTATATATCAAAATTCACAAATGAGGTAACCATCATGTTATATGTGAAAAAACACTCAGGATAGGCCACTCATAGGCCAAAATTTGAGTGTAAATAAAAGAGATACAGAACCTTGAAGTTTTCTAAAAAGAGTTTAAGGGGTACATGACATGTGAAGGGACCCACACAGTGTGTTGTCTCGCTACAATGTCTAACCATGTACCTTGTTGGAACATAAAACTATACCATGTAGTAGTATAGGATGTGTAGGTAGAATAAAAAACATGTGCAAATTGAGACTGGGGTCATGTCTCATTGGTTATGTCCGTGTACCAGACCCTGTGTCTGGGTACTCTATACACAGTGTGTTGGATTACATGGGTTTCTGCCAGTGTGACTTGGCCATGTACATCTGGGTACATAGCCGTATACCTGGATGTGTACTACTACATAGGATCTACCCCATGTGATTATTTAAACGGGTTGTAAATCCAGGGAAGGGATACACGATGTCTAGTAGAGATACACACCATGCCATCCTTAAAGTTTATGAAACCCTAGCCATCTCCAATGAGGGGGATACACACCAAGTGTTCATCCTACTACATGGTGTGTAGTCGAGTTTTTCTCCAGATTTATAGGTCTAATCCTCGAACCTCAAATCATTCCATGCCTCCATATATCTCACCTCAAATTCATCCGGGATGAGTAGATCTAGCTGTGATTCATGCTTTTTGGTCATCGCTTGTTTGAAACCGGTTTTGAGGTTCGATGGGGTTTCGTCACACAAAATGCACACCAATTTCCTTCAATGATTTATTTCTTGATCTAAAGCCATAAAAATGACCATCCATGCCTCAGAACAGTCCCATATCTATGATCATTTCCTTAATCCACTCATTTTTCATGAAACCTCTACAAATCTATGGGTTGAATTAGGCTCGGTACCACCTGGAAATTGTCAAATTGAGACCTCATGGTCCAAAAAGTGACAAATTCCAAGAAACAAGGTGGAAAAAGAACAATAACAAAGTTTTAAACATCATTAGAAAATCTTTATTCTCTAAAAATCAAGAATAGGCAACCAAGATTAGTAAATAATTGAAAATAAATAAGTATTTAAACCTGGGTGCATGAAATCATCCAATAATTGGCACAGATCCAAGAACAATGATGGGTATGCTCAATAAATTTAACGGAAGTGCATAAATCACCAATTAATGATTCCTACTTTGATTATGGATTATTATATGGTGAAGATGACATTTTCAAATGATTGAGAGAAGTTGTTTCATTCCCTACATTCTGATCTGATCAGATCCGGAGTTTCTTTTTCATTTGACATGATATGCCAATGAAAGGAGTAAGGAGAGTGTCAGTGATGATTCCAAGATTATGAGGCTAAACTTGTCAATATATCCATTATGATATAATTATAAACATATCGTTTAGGTAAAAAAATAATGAATCAATGAATTTAATAATTAATTAAGTCACTGAACATACCGCTAATGAGCAAGGAGTCTGATTGCCTAGTGTCTACCCATTTATGCCGTGACTAGGGTGAACACCACATTATGGACTCAACTGTGGTTTTAGATTTCTGATCCAAGATTCTGTTTAAGAGTTATCCCATTTTATTTAAAAATATATGCATGGAAAATATAAAATATATTTAATATCTTTTTTAAAATTATTTCTGGGCACACCGAGCCTCTAAATAGCACGTCAACTCAGCTCCAAGCTTTAGAAATATATATAGAAATATTTCAAAGTATTATAAAGAAAAAACTAGGTCTCAACATGTTATATCTTATAATATATGACAAACACACTATAAGAGGGGTGAATTATAGTTGGAAAGACAAAAAAATTTAAACCTCCTCAAATATTAAATCTATCAGTAACACAAAATACCGACATACCCACAACAAATCAAAGTAATAACAAGAGAATTAAAATGATTGAATTTTTATAACTACTAATGAAATTAATACATGAATAAATAAATAAATCTATAAATATTTTATATCCACCAATGAGATAATAAACTTAGTAGAATTTAAAAAAACATAGAGTATTCATTTAGGAAACAAATACTTATTAAAGTATATTATAAATTGAACTTTTACCCAAAGAACAATGTGAATACTAAACCTGATTCAAGGTATCCTCAACTATAGAACTTTCAAAATGTATTTCCTTATTTAAGCCTAAATCTTGGATATGTTTTCCTTTCCTTAAAATCCCTTGATAAACCTAATCTGTAGGTACCCACTTCAAAAATCTATAAGCTCAATAAACCTAATACTACAACTATTAGATTGGTATCCCAAATACTATCACTAGTAGCTTTTATCTATCTTCCGTACAATAGAATACCTCAATTAACATGATCAGTAACCCAATAATTATAAAAATAAATGATAAGTTGTTTTACAAAGAATCTTTACAAACAAAATCTCTTAATAGACAATTAAAAACAAAACAATTGGAAGCACTCTAAGTCAACAAGCTGTTGAACACTTCATGAAATTATAGAATTCATAGAATTATTGTTATTGTATATCATTTTCTTATAATATATGAGGTGAAACTATATTTATATATGATCCTAAAAATGTCATATTCTTCACATCTTAGAGTTAGTTTCAATGACATCAATAGCAAATTACTGTTCATCTTATAATGGACATAATATCTTGCCACATCTAACAATGAAGTCGTTGAGAATCACCATAGTACTCCTAGTGTTTTATTAAACCCATAAAACATCACTATTTAGAAATTCCTAAGGTCATCATATTTTCATGAATCCTCAAACCATCCATATTTCATAAAACCATAGGTTTTCATTAATTCATTTATCAATTTTATATACTATACTCATCATAGATAAAAATACAAACTCAAGTTAAATAAAATAATGAATAAATTATTTTGTGGTTTTGGAAATAGGTAAAGTAATTATATTACTCAACACTTACAACCATTTCATATTTTTCTAAATATCTATTCAAGTAAAGGGTCTCATCCTTTACTCCTTTTGTAACCAGCATGGATCGTTGAGTGAATTTCCAAACCCCATATTCAAATGTAGTTACAATCCCTTTATCACCCCATTGTCTAAAGGAAATTATATTATTTTTGAGACTAGGATTGTGTTGCACATATAATAAATTCAAGAATCCCCCATTGTTTATTCAGATGTTGACATCTCCTTTTCCAACAACTTCTAGATCTTCACCAACTACCAAATAGACTTTCACAATCTTCATTGATACATTTTTGATTATGAATGTTTTATCAATAGTTGATTGATAAGAGTATATAGATTCAATTAACCAAGATTCTACCAGGGTAGAATTTCTTAGAAAGTATGTTTTACTATCTACCACTATGTTAATGGAATCTGAATTATCGGTCATTGCTGTTTTTTTGGCACCATCATTACAAATTTTTCAATCTTTATTAATATTACCTTTCTTCCCACATTTCCATTAGGTTGTAAAAAGATCACCCAAATTACCTTGGTTCTTCTCATGTTAAATTACTTGATACTTATCTACTAATTGATTATTTTGGTATATTTTTTTTCCATTGAGGTGAAAGTCCCCATTTATCAGTATTAAGGGCACTATTGGTTGACACCTAAACTTCCCTTCTCCAAAGATCCTCATTGAGTATCATATTATTGTTATCAAAAAATACCAAGTCTATTTTACACTAGAGTAACTAACTACAATAATAATTATATCCCATCTCTTCATAAGTGAATATAATAGTTGTAAGGCCCACAGATCATCAGTAAAAGTTACCTTTACTGATTAGAGCTTCCCACATATCATATTGAAATTATTAACATGTTATTACATCAGTATTCCTTTAAAAAATATTAATTTAAACAATTATCACAACATGATGATTTTTTAAGGGTCATTAGTATTGATACATATCCTATAAAGACTTCATAACATCCATTGTAGTCTTCTTATCCCAAATATTGAAAGAAGCATTACTTGAAAGAGATATTTTTTCCAGTGCTAGCACTTTTATATCCAAGCACACACATTCATATTTATCCATTAAAATTGGATTTTCCTCGGAAAATAGAACTTCTAAATACTTATGAGTCATATAATATTCAATCTATGTTTTCCAAAAGACAAAATTAATTTAATCAAATCTATCAATCTAGATCTTACCTTCCTACGATGCCATACCTGAAATGATATTTGTGTGTTGAACCTAAAACTACTAAACTATCCTTTGATACTACTTTTTAGGGAAGAGACCAAGAAAAATGATATATGATTCTAGTAATACCACTAGATTCTTGCACATCAGTCCACTAGAATATTGCACATAAGAAACTCTATGTAGTAGAAAAATGATATTCTAATGTTTTCTTCCCCATGACAGAGTGTACCAAAAGTAATCAAAGCACCCTAATCACTACAAAAATAAGACATTTCACACACACCAATGACTAAAAAACATATGAATTACTAAAAATATATATTCAATGATAGAACATGAAATAGAAATGTAGAAAGAAATAACGAACAAAAATTATTTAACGTGCTTCAGACTATGTCCTATATACATGGGGAAACCAAACTAATTTTTATTTAAATATAACCATAAGAAATAAGTGATTAAAAATAGATTAAAAAAAGACAATTAATCTTAACAAACATCATATTTATATAATTAATTCTCTTCCAATCCTTTTATTTTTCACTAGAGTTATCACACACTTATATAAAAAGAATAATTTGTCAAACAAGTTAAACTTACTCCCATGAAAACCCGAATCGCCAGGTATGGATTTCTCAGCTTAGTTTCCAACCCAGTCAACCTTCAGATATTTTGATCTTATATATCTCTCATTGATTAAATATAGAATCATATTTAGAAATAAACTCTTGATAAAACTACTGTTGTTGGAGATGTTTGGATACTTCTGTCTATGTATCATGTTTTTCCCATAAGTTGTTATACAAAATTCCAATGAACATAATTCCTTTGAATGAAACATTGGTAGACTGAAGTAGACTTCACATTCCAGTACTTGGTGCTCTAGAACCAACTAACTTTGTAATTTAAATTACTTATATATACACGGACCTAAATATTAATAAATATCTTATCACATGATGTGTGTTCTTTAGAATAACATTAATGTGATAATTATACTAAAGTATTATTCACATAAAAAGGTTATAGAAGTTCCCCACTATAATTAAAACCTTAAATTTCTATCAAAATATTATGAAACATTTGTATTATAATCTAGATGAAATTATTTTGATGGGGCACAAATAATGTTTTTACTATCTGGTGTTGGATCCTTGTAAGTGGTTAAGACTTCTTCTCATGAAGTTTCACACTTGGTAATATCCTAGAGAGGAGATTATAAGGGAAGATACACAAATAGAATTTTCTCTTGTTTTATGTGTCATTGGATATTACTATATGTGGGAATCTGTATTGGTTCTTAGACTTGAGATTATTATTAATCTATACCATGAATCTTGTACTTTGATGTATTGTTGAAAACTGTGACGATATATGCTTGTGGGGAAGTAGGATAGGTTAGGTGCATTATACGTGATATGAGATTAATTTAATAATTCAAGGTAATATCATTACCTTCCCATTTAATGTAATAATATATCTCAGGCCCATTGATTGAAATAAAATTTTCTGATTAAGTCCATGACATTGATAAATTATCAACAAGTTCATTTTAGGTAGTCAAAGAAAGATACATCAAGCATATAGGATGATGAAACAAGTATAAAACCTCCTTGATGAGATATCAAGACAAATATATTATATTACATAGTAATCATTCATATGAGATTGTTGTCATTGTGACATTATCTTATTTCTTTATGGGTTACTTGATGTGTTTCAAGACATTAATCTTGGAAGTAGGTCAGTTCAACTAGTTCCACTAAGAAAGTTTCCTAGAGGGTCACACACTAAGCCTATATGAATTTTAAATTAAATTAAATTTGAATTTAATATTAGAATAAATATTACTCTCACGATTGAGGAATCATAATTATTCAGGATATATTGATCGTATAAAATTCAAGCACCAATTATTTAATTTTAAGATATATATGAGTTGAATATTAATAAATATTTATTCACCAATTAGTGAATATAATATTTATTTATTTATTTGATTAATAATATAATGAAATTTATTTATTTAAATAAATATTTATTATTTAAGGTTTGATAAATGTCGAGGAGGATTGAAGGGCTGGGTTAAGGGTCTGATGGAAATGATATATTTTATTTAATATCATTTAAATAAGTATTATTTTATTTATTTGAAAAATGATTTTAATTTTTTTTTAAGTTAACACACATCATGGAATATAATAATAATAATATTATCATAATTGGGGTTTACTTAGAATAAATAAATTAGATAACTACCAATGATTAATTATTAATTTTAAATCCTTAAGTATATAACCCAATTTATATCTTTTTAGAGGATATGAGAATTGATGTGTACAAAAAAACCTCTCAAGACCAAAGATAACACTATCAATAGTGTTATAAATAATGATAGACAATTACCATACTCCCTCCCAATAATAATAGAATAATAAAAATAATTATTCATTCTTGAAGGAATTCTTGTTGTGATCAATGAAAAATGGTGTAAGGTGTTTGGTAACTATGCATCAAAACTTGGAGTTCCAATGAAGGTGTTACAAGATTCTTGGAGTATGTGTGGATACCAATGGAGGAATTATTATTTGGATTATTCACCATAATTACAAAATAACAATAATGTCAACCAAATTGATCATTAATGAATAAATAATTACCGAGACAAGGTAATTCTTATTATAAATTAATTACAAATTATATGTGAAAAATATCCTCTATATGAATGTTATGGGGTTACATTAATCCAATTATTTAGATTTATCAATTGAAACCAATGAAAAATATTTTTTTTCATGAGAACAACCACTCCCATTGTGCCTGTAGGAACCCAGTTCTTATTTTTGAGGTACGAGTTTCGTCTTTTCCTTTTCCTTTAATATTGTTGAGAAAATAAGGAAAATGGTGGAAAAATTCCAAATTTATGGGTACATGATGTGTACTTTTCCACACGCCATGTACTTTGGCCATGTGGGATGAGAATACAAAGCGTGTAGGCTTTTCGACAATTTCGGGTGTAGAATCTAACTACACGCTGCGTACTTAATAATACACACCGTGTACTCTGTCAGCAAGTGAATAGTAAGGTGGTGGAAGTAGCCACTGACGGAATGGTAGTACATGCCGTGTACTCAGATATACACACCGTGTAACCAAGTCAACAGATGAATAGTGAGGCGGTGAAAATTGGCCTCTAGAGGAGTAGTTAAAAAATGGAAAGTACACACTGTGTACTTGAGAGTACACATCGTGTAGTTATGTTTTTTCATTAAAAATAGACAGTAGCTTCCTCTTTCGACATAGGAAGCTTAGAACTCGACGAGATCCATGAGAGAGAATGTCGGAACTTGGAGGAGCTCCCGACCGCACACCGGGACTCTGATTCCTTCACTGTCGATCTCGTTTGAACCGTGTGGGTGAGTTCTTCTCTCTTTTTGAACATATTATTCTAATTATTTCCGTAAGAGAAGTTATTTGGGTTTGAAAGCATAGATTTTTATCCCAGATCTATGTATTTCTTAGTTTATTTGGGAGGCGTCGTTCACGTATATCGATTAGAGGAGATCGAGGTAGGTGGTCTGATGTTCATTTCCAACTGTCGAGTTGTTTTTGTTTACCATTGTGCTACGATCCCATGTTTGGGGTGTCGTATGGTTGAGGCCTTGACTGATAAAATAACTATAATTTCATAGGTAATTAAATGAATATGTATAAAATTCTTTGTGGGATCTTTTCCTTGATCCAAGGCCACCCCGAGGGTGCGTTTCCCTTATTTAGCCGTTTGGCCAGGATACTCGTGGGTATGCGATGATTATAGCATGCTTTGAGTTTTCTTGAGATAAAATGTATACAAATTTCTTGCTTATGCGTTGGGATCAACCCTGTTACTTTTTTAACCTTAGGGAAGTGTTTTTCTTATCCTGAGTAAAGTGTTTTGATTATCCTGAGGGAAAGGTTTCATAAGCATGAGGGTAGTAGCTTCCGTGCCTGAGGGAAATATCTTGTATGCATGAGGGAAATATTCGTTATGCCTGTGGGAAATCACCTAAGGGTTTTGGTTTTGATTACCTGAGGGTAATGATTGGTATGTATGAGGAAAATTGTTGCTTTGAATATTTACTATGGTGATTTCTTGTGTTATATCTGCCAAGCTAAAGCACATGCTTGGTGTTGTTATTACCTTCTACTTATTAGATAGCCTATTGTGGTTTTTGATGTGGCACTGTATAGGAGATTGTCGGTTGAGGCAGGGTCTTGGGAACTTATAATTAAATTGTATTTAATTTTTAAATAATAATTAAAATGACAATATAACTATTGGAATGTTTAATTTTGAGTACTTCCTAGTTTGCTGCATTTCATTATTTCACACTGCTGTTGCACATTTTCACTGATAGTTGGGCACATGCCATTGATGGTTGCCTACTGGGATTTATTTCTCACACCCTTT
Organism: Viscum album; assembly: GCA_963277665.1. Classification (NCBI taxonomy): domain Eukaryota; kingdom Viridiplantae; phylum Streptophyta; class Magnoliopsida; order Santalales; family Viscaceae; genus Viscum; species Viscum album. Next base: position 1,395,805,486 of record OY728121.1, on the reverse strand, counting down.
TTGGGTCATGTATTAGGCCCAAATAGATTATATTGTTGTAGGTGTTTATAAGGGCAAGAGTCCCTAAACAGGTACTTGATTGTTGTAGAGGAGTTGGAGAGCATGGGACTGAGCTTAGGCTTGCGATGCTGCTGAGTTATTATTTCACTACTTTCGCTTGTTTTGTTGTACTCTGTACCTTGTGCTATATTACATTAGATAGCAGTGTATCCTGTTTTGGATTCTTTCTTATATTAGAGGCATGTTGCATCATTATATATATGACTGTTGATTATCTTTTACTGCAGTTCCATTTTCCATTTTAGTTTTATATTGTTACTGCTTCCACTTCTTGGTATGTTTGTATTTTCTCTACTGCGCCACTCTTTGAAAAATGAGGGCATCGTTTCCCCACTATCAGACCTACACCCTCGCTGCTAGTCGGCAGCCTCTAGTGTTGGAGGAAATGCGCTTGAGGTCATGTGACCAACCAGGTTTGGGGCACCCATTGTGTGGAACCCAGATCCAGGATGTTACAAAGTGGTATCAGAGGGATTTTCTTTTATCTGAGTTATTTTATTATTTGGTGACGATGGAAAGAGAAAGATTTTTAAGGGAGACGATAATAAACTGTGCCCGAGATTAGCTACCCCATGTTCAGGTAAATGCCGGATTGCCTCAAATTAAATTGTGATTTTCTGTTTATGATTATTACAATTGATTTGATTTTCACTGTTTGGTGACACACTTGTGGTGTGCTATTTATATTTTTATGCTTGGGTTCTATTTAGTTGCAACCTGATGGGATGAGGGTATGCCAACTCATACATCATTTAGCCACATATTAGAATCACATGTCATGCATAGTTTCCATGCCATGTAGGTGCTTTAGAAATTGCATGTTGTAGTGATAAATGTTGTGCTAGAAAATGCATGCTGCTGTGATAGATCTGTTGATAAAATATCTACTATTTGATAGGTTATTGTTATGTAAGGTTTTGTGAATGAATTCCAAACTTTGGTTCTTGAGGATTATGGGCCCTCATCAACTGGAATTTGGTGGATCATTGACTTGTTTACTTTGTTATAACACGTATAAGATTCCAATATTTGGTTCACAGGGAGTATTGTCCCTTATGGATCATAATTTGGCACTTTGGTGTTTGTTCACTGGTTTTCTGGACTCCAACGTAGTTTTTGAGGCTTACTGTCTGAAAAAAACTCAGAATACAAGCCGGGTAGTTTTAACTACACGCCGTATACTCTTCTGTTCGGAAATAAGTGAAAACTATTTAAGTACACACCATGTACTGTAAGTACATTCCGTGTAGTCTCAAACCATGACATAGGTAGTGTAGGCAGAAACACGGGTTAGGAAAAACTCTAGAGTGAACACGTTGTGTACCGGTTGTAGACGCCGTTTCATGTTGACCCTGTGTCCTCCGTGTAACTAACAACACAGATGGAGAAATCTTCGCATAAACATGCCGTGTCACTTCCGAACACACCGTGTAGTGTAATCTGGGAATCCGGCCGTGTATCTAACAACATGGGTCAGTGTTATCCTTTCTAGTACATGCTGTGTCCAACTAGAACATGTTGTGTAGTGTGATCCATGTATCAGGCTGTTTCTCGAACAACACGGGTCGGTGAAGCTCATATAGTACATGCCGTGTAGATCTCATACACGCCATGTAGTCTCGTTCAAAAGAGATCCTTGTGTCTAAGACGTGTAGAAGGACTCCGGTAGGGGAAGGAAATTCACGTACACGCTGTGTGTTTGGACAGCACGCCATGTGTTTGGGGTGTTACACGACTAGTTCTGGAAGAGGTACACGCCCATGTAATAGAATTAAGGCAACACGCTGTGTAGTTATTATACACGCCGTGTAGTCTTGTTTTGTAAAACTCGAATGTTTTATTTCTCCTGTTCCCTTCTTAGGCTTCCAGTTCTTAGTCCTTGATGATCTTGATCTAAGGCATGTGTTTGAACTTGTAGAGTCATGCCGCTGAGATGACCACAAGTTGTTCTCCAAGAGAGTTTCAACAATTATACTCTATATATGGTACGCTATGGGCTACCGATGGATCCTATATTAGTTCCAGATGCGGCGCCAACCGTTACACCGGATGCAGGTGCAGATGCACAGTTCAGTGAAGGCTTCATGCAGTTTATACAGACCTTATAGGGAGCACCTCCAGTTGCCACATCTATGGCAGAGCTGACACATGTATTCTAGCAGTAGCATCCACCTATGTTTTTAGGGGATGGAAGACCACAGGCTGCAGAGTCATGGATGGGTTCTATGTAGACAATCATCGATAATCTAGAGAAGCCTCCAGAGAGGAGGGTCAAGCTCGCTACATACATGCTGCGTGATTCCGCCAAGAGATGGTGGGATGTTACCACACAGACTAAGCATCACCAAGAGATGGCGTGGGAAGATTTTTAGGAAATATTTTATGAATTTTTCTTTCTGGAGACACTTAGGGTAGATCGAGCTCGAGAGTTCATGAATATGCAGCAGGGGGCCATGTCTGTGATGGACTATTCTGCCCCCTTCACTCATCTACAAGGTTTTGCACTAGTTTTGGTGGGTGATGAGACGTTGAGGGCTAGACACTTTAAGGATGGTCTTCTATATGACATTCTAGTGCTGGTGAACATTTTTCGGTTGTCTACAGTTCATGCTATTGTGAACCAGATTTTGATTACTGAGCAGAACCTGTGGGAATCTAGTGGTGTGGACTAGGGTGGTTCGACACCGGTCTCTGGCACCATTTCATCAAGCAAGAGGAAGAGGCAGATAGATTTCTATCACGGTGGGAGTACTAGATAGAATAATTCTTCAAGTGGCCAGATAATGTGCTACCAGTGCGATAAATAGGGGAACACGAGACTTCAATGTCCCCGTGACCCAATGGATTGCCGAGCTTGTGGAAAGATGGGTCATCAGCAGTGTTTTGCAGGGAGTTTCCACCAGTGACTAGTGAGAGGGGTTCTGTGTAGACTCCACATGTAGGACCAGGGCCAACAGCTTCTAATCAGTCAAGGAATTGGAATATGTCTGGACATTCAGCCCGAGGTGGTGGTCATGGTCATGGTAGCCAGTCACCAGGATCTCAGAGACAGTAGGGTGGGTCAGCTCAGGGTAGCCAGGCTGTGTTGTAGGTCTACGACACTAGGTAGGCATATGCAGTGCAATAGGCCCAACATGAGTAAGATTCCAGACCTTCCACTATCATAGGTACTATTCTAGTTGCTTCTGTTTTATCTTTGGTACTTTTTGATACTGGTTCCACACATAGCTTTATATCTGTGCCTATTGTGGAGAGCCTTGGGATCTGTGTTTCTTCTTCTTCTTATATCATGATGCTAGACACTCCATTGGGAACTAGAATGACAGATGTGCGTCAGTGCAAGGAGTTCACCCTAGAGGTTGGTGGGTGTCACTTTTTATGAGACCTCCATGTCTTAGAGATTATAGGCTATGATTTCATTCTTAGCATTGACTGGTTGGTACCCTTTCGATCCTTTGTTGATTTCTATCGTCGTAGGATGAGTTTCATGTCACCAGAGGGTAGAGAGTTTCTATACAAGGGCGAATGAGATGTCCAGGCGAGCCGAGCTGGACCTGAGCATCGTGGGCGAGGTGGAGTGATATCCCATATTGCGAGTTTATATCTGGATGACCAGGGAACTTGTCAGACAGATTTCCCTCTAGTGGTTAATCATTTTAGGGATGTCTTCCTGGATGACTTTTCAGGTCTAACTCCAAAGCGAGTGGTCGATTTCTATATTGAGATTGTTCCAGGAGCAGCACTGGTGTCCATTCCTCCTTATAGGATGGCTACACAAGAGTTGTAGGAGCTCAAGAGGTAGTTAGAGGAGTTACAGGAAAATAGTTTCATCTGACCCAGTACTTCTCCTTAGGGTTCGCCTGTCCTATTTGAGAAGAAGGTGGATGGTACCCTCAGACTATGTGTTGATTATCGGAAGCTAAACCAATTGATAGTCAAGAACCGATATCCCTTACCAAGGATTGATGATCTTTTTGATCAACTTCGAGGAGCATGAGTGTTCTCTAAGATTGACTTGAGATCCAGATATCATCAGTTGTGCGTTAGACCATCGAAGATACTAGCTTACAACCTTTTAGGGAAGATATGGTATATACGAGTAGTTGGTCATGCCGTTCGGACTCACGAGCGCGCCAACAATTTTCATGGATCTGATGAATCGTGTCTTCCACCCATATCTGGATTCTTTTTTGGTAGTCTTCATGGATGATATCTTGGTGTTCTCTCACACTCGACATGACCATTCCACCCATCTTGAGATCATACTGAGTACACTGAGAGAGCATTAACTATATTCTAAGCTCTCAAATTCCACTTTTGGATGGACCTGATTGAATTCCTGAGTCATATCATCTCAGAGGTAGGAGTTGCGGTAGACCAATAGAAAGTGAGAGCAGTAGTTTCCTGGGTGTAGCCTAAGAACGTGTTTGAAATATAAAGTTCTTGGGGCTGGATGGTTACTACATGTGATTTATATAGGACTTCTTCTGCTTGGCAGTGCCGTTGACGGGTTTGACTAAGAAGGGTGTGAAGTTAATTTGGTCAGAAGCTTATGGGATAGCCTTGTAGTAGCTGAAGGAAAGGTTGACATCAACACCAGTCCTAATACTTATAGAGCAAGGGAAGAGCTATATAGTTTTCTATGATGCATCAGGCATTGGGATGGAAGTAGTGTTGATGCAGGGAGATTGAGTAGTTGCGTACGGGTCTCGGTAGTTAAGGCCACATGAGAGGAATTACCTAACAGATGATCTCGAGTTGGCTATAGTTGTTCATGTGTTATGATGTTGGAGACATTATCTCTTGGGAGAACATTTTGTGGTGTTTACAGACCAAAAAAGTCTTAAATACATCATCACCCATCGTGACCTGAATTTGAGATAGCGAAGGTGGGTTGAATACCTTCAGTATTTCGACTTTGATCTTTCCTATACACCTAGAAAAGGTAACACAGTAGTTGATGCACTGAGTAGGAGGACTCAGATACATGCAGTGCAGGAGGCCGGTGGTGAGTGGCAGCTCATGGCTTTGTTCTCTGAGATGCATTTGAAGGTGCACAACAGTCAGGGTCAAGCCTATCTTTCATCCTTAGCTGTGACTTCAACCTTCCTGGATAGAGTGAGGATGAGAAAGCTATCAGATTAAGAATTCCAAGTTCTATGGGAGTCAGTGGAAAATGAGGAACCTACACCCGGTTGGATGATAGGCAATGATGAGGTACCGTGTATCCATGGACGAGTGTGGGTTCTAGGGGATATACACAAGGATTTGATGTGGAAATTTCATGCTTCAGCTTGGGAAATGAATCCTGGAGTTACCAAAATTTATCGTGACTTGAGACGTCAATATTGGTGGGTGGGTATGAAAAGAGAGGTATCTGGTTTTTTTACGAGATGTTCCACCTGTCAGCAGGTGAAGGCGGAGCATCAGAGGCCAACTGGTCTGTTACAACAGTTACCCATTTCGGAGTGGAAATGGGATGATGTCACGATGGACTTCGTGACCGGGTTTCTGAGGTCACCTCGATGCAATGATGCCATATGGGTTGTTATGGACAAACTTATGAAGGTAGCCCACTTTTTTCCATTCAAGGAGACCTTCAGTGTTGATGAGATTGAGAGTTTATATATTCGAGAGGTAGTACGTCTTCATGGGGTCCCTCATTCTATCGTTTCAGATAGGTATGCCCGTTTTACGTCTTGTTTCTGGCAGAGTTTTCAGAGGGCACTGGGTACACAGGTGCTTCTGAGCACAACTTACCACCCTCAGAATGATATCTAGTTAGAGTGTACGATACAGGTGATGGAGGACATGCTGCATGCATACATCCTAGACTTTGGGGCTCTTGAGAGAAACACATACCCCTGGTCGAGTTTTCCAAAAATAGTAGTTTTCAGGTAACTATTGAGATGGCACCTTACGAGGCATTATATGGTAGGATATTCCGGTCACCCTTGTGCTGGTTTGAGGAAGGTGAGGTAGCTTTAATGAGACCACATCTTGTTCATGAGACTTCAGAGCAGGTCCAGTTGATTCAGAAGTGGATGGCTACTGCACAGTCTCATCAGAAATCATATGCTGATCACCGCAAACGACCCTTGGAGTTCTTGGTCAGGGATCAGGTTTTCTTGCGTGTTTCACCGAGGTTGAGAGACAGGCAGATCAGGAGATAGGGTAAACTTTCACCGAGGTATGTGGGGCCATTTGAGATTCTTGAGAGAGTTGGGATGGTTACCTATCGGTTGCAATTACCACATAGGTACCGGTCCATGCACGATGTCTTCCACATATCTCAGCTGTTCCATTATCACTCAGACCCATCTCACTTTTTTTCAGCCTGAGGAGGTTGAACTTCAGGTTGATGCATCCTTTGAGGAGCATCCGATTCATATTGTTGATAGAAGCATGAAGGTTCTCCGAGGTCGGCCAGTTCCTCTCGTATGGGTGATATGGAAGCATGGTCAAGTGCAGGACAAAACATGGGAGTGGGAGACTAGCGTACGTGTTCAGTGACTAGATTTTTTCTCAGTTTTATCTTCACCACCCTTGTAAGGGAAATTCAGAATTGAATTTCTTTAAGGGGGGAAGTTTTTAGAACCCGGTTCTTATTCTTGAGGTACGAGTTTCGTCTTTTCCTTTTCCTTTAATGTTTTTGAGAAAATAAGGAAAATGGGGGAAAACCCAAAATTTATGGGTACACACCGTGTACTTTTCCACACGCCGTTTACTTTATCCGTGTGGGATGAGAATACCGGGCCTGTAGGCTTGTCAGCGATTCAGGGTGTAAAAACTAACTACACGCCATGTACTTAGTAATACACACCGTGTAATCTTTCAGAAAGTGAACAGTAAGGCGGTGGAAGTAGCCGCCAGCGGAACGGTAGTACACGATATGTACTCAGACATACACGCCATGTAACCAAGTTGATAGATAAACAGTGAGGCGGTGGAAAGTGGCCGCCAGAGGAACATTTAAAAAATGGAAAGTACACGCCGTGTACATGAGAGTACACACTGCGTAGTTATGTTTTTTCATTAAAAATATGAAGTAGCCTTCTCTTTCGATATAGGAAGATTAGAACTCGACGGGATCCATGGGAGAGAAGGCCGGAACTTGGAGGAGCTCCCGACCGCACACTAGGACTCTGATTCCTTCGCCGTCGATCTCGTTTGAACCACACGGGTGAGTTCTTATCTATTCTTGAACCTCTTCTTCCAATTATTTCCCTAAGTAAAGTTATTTAGGTTTGAATGCGTAGATGTTTATCCCAGATCTACGTCGTTCTCAGTTGATTTTGGAGGTGTCGTTCACATATATTAATTAGATTAGATCGAGATTGGTGGTCTAGTGTTCATTTCCAACTATTGAGCTGTTTTTGTGTACCGTTGTGATACGCGCCCATGTTTGGGGTGTCATATGGTTGAGGCCTTGACTGATAAAATACCTATAATTTCATAGGTAATTAAATGAATATTTATAAAATACTATTTGGGATCGTTGCCTTGATCCAGGGACACCCCGATGGTGCGTTTCCCCTGTTTATCCGTTTGGCCAGGATACCCATGGGTATGTAGTGATTATAGCATGCTTTAAGTTTTCTTGAGAGAAAATGTATATAAATTTCTTTCTTATGTGTTGGGATTGGCCTAGTTACTTTATTATCCTGAGGGAAGTGTTTTTCTTAGCCTGAGGGCAGTTTTTTGATTAGCCTAAGGGCAACATTTCATATGCCTAAGGGCAGTAGCATCCGTTCCTGAGGGAAATATCTTGTATGCCTGAGGGAAATAACCCAAGGGTTTCGATTCTGGTTACCTAAGGGTAAGGATTGGTATGTCTGAGGACAATGGTTTCTTTGAATATTCACTGTGGTGATTTCTTGTGTTATATCTAACAAGATAAAGTGTTTGCTTAGTGTTGTTATTACCTTCTACTTGTTAGATATCCTATTGTGGTTTTTGCTGTGGCACTATATAGGAGATTGTTGGTTGAGGCCAGGTCTTGGGAACTTATAATTAAATTATATTGATTTTTTAAATAATAATTAAAATGGAAATATAACTGTAGGAATTTTTACTTTTGAGTACTTCTTAGTTTACTACATTTCATTACTGCGCACTGCTGTTGCACATTTTCACTGACAGTTGGGCATGGGCCTTTGGTGGTTGCCTACTGGGATTTATTTCTCACACCCTATTTGGGTCATGTCTCGGGCAAAAACATATTATATTTCTATAGGTGTTGATATGGGAAAGAGTCCCTGTACAGGTACTTGATTGTTGCAGAGGAGTGGGAGAGCATGAGACCGAGCTTAGGCTTGTGATGCTGCTAAGTTCATGTTGCACTACTTTCTCTTTTATTATTGTACTATGTACCTTGTGCTGTATTACATTAGATTGCATTGTATCCTATTTTGGCTGCTTTATTAGATTAGAGTCATGGTGTATCATTATATATATGACCATTTATTATCTTTTACTACTGTTCCATTTTCCATTTTAGTTTTATATTGTTACTGCTTCTGATTTTTGGTATGTTTGTATTTTCTCCACTGCGCTACACTTTGAAAAATGAGGGCATAGTTTCTCCACAATCAGACCTAGGCCCTCGCAGCTAGTTGGCAGCCTCTGGCATTTGGGGAAATGCGCTTGAGGTCATGTGACCAACCGGGTTCGGGGTACCCGTTGTGTGGCACCTGGATCCAGAACGTTACAGCACCCCAAAATCTTCAATTGTTATTAGAGTGGTCACATATTAATTTGTAACTATTTTTTATTTCTTGACTAAATTATTATTTTCTTAGAAATAATTCTTTTACATTTTTTCATTATTTAATATGAATGTTTAAATTAAATAATTATTAAGTTTCATATTATCAAGAACAGGCCAAAAATGGATAAAGAACACTTTAATATCTTATCTGGAGGTGCCGAGGATTTTATCCAAAAGATAAAATTATATAATGTGAAATGAAAACTACATGTCATGTACCCATGGTCAAACATAAAATGGAGATCCATGACAATCATGAAATTACATTTGAGTGTTAATATGTGGTGTGTTTGATTACAAATCATTTATTTACCATCATCTAAAATATTTTTTGATAGGGTTACACAATGTGTATTCAATGTATATTCCATGTAACCCCACATGGTTTGTCCCCACATAAATTGAAGAAGTAGTGTAGTCAAAGTATGTGATATGTAATTAATATTTTATCTGTAATTACTTCTAACCAAGAAACACAAAATTATGTGAAGTACATGACGTGTATTGGGTTGCACATATCATGTAACATGTAACAACTCATACAAGATACACACAGAGACCCTAGGAATATAGTGCATGTGGATAGTAATAAATTACATGTCATGTAGATGGATGTACACGTCCTCAAATTTAGGAAAAATTAGGTAAGGTATACATTTATATAGGTGTGTTGTATGATTCAACATAAATAGAGGTTAATTAATTAAAATAAAACTAAACTAATCGATGTGTATCTTACTGTACACATTTCGTTATAGGATTTTTCACCCAAATTACATGATGAGTGATTTTGGTGGGTCATATGTGATATTAAATTATTAATTAATTTTCCCATTATTCTATAGATACAAGATGTGTATGGTTTTCATACACATTGTGTACTTCATGAGAATCATCAACGACACACACAACATTTATAAAAGCTTGTCCTGTGGTGAGAAACACCTTACGGACTACATGACCTAACCCATGAAAAAAAACACCATGTATATAATGAAATTCCATATAGGCATACATACCATGTAAGTATGAAATACCTAACAAGGACCATACACAATGTTGGTAATACACTGTGTGGGTGACTGTACATGCTGTGTAACAGTTAAATTTTAGAAATGAATTTAAATATATGCATAAGGTTACACAACAAGCTGCCTCCATTACATTATATATATTTAATTAATTTTAAATTAAAATTACTTAATTCAATTTATTTAAAATGATAGTGGACTAGATTCTCATGGATTGTTTGAATTATTAATTAATATTAATGAATTAATTAATTTCAAATATTATTAATTTATTAATTTGAGAAATTTATTTTAATAGATAAAAAATAGAAATAAGTACAAGAATGTAGTTTTTTCATGTTGTATATGATCAAGATCTTGACTGAATTATGTACGTGATGAGTTTATATTTAATTTAAATTATTTATTTCATGGGTTTTTGTGATAAATTAATTATAAAATTAAATATGATGATATGCGTATCATCACTTCCTCCTTATTATTCCTGATATTACATGTCCATGTGTTTATTGATGTAACCATTAACCCCTAATTCCCCTAAACTAAGAGAGAGTAAGCATATGTAAAGGAATGAGCTACAAGAATTAGGATATGGTTGAATACCGAGATGGTGTGAAACTGATCAAGGAGATACATAGGTTAAAGGAGAAGTGGTGAAACTTGATCCAAGTCTTGGGATTAAAGAGTTTCTTCCCCTAGAGTCAGGTTTGGTATATCATCTACTCAACCAGCCGGTAGTTGAAAGCTCATGATAATTACACTTATTTATTTCAATTTTCAAGTGAAGTGTTATTTATTTATTTGAAGAATGTTTATTTTAAGAATAAATAATATCACATAAAGTAAGTAATTAAAAATAATGTAATATGAAATAAATTAAATTATTTATGAAAAAATTATTTTTTTAAACATGATTAAATAATTATGTAAAATCTCTATAATATTAACAAGCATGTAACATGATATAATAAATAATATTTTCATATAATACAAATAAAACCCCTCAAGAAAAATATTAATTCATACATAAACTTCCTTTACTTGAGTTTAAATGAAACCATATATCTAAGTGTTGGTTCAACCCTCGATAGGACATTTTCATTTATTGATTAGTTTTAATGAAAGTTTTTTACTTGACTTAACCTTGTTAGCATCAAGATTAGTTTCCCTATAAAGACATGGGGTAACTTAGAGGAAAGTGTTTATAAAGACAATATTAAGATCAACATGATTTTCAAGGAGTTCCAAAAGTTCTTGTGCATCGTACTATTCTAAGAGTATAAGTTTTATGTGCCGAAGTCCCCAATTCCTATAGATCCCTTTAAGGAGGCTAGTGAGAAGGAGCATTCTGTCTTCCTAAAAAACATAAATGATGAATTAGATATCCAATGACTCATGATATCATCTATGACTAGTAAGCTTTAAAATTTGTAGAAAGAAATGGATTCATACACCATGTTGTATTATCTCCATGATCTTTATCAGGAGAATGAACAACAAGAGAGGTACTATATCTCCAAGACACTTTTTTTTTCACATAATGAGATACAAAAATGGTCTAGAGTGGGGTTAATTGACCAGTTTAGAAATTTGATAAGAATTTTAAATCAAAGTTTAAATATAAAACAAATCCAAGTTTAAGTTCATGTCTAGGTGAAGGTGTAGTGAAAAAAAGTGCACCATAATTTATATAGAAATTTAGATCAAAGTGATCCTATATGTACACTTCACTTCTCTATAATCCATGAGATAAATAGTATCCATTAAATCATAAATTTTGTATGATATAAAAAAATCTATTACAAACTACCTTTTTATACTGGATGTATAACCACAAACACTAAATTTTATTGGGAGTTATAAACCAATAGAGGCCTGCCTTTTTATTAGAAAACATAGCCACATAGAGATGAATTTTATAGTTGGAGTCACAAAAAAAACATAATTTTTAAATGGATTTATAACTGGTATAAGATGTAATTTTTTATAGTAAAATCATAAACTAGACACAGGTAAGAAAAAATAAAAAATAAAAAATAAATATAACTCAATAACCAAAGAACTAGAACATATGAATATTTTTAAATAGTTATTACAACATTGATTGTGTTGGTAAATGTTTTGTAGTACAGAGTAAATTTATAAATGATCATAGAAAGTTTAAAATCATGATAAAAAAAATTCAATTATGGTATTAACAAACATTCTAAAATCCATTTCATGTATTTATAGCTTTTTTATCTCTCTATTACTTCATAATGTTCCTTTGGTATTTATTTATAGAGAAGACTCCAATGGTTAGTTATATGGTGTTTCCTAAATCATGATCAATGGTTCAATCAGTCATGGTTTTTAATTAATGATAAGTGTTTTGTCATTTTAAAATAGTTTCAAATATCACATAGTGGGTTTTAAACCTATATGAAATAAAATAGAAAAATTTATAAAACATATATTTATAAGAATAAAACAATAAAAATTCCATTACATGAAAGATACTTCATGATGAAAAGAGTAATATTTTATGAAAAACTTATAGTATATATTTAGATAATAATAAATTATATCTACCAATATACCTTGTCTGTAAATCAATTCAATGAAGTAACAAAAATTAAAACAGAGTAAATGAAAAATTAAAACAAAAATGAAATCATATAAATATTAAAAAAAATTATTTCATAAGAAAATTTAAAACTCTACAAGGATCATATTATAAGATCGAGAGGATTATACAAGAATTCATAAGGATAATATATAATTTTTAAGGATCATGTTCAGTCTTTTTAAGGATAAAATAAATCATCATAAAGTTCATATGCATCTTCAAAAGGTTCAAATTAATCTTCATAAGGTTGATTTTATTCTATATATGGTTGATTTTAAATATTTTTAAGGTTGTTTTTAAATATTTTTAATGTTGTTTTTAAATATTTTTAACGTTGTTTATAAATATTTGTATGTTTTTAATTAAATTTATTAAGGTTAATTTCGACTTTATAAGGTTCAATCTCAAAATCGTAAGGTTCATTATACACTTAGAAAATTTTCAGACAACACATTCCATAAGGATCATTTGAAAATCCCCAAGGATTATTTCATAAAATCATAAAGATCACTTTTAAAAACCATAAGGGTAATTTTGAAACACCAAAAGTATAATATGACACTTATAAAAAAACTGAAAAATCAATACATGAAAATTTTCAATATTAAATATAGAAACTAAAATTACAAGAATGAATATAAAAACTCCATTAGAGTAAAAACCATTCTTAAAAACAAAATCAAACATGAATAAACATATTATAAAGTTTTTTAATAATAATAGATTTTTGAATCTTTTTTAATAATCAAATATAATTTTTTAATTATCAAAATAAAAAAATAAGAGATCAAAGAGGAAATAGTTAAGAATCAATCCAATAGAAAAAACTCTAATAATCTCCCCATTTTTGGTAATTGCAAAACCAAACATTTAAAAAAACAAAAATCTACCCCTTTATGTAAATAAAAAAAGGCTAAAACAACTAAAATAAATTATTTTGAAAAAAAACTCACTTTGTATAACATTTTAAAATCAAATATGACCCTTTTAAAATAAGACTCCATTTATAAATGAATAAAACACATAATCGTGTTTAAATTAAAATAAATCATGAGTTATTAAAAATATAAATTCATATGAAATAAATTGTTGATACCAATTATTAATGCATGACTTCAAATAACATCTCCAAAATAGGTAAAATTATCCTAAATTAATGCATATTTAATAACAAAATTGTTTAAGGAAAACTTAAATAATTAATGTAATAGTTAAATAAAACACATGAAAATGTTAAAATAATAGAGTTTTTTGATATTTCAACTTGAATAGATATAAAAATACATGTATAATTCTTAAAAAAACTCATTTACAATAAGAAATAAATTCTATAAAATAGTGATTAGAACTATTATAAATAATCAGTAATTTGAATACTACGTATTCTTTCTATAAAATGTAGGCTTCCATTTTTAAAATTTAAAATTTAATCTTTTCATATTTCATAGTATTGAAGGATTTAGTAAATATATCTAGTAATTTATCATTAATATAAATATATTCCAAACTAATATATCATTTTTTATATGATATTGAATAAAATTATATATTATATAATTATGATTAGTCATAGAATATTAAAATGGGTTTGTATATATAGAAATAATAGAATAATTATCATAAAAAATATGTAATATTTCAAAATAAAAATCAAAATAAGATAAAGTTTATTTAATTTATAAATATTGAGAACAATATCTAGCATTATTAATGTACACTTCTTCAGAAGTAAAAAAAACTAAAAATTGATCCTCAGAACTCCAAGAAATCAAAATATTTTCTAAAAGGTGACACATAACTAATTTAAATTTTCCATAAATTATACATCCTATAAAATTAGGATTATAATAGATAATTAAATCAAAAGAGGTTTTTATCAAATTAAAGACACTATGATTAAAAATTCCTTTAACATATCTAGTAATTATTTTAAAAAATTTTAAGTGAAAGTATTTTTGTTTATCTTGAAATATTTCAAACATATAGACAATAACCAATAAATTAGGTCTAAAAATGGTTAGATAAAAAATACCTATTATAACTCTAAAATTTTTAATATCTATATATTTACCAATTATATTACAATTGAATTTAAACAAAGTACTCATAGGGTTTATTAAAATTTTTCTAGAATCAAGTCCATATCACTTAACAATTTTTTAACGTACTTACACAAATTTAAAAATATTACATCAGTTATTTTAAATATATAAATTCCTAAAAGTAATTTTAATTCTTATGTAAGACTCATATAAAATTCACCAGTCATTAAAATTGAAAATTAATTACATAAAAATTCCCTAGAATATCCAAATAAAATGTCATAAACATATATTGTAATAAAAAATACATATTTAGAATATTTCTTAATAAAAAAGTAGGATCAAATTTTCCATTCAAAAAAACATTTTTTTAAAAAAAATAGATGTATTCTTTCATACTAAGCATGAAGGTATTTTTTAAGTCTATATAAGGAGTTATAACGTTTTAAAATATTATTAGTATATTTTTCATGTTTAAAACAATAGGGTTTCTTAGCATAAAATTCTTTAGATGATAATATATTTAAAAATTCACTTTTATCATCAATTTGATAATATTTAAGACCTTCAAAATCAGAATAAGATAATAAAACCCTAATAGACTCTAACATATAAATAGGTGTAAATGTACTATCTAATATATTTTTTCTTCTTGAAAAAATTATCAAGAAACCAATCATCAATTATTTCTTATAATATGTCTAGTATAAACTAATTTATTTTTGAAAATACACTAAGTTCCAAAAATTTAAGAATATTTAGGTGGTTCAAGAAATTCAAAAAATCATTCCTTGAAAATTTATTAAGTTTTTATTCCATATAAAAAACCCAATTATAATACTTTAAAGTATATAAATAATCATTAAGGATATAATTTGAAATAAAAAATTATTCATCACAATTTTTTTTGAAAGAATATATATTCATCACTTTAGAACTGAAATATCCAATAATTATTTCAATATGATGGTATTTATGAGTTTTATAATATCTATTATTAGGGTGATATTTTTTATTATTAAATGTTTCATTTTGAATTATATCTTCTCCAAAATTAATTTTCTTTAAATATTATTCAATCTTTTCTAAACCTAATTTTTTCATTAATTAATTTTCATTAAATTCTATATGAACACATTATTCAACAACCATAGTTATTCTATTATGAAAACTATAATATATACCAAAATGATAATAACCTAAGAAATTACTTCATTAAATTTAGCATCAAAATTTTCTAAATAATATTTAGTATTAAAAATAAAAAATTTACAACCAAAAACTATAAAAAATACAACATTAGGTTTCTTTCCTTTCCATACTTAATAAAAGGTTTTATTAAGTAAAATTATAATAATAATCCTATTATATATATAGGAAACAATATTTACAACTTTATCCTAGAAATATTTTGGTAAATTAAATTCATTTAACATATATTTATCCATTTATTTAATAGTTATATTTTTTTCTACAACTCCATTTTGTGGAGGTGATCTAGGTACAAAGAAATTATAAAAAGATACATTCTATTCGTTTTTTTAAAATTCAATATTTTAAAATTATCCACCTATATATCTTCTAATATATATTTAATTAAACATTTTCATTTTTAAATAGTTAAAAAATATAAAACATTGATAAAGTTTCACTTTTTTTGATATAAAAAGAAACCCATGTATATCTATAAAAATAATTAATAATAATAAATGCATATTTTTTACCAGATAGACTTATATATTAAATAGGTCCAAAAAAATCAAAATTAACAAGTTCAAGAGGTATTAATATTTTAAAATATTTAATAGATATGAAAACTTCGTTTTTATGCTTTCTTTTAATATAGGAATCAAAAAAGAGATATTATTATAAATTGATTTTGGGCAGTTGTAGTATAGTTTTTTTCTATGAAATCTTGTGTATTAATATGAAATTTTATTATCCTAGAATCCTATATGATAAAACATTATCTGACTATAAAACATTAATACACTTAACACTTTGATTTGTTAGCTTATTAAAATCGATCTAATAAATGTTATCTATTTAATTTTCATAAAATAAAATAGAACAATTCTTGAAAACAAGGCATTTATAAATTTTAAATTTTAAAAAAATTCCATCATCAAATAATTCTGAAATACTAATTATATTATGTTTTAATCCTTTAAAATAAAATTCTTTAGAAATTATGGAAGAGTTAGAAATAACGAATTCTCTAAATCCTCTAGATACACCTTTAAAGCTATCTTTAAATGTAATAGTACCACCATCACATTTGTTTTATTATAATAAGATTGAGGGATATACAATTATGTGTCTAAAGAATCCATTTCCTATTTTACAAATTTCTTTTTTGAGACTTATATGTCCTTTTTCCAAAAAAAATACGTTAGAAAATAGTTTTAGTACCCATGATGCTTTGGGTATAATGTGATTAGTAAAATATTTTTTCAGTACCCATTTTTTTTGAAAAATTTCGTCTAGAGTAATCATAAAGATAATTTATGAAAAATAAATTATTTTTATTTCTCAAATAATTAGTAAATCCTAATGAAAATTCAGTTTTATAATGAACATTAATTCTACATATTTTACATGTGTTAGTTGATATACTTACATGATATATTTTGATAAATAATTACTTATACGTTTTAGGAAATTTTTTATCATAACTAAGACCACTTTTATTTTTATTTACTTTATTTATATCCATCATTTTATTATAGATTTATTTACCTTGTAAAAATGTAGAAAATTAATTTTTCAAACTAACAATTTCATTCTTATGTTTTTAATTTTCTTTTAGAGTGATTTATATCCCATCATAAAATTTACCATTGTAGTTTCAAGATTTATTCTTGAGTTTTTCATTTTCTTGAGTAAGATTCTTGTTTTTCAAAATAATATTATTATTGCTACATTTTATTTTATTATAAAACTAACATATTCTTAAAATATGTCTTTTATATTTTTCATTATCTTTATTAAGTTCAATAATAATTGAATTTCCAAATTTATAATGATATTCATAATTAAAACTAGAATCACTACTAACCACATTTGTAATAGACATTAGACATATATTATAAAATTCCTTTTCAGTTCTTGATTCATCACTCAAATATTAGTCCTTTGTGAAACTCCATCCATATGCTAAGGATAACTATCATTTTTTTATGAAATTTTTATCTTTTCTATCATGATTTAGTTTTGGGATGTTTGACTTGATATGAGCTTTCTTTCTTTATTCTTAACAAGTTAATTCTAAAAAATCATTATAATAACTTGATTTACCTTTATTATTTCCCTCTTGTTCGTCCTTATAATTTTACTTTACAAATATAATTTTTAATCCTTTTTCCTTTTTATATCTTATTTTCTCCTTTCACAAGATTCACTACTTTATCTTTTTTTCTTACCCATATCCCATAATTAGAAGAGTCCAATGAAAAATTTATATTATATTTAAATAAAACACCTTTATTTTTTTCTCATATTCTCTTTATATATTTTTTACTTATCTATAGTTTATACATTAGGAGTGAACCAATTAATTCATTAAGTGTTTAATCTTTTAAACTCTTACTTTTATCTGTGGAAACCTTCTTCATATGCCGTTTCTTAAATAAGGATCTCAATACACATTAAACTTGGACTGCATTCTCCCAGAATTTACCAAGTGTTCACATTAAATTAACAATACTTTTAATTTATGAAAAATTTGATTGAAAATTATTCTTCTCCCATTTTTAAAACTTGGTATTTAGATATTATCATTCCTAGTTTATTTCTCTTAAACTTTTCCATTCTATAGTGTACAACCTACATAATCCTCCATATATCTTGTGAAATATTTCTTGCCGATACATGACTAAAACAAATTCTACATATATCACAATATAAAATATTCATAGGTTTTAATTTAAGATATAATTTACCATATCATCACTATTTAAATAATTTGGGTCTATTTTGGGTAGTTTATATGGTGTTACCATGATAATATAGTGATCAATATTCAGGTTCTTAAGATCATCTTCTATTCAATATTTCCAGTATCTATAGTAATTTCCATGAAATTATGGTGGTATATGTGGAATATAGTTATTTTTTGAATTAAAACATGACATCTCAACAAAAATATTTTCCTAATATAGTTAAGTCTTTGATAAATTTATCAAAAAATTATATCAAAATGAACACAATGTTGGTACTGATAATCCTTATTCGGACCCACTATAATAAAAATTATTTTACCATGTTGAGAGATATGAATTTCCAGAGGTAGGGGGATAACCAATTTAAAAAATTGAGAAGAATTTTAAATTATATTTTAAACATATAACAAATTAAGGTTTAAGTATAGGTTACGGTATAGGTAGTAGAACTAAAATAAATAAAGAAAACCCAAAATTTTACAGTATTTCGAATCAAAATGATTCTATACACACTCTTAACTTATCTCTACTCAATGAGAGAAATGGTATCCACTAAATAATGAATTTTTTATGAGTTTAACAACTCAAGTAGACTCAAAATTTTCTACTAGAGGTATAACTAACCAACCTTGACTTTTATCGTGAGTCATAACAGAACAGAGCATTAACTTTTGAGTTGAAATCAAAACCACACAGAACTTCATTTTATAATTGGAGGCACAACAAAAAATACATAATTTTAATAATGAAGGTGTAATCGATACAATATATATTATTTTTTTAGTAAAATCATAAACCAAATATAGTTAATAAAAAATAAAAAAATAAAGAAATATAACTTAATAACCAAATAACTAGAACAAATGAATACTTTCTAACAATTGTTACAATTTACATCATGTTGAGAAATGAATTGTAGAACTATACAGATTTCTTAATGATGACATAAGGTATACAATAAATATCAAAAAAATTTAATCATAGTAGTCAAAATCATACCAAAAACCCTTTCATATATCTGTATTTTTTATCTCTCTATGACTTCATCCAGTTCCTTCAATCATTATTTATAGAGAAAAATCCAAAGGTTAGTTAAATTACTATTCCTAAATCATTATAAAAAATATAGTAAGTCATGATTACCAATTAATGAGAAGTATATTGGGGCTTTAAAATAGTTTCCAAATACCAATATATGATTATTAAACTTGTGTAAAATAAAAAAAATGCACAAATTGCGTATTTATAAAAAATAAAACAATAAAAAATATCCACAATGTAAAAGATAATTCATGGTGAAAAGATTAATATTTTCCAAAACACTTCTAGTGTATATTTATTTGAATAAAAATTATATCCTATAATCTTCTTCATCCACAAATCCCATCAATTAATTTTTTTTTTCAGAATAGAGTAACATAAAACATAAAATAAATATGAAATCATAGAAATATTCCAACAAGTGATTTTATAAGAAAATTTAAAATTCAATAAGTATCATATTATAAGTTCAAAAGGATCATATATGAGTTCTTAAGGATTATATATGAGTTATTAGGGATCATATTTAGTATTTTTAAGGTTAAAATAAATCATCATAAGGTTTATATGTATCTTTGTAAGGTTCAAATAAATCTTCATAAGGTTGATTTTTTTCTTTGTCAGGTTGATTTTAAATATTTATAAGGCTGTTTTTAAATTTTCATATGGTTGTTTTTAAATCTTAATAATGTTTTATTTAATTTTATATGGTTTATTTTTACTTATTAAGGTTTAATAAAAAAATAACAAGGTTCATTCTATATATTTTTTTGAGAAAAAAATTTCTCTAAGGATAATTTTCAAAAACCATGGGGATTATTTGAAACTTAAAAACATTAAAAAATAAATATGTTTAATTTTTAAATACTAAATATAGAAACTATAATTAATAGAATGAATATAAAAACTCTAATAGATTCAAGAAAAATCTGATAGACAATTGTATTTTTTTATTATGAAAAGAAAAAAATGTAGAGGATGAAATCAAGGTAGTCTAAAGCAGTGGAGATCAATGGAATACAGACATATAATAATCATATAATGAAATGGTAAAGAAACAATGCCCAAATATTTAATCAGAACCACTAACTAATCACCTTTATATTTAATAATATCAGCTTCTATATTCCCGTCACAACAGGTGTTCGGTATCTCCACTTATTAGCAAAGCATGAATATATATGATATAATAACATTGAGAGTAATCTAGTGACTTGGGGAGTTACCCAAAAAGAACTTTAATACCAATGATGAATATGATTTAAATGAGGAGAGAACAATTTTTTATCAAATTACAAAGAGATGGACCTATTAACATAGAACATGATTCTTCTAGAATATATGTTCCCTCCTCATAGTAAGCATAGTATTTAATAATTGAAGATCCCTATTATTATTGAATAATACCTCCTCTGTACATGATACCATAGAAAAATGATCAATATGAGTCGATTTTGAGGCACTATATAGGTTATTTCCAACACAAGAAATTCCCTTGGACCTCCATATTAGCTATTACCTCTTGGTTAGAGAATATAATTTGGTTCGTTATGAATTACGGGGGAATAATATTCCTTCACAGTGAGTTGAGAGAAACTACCGAGGATATGTACTTATATTTGATATGAGATATAGTATGTATCAAATAGAGTTTAGTAATAATCATATATTTTTTGTAACTTTTTTAATAATTAAATAGAGTTTTTTAATTTATGGATAGAGAGACAAAAAAGTTATTTCATTTTTAGTATTAAGATCCTTCATAACCCTTGATTTTTTTCTAAATCATGTTTTTTTATCAGTAATTAGAATTTTCATTCAAGGAAAAAGTTACCATGTCATTGGAAAATAAGAATAATATGGAGGTAGATTCTAATCAAGATAATACGAGGAGAAAGGGAGAATCTAATGTCATTTAGGTTTCTTATACTTGATCAAGGAATATGAGTCTCATTCCTGCAAGGTTAACAAGATTATAGATGGTGGTTTTTTGTTGGTGGATGACTCCGAATCCCTTCAAAAGTGGTTTGATCTCTGCAAGAACTGAATTTTAGTCCATGTTACATACATTAAGTGAAAAAAACCTAGCATTCAATTGATCTCAATTAAATAATTTCACATTTTCTAAAACATTAACAATTAGATATTGATTATTATTGGTAAGGGTTAATTTTAGATTATCCTTAGCAGTATGAAGGATCTTAATAAGTCTTGGGATATATGTAATTTTCATCTGAAATGAGTAGTTTTTAGAAATTTAGAATGAGACTTTAAATTCTATCCCCTCTCCTAAAAAACTCTTCTTCTTAGATATATATTAAAATTCATGGTCTAATCTGGGTGTTTTGGTGCCCTAAAATCCTCAATGATTTGGCCTCCTCTATAGGAATCCCTACTAAATTGGATTTTTTCACACTAGATGGAGAGATCTAGTTTTATGGAAGAGTTATTGTGGATGAAAACCTATATGAAAAGATCCCATATGTCATAAATCTTTTTACCAATTAGTAAAAATAGAATTCAAGGTGGAGTATGAATATATTCCATTATTTTTTGAGGTCTGTAAGATCATAGATCATTCCACTGTCAATTGTAGGGTCATTCAAAAATAAGTCATGGATGATTCTAATGTCAAAGACTAAAAACAGGTTAAATGAAATTAAAAAAAAAAGGTTCATAAAATAGAATGGAAAACCCTCCAAGAAATAGAGTTTTAAATAATGGTGAATCTTAATACCATAAATGGGAATTTTGGATTTAATGTACCTTTCATAAATTCATGGGTAGATATTCATTAAGATAAGGAGAGGTAAATTACTCCTACACATATCCTCTTATGTACTAACAATATTTCTACCACCGAGTTCCATGTGGTGGATAATCTAGATTAAACAATTGTTCATCATTACAAATAATAGGAGTTTGTTGAGGAGATTAATGAATTATTTTACATTATGAAGTAGGATATGAACCATTCATAGGCCATAGAGGTGTCTTAGAATGATAATTTATATGAATTTGATGATCATGATGTTGATCAATCTACAACTAATGATCAAGAAATCATGGACACTTTATTCACCTACTTATATTTTTTGAAGCCTTTTTACAGTATTGATACTAATATTTCATTAGGAACTTAGGCCTATCCTAAACAGTCATATTTGGTTAAATATCCCTATATAAAGGATTCCTTTTCTAACTCTCCAGTCACTAAGGTTATAAAGTGTAACATTAATTTTTTCAATAGGAAAAAGAATGCCGATGGAAAAAATTCTTAGAATCATACTCTATTTCCTGAGAGAAAGAAAGATGGTATGCCTATAAATCCTCTATGAAAAATAATTCAGGGAATAAAAAGGGGTTTCAAACCCCAAATACAAGTTTAAATGAATATATTTTATTAGAATTATTAGGGAATGACCAACTTTGATATGAAAAATTCCCTTAAAATTCATCTTAAAAAACAAAAATCCATTGTCTTTGGGTTGTATAAAATAAAAAGGATATTTTACACTAGGATTTATAATATAAAACCATGGGTTATCATCTACTTGATACCAACAAGTGTATTCTAGAGATAGAAAATTTATGGGTTATAACTCATTTCTTTCTTAAATATTTACACTTGATTAGATCTAGTGAAAAAATGGTCTGTTGTGCATTCAAATACATGGTAACTTAGCTTTTTTTTATCTATAATATATGCTCATAATAGGTTCTAATATTAATGGAAACTTTATTAGAAAATTTATACTATGAATAACACAATTGTGGGACAATGGTGTGTCATGGGAGACTTTGATTCCATTCTTAACTTAAATCAGAAAATATGCACTTTCATAAAATCCATTTCTTCTAAGAAATTAAAAAGTTTCATTGAACAAAATTATCTAATTAAATTAAATATTATGGGTTCCAATTACACATGGTATAGAAAATATCTCAACTCATGGGTGACTAGAAAACTTGACACGGAATTTTTCAATGAAGCATCCCTTGATGTGTGGGATTCCATCTCCGATACTACTATACCTAGGCTTAATTCATATTAACATCCCATTTTGGTTTATTTTTATGATTAGGGATCATAATCACCTCTTTCATTTAGGTTTAATAATTCATGGATGATACAATTTTAATGCATCATATTGGTTATAGATTCCCAATGTTCAGTATACTATAGGAATGATTCCTTTTCCCGCATCATCAATCTTAAAATGATCAAGTGGAAATTGAAATCATGGATAATAGTGATACTTATCTCACTTGATAAAGATATTACCTATCTTGAGGACTCTCTTCAGTAGATTTATGAGGACACCACTCATAGTTATTTCATTCATGGAATTGAGAACGAAGCTGGAATTTATTTCAAACTCAATAATCCTATTAAGTTGACAGAAGGCATGTAAAAGGAAGTCTTCAATGAAAAATGAATTAAATACGATGACATGAACTTAAGATATTAAAATTACTACAAAAAGATAGTAAGTTCTATAAAACCTTGTCCTTTCTTAAAGATGTTTAATATATCTTGGATAACTAGCAATAACTTTTGGACCATGTTGTATCCTACTTCAAAAATTTCTTCAAAAACCCTACCACTAAACTTAAGCTGATTAATCGAATCATACCCAGTCTAGTTAATAATGAGGAAAAATATAAGATCACCTATATTAAATTGGAATCAGAGATCAATGAGGCTATTTTGAACTCCATCCAATGGCCTGGAGGCCTTCATTTTTTTATTGATTTTGATATTCCACCTTTCAATGGGTGAGGTGGATCCCTTAAAATTCCCATAGGCGCAATTATTAAATGGACCATAGGACTTAGAGGAATTCATTACCCATAGGATTCAAACATTACATACAACCCATAATAACTACTTGGAACTACTCCTCCCCAGTATCTTCATCATGAAATTAGCTCTCCACCTTCGCATGACTATTCGGCTAGGCTATCCCGTGCATGCACAGGCTTGTCCCGATGGCAGGTGCCATACCATCTCATTCTTGCAATCCGTGTGGCTTCTACTATGGTGAAATATCCTTTCTCATCCTTCTATAGAGCTTGTTTGATGTAGGTTTTCTGGTTTGTATCTACACTTAAGGTGGCCCGAAGGCCTTGAGGTGGCTTGAAGGCCTTACTGGCCTGAAGGCATGGGTACCCTGAAGGCCTTAAAGGACTTGGGGACCAAATCGGTGGCTCGAAGGCCCAAATGGGGAAACATTCCCGGCTGCTACAGTGCCAAATAGTGTCTTCTACAGTTCCCGCTACAGTACCTACTACAGTACTGCACAATCCTGCTACAATACCCCGCTACATTACTACTATAGTACTGCTACAATACCATAAATTGTGCCTCCGCCTGGATTTGATCCCAGGTCACCTGGATGCACTTAAGAGTCCTCACCAACTGGGCTGAGGCTCATGTGCCTATTTTGAACTCAAATATATTAGTTCTCCATTAATGTATAGTTTCACAAAAAAATTATTTCAAAATTATTGGGAAATAATTCAATCATATGTTTTCAGGAATGTCCTTAATTTATTCAAAGGGGGATATATTCCACAAGTGGTTAATTATAAATTTATTTATCTCATTATAAAGGTATATAATTTCATGAAATATATATCTTAAGTCTAATAGACTCAGTCAACACCATCTATAAAATCACTAGAAAAATTATTTTCAATAGGTTTTTTGACATATCCAATAAGATTATCTCTTCGAAGCAGTTTGGATTCATCAAATGTAGGAACATTCAAGATAATATAATCATAGTATATAAGTTTTTAAATATTAAAAAAATAACACCAAGGGAGGTAATGTTTCCTTGAAACATTATTTCAAGAAATCCTTTAACATGATAAATTTAAATTTTATTTGTAAAGTGCTAACCAAATTTGTATTTGATGGGATATTCATCAAATTGGTGAAAATATCATGAATTTATCTCACATATTTTTTTTGATTATTGGATCTCCTGAAGGATATTTTAAATGCCAAATAGTTTTTAGTCAAGATGACCCTATTTTAGTAGTTATTTTTCCATTCCAATATATTATCTTAGTGGGATCATTTCAGGCATGGTTGACAATCATAAAATGGAGACCATCAAAGATTCCAAAGGCTTTGTAACTCCCTCTAATATTCTATATGTTGAGGAAATAATTCTATTTACTCAAATGTATTTGAAAAACATCAAGTATTTGAAGAAAGTTTTTCTACACTATGAAAATATCTCAAGATAATAAATTAGTTGAATCAAGTCCTTTATCTATTTTTGAAGGAATATTCCAAATTCCATAAAAGTTGACATCATCATAAACTTGGTAATTCATTAGGGTGTTTTACCTTTAATCTATATTAGTGTCCCCATTCTCTAAGGGAAACCATGAACTTCACATTTAAATATAATTATTAGCCCAATTAAAAGAGACCATTCATCTTATAAAGGAAAGTATTTATACATGGATAATAGAACATGTCTGATGAATTCGGTTATTATTTCAAAATTTTGGTATTATTTCATGGTTTATGAGTGAATTAGTTCCTTTATCTACATCATCAACAAGTCCATAAAGAATTTTTTCTAGAGTAGGATAATTCTTTAAAGGAATTATTGATGTTTTCTTGGAGAAAATGTTACAATACTTATGATTATGGGGGAATGAGAATAATAGATATCCACATATTTAATCAATCCATGAAAGATAAATTTTTATGGAGGCTTAACAATGGTTACTAAAAGTCCATCTACTTTCTTAGATATAGGTTTTTTAGTAATCTTATGAAGTGTAATCACAACTGTTTGGTTTTATCTATTTTGACTCCTATTAAATATTATTTCTCAAATATTTTCTCTCATTCCATATGGTCATATTTTATGGTTTATCCTATTAATTTATAGAATAATAACTAGTTTGGAACTCCTATATTGGAATTTATTTAGGATGATACCATATCAGTGGTCCTAAATGATTCAATTAAGGAAAAACTAAACTCCTCACTGAATATCCTACCTGAGATGTTTAAATCCAAGGTGAACAATTTCTACTTAATTCCTAAGAATGATCTTATGGTGTAGAAGCCTACCACAAATGTAATTTTATCCCCCATTATTTTTTATCATAACCTGATAAATTTAATGTAGATGGGCCAACTAGGGTTTGAAGATTTCACAAAATCTAGATATAACCTTCCATATTTATACTATTTTAGAGTACTATTCATGATTTCTATCTTCAAGCATGTGGTATCTATTTATATTTGAGATATTTTATTTTTCATTCACATAGGGATTATATGGAGAATCAATTATTCTATTTTTCCATAAATTCATCCCTATAGAAGGATCTTTTTGAACTTTTATAGATACATCCCATTCCATCCACCTCTATATGAGATCTACTCAAAAGATACTTGAATCTTTCTATTTCACCATAAATTCTTGCATTTTTTTCTTATTAGTACTGCTGATAGGGTGATGATCATATGGAGTTCCCACAACAATTCTATACACAGACAGATCCCATTGAACTTATAGGCCACTAATACCCAGGTTTTGGATGTAATTAAGGATGAAAACCCCTCAAGAAAGGACTTATTATATAACTTTATCCATGATTTTTAGTAATAAAAAGACTTGTAATCAATGGTAATTTCAAACCACCCTTATTAACTATTGAAGTTTTCTATAAACCCTCTTTTATAGGATGGATAAAAGTCAATATGAATGAATCATCATGGGGGAACCTTGGGCCATCGGGTTATGGATCCATCTTTAGAGATCATTTTGGGGAGGTAATGGGATGCATCTGTGGATCATGTGGTATTTTTACCTCTATTAAAGATAATATTATTGGAGTTATCAATGTGATTGATCAATCCAAATAGTGGGATTGGAATATCCTATGGTTGGAATATAAATCCACCACCATTATTAAAATAATTTGGCTGAGCTCCACCCATATCTCTTAGAAGCTGAGTGATTGATGGACCAGATGATTGGAATAACTTTAATATATAGATTTTATAGTCACTCATACCTATAGGGAGGCAAAAGTTTTAGAATATGGACTTACCAAAAAAGGTATCAGTTACAGTGATATTATTTAGTCCATTGAGATACCAACTGATCAGCTTCCTTTCTTGCAAAGGGATCACTGTAAATTTTCCTTCTTTAGACTCTTGCAACCTCTTTAATTTTTTATCTTAATAAAATTTATCTATCCTACTAGGATAGGTCTTTCCCTTAAAAAAATAGAGTTGTGAAATTATCAAAATAAAAACAATAAGTAAGGGGAATATTCAATCACATTCACTATCTTGGGAGATAAGGACATGAAGCATGAAAAAACTTTAGTCCTTATGGTAAACAATATCAATGTAAAGAAAAAAATCCATAAAATTAACACCAAGTCTAAGGCACCTCCACAAAGCCCTACTTAGAGGAGGAGGACAAGGTAAAACTAAGGAGTAATATAATTTTTTTTTCATGCGTCAAAAAGGGACCTTAGAAATGGAGTTTTATGAAATTGAATAAGTAAGGGGAAGATTCAATAACATTCATTATCAAAGGTAAGCTCACTATTTCAATAAATTATATATTAGATAAAAAGTTTGGAACTCACATTTTTATCTAAATACAATAACCATATAGATTTGGGAAGGTTTATAGAGGTGAAGTGGATCTTTGATATTCTAAAGAAGAAAGAATAGCTACACTTTCCATTGGATACTACCATATCATTTTTCTACATTGTAACACCCCAAGAGTTTGGAATATATTTTTCTTTAAATTGATAATATGTTCTATATTTTGTTTCACATGCAACACTAAATTTAAATGATCCATGTTTTTGAAGAAGAATATTATTAATAAAATTTAATAATAATAAAACCTATAGTAAATAAAAATATTTTAATCAATTAGAAACACATATAAAATTTTATTAAGAACTATTAAAGTTTTAAAAGGTCATGTTTTTCAATAAAAGGGAATTTTATTTATGTACAATATTTTTACTTAAAAGTTAAATTTATAAAGTTTTGAATTTTAATTTTATAAAATAAAATTCCTTCTAGAATTCATCAAATAAAAACTATTCTAATATGATTTTTTTTTTCAAAAACAATTTATTTTTAAGTAAAGTGAAAAATACAATTTTTACCAAAATTGTAAATTTTATGAATTTATTATTATATAATAAAAACTTATAAATTTATTAAATATTTTAATTAATAAATTATTTATTTAAGGGGTAAAATTATTCAATTTAAATATTGTTTTTAAATTTTAAAACCTATGTTTGATTTTTAGAACTTAGGTGAAATTTTATTCCAATTTAAAAATAGTTTTTTGTATTATCTTTTAATTAAATAGTTTTATGGTAAAATTCAGATAAAAATTAATTTTAGAGTCACAATTATTTCCCTTACAATCAACCAATTTTTTCCATGAAAATTAATAACATTGATAATTTTACTCATACATAAATTTTATGTTTAAGAACACACTTGTTCGAAAACCTATTTTTACACGTCATGTGTGTTAATTATAAAATTAACTATATAAACATTAGATATTTTTTTGATAAAGTTATTTTCATATTTTAAATCTGAATTTTAAAATTATTTAATAATATGAACTTTAATTTTATTCATTAATACAATTATCTAGGTTGAAAACATTAGTTTTCACAGTAAAAGTAAAAAGGGAATTTTTTTACTAAGTGTAAAATACCTAAAACATTAATAAAACGTGACTCCAAGTGTTGGTATGAGAAGTTCAATTAAATACCATTCTACCCTCAATTATTTTACACTTTTGGAGGTTTTGAACCTTGAATACTGACATACCATTATTGAAATGTAATGATTACTTCCAAAATTAAAATTCTCTTCACTAATGAAAGGGGACCACTTCCACCACTTCATTCTACACCCATACCATATAAATTTATCATAAAAATACTCCATTTTCATCCTCCTATAATTATATATCAATTTCATGATGCTATGGTCTTAATTAGTTATCCCAAGGACTCTATTTCTAAGGATTTTTTGAAAGATAAATCCCAAGTTATCAACGTTAGTATTTGTTACTCCTTAGTATTTTCTTCTTAATATTCATCTTCCAAAATTATTATAGACACACTAATATATTTAAATAATAATAATTAATATAATCTAATGTTATTATATTAATGTTTAAACCATTATTTAACCATTTCCTTCTATTAAGTAAAAAAA
This sequence comes from Viscum album, assembly GCA_963277665.1. Classification (NCBI taxonomy): domain Eukaryota; kingdom Viridiplantae; phylum Streptophyta; class Magnoliopsida; order Santalales; family Viscaceae; genus Viscum; species Viscum album. The sequence continues at coordinate 1,395,775,729 of OY728121.1, read as the reverse complement.
CATCAATCGTGCATACGTGCGGACTAACGCCTTCACGAAGAGACACAAATTGTTTTTAAATACCACCTTTTATTATCAATAAAAAAGATGAATTTAATAAACAAATATGTTTAATATTTCATAATTATAATTCTGAAATTATAATTTATCATACACCTTCATTTCATCCCATTGATTGAGAAATGGAATCGTTAATCATGTGTACATACAGACCACTGCATTGACGAACATTGAATATAAATTTTCATCACCACCCTAAAAATGAATTTAATGATATTTATAAAAATTTTAATCTTTTATAAAATTTCTATTAACATTATATAAAAACATTTCTTTACTCATTAAATCATTTTAGCCCGCTCTTGTTCGGGTTGATTTTACCACCTACACGAACAATGTTATAATGTTTATATAATGAATGATTAAGGAATGCTATATAAAGTTAATATAGTGAAATGATAATATATTTAAGATGTTTTTAGATTTTTTAAAAGTGTTATTAATGTTTATTATTAGGCTACCTTTCGATTATTAAACACACTGAAACTAGTTTATCACAATTTCATTTTTCATGAACCACTTTCATGTCTTTCACCTACTGATATAGGAATTAAGAAATAATTGAAAAAAATTATTATTATATATTTAGTAATTTTTGAATGATTAAATTTGAACCAATAAGTGATAATTAACCCTGTTACTATGAAATCTATACAAAAAATACAAATAAAAAAAATATTTACATCTGAAGATGAAAATAAACTATAACTGTGTAACATATTTTTGATAGATGTTTATAAACGATGTGTATAAAAGGTAATATATGTGAATAATTTTCTGAAGTTAGTGATTAGTATTTTTATGTTTATTTTACAGGAGGTTAGATAACACTCGATTAAGAATGATTTAAAGTAAGGGGTTATTTGTATCAAATTTAATTTCTTGATACATATTTGAAATTGTGTTCTATAATATCTTTTAAAAGGTTTTATCACTACATAATTAATTTATTTTACCATATTAATGTAATTAATTGGTATTGAAGATCAATATCATGTTCTTTATTTAAATATATTTTTATTCAATGGTTATCAAGGTTGTTAGGGTTTTCCATCTCATTTTTTTATTGAGGCATGATTCATATTCCCTACTTGTTTCCTTTTTTGGTGTATATATACTGGATATGGATTTATTTTATCACATTTTTTCATGAAACCTTATGAATTTAAAAATATATCATGATATCCATTTTCAAGGGTTTTCGATTCCAGTGTTACTAAACCCATAAAGTATTTTGATAGATCAAATATTATTTCCTTGAGTCATAAAACTTCTTCTTGATCTTCTTTATTATATTATTGGTTTCTTAAATCTTAAGATTTTATATTAAAATTTCTCTTTATCTTTGGTAAAATTAACACTTTTGATTCTAAATATTCCTCCTCGATGAATTTCTTCCCCATAAAAATAGGACATTGTTAAGAATAATTACCATTCATCACATAAATCACTTTATCTTCCTTTACATGTCTTAAAATAATTTTCCAAATTATTTTAATTTTTAATTATTTTTTTAAAAAGTAAATATATATATTTTTATTTTTTAAAAATTAAAAGTTTTATTTTAATATGAAATTATTGATTTTAAAAGAAATTTTAAAGTCTTGTTTTTAATAGATAATTATTTTGGATTATTGAAATCATATTTATTTTATAATAATCTCTTATGAAAACTCTTTTGGTTTTAAATGACAATTTTTCAAATTTTTATCAATCTCAAAGTACTTAATTTTAAAGAAATTTTTTAAGGTGTTTTCAAGCCTTTCAAAAAGGGTATTTATTCTATTTTCCAAGTAATATTTCGAATGTTCTTAAAAAGGTATTTTTCATAAATTTAAATATCCTTAACACTCCTTATGTTACACTGGGGATATTTTTAATCCACCATCCAACTTATTTCTCTTAATAACTTATGAAATGTTTTAAGAAGGTTTTTCATTAAACATGTCTCTTTTCCATGGGTTAATTATGTGATGTTTTATGTATGAATGTTTTCATATTGTAATGAAAAATATATGCATGAATGATTATTATGTGATGGTTGGAATACTATATCTCCATCCAATTCATTGGTTAATGATTTTTATCTAAAAATATATTTATGGGAATCAAGTAGTTATGCATGCTCTAGTATGTTTATGGGAATTTAGTAGTGATTCCTACTCCCCTATGTTTATAGTAATTAGGTATATATGACTAATACACTATAGGAATCCGGTAGTGATGAATTCTATACTACGATTATGAAAATTTAGGTAGTGATGGTTTCTCCACCATGTTTTGGGAATCTGGTAGTGATTCCCAGTCCACTATTTTATGATTTCGACATCTATGTTAGTTCCAAAGCTTACTATTATTCTTTATTTCCATTAAATTCCATTCATTTATTCCTATTATTATGCTCCACAGATTATTTTAATTATCTCATGATTCCACACTCTTTTTCCATGGTACATTTATTTTTCATTTGAGATTACATATCCTTATTTCATGACTTATAATTAACTGCTATTGTTTAATGTTATTTTAAATAATATATTTATCCCCTGGTAATGTTTTCTCACATTATTATGATATAAACCTTGATGAAATATTGATAATATTACCCTTACTAATTTTTTTAGATCACCAATTTCTTATGTTTCACTTCCCTAGGTTATGAAGATGAGTATAAATTATGAGAAGTCTAGAGAAGAGTCTAGTGTGGTTCAATTATAGAGAAATGTTCACATGTTTTTTAAAACAAGTTTCCTATATAAATGGTCATATAAAAAACTAAACCTTTCATTCTTGGTATCATGAGATTATTTTTAAGATATAATGTTTAACTTATTGAAATGTTGTAAAATAATGATTTTTTATGTCAATTTGTATCAAATAATGTGTTTAAAGAATGTTTTTTTGTGTGAGATCTGAGAGTGTGTGTATGGGGAACTATAATTGGTATCAGAGTAAGGTTTATTTGTTTTTTAGTGTTATTTTAGTTCTTTCAGTATTATTATGAGAGAAAATTAGTAAAAAAATGGATAAGTTTAAGGTATAATTCTAAGTATATGATAACATCAAAAAGTTTTTGGTAAAGTATAGATTACTTGGTTCTCTTATAAATTAAATCCACATCTAGATACTATAAAGTGGATGTGGGTATGGAACTGATACACCTACGAGTGATCATCTTGAAAATTTCTAGTTGAGTATCAACACAATCTTTACTCTTGTTCATGATGAGTGGTCCTAAGAATTTACACCTAGATCGACACTCCTAGGGGATATGATTTGGTTAATCCCATTATTTTTATAATACATTAAATAAGATTTATTATATTAAGTAATTATGAGAAGTAATATTATATTACCCAACCTAAATAATCCTAGATTTAACCAAGAGTAATTTAAGTTGAATTGAAAGATAAAGTTATAATTTTGAGGAGTAAGAAATTTTGAGGTTTAAATTTTCATGTAATTATTCTATAATAGTACTATTATGGTGTTAAATGTTAACCACTCTTGTTAACTCCTTTTTTTATTAATGGATTAAGCATGAAGGAATCAAGTTAATTAAGGATTCTATGGAAAATGAAAATATTTTCCCAACAAGTCAACACAATTATGTACAAGAAGGAGTGAGAAATATTGTGATTATTATAAACTATATATCACAAATTATGATTAAAAATTTGAAAATAGTTGAATTATAAAACACACTAAATAAGATAAGGATAGAGTGTTGTGGAATTTGGATGATGAATATGACAAAGGAAATAATATTCAATTTCATTCATGTGAAAAATATAGGAAAAATCACCTAAGGTAATGTCTTATACGAATAAGAAAATGTTTCAAATGTGGTAGGATTGTCCATCGATCTTATGTTTTTTAAATAGAGATGAATTGGTAATACAATATAATGAAGGGTATAAGAGTACCAACTACTACATCATCCACATTTCAATGCTTCAAGTACAATGAGTTTGGTCATTATATAATTTGATTCCCAAATCTAAGGTTTAAAAAGGATTATAGGTATCAATAACCTCCTAAAATAAGGGAATAAGGGGAATACTATCCAATGTCAACTACTGAAGTGAATATTGATAAATAAGGAACACTTATCCTCTACTCTATATTTTTGGATAACCTATTAGATTCCGGTCTTATATATCTAGGAAGTTTTATAGGGTATTTAAATCACTATCTTGAGTATTTTATTATTGAAGTAAACTTATTTTTGTTTTATATCTGAAGTTAATATCTATGAGAAAATAGCTTGTGAAAATATGACTATCCTTAATTTACATGAATTTAATGTGACTCTAAAAATATGTTGGTTCTCTCTACTTAAATAAAAAATTATTTAGAATAAGTAAGTGAAATTTAATAATAACCAATGGAAGTATATAAATACAAGGTTTATTATGAAAACCATTTAGAAGAAAATTATATAATGTGGGTATTGATACCAAATAAATATAGACTCTTTCATCAAATGGTTGGAGAAAAACTCAATGTTTGGGATAATACTATTATAAGGAAAATTAAATTTTTCCAAAGTTTGTATAGTTTATATATCTCAATAAATTTTATCTTGAGTCATGACTACATTTTAGATACCCTTATATATTTTCATTAGAATAAGATAAATTAAAATATCATGGATATAGTTTGGGGGGGGGAGAATGTAACACACCAAGATTTTGGAATATATTTTTATCTAGATTGATACCATATCAATAGATTGTTTTACATGAAACACAAAACTCAAATGATTAATGACATATTATACGAATATTGTTAATAAAATTTAAGAATAATAAAACCAATAGTAATTAAAAATATTGTAATCAATTAGAAATGAATAAAAAATAGGATTAAGAACACTTGATGTTTTAAAAAGTAATTTTCTAATAAAATAATTTTTTATTTATGTATTTTTCATTTAAAACATAAATTTATAAACTTTTGAATTTTAATTTTTGAAATTAAATTTATAATGCCCCGTAATCTGAAACTCTCTCACATGGAAAAAAAGGGTTGGTTATGAGTCCTTAAGTTCACCTCCCATATGTTAAATGCTATTTAATAGTAATAGGGGTGTGAAATATATAGTGGAGGGACTATATCCTCTAGTATGAAGTTTCATAGAAGTATAAATAATCCATATAAATAGATGCAATCAGAGTCTAAACATAGCAGAAACCAACAATAAATTCCTACTGAATAACCCAAAAAATAATAATAGGAATAATGTAATGACATGATGGAATGTAACTAAATGTAATGCTAGAAAAAATTAAAGTAAAATAATAGAAGAGTCAAATAAAAACTAAAAATACCCTGGTCCTGAATCCTAAGTCAGTCCTGCCTCCAAACTCAATCCCATCCAGAAAACAAACAATGAGAAACAAGGTCCTTTTCCCTTGTATAAACCTACATCCATGAAATCTTCTCAAGTACCAAATTGTGGCCTGAATAGGGTGTGATTATACCTTATTAGGTTAATACCACCATTTCTAAATAATCTAGTCTAATAATAAGTGTATTCAATAAAGTGATAAATAGATGTATTAATCAATTCAACAATTAATAAAATACCTCAAAAATTGCTTCGACTCCATGCTAGAATATCTCTGAGCATGTCTTACAATCATGCCAACTACAACCATATAAACATGAACGACCCATCTAGAAGCATAAAACTCCCTCATAATATCCCCAGGTAAGCCCATAAGAACCCATAATTATCCATGAAAAATAAGATAATTTCCACTTCCAAGCGACCTTCCTTATGGTGTCTCCCCACCATATAATTTTTCTCTCATAACTATTCCCTCTAGAGCAGATAAATTCTCAATCTTTATTTGGTCCAAAAGAATGGGTATAACTAATGTAAAAGTAGAGTTACTCAACCCTAAGACTCATGTACATCTAGATGCATGTATACAAAGAGATCCATTACTTTCCACTCATCGTGGGAGTCCCATACAACATATGCTTGTGTCTTTCAGCTCGATACATCAGCAACGATATTTCCCTTGCCTGATGTATAACAATACTTTAAGTCTAAAGAGTATAGATTCTCAACCCACCTCCTCCACCAAAGGTTTAGGTATCACTAAAAAAATATGCACCTGATGATCTTGTGGTCTATGTATACCACAAACATCTCACCCATGAGATAATGTCTCCAATATCTTAGGGAATATACCACTACTTATAACTCTATATCACAATTAGGGAAATTTCTCTCATGCATTATTAGCTGTCTGGAGCCATAAGTAACCATGTGATCCTTCTGCATTAGAACTACTCTGATTCGAACACCAGATGCATCACAATACACAATATATGATTTACCTAGAATAAGTAAAGTGAGAATAGGTGATGAGGTTATCCTTCCTTTTAGATCCTAAAAAATTATCTCGTAATCATCTCACCAAACAAACTTCACCCCTTTATTGGTTATACTAGACATTAGTGCCGGAAAATAGGAGAAAATTTGGATAAAAACCAATAATAACCCATTAAACCTAGAAATCTCCTAATCTAAAAGACATTACTAGGCTATTATTAAGATACAACACCTGTAACTTTCTTTGGGTCTACTAACACTTCTACCTATGAGATGACATTGCCTAAGAAGTTCACTCTCTTTATCCATAGACTTTATTTGTTTATCTTGGCATAAATCCAATTATCTCTCAATGTACTTAGGATGATGTAAAGATGCTAGGAATGATCATCTACTTATTAGGAGAAAACTAAGATATAGTAGAGAAAACCCTCTAAAAATTGGTCTAAAAAAGGATAAATAATCCTATTCATCAAGTCCATGAATACCAATAGTGTATTGGTCAGCCCAAATGACATCAACATGAATTCATAAAATCCATACCTGCTCCTAAAATAATTCCATGGTATGTCCATTATTCTCACCCTTAACTAAGGGTAACATGATCTCAAATATATCTTAGAGAATATATTTTCACCTATCAACTAATAGAAAAGATTATCAATACAGAAAAGAGGATACCTGTTCTTGACCTTCATCTGGTTCAACCTCCGATAATCCACATAAAAGAGAAAGGACCCATAAGCCTTCTTGGTGAAGAGAACTAGAGAACCCCAAGGAGATTTAATAGGCCATACGACTCATTTAGATTTTATATATTCCAACTAAGAATTCTAATATTGAATCTATGCTGGTGTCATTTTGCAAGGAGGGAAATAAAATGGATCTTCTCCCTACACCAACTCGATCATGAACTCAATCTCTCACTTGAGTAGTAATCTATAACAATCATCTGGAAAAAAGTCCTAAATCCAGTCTACCACTGGATGAAAATAATCCCATTGCATTCCACCATTATCTAGATTAGGATTGACTATATAATCCATGAGACAATCCAATGTACACTGAATTGAATCTGTATAATCAGACCGAAGATCCCACTCAGCTTTGTTAGAATAGATACCTCCTTTTGGAGATAAAAGTTAACTCTCCTCTTATAATAGTCGATATGATCCTGTTATAGAACTAACCAATCTATTCCAAGAATTAAGTTAAATCCTTTCATTTATACCACAAACAGTTCCCTAAAGAAATGGTAACCCCCAATATCTAGAGAACATGCCTTGAAACATTTGATATTCTCTGATTGCACTCCCAATAGAGTGTCCATAGTCAATGCACCATCCAAGATTTACAACTCCCAGAAAAAATAGTTTTTAAAAATAATAGATTTAAAAGAGTGTGATACTCTTGTATCACACAAAACTCAAGCCGAGGTATATGATATAAGAATTGTACATCTGACAGTAGATGGTCCTGTAGCCATGATAGCTAGAGTAGTCTGCATAACCTTCATCTCACTTGTACCACTTACCTGGGATCCAATCTTACTACCCTGAGTTATTTCCCCTACATGGTACTACTGCTCGTTCACTAGGGTACCACATCCCCTTCCTTAGCCTGAACAACCAATGGAACTCTAGCTACTTGCCTGCTGAGGGGCAGTTGAGCCCCTTCTAGACTCAGGTTCCTATCTTGAACCACTTCAATTTTTTGGTTATGGAAATTTCAAACAGAACCTCTAAAGATGATCTAGTCTACCACAAATACAACTCTCGACTACGGGGTAAGAACACTATGGGTTCTTGTGGACAAACTTTCCACACTGATAAAACTGAAACGGAACACGGTCCTGAGATGGCTATCCATTGCTCTGACTACTCTGATCACTAATACCCTATAAAAAATTATTATATAGGAGATTATTACTACCTGAAGAAGAGATCCCAGTTCATCCTACTAAAAATCCAAGCCACTGCTCGGGTCCTCTCTTAGATTCTCTTTATTGATGAGTTCTTGGTTCATCACATTCTCAAAAATGCTTAAAATAAGAATGTTCACCTATGACGTGATCTCATAGAGAAGACCATCCTGACAACATCACACCCTAGAGATCTCAATAGATTCCAATGATGGTTCAATGTACTGTACGTCAGTAAAATATCCAGCATAGTCTAGCATTGATGTGCCTTCCTATGTCAGATACATGAACTAACGAGATTTTTCATCCCTCAACATCTTAGGATAGAAATAGCTCAAGAAATTCATCTTGAAGTCCTTCAAAGATAAATCTTATTACTTCCATATTACTTTAAAATATCCCACCATTTCTTGGAAGACCCATGAAGCATATATGAAAAAAGCTTCACCCTCACATCTGTGGGTGTCTCGTGATGATTAAAGATCGTCTAGATGGACTCGATTCAGAATTCGAACGCCTAGGGTCCTTATCCCCTAGTAAACATAGGAATATGATGAAACATAAACTCTATTTTTAGGTCATACCTAAAAGTAATAGTATTAATAGTTTCTCTTTACCTAGATCACATGACCCTTATAAAGATATTTTGAAGCATAACATCTATCTGAGCCTCAGGAACTATTGGGAGATCTAGTTCAGCTGCATTGGAGCATGCTAATTTCCACTCTACTAATGCTCTAATTACAAGTTCAACCTCAAAAGGTGACTAAAATAGATAACCAATGACTCATAGTCTCTCTAAACTTGTCTTACAAGTGTTTTAGCATAACATGTCAATTCATTTTTTTATCAGGTATAATAGATATCTCATATCATAGTTCAATAGGAAATTATATATCACATGCGGATAAATGTATCCCTATCATGAATAATGAATGAAAATATATATCTCTATGTTCTTATTATGATTTATGCATACTCATCTCTCACTATAACAGGTCACAAGTATAAATCTCCAGAATAAAAAATCATATAAAAATAACTTCACACAACATGTGAATCATCCAAGGTGAAATAAAATCAACTATAACAAGCACATAGTAAAAAATAATAATACCATCCCTGAGAACATGGATTTTTTCTGGTAAATGGATTAGTTACTCCCGTGAACAATCTCATTACCAAGTTCTGACACATCCTAGTCTCCTTTCTACCTTTCCAAAATAGTAAAGCAAAAGAAAAAAAAACCAACTGCTCAGATACCACTTTGTAACGTCTCCTAAATTGACACTCTATCACATAGACAAAAAGGCTTGGTTATGAGACCTAAATCATGCCTCCCCATATAACATAGGCTTCCAAATAGTAGTAGGGGTGTGAAATGTATAGTGGGGAGACAATAACCCCTAGAATGAAGTGCCATAACAATATAAATATGCCATATAAACATAATAAATCGTAGTATAAACATATTTGAAACCAATAATACAATCCAAATGAATAAAATAATAATTAATAATAGGAATAATGTAATGACATGCTGGAATGTAACTAAATATCATGCTAGAAACTATACAAGTAAATGACCACCTGACTAAAATAAACACTCAAAATCCCCTGGTCCCTAATCCCAAGTTAAACCTACCTCGAAACTTGATCCCATCCAGCAAAAAAACAACCAACAATACGGTCCTTTTACCTTGACGAAACCTATATCCATTTAATCTACTCGAGTACCAAATGAAGGCCCAATTAGGGTGTGAGTATAACTTAGTAGGTTAACACCACCATGTCTAAACAAACTAGTCTAATAACAAGTGTATGCAATAAAGTAATGAACATGCGTATTAATCAATTAAAAAATTAATAAAATACAATAACAACCATCTTCAGCCCCATTATGGAATATATTTGATCATGTCTCACAAACATGCCAACAAAAACAATATAAACATGATAAAATAATCATATCTGGAATTATGTCAAAATATCTCTAAAAATTTCTCACAACCATACCAACCACAACTATATAACCATGGTAAAGTATTAACAAACCTTTTCAAAACCCTATAAGTATTACAACATCTGGGTTAAATCCCTATAAGAATTATAGTATGGGACTAGGATATTCCTGCTCACTATACGAATTACAACATGGGACTAGGCCAAGCCTACTCAATATCAATATTACATTATATAAGTGTGAATGTGTTAGGGATACACCCAATATATAAGAATTTAAAAAAGGATAAAAAACATGTCACAACAACACAGATATCACAATATCGCACCATAATCCTCAATAATTGATTATGTGAATTACCATTTTTATTTCAATTACCTCTTTCATTTATATCAAAATTGATCAACAGTCAAATCAATAAGCAGTAAGCCATAACTTAGGGATTCTATTTCAAGCAATAACCTAATGGTCTATGTAATGCTAAAAACACCTTAATCCTTTATCAAATTCAATTATATTCATGGTTCTCTCACCCAAAGGGTTTCCATAAGGCATGCATAAAATCAATTGGAAACAACAAAATCCAAGGAATAGTCCCATTCATTATTTAATTAATTCAAGCAAATGTTATGTTGGTAAAATCAAAATATTTCATATATTTGGAAATTATAAAACCCTAGGGTTAATATTTATACCCCTACCTTCACTGGAGAAGAATGAAATGCTTCCAATGGAAAACACCCATGAGGAAGAAGGTGGAGATGCTTTTCCAGAGATTCCAAGATCAATACTGATCAATATCAAAACCAACAATGCACATGGTCAAGGGATTATATCTCAATATATGGATAAACAAGGGAGAGAAAGGAAAAACCTAACCAAAAATACCTTCCAGTTATTTATCATGTTACTGGAATGTATAAAAGGTAGGTTGGCACTATAAAATATCTTGGAGGTTTCTATAGGGTCGAGAGGAGAAGACTGAAGTGAGATAATATAAAAATTTAACCACACAAAATACTTTAAAACAGGATGTTGTGGAATTTCATGACATATAATGTAGTTACACTTCATATAAATCTTTTTACTAGGATACGCCGAAAAACCTATCACCTTGGATGAATATTAAAACAAACGAACATTATATAATGTGTAATCCATTTACATGGAATATAAAAGTCATGAATATGGTTTTCATCCCATTTCCTTATTAAACAACCCGTACCCCCTTTAAATAATCTCAATATACCAAGAACTAATGATAACACTTAACCCATTTATACCCAAAATCCATTAATTTAAAAAAACATACATCCCTGAATTTTTAGAAAATTTACCCAAAAAAGGTTCTCCATATGGATCCTCTCTCATTTTCTCAAGTATCCTCACAACCCAAGACAATTTTTATTTAATCGATAAACATCCACAATGGAACACAACCACCAAGGTTTTAAGATGAGGAAAAAATCAAATGAAAGAAAAATGAATGAAAAACTCAGTGAGATACATACCTGAAAAAACGGGATATTACAAGTTTCATTTTAAAATTCAACATTCCAAATTATAATAAGTTATTTTTTTAAATTTTTAAAAGAAAATTGATTCTTAAGTGAATAGTGAAAAATAATGTTTTTACCAAAATTAAATCTTTTTTGACTTTATAATTATATAAGAAAGAATTATAAATTTATTAAATATTTTAAAAAATAAATGATGTATTTTTGGCGTAAAATTATTCATTTTAAATATTATTCTAAACTTAGAAAACCCAAGCTTAATTTTTTGAACTTTGGTAACTTTTTATTCTAATTTAAAACACTTTCCGTTCATTTCATTTAATTAAAAATTTTATGGTAAAAATCAGATTATGATTACTTTTAAAGACAATTTTTGTTATTATATTTATAATCAAATAATTTATATCATTAAAATTAATAAAATTGTTAATTTTAACCAATATATAAATTTTATGCTTTAAAAAATACTTTTTCTAAAAACTCTTTTACAAATCTTGTGCATAAATTATAAAATTAACTTGTCTAAAGCTTAGATATTTTATTTGATAAAATGATTTTAGTTCTTTAAATATGTATTTCTAAAATATAAAATAATTTTAACTTTAATTTAGTTCATTAAAATTAATTACTGAGGCTAAAAACATTAGTTACAGTGGTAAAAGTAAAATGGGTAAAAGGGTTTTACTAAGTGTAAATGACCTAAAAAATTTAAAAAACATTACTCAATGAATTTTTATTTGATTTGGATCATAAAAAACTCTCCCATTGGTTATTTTAGACTTTTTTAGAATTTGAACCTCGAATAATTACATACAATTATTGAAATTTAATGGTTACTTTTTAAATTACCTTTTTCTTCACTTATGAAAGGTGATCACTTTAACATATTCATCCTACAAATATACCTTCAAAACACATCCTAAAACTCTGAAAATTTTCTCCTCATAGAAAAATATCTCAAGTTTACAATTATCTAGTCTCAATTAGTAATCATATGGCCTTCATTTCGAAGGATATTTCCAAGAGAAATCCTAAGGTCTCATCAATAGTATTTATTACTCCTTAGTCTTTTCTTCTTAAATTTCCTCTTCCAAAATTTTTATATACAACTTAATATAATGATATCAATATTAATAATATAATATAATATTATTATATTAATTGAGAAACCATTATTCAATTCTTTACATCCACTGATAGAAGCAAAACAACATCGATTATGGGCACGTGCAGATTACCTCCTCCCCAAAGCGTTGTGGTTAATTTTTCATCACCGCATTTCATTACTGGTAAAAAGGAATGATTTGATGAATTAATATTTTTAATATTTATCATTTATAATTATTATTTTTAAATTTATCATATAAATTCATTCCATCCCATTATTTTATAAATGGAATCATTAATCGTGAAAATGTGCAAACTTTTGCCTCCACGAATGATGAATTTCATTTTTCATCACCACCATAAAAGGATGGTTCTAAAAATTAATATAATAAAGTTAATGATAGTTATTACTTATTTAATTTTCTTTAAAATTTATATTAAAATAATATAAAAAATTTACTTACTCATTAAATCATTATAACATGATCCTGTTTGGGTTAGTTTTACCACCTATGTGAAAAATGTTACTCAAATAGCCCAAAGGCCTTCTTTTTATTTATTTTTGATAATCCCCCTTTCAAGGGATGAGGTGAAACCCTTAAAAGGGACACATTCTTAGATATTTACCCATAGGTCTTAGAGTAATTTATCCAGACTATAAATACACGTAACTGATCCACCCCATCTTTTGCAACGTGATGTCATCTCTCCACCTTCACATGGCTATTCAGTTAGGCTTTCCATGCATGCAAAGGTTGGTCCCGATGTAAATTCCATATATTATATTTTTTCCAAATCCATTAATCTTTTACTCTGGTGAATTCGCCAGCTCTGAATCCTCATTTGGAATTTACTCCTTATAGAGTCTGTAGGGTCCATTAAGAACACTTTTAGGTGGCCCGAAAACCTTGGGGGGGCCTGAAGGTCTTGATGTAGTCTGAAGGCCTTGAGGTGGCCCAAAATCCTTACTAGACCAAAGGCCTTGGGTGACCCTAAGGCCTTAAAGGACCCGAGGACCAAACCGGTGGCCTAAAAGCCCAAACATATGAACAGTTCTGGATGCTGCAGTACCAAATAGTACCTGCTAGAGTACCTACTATAGTACCTGCTTTGTTATTAAGATTATTATAACTTATGGGAAGTCTATAAGGGAATATAGTGTGGTATGATTATGGGGAAATGTTCAGTAGTTTTGAAAAATACGTTTCCTATATAACTAGTCATCAATGATACTAAGCCTTCCATTCTTGGAATTTTTGGGATGATTTGTGAGTTATAATGTTTAACTTATGTAAATGTTATGATATAATGATTGGTTCATCTAAATTTTTATGAAATACAATGTTAAAACATTTTTTAGCACCAGATCTGAGAGTGTGGGTCATGGGATATATATATATATTTTTAATTTAAATTTTATATAATTGTTATTATGTAAAAAATATAACCCAAAAAATTATGTCAAGGTCCAGTTTAGATATGAATATATTTTTTTATGTTTATAAATAATATTTTCCACTTTTATATAGATAACATATGTTATAGGAAAAAACATTTTAATAACGGTCTTTAGATACTAGAATATAAAAATCAAGTATTGACATTATATAATAAATTAAGTTCACATTAATAGTATCACACCTAATTGTGGAATCACAAGGATTTTCATGTAAATAATAAGAATCTAAAAAAGATATTTCAAGAAGGATATTTATATTCTTTTGAATTAAAATCCTTATATATATGTAACACATGTTTTCAAGGAAAAATGAACAAATATCTATTTAGTGGAAAGGGTTAAAGGGCCAAAAATATTCTAGAATTAGTTTATAAAATCATGTGTGGGAATTTTCCACTTTAATCTTAAGGTGGATACTCTTACTTCATAACTTTTAAGTAGTAGATATGTATTTTTCTACTTAATGAGGTATAACTCTGATTCCTTTGATTAATTTAACAAACATAGGAATAAATTAAGGAATTATATTGGTAATAATATAAATAATATATACTCATACCATAACTTGGAATAACTAAATAAAGAGTTTATTGATTATATAGGGGAGTTTAGGATTGATTTGAAGGCTGTCATGGGCCTACAATCAATAGGGATTTATATATCTCCTAAAATGCAACACAGGGATGACCAAGGTCATCCCAAGAGAAAAGTAAAGATCACTCATGATCTTCTTACTAATATTATCATATTAATATTTACATTTAAAATAGTGGTGGAATTAATATCAGAAAAAATGTGTGCATGAAATGTATTTAATATAATAAAAGTTGATTAAAACAAGCATGGCCATAATTTAGATAATTTTACCATGCTCTCTATCACTGCCTGTCATAAAATAAATTACCTCCTTCACAATCTCAATATAAAACTCCCTACCTCAATCCATCCACTGTCTCTCTAGTATTTTTGGTTGGATAGTTAATGAAATAATCATTGATAGAATCCTTTTACCTACCCATAGTGACCAAGGACCCTCAATCACTCCTCAAATAAATCCTTAGCCCCTTCCACCATATGAGAAATAAAAGAAGATCTAGGTGGGATTATATGAAAAACCAAATAATGTGAAGATATTAATAATAAATTTAATAGAATATTAATGATAATCTACTACTCAAGTGAACACCTCAACTCTAATGAAAATTAAAATAGAATAAATGAAAAATATAAATTTATTTAAATTGAATATTGGGGTGAGGGGAATTCCTCCTTCGCTAGGTAGTGTCCTATAATGCCATCCCTAGAGAAAAATATAAAATATAAAATAATTATAGTAAAATTCCTATCAAATACAAGAATGGATGAGTGATATGTTCAAAAAAACTATTAAATGGTGAGTGTAAAAGTATATATGATCATCAAGGAACCTTATTATTCCTACTTTAATTTTAGTTTCATGAGCTCTCATAATTCCTACTTCCGATCATTTCTACATGTCCTGGCCAAGGGGTAAGGATATCTTCAGCAAGGTCATCTTGAATCTTCAACATACTTCAATCCTTCCAAGGATATCCACCTTCTACACCTTCTCAATTTATTCCATGTGTAACTCATTATCATCTTTTTAATTTTGGTAAATCAGGGAATAAGTTTTCATTTTAACATTTTTTTTTCATTTCATCAATTTTATTGTTTAATCTCCCCATGATGAAGTAATGTCCCTTGTGTATCTACCTTTATGAAAAGATTACCCTATGGTAGGTTCTATAATGGTGTAGTTATCCTGACATATGTTGGTAGATTACCTTTATGTAGTTGAGAGTCCATGAGGGTACCTTCACATAGCTCCCAAGTTACCCTATCATAAAATTGGAAATCTCAATGGTACACTTATACAATGGTTAGATAACCTTTATGTAACTAAAACATGATATTTACCCCAATATTAAATTCACCTTCACATAGACTAAATAGTGAAACCTTTACCCTCACACAACCTCCATCAGTTTCCATTGCACAACATACTCCTTGTGTAAAGGTAACTCAAAATTAAAAAAACATGAAGAAAATAAAAATTTCATGTTATGTCTATTGAAATTTAAAATAAGAATAATAATAAAATCAATTAAACTCATAATTTATTCCATATTCACTTTAAGCTTATTATCCAAACAATAAAATAATATATATATATATATACACTGTTATAAAGTATTATTTATACTAAAAAATATAATAAAAAAATGAAAAAATGTGGCTTCATCACTTTCAAACACTTAAAAAAGGTCTTATCCTTAAGTTCACACCGGTCTCACTTATTCCTATGTTAAGGCCCCAATTCAATAAATTTTAAGGGAATAGAAATTGATGGAATTAGAATTAAAACATGTAGAACCTTAATTTATCCCTCTATTTAAGGCTCCTTATGCCATTGATGTAATTACCACTTTCTTGAAACTTCTTATATAATATTCAAAAATTTCACCTTCCCCTTCTTTATCCATTTTCATAAGTCCCTAAACCCTTTCATTCCCTTTTTCAATTAGAATTTTTTAAAAAAAATTCTTCCATGATTTGGTCAAAGAACTTATTAGATGAGTGCAGCTAAACACAAAAAAAACCATCCCACGGAAAATGGTATCACAAAATACTAATTATAATATTCAAGGAATAGAATAAATTCTTTAGAAAACTACACTTAGTGTATTGATCCATGTTTTGAACCAGATAAAAGTGAAAATGAATTTGAAATTTTTGTTTTCTGAGCGGTCCATTTTTAAAACCAAGATTCAAAACTTAATTATTAGATTTAAAACCTCTTAAAGTGATGTTTTTGGACCAGTATGAAAGAATTTTATATTTCTTGGGTGTCTCAAGGATTTTTGGGAGAATCGAACCTGAAAAATCAAGTTTTGAAGGTCTTGTAGAGGGCGAATAGTTTTTCTGAAACGATGCATCCCCCAATAGAAAACCGTACAGCCTTATGCAGGTGGAAAGAGGCTATCGCACGGGCTGTGCATTTTTTACTAAACCGTGCACCTATATCACATGGTTTGTGGAAAGAGGCAGTACCTAAGAACTATTCACCACATGGATGGTTCATGGTTTCCAAACTGTGCGGCCAACCCATGTGGGGTGCTCCAGGTGCCCAGTGAAGGGCGCATGTTTGGCGCACAATTTTACCAACCATGTAGCCTAAACTTCGTGTGATACCCTATTTTATAAATTTAATTCATTTATATTAAAATAAAATTAAAAAACCCTAAACACTCAGAACTATACCTTCTTATTTTCATGACACAACACCCCTCCCTCCTTTATTGGCTTTCACCCGACCCCCTCTCCATATCTCTTTGGTTCATTAATTTCCGACTATATTTATTATAGATTTATCTCTGAAACATTGAGGTAAGGTCTTTGGTCCCTCTTCCAATCCTTTTCCATATGTTTTTACCTCTCTTTGTCACTCAGTGAGGTGCGACCAAACCTAGGGTTTTAGGATAACCTGATTTTTGGTTTCTACTTTGATGTTAGGGTATGAAAAAGGTCACTCATGAACCCTTCATGCATATTACAAAATCTTCCACTGAAGACGAGGAAGTTTGGTTCATTTTGATTCACCTCCATCATTTTAAGGTTAATTTTACATCCACTATATAGTTTCTTCTATTTTTGGGGGGAATTTATGTGATTTTAAGGTTCCTAGATTTATCTGTAGAGTGTTTAGTGGCTCCTATAAGTCTTTTTCACACATACAAAGTTATGTGTATACATATGTACATATGTACCCCCCTTTTACATGTTCCCTAAATTATAGGGGAATGTTTAAATGGTTTTAAAGGGTATATATACATATATAGGTATGTAAGTGTGTTCATGGGTGAAGCAATCATTTCCATCATCAAGGTCATCAAGTGATAAGTGTTCAACTTGTTTCCTCTTTGAGGTAGGACCAATTCCATTTCCCTTTTTATTTTAGAAAGAATTAATTAATAAATTTTACATTATTCACAACTTTATGAATGCTTTTACATGTCTGTTAGTTTTTAGAAATGATTTTTCTTGATGAGTGAAATTATTATTTATGTTACATGATTTTTTTGATAAATAAAGTCAGGGTTTTATAATAAACCCCTCCAACGTAGGTGATATATCTTCAAAAACTCAGAGTGATGATTTTTGAATTATAGATTTCTTGGCCATATTTCTTAGTAGATTCTTATGATTTTGGATTGTTTATTTAAATGGCATATTTAGGAATTTAGCCAGTTTTAAAAATTGGAAATACTTAAGTAGGTAATTTTTTTCTTTAAATGGTATTTCATATGTTCTCATTGAGTTTAAGAGTTTTATTATCATATTTTAGTAAATTTAATGGAATAGTTATAAAGGATTATGCAAGTTGGTAGAATTATTTTTGGGTAATGAACATAACCACTTTTTTTTGGAATGTAAACCTTAAACCAATTTTCCATGATATGGAAATTTTGAGTGAGATGACCCTGAGTAGGAGGGGTCACACAAAATGGCATGTCTTGTTTAAATGGTTTAGTCATAATGAATTGATTTACTTTCTTAAATTGAATCAATTGGTTTTAAATGGAATTGACTTAGCTAATGACATGCATGAGAGGTCTTTGCCTCATGTATTAATTTATATATATGACCATTCCTTTGATAATTTTTAATTAAAAAACATAAGAAGTTATGCCTTATGTATTAAATTATGAATATATAATTGGGACAATGAAATGCATGAGAGATATTTCCTTATGCATTATATTATAAATTTAAATAATGGTTTAACTAGAATGAAACATAAAGTATGGTTAGTTCAAGCACCTATTTATGTTTTGTTAAATGATTTATATGAATTTTAATGCTTTATATAGAAAGGAACTGTGGCTATTGAAATGAATAATAGGTACTACCTTATGTATTATATTATAATTGAAAAAATGGATGTAAATGAAATGAGATAATTGGAGGAATGAGAGGTTAATGCCTCATGAATTATATATTTTAAATGGTTACACCATACTGGTATGTGAATTCAAGGGGCTGTGAGGGACCTTGGGTGGAAAGATTGAGTGATATTTATAGTTGGGCTAGGGGATTGACCGTGAGAGATCCCCTAGTGACACATATCTGGAGTTACATTTCTGTCCTTACAATACATGGATCCAAGGTACCATGAGATACCTTGGGGAAAATAATTTGTGAGCATTCTTGTAGGGCTAGGGGATTGATCATGAGAGCTCCCCTGGTGACTGATGTCTGGATTTATGTATTGGTCATTAAAGCATGTGGATCCAGGGGACCATTAGAGCCCTTGGGGGGGGACTGTGTGAGATTTCTAGTAGGGCTAGGGGATTGACTATGAGATATCCCTTGGTGATAGATGTAAGGAGTTACATTCTGGTCCTTATAGAATGTTCATTCCAGTAGGCCATTAGAGGTCTTGGAGTTGGGTTAGGGGCTAGACCGTGGGAGCTTCCCCTAGAATTGGAAGTCTGATAGTAACATCCCGATTCATAAAAACATATATATATATTTATATATATATAATGATACTATATATATACAATGAAATAATAGAAATATTATTCTGGATATGATCCGAAGCAGGTAGAGTCGTCACATGCCCCTTAAGAACCTGGATAGGTGGTGATTTATTTATATAGTTCTATTTATAACTCATTTTTTACCTGCACACTGCTAAATTTATTTTGAACTGTCTAGATTGGGCTAGACACTTTGGTTTCCAACGTACTGGGATTTATATCACACACCCTACTCAGGGATCCATTACTCAGGGGTACCTGACTAGACTCTCATGTTCATAGGACTTAAAACCTTGGTTAATTTCTTATATTGTCCTGCTTGTACCTTTTAGTTATGAGAGAATGACTGAACTGGAGCTCATGATTCTCTTGGAGATCACCTTAGGGATATTTAGTTCTTTTCTTTTCATGATTTATGTATTGTTATGAATTGTAAATAATTTGGTATATTTATTGTTTGTAGTTATGTACCATCACTATGAAATTCATGCATGTTTTGTATAAATTGGTGATGGTCACTCTAATTCATTTATTACAATATTTGACTTAGACTGATTTTTCTGTACTATTTACTAATTCCTCTATTGTTTTTTGTTTATTTCCTGATAGTACCATTTTTCATCTATGATAATAGGGTATAGTCTCCCCAATATCACCTCTCATGACCCTTTATTCTAGTCAGAAGACTATGGTGTATGGAGAGATGCGCTTTAGGCCATGTAACCCACCATTCCGACTACCAGTTTGATGGTAAGCCAGGTCGGGA
Organism: Viscum album; assembly: GCA_963277665.1. NCBI lineage: Eukaryota > Viridiplantae > Streptophyta > Magnoliopsida > Santalales > Viscaceae > Viscum > Viscum album. The sequence goes on along the minus strand of OY728121.1, from coordinate 1,395,755,023 downwards.
TGTTACAAAGTGGTATTAGAGTTAAAATTTTTCCTTTGTCTTACTGTTTTGGGTTGGTATATAGGAGACTAGGAAATTTTCAGTGCTTTTTTAATAGAAGTTCTTGGGACTGATCACCCCATGAATGGGAAATGACTAACTGACTAGGGATTAGATCGGTGTTTATGATTTGTTTTATAACAATTGCCTATGATTTCACCTAGAGTCACTGGTGTACTTTCCACTACTGCTGATTTATAGAATTTTATTAAAATTTACCCTTGGCCTAGTTTGGTGAGGATTAAACATTGCATGAATCATATTAGACACATATAAAATTAACATTTTGTGAATGTTCTATGCCATGTAGTTGATTTTTTAGCACACCTATTATTTTCTATGGCATGTTTGACTGTATAACATACTTAACTATTTGTATACCATTTTTCCTAACTACTTAGAATTCCTTCCCTATTTAGTATTCCATGCTTATTTGATTAAAACTTAATGCTCTATGTTAGATACTTTTAGTTACATGCTTCACTTTTTTTTAAATATTTAATTGATGGCATGGGATAAATGTAATTGGTTACGAATAAAATGGGAGCCAGTTTTTAGTTGTAAGGTGTATGAGAACCTAAAAAATGGGAAAGGGTAACCTGTATATTCAAACCATTTTGATTATATATATATATATATACATTTTAAGACCATTGTTAAAATTTAAAGGATAATAAAAGTTAAATTTTGAAATGGAATAATTTTGAAGTAAATGGGATCCAAATTCCAAACTATAAAGTGTATGGGTGATTTATAGTTTGGTGTATGGCCACCCATATGAATGAACCTTTGTATATTATCATGTTATTATTTGAAATTATATTGGTTTTTTTTAATGGGATCTAAATTTTCTATTCAATAAGTGTATGAGCACTTTGTGAATTGGGAAATGGAAGCCCATATTAAATGTAATGGAATGATGCATCATGAAATGACTATAAATATAATGGGATATTTAATTTTGATCTGAAATCAAATGGTTAATTTCTAAAGGCACAATTGGACCCACGTAGTTCATTTGGGTCATGTAACTTATGATATGACACGTTTGGGTGTTTACAAAAATGTTATATTTGATCAAATACTATTGGGTTTCTTTCTGGAGAACCCAAGTTGGCTCTGTGGGACCCTTGTAGGTCTTCTTATCTGTTAAAATGAATTTAAATGATATTTTTACTAATAAATATGGTATATTAATAAATGATTATTTTTTTAGATGGATGTTTTGTGAAACTATCTTTTTTTCCCATAGGGCATTAGCTTAATCAAGTTCCTTGTGTTTTTGTTTTAAAATGGTACTTGATGTTTTAAATTAAATCTTTTCAATGTTTAAAGATTAAATGTGAATAGATTTAAAGGGATTGTAAATGGAAACCTAGGTGTTCTCCTCTATTTAAAACCCTCATGTAATGATGGTTTGATTTTTTCTTTGATTTTCCTTGGAATAGAAGCATGTGTGTTTTCAGTAGGCATACTTTTAATTTTTCCAATGGGTTAGATGGTTGTCCTTTAAGCATGGTAACTTTTGTTTGACACACCCTAGTGTTAAGGTAGATTTTTTTTCTTTCATAAGGGGATATACCATTGTAGGTATCACCCTTAGAGATTATGTTCCTTTCTAATCTTGTGAGTTTGTCTATATTTGGTGTTGTTTGGGTGAAGTTGTCCCTAATAGGACTTTCATTTTTTAAATGAAACCCTTGTTTGAATGAGTGGTCAAGTATTTATTTGACCTTATTGTGGGTTTGAGCATCAGGTAATGCTTATATTAAGTAGTATAGACATATCTCGTGTATGGACAACTGTTTCGTAGGTCATTTTCCCCTTTGTTTTCCTCAGTGATGGATGACTTAGTATGTTATCATTTGAGGTTTTGGTTATATGGGGAAATATGAATCTAGACTAAATATCTTGTTTGGTCATACAATACTTTACTAGATAGGGATGATAAGCCTATGGGTGGTATTTGGTGTGTTCCATTTTCTTTAGGAAATCTTGTGTTAGTTTGTGTTGGTATATGCGGTACCCGTCGAGTTCTAAATGATAAACAAACTAGTTGAGTTTGGTTAATTGTTAAAATTTGAGCCATCCTTACATACTCTATCCATCTATAAGTAGAGTGAAATAATTTTTAAGGAATAAAGTTCATCCCAATGATTAGTGTTAAGTTTCTAAAGACTCAAGTATTTTGACACATTAGTCAAGTTGGTTTTGTCCTTCTTTGAATGCAAAAACGTTGTGATCGTGGCTCGGAGGAGCGTCATGTATGATTTTATGGTAAATGTAACCTAGTGCTCTTGTGAGCTACTAGTCTATACTTTCTATCATTGACTAGTATAATCTTAAGGTGTGGAGAATCATGTCAGTTCTGATGAAATGTTCCCTTCCAAGTAGAAAGAACACAATTAAGAGAATCATTTGGGAATGGTCGGTCTTTCTTAAATGCCTTTGAGGCTGGAAAGTTTGTTTTGTGTCGGTGGTTACTTAACAACATTATGTTGATGTGGTTGGGTGATAATGAAACCCTTGTAAATAACTATTGGTCTTAGATAGAATTCGGTGGGTAATATTCAATGGTTATGTGATGCCTCAGATGGTAAAGGCTTATGATTGGTTTTTGGTGATGCATCAGAACGTGAATCTGAGATTCTTCCTTGAAGTCAACCAGTTGTGGTTCGACTGTTCTTATTTATAATGGTAGGGTGTGATTTAATGGAATTTTTCAAAACTCTAAGTGTATTCTCCGAAGTGATGAGCATGTCCCCTATCTTTACATCTTCCTTGATGCACCGAGAGAGCGTCATTCTTACGCTGCACTAAAGCTTTAAAAAGATTTTGATCTTGTTTGGATGATACTTTTAGGAGTTTCACATAGGATGCATGATTCTTATCATGTCTTGGTTGTCATGAATGATCCTTGGGTTCCTATGTAGAAATTACTTTAATGTACTCTTGGAAACCATCCATCTTTTCCTAACATGACTACCAAGAGGATGCTGCTCTGGTCTCAACCAAAGTTCTAATGTAGATGTTGTGGCTTCGAGTCAACATATCACTTGTAATTATGGAAGGTGGAATTCTTGGTTTAGTTCCTTGGAATCCATTCATTTCAATCCAAATTTATCTCAGACTTGTAGTCGGGCTCAAAAGTCTATTTAAAGGGTGACGGTTCCAATGAGATGGGTTTGGGTTACCCCCTTCATTGTGTCGAGGCATGATAATTTAAAGGTTTAATTAGTTGTTTGATCTCAAGAAGTCACCAGAAGTCAGGTATGAGATTTGGTGAACGTCCTTGTGGTAAATTTAAGTTTCATTGGAGGAATTTGTTGTGGTTTTATTGAAATACACTGGCCATCCAAGCCGGTTGTTTTGTGAATGGTAAGTCAGATGGAGTGGCTCGAATCATTTTCTTTATTTCCAAAGTGTACGGTCAGTGAAGGACCATATTTTTAACATTATCAGGTGGAGACAAGTGTGGTTTGGGTCGGCCGAGGATTTTCATGAGAAGTCGGCTCGACATAGGATGTGAGGTAGATGGAGAATCAAACATTTTAACCATTTTAGAAATCATGTGAGAAGCATTGTTAAAATGCTTAGAGGTGTGCTTTTTTTGGAAATTCCGATTGTGGGAAGTGATGTGGCTTAGAATTGTCCTTTTTAATGTTAAATACTAAGGTGGGAAGTACCTTTGGCTATATGTTGAATGAGATGATTATTTGATCATGTATCTAGCTAAATGGTCTCCGGTAAGTTCTGTCTCAGGGTTTTGGTTGGAGAACGAGCATTGGATTGAGTTTTGATGGATTAAGTGTCATGTTATTAAATGATTCTCAGAGGTACGTTGGGCATTTGGAAACTCCACACGACTATTTTAATTAAGAATTATGACCATTGTAGATCAGATGATGTGTTTTTTGTTCCATAAGGATTATTCAGGATGACAAGTTCTAAGGTGTCATGGTTGTAACGATTTGTGTTTTGAATCGGAGAAAAGTGTAAAGGAATTTGAACTTTTCATTTATATGGTGGGATATTTAAAAAATCTTCAGAAGTTAATTCTGAGAGTTAGAACCTTTTAAAGTTATTTTTTGGACTTTGGTGAAGGACCATTAAGTTTCCTTGGTGTCTCGAGTAGTTTGAGGAGTGATGGGCCATGAAAACCATGTTTTGAAGGACCTGTATAGGGTTCACAGTTTGTATGAAATAGCGAGTCTCCCAGCAAGAAACCATGTGGCCTTATACAGGTGGATAGAGGATATCACATAGGTTTCACATGGTTTACCAAACCTTGCACATAGCCCACATGGTTAGTGGCAAGATACAATACCTAAGCACTATTCACCACATGGTTTCCAAACTGTACGGGGTGATCCAGGTGCCCAGTGACAAGTGCATGGTTGGCGCACAGTTTAACAAACCATGTGGCCTATACCATGCATGATACCCTATTTTAAAAACTTAATTAATTTAAAATAAAATAAAATAAAAACAAAACCTAAACACTAACCTCTTTCCCCTCCAATTTTCATGACGCTGCACCCCCTCCCTTCTCCCTTGGCATTCACGTGACCCCCTATGGCTCTCCTTGGTTCTTCAATTTCCAACCACATTTCTTGGGAATTTATTTTTGAAACATTGAGGTAAGGTATTAGGTCCCTTTTCATCTCATTTTCTGGCCGTTTTACCACTCTCCGTTGCCTGGTACGGTGCATTCGAACCTAGGGTTTGAGACTAACCCACTTTTGGTTTTTACTTCAATGTTTGGGTGTGGAAAAGGTCTCTTGGACCCCTTAGTGCATATTCCAACATCTTCCATTGAAGGAAATGTGGTTTGGTTTGTTTTTTTCCCATCATTTTAAGGTGAGGTTTACATCCATTGCTTTATTTCCCCTATTTTTTTATTTGGGGTCTTTATGTGATTTTAAGGTTCCTAGATTTATCTGTAGAGTTTTTGGGGGATCCTCAAAGTATTTCACACACATACACAGGTATGTGTGTATATATATATACCCCCCTTGTACATGTTCCCTCATGGAGAGGGGAATGTGTACATGGTTTTAAAGGGTATATATACATATATAGGAATGTATGTGCATGCAAGGGAAAAGTGATCATTTCCTTTGTTAAGGTTGTAAAGTTCTAAGTGTTTGACTTGGTTACTCTTTGAGGTAGGACCAATTCACTTTTCCCTTTCTATTTAAGAAGGATTTTATTAATTAATTGCATTTTCTTCACAAATTTATTAATTATTTTCCATGTATGGTAGTTTTATGAAATGATTTTCCTTAATGAGTGAACTTATTAGTTCTTTTACATGATTTTTTCGATAAAAATGGTCATAGTTTTATAATAAAACCCCTCCAATGGAGGTGAATTTACTTAGAAAACTCTAAGTGATGATTTGTGACTTCTAGATTACTTATCCATATTGCTCAGTAGCTCCTTTGATTTCACCTTGGTTAATTAAATGAAATGTTTAGGACTTTGGCCTATTTTATAAATTAGAATTTACCAAGTAGGTAATTTCCCTATTTCATTGGTATCTCCTAAGTGATCATTGAGTTTAAGAGTTTTATTTCAATGCTTTAGTAAATTTAATGTAATTGTTATAATGGATTATGTAAGATAGAAGAATTATTTTTGGGTAATGAAAATGACCCCTTCCCTTGTAACTTGAACCTTAAACCAATTTTCAATGCTACAGAAAATTGAGTGAGATGACCTTGAGTAGGAGGGATCACACCAAATGGAATGTCTTGATTAAATGGTTTAGTCCTAATGAATTGCTTTCATTTATTAAATTGAATTAATTGGTTTCAAATTGAATTGACCTGGCTAATAACATGCATGAGATGTCTTTTCCCAATGTATTAATTTATATATATGACCATGACTTTGATAATGTTTAATTGAAAAACATAAGAGATTATTCCTTATGTATTAAATTATGAATATGGACATGGGATAATGAAATTCATAAGATGTATTTCCATATAAATTATATTATATATGTAAATGATTTTTTAACTGGAATGAAACATAAGGTATGGTTAGATCACGACGTTTTTTTGATTTTTTAAATGATTCAAATGAAATGAAATGATTTATAAGGATAGTAACTATGGCTATTAAAATGAATAAGAGGTAATGCCTTTTGAATTATACTATAATTGTGACAATGGATGAAATTGAAATAGGCTAATGGGATACATGAGAGGTTAATGCCTCATGAATTATATTTTGTAAATGATTATTCCATATAAGAATGTGGAGACAAGGGACTATGACAACCCTTTGGGGGAATGATTGTGTGAGATTTATAGCTGGGTGAGGGGATTAGTTGTGATAGATCCTCTAGTGACAGATGTCTGGAGTTACGTCCCGTTCATTATAGTTGGTTTATTCTGGATGGTATTTTTATAACACATTTATTTTCCCGTTATGAAATTTTCTTAATTTACTAGTATAATAAGTTTATATAACAATATTTTCATTTCTATAGGATTGGTATCAAATTTAAGTCTTATGATGATAATTCTATTTATCTATAATATACAATTTTATTATATGAGTATAATATTATACAAACATTTAATACGGAATTTTATTAAATGGAATCCCACTAAAATGATGACCCATTTTAAACTCATGATATCCATCTGTGGAAAAGATACATATTTCAGTAAAAATTGAGTCCACTTTAGAATTCCTCTCCCCATTTATCCATTTAAGTTGGTCATCGTCCCAATTATATCATATATGAATCTTGGATAGTTAAGTCAAAAACCATGTATCCAATCTAAAATATTGATAAACCAAACTCTACTCTTCTTGTGTTGTAATTATTAGGGGTTCCCAATTAAGTGTAACCAAAATAAAATATTTTAATTTGTCACATAGCTCATATGGTTAGAAATATCCTCCATTTAATACAAAATATAATCCATAGGAACCCTAATTTGGCAGAAACTATCCAGTTGAAGGATGGAGGTATTGGAATGTTCCACTTTGGAAGGAATCTATCACTTTTTATTTTAAAGGGGTTTTAATATCACCAAATTATCTCATGTTATACACTTTACGTGTATAAATGCTTCTAGTGATTTAGTTTAAAATCTTATTCCATCCACCAAATCAATATGTTCAAACCATATTGATCTATAACTCTTTACATAACCCATAACTTGTGTTAGTATCTCAAATAAAATAGAAAATATATCGATACATATCCAAATGTACCGTATGAATAGGTTTCACAAAACCCTTTACTGTAAATGATTATAATTATATGAAATCAACAATCTACATTTGAGTAAGAATGGAACCACAAATAGTCAAGTCCCACTTTTCAAAAACAAGTTATAAACCTCAAGGACCATGGGAAGTTTGACCCAAAATATACTCTAACTAGGGATACTTTACTCAAGATAGATATCAATTCCAACAAATATTTAACACCTAATTTCTAAAAGTCATAATTAACTACTTAATTCAATATTATGACATAATAAAAGCGAAATTTAAGGTATAAGAACACTAAATCCAATATCATACCTATCATGTAAGTCCTTATATGTGTTTATGATAACTTAAAAAAAGTTTGAACACTTTTAAAATAAATAATCACATATTCATAATATAAAAACTTTATAAATATGAATAATAACAAGGTAATAACCTTTAGAAAAGGAAAAATTTACATGTTTAAACATTAGATACACATTTATAAACATTTCAAAAATAAAAATATACCACAAAAAACTTTATAATTTAGTTAAACTTTATGGACATTCTATTATCATGAATATAAATAATGTATATTTATTTCCTAATATTAACTCTTTTATATTATACATTATATGAATTTTCCTTTAAATATATTATATTTTATAAATTATTAATATTTTATAATCCAATTTCTAATATGTAAACTATTTACATAATATAAAGACTACTTAATTAAAATTATTTAAACCTTGATCACATCATTCATCAAAACTACTTTTTATATGATTTAAATGATTTCAAAATTAGGCCCTTTAATTCAAACAACTCATATAAAAAATTATAAAAAATTTCATAATTTTTAAATATAAAAACCTTTTATTTGGACTTTTTTTTTATTTAATAAACTATTTTTAAATTAAACTTAGAATTTCCATATAAACATATTTTATCTAAATTATAATTCATTCTATATAATTTAAACTATATTTTAATATTAACACATAATATTATGGAATATTTATTAATAAAATTTTCATATAAATTTAATTAATTATTATAAACACTTTATAATTAAATAATTTATAAACACATTTATAAATTAATAAATATAAAAAAATAAATTTTATTATTGGTTGTAAAAAATTTATAAATTTTATAATTCAATTCATAATATAATTTTATGATTTTTTTCTTTAATAGTAATTTTTAATGATATAGGCCGAATTGTGGAAAATGAAAGATATGATGTGTCACTTAAACATTTTAAGTGCTATTAGTCATACTTTATGACTGATAATTCTATCACAAAAGAAAATGAGTGTCATGTATGAGGATTTTACATTCTTGTGACAAAAGAAAAGACCCTTAATGCATGAGGTGACCCATACGTAAGAGTAAAAACCGAGGAAATGGAAATATCTTACCCATAAGTGTATACCTTAAAAAACTCACTTAACCTTACATATCAAATAATATTTTTTGATTAAAATTGATATCTATAAATAAATATGATTCTTTGTTTCTAACATGCAACATAATATTATTATTTAATATGATATCCTAATTTTCTATGTTACAACTAGTAGAGAGCCAAGGGATTTGTACTAAGTTGCAAGATATGTTATCCCATATCGTAAGCCATGAATTAATCAATAAGAAAAAAAACATCTAATCATTTAAAATAAATAATAAAACAAGTAATAAAACTTCATGAAATTTATTTTTTTATTATTTAATGAATCAAAAGTCATTGTAGGGATTTGATATCACTTTTAATGAAAGAGAATATTATTGGTAATATGAATTTACAAACATTATTTTTGGATTGATTTCTTAAATAAAAAGAAATGATAAGCCTTTGATACCATTGTTGGGCATCAAATGATCTTATAACACCTTTTAACTATAGAATAAGAAATATAGAAACCCAAATCCAATATTGACCATTTTGGATAAATGAAATCCTGAAAAATGTAAATGAATTAACCTATGAACTTTTACCTTACAACATAACAGTAAAATAAAATTGTTGATCCATTATTTATGAGAATAATAGAAGAGGTATCCAAAAGAAACCCCCTATATGTATCTTGGGGCTATATTGAATCACTCATTGTATGTTTGAAATCCTCTCATAAACTATTACATACTAGTGCCTCACCAAGGAAAATATTGATGAGGTAGAGTACTACAAGATCAAGAGAGTTTAGACCAGTAATTTATGAGTTTACATCACCATCACCTGACATTAATATCCTTTAGAAAGCTATTAGGGATACTACTCAAGTGAACTTTCATTTACTTATGTTTTATACCACATGAGTAAATTGAAATCAGCAAGCTGATGAAACCATTAAATGAAAAAAATAAAAATCCAATGAATTTTATCTTATACAATGATTCATTTATGATAGCCTACATGTATTATATTCAAGTGTTAGATATTTAAAACTCCATTTTCTTAGATGAAACATAACAATTCCAAATGAATCGTACCATACAATTTATTAGAACTACAATTCATTCAGTTATAAAATATGAATTACCAAAGAAACCTATATACAATATCCCTATATCATATAATATTATATGTGCAAAACTAAGGTATATTAAATAACCTTGGTTTGTAAATTTCATACCATACAACATGTTTATATCATACCCAATAATATAGGCAAAAAAACATCAATGCGTAAAGTCTCTAGTGAATATATCCTTCCATTGAGCCTATGTAAGGATGCCTTGGTATATTATTATATTTTCATCATCTATTTTACTTTTTTAAATTCTATTTTATTATTGGTCATTTCATACATGGGAGAGTCTATCCAATATTAAAGCATATGATTCATTCCCAACTTGAGTTTTTCAAAATTCCTAGAGCTGTATAAACTTTATCTTTAGATAGTTTCTCTAGTTCTATCAATTTTTTAATTTTTTTGTTTGTAAACTGTTATTTTCTTCTTTTTATAATAAATGATTGTGAGGTGGTGTTATTTCTTTGAATGTTGGACCAATATGGTTTGATTCATGTTATATAATATTTTCTTAACTTTATATAAGACTTATTTTTTGGGTTGTTATATTTGTTTTCTACTTCTATCATAATTTGATTTTGTTTTTTTTACATATATGGTTTTCCTTTATTCATAATGAAAATTATTATAATCAATCACTTTCTAACTACTTCTCATATATTGGTTAATTTTCTATGGATCCCTCCTCCCATAATTCAATATTATAGCTTTTAGATTGAATTTAATAATGTTTTATTACAAGTTTTATATTGAGAAGTTTGATGGAGTGAATGAATTTAATTTTTAGAGAGTTAAGATGTGTTAACTTCTTATACAAAATGAAATTAATTATTTTTTGGGTGGAAAAAAGAAAAAATAACCACCATCTCTTCTATTGGTAAAACTTTAACCTCTTATATAAATGTTTAACCTAATGTTTTGAAGAAATCCTAATCCCTATTTTTTTGACCCTAGGTGTTAATGTCCCACATAAATTGGTTTATTATACTTATAATATCATTATCTCAATGAATATTAAACATATTTATATGACTAAGTGTCTTATTGGTAGGATACAAAACAAAATGTATCTTTATAATTTTAAGATGGCCCATATCACTTTTTATCCATGTCTATTTAGATGATTTTAATAAGATGGTATTTGTCTGAGTAAATTCCTTTTCACATATATTATATGAGGATTGTACCTATTTTATATTGAATTATTTAGATGATTAATTTAATACTGTTAAGGATTATATATGGTAGGGATTCTATTATTTCCAAGGAAGTGAAGGCTGTGGTTTTGTCTAGGGATCTTCATATGGATATCCTGAAGACGGAGTGTAGTGGTGTAAATTCTGGGAATGCGTTTCTCAATGTTTAGGGTAAACTAATGAAAAAAATATAATATAATAACAATGATAATTGTTTTATAAATTTTAGGTTTTTATCAATGTGGTAAAATAAGCCACATTAAAATACATTATCCTTATAATATGCCTTTGGATAATATGGACTTGAAAAATGTGGTATACCACAGTTTTGATAGTGATGATGTTCTCTAAGAATCCATTATAGTAGAGTTAGGTATAAGAATATATTTTATTTATTATATGATCCTAGGATTTGGGGTGGGTAAAAAATCCCCCAAAATAAACCAAAACACATACTTTACCAAACAAAATTGAAATGTAGGTTTTTATTATATAGTTCAGTTTTTAGTATGGATTGAATACACCCTTGTGGTTTATAGTTTGGATATAGTTCAAAAAATACTACACATTTTTAGAAAACATAGTTTTATAGTTTTTTATCAGCCCAACCCATGAATTCATTTCCTTACCCTATCCGTATTTTTTGTTTTTTTATAGTAATATTTAATAGAAAAAATTAATTTTAATTGGAGGTTGAGGATAATAAAATGAAACCATATTGATGATTATATTTAAATTGGGTGAAAATTATCATATAATCATTATAAAAAATCATGGATTTATATCTTGTATTTTAGCATAAAAAATAGGGCAATCTGTAATCCAAATAGAAGAAATCCATAAATTAATGTTTAAGAAATTTTCTATTCTAAAACAAACTAAACATTATGGTTTATTTTTTATTCAAAAACAAACCAAACCAATTGGAACGCACCATTACATTGGAAAATTGTTTCATGTGAATTATAGGATCCACCTATTGGGAAGAAGGGTGTGTGTAGAGATGTTTTTTTGGGATTTTTTAGGTCATTGTGAAAGGATTTCTACTATCACATTTTTTTGACACCATGATGTGTTTTTCTAATACATTAATGATTTAATTTAAGCTTATACATATATATTTGATTATGTTTGTTTACATACCCTGTAATTTTATATTGCTTCATAAATGTTTTCATTAGAGGTCCCAGTGATGTGTTTGGTAGATATGGTTCCATTGTAGGGTGGATAATCACACAAGATCCACTGATTCATTTGGAGACACTTATATAGGTTTGGTAAGATTTGGTTAATGTCATTTATTATGTTATAATATTTTATGATCATGGTTATCAATTGATAGTGGTGTATGAGGTAGTATGGAAAGACTTGTTCCATTGTAGTTTGTGATAAGAGAAAATTAATCTAGGATGATTATGATAGGTCTTAGGGTTTTATATATGTTGAAATCTATACGAAATAGATGGGAGAATATTATTGATTAGTTTGAAAGAAAATTAATCATATTTTTTCTATTTTTATTTCTATGGTTGAGATTTTTCGTTTTTCTAGTATGGTGTTGATACAAATTAAATTGTAGGTTTTTTGTTTCCATAAACATTATCTTCACATTGAATTTGTTTATGGGGAAAATTTAATCATAATCATGCAAATAGTTGGAAAGGGGAGGATCAGTGTGAACAAAAAAATAGACTTTTCTTCTTCAAAGTCCCCTTGATCATACAGATCATGTTCCCCTATTTGAAGGAGAATGTTTAATATCTCTTTATATCATTTATAATAATTTTGGATATTAATTTTTTTATAAAGTATAGAATAAGACAAAACAATTATTTTACTTGGTTCACTACTATGGTATAATCCAAGGATCATACAAAAGATAATATTCCGATGTACCACAATCCCCTATCATGCATTGTTTGACGGATAAATATTTTAGGTCATGGTCACTCTATTCCTAGGTCCACTACCATTATAAGGTTTAGGAAAGAATTATTGTTGATCTAGGGTCCACCCCATATCCTATTCCCCAATGCACAACTTCAGTGAAGGAAACATCAATTAATAAATGTGAGATTATCTTAAAAAATTTATAAATACAAATATCTATCCATGTTTATCATGTGAATATTCTTGAATCACAACTCTATATTTAATTCTCCATTAAAGTACATGTTTTCTACTCTTATAATCCTCTAAGTATTGATGATAATGACCAATCAATGTGAGTTTCTATCAACTACCTTCCACAAGAACATAGTAAAAACACTTATTTCTCGTGATGAAGATATTATAACGTTGGAATTATCTTGTTTCACCCATTTTTCAACAACTGGATGTAGAAGTGAAACTCTTATACTCTTCGATCCATCTTACTTTAACAACTAGAAATGATTAGTGGAATATTTTTAAGGATCTATTCTCTTATTTTCTTTGAAAATCATATGTAACATTCATGTCCTCCCTATGTAATAAAAATATTTAATATTTCTCTCTATATTCCAAAACTACTATATGTAGTTATTTATAATCTCTCTAAGACTCTAAAACTTAATTCTATTTTTGGGATTTATATTTTTTTCCTCATGATAAAACCATGTGTCCCATAAATTTTGATGTGGTCAAATTCTTCCAATTATTTTGATTAAAATAGCTAAATTTCATTCCATAGGCTCTCATTTAAAATTATAACTTAATCTATTAGATATTTTGAAAATAGCATGATCATGGTGTGATACCATGAATGGTAGAGTAGAATTACTTAATTTCATCCATTCTATAACTTGGTATTCTCCACTATAGAGTGATTCTTAGTCAACTAAAAGATTCATAACATCTGGTAGACTATATAATTTAAAATAATTCAAAGATCATGTTGTTGTACTGTAAATGTTCTTAATCTACAAACATATTATAGAATGATATACTAATACCCAACACAAAGTCCCATATCCCTAATAAACTGAAATCTATTCCCTTCTTCTAAAATAACATTCTCTATAGTGGAACTTCTATGTTGTGGTGTAACACTTCCAAATCCTTTTTGGTTTAATATTATATATTTTCTATGAACCGAAATGGATAATTTCACATTTCTTTTAGATATTGACACTCATTAATATCTAGTTACTGATTTTCTCAACATTTCACCACATAGTGGAAAATTAATTAACCTCTTGTATCAGCTATTCCAGCCTTGTTACTCATATATATTCCTTTACATAATGAGATGAATCTTATGTAATAATATTTTAACTTATATGGAATTGAGAATTATTTTACTTAACTGAGGATCCAATGATGTAACCCTTATGTATCAATTATTATACCATATGTATCATCTAGATCAAACCTTACATATTATACAAATCAACCCATACACATCATCTAGATCAAACCATATGTATTAGAAACTTTTCTATTTTTTTGAACCAATTCTAGAAACCCTTATATTTTATACCAACTTCACCTCTTACCATTATGTATCATTTAGGTCAACCATTATATATCATTTAGATCAACCCTCATATATCATGATAATCAACCCTTATATATGGGGACTTCCACAATTTTTCTAATCTAGTTTTCTGAACACCAAAAATTTCCAGAAATTTTCACAACCTTATCCTATTATCTTCAAACCTAATCATAACTCTTACAAATCCATAATATGAATGAATATTCTATTTTATAAATTATCAAATCCATATACACCTTCACATTCTAAAAGAAAATATCTTATTAAATTATTCAAATGTCGTGTCCTTGACATATTGTGATATCAAGGCATCATCATTATTTAAATTTATGTATTAAATGATTATTCACTAGATATGATAGGATCAACCTAAAAATACAATTCAATTATGATGAATCATCCAAGGTCAATCTAACACGTCACCCTAGAAGAAATCAAGAACACATACCTGTATAGAAATTCCACTAGATAAAAATGAGGTTCTAAAAAGATATAGTGGTAATACTATACCCATAGTGAAAGTGAAATAAATGCCAAAATAACTAAAATAGAACCACAACATAAGAATCAATGTACAAAATAATAAATAAATAGAGTAAAAACATGCTATATCAAATGAAATTAAGAAACAAACATACAAACTAAAAATAATACTAGAACATACAACTGGTCACCCACATATATAGGTAGTAAAGAATGAAAAGAAAATACAAAGGATCTTATACCATCTCCAAACCAGACCTCATACCAGGTCTCCAATTTTTGAGCTAATCTAAACCGATAATCAAACTCCAAATGAGTGGTCCTGCACAACCAAGTAACACTAGGCATCACCCCAACTACATCACAATATTACCTCTACATGAAAGTAGACATAAGGGTCTATACACACATTGGTATTGACATATAATAGGTAAAAATTAAATCATATTAGGCCACCCCTAAAAGTGAACCTATGATCTTATACCATAATAAGTGTATAACATATTGATATGATCATCATAGTTGAATAAATACAAATATTGGAATTAAGTAAATAAGTAGGGTTTATACAAAAATAAAAAATTATAAAACAACCAACCCTATGTTCTAAGGCGACAATCAAGTTAAATCTACCCACGTTCCAGCCCCATGATGAAGGATTTATAGCATGTGGCTCACCCAACCACATAAAATCAAGTGTGTCAACTAGATAATCATTGGTGAACCAAAATTCCTAAAAATGAAAAAGGAATGAATAATGGACCTAAGGGTGTATCCATAAGCATCCATATGAGAATACAAAACTATATCAGGCTCTAGTACTCAAATGGAATGACCTATACTAGTGAAATGAACTATAATAACACTAATAGGACCTATCTAAATAATTATAGTCTGGAAGAACTAACTATATCCATAAAATATATATTCAGGGAAAGGTATATCCCATAATAGGGGTCTATCAAAATGTCTCAGACCATAGACACCCAACCACTATCCATTTTAAAACATCCATTAGCCTTGGGGAGGGATATATATTACAACCCATATCTTTTACACACTTTATGTTATGTTTTATATTTTAATATAAACATAACACAATTTTAAAACATCGAGAGGCCAAGTGTCCCTTGGTAATTAGATACATATAATGATAATATGAAACATGGATACATGGAAAATATTTAAAAACCCTGTCACATTCCCTTAGAATTCCATTGATATTATAATACTACACAAGATAACATGGGGACATACATATGAAATGGGTGAGATATTAATCTCAAAAATGGAATAATCAAAGCATAAAATGATAAAAATAATGTATGTGGGTCAAGAGGAATATCAAGGTGACATAAAATGGAATAAATCATAAACATGAACATCAAAACATGACATAATATGATAACCACAAGACAACTTAAGAATTTGGAAACAACATAAAACATGAAATAATAATCATAAATCAAGGCTAAACACTGATAAATCATAACATATTGTGGTTATGAAAATGTCCCATGGAGCATATATGGTATCTCATAAGATGAAAACTTTACCGAATGCATTAGAGGGATGTATAATTATAGGCCCACCCATCACATTCATATCCTATACTTTAGTTTTTTCCATATAAATCATAAAATATAAGAAAATATTTCATCAATTTTAATAAAAAAATTAAGGAGGGTTAGTAAAATACATGTAATTACCTAATAAATTAAGTATTTTTATATCTAAGATAATACCCTTGAGTAGAAATTAGGATGGGTATTCACAACACAAATGTTTGGCATGAAACATCATGGGATATTTTTGAAAACACAATGGGTGTATATAAAGATTCATGGGCGGGTTTAAAGGGAGTGAAAGGTGGTCTCTAATTACATGAGAATCATAAAGTTAGTAAAGGGATGTGTAAAAAATATTCCAACACGAAAAACTAGAAATAAAATGGTGTAATATAAATAAAGTATGTGAATAAAGAGGAGGAGGAAGAGAATCCCTTAGCTTGAGATGGTGATTCTAAAATCATGGAATGATCTTATTAAGAGCTTGGGAACAACTTGATAGATATGTAGAGAGGGATTGGTTGATGAAATTTGTGATCAATTGGTCTTTAGTGATGTTTAATGAGAGGTTGGGAGGGTATTTATAGAAAAAGAGAGAATAATTATTTATTAATTTCTAAACATAGGTTTTGGACTCTATGTGATAAAATAGTCCAAACCAAAAAACTTACTATGGTTTTTCCCATGGTTTCTACCCAATAAGAGTGGTTTTAATTATTTTATTAAGATAAGAACAAAAATAATTGAAATAATACCATTAATGATGAGGAATTGAGTCATGTCCATGATGAATTGTTTTCAAAATCTTAAAATATAATATATGTTTGAGAGGATTCATTATAGGTTTTCAAAATTAATTAAATTACTTTAAAAATAAATTATTTTAACTGGGAAATATTTTTATGTCAAATATTCCCTTTATAGTTTTTATTAAATCACATTTGGTATATTATGTTGTGATAATAAATATTTCATATTTATACCATATTTATTTGTTTACCCAAAAATTCAAAAATCTATGAAAATTATTAAAAATTCACCATTGGATAATTTTAATGTTTTTATTTCAAATATAATAATTATTCAAACAAAATAATTTTATAAATATTATAATTTACATTTTTATATAAGAATCCTCATTATTGGAAAATACTATTTTTTACAATACTCACCACCTTTTGATGCATATAAATATTAAATTAGACTTTATTAAATTAAATTATCATTAATATTTAAATAAATATTATTTAATAATAATATTTCATGATAATAAAATATATATAAAAAATAATTTAATTTATAAAAAAGTGTGCTTTAATTGAAATAATATATTTCTCAAAAATAAAATTTTGATTTATTCATTTCAAAATAATTTTTTTATCAAACTCGTTTCACAATAATTTATAAAGTAATAATAAAAAGGGATATATAGTCATTATTTTATTAAAAAAAATTCATACTAGTAGGGTATAGATGTATAAGACCTTATTAAAGCAGCATATTCTCTAAGGTTAAGGTGCGTGTTGTTGGTCTTTCTTTTAGTGTTTCGGTGAATGTAACGACCTGTAATGTTTGAATAATATTTATTTCCTAAGAAAATTTGTGTTATATTATTCCATACACAACAAAACCATATCTATTTAATAGTTATGTGAGTATAAAAAGAAATTTGACCATTGGGATTTGACCATTTTTTTAACTGTTGGTCAAATATGACCATTGG
The DNA here is from genome assembly GCA_963277665.1 of Viscum album. NCBI lineage: Eukaryota > Viridiplantae > Streptophyta > Magnoliopsida > Santalales > Viscaceae > Viscum > Viscum album. The sequence continues at coordinate 1,395,736,772 of OY728121.1, read as the reverse complement.
TCAATATGACCATTGGTCAATATGATTGTTGAAAACTATACTCTTGGTAATAATTTTTACATTATAATTTTTAAGTAGAAATGATAAATAATAATTAATGAAAAAAAGTATATATGATTTCCTCAACCAATATATTCATGCTACATGAAGCCCATTTTTTAGAGCTTGGGATGGATGTAGCATCATTGGGGTCCGCTACTGACCAAGCCCAAGCCAAGAAACAACAAGTGAAACTATAATGAAATTTCCTATGGGAGTAGTTCAAGTCAGTGGAAATTACCACTCGGGTGATGTTATCCAAGCCGCCCGATGAATCTATCACCATCACACACCTTACCCATAAGTCATATGTGGGTGTAATAAGGATTTATGTTTTAATGACCTAGTTACTTAATGTGTAATTACATTATTTAAATAAATTTTTTATTCCATAAATTCCATTTTAAGAATAGTTGTTCTTAATAAAATTGTGGTGGAATTTGATAAATTTATTTTTAGATAGAAATTGTACTTTTTGTGAAAGATATAAATATTTATAATAAAATAATATTGCTTCCAACGCTTTCGCCGGGGTGCGTGCATCCGTCCGTCCGCGGATGAGGACGCGCTGCGCTTGTTGCCCTGCATTCCCACTTTCCCAAGGCGGGCGACATTCGCTCCTTATTCAGAGACGTCTGCTCCTTGATCGAAACGGGATGATGGGATGTTGGTTCTTCCTTCTGTGGATTCCTCCTCAGAACTCATCACCTAGTCTGGGTCTCCCTCATAGATTTAATACGTAGTTCGTGAAACTCTTCCCAGTGCCATGTTTCTATGGACGCCGATTAATTACACTTCTTCTGTCGGGACATTCCAAAGGGTCCAATCAGGGCAACAACCTTCAGTCGGGGGAGTAGTCACGTTGAGGCATCATTAGCGTGTCTGGATGCTGGGGAACCTGGCATGTCTGTCTATTATCCCTGGTCACAGGGCTTCTCGAGGGCGTGGAAGCCCGAGGCATCCCACATCGAGCGCGGGGAATTATATGCCATAGAGACATATCTGAGGTTTTCCTCAGCTTCCCGTGTTTAACACAGGGTACGCCGCGAGTTTAACGTCTAGCGGAGACAGATCAACCCGATCAGAGTATTAGCTAGAATAGATGGGATTGATGGATTTCCCTTGAAGGGATGCTGATACCGGGGCCAGCCCATGGGCAGCTGCGAAGAGGAGCGTATCGACATGGTCTCACCGGGATATGACGGTCCGACCAAGGATCGGGGTGGATGGTGGGTGGATGAATGAATTGGCGGGTGGAATGGCTAGGAACCATTGCAAGGGCAATGGTGAAGTTAGGCTTGATCCTTGAAAGGGCTTCCTACGTATCCCCGTGGCAGGGAATCAAAGTCCGCGTAGTTCGGGATGGTGCCGGTGGACCGGCACGAGGGTGGACCTTGGTCTGATGGGCATTATCAGTGAGCTGACGTGAATGGGGAGGACCAGGAGGGTCCTAGTAGTGGTGGGCTTGGACCTCATGGAGGATTCCTACGTACCATGTCGTGACATGGATCAAAGACCACGTAGTTCATAGGATTAACGGAATACAGTTTAACGTCACGCGGAATGATAGTGAACCCTGACGTGAATAAAACGACGGGAGATGGGTGTTGGAAAACCGGCGTAAATGAGGGACCTAGGTCCGATGGGAGATGGGCTTGAACCTATGGGAGGCTTCCTACGTACCATGCCTTGACACAGATCAAAGTCCTCGTAGTTCGTGTGAAAATTGGGTGCTTGGCACACTGACAAAGAGACAGTCTGGGCCAATGATTATTGGGATTGCACCTCGGGGAGGCTTCCTACGTACCATGCCTTGACACAGATCAAAGTCCTCATAGTTCGGGTTGGTCACAACGACTTGCCGTCAGACTGAAATGCAATTTAAAGTCATGCTGGATGAGGGTGTGCAGTTTAACATCATGATGGACGAGGGTGTGCAGTTTAAGGTCATGCTGGACGGGGGTGTGCAGTTTAACGTCATGCTGGACGAGGGCGAAACTCGACGTGAATGAACGACCGAGTAATGTGGCTTGAACCTCATGTAGGATTTCTACGTACCATTCCTTGACATGGATCAAAGTCCTCGTAGTTCGCTGAGGGTAGGGGTTAGGGTCGGTGCTCACTCTAAGCCCACGTGAGTCATGCTCGGTGTGAGAAACAAGAGGTTGTAAGGACCCGAAAATCACGTCGCGAAGGATGTGTATGTGAGAAGCGAAGAGGGACTTAAGCATTAGGCGGCCCATGGTGCTGTGACTTAATCCAGGATAGAGGCCTGAGGTGCGGCAAAGCGCAGCGAAAGAGGGACTCGGGACCAACGATGGGAGGTGCCTCGTCCCTATCACTCCCTCCACTGACCTTGGTATTGGGGAAGTACGGAGATGCAGGGGTGCAACCATCCGTTGGGGAACTAGGGTCGCCCTTCTCCTATGAACATACGCCACTCCAATAAGGAGGATATCATCCCTTGTGGATGGGTGATTCCACTCCTGTGGAGACGAGTGGCGTAAAAAAATGTTCGAGCTGGGGGGACCCTTCTTGAGAGGCACGAGGTCGGGTCACAGTTTAACGTCATGTTTGGAGGACGTGATGCTTGGCAGTTTAACGTTCTGCAGCTCGGACGAGGTGGGTTCACTCCGCACCCCTAGGACTTACATAACTGGTACCCTCTGGTCCTTGGGGAAGGGAAGGTACCAGTAAGGCCGTGGTCAAGGGGGGTGTGGAGCGAACCATTGAGGGGTCCACGTTAACGTGGCTATGTGAAGAATCAATAGCTGTTAGAGTGCCTATGCGAAGAAGCAATAGCCGTTAGTGTGCCTATGCGAAGAAGCATTAGGCGAAGCAATGCTACGAGTGGTATTGTCCATGGGACTTTGAAATCACATCGTGCAAACCTGTAGGGTCGCACGGGAAGAGGAATTTCCAAGCAAAGGAGTGTGCTTCACGAAGCAGAGTGCCTTGTTCTTAGCACGAGGCATAGGTGTGAGTGGAGGGTGCTTCGCGAAGTGGAACAGTATTCGTGGAGCACTGCCTCACGAAGAAGGGGTGCCCCGCGAAGCAGGGTCCTGCGGAGCAGTGTGCTTCGTGATGTGTAGAGATTCTGCCTTAGCATAAGGATCACTAGTATGGGTTGGGTGTTTCGCGAAGCATAAACGCTCCGTGGCTGCCCGGGTTCCCTTGGGAATCCCCTTCCTTCGCGAATGCCCTTGAGCTTCACGAAGGGAATCCCTCTCGGAAGAGGGGATCAAAACGAGACCAAGCAAAGGCGTCTCGCGAAGTAGAAGTACCTCGTGGAGCTCATGATTCCCGGGGGCAAAGGGTGCTTCGCGATTCAGGAGAGGAGAAGCCGAAAGGTCGGATCGTCCATCCTCGAGACTCAGGGGGAGTCCAATATTTATAGGCAAGGGGCGCCACGAAGCAGAACTCGTGCGCCGCCTCAAGTGCTTCACGGCGCGCTCGCGAACGTCAACGGCGTCCGTGGAGAGTTACCGCCTCGAGAGCTTCGCGACGGTCTCGCAAATGTCAAATGCGTTCGCGGAGAGTTGCCGCCTCCAGAGCTTCACGATACGGCGATGCTCGGGGTGCTTCACGTCGGTGTTTCGCAACGGTGCTTCGCGACGGTGCTTCACAAGGCAGCATGCCAACCTTCTTTTTCATCCCTTCCTTTCGTGCAATATTTTGGCGCCAACAAATTCCCCCCCTTAGACTTGGAGCCGCAGAGGGAAAAGGGTCGAAGTCTAAGGGAAAATCGCCAAAATTGTCGGCGGTTCGCAATGCGGCTTCGCGAAGGGGGCCCGCGGTGCGGACCAGAGCCACGGATCCGGACGCGTCGCGATGCTCCGCGTGGGTGAGGCGCGCCGCGATGCTCCGGGGTCGCCGCCTATAAATAGGGGGGTCGACCTCCTTTGTCTTCACGTGACTTTATTTTCTTTTTGTGCTCTCGACTTCACGAAGCTCCGCGTACTCCATGACAGCCCTCCGCGAATCGAGCTTCGCGGCGAACCGCGGGTCTCCGACTCCGCATCCGCGCCAAGCGAACTTCTGCTTGTCGGCCTGGGCCAGACTTCGCGGCTTGGTCTCACGACCGACCTTCGCGATCAGGCTTCACGATCCATCTTTGCGATCCATCTTCGCGATCCGTTCTGAAAAAATTCTTTTCTGAGGGCCGAAATCAAAATGGCCCGTCAAGAGGCTGTATTGGGGGTGCTTGCAGATGCTGCCCGTCGGGATGAGATGGCCAACCATCCAGGCATTGGGGAGATGGTCCGAAGCCATTCGGACAACGCTTCTTTGACATATCTGCTATCGGAGGGTCAAAAGGATTATCCGTAGTGCAAGAATCTGCCATTGTACGGCTTCGGGTTGAGGGATGACATCTTCATCCCTGAGGCGAGTAGGGACGAACCAACTTGCTGGTTCATGAGCACACCATGCTAGCACCAATGGTTCAGGACGGCCGATGGTCATACACAAGAGAACTTCACACCCGTCACCGCTGACTGTCTCTACAACCATGTGAACGATATTGACGGGAGGCCACTGCAACCAGAGACGTCCCCTCCTCTCTACCATACCATGCTGAAGGCGGCTTTGCAGGATTCGAAGAAGGGATGGTCCGATGAGTGGGACCTACGCCAGGGCGGCAACTTCACTGATGACTAGGCCTGGGCCTACTGGGTAGGCGCCTCATGTGAGGAGTTTGGGGCCGAGCTGAGGAGGGTGGGGTTGTATGAGGCGGCATGGGCCTCCCAATTCCACATTTACCAACCGAAGCAATTGATGCCGGAATTGCTGAGCAGATGGTCGTCTAGGACCAATACCTTTCACCTGCATCACAGGGAGGTGGGAATCAGCCTGTGGAATGTCCACCATATTTCTAGGGTTCCGATCTTGGGGTCCATGTATGATGAATTTCTCCCCGTCATCAGCACGTGGGAGGATACAGAACAAATTCCGTGACTGGCGTCAGCGCTGATGGCACTCGTCTTTGGAGAGGACAAGGAGGCAGTGAGGGATTTCCACTTTAGGAGATGGTTCAAATGCTTCTTGAATTTCCCAGAGAATCGAGAGTTCCCTCCGAGGCCTCGAACTTGTCAGAGGGCGGCCCAACGGGGCAAGGGGCACTCGTATTGGCGGGTCTTGGAGGACAGCCAATGGAAGACTTGGGGTTTCAGTGTCAGCACTGAACAACAGCCGATAGTTAGGCTGGCGGCGTTCATCGCGGCTCTTATCTGCGGTTGGATCCTACCGGTGAGGGATATAAGCATGGGGGTGCGGCCCAACTCGTTTATTATGGCGTCCATGTTGGCCATGGGGCAGCAGATCAATCTGGGGATTCCAATGCTCGCCAAACTGTACAGAATGTTGCGGCACATTATTGAGGGAAAGAAGCCGCCAAGGATATGCGGGCCCTTACACCTCCTGTACGGGTGGATCGCAGCGCACATCAGGGGGATTTACGAGTATCCAAACCCCATTTCTCCATCGGGATCGAACTTCTGACCCTCCATCTTGAACGCGGTCGAGAGCTTCCCATTCAAACTAGCCATGCCGATGGTACTGAATTAGGTGTGGAGGGTGAATGAGTTTAATTTCCACCCCTTTCCATTGCCAGCGGGGATACTTACTGATGACGGGCGGGGAACGGAAGAACATCGGGCTTACCTCCTGGCCTTTCGAGGTGGAGTCTTGGTGGCACGGATATATCATGAGCCACTCTGCGAACCGTACACCCCACATCGGTTTGCGAGGCAGTTCCGGTGCCTCCAGCGGCTGACCCAGCAGGTTTAATGGGAGCTGCGTCATGAGGAGCACTCGTGTGTGATGAGGCAGCTATGGCTCATGTTCACACGGGAAGATGGGATGATGTGGATTGCATTTCCTCCATCCACCGCCGCTTTCAGATTGGTGAGGGAGTATGCCATCAGTGGCTTTTTACCCAGGGGAGATGCTGAAGCAACCAACTATTCGGGTCGGTGATGGTTGGCCTCCCCTATCCTGAGGTCGGGGTCAGAGGGAAGCTAGGGCCGCTCGCGGTAGCGAGGCTTCCATGGCGGTGAGACCCGCACCAGCCGAGGGTATGACAGCAGCGGTGGATTCGGTGATTCCGGAAGAGCAGGGCCATCCGGAGGGGCAGCTACTGAGGGGATTTCGTAGGATATACACTTAGGCTTCGGGGAATAGGTTGCGTCATATCGACATGGAAGATGATTCTATCTTCCCGGAAGCCTGGGACATTTGGGATGTCTACCGGAAATTCCTCATCCCACCCGAGATATTGGCCCACCTGAATCGCCTCGGGATGGAATTACCGGGCATAGGCCCAGTCTGGGCTGGATTCATGGCGTCTCCGGTGGAGGCAGAGAAATACCTGGACGAGCTGGAGGATTACATTCACTCCAGTGGTGTCCCTCGCCCAATGACAGACCGGGTGAGGGTACTGCTGAATCGAACGGTCCCCCCACAGTTATCGGTTTCCGATCTAAGGGAGCGCTTCCCCCTGCCAGAAGAATCAGAGGACTCCTCTCGGGAGGATGAGGCTCGAGGATGGAGCCTGTTGGAGGAGGGCGAGGTCGGAGATCAGGGCTCAGATTCCGAAGATTTCGCGGAGGCTCTCGAGGTAGCATTCCGAACTTCTTTCCTTACGATCCATTCTTGGGTCACTATGGACTTCTCACCGATGTTTGAGCCATGCAGGAGGAACTTGTTCGCAGACCTCGTTCTCGCCCTGATTAGTCACTAAAAGTGGCTAATATTCATTTTTAAGTTCTTAATATTAATGTGTTTAAAAGTTCATAAACATCAATTTTAGTCCAATTCAGAAATTGAACTTCATTTCCCATCATTGTGCAATTCATGCTTAAAATGTCAATTTGGGCCCACTCAATAATTTGCTTGTGTAAATTAAAATATTCATCATTTTAATTTGCAATTTTGGTATATGATTGATCACTTTGTTTGGAACATTTTATCTTTTAGGTCCGATGGATGAATCCCAAAGGAAGATGGAGAATTTTGCGCCTGAAGGCAGAAACATGCTGGAAAAAGCATAATGGGCCTAAGGCCCATCAAACAAATGTGGGGCCCAGAAACCAAGCCCAATGAAGCTCAAATTTATACAGTAGAAAGATAAAAATATGAGGATCATTTTATTCAACTGTGGCCGGAGCTAATTCTGATGTTATCATGATGATAAAGGGATCTGAAGTTTAGATTTAAATGGTGGACTCGTCATTAATGCGCAGAAATCCGTTCCACCATTTCGACAATAACTTCCAAACGGCAAAGCGAAATTTCCTGAAATTTTTACAGCTCATAGAGGACACATGGACGAAGATATTTTATATTTATGACACCTCCGGAATCGGCCTTCTTCAATTTCGAATTCATACGTCAAAATGGAGGACGAATCTGGACAGTTTTCCGGGTCAACTTCGAAATGTCAATTTCCTTTTGACTCTCTTAATTGTTGAGGGGTGAATTAATTGTTGGGGGATGTACCTAAGTCTCCTAATATTCCTATATAAGGAGCTATTGGTGAAGGGAATGGGGTGGAATTTTTTCTTATCATCTTGGATGCTTTGTTTCATTGTAATGTTTTGCTTCCAAATTTCATTTGTAATGTTTTCCATTTCCATGTAAGTTTTTCTTTTTGTTCTTAATCAACTTCTTCTCTTATATATTTTCCATTTCATTTATTAAAACTTTATAATCACAAAGCACAGTGATATCTCTGTGTTGTTGTGAATTAGTTCACACATAGGTGTGAATTTCATTCACACACACGGAGGAGTGCTCGTTATTTCCGCGGTTTTAATTTCTTCAATCCAATTCTTGTTAGTCATCTTCCGCCCACCATTGAGAGTATACCATCAATGGAGGGCTAAACCCTTAATGGGTTGATCTTAGGAGGATGCAAATGCTGGGTTGAATGTTATTTTATGAACGAATTGTTGTTAAGTGGATAATTAATTTAAGATATCCATTCTTCAGTTATTTCTACTCTTCATCTTTACTGTGTTTGAGCAAAATAAATTCAATTACTAAATGACCATATACCTCGGAGAGATCATGAATTTGGTTCTCTAAGTGTATAGGGGATTAGTAATTGTGTTTAGTAAGCACCAAACCAGAAAATGATGAAGGTAGTGTTATTTTTGAAGAATGGATTCATCAAGAATTAATAAAACCAAAATTGTTTAAAGAAGTAAAATTCATTCAATCCAACCCAAGCATAATCCTAGATCAACCCATTTTCATTAAATTGAATTCACATAGGTGTCTTAGTGTTATTTAAAACATCTAAATCAAAACCAAAGTTGGCTACTTCATAGCCCATCCTTCACCAAATCATAGCGTCTCAAGGTTACTTCTTCGGTCCCTGTGGACTCGACCCCTACATGTACTACATCGATCGCTTTTACCCGTAGGGTAAATTTGGGCGCAACCAAATTTTGGCGCCGTTTCCGGGGACCAAGTAAGTTCCTTAGACCAAAAACCTTCTTTTATTACCCCCATTCTTCTATTCTCATCCCAATTCTCTTATCTTTTCCCTTTCTCGCTTTTTTTTTCTTTTGGCGCATGTCCGCCTACACCCGCGATAACTCAAACAGATTAGTTAGGGTGGATACTCCTAGGGCTGGGGAGTCAAGCACTAAAAGAGGTCTATTTCCTTTAGATCCAAATCTTCCTAATACTCCAAATTCAGACGTTGAGTTCGATACAATGGAGAATCTCCCACAAAACCAAATCATAAACCGGGGAGGGAACCAAAATAACGGGCAGGACCCTAACTTGGGAATTGTTGCAGACCCGACCATGAATGACTACCTCACACCAACCTGGACCAATGCACCCTCATGAATTAGGCATGATAACATAGGATATGCCCAATATGTTTTCAAACCCCATGTCCTGAACCACCTTCCAACCTTTCATGGGATGGAGTATGAGATGCCTTACCTTCATGTTAAAGAATTTAATGACATTGTCGAAACCATGTGCCCACCAAATCAAATTGAATCTGCTAAAATGAGACTTTTCCCTTTTTCCCTTAAATACCGAGCAAAGAATTGGTTAAACAATTTGAGACCAGCATCCATTCACTCTTGGGACCAACTTCAACGAGAATTTTATAAAAAATACTTCCCCCATCACAAAACAATTGCACTTAAAAAGAGCATACAAAACTTTTTTGAAAGAGAGGGAGAAACATTCTATGAAACATGGGAAAGGTTCAAGGACACATTAAACATGGTACCACACCATGGTTTCTTAATCCCAGAACAAGTGAGAATTTTCTATGAAGGGTTGGGTCCCGGAAACAAACAATTCATTGATATGATGTGTAATGGAACCTTCAAAAACAAAGCCCCAAATGATGCTTACGAGTATCTAGAAAATCTTGCTGAACAAAACCAAACATGGGGAACATCACCATACTATGAGAAGCCACCCAAATCTGGTGGAATGTACAATCTTGGAGAAGAAGAAAACCTTCGAGCAAAACTTGCTGCACTCACGAGGAAAGTTGAGGAGATTGATCTTAGGAAGGTCCACAAAACCCAAACTGTTGAGCTTGTTTGTACAATTTGTGACAAGAATGACCACAAGACTGATAATTGTCCAACCATTCCTTCCATCAAGGATGTTCTTTTAGGAGGACCACCAGAAGAAGTTAATGCAATGAACTTTCAAAAGCCACAATTCACGAACACCTTCAATCCAAGGTATAACGACCATCCGGGCTTTCGTTGGAAGGACAATCAACAACCAACACAACAACAATGTATCAACCCATACCCTCAACAAAACTTTCAACCTCATAATCAGTTCCAACCACAACCGGTCCAATTCCAAAATCCTCATGTCCAATATCAACAACCTATCCAACAACCAAAGTATCCTCCTGGAATAAACCCACAAGCTCAAGCACCAACCCAAAATGTTCCACAAAGCCTTCTAGAACAACTGTGCAAACAAATGGACAAAATGAACTCAGAATTCTCATCCATTAAACAAGAACTTCAAACCATAAAAACTGGAAAGGCACCCATTCCCACACAAGCCATTCCACAACAAACATCAAGGGGAGAGACAAGTTTCACTCAAACAACTCACGAACAACTAAAGGCTGTGACAGTTTTAAGAAGTGGGAAATCAATTGAAAAACCTGAACAGATAAAACCATGTGAAGCTTCAAACTCTAATGAAAATTCAAATGAACTACAAGATCAAACTGATGAAACTGATAATAATGTGAATGAAACAACACTTCAACAAACAACTCCACAATCTGCACCATTTCCTCAACGTATGAGGGGGAAAACTAAGCCTGAATTGAGTGAAACATTGAGGGAAATCTTCTCACAAGTCAAGTTGAACATTCCCCTTCTCGATTCCATCCAAACCATACCTTCCTACTCAAAATATCTTAAGGACTTGTGCACTTTTAAAAGAAAATTTTCACATAAAAACCAAGTCCTTTTGGCTGCTAATGTGAGTACCACCATTTAAGGGACCATTCCTCCTAAGATGAAAGACCCAGGATGCCCTTACATAAATGTTGAACTAGGAGAGAACAAAGTTGTCAAAGCCTTGTGTGATCTAGGTGCTAGTGTGAACCTCATTCCTTATGCCATGTACTGTCAGTTAGGGCTCGAAGAACTCCAACCCACATCTGTCACTATTCAACTTGCTGATCGTAGTGTTCGAGTTCCAAAGGGGATCTTAAAAGATGTTTTGGTGAAAGTTGAAAATTTCATTTACCCAGCTGACTTCATTGTTCTGGACAATCACCCAAGCTTAGGTCCTAGGGAGCAAACCCCAATCATACTGGGTCGTCCCTTCCTTGCAACAATCAACTCTGTAATCCGAGTCCGAAATGGGAACATGACCATCACCTTTGGGAACATGAGTCTAGACTTGAACATCTACAATGCAAACTCTCAAATTGGGGATGATGAAGAGATCCATGAGGTTAATTGGATTGGTAGTGTTGATAATGAACTCAATGAACATCAAGGAGTTACCGAAGGATGGTTAAGTCAAGAAGAGATTGATTTTCTTTATTCACATGAGGGAAATTTGCCTCCTTGGATTGAATCTCTTTCAGACAGCTCTATTGATGAATTTCTAGAATCACCAATCAATGATACCATGGTTGAAATCAATAACATTGAGTCCATAGCCATTCATGACACTACTCTGGAAAATTTAGTGGACGAAAATTCTATTCACAAGGAACCAATTTTGTCAAGAAATCTGAACAAAGAAACTAAGTTCAATACAAAGTCTCAACCATTCATGGAAAGTCATGACCAATCTGATCTTGAATTTAAAGTCTTACCTTCATCACTAAAGTATGCTTTCTTAGGGGACAATCAATCCTTTCCTGTTGTCATTTCTTCCTCCCTTGAATCCGATCATGAGAGGATGCTTCTAGATGTTCTTAGGAGACACAAGAAAGCCATTGGGTGGACCCTATCTGATATCCCTGGGATTAGCCCACTTATTGGGACTCATAGAATTATTCTTGAATCTGAGTCAAAGCCATGTCGTCAACCTCAGAGGCGACTCAATCCTAATCTCATGGAAGTAGTGAGAAAAGAACTTTTGAAATTGTTAAAAGCCGGTATCATCTATCCTATAGCTGAGAGTGAGTGGGTTAGCCCAATCCATGTGGTTCCAAAGAAGGCTGGAATCACAGTAATAACCAACAAGGATGGAGAGAAACTTCCAACAAGGGTCAGTAGTGGATGGAGAGTTTGTATTGACTATAGGAAGCTCAACTCTTGTACCAAGAAAGACCATTTCCCATTACCCTTTATTGATCAAGTCCTCGAGCGAGTGGCGGGTCATCAATTCTATTGCTTCCTAGATGGATTCTCAGGGTATAATCAAATCGAAGTCTCCTTAGAGGATCAAGGAAAAACAACCTTCACTTGTCCATTTGGCACTTTTGCCTTCAAACGCATGCCCTTTGGGTTATGTAATGCCCCTGGTACCTTCCAGCGGTGCATGATGGGAATATTCTCGGATATGGTGGGGGATTTTTTAGAGGTCTTCATGGATGACTTCTCCATCTTTGGGGATACTTTTGAGGGATGCCTTATAAATGTTGAAAAGGTTTTGTCAAGGTGTGAGGATAAGAATCTCATACTAAATTGGGAAAAATGCCATTTCATGGTAAGGGAAGGACTTGTTCTAGGTCATCTGGTATCTGGTAGAGGGATTGAAGTTGATAAAGCTAAGGTTGACATCATTCGTCACCTTCCCTCTCCTAAAAATGTTAAAGAAGTGAGGTCCTTCTTAGGACATGCTGGTTTTTATAGAAGGTTCATTAGGAATTCCAGCTCTATTTCTCGACCACTTTGTGCTCTATTGGTAAAAGATGCTCCATTTTTATGGACAGAAAGCTGTGAGGAATCATTCTCTACACTCAAGTCAACTCTTATATCTCCACCTATCATGGAATCTCCAAATTGGAAACTTCCTTTTGAGCTCATGTGTGATGCAAGTGATTTTGCTGTAGGAGCAGTCTTAGGACAACGGTGTGAGAAAACTCCACATGTCATTTCTTATGCAAGCAAATCATTAAATGATGCACAAATAAACTACACCACCACTGAGAAAGAGTTGCTTGCTGTTGTCTTTGCCTTAGAGAAATTCAGGTCTTATCTCTTAGGATCACCCATCATTGTCTTCACTGATCATTCAGCCCTAAAATACCTTTTCCAAAAACAAGATGCCAAGGCTAGATTGATTAGGTGGGTCCTTCTTCTTCAAGAGTTCGATTTAACCATTAAGGATAAAAAGGGTGTTGAAAATATTGTAGCTGATCACCTCTCTAGGATGGAATTCAAAGACAACTCACACCACCTCTCTGTGTCTGATTCATTTCCCGATGAGCACCTCTATTCAGTGAGTGATTGCCCTTGGTATGCTGACATAGCAAACCATTTGGTGATGGGTGACATTCCAAAATTCATGGGGACCCAAGCTAAGAGGAAATTCCTTTCTGATGTAAAACACTATGTGTTTGATGATCCTTACCTCTTCAAGTTCTGTCCTGATCAAATCATCAGGAGATGTATTCCCGAGTCTGAGCAAGAGTCCATTCTAAAATTTTGTCATGGAGAGGCATGTGGAGGCCACTTTTCAACAAAGAAAACCACTGCAAAGATCCTACAAAGTGGTTTCTACTGGCCGAACCTTACTAAGGATTCCTTCCAATTCTGCAAAAGTTTTCCTCAGTGTCAGAAATTAGGATCCATTACCAAAAGGAATCAAATGCCCCTCATTCCCATTCTGGTCGTTGAAATCTTTGATTGTTGGGGAATTGATTTCATGGGACCCTTTCCAAACTCTAAGGGATACCTATACATCCTCTTAGCTATTGATTATGTCTCAAAATGGGTTGAAGCCATTCCCACCAAGTCCAATGACCACCATGTTGTGATCCGATTTTTGAAAGAGCATATATTTTCTCAATTTGGAATTCCTAGGGCTATAATCAGTGATCGTGGAACCCATTTCTGCAACCGCCCATTCGCTTCACTCATGTCTAAGTATGGTATTACTCATAAAGTTTCCACTGCATACCATCCTCAAACCAACGGTCAAGATGAGTTGGCAAATAGAGAAATTAAACAAATTCTTGAAAAAACTGTCAATCCCTCTAGGAAAGATTGGACCGAGAAACTCTTAGATGCCCTTTGGGCATATCGAACTGCTTTCAAAACTATCCTAGGCATGTCACCGTATAGATTGGTTTATGGAAAAGCATGTCATTTACCTGTAGAAATTGAGCATAAGGCCTTTTGGGCAATAAAAAAAATGAACTTTGACATTTCTTTGGCTGAAACAAAAAGGAAATTAGATCTTAATGAACTCGAGGAACTTAGGATGGAGGCTTATGAAAATTCAAGGATCAATAAATCTAAAGTTCAAGCCTACCAATCTAGGAATCTCAAAGTCAAACACTTTGAACTAGGAAAATTTGTGCTCTTGTATAGTTCAAAACTTCATCTACACCCAGGAAAGCTAAGGTCCAGATGGTCTGGTCCATACCTAGTGCATCATGTGTACCCTCATGGGGCACTAGAGATTCAGGATCCCACAAGTGGTCATGTCTTCAAAGTCAATGGTCATAGGTTAAAACCATTCATTGAATCATTCAATAAACAAGAAACCAAGGAGGATTTAACTGAGCCAACATATGAACCAGAGAAAAATTGATAGATTGAGGGTACAAGTCGGGCTAACGACGTTAAACAAAAGCGCTGCACGGGAGGCAACCCATGGTTTTCATGTTTCCAATCACTGTGAATCATCTTTTGTTTCCTTCTGCTTAATTTTGTTATTTTTTTTATATAGACTGTTGACATGTTCTTCTTTTATGAGTAAGGATGGGTATGAAAAGGGAGCACCGTATTCATCCGTGTCACGCGGTGTGATCCCTGAGTAATACCTTACCCAGAAATTTAAAGAAGACAATGTATCATCAGTTTATTTTATTTATGTTTTTTGTAGGTTAAAAAAAAATAATAACAAAATTTAGACTCTTGACCTGTTCTTATTTTATGAGTATGGATGGGTATGAAAGGGGAGCACCGTATTCATCCGTGTCACGCGGTGTGATCCCTGAGTAATACCTTACCCAGAAATTTAAAAGAAGACAATGTATCATTAGTTTGATTTAAAAAAAAATGAAAATGATGGTACTTGGAATTAAATAAATCATTGTGTTGTTTGTTTTGTCTGCTTTGTCCTTCTTTTTATAGTTCAGGAACTATTTTGGGTGATACATGTTCAATCAAGGAGGTGCCTACATCCCCAAAGAGATCAAAGGAGTAATTTGGAGCATCATGAACCTCAAATTTAAAAACCAGGTGAATTTGTTCCATGTTTTTCATTCTCAATTTTATCTTTGAACTCCTCTCCTACCACCTTCTAACTTTTTTTCTTTTCTTTAAACACTGGGGACAGTGTTATTCTAAGTTGGGGGGGGGGGATAAAAAATTGATTTTTTTTGAATAAAAACTTGCATGAAAAGAAAAATTCCATTAACCTTGAACATGATAACACACATTGAAAACTCTAAAATGGGATATCAAATAAATTTTTCATGCCTTGATTCTGATTTTAATGCAAGTTTAAGTTCATGAGCATAGTTTTTGGAAAGTGTGGTTGTCCGATGTGATTTTTCAAAGTTTACATTTTCATCCTCTTAATAAAAATGCCACAATGCACGTCTTTTTGATTGTGGGTGTAAATTTGAGTTCTTGGGTCCCTTTCATTATAGCATAGGGTTCTGGGGTCACTTTTAGTTTAATTTGAGTATCCAAAAAAAAAACAAAAGAAAAACAAAAAAAAAAAATTGAAAAAAAAATAATAATGACCACATAGAGCAATGTTTTGTCCAAATGCGTGGCGTCCGACACTTGGGGATCGTGACTCCATAGTTGTCTTGCCCAGAGTTAGGCTTTATATCTCTATTGTAGAGCATGAAATTGAAAAAATGCGTGGCGTCCGGCACTTGGGGATCGTGACTCCATAGTTGTCTTGCCCAGAGTTAGTCTTTTCATATCTATTGTGGTTAAAAAAAAATCAAAAAAAAAAAAAAAATCAAAAAAAAAGGATACTCATCTTAAGGTTTAATGTGATTCCCACCTAGCGCTTCCATTTTTTTCCCCTTGAACAATAAAATGGGCCCCATATCTTTTATGATGCACAACACTTTATCATGCTTAATTTAAATTGGATGAAATGTGGCGATGAATTTGAACAAAGGAATGGGCTTGGGCTTGGGATATGCATATGGACCTAGCTTGTTTTAAATGATTTTGAAGGGTTCCATAATTTTTTTGGTATGAGATCTTTTGAGTGAGAAATGTGTATTTAAATGTTTTTGGAAAAGGGGATTTCAATTTCATATTTGTAATTTATTTTGCTCGGGACTAGCAAAACTCATGTTGGGGGGTGTGATTAGTCACTAAAAGTGGCTAATATTCATTGTTAAGTTCTTAATATTAATGTGTTTAAAAGTTCATAAACATCAATTTTAGTCCAATTCAGAAATTGAACTTCATTTCCCATCATTGTGCAATTCATGCTTAAAATGTCAATTTGGGCCCACTCAATAATTTGCTTGTGTAAATTAAAATATTCATCATTTTAATTTGAAATTTTGGGATATGATTGATCACTTTGTTTGGAACATTTTATCTTTTAGGTCCGATGGATGAATCCCAAAGAAAGATGGAGAATTTTGCGCCTGAAGGCAGAAACATGCTGGAAAAAGCATAATGGGCCTAAGGCCCATCAAACAAATGTGGGGCCCAGAAACCAAGCCCAATGAAGCTCAAATTTATACAGTAGAAATATAAAAATATGAGGATCATTTTATTCAACTGTGGCCGGAGCTAATTCTGATGTTATCATGATGATAAAGGGATCTGAAGTTTAGATTTAAATGGTGGACTCGTCATTAATGCGCAGAAATCCGTTCCACCATTTCGACCATAACTTCTAAACGGAAAAGCGAAATTTCCTGAAATTTTTACAGCTCATAGAGGACACATGGACGAAGATATTTTATATTTATGACACCTCAGGAATCGGCCTTCTTCAATTTCTAATTCATACGTCAAAATGGAGGACGAATCTGGACAGTTTTCCGGGTCAACTTCGAAATGTCAATTTCCTTTTGACTCTCTTAATTGTTGAGGGGTGAATTAATTGTTGGAGGATGTACCTAAGGCTCCTAATATTCCTATATAAGGAGCTATTGGTGAAGGGAATGGGGTGGAATTTTTTCTTATCATCTTGGATGCTTTGTTTCATTGTAATGTTTTGCTTCCAAATTTCATTTGTAATGTTTTCCATTTCCATGTAAGTTTTTCTTTTTGTTCTTAATCAACTTCTTCTCTTATATATTTTCCATTTCATTTATTAAAACTTTATAATCACAAAGCACAGTGATATCTCTGTGTTGTTGTGAATTAGTTCACACATAGGTGTGAATTTCATTCACACACACGGAGGAGTGCTCGTTATTTCCGCGGTTTTAATTTCTTCAATCCAATTCTTGTTAGTCATCTTCCGCCCACCATTGAGAGTATACCATCAATGGAGGGCTAAACCCTTAATGGGTTGATCTTAGGAGGATGCAAATGCTGGGTTGAATGTTATTTTATGAACGAATTGTTGTTAAATAGATAATTAATTTAAGATATCCATTCTTCAGTTATTTCTACTCTTCATCTTTACTGTGTTTGAGCAAAATAAATTCAATTACTAAATGACCATATACCTCGGAGAGATCATGAATTTGGTTCTCTAAGTGTATAGGGGATTAGTAATTGTGTTTAGTAAGCACCAAACCAGAAAATGATGAAGGTAGTGTTATTTTTGAAGAATGGATTCATCAAGAATTAATAAAACCAAAATTGTTTAAAGAAGTAAAATTCATTCAATCCAACCCAAGCATAATCCTAGATCAACCCATTTTCATTAAATTGAATTCATGTAGGTGTCTTAGTGTTATTTAAAACATCTAAATCAAAACCAAAGTTGGCTACTTCATAGCCCATCCTTCACCAAATCATAGCGTCTCAAGGTTACTTCTTCGGTCCCTGTGGACTCGACCCCTACATGTACTACATCGATCGCTTTTACCCGTAGGGTAAATTTGGGCGCAACCACGCCCCTTGGCGGGTGATGATGTGGGACCTTCAGAACCTGCGCCTATGGCTGCATCCAGTTCCGCATCTGGTGGGACCAAAGCACCCGAGGTGGCTCCTCCGGAATCTCCAGACCTTCCGACAGTATACGGAGGGCCTCGCCTCGGGGTCCCGTCAATACCGGCTCAAGAGCAGTGCCAATAGGTCGATCTCCGTAAGTCTCCTCTATCGGTTTCCCTATCATCATATGTAGACTATGCCTGCCAACTAACGTTTATGTCCCTCTCTGTCGTACAGTTCTCCGACTGGCGTGGGCTGCTGCGGCAAGACTGGTCGGTGGCGTCCCTCCTAGGGGCATGCCGGTGATGGTGGCGATAGTCCCCCCATCTACTCAAGCTGTGACACACATCATCACTGGTGGGACCACCAGCAGGGTCGTACCCGAAGTCATTGAGGTGGACTCCGAGGAAGAGGATCAACCGGTCGGTCCCAGTCTTGTTATGCCTGATTTGGTGCCAGGTGTCGTACTGGATTCAACACCAGATGTTGATCCTGCCAAGGATTTCCTGCGGGTGTATCCCGCGTACGAGCCTTCCAATTGCACAGACTGGGACGAAACAACCTCCAATGAGGAAGACAACAGCATAGTCTGCCGCCGGTCGTGGAAGTTGATCACGCGCTTAATCAAGGACACCCCCAAGTGCAATGGCTGGATGAAATGGATAGTCTCTGCTCACGGTTGAACGAACTATGCGTTGGGGGAGTGGATTCCCAACGTCCTCATGCACTCATCCAAGATCTTATGGCTGAGAAGATTCGGGAGCATGATCGTGGGCTCAGCGTGGGCTGGCAGCGGAGGAAGGCGACCAACATCAAGAATCTCCAGGAGGCTGATGGCGAGGTCCAACAGATGCAGACTTGGGCAGATGAGCTTTCAGCCTCTCTTAATGCACAATCTGAGCTGGTCTCACGGTTGAAGGCCCAGCTGGAAGAGGCAGAAGAGCATATAAGGTAGGCCTCTGGAAAGATGGCTGCCATTCAAGCTGGCGTAGAGAGGTCCAAATCCAAGGTTGACGATCTGCGCCCCGCCGCTGCCGAGGAGGATCGAGAGCTCAGTCAGCGGCAGCAAGACTTGGACGCCACAATCCAACGGGTGGCAGAGCTGCAATGCTCTTTTGACGGGGTCAACCCATCCATGGGGGGAGTCGACCCCCGGGTATTGTAACAAACCAAAAAACATTTATTGGTACTTTTGTGCTTCAATTTTCCTTTCTTTGTTTTGAATGCCATAGCGTGCACGATTTCCTCTGTTTGAGTCGCCTTGTTACATACCTACAATGTTTGCGGGACGTTCGGAGACAATTCCCCAAGCCCACGTGGGTCGAGCCCGATGTGAGAAATAGGAGATAGTTTCCTTCTCGTCCCACCTAACAAAGGAGTGGAGACCATGCTCCAGGAATCCGAGATTCGGATTACCAGTCTAGATTTCTGACAGATGGGAGAGGCTTGACCGGAGAAGGAACTTTCAAGACAGCCGAATTACCGTTTCTTCAGCGCGCTCTTATGCACGAACGGTGCAACGCTAAGGGCGCTGAAATCGGTCCTAACAGATGAAAATGGGAAGCGCGAATCGCAATACCCAAGATTCGGAACACTGTGGGGATGGCATGACAATAAGGGACAACCGTTAACCATGGAGGAGAAGCGGTATCCTTACTTCGTTAGCCTGTAATGGGGACAACAAATGAGGGTTGACCGTTGACCATGTTCGAAACACGGGGCCATGTCACAAATGTTGTCGATCAATCCTTCGGGATGTTGGCCCATGACAGTTGGCGGACCATAGGTCAAACATCCATACTGTTAGGAGGTCCTTCCAAACATGACCAGTCTTCCAGAACGTTGGCCCAGGACGGTAGGTGAGCCGATGCGACATGGGACCAGGCCGTTAGGGGGTCCCTTCAGACATGAAAGGGGACGAGGGTCCGAATAAGGGGCACGCAAAGCGTGGAATATGGAGGGATGGTTTGTCCGAACAGAATACAGCACTTAGGTAGTTACACAACCGTGGTGGGAGTATGCCAGATGGGTGCGTTGGCTTGGCCATGGATCCTTCCTTCTTTGGGACAGGGCCTCTCTGGAGAGGGGGCCTTCCGCTTCCCAATGGTATCTTAGGGCATCCTGAGCTAGTTCAGGGTAGAACCGCAGTTTAGTGTCATGCGTTGAGGACACATGGACTCCTGTAGTTTAACGACATACGATAGGACACGGAATAAAAGGGAAGATCCCAGGGAGCGTGTGGTGCGGTAGATATGAAACCGACGTGAATGAGGACTTGGAGTCCAAATCACACCATGTACCCCTGGAGGAAACTCTTCAGGTCGAGGGACCAAGAGTGAGGATTAAGCTGGGCCCGAAGCAGAGTGGTCTGGCGTTCCTACATACCCCATGAGGATGGGAATCAAGCCATACGTAGTTCTGGAAGCGCAGTTTAACGTCATGCGGGACGATGAGCAGACCGACTGTGTTGGTACACATCCTGCCAAAACTACTAAGCCCATGTGAGTCATGCTCAGTGTGAGAAACAAGCAGTAGTGGTGGGAATTTCCCGACACAAAAAGGGGCAGGTTAGGGCAAAGGGACGCTCGGTGAATATCGGTCCAATGACACTAACACGATCATTTAGCGCACCTAGATTCGAGAAGAGAAAGAGCCGAGTATGATGGAATTCCACTTAAACATGAGGAAGTGGAAATGTGTGAATCATGGCACTCGAGATTCAGATCATGATGATGGTGGCGTGACGATGGAGGATAACTACTGACCCTGTTCGCAACACAGCATCCTGTCACGTTAGCCTAGAATGGGGACAGACAAATGAGGGTTGACCGTTGACCATGTTCGAAACACAGGACCATGCCACAAATGTTTTCAAATATCCGTAGGGACGTTGGCCCGAAACGATTGGAGGGCCCTTAGGTCCAGAATTCATGGAGAGCCCTTAAGCCTAGTATCCATGTCGTCCGAGGGTCCTTTTGGATGTGGAAGAGGATGAGGATTCAAATAGAGAGCTCACGAAGCTTGGTTGTGGGACGAAGGGAATGTCCATATGAAATTCCCACACTTCGGGCTGTTTATCGAAAAACATCTGAATATGACAACGAGACGTATTATAGGGAGGGAGCAGATTCCTTTCCCATATGGAGATCTTAGTTTAGGGTCGTAGAATTCGGACCATGGATGGGAGGAGACATAAGAGGCACATGGTGGAGTAACTCAAACACCTGGAGTGAATGGGAATAGGGGGTGTGTACGGTGCGATGAACAACCTGACGCGAATGAGTACGTAATCCCATATCACGCCGCCCGACCCCCTTAGGAGAGGTTTTTGGTCAAGGGACTGAAAGAGAAAGTTAGGATGGGCCCGGGAAGAAGTGTCCGGGCACTCCTACGTATCTCATAAGGATGAGAATCAAGCCTCACGTAGTTCTTGATGGACCTTAGACAATAAATGGGTAAAGGGAGCAGGGGACGCATGACAACAAAACCCGATGTAAAGGAGGGCCGAAGCTCTACTTACCATGCGTTCTCTAGGGAAATGCTCGAGTCGAGGGACCGAACACAAAGGTTAGGCTGGGCCCGCGGGGAAGTGCCCGGGCAATCCTACGTATCTCATAAGGATGATAATCAAGCCATCCGTAGTTCTGAAAGGCAGCACGGTAAGGTACCAGTGCCAGGGGAAAAGGGGAGTGCGGTCGTGGCCCTTGCACTAAAAGAAGCGAAATTTGATAAATCTTGTTTGTTCTTTAAGGTGAATGGTTTTTTTTGTGAAGTGATAGGCCTAGAATAGTAGTTCGTGATGTCGTCACAAGGATCAAGCCGTGATGGGCGTTGACAAATGGCATGGCACATGACCAATACCCAACGTGATGTCCTCTACAACGAGGTCACCACAATGCAATGCCGTTTTTCGTCGTGCGGCCAGGATGATAATGTCACAGTTTAGGGTCGTATGATAGGACCAAACATGCATTTTATCGTCATGCAACGCAGACGTAGTAGAGATGATGCTAGGCGGGGAACGTGCATAGTGTTATAAAACAAAATTTATGGAGACATGATCCCACATCACATTGTATGCCATTCAGAGAGGAATACCTTAGGCCGAGGGGCCTATATAGAGGTAAGAGGTGAAACAGGGGGAGAGACTGGCTCCCTAAATGGGCTGTACCCAAAGACAGGGCATCCGGGCAGTCCTACGTATCCCATGAGGATGGGAATCAAGCCACACGTAGTTCTTAAGGGTTCCTTTTAATGTCATGATGGACAAGGAATGGGAGGGCTAACTCTCAGAACGGGGGTTTGTGTGGTGTAGCTATTGCAAACCTGACGTAAATGAGGACATAATCCCGCACTACGCCACACGGTCTCGTAGTCGGGGTCCTGAAGGCCGGACCAGAGAGGTGAATTTGCAGAACTCAAGCTGGACCCACAGACAAAGGGTCTGGGCATTCCTACGTATCCCATTAAGATGGGAATCAAGCTAAACGTAGTTCCAGATGATAATCTTAGTTTATGGTCTTGGAGCTCAGACCGCAGATGGTGACAACTTCCCGAGTAAGCACAGATATCAACCCGATCCCTAAGCCCATGTGAGTTAAACTCGGTGTGGGAAACAAGGGGGGGAATCCTTATCGCAATACATGGGGCGTCCATCAAAGGGGAGTCGGCAGAGAGCCCCGAAGGACACCTTTGACGTGGCTTGTTCCCCCAATGCGCGGACGTGCACGGAGGAAAAGTAACAAGAGTTCTGAGACTCTACTTGGACATGATGAAGTGATGAAGGGTGTGAATTGTGTACCCGACATTTTGGGCTTAATGGGTTGGCGTGGAAATAGAGGAAAACTATTAACCTTGGTGGAAACACAGCGTCCATATTGCGTTTGCCTAAGGTGGGAACAAAAAACGAGCATCGACCGCTGACCATATTTACAACACGGGATTTTATCGATTTGTTGTCTGAAACTCTCGGGGGCGTTGGCCCGTAATGGTAGGAGATCCCTTGGGTGTAGTATCCATGCCGTTGTTGGGGGTCCCTCCAGGTGTGAAAGATGATGGAAGCCCTGACGCAGGGATACACAAAGCCTGGAAAGCGGGTGCGGACGTGTCCGAGTAAATCTTGGCATTCCAGGTAATAAACCAGAGTACTCTTAGGCACATTGGTGAACCACCGAAGAGGGGTTGACGAAACAACTCTGGAAGGAGAGATACATGGTGCGGTCATTGCGAGATCGGCGTGAATGAGAAAATAACCTCACCCCACACATACACTCTTATAAGAGAGGACCTGGGCCGGGGCCCGGAAAGGCCAAGGGGCCTGATGGTTAGGCATTGGTCAGGAAGGCCTGACCTGCTCGCAGTTTATTGTCTTGCAGTGAGGACGAGGGTCGGGGACCCGAGGAGGCCAAGGGGCCTGAGGCTGGGCCTCGTAAGGGGAGGCCTACGACATGGTAAATTATCCCGACGTGAATGAGGACATAGTCCCACACCACACCGTACACCCCTATGGGAAATCGGGGCCGTGAGCCCAATCGCTAGCACTACCCAGGAAGAAGTTTGTCACTTCGGGATGGGGTAGAATGAATCACTGCACTCGATGTCTGGGATATCTCGGGGTGGACCCGAAGATCCAGGACGATGTTGACCATGTTCGAAACACAGCATCCCCATGGTGACCCGATATGGGAGCAACAAATGAGCGTCGACCGCTAACCAAATTTGCAACGCGGGACTTGTATCGGCTTGTTTCTTGAAAACCCTCGGGGGAATTGACCCGTATCGGTAGGAGAGCCCTTGGGCGTAGTATCCATTCCGTTCTTGGGGGTCCCTCCGGGTGTGAAAAATGATGGAATCCCAGTCAAGGAGTGGGTGAAGCATAACCGTATCCATCCACGAAAGAGGAAAACATCTCCCGAGGGGATGTGCAGCCGGGTCAAGGCTTGCTCGATGTGAGTTGGGGAAAAAGCATGCACCCTGCCATGTCTTGACCTGAGGGGAAGATTTTGGCTTTTGGGCTGGGCCAACAGACGAAATGCCCGGGCGTTCCTACATATCTCATTAGGATGGGAATCAAGCCATACGTAGTTCTCTAAGGCCATGCAGTTTAGCGTCATGCGGTGAGAAAGTGGGAGGATAGAAGAACGAGAGTGGGCACATGGTGCGACCCTTACAATCCTTGTGTGAGCGGGGCTAAGAAAGCCTACCCCTCGCTACACAAAGGTCCTCCAAGGAAACTATTCCCAGGGGGGATAGTGGAAGAGAAAAGCTTGGGGCTGGGCTCAAGACGATGCGTACGAGCGTTCCTACGTATCCCATTGAGATGGGAATCAAGCCACACATAGTTCTTGGGATGCAGTTTAACATCATACATGACGAGGATACATCTCATTTGGGGATATGTAAGGTACGGCAAGTAATCTGACAAGAATGAGGATGTAGTCCCACACCATACCGTACAATCCAACAAGAGGGTAAGTCGGGGAAAACCAAGGGGGCCTGAGGCCGGACCGCGGTCAGGGAGACCTGACCAGCTTGCGTTTTAACATCTCGTGGTGAAGACGGGGGGCCAGGGGCCCAAGGAGGCCAAGGGGCCTGAGGATGAGCCTCAGTCAGGAAGGCCTGACTGGCTTGCAGTTTAACATCTTGTAGTAAGGACGGGGGGCCAGGGGCCCAAGGAGGCCAAGGGACCTGAGGCTGAGCCTCGGTCAGGAAGGCATGACTGGCTTGTAGTTTAACGTCTTGCAGTAAGGACGGGGGGAGATCTCAGTTTAAAGTCATAGAGCTCGGACCATTTTACAGTTTATTATCTTGCAGGACGAAGATGCAGTTTAAGTTCGTGCAAGACCATATAGTTTAAGGTCGTGTTGGACCATAATGTGCAGTTTAAAATCATGCGGGACCATTTTTGCTGTTTATCGTCTTGCAAGACGAAGATGCAGTTTAAGGTCATGCAGGACCATAACGTACAGTTTAAGGTTATGCGGGACCCTTTCGCAGTTTAGGGTCGTGAGAGACCCTTTTTCCCTAGGCAAAGTATCGCTTGAGGAATTTGGAATTGGTGGGAGGGGTTATACGCTCTCCATCCGTGGTCACCAAGGAGTATGATCCATTGGGGTAAACCTTATGGATGATATAAGGCCCTTCCCATTTGGGTTATAATTTGGGCGGTTTCCTACTGGGAATCATTGGCGCTCGAAGGCCTAGTACCAGGTCGCCCTGTAGAAAAGAATGGAGATGAACATTCTTGTTGAAGGCCCTCGCTATCTTATCCTGATGCCTTTCCGGATTGTGTAGGGCATGAAGCCGGTTCTCATCCAGTGCTTCTAATTCATCTAGACGGATTTCGGCTACCACATCTGATGTCTGGTGATCATAAACTGCAGTGCGTAACTATGGCAACTGGATCTCAATGGGTAGGACGGCCTCAGCTCCATACACCAGGGAATATGGGGTCACCTGGGTAGAGTTGTGAGTCGTCGTCCGATAAGCCCAGAGGGCGTTGGGGAGCTTTTCCGGACAAATTTTCTTGTTCTGACCAACCATCTTCTGCAGAATGTTAGAGAGGGTTTTGTTGAACGCCTCAATCTGTCTGTTTGCCTGCTCGTGGTAGTGGGAGGTATGGTTCGAACGGATGTCGTACTTGGCGTACAATTTCTTCAGTTCAGCCGCTCGGAAGTTGGTGCCGTTATCAGTGAGGATGGCGTGAGGGACTCCAAACCGGTGGATAATATTGGAGATCACAAAGTCAACGATGGAACGGGCCTTGACCTCTTTGAGCGGAACTGCTTCTACCCACTTGGAGAAGAAATCTGTATCAGTCAGGATGAACCTATACTGGCGGGCTGTTGCTGGTGGATACAGTCCCACTTCATCAAGTCCCCATACCGCAAATGGCCAAGAGTACTTGGTGGGGTGGAGGGGCTCCGGCGGCCGATGCAGGAAGTTAGCGTGAACTTGGAACGCGTGGCATCTCTTGGCATACCCAATATAATCATGGATCATAGAGGTCCATAAGTACCCCATCCTCCGGATTTGATGGGATAGCTTCGGCCCAGCTTGATGGGCGCCACAGGAACCGGCGTGAACCTCTTGCATAACTTGAGGTATCTCTACCCCTTGGATGAAACAGAGGAGGATACCATCAAAAATCCGCTTATAAAGGATCTGTTCAAGACCGGGGCCGCTCTGGAGGGTAAATTGCAGTGCGCGGCGTCGGATTCGCTCGCGCTCGACCCGGTCGTCCGGGAGGCGACCATTTTGGAGATACTCAACAAAAGGTGCCCTCCAGTTGAGAGTGGCTTCAACCACTACGTCTGATGAACCCAGGACCCCTGACGTGGAGGGTCTGGCAGTGAGATGACTTACCTGAAGTCCATCATTGTCCTCTTGGGTGACGGGGGCAATGACTCTCCGGTGTGCCACATGTATGATCAAATAATCTTGCTCGGGTTCTTCGAGCAACGCGTCTAAGCCGTCCAAGGCGTCTGCTTGACCGTTCTATGACCGTGGGACATGGGTAACCTCTGGTCGAGAAGAGAACTGGGCTATTAGGAGGAGGGTGTACTCTAGCAACGGTACAAGCTCCGGCTTCCTGACGACGTAGTCGCCATTAACCTGTTTGATTACCAGCTCGGAATCTCCTTTCACATGTAGATGGGGCACATGGATCTCAAGGGCCAACTCGAGGCCGGTGATGAGAGCCTGGTACTCTACCTCATTGTTCGTACAGCCTTCTGACAACAGGAACGAGTATGGAAGGACGGATTGCACCGGGGTAATGAAGACAATACCCAGACTCACTCTGTTGAGCTTGGGATCGTTGAGCCGCTTACCGGTGGGGCTCCGGGAGGCGCCTTCGAAATGCATTTTCCAACACGGGGCAGCATGATCGACTGAGGGGATCGTCTCATCAGGAAAATACAGGTCCAGGGATTGATCCGCGGAGGTTGGATAGGCAGCTAAAAAGTCTGCCAACGCCTGTCCCTTAATGGACTTCTGAGGTACGAACCTGATATCAAACTGCTGGAGAATCACTGCCCACCGTGCTAGTCGGCCAGTCAGCATGGGGCGGTTTAGGATGTACTTCAGTGGGTCTACCCGAGAGACCAATTGCACCTCATGGTGCTGTAGGTAATGTCGAAACTTCTGCACGGTGAAGACGAGCGCAAGGCAGCTCTTTTCGATAGGGGAGTATCTGACCTCCGTATCGAGAAGCATGCGGCTGAGATAGTAGAGACTGTTCTCAATACCCTCGTTATTCTTCTGGGTGAGCAACGCACTGAGGGATCTTTCTATGGCGGTCACGTAAAGGACTAGCGGCTTTCCAGAGATGGGTGGCATCAAGACCGAAGGGTGGAGCAGATACTGCTTGATTTCCTCGAAGGAGGTCCGACACTCCTCATCCCATTCGTAGGCGGCGCCCTTCTCCATGAGCCAGGAAAAAGGATTACACTTTCCGGCCAGATTCGCGATGAATCGGCATATATAGGCTAAGTGGCCTTGGAGGCCTCGAAGATCCCGAATGTTGCTCGGGGGAGGCATTTGGATGATGGCCTTGATCTTCTCCGGGTCGATCTCGATACCTCGGTATCTGACAACAAAGCCCAGAAACTTCCCAGAGGTGACCCCGAAGGCACACTTCAGCAGGTTCATCTTTAGGGGACGGGAACGGAGGAAACCGAACACTTTCTCGAGGTCTTTGAGATGGTCCTGGAACTGACATGATTTGACTACGAGGTCATCCACGTAGCATTCCACCAATGTCCCGAGAATCGTCTTGAATATGCGATGCATGGCCCTCTGATAAGTGGCACCTACATTTTTCAAACCGAATGGCATAAACTGGTAGCAAAAGGTACCTTGGGGAGCCCTGAAGGCAGTGGACTCCTTGTCTTTTGGGGCCATCCGGATCTGGTTGTACCCAAAATACCCATCCATGAAAGAGAGAGCTTGGAAACCGGCCGTGGCATCAATCAATAACTCCGTCACCGGGAGTGGGAAGTCATCCTTTGGGTAGTGGCGATTAAGATCGCGGAAGTCGATGCAGACTCTGATCTGCCCATTCTTCTTCCTGACTGGCACAATGTTGGCAAGCCACTTGGGGTACTGGACTTCTTTATCGAAGTTGGCTTTGATAAGCTTGTCAACTTCGGCCTCAACTATAGCACCATGAGAAGGGTGCATCTTCCTGGGAGGCTGCTTAAACCCACGATGTTTTTCCTGGAGGCCCAAACAGTGAACAACTACTTGAGGATCTAGTCCTGGCATCTCGTTGTAACTCCAAGCAAACACATCAAGGTGTTGTTTGAGGAAGTCTACGTACTGCTGCCGCTCCTCGGGGAACATGGCTGCACTGATCAATGTGGGTTTCAGATCTGCCTCACTACCAAGGTTCACCTGTACCAGTTCATCAACCGTGGTAGAGACGCCTTCTTCAAAGGTGGGGAGAGAATCCTCCAGGTCTTCCTCTCCACGCGTGGGAGGATTTCCCGTGACGGGAGGTACTTTTGGGCTATCAAAGCCTGAGGGGCAGCTGGTGCCGGCTTGGGCAGCAGCGGTCATCATATCAGGAGAGTCACTTGCCATTGATACCGTAGCAATGAAAGCAGTCGATCCTATCCCATCTGGCCTTCGGCCTAAGGGGCCACGTTTGATGATATCAAAGCAGTGGTGTCGTGTCGGCCTGAGTCGGTTAATTCCAGCCTGGTGGAAGAGACATGTATGGCGCACCGTCGTTGTCATAAGCTTGACGTCCCGGTACCGTACAGGGGTAGGAGGTTCCGGGATCACCTGAGCCTGGTTGATGTAGGAGTACGAGGTGATTTTCCGCCGTCGCTTGGACACGGGAACATGCCTTCCTTGTGTACCCGAAACAAAAAAACATTTTCCCATGTCGTGGGTCGTGGCCTCCAATCAGTGGATCGGGAGGACGTAGGCGTCATCCATGCTTACCCAGGGATCACTTGCGACCGGGGCGGGTTCATCCTCACTTACTAGGATTTGATTATCCTTACTTTTGTAATAACCCGCATCCAGATAGCAGGCCTCACAAGAAGCGAAAGGAGACACATCTCCTTGGAGCACGCCTACTCGACCGTTGAGTGAGTATTTGAGGCACTGGTGATACGACGAAGGGACCGCTACATGCAGATGGAGCCATGGCCTACCCATCAATGCATTGTAGGCGGTGTCCTGAGAGACAACCATGAACTCGGTGCTGGCAATTAAGCCACCGAACTGAGTCTTCAGGCGGATCTTGCCGACTGGGGTTTGCTCAGTCCTGTCGTACCCCTGGATTCTGAGGTCAGAGGGAGTTAAATCACCTTCAGACCGACCCAACTTTCACAACGTCCGAGTCAGAATTAGATTGATTCCGGAACCTATGTCAATGAGATAGCGGCAGACTTCCACGCCATTGAAGTGGCTAGTGATGTACAACGGGAGAATGTGCCCCTGTAGAGGAGGGTCCTCATCTTCACCGGAGAATGAGATAACCGCCTAACATTCGGCGTTTTCAATCGTCTCGGTATGGAAGGCTTCTGCAGCTGCTACCTCTATCTCAAACTGGAGGGGGCTCCTTAGGGCCTCGGCAAGTGCCTCGCGCATTTCAGGTGACAGGCGAAGGGTCTCAAGGATAGAAAGCCTTTCCAGAATGCCGGCCAGGTGCTTCAGGACATCATACTTTCATGTCAAACGCGAACCTCTACCTACAGGAGGTCGTTCGGCATTTGGAGGCGTAGCGGGTCCTACTGGTTGAACAGGCGATCGGCTAGTACTGGGTACATCTTGCTGCCTACTAGTAGAATCCTGGAGAGTAGTCACCGGACTAAGATCAGACAGCATAGGCTGGCCTGTAGCAGGGCAAGTCTGACTGTGATACGAACGGGGCAGCTCTCCCTGATCTAGTAGCACAAACGGAGGTGGAGGTAGAGCTGAGGGCGTTAGACGGGGTTGCGCGTGGTGAGCTCTACGCTGAGCCTGCTGTCTGGTCTCAGTAGCGTGCACGACTTGGATGAAAGTGTCTGATGACGTACCTCGATGACTGGCGCGGTTGCGATTCTGCTGATGTTGACATCAGCTAGAAACGTTGGGGAGGTTCGCCTGGCGCGCCCCCTCGTCGGGAGTCATATAGGGCTTTACCAGCTCCACGGTGTTCACCAAAGCGTACCCCTAGCTGTCTCTCGAGGAGTCATCCAGTACCGGGCGGATTCTGGGAGGAATCCCCATTTCAGGGGGCATAAAGTCGCCGAGAATGCGGGATGATGACGGCAACGACGGTGCACGTTTCTTCTTCTTACGTCACCGCTGTTTTCCCTTTTGGGAAGAGGTCGACTGTGAAGATGATGCGGAGGTACCGACTACTTCTTCTGAAGGTTCCGACTGCTTCAGGTGCGCCCAGATGATACCATGGTCACGAATGACAGTTTTTCGAGCCATCCAGTCGTCGTATTTCCAGGATCCGCGGTCGGGAACCTGCTGCCACTCGCCTTCGCTGTCGCCACCGATCTCTGACCCTGCAAAGACACCTGCCACTTGCGCTGGTGCTGGGCCCAACTTGACTATGTTGTTGTTGACCAGGTCTTGAAGCCAGTCTTTAAACACATAGCATTTTTTGAGGGTGTTCCCTAGAAACCGATGATAAGGGCAGTAGTTGGGGTGATCGGTGAGATTTTCCACTGCCGGCCTTCTGCACTCGGGCAGACGCACAATCCCTTTCTCTAGAGCACTTCGGAAGTAGCCAGGTACCTGATTTTCGTTGAACGAATAAGTCTGGTGCCTTCTTTCCGGATAGGGGGCCCTGGGGGCCTGGCCCTGACGAGGGGATGGAGGGGCCTGCCGAGGAGGCGGCGCCTGATTGTCTTGCCTAGGTGGCGGTGGCGCATTGCGCGGGGGAACTTGTCGGTTCTGAGGCGGTCGCTGCTGGGCAGGAGCCTGTGCTTGAGGTGGAGGACCTCTGCGGGGTTGCGGGGATGGTGCCACTGACAGTAATTCCAGCTGCCTAGGGGCTTCTATTTGGGCCACCGCGGCGGGTTCAGCCCTGGCGTTCCTCCTGGCCGGGATCATAGGGGGCAACAAACGTGCCTGACTAGCCTGTTGCAGGGCTTCCTCAAGGCGTTGAGCCTTATCTGAGAAATATCTGAACCCTCCAGGGTAGTTCTGGGTAATTAGGGAGGGTACCAGCTCGGTCTTGACGTTCCCCACACACATCGTCAGTAATTTCTCCTGAGTCAGTGGCATATCGAGGGAATACGTTAGTCCCTTCCACCGGGGGATGAAATCTGCGACTCGCTCATCAGGCCTTTGCTTGCACTTGAAGAGGTCCACAATGCTGGTCTTCCGCGTGGTGGAGCTGAACTGGTATAAGAACTGCCGGCGGAGATCCTCCCAACTGGTCACCGATCCGATAGGGAGCTGGCTGTACCAGACGAATGCCGTACCTTCCAATGTCTGTACGAAACATCGGAGCTTGGCAGCTTCTTGCTGATCCGGGGTCCCCAGCATAGGGCCACACCTGGAAGAAAAATGAGCCAAGTGCTGTGGCGTGTCCCCTATCCCGTTGAAGGGCGAGAAAGTGGGGTTCCCTAAACCCGGAGGTGCGGGCATATCATCCACCCATGCGGGATACGACTTGCCATCTGGTGGGACCGCCACCTGCCGCGTTTCCAACGCTTCGAGGCGGGATGTGAGCGCCACTATAAGATCATCCGGGTGGGGGTCCCTGTCTTGACGGGGATCCATAACCACAAGTGCGTTTCCAGGTTCCTCAACATGGTGGATGGCTTCGGAAGCTCGTGGATCAACTGGAGGAACAACCTGCGGGGTGACTGGGGGAACCCGAACTGGATTCTTTAGATTGCCCCATCGCTCGGGAGGGTTTGGCGAGACATATCATGCCCTCTTGCCGTAAGCTCCGGCTTCTTCCCTGTCTGCGGATGTAGCATTATCAGGGTTGCCAAGAGGCATCTCACCGGGGGGAAATTGTTCTTGCCCCTGCTGCCCCGGCCTGGGATTACCATAGTCGGGTCGCCACTCTGCAGCGCGCTTAGCCAAGAGTTCGTCAACCAGCCTCTTCTGCTCAGTAAGCTGCTGGCGTAACATGGCCTTCTCGGGATCTTCGTCCGTTTTCTGCACAGAGGCAGACGGGTCGGAGTGCTTGACAATTCCGACGTGTTCCTTACCCTTACCGGTATTTCGACCGAGTACCAGCGACTCGGTGGGTACGGGGAGGCCTAGCAGGTTCCTCTGCTGACGGTAACCCTCCCTGATGGGTCTAGCAGTGGCGGTACTCCCTCGGGGGGTAAGTATCCATCAAGAAATTCAAGCTCATCTTCCTTGTCCACGGCGTCAGCCATGTGGACTGCGACCCCTCTCGAGGGCATGTCCTCGATGTCACATAATGAATCGGGCTGCCGTCGGATAGGGTCGAAGAGGAGAGCAGCATAGTGTCCCCAACCACGAACTTGCACATGGGGGGTAGCTTGCCTGACGATCCTGCGGAGTACTTTGAAACTCTGGACGCATTTCCATTGAAGGGCGCTCTGGCGGCCTGGCGACTCAGGGTGCTGGGCCACGAAGAGTGCGACCGAATCGATCAGGTGGCATTGCTCGCCGATTTCTTCGAAGTGCTCTCGACTTCTGGGGTACACCACCCATTCGTAACGAAGGTGGAAGTGTGTCGCCCATAGGGTTCAACAAAAGCACCCCACTTCTTCAGGGGTAAGAGACTCTGGTACGTGAAAATTCAGCGCCGCCGTCGGCCAGAACTTCTCCGGGAAGTAATCCGCTGCAAGAATACTCGAGAAGCTCCTGGGCTCGGACTTAGGGTCTGGCCTTGTGTTGCCCCACTTGTCAACCGGGGGCAGCTGAGGGACCGGTAGCGGTACCGAGGCGGACCTCTGGGATAGTAAACTCGGCGGTGGAGAATACGGCGAACGGGATGACTGGCCACCGAATTCCGGGGCATCCTCTGAAGAGTAAGGTGACCTGGCCACGATGTCACGATACGACAGGCTAATAGCCACAACTTCCGGCACATGAGTCGCGGCTACCGGCGACAGGTCATGTCGTTGCTCTACCGCCGTTGGCCCCCAAAATAACTCTCCGTGATCTCTAGTAGAGGTAGAGGGCGCTTCTGGTGATGATTGCGGTGATTGCACGGTCGAGACCTGCGGAATTCCCAAGACTTCTTCCTCCTGGATGTACCTGCGGAGAGAGATGGGAATCTGGTGGACCTCATATTCCGGGAGAATGAGGCTAATGCGCCTGGTTCCTGCCCTAGTCCTTGATATAGAGGAGCGGGGAGAAGGTTCCATTGCTGAGTCGCATTCCGCTTCCGAGTCAGAGAAGCGGGCAGGTTTGATCTCCACCCGGGCCTTCACAGGACTCTTCTTGTGGAGGCGACGACTCGCTCTCCTACCCCGGGGTGGCTCTTCGGGATAGGGTTGATCCCTATCATGTAGTCTCGGGGCGGTTCTGGCACCGTGGCGGAGAGGAACCCCACTCGAGATGGCCGAGGTGCGAGGGGCACCGGGGCAAATGTCGAAGGGTACATGGGGATGACCTCCATGGACAACACCCATGTGGGCGGAGCGAGGCTGACCTTCACTCCTCGAGTTACTGGGGCGAGGAGGACCTTCTCCGGTTGCAGAGAGGACGTAGGGAAGACCCCCACGTTGGAGGAGGACCGGATGGACGGTTCCTTCAGATCGGCGGTCAGGGGCAGGAGGATGGACTCCATACCATGTATAGTGGGCGCGTGAAAGGTTTCCGCGCTGAGCGTCACTGCCGTGGGGCAGGTCTTCCTTTAGGATGGGGGTAGCACGAGGCGTACCTCCATGACGAGCTTCTGAGCGGGGAAGGCCCACGCTCTGTGGAGTAGTGGTACGGGGAGGGCCTCCGTACGGGGTGACATCACCGCGGGTTAGTTCACGGCGATCACCACTCAGGCCTGCCACCTGGAGAGTCAATCCAACCTGCCCGTGGGGTGGTTGGAGTCTCGATCCTGGTTGGGAAAAGGAGTGCCCCTGCTCAGCATATGAAGGGGCCCCATGATGCACGTCAGCGGTGGCTCGGGCCACTGTAGCTGTTGATGTTGACGCACTTGGGCGGGCGTCCTCAGTCCGGGCCCGGTGCTGACGTCGGGTCAGACGAGCTGGTGCAGGTGGTGCAGGGACATAGCCTGCCTGCTCTTCCTGCGGAGTCGGACGACGGTGCTGACGTGGCTGGGCGGGAGATCTTGCCTAGAGCCCTTGGGTCGGGACCCTGGGCGGGTTGAGACGGACGGCGCCCGCCACATCAGTGTAAGGCGAGGAGTCGTCAAGGCGTTCCAGGGACAGGCTCCCGAAACGATTGAACATTGGGGTGGGGAGCAGGGGCTCCCTGCGCGGGCTGTTAGGGCGGCATTGACGGTGGGGCCTGGAGGCCTCCAAGTCTAAGCAGGCCATATCCCTAGTTGGGATGACCCCTTCCTCCTCATACCTGTGCACGAGTTTGTTGATCACCCTTCGTTGGATGACCTCTACTGGGGAAAGGGGACGTGGGCGCCCCGTATTCCGCGATGTGGCGGCCATCGTGGCGGTAGCGGCGCCATGCGGGGTGGCTGTGGCGGAGATGCCCCTGCCCCTGCCCCTGCGTAGGCGGGCTGGCGGTGATCGTGTCCTTGTAACAACAACCTGGTTCCTGAGAAACGAAGGGATAAACTCATCAGCACTGAGAGGAAAAGAATCGACAACCAGTGCCCCAACGTCCTTCCATTATCCACATCTGTAAGAAGGATCCACGCCAACACGCTGCAGAATGGAGTGCCCCACGTTCTACTGCCCCGACTTCCGGTGAGTTTCACGACAGGCCCGCTATTTGCTTGGCGGGACCAGGCACCGGATATCTGGATCCGGTGACACGTCAATCTACCGGTGTCTCGAACACTACTAATATCCACATTGAGGAGAATAATTTCACGTCGGGTTCACCATTTCTGTTTTCGAAGCTTTCGTCGGGGCGCGCACATCCGTCCGTCCGCGGAGGAGGACTCGCTGCGCTTGTTGCCCCGCATTCCCGCTTTCCAAAGGCGGGCATCATTCACTCCTTATTCAGGGACGTTTGTTCCTTGATCGAAACAGGATGATGGGATGTCGGTTCTTCCTTCTGTGGATTCCTCCTCAGAACTCATCACCTAGTCCGGGTCTCCCTCATATATTTAATACGTAGTTCGTGAAACTCTTCCAAGTTCCATGTTTCCATGGATGCCAGTTAATTACAATGCTTCTGTCGGGACA
The DNA here is from genome assembly GCA_963277665.1 of Viscum album. Taxonomy (NCBI): domain Eukaryota; kingdom Viridiplantae; phylum Streptophyta; class Magnoliopsida; order Santalales; family Viscaceae; genus Viscum; species Viscum album. Next base: position 1,395,701,719 of record OY728121.1, on the reverse strand, counting down.
TTCCAAAGGGTCCAGTCGGGGCAGAAACCTTCATTCGGGGGAGTAGTCACGTTAAGACATCAGTAGCGTGTCTGGATACTAGGGAACCTAGCATGTCTGTCTATTATCCCCGGTCACAGGGCTTCTCGAGGGCGTGGAAGCCCGAGGCATCCCACATCGAGTGCGGGGAATTATATGCCATAGACACATATCTGAGGTTTTCCTCAGCTTCCCGTGTTTAACACAGGGTACACCGCGAGTTTAACGTCTAGCGGAGACGGGTCAACACGATCAGAGCATTAGCTAGAATATATGGGATTGAGGGATTTCCCTTGAAGGGATGCCGATACCGGGGTCAGCCCATGGGCGGCTGTGAAGAGGAGCGTATCGACATGGTCTCACTGGGATATGACGGTCCGGGCGAGGATCGGGGTGGATGGTGGGTGGATGAATGAAGTGGATGGTGGAATGGCGAGGAACCATCGCAAGGGACGTGGTGATGTTGGGATTGAGCCTTGAAAGGGCTTCCTACGTATCCCCGTGGCAGGGAATCAAAGTCCGCATAGTCCGGGATGGTGCCAGTGGACCGGCATGAGGGTGGACCTTGGTCCGATGGGCATTATCAGCGAGCTGACATGAATGAGGAGGACCAGGAGGGTCCTAGTGGTGGTGGGATTGGACCTTGTGGAGGCTTCCTACATACCATGTCGTGACATGGATCAAAGACCACATAGTTCAGAGGATTGACGGAATACAGTTTAACGTCATGCGGGACGATAGTGAACCCTGACGTGAATAAAATGACGGGCGGTGGGTGTCGGCAAACCAACGTAAATGAGGGACCTTGGTCTGATGGGAGATGGGATTGAACCTCTGGGAGGCTTCCTATATACCATGCCTTGACACGGATCAAAGTCCTCGTAGTTTGGGTGAAAATAGGGTGCTTGGCACACCGACAAGGAGACGGTCTGGGCCAATGATTGTTGGGCTTGCACCTCGGGGAGGCTTCCTACGTACCATGCCTTGACACAGATCAAAGTCCTCGTAGTTCGGTTTGGTCACAATGGCTTGCCGTCAGACTGGAATGCAGTTTAAAGTCATGCTGGATGAGGGTGTGCAGTTTAACGTCATGCTGGATGAGGGTGTGCAGTTTAACGTCATGCTGGACGGGGGTGTGCAGTTTAACGTCATGCTGGACGAGGGCGAAACTCGACGTGAATGAACGACCGAGTAATGTGGCTTGAACCTCATGGAGGCTTCCTATGTACCATGCCTTGACATGGATCAAAGTCCTCGTAGTTCGCTGGGGGTAGGGGTCAGGGTCGGTGCTCACTCTAAGCCCACGTGAGTCATGCTCGGTGTGAGAAACAAGAGGTTGCAAGGACCCGACGATCACGTCGCGAAGGATGCGTCCGTGAGAAGCGAAGAGGGGCTTACGCATTAGGCGGCCCATGGTGCTGGGACTTACTCTAGGATGGAGGCCCGAGGTGCAGCAAAGCGCAGCGAAAGAGGGACTCGGGACCAACGATGGGAGGTGCCTCGTCCCTATCACGCCCTCCACTGACCTTGGTAGTGGGGAAGTACAGAGATGCAGGGGTGAAACCATCCGTTGGGGAACTAGGGTCTCCCTTATCTTATGAACACACGCCACTCCAATAAGGAGGATATCATCCCTTGTGGATGGGTGATTCCACTCCTGTGGAGACGAGTGGCGTAAAAAAATGTTTGAGCTGGGGGGACCCTTCGTGAGAGGCATGAGGTCGGGTCACAGTTTAACATCATGTGTTGAGGACGTGATGCTTGGCAGTTTAACATCCTGCAGCTCGGACGAGGTGGGTTCACTCCACACCCCTAGGACTTACATAACCGGTACCCTCTGGTCCTTGGGAAAGGGAAGGTACCAGTAAGGCCGTGGTCAAGGGGGGGTGTGTAGCAAACCATTGAGGGTTCCACGTTAGCGTGGCTATGCGAAGAAGCAATAGCCGTTAGCGTGCCTATGTGAAGAAGCAATATCCGTTAGCGTGCCTATGCGAAGAATCATTTGGCGAAGCAACGCTACGAGTGGTATTGTCCATGGGACTTTGAAATGACATCGTGCAAACCTAGAGGGTCGCACGGGAAGAGGAATTGCCAAGCAAAGGAGTGTGCTTCGCGAAGCAGAGTGACTTGGACTTAACACAGGGCATAGGTGTGAGTGGAGGGTGCTTCACGAAGTGGAACAGTATTCGCGGAGCACTGCCTCGCGAAGAAGGGGTGCCTCGCGAAGTAGGGTGCTGCGAAGCAGTGTGCTTCGTGATGTGTAGAGATCCTGCCTTTGTATAGGGATCACTAGTATGGGTTGGGTGTTTTGCGAAGCATAAACGTTCCGCGGCTGCCTGGGTTCCCTTGGGAATCCCCTTCCTTCGCGAATTCCCTTGAGCTTCATGAAGGGCATCCCTCTCGGAAGAGGGGATCAAAACGAGACCAAGCAAAGGCGTCTCACGAAGTATAAGTACCTCGCGGAGCTCATGATTCTCGGGGGAAAAGGGGGCTTCGCGATTCAGGAGAGGATAAGCCGAAAGGTCGGATCGTCCGTCCTCAGGACTCAGGGGGAGTTCAGTATTTATAGGCAAGGGGCACCGCGAAGCAGAACTCGCGCACCGCCTCATGTGCTTCGCGGTGCACTCGCGAACGTCAACGGCGTCCGCAGAGAGTTACCGCCTTGGGAGATTTGTGGAGGTCTCACGAACGTCAAATGCGTTCGCGGAGAGTTACCGCCTCCGGAGCTTTGCGAGACGGCGATGCTCGGAGTGCTTCTCATCGGTGCTTCACGACAGTGCTTCGCGACGGTGCTTCGCGAGGCAGCGTGCTAGCCTTCTTTTTCGTCCCTTCCTTTCGTGCAATATTTTGGCGCCAACAAATATATTATGAATATTAATTATTTTAATGAAATATTAAGATAAAAAAATCTTATTTAAATATAAATGATTAATTTTTTTTCAAGTGTCGAAAATTTTACTAGGCATTTTCAAACCGCTATTATTTTCAATAAATAATTTTTATATATTGAAAAGTTATTATTATCATATTTATAGAATTATTCTGATAAAAAAAATATCATTTTTCAATTCTACACACCAAAATTAGGTGAGGGTGAATTTATTAGAATTTTTTAAAAAACTTAATTTTTTCCTGAATAATAAAAATACAATTTGCGTTTTTTAGTATGTTTAATGACATCATAATTATGTAATAATGATGTAATAACTAATTAACCCCAATAAAAGACCTAAAATATGTTATTTTATAAATATAAAGTACTTTAATACATTTTAATCAATTTCCAAACCTATAATTTACTTTCCAAAGTCTAAAACAGAAACTTTAATATTTAAAAAATTATTTTTGTGGAAACATTACTTTTCTATGAAAAAAGTAACATTAAATTATGATAGAATATTATGGATTAAAATAAAATAAAATATGAACCAAGTGTCCAAAAACCTGGGTAAATACCATGGTAAAGCCCATGGATTTTTATTTTCCACAACCTTGGTTTCCAAGGCCTACATTTGGAAAATAATAAACAAATCCTCCACTTTTTTTCTATAAATATCCACCAATTTATCCATTTAATTTCACTAGAAATCCATAATCTACTAATATATAGTACATTTACCTCCCATATATTCATCCCAAGGTGTCCTCAAGCCCCCAAGGTCCCAATCCTCAAATTTTAGGAGTTACTTTTCAAGGTAAGGGAATTCTCCTTCCTTTCTCTTTAATTCAAGAACCCTTTTTAAGTGTCTTATAATTGTTATGGTAAATATATATTATTTAATTTTTATTAATTCCCTTAATGAAAAATTATGTTTTATAAATGGTATACCCCTGTCCCCTCTATTTTTCCCTTTTCTAAAACCACGTTTTATATCCGTTATACTGCTGAATTATCATCTCAAAATTTCTCTATTCTCCTCAAGAAACTATCTTTTATTATACTTTTGTGAATAAAAAAACTATTTATTTTCTAGGGTTATTAACCAATATGTAAAAATTATTTATTTATTATGTGGTTGACATATATAAAACCCACATTCCCTTTTTATGGGTTAAAAATCACACAACGATCATGCTTCTTTAAGCACTTTTGAAACAATGAGATTTTGATATAAAACCTATTTTCTTTTATTATCCATTGGTTATTTATGAAATTATTTATTATGATCTATTTAAATAACATGAAAATTAATACATATTAAGTGTTCTCCCTAATATTTATCCAATGCATTGGGTAAATAATTTAATCTCTAGAGATGACATGTGATACAATACCTTGGTGAATAACCTTGGTAATTTTTACGACACCTTGGTGGTTAACCATGTTGATATGAATATGAATGACTAAATTAAATGATTTATTCCCATATAAAAGTTATTATTCCTATTTTTTTTATTATGTTATCCCTTATATTCTATTTCTCATTCCAAAATGATGTTCCTCATGTTCTTTTTTATTTTCATCAAGATCACATGTAAACTATTTCCCTTGATTTTCCCTTACTAAGCCTTATGATCACAATTTACTTTTATGTATGTCACTATGTTATTAGATGTAGTAAAAGTAATTAGGATTAACCCTTTTCAAAATCCGTTCAAGTGGATTAGAATACTTTTTTTATGTTTTTATGTATTATGTACCTTTTTTTCCTTGAAACCGTACTTTAAAAGATCATATGTTTATACAATATAATAAAAAGTTATGTAAAAAAGGTGGGATGCCATAGTGAACATTTTTTCTATCGTTATCTTGATAATATTGAACTTATGTCATAAATTATTTCTCTCAAGTTTTAGTTTTTAAATCTCAACTTGGGATTAGTAAAGGTAAAATCCCAATGATTCCTTTTACCTCATAAGTTTCAATAAAAGGTCTTCATAGTGTACAATCTTACTATTCGAGGCTATCAATATTTTCCATCTATGTCAATTAAAATTTATCATAACCCTCAGTATATACCAATCTTAATAGTCACTATATAATTTCTATAATATCAATGTTTATGATGATCTATGATATTTTAATTTCATCAAAAAATAACAAATGTAATATAGCACATGTGTTTTATTTAACTACATTAATTATTAAGGTATTTATTCATTCAAAATGAAATTTAATTTTTAAATATTTTGTTCTTTTCATTATTCCATCCTTTATAAATTTATCCCAAAAAATTTCATTTTTTCACTAAAATAGACGAGGGTACTTATATTTCATCATCTCTTCTAGATCCCACGTTTCCTCCTCAAACATGTGGTTCTGCCATAGTACGTTGACCAGGTGAGTTTTCTTTTTTCATATAACTTTTTCTATATGATCTAAGATATTAATCAATTTCTATATTCATGAAATACTATTCTCTAAAGGTTCCACCTTAGGATTTAATACATGTGAGGTTTCTGATATATACATTCCCAGGAGGGATGCATGGAATACATCATGTACTTGAGATAAGTTATATGGGATTTCTAGTTGATAGGTCATAACTACAATGTGATAAAGTATATAAATTGGGATGATGTATCTAGGAATAATATTTTTCCTTATTCCCAAACCTCATGACTTTCTTCCATGGTAATAAAGGAAGGAACACTTATCTTTGATCTCAAACTCTAAGTCTCTTCTAAGATTGCCTGCATATATATTCTTTCAAATTTTCATAGATTTCATATGATGCCAAATAGTTTGAACCTTTTTTGTCACCTCTTAGATAAGATCAGGTCCCATAAGATTCCACTCTCTAACATTATCCCAACAAGTTAGAGTTTGAAACCTCTTCCCATACAAATCCTCACAAGGTTCTATTTTAATTCTAGAATGGAAATTGCTGTTATATGAGAAATCCACTAGGGGAAGGAATTGATCCTAACATACTTGGAGATACATTTAAAATGATATTATAATAACCTACAGAGTTTTAAGGATTATTGTAGATAAACCATCCATCCAAGTGTGATAAATAGTACTGAAACTCAACTCTGTATCCAATGCTTGCAGAAGGCTTCTCCTAAATCTCAAGGTAAAACTCAGATCTCAATCAGATACAATGGAGAGCAGTAGTCCATGTAGTATTACCAATTATATTTTTTATATCTTTGTTATTGGACAAGAGATAAGTCTTCCTTGATATTAATGAAATATAATGACTTTTTAAGGTGATCAACTACCACCCAAATGACGTTATCTCATTTAGATACATTGGGGAGTCCAATGATGAAATCCATGGCTATGATTTACCATTTACATAATAGTATGGGAAATGTTTTCATCATAAACTTAGACTTATTTCATTCATCCATGACTTTTTGGAAGACCAAAAATAAAGATAAATATTTTTAAATCTCCCTTTTCATGTTATCCCACTAGATTTTTTGTTTTCTATCTCTATACATCTTAATAATTCTTGGATGAATAGAGAAAGATGATATTTGATCCTTATTTATAATTTCCCTCTTCAGTTATTGTTTTTATGGGACACATATCTAAGTTTCAAACCTCATAAATCCATATTTATCAAAGTGGAACTCTAGAATATTCGCGACATTTTTATGTATTTTTGCATCGTCATTTTAGTTCTCCTTATTCATCTAGTGAATCTATGGTTGAGAAGTTAATTTAGAAAGTTTTGACGAATTTCCTTTTATGATCCCCCTTCCTATCCTTTTCATTTCCAAGATTATTAGATCCCTTTAAATCCTCAACATGGATAAGGTTGTACAATCCTTTCTACTCAAAGAATTTTCCACCGTTTTAACCTTCCTAGGATGGCAATAGATTAAACCATCATAATAATTTATTAAATATAACCATCATTATTAGAGAATATTGAGATCCTTTTGTGTGAATATATACTTGATGATTTTAGGATCCGAATATATGTCACAATTTTCCATATATATATAATTCTACCCAATCTATAATGAAAAGATCATTCTAGACAATTCCAGATCATGTGTCATGTAGTTATTCTTATGGATCTTTAATTAGAGGGAGGTATATACTATCAATTTTTCATATTTTATGATTAAAAAACCCAATAACTTTTTAGAAACATCATCGTTGATCAAAAATACTTTCCCACTGGGGGTAATGTGAGCATAGGTGCAGTGATTATCATATTCTTTAACTCTTTAAATCTTTACTCAAAATTATATTTCCAGATAGACTTTACTCCCTTATAAATTATCTTGGTTTGTATGCTTGAAAATCAAGAGATTTTCTTCACAAATAAATAATGGTACCATTATAACCCAATAAAATTATGGATCCCTATTACATATGTTTGTTTGGTCCATCCTTCAATTTCCTTTGTCTTTTAAGGGTTCATAGATATCCATTTTTAGTGATAAAATTCCCTGAAAATGTTACATTTTCTATAAAAAACTTTAATTTACTATATTACTACTAAAACTAATCTATTTAAAAGTTCTTTAGTATGGTATTCAAATGATCCTCATGTTCCTTATTAAATTTTGAGTAGATAAGAATATCCTTTATAAGGCATATCAAAAGATTATCAATGTAATCTCTAAAGGATATATTCATTAAGTCTATAAAGATAGATAGAGAATTAGTGAGTATAAATGGTATAACTATGAACTCATAGTTCTCATACATTGTATGAAAATTAGACTTGGATATATCCTCATTCTTCACCTTCACATGATAATATCCTGACCAAAGATTGACCTTATAGAAATATTGGGCTCTATGTAGTTGATCAAACTATTCATAAATCTATGGTAGAGGATACTTGTTCTTTATTTTCATATTGTTGAGCTCATGATAATCAATGAATAAGAGAATTTACCCATTATTATTCTTAATTAAAATGGCCTATTAACTTAATGGTAAATCACTTGGTGATATAAACCCTTTATACATATTCTCTTGTAGTTTCTCCTTCAACATTTTAAGTTCAATAGTTGATATTATATATGGATTATTAGATATTGGGAAATCTCTAGGTATAAGTTTGATTGAGAACTCAACTTATTGTCTTGGTGGAAGAGTAGGATATTCTTTAGAAAACACATCATCATATTCACTTATAATCAACAAGTCATCATCGATGGACTTTTATTATTCTCAATCATTTAAGCTAGATATAATTACTCATATGGTAATAATATATATTCTTTGTCTGATTATTCCAACGTGTTTTCATCCCCATACTTACACTTATATATAATCAAAGGTAAATTTATGATACAGAGGGTGAATTCCTTATCCTAAAAATTTATATTAGCTCCATACTATGAAATCCCATCCATATCCACAATTTTATAAAATTCAAGTAAAAGGAGTATCCAAAGGTTCACTGGGAAGTTCTTTCCACAAACATTGACAAGGGATAAGTTATATTCTTGGGGTGAAATAATTGAACCATTTTAAATCTTTACCAATAACTCAACTTCCATATTTTGAGGTGGTGTTTGGATAATTCGAATATACTTGTGTGATATGAAAGAATCCATATAACCATAGCCACATAATATATTTGAATTTAATGAATGGATGATAAGTCTAAATTTCAATATTTGATTTTGGTTCTAATCATTTACCTTTTCCAAAAAATTATTAGGGAAAAGAATATTCAAATAATTAAATATATAAAAGGGATGCTGTGAACATAGAAGGGATATCCCAAAAATTAATTGTATTACTTAACCTATGAATTTATAGGTTTTAATCTAAGTTATACATGATCTATTTCTTAACAAAAAATTTCATAGTAATTTTTGTTCCCTTCATAATGGTTCATAGAGAGCCTATGAATTTACCAAAGCATATCCCATGAGATTGTCAAACCAGGTGTACAACACGATCAATTTTTCATGAACTAGGTGAAAATTGAGTTAATACCCAATCATCTATTTTTAGGGTTATTACCCCTAGGTAAAACTATTTCTAATCAAAATCTACTTTTAGTATGAAGATAGAGATTTTTTTTCTTGTAAACCACTCACACTATTCCTTACAAAATGTTTATGGATATTTTACTATGATTAGTTTTATCCCTAAGTATTTCACTATGGTTTCCTTATACTAATATCTAAATACAAATAGACATTTATCTAACAAAAAATATGACACCACATATATTTTATACACTTTATTTCATGATTTTTTACATAAATATACACAAAAAATAATCCCAAATGACCGAAGGTCCTAGTGTCATTGTCTAATTAGATACATATCCTGGTATCATGAAACAAGGATATAATGAAATTATTTAAAAACTCCATAACATTCCCTAATAATTCCATTAATCTTTAAATTATGCTTGGAATTACCCAAGGAAATACATAAGAAATGGGTGATATATAAATCCCAACAAGTGAATAATCCAAGAATAACATGATGAAAGTAATACATGTGAGTAAATAGGAATATCAAGGTCATAAAAAAGGGTGAGAATCAGTAAAATTAACATAAAATCATGATATAATATGATAAAATCAAGGAAACATAGGAATGTTGAAATAACTTAACACATGGAATCATTAGAATAAGTCAAATATAACTATTGGGAAATCAAAACCTTGTGTGCATAGGTTCCCTGCCCATGCACAATACATGGTATCTCATGAGATAAAAATATTACCCAATGCATTAGAGGGATATATTATTCCAGGACCACCCATAATATTTATATCATTTACATGTATGTTTTCCAAATAGATCATACAACATAAATATATTGGGTTAAATACATTGAATCCCCCAATAAATGAAGGTTTGTAATATCTTGGTTAATTCCCTTGAATAGAAATCAATAGGGATAATAAAAATAATGTACTTGAATAAATAAAAGGATGAATATAATCCTTTTACCTTAAGAGCGTGAATCTAAAATATTTGTAGGAGCTTATAAGGATCTTTGGAACACCTTGGGAGGGATTCAGAGAGTGATAGGTAGAGTAAATTCCTGATAAATGGGTTTTGAGTGAAGAGGAATGGGTAGTTGGGTGGGTATTTATAAAAAAAGAGAGGGGGGTTCTTTATTAATTTATAAAAATAAGATTTGGACTCTTAGTTATTAAATAATTAATTCCACTAACCTTCCCATAGTTTTGAAATTTTTTTTTGTCCAATAGAAGTGTTTTTAAATATTTTATTTTTCTAAGAACCTAGAAAATTAAAATAATATCATTTATGATGTGGAAGTGATTCATGTTCATAAATATATTTTTTAAAACCTTAACATATAATATAGATTTCTGAGGATTAGTTATTGGTTCATAAAATTAATCAAATAACATAAAAACATGATTATAAATTGGGAATATTTTTTTATATGTGTATAAAATTTATATTATTTATTTAATCACTTTTGGGAGATTATGATTTCATAATACATACTGTATATGAACACCGTGTTTAATTTTTACCCAAAAATTCAATTGTCTTAGAAAATTAAGAAAACTTAACCATTGGATAATTTTGGTTTTATAATTTTTTAAAAAATATTTATTTAACAAAAATAATTTTCTAAATATAAGAATCTAAAATTTTAAATAGAAAAATTTATTTTCTAGAAAATACTATTTTTTATGATTATGATCACTTTCTAACCCTTATAAAAATTACATTGGAATTTATTAAATTTTATTTTCATTTATATTTAAATAAATATTATTTACTAAAAATATTTCATGAAAATGACATTAATTTAAAAAATTATTAAATTTATCAGGTAAAGTGTTTTAATTGGAAATATATATTTCCTAAAAATACATTTTTTTTATTTTCTTATCAAAATCTAATTTCTTTCAAACTCATTATATAATCATTTATAAATTAATAATAAAAAGTAATAAATTTAATAATTATTTTATTAAAAAGAAAATATATAAATTCATACTACTAGTGTCTATATGCATAACCCCTTATTACAACAGTGTATGCCCTATGGGAAAGGTGTGTGATGGTGGTACTATCTTGGGGTGGTTTGGAAAGTATGGTTTGGGTCATGATCTCGATAAGATTGAAATTCTCCCATAAATGGGTTTTCTTTAGTTTTAGTTGTTTAATATCAACTTTGTATTTCTTAAGGGAAAACTCGATGATTCCACCCCCTTAGAATTTTAGATAAATGGGATTAATAGGGTATGATTCTATTAGTATAGTCCATCACATATTTTATCTATTTCAATTAGACATTATCATAGACCTTTATATGTACCAATATTAAAAATCATGAATAATGACTATATTATCAATGGTTCTTTTTCTTAGTAGTATTTTAATCTTTTTAGACATTAACAAATGAAATACTGTGCATGTTTTTTTATATAAATACATTAGATAATAAGGAATTTATTCATTCAAAATGGAATTTCAATTATAAATTTTTTAGTCGTTACACTGAAATCCTCAAAATAATCCTTCATATACCTTGCCCATCTAACCACAACCTCCCAAAAAAGGAGATCTTCTGATAAAACATCAGAGATAAATCCTAGTCCAAAGATATCCCAAAGATCCCCTCCAAAAAAAAAATCATGAGAAAGAAATACATTAGACATCTCAGACAAAGGCCATATAATAACATGCTAATCAACTCTCAAACCCATTATCCAAACTACTGAAAATTTAGTATCAATCATCTTAAAGTCAAAAATTCTCAGGCCTCCCTCAGTCCCCTAAAGCACAAAAACAACCACTAAATGTTAAAACCACCATTATTATGGGTTATAATGGGACACCCAACATCACCAACACTAAGGAATAACTAATCCTTAAATGGGTCAAACAAAAGCATGGGGATCCCATGGTTACCTGAATCACATCTATCTCAAAACTCTAGCCATGCCCGATGCAATAACACTCTCAACTAGAGACTCAAAAACCAGCCCAAACTAAGACTACCATATCTCCCACGAGGGAATACATAAAGATACGGCATGGAAACCTATGATGGTAAAAACTTGTAATTAGAAACTTCTTGAAGTGGCCCTTGATGGTAAATAACCGATCCTTGATTAAAATCATGTTTGAAATGGAATACAAAAGAAATACCACACCCATGAGGGTTATCCTAAAGATTCTATCGGACTCTTATTAGAATATATGGGATGGAACCCGACCATACCCATAATCCCACATCACTAACCCATATTAAAGGCTCTAACCATTCCATTCCTCAAACATAGGATCTAACCTCAACTTCTCTAACCTCAAGAAATTAGTCCCAACATCCATAGACTATCCAAGATATACTTAGAGATATTACTCAATCCCACCTTATTGAAACCATCTTTAAAACCTCAATTAATACTATTGGAATATCATGTGCCAAGTTTTCCAAAAGACCCACAATTCTCACTTGGTTCATAACTACATTTCCCCTAGGAGTGATCTTAAGGAAAATATTTTCTATCCCAAATAAAAGATAAAAATCAAGCACATAAACCCCACCTAGAAGATTAGAAAAAAAACCATTAGTTAAACCTCATTTAAAACCTCGATCAACCCAAAGAACTACTCTACAGCCTCTATGCACCTAAAATCTTCACCTTCACATCCTATTTGGGTGGTGATAATCCAGAGGGACTATAACCAAGATTTATCATGGTTTAAAGAATAAGAGGAATCCAAGTCCCCCCTTCACTACCTCTACACTTTTTCACCATAAACACTCAGTGTGTTATTTTAATACAAACTAGGAAATATAGGGGGTTTCTAAACGACAACCCTCTACAAGGTACCAAAAACACAACTATTCACAAAAAAGATCACAAAAACCCTATATGGGATCTTAATAAGAAAAAAATAATTAAAAAATAATTAAAAAATTATAAAGTAGGGTAATAGAATAGAACTAAACCCCTGACCTACCTCAAGGTATAACCATCAAATCCTCAGGCCTGAATTCTTACTCCACCAACAACCAAAATACCTAACTCACACCATACAACACTACTACAAATAAGGCTTTTATCAGTGCTAAAAACACTTTTAACAATGCTAAAAAATTGCTGCTAATTGTGGAGAAGATAGGGGGGTCCCCTTTAATAGTGCTAAAAAAGTGCTGATAAAGGGGTCCCTTTATCCATGCTAAAAAAGTGCTGATAACGCCCCCCCTTTATCAGTGCTCAAAATAGAACTGATAAAGGCCGAATTACCTATGATGTTCTGTTTATTTAATAGCACAACCAGAAATTGAACCTTCACACCTACACACAAACAACACCTACATAGAATAGCACAAAACAACACCTATAAAAACATAAATGCACAAAAAAAATTGCACAAAATAGAACCAGCACACAAACAAATCACAAAAGAACAAAATGTCACACACAAGAGTTTTGTAAAGAATGATATATACATTTACTTGACATCATGAATAAAAAAGAACACTTATATATACATTTAAAACAATGTTTTATATGGTTACAATTACAATTATCCAACACACAGTTAAAAACATTAATGTTTCATCCTTTTTGCATCCGTGATCCCGTCTCAAAAATTTTCATCCACAGTATTAGTTTCCGAAAAAAGCATCCAAACTGAAGAAAAAAATGCCACAAATATAAGAAAACAAATATTATGTTAGTAATACAATAATGAAATAAATTAAACATTAATATGAAGTAATACATTAATAAAATGTCAATTTTTTCTAAAAAAGATACATTTTGAGTTATACCGGTCACACCGTGCATCGTATTGAGGTGAGGTTGATTCTTACACATCAAAAATAAGTCATAGATCGTTGTTTTAAAATATTAAATCAATCCTAATGGTTTTTATCAGTTTTGAGTATGTCACTTTTTCTTTTGAGTATGTTAGGACTGGGTACAAATCTTATGTTTCATTGCTTTCATCCCCATACATAGGGGACCGACTAAGTTTACAATAGCAGTAAATTGATGTTTTACTTTTCTATTTTATATTTTATTTGATTTCCACCTCAGGTGGCACACTTGGGTTTGATATTTAGCTATTATATCTATTTTGACTCTTGGCCCAGTATGGAAAATGAGGTTTGACTACACATCAAGATAGGTACTTAGACTCAAATGATGCATTCTTTCGTATGATTTTCATTGGGAATCTAGATTGAGATAAGAGGGGTTGGACTATTTAAAGTGTAGGTAAATAAGATAAATAATGTTTTATTACTTATTCTCTTTTGGTGTCATTATACTCAGCCATCCCAAACATGTGGTTCTAATGAGATCTATATGTGACTTTATATGCATCTGATATATGGTCCTGACCCTAATAAGGGTGGGAATAGATGATGATTGGGGGTGAGTTTTTTAAAATGTCAACAAAGAAACTAAATAGTATTTTTTCTGTACATCCTCTTCAGTGAAATTATAATTAGCTAACCCAAATTGATACATGAGATTTGATGCTTGGCCTTATCATGGGTAGGAAAGGGTCCATGAGGCCGGATTATATGTGATGTTTGAATCTTATGTGGGTAGGTATGGGGACATAAGACTAGATGATACTTGATACCTAACCTTGATATGGGTAGGTAAGCGGCCATGAGACCAGATGTTATGTGACATGGAGTGGAAGGTAGTGTAAGTGTGGTGAGACATGTTACATGTTACAACCTTTTCTATTAGAGATATTTGAATATATAAAATGATATAGTTTTTTGACCATCATTATTGGTATTCAGTGGGATTCCACCTAGATGGGATTTAGTGGAGTGTCAGGAGGGTGACGATAAGATGATGCTTAAGTGTTCATGGAATGAGGACCCTAAGAGTTGGGATGAGGCACCAAAGGGTTGGGATGATCATGATATCCAAGTAAAGGATTTAGTATATTTGAGAAAGCTGTAGATGGAAAACTTTGGGCCTTTTATTAATGAGAAGCTCTGGGTGATCCTGGTACGTTTCATATTGGGCATCGATAGGGGATCCCAAGGAGAAGAGCCATCTTTGGCGTACTTGACTTGAGATTTCCAGTATCAACACCCATCACTATTTCAGAGTGAAGGTGGACTGTAAACAACATTGAACTTGATAGGGTTGGTACAAAATATATATGACCAGCTCGAGACACCCTAGGTCGGAGGGTGAGGCTGGTAACATACATGCTCAAAGGAAAGACATAACACTTGTGGGATGTATAGGTATCGGCGGGTAGACACAAGGTACTATCTCAGAAGGATTTTGAGGCCAGATTCTTCAAGCACTTCGTCTAAAGACACCAAGGGTAGACCAACTTCCGAGGAGTGGGTTTACAGTACTGTTCTTTTAGTGTAAGAATCCAAGACATGTTCATACCCAATGGGATAAGGTTCTGAAGTAGTGTCATGTGTGCGACCAGATGAGCCATTTGGAGAGGTTATTTAGGAAGCCTTATCGTACAGGTAAGATCTAGAGAATTGGGCAGACTCAGGTATCTGAGGTTGTACTGAGAGCAGTACCAGGAGTGGGTAGTTAGTATTTAGCTACACATGGAGGTATTGGAAAAATATGTAGGTGGGCTTGAACTACTGTGTGAAACCTCTTCAATTTTTAATAGAGGTGATTCACGTAGTTTAATAATATTTTGGAAAATCATGCACCTAACTATGCGTAGTTTGGTGCTTAGATAGTGGGAACCGTACGGTTGGCACATGGTTATCCAAACTGTGTGGCTAAACCATGTGGCTCATTAAAAAGAGGAAAATTAATTTTTTCCCTCATTCACTATTTCCTTCTTTCTCCTTCATTTCCTTCGATTTACAATGCACAATAGAGGGATCTCCTCCATCTTCCTTCTCCCTTGGCTTTGAGGGAACTCCATCATCCAAACTTTTATCTTTGATCTGTTAGTGGATATAGATTCATCTGAATAATACCTTCAATTTTCTAGCTTCTATTTTCTATTTATCTCACCATATTAAGAGGTAAATCCATGAAATAAATTTTTACTATTTTCTAGGAATTAATCTAAATCTCTATTTTCATATGATTCATATTGATTTTGAGGATGATATCAAATGAGGGATCACATACTAGTACAAGGTAGGTGGTTCCTAGCTTTCTCCTTGATTTTGTGAGTGTTTTGGGGGTGCGTTTATATACACTGTGTGTGTTATTTTATTGAGAACAAAATTAATTAAATAAATGCTTATTAAATTGTTCTAATGATTATATGAGATGCCTATGGGCATGCTCTTGCTCCACTAAAATTCTTTAAGCTGGGTAAGATGTTTGGACTAACTTGAAAAGTTTAGGCTGAGTGTAAGTTTGAATTAAATCGAATTGTTATATTGGTTACTTGATTACTTGTTAATGTAATGGGCTTAGCCTTAGCATTGAGGTGGATAATGATCATCTGGATTGAGCCAATGTGGTTTGTTAGGTGGGTCTTGGCTCAGATATTTAAAGTGACGATGATCACTAGGTTAAGGCGACCTGGTCATCACGATTTGAGGTGATGAAGTCGTCCGGACAAGGTCCTGGATCTTGATAGTTGACATGGTGTTGACCATCGTGATTTTAGGGATATGTTCATAGTGGAACGAGGTGTTAGATGATGTGGATTAGGTTTTTTGGTGATTTCCGCTCATCATTTGTTGTTTGATGCACTGTTGGAGTTGTGTTCACATAGATGGCACATAGTTGAGGTGGTGTTGACCACTCGTTGTGGGTGGGGCCCCCCATAGAATATGCCGTTAGCTGATGGTGTTGAACATCAATATGTCACTTGTGTTTATTTCTAAAATTAATGTAAATTTTAAATAAAAAGAGAAAATTTGAGCCATACTAGTCACATTGTGCGTTTAATTGAAGTTTGGTCGATTCCTATAGGTCACAAATGACTTATAAATCATTTCCCTAAAGTATCAAAACAATCAGAATGCGTTGTATTATTTTTCAGTATGTCACTTTTATTCTTTTTAATAAAAATAATGTCAATTTTAAATAAAAAGAGACACTTTGAGTCATATAGGTCACATCGTGTGTCATATCGAGGTGGGGTTGATTTCTACACATTTGAATGGACTTATGGATCATATCCTTAAAGTATCAAAACAACTGAATGCATTTTCTCAATTTTTAATAGGTCAGTTACTCTGATACCAACTACAATGACCTAAACATTTCATAAATTGATATCACATATGAGTAGATTAATATTACTTACATAAAATAAATAAATTAAACATAAATATGAAGCAATGAATTAATTATATGGACAATTATTTTACTGTTCAAACATCAAGACTACCTCTATGATTGAGAAGACACAACATCATTTTTCTTCCTGTAAAGGCATGTTACATGGAAATAAATCTTCTAAAATAAAAAAACCCTACACAGAATAATGAAAATAAAATCAACATTTCATTATATAATTTATCATTAAAATAGAGATATTATATCATAAAATTATCTTTACATATTTCAAGAAGGTTTGTTTGGTCCATATATAAGCTAATAACAAAAATAATTATTTTTTATTCACTTTACTATTATTGGGTAACTACCGATAAACATAGCATCTGATCTGAACTTCTGATCCAACATCCACATGATTCTCTCATCCGACACCATCTCTGTGATATAATCATTCAATATTCACTTTGGTTATCTTCATGCACCCATTTACCTAGTAAATGGGCGGATCAAGAGAAGGAAAAGTTAATGCTGAATGATGATATCACAGAGATAGTGTGGGATGAGAGCATCAGGGAGACACTGGATCAGATGTTCAGATCAGATGCTATGCTAAGCGGTAGTTAGCCAACAGTAGTAAAGTGCACAAAGAATCCATAATTTTGTTATTAAATTTGTGAGTGATGCACAACCAATTTTATTCCAACACACTAAATCAGTAGAAACAATAGAATAAATGAACAAAATACTAAATATAAATGATCCATTCCATAATAGTTTAGGTCTAGTTCTTTTGGACTAGTTTTTCTTGATTAACAATAGTGTAAACACAGACAAAGGATTTGAGAAGGGTCATATGCATGATATTTTGAAAACTTGATAAACTCTTTCACACCATCATCATACTCTTTTTTCAACTAATTGGAATTCATCCATTATTTATTCATATTCATCCTATTTGATTTATTAATATTAATATTTTAAAAAATAATTACATAGAATATGTTCAACTAGGGTCATCATACAACTATAATCAATGGAACTAGCTATGGTAATCAATACTCTTACCTCTCCATGCATTACTCAGGACCAAAGTAGATCAGACCCATCTTATCTACCACCTAATAAATGGAACTAGATAGGAGAAACCCTTGCACTAGAATGTTTTATTATCCTACATGTGATCTGTATGCATTGTTGTAAATCAGGTTTTTAGTGTTTCTGTAGAAATATAATGTCTCGAGTCAAGAAATATGGTACCAAACTAATAGATGGTATGATTTTCAATATAGTGATTGCAGGTGGAATTATTAATTACATGTTTTTTTATGTTTATTTGACTAGGGTTTCCATAAATTGTCCCATAGAGTCCTCCAGTGAAGTGGTTTTTTAAGATTAAGTGGAATTTCACTAGTAACAAAGTGGTGGTGCCATTGAAATGGGTAAGGTTTGGATTGATATTCACTGGTGGAGGAACTAAAGCATGGAAAACAAATGGAATACCAACCATTCCAACAACTACAACACCATAAAAACACACAATCGTACTCACAATCACAACATCATATAAACCAAACAAACACAATTTCAGATTTTACAAAGCATCACTTATTCAATTCCGTTTATTAATTTAGGGGTTATCAAAAAAGTTTTATCATCCTAGGGAATTAATTCATTATACACGTATACATAAATTACCAATTTTTATATTAAAATTTTCAATAGTAACCAACCAACATGCAATTTATTTAGTGCGCAAATAAGGACCACCAACGACCATGATTTTTAGTGGGGCATTTCGCCCGTACATTTCACAACATAACCATTAATATCAAAGAGTAATAACATGAGAACAAGAGGAAACCAATGAGTAAGATAAGAAAACTCACTGGAAATGTGTCATTCATTGTGAAATAGAGGTGTGTTTATGACAGAGGAGAGGCGCGCGACCGAGGAGATTTTCAAATGAAAAGAAAACATAAAATGAGAATGCATATGTTATACCTATCCAAAATTGGTCCAATTAGATTTAGGAATGGGACATGTCTAGTTAAACAATTTTATTGGTCAATAGTGGAATTGTATTTTCCACATATGATATCTTCTTCCTATTTTTTTCATATCTACTATTTTCCTAGATGTTCAACTTATGAATGAGACATGTATGGTTTTCAAGAGGAAGATAATTTTTAATTTACTCCAATTTAGGGGTCAAATATTCCAAATTAATTTTATCTTTTTCCCAGGGGATCATTTCTATCCTGTAGGGATCATGAACGCCTATTAGGTTAGTGGAAACTTAGGTCAATTGTTGGTTATGATACCATCTTGGGCCAGATCATTACATTTACAATTTGAACTGACTCATGTCAATTTAAATATAGGATTGGGGGGGGGGGGGTCAGACACTAATATATTCCCAACTTAAGTGGAGTTACTATGGGGGTGGGTCCTGATAGTATCATATCTGTTAAATATTTTACAGATTTTACATTAGAGTAGTCACTACTAAGGATTTTCTCATTTGTATGATAATAATTTTTGTTGAACCTAGTGTGTGAAGCAGACATCAAAAACCAATAAGTGATTAAAACTTATGTGATGAATTCATAACCTATGCAAAAATATATAGGAAATATCTTACAATACTTATTAATTCTTAATAGGTTTGGTTTCATTCATCATATAGATACAAGTGACATGGAATGTGCAAATGATAATATTGGGGGGGGGGGTCTGAATGATGTGGAGATTTTGATGGACTTAATCAGAAATGAACTAAATATAAGGAAGAACAAGACCTGCCTCAAAAAACAACACATAGGAAATATGAGAAAACATGCATCACAACACAACACATAGGGCCATGCCACAATGTGTCCCAAATGAGAAAGAACTACGACACAAATGAGATGACCAGACCATAATGGTTCTTAGAAAAAACACATCTAGAATCCACATGCACGGTCAACAATGAGATCATATAATCTAGGGGAAATGGACTATGATGCATTGTTCATTACTACACCATAATCTCTAATCCCTGACACACCAAATATCATCCTCTGATTCAGCCTAAAATGGGTGAAAATGAGAAACCATAAAAATGTAAAAAAAGGGCATATTAGCTTAATCAAGTGGAACACTATATGAAAATGAAATAAAACTAAAATAAAAGGAATAATAAAGATGAAATTATCCTAGTCTCTCAAATACAAGTGATAAAAGATAAAAAATACACTAGGCGATGGAGAACCACCCAAGAGGAGAGGAGGGGGAGGGTGGAATAGCACGGAGGGGTTCTGAATGAGAAAAGGGAAAAAATATAGTAAAACATAAAAGGTTCAGTGGGGAATTTTTTAGTCAACTACACTTTTTGAAGGGGTTTAATGTTTTACCATATGGGTTTTAAAACCATATGAAAATTATACAGTCTTCACTATCCATGAAATACCATTTCACATGGTTAATGCACATGGTTTAACAAACAATGTGCAAATTATAAGAAATTCCTTTAAAACTTATTAATTATTTTTTTATGGTTTTATAAGGACCCTCAAATGATTTTAAAAAACTATGTTCCTATGAAAAAAAATATTTACTATTGTGGTTCATGGTTATCACTTGTAACACCCTGGGCTTCCACGGTACACTTCTCTTTGAATAATACAGTAGCGTGTGTTGTACGCAACTTCGAGTTCTAACACACCACAAACAATCAAAAAAGCCATTATGAATAGTAATAACCACTTTTTAAAATTTTATCTTTCAAAATGGACTTCATTTTTGGATTCGGAATATCAAAATTATCTTAGGTTGAATTTTTTGTATTTTTCTGAAAACTTTCATTTTTTGATGAATAGTGAAAACCACTAAGTTATAGTCTAAAACCGAATTTTTATTTAAATATAAATTATTTTATTTAAATTTATTTTAGGTCAAAATAGATACATAATACCTATATAAGTTCAATTTAATTCATTAAAGTCAGTTTATAATAATTTTAGATATATAAAAATTTTATTGATCTTTTTACCGTCTTTTACCCACCTCCTAGGAGCATTTGAAAATTTGAATAAAACATAATTTTACCGCTTCTGTGAATTGAATTTAAAAAATCCAAGAGACACGGTTGATATAAGTAAGTAAAATGTGGTTCAATAAGATAAAAATAATTTTTGGGGAATAGTAACTTTTGACTTTTATTTACCACGAAGTAAATAAGGTAATTAAAGGTAAAAATGATATTATTATTATCCTAACACATGTCCTAATTCTATTGGATAAGTGTAATTTGTCCAAAAACAACATTACGAATAAAATATGATCCTTTAGGTCCACTTGGATTAGATTAGGACATTTATTATTATTTAATTCAAAGAAGAGTTAAAAGTATTAAATTCAAAGTTTAATAACTAAACCATTTTTAATATAGGTTTAAACATAAGATAAGTTCTACTATAAATATTATTTAGAAATATAAGAAGATTTACTAAATAATTGTATTTTATTTATAATTTTTATACATTAAATAAATAAATTTATTTATGACACAATGATGATGCAGTAATTACCTAATTAATGAAATATTAAAATAATTGATATTATAAATATCCAAATAAATTTAATTTGAGACTTTTTATGAATTAAAATAATTTTATATGTTATTATGACATGTTAGGGTTGGTTAGATGATTTTTTGAAGTAATAATTCAGTTATGAATTTAGAAAAAATAAATTACCAAATAGTGTCAAAATTGACATAAAAGGGTATTTAAAAAATATATTATATTATTAATTGATATTCTATTTCTAAAAATCTAAGGTTCAGCAAAAAAACTTATATAATTATATATTTATCATTAATTAACCACTTGGGGTTCTCTTGTAAGTTTATATTAATTTTATTAACCATATAATATAAAAATACAAAGAGACATGGTAAATGTCAAACTATTTAACTAAGAGTTAAATCTAAAATATAAAGTTAATACAGTGACCAAAACCTGTCTAAAACCTATTGGTTGAGTGGTTTTCGACCCATACCAACCTTATCCTTTAAATAATTCATTTTTGTGCCATTAGAAACCAAAAATGATTTTATTATAAAATAATATTTCTATCTTTTCATAAGGTGCCCCTCACACCTCTTATAAAAGGGTACTATCCATTATCTCTAATTCACACATTCAAAGCCATTTGAATTGGCCAAACCCAACTAAAATAACCTCTCAACTATCCTACCTTAATCATAGAGGCATTTCTTTAGTCAGAAAGAAAACCTAAGGAGCCCTTTTGATCAAATAAAAAGGAAGAACCGGAAGAAGAGGTAAATATTTCAGCACCTCTTTCAAGTTCTTTTCTTCTTCCACTTCCTCTTTCTTTCTTGATTCCATTATAAAATAACAACTCCAGTATCTTCTATATACTGTGATGTTATTATAAATATGGCACAACCATATTAATTATTATATCCATCCTTTGAATGACATGTCATCATATGTGCGTACGTACGGGTTACCATCTCCACATCGTGGTGTAATTGTTATTCAATACATTATTATTTAGATGAGTATAATAATGATGTGTAATTGATGTAAATAACAAATATAACATGATAATGATTCTTTATATATGATATAACATCCAATTATATATTATTTTAATATCAAAACAATGATATTGTCGCTCGTGCATACGTACGGATTACCGTCTCCACGAACGTGATGAGATTCATTCGCCACCATATCAATTCAAGACTAATTTTCATTAGATGATTAAAAATAATGTTTAAAGAATTAATATCATTCTGAATATGAATAAGATACTTCCTATCCATAACAAACATTACTTATGTAACAAAGTATATAAAGTAAAACGAATCAGTTAACACCCGAAACAACGATAATACTAAGATATTATTAACAAATAAATGTTAAAAGATCATATATGATATCATATTAATGTATATGATTATTGTATAATTTAATAACAAATATTTCACCATTATATATGAGTTTAAACTACCATTGACCAAAGAAAAGTACAAGGTAAGGGTTAATTCTACAACCTCTTCATTATTCAAGGTTGTTTATATGTAATTATCTACTGGGACCTCTTTATCATCCACATCCGTGGTTTCATAAAAATGTAATCCAATTTTTTTTAATACTTACTAGACTATGGGTTAAAGTAATTTATACCTTTATTTGAAATTATGTGCTTTTAAAGGAATCTTTTCGTCATTTTCCAAACATGTTACTTTATAACCTTTTCGACAAAATTAAGGTAAGAATGTTTTTTAACTTATATGGTGGGTGAGGCTATATTCCGCCGTTATAACATTGTTGAAGCTTACCTTAAAAGTTTATAAGAATATTTTCAAATATAAATGTTTTATTCTATAATTATGTGACTTTTAAATGATTTCAAAATAGAAAGACATAATTCTCTAAAAAGGTTTTGATTTCATCTATGTAAACATCCTTTGATGGATTTTAAGTTTTTTTGAAGTTGATTTATTATGATAAAAAACATCCATATTGTATTGAAGGTTTTGTGATATGTTTGACTATGGATGTGTTATTTCATTCCATTCATGGTTTATGGATAAATTATTTACATTTCGTATGCCAGTTTTAATAAAAATGTTAATGTTATGTTTAAACCTTTTTCATTTGAGGAATGCGTTAGACTTAGTAAGTGATGGGTGGAGCCCACTATATCTCCTTGGTTCATCGGTAGGTCTCATGAGACAAACTAGTGTCTTGTCACAAGGCCTTGACAAAATCTTATTTGTAGTCTTGGCACAAGTCCTTGACTATGTGGTTATGAAAGTCTGACATTATGCATTCCATCATTATGAAAGTGACTGTTGATATTTCATGGGATTATTCAACTAGTATAATATCCATGTCAGTAAGTAAATGGAATTATTTTGATTTATATTTTCCATATTATGATGATGTTTATGTTGAAAAGGCTTTAGTTTTAGTTTTATACACTGACTTAAATATTTATTCTTATTTATGAATGTTTCCTCTATATTGTTATCCTTACTGAGCATTTGAGATCACCCCTTTCTATGTTTTATTTTTCCCAGGATGCGAAGAAGTATATTATGAGTAACCTGCAGGGATATTCTATGGGATCTCAGTGTTTTCAATGGAAACAATGTTGTTGTAGTTTTCAATTTTATGATGTAATGTAAACCTTATGAATGTATCTAGTACTTCCAAGGCTACTAAACTAATAGGTCTTTTGAGACATGATCTTTTGTGATCATGCCAATTTTATGTAAAAATGCATCAACTCTGGGTAGCTAGGGTTAGGGTGTTACAGTTGGTATCAGAGTAAGTTTAGTACAAACCTTTGAAATTAGATTTAGATAAACTCTAATTAGAGAACATAACCCTAAGATAAAATTTGAGTTTTAGTATAGAATAATTTCCTAGAATTTTGGTATTGTAGAGATTTTGTGAGTTTTTCAATCCATAAATCCCTTTCTAGATATGAGTAGGTAGAGGCGTCTCTAGCACAGATGTACCTAGGGGAAAATCCCGAAAACACCGCTTTGACCTAGACTTGAACGGGAACTGGTGCACGACAACGACCCTTGCTGCACTCTTGGTTACGACACTCCCGAGGGATATGCTTAGGATAATTATAATTTTATTTACAAAACATTATGAAGTGTTTATTAGTATATAATTCCTCAAAGAAACATTTTTTATGATTATGGATTGTATCCATAAACTGTTCAATTTATGTTAAGTGTTTTACAAGTTTGGAATTATGTATTTTGATTCATAAACTAATCTAGTTTATGCCATTGTTTAGAAATGGTGCATAGTATAAGTAATGAAAACTACACCAATGAACACACTCCATATAAGGATTTACCTCCTACTCAAGATAATTATAGTGGAGCTGGTGATGCAACCAGTGCTGATCAGCTAATCACCATACTGGGACAACTCACTTAGGTTATGAATAATAACCTTACCCGTATGGAGCACCCTGATCCACAGCGTGGAGGATCAATGTTAGATCGCTTCATGAGGCCACAACCACCAACTTTAAATGTGGGTTCAAATCCACTAGTAGCTGAGCAATGGATAAATTCCTTATAGAAAATATTCCATGCCTTGGGGAGTAGCGAAAGGGAAAAAGTTGTCATGACAGTTTACTGCCTCACTGGAGATGCTAATCAATGGTGGTAATTGATTCGAAACACAAAAGAAGATGATGAAGTATCAAATATGGAATGGAGGGAGTTTAAAGAAATTTTCTTAGAAAAATAGTTTCCTCATGACCATCGAGCATATATGGAAAGGAAATTTCTAAGTCTGAGGAAAAAGGAGGATGAGAATGTCACAAAGTATGAAGTTAATTTTACAAGGATAGCGAGGCATGCTGCAGATTATATACGTAACCCAAGAATTAATATTTATCACTTATTTGATGGGTTAAAACCATTTCTCTGTCGAGCATTAGTCTCACAATCCTTCTTTTCATATGAAGATATTGTCTCATGTGCTATCAAGAGAGAAAAAGAATTCTATAAGTCTTACGACTTTAAAGCAAAGCAAGAGAAGAATAGATCTTCTAAACCCTCTGGAAATGGAAATAAGGGTAAGAAGGGAAAAGTTGAATATCCATATTTTAGTAAATGTGGGAAGAAACACCCTGGTACTTTCCTATAGGGAATGGGAGTCTATTACAAGTGTGGTGAAAAATGACACCAAGCTCGTGATTGCAAGGGAAAGAAAGAGGATGTCGATGTTGAATACTAAAATTGAAGAGAAAAGGGTCATTATGCTAATGAATGTTCTAAGTGGCAGGGGAACTTACCTAGAAGAGGCCAAGGGATCAAGGCTAAGCTTATGCTATCACTACTACTGATGTTGAAGCTCTGAAAAACGTAGTGGCAGGTAATTTAATGGTTTCCTCAAGTTTAGCCAATGCTTTATTTGATTCTGGATCATCGCATTGTTTCATATCTTCCCAGTTTTCTAAAAAAATTAGATATTTACAATTTTATTTAACAAGGGAGTTGTCATTGAAAACTCCTAAGGGACATATCATTGCAAAAAAGTTTTTTGAATCAGTCCCTATTAGAGCATATAAATGTTCTTTATCTACTGATCTCATCGTCATAACCATAATTTAATTTTATATAATCCTTGTTATGGATTGAATTTCGGACAATGATTCAAAAATTTATTGTAAGAAGAAGGAGGTTACTATTTTTGATGACGATGATAAAGAAATCCTTATCTTTAGAGCAGAGTCGTCACCACCTAATTCTTATCTAGATCTACCCCTAGTAGCTAAACTAAATTCAATTATTGGGGTGGAAGAGAATGAAATAACTGTGGGTTAGGAAAGGAATGTTCAAATAGTATATATACCAATTGTGAAAGAATATGTTGATGTATTTCTAGAAGATTTACCTGGAAATCCTCCAGAATGAGAAATTGAGTTTTCCATTGATTTAATTCCTAGATCAAGGCCCATATCGAAGACCTGTTATAGAATGTCCACTGTGGAATTAGTGGAAATAAATAGAAAACTAGAGGAATTGAGTAATAAGGGATTTATTCAACCTAGTTTTTCTATATGGGGAGCCTCTGTCCTTTTTGTTAAGAATAAAGATGGATCTATGAGGTTGTGCATTGACTATAGGGAGATCAATACTATAACAATAAAGAACAAGTATCCCCTACCTCACATTGATGATTTATTCGACCAACTTCATGGAGCTTAATAATTTTCAAATATTGAACTTTGATCTGGATATCATCAGTTGTGTATGAAGAAGGAAGACATTCCGAAAAAAGCATTTCGAACTAGGTACGGGCATTACGAGTTTACAGTAATGCCTTTAGAATTGACTAATGCACCCTCTATCTTCATGGATCTAATGAATAGAGTTTTCAAGGAATATCTTGATGACTTTGTAGTGGTATTTATTGATTATATCTTGATATACTCCAAAATATATGAAGATCATGAAAATCACTTACGCATTATTCTAAAGACTCCTAAAAGACATGAATTATTTGGGAAGTTTAGCAAGTGTGAATTATGGATTCAGGAGATTTCTTTTCTTATCCATATTGTCTCTAAGGATGGAATATCTGTTGATCCTTCTAATACAAGAGTAATCCAAGAATGACCAGCACTGATGAGTATAATTGAGGTACATAGTTTTATTGGTTTAGCTAGTTATTATTAACGTTTCGTCTAGAATTTTTCCCAGTTGGCTAACCCATTAACAAATCTCACACGAAAAGGTGTTAAATTTGTTTGGACATAAGAGTGTGAAGAATGTTTTGAAGAATCGAAGAGAAGATTAGTCAATGCTCTTATCTTTACTCTACCATTGGGGAATGATGGGTTTGTTATTTACAATGATTCTTCAAAGAAAGGACTCGGTTGTGTCCTTATGCAGAATGATAGGGTTATTGCATATGTATCACGATAGCTAAAAATTCATGAGAAAAACTATCCTACTCATTATCTTGAGTTAGAAGCTGTAATATTTTCTTTGAAGATTTTGAGACACTATCTCTATGGTGAAAAATGTGAGATATATACCGATCACAAGAGTTTGAAGTATATTTTCTCACAGAAAGAACTCAACATGAGGCAAAGGAGTTGGCTTGAAATACTAAAGGATTATGATTTTACTATACACTACCACCCGAGGAAGGCAAAATAATGTGGAATATGGTTTGAGTAGAAAGGATCATGAAGTTTTGAACAAGATTAGAGTTGAAAAGGATCCTATATACATGGATCTGGTAAATATGGATATGGGAATCACCATGGAAGGTGAAACATCAATACTTTTTCAAATGGTTTCCAAACCATCTTTACTAGAAGGGATAAAGAGTTCTCAGATCGATGATGAAGAGTTTAAAAAGAAGATTAAAGCGGTGAATAATGGGAGATTGAGTGAATTTGTGTATGCAGATGGAATTTTGAAATTTGGGAAGAGACTTTGTGTTCCCGATATACCTGATCTAAAAAGGGAATTGTTGGATGATGTTCATAGCTCCAATTTCTCTATACACCCTAGTAGCACCAAGATGTATAGAGATTTGAAGGATCATTTTTGGTGGGACAACATGAAGAGGGAGATTGCTGATTTTGTGTTAAGATGTATGGTTTGTCAACAAGTGAAAGCTGGAAGGCAACAACCTAGAGAAGTCATGAAACCACTTCCCATACCTGAGTGGAAATGGGATAATATTACGATGGACTTTGTCATGGGACTACCAAAGACACCTATAATGAATGATGCAATATGGGTCATTTTTGATCGTCTTACCAAGTCAGCACATTTTCTTGCTATAAGGGAAGATTTACCACTTGAATGGTTCACAAGACTATATATTAATGAAGTTGTAAGACTTCATGGAGTACCACTATTGATTGTTTTTTATGGTGATCCCCATTTTACATCAAGATTCTGGAAAAGTCTTTAGAAAGCCCTAGATACTGAACTTCATTTGAGCACTTCCTACCACCCCCAAACTGATGGAAAATCAGAACGGACAATTAAAAAATTAGAATAAATGTTAAGATCATGGTCAATTGACTTTAAAGGTATGTGGGATCAATATTTACCTCTGGTAAAATTTTCCTATAACAATAGCTTCCATTCAAGTATTCAGATGGAACCATATGAAGTGTTATATGGAACGAGATGTCGCGCACAAACCTGCTGGGATGATGATGGCGAAAGAAAACTCGTAGGCCCAGAACATGTGGAGGAAACGATAGAAAAGGTGAAGGTAATACAAAACCACATCAAAGCAGCTCAAAGTAGGAAGAAGATCTATATTGATAACCGAAGTAAGGATTTGGAATTTCAGATAGGATATCATGTTTTCTTGAAGGTATCTCCATGGAAGGGTGTTATATGTTTCGGTAAGAAGGGAAAATTGAGTCCCAGGTACATCAGACGTTTCGAAATTCTAGAATGAATTGGGGCTATAGCTTACCATTTGGAAATGCCGCCAAGTCTTTCCAAAGTTCACGATGTATTCCACATATCACTATTGAGAAAATACATGCTAGACCCAATGCATGTACTCACCTACGAGGAATTAGAACTGGAACCCGATCCACCTTATTGCAAAGAGCCTTTCAAGGTTATTGATACAAGAGAATAAGTGATGAGAAACCCGATGACTCGTCTGGTAAAAGTTCTATGGAGAAACCATAAGACGGAAGATGAAATGTGGGAACCCAATGAACTTATGATGAAGAACCACCAGAGTCTTTTTATGTAGTAATATTCTAGAAATTTTGAGGATGAAATTATTTGAAGGATGGGGAGAATGTGACACCCCAATCTTCCACTATATGATTCTCCTTGAATAATACAGTAGTGTGTGTTTTACGCAACTCTGAGTTCTAACACACCACAACCAATAAAACTAGCTATTATGAATAGTAATACCCACTTTTTGAAATTTTATAAATTTTATCTTTCAAAATAGAATTCATTTTTGGATTCAGAATATCGAAATTAACTTAGGGTGAATTTTTGGTATTTTTCTGAAAACTTTCAATTTTTGATAAATAGTAAAAAATACTGTTTTATAGTTTAAAACCAAATTTTTATTTAAATAATTATTTATTTTATATAAATTTATTTTAGGTAAAAATAGATACATAATACCTATATAATTTCAATGTAATTAATTGTATTCAGTTTATAATAATTTTAGATATATAAAAATTTTATTGAACTTTTTACCACATTTTACCCACCTCCTAGGAGCATTTGCAATTTTGAATAAAACTTAATTTTACCACTTTTGTGAATTGAATTTTAAAAATACGAAATATAGAGTTAATATCAGTTTGTAAAATGTGGTTCAACAAGATAAAAACTAATTTTTGGTGAATAGCAACTTTTGACTTTTCTTTTCCACCGTTAAAAGTAAATAAGGTAACTAAAGGTAAAAATGATATTATTATTACCCTAACACATGTACTAATTCAATTGGATAAGTGTAATTGCATAAAAAAACCTTAGTAATAAAATATGATCCTTTAGGTCCAATTGGATTAGATTAGGACATTTATTATTATTTAATTCAAAGAAGAGTTTAAAGTGTTAAATTCAAATTTTAATAACTAAAACATTTTTAATATAGGGTTGCACATAATATAAATTCCTCTATAAATATTCATTATAAAGATAAAATTATTTCCTACATAATTGAATTTTATTTATAATTTTTAGACATTAAATAATTAAATTTATTTATGAAACAATGATGATGCTGTAATTACCTAATTAATGAAATATTAAAATAATCTATATTATAAATATCCAAATAAATGTAATTTGAGAAATTTTATGAATTACACTAATTTTATAGGTTAATATGACATGTTAGGGTTGGTTAAATTAATTGTTTTCGAAGTAATAACGCTGTTATGAATTTAGAAAAAAACAAAATACCAAATAGTGTCAAAATTGACATAAAAGAGTTTTTAAAACAAATATTATATTATTAATTAATATTCTATTCATAGAAATATGTGGTTAGGACAAAAGACTTATATAATGATTGGTTTATCATTAATTAACCACTTTGTGTTCTCTTGGAAGTTTATATTAAGTTTATTAACCATATAATATAAACATAGAAAGAGACATGATAAATGTCAAACTATTTAACTAAGAGTTAAATCTAAAAGATAAAGTTAATATAGTGACCCAAAACTATCTAAAACCTATATTTTGAGTTGTTTTCGACCCATAACCACCTTAACCTTTAAATAATTCATTTTGGAGCCATTAGAAACCGAAAATGATTTTATTATAAAATCATATTTCTAGCTTTTCCTAAGGTGCCCCTCACCCCTCTTATAAAAGGGCACTCCCCCTTATCTCTAATTCAAACCTTAAAATCCATTGGGATCGGCCAAAACATGAACAAATACCCTCTCAACTATACTCTATTCAAACTAGAGGTCTTTATTTAGTCTGAAAGCCAACCTAAGGAGCCCTTTTGATCAAATAAAAAGGAAGAACCGGAAGAAGAGGTAAATATTTCATCACCTCTTTCAAGTTATTTTCTTCTTCCACTTCCTATTTCTTTGTTATTTCCATTATAATATAATAACACTAGTATCTTCTATATACTACGATTTTATTATAAATATGGTATAACCATATTAATTATTCTATCCATCCTTTGAATGAAATGTCACCATACGTGCGTACATACGGCTTACTGTCTCCACGTCATGGTGTAATTGTTATTCAATACATTATTATTTGGATGAGTATAATAATGATGTTTAATTGTTGTAAATAATAAATATAACATGATAATGATTCTTTATATATGATATAACATACAATTATATATTATTTTAATATCAAAAGAATGATATTCTCGCTCGTGCGTACGTACAGATTACCGTCTCCACGAACACGATGAGATTCATTCCCCATCATATCCATTCAAGAATAATTTTCATTAGATGATTAAAAATAATGTTTAAAGACTTAATATCATTCTGAATATGAATAATATACATCCTATCCATAAAAAACATTACTTAAGTAACAAATTATATAAATAAAAATGAATCAGTTACCACCCGAAACGACGATAATAGTAAGATATTATTAACAAAGCAATGTTAAAAGATAATATATGATATCATATTAATGGATATGATTATTGTATAATTTAATAACAATTATTTCACCATTATACAGGAGTTTAAAATACCATCAACCAAAGAAAAGTACAAGTTAAGGGTTAATTCTACAACCTCTTCATTATTCAATGTTGTTTATATTTAATTATCTACTGAGAGCTCTTTATCATCCACATCCATGTTTTCCAAAAAATGTATTCCAAAACATTTTTACTACATACTATACTATGGGTTAAATTCATTTATAACCTTATTTGACCTTATATGTTTTCAAAGGAATCTTTCCGTCATTTTCCAAACAAGTTACTTTATGATGTTTTTGACAAAATTAAGGTAAGAATGTTTTTTAACTTATACAGCAGGTGTAGCTATATTCTTCCATTATAACATCGTCGAAGCTTCCCTTAAAAGTTTATAAGAATATTTTCATATATAAATGTTTTGTTTTATAATTACATGAATTTTAAATGATTTCAATATATGAAAGAGATATTTTTATAAAAAGGTTTTGATTTTATCTATGTCAATATCCTTTGATGGATTTTAAGTTTGTTTGAAGTTTATTTATTATGATACAAAACTTCCATATTGTATTGAATGTTTTGTGATATGTTTGATTTTGGATGTGTTATTTCATACCATTAATTGTTTATGGATAAAGTATTGACATTTCGTATGCCATTTTTTATATGAATGTTTATGTTATGTTTAAACCTTTTCATTTGAGAAATGAATTGGACTTAGTAAGTGACAGGTGGAGCTCTCTATAGATCCTCGATACATTGGTAGGTCTCATGAGACAAACTAGTGTCTTGGCAGAAGGCCTTGACAAAATCTTATCTGTAGTCTTAGCACAAGGCCTTGACTATGTGGTTATGACAGTCTGGCATTATGCATTCCATCATTATGAAAGTGGCTATTGATATTGCATGTTATTATAAGACTAGTAGAATATCCATGTGAGTAATTAAATGAAATTATCTTGATTTATATTTTCCATATTATGATGAAATTTATGTTGAAATGTCTTTTGTTTTAGTTTTATACATTTCCTTAAATGTTTATGATTATTTATGAAAGTTTTCTCTATATTGTTATCCTTATTGAGCATTTGAGCTCACCCCTTTCTATGTTTTATTTTCCCAGGATGTGAAGAAGTATATTATTAATGAACTACATGGATAGTCAATGAGATCTCAGTGTTGTCCATGGAAACAATGTTGTTATTGTTTTCCATTTTATGATGTAATGTATACCTTATGAATGTATCTAGTACTTCCAAGGCTACTAAAATAATCATTATTTTGAGTCTTTATCTTTTGTTATCATGCACATGTTATGTAAAAATTCCCCAACTCTAGGTAACTAGGTTCGGGCCGTTACATCACTAATCATGTGCAGACCATGATCCCTAGGCTGCAACCCCCAAAACCAAAATTTCAACTCCTAAATCTTATGTAACTTGTTTAAGAACCTAAGATACTTCTTTAGCCTCAAAATATATAAAAAACCTCTTTTAAAATGATCCAAATTCAAGGTTCTATATCAAGCCCTCATTTTTAAAAATGGGTTTTCCACTAATTGAAAAAATTCCATCTCCTCTTGAAAATTCAAATGCCAATATGGACGAGGCATTACAAACTCTCCACCATTGTGCTTATCATTCTCAATATGTCATAGTGGTAATACTTTTGAATCACCACTATCAATTATCTATTTGGAGTCAAAAAACACATTCTATTCTAGAACTCCCAACATGATTTTAAATCGTAGCACCCAACAAAAGACACAATGCCACCTGATCTTGAGACAAAGCTCATAACCATCACTTAGATGATGAGATGGTACTTACTTAATCTTTCCCTTATGGAGAAAAGATCATGTAAATTTTTAGGCAATCACCTGGTCTAAGACACTCCCCACTACAATACTTAACTCATGAAAGACAATTTCAATCCATGGTGCCTCCCACCTAAAACATTTCTTACCAAAACCCATTTTCATGTTTTTAATGACACACCTAGTACCAATTAAAATGAAACTTAACCAACCAAACATGAGAATTATAGTATAATGTCAGTATTCTTCTTCATTCCCAAATTTATGAACTCTATAGATACATTGACCCCTGATATGATTCCACAGTCAAACACTAACCCAATTAAACTAGCCATTATGCTATCACCTAAGAACCAGCGTGAAACCAATAGAATCCTTCCTAGGCCACATCATCTATCTCAAGCTCAAAATATCCTCTCATACTCTAATCATCACTAAACAAAAAAAAAACTCTAGGATTCCAAAAGGCATCTAGATTTCATAAAAAACACATTCACACCAATTTCCAATTGTTTTACATTGACCGAAAGACTAGTTCTGCACACCAAATGCCTTTCCAATGTGCAAGAGTAAAAATTCATTACATAAGAGACTCACTGAGGGGAATCCATGCACTATAGAGGAGGCTGCTGGGATGGTTGTCGGATGAGGAGGGCATGCTGGAACAGGTCACATGGACAAGGGGACCGTGCAAGGAAAAGGAGGAGAAAGAGGCGATGTAGGAGGAGGAGGAAAAGGAGGAGGAGGAGGTGGTGGAGGAGGAGGAGGATGAGTCGGTGGTTGGAGTAGGAGGAGGAGAAAGAGGAGGCAGTGACAGTAGAGGAGAAGGAGTATAAGGGTGACAATGTAGGAGGGGTCATGGTAGAGGAGGAGGAGAAGGCAATGGTGACATAGGAGTAGGAGGATGGTTGTGGTGGAGGAGGAGGAAAAGGTAGTGGTGGTGAAGGAAGAGGAGGAGGAGGAGGGGTCACAATGGAGGAGGGGTCAACAATGCAGGGTCCAACTTTCGCGAAGGCTTGAAAGGGTGAGACAGAGGAGGGGCATGTTAGGGTTCTTTTATAAAAACCACTGGAACCTTTATCCGTGGTAGTTAAAAGTGCTGAAAAAGGTATGTTTTATCAGTGCTAAAATAAAAAGCGCTGATAAAACATACCTTTGTCGACACTATATTTTTAGCGCTGATAAAGATTTCCTTTATCAGCACTAATAAATTGCTGATAAAATACATATTTATTAGTGCTTTATTAGCACTGATAAAGATAGGACTTTATTAGTGCTAAAAAGGCACTGATAAAATACATATGTATCAACGCTTTCTTAGCACTGATAAATATAGTCCTTTATCAGCGCTAAAATGTGCTTATAAAGGTATAATTTTAATAATTTATTTATATTATTATATATTTATTTAAAATGATATATTGGATATATATATATATATATATTAATAATTATAACTATAAATAGTATATATTTATAAATATTGGTATAAAATTATAAAATTATATATATTAATAAAATTATAATTACAAATGTATATGAAAAGTATTTATATATATAATTAAAAATATAAGAAAACATATTTACTATTTAAATATATTAAATGTAATTTTATAAGTACATTTTTTAGAATATATATAGCTAATATGGGTAATATTATGAATTAATCAATATACCACATCAACGGACAATGATATATAATGTATAAATTAACATTCATGTATATGATACATAACATATACACATGATCAATATATTCGTTGACCAAATTCATTAGAAAACACACATATATATTCAAAAATATTAATTATAAATATATATATATATATTAAAAAGTGGTATATATTTATAAATAAAATAAATAAAATAAATATATTGAATATAACAAATTAAATAAATAAAATAAATACAATGAATTAATACAATAAATCTAATAAATCTCTAATAAATATAATAAATATATTTATTATTTAAAGTAATTTATTATAATCCTATAATTATTTAATTATATATATATATAATTATAATATTAGATATACTTTTTCAATTAAAACATTATATATATATATATATTTGAATTATTAAAAAAATATATTAATTATAAACATTTGTTTTTTATTTAATGTATACAAATAAATAGTATTTTTGAATATAAATACAATAATTTTATATAAATTAATAATAAATTTTTTTATCAGTGCTTGTTTTAGCACTGATAAAGGGAACATTTATTAGTGATTTAATTTAGCACTGATAAAGGCCCACCACTTTATCAACGCTTTCTACTTAGTGATGATAAAAGGAAGTGCTTCTCTTACCCTATTTTGTGGTAGTGTAATGAAATTCAATTAATTAAAACAATTAATAATGAATGAATTAATTAAATTTAAAGAGAAATAAATCTTGAAAACTCACCAAGGTGTACCGGCTCTACAAAACCACAACCAAACAATTATGGAAGGCACACAACACACATATGACACCAAGAAGAGAATAATATATAACACATGAATCCCATTTATATATAAATTCATTTCAATTCAATTGAAAATTTATAAAAAATGTAAAGCACATTGTACCTCCACCAAAATTATGAGAGGGTGCATGGAAACACCATCTCATAATTTCCTCTGTCTAAGTAACACCAAAGTCCCATAATAATTGGAAGATTCCACCATACTCTTGTGGAATAAAAACTGAAACCCTAAGTAGAAGAAAAAAAATCAATCATATACAAGGGAGAGGAATAGGTTGGAATAGGAGAGGATGAATCTAATCTCAAAATCATGAATAATTCATAAAACAACACACCAATATCAAGGGGACTTAAAGGGAGAAATGTGGGAGGTATCTCCCAAGTCCGCAATGCATGAAGGGAGGAAAAGGGGGAGACTTCATCTTAAGGGGGTAAAAGTATCTTTTTATACTTTTTAACCCAATATGGAAATCCTAATGTTTTTGATGAATGCTTTTACAAACAATGAACTAACCATGAAATAGGTACAAGCCAAGCTAAAACCCCTCACCCGAATTGGCCGTACGATTTACCAACCTTATGCCAACCACAACAAAGAGTACTAGAGCCCCTCTATAATACCATGAATGGTTTTTATGAAACCATGTGCAAGATAGGATCCATAAAACTAAAATTTACTCACCACACATGTTCTAGTTAAGAATCTTCATGGTTTGACCTTAACTATGAACAGTCCATGCTAACCAAACCATGAAGAAAAAAAAACTAAAAACACCCTGAGCCTCAAAGGGCCACATGGGTTGCACTAATATGTGTACACCAAATTGTATACTAGGCCAAAAATTTTTGAAAACTACAAATCCCACCAAAATATCCTGATTTTATCATGAGAACTGATTCCATCTCCCTATCTTCAAACCATAGTCAATACAATTCCAAAAAAAGCTGTAACTCTCAAAATTCAAATCTAATTCTGAATTCACTGAATGACCTATCGACAGTCTAAAAAATAAAATTTATTCTATATTTTTTGACCTGTAATGGTGTGTATAATTTAAAAATCCCCACCATAAATGATTACCAACTATTTAGAAGCCTTAGTGGTTATATAATCGATATGGCTGAACCACCTCGGTCACAAGCTCACTGACAAACCATTATGTTCTAGATCTAAATTCCAAACATGATTTCAACACACAACTGTAAATTCTAAGACAAGAAACTCTCTAGACTCTCTAAAATGGATCATTTTGATCCATACACCACCTAGAAAGTGTCTAGGATGACATTCATGATGTGGTTTCCAATCTTCCTTGTCCAAATATATTTAAAAACACCATTGTCCTTTTTTTACATGAGGGTTACACCAAAATTTACTGAAGCTTTATGAAACATTAAAACTCTACCCAATTATATATTCTAATTCCAATATAGTATATTCCACATAACCAAATCCATCCAGATCTAGCCACACAACAACACTCTAAATCCACAATAAATAACTAATGATTAGGAGGATGGTCCCTACGATAGGAGTACCCTCATTTTTAACTTACAATAGGCCACCAATATCAACATCCCACACTCCATACACTATTGAACATGGTGATTTTATGTGACAAACCCACTTGTACTAGATCACCAAATCGAAAACAACAACCGCCTTTCATTCATGACTCACCAGGAATGATTTCCTCTAATGGTCTATGGTGGGATCCCCACCAAAAAACTTCCCCTAATCCACTCATCAAGAACCAATTTCAACATTTCCACCCCAACAAGGCCACTTATGTTTACTGAGACCCAAAAAAATTTCAATGAACCCGCGCATTACTAGAACCCCCCTACCCACAAAAAAATTACATAGTACCACTTGAGCATAACAATTGTGCATTCCCATGAAAACCAATAAAAAGATTCACTCACACTCACATAAGTAACTTCATATCTAAACTTGTATGAAACATCTAAAAAACTAAATTTTCTAATTATGTAGGTCTTCTCTAACAACTTTTGAACCCTCAGTGTTCCTAAAAAAAGGTTCCTCACACTCTAGATAATACTAATAACAAAACCTCCCTCCACCCATTCATTGTTCAAACCATGAGTGCATAATCGTGATCACACCGTGATACCGGAATCATAACCAGAAATGAGTAGGTCCAAATATCTAATTAAACCTACTATCTTAAGAAACCTTAAATCCAAGATAACTCCAAGTGATCAACCAAAAAACTAAGCAAACATGACCCAAATTTGAAAACCTATTAGGAATATTTGGCTTAATCAATCCATAAATGGAGAATCTAGAGCCCACACTCACCCACTATGTTCTCCAATCATCCCTCGATAAATGGATTACATTTTAATCATTGATAAACACCACACAAAATATCCAAATGATTTTTATTTAGAACAAAAATAACTATGATTTATTTGAGTATAATTCCACTAAGGAGATATATGGGTCCACACCATATAGGTTTTTTGTACACTTTATACAAATTAACCTCCATCATTAGTAAAATCACACAAAAAAAGACATATGTCATGTGAACCCTAAATGAATAGAATGATGAATATACACTAGCCTCTTGCTAATGGGGAAATATCCAATACCCATAAACCCATAAATCCACAAACACAAGTGCATCACCCAAGGTGAAATTTTATAATTTTAATTTTGTTCTCCAAAAATAGCAATCCCATCACCCTGATAACCTATAATTTTCACTAGAAAAGGTGTTTATGATGCACTAGTCTAAGGTATATCACAAACCTCAACACATCCCTAAACCACCCATCTAACAACTCCCCAAATCTATAAAATGATACACCCCTGATACCATTTTTGTGAAGAACTGACCCAGGTCAACCTAACATGTCACCTGATCTATCTTGATGAAAGGCCTCAAGTTTTCCACCATATTCTAAAGGCTTTATAATAATAGTGTATATCTAGAAAGATACAATGGGGAGACTATACTCTCAGTTAGAGTGAAGTAAAAATGGAACTAACCAAAAAAAAAACAAATCATAAGCACTATAGTACACAATAATAAATAAAAAGAGTAGCAACATGCTATATCAAATGAAATATGGAAACATAAATATAGACTCAAAATCAAACTAGAACATAAAACTGATCTCCCACTAGGAAAATAACATATAAAATTTGTAAATAAGGAAACAAATACAATGTATTTATTGCTAACTCCAATCTAGGAATCATACCAAATATCTAACTATTTAGTTTCTCCTACTTGATCACAAAACTCCACATGAGTGGTCCTTCTTGATTAGGAAACACTGGGCCTCATCCCTTACCACAACACAACATTTTCTATACCTGAAATCATGCATAAGGTTCTGTATGTATACCATAGTTAATGTACAAGGGGTGAGAAATAAATACGATTAGATCACCCCAATGGTGAACCTATGATCTACTCTCATAAAAAGTGTATGCTCCATGTGATATGATAATCTTATTCAAGTAATGAAAACCGATGAAATAAAGTAAATAAGATAAGGATAAAAAAATTAAAAAAAAACAAAAAATAGTCAACCCTGGGATCTAAGGTGACACCCAAGGTAAATCTACCCTCATTTTAGGCCCATGCTAGAGGATTTATAGCACATGTCTCACCCAACCACATAACATCAAGAACATCTTCCATATCTACACTAGAGATAATAAACATAAAACAATACAACACACATGAATTATAGAAACTAGGTTATAATCATAGTTATCCACATGAGAACACACAACTCTACCATGATATAGGATTCTAATGGAATGATTAAAACCAGTGACATGAAATCCAATAACATTTATATAACCTATCCAAATCATGGTATTATTACATAAATAACTAGATTTATAAAATATATAATCGGGGAAAGGGATATCCTATAACGTGGGTCTATCAAAATTTCTAGGACCATAGAAACCTAACATCTTGCTATGATAAAATTTCCACTAGCCTAGTGGAGGGATGCACTATTCTAGATCATCCCTTAGCTCCCTATTGCCATATAACTATAGCTAACCAATTTTGGAGAGATCTAGATAACATTTCAAGGAAAAGTACCTGTCCAAAGATATCCCAAAATTTACCTCCCACAAAAAGGTCCTAAGTAATAACTTCCTCAAATATCTCATCCAAAGGACATAAAAGAATGGGTTGATCTACTCTTGAACCCAACATAAAAACTAATGAAACATTAACACTAACCATCTCATGGTCAAAAAATCTCGAGAATCCCTTAGTCCCCTAAAAAAAACAAAAACAATAGGATAAAACCACCATTATTATAGGTTATAAGCGAACACATGATGTGACTAAAAATGAGTAATAACTAACCCCTCAATGTGTTAACCAAAAGAATGGGGCTTCAACCATCCCCTAGTTCTCAGTGATTTTTTTTTGAGTTTTGGAGTTTCTGGGTGGATTTTGGCCTATGCACAGTCTGTGTGCATAGTTTGGAGGCAAAACATGCTACCTATTTAGAAAAAGGTATTTTTAAGTTTTTTTGTTCTTTAATAGTTATCCTAGAACGGATTGCGCATGGTTTAGGAAAAACCATATGAGGATAAAGAGTTACTATGAAACTTGTTTTTTCTGTCAAGGGTATGGCACACAACTTGTACACAGTTATAGGAAACTGTACATCAAGAGCACAAGGGGTTATACAATTTTTTATTAGACCATGGTGCACAATTGGCACATGGTTTACCAAACCATGTGGCCAAACCATACAAGTCTCCTTCTTCTTTAGTAGGGAATGCACGGTTAGAGTACGATTTGTTAAACTGTGTGGCCAAACAGTGCAAGTTGCCCAATTTTTTTTTAAAATGTGTGAAATAACTATTTCCCATCCTTGTGTTTTAACCTCAAAACCCTCTTTCCCCTTCTCTCTCATTCTTTCATCCTTAGGGAAGACATGGGTGGCTTCCTCCATCCTACCTTCTTGGATCTAGGGTGCTTCTTCTTCAATTTCTTGGTGGATTTATCCTTGGGTAAGTCACTTTATCCTCATCCTTCCTTCTTCTTATAGTATCTTGCTTATTTATTTATAAGTTCCCTCTTTTCAAAACACTAGGATGAGGTTCAGAATATTTGGTTTGATTTATTTGATGTTAGGGTTTGTAGATCATTCCCCAATCTTAGTTCTTCCCCCTGGAAGGTTTTGTTGCATTTTATCATCATTAAGGTAGGGTTTTCTATCCATATCCTTTATAGAACATTCCATTTGATGCATTTTTGTTTTTAAATAATTTATAAATATTATTCTCATGCATGTGAGGTGTTAGCATATAGTTTAATGGTGGTTGTATGTTGGTTATTTGGTGAAAAGTGGGTTCTCCAAGGATTTCTTAAATTATGCTTATGTGTATTTTCATACAAGGTGTTTGATAAAATTAAAAATGATATTTGGGAATTGATTTGGTCATTTTGAGAGTTTTTTTGGCCTTGGTTATGTTTTGGGTAGCTTGTTTTTTTATATTTGATCCTTGTGTGTGATTTGTGGTGACTTTTGTTGGTTGGTGCTATATGTGCAGTGCAAGTGCTGATTCTTTGGACTTATATTTGGGTTCTCCCTTGGTTTTATAGGGATATTACATTATATTTGTGAATATATATAGGGGAACTAGGTACACCAATGTATAAGAACACAAATTAATATGGTTCTCATAATGAAAATCCGTATTTCTAAAATTTTTCCCTCCTTATTTTCTTTATCCCTCCTCTTTCCCCAATGGTTTTTCTAAAACTCCAATAGTTCTTAAATGGTTTTCTTGGTTTACAAATGATATCAATTGTTATTTTTGAATGTGTTTTCTAAATCTTGTCCTGTTTGGAACCTTTTAATTTGAATTGGTCCCAAAATTTAATAATAAACCATTTGATAACTTTGAGTGAGTTTCATGACTTCATTATATTTTTTAGAAATAGTTTCGAAAGTCTATTTGGGTTTGGAAATATTAAAGTCATGGTTGGCATTTTATATTGTTTTGAAATGAAAATTTATTTGAAATATCATGTGATATGAATTCCATTTTTTCACTTTTGTATGAAATGATATGTATGAGAACCTCTATGGTGGACCCTATAAGGATAGGGTCATCGCATACGTGGTGTTAGTGATTAGACTACAAAATCACAATGGTTGTGGGTGTTAGTTGATCCATTCATGTTAGGACCTCCCCAATCACTATGAAATTTTATCATGGGATTCTTGGGTGTAATCTAGATGGTCAAGTGACAGTTTCTTATTGACCCCGATTAGATGCATTGGTACCCCTGTATTTTTCTAAGAGGC
The DNA here is from genome assembly GCA_963277665.1 of Viscum album. Lineage (NCBI taxonomy): Eukaryota > Viridiplantae > Streptophyta > Magnoliopsida > Santalales > Viscaceae > Viscum > Viscum album. The sequence continues at coordinate 1,395,659,262 of OY728121.1, read as the reverse complement.
CACATGGGACATGCCACTAGATTATATAGTTTAGAGAAACGAGTTTTTTATTGACAATGGAGATGCACCATATATCGACTAGTGAGTCTAAACCGAGTACGTCTAGGATTACATAAAGAGTTGTTTAGAAAATTCCAATGATTATCTATTTTTATGTTCCAAATTATTTCTACTATGATTGGTTCCTTGTTTTATGAGTTTCCTCTAGCATGTATTTGTACTTTTTACTAGTTTTTCACCTTCTTGTTCAGTTTACTTTCATTTTTAGCATATCCCTTTTTATTACCAGGTTTGGATTCTTCTTTGGGTTTTGGTTGTGAAATTGGTATGTTTTAATAATTAAAACCATTTTAAAAAGGAATGTGGTGTGTGTTGTTTAGAAATGTATATTTTTATGGTAAGATGTGTTTGGATTTTGAAATGATAAAACCTATTTTACATATGTATTTAAAACTAGTGTTTGTGTGATATTTCATGAAATGAAATGAATGTAATCTATGGTGCTCACTTATTAGGTTGTTTATGAACACACCATACTTGTGATGATATTATCTATTGACTCGAGATGTTTTATAGGTTCATGTTTTTTGGTTCGGGGTTTCTTTGGAGAATGTGGTATTATGTTTGGTGGTGACCAAGAGGTCACATGGATATATAGTTAGGTTTCAGTTTGGTCCTAGATTTATATTATTTTTGTTTATATGCTAATGTATCTGGATATGGATGTGTTTAATAATGTTCACTTATTATCAGTTTATGCCTCATGATATTTTTGGATATTGATCATGGATTTATTTAGGTTAAATCATTCCCATAAGTTATATTTGATACCCGGAACTAGTTTACAGTCTGGGAGGATCAGGAATTCTTCGCAGGGCTTGTCACGGGCTGGGTTATGTGTTAGATCGGATGGTAGCCTGGCCTGGTTCATGAAAAAATTGTATCAGAGGTTCCTTTTATTATTTTGGATTTTGGTATCTTATATATTAGGACTATCAGGACTTGAGAGGTAGGTACAAGAAGGACTTTATGAGCCCTTGCTCATTCTGATCCTCAAGTTGCCTGAGGTAGTTCTGGATTTGAGTCTTTATTTTTTTTTGGTTTGAGTGGATAAGGGATGACAATAGAAGTGATCCAGTGTGGTGTAGTGGTCTCATATAGAGTATCAACCCTTGTGAAGCATGATCACATGGATTAGGATATTCTTAGTGGATGGTTCTTGCCTGGGGAATGGCCCACTAACCATGTCTTCGAGTAATGAATAGGTGCTAGTTCCCTATCCCAAGAGTTTAGTGTGAGTTTTTTTGTTCCATTTTCATTTGTGTGAGTGGATTTTCAAAAGAAAAATGGTATTGAGGAAAAAGGGTTTTCTATGGAAAAAATGGTTTCAAGGTGTGATTTTGTGGGATTTGGTGATTGAATTGGATTTGGAAGTAAGTTGAGGTTTTGTGAAAAGTTTCTTGATATTATAAGTGAATTTGAAATTACAATGAAATGGTTTATTTTTAAAGGGGATTTTTGTTTTGTTTATGATGTTTCGATTGAGAGATAGTTGTTTTGTCTTAGGGTGTACTTTTTGGTTGATTTTTTATTGATGTTGATTTCAGTATTGTGTTTTCTTTTAGCTCAGAGTATGTCACCCATAAAGGAACCAAAGGTTTCTAGTGGGTCTCTCCCAATTTTTGGACCTAACTAGGATCTAAGTGGGATGGTAGGTTAAATTTATTCTATGTTGTTTCTGGTATTTCATTGTGATCATGTTCCATTGAAGTTAGTATAGTTTCTTGATAAAGTCGATGATGTATTCAGGTCATTGTGAATACTTGAGGTTGTGAGGGTGAGAGCTGTTTTGAGTTCGTTTGAAATTCCAGATTTGGATGAGTAGAGGATGATCGTACTTCCATCATTTTAATCTGGAAATTCTTAATAAGTGTTTGATAACACTTTCTTTTGATGGTTCATCCTAGAGGAGGAGAAGGTGATGAAAGTGGATTTTTTAGTTTTCAACAAGGTCAATGAGCGATGAAGGACTATGTCGACCAATTTAAAGATCTTGTTTAATTTTCACATGAGGTAGCCTCAAAGGACCAGATGAAGTCTCCTCTCTTTTTTTGGGGGTCTTTTTATAAAGACGAAAGACCAAATCCTATCATCCAATGAATTTCTTTTCAAGAATTTGGTCAAATAAAAATTTCAAGTCGAGTTGGTTCCTGAGGTGCTGGTGGTTGGAAGTTTAGTTTCTCTTAGTGCTTATGAAGGTTCCCCATATGGAGAAGAGTATATTATAGAGAAATATATTCCTTAGGAGTCTCCATTGTCGCTTCCAGCTTATCTTTTTTTAGATCGTCCGTTCATGTGTTTCCAGTGTGGTCGGTTTGAGCATTCGAAGATGACTTACCATAATACTCTAAAGGCATTTCGACGATGTGCCCTTTTGGGATAATTAGAGAATTATTACAAGTGATTTTTTTATGAAGATGAAGTATTGGTTGGAGGATGTTTGCTCCTAATTGTAGGGAATTAAATGCTTCAATACATCTAGGCTTCAGCCACATGACCTAGAGTGAATATTTTCACACAATCAAGTACCGCTAGGGGTGTGGGAAACCTTGGCCCAGAATTTTTCTCTAGTGTTATAGTAGATATGGATGAAGTTCCTCTATTGTAGTTTTTTCTACTATTTAAAGTTCCTTGTTTTGTTGTAAAAATATTAGTGGCCTTATTCTCTTGTAATTTTAAAAGTTGTGCCCTTTTGGGAAGTGAGTCTTTGATTAGCCACTCTTGAGTGTGCTTATCCTTTTCACGGTTTTGTTTTACTTTATAGAATTTTTCTATTTGGATATTCTCTAAACTTGTGGAATTAGTGAATTCTTATTGAATTAATCATTTTATTTGGTTATGTTCCTTGATTTTACCTTTGGGGGGGGGAGTGAGTTCATGTCGGCGGTTCCTATTTTGGTTTAGACCATTGGGGTGCTAGCTGGTTTCTTGTGGTGTGGAGAACCCTATTTTTCCTTTCTCCATGGTTTGTTTTTGTTGTGTTTTTCTTTAGAGCTAGTTGGTTGTGACTTGTGGAGTGAAAGGTCACACCATGGACCATTTTTTCATTTGATCTCATATTATTTTGATATTGAGATGTATTCCTCAATTGGATGAGTGAATTTATAGGGGAAGAATATTGTTTTTTGTGGTGGGGATAATTGTCACATCCCAACCATGATTTTTATTTTATTTTATTCTTCTATTTGCATTGATTCTTTTGGTAGAGGTTTAGGTTGAGTTCTTGGTAATTTTTTTTTTCTGTTTTGGAGTTTCCTGGTGGATTTTTTACTATTCATAGTTTGTGTGAATGGTTTAGGGGAAAACCATTTGGCTTGTTAAGGAAAAGTTCATTTTTAGTTCTTTTTCTTCTTTTATGGTTAAACTAGATCGGCTTTCACATAGTTTGGGTCATACCATGCGAGGTGAAGGAATAACCATGAATCTTTTTTTCTGTGTCAAGGTCAGGACACATAAATTGCATAGGGTTATTCAAGAGCTATTATAGTACTTGGTCACTACCTAGTCATTGTATTTGGTACTTTAATTTTTCCACTTTGTATGTGATTACATTCATGTAATAGGATTTTTTATTAAATTGTTTTGAGTTGTAACTGATTGGTGAATCATATCTCTTGTCATAGGTTTATTTATTGAGGGTAATTACTACCCTTTATGAATTTTACATACTCAGTTTTATTCACCAACATGTGGCCTACTAGAGGTGGGCTTCGGGGTCATCCCCATCTTCATTATTTCATAGTAGGGCTACCAATGGAGGGGTGGGGGTGGGGGTGGGTGTGATAATTTTAGAGTGGTATCATAGATGATGTTTGAGAAATATGATGGATAATAGGGATATACACTGGTGAGTATTGCATGGGTTAGTATGTAAATGGTATCATCTAGACATAGTATGTGATGTATGTAAGGGATAATATCTTGGATATAGGATTCGAGGACCCCCTCTGATCCAATGAAAGGACCTTTAGATTACTAAACATTCCAAGTGAATTGATGCTACTTGTAGGGTTGAGACCTAGGTAAGAAACATGATCATGATTATTTGTACCTATGTTTTAATTGTGTTTATATTGAAAATTATATTAAATATTAATTAATTAACCATAAATATTCTATATTATGGGTTTAGAGGGTCCCCAACAGTTTACTCTTTTGAAGGTATATCTCTAAGTATATTTCCCTACCAGGTTTATGTTGATTATGTTCAATAATACACAACAACATATAACCAAAGAGATAAAATTGATGATTAAAAAACTTAAATAATTATGCTTCCAGAGTTTCTTTGATATAGACTAAATAATTATGTGATATATATTTTAAATTGGGAGAATGAGGCTTTTTTAGAAGAGGAAGAGATTGTCTTCAGTTTTCTTAGTGCTTGGAGGGAGAAATAGGTTCTTTTGGATGTCAGTATTCTATATGGAGATGATTTAGAGTGGTAGTTTTTGTTCCACTAGCATTGTGAGAATTAACCAATTTTATAGAAGATATTTTTTGATCATTTTCAGGCCATGTTTCTTTCATCGACCAAAAAGGTATCTTTTCTGCTAGAGATTCTTACTTCATTCTAGGCGAGTTCTATCATGAAAGAGTTTAGTATTTATTATAAGATCCTCCTACTTTATTCTTCATACAATATACTAGATAAGGAGGCTAGGAGAGGAATTTAGAGGATACTTTTTATATTGAGATTCAGTTCCAGGTCACCCTATTCATGTTGTTGAAATACCTTAAGGTACTAGGGAAGGAACAAGTCATCAACATGATGCAGACTATGATCAAAACATCACGTGAGAGGATTCATCAAGACTCTTCATGGAGTTAAACTATGAATATCGGTTTTTAGACCCTGGTCAGATGAATCATTAGATAATGGGGAGTTGTTTTTATAATTCTTTACCCCATTTTACAAGAGATAATGGTTCTTACATCCCTTCCATTGGATCAGGTGTGGTTTTATTCATGCAGATTTCATAGGCATTAAAATCTTGAGTTCTTGACCTTCCAAAAAAGTTACCACAAAGATGGAATATCTACTTATGCCCAGCCATTTCAACAATATCATTTGTGGTAATAACAACATGGTACTATAAATTTTTATTAGTAGAGAGGAGGTAATTACAAAAAAGGACAACCCCATGATTCCTCTAATAATTAGGGATAGAGATAATATACTTTTCATGGAGGCGGTATCTATCATGGCCATAGAGTTCATGGAGTCAGATGTGGTTAGATGAATGCCTTAGTAAGTCAAGTTCCATGTGAGTTAGAAATAATGTAAGTTATTGTATGCTTATATTATATTTGGTGTAGGTTTTTTAGGAGTAAAACAATCTTTAATTACACACACTCTAGTCCATACATTAAGAATTGAGGTGGAGAGACTTCTAGTGCCCTTGGTTTCAACTATGTTAGATGGAGGTTGATCTAGATTGTATGATGTGTGTAGAGATTGTGAGTTGATTCTAGGGAAACATCAATCCTTCGGAGATTTACTATATTTTCTAATACAACCATAATACAACATCCTCAACATGGACTAGCTGTATTGATATTAGTATATTATTGATTTCTTCTAGATGAATTTTATATTATATAATTATAATGATTATGATTCCATGTTTTTGGAGAGTGATACCCTCATATGGGTTGGAGGTATGTTGAGTCCTTATATTTATTGATGTCAAATCTAATGTTGAGTTAAATAGGGAATCAACTTGTTATGTTTTCTAGGGTTGTGAAATAATTCTCAGATGTATTAATAGAAGAGGTTGTGACATTACCCCTTGATCTGAGATCAGGTTTGGGAAAGATTTACAGTTTAATTTCTCTCTGATATCAATGTCCCTATATAAGATAGTTCCTTTTGAGTTAGGAGAGCTATGAATTTGGATTGATGATATTCTAAAGAGAGGATTTATTTTCCCCAATGTGTCACCTTGGTGTGCTATAGTTCTATTTTCAAATAAAGGGGATAGAATTGTGTTTTTTTGTATTAATTTTAATCCCAAAAATTTAGAAATATTGATGAAATTTCATTAGATGTGGGTGAAGTATATGGATATTCTAAAGATAATTTTCAGAAGTAGTTATAGGAATTATGAGTTCATTTTAATGTTGTTAAATTTCATAAACTCTCCATCCATGTTAATGGTATTGATGAATTATATATTCTATGAATTTATATATTAGTTCATATTGGTGTTCATTGATGACATATTTATGTATTTTGAGTTGGAGGAGGATCACATAGAGCATCTGCAAGCTATTTTGGGTATTCTTGGGAATCACCATCTATTTGGGAAGCTTTATAAGTGTAATTTTTAGGCCCATGAGGTTCATTTATTATAACATATCATGTATCTGTGTGTATTAGTTGTGGATCCATATAACACTAGGGAAATTATTTCTTGGGTATCCCCAAAGAATATTGCAGAGGTGTAGAGCTTCCTTGGGATTACAAGATTTTATCAGAGCAATGTACCTAATTTATCTTATATTATGATTCCAATGATATCTTTAACCAAAAAGGATAATGATTTCTCATAGAATAATCAGTCTCATAACAATTTTGGTGTATTTTTAAGGATAATTTGGTCAATTCCCCTATTATTTATCTATCTAAGGGAGGTGTTGTGTTTTAGGTGTATTGTGATGGTTTACGTCTTGTCTGGGTTGGTGTTCTGAGGCATCAAAGAGTGGTTATATCCTATATGTCTTGGTAGTTATATCTAAATGAACCTAAATATGGTAACTATGATATTAATCTTTTTTTTCCATTGTGTTTGATATGAAGTCATCCTGATATAACCTCATTGGGAAGTGAGTTATGATATTCAAATATCACAAGAATTGGAGTTATATATTATCCCAGAGAGATTTTAATTTTTCGTAGTTATAATTGATGGAATTATTATAGGATTATAACTTTAATATTTCCTAAACACTAGGTAAGGGGAATGTTGTGGCTAATTCTTTGAGTAAGAAGTCACATGAAGATACATTGCGTGAGTTAAGATATTCTTATAAGGTGATGGAGGAGATATTTGTAGTGAACCTTGATATTGGATAATTTGATGATAGAGGATGTCTTTATGAGATGACACTGAAGTTTTCATTGGTACAACAAATTGGGGAGTCCCAATTGGGGGATTCAAAGATGGAGGTTTAGAAAAATATATTTTTTGGTGGTTCTCCAGAGGGATAGTCTATGGATGATCAACATCGGGTGTTAGTTCAAGGTATATTTTTAATTCTTTTGGTGATGCATAAAGTGATTCTCTATGAGTTACATAGTTATCCCTTATAAGTATATCCTAGTGTAGATAATATTTACCATGCCTTGATATTCTAGTTCTATTGGTTTGGGATAAATAGGTATATTGCATATTTCATGTCTAAATGTTTAGTCTTCTTGGTTGTAATGACTAAGAATCATGTTCCTAGTGGTTTTATTTAGTCACTTGATATCACTCAACGTAAGTGGTTAGAGTTCTTCATAAAAAGCATCACCAATTTTCATCAAAATCAGTGCTGATAATGTGATGATATTTTATTCATTATGGTTTACTAGATGAATTCATCTAACTTCTTAGTGGTTAAGGATTTGATCTTAGTAGATGTTTCATCAATGATTTATCCAAAGGAGGTGGTGAGGCTTCATGGGGTTCTTAATAGGATCGTCTCATATCATGATCCTCATTTTAACTCCAGGGTATAGGAAGGTACCCAACATGATTTGAATATCAATTATACCTTAACACTACCTTTTATCCATAGATAGATGACCATATATATTGGAATATCCATACTTTTTAAGAAATTTTTCACTCATGTGTTCTATATTTTAGAGGTTCTTGGGGGAGGAAATTTTCCTTAGTGGAGTGTGATTATAATACTGGATATTTATCCACTATTGGAATGGACCCATTTAAAGCACCATATGTATGAACATTCTGATCTTTATTATGTTGGATTGAGGTTAGAGATTCATCTATTCTTGGACTAGAGTTGGTATAGATCATTATAGATAAGGTTAAAGTGATTCATGAGTGGATGAAGGCAGATCAAGATTTTCAAAAGTAAAATGATGATCAAAAGAGGAGGCCACTATAAGTTGATGTAAGAGGTCATGTGTTCATGATGATGTCTTATTATTAGGGTTATCATAGGTTTGTTCATTAGTGTAAGCTTTCTTCTGGATTTTTTGGACCTTTTTAGGCATTGTAATTTGTAAGAGTTGTTGCATGTCTATTAAAAATTCACCCATAGATGAGATTGATTTAGGATTCCTTTCATGGATCAATTTTTTTTGGGTATCTTTATGATGATTCTCATTTCATTTACTAGGGTGAGTTGAAAGTTAACTATGATGTAACCATAGAGGATTGAACTATTGATATTCTTGGCCATAAAGGGATGGTGCTGTGTGGGCAAGATATTCCTTTGGCTTGTGTCCTATAAAATCACAATGTCTTAGAAGAGTGTAACAAGGAGCATATGGTAGAAATGCATTCCTCATATCCCTAGTTATTTTATTTTATTTTATTGATTATATATATGAAATTTTTCTGTTTATGAGATGAATGATGATGTTGTGTGTTTATGTACCTTGTTCCACTAATGTGATGGTTGTGTTCTTGTTATAGTGAGTTCCCTAAGAGGTATCTTGTGAGGTGGTTAATATATTTCAACTTTCCATTACTTTTCATGTTTTGATTTATATTCTAAAGGATTATAATTGTTTTAGAGATATATAATTTAAGTTCCTAGTTTTTCTCGAGTCCCTCCTTTTTTGGGTGATTGGAGGTGTCTGGGGGATGAATGTATGAATTTGGGTATTTTTAGAGTTTGAATTCCAGTTGAGAGATATGTTGTGGTGTAGTTGGTTAAGAAATGACATGGATTAGTTTTAGGAATTTTATTTAATTTCTAAAAATGTTCCCTTTGTGGCATGACCATTTTCTTCACAATATGGATCCTTGAGTGTCTAATTTAGTGGTTCAATCATTTTGGATACCCATATAACATGGCACTCTTGGTTGTGCTGTGTTACTTAGGTTTCTTGTATATGGATCCCTAAAGGCCCCTATTACATAGTGCTTTGGGTTTCCCCATGGGCTTGGGTTTCTTTTCCCTTCCTCCCTAAGGGTACCTACAACATTGTTCTTTGATAAATATTTTGGATCTTAAGGGATGATTTTCTTATCTCTCCCATTTTGGGGACCAATTTTGTGTGGTGTATTGGCTGTATCAAAGTATAGCCATATGTTTTTAGGATGAAGTGTTTGATAAAGAATTCAAGGTGTGAGATATTAGAGGATTTGTTCCACGAATTCCAATGGTATATTGGACATAGATCCATTGTAGTGTGTGCACCCTTATCACATCATGATTTTAGTGAGAAACCTAATCATTACTGTGTGGTCAAAGGTTTTGTGTTATGGCATCATTAAAAATATATCTTTCATAATTTCAAAATAAATATTGAATTCCTATTATTTACACCCTCTACCTTTAAACCCTAGGCAACCATAGGATCCATTTTAGTAACTCTTTAGATCTTATTATTGGATTTATCCCTTGGATTCTAGAGGTTAATCAATGGGTGATCCGAGGTGAGTTTCCTTCTTCCCCATAGGTTCTTTTTCTATGAAATTCACATTTTACAAGAAGTGAAAGTTTTTTATTTGGTTTTTAGGATTTTTTTATTATTAATGGACTATTATTAGTGTAATAAAATACTTATAAATTTTCAGTTCCTTGTGGGAGAGGTGATTGAATATATTCTTTTATCCTTCCATTTTTTTTCAAGTAATGTTGAAAGATTCATATCGAGGTAAGGTATTAATTACCTCACTTTGTTTATGTATTGATGTGGTATTAACATGATTTAAATTCTATGGGATATTAGTTGATATTGGACTTATTGAAGATAATAATACAAAAACTAATAATGGAATCATATTAGAATAATTAGAAGGGTACGTAGATTAACACGTGTTTGTGATTTACCAATGTTGGATGCATCTTGATATTTAATATATAATGTGATTTACCATATTAGTTATTATTATTGTTTTCTATAATATTAGAAATGTTGGAATTGGTTAAACAATATAAATATGAGAGGATGAAGTAAATGTTGAATGGGGCATGTAAATTAATTACCATCCATCCTTAAACCTTCTAAGTAAGAAAATATTGCTTGAAGCATGTATATGGTTAATTTATAGATATTTTAAGCTATTTTTATGAAACCTTATCATAACTAATCTCTTAATACAAGATGATAATGTAATTTTTTTTCTATAACTAAATTTTTTTGGTCTATTTTACAACCTTACCTTATTTTCTAAAAACTGAACTATTTTATGCGATGACCTTATATTCACCTTGATTTTTTGTAATGAAAATATGTATCATATCCATATATATGACATAGGATTATAGATCCTTAATTATAATTTTTTCTAAAACATGGTATAGTTGGGATATTAGGTGAGGGATGATCCATCTTTCCTTAGTTATGGCAGTGGATTGTTGTAAATGATGATGGGATGAGATGGATAACACTGGTTGAGAGCTAGGCCTACCTATTTTCCAAACAATTTTGTTGGGGATATTTATGGGTTGGTTATCCTAAGTTGGTATCCCAGATTTCCCATTTTTCTTCTTTTAGTACTTGATTGATGTTTTTCTCGTTGTCTAGTTATTGTGTTATTTTCCTACTTGATGTATTTGTCTTGGTCCTCTATGAATTATCTATCAATGAGATACGATTGGTTGAGTCTTAGAATATATGGTAATATGGGTTTTAAAATTAATTATAAATTAATTTATGGCAATTGATATTGATAATAATAACAATTAATTAATTGAAAACTATAGAACAAACATGGATAAATTTTATAAGAGTTTGGAATAAGAATCTGGAATTATATGGGAAATTATAAAAGAATGTTGAATTTTTATGACATAAATTTATTGTAACAAAATTGATAATAGGGTTTATAAATGATTAACAATTTATCATTTTTTAATCAATTTGGTTAACACGGGTCCTTTAAGCTTGTGTGATTATATGATATCTAATTTTTTATACCTTAGTAGTGGTATCCAGGTTTCATGTGGGATGATAGATGAATTTAGAGTCTAATCCTAGTTAGTTTCCTTAGTTAGGTTGTGTGATATATAAATATCTATAGTTATTATTTTTTATGATTTCATACAATCCACTACATGAGTTGTTAGGGAAACCAATGCTCAAATGTCTTGGGTTCTGAGTGTTTTCCCCGACATCCAGGTTTGCGAAGGAATAGATGGCTAACTACTCCCCCATCCAAAATCCCCCTTTTATTTTAGCCCAATATATAGGCATATACAGGCTATAATAGATTTAGGGATATGTTATATTCTTATATAGGCTATTATTTCTCTTAGTTTTGTCATAAATGAATGTTCATGCTATAAAAATATAAAGTTATAACATATAAATGTATTCTAGTTATAGAGATTTCATTCACCACAAGTGTACATGCGTGATATTTGATGGCTTGAGGTATAGTTCATTATAAATGGGATATGATGGATTCCACACTTACTAATTATTTTTGGAAGTATTGAGATGTGGTTGAGATATGTGTGTATAGGGTATATGATAAGATGCTGATATGGTTTCTTGGGTGGCCAGGATGATTTATGGAAGGGATTAATGTACATGATGTTTGATGTTGGGTTGTGAGTGAGATAAAATAGTGGGGAAGTGCATGTGTGGTACCTTACATATGAATATTCTTTTGATATATAATTTTTTACTTGTACTCCTTACATGGAAAGTGAGACTTGGTGAGGATGATATATAGTTTTACCTTCTTAGGTAATGATTTGGTTTCCAATTTTTATTCACCGAGATTTAGTATGCTTCCTTATAATTTTCAGGGATGGATTTAGTGAGGATCCTACTGATAATTCTCATATTATCACCCCATATAAATATATACTATTTTCAGGCCTGTAGGATATGGTTAGTGATTGAGTTGTGAGTTACCAGCAAGTGGATTTTTTTCAAAAGTTATTGGTGTTTATGGTCATAGACTAGGCATTATTCTTGGTATTTAAATTTTTATTTTCTATTATTTATGAATTTATGTTCATGCACTAGGATGCTTTAGGTTTTATTTATATGATTAATTTGATTGGTGGATCTTATATCCTGAATTAGATTCATTAATTTTGGGTAATACCTCCCATTTATGCAATTTATACCATTGGTTCTATTGCCAACCCATGGCTTATTTGAGGTGGGTTTTGGGGGTCATCCTTGTCTTCACTATTGTCCTAGAAGGGGTTCAATTGGACGGAGGGGTGGGGGGTAGGGGTGGGGGGGTTATAATAGTCTATCTCATAACCGATAGAACATGAGAATGAATTATTCTAGCCTAAAGGAATTCTTGTTATGATTAACAAAAAATGACCTAAAGCATTTGGTTCCATTGCGCTAACACCCAGAGGTCCAATGAAAATGTTCTGAGATTTATAGAGAAAACTGGGATACCACTAGTGGAATTTTGTTTTGGATTATCTATTACAATGATAAAATGAAAATAATTTCTTCCAAATTTATCATCAACAAAAAAAGAATTTTCAAGTTTAGGCAATTATTTTTATGAATTAATTATAAATTATATGTGAAAAAATAACCACTCGGAGTATTTTAGTGGTTTCATTCATACATTTATTCATTTTTATCCATTAAAACTGATAGATTTTTTTTGGAATTGGAAAAATAACTTATAATATTTCCTAGAACCTTTAAACACACTATCGGTGAAAAATATTTACGTCATATCTCCATCAATACCCCACTTTCATTAAATCCTCATAGGCTTTATTCTATTTCATCTTATACTGTATCATATACAATAATTTGTGAAACCATACCCAAAAATTATTTGAATAAAATCCATAAAACATTAATAAATCTATCATTACCTTAATTTAATATAAAATAAAATGAAATAAATTGTGAATAGTGATCCAAAACATATTTGGATTATCTAAAAAATGAATTTATAATATCTATTTGAGTCGCACTCAATCCAAATTTAATATAAAAAACTTGTCAACCAATGGACTTTATATCATTGACTATAAATATAAATATTTGGATCAATAAATGTAAGAAAAGAGTGTATTATATAAAAGCATCATCATTACTCAATCTATAAAAAATCTGATGTTATGTCCATTAAACACACAAATCTCTTTTCCTATATCAAAAAACTAATTCATATGAAAACATTCATTCTCATAAAATAACTTTTTCTGTGAAATCAAGTGACCATGGGAAAAAATAACCTCAATACCACATATACAACTCATATGTTCTTGATTCTATAAGTAAATATTGATCGGGTCGATGGATACATCACATGCCATTCACCTTTATAGATGAGCACATCACATGCCCCTCACCCGAACAGACAAGTACATCATATGTACTGTTTATGTGTGGCTACACACTTCTTTAGTCTATCTCAATCAAGGGAATATATTTCATTCTCATAATACAAGAGGAAAAATACCATTTTGGTTGAGCTCCAACTGATGACATAGTTAATAACATACCCAATTACCCCCTAATTACTTACGAATCAAGGATTGTGTAAGAAATGTATAGAAGTATGAAGGTTATCATTCTAGTAATATCTCTAACCTCAGTTATTGGGGACTCTAAATATGATCTAATCACCCATAGTATAAAAAATATTGTGAATGACACTCTAAGTGCTATACTTAGCGGGTCATATGGAATACAAAAAATATTTTGTGCTTCATAATCATATTTCAAATATTGATATAAGAATCACACTCATTATAACCTTAAAATTTCATCACAACACGTAATAATCCATGAAGAACATCAGTTAGTGATAACTCAAAGTATAAAATTGAGAGGTTAATTATCATTACAATTCATTAAAAACATATCAATATATACATATATGTAGCCAATGTAAAGAAATGATAATGTTTGGATTTCATTTATATAAAAAGACACATTTTATATTCTTAATATACATTAAGAATAATAAAAAACCATAAATAAGAACTTGTTTAACATATCATATATGATATAATTCTAGATTATCCTTATGTTTGTTTCACTTTCATGGGTTTTATTAAACTCATTACATCTCTATGAAATTATCAATACATCCCTATGTGACTGTTAGATAAAACCACCCCACTAAATGATTTATTGAGTAACATATATAATTTAATCCAATTTGAATAATTGTGATATTTAGGAACATTATTCATAACCCTTAACTAGTAGAATTTATTCAGACTCCTTAACTCTAAAGCAACCAAATGTTACAATATTAATAACTTATTCTTTATACATAGAAATATTTATAATTATAACATCATCATCACTATTAGACCACTTTCCATAAAAAATTTCCCTTTAAATATTTTTGTATCTATTGTAACTATTTATATAATCACTTACCAATATTTCCTAAACTCTATTAGGGTACCATGTGGAACTCACTTTGTTATGGTAACTAAATATTGCTATTAAAATTTATATTTACTACTATAACCTAAAATGTTTTAGGATATTAAGTGGAATTCAATTTTATTTTAGACTAAAATAATATTTTATTTGTAAACTTTGAACATTTTGAAGTCCAAACATACTTCTATTAGCCTCTTATACACTGTATTATCTTAAAAATATCCTTATAAGATTCAAAAAATATATTGTATTTTATAAATGACTCTTATTTACATTATTGATAATATTAAACAAATAAACTATTGTGTCTATATCATATATGGTATTCTATGTGTTTATATAATTTTACACAAAATAATATTTTTCTTAAAAATATTCCACTAATGTAAGTGGAATATCAATTCCTTATATTTTATCAAACATTAAAATAAACATATTTATCATGGATAATTTATTTTTTAACCTTATATTACTCTCATGTGTGGTATAGAGTTTTTTTAATCATAAAATATTTTTATCATCTCATATTGTTTATAAAATACTTTTTTGATAAATTATCTTATTATATAATAGAAATGAGATGCAGATACACATTTTCAATTTGATCCATATGAACAAGATAAAATAATTTACATTCAAATGTTCTATTTAACAACTCTTTGCTTCATCACTTGGTTGAAAACTACATGCTTTAGCTATAATTATCTTTATTTTGAACAATTGTATATTTATAACACCTATAAAGTGTTCATTCACTATCATATAACATTCAAAATATAATAATTTGTTTCTATAACACCAATACCTAATATAGATATTCCATGTAGTTTCCTAGTCTCTTTTAGGTATCTTGAAAATTCTATCTCATGGAATAATTACTCATCATTTCTCATAAGACCTTTATGATTCAATGGATTAGACCAAATTCTAGAAGAAATATTATTGGATATTCTAACAAACTTTGATTATTCTAGTTTAAAATTTTACCCACTTATACCATTGGTATCACAGTAGAACCTAGACATCACACTCCATAGTTCATCTATTCTCAATAATTTGATAAAATAAAGAAAACATTTCTTGTACTCATTAGTATTGTATTTACATTTCCATTAATGGAAATAGAATAAATTAATTTACTATAATAATCCCCAAGGAAACATCAAGTCTCACCAAGTACTTTACATATCCAATCATATTGAATATATGAGTAGAGAATGGAATTAATTTGGCCATATTGAATAAAATGACTTCCAAAACCCAAGTGAATCATTATGTTCTTCTCATAATCATATAGGTTCCATGTGTTGAACAAATTAAACAGTTGGTTTATTCATAAAGGTATTTCTCTAACACATTGGTTGTCCCCTTCCTGAGGAAATTTTCTTAAGTTACTAGTCAAAAAAGTTTTTTATAACTATATTATCCATTCTGTAGGATTGGTCTTAAAGTTATACTTGATGATTATTATACTATTTATCTAAAATATAAAATTTTATCACATGAGTATCATATTTTAAAAACATTTAATAAGTAATTTTATTAAATGGGATCTCAATGAAATGATGACCCATTTTAAACTCATCATATCCATTAGTGGGATAAGATGCATATTTCACTAAGAAATTATTACACTTTGGCATTAATATCATCATATATCCATTTATGTATGGTTTCATCCCAATCATATAATATATGACTGATGGATATTTAAGCGGACGACTCTGTCCAATCTAAAATATGGGAAAACCCAACTCTACTCCTCTAGTATCTGAACTATTAGGGGTTCCCAATAAAGGGTAACCTAAATAAAATAGAGGGATTTTGAAAACTAACTCATAGGTTTATTTTTATTCACCATTTCGTATAAAATATAATCCATGGGCACCCAACTTGGGTAGAAACTACTCAGTTGAAGGATCAAGGGATTAGTATGTGCCACTTTGGAAGGAATCTAACTCCTAGTTTTTCGAAGGGGTTTTAATATCTCCATATTATCTAATGTTACTCACTATACATTTATGAATTCTTTTAGTTATTTAGTTTATAATTTTATTCCATACACCAAACCAATATATTCAAACCATATTGATTTTTAACTCTTTACATAACTCATAGATTGTGTTACTAACCAAAATAAAATGGAAAATATATCAATACATATCCAAATTAACCGTATGAATAAGGTGAAAAAACCCTTTCATGTGAAGGATTATTATTATAAAAAGTCAATAATCACCATATGAGTATGCATGGAGCCAAAAAATAGTCAAACACCACATTTATATAACAATGTATAAACTTTAAGGCCCATAAGATGTATGACCAAAATTTCCTCTAACTAGAGATACTTTACTCTAGAAAAATATCTATTCCATAAAATTTATAACACCTAATATGTAAAAATAATAATTAAATACTTAATTGAAGCTGATAACAGAATTCAATCCCAATTTAAGGTAGAAGAAAACTAAATCTATTATAATACATATCATTTAAATCCTTAAATTAATGTATGATAAATTTAAAGTAGTTTAACCACATTTAAACCAAATAATCACATATTCATAATATAGAAAATTTATAATTATGAATATTAAAAAGGGGTTTTTTTAAAAAAAAATGAACATTTTACATGTTTAAACAGGATATGCACATTTATGAACAATTCATAAATAAAAAATCTAACTATAAGAACATTATAATGTAGTTAAACCTTATAGAAATTCCATAATATTGAATATAAGTACTTTATATTAATGTACTCATATAAACTATTTCATATTATACATTATATAAAATTTCCTTTAAATATATGATATTTTATAAATTATAAACATTTTATAATCCAATTTAAATTATTGAAACTATTTACAAATAAAACATAATTAACATGATTAAAAACTTGATGAAGTCAATCATCAAAAATACCTTTTCTATGGTTTAAATAATTTAAAAATAAGAACCTTTTCATTTGAACAATTCATATTAAACGTTATGAACAATTTCATTTTTTTAAAATTTAAACACTTTATATTTTGACTTATTTTTGTAATTTATAAACCATTTTTAAATTAAACTTATAATTTCTATGTAAACATTTTATATCTAAATTGTAACTCATGCTATATAATTTAAAATATATTTTAATATTAACAACTAATATTAAAAAATAATTATTAATAAATGTTTCATAAAAATTTAATTAATTTATTATAAACACTTTATAATTAAATAATTAATAAATATATTTATAAATTAATAAATATCCCATAATAGATATTATTATAATTAAAATAATATTAAATTTTATAATTCAATTCATGTAAAGACCCATATATTTCAAGGACATTTTTTTCTTAATTTTCTTTGGAATTTTACAAGAGCGCAGTTTCTGACGGCACCTGATTTCAAGGCCCGGTGTGCCCGGAATCATTTTCCGAAGTTTGGCTCGGGTACGTTCAGTGAACGGACGAGCGGGTTTTTCTAACTTTTGAACCGGTGCCCGGAATCGAATTCTGAGGGCACTGATGAAATCGCAGCGCCGGTATTCGCTTAGAAACGCCTCTTCCGGAGTTGCGTTTGCTCGGGTGTGGTTTTTAATTTTCGGGCTTAAAGGTAAGAAATAAAATAATTTTGCGACAACTTTATTTTATTTCACTTAAGCCACTTGGAAGCCACTTGAAGCCACTTAAAGGCGGCTTGAACTGAGTTGAACTGGATAGGATGCTATCCAGAAATATCCTACCCCCCTTGGTAGGATATTTGTGAGGTGGGGCCCGCACGAGCCCCGCCGTTTCTTTCTGCTAAGAAACGCACCCGTGAAAACCCGTCTTAATGAAAGTCAACCGACGCGTTTTCTAAATTCTTAACAGACCATTTAATTGGGCGGTTTATTTCGTGAATTAAATGGGCTGTTTCTTTCGTGAATTAAATGGGTCGTTTCTTTCGTTGAATTAATTCAACGAATTGATGGATCGTTTCTTAACCAGTTTTTCAAATTCGTTGGCGTAATAATAAAATAAGGCCAACGCTTAACCTCTGGTTATTTGCGCTTGAAAAGATTTGAGAGAACCCTCGTAACTTCTTCTCCCTCGCGAAGAACGCGAAGAATGCGAAGAACGCGAAGAACGCCGAACCCGGAAATCGACGACGCCTTCGCCCGAGACGTTCTTCCGATCTCCGATCTCCGATCTCCGATCACCGACCATTTGAGGTGAGTGATCTTGGACTTCCGCTCAAGGTTCTTTCTTTGGGTTTAAACACAGATTTAATTATTTTATAATTTAAATCTGTTGTTCTTGGTTCGTTGAGTTCGCCGACTCGACACCGGTTTCCGCGACGACGCGACGCCTCCCCGCGACGACGCGACGATCGATCTCTTTCGCGACGATCTCTTCCGCGAAGAACGCCCGCGCACGACGATCATCAAGGTAGGGATTTCATTATGGGGATTACCCCTTTTAAAATTAATTCCCGTCTTTGTTTCTTTAAAAATTAAAGAACCGGATTCAAGGAAACAATTTTATTTATTTTATCAAAATTAAAATTGTTGGTTCATGTGTTGAACAAATTCTTCCGGTTGTTTATTTCTAATGCGGAGGGTGCGGGCCAAACGAACACGGCCCGACGACCCTCCGCCGTTCTTCGTTTTGTGCGGATTTGACGGTCGACGACGGAACATGCCGCAGCGGACGTTTTACGGTCCCGCAGTGAAGAACGGATCCCGGGAGGAGCAACGGCGCAGACGGGAAGGAAAACGGGCCACCGGAGCGACGCCGGCGGCCCGCGGAAGTTGCCGGCGGCGCGGGTCACCGGCGCGGCGGCGCCCCGGCGCGCCGCCGGACGAAATCCGCCGCGGCTGAAGCCACGGCGGTGGCGGCCAACGGACCCACGCCACGCGGGTCCGGTTCGTCCAGGCGGACGCGGCTCAGCGCGTCCGCGGTTCGCCAGCGCGGCCCGCACGCGGGCCGCGGTTCTTCCTCAAGCCGCGGGTCAGTGCCCGCGGCTTCCACCCGCGCCGCTCGGCCGAGCCGGACCGGCCCTGGCCGGGCCGGGCCGGGCCAGCCGGGTCGGACCCGGGTCGGGTCGACCCGGTTCGGGCCGACCCAGGGGGGGGGGGTCGGGCCGGGTCGGCCCGGGCCCGTACCCCCCATCTTCGGACGTTTTCGTTCAAACGCCCGTATCTTGAGCTTCGTGCCTCCAAACGACTCGCCGTCAGCGGCAACGCGATCCTTGGATCGAGACGGTCGTTTCGATATATCGCACTCAATGTTTAGGAATACTTTGAGTTCGGCCGGGTTGGTTCGTACACGAGATCAACCGGGCCCTCGGAGCGGAAACACTCATCTCTTGAGCTACGGACGTCCGATTGACGTGCCGTCTGCTTTGTCGAATTCCTCTAAGTGAGACGGATCATTTGGCATACTCCGCCCGAGGTTTGGACGCGGGTGGAGTGCGGTCGGGTTGGTTTTGCCTTAAAAACCAACCGGGCCCCTGGGACGAAATTGCCAATATCTCTCAGACCGGGCGTCCGATTGACGCGCCGTCTGCGACGTTGAGTTCCTGTTGACGATACGGAACTTTTGGATACATCAACTTCGGACTTCGTGTCAGTTGATGTATCAGCCTCTCGGCTCGTGGAGCGGACCCTCCCGAACGAGCTTGCTGTGTGCAGGAACCCTAGTGCTGGCTGCGACTGCTACTTCGACAGCGACGACCGTGCAGAGATCCTCAGTGGACTGCGGCGACGAATGTGCAGAGATCCTCCGTGGACTCCGACGACGACCGTGCAGAGATCCTCAGTGGACTGCGGCGACGACTGTGCAGAGATCCTCAGCAGACTGCGACGACTACTGCACTCAGCGATCCTACGTGGATCAGTGCTACAGGTCCTGTGTGGGCCCGATCCTGTGTGGGTCCGATCCTGCGTGGGTCAGCGCTCAGCGGTTCTGTGTGAGCCAGTGCCTACAGGTCCTGCGTGGGCCCGATCCTGTGTGGGTCCGATCCTGTGTGGGTCATCTCTCAGCGGTTCTGTGTGAGCCAACTCCTACAGGTCCTGCGTGGGCCCGATCCTGTGTGGGTCACTGCAAGGTTAGTACCTATCGATCCTTCGTGGGTCCGACGACTTAGATGGTTCATTGATCATCTTTATCGTCATCCGAAGAAGTATACCTGTGTGAGCTGAATCTTGTGTTTCTCTCCTTTGTGGATTGTGTTGAGCTATCCTGTGTGGATTTACTGTTTACTCTCCTTTGTGGATTGTGTTGTTCTATCCTGAGTGGGTATACGTTTTTCTTTCCTATGTGGACTGGGTTGTGCTTGGGCTCGGACGTTGGAGCCGAACGGGAATTGAAGACTTAGGTATATGTATGGGCATATACCTAAGCCGTGTCAGATGTTACTTCGTGATTGTATCTTTCCTTTGTGGATTATCCTTTGTGGATTTCGGGAGACCTTCAGGGGTCTCGGGGTCCCTACTGAGTAGTTTATACTCACCCCTGCACGGGCTATGCCCGCACATCGTGGTGTTGGTTGCAGACGACGGACAGCGCTGATCGTGGAGGAGGCGTGCGGAGCAGGACAGTACCTGGAGGTGGACCACTGGGCGGGACGTACTCGGAGCGGTTAGGTGGACCCGAGGAGCAGTGGAGGCTATCTGTACCCACCCTTCAGGTGGGACTTCCGGAGGACGGCTCGACGCTGCAGTTTTCCCTTTTCAGTTGCTCTTTTTCCTTTCAGTTGTACTTTACAGTTGGGCTTGTATTTCCAGCCCCTTTTTACTTTCAGCACAGCTTGTACAGTTTACTTACTGTTTACTTTTCCGCTTGCTTGCTCTGTGGTGCTTGTTACTTTTCAAAGGCAATGCCTTCCCTTTTTGTTGGGATTTACGCCTTGGTGCTAGTCGCCAGCCCCCGGCCTATGGAAGGTGGGCTTGGGGTATTCACGGCACGGGCCCCGAGGACGGGTCGTGAAAAATTGGTATCAGAGGCCGTCGGTTCTACCGCAGACTCTGATCTATCTTCTATGTGAAGCAATAGTGTTTAGCGTATTGAGTGTGGTTATCAGTCCAGGGAGTCCAGTGTTGGTGCGGCGGCCGACGTATCCATACACCACGACCCTGACTTCTGATTTCCGACTTAATGCACGAAAACATTGATTGCATGTGTGTTTCAAGTTTTCTTTGTGATTACTTGTGTCAGCTCACCAGGTATACTGTTCTGACCGTGGCATACTTGTTTCATTTTCAGGATGTCACGACGACAGCAGCCAGCTAGGGTTCCCAGAGTAGGGCGCGACGACAGCTCGCCGAGCGACGAGGCCTCGGTACAGGGCCTGTTGACAGCAAAGGCACCGGCGGTACCTTTACCCGCCGAGCCCCCGATGCTTCCAGCACTGGCAGCTGACGACGCACGATGCCTTGGAGCTCTGCACGAGTTCCAGCGCCAGCGACCACCCAGGTTCCGTGGGGAGTTGGACCCCCAGGCAGCCGAGGACTGGCTGGAGGCGGTCGTCCGAGTTTTCAGGCTAGTGAGGACGCCAGCAGACCTCATGGTGATCCTCGCGGCGAGCCTACTGCACGCAGCAGCCGGACGCTGGTGGAGCCTGATGCTCCAGATACACGATGAGGCCACCCTCATCTGGACGGACTTCGAGAGCCTCTTCCGCTCAGAGTTCGTCTCGGCCACCCTCCGAGCGGTACGCATCCAGGAGCTTCTTCAGCTGCGGCAGGGCAGCTTGACGGTCGCTCAGTACGCGGCGAGGTTCACCGACTTTTCTCGGTACTCGACAGACATGGTAAGGGACCCCTTATTCTGGGCCCGGACCTTCGAGCAGGGTTTGAGACACGAGATTAGGGCATTGCTGATCTCCCTCAGCATCCCGACCCAGGCAGGAGTACTGGAGCGAGCCCTCCTGATCGAGAGATTCCTGGCTGAGTCCACAGCGAGACCTACCGCAGGGCGGCAGACAGCGGAGTCTTCGGCAGCTGGTAGCCGGCGGATGACTCAGGGTTCCAGGCGGACCAGACCTTCCGGCAGGCGACCTCGGGACACTGGCTCAGCAGTGCAGGGCACCCGGCCCGGAGCCAGCCTTCCGAGAGGCAGACAGTGCTACGAGTGCGGCGGGCAGGGCCACATGGCTCGTGACTGCCCGACCCGTCGTACCGAGGGGCAGCAGACGGTGGAGGGGCCACCCAGGCAGAGGCAGAGGGTCGACCGTGGCGGTCCGCCGGGAGGAGGCGGACGAGGCAGAGGAGATGGCCGAGCAGCAGGTGGTGGGCGACGCTTTGAGGCTCTGCCACCACCACCACCAGGAGGCCCGCCCCGACCACAGGGAGCTAGCGGGCAGAGACAGGCTCAGCTCCAGGCAGCGGAGGCCTACGACCACGGCGCGCCAGAGATGATTCGAGGTACGATCTGTGTCTATTCCATCCTTGCTGCAGTTCTGATAGACACAGGAGCGAGTCACTCTTTCATAGCCACTGCCCTTGTTCGGAGCTCGGAGATTCCGACAGAGCCGTTGGCTCGATCCTTACGGCTAGAGACTCCTACGGGAGCAGACTCGACGATTACGCACTGGTTCCGGAAGTGTGATCATACTCTAGGAGGCGAGAGCTTCGGCTGGGATCTTCTTGTGGCAGCGTCGAGGCCTTACGACGTCATCTTGGGCATGGATTGGTTATCTACGGTCCATGCTCAGATTGATTGCATTAGGCGCAAGGTGCGATGCGTGCGCACCGACGGGAGCAGGTTCACCTTCACAGGCGATAAGGGAGACTTAGCAGCACAGGATGGACTCCCACAGAGGAGAGGTCAGCCCATCACTCATCAGTTGGCTAGCCTCATCCTGGGAGCAGTTGACGTGCGGAGTCCCAGTTTTCCTGCAGTGGTGGATCAGTACGCGGACGTCTTTCCCGACGACGTTCCAGGACTACCTCCTCGCAGAGAGGTAGACTTTTATATTGACCTGTACCCCGGGATAGCCCCGATATCCACTCCAGCATATCAGATGGCCCCCGCTGAGCTTCGGGAGCTGCGGGTACAGTTGGAGGACTTGCAGGGCAAGGGGTTCATCCGACCCAGTGTTTCGCCCTGGGCTTCCCCGATTCTGTTCGGCAAGAAGGCGGATGGGAGATTGCGACTGTGTGTCGATTATCGTCGCCTGAACCAGGTGACAGTGAGGAACAAGTATCCGCTACCCAGGATTGATGATCTCTTCGACCAGCTCAAGGGAGCACGGTGGTTCTCGAAGATAGACATCAGGTCAGGCTATCATCAGCTCAGAGTTCGAGACGAGGATGTGCAGAAGACGGCCTTCAGGTGTCGGTATGGCCACTATGAGTTCTTGGTTATGCCTTTCGGCGTGACCAACGCTCCATCAGTGTTCATGAGCCTCATGAACAGGATCTTCCATCCATACCTCGATCGATTTGTCGTGGTCTTCATCGACGACATTTTGGTGTACTCGACGACGGAGGAGGAGCACGCCTACCACCTGCGTATTGTACTAGACACACTCCGAGAGCACCAGCTTTATGGAAAGTTCTCGAAGTTTCAGTTCTGGTTAAGTGAGGTCCACTTATTGGGGCACGTCATTTCTGAGGCGGGAGTTGCAGTGGATCCCACGAAGATCGAGGCGGTGCTAGCTTGGGAGCCACCCAAGAGCGTGACAGAGGTGCGGAGTTTCTTGGGCCTAGCCGGATACTATCGGAGATTTGTGCTGGACTTCTCCAGAGTTGCGGCCCCACTCTCAGCGTTGATGAAGAAGGGGAAACCCTTCGTGTGGTCAGACAGATGTCAGCAGAGCTTCCAGGAGCTGAGGCAGAGGTTGACCAGCGCACCTATCTTGAGGTTGCCTGAGGAGGGAGTTGGATACGTAGTCTACTGCGATGCATCAGGGACCGGACTCGGGTGTGTACTGATGCAGGAGCGGGCCGTGATTTCCTACGGATCACGTCAGTTGAGGCCGCATGAGCAGAACTACGCTACCCGTGACTTGGAATTGGCAGCAGTGGTCTTCGCCCTGAAGACATGGCGACACTATCTGATGGGCGAGCGCTTCACAGTCTTTTCTGACCACCTGAGTCTCAGGTACATCTTCTCTCAGAAGGACCTGAACCTAAGACAGCGGCGATGGCTCGAGTTCCTCCAGGACTATGACTTTGAGATAGTCTATACTCCTGGGAAGGGGAACGTGGTGGCTGATGCCCTCAGCAGGAGGACGGGAATCCAGCTACTTTAGGAGGCGACAGAGTAGCTAGCCGCTTTGCAGATATCCTTCGTGGATAGAGACGGAGTAGCCTTCCTTCAGTCTCTCACAGTCTCTCCTCCGCTTCTTCATCGGGTCAGAGAGGCACAGCATGGGGACGTTGACTGTGAGACACGACGTGCACAGATATCCTCAGGACAGGCACCTGATGGTTTCTCCCTTGGAGCAGAGCACGATGTCCTTTTCAGAGGACGTACCTTAGTACCAGTCTCTTTACGAGAGGAGGTGCTGAGAGAGTATCACACTTCTCCTTTGGCGGTACATCCTGGAGTGGCGAAGATGTACCAGGATCTCAGACGACAGCACTGGTGGCCGGGCATGAAGAAGGCTGTGGCAGAGTTCGTTTCACGGTGCCTCACCTGCCAGCAGGTGAAGGCAGAGCATCAGGTACCAGCAGGTTTGGTACAGCCCTTGGAGGTCCCGGAGTGGAAGTGGGACGGGATATCTATGGACTTCGTGACTGGACTTCCACGCACTTCCAGAGGTCACGATTCCATTTGGGTGATTGTTGACCGACTCACCAAGTTGGCACACTTCTTACCCATCCGAGAGCAGGGCACGGTTGAGAGCTTGGGGCATCTCTACGTTCAGGAGATTGTACGACTTCACGGTGTGCCATCGACTATCCTCTCCGATCGGGACGCTCGTTTTACTTCTCGGCTTTGGAAGGGGTTGCAGGAGGCGTTCGGGACGCAACTACGTCTGAGCACCGCCTTTCACCCTCAGACGGATGGTCAGACGGAGAGGACCATTTAGACTCTCGAGGACATGCTCCGCGCATGTGTCCTCGACTTTGGTCGCAGCTGGGAGGACCACCTACCCTTGGTGGAGTTCTCATACAACAACAGCTACCACTCCACCATCGGGATGGAACCCTACGAGGCGTTGTACGGCAGGCCTTGCAGATCTCCTTTGTACTGGACAGACCCTGGAGAGTCAGCACTTGTGGGACCAGAGATGGTCCGGGCCACGACAGAGAAGGTCCAGGTCATCCAGGAGCGGATGAGGACAGCACAGAGCCGGCATAAGTCATATGCTGACAGGAGGCGGAGGCCACTAGAGTTCGAGGATGGCGACCACGTCTTCTTGCGTGTCTCACCTCGACGTGGTTTGCGGAGATTTGGCCGAGGCGGCAAGTTGTCTCCATGCTTCATCGGGCCTTTCCAGGTCCTCAGCAGGATTGGTGAGGTGGCTTATCGCCTAGCTCTGCCACCTCAGTTGTACCGGGTGCACGACGTCTTCTACGTATCCCAGCTGAGGAGATACGTGCACGACCCGACGCACATCATTGACTATGGGGAGCTAGACGTGGATGATGGAGCGACTTTTGCGGAGGTCCCAGTGGAGATAGAGGATCGACAGGAGCGGGTCCTACGTGGGCGATCGATTCCTCTTGTGCGCATCAGATGGCAGCACGGGAACCTCCAGGAGAGAACTTGGGAGTGGGAGGCTCAGATGCGTGCTCAGTACCCACATTTGTTTCCCTAGTTTTTGATGTATCTTTACGGGGACGTAAAGTCCTGAGGTGAGAGTAATGTAAAGACCCGTAAATTTCAAGGAAATTTTTTTCTTAATTTTCTTTGGAATTTTACAAGAGCGCAGTTTCTGACGGCACATGATTTCGAGGCCCGGTGTGCCCGAAATCATTTTCCGAAGTTTGGCTCGGGTACGTTCAGTGAACGGACGAGCGGGTTTTTCTAACTTTTGAATCGGTGCCCGGAATTGGTGCCCGGAATCTAATTCTGAGGGCACCGATGAAATCGCAGCGCTAGTATTCGATTAGAAACGCCTCTTCCGGAGTTGCCTTTGCTCGGGTGTGGTTTTTAATTTTCGGGCTTAAAGGTAAGAAATAAAATAATTTTGCGACAACTTTATTTTATTTCACTTAAGCCACTTGGAAGCCACTTGAAGCCACTTAAAGGCGGCTTGAACTGAGTTGAACTGGATAGGATGCTATCCAGAAATATCCTACCCCCCTTGGTAGGATATTTGTGAGGTGGGGCCCGCACGAGCCCCACCGTTTCTTTCTGCTAAGAAACGCACCCGTGAAAACCCGTCTTAATGAAAGTCAACCGACGCGTTTTCTAAATTCTTAACAGACCATTTAATTGGGCGGTTTATTTCGTGAATTAAATGGGCTGTTTCTTTTGTGAATTAAATGGGTCATTTCTTTCGTTGAATTAATTCAACGAATTGATGGATCGTTTCTTAACCAGTTTTTCAAATTCGTTGGCGTAATAATAAAATAAGGCCAACGCTTAACCTCTGGTTATTTGCGCTTGAGAAGATTTGAGAGAACCCTCGTAACTTCTTCTCCCTCGCGAAGAACGCGAAGAACGCGATGAACGCGAAGAACGCCGAACCCGGAAATCGACGATGCCTTCGCCCGAGACGTTCTTCCGATCTCCGATCTCCGATCTCCGATCACCGACCATTTGAGGTGAGTGATCTCGGACTTCCGCTCAAGGTTCTTTCTTTGGGTTTAAACACAGATTTAATTATTTTATAATTTAAATCTGTTGTTCTTGGTTCCTTGAGTTTGCCGAATCGACGCCGGTTTCCGCGACGACGCGACGCCTCCCCGCGACGACGCGACGATCGATCTCTTCCGCGACGATCTCTTCCGCGAAGAACGCCCACGCACGATGATCATCAAGGTAGGGATTTCATTATGGGGATTACCCCTTTTAAAATTAATTCCCGTCTTTGTTTCTTTAAAAATTAAAGAACCGGATTCAAGGAAACAATTTTATTTATTTTATCAAAATTAAAATTGTTGGTTCATGTGTTGAACAAATTCTTCCGGTTGTTTATTTCTAACGCGGAGGGTGCAGGCCAAACGAACACGGCCCGACGACCCTCCGCCGTTCTTCGTTTTGTGTGGATTTGACGGTCGACGACGGAACGTGCCGCAACGGACGTTTGACGGTCCCGCAGTGAAGAACGGATCCCGGGAGGAGCAACGACGCAGACAGGAAGGAAAACGGGCCACCGGAGCGACGCCGGCGGCCCGCGGAAGTTGCCGGCGGCGCGGGTCACCGGCGCGGCGACGCCCCGGCGCGCCGCCAGACGAAATCCGCCGCGGCTGAAGCCGCGGCGGCGGCGTCCAACGGACCCGCGCCGCGCGGGTCCGGTTCGTCCAGGCGGGCGCGGCTCAGCGCGTCCGCGGTTCGCCAGCGCGGCCCGCACGCGGGCCGCTGTTCTTCCTCAAGCCGCAGGTCAGCGCCCGCGGCTTCCACCCGCGCCGCTCGGCCGAGCCGGACCAGCCCTGGCCGGGCCGGGCCGGGCCAGCCGGGTCAGACCCGGGTCGGGTCGACCCGGTTCGGGCCGACCCAGGGGGGGGGGGGGTCGGGCCGGTTCGGCCCGGGCCCGTACCCCCCATCTTCGGACGTTTTTGTTCAAACGCCAGTATCTTGAGCTTCGTGCCACCAAACGACTCGCCGTCAGCGGCAACGCGATCCTTGGATCGAGACGGTCGTTTCGATATATCGCACTCAAGGTTTCGGAATACTTTGAGTTCGGCCGGGTTGGTTCGTACACGAGACCAACCGGGCCCTCGGAGCGAAAACACTCATATCTTGAGCTACGGACGTCCGATTGACGTGCCGTCAGCTTTTTCGAATTTCTCTAAGTGAGACGGATCTTTTGGCATACTCCGCCCGAGGTTTGGACGCAGGTGGAGTGCGGTCGGGTTGGTTTTTCCTTAAAAACCAACCGGGCCCCTGGGACGAAATTGCCAATATCTCTCAGACCGGGCGTCCGATTGACGCGCCGTCTGCGACGTTGAGTTTCTGTTGACGATACGGAACTTTTGGATACATCAACTTCAGACTTCATGTCAGTTGATGTATCAGCCTCTCGGATCGTGGAGCGGACCCTCCCGAACGAGCTTGCTGTGTGCGGGAACCCTAGTGCTGGCTGCGACTGCTACTTCGACAGCGACGACCGTGCATAGATCTTCAGTGGACTGCAGCGACGACTATGCAGAGATCCTCCGTGGACTCCGACGACGACCGTGCAGAGATCCTCAGTGGACTGCGGCGACGACTGTGCAGAGATCCTCAGCGGACTGCGACGACTACTGCACTCAGCGATCCTACGTTGATCAGTGCTACAGGTCCTGTGTGGGCCCGATCATGTGTGGGTCCGATCCTGCGTGGGTCAGCGCTCAGCGGTTCTGTGTGAGCCAGCGCCTACAGGTCCTGCATGGGCCCGGTCCTGTGTGGGCCCGATCATGTGTTGGTCCGATCTTGTGTGGGTCATCTCTCAGCGGTTCTGTGTGAGCCAACTCCTACAGGTCCTGCGTGGGCCCGATCCTGTGTGGGTCACTGCAAGGTTAGTACCTATCGATCCTTCATGGGTCCGACGACTTAGATGGTTCATTGATCATCTTTATCGTCATCCGAAGAAGTATACCTGTGTGAGCTGAATCTTGTGTTTCTCTCCTTTGTGGATTGTGTTGAGCTATCCTGTGTGGATTTACTGTTTACTATCCTTTGTGGATTGTGTTGTTCTATCCTGAGTGGGTATACGTTTTGCTTTCCTGTGTGGACTAGGTTGTTCTTGGGCTCGGACGTTGGAGCCGAACGGGAATTGAAGACTTAGGTATATGTATGGGCATATACCTAAGCCGTGTCAGATGTTACTTCGTGATTGTATCTTTCCTTTGTGGATTATCCTTTGTGGATTTCGGGAGACCTTCGGGGGTCTCGGGGTCCCTACTGAGTAGTTTATACTCACCCTTGCACGGGCTATGCCCGCACTTCGTGGTGTTGGTTGCAGACGACGGACAGCGCTGATCGTGGAGGAGGCGTGCGGAGTAGGACAGTACCTGGAGGTGGACCACTGGGCGGGACGTACTCGGAGCGGTTAGGTGGACCCGAGGAGCAGTAGAGGCTATCTGTACCCACCCTTCAGGTGGGACTTCCGGAGGACGGCTCGACGCTGCAGTTTTCCCTTTTCAGTTGCTGTTTTTCCTTTCAGTTATACTTTACAGTTGGGCTTGTATTTCCGGCCCCTTTTTACTTTCAGCACAGCTTGTACAGTTTACTTACTGTTTACTTTTCCGCTTGCTTGCTCTATGGTGCTTGTTACTTTTCAAAGGCAATGCCTTCCCTTTTTGTTGGGATTTACGCCTTGGTGCTAGTCGCCAGCCCCTGGCCTATGGAAGGCGGGCTTGGGGTAGTCATGGCACGGGCCCCGAGGACGGGTCGTGACAATTCATAATATAATTTTACAATTATTTTCGTTGCTAGTAGTATTTAAAGATAGAGGAAAAATTATAGAATATGATAGATAAAATGTGTAACTTATACATTTTAAGTGATATAAATCACACTTTATGACTAATAATATTATCTTTGAATATGATTAGTGGAATTTATGAGGATTTTCCATTCTTGTGATGAAGGAAAAGACCCTAAACTTATGGGGTAATCCATACATAGGAGTAAAAACTAAGAAAATGGAAATATCTTATGCATCAATGTTACCCTTACATAAAAAATATCTTAACATTATAAACCATATCATATTTTATGATTGATATCGATATATATAAAGAAATAATTAATATTATTTGTTTTAAACACACAAAAGACATTATTGCTTAACACAATTTCTTGATTTTGTATGCTATAATAGGTATAAAGATAAGGGATTTATATAGATTCACTGGATATGATATCCCATATCATATGCCTTGACTCAATAAGAAATAAAAAGTGTCAAACCACATTTAAAAACAATGAATACAATTAGTAATAAAACTTCAAAAACATCATTTTTAGCATATTTCATGAATTAAAATTCATAGTAAGGCTTTGATACCAATTTTGAAGATAGAGAATATGATAGGAAATAAGACTTCAAAAACATAATATTCCAAATGATTTCATGATAAAAAATCATGGTAGGGATTTAATACCATTACTAATAATTAAAGGATCTAATAGAACCTTTTAACAACATCAGAATCAATATAGAAACCAAAATCCAATATCAACCATGCTTTATAAAAGAAATTATGAAATCCATGAATGAATAAAATTATTAAAGTTTTTCTTTACACGATAGTAGTACTACAAAAATATTTATCCTTGATTGATGAAGATCATTATAGAGGAATACAAAATACACCACCCTCTAGATGTATCCGAAGGCTATGCTGAATCCCTCATCGTATGAGTGATATCCTCTCATCACCCATGACATACTAGTGAATCATGGAGGAAAATAATGATGAGGTAGAGAGATATGGGATCAAGAGAGTTTTGACCAGAAATGTATGAGAGAGTACACCACTACCACCAGATATTAGGCTTTGTTATAAATCTGATAGGGATGATCCTCAAGGGAACTTTTATTTACTAACGTGTTAACACATTAGTAAATTAAACTATAAAATTTCATGAAACCATTTCATAAACAAATCAAAATCCCATGAATTTTATCTTATAAATTGATTAATTTATTATGGCCTACATATTAGAGATTCATGTGTTAAATCTTTAACACTCTAATACCTTAGATGAATCATAATAGTTCCAAATTAATTGTACCATACAATTATTTAGAAATAAAATTCATTCAGTCATAAAATATGAATGTACTAGATAGACTGTATACAATATCCCTATATCATAAAAGATGATATTCCCAAAACCAATAAATATCACATACCCTTGGTTTATACATTTCAAACTATATGATATATTTCATCATACCATATGATATAGGAAAAAAACATTATATGTGTA
This sequence comes from Viscum album, assembly GCA_963277665.1. NCBI lineage: Eukaryota > Viridiplantae > Streptophyta > Magnoliopsida > Santalales > Viscaceae > Viscum > Viscum album. The sequence goes on along the minus strand of OY728121.1, from coordinate 1,395,627,642 downwards.
AATTCTTTAGTGCTTATATCCTTTAAATGAGACCATATAAGGTGGTATCGGTCGGTTATTATATTTTTATTGGCTATTTTACCATTTTAAATTCTATTTTATTCTTTGTAATTGCATAAATGGGTTATTCTATCCAAAATTAAGTAGATTATGTATCCTCGGATTGAGTTTGTCACAACTCCTAGAGCTAAAAGAAATTAATCTTTTGAAAATTTCTCTAGTTATTTCAATTTATTAGTTTTATTTATTTTTAGTTTAAAAGTTTTTATATGAATATTTTTATAAAAAAGTATTTTGAGGTGAAGTTATTTATATAAACCTAAGACAAACATGGTATGAATCATGTGATATACTTTTTTCTTTACTTTTTATATGTTTTTATGTGTTGTTGTATTTTTATTAATACTACCATCATCATTTTCTTTAGTAATTTTACATTTATGTTTTTTTATTCATGTTGAAAATTATAAAAATTAATCCCTTTTCAACCACTATTGAGTGATTGTTTCTTGTTCCATGGATCCCTCCCCAAATAGTTGGTATTAGAGTTTCTGTATCAAGTTTAAAAATGTATTATTTTATGCTTTTGATTGAGAAGTTTTATGGAGAGAATCAATTTAATTTTAATAGAGTTAATATACATTCAATTCTTTTAAAAAATGGTCTTAACAATACTCTCGGATGACCAAAGAAAAATATCATCACTATCTCTTCCACTAGTAAAACATTAACCTCTTAGAAAGATGTTTACCCTAATGTTTTAAAGAAAGTGTTATCCCTATTACTATATACCCTAGGTGATAAAGTACCACATAAAGTGGTATAGAAAAATATAACAGTGTCAGCTATTTGAATCTTGAACATATTTATATGACTATGTCTCTTCTTGGTTGGTTTAAGAATAAAATGAATCTTTATAATTTTAAAATGGACCATGAAACTCTTCTCCATGTCTATTTAAGTGATTTTATTAAGATGGTGTTATAATTATAAAATCTGTGTGTGGGTAATATCATAAGAGGATCATGACTATTTTTTGTTAAATTCCTTGGATGATGAATTTAATAATATTAAGGATTGAATGATTATGGTAGGTATTCTATTACTTTAGAGGAATTGAAGTTCGTGGCATTTTCTAGGGATCTTAAGATGCTTAACATGAAGATAAAGTGTAGTGGTGTAGATTTTGGGAATGAGTTTCTAAATTTGAAGGGTCAAACAAAGGAAAATATATAATAGCATAATAATTGTAATTGGTTTAGAAATTTTAGGTGTTATGAGTGTGGTAAAAATGGACACATTAAAATACACTCCCCTGAGAATAATCCTACAGATGATATGGCCCTGAAAAATGTGGTATACCATCATTTTTATAGTGCCAATTTTCTATGAGAATCCCTTAGAGTAGAGTTAGGTGTTGGTATATATTATATTTCTTCAATGATCCTAGGAATATCACTGGGTAAAAAATACTCGCAAATTAAACCTATCCACAATATAAATTAAACCAAATTGAAATAAAGGGTTTTCTCTTTTGGTTTGTCTTATAATGTGGATTGAATAGACCCTTACGATTTATGGTTTGGATAAGGTTAAAAAAAATATTCCAATTTAAAAAACACAATTTTATAGTTTTATATTGGCCCAACCAAAGAATCCATTTCCTAACCCTAACCTAATCACTTATTCTTTTATAATCATCATTAATGGAAGAAATATTAATTTTAATATCAGGTCAAGGATGATATTATGTCACCATGTTGATGATTATGTAAAAATTATGTAGAAATTATCATTCAATAATTATAAAATATCTTGGATACATATCACCTATTTTAGCATAAAAAATAGGCTAATATTCAATCAAAACAGAACCAAACCATAAATTAATGATTAATAAATTTTCTAATTGATACCAAACCACTATTAAATGGTTGGGTTTTTATTTATAAAAACCAATCTAAAAATTATTGTTTAGTTTTTATTTGAAACCAAACCAATCCAATCCATGACCACCATTAAATTTTATAAAATCTTCATGTGAATTACAAGAGCCACCGGTTGGATGGAAGGGGGTGAGTAATGATGGTTTCTAGGTTTGTTTAGGTCATAGTGGAAGGCTCTCTCCTATGACCATGATGTTTCCTCTTAATATGTTTTTCTACTACCTTAATGATTGTATTTCAGATTATATTTATCGATTTTATTCTATTTTCTTATATAATAAGAAATTTTATACTACTTCTGGATTGTTTTAATCATAGGTCACTTTGAAGTGTTTGGTGGATATGGTTCCACTATTGGTTAGAGAATCACACAAGAGCCACTAATTTAGTGGGATACACTTATAATGTTTTAGTAATATTTGTTTAATGTTTTTGGAAACACCCAAAGGTTGTACAAAAAATTTAATGAAATGAATGAAACAATGAGTCTCTTTATAATTTAACTTTTTTTAAGTATATAGTTACAAACTAGCCATTAAACATAATTTTTCTACTTCTATGATTTGATTTTCGAAAAAATGGACATCTATAGTTTTGATCATCAAGTTATTTGAAGTCTGATATAACCAACTTGTTTTTTAAGTGAATAGTAACACAACATTATGAATAGTAATATTAATATTAATATGATACTTATGAATAGAAAGTATTATTACTTTTTTTGTCTTAAGGTTATAAGATAAGGATATCATGATTAATTTTTCAAGGTGATATAAAATCAGTTATAGTTTTAAAATTTTTATTTTTGGAATAAAATATGATATTATTTAAAAATTAAATTAATCATATTTAGAAAATTATTTTGAAAAAATGGAGTTCATTTTTTAATTCTATGCGTTGAAAAATGGTAAGGGTGTTTTTTTGGGATTTTTTCTGAAATACCTGATTTTTTAGTGAATAGTTAAATTCAATAATTTACGAAAAATGCTAAATACATGAATTTATACACCATGCTTAAGTCATGGATGATGTAAATGGACATTGTTTTGAACTAAATTGCACTTATTACTATTTGGGGTCACATTAATCAAGACTATTCATAGTTTTTTGCAAAAATATTAAATAAATGATTAAAATAATGTAAAACCCCTCCTCTCCTCCAATATAAATACCACTGTCACCCCCTCTTCATATCAAACCACTCAACCCTTGATCCTTGTTTAATTTCTACCAAATAATCTTCCCAAGTATCTTACCCATGTACAAGACCTTTTGGTTTCACTGGAAGGCCAAAACCAAAGTATTTAAGGAGGATCTCAAGGAGAAGAGATCAAGAGGTAAAAATACTCTTTTATTTTCATGTGATTTCTTTTCAATTATTTTATTTTATTATACTCTATTCTCCTCCACTTATACAAGAGTAATTAAATCTAAATAATCTTATATATTCTGGATTCTATCATGTTTATGGAAAAATTCATCAATTTACTTCTTCTCCTCCACCCTCTTCTTCTAAAAATAGGATCACCGTCCGTGATATTCTGATTTAAGAAAATCGTGGACGATGTGCTTTCAATTTGCTTTACTTCCTCCAAATATGTTTCTAAAACCATTTTAATTATTGAATCATATTTTAAATTTTATTATATAATATCTATTATGTTTTTGAATTAACTTATATTCATAATATTAATGGTATATGATTAAACAAGTTTGTGATTATCAAATAACATCCAAAAATGATCTAAACGGATATCACTCAAGATTTATCTAATGACTCATCCTCATAAAATATAACCAAAATAATTTATGGAATAATTTTATATTCTTGAAACATATGAATACCATTTAATTCCACTTCTGGAATTCCATTTCCATACGACAAGAAAATCAAATACAAACAGGCCCTGGACATCCCGTAAAAAACACACCTGAAACAATGGAAAGAAAAAAATACTAATAATTAAAGGGAAAAATGATGTTATTAAATGATCCTATAAGGTGTTATAAACCTTAATATGTTTATTTAAGGTATTAATAACACTATTCTAACCATTTTAAAAGAGTTTTAAATATGTTTTATGTAAGATGAACCCGAGGTAAGGGAATTCTTAGCCTAATTTCCATTCTTTGGATTAGCCTTCTTCTTCATTATTTATGTGGTATTTAAAATTTTTTTTGAGATAAATATTGTTTATATAATATTTAATTATGTTTATTTATAGTTTATATACAATTTTCACACACACTATTAAGTATCACTTCAATTTTATGATATTTGTAATGGGTTTTTCTTTTTAAAATCCTCTTTTAAAATTTTGTTTTACAAAATTAAAAGAAATGTTTTTATGCAATTATTCATGTTGTATGATTATGTTATGGTTCCTGCTAATTGTTTATGATGAAGTGTGTGACCTATATCTCCCTAAAATTCATTGGGTTTGTGTAATTCTGAGATCGGCCGTATGGTTACTCCAAGGGTAACTGCGATGGTTACACAATAAGGTAGCTACGAGGGTTACATTGTATGGTAGCCATGTGAGTTACAAATTACAAGGAAGCCAAGAGGGTTACAAGATCATGTAAGTAATTTCCCAATACAAATTTATGGTTCTATTTATGTTCTTTTTGTTTTTTGAATATCTCATTGAAATATCTAGTTTCATTATGTAAGTATATATGGGTGATAAAAATGTATTTTTGAAAATGATTTCATACGTTTACAAGTATTCAGGGACTAATTTTTACATTCCTTCTTTTTATACCCCTTAATAATATTTTTATGATAATCCCATGTTTTTAAATTATTTTCACAGGTTATAAGGATGTGTAAGACAAAGAAGGAAGTCAAGTTAAATGTTTTGAAGATTTTTCAAAGAAAAAAATGTTTTATTTGAAATTTTTTATATTTTAGAAGAAATTGATACTATTTTTGTGGTATCTATTCTGTATAAATGTGGAATTTTATGTATATATTATATCCCAATTATATGAATATATAAACTTTAAAGGGTCCTCAACGTTAATGGAAGTGAGTTCTTGAGTAAAATTCAAGATTATGTAATGTAATAGGGCCAAGTCCTTATAATTGGTATCATAAGATGATTTAGATAACTTTAGGGGTTTGGATGATGTTAAAATAATAACATAAATGATTTTTTCTATATTGTTAATTTGAAATGTTATAGTATTTAAATATTACCATTTTTATTTGACTAAGATATTTTTTTTCAGAATGGTTTTCCATAGAAGAAAGAGGGAAGCTGAAGTGGAAAGGCACCAATAGAATGATATCCTTCTGAATATACAACCTACAATGGTTGGGATTGGAACTGATAAGTTTGTGATGGTAATATATCAGCTAACATAGGAAATAAATAGTGGTAGAATCCATTATAGATAAAAACCAGAGCTTACACTAAGGAACATGACGATAGTGGAACATTTTATGAGGATAAAACCTCTTGCTTTCAGTGGATCTTCTGACCTAGTAGTGCCTGAAGGATGGATTAAAGACCTTGAAAAGATATTTGACATTATGGTATGTTTAGATAATCAAAAGTTAAGTCTTTACTTTTATCATTTTAAGGCGAATCTAATCATTGGTGTTCAATGGTTATGAATATTGAGAATAGAGAGGAGGTTAAATAATTAGAGTGGGACAAATTTAAAAGAATTTTCCTTGAAAAATATTTTCCAAAGTTAGTTAAACTTAGCATAGAGAATAAATTACATGAATTGAAGAAGGAGGAATATTCAGTGGCCATTTATGAGGAGACCTTTACCCTATTGGCATGGTATGCGCCAAATATTATTCTCGATCTTGATAGAAAAAATAAACCATTTTTACCCAGGATTAAAGCCAAGATATTAAAGGGAATTTGATTCCCATGAGTTTAAAAGTTATGAGAAACTTTTCTGATGTTCTTAGAGGGTAGAAATGGAGTTTGATGATGATCACATGTACTTTGAAAACAAGGAGAATAAGAGGTCCATATTGAAAGCAATGGGTAAGAATCAATCAAAGAAATCTGATGGTAAGAATGTACAGTTTCCAGTTTGTGAAAAGTGTGGAAAAAAGAACCATGGGGAATGCCTTACCAAAACAAAGAAGTTCTTTAAATGTGGTAAGTTTGGATATATGGCCCAATATTTTAAGGAAAATGATCCTAATACTAATCCAGATAAGAAAATTGTAAAGTGTTTTAAATTCGGTAAGATGGTTCATTAGCAATGATCAATCCGGGATCAATACGACGATAAACGCCAGTCTCCACGAATCGAATCACAGAAAAAGACAAAGAAGATGGTTTTTCCCGGAACCACAAACAAGGATCGTTACAGGTTGATTATAATTAATCTAATTAATTATAAAGAAATACCTTTTGGGTGTTCTTTCTTCGTTGATGTTCTCAATCACTTTGTTGATGTGATCCGTCGTTGCGTCGCAGAAGCCAAGTGTAGACTCCCTCTAGCGGTGATCCACACGTGTACCTCGTATCTCTGGACGTCGCCAAAAGATTCTCCGGGTGCTAGCGTGGAGAAGCCTTTGCTTGTGTTGTCCGCCTTAGATTGTCTTGATCCGATAGAAGAGGATCTCTCTCGGTCATGAGAGCGTTCTTGGAGGAAGAGGTTCTTTTGGCCTTGAATGAATTCTCCAGAGATGTTATGCACAACGATTCTCTTATGTCAGAAAAGAGTTGGGGTTGTGAGGATATTTATAATCGGGTGTGTGGGGTTATAGAGTTATGACAATAAATAAACGCGTTACGCGTTTTATTTATTTCATTGACTCTTTATTTAAAACCCCATGTCGAATAAATAATTCCTTGACATGCGCCCACGCTGATTATAATAAATATCATTTAAAACAATATTATATCCTCAAAATCCCAACTAAAAAAAACTACACGGCGTGTATTAATAAATACACGGCGTGTACATGTTTTTCATTGAAAACTACACGGCGTGTACATTAAATGTACACGGCGTGTATATCTTGTTTTCATTTATTCATTTCCTTTCCAAAATAAAACTACACGACATGTAATAATAATACACGACGTGTACTTGTTTTATTTTCTTTTTCCTCCATCATTTAAAACAACTTAGGTTTCCTTGAATAATTATTAAAACACGTACGAGAATAATCTTTATTCAACTTGAGATACTTGGATACACTTAGTGTGTGACCCTCTAGGCCTCTTTCTCGTTGGCATTAGGAGGGCTTGCCTAAAGTCCAAGATTACTGTCTAGCAACGGGTCAAGGCACCCAAGAGAAAGACGTTGACGCCGCATTGACGTATCACCTCATACGAACGCTTACTGTGTAATTTAATCCCTTTGTCTCAATATCTCATCAAGCAGGTTTCATGGCAGTGTCATAAACCTATATGCTTGATATGTCGTTCTTTGACTACCTGAAATAAACTCATCATTTACACCATGGCCATGGAATTTAATGCGACATTTCTATTTCAATCAAAGGGCCGAGATATCAACTTCCATAAATGGAAGGGACAAATCCTTCCTTGACTTATCCATTAACAACATGTCACTCGTGATGCACCCAACGTAACCTACTTCCCGCCAACTGTCTGCGTGACGGTTTTCGTCAGTAAATCTAAGTGCGTGAGTCATGACATGAGTTAATGATAATCTTCCAGTATAAGGACCATTACACACGCTCGTAGATAGAAATATCCGATGACACCAAGACATGCAGAATTACTACTGGCGGGTCTGTTCTCATAATCTCCCATCTTGGAGATTACCAAGTGCGAACTCCATGAGAGAGAGTCTCGTCTTCTTATGATTACTCGCACATGACGGTCTGTATACTATGTGTCCTATCATAGTATTTCATCCAACCACAGAACTTTATTTAAGAATATTGTTATAGCATTTCAATGTTCTCATCATAGAGGGGATCTGCTATGACCTTATTAATGCAACAAATATTTCAGGACATTATTATATTATAGTCATGCAGAACAATGAACAATATATAATAAGTGAACATTTATGTAATAAAAGTACAAAACAGTTGGTTCTGAGGACACCAACCCTTAGAAACTCCCACTTGGACTAGAGCCAACTGCCTACGACTTTTAGTCCGCTAGACCTCACATGATGATCATGTTTCTGCTGAGTCAAGGCTTTAGTCGATGGGTCTGCCACGTTGTCTTCTGTGGAAATACTGCTCACTGCAACTTCACATCTCTGAGAAAAATCCCTCAAGAGATGATACTTCCGAAGTATGTGCTTTGTCCGCTGATGTGACCTTGGCTCTTTTGCAAGTGCCACCGCTGCAGTATTATCACAATAGAGTGTGATAGGATCTTTACTGCTCGGTACAACATCCAGCTCTTGGACGAAGCTTCGCATCCATACTGCTTCTTTAGCTGCCTCAGAAGATGCGATATACTCGGAATCCGCTGTAGAATCTGCCACCACACTTTGTTTTGAGCTCTTCCAGCTCACTGCACCTCCATTCAAACTGAAGATGTATCCAGTCTGTGACTTCATGTCATCTTGATCAGTCTGGAAACTAGCATCTACATGTACTCTGATGACTAGTTCCTCATCTCCTCCATAAACCAAGAACATATCCTTAGTGCGCCTCAGATACTTAAGGATTGTCTTGACTGCCATCCAATGGCGGTCTCCTGGATCAGATTGATATCTGCCTACCGCACTTAATGCATAAGCAACATATAGCCTCGTACATAGCATAGCATACATGACTGACCCAATCGCGGATGCGTAAGGTATCCTTGCCATTCTCTTTCTTTCCTCATGTGTCTGAGGACACATTTTCTTGGAAAGATGAATGCCATGTGACACTGGCAACAATCCCCTCTTGGACTGTTCCATACTGAATCTCTTCAGTATCTTGTCAATGTATGTACTTTGACTTAGGCCCAACATTTTCTTGAATCTATCACAATGGATCTTGATCCCAAGAATATATGCCGCCTCGCCCAAGTCTTTCATGGAGAAGCATTTATTCAACCATTCCTTAAATGACTGTAAGACAGGTACTTCGTTTCCAATTAGCAATATGTCATCGACATATTCTATTAAGAAAACGAATGCACTTCCACTAAACCTTTTGTAGACACAAGGCTCACATTCGTTCTTAACAAAGCCAAATTCTGTAACAGCTTCATCAAAACGAATGTTCCATGACCTTGATGCTTGCTTTAATCCATAAATGGATTTTTGCAACTTGCATACCTTGTTGGCATCCTTTGAAGTCACAAACCCTTCAGGTTGTGTCATGTAGACATCTTCCTAGAGGTTCCTGTTAAGGAAAGCTGTTTTGACATCCATTTGCCAAATTTCATAGTCATGGTAAGTAGCAATGGCCAATAGGATTCTGATAGACTTAAGCATTGCAACCAGTGAAAAGGTTTCATCATAGTCAATTCCTTGACGCTGTCTAAAACCTTTTGCAACCAGTCGTGCCTTGTAGGTGCTGACTTGCCCCTCCATGTCCAGTTTCTTCTTGAATACCCATTTATTACCAATAGTCTTTACATCAACTGGAGGATCTACCAAAATCCAGACTTGGTTTTGGTACATGGAATCCATTTCAGAATTCATGGCTTCTTGCCACTTGGCAACGTCTGTGCCTTCAACTGCTTCCTTGTAGGTAAGAGGATCATCATTGTCAACCAATAATGAGTCACCATCCTCAGTGACAAGAAAACCATATCGTTCTGGTTCTCTCACCTCTCTCGTGCTCCTACGCAGTTCTTGTGTCTCTGGAACAGATTGTTCTTCCACGGGGCTTTGTGGAATCTGTTCTTGTACCAACTCATGTGTATCTTGAGCCTCGACTTCATCGAAGTCTATCTCGCTCCCACTATCTGTTCTGGAGATGTGCTCCCTCTCAAGGAATATGGCGTGTCTTGCCACTATAACCTTTTTGTCTGAGGGGTTGTATAGGTAATATCCCCTTGTTTCCTTGGGATATCCTATAAATATACACTTTGTGCCTTGGGGTGCAAGTTTGTTACCTGAAGAGGCCTTAACAAATGCTTCGCTACCCCACACGTGTAAATTTGATAACATGGCTTTGCATCCACTCCATAACTCGTATGGAATACCATTTATCGATTTAGTTGGTACTTGGTTTAGTATGTGTGCTGCTGTTTGTAATGCATATCCCCAAAAGGATAATGGAAGACTCGCATGACTCATCATTGATCTCACCATGTCCAACAGGGTGCGGTTCCTCCTTTCACTTACACCATTCCACTGCGGTGTGTAAGGAGGAGTGAGTTGAGATAGAATCCCAAACTCCCGTAAGAAATTAATGAAGTCTTGATTAAGATATTCTCCTCCTCTGTCTGAGCGGAGTTTCTTAATATTCTTACCAAGCTGGTTCTCAAATTCATTCTTGTATTCTTTGAACCGATCAAAATAATCTGACTTATACCTCATTAAATAGATATATCCATATCTACTAAAATCATTAGTAAAAGTTATGAAGTACGAGAACCCACCCCTTGATTCAACTGGAAATGGTCCACACACATCTGTGTGAACTAATTCTAGAAGCTCTTTAGCTCTTTCACCTTTCCCACTAAATGGGGATTTGGTCATTTTGCCTTGTAGACACGCATGACATACACCAAGTGATTTTAGTTCGAAAGAATCTAAATACCCATCTTGATGTAATTTTGTCAAACGTTTCTCATTGACATGACCTAGCCGGTGATGCCAAAGTTGGGTGTGGTATGAGTCATGTAAATTAACTTTGTTATCAATTGCCATTACTTGGTTTGTGTAGTCTAACACATAAAGGCCATTATATAAATGTGCCCTACCAAAACAAATGCTATCTTTATAAAAGTAGCAACATTCATTTCCAAACTTGAATATGAATCCATCCGTATCTAATCTGGATACTGAAATAATGTTTTTGTTTACATAGGGTACATAATAACATCCTTTCAAAACCAAGACCATCCCGGTAAGCAATGTGAGGTGGTAGTCCCCGACAGCTACAGCAGCAAGTCTGGCTCCATTGGCTGCTCATAGATCTATCTCCCCTCGATCAATCTTCCTGAATCTACTTGGTTCATGTATTTGGATACAGATGTGAGCACCACAAGTAGTATCTAATACCCAATTAGTAGAAACAGATAGATTGAATTCGATAACAAACGCACCTGAATCTTCCCCTTTCTTCCTTGGCTGGGTGCAGTTTTTCTTCCAGTGACCCTTCTTGCCACATGCGAAACAAACAGCATCCTGTTCCTTTGCCTCCCCTTTGATCTTCCTTTTCTTGGAAGGCCTTGAAGAAGCTTTGGGCTTAAATCTCTTCGCCTTCCCTTTCCTTTTATTCACCATAAGGACAGAAGGCTTTTCACGCTTCATGTCATTGTCCACTTGGCAAATAAGGATAAGAAGATCAGATAGAGACTTCTCAATATTGTTCATGTTGAAATTAACAACAAATTTTGAGAAGCTCTGGGGGAGTGATGCGAGAATGAGATCGGTACCCAGTTCTTCAGGGAGTTTAAACCCTAGAACCTCCAAGCGCTCAATGTATCCAATGAGCTTGACTACATGAGGCCCAGCTGGGGCACCCTCTCCAAGATTTCTCTGAAACAGAGCCTTGGAGATCTCAAACCTTTCCTGTCTTGCTCTCTCCTGGTATAAACCACGGAGGTGCTCGAGCATGCTGTAGGCATCCATGTCTTCATGAGACTTCATGAGCTCACTAGACATAGATGACAGCATCAAACATTGAACGTCGAGAGCATCGTTCAAATGTTGATCATAGACTAGGAAATCTTCATCACTTTCCCCTGGGGAAGGAGAATCAGGAAGTGAGGACTCCGGCACATAAAACTTCCGTTCATGGCGTAGGATAACCCGAAGGCGCCTAAACCATTCCTGAAAGTTACTGCCGGTGAGGATGTTGTCTTTATCCATAATTGATCGCAGAGAAAATGTGGTTGATGTGTTTGTCATTTTGATTCTACAATTTAAAAGATCAGATTCATCAGTACTTTCTTGATTACATTTTATGAGAAATAATAAATTTTATTAAGTCTCACACTATTTTATCAATTCCCAATGGCCCTCACCATTGAACTCTGAATGTCCAGTTGCTTTGACATTCTAATGGAAAGGATCCATATTTCCCTTCGCATAACCCCAACAAGGGTTGGTCAAGCTATTTAAAGGTATTTAGGTAGGCGGGTCTTTGCCAACTGTGAGCTTACAGTTCCTTGATCTGTTGAGTGGACTCCCCAATCCTGAAATCCTGACTTGGATTTCCTCAACTCTTGCCTCCAATATTACATCAAGTCTAGCAAGGGCTACTTCTCTTGATTTAATATGGTTAAGTCAACCCGAAACCTTTCATAAGGGCTTCCTTTATAAAAGTAAGTGTCCCAACAAGGGTTGTTCAAACACATAGTTTTATTGAGTCTTGCCCTTAATCAAGTAACGGAAGGCTTGGTCTGACTTAATATGGTATTTGAAGGATTTTATTCTTTATGCGTATCTTTGCATTATCACATGCTTGTTAATATTAAGTGATTCTTGCTTAAGTGATTAACCATGTTCCGATAATGTATACACATAGACCGTTTTTTATTTTATTCCATCTTTGCATGCTTGTTCATTTTATTAATTATGTGATCGCGACAACACATGCATAATATATAAACCATGCAATCAGACAGAAATAAAATAAGATGGCATGATCATGAGCTTCTATTTGGTTAGCTTATCTAGCGGTTTTGATAAGCTTACCCTGACCTAGGGAAAACACCTTGAACCTAATGGTTCGTGTTTTGCAGCTCCCACCTATCCACCTTTGTATCTTCTTGTGTCGGTTTCGCCTCGGCTTCGGGATTTGAACCGTCTCCTCTGGCTTGGGAGATCCTCCATTACATGGGTTTACATTAAAGAAACCATGGGCACGCAGGCCCTACATTTTATTGGAAGAAGGCTCGCATGCCAACAAATTTAAATTAAATAAATTTAAATGAAACCATACACATACAAAGGGTCTTTGGTCTAGCTCATGATCATCCATAGTATGCAACAACATTTACGCATATTTAGAATTCAAATTCTTTTAATCGTTCTTTTATTTAAGATAAGACGCACTCGAATTCAATTAATTATGATCTTATAATTAATCAATTCAATATCTTAAATTCCTTTTTGAATTTCCTTGAGATTCTTATCATCCATATTCCTTGTACGGGTCTTTGTACATTGGAGGAAACCTGGTGAAATTCCATTTCTGGAAAGTACACGGCGTGTAGTTTATAATTACACGGCGTGTATTTTTCTTTTCACCCTTTCTCCAAAGTACACGCTGGGGCTTTGGCGTGTTTTTCTATACTTTGGAAATTTTAGAGTACATGGCATGTAGATGAATCATACACGGCGTGTACTTCCTTGATACGCGGTAACCGGCCTGGCGATCCCGTATACGCGGTATGCGACTTATCTTTGTACATGGTTTCACCTGGGTCGGAACTGACTACACGACGTGTTGTTCCAACATACACGTCGTGTATTCCGGTTTCCACGCGCCGTTCTATTCTGGTCAACACGGTGTGATTAAAACTTAGGCATAATCAATTCACACGGCGTGGTTTGGCGGACCAGTGCCGGTTCGTTGAACCTAAGTACACGGCGTGTAGTTTTAATTACACGCCGTGTAATCCCGTGTTGTACAGACAGAAAGAGCGGCTCCTGCGGATGAGTTCCTCGTTTTTATTTTAATCAAAATTAAAATTAAAAGGTCATTTCTGTGATATGAATCGAGAAACGAAGGAGGAAGAATAGATCTCGTTAATTCAGATTTATAGAACGATTTATTTCGAATTGAATCAAATATGAATGCGTAAATTATCAACGAAAATTAAATAACTATAATCAACGTTGTAACCTCCCTCTGACACCATTTGAAGGTTCCGGGCACAGCGGAAGCGCGTGGGTGGATGTGCCCACTTGGCTTTTTTTCATTAGCAATGATCAATCCGGGATCAATACGACGATAAACGCCAGTCTCCACGGATCGAATCACAGAAAAAGACAAAGAAGATGGTTTTTCCCGGAACCACAAACAAGGATCGTTACAGGTTGATTATAATTAATTTAATTAATTATAAAGAAATACCTTTTGGGTGTTCTTTCTTCGTTGATGTTCTCAATCACGTTGTCGATGTGATCCGTCGTTGCGTCGCAGAAGCCAAGTGTAGACTCCCTCTAGCAGTAATCCACACGTGTACCTCGTATCTCTGGACGTCGCCAAAAGATTCTCCGGGTGCTAGCGTGGAGAAGCCTTTGCTTGCGTTGTCCGCCTTAGATTGTCTTGATCCGATGGAAGAGGATCTCTCTCGATCTTGAGAGCTTTCTTGGAGGAAGAGGTTCTTTCGGCCTTGAAATAATTCTCCAGAGATATTGTGCACAACGATTCTCTTGTGTCAGAAAAGAGTTGGGGTTGTGAGGATATTTATAATCGGGTGTGTGGGGTTATAGAGTTATGACAATAAATAAACGCGTTACGCGTTTTATTTATTTCATTGACTCTTTATTTAAAACCCCATGTCGAATAAATAATTCCTTGACATGCGCCCACGCTGATTATAATAAATATCATTTAAAACAATATTATATCCTCAAAATCCCAACTAAAAAAACTACACGGCGTGTATTAATAAATACACGGCGTGTACATGTTTTTCATTGAAAACTACATGGCGTGTACATTAAATGTACATGGCGTGTATATCTTGTTTTCATTTATTCATTTCCTTTACAAAATAAAACTACACGACATGTAATAATAATACACGACGTGTACTTGTTTTATTTTCTTTTTCCTCCATCATTTAAAACAACTTAGGCTTCCTTGAAGAATTATTAAACCACGTACGAGAATAATCTTTATTCAACTTGAGATACTTGGATACACTTAGTGTGTGACCCTCTAGGCCTCTTTCTCGTTGGCATTAGGCGGGCTTGCCTAAAGTCCAAGATTACTGTCTAGCAACGGGTCAAGGCACCTAAGAGAAAGAAGTTGACGCCGCATTGACGTATCACCTCATACGAACGCTTACTGTGTAATTTAATCCCTTTGTCTCAATATCTCATCAAGCAGGTTTCATGGCAGTGTCATAAACCTATATGCTTGATATGTCGTTCTTTGACTACCTGAAATAAACTCATCGTTTACACCATGGCCATGGAATTTAATGCGACAGTTCTATTTCAATCAAAGGGCCGAGATATCAACTTCCATAAATGGAAGGGACAAATCCTTCCTTGACTTATCCATTAACAACATGTCACTCGTGATGCACCCAACGTACCCTACTTCCCGCCAACTGTCTGCGTGACGGTTTTCGTCAGTAAATCTAAGTGCGCGAGTCATGACATGAGTTAATGATAATCTTCCAGTCTAAGGACCATTACACACGCTCGTAGATAGCAATATCCGATGACACCAAGACATGCGGAATTACTACTGGCGGGTCTGTTCTCATAATCTCCCATCTTGGAGATTACCAAGTGCGAACTCCATGAGAGAGAGTCTCGTCTTCTTATGAGTACTCGCACATGACGATCTGTATACTATGTGTCCTATCATAATATGTCATCCAACCGCAGAACTTTATTTAAGAATATTTTTATAGCATTTCAAGGTTCTAATCATAGCGGGGATCTGCTATGACCTTATTAATGCAACAAATATTTCAGGACATTATTATATTATAGTCATGCAGAACAATGAACAATATATAATAAGTGAACATTTATGTAATCAAAGTACAAAACAGTTGGTTCTGAGGACACCAACCCTTACAGAAATTAAGCCATCCAATGAAGCTTTATGAGATACCTTGTTTGTTTACTCAGATTTTTCTAATGTTTTGTTTGACACGGGGTCTAAACATTTCTTTTTTTTTGAGAAATTTTCGGGTAAATTGGAAATATCACCTCAAAAAATGATACCAGAACTTATTTTTAAAACACCGGGGAGAAATATTATATCAAAGAGGAATTATAAGAATCTTTATTTTGTGGTATGTATAAGGAATTAACCTGAAAACCTTGTTTTTTCCCTTAGTAGTGTTTTATTTCCTTATGGGTATGGATTGAATTTATATTTATCATGATAAGATTGATTGTAGTGCTAAAAAAGTTGTTTTTTCAGAAAGTGTTTTAGTTTTTATAAAATAATGAACCCATACAATTGATAAAATATCAGGAAGCTAAGAAACCATTGAAAGATAGAAATGAAAGTTATCTTGCTCATATTTTTTAAAACAAGGTAACTGTTCAGATTAATGATGTTCCAGTGGTAAATGAATATCTAGTTGTTTTTATTGATGAGTTACCTGATGTTATAACTTTATGGGTAGTTGAATTCATAATTAACTTAGTTTCTAATGCTAAGAGAATTTCAAAACTGCATTTCGAATGGATCAAATGTAACTTATTTAATGGGGAAATTAGTTGAAGGTGTTACTTGATAAAGGATTTATTCATCCTAGCACTTCACCATGGGGTGCTCCTGTTTTGTTCATTAATAAGAAAGATGGTTCCATGGGAATTTTCACTGATTATAGAGTCTTGAATGACATCACTATTAAAAAAAGTATCATTTTCTTCACATCGTTACTTGTTTGATCATATCTAGGGAGCATAGTAATTTTCGAAGGTTGACCTGAGGTCAGGGTACCATCAGTTGAAAGTAAAGGAAGAAGACATCTTTAATACTATGTTTCATACTAGACACGGGCATTATGAATTTTTTGTTTTTCCGTTTGGGTTAACTAATGCACCTGTTGTATTCGTGGATATTATGAATCAAATATTTCATGAGTTATTGGATAAGTTTGTAGTTTTGTTTATTGATTACATTATGTTATTTTCTAAAATTAAAGGGGAGAATGAAGAACATCTAAGGGTTGTTTTAAAAACCTTAAAGTTAAATAAACTCGATGGAAAATTCAAGAAGTGTGATTTTTGGTTACAACACATTTCTTTTCTTGGGAACATTGTAAATAAGTATGGAATAATAGTTCATCCTCAAAAAACAAAAGACTTTGATGAATGGAAAATACCTACAAATGTTACAGAAATTCATATTTTTCTTGGATTATCAGGTTTTTATCGATGGTTTTTTTAAAACATTTCACGGTTATCTATCCCGCGAACTAAGTTAAAATGAAAAGGGGTTAAATTTATTTGGATAGAATAATGTGATTTTTTTTCAAGAGCTAAAGAAGATATTGGTCAATGCTCTAGTTTTGGATTTTCCTTCCAGAAATATTGATTTTGTCATCTACAATGATGTTTCATTGGAGGGACTTGGTTGTGTTCTAATTCCGGATGATTAGGTAATTATTTATGCTTCAAGACAACTAGAATCTCATGATTTAAATTATCCCGCAGATGATTTGGAACTAGTAGTAGTGTTTTTTTTTCTTGGAAAATTTGGAGGCATCATTTATACAGATCCAAATGTCAAATATATACTAACCATAAAATTTTGAAGAATATATTCACTCCGAAGTAATTAATCATGAGGAAGAGAAGATGGCTTGAACTAATAATGTATTATGATTGCATGATCAATTAACATCCTAGAAAAGAAAACAAAGCTACAGATGCCTTGAGTCGAAAACATCATGCATCCTTAACCATGTTAGATTTGTAACATGATCCCTTGATTAATGATTTGACAAGTTTTGTATTATAAGTGGTTGGTATAGGAGATACCTCTGTTTTGTTTCACGTTTATTATAGTCATCGCTATCAGATAGAATTAACAAATCATGGAAGGAAGTATTTAAGCTACATAAAAAGGTAGAATTGGCTTAAATGGGAAAGTTACTAGAATTTAACCCTGATAAATATTGTGTTTTATGATTTGGAAAAATATTGTGTGTTCCTTGTGATTCATAGCTGAATAAATAATTGTTGTGCGAAGCTCATTATTCATTATTTTTAGTTCATCCAGGCAGCACAAAGATGTACAAAGACCTTTAGAAGTATTATTGGTGGGATGCAATGAAAAGATATATTACATAATTTACTATGAAATGTTTGACATGTCAACAGGTTAAAGAAGAGAAACATGTATTGAATGGGATGATTCAACCTTTACTAGTGCCAGAGTGTAAATGAGAAAATATATCCACGAACATCATTGTGATACTAACAAAGAATTCCCTAGGTAATAGTAAAATCTGGGTTATTGTTGACTGACTAACTAATTCTACATAT
The DNA here is from genome assembly GCA_963277665.1 of Viscum album. Lineage (NCBI taxonomy): Eukaryota > Viridiplantae > Streptophyta > Magnoliopsida > Santalales > Viscaceae > Viscum > Viscum album. Next base: position 1,395,609,415 of record OY728121.1, on the reverse strand, counting down.
TTCCTTTACATTAGAGATATAATGTCTTTGGATCAGCATTATAGACTATACCCTAAAGATATTTTCAGGTTACATGGAGTGCCTCTTTCCATTTTATCTAACCGGGATACGAGGTTCACCAGTAATTTTTATAAGGGCCTTCATAAGTTGTTGGGAAAAGAATTAAATTTCAGTACAAATTCTCATCCTTAATCCGAAGGACAATCAGAATGAACGATTCCGACTTTGGAGAATATGATTCAAGATTGTTAAATGGACTAGCTGGGAGGTTGGGATCCAAATATTAACTAATATGGGGTTTCTTATAATAACAGTTTTAATTTCAATATATAGATGACACCTTCTAAGGCATTGTATGGGAAGCTGTGTCAAACTCCGTCTTTTTATAATGAAGTTGGGGAAAATAAGTTGATGTGACCAGAATTAGTAGATAAAGTGGCTGAGAAAGTGAATATGATCCTGAAACAAAATAGGATAACTCAAATAAGGTATAAAAGTTATAAAAAAATAGGAGGAAAAAATTTTCTTTTGAGGTAGGTGATTATGTTTTTCTTAGAATCTCACTAGGGAAAAGTGTTATGTGTTTTGGTAATAAATAAAAGTTATTTACATGGTTAATTAGACCTTATGAAATACTAGTTAAAGTTAGACCAATCACCTACTGAGTTATTTTTCCTCATATTTTATCTCAGGTACACAATGTTTTTCATGTTTTGATATTGAGAAAGTATGTGCCAAATTCATCTCATGTCTTGAGCCTAGAAGCAGTTCAGATGGAAGATAACCATTCTTATGAAGAGAAACCTATTCAGATTCTTGATTATAGAGAGAAAGAATTTCAGAATAAGGTAATCCACCAGGTAAAGGTGTTGTGGAGAAACCACATGGTTTAATAATCATCATGGGAATCTAAAAATGCTATGAGGGAAAGGTACCCTCACTTATTTAATAAGTAAATAAAAAATTGCAAGGACATAATTTCTAGAAGGTGGGGAGAATGTAAAACCCCATGGTTTTAAAAATAAATTTAATAAAATGAATGAAACACTAAGTCTCTTTATAATGGATCTTTTTTAGGATATAGTTATAATCTAGACATTATACATAATTTTTCCACTTACATGATTTGAATTTCAAAAAACAGACATCTACTATTGTGACCAGTCAGTTATTTGGAGTCTGATAGAACCAAATTGTTTTTTCATTGAATAGTAACATTACCTTATGAATAATAATATGAACAGTAATATGAACCTTATGAATATTAAATCATATTTTTTTTGTCTTAATTTTATAAGATAGGAGATTTTGATTAAATTTTCAAGGTGATATAAAATCAGTTATCGTTTTAAAATTGTTATTTTTGGAATAAAATACGATATTATTTAAAAATTAAATTAATCATATTTAGAAAATTATTTTTGAAAAATGGAGTTATTTTTTGAATTATACATGTAGAAAAATATTAAGTTTTATTTGGATTTTTTCTGAAATACTTGAATTTTTGTTGTATAGTTAAATTCGATAATTTAAGAAAAATGATAAATAAATGAATTTATGCATCATGCTTGAGTTATGGCTGATGTAAAAGGATATTGGTTAAAACTTACATGAACTTATTACTGTTTTGGGTCAAATTAATAAAAAATATTCGTAGTCTTTATCAAAAATATTAAACTAATGATGAAAATAATGTAAAACCCATCCTCTCCTCCACTATAAATTCCTCCCTCAACCCCTCTTCCTCTCACACTAGTCAAACCTTGATCCTCGTCTATGTTCTAAAAAATAATCTTACCAAGGATCTTCCCCATTTCCAAGACCTTATGGTCTCACAAAAAGGCCAAAACCATGGGCCTAAAGGGGGGTCTCAAGGGGAATAGATCAAGACGTAAAAATCCTCTTTTATTTTCTTGTGTTTTCTTTTAAATTATTTTCTTTCTTTATACTATCTTATAATCCCCTTATCCAAGAGGAATAAAAGATAAAGAATCTTTTATATTCTATATTTTTTCATGTTTATGTAAAAATTCATTAATTTACTTCTCCTCCTCCCCCCTCTTGTACTAAAAAGTAGAACACCGTCCGCGATATTCCGATTTACCAAAATCATGGACGATGTGTTTTCAATTTTCTTTAATTCCTTAAAAAATATTTTTAAGCCAATTTTAATGATTGAATAATATTTTAAATTTTATTATATTACCTCTATTATGTTATGGAATTAACATATAAGCATAATATTAATTTTATATGATGAAACAAGTTCGTGATTATCAAAGAACCGCCAAAATGATCTAAACTGATATCACTAAAGATTTATCTAATGATTCATACTCATACCATATAACCAAAATTATTTATGGAATAATTTAATATTCTGTAAAAATATGAATACCATATCATTACACTTATGTAATTTCATTTCCATTTGACAAGAAAATCAAATACAAACTAGCTACAAAAATCATGTAAAGAGCGCGCCTGAAACAATGGAAGGATAAAATAATAATAATTAAAGGATGAAATGATGTTATGAAATGATCATATAAGGTGTTATGAACATTAATATGTTTATTTAAGATATTAATAAAACTCTTTTAACCATTATACAGGAGGTTTAAACATGTTTGAAGTAAGACGAACCCAAGGTAAGGGAATTCTTAACCCGATTTCCATTCTTTGGGTTAGCCTTCTACTTCATTATTTATGTTGTATTTAAATTTTTTGTGTGACGAATTTTGTTTATATTATGTTTAATAATGTGTATTTACAGTGTATATACATATTAAATCTACTATATTAAGTCTCAATTCAATTATATGACATTTCTTGGGGATTTTCTTTTATAATAATCTTTTAAAATTCTGTTTTACAAAATTCAAATGTAATGTTTTTATGAAATTATTAATATTGTATGATTATGTTCTAGTTCTTGGGAATTGTTTATGATGAAGGGTGGGACCTATATCTATCTCCAATTCATTGGGTATGTGTAAGTTGGAGTTCAACTGTATGGTTACTCCAAGTGTAATTGTGATTGTTACACAATAAGGTAGCCATGGGGGTTACATTGTAAGGTAGCTGTGATGGTGAAAAATTATAAGGTATATGATAGGGTTACAAGATTATGTAATTAATTAACCAAGATACCTTTATGGTTATATTTATGTTCATTATGTTTTGTGGAAATATCTTGGAAATATCAAGTTCCATGAATAAAGTATCTACGGGTGGCCAGAATATATTTTTGAAAATGATTTCACAAATTTACAAGTATTCATGGACTAATGCTTTATTTCATTATTTTTATATATCTTACTATTATTTTTGTGATCATATCATTTTTTAAATGATTTTCATAGGTTATAAGGTTGTTTAAGATAAATAAGTAATCCAATTTAAATGTTTTGATGATTTTTCAAAGAAAACATGTTTTATTTGAAAAGTTTTATATTTTGGAAGAAATTGATACTATTTTTGTGGTATCTAATCTGTAAAAATGTGGAATGTTATGTATGTATTATATACCAATTATATAAAAAATTAAACATGAAAAGATCCTAAAATTGAAATGAAGTGACTTCTTGACTAAAATTCCAGATTATGTAATGTTATAAGGATAATTCCTTATATTTTTTCTTAGTATAAAATTTTCTGTGATAATTTTTATCAATTAATAGAAGTATATGAGGTGGTTACTAAATAGTTGTTCCACTATGGTACATGGTATGATAAAATCAGAGGGGTTTGATTATGATAGTACTTATAGTTCTATATATACTGAAAACTATTCAAGTCAACTAGTTGAATATGAACGAATATTTTCAAATAATACGACCTATGTTTTTTTTCATTTAAATTTATAAGGTGTAGATTTTTTGTTTTTCTGGAATGCTGCTGACACACATTAAATCACATTTGTGTTGTTTATATGTCCACTACCTTTGAAAGTTTTAATAAATGGCTATTTTTGATCTAAGGTGCAATCCCTCTCCTCCTCCTCCTTCATAAAATAATTCAGTGAAGGAAACATAAATTAATATATGTGATGTTATCTTCAATAGATTATAAACATGAATGTGTATCCATTTTTAACATGTTACCCTTCTTGCATCATAATTTTATATTTGATGCTACATTTAATTATACATTTTCTACCCCTATAATCCTCTAAGGACTGATGAGAATGACTACTAAATATGAGTGTCAATCTACTATAATCCACATTAACATAGTAGAAAAACTTATTACTCAAGATAAGGATAATATAATATTGGAATTATCTTATTTCACCCCCTTTTCAATAGCCGGATATAGGTGTGAAAATCTTGTACTCTTTGATAATTCTTCCTTCAACAACTAGATATGATCAACGACACTTTTTTATGGATCACTTATATTCTTTTCTATGAAAATAATATGTACCATTAAATACATACAAATGTAATTCATATATTTAATATTTATATCTCTATTAGAAAACGTATGCATGTTGTTTTTTATAATATCTCCAAGGATGAAAAACTCAATTCAATGATATGGATTAATCTTATTTCCTCCTGATCACACCATGTTTTCTATACAATTTAATGTGGTCAAATTTTTCAAATTGGTTTGATTAAACTCCCTAAATTTCATTAAGTAGGTTCCCATTTAAAATTCCATCTGAATCTCAATGATATTTTGGAAATAAACAAATCACGGTGTGGGTTAAATAAATGTAATTCCCCAATAAATTAAGGATAGTTACATATAGGTTAATACAATTGAGTGGAAATGGGAATTTGTATTCACAACACAAATGTTTGGCATGGAAAAGCATGGGATATTTTTGACAGCATAACAGGTGTATTTAAAGATTCATAAAAGGGTTTAAAGAGAGTGAAACAAGGTATCTAATTACATGGGAATGATAGGGGTAGTAAATGGATGTGTAATAACATATTACAAAATGATCAATTGCAAATAAAAAGGAATCATATAAAGAAAGTGCATAGATAAAGAGGAGGAATAGAATCCCATACCATGAGAGGGTGATTCTAAAAGATTGGGTGGGGATTATTAAGTGATTTAGAACACATTCAGAGAGATTTATTGAGGAATTGGGAGAGTAAATTCATGTTCAATGGGTTTTTTGTAAATATTAATGAGTGTTTGGCTAGGTATTTATAGAAAAAGAGATGACAATTCTCTATTAATTTCTAAATATAGGTTTTGGACTCCAAGTGATAAAATAATTAAAACTAAAAACATTTCAATGGTTCTTACCCATGGTTTCTACCAAAGACGAGGGGTTATCAGTATGTTATTAGGGTATGAAATGAAATCATTAAAATAATAGCATTAATGATAAATAAATGAGTCATCTTCATGATAAATAGTTTATATAACCTTAAAATATAATATAGATTTTGTAGGATCCATTATAGGTTTGTAAAATTAATGAAATAACTTCAATAAAATATTATTTTTAATGGTAAATATTTTTTCCATTTATTTCATTTATAAAGTGTATTAAAACAATTTTTGGAAATTATTGTGTCATCATGCATAATGTATATTTATACTATATTTGAATTTTACCCAAAAACTCAAGCCTAAAAAAATTATGAAAAATTAAAAAATTTATAATTCTGAAATGTTGATTTCAAAAATAATATTTATTTAACCAAAATAAATATCTAAATATTATAATTTAAACTTTTAAATAAAAATTATTATTATTGGAAAATTTTTGTTTTTACGATACTGATAAATTTCTAACCCTTATAAAAACCACATTGGTATTTATTAAATTATATTATCATTAATATATAAATAAAAATGATTTAATATGAATATTTCATGAAAATAAAGTTTATTTAAAAAAAAATTTATCAAAAAGAGTGTTTTAATTTATACTATATATTTCTAAAAAATAAAATTTTGATTTATTCTTATCAAAATATAATTTGTCTAAAACTCATTTAATAATCATTTATAAAGTAATATTAGAAAAGGATATATATATAATCATTAATTTATTTAAAATAAAATATAAAAATTCATACTACTAGGGTTTAGATACATAAACCCTTATTACACTAGTGTATGATCTAAGGGCATGATGTGCAATCATGGTAATTTCTTTGGGTGGTTCAATGAACATCATTTGGACCGTGATATCAATAATCTTTAAACTATCCTATAAAAATTTAATAACAAGTTTTATTTGTTAAATCATAGCTTAGTATTTTTCAAGAGAAAATCTTAGTGATTCCATATCCCAAAAAATCTTCGATAAATGAAATTCATAGGGTATGATCCTACTGGTCCATGCAATAAAATTTTAATTCCTTTTCAATTAGACATTATCATAACCATTAATATATAACAATCTTAAATATCACAATATAATGACTATATTATTGATTTTTATGATGCTTAATGGTATTTTATTCCAATAAATCAATAAAAAATTAAATATAGTGCATGTGTTTTCTATAAATACATTTTTAATAAGATATTTATTCATTCAAAATTGAATTTCATTTAAATTTTTTTGTGTTGTTTCATTCTTCCACCCTTTAGAAATTTTACCCTCTAAATTTAATTTCATTCTCTAAAATAGATGAGGGTACTTATATTTAATCACCTCTTTTGGATCCCATGTTGCATCCTCAAAAGTGTTTTCTTTCAATAATACTTAGAGCATGCGAGTTGTCTTGTTTCAAAAAAATTTGTCTCTATTATCTAAGATATTCACTAACTACTCTTTGTATAAAAGATAATTATCCAAAAGTACCACCTTAGGATTTATTACATGTGAGGGGTCTGGTATGTAATTCCTCAATATGCATAAATAAAATACATATTGTACATGATATAGGACATGTGAGAGTGTTAGTAAATAACAAATAACTGTGATACGACCTTGGATCAAAAAGGTGATGATGTATCTAGGACTAACCTTTCCCTTCTTCCCAAACCTCATTAATTTCTTACATAGTCATAAATGAACACTTTATCTATGATATCAAATTCCATGTCTTATCCAAGATTTTCTACATATATTTCAGTGAACTTTTCATATATTTTATATGACGTTGAATGGTTTTATTTTTTTGTAATATCTTGTATAAGATCAGGTCCTATAAACTTGCACTCTCTAAATTCATCCCAATATGTTGGAGTCCGAAACCTCTTACCATATAGAGCCTCATATAGTGCCATATAAATGATATAATTAAAAGTATTGTTATGTGATAAATACACTAGGAGAAGCCTCTAATCCCAACATCCTTGAAAATCCATTGAACATGATCTCAAAATACACTCTATAGTTTTAAGCGTTATTTTAGACTAACCATACATATGAGGTTGAGAAGTGTACTGAAACTCATCTTTGAATCCAACTCTTACATAAGGCTTCTTCAAAATGTTGAGTTAAACCCTATATATTCATCATATATAGGAGAGTCATACTTCATACAATATTACCACTTATATTATGTATATCTTGGCGCGTTGGTCAAGATATAAGTTTTCCTTAATATCAACGAAATACACAAACTTTGTATAGTGATCGACTACCACCGAAATGTAATTATTTACTTTTTATGTACATGGGAGTCCTACTATAAAATACATGGTTATTATTTCCCATTTCAATTCTAGTAAGGGTAATGGTTGCATCATAACCTTAGACTTCTGTTATTAACCCTTGACTTATTGGAAGAACAAACATTGAGATACAAATTTTTCAGTATCCTTTATAATGTAATACAAATAGAAGTTTTGTTTTGAATATCTATAAATCATAGTTCTTCATGGATGAATAAATACTGATGAGCTATGTGCATCATCTATAAGTTCAATCTTTATTTATAGTTTCAATGGGACACATATCTAGGTACCAAACCTTATAACTCCATCTTATGTAAATTTGAACTCCAAAATATTCAATACCTTCCCCTGTATATTCTCATTAACTTTTGGGGACACCTTAATCATATCATGAATTGATATTTGAGTATTTATTTGTGAAATTAAGAAGAAGTTCCATTTTGTATTCCCTTTTCCATCCTTTTCTTGTCCAAGAGGATTAGATCCCTTTCAATACTCATCATGGATATGGTTAGGATATCATTTCTACTTAAAGAATATACCAATTTATTCACCTTCCCATGATCTAATGGATTAATCCATCATAATTATTGATCAAATCAAACCATATTCATTGGATTATATTGACATCCTTTTATATGAATATATACTTGAGGATTTTATGATCCATATATCTCTCACACTTTTCCCTGTAGAGATAATGTCACTGAATCGTTAATTTAATGATCAAAATATCCAATTCAAGATCATGCATTAGTCAGTTGTCATCATAGATATTTAGTAGGTTGGAAGAATATACTATCCCTTTTTCAACATTCATGAGTACACAACCAAATCCCTTTTTGAATGAATCACTTTAGATCACAAATCCTTCCCCACTTGAGGGTAATGTTCGCATAGGTGTAGCGATTAGCTACTTCATTAACTCTATAATTTTATTCTCCAATTTACCACTTTATAAAAACTTTACTTCTTTTTAAGATAGCTTAGTCAATGAGATTTAAAATCATTGTATTTTTATTAGAAATCGATGATAGTACCCAACTAACCCAAGGAAACTATGGATCTCTATCACATATGTTATCTTGGTACATCATTCAATTGTATCTTTCTTCAAAGGGTATATAGATATCATTTTTATTATAATAACATGCTCAATGAATGTTACTTTATCTATACATAACATTCATTTACTATACTTGTACAATAATTTTCCTTTTACAAGTTCTTCAATATAGTATTCAAATGATCCTCATATTCATCCTTACTTTTTCAGTGGATAAGAATATCATTTTCAAAAGCTAACGAAAATTTATTAAGGTAATACATAGAGACTCTATTAATTATATCTATAAAAATATATAATGAATTAGTGAGACCAAATTTAATCCCTATGAAATTATAGTGCCAACACCTTGTATGAAAAATAGTTCTGGGGATATCCTCATTATTTAACTTTACTTGATATTATGTTGACCAAAGATCGAGCATAGAGAAATATTGGGATCTTTGTGCTGATCGAACATGTAATAAATCTATGATAGAGTATACTTGTTTATTATTTTTATCTTATTAATCTCATGATAAAAAATTTAGAGTAACATTGAACCATATTTATTCTTAATGAAAAGGATCAGTTCAACTATTGAAAATCACATGGGAATATAAACCCTAGATCAAGATTCTCTAGTAGTTGATTATTTAGCTCCTAAAATTCAATAATTTCTATTCTATATGAACTCTTTGATATTGGAAAATCTTTGAGTATATGTTTTATTTATTACTTAAACTATTTTTTAGTTTAAGACCAATATATTATTTGGGAAACACATCAACATATTCACTTATAATCATAATTTCATCACGGACGGTCTTTTCTTAGTCTCAAAAATTTGAGATAGATATGATTTCTCATATGGAAATAATATCCATGCTTGAGATTATTATTCTAATGGATATTCACCATCATCCTTACACTTATATCATGCCAGAGGGAGATTTGTGATATAGAGGGTGACTTCCTTCTCTAATAAATTTATATTATCGTTATACAAGAAAATCCAATCCATACCCACAATTTAATCAAATTCCTATAATGGGTGTATCAAAAGGATTTCTAGGAATTTATTTTTTCAAATATTTACAGGGGAGAGGTTATATTCTTGGGATGAAATAATTGACCCATTTTACATAATCACCAATAACTCAACTTCAATGTTTTGTAGTGGTGTTTGGATAGTTCTAATAAACTTATGTGATATGAAAGAATACATTGAACCATTCTTACATAAGTCATTGAAGTTCAGGAATGGAAGATAAAATTTCCTTTCAATATTTTACTCTAGTTCTAATCATTTAACTCATTCAAAATATACTTAGGGATAATAACCTTCAAACAAGAAACATATGAAAGGGATAGTATAAACATAGAAGGGATAACCGATAAATGAAACATATTTATTAACATATGAATTTCTAGATTTCAATATAAGTTATACGTGATCTATTTACTAACATACAATTTTATAGTCATTTTTGTTCCCTTCATAATAGTTTGTAGAGAACATGTGAATTTACCTAAGAATATCCCATGCGATTTTCAAACTTGGTGTGAAATAAGGCCTTTTTTTACACCAAGTGGCAATTTAGTTAATAACCAATCCACTTTTTTCATGGTTATCACCCCTAGGTACAACTAATCTAGATCTAGATACACTTGTAGTATCTATATAGAGTTTTTTTTCTTGGAAACCACTCTCTCTAAAATTTACCAAACAATTACTAATATTTTCCTAGGATTAATCTTATCCATAAATATTTCTCTATGTTTATATAATCTTAATATAAAAAAAACTATACCTTCCTCTGATACCAACGATGACACATCATATATTTTATACACTTAATATCATGATTTTTTTAAAAAATATACAAAAAAAATTAAAAATGATCGAGAGGCCTAGTTTATTTGGGTAATTAGATACAAATTATAATAACTTGAAATCGGGATAAAATGAAATTATTTATAAACTCTATAACATTCCCTTAGAATTCCAGTAATCTTATAATACTTGATAGTATAACCTAGGGACATATATTGCAAAGGGATGAACTATAAATCCTAGTATGGAAATAATAAAATCATAACGTGATGAAAGTAATACATCTTAGTTAATATGAATATGAAGGTGACATACAAGGGTGATAATCATAAACATGAATATTGAAGAATGATATAAGATGATAACATCAAGGAAAAATAATGTGGAATCAATATAAATAATGAAATATTAATAATAATCCAAGTCTAACCATAAACACATCATAGAATAGTGTTATAAGGATATCTACCTATGTACAATACGTGGTATCTCATGAGATAATAAAATTTACCAATGCAGTGGAGGGGTATAAAATTTTAGGCCTACCCATAACATTCATTTCATCTACATGAATTTGTTTCCCACATATATCATACTACATAAGGTGAGTTGGTAATATACATAAAACTCTCCAATCAATAAAGGATAGTTACATCTATGTGAATTACCGTGAGTAGAAATGGGGATGGGTATTCACAACATAAATATTTGACATGGAAAATCATGGGATAATTTCAGCAGCATAACAAGTGTATATAAAGATTCATGGAAGTGTTTAATGAGAGTAAAAAGCAGACTCTCTTAAATAGGAATCATAAGGATAGTAATTTTTTTTTGTAAAAACATTTTCCAAAATAAAAAATTATAAATAAAAAGGAATTATACAAAGAATGTACTTGAATATAGAGGAGGAGGAAGTTAATCCCTTACCTTTAGAGGGTGATTCTAAAAGCTTTAGAGTAGCTTTTTAAGAGATAGAAAAAACTTGGGAGGGATTTAAAGAGGAAGCTGGAGATAAAATTCATTCTAAATGTATTTTGAGTGATGATTAATGGGAGTCTGGTTGGGTATTTTTAATAAAATACAGAGGAATTCTTTATTAACTTTAAAAATTTGGGTTTGACTCTAAGTTATTAAATAATAAAAACCATAAAAAGTACCCTAGATTTTCCCATGGATTTTGGCCAAGAGGAGTGGTTTTAAATATTTATTAGGATAATAACTAAACACCTCAAAATAATACCATTTATGATGTGTAACCTATGATGTTCTATGATAATAAGTGTATAAAACATGTGATATTCCCATCCTAGTATAATAAAAATAACCACCAGTGTAAATAAAACAAATAGGGTATAAAATAAACAAAAAGTTATAATTCATCCATCTTTGGGTTCTAATATGACACCTGAGGTAAATATATCCCCATTTTATCCCCATGATATAATATTTATTATATGTGGCTCTCCTAACCACATAGAATCATGTGTGTCTACTTGATGTACACTAGATCTCCAAAAGGATTGGTAACGCATTGAATGAATTTTAGACCCTAGGGAATAACCATAGGTATCCACATGAGGAAAAAAACTCTATCGGGCTCTAGGACCCAAATTACATGATATAAAATAATGACAAAAACTTTACTAACACTAAGATAACTTATCTAAAGAATGATATTATCGTAAAACTAAATGGATGCATAAAATATACATTTGGAGAAAGGAATAAACCACAAAATGGGTCTATAAAAATGTATGGGACCATAGGAACCCATAATATAGCCAGTGTAAAACACCTGTTGGCCTAGGGGAGGGCTTCATATGACAATCCATATCTTTTATACACTTTATTTCATGATTTTTTAGATAAAGATACCAATAAAACTTTCCAAAAATATTGATAGGCCTAATGTATTTGGATAATTAGATACATATCATGATATCCTGAAACATGGATATAATTAAATTATTCTAAAACTCCCTAACATGCCCTTTAAATTACATTGATCTTCTAGTACTACACAAGATAACCTGAGGATGTATATAAGAAAGGGTCAGATATAAATCCCAACAAGGGAATAATCAAAGCATAACATGATGAAAATGATACATGTTGGTCAGGAGGCATATCATGGTGACATAAAAGGGTGATATTCATTAACATGAATGTCAAATCATGATATAAGATGATAACAACCCGGAAACATTGGAATAAGAAACAAAATGACATCCAAAGCATAATTTAAGGATAACCATTGAGATATAATAACATTATGTGATTAGAATAACTTCCCATCCGCTATACATGGAATCTCATGAGATAAAAATATTACCAAATATATTGGAGGTATATATAGTTTTGGTCCCACTTATCACTTTCATATAATGTAGTTTCATTTGTTTTCTATATATATCATACAAAATATGAACATATTTTATCAATTTTCATATAAATATTGAGGAGTGTGGGTTAAATACATGTAATTCCATAATAAATTAAGGATAGTTACATCTAGGTTAGTACACTTGAGTGGAAATGGGTATTGGTATTCAAAACACATATGTTTGGCATGGAAAATCATGGGATAATTTTGACAGCATAATGGGTGTATATTAAGATTCATAAAAGGGTTTAAATAGAGTGAAATAGGGTATCTAATTACTTGGGAATGATAAGGGTAGTAAATGGATGTGTAAAAATATATTACAAAATGATCAATTGGAAATAAAAAGGATTCATATAAAGAAAGTATATAGATAAAGAGGAGGAAGAGAATACCTTACCTTGACAGTGTGGTTCTAAAAGATTGGGAGGGGATTATTAAGTGATTTAGAACACCCTTGGAGGGATTTATAGAGGAATTGGGATAGTAAATTTTTGTTCAATGGGTTTTTAGTAAATATTAATGAGTGTTGGGCAGATATTTATAGCAATAGAGAAGATAATTATTTATTAATTTCTAAACATTGGTTTTGGACTCCAAGTGATAAAATAATCAAAACTAAAAATCTAGACATGGTTCTTAACCACGGTTTCTAGAAACTATGAGTGGTTACTAGTATGTTATTAGGGTATGAATTGAAATAATTAAAATAATACCATTAAAGATGAAGAATTGAGTTATCTTTATGATGAATTATTTTTAAAACCTTAAAATATAATATATATTTTGGAGGATCCATGATAGTTTTGTAAAATTAATGAAATAACATAAAAAACATATTATTTTAAAAATAAAATATAATTTTTTTCATGTATTTAATTTATAGAGTTTATTACATCAATTTTGAGATATTATTGTGTCATAATACATAATGTTTATTTATACCATATTTAAATTTTACCCAAAAACAAAAGTCTCAAAAAATTATGAAAAATTAAAAATTTTATGATTCTAAAATATTGATTTCAAAAATAATATTTATTTAACCAAAATAATTTTCTAGATATTAGAATTTTAACTTTTAAATAAAAATCCTTATTATTGGAAAATTCTAGTTTTTAAGATACTAACAACTTTCTGACCCTTACAAAAATTAAATTGGTATATTTTAAATTATATTATCATTAATATATAAATAAATATTATTTAATAATAATATTTTATGAAAATAATTTTTATTTTAAAAAAATTGAATTTATCAAAATGCGTGTTTAAATTTAAACTATATATTTCCAAAGAATAAAATTTTGATTTATTCTTATCAAAATCTAATTTTTATAACACTCAATGAAAAATAATTTATAAAGTAATAGTAAAAAAGGATATATAAAATCATTATATTATTAAAAATAAAATATAAAAATTCTTACTACTAGGGTTTATATACATAAACCCTTATTACAACAGTGTATGCTCTAAGGGCATGATGTGGAATCATGGAACTTTCTTTGGGTGGTTCAATGAACATAATTTGGACCGTTATGTTGATAAGCTTTAACATATCCTATAAAAATTTAATAACAAGTTTTATTTGTTAAATCATAGATTAGTATTTTTCAAGAGAAAATCCTAGTGATTCTATATCCCTCAAAAGCTTCGATAAATGAAATTCATAGGGTATGATCCTACTGGTCCATGCAATCAAATTTTAAGTCATTTTCAATTAGACTTTATCAAAACCATTAATATATAAAAATATTAAGGATCACTATATAATGACTATATTATTTATTTTTATGATTTTTAATGTTATATTATTCCAATAAATCAATAAAAAATTAAATACAGTGTGTGTTTTCTATAAATAAATTATTAATAAGGTATTTATTCATTCAAAATGGAATTTCATTTAATTTTTTTTGGGTTGTTACATTCTTACACCCTTAAAAAATTTGACCCTCTAAATTGAATTTAATTCTCTAAAATAGATGAGGGTACTTATAATTAAGAACCACTTTTGGTTCCCAAGTTGCATCCTCAAACTTGTAGTTCTACAATAATACATAGAACATGCAAGTTGTCTTGTTTCAAAAAACATTGTCTCAATGATCAAAGATATTCATTGACTACTATTTGTATGAAATATAATTCTCCAAAGGTACCACCTTAGGATTTAGTACATGTGAGGGGTCTGTTATGTACTTCTTCAAGAGGCATAAATGAAATACATCTTGTACTTGATATAGGTTATGTGAGAGTGTTAGTAAATAGAACATAACTACGATACGATCATGGATAAGAAAGGTAATGATATATCTAAGACTAAGCTTTCCATTATTACCAAACCTCATGAATTTCTTACACCTTCATAAATGAACACTTTATCTATGATATTAAATTCCAAGTCTTATCCATGATTTCCTACATAGCTTTTCGATCAAATTTTCACAGATTTTATATGACGTTGAATGGTTTTATTTTTTGTAATATCTTGGATAAGATCAGGTCCCATAAACTTCCACTCTCTAACTTCATCCCAATATGTTTGAGTCTGAAACCTTTTACCATATAGAGCCTCATATAGTGCCATTTGAATGATAGAATCAAAATTATTTTTATATGATAAATACACTAGGGGAAGGCTCTGATCCCCACATCCTTGAAAATCCATTGAACATGTTCTCAAAATACCCTCTATAGTTTTATGGGTTATTTTAGACTTACCATACATATGTGGGTGAGAAGTGTATTGAAAATAATCTTTGAATCCAATGTTTACAGAATACTTCCCCAAAACATTGAGTTAAACCCTAGATCTTGATTAGATATAGTATAGAGTCATACTCTATATAGTATTTCCACTTCTCTTATGTATATCTTGGCGATTCATTCATGATATAAGTCTTCCTTAATATCAATGAAATACACTAACTTTGTATAGTGATCAACTACCACCCAAATGGCATTATTTACTTTTGATGTACAAGGTAGTCCTACTATAAAATACATAGTTACTATTTCCCATTTCCATACTATTTTGGGAAATGGTTGCATCATAACCTTATACTTATTTTACTAATCCTTGACTTATTGGAAGGACAAAAATCAAGATAATTTTTTTTAGTATCCTTTCTCATGTTATCCCAATAGAAGTTTTGTTTTGAATATCTATAAATCATAGTACTTCATGGATGAATAATGAAGTATGAGCTATGTGCATCATCTATAAGTTTCCTATTTAGTTTTAGTTTCGATGGGAATCATATCTAGGTAAAAAAACCTTATAACTCTATCTTATGTAAAGTTGAACTTCAAAATATTCATTACCTTCCCCTGTATTTTTTCATTAACTTTTTCAGGCACCTTAATCCAATCAAGAATCAATATTTGAGTAGTTATTTGTGAAAGGTAAGATAAAGTTCCATTTATGATTCCCTTTTCCATCCTTTTCATGTACAAGAATATTAGATCCCTTTCAATCATCATCAAAGATATGTTTATGATGTCATTTATACTTAGAGAATATACCAATTTATTCACCTTCCCATGATCTAATGGATTAAACCATAATAATCCTTGATCAAATGTAACCATATTCATTGGATCATATTGATATCCTTTTATGTGAATATATACTTGAGGATCTTATGATCCATATATCTGTCACACTTTTCCCTATAGAGATAATGTCACTGAATCTTTAATTCAATGATCACTATAGCCAATTCAAGATCATGCATCAGGTAGTTCTCCTCATAGATATTTAGTATGTGGGAAGAATATACTTTCACCTTTTCAAATTTCATGAGTACACAACCCAATCCCATTTTTAATGCATCACTTTAGATCACAAATCCTTCCCTACTTGAGGGTAATGTTTGTATATGTGTGCCTATTTTCTTCCTCATTAACTCTATAATTCTATTTTTAGATTTATCACTCTATAAAAACCTTACTCCCTTTTATGATATCTTAGTCAGTGAGATTTAAAATCACTTTTTGTTTCTCACAAATCGATGATAGTACCCAACTATCCCAAGGAAACTATGGATCTCTGTCACATATGTTATCTTGTTACATCATTCAATTGTCTCTTTCTTCAAAGGGTATATAGATTTCCCTTTTATATTAAAAACATCCTCCATTAATGTTACTTTATATATACAAAATATTAATTTACTATACTTTTCCAATAAGTTTCCTTTTAAAAGTTCTGCATTACAGTATACAAATGCTCCTCATGTACCTCTTTACCTTTGGAGTGGATAAGAATATCATTTATAAAGGCTACCAAAAATTTATTAAGGTAATACCTAGAGAATCTATTCATTTTATATATAAAAATATATAGAGAATTAGTGAGTACAAAATTAATCCCTATGAAATTATAGTTCCCCACATTGTATGTAAAATAAGTCCTAGGGATATACTCATTATTCACCTTTACTTGATATTATGATGACCAAATATCAAGCATAGAGAAATATTGGGATCTGTTTAGCTGATCGAACATGTAATCAATCTATAGTAGAGTGTACTTGTTTATTATTTTTATCTTATTGAGCTCATGATAAAAAATTTAGAGTAACATTGACCCTTATTTATTATTAATGAAAAGGATCAGTTTAACCATCGAAAAGCACATGGGCATATAAACCCTAGATCGAGATTCTCTAGTAGTTGATACTTTATCTCTTCAAATTCAAAAGTGTCTATTCTATATGAATTCTTTGATATTGGAAAAGCTCTAGGAATATGTTTTATTTATAATATAACTTATTGTCTCTATGTAAGACCATGATATTTTTTGGGAAACACTTGAACATATTCACTTATAATCATCATTTCATCAAGGACTGTCATTTCTTAGTCTCAAACATTTGATCTAGATATGCTTTCTTATATGGAAATAATATACATGCTTGAGATGATTATTACAATGGAGATTCATCCTCATCCTTACACTTGTATAGTGTCAGAGGGAGATTTGTGATATAGAGGGTGGCTTCCATCTCCAAGAAATTTATATTGTCGCTATACAAGAAAATCCAATCCATTCCCACAATTTAATCAAATTCCAATAATGGGTGTATCAAAAGGATTTTTGGGAATTTATTTTTTCAAATAATTATAAGGGAGAAGTTATATGATTAGGATGAAATAATTAACCCATTTTACATTATCACCAATTACTTGAATTCCATGTTTTGTGGTGGCATTTGGATAGTTCTACTAAACTTATGTGATATGAAATAATACATTGAACCATTATCACATAAGTCATTTAAAGTTTATGAATGGAAGATAAACCTTCCTTTCCCTGTTTTATTCTGGTCTAATCATTTAACTCTTCCAAAATAGACTTAGGGATAAGAATCTTCAAACAAGTAAACTTATGAAAGGGATAATATAAATATAGAAGGGATAACCCATAAATGAAACATATTTATTAACCTATAAATTTTTAGATTTCAATATAAGTTATCCATGATCTATTTCCTAACATAAAATTTCATAGTTATTTTTGTTTCCTTCATAATAGTTTGTAGACAACATGTGAATTTATCAAATAATATCCCCTAGGAGTGTCAAAATTGGTGTGAAACAAGTCCTATTTTTTTGTACCCCAAGTAACAATTGAGTTAATGACCAATCAACATTTTTCTAGGTTATCACCCCTAGGTACAACTGATCTAGCTCTACATATGCTTGTAGTATCTAGATAGAGATTTTTTTTCTTGGAAACCACTCTCTCTATAATTTACAAAACAATTACTAATATTTTCCTAGGATTAGTCTTATCCCTAAGGATTTCGATGTGTTTTTTATAATCTTAATAAAAAAACAATACCCTCCTATGTTACCTGCTATGACACATCATATCTTTTATACCCTTAATATCATTATTTTTTAAATAAAGATACACACAAAAAAATTAAAAATGATCAAGAGGCCTAGTGTCTTTGGGTGATTAGATACATATTATAATAACTTCAAATAGGGATATAATGACATTATTTATAAACTCTATAACATTCCCTTATAATTTGATTGATATTATAATACTTGAAAGTATAACCTTGGGACATATATTGGAAAGGGATGAGCTATAAATCCTATTAAGGGAATAATCAAATCATAACGCGATGAAAGTAATACGTGTGAGTTAATATGAATATGAATGTGACATAAAAGGGTGAGAATCATAAACATAAATATCAAAGAATGATATAAGATGATAATATCAAGGAAAAATAATGCAGAATAAATATAAATAATTAAATAAAAAATAAATAATCCAAGTTTAACCATCAAAACATCATAACATAGTGTTCTTAGGCTAACTACCCATTTACAATACATGGTATGTCATGAGATAATAAAATTACCCAATGAATTGGAGGGGTATAAAATTTTAGGCCTACCCAAAACATTCATTTCATGTACATGAATTTGTTTCCCATATAGATCATTCAACATAATGTGAGTTGATTATATACATAGAAGTCCCCAATCCATGAAGGACAGTTACATCTATGTGAATTCCCTTGAGTGGAAGTGGGGATGGGTATTCACAACATAAAAGTTTGACATGGAAAATAATGGGATAATTTCAGCAGCATAACGAGTGTATATAAAGATACATGGAAAGGTTTAATTAGAGTAAAGAGTAGTCTATATTTACTTGGGAATCATAAGGATAGTAATTTTTTTTAAAAACATATTCCAAAAAAAATGGAACTAAAAAGGCATAATACAAAGAATGTACTAAAATATAGAGGAAGAGGAAGTTAATGCCTTACCTTGAGAGGATGATTCTAAAATATTTAGAGTAGCTTCTTAAGATATTGAAAAAACTTGGGAGGGATTTAAATTGGAATGGGGTGATATAATTCATTCAAAATGGGATTTGAGTGAAGATTAATGGGAGGTTGGTTGGGTAATTGTAAAAAAATATAGATGACTTCTTTATCAATTTCTAATATTTGGTTTTGAATCCAAGTTATTAAATAATAAAAACCATAAAACATACCATAGATTTTCCCATATCTTTATTCCAAGAGGAGTGGTTTTCAATATTTTATTATTATAATAACTAAACACAACAAATTAATAACATTTATGATGTGTAAGTGATTCATGTTCAAAAGTATTTTTTAAACCATAAAATATGGTATATGTTTTGAGGGATTTCTTATAGGTTTGAAATATTAATTAGGTAACTTAAAAAGAAAATTATTTTTTATGGAAAATATTTTTTTATTTTCTTATTTCATTTTTGTGTTTATTTAATCAATTTTGGGAAATTATGACGTAAAAATGCATACCATATATTGATATTGTATTTAATTTTTACCCAAAAATTCGTTCTTCTTAGAAAACTATAAAAAACAACTATTGAATAATTTTTTCATTCAGATTTTGAAAATAATATATATTTAACCAAAATAATTTTATAAATATAATAATTTAGAATTTTAAATAAAAATCATTATTTACTCTAAAATACTAGTTTTATGATACTGTCCACTTTCTGATCATTAGAAAAATTACATTGGACTTCATTAAATTATATTATCATTTATATTTAAATAAATATTATTTTGTAATAACATTTTATGAAAATTAAATGTATTTAAAAAATTATTAAATTTATCAAAAAGGGTGTTTTAATTGAAACTATATATTTCTCAAAAAAATTAATATTGGCTTATTCGTATCAAAATATAATTTTTTTCAAACACATTAAAAATTCATTTATATTTTAATTATAAAAGATGTAAATATAATCATTATTTTATTAAAAATAAAATATAAAAAATCATACTATTAGTGACTATATATATAACCCCTTATTACACCAGCATATGCCTAGTGTAAGGTGTGTAATGGTGGTACATTCTTTGGGTGGTATGGAAAAAATTATTTTGGTCATGATCTTGATAAGATTGTACTTATCCCATAAATGAGTTCACTTAAGTTTCATTTTTTGAATATTATATTGGGATTGGTCAAGGGAAAATCCCAATGATTCAATCTCCCTCAAAATCTCCAATAAAGGGAATTCATAGGGTGTGATCCTATTGGATGAGGCCATGACTTATTCATTCTATAACAATTAGACTTTATCATAACACTTAATATTTACCAATATTAATGGTCAATA
Source organism: Viscum album (assembly GCA_963277665.1). Classification (NCBI taxonomy): domain Eukaryota; kingdom Viridiplantae; phylum Streptophyta; class Magnoliopsida; order Santalales; family Viscaceae; genus Viscum; species Viscum album. The sequence goes on along the minus strand of OY728121.1, from coordinate 1,395,588,372 downwards.
TATAATTGCTGTATTATCACTGGTTATGTTTATTAGTGATATTCTAGGGTCTTTAGACAATAACAATAAAATATAGTGCATTTTTTTAGATAAATACATTATATAATAAGAAATTAATTCATTAAAAATGTAATTAAATTTATAGATGTTTGGTTCATTACACTTCACTCCTCCAAATCATCCATTATCTCCCTATTCCTATCTAACCACAACTAGCTAACAAAGGGTATAAGCTAATTAAAACTTAGGGATAAAGCCTAATCCAAAGATATCCCAAAGTCACCCTACCATAAACATGTCTTGATAAAGAACTAACTGAAAAATCTAATCCATAGGCTATCAGTTCATGGTTTGATCAACTATCAAACCCATCATCTAAACTGACAAACCAATAGTAACAACAATATCACATTAAATAAATATCTTGCCTTCCTTAGTCCTAAAAAACACCAAAATGACTACTAATGTAACATCATGATATTTTAAGAAATAAATTATTGAAAATTAATTTAAATTATTTTATTGATTGAATTATATGAAATTAAATTATAAGCTTGAGTTATACATAACAACAAGTTTATCTTTAATTTCATGCAACATTGAGTCTCTTTGATAATGTGTGTTACACATAAGCCCATGTTTTACAAAACAAAAATATAATATTAACATAAAAAGTTATAGTCATTAGATATCCATTTGAATGATGCGAAGAATTAGATTTAATAAAATATGATAAGGTAGTTTAAATTTATTTATAAGATGAACTTTTTCCAATAAATTATAGTTGAAAATAAACACCAATTGGATATGAAGGATAAATTTTTATTTTTATGACCAGAATGATGTTTCATCTTAATAAATTTATATAATTACTATTAGTGAAATATAATAATTAAATTTATATGTTATATATTCAATAAAATGTTTTAATATCAATCCAATATGTTTTATAGAAATAAAATAATAATAAATGCAATTTTAAGCCTAAAAGATTTATATTTCTTAAAGGATGTTTTTCCACCTTATAGTGGAAGTATTTTTTTTAAAAAATTATATCAAATTTATAATTTTTTTTGAAATAAATAAACTGATTTTTTTAAATTTTAATATCAAAATTTACTTTTGGTTAATTTTTGGTATTTTTCTCAGAATTTTCAATTTTTATGAAGAGTAAATGACACCCAATTTTAAAAGAAAACTGCATTTTTTTCTAGTTTATTTATATAGTTAAATTATAATTTAAATTTATTTTAAGGCCTAGTTAGTTAAATAATACATTAATGAATCCATTTTAGTTCATTGTAAATAATTTTTCATTGAAATTATATATGAAAACATTTCAAACTTTTGAACCTTTTTATGTAAAAAACCCATTATTTCGTCTCATATGTGAGATCAATTTTAAATTAAATTCTTCCGCTTATATTATTTAAATTTGGAAAAATTTATTTCATATTTTTAATAATAATTATTTATAATTTATAGTAAGTTAAAATTAGTTTTTTGACAAAAAATATTAGTGAAACCGATTAAAATTAATTACACTGATTAATATAAAAATGTGTTTACTTAGATGTTAAACGTTAATCATAATGGAAAAAATGAGCTATAAACTTGTATAAAACGAATTTTATGGAAATATATCTACCCGTATTAATTTATTCAAGATTTATATGAGTTATTTTGAATAATATTTAATGAAATTGATGTATATAATAAGTATAGAAAAGAGAAAAGACAAAAAATGTATCTTTTTCCTTTTATTTTCTATAAGCTTTGGGGAAAGGGAAAAATAATTTACGTTTTGTTATAAACAATATTTTAATAGATAATTGAATTTTTATTATCCTGAAAATATGTATTTAATTTTTATATATGATATAATTACATTAAATGTTTAAAAAATGATAACACATGGATTATTTAGTTAATAAATGAATAAAATAAATGATACTAAAAATATTAAAAGTGAGGAAAATAGAATGAATTTTTATGTTACATTATTTTATAGATGAATATGTAATGAGAAATATGTGTGAAATTAATATATTTTAATTAAATTATTGTCATGATATTTTTTAAATTCAATTAAATATATAATGTCAAAAAGTCATTAATTTTATTTTATAATAAATTATATTTTATTAAATGATTTAAAATCACTAAAAATCCTATATTCTGTAAATTAAATTTTAAAATTTTAATAAATATAAATATGGTCCATTAATGGATGAATTTATCTTATATAATGAACATATTTACCCCCAAGTAATAAAAATTTTTTTGGTATGGTTAGGGGTAAAGTAATATTTTTGCACGTTACATGTACTTCTATAAAATTTAATTTCAAAAACACATGAAATATTTATTTTATAATTTGGTATTAATATTTAAAATTAGTTTTTATAACGTTTATAATATTTATCACTTTAATTTACTATTAATTGATGAATCAAATATGTTATAAAACTAGTTACCTTTATGAAAAACAAAAATTAAAAAAATTAAGAAACTTAAGAGTTAAGGAATGAAATGTTTAAAAAATGAATTTATTTTGTGTTTTGTGAGTTTTTATTGACCAAAATTCCCATTAAATCCATTATTATTTATTTTTTAAGCACATTAGGTAAGGGATACTTCCCAATATTGTTTACCTTTTGGTATTTAAAAGAATGACACTCCTCCACTATAAAAGGGAATTCACTCTCCCCCTCTCTTCACACCTCTCAATAACTTTTTATTATAAAAAACCTAACTTAATAAACTCAAAAAATATCTCTTTTCATACTGTAGGTCTCAATTTTTGTATAATAAAAACCAATTAAGACTCTTGGTACAAACCAAAAGGAGTTACCTGAAGAATAGGTGACATTCTCCAATGAGAAATTTTGTTTTATTTCATTCTTCACCCCTTAAATTATTCTTATTCAATTATTATAAAACAATAATAATAATAAATATAATTATATGTTTTTAACTTAAGGTTTATACCTACACCTATACACACTTCCATAAAAAGGGTAAAAAATCATCGTTTGTGTGTACAACAGACTACTACCTCACAAAACAATGTCATTTGTTTTTCCATTACCACACCATATAGTTTATAATTATGATGTAAATACTATTTTTATATTATATATATGATATTTATGATTTATTAATACTTATTTAATTATTATATAACACATACCATCATTATTTCCATTTTTTAGAATATAATAACATCATTTGTGGACATGTGGACTACCTCCTCTTCAAAGCGATGTGATTCATTCAAACTGTACATGGAATGTATTAAGAATGAGTTTATAAAAATATGTGGTATAAATAAAATATATATTATATTCATGAAATAATTATATTTATAAAAATATAATATATCAATTTTTATTACCTTTTCACACATTGAAAAAATGAGAATGTCTTTTGTAGCCATGTGGACTATCCCCTCCCCAAAGACATGTGATTCATTTTACATCCCAAGAATTATATATATAGGTATATATGATTAAATAATATGATATTTATGATATAAATATAATTCTGGAAATATAAATTTTACTTACTTTTTTTCCATAATGATCATTGAAAAATGGTAACATTACCCATGCATACATACGAACTACCATCTCCATGACTGCAATGTTGGTTCATTTTTCATAACCATATTTAATTATAGGTTTTAAAAGTATAATTGATGTATAAATATGATAATTATTTCATTATTATTATTATGAAAATGTTTTAATAATGAACTCTTTGACCTTAGTCGGCCTACTGAATTTGTTTTTAACACCTAAATTGAATTTGGACAAAACATCCATTGTAAACTTAATTATTTAAATAGTTGAATAAAACAATGTAATAAGTGAAATAAAATTAATTATATACTTAAAAAAGGTTTTTGAAGAAATTGAATAATTAAAATATATTTATTATTTATTATGAAAAAGACACACGTTAAGAATCAGTCTCAAGGTAAGAGACTACATCTCAATCTCTTTTCATTGATGCATTATTTTTGATGTTATACACCCACATTATTTTTTGATGTGTATATACAGCCCCTTTGACATATCATGTCATGAATTTATTTATTATCATGTTATTTAATGTTCTGCTAAATTTTATTCCTTCATGGATATTACGATTGAAATATTTCAATGTGGTATGAGACACTTTGGAATGTTTAAAGATTACCTTCCTCAAGAATGTTATTAATGATATTTAAATTCATCAACATTAACAACCCTTGTTTTTAATTATCCTGCATTAGGGATATTTCATATTTATACCATCCAAACTCTTTCTTTATGCGGATTAAGATTATTTCAAAGATATTTTTATGGAACCCACTTCTTTTCAATGGGATAACCATGTTTTGAAGATATAGTTAAGGAACCCATTTATTTCCCATGGGTAAATCATGTTTCAAAGAGATTGAAACTAAACCAATTTCATTTCCATGGGTTTATCAGGTTATAAATTAATAATAATTATTTCTATGAGTTTTATGAGGAATGTGTTTTATTCATAAAATGGTACTTGAGCATTATATGAAACTGGTGAGCCTGATATAGCTTATACAAAGGGTTAAGACACATTATAAGTCACAGGTGATCCCAATATAGTTTATAAAAAGCTTTGAGCACCATTATAGTTCATCATAAAAGGGTGATACTGATATAGATTATAAAAATCTTTGAGTTCCATTAAAGCTCATGGGTGAGCCTGATATATCTTATACAAAGGGTGATCTCCAATATAGATCTATAATGTATTGGGTAATGATAATGTTGGAAGTTGGCCTTATAGTTATTCTAGTTAAACGGATTTTGAACATGTTTTATGTATATTATGATCTAAGAAACCTAAAGAATATCTAATTGTTTTATATAGGTTTTAATTATTTTTTTTCAGAAAAATGTTTTTTTTCATGAAAGAAGTTTTATTACATATTATCAAATAAATTTTAAGGTAAAGGTTAATGTTATATTAGTTTTCATGTTTTAGAAAACTAATAGTTTTATTTATTTTTATATCCCTTTATGATATTTTGTGTTCATACCATGTTTTTAAAATGTTTTCATAGGGTTTAAGGATGGGTAAGGGAAAGGAAAAAGTCAAGTTATAATTCATGGAGATTTTCCATGAAAATAATTCATGCGTTATTTTAAAAATTTTGTATTATGGAAAAAATGGATACTGATAGGAAGTGTCCAATTATATTTTATGGTTTTATTATGTATGATTTATTCCCTAATTCTATAAAACTATAAAACTAGAATGATAATCCTTTTTAAATAAAGTAAAATTATTAACTTATACTAAAGATTGTGTATTGTTTAAGGTCATGTCCTTACAGTTGGTATCAAAATAAATGTTTAGATAAATTTAGTGGTTAGGGTAATATTAATAGCATGAACTTAGAATATTTTACTTTATGGTTAAGTTGAAATGATGTATAATTTTATGATTTCCATGTTTCTTCATCTAAAGTATTTTTTAGAGTGTTTTCCATATAATAAGTAAGAAAGTTGTATTGGAAAGGCACCAAGAGGAAAATATCCTTCCAAATCAGCATCCCAATAGGGTTATAATTGGAAAAAATAGTTTTTTGGAGTGATGGATCATTTCACAGAAGCTATAAATGGTGGTGGTATCCATGTTAGAGAGGAACCCAATCTAACATGAAGGAATATGTCTATATTAGAGTATTTAATGAGGCAACATACCCCATAATTCAATGGATCATATTACCAAGTGGTAGTTGAAAGATTGATCAATACACTAGATAAGATATTTGGTGTCAAGGGATGTTCAGAACCTTAAAATGTAACTCTTTACGTCAATAAATTTGAAAGTGAAGATGATCAATGGTGGTATTTGGTCAAGAATAATATAGAGAAAGATGATATGGATTCCATGGAATGTGAAACATTTAAAGATATTTTACTTGAGAAATATTTCCCAAAGTTTTTTCAGCTTAGGATAAAGAAAAAAATTAAAGAAAGAGGAAGAATATTCAGTTACAGTATATGAAGAAAACATCAAAAGATTGGACATGTATGTTCCAGATTTTAATTGAGACGTTGATAGTAAAAATTAATAGATTTTAATAAGTATTTGAACAAAGTCTATAAGGATATTTGGAATCTTGAAAATTTAAAAGTTATAAAAAAGTGGTTCATTATGTTGAGAAATTTGAAATAGAGTTTTCTGACACTTACACTCTATGAGATGAAAAGAGTTAGAAATAGTCAAGGTGTATGTCAGTGGAGAAGGAACCATATAAAAAAATATAGGTAATCCTAAAATTTATTCAAAGTGTGGTAAAATAAATTTTGGGGAATGTATATTAGGGTATGGAATGTGTTATCAGTGTGGTAAGTTTGGCTACAAGGTTCGTGATTACAAGGAAACAAGTAATGAAAAATACATCAATGAGATAATGGATAGTAAATCAACAATGATATTCTATAGCTATAAATATTCTGGTCACTATGCTAACATGTATCCAAAGAAACTTACTCAGGGTGGAAATTTTCGTGATCCGATGCAAAAAATGGATGGAAAATCATTTTATACTTAAATAGTTGTTGTTGGGCCATCTAATAAAGTGGTGAAAACTCTAGGGAGCTTGATATTTTTATAAGCTTGATCACAAGCCTATTTTATTTGGCACACCTATTTTAATGTTTTAAATAATAGAAATACCTTTAGATACATTTACAGAGTTTTTATAGATGTCTGAGGAATATGTTTAAAAGTTATTTGAGGAAGAATTACACTTCTTATGTGGATGTAAGTTTAATAGTATTAGTGACCATTTAGGTTATATATCTATGGAACGATTTAATTGTAACTTTGGGTATTACTTTTTTGCATTATATATTAATGTATTATCTCATCACATGAATGTTTTAATTATCTTACTATGTTCCAACCATTTTGGTTTTGATTAATATACAAATATAGGAGGAATATCATGTTATAATTTTGAGGATTATGTGATCATTTTGAATTTGATTCTAATGACTTAGTCACGAAAATTCATTTTGGATACTCATTATTATGAGAAAGATATGAGTCAATGGTGGAAATTGATTAAATGATGAATCTATACTCATCATATAAGTAAATTTCCTTATGCTATTTGTATAGATGGTGAATTAATCCTTCAATTATAGGAAAAGGATGTTGAAATATAATGTTATCCAATTACCATATTTTTTGAAGATATGAATGATCTTTTCCACACATAATTGTCGTGTGGTTTTTTCTTCATTGAATCACACTTGAACATTTTCTCTATCACTCTCTATTAGTCCACCAAGATCATTTTTACCTTCCAAATACATCATTTAATTTTCATCCAATGTTCTCCCTATGTGGAATCCTAGTAATGCGTAACTTTTGGTGACCTTTATGTTCCACACATTCCATTTTAAGACTATTTTTTACTAACACTTTTTATGATTTGGGGTTTAAAAAAGTAATTCTATAAATGTTAATCATTTGATAACCAAGAAAAATTTTGAGGGAGAAATTTATTTTAAGGGGGTAGGATGGAAGATCCAAATATTTTAAGAAATATATTATTTTAAATTAATTTAAATTTATTGATAAATTTAATTATAATAAATGAATATCTTATATTTTTTATACTCAACACCAATTTTATCTTTTATTTCATATAACATAGAGTCTCTTCTATAATGTGTGTTACACGCAAGATCAAGTTTTAAGAAACAAAAAATATAATATTAATATTTAACATGATTTTTATTAAAAGGAAATTTGAATGGTGGGAATGAACGACATTAAATAAAATTTGAGAATATATTATACATAGGTTTTTAAAATGAATTCTTTCCAATTAATTCGAAATGAAAATAAAGACCAATTGTATATAAAAGATATCTTTTTATCTTTATGACTTGAATATAATTTTATCTAAATAAATTAAATTAATAACTATTAGTGAATGATATTAATGAAATTTATATGTCATATAGTCAATCAAAACAATTTCAACCCATAAAATACTTTTTATTGAAAAAAATAAGAATAAATATAATTTTAATCATAAAAATATGTATTTTTCTAAAAGGATAGTTTTCCACCATGTAATGGATGACTTATTTTAAAAATAAATTTTGAAAATTTTATAAATTTTATTTGGAGAACTAAAATCCTTTTTTTAAATATGAAAATAAAATTTTACTTTGGTTTATTTTTTGTTATTTTTCTAAGAACTATCATATTTTGTGGAATATTGAATGACACCAAATTTTAATTGAAAAATTCATTTTCGTATGATTTATTTAAATATTTAAATTATATTTTAAACTTAATTTAATGTCTAATTAGTTCATTTATACATTTATAAATCCAATTTAGGTCATTTTAATTAATTTCACATTGAAATTTTATATAAAAACAATTTATACTATTGAACTTTTTACTTTAAAAACCCGTTGTCTCGCCCTATCTACGAGATCAATTTCAAATTACAATTTTCCACTTTTTGGATTTTAATTTGAAAAAATGGAATAAATATTTTTGATCATAAAAATTTATAATTTATGAATGGTAGACTTAGTTTATACCAAAAATATTAGATAAAGTAATCAAAATTAATTATAGTGATTAAGGTGAAAATGAGTTTACTTAGGGGTTAAACTATAATATTAAAGGGGAAAATGACCTATAAACTTGTATAAAAACACTTATAGGGAAATATATCAAACCATATTACCTTATTATAGATTTATATAAGTTATTGGGAATAATATTTGATTAAAGTGACCCATATAGTAAGTTAAGAATATAAAAAGAAAAAAATGTTCCTTTCTTCCTTTTCTTATCTAAAAATATTTGGGGATAGGGAAAAATATATAAGTCTGGTTATAAATATTATTTTTAAATATAAATCATTTTCTTATCATAATAATATATATTTAATTTTTATAGCTTATATAATTACATTAAATGTTTAAAAAACTTCCACATATGGATTATTTAGTTAATAATATAAAATAAATGACACTAAAAATATTAAAAGTGAGGTAAATAAAATGAATTTTTGTGTTCCATTATTTTTTCATGTTAATATATAATTATACACAATTATTAATTTAATATATATTAATTCCATTTTTTGTTATTTTTAAATTTAATTAAATTTATAATGTAAAAATGTACAATAATATTATTTTATAATAAATGATATTTGATTAAGTGGTTTAGAATTACTAAAAATCCTATATTTTGTTAATTAAATTTAAAATGTTAATAAATATCAAATATATTCCATTAATGAACCATTTTATCTTTTATAATAATCATATTGAACCCTAAATAAGTAAAACATTTTTGTTAGAGTTAAGGTTAAATCAGTATTTTTGCGCATTACATGTGCTTATGTTAAATTTAATTTCCAATATACATGAGTTTTTTTTATTTTATAAATTTTATTTTAAATTATAAGTTAGTGGTTATAAATTTTCTAATAAATCCCACTTTAATTTATTCTTAATGGATGAATTAAATAGGTTAGAAAACTAGTTACTTTAAAGAAAATCTAAAATAAAAAAGAAAACCGAGGAGTTAATGAAAAAAATAATAAGAAATTAATTTCTTTTATGTGGTGTGACTGGGGATTGACCATAATTCCCCTAAAATTAGATTTTTCTCATTTTGTAATTACATTAATTAAGGGAGACCACCCAATATTTTTAATTTTTGGTATTTACAAGAATGTCACTCCTCCTCCACTATAAAAGGGAGTTTACTGTCCCCATCTTCAAACCTCTCAATGCTTTTGTCTCATAAAAAATCAACCCAAATCAACTACTAACATCCATACCATCTTATTTTAAGCATCACATTGGGAAGAAATAAAACCAAGAAATTTCCTTGGTGAAAAAAGGAGTTACCCAAATAAGAGGTAACATTTTTCTCCTAGAACATTTTTTTCATTTATTTATACACCCCTATAATTCTTTGTAATCCATTATCATTATAAGAACCTAGTTTTTCACAAAGTTAAGGATCAATTTAAATTTGGAATAATTATTTATTTTATACCTAATATGGATTCCTAATGAGTTCACGAAGGTTTCAGGGGTGTACAATGCTTGTTTGGAGCTTGGAACCCAGGATGGTGGAGAAAAACGCTAGCCCAAAAAGTTAGTAGAAGCAGTGTGACCCAAACCAAATGATATATCCTAACCATGAAGGGTTGGATAATGGGATGAAGCCGGGAACAAAATTTTCTATAACCATGCACCAGGGTATTCAGGTCCATGTAAACATTGAAGGAATTTTAGCAGAGTTGTTTTTCAAGGTTGGTGTATGGTTTCTCTGACAGTGAGGCCTAACCACATGGGTGCCCCATTTGCACAGTATAAGGTGCATGGTTGGCCCTTGGTTTGACCAACCATGTGGCCAAATCGTGAAACCCCTATTTTTGGGAAAAAATTACCAAATCTACATTAATGAAATTCTTAAACCTAAATCTATTCCCCATTATTCACCAATTAGAAAACAATATAATTTGAGAGATCTCCTTGAAGACATATCCTAGTATTGGCTCATGTTCTTCTTTCCGGAGTACAATCGAAGAACCTTTCATCTAGTTTGATTCCTCTTGGTTAGTAATTTATTCCTTTTTAGTAAATTTTCATTCTTCTTTCTATCAATGACACTATTTTGATGATGGATCATTCAACTTATTTTTAGGGTACTGATCCATTCTTCATATGTATTTATATTTAGGCCAGACTGAAGGCTGATACTGGAAGGGGAGAGTCGTATGAGTAAAGGTTAGGTGGTCTATAAATAATCCCTTAAGTTTTATCATTTTATAAAATCACATTATTGTGCGCATGCCGATTCCATTGGGTGTTTTTTGTTAAATTCTTATGCCTTACTTATATTCATTGTGCTCATGTTACATAGCTTGTTCAATAAATTATATTCATTTAATTAGAGGTTATAACCTCAACGCTATCCATCCCATATAGTGTACTTTCCTTAGTTATGCCTTAATGTTTTATCATGATGCTTTTTCTCTATTTTTTGGGTTTTTTGATTGACCCTGCTAATGGTAAGACCCTTTAATTAAATGAATTGTGAATTTCTAATGGATAGAACCTTGTAGTTGTCACTTGACCCTTCTAAGGTAAGTTTTTCAATAAAAATAGTAAATCTTAATTATGAATGAAATTTATATTATATACATGAAATTAACTAATTAAACGTAATTGAATGAATTGGTTGAACGTCCGTAGGAATTCTTTTCATGTCTAATCGAAGGCAGAAGAGTGAACCCAATAAAATTATTTTTAATTATATGATCTAATAAATGGTTGTACGACTAGTTAGGCTTGTCACACTAATGAAACCCAATGACTTCAACCAAAAACTTATCAAATGTAATGATTAATAATTGGAATTAATTAATGACTCTAGAATAAGGTGTCTATTGGATACAAAACTTAACATTGTTATAGGAGTGGTCAAACTCCAGCTATACATCGATTCCTAAGGGAATGCCTCAAGAACTCTTTATTGCCATTCCAATTAAAGGATGTTGGTTGCCAAGGGTGAGACCCACCTTGTAACCTAATATTTTTCTACTAGATTATTCCTAGTATGACACTTTAGTATCCCTCCATCACTATTATAGGATGTCTTGGATACACCCCTTCGATCTAGTATGACATATACATACATGAGTCACCTTGGATACACCCTTGGGCCAAGTCATTTATTATCCCGTTTTACCTTGTATGATGTCCTTGGAAATGATTAGAATTTTTATTTTTGGATTTACTTGGGAATTATCCTTTGTATTAAAATCTTATGCCTTTATCCATACTATAGGTTACTACGGAGTTGGATTGGCCCCTAAGGTCATGGATACCTTGGTTATTACCTTGGATCCCTTTCATTATTTATTAATTAGAGGATTCCTTGTTATATCTTGGATTATTTATCATTATTAATACCTTGTCGGGATTTCAATGAATGTTATACCTCACATGAATTACATATAAAAACTATACCATAAATAATTAATGGAAGGTTTATATGTTTAGACACAAAATAATGATGAAGCAGGTACTAGGGTATTTTTGTTTCTATACTGCTTTAATTTTACATATGCATGTTAGCACACTGTTTTAGTTTATATTAAATGAAATTCATGTTATAGATTCCATTGGTGGTGTAATATTGATATTTATTTCACACTCTATATGTTACACTATTGGATCCCAAGAATATTTCATGTATGTAAGTGTTGATAGGGGGAAGTGTTTTGCTTTTGAAACTTGATTTATTTCTCACGTTAGGATTGAGCTTGGTAGAAGATGACCAGGCTAGGGATTGGGATGTTGGATAATTTTGGATTCTATTTTCTTATTTTTATAGCATGTTATGCATACCTATTTGAATCCATGTTTTCCATATTTGTAGAGACATGACATATATCATCATATTTTGTATATTATTATCGATTTTTTTCTATTGTTTATTATTTTGTATGCTTATACCATTCCATATTATTGTTTATACTAATTAAACTATTTACCTATTATATTATTTATCTAATATTATACACTCAAGTTATGAGGGCATAATATCACCACAAACACACCATAAGACCTCACTATTATTCAGCATCCTCTAGTGTTTGGGGAGATGTGCTTGAGTCCATGTAGCCAACCGGCCTGGGGGAACATCTAAGTGAAAACCAAGTCTAGGATGTCAAAAAGTGGTAAACGTGAAGTTACCTAAATAATAATTGTTGTTCTATTTTTTCCAATTATAGTTGTTATCATTTCATATTTGGGTGATGCACATGCTATGTATTAGTTATTATTATTTTTCTAATTTAGTATTTTAGTTCGTCCTGGGCTTAATTATATGAGGGAAGGTAGCATTATCACATGCATCATCATATTCACTTAGAATTATCATGCCATGCCATGTAGGTACATTTCACCACTTGAATTTCTTGGTTTTCATGTTATTGTTGAGTGAGACTTGTTTATATATATATATTCAATTTCTTCTCTTTAGCAATAATTGAGTGATTTATAGTTTCAATTTGTGAGGTGTATGGGACCTCATGTGTTGGAATAGGTAATTTACTGAGTCAAGCCATTTAAATAAAATTAAATGGGTGTCAATTTCGATGATAAGTTGTATGGGTGCTGATTCATTGGGAGAAGAGATCCATTTTAAATGAACCATAATATATTAAAATAAGTAAATTAAAACTATAAAAGTTAAAATTAACTATTAAAATAAATTTTTTCCAATAAATGAATAGGAATATACTATTGGAACCCCTATAATTTACACTTGAACATTTACCAATACTTTGCATTCTAAGAAGGTAGTTGGCGTAGTATACCATGGTAACTGAGCCCTTTCCTTCTGTTAGTTTTTCTATATTAATATCTATCTTCTCAAATCCCATTCTAAGATGTGTTCTTGGAATTTATAGACCATTGTCGCCAAGAAATCATCATATTGTTTTTCAAGATAGTGGTGATGACCATGCTCTAGATTTTTTGGGATATGAGCCTCCCGTCCTACCACCTTGAGTGAAACATGAGGCACCACCCGCTATACCAGATCTGGGAACTGATGCTCAAATTCATGATAGTTTCCTATGTCTGATAAAGTCCATTCAAGGTGACCCTTTGAACCTATGATGGCTGATATGACACATGACTTTGAGTATAAACATCCTCCAACCTTCTTAGAGGATATATGTTCACCCGATGTTGAGTCTTGGATGGATGTTACTCTATTTATTTTTGAGAATCTTGAGACACCTCCAAAGAAGAGGATCATGATTGATAGTTATATGATGCATGATTTTTCCAAGCCTTGGTGGGATGTAATTACCCAGGCTGGTAACCATTAGGGAATTGTATGAGCTAATTCTAGACTCCCTTATATGATTAATTCTTTTCTCAGACACTGAGAGATGACTTAGCTATAGAGTTCATGCATATAGAGTAGGGTATTTTGTCATTCATGGAGTAGTTAGTGTGTCTTACTAAGTTATAGTATTGTTCAACACTTCTATATGGTGATGATATTTTGGGTTCTAGAAACTTCGATGACATGATATAACATTCCATCCATATTTAGGTGAATGTATTTCGACCACCTACCTTTTCTGAGATAGTCAATCTGGCTCTTATCACTGAGCACAACCTAGGGGAAGGTGATAATATCAGGCATAAATTATCAGTGTCGCGATAGGGAAATATTTCTTCATATAGTTTGAAATGTTCCCTCAAGGTTTCCCATCAATAAAGTGGGAGATAGAGTACCCATATTGGTAGCTCATTGGTATGCCATCAGAATGGAAGATAGGGGTATCTGAAGCCTTAGTGTGATAGAGATCCACTGGAGTGTCGAGATTGAAGCTATATGGGGATCCTTCAGAGATTCTGTCAAACCTTTCCACAACTCTCTGTCTAAGAGGTTCCACACCAGATCCACCTTATGGGTAGGTTCTATTATGACACATTGGGAATAGAGTTATAGTATCACCATTATGTTTAGCCGAGGAGGAGATCACCGCCATAGTAGCCTGAATTCAAGTTATCAACAATGCTATTAGAGATATCATGATTGGGGTAGTATAGAATTAGCATAGGGATATGGGTCAGGTTAGTTTCTTATATTAAAACTGATACCCAAGTATTAGAGCGTAGGACCATCTATAGTACAAGGTACTATTCTAGTATCCTCAAATATAGTTTATGAATTATTTGATAAATGTTCTTCACACTCCTTGTATTTATCTATTGTAGAATATCTTGGGTTGAAAATACATTATTACTATGGTGTAATGACCCTGGATACACTATTAGGAGTATGATCATAGGGAATACACCAATGCAGGGACTATCCCCTTAAGGTAGTACGTTACCCTCTCTTGTGGGACCTATTTGTTCTTGATATGATATGATTCGATTTCATTCTTGAGATGGATTGGTTGGTCATGTATCACACCTTTATAGATTTCTATCACCATAAGGTGTTATTTACATCACCATATGGAAACAATTATCTAAATAAGGGTGAGTAGGATGTCCCAGATAGTATATATGGACCAAAGAATCATGGGATAGGTGGAGTGACCAACTAGATTTCTATTCTCTTAATGGTGGAGTAGGGAGTACACCTAGAATATTTATTTTAGCCGTATATCATTTTAGGGACATCTTTCCTAAGGATTTTTCTAGCTTAACTCCTGAGAGATAGGTATAGTTTACGAATGAAATTGTTTTAGGAATAAATCTAGTGTCTATTCCTATATATAATATGGAACCCACTAACCTCCCTAAGATTAAAAGATAGTTGGCAAATTTAGTGGATAACAGTTTTATATGGCCTAACACTTAATCTTGGGGTTCACCCATGATTTTATCCTAGAATGTGGATGATACCCTTTTCCTATATGTATATTGTAGATAGTTGAACAAGATTATGGTAAAGAATCAGTATAAGACACCTCTAATAGATGATATCTTTGACCATTATTGATGATATAAGGTGTTTTCAAATATCAACCTAAGATCAGGCTATCATCAGGTGTGAGTTAGACCATGACACATACCTGATACAAATTTTTGCAGCAGGTATAGTCTATAAAAGTACCTTGTTATTCCATTAAGTCTTATGAAAACACCCTCCATTTTCATGTATTGGGTGAATAGGGTGTTCCACCCATTTCTTGATTCTTTTTTCATTGTCATTGTGGATGAAATCTTGGTGTATTCCCACACTTGTAGCGATCATGATAAGCACATTGATGTCATTTTGAGTGCACTGAGAGAGAATCATATTTATGCCAATATTTCTAATATTCACTTCTAGAAAAAAATGTTAACTTCTAGGGTAATATTATCTTAGAATGAGGAGTCTTTGTTGACCTAGAGAAAGCGAGTGCTATGGTTTCTTGGGAGAATCCCAAGATCATGTTTGATATTTAGAGTTTTGTGGGGATGGATTGATACTATACGTGTTTCATACCAGAATTAGCATGCCTTGATGAACCTCTTAATAGTTTTACAATGAAGGGTGTTAATTTCCTATGGTCACAAGAGTGCGAAAAATAATTTTAGGATCCGAAAGGGAGGCTGTTCCGACACCTATTCTGATTTTTCCATATCTTGGTAGAGGCTACAAAATATTTATGGTGAATTAGTAATTGGGTTAGGTGTAGTGATCATGTAGGAGGATATAGTCATTTCATATAGATATCGACAGTTGAGGCCTCATGAATGAAACTACCCAATGCATGACCTTTAGATGACAATAATTGTCCTTACCTTACATTGCTGGAGACATTATCTGATGCGTGAGTACTTTGTGGTGTATATATACAAAAATAGCCTCAAATATATATTTACACAACATTAATTGAATCTTGGATAGAAAATAAAGGTCAAATATTTTTATCCTTTTATTTTGAGCTTTCCTATAGGCCTAAAAAAGGTAATGCGATAGCAGGTGCACTAAGTTGGGAAAATCAGGCACATGCCATATGGGAATACATTGGTGAATGTAAATTGATGTTCCTATTCTACAAATCTCAACAAGAGTTCCATGATAGATGTGAGTTATATTATCTCTAAGCCTTGAAATTAACCTCTTCCATTTTTAATACAATGCAGAGTAGGATATTTTTAGATCCTAAAAGTTTGGTTCTCTATGAGTGTATTTCTGGAGATGACCCGCCTCCAGATTGGTATGTGGATAGAGGGGAAGTTTTGTGTATTCATGGACATATCGAGGTTCCTATAGATATGAGAGGGGAACTGATGAAAGAGTCCCACACTTCTCAGTGGGAAGTTCATCCAAGAATGTCCATGATGTATCAATATATGTGACACCATAATTGGTGGCCTGGGATGAAATGTTAGATATCACATTTTATCACTTGGTGTTTCACTAGTTAGTAGGTGAAGGTAAATAACTAGTGACCTTAAATATTTTTACAACAACCTATAATCCCAAAATAGAAATGGGAATATGTTTCCATGGACTTTTTAGTTTCCTTAACATGTTCACCTTGGGGTAATGATTCAGTTTGAGTTTTTATAGATATACTGATGAAATAATGAAACTTCATTCCTACCTGAGAGTATTCTCAGTTGATGATCTAAGAAGATTTTATGTCCATGATATCATTCAACTACATGAGGTCCCTCATACTATCATTTAATATATGGTTGATATCTCAATATCATGTTACTGATAGGGGTTTCAGAAATCTATGGGAACACATGTGTTTATAAGCACAACTTTCCACCATTAGACTGATGGGAATATGGAACAGATGATATAGGTTCTAGAGGGCATGATTTGAGAATTCATCCTTGATTTCAGCATTTATTGGGAGACTCATATCCATATAATTGAGTTTTACAATAATAATATATTTCATGAGATGATTAAGATTGATACTTTTGTGGGATTATATTGTAGGTCATTCAATTCACCCTTATTCTTGTTAGAGGTAGGAGAGGTAGTGATACTAGGTCCTTGTATTGTACAAGAGACTTTAGAGAAGTTTTAGCTAATTTGGAAGCATATGTATACTACTCAATCTAGACAGAAATCTTATGCTGATCATCATCGATGGACTATGGAGTTTGAGGTCAGGGATCTTTTTTTACTACAGGTATCTCCCAAGCTTGGTCATAGAAACATATAGAGTCATGGGAAGCTTTGACCTTGTTATGTAGGGTAGTTTGAGATTCTAGAGATAGTCAGGCCAGTAGTCTATCAGTCGTTACTAACTTAGAGGTACCATGCCATGCATGAAGTCTTCTATGTTTTATAGCTTCACTATTATCTTACCAACCAGTATAATACTTTTGATCCTGAAGAAGTTGAGTTAGATTCTGATGCTTCTTTTGATGATTATTATATATGTATCATTGAATGATGTATTCAGGCTCTTAGAGGTTGGTCTATCCATTTATTATGAGTTATATTGTAGCTTGTCTATGTATATGACCAGTCTTGGGAGTGGGAGGCTGACATATGTGCCTAGAAGATAGAGTTATTTTCACATAGTGTTTCATCTCCCTTGGATGGTGAACTCATTGATGAGATCCTTTAAGGGGGAATACTATAAGAACCTAGTTTTTCACTCAGGTATGAATCCTTTTAAATCTGGCATAATTTTTTATTTAAGACCTAATACAAATGACTAATGAGTTCATAAAGGTTTTAGGGGTGTATGGGGATTGTTCGGAGCATGGAACCCCGACTGGTGGAGAAACATATTAGGCCTTACAGTTTGTAGAAATTGCGTGACCTAGCCCGCACAACCTCTCCTAACAGTGTGGGGTTGGATAGTGGGATTAAGTAGTGTGAAAAGTTTTCTTGAATCATGTTCTAGGGTCTACATTCCCATGAAAAAACCTTGTACGTTTTAATAGAGGTGTTTTTAATAGTTGATGTATGGTTTCTCTATCCATGTAGCCTAATCACGTGGGTTATCCCTTATCACAACTGAAGGTCGACGGTTGGTGCACAATTTGTCTAGTAGTGCAGCCAAATCGTGTGAAACATGTTTTTGGGAAAAAATAAAAAAACTTCCTTTAAAGAAATGTTTAAGCCAAGATATATTCCTCATTCCTAAAAAATTGGACAACAATGTATTTTGAGAGATCTCCTTGAATCCCGATCCAAGGCTTGGATCCTGTTCATCCATCCAGAGTCTGATTGATGCACCATTCATATCATTGGATTCCTTTTGGAAAGTAATTGATAATTTTTTATCTATTATTAATTCTTATTTCTATCTATGAAGCTATTTAAATACAAGATAAAATCCCTTTTTTAGGGAATTTATCCATTATTCATATATCTTCTAATCCATTCCAAACTCCAGTTTGATACTGGATGAGGAGAGTCAAATGAGTATAAGGTAGGCGGTCTATAACTCATCCCTCAAGTTTTTCATTTTATAAATTACTATTATTGTGTTCACGTTGATTCCATTGGGTGTTGTCCGTTAAATTCACATGCCTTTCATATATTCATGGATATTGTGTTCTAGATCTTTCTTAATAAAATATATTCATGTCGTGGGAGGTTACAACCTCAATTTTACCCATCCCATGTAGGGTGTTTTACTTGGTTATAACTTAATAGTTGGTTATGGAATTTTTGATCCATGGTTTGTGTGTGTGGATTGAACCTGCTAATGGTAATCCCATTTAATTAAATTAATTGTGAATTTATAAATGTTTAGCAACATTTAGTTTTCACTTGAGCCATATAAGGTAAGTGTTTCAATATAAATAATGAATCTTAATTATAAATAAATGGTATGTTATTTATAGAAACTATCCTAATTAAATGTAATTGAAGAACTTGGATACACATCCAAATCACGCCATTCCATGACTAATATAAGGTATCAGAGTGAACCTTATAAAATTATTATGACTTATAGGAGATAATAAATGGTTGCATTCCTTGTTATCATTATCACACTAATTAAAGACAACTACATGAACCAAATGAATTATTAAATTTCATGTTTATTACATAGAATTAATTAATTAATTAATCTAGAGTAAGGTTCCTATTATATATGAACCTTAATGTTATTATAGGTGTGTTCAGACTTGATCTAGCCCTTGATTCCCAAGGTAATTCCTTGAGCACTCGTGGATGCCATTCTGATTCAAGGATGTTGATTTCTAAGGGTGAGACCCACCTTGGAAGCTGATCTATGTCTACATGTGGATGCCTAGTATGACACCATAGGATCCCCCATTATCATTATAGGATTCCTTGGATACACTCCTTGGATCCAACATGATGTCTATGGACATGAGGTGCCTTGGCTACACCACTGGATCTAGTCATTTATTATCCCAGTTTACTTTGGAAGAACCCCTTAGACTTGGTTATAATTATTTTTGTGGAATTACTTGGTAATTCCACCTTAGATTGCACTCATACCCCTTTTTACAAACTATAGGCTTCTACTGAGTTGGATCGACCCCTGAAGTCATGGATTCTATGGTTATTACCTTGGATCCCTCTTGTTATTAATATCATAAACGGATGCCTTGTTATATCTTGGAACCTTTATCATCATTATTATCTTGTCAGGATTCTAGTTCTGGTTATACCTCACTATACTTACATATATAAAGTAGAACATAAATAATTAATGGAATGGTTATATGTTCAGACACCACCTGAGCCTGAAGTAGGTACTTTGGAATTTATGTTACTATACATATTTAGTTTGATATATGAAAACTAGCACATTGTTTTAGTTTATAATACATGAATTGGATGTTATAGACACCATTGGAGGTGTCCTACTAAGATTTATCTCACACCCTATCTAGGTCGTTAGTGGCACTCGAGTAGATCACATGTGTGGAGGTGTTGACAAGGGGAAGCATCTCGATTTAAAATCATGATTGATTTCTTACATTAGGATGGAGCTTGGTAGAAGACGACTGGGATAGGGCTCGGTATTCTGGACATTTTTGGGTTATTTTTTCTATTTTTGTATAAAATTTTATTCCTGAGAATTTGTATGCTTGGTTTCTATATTTGTAGATACATTACATTTATCATATTCTTTTTGTATATTATTAATTATTGTTTACATTGTTTATTATTATGTATGCTTATGATGTTCCATATATATATTTATAATTCTTGCACTATTTAATTTTTATCTTTTTTATAAACTATTATATAATATGTAAATGTGGTCATAGTATCCCCATGAAAATATCTTAGTCCCTTTCTACTAGTTGGAAGCCTTTGGAATTTATGGGAATGTGCTTGAGGCCATGTGACCAACCAGAACCAAGGCACCTCTAAGTGGAAGCTAGATCTAGAATGTCACTCTCATATAATAAAATCAGTATCCTAAATATACTGAGATGTTTTTATGTTAAAATTTCTACCTAAACATACACACACTTCCATCAAATGGACAACAAAATCATAATTTGTGTGTATGGAGGACTACCACCTCACGAAACGATGTTTATTTGTTTTCCTTTTGAACTTATTATGGTTTTGAATTAGGATTCAAATAATATTTTGATATGATATATATAATATTTATAATGACTTCATACTTCTGTAATTTTTATATATCACATACCTACATGTTTTCTATTTTGAGGGAATACAGTAACGTCATTTATGGACATGTGGACTATCACCACCTCAAAGCGATGAGATTCGTTGACACATTAAATGGAATGTATTAAGCATGGGTTTTAATGAAAATATGCGATATACATGAAATCTATATGTTATTCAATATAATATATTATTTTATTTATTAACTTTTTTCACACTGAAAAAATGATATCGTCATTCATGGATGTGTGGACCACTACCTCCTCAAAGCGATGTCATTCCTTTTACATAACAATAATTATTTATATAAGTATAAATGATTAAATAATATGGTATTTATGATATAATTATCATTATATAATGATAAATGATACTTTTCTTCTTTCCAAAATGATCATTGTAAAATGATAACATTACTCATACATACGTAGGACCTACCGTCCTCATGATTGTAATGTTGGTTCATTTTTCATAACCATATTTCATTATTGGTTTTAAAAGTATAATTTATGTATAAATATGATAATTATTTCATGATTATTATTCTAGAGTTGTTTTAATAATGAACCATTTAACCTTAGTTGACCCACCAAAGTTGTTTTTGAAATATAAACCGAATATGATCAAAACACTTGATGTAAACTTAAATGTTTAAGTAGTTGTATACAACATGGTAAAAAGTGAAATAAAAGTAACAATAAAATTTAAAAAGGTTATGAATCAATTAAATAATTAACATAAGTTTATTATTCAGGATGATTAAGACATACATGAAGAATCAGACTCAAGGTAAGGGACTTCGTCCAAATCTCCTTTCATTGTGGCATTGTTTTTAATGTTATACACATAACTTAGTTTATGAGGTGTGTACAGACCATTTGAAATATCATATCATGAATTTATCTATTATCATGTTATTTAATATTATTCTAAATGTTATTACTTTAGGGTTCTTTTGATTCAAATGTTTTAAAGTATTATGAGACACTTTAGAATTTTTAAAGATTATCTTCCTCAAGAATGTTCTTAATGTTTTTATTGTATTTCCATTCATAAACATCAATAACCCTTGTTGTTACTTATCCTCAACTGGGGATATTTTATATTTATAAAATAATTTATATTTATCTGGATGGTTTAATACTTTTTCAAAGATATTTTTATGGAATTCATTTATTTTCCACAGGTTAACCATGTTTATAAGAGATTGTTATGGAACACATTTATTTTCTACGGGTTAATAATGTTTGAAAGAGATTTAAATTAAACCCATTTATTTTCCATGGGTTTATCAATTTATAAATTAATAATTATTATTTATATGAGTTTTATGTTTAATGTGTTTTATTCATGAAATGGGACTTGATAATTATATGAAACGGGTGAGCCGATGTAGCTTATACAAAGGGTTGAGCCCCATTATAGCTTATGGGTGATCCCAATTTATTTTATATAAAGGGTTAAGTCCCATTATATCTCGTGAGAAATAGGTGATCTATATATAGCTTATAAAGAGGGTTGAGACCCATTATAGGTCAGGGGTGAGCCCAATATAGCTTATGCGATGGGTGATCCCCACTATAGATCTCCAATGCATCGGGTAATAATAATATTGGAAGTCAAACTTATGGTTATTACAGTTAAAAGGGTTTTGAAATGGTTTTATTTATATGATGATACAAGTCACATAAATGGGTTTTAGTTGATTTTTATGGGGTTTAATGATTTTATTTTGGAAAAATATGTTTTTTTTTCATGTGAAAATGTTTTATTTTATATTCTCAAAGAACATTAATGAAAAGGGTTAATGTTATATGAGATTTAATATATTATCTAACTAAGGGGTTTATTTATTTTTATATCCCTTAATAAACTTTTTTTATCATCCCATTTTTTTAACACATTTTCATAGGGTTGAAGGATAGGTATGTGAAAGGAAGAAGTCGAGTTGGAAGTATTGGAGATTTTCCTTGAAAAGAATTCAAGCATTATTTTAAAAGTTTTATATTATTTAAAAAATGGATATTGATTACAAGTGTCCAATTGAATTTTATGGATTTTTTATGTATGATTCATGGCCTAATTATCTAAATCTTTAAACCTAAAATCATCCTTCTTGTGACAAAAAGTAAAATTATTGACTTAAAATCAAGATTATGTTATGTTTAAGGATGATTCCTTATAACTAAAGGCTAAAACCTCAATTATTATGGGTTATAAGGTAACACACAATGTTAAAAAAACTGATAAATAACTGACCCCTCAATCGATCAACCAAAATCACGGGGCTCCAATGGTTCTCTAAATCACACAAATCTCAAAACGTGGGCCACAAACGATGTAAGAACATTCTCATCCAATGATTCGGAACCCAAATCAAACCAAGACCTCCAAATCTCCCATGGGTAAATATATAAAGATTAGAAATTATACCCTTTGATGGGATCCTTTATCAAATCCAAATCATGGGACAATGCTGACTTGAGAAACATATTGAAGCTGCCCTGGATAGAAAACCACTAAACCTCAATCAACAGTATGATCAAAAGGGAAACCAAAATCACAAAAAAAACCCAAGAGGGTTAAACTAATGATTATACCAGACTCTTATCAGAATCTAATTGATATAAACTATCCATGACAACCATCCCATTTCATCAACCCATCCTAAAGGCTCTAATCTATCTCATCCTCCAACACAAGATTTGATGTGAACTACTCTAACCTTAAGATAATAGTACTAATATACCTAGAACATCAAAGATTTCATCAGATATATTACGTGATCCAAAATTATAGGAACCATATGAATAATTTTAATGAATCCATTTGGCATATCCTATGCTTATTTTTTCAAAAGACCAACAACCCTCACTAGTTTCGTAACTGCATCTCCCTATGAAGTGCTCTCAAGGAAAATATTTTGGCACCCAAATCCAAGATAACCATCAAGAACATGACCCATACCAAGGGGATTATAAACTAAAAACATATAGGGAAATTTTTTATCCAACCTTGATCAACCAAAATACCCCTCTGCATGCCCTAATCACCTATAAGATTCACCATCACATCCTATTAGGGAGGTAACACTTGAGAGTGAATATAACCAATACTTCTCATGGATTAATGATGATGAGGGAATCCAAGTTCCCCTTTTACTACCTCTACACATCACTACCTTAAAAACTTAGTGTGTTCTCAAAATTAAATATAATAAAGAGAGGGGGTTACAAACAAAACCCCAATACGAGGGACCCAAAAACCAAGCATTCCCTAAAATAGACCAAAAAACCCTTAAAGGGTTTCTTAACAAGAAAAAAATAAATTAAAATAATTAAAAAATATAAATATTGGGAATATAATGAAACCAAACCCCCCGACCTACCTTAAGGCATAACCATTGAATCCTCAGGCCCAGACTCACGCTCTAAAAACAACCAAAGCACATAATTGACGTCATAGAAAGAAATTAAATTAATTAAAACAATTTATAATGAAATAATTAACTAAAATGAAAGATTCATAGATATTGAAAACCCACTAAGGTTCACCCACTCTATGGAACCTTGAACAACCATATGTGGATGGCCCATGACACACCCCCAACATGAATACGTCAAAAATGAACAAACATGTGAATCCCAATTCCATAAATATTCATTTAAATTTAATTTATAATTATAGTAAAATTTACTAAGAATTTTACATCTTATAAAATGATGAAAGATGATATGAAAAAACTATATCAGGATTTCATCTTACTAAGACATGACAAAGTACCATCATCATTGATTGATTCCACCATGGTTCAGTGGAATCAAAATCGAAACCCTAAGCGAGAGACACTAAAATCAATATCATGGATGTGAGAGGAGGAAGGGAAAAAAGAGAAGATGAATATAATATAAAAATAGTGAATAATTCACCCAATTACTGGTACCAGTGTAAGAATCAGTATTTAGTGGGATGTGTATTTAAACATTTTCATCTTGAGATAAATGTAACATTATTATCTACGGTGATATGATCCCCTATATAGGTCCAACAATCCCACAAGAATTATAAAATCAAAAAAATTAAATGGAATAGTTACCTATTTCAAAGAAAAGTTTTTTTTAAAACATTTATCTGTCTATGAAAATTACTCAAGTGATCTAATCTTAAACCCCTCTAGATCACCAAAATAAGATTTAAGATTCTACACATACACCGATCATCAAATTCTGGGTTATAAAACTGATCTTTGATGATTCATTGGCATCATGAAAATCACCTAGATCCTTTCCTTTTGATCTTTGAAGGTTTTATTGGATAAAACGATCAAAAAGGGACCTTTTCTCTGTAGGAAGTGGGGGTAGAGAGAAACTATCAATCCATTAGAATGGATAGTCTTGGATTGAGTCTCTCTCTCTTCTACTTATATAGTGGGAGGCTGAAATACCATGAAAGGGTTCCTCAACCCCTGGAAATCCAACACCCACTAAATAAGCAATAAATATCATGTTGTGAGGTACTAACTGCATCATAAACATGATATATATTTTATCACATACTTTTAATATATAATAAATATATTACATGATAAAAGGAAGTCATTAACATGACTAATAATTTCCATAATATTAAACGAACCATGAATATTAAAATAATACATATTTTTATAATATTATCCATGTATTCACTTAATATCTTGTGAATAAATTTAATAAATAAATTAAAACCAATTATTCTATAATCGAATAATAATGAATTTATTTATTTATTGGTGATCAATTACTTGGATAAATCTCGAACCCTATGGTGGGGCCACTGGGTCCAATATTCTTATTCCACATAATAGGGAGGACTCTTGAATATGTTATTATGTGTTATCCTCTAAGCCCTTATATTGATAATAATAAATATTATTCACTAACCAAGTACAGAATCAAGAAACCCATCAATAACCCTAAATAGATAAGTAGTATTAATAAGAATGACAATCATATTATGAATACACACTATGTTATATAATACCTTTGCCTCGTGATATCTCCTAAATTAATATGCACATCTTGTATCATCGTTCATTCTTGATTTATTATTTTTTATATAATAAGAGATACTTACCTTTAACTACATTGGACATGGATTTATAAAGACACTTCCATTCTGATAAACTAGGACTGGGATATAACTTCCTTAACTTTGAAACAACAAATTCTACCTTGACCATACAACCGATGCATACCACCAAAGACTCAACCAAAACAAGCCACCTCTCCACGACTTCAAAGTCATGAGTTTTTACTTTTAGCAAAGTACATGATAAATTGGTACATATTGATAATGATATCAAGTCAGGAGACCAATACACTTATTTATAGTCAGGAAAAAAAAATTACACCTAAAGCATGTTTTGTTTCTATTGGTGAGTCAATATTCACGATATCACATAATATAGATCACCAAGTGAAAAATTCCCGAGAAGAAGTATTAATTCTTATGTTCCACCAACTCCTAATATTCATACATCAACTATATCCTATCAGTATGAGGTATCTAGACCATAGGAAAAATGTTTAGGATTAACTTCATAGAATTTCAAGGTTCTCATTATAATTTGGGAACTACTATAAAATTTTGATATGACAAAAAATATATGGAAATTACCATTTAAATTAAGGATGTAGAAATATCAACACTATAATGGTAAGTCTACATCATGCATAACTCAATGTATACATAGTAAGGTAATTGAAAAGTACTATTAAAGTTGGGTATAAGAAACCCTCTATTAAAAGACTCTCACTTACACTAGAGACAACTTTATAACTCACCTTGCTAGTTTTCAGATGATAAGATTATGTTTCTATAGATTCATAACTTTTTCTATGGGTCGTATATGTTTCCTCTATGTGGATATTATGCTCTCTATAACCACATCTTCTAAATTAATTCTTCTCAATATATTATATCCCTATGTATATTCCTTTAATTAACAATCATAATTGAAATCTTGTCTAGTAATAGTATTATAAGTATCATATTTTATATTATGATAAAAAATTACTTTCTAGGTGAGATTCAAATAACTAGAAAAAATCATTTCATATTTTATACAACTTCTTTAGCTGCCACAGAAGTTGAAATGAAGTCAGTATTTATAGACACAAGACTACTAGATTGAAGGATCTTTTCTTTCTCAATAACTTATCCTGACATTGATATTAGATCATATTGACAATTGGAATACTAGTTTTACCCCCTTGAAACTAGTATCCCTTCCTATTCACATATCAGGTAATAATCCTTTATACTTATTCAAGTACACTTTGACAGTTTTGAATGATTCCCTTGGAATTCTCCTTGATACAACTGATATTTTCCTACAATAAAATTTATATTGGAAATTTCATTTCCGATACATATCATGGAATACAAGATTGATCCATTAAAAAAATAGAATTCAACTAACCACATTAATCTCCTCCTATGTACCATACATAGTTACTTGTATAGATTTATACCATTTTAAAATGGTAATAACTCTCTCTTGAACTCTTCTAACTTGTATTTTATCAACATAAAGTCAGTATATGTACTTTTACTTTGTATAAGAAACCATTAGATCTACCTCAATAGATACCATTCCCTATAACTTTGGTTTATACTTTAATTCACACTACAAAGATATTTTTTCATTCTAGACTCGACCAACTTAAAAGAAAAATACCTATTTTTATATGTTATCAATTATATTTTACTTAAAAACCCATTTCTCTCCAACTAACCTCTTGTTAAAACGTGTAAAAAATCTATTCCCAATGAATATACTATGATCATATTTTTTACTTCAATATAAAACTAGATTTTAGTAACTTTCACCCCATATTGGCTTTCTAGGTGTCAATATCCCTTTATGGTTGTTTCATACAGACACCATCCCTGATTGGTGGTCTTGAAATCCAATACCCAATATAGTGATCTTATATAGTATCCATGACAAGTAAAATTATAATGGATTT
The DNA here is from genome assembly GCA_963277665.1 of Viscum album. Classification (NCBI taxonomy): domain Eukaryota; kingdom Viridiplantae; phylum Streptophyta; class Magnoliopsida; order Santalales; family Viscaceae; genus Viscum; species Viscum album. The sequence goes on along the minus strand of OY728121.1, from coordinate 1,395,560,173 downwards.
AGTAATATTAATTGATACTTTTAATAGATCTTTATTAGTATATCACTTGTACCATCAATATACAGTTTCACTTGAATACCCACCCCAATATTCAAATTAATAATCCGACTAGAATTGAATTCAGGGAATCCATTATTAAATTTTATCAATCTTGTAAATATTAGCTATTTTCCAAACACTTATTACTTTAAGGATTCAATACTCTCAATGAATAATGTATCATTGACCTGGGTGAATATAAAACTATCACTATTGTTTTAACCTTGTTATGATGTTTTTTTCTAGAACATTCCTTTTCCATATGATCTTGTAGAATTTATTCCTATTTAAACTATATGTGCATCTATGAAATTGTATAAACCCATGTCAACATTACTCCCACTATCTCAAATAGATATTTTCACCCTATTAGATAATTATAGTTTATAAATTGACTATCTATTTTCTATCTTAGGGATTGAAGTAACATCCTTAAAAAATAATAGAATAACAACTTTAGATACACATAGTGTTTCTATTGATGCAATTTTATTTATATCATGAAAAAAAATTTGTATAAAGGACATTTTTTATGACATAATTCATTTATATCATATTGTTACTCATATGATATATATTTTTCATTATAGTTTACATATGGTAATGGGATAACATTTCTATTTTCAAATCTTGTATCGAAATATAATTCAAGTTTCTAAAACTCATATATGTTTAAATATTGAGGCTTATTTTATTTACATCATGACTATAATGTGTATAAAGAAAAGTTTTTTTTAGTAATTAATCCATGATATATTTTATTGATCAATGTTATCATGTAAGAATAATCATTAATCATAATTATTATCATCATTACTTTGATGTGTATAAGGTAATGTGCATTTAGGAATTACTCCATGCTATAATATAACGATCAATGAATGCTTGGGAAAGATATTATTCAGCATTAAAACTTAAAGAAACTCATTACTTCTGACCACACATGTACCATACTTCATTTTCACATTCCTTAACAAACACATAAAGGAATGTTATGAAGTATATTTACCACTAGCTTAAACATAGAATAATTCACACTCTAATTCTGAATGCTATAGGGAATACCTATATTTATAAATATTTATTTATAAAAAACTATATACATAGGTGTATTTATAATACTTAAGTTATCTAACTCTAAATATTATAAAATCACACATTGTATATACTTGAAAACTACTTTGATTTTTTTGAAAAAGAATTATCTTTCCAAAACTAGGCATATAAGTATTACATTTTTTTCATCATGTATTTACTATGATTCATGGCTTATAGAAGTATTGTTTAATGATTAAAAACTAAAAGCTACATTCATTCCAAAACTATAATAATGTCTCATTATGTATAATAAACACATGCGATTAATGTTTTGGTAATACTTAACAAAAGCTAAAATTGAACCATTTACTTATAAATTATAATTTATGGGATTATCACATGTTAACTTAGAAGACACCCTTTCACAGCTTCTTGGAGAACATATTTTACTTATTTTAATGTTTTCTATACATATTTGGTTATTGTTTGTCAATACTCATATGTGATTGTAATATTTTATTTAATATCCAAGAATTAATACAGAAACATCACATAAAATTGATGAATTTACCTAAAGAAGAAGTGACTACTTTCTTCTTCTATCCAGATCTTTTCATTTTCATAGATTTATCTTGTGACATGAGAAGAAAATAACTTCCCTTATAACTCCCTTACTATTTTCTTTTAAGGAAGTTGTGAAGGATAATTTGGAGTCACACTTTTCATTGGCCTTTTCACTTTGTCTTTAAAATTGTTCACTATAATAAATAAATATTAATCCTTATTTAAGTTATTATATTATATAAGTTCATTAATCAAAGGGAGATGAAGTGATTTTTCCATACATTTTGTTTTGTAATCTCGAACAAAATAGGAGTAAATGGGTGATAAATATATAATAATGGATGTATTGAATGATCATTATCTATAGTTCATATTTACATATCTCCAGCGTAATCATCACCCATTCATATCTCACTTCAGTTTACCCTTAAAATATTCTCAGAGATGAGGCCACATGGGAAATCATCAACTTCCTAATGCTGTATGAAAAAATCACATTTAATGCTGATAAATTAATTATTACATAGCCATTATATGCATCATACATGAGTCTCTTGCAAGAATTTTCTCACCCTTACTTCCCAAGGATGCTACAAAGGTAGTGGGGACCCCAACACCTTGAATTTATGATATCATAATAGTTTTTTCAAGTGATTATACTTCTCTTAGAACCTCATTCCAATTTTTAAATTTTCATTCTCCAATCCTTATCACAATGTACTTCTAGTGTTACTTTCCATTTTCTATAATAACAAAATTTTGAAAATCAATACTGTTATATTGATTATATATTTTTTATATTTGATTAATTTAATCATAAAATGTCTGCCAATATTTTATTGAACTCCAATATACCTCACTACTAGACTTAAAATACTCTACAACTTGAATATTCTAGTGGAAAGGATCCTTGAAACCTCTCTATTTCATGAAAAATATGTAACAATTTTTCCCGATGCTCAATTGTGGGTGATTAAGGGTGGTTTCAAAATCATATGTGTTGGGTTTAATTTATTTATATTAAATGAAAAATACCAATAGTTACCACATCTATAACTATTTATAGACGTGTATTCGAAAGTTCTTCTATTAATTGGGGGTTCGGACCCAATGACACTTAGGAACTCCCATTGGTTGAGAGGATAGGAGGTTAGGCTCATTGCACTATTTTTGGGGGAATTATTTCCTATTCTAGGATTTTATTATATATTTAATATATGTTCATAAAATTCTTCCTAGGCTTAGATATAGGACTAGTGAAACATGTTCTAATATCTTAATTAAGACCACGTGCAGAGAGGAACAATTGTGTGTGCCCCATGTTCTCCATCATTCTCTAATTTGTTAATTATGCTTTATTTTATATCCATGTTTGGGTGATTTTGAGTTTATTTAAATAAAATTATGTGGTTGGTGTCTTGAATATGGAATTTAATCTCTATGATATTTTGTACGTATTTTATGAAAATAGGAATCAAAACCCACAGAGTTCGTTTGACATAGTTTAAAGTTGTATGAAAGGACTATACCATGTAGTTTACTATAATGGGATAAGGATGAAAATATTGGTCTTTTTCATTGAGGATGCATCGTATATATCCTATCAAGAAAGGATTCAGAGTCCATGTAGTACATGTTATAGGCCTCTTCATCAAAAATATGTGATAATAGATTCCTTGAGCTAGACTTATGCGTATAAGGATACCATGCATTTTATCATCGAGAATATGACCCCTCTGAGTAAAAATGAGATGTAATTAGGCTTACATCCTAATGGAGGGCCCAAACTATGGGAATCCTCATAATGATATTGGTACAATCATCACCAATATTTAATCCCATATGAGTCAAGATCTACGTGAGAAATAATAGATAATAGAATATTGGACACATTTCATGAGAGAATATTTGTACAGGGCTTAAAAATTAAAGTTTCTATCAGAGAGGTATGATTACCAGTCTCATAGAGAATGTGGTATAGATATCGAACATTAATAAAGAGTCCTAATTATCCTATTTATAATATAAATTAGAGACTTTGTACTTTAATTCATCTCTTACCCACTGATGGGTTTGAGGCACGTGATGACATAGTTATGGATTACTGTTAAAAGGATGCTTGTGTATAATCTCACTTATCATCCACTGATAGATGAGTAAGGATTGTATAATTATGAGATAATTCAGTCCCATGAGATAAAAATATTTGGAATATGAAGGTACTTATACTATGGTGAATGAACATTGAATCTTGGGGACTAGGAAGGTGTCCTATGTATCATGTTTGGACTCATAGTTTTATTACCCCAACTCACTGATTGGTTAGGGTGGGTGATTATACTCAAAGAAATTATTGTTTTCTATGAGGTTTTGGAATTCTAGTGTATTATACCAGGATGGATTCCCATGTTACATATTCATTCTCTATCTTATGATACATAAGGATAGATGATTATCATGAATGGTCTATTGGATATGCTTGGCATGATATATAGGCCCCATCCGAGAGCATGACACAAATAGGGTCACATGCGAATGTAAACCTAAACCATTAATGAAAATACCCTTGTGAAGGGGGTATATGGATGAAGGTTCCTGGATGGGAATCTACATGGAAAAATTCTAAGTGTGTCTAAAGGAAAGGAAAGTATTTTCATGTCTACATGACATATCTTGATTGTCTTTCCAAAATGACTTGATTGTCTACCAAATTTTTTTGTGCTGTTAGTTTGACATAGAAGACACATTCAAGGGTGTATCCATGACATGTCCAAGATGCTTTTCATGATCTAAGTTGATGTGTCTAGGATATTTCACATGATCAAATGACTTGTCTGGGATGTCTATCTATGATCAAAGTGACTTCTCTAGGATGTATTCACCTGATCAAATCAGACATGTCTAGGGTATTTTTCATGATCAACTAAATTGTTTGGGATTCCATCACATGATCAAAGTGAATTTTCCAGGATGTGTTCGCATGATCGAAGAATACATGTCCATGGTATTTATCATGATCAACTGACTTGTTTGGGATGCCTTCTCATGGTCAAAGTGTATTGTTCTAGATTTATTCACATGACCAAAGTGGACATGTCCAGTGGGGTTTTCATGAAAATGATTCCATGTATAGGGTGAATTATCCTGATCAACCTATCTTATCCATAGGATGTCACATGATCAACTTGTCTTTTCTATAGACTATTTCATGATCAACTTGGATTGTCCATAGGCTGTATCATGATCAAATTGACATGTCTAAGGCTGCACAAGGGCATAGAGATAACAATTATAAATGTTGTCATCTTTTTATCTTAATAGAGTCACATAATAGGTCCCTTAGAACATGTTTAGTATTTCATGCATACACAATTTTTGGAGTTGAATGTCCAAAGGGATAATGCCTCATCCATATGTGAAATAATTTTCCTAGGATGAGTTCATGGCTAAGAGATCATGTTTCGGGAACACATCATAAGTTTTTTATGGAAATGGTAGGTCCTTTACATGGGTTCTCATTAATTACAAGGCCACATATATGTTGATGGTTTCCCACATAATGGAATCACATGATGCTCAATTGCTCATGTGATTTCCTATCCTCATTGGTGTCTCGTAAGGGGTTATACTAATATGTGTCAGGGCTTCATATTAGAGATGTGACATGAAAAAAGGGTTCATGGAAGGGGGTATTTAGTACATATGAGGCCATCATATGACCAAGGGGATTATGTTAAGGTGGTCTTCATGTCAAGGTAGCCACCTCCAAGGCTGCATGAAAGAATCACAAGATTGAGGGTTTGCAACATCGTGAGACTGGGGGTTCACAACATCATGAGACCTAGGGTTCATATAATCATGAGAATGGAGTTCTTGTGATCCATTATTCAAGACTACTTGGAGGTATTGTGTTTCCACTTGTGTTTGTCCGCAGATCTTAGCAAATGAATCCTGCATTTTTAAGATCCTACACTGCATGGATGAAAAGAGGCATCACAAGACCGAGGATTATTTATATTAAATCTTCATATAGAAGAGGTACATGTTCAATATTCACATTTACATCATATAATAGAGTTTACATGATCATATTTCAATCACATGATCTCTAAGGGATCAAGTGAGGGGCTTCATGAACTTTCTCACGGGTTGCATGTTGGTTCTGTGTGCATGGATGCTGGCCTATATAGTGAAGTCACAAAACTAGTGAGGCATCATGTGGTCAAATAAATTAATCATATAAACCATGTTTCTCATTATATTTAGTTCATATTGTGACTATGTGATCTTCAAGGTATCATGTGATGGGTTTTTGTGATTAGTAGAATAAGTTCTTCAAGGGTGGTATCATGTTCTTTATCTACTTATTATCCCCCTTTCCTATATTTTTTTATAGAGAAAAAGGTATTTATATTACTGGAGGTGGATAGTTATATCAATGATTTTCACGTGGAAGACTCCATGTCCACCAACTTAAGGTATTAGAGCCTTCATATGATCAACATCATGCAACTACATGAAAGCTTCATATGATATTTTCTTATTCATGTGTTTTCCTTAATAAGTAAAATTAATTATGTTGGAAGCCTCTCATGATAGGGAGTTGTGTTTTTATTTATGAAAATCCATAATTATTTCAAATTGGATTTTCTTGATTATCAACAATTTAACTTGTGATTCAAAGTACTTATCCTGATAGTTTCATAATGGGATTTGTATGATCATATTTCATGATATGGCTCTATTTTTTGGATCAAAACATGTATTCAAGTCAAGAATAGACCCATATTGTCTATCCTTCATGCGATGGGGTGTAAGAAAACCAATTATGGACTTGTGTGATTTCTTTAGTGGATTTATGTGATCCTATGGAATTATAGTGGACAAATGATTAAAGACATCATGCATAAAATTAACGAATAAAAGGATAAAGGTAGAAGGATTTAATGACGAAGAGTTAAATTATTTTTATACTAATATGGTGATTCCATAAGTTACCCATCTGACTGTTATCATCTCACTGCATTAACTTTAGAAACTCTTATGACTTGTTTATGTGGTTTCATGATCGTTTTCATGTGATAGCTCCTGATCTTCAATGTATCGAAATGCATGTGAAGAAAAGTCTAATGCATGGATTTGGTACATTGAGGATATTTTTTGTCTTGTAATTGAAAAGTGGAGACAAATATCATGGTGGTTTTTGAGTTTGAGGGTTGAGTAGACACCGAGTGTGGCTCTCAATGTCAAACAAGAAACGTATGGAATGCAACAGGCAAGATGGAGGCTAGAGATGATGTGGGAGAGGTATTGGATAGTTGTGGTTCATGTGATTAGATGGATGAGGTTATGTCCCCCATATTTTAATCATATGAATTCTGTCATATGTGGGGTAGTTCCATATCAAACTCCTAAATAGATACACAACAATTAAATCTCTTTTTTATGTCATTCACTACATTGATCCAAGAACGTGGTCAGAACCCAAAACACATGCCCAATGCCCTCACCAGTCATTCCCTCCCATTATGCATCACACCTAGAAACAACTTCACTTACCCCATCCATTCATCACACAATCTATGATTTCCCACACTCTCACCACTTGACTATCCAGCTGGCTAGCTCCCAAAGTTTGGTTGAGGAAACTTCTTGTTCCCTTGGTTGAACTAGCCAGTTGAATTGCCTAGATAGCCATTTTTTTGAAAATGGAAACCTTAACTACTTAGAAAAAATCTAATTAAAAATGGGAAAATAAGGGCCATTATTTTTACCCTTATTAAAATAAATCTATATCCCAACTATCATTATTTACGAATTCTACATCCAAGTCCATCAAAAAAAATATGAATTGTTTTTTCATAGGGTTTACATTTCTCAAATATTTGATAACAAAGTGTATGGTACACTATTATGGATGCCTATAAAATGACCCCCCTTATAATTAGATTCATTCTAAATAAAAATAATCTTATTTTATGGAAAATGTAGATCAATTTTCTCTATATTTTATCGTTAGATGGGATTTGATATTGAGACCCATGTGAGGATTTTTTGAGATTGTGTTGAATGAGGTATTTCAAGTGTTATGAAGTGGATAATCCTAACCTTGAGTGCATTGAAAATTACAAGATAGGGAGTATCCTTGGTTTAGGTCATAGATGTCCTAAAATTGGAATGTGTATGAATTGTAGGATTAAAAATGGATTTTTTGGAATTAAAATTATGGATAAATCCAAGATAAGATACCTAGACATTGCTACATATCCCCGGGGAATGGGAATAAAGCTGTATAGAGTTATGAGATAAAGTCCTATGTAGATCAAGATCATGCCTAGGGAACAAAGGTTCATGGATGAATAACCCTGTGATGAATTTCCTCGCATAGATATAACTCATACGTTGGAAGGGGAATGTCAATATTTTGTGATGAAATCATAGGCACAGACCCATGCTTTGGTAAAGATACTGCACATGTCTAGCTCTCATTCCTTATCTCAGGCCTCCCAAAATAGTCCACTCTAAGTCACTTAAGGTCCAACCGGATGAATCAAGTCTCATGTAGTATAAGGCATGATAGGTCTAGCTAACATTAGGAAAGTCCCTAGAAATAAAGGTTCACTCTAAATATTTCCAAGATCAAGGGACCTAGAAAGTGTTGCATGATTTTTGAAAGGGATAGATAATGGTACCATTAATATTTTCATATTATGTGTTTCATTTTCCAAAATTTTACCTAAGATTCCAATGGGGAAATATGAGTTGGCATGGACTAGGATTTTTCTCAGTTCTCCCTCTTATGGGTTTTTGACAAGACTGGTTTTATGACCATTTCATTTTGTTAGTGCTCAATTTTTTCTAGATCACACAAAGTGCATTTATAGTGACAAAAGACCATAATTTTTCTCAAGGGGCCCTTTTAGGGTTTTCAATTTAGAGATAATTGGGTCTCTTTTAGTTGAATTGTTTAAGGTATTTCAAAGTAGAATTTTTTTGTTTAGTATTTTATGGTATTTTAGATTGGATCCTATGATACTGTAGCTTAATTTATTCAACTTTGGACCTTACAATACTGTAGTATAAGGTCCTATAGCATTGAAATTATATTGATATATTTTGTGATATTCTTTCTCAAACCTTCTATTTTTTAGTCTAGGGACTTCAAGCTTAAACCTTCTATTATTTTTAGGTTATTCTAGCTGAAACATTCTACTTATTTAGTTTGGGGTCTTCTAGCTCAGACCATATATTGATTGTGTTTGGGGTCTTCTATCTTGGACCTTAGAATAGTAATAAAGGATGGGTATTCATGAATGGTTTTAGAGACCTAAGTCCTTTATGGGATTATGAATAATGAGTTCCCAAGAAGGGTTCTAATACCATATATTATTAATTTATATTCTAAAGAATTAATATTCATGAAGGGTTTTTACAACCCGTTTTCTTGTCGAAATTATGGGGGATGAGTATCCATGATGGGTTGTGACTACCTGCATCCTGAATAATATTTAGTTTGATGTATGGTGAAATATAATTTATTCGAAGTCCACTTGGATAGTTAGAATATGGGTTGTGTAATTCCTGTGTCAATAAGTTTGAATAGATAAATTTGGAATTGGGAAGACATACTAGGTGTGACCCCCAACACCCTAAGGTGTTGAGTTCTCCCATGATGTCATGGGGAATCATGAGGATACATGTTCCTTACATGAAAGAGGAGATACCTCTAGTTGGTAGGATGGAAGACCTTATGCACGAGTCCATTGTTATTACATGCATGGTCAAGTGAAGGGGATCCCCAGTATTTTTTGAGGTCTATGAAATATTTATGAAGACTCAAAAAATTAGAATATGAAGTTGGATGTGGAGAAAAATCTATACAAGGAAGGGTTTTAGAGCCATATGAAAGTTTATCTTATATTCAGGAGGCTCGGGACCTATACTACGTGGTTTTGAGTCACATGTTGTGGGCCATTAAAATATTTGGGAATGGAGTGCCACATTCCTTCTTGGTGAAATGGTACAATACACAACTATGTAATACCGAGGATTTTGGATCCCCTTGAATAGTCTAATTATGGGGATTTTAAATCATAGTATAGGAATATATGACTTAACTGGTGGTCAGAACTAGTGGGTAAAGATCCACCATTGGGAATGGAGGGAGCCTATAATAATCCACATAGTTAGGAAAATAACTGTTGGATTCAAGGGGGGCCTTCCTGGGATCCATGGGTCTTTTTGGATAAACCAATACCTGTTACTAGTTTTCTATAGGGAAGAGCTAAGTGAAAATAATACCAAGGTCCAAGGGGTTCTAAAACAAGGATATAAATTCAAGGAACTAGTTGTGTTAGCTCACACTTCAAAGACATGATGGTGGTTTATGGAAAGTATAAGATTCAAGAAGGGTTCGAGCACCCTAAAAGTTTTTTTTGTCTCCTAGTGAACACATTATCATGGTTAAGAGATGTAAAAAACCATTAATCTAAATTTTCCTGAACCAGGGGTCTATAGAGAATAGATTGAATTTTAATACGGCCAAAAATTAGACCGCATGACCTTTATGCCTTGTTTTTTGATGCTTTAACTTTTTTTCTAAACTCTGGAGATGAAGAGTTTAGTGAGTAGAGAATGGAATTTTTCTTAGGACTCCCTTTAAATGTTTTCAACCTGAAAAGTTTTATGTATCTTTAACATGAATTTTAGGTTCATTAGATTTTTAATATCAAAGGATAAATTTTAAGGTCGTACAACTTTTACCAAAGGTTTTTTTATGAAATTTATTGTAATGTTGTAAGGATATGGGAACTGATATGAAATTGTGCATGACATCTGTGGGGAAACTTAGCACTAGATGTGGGAATTTAGATTTAAGGAACAAATTTTATCCATTTATAGTATTATATATGGGTATCCATATTCTAAAGACCATTTTTACATTTATTTATCTTGTGTGAAATAAAGTCGTATATAGATATGACTTGTGTGAAGGCAGAGTGAGTCCGTATGACTAAATCCTCTTTAAACATAGGCATGTGCTACGTTTATGGATGGTCTTACCTAGGTTTTTGTATGAATATCATAAGGGATGGAATCATACCATAATCATATCCTTTATGGAGATACCTTTTCATAGATCTGACTTTTATGTTGGGGAAAGGGGTGACTAACTCATAGAAATTGGGTCTTCACATAAGATGTATACCTTGAAATGGTAGGCAATAAAGATAGATGTCATAATATTACTTTGAAAATGGTTATGATTCACATATGTGTGATATTGAGAGAATATTAATCAACATGAATAGTTGGGTTATTGAAGATGTAAATCATAACCCTAGAATATCTAAGTTAACTGGAGGTGGGAACCTGTGGGTACAAGTATACCATTGGTAATGGAGGAATCCCATAATGTTCAACATGGTCTAGAAAATAAATCTTAGATTTAATGGATGCCTTCCTGGGATCCAAGTGTCCATTTAGATGAACTAGTCCATGTTTCTAGTTTTATAGAGGGATGATCCAAGTAAAGGAAGCTTAAGGTACATGTCATTTCATGAGAAGGTTATCAACTCGAGGAACTAGTTGTGTCGACTAATATATCAAATATTTAAAGTTGGTTCCTAGACAATGTAAGATTCAAAAAGGGTCTGACCACCCTAAAGTATATTCTAGTATGTATTGAAAACATTTTTGTGTAAAGGAATAAAACACATTATTATTTGAAACAAAACCATTAGAGGGGATGAATTTTTCAATGTGAAGACATTTTTTCATGAATTAAACATCATCCTACTAGGATGTGGTTGTGCTATTTAACATATTGAAACTAGAAAATAGTCCTCAAACTGATACAAGTCTAATTTTCATCACCTAGAGTGATTTTCTAGGCTCCAAAAGTTCACATGATCTATGCTCAGTGTGAGAAACAAGGGATAACTAGGATGTTAATTAATCAGTGTGAGCGTGGGTATTAGATAGCTTGATGCATAGGTCTAGACCATTTTTAGTTCAGGATGTATTTTTTTTATCATTTTATAAATTTTTTAGGAACCTAGGATTTAGGATTTGGGCATCACTATGTTTTCTGTGTTGACAGGAAACAAGCCACACATTGTTCTTTCATGAAATCTCCCTGCATAGGTCTGAACCGTACAAAGGGAGGGGGATTTTTTTATATTACAGCTACACACTAGATCAGATATATATACATTAGTAAGTATCCTTTAATGAAAGGAATCAATCCAAACATAGTTTTTAAATGGGAAAATCTCCACAAAATTCTGAATAATATGAAAAGGGTGGAATATTTCTCATTTATTGTTATTATTAGACCCTGGATTAATGATCCAAGCGTCACTACGTATTCGGTAATGATAGGAATTCATGGAAAAATTAATTCTTAAATTGGAAACACTCCACACTGGTCTATAATATATTAAAATGGGGAAATTTTCCTATTTATTATTGAAAATGTACTCAAGAATAGAGATCCAGGCATCACTACATACCCTATGATGATAAGAATCAAGCCACACATAGTTCTTGAACTAGAAACTATCCATATAGGTTTGAACCATATATATATATGGGGAATTTTTCACATCTGTTGTTTTGGATAGACCTAGGATTTGATATCCAAGTGACACTATGTATTATGTGATGATATTAATCAATCCATACATAGTTATTGAATGGGAAACTCTCCACGTAAGTTTGACCCAAATATAAAGGGGGCATTTTTCATGTTAATTTTTGCTGCTAGACCAAGGATTGGAGTTTCAAAATTCACTACATATCTTGTGATGACAAGAATAAAGACAGTCATAGTTATTTAATTGTGAAATATCCACATAGTTCTGACCCATATGCATAGGGGAAATTTTTTATGTAGATTCTTTCGAATGGACCCAAGACTAGAGATTTGGGCATCACTATGTATCCTATGTTGGAATGAATCAAACCAAACATAGTTATTTAACATGAAACTCTCAATTTAGGTCTAACATATATATATATATATGTGGTAATTTTTCCCATTTATTGTTTCCACTAGACCAAGTATTGGAGATTTGGGCATTACTATGAATCACTTGATGATATGAATCAAGCCACAAGTAGTTATTGAATGTGGAACTCCCCGATCAGGTCTGAATCATACACAGAGGGGGGAATTGTTCCAATTTATTTTTTTAGATAGACCCAGGATTGGAAATATAAGTTTCACTATATATCTTGTGATGATAGGAATGAAGACACATGTATTTCTTGAAATGGGAACTGTCAACACTAGTCTGACTTGTATACAGATGGTAGAATTGTTCCAATTTATTATTTCCTTTGAACCCATGATTAGATATCCATACATAAATATGTATTCTAGGATAATAGGAATCAACCCACATGTAGTTTTTAAATACAGATGTGATGGGGGATAAACACAAAGTATAGTAGTCCTCTTAGGAGAGGTCCATAGAAATACACTGTTTTATGGAATGCAAGAGACATCAACCTTGTAGTTCAACATCATACATAAATGAATCATGGTGTTCCTTTTAATGTATTTCATCCAAGAACATTATAAAAAATAAATGAAATAATATGTCTTTATTATGTGGAAAATCCCTTACCAATTTTTTTAATCCCATGTCAGCTATATTTGGTGTGATAAACAGAGAGTGGAAATTGTGTTTCTGACAAAACAGAGGAAATTGAATGAAAGTGAAAGGGATTTTTTATCATGTGGTGGCTTGGAAAAGATATAGGATATATTAATCCCTATTTGTATCATTATAATTAGAACTAATACCAACATAGTTCTTGAAAAAACCAATCTATTTAACTTTTTGTGGAAAGGATGTTAGTAGTGTATTTTAACATCATGCAGTAAGGAAGAAGGATACTTGATGTGGAAAAGAATAATTTAATACCTATAAAAACTTCCAGGAATTTGGGGAAAGATCCCATGATAGGAATTATATGTTTTTGATATGATTATTCCTAGTATGGTTTCCCAAGGCATCCCATTATTGGTACATTGGGTAGGTCTACAATTTAATGTCTTGTACCAAAGAAGTTTTTTCATAGTCTGATGTCTTGTGATTAGGACATATATATTACGGATGGACCCAAGGTTTGGGATCTTAGAATCACTGCATATCCTTTGATGGAAGGAATCAAAGCATTCATATTTCTTGGATGGGGAGATTTCCTATGTGGATTTTACTTATAAACAAGTATAGGGGAACTTCATTTCTCTTTTTCACAAATCTAGATCATGTGAAGTAGGTTATATGTGAAGTAAAATTTTCATATTGTTTAACCTCATGAAGTAAGGAGGAATAGAGTCTTTTAGATTTATATCATATTACTAGGACCAATCCTATAGTTTAGCGTTATCTTACCAGGATGTATTCCTTTCAGTTTAACATCATGTGGTTAGTACATTTTCCTTGAAATTTAATGTCATGCAATATGGATGTATCATATAGTTTAACATCATGTGATAAGGAAATGTTCCTTGTAGTTTAATATCAATCGATCAATATGTAGGATACTATGTAGTTTAAACTCTTATTACAAGATTTAGTATTGCATGAGGGGTTCATTCCCTTGAATATCTACTTGAAACCTCAATGGTCATCAGGTAAGCCTAGAAGATACATATCCACATCAGGGTTCATCCCAAGAAGTTATGCATAATTACAAGCAAACAAATATCGATGTTTCTTTAGAAATGAAATATACATCTCCTTCTCTTCTTGAGGAATCATGAAAATGATCATTTCAGGCCATATGTATTCTTATATTATTATATTCACCTTCCTAAGCACATCTATGGTGGTGGAGACACCTCCCTCAAATGTGGGAGGGGAATTCATGAGGTCATCCACTTATTCTTACATCTATGAGTTTTTTGAGGAATATTCAAAGTTGGTAGGTAATTTGAGGGAATATATGTCATCATTTAGGTGATAAGGGCCATGGTAACCGATATTTTCTTCCTAGAATACTTTTGTCATCATTGAGATATTCTAATGTTGACAGTTTTCTCTTATGTTATCACCAGGGACAAGATCTTAGACAACAGAGATTAAGTTTAGTACTTTAATCAGGCTTTTGGGTAGAACATAATCGACATTGAGAATACTTTCATGATTCTCAAGGAAATTTCCTAAGACATTTGGGTATGAAACCTTCATATCATCATCCACCATGGGATATTTTCCCTTTCTTTTAAAGAAACCAATTTCAACACACGTGGCTTCGTAGGACATTAAGGGGGTTTTGCCACTATGTAGTAAGACAACCTTCCAAAACGATTGGGTATTTCAATAACTGGTGAAATTTTGAAGGTACCTCCACATGGTTGTGAGTATAAGGTATTCCAAGAAGGAAATTATATGTAGTGTCTTGCTGGATAACCATAAACTCAGCATTAGATTTGAGATCCCAAAACTAAACATTGATATTGATCTTTCAGAGAAGTATTTTGTCACATATATCATTATATTGAATGGTGGTATTTATAAGATATAAATACCCTTAACTATATCCCAAATGTCAAAGGATCCAAAATTGGGATGAGGTAGATCCTAGAATCTTTATCAATTAGGTTCATTCGGATGTTGAAATTTTCAAGTTTTCTCAAAAAATACATGGGCCTGATATGTCCTCGAATAAGTTATTCTTGATGGAGAGGATATCAACCAAAAGATAAGATGTTAAATAGTTTAATATCATATGAATGGGTTGTGTTCCATACAATTTATCAACATGTGACTGTGATGTATCTTATAGTTTAACATCATGAAACTAGGAAATTTTCCTTATATATTAACATTATGTGACTTGAAAATTGTCATTCAGTTTAACTTCGTGCGACTAAGACATGTCATGTAGTTTAAAATCATATGACTAGGAAGTTTTCATTTTTGTTTAACATCACGTGTCTTGGAATTTTTCATGTAGTTTAACATCATGTGACTAGGATGCATCATTCATTTTAACATCTTGTGACTAGGACATTTTACATGTAGTTTAATTTCATGTAACTTGGACATGGCTATTCCACAACCCTTTAGGAGGAAAACCCATTTTTTAGATGGTGCTCAAATGGATCGTATTCATATTGAATGATTTTCAAGATACTATGACATTATATATACTTCATTTACATACACCTCTAAAAATACTTAAATCTAAAGAAACTCTCCACTGTTATCCTGATACATCACTGGTAGAGGAAGTAGTTGTCATGGCCTATCAACCATGCCTCACATAGCTTCCTCATTGTTGTAAGATTTATACAATCATTATACATGTCACAATTAAAGTAAATCGAGATGTTTTTATTGGAAGGAATATACATTTTTATTTATTTCATCAAGAGATGAGAGACCACACTGCTTCTCCCACGTGATACCTATAAATCTATTGGAATGGGGACATGGATGATTTTGGAGACTTGGGTGTATTGACCCATTCTTTATTGGTTTGGGGGTAGGTTTTGAGCCATTGGGGGACTTGGATAATGCATATTATTCCCAATGATAAAAGATACCAAAATCTAATGGAGGATTTGTGGAAACCACTAAGGTTGTATGGTTTTTTGAATACCACCAATGAGGGTGTTGAAAATATGGAAATTATTTAGACCTGTGGGATGAGGTGAGGTAAAAAAATATCTGAATTTCACCCATTGAGGGGGTGGAAATACAAAAACAGACCCACCTTATGGGTCGGGGAACATCACTGCAAGGAGAGCCTCTATATAAAGGTGTTGGTACACCATTCTAGGGAAGAGATCCCATGGGAATTCCAACACTTATTTCCTAGAGATACTTATTTATATCATTGGATTTGAGTGATGTATTCCACTAT
Source organism: Viscum album (assembly GCA_963277665.1). Classification (NCBI taxonomy): domain Eukaryota; kingdom Viridiplantae; phylum Streptophyta; class Magnoliopsida; order Santalales; family Viscaceae; genus Viscum; species Viscum album. Next base: position 1,395,543,646 of record OY728121.1, on the reverse strand, counting down.
TGAAATTTACCTATTATCATTATGGGCATGACTGGAAAGATCCATGACCACACCCTTTACTTTATCAATGGTAGGTTGAGTGGATGATGATGAGAGTCTCAATGTGGATCTTGGTGACAAGATTCTCCATTTCCACTGGCTATATTCTCCATCTACATTTTAATCTGAAACAACAACACTATAGATAATACATTCTATGTATGCATAAAAGTTATCATAGAGTCCTTTTATTCTTTTGATGGAGGCAGAATGTTAGCCAACATGATGTGACTTGGATGACAACATAAGGGTATGAATATAATTCTTAGGAGTGTTCTCATCCAGATTCAATGAGAAGTCCTCAAATTATGTTGAAATCATATTGATGGTGTCATAAGCAGGCTAGTTCTATTATTCAATAAATTATCTCATTTTAAGGGTTGGTTCCCGACATTCCGTTTAGTGGGATAGTGCTTCTTGAACATTCTGGTGGGTTGGAACTCGTAATATCGTTTAGTTTTCTGGAACCGATAGTATTATTTTATAGGTCTATGCCAATATTGAAGATGATATTAGTTTAAAATACGATAAAAATTCCCCCATCTCTATGGGATGGGGTGATCCATGTGACTTCACATTCACCAAGGATAGTTATGAAGAAGTCAAAGTATCCTATATAGTGATGATCTAGGATTGATTCTGGACTACTATTTGGATAGACACGTGGGCCTCAGATAGAATAGAAGTGACATGGATATAAGCCTTCTCCATACCTATATTATTTAGATACCCCTAGAGGTCTCTCTAGCTAGATAAACCAATTTCTATGTATAGGGTAGGGAAAAATCCTATGAAGATCCTTAAAAAAAGTTTGGAAAAAAATGGCATGATAGGAATTGGGGCGTCTATCCTTCTTAACCCATGAAATAGATTCCACTTTTATCAGATTTGATGTCAGGTTCACCGTTTTATTTCCTAAAAAATATAGAATGGTTTCACTCAATTCTCGATTGTGGGAGATTGAGAGTGGTTACAATTTTTTTCATTGGTTTTATCAAATTTTTCGTCAACAGAAACTCCTAACGGTTCCCACATCAATTAATGAGTATGAACCCGCTTACCAAAGGCATGTGGTCAATTGGGGGTTCAGACCCAACTACACTTAGGAACTCATGTTGGTTGAGAGGATGGAAGGTTGGTCCCATAGAACCCTTTTGAAGGGTATTATTTCATATTCTGCGACTCTCTTATAGATTTGATATATGTTCATGAAATCCTTTCCACACCCTAGTATGAGGTTGGTTACCCCTTTTCTAATGACTTAATTAAGATCATGTGATAATGAAAAAACGTGATGTTCCCCCTGTTTTCCATTATTATCATATTTGTTTATGATGATTTATTTTATTTCCATATTTGGGTGATCCCAAGTTTATTACCACCCATGTAGGAATTTTTTTTGGAGATGAGATTAATCCTCTATGAGGTGTCCTATATATCTAGTGATAACATGAATTAAAACCCACATAGTTCATTTTAAATAGTTTAAAATCGTATGAAAGAACTACACTATCATGTTTAACATTATGTGGTAAGGACATAAATTTTGGGATCAGACGAGGAGGAGGTAACCTACATATCCAATTAATATAGAAATTAATGTTCACATAGTCCATGTTATAGGAATCCATTTCATAAAATATGTGACAACAAAATCCTTGATTGATACTTATTCATATAATGTTACCTTTAATTTCCTTATCATGAATACAGACCCTTTGAGTGAAAATGAGATGTAATCAGGATTTTTATCTTAAAAAGGGGCTAAAATAGAGGAATCCTCATCATGCCATTGGTATAATAATCACCAGTCACTAATCCCAAATTATTCATGCTCATTTTAAGAAATAATAGTTAATGGAAGATCAAAAAATTGAATGAGAATATATTTGTACAAGGATTAGACATTAATGTTTCCCTCAGAGAAGTATGATTACAAGTATCAAGTATAATATGGTATAGTGATCGGGCCTTAGGAAGGTGTCATGTGTATCCTGTTTATAATATGAATCAATGTCCTTGTAGATCAACTATTCTCTCACTCATCGATGGGATTAAGGTACTTGAGGGCATGGTTGGGGATTACACTTAGAAGTATGCCCATGTACTGGAACACTTATCATTTGTTGATGGATGAGGAAGGATAATAGGATTGTGGGAGAATTCAGTCCCATGAGTTAACAATATTTGGAATATTAATGGAATTACACTATGGTGGATACACATTGGAGTTCGGTCCTTAGGAAGGTATTCTACATATCTTATTTTGATAGGAATTAGAATCATAGTAGTTCAATTAACACATAACCTTCTAATGGGTTGGGGTGGGTGATTAAACTCAGAGAATTTATTTTTGTTACTGATGTTTAGGAATACCTGGGGCTTATACTAGTTAGGATTACCATGTTAAATATTCATTATCTATCTTCTGATAGACACAGAGTGAAAAAGACCATGAAAGGTCTGTTGGATATGATTGGAATGACATGAAGGACCCATCCAAGAGCATGATTCAAGTAGGTTTTCATGAGTGCGTTACTCCAACCAATTATATAAATTCCCCTTATGAATGGGGTATATAACTATAGGTTTCTAGTTGGGGGTTTACATGGTATTATTCTAAGTGTGTCTGTAGAAAAAGGTTATCATTTTTACCTGATATATCTTGATTGTCTTACCAATATGTCTTGATTGTCTTCCTGAAATGTTTTGGGGTGTTAGTATAACATGGTAGACACATACAAGGGTGTTTTATTGAAATTTATAATATGATTCGCATGATCTAAGTTGATGTGTCCAATATATTTCACATGATCAATTGAATTTTTTGGGATTTCTTCACATGATCAAAGTGAATTTTCCTGGATGTCTTTGCCTGATCAAAGCAGACCTGTACCACGTCATTCTCATGATCAAATGAAATATCTAAGATGTCTTTTCATAATGAAAGTGAATTGTCTAGGATGTATTCACCTGAAGAAAGTGGATATGTCCAAGGAATTTCTCATGATCAACTGACTTATTCGAAATGTCTTCACATGATCAAAGTTCATTATTTAGGATGTCTTCACATGAACAAAGAGGACATGTCTAGTTCCTTTCAAATGGAAATGAATAAATGTCTATGGTGTGCTTCATGATCAACCTATATTATATATAGGCTATATCATGATAAAATTGGATTTTCCATAGACTATTTAATGACCAAATGGTTCTTTCCATAGGTTATCCCATGATTAAAATGACACATACAAGTCCCCACAATAGAATCCTGAGATGGGTGAGGAATCTTGTGATCGTGTGATATTAAGAGTTTCATGTGACATGGTATTAAGAGAATAACACATGGTCATGTTCATGTCCAAGTGTTGGAGTTACATGTCCAAAGGGATCATGCCTTGGATGCATGAGTAACAATTTTCCAAGGAGGTGTGCGTGGATGAGAGGTCATGTTGAGGGTCCACATATTAGGGTTTTCATGGAGATATGAGAGCATTCCATAGGTTCTCATGAATTATAAGGCCACATACATCTATATCGGTTCCCTCATGATGGAATCCAATGATGCATAATTTATCATGAGATTGACTGTACTCAATGGAGTATTGTGATGGGTTCTGTTAATATATGTAGGGGATACACATTACAGCTGCGGGGTGGAAAAGGGTGCATGGAAAAGGGTATTCAATACCTATGAGTGAATTTAATGATAAAGGGGAGTATTTCAAGGGGGTATACATGTCGAGGAATCTACTAGCAGAGCTGTATGGAAGCATAAAAAAACAAGGTTTTTCAGTACCGTGAGATTGGGGGTTGGAGACATCATGAGACCGAGGGTTGACAACATTACAAGACCGATTGTTCATGAAATCCCTTATTCAAGACTACATGAAGGCATTAAAATTCCACTGGTGTATATTCATAGACACCATCATGGGTGTACCTTTTATCTGATCCTTCACCACATAGATTAATAGAGGTTTATAGATATCAATGGTTCCACCTCTTAACTCTTCATGGAATAGAGGAACATGTCTAATATTTACACGTAAATTCCATAACAAGGGTCACATAATAATCATGAGATCACATGATCTATAAGAGATCATGTGAGGGGATCTACAAACTTGCGTTTTTGCTAAATGTTGGTGTTGGGTGCATGGATGAGGGCTTTCATAGTGGACTCACAAAACCAATGAGGCATCACATGATTTATTGAATGCATCATATGAACTAGGAATCACATGATATTTATTTTATTATGTGATCATGTGATCTTAATGGGATCAAATGATGAGTTTTCATGATCACCTGAAGAGGTTCTCCGAGGGAGGTAGAATTTTATATCTCTAATTCGTCTCCCCTTCCCCGTGTGTGTGTTTTTATGGGGTGGAAGGGCTTTATATAGGAAGATATTCCTTGGTATATCACTTATTTTTTGGGAAGATGCTGCATGCACTGACGTAAGGAAGTGGAGTTTTTTCATGATCCAGTTCATGCAACCATATGAAATATTCATATGATCTTACTCATCCTTGTGACAGAATTAATAAGTAAAATTGATAAAGGCTAAGGCCTCTCACAAAAGGAAGATAAGTTCTTCTTCATGCTAAGTGGAGGTGATGTCAAAATGGATTCTCCATATCATAACCACTTCAACATGTGATTCATAGTTCTTCTCATGATGAATTCATTGTGGGATTCACATGATTGGTTTTCCTATGACAACTCAATTTTTTGGATCACTGCATGCATGCATGGAAATAATGGACCCAACATTAATATCCTTCATGCGATGTGGTGGAAGAAAACCAACGATGCCATCACATGATTACATCAATGGGTTCACATGATCCAATGAAATTCCATTGGAAAAATCCTAAAATTCATCATTCTTAAAATATAAGAATAAAATTATGAAGGAAGAAAGACACCCATGTTGAAGAGATACATTAAATTTTATGCGAAGCTGATGATACCATAATTTCCATGCCTGATCATCACCGTCTAATTGTGTAATATTCATAAACTCTTTTGATAGGCTCAAAAGGTTTCAAGAATGAATTCATGCAATAGGTAATTTTCTTCTAGGTATTGACATACATATGGAGTGAAGTCGTATAAATGGATTTGGTATGATGAGGAAAACTTGGATGTTTGGGGTTTGATTAACAGAGATGGATTTCATGGTGGTCATCGAGTGTCAGGTTTGACTGAAAACTAGGTGAGGCTCTTGGTGTTGATCCAATGGAATTATGAATGGAGTGGGAAAGAATGAGGTTGAATATGTTGTAGGATAGGTATTAGATAGATGTGGATAACATGATATGACTACTAAGGTTATGTTCTTTGTTTTTTAATTTTGTGAACAATGTTGTATGTGAGGAAGGCCCACATCAGACTCGCAACTAGATGTATGAAACATCATAATATTTTTCATGTCATTTGCCGGTTTGAGCCTATAGTAGGGTCAAAACCCTCAACAAATGTACCATTCCATCACCAACTACTCCATCCAAATGAATGACCTACCTAGGCACACCTAAATTCTCCTCATGCAGTCATTACATGGGCTATGATCACCCAAACTCTTGATTCTCGGCTAGATAACCAGTTGGATCCTAGGGAATGGTTGAGGTGACACCAGAATGTGACCTTGGTTTATCTAGATGGTTAGTTAACCTAGATGAATTTTTTTGTCCAAGGGACACCTTAACAACTACTTATATAAAGATATGTAAAAAGGGGAAAATAAGGGCCACGATTTGTACCCTTAAAAAAATAAAGCTTGATCCCAACCATTACACTCGGAATTCCACCACCAAGTACTTCATATAAACGATATGAATTTTATTTTTTTGGGGTTAACACTTCTCACATATTTGCTGACAAAGTGTGAGGTGCACAATTGGGGTTGCCTACAAAATTCAACCCCTTAGAATTAAATTCATTCAGAGTGAAAGGAATCTAATTATAAAGTCAACATAGATTAGTTTTATATATAAATGAGAATATTATGGGATTTTATATTGATCTATATGAGATGATTTTTTATGAGTGTGTTGAATAAGGGATTTTAGGTTTTATAGAGTGAAAACTTCTGACCTTGATTTCTTGGATGAATCCAAGATAGGCTATAGCCTTGGCTTAGGTTATGGATGCTTTGAAATTGGAATTTGTATGAATTACATGATCAAAAAGGGATTGGGTGGAAATTAACATAGGGATGGAACCATGATAATATGTCTATACATTTCTATGAATCCCAAGGGAATGAGATTCAAGACATATATAGTTATGAGATAATCGCTTGTACATACCAATATCTTGCATTGGGAACATAGGTTCATGAATGAAGATCCCTATTATGAATGTACTCACATAGATCTATCCCATACATTGTAAGGGGAATGTCACTATTTTGTATTGAATTTTTGGGTAAAGACCCATGCTTTGGTAGATTTATTGCATGGATCTATCTCTCATAGAACTTTTCAGGCCACACAAATATGGTCACTCTAAATAGTCTAAGGTCTTAAAGGATGGACCAAGTATAATGTAGTTTACAACAATATAGGTATAGGTACCCTCAGGTATTCCTTAAGAAATAAAGTTGTACTATAATTTTTTAAATATCAGGGGACCTAGAGAGTGTGACTTTATTTTTCCAAGGGACAGATAATGGTCCCTACAAGATTTGAATATTTTCTATTTCATTTCCAAAAATTTTACCTAATCATTATGTTGGGAAACCTTAGTTGGAATGGACTTTTAATTTTCTAATTCTTACCTTTTATCCATTTTCATCCTAGTAGGTTTTATTTATTTTCTATTTTATGAGTACCGAATATTTCTTGGATAACAAAAATTGCATGTCCAATAAGAAGAAACCCATTTTTTTAGGGTGCTTTTTTTAACACAGATAGCATTGTGTTTATTTATGTTGTGTATTTTAATGTCTTGAAAACTAGATCATTGATGTGATGTAGTTTAAAGTATTCCTTCTTGTACCTTCTGGTACTCTTTTTTAAGGTCTTCTAGCTCAGACCTCCCACTATTGTAGTTTAAGGTCTTATACCTCAGACCTTCTATTGCTATAGTTTAGGATATTATAACTCAAAAATTATATTGATTTATTTTAGGATCATCCAGCTCAAAACTTATATTGATATTCTCTAAAGTATTCTAGCTCATACCTTCTACTATTGCAGTTTGGGGTCTCCTAGATCATACCTTTATATTGTTCTAGTTTAGGGTCTTCTCGCACAAACCTTATACTGGTAATGGAGGATAGGTATTCATGAAGGGTTTAAGGGGAATTTATACTTGATGGTATTATGAATAATGAATGTCTATGAAGGGTTGTGATACCCTTCATTCTTAATTTATATTATTAGTTATGAATGTTCATGAAGATTTATGGCAGTTGATGTTCTTGTAGAAGTTACAAGGGATGAGTGTCCATGACGGGTCGAGAAACCCTACATCATGACTAAGATTATATTTTATGTATGGTGAAATATGAAGGATATTGAGTCCAATTTAATAGTTGGAATGTTTTTTGTATAATTAACATATCCAGGAGTTTGAACTGAGGAATATAGAATTGGGAAGACATACTGGGGATGACCCAAAGCACCCAAAGGTGCTGAGTTCTGCAACGGTGTCACCGAGGCTCATGAGGATCAAAGTTCCTTACTTACAAGTCAGAGATTAATATAGTTGGTAGGTCAGAATCTCTTATGCATGAGTCCATAGGGATGACATGCATAGTCAAGTAATGGGAATCCACATTATTTTCCAAGTTCCATGGAATATTTTTGTAGACTAAAATGTCTAGATGATGAAGTTGGAAATATATTGAATGTTATAAAAGGAAGGGTATTGGAACCCTAGTGTAGTTTATATTTTAGTTGGGAGGCTTGATCCCTATTCTATGTGGTTTTGAGTCATAGTGTGTGGGCCATAAAATTTTTTAGCAATGGAGTGTCACATTACTAATTTGAGAAATGGTACAATACACGGTGATGTAAAATAAAAGATATTGAATCTTATTGAATTTCATTATTATGAGGATTTTAAATCATAGTATAGTAATATCTGAGTTAACTGGGGGTGAAAACTAGTGGGTATAGGTCCACCATGGGAAATGTAAGGAGACTATAATGCTCCATGTGTTTGGGATAATAACTCTTGGATTAATGGGGTGCCTTCCAGGTATCTAGGGGTCCGTTTTGATGAACCCGTCCATGTTACCAGTTCACAACTGGGAAGATCCCAGAGTAAGGAAGCCCATGGTCTATGGGGTTCCAAGATAATGATATAAAATCAAGGAACTATTAGGGTTAGCTTATAATTGAAACACATAAAGGTGGTATATGGAAAATGTAAGATTCAAGAAGGGTTTGAGCACCCTAAAAGTTGCCTCGAATCCTAGTGAACACATCATCAAAATGATGAGATGTAACAAATCATTAATCTAACATTTTCACAGACCAGATCATGGATTTTATTTTTCTAGGGACAAAAATTGTGACCCATGATCTTTATTCCTTAATTATTTATGCAATAACTTTTTACCCAAATATGGAGATGAAGAGTATAAAGGGTGGAGACATGGATTCTTTCTCAGGATTCCCTTTTTGGTTTTTTAAACTGAAAAGTTTTACGTATCTTTAACTAAAATTTTAGGGTCTTGTGATATAGAATATAAAAGGATAATGGTTATGGTCATATGACTTTAACCATGGTGTTTTACTTCTAGTTTAACTTTTTCTAGAAAGGATGTGGTAACCAATGTAAAATTGTAAAATATATCCATGGGGAAAATTTTCACTGGTCGAGAGAATTTAGATGTAGAGAAAATTTTTTATCCATTTACATGATCATTGATGGGTATCCATATTCGACATAACTTATTAAACACATTTATCTCATACCAAAGAAATATATACATAGATTTTACTTGTGTATAGGCAGAGCGAGTCTATATGACTCAAACCTCTTAAAAGAAAGGTATATAATACTTGTTATGTCTAGGATTCCCTAGGGTTACCTATTAATATAAAAAGAGAAGGATTAATTCCATATACATCTCTTTTAGAGAAATATCTTTGTTTATATCTGATTCATATGTAGGGGAGATGGGCGACTAACTCAGATCAACTGGTTCTTCAGAGAAGATGCAAACCATGAAATGGAAGGGTACCCAGATACAATGTCATAATATTGATTTGAAAATTGGTATGATGAAGAGATGTGTGACACTAAGATAATCTGAATCCACTTGAATTGTTTGTCTAAATAATATGTAAATCATAATCCAAGAATATCCGAGTTAACTGGATGTGGGAACTGATGGGTACGGGTCCACCGTTGGTTATAGAGGGAGCCCATAATGTTCCACATGGTCTGGATAATAACTCATGGATTTAAGGGGGTCCTTCCTAGGATCCCAGGGTCCATTTGAATGAACCAGTAGCTGTTACCTATTTTATACTAAGAATATCTAAGAGAATGGATCCCCAAGTCTATGGGGTTCAAAGATAAGGGTATCAACTCGAGGAACTAGTTATGTCGTCTTAGATATTGAAGATAATAAGTTGGTTCCTGGAAAACATAAGTTTCAGTAAGGTTTCGATCACCATAAAGGCTATGCGAGTGTATATTGAATATATTTAGATGATAAGGAATAAAAAACATGATTATGGGATACAAAACCATCATAGGGGATGACTTTTTCAATGTGAAGAACTTTTGTCGTGTTGTTTAACATCATGTGACTAGGGCATGATTGTGCAGTTTAACATCACATGACTAGGAAATAGTCCCTAATACGAGATATGTCTTTTCCATATTATCTTGAGTGGGTTTTAAGGTTCCCTAATCTCACATGATCCATTATTTTCATGAGAAACAATGGAAAACTGGGTAGTTGATTAAGCCACAAGAGAGTGGGTCTCAAATGGATCACTGCATAGGTCCAACCCATATGAAGTTTGGGATGGATTTTTTATCCTTATATATTTTTTGGATGAATATAGGATTGAGTTTCTATGCATCCCTATGTATCTTGTGATGATAGGAATCAATCCACACATTTTTCATGCATGAAATCCCCCTACCCAGGTCTTACCTATATTCAGGGAGGGGGAATTTTTTTATATTGAGATTAGACCTAGGATCGAAGATTTAAAAATCACTACATATCTTGTGGTGGAAGGAATCAATCCACCTATAGTTTTTGAATATGAAACTCTCCATGCAGGTATGACCCATATGTAGAGGGGGGGAATTATTCCCATTGATTGTTACAGATCGACCATGGATTGAAGATATGGGAATCATTATGTATCCTATGATGATTGGAATCAATCCACACATAGTTATTAAATGGGAAACTCTCTATGAAGGTATGAACCATTCATATATTGGTGGGGATTGTTACCATTTATTTTTATGGATGGACCGAGGATTGGAGAACTAGGTGTCACTACGTTCCTTGTGATGATATGAATCAATACACACAAAGTTCTTGAGTGGTAAAATCTCTATGTAGGACTAACACATAGGTAGAACGGGGTATTGTTCACATTTATTATTGATGATAGACCAAGAATTGAAGTTTTTAGAAAAACTATATATCACGTGATGACCTGAATCATGTCAAATGTTGTTATTTAACGGGAAAAACTTTATACAGGTTCGACCCGTACACATAGGGGGAATTTATCCCATTGATTGTTGTGGCGAGATGTAGGATTTTAGATCTTACTGTCACTACATATCAGGTGATAACTAGAATCAAAACACATGTAATTATTGAATGAGAAACACTCCATGAAGGTCTAACCCAAATGCATATGGGAGAATTGTTCCTATTTATTATTATGGTTGGACCTAGGATTGGAGATCCATGCATCGCTACATATCCTATGATGATAGGAATCAATCCAAAGATAATTATTTTATGGGAAACATTCCATGTAGGTATATCTTGTATGAATATGGGCTATTGTTCCCATTTATTGTTGCATATCGAAATAGTATTAGAGATCCTTATGTCACTATATATCTTGTGATGATAGAAATCAAGACACACATAGTTATTGAATACGAAACTCTCCATATAGGTCTAAATCATATGAAATGTGGGGAATTTTTCCCAATGATTGTTGTGGATGGACCCATGATTGGAGATTCAGGTGTTACTAAATATCCTGTGTTGACTGAAATCTAGCCACACATAGTTCATGAATAGTAAACTCTCCATGAAGGTCTATCCCACATGCATAAGGAGCATATTCCCATTGATTTTGTTTGGGTGGACCTAGGATTGGAGATCCAGGCATCACTATTTATCCTGTGATGACAGTAATCATGCAACATTTAGTTCTTGAATGGTAATCTATTAACACATATATGACTTATACACAGAGAGGGAAACTATTAGCATTGATAATTGAAGATGGACCTTGGATTGAGGATTCAGGAATCACTATATATCCTTTTAGGATTGGAATCATGATATACACATTTCTTTAATGGAAGTGTGGTGGGGGACCGACTCCAAGTATTGTGGTCCTCTTTGGGGAGGTCTATAGAAATGCACAATGTTATGTCATACAAGAGATCTCAACCATGAATTTTAACATTATAGAAACCCAAGTTTCTCATACATGGATATTAATTATTTTTATAAGAATATTCAATACATTACACAAACACATTTCCAAGGAATGTAATAGTTTAGAGCCTTTGGAAACTTGGACAATAATATTTTAAATTGGTGAATGATCTTCAACATATCCCACTAAAATCTTATCAAATAGTATTCCTCTTAGTAATAACCTACCTAAACCTTTCTTCATAACTTGGGGAAGGAAGTGTAAGAAGGGTTGTGATTAGATGATTAGTAATGGTAATGATAAGATATATAAATCTATGATCATATAAAAGAATAATATAATCACAATGGTATGTGATAATGAAAAAAAACATACAAAGTTCATACCCAAACTATAGTAGATCATAATCATGAATCATGGCATAAATATTGGTAGTTCATAAGATATGAATCATAATAGAATCAAAGAACACGATCCATGAGAGTATAACATTGGAAAAAGAAATATATGTGTGGGATACACATATGCATAGATAATCTTATGTCATGTCCACCCATCAATATGTTCATAACATGTTTTTCTTGGGATAACCACCCTTGTACCTACTTCGGGATTGGAATAACCACCCATATGTACCCTCATTTTAGGCTTGGTATAACCATCACTGTACCCTCCTTTTTGGCTTTAATCTGACCATATATGTACCATCCTTTTCAGGCTAAGGATAAACACCTATGTACCCTCCTTTTAGGGCTTGGAAAAAACACCCATGTACCCTTATTTTTTGGTTTTGGGATAAACCTCAATATACCCTAGGAGATTATATAACACTTATCATAACCCAATTCATTGGAGTTCTATCTGGGTGCACCCATAATTTCAGCTATAATGGGCACACCCGATGCTGTTTGGGCCACCCCATAATATAATTTGTAATATGCTTACATGACGCTATCTAGGCTACCCCATCATATAATATGTAATGGGTTTTCTAGATACTATTTGGGATTCCACATAGTATATGTAATGTTTAAGAACTACAACATGAAGAAAGTACAAATAACTTGTGTTTCATCATAATAACTCATAAAAAAATCATTATTATTTTATAACCAGTTTAACCAATGGAAAAGAAATGAGTTTCATTCCAATATCATTGAAACATGATTAATAAATGAAAAAACTGGGTTTCATCATAATCTCATTGAATCATGACTAAACCATGGGTAAGAAATAGGTTCCATAAACAACATACCATCAAAACATAAACCATTGAAAGAAATACTATGAATGAAATCCTTGGATCATATCCCTAGTAAGGAATATGTAACACTATCAGATGTAATATTTGATGAAAAATAATTTCTAAAAGATAATTTGAAATATTTATAGAGAAACATAACCTTTTCACTTTGGAATTTTTTTTAAAACATAAAGATATTTTGGAACCCTTTTCTCTAAAAATATCCTTGAAAACTTATAAAGGAAGATTTAAAAAGTTGGGACCACCTTTTTTATGAGTTTTATTTGTTGTTAAAGGTTGTAAAATGTTGTCAATATTGTTCAATATATGAAGAAGAAGATCCAAAGTTAATGAATGATGGTTGAATTGATTATTCTAGGAGAATGGTTATGGAATCATAGCAGTGGATTCCAAGAGAATGGTTGTGGAATCATATAAAAAAATATCATACTTGGGAAACTAAACTCCTTAGGATGTTAGATTATTTGTGACATAGTGTTTAGTTCAAAGAACATGCGTCAATGGTGACACTTTTTATACATCATTTAAGGTGTTTGAAGAACCATCCACTTTTAGATGAAGAGAGAAGATTATAGTTCTTTGGAATTAATAATCCAAAAAGAAATTGATGGTTTGAAGGAGGTCATGAAATAATTAACTATGGAATTAGAGTTATGTGAGAGACTACTTGAGGAGACATGTATTATTTCATGAGGAATTATTTTAAAATGGAGAATTGAAGATATAATTGGGATTATGAGAATGACCAAAAATAGATGATGCATTTCTGAATTGTATCTCAAAAATATCATTAGTTTTTTGGAGAACCTATGATACAATATCTATGAAGGAATAGAGGTGAGAATGTGTTTCCAATCATATTCAGGTTTGATTGAGAAAATATGACGATGTTGAAGGTGATTGATCAAAGGATATGTATCACGATAGAAGGAGTTCACGATGAAAGCAGATGACTGTGGATCGACATGGATATTCATTGATAAAAAGGAAGTATGGTTTGATCATATTATCAATCCTCTAATGGATTATTAGGGAGATTTCATGGAAAGGGATCCTATAGGTCAAGTAGGTAATAGTTTTGAATATGAAATTGTTTTCTAGTGTTTTCCAAATTGTTGGGGTCCAAAATTTAGAGGATGACTCTCAACATGAAAAGTGTTTTTTTCTTGAATGGTTTATTAAAATATGGAAGATGATTGAGTTTCGTGAATATGGTATTTGTGAGTTTCATTTCACAAAGACATAAATATCACTAATATAGAGCTTTTCAATTTATGATTTTGGTCTCTGCGATCGTTGACGGAATTCTCAGCAATTCGAATGGGTGCCCTGAAGAAATTGGAAATCGATGATGGTGGTCTCTGTGGTCATTGATGTAAGGCTATGAGATTATGAAGGTCATTATATAGAGTTTTTAATGGAAGTATCTGTGATTTTAATGAGATTTTTGAATGGACAATTTCCATGGTTCTCTATGAAGGGATGGTCACCGCGAAGACATGTTTGACGTTCTGGGAAATCCACAAAGAGGTGCTGGGGCTTCAAAAATGGACAAGCCTATAAATATGAGGCTACCCCTCTTCATTTTCATCGATGTTTTGATGGAAAATCTAGAGACCATTTGATTTTAAAAAGATCTTCACGAATCGAGAATTTTGTGTGAGATGGTGCGTTGCTAAGAGATTTTAAGTCTTAACTGATGCCCATGATTTTGATAAAGGGTACTTCACGGAGATTAATTATTTTGAATTGACTTATTTAGTTTCGCAAAGGTTATTACACAAAGGATAGGATGCTTTGTGAAGACAGTTTTACACTGTGAAGGTAGGGGTGCTTCACAAAGATGATTTTGTGCAGCGAAGGTAGGGGTTCTTTGCAAAGGCAGTTTGGGGTGCTTCATGAAAGAGGGTGTTTCACATAGAGGTTTCATGAAGAGAAGTTTTTGAATATTAGTTTTTAATGAATAGGTATTTCAAAGATAATCAACTCGGGTTTATAGTGTAAGAAGATTACCATGCCTAGATAGGGACGAAGTCTTTAATGTCAAATCACTGAAGGGACCTTCACATCCATAAATTGAGTGTAACTTCACCCATAGAAGTGATCTAGGGGTAGTCAAAGAATGTGATCTGAGGGAAGAAGTGATCTATCCTTGAACTTTTATAAAGGTAGTGTTCCTGGGATAGAGTGACTATACCCAAACCTTGTAATCCATAGCTAGTGATGATTAGTGGAACTAGGTATGACCAGAAACCTATCGACGTAAGCTCATTTGATGTAGCCCTTAGTGGTGAACCTAGTAAAAGTGTTGTGTTGTCCTTATGCATGTGAATGTTTTAATTACTACACATATCCATCATATATGTTTAATTAAGTTCTTACCAATGTAGGAACAATATCCAATAAAAATGAGAAAAATTTGACACCTTGATTCACCCCCCTCTTAGGGTGACCTGTGGTCCTTCATTAAAATCATTTAAAACACCTTTTAAAACATAAAAGATTTTCCAAATAATTTTCATTGAAAATAACATTTGAAACTTATAAAGGAAGATTTTAAAATCATTTAAAACATTTTTTTGACGAAAATAACCTTCTGTTACTTAAAAATCCCTTTTAAAACATTTTTGAAAATATATTCAGAAAACATAGTTTTGGAAGAAAAATAGTTTTGGACTGAAAAATTGATTTTATTATAAAAATATTATTTTGAACCTTTGAGTATATAAAGAGAGGAAATTTAATGGAAACATGTATTATCATGGAATAACTAGAGTAGAATAAGGTCCTGAGTTTCTAAAGAGATGGATCATAATATGTTACCATCAAAATCATAATGATAAACAACCTAGATAAACGATGTGGTTGTAACATAGGATCTTTACCAATTTGGTAACTTTAAATCATAATAACCATTAAGTAATAACATAAAATTAAACTTAAAATATCACAAGGATGAATAAATTCATGATATTATATTTTAAAGGTTCTGAATATACACCTTATTAAAGAATATAGAGGCATAACATAATGTATGTCCCAATGAAGGCAAATTGAGAGAAAACCCATTGACCAATTTGGTAACTTTTGAACTATAATCCTCATGAGAGAGATATAATAAAATTGATATTTTAATAATAATAATATTAATGAAAATCACCATAATATGAATTCATGGGCTGTATACACACCACATAAAGTAATTAGGTGGTGAATATGACATGTGTCTCATGGAATTAAAAAGTGAGATGAAAATCCCATACCTTAAGTACCAACATCCATCATACTCATTAAAACATAACATATAATAAATATATGTTTATTATAAATATATTATTTAAAAATAATCAAATAATATATATTATTTTTTATGACTCATTTTTACATGATTATTAATAATTCAATGTTCAAGTTTCATTTCGAGTAAAAACCGCTTTGTTTTTCAATTATGTTTTAACTAGTTATTTTTTTGTCCTATTAAATAGATCATGGTTTAATCATCTCAAGAATTTAAAGCATGATATAAATATCATATATAATCATTATATATTTTTTTAAAGTAATCCATAAAATTTAGTGATAGGAAATGAAATACACTTTTCACAAAGATGGTAGCTCGTACGTACGCATGAACACTGTTTCCAATTTGTTCTCAAAATGAAATAAAAAAATAAATGATATATATACTATAATTATTGTATCATTTCTATTATATATATATAGAATATTTTTATAAATCTCATACTTAATAAATTCCATTTAAAGTGTGGAAAAATCATATCGCTTCATGAGAGGGTAGTCCGCCGTACACATGAACAACGTTATTGTATTGTCACAAAATAGAAAGCATGAAGGTATGTGTGATATAAAAATTAAAACTTATAATAATAAAATAATATATATATATATATATATATATCATATATAAACCATAAATCCATCATTATAACCAGCCTTGAGAGGTGGTAGTTGACAAACAAACAACAGTGGTTCGCAAGGCAGTAGACCACCATACACACAACGAATGATTTCATATCCTATTTGATGGCAGTGTATGCAGTTGTATGTTTTAAACATAATATAAAAAAAATAATTACATGTAATATATTGATGTTATTATATAATCATTATATAATAATAATTTAAGGATCTGGATAAAGAAATAAAATAAACACACATTGAAGAATATTTCCTCTTCTTTGGGTATCCTCCTTAGGTTTTCACTAAATCCTTCCTTAGTTGTCATTAGGACCAAAATAATGCTTCTATAATGTGGCAAGGGTAGGTGGGAAGTGTTTTTTAAGGTTTTAGTTGAGCTAAATGGATTGATATGTGTGAATAAGGGGGGAGAGTGAGTTTCCTTTTATAATTGAGGAGGAGTGGCATTCTTGTAAATACCCAAAAGTATTCACTATTGGGAGGCCTCCCTTTCCTCATGTTCCTAAAAATCAGATAAATAATGTAGGTTATGGTTTATATAGTCTAGTAAAACTACCAACACAAAAAATAAATTCATTTGTATCATTTTTTCTATAGTATTTATGTTTACTCAATTTTAGCATTTTTGATTTTACCACAGAAACATGATTTTTTTTATTTAGCTTGGTATAATATAATTTAATAATAAAATTAAAATTAGATTTATTATATAATTTATTCATAATTATTATAACTATTAAATACAATTAATTAAATAAAAATCTAATGTGCGTGAAATGAATTTTAATACAAACTCATGTAATGGACATGACCGTTTACTAACCTTAATCGTAGTAATCAATTCTATCAATTTTCACTAATAATTTCTGTAAAAAAAGAATTTTAACTTATTAGATAATATATATTATTATTATTCCAAATACAGAACCCATTTTTACAAAATAAACTCACATAAGTGGCATAATATAATTTAATATTAATTCGATAGATATAAAAATAAAGAGAGTTTATAAAGTGAAAATGTTCATAAGTTTACAAAGATTTTATATCCAATTTCAATTGGAAATTTATTCCAATGGAATAAATTGGATTAATATATGAATAATTGAACAAATTTTACTTTAAAATCTATTTAAAATATAATTTATCATTGTAAATAATTTAGGTGAAGGATAGTATTCAATTAAAACATAGAGTTTTTCACCATTCATAAAAAAATGAAACCTTTTAGAAAAACCAAAAAATTAACCCTAATATAATTTTTACATTCCAACATAAAAAATTATGTTTATTTTTCATTTTAATTTTATAATAGTATATTTTATTAAAAATAATTCCATTATAATAATAAAACAGAAGTTCTTTTAAGAAAAAATATGAGTTTTAAAAATAAAATTGGATTTATTCTTATTTACCTCATTGAAAAAAATAATATGAATATAAAATAGATTATTTAATATAAAAAATATAAATTTTTATTAAAATAATTCAAAAAAATTTATTTGGTTAATTTATTGATATAAAACACACTTGTATGCATAAAAAACGTTTTTTAGATAAATATTTACTATTATTTCCAAAATGAATTTATTTTCATTTATAATTATTTGGTCACCAAATAATTAATTATATATATATTTTTAAACCATTTGTTTATAATTTAGTTAATAATATTCATCACACCCATTATAATTTCTAGGTGAAAACTATGATATTTAATAATAATATTTTTGTATTATGTCAAGTTTCATTTAAACTCAGTGTTGGATGTAAAGAAAGCTAAGCTCAAGGTCGCATGTAACGTAATGAAAAATCAATTTTTCTTTTAACTGAATCAAAAATTAGTATCTCATTTAAAGAAAAATATTTAAAATAATAAATTAATTTGAAAAAAATATTTCACAAAATCTCAGGGTGTAATATTCTACCCCACTTAAAATGAATTTCTCATTCAAAATTCATCTTGTTCATCAAATATTTAACAATAGAAAATTACTTCATATAAACCCACACCATACAAATGTTAATAAGAAATTCTATTGAAAAATGGTATTGGATGTGAAAATGTCATCTAGAATAAATCATACTAGTAGGAGAACATAACTGGGAAGTGAAAATAGACCAAAAAAAGAAAACTAAAACTGAAATATAGATATGGAGTGATAGAAAACATGGTCAAGAGAAAGTTAATGGTCATGACTAAATAAACCTAAAGTATTTTAAAAAGTTCAATTATATCATTAAAATAATGATAACAGGAAAGAATTTATTTCAAGAACCTTTTCTTAAAGTTGAATAATTTTCATGAGATGATATACTACTTGATTTTATACCATTTCATATGAAAAATCTCACCATGTAGTACTTCCTTGATCAATTTCACTTCATCTCTTACTATTAGAAATGAAGGTGAATTTATTATGCTTGAAGCACTAAAGTATCATAAAATCTATATATATAATGATAATTCATTACCTATATCTTTAGTTATCATAAAAAAATGGTTAGCACATGTTATCCAATATGAATAAATAATCATATGTCAAAGAATATATTAATCTTTAAAACATTATTCAATGTTCAAAATAAACAATTTCATAAACGGTAGCATTATAACCCTTCCAATATTTGAAATTTATAAATAAGATCCCTTAATTTTCTAAACTCAACATAACATTAATCCTCCAAATATCATTAAGTAGCATGTAATAGTCACTAGCCAAATATGTGAATACCTTGGTCATATATTCTCTTAAAGATTGTTAATAACCAAAATTACCCAAAATTATCAATGAAAACACGCAATCTTCCTCATTACTTGAATGAATCCATTAATTATTTAACACATTGCATCGATCTAATAATGTTGTAAACCCTATAAATGATAACATTAATCACTTTTTCAACAAATCATTTAGTAGTTCTGAGGTCATCAATACTACACAATTTACTTTATCCATAACAATCATATCTTTTTTAAAACTAAAAACTCATCCTTAGTAGCATGTTAAGGTTTATCTTTCCTTAATTATAAAATATAAACATTCAATTAAATCACATTTCTAGGTTAATAGTAACATTCAAAATATTATTTCAAATCCTTAATAAAACCATTTTTCTGGAAATATTTATATATTTCATAATTCTTGAATATTGATATATAAAATCATCAATTATTCCACCTCATCATCAATCCATTAAATAGTATTCAGTAGCTTATTTCTTCATACCTCTTTCCTATAGTGTAAAATATGGATCTTGTCTTAACACTAATAACTCTCAATTTAATCATGCTTCTCAAATTTAACATAAAAAATTATTTTGGAATAGTCCATACCTTTCATATGTCATTTCTAGTATCCTCATCATTAATTATAAAATAATTACCTATACAACCTTTTTGATTCAATTCCTAATATTTTCCTTTATGACATATATTTTCATAGCGCTCATACTTTCCACATTTAAAACATCCATACATTGATAATACATAAGGGAGAAAAATATTTCCATCCATTTCATTAATTTAAATTTTTATTTTTCCTTGAAAATTTCTTACCTTGTGTCATTTTTCTATACACATAAAACATTTCATCATTCTATTGAGACATTACCTTGAGTAATTCTTTCCAAATTATTGATATATACAGAATTTAATTTTATTTACTCCATGGTTTCCATCACCCGAAAACTCAATAAACTCTATCATTCTATTATTTGGTAAGTATGATAGTATCTAAAGGATAACATTACTAATAATGTTTTCTGATAAATTATTAGGTGTAATCACAATATACTTCACTCCATTCATGATAACCTTTTGCTTCTCAACAAAACAATATCCATCAAATTGAATGTTTAACCAAGTTAATCTTATTTCCAATCATTTAATAAATCTAAAAAATAATAATGTGTGATATCCTAGTCATATTGGGAAACCAAATAATCATGAAAATCACTTATAGGATGAATAAATCATGACATATTATTCTTTAATCCAATCCACCTAAGTTTTATCCTAGGTCATTCATATTAAACATTCATTTAAATCCTTTATAATGATTTTAAAGAGTTTTTGGATTTTAAAATAATATCCCCTGGGAGTGTAAAAATAGGTGTATAATAAGGCCCATTTTCATGAACCAGTTTGAGATTGAGTCTAGATCAATACGGTGTTTTTTGGGTTATTAATCGTTGGTACATATATACTAGATCCACATCTACTTTTAGTATCTAAACTTGGAAGTAGTTGATTAAAACCACTCTATCTATCATTTACCAAGATTATAAGACATTTTTCTAAACATTAACTCATACTTATACTCATCCTTAGAGACATCCCTAGACATATCCTTAGAAATATCCCTAGTGATCTCAATAAAATTTTATAATCCTAGTTTCTAAAGGTTAACTAAACCATTCATTTGATACCAACTATAGTGACCCAATATTCTCCTGCATTAATATTAGATATTTTTAGAATAATATTCATTAAATTAAAGAAAAAACAATCTAGGATTGTAATAGTTTAGTAGATTTGGAAACATGGAACATAATCTTCTAATTTGGTGAATGATCATAAACATATCCCACTAAGATCTTCTCAGATAGTACTCCTCTTTAGAATATCATACCTAAACAATTCTTCATAACATGGTGAAGGATACATAAGAAAGGGTGATATCATATTCCTAGTAAGGGTAAATATAAGAGATATAAATCTATGATCATATTAAAAAATAATATAATCATAAGGGTATGTGATAATGAAAAGCACTTTTGATGTTCATACCAAAATTTTCATAGATCATAAAAATGAGTCATGGAATAAATATTGGTTTTAATAAGACCTAAATCATAAAGTAATGAAATAACATGACCGATGAGAGCATAAAATTTCTATAATAAATATTTTTTTTGGAATAAAAATAAGAATATTGAATCTTATATCAAGTCTACCCATCGATACTTTCATAACATGTTAGGCTTGGGATAACCACCTATCTACCTACTTTTGGCTTGGGCTAACCACCAATGTACCCTAATTTTTGAGCATGGGGATGGACACATGTGTACCTTCCTTTTAGAGCTTGGGCTAACCACTTGTGTACCCTCCTTTTCCATCTTGGGCAAAAAACCAGTGTACCCTCATTTTCGAGCTTGGTCTGAACAACTGTGTTCCCTAAGTTTCCGGATTGGGCTAAGAAAAGGTGTAACTTATGAGATCATATAGAATTTATAATTACCCAATGAATTTTAGTGGTACTAGGGCACACCAATCATGTATTCTATAGTAGGATCACCCAACCCTTTCTTAAATGACCTATCATATAAGAGATATTGGGCTTACCTTGCACTATCTGGTTTTCCCCATCATATAAGTTGTAATGGTATTACCTGATGATATCTCAGACACCCCATCATATAAGTAATTTATAATAAAAAAAACTTGAACAAATTTCAAAGATATTTCATATCATCATAAAATATAATGAAAATAATAATTATTCTTTCAAAACCAAATTAACCAATGGAAAAGAAATGGGTTTCATGTCAATATCTTTGAAATGTGATTAATCTATGGATAATAAAATTGTTTCATAACAATATCTTTGATACTTTATTGAACCTTGTAAAATAAATGGGTTCTTAAACATCATTCCATAAAAACATAAACCATTCTGAGAAAGAATATGAATAGTATCCTTAGATAATATCCCTAGTAAGGCATATGTAACACAGTATACTATCATCATAGATGGAAAATAATTTTGAAAGGAATATTTAAGACTTTTCTTGAGAAAAATATTATTTCTGCTTTGAAAATATATTTTTAATACATTAATGATTTTAAAACTTTTTTAATTGAAAATAACCTTGAAAAATTATAATATAATATTTGAAAATAATCTAAAACTCCTTTTTGGTGTAATTATAACTTTCCCAAAAGTACAAGACTTATTTATTGAAAAAAGAAACCAAATTATAAGAGTCTGAAAGATATTTTTGTAGAGTAGTCCCTTTTACCAAAAATGAATATATCCTTAGGAACATAATTGAACCAAGTCAACATCATAATAGTAATCCCATTATTAGAAATCTCGTCAGCCTTGTCACACGCCTTATGATGTACATGCATGATATTGTAGTTCATGGAAGAATGAGTGTCCATGATATTACTTCATTTGGCTATCATATCACATGAAAGATGAATAATGACCCATCTGATAGATTTAAAAATATTGGTGGAGTCACATTCTATCCATAAGTTTAGGTAGCCTCATTGCTTTACAATTTACACCGCATTTTAAATGACAAGAATTTAAAAGTCAAGGGATGTGGTGTTTTCTCAAGACCATAAAAATATCCCACTCCTTCACCATTATCATTTATAAAAATCACATCCTAACAAAAAGGACCCAAGTTTCCTCTTTATTCCCCTTTATTGGTTCATTTTATCCACCTTTAAAGTGATGGAGTCTAAATAACATCCAAGGTAGGAGAGGGAAGAGGATAGCTGCCTATAATAACAAAACGTTTAAGCATTGTAATATCATGTATTGAGGTGTTACAATACCCATTTTGATATCATTTTCATATTGTAAAACCAAAATGATTCTCAACAAGGCCTAATACAAGAATAATGTAGTTATTTTATGAATAACTTTATTTATATTGGTCTTTTGGACATGTATGATCTCAAAATAGGCTTCCAAAAAAATGTTCAGTAGCTGCTATAAATTCTGTAGCCTCATGCACTCCAGCTGGTGTTCTCATATTCTTCATAGATAGGGAAATGAATTTCAAATAGTTCTACTACTGATATCTAAATATTATTATTCATGACAGATATTAGGAATTGGTGATCAATATTCTCTTGGTTTTGGTTGCAAATAACACATTTAAAACAAAGACTAATACTAACACCCTATAGAAAATCATCAGTGAGAATCTTATAATTAATGATATTAAAAAATAGGGTAAATATATAGGAAGTAATAAATCCATTACTGAAAAATTTATCCCATATAGTGGGATCACCATAAACTACCTCTTGATAAAATATTTTTGAAAACATTTTTATAAATCATTGTTTTGGAAGAAAAAGAGTTTTTGACCAAAAAGATGATTTAAAAAAAATCCTTTAAACCCTTATGTATATCAAGAGAATAAAATGAAGTGAAAAATTTAATTCTATTTGAATAAAAAAAATTAATAAAATTCTTCAATTTATTAAGATATGGATCATAATATTCTACCATCAGAATCATAATCATAAAAAATCATGACAAATGATGAGATAGTAACATAGAATCTTTACCACATTGGAAACACTGAATCATAATCCCCATGAAAGAATAACATAAAATGAAACATAAAATATTATTATCATGAATAAATTTATGATATCACATGTCAAAGGTTATTTATATACACCTCTTTAATTAATATAGATGCATAACATAATGTACGTCCCAATGAAGGAAAATTGAGATAAAAAAATTATCAATTTGGTAACTTTTGAAATGTAAACCCCATGAAAGGGAAATCATAAAATTTATGGGTAACTAAAAATAATTTTATGTATACTAATAATAAAATAAATTAATGGGAGTTATATAAAAAACATAAAAAATAGTTAGTGAATATGATATGTTTCTCATGGAAGTAAAAAGTGAGACGGAAATCCCTTACTTTAAGTCTTGACTTCCGACATACTCGTTAAAACCACCTATATAATAAATATATGTTTATTATATATATATTATAGAATCATACTTATATAATATATATTATTTTATTACGAACCTTTTATTTCCCATTTATTAAAAATTCCATGTTGAAGTTTTGTTTTGGGTAATAACTTTTTTGTTTTTTATATATGATTTCACATGTTATTTTGGGGTCCTGTTACTTAAATCACGACTTAATTTTCTAAATAATGTAAACTAGGATATAAATATCATACATATTCAGTATATATGTATTTATAGTAATCTATAAAATTTAGTTATAGGAAAAGAAATACTCCGTTCATTTAGATGGTAGGCCGTATGTACACATGGACATTGTTTCCATTTTTTATCGTATTGAAAGAATAAAAAGTAAATGAAATATATATATTATAATTAAATTTTCATTTTAAATTTGTAAATATCACATATTTTTATTAAAATAATCCTTAATTTATTCTATGTAATCTGTGAATGAATTACAACTCTTAATGAGGCGGTAGTCTTCCGTACACATGAACAACGTTATCATATTCCCAAAAAATGGAAAGCATGAAGGTATGTTTTATATAATGAATATATAATAACAATGAGATCATAAATATCATATATATAATATATAAAACATATATAAATAATTATAACCATCATTGATAAGTGATAATGGAAAAACGAAAAACATTGGTTTGCAAGGCGGTAGTCTTCCGTACACAAAAACAATGATTTCATAACACATTTTATAGAAGTGTGTAATATTTAAATACATAAATTAACATAAAAATATCAATATTTTTAATATAGTTATATTATTATATAAAAATTATATATTAAGAATTTATAGGGTTGAATAATTAAATAAAATAAAGACACTTTTTGAAGAACATTGCCCCTTCTTCAAGTATCCTCATTAGGTTTTCCCTAAATCCTTACTTGGTTAGAGTACTTAAAATAATGACTATGGTATGATGGTATGGAAGTTTTTAATGTATTTTTATGGTTTTTTGGATCAAAATATCTTGATAGGTGTGAATAAGGGGGAGAGTGATTACCCTTTAAAATTTGAGGAGTGACATTCTTGTAAATAACCTAAAGTATTCAAAATTGGGAGGTATTCATTATGCCATGTGAATACAAAATAGATCAATAATGAAGGGTATGGTTTATGTGGTCTATAAAAATTTCCACCATGTAAAATAAATTCATCTTTTTTCATTTCTTGTTTTAGTATTTAGGTTTACTCAATTTTACCATTTTAGTTTTAACTATGGTAACATGTATTTTTTGATTACCTAAGTAATATATCCATTCCGAATAAAATTAAAATAATAATAATTAGTTAATTTATAACTAATTAATATAATTATTAAATACCATTAATTAAATAAAAATCCAATGTGCGTGTAAAATCAATTTTAATACAGACACATGTCAGACACAAAACCCTATTCTAACCTTAATCATAATAATTAATTCTATCTATATTTACTAAAAATTATTGTAAAAAATTAATTTAAATTATTATAAAATTGAAATTATGGTGATTAAAATTATGGAACCCATTTTTACAAATTCAACTTATATAAATGGAATAACTCAATTTAAAATAAATCCCATAGACGAGATGATAAAGCAGGGTTTTTAATGTGAAAATGTTCAAAAGATTACAAAGATCTAATATCCAATTTCAATATGGAATTGATAAAAATGAACTAAATTTGATTAATATATTTATAATTTAACTAATGATATTTTAAAAAAAATTCAAAATATAATTTATCTATGTAAATAATTTAGGTGAGAAGACAATTTTCAATTAAAATTAAATATTTTTCACTATTACTCACAAAATAAAACTTCTCAAAAAAAACAAAAAAATTCACCCTAAAATAATTTTGATATTATAAATTCTAAACTTATTTATATTTTATCAAATTAAATTTCTAAAAGAATAATTTTTTTACTAACATAACCATTCCAAAAAATGAAACAAAACTTCTTTTTTAGAAAAAAATACAGTTTCAAGCATAAAATTGGATATATTCTGATTTCCTTTCTAGAAAAAACATATGATAAATTTAAAATAGTTAATTGAATATATATACACTATAAATTTCATTAAAAAAATTCACCAGAATTTTTTTGGTTAGTTTATTGATATAAAACACACTTATTCCCATAAGAATATTTTTTTAGAGGAATATTTACTTTTATTTTAAAAAGGGTATTATTTTAATTTCTAAATAATTAGTCCCAAAATAATTCATTTTATATACATGTGTAAAACATATTTCCCAAATTTATTTAATCTTATTCATGAACATATTTTGAATAGATTTGTGACAACTATCATATTAAGTAATAATATTTTAATAATATGTCATGTTTCATTTAAACTAAGTGTCATGGTTAAAGAAATGTTATATTGGTGTTTCATGTAATGCAAGAAAAAATAAATGTTTCTTTTAACTCAAGATATACATTGGGTTTTTTGTAAATAAAAATATTGAATGGATTCAAGAAAATTTAAAAAATATTTCAAAAAAATCACGAGGTGTTACATTCTTTCCCCCATTAAATTAATTTCACCCTTGAAATTCATCTCAATAATCAATGGTAGAACAGTTGATAAGTACTTCATAGAAACTCACATCAAAATTTTTTTTTACAAAAAATCCTCTTGAAAAAGATAAAGGGATGTGAAAAAGTAATTAGGAATAAATTAGACTAGGTTTTCAAATATAATAACATAGGTGAGAAGTAAAAAAATAGACGTAAAAGAGAAAAATAACACCCAAATACTGATGAAGAGTGATAAAAAACAAGACCAGTAGAAAGTTAATGATAAAAATTCCATAAAATTAAGAGAAGTAAAAATGAACATTGATATCATCAAAATGATGATAACATGACAACATTTTATTTCAATAACTCTTTCCAAAAGTTGAATAATTTTCATGAGAAGATATAATTACATGATTTAATTCCATTTCATAAGAAGAATATAACTCTATAGTAGTTCCTCGATCAATTTCCACATCATATATTACATTAAGAAATGAAGGTGAATTTCATATTCTTGATGCACTAATGGATCATAATATCCATAGGTAGAAGGATACATATTTATGTCTATCTCTAGTTATTAAAAAAACAAAATAGTAATCATAGGTCATCTGATATGCTTAAATATTCATGTGTAGAAATAATACATAAATCTTTAAAACATGTTTTGAAGTTCAACAAAAACCATTTCATAAATGGTTAGCCTTATAATCCTTCTAAAATACTAAATTTAAACAGTAGGTCACTTCATTTCCTAAATTCAACATAAAATTAATCTTCCAAATATCTTTAAGAGGATCATAATTGTCACATGAAAAATATGTGAGTACCTTAGTCACTTATTCTCTTAAAGATTGGTAATAACCAAAATTACTATAAAATCTCAATGAAAACACACATTTTCCCTCATTCCTTGAATAAATCTACCGATTGTCAAACATATTCAATATATCCAATAATTTTATAAACTCCATCAAGGATAACATAAACCACTTTCTCAAAAAATATTTTTTTAGTTTTTTGGACATTAATACTATTCAATTTACATTAGGTATAAAAATAATCACTTTACCCAATCTAAAACCCATTTTTTATCCTGGGGAACATGTGATGGGTTATCTTACTATAATAATAAAATATAACCTTTCCACTAAAACACTTTTGTAGGTACTTATCACCATTCAAAATATTATTTCAAATCCTTAATGAAAACATTATACTGAACAATAATTATATATTTCATAATTCTTGAATTATGATATATGAAAACATAAATTATTCCACCTTATCCTTAAGCCATTAAGCAGGCTTTATCATCTTATTCCTTAATACCTATTTCCTATAGTGTGAAATATAAACCACGTATTAACATTCATAATACACAATTTAATCATATCTCTCTTATTTAACATAAAAAATAGAGTTATAATAGCCTATAACTTTCATATGTCATTTTTAGTCTTCTCATCTTCAATAGAAAAACCATTACAAACACAAACTTTATGATTTTTTTCATGTTTTTTCCATTTATGACATATATTTTAAAAAATTCCACACTGTCCACATTTAAAACTTTTATCCATTGATAGTAACTTAGGGATACAAATATTCCCATTCATTTCATTAAGTGAAATTTTTTATTTTTCATTAGAAATCACTTACTTAGTGTCCTTTTTCTCCACACATAAAACCTTTTCTCACTCTTTTGAGACATTACCTTGAGTGATTCTTTCCATATAATTAACATATAGAGAATTTAATATTCTTTCTTCCATGGTCTCCGCTACCTTAACTGTCAATGAACTATATCATTATATTATTTTGTGAGTTTAAGAGTTGTTTATGGTGCACAATATTAATCATGTTACATGATAATTAATTAGGTATAAACACAATATCCTTCACTGCTGTAATTATCCACTTTTTCTGTTCATCAATGAATTGTCCATCAAATTCAATGTTAACCCAGTTCCTTATAGTTCATGTCATTTAATAAAATAAAAAATAATAGTATGGGAAACTCTACTCACATTGGGAAAACACATAGTCATGAAAATAACTTATAGGTTGTCTAAATCATGACACCTTCTTATTTAATACAAAAAACCTCAAGTTTATCCTAGTTCATTTATATTAATCATCTATTAAAATAATTTATGATGGTTTATATATTGTTTTTGAATTCCCATATCATATCTCCCAGGTGTGTCAAACCAGGTTTGTAGCAAGTCCTATTGTCATGCATTATTTCCCGATCGAGTCTGGAGAAATATGGTGTTTATAGGGTTTTTACCTCTATGTACATCTGTTCCAAAGAAACATCCACTTATAATACCTATATAGGGATTTAATTTCTAGAAAAAAATTGATCTATCCTTTAATAAGATTAAAATACATTTTACTGAACATTGAATCGTACTTATACTTATCCATAGATACATCCATATGCCTATCCTTAGAAGTATCCCTTGGGATATCACTAAAGTGAAATCACCCCAATATAAAAATGTTAACTAAACAATTCCTTTGATATAAACTATATCAAAAACAAGCTTCTCATACCTGGATATTACATATTTTTAGATAAATATTCGTTACATTACACAAACACATGCCTAAGGATCATAATAGTTTAGTGTATTTTGAAACATGGAACACAGTTTCTTAATTTGGTGAAATATATTCAAGATATTCCACTAAGATCTTCTGACATGGTAATAATTATAGGAATAACCTAACTAAACCATTACATATAACCTACGGAACAAAATATAATTGAATGTTAGAATAGATGATCAATAAGGTTAAACATAAAATATACAAATCTATGATCACATGAAAGCATAATATAAGCATAAGGGTATGTGATAATAAACAAAACATTAAAATTTCACAACCAACCTGTCATAGATCATGAAAATGAGTCATGGAATAAATATTTGTAGTTAATAATACTTTAATCATAATGAAATTGACGAACATGAGCACTGAAAGTATAACATTAGAATAATAACTAGTTTTTTTAGCATACACATAAGAATATAGAATCTTATTTCACGGCTACCCACTAAGAAATTCATAACATGTTATTCGTGGTCTAATAACCCACATACCTGCATCAAGATTGGAGTAAACCCCTGGGTACCCTCCTTTTTGGGCTTGGGGTGACCACATATGTACCCTCATTTTTAGGATTTGGCTATCCACCTGTGTACCCTCCTTTTCAGTATTGGGATAAACACCTGTGTACCCTCCTTTTTGGGATTGGA
Organism: Viscum album; assembly: GCA_963277665.1. NCBI lineage: Eukaryota > Viridiplantae > Streptophyta > Magnoliopsida > Santalales > Viscaceae > Viscum > Viscum album. The sequence continues at coordinate 1,395,513,213 of OY728121.1, read as the reverse complement.
CTGAACAACCATATACCCTCATTTTTGGGCATGGGAAAAATACCTATGTAACCTATGATATTATATATCATTTATCATTATCCAATGCATTGGATTGATATCTAGGTGCACCCATCATGTAAGGTATAACAAGCTCACTCGACACTTTCTGGATTGCCCCATCAAATAAGATATGGTGACTTTACCTGAAACTATCTAGGATAACACATAGTATAAGATGTAACTATCTTACTAGGTTATATATAGTTTTCCCCATAATATAAGTAATTTCAAAGAAATAAAACATGAATAAATTACAATTATCTTGAATATTATCATAAAAGATCATAAAAACCATCACTATTCTTTCAAAACATGACTAATACATGGAAAAGAAACAGTTTTCTTGTCAATCTCTTTGAAATATGGTTAATTTGGGGAAAATAAATGTGTTTCATAACAATATCATTGATACAATATTGAACTGTGTAAAAGAAATGATTTTCATAAACATTATTACATCAAAACATAAACCATTTAAATAAATAATACGAATTGCATTCTTGGATCATATCTCTAGTAAGGCATATATAACACTATCATATTTCATCTTATATGGAAAATAATATTGAAAGTAAAATATAAAAAATTTCTTGAGAAAAATATCATATATATTTTGAAAACAAATTTTAAAAAAATATTTTTAAAACCTTTTTCTTTGGATAGATTTTTTAAATCATTTAATGGAACCTTTGAAAATCATTTAAAATACTTATTGAAATAGAAAACATTTTTAGAATATTTTTATTTGAAAATAACCTTTGAAACATATAATGCAAGATTTTAAAATATTTCAAAAAATTTATTGGGGAAAATTTCCATTCTTCTTTGAGAAAAATGTTTTAAAACATTTTTGAAAACATTTTTTGAAAACACGGTTTCGACAGAAAAAAGAGTTTTTGACCAAAAAAATTATTTTTTTATTAAAATATTCTTCTAAACCCTTGAATATATAAAGACATGAAAATGAAGGGAAATAATGAAACATAATTTAATAACTATAGAAGAAAAAAATCACGAGTTTATTAATATAGGGATAATATTATTTTACCATCAGAAGGATAAGAATAAATAGTCCTAATAAACGATGAGATTTCAACATAGAATATTTCCCACTTTGGTAACTTTGAACCATAAGAACCATAAAGGAATAACATAAAATGAAACTTAAGATATCCTGAGGTTGAATATATTCATGATATTACATGTCAATGTGGCTTTATATACACCTTTTTAAAGAATATATATTCAGAACATAACGTACATCCCAAAGAAGGAAAATTGAGACCAAAATAATTTAACAATTTTATAAATTTTGAATAGTAAATCCCATGAAATAGATATACTAAAACTTATTTTTAAATACAAATAATTTTAATTATAAGAATAATAAAATACATTCATATTAATTATATTCACCACATAAAATAAATTGGTGATGAATATGACATGTGTCTTATGAAAGCAACAAAGTGAGAAGGGAATCCCGTACCTTAAGTCCTGAATTCCTTCGTACTCGTTAAAAATTAATATATAATAAATATATTTTATGTATAAATATTTTAAATAATCAAACTTATATACTATATATTATTTTATTATGACCCATTAATTACCATTTTATTAACAATTCCATGTTAAATTTTCGTTTTGGGTAATAACTGCTTTGTTTTTTGTATATGTTTTGACTTGCTATTTTTTGGTCTACTTACATCAATCATGGTTTAATCATCTAATAAATGTAAAACATGTTATAAATATCATATATATATATATTCATAATATATGTATTTAGGGTAATCAATAAAATTTAGTGATATGAAATGAAATACACCATTCATGGAGACGGTAGACCGTACGTATGAATAAACATTGTTTCCATTTTCTTGTCACATTGAATGTAATAAAAGAAAATGATATATATATTATAATGAAACTATCAGTTTTATTTTATATATTTCACATAATTTTATTAAAAACATCATTAATACATTCCATGTAAATCATGAATGAATTACATTGCTTCACGAGGTGGTAGTTCACCGTATAAATGAATAACGTTATCATATTCCCCTAAATTACAATGCATGAAGATATTTGTAATAAAATAATTATATAATAATTATATCATCATATATATCATATATATAAACCATAAATCCATCATTATTACTATACTTTAGAGGTGGTAACAGAAAAAAACAATAACAGTTCTCGAGGTGATAGTTCACCGTACACACGAATGAAGATTTCTTAACCCATTTAATGGAAGTGTGTGTGATTATAGGTATTAAACATAACATAAAAAACATATATTTAAATTTAATATAATTAGCTTATTATATAAAAATGGTATAATAACATTTTAAGGAAGTGGAGAAAGAAATAAAATAAATATGTTCATTTAAGAACATTACCACCTTTTTGGGTATCCTCCTTATGTTTTTACTAAATCTATACTATGATGGATTATTTAAAAAACTAAGGCTTATAAGATTAGGTTATTTAAGTTTTTAATTTATTTTGGTAGGTTTTGGTAATGTTAAATGTCTTGATAAGTGTGAAGAATTAGGGAGAGTGAGTTCCTTTTTATAATTGAGTTGGAGTGACATTATCGTAAATACCCAAAGTTGTTCATTATTAGGAGGTATCCCTTACCTAATGTGCCTAAAAAATAGATCAATAATAGAGTAGAGGGTTTATTGGGTCTAGAAACACCTCCAAAACACAAAATAAATTTATTTTTTATCATGTTGTTTCTTATTATTTATGTTTGCTCAATTTTACCATTTTAGTTTTTACCATGGTAACATGTATATTTTTATTTACCTAGGTAATATATCCTTGAATAGTAAATTTCAAATTTTATAAATTAGATAATTTATAACTAATTTTTATAAATATTAAATCCAATTCATTAAATAAAAGTCCATTGTGTGTGTAAAATCAATATTAAGACAAACACATGTAATGTGCAAAACCCTATTTTAATCTTAATCATAGTAATTAATTCTAACTATTCTTACTAATAGTTATTGTAAAATATTAATTTTACATTATTATATAATATAAAGTATCATTATTACAAATATAGAACACATTTTTCCTAATTCAACTCACATAATTTTCCAAATTTAATTTAATACTAATCCCGTAGACGTGATGAGAAAGGCGGGTTTTAAGTGAAAATATTGAAAAGTTAAAAAAGTTTTTAAATCCAATTTCAATATGAAATTTTTTATAATGATATAAATTGGATTAATATATTTATAATAGAACTAATTATAAATTAAAACCAATTTAAAATATAATTTAATTATGTAAATAATATAGGTGAAAAGAGAGTTTTGAATTAAAATTAAGTATTTTTCATTATTCATAAAAAATGAATGTTTTTTGGAAACAAAATCACATAAACTAATTTTTAAATTATAAATTAAAAATAATATTTATTTTATAATATTTATCTTATAAAATATTCAAAAAAAATTATTAAAATAATGGAAACATAAAATGGCTATAAAATTTCTATTTAGAAAACTTGCGGGGTTTAATCATAAAATCTGTCTTATTGTTATTTCATTTATAAAAAGCACATAATATTAATGTAAAATAGTTTATTAAATATATTTACTATTTATATTTCATTAAAATTAATCACCAAAAGTGATTTGGTCAATTTATTGATATAAAACACAAGTGTTCACATAAAAATGTTTTTTTAGAGAAATATATCCTTTTATTTTAAAAAGAGTTTTATTTTAATTTATAATTAATTGGACACCAAATAATTAATTTTATATACATTTTTAAACCAAATTTTAATAATTTTTTTTTAATATTATTCGTAACTACTATTCCAATGGATATGTGACAAAGATTATTTTGAAAAATAACATTTTAATAATATGTCACATTTCATTTAAAATCAGTTTTGCGTTTAAAGAATTATATACTCTTTGTTTCATGCAACACATGGAAAAATAAATGTTATATTTAACTCAAGATAAAATTATTATTGTGTGTAAATAAAAATATGAAAAATATAGAATTAATTTTTTAGAAAATATTTCCCAATATTTATGGGTGTTACATTCTATCCCCCTAAAAATGAATATCATCCTCGAAAGTCTTCTTAGTAATTAAAGATTTAAAATTTAAAAATTACTTTATAGAAACACAAATCCTAAAAACGGTTATACAAAATTCATCTTGAAAAAGGGAAAGGGATGTGAAACATTCATCTGGAATAACTCAAATTTAGTTTCAAAATATGAGAAAATTTGTGGGAATTGAAAACATGAACACAAAAGAGAAAAACTAACACCAAAGTACAGATGGAGAGTGATATAAAATATGATATGTAAAAATATAATAATCACAAAGACATAAACCTAATATATATCAAAATGGATATTGATACCCCCAAAATGATGATAATAAGATAAAATTTAATTTCAATACCCTTTTCCTAAAGATGAATAATTTTCATGACATGATATACTTATATGATTTCATTCCATTTTATAAGCACAATCTCACCCTAAGGTTTTTCCTTGATCAATTTCCACTTCATCTCTTAATCTAAGAAATAAATGTGATTTTTTATTCCCAATACACTAATTGATCATAAGATCCATTGATAGAATTATAAGTCATTCTGCATATCTTTTGTTATCAACAAAACAAATTGGGTATCATAGGTTACCCAATATGCATAAATATTCATATGTTGAAAAAATAAATCAATCTATAAAACCTCATTCAAATTTCACAACAAACCATTTCAGAAATAGTTTCATTATAACCCTTCTAGAATTTAGAATCTATAAACAAGTTCACTCAATTTCCAAAAATAAACTTAACATTAATCCTCGAAATATAATTAATCATATTTTTATATTCACATACTAAATATGTGAATACATTGGTCATATATTATCCTGAATCTTTCTAATAAACAAAATTACCATAAAATCTCAATGAAAAACTAATTCCCCATCATTCTTTGAATAAATTTATTTATTATTGAATATATTATATATATATATATCCAATAACATTTTAATCCCTATTAATAATAATATAAAATACCTTTTCAACAAATCCTTTATTAGTTTTAAGGACATCAATACTGTTCAATTTAATTTATCCTTAAGAATCAACTATATATCCAAACTAGAATCCATTTTTTATCCTTATAAATATGTTAAGGGTTATATCCCCTTAATCATAAAATGAAACATTTCTATTTAATAACTTTTCTAGGCCATGTGTACCATTACACATTTTATTTCAAATCCATAACAAAATAACAATAAACAATCCTTATATATTTATTAATTCTTGAAATCCATTATATAAAAACTTAAATTATTCCACCTTATCCTTAATCCAACAATTATAATTCATCAAATTATTCCTTAATACCTATTTCCTATAGTGTAATTTATGAATCATTTTTTAACATTCATAAACCTTAATTTAATCTTGCTCCCCACAATTAACATAAACAATACTGTTGAAATAACGCATACATTTTATAAGTCATATGTTGTCTCCTCATCGTCTATAGAAAAAATATTACTCATACAACCTTTATGAATATCTTTAAGATAATTCCTCCTAAAAAATATATTTTAAAAATTCACATAATTTACACATTTAAAACATTAATCAATTGATAATATTATAGGGAGACTAATATTCCAATCCATTACATTAACCGAAACTTTTATTTTTTCCATAGAAATATCTTACTTTGTGTCCTTTTTCTCCACACATAAAACAGTTTCCCATTACTTTGAGACATTACCTTTCTTTCTTCTTTCCATATTCTTAACATATAAAGAATTTAATCTTCTTTTCCCCATGGTCTCCACTACTGAAAACCTCATTGAACTCGATCCTTCCCTTGTTTGGTGAGTCCAAGAGTTAGTTAAGGAACACATTGTTAATCACATTCTTTGATAAATGATTAGGTATAATCACAATAGCCTTTTCTCCAGTCATAATCACATTTGGATTATCATCAGAAAATTTTCCATCACATTCAATGTAAAACCAGTTCCTTCTGGTTCCTATTATTGACTAAAATAAAAAAACATAGTGTGAGAAACTTTAATCATAATGGAAACCAAATAATAATGAAAATCACTTAGATGATGTATAAATCATCAAACCTTATTCTTTAATATATGACACCTTAGGTTTTTCCTAGGTCATTCATATTCATCATCTATTTAAATACTTTATGATAATTCAAAAAGAGTTTGTGAATCCTAAAAGAATATACCTAGAGAGTGTCAAACAAGGTGTATAGAAAGGTCTATTATCATGAACCATTTCCCGATTGATTCTAGATCAATACAATGTTTAAAAGGGTTTTACCCCTGGGTACATCGATTTAATATCCACAATGACTTGTAGTATCTATAAATGGATGTAACTTCTTGAATGCCAATCACACTATCCTTTACCAAGATTATAATATATTTTCCTAAACCCTAAATCATCCTCAAACTTATCCTTAGATACATCCCTAGACATATCTATTGAAATAATCCTTGAAATTTCACTAATGTTTTCTCTTCCAAGTTTTCAAAGGTTAGAAAAACCTTTCCCCTGATACCTAAAATATAGACCCAAGCTTCTCATACATGTATATTAAATCCTTTTAGATTATTATTCATTACGTGAAACAAACACACACCGATGGACCATAATAGTTTAGTGCCTTTTGGTAACATGAAACATTATATTCTAATTTGGTAAAAGATATTTAACATCTCCCTCTAATATCTTATCACATAGTACTCCTCTTAATAATACCCCACCTAAACCTTTATTCCTAATCTTGGGAAGTAAATATAATAAAGGCTAAGATTAGATTCTCAGTAAGGGTAAACATAAGTTATATAAATCTATGATCATATGATATAACAAGATAAGTATAAGGGTATGTGATAATGAAAAAAACATTTTATATTCATTCCCAGCCTTTCATAGATCATTAACATGATTCATGGATTAAATATTGGTATTTATTTATGAGTTTAATCATAAGGTAATGAAATAACATGATCAATGAGCGGATAAGATTATCATTAGAAATAGATTTTTGGCATAAAAATAAGCATATAAAATGTTATGTTAAGGATACCTATAAATACTTTAATAACATGTTTGGATTGTGTCAACCACCCTTTTACCTACTCTAAGATTCTACTAACCACCTATGTACCATTCTTTTTAATATAGGGATGACCATATGTGCACCCTCCTTTTCCGGCTTGGGTCAACCAATCATGTACCCTCATTTCCACGATTAGTCTAGACACCTTTGTACCATCCCTTTTAGGCTTGGGAAGAAAAATTATGTACCATCCATTTTGGGTTGGTATAAACACCCATGTACCCTCTGATCATATATTACATTTTCTATTATCCAATGCATTAGAGTGCAATCTTAGTGAACCCATCTGGTAAGATATAATTGTCCCACTTGACACTATCTGGGACTCCCCATCAAATAAGATTTATTAGGATTACCTAGTTCTTTCTAGGCATCCGCTTAATATAAGATATAAGGGCACTACCAGGTGATATCTAGGTCACCCAATCATATAAGTAATTTCCAGAACCATAATAGGAATAAATTACAAATAAATTTCATATCATCATAAAAACTAATAAAAACAATTGTTATTCTTTCATAACCTGATTAACATAGAGAAAATAAGGGGGTTTCAAGTAAATATATAAGAAACATGATTAATATGTGGGAAATAAATGAGTTTAATAAAAATCTCTTTGATACCTATTTTACTTGGGGAAAATAAATGGGTTCTGTAAACATCATTCCATCAAAACATAAAACATTTAGAGAATGAATATGAATGTTTTACTTGGATCACAACCCTAGTGAGGAATATGTAACTCCATTATATATCCTCCTAGATGGAAAATAAAATTGAAAGGATAATTTAAAGCATTTCATGAGGAAAAAAATCTTTAATATTTTGAAAATTATTTTTAAATCAAAAACACTTTTTGAAACCTTTTTCTTTGAAAATAACCTCATAAAATTATAAAGGAATATTTGGAAATCATTTAAAAAACTTTTTAAAAATAGAAATCCTTTTATTTTAAAATAAAATTTGAAAATTTTAAAATAATATGTTGAAATATTTTAAAAAATTTCTCAATGAAAATAAAATTTCTTCTTTGAAAAGTACGTTTTAAATAAATTTTGAAAACATTTTTAGAAAACAGGGTTTTGGAAGGAAAATATTTTTTGACAAAAAGGAGGATTTATTTATTAAGGGAAAACATGTATTATCATTGAATAAATATATTAGACAAAAATTAATTAGTTTATTAAGATATGGATTATAAGATTTCACTGTTGAGAACATAATCATAGACAATCCCGATAAATGATGAGATTGTAACATAAAATCTTTACCACTTTGGTAACTTTGAATCATAAACCCCATGAAGGAATTAAAAAAATCAAAATATAATGAGTATTGATAAATTTATGATGTTAAATGAAAAATGGGTTGTATATACACCTCATGTGAATATAAATGCATAACATAACATACGTCCCAAAGTATGAAAATTGAGACAAAATCATTTATTGATTTGGAAACTTCTGAACCGTAAACCTGGTGATATATAGATCAAAAAATTCATGTTTAAATAAAAATAATTTTAATTATAATCATTATAGAAAACCCTAATTGAAATTATATACACCACTTATAATAAATAGCTAGTGAATATGGCTTTTGTCACACAAAAGTAAAATGTGAGATTGAAATCCATTACCTTAAGTCTTGAAATCCGTCATACTCATTCAAAAAAACTATATAATAGATATATGTTTATTATAAATTTATCAAAATCATAATTATATACCATATATTAGTATCTTGTGACCCTTTTATTACTTGTTTATTAACAATTCCATGTTAATGTTTCATTTATGTTAATAACCTCTTTGTTTTTCATATATGTTTTGACTTGTTAGTTTTTGGTCCTCTTACTTAGATCAGGGTTTCATCAGATATAGAATGTAAAACAAGATTTAAATATCATATATATTAATTATATATTTATTTAGAGTAATACATAAAATTTAGTGATTGGAAATGAAATACATCATTCCTATATATGGTATGTCATACATATGCATAAATGTTGTCTACATTTTCCTATCATCCTAAAAGAAAAAAAGGTAAAAGACATATAGATATCATCATTATAGTATAATTTTTATGTTATATATATACCATGTTCTTTAAAACCCATCATTAACACCCTCCATTTAAATCATGAATGAATCACATCTCTTCATGATGTGGTAGTCCAAAGTTCACACGAACGACATTATCGTATTCCCAAAAAATTGAAAGCATGAATTTATGTTTGATATAATAATTCCAGAATCATAATAACATCATAAATGTCATATATATAAAATATAAGTCATAAATACATCATTATTACTAGTCATGAGTGGCAGTAATGGAAAAAATGAACAACATTGGTTCGTGAGGCGGTAGTCCACCATACACAAAAATTATAATTTCATTAACCATTTGATGGAAGTGTGATAGGATATAGATCATAAACTTAAAATAATACTATATAAGTATATTTTGGATACTTGGATTATTATATAATAATTTTATAACAATAATTGATGGAGTTGGATAAAGAAATAAAATAAATAATCTCGTTAAAGAACATTACCTCTTATTTGGGTACCATTCTAAGGTTTGCACTAAATACTTACAAGGATGAATTTATATTAAATAAAATAATTCTATGTTGAGTTTATAGAGTTGTGGAAGTAATTTTTTAGGTTTTTTTAGAGAAAAATGGGATAATAGATGTGACGAAGGGGGATATTTAGTACCCCTTTTCAATTGAGGAGGAGTGACATTCATGTAAATACCCAAAAGTATTCACTATTGGGAGGTATATATCACCTCATGTTCCACCAAATTAGATCAATAATAGAGGGTAATATTTAATTGGTATATAAAAATATCCACCTTAAAAAATAAATTCATTTTTATCATATTGTTTCTTAGTCTTTACGTTTACTCATTTTTACTATGTTATTTTTTACCATAGTAACTTGTATCTTTTTATTTACCAAGGTAATAAATCATTTAAAAATAAAATTAAAATGTAATTTATTAGATAATTTATAAATACTAATTATAAATATGAAATTAAATTCCTTAAAAAAAATGTTTGTGTAAAATTAATTTTAAAAAAAACACATGCAATGCACAAAACCTTATTCTAACCTTAATTATTATAATAAATTCTAAACTTTTTCATTAATAATTATTGTCAAAAATTAATTTGACCATAATAGATAATATAAATTATTATTATTCAAAATATATAACCCATTTTTCCAAATCCAACTCTCATAAGTTGCCTAATTTAATTTAAAAGTAATCACGTAGACCTGACGAGAAATTGGGTTTTTAAAGTGAAAATGCTCAAAAGTTTACCAAGTTTTTATATGCAATTTCAATAGGGAATTGATTAAAATAACCTAAATTGGATTTATTGGTTTATAATTTAAATAATTATAATTTAAAAACAATTAAAAATATAAATTAATGTCGTAAATAATTTAGGTGAAATGAAAATTTTCAACTAAAATTCATTATTTTTCATTATTCAACAAATTTTTTTTTCAAAAATCCAAAAAATTAGCCAAATATAATTTTGATATTACAAATTTTAAAATGTATTTTATTTTATAAAATTCATTTTCAAAAATTGAAAAAATTTTGTTTTAAAATAATCATTCCATAAAAACGGCGAGAAAACTTCTTTTTATAAAAAATTCAATTTTAAGCATAAAATTGGATTTTTTTTATTTTTTACTATCTTGAAAAAACACAATTTCAATGTAAAATAGTTGATTTAATATATATAATATATAATTTTCATTAAAATAATTCAATAAAAGTGATTTGGTTAATTTTTTAATATCAACACACTTGTGGATATAAAAAATGTTTTTCATAGAAAAATTCACTTTTATTTTAAAAAGGGTTTTATTTTAATTTATAATTTATTGGTCAAAAAATAATTGGTTTTATATGCATATTTAAACCATATTTTCCTAGTTTAGTTAATCTTATTCATAACCTCCATTCAAATGTCTAGGTTATAACTATCATAATAAATAATAATATTTTAATAATATGTCACATTTCATTTAAACTCAGTGTTGTGTGTGAAGAAAGCTGAGATCAGTGTTGCATGTAATCCAAGACAAAATCAGTGATTCATGTAACACAATCTAATTATCATGTTTAATGTAAAGAAAAATATTTAAAAGATTAAAATAAATTGAAAAATATATTTCGAAAAATCTTATGGTGTTACAAATGTCATGCATAAAGGACTCATGGTGTGCCTTTTAAGGACATGTATCTAGGACCATGCTAAACCTAAATTGAAATGACATGCATCGATCATGTGAGTAACACTTTACTATAATTACTAAGACTATGTAAGCTATTATCTATCCAAGAAACAAGGAATGGAAAAGGTTTCTCTCACCACACAGAGGCGATTAATTGAAGGACATGGGTATTTTGTATCATGTAGTGGATGTGACACTATATAGGATCTAGGAATAAATACGTATCTCATTGGATTTATAATCAAGATGAACATAGTTTTTTGAAAAACCATACTGTTTAAAATCATGTGGAAAGGACATCATCAATGCAGTTTAACGTTATGTATTAAGGACGAAGGTTACCTGATGTAAACAAGAGGTCTTGAAGCCCTATGAAAACTGCTAAGGTGTTATAGGAATATTTCTTTGAGATGCATCCCATTTTTTGATATGAGGATTACTGAACTTGCAACCTAAGGAATCACATTCTTGGTATGCCAGTTAAGACTACATTTTAACATCTTGTTATGAAGACCTTGTTGAATAGTCTAATGTCTTGTAGCCTAGATAGATATATTGCTAATGGAACTAGGGTTTTGGATATTGGAATCACTATGTATGTTATGATGGTAGGAATCAATCCATTCATAGTTATTTTATAGAGAGATTGAATATGTGGATCTGACTCTTACATAGGGATGAGGGTGCTTTATTTCTCTTTTTCATAGATCTATCTCATGTGCAACATGTAATATTTGAAGTAATATTTTCCATGAATTTTAACCTTATATGGTAAGTAAGAATAAAATATTATAGTTTTAGGTAATATGACTAAGACCACTTGTGAAATTTAGCATTATGTGACAAGGACGCCTTCCTTGCTGTTTAATGTTATGTAGTCAGGAAGTTTGCCTTGTAGTTTAACATCATGTGGTAAGGAAGTAGAATGGAGTTTAACATCATGAAACCAATATGTATTCCATACAGTTTAACATAATATGTTCAGGATATAGGATGTCGTACAGTTTGAAGTCTTTCTTCTAGAACATAGTATCATGAAAATGGTGAATTCCTATGGCTTTCATCTTGAAACCTCAATGGTCATCAGGTAATACAAGTTGATATGTATCCATATAAGGGTTCAAGATATGGATTTATTCATAATTACAAGTGAACACATATCGAGGTTAATTTTTAAACACAGTATAGACATCTTGCTCCTCGATAATCATAGTGATACTAATCAATATAGGCAGAATGTCTTCTTTTATTTTCAGATTCACCTTCCTGATCTCATCTATGGAGGTGGAGACACCTTCATAAAATGTTAGAGGGTAATTCCTAAGGTCATCCTCTTATTCTTCCACCTCTAATTCTATGGAATAATTTTCAGACACTATAGGAAATATGAGGGTATCTTTGTCATTTTTTAGGAGAGAAAGGCCATGGAAAGAGAAATTATCATCTTGAACAACTAGAGTCATCATTGGGAGATTCCAGATATGATTATTTTATCTTATGCTATCACAAAACTTAATAGGACCTTGGAGATTTTGGATTATTTCTACTACTGTGATTAGGTTTATGGGTAACACATAATCTCCATCTACCGTATTCTAAGGATTCTAAGTGATGGTACCCAAGACATTAGGGCCTGCAACCTGCATATCATCATCCAACATTTGTTTTCACACCATTTTATAAATATATGCTTCATCATATAAGGATTTGAGGGAATCAAAGGGGGAACTATCACCATGTAGTTTTATGACCTTCCAATCTACTGGGTATTTCAAAAACTAGTGAATTATTGAAGGTATTACTACATTTTTGTAAAGGAAAGGTATTCCAAGAATGAAATTATATGTGGTGTCATGCTGGATAACCATAAACTCAACATTCGATGTTATATCCCCAAACATATATTTGAGATTTATCTTCCTAATACGTATTTGATAGCCCCTATAATTCCCTTGAATTATTATGTTTATAAGAGATAAACCCCTAGCTGTATCCCTAATATATAATGGTCTAAATTGTGATGGGGTTGAACCCATAAACATTTTCAATCAGGGTCCTTAGGATGTTGACAGTATCAAGTTTTCCCAAAACATATAGGGGTATGATACATTTCTAGATAAATTCTTCTGAATGCTGAAAATATTTCCTAGATACTAAGATGTCACACAGTTTACCATCCTATGATCAATACATGTTTTATGTAATTCAACGTCATGTGACTAGTATGTATCATGAAGTTTAACATCATGAAACTAGAATGTTTTCCTTGTAGGTTGATGTCATGTGAATAGGATGTTATAGTGTAGTTTAACATCATGCGACAAGGTCATATCATGTAGTTTTACATTATTTAGCTTGGGTGATTTCCTTATAGTTTAATATCATGCGACTAGGAATTTGGCATATAGTTTAACATCATCTGAATAGGACATATCATATAGTGTAACATCATGAGAATATGATGTTTTCCTTTTATTTTAACATCATACGACATGGATTTGGTAATTAAGAAACCTATTAGGATACAGGTACACTTTTTTGGTGGTTCTAAGATGAATCTTATGAATATAGAATGATTTTTTTATCCTCTATCTTTATCAATACTTAATTTAAATGTGTCTCCAACCAATCTATACATCTAAAGGTACTCTTTATTATGTAGTCGAGATTTTAGTGGTGGGGTCAGTAATTGGGATGTACTATCAACCACGCCTCACAATACTCGCATGTTATTGAGAGTTTTATCCAATCATTAACCATTGAATAATTAAATCACTGGGGGAAAAGTTTCTATTGGAAGAAATATACCTTTTCTTTCTCAAAAGATGAGTGACCATGATACTTCTCCCGCATGCTAGCTTTACCTCTATTGGAATGGGAAATTGAATGAGTTTGTAATTTGAGGTTTAAAGCTCTATTACTTATTGGTTTGTGAAGATGTGATAAGGTATTGGGGGTCTTGGATAATTCAAATGCCTTCCACTAATTAAAGAAACCAAAATATTTATTAATATTAGTGTAAATGGCTAAGACCAGATGGTTTTTGGAGTACCCTCTATGAGGGAGTGTAAAATTTAGAAATTCCCTAAATCCTACAGGATGGGGTGAGGTAGAACAATTTTTGGATTTCATCCCTTGAGGGGATAAAAAATATGAAAATTCCTCCATCCTTGTGGGACGGGGAACATCATTATAAAGAGGGCCTCTATTGGATTGTTCTTGTATGTCATTTCAGGGTAGATATTCTAAGAGAAAGCCCAAAATTATTTCTCGGAGATATTTATTCTATCATTGGAGTTGAGTGATTTTCACTCCATAGAAATTGGATGGTCATACTTAAGGGTTGACTGACATGATCCATGAAAAAACCCGTTCATCTGTTAATGTTAGAGTGAGTGTATGGCGATGGAGTCTCAACATGGATCATAGTGACCAAATAAGATGTTTAAATTGGTCATATTATCTATTGAAATTTCACTCTAAAACACCAACATGGTTGGTAATACCTTCTTTAGATTACTAAAAGACATCTTCAATCCCATCTTTTCTTATGTCGGACGTAGAAGGCAATCCAACCTGTTCTGACTTAGATGACTTCAGAAGGGTATGATTATAATTTTAAGGAGTGCGATCATCCTGATTTGATGATAATTCCTCATATTCGTTTGATATCATGTTGATGGAGGAAAAATTAGGATGGTTATCCGCTTCGACGGAGTATCACATTTTAATGGTAGGTGCCCAGTATGTCTTTGGTGGGACGGTGACCACTGTACTGTTTGGTGGGTTGGAATTTGTAGTTATGTTTGGTGGGTCGGAATCCCTAGTACCGTTGGGGGGGGGGGGGGGGGGTCAAAAAACATAATGAAGATGATCCCAAGGTCAAATATGTTAAAAATTCTCCTAACCCTATTATATGGTGTGCTCCCTGGGACTCCCCAGTCCCCAAGGCTACCTTTGATAGAGTAAGAGGATCCTAGAGAGTGATGATCTGGGATTTATTTTGGGCCACTGTTAGGATACACTGGTGGGACATTGATAGATTTAAAGTACTAGTGATATAATCGTAATTCATATCTGTATTATTTAAATCTTCCTAGTGGGCTATCCTATGGGATGCCACAACTTGGACAACTAGGGTAGGAAGACCATCCAATGCATCTTTATGTGGAATCATGATCACTTTTCGATGATAATAACATATGGGATCCCTCCTACATAGCTCCAAATTGGATGAGTCTACATGGTGATTTTACTACACCTCCCATAGGTAGGGAAGGAATATGTTGTTGTGATACAAGGATATGCTTCCAAAGTGATTGAATGTATAAATAAGGGAAACTTCATATTTGGAGGCCTATAATGGGAAATAAAACTTAGGAGGATTCATCCTCTGAAGGATTTCATGATCTAATTCCAAATTTTGGATGGATCTGTTGATGTGGTACTCCTGGAATAAGGCATTCACTAATTAGAATTAGAGGTGTTTCATTAGTGAATTCATATATTGGGGATAATATATCTTTTCCAAATGTCCCAGAATCCATTAGAACATTTGATGATTCCATTTGGATTGTAAGGAATATGAAAATTCATAGAGTTGAAATCAGACACCCTATTAGTGCATCATCATATATATGAGTAAAAATTTTATCAATTACTTTCATAGTTAAAGGATAAATAGGAGGTGCCGAATTTTATGAATGGGTCAATGCAGTTAATTTTTTTGGGTTCACAATTTTCTTTTGAGACACGTTTGAAAAAAACAGACTGACTATAACATGTTAGTATTTCCAACTTAACCTATGAAAGGGGTGAAACATTTAAAATATTTCCAATTAGGTTCACCATTTTGTTTACTAAAAAATATAGAATGGTTTCACTCGACACTTGGTCATGGGTGATTGAGAGTTTTTGAACAATTTTTTTTCATCAGGTTTACCATATTTATCTTCAATAGAAAATCCTAACATTTCCCACATACAAAAATAAGTACATACCAACATTCCAAAGGTAGGTGTTCAACTGGGGTTTGAAACTCAACAATGATTAAGAACTCACATTGGTTAAGAGGATGAGAGGCCGAGATCATCACACCCTTTTGAGGGGAATTATCATATATTTTGAAACTCTATTATAGATTTAATATATGTTCAAGAAATCCTTCCTAGGCCCTGGTATGGGACTAGTTACCCTTGTTCCCATGACTTGATTAAGACCATGTTCTTATGAGAATAACAAAGTGGGGACCAGGTTCTCCATAATTATATTATTTATTTATGAGGATTTAGTTTATAACCATGTTCAGGTGACTTGGAGTTAACTGTCATCTAGGGAAGTGGTTAGTGTCTTGTATATGGGATCGAACCCCTATGATGCATCCTATGTATGCTGTGTAAATAGGAATCAAAACACATATAAATTGATTAACATAGTTTAATGTTGTATAAAAGGACTATACCATGTAGTCTAACATCATGTGGTATGGATGTAAATATTATTCTTAGGCCTTAATGATATTTCATATGTATCCAGTTAAGATAAGAATCATATTCCACATAGTTCAAGTTACATGGGTTTTCATTATAAAAGATTTTTCAATAGATGCCTTGAGTTGTAATTATGAATATAAGTCTACCATGAATTTCGTCATCAGGAATACGACCCCTTTGAGTGAAATTGATATGTAATCAGGATTACATCCCATTGAAGATCCCATACAGGGGGTATCCACATCATGCTTTTGGTACAATCATTTTTAGTCTCTAAGACCACATGAGTCATTCTTGGATTGAGAAATAAGAGATATTACAAGATTAGAAACATCACAAAAGAGCATATTTGTGTAGGTATTTCACATTAATGTTACCCTAAAATAGGTATGATTACTCGTATCATAGAGAATATGGTATGGATCATGGTCCTTAGGAAGGAATCCTATATATCTTGTTTGTAACAGGAATTAGAGTCCCCATAGTTTAATTCATCTCTCACCTGCCGATGGGTTTGTAGTACTTGAGGGAATGGTTGGGGATAATAATTAAAATGATCCTCAGGTACAATACCACCTATCATCTACTGATAGATGAGGAATGATGATATACTTTTTGGTGAATTCAGTCCCATGTGATAGGAATATTTGGGATTTGAAAGTACTTACACCCGAGTTGATATCCATTGGAGCTTGAGCATTAAGAATTTGTCCTTAGTATCTTATCTAGATAAGAATCATATTCTTCATGGTTAAATTAATCCCTAATGTGAAAATTGGTGGGGGTGGGTGATTACACTCAGATAAATTATTATTGTCTCCGAGGTTTAAGAACACTAAAAAATTATACTAGGATGGATTCCCATTTTGAATATTTATTCTACATCTTATGACAGATAAATAGAGTAGAATAATCTGTATGGTCTATTGAATATTCTTGGTAAGACATGGATTAATATTCTAAGAGAATGAAACAAATAGGGTCACTTGAGTGTGAAACCCTAAGACCTTAAGGACACTAAATTTATGATGGGGGTCTACAGCTGAAGGTTTCCAGTCGGGGGTTTACATGGTATAAGTCTTAGTTTTTCTATTGGACAAGGTTTTTACTTCTACTTAACTTATCTTGATTTTAATCCTGACATGTCTTTATTTTCTTCCCAACATGTTTGGGGTGTTAGTCTGACATGTAAGACACATCCAAGGTTGTTTTCCTGACATTTTTAAGATGCTTCACATGATCTAAGTTGTCACAAACAAGATATTTTTCATGATCAACTAACATTTTTGGGATGTATTCTCGTGATTAAAGTGACTTGTCTAGGATGTCTTTCCATGATCAAAAAAGATATTACCAATGTATTTCAGATGATCAAATGACTTATCTGGGATGTTGTCACATGATCAAAGTTCATTTTCCAAGATTCCTTTTCATGAACAAAGTGGAAATGTCCTGTGTGTTTTGCATGATCGACATGTCTTTTCTATAGGATATCGCATTATCAACTTGGTTTTCCCATAGGATGTCTCATGATCAACTTATATTTTCCATAGGCTATATCATGATCAAACTGACATTATCAAGTCCACACAAGGGAATCATGAGACCAGTGATGGATCTTTTGATTGTGATATCCTAATAGAATCACATGAAGGGGTCTTAAGAACATTTTTAGGATTGTGCAAATGTCCATGTATTGGAGTTTCTTGTCCAAAGGGATCATGCCTTAGCCACATGGGAAAATTTTAACTAAATGGAGTGAATGGAGTGAATGGGTGAGGGATGATGTGGAGGGATTATATCTTCGGGGTTTAATAGAGAAAGTAGGTGCCTCCCATGGGTACTCATGTAATCCAAGGCCACATACATTTTGATGGGTTCACACATGATGGCATCAGATGATGTTCAATTTCTTATGTGATTTTCTATCTTTCTTAGAGTGTTGTGATTGGTTTTGATAATATGTAAAGGGGATAAAAACAAGAGCCACAACATGGAAAATGGTGAATGTCTGAGTATAGTTAGTTCCTATGAGGCCATCACATGACCAAAGTGATTATGTTAAGGGAGTTTTCGTATCGAGGTAACCAATTCTAGGGTTAAATGCCAGAATTGTGATACCATGGGGTTACAACATTGTGAGACCAAGGGTTCACATAATTGTGAGACCAAGGGTTCATGGAATCGTGAGATGGATGGTTAACAGGATACCTTATTCAAGACTAAATGTAGGAATTGAATTTCCATTGGTGTATATCTGGGACACCAACATGGGTGTCCCACATGTTTAAGAGCCTACACTGTGTGGCTGAACTGAGGCATCGTGAGATAGAGGGGTTTTCCTCTTAACTATTCATGGTGAAGAGGTTCATGTAAGATATTTACACATACATCACCACATAGAAGTATCGTGATCATCATGTGATCACATTATCTCTAAGAGATCATGTGAGGGGGTCTGCAGACTTATACTGGGGTTTAAAGTTGGTGTCGAGTGCATGGATGATGACTTGCATAACAGAGTCCTAAAAACAATGAGAAATAATACGATCACACGAACCCCTCATATAAACTAGGAATCACATGACATTAATTTCATCATGTGATCATTTTATCTTCAAGGGATCACATGATGGGTTTTCATAATAACCTAAAGAAGTTATTTGAGGGTGGTAGCTGATGTTTACTATCCTTCTTCCACCCTTTCTTGTGTGTGTTTTTATGGGGATGAAGTGATTTATATAGGTGGAGGAAGTGTGTTATATCACTAATTATCAAGGGGAATATGTATTTTGCACCAACTTAAGGAGATGGAAGATTTTTCATGATTAATATCTTGCTAATACATGAAATATTTTCATGATATTTGATCATTTATGCGATTACATTAATAAGTAAAATTTTCTATAGTGGTGGTCTCTCATGACAGGGATTTTTGTTCTTCTTCATGAGAAGCTGCAGTGATGTCCAAATGGATTTGGTTGATCATCACCAATTTAATATGTAATTCACAATGAATCTCACGATGACTTCATAGTGGTATTTTCATGATCGTATTTCTTATGACGACTCAGTTTTTTAGATCACTGCATGTATGCAAGGAAAGAATGGCACCAACATGCATATCCTTCATATAGTGGGGTATAATACAACCAATAGTGGAATCCCATGATTGCATTAGGGGATTCATGTGATCTTGTGTGAGTCTAGTATATATCCTCATGAAATATTCATGCATAAAAATAAGGAATTAAATGATGAAGGGGGAAGTCTCTCTTGATGAAGACTTATGTTATTTATTATGTGAAGTCATTAATGTTAGAATTTCCTCGACTGATCATCACCGTCTCATCATATGATATTTAAAAACTGTTACGATGGGTTCATGTGATTAAAGGAACAAAATCATGTGATATCTCATTCTCTTCGAGGTATCAACATGCATGTGAAGTGAAGCCGCATACATTGATTAGGTATGTTGAGGTCGATTAAGCTATATTGGTCTTGATCAGTTGATATTTCTATCATGTAGGTCATCGAGAACTAGGGTTGAGAAGACATAGGGTGTGGATCTTGGTGTCAAACCAGCAGCGTTGGGAATACAATGGGAAAGCTGGAGGTTGAAGATAATGCGAGAGTGTTATCAAACAGCTATTGTTCATGTGATCAGATGGTTGAGGTTTTGTACAAACTTTTTTAATATTGTAAACAATGTATTACATGGGGAAGTCCCACATCAGACTCCCAACTGGATGCATGACACATAATAATATTTTTCGCATCCTCTACTAGTTTGAGTCGATAGTGGGGTCATCACCCACAAAACATGCACCAAGCCCTCACCGACCACGACCAACTATTATTTGGACCTCCTAGGCACACCTGAATGAATCTCGTGCATTCATAATGTGAGATGTTCTCACCCACAGGCTCATCTCTTAGCCGACATGCTTATGGCTCCTAATTCATGGTTGAATCGACTCCCACAAGTGCCCTTGGTTGCATTAGCTAGCTCATTAGCCAGGCTAGCCATTTGTTTGTCTGAGGACCACCTTACCTACATTGAGAAAAAATATAAGTAAAAAGGGGGAAATAAGGGACATAATTTTTACCCATATAAAAATAAATGCCAATCCCTACCATTAATATTTATGAATTACACCTACAATTGCTTCTTACGAAAAATTGGAATTGTATTTTCATGGGGTTCCAAATTCTCAAATATTTGATGAAAAAGTGTACCATCCACAATTATGGGTTTTTATAATCTCATTATAGTCAATAATATTTTGCTACACTACTACTCAAAGAGTTTCAAGGTATACACAAGACTGGAAAACAACATTAACTCATAGATCCTTGGCCTTTTGAGTGATGTACCAACATCAAAATATCATAAAAATTATTTAATCAATGTGTTCTTCTAATGTTTCAATTAGACATATTTGGATAAAATATTTCTTCCAACATCACGAATCATCCCCCAAGGCCCATTCTGTGACAACCCAAAACTCACCTCCGATAGGACATGGGTTAGTGACTAGCATAGAGTAGGAATATTCCACAAATGGGAGGGATTTTCTTAAGAACCAGTACATGCACAACCAACTAAAATCCACCAGAAAGTGAAAATGATAAGTAAAGAAAATTCATGCATACCACTATAACCCGACAACTGAGTATGAATGAAATTGAAGTAGTAAAGTATAACTTGGTCAGAATAAAATCCCACTAAAAAGAGACAACTGCATAGCCTGACCTGCAAACAAGGTTACTGAAGGTACTGTAGAAGATTCCAGAAACACCTCGGCTCATCTAATCTCCCAAGGAACCATCTGGTCCTCGTCCCAGTCCTACTTCTCCTGGGAACCTGCCAAAGCGTCGGTCAATTGTACAAGATATTACATGTGTGGGAAAATCCTAGGCAGGGGTGAGTAAAACAATACTCATTAGAGGACACCAAAAACCACAAAGAAAAATACTACTGAGGAAACAACACCAAGAAGGTACAGTCAACTCAACACAGGTATATGTCATCAAAACATAAAACAAGAACATATAGGTATACTTATAACAGATTACAAAATTCAACGTCTTGTCCAATTCCAACCATACGATTTTGTGCATAGCATGCTTAATTATGGGAGATCTCCCACCAAGATATATATTATATTAACCGTGTATAGAAAGTCAACTGAAGTATCCGAGAGAACATCTGCCCTGGATATGTCATAGAGTTTCCTAGAGATGTTTGGTCTCACTGAGATAAGTAGTCTTGATATCACATTTAATCCTTTGTCATGGGATTCTTCTTAAGACATGCTCGTCCCAGGAGGGCTCTCCCCTTGAGACACCAAGTCATTAGATATCTTCACAAAGAGGTCCCATTTATTTGGGCCACACCCAATGAATAAACTATGAACTACCTGAAGTAAACTACTTCTTTTATAAATATGAACATCTTATTCTATGAAGGGACTTATCCCTGATTAGCCACAGAGGTCTACCAGGCCACTGAGGTCCACTCGTCTTTCTGGCCATTAAGCTATACTCATATGTCGGGCTACTGAGGTCCACTCGGCTGTCAAGCCACATAGGTCCACTCATCTCTTGGGCCACTGAGGTCCACTCATCTCATAGGAAACTAAGATCTATTCATCTAATAGGATACTAAGGTCTGCTCTCCACTTCCATCTTGTCACATCCAACATTTTGATTTCCACTTGTAGCACGCTTGATTCTAGGAGAATATACTGCTCATGCCATTGGTATTATCTCAACCTTCCCATAAACTCACTTGTACTATTCCAAAAGGAATGTCTCTCTATGAGGGTCCAAATAATGAAAATGGATTGTCAATTGGATGTACCGTCTGGAAGTTATGTCCATTTTAATAAAAACGGGTATGTCTGGTCTGACCCAGTTAGACCGACCTGAACCAACCCGGGTCCGCCGACCCGACCCAAGTCAGACCCGACCCATGTATGACCTGGCTTAATAGGCTCATCCCACTTGTCTGCATGAACATCCCAATTGGTCGCGGGTTCGGCCCACTTGGTCGCGGGTCCGACCCGCCTTCTCCAGCCAATCCCGCTGTGATAGGGCCAACTTCCCACACCCAGAAGCAGAAGATGTCAACGCGTTCGCTCCTAGTTAATTCAGTGGGTTAATTGTGGGGCCCTCCTACCACAGTCCCACTGGACCACAACTCTCCGACCATGTGATGTGGCTCGATGTCACGTTTTCTGGAGACTTCGCATCCGGCTGTTGCGGGTGGCCAATGGGCCAGGGAGCTCCACTGTCGTGACATGTCGTTGGTGCGTGCCGCCTCCCGCATAAGGCTACTACAGGATATCACCAGCACCACCACCGGCACTAGCATGCCTGTGGTTTCTTATGCAGGCCACTAGACTTGCTTCGGTGGTCCATTCTTTGATCCCTAAGCAGATATGGAATTCTTGGGTTTTCTTCATCACAAATACATGCTCCAAGTCATCTTCACCTCGATAGGGGTGTACATTCATGCTTGGAACCTCCCAAAAATGTCAAATGTGACAACGCGGGTTGGTTGAAAAGATTCTATAAGAAGAGGGTAGGAAGAGCACCAAGAACAATTGGGGGAAAGACGATGGCCTTGTTCATTTGGAATTTGTTCGCCCCATTAGAAGGAAACTGAGAAGGGAGTAATTACCAAGTTCCTACCCTTTATGTCCAACAATAATTAACCCATCCTGAATGACCGAATGACCCACAAATAAACCTATTAGTGTGTTGACCCAAATTCATCATTTGGGAAGAAAGAACGGGGAATCCGGATCATAAGGAATAAAACCCCTACCTCGAGGTTGGATAATTCGTTGGAGAAGATCAGAGTTTCCCCACAATCATTTCTCATTCTTCACCCGTAACATCCATGGAAAATAAAGAATATGACATTTTCATATTTATTAATATTTTGGAATTAAAAATTAATTTTATTTTAAAGGGGATTCTATATTCAATGGTGTACCTGACACGCAACAATGGGTTTCTCCAAAGTCTTATATTGCACACAATGCTGAGTCATACTAAAAAATAGTAATATATTATTATTTTAAATTGTAGTTAACGTCTAGGCATTGTAATTGAGGGAATGAATAGAAATAACTACAATATGATTATACATGTTTTATAAAATGTCTTTAAATTTATCCAATAATATTAGGAGGCTTAAAATGTGAATGAATCTAATTCTAAGCAAAAAAATACTCTAATATTCTTTAAAAGGTCGATTTACCGCCTTTTAATGGAGAAACCTATTTAAATATAGTTTTGGTAACTTTTATATGTTCAATTTGACAAAATAAAATTATTCTTTAGATTCGAGAAATAAAAATTTAATTAGGTAAATTTTTGGTATTTTTCAGATAAAATTCAATTTTAATGAATAGTGAAAAATACTGTATTTTAAATCAAAATTTCCATTTAATCTAATCTATTTATATGGTTATATTATCTTTTTTTGGTTTTAAAGAGTAATTAGATTATATTTTTACCATTTAATATAATTTTGGTCATTGGAATTAATTTAACATTGAAATTGGACATAAACAAGTGTTAATCTTTTGATAGTTATTATTTCTTAAAAACACGCTTTTTGTTTTGACAACGAGACTTAATGTTTAATTAATTAATCCAACTTATATGTTTTTAATATGGTAAAATAGATATAATTTTTGAATTCTGAATATCAAATATAGCTTAGGCTGAAATTTTGGTATTTTTCTGAAAAACTTCAATTTTTGATTAATAGTTAAAATACTAAGTAATAGTTAAACAAACTGACTTTTTCATTTAATTGAAATTTTACTGATTTTTTGAATTGAATTTTGAAAATATAACATAAATTGTTTTTATTAGTAAGTAAAATGTGGTTCAATAAGAAGAAAATAATTTGTCATGAATAGTAACTTTTGACTTTTATTTACCACGATTAAAGGTAAATATGGTAATTCAAGGTAAAAATAATATTTTAATAATATAAAATTACCTTAAAACCTGTACTAACATTATTGTATGATTAATGTACGACCAAGATAATCCTTGGGTGAGAATTTTGGCCTTTGAAATCCACTTGGGTTAGATAATGATATTAATAACTTTTTATTTAAAGTAAAAAAAATCATAAAAATGTATTATTTTGCTAAAAAAAATTAATGGGGGGTTATATAATTAATATATTTGACTATAAATATTAATTATAAAGATAAAAATATTTCCTACATCATGGTATTTTTTTATAATTTTTAGACATCAAATAAATAAAATTATTTACGACATAATAATGATGCAGTGTTTACCTCATTAATGAATGATTTAAATAAATAAGATTATAAAGATTAAAAAAATATAAAAAACCAGTAAAATTCTTATTTTATAATTTTATTTCGAATAAGAGACAAATTATCTTTGACTTAAATAAATTTTGGACCTTTAGAAACTGAAAATAATTATATAATAAAATAATATTTTCAATCTTTCCTAATGATCGCATCCTCCCCCTTAAAAAAATACCTCACATCTAACCCATTACTCACACCTATCAAGCCCATTGGATGATACAAACTCTACCCAATTAATCTTAATACATCCATCTCTTCCAACTAGAATCCATACACTGGGCAGAAGGCACTTTAAGAAATCTGTTTGGTTCAAAACAAAGGGAGTTACCGAATTTAAAGGTAACATCTTCTTTTAAGATCTTTTATTTTATTCTACTTATCCAACCCCATAAACTCTTTTTATTACATTATTTCATAAAAACACGAGTATCCTCAATATAATAGGTTATTTTTATGAGAATTATTCACACTAAACTTACACACACCTCCATCTAATGGGTAATGAACAAACAATTTCTGTGGACGACGAACTACTACATCACGAAACAATGATAGTTAAATCTTCTCCTACCAACTCTTATGGTGGTCATTAATATGGAACGGTATTTAGATGTGGTATATATTTTATTTATATTGTTTCTATGCTTCTTTATTTTTCATTTATAGAATACCTTTATGGTTTACATAGTGGGTAAATATGATAATTTCATTTGAGGAAATGCGGACTACCGCCCCCTCAAAAGTGACATGACTCGTTCATGTCGTAAGTGGAACATATAAAGGATGGAGTTTCTGAAATTATATGTGATATTATACTTGAATTATAATATACCTATTTATCATTATGTTTTCATTCCATTGAAATACGAAATAGAAATTAAAGTATCATTCATGCGTACGTACGACTTGTCATCTCCCCGAACAGTGCATTTCATTTCTTATCTCCAAATGTTACGTACTATTATAAATAAAAATATATACTGGATATATATTATATCTAAATTATTAATATCATCTTGGAGATAATGAAATTATTATCACATGAAAAACTTGAAATTATAAGAAGTTCATTTTTGACTCAAGTACCAAATATCGACAAAACGACTATTATTAACTTAAATGATTTAATAATGTTTATAAAATGGTAATAAGTGATATAAAAGTAATAATAAAATTGAAAAAGATTCTTAAACAAGTATGAATTAAATTTAGGTTATTATTCAGGATATTAAAGAATGAATGGGTCAAGTGAGACACATGGTAAGGGGTTTCTAATCTCATTTATAATTTCATGAGATTTTCATTGTTCACCCCTTATTTATTGCATGTGGTGTATTGTGTAATGCCATTTGATATATATTATCAATATAATATTTATATTCATGGTATTATATTATTAATTTTGTGTTTATTAACCTTTGGTCTTATGACTCGATTGATTACAACCTGGTAAGGGGTTTTCATCTCACTTTTTATCCCCGTGAGATTCATGTTATATTGCCACTATTTCCTTTTTTGTGGTGTATGTAATACCCATGATTGTATTCTTTGGGAAATATAATTTATCTTATGGGTATGTACGTATTTATTCTATGATACTTCTATCATGGTGTGTATGTTTCGTAAGTTACCAAATCAGTAAGAGAATTCTAATTTCAATTTCCGCTCATTGGGTTTCACGCAAACTTCTTTGATTATTTTTCTTCCAGATTATGTGTGAAATCACTATTTATTTATTTATGTAGTAATTTTAACTCCCCTTTATTTGAATATAACTTTGATACACATAATCACTCCATTTATAAATTCACATGTCATATATATGAACTTGATAAGAGTAATCTTAACTCAATTTCCATTCATTGAGTTAAACATCCAAATCATTGGTGTTGTTTTTAAAAGAATATGTGTGAATGTCCCCTAATTGATTTAAACTGAATATTCAATCATATTGAGTGTATTTATATTTTTAGCACATAATTATGTCATTTATTTATTCTTAACCAAAGGATACAGTCTTTATAAGGGATTTATTCTCAATTTACATTCCATTAAGACTTCATTGCTGTTATGCTCCAATTAACTTTTATATGGTGTATATACCATCATTTGGCATATTATATCATGAATCCCTTTATTCTCATGATATTATAAAGTTTTGATTAATGTTATTCCTCAATTATTTGTATTTAAGCGCATCTCATTTGGTTAGGAACTCTTTAACTAAAATACCATTTTAAATGTTTTAAAGATTTATTCTTCTAAATATTTCAGATTAATGTCCATGTTTTAAAAATGGTTCTAAGGATTTATTTATATAGACATGAATTTTTTGAAAATAAAATTTCATTCAAAAGCTTTAATTTGGTATGGGACACATTGACTCAAAAATATATTTATCAAATTTTTTAAATGACTAAGAAAATAGTTTGATAAAGCATTTATTATGTCAATATCTTGAAATGGTATATTGGGATTCCAATGTGGAAATGTTATCTTTAATTTATTATAGTTTTATGTGTTATTAATATTTTTTGGTTATTGGGAATTTTTTACGTATATGGGTAGTTCCATGATAAACCTTAGGTGGGTGAGCCCAAGATATCTCTCCAATGCATTGGGTAACATGACAGAGGTAAAAGTTACTGTTTCTCCTAAGAGATTTAGGGAATATACTATGATGGGTATTCCAAACATATCTCCCTACATATGTATGAAAGCTAAAATGTAAGTATGTTATGTATGCCATAAGTTACCTTTATGATTTATGATTTTTGTGTGTTATTCATAAATCTTATGATTTCATAAGGAATGTTATTATTGAATGGTATGGTTTCATTGATTTATATTTATTTAAGGGATACTGTTTTCTTTCCTTATTTTATAACCCTTACTGAGATTTTTATTATCATCCCATGTTTTGAGTTGTTTTTCATAGGACTTAAAGATGAATTGGGTCAAGGATGGGATGAAGGAAAATTCATGTTGTCTAAAATATAGAACAAGAAAAGATTATTTTTTTAAGAGTTTTTAATTTATGAAAAAATGGAAACTGAGAAGAAGTGTCTAATTTGTAATTTTTGAGATGTAATAGTTATGGCCTAATTCTATAAAGCTCTAAACACGAAAAGATCCTCAATGTGAATTATTCACTTAATTCAAGATTATGTAATGTTTAAGGATATGTCCTTATAGTTGGTATAAGATGTCAGTTTAGAAAACATTAGAGGTTAGGGTGTTATTTAATCATAAGTGACATAACTATAATGGTTAGCATATTATAAAGCATCATAGTTATTTTAGAGGTGATAAATGGTTATTACATTTTGGGATGAAAAATGAAAGGTATAAGATAACCTTCGAGGATAAAATATGTTATGGATATTTTTGATGAATTTGTCTCTATTTTTTTGGAATGTTATGAAATTGTATAGTTTTTGAAAAAGGACAACACACATACCATGTGAAAATCCGTCACGTCGAAAAAAGCTGCGGGAATCGAACCCACAACCAAAGTGTGATTGGGATTTATCACCTAACACTAGATTATGTGAAGTCCCTGGTTAGTATGACTAATTATTTTTAGTTAAATGATTTTATGGATCAAGAATAACTTTATTTGTGATTTTATGTTTTATCAAATGGACATCCTTCATGTATGAAAATGATTTTATGATTAAGTGATAAAGATTATTTTAGAAGACATTCTCTCTTTTGGAAATACTATATGCTTAAATAAAATATAATACTATGTGATTTAATTTTTGGAGTAATGGTTGAAATTTTATTTTGGAAGAATCTATGTTTTTATTGTGGACATAAGGTGATTTGGGTTATTTATGGAAATGATTAACCTATCATAGAGAATATGCGATTAGTTTAATTACCTTTCAGTATGAGACTTTAAGGGTAGTCTATGTTTTTGGAGATAAATGTTAATATTTACTATGGAATACTATGTGGTTAAATAATTTGGTGTTTTGGGTTTCAATATAAGTTTGTATTATTTTGAATAATTGTAAGAACAATTGTATATTGAATGGTCTTTCATGAACTTTGGATACTTTTTGTTGAATTTTGGAGACTAAGTGTAGTATTTCTTTTTATAAAGGATTATCCTTTTGGGGATTATCTGATCTCATACTAACCAATTTCGGTATTTCTTAATGTATAAAGATATGAGAAATATATGGTTCATATTTTTTGGATCATGTTATTCTCTAGAAGTTGATTATAGCACTTTTTATGTGACCAAGTGATCTTGAATTCTCATTGTTTGGAGAAAAGATGAGTTTGTGGTAGAAATTTTGTAAATGATAAAAGTCTACATTCCAAGTAAGTAAGTTTCCTTATGTTCTTATTCAATATCATAAACAAATTCTAAAAATTAATGAAAAGGAACATAAATCAAAAAAAATTCTGTTTACTTTTCTTACTAGGAAACAAATGACTATTTAACCCATTATAAATTTGTTATTTTCTTATAGTTAACTTTATCCTAATCGGGTTTTATATCAGTTTGCATCATAACTTGACACTTAGTTTCTCCTCCATATCCATGTTTTCATATAATCCATGTATGGGTTATCTTGGGTGACCTTTTTACTTATCTTTATTTCTTTTAAATTAATAGTTTTATTTACTCTTTTTATGATGTGGGACTTTCAATAATGTTTCGAAGCCCAATTTAAAAATTGTGAGGACACAATTTCCAAAATGGGGGAATGATGTAACATCCCTGGAAAATAAAGAATATGAAATTTTCATATTTATTAATATATTTTAATTATATATTAATTTTATTTTAAAGGGGATTATATATTAAATGGAGTATCTGACACAAAACAATGAGTTTCTCCGAATTTTTATGTTACACATAATGCTGAGTCATACTAAAAAATAATAACATATTATTATTTTAAATAGTAGTTAATGCCTATACATTGTAATGGAAGGAATTAAAAAACGTAATACAATAGGATTATAAATGTTTTTTTAAATGCATTTAAATTTATCCAATAAAAGTTCTATGCTTAAAATGTGAATTAATCTAATTTTAAGCACAAATACTCTAATATTTTTTAAAGGCTGATTTACCACCTTTTAATGGTGAAATCTCTTTAAATATATTTTTGGTAACTTTTATATGTTATATTTGAAAAAATAAAATTCTTCTATATATTCAGGACATGAAAATTTACTTTGGGTAAATTTTTGGTATGTTTCTGATAAAATTCATTTTTTAATGAATAGTGAAAAATACTGTATTTTAATTCAAAACTGTCTTTTAATCTAATTTATTTATACGGTTAGATTATATTATTAATTGGTTTTAAATATTAATTAGATTATATTTTCACTATTTAATCCAATGTTGTTCATTGGATGTAATTTTAATTTGAAATTGGACATAAACTAGTGTCAATCTTTTGATTGTTATTATTTCTTAAAAACACACTTTTTTGTTTTGACAGTGAGAATTATATTAAAATTAATTAATCCAAATTATATGTTTTGAATTTGGTAAAATAGACATTATTTTTGAATTTATAATTTCAAATATAGATTAGGTTGAATTTTTGGTATTTTTCTGAAAAACATCAATTTTTGATGAATAGTGAAAACACTGAGTAGTAGTTAAAAAAATGACTCTCATTTAAATAAAATTTTAACGCTTTTGTGAATTGAATTTCAAAAATCAGACATACATGGTTGTTATTAGTAAGTAAAATGTGGTTCAATAAGATGAAAATAATTTTTTGTAAATATTTACTTTTGACTTTTATTTAGCGCGGTTAAAGTTTAATAGGGTAAAATAAAGGTAAAACAATATTATAATAGCATAAAATTACATTAAAACTTATCATAACCTTATTTTATGAGTAATGTACGACCAAGAAAATCCTTGGCTGAGACTTTTGGCCTTTGAGAACCACTTCGGTAAGATAATGATATTAATAACTTTTTTTTAAAGGAAAAATAAAAATATCATAAACATGTACTGTTTTGATAAAATCATTTTAATGTGGGGTTATATAATTGATATATTTGAATATAAATATTAATTATAAATCTAAATATATTTCCTATATCATGGTATTTGTTTTTTAATTTTTAGACATCAAATAAATAAAATTATTTATGACACATTATTAATGCAGTGTTTACCTCATTATTGAATGATTTAAATAAATAAGATTATAAAGACTAAAACATTATCCAAAACCAGTACAATTTTTATTGGATGATTTTATTTAAAATAAGAGTCATCTTATCTTATACTTTAATAGGTTTGGACAATTAGAAATCGGAAATCATTATATAATAAAATAAAATTTTCAATCTTTCCAAAAGAGCCCCTCCTCCCCTTATAAAAAGACCTCACCTCTAACCCATTACTCAAACCTCTCAAGCCCCTTGTCTCATCCAAAATCTGACCAATTAATCTCCCTAAATCCCTCTCTTCCACCTACAATTCTCAGAAGGCATTGGAAGAAATCCTTTTGGTTCAAACCAAAGGGAGTTACCCGATTTAAAGGCAACATCTTCTTTTAAGTTCTTTTATTTTATTTTACTTCTCCAACCACCAAAACTCTTTTTTTTACATTATTTTATAACAAAACCAATATAATCAATATAATAGGTTTTTTTATGGTAATTATTATAATTAATCTTACACACACCTCCATCTAATGGGTAATGAACATACTGTTTCTGTGGATGGCGAACTACTGCCTCACGAAAGGATGATTGTTCAATCTTCTCCTACCACCTATTATGGTGACCATTAAGTTGGAACATCATTTATATGTGATATATTATATATATATATATTTTATATTCTTATTTATTTTTCAATTATAGAATACCTTTATGGTTTCCATATTGGGTAAATATGATAATTTCATTTGAGGAAGTAAGAACTACCGCCCCTCAAAGTGATATGACTCGTTCATGCCATATGTGGAAAATATAAAGGATGGAGTTACTGAAATTATAAATTATATTATACTGGAATTATAATATACCTATGTATCATTAAGTTTTAATTCCATTAAAATATGAAATAGAAATGAAAGTAGCGTTGATGCGTACGTACGCCTTACCGTCTCCATGAACGGTGCATTTCATTTCTTATCTCCAAATGTTATATACTGTTATAAATAAATATATATACTGGATATATATTATATATATGATATATAAATCAGGAATATCATTCTAAAGATAATGGAAGTTTTACCACATGAACAACTTGTAATTATAAGAAGTTTATTTTTGACTCAAGTAACAAATATCCACAAAACAACTATTATTAACTTAAATGATTGAATAACATAGTAATAAGTGATATAAATGGAATAATAATATTGAAAAATATTCTTAAGAAAGTATAAATTGACTTTAGTTTATTATTCAAGAGATTAAAGAACAAACGGGTCAAGTCGGTCACAAGGTAAATGGTTTCTTATCTAACTTTTAATTTTGTGAGATTTCCATTGTTCACCACTTATTTATTGCATGCGGTGTATTATGTGATTACATTTGATAAATATTATCCCTATTATATTTATATTCATGTTATTTGTGTCTTATTTGGTGGTTATTAACCTTTTTTCTTACGACACGATTGATTACAACATGGTAAGTGTTTTTCATCTCACTTTTTATTCCTGTTAGATTCATGCTATATTGCCACTATTTTCTTTTGTGTGGTGTATGTACTGCACATAATTGTATTATTTGTGTAATATAATTTAATTTATGGATATTTTCATCTTCATTATATGATCCTTCTATCATGGGGTGTCTGTTTTGTAAGTTACCATATCAGTAAGGGAATTTCTAATTTCAATTTCTACTCATTAGGTTTTACGCAAACTTCATTGATTATTTTTTCTACAAGACTATGTTTGAAATAACTATTAATTTATTTATGTAGTAATTTCCAATCCCTTCATCTGGTATACTTTTGATACACATAATCACTCCATTGATAAATTCTCAAGTCATCTATATGAACTTGGTAAGAGTAATCTTAACTCAATTTCTATTCATTGAGTTAAACATCCAAATCATTGGTCTTGTTTTTACAAGAATATATAAGAATGTACCTTGATTGATTTATACTGAATATTTAATCACATTGATTGTATTTATATTTTTCATACATAATTATGTCATTTATTTATTCCTAATCAAAGGATACAGTCTTTATAAGGGATTTTTTCTCAATTTACATTCCATTAAGACTTCATTGTTGTTATGTGCCAATTCATTTTTATATGGTGTATATACTATCATTTGACATATTATATCTTGAATGCCTTTATTCTCATAATATTATAAATTTTTGATTTATTATGTTCCTCAATTATTTGTATTCATGCGTCACTCATTTGGTTGGGAACTCTTTAACTAAAACATCATTTTAAATGTTTTAAATATTTATTCTTATAAATATTTCTCATTAATGTCCATGTTTTAAAAATGGTTTTAAGAATTTATTTATATGTAAATTACTTCTTTGAAATTATAATTTCTTTCAAAATATTAAAAGTGGTATAAGAAAATTTGATTAGAAAGTATCTTTATTAAATGTTTTAAATGATTTTGAAAATGGTTTGATAAAGCATTTATTATGTCAATATCATGAAATGATATATTGGTATTGTAATGTGGAAATGTTATATTTACTTTATGCTTGTTTTATGTGAATATTTTATGGTTATTGGGCATTGTTTACGTATACAGGTGGTTCCGTGATAAACCTAGGGCGAGTGAGCCTGAGGTAGCTCTCCAGTGCATTGGGTAGCATGGCAGAGGTAAAAGTTAATGTTTATCCTAAGAGATTTATGGAATATAATGTGATGGGTATTCCAAATGTAACTCCCTACATAGCTGTGAAATCAATAATGTAAGTATGTTATGTATTCCATAAGTTACATTTATTATTTATGATTTTTGTGTGTTATTCATAAATCTTATGATTTCATAAGGAATGTTATGATTGAAAAGTATGGTTTCATTGAATTGTATTATTTGAGGGGATAATGTTTCTTTCCTTATTTTATAACCCTTACTGATATTTTTATGCTCATACCAGGTTTTGAATTGTTTTTCATAGGACTTAAAGATAAATAGGGTTAAAGATGGGATCAAGGAAAAGTAATGCTGTCTAAAACATGGAACTAGACAAGTTTCTTATTTTTAGATTTTTTATTTTATGAAAAAATTGAAACTAAGAAGAAGTGTCTACTTTGTAATTTTTGAGATTTAATAGTTATGGCCTAATTCTGTAAATCTATAAACTTGAAAATATCCTCAATGTGAATTATTCACTTAATTCAAGATTATGTAATGTTCAAGGTTGACTCCTTATATCACAGTTTTTCGCTTACCAATGGAAATCCTCTGAAGGTTCAAGGAAATTTTTGCTCTTGGCCCATGATCTCATATTCGGTTAATCCATTAAACGGAGGAAAAACATTTCAACATTTCTGTTATGCCGAGTCATAGTGTTATTACGTTTTTTCAATTATGAAACAATGTTTCTATTATGATCGGGTTCCAACGTCATTGTATTATAGCTAAAAAAAATTTAATAAAATAAACTCCCCATGTTTATTTTATTTTCATTAAGTAACTTTATTTTAAAAATCCTGATAAAACATTTCTCCCTTTACCTATTCCGGTCGAGGTTAAGTCCTACTTAAGGAGAACATCTCATTATGAACTCAACGGTGGTCTCATATTTTCAATCCAAGTTACCATTCATGAGTTATGAGGATTTGAAAATAAAATAATCTTTATTTAAATTATTATATTAAAAATTACGTCTCAAAAACCAAATTTCACAGTTGGCCTGCACTGCCTGATGTTAGGATTCACCTAAGGAAAGTACGCCCTCACAAGCTCAATGATGGTATCATATTTTCAATATGAGTCATTGTTTATGAGTTATAAGGAATTGAAAAATAAAATAATTTTATTTAGTAATTTTATTTATGATTATTTCATTTTCGAGTTTTCTCAATGTAGACCCGCATCGACTAAACTTAAGTTGTTCTTAGGGTAAACCCACTGTTCTGAATGCAACGGTTCCATCAAATTTCTGATTTTGGCAACAATTTTAAGATTTATTAATCTTTTTTTAATAAAACCACTCATGAACACTATTTAAAAACATAACATTTTTTGATAGATCTTTTCAGGCACTTTGGGCCTCAAAATCGCATGCCATCTCAGTACCTGGTCTCATAATGTTTCCAAGAATTTTCAAAAAATTGAACCTAAAAAATCCAAGCCATTACACTACCACCACCTTAAGCCTTTAAATCCCCAAAATCTAGACAAAGGGATTCCCTAACAAATGAGGGTATGGGAACAAACCTGATCCTCCTACTCTCGTGTGCTCTCTTAGAGATTATTGTGCTACCACTGAATGCACACTTGAGGAATCAATCACCCACGAAGGTTACTCTCTTGTCGATCCTCGATCTCCACCAAAAACTGTACATTAGTTTCCCTATCGCCAATATCCAGCTCACCCTAGTCAATGACATGTGATGTGCCTTGTATGTATCTCCTCAACTAGGATACGAGGAAGGTGTTGAGCACCCACTCTAACTAAATAGGTATATCCAAGGGTGTATGCCACCTCAACCACTCTATGAAGAATAAAAAATGGTCCCATGATCCTTTGAGATAACTTTCTTCCCCAACCAAATCTTTGTAACCCCTGTTGAGGTGAGACCTGAAAGAAGAAATGGTCTCCTTCCTCAGACACCAAAGGTCTCAATTGTCTTCTAGAACAAAACAGTAGTTGGACCTATGAATTCTTCATCCACAGCTAGGTGACCTGCAAGACCTCTGTAAATGCCTTCTGCAATCCCTTTCACTATATGGATGTAAAGCGAGTATCTTGATTTGAAAAAATCATCAATGAAAGTCAATAAAGCCGAACTATGTCCAGTACGTAGGGGAATCCCATGCCCTATACTAAACTAATCTCCTGGGTAGTTAGTAAGTGGGTCAACTCGGTGAGTCAGTCAATGATCACCCATATGGTATCATGTCTCCTAGAAGTATGTGGTAAACTCATCATGAAGTCCTTGAATATCCGTTCCCACTTCCTTCCTCGTACCCCCAGAAAGAGAAAGAAAAATACATGGAACTGATACATACATGAATTAATTTTTTTTTATCTCAATAGGTAATATCAGCTATGACCTGTTCCATTTTCTCCAATGTATTCCTTGAAACCCACACACATACCCCAATACATCTTTCCACTATAGGAATCACTGCTAAAAAAACACATCCTCTAAAAATAACAATGTGCTCCTCAACTTTTGAATGTCCATAAGGGGTATTCCTTGTAGACAAATGAGCATGTAAAGATTCACAGTTAGTTTCACCGAGTTGTGCCTCCCTAACTCATTTTTGAGTGGATGGGTAACAACCAATGATTTTAGATATGCTGATTCATCCCCATCCCTGAAGGATAACAATAATTAGGCTAAAAACTCAAATTCCTTACTCAGTAACTGCTAACTAGATTACCACTGGGAGAATCTTCTTCTACATTTCTCACCAATGAGTTCACTGTAACTCCAACCTCTTAGATGCCCTGTCCTGGAAAAAGGGGCCTTCTTGATCATAGAAAGACACGTCAAGAGATTTCCATATAACCAGTGCTCCCAAAGTGGGTCTTGGACCATCCTTAACTATCTCTCATGCTCCCCCTCAGACATCTATTACACTAAGATGTCATAAAAAAAGATCACCCGGGTCTACCAAGGGTGAACGACTTGGTCTTACTAACTCCTTCCTCTTCAAGTCCCCCATCTCTACCCCCTACTCATGGAACTACTTGGGAGCCCTCCAATATACGGGTGTAAATATCAGTTCCACCTTGGGGTGTATACCAATGCAGAAGTCTAACTCTCGATGGAGAGGTAAACTTGGAACATCTTCAAGGAAGACATCCTTATGCGCTTACCCTAATGGGAAACATGAGGACTAATAACATCCACAACACCAGGGGTTGGACTATCCAATTGAATAGAGATCATCTGCACCCTCCTCTGCTTGAGTCCATCAAGATATGTAAGGATTTTAACCTTTTCCATTAAAATGGGTAATCTAGTTATATCACTACGGATGAACCACATCCTCTTTCTTGAAATAATAAATATTAGTATGAACTGAGGATTTAGTCTATACCAAGAATGATATCATAAGGCCTTGACACGACAACCAAGAGATCCCAACTGAAACAATCTCCTCCAAGAGTTAGGTCACCCTGTTGGAACCTGTGTGGGGTCATTAGGTCTCTTCCAATAGGAGTCTCCACTTTGAGGATCATGTCAAAGGTTTAACAGAAACCTCTATGTATCAAACAAGAAAATAGGTAGGAAAGGGAATCACTAGTACAAGTGGATATCAATACTACAACTAAAGTAGAAAGACACAGATCATACCTTGAAACATCCTTGGAGTCCTGGGGTCATAAACCTTGACAACTTGCAACTGTCTCCTCACTTATCCTCCAGCTCTCTGTGTCTGGTATGCACCACCTGGAGGTGGTGTCAGTAGCATGTAAAAATGCAGGCCACCCTCTATTACTTCCCCATCACTCTTGCCACATTCTCTACTAGATGGATATGTCTGATCTTTCCAGTGCATATTACTTGGTGGTTCATAAATCACCTCATTGACCGCATCATTAATGGTGGGACAATCACAAATTATATTCCCCCTT
The DNA here is from genome assembly GCA_963277665.1 of Viscum album. Lineage (NCBI taxonomy): Eukaryota > Viridiplantae > Streptophyta > Magnoliopsida > Santalales > Viscaceae > Viscum > Viscum album. The sequence continues at coordinate 1,395,475,065 of OY728121.1, read as the reverse complement.
TTATGACAAGAATAGAAAAGATTTCCCTTCTAGGAACTAGTACATCCCATCTGATGACACCTCTGGTTCTGCGACTTACGTTGCACAATTGATATTGGTAGGTTCTGCTGACCTTACATCCCAGGATATCAATACCTCGGATTCCTATGACACATGTTTGAACCCTACGCCTCATCACCTAGTTCCAAAAGAGCCATTAAAGACTCAGTCTGGATAGTTGCATCCACCCGAACGACGGGAGGCAGGTCTACTAGATGATCATTAGGATAAATTGTCACCTACTGACCATCCTAAATAAGAACTACTATATGAATGTATCTCATCAGGGAGGCCTTATTGATCATCGGTCCAAACTCTCGATCCTATTGTGGAAACCTCACTGGATGAAATCGTGAAAATATCCTGTAAAAAAAGATGTATCAAGGTCAAAAGAGTATACCTGATTAGCTGACTCCAAAAGAACATGTAAAGCACACACCATTCCTATATGATGCATGTACCTTTATTTCCCTACAATTAGTGTTTTCTAGTAGTGAGTCAAAAAACAAGTGCCTATAGTCATGGTGTATGGATATGTCAACCATCGCACCAACACTGGAGTCTTTGTTCTGAAATTAGAACTCAAAAAACTTAACACTACTTCCATAAAGAAATCTCACAGACTCTCGGTCTCAAGGTATAACCACCCTCCTTTTGTACCACTCTATCATGAACCGTCCCACAGGGCCCATGCCATGACAACCCAAAGCCCTCGTCTGATACTCAGTGGGCTAGAGACTAGCATTGAATAGGCAAATACCACAAATGGGAGGCAGTTGACTAAGAACCTATACACATGCACCGAACCGAAAGCCATAGGACAGGATAATGAAAACACTAAGTAAAAAAATAAATTCATAGCACTACAACCCATAAAAAAATTACAACCGAAATTAAATTAGGAAAGTACAACTAGGCCAGAATACAAGCCCACTAAAAGAAAGACAACTACAATGCCTGACCCGCAAACAAGGTTACTGAAGGTGTTGCAGAAGATGTCAGAAACACCTTGGATCCTCAAATCTCACAAGGCAGCATCTGTTCTTGGTTCTACTCTACCTTGGACTCCACCAAAGCATTGGTTAACTGAAAAATATAGGACAAATGTAGGAAAATCCTACACAGTGGTGAGTAAAAATAATACATAGTAAGGGACCCCAAAAAACACAAAGAAAAAGACCAAAAGGAAAACACCACTAAGAAGGTAAAGTTATCTCAACACAGTTATTTGTCATCAACACATAAAACAAGAACATATAGGTATACTCATAAAGGATTCCATGATGAAAAATATTTTCCTCTACCAACCATATGGTTTTGGGCATAACACACTCGATTATGATAGATCCCACTCCTTGAGAAATCTGATAGTAACCATATTGAGAAATTATACCGGACGATCAAAGAGAACATCTGGTCTTGATATGTCAAGAATATTACCTAAGACATCTGATCTCACTAAGATAAGAAGTCTCGATATCACAACCAATCCTTTTTCATGGGATTCTGATCAAGGCACACTGGTCCCAAGAAGACATGCTCCATGAGCCCCCAAGTAATCTGAGAACTTTGCAAAGAGGTACCACTTCTTTGGGAATCACACAAATAAAACACATTGTGAACTACCCAATGTACAATACCTAAGTCGTAATGCCGAACATGTTATATTTCTGAGGTACTTATCTCTGATTAGTCACTGAAGTCTTCTGAACCGCTGAGGTTCCACTTGTATGTCAAGCCACTGAGGTCTGCCTGTCTGTCAGGCCACTGAGGCCCGCCCGTCTATTGGGCCACTCAGGTCCGCTCGTTTTCTGGGCCACTGAGTTTCCCTCATCTACAAGGCCACTAAGGAACACTTATCTCCTAGGCCACTTAGGTCCGATCATCTCCCGGGCCACTAAGGTCCACTCGTCTCCCCGACCACTGAGGCCCGCTCCTATCCCAGGACACTAAGGTACAATCCACTCCCAGGCCACTAAGTTCTTCTCCTCTCTCAAGACTTCGAAGTCCACTCATCTACCAGGCCACTAAGGTCCACTCACCACTTGTTCTCGTCACAGCCAGCTGCATGATTTCTGCTTGTAGCACACTTGATTTTGGGAGAATCTACTCCTCAATCCATCAGTCATATGTCAAACTCCACAGAAACTCACTTGGACAATTCCCAAAATACACTCTCGTCATGAGGGTCCCAACGCTGCTAATGGATACTAAATCAAATGTATGGTCTGGAAGTTATTCTCATTTTATTAAAAAGGGACTGATTGGGTCTATGTACCCGACTCAGGTCTGACCCTACCCATGCTTTACCTAGCCCACTAGGCCCAACCCAAACCATATGGGTCTAGTATGGCCCATTGGGATGCATGTCTGGTATGATGGGTTGTAGGTCTGGCCTGTTGGCCCACTAGGCCACGGGTACGACCTACCTTCTCCCGCCCGGCCCGCTGTGATTGGGGCAGCTTTCCACATCTGGACACGGTGGTAGTCACCGCATCCTATCCCGATCAACACGGTGGGTTCACCACATGACTTACCTATGGGTCACTACGGGGCTCTCCTATAACAATTCCATTGGACCACGACCCTCTGACCGCATGACACAGATCAATGCCGCATTCACAGGAGAAACCACCTTGGGCTGTTATCAGCAATCCATTTCTTCCACCCCAGAGAAGATGCTATGGGGACTTCCACTACCAAGGAATTCCACCATTTCTTGATTTCTCTCACATGCGGCCACTGTCGACCATCTCTGGCCATCGCCAGTGGCACTGCTAGTTTTGGCACCCTGGTAGTTTCATCAACGGGACACCAGACTTGGTCTGGTGGTCGGTTCTTCGATCTCAGAGCTCCTCCAGAATTCTCGGGTCTTCTCCGTAACTTATACATGCTCCAGGACATATCTTTTCCAATCTATTCTCACTCGGAACCTCCGTACAATGTTCGATGTGGCCATGTGGGTCCGTCAATGAAGAATCTTGAGGGTGGGGGTGGGAAGAGCACCAAGAACACCCAAGGGATGAACTATGGGTTTGTTCATTTGGCCTTTATTCATCTCATTAGAAGGAATCTGAGAAGAGATTAATTAACAAGTCCCTACCCTTCAAGTCTCGCAATAATTAACACATCCCACATAAAACAAAACCCGCAAATCAACCTGTTAGTGGGTTGACCACATTCATCGTTTGGAATGAAATAACGGGAAATCCAAATCACAAAGAATAAAACCCATACCTTGAAGATGGATCTTTCGATTGCGAAGATAATAGTTTCACCACCATCATTTGTCGTTGCATGATCCTCAATCATTCATCATTGGAGATTATTATTCATCGTCATTCACAAATTTCCAATACAAATCCTTTAAGGGTTTAGGGAAATCCTAGATCTCCACCCAAAATCCCGTAATCAGTGAATCCATTAAATAGCGGAAATGTGTTTCAATATTTCTGTTACACTGATTCACAACATCATTATGCTATTTCATTTATGAAATAATGTTTTTTCTATGATCGGGTTGTAACATCATTGTGTTGTAGTGAAACTATAATTTGAATAAAATAAACTCCTCATGTTTATTTTTTTCTTCAAGTAACATTATTTTAAAAAGCCTGAAAAAAAAACATTTCCCTCAACCAGTGCCAGCTGAGGTTAAGTCCTTATTAAGAAGAACATCTCATTACTAACTCAACAATGGTCTCATATTTTGAATCCGAGTTACCATATTATTAGTTATTAGGATTTGAATATAAAATAATTTTTATTTAAATTATTTTATTTACGGTAACATCCACAAAACCGACTTTCATTGCCAGCTCTCACCGACCAATGTTAGGCTCCACCTAAGGAAAGAACACCCTAACAAGATCAATGTTAGCCTCATATTTTCAATCCGAGTCACCATTCATGAGTTATAAGAAATTGAAAAATAAAATAATCTCATTTAATTATTTTAATTATGATTATGCAATTTTCGGGTTTTCCCATTGGAGACTCGTGCTAATGAAAATTATGTCGCTCCTAGGGTAAACCCAATTCTCCAAATGCAATGGTGTCCTAAAATTTCTTATATGGGTACTTGTTTAAGAGTTATTCCAATTTTTTTAGGAAAACTGCTCATGCATGTTATTTAGAAAAATAACATTTTTGACGGATCATTCCGGGAAATCATGGCCTCAAAATTGCACGCCCTCTCCGTTCTTTGTCTCATAATTATCCCAAGAATTTTCAAAAAATAGAACCGGGAAAAACCAAATAATTACGACCATATTTTTTAATTCACCTTATCACTTTCATAATAATACCTCGATAGTAGATGACACCCTAAAATTTGGATAATGATCACCTCATACAACTGGTTTTGCTCAAATTTGACCAAGAGAAGGTGTTCACGACTTAATATTTCTTTGAGGGGTTTCTAATTTTTTTTGGATAAAGGTAACCCTTTTCTTTTAATTATTTTCATACAATGTTACCGAACACACAACTGAACATTAATAGAATAATTTCATCATTTCATTACAGAATTTTTTTGTTTTCCCATCTTAAAAATTCACATACCTAAAATAATAAACTATTCATAAAGGAAATAAATTACCGATATGGTCTTCAAAATCTAATATTGGTAGATCCATTTAAATCTAATAGATCTACTATGAAATAGGTGTATCATACCTAAGTCAGGTCCTGACTGGTGATACAAATGACCCCATTCTGTGGTTTTCACTTTTTGTATGTTATACTGCCTCGTCTTGGCATGGTCCATGCCTTACATCATCAATAGTATTATTTTTCTCAAAAACATGTGAGGGGGTCTTAGGGTTCCCAAAATATATACAAAAACACTAATGTATAAAAATACCTTTATATGTATTGAATTAAAAATGATGTTCCTGCCATCAATAAATAAAAAATTATTATAGACATTTCATGCAGTTGTAATATACATATAAATAAAAAAATCATGCACAATCGATGTTGAAGACTAGTCTATGGATAAATTAAAAGCGTGATAAAATTAAAATGTAGCAAATTTAATTTTGATGAAATTTAATAAATTAAATGAATTATATTAATTCAAATAGTTCAATTTTTTGGGCCCTATAATTAATTTAATTTTTATCCCAAAATTAAATTAATCAATTAATTTAATTTTATACCAAATTAAATTATTTTTTCAAATAATAAAATTATGAGTATTTTCAATCAAAAAATTAATAATTTCTTTTGGTTTTATTAAAAAAATTGTTTGTTCTAGAAACCTCTCCCATGGCCATTATAGGTTGGGCCGACCCCACATAGGCCCATTCTAGGATGGTCAAACCCCTGGTGTAGGGATTTTCTGGGTATGGTAGACTTATGTAGGGGGTTTAGGGTTTGGAAGAACCTATCTTAACCCATGGATTTTCCAATATGCATGAGGGGGTCACACCAGGGCACCATGGAAGTGGGTTCACTGGTGAAGAAGGGTATCCAAATATGTATATTGATGGCGGTGGATAGAAACTATTCCTGAGGTAGTGGGGATGGCGACTACCGATTGAGTTCTGACCAAAGATGATTCACCACACCGAGTCAGAAGATCCTAACATAGTGTAATGGATCAATCTTGGTCGGGGAAGTTGACCAGATGCCCAAACGGTGTGGGAAAGGGAGGAAGATATATCTGAAGTTGAGCATGGATATTTAATTAGATCTGAAGTGGGGTATCCAGATAGTGATCGACATATGATGAGCGGAGCTGGCTTCTTCCGTAATGACTCACAACTATTGAATCATGAGAGTGAGGCTGGGTCTCGATGGTGAAAGGAAGTTGTCTTAGTTTAAGGGGACGTCATAAACTATGTTTTGTCATTATGATGCTTCTAGATGAAAGAAAATATGTTTAATATTAAGGTCATAGTATCTCGATGGTCTCATTAATCCTAAGAACTACTATAACATTTTGATATCAAAAATAATATATAGACATTATTATTTAAATAGTGGACAAATAAATATATACAATATTATTTTAAGTTTCTATCATGAATAACTCATTGTATACATGGTACGGTAATCAAAAAATACTATTAATGAAATGTGGGAGAGTTTTACCTAGTCTGAGATGCATGAAGGGAGAAAAATGGGAGGGGGGAAAGCTACATCTCATGGGGGTAAATGATTTTTTACCACTTTTTAACAGAATTTGTAAATCCTCATGGTTTAGCGGCATGGTTTCCAAAACCATGCACTCAACATGAAGTAAATACAATCCAAGAAAAACCACCTGAGCTGTTTCAGACGGACAAATTAAAAACCATGCACCAACCATGAAAAAAACACTAGAGCCCCTCTGAAAAACTATGCATGGTTTCCCTGGAATTATGCACAGGCCTTGCACCTAGAACTGAAATCTACTCTCCCCACATGGTTTTCTATATAATACACATACTTTGACCTGAATCCTGCACAATATTTGTTAACAAAACCAAAAAAAATTAACTAAAATCACACTGAACCTCAAAGGGATGAATGGATTTCACTAATACATGGAAAAAATATTATACCAAACAACAAACAGCTTGAAAATTTCAATTCCAACCAGGATCTCTGATGCTCATCTTGAGCACCCATGCTATCTTCCAGGTATCAAATCATAGCCAGAACACTTCCAGAAAGAGGCTCAAACTCTAAAGATTCAATCTTCAATTTGTATTCACCAAATTACTTCTCAATGGGATAGAAATTGAAATATCATTTAAATTTTATAATCCTTAATGATGTGGATCATTTCAAAATCCCCACCATAAATTATTCTCACCCCTAAGAAGCCTAATTTTCTGGAAAAATGATAAGTCTAACCTACCTTGGTCACCATCTCACCAACAACCTGTTGCATTATAGATCCAAATTACAAACACTCTTTCACCACACAACTTCAAGTACTAAGAAACGAGGCGCTAATACCTCTCCAAAACACCACCTTTTGATCCTTAAATGACTTAGACCATGTATAGAATGATTTTGTTGATGAGATTTATAACATGTAATATGCAAATCCATTCAAAAACACTATTGAAACATTATAACATGAGGGCCACAACATCATTTCCCCAAGACTGATACAACATGTATACTCCTACCAGTGCCACATTTAAATTCATATATCATATTTACTAAAGAAAAAAACCCATAAACACCCTAAAACTCTGAATACACAATAACCAACTCATGAATGGGAGGATACTCCCTACCATATGGGTACCCTTGTGATCTATTTTCAATAAAAAACCAATATGTATATCCCACACTCCATCCACCACTAAAAAAATGATTGGATGTTCCCAACCTAATCTCACCTAAGATCCGAACTGAAAATAACGACATATCATTCTTAGATTACCATGAAATATGTCCTATAATGGTATATGGTAGGATCCCCACTATAAAACTCCCCCCAATAAACCCCTTGAGCACCAACCTCACCATGACCACAACAATAATACCACTCCAGTTTCTCAAGACCCAAAAAATTCTTAGAAAACCCAAAAAACAACATCAAAAACCTTCCCCAATAGAAAAACTACACAAGCTCACCTGAGAATAGTGGTTGAACATTCTCACCCAACCCAATAAGAAAAGAGTCACACTCACAAAATAACATTCTACCAAACCTAGTATAATACACCTAAGACACTGACTATTCCCACCATGTAGTTCATCTTTAACTATAAGTGAAACCTCATCACTCCTCAATAATAAAACCTTGCACTATAGCCAAGGAAAACCAAACCACCACCCACCACCTATGCACCATTCAGACCATGAGTTCCTAATCATGCTCCCACCATACTATTAGAAGCACAACCAGAAATGAGAAGGGCCAAGAATATAACCAAACATAATCTCTCATGAAACCTGAAAATAAAGGTAACTCCTCATTCTCAACCTCAAAACATGGGAAACATAAACCAGGTTTGAAAAACTTTGAATAATCATTTCCTTTAAAGAGCCACAACCTAGGACTTTAGAGCCTTCACTAACCCACCATGATATCCAAGAAACCTAAGACAAAGGGACAAAATTTTCATCATCAACAAACATATTAGAAAAATATCTACATGAATTATCATCAGAAGAAAAATACCTATGGGTTAGTTGAGTAGAATTCCACAAAGGATATATATTGGAAAACACTATATAGGTTTCTGTATACACTTGAAAGAAATTAACCTCAATAATTAGAAAAATCACACACAGATAGACATATGTCATGTTAACCCAATGTGGATAGAATAATGCATTTACACTAGAATCTTTCCAACATGCCAAGATCCAGAACCCATAAAACCACAAATACACAAAAAAAGTGCATCTCCAAAGGTGAAATCATACAACTATAAAAAAATATAAAAATAAAATTACAATCACCCTAGAAACCTAGAATTTCTACTAGAAAAGGTTTTCATGATGTAAATTATAAGGTCAACCAAAGAGCTCAGAACATCCCTAAACCACTAGTCTACCAAATCTTGAAATCATGAAAATGAGACACCTTTGTTACCATTATTGGGCATAACTAACTCGGGTCACCCAGACACGCCCCCAATGTGTCTTGAAACAAGGCCTCATACTTGCCTCCCCATATACCAGAGATTGGAGAATAGTTGTGAGGGTATAAAAAGAAAAATTGGGGAGACTATTGTCTCAGTTAAAGTGAAATAATATTAGTGAAAACAAAAAAAGGTATAATAATAATAGAACTCAATAATAAATACAAAGAGTAGTGACATGCTATATAAAATAAAATGTGGAAACAAAAATATAGACCCAAAATCATGCTAGAACATACAAATTATCTCCCACATGGATGATAACATATGAAATCCATAAATAAAGAAAAAAACATAATGGTTTTATAATTAACAACAATCTAGGACTCACTCTTGATCTCTAACAATTACGATGCTATATCCTGATCACCAAAATCTACATGAGTGGTACTACTTGATCAAGAAATGTTGGGATTCAACCCTGAACACATCAATAACTATTCTATACATTAAATTAGACTTATGTGTCCACAAACATACTAGATTTCATATATAGGGGATGAGAAAGAAATATCAGTGGGCCACCCCAATGGTGAACCCATGATCTGTTATCATAATAAGTCTATTTAACACGTGATATGCCCATCCAAGTCTAATAAAAACATAAAATGACAAATATTAATTACTCAAAGGCTAAAAATAAATAAAAAACATTAAAACCAACAATATGATCTAATGCGACACCCAATGTAATTATACTCTTACTTTGGCCCCATAGTCAAGGATTCATAGAGTGTGGCTAAAAAAACATAACATTAGGTGCGTCTTCTAGATCTACCATGGATCTCCCAAACATATAAGAACACAAAAAGTATGAATTATATAACCTAGTGTATAATAATGGGCATACAAATGACAACACACAACTCTAATGTAATCTAGGTCTCTAAGGGAATGATTTGACTACTGAAAGGAACTCTACTAACACTGAGAGAACATATCCAATACATGATAGTACTATAACTATATGGATCTATAAAATATAAATTTGAGGAAACTAATATCCCACAAATTGGGTCCATAAAAGTTTTTTAGAAAATGGACAACCAACCTATATAAGATACAAAACATCTATTGGCCTAGGGCGGGATGCATTTTTCTAGCTCTATATTCCTATCTAACCATAGATAGCCAATGGAGGTGAGAAACCGATAAAATCTCAGATAAAAAGCCCAGTGAAAGGATATCCCAATGACCACATCCCACCAAAAGGTCCCATGTATGAACTAACTGAAATAACTCATCCAATGGCCATCAAAGGATGGTTTGATCAACTATTGAACCTATCATCCAAACTATTGAAACATCAAGATAGACCATCTTATGGTCAATAAATCTCGGGGCACCCTCAATCTCCTAAAACACCAAAATAACCCCTAAATTCTCAAAAACAACATTATATGAGGTTATTTGGGAACACGGAATATTTCCAAGACTAATGAAGAACTAATCCCTCACTTGGTCAATCAAAATCATGGGGCTGCAACGTCCCCTAAACCACATCCATTTGAAAACACGAGCCACACACAACATAATAATATTCTTAAACAATGACTCAGAACCCAACCCAAACCAAGAACATAATCTCTACCACATGTGAATCTATAAAGGCTGGGAAATATACCCTATTAGGGGTTATTCTATCATATCCAAACCATGAGACAAAATTGGTAGGAGAAACATCTCCATGAAGTCCTCAATAGCCCACAACTGATCCTTAATCAACAACATGAATGAAAGGGCATACAAAATCATTACCATGACCACAAGGGATATAATCAAGAGTCCCTTAGAATCTTCTTATAATATTCTAAATAGAACCTAACTATACACTCCATCCCATGAAATTAACCAATCTGAAAGGTTTAAACTGATTTAGTCCACAATTTTATGATATATCCTTAACTTATCTAACCTCAAGAAAATGTTCCCAACATACAAGCACCATCAAATATCTCCTCAAAGATACTACTAAATCCCACATTTTGGGAACTATCTGGTGAACCCCAATGAAGACCCTTGGTTTATCCAATTCCAAGTCATCTTAAAAACCCATGACCCTCACATGGGTTGTAACTGCGTATCCCTTAGAAGATAATTCAAGGTAAACATTTTTTCACCCCAATATATGGTGACCGTCAAGAAAATGACCCTCACCATGATGATTTTAAAACAAAAAACTCAAGGGAAATATTCTATCATACCTTGATCAACCTAAACAACCACTATGTGGACCTTAATCTCCCTTAAGTTTCATAGCCACATCCCATTCAGGAGGTGAAACTCAAGAGGGGATACAAATAAAACCACCCATGGTTCAAAGAATACAAGGGAATGTGAGATCATCCCCTATACTACCTATACCTCTATGAATTTCCACCAGACAAACTAGGTGTGTTCTAAAAATAAAATCCAAGAAGGGGGTGGGGGTTTTCTAAACCAAAGTCAAAGCTCATATATGTGGCACCCAAAACCCAATAATTTATTAAAATAAGTCACAAAATATCTCAAGGAGATATTAATAGGAAAAAAATTAATTTAAAATAATTAAAAAAGTATAAATTAGGGAAATAACACAAAAACAAACCCCGGACCTACCTCAAAGAATAACCACTAAAGCCCTAGGTCCAAACCCACACTCCACTTACAACTGAAGATCTTAACTCCTACAATAGAATTTGATTAAATTAATTTAAAAAATGAATAGTGAATGTTTTAATTAAGTTAAAATAGGAATATATATTAAAAACTCATTGAGGAAATTCCTCTATTCAAAATAGTGAGAATACATCTCTAGATGTCCCACGATGCACCTTTGACACCAAGTAGTGAAAATAAACTAACTCACAAATCCCAATTATAAGGAAATTACTTCCATTTTTTTGAAAATTCAAGAAAAACCCACAGGAAATTGTTTCTATACTAAAATTATGAGAAAATACAAGTAGACACCTTCATGTGAAATACATTCTCTAAGCTATGCCAATGTTTTTTCATCCTTTTTGAACTCCACCATGCCCTAGTGGAATGGGAATTGGAACCCTAAGTGGAAGACACAAAAATCAACCATAGGTAAGGTAGAGGAAGAAGCGAAAGATGAGAGGTTGAATATAATATCAAAATAGAGAATAACTGTAACACCCCAAGCTTCTACGGTATGCTTCTCTTTGAATAATGTGATAGCGTGTGTTGTATGCAACACCGAGTTCAAACACACCATAACCAATCAAACCAGCCATTATGAATAGTAATACCAACTTTTTGAAATTATATATATTTTATATTTAAAAATGTACTTCATTTTTGGATTCGGAATATCGAATTTAGCCTAAGGTGAAATTTTGGTACTTTTCAGATTACTTTAATATTTTGATGAATAGTGAAAATTACTAAATTTTAATTAAAAACAACTTTTTTAATCAAAATAATTAATAGTGATAAATTATGAATTTGAGTGGTTTTAAAGTATATTTAGAATATATTTTTACCATTTAATATAATGTTGGTCATTGGACATAATTTTACAATTAAACCTGACATAAACAAGTGCCAATCTTTTGATAGTTATTATCTCTTTAAAACACGCTTTTTTGTTTTAACAACGGGAATTAATTTTAAATTAATTTCGGCCACTTCTGTGTTTTGAATTTGGAAAAATAGATTCCATATTTTTAATCAGGATTTCCAAATTGTGTAAATAGGTAACTTTTATTTTTAGACATTTTGAATAATTACTTCGGTAAATATTTTATTTACCATGGTTAAGGGTAAATCCAGTAAATAAGAGTTAAAAAATAATATTATAATAATACTAAATTACCCTAAAACGTGTCATAGCATTATTGGTTGATACATGTTCGACCATAGGCATCTTTGGGTCGATTTTGGGACCCCATGGAGCCACTTGTAGGTGATAGAGACACTTTATTTTAATTAAGTTAATATGAATATAAAAATGACACAAGCATATATCTTTTAGAACAAAAATTTTTACATAGGGTTATATATGTTTTATTTTCGACTATAAATATTCATTAGAAATCTAAAAAGCTTTCCTACATAATGATATTTTATTTATAATTTTTAGTCTTTAAATAATTTAATTTATTTATGACACAATTATGATGCAGTAATTACCATAATAGTGACAAATTAAAATAATTGATATTATAAATACCCAAATAAATATAATTTGAGACTTTTAATGAATTACACTAATTTTCTAGGATAATATGACATATTATTATTGATTTAATTGTCTTTTTTCAAAGTAATAATTCTGTTATGAGTTTCAAAAAAATAAACTATTGAATAGTGTCAAAATTGACATAAAAGAGTTTTTAAAACAAATATTATATTATTAATTGATATTAAATTCCTAAAAATATAAGTTTCGGCCAAGAGACTTATATAATGATATTTAAATCATTAATATACCACTTTGGGGTCTCTTGGATGTATATAATAAGTTTATTAACTATATAAATTAAAAATAAAAAGTGACATGGTAAATGTCAAACTAATTAACTAAAAGTTAATACTTAAATATAAGGGTAATATAGTAACCCAAACCTGTCTAAATTATATTTGTTGAATTTTTTTCGACCTATCCCCACCTTAAAATTTAAATAATCAACTTTGGAGCCATTATAAACCGAATATGAATTTATTATAAATTAATATTTCTAGATTTTCCAAAGGTGCCCCTCACACCTCTTATAAAAGGGCACTCCTCCTTCTCATTTCTTCACACCTTCAAAGACTTTTGGTTCGGCCAAACTCTGCCTAAATACTCTCCCAACTTCCCTCACTACAACTTAGAGGCCTTAGATTGATCAGAAAGCCATCCTAAGGAGCCCTTTTGATCAAATCAAAAGGAAGAACCCGAAGAAGAGGTAATGATTTCACCACCCTTTTCCAAGTTCCTTTCTTCTTCCACTTCTTCTTCCGTTGTTATTACCATTCTAAAATAATAACTCCAGTATCATATATAAACTATGATGTTATTATAAATATGGTACAACCATATTCAGTATTCTATCCACCCTTTGAATAACATGTCACCACAGGTGCGTATGTACGGCTTACCGTCTCCACGTCGTGGTGTAATTGTTATTCAATATATTATTATTTGGATGGGTATACTAATGATGTGTAACTCATGTAAATAATAAATATAACATATTAATGATTCTGTATATATGATATACCATCCATTTATATATTATTTTAATATCAAAAGAATGATATTGTCGCTCGTGCGTACGTACGGACTACCGTCTCCACGAATGCGATGAGATTCATTCTCCATCGTATCCATTCAAGTATAATTATCATTTTATGATTTAAAAATAATATTTAAGGACTTGATATCATTCTTTATATGAATAATATACAACCTATCCATGACAAACATGGCTTATGTAACAAAACATATAAAAGAAAATGAGTAAGTTAACACCCGAAACGACGATAATACTAAGATATTATTAACGAAGCAATGTTAAAAGATCATATATGATATCATATGAATTTATATGATTCTTTTATAATTTAATAACAATTATTTCACTATTATACAGGAGTTTATCCTACCCCAACCAAGTAAAAGTACAAGGTAAGGGTTATTTCACAATCTCTTCATTATCCGATGTTGTTTATACGTAATAATCTACTGAGATCTTTTTATCATCCAAATCCATGTTTCTTGAAAATGTATTTCAAAACATTTTTACTATTTAAAAGAATATGGGTTAAAGTCATTTATACCCTTTTTTGACTTTTTATAATAGTTTTATAAAGTAATCTTTCCATCGTTTTCCAAACAAGGTGTTTTTAACCATTTCGACAGAATTAAGGTAAGAATGTTTTTTTAACTTATACGGCGGGTGCGGTTATTTTCCATCGTTATAAAATCATCGAAGCTTCCCTTACAAGCTTATAAGAATATTTTAAAAGAAAATGTTTTATTTTATAAATATATGACTCTTAAATTATTTCAAAAATAGAAAGAGATATTTCTCTAAAAAGAGTTTTGATTTCATCTATGTAAACATCCTTTGATGGATTTTACGCTTATTTGAAGTTGATTTATTATGATACAAAACATCGATATTGTATTGAAGGTTTTGTGATATGTTTGACTGTGGATGTGCTATTTTTATACCATTCATATTTTATGGTTAAAGTATTGACATTTCGTATGCTAGTTTTAATACGAATATTTATGTTATGTTTAAACCTTTTCATATGGGAATGCATTGGACTTAATATGTGACGGGTGGAGCCCGCTATATCTCCTCGATGCATCGGTAGGTCTCATGAGACAAACTAGTGTCTTGTCACAAGGCCTTGGAAAAATCTTATTTGTAGTCTTGGCATGAGGCCTTGGCTATGTGGTTATGATAGTACGGTATTATGCATTCCATCATTATGAAAGTGGTTATTGATATTGCATATGATTATTCGATTAGTAGAATATCAATGTGAATAAGTAAATGGAATTATTTCATTTTACTTTTTCCATACTATATTGAAGTTCAAGTTTAAAAGGCTTTTGTTTTATTTATACATTGCCTTAAATGTTTATGCTTATTTTTGAAGGTTTCCTCTATATTGTTATCCTTACTGGGCATTTGAGCTCAACCCTTGTAACTCCCCGAGATTTTATGAAAAATATTCTTCTTAACTTCACTAATGTCTTGTGTTGTATGCTACACCAAAAGGAGCTTTCACAACACGCATCCCTGATTTACCTTGCATTACACGCAATCACAACCTTCCTTGATAGCGTGTGTAGTATGCAATAACGAGTTTCACTAAACAACAATATGGTATTAAAATATTATTAAAACTAGCCGTTATGAATAGTAATAACCACCTTTTGAAATTTTGAAATTTTATTTTTCAAAATGGAATTCATTTTTGGATTCATAATATCAAAATTAGCTTAGGGTGAAATTTTGGTGATTTTCGGATAACTTTCAATTTTTGATGAATAGTGAAAATTACTAAATTTTAATTAAAAACAAATTTTTCAATAAAAATAATTAATAGTGATAAATTATTAATTTGAGTGGATTTAAAGTATATTTAGAATATATTTTTACAATTTAATACAATGTTGGTCATTGGATGTAATTTCACATTTAAACCAGACATAAACAAATGTCAATCTTTTGATAGTTATTATCTCTTAAGAACACGCTATTTGTTTTGACGATGGGAATTAATTTTTAAATTAATTAATGCAACTGATATGTTTTGAATTTGGTAAAATAGAAATCATTTTTGAGTTCATAATATCAAATATAGCTTAGGCCTAATTTTTGGTATTTTTCTGAAAACTTTCAATTTTTGATGAATAGTGAAACCACTAAGTGGTAGGTTAAAAACTGAATTTTGCATAAAACTTAATTTTACCGCTTCTGTGAATGGAATTTCGAAAATCCGATAGACACGGTTGATATCAGTAAGTAAAATTTGGTTCAATGAGATAAAAATAATTTTTTGGTGAATAGTAACTTTTTACTTTTTTTTACCGCGATTAATAGTAAATAGGGTAACTAAGGGTAAAAATGATATTACTATTACCCTAAAACATGTACTAATTCTATTTGATAAGTTTAATTCGACAAAAAACAACTTTACGAATATAATATGATCATTTAGGTCCACTTGGATTAGATTATTACATTTAATATTATTTTATTTAATGAATAGTTAAAATAGTTAAAATCAAAGTTTAATAACTAAAACATTTTTAATATGGGGATATAAATAAGATAAATTCGACTATAAATATTCATTAGAAAGATAAAAAGATTTCCTATATAATTATATTTTATTTATAATTTTTAGATTTTAAATAAATTAATTTATTTATGACACAACGATGATGCTGTAATTACCCTTTTAAGAAAATGTTAACATAATTGATGTTATAAATGCTCAAATAAATGTAATTTGAGAATTTTTATGAATTCCACTAATTTTATAGGTTACTATGATATATAAAGTTGATTTAATTAACTTGGTTCAAACATATAATTCTGTTATGACTTTCACAAAAATCATATATCAAATAGTGTCAAAATTGACACAAAATAGTTTTTAAATAAAATATTATATTATTAATTGTTATTTTATTCCAAAAAATCTATGGTTCGGCCAAATGACTTAGATAAGGATATATATATTAATAATAAACAACTTGTGGTTATTTTGGCATGTTATAGTAAGTTTATTAACCATATAGTGTAAGAAAACAAAAAGTCACGGTAAAAGTTAAATTATTTAACTTAGAGTTAAATCTAATTGATAAGGTTAAAATAATAACCTAAACTTTTCTAAATCCTATTTGTTGATAGGATTTCGATCCATCCCCATTTTAAATTCGAAATAAGACCCTTTGGAACCATTATAAATCGATTTTGACTTTAATATAAAATAATATTTTGAGATATTCCTAAGGTGCCCCTCTCCTCCCTTATAAAAGGGCACCTCCTCCCCCTCCTCCTCACACCAATTTGAGCACTCATGCTCGGCCAACCCCTGCCGAAATACCTTCTCCACTTCCCTAGAATAATCCTAGAGGTCCTGGTCTTCTTCAAAGACCAATCTTAGTTCCCTATGTGGAGGATTCAAAGAGGCGTTTCGAAGAAGAGGTAATATCCATTACCGATCTTTTCAATTTCTTTTTTCTTCAACTTCTTCTTCTTTAGTTGTTTCATGATAAAGTAATAACATCAGTATTACTTACATACTGATATGTTATTATGAATATGAAACAACCCTAATTCACCTTCTATCCATCCTATGGAAAAATGAAATCACCGCGCGTGCGTACGTACGGAATACCGTCTCCACGCCGTGGTGTAATCTATTTTCCACCATCACCTTACAAGGATGGGTATAATGGTGTAATGAGTTACTATATATGATTATTATAAAGTTATATTGATACTGAAATAGTATAAATACACTTAAATACAATTCCACGATCATGGGAACAATATCATCGCTCGTGCGTACGTACGGAATACCGTCTCCACGATGTGATGCGACTCGTTCTACATGATCATCATTACATAGTAATTATATAAATGAATTGAATGAATAAATATGATATATGTTACACTAATACCATTCTGGATATAGGGTATCTATAACCTTAAAAGAAGAATAAGAATTTATTCGGCAAAACACGCATAAGAACAAAAGGCAATAAAGACCCGAGTAACAAGTAACAATGAAATATTACTAAGAAGCTAAGAATATGACCATATATGATATCATATGAATATGTATGATTCTAGAATAAGTCAATAACATTATTTAAACCATTATACAGAAGCTTCGGCACGTACAAAGAAAATCGGACCTAAGGTAAGGGAAAATATCACAATCTCATTTTTATCCGAGATTGTTTATACTTTGGTATTTACTGGGGTGTATTTTATCATCCACATCCATGTTCCCTCAATATTTAATATTATTTCAATCCTTCTACAATAGTTTATATCCAATTTTACCCTTTGGTGAGTTTTTTTTGTAAAAGATATGAAAGGAATCTTTTGTCGTTTTTCATACGAGGTACTTTTTGACTTTTCCGACAAAAGTACGAAGAATGTTTTTTTAACTTATACGAAATGAATGAATTTTTAAAAAACTATTTCCAAGAATATTCCTTTACAAGTTTTCAAGTTTATTTTTAATCAACTTCTTTTAGTTTATAATTGTATGACATGTTAAGAAAGGAAAAGTGTTTTTGAAGAAGAAAGGATATTTTCCTCAAGAATGGAGTTCAAGTGTTTTATCAAAATTATTTTCCATCTAAGATAATAAAGGGTTCTGTTTTTATCCCTATTATTACATTTATTTGATTATGTTTTGAGGGAATTATTTTTATGAAGTCATTTAACTTATATGATTTGTTTTATGATGTCATGATGTTTCAAGAATCCCATTTTTGTTACATGTGTTATGCGATGATGTATGATTTATGATTATGTCGCACACATAAGAAAGGATTCATTATAAGATGGGTGGGACCTATATCTCCCTCCAATGCACTGGGTAAAGATTTTATATCTCATGAGATAGACATGGCTGGAATGGTAGGTTATATCGGTTCAGTGAAACAGGACTGGACCGAGGGTTAATCGATTCAGAAAGGGACTTTGTCCACTAAGATAGTCTTCGCAATGAGTCTTGACTAACAAGAAATGATTCTCTATGATTATGTGTGAATGCCACAAAGTTTCATGTTTTAAGTTATGATTACATTTCACTGCCGTGATTTATCCCATGTTATGAAATTATGATCTCTTTTGCAGGTTAAGATTTCCAAAAGTTATGTGCTTGTGTATACGATGTGATTGATATTTCTTTTGTTTACCCTTACTGAGCATTTGAGCTCACCCTTTTATGTTTACTTTTCCCCAGGATATAAAGAAAGGTTTTAGGTATAAAAAAAAGTGGAAGATCTTTATGGGAGATGTTGAAGATCTTTCACCAGGATTAGAAGATTATATTCCGAGTTTCCAAAGACACTAAACTATTACGATCCTTGTGTGTGTGTTTTTGTTATGTACTAAGTATTCCGCAAATGTAATGTAATGTCAATGTACGTCAAGCATCGGGTCTCTACAGTTGGTATCAAAGGAAAGGTTTAGTCAACCTTTGGAAACTAGGATGCGAAAACGTTAGTGAGATCCCTAGAGATATTTCTAAGGTATGTCTAGGGATGTCCCTAAGGTTAAGTATACGTATATGGTATAGTAATAGAATTGCACTAATGATCATAGAATTAAACCTAAGATGTTAGATATTGAAGGTACTCCCCCTTTATTATGTTGTTTTCCCTAGCATGATTTTTGCCTCTAATACTATTCTTTTTTGGGTTTTAGACGATGGATGGAACCCGAAGGAACCGTGTTGATCAATGCAATGGACAATGCAATGATTTCCCTCCTGAACAAACAAATGTTATAGGAGATGGAGTGCAAAATCTTATTGCTGTACTTACACAAGCTATGAATCATTCTGGACTTCCAAATGAGCAGAGAAGGGAACAATATTCTATTGAGTCCTTCATGAGGCAACGTCCACCTTCTTTCAGTGGGTCTTCCAATCCACTTGTTGCTGAACAATGGATCAGTACCACTGAAAAGATATTCTCAGTTCTTCAATGTTCTAAGCATGATAAAGTCATCTTAGCGGTATATCGTTTGGAAGGTGAAGATGATCAATGGTGGAATCTTATCAAGAATACGAGGCCAAGAGATGAAATTGAGTCCATGGAATGGGACGAGTTCAAGAACTTGTTTTTCAGTAAGTACATCCCTCATATTCTTAGAACAAATATGGAAAAGGAGTTTCTTGAGCTGAAGCAGAAGGATGATGAATCTGTTGGTATATACGAAGCTAATTTTACAAGACTTGCAAGGAATGCATCTGGCATTATCATCCAACCTGAAAGTAAAGTTGATCGATTTTTCAGTGTCTTAAAACCAAGTCATCGAAGGGAATTAGCTATAAGAGATTTCAGTAGCTATGAAGAAATTGTGCGTTGTGCTATCAAGGTAGAAATGGAAGTTGGTGTTACATATCCATCTCATGGTTTTGAAAAGAAACGAAAGATAGAGTTCAAGGAGAAATCTCAGAATAATGGTGAAAAGAAGATGAATGTTTCCTTATGCACAAAGTGTGGAAAGAAGCATGGTGGAGATTGTCTTAAAGGGACTAGAAAATGTTTTAAGTGTGGAAAAGAAGGTCATCGAGCAGCTGAGTGTCGAAGTAATGGAAAAAGGGTTTCTAATGATGTGAACAAAGCAAACACTGCAAAGAACGCACCACCAACACTTCAATGCTTCAAGTGCAAGGAAATGGGGCATTATGCTAATAAATGCCCTAATCCAAGGGTTAGTGATGATCGACATGAGAAAACGCTTAAGGAAAAGGACAAAGGGAATTCACATGCGATCACTATTGGCGATTTTGAATATGACAACGATGTGGTGGAATGATTAAGTGTTTATGTAATGGGATTCCAAAATAATGTTGTATCATGGAGTATTGGAATATTTATGTATTGGTATAATGTGGTATTCAAAGTGATTGAGATATTTTTGGAAATAAGATGATATGCGCATAATGAAGGGAAAACGAGAAAATGAAATGTTTAACAGTATTCATGATCTCATTATTGATATAAGGACTAAGTGATATCATGGTTTGAGTATATAGAATTTTGAGGATTTTGGTATGTGGAAAGTGTTAACTTTAAACTGCATTCATGTTTTCACTAAGGTTCAATGGGTATTAATTCTTCAAGAGAATACATGATTAAGGTATTCACATGTTTGTAATTTGACCAGCAAGATATATCTTATGATATATGGGGGATAAATGATGGCATTCACGTGATTGTTCTGTGACATTTCAAGTAACCATTTTCTTTATACTATGAGCTTGGACCGAAGTATTTTGGATTATGTTGGACATAAGTTAGGATAAAAAGTTTTTCGATATTATTGATGGGATGTTATAGTAATATATCTTTAGAAAAAGGAAAACCTGCAGGACGGGCGACAACCCATCGCGTCGGACAAGGCTGTGGGAATCGAACCCACAACCGAAATGCGAATGGCCTTTATCGCCTACCACTGGCCTACAGGAAGTCCCTGTTTAGTAGAAACTAGTTTTATTATATTAAGAAGTATGATATATGAAGTATAAGTCCATTTTAGGAACCATATTTGATTAATCTCACTATAGAATGACTTATGTATATTTAATAACTTTTGCTAACCTTTTGTTTGAGACAGATGGAATGACCCGTCATTCTATCACATGATCTGCTAACACTTCACAAATAACAAATTCAACTTCATTTATTTAAGAGATGAAGTGGAAATTGTTCAAGGCACGAACAACAGTGAGATTGTACCAAAATAAAGTAAGTATTTATTCTAATTCAAATTCTTCAACTTTAGGGAAACGATCTTGAAAACCAAAAATGTTGTCCTAGTACTCTTATATCTGATTAATCAGATGGTACCTTAGATCGTCACAAATTTATGGATTTGTGATTGTTGGCTTTTCCATAGCCATGTTCTCTACCACTCTCCATCAGAACATGATGGTTAGATTTTTCTTCCATATCCATATTTTCACCTATGTGGAAACCCAGTGATTAGTTTATTTGGGTAACAGTTACGTTTCATACATTCGTTTTTAAAGATTGGTTTTGGTATTCCTTTTTACGATGTGGGTTTCTATTAAAGAAACTTTCAAATAGTAAACCATTTATAACCCCGACGAATTTCGAGGGAGAAATTCATTTTAAGGGGGGTAGAATGTAACAGCCCGAGATTTTATGAAAAATATTCTTTTTAACTTCACTAATGTCTTGTGTTGTACGCTACACCAAAAGGAGCTTGCACAACACGCATCGTTGATTTACCTTGCATTACACACAATCGCGGCCTTCCTCGATAGCATGTGTAGTACGCAATAACGAGTTTCACTAAACAACAATATGATATTAAAATATTATTAAAACTAGCTGTTATGAATAGTAATAACCACCTTTTGAAATTTTTTAATTTTATTTTTCAAAATGGAATTCATTTTTGGATTCGTAATATCGAAATTAGCTTAGGGTGAAATTTTGGTGATTTTCGGATAACTTTCAATTTTTGATGAATAGTGAAAATTACTAAATTTTAATTAAAAACAACTTTTTCAATCGAAATAATTAATAGTGATAAATTATTAATTTGAGTGGATTTAAAGTATATTTAGAATATATTTTTACAATTTAATACAATGTTGGTCATTGGATGTAATTTCACATTTAAACCAGACATAAACAAATGTCAATCTTTTGATAGTTATTATCTCTTAAGAACACGCTATTTGTTTTGATGACGAGAATTAATTTTTAAATTAATTAATGAAACTGATATGTTTTGAATTTGGTAAAATAGAAATCATTTTTGAGTTCATAATATCAAATATAGCTTAGGCCTAATTTTTGGTATTTTTCTGAAAACTTTCAATTTTTGATGAATAGTGAAACCACTAAGTGGTAGGTTAAAAACTGAATTTTGCATAAAACTTAATTTTACCGCTTCTGTGAATGGAATTTCGAAAATCCGACAGACACGGTTGATATCAGTAAGTAAAATGTGGTTCAATGAGATAAAAATAATTTTTTTGGTGAATAGTAACTTTTTATTTTTTTTTACCGCGGTTAATAGTAAATAGGGTAACTAAGGGTAAAAATGATATTACTATTACCCTAACACATGTCCTAATTCTATTGGATAAGTGTAATTCGACCAAAAACAACCTTATGAATATAATATGACCATTTAGGTCCACTTGGATTAGATTATGACATTTAATATTATTTTATTTAATGAATAGTTAAAATAGTTAAAATCAAAGTTTAATAACTAAAACATTTTTAATATGGGGTTATACATAAGATAAATTCGACTATAAATATTAATTAGAAATATAAGAAGCTTTACTACATAATTATATTTTATTTATAATTTTTAGACTTTAAATAAATTAATTTATTTATGACACAACGATGATGCAGTAATTACCCTTTTAAGAAAATGTTAACATAATTGATGTTATAAATGCTCAAATAAATGTAATTTGAGACTTTTTATGAATTACACTAATTTTATAGGTTACTATGATATATTAGTGTTGATTTAATCAACTTGGTTAGAACATATAATTCTGTTATGACTTTCACAAAAATCATATATCAAATAGTGTCAAAATTGACAAAAAATAGTTTTTAAATCAAATATTATATTATTAATTGTTATTTTATTCCTAAAAATCTATGGTTCGGCAAAATGACTTAGATAAGGATATATATATTAATAATAAAAAACCTGGGGTTAGTTTGGCATGTTATAGTAAGTGTATTAACCATATGGTGTAAGAAAACAAAAAGTCACGGTAAAAGTTAAATTATTTTACTTAGAGTTAAATCTAATTGATAAGGTTAAAATAATAACCTAAACTTGTCTAAATCCTATTGGTTGATAGGATTTCGACCCATCCCCACTTTAACTTCGAAATAAGACCCTTTGGAACCATTATAAATCGATTTTGACTTTAATATAAAATAATATTTTGAGATATTCCTAAGGTGCCCCTCTCCTCCCTTATAAAAAGGCACCTCCTCCCCCTCCTCCTCACACCAATTTGAGCACTCAAGCTCGGGCAACCCCTGCCAAAATCCCTTCTACACTTCCCTATAATAATCCTAGAGGTCCTGGTCTTCTTCAAAGACCAATCTTAGTTCCCTAAGTGGAGGATTCAAAGAGGCGTTTCAAAGAAGAGGTAATATCCATTACCGATCTTTTCAATTTCTTTCTTCTTCAAATTCTTCTTCTTTAGTTGTTTCATGATAAAGTAATAACATCAGTATTAATTACATACTGATATGTTATTATGAATATGAAACATCCCTAATTCACCTTCTATCCATCCTACGGAAAAATGAAATCACCGCGCGTGCGTACGTACGGAATACCGTCTCCACGCTGTGGTGTAATCTATTTTCCACCATCACCTTACAAGGATGGGTATAATGGTTTAATGAGTAACTATATATGATTATTATAAAGTGATATTGATACTGAAATAGTATAAATACACTTAAATACAATTCCACGATCATGGGAACAATATCATCGCGCGTGCGTACGTACGGAATACCGTCTCCACGCCGTGGTGTAATCTATTTTCCACCATCACCTTACAAGGATGGGTATAATGGTGTAATGAGTAACTATATATGATTATTATAAAGTGATATTGAAACTTAAATAGTATAAATACACTTAAATACAATTTCGCGATCATGGGAACAATATCATCGCTCGTGCGTACGTACGGAATACCGTCTCCACGATGTGATGCGACTCGTTCTACA
Organism: Viscum album; assembly: GCA_963277665.1. Lineage (NCBI taxonomy): Eukaryota > Viridiplantae > Streptophyta > Magnoliopsida > Santalales > Viscaceae > Viscum > Viscum album. The sequence continues at coordinate 1,395,450,453 of OY728121.1, read as the reverse complement.
TGATCATCATTACATAGTAATTATATAAATGAATTGAATGAATAAATATGATATATGTTACACTAATACCATTATGGATATAAGGTATCTATAACCTTAAAATAAGAATAAGAATTTATTCGGCAAAACACGCATAAGAACAAAAGGCAATAAAGACCCGAGTAACAAGTAACAATGAAATATTACTAAGAAGCTAAGAATATGACCATATATGATATCATATCAATATGTATGATTCTGGAATAAGTCAATAACATTATTTAAATCCTTATACAGGAGCTTCGGCACGTACAAAGCAAATCAGACCTAATGTAAGGGAAAATATCACAATCTCATTTTTATCCGAGATTGTTTATACTTTGGTATTTACTGGGGTGTATTTTATCATCCACATACATGTTCCCTCAATATTTAATATTATTTCCATCCTTCTACAATATTTTATATCCAATTTTAACCTTTGGTGAGTTTTTTTGTAAAATATATGAAAGGAATATTTTGTCGTTTTTCATACGAGGTACTTTTTTAATTTTCCGACAAAAGTACGAAGAATGTTTTTTTAACTTATACGGCATGAATGGATTTCTAAAACATTATTTCCAAGAATCTTCCTTTACAAGTTTTCAAGTTTATTTTTAATCAACTTCTTTTAGTTTATAATTGTACGACATGTTAAGAAATGAAAAGTGTTTTTGAAGAAGAAAGGATATTTTCCTCAAGAATAGAGTTCAAGTGTTTTATCAAAATTATTTTCCATCTAAGATAATAAAGGGTTCTATTTTTATCCCTATTATTACATTGATTTTATTATGTTTTTATGGAATTATTTTTATGAAGTCATTTACCTTATATGATTTGTTTTATGATGTCATGATGTTTCAAGAATCCCATTTTTGTTACATGTGTTATGCGATGATGTATGATTTATGATTATGTGGCACACATAAGAAAGGATTCATTATAAGATGGGTGGGACCTATATCTCCCTCTAATGCATTGGGTAAATATTTTATATCTCATGAGATAGACATGGATGGAATGGTAGGTTATACCGGTTCAGTGAAACAGGACTGAAACGAGGGTTACTCGATTCAGAAAGGGACTTTGTCCACTAAGATAGTCTTGGCAATGAGTCTTGACTAACAAGAAATGATTCTCTATGATTATGTGTGAATGACACAAAGTTTCATGTTTTAAGTTATGATTACATTTCACTGCCATGATTTATCCCATGTTATGAAATTATGATCTCTTTTGCAGGTTAAGATTTCCAAAAGTTATGTGCTTGTGTATACGATGTGATTGATATTTCTTTTGTTTACCCTTACTGAGCATTTGAGCTCACCCTTTTATGTTTTCTTTTCCCCAGGATATAAAGAAAGGTTTTAGGTATAAAAAAAAGAGGAAGATGTTTATGGTAGATGTTGAAGATCTTTCACCAGGATTAGAAGATTATATTCCGAGTTTCCAAAGACACTAAACTATTACGATCCTTGTGTGTGTGTTTTTGTTATGTACTAAGTATTCTGCAAATGTAATGTAATGTCAATGTACGTCAAGCATCGGGTCTCTACACCCCCTTTCTTTGTTTTATTTTTCCCAGGATGTGAAGAAGTAAGTTATGAATGACCTGCATGGATTTTATGAGGGGATAATAGTGTGGACTATGGAGACATTATGTTGTTGTAGTAGTTTTTCACTTTATGATGTAATGTAAAACTTTATGAATATATCTAGTGTTTCCAAGGCTACTAAACCAATCGGTCTTTAGAGATTTTATCGTTATTTTGATCATGACAATGTTATATAATAATGCACCGACTCTGGGTAACGGGGGTCGGGGCGTTATAGTTGTTATCAGAGGAAGTTTAGTACAAACCTTGGAAGCTAGATTTAGATAAATTCTGATTAGAGCACAATGATTTAACATGGACTTTGAGGATTAGTATAGAATAACTTCCCAGAATTTTGGTATTGTATAGATTTTGTGAGTTTTACGAGCAATAAATCCCTATCTGGATACGAGCAGGTAGAGGCCGCTCTGGCACAGATGTACCTAGGGGTAAAACCCGAAAACACCGCTTTGATCTAGACTCAAACGGGAACTGGTGCACGACAACGGGCCTTGATGCACTCTTGGTTACGACACTCCCGGGGGATATGCTTAGGATAACTCTCATTTTATTTACAAATAATTATGAAGGGTTTATGAGTATATACTTCTCAAAGAAAACATTCTTATGATTATGGATTATATCCATAAATAGTTCAATTTATGTGAAGTGTTTTATAAGTATGGAATTATGTATTTTGATTCATAAACTGATCTAGTTTATTCCATTGTTTAGAAATGGAACCTAGTGGAAGAAATGGAAACCATATCAATGCACGCACTCCATGTAGGGATTTCCCTCCTGCTCAAGATAATTATAGTGGAGCTGGTGATGCAATTGGTGCCGATCAGCTAATCACCATACTGGGACAACTCACTCAGGTTATGAATAATAACCTTACCCGTATGGAGAACCCTGATCCGCAGTATGGAGGATCAATGTTAGACCGATTCATGAGGCAACAACCACCAACATTCAATGGGAGTACAAATCCCTTAGTAGCTGAGCAATGGATAAATTATCTAGAGAAAATATTTCAGGCTTTGGGGAGTAGTGAAAGGGAAAAAGTTATCATGGCAGTTTAACAACTCACTGGAGATGCTGATCAGTGGTGGCCATTGATTCAAAACACGAAGGAAGATGATGAAATATCAAATATAGAATGGAGGGAGTTCAAAGATCTATTTTTATAAAAATACTTTCCTCGCGACCATCGAGCAGATATGGAAAGGCAATTTTTGAGTCTGAGAAAAAAGGGGGATGAGAATGTCACAAAGTATGAGGCTAACTTTACAAGGTTAGCAAGGTATGCTAGAGATTATATACGTAACCCAAGAAGTAAGATTGGTCGTTTCTTGAATGGGTTAAAACCATTTCTCTGTCAAGCATTAGTCTCACATTCCTTTTCATCGTACGAAGACATTGTCTCATGTGTTATCAATACTGAAAAGGAATTCTCTAAGTCTTATGACTTTAAAGCAAAGCAAGAGAAGAAGAGACCTGCTGATCAATCTGGGAATGAAAATAAGGGGAAGAAGGGAAAGGTTGAAAATCCATCCCGTGGTAAATGTGGGAAGAAACACCCCAGTACTTGCTTGAAGGGAACATGAGTCTGTTACAAGTGTGGTGAAAAAGGCCACCAAGCTCGTGATTGCAATGGGAAGAATGAAGAAACCAATGTTCAGTGCTACAATTGCAGGTATATGGGACATTATGTAAATGAATGTCCTAATTGTCAGGGGGACTTACCTCAGAAAAGTCCAAGGGATCAAGGCCAAGCTTATGCTATCACTACTGCTGAGGTAGAAGCTCCGAAAGACGTGGTGGTAGGTAATTTAATGGTTTCCTCATGTTTAGAAAATGCATTATTTGATTTTGGATCATTGCATTGTTTCATATCTTCCCAGTTTGCTAAGAAAATTAGATATTTCCAATTTGATTTAACAAGGGAGTTGTCAGTTAAAACTCCTAAGGGAAGAATCATTGCAACAAAGTTTTGTGAGTCAGTCCCCATTAGAGAACATAAATGTTCTTTATCTGCTGATCTCATCATCATACCTATGATTGAGTTTGATATAATCCTCGGTATGGACTGGATTTCAGACTATGATGCGAAGATTTATTGTAAAAAGAAAGAGGTTACGATTCTTGATGATGATGATAAGGAACACCTTATCTTTAGAGAAGAATCGTCATCGCCTAATTCTTATCTAGATCTACCCCTAGTAGCTCAACTAAATTCAATTATTGGGGAGGAAGAGAATAAAATAACTATGGGTGAGGAAAGGAATGTTCAAATAGAGGATGTACCTGTTGTGAAAGAATATGTAGATGTATTTCCGGAAGATTTATCTGGACATCCTCCAGAATGAGAAGTTGAGTTTTCCATTGATTTAATTCCTGGATCAAGGCCTATATCGAAGACCCCTTATAGAATGGCCACTGTGGAATTAGTCGAACTAAAGAAACAACTAGAGGAATTGTGTAATAAGGGATTTATTCTCCCTAGTGTTTCTCCATGGGGATCCCCTATTCTTTTTGTAAAAAAGAAAGATGGATCTATGTGGTTATGTATTGACTACAGGGAGATAAATGCTATAATGATAAAGAACAAGTATCCCCTACCTCGCATTGATGATTTATTTGAACAATTCCATGGAGATCAATTCTTTTCAAAGATTGACCTTCGATATGAATACCATCAGTTGTGTATGAAGAAGGAAGAGATACCGAAGATAGCATTTCAAACCAGGTACGGGCATTACAAGTTTACTGTAATGCCTTTTGGATTGACTAATGCACCCTCTGTATTGATGGATCTGATGAATAGAGTTTTCAAGGAGTATATCGATGAATTTGTGGTGGTATTTATTGATGATATCTTGGTATACTCCAAAATCTACGATGATCATGAAAATCACTTGCGCATTATCCTGAAGACTCTGAGAAGACATAAATTATATGAGAAGTTTAGCATGTGTGAATTATGGCTTCAGGAGATTACTTTTCTTGGCTATATTATCTCTAAAGATGGAATCTCTGTTGATCCTTCTAAGACTAAGGCAATCCAAGAATGGCCAGCACCTACGAATATAACTGAGGTACATACTTTTATTGGTTTAGCATGTTATTACCAACGTTTCGTCCAGAATTTTGCCCGATTGGCTAACCCATTAACGAAGATCACACGTAAAGGGGTTAAATTTGTTTGGACAAAAGAGTGTGAAGAATGTTTAGAAGAAATGAAGATAAGATTAGTCAATGCTCCTATATTGACTCTACCATCAGGGAATGATGGGTTCGTTATTTATAGTGATTCATCGAAGAAAGGATTTGGTTGTGTTCTTATGCAGAATGATAGGGTTATTGCCTATGCATCACGACAGTTGAAAATTCATGAACAAAACTATCCTACTCATGATCTCGAGTTAGTAGCTGTGATCTTTTCTTTGTAGATATGGACACACTACCTCTATGGTGAAAAATGTGAGATTTATACTGATCAAAAGAGTTTTTAGTATATCTTCTCACAAAAAGAACTCAACATGAGGAAAAGGAGATGGCTTGAATTACTCAAGGATTATGATTGTACGATACACTACCACCCGGGGAAAGCAAACAAGGTGGCAGATGCTTTGAACAAAAAAGACCATGGAGTTTTGAACGTGATGAGAATTGAAAGGGATCCAATTTTGATGGATCTAGTGAAGATGGACATGGGAATAACCAGGGATGGTAAAACATCAATGCTTTTTCAAATGGTTGCCAAACCATCTTTACTATAAAGGATTAAGAGTTCTCAGACCGATGATGAAGAATTTCAAAAGAAGATTAAAGCTGTAAATGATGGGAGATTGAGAGACTTTGTGTATAAAGATGGAATTTTGAAATTCGGGAAGAGACTTTGTGTTCCCGATATACCTGATCTAAAAAGGGAATTGCTGGATGATGCTCATAGTTTCAATTTCTATATACACCCTGGGAGCACCAAAATGTATAGAGATTTGAAGGAACATTTTTTGTGGGACAACATGAAGAGGGAGATTTCTGATTTTGTGTCAAGATGTATGGTTTGTCAATAAGTGAAAGCTGGAAGGCAACAACCTGGAGGAGTTATGCAACCTCTTCCCATACCGGAGTGGAAATGGGACAATATTACAATGGAATTTTTCATGGGGCTACCAAAGACTCCTAGAAGGAACGATGCAATATGGGTCATTGTTGATCGTCTTACCAATTCAGCACATTTTCATGATATAAGAGAAGATCTACCACTGGAACGTCTAGAAAGACTATATATTAATGAATTTGTGAGACTTCATGGAGTACCCCTATCGATTTTTTCTGATCGTGATCCCCGTTTTACTTCAAGATTCTGGAAGAGTCTTCAGAAATCCCTAGATACTAAATTTTATTTGAGAACTGCCTACCACCCTCAGACGGACGGACAATCAGAACGGACTATTCAAACCTTAGAAGACATGATGAGATCGTGTTCACTTGACTTTCAGGGTATGTGGGATCAATATTTACCTTTGGTAGAATTTTCCTATAACAATAGCTTCCATTCGAGTATTCAGATGGCACCATATGAAGCGTTATACGGAAAGAGATGTCGCACACCAACCTGTTGGGATGACGTTGGTGAAAGAAAACTTGTAGGTCTAGAACTGGTGGAGGAAACGATGGAAAAGGTGATGGTAATCCAAAATCACATCAAAGCAGCTCAAAGTAGGCAAAAGAGCTATGCCGATAATCGAAGGAAGGATTTGGAATTTCAAGTCGGTGATCATGTTTTCCTGAAGGTATCTCCATGGAAGGGAGTCATACGTTTTGGTAAGAAAGGTAAATTGAGTCCCAGGTACATCAGACCATTCGAAATTCTAGAACGAATTGGGGCTGTAGCTTACCGATTGGCAATGCCGCCAAGTCTCTCCAAAGTTCACAATGTGTTCCACGTATCTCGGTTGAGGAAATACATGCCTGACCCAACACATGTACTCACATATGAAGAATTAGAATAGGAACCCGATCTGTCTTATTGCGAAAATCCCGTTAGGATTCTTGATACGAGAGAACAAGTACTGAGAAACCAAACGACACGTCTGGTAAAAGTTTTGTGGAGAAACCATAAGATGGAAGAGGCAACGTGGGAACCCGAGGAACATATGATGAAGAACCACCTGAGTCTTTTCATGTGATAAGTATTATAGAAATTTTTAGGATGAAATTATTTGAAGTAGGGGAGAATGTAACACCCCAAGCTTCTACGATATGCTTCTCTTTGAATAATGTGATAGCGTGTGTTGTACTCAACACCGAGTTCTAACACACCATAACCAATCAAACTAGCCGCTATGAATAGTAATACCTAATTTTTGAAATTATATATATTTTATATTTCAAAATGGACTTCATTTTTGGATTCAGAATATCAAATTTAGCTTAAGGTGAAATTTTGGTACTTTTCGAATAACTTTAATATTTTGATGAATAGTGAAAATTACTAAATTTTAATTAAAAACAACTTTTTTAATCAAAATAATTAATAGTGATAAATTATGAATTTGAGAGATTTTAAAGTATATTTAGAATATATTTTTACCATTTAATATAATTTTGGCCATTTGACATAATTTTACAATTAAACCGGACATAAACAAGTGTCAATCTTTTGATAATTATTATCTCTTAAAAACACGCTTTTTTGTTTTAACAACGGGAATTAATTTTAAATTAATTTCTGCCACTTATGTGTTTTGAATTTGGAAAAATGGATTCCATATTTGGAATCTGGATGTTCAAATTGTTTAAATAGGTAACTTTTATTTTTAGAGATTTTGAATAATTACTTCGGTAAATATTTTATTTACCATGGTTAATGGTAAATCCGGTAAATAAGGGTTAAAAAATAATATTATAATAATATTAAATTACCCTAAAACATGTCTTATACTTATTGGTTGATACATGTTCGACCATCGCCATCTTTGGGTCGATTTTGGGACCCCATGGAGCCACTTGTAGGTGATAGGGACACTTTAATTTAATTAAGTTAAAATGAATACAAAAATGACACAAGCATATATCTTTTAGAAAAACAATTTTTACATAGGGTTATATATGTTGGAATTTCAACTATAAATATTCATTGAAACGATAAAAGGATTTCCTACATAATTCTATTTTATTTATAATTTTTATACTTTAAATAATTTAATTTATTTATGACACAATTATGATGCAGTAATTACCATAATAGTGAAAAATTAAAATAATTGATATTATAAATACCCAAATAAATATAATTTGAGACTTTTAATGAATTAAAATAATTTTCCAGGATAATATGACATATTAGGATTGATTTAATTGACTCTGTTTGAATTAATAATTCTGTTATGATTTCCACAAAAATCAGCTATTGAATATTGTCAAAATTGACATAAAAGAGTTTTTAAAACAAATATTATATTATTAATTGATATTAAATTACTAAAAATCTAAGGTTCGGAAAAGAGACTTATATAATGATATTTATATCATTAATGGAACACTTGGGGGTCTCTTGGATGTATATAGTAAGTTTATTAACTATATAATATAAAAATACAAAGTGACATGGTAAATGTCAAACTAATTAACTAAGACTTAATACTTAAAGATAAGGTTAATATAGTAACCCAAACCTGTCCAAATTCTATTGGTTGAATGGTTTTCGACCTATCCCCACATTAACATTTAAATAATTAACTTTGGAGCCATTAGAATCTGAATATGAATTTATTATAAATTAATATTTCTAGCTTTTCTAAAGGTGCCCCTCACACCTCTTATAAAAGGGCACTCCTACTTCTCATTTCTTCACACCTTCAATGCCTTTTGGTTCGGCCAAAATCTGCCCAAATACTCTCCCAAATTCCCTCAATACAACCTAGAGGACTTATTTTTATCATAAAGCCAACCTATGGATCCCTTTTTATCAAATCAAAAGGAAGAACCCGAAGAAGAGGTAATGATTTCACCACCCTTTTCCAAGTTCCTTTCTTCTTCCACTTCTTCTTCCATTGTTATTACCATTCTAAAATAATAACTCCAGTATCATATATATATTGTGATGTTATTATAAATATGGTACAACCATATTTAGTATTCTATCCACCCTTTGAATAACAAGTCATCATACGTGCGTACGTACGGCTTACTGTCTCCACGTCGTGGTGTAATTGTTATTCAATATATTATTATTTGGATGGGTATAATAATAATGTGTAACTCATGTAAATAATAAATATAACATGTTAATGATTCTTTATATATGATATAACATCCATTTATATATTATTATAATTTCAAAAGAATGATATTGTCGCTCGTGCGTACGTACGGACTACCGTCTCCACGAACGCGATCAGATTCATTCTCCATTGTATCCATTCAAGTATAATTATCATTTGATGATTTGAAAATAATGTTTAAGGAATTTATATCATTATGTATATGAATAATATACAACCTATCCATGACAAACATGGATTATGTAACAAAACATATAAAAGAAAATGAGTAAGTTAACACCCAAAACGATGATAATACTAAGATATTATTAACAAAGCAATGTTAAAAGATCATATATGATAACATATGAATGTATATGATTATTGTATAATTTAATAAGAATTATTTCACTATTATACAGGAGGTTAACCTACCCCAACCAATGAAAAGTACAAGGTAAGGGTTATTTCACAATCTCTTCATTATCCGAGGTTGTTTATACGTAATAATCTACTGGGATCTCTTTATCATCCAAATCCATTTTTCTTAAAAATGTATTTCAAAACATTTTTACTATTTAAAAGAATATTGGTTAAAGTCTTTTATACCCTTTTTTTTACTTTTTATAGGAGTTTTATAAAGGAATCTTTTCGTCGTTTTCCAAACAAGGTGCTTTTAACCTTTTCGGTTGAATTAAGGTAAGAATGTTTTTTTAACTTATACGGCGGGTGCAGTTATTTTCCGCCATTATAAAATCGTCGAAGATTCCCTTACAAGCTTATAAGAATATTTTAAAAGAAAATGTTTTATTTTATAAATATATGACTCTTAAATAATTTCAAAAATAGAAAGAGATATTTTTCTAAAAAGAGTTTTGATTTCATCTATGTCAACATCCTTTGATAGATTTTACGCTTATTTGAAGTTGATTTATTATGATACAAAACTTCTATATTGTATTGAAGGTTTTTTGATATGTTTGACTGTGGATGTGCTATTTTTATACCATTCATAGTTTATGGTGAAAGTATTGACATTTCGTATGATTGTTTTAATACGAATGTTTATGTTATGTTTAAACCTTTTCATATGGGAATGCATCGGACTTAATATGTGACGGGTGGAGCCCGCTATAGCTCCTTGATGCATCGGTAGGTCCCATGAGACCAACTAGTGTCTTGGCACAAGGCCTTGCCAAAATCTTATTTGTTGTCTTGGCACGAGGCCTTGGCTATGTGGTTATGATAGTCAGGCATTATGCATTCCATCATTATGAAAGTGGTTATTGATATTGCATGTGATTATTCGATTAGTAGAATATCCATGTGAATAACTAAATGGAATTATTTCATTTTACTTTTTCCATGCTATGTTGAAGTTCAAGTTTAAAATGATTTTGTTTTAGTTATACATTGCCTTAAATGTTTATGCTTATTTTTGAAAGTTTCCGCTATATTGTTATCCTTACTGGGCATTTGAGCTCACCCCTTTTCAATGTTTTATTTTTTCTAGGATGTGAAGAAGTAAGTTATGAATGACCTGCAGAGATTTTATGAGGGGATAATAGTTTGGACTATGAATACATTATGTTGTTGTAGAATTTTTTCACTTTATGATGTAATGTAAAACTTTATGAATATATCTAGTGTTTCCAATGATACTAAACCAACCGGTCTTTTGAGATTTGATCCTTCTTGTGATCATGCCAATGTTATGTAATAATGCACCGACTCTGGGTAACTGGGGTAGGGGCGTTACAATAACAGACACTAAAACCCTCCAAGGCTTAGGGGACTTTAAGGGGGAAATGGGGGAGGGTTCCCTGGACCAGAACATATCAAGGGAGGAAGAGGGAAGGGGGAAAGATTTAATCATGTGGGGGAAAAGTATTTTTACCACATTTTAACCCAATCTAGAAAGCTTATTGGATTTAAAAAATTTGTGATAACTATGTGGTAGGTACTATGCATGCCACAACAAATCACATTTTTTGACCACATGGTTCATTAAAATGACTAAAACATTCAAAACTTCATTATAACCCCTCTATAACAGCTCATAGGATTTCTTTTGGAATCATTCACAAGACATGATCCCTCGACCTAAAATCCACTCACCCTAGATAGTTTTATATAGAATTCACAAGGTTTGGACTTAATTATGTGTAATTAATGATAATAAATCTATAAAAGAAAAAAATTAATTTAAATACCTTGAGCCTCAAAGGACTATGAAGTTTTCACTATTCCATGAACACTAAATTGTGTACCCTAAGAAAATAGCCCAAAACCCCAACTCTATCCCGAATCTCTCAATCTACACCCTAGAACTTCAAATAACTCCTCGGAATCAAAACACTCTAGAAAAACTTCCAAAAAGGATCCAATTCAATGTATTTCAATTTGAATGTAAATTCACTGAAGGATACCTCGATAGTCCAAAAATTCAAATTTCCTTCGAATTTTTTTAACTTGTAACGATGTGGATTGTTATAACAAATAATTTTATTTTTATTAATCAAAAAACAATTTTTTTACCATGTGTATAATAAACATCATATTATTTATCCATACCATCATGTATTCAAATATCATCCTTCTTTTAATTTCTATTAAATAAAAAAACTATTGTCATAAAATCTAACAAACAAACACTTGGTTTCAACATTCACCCTCTTTAGATTTCCATGAAAATACCTCCAAAAATCATAATCAAATTTTTAACTCAAAATCCTTTAAAATAATTTGTGGAGTAATTGTAAACTCTTATCAATCCCCATTTGTTAATATAATGTTGCTGGTATTCACACTCCAAGATTTATTTTTTCATTTTTCTCGGTTTCTCATCGAAATTCTCGTGGATATCTTTTTAGTCATACTCACCATTTTCTCTATAAATAATAATCCAAATATTCTCCATATATTCTATGATAATCTTGTTGGGAAAACATGATTCACCAGAAATTCTAAAAATAGATTTATATTTTGAACATGGGGATCTGTTTAAAACATTTAACACATTAAGTTCTTTCTGAACCACTTATTGATTGGACATTTGGATATTTTAACACTAGTGGAAATCCTGATTTTTCAATACAGCATGATACCACGTTTTGTTAATATTTTTTTCTTCATATTTTCACATTTCATGTTTTGAACCACTTCGTCTCCCAAGATGAGTTGTACTTAACTATTTTTAATGAGTGAATTTATCACTTTTAAATGAGTAATTTAAAAATCATCTAAGCCAACTGAGTCAAAAATTGACGTAGGATACACGAGTATAAATCAATAGGGTAAAAGTTTTCAATGAAACTCAATTTGTTCCATAAAAATGTATATAATTAGATGTTAATTAGTTAAAAATTTCTTCCTATTATCTCAACCACACATATGAAAGAACATCACCAAATAAAAAAATACTAAGTGTGGAAGTTATACCACATGTTTAACCAATAGAAACAAATTCTTCCTAGTAAACACATAATGCACTTAATATCAATGTTAATACATTATTCACATAGATTATATTATACCAGTTAAGGAAAAATAACCTTCAAGTCACTAACCCCCCTGAATACCAACCATTATTGACACCAAGTATTTTAATAATTTTTAGCATGGGTAAACCAATTGTTGGTTTCGAAACGTTCCCTCCTGTTACTTTGGGCATCTTTCAACAAATTTATATGATACAATAATTTTAGTTTATAAAAAATTAATATTGAATTCCTTGATTTTTTCAATTTTTTTTCATTTGAGTTTTCTTCTCCTATATTTTTGGTAAACCACCACTGAAATGTGGTATGTTACCATTTAGTAGTCACCAAATTTATCTTTCAGATAAGGCTCCAAAACCATATTATTTCTATATTAGGCACTATATAATTTTAAATTCATTCTCACAACATGAATTTCTAGGTTAAAATAGATATCTAAATGGTTTCTCAACACCACTTGTTTAGTTACATTAGGCCTTGATACTATTGGTGTTTTCTCAAAAAAAAAAAAAATTCCAAAATTCTATTTTAGCACACACAACCCATATATCTTATCTCCCACTTAAATCAACATAAATTACAACAAAAATTGAACATAATTAAATTCATGGATAGAGGGGTAATCCCGTTCCACCTCATGTTTAAGATTATTTTTTTCCTTATAGAACCAACCCATTGATTCCCACTTTCTTAGATGCCTTATTTATAATTACTCTTTGTATAATGATTTTCTTGAGGATATTTGAACCACTGAGATGGTGGCGGGGGTTGAATCAATATTTATATCTTTAAAAATTTAATATTTTAGTAAATTTAATCCCTACTACTTTTTAGATTTATCTTTCATATCATTTTTTACAAGAAACAAAATATCATGAAAAATAAGGAAAGTAAACACAGAATGCAAGGTTTATAAGGTTTGGCCTTAGTGTGAGAATATACATCCATGTCATGGAAACTCCCATGGGTCTATGTAAATTCACTATTAGAAATAAGTGAATAAATTTTTTGATCAAACTCTCATTACTCTCAAACTATATTTTGATAGGTATAATTATACTACCTCCCATCAGTTTATAATTTTTTTTACAAAACTCAAGCCATAATAAAAAATGTAGCTTTATTTATTATTCTCTCTGAATTTTCATCCAAAAAGTCCTTCTGATTCCTATATCTAATTTCTTTGTATGATGTGATTATGTACAGTAATATCCTTATGATGCACCATTTGTATAGTTTTACTTGATATAGACTTTTGTTCTATTTTATTTAACCAAACATAGAACTTCACCAATGTTCTGTATAGAAACTCTATCGATTGCACTCTATTTGGTAATATGAACACACCTCTTCTCGATTATTCTGATCAAAACATTATATCTATAACTATTATTTAACAAAAAATAAAATTATACTAGAGAATAACTATGAAACAAATTTCGTAGCACTTAAACGTTTCACAAATGTGAACAATATCAATTATGACGTACTTTCTCGCCCATAATTATAGCTTCTCTAGAAATTGGAATGGTGGGAAAATAATTTCATTTTTTCACTCACTAGAATTCATAAATTCAAATTTCACACCCATTTTAATTTTACTAGGATACTTATCAAGAATTATAGAACATTATTAATTTTATTTAATTCTCCAATGTTTCAAACATTCTTTAAATTTTCTTAAAATTTATTTTTAATAAGTAATCAATATTTGTAACATAAAATTTGAACAACTTAAAACCTAATCTTTGTAACTTTTTATAGATTTCAATATTTCTAATTTATGAAAAATCAAATTTGTAACTATGTAAAAACATAAACTTTATAACTTCATGAAAATTAAAATTTGTGACTTTGTAAAAAATTAGACATTATAATTTCATAAAAGATAATTTTTTTAAATATTTCCACAATTTAACATTTTAACTTAATCAAAAATAAACATTGTAAATCCGTTTAAACTTAAACATTTTAAATTCATGAAACATAAAAAATTTTCATATAGAAAAGAAAAAAATTATAAATTCTAGAAAACTGAAAATTTATACATATGGAAAAATTATCTTCCTAATCACACTATTCATATATAGAAAAAAATTAAATCTAATTAAAAAATTCAATCTGATATTAAAATTATATCCTATTAGAAAGGTTTTTTTGATTAATAAATTCCATGAAATTTGTTCATTGTAAAACTAAAGATTCTATAATTTCTTATAACCAATTTTTTAGAATTTATTTCCATAATATATCTATCTAATTCACTATTCATATAACGATGAATTATAATCTGTCTAACAAAAAGTTCATCTGTATACATGAACTTATAAATATCTATTAATTTGTACTTTTCATTTCTTTAAATTACTTCATATTATATCATTACTTCTTCATGATGTTTTAGTTAATTGAAATAAAAATATAAAATTGGATGAATTTTTAAGAAATTTTCATAGTATAGTAAACTTTCTAACATTTAGGATTTCTTAACTTCTTTATCCCATCAATTTTTCTAACTCCTATATCTTCTAACTTTCTTCATATTTTCATCTTTCTTAACATCTAGAATTTATAACTTTCTTCATATGAACAAGTTTCTTAAAATCTAAATGTTTTTAATTTCTTTACCTTTAAAATTTTATTAAATTCCATAAATTCTAGCTTTATTCATTTGTATAAAGTTCTTCTTCTAGAGAAACTTCATAATTTTTTTGTTAGCTTCTAGAAACTCGTATTTTTTTGTTTCACCAAAATATTCTTTAATAATAGTTTGTTTTCAACAGATAAAAAACCTTTTCAGAAATACATCATGAAGGATCTTCAATGTCCCTTTTTGGATTTATTGACATCATTTATTACCACATTTTAATGCTAATAATTTTTCATCATTAAGATGTTTTCACAGCTCATTTTTATAAAAAATAAAATTTTTTATCTTTTACCAAAATAAAATCTTTCTTAAAAGTGAGTGTCCTAGAAACCACACTATTAGATAAAGTAATTATTTTTAAGGAATTACTTCCCTTGGTGACATGAAAAATTGTGTCCATGTCAAGAAATAATCCATACCACTTACATATTTTTTTAAAAACATAAATTTCTCTACATTTTTTTGTTCTATCCCCTATTCTATGATAAAAACAACTGTATATTGATTACATAAATAAATGAAAAAAATTATTTCAAAGTTGTTATATTATCCCCTCCATTTTCAACATAATTAAAATCATAGGGTGGGGTTTCTTTATGATGTTTGATGATTCCATTGGTGGTAGCTAAAAATGAAGTTACAACCTAAATTATTTAAATATCTCCATTGGAATGAGTTTTTTGAAAACATCATCAATTTTATGTTTTATAGAAATATAATCAATACTCACATCAACAACATCAAATTTATTCTTAATAAAATTATACTTTATATCAATGTGCTTTGATATTGAAATTTGTAAAAGATTTTTAGAATGATCAGTGGCTCTTTGATTATCACAAAGAATATTCAATGGTGTATAAACATTCAATTTCAGATCTCTGAGTTGTAATTTCATCCAAATCACTTGTGTAAAATAATTTTTTGGGGAAACATATTCTTCTTCTATGGTGTTTATAGTCACATAAGCCTATTTCTTACAATTCTATCTGACACACCATTTTCCCATGAAAAATGTTTTTCTTGCAGTTCATTTTTTTCATTATAATATCTTACCCAATCGTCATCAGTATAACCAAGAAAGTTCGTATCATAGCTTCTTTTATAAAATATCCCATATGAAGATGTTTCATTGATACATCTCATATTTTTTTTCTACCAACATGTGAAATTACTTTCGATCACTTTGGTATCTGACACACAATGTAACAAAATTTATGATGTTGGTCTATGAGTCTTTATGAAATATCAATATTTCTATAAAATTTCTAAAATCATACTTATTCATAATTTACCAAGATAAAACTTTACTCATCATAATTCTAACTAAAATAGTACTTAAAACATCATAATAGTCCTCCATGTAAACTTTTTTTAACAGTTATATGAAATAATTTTTTTATGATATTAATTTTTATCTTTCCATCAATTTCACTTGTAAACCCAGAAAGAAGGTCAATTATTTGATAATTTATATTTAAATTTTTTTCATCATTTCCTCAAAAAGTCTCTACAATATTTCTTACTATATCCAGTAAAAATTATGTCTATAAAAAAAATTGACAATAAGAGTACCTATCCTCAATTCATTCACATATAAGTTTCTATCAAAATATCCTTTAGAAAATGTCATCACTATCAGGTAATTTTAATTTTTGGAATAACATTACCATGTTTTTTTATTTAACCCAATAGGTTTTTCTTCAGCCTACAGACCATGGTCTCATATTTTTAAAGAATCCACAATGTTTTTGAATGTAACAATGTTCCTCAAGAAACAAATTTCAGAAAGATGAAATACATCCATCTAATAAACTTTATAACAATAATGTGTATCCACAAATAAGAACATTATAATAGTTTCAAATCTTGAAAATGGGGAAATGTTTATTCAAAATCCATACCTTTCACCTATGAATAACCTTTATAAACAAGATAATCCTTTTTTTTAAAAATTTCCCATGTTCATTCAACTTGTTTCTACACACCCATTTTGTTCCAATATTATTCTTTCCCAATGGAAAAGGAACAATTTTCCATGTTTCATTATTATAAATATCATCTAAATCTTTTTTAATTACATGATCCCATTTAGTGTTGAATAACTTCTAAAACTGATTCTGGTTCAACCTATGAGATATGTGATGTTTGATTTTCTAATTTCAAATAACTTATATTATAAACTAGAGAATTTTTCTTTCTAATAATTTTATCACATTACACATATTTTTTAAGTAATCCTTTTTTAGGGTTTTTATTATAGCACCACTTTCCCCACTATCTGATACCTCTGAATCTTCATGTTTATGTTTTGGATTATGTTAATCACCACTCTGGTTTGATGTTTTCAGTTTTATTCCTCAAAACATTCAACATTGATTATTTTAAATGTTTTATTCTCAATAAATTTTACGTAATAGGAATCCAAAAACATTTGTAAACATTTGTTACAATATTTTTAACTTCTTTTACTGGGTGAATATCTCATAAAAATTATTCCCTCATCCTTTCCATCAAATTTTCTAAGATACATATTTGTTATCTTTAGTAAATAGGGACTTATAAAAACCTTTAAGTATTTCACTAATGATTTTTTATTATACCACATTTAATATGGAGTCATTTTGGATTTCATCCATATAAAACATTGGTTTTGTACAAGTACCATTAGTAATATAATTTTATCTTTAGTAGAGATTTGAATGTCTATATTATAATAACATGACTCCTTCTATTTCCACCAAACATATATTTTTTCTTTCTATTACTTTATATTTTTACGAGGTGTATAAAGCACTATATTGATATTTTATTACATGATTTATTTGATAAGATTCAAAATAATTTCATGTCAAATATTTTCCTTTATCAGTTCTTAGATTCATTATATACACACAAAATTCTCTCTCACCATCTCTTTTAAAGAATCTAAATATTCCTACAGCCTCATATTTTTGCTTCATAAACATAATTTTGGTTATCCAAGTGAGATCATCAATAAAAATGACAAATTAAAAAAAATATAATTTTTTAGATTGATGACTCATCGATCTATGAATATCTGAGTGAATAAGTTCAAGAGGTATAGTTGATTGAATCTCATTTTTCTTATGAATTTTACCACCAATCTTACCTTTCTAACATGTTATGCAAAAAATCATCTTTTTTTATCTTAAATGATGGAAGGTTCATAAAATTATCTGCATTATAATTTTTATTCATACATTTTTTCAATAGATACCCAATACTATGATTCCCCAATTTTTTTCTTCTTCGGCACTCTAATAAGAGAAGTTACAAAGTTATCATATCTATAAGATATTTATTCTGGTTTTTTGTCATTTTGAAAAAAAATTAACATCTTCCACACATCTATTGATACATTAATATCTTCTAAATATCACTTTTTTTACTTCATAAATTTTTTTTCTCACACTATATATGTTTTCTTTGATCCCATTACCAAATTGAACTTCCTTAAATTTCAGTTTTTTTGCTTCAATATCAGTTGTTCCAATTGATTTCATTTTTATGGAGTTATCATTCCTCAAGGTAAAAACTCCTCTATCATGATTTTAAAAATATTTAAATAGTTTTACATCACCTATCATATGGGAAGAACAAAAACAATCAATAATATATGGTTTATTTGTTTTTTGCACATTCTGGGTTGTCTCAACAACAAAATGTCTTTCTAAAACATTTATCTTTCCCGCTGCCTTCAATTTTATTTCATCATAATTTTATCCTTGGGAATTTATTAAAAATTATCCAGTAAAGTGTCTTAGCTAGTCAAATCTTCCAATTAATTCCATAAATTAGGAATAATAGTTTTTCATTGGATGTTTTCTAACTTGTTGAGATTTTGTTTTTATATCATCCTATGTATTAGGAAAGTTACTCACTTTTCTTCCACTATTACAACCCCTTTGTTCCTACCCATTTTCAGGTAAAGACATGTTGTGACAATATTTGTAGGATTTCTAACCATAAATACAACAATAAGAACAATAAACCTTAAACCATAGTTTTTTTTATTAAAATATGATATTTCTTTATAATAAGTATATGAGGGTTCATTACAATTTTCAACTTTAGGTTCCTCTGGTCATGTGGAAGCTTTCTTGGGGTGGATTTCAACTTTTTTTGATGTGATATATTTTTTAAATCATTCATGAACCAAATATTTCTAAAAAAATTTCCTAACACCTACATTGTTAGTAAAATCATTTAAAATTTTAAATTTAGTAGGCAGAGGTTCCACCTAATTCTTAGAGTGAGATTTTTATATAGATTGAGATGATTCAGATTTTACCTCTAATGCTTGGTTAAATTTTAGCACATTTTTATTGTGTTATTTAAAACCTTATTAATATTTTACTGAGTTTTAAAAACTCCATCTTCTTTAGGTGCAAGTCGATTATTGAGATCTTTCATCCTCATTCCCAGTTTAATAACTCTTAGTTTTTGGTTTACAACAACATGAATATATTGATCTCCCAATATAAGAATATCTATAATTTATTTATAACACATTTAAATTTCTTTATTAATAATATTTATTTTATTCTTACATTTTTCTTCTCAATAAATGGTAGAAGTGTATATCTGAGTTGGTATTCTTGGTAAGATTCTTTCCCCCTTATTATTATTATTTACTATATTATAAATATTATTTTTCTCAACATTTATAAATAAGGTTCTAATATTTTCTAAAAATTCATATTTTCAATAATTATTTTCATTAGATTCATATTTAAATTTAGTACTCAACTTGCATGTTATGTTTCCAGTGAAGTTTTTATTACCACTACAATACTTATTATCAACCGAGATGTTTATTCATTCTTCTTGCAGAAATATTTTTCTTTAGAAAGATATTCAAAATCAATAACTTTTTTCTTCGGGAAATTCTCATTAAAATTCACAATACCTATGCACTCAAAAAATTATGTGTAATTTCCCCTCTATACTTTTTTTTTCCTCTTTGATAGTTCCTGGAATTAAGAGACAAGATATTTTCATTCATTTCAACGTATTCTTTATCTTCCAATTCACTAATATTATAATTTTTAGACTCTAGTATTATAAACATTATCATAGCATCAAAATCCATTTCATCCATGATTTTATTTTATGAATGCTAAATCTTTTCTAATTTCATAGGAAATAAAAAAGTTATTCCCTTACTCAATAGATAAATCATCTTTATTTTGTAAAGATGATATTTGAGAATGAAACACATAAGGGAAGTTTCTCATAAGTTTATATAAAACAGTACAATCTTTCAAGACATCTCTAAAGCCTATAATATTTCACAAAAATATATTAAATTAGCTAAAATTATCATCCATATATTCCACATCACACATTTTGATAGCTTCAAACTTGATTTTACAAATTTGCAACTTCACCTCCTTCACAATGGTGTTATTTCAAATATAAATTCAATATTGTCCAAAATTAATGTTGATTTTTTGATACCCACAACCTTTTTGAAAAAATTTTATGATAGATAAATAATAATATAATTTATATATTTTCCATAAACTTCAATGCTTCAATTGTCAATAAATTCCATATGAGCATCTTTCTCAATTGGTAGAAACCCAATTATAGTAATATAAACAAATTCCATGCCAGGTGATAGAATACATGGAATAATTTTTTCCAACCATGTTTTTTTACATCAAAGGTAGGAATACATCTACTATTGATAGAAATTAAGTTCTTAATGATAAGGTGGGGGGAGGGTTAAATAAGTGGTTTTATTTTTACAAATTTTTATATTTATGAAATTTAACCCCCACATATTATTAGAGTTATCATCCTTATAAATTTTTATTATAAAATCCCAAGAATTAAAATGTTAGAATGTAAACAAGCCACATAAGATTTAAAATATTTGGCCTTAGTATGAGAGCCTAAATCCAGGTTATGGCCATTACCATGGGTCCGCAGAAAATAACTTTTAAAAATAAGTGAATCAAACTTCTGAGTCAAATCCCTATGATATCATTTTATCTCCTGATAAGTTTGATTACATTGAATCTCATCATCTAACAAATTTTTATTACAAAAAATGTGACATTAAAATATAACTTCGTAAATTATGATCCTGTAAAGATCATCTGTAATGTACATCCAATTTATTTTTCCAATTTCTATATCTAGTGCGCATACATCTAATAATCTCTAAATTATGCACCTTTTCTAAAACTGTTCCTTATAAAAACTTTTTTTCTATTATATTTTAAGAAAGTCTTCACCTGACAAAATTTCCACTCGTAAAATCTAACTATTTCACTGTATAGGGTAATATTTTCTAACATCTATCCTATTATTTTGATCAAATTTCTTTGTTTGGAACTATTATTCAACACAAAACACATCTTCAGTGGGAATATCTCTCTACAAAACACTACAATACTTCGACTTTCCACATGCGTGAACAATGTCTCGTATAATGTGTATTTGTACTCTTATATATAGGTTCTCTAGAAATAGATTAAATTTATAAATCTGAATTTTATGATCAACTAAATTTTTCTTAGGGGCTTATCATATATTCTAGAACATTAAAGAATCTTCCCAAATTCTCCAACATATCCAAATTTCTTCTAATATCCTTAAACATGATCTTAAAAAACTCATCAATATTTGTAACATCAACTTTATAAAAATTGAAACATCAAATTTGTAACTCTATTTAGAAATCAACATTATAAATTCACAAATATTCAACTTTGTAGCTTTGTATAAACATAAACTATATATATTCATGAAATATAAAAATTTTAATTCTATATAGACTTCATCCTTTTAACTTCATGAAACATTAACCTTTCACTCTATAAAAACTTCAAATTTGTATATTCATGAAAATTTAACTTTTTAACACTATACAAATTTAAATTTGTAATTCCATAAAACTTTACATTTGTACATTTAGAAAAATGCTAATTTGTAATTTTTGGGAAACTGTAACTTTTTATATCTAGAATGAATTCTCTGACTGATCATATTATTCATCTACTAGACCAAATTTATTCTAATTACAAAAGTACAATTGATTATTGAAGTTTATCTTGTTATAAAATTTAATCTGATTAAAAAATTCCATCCAATATGTACTTTGTATGACTTATAATTCCACAATTTCTTAAACCAAAATTTTTAGAATATTTTCCAAAAAATGTCTATCTGATTCACAATTCATCCAATAAAGAAGTATAAGGTTTCTGGAAAAACTTTTGTATAAAAACATGAACTTTGGAAACTCTATAAGTTTTCACTTATATTTTCTTTTACTGACATTATCTCATATCATGGAATCTTCTTGATGTTTTAGAAACTTGAAAGAACTACATCGTATCACGTAATATTGTAATAAAGTTTCATACTAATGTAAACACTCTAAATTCTTAAATTTCGTACTTTCTTCTTCCTAATGACTATCTGAACTACCATAATTTCTGAAATTATTCATATCTGAAAATTTAATAACTTTTAATATTTCTATATTTATTCATCTTAGAAAATTTCTTAACTTCTATACTTTATAAATTTCTTCATCTCAAAAACATTCTTAAATTGCATAATTTTTAACTTTTTTCATCCCATCAAATTTCTTAACTTCAATACATTCTTACTTTATTCATCTTCAAAAAATTCTTCTTCTAAAAAAATCATTAAATTTTTTTGAACTTCTATAAACTCTTATTTTCCTATTTAACAAATACATTCTTTGAAAAAATATAGTTTTCAACAAATATATAAATTTTTTAGAAAAACATCACAGAGGATATTCAAATAAAAACACTCATGAATACCTCATTACATGTATGTTCTTTATAATTATATATTTTTTTTTCTTAGGTTTAAATTACATTGCGAGGAATGTAAAAATTTTACATGTCTCTTTATTGGATGAAAGATCAACACATACTTCATCATGCTTCCTCTACTATATGAGGAATCTTCTACAAACCTCCACCTCTTTTCTCATGGTATAATTTGTGAAACCACTTATATATTATTTTTTTAAATACTCTTTTATAGATATGAGATCCACCTCATACGTTTTCCTATTTTGTGGTTCTCTCTTTTCATGCTCATCCCTTATTCTCATAGATTGGGAAACATACTTCTTTTTACAAAAAAATTATTTTCATTCTTTATAATAAGTTTTATATGAGTAAATAATTATTGGTTCTTGGTGAACCATTTGTTGAGCTCCATTTTTTTCCACTAAAGAGGTAATGTTTTTCTAATATAATGGTTTTTATTTTAATTAAAATTTCTTTCTATTCTCATCAGAATATAGGAATCCATAATGACACTTTTAGTCCCAATATTTCTGAAATTTATATCCATATATTGATGGTTAGTGCATACAAACTCTATCCCATTAAAAACATACCTCATGTAGTGATTTACCCATTTAGGTGTTTTGGGCAACCAAATTCATTCCTTCATTAAGCCATTGGAATTATACACACAAAACCATGATGTTTCCCATGATTATAAAATATTATCAATCTATAGATACCTTCATTTAATATCATTCACTTCAATATTTGGCATTAATATTCGTATTATTTACAAATTCTAGATTTTTGGATTTATGCACTCTACTTATTGTGGCGACTAGGGGATGTATTTTCTTCTTTTTGTTTAATGTTTACGACCTCATCTTAAGCACATTGATATTTACATACATTTCCTTTAATTTGGATTCCATTTATTTTAGCCTTGAGTTAGTATATTTCTAGTATTTTATCCTCTATTCAAGTTGCTTCTTGAGAGGTATAATACTAGATTTTAGTTATTTATCTATGACTATATGTTTTCCTAGATCATTTGATTATTGTATAAGTAGATCATAATAAACTTTCATATTTGACCCTTTTTATAATTTATTCATCAAATTAACCTCAAATTTATTTAATATTTTAATCAATATGAAAATATATTTAATAAATTTATATTCCACCAAATGAATGATTTCTAGTTGATCCACCGTCTCACATAGGGATTGAATATTGTCTTGATCACTTCATTAATATTCTATGGGTCAAAGACAAGACATTATTACTACTTCTTAAATTGAATCCCATACATCTAATTATTCATAGGGAAGTTAGAATTTAAATATTTGTAATCATATTCCTAAATAATTTTATAAATATATTTGAAATTTATATTGAAGTCAATTACCTAAATCGTTGTGTTCTTATTATTTATTATTTTATTTGATTTATTTAACATAAGGTAGTATCTATTAGGCTTGTTCATTGATTTATTTTTATTTCTATCATCTCTTGAGGTATAAATGACAAAATACTATTCGTCCATTGATTTTCAATAAGCAATTTCTAAAGTTTTCTCCATCTCAAATGTAGTATCATAATGAGTGTTTTTCAAAACATAATTGGAAAATGATCTGACCATGATTTTATCTATCTGAGAATCACTTATTAATTAACTGTGTTTAGTCAAATAATGATATTGTCACTTATACTTCATTATCTCGTTACTGCAAGCCTATAGGAAATTATGTATCTCCATTTTACCACAATAAAATTTAGTTCCTCTATAAAATAATGGATTTATCATTGAATACATGTGTGTGAAAAATATAAAAATAGATTAATATATTGGACCACAAATTATCACCAACAAGCATTGAAACCACTTATTGGGATAAGAATTACTCTAATATTCCAGAGGGTGTAGGGGGGGGATTGGGGTGAATCTGTGGACACATTAAATAAAAAATTTATTCTTTGAAGTTCCCATTCCAATGTTGATCTCCTTCCCTTGTGGGAAGGAAGATGTTCAATCTATATATCTCTCATAACTAATCACATTGAATATTAAATAAAGATATAGAATGTAAATAACCAACACCGACAATGATTTTACATGGTTCACGACTAAGGGAAAATATAAGTATCATATTCATGGTAATGGTTCGATGTAACGAACATCACCATCAAGAAATACACAATGGATATATATTTTAGGACTCACTCACTCCATATCATGATACACTTCCCTTACATGGTTTATGAAATAATAAATGTTAATCAAAAGGCCAAACTCTTTTATTCTAGTTTAGAAACTAATTCATTGAATATAAAGTCAATTTATAGATGTGGGTGTCTCTTAAAAAATTTATAAACATGAATCATCATAAATTATAAACATGTGACTATACATGCATCATAACTATATATTTGATGATTTGTGGAAGTATATGTTTAGTGATATTCCAATCATCCTAGAATTTATGACAATTGTTACTCAATATTAGTTTCAATTGGTTAACTTCCATATAAGCATAGTAGAAAAACATCATCCTCTAGATGAAGATGATCCCACACTAGAATAATCTTAATTCTCTCATTCTTAAATAACCAGATATATCTGTGTAACTCTTTTAATCTTAAATACTTATTCCACTTAAAAATAAAATATATTCAATTGGGCTATATTTATAAACCATATATATCGTTCTCTCTAAAAATAAGATGTATCTTTAAATTAATCACTATGTATACTATATATTCAATATTTCTCTATCACATCCAGAACTGTTATGTGTATTTTTTTGATAAGATATCTAAGACTCTAACCCTTAATTAGATGACTGGGATTAATATTCCTACCTCATGATCATTCCAAGTGTCCGAAACATTTTAATGGGGCCAAAGTCTTCTAAATGGGTTGATTAGGCCCCCTACAATTTATTCCACAAGTCCTCATTTTAAATTCTAATTAAATATTCCATATATTTTGGAAATAACTAGATAGTGGAATGATGTCATGAATTATGATGTAGCATGGATCAAATTCACCTATTCTATGGAAAGATCACCTCCAACACTATATGGTGTTTATCCAACTAAAATATCAATAAAATATTATATAATATCTCATTTAAAATATTTTAAGGACCTGGTGTGATACTGAAAATATTTTACATCTCTAAACCTATTATGATGTGATCAACTATATCATGGTGCAAAAGAACTATATGCCAAGTAAACCCAAATATCTTCAATTCTTTCAAAATCACATCCTATATAGTGAAAATTTTATGAAATGGAAAAACACTTCCAAATAATTATTGGTTTAATTTCATGCAGTTTCATTGAACCTCAGTAGTTGATCTCACACAACTTTCAAACATTGAGACTCATTCTTATGTTGTTGTTATTTCACTCAACCTTTAACCACATAGTGAAAAGTAAATTACACTCACATATTACATATTCTAGCATAGTTACTCTTAAATATTTGTCTATTATTTCAAATGAATCTTATATATTAGGATTTTCACTTCTAAAAAAAATTAGTCTCTTAAATAAAAAAGGGATCCAATAATGTTAGCCTTATAAAATAATATCTTGACCCCTATGTATCAAGATTTAATATTTCTATAGAAAAGGAAAATCTCATACATATTGAAATATCAATAAGTGTAACCCATATTTATTATATATTAACCCTTATGTATCATCCAATTCAACCATTACATATTGTCTAGGTTGGAATTTATGTACAGTCTTGATCAACCCTTATGTATCAAATAATTTACTATTTTTTGACTCAATTTAGGTAACTCTTATATATCATACTAGATTCATCTCTTAACATTACTTATAATCCAGATCCACCCTTATATATCATATACAACAACCCATACATATTATGTAAGTAAACCCTTAAATAGGGGTGTTTTAAAAATTTTTACTGACCCCGTCTGCTACACACCAACTATTTTTAGACTACACCCCAACCTTCTACAAGAATCATAAAACCTAATAACACCTCTTAAAAAACTAGAATTGGCTTGAATAATATCATTTATGACATCTCAACACTAAATATACCTTTACATTCCAAAAACATAATCACCAATTAAATTATTCACATGTCATCTCCCTTATATATTGTGAAATAAAGGTAACTTCATTATTTATAGTTTTATATTGAATTATTCCTCACTAAATATGTCATTATCATAGTCAAAATACAATTTCATGTATTTATTTTTTATGTATCAATATCCCAAATGTGTCTTACATGGGTATCTTAATCAACCTTTTCTGTATCTATGTCATTGTGTCTTTTAATACTATTCTTCATGTACATTAAAAAAATCCAATGACTATTACAAAAAAATCCAATACCTAAACTTCTAGTTTCAAAAGAATTTCATGTTCTTTTGGTTTTATTTTGTCTTTATTATGAATTTTATATTATTTCTATGTTTTTTTATTTTATTTTGTTTAATAACATGTGAGAGGAGTGTTACCTTTTACAAGTAATGACTTGGGATATTGAATCTCATGTGGTCTATTATCATATAGAAGTACATATCATCACACATGAATACATAGATAATATTTCATTGGAATTTTTATAAATATTCCTTGGTATTTCATTTAATAATCCATAATTTTTTATTACTACTATGTGAGAGGTTGGTTTTGATCACATGTGGTGAGGGGTGTTCTCACTTGATATAGTGGGGAATTAGTCTCATGTTAAATTACATAGGTTTTATTCTCCTATAGTGTGGGAAATAAACTAATATGGGGGGGCATTTTATTTAACCCGAGTGTTCCTCTTATGTATCATGAGGGTGTTTATTATTTTAAAGTGGGAGATCCTAACCTAACCAAGTTGATGCACGAGCGATCTCTCTTGATGTATTGATGGGTTTATTCACATGTCATTATAACTATATACAATCCATTATAACAAATGATTATTTTTTCTACTAATGATAAAAAAAATGACCTTGATAGAGTTAAAGGTGATAATTTCACCCCTTTAATCAATTATTGATGATTTACATCATTGATACATCGAATGAGATTTTTAATTACTTCTAAAATAATTTGATAGGGAAATAAAGAGAGTTAGAGAGGGGAAATTGGTTAAATCTGTTGATAGTATCCAATCATGTTTAATTCTATGAATTTTTTTCTTAATTGAGATTTTGGGAATTCATAGTTCACATGAGGACCTAGAGATGAATATGATTTTCTTTTAACATGGAAGCATTATTCATGTGATACCTAGACCTAGTAAGGGAGTCTTGGTCCATCCCTCCACTTTTTCAGTTTTTTTCCATTTTTTTCTATTATTTTCCCTTATTAAATGAAATTTTCTTCTTTTTCATTACATGTATGGGTAATTCCATCCCATATAAGAGTATATTCCATATCCTCAACTCATGTTTTTCATAATTCATAGACTTTTAAGTACTCTCTCTTCAAATACTTTCTTTCTTTATTTTTTTCCAGTTTTTTTCTCATTATTTTTACATTTTTTTGTTTCTTTTTAAAATAAATGATTAAGAGGGAGTTTTATTACCCTGTATGTTGTAAAAAAGGTCTAATGAATGTTATATCATGTGCTCTTTATTTTCTATGAGTTTTGCTTTTCTGAGTTGTGGAATTTTTTGTTTTGTTTCCTTCATGATTTTATTCTATTTTTTATTTATTTTTTTCCTTTATTAATGAAGATCATGATTAAACTTGATCCATTTTTGAATATTATAGTGTTTTTGGTATATGTTCCATAGATCCTTCCCCCGACACCCATATTTTTTAATTAGTTTCATCCATGACTTCTAATCCATTTCTTATGTCATTTCATCCTCACCTTAGATTCTATTTCACCCTTATCTTTGATTCGTATCCCTTGAATACTTTAAATATATTTTATCGTAATCGTTTTCATGAATAATGTTTTTCAACCAAAGCCACATTTCATTGTATTTTGTTTTCTTACTCTCTGTTTACCATATATAATTTTTTTTAATCTTCCAAGGCATCCATTTTTCATTCTTTATTCATTATAAAATGTGTTTCACATTTTATTATACATTAGGATGGAAATATCAAACTCTATATTTTAGTTTTATTTTTCTTCAATCCCTTCCTAAAATTTAATTATTCCACTTTAATCCTCAAAATTATCATTTTAGAAAAGAAATTCTATAGAAAACCAAAATTCGGCACTCATGCCTGGGGTTATCCCTATGTTTCTGGTAAACAATTATTCTCTTTATTTATTTATTTATTAATTCCCTACAAATTTTCATAGTTATATGATTTTTTTTTTGAAAACCCCAATATTTTTTTACTGAACAAACACTTACCACTATATACACTTTTTTATTTATTTGGGAAACACCACACAGGAACCCCCAATATTGGGAATTTTAAATTTTCACCCTATTTCTTATTTCAAGGACTATCTTCTTTTGGAAATATAGTATTTCATAACTCTTTTCAAAAATCATATGAATTTACTATAATTTTACCTGTCTTTATTTATATTAAACTTCAATACAGGTGTGATACATTATATATATTAATAACATTAAGGTATATGTTATAAAATAATTTATAATAGAATTTTAAATACTATATTCTGTATAAAAATAAAAAAAAAATTATATACTGATATTTTAAAAAAATTATTATAAATTTACCTTATTTTTAAAATATATATTTTTATTTACATTTTTTTCCTAATAATTATTTTATTTTTTATAAATTGAATTATTATTTCCATTTCATAATTAATGTGTTTATTATATAACATATAACTTTTATTATCATTAATGGGAATGGAAAATTTTTATATAATTTTTCCATCATCAATCGTTTCACTACAAGTACCAACTTATTTTAACTTTCATTATATTTTTATTTTTTATACAATGTGTACTTTAAAAAATGTTAAAAATATTTTTCTTAAAATATGAATTGGATTCTTATTTGAAATGTCTATATTTTCATAATTTAAGTTGTAGTCATTTTTAAAATATTTTGAATACTTATAAGTTTATATATCCATTATATGATTATATCCAAACTTGTATATTCTATAATAATATAATAAAAATTTCATTATAATATTTCATAAGTTTATGTTCATGCCTTGAAGATAGAAAATATAACATATTTTTTTAAATTATAATATTTATACTTTATTTACTAATGAAATAATATTTCATTATTTTAACTTCATTTGAAAACAGAATTTTTTTGAGTTCATTCAGTAAGGAAATAACACATCTGTACAATTTTTATAGTTCCATTTTTATAGTATTATTTTTAAAATTTTATTTATATAGTTTCATTTTTGTAGGATCATTTATAATTTTTTTCCATATATCATTTTAATAATTACTTCATGATTGCTGAAATATGTCTGTATGATTTTCACAATTCATTTTGTATAATTTCTTAATTTTATTTCTCTAACCAATATCTATAACATGTTTTTATTATATTTGTTTCTTGTATTCACCTGTAACTTATTTCATTTCTATAGTTTCATTTTTAGAATATCATTTTTATAGTTTGTTTAGCTATTTTATATTTTTTCTTTTCTTTAATTGATTTATAGAGGTTTTGATAAGTTTGTTCAGTTGGGAACTTTTCCCGATATCAAGGCCATGTCAATTTCAATGATTAAGGGTGACCATAAGGAGGTGGGTAATAGACCAAATAAAATATAGAGTACTACAGTGATTTGGAACAACTTAAAATTTTTATTATTCTGTATTTTTATATTTCTAAATAAATATAATGATTCCAGTTCAATTTTGATAAGATTAAAAACCAAATTTCATTTCATATTTCATTATCTACATTGAAAATTTCCAATATCAATTCTACAAATTTTTTATTTATTTTCATTATAAAAAGAAAAATCCATTTTTTTTATTAAATGTTATCTAGTTTTATTATTAAAAAATAATTATTATATTCTCTCAAAATTTAATATATTCATTAAGAATTTAAAGTATTCTATTTGTATGGAATTCTCAGAGAGATAATAATAATATATAAAATTAAATTGTAAATCAACCTCTACTCATTTTCTATTAGTGATGGAAAATCCCATGATTTATTTATCTTTTTCCAAAAAATGGAATATTATATATCTTACATATATATAATTATATTAATGAATTATAGATGAAGAATGTAAGGAAAAGTTTGGTGTTTATTGTTAATAATGGAATGATATTTTGATAAATTTAATATCCAATGTTATTATATATTTATGGAGTTATTGGATCACGATATAACTTTTTTTGTCTAAAATAATATCCCATGATTGAATAAAATTTATTGTAATTTCTCATAATGTAGTTAATTAGGAACTTATTTAAATAACTATGTATATCATTTATTTTTTTTATTTTTTATATGAGACAAGTGAAATGTTTTATACTATAATAATTTTTCTTCTTTATTTTTGTGGTTTTCAAAACCAGGATTGGAAGAACATTATTTTAGGAATTTAATTTCAATAAACAGTGGTTTGAGAATGTTATATTTCATATTATTTGCTGTAATTGGATATATATTTACCCATTTTAAACACTTAAATTCATTTTATTAAGTGTATACATTGATTATGAACCATTTTTATTTTTTTTATAAAATTGGTTGTGGTGGTTTCCATTTTTTTCCAATGTTTCTATAATAGCATTATCTGTTTTCCATCTAATTAAAGTACTGATAAATCTATTAAAACAAAGTTAGTCATTTAACATACTATCATTAATTCAATTTCTTTTCTTCAGTTACAATAAATGTTATTTTAACATGTAAATCTTGTAGTAATGTAAAATCCAAGATCACTTTTTCCCACATGAAGTTATGGAATAAAAAATATAACAAAATGATTATACTAATATTTCATGGATCCTTAAAGAGAAATGATCTTGTATAAATAAATAACATAAAATGGGTTTTTTTTTTAATTTTAACATGTTCACATTATTTTTTGATGCCTTATTTAAATTTTTAATAAAATAGATCGACTTCATTGATTGTATCTTGTGGGTGAATAATGTTCTAATAAATCAACATAACTGCTTCTTCATTTGAATATTGAAATCATTGTTAGTGCATTGGGGGTTTCCTTCTTAGATACAACATGTCAATCTACAGAGTAATGTCTTTATTTGAATCTCTAGTCAGCTATCCTAATTCTAATTTTTGATACCATTTTTTTGTATCCACTCCCTTCCTTACATTTGTTATATTATTATTGCGATTTCACATTCTTTAGATTTATTCCACAAGTCTATTATTTTTCATTTTTTATTTTGTTGATAAAATTTTTCTTATTTTCAATTCACTTAACTAGTTATGTTTCATGAATTTGGATTATTAATTAATGATTATACATCACATCATACTAAATTTACCACATTATGATAATTTAAAAAAAATTAAAAAAATATATATTCAGTTTTTATTTTTATTTTTTACTAGTAATAAAAAATCTAAACTATTTTTCCATTATTGATTAATTTAACTATATCATTATTTTGTTTAAAATTTTTATTATTTGTATGAACACCTATATAAATGAGATTTCAGTTTCCCTTTTCTTGATTATTTACAACAAAAAACAATCATGTTTAAAAAAAAATTATGTCTAATTTTATCATTTGTTTTATATTTTTATTACTCTCATTTTTTTAACATAAGACATATTATTTCAAAAAAATTCATACTTCCCTTGTTATATTTTATATTGATTTTAAAAACTTTATATATATATATTTTCCTAACGTAATATTTTTTCCTATATTAAAAACACATTTAGAATTAATTTATTCTTAATAAATAATTTTTTAATATTTAATATCCTTATTTCATTCATATATTATTATATAATAAATAAAAATAAACTTTATCTATTGGCCTAT
Source organism: Viscum album (assembly GCA_963277665.1). Classification (NCBI taxonomy): domain Eukaryota; kingdom Viridiplantae; phylum Streptophyta; class Magnoliopsida; order Santalales; family Viscaceae; genus Viscum; species Viscum album. The sequence continues at coordinate 1,395,417,646 of OY728121.1, read as the reverse complement.
AAATTTTCCATGAAATTAATTTATTTATACTATAGAATTATTCATTATTATATTATAAATATTTAATTTACTTATTATTTTGTTTAATTTTTCTAATAATTTATTTTATTGCTTAGATGAATAAGATACCCTAAAAATTTCTTCATATGTTTTTTTTGGTTTATTAGAAATAATAATAATATTTTTCACTTTATGGTGACTTATATTTTATAGTTCATTAAATCATGACATATATATAATAAAAGTTTAATGTCATCTACTTTTTTAGGATGATATTATTTTAATGTTAGGATATTATGGAAATCCATTTTATTACCTCTATAATTAAACAAAGATTACTATCTCAATATTTGATGGAGTGAGAATACATTCAAACACATACATGGAGTTCCTTTAGTGAGTTCTTGTTCCACTATATCTATATTCAAAATTGGAATCACTCTTCTGAATGCTTTACTTTTTAATTCTATAGACCATTCCTTTTAACATAAAATGTTCCTTTTCTAGAATAATTCCTAAATTATTTGTTTTGGGATTCAATATACTTTATATTAATCTCATGTAACCCTTTATACTTCTTATTTTATTTTTCAATTTTATTTTCTTATAGAAATTTATAGTTTTATATAGGTTATTTTTTTAACCCTCATGATCACTTTTCGTTTTTGTATTTAATAAATATAATTTTTTTTTGAAATTATGGATTCATTATGTTCATCCTATTCATACTTTTACAGATATTAATTTGTTTAAAATGATGTATTATCGCTATTATGATTACTTATAATTTTTTTTCCATATTCAATGTTGTAATTAAAATTCATTTTATTTTGTGGAATAATAATTTCCCCTCTAATTTTTTTAAGATAAGATATTTTAATCTTAATTAAAAGTATTTAATTCTATTATTCAATGTATGTTATCTAGTTTTGGAAAGGATTTTTAGAGGATTTTAGAATATTGAAATGCACATGTTGGGATCTCTAAAAATATTGAGAAAACGTTTTTATAAATTAATTATTAATAATAATTGTTTATTTAAAATTAATATAATAATGATGATTTTAGAGAAGCATTTTCAACATGTATGATCCATGTGTTCATTTTTATTGGGAGTAAATGTTTTGGGTTTATTTTCATTGAGACATAATAAGATGCTTTTAAGGATGATAAAACTTAATCTTACCTGAAATGAAAGATACCAAAGAAATATTCTTTAGAAAAATTTAAAAAATGGATATTAAGGGTGAATTATGATGGGTATTGATAAATAATGGATGATGTTTCTAATATTGGGTTTCATTTGAGTTCTGATCTCAAAGAATTATTTTTTCACATGAGTAAAAAAAATATGGTTGATTTTGAATATGATATGATGAACTAAAACCTATTATTGAAGAGAATGATGAGTATGACTTGGAGTAGTATATGATGATTACTATAAATTTAATCCAATAGAACCTAAGTGTTTTGGGGTTTCAGTATGTCCAAAAATATAAACGTTATTTTCCCTGATAATTCCAAAAATTATGATTTTTCTAATGAGTTAAGAAGTCCTATTGTTTTTTTGGTTGACCCTTATTGTCAAAACACATTTTTGTTGGTTTCTTTCTTAAAAACCCAAGAGTTTACTACATATAATTAACAATAATATAATTAGTTATTTTCAGATTAAAATGTTATTCAAGTTGATAGATCCAAATTTAAAATTTTCTTGAAGAAAATAATTCTCAATTAATTTTCCTAAAAATAATTTTCAATTAATTTGAAGTATTATAATATATAATTTTAATTCGATGTGATATTCTCAATGATATGAACCATGGAAATAATGTTTTTTTTATTTTAAATTCTTAGTATTTGAATCATTTCTTTTTGTGGTGTGCGGTAAACCAATATTTATATTACCTAAGAATACTATAGTAGTTAACTATTAGTAGTATAATAAATAGGAGTGCACACAAAACCGGGTTTTCCCATTTTTTTATTTTTCTAAATAAATCAGTTTTAATTGATTTTTAGAAATTTTGAGTAATTTTTTTGATAAAATGAATTTCTAAAATAGCTGAGAAAGATAGTGATCAGAGGAGGTTTTTGTAGAACTAGGGCCATGTTATTATTGTTTCAAAATTTTAACCACTTTTTTCTGCTAACTGGTCAGATATATATTCATATAATAAGTCCTTTAACTCCCTTAGAGAAATGATTATAATGAGAATATTTATATCTGAAACCTTAGGTTGTTATAGCCTCCTTCCTTTGTGTTTAGTGTTGTAGTATATTTTCTTGGTTAATCAGGGATATCCCTAAAATGCAATTGTTATTCCCAAAAAATTGAATATTCCTAAATACAATCTTACACACATGATGAAAATTGTTGAGCTCTCACCACACAAGAATAATATGTTCCACCATATATAGAAAATAATTGGCTAGATAGTGATATGGATCACCAACCAAAATCATAAAATTAACAGAATCAAAATATAATAAAACCTCATTCCGAATTTAAAATTTAATTAAGAATTGAAAATAGAAGAAGAAGTAATAAATGATTGTATTACATTGAATCATAAAAATCAAGCAATGCACAAAAGTAAAACCTCCCCCTTTCTAATCACTCAAAGGGACTACCCCTCCATGTATGGGGAGGTCGATTTGATTAAAGATATGAGAGACATCATAGAATAAAGAAAAAAGGAAACAAAAGAAGGAAAATAAATATATAGTAGGCTATCATCTAGAGCATACCTCACAAATCAATCATCTTTAAAACACCCATGTAATCCTATTTATAGGTTTGGAAGAGGACTCAAGGAATCATAATGGTCTATTTTTATAGGATAAAGGGGTGAAATTTTGGCTCTATAATTTTCATCCCTGAATTTTTACTTCATATACCCAATTAGAAACCAAATTGGAAAATATAGTCTTCTAGAAAGTTGTTCAAAAATATGTTAATCATTTGTAAAAAAATCACTATCCTCAATGTGTATGATATGTTATATATCATTTTCTATGAAATTTTATTCAATCTAGGAAGAATATTTTAATTTCTAAAATTTTATTTCCCATTCATTTATAGACTCAATATCAATAGAATCAAGTGTGGAAATAGTTATGAAATTTGTTCATTAAGTTTTTTCTTTATCAATGTCAAGTTTTAGCACTATTTCACTAAAATTGATGATATATAGGCCCAAATATAAAATTATCTATATCTGTGCATAAATTTTGATGCTAGATTTAGGATATTATTTTGGGCCTCTAAATGTTGGATTCAATACTTTGTCAAGAAGAATAAAATTGAGGCAAATATTTTTTAAGCCAAAAAAAGGAATTTCAAAAATTAAATCTTTGAATAAAATATTATAACTAAAAAACAAATAAATTAAAATGGTTAAAATCTAAAATTAGGTTATTCTTTTAATTAAGATCAAAATGCTTCCTAAACCCCAAAATTATTCAATTGACCTTAAAATAACACTTTTTTTTGGGATTCAACACAATTAAATTAGAGTGAAAATATTTGATAATCTTTTATATATAAATTCCCTCACACTTAAACCATGAATGTCCTCAAGAATGTAATATCAACATAATTAAAATAGGGAAAACATGTTACCAATATTAAAATTCCAAATAAATTAAAAAAAATAATTATTAATCTTGGATAAACATTTCAAGATTCAAATAAAAAATAAATTCGACTTCACACTCTTCAAAAAAAATAATTAACCCAAGGTATTTTCATGAGTACATGATCCTTTTCCATAGGATTGTAAAGAAATTACGTTTTCTAGTATGTAAAGGAAAACTTCACATAAAATCACAAGGGATTTTCAAATTAGGATACGATGACTCTTATAATTAAGGTTGGTAGGATTTATCTTTAAAAATTTACTATTAAATGAGGAGGTGTATCAATAAATTATAAATTATGATATCAAATGAAAAAGTTTTATGAAATTATCCCCCTCAAAGTAGTAACTCCCAGTTTCCCCAAGATCAAATTAATTTCCATGATCAATGTAAGAATAATGAAATATTTTTTTCACCCTATTGAATCTTATTTTCATTATAATTATTATGTTTTTTGAAATTTTTTCTTAGAATAAATCTCACATTTTCCACCTAACCAAATATGATCAAATCATCGGTCAGGTATTAGGGAGTTTTGATTCACTTAAGTCAAAATACATTTTTTCATTTTTTTCAATAGTGGAAAACTATAAAGTTCATTGATTGAATCATAAAACTTTATAAATACCAACAATCAAATATCCCCACATTTTTTCCTTGCAATAGAAAAAATCCCTTTTACCAAGACTTACCTTTCCCCCACACATTAAAATTTAAAATATCATGCAATATAAATAAAGTCGGGTAGGAATGGATAAAAATGGATTGTAATGTATATCATTACTTGAAATTTCATTCATGTAAAATTTAGGATAAAATATGATTAATATCATGGTGGGACTATGGATAGGTTCTTAATAAATTTTTCCTTCAATCATTTAAAATGTTTTTTTCATAGTCATAACTTCAAAGATTTATAATGAAAGTTCTAGTAGGTGGAATTCCCCAAGATCACACAAGAAATATGATCAAGATATAAATAGAAAATATTTTTTTCCAGAAATCCTCTCATGAATGTAACATGTAATTTGGGAAAATCCCTCATGTAATGAAATAACAATAAACAATAAAACATAATAAATGTCATAAATTTAGAGGATGAAAATGGTAGGTAAATTTCATTTTATTGAATAAAATAGTTCCCTCAAATCTTGAGTCATTAATTAAATATACATTATTCACTATAATTAGTGAATTTTCCATTTTATTCATTCCATATTATTTACTTTGAAATCTAAAAGATGACATATTGAGGTTCCCAAAATATTCATGTCTCCTAGATCAGTCAAGTTCAGACAAAAAGCTAATTATGGGCATGAAATATTCTATTAAAGTCAAAGAATAGGTTTTACAACAAAAATATAGGGAATTAAAAGATATTGAATGTAAAAAAACTCTATTTAGAAATTATGAATTAGTTGGTTGGTGTAGTTCATGTTCCTTACATTCTGTTATGTATCACTTTCAGGACTATATACATTTCACAACATGTGCTGTCTTCAATTTCTGAATTTGTTACCCTAGAAAAATATTCATTATTTTCTATAAAAATAATAATAAAAGAAAATGATAGTTTATTCCTATTCAATCATGATATAATATGTCCATGGGGAAGAGTTGAGTAAGGTAAAATAATATTGGTTGCATCCTGAAAGTTCTTTTGTTTAATGTCATTGGCTCGACTCATTTTTTTGGAAAATACTATGATTCCCTGCCTTGCACTTAATTGATGTAGTGTCCTCATTGTATTTTAATTTTATATGTAATTATATTTAAAATGTAATTACTATATTTAATCATGGGTAAATTAAATATGAAACATGGTAGGTCTTCATTGGCAATCAGGGTGATGGATTGTGATCGACTCCATTGGTTCTTGAGGTAAGGTCCCATGAAACTTATTCAACCTCCACTCATATATAGTGAACATGTTTTACCCTATTTCCTTTGCATTATATACATCAATAAAGGGGTATAAATGAATAATAGTAATGTTAACTTCCCATATGGAATAGTGATTACCTGTAATTTATTTAGGTATGGTTTTATATAAGAAAACACGTTATCTATGGTTGCAGGTTCTTAGTTGAATCACCTTGTCATGAATCGTCCTTTTTCTCAGTTTATAGATCTTTAAATTTTCTAAAGCTTCCCACATAATTCAATCTAGACCCTTTAACTAAAATCTCATCTCATTACCAGATTTATCAAGGTCTAGATTCATATCTCTGACCCCCAATAGGCTTTGTAATCTAATTCCATAGGAAGGTGAAAAATCATTCCATAAAACAAAAAATTGGGGACAATCCCTATAGGTGTCTTATAGAACCTTCTATAGGAACATAAGGCGTCATGTAATCATTATATATAGTAATTCATTTTATATTTAATAGTCTTTTCTATAATTTAATTTATTTATCTATTGGAGACTTATGCTTGGCCATTAGTTTGTGGATATCATGATTTTTACATTTTATGATATACATCATACTTTATTTATAAATTTCTCCATTTTCCTGATACAATAATTAGTTCCTTGGTCACCTATGATCACTTGTGGCACTCCAAACCCATAGAATATATTATCCATGATAAAAGAACAAAAATCTTTAGCATCATTAGTCAGGGTGGCCTTTTTATTCCACACATTTAGAAACATAATGCACAACTAAACGATTATATGAGGTACCAAATGACATTGATGATGGTACCATTTTTTTATTTCATCATAATTTAAAAATTCACAAAAATTAATTGGTTTTTGAGGTGTTTACTTTTTTTTGATATCTTACCAAAAAATTGGAATTTTCCACATCTTTAACAAAATTCAGATGCATCTTTGAATATGGTGGGAAAATAAGGTCCAGATTCATAAATTTTTCAGGATACCTTTGGAGATCAAAAGTGGCTACCACAAGATAATTTATGAATTAATTCAAACACCAATTTAATTTAACTTAATGGAATACATCCTTTTTTGATTTTATCATTAAAATTTTCCACAGGAATGGGTCTTCTCAAATATAAAATTACAATTTAGATTTAAAATTATAATATTAATGATAGTTTAGATGAGTGGTTACCTAGGATGTATCCAAATAATTGAAAATGATAGAATACCATGATACATCATTATTAATGATGCAGAGTTGTTCCTTGAAAAACTCATCATTATGTTGGGTTTGGTTTGTAATTTTTACTTTAGCGTTATGGGGTAGTCGAATTAGATGATCAACCACCTGATTTTAGGTTTATTTTTTATATTTAATTTCAAAATTTAACTCCTTTAAGAGTATATTACATCAAACTAGACTTGGATTAAACTATTCCCCTTTAATTATATTACTGAGTTATCTATGCTCATGAAAAAAAAAAAATTCACTGCCAAGAAGATATGTTCAGAATTTATATACTATACAAAATATTGTAAAGAAATCCTTCTATATGGTTTGGTAATTGATTTCTATGTCATCCAAGATCCTTGATGTGCATGATATAACTTGATTTGTTCAGTTAATTATTTGTGATAGAGAATCTCCCACTATTTGTTTAGATGAATCTTAAAGTTATTCGAAATGGTACTACCCATTGGGTGGTTTAATTATTGGAGGTGTGGTTGACCTTTTCCTCAGTTCATAAAATGATTTCCTACAGACTTAATAAATATTAAATTCTTATTCCTTTAGCAACAATCTTGAGAGAGGGAGAAAATATTACAAATTTATTTGGAGGATATTCTGTAAAAAATTTCTTGTCCTAGAAAAGATGTAACATGTTTTAAAAAAGGTGGATATAAGAAATAATTTATTACTTCAAATTTTGATTTTTGAACCTCAATCCATTTTTTGTGAAATTATGTGCCTCAACAATATTACATTTTCAACCACGAAATGATATTTCTCTAAATTTAAGATAATATCCTTTTCATAGCATGTTTTCAATACATTTTCCAAATTTCATAAGAAATAATCAACTGAATCACCAAAAACTGTGAAATCATTGATAAATACCACCAGAAAATCCTCAATATGTTCTAATAAAATATCACCATACAATGTTTCAATGTACATGGGGAGTTTCAATGTTCTAAATCCATCCTTTTTTCGGTGAATGTGCCAAAAAATAGGTGAATGTGTTCTTGTCTTGGTCATCTAGTGTGATTAGAAAGTCAAAGTATCCTAAAAATTTGTCTTAAAAATTGAAACAGGTTTTTCTAGATACCATTTTATAGAATTTGATAGATGAACATAATGAGAAAGTGGTATTTTTGAGTAAATTGATTTATATTCTTATAATCAACACTCACTCTCCAACTATTGTGTACTCTCATTGGGATGAGTTCATTTCTTTCATTTTTTACAGTGGTCAGACCAATTTTCTTTGGTACTACATGAATGGGGTTGACCCACTGAGAATCAGATATTGGGTAAAAGATGTCAAATTATATAATTTTATCTATCAATTATCTAACCACATCCATAATGGTGTGATTGAGTGTTCCCTGAGGTTGTCTAACTAGTTGGGAATCGATTTCTAAAAATATTATATAAGAAAAAAATTTGGGATAGAATCTGTGTATATCACCAAAAATCTATCCTATAATTTGTACATTTATTTTGAGAAGGAAAATCATAGTTTATTTTGAATGTGACTTGTTATTGAAAATTATTACTAGTAATTTGTATCCTTCTACTAAGTAAGAATACTTAAAATCGCTTTGTAATGGATTAAGTTCTAGACATGAGGTATTTTGAAGTGGTGATATTGAATTTAGGTTTTTTTACTTTAGAGGCTAGAATCTATAATATGATCTCATTCGCTTTTAATGACTATTAGAAAAACTCTGATTTATTCTCTTCATATAATATGAGATTTGGATTTTTGTTTTCTTATTAATTGGAACATTCAAATTAAAAATGTTCTCATATTGATAATAATTTATACAGAATACTTGAATCATCAAATGGTTATATACCATCTTCCTGGGAGATCACATAAATAGAGCGATTACTATAAGGATATTTCCTCGCATAAAAAATGTTGAAGTATAATGCACTATCTCCAAGTACAATTATAGTTGTTCCTTTATAGAAATTGATGGTATTCTATGATATTTTCAAGAAGGGTCTCCCCAGGATGATGGGAGTGAGATTTTATGATCTGTATTCTTACATGGTAAGGAAAAAAAGTCTACTGGAAGGATTAATCCTATTATCCCCATGAGTAAATATTCTATAACTCTAGTTTGGAAAATAGTGGATCTATTTTGAAATTTTACCACAATTCGAGTTATTTTTAGTTCTCTTATTTACAAAGATAAAAAACGAGTGGGTCATAACATTTATAAAATATCTTGTTTCACATAGTAGATCAATAAATTTAAAGAACCACTAGTTCTGGGAATAGTGAATGTCATTGGATCTTTATATTTTTGTAGTATTAGTGGTGTTATCAATGTTTAGATTCTTTTTTCAAATACAATTCACCAATTTCCATCATGTTTCCTACTTTTTGTACATAATTCAGTAGGAACATATTCATATTTTAGAATTTTTTTGGATAGAATCTAGTAGTGGGATGTTGATCTCGACATTATGTAAGGTTTCATTAATCTCATGTGGAATTATATCATATTCAACTTTTTTCATCTTGGATAACACTGAAGGGAATAATTCATGGATACCTTTCTTTTCCCTTTTTTTCTTCTATAAGTGTGTTTCTAGCCTTTCTTTTTTAAACATAGTTTTTAAATTTTCATGCTACATATCCTATTCTCTTGTTAGGATTGGGGGGTATTCATAATTCTTCTTAGATTCATCAGCCTCATATTGTTTAGGGGCTAGATCTCTCTTATGAATTAGTTTTTAATAAAACATACACATTCCTTGGGATTTAGAACTGTTTACGCCCAAATTTTACCTTGATTCTTGTTTAGAATATCCATAAGGCTGTTAAACTTATTGTCTGAATTTTTTACCATATTCATTAGTTCATAAATAGATATTTCTTAGTGGTTATTCAAATAACTTTATGAGTGTTTCTAAAATGGTTTATACTAATATAAATATTTATAGGGTTGTTGGAATGGTGGCAGTTTATAGTATTTCTACTACTATAATGGAAGTTTATTTTGGTATTGATTCTAAAAAAGGTCTACACTAGTTTAGTTGAATTCAATATCCTAGTTGGGTCTGTGTTTGAAATGGATTTTTTGACCAGAATTTCCTTTTCTGATAGAAAGCAACACAACTTTTGTTCCCCTTCACTTCTATATGTTTATCAATGTAATTATAAGTAAAAGCGCATAAAAAACATTCCTAATTCGGGCCTTGTTGTTACTTAACTTGGATAAAAAAAGTAGTCTCATCACACTATTAATTTCCTTAAGTGTATCTTAAAGTAAGGGTGACTAAGAATAAAAAGTCCTTACATAATGTATTCGTATGGTTCCCATAACTCTAGCATCAAATTGATTTTATTTTTGCATAATCTTTTCAATCGGACCTCTGGCATCTACTGGTGACTTTTCAACCAAGGACCTTCTAGATGAGGTGTCAAGAAAATTCCAATAATAGTTGATTAATACTTGATAAAAGAAAACAGAGAAGTGGTGTTCCTCTATAGTCTTCTGAGGGATTCTAGTATAAATCTTCTTAAACTGCTCAAAATACTCATAATGGGTCTATTTAGTTGATTGGTTGAGAACATAGATCTATATTCAGATAGTCATGCTCTTGGATGTGCGAAAAAACCTTTTTATAAAGAATATTTGTATATCTTCCACATGTTGAACCTCTCCTAGTTTCAAACTGTAAAACCATTCCTTTTCCTCTCCCTTAAGTGAGAAGGGTAATTCCATCCACTTTACATGTTCTTACACAACTGGTTAGCTTCTACAACTAGAGCAAACATTTTTAAATTCCATAATATATCTATTCGGGTATTCTCATGAAAGAACATGGAATTTAGGTAGTATTTGAATCTTGTTAAATAGTATTTTAAAATCATTCTATAAGTCAGAGATTACTAGTTTATTTTTTGGTTAGTGAATTGAGGTGCGCTTATATCACACAGAGACTAATTGGGATTTCCAACCATTGTTGTAGGTTTAGAGTGATTAAAGTAAGCATCACTTGAATATGTGAGTTGTATTTCCTCAAAATATTCATGATTTTTTTCTCAATTAGTTTATTTCTCGTTCAATTTTCGGATCAAATTCAAATAAATGGTTATTTGAACTATGAATCTATCACATTTTTAGTTCCTTGATGTTTTGAGGAACGTCCATCATGGAAATGGTTCCAAGTCTGATGCACATAAAAATATGAATTTTTGTTCCCTAAGAAACCAATATTCCAAAATAGAATCTTACACACGTGCTGAAAACCATAGAAAAATTAACACCTAACCATAATATATTGCACTGTATACATAAATGAATTGGGTGGAGGGAGATATGGATCATCGACCAAAGAAATTAAAATAAATAGAATCAAAACTAATGCAACTATATTCAAAATTTAAAATTATATTAAGAATTGAAACCAAATGTATAAATAATAAAGGATATTATCAAATCCAGGCACAAAATATTAAGAAATTCATAGAGGTCCAACCTCCCCCTTTTTGAATACTCAAAAGAAAAATCCCTCCATGGATGGGGATGTCTAGTTGATTTGGGAGAGGGGAGACATCACAAACTAAAGAAAATAATAGAAAAAGAATGTACTAAAATAAATCTACTACATGCCTTCATCAAGATCTTCCAACACCAATCTAACCTCTTTAATATACCAATGTACTCCTATTTATTGTATTTTAATAGGATTCATGGTGTTATAATAGACCATTTTATATGAAAAATTGGTGAAATTTTGGATCCAGAATTTTAATACAAATGGTTTCTCACGTTGGACCCATTTAATGACTAAATTGGAAAATTTAGTATTCTGGAAATTGGTTCAAAAATGTGTTGTGAATTGGACCACCAATTTCAGTTTCATCCACTATATATTGGAGAAGTTGTATCCCATTTACTTCAAAATTTTATTCTATATTGGTAGAATCCTTTAATTTACAAAATCTAATTTCTTATGCATTTATGGCCTTCATATCAAAAGAATAATGTGGTTCTATAGTTATGAAAGTAATTACTCTATATTTTATCATTATCAATGTCTAATTTTATCTCTGTTATTCCATAAATTTATGATACATAGGTTCAACTTAAAAAATATATCAATCTATGCACAAATTTTGTTGTCGGACTTGTGAGCTTATTTTGGGCCTCCAAATGTTGGATTCAGCTTTTGGTCTCGAAAAATGAAATAAATCATGATATGTTTATAAGAATAAAAATGTAATTTCATAAATTATGATAGTTTATAAAAATTAATGGCTAAAAACATAAATAAATTAAAATAGTTAAAATCTCAAATTATGAAATTTTTTTAGTTAAACTCAAAATTATTCTTAAACCGTAAAATGTGACAAATGACCTTAATATAACACTTTTTTAGGTTTATAAAAATTGAAATTAAAATTAAAATAATTGAAAATAGTTTATCTATTTGTACCAATGATATATTTTTATAGAATTTCTTTTTAAAACTATTGTTTTAAATGATGTAGTAAACTTCACATCATTTTATTACCCTTAGAAATAGAGAGGTATCCTAAACAAATATTTCCTAAACATAACACTTTCACAAGAATATGAGGAAATTGGTTAAAAATTATTTTACACATTGATATCATCAAAAAGTTATATTAATTATTGAAAAAATAGTGATTGAATATTTTAACAATACCCACTCTCATAGTTAATGAGGTTTTATTGAATAAAATAAAATTTTATGTGATACTATTGTTTACATTATGAAAAATTAAATCATACCAACTCTCTTTAAATGTTTTAACTAAATACATTATTACAATTCATAGATACACGTTAATTAAAACCTAGTTTCTACTTTTTTATCTAATACATTCATTCTATTATTCCTTTTTATGTATATAATTAGTTTATTTGTAATATTGGCTACTATGTCCCATGATAACACATGATAGATATACTAATTTAATTGAAAAGGAAATATATTTTCATTTATAAGACTATTAGAGTTTATAATAGCTTAAAATTATCCTATTAATGAGTTATTACAAAATAAAATTTTGGTAGGTTAAGTTAGAAGGAAAAATAATTTGAAATTGGAGGTTTTGGATGACACATGATTAAGGTGCATGATTCCCAACCTGTATAAGGTAATTAATCATTAATTTTTAACAATATGTTTCATAAACCATATAATAAACCATAAAACGTTAAAAATATTGTTTTTATTTATAAATTTCATCACTATTATTCATATATATTCTCTATAGGCCTACAAAAGTCCTCTCCCATCTCTCCTTTTATCCAAATTGAAGGGAGGTCAAATATTGCTCATACTTTTGATAGATTAATGTTAAGACACTCAATTTTATCTTCATATTATTTCTTCATCTTATCTAATTTGGGGATATAAGGTATAATAATTTTAGATATTTCAATGTGGGGGCTTTTGATAGCATCATGAAAACCTTTTGAATGGTTGGACTTTCTCTCAAGATGACATTAGTAGGTTAAAAGGGGAGTCGATGAAACATTTTTATAAGCCTAATTGGTGTCACAAATTAATATGGAGGACATTTAATGTGTTTTAAAACATTTTTGGATTTTTTAATAAATAAAGTGCATGTAAAAAAATGTTTTTTTGGTGAAGGAAGCATCGTAGGATGATTTTGGTGGTTTAGATACATGTTAAAAAATTTATGGAAATAGTTGAATGTATGTGATATTTACCCTTTTTGAGGTTTTTTATGATCAAATGATGAATGATTTTTTCTATTAGTTTGTTTATAATTTTATAATGTTCACATTTTTATTGATGTTGGGTGTTGGTTCCTTGAAAAGTGATGGGATTGGGTTTAATTAAACACCCTAAAAAATTGATATATGATGGTTAAATTTCTCATTTTTGTGAAAAATTAATTATCTAAAGATTTATTGTATTTTTGCTTGGTAAACTGTGTTTTTAATTTTTTGGAATTCATCATAGGGATAAATAAATTATTATTTTGAAAATTTAAAAGTTATTTGGTTGGTTTAAAATCATCAAATCATGTTTCTAATGGAATGAGTGTTTTAAAATTGGGTCACTTGCCTAATTTATCTTTTGGATTAAAAATATGAAAGTTCATTTAAGGTGTTTGACCATATAAGTTATTTTATTCTAAAATAAAGGGTAATAAGACTTCAAATTAGGTAATGGTATCAGAAAACATTTTATATTAAAAATGATTTTCGGTTGAAAGTGTTGTAATTTTTATTTTGTATTTTTCTAAAGTAAAGGGAAAGGGTGAATTAGATTTGGTATTTAGTTATTCTTATTTGGTTTTTGGATTTGTGGGGTGATTTAGTGTTTAAATTTTACGATGGGAAAACCTAATGAAGTTTCTCTTGGTTTAGAGGGTTTGATATTTTTTTTAATTGTTAGTTTTATATTTTAACGAATCAGGGAGTTTGTTTTTGTTTTATAAATTTGTGTAGTTAAATATTATTTTAGGAAGTTTTATTATTTTATGGATACATTTGGGATGTTGAGTTTTAGTTTTTCATTTTTATGAATGGTTAATAATATTCAAATAAGAATCAAGCTAGTTTTTGAATACCTGAACACAATATTAATAATTTTTTTGTATGTCTTAGTGGATCAAGTTTAATTTGGTCTTGAGGGTGGTATCTCATATATATTTTATATATTGAGGTGTTGAGCCTTTTTTTAGAGAATTAATAGGGATAAATTATCCAAATGGTTTTATAATAGGATAAAATTTATTGAATCACAACCAATATGGGTTGGTGTAGAAATTTATAATTGTGCACCCCAAAGCAGTCCCCTAATATGACTACATTTCATGATTAGGAAAACATTCATTCTGACTTTAAAACTCACTATTCATGTGTTTTGGGTTTCATATGATACTGAAACTCCTAGATATGGGTTGCGTACTTCTAGAGTTTCAGAATTGGTGTCCTTGAACAAAATGGGTTGTACTTTAGATTACCTAATATATTTAAATAAGTTAATATTAAATATATCTTATGAAATATTGATTGCTTTTATTTATGACTTTAATGTGATAATATTCTTGGGTATCTTTCACCTACAAATTGGTAATATAAGTTCCCCTATATTATGTGAACTTTTCAATTTTATTATGATATATAAGAAATATAAATCCTACAGTCAAGATTATGAACTATTAATGGGAACATAGTTTGACGATTGTCAGGTAGGATTGTTTCTAAGAGGATTAGGATTCATCTCACAGAGTTCACATTTGGTAATATCTAGTATAGAATACTATGAGAACATACCCACCAATAGTAATTTTATATTTTTTATGTAACAGTATATTATTTTCAATGAGAATTTGTAATGGTATTTGTATGATGCTTCTTGCCAGGGATTATCACCATCTTTCTATCCAAGAGTGATGTACTGATTATTTCTCAGTATTTACGATTTCCAATGGTGGGTGTCCTCCTTTATTATAATCGGCTTTGATGTCTCCATAGTTGAAATGAGATGATGAGATGTCGGTTCCTTCTACCAAAAATTCTTCCCTGGATATCTTCACATATTCTAGTTCATAGATTTAATTCTTATTCATGAAGCTAATTCTCTATGCCATATAATTGTATACACTGATTAATTACACTTCCTCTGTCTTAATAGGATAATAAACTTATGTTATAATAGATATTAATGATAAAAATATCTATGCATTTTTGGATGTTAGGTGTGTTTGAAATCTATAAATTATTAAACTTTTGATGTCGGAGGCATATTAGGCTTTGAAACCAAAGTCATCCCATATCATCCATTAGGTAGTTAATGCTAGGGGCATAAGTATTCTAAGGATTTTTACCTGAGTAATTCTAGTGTCTATTATATGTCATAGATAGTATAGAATAATTCAGAAGTTTAATTTATTTTGGAGAAAAGTTGGTCAAAGGTTTAATGTCTTGTGGGGAAAGGTTGGTTACATGTTCAATGTGTTTTGGGGAAAGGTAGGTGGCTATGTGTGGCCCCATAGGGGAAGTTTCACACTTCAGATTTAGTGTTAATTTTGGGGGTGTTGAGAATGATCATTACAGTGGTGTCGTACATATCATGTTTAGAAGATAGTGATCAAAACCCACAAAGTTTAATATTGAGTTTAAGTTTTTGTGACAGGTCTAATCAATGTAGTTTAACTTCTTTCAGTGTGGGTGCTCAGGTTGTGGAAGGAGTGTTAGTGAGAGATAGCATGAGGATTACACAAATGAGATACCTTGGGGTTATAGATTTTGGGTAACATCCCACAGAAGGGGTGGGGGGGGGACTGGAATCCCATTAAGATTATACATGGGTAATCCCATGCTTATCATATGGGGTAAGGATACAGTTTCACACCATGATTGAGGAAACTGGTGTGCAATTAAACATCATATGAAAAATAATTTTTTCAATTAATATTTACATCACATATCCTGGATGTTTTGGTGTCTATAGCTAGGGAGACCATTTCAATGTGTGATAAGAAGGTCCAGCAAATGTCATATCTTCTATGAAATGTTTAAAGTTTCCCTCGATGATGCCACATTTAGAGATTATGTTCCTACTGCTCAGGATCCTTTGGGTGGGTCAAGGTGTAAAATATTATAAGAAGGAGTAGAAATCAGGGGTCATTATTTTAGGGTTTCTATACATAGGGGAAAGAGGAATTAGGGTACTAATGCTTATGAGAAAAATGTAAGTTAATGGTATAAACAATTCCTAATGAAAATGGAGCAAAAACAAGGGTAGATAAAACCCGTTTCTTGATCATTTGTGGTTTAAGTGACCCGATTTTTGATGTCTACAAGGGCCCTAAAAAATCTACTTTTATAATAGTGTTTTGGAAGAATGGAGGTGCTATAGGGAAGCTTGGTGGATTTTTTTCATGAAGGTTAGTGCTTCATGAATGTTTAGGGATTCATAATGAAAATGGGTCTTTTGAATGAGTAAGTTTTAAGAAACATGGTGAACCTGGCTTAGAGTGAAGTCATGGTTCCCATGGATTTTTTTTCACAAAGGATAATTATCTCACAAAACCCAAAGATATGGAAAGGTATTTCTTATTATGAATATTCCATGGATCTTTATAAAACTCATCTCTACAATGGGATGAGATTCTTAAGAACCACTAAGTGGTCGTCTCACTAATAATGGCTACCTTTTCAAATCCATCTCCTCTCTTGCTCATAAAGGTTTTGAGTTTCTATAATTTAGATATTTTCTCAGAATTTTAAAGGCCAGATCCACTTAAAATATGGGTGTGTGGATTTATTTATTGGACAAGTGGGGGACATGTCATATATTTCACAAAAGATAGTGGCTTTTATAGAATATTATGAGTTTCATTAAGGAAGAGGTGTTCTAGGAATAAACCTATGTTTCATGGAGGTTACTACCTCTATCTTTTCATGGATGGGTGATTTATATGAATCGAAGTTATGATGAGTGGAGGTTACAACCTCAAGATCCAAGAGATAATTGTGTTCCATGAACTACAATCATTGTCAAAGGTTTTTTCCTCCATGATCTCATTCCATTGAGTGGAATTTTTAGACATTTTGACCAAGATTTCCTTTGAACCAACTATTCCATCCTTACCTATATAGTGACACTTGTATTTCAAATTTAACGCGATCCTTAGACATTAAATTTAATATTAATAGATAATGTGACTCATGTACTTCAATGTATTGATGAAACCCATGACACACTATGATCATGCTAAGTGAGATATTTTGGGTACATGATGATCATAATGTTATTAGTGAATATTACGATAAAGGAATTTTCCCTTCTATTTATGGAATCCAAAATACTGACACTATGATAGGTATATAAATTTCAAAATTAATTCCACAGATATTGTGATGTAAATATATTCATTCAAAATAAGAATATAAATATAAATCAAGAATTATGGTTGATGAAACAAGTATGAAACCTAATTAATGGTATAACAAGAGAATGAGATTATATTACCTAGTTCCTATTCATATGTGGTTGTTGATATTGTGCCATTATTATTTTCCTATTATTATTTTTAAACCACTTCTTGAAATTATTCATTAACACTATGAAATCCCATCAAATTACTATAAAGAATAATACAATTGGGTCTTGAATTATGTTTTTCCTATAATCTCAATTAAATTCTATTTGAATTTAACAATTGGAAGAAATATTATTATCATGTCAGAGGAAAATTTTTTATAGGATTTTTTGGTTTGATAAATTAAATAAATATTCATTTGTAGGGTAATTGTTCAATTATAAAGATATATAATATTTCTTTATTTCTTTATTTAATTGATAAATATTTTTTTAAAAAATTTATTCGATATTTCATAAATATCAAGGAGGAAGAGAAGACCAAGATGAGTTTTGGAGATATATGTTAATTTTAAAGTTGGTAGAATAATATTTATCAAATTACAGTAAGCGCAAACAATGATAAAATTATAATAAAACAATTATTACATGAAATATGGTCACTTAATGTTCTATATTATAAAGGTCTTATGTGAAATTATATAATATTTTACCCAAAAACATAACTTTATAAATATAAAACTATTTATATTGGGACATAATTTATCAAATTAGTGGAACATTGTGAAAAATTAAATCTAGATCTCTCTTGCAAGACCAAAGAATTCTATTTAGTTTCCACTCCCATGACCAAGATATTATCTTCCCACCTCAACCTTATAAAAAACTAGAGTGAAATAATAATTATTAATGTCCATTAGAATTAACATAACAATCAAGGAAAACACCATAAGATGATCGATCCACTAATTTGGCACTCAGTAACCCATAAGAATTTTTTTGGAGATCAAAGGAGCAAATATAGATCACCATTAGATTGATTATATAGTTGGATCCTACAAATTTAATGATAATATAAAATAAGGGTTTTATATTATTAGCATATTATTCAAATAAAGATATTATTATTGCAACCCAGACTCCAGTAGTCCAGATATGGTGTCTATATTTTTAAATTTGTGAAAGATACAAGGAATCAGACCTTAATGATCCAATAGTTTAGTAGTTTTGGTAAAATAGATACATTGTTGGAATTCACATTAAATTTTTAGACATAAAATAAATAAATAATCTTATTTGGGAATTTCATTATTCCCCTAAGTGTATACCTACACATGAGTCCCAAACACTTCGTCATATCATGGGGAAAACAAAACATAAGAAATGAGTGAGCTTAGATACTAATTAAGGGATAAAATATAACATATTTGTTGTATCCTACATGTTTTAATGCCCAAAAATCCTTATTCTTATTTTTTTTGATGGATTTTACTATTTTAAGATAACATTTTATAATATAAGGAAATTTGATGAAACTTTTTATAAGTGTGGAAAAGAGTTAACACCATACTTGACTTACCGCTAGAAAAGAGTTACCAACAGACTTTATTGACTTCTACAAAAGATTCACCACCTGATATAACCTATAACTAGAGAAGTGTCACCACCAAACATTACCTACTGCCAGAAAAGAGTTACTACAGTAATTTAACTGCCTCTCAAAAAGAGTGCCAACCTACATTGCATACTGCCAGAAAGGAGTCACCACTAGACTTTACCAACCACCGAAAAAGAGTCACCGCCAGACATTACCTATTGTTATATGAGTCACCACTGAAAATGATTCACCAATAGATGACCTACCTCCATCCTGAGTCACCACTTAGACTAAATCATCACCGGGCATGATTCATCATCAGTATATTACACCATCTCTATTCTGAGACATTTGAATTAAATTAACTCAACAATTATATCAATGAAATTAATTAAAATATTTACTTGATAATTATATTATTAAATATTTTAGGGAAACATAAAATCCTATGTTAGAGCTCAATATGGGGATATAGAGTATCATAAGGATTTTTCATCAAGTGGACACTACATCATGCAATGATTTATATCAAAAAGAAGCCCCCTCATGCATGAGTATAGGTAGAGAGTGTAAAAATGATAAAGTGTGATACTTACTAAACATAATAAGGATCATTCCATGAGAAATTAAATGTTTTATAGTTATCAAAATTTTGACTATGAAAGAGTGGATTACACTAAACATCTAGATCCATTCGTACAGTAAGAATAAAGAGATATTTAAATAATTTGTTTACTACTACTTTCAGAGCTTTATAACAATTAGTTTTATGATATTATGTTTTATATATCTATTACTTAATCTTTCTATTTTTTGGTTTTGATTTTGAGTAGTGTTTTATCTTTTTTTATCAAAACATTCTATCTTCTGTGCTAGAACTATATAACACTGGATATTTTATTCACTATTTTTTCATCGATATATCCCCGATTAATTTTGAAGAGGTCCCTTTGGGGTCTATCTAGTGTTTCTTTTGAGTTTTATTATGGAAGACGTCTCTGTGGGGCCTATAAATCATATACAATATGGTGTTTATACCTAATCCATGTTTTTAATGAGATTATATTTATATAATATTCTTGGTAGTTTTTGATTTCAAATTAGATGGGATTAAATCTTGGATTAAGACTAAACACCTTGTTTTATTACATTGTGTGATTTTGTTATATTTCATTATTTAAAAATATTAAAACTATAAAAAACCTATACTTTGATAGTTAATATTAACTAGTGCTTATATAAACATTTGATTTATTAAATTAGTCTCTAATGTTAAAACAATTTTTATATTGTTTTAATTGAACAATAATCAAGCTTTGAGGAATATCTTAAAAGATCATAGCAATATTAAACTAATATTTTGATCAACTTGGAATATTTATTTTAGTTTTGGGGATTTTAATTTAATTATTTTAACAATTTTTTTTATTGGGAAATGAATTTACGCCCTCTTGTGTTACACACTCTGACCGACATTTGGTATTAGAGGTTTTCAAAATCATTTCAAATGTTATTTTAGTTGGGTTTAAAAGATACAAAATTTATGTTGGATATAAATTTAGTTATTTAATAGATAATAAAAAATAAGGAATTTTTTACCAATATACCTCCATTATTTAATGGAACTATCTATTATCAATATAAAATCAAGATTAAAATAAACATTTAAAGAATGTGTTTTTAAATATGGACTACTATTAAAGATAAATATAAACTACCTAAGACTTCTATAAGTAAATGGGACGATGATAATACAACTTCTTATAACAATAACTATAAATCCACATAATAACTATATTTTTTTAGGTGATGAAGAGTCTAATAGAATATGTTCTTATAAAAATACATCTGAAATTTGGGATACTTTTTCTATATCTCATAAAGAAACAAATAATTTTATGAAAACAAGATTAAATACATATATAATGAAACATGATACATTTATGATGAAACCTGATGAGATAATTTTTGACATGTATCTCTGGTTCAATTATATAGTTAATAAATTTCATTCCTTGGGTAATCTAGTTTCTTACAAGGATCAAGTCATGCGACCATTGAGAGGTCTTCTACAAATATAGAGAGGAACCTCAGTCTCAATTAGAGAATCTTGTGATACTAGTAAACTACAAGTTAAGTAGAATATTTGAAATTTAATTATTTCTGAAGAAGAAAATAATGTTAATATATAAGAGGAATATGAACCTAAAAGGAAGTTTGTAGTATTCAAGTCTACTTCTTCAAAACATAAAGATAAAGTTAAAGCTAAAAGTTCTAATGATGAAGAATCACCAACTTAAGCTGATGAAGAGATAAAGCATCTAGAAAAAAGGTTTAAAAGTATTTATAATAATAAATTTTTTAGGAAAACAAGATATAAAAGGAAATATAAAAATAGATAAAATTGAATGAAATATTAGAAGAGAGATGAAACATCAAATGAGATAGTGTGTTATGAATGTAAGAGGAAATGACATGTCAATGATGACTTTATGAAGATAAAATATAAAAATAAATATGATGATATTCTTATGAAATACAATAAAGTAATGAAATAAACCTGGAGTTCTATAGAATATAGCTTCATTGACTTAGAGTCAACTCATGAGGGAAACATGACAAAGAAAACATGTGTTTCACGAAAAACACATCTAAGCTGTTAACTATATTTCTTTCTTATATTGAAAATATTCCTAATAATCAGGGATTAGAAAATGATTATGAAAATATGTAAAATGAGAATATTTTTGAATATTATAACTTGATAGATGATAATTTCAATGAGTTTATATATATGTATAAAATTATAATGAAACACCCCACTTTAAATGTTAATATTAAATGTGAACTTTCTATAAAAAGGGTGAAAAGTGATCAAATGATGAAGGAAAACACTAAAATGAAATTTTATAATGAGCAACTGAAAATGGATTTTGAAAGATTTAAAAATGGGAGAAATACTCTCACTCAAATACTGGTAAAAAATAGCACCTAAGTATGCTGCTAGCATTGGTTATCAACCTGGAAAAAAGGATAATCTTCAAGTCCAGTTTTATTCCTAATTCAGTTTTGCAAATAATGATTCTAGTTTTTACACAAGTGGACCTAAATTTTTTGTTTCGAAAAATTGAAAATCTTATTATAAGAAACCCATTATGAAAATATGGGTTTCTAAAGCCTTAATTACAGACATTTCTATACCCAAGAATATTTCATACCAAAATCAATTTTAGTGTAAAGCTTATTTTATTGGGAGCCTTCTCAAAGATCTCTAGTAAAACTCTATGGTACCTGGACAGTTCTTATTCTAGACACATTATTGGATATTACCCAAGAATTAAAAATTTGATAAAGGTGGATGGTGGATATGTCACAGTTGGTGACAATTATAAAGGAAAAATAATTTTCCTTGGCCAAGTTTGGTTTTATAAATCAGTTAAATTTCAAAAGTATTATTTTTGTATGGTTTAAAATACAATCCTATTAGCATATCATAGTAATGTAATGATTTTTTTCCAATGAAATTTGAAAATAATTCTTGTAATGTTTTTTATTCTCAAAATTATTTAGTATTTATAGCTTTAATAAATGAAAATATTTTTGATATTAATTTATACTTTTTTCTCTAAAAATCTTCCTTTTCACAAGGAATCTTTGTTTTGGAATAGAAGACTAAGACATTGAAATATTTACTGAGTTTGAAAAAAACCATGAAAGAAATTTTCAATGATATACCTAAACATTAATTCTCAAATTTTACATTCTGTAACCGATGTTAAAAAAAAGAAACATCACAAAATATATCTCAAATCAAAGAAATAAGTTTCAACTTCTTAACCCCTTGAGTTAGTTCACATGAACTTTTTAGACCATATACAGTTTTTATTTTGAATGGAAAGAACTATGGTTATGCCCTTATAGATGAAATTTATATTTATACATGGGTATTATTTTTATATCACAAAAGAGAAGCCAAATATTAATTTACCAAGTATTCTAGATCTATAAAAAATATTAGTTGAATTTGGTTTAATAACATATGAAGTATCTTCTCTATGAGTTTAAAAATCAAGACATTAAATCCTTTTTCTATAAAAATGGATATAGTCACTATTTTTTAACTCCTATGACCCCTAAAAGAATGGTGTTGTAGGAAGAAGTAATAGAATACTTCAAGAATCTTCTAGTAAAATGCTTCTTGAATATGAAGATACTGTTTACTTTTGGGAAGAGGCTATGAATAAACCTCTTATATTATTAATAGAGTCCAAATCCTACCTATCTTAAAGAAAACTCCTTATGAACTATTTAATAGTAGTAATACTAAGGTTAATTACTTTATATTTTTTGTTGACAATGTATTTATTATTAACACATAGGATAATATTGAAAATCTTTCTTCCAAAAGTGATGAAGGAATATCCTTAGTTACTTAACTACTAGTAAATATTATAGAGTGTTTAATAAAGGAACTAAGATTGTGGAATAAATTTTTCATTTAATGTTTGATGATTAAGATACACAATATCCTAAAACTCATTTATAAAATATTTATGCTGATTTATCTAATCAGGACAAAAATACCAAACCCTCAAACACTTATGTGAAATAAACAAAAAAATCATTCAGTTCGACAGAACCTTCTAAAACCAAATATGAACATATAGGTGGCCATGAGATTAAAATCCCTTATTTTCGAAGATATTTTATGACTCCTAGATTCCATCCTCAAGAATATTTAGTTAAAGACATAGACATTGGTACAGTAAAATTTTTTTCTCATAGAAACAATGTTGAACATCAAGAATTTCTATACCAACAAGAACCTAAGAACATCACTGATGCTATTAATGATGAATTATAGGTGATGGAAATGCAAGAAGAACTTAATAAGTTTGAAATAAAAGATATTTTTTAAATTTTAGTTATACCTAATTATACCTTTAATTTTGGAAGTAAATGGTTATTCAAAAACAAAGTTCATGTATATGGTACTATAGTAATAAATAAGGCAAGAATGGCTGAACACGAGTATAGTCAGGAAGATGGTATAAACTATGAGGAAACATGTGCACCAGAATCCATAAATTAAGGGATAAGAATACTAATTTCCTATAAAACACATTTTTATTTCGAATTATATCAAATAGATGCCAAAATTTATTTTTTAAATGGTTATATATTGGAAGATGTTTTTGTTGAAAAACCAACTAGTTTTTAAAATCCATATATTCGAAGTCATGTTTTAAATTTAAAAAATATTACATGTTTTAAAATTGGATCCTAGAGCTTTTTATGATATGCTCACATATTTCTTAATTTCTAATGGTTTTTCAAAATGTATTATTGATCCTACTCTTTTTATAAAAATAAATTTCAGAAGTTAATATATTTTTTCAAATATTTTTTGATGATATTATCTTTTGATATTATAAAAATTCTTTGTGCCCTAATTTTTAAAAAATGATGAAAAATGAATTTGAAATAAATTTAATTGGTGAAATGAAATTCATTATCAGTTTTCATATTTTTTTAAAATAAATAAGGAATTATTTTAAATCAATGCAATTACAACAAATATATTCTCAAATGATTTTGTTTAGATGACACTAAAAGTAGTGACACAATTATGGGTACTACTTGTAAGTTGGATATTGATGAAGCTAGGAAGGAACTGGATCAATTTAGTTATAGAGGTATGATTGTGATTCACATCTACTTAATTTTATCATGACTAGTATTATGATTAGTGTGTGTTTTAGTGTTTATTTTAAAGAAAACCCTAAATATTCACATTTAATTTCATTTTAAAATAATTTTCAAATATATAATAAATATAACCAATTTAGGATTGTGTTACCCTAGAGGATTATAATTTTAATTATTGAGTTATTGATAGACTTATTTTGGTGGTTTAATGTTAGATAGAAAAACACCTCAAGAACATGTCAACTTTTGGGAAATTCTATAGTATATTGACGTAGTAATAAGAAAAATTATCTTGTGCCATCTACTGATAAAGCTGAATACTTAACTTCAAGTAGTTACTATGCATAATGTTTTTTTAATGAAACACACTATACAAGATTATGGATATCAATTTATAAATTTCCAAATAAATTGTGAAAACACAAGTGTAATAAATATTTCAAATAATCCTATGTATCACTCTAGAAAAAGGCATATTGATGTAAGAAATCACCTTTTAAGAGATAATTTTCAAAAGGTTGATATAACTCTTGAATTAATAGGAACTGAATATTAACATTATGATATTTCTAGTAATACATTAGATTATGATAGATTAAACTACATCAACCACGAATTTGGAATGATAAATTTTGATTAGAATTTAATTTTGGGAAGACACCAATTGAAATTACCCAACGTTAAAAATTACCTACCTTGGAAATTACACACCATTAAAAATTACCCACTGTTGTAAATTACCCATCATTGGTAATTACCTACCATTTTAAATTACCCACCAATTAAATTTCCTACCATAAAAATTAAGACACCATTGATAATTTTATTTTCTACTTTATTATTTTATTTGTTTTTAAATGTAAATATTTTAATTCGATTTCGATTTTCAAATCCATATATCATGACCCGTCCCCTGGGGACCATGTCATGACTACCCCAAGCCCACCTTCCATAGGCCTGGGGTTGGTGACTAGCATTGAAAATGTATATCCCTATAATAGGAAGGCATTTCCTTTAAACCTAAACAAACATAAAAACCAAGAACACGACAAAAAGCAACCACGAAGTAAACTACTGTAGTAAAAAAGTGCACTGAATGTAAAGGGGTCGGAATACAAGCCCAATTGAAAATAAAAAGTACAACTGGAAAGAGAAAAAAAATCCTACATCATCCACCGAGGATCCTACCAGAAGGGTAGGTACAAATCATCTCTACATCACTCCACGTCATCCTGTCCCCTTGGTGTACCGCCTAGTCCTGGCTCCCACAAGTCTCAGCCCAATTGCTCATTATCTACACAAGGCACAACAAGGTGCAGGAAAATCCCATGCAGGGGTGAGTATAATAATAATCAGTCAGGACCCTGAGACACTCGAAGGTCTCACAGTGTTTCACAAAAGAAAAACCACAAGGCAAGACCTCAATCAAAAAGAACGAAAAAATAGTCAGCTCACACTAGATATACAAATTACTCATTAGAAATAAATATGATTAGTCTTAAGCTATTACAGTTTATCCCATTAGGAGGTTCCACAACTAATCCATGAAGAAGTTTTTCCATTTTCAATCCACATAGGGTTGTCTTTCTCTGATCCACGATGGGATATGCTAAGGCGAGTCCCCACCGGGTCACACACTACTAATGCACAGAGGGTCGCTACTATGCCGATACACACAGGGTCACTATGATGCTGATCCACAAAGGGTCACTATGATGTTGATCCACATAGGGTCGTTAATATGGTGATCCCTAGAGGGTCGCTACAACACTGAACCACACAGGGTCTCATTGATGATGATCCACACTGGGTCGCTACGATGCTGATCCACACAGGGTCTCTCGTTAATTGACATCCAACCATAGGATTACCACTCATATCACTCTTGATTTTGGGAGAACTTCTTCTTCAACCATCAGTTACATTTCAACTACAAAAAAATCCCACAAAAAACATACCCATGGGACCACCCTATCAAAGGTGCCCGACGTGATAGTCAGCACATCGATCGGACGCTTGGTCTATGAGATATGGGCACTTTTGTAAAAAGGGTTTGGTTGGATTCAAGTTTGATCCAACCCAAGTCACATGTCAAAATCCATCAAAACTAACATAGAGTACCTTCAAAGGGCCTCATTGTCACAAGTGTACTATGCCATAGCCGGCGTGTCGTTCAGATTCCCAGTCTATTATTTACACCCCTTACGTGAAATGGGGGTGTTCACACCTCGGTCCGGTCTGGCTCGTTCGGGCCCAGTGAAATATGCCAAATGGACCGCTTCCCAAAAGGGATCCCAACTCCACTTATGGCATGTTAAACAGGCACCTGGTTCTTCAGTTATGGGTGTTTCTTTATTCGGGGACCAGTTGGGTCTGGGCCTGGTCCCACTCCGTCGGACCCACTCGACACAACGGTTCCCTAGGTCTACCTGACCTTGCCCGGGTCCAGCCCGTTAAGGGTTAGGATTTTTAACTAGGTTCAGATCAACGAGGTCGGCCCATTTCAGTTCGTGGGCCCGGGCCGCGGTTGGCACAACCCACCGAGTGGGGTTCGGCCCACCCGCGCTGGCCCGCCGGGCCGTGCGTTCTGTCCGATGGGTAGGTCTGACCCACTTGGCTGGCCCGTGTTTGGCTCGGTCAGTCCGAAGGAGAACCATTGTGTCCCTCTGGCCCCGCGGTTGTGTGGTGATTTATCTAGCCGATGGGGAGGTGCCTCACCGCATGAATGGTCTTCCATTTGGCTGACCAAGTTTCACTAACATGGCATGGTACAGGGCCGTTCCGTTGCTTCCTGCCATGGCTGCTCTGTGCCATCCCCCTTCTTCTACGGCCCGCTGGCGGCTTCACACCTGTGGCGGCGCCTACGGGGGCTGCCCATGTCCCCTGTGGCTGGCTTAGGCCGGCCGCCTTCGGCCACCATGGCCCGCCATCTCGGTCACCTTCCACTACCTGTGGTTGGTTGTCACGGGTCTCCTCCGGCCACCGCTGGCCGCTGCCGACATGGCACGTCGACGGATTCTTCCATGGGTCACCGGACGTTCTGTGGTGTCCATTCTTGGTGTTTTCTACACTTACGACTCTCTCGCGCTGCCTCCATCATGGCATGGCCCACAATTTTGTTTTCCCATCAATCTGAGGAAACCATACCCAAATAATGGAGCAGGAGCAAAGAGGCGGAGGGTCTGAGTCTTATTCGTTTGGAACGTACCCTCCGTGTTAATGTGATAGAAAGTGGGTGCAAGGTAAAACATCATAGATAACTTTTAAACAATCCCCTACCTCTAAGAGACATTTGCTAACGATGATCGACGAAACCCCTTCATCGTTGTTGGTGGTTGGTGATTCAGTGGTGATCATCACCACTCGTTGAAACCGGTCTTGTCCTCCAAGTGGTTGGTGTTGCGGTACTTTTCCAGAGCTTCGTCACATGGTGAAGCCGTGCCCACACTCCACCCTGAGCTCCATATAAATAGGAGAGGGGAAGGGTGAGTAACACACATATAATTAATGAGGTTCATTTAATTAATGAACCTTCCCAATTCGAATGGCGCCGTTACAAAAATTAAGGGGTGTCAAGCCATATAATTGCTTGACATGTCGTTGGTCCTATCATCGCCACTCGTCTATTGGAGGAAAAGAAAAAAAAAGAGAAATAAAATAATATTGTTATTTTATTATTCTTTTAAATGTCCAAAAACTATCTTTTTCTCCCAACCTACTGCAGTTCAAGTGATGCCTCCCTTTAAAGAATCTCGGTGCTGCAGATTCAACAGTGCCCTTAGATTTTTAATCTGAGTACCAATTCAAAAGTTAGAAAACGATCCTCGCATGTTTACTGAACGTACCTAAAAAAAGTTCTGAAATTAATTTCAGATAGACCGTGCCTCGGAATCACATGCCATCAATTTTTGTTGACTCGTAAAAATTATATATAATTAAAATAATTACTTGGAAAATCAGGTTCTTTACATTCTCCCCACCTTTGGACTTTTCTTCCCCTAAATCTACACCAAAACTAGGGGAAAAAATGGGGGTACTTAGTATGCATATGAGCCTACCACTCCCATGTACTCTTCTAGAGATTCCCGCACTGCCAAAGAATTTGCACAAGAGGAATTGACCACCCATGAAGAACCCACTACTGTCAATCATCTAACTCCACTGGGAACTCCGCAAACATCACTCCATCATCAATGTCCAAATTTCCCCTATATGGATAATGTGTGATGGATCATGCACATAGCTCCACAGCTACGACACATGGAATATATCATGCACCAGATGCATTTGTGGGAGAAGAGCTAGGTGATACACCACCTCATCAACTCAGCTGAGAACCTGAAAGGGTTTGATGAACCTTGGATATAGCTTTCCACCCCGACCAAATCTCTGCAAACCTCATCGAGGTGAGACCCATAAGAAGACATGGTCTTCCTCCTCAAACTCCAAAGGTCTCCATATTCTATCAGAATAAGACTTATGTATGCTCTGTGTAGTCTTCATCCACTATTGGATGATCTTCACCTTCTCAGTGGTAGCCCATACAAACTCTGGACCCATAAGTGCCGACTCCCCCAGGTCTATCCAACATAGAGGTGATCTGCATGGTCGACCGTACAAGCCCTCAAACGATGCCATACAAATGGTGGAGTGATAACTATTGTTGTACAGTAACTCCTCCAAGGTCAAGTGATCCTCCCAACTGTGACCAAAATCTAGGACCCAAGCACAAACCAAGTCCTCTAGTGTCTTAATGGTCTCAACCTTCTGACCATCCATCTTGGATGAAAGGTGGTGCTAAAACCTAGCTGATCCCCGAATGCCTCATGTAATCCTTTCCATAATAGGGATGTAAGACATGCATCCTAGTTAGATACAATCGTCAATGGAACCCCATGAAGCTATACAGTCTCCTATACGTAGAGGCGCCGCAAGCACTGTACTGATCCCTACTCTCGGTCGGGTAGGAAGTGGGCCGACTTGGTGAGTGGGTCAACGATCACCCAGATGGAATCATGGCCCCTGGGTGTATGTAGTATCCATATCACGATGTCCATGTAAATACCATCCCACTTCCACTGTGGTACCTATAAGGACTTTTCTAAGCCTGCTAGAACTTGATGCTCGAACTTCACTTGCAGAAAAGTGAGGCATCTTAAAACAAACTCTTCCACTACTTTCTTCATCCCTAGACACCAGTGCTAACCCCAGAGTTCCTATTATATCTTTTCCACACCAGGATGTAATGCCATAGAGGACATATGGAAATCCCTCACACCTCCTCCCATAGAACCATCAGTACCATTGTGCATCCTCTAAAGTGTATGGCATGCACCCCACCTTCAGAAAATCCATCAGGTACCAGTTCTGAGGATATATGAGCATGATGAGCCTTGTTGTCAATTTCCCCAAGCTCTGCCCCCCGAAGTCGCTGAAGAAGTGGGGGAGTGACAGTCATAAACTGGAGGTAAGCTCCTCCATCTCTATCCACAAAGGATATCTACAATTCAACTAACTGCTCTGTCGCCTCACTCATGAACTGTAGACCGGACCTCCTACTGAGTGTGTCTTCTACTACGTTCTCCTTCCTAGGAGTGTAGACTATCACAAAATCATAGTACTATAGGAACTCTAGAAAATGTCTCTATCTCAGGTTCATGTCCTTCTATGAGAATATATACCTGAGACTCTTGTGATCAAAGTAGATAATAAACCATTCACCCATCTAGTAGTGTCACCACATATTCAAGTAGGAGGCCACTACTACTAACTCCAGGTCATGGGTCATGTAGTTCTTCTCATGCTATCATATATTTCATGAAACATAAGTGATTACTGCTCGCTCCTGCACCAAGAAACATCCATGTCTGGTCCCTGACGCGTCAAAGTAGACTATATACCCAAGGCCATCTTCTGGTAGTCCCAAGATGGGGGCACTCGTCAGTCACTACCTCAGCTCCTGAAAACTCTGATGGAATCTCTCCATCCACATGAAGGGATTTCCCTTGTTCTTCAACTCTGACAAGGGTTCCACAACTCTGGAAAAGTCAGGTATGAATATCTGGTAGTACCCTGCCAACCCCTGGAAACACTGCACCTTGGTCACACTCCTGGGTGGCTCCCAAGATAGCAGAACCTCATTCTTTTCCAGATCCACTGCAACTCCAACCTCTAAGATAACATGTCCCAGAAAGTGGACGTCCCATATCCTGAACTGGAACTTCGAGAGAATACCATAAATCTGGTTCTCTAGGAGTGTATCCAGAACTATCTGCAGATGATAGGAATGCTCCTCCTATGACACCAATTATATCATGATTTCATCTATAAAGACCACCACAAAGCGATCAAGGTATGGCTAGAAGATCCTATTCATGAGTCCCATGAACACTGAAGGGGCATTGGCACTCCGAATGGCATAACCAAGAAATCACAGTGGCCATATTGACATCTGAAGGCTGCCTTCTGCATATCGTCATCTCGTACCCTGAGCTGATGATAGCCTAATCTGAGGTCTATCTTCGAAAACCAACAAACTCCCTTTAGCTGATCGAAAAGATCATCAATCTTTGTAAGTGGATAGTTGTTCATCATGGTCACCATGTTCAGTAGCTGATAATCTATATAGAGCCACAAACTCCCATCTACCTTATTCGAAAACAATAGTATGGCTTCCCATAGTGAAACATTGGGACTTATGAACCGATTCCTCTAAAAGTCCTCTATTTGTCCCTGTAACTCACAAAGATCCACACGAGCCATCCGATATGCTGGTGTAGATATCGGTGTCATATCAGGGTAAAGGTTGATGTAGAAGTCTACCACTCTATGAAGAGGTAGTCCCATAACATCATCAGGAAAGACATCGAAATACTGGTCCACCACTAAAGGATAGCTCAGACTCTCAACATCAACTGTTTCGAGGGTATGGTTGGCTAACTGAAGTGCGATCGGCTCCACCCTCATCTGGGTAAGTCCATCCAGTGATGCAATGGTTCCCTTCTCATTGGTGAAGGAAAACCTATTCCCATCCTCACAGACACACTGCACTTTGCACCCAATTCAATCAATTTGAGCATGGAATATGGATAACCAGTCCATACCCAAGATGATGTCGTAAGGCCTTGATGATGCTACTAGAATACCCCATCTGAAGTTCTCACCTCTTAAGATAAGATCACACTGCCAGAACCAGTGTGTAATTGTCAGATATTCTTTTTTAGGAGTCTCTAATTGCAATGATCAAGCCAACGACTCCACCAGAATCTCCATGCTCTGAACGAGAACCATGAAAATGAAAGAGTGACTGGCACCCATGTCTATAAGTATTGAAACTAAGGTGGAGTAGACAGATATTGTACCTTGAACCATCTTTGGAGCACCGTGGTCATAGGCCTCCACTTATTAGAGCTATGCTCGTCCCTGTCCACCCACTCGTTGTGGTCGAGGTGGACCAACTAGAGGAGGTGGCGGTAGAACCTTGAATCTCCACCCACCACCTGCTACACAGCAAGCTCCTATGCCATATCCGTCACCATTTGAACCTACTCGCTCGAATCTATGCCTCGACCTTGGTGGTTCCTCGAACATCTTCTGGTCATCAGTGCCACTGGTTGGGAAGTGGCGATCCATGTGACCCTTCCTGCCGCACGTGAAGAACAGTATGATCCGCTACCTCCCTGCCCAACCTCGCGATCCTCGCACATCTGACCCTACATCCTAGCGTTGTCCACCAGAAGGTCTGGTCCTCTTGGAACTCTGTGTCATCTTCCTACCACCAACTGTAGATGACTCTACTATGGGTTTCCTGGTGGTGGGTCTCACTGTCGATATTTTCTTTTCAAGGAACATCTCCACTAAGAGTGCTCTCTATTGCACTCCAGCATGCGTCGAGATAATGAGAGACACCATTGAAGCTCTAATATCCCATAGGAGTCCCTGATAAAGGTTCGTCCCCTGAATAAAGGGTCCGACACCATGTCACTAGAGTATCCCAAGATGTTGGTGAACCTTACAGAGTACTAGTCCACGGTTAGGCCACCATGCTATAAGTGTAGCAGCTTTTGTATACGCACAGAGTGTAGATTCACTGAAACAAACTCTTCCCTAAAAAGTCCCTCGAAATTTTCCTAAGTGAGGGTCACCTCGTCGTGTATATGGAGCGTCAGGCTCCATTATCTCCCTACTGCTCTTTGGAATGGACTGACAACTAGGATCACCATCTGGTCGGCTGGTGTCCCAACTAGGTGAAAAACTATGGCCACAACCTCCATCCAAACCTTAGCCACCTATAGATCCGTCTCACCTTGGAACCTCAGAGGCCTCTACTGATGAAACATGTGCAACACACTCAGTCAGCGTGGACCATCTGCTGGTGGGGATGGTGGAAATCGATTCCCAAAGGATAGTGGGGCTGTTGGTACACCACCTGATGGTACTATTGCTATAAGAGGGCCTTGTACCAAAGCCTCATCGCTCGGTGGGCCGTCATCATGTACTCTCTTAGGAATACTGGCTGGCTGTATTTGTGGTGAAATCCAAAATATAAATAGGTGCTCCATGGTCAATAAGTTATACTTTGTGAGCTGACTCAAAGAGATGAAAAATAAAACAGTTACAAAACACACACAATCAGTGTTTTTGTGCACCAAGTTGAAAATAAGAATTCGAGGTCCTGGTGTGTGGATACGTCGGTCCCCACACCAACAATCCACTCCCCAAACTGAAAAACACACTCAAAACACTTAACACTATTACTCTAATAAAAGGTAAGAGTTCTAGTTCTTCAGTAGAACCGAATCCTCTGATAGCACTTTTTCATGACCCATCCCCCAGGGCCCGTTCCATGACTTCCAGAAGTCCGACTTCCATAGGCCATGGGTTGATGACTAGAACCAAAAATAAATATCCATATAATGGGAAGTCATTAAAATTAATACTGTACAAACACACAAACCAAGAACACAATAAGAAGCAACCACGATGTAAACTACTGTAGTAAAAAGTGTACTGAATGTAAATGTGCAGAAATACAAGCCCATGTGAAAAGTACAAGTACAACTGAAAAGAGAAAAAAACTCTTGGATCATCCACCAAGGATTATACCTAAAGGGTAGGTATTGATCGTCTCCACAACACTCCACATCAGCCCGTCTCCTCCGTGAACCTCATAGTCCAAGCTGCCACAAGTCTCAGGCCAACTGCTCGTCATCTTCACAAGACACGACAAGGTGCAGGCGAAGCCCGTGCATGGGTGAGTATAGAAATAATCAGTAGAGAACATGAGACCCATGAAGGTCTCCCATATTTCCAAAAAGTAAAAAAGCACAAGGTAAGACCTCAATCACAAATCACAAAACAATAATCATCTCACACTAGGTATACAACTCAGTGATTGGGAATAAAGATGATTAGTATTAATCTATATAATTTTATACCATTAGGAAGTTCTAAAACTGAACCATGAAGAAGTTATTCCATTTTCAATCCACACATGGTCCTTTGTCGCTGATCCACGATGGGCCGTTCTAAGGCTAGTCCTCACCGGGTCGCACACTGTTGATCCACAGAGGGTCACTACGATGTTGATCCACTCAGGGTCACTACGATGTTGATCCACAAAGGGTTGCTATGATGCTGATCCACATAGGGTCACTAAGATTTTTATCCACACAGGGTATCTAGAATTCTGATCCACACATGGTCCCTACGATGCTGATCCACATAGGGTTACTGCAATTTTGATCCACATATGGTCTCTCTTCAATTGACAGCCTAGCCACATGATTCTCGCTCATAGCACACTTGATATTGGGAGAACCTCTCCTCAATCCATCATTCATATTTAAACCATTAATAATTCCCAAAAAAAACATACCCCAAGGACCACCTTGTCATAGGGGTCCCAATGGGACAAATGAGACATTGATCGGAAGCCCGATTTGTGCGATATGGGCACTTTTGTAAACAGGGCATGATTGGATTCAATTCTGATCCAACCCAAGTCACACGTCAAACTCCATAAAAACTAACTTAGAGTACCTCCAAAGGACCACCTTGTCACAAGGGTCCTTATTCCAAAGACAACGCATCGTTCGGACACCCGATCTGTTAGTTACATCCATTTCTTTGAAATAGGGGTGATCACACCTCGGTCCAGCCTGGATCGGTCGAGACCACTGGAATATGGAAAAGGGATAGCTTCCCAAAAGGGATACCAATTCCACTAATGGTGTGTCGAACAGACACCAAGCTCATCAGTTATGGGTTCTTCTTTATCCGGGTACCGGTTGGGTCTGGGCCCAGTCCTACTCAGTCGAACCGGACCGACGCAACGGGTCCCGTGGTCTTCCTGACCCTGCCCAAGTCCGACCCGTTAAGGGTTGGCACAGTTCACTGGGTTCAGCCCATCTTGGTCGACCAGGTATGGTTCGTGGGCCCGCCAAGCCGCGGGTCTTTCCTGGATCGTTAGGTGGGTTAGGCCTGACCAGCTGGTGGGTCTGGTCCGCTGGGCAGGTCTGGCCCTCTTTTCCAGCCCATGTATGGCTCGGTCCACCCGAAGGAAGACCATTGTGTCCTGCTGGCCCCACGGTTGCGGGGTCGTTTCTCCAGCTGGTGGGGCGTTGCCCCACCACATGAACGGTCAGCCATTTGGTCGATCGGGTTCTGCCGATGCAGCGCGACGCAGGCGCATGCCGCTCCTTCCTACCACTGCCCACTGGCTGCAGCCACTTCACGCTGCCACCCTTCTATAGCGGCCTGCTCCCGCGACCACTTCGCATTTCCAACGACGCCTGTGGGAGCTACCCTTGTTCCGTACGGCCAGATCGGGCCGACCGCATTCATCCACCACGACACATCGTTGTGTACTACCTTTTTCCGTCCTGCTGCTGGTTACTTCGGGTCTCCTTTAGCCACCACCGGCCGTAGACGACATGGCACCCCGATGGTTACTTTCAAGGGTGAATGAATGCGCTCTGGTATCCATTCTTGGTGCCGTCTGTGCCTATGGATCTCCCGCGCTGCCGTAATCATAGCGTTACTCGCTATTTCGCATTGCCATCATTCTGAGGAAACCGTCCCTGAAGAATGGAGAATGAGTGAAGCGGGTGAGGGTCTGGGCTATGTTTGTTTGGCCCATTCTCTATGTGTTAATGTGATAACCAGCGGAAAAAAGGTAAAACATCATAGGTAACTTTTAAACAATCCTCCTACCTGTAAGATATGTTTGCTGAGGATTATTGACAGAACTCCTTCATCATTTTTGTTGGTTCTTGATTTAGTGGTTCTCATCACCGCTCACTAAAACTGGTCTCATCCTCTAAGTGGTTGGTGTTATGGTACTTTTCCAGAGCTTCGTCACATGGTGAAGTCATTCCAACACTCCACATCACGATCCATGTAAATAAGAGAGGGGAAGGGTGAGTAACACACATGGAATTAATGAGGTTCATTTAGTTAATGAACCTTCCAAATTCTGACAATGCGTCTACAAAATTAAAATGGAGTCAAGGAATTTAATGTCTTGACATGTCGTTGGTACCACCACCACTGCTCTTCCATTAGAGGAAAATAAAAAAAAGAGAAATAAAATAACATTTTAATTTTATTATTCTTTTAAATGTCCAAAAACTATTTTTTATCTGAACATATTGTGGTCAAAGTGAAACCTTTGTTAAGCAAATCACGGTATTTCAGATTCAATGGTGCCCTCAAATTTTTAATTTGTTTACCGATACAAATGTTAGAAAAGGTCGCTCACACCTTTACTCAACGTACCTAAAAAAAGTATAGAAATTCATTCTAGGCACACTATGTCTTGGAATCATGCATCGTCAATTTTCACAGACTCATAAAAATTCTGTATAATTAAAAAAATTATTGTAAAATCTAGGACTTTACACCTTAAATGATATATATTTTGGATAAAATCAAATTTCATTTCACACTCTCCCTCACGTCTTTTTCCCTTCAAATCTCCACACTACTCTTTATCTCCATACCATTAGCCTTCCTTCATTCTCATTGAACCTGAACTCTATTACAATGTTAAGAGAAAATCAACCTATATATTCATCTCTTGAGGAGTTGCGACTTTCAATGAATCCTATATAAGAAGCGAGCAGAAAGGTAGTCAAGCTACAAAACCAGTAGTTGCTGAGAAAGAAGTAAATTCCGAATGGTTATTATTTAGAAAATAAATGGTTCTCAAAGTGATATAGGAAATGAGAAGGATAATATATTTCTTGAATAATGAGACATAATTTTATCATATTTTGGCTCACTAGTTTTACAAATTTCATGATTTTATTTTTGTGGTAAATAAATATTGTATTTGAATCATGATTGATAGACTAGAGGTGGTATTATCTCAAAAATATTGTTTTAAATGTATAAAAGTACCTCATAATGAAGTTTATAACAACTAAAATTGTCAATTCCCAGCGACAGTGATTATTTTGTGTCTGATAATGCCTTATCATAACTAGATGAAGGTGGAAATCTAAAAAGAACTGTTATAGTCAAATTGGACATTGAGTGTATATTTCTTTTTAAGTATACACAACACATTTTATGACCTAGAAAAAGAGACTTAATCACTATGAGTTTTGAATATGTATATCAGATATACATTATTAAATCAGGAAACATAATCAATTAATTTATGTATTTGTTGGTTTATATGGTGGAGATATAAAATACATAATGTAGGTCAAACTCCATTATCTATGCTATGTTTGTGTCTTCCATGATTGAGGCTAAAGGATGGGTTTATGAAAATGTGGAATCCCAAGTGAAGTATGATGGATTTTTCTTAAACAAAGTTATCTATAGTATAGTGAAGGTTAATTGTATCCCCTAGATGAAGATGTGTGGTGATGATTCTCATAAGTTATATGAGGATTTTAATCCTATAGATAAACCTTCTAGATCAAAGAATCTTGTTTATCCTCTCTTGGATCAAAATTATGTAGTATACTACTCATATGAAGATCAAGAAAATGAAATGGTAGATGCATCTATTGAAGGGGATGAGTTCTTAGTTGATTAGGGTAGTGAAAACCCCATTCCTAAGAGCCCATTGGACTATTTTTTTCGAGGTAGTATTATAAGATATCTACATGCTATAGAGAGTCATATAAGTGAAGTGGATGAAGATGAGGAAACTGATATTTTTTGGAGAAGAAATATTTAAGAGTTATTCATCTAAATATTAAAAATAAGTCATGGATTTCTTTAATAATGAATGTTATGGTGATAAAATTGTAAATGATGAAGATAAAGGAGATGATGGAACTGGGAGAGATGATGTAGATGTTTGGGATGGTGATATAAAGGAAAGTGATAATGGATATTACAATGACAGTCCTGATAATCATTAGATGACTTAAACTCTTCATTATTATCCATTAGTATCTATTTATTCTTGGACTAATTAAAGGAGAGAAGTTTTGTTTAATATGTTTAGGAAGCTTATTTTTCTTGATATGTGGTGATGGAATCTGTTAAGGGGGAAGAATAACCTAGTTTTGTTAGCCACTGAGCTAACACTACAGACATTGAACCCCCTGACTTGTATTCTTATAGGGTAGATGTCAGTGTTTTTGATGAGTGGGAAAGATTACCATGGAATGTCAGGCTTATATTATAATATTTAAACATAGACTATGAAGAGAGAATCCCAAAAAAGCTTGGAACACATTCTGTCGCTGTTTGAGTTGAGATAAATCCTAAGGGATCCATGTTTTATTCGATTGATGCTGCAGGAGATCTTTTGAGATTTACATCATATGTTCCTTCCAGACCTGATCCAGAGGATGTTTCTATGCCTCATATATATAGAGATGAGAAACCTATACCATTTATTGTTGTACATGATATTTCAGATTATATTTCCAGATTCGATCTTGAGTCATTCATAGAGACACTTCTTTCAGATTTTAGTAGGATTCTAAGGAATCAGACACCTCCAGCCACACAGATGAGTAAGTATGATGCTAAGAAATGTTTTGAGACTACTGTGGGCCACATTTATCCAATTATGATTCCTTATATTAAGTAGGTTTATATTGAGAATTTACCATTCATTAATGAGATGGAAACCTTGAGGTCTATGATGGAGGAGATGAGGACAACCATTATTGTCAGTCTAACTACTTTGTTCGAAAGGATTTAGACTTTACCTCTTATGGATTCTATATCTATTTTTTCACGACCCTATTATTCCTTGTATATAGAGTTTATTCTATCATTTTTTATATAAGAATGCCATGTTTCGTTGGGATTTGTTCCTACTACTCTTACAAAGGATCTAAGGAAGATCACACAACACAATGATCATGTTTATAATATAGAAAGGGAATGTTTGAATATTTCCAGAAGTGATAAGGAAAAAATCTCAAAGGACAATAAATATAACCTTTATAGGATTGACACCAAACCTAAGTTGAATTTCCATATCATGTTTCTAGGTGAGGGCCTTCAAATTCCACTAGTTACCAAATGTTTTAATAAACATGTAACTCGATTGAATGAGATGACACCTATGATTTAGTTGATTATGGAGGAAAATAAAGGCTTCTATATTTCCATGGATCATAGAGGAAGCATCATTACAGATTTCATAAATCAGATAAATCCTTTCTTTCATGTGTTTGGTACTGTAGTAGTATCTCATGAAGCCATTCCAGTGTCATATCCTCTTTCTACTTTATCCACTACCCCTAAATATTTTAGAGCAAATGTTTTCTAGAATCTAAATTCTCTTTTACCTACTCTGGTTCATCCTATTTATTTTTCTATAGTGGATGCAGTAAAACATCTTCGACAAATGATTATCAGAGAGATACCTAATTTTAATTCAATCCCGATGGCCACTACCTCAATTATGTCAGTCTTTACCTCTGTTCCCCTTCCTCTGACAATGGAAAAGGAAATGGTGATTCCTAATACCTATGATATGAGTGTTTGTGATTAGAAATTTTTCTTTAATAATGAATTTATTTTATATTTTTTTAATGTAATACATTCAATTGTTTTCTTATTATCATTTATCTATTTATTCATCTGTTTCCTCCATAATTTTAATATTTATTCACTTCAATTTTTGATAATCCCAAAATTGGGAGAATACTTATGGAAATTAATTTATAAAGAGAATAGTTATTATGGACACTTGATACCATCTTTTTTTATCTTCTGTTTTACCATTAATGTTTTTTTTTCAAACTCTCATGTTAGGTTTTTAAGATGTTAATCATATATAATGACTTTTTAAAATAAATATATTTCATGAAAATTTTAATTTTATACATGGTTTCTCAAATTCCATGATTTTTAATCATCAAAAGGGGGATATTTTTGGAAGATACTTGTTTTGATGATCACAAATCATCATTACTATGTTTCTAATTAATTTTACTATTTTGTGATAACATTTTATAATATAAGAAAATATGATGAAAATTTGGATAAGTTTTGAAAGGACTTACTGTTAGAATTTACCTACCATTAGAAATGATTCATTTCTTGACTTTAAATACGACAAGAAAAGATTCACCTCTAGAATTTACCTACTTCCAAAAAAGAGTCACCACTAGACTTTACCTACCAAAAGAAAAGAGTCACTGCAAGAATTTACCTATTAACACATGAGTCACCAATAAACATTAGTCACTTCCAGATGATCTATCACAGGATGACCTACCTCCAGCATGACTCACCATTAAGACTGACTCACTACTGATAATTTTTCATGATCAACATGTTCCCCCATTTCTATTCTGGGACATTTGGATTAAATTCTCTCAGTGAATATATTAATGAAATTAATGTAAAGTGTTATCAGAAAATGATATTAGTAACTATCACAGGAAAACATAAAAGTATATTTTAGAGCTTAGTATGGTGATGTAAAGGATCATAAGGTTTTTTATTCAATTTTATTCTCCATTATGTAGTGTGTTAAATTAAGAAGAAGTCTCCCTAGGATGTACGTATAAGAAAAGAGTGAATAGATGATAAAGTGTGATACTTGTATAATAAAAGAAGGATCAACCCACAAAATCTTACACAAAGAATAATTACCTACATTTTGAATTTTAAAGAGTAGAGTACACTGAAAATCTAGATCCTTTCATACAGTTATAAAAAAGAGTCCTCTATAATGCTATTTTTTACTACTAGTTTCACAAAAACAACTCAAGGTCCTCTATAAGACACATATCAGGCAACAGAAGCATCTAGATCACTTCATAATGAGAAATAAAATATTTTTTCTATATCAAATAATTACTATTTTTGTTTATTGGTTTTAATTTTTAGTAGAGTTCTATTTGTTTTGTTTATCAACACACACTATCTTATATTCCAGAACCGAAGAATACTAGATATTATTTTCACTCTCTTTTCATTTGTATCACCACAGTTTTTATAATGATATCCCTATATGGATGCCTAGTTTTTCTTCCCTATTTATTATAGAAGAAGACCTTGTGAGTCCTGGACAACTTGTATATTGTTTTGTGTATACCTGATCTTGGTTGAGGATCAAATTATATTTATATAATCTGCATGGCAGTCAATAATTTCCCTATAGAGGGTATTAGACCTCAGCTTGAGATTGAAACGCTTGTTTTATTCTATTGTGTGTTTTTTGGATCATTGTTTACAAATATTTAACATTTATTCATTTTAAACATAAAAAATCCAATACTTTAATAGTTAATCTTAACTAGTGTTTATTTAAATATATGATAGATTAAATTGGTTTTGAAATTTAAAATAATTTCCATATTTTTTTATCTAATAGATAATGATGATTTTATTTATCTCTTAAAAGTTCAATGTTATATTAATCTACTATTTTAATTAACTAGTTGTATTTATCTTAATTTGGAGGATTTGGGTTGAACTTATTTTAAAAAAACAATTTATTAGGAACTCAATTCACCCCCTCTTTAGTTACTGAATTTGACCAATAGGAAGTTGTGAATAAATAATGCATAATTAATATGGAAAGTTAAATAATTGAAACACCTTATATTTAATAAAAAACATGGGAATAATAGGGTATGAATAAATAATAATCAAATAATTCCATATAAATAATCACATGAGCATAAAATTAAACACGAATATTAAAAATAATCAAATAATCCAATTGAATATAGATAACTAGATTCATAATGATGGGAATCTAAAAGATATATTTTTGGCCTTATCCTAAGACATATAATACCATCAAAACCTTGTTCCATTAAGTATATATAAATGGTTAAGTTCATTGCCAAAACCATATCTAGTTTATATCACGAGACTTATTGATGCATCGAAGAGCTATAGAAGGCCATGCCCACCACTTTCTAAGTCCTGTTCATTCATCATATGAAAGTGGCGAAACATAATGCACATAAACATTCATATTTAATCTATAATACAAAATGTAAATATCTTCCCCTATCAATACATATAATCATAAATCATCCAGACTAATCTGAATGGTATTAATATTGTACGTCCCCATTCCAAAAGATCATAAACCATACATTGATATAATAAGGATGGTATCATTGAAGTATATCTTAAATAAATAAAAATTAATATAAAATTATGTCTTGTTAGATGGAAAATTATTTTGAAATAGAAATTGGAACATTCCTCGCGTAAAATAACCTTTCATTGAAAATCAATATTTTCTTCGAAAACTAGAAAATTTATAAAATATTTTCAAAATCATTTTCATTGAAAATAACTTTTAAAAACTAAGAATTTATAGAATATTAGGAAACAAATTTCATTTAAAAATTAATTTATAAATTTTTGAAGGACACTACAATGAAATGACTGTCATGATGCTGGTTATTTCTGGACATGGTTTATAAGTTAAGAGGAACATTTCTTTTGCAATGTAAAATGGATAGAAGAGTGACTTGTTTGAAAAAAGATAAGAAGATTCATTTAATTTTTTTAAAATTTAAACATGTGTAAAAATGATTTTAATAAATAATTTTTATAATTTTAAAACATTCTTGAAAACAAATATAGAAAAAATGGTTTTGGATGAAAAAGTATTTTCTCTCAAAGAAATATATAAAGTTGGATTTTCTTAAAAACATTTTATTAATCATTTTATATACCAAAGAGAGAAAAGTGGTATTATTACTTGAAAAGGAACATGAATAATCTTGTAGGAAGAAAATATAATGATCTTATGATAGAAATATCAAATAATCCCCCCATGGGATACTTAAAAAATAATAATCCCAAATAGTGATGAGATTGTGAAATAAATAATTACCACTTTGGTAAAATTTGTATCGTAATCCAGATGAATGAAATTAAATTAAAAGAAATATTAAATAATATGAAGATAAATTACCTTATTATATAACATAATAATGGACAGTATATTCACCACACAAAAGATATAAGTGTCAAATATGAGGTATGTCGCATGAAAGTAAAAGTGAGACAAGAAACCCT
Organism: Viscum album; assembly: GCA_963277665.1. Classification (NCBI taxonomy): domain Eukaryota; kingdom Viridiplantae; phylum Streptophyta; class Magnoliopsida; order Santalales; family Viscaceae; genus Viscum; species Viscum album. The sequence continues at coordinate 1,395,374,239 of OY728121.1, read as the reverse complement.
TACCTTGAGTCTGACTTGTCACATTGGTTCTATATATTCATAAATAATAAAATTATATTAATTATTTTATTTCTTAATAACTTTTTTTCTAGTTTATTATCCATTTTATTCATCTTTTTGCAATATTATATATGATTACTTAATCAATTATTTTTACATCAGATATTTCTTTGATATTTGGATTATGTGTCAAAAATGACTTTGGTATATTGAATATTGTAAAAGAGGTAATTATTTAAAATTATATTGAATAATAATAATGAAATAATTATCATATTTATACATAAATTATACTTTTATATCATATCATTAAATATGATTATAAAAAATGCACTACATCACAATCATAGAGACGGTAGGCCATACATACACATGGGTAATGTTTACATTTTTCAAAGATCAATATGGAAATGAGGTATGAAATTTTTAACTTTTAATTAATGATTATATTATGATAAATAATTTTTTTCTTTTTATATACTTATATATATATATATATATATTCCACATGGTGTGGTGATGAAAATAGATTCAAATCACTTTATTATGGTGGTAGTCTACACATACGCGAACAACATTGTAATTTTTCAATGTAAGAAATAAAATGATATATTATCACTTTATAATGATAAATATTTCATAAATATCATAATTTTTGGGAAAAATCCCTCAAGGAATCATTGAAGCATTTTTGAGGTGATTGTGTTTGTTGACAATGTGGAAACATGTGTTGTGATTGTTGACAAAGCAAACCATGACATACAAATTTGTTGAAAAAGGGGATTTCATGGTGGAATGTTGATTTCAATAGTTGTGGTCAATGATCCATGTTGGATTGAAGAACACAGACAAAGGAATGAATGATCTGGAGGGGGTACAAAAAGAACAGATACAAGGTGGCACCATTTTCTAGTGTATGCCAAATTTTTGGGTTTGAAAATCAACAAATGAAGAAAAGTGGTTTTTGGAAAAGGGACTTGCACGCCGTATATTTGAAGGCTTGGAAACTTACACGCCATATGTTTTTCAAGATCAGATCATCAAAATATGGAAAAGGGATAAGGGGCACGCAAGTATTGAGTTGGTCGCACAGGTGGCCTGCGCGCCAAGAGAAAGAATTTGTGTGCCGGTGCCTAGGAGGATTGGAAACATGCGTTCCTGTTTTTTTTCAAGATCAGAAATTCAAAATATGTCAAAGGAAAAAGGTTTTTGAGAGTTTGGAAGTGGGTCGCGCAAGTGACTTACAAGAGAAGAGACCTGCGCGCTGAGACTTGCGCGCTGAAGGGAAACTTGTGCGCCATCACGTAGGGTGTCCAAATGCCTATAAATACTAGACCACCCCTCCTCATTTCCATTGAAGTTAAAGACTTAGAGAAAATCAGAGCTCCCGTTGTGCAGGTGTGGTGGTTGCGCAAGTGGTGGTGGGTCGCTCAAGTGGGACTTGCGCGCCTAATTTGATGAATCGCGGTTGTTGTTAGTTGCATGAAAATATTGGTTTGGGCATAAAGGGAAGTGAGTCGCGCAAGTTTGGAGTTACAGAAGCTTGTGTCACGCAAGTGTCTAAGGTTGAATTTTACGCCAGTTGTGACTTGCTCGCCGATACTTGCATGCCAGATTAGACATGCACGTCAAGTAAGGTTGATTCCCCAGCAGTGTTTTCAGGCTACGTGGAAGCTGGATGTTTTCCTGATACCTTCAGTGTAAAGGGATATTCATCTACGGGTGAAATTTGGGCTTCAACAGAGCATCTACATACAACAGAGGATGTATTCATTAGATATAATTAAGAGACCTACAGGTCTATAAACTGTGAGTGGATTCTTTCTAGAGCAGTGAGTAAAGGAAGTGGAATAAGGTGATCCTCTCCACCGGTAGTGAGCCAGAGAGAGAGAGAAACATGGAGTGACCCTTGGGAAAGTAGTGAGTTGACCCTAAACCTTGTAAAGGCAGTGAGCTTGGGACGGAGTGACTGTTCCCAAACCATGTAATCCACAACTAGTGAAGTTTAGTAGAATTTGGTACGACTGACAACCTGTCGGCGGAAGCTCATTGGATGTAGCCCTTAGCGGTGAACCAAGTAAAAATTGATGTGTCCTGTTCTTACTTTACATTCTATTTATACTCTGAAACAAGAAAGAGATAGAATATTGTTTTTCTTAACAACGAAACAAGATCAAAACGGGCTTTAATTTTCAATTAGTCATACCCTGATTCACCCCCCTCTCAGGGTATTCATCCTTATAGACCTAACATTTGGTATTAGAGTGAAAGGTTGATAATAGTTCTTTTCTAAATGTAGGTCACTAATAATAAAGGGATTCCGATCTTCGACGGATGTAATTTTTAGATATGGAAGAATCGAATGCAACCCTATTTCCGATCCTTGGGAATGGATGTGTTTTCAGCAGCTATGCATGGTATCGCAGCTGATATTAATAGTGGTGCATTATCAGAAGCTGAGAAAAGAGAGTTGGATGTTGATTCCAATTCAATCAATTCCTTAGGGGGATCCCTTTACAATCCCATCTATACAAAGGTGATGTCATGAAAAACGTCATATTCCATGTGGAAAAAATTATTGAATATATATGAAGGAGATAAAAAGGTCAGAGAGGAAAAGCTGCAAGTGTTGTTGAATAAGTATGAAGATCTGAAGATGAACCTGAATGAGTCTGTTGAAGCATTATTCGACAGGGAAAAATTTATTGTGGAAGATATGCGAGGACTTGGTGAAGTCATTGAAGACATAAATATCATAAAGTGCATCTTTAGGAAGCTTCCACCTCAGTTCAATCCAAAAGTTTCAGTACTAGAAGATAATGATCCCAAAGAGATGACACTGAACAATTTTCACAATACCTTGGTTGCATATTAAATGAGGAATGATGATAATTAGGCTTTAGAAAAGGGGAAATCCAAAGAGATGGAATTTAAGGCCATGAAGAATCTCACCATTCATGATTCTCAAGAAGAATAAGAGACAGATGAGGTTATGGCATTCCTTTCCTCAAATCTTCAAAGAGGAAAAGGAAAGTTCAAAGGGAAACTTCCACTTTCTTGCTTTAGATGTGGAAAAGTGGGTCATCTTGGTTCAAGATGCCCCAAAAAGTTTCAAGAAGAAAATGATAAAGATGAAGTTGAAAATCCCAAGAAGAAATCTTCAACCTATGTGAAAGCGAAGAAGTATTTCAAGAGAAATTTCTTCAAGAATAATAATCTTCTTTCACAAGAAATAGATAGTTCAGATGATTCTGAGGATGAAGAGGTTAAGGAATTTGAAAATTTTAAAGATCATGGAAAAAATGCAATGGTGGATGTTGTCGGTAGTGCTCAAGAAAAAGAAGGAACCAATGCTAATGAAGACGAGGAAGAAATTGAAGGGAGAGTTGACATGAAATCTGAATTAGAATCATATCTTGAAGAGATAGATATTTGGAGAGAGAAAAAAAGAAAGCCAACAAGGTGGTACATGATGCCAAAATCTACATGCAAAAACAATAAGAAAGGAAGTCCGAGCTAGTAAAAGAAATAGAAAACCTTAAGTCTTTGAGGCCAGAGAGCATAGAAAAGGTTGATGAGAAAAAGCTCAAGATTGAAGAACAGAAAAGGGAGATCGATGGATTGAATGGAAAATTGAAAGATCATGTCAAGCGTATCGAAGAGCTTGAAGAGGAAGTTTTCGGCTTGTAGAGAAAAATTTCTAAGGCCAGGAAAAACCTTTTATTCCTAACACATTCTTGGGAAAACAGGTTATTACGAAGACTGAATAGATGAAACAGGATCTTATTAGTTCAGCAGGGAAGAAGTAGCAATTGAGCTCAGATGTTAAGGATGTTTCATGGATTAATCAGAAACAAAAATATGTGACAATTGAAGTCAGACTGCAAGCACTGGTCCCAAGATTGAAAGTTGATTTTGGCACAAAGTAGAATAAGAATATTCAAAGATACCAAGGGGAAAATCGTAGTGCCGAAGTACCATGAAAGAGTGCACCATATATCAGGTGTTATTGTTGCGGGAAGATGGGACATTTACAGTATCTGTGTTTCATAGCCAAGAGATATTAAAGGGAAGAAGAAAAATGGTGGATGTCAAATAGAGAAAGGTTCTCTAGAACATATTTTTAAGGACATAGTTTCTGGTGCGGAGGATTTGGGCACATGGCTAGGTACTGCACTTCAACCATACAAAAGAATGTGCCAAAGAAAAATCAAAATGTTTGCAAGCAGTAGATCAATAAACAAACAGGTGAGTTAAAAGTGCAAAATAGATTTGCAGCATTGCAAGATGAAACTGGTCCATCACACTCTAGGGAAGATCATGTTCTCCAAACCACACCTAGTATGAAGTCAAAGACATGGATCAAAAAGAAAAAGGAAGAAAAGGTAGTAGTTGCATAAATTTCCCTTAAAGCTTCAAATCGTTCAGGAATATGGATCATTGAGAGTGGTTGCACATCCCATATGATAGAGAACAAGGATATCATTATAGGCATAAAATATGACAAAGAAGGAGTTTTCAAGTCTGGAAATGATGAAGGACTGAAGATTGTTGGTTCCGGAAAGGCCAAATTTGGGGGAAAAAGAAATGAGACGTGCTGATGTCTTGTTAGTAGAGGGTCTTAGTCATAACTTACTCAGTGTCAGTCAAATATGTGACTCTGGGAACTCTATCCGATTTACCACGAAGATGTGTGTTGTGAAAGAAAAATATGGAGCAGTTGTTCTACAAGGAAAAATGACAAAGGGAAATATTTACCTTGTATGTGGGGAAGAAGATATGTGCCTTTTATCCAGAGAGAAAGAATACCAGCTGTGGCATAAGCGACTTGGTCACCTATTCCAACCATCTATGGACGATCTGGAAAAATGTGATGCTGTTAGAGACCTTAACAAACTATCACATGATTGTACTCATACATGCGATGCTTGTCAATAAGGGAAGATCATCAGAAAGACATACATGCCAAAGAAACAGAAATTAACTAGAGTACTCAAATTGGTGCATGCTGATTTATGTGGACCAATCTCACCATGAGCTATAAATGGGAAAAGGTACTATGTTATTTTCATTGATGATTATAGAATAATGTCCTGGTTATTTGTTGTTACCCATAAGATAGAGGTTTTCAGTTGCATAAAGCAATATAGGGGAGAATCAGAAATGATTCTTGGGCGGAAAATTCTAAAGTTTCGTATTGATAATGGTACGAAATTCACAAATAGTCAAGTTGAAAACTATCTCGAGAAACACGGGATAAGAAATCAAGTTTCATTAGTGAGAACTCCCCAACAGAATGGAGTGGTTGAAAGGAGAAATAGGATCATCAACAACATAGCCAGAACAATGCTTATTGGAAAGGACCTACCAGAGAAATTTTGGAAGGAAGCAGTTTTGACATCGGTCTATATTTCGAATAGGTCTATGTTGCGTCCGAAGGAAGGGAAGACTCTGTATGAAATGTGGTATAGAAAGAAGCCAATGTTGAAATACTTTCAAACCTTTGGGAGTAAGTTCTTCATTCTCAACAAATAAAATCACATGAATTTTGAGTCACGAGGAGATGAGGGGATATTCCTCAGCTACTCAGGGAAAAGAAAATCATATAAATGTTTCAATAAAAGGCTGGGAAAAATTGTTGAGAGTAATGATGTCACTATAGTTGAAAATGAACAGAATACTCAACGACCCAGTGGACAATTTATGGATGAATGTGATGATGATGTAAGCAACACATGGGGAGAAGATGTGGCAGAGGATGACTCAGAAGAAGATACTGATGATGAAAAAGAAAGGGCCAAGTATGTGTATGTAAGGAAGCCAAAGAGTCGAGCTGAAATTGATAGGTATAATATCATTGGTGATCAGACAGATCTAGTTCAGACTCTAAGAATGAAATCATTACAACAAACATCATTTTTATCTCAGGTGGAGTTGAAACGTTTTTTTGATGTAGCTGAAGATGAAAATTGGGTTCAGGCTATGAATGAAGAGCTTGATCAGATTGAGAAGAACCAGACATGGAAGATTGTTTCGAGGCCAGCAGACAAGAATGTCATCAGGACTAAATGGGTATATCGCAACAAGATGAATGAATATGGCACCGTTATTTGGAAAAAAGCATAGCTAGTGTCCAAGGGAAACTCCCAGATAGAGGGAATAGATGTTGATGAGACATTTGCACCAGTTTCGAGGCTCGAGACAGTTAGATTATTTTTGGCCATAGCAGAGAAAATAATGTTCAAAGTGTTCCCGATGGATATCAAATCTGAATTCTTGAATGGTATTCTGGAAGAGGAGGTGTATATTGAGTAACCAGATGGTTTTCTCATTTATAAGGATGAGAACAAAGTTTTTAGGCTAAAGATGGCGTTGTATGGGCTGAAACAATCACCAACATCATGGTACTCAAGGCTTGATCAGTACTTGAAGAATCTTGGTTTCCAGCGTGGGGGAGTTGATTACAATCTCTATTTCATCAACAATAGTAATCAAAGAATGATGGTGTTGGTGTATGTCGATGAAATGACATTTTGTGGATCAGATGAAGCTCAGTGCAGAAAGTTTTATGAATTCATGAAAAATGAGTTTGAAATGTCAATGATTAGAGAGCTAACATTTTTCCTTGGTCTACAGGTGACACAAGGAAGGAAAGGAACATTCATTTCCCAATAAAAATATGCCAAGGAGGTTTTAAGAAGGTTTGGCATTGAGAATTCCAAGGAGATAAAAAATCCGGTTGCTACCCGGATGAAATTATAAAAAGATGAGGATGGCAAGGCTGTTAATATCACAGAATAGAGGAAAATTATTGGAAGTTGTTGTACTTGACCACGATAAGGCCTGATATTGTTTTTGAAACATGCCAAGTAGCGAGATATCAGAGAAATCCCAAGGAAATCCACATGATTTCAGTTAAAAGAATACTTAGGTATATCTAGGGAATAGTGGATTTCAGCATGACATGTATTGAAAAATATCAGATAGATTTATTGGGATATACTGATGCAGACTGGGCCGGTTCAGCGGATGATAGAAAATCAACGTTAGGTGGTACATTCTATCTTAGTGGATTGTGTATTTCAGGACTAAGCAAGAAACAAGATTGCATTTCATTGAGCATCATGGCAGCTGAGTATATTGCAACCACTCAAGCATGCACACAATTATTGTGGATGAAGCAGCAACTTGAAGATATGGTAGTTGAAGTGAAGTCTCCTATCAGAATATGGTGTGATAAATCATGTTCTATAAATCTAAGCAAAAATATCATCCATCACTCAAGGACAAAGCACATTGAGATAAAGTACCATTTTATCAAGGAGAAGGTTGAGCAGGGAATTGTCAAGCTGGAGTATGTGCCTATAGAGCTACAGGTTACAGAAATTTTGACCAAGGCCTTACCCAAGGAAGATTTTGAAAGGCATTGACTGGCTCTGGGAGTTCAATCGACTCCTCGCACTTGAATGAGCGTGGATGTGGAACCTACCCCATCTCCCCGAGGTATGATGTGTTTTTCCCTAATGTATTGATATGTGTTCTCTACTCTGTAACAGACTGCAAAGAAGTGTCCTTTGGGTTCATTGACAAAGGGGGAGAAAATAGTGATTGTTCAAGGGGGAGACAATGTGGCTATTTGATAAATCCTGAATGATAAGGGGAGAATTTGACAGGTGGAGCAACCAGATAGTGGGAGTTGAACGTGCCTAGCCAGAGCATAGCTTGGACAACATAGGAAATAGGGATAAAGAGGTTTTTTAGCTGCCAAGAGTTGAAGTTGTGAGCAGAAAGGTGGAGAGTATTAAATCTGACGATGCTATACGTGATCAATCAAAGAATAAATATCACAACAGGTGAGGATCGTGATGAAAGCAGAAGAGTGGTGTTGGGATATGACAAGAATATTTCCAACAAATTGGTATCATTTTGATGTCATCAATGGGTGTAATAGATGAAGTGATTCATTGATGAACTTTTCATTTACTCTTGTTTATCACGCCGAGAATTGCTCATGTGAGATTATAGTATGTGTTGAGTAAATCCTTGATTGCTATCACAATCGGAAAAGGATAATGGTGGCTAATTAATTAACGATGTATCTTTTTATGGTAGAGTTGTCAACAAACCCAAAGGGGGAGATTGTTGGCCAAAAATCCCTCAATGCATCATTGAAGCATTTTTGAGGTGATTGTGTTTGTTGACAAAGTGGACACCTATGCTGTGATTGTTGACAAAGAAAACCATGGCCTACAAATTTGTCAATAAAGGGGGTTTCATGGTGGAATGTCATGTTCAACAGTTATGGTCAATGATCCATGTGGTATTCAATAATGAAGAAAAAGGAATGAATGACCTAGAGGCAGTACAAAAAAGAACAGATACAAGGTGGCTCCGCTTTCAAGTGTTTGAAAATTTTTGGGCCTAAAAATCGACAAATAAAGAAAAGTGGTTTTTGGAAAAGGGACTTGTGCCCCGTGTACTTGATGGCTTGGAAACTTTCACGCAATATGTTTTTCAAGATCAGATCATCAAAATATGGAAAAGGGATAAGGGTCATGCAAGTATTGAGTTGGTCGCGCAGGTGGCCTGCGCGCCAAGACAATGTACTTGCACGCCGGTGCCTAGGAGGATTGGAAACTTGCATGCCTATTGTTTTCAAGATCATAACTTAAAAATATAGAAATGGAAAGTGGTTCGTGCATGTTTGGAAGTGGGTCGCGCAAGTGACTTGCAGGGGCAAAGACCTGCGCCTCGATACTTGCGCGCTGAGGGGAGACTTGCGTGCTGTCGGGCAGGGTGTCCAAATGCTTATAAATACTGAACCACCCCTCCTAATTTCCAATGGAGTTCAAGACTTAGAGAAGATCAGAGATCCCGTCGCACTGGTGTGGTGGTCGCGCAAGAGGTGGTGGGTCATGCAAGTGGGACTTGCGTGCCTGATTTGAAGAAGCGCGGTTGTTGTTAGTTGCATGCCAATATTAGTTTGGGAGTAAAGGGAAGTGAGTCGCACAAGTTTGGAGTTACAGAAGCTTGTGTCGCGCAAGTGTCTTAGGTGGACTTGCATGCCAGTTGTGACTTGCATGCCGATACTTGTGCGCCAGATTAAACCTACACGCCAAGTAAGGTTGATTCCCCGATAGTGTTTTCAGGCTGCGTGGAAGCTCGAAGTTTTCCCGATACCTTTGGTGCAAAGGGAGATTCATTTACGGGTGAAATTTGGGCTTCAATAGAGTATCTACATATAATAGAGGATGTATTCATTAGAGACAATAAAGAGACTTACATGTCTATAAACTGTTAGTGGATCCTTTCCAAAGCAGTGAGCAAAGGAAGAGGAAGAAGGTGATCCTCCTCACCGGCAGTGATCCAGAGAGAGAGAGAGAAACCAGGAGTGACCCTTGGGAAAGTAGTGAGCTGACCATAAACCTTGTAAAGGCAGTGAGCCTGGGATAGAGTGACTGTTCCCAAACCTTATAATCCACAACTAGTGAAGTTTAGTGGAATTTGGTATGACCGACAACCTGTCGGTGTATGCTCCTTGGATGTAGGCCTTAGTGGTGAACCAAGTAAAAATTTCTATGTCATGTGCTTGCTTTACTTTCTGTTTATACTGTGAAACAGGAAAGAGAGAGAAGATTGTTTTTCTTAACAGCGAAACAAGATCAGAATGGGCTTTAATTTTAAATTAGTCATACCCTGATTCACCCCCCCCCCTCTCAGGGTATTCAGCCTTGTGGACCTAAGAATAATTATCTCATTTATAAAAAATTTATTCTTTAACATTATCCTTATTACCTTCCATGTAAAGTGTTTGTGATAAATAAATCATATTGATTCGTTGGGAATTAGTCTATTGTACACACAAGAGACATTATCATATCCTCTATAGAATGGAAAGTAATGGTATATATGATATAAAAAATACATAGGTATTGTTTTTATATAAATATCACATATATAATTTATATACATCATCATAACCCATCGTGATAGGTTTTATGTAAAACGTGTTACATAAATTCGTGAGGTTGTATTCCGCTGTACACACAAGTGACATTTTCATTTCCCATTTCAGGGAAGAGGATATGGATAAATGTCATGAAATTAACCTAATAAAATCTTAGTATATGGGATGTAATTTTTTTATTATGTAATCCTAATTTAATTTAATTTAATGTTTTTTAAAAGTAAATAATAGACATACATATAATTATGAATTTTACCTTTTCTCAAACTACCTCTTAAGGATTATAACTTAAGAATTCATAGAATGGATTTATGACAAATAAAATACATATATTACTAGGGTATAGAATTTGGGAAGTTATATTTATTGGTTTTTGATGACCCAAAAGGGTTTTAATGTTTTAAGAAGAGAAGGATAGAGAGTGGATTTTATAGGTGAGTTGAGTGACACAGTTCTAATTTTTGATAAGTAAAAGGCACAAAAAATGTATTCCAATGAAAAAATGGTATAAAATAGATTATTATAAAGAATTATATATTATAAGGTATAAATATTTTCATAAAATTAGTTTTATAAAAAAATTTATGTCATTTTAACCCTTATCATTTTAGTTTAATCCCCTACTAAACCCATTTTTAAATTAACCACTGTAATTGATTTTTACTAATTCCACTACTCATTTTTGGAAAAAATTATGTTGAAATAATTCGGTAACATAAATTATGATTGTTATAAATATGATATCCATTTTTCAAAATTCTATTGACATAATTGAAAATTTTAAGTTTTAAAATAATTCTACAAACCAAATGAGAAAATGGGGTTTCAAAAGGAATGGTTTCAAAAGTGTAATTTTGTTTTTAAAATTTTAATATTAAAATGATTAAAAATACCCAAATTATATTAATAGATATATAATTTAACTAATTTTACTTTAAAAATATCTAAAATATAATTTATCTATATAAATAATTTTAATTAAAAGATATTTTTCAATTAAAAGTTAGTATTTTTCATTTTTCATCAAAAAATGATACTTTTTGGAAAAATCCAAAAAATTAAATAGAATATAATTTTCATATGATGATTTCAAAAATTATTTTTATTTTATTGAATAAAAATTATAAAAGTGATGAAAATTATTTTTAAATTATGTGCACAATGAGCAATTAAACCGTATTTTATAAAAAATAATGTTTTTTTCAGAAAAAATATCTTTTACTTTAAAATTATTCTTATTTTATTTATAATATTATTTATCCAATTAATTTAATTTATAAAATTTTAAACCATATAATTTTTAAAATTTAATTAATACTATTCATACCCTCTAACATAACAACTAGTTTGTAATGGTCATGTTTAAATAATAATAATTTAACACATTGTCATGTTCTATTCAAACTGAGTGTTTCATGTATTGAATGATATAGAAGTGATTGAATTATTTGAAAATAAATTTATCACAATTTATTGATATATCATATTTCTTTTTTACACTTGGTGTTGCATGTCACACACTCTATCAAATATAGTGTTCATATTTTAAAATCTTGGGGTGTTATATTCTACCCTCTTAAGTAAATTTGAACATCGCAAGTCAATCTTGATCTTGGTAATCAAGGGTTTTTAATTCTAAAATATCATTCTTTAAATCCCACATATTGATAGGGGTAAAAAAACATCTACTTGATAAGAGATATGGGAAATAAAAAATTCATATGGAATAACACAACTTCGTTTCTCATTTAGAGAACATTGGTAGAAAGTAAAGATATATACATGGAATAAAAGATTAAATAATTATAGATATTAATAAAATTAATTGATCATGATAAAGTGAATGATAATTGGAATGTCAAGGAACTATAAACTATATATCTGTGACAATTTAAAAGAATTTTGATTCAATATAAATGAAGGTATGAGGATAACATTTTATTTTAATATCCTTTTATAGAATTAAGGAATTACTTTACCATCTAGGATAAGAGTATATGAAAGTATTACTCATTGATATCATTCTTTTATCATTTAGAGGTACACATATCGATTTATACTTCATTTCTTTCTACATTAATTGAATATACAAAATAAGATTTTATGGCTAAAGCATTAAAATTAACTTTTAAGTGACTATGTTATCCATAAAAGAGTAACCATATATTCCTCTTATATTAAATAAAACCCAAATGGTTTTTAAAATTTTTCAAATAACACCCAAATTTCAACTTAATCCATTCAATATATATTTATCCTTAAGTCTCCTCCAAAACATGGCTTTCCAAATTCAAATTCCATTATTTTGAAGAAATGTCACTAAATCAATATTATATTACCCCCAAAATATAAATTCGATTTCAATGTATCATTCCAAATATGTGAATAACTTAATCACCATAATGCCTAAATGGAAATATTAATTCTTACAAATATAAAATCTCAGGATGTAAAACATATTCTGTAAATTAATACTTGAAGTAAACTCCATCAAAGATGACATAAATCATCAAAACATTAAGAAATTTTATAGTACCCAATACTATCACATAAACATATCAATATTTTCCCAACATTGAGAACATATTAAGGGTTATCCTCCCTCAATAATGTGTTTTCAAAGAGGTTCAACTAAGAAATGAATTAATTATCTTTATCATTGTTACTATTAAAACTATTCTCTCAAATGCTTTAAAAAATAGTACTTCAGTACAATCATTATACATTTTATAATTATTATAACCATAATTCCATTAATGAAATAATTTTACAACATATCTCTTAGATTATAATACACATGAATAATATTAATTCCACTTCAATTGTATCAATATAATAAGATTTAACTTGATCTCTTTACTTATTTTGAGGTATATTCCTTTGAATCATTTGGAATTAATTTGTTTAGTGACCCATATACTTATAATGGAAGAATTAGAAATTGAAAGAGACTTTATTTACCTTTAAATAATGATCATGGTGGCCTTTTTGATAACACTCAAATTAAAACCATTTTTATTTTAAACATGCACGAAGGTGTTTTGTTCCACAAGTATCATATGTTGGAAAATCCTTCTTTCCCTTCTTCTATTTATCAATATTTTTTCTCTGTCATCATCATCTTCTATTTATTACCTTTTGACTCTTATGACTTAGTTAATTATATCTTTATATTTATAGAAAATGATAGAATATCCTCATATGGTGAAAATTTTTTGGAGACTAGTGCACCTTAATGTATTGGCTAATTCTATCAATGAAATGGTCAATATTTCTCTTTGGATTATAGAAATAGTCTAAAACATTCCTTACTGACCGATTAATGTCTAATTCAAATATAGAAACATTTTAGAACTATTTCTATCTTAGAAAAAATCATTATTTTTCCATATCTGCTAGTTTCTCATGAGGAAAATATTTTGACAAAACCGTACGTTGAAATACTTCCATTCCATGTATTCTATCAATTCCTTATCCTTAGTGTTTTAAATCAAGTACTACTATTTATCCAAATATCTACAGATATGACAAACTACGATGAAAACTTTATACCATTCCCTACTTCTTAGAGTTAGAAATATATTCTCTAAGGAACTTATACATTGCTCAGAGAAAAATGGATTTGTTTTCCCATTGAATAATTATGGTTTCTGACATGTGAAGAAGTCTAAAATCATTTCACCACATGGTGTATCAATAGGAAATGCTATATAGGAAATTTTATTAATCATAACATGAGTCATATTCCCTAAAATGTTTATAATTTGATCAATTGTAGCTCTATATCTAGCTCCACCTTCATTATCTTACCTAGGGGGAAATCCCGACATGGGATACATGGATTGATACATTTACCATTCCTTCTAGTAGGAAACATTTATAAACAATGGAATTCACTAGATTAGATCACAAAAGTATGAAAAAAATTCATAATTTGAAAACTAGTGAAACAATTAACATAAATTAAAAAAAAATATAAATAGATAATCTCATAATAATAAACATGGTTTCTTTGAAGATATATTCATTTTAAAATCCTTCATAATTGTTTGTAAATAAAATTTCAAATATCTGAAGCATATTCATAGGGAGAGTCAAACTAGGTGCATAGTAAAGAGTTTTGTGACTCACCTGGTGATGATAAGGTCAAGCCCAATGTCCCATTTCATGAGATATTACCCCTAGGTAAATTTGTTCCTCATTCATGCCCAAATTTATTATCTAGATAGTGATTTATTTTATAAATCAAACTAAATAATATCTTACTTTAGAAAACATTAGGATGTTCTTGTATATTTATACTAAAATTTTATCATAGGTTTATGTTCTATAATATATGTTTTCCTAAATCAAGTTCCCAATGTTTCCACTAATCATGCCTCTAATACAAACTTTAGAGACCCTAAATTGAGTAGCTCTATACCTATTTATACTTTATCAAATTTGAAAAAGATTTAAGGAATTAAACTCTGAAGGACCAAATGGTTTAATAGTCTTGATAATGTATACATATACTTGAAATTAAAATTACATTATAAAAAATACAGAAATAATATTATTTTTGAATTCCATTATTCCACTTAGTGTATCCCACCATATCAATAAAAAAACTTTCTTTTATCCTATAGAAAATAAAACTTATGAAAGGGGTGATCTCATTTTCTCAGGAAGGGTAAGTGTACACATAAAGCAATGAATAAATAAAGAATAATAAATATGGAAAGGTAAATAAATGAAAAACATTCCATTTAAGCAATAAATTGTTCATAATATGGAAAATATAAATTTTGATCAATTAACTCAAAATAAACAATCACATGAGCAAGAAACATAAAATTGGATATTCTAACTAATTGAATAGTTACATGGAATTTAAATAACTGGATTCATAATGTTGGAATGCATAATGTTGGATTTCTAAATATATCTTCACATCCTTGTTCCTAGAAATAAATTATTATTGAGACAATTTTACAAGATGACTATAGAAATGTGTAAGGCCTCAGTCGAAACCCGATATAGTTTTCTCATGAGACCTACCATTTCATCGTGGAACTATATTGGGTCCCACCCTTTAGTTACTAAGTTTAATGAATTCATTATATAAAAGGAGTGAAATATAATGAACATAAACATTCAAATTTAAAGTAGAATATGAAATTTGAATACTATTCTGTAACGCCCTGACCCCAGTTACCCAGAGTCAGTGCATTATTTTAATACATTAACAAGATTACAAGGAATCATGTAACGAAAGACTGATTCTTTTAGCAGGCTTCAAAAATAGATTACATACAAGAACTTAACACTACAATTTATAACATAAAATATAGCGTAGATAATATTTTGATAATTCCATTATTACCCTAGCTTAGCCCTGCATATGGATTATAATACACTTCTTAGCATCTTGGTAAAATAAAACATAAGAAATGGGTGACCTCAAATGCTCAATTAGGGTAAATAATTCAGCGGAAGCTATAAAAATTTAAGGGAAGATGTATAATAAAAACATGATCATTTTAAACATAAACATGAAAATAATATGGAAAACATAAATCAAACATTACCATATAAACATGCACATGTATATTATACTAGTATAATAATCACATGTAATAACTAATTTCATAACGAGGGAATGCATAATGATAGAAATAATAACTACTACATAAAGGCCTTGTGCCAAGAAAATTCAAAAAGAAAATTCTGTCAAGGCCTTGTGCAAAGACAATAGTTTTCCTAATGAGACCTACCGATGCATTGTGGGGATATAACGGGCCATTATCGTCACTTATTAAGTCAAATGCATCCCTCATATGAAAAGGGTGAATCATAACATAAATATTTGTATCAAAACTAGCATATGAAATGTTAATACTTTAAAAATGAACCATGAATGGTATAAACATAGAACATCCATAGTCAAACATATCATAACTAATTAAATACAAAATTAAATATTTTATTATAACAAATCAACCTCAATCAAGAATAATATCCAATAAAGGATGTTGACATAGTTGAAATTAATCAGTAAAACTCTTGAGATAAATGTCTATTTTTCATGAAATCATTTAAAAATCACACAATTTATAAAGGAAATCATTTAAAAAAGATTTTGAATAAAAGTGTCTCATACCACTTTGAAACTTTTTAATGGAATTAACATTTTAAACCAATTATGTCCATATAAATAAATCCTTAAAATCATTTTGAAAACAAGGTCATTAATTAAAAACATTTAGAAAAATAAATCATCAAAACATTTATAATGATGATATTTCTAAATATTACCTTCCACAAAAAATTAAATTATTCCCCTTAAAAACATTTTTATGAAATATGGAAATGGATGATAAATATTTCCCAATAAATGATCTCAAATAATAATGAGATTGAATAATTAACCCTTACCTTAGGTCTGATACTCTTCGTGCGACTATGATACTCTTGTATAATGTTTTAAATCATATTATTAACTTATATCACTATAATAATAATATTTATGATATTATATAGGATTCCTTTATGACTTTATGTTACCCATTTATTAACAATTCCAAGTTAATGCAACATTTCAGGTAATATCCCTTAGTTTATCATACATGTTTTGACTTTTTATTCTTGATCATATTAGTTAGATCTTGATTTACTTACTTATAGAATGTATAATATTATTTATATATCACATATATTTATAATATTAATATATATAATAGATAGATATATAAAATTTAATTCACCATTCATGGAGAGGGTAGGTCGTACATACACATGAACGTTGTTTCTGGTTTCTTATCGTTTTGAATGGAAGTAAGTGAATTAAATATATGCACACACACACACACAAACACACACACACACACACACAAATATATATAAATCCTGTAGACTTATTATTTCATATATTTCATAATTATGAATAATATTTTTAATAATCATGCTTGGATGGTTTAAGTGGAGAATGAATCTCATCACGTCGTGGAGACGGTAGGTCATACGTACGCACGAGCAACAATATCATTCCTTTAATGATTAATTTGTATTGAATTTGATGGAATATTAATTTTACAGAATTAATATAATTTTATATTTATTATTTACATACATTATATTCATTGTTATACCCATACAAATAAAGCGTACATGAAAAAAATTTATACCACGACATGGAGATGGTAAGTCGTACGTACACACACATGGAAGTATTGTTTTTCATAGTATGGGTAAAAAGAGGAATATGGTTGTATAATTAACTTAATAAAAACTCAGAATATAGTATATTTTGGAGTTATTGTTTTATTATAGTATAAAATTAGTAAGATGAAGTATAATAAGAAATGAACTTTGAAAGAGGTGATAAAATAATCACATCTTATCCAGGCGCTTCCTTTTGATTTGAACAAAAGGGCTCCTTAGGTTGGATTTCTAAACAAAGTAATGACTCTAGGTTGAAGTGAGGGTAGTTGGGATGATATGTGAGCATGTAATGGCAGAGATAAATGTCTTTGGAGGAGTGAATTTAAGATAAAGGTAAGTACCCTTTTATAAGAGAGGTGACATACACTTTAGAAAAAAGTTGAAATATTAATTTATTATAAAATTATTTTCGGTTTATAATAGCTCCAAATGGATTTATTTTGAAAATAAGGTGGTTATAAGTGTAAATAATATCATCCAAAATGTTTTAAAAAAGTTTAGGTCATCATATTAACCTTAACTTTTATATTTAACTCTCAGTTAAATAGTTTAACTTTTACCATGTTTCTTGTAATTTTAAAGTACCTTGTTAATATAGTTACTATAAAATGATAGGAGAAAATAAAGTGGTTCATTAATGACATATATAATATTATTTAATTCTTTTGTCCAAATATATGATTTTTAGGAATATTATATCATTTAATAAAATAGTATTTGTTTTAAAAACTCATTTATGTCAATTTTAACACTATTTAGTATTTAGTTTTTCTGAAAGTCATATAAACATGATTAATTTGAAAAAAATAACTTTAATCAACCCTTACATGTAATATTCACCTAGAAAATTCATGTATGGAATCAAAAATTTCAAATTATATTTATTTTAAAATTTATAATACCATTTATTTGATTCTCTAATTTAAAAAGAAAATACTATATCATTATTGTTTCATAAATTAATATATTTATTTTATGTCTAAAAATTAATAATAAAACATCAAGATGTATGAAATATTTTTAGATTTATAATGACTATTTATAGTTGAGGAGAGAAATTACATGACATCATATAAGAATTGTTTATTGAAAGATACATGTTTATGTCATATTTTTCTATACTTTAAATTAATTTTTATAAAATGTCATTTTCACATCCACGTAGCTACATGGGGTACCAAAATAAACCCAAGGAAGACCATAGTCCTAAATATCTCAGAAAATAAGATTAAGACTTGTGTTAGGGGAGTTTAATATTATTATAATATTATTTTTTAACCTTATTTACCAGATTTACCCTTTAACCATAATAAATAAAATAATTACTTAAGTTACTATTCATAATGTCCAAAATATAATCATTACCTATTTACAAAATTTGTACCTTCTTATTCCAAATATGGAATAAAATTTTACAAATTCAAAGCAAAAAATTTTCAGTAATTAATTTAGTATTTATTCCTGTTGTTAAAACCCAAAAGTGTGTTTTGAAGATGTAAAAACTACCCAAAGGATGACATGTGTTTATCTCTAATTAAAATGTGAAATTAATTAGAATGAAAAACATTGGATTTAATAGTATAAATATAATATAATTATATTTTAAAAACACTCAAATGTATAATTTTAGACTATAAATTATTTTTATTAAAAAGGTTTTTATCAATTAAAATTTAGTATTTTTCATTATTCATCAAAATATGAAAGTTATTAGAAAAGTACCAAAAATTTATCAAAACTAAATTTTTATGTACCACTTATAATGAATAATTTAATTTCATTAAATTGAGCATATAAAAGTGTAAAATATTGGATTTAAAAAGGGTTCTCCATTAAAATGTGAAAAACACTGAATTTTTTTAAAATACTTCTTTATCTGAAAAATTGAATTTGTCATTTTATTGTGTATAATAAACTCGAATGATGAATGTAAATTTTTTTTACACATATAAAATTTAATTTTTTTTAATACTATTGATAACCATATTTAAACGACTAGTTTGATAGGTCATGGTGCGCTTGAACTCAGTGTGACGTATATCACACACTATTGAATTATTTAAAAATGAAGTGTACTGTGGAATCTTGGGGTTTTACATTTTCCCAATCAATAATCATAACCATAAACCTTCTAGAGAAAAGTGAATAGTATCAACACAGTACTTCCCTAGTCCAACTGATCAAAAACCACATGTAAAATAACAAGGTTGGCATCATTTGAGTATATACACATTAAATCATAATTAACATAAAATAATGTCTTCATATGTTGAAAATTATTTTGAAATATCACTTGGTACATTACTTGAGGGAAAAAATATTTCTCTAAAAATCACCCATTTTATTTTAAATTAGAAAATTATTAAGATAGTTTCAAATTCATTTTATTTGATAATAACTTAAAAAAATAAGAATTTACAGAATTTTAGTAGAAATATTTATTTATAAATAACCATATAAACATAAAAAGGAAGCTTCAAATAAATTATTGTCATGACGATGGGTAATTCTGTACATTCTATATATGTTAAAAAAATATTGCTTTGGCACTGTGAAAAGGTTACAAGAGTGTATTGTTCATTTAAATACAATAAGAAAAATGTCAAACTATTTTATAAAATGTAAAAAATGGGTATTTTTTAATAAATAATTTTTATATTTTTTTAAAAAAGTTTATTCTTTTATAAAATAATTTTTTTAAGAAAAATTATTTCCGATCGGAGGGTGAAATAAATTCATATTTTATAAAAACATTTTATAAATAATTTTATAAAAATAATAGATAAAATTGGTACTATTACTTGAAAAAGTTCATAAATATCCATAGGAGAGGAAAATATATTGATCTTAACATAGAAATATCAAATAAATCCACAAGGGATACCTAAACAAAAACAATCTCAGATAATGATTAGATTGTGAAATAAACCATTACCACTTTGGTAAATTTTATGCCATAAAACAATTGAAATAAATAAATTTGAATAAATAATTTAACACAATGAATATAAATTAATTCAATATAGAACATTAAAAGGTAATTATATACACCACATAAAAGAGATATGTGGTGAATCTGATTTATGTATCACGGATGTAAAAGTGAGATGAGAAACCCTTACCTTGAGTCTGATTGATCATGTAAATTCATTATCTTCCTAAATAATAAACATATTTTAATTATTTAATTTATGAATAAAATTTATCAAATTAATTATTTTATTTTTACACTTATTACTTTGTTATGTATGATTACTTAATCAATTATGTTTATATCAGTTTTTTAGATGATATTTGGTTTATGTGTTAAAATTTACATTGGTAGGTTGAAAGTGGTCAAAGAGGTAATTATTTAAACATATAAAGACAAATAATAATGATATAATTATAATACTTAGAGATTAATTATACATTTTATAACCAATCATGAAATATGGTTATGAAAATAGAACTAAGTTATAATCATGGAGAGGGTAGGCCATACACATGCATGAGTAACATTTCCATTTTCAACAATCATTATGGAATGGATTTGTACAATATTTTGACTTTATAAATGGATAATAATATCATAAATAAAATATTATTTCTTTAAATATACTTATATATATATATATCATCAATGTGGAGTAGTGATGAAAAGATATTCACATAGCCTTATGATAGTGGTAGTCTACACATACACGAACGATGTTATCATTTTTCTATGTAAGGAAGAAAATGATATATTATAAATTCAGAATAAAAAAAATATTATAATTCCAATTATAAAATCCATATATCCAAATTAAATTAAAATAATTGGAAAAAATTAATTAAAAATTCATTTAGTAGATGAGGTGAGTAAGCATGTTTTCAAAGAGAAAATGTTCAAAATTTTAAAAAGTTTTTATATAAAAATTTAATTTGAAAATGATTAAAATTAAATAAATTATATTAATATAAATATAATTTATATAATTTTAATTTTAAACGAATTTCAAATATAATTTATATTTGGAATATTTTTAACGAAAATAAAAATTTCAATTTAAATTTTTTCATTTTAGGTATCAATCAAAAAATAAAACATTTCTGAAAAATACATAATATTATCTATAATATAACGGTGATATTATAATTAAAAAATTATGTTTGTTGTGTAAAATGAATTTTCTAATAGTGGTAAAAATTAATTTCAAATAATGTATGAAAGTCATGACTAATCAGTCTTTTAGAGAAAATATATTTTTTCAGAAAACAATTCTTTTACTTTCAAATGATTCTTATTTTATTTATAATAAATTTATATAAATTTAATTTATTTTAATTTTTCTAATCAATATAATTTTCCTAATTTAGTTAGTAATGTTCATAACCTCTAATTTATCTACTATGTTTTAATGGTAATGCTTAAATAACAAAATTTTAATAGAGTATTATGTTTCATTCATACCTAGTGTTGCATGAATTAAAATGTATCAGAGATGTTGAATTATTTTTTTCAAAAATATATCATATGATATTGGGATGTCATATTTATTATTAAAATTGGTGTTCCAAGTCACACACACTATCAAATATTATTTTCATATTTTAAAATCTGAGAGTGTTACATTTTTCCCCCTAAATAAATTTCATCATTAAAATTTAATCCTGATCTTGGTAATCAGGGGGTTTTCATTTGAAAATACCCTTATTGAAATCCAAAATCATGATAAGTCTTAATAAAAAATTCTCTTGATAAGAGATAAGGTAAATACAATGGTCATATGAAATAACACCTGACTTGGTTTTTCAGTAGGAGAACACTAGTTGAAATTCAAGATATGATAATGGAAGAGAAGTATAAATAATTATAGAGAGTGATAGAAATCATTAACCAAAATAAAATGAATGATCAATGGAAGTTCAATGACCTAAAAACCATAAATATATGATTATTTAAAATACCTTTAGTTCAAAAAAATGAAGGTTTTAGTTTATCATTTTTTTCAATATTCTTTTTTCTATTGTTGAAGAATTTATTTACCATATAGAATGATAATATACTTGTAATATTTTTGTTTCATAGGAATAATTTTTTCTTTTGGATGTGATTTGATTATTTTAAACATCATTTCATAATAAATTAAATGAATATTCAAAATTAATTTTATATGCCCGAAGCATTGAAATATGATTTTAATATATAGTGATATCTATAAATGAGTAGCAGTCTATTACTCACATCATCACTAAATCCAAAACAGTTTAAAAAAAATATCAAATAACACCCAAATTTCAACATAATCCACTCCATATAGAATTTTCCTTAAGAATAATCTAAAATATATCGGTCCAAAATCAATGTCTAATTTTTTTGATTGAATGTATGTAAATCAAGATTATATTACACATACAATATAAATTGGAACTTAACATCACAATAAAAATTTGGTTAATAACCTGATCACTATAAAACCTAAATGAAATCAATAATTCTTCCAAATGTAAAATATCATGTTGTTGAATATATTCCATAATTTAATACATTTTTTAAACTCCAATAAAAATGAAAGAAAACATCAAAACTATAACCAATTTTAGAGTCACCAACATTATCCCATAAACATTTTATTATTTTCATTACATTAGATACATATTAAGGGTTATACTCCCCCAATAATGTATTTTACAAGAGGTTCAAATTTTCATAGATTGAATTTACTGGTCATCGTACCATTCAACATATTCACTCAAATCATTTAAGAAAGATTAGAGTTGTACAATAATTATACATATAATAATTCTTATACCCAAAATTTCATTAATATAAAATTTTTACAATATATTTCTTAGAACCAGATACAAAAGAACAATAATCATTCCAGTTCGTCCATATAAATATTATACTCTTTATCGTGATCTATTATCTTCTTCCGAGGTATATTTCCTATAATCTGGGTTCATTAATTTTCATATCTACCATATCCTTATAGAGGAATTATTTCAAATTGTAATATTACTTATTTTATTTTCCATCATGAGAATGATGTCATTTTTTTCCACACTTTAATAAAACTCTTTTTTCCTTTTAATCATATACCAAGGTTTTTTCATTCCACAAGTATCGCATGTTAGAAAATGCATCTCTCACTTATTCACATTATAATTTTTTTCCTCTACCATAATCTCCTTATCTTTTTTCCCTTTTAAACTGTAAGACTTCAAAAATTATTTATACATATTGATAGAACATGATACTATATCTCCATATGATGATATTTTTTGGGAGACTAGTTCCCATCAGAGGATTGGTTAAATCCCATCAAAGAAATGATCAATATTTACCTTTGTATTTCCTATGGATTCCACAACATGACTTGATAAACTTATAAGGTCGGATTCATATATAGAAACATTTTCTTCTTTATTATAATTTATACTGAAGAACTTTCTTTCCATATCTGATCTCTTCCCACCAAGAAACTATTTTTCCAAGAAGATTACCTTGAAATTTTGTGATTATATGTTTCATATTTACTCTTCATCCATAGTTTTTTCAATATTTGATCGTAATTTATCTTTATCCCTTGAGATATAATAATATACAATGAAAATTTTTTCCCTTCCACCACTTCCTAGAGCGAGAAATATATTCTGTAAGGAACTTTTCCATTTCCCAGATAAAAATGAACTTGAAGTCCCATTGAATAAGGGAGGATTATAACATAATAAGTGGCTTAACAGTATTAAAATACATTGTAGATCAACATGATACTCTATATGAGAATGGTTATTACACATAAAATGAGTCAGCTTTCCCAATATGGTTAAAATTTGATCAGTTCCATCTCTAGCTCCTGCTCTAACTTCATTATCTTTTATTAGGGGTAATCCCTCTACAAGGTACATGCATTTATATGGTTCCCATTACTTCCATTAGGTCCAATTTTAAAACAATTACATAAACTATATTAGATCATAATATTATGAAACATAGTGCCTCATCTAAAAACCAGTGAAACAATTAACGAAAAGTAAAAAATTTATGCATAACTAGTATCATAATCATAAACATGGTTTATTTGGGGATATAATTATTTTTAAATCCTTCATTGTGGGTTTCAAATAAATTTTGAATTATTCAAAGAATATTACTTGAGAGTTTTAAGTGAGGTGCACAATAAGGGCTGTTATCGTGCACCATGTAACGATCAGGTCAAGCCCAATTCACCCTTTTTGGATTTATTACCCCTTGTTACATCTTTTCCAAAACCAAATACACTTTTATTATATGTATATATAGGGTTTTAGTTTTTAGTAAATACCACATAATATTTTCCTTTACAAAACTCTAGTTCATTCTTATATAAATATCCTCAAATTATATCATAAGGTTATATTCTCTAATCTATAATTTCCTAAATTTAGTTCCCAAATTTTCTTCTAAACATGAATTTGATACAAACTATGATGACCCTACCCCTAGTATCCTAGATCTAGCGTCTAAATTATTATATTTTCATGATATATAAGGAATCGCACCCCAAAGGACCAAATAGTTTAATATTTTTGGTAAACTATATACATACTTGAAATTTACATAACATTTTAAAACATAAAATAAAAAAATAATTTTCTTTGAAACTTCCATTATCCCGTTTTAATATCACTTCATATCAATAATAAAACACTTCTCCGTATATTGGTAAGAAAACATATGAAATGGGTGATATTAGATGCTCAGTAAGGGTAAGAATATATATCAAAATATTTAAATAAATTAGGGATAATAAATAGTGAATGAAAAAATTCTAAAAAAATTAAATTTTATCAATAACTGGAGATTAATATGGTAGGAATATGTGATGACCAAATAATACCATATAAATAATCACTTGAGCATGAAACATAAAAATTAATATTCTAAAAAATCAAATAATCACATGGAATATCAACAACTAGATACATAATGATGGAATGTATAATGTTAGAAATCTCAAAAATACCATAGAGTCCTTATGACAAGAAATATAATACCAAAAATTCCTTGTTCCAATACATCAGTATAAATGGGTATGGCCTCATCAAAAACCTAATCTAGTTGGTATTTTGAGAAATATCGATGCATTGAGGGGCTATAATGGTCCATATCTGTCACTTACTAAGTCCAATGTATTCCTCATATAAATTGGGTGAAGAAAAATTCACATAAAAAATCATATTTAAACAAGTATATAACATGGAAGCAGTTTTCTCAATCTATAAACATAATCATAATCATTCCATATTAAAGTTATTGATATCAACATAGTACATTCCCATTCAAACTGATCACAAACCATCTAGAAAAATAATATGGACGGAATCATCAGAGTATTTCCCCATTAAAGAATAAAAAAGGTAAAATGTTGTATTATTAGATGGAAATTTATTTTTAAAGGTCACTTAGAACATTACTTGATAAGAATAAACATTCTTTTAAAATCAACCTTCTTATTTTAAAGCTAGTAAATTCATAAAATATTGTCAGAATTCTTTTCTTTAGAAATTAATTTTACAAACTATGAATTTCCATAATTTTATGAATTTTTTTTATTTAAAAATAACCTTGTAAATTTTCAAAGTAATATTTAAATAAATTATAGTCATGAAGATAGGTAATTACGTACATGACCTATATGTTAAAAATAACATTCATTTAGCAATGTAAGAAGGTTAGAAGAGTTACTTGTTCATAAAATGATAAAGAGGATCACTAAAAACCATTTTAAAAAAAATAAAACATGGGTAAAAATATTTTTAATAAATAATTTGGATAATTTTAATACATTTTTGAAAAACTTTTTAGAGAACATGGGTTTGGAATAAAAATGTTTTTTGACCTAGGAGAGAAATAATGTTGTATTTTCATAAAAACATTTTTTTTATCATTTTATGTAAACAAGAGAGTAAAATTATTAATATTACTTAAAAAATTCCCCAATTAACCATATTAAAATAAAATAGATCTGTCTTAAGATAAAAATATCATATAATTCCCCAAGGGAGACATAAATAATGATAATCCCAAATGATGATGAGATTAGTAAATAAACCATTATGACTTTGGTAAATTTTGTATCGTAATCCACATGAAAGAAATAAAATTAAATGAAACTTTAAATACCTTTAATTTAAATTAATTCACGATATAACATAACCAATAGGTGTTATATACACCATATAAATGAAATATATGGTGAATATGGAGTATGTATCAGCAAAGTAAAAGTAAGACGAGAAACCCTTACCCTAATTCCAACTTATCAAATATATTATTTAGGTTCCTGAATAATAAAACTATTTTATTTGTTTACTTTATGAAGAGAATTTTTCAATTTTATTATTCATTTTCTTTCAATTTTTATTATGTTATATATGATGACACAATCAATTAAGTTTACATCAAATGTTTGGAAGATATTTTCCATATGTGTCAAAAATGACATTAGTAGGTCACCTATGGTCAAAGTGGTCATTATATAAAAAACTGAAAAAATATTCATGGAAAAATTATAACATATATATATAAATTAAAATTTTAAAACCATTCAAGAAATATGGATATGAGAAATGAACTATGTTATAATAACGAAGAGAGTAGGCCATACGTATGCATGAGTAACATTTCTATTTTTTAATGATCATTGTGGAAAGGAGTTGAGTAATATTTTATATTTATATAATGATAATAATTTCATAAAAACATATTATATCATTAAATATATATATATATATATATATATCATCCATGTGTTACAGTGATGAAAAGAGATTCACATCAATTCAAGAAGGCATCAGTCCACACATACAAAAATGACGTTATCATTTTTCAGTGTAATAAATAAAATGACATATTATCCTTTTACAATGATAAATATTTCATTAATATAAAAATTAAATAATTTATATCACACATATTCTTTAAAATTTTCTTTATAACCTTCCATGTAAATCAAGACTGATAAACAAATCACATCGCTTCACAAGGCGGTAGTCGACCGTACACCTGAGTATAATTGTGTTATAAATATTATATACACTTTATAATTATCCTCACACTTAACTGTGAGATGTATTTATGGAAATAAATGTCATAATGATTTGTGAGGCGATAGTCCACTGTACACATGTGCGACATTATCATTTCCCATTTCCCATTTGAGGGAAGAGGAGATGGATATATGTCATGAAATTAGAAAAATAAAATACCATTATATGGGATTTATTTGATTTATTATATAATAATAAATGAAAAATATTTGAAGGATGTGGAAGAGTAAATAAAATAAAAACCCATATTTAAGAATTTTACCTTTTCCCAGACCAACACTTTAAGATTATACCTTAAGTATTAACTGATTGAATTTTTGACAAGAAAATTTTTATAGGACTATGTGATGGATTTTGGGAAGGTATTTGGATATATCATTGAAAAAAATAATTTTATGGTTCAAATAAGAGAGTAGAGGGGAGTACTTTTATAGGTGAGGCGAGTGGTACACTTATAATTTTTGAAAAGAAAATGGTGTAACCAAAATTTTCACATTAAAAAATCTTAAAAAATGTATTATTATAGAGAATTAGAGATGATAATTTCTAAATATATAAATATAATGTGTTTTATACATGTTTTTATGTCATTTTAACCCTTATCTTTTTAGTTTAACCCTTAGTAAAACCATATTTACCTTAATCAAGATAATTAATTTGTAATATTTTCACAGTTCATTTTGATATAAAATTAATTTGAATTCATTAGGTAAAATAGAATATTATTATTCTAATAATGGAATATATTTTTCAAAATCCAATTAAAATATATCAGAAAATTTAATTTAAAATTAATCCTGTAGGCCTCATGAGAAATCATGTTTCTAAATACAAAATGTTCAAATGTTTGCACGTTTTTATATAAAAATTTAATATAAAAATGATTATAGTGACTTAAATTTTTATAATATATATTTATTTGAATAAATTACATTAAGAATAATTTAAAATATAATTCCAATTAATAAATAATTTAAATGAAATTAAAATTTTCAATTAAAATCCATTATTTTTATATATTCATAAAAAAACATTTCTGAAAAATCACAAAAATTAACCATAAGATAATTTTTCTTTTATGATTTAAAAAATGATCTTTATTTTATAAAATAGTTTTTTTAAAATTAGTAAAAATTAAATTTAAATTATGTGCAAAATGCGCCACTAAACCATAATTTAGAAAAAACAAATGTCTTTCCAAAAACATTTCTTTTACTTTAAAATGATGATAATTTTATTTCTAATAAATAGATATAAATTTAATTTATTTCATAATTGTGTAAAATATTTTATTTTCATAATTTAGTTAGAACTATTCATACATTCGAACTTAACAGCTAGGTTATAAAGTTCATTATTAAATAATAATATTTTAATAGCGTATGATTTTTGTTCAAATCGGGTACTGTATGAAATGAAAGATGTTGAAGAGATTTATTTTTTTAAATGAAAGATATCATAATCTTAGGATTTTTTATTCTCTTTTACATTTAGTGTTTCATTTCACACACACTATCAAATATGTTGTTCGTATTTTAAAATATGATGGTGCTACACTCATGAATGAGGCATTATTTATTCACGTATATTTAAATTAACTATAAATTTAAAATGAAATATCATCTTTGTTTTAATGTGTTTTTCTAGTTTCTTCTAAATTAATTATGTTGGTCATGGATTCTTTGTTATGTACACTATGAAATATCTATTAAATATTACAATTGTTGAGTCGTTCCCAACCATGATAAGCCTTTCCACTAAACCCAAAACCATCAATTGGAAACAAAGCAATAATGTTCAAATTTATAATTAGTTCTTTGACTATTTATATTTATTAACATAAATTTTAAATTTTAATTCATCTTTTAATTCATTCTTAATCCATCATTATGATATCTTCTTCATCCTCTTTTTTCTCACTCACTTATCCTAGAGTGGTTAATGATAATTGAAGAGAACAATTGAAGATCCCATCCAGAGGTGCTAAGAACTTTGGGAAGATAATATATGGTCACACAGTGTGTACTCCTTTGTCACAAAACATTTACCCTTGTTCATTACATCAGGACACTCGTGTGGTCTTTAGGCCACCATGTAACAATAACACAACATGTGCATTAAATGAATTATGTGTAGACCCTCCAGGGTGGTACATAGTTTTTCTTGGAATAAAAGACATGTAGATTTCCTACATTCTATGTTGTCGATGTGTTTTTATGATGGAAAACATGAGGTTGACATTATTCAAGTAATTATAACACCATGTGCATTTTATACTAGAATCATGCATACTCGAATCCATATAACATAAAGTACACATTGTGTATCCTTCTTACATTTTCTTCTACCTAATAAATGTCCATGAAAATTACACACTTATTTTCTAAGCATCCACAATAGACATACGATGAAGAAAATTACATGATGTGTGACCATCCTATACATTTCATGCACTTTATTTGTTTACCTAAAATTATTAAATTCAATTAATTAAACCACTAATCCTAACCGACCTGAGTTCAGTGAGTCATTAAATTTATTAAACACACTAGTCATTAGGTTTTTTTATTATATTAAATTATTAATTATTTTTGCATGATATTCAAAAAATAAATTCATCTATTGTATTTGAATACTAAAGACTCATCATAGATTATATTGTATAGGAGACATAATTTTTATGTGATCTATGTGTCATTAATTTGATAGAACATGTTGTAAAAAAATGAGACATTTCATATACAAAATAGGATATTTCAGTGCATTATATAAAACATGGACCATACTAAGTTATTCAGATTGGTACTCACTGAGTTTATTCCACGTATAATGATGTTTATTTTTTTAAAAAAAATTAAACAAAAAAATAATTTATTTTTATTAATATCCCAGTAGATCAGAATATCTAGAATGATTGGATAGAATTAGGTAAAATGATTTAGTTTATTAATATGATAATTAGTCAAATTAATTCAAACATGTTTTATCTTATCAAAGAATGGATTGAAATGAATAATACTAAGATATTTTAAATGCATTATGATTAATTATGTATGACCAATCATAAGCTTTGACCAGACCTATGTATGTGTTGGACTAATTTAATTTAATTTAATTGAATGGGTTGGTAATTTTTTATTATTAAAATAAATATGATAACCTACATGACATCCCACCCACATTTATTATGTAGGAACAACATATCCATGGTTCTACTATGTAATTCACCATAAATATTCCTTAGTAAACCTATCTCATGTGTTAGTTATAAAACATATATAATAAAGGAAGTATCTAAAGGTGAATGAATTTGTTTTATGGAAGAGTTGATGTAGAGGCGGTTTAATATAGAACTAAGATGAAACCAACCCAGAAATTTGTGGACAGGTGGAATCCAACAACTTATGCCATGACTCGATATAAGTATCTTGCCTTAAACAATATGTAATCTTGAGTTTTAGTCAATAAATTACATCTTTTTTCACATTGAGGATCATTTTCGGTTTATTGTTTTAGATAATTTGGCCATAAATCATACATAAGAAATATATAAATATAAATTTGACACTTCCAAATAGTTTATATTTATCTTATAATCCAAATCTTTTAAAATAAACAATGATCTATTTTATGAAACATCTCCATGTAATTCGACATGAAATCTTCCAATCCCATACCCACCCTTAAGTCCGATGAAAAACAATAAAAATGTGGGATGATCATAAAAAAGCTTAGTAAGAGATATAAAAATAAGGACAACATTAGTCCATTTAAAAACATTAAAACCCTTGAAAATTTTATCATATAGTAGTACTCTTCACCCTTAATAAGTTGTAAATAATTTCCTTTGAAAATAAACTCATTCCATACCTTTTTTAATGATAATATTACCATAATACCGATAGTAATCATAAAAAATACATAAATTCATATTGGGACAACATTATAATTTCCACTCTTATAAATGGAATAACCATTAAGTCGAATTCAATATATGTCACTCATACAAATAGAATATCCATATGGATGAATTCGAAACCCAATGCATTGTAGGGAAATCACAGACCCACCCATCGTTGGTTTATCACGGAACCACCCATAAAATCTCCAAGTACAATTATATATTCATATCAAATAAAATATTTCAATTTTCAACATTTAAATAATAAAATTTAATTTTCAATTATAATAAAATATTTGAATATATTGAAATAATAAATCCATTTTCGAAATCCATTTTCATTAAAAAAACACAAAAAAGGAAAGAGGGGTTTCATTTTATTTAAAAAACAAATGCTTGTAGAAAAATAAAATACCAAAATTGATATGAAATTTACATTATAATCATTTTTAAATCAATATAAATAAATATGTTAAATAATATCATGAATATTTAAATGTAGGAAATTATTAAATATTTGAATATTCAAAGCGTTCCATACCATGTTAAAAATTTAAATAATAAGACCCATGAAAGAATAAAATTTAAAAATTCATAAAAAACATGATAATAGATAAAATATGGATATGGAATGTCATATGGGTGGAATATACTCCTTATAAGATAATAAAGGTGGATATCATCAAGAAATTCCTCAATAAAAGGAGATTGGAACGAAATCCATCACCTTGAATCTGACTTCTCATGTTCATCTATATCTTCCAAAATAATAAAATTATGTTAATTATTTACATTATTCATTACCTTTTTCAATTTTATCGGTAATGTTATTTTACTTATCAAAGTTATGTAAACAACTACTTAAAGAATTATGTTTACGTCAGGTGTTCTGACCATATTAGGTTTATGTGTCAAAAGAGACTTTGATTTGTCAACTATGGTCAAAGGGGTTATTATATAAATATATGTAGAAAAATAATAATTACATAACCATAATTATTATGCATAAATTATATTTTTATAACCAATAATGAAATATTATTATTAAAATTTAACCATTGTTACAATCATAGAGACGGTAGGCTGTACGTACACATGAGTAACATTCCCATTTTTGAATGATCATTATGGAAATAATTTAAATGAAATTTATATTTCCAAAATGATAATTATATCTTAAATACCATATTATTTAATCATTTATACTTATATATACAATTATTTTTATGTAAAATGATTCACATCGCTTCAAGGTTGGGGTTGTCCACACGACCATGAACGATGTTATCTCCTTTTCAGTGTCTGAAAGGGTAATAAAGAAAATGATATTGTTTTATATAAAGGTATATATTTCATGAATATAATATAGATGTTATTTATGTAAAATAGTTTCAATTAAAACATCCTTAAAACATTCCATTTAATGTGTGAACATATCACCTCCCTTTGAGGAGGCGGTAGTCCATACGTCCACAAACGATGTTATCGTATTTACCCAAAATGGAAATCATGAAGGTATGTGTAATAAAAAAATAAAATAAGTATTAAGGAAACATAAATATCATATATATCATCTAGAAATAGCATCCAAAATAATGTATAACCATGTGAGGTGGCAAAGGATAAAAAAAGACATCGTTTCGTAATGTGGTAGTTTGTCATACACAAATGATACTTTCGCTATCCATTTAATGGAAGTGTGTACAGGAATAGCTCTAAACCATAACATAAAAGAATATAAGTATATTAAATATAATTATTTTATTATATAATTTTGTATTATAAAAAATTAAAGGGTGGAGGAAAAAATAAAACATAAATTCACATTGAAGAATGTTACCTCTTTTTTGGGTAACTCGTTTTGGTTTGCACAAAAGGGAAACATTGATTCGATTAAATTTAAAAGTAAGTACTATAGGGTTAATAGAAGGA
This sequence comes from Viscum album, assembly GCA_963277665.1. NCBI lineage: Eukaryota > Viridiplantae > Streptophyta > Magnoliopsida > Santalales > Viscaceae > Viscum > Viscum album. The sequence goes on along the minus strand of OY728121.1, from coordinate 1,395,341,177 downwards.
TGTTGGGAGACTATTTGGGAATCTTTTAGAAAATAAAAAAATATTTATAGGTGTGAATAATTGATTAAGAGAGGAGGCCATCTATAAGTGGGGAAAAAGATACATTGGGTATTCTTGAAAATATTTTAGTGATCCCCACACTTTACATTTTACCCAAGGGTTTAAAATTTAACAGTATAGATCCTTATAAGTTTAATGGTTTAAATATGGGAAATAAATAATTTTTATACCATTTTATAGTTCATTTAGGCTCTTAAGATTAAAGTTTAACCACTATGTAACCACATTTTTACATTAATCGTTGTAATTAATTTTAATTGTTTTCACTAATATTTTTTTTCTAAAAAACCAATATGAACTTATTATAAATAAAAAATAATGATGATTTTGAATAATTAATCCATTTTCCCAAATTCTAAACATATAATTTCTAGAAATTAAATTTAAATTAATCCCACAGACGGGACAACGTAGCATGTTTTTAAAGAAAATAGTTCAAAAGTTTACAATGTTTATATATATAAATTAAATTTCTAGTTTTTTATAATGATATAAAATAGTTTAAATGATACAAAATTTATCTAATTATATTTTAAATCCAATTAAAAACATTATTTTACTATATAAATAAATTGGAAAAAAATGTAGTTTTAAACTAAAATTCAGTACTATTCACTAATCATCAAAATATGAAAGTTCTCAGATAAGTACACAAAATTAAACCATTTTATTTTTATATTTATCTTTAACAACATAAATTTATTTTTTCCTAAAAAAATTATAAAATTATTAAAATTGAGTTTTAATGAATGTTTTCCATTGAAAAGCGGTAAAAAAACTATATTAAATAATAATATTAATAATATATTTTTTTGTTCAGTATAACTCAGTATTGCAGGGAAACAAATGTTTTGGAGAAACTCATTGTTGAGTTATTGGTAATCTATTGGAAATATTTTCCCTTTTAAGGTAAAATTACTATCTAACTCATAAATATTAATAAATATAAAAAAAGACTTATTCTATCATTACCTAGGGCGTTACATCCTTCCCCCTTTTGAAATTTCATTTTTAAATTTAATTCACTCATAAAATAAGTGGGGATATTTTTACCTCATAGAATTTTAATATTCCCATGTTTCCTGCTTTTTCTATATAGTTTTTCCATAATAAATAAATTGGTGAATTACCGTATTCCACATCATGTTTTCTCTTCGGTCAAGAACATGAACTGACTGTTCCTCTTATGAATGATTCTCTTCCATCTAAGCTAATTTTGGGATCAAAACATGGGAGTAATCTAGTAAATAATTCCTTATCATTGAAATATGAAATAATTTCTGTACCTGAAAGAAACTCAGAGCTAAAGGCACTCAATAAGAAGCAACTCCAACTTTCTCTAGGATTTTATATTGTATAATCAACTATTGACTCAACCAATCCTTATTAAAAAACAAAACATAATTTTAAATGTAGAAAAATTTATAAAGACATGACAACAAACATTAAAAGAAAGATATTTTGTCCAGTTATCTCTATAAATTTTCTTCATACTCTAAGCTACCATCTTGTGTCATTGAATCAAATGAACTTTCTCTGATATATCCTCTACCAACTCTGGTGCCATCAACCTACTTTCTTCCACCTCAACCAAAAATGCTAGTGTCCTAACACTATTTTCAATATAATTATTAAAATGGTTTCATCTATATACTGGAATGAATTTTTTTTATAAGAATACACAACTAAAGAAAGACGTTAATCCCAAATTCCTCAGCACTCCTTTGAAAAGGAATGAAGAAAATATTCCAATGTCTAAATTTTCCACCTAGACTATCCATTGGATTGAGGATGAAAACTGTACTAAAATTTAATTTAGTACCCAAGGATTTATAATGTACTTTCCAGAAAATGGATGTGATATTGGTATCACGCTCTGATACAATTGATCAAGACACTCTATGTAACCTAAAAATATCCTTTAAAATAGTCTATAAATTTGATCGACTTGAATTATATCTTGAATGGAAATAAAATTTGTTTATTTTGCTAATAAATTAGTAGTAACCCAAATTGAATTATTACCTTGAGAAGTATTTCACAGTCGTACCATGAAATCCATTTATATATTTTTCCACTTTTACTCCGACATAGAAAAAGGCTAAAGCATCCCATTTGTTAATTTTCACTATGATTTATCCTATTTTAAAGTAAAAAACCTCACAATTAATTCATAAATATCAATTTTTATTCCAACCCACTAGTAATACTTTCAAAGGTCTCTACATATCTTAGTGCTGCCTGGATGAATTGAAAATAGAGAACTATAAGCATCAGTCAAGAATATTTTTCTCAACTATGAATCAAAATGCATATATAATATTTTTTTATTAAAATCGTAAAACACGTTATTAATTAGTCTTAAAACTAGGAAACTTACCTTTCTTAATAGATTCTACCTTTTCTTGAAAATAATAAGCCACATTATGAGCCATTGTAGTTATGTTTAACAATGTTGAATATGTTGAAACATGACATAAAATAGAGGATGTCCCTATATCCACAACATCTTGCCCAAAAATTCCCCAAATAATTAACTAAAGGGTCATGTTACAAATGTCACATGGTTAACGTAGAATTACTTTTTTGACTCAAAACATTGGCCACCTTGTTTTCTTTTCCAAGATGGTAATGAACCATGCATTCATAATCCTTGATTAGTTTTGACAGTTTTCTCTATCTCATATTAAATTCATTTTCAGTGAATATATACTTCAATATTTTGTTATGAATATATATTTCACATATCACCCCATACATATGATTCTTCTAAAATTTTAATGAAAAAATAATAGCTGCTAATTCCAAATCACGTGTAAGGAAATTTAACTCATGATGTTTCAACTCAATTGAAGTATAAGAAATTACATGATCATTTTTAATTTGAAAAAATCCAATATATTTTGAAGAAGAATCCTTGTAGGTGAAAATTAACCATTTCTTGCATGTAAGTGAAAAAATATCATTCAAAAATATTCATTATAGTTCATGAATACAATAATCACATTATTTTTTCCAGATGAACAATACTCCTTTTCTAGTAAACTTGGCTAGTTGGCTATAAAACCAAGATATGTTTTCAAAAAATCACCATTAGTAACCCTATAATCCAATAAAACTATGAATATAGATGATTGTTTTTGGTCTTCACCATTCCAAAACAACTTTTCTTAGTAAGTCCAATTGTTATTCCATATTTAAAATCAATGTAATCTAGGATTGAAATTTTTTTCAACCAAAATTCACTCTTACTAAAAATTCCCTATATTTTATTTTATTTTAAGGTTTTAAAAACAATCCTTATGTGCCTTTCATGTTCCTCATTGACTATAAAATATACCAAAATCTCATTTATAAATTTAACAAAAAACATACCAAATTTTTTTTAATCCCATGTTGAACGACCTTAGGAAAATATTTCTCATGTAAAATGTTCATAAATCAAAAAAATTACAATAAATTAATCCTTTCACATTCTATAATATTATTAAGAAAAGACAACCATCAATAATCTTCGCCTTCAAAACGATAAATAAAAAATGTTACCTTTTGATGTTCCAAACATCTCATGACATCAAATATATTCTCCAGAGCATTGATACATCATTTTACTAACACTCGGTCAGATGATCCAATCAATGATATAGTATGATGTCTCATGAAATTCTCTACAATATACATGTTCATTTGGGGTAGATCAGGTTTCTCTCTATCAAGGACACCATTTATCACATGATTCAACTGATCCATCAATATAAAAAACTATACTATTCTGATTCTAAACATCTCATGATGCTGATTCCGAAGGATATTTCCCTTTTGGTCCCTTCAATCTGTATATTACCTATTTCCACTATGGAAAACTATTCTACAAAAATATAATTTATATGAAGAAACATGGTAATATTTAAATTTTATATCATTATAACCTAACCATAAAGTAAAATCTTTTTAAGGAATTCTATTGAAACTATCATAACCTCTAAAGTTATGTTAAATTACCTATGATACCAACTATAAGGACCCATCCTTAAACATTATATAAACTTGAGTTTTATTCAATCAATTAGTTTCTTTCACATTTATGATCTTTTTAGTTTTAGATTTTCAGAGAATTAGGACACAACTCATACATAAAAAACTATAAATACAAAGTGACACGTCTAAACAATAACAATTTATCCCATAATCTAGAACTTTTAAAATAAAAAATTATCACTTTTATTAAAAAATTAATGAAATTAAAAATGACATATTGAAACCCCATAATCATCATTAACTTCAGTGAAAAACATTTAAAAAACGTTGGATGGTTGTAAAACACTTAGTAAGGTATATAAAATAAGAAACATGTTAGTCCATTGATAAACATATAAACCCATGAATTTTTTTCATATGTAATAATTTTCACTCTTAATAATTAGTAAATACTTTCCTTTGAAAATAAAATAATTCTATACATTTTTTATTGTCACAAGATTACTATAAAACCCATTGAAAACATAGAAAATACATATATGTATTTTGGGACATGAATATACTTATCAATATTATAAATGGAATAACCATGTGGTTGACTTCCATAAATGTCACTATTATAAATTGAATAACTATACAAACTAATTCTATACCCAATTTATTTGAGGTCCATCACAAACCCACTCATCATTGGTTTATCATGGAACCCCCCATCATTGGTTTATCACGGAACCACCCATCAAATGTCCACGTACCATTATATAAATATAACAGATAATTTTTTTGAATTTTAAACATTTCACTCATAACATTTCATCTTTAATTACAATAAAACATTTCAATAAATTTAAATAATTAATCCATTTCCAAAACACATTTTCAATTTCAAACCCCGAAAAAAGATAATGATGTGTTTATTTTTTTTAAAACATGAAATATTTTTTTAGGAATCCAAATAAAAAAATATACTTAAAATGAACTTTATAATAATTTTTATATTCAAATTAATAAATATGTAAAATAATATCATGAATATTGATATGGATTAAAGGAATAGATCTTTAAATATTTAACAATCCCATTCAACATTGTACATTTAAATCAAAATCCCCATGAAAGAATGAAGTTTAAACAGACATTAAATAACATGAGAATATATAAAATTTGGATATGGAATGTTATAAGGGATTTATATACACTTTATGAAAGAATAAAGTTTTATATCATCATGAAATCCCTCAAGAAAAAGAGATTGAGATGAAATCCCTTACCATGAATTTGACTTGTAATTTGTGTCTTTATCTCACTGAATAATTAACTTATTTTAATTATTTAATTGCATAAAAACATTTTTCAAGGTTATAATTACATTTATTTCACTTATTATAATTTTTTAAACAACTACTTAAATAATTATGTTTGCATCAGATGTTTTGACAATATACTATTTATATGTCCAAAATGATTTGGTTGGTCAACTATGGCCAAGGGGAAATTATATAAATATCTCCAGAATAGTAATAATGAAATATTTATCATATTTATAAATAAATTATAATTTTAAAACCAATAATTAATTATGTTTATGGAAAATCATCCAACATTACTATCATAGATATGGTAGGTCGTACGTACACATGAGTAATGTTCCCATTTTTCAATGATTATTATAGGAAAAAGGTAAGTAAAATTTATCTTTCTAGAATGATCATTATATATTACTTAACATAATATGTAATCATATATAATTATATATATAATTATTGTGGTGTAAAATTAATCACATCACTTAGAGGAGGCGATGGTCTACATGTCTACGAACGACGTTATAACTTTTTCAGTGTGTGAAAGGTTAAAAAAGAAAATGATATATTCTATTTATATAAAGGTAATTATTTTAGGAAAACCACATATATTTTATTTTTGTAACATATGTTTTATTAAACCCATAATTACATTCTTTTTAATGTGTGAACGCATCACATTGCTTTGAGGAGGTGGTAGTCCACACGTCCAAAAATGATTTTATCATATTTACAAAAAATGGAAAACATGAAAGTATGTGTTGTATAAAAATTAAATAAAAATTAATAAATTATAACTATCATATATATCATATAAAAATAGTTCCCAAAATAATTACCAACAATTATAGGTGGTGAAGGAAAAAAGACAAAATCGTTTCACGAGGCAGTTGTTCTCCATACAAAAACAGTTATTTCATTAACCATTTGATAGAAGTGTGTGAAGGTGCAGGTATAAATATTAATATAATTAAATATAATTATATTTATTATACTTATGTTTTTATTTAATCATGTAATAGTAAAAAATTAACACGTGGATTAAGAAATAAAACAAAAATTCACATTGAAAAATGTTACTAGTTTTTTCGTGTAACTCCTTTTGGTTTTCACAAAAGGGCTTCATTGGTTGAATTTATGATACAATTGAGAAATATAGGTGGAGGGTATGGATTTTTTGAGATAATTTGGGTAAGTATTGGATCATAAAAATGTATTTATATGCATTAAGAAGTGATGAGGAGAGGATGACTTGGATAAGTGGGGAAAAGGACACATTGGGTATGATTGAAAATATTTGAGTTCTCTAAATTTTTTAATTTCTAAAAAAGGGTTAAAAAATATTATATATAATTATATGTTTAATGGTTGAAATATAGTCATTAAATAATTTAATACATGTTTTTAGGTCATTTATACTCTTACTATTAATGTTTAACCACTAAGTAACCACATTTCTTCCTTAATCACTATAATTAATTTTAATTTCGTTCACTAATATTTTTTTTCAAACACTAAGTTAAACATATTATAAATTACAAATTATTTTTATTAAAAATATTTAATAAATTTTCAAAAATTAAAACCCCATAATTTTTTGAAATTAATTAAAAATTAATCCTTCAAATGGGACGACAAAGCCTATTTTTAAAGTAAAAATGTTAAAATATTAGCTATGTTTTTATTTTTAAATTCAATGTAAAATCGTTTTTAATGACCTTAATTTGTTTAAATTATATTATATGGATCTAATTATACTTAAAAAGTAATCAAAAAAATTATTTAACTGTATAAATAAATTTGAACAAAATGTTGTTTTGAAATAAAATTCAGTATTGATCAAAATATAAAAATTATTAGAAAAAACACAAACAAATAAAAAATAAGTTTATTTTGTCATATAAAAATTAAAATGTTTCAAAAAATTTGTTTTAAAGTTTTTTTCCATTACAAGTTGAAAAAACATGCATATTAAATAATATTATTTACTGTATATTATTGTTTGGTGTAAATCAGTCTTGAGTGCAAAAAAAGGTTTTAGAGAAAATAATTGTTGTGTGTAAGATATTATACTATAATTAGAGTCCATTTTAAGGTAAAATTACAAAATAATTCATAAATATTAATAAATATGAAAATGAATTATTCTATCATTACCTGGGGTGTTACACCTGCAAATGGATTTTTCACCTAGGTTTATATGTGATAATTTTTCTTGTCAAATAATAAACTATTAGATAATATTATGATATTGTCATATATTTATTTATTTTATTTATATCTTATTAATGATATATATTTTTCTATGTATGACCACTATAACATAAATAAATTGACTAATATGCAATGATGGAATTAAAATAAATGGATTATTTATAAATTATTCATGAAATCACAGTTAATCTCTAATGAAAAATCCACTTCATATATGAATGAAATGAAAATGATAAAACATAATTTATTTATACATAATAAATAAAATCCCAAAAATTAATATTAAGTTAGACTAAATCTTTCATTACATGATTTGGAATGAAACCATAAATGTAAGTGTTGGTCAAACCCTTGTGGGGAAACTTACATTAATTTGGAAGTTCTTATGAATGTTTTGGGTATAATTAAACATTTTAAACCAATAAGAGTGTACCTTTATAGAAATAAAGTAACATTGAGGTAGGTGTTACGGAAACCTGAGAAATAGTTTTTTGATTGGGGAGTCGACTCAATGGACTACAGAGTTTCAAGCCTATAATTATAAAAGACATGCCTACCTAAATAAATTAGAGTAATTTACCAATAAATTAATTTGGTTATGATAAAGGGAATATGGATACATACCAGTAGAATATCTAAGAAACTAGGAATTATGAGTCTAATTGGAATGGTATTGGGACTTGATAAAATAGTGAGTGATAGATAATTAAATTAATTTCTTGTCACTTTTGGTAATTATCTAATGTAATTTGAATCTACACTAAATTGTTATAGAATAAAATTGAAAGTTGAAAAACCACAAAAATATCCCTAAACAATATTTTGGGTAATGAAAATCACATGACCATCTCAAATTTCTAGGAATGGTATAAGTTCTTAAGGATTATACCATGTTAGGACTGAGAGTTGTACATGATGGAATCCCAAATTCCTAGTGATACCTCCTGGGAGATGAGTGCAGATGTGTTACTTATCACTAATAAACACTTCAAATATGAACTATATGTCTAGTGTTTAATTTTATATTTAATTTCTAATGAACTAAAAAAATACAATGAGTCAATGGGTGAATTTTAAATAAATTGTTATCTCTATGATATTTATTAGTGGTGATAAAGACAAGAATAATTAGAGATCTACAAGGAACTATTAACATAAAATCTTAGAGAAGGTAAAGCATATGGACCTCCCATAGTCAAAATGATATGATACATTGAGCATATAGAAATTCATAAGGTTTAATATAACTGTTTAATTTTTCACTGATATTATTCTCTCCTCTCTTCCTTGTAAATTACCTATCATTAATGAAACTTTCAATGTGAATAATATTTAGAATTCACACATAGATCTCCCCACATTAATTCACTAGACAGTTAAAGAACTAAATCCTAAAAATAACTTATTCCTTATACTGAATAAGAGGAATTTCAAGTAAAATAAAACAAAGACTAAGTCCAAGTCTAAGGATTATATGAACAACCCTTACAAGAAGATGAAGATTAAAGGGTAAGCGAGGGAGTGGGATTCATTGTATTTTCAATGTTTCATGAGGTTCCACTAGAAAAAAAAATTCCTAATGGGAAACAATAAATTCGAGGATTTATCTATGTTATTATCAAGTGAATCCTTTCAATTTAATTGAATTGGTTTTTGGATCCCACATGTGGTTCTCACATTTTTATAAAAATACACATTCCTAGTAGATTTTGAAAGGTTTCATGGGTTTAGGTGTTTATTTATATCATAAATAGAGCTATGTTGGTAGCGCAAGCCATTGTTGACTAACACTTCACATAGACAACATGAATAATATTAATTCATCTAGATTCTTACTATATTCTAGGAATTACCAATAAAATTATTTCTATACCAAAATAAAATAGGTCAGTTTTTATTTTAAAGTTCAGAAATTAAATTTTCTTTTTTTATAAAGAAATATTTTTTTATGGTAATACACATTTTCAAAAATATATTTATGTATAAGATTATGTATAAAGTGTCTTTTAAATAGACAATGAATGTGAATCACATGACTCATACCAAAACTAGTCATGGAATCGCCACATAGGTTATGTAAATTTCAATTTATTGAGTTTAGGGGCCCCATAGTTTCTATAGTTGGTTCACAATGATGTGTGTAGACCATTCCTAGATTAAGTAAGGGATGGGTTCTCATAATTTATAACTTGTACTGATGATTTTAATAAGTATGGATATATCTATTTAATGAGGAACATGTCAAAATACTTTGAGAAATTTAATGAAATATTAGATGAGGTTGAGAACCATCTTGGTAATAATATTAAGAAAATATGATACGAATATGGTGTATAATGTCTTAATCAATTATTTATTGACCGTTTATAGGACTATGAGATTTTATCTCAACTCACTCATCCTTATACAACCTAGTGGAATGGTGTAAGTGAAAGGAGGAACCACACCTTTTTAGATATGGTGACGCCAATGATGAGTCTTGCAAATATTCCACTTTCATTTTAGGGATATAAATTATAGATAAAATAACACACATAAAACCAGGTACCAACAAAATCATTGAAATGGAATACCATATAAATTATGTTGTGTAGAGAAACCTATGTTGTCAAACATATATGAACAAGGATGAAAGGAATTTTTTATAAACTCTTCAATAAATAAACATTAACCCCATAGCATAAAGTGTATATTTATTGGAAACTAAAAGAAAATAAGGGGTTATTAACCATACGACCCCTTAGATAAAAATGTAATAGTGGGAAGACATTACATGTTACTTGATAGGTAGAAAATATATAAATTAGATAGTGGGAATGAGAGAGACTTTAATGATTTTAGGACTCAGGATACATAGGGGTTGGTATATGAACACGTTCCTAAATCCCCATAGAAGAAACTATTCCACAGATAGAGGTACCATATAGGATTGCATGAGTGGTTAGAGAACATGAAAGACATGGTTTTATTGTAACTGAGGATGATGGATAATTTTTAAATGATAATAAATATCATATAACTTATACACAAGTAGTGAGTGTAAAAAATGTAGTAAATTTAAATATGAAATGAAAAATGAATTAGACTCTATATACCCAAACAAAGATTGGATTTTGGTAGATCCTTTAGATGACGTATAGAACATTGGTTCAATATGGGAATTCTAGATGAAAATTGGAAAGGATGGTCAAGTTAGTTCTTTTAAAACTCATATGGTAAGTAAAGGGTACAAACACATCAAAGTATAAACTATGAAAAAACCTTTTCACCAGTATCAATGCTTAAATCTATCAGAATTCTACCTTCCATAGAAGTACAACATAACTATGAGATTTGGTATATGGATGTCAAATAAAAATTCCTTAATGGGAACCATCCGAAAGATGTATATCTGATATAAATAGAGTGATTTTGGAATCCATGTAAAGGTAATAAAGTATGGGTGTTAAATAGATCAATATATGGATTAAATTAAGAATTTGGGTCATGGAACATTCGTTTTTATGAGCCCATAACAGATTTTTTTATACGAAATGAATATGATCCTTGTGCTTGTAAATGTTTTGGTAGGAGTGTGATAATTTTCATAATAACGTATGTCTATGATGTTATACTTTTTTTAAATGGGATACCAACTTTAAATATTATTAAGTCGTGGTTAAATAAATGCATCTCCATGAGAGACTTAGATAAGCATTATAGGTTATTGTGATTAAGATACATTGTGATAGATCTATGATACTACAAAATATATGTTATGGTACATATATTTAATAGATACCTAGGATGTTCAGTATGGATCAATCCAATACGATATTGTTGTATATGTTATATGGTATTCATATTTCAAATAAAATGTTTCCTTAGACACATAATGATAGAAAAAATGGAAGGGATTCCATATGTGTCAGAAATTAGTGAAATCAGCCTAACATTCTAGGTAATGTTTAAATAAAGCATTCACATGTCTTATTAATATTCATTAATTATATTTTATGGATTTATAGAAATATTATATAATTTTTCATCCGAAAGGAAACATATTTATTTATAAAAAAATTGGATTTTAATTTATTAAATAATTTTAAAATAAAAGGTTGATTTACATATTATAGAATTTGAATTTTTTAAAAATGAAATTATTTTTTTAATTTCACATGTAAAAATTATCTTAGGGTGAAATTTATAAAATATTCGATGTTTTTTTATTTTTCTATGAATTTTGAAAAATTAAGTTTTTTATTGAAAATTTTCTTTTTATTTAAAGAATTTTTTATGTAATATTTTTTTAAAGTGATTTAAAAGTAAAATTTATTCAATTATATTATTAAGGATCCAATTATGGTCTTTGAAATGAATTTTATACTTGAATTTGGTATAAAAACGTTTCATTACTTAAAAAGACTTATTTATCTGAAAAATAGTTTTCATCAGTTTTTTTGGGATTAATTGAAAATTAAATTCTACCAATTAAATGAATTGAAGTTCATAAAATGGATTCCATATTTCAAATCATAAAAATTAATACTATGTAATAAGATTAAAGTAATCTTTTTTTATCATGAATAAAATAAATAGTAAAAAATAGTTAGCATAGTTAATGTTAAAACCGATTTTCGAGGGGTTAATGTAATGAGATAAGGTTTAACATGAAGTAAAAATTAGAAATATTTATATTATATATATAATCAAACCATATATTATATAATATTCCCATATTTTTCAATTTTGGACACATTTTTATTGACTAAGACAATAATATATTTTATTTTTTAATAAATTCCAAGTGTAACCTCTCCCCCACTTATTAAAGAACACCGCATCTCCTCTCATATGAACAATTAAAGATATTTTTTTTGGAAAATTACTAACCAAATCAATTACTTACATCCCTCACCATTACTTAGAGTCCCTTATTTGATCATAAAACAATCCTTGGAAGGATTTATGTATAAATAAAAAGATATTCTTTGAAGAATATGTATAATTATTGACCATGAATTTTCATTTTATTTATTCTTACACCTCATTAAAATATTTTGAAAACATTATTTAATAATAAAAAAAAATATATTAAATATAATTAGATGTTATTATGATAATTTATTAACATATATCAATCTCCTCTTCTATCAAATGGCTAACGGAACCATCATTCGTGTGCAAGGTGGACTACCACCTCGTGATCTGATGTAATTCATTTTGCATAATTTCCTATCAAGGTTTTTTATAATGATGTATTTAAATTATATATATGATATTAATGAATTATTTATAATTATTTAAAAGAAATATATCAAATATATTATTACATTTTCATTCATTTTAATTAAAACATCGTTCATGAACAAGCAATGTAATCTGTTTTTCACCCCCATATCACATGGGTGATATATATATAAGTTTTTATAAATATTATTTTATCTATTATATAATTATAATTTGGGAAATTTAAAATAATACCTACATTGTTTCCATCATAATATTTTATGAATAGAAATGTAACTCCACTGTATATACGACTTACCATCTGCATGATTGTAACATGTTACATTTTTCATAACCATATTTATTTAATAGTTTTAAAAGTTTAATTTCAGTATAAAAATTATAATTATGTTATTATTATTCTCAATATGATGGAAAAATACCACTTTTACCATAATCAACCGACAAAATTCATTTTAGACATATGAACTGGATATCATCAAAATAACTAACATGAACATAATTGATTATGTAATTAAATATACCATGGTACTAAATAAAATAAATAAATAGTAAACATGAAAATAGTTCTTAATAATATGAAAAATTAACATAAGTTTTTTATTCATCCAGATAATTAATATATATAATGAGTCAGAAATGAGGTGAGGGGTTTCTTAACTCAATATCCATTCACTGGGTTATACATATAATTTATTGACTATGTTATGCCATGATTACATGTGAAATGAACTATAATTTTCTTTTTTGTATCAAAACATTTATTTTGGGGATTTAGATTTATGACACATAATTATATCACTAATTAATTCTCACTTCAATAGTAATATCATTGTTAGGTATTTCACCTCAATTTACACTCTGCGGAGAATTTTTTCTATTATGCACCTATTTACATTTTTGTGATGTATATACTACACATTTTTGGTATTTAACCTGAATATAAATTTTTTAATTATTATTAAAGTTTTAATTTATGTTTACTCTTTCAATTAGTTATAATTTTAATGTTATAAAAGAGGTAAGAATGTATTTTACAATCTCATTTTGGGATTTCTATTATTTTATTTGAGGGAATATTGTATTCTATCCTTCTTAAACTGCATATATGTTTATATCCAATGTATATTCAAGTATTTTGCATATTTTATTCCATATTATAATATATTTTTAGCTTTAATCAGGAAAAGAGAAGTTTAAAGTAAACTTTGAACTTATTTCTCCTTTTGATCAGGTATATTTTTCGTCCATGTCCTCATTTTTAAATTTATTTTACAGAAGTCATTATTTACATAAATTATTTATTGAAGAAAATTTAGTTTATATTTTAATTTTTTGATGGTTTTAAAATAATTTTTAAATTTTTTTCCTGAAAGGGTCATTTTCAACTTTCTTTATAAAAGATCTAAAGGAATGCTTTCTATTTTACGTATGATATTTTAACATAATTTTCAACCACCATAAAAATTTTATTATCTTTAAATTTTTATAAAATATTTCAATGATTTTAAAAATAAAACTATTTTAGGAAAAAATATTTGAATGATTTCACTTTCATTTTACTCTATTCTTTAAAAGACTTGATTTTAATATGAAATCTACCTTTCTGATGGCCACCTCTTGACTCTTAATTAAATTTGTAGTCATTAACGTTTTCGTGAAACATTTACATTCTTGTTATCATTATTTAAAGGACATTAAATTTATTTAAAATATTAATATTCTTTGTATCATAGATATTCTTATTTTTTAAACATAATATTACTTATATATATAGTTTTTTACCAAGAATTTTATCTAATAGACCGAAGAAAACCTTGATAAATAAATATTTTTTACTCAATACACATATTTTATGATAATAAATATTATTTACTAATTGAATTGATTTTCCAATATTTGATGAATTCATTGGACTTGTAATGATGGTTGGGTCCTGGTTATAGATTGCCTCTCGATTCATTGATAGGTTTCATGAGACAAACCAGTTGGTTAGACTTATCAATGAATCGACAGGCAAAGAATCGAGAGACATTTACATACCAAATTATTTTTATTACCTCAGGATATATTAGCTATAAAAAACTATTAATAAGTACCTAAGATCACCCTTTTTTTGTTATATGTTCCCTAGGATATGAAGATGGATGTTTTGGAAAATATCAGGGATGAAATAATTTTTTATACTATGTGATTATATTTATAATGTATTATTGGAATCATGTATGTCTCTAGTTCATCGAGACTACTAAACTGATCAGTCGCTCAAGATGAGATCCTTTGTATATTATATGAATGTAATAAAGTATACGCTTTCTCTAGGTTATAATATTTGTGGTTATTTCAGTTGGTATCCGAGTGAGTTTAATATACACCTAGATAAATAGATTTTATATGAACATAGGTGACATGATAATTATGATAATCCCTTTATAATATTTGAGAACATTTACTATTATAGAAATTTTATTTTATGGATCAATATTCATGATAATAATGGGATGAATTTGTGGGTATCATTATTCAATGATTCCACCTAATTTAATAAAGGGAATAAACACCCATAAAAAATGTAGATAGTGACATATTGAGAACTCCAATATAGCTAGTATTGGAACTGAAAAGATCATAGTCGTGTTAGGGAAGCATACTAAAGTTGTGATGAATAACCTTTCTTGACTGGAGAAACCTATTGTTCCACAACTTTAATATATTATGTTGGATTGCTTCATGTGATATAAAGATCCACAGTATAGTGGAACTAAAAATTCATTAGTAGCTATAAAATGGATTATATCTCTTGGAATGATATTCCTTACTTTTTTAATGCCCCAACCCTAGTAACCTAGAGTCGGTGTATTATTACATACCATTGACATGATCAAAAGTGATCAAGATCCCAAAAAATGATCAGTTTAGTAGCCTTGTAAGTACAATATACATTCATAAGTTTTACATTACATCGTGAAATAAAAAAATCAACAACATTTTATCCCATTTTGAATACACTTATATCCTTATCCTTTCCCTACAGATCAACTATAAAATACTTCTTCATATCCTTCGAAAAATAAAACATAGAAAGGGGTGAGTTCAGATTCTTAGTAAGGATAACAATATAGAAGAAACTTTCATAAATAAGCAAAACAATTTAAGGAAATGTATAAGACTAAAACAAAATCCATTTAAACATAAACAACACCTATATATGGAAAAAATAAAATAAAATAATTCCATCTACTTATTCACATGGATATTCTACTAGTTGAATAATCACATGCAATATCAATAGCCACTTTCATAATGGTGGAATGCATAATGCCAGACTTCATAACCACATATTTAAGGCCTTGTTCCAAGAATAAAAATAATATTTTGTCAAGGCCTTGTGCTAGGACACTAGTTTGTCTCATGATACCTTCCGATGCATCGAGAATCTATATCGGGCTCCACGCGTCACTAACTAAGTCCAATGCATTCCTCATATAAAAAGGTTTAAACATAACATAAAAATTCATTTTAAAACTAGTATATGAAATGTCTATACTTTATACATAAACCATAAATGGTAGAAAAATAACACATACACTATCAGACATGTCACAAAAACTTCAATAAAATATGGAATATTTTTATCATAATAAATCAACTTCAAAAAAGTTTAAAATCCATCAAAGGATGTTGACATAGATGAAATGAATTTTTTTTCAATGAAATACTTCTTTATATTTTGAAACCATTTAAAAGTCACATAATTATAAAAGATAATATTTATATTGAAAATATTATTATAAGCTTTTATGGGACACTTCGACGATGTTATAACAGCAGAAAATAGTCGCACTCGCCGTATAAGTTAAAAAAACATTCTTAACTTAATTTCGTCGAAAAGGTCATAAAGTACTTTGTTTGGAAAATGACAGAAAGATTCCTTTCAAAACATATAGGGTAAAATAATGGTATAAATGACTTTAATCCATTGTATAGAAAATAGTAAAAATGTTTTGTATTTTTTTATGTAAACATATGTTTGGATGATAAAGAGGTCATAGTAGATACTTATGTAAAATCAACCTCGTATAATAAAGAGATTGTGAAATTAACCCTTACCTTGTACTTTTACTTATTTAATGATATGTTAACCGCATGTAAATTAGTTAAAACATTGTTATTAAATTTTAAAAAAACTATATACATAAATAGGATATCATATATGGTCCTCTAATATTGCTTTGTTAATAATATTTGAGTAGTATCATCATTTTGGGTGTTAACTGATTAGTTTTCCATTATATGGTTGGTTACATAAGCCATGTTTGTTATGGATAGGATTTATTTGATTAATATACTTAATGATATATTTTTTCATAAACATTTTTTTAATCATAAAATTAAAATTATTCTTGAATGATTACGATGGGGAATGAATCTCATCGCGTTCGTGGAGACGGTAATCCGTACGTATGCACGATCGACAATATCCTTTTTTGATGGATAAATTGTATGTAATTTGATGTTATATCATATATAAATAATCAATAAAATTTTATATCTATTATTTACATCAGTTATACTCATTATTATACCCATCCAAATAATGAAGTGTTTGAATAACAAACTACACTGTGACGTGGAGACGATGTGCCATAAGTACACATGTATGGTGACATTGTCATTAATATGATTGATATAATAATGAATGTGGATGTGCAATTTTTATAATAACATCAAGGTATATAGAAGATACTGGATTTTATATTTTATAATGGAAACAACAAAGAAAGAGAAAGTGGAAGAAGAAAATAACTTGAAAGAGGTGATAAAATATTTACCTCTTTTCGGGTTCTTCCTTTTGATTTGATCAAAAGGGCTCCATATAATGGATTTATGACCAAATTAAGGACTCTAGGATGAAGGGATGAATGTCAAGAGTATATTTGGGTAGGGGATGGATGAGCTAAAAGGCTTTGGAGGTGTGAAATTAAGATAAGGGGAAGTGCCCTTTAGAGGTGAGGGTCACTTTAGGAGAAGCTGAAAATATTATTTTATAATAAAATAATTTTCAGTTTCTAATGGCTCCAAAATGAATTGTTTCAAGGATAAGGTGGGGATGGGTCGAAAACCTCTCAACCAAATGGTTTTATATAGGTTTAGGTCATCATATTTACCTCATATTTTAGATTTAAATCTTAGTTAAATAGTTTGACATTACCATGTGTTTTTGTATTTTTATATTATACGGTTAATAAACATACTATATCAAGACAAGTGAACACCAAGTGTTTCATAATAAATATATATAAAATTATATAATACCTTTGTATGAGCCTTATATTTTTAGGAATATTATGTACATTAATAATATAATATTGGTTTTAAAAACTCAATTATGTCAATTTTGACACTATTTAGTATTTGGTTTTTGTAAAAATAATAATAGAATGAATACTTTGAATGAAAATTCTTTAATCAACCCTATCATGTCATATTATCCTATAAAATTAGTTGAATTAATCAAAACCATAAAATTACATTTATTTGGATATTTATAATATCAATAATTATAATATTTCATTAATAAGGTAATTACTACATCATCATTGTGCCGTAAATAAATTAAATTATTTATTGTCTAAAAATTATAAATAAAATATCATTATGTAGGAATTTTTTTTCACTTTCTAATGAATATTTATAGTCAAATTTATCTTATTTATAACCATATATTAATAATGTTTTAGTTATTAAACATCGAATTTAACTCTTTTAAATCTTCTTTAAATAAAATAATAATAAATGTCCAAATCTAATCCAAGTGGACCAAATGGGATCACATTTTATTTCTATGGTAGTTTTTGGTCTAATTATACTTATCTAATATAATTAGTACATGTGTTAGTGTAATTATAATACCATTTTTATCCTTAATTACCTTATTTATATTTAACTGTGGTAAATAAAAGTAAAAAGTTACTATTCACAATAACATATCTTCATATTATTGAACCACATTTTCCTTAATGATGTCAACTGTGTTTCTCAGATTTTTGAAATTCAACTCGCAGAAGCAGTTAAATTTTGTTTTATGAAAATTTTCAAATGCTTCTAGGAGGTGGGTAAAAGACGGTAAAAAGTTTGATAAAATTTTAATATATCTAAATTTATTATAAAATGACTCCAATGAATTACATTAAACATATATAGGTATTATGTATCTATTTTGACCTAAAATAAATTTAAATTAAATAAATAAATATTTAAATAAAAATTTGGTTTAAAACAATAACTAAGTGCTTTTCACTATTCATCAAAAATTGAATGTTTACAGAAAAATACAAAAAATTAACCCTAATCTAATTTTGATATTCTGATTCCAAACATGTAGTCCATTTTGAAAATTAAAATTTAGAAAAATTTAAAAAGGGGGTATTACTATTAATAATGGCTACTTTGATTTGTCGTGGTGTGTTAAAACTCCATGTTGCGTACAACGCAAGCTACTGCATTAATAAAAGGGAAACATACAGTGGATGCTTGGGGTGTTACATTCTCCCCTACTTAAAATAACCTCGTCCTAAAAATTTCTAGAATATTATTTCATAAAAATATATGGGTGGTTCTTCACCATAAGTTCCTCAGTTTCCCACATTACCTCTTCCATGTTATGGATTCTCCATAGAACATTCACCAGATGAGTCGTCCAGTTTCTCAACACTTGTTCTCTGGTATCAGTAATCTTTAAAGGCTCTTCACAATAAGATAGATTAGGTTTCAGTTCAATTTTTTCATAGGTGAGTACATGCACTGGATCTGTCATGTATTTTATCAATAGTGATACATGGAACACATCATGATCTTTGGAGAGGCTTGGAGAAATTTCCAAACAACAAGATACAACTCCATTTTGTTCTAGAATTTCGAAAGGTTTGATGTACCTTTGACTCAATTTACCCATTCTTACCGAAACGTATAACACCCTTCCATAGATATAACTTCTAGAAAACATGATATCCTACTTGAAATTAAAATTCCTTCTTTTGGTTATCATCATATCGATTTTTCTTACTTTCAGCTTCTTTGATGTGGGTTTGGATAATCTTCACTTTTTCCATTATTTTCTCAACAAGTTCTGGGCCTACGAGTTTTCATTCACCAACATCATCCATCAAGTTGGTGTGAGAAATATCTATCTATATAATGTTTTATATGGTGCCATATGAATAATTGAATTAAGGATATTATTATAGGAAAATTCTACTATAGGTAAATATTAATCCCGCAAACCTTGAAAGTCAAGTGAGAAAGATCTCAACATGTCTTCTAAGGTTTTTATAGTCTGTTCTGATTGTCCATTGGTTTGAGGGCGGTAGGCAGTGCTTAAACAAAGTTCAGTATCCAAGGACTTCTGAAAACGTTTCCAAAATCTTGATGTAAAACTAGGACTATGATTAGGAACAATCGATATGGGTACACCATGGAGTATTACAACTTCATTAATATAGAGTCTTGCCAGACAGTCAAGTGGTAAATCTTCTATTACAGTAAGAAAATGTGCTAACTTGGTAAGACGATCAACAATGACCCATATTACGTCATTCATTCTAGGAGTCTTTGGTATCCCCATGACAATGTCCATCATAATATTATCCCATTTCCATACAGGTATGGGAAGAGGTTGCATGACTCCTTCTGGCTCTTTCCTTTGAGCTTTCACTTGTTGACAAACCATACATCTTGACACAAAATCAGCAATCTCTCTCTTCATGTTGTCCCACCAAAAAATGTTCCCTCAAATCACAATACATCTTGGTGCTCCCATGGTGTATAGAGAAATTAGAGCTATGAGCATCATCCAACAATTACCTTTTTATATTAGTTATGTTAGAAACACAGAGTCACTTCCAAAATTTCAAAATTCCATCTTCATATATGAAGTCACTCAATCTCACATCATTCATAGTATTAATCTTATTTTGAAACTCCTTATCACCAGTCTAATAACTCTTTATCCTTTCTAGAAAATATTGGTTGGCATCTATTTGAAATATTATTGATGTTTCACCATCCATGGTCATTCCCGTATCTATATTTACTAGATCCACAAAAATAGGATCCCTTTCAACTCTCATCTGGTTCAAAACTCCATGATCCTTCCTACTCAAAGCATCTGCCACCTAATTTTCCTTCCCTGGGTGGTAGTTTATAGTGAAATAATAATCCTTAAGTATTTCAAGCCATCACCTTTGCCTCATTTTGAGTTCTTTTTGTGAGAAAATATACTTTAAACTATTTTGATCAGTATAAATCTCACATTTTTTACCATAGAGATAGTGTCTCCATATTTTTAGAGAAACGATTATAGCTGCTAACTCAAGATCATGAGTAAGATAGTTTTGTTCATAAATTTTTAGCTGTCGTGATGTATAGGCAATAACTCTATCACTCTAAATAAGGACACAACCAAGTCCTTTCTTTGAAGCATCACTATAAATAACAAACCCATCATTACCCGAAGGTAAAGTCAAGATAAGAGAATTAACCAATCTTCTATTCAGTTCTTCAAAACATTCTTCACACTCTTTTTTCCAAAAACTTTAACACCTTTACGTGTAATATTGGTAAATGGGTTATCCAACCGGGACAAATTCTGGACGAAACATCAATAATAACCTTCTAAACCAATAAAACCACATACCTCAGTTATACTCATTGGTGCTAGCAATTCTTGGACTACCTAGTTATTTGAAAGATCAATAGAGATTCCATCCTAATAGACAATTTCGGTAGGAAAAGTAATCTCTTGAAGCCAAATTTAACACTGGAAAAAAATTTCAATATAATTCATTTCTTCTAAGAGTCTTTATAATAATGTGCAAGTGATTTTCATGATCTTCATAGTTTTTGGAGTAAACCAAGACATTATCAATAAATACCACTAAAAATTCATCAAGATATTCATTGAAAAATCTATTCATTAGATACATGAAGACATAGGGTGAATTAGTCAATCCAAAAGGCATTACTATAAACTCATAATGCTCATACCTGGTTCAAAGTACTGTCTTCGTAATGTCTTCCCTTCTTCGCACACATCTGATGATATCCATATCGAAAGTCAATCTTTGAAAAATATTGAGCTCCATGAATTTGGTTGAATAAATCATCAACGTGAGGAAGGGGAAACTTGTTCTTTATTGTTATATCATTTATCTTGCTGTAGTCAATGCAAAACCTCATAGATCTGTCTTTCTTCTTAATTAAAAAGTTAGGGGCTCCCTCTGAAGAAACCCTTGGGGGAATAAATCTTTTATTACTCAATTCCTCTTGTTGTTTATTCAGTTCCACTAATTCCATAGTGGCCATTCTATAAAGGGACTTCAATATGGGCCTTGAGCTAGGAATTAAATCAATGGAAAACTCAATTTCTCATTTTGGAGGATGTCTAGGTAAATCCTCTAGAAACATGTCAACATATTCTTTCACAATATGTATGTCCACTATTCAAACATTCGTTTCATCACCCATAGTTATTTAATTCTCTTGCTCCCATATAATTGAATTTCTTAGAGCCACTAGGGGTGGATCTAGATAATAATCAGGTTGTAACATTTCATCTCTAAGGATAAGGTACTTTTTAACATCATTAAAAATTGTAACCTCCTTTTTCTTACTATAAATTTTTGCATCATGGTCCAATATCCAATCCATTCTGAGTATTATATCAAATTCAATCAAGGTTATGACAATGAGATCAGTAGATAAAGAACATTTATATGCCCTAATGGGAACTGATTCCCGAAAATTTGTTGCAATGATACTTCCCTTAGTAGTTTTTACTGACAACTCCCTTGTTAAAGCAAATTTGAAATATCTAATTTTATTAGCAAACTAGGAAGATATGAAATAATGAAATGATCCAGAATCAAATAAATCATTGGCTAAACTTGGGGAAACCTTTAAATTACAGGCCATAACATCTTTTAGAGCTTCAACCTCAGCAGTAGTGATCACATATGCTTATCCTTGATCCCTTTTCCTTTTCTGAGGTGAGTTCCCTTTGTGCTTAATAAATTCATTTTCATAATGCCCCTTTTCTCTATAATTGTAGCATTAAACATTGAAAACCTCCTTCTTTCTCTTGCAATCATGAGCTTGGTGGCCTTTTTCAACACACATGTAACAGACTCCCATTCCCTTTAGGAAAGTACCGGGGTTTTTCTTCCCACATTTACCACATGATGTATATTTAACTTTTCCCTTCTTCCCCTTATTTCCATTTCTATAGTGTGAAGAAGATCTCTTTTTCTCTTTCTTTGATTTAAATTCATAAGACTTAGGGAATTACTTTTCTATATTGATAGCGCATGAGACAATATCTTCATACAATGAGAAGGATTGTGAGACTAATGATCGACAAATAAATGGTTTTAACCCAACAAAGAATCGATCAATATTACTCCTTGGGTTACATATATAATCTGTTGCATTCCTTTCTAACCATGTAATGTTAGCCTCATACTTTGTGACATTATCATCCTCCTTTTTCCTCCGACTCAAAAATTGTCTTTCCATATCCTCTTGATGTTCATGAGGAAAGTATTATTCTAAGAAAATCTCTTTAAACTACCTCCATTCCTTGTTTGATAATTATTCATCTTACGTTTTGTTTTGGATTAATGACCACCATTTATCTGCATCTCCCGTGAGACGATAAACTACCATGAAAACTTTTTCCCTTTCGCTACTTCCCAAAGCAAGCAATATTTTCACTAAGGAACTTATCAATTGCTCAAATACTAATGGATGTGTACTCCAATTCAATGTTTGTGGTTGTTTCCTCATGAAGCGGTCTAACATTGAACCTCTGCATTGTGGATCAGGGTTCTCCATATGGGTATGGTTATTATTCATAACCTGAGTGAGTTTTCCCAGTATGGTGATAAGATGATCAGCACTAGTTAAATCACCAGCTCCACTATAATTATCTTTAGTAGGAGGAAAATTTATAAATGGATTACGTTCATTGATACAGTTTCCATTCCTTCCACTAGGAACCTTTTCTAAACAATGGCATACAATAGATTAGTTTATGAATCACAATACATAATTCCAAATTTGTAAAACAGTTAACATAAATTGAACAGTTTATGGATATAATCCATAATAATAAAAATGTTTTATTTGAGGATTTATATACTCATAAACCCTTCATAATGGTTTTTATGGAAAATGAGAATTATCCTAAGCATATCCATCGGGAGTTTCGTAACCAAGAGTGCAGCAAGACCCACTGTCGTGCACCAGTTCCTGTTCGAGTCTAGATCAAAGCAGTGTTTTCAGGTTTTACCCCTAGGTACCTATATGCCAAAGCCGCCTCTACCTGCTCGTATCCATAGAAAGATTTATTGCTTATAAATCTAAAAAAATATCTAAATTACCAAAATTCTAGGAATTTCTTCCATACTAATCCTTAATGTCTATCTTAGGGTAATGTTCCGTAATCAGAGTTTTTCAAAATCTATCTTCCAAGGTATGTACAAAAACTCCTCTGATACCAACTGTAATTCCCTAACCCTAGTTACCCAGAGTCGGTCCATTTTTACATAACATTGGCATGATCACAGGGGATAAAAATCCCGAAATACCGATCGGTTTAGTAGCCATGGAAGTACTAGATACATTCATAAGATTTACATTACATCATGAAATTAAAAAATCAACAACATTTTGTCCCCTTTGGAACACACTTATATCCTTATCCTATCCTTGAAGACCAACTATAAAATAGTTCTTCACATATTAGGAATAATAAATCATTGAAAGGGGTGAGTTTAGATGCTTAGTAAGGATGAAAATATAGAGGAAACATTTATAAATAAGAATAAACATTTTTGGCAATGTGTAAGACTAAAAAAATCTTTTTGAACTTAAACTTCATCATAATATGGAAAAGATAAAACAAGATAATTCCATTTAATTATTCACATGGATATTATTCTAGACGAATAATCACATTCAATATCAATAGCCACTTTCATAATGATGGAATTCATAACACCAGACTTGATAACCACATAGTTAAGGCCTTGTGCCAAGACTACAAATGAGATTTTTTCAAGGGCTTGTGACAAGACCCTAGTCTGTATCATGAGACCTACCGTTGCATCAAGGATCTATAGCGGGCTCCACCCATCACTTACTAAGTCAAATTAATTTCTCATATGAAAATGTTTAAAAATAATATAAACATTCCCATTAAAACTAGAATACGAAATGTCAATACTTTATCCATAAACCATAAATGGTAAAAACAATAATGTATCCACTGTCAAGAATATCCCAAAACCTTCAATACAAATTGGAATATTTGTATCATAATAAATCAACTTCAAACATGTTTAAAATCCATCAATGGATGTTGACATAGATGAAATGAAAACTTTTTGAAAGAAATGCCTCTTTATATTTTTGAAACCATTTAAAATTAACATAATTATAATAGAAAACATTTATTTTGAAAATATTCTTATAATACTGTATAGGAAACTTTGACAATGTTATTACGGTAGAAAATATTCGCACTTTCCATATAAGTTAAATAAATGTTATTACTTTAATTTTGTCGAAAAGGTCATAAAGTACCTTGTTTGGAAAACGATAAAAATATTCCCTTCAAAACATATAGGGTAAAATAAGGGTATAAATTAATTTTTAAAATTGTCTAGCAAATAAAAAAATGATTTGAAATAAATTTTTTAAGAAAACATGAATCTGGATGATAAAGAAGTCCCAGTAGATACTTACGTAAAAACAACCTCAGATAATAAAGGGATTGTGAAATTAAACCTTACCTTGTAATTTTCCGTAGTATAAGGTATGTTAAACTCCTATAAAATAGTTAAATAATTGTTATTAAATTATAAAATAACTACATAAATAAATATTATATCATATATGATCCTCTAATATTGTTTTGTTAATAATATTTCAGTAGTATCATCATTTCAGGTGTTAACTGATTCCTTTTCCATTTTATGGCTAGTTACGTAAGACATGTTTGTTATGGATAGAATGTATTTTATTCAGGTTCATAATGATATTATGTTCATAAAAATTATTTTTAATCATAAAATGAAAATTATTCTTAAATAATTATGATGGGGAATGAATCTCATCGCATTCGTGGAGACGGTAATCCGTACGTACGCACGAGGGACAATATCATTATATTGATGGATAAATAGAATGAAAGTGAATGGTATATCATATATACAGAATCATTAAAAATATATATTTATTATTTACATTAGTTATACTCATTATTATAACCATCCAAATAATTAAGTGTTTGAATAACAAACTACACCACGATGTGGAGACGGTAAGCCGTATGTACACACGTATGGTGAATTTGTCATTCATATGATGGATAGAATAAAGAATATGGTTGTAACATTTCAATAATAACCTCAAATCATATAGAATATACTGGATTTATTATTTTATAATGTAAACAACATAGAAATAGGAAGTGGAAGAAGAAAAGAACTTGAAAGAGGCGATGAAATATTTATTTCTTCTTCGGGTTCTTCATTTTGATTTGATCAAAAGGGATACTTAGGTTGGATTTATGACCAAATTAAATCCACTTGGATGAAGTGAGTAAAGTTGGGAGGTTATTTGGGTAGGTTTTTCCCAAGCCAAATGGCTTTGGAGGTGTGAAATTAAGAGTATGGGAAGTTCCCTTTTATAAGAGAGGTGAGGGTCACTTTAGGAAAAGCTTGAAATTTTATTTTATAATAAAATAATTTTCGGTTTCTAATGGCTTAAAAATGAATTATTTAAAGGATAAGGTGGGTATTGGGCGAAAAACTCTCAACCAATATGTTTTATACAGGTTTAGGTCATCATATTAACCCTATCTTTTATATTTAATTCTTAGTTAAATAGTTTGACATTTACCATGTCAGTTTGTATTTTTATATTATATGGTTAATAAACTTACTATAACATGCCAAGAGAAAACCAAGTGGTCAATTATTAATATATATAACCTTATCTATGTCATTTGGGGGAACCATAGATTATTAGGAATATTATATCAAGTAATAATATAGTATTTGTATTCAAACCTCAATTATGTCAATTTTGATACTATTTAGTATTTGGTTTTTGTGAAAATCATAACAACATGATTAATTCGAAATAAAATTATTTAATAAACCCTAACATATCAAAATAACCTATAAAATTATTTTAATTCATAAAACGTCTCAAATTACATTTATTTGGATATTTATGATATCAATTATTTTAATCTTTCATTAATAAGGTAATTACTGCATCATAATTGTGTCGTAAATAAAGTAAACTATTTAATGGCTAAAAATTATAAATAAAACACCATTATGTAGGAAATATTTTTAGATTTATAATGAATTTTTATAGTCGAATTTATCTTATATATAACCCTATATTAAAAATTGTTTAGTTATTAAACATTGAATTTAACTCTTTTAACTCTTCTTTAAATAAAATAACAATAAATGTCCTAATCAAATCCATGTGGACCAAAGTGGATAATATTTTATTCCTAAGGTTTTTTTTGGTCCAATTAAACTTATCCAATAGAATTAGGACATGTGTTAGGGTAATTATAATATCATTTTACCCTTAATTACCCTATTTACTTTAAACAGTAGTAAATAAAAGTAAAAAGTTACTATTAACCAAATATTATTTTCATCTTATTGAACCACATTTTATATACTGATGTCAACCGTGTCTATAGGATTTTTGAAATTAAAATCACTATAGTGGTAAAATTATGTTTCATGCAAATTTGAAAATGCTCTTAGGAGGTGGCTAAAAGAGGGTAAGAAGTTTGATAAATTTTTTAAATATCTAAACTTATTATAAAATGACTCCAATTAATTACATTTCTAATGACCCAAGCTTTCATTAATGGAAATATCTATTGATCTAGTTAAATGTATCTTTTTGTAAAATGTTTATATAAAATGTCAACTTCTTTGGTTTTATGTTTTTGGATTTTAAAATACTGTTATGAATTGTGACCATTTCTAATATAGTCATTGAAAAATGATCACATGATTAGTATAAATATAGGGCCTTAACAAATCCAATTTACTAATACAAAAGAAGCGATGACCTCATTCAATAGATGTGCCCCATATGAAGCCCATTTGTCATAGATCGGAAAGGAGGTTGCGTCTTTGGGCTTCACTCTTGACCAAGCCAAAGTCGATCTTGAATATGTTATGCTCGAGCGGGACCACCAATGAGACAAGTGGAAGTTGATAGAGATTACCACCCGAGCAATGTTATCCGAGCCACCCCAAGAGTTTGTCACCATCACACACCATACTCTTCAGTCTTATGAGGGAGTTACAAGGGGTTATGTAACAAGACCCTAGTACTATGGTTATGTACATTATATTTGTATATAAAAATTAATACACTTTCATTTTATTATTGTTACCTTGAAAATAGTTTTTAAAGCACAAATTTTATTTTTAGGTAATGTTCAACTAAGAAATATATTTTGATGAATTAATAGATTTTTTATTAAAATTATATTTTAATAAAATATTATTATTATTATTAAATTATTATTATTTAAATAGAAATGATCATATAATTTTATGAATGCAATTGTAATTTTTATTAATGTTTGAAAGCCATTTTTGTCAAAACCCATTATTTTTTTTCGATAAATGTTGGTTTTTATATTAAAAGTGAAAATTAACATATTTAGAAAATCATTTAGATAAAAATAATATTATTTCTAGAATTAGGATTTTGAAATTATCAAATGGTTAATTTTTTCATAATTTTCTGAGACAGTCAAATTTTTGGGTAAAAATTAAATACAGTTTAAATATATAATGTGTTTTATGACATCACAATGACCTAATAGTGATGTAATAAAATACTATAAACTTTATTTTCGGACAATATATATTTTAACATTAAAATAATCTAATTTTGGTTATGTTTTATTTATTTTCCAAAGCTTTAGTGGACCCTTTAAAACTTATTAAGAAATTTGTCTTCTTAAATTGTTTTCCTTGGGAGTGTGAATAACATCCACATAAGAAACCCCCTTATTTTAAGAAGTTATGACTTTGGACTTATAAAATATTTTTTCCCACTTCCCTTTTCCAAAAAAACATGGGCAAAAACCATGGTCTGGTTTGTGGTTTGGATTAGTTTAATGTGAGGTGTCCCAAACCTAAATAATAAATAATTCCCTCACCTTTCCTATATAAACCCACACAAACTCCCACATACTCCTCACTCAAATCCTTTTGTGTTCATAAAACCTCTTCCCTCCTCTCTCTTGAATCCTCCCAAGGTTCCCAAAGCTCCCAATAAGCCTCTATCAAGCCTCTCTCAAGCCTTTGGAAGCACACTTCCAAGTTAGGGTTTTTCTTCCTTTCTCATTTTTGTCCAATATTCTTCAAATTGTTATGACATTTTAAATTCAATTATAAATTTTGGGGTATTTTTTTTCCCTTCCCCTATAACTCCTTATTTATGTTTGAATTATTTTATACCCCTTTCTTTCTCATTAAATGCCTCTCATGTACACCCTTTACTATGCTGAAATTCCAAATGGAATTTCTCTCTCCTCATTCACATTCAAGAAATTATTTTGTATCATGAATGTAAGTTCAATTAAATTTGTTGGGACATGTATCTATATAACCCTTTTATTTTCCATGCCATGTAAATATTAAAAGACATCCCTTTCTCTCTCATCAAACATTTTTATGAGTTCTTATGTCACGCCGTTATGCTGCCGAAATTGCACTGCGCTTTTCCAAGCAAAAGTCATTGTGTAGTGAATACCGTGCCCATTTCTCTATCAAGGGTATTCAACTTTATGAACATTTAATTATTGTTTTAATAGTTTCATGTTTGTATTCCACATTCATTTATCATGGAACAAAAGATTTTCTTGAATGATTCAATGTTTTATGATCCATGTGGAACACTTATGCATGAAATGAAATGTTTAAGAAGGGTGTGCCCTGATAGTGCTCAAATGCATTGGGTAAAGTATAGTATCCCGACATGTCATGTGAAATGGGTGTTTACTCATGCTAATTCAAGTGTAATGAGGGTTTACTTGTGCTTCAAGTGCAATGAGGGTTTACTCATGCTTCATGTGCAATGAGCCTTGGCTCATGCAAATTCTATGTTAAGTGTCGTTGCCACATTTCCATGTTATGATTATCAATATTTATCATGCCTTTATGTTTATTCTTCTCTTGTTCTCTATTGGTATGCCTATTATCTTACATGTATTTCATTCCTCATGTTATTCCATGATTATTCGCTTACTGGGCTTTATAGCTCACCATTTTCTTATGGATGTCCTCAGGTTATCCCATGCAATGCTATGTACGAGGGAATGTAGTGGTCATTTAAAGGATGTTTTCAATAAAGATGTTGTATTTCATGTCTTAATTTGTTATGTAATGATCCTTAGCCCCAAACACACTATACCTATCTATATTCTACGTTGTATCAAGTGAATATTATGCAATAAATTATGTTTAATTGTGTAATAAAAAGAAGGGTTGTCATAGTTGGTATCAGAGGATAGGTTTAGTTATTTTTGGGATTTGGATTAGAAAACCCTAGTAATTCCTTAGAGACAAGACTAAGTATATTAAAAACATCCCTAATTTTTTTTAGTATTGAGTAAGTGTTTTATCAAGAAAATACATCCCTATCTGAATACGAGAAGGTAGAGGTGGCTCTAGCACAGATGTATCCTAGGGGTAAAACCTGAAAACAACGCTTTGAGCTAGACTCGAATGGGAACTGGTGCACGACAATGGGCCTTTCTGGACTCTTGGTTACGAAACTCCCGAGGGATATGCATTGGTAAATTCACAAGCTTAGTATGAACCATTTTTAAGGGACAAAAAATTCCCTAAGAAAATATGTTTGAAATTAGATCACGAATAACATAGACTGATGCCAATAGATTCATAAGGTAAGGAAATAAAAGTTATTTATAAGTCATCCGTTTTGTCCTTGTATTACCCTTTATGTGTTACCCCTATCATTTATCTTATTCCAGCCAATGGTCAGTAATATGAGGACTCGGGCTGACAACCGATGTGAAGATCAATGTGTTGACTGTACTAATGAGGTGCCTAATCCAATGGGAGTGGGAATCACGAACTTTTTCACACTTTTCTCTTAGATAACTCAAGATTTAAATAGAATCATGGGTCAATAGGAATGTTAAAACCCCTTAAGAAAGAACAAGTCACTATCAAGAGCTTCCAATGACATTGGCCTCCTACTTTTAATGGATCATCTGATCCCTCAATCACTGAAAAATGGATCAACTCTATTGAAAAGATTCATCCTTCAATGTTATGAACAAGAGAAGGTTCTAATAACATTTTATCGTATAGAGGGTGAAGCTGATCAATGGTGGGATTTGATAAAAAATATGAAGCATGACGAGGATATAGAGGCTTTGGAATGGAAGGATTTTCGGAAGATGTTTTTCGATAAATATTTTCCGCGCACCCTCCGACTTAAGATAGAAAGGGACTTCCGTGCTCTCAATGAAAATGACAAAAACAATATGTCGGAGCATACAAGGAAAAATTTACAAGGATTTCACAATACACCTATGGCTTTGTCGTTACCCCTAAATGAAAGGTCAATCGCTTATTTGGTGGGATGATACCTAGCCTGTGGAAAGCATTGATGATCCGTGACTTTGACATATATGAGGAAATTTTCTTATGTGCCATCAAGGTCGAAATGGAGATCAGATAATCTCAAGGCTATCATGGGGATAAGAATTATAATTTGGACATCAATGGTGGTGGTACGACGGATAAATCCAATGGTGATAAGAAGATTCAGCACCCCACTTTCAAAAGGTGCTGAAAGAAGCACCCTAGAAACTAACAGAAGGGGACAAGAAAATGCTTTAAGTGTGGAAGAGAAGTGAACCTTGCTATTAACCGTCGGAAAGAAAGACCCAAGACTAAAACAGAGGATAAGAATTCCCTGTTCGAACCTCAATGCATGGTTCATTTCTACAACTACAAAGAACAAGGGTATCTTGAAATTCAGTGCCCAAAGCCAAGGGTTTTCATAGGTAAACAACAACCTCCAAGGCAGCAAGGCTGAGCTTTTTCCATCACAACTGCCGAAGTGAACCCCGACAACAAAGTGGTGACATGTACACTAGTTATTCTTCCATGAATAGAGAATGTAATTTTTGATTCATGTTCTACGCATTCTTTAATATCTAAAAAGCTTAGTATAAAAAGCTCAGCACCACCACAAATCATGGAAGTGAAGATGTCGATGAGTAGGGGAAATGGGGAAATCATTGTATCCCATGAATATAACTCATCCCCTGTCATAGTCTGTGGATTAAACTTCCTGGTGAACCTCATCACACTCCCTATGGTGGAATTTAATGCAATTCTTGGCATGGATTGGCTTTCCTTATATAGATACAACATAAATTACCGTGAGAGGGAAATCACTCTCCATGTGGAGAATCAACCCCTGATTCTTTAGAAGTGCAAGAGGAAGATGAACCTTATTCAGGTCCATCATCTCAAGCGTAGATATTACTACCCTATGAGCATGAGTATCTGGATCCGATGATTGAGTATAAGGAGGAAACCATCCTAGAAGACATGCCTATTGTGAGGGAATTCACTGAAGTGTTTCTCGAGGAATTTCTTGGTCTTCCTCCTAGAAGAGATGTTGAATTATCAATTGATATTATACCTAGGGAGTTTCCAATATCTTAGACGTCGTATAGAATGGCTATTTTAGAGCTTGAGGAGATGAAGAAAAAACTACAGGAGAATCTGGGTAAAGGGTTTATAGGCCCAAGTGCTTCACTATGGGGCGCACCAGTCCTCTTTGTCAAGAAGAAGGATGAGTCAATGCGCCTTTGCATCGATTATTGTGAGCTTAAAAAAATCATGAAAAAGAACAAGTATCCTCTCCCATGAATTGATGACTTGTTCAATCAGATCTGTGGAGCACAATACTTCTCCAAGGTGGATTTGCAGTCAGGATATTATCATGTAAGGGTGAAGAAGGAAGATATCCCCAAGTATGCTTTTTCGTACAAGTTATGGGAACTATGAATTCATAGTAATGCCTTCAGGAATCACTAATGATTCAACAATATTCATGGAATTAATGAATAGAGTCTTGAGAGATTACCATGAAAAATTAGTGGTATACTTTATATATGATATTCTGATATACTCCAAAACGAAGGAGGATCATGAGGAGCATCTAAAAATTGTACTAGAGACCATGCAGAATGAGAGTCTCTATGAAAAGTAAAACAAGAATGAGTTCTAGTTAAAGGAGGTCTCATTCTTGGGCCATATCATTAAAAGAAATGGGATATAAGTGGATCCCTCCAAAACAGATGAAATTGATGGATGGCTGAGGCCAACATCATTAATAGATATCCATAGCTTCTTAGGGTTAGCTAGATATTATCGACGATTTGTGGGAAATTTCTCATGATTTTACTACCCTCTTACCAAGCCAACTTGGAAGGGGGTGAAGTTTTCTTGGAGTGATAAATGGAAAAAAAATCTTCAAGGAGGTAAAAAGGTGTCTTATCACTATGCCCGTGCTATCTTTACCCACAAGTGGAGAACTTTTCGTGGTATTAAGTGTTACTTCAAAGAATGGACTGGGATGCGTGTTGATGAAAAATGAAAAATCCATTGCATGTGCTTCAAGGAAATTGAATGTTCATGAACAGAACTATCCAACACATGACCTCGTGTTGACTGTAGTGATATTCATTTTGAAAATATGAGGGCATTATCTCTCTTGGGAGAAGTGTGAAATATATATGGACCACAAAATCCTCAAATATATATTCACATAGAAAGAGTTGAAGATGCACCAACAAGGATGGTTAGAGTTGATCAAAGACTATGACTGCTCAATCCATTACCACCTTGGGAAAGCGAACAAGGTGGAAGATGCCCTATGTAGAAAGGACCCAAAGATTTTATCATTGATGAGAATTGAAAAGGATCCAATCTTCTTAGATTTGATGAAGATGGACATGGTAATCATAAATAAGGAATCATCATCAATCCTTTCACAAATGATTTCTCAACCGACACTTTTGGAAAGGATAAAGGATGATCAAAAGGATGATGTGGGAATTCAGGAAAAAGTGGAAGCTATCGGAAAATTAAAATTATGAGAGTTTATATTTAATGAAGACGAAATTGTGAGATTTGTGAAAATACTATGTATTCCATCAAGTCCGGAGTTGAAAAAGGAACTTTTGGATGATGCACATAGTTCAAATCTATCTATTCACCTAGGAAACACAAATATGTATCGAGATCTCTGAGAGCATTATTGGTGCGATAATATGAATAAGGAGATCACTAAATATTCATCAATGTGCCTAGTGTGTCAGCAAGTGATGGCAGAGAGGCAGAAGTCTAAGTGGATGATGAAACTAGAGCCCATACTAGAATGAAAATGGGAGAACATCACCATTGACTATGTCACCGGACTTCCAAAGACATCCAAAGGCTAGAATGAAATCTGGGATGTTGTGGATCGTCTTATAAAGGCTGCACACTTCATTGTTATTCGGGAGGATTTCTCATTGGATCAACTATCACAAATTTATATCAAGGAAGTGGTAAGGCTTCATGGAGTACAACTATCTATTATGTCCGATCGAGATCCAAGATTCACTGCTAAGTTATAGAAGAGTCTTCAACATGATCTGAATAATGAACTAAACTTCAGTATGACCTATTATCCTCAAATTGATGGCCAATCCGAGCGGAATATCCAAACACTTGAGGAAATGTTGAGAGTGTTCTAAATGGAATTTAAAGGAGGATGGGATCAACATCTTCCTATGGTTGAGTTCTCTTATACTAACAGTTTCCACTCGAGCATCCAAATGGCACCATATGAAGCCCTTTATGGGAAATGGTGTAGAACTCCAGCCTGTTGGGATGAGGTCAGTGAGCATAAGCTTCTTGGACCAGAAATGTTTGAAGAAATGGTGGAGAAGTTGAAAACCATTCAAAAGCATATCAAGGCAGCCCAGAGTCAACAGAAGAGTTATGCAGATAATCGTCAATGAGATCTTGAGTTTAAAGTGGGTGACATGGTATTTCTATGCATATCTCCATGGAATAAGGTCATAAGGTTTGGAAAGAAAGGGAAGTGAAGTCCAAGGTACATCAGCCCCTTTGAGATTCTTGATCGTGTCAGGGTTATGGCCTATCGACTAGCACTTCTACCTACCATGGTAAAATTACATGATGTCTTTCATTTATCCCTCTTATGGAAGTACATACTGGACCCTTCACTTGTATTCTCTTGAGAGGTGGTATAGTTAGAGGATGATTTTTCTTATGAGGAGCAACTAGTGAAGATCTTAGATCATAGAGAAAAAGTTCTATGAAATAATACAATTCCCCTCATCAAGGTGTTGTGGCATAACCACAAGTTTGAATAAGAGACATGGGAATAAGAGGAAATGATGAATCAGAGTTACCCACATCTATTTTAGTGTGGGAAAAAAAATTTCGAGGGTAAAATTTTTTAAGGGGGAAGATTGTAACGACCCCAAAATTCATTATTGGAAATACCTCTAGATCTAATTAAATGTATCTTTATGAAAAATGTTTATATAAAATGTCAACTTCTATAGTTTTATGTTTTTGGATTTTAAAATACTATTAAGAATTGATATTGTTTCTAATATTTTTGTTGAACAGTGATCACACAATTAATATAAATGTAGGGATTTAACAAATCCAATTTACCCAGACAAAGGAATCGATGACCTCATCCAGTAGACGTCCCCCATACAAAGCCCATTTGTCAGATCTTGGAAAGGAGGATGCATCTTTGGGCTTCGATCATGACCAAGCCCAATCTGACCTTCAACATATTGAGCTCAAGCAGGACAACCTACGAGAGAAGTGGAGGTTGATAGAGATTACTACCCAAGAAATGCTATCTGAGCCACCCCAAGAGTCTATCACCATCACACACCTTACTCTTCGGTGTTATGTGGGTGTTATAAGGGTTTATGTAACAAGACCATAGTACTATGGTTATTTACATTATTTTTTGTACATAATAATGATTATATTTTCATTTTATTATTATTACCGTGTAAATAGTTTTTAAAGAACAAATAGTATTTTTAGTTAATGTTCAACTAAGAAATCTATTTTGATGAATTAATGAATATTTGAAATAAATAATATTTTAATAAATTATTATTATTATTATTAAATTAATTTCTATTAAATATAAAGGATCGTATTATTTTATGAATGAAATTTTAATTTTTATTAAGGTTTGAAATCCATTTTTGTCAAAACCAATGAATTTTTTATAAATATCTGTTTCTTAGCACTTGTTCTCTAGTATCAAAAATATTGGTAGGCTCTTCACAATAAGATAGATCAGGTTCCGGTTCAATTTCCACATAGGTGAGTACATATGTTGAGTTAGGAATGTATTTTCTCAACAGTGAAACATGGAACACATCATGAACATTGGAGAGACTTGGAGGAATTTCCAAACGATATGTTACAACTCCAATTCCTTCTAGAAATTTGAAAGGTCTGATGTACCTGAGACTCAATTTACCCTTCTTACCAAAATGTATAACACCCTTCCATGGATATATCTTCATGAAAACATGATCTCCTACTTGAAATTCCAAAACCTTCCTTCAGTTATCGGAATTTCTCTTTTTATTAGTTTGGGATACTTTGATCTGGGTTTGGATAATCATAACTTTTTCCATTGTTTCCTAAAAACGTTCTGGGCCTATGAGTTTTCTTTCACCAATATCATCCCAAAAAGTTGGTGTGTGACATCTCCTTACATATAATTCTCCATATGGTACCATCTGAATACTTGAATGGAAGCTATTGTTATAGGAAAATTCTACCAGAGTTAAATATCGATACCACATACCTTGAAGGTAAAGTTAGAAAGATATCAACATGTCATATAAGGTTTGAATAGTCTATTCTGATTGTCCATCGGTTTTAGGGTGGTTGGCATTGCTCAAACGAAGTTCAGTATCCAAGGCCTTCTGAAGACTTTTCCAAAATCTTGATGTAAAACCGGGATCACGATAAGAAACAATCAATAGGGGTACACTATGGAGTCTTAAAACTTCATTAATATAAAGTATTTCCAGATGTTCTAGTGGTAAATATTCATTTATAGCAGGAAAATGTGTTGACTTGGTAAGACGATCAACAATGACCCATATTGAATCATTCCTTCTTGGAGTCTTTTGTAGTTCCATGGAAAAGTACATCATAATATTATCCCATTTCCACTTAGGTATGGGAAAAGGTTTCATGACTCCTCTAGGTTATTACCTTTCATATTTCACTTGTTGACAAACCATATATCTTGACACAAAACCAGAAATCTCCCCCATCATGTTGTCCCACAAAAAATGTTCCTTCAAATCTCTATACATCTTGGTGCCTATGAGAATCATCCAAAAATTCCATTTTTAGATCAGGTTTGTTAGGAACACAAAGTCTCTTCCCAAATTTCGAAATTACATGTTCATATATGAAGTCACTCAAATTACCATCACTCACAGCATTAATATTCTTTTGAAACTCCTCATCACCTGTCTGAGAACTCTTTATCCTTTCTAGTAAAGATGGTTTAGAAACAATTTGAAATAGTGTTGATGTTTCACCTTCAATAGTTATTACCATATTAATATTTAATAGATCCAAGAAAATAGAATCCCTTTAAACTCTCATATTCTTCAAAACTCCAGGATCTTTTCTACTCAATGAATCTACCATCTTATTTGTCTTCCATGAGTGGCAGTGTATAGTGAGATCATAATCCTTGAGTAGTTAAAGCCATCTCCTTTGCCTCATGTTGAGTTATTTTTGTGAGAAAATATAATTCAAAATCTAGTGATCAGTATAAATATCACATTTTTCACCATAGAGATATTGTATCCATATTTTCAGAGCAAATATTATAGCTGCTAACTAAAGATCATGAGTGTGATAGTTTTGTTCATGAATTATTAGTTGTTGTGAAGCATAAGTAATAACTCTCTCATTCTGCATAAGAACACAACCAAGTCCTTTATTTTATGAATCAATATAAATAATAAATCCATCATTCCCCAATGATAGTGTCAAGATAAGAGAATTAACTAATCTTCTATTAAATTCTTCAGAACATTCTTCACACTATTTTGTCTAAACAATTTTAACCCCTTTACATGGGATCTTGTTTAATGGATTAACCAACCAAGAAAAATTCTAGACGAAATGTCTATAATAACCTGCTAAACCAATAAAACGGTGTACCTCAATTATACTCATCGGTGCTGGCCATTATTGGATTTCCTAGGTCTTTCTAGGATCAACAAAGATTATATCATTATAGGCAATATATCCAAGAAACAAAATCTATTGAAGCCATAATTCACACTTTCTAAACATTCCATATAATTCATTTCTATTAAGAGTCTTTATAATAATGCACAAGTGATTTTCATGATCTTCATATCTTTTGTATTATACAAAAGATATCATTAATAAATACCACTACCAAGTCATCAAGAAATTCATTGAAAACTCTGTTCATTAGATAGAAGAAGATAGAGGTTGCATTAGTCAATCAAAAATGATTTACTATAAACCCATAATGCCTGTACCTAGTTCGAAATGATTTCTTTGAAATGTCATCATTCTTCACACACAACTGATGATATCCAGAATGAAGGTCAATCCTTGAAAAATATTGAGCTCCATAAAGTTGATCAAATAAATCATCAATATGAGGTGGGGGATACTTGTTCTTCATTATTATAGAATTGATCTCCCTGTATTCAATGCACAACCTCATAGATCCATATTTCTTCTTAACAAAAAGGAAAAGGCCTCCCCATGGAGAAAAACTAGGGAAAATAAATCCATTATTACTAAATTCCTCTAGTTGTTTCTTTAGTTCCAATTATTCCACAATGGACATTCTATAAGGGGTATTCGATATGGGCCTTGAACCAAGAATTAAATCAATGGAAAAATCAATTTCTTATTCTGGATGATGTCTAGGTAAATCCTCTAGAAATACATCATCATATTCTTTCAAAAATAGTTACATCCTCTATTCGAACATTCTTTTCCTCACCCATATTTATTTCATTCTCTTCCTCTATAATAATTGAATTTTGTAGAGCTACTGGGGGTGGATCTAGATAAGAATTAGTTGGTCACGTTTCTACTCTAAAGATAGGGTACTCCTTATAATCATCGAAAATTATAACCTCCTACTTCCTATAATAAATTTTCACATCATGGTCTGAAAGCCAATACATTCCAAGGATTATATCAAATTCAATCACGGGTATGACGATGAGATCAGCTGATAAAGAAAATTTATATTCCCAAATGGGAACTGATTAAAAATGCAATGTTGCAATGATACTTCCCTTAAGAGTTTTGACTAGAAACTCCCTTTTTAAATCAAATTAGAAATATCTTATTTTCTTATGAAACTGGGAAGATATGAAACAAGGCGATGATCCAGAATCAAATAAACCATTGGCTAAACTTGAGGAAACCATCAAATTACATGCCACCACGTCTTTCTGAGCATCAACCTCAATAGTAGTGATCACATAATCTTGGATTTTCTCACTTGGACTTTTCTAAGGTATGTTCCATTAATTCTTATGATATTAATTTTCATAATGCGCCTTTTCTCTACAATTGTATCATTCAACATTAACATCCTCTTTCTTTCTCTTGCAATCACGATCTTGGTGGCCTTTTTCACCACACTTGTAACATACTCCCATTCCCTTTAAGAAAGTACCAAGGTTTTTCTTACCACATTTACCGCAAGATGGATATTCAAATTTTCCCTTCTTCCCCTTATTTCTATTTCCACTGTGTTCAGACAATCTATTTTTCTCTTCGTTTGCTTTAAAGTTGTAAGACTTAGAGAATTCCTTTTCTATCTTAATAACACACAAGACAATATCTGCGTATGCTGAGAAGGATTGTGAGACTAATTCTTGATAGAGAAATGGTTTTAACCCATCAAATAATCAATCAATCTTACTCCTTGGGTTATGTATATAATATTATGCATTCCTTGCTAACCTTGTAATGTTAGCCTCATACTTTGCGACATTGTCATCCTCCTTTTGACTCAGACTCAGAAATTATCTTTCCATATCCAATCGATGGCCACGAGGAAAGTATTTTTCTATGAAAATATCTTTAAACTACCTCCATTACATGTTTGATACATTTTCATCTTACTTTGGGTTTTGGATTAATGACCACCATTGATCTGCATCTCCCGTGGGGTGACAAACTGGCATGACAACTTTTTCCCTTTCGCTACTCCCAAAATTAAGAAATATTTTCTCTAAGGAACATATCCATTTCTCAGCTACTAATGGATTTTAAATCCATTGAATGTTTATGGTTGTTTTCTCATGAAGCTGTCTAACATTGATCCTCCATGTTCTAGATCAGGGTGCTTCATACGGGTAAGGTTATTATTCATAACCCGAGTGAGTTGTCCAGGTATGGTGATAAGTTAATGAGCACCAATTGCATCACCAGATCCACTAAAATTATCTTGAGTAGGACGGAAACATCTATATGGATTACATGCGTTGATACGGCTTCCATTCCTTCCACTAGGATCCATTTCTAAACAATGGAATACACTAGATTAGTTTATGAATCACAATACATAATTACAAATTTGTAAAATAGTTAACATAAATTGAACTGTTTATGGATATAATCCATAATCATAAAAATATTTTATTTGAGGATGTGTATACTCATAAATCCTTCATAATGGTTTGTAAATAAAATGATTATTATTCTAAGAATATCCCTCGAGATTGTCATAACCAAGAGTGAAGGAAGGACTGTTTTGAGGCACTAGTTCCTATTCGAGTCTAACTCAAAGCGGTGTTTTCGGGTTTTACCCCTAGGTACATTTGTGTGAGAGCCACCTCTACCTACTCATATGCATACATGGATGTATTTCTTGGAAAACTCAAAAAATCTCTACATTACCAAAATTCTTGGAAGTTCTTTAATACTAATCCTCAAAGTCTATCTTAGGGTATTGTTCTCTAATCAATGTTTTTATAAATCTAGCCTCCAAGGTTTATACTAAACTTTCTCTGATACAATATGTAAATCCCCAAATCCATTTAACTAGAGTTAGTTCATTATTTCATAACCTTGTCATAATAAAAAGGGATCAAAATCCCGAAAGACCGATCAGTTTAGTATCCTTGGAAGTACTAGATACATTCATAAGTTTTACATTACATCATGAAATAAAAACATCAACAACATATTTTCCCCTTTTGAACAAACTTATATCCTCAGCCTATCCCTACAGGTCAACCATAAAATACTTCTTCACATCCTGGAAAAAACATAGCAAGGGGTGAGCTCAGATGCTCAATATGGATAACAATATAAGAGAAACTCTCATAAATAAGGATAAACATTTAAGGAATTTTATAAGACTAAAACAAAAGCGTTTTAAACATAAACTTCTGCATAATATGGAAAATATAATATTAGATAATTCAATTTACATATTCACATGGATATTTTACAAGTTGAATAATCACATGCTATATCAATAGCCACATTCATAATGATGTAATGAATAATGCCAGACTTCATAAACACATAGTCTTGGCCTTGTGCCAAGAATACAAATAAGATTTTGTCAAGGTCTTCTTCCAATAAACTAGTTTTTCTCATGAGACCTACCTATGCATCAAGGAGCTATAGCAGGATCCACCCGTCACTGACTAATTTCAATGCATTCATCATATGAAAAGGTTTAATAATAACAAAAACATTATTATTAAAACTAGCATACAAAATTTCAACACATTATCCATAAATCATGAATTGTAAAAAAATAACACCTCCACTATCAAACATATCGTAAAGCATTCAATACAATATGTAAGATTTGTATCATAATAAATCAACTTCAAACAATGTTAAAATCCTTCAAAGGATGTTGACATAGATGAAATGAAAACTTTTTTAAAGAAATACCTCTTTCTATTTTGAAACCATTAAAAAGTCACATAATTATAAAATAAAACATTTACACTAAAATTATTCTTATAACATTTTATGGGAATCATCGACAATGTTATAACGGCAGAAAATAGTTGCACTCGTTGTATAAGTTAAAAAAATTCTTACCTTAATTTTGTCGAAAAGGTTATTAAGTACCTTGTTTGGAAAATGACGGAAAGATTCATTTCAAAACATATAGGGTAAAATAAGGGTATAAATGACTTTATCCCATTGTCTTGTAAATATTAATTTTTTTTGAAATATATTTTTTAAGAAAACACTGACATGGATGATAAAGAGGTCCCATTAGATACTTACGTAAAAACAACCACTCATAATAAAGAGATTGTGAAATTTACCATTACGTTGTACTTTTCCTTAGTCGATGGTATGTTAAAATCCTATATAATAGTTAAAACATTGTTATTAAATTATATAAGACCTATATACATAAATATTATATCATATATGATCCTCTAATATTGCTTTGTTAATCATATTT
This sequence comes from Viscum album, assembly GCA_963277665.1. Taxonomy (NCBI): domain Eukaryota; kingdom Viridiplantae; phylum Streptophyta; class Magnoliopsida; order Santalales; family Viscaceae; genus Viscum; species Viscum album. The sequence goes on along the minus strand of OY728121.1, from coordinate 1,395,298,683 downwards.
CAGAAGTATCATCACTTCGTGTGTTAACTGATTCATTTTCCATTATATGGTTGTTTACATAAGCCATGTTTATTATGGGTAAGATGTATTTTATTCATATACAGAATTATATTTTGTTTCTAAACATTATCTTTAAACCTAAAATTAAAATAATTCTTTAATTATTATGATGGGGAATGAATCTCATCGCGTTCATGGAGACGGTAATCTGTACGTACGCACGAGCGACAATATCATTATATTGATGGAGTAATAGTATCTAATTGGATTTTATATCATATATAAAGAATAATTAACATGTTATACTTATTATTTAAATTATCTATTCTCATTATTATACCCATACAAACAATAAAGTGTTTGAATAACAATCTACACCACAACATGGAGATGGTAAGATGTATGTATGCATGTATGGTGACTTTGTCATTCATGTGATGGATATAATAATGAATATGTTTGTAACATTTTTATAATAACATTACTGTATATGTAAGATACTGGAGTTATTATTTTATAATTTAAACAAAAAAGAATTAGGAAGTGGAAGAAGAAAAGAACTTGAAAGAGTTGATGAAATATTTACCTCTTATTTGGGTTCTTCCTTTTGATTTGATCAAAAGGGATCCTTAAGTTAGATTTTTGACCAATGTAATGCCTCAAGGATGAAAGGAGGATTGTTGGGAGGAAATTTTGTCAGGGGTTGGCCGATCCAAAAGGCTTTGGAGGTGTGAAATTAAGATAATGGAAAGTGCCCGTTTATAATAGAGGTGAGGGTCACTTTAGGAAAAGCTTGAAATATTATTTTATAATAAAATAATTGTCAGTTCATAATTGATCCAAAATAAATTATTTCAAGGATAAGTTGGTTATGGGTAGAACAAATCTCAAACAATAAGTTTTATATAGGTTTATGTCATCATATTAACCTTATCTTTTTTATTTAACTCTTAGTTAAATAGTTTGACATTTCCCATGTCTATTTGTATTTTTATATTATATGGTTAATAAAATTACTATAATAATCCTAGAGAACCCCAAGTGGTTCATTATTAATATATATAACCTTATCTAAGTACTTTTGTCTATACTTATATTTTTAGGAATATTATATCAATTAATAATATAGTATTTGTTTTAAAAACTCAATTATGTCAACTTTGACACTACTTAGAATTTGGTTTTTGTGAAAATCATAACAGCATGATTACTTCAAAACAAAATTATTTAATCAACCCTAACATGTCATATTAACCTAAAAAATGAGTGGAATTTATCAAAAGTCTCAAATTACTTTTATTTGGATATTTATAATATTCATTATACAAATCTTTCATTAATAAGGTAATTACTGCATCATCATTGTGTCATAAATAAATTAAATTATTTAATGTCTAAAAATTATAAATAAAATAAAATTATGTAGGAAATATTTATATATTTCTACTGAATATTTATAGTCAAATTTATCTTATGTATAACTCTTATTAAAATGGGTTAGGTATTAATCTTTCAATTTAACTCTTTTAACTCTTCTTTAAATAAAATAATAATGAATGTCCTAATCAAATAAAAGTGGATAAAGGGGGATCATATTTTATTCATAAGGTTTTTTTGGTCTAATTAAACCTTTCCAATAGAATTAGGACATGTTCTTGGGTAATTATAATATCATTTTTAACATTAATTACCCTATTTACTTTTAAGTGTGGTAAATAAAAGTAAAAAGTTACTATTCATGAAAGGTTATTTTCATCTTATTGAACCAAATTTTACTTACTGATTTCAACCATGTCTCTCGGATTTTTAAAATTCAACTTACAAAAGAGGTAAAATTATGTTTTATGAAAATTTTCAAATGCTCCTAAGAGGTGGGTAAAAGACCATAAAAAGTTTGATAAATTTTATATATATTTAAACTTATTATAAAATGACACCAATGAATTACATTGAACTTATATATGTATTATGTATCTATTTATACCTAACATAAAATTTAAATAATATAAATAATTATTTAAATAAAAAAGTCTTTTTTAAACAATAACTTAGTGTTTTTCACTATTCCTCGAAAATTGAATGTTTTCAGAAAAAACAAAAAATTCACCCTAAGCTAATTTGGATATTCAAAATCCAAAAATGAAGTCCATCTGGAAAAATAAAATTTATTGAATTTAAAAAAGTGTGTATTAGTGTTCATAATGACTACATTGTTTGGTCATGGTGTGTTTAAACTCCAAGTTGCGTACAATGCAAGATACTGCATTTTTCAATGTTAAATGTATCGTGGAAGCTTGGGGTTTCACAACTTTGGTATATAATGAAAGTGAAAATGTTATTATAGTAGTGTATATTTTGAAAGGAGATGGAGATAAATGGTTTCCATTGATTCAAAACACTAAAGAGGATGAATAAGTAGAAATCATGTAATGAAGACATTTTAATGTAATTTTCATTAAGAAACACTTCCCTTGAGAATAGTGGGAATAAGTGGAGAGGAATTTACCCACTTTAATGAATAAGAAAGAATAAAGTATGGAATATTATTGGTATAACTTTACAATATTATCCAGCCATCCATCATACTAAATAATTAATATAGAATTCTATATTGGCCATTTATTTTACCAAATTAAGCCTAGTCTCTTAAAGGAACTAGTTTTTAATATATTTGCATCATATGATGATAAATTATCAAGTTAGATTAAGATAGAGAATGGAATTTATAAAACCTATATATTCAAGATAAATCAAAAAAATAAGAGTTCAAATAAACAATAAGAAAAAGGGAATGATTCATATTATAATAAGAGAATGAGGAAATTTTTATCCTTGAAAATTATGGAAATAAACCTCTATAAAAATGCTTCAAGGTAATGTGAGTTTGTTATAAGTGCATAGAAAAGAGTCATCTGGGTAATGAATGTAAGGAAAAGAAAGGGACCACTATTATCTACTGATTCAACTATAATAAAATTTATAATTATTCAAAACAATATCCCAATCATTAAGAAAATTGTTTGAAGAAGAGGCCAAGGGGAGAATGTGAAGCTTATATGATCGTTATAGCTAAGGATGATGTTCTTAATGATGTTTTAGCAGGAAATGTAGTCACAAAAAAAATAGATAATTATTAATTTATTCCTTATCTCTACACTATTTTATATCCTCTATTTTTTCTAATAAAATTAGATATTTTATTAACACCTTAATAAGGGAGTTATTAGTAAAAAATCATAGTGGAAATCTCTCTGCAAGTAGGATGTTTCAATTTGTTCCCATTATAACACATAAACGCTGAATATTTTTCACCTTTATTATTATAACTAGGGTTTATTTTGATATAATCCTTGGTATGAATTGGATTAAAAAATATGATTCTAAAATTTATTTCAAATAAAAATAAATTATGATTTATGATGAATATGTATAATTCTATATCACTATAGGGGATAAATTATTATCTTATTCATGCCTAGATCCATGACCATTTTCTATTTTTAATGAGATTATTATGGAATAAGAGTAGGAAGAAACAAAAATAGAAAATGTAATGTTCAAAATGAGAATATACATATTGTTCATAAAAGCATTGATGTATTTCCCGAGGAACAACCTAGACATTAATTGATGTGTGATTTTAGGTTTTCCATTGATTTAATCCCTAATGAATTACCTATACAAAATAATTAGTATTTAATGGAAACTTTTTAATTATTAGAGTTAAATAAACATATAAATGAGTTGTGTGGTATTGGATTTATATTGTAACACCCTGGCCCCAGAAGCCCAGAGTCGGTGCATTATTTCGTATCATTAGCATGATCCCAAAAGATCAAGTTTCGAAAGACCGATTAGTTTAGTAGCCTTGGAATTACTGGGTACATTCATAAGTTTTACATAACATCATAAAATGGATAACCAAAACAACATAGTTTCCATAGACAACACTGAGATCCCAAAGACTATCCATGTAGGTCAGTCACAATATACTTTATTCGCATGCTGGGAAAAATAAAACATAGAAATGGGTGAGCTCAGATGCTCTGTACGGATAATAATATAGCGGAAACTTTCGTAAATAAGCATAAACATTTAAGGCAATGTATAGAACTAAAAAAAGCCATTTCAACATAAAAATCATTATAATATGGGAAATACAAATCCAAAAAATCCCATTTACTTACTCACATGGATATTCAACCAGTCGAATAATCACATGCCATATCAATAGCCATTTTTATAATGATGGAAGACATAATTTCAGACTACATAACCACATAGTCATGGACTTATTCCAAGACTACAAATAATATTTTATACAGGCCTTGTGCCAAGACACTGGCTTGCCTCATGAGACCTACCGATACATTGAGGAGCTATTGCGGGCTCCACATATCACTTACTAAGTCTAATTCATTTCTCATATGAAAAAGTTCAAACATAACAAAAAAAATCGTATTAAAACTATCATATGAAATGTCAATTCTTTCTCCATAAACCATGAATGGTGTAAAAATAACACATCCACAGTCAAACATAACCGAAAAACTTTAATACAATATGGAAGTTTTGTATCATAATAAGTCAACTTCAATTAATCTTAAAATCCATCAAAGGATATTGATGTAGATGAAATCAAAATATTTTTTTAGAGAAATATCTATCTCTATTTTGAAATTGATTAAAAGTCATATAATTCTAAAAGAAAACTTTTTTCTTGAAAATATTCATATAATCTTGTAAATAAATCTTCGACGATGTTATAACGGTAGAAAATGGCTGCACCTGCCGTATAAGTTAAAAAAACATTCTTACCTTAATTTTGTCGAAAATGTCATAAGATACCTTGATTAGAAAGCGACAGAAAGATTCCATTCCAAACGTATAAGGTCAAATAAGGGAATAAATTACTTTAACACATAGTCTAGTAAGTAGTAAATTTTTTTGGAATACATTTTTAGGAAAACACAGATGTGGATGATAAAGAGGTCCCAAAAGTTAATTACATATAAACAACCTTGAATAATGAAGAGGTTGTAGAATTAACCCTTACCTCATACTTTTCCTTGGTCAAGGGTAGGTTAACCTCCTATATAATGGTGAAATAATTGTTATTAAATTATACAAGAAAAATATTCATTAATATGATATCATATATAATCTTCCAATATTGATTTGTTAATGATATTTTAGTAGTATCATCATTTCAGTTTTTAACTGATTCATTTTCCTTTATATGCTTAGTTACGTAAGCCATGGTTGTTATGGGTAGAATTAATTTAATCCATATACCAAATTATATTTTGTTCTTTAAATATTATTTTTAATCATCACATGAAAATTATTCTTGAATGATTACGATGAGGAATGAATCTCTTCGCATTCATGGAGACGGTAATCTATACGTACGCACGAGCGACAATATCATTCTTTTGTAATTAAAATCATAAGTAAATGGATGGTATATCATATATACATAATCATTAAAATTTTATATCTAGTATTTGAAAAAAATTATAAATCATTATTATACCCATCCAAATAATAATGTATTGATTAACAACTACACCACGATGTGGAGAAGGTAAGCCGTACATACGCACGTATGGCGACATGTTATTCATAGGATGGATAACATAATGAATATAGTTGTACCATTTTTATAATAACATAATATTATATAGAATATACTGGAGTTATTATTTTATAATGGAAACAACAAAGAAAGAGGAAGTGGAAGAAGAAAATAACTTGAAAGAGGTGGTGAGATATTTACCTCTTCTTGAGGTTCTTCCTTTTGATTTGATCAAATAGGATCCTTAGGTTGGCTTTCCTACTAAAGGAAGGCATATAGTATGAAGGGAGGAAGTTGGGAGGGTATTTGAATAGGGGATTTCGGGGCCAAATTTCTTTGAAGGCGTGAATTAGATAAAAGGGGAAGTGCCCTTTTATAAGAGGGGTGAGGGAAACCTTAGGAAAATCTAGAAATATTATTGTATAATAAAATAATTTTCAGATTCTAATGGCTTAAAAATTAATTAGTTAAAGTCTATGGTGGGGATGGGTCGAAAGACTCTCAATAAATAGGTTTTATATTGGTTTGGGTCACTATATTAACCTTATCTTTTAGATTTAACTCTTAGTTAAATAGTTTGACATTTACCATGTCTCTTTGTATTTTTATATTATATGGTTAATAAAATTACTAAAAACTTCCAAGCGAACCCCAAGTGGTTTATTAATGAAATATATAATAGTATTTAATCCCTTTGGATGAACCTTATATTTTTAGGAATAGAATACCAATTAATAATATAATATTTGTTTTAAAAACTATTTTATGTCAATTTTCACACTATTTGGTATTTTGTTTATGCTAAATTCATAACAGCATTATTAATTCGAAAAAAACTCATTTAATCAACTCTAACATGCCATATTAACCTATAAAATTTGTCTAATTTATAAAAAGTATCAAATTACATTTATTTGGGTATTCATAATATCAATTATTTTATTATTTCATTAATATGGTAATTACTGCATCATCATTGTGTCATAAATAAATAAAATTATTTAATGTCTAAAAATTATAAATAAAATATAATTATGTAGGAAATATTTTTATATTATTAATGAATATTTATTATCAAATTTATCTGATGTATAACCCTATATTAAAAATGGTTTAGTTATTAAACTTTGAATTTAACACTTTTAACTCTTGTTTTTAATTAAATAATAATAAATGTACAAATCTAATCTATGTGGACCTGAAGAATCATATTTAATTCCTAAGGTTTTTTTGGTCGAATTACACTTATCCAATATAATTAGGACACATGTTAGGCTAATAAAAATATCATTTTGACCCTTAATTACCCAATTTACTTTTAACCGTGGTAAATAAAAGTAAAAAGTTAATATTCACAAGAACTTATTTTTATCTTGATGAACAACATTTTACTTACTGATATCAACCATGTTTCTAGGATTTTTAAAATTAAACTCATATAAGCGGTAAAATTATGTTTTATGTAATTTTTCAAATGCTCCTAGGAGGTGGGTACAAAATGGTAAAAAGTTCAATAAATTTTTTATATATTTAAAATTATTACAAACTAACTCCAACGAATTAAATTGAACTTATATAGGTATTATTTATCTATTTTGAGATAAGATAAATTTAAATAATTTAAATAATTATTTAAATAAAAATTCGTTTTTAAACTATAACTCAGTGTTTTTCACTATTAATCAAAAATTGAATGTTTTCAAAAAAATACCAAAAGTTCACCCTAAGATAATTTCGATATTCTAAATCAAAAAATGAACTCCATTTTAAAAAATAAAATTTATAAAATTTCAAAAAGTGGTTATTACTATTCATAACAGCTAGTTTGATTGGTTGTGGTGTGTTAGAACTCGATGTTGTGTACAAGAAACGCTATTGTATTATTCAAAGAGAAGCGTACGGTGGAAGTACGAGGTGTTACATTCTCCCCTCCTTCAAATAATTTCGTACTCCAAATTTCTATAATATTAATGCATAAAAAGACTTGGCTAGTTCTTCATTATAAGTTCCACCGGTTCCCATGTTGCCTCTTCCATCTTATGGTTTCTCCAAAGAGATTTTACCAGACGAGGCGTCTAGTTTCTCAGCACTTTTTCTCTTGTTTCAAGAACCTTGACATGTTCTTCACAATAAGACAGATTGGGTTCCAGTTCTAATTTCTCATAGGTGAGTACATGCGTTGGGTCGGGCATGTATTTTCTCAACAGTGATACGTGGAACACATCATGAACTTTAGAGAGACTTGGCAGATTTTCCACATGGTAAGCTACAACCCCAATTTGTTCTAGAATTTCAAAAGGTATGATGTACCTGGGACTTAATTTTCCATTATTACCAAATCTTATAACTCCCTTCCATGGCGGTACCTTCTAGAAAACATGATCTCCTACCTGAAATTCTAAATCCTTCCTTCAGTTATCAGCATAGCTCTTCTACCTACATTGAGTAGATTTTATGTGGGTCTGGATTACCTTTACATTTTCCATCATTTACTCCACAAGCTCTAGCCCTACGTGTTTTCTTTCACCAACATCATCCCTTCAGGTTGGTGTGTGACATCTCTTTCTATATAACACTTTATATGGAGCCTTATTAATACTTTAATGGAAGCAATTTTTATAGGAAAATTATACCGGAGGTAAATATTGATTCCACATACCTTGAAAGTCATGTGAGCATGATATCCACACGTCTTATAAGGTTTTAATAGGCCGTTCTGATTGTTCATCAGTTTCGGGGTGGTAGGAAGTGTTCAAACGAAGTTCAGTATCCCAGGATTTCTAAAGAATTTTCTAGAATCTTGTTATAAATCATGGATCATGATAATAAATAATTGATAGGGGTACTCCAGGAAGTCTCACAACTTCATTAATATATAGTCTTGCTAGACGTTCAAGTGGTAAATCTTCTGTGTTCACACACAACTGATGATATCCAGATCGAAGGTTAATCATTGAAAAGTATTGAGCTTCATGAATATGGTCAAATAAATCATCAATGAGGGGTAGGGGATACTTGTTCTTTATTGTTATAGCATTGATCTCCGAATACTCAATTCACAACCTCATAGATCCATATTTTTTCTTAAAAAAAGAACAGGGGCTCCCCATGGAGAAACACTAGGGAGAATAAATCCCTTATCACTCAATTCCTCCAGTTGTTTCTCTAGTTCCACTAATTACCCAATGGATATTCTATAAGGGGTATTTGATATGGGCCTTGAACCAGTTATTAAGTCATTGGAAAACTCAATTTCTCATTTTGGAGGATGTCCAAGTAAATCTTCTAGAAACACTTAAACATATTATTGCACAATAGGTGCATCCTATATTTGAACATTCTTTTCATCATCCATAATTATTTCATTCTCTTCCTCCCCAATAATTGAATTTAGTTAAGCTACTGGGGGTGGATCTTGATAAGAATAAGTTGGTGACATTTCTGCTATAAAGTTAAGGTACTCTTTATCATCATCGAGAATTGTAACCTATTTCTTCTTGAAATAAATTTTCGCATCATGGTCTGAAAGCCAATCTATACCAAGGATTATATCAAATTCAAACATGAGTATGACGATGAGATCAGCAGATAAAGAAAATTTATATTCCCTAATGGGGACTAATTCAAAAAAATTTGTCACAATGATACTTCCCTTAAGAGTTTTTACTGACAAATCCCTTGTTAAATCAAATTGGAAATATCTAAATTTCATAGAAAACTAGGAAGATATGAAACAATGCAAAGATTAAGAATCAAATAAAGCATTAGCTAAACATGAAGAAACCATTAAATTACCTACCAATACATGTTTCAGAGCTTCACCCTTAGTATTAGTGATTGCATAAGCTTGGCCTTGATCCATGGGCATTTTTTGAGGTCAGTTCCCCTGACGATTAGTACATTTATTTTCATAATGTCCCCTTTCTCTAAAATTATAGCACTCAACATTAGCAACCTCTTTCTTACCCTTATAATCACGAGCTTGGTGGCCTTTTTCACCACACTTGTAATAGACTCCCATTCCCTTTATACAAGTACCAGGGTGTTTCTTCCCACACTTACTACATTATGGATATTCAACTTTTCTCTTATTCACCTTATTTCAATTTCCAGAGTGTTCAATAGATCTCTTCTTCTCTTGCTTTTCTTTAAAGTCATAAGCCTTAGAGAATATTTTTTCTGTCTTCATAGCACATGATACAATATCTTCGTACGACGAGAGGGATTGTGAGACAAATGCTCGATGGAGAAATAGTTTTTAACCATTAAAGAAATGATCAATCTTACTTCTTAGGTTACGTATATAACTTCCTGCATGTTTCACTAACCTTGTAATGTTAGATTTATACTTTGCGACATTCTCATCCTCCTTTAACCTCAGACTCAGAAATTTTCTTTCCATACCCACTCTATTTTCATGTGGAAAGTATTTTTCAAAGAAAATTACATTAAACTCCCTTCATTCTTTATTTGATACTTCATCATCTTCCTTTGTATTTTGAATCAATGACCACCATTGTTCAGCATCTCCAATGAGGTGGTAAACTTCCATGACAACTTTTTCCCTTTCACTACTCCCCAAGGCATGGAATATTTTCTCTAAGGAATTTATCCATTGCTCAACTTCTAATGGATTTGTACCCCCATTTAATTCTGGTATTTTTTTTCTCATGAAGCGATCTAACATTGATCCTCCACGCTACAGATCAAGGTGCTCTATACGGGTAAGGTTATTATTCATAAACTGAGTGAGTTGTCCTAGTATGGTGATAAGTGGATTTGAACTAGTTTTATCACCATATCCACTATAATTATATTGAGTAGGAGGGAAATACCTACATGGAGTGCTTGCATTGATACGATTTCCATTCCTTCCACTTAGAACCATTTCTAAACAATGGCATACACTAGATTAGTTTATGAATCACAAAACACAATTCCAAACTTATAAAATACTTAAGATAAATTGAACATTTTTTGGATATAATCCATAGTCATAAAAAAATGTTTTCTTTGAGGAGTTATATACTCATAAATCCTTAATAATTGTTTGTAAAGAAAATTTATATTATCCTAAGATTATCCCACGGGAGTGTCATAACCAAGAGTGTAGCAATGCCCATTGTATTATACCAGTTCCTGTTCGAGTCTATCTCAAAGAGGTGTTTTCATGTTTTATCCCTAGGTACATCTGTGCCAGAGCAGCCGCTAACTACATGTATCCAGGTATGTATATTTCATGGAAAATACACAAAATCTCTATATTACCAAAATTCTAGGAAGTTCTTTTATACTAATCCTCAAATAATATCTTAGGGTAATGTGCTCTGATCAGAGTTTTTCTAAATCTAGTTTCCAATGATTGTACTAAACTTCATTTGATACCAACTATAATACCCCGACCCTAGAAGCCTAGAGTCGGTTCATTATAATGTATCATTTTCATGATCACAAAAGATCATGTCTTGAAAGGCCTATTAGTTTATTAGCCTTGGAAGTACTATATACATTCATAAGGTTTACATTACATCATAAAATAGAAAACTACAAAAACATTGTTTCCATAGACAACACTAAGATCCCATACAATATCCCTGTAGGTCAATCATAATATACTTCTTCGCATTATGGGAAAAATAAAACATAGAAAGGGGTGCGATCAGATGCTCAGTAAGGATAAAAATATAGCAGAAACATTCATAAATAAGCATAAACATTTATGGAAATGTATAGAACTAAAACAAAATCCTTTTCAACATAAAAATCATAATAATATGGAAAATATAAATCAAAATAATTCCATTTACTTACTCACATGGATATTCTACTAGTTGAATAATCACATGCAATATCAATATCCATTTTCATAATGATGGAATGCAGAATGCCAGACTTCATAACCACATAGTCAAGGCCTTATGCCAAGACTACAAAAAAGATTTTGTCATGGCCTTGTGCCAAGACACTATTTTGTCTCATGAGACCTACTGATACATTGATGAGATCTAGATGGCTCCACCTATCACTTACTAAGTTCAATGCATTCCTCATATGAAAGGTTTCAAACATAACATAAAAATTCGTTTTAAAACTAGCATACTAAATGTTAATACTTTCTCCATAAACCATGAATGGTGTGAAAATAAAACATCCAGAGTCAAACATATCACAAAACCTTTAATACAATTTGGATGTTTTTTATCATAATAAATCAACTTCAATTAAGCTTAGATCCATCAAAGGATGTCGACATAGATGAAATCAAAACATTTTTTTATATAAATATGTATTTCTATTTTGAAATCATTTAAAAGTCATATATTTATATAAGCAAACATTTATATTGAAAATATTATTATAATATTGTAAGGGAAGCTTCGACGATGTTATAATGGTAGAAAATAGTTGCGCCTGCCGTATATGTTAAGAAAAACATTCTTACCTTAATTTTTTCGAGAAGGTCAAAAGATACCTTGTTTGGAAAGCGACCGAAATATTCCTTTCAAAACATATAAGGTCAAACAAGGGTATAAATGACTTTAACCCATAGTCTATAAAGTAGTAAAAATGTGTTGGAATACATTTTTAGGAATATATGTATGTGTATGATAAAGAGGCCTCAGTATATAATTACACATAAGCAACCTTGAATAATGCAGAGGTTGTAGAATTAACCCTTACCTTGTACTTTTCCTTGGTTGAGGGTAGGTTAACCTCATTTATAGTGGTAAAATAATTGTTATTAAATTATAAAATAACCTTATACATTAACATAATATCATATATGATCTTCCTATATTGATTTGTTAATGATATTTTAGTAGTATCATCATTTCAGTTGTTAACTGATTCATTTTCCTTTATATGATTAGTTACATAAGACATGATTGTTATGGATAGAGTGTATTTGATTCATATCCAGATGATATTAATTTCTTTAAATATTATTTTTAAACATCACATGAAAATTATTCTTGAATTATTACGATGGGGGAATGAATCTCATCGCGTTCTTGGAGACAGTAATCCGTACGTACGCACGAGAGACAATATCATTCTTTTGTAATTAAAATCCAAAGTAAATGGATGTTATACCATATATACAGAATCAATGACATGTTATATCTATTATTTACATCAATTATATGTCATTATTATACCCATGAAAATAATAATGTATTGAATAACAACTACACCACGATGTGGAGACGGTAAGCCATACGTACACACGTTTGATGACATGTTATTAATAGGATGGATAACATAATTAATATGTTTGTACCATTTTTATAGTAACATCACAGTATATAGAAGATACTGGAGTTATTATTTTATAATGGAAAACAAAAAGAAAGATGAAGTGGAAGAAGAAAATAACTTGAAAGAGGTGTCGAGATATTTACCTCTTCTTTGGGTTCTTCCTTTTCATTTGATCAAAAGGGATCTTAGGTAGGATTTATGACAAAAGTAATGACTCTAGGATTAAGGGAGGATAGTTGAGAGGGTATTTGGTCATAGTTGTTCCGGGCCAAATGGATTTTAAGATGCGAATTAGGGAGAATAGAAAGTGCCCCTTTATTAGAGGGTTGAGGGGCAGCTCAGGAAAATCTAGATATATTATTTTATAATAAAATAATTTTCGGCTTCTAATGGCTCAAAAATGAATTAAATAAATTATAATGTGGGTTTGGGTCTAAAATATCTCAAAAAAAAAGTTTTTAGAAATGTTTGGGTCACTATATTAACCTTATCTTTTAGATTTAACTCTTAGTTAAATAGTTTGACATTTACCATGTCTCTTGGTATTTTTATATTATATGGTTAATAAACATAATATAAAAATCCAAGAGAACCCCAAGTGGTTCATTAATGAAATATATATTCGTATTTAATACCTGTCTCTAGGCCTTATATTTTTAGGAATAGAATACCAATTAATAATATAACATTTGTTCTAAAAACTCCTTTATGTCAATTTTGATACTATTTGGTATTTTATTTATGATGAATTTATAGCAGCATTATTAATTCAAACAAAATTCATTTAATCAACCCTAACATGTCATATTAACCTAGAAAATTATTTTAATTCATAAAAAGTCTCAAATTACATTTATTTGGGTATTTATAATATCAATTATTTTAATATTTCATTAATAAGGTAATTACTATATCATCATTGTTTCATAAATAAATAAAATTATTTAAGGTCTAAAAATTATCAATAAAATATAATTATCTATTAAATCTTTTTATCTTTCTAATGAATATTTATAATCGAATTTATCTTATGTATAACCCTATTTTAAAAATGGTTTAGTTATTAAACTTTGAATTTAACACTTTCAACTCTTCTTTGAATTAAATAATAATAAATTTCCAAATCTAACCCATGTGGACCTGAAGAATAATATTTTATTCCTAATGTTTTTTTTGGTCTAATTACACTCATCCAATATAATTAGAACATGTGTTAGGGTAATAATAATATCATTTTTACTCTTAATTACCCTATTTACTTTTAACCGTGGTAAATAAAAGTCACAAGTTACTATTCAAAAAAAATTATTTTTATCCTATTGAACAACAGTTTACATACTGATATCACCCCCGTCTCTTGTATTTTTGAAATTCAACTCAATTAAGAGGTAAAATGAAGTTTTATTTAAATTTGAAAATGCTCCGAGGAGGTGGGTAAAAGATGGTAAAAAGGTCAATAAAATTTTTATATATCTAAAATTATTATACACTGAATACAATTAATTACAATGATCTTATATAGGTATTATGTATCTATTTTTACCTAAAATAAATTTAAATAAAATAAATTATTATTTAAATAAACATTCGGTTTTAAACTATAACTTAGTGTTTTCACTATTCATCAAAAATTTAATGTTTTCAGAAAAATACCAAAAATTCACCCAAAGCTAATTTTGATATTACAAATCCAAAATTGAAGTCCATTTTGGAAAATAAAATTTATAAAATTTCAATAAGTGGATATTACTATTCATAACGACTAGTTTGATTGGTTGTGGTGTGTTAGAACTCGAAGTTGCGTACAACACACGATATTGTATTATTCAAAGAGAAGCGTAGCGTGGAAGCTTGGGTTGTTACATATATTTCCTAATTTTTCACTTATGGGAGCCCAAATTCTTTTCATTAAGAAGAATTATGGGTCTATTATTCTTTCTATTGATTACTAAAAAATCAATGCTATTAATAAAAAGAAAAAGTACCTCATACCTTGTATTGTTTACTTATTCAATAAAATTCATGGAATTTAATAATTTTCAAAGATTTTACTTACTTGTTAGTATCATAAATTGCGAGTAAAGAAAAAATATTTTCTGAATAAAACATGTCATATGAGGTATGAACATTCAAAATTTATAGTAATTCTTTTATAATTAGTAATTAACTCATTTTTTATTAAATGAATATACATATTATTTAATAGGTATATAGATAATTTTATTATGGTATTTATTAATGATATTATGGTATATTCTAAAAGTTATGAGAAAAAGGGAATCACTTTCAGATCATTCATGAGTCTCTTAGAAGAAAATAGTTAGATGGGAAATTTAGAAAGTGTAAATTCAATCGTTAAAATGATTCTTTTCTTGTCTATATTGTCTCTAAGGATGGACTCTAATTTTATCCTTTAATGAAAAATTAAGTTAATGAATGACCTACACCATTGAAGATAACAAATGTATATAGTTTATGTGTATTGGTTGGTTACTGTCAGCCTTTTTCTTAAAAGATCCTTCGATTCGATAAATTGTTAACCAAACATACATGTAAAGGGGTTAGGTTCACATGGAATAAGGAATGTGGAGAATTTTTTGAATAATTTATCAATATATTGGTCAATGCCCCAATTTTGACTCTACCATTAGGAAATGGTGTATTTTTTATATATAGTGATGCATCAAAGAAGTAACTTGGTTGTATCCTTATAAACAATTATTAGGTTATTGAATATGAATCAAAGTAGTTAATGAATCATGAAAAAAGAAACTATAAAAAAATTATCTTGAGTTGGTATCACTTATATTTTCTTTGAATATTTGGATACATTATCTCTATGGTGAATGATATTAGATATAAAAAAATCATAAGATTCTAAAATATATCTTATCATAGACTCAACATGAAGAAAATAATATGGTTATATCTACTCATGGATTATTATTTATGAAAAATAATACCACTATTTTGAGTAAAATAAGTTATAGGATGAATTAAATACGTAGGATCATCGAGTTCAAGAAACAATTAAGACTCATATGGATTATATGTCCATATATTCAGAAATGATTGATCTTTGAATTGTTATGTAAGGAGAAACATAACACCTTTTTCAAATAATTGTTAAACCATGTTGATTAGAAATGACAAAAATTTCCCATCCCGATGGAATGAATTATCAAAAATAAAATTAAATTCATGATTTATGGGAAGTTAGTAGACTTTATAAATGAAGATGGGATTTTATAATTTTGAAATAGGCTATGTGATCTATCATTACCTGAGCTAAAAATGGAATGATCATGTTCTTCTCATAGATAAAATTTCTCTTCAGACCTTGGCAAAACTAATATATTTAAGGATTTAATGGAACATTTTTATTGGTATAACTTGATGTAGGAAATTACTGATTATGTATCAAGATACTTGTGTTTTCGATAAGTAAAGGTTGAAAGATAGCATCCTAGAGGAGTCATAAAACCATAACCCATTTCTTTGTGAAAATTGGATTTCATTACTATGGAAATTATAAATGGATTACTAAGTAATCTTATAAATAATTATGTAATATAGTTAATTGTTAGATACCATACCAAATAATCACATTTCCACACTATTAGAGGTGATTTACCACTTTTAAGCCTTGGACTAATCTATATTAATGATTTTTTAAGACATCATGACACACAACATTAAATTTTTTCTGATTATGATCCATTATTTACATCCGAATTTTGGAAAAGTCTTTTAACGAATTTTGATACTGAGCTTAATTTGAGCACCACCTATCACCCTCAAATTCATTGCCAGTCTGTAAGTACTATTTAAAAATTAGAACTCATTTTGAGGTCATTCATACACTATTTTCAAGGTAAATTGGATTAGTATTTACCTTTGGTATAATTTTTCTATAACATTATATTTCATTTATGTATTCAATTGTTGTCTTATAAAGTATTATATTGTAAGATATGTTATGCTACAACTTTTTGGATTAAAGATGGTTAATGGAATCTTGAATGACCAAAAAACATTGAGAAGACAAAAAAAGGGAATTTTTTTGGACTTATATTAATGTAACTCAAATTAAGAAAAATACTTATTATAATTATCGAATAAAATATTTTTAATTTCAAGTGGGTGGCCATGTTTTCATGAATGTATCTCCATAGAAATGCGTTCAAGGTTTGGTAAGAAAGAAAAAATGATCCTCAGGTACATCAAAACTTTTGAAATTTTGGAATGAAATTGAGTTATAGATTACTGATTGAGAAATACTCCTAGCCTATATGATATACTTGATGTGTTTTATATCTCATTGTTATGGAATTATATTTCAGAACCAAGGCATGTGATCACTTTTGAAGAAATAGAACATTAACCAGATATATCATACTATGAAGAGCCTATAAAAATTAATGATATTAGATATAAAGTGTTGAATAATTATATAATTATATTTGTAATGTTACTTTGAATAAATCATTAAATTGAGGAAGAAACATGAGAACCTTATAATGTTATGAGGAGTAACCACTCTTATTCACTTCTAAAGTAATATCCATGAAAATTTCAAGGATAAATTATTATACTAGGGATTAATGCAACAACCCAGGAAATTTTATTATAAATCATTTTAATGTTTTAATGACATTTATTAATTTTATATTACAAAATTATAATTAAATTAGGTAATTTTTCAGTCAAAATGAAAAAAAATCATTATTTCAATCCAAATTGGATTTTTAGGCATTATATAGTTTTATATAATATATTTATTTCAAAATTATATAATTTTAAATGGAAAAATCGTACTTCACTTTTTGAATTCATCATTTTAAAATTATCTTAGGAGTAAATTATGTATTTTTAATAAAAATTTTAATTTTTCAATGAATAGTGGAAAAAATGAATTTTTTGAATGTTGTCTTTTAGTTTAAAGAATTTACAAAGATAAATTTTCATTTGAAATGGTTTGAAAGAAATATTAATTAAATTATATTATTAGTAATCTAATTATGGTTATGGGAATGAATTTTAAACTATAATTTTATATGAAAACATTTTTATACTTAAAATGAAATTTTCTTAAAAATCAATTTTCATCACCGTTTTCATGTTTAATTTTTAATTTTATTCTTCCACTTATGTGAATTTAATTTGAAAAAATGTATTGGATAGTTGGAATAATAATAATTAACATTATTTAATATGATCAAAGTAATTTATGGTTATAATGAATAGTAAAAATAGTAAAAAATTGTTAACATAGTTAATGTTAACACTGGTTTATCGGGAGGTCAAACTAAAGATATAAAGATTAAGATGACCTATAATCGTGTATGATTTTTATTTTCAGGCCTTATTTAAAACATATAAAATATTATATTGATAAAATTCATTTTTTATGAATCTAGATTGATTATGAAAATAATATATTTTTTTATTTAAAAAATTTCCAAGTGTGATATCTCCCCCACTTATAAAATGACTCCCCCTCTCCAATCCTCTCCAAAAATCAAGAGAATTTTTTATTGGAAAATACCTTCCCAAATCCATTACTTAAATCCATACCAATTAATTAGAGTCTCTTTTAAATCACATATCCATCTTAGGATGAATTTTTGTATAAACATAAAGAGGTTGTGTGAAGAAGAGGTGCGGTTCTTAACAATCTTTTTTCACTATATTTCTTATTCCATGTCCTTCAAATAATATTCAAACAGGATGAAATAATAAAAATATTATATTATATATAATTATATTTTATTATTTCCCTGGTATAACATATTGTTATCTCCTCATCCATCAGGTGGGGAAAAAACCATTGTTCATGTGTACGGTGAACTACCTCCACAATAACTGATGTAATTAATTTTACATCACTAGCTCTAATGGTTGGATATAATGACGGATTTAATATAAATATATATGATATTCATGACATATTTATCATTATATAAAATTAATATATCACGCATTTTCTTACGGTTATTTTCATTTAAAAATGATAATGTCGTTCATGCGTATGTGTGGACTACCACCTCCATGAAGCGATTTGATTTTTTTTCACTACCGCATCACATGGATGATATATCTAAGTTTATTTAAATAATTAATAGGGTATTATTATTTAATTATTATCCTATGAAGTTAAATTAATACTTACCTTCTTTCCATCATTATTTTTTAAAAATGGAATCATTACTCATGCGTGCATATGACCTACTATCTCCATGATTCTAACGTAGTTCATTTTACATAACCATGTTTATTTATTAGTATTAAAAGTATTATTGAAGTATAAAAATTGAACCATCTAATTATAATTCTATAGATGATGTATCAATGACCAGTTTTACCACAATCATTCAACTAAATTTATTTTATATATATGAATCAAATATCCTCAAAACACCTGACATAAAATTAATTGTTCATGTAATTAAATATAACACTGTAATAAATAAGATAAAATGAATAATTAAATTTAAAACTATATTATAAAAGTAATTAATAAAAAATTATTATTCATGAATATAAATAACATATGTGATGATTCCAACATGAGGTATAAGATTTCTTAACTCAATTTATATTCATTAGGTTATACTTCTAATTAATTGACCATGTTATGCCATGATTAGGTGTAAAATTTCCTCTAATTGTATTATTTTGTATTTAAAAATTAACTGTGTGGAATTAAATTTTTCACACACATTTATTACATTTTTTAATTCTCACTTCACTAATATGATCTTGGTAAGAGATTTCATCTTAATTTATACTCAATTAAGACATATTTTATTTTATGCACCATTTTAATTATATGTGGTCTATATATTGAAAATTTTAGGAAATTAACATGAATATATTATTTTCCATGGTGATTAATGTGTTAATTCATGTTTCATTTTTCATTGGGTTATAATTTTAATGTTACCAAATAAGTAAGGATTTATTTTACAATCTTATTTTTTTGAATAAACTTATTTTATTTAATGGAATATTATATTATATACATCTTAAACAATATAAATGTTCCTATACTATAGATATATAAGGAGTTTCTATATTTTCATCCAAATTATCTTCACTTTGGAACTTTAATCAAGAAATGAAACATTTTAAATAAAATCAATTCATATTTCCTTTTTTGATCAGGTATATTTTTATTCAATTTCCATATTTTTAAAAATTGTATTAAAAAAAGTCCTTTTTATTAATCTAATTATATATTAATGAAATTTTATGTAATCCCTGAATTTTACATGGTTTTAAATGAATATTTCTAATGTTTCCAAAAAAAATTATTTTCAAATTTGATTTTAAAAATTTAAAAGGAATGGTTTCATTTTAATGTATATGATGTTAATAGATATTCCCGCCACCATAACCATTTGATGGTATTTATATTAATTAAATTTATTTCAATGATTTTACCAATATAATAATTATTTTTATAAATTCATCAAAAAATTTTGCTTTTTTTTCTTCTATTATTTAAGAGACTATATTTTACTATAAAATATAGTTAAATAATGGTCACCTATTATCTATTGATTTTGTTGGTCATTTGTAATGTACCAACATCTCAAAGAGGTAAAAACCCATTAAATTGTAGTTCAGAAATATTTTTTTACCATAATAATTGTACCTAAGAGTTATAGGAAGCATTTAGGAGAGTATGAGGTTTGTTTGGAGCCTGGAAATCTATTTTTTTAGAATCAAACATAGGCACACAGTTGGTACAAAGTTAGTAATAACCATGAAACTCAAACATGCGAACATGTAATAGGAGGTTCATGGTTAACTAACCATGCAGGGTAGGCCACATGGAAGTCTTAAATGGTTTAGTCATGTTGTAGATATGAAAGACAAAATTAGAACATAGTTTTTTAACTGTTCACCAACTCGTGCTGAGGGATAAGACTATTGGAAAGTGATCATACAAGAGCTGTGAAGGGTTTTTCAAACTATTAAATTATCCATGAGGTGTGGTGTTCCACTAGATTAAGGCAGCACAAAGTTGGAAGAAAATTTGTTCAACCGTATGGACAAACCATATGACCTTTAACAAATTGTGAAATTGCCTTTTTTATCCTTATTTTTAATTACCTTAATTCTTCTTTTTTCTTTTCCCCAATCACATAGAATTTCCTCCCTCATGTTAGAGATATCCCTTGGATATAAAAATAGGTTTTGATCTACATCCTTTCTACCTGAATATACCTAAGGACTTCTTTTTTATTGATTTTTTGGTAACCTCACTTTCAAGGGATGAGGGGGAACCCTTACAAGACCCATAGGCTTTAGATATTACATGGCCCGTAGGCTTAAGAGACATTACATGACCCAAAGGTCTTAGGGAATTCAACAAAACTATAACTATAATGAACTGCCCTCCCTAGTATCTGCATCATGATGGTAGCCCTCCACCTTCACATAGTCATCTAACTATGCTTCCCATGCATGCACAGACTGGTCCTGATAGCATTGCCATACCCTTTCATTCTTCCAAATTTTTTGGCTCTGCACTGGTGAGTGAATCTGTTTGGAATCCTACTCTAGGGATGCTCTTTTTTTGTAATGTTTGTCTTGGGAAACTGCCTATATCACATGGCCCAATGGCCTTGAGGTTGGCTGAAGGCCTTAAAGGTGGCCCGACGACCATACTGACCTAAAGGCCTTAAGTATTCCAAGCCCAAACTGGTGGGCCAAGGTGAATAGTTCCAACTTCTATAGTACAAAACAAAACCTACTACAGTAATTGCTATAGTACTGCTAGATTACCCACATAGTACTGCTACAGTACACACAGTACTGCTACAGTACACCCGGTAACTATGCCTCTTCATGGTTTTCAACCTTTGTCTCATAGATTCACTTAGAGAGACCACACCAACTGGGTTGAGGATCATGTGAACATCCTTTCTCTGATATCCAATTGAGGTTTCATATGTTGTGTTGGATCCATCTCATCAAGGCCTTCAAACCTCCTACTTTATTTTCTATTTTCTGCATGGAATGATAAATCTATGTTATCTAAAATGCCCTATATTCTAGGTTTTTTCTATTTCATTGATTTCTTCCATTCTAGAAATAGTTAATGGATGATTGTATAATAAGATTCGACTCCTCAACTAAGGTTGTTGCTATCTTAATTTTTCCTAAATGATTGTGTCTTTATATTATATTGTGGTTGCTCCGCATACCAAAAATTCCTAATGGTGCTACTAAAATCGACAAACTTCTGAATTAATTATTGAATCTTAATTATATACATTTTAAAAAATCATGATAACTGGTTGGAGATTTATAACATCAACAAGAATCCCCCTTTTGTGATCTTGATTATATTTTATTATTAAGTTATGTTTCACTTGAAACCAAAATAAAACTAAGGTGTGTTTGGATTAATATTGACCAGTGAAATGTTAATAAGGGAGTTAATAAAATGATGTAGTGCAATGGATTAAATAACATTCCCCCTTTATATTACTTACCTTGTACGTGGATAAATTATTAAATTAATTGAATAATTATAAAAGTGATTCTCTTTAGACTTTAATTTAATTTTACATAGATGTGATTACTTTGTGATTGACTTCTGTAATGGTAACAAAATTCTTTTTTTGTTATCCATGATCATGGAAACAATGATCCTAATTGATCACTTGAGATTTATGGCCACAATTTTCATTATAATTTAATGGGGTAAATGGATTTTCTATTCTATATTATATACTTGGGAATAAAGGACATGACCTTCATTTATGTTTATTTTATAATTAATGGACATGGTGTTCCATACTGACTATGACTAACTAATGGACTTCACATTCCATATTATTTATGTATCATTAAAGGACATAACATTCTATATTTTCTATGTCTGAATTATGGTCATGACACCAATCATTATTTATAACATAATTAATATTCAGTGACATTTCATCTTAGGCCAAAGTAGGCAGTGTTAGATGGGTGTCCCATGAGGAACCCAAATTGACATGGTTTATTTAGTCACTACATTAAATTTAATATTACATACACACTATTCATAGTATATTAATAGAGATGATAGTTGTAGACACTACTGATGGTGGCCTTGAAAGTTTATCTCACACCATATTTAGGATAACAATTATTACCCATATAGACTTGATGGATGTAGTTAGGGAAAAGGGAAAACATCCAACTATGGATGCCTGAATTTTGATACGAGGATAGAGTATAGATTCATATGATCGATCTAATTCTAATGATGCTAATACATATAGATTTTTTTGTACTTTTTTTATAATATGATGCATATGTTGATACCCTATTTTCCTTATGCATCCATTTTTTATAGAATATAGAAATGAAATATTATATTTAATATGGTACTGGGTATGGTTATATTAATTTTTGTGTTGATCTTTTACTATTTATTCATATTGGGGATATTATAATTCCACTGATATATTATATTTATCCTATTTATTTTTCTATTATATAACACAATTATCCAATCTGATATGAGGGTATGGTCTCCCAACCATACTACCGTAGTCTCTCATTTCTACTAGGAATCATATAGCATACATGGTCGTATGCTTGGGACCTTGTAGAAAACCTATTCTAGTTACTTTTGAGTGAACTAGGCTCGAGATGCTACAATGTGGTATTAGAGGTCCTTTTTATGTTTCCTTTCTATTTTGGGTTGCCATAAATGAAATTAGGAATGTGTCTGAATTTGGTAATGATATTGTTCTTAGGAGTAGCTAACTCACTTATACGGAAAGGTTGAATTACATAGGATGGGAATTGTAATTCTAGATTGTGCCTAATATGGTTGTACTGATTTCATAGTAGGTGACCCACATGATTTTTGGAATTATTATTATTTTTAATATTATGGATTCTCTTTTATCCTTGTCCTAATATGGAAAGGATGTATTTGTTCATGCATCACTATAGGAACCCAATGATTCACATTTCATGAATATTTCATTCCATATTTATTTTATGGGCTATATTACCAGTAGCATGTTTTAGTGACTTGATTGATATATATGTTATCTGGATAATGCTTTTGTAGTGTTAAAGGGACAAATAATTAGTTATTAATGTGTTTTCATCATCCTAAATGGTGTTTTCATACATAGATTGATTTTGGAACCTTAACTAACCAACAATATCATGTTATGTATACATAAACATTGTCATACAAGCATAAGTGTTAGATTATTTTGATTACATGAATTCGAATTGTAATTTACAAGGCATGTACTTCATGAAATTTTTATTGATGATTCATCTAATTGAATCATCATATAGATCTTGTTACAACCTAATTCTAGATTTTTGGGTCTGGTTGCAGTCACTTGACATTCCAATCGTAACTTATAAAGAATTTTCCATTATAAATTGGGAATGATGACTCATATAAGTGGAACCTGACGGATATGAACATAAATATAAACATATATGAATAAATTTAAAATTATCAAAAGAAATGGTTTCTGGTAAATAGTGATTCTAATTGCTACTTAATGAATTATTTCCTCTTTAACATACAATTGAAACCCCACATACCTAAACCCAAGATGTGAGACTCCAACATAGTCCCAGACATGGCCTTAATAGTGGGTAATTGGGAGTTAATTTTGTGTAGGAAGGCATTATAAATATACTATTCCATTGATATATGATATATTCAATTATAAAATCTTGATTTAAGGTTTT
Organism: Viscum album; assembly: GCA_963277665.1. NCBI lineage: Eukaryota > Viridiplantae > Streptophyta > Magnoliopsida > Santalales > Viscaceae > Viscum > Viscum album. The sequence continues at coordinate 1,395,274,109 of OY728121.1, read as the reverse complement.
TTATGGAATTATAGATATATTCCATAGTGACTGCCTCAAGTTTTGTGTTAAGAGTGTGGTGATGACCATGATATGGAGGTGGTGGGCCCTAAGATGCCAGTATTATCTCCTATAGTTCCACCTATAGAAGATCATTCTATTACTAACATGGTATATGATACTCAATTATGAGATAGTCTCATGTAACATGCCTTGTATTATAGGGTTCTCCATGACTTTTCCCTTCTATGGAGGAACATACTAGGGAATCCTAGAAACATCACCCTTCTAACTATTCAAGGGAAGACAATCCCCTTCCCGCCTAGCCATGGATTTGGCCATGAAATCTATCTTCGAGAACTTAGAGACACTTCCTATGAGGAGAGTGAATCATGCTATGTATATGCTCTGTGGATCCACCATGACATTTTTAGACATTATCAATTAGATAGAAAAACATCAGGTTTAGGTCTGGAGGGATCTTAATATGGTATTATAATACTAAATATATCATGATAATTTTTGGGCCGATGAAGACAAGTATTTTATGCACTTTTGATGGGGAACAATGTATATTATTGATTATTCAAAATTCACAACTGATATCTGATAATTTGTAGTGATTATTCATCGAGGAAAGCAATCCAGAGCTAAGTGGCTTGAGAATAGACTAAGGTATGACATCCAATCATAGGTGACCATTTTCCTATAGACTATCATATAATGGAAAGTTAATTAGGACCACTTCACTGAGTTTAATATGAGAGATTTTGAGGGTGTAGACTAGGTAATTTCAGTACCTAGACTGGATATTTCTTTGATAGTGGAAGGAAATGTGACATAAATAGTTCTTTTCAGAGTGGGGGTTGTCAGAGTATCAACACAAAGAGCTGGGTATTTTTTCTATCTATGTGGGAAGCTAAGTCACCTGAAGTCTATATGTAACAGATACAACATAGAGTTTTGAGCTAGCAGTAGGATGGGCCATGTTAATTGGTTTTTTATGACCTTTTCACCTATTCTTAGTGGGAGAGGATCTGTAATGACTATTCCATATAGAGTAGGATTAGTTGCTCCTCACCAGGTTAGTAGCTTGAGTACTATCATTTTCTTAGGATGAGGAGGTGGTCATGGATGATGAATCCCAAAAAAGGAATTCCAGCACTAATAGAGTGAACATACGCAAGATATACAAATATTATTTTGGGGACATAGTTTGTTCTAGGTATATGTAGTCCATTTGAAACCTAAGAATAAGAGTGGCCTACATTATATAGTTGGAGGATTGATTTTAGTAGACACTACTTTAGTTTCATATTTATTCAATATAGGCACTTAATGTTCTTTCTTGTACGTAATAATTATGAAATATATTAGAATAGAGATCAAGTATTTATTTGGATTGATGACTCTAAAAAATCTATTAGTAATTCAAATGGAGTGTATATATTTATGTTAGGAATTCCCCTTAATATATGTGGATACCATTTTATAAGGACAATTTTTTCTTGATATGAGGATATTTGAAGTAATTCTTACAATGGATTGGATTGTACAATATCATGAAAATATTGACTATTATCAAATATGTGTGTTCATTATATCACCCAAGGGAGGTAAATATCTTCACCATGATGGGTTGGATGTATAGGCGCATTGATCTGGAATTGAGCATTGTGGACTGGGAAAAGTGGTATCCTATATTTCTAGTCTTTATTTGGATTATTTTCAAGCACAACATACAAATTTCCCTTCTTTAGTGGTTCATTTTAGGGACTTCTTCCTTGATGATTTTTTTGGAATACATCCTAAGAGATAGGTAGAGTTTATAATTCAGATATTTCTAGGAGGAAAACTCATATCAATTCCTCTTTATAGGATGTATACTATTGAATTACATGAGATAAATATACAGTTGGAGGATTTGGAAAATTAAGGGTTTACATAACGTACTGCTTCACCTTAGGTTTCACCCATCCTTTTCACCATGAATGAATATGTAACCCTCAAGATCGATGTGGATTACTAGAATTGATACAGCTTATAGTCAAGAACAAATTTCCATTTCCTTGCATAGATAACCTCTCTGACTATTTTGGATGATCTCAGGTGTTCTTAATGATTGATTTGAGGTAATTATATCCTCAAGAATGAGTTAGAACTTCATACATACATCATATATATTTTATAATATGATATGTTTTATAAGAATATCTGGTAATTCCATTTAGTTTTTCCGACAAATAGATAGTTTTTTTTTAATTTTAAGAATTGAGTTTTCCACCAATATCTTGATTATTTTGTGGTTTCTTTCATGAATGACATCTTGATATACTCTCATATTCGACACAATAGTTCCAAACACCTTGATATAATATTTAGTACTCAAATAGAGAACCAACTATATTCTAAAATAAATAATTTCAACTTTTTGATTGACAAGGCTCTCTTCCTGGGTCACATCATATCTCAATATGGAGTATCCATGGACCTAGAGAAAATATGAATAGTGGTTTCATGGGAGTATCCCAAGAGAGTCTTTGACATATAGAGTTTCTAAGAGATAGATGATTATTAAAAAAAATTATTCAGGATTTATCATACATTGAGATAAATATTAAAATCTTGAAAATTATGGATGTGAAATATAAATGGTATGAGGAATGTGATGAATCCTTCAAGCGTTAAAACTAATATTGAATTCAGCATGGCTCTTGAATCTTCCTAAGAGTGAAAGAGTGTATACAGTTTTTCGTTATGAATCAGGAAACATGATGGGAGTAGTTTTGATTAATTTAGATTGATTTATAGTGTAGGAGTCCCTCCCATTGAGATATCATGAGTGGAATTACTTGAAACATGTCCTCTTTCACTTAGAAATGGTGCATTCCATACGTCATTGGAGACACTATCTGCCAGGAAATAAAATTTCAGTGTTCATAAACCACAAAAGACTCAAGTATATATATACATACAATGAATTCAACCTTTTATAATGAAGATGGGTTGAATACTTACCATCATTTTATTTTGATATTTATTACGCACCTTGAAATTTAAATGTAGTGGCTGATACTCTATGTAGGATGACACAGAGGAAAGTGGTTCAGGAGGCTAGTAGTGACTGGCAATTGATGGACATGTTTTTTGTGATGAAATAGGAAGTTAATGAATTTTATGGTATGCTCGTACCCAAATCATTGTAAGTTATTTACTCAATTATGGATAAGGTAAATATGAAAGATCTTTTAGATCCCGAGGGCTTCGTATTAGATGATATCATTTCAAGTGAGGACCAACCTCTAAGTTGGGTCTTTAAAGTTTATGAGATCTTGCACAATTATGAATGTGTTTGGGTTCCTTCAAACATGAAATAAGAGTTAACATGATATTATCCTGCATAAAATTTGTATGTACATCCCAATATTCCCAGGATGCACCATGATATGAAGAATCGGTATTGGTGGTTGAGGATGAAATGTGAGATAACAAGTTTTTTTACTATGAGTTCCACCAGTCAGAAGATGAAGGTATAACATGAGAAAATTTTTGTTTTTTTAAATTGATTTACCATTCCATTGTTTAAATAAGATGAAATCACTATGTATTTCATGAAAAGTTTATCTAGGTCACCTCGAGGTAACGACATAGTATGTGTTTTCATGGATTGAGTGATGAAGGGTGCCTAATTCCTTCATATTCGAGAGACCTTTTCAGTGAATGAGATGGGGAGGATATATGTTAGGGAGATAAAACACATTAATATAGTTACACATAATATTTTATTAGACATAGAATCTTAGTTTTTTTCACGGCTCTAAATGGTATTGTAGAAGGATCTACGTTCACAGGTACTTCTAAGTAGAACTATCACCCACACACTAAACGATAATTTGAGCATACTAAATGGGTGATGGGGGACATGTTCTAAGATTTAATCCTATATTTCAGATGTTATTAGGAGAAAAATCAACCTCAAAATTAATTTTATTATAATAACAATATTTAGACAATGATATAGAAGAAATGTTATGAGACCCTATGTGGTAGGTCAATCTATTCACCCATGTGCTAGTTAGAGATAGGTGGAACATCACTTCTAGACCATGTATTGTTTAGGAAGCTCTAGAGTAGGTAAAAATTAGTAGAAAACATATTGAAATAGATATTTCTAGGAATAATTCTTATGTTTATTGTCACCACGTACATATGGAGTTTTAGGGGGGAGGCCAGGTCTTTTTTTTTAGTTTCTCTTAGATTAGGGAATTGATGGATTTTGGAACATGTGACACTAACACCTATGTTCATTAGACCTTTTGATATTTGGGAGAGAGTTAGGAAGGTTGAATATTAGTTATAGTTACTTCATAGGTACCTTTCCATGCATGATTCATTCAATGTTCCATAGGTTCATCACAACTACTCATACCCATATCATATAATTAATCATGATGAGATTGTGTTTGATGTTTATGATTGTTTTGAGGAATATATTGTGATTATTGTTGATCAGATTATGAAGGCTCTCTGAGGATGTTCATTTATTCAAGTATGACTTTACTTATTCTTTCCCTGATACTCACGACACCTCATCCCTCACATTAGAGACCCCCCTTGTCTATAAACCTTGGATTTGAGATACCTAAATAATATGTTGTCTGATTTAAGTTCCTTCTATCATATTGGATCGGTCTCAAAGAGACCTTTAATCATCTTTCTTACTTCACTTATCTAACCACATGAAATTCTAAATCTTTGATAGCTAATATGCCCTATTTTCAGGTTATTTTCCTATTTCTTAGATTTGTTTTGTTCTAGCCTGAGTTAAATGATGATAAAGTATAATGATTCTATTAACCTTATATTCTAGGTTTTCACTTACATTTCCCTAAAATATTGGGTGTTTATATTGTGTTCCACTTATTCCACATTCCAGACTTTCCTGACGTTGTTTATAAAATTGATCAACCCCTAAATTAATTATTGAAGCCATACTTATCAAATTGTTTAAAAACTATGATCGTTAGTTGGAGGTCAATTATCTCAACCAAAACCCCCACTTGGGTTAGATAAATTATATTTCCTCATTGACTTATTTTTCCTTTGTGACTAAAACTCCACAAAGTTTTTTTAGTTTGGAATTGACCGGTGAATTTTTATTAACTGAGTTAATATAATTATGTAGTTCCATAGATTACATACCATGTACCCCATTATATTACTAACCAATTACGTGGATAAATGATGAAATTTATTGAATTATGATAAAATTTATTCTCTTTATCATTGAATATAATTTTAAATTGATTTGATTATATTACACTTATATTCCATACAATATATGATTTTTTTATTGTTATCTTTGATTTTGGAAACAAAGTTCCTTATTGATAACTTGTGATTTATGGACATTATGTTACTTATAATATAATGGGGTAAATGGACATAAAATTACATATTATATACTTGGTAACAAAGGGTATGAAGTTCCATTACATTTATTTTATAATTAATGGGCATGATGTTCTATAAGGACTTTGACTAATTAATGGAAAACAATATTCCATATAGTTTAAAAGACACAAAATTTCATATTGACTATACATAAATAATGTTCAAGAAGTTGGTAGTGTCAGATGAGTTTCCCATGGGGAATCTGAACCAATGTGGGTTATCTATTTACTACTTTACATTTACCATTACCTTCACAATGTTATATTATAAACATGAAATTTATGGTACTAGAAACCATCAGTGGTGGACTAATGAGTTTATCTCACACCAAATTTGGGATGATAATTGGTTCTTAGAAAAACTTACTTGATATAGGTATTGAAATGGAGAAAAGTCTATCTATGGATGCCTAATTTTCATCAATAGGATGTTGTATAGGTGCAGAGGACCATGCTTATGGTTGTGATACCATTGGAGATTAATTTTGGTTTTTTGTACTTTTTTATATAGAATTTTTTATATTCATGATACCTTATTTCCCTTATTTTACAATTTTACTATAACATGGAAACATGAAATTATCATTTTCATATGATACATGATATGGTTCTATTTATTATTGTGATTCTCTCCTATTTATTATTCTTTCCAATATTATGATTCCATTGATCCATTATCTTTCTTACACTTGTATGTTATCTTCCACTATTTCACACTTTGACATGATGGTATATTCTCTTAACCCTACCACCATAGACCATTGCTACCAGTCTGAAACCTCTAACATATGGGGATGTTCCATTTAGTCCATATGGCTAACATGGCCATGGTGGTATATTATATAAAACATACAACCATAGACTGTTACTGTTAGTCTTAATCCTCTGAAATTGGGGGGGGGTGTTATATTTAGGCCATGTGGTTAACATGTTCATGTTTCTTATTAGTAAATTAGGCCTAGGGAACTACATCCTTGGCTTTATCGTAAAAATTTCACCCTATAGTAAATATTTTTTAGAGGAAATTACATTTCTATTAAATATTGTTTTGTGTCATAGAGATTCTTATTCATTAAACATTATAACGTTTCTATATATTGTGTTTTACTATTAAATAAATCTAATTCACTGAGGAAAACCTTTAAAAATTGAAATTATTAGTCAATATGGATATTTTTACTAAGGCATTTTTTTATGAATTGAATTGATCATTCAATATATGAGGAATGCATTGGACATGTAATGATGAGTGTGTCTTGGTTATCGATATCCCCTTAATTAATCGATAGGTCTCATTATTCAAACTAATTTTGAAACATAATCTGAAATGGGTTTGTTGGTGTATGCCTACCCATAGTCTAAATTGTCTTGGCATAAGGCCATGATGGTAGAGTTATCATGATTTTTGATATAATGACATCCAATAGTATGTATTTCATTCATTTATAATTCAATTAATATTATTTTCCATTATATTATTGTATTTTTTTATCCATGGATACATTTAATACTGAAGTTATTTATTAAATGACATGTGTTTTCAGTAATTTACCTTGCCATATTGATTATGCATTATTTATTCAGGGTAGATTTTTCTCTACATAACTCTTATTGAGAATCTAATCTCACCTTTTATTTTTTTATTTCCAATTATTTGAAGAAGGCTATTATAAATAATATCATGGATGAAAGAATGTTTTTTGATATGTATTTTATATTTCCCATGTAATATAAGAATCATGTATATATCGGTTTCATCAAGACTACTAAACTGACCGGACCTTTTGGATAAGATCATTTGTATCTTATAAAAATGTAAAAAAGTAGAGATTGACTTTAGGTTACTAGATTTGTGGTTTATACATTAAATTATATATACTATGATATATTTTTTATATGACTTAACTGAAGTTGATACATATCAGGCAGATCCAGGAGACCACCATTGGATAAAATTCAAAATTATCCTTAAGTATTTAAGGAAAATTGAGGATATGTTCTGGGTATATGGAGGAGATGAGGTGGCAGTCATCAAAGGATATGTTAGTTTCCAAATAGATCAAGGTGATCTAAAGTCATAGATACATATTCACCATTATTGGGGGATAAATGTGTTTTAAGTGATCAAATAAACCATTGGTGACTAATTATATATAAGATTCAGAGTATATTGGTACTTCTGATGTAGAAAAATAATAACAGTGGATACAAAATTTTATCCATCATATGAATATGGTACTTATAATTATAGACCAAATCACATTTTTTATGATAATACAATATTTTTGGATCTTTCAAAATATCCATGGTAACATTAGTGGATGGAGAACATACAACAATATTATCATCAATTGGGTATTTTTTCATAGAGAGGTGAAGTTAAAGTGAGAAATATTTGAACTAAATACAACAAGTTAGGCCCCTTAACAAAACCTCTTGCTTGATAGATATATGAAATTTATGTGATAGGTAGAAGACTAAAACCATTAGTGGTTGACACCAGGTCAAGTGGGAGCCTTTTGAAATTGGTGTCCTATAACCAAATAGACTATACATTCGATTATCGATTATATTCAAAGATGTGAATATTAAATACATCTCATAACATAATGATCATTATTATACCTAAATTTAATTTCATAATGTATAAGGGAATATGTCACATCAAAATAGGTCATGAAAGTTCCCCACTATAATGGGAACCTTGAGTTTCTATGATGATATCTCTTAAATATTAGTTATATGGTTAGTATGATGAACTATGAAGGGGAACATAATTTTTTAAAATGTACGGTGAAAGATACCACCATAGGATGTAGATTCATCTCAGGAATATTTCTCTTGGTAATCTTTGAGATCGGAAATTATGAGGATAGGCCCCTAGATCTGGATTCCACATGTTTCGAAGTCATCAGATATTACTATCTATGAGTGTGTGTAATGGTCCCTAAATATTATTATTATTATTATATATCGTGACTCATGTACTTATATGTATTGATGATACTCATGACACATTATTTTTGTGATAATTAGGATATGTTGGATACTCCATTATTAATATGTTATTAATGAATAAGATGAGGAAGGATTTATCCCTTCCATTTATGGAAGTGAATTTCTCATCCTATTGATTGGAATAGAGCCATCAGAATAAATTCTATGGGCATAGTGATGTAGTAATGTTTAATTTGGATAATAAAATAATGATATATCAAGAATTAAGGTTTATTTCATATGTTCACTACCTATTTTTGGAGATATAAATACACATTTATTGTATATCACAGTATGTGCTCGTATGTCATTGTCTATGTAGTGAAATTTACTTCATAGTAAAAGGTTATTTGACTTGTTACTATAGATTAACATTAAAATTTATCCAGGTCTACTTAATAAAAATAATGAAGAATGTGATAGGTCCATAGACTATGTTCTTCTATTGATCTCAATTAAATTTTAATTGAATTTAATTTTTGGAGAAAATATTATTCTCAAAACCACAGAATAATTTTATTCAAGATTTATTAATCACATAAATTTGATAAAAATTTATTTATATGCTAATTATTTAATAACATGGATATATTATAGTTATTTATTAATATATTTAATGAATAAATATTTAATAATATATTTATTTAGATATTATATTAATATAGATGTTGAGGAATAAACCTAGTTGATGTATGAAAATAAATATTAAATTTAAATATGATAAAATAATATTTATAATTTTTCCAGAAAGCATACACCAAGAGAAAATAATAATAAAATTTTCATTACATGGAATAAGTTCATTTAAGGGTTTAATATTATTTAGGGAATATGTATAAATAAAAAATATTAAACCCTAAATCATAAATCTATAAATAAATAACTACATTTATTGTGCTAGAGTAAATAAAATTGAAGTGTAATTGTGTATAGTGACATATAGATCTCTCTCTCTCAATACTAAAGAATGATCTATATTTTCCACTGTTAATACCAAAATATTATCAACCCCACTCAACATTCTTAAGAATTAGAGTTCATGGATAAATCTACACACCAAAAGGAATATTTACAGCGATTAATTAAAACCCAATAAAATTATTAATCGTCATTTATATCATCCTAAAATTTATTAACATTGTTCAAAGATATAGGGGAGACATCTGGTTCACTGTTTTATGGATTATGTACTTGTATCCTATAAGAACAATCATGGTAGAATGAAATCGTTTCAGATGATCAACATTTTTTTCGACAAATATCTCATGCCTAAGGTATTCCTTATTTATCTGTATTTAAATTAAATATAAATTTGGGGTAAAATATCCTATTGGATATAGTGTGTCTGTCAAGATTCATCATAATTTTTTTTTTCATGGAATCCACATCATGTAAATCACTTAATATCCATTGAATTTTAAAAATATAGTGTCGTTCTGGGCCCCGATAAGCGCTTTTAATGCATTCGAAACCTTCACGACGAAGTTTATTGTAATGTATAAGGGTTGTTTATTAACCATGAATATTTAATATATCATAGGTAGATTAGTAATTCTTGATTTATGTTGGGGTATGCGTTTTGGTGATAAATATTATATGGGTAGGCCTTGGAAATGAACTAGGTCATTGCGTATGGTTGGTGACTCTTAATGGTAGGTGAGTTTTCCCTTATGATGAGAGAGAATTAAATATGGATAGTTTAAGAATGTTATTCTTGGGTTAGAGTTGAGTTATCCCTTAATATTTGATAATTTTATATCTTATTGAATTTTAATATGAAACATGAATTTTTTATGAGTAAGTGTGGCTTTATTCATTTATACATGTTTATTTTCTTAGATAAAGGTGTGAGTTTAATCTACAATTGAATTAGGTTTTTCATTAGTGATGGGTCCGGTTAACTCTTAATTTTTTTGGAATATTTCCATTTTTTCATAGTTATCTAATGTTATTAAGGGGTAGAGTGATAGTATGGACGTAAGATGTGAATCCTTAATTTTTTATACTCTATGATAAAAATGTAGGGATTGGATGCGTAACCACATCCTTTGGTATCAAATGTGGGGGTTGGGAGACAATAATTCATAATTTGGTTGACATACACTGTGTTTGTATAATTGGGGTGAGGTGGGGTGTGTGGGGGGGGGGGTGGGGGGTTAGGATTGTGATTTTATCATTGGGAAAATATACTTCATGTATGATATAGAGGGTCTAGATGATATATTCCCACATGTAGGTGAATCATTGTGGCTTGGTTGGCACAACAAGATCATTACCTATGAGGCTTTCCACTTTTAATTTTCTATATTTTCTTAATATTTGAGAAATTATAATATCAAATGGATCATCTTTTCCAAAATATGGGTTACATGTGTTCTTCAAGGTAGTATAATAACATATTGGGTGAGTGGGTTAATTTAGACTAGATGTGGGCCTAAGATATCTCTCTCTATCATTCACTCAAAAAAACATTTATTATGTTCTGATCTTAGGGGCCATTTTCAGTAATTTACCATATGAGATTATTTTAGGTTGAGATTTTTAGGAATGGGTTTCTCAGTATCCCATAGAGTAGAATAAATTCCTTTATATTGGAAATCCTTAGAAAAGGAGAGGAAAGTTTGGATAGCTCATGTTGTTTATTGAGGATCGTGTATTAACCTTTAGAGTTTTTATTGGGGTTTATTCAATTCATTATTATAATTTTTATGGGTTACTTGTTTACATGTTTTTTTATTTTTAGTATCTTGTTTTAATGTATGAGTTAAGAATCACTCATAACATACATATCATAGAAATAAACATTTTCAAACTCACTCACTGTAGTTGAGGAAAATGTAAAAAACCTATTTATCCATTTATACTCACCCATAAACAAGCGCATGGTATGTTATTTGATGTGCTGGGATAGACCATGAATTGTATAGGTGTAAGTTATGACTCTGAGATGGAAGTTATGGATCATGGATAGAAATTTTTGATTGTCAGTGATTAGAAGGTGGTTGAATGTTGGGACAAGGGACATTGTAACATCCCGACCTGACTCACTTTAAAACCATTAGTCAGTCTGGTCATCACATGGCCTCAAGAAAACCTCCCCATATACCCGAGGCTGATGACTAGTGGCATGGTTCCATTGGTAGAATGGTGAGGAAACTACACCCTCATAATAAGATAGGAACAATAGTATATTTCATATTTATCAATAAAAATGTAAGAAAGATAACAAAGAACAATGTAGTGGAAGATAATGACAATTTATTAAGTAGAAAATACCAAATACACACCCCTACATGTCAATGTGAATATAAAATATACAAGTAGAATACATACATCAGGTAATACATAAACTATATAAAGAGAAATAAAAAATCTTCAAAGTCTATCCCCATGAGCATCCTAAGATTCATCTTAGGCTTATGCACATAAGCTCCCATGTAGAATGAACATCACAAGAAATAGTCCCTAAATCTTCAACCATATGGCCAGTTTAGGTACCCCAGTGCAATGGAGACCAGATTAGGTTGTCAGATATACTTAGTTGGCCACCACCAATGGATTATAGGAAGTCAAACCAATGAATATAGAATACAATAGTGTTTATGTATAATTGATGAAGAAGTAAAAAATTAAATAAAAATAATAAAGTCATGATCAGGTTCCTCATGGAAACCTAGACAACCATACATTTTTTATGTTGTTACCAAATATCTGTTCACACCTGGCATCATGTATATATATTAATTGATCATACAGTCATTTTCATAGGTGTAAATTCACTGACGTGTTCCTAAGGTTTAGTACCAAGGTATCCACATAACGATATTATATTTCAAAAAAGATTTCATACCCAGGTTCCATACCTATAAACATAATATAAGGGAATAAATGACCTAATTTTCAAATGAAAATTGGTCATATATAGTCATTGAATGAAATGAAACTACATAAAATAGTGAAGCATCAACTACAACATACATCAAATATTTCATGTATCAATTATCATACCTTAGAGGGCTCGGACCCAAGACCATTTACCAAAGGCATCCTCTTTGTGTCCATAGAGTGAATCCATAGAAAAAAACAGTCTAATATAGACCTAAATGGGCTAGGTTTCTAGGGAACAAAACCTTGGTGACCACTTATAGTCCATGAAGCGCATCCATATAAAACTAAATAAAGACTTGAGTGGAGCCCAAGGTGTAAATCCAAGGAGGTCCATGTATGTTGGGACTGGGGTTATATCGAAAGAAGATAATATAAGTAAAAAATGGTACCATACCACAATATCCATCAACATCATGAATTTTATATATGGTGTCTAAGGGACATGTTAGTTTCTATTCCATTTACAAATTTAAAAGTCATATTCAATTCATAAAATAATTCTCTTATAAGTGATACAAAAATGAGGTACATTATAGGGACCCAGGATTCTCATACACGGATATTGAATATTTTTTAATGAATATTAATTACATTACACAAAAATATTCTTGAGGATAATAATTGGTTAGTTAATTTTAATGCATGGTACATGATCTTCTTAATTCAAGAAACATCTTCAATGCCGTCCAAAAAATAGCTTCCCTGTTAACACTCGAAATTAAAACCTTTCCTCATATATTTGGGAAAGGAAGCATAATAAAGGGTGATATTGGATTCATATTAATGGTAAAAAAGTGATATATGTAATTATAACATGAGAATAATGGTATGCGAACATGATCATAACATTTGAAAACCATACCCTGTGTATCAAAGATCATAATCTTAAGTCATTGAATAAATATTGGAAGTTCATAACACACGAATCTTAAGGTAATAAAAGATCATGATCCATGATAGAATAACATTTTAATTAGACTATGTTTTGTATAATACATATGAAAAAATAAAATCTTACATCAATGAAACACACTAATACATTTATAACATATTTGGATTGTGATAACCCCCCATGTACTTGCTTCAGGATTTCAATGAACTCCCATGTACCCTCTTTAGATCATGGGATAACCACCCATTTACCATCCTTTTTGGTATAGGTATAACCACTCGTTTACTGTTATTTTCAGGCATGGGATAACCAACATTGTAAAATTCTTTTTTTTTGTTTGAGCTAAAAATACGTTTACCCTCTAATATAATAGAAAATTTATTATTTCACAGTGAATTGGAGGGTTATATAGGTCCCACCTATCACGTTATTAAAATCATACATATGTGTACCACAAGATCATAAAAAATCATCATATCATAATTCATTAAAAGAAATGGGTTTCATAAAAATAACATAATATCATAATCCGTGGAAAATAAATAGCTTTTATAATCATCATAGCATAACCAATTGAAAATCATAAGAATATTATTATGGTATAAACAGTTTATGAGAGTATACATTCATAAATATCATTTCATCATAAACATAAAACCATAAGGAAAATAATAATGATGGTATCCATGGATCATATCCCTAATAAGGCATAGATAACACAAACAAATTTAATCTTAGATGGAAAATAATTCTGGTCGATCATTTAAAAAAATTATTGAGGAAAATAAAAGTCCATTTAAAATAATTTTTATGACATAAAACCATTTGGAATAACCATTTTTTCAAATAATCATGAAATATTATAAATGATGACATTACAAATCATTTTAAATATTTATTAAGGAAACTATCCTTTCAAATTTGAAAAAGAACATTTTAAAACAAAAGAAAATTAATTTTTTTCTTTGAAAATAATAGTTAAATAATATAAATTAATATTCAATGAATATAATGGGAATGATGATAGAGAATTACATTATTGTATTACATGTTAAAATGAACATTCATTTCATATTTTTGATAAAATCCAAATTGTAATTGTTTGGAATATGACTGGAATATTTTGTTAAAAACATTTTTGTAAATAGTGAAAAGTGGGAAAAAATTCCTTTAATGATCATATTATAATAATAAAACATTTTTGAAAGCATTTTTTGTTTTGTAAAACATGGTTTTTGATGAAAATAATTTTCTGGCCAAAGAGAGATAATGTTCGATTAAAAAACATTTTCTCAATTAGTTTAAGTACCAAATATTTTAAAAAGGTAATATTAATTTTAAATATCATGAATAACCATAGTATAAGAATATTAATAACTTTCATGAGTGATGTATTATAATATTTTTCATAATAAATATAATCTGAAATAATCTCGATAAACAATGAGATTCTAGCATAAAATGTTTCCCAATTATGTAAACTAGAATCAGAATAACCAATAAGGAATAACATATAATTAAAATTAACGTATCACATACATGAAAAAATTAATTAAATTACATTTCAAAGGTTCTATATATATACCTCATGAACGAATATTAGTTTATAACATAATGTACATCTCAAAGAAAGAAAATTGGGACTAAAATCACTGACCTCATTAGTAATATTTTTAATCATAATTCCTAATAAATAATAACATCAAATGAAACCATAAAAAAATAAAATTTATGGCATTCATGATATAAAATTTCAAATGGGAAGTATATACACCACACAAAAGAAATTAGTTTTCTATTTTCATATGTCTACCAGAAATAAAAGGGATACTTGAAATCACTTACAATAAGTTTTGACTTCCTTAGTAAGCATTCAAAATTACAATATGGTAACTATTAGTTTATGAAATATTTATTACAAACACACACACACATAGAGAGATATATATATTTCCATATATGATTTACTTATCACATTTTATTACTCGTTTATTAATAATTCCATGTTAAACTTACGTTCCAGGTAATAACAACGCTATTTTTTTTATATGTTTTGTTTTGATATTTTTTAAATCTTAATTTATTCATGATTTCACTTATACATAATTTTAAACATGATATAAAAATAATATATATTCATTATATATGTATTGATAATATCCTATTAAATATTGTGGTAGAAAATGAAATACACCATTCATACAGACGGTAGTCTACATGTTTGCCGGAACATTGTTACCATTTTCATGAAATATTGAAAGAAAAAAAATAAATGATGTTTTTTAATTCTATAATTATTTTTATTTCATATATATCACATATGTTCATTAAACCCATACTTATTACCTTCTATATAAAGAGTGAATTAATCACATCGCTTTGCATCGGAAGTAGTCCTCCGTACACATGAGGGATATTATTGTATTCCCACAAAAAGGAAAAAATGAATGTAAGTGTGATATAATAATTATAAGAGAATAATAATATTACAAATATAATATATAAACAATATGTCTATAATTATTTCATGTCATTATAGTTAGAAATGAAAAAATGAATTACATCGTTTTGCAAGGCTGTAGTCCGCCACACACACTAACGACGATTTCATATCCTATTTGATCAAAGTAGATATGGTTGTAGGTCATTCACATAACATAAAAATATATCCATATATATAAGGTAATTGTTTTATTATATCATCATGTTGTAACTATAACTTATGGAGGTAGATGAATAACTAAAAAAATGCTCATCAATGAATCTTAACTCTTTTTCTAGTATCATCTTTACATTTTCACAAAAATTTGTCATATGATGGATTTACATCCAAAATAAGGATTATAGTATATAATTTTTGAAATATTTAAGGGATTTGGGTATGTATTTTTAAAGAAAATAAGTTATTTAATATGTGAATAGGACAGGATAATCAATGGCCTTTTATAATTGCGTTTAGTTGAACATTTAAAATTTTTGGAAGAAAGAATTACAACGAAAATTTTTCAAATAAAAAGTAACCAATAATGGACCATTATGGATCCAATAAGTGATAAGGTAAAATTATTTCATTTGAATGTGTGTTTGAAGTGTTTTGTGTTATTTTTAACCATTACCTTTTTATTTTAACTATAACAGCCTGTTACATTAATTGGGATGCAGAAAAATTTCACACTGTGTAACTATGTTACATGCCGTGTAATGGTTTCTAGGTGTATGATGTGAGAAGGGTTAACACCGCGAAAGGTAACATGAAGTTTCATGTTTTTACATATCATGAGTTATTTAAGGATCAGATTTTAAATTGAGGTGATGGGGTTTTTGGCATATTTGAACATCGTGGATTTCCCAACCTGCAAAGGAATTACACATCATGTAATTTACCATGAAGGGATTTTTAGGGCACCATTATGGTTTTAGTTTTCCATTCAGCTTCCAGTTGTCCCTTTCACTCAACCCAAGGTTCCTATCCTATTATTTTTTGTTACACTATTCCATCCTAATAGATCCATTCGACATTCAACCTTCATTGTAGTTTTAGTGTGTGTCTCTGGATCCATTGTGCGATCATATTTAAGATTTCATTCGTTTATTGGTTATGGAGTGGTGGGTGTTCGTTTATGAGGGACTTCATTGATGTCATTGGATTTTGATTGTTTGTGGATCCAGTTGTGGGTGTGCATGACTATGTTTTGAGGTAGTTGGTTCCGTATCTATCCTATGTATGATGAACTTTTTTATTACTATTTAATAAACTAATTTATAAGAGAAATTGTCATGATTGTCTTGTGTGTATTGAATATATTTTTAATAGAAAACTGTATTTTCCCTAGTTGTTTATAAATGGAAAGAAAAGGGGTATTTTCAAAGAACTGAAATGGATTTGTGAAATTGATTTCAATGAATTCGAATGAATTTAGAAAATGAGCACATGGGTTACCTTGGGTACTTTGGTGGAAGGTTTATTTTGAGGCCATCATCCATATTTTTTGGGATTATCAGGTGGTTTTCTCATGGGGACTTCCCTATTTCCTAGGATCATTGTTATAAGAGACTATTATTTACTTTTTTAGGGGGTGGTTACTCATGCGTTATTCCTCTTCTTCCTAGGCCACTGTTCCAAGAACCTAAATATGCACTTGATTGATTATGATGCTAGTACTTTTCTAGACTTCCCTATTGTGATCCTTGGCACGGATACCAATGATTTTTTTGCTTGACATTGTTGTTCTATACTTAATATGAATGTTTATTCTGGTGAAATTTGATATGGAAAATTTTCTTTGAAATTGATATTTATACTTTTGTTTTAAAACCATGAAAAGGGAAATATTTTACATGTTTTCTAAAAAATATCTTTACTACTTATCATGCCATGTTTCATTTGAAACGAGAATACATGAATTGTTATAAAAATACTTGTTATGGAACACCTAGGTTTGATCTTATTGAGAATGTCAATTCACACCATGGGCACCTATTTGGTGGTGTGAATAATTGAATATGTCTTCCAATGAATGGAAAGGAAAGGTGTTGTAGTTTGGTGTCGAGGTTTCGTGTCCGCATAGTTTGGTGGCTGGTGGTGAGATGGTAAGAGCTCATCCATTCTATCACATGGAGTATCTATTTCCTTTTGGTCCTTTGTAGTTAGATTTTTCTCTTGGATATTTTGGATACTTTTACTATTGTTTTTTTGAAGTTTACTTACAGTTATGGAATATGTTGATTATCTTTCTTATATTCCTTATGGATCCAAGTTTATATATTCCATCGAATTATTCAGGTTAGGATATATAGTTATATTTGGTTTTTCATTTGATGCATTGGTTCTTGTCACCGGACTATGGGGATCATTAATGACCTTTGGGTATGTGATGGAATGAGTTGGGTTTTGATATTGAGTGTACCTTTGGTTGTTTCATTAGAAAGTGGTATTAGAGATAAGTAATGTCCCCAAGAGTCCTAGTCTTGGGATGCATTTTAGATTAGAGATATAGTTTTAGAGACTTGAGAGGTACATTTTGATATGTCCCAGGTCATCTCTTACTATGACGAGACTGAAGTTTCCATGGGATGTTGGGATATGTGTCACTACTGGTGTGTTTTATTTTAAATTTAAATTTTTTCTTATGGGTATTCTGGTTTGAAATGAGATTTATTATGTTATCTAATATTTATTCTGTTATGGTGTGCCAATGTATGCCTCTAAGATGTCTCCCCTGAGTTCTTATGGAGGGTTATACTAATTGTTCTTAAGGAAACACACTTATATATCATAATATCATCAATGATATAGTATGGGAAGCTCATGTTGTTGATCTGGAAATACCGCGATTTCAGAACTTAGTTTTTGAGGTGCAACCATGAGCTGGAGGAGAGATAGATCGATACAAATAATTCTTACATGAGAAGCCAACATACATTAAAAGAATGAATGAACCTAAAAATAAATATGACTGGCTGGATTGGATTGTTAAGATCATCATGTTTTGGGTGAAAACATTATATATCAAGGTCAATTGTGAAGCATTCAGGCTCGAGGGTTCTGGTAAGTTATGGAGGGATTCCATAGTCTAGGTAGATATACATTTTTATTTGTATTGAAAGGGTTTCAAAACCTTATTTATCTAATATTTTTTCCCAGAGTACCTGATATTGGAAATGACTCTAGAGTTCCTCTATTTTTAGCATGGATATTTTTCAGTGATGGCATACACTAATCGGTTAATTGATCTTGTCCATTTTTCTCCAGACGTAGTAAGGAATTAATATTTTAAGGCTCAAAATTAACTATAGGTATTGCTATTGAATATCATCTCACAAGTATTTATGTAAAATATTTCTACCTATGCGGGATGGTAAATAAAGCTATGATAGTGGAGATGAATATGGTAGGAAAGGATAGATTTTACCCCTCTTATCTTCCACCTAGTGGAAGCTTCGGTGGTGTTCATGGGATGATGAGTAAGTGGTAGGATAATTATAGGAGTGGTTGGGGTGGGTTTCAGTAATTATCCCCCTCTAAACCATCTTCTATATCTAGTAACATGCGTCTAACTTGATATCAGTGAGGAAAGTTCGTACACAAATGGCATTCTTTTCCTATTCTCATGTGGACGTTCCATAACTATGGAAGTATTGGTCACCTACAAAACTTCTATTAGGCTATTAAAATGCCTCATTATGATAATATTTCATCATATCCAATGGTTTTTTTGGTAATTTAGGGGGTTCAATGACAAAAGGGATCCATCCATAGGCCTTAGGAGTAAACAAAATTCAAATATTAAATGAGTTCCCAACAGAGGTTGATGTAGGACCAACAATAGTGTGAGGTAATATATTTATTTCATATTCTATAGAAATTTTAATATATTATCTCGTAGCTTCCCAATAATTTATATCTATATGTTTTATTGATATTATTAAACATCCAATGGAAATTATGTCCTCTGCTAATGATTTAGCGACGCATCTTGGTAAGCGGAAAGAGTAGTGGTTTCAATGTCCTTTTTTTCATTAAGAATAGTTGATATCAAGTTGTTGTGGGATTTTATCATTATCCATCTAGAACTATTTGACATCATCATCAGTATAGATTGGATTTTAATTCATCGAGATGAATTTGATTATTATCATCGGTGTGTTTTGTCTCTTGCTGCCATTGTGATATCTCATGTGTTTCATGGTGAGTGAGACCCAAGGTTTGGTCGTGTAGGGCCTTATCTCCCAAATATAATGAGTTTTTTGTTTTTTGTTTCAATTGATCCCAATGAAATTTCCTATTATGTCGATATTCTTGTTGTTGTTTGGTATTTTTTCGACATTTTCCAAGAAAACATCATCAATCTTCGTCCATATAGAGAGGTAGAGTTTACTATTGACTCAACTCTAGGTAATTATCCGAAATTAGTAAATTCTTATCTTATGGAACCATCAGAGATGAAAAAGATTAATATTAATTTAGATAAACTATTATAAAAATTATTTATCCACCTTAGTGTTTTTCCATGTGCAGCCCATGTGCTCTTTTCCAAGAAGGAAGATGGTTCAAATTGATTATGTGTGTAATATCAGAAGATGAACTAAGTAATCATTAAGAAAAATTATCCATTTAAATATTTGGAATATTTGTTTGATTAGTTAAATAGGGGAAAGTGGCCTTTAAATATTGACCTTCTGTCAGATTATCATCAGCTAGGAGTTGAAGAGTCTTGTATACCGAAGGTAATTTTTAAGAGTAGGTATGGCTATTATTAATTTTTTTTGATGTGTTATGGAATGAAAAACACTCCTCAAGTGTTTATGTATTTTAAGAATAAGATATTATATAAATATCTTGTCACATTTGTGTTAGTGTTTGTGGATGATATTATGGTTTATTCGAAATCCGAGTGTGAGAACAGCCATCATCTGATTTTGGTTCTAAAAATTCTGGGATGTAACCATTTGTTAGGAAATCTTTTGAAACATTGTTTTTTTATTCAAGAAGTGATGTTCATAGCGCATGTGATTTCGGAACATGGATTATTAGTACTAAGAAGTTGAAGGATGTAT
Organism: Viscum album; assembly: GCA_963277665.1. Classification (NCBI taxonomy): domain Eukaryota; kingdom Viridiplantae; phylum Streptophyta; class Magnoliopsida; order Santalales; family Viscaceae; genus Viscum; species Viscum album. The sequence continues at coordinate 1,395,253,343 of OY728121.1, read as the reverse complement.
TATCGAGGAAAAAACCAAAGAATTTCATTGAGACACAGATCTTCCATGGTCTTGCTAGATACTACTAAAATTTTGTTAAGGATTTCTCTAAGATGGAGAATCCTTGAATAATCCTTCTAGGAAAGCATTGAAATTCACATGGGATGCGAAGAATTATTCCTATTTCTATGAATTGAAATAAATTCGGACATCATCACAAATTCTATTCTTACCTGAACCCAGTAAGGGGTATGTATTGTTTTGTGATTCTTTTAGTGCTGGTTAGGGATACATGATTATGCATGATGAACATGTGGTAGCTTATAGATCTCATCAGATTCAATCACATGAGAAGAGTTACCCCACTCATGATTTAGAGATTGTTGCAGTTATTAATTCACATAAATGTCAGCAACACTCCTTCTTCGGAGAAAAATTCATATAATTTTCAGATCATAAGTGATTAAGTTATATCTTTTCTCATAAATACTTGAATATTAGGTATATATGACGGGTATAAAACCTTTATAAATTTGACATTTATATCACGTACAATATCGGGAAAGGGAATTTAGTTGCAGACACTCTTAACAAGAACATGCCATCACATGATAATATGGAATCAAAGGAGGAGTGGAACCTTAGGGTTATTTTTTCTCAGTTGAAACTGAATGCCCTAGAGGATGTTTTAGGTATGGGTTTGACCAGATATCAGTTATCATCATCTCTCATAGAGCCTTTTTTTAGTTTTAGTAGTAGGATTATGACTTCCGTGAAATTCTAGAAAGCCTTTATTCTGGGGAGACCATTTTTGGTTTGTCTCTAACTTCTGATGGTATGCTCCACATTGGGAAGTGGGTGTTTATCCCAATATATTTCAGGAGTTTTGTATTTTTTAATTATCATATTTTTTATCGTTCATCCATATAGGAACTATTAATATGTATTATGACATGAGGTGATGATTTTTAGTGGCAGGGCATGAAGCGTGATATTGTAGATTATGTGTTCCAATGTTACACCTACCAACTGATAAAGGAAGATCACTTGAAACATTATAGTTTTCTTTAGTCTATTCTAGTGAATGTTTAGAAATTGGATAAGGTATCCATGGATTTTGTTGTTAGATTACAATGGACTCCCCAAGCGAGGAATTCTATATTGTAATTTATTGATCAGTTGATGAAGTATGGTCATTTCATTCCGATCAAGGATACCACTAAGGTTGATGATTTGGGTAAACTATATGTGCTTAATATTGTCAGGTTAGATGAGAGTCCTTATGAAATAATTACATATAGGGATCCTAGGTTTACCTCATGGTTCTTGAGGATTCCCCAAGGGGTAATGGGAACTCCAGTCAAGTTGAGTACAACTTACCATCCATATACATATAGTCAGACATATCTTTTGATTCAGATCCTAGAGGATATTCTTTGTGGCTATGTCTTGGATTTAAGTGGATCCTGAGATAGCCACCTAGGACTCATTGATTTATTTATAACAAAAGTTATCAATCATTAGCCAGAATGACCCCCTTTGAGACGTTGTATGGTCTCTCATGCAGATATCCTCTCTATTGGACTGAGGTGGTGAATTATTCTTATTAGGAACAAGTATGGTATAAGAGATGTTATAAAAGATTCACGATATACATCAATGTCTAATTACTTCCTAGAGTTGACATAAATCGTATGCGGATCAGTGAAATTTTCCTTTGGAGTTTTCTATTGGTGACTATTTTTTTCTTGAGTTTCTCCTCAGATGGTTCACCATTATGTTGGGAAACATTTAAAGTTAGCATTGAGATATGTTGGACCATTTGAGGTCATTGACCATATTAGGGAGGTTTCATGTAAATTATAATTTCCAGTAAAATTGATGGGTATTCATGATGTTTTCCACATATCTTAGCTCAAGAATTACCATCATGATTTCCCTCACATTATGAGTTTGGAAGAAATTGAGTTAGAGGCAAGTGTTTCTATTCTAGAGAAACTAGTTGATATTGTTATATCTCAAGTGAAAGTCGTTCATGGGAAGTTGATTCCATTGGTAAGAGTTTTATGGAAACACAGATCATAATCTCATGAGACTTGGGAATGTGATTAATTGATGAGGGATATGTGTCCTCATCTTTTTAGATGGATTAAAAATTCCACATAACTTCCCGATGACAATGTATTTATGGTGGGGTGATTTTAACATCTCCTTAGCTTGATCGGGGTACAGAAAAACTTCATACTATATAACGAGGATACACACTATGTAATATTTTCTGGGAAAATATTGTGAGAAGGGTTCCCACTGTGGAAGGTTACAAGATGTGATGAATTTTAAACCATCATGTGTTATTTAAATACTATATTTTAATCTCAGGAAATAGGTTTTTCATTGTATTTGAAGATAATGGATTTCAAAATGTTTAAAGGAATTACATGTTATGTAATTTCCTATTTAGAGATTTTTAGGGTGTTGTTATGGTTTTGGGATTCCATTCGGCCACTAGTTTCCCTTTTTCAGAAACCCATGGTTTCTCTCCTGTGATTTTTAGAGACAATGTTCCATCTCGATTAATCTGTTTGGCCTTCGATCTTCACTGTAGTTTCAGTGTGTCTACATAGATCCGTTTCATGGTCTCATTCCATAGGTTGTTCCATTGTTTGTTGTACTACGATGAGTGTTCATTCTTGAGGGCCTTCATTGACTTCATTGGGTTTTCATTGTTGGTGGATCCCGTTGTGGGCGTGTGCGGCCCATGTTTCAAGGTAGGTGGTTCAATCTCCATCCAATATTGAATAAGCTTATTGTTCATATTTTATAAACATATTTGAAAAGGAATTGTCTTGATTGTTTTGTATGTTTAGAAAATATTTTCTAAAAGAAAAATGGGTTTTCAATAGTGGTTGATAAATTGAAAGAAAATGGGTATTTTCAAATCATTGAAATGGAACTTTGAAATGGGTTTGGAATTGTTTTCAAAGAATTTAAATTAATTTTTAAAATGAGCATATTGGTTACCTTGGGTACTTAGGTGTAATGTCTATCTTGAGGCCATCATCCATATTTTTGGTGATTATTGGGTGGTTTACTCATATGTATTTATTCTATTTTCTAGGAAAATTATTATAGGGAACTGATATTTATTTTTTAGGGGGTTTACTCATGGGGTATTCCTTTTTGTCCTAGGCATGTGTTCTAGGAACAATATTGTGAGCTTGATTGATTTTGGTTTGAGTAGTCTTCTAGTCTGACTTATAGTGATCCTTGGTGCTCATACCAATGCTTTTATTTTTTATTACTTTCCTTTGTGGTTTTATCCTTGATATTAATGTTTATTCTAGTGAAAGACGACAAGGGAAATGTGTTTTTAAATTGATATACCTACTTTTGTTTTAGAACAATGATAAAGGGAAATGTTTAAGATTTTTTCTATAAAACATCTTTACTTGTTATCATGATTTGTTATATTATAAATTATCACACAATAATTGTTATACATAGACTTGTTATGAGACACCTAGGTGGGATCCAACTAATCATGTTATCTCACACCCTGCACACCTATTTGGTGGTTTGTAGACCTATGTACATCTTTTAATGCAGGGAAATGAAAGGCGTCATAGTGAGGTGATGCAGTTTCATGTCAACTTAGTTGGGTTGCTGGTGGTGAGATGGTGGGAGTTTGTCCACGCTATCACATGGAGTAGATATTTGGTTTTGGTCCTTTGCAGTTAGACCTATCTCTTATATATATATTGGATACTTTTATAGTTGTTTTGGTTCCACTATTTTCTTACATTTATTCCATATATTTAGTAGCTTTATATTATTCCTTCTTGCTCTGTGAATATATGTGCCATGTGTTTATTCAGGTTGGGAGAAATAATTCCTTTTGGTTTATTGTTCGATGCCTGGGTTCCTGTCACCAACTCATGGGGATCGAGAAAACCATTCAGGTATGTGATGGAATGTGCTAGTTTCCATTTTTTGGGTAATTCTGGTTAGTTCATTACATTTATCCTATGTAAATCTAGATTTACCTTGATCGTTGTATATACTTTTTGTTTTTTTTAATATATTTTTTGGTAAAATGTTATTTTTAAATTATTTGATAATATAAATTATTCTTATTATAAATATAGAATCCATTTGTTATAATTCCATTAACATAATTAGAAAATTTTAATTTAAAATTAATCACACAGATGTGATGAGAATGCAGGGTTTTAAAGGGAAAATGTTCAAAATTCCCAAATGTTTTTATATGAAAAATAAATTATAAATTTATCCCAAAGAATGAATTTGGATAATTGTATGTATAATTGAACTAATTTTACTTTAAAAATAATTTAAATTAAAATTAACATTATACAAAAATTAATAGAAAATGCATTTTTCAATTAGAATTCATTATTTTTCACTATTCATTAAAAGAAATACATAAAAATCCCAAAAGCACACAATAAGATAAATTTGAAAAGGTCATTAAAAATATTAATTTTATTTAATAAAATTCATTTTCTAAAAGTTTCCAAAATAAATTTCATTATTCTTCACCCAAATAAATGAATTTTTTTTGTGAAAAAATTATTTTTGAAACATATAACATCCTTACAAAAAATTATAATTTTTATTATAAATATGTTTCATCTATATTAATCCATTATTATTAATATATAATTTGTTTATTACTAATCATATCACTATGTTCAAGGGATAGGGTATAATAGTCATATTTGAATTAGCGTATTAATAATATATCATGGTTTGGTTAAAACTCAGTGTCTTTTGTAACACAGGATAACCCAGTGATGTGTGTTTCATAGATTAACATGGTGTTTCATGTAACACAATCTATGAAATAAATTTAATTTAATCAAAAAAATATTTATAAAAAATCATGGTGTTACAGTCACATTGATGTCCATTCCCTTTAATATTTCATTGACTAATTATGACACGTATTAGATAATGAGAAAAAGGGTTAGGTTAACTATCCATATGAATTTACACCATACATGTAATATGTATAATATATCCCATTATAACATTCATTCCACACAGAAATACACATGTTCATTTAATAAGAATAAGTCCATAACCACTTAGGGGAAGATTTGTCCCTAGGAGATGATATAATGGAGTGTCGAACCCTTCCAAAATCTAATTAATTCCATTTAATGAAACAATTTACACTTTATGAAATAGATAACATCAATATGTGATTTTATTAGAAAACAATTCATAAATTAATGGCATAAAAAAATCGGGCCTTAAGGTGTGGTTAAAAATTCATATTTCACAGCCCCCTATGATATTAATTTAAACAAGAACATGATCTACACAATTAATGTAATGAACTTCATATTTTTAGGAATAATATGGAAAGTATGTTATGTGTCACAATGGAGTATCAAATAAGATGATGGTAATTTTATATAAAAATGAATAATACCTACCATATTCTTAGGATGCATCACTCATCCATTATCAAGCTCTAACTCAAGACAGTTTTAGAGAAATAGAAGAAATAGAAAATTGACCTGAAAATAGGTTCTCTTAGCTTTCATGAAGATATCTCCAATAATGGTTATAAAACACAAAAAGTAATCAATATGAGTGAAGAAGTTATCAATAGTATTTTTTGTGACATACATCACTTTAATGTGAGGAGGGATGGAGGAGGTGGCTCAAATCCCGCCTTGGAGGGAAGAGGATCTCAAGAGAGAGAGTGTGAGGCATTTCACATAAGAGAGGAAGAAAATAGGAAAAGGATTTTAAAATAAAGAAATGTAAAAAATGTAAAAAAAACCACTTTAAATAGGTGGATGGTTTGTCTACACGGTTTTCCAAACCATATGGAAACCATGTTCCAACAATATCTAAGGCGACACCCTATTTACACGGATAGGAACACGATTTTCCTTACAGTGCACAACCCATGTTTTTGGATTTGTAACTTGATCTAAAATCCTCTTATATACATGAACCACATATTTCATGGTTATACCAGACATAGTGAGACCCTCATCTCCACTAGTCCATGCCACTTAGTTTTCCCGGGGGGGGGGGGGGCGCAAGGTTTTAGACAAACTGTGTGCCTGGACCAACTCCTCTTGGATTTAAGTTTTCAAGGTTCATCACTCCTGAAACTCAAAAAACTCCCAATACACCTCTCAAGACTTTAGAAGATTCTAAAAAACCCATTTATATTTTAAAACACTTATATTTATATTTTAGAGCGTGGTCTATAGAAAAACCCATCCCAAAAATGGTAATATTCTAATTCTTGGAAATATATAGGATTTAAAAACATGGGATGTCACAAACTCCCTACCTTAGAATTTATTATCCTGAGAAGCCTTGGGAAATCAATGAAAACAAGACCTGACCTACTTGGGTCAGGATTTTTTGTTTAAATAGTCGCATTTCATTTATAAATACCCAACACACCTCAAAGAAAAAAATTAATCATATGGTACATAATCCATTAAAACTCAACCCAATGCACATATTTCAAATGGAATCATCAATACACAACTTACTTGATCCGATAAAATAAGGGACACGATCATATTTTCATATATTTAACAATATTATTTTTAAAATTACCATTATAGGTTCTACCACTTAATTACCAATCCCAACCTACAACATAACCATGAATTGAATTTTCTATTTAATAATTCCCCTAGAATTATAATGATGCTCCTTGAATTATTTTAAAAGTAGATCAAATAATTGATTCCAAACTAGCTTCATTCAAATGAGTTATATTAGAATTTCCCAAAAAATACCTAAATAATTACTCACATTATTCCCATCTCAGCCCAACGACATGTTAGATGATGTTATTTATTGATCACATACTATAATGGAGAGATATCAAGTCACACCACCCCAGGCCAAATACATTAAAAAAATTACCAGCTTTAAAGGATGACACATTTAATAACTAAACCCCAATGACTTTAAACTATGGTAATTAAATATTTTCTATGATCTTAGACACCAATGGTTGTAACCTAATTTTGATGACATATCTTGAATTTTTTTTTCATAACATTGTCATTCCCTAACTCGAACATGGGTGTATACCAGATCCATCACACTAGGATTTCCACACTCAAGTATTTCATTTGAGCTCAAATGATGTTCACGTAACCTCATAATCATCCAATGGAGACCAAGAATCTCATCTAATTTCGTCTACACTCTGGTGTTTACATGTTATATGTCGGTAAATAGATGATACATCCTCCTATCAAAACATTTACTGAGAACTATTGTGTTATATCACATGGCAGTAGAGTCGAGAAATCGGCTAGTGTCCTTCAGTCCATCAAAGGTGTTCATACTAGAGAACCGATGTATCACTCAAGACTAACAATGCCTCCATAAAAAACCTTACATCTATAGCACAACTCACAAAAAGTCTTATATCAAACATAAGGGAACATTAATTTGTTAGATCAGACTATAACTGACACTCCCTTAGTGTAACCAATATGATGTCAAGATAGGGTACATGATCTTCAGTAAGAGAACAGTACTCTATGATGAATTTAATAATTAACACAAAGACCCAAGACACTTCTGTCATATCAAAGATGGATTTATCAATATGGTTTCTAACTAACCAAATCCAACTATATAGGGAATTAATAGTCCATCCACATCTCTTTGACTTCATTATAAGTGATCAAATTCTCCAATAGATGAATCACCACCACCAAATCATGATTTCATCACTATGAGGAAATCTATGATTACTCAATCATAAAAACTATGGTCCATTCCTAGCCAAAAAATTTTCGAACTTTGTATACATTTCCAACCATTTCATTGTTATGACATCTCCTAACCACTGACACATTATGAAATGTACCACCCCATGGGAATAAAAAGTAGTACTGACCATTTTCAAATGGAAAACATTTGTTTTTATCCATATACATTAATGGACACACTTCCCGATTCTCATCATGATCCTTCCCACTTTATAATTTTCATAGTCATCATTTACTAAAAATATAAAGTCAATTCAATGAACTCACTACATCAACCACCGACTGTGGGTTCTGAATGTGAATAAAATGGTTAGTCCAAGGACCATAAAAAAATTAAGAGAAACTAGCCAGTCACCAGCACACTGAAATGAATTAAACTACATGTAAACATAATAATCCTCCCTATTTACATTCACACATTCCATAACAATAGGGTTAAAATAAAAAACTTAATTGATCGATAATGTTACAACACCTGACCATTTTTGTACACCATACTGATTATTGGGGCGAGTCCAATTTCTGTTAATGCCAAAGTCACGACACCTTAGAGGTGACTCTTGAACATATCATAATAGTTCATGGCTTTAATGATTACAACTGAACTTATTGAGGTTGTTTTACCACTTTATCAATTCAACTATACCGCATGTATCGACAAGTACTACCTTGAGGTTTCATCAAAACAAGAACACATAACATGATACTATCCATAGGCTTATTAGCCAAATAAATTATAATTTCTGATATAGCACACAAAATATTTAACTCCAAAGTCATATAACAACATATGATATTAAACCTAGACGAAGACATACTGAGTCATTAATCACTAAGGAAGAATGGTCACATGACCTACCAAGCGGGTGACCATTTCGAAGGCTTGCATAACCCTCTAAATCTCATCAATGCATGATGCTTCCACCCATAACAAGTGTCAATTTATCGCATGAATGCCCATCCCTATCAGGTGTTGTTTTTAAAAATAAGAGTTCTACTGGGAACAAATGGTACCATTCATCTAAAACAGATCACAAGCATTTACCGAGGGTTTGAACTTGTAAAGTAACTACATAAAATGGGATATCCCCTTACAAAACAACAAAACATCGACTCTTAAAACTAGATCCACACCATAAATAACCACTCTGATCTATTTCATATCATTTAAGTTCAAGAGATAAAAGAAGAATAATCATTTGAGAAACAATTTTATTACCGAACTAAGGAAGCAATCAAGGAAACACAAGCATGACACATTAAATATTATTTCAGGAATTAATTATTTAACTACCATCCCGTCACAATTTGGAAATTTATTGCCTAAATTAATTTTATTAATTTTATTTATACCCAAGGTTTGAAAAATTGGGATTACAAAAAGAAAAGTTCAATTCCATCCCACATAATAAAACACTATTTAGTTTGGAATTGGAATTTTAGTTATCCGACACCTCATTATAATATAGATCAAAACAATATAACATGTATTTTATTAATTAAGGCAGGTCAGTTCCATAATATCCCACAATAAATTTATTCGTATCCCATATAAGTGGTTGATGACATTTTAAATAATCATACATTTTTAGAATAAATATTCCCCCATGGGGATAAATAAATCATCATATCATAGTAAAGGTGACCTATAGGTCCCCTTTAATTGTTTAAATATTTAATTACACCATTAAATGGTTTTTCTCATAAGAAAAAAATCTCATGATAAACCAATGTGGATCGATACAAGTTTATCTCATAAGAAACACGCCCCAACTGACCTACCTGGGTCTAGTTGTGCATTTAGAAATATAGTAATACAGATTTTCATGCCCAAGTAATAGAAGTAAAAGCCTTATAATGAAACCATTTCACTTGATATAATAACTGAAAATATTTTATATTTATACCACAGTCCCAAGCTATATCACACTAATAAATGTTGGTTCAATTATATTGGTTAACACTTACCCATTCATAAATCCCCCATACTCTTTATAGATAGAAAACTAGATCCCATATAAATATAACCAATATGTTTCAACATATGGAACTAATGGTTCTTGGTTCAAACATTTTATGATTGGTTATTTAAGGTTTTACCAATATGATATATGGGAAAACACCATTTTGGGTTATTCTTACGCTATAATAAACAATCATATATCGAAATTATAACTAGGTATGTGATAGAGGTGATAAATATAAGCAACATAGAAAAAATTGTTGTAAGAAAATACATAAACAGGAATCCAAAATATCATAGCATATAAGATACAGATGCTAAAAAATCATTTCGATGGGGTAAAATGATAAGAATGAAGAATAAATCATATAACCTAACATAAAACCCCAGGAACATATCATAAGTATAATGAAACCTATATATAATAGAATATACAAGGAATGTGAATATCTACATGCCTATAATGATGAATTTATGAATAAATTCTTGCTATACTAGGAAAAGGGTGAAATATCAAAATCACATAAATCAATAAGAAGTAAAAGTGAATCAATCACGCAAGGTGAAATCATAATCAACTATAATAATAAAAAACATGAAAAAAAATCCCATCACTAAACTCACAAACTTTTACCCATTCATGGGTTGATCACTCACATATATGACTATTTAATAAGTACTTACACATTCCTAAACTCTTGTCTATGAGCTCATAAAATTAATAAAAATGGAAAAAAACATTTGATACCAATTCAAAACGACTCGAACTAACAAACATAAAAATTAGTAGCTGATCCAACCACTAAAAGGCCTCAAGCAGGCCTCCTACATGCCAAAGGCTTGTGGCTAGAGGTGATGGTCTATTAGTAGTATGGTGGGGAGACTATGCCCTCATAATTAGAGTGGTATAATGGTACATCAGATATTGATCAATAAACTGTTGAAGAATTATAATAAAGAACAAAGAAACATAATACAATAAAAACGGATTAAGTGGCCAATTCCAAATACCCAATCACGCATGTCCATGAGAATCAACAATATACAAGTATAATCCATACAACTGGTAATACCTAAAAATTCTAAAGAGAAAAAAAATACGCAAGGGATGTCTCCATGAGCATCCTGATCTTTTAATCAGTATTGGGCTCTTAAACTCTGAGGTATAATAAAAATCAAAGGAAATAATCCATAAACCTATAACCATGAGGTATATCCATCTACCCTAGTGTAATTAAGGCCGAAACAGGGTGAGAGATATACTCGGTAGGTTAACACCAATAGTGTATAATAAATCTAGTCTGTGAATATAAAATACATTAGTGTGCATGTATAACTGATAGGTCATCAAATATGTAAATAAAAATAAAACAATTGGGAATTGATTCATCAAGGACACCTGGCTGACCATACCTAATTCATCTTAATAATAAATATCTATGTACACCTACCATTAGGTATATATATGCATATGTCAAAAAATCATTTTCCCAAATATATATTAACTAGAGTGGGCCTACATTTTAGTACCAAGGAATCCATACAAGGGGATCATATATCAACAGGGGTGTCATACCTAGGTGCCATACCTATTTGCATAAGATAATGGATTCCATACCCCAATGTCTTAAGGAAAACATGTCAATGGTAGTATATTAATGAAAAGAAACTCCAAAAAATAGTGAAGCCTTAATGAAAAAACTCACCAAATATCTCATGTATCATGTATCATACCAACGTTGGCCAAGACCTAAGGAAATTGATGAAAGGAATCATCTAAAATTCTTCAGCGCACATATATAGAAAACATGGAATAATATAGACTAAAATGGGCTAAGATAATGAGGCCCTTAACTAAGGCATCATCTTAGATTCCATGGGGAATATAAAAAATCACAATAAGGTCATTGGTGGATCCCAAGTATTATATTCCAGGTGGACCATGCAAGCCAGATCCAAGGTTTTAGACAATGTATCCAATATAATTGAAATTTCATTTCCATAAAACAATATCCAACACCATCATCCATTTTATATATGGGGTCCAATGGCTATTCTAGTTCCCATAACCTTTACCTATTTAAAAGTCATATTATATTCATAAAACAACTTGTTTATAAGTGATACAAAAGGTTGGGGGGGTCCGATTAGTTTCCATTCCTTATACAGTTTCATTAACCAGTTATTCAAATAATTAGATAATGAGAAAAACGGCCAGGTAAACTATCCATTGGTAGTGAAGACTTATTGGAAATAGGTGTATTATATTCCATTCTAACATACATTCTGTACACAAACCATCAAGTTCATTCAGTCGAAATTAGGATAAAAACACTTAGAAGATGGTTTGGTCACTTGAATATGTTAGAGTTGAGTATCACACCCTTCCAACTTACAATTAATTCCATTTCATTAAACATTTTACACTATATAAGATAATACACTTCAATAATTTGTTTTATTATAAAAAAAATTAACAATTAATGGAATACATGAATATCACCCTTAAGTGGTGGTCAGAAATTAAAGGTCCACAACCATATATGATATCTATTTAAATAGGAATACGTTCTACATAATTAATGTGTCACATTTCATATTTTTCAGGAAACATGTGCAATTTTCAGAATTTAGAACAAAAAAATATCATATATAAATGATAATTTGAGGGAGATGAAAAATACCACTAACCTTATTCTTAGGATTCTTTACATTCCCATTATCGAGTCTTTGATTGATATGACTCGAGAGAAATCAAAGAAACAAACTAACACACTAAAAATATGGTTAATTAGATCACATGAAGATAACACCAATGAAGGTGAGATAAATAGAAATATGAATCCAGAGTGTGAATCAACTATTGATTATATTACATTGTGATACATGACACTAGAATTAGAGGCCAGAGAAAGGAGGTAGTGGAAATCCTACCATAGAAGGAAGAGGAGCTCCAGAGGGAGATAGAGGGGTACATGAATTAGAGAATGAAATGTGGATGAGGAGTTTAGATAAATATATGGGAAACCATTAAAAAACCTATGTAAATAGGTTCATGATTTTTACATGTGTTTTTTCAAACTATATTCCAACACTACATAAGGTGACACCCCCTTCGCATGTTAGACACACAATTTTTCTAACAGTGTGTAGCCTATGAAGTTGTCTCAAAAAAATGGTTAGAAACCATTGAATGTTATGTATTCCTCCTATCAAATAGTTTGAAAAAACCATTCAAGACCCACAACTACATGGGTCTAGTTAGAATTATTTTACTGGAGGGCCTCAATGTTTTTGAAAATCAATGCACCATGACTATCTCCAACTAAATTTGCGATTTCAGGTTTTGACTCTCCCAAAACAAAAAAACACTTGATAGATCTATTGGGCCATAAAAATATATAAAAAAATAAATTTAAGTACTTAAACACTCCAGATTTAGATTTTGGATCTTGGTTTAGAGAAGTAAACATCTATGAAATTGTAAATTTTAAATTACCTTGGAAATTCCCATGTTTCAAAAACACGGGATGTTACAGCCATGATATTTAATTTTTGGTATGTATATTAGTAATTAATATTTATTATTATTATTTTTTTTTTATATTTTTATAAATTTTTGGGCTAAATATATGAATTTATATATATATATATTTATATATATATATATATATATATTAATATTTAATTTTTGGGGTTCCTTTTATAGACCCTTGTTTAGTTTTATTTTTAGGTTGATTTTTCTTACACATTAACAAGCCATGTAATATTTTCAATAAATCCTTATAGAAAAAATTTAGGTTGATATTAATAGCCATATTATACCCATGATTAAGGTAAAAAACCCCACCACTAATTATTGAACTTTATTGTATAGGTTTGAATGCTTGAAACTCATGACAATAAAATTTAATATTTAATATTTTTTCTGTCAGGTCGTCATAAAAATATATCAGTGAGGGTCTCAAGACGTGGAATGATCAATTTATAATTAGACATTTGTTGTTAATTTTTTTGGGGTTTGGGGTAAATTATGTGAATCTTTGGAAAATAATAATAATAACCCATGTTACTATGGGAGTATAATTATTTGGGGCAGGTACTCTATGATGATTGGGTTAATTGTTTGGAAATACCATATAAATGATGGCGATGTACTCAATGTTGATTCGTAGGGCTTGAGAGTGTTCCATTCATCCAATTATTCATTTATATATTTAGTAACATGGATATATAAGGCATATGGATCTAAAACTTATCAATTGTGGGTTTTGGTAAGGTTAAAAAATTTATTTTTTTAATTTTAACAGGTTTGGGTTTTAAGAAAAGAAAACTTTTCAGGATATGAATTTAGTTTTAGTTTTTTAAAAGTTTTTTTTCTTTGAAATTAATAGTAAGTCCATTATTTTATTTTAAAAAAATTATGGGGTTTATAGTTACGAAATTGAAGGATTCATATAATCCTTGGAAATGAGATTTAAAAAAACTCTTTTAAATGATATGATTATGATTAAAAATAAGAAAGGAGTGTAATTTACTCAATGTCCTTAGGTTTCCAATATATTTTTTGGAAAATAAATAGATTTTTCTTTTAGGGTGTATGAAATAATTTATAATTGGTTTTAAATATGGATAATTATGGATATTAAATAAATGTGCTTTGGGTTTTAAAAAATGGGTTAGTGATGAACCATTATATTTTGAGTTTTTAATGTTTCTTGAGGTATGAGTGAGCCATTTTTGTTATATTCCTAGGGATAACCAATGATATGTTTGGGTAGGTGATCATAGATTTTTTATTAGTGGAGTGTAGTGCATGATGGAATTTAATGAGTTATATGACTTTTAAATGTTGGGAACATCATATATGGGAAATTTTTGAGATATATTCTTATAAGTTTTTAGTGTCTTCATGATAAGATTATGTCATCAAACTATCCTTAATGGTTAATTTACGGTTAGAGTATAGGGTATCTAGTGATTTCTATGCAGTATAGAATCATGGTTTGGGTTTGTTAATGGATTTAAGGGGAACTATGGATTTTATGGGTAAGCTCAGTGAAAATATAATCTTTTGGAAATTGAAATATGAGTAGTAATTGTCATTGAGAACTAATGAATGGATTTGGTTTGAATATATGATGAATAAAATTAATTATTCTATGAATTGTGTAATTAAAAATGTTTTATAGACTTAATTAAATTAAATTTTTTAAAATTTAGATGAAAATGATAGATTTAAATTAGAAGGAATTTTTTTGTCCTGTTGAAAATGGGATGGAACATCATTTAGGATACCCTTAAAGTCTAATAAAGAACAAAATGACCTTATGAATGATTAATTAATATGTAATGAGGTGGTAAGTGATTTTTAGAGGAAAAATAGTCTTCAATTATAGGTTAGTGGGTTCATGTGACGATGGTGCATGATTCCAAAACCATCTAAGGTGAACCTTATGAAGAAATGACTTAACATAATTTAGCTTCATTATTTTTACACTAATATAAAGAAAATGTGATATTAAAAATTTGGTTTTAATTTCATGATTATAATCCATTTACCCTTAGTTATCTTCACATATATTCTCTTTTGACCTACACCACCCCTCTCCCTTTAATAATTTGATCTTAAATGAATGGAGTATATATTTTACTAACTACATTGATAGATCAATGAAAAGTTTCTCAATTACTTTTTCACACCCCTTATTTCTTCATGCTCTCATATTTGGGGATCGAATTTGATACAATTTTAGAAATTTTGATATGTTTATTCACTAGAGAATGATATTTTCATTAGGATGGGAAAATAAGGTTTATAAGAGTCAAATACAAATGATTGTAATCTCGATTGGTGTTAGTTAATTACATGAGTATTATTTTTTACATTAAAAAAATTTTAGGTGAATATTACAAATTGAGTGATTATGTGGAATTATAGATTTTATCCCAAGAAGTATCATATGATAATTTGGTAAATTTTAATTCTACTAAATCAATATATAGAAGTAGTTGTGGGTTAGTTTCCATTACACCTTTTAAGGTTATTTATAAACATGAAATGAATGGATATTCATATTCTATTATTTAATATAATTGATATTTATTATATTTGTTCATGATTCATGTTAGGGTCTTCTATAATGATGTTAGTTTGTCTAATTCCACTAAAAAGTCCTATTATAATTTTAAATGGTTCATTATGTGTATATATAATTTTTAGGTGGTTATTGGATGGTAATATATTAATGTGTGCCATTAATTTTTTAGCTTTAGTTGTGGGGATTTATAAAGGCATATTTTGGAATTTTAAAAGTGCATTAGTTGTTTTTAAATGATAAACGCATTATTTTTAGACTAATAATTGTTTTAAAATGGGGTTTTATTTATTTTACTTTTTCATTAAAAATAAGAAATTTTAATTTTAGGCTATAAACCATATAATTTTTTAATTTAAAATAAATGGGATCATGATTTTATCTAAGGATGTGATCTTCTAAAATATTTTTGGATACAAAATTATTTTAGTCAAACACATTTTGATTGATTTTTTTTTCTGAATGAAAGGGGGATGGTGGATTACATTGGGTGTTTCTTGATTGTTATTTAATATTTTATACTTGAGTGGAGTTTTGTTGTTTTAATTTTCGGATAGGAAAATCCTATGAGGACGGATGTGGCCTCTAGGGGGTAATATTTCACTTAATTATTGGTTCTATAGTTTAATGATTTGGTAATTAATATTAGATTTAGATATCTGGGTAATCAGAGTCACATAAATATGGGTGTAATATTTTGTAATAGAATTTTGGATATTGGTTAATGGTATTAGATTGGTAAGAATGGCCGGTTCAAGGCTTGGATAAGTATAAGGCTGGCTTCGATGGGGTCGATCTTTGGATTTAGAATGTTGAAGTATGGATGAGTGGATTGTGTAAAGATTAGTCTTAAGGGTGTAAGATCAAATATTTTATGTATATGGAGATTTTTGGAGTTTAATGATGATATATTGGGGATAATTTATGAAAATTATATCTTCATGGGGGAGAATTAGAGGAAGCATGATTTTCAATGGGTGGTGCCCATATAGACTGAAAAATTGATAATTATGCATCCCAACATAGATTTTTTTTATTATTTTCAATAATATTCATGATATAATATAGGATAACCCAACAAATCTCTATTTATGGATTTTTATTTTCTATTGATACCAAGCCCCTTGTATATGGGTTTGGTACTTTCAAAGTGATTCTGTGAACTGTATGAGAGAGTTTTTTTAACATTTAAGGTAAGGTATACCATATATAGGTATGTGATTCATGATAAATGTTCAGGTATGATATTTATTGATATTTATTAGAAGGTAATGACTAGTAAATGAATTTGGACTTGGTATAATACTAGTTATTTGTGATATAAGGTCTAAACATGTGGTGCGAGATGATTAACTTTGTATTTTTTAAGTTGTCTATGCATATATGAATTAGTGTTGGATTAATATAACTCTAGTTGAATTTTTATATGGTTTATAACTTGTTTTGATAAGTTAGTTATCTCTTTTTTTAACTAGTGTATTTTACTAGATGGATGTACATGTTTTATCTTTGGTTGTAATTTGTCATGATTTAATGATGAAGTGGGTTAGAACATTTTATTTTATTTATAGGTTTTAATTTTTCATAGTTTCCTAGGGATTTAAGGGGGAGAGTGATGGAATTGACCTAAATTATTCAAACATATCCTTGTTTGGATGTTATCTATATTTAGATATAGGGTAGAAATCATTAACTTTATCCTTTAGTTGATATAATATATCTACGACTAGAGGATGGACACATAAACATATCCATTTTTCGATATAATCCACGTTCATATGGGATGGAGTTTCATGCATATGATTTCATAAATTTGATGATATCATCCATGTGAGTGATATGTGAGTATGATGATATGTTCCCATCAGGTTACAACTGATTATTGTTTTAGCACACTGAGGTCATGGTCTGTGAGGTTCTCCATGGTTACTGTATGATATTGATTATGTCATATATAAATTGGAATATGTGAATTTCCAGAAAATACCTATGTGGGGTAGATTTTATTTTCTTGTTAATAAGATATAATTCTAGGTGAGAGTGTTTCTTTGGTTTGTGATTGGGTATAGGATCTCTCCATCTCCCTCTCTCTCATTTAGTATTGAATAATCTTAGATATCAGTTTGAGTGGATTTCCATATATGACCATTATAGGTTGAGTTTTAAGAATGGGTTTATCATTATTATATATAGAATATTAAGTGTGTTTACATTATAAAACCACATATATTTGGTGAGAGTTTTAATAACATGGAATGTTTCTTTAGAAAATGTTTTTAAATTTGGGCTTTCTTGTAATAACCCATAATTTTATAATACATTTCTCTTTAAATAAATTTCTTTGATAGCATAATTCACAAAAGAAACCAACTTCAAATGAACTGTGAAAACCAATAAAAATATTACTATGTTCAAATGATATCGATTTTTAATTTATCATGATATTATTATCTTAGGTTTAAATTTTTGGATTTTTCTAAGAAGTTTAATTTTTCAGTATATAGTTAAAAAATTTAATATTTTATAAAATTGTTACTTATTTTTATTTTAAAAAACCATAATTATATGAATTATGTCCTAAATTAACATAATAACCATTTAGATAGAAATAATATATTTTATTAATTTTACCATCATTATACCTAATCATAGAATAAGTTGTTTTTTCACTTAAAAATGCTTTTTAAAAGAAATTGTTTTTCATTTCCTTTTGTGATTTTATCTTAAATTAATATCCACCACTTAGGGTAATTTAATATTATTAAAAGTATACAATATTTATAATCATGAGGTACAAATTTGGTAAATATGACGCTTTTATTTTTTGTCATTATAAATAGTAACCATGGTAAATATTTTTCACCTCAGTAATGGTAAAATGAGTAAAATTTAGTTATGAATTTCAGGTAAAGCTTTAAAATTTATTTTTCACCTTCCATTATACTATTTGATGAATGGAGTTTGTTCATATACATCCATGTCATAAAAAATTGTCACTTAGTGAAATTTTTCATTGAAATTGAACTTTATATTACTTTACAAATATAATAAAAAAATGTCACACCCTTGACTTTAATATCTATAATATTTTTACATGAGGGTAAAAATAGTTTATGTGAGGTTTTAAGTGTTCATTATAAAAAAATTATTTATTTTTATCATGTAACTTTTCTTATAATTAATCATAATTCAATAATTAGATTATTTTTTTTCGCAATGATCACACAATATTTATTCAATTAATATAACAATAAAATAAATTATTTTATTAATATTAAAAGTAATTAAACATGGATGAGTAATTATTTTAAAATAATTTTATAGTTTATGATATTGTATTAGGTATGTGTTAGTGTATTTTATCTGAACTATATTTTTTTCTTGGTGATTTTAATGTCAAATTATATGAATAGTGTAAAAATAAAATTAATGATACTATATGAAAATAATATTATGTTAAATTTTATTAAAATTATAAATTGTTGAAGTATGGAAAGTTAGATAATATAAGGTATAAAATTTCATCCATTTTCCATTTATGTTCCAATTTTCACCTTATAAGTAAAATTATTACATATTAATATTTAAAAAGTACTTACCATGGTTAAAGTTACAATTAGATAGCCAAGAGATTAATCAAAAGGATATGGTTCAAAAGGACATCTAAAAATGTAAAATATTTTATGGATTATTATATGAATACCATATAGTCATTACGAAAAAATATATTTCACTTTTGAACTATGTTACATTTGTTAGGAACATATTATATTATAATATTTGATGAATTTCCAAAGTGCCCCTCCTCTCACTTATAAAATCACACCCCATCTCTCATTTATTCACAAAAATTTGAGTCATATATCAATATAAAAACAAAAAATATTCACTTATAATCTTACCTATCCATGGATTAAATGTTTTATTCTTCTTAAAATTCTATTCTAAGGGTCCTTAAGAAGATATCTAAATGTTATCTACCAAAGAAGAGGTAATTTTCCTTACCGACTATTTCAAATTTGTTTATTCAGATAATTCTTATAAATTTATTTTAACCACATAAAAATAATCAATAATATATCATAAATATAATTATATGTGATTATAATTATGGGGAAACCATTTTCCATCTCTTTCAGATCCTACAAAATGATAGAACATCGCTCGTGTGTAAGTATGACTTACCATCTCCACATAGCAGTGTAATTCATTTTCCATTACCACATTACATGGATGGTTATAAATATGGAAGTAATTAATATATATTATTTTATCAAATAATTATGCTTGTGTAATTATAATATCATATATACCATTTTACATTCAAATCCGTTGGAAAATGACTACATCACTCGTGTGTACGTGTGGACTACCACATCTATGTAGCGATGTGATTCATTTTTCATTTTTTTTCTAGGGATGTAAATGAGAACTGATGTAATAAATATATAAAATATATATTTTAGAAAAATATTCATGTAAAAGTGAATTATTATTTACCTTTATTTCAATCCATCCATCATAAAGTGAAAACAACGTTCATACGTATGACTTACCATCTCAAATAATGGTGTAATTCATTTTTTCAATCTATATATTTTATG
The DNA here is from genome assembly GCA_963277665.1 of Viscum album. Lineage (NCBI taxonomy): Eukaryota > Viridiplantae > Streptophyta > Magnoliopsida > Santalales > Viscaceae > Viscum > Viscum album. Next base: position 1,395,232,906 of record OY728121.1, on the reverse strand, counting down.
GATAAATATAAATATATATATATTTAATATATATTATAATATATCATGAATAAAATTAAAAATATGATGTAACCATGACACATATGTGATGGTGAAAACTTCCGAATTATAACATATATGAAAAACAATGCTCTTTACACCCAAAATAACGATAATAATAACATATTATTAATAAATGGTTTAAAAAATTAATAGACTATATATGATATTATATATATGTATTTGGTATTGGTTTTTAAGTATAATAAATATAAATTTATTTTGTATGAGGTTAAAATCACTTTCACGGAAAGTCTAACACACAACTCTCTGCACCTAAAACTGTCAATCTAAGCATGGACTATGGATAACCAGTCCTTACCCAAGATGTTGTTGTACAGATTCAATGACACTACTAATAGATCCCAACTGAGGATATTTCCCCCAAGAGTAATCTCACACTACTAGAACAAGTGTGTGATCATCAAATCCCCTCCTCTAGGAGTCTCCAATCATAAGGATCAATCCAATAACCTGATCAGAATATCCGAGTTCCAAACAAGGTTCATGTAAAGGAATGAGAGAGTGGAACCTATGTCTATAAGAACTATAGCTAAATTGGATAATACATAGATCATACCCTGTATAATCATTTGGAAATTTGGACTGAATGCCTCAATTTTCTAAAGTGGACCCCGCTCCTATCCATCTACTCCTGGAGCTCATGGTGGTCTACCTAGGGGTGGTGGTGGTATTACCTCATACCTAATCCCACCTCCTGCAGCTCGTACTGATCCTATTCTATGTCCACCACCTAGAGGACTACCCTATTCCTATCTATGCCACTGCCCTGACAGCCCCTCGACCATCTCTCGGTCCACTACATGGCAGGTTGGGCAATCTCGGTTTATGTGGTCCTACACTCTACATGCGTAGCAAAATTCTAACTTTTGATGAACCCGTATTGCATAAAAGACATGTAATACCAACCCTGAGTCTTGGGGTCATCCTCTGAATGGTCTTACCCATTTTTTCCACTATGTCGACCTTCAACCACCTGCAATAGATGACTTGGCCACCTGTCACCCGATGGTAGCTCCCACCATCGGTACCTGCTCAGCGAGGAATATCTCTACTAGTAGATATTGATCCATTAAAACAACCTATCTAGGGATTCTGAGAAAAATCATCGATTCCTAGATCTCTTGTTAGAATCCCAGCTCCATGGTATGGGCCCTAAAGAAAGGATCCCACACCATATCCATAGAGTAATGGCAGTGGTATGTGATCCTCACAGAGTACTCAACCACTATCAAGACTTCATACTGTATGTGAATTAACTCTTGTATACACACTGAGCGAAAAATCACAGGGAAAAACTCCTCCCTAAAAATTATCCCAAAGTCAGACTTGGTGAGGGTCACCTCCTCATGGGTATCGATGTTAAAACTCTACCATCTCCCCACCAAGACCTATAGAAGGCTCGATTATAGAACATCCATCTACTCAAGTGGAATCCTAAATAAGAGAAAGTATTATGCCACCACCTCCAGCCAATCCTCAGAGACCTACAGATCTATCTCTCCCCTGAACATGGGAGGTCTCTCTCACTACAAATTGTATAAGGCACTAATCCTACATGCATCTTCTATCAGTCATGATGGTAGTAACTGTAGACCAACGATTAGTGGTATCACTTAGACACCACCCGAAGGATCCATCATGGGAAAAAATACCTATACTGAAGCCTTATCTCTTTGTGGACCATCCTCAGGGTCAGGAATTGGAATCCCGACTTTCTATCTACATAGAGGAATCTAGAAAAGGATTAAGATGAATAGTGATAAATTTATTATACCTGGTCAGGTGAATTTGACTCAAAAATATCATGGGAAAACATTAAAAAAAACATGCACCTGTGTTTTCTTGTGACAGGTTCGAAAACAGAATTCCAGGTCATGGTGTATGGATACATCGACGACCGAAGAAACACTAGACTCCCTGCCATTAAATATGAACCTGTAACACTTAACGTTGTTTCCCAATCATAATGTACAGACTCTTAGTTCTTCTGGTAAAACCGAACTACTCTGATACCACTTTATGATGACCCATCCCTAAGGCCCATACCGTGACTACCCTAAGCCCGCATTGAATAGGCTTGGTGCTGGAGACTATCACTGAATAGGAATATCTCATAAAGGGATGGAAATTTCCTTTAATCATATACACATGCACAAATCTCAAACTGTAGAAGGTAAACCCAAAGTAAACCACAATTTTCTCTGAGACCACTACTGAGAGTACAATACAAACTGAAAGTACAAAGGGGGTAGAATACAAGCCCAAAAATACAATGGAAATTTCAACTACCACGATACTTCCTCTCAAGACCATACCTAAAGGGTAGGTGAAGGGTATCTATCTATATCCATATAAGTACATCCCATCCATCCAGTCTCACTGAACACCCCCTAGTCCAAAACCACCAAGGTCTCCATCGAAGCATCAATCACCTGTATGAGACACAATAGATGTGGGTGGAGACCATGCAGGGGTGAATATGAAAATACTTATTAGGAACCCAAAACCACAATGGAAAGAACACAAAGAAAGAACACACAATAAGATCACACAGTAAGACAACAAAGCAAAGACATCTCACACCAGGTATAACTCAAAGTATAGAAAGTATGATATTCAATTATAAAACCGAATCATCTTGTACTGTTGAGATAATCATCACTGATGATCTACTGAGGTCTGATATACTATTGGACTACTGAGGTTCGCTCTGCTACTAGACCACAGAGGTCCGCTCGGCTTCAGGACCACTGGTTCCACTGTGGCCTTGTGCCATGGCCTCTTACTGATGTCATGACCCACCTGGCCACAACCCCTCCAACTCAATGCCTCCATCTCCAACGGCCCCCTGTCGCGGGCCGATGTACCGATGCGGTCTCATAGGGACTACAAATACCATAACTATTAAATTCATTTCGCCAGGAAGAATTAGAAGAACACAAGAAGAGGAGAGGGGAAGATTCACACATACGAATACCCAAAGAAAGATCCAATTATTTGTTTCTGGTAACCCTAATGAATTCTTATTAATAGGATCACAGAGAACCAAAAAAGGAGAAATAATCACAAAGATAGATATTTCCCATTATTCCACATCATTAACTATCCCACGCAAATGATTGAACAGTGAGTTAACTTGTTCATGAGTTAAAACACATTAGTTATTTAAAAGAAATAACTGATAAAATCAATTCACCCTAAAAAACCTCAAACCCCTACCTAGGAAGAAAGATTGGTCAAGGATGATCGTTCATCATCATCCTTCGATCTTCAATCCCGAATCCACTCTATAGGGGTTTCGTCGTGTTGTCCTATTTTTTGGCGATCTTCATTGGAGAATTTTCTTTTATTGTTCGTCAGAGGAATTATAGGGTTGTTCACAAACCCTGAATTTCCTAATTAAGTAATGAGGGAAGATGCATGTGCATTGGGGCATCGTCACCCTGATCTATTAATGATGTTAATTGATGGGTTCAACGCAACATCATCTTTGCACTGTAGTGCGGACGAGTCACATCGTAATGAAAAAGAAAATATAAAAAAATAAGTTTTAACTTATTTTATTTTTCTTCCAAAAAGTCTGAAAATTAACTTTCACCCTCGACCCGTACTGGTCTAGGTTAGGCTCTGCCTTAGGTAAGTACACCATCACAACCTCAACGGTACTCTAAGATTTTAAATCCGAGTTACCTTTTAGGAGTTATAATGATTTGAAAATAAAATAATCATTACTAAATTATTTTATTTATGAAAAAAAAACAAATTTCTCCTATTGGCCCATACCGGCCAATGATAGGCCATTTCTGGGGGAATCCTAGTGCTTTGAGTTTAATAGTGCCCCCCGATTTTTAATCCGGGAACCAGTTTAAAAGTTAGAAAAACCCGCTCTCATGATTATTTATTGAACTTTAGAAATAGTTCGAAAATACATTACGACCACTCCCGGCCTCGTAATTACGTGTTGTCTCAATGCCTAGTCTTTAAATAATCCCATTAAATTTTTAAAATTTTACTTATAATTATGGGGTATTATAGAAAATTTCTTTGACAGATCATCATGACACATATTTCAAGAGTGTTATCATATATAAGTTTCATGAAAAGGAACATTCATGATGTGAAAAGAAATATCATCAATACTAAAAATATTTAATCATATGCTATGAAATTAGGTTCCAGGGAGCTAAATTCAATACTTATGGATATCCTCAATATATAATTATATCAAAAAATTTCCTGACTCATGATTTAGAGATGAATGTTGTAATTTTTTCATTGAATATTTCAGATCATTTTATATATAGTGAAAGGTGTTATATATATATATACTGATCCTAAAATATTTAAGTATATATTTACATAGATATAGTTTATTATGTTCTAGAGATGATGGTCGAAATTGATCAATAACTTTGAATACTCAATACATTACCAATCATGGAAGGTGAACGAGGTGGATGATGATCTAAGTTGGGAGGACTATTCTTGTATGTGTATGGTGACGATTGAAAGAACTAAAATATTTATGGATTTACAAAATTTGGATTAAGAAATGTTGGGGAAAGGAGACACATATTACCTTTATTAGATGCATATTCAACCATTCATCCCTAAGAGGATTAAGAAGGAAGATACAGATGATGTTCAATTATAGAAGGAGGAGATGAATTTTCCTGAGTTCAGCCATGATCACACAATAATTATAAGGTTTAGGAACTGAGTATGCATTACATCAATAATAGAGTTGAATAAAGTGTTATTGGATGATGCTCGAGGTTCATTATTCTCTATTCAACTTAGAAGTACAAAAATTTATAGGGGTATGGAAGAATATTGATAATGGGATAACATGAGATGGGTTATTTTAGTGTTTCTATCTCGATGCACAGTTCGATAGAAAGTTAACGATTGAAGATATGATTCTAAATAAATTTTATAACCATTACCCATAATAAAATGGACATGGGAAAACATTAATATATATTTAATTAGTAGACTCCCTAAAACATCTATATGGAATAATGCTATTTTGGTTGTAGTAGATCTCTTTATAAAATCAATTATTTTTATGTCCATTAGAAAGTATTTATCTCTCGATATTTTTAATTGGCTATAAATTAAGGAAGTTATGAGATTTTATAGAGTACCTCTCTCAATCCTATCTCATTAGGATACAATGATTACTTTGAAGTTATTTACAAGACTTTATCAGGCTCAATATATAGAGTTGATTTTCAATACTTCTTATCATAAATAGATAATAGTCAATTAGAGTGGACCGTTCAAACCATAGAAGACACGTTGAGTGATTTCTCTATTAATATCAAAGGTGTTTGGAATAAGAACATTCCTTTTGAGTAATTTTTTTATGATAATTTCTTTCACTTGAACATTTAGAAGGCTCAATATGAATTCCTATATGGAAGGAAGTGAAAAAAATCCTACATATTGGGATGAAGATAGAAAAATAAATCTATTGAGACATGATATAGCTGAGAAATTTAAAAATAAGTTTAGATCCATTCAATAAAACATGAGGGATTGCCAATGTTGATAAAAACGTTATGATGATAGTCATTAGTGAGATCTAGAGTCTGATTTTAGTTATAAGTTATTCCAACAAATATCTCCATGGAAGAAGGTTCTATGTTTTTTGAATAATAGAAAGTTGAACCCAATATATATCTGTCCCTTAAAAATTATTTATTGTATATAGATGGTATCTTATAACATAGAACTACCAAATAGTCTCTCTCAAGTTCATGATGAGTTCCATGTATCTCTCCTAAGAAATTACTTACTTAATTTGTCACACGTTCTAAACTCATATGTCATAACATTAGACAATTATCTATATTATTTCTTACAACACGTGGAGATTTTGGAATATAGAGAGAATGTTCAATAAAATAAGAACAATTATCTTGTCATACTTTAATGGAAAAATCATAAAATTGTAAAATATATTGGCGAACCTAGGGCTTCGATGATAATAATGTATCCTCTAAATTTCGAATCATTAAGAAATAATTTTGAAGAATTTTTTTATAAAGTATGAGGAATGAAATGATCCTTTATTTTATGATATATGTCTCCTAAAATAAATTTCAATGATAGATTTATTTACATAAAAATCCATGTTTAAAATGAAAAATAAGAACTATTAAAATTTTATAATGTTTAATTGACACAATTTTTCAATTCATAATGTCAATATTATCTTAGGTTGAATTTTTTTGATTTATCTATAATGATTGATTTATCAATGAATTGAAAAAATATCAATTTTGTAAAACAATTATTTCATTAAATTTTTAAAAAACCATTATATTTTTAATTAAATTATAAATTAACATAATACCCATTTATTTATAAATAATCCAATTAATTACATTATAACCTTCATAATACCTGATTTTAGTATAAGTTAATTTTTGGACATAATAAGTATTTTTTTGAAAAAACAATTTTGTTGTGTTTTGATTTTTTTCATATGTTAATTTTTTCAACAGTGGTGTATTGAATTTGATCAAATATATTCTTTATTTTGAAAAAAAAATGTTTAAATTTTTAAAATAGTAAGCTTTTATTTTTTTCATTCTGAATAGTAATTGGGGTAAATATTTTTCACCTCAGTAAGGGTAAAATCGGTAAAAAGGGATAAAAAATTGGGATAAGATAATTAAAATTTACTAGATTTTTTATCCAAGTGGAAGAATGGATTTTGGGAATTTCCATCCATGTCTCAAGAATATGTCCACATTGTTCCATTTTCTATGATATTGACCTTTATATGTCTTAAAAAAAAGAATAAAAACTAAATATCACACTCTTGAAATTAATATATCTAATATTTTTTCATAAGGATAAAAATTGTTATGTTTGGTTTTGAATATTTATTTTGAAGTTGAATTAATTTTTTTTATTATAGGGATTTATTTTAAATTTTCTGTGATTAGATGATTACCTTTAATTCTTACGAAACACCGACAAAAAATTTATTCAATGATTAAAAAATAAATTAATATATTCAAAACATATTAAAAGTAATAAAAAATAGAAAAATTATTTTGTTCCCAGAATTTATAGATGAATATATATTATTAGGTTTGTTTGATGGGATTATATTCTAATTATATCTTTGTCTTGGTGTATTTAATTTCAAATTAAATGAATAGTGTCAAAAATGATATTTTATGAAAATAATATTTTGATAGATTATTTAAAAAAAGTAAAAAATATTTTAGGAGGACAAGGTTAAAAATATATAGTCTATGTTCACTAAACCATATTAAATAACTTGAGGGGTGGGGGGATTTGGAGAATTAGGGAATGACATATTAAAACTACTACCCCTTAAAATTTTGTTTGACTATTAAATAAACCTATTTTCCTTCCGTTTTCCTAAATAAATGTATGAGAAAACAATGAAATAATGTTCTGGATGAAAAAATTACATATTTCACCCACACTGATATAAATAATAGGAGAATAAAAACAATATTTTCTTATATACCAAATCCACTAAAGCGTACTACTGTTACAATGTTCAGAGAAAACTCACTATCTCTCCTAGTTTACAAGTAATCACAAATTGAAAGCTCACTGATCTCTTAACTAAAGTGTTATCACTACTAATTTAGAAGAATATTATTTCTATCAATTAAATAAATAGGTTTTAAACATCATTAAATATATTATTAAGTTTCACATTCATCCACTTCATTAATACCCCTTTACCACAATGTTACTGTTCAAATACTTATAGGTTCACACAGGATTTGTTTTCTTACATCCTCTAGATGTATTATGCACTAGTATAACAATATTCCTGAAAATTTTATGTTTTGGGTAAGAACAGTAAGTTTTTCAAAACTTTTTGATTTTCATGGAACTTCAAACATTCTCACAATTTTAAGGAACTCCCAAGTTTCCGCGCAATGTCCTGAAACTCCCAAACTTTGGTCTTATAGACCAAAGTAAATTTTATATGTGCAACATGATATATATATTCATCTTTAATGATAGAAATATCTTCAAGAAATCCATACATTCTTTAGATCGCTGATATTCTCTATGGGTTGAGCTTGTGAAATGAGGTGGTTAGCTTCCTATTAGTAGACATAGTCGACCCTACCTGCATCTTCCTTGCACACTATCCACTATGAACATAAATTTTCCATTTTGTAATGGGACTCCCAACTTTCACTAAGCGTTACTTTTATATTGAATTTAATTATTTTACCCCCTTTAGTGTGAAACATCATTGCACACATTCCACTGTGCACACAACATCCTTTTTTTGGAAACTCCATCCTAAACACAGTGCTTGAACTTTCACACAACCCCATTCATTTCCATTTTTGATGTGATGGTCCTGAATCTTCACTTGGATAAAAATTGGTAAAAAAAACATTCAACTTAGTGCTCAAAATTTTTCCTTTATGTGGAAAAATTCCCTTTTCCCAAAATGAATTTTTCCATCCTCATAATTTTGCACTAAAAAATTTATTAATCACTAGGAATTGACATGACCTTTTTTTCTCCACTTTCAGTACTACTTACAAAGAATCCATTCATCTGTATTGATGCTTTGTTAATATAAATATTCAAATATATCTTTGGAACTCGACATTTGAACTTCACAACCTACTTTTTCACTATACAAAATCAACCAAAAAACATTGTAATGTTACCTTGAGGTAGTTCTTCTTAAAAATATCCCATATGGGTTTGTTGACATCTCTTCACTTGTTGATACCATGTTAAAGAATCTTACATCATCATAAAATATTTACTTCTTGCGATTCCAAATAGTGATCAGTGATTTACCTGACATACACTGTAAGCCCACATGAGCCATGATCATCATGAGAAATAAGAGTGTAATTTAATTTTTATCAATAAAAGAATTCTTTCTTGAAACCACTTCTAACACTACATGTGTAGCTCAATAATACACCATTATTCATACATATACTGTAAACTACTAACATTATAATATTCTATTTTTATTTATCTACATTAAATGTAGTTCTTTAGAATCATCTGATTTAGAACCCCCTACATATTTGCTCCCCCTATTATCTTATCATACTATATTGATCATGAAATTTTCTCCACCTTTTATTGCAACATATTCCCCCATTTTGTCAATAAAATCAAAGGACACTCATTTTTGGTCTGCAATAGGGTATAAAACATAGATTAAATCATTACAAAAAATATATCATACTTTAGAGAGAGGGGGTGACACATCCACACTATTTCAAGTGTGGGAAGTCGATTGAATGCTATGATATAGTCAATTCATCTTAATAACCTCTTTTGTTAATGATTTCATCATATTGTCTATAACATGTAGTTTTTAAGCACATAATCCAACATCATAGGCCAATACTCAACATTCTCCTTCATATATTTGATACTTTATTTCAATGTGATTTTCCCTATTATGATGGAATGTGTTTTTGATAAGGTTTAAAACACTTGAATAATCTAAATGGATTCCGTTCAGAGTCATCAATCAACATCCATATCATCAAGCTGCTGATTTATCCACAATAACCGTGAGAAATCTCGAGTAGCCACAATATATTCAACTTTTATGGTTATTAATGAAATGAAATCCTATTTATTTCTTATCGATGATATAAATTATTCACCATGATAGAATGCCCCACCTATTGATGATTTTATATCATCTACTAATCTGAACCAATCCCCATCTATATATCCCAATAACAGTTGAAGAATTTTTTCTTTGTATAGAAAAAAATCTTATGTTCCCTTCATATATCAAATTATTATTTTTATTTTATGTAAGTAGATTTCATTGGGATTAATTTGATTCCAATTTTTTTATATATAGAAAAAATAATTATTAGTCTTTTCACTTTCATGTACATAATAATTTCAATGATCTGCCTATATTAATTGACATTAACTACTTTGCATTCATCATCTCATGATAGTTTCATCTGGGTATCACTGGAGTCATCATCTCCTTGTAATTTTCCAATAAAAATATTCTAATAAACTCCATGTATTTTCTATATTGAGAAATTAATGTGTCGTTCCTTCCTTGTGTCAACTATAAACTTAGGGAAAAACTCAGTTGAACAATCATTGACATTTAGAACTCAGATTTCATGAATTCTATGATTTTTTTGCATTATGCTTCATCTGATACACCAAATATTATTTATTTTAAATACCCCATGATAATAATACTATTTTTACAATTATTTTTGACATAGATATTTTAATCAACTCTTCCACACTAATAATCTTGATTATTCAAAAAATTATCATACCTTGAGTACCACACTCTTAGTGCTTACTTCAACCAACATAGTGACTTCCATTATGGAAAAACTATGTTCTAATCATCATGAATGAAAAAACCATCTAGATAATGAATATAAAATTTTCCTTCCAGAACCACATTTATAAATTATTCCTTGATATCCACATGGAAAACATTGAAATTTATTTCAACTATTATGGCCAAGAATAATCTGGTTGTTTCTAGACTTGCAATATGTTTAAATGTTTCATCAACATCGATAGCCTCTATTAAGGATTACTATTTTCAAACTAGTAATGCATTTATTTTCAAATCATTGTAACATATTCATTCAACTTGTTTTGAAAGACCCATTTTTTACCAGTGAAATTCTTACCTATTGGTCTCGAAACAATAACCCTTGTATAATTATTGACAATTTATTTAAGATATCCATTAATAGTATGAACCTTGTTTTCATCTATAGCTAATTCCTCAAACTATTTACCCTCTTCTTACGATAGTAATGATGTTTAATGTAAATGTTAAATTATCCAGGTTTGAAATGGAACTGCCTGATCACCAATGATATTTTTATAATCAATTTCAGCATAACTCATAAACTTTCATGAATATGTAGATTTTACTTCATCATTCTCATCATCAGTATATTCTTCTGAATTATAGTCTTCCACTTCATCTCCCCCAGAGATACATAACACATCATCACATTCATCAAGGAATTGTTCGCAATATTTTTGAAGATTTTGTTCATTATCTACTATAGTGACATCATGATTTCAACTAATTTTCATAGCCTCTTGTTGATGAATTTACATGATTTACTTTTTACTGAGTAGCCAAGGAATATCCCTTCAATTTAAGATGACTCAAGTTTCCATTATTTATCTTTATTGAAATTAAAACACATAAATCCAATTATTTTAATGTATTTAAATGATTTCTTACCTCCATACCAGATATCATATAATTTTTTTTCCTTCCATTGGACACACCAGATCCCTGTTAGATATATAGAATGATGTCTAAACTGTTTCCTATCAAAATATTATTGGTTGGTGATTTAAAATAAGAATTGTTCTAGACATATTTTTAATTATATTATTTATCCCCTCAACCAATCCATTTTGTTAAGGAGTTATTACTACTGAAATTTTCAGCCTTAAACCATGTTTTAAAGAAAATATTCCACTTGGATGGTTATGAATTTCATATCATTATTAGTATTAATCATTAGAATCTTCTGTCCAAGATTTTTCTTTGATTCACCCTGTCGTGACTGTTATAACATGTTATAGTTATTTTTGAGGTATTTATAATATTTTATAGAATATTATAATAATTATATAGTTTTATCAAAAGGAAAACCTACATGGTGGGTGAAAACTTGTCGCGTCCAGTAAGGCCATGAGAATCGAACCCACAACCGAAGGGAAATAAGGGTGAATCGCCTACCACTATCCTACATGAAGTCCCTTATTAGTATGATTATTTATCTTTTGTTAAATTATATTATGGTTTAATAATAAGTTTATCTAGGGGATATATATTTTATCAATTGAATATCCTTATTATTGGAAAATGATTTGTGGATTACATGATAAATTTTATTTTGGAAGACGTTTTCTAATTTGGGAACCATATAAGACTAAGGAAAATTGAAGAATATGGGATTTTATTTGAGGATCAATGGTTGAATATTATTTTGGAAGAATCTATATTTTTAATGTGGAGTTATTGTGATTCAGTTCATTTATGGAAGTGATTAACATAGTTTGGAAAATATGTAATTTTGGTTTAATTATTTATATGAGACATTAAGAGTGATCAATTTTATTTGGAGATACATGTTAAACTATATCTTGAATGACTTTGTGATAAAATAAATATGAATTGTGGGTTTACATCTTAGTTTGTATTTTTTTGATTAATTTTAAGGGAATTTTTTTGTTGAATGGTCTATATAAAAATTGGGTATTACTGTTGAAATTTGGAGTTAAAATGTAGTTCTTCTCCTTATAAAGAACTATTATATTTGGGGGATTATCTGATATTTTAATAACCATTTATCTTTTGGTTAATTTTTAAAGACATGATGAATATATATTTATTTTTTTGTGGTTTAAGTGATTCTCTAGAAGATGATTATTGTGATTCAGTTGTGACCAAGTCATCTTTATTACTCATTGTTCGGAGAAAAGATTCTTTTTGGATAAAACTTTATCAAAGGATTAAACTCTACATGAAAAGTAAGTTTCCTTATGTTCTTATTCATGATCATAAATGAATTCCTCAACATTTTTAAATGTATATGAATTTAATGTTTTCAGTTTTTTTCCTACTACAAAATAAGAGAACGTTTAGTCCATCACATGTTTCAGCTTTTGTGATTATTAACTTTCTCTTGATCATTTTTTATATCACTCTACATCAGAACTTGAGAGTTATTTTACTCTTCCTGATCCATGTTTTCTTACATGGAACCCTAGAATCTTTTATCTTAGTTGACCTTTGTACTTCACTCTATATCTTTTAAAGTGGAATTTTTATTAGCCCTCTTTCCATTGTGGGTTTGAAATAAAGGTATTTTGAAAACCCATACCCTAGTTACCAACCAGAAATTAAAATTTTGAGGATAAAATTTATTATAGGGGATGGAATATATTAAAAATAGATATTTAAGAAAGAAACCCTATGTTCAATAGCATACATGATACGTCACATCGATCATAAAATGAACAACTAAATATTATTATGTTAATGTTACCATTATAACCTAGTCATTAGAATTGAGGGAATGATTTGTATCAACTAAATTATTAGAATATGCTCTACACATGTTTAAATAATGATTCATTTGTTACCAAATTTATTACTAATTGAAATAATAACCCATTTAATATAATGGACATGTTTTTACGAAAACCTATTTTAAAGTGAATAATTGTGTTTGTAAAATCATAGCACTATTTATGGATTTTTTATTGAATGAAAAATATGTGTTATATATTCAATTTAATGTTTTAAAACCAGATTATATTTTTTCAAGATATGATATAAAATCAAATCCAATTTTTTCGAATAAAAGCATTTTTTTTCAGAAAAAATAGTTTTACAACCATTTGATGGAGATACATTTTTAAATCGAGTTTTTGTCACATTTATATGTTATATTTGAAAAATAAAAAATTTTATTCAGTATCAGGAATTTAATGTTTACTTTGGATGATTTTTGGTATTTTTCTGATAAAATTCATTTTTATGAAACTGTTAATAATACAGTATTTTAATTCAAAACTGCCTTTTCATCTTATTTTATTATATAAACAGAATTTCATTTTAATTGGATTTATAGTCTTATTGAATTATATTTTCATAATTTAATATAATTTTGGTAAATTTATTTATTTTAACATTGAAATTAAATATAACCACACACCAATCTTTTGATGGTTATTAGTTTTTTTAAATATGTTTTATCGTTTTGACAATAAGAATTAATTTAAAATTAATTACTGGAAATTCAGTGTTTTGAAATTGAAAAATGGATTCCATATTTTGAATCATAAATCCAAATTGTGTAAATACATATATTTTATTCATGAACATTATAAATAGTAACTTTAAAAAATATTTTTAATTACCCCAGTTAAAATTAAATCAGGTAATTAAGTGTAAAAATAAATTTATAAAATTATCCTAACACATTTTATAATTCAATTGGATGAGATAGTTTAAATAATAACATATAATATTGATTAATTAAATGGATAAATCATATAATGGAAGTTGGTATAAATTTTCTTATAGATGTTTGTTTAATTAAATTTATAAAGCTTCCCATGGAAGCTATTATATATCTTCTCATAGAAGCTTATTAATGTAAATGAACAAATATTTCCATGGAATCCACTTAAAATATTATCATAGAATATTATTTTTTTAAATGTACAATGATTCCCATGGAATCCAGTTTAATGGTTCTCATGGAGGTTTCATTAACTAAAAGGACAAAGCGTCCCATTGAAGCTAGTCTAAAGCTTCTCTCACACTAAGGTTATTAATAGGTATTATATTTTTTAAAATGGGTTTATATAAGTGATATATTCTACAATAAATAGTAATTATAAATATAAAAATATCTCTTACATAATGGTATTTTATTTTTTATTTTTATAAATTAAATAAATAAATTTATCTTTAACACAATGATGATGGAGTTATTAACTCATTGAAAAAATCAAACAAAATATATTATAAATATTAAAATAAATGTAATTTGAAAATTTTTATGTCGTCCACGATTTTTTTTGATTATTATGCAATTTTATATGTGATTTAATGTTGATTTTTTGATTGAATAAAGTAGATAGTTCTTAACAAAAAAGAAATTACTAAATAGTGTCAAAATTGACATAAATGTGTTTTTAAAATAAATACTATTTTATTAAGTGATATAATAGTAATAAAAATATAATATTTTTTTCAAATGACATATATAATGTTAAAAATATAATTAATGATCCATTTTATTTTATCTAAGAAATCTATAGTTTGTATACTAACCATATAGTGTAAAAATATAAGAAGGCATGGTAAAGTTTATTTATTTAAGTATGGGTTATATAAAAAATGATAAGGTTAAATTTGTGACCTAAACATCTATAAAACTTATTTGTTGAGTGTTTTTAGACCCATACTAAACTTATCATCTAAATAAATTACATTGGTACTATTATAATTCTAAAATAAATTTATAATAAAATAATATTTCAAGACATTCCTAAAGTTCTCCTCCCCCCTCTTATAAAAAGACTCCATATCTACCCACTTACTCACACATATAGAGCCACTTGGTTCGCCCAAAATCTCATCAAATAATCTCCCAACTTCCCTCCATTTTTTCCTAGAAGTATTACCTTGGGATGAAGGTAACTCAAGGAACCTGTTTGGCTCAAATCAAAAGGAGTTACCAGATTTATAGGTAACGTCTTATCTCAAGATCCTTTCATTTATTTTCCTTCTCCAACACCCTAAAATCCCTTTAATCCATTATTTTATAAACATAAAAATAAAATAAAAATAATATGAATGTTTTATGCCTAGGGTTATCCCTACACTAACACAAATCCCCATCTAATGAATATTAAACATATTGATTCATTGTATGAAGAACTACCGGCTCACGAAACGATGATTGTTCAATTTTATCCTACCACCTTTTATGGTGGCCATTATGATGGAACTATATTTATATATGAAATATATTATAGTTATACTATCTATATTATTATTTAATTGTTATTTACTACATAACCTTATGCATTCCATAATATTCAAATATGATAATTTCATTTGAGGAAATGAGGACTACCGCCCCCTCAAAGAGATATGACTCATTAATTCCATACATGGAACATATAAAATATGGATTCAATGAAATTATTAATCATATATAACATATATATTATACTATAATTATAATATACTTATGTATCATTTAGATTTAATTACATTAATATGATAATGAGATGAATGTTGTGTTCATGCGTACACACGACCTACCGTCTCCCTGAATGGTGCATTTCCATTACTATCTTAAAATATTATGGATTATTATAAATAAAAATATACTGAATATATATGATATTTAAATAATTAATAATATTCTGGATATGATTTACTTTTTACAACATGGACAATTTATATCAAAACATGTTCATTTTCGACTAATGTACAGAATATCGACAAAATGACCGATATGAACTTAAATAATTATGTAATTTTTATAAAATTGTAATATGTGATATTAAATGATTTATTATATTGAAATAGGTTCTAAATAATGTATTAATTAACCAACATTTAT
Organism: Viscum album; assembly: GCA_963277665.1. NCBI lineage: Eukaryota > Viridiplantae > Streptophyta > Magnoliopsida > Santalales > Viscaceae > Viscum > Viscum album. The sequence continues at coordinate 1,395,216,665 of OY728121.1, read as the reverse complement.
TATTTAGTAACATACTATTTTACATGACGAGTCATACTGAAGGTAAGGGAATTTTTAAACTAAATTTCCACTCATTGGGTTTTACGCATACATCATTGATTATATTGTGCCAATATTATGTGTTTAATAACTTTATATTTATTTATTTTGTCCTTCCACTTCCATTTTTTTATATACTATTTCTACACATAATCACCCCATTGATAAATTTTATATCATTTTTACGAACTTTATAAGTGAAATCTTAACTCAATATCCATTCCTTGAGTGAAATTTCTATGTAGTGGAATTTTTTTCCCATGAATATATGTGAATGGAATATGATTGTTTTACACTGAATATACACTTAGATTTAGTGTATTAATATATTTTACACATAATTATTTGACTAATTTATCCTTAATCTATGGATATGATCATTGTAAGGGATTTCATCTCAATTTACATTCTATTGATACTTATTTGTTTTTATACACGAATTAAATTTTATATAGTGTATATACTGCCCCTTGACATATTATATCATGAATATCCTTCTTATCATAATTATATAATTTTTGTTTAATGTAATTATTTATTTATTTTTATTCCAGTATTTTCTCAAGTGGTAGGGGAATCATTAACTAAAACATCATTTTAAATGTTTTAATGACATATTTTTCTAAAACATTCTATTTTATGTCCTTGTTTTCAATTTTTTTATGAATTTATACATATGGACCTGAATGTCTGGAAATTAAAATTTCTTTCAAAATCATCCAATTGGTGTGAGATGATTTTATTAGAAACTCTTATTTTTGAATGTTTTAAAATGAATTGATTATATTAATATCATGAAATGATATGTTGTGATGGAAATGTAGAAATGTTATTTTTCCTTTATGATTGTTTTTTATGTTATGATTATGTTATCATTCTTGGGGACTGCTTAAGTATATAGGTGTTTCCATGATAAACTGAGGGCATATGATCTTGTGATATCTCTCTAATGCATTGGGTGATGGGACTGAGGTAATCATTAAGGTCTCTCCTAAGAGATTTAAGAAACATACAGTGACGTGTATTCCAAATGTTACCACGAAGGTTACTCTCTATATAGTTGTGAAAGCTACGAGGTAAGTATGTTATGAATTCCAAAATTTACCTTTTTTCTTATTTCTATGATGTTTAGTCGGAATTTTATGATTACATTATATACAAAAAGTATTTTATGTTTTATGGGTAAAAAGTATATTTTGTGAAAATGTTTTCATAGGTTTTAAATATTCATAGACTAATGGTTTTATTCCTTATTCTATATTCCTTAATTATATTTTTATGCTCATCCCATGTTTTTGAAATGTTTTCCACATGGTATATTGATGGGTAAGAGAAATAAAGAAGTAAAAAATCTTTCTATCAAGAAAAAGAAGTCCTATTTTATTTTAAAAAGTTTAACTTTATGAAGAAAATTGATAGTGAGTGGAAGAGTTAACTACATAATTTTTTTAGTTGTTATATAATAGTTATGGCCTAATTATCTAAAACTCTAAACCTAAAAATATATACAATGTGAATTCTTGACATAACTCGTGATTAATTAATGCCTGAGGATGGATCCTTGTACCAAAATTGATTTTTAGAAATACCTCAAATGGAATAGAAAGTTCCATATCTCATGCTTTCTAACTATATTGAAATTTTGAAAACCATTACCCAGATTCTGTCTTCTGGTCATCTAATTTCTAATATTCTAGTAAAGTTTCACTTTTATATCATTTTCTTATAGAGAGTTCTACTCTTCTAACACTTGTTATAATAATGAATACCCCAATATTAATTCCACTTGTTCTTCCACATTCTCATTCTCTAATAATTGTTATCTTAAATTTAACAAGAAAACTATTCCAAAAATCATATTCCTTTTGATATAGGAAAAAAGGAAACACATGTAAATTTTTTAGTCACATCCTTTCAACTATAGGCTATGGAAACTATTGAATTTGGAAATATGGGAAAAAACCTTTGGATATTCTACCATATGTTTTTATCCTGAGTTAATTATCCTCCAACATCTCCTAATAGGAACATAAAATATATGTTTTCATAAGATTTATAAAAATCATTATGTTTTTTCTCATTGTACTCTACTTCACATTCCTACTTCAAGATATCATCACTATCCAAATAAACTAGAAACCCTAAAAGGAGAGCACCGCCATCATTTCCCATATCATGCTGTTTCAAATATCATATGATCTTAGCCCACCTAACCGAACCATTTAATTCAAATATTATATTGATATATCAGTAAATCTTGTAATATTATGTGATCATATGCTTCCATAGAAAATTTAATGTTTTTTAATCATGATCCATAATTCCACCCAATGGATTAAACAAACTAGATGACATCTAGGGCCATATAGAAATTTGATATTCATGGAATACTTATGGGGCTATCTCCATTTTTTGATTTCATCTATTGGGTGTCCTAATAGAACACCTTATTTGGAGGAACCCAACCATCTTTTATCATGATGTAATATTCATAAAAAATTAGACATACCTCGTAGATCCTGTCAGAAAATTAGAATTTCGAAATCTAAGAGTACCTTGGGTACATTTGTTTTTGTTCTTCTAATGTTATTCCAATTCCCTGTTTACCTACTCTAATAAAAAACCACTAGATGAGATATTTCCTAATTCTATATCCAGTATATGATACATGACAATAATGAGTTCATGATATATAGATATTCATGTATGAAATAATATTTCAAGCATGCAATACCATTAATCAAATGAGAAATGGAATGTTAACTCTGTTAATATTATATTTATTTAGACAAACATAATCCTATAATTTATTAATATGTTACATCATATGTAATAAAAAAATGATTTTTTCATTTATGAGATAAATTCACTAGCCATCACATTTACTCATGCATTAAAAATAGGTGAGTTAATGTAGTAGAAGTCGATTAGTGTCTATAAAAAGATATATGAACCATTTACATATGATATTTGTGGATGTAGATGATCCCATGGTATTTTTTAAAAACACAATCATATTAGACATATTGGTTGGTTATTTTAAACATAAAAATCCAATAGACAAAACCATATGATTGTGAGCCCTAATGTCTTTTGAAGACTAATAAACTAATACATTGAAAAATGAAAAAAAACAACATATTTATTTAATTAATATCAATGTGATCCTAATTACCATTGAGATCCTAATTTAATAGAGGATGAAATAAGAAATTCTTAAATAATTAGGGTGATCTACAAATCCATTTTTGTGAATAGATTATATAATGAAGAATAAGTTGTGATTCAAATGGTATAACCCAATATCATAAAAAGAGAAGGCTGATAAATAATTGCATGTGTGATGTCATAGAAATAATTTACTCTTATGTAACTGAACATGAGGGACACATAGAATACAAAATGACTCCACATATACCAGATGTTATCAATCATCATTAAGGGTCTATAAAGGTATAATTGGGAGACTATACCATCTTTATTAGAGTGGAGTAAAATTGTAATAAAAATTAATATGAAGAAAAAAATATAGTAATTATAGTGTAATATAAAACACCAACATAAAAATACTACTAAATAGAAAAGGATCATATACATATGATTGAATTATTAAACATAAGATAAAACATGAAAACATTACAACATTTATACAATATTGTACGAGATATAAAAACGATTCCAAAAGGAAAAATGATCTCTGTAATCATCCATAGAAAATTCTTATTAATATACCCCCAATTTAATATTCTTAAATAAATAAATAATACATTTCTAGTTTCATACCTTTATCCATATCTACATCCAATAATCAACATGGGTAGCCAATAGTCTCCTGAACAGGGTTTGAGTAAACCATATTTTTCCCCCAAAAACGGTTTAAAATAAAATTCAAATATATTAATAAAATATGTAATAGGGTGTAGGTGTAACAATAATAGAATTATAAGTAAATATAAAAAATAAATTTTCTTGAGTTCCTCATATGGTACCCATCAGACACTACCTACATCTACTAAAGATAGATTCCTCTTATCATATGATCATTGAATTTGGTCTGGGAACCATGTTAAATAAAAAAGGAATCCATGTAAAAATATTAAAATATATCCATGGTAAAACCATATAATCCCTAACCTAACAAGGTTTATACCTATTATAGTTATCTGATGACATATCAGGCTATGGGTTAGGAGTTTGATCCATTGGATGAAACCATTACATTGAACAATAATTTTTTTTATTAATCATAAGGAAAAGTCGAAGGTAATATCTGAAAAGAAATGATTTCATAATTAGGGGAAAACTATTTTACTTCTATTAGGACATCAGGATGAATCCAAAAAAATTATGTAACAAATTATAATTTTAGCAGTATGAAGGTGGGTCATTGGTGTCTAGATGAGACATTTACATGTCTAATATTTCAGCTAAACCCATGTTTGGTTTATGACATGGTGGATAAATGAATGAATCAGATAGAATCCTATGAGTAAGCCCATGAATTTTGACATTATGAATATAAGTCATATCAAAGTAGGCCACACCAAAAAAAGTTTCATTTTTTCTATTATAATATACATTCACAATATAAGTAATCATGGGCTTAAGGATATATCTATATCATTTAATATTTCATCGTATTCCATAAATCATTTCCCATATAAGTGATAAAAAAGGGTAAAATCAAATAGACATGTGACACTACAATTCATATTATACAATTATTCCATTACATTAACATTTAAAATACCAAACACACCATAGGGGATTTTTGTTAAAGGAATGAGTGGTCATTGAGAATTTTTTGAACAATAGATCATAAATGGTTTTTTCATGTTGGGGTATTCAACCTTAAATTTTGTCGAATGGTATAATATGAATATTAGAACCATGCTTACATATTCATTTGAAAGAACATTATTTTTTTGAATTATCTATGAATGGCCCGATTTATAGCCCAATGGAAAAAAATTATAGACATCAATAAATTTATTGAAAAATAGTAGAGCACATACCAAAACCCAGTAGTATACTAATCTTCCAATATCATACTCAGATATGGACTGGAATAATTATAAATAATAATGTATAAAAATTACTAGAAAACATTTTATATTAGGTCACACATATATAATAAAGACGATTGTGATCAAAACCAATAATTTAAGGATGTATAGTGCTCAAATTTCTAAGGGTGACCCAATGAGGCCAATGGTAATAAAAAATAAGTTCATATAAATATGATATCCCAATGTGAAGAAAGATGGTGATGGGATAGTTTTTGTGAAATAGCCACTGTTAAATGGAGATGGTGGATGAAGGTAAACAGTTATAAATTAAGATGTAAAAAAATATAAATCCACACTTTTTGAAGGGGTAAAATGTTTGGTCTTGAAGGCTAGCTAATCATATGCCAGCCATGTGTAATACCATTTCCATGTTCAAACCCCTTGCATGGTATATGTTCTTGTTTATAAAAACTTTTTGTAAACCATACATTCAACATGACCTGGCTTCCCATACCCCACGTGGTCTAGAAGTACTATAAAGAAAATTGTATGAAACAAATGTATGTTACCTCATCAGTAAATTAAAGGGGTTTCTCAGTCAAACATCCCCTATAAAATAGATTAAAAAACCTTGCTTCAACCTCCCATTGATTCTCAATTTTGTTACATTTTTTGTATTATCTATGTTCTTAACCATGCACCACACCCTTTATCCCAAAATCTAAAACTATGGGCACTGATCCAACCTCTGATAGTTTGAAAAAAACAATGATCCCATAACAAACATCCATTTTAAAATATATAAATGTTTTTTTTAAAAATAAATTATCTTGAACACTAATCAAAACTATCATATTATAACATTTAGAATAATATAAAGAACATGGAATCAAAATATCATGGAAACTGAGAAAAGTATAAAAAAATATAATAGATGTCATAAGAATAAGTTATGTATAACTACCAACACAATAGAAAATGGTTGATAAAATCCCATAATTGATTAGGATTTCTCTATAATCCAATATATAATGTCTTATAAGGAAAAACATTACCCAATCCATTAGAGAGATATCTTGGAACCCTCATCATAATGTGTACATGATTATGTGTTACAAAAAAGGAAATAAATCAAAAGGGATAAACATAATAAATAGAAATTGAAGTAGGTGGGTTTCTTATTCAACCCTCATATCATAATCAATGGGAATTTCATGAATATTACAAGGAAGAGATGGAATTGTATATTATAGACATTAATTTCTGAGTAGATAAGAATTGGTTTAAAATATGGTTTCTATTCTATAACATTTATTGTAAATGGTTCTTACCTAAATGGAAAAAAGGATTGAAAATATTCCCATAATTGGGTATGATTTTATAGATTCAAATTGCGATATCAACAAAAGGAATGTTTTACCCCAAAAATGGAATTGAGAATAAGATTAAATTATATGTAAGGTAATTATATTAAAAATTTAGAATCATTTTAAAATTTTAAAGATGGAGAAATATATTTATAGATATGAAGTTTATGTACCAATGAAAAAGGGGGTTTTAGATAGACCACTTATCATATGTTCCATAATCCCTATTCCCATTAACATTACATCTCGTATAGTAAAATTATATTACGTAATAAATTAATTAATAAACATTTAAATTTTTATTTTATTTAATATAATTTTATTATGTTAATTTATATTTATTTCAATTAGACAAATTTATCAATTTCATTGTTTTTAGAGAAATTATTTTATTTTTCCATAAAAATATTACTTGTGGATAATTTCTGACATTCTTCTCAAAAGAGAATAAAACAATAGTAGATAAATAAAAATGTATTCAATTCATTATTTAAATTTATATGGTTCTAAATAACCATTTGATTTCGGATATAGGGATAATTCATTTTTTAAAAACAATAACATTATAAGGTTTGTTTATTTTGTCCGTTTTACGGACCATCATGAGGTAGTTTAATTGTATTTCATATAATGTGTATATATTAATTCTAATTTATGAAATAATTTATAATATACCTATAAAAAACTTATTTATCCCTAATATTATTTTTCTATTATCAATGAAGGGGATGGGGGAAAACAATGTATGTTGTTCAGGTAGTCATTGAACCAACAATATTATAAATATTATTTACAATTTTGGAAAAAATGATTTTTGTGTAAAAGATGGATATAATATTATAATAATAACATATATATATTTATGATAATTACGTAACTATTTATAGGTTTATGGAGATCATATGGGTGTGGTTGAAGAAGAATATAACTGAAATAGATTAGCCGATAATATTACCTATTCCTTTGGTTGTCTCCTCTTAGGATACATCTTAAGGATTCTTGAAAGAGAATTTTTCTGAGAAAAGTAGCACTAGGATGTGGGAAAATGTTTTGATTAGATAAATCAGTAGTAATTTGGAAATATCAATGGTTGGGGTTTTTTAGGAGATTGTCTTGTGATTGGTGGTATTTGTAAGGGGATTATAGGGGTGTTTTTGAATATTATATTAATTATATTTTTATATTTGATCATGATTACATATATTGTTGACTATTGTGACTATATATATTATGTGGTTCATGTGATTTTGAATTATTGGTTACACACATTATCCATGACTCTAAAATTCCTATATTTATATTATTAAGAAAAATATAATAATTTGTCATTTTTCACTAGTCACAAATGAAAAATTATTTTAGGAACATTACAAAAATACATCTATAATTTTCCCCTTTATTATATTTCTAAAATGATATAAATTTCATAATAATAACAGTCTATATATGCAAAAATTAATTTGTCACGAACCAAATCTAGTCGCCACTAATACCAGCATCAAATCCAACCCATGGAAAGGCCTAAAGGGCGTTCTCTATCCCCACGGGCTGGGAAAAGTTCTCGGGTATCATTAACATAGATTTGGGAATTATTTTCTTGAGTATGAAAGCATAAAACATTAAAATCATTCAATAATAAGAATCTGAAATTTCCATGTCAAACAATACATAAAAAAACTAGAACTAAATACATGGTTTTATGTAGGGTACAAGAGGTCCAAATATAAATACAAACATAAGAAATTTCACCACAATCACTCCACACGACAAGGGGCCATCACCCTATGCCATCTCCACAACCCTACACCCTAGGAGGAGACTAAGAACCCAAACCGCCTTCACCCGAGGCCTTACCTTTGCCTGAGTCAAAAACGATGAAGTCTAATTATATAAATGGGGTGTAATTAGGGTGTGAGACTAAGCCCAATAGAATACCAACCATGTATTCCAAAGAGTATGCAATACAAGGTGATAAATAAAGAAGTTTTAATATGTAAAGAAAAGGCAGTGGTAAATTCCAAGAAACATAACTATCCTTTAAAAATATTTTTCAAACTAAGACATTCAGAATGTTTACACATTTTAATTAGAAAATTTAGATACTGTAAAGTACATCCTAACACACCCTAATAGAAGGGTAAATACAAAAAATCTAAATCGCACCAAAACTGGGAACACCCCTAGGAAACTAGATAGTCTCATGACCTATCCACTTTGTACCTCAGTGAAAAATAACCATTGAAAAATCCATTCTCGTGCATGAGACACAATTAGGGAACAAAACCATAATCTATTGGCCCCCATCATATTCCATATAGTTTATTTAGAGTTTTCATTATCCATTTTCTCAACGAAATAGGGACAACATCTATCCAATTCACTAGATATACTGGTACATATCCTCCCATGTATGTACTCGTGCTTCCCCATTTGTGCTCAAACAATTTCAGTAACCAACACACATCCCATTTCATGTAAAAAACTACTATGGGTCACTTAAAAAGATTACAGTAGCTACACACATTTTATTCCACTTAAAACACACAACAAAGCTTTTTTATTTTTAATAAAAAAAACTTCTCAAAATCTTGTCTTTTTTTGTGCCCAGAAATCCTTGAAACAACCACTTTGCACACCATGTGCTGAAATTTAGTTACCATAACCAAAATGGAAGCCAAAAACCTTCCAATGAAACCAACAAATCATTCTTATGGAAGCCCCATATAATTTAAAAAGTGTTAATATTATAAATCATCCATTTTTAACAAACATGGAACCTAAAAATTTGTCTGTTTCACAAAAACCATTACAAAAGTAGTTCAAAAAAACCACCAAAGAAGATATAAATTCAAAGCAGTATTTTCAGCACACATAATTTCAATAAAATCTACTAATCAATTTTATGGTATCCCCAAGTGATGTAATGAAATACATCTTTTCAAAACCCTAAATTTCACATAAATGTGACACAAAAAATTCAATTTCATTATAAATACCACTAAAACCAATTTTCAATGCAACATTCAAATGAAAAAATCATAAAAACCCCATAAAAATAGAAATATAAGTCACCGAATTGCACACATAATGGAATCACCTACTCCTCCAATGGCCTGATGGACTTCATTTTTTATTGATTTTTGATAATCCACCTTTCAAGGGGTGAGGTGGAACTCTAACAAGGCCTGTTGGTGTAAGTATTACATGGCCCATAGGCCTTAGAGGAATTCATTGACCGTCGGATTCAAATATTACATATAACCGAGACAAACTAATTGGAACTACTCCTCCCCAGCATCGTCATAGTGAAATCAGCTCTCCAACTTCGCATAGCTGTTCGACTAGGCATTTTCATGCATGCACAGGCTTGTCTTGATGACAGATGTCATACCCTCTCATTCTTGCAATCCATTTATCTTCTTCTCTGTTAAAATCTCCTTGCTCATCCTCCTTGTAGAGTTTCTTCCTTCTAGGTTGTATGGTTTTCATTTGCACTTAAAGATTCCTTACCAACTGGGCTAAGGATCATGTTCATGGAATCACGTAAAAAATATAAAAAAACCCTTAAATCATTGTGTGAAAATCAAATTGCACCACCGCCACACCACAAGGGATTAATATCAAGCTTATAACCAAAATAATAGACCAAGAAATCCAGAATCAAACACTTGGTTCAAAAACCCTAGATTGTGGACATTAGTTACCTCAAGGATAAGGGAATAAACCCCAATCAAAGAAAAATGAAATCCTAAATAAATTTAAAGAGGAATGAAGGAAATGCACTTATTAGAGGGATCGTGAAGATATCACCCCAAATACACCAGTAGATTAATTTTAAAAACTGCCAAAAATTTAATTGATGTTCAAATAAGGAAGGTAAGGTGATTTAGGAATATTAATGGGGGAAATAGAGAATGAAATTGAAGAGTTATGATAGAAAGAAGTTTCCTCTTAAAGTCAGGGAAATTTGAGAAACCCTATGAAGTTATTCTCTAATTCGCAATGCATGAGAGATCCAATGTAGGGGGAAGGATAATGGCCACCCAGATTGGTTCAATGGGATTGCGTGAGACATGGGATCACCAAAAGATAATAAAAATTTAATATGATATAAATTCAACATTTTTTTTAAAAATCTAGGAATGATCTTCCAGGATGGCCCAATTCCTTAAATAAAAACCCAAATCCACCATTATTATGGATTTATAAAGGGTATAAATTTAAATGGTGGTGTTATTAGGTCAGGGGATGCCATTTTGGAAGGGGAATGGGTGAAAATATTAAAAAATGAATTAGTTATAAATGAGAAAATTGGTTTTTAAATCTAGAAATGGGCTCACAGTTTGGCCCAAACACATAGAAACTCACCATTTCCTCCAAAAAAACATGGGAAACCCCAAAAACAAAGTATAAATTGAAATTAAATGAAATTTAACTTTAAAATAACTAATGGATGTGACAATTCTCCCCAACATGAAATCCTTTTTTCCCAGGAAAGTCAACATGAAGTTTCATCATCAAATAAGAATGGGTACTCTTCCTCAACCCATGACTTATGCTCCCATGTCTCATGTGAATCATTCCAATTCTTCCAAATAACCCAAACTAATGGAATAGACTTTCCCCAAAGAATCTTTTCTTGGATGTACGCTATTCGCATCGACCGCTGAACAATAGAAAAATCATGCTCTATATCCAACTCCTTCCAATTTAGCACATGGGATGGATTTGGGTTGTATTTATTCAACTGAGAGACTTGGATGACGTCATGGATGGATCCCAACTAAAAATTTAGGTCCAAACTCTATTCCTCCTTGCCAAAGATCTTCATAATCGCAAAAGTTTCGACATAACGCAGCGTCAGCTTCCCTTGCATTCCCAATCGATAATGACCTAGAGGAGGGGAAACTTTCAAAAATAGCATGTCGCCCACATAAAACATCAGGTACCAGCACCTATGGTATGCATAAGATTTATGACGACTTAATACTGTCAATAACAACTTCCTAATCTGGTTGACCTTATCAAATGTCTCCTCTACAAGACTCATCCCCAGTAGTGTGGTCTCACATACCTCAACCCAACACAAGGGGACTAACAAGGAAGACAACAGAGTACCTCAAAAGGATACATTTGAATAAAATATTTGTAACTATTATTATAATAAAACTCAACCAATCTCAAATGGATATCCAAGAAACCTCCAATTTCTAGGGCACATGCACGAAGCATGTTCTCCAAAATCTGATTCTCCCGCTCTGTCTGGCCATCCATCTGATGGTGGTTTTCCATTCCCATATAAATATGAGACCCCAAGGCCTTTTTAAGGCCTTAAAAAAATTGATAAGTGAATATAATGTCTCTATATAAGTGAAATATTGATGGAATTCCATAAAACATCGCCACCTCTTGAAGATACAAACGGCCCTACTCATCCACTTTAGATATATCTCTGATCGGAATGAATAAGGATGATTTGGTCAGATGATCAATCACCACCCAAATGGAATTATTACCCTGAGGCGTACGAGGCAAGACAATAATCAAGTCTATAGTGACCTCATCCCACTTTTAGTTAGGAATGGGTAATGGATCGAGAAAACTAGAGGGCCTCTGATTCTCTTCTTTCACCTGCTGGCATGTGTAGCATCTCAACACTAATTTATCAATGTCCCATCGCATACCTGGCCACTATAACTATCGAAGGACATAAAAATACATCTTGGTGGAACCCCGGTGGATATCCCACTAAGAATGGTGTCTATCCTCTATCACTACCTTCCATAGAGATAACGACACTACGGAATAGCCCTAGAAGCACAAGATTCCTTTGAGAGATGACGACCAATAAAAGGAAATCTCCCCACCATGAAGAAACTACCTGGACTGATGAAGATGTTCATCACTAGGTTGTTCCCACTAAATCAACTCCAAGATAGATGAAGTCAACTGAATGCACTTCAAGAACGCACCTCCAATGTGCTCCCTGTTCTCCACATGCATCTGATCATGGAGTCCATTCAAAGTCACCTCCACACTAGACATCCTCAAGGTCTGCATTGGACCACTTCTACTCAAGGCATTGGCCACCACAATACCCTTTAATGGGGTGTAGAAAATGTCAATGTCAAACCCCTGCAAGTACCCAATCCAGTAACGCTTCCATGAGTTTTGGTCCTTCTACGAGAAGATATAGGCCAAGAATTTGTGATCAGAGTAGACCACATACATCTCACTAATGAAATAGTGAATCTATGTGTTGAAATCATTCATCACTACTGCCATCTCCAAATTTTGTGTAACGCCCCGCCCCCAGTTAGCCAGAGTCAGTGCATTATTACATAAAATTTTCATGATCACAAACGATCAAGTCTCAAAAGATCGATTAGTTTAGTAGTCTTGGAAATACTAGATATATTCATAAGTCTTACATTACATCATAATTTAAAAAAACTACAACAACATCTTGTCTTCATATCCCCTCATACTATCCCTGCAGGTCATTCATAAATTACTTCTTCACATCCTGGGAAAACTAAAACATTGAAAGGGGAGAGCTCAGATTCTCATTAAGGATAACAATATAGTGGAAACATTCATTGATAAACACAAATATTTAAGAAAATCAATAACTAAATCAAAAGCCTTTTAAACTTGAACTTTAGCATAATATGGAAAAGATAAAATGAAATAATGTCATTTACTTATTCACATGGATATTCTACTAGTCGAATAACCACATGAAATATCAATAACTACTTTCATAATGATGGAATGCATAATGCCAGACTATCATAACCACATAGTCAAGGCCTCGTGCCAAGACTACAAATAAGATTTTGTCAAGGCCTTATTCCAAGACACTAGTTTGTCTCATGAGTCAAACCGATGCATCGAAGAGATATAGCGGGCTCCACCCATCACTTACCAAGTCCAATTCATTCCTCATATGAAATGTTTTAATCACAACATAAACATTCGTATCAAAAATAACATAGGAAATGTCAATACTTTATCCACAAACCATGAATGGTATAAAAATAGCACATCTACAGTCAAACATAACTCATTTGATACAATATAGAGATTGTATTGTATCATATTAACCTCAATAGAGAACAATAAAGGATGTTTACAAAGATGAAAATAATCATCAAAACAATTGGAGGGAAATATCCCCCTTTTTCTTGAAATCATTTAAAAGTCGCACTACATGTCAAGAAGCCCTTTAAAAAAAGATTTCTGAATCAAAGTGTCCCATACCAATTTGAAACATTTAAAAGGAATTTTAATATTAAAACATTAATTTCCATATAATTAAATCCTAATTTTTTTTAAAACATGTACATTAATGAGAAATATTTAGAATAATAAATCTTTAAAACAACTAAAATGATATTTAGTTAGAGTTCCTAACCAAAAGAGAGACACTTGAATACAAATAATTAAGATAATAAAAACTTTTTAATATCATTAGAATAAATAGATTCATGATATGCTATGTCAAAGTACATTATATACAACATATAAAAGTGATTTTGTGTATAACAACAAAGATGTATCAATGGAATGTAAATTGAGACGAAATCTCTTATAAAGAGCATATCCTTAGGTTAAGGATAAATCAACGAAATAATTATGTGTGAAAAATATAAATACACTAAATATTATTGGATATTAAGTGTCAATTAATCATAGGACATTCACACATATCCTTGTAAAAACCAAACCAATGAATTGGATATTTAACTAAACAAATGGAGATTGAGTTAAAATTACTCGTATCATGTTCATATCGATGACATGAAAATTTATCAATGGAGTGATTATGTTTATAAAAATTATTTCCATAGAAAGGGGAGTGAAAATTATGACATAATCAAATGAATAGTGATTCTACACATAATCCTGGAGTAAAACAATCAATGAAGTATGCGTAAAACAAAAAGAGTGGAAATTGAAAATTCAAATTCTCTTATTGATTTGGTAAATTACGAAACATACACCCATGAAAGAAGGATCATACAATGATGGTGTAAATATCCATTAATTAAAGTATATTAAACAATTAATACAAACATGGGCAGTACACACACCACATGCAATACATAAGTGGTGAACAATGGAAATCTCACGAATTAAATGTTAGATAAGAAACCCCTTACTTTGTAAATTTTCCTTGGTCGAGGGTTGGTTATCCTAATGTATAATGTTGAAATAATTGTTATTTAATTATTCATGAATCATATACATTAATATGATATCATATATGATCTTTTAACACTGCTTTGTTAATAATATCTTAGTATTATCATCATTTCAGGTGTTAACTTAATCGTTTTATTTTATATGTTTTGTTGCATAGGCCGTGTTTTTTATGGATAGGTTTTATGTTATTTATATAAAGAATTGTATTATGTCCTTAAACATTATTTTTAAACATAAAATGACAATTTTACTTGTATGGATACGATGGGGAATGAATCTCATCGCATTCGTGGAGACGGTAGTCTGTACGTACGCACGAGCGATAACATCATTTTTTTTATATTAAAATCATATATATATGGATGGAATATCTTATATAATAAATAATTACCATGTTATATTTATTATTTACATGAATTACACATCATCATTATAACCATCTAAATAATAATGTTTTGAATAATAATTACACCACGGTGTGGAGACGGTAAGTCGTACGTACACATGTATGGTGACATGTCATTCAAAGGATGGATAGAATACTGAATATGGTTATACCATATTTATAATAACATCACAGTATACCGAAGATACTGGATTTATTATTTTAGAATGGAAATAACAAATAATGAAGAAGTTGAAGTAGAAAGGAACTTGAAAGAGGGAGGTGAAAATGTTACCTCTTCTTCGGGTCATTCCTTTTGATTTGATCAAAAGGGCTCCTTAGGTTGGCTTTATGATCAAACTAAGGCCTCTAGGTTTAATTTGTGGAAGTTGGGAGGATATTTCAGGAGAGGATGGCTGAGAAAAAAGGTTTTAGAGATGTTAATAATTGGTTATAATTGGTATCCTTTTATAAGGGGGAGGAGGGGCTCTTTAAGAAAAAATTAAAGTATTAATTTATAATATATTCACATTCAGTTTATAATAGCTAAAAAGTGGATTATTAAATTTATAAGGCGGGGATGGGTCTAAAACCACCCATCTAGTATATTTTGGACTGGTTTGGGTCACTATGGTAACCTTATCTTTTATATTTAACTCTTAGTTAAATAGTTTGACATTTACCATGTCTCTTTGTATTTTTATATTATATAGTTAATAAACTTACTATATACTTCCAAAAGACACCCAAGTGGTCCATTAATGATAAAAATATAATTATATAAGTCCTTTGGCCAAAACATAGATTTTTAGGAATATAATATCAATTAATAATATAATATTTGTTTTTAAAACTCGTTTATATCAATTTTGATACTATTGGGTATTTTGTTTTTGATAAATTCATAACAACATTATTAATTCGAATAAAATTCATATAACAAATAATAATATGTCATATTAACCTATAAAATTACTGTAATTCATAAAAAGTCTCAAATTACATTTATTTGGATATTTATAATATCAATTATTTTAATATTTCATTAAATCGGTAATTACTGCATCAACATTGTGTCATAAATAAATTAAATTATTTAATGTCTTAAAATTATAAATAAAATACCATTACGTATTAAATCGTTTTATATTTATAATTAATATTTAAAATTGAATTTATTTTATGTATATGCCTATATTAATAATTTTTTAGTAATTAAACTTTGATTTTAACTCTTTTAACTCTTCTTTGAATTAAATAATAATAATTGTCCTAATCTAATCCAAGTGGACCTAAATGATAATATTTTATTCCTAAGGTTGTTTTTGGTCGAGATACACTTGTCCAATAGAATTAGTACATGTGTTAGGGTAATATTAATGTCATTTTTACCCTTAATTACCCTTTTTACTTTTAACCGTGGTAAATAAAGTAAAAAGTTACTATTCACCAAAAAATATTTTTATCCTATTAAACCACATTATACTATTTGATATTAACCATGTATCTTGGATTTTTGAAATTCCACTCACAGAAGTGGTAAAATTATGTTTTACGTGAATTTCTAAATTCTCCTAGAAGTGGGTAAAAGACGGTGAAAAGTTCCATAAAATTTTTATATATCAAAAATTATTCTCAACTAACTCCAATGAATTACATTGAACATATATAGGTATTATGTATCTATTTTGACCTTATTTAAATTTAAATAAAATAAATAATTATTTAAATAAAAATTCATTTTTTAACTGTAACTCAGTATTTTTTCACTATTCATCAAAAATTGAATGTTTCCAGAAAAATACCAAAAATTCACCCAAAGCTAATTTTCATATTCCGAATCCGAAATTGAAGTCCATTTTGAATGATAAAATTTATAAAATTTTAAAATGTGGGTATTACTATTCACAACGGCTAGTTTGATTTGTTGTGGTGTGTGTCAGAACTCGAAGTTGCATACAACACACGCTATTGCATTATTCAAAGGGAAATGTTCCGTCGAAGCTTGAGGTGTTACATTATCCCCTCCTTCAATAAATTGGGTCCTCGAAAGTTTTAAAATTGGTCTTTGGAATATAATGGAATGTCCCACATCGGAAAAAGAGTCAATAAATCTATCACTTTAAAAGAAAGAAAGAGAAGTAAAAAGGTCACCCACGATAACCTATACTAGGATTCCATGTAGAGAAAAATTTATATGGATGATAAAATAATTGTCAAGTTCTTATGGAGAGGGATAGAGGACATGATCAGGAGAAAGTAAACAACAAGAAAACCACAAACTTTTCATGGTACAAATGGTCATTAGTTTCCCAATCGTAAAAGTAAACGAACAACATTTTTTTTCTATTTTATGTTACATTACATAAGATGAGGAATTCATTTCTATGATTGACTAAGAAAATAAAGATATATACATAATTTTTTAGTAAATTTTCATTCTTTAATAATTTCCTACTACCAAATCATTTTTAAACAATGAGTATTCTAGAAGACTTGGTCACACTGGATGAGATAGAATAAACTTCTTATAGAATCACATGATCCATGAGGGATAAACTATATATTTACCTTGACTTTAGAGATTTATCAAAACCAAAATGGTTATTATATGATCTCATGATACCCCAAAAGGATATTCCATTAGTGAAAGAAACACTAATCTTAATTTCTAAAAATAAACCAACAATACCCCAAAGATAAATAAATACAATTCAATAAACAATTGTCCTTAAAATCCTTCAATATAATCCAAACTAATATTGAAACCCAAAACTTAGAAGAATTTGGTTATGTAGTCTTCCACGTTAAATTGTATCTCCAAATGACATCAACTACTCTTAATGTCACGTACTTAAAAGTAATTAACCTAATCACATATTCTCTATTATAGGTTATTCATTTCCATAAATAACCAAAATCACAATAAATCCAAAATAAAAACATAGATAACAATCCACCATTACTCGTCAAATGAAATCCCATAGTGTTCTATTTTCCTTGGGCATATAGTGTTCCCAACAAAGCGAACATCTTCCAAAATAACATTTATCACTTAATCACCAAATCATCTTCCTATTCTAAGGGTATTCACTAGATAATACATAAGATACAAAATCAACTTATTATTGATCAGTAAAATCATTTAACTAAAAATAATTAGTCACACTAACAAGGGACTTCACGTAGTCCAATGGTAGGTGAAAAATCCCTATCGCACTTTGGTTTTGGGTTTGATTCCCACAGCTTTTTCTGACACGATGGGTTTCCACATGGACTGTGTGTTGTCCTATTTCAAAAACTATATTTTATAACATTACTAAAATGAGATAAATTCCCCTATATAACCATATCATAATTTAACCACAAAATGTTATCTCATACCTTGAATTTTAATCACAAAATATAATAACTTGTAATTTCCACAAACCCAATGATCACATAAAACCAAATGTTTATTTATAACTATATTCCCAAGATAAAGGACAATTATTCCTCAAATATCATTCTCAGATGATAAATTTCAGGGTTACACAGATAAGAGAAAATTCACCCAAATTAATCACAACAACATGGAGCACTAATACCTTTATATATTTTGAAATCCATTTATTTCAACATAGGTTCGTCCTTGACCAAAATGTTATCCTAAATAATAAGGAATTGACTTTGGTGATGCCAAGGTCCCTTAAATTTATGACAAATGACTGTAATTAGAATCTTGGGACCATTTTTATTTTCTTCCATAGTAATCTTCATTTTTCCTCTGCAATTCTTTACTTTATGTCCTTCTTTCCCACACGTAAATCATTTCTTTGTTCCATTGAGATACTTTCATGGGTGTCTCCATCCACATTTCCTGCATGATGGAAATTGAGGATTATTTTCTCTATAGTCTCCAATACTGGAGCTCTTATCATTCATCACCTTTCTCTTCTTTGTTGTGTCCGGGAATTGGTTAATATATATATTGTTTATCATATTTTTGGAAAATTGATTTCGCATGAAGACGATATCTTATACGCCTATCAATATTCCTTTTTTTTTGCTCATTGCCACCTCCGTTCCCACCTTGTACATCATTCTCAAAGTCACTATGACTTCCCTGTAATCCAGCCATTGTCTAAAACTAGAGAGCATTGTGTGAGTAACAGTAGTCATAAAATCATTTAGAGAATATCATGTCACCATATTCTCAATTTGAAACACATTGGTATTAACCAAGGTCATGTAATCTTATACTACTTCAAATCGATTTGTAAAGAAAATGTAAATTATCCTAAGAATACCCCCCATGAGTGTCGTAACCAAGAGTGCAGCAAGGCCCATTGTGATTCACCAGTTCCTGGTCGAGTCTAGCTCAAAACAGTGTTTTCGGGTTTTACCCCAAGGTACATATGTGCCAGAACCTCCTCTACCTACTCGTATCTAGACATGGATTTATTGCTTGGAAAACCCACAAAATCTATACAATACCAAAATTCTAGTAAGTTCTTCTATACTAATCCTCAAAGTCTTTTTTGGGCTATGTGCTCTAATCAGAGTTTTTCTAAATCTAGTTTCAAAGGTTTGTACTAAACTTCCTCTGATACCAACTGTAATGCCTCGAACCCAGTTACCCAGAGTCGGTGCATTATTACAGAACATTGGCATAATCAGAAATGATCATGTCTCAAAAGACCGATTAGTTTAGTATTCTTCAAAACACTACATATATTAATAAGTCATACATTACATCATCAAGTTAAAAAACTACAAAAAAAATCATGTCTTCATATCCCCTCATACTATCCCTGCAGGTTATTCATAAATTACTTCTTCACATCCTGGGAAAAATAAAACATTGAAGGGGTGCACTCATATTCTCAGTAAGGATAACAATATAGCGGAAACTTTCATAGATAAGAATAAATATTTAGGGCAATGTATAACTAAAACAAAATCCTTTTAAACTTGAACTTTAGAATAATATGGAAAAGATAAAATGAAATAATTCCATTTACATATGCACATGGATATTCTACTAGTCAAATAACCACATGAAATATCAATAACCACTTTAATAATGATGGAATTCATAATTCCAGACTATCATAACCACATAGTCAAGGCCTCGTGCCAAGACTACAAATAAGATTTTGTTAAGGCCTTATGCCAAGACACTAGTTTGTCTCATGAGACCTACCGATGCATCGAGGAGCTATAGTTGGATCCACCCGTTACTTACTAAGTCCAATGCATTCCTCATATGAAATGTTTGAAACATAACATAAACATTCGTATCAAAACTAACATATGAAATGCCAGTACTTTATCCAAAATCCAAGAATGTTATAAAAATAGCACATCCACAGTAACAAATAACTCATTCGATATAATATGGAGATTGTATTGTATCATATTAACCTCATTCAAGAACAATGAAGGATATGTACATAGATGAAAATAATCATCAAAACTATTACAGATAAATATCCCCCTTTTTTAAAATCAATTATAAGTCACACTATTTGTCAAGAAGCCCTTTAAAAATGGATTTCTGAATCAAAGTGTCTCATACCACTTTGAAACTTTTAAAAGGAATTTTAATATTAAAACTTTAATTTCTTTATAAATAAATCCTTAAAACAATTTTTAAAACATGTACATTAATGAGAAAGATTTAGAATAACAAATATTTAAAAAATTTAAAATGATATTTTAGTTAGAGTTCCTAACCAAAAGAGAGACACTTGAATACAAATAATTCAGGCAATTAAAACATTTTAATATCATGAGAATAAAGATATTCATGATATACTATGTCAAATTACTTTATATACAAAATATAGATGTGATTTGGTGTATAACAACAAAGAAGTCTCAATGGAATGTAAATTGAGATGAAATCTCTTATAAAGACCATATCCTTAGGTTAAGGATAAATAAACAACATAATTATTCATGAAAAATTTATATACACTCAATATGATTGTATATAATGCGTAAATCCCTCAGAGGACATTCACACCTATCCTTGTAAAAACAACACCAATGAACTTGATATTTAACTCAACAAATGGAGATTGAGTTAAAATTACTCTTATCAAGTTCATATTGATGACTTGAAATTTTATCAGTGGAGTGATTATGTGTATAAAAAGTATATCTATAGAAAGGGGAGTGGAAATTATGACATAATAAAATTAATAGTTATTCTACACATAATCTTGGAGTAAAATAATCAATGATGTATGCGTAAAGCCGAAAGAGTGGAAATTGAAAATTCAAATTCCCTTTTTGATTTGGTAACTCATGAAAAATAAACCCATGAAAGAATGATCATACAATTATGGTGTAAATATCCATGAATTAAAGTATATTAAACAATGAATACAAACCTGGGTGGTACACACAACACATGTAATAAATAAGTGATGAACAATGGAAATTTTATGGAATAAAAACTGATATAAGAAACCCCTTACATTGTACTTTTTCCATGGTGGAGGGTAAGTTATCCTCCTGTATAATGTTCAAATTATTCTTATTGAATTATAAAATACTCATATACATTAATATGATATCATATATGATCTTTTAACATTTCTTTATTAAAATTATCTTAGTATTATCGTCGTTTCAGGTGTTAACTTACTCGTTTTCTTTTATATGTTTTTTTACATAAGTCGTGTTTGTTATGAATAGGTTGTATATTATTAATATAAAGAATTATATTAAGACATTAAAAATTATTCTTAATCAGAAAATTATATTTAGACTTGTATGGATACGATGGGGAATGAATCTCATCGCGTTTGTGGAGACGGTAGTCCGTACGTACGCAAGAATCATAATATCATTCTTTTGATATTAAAATCGTATATAATTGGATGGTATATCATATATATAGAATAATTATCATGTTATATTTATTATTTAGATGAATTAAACATCATTATTATACCCATCTAAATAATAATGTTTTGAATAACAATTACACCATGACGTGGAGATGGTAAGACGTGCGTATGGATGTATGGTGACATGTCATTAAAAGGATGGATAGAATACTGAATATGTTTGTACCATATTTATAATAACATCACAGTATATAGAAGAAACTAGAGTAATTATTTTATAATGGAAATAACAAAGAAAGAAGAAGTTGAAGAAGAAAAGAACAAGAAAGAGTGTGGTGAAAACGTTACCTCTTCTTCGGGTTCTTCCTATTGATCTGATCAAAAGGGATTTATAGGTTAGTTTTATGATCAAAATAAGTCCTCTAGGATGAATTAAAGTAAGTTGGGAGGATATTTGGGCAGAGTTTGGCTGATCCCAAAGGCTTGAGATGTGTTAGGAATTTGTTAGAAGTGGTGTCCTTTTATAAGGGGGGGGAGGAGTTCTTTAGGAAAAACTTAAAGTATTAATTTATAATAAATTCATATTCAGTTTCTAATGGATCCAAAGTTAATTATTCAATGTCTAAGGTGGGGATGGGTCTAAATACACCTAGAAAATATATTTTAGATAGGTTTGGGTCACAATAGTAAACTTATATTTTATATTTAACTCTTAGTTAAATAGTTTGACATTTACCATGTCTCTTTTTATTTTTCTATTATATACTTAATTAACATTCTATATACTTCCAAGAGACCCCAAAGTGGTCCATTATTGATAAAAATATCATTATATAAGTTATTTGGCTGATCCTTATATTTTTAGAAATATAATATGAATTTATAATATAATATTTGTTTTAAAAACTCTTTTATATCAATTTTGACACTATTGTGTATTTTGTTTTTGATAAATTCATAACAGCATTATTACTTCGATTAAAATTCATATAACCAATAAAAATATGTCATATTGACCTATAAAATTATTTTAATTCCTAAAAAGTCTCAAATTACATTTATTTGGATATTTATAATATAAACTATTTTAATATTTCATTAATTCGGTAATTACTGCATCACCATTGTGTCATAAATAAATTAAATTATAGAATGTCTAAAAATTATAAAAAAATACCATTATGTAGGAAATATCTTTAGCTTTCTAATGAATATTTACAATTGAATCTATCTTATGCATATCCCTATATTAAAAATGTTTTAGTGATTAAACTTTGATTTTATCTTTTTTAACACTTCTTTGAATTAAATAATAAAAAAATGCCCTAATGTAATCCATGTGGGCCTAAATGATAATTTTTTATTCCTAAGTTTTTTTTTGTTCGAGATACACTTGTCCAATAGAAGTAGTACATGTTTTAGGGTAATATTAATATCATTTTACCCTTAATTACCCTTTTTACTTTTAACTGTGGTAAATAAAATTAGAGTTACTATTCACCAAAAATTATTTTTATCTTATTGAACCAAATTTTACTCCTTGGTATTAACCGTGTCTCTCAGATTTTATAAATTCCACTCACAGAAGTGGTAAAATTATGTTTTACATGAAACTCCATATTCTCCTAGGAGGTGGGTAAAAGAAGGTGAAATGTTCCATAAAAGTTTTATATATCTAAAATTATTCTAAACTAACTACAATGAATTACATTGAACATATATAGGTATTTTGTATCTATTTTGAATTTAATTAATTTTAAATAAAATAAATAATTATTTAAATAAAAATTCGTTTTTAAACTGTAACTCAGTTTTTTTCACTATTCATCAAAAATTGAATGTTTTCAGAAAAATAGAAAAAATTCACCCTATGCTAATTTTGATATTCTGAATCAAAAAATGAAGTCCATTTTGAAAGGAAAAATTTATAAAAATTAAAAATGTGGGTATTACTATTCATAACGGCTATTTTGATTGGTTGTGGTGTGTGTTAGAACTCGAAGTTGCGTACAACACACGCTATTGCATTATTCAAAGGGAAACGTATCTTGGAATCTTGGGGTGTTACATTGTGGGTCAGGTAATTATTTTCACATGGTCTTAGTTGGTGAGTGATAAATTCCCAGCGTGATCATCCTGCATAAGCATGCCCCCACGACCAATACCCGAATTGTCACAATAGACCACATAGAACTTCTCAAACTTAATAAAAATCATCTAGGG
The DNA here is from genome assembly GCA_963277665.1 of Viscum album. Taxonomy (NCBI): domain Eukaryota; kingdom Viridiplantae; phylum Streptophyta; class Magnoliopsida; order Santalales; family Viscaceae; genus Viscum; species Viscum album. The sequence continues at coordinate 1,395,192,592 of OY728121.1, read as the reverse complement.
GCGGTAGTCAACCGTCACTACAGCTTCTCGAACGATTCCTGACATTATGGTCCCCATACAAACTTCACCTATTTACATGTGAGTGCAGTCATCAGTTGTCATGCACGAACTAACCAAGGAACCCAGTTCCAAGAAAACACTGATGACTCCAATCAGGTGTCGTGAAACTCACTCAGCTCCTATAGAAATCAATTTGTTCCTGGAAGTGTACCAGCCAATCCGTGCCATGTATCACATCAAAAATATCCATATCTGAGACCAAAAGGACCCACTCCATCTCAATCTATGGCATAGATAGAACACAGAACAGGAACCTAAAACCCATCTCTTTCTTCTTTCCCAGCAGCGTTACTATCTCTGACGAAAAAGACGAAAAATTGGCCAGAGAATTTATTTTTTCCACAAAATAGGCAGAAATTAATGAAATATATTCACCATTATAAAAATGAGCAGCAGATATAGAAGATGAGATCAAAATGGTATCCTGAACAATCGATGGTCCCACCTATGATCCTGTTGGTTCTTGATCCACTACATGGAGATGTCTGGTCTCATCCTGAGGATGAATGCTAGTCTGTGGCTGGGCCCTGAACTGGCTCTGAAAAGAAGATTACCCATCCCTACCACCTAGGCCACCAAATCGAGATCCCCCAGTCCTCGATGGATCAGACTGTGCTGGAACTCCTCTGGAATCCACAGACCCAGCCTGACTCAAAAGTGGATGTGCCACCCTGAAGAAGTGCTAAAAATGCTCCATACCTCCACACTATTAACAAGGCTTCAGAGCAAGCAGGAATGCTGGTTATATGTTCCTTGACATCCCACAATGGTGGGACATGACTTATCTCTCATCCGAATCCGCAAACAAAAACTGCATGGAGGAGTGGCCTGAACTACCTCCTCCCTTCTTCACATGTTCCTCCCACTTCCTTTTCTTTTCTGAAGAGCATCCACTACCCACTATTGATACTGATCTTGAAAAACTAGCCCTACCATTCCGGTCAATATCTAGAATTCACTCGTAGTTAGTGACCTCATCATAGAACCACTTCTTAAAAAAGAACACCTGGGAGTATATCTATGGTCGCAAGCCTTTCTCACACCTTTGGGCCATCTCATGGTAATTGGAGGCAATTTCAGGAGAATACCAAACCAATTCAGTGAAACAGTTGGCATACTCTATCACATATAGATTCCCATGAACAATATCCATGACCTCTCAGGACCTGGATTATACCAAGATATTAGGATAGTACATATCATTGAAGACATCCTTGAAATCACCCCTACACATCTTCTCCTTCTTCCCATTATAAAGTATTAATTCCCACCACCTAGGGATGTGACCCTCTAATAGAAAGGGGGCACATTTTTTTGAGATCCTTGGGTTTATCCATGAACTCAAACATGTGATCGATCTTCTATATCCATTCTTCAACTTCCTGGGGTTCTATGCAGCCTCGGAAGGTGGGTTGCTAATTTTTTAGGAACACCTATTCCTTATCCATAATAGGACTAGTATCATCCTTCGTAATAGGAGATTGAACATGAGTCGGTCCCTGTCCTAGAGCACATACATCATGGACCACGACCTCGCCTAGCCTGTTATCAATTGGTGTGGGAGAACTCTCTTTGGATTCCTCTCATGGACGCATGGGAGCTTTATGGGGAGGCATATTTCTGAAATATACAACAGTCACAAAAACAATAGTCAACAAAAAAATTATGATAATTTTTGACCAAATACAAAAAATATAAATAATCTAAATACATTACAGTAATAAAATAAACAACTAATCCATCCCCACCTGATATCCACATGTGGTCGGCAGCTCACACATCTCACCTGGAAGTGAATTCAATCAAACAATTCCATTTTCCCCTGGTGACTCATGGTCTGCCATGAGGGGTGCGGGCCCAGCACCCTAATCATAACCAAAACCCTGATCCCCAACATTCCTAGCACTTTTCTACCCCAACTCATCCCAAAAGTGTCACAAACTGACCCTACTCGGGCTCGAGCTGCAACTACCCCTTGCCCGCCTCCATAGGCCAGGGGTTGGTGACCAGTGCCAAAGGCTATACAACTCAGGGAGGCCTTTTCATGAGTACCTGTACACACACATGCTACACAGTCAATGAAAAAGTGCAGAGTAAAATGAAAAGACAAGTAAAGTAAAGTAACAACTGCTATAAATAAACCATAAAGTGCATCGACCACTAAAAAGTAAAAAGAAAGTGCTGAAAGTAAATTGAAAAGAAAAGGGGCAAAACACGCAACCAACCAGAAAAGTTCCACAACCCGAAAATTGGTAAACAAAAGTAAAACAGCTAGGAGATTCCCACACCTGGAACCAAACTACGGCCACTACACGCAGTCCAAGCTCCCAAACTCCCAAGCTCCTCTGACGTCATGACCAACCTATCCGTCGTCTGCAAGGGCACACCAAGTGTGGGAAAATCCCATGCAGGGGTGAGTATTAAAATACTTAGTAGGATGCCCCGACGGCTTGAGGGAGGAACAAAGGAGGCACTAAAGAGGTGAGAAGTAGATCGAATAGGGAAAAGTAAAGTAGTACAACTAAGAGTGCAGTAAAGAGTACAACTCAACCCAATAAGGGGAAATTATTAGACTCGTCCAAACGCAAGAAGCTAGAAATGGTGAGAAGATGAACTTCTCGTTGAGTCTTCGCTACCTATAGTAGGAGATTAGACTCGTCCAACTATGAGAAGCTAGATATGAAAAGTAATTGGCATACCCTATGCGTCTTCAGCTCTCCTAGAAAGAGAGTGACCCAAACCCAAGAAGTGGGCACAAGAACAAGGTATATACATATCCATATGCCCAATCAAGATGCCCGAACAAGATTGTAAGGGGATCTCCATCCCGTTAGTCAACCCAAGAAAGTGAGTCTCCAACTATCCTAGAAGTAATCACCATCGATGCCTAGTATCCCACACGTCTACCCCAAACTGGTTGTCTAGGGGCTCAAATCACCGCACCTTGACACTATTCTCTTTAGGTGGCACTGACTCGCCCAAACGGTTTTAGGTCGCGTTGCAAGGACACATCTTAAAGGGGAAACCACCCCTTGTACTTGAGAGTTATGGGGGAACATAAAACCACATCTCATCACAAACCTGCAGTCGACAGGTCTCCTCAAAGTCGACAGGCGACCCCCTGCCCATCCCCACTGGAGGGTAATCCCTGGAAGTCGACGAGTCCCACTAGAGGGAGACCCAGAAAAATTCATCGAAGATTCCCAATTCCTAGTCCCGTAAAAGGGTACTCCACTTGAGGGAGGCTCCGAACTGTCATCAGGGACCACTTCCCAGCCTAGCTGGAGGTAAACCCAGCATCGAGGACCACTTCCCTACCCCGCTGTAGGTAAACCCGGAACCACTCTAGCCATCCCTGCTGGACGGCACGGCTCGGTGAACAATGTTGTAATGGACATCCCTTCTGGATGGTACCCCACTAGCCATCCCTGCTGGATGGCAGTTCACTGGCCATCCCTTCTAGATGGTAACTCACTGGCCTTCCCTGCTGGATGGTACCTCACTTGCCAGCCCTGCTGGAAACAACCTCCTAGGCATCCCTATTGGAAACAACCTCTTGTGTAGAGGATCTGTTCCCGCGTAATGTGTTGGTCACACCGAATCCAAAAGAACTCTACCAGGGAACACAAAGCAACTCTGCCGACCAAACCATCAATAACAGAACCAGGGGAAAACAACTCAACCCTGCTGGTCAAAAAAATGAGAGCAGAACCTGGGGGAAACTAAACCCGGCTCATTAAACAAATGAGAACAGAACCCTGGGTAAACTCAACCCGGCTGGTCAAACAAATGAAAACAGAACCAGGGGAAACTCAACTCGGCTGGTAAAACAAACGAGTACAGAGGGACCCTCTATGTCGTGAGAGGTCTAGGGTATGCAATGTAGAACATGACATAGACATGGGGCCCACACGATGTGTGGCCCGAAGTTAACTCCAAACAAGCACACAAATTTTCTCAGGTACAAACTACAACATGTACCTCCAGGCGTTCCTGTATACTCCCAGAGTATACCACATTTCCAGCCCAAAGGCTATTGTGCACACGACACCAAATGTACACACGAAGGGCGTAAACGTAACAACTCTAACTTGCCACCTCAACAGCTAAGGCATTACCAACCACATCTCTTCAATAATTACTTCACTCACACGGGAGTGCACGCAATCTCACGCCAAGGGATCACTTTCAAATACAGCAAGAAGAACCACCACCGGAGCACCATTCATATTTTCACATTTAATAAGATTGTGTAAGAGGATCCGCTCATGCGAACTGATTACCCCATTGTAATCCTCAAAGAGAAACACGCGAGAATGACTATTTACATGCCTCCATTAGATATCTGACATAAAGGTCGTCTAACACCTCTTTACACCCGAACGGTGTCCCGTGGTCCCGAGCCTCGGCCTTGAAAATATTCGGACGCATCACACCATTGCGATCTCCTCATAAAGACTCGTCAAAAGGACTTCTCACTTGAGTGGAATGGATATTCGGAGAAAATGATGTATTTCCCCGCACCGCACATGAGCGGTGCATCGTGGGACCCATATCTTGGTTTTCAAGTGCAATGAATGGAACTCACCATTGCTATTTTCTCGAAAAAGTACATAAGATTGACTAATCACTTGTCCAAAACGGACACCTGGTGATAAAGATAGAAATCACCACAAACTCCCAAAACAGCTCACATGGGGCCCGCACCATCATGCAGAATTAAAGCGGGCAGCTTGAACCATTGCAACGACCTCGGAAAAACACCCAAAAATGACTACTCGCACGCCCCAAATGGACGTTTGATGAAAAAATTGTGATATGCTACTCGCAGCTTAAAAGACTGCCCGTGGGGCCCATGTCTCAAATCCGGCTTCAACACCCAAAACCAAATTGGTAATATCCTCCTCAATGCCAGGGTTGCAATGCCACTGACAGCGCTTAATTCGGAAATCAGATGTGTCAGTGTCGTCCAAAACAATAACAATTGAGGAAAACGCCCGTCCACTTAACATCGTGTCGCGCCACTGAACCCCTCGTCTCGGGAATAAAAAAGACCCCCAAGACCATCTCAAAATCTCTGTCTCGATCCAAGGATCACGTTTCCATAGGCGGCTTACAATTTTGACCCATCGTTTAAAAGTTGTAGGCATTTTAATGTCGTCGGATGGGAATGGGGTGGACAGGACCTGTCCGGCCGGTCCACACCCCCTAGATCGGCCTGCGGCTCAGCCGGCTGAGCCGCCGCGGTCCGCGGTTTTCCCGTGTGTGACCACGGCCCCCCTAACTGGACCGGTCCATAGGGCCGGTCGTCCTTCCATGCAGAGACCCACAATGTGAAGGTCTGTTGTCTGTCGACCGGGGTCACTTTCCCCGGTCTTCCGCATCGTGCGCGCCGCCGCAGACAGGCGCCCGGCGCCTCCCTTGTCCACCATCACCCTCGGCAAGGCCCGCTCACCTGGCCACTCGACCCCATCCACCCCGTCTTCACCAATGACCCCATCTCACCCGTCCTCTATCCCGATCAATCTGAGTCGCCCGATCTCCGAGCCGTCGAGCCGCCATGCCGGCCTGCTGCCACTGCTCCGGAGCCCGCCATACCACCTACTAGAACCCCCAAAACCTGCCGGAGAAGCTCCAAAACCACTGGAAATCACCAAAAACCAGCTGACCTTCGGTGGACAACCGCGAACGCCTCGGGGCTCATATTTTCAAACTGAAATAGGCATTAGAAAGAACCAAACATATGCTACTTGATTATGGGCTTCGTTGAACAATTTAAAAGATATTCTACGCATAAAAAGAAATTTGAAGAGGGTTGTATGAATTGAAATATGAAGCAAGAACCCAACCTCTTTGGGCATTGCCCAATGCTTTGTTGTTGATATGCCTTCTCCATAACCATGATATCCTTGATTGGAGAGAGAGGAGGAGGGCATGAGGAGGAGAGATCCTTGATTTATCTACTTCCTCCAGGAGGTGTCGATGGGAGGGGAGGAGGATAAGGGGGGAGAGATGGATTATAATGGAAATTAAAACGTTTAATTAATTTAAACCCCCAAAATTAACCACATTTGAAACCTCTGGCATGGTCAAAATGAAGCCTTCCCTAAGGTAAAAACAACCTCCCAAGCACAATGGCGGTCTCAGAAGTTTAATCTGAGCCTTTTTTCGGAAGTTATAAAACTTAACGCTCGAGGCCGCTAATTTACAAAAACTCCTCGGGTGACATTTTTCACAGAAGGCCCATGCCCGTGAAAGTCACACCCCTCCTAGGGTAAACGGCACGTTCTGGTCTCAACAGTGCCCTCAGTTTTCCAATACGAGTTACTGTTTAAGAGACACCTGAGTTTAACCATTTAACAAATAAATGAATTATTTTATTGATCCGTTTAATGTTCCTTCAACTGGCAAGGGGTCCCAATGTCCCGCACCGAAATGCTTTATGTCGTTCCTAGGGTAAATACTCCATTTAGGACCCATCCATACACTTGGATTTCTGATTCGGTTCACCGTTTAGGAGTTATCCTATTTACTTGGTGTGTCCAGTGTGAACGCTCTGAAAATTTAATTCTAGCCACACCAGGGCTCGGAATCGCACACCGTCTGATGGTGCTACTCTGGAATAACATCAATAATATTACATGGTCTTTTATAGAAAACACTGGGTTCTTACATCATTCCCTCCTTCAAGCTCTTCGTCCCTGAAAATCAAAACATGGGAACAACTCAGGGTACTAAGCCCACACTTGGATCTCCCGTACCTAGAAGAACTCTTGCACAGTCCCATGTCACCGCATATCGACCAAAGGATTTGATCTATTCAAGTGAGGTCTGCCCTTGCTGATGACATGAATAGGAGCATGCACACTTCTTCTCTGGTGAGTCATGTGGGAGATGCTATGCACCCAAACCAGCCTTTGGGGTAATGGAAAAGTGGTAGGTAACCTCACCATCCATTCGTGCTGTCTCAAACAGCCCGAAGGCTCTTGTGGGTAGATCACCTCCCCGATCGAACCTCTACATCACATTCCGCGATTGGAATCAACACCCACACCTGGAACAAGGCCCGGTGATTCCCTCCTTCAAAATATCTATATGGTATAACACCCAAGGATATATGTTCACGCAAGGTTCCATTGTCAATGTCCCGCGACCACAACTCTCTTACATGCTCAAAAGGTGAAAGATTCGCCATCATCGACTAAAGAGAAAGGTTCCACACCTTCTATTCCACTAACACAGGGTTTCAACGACACCCCGTGTCACCCCGGTAACAACTCAAGAAATGAGAAGGGAGAAAATCATTTAACACGCTGAGTCTAACAATTCTACTGCAAAAATTAGAAGAGCTGTAGAGTGTAACTCTTATCACTTCATGCTCTGTAGGATCGTAGACATCCAAAGCTTGTGGATGTCTGTGGTCCCAAATGTCAGCTCCCAGAGCCGGATGTGGACCACCTAGTGGTGATGGGAATACTTTGTAAAGTCATCCCCCACTACCATCTCCTCCCACTCCTCTTCTAGAACCACCTCTCTAGGCACTAATTTGATCACGGGGCTGCCTCTGCCATGGTGGTGCAGCTGCTACTTACCCGATATTCTCAGTGTGCCTGGTCAGGCAGTCCCTTGCCAAGTGACCTTTCCCGTTGCAAGCATAGAACCATCACTCTCTTGGATGCACTGGTGCCCTCCGGTTCCACTGTGGTGTACGAGCACACCCCTGAGTGTAGTTATCGGTAAGCCACCTGTGCCAATGTTCGGTCAAATGACGCCCAATAGCTGCGACAGACGTCTCAGCTCTGTCGAGCCTGCTGCCACCACCAACTTTAGAGCATGACAGGATTCCCTCTATCACCAACGCCTTCTCTAGAACCCCAGAATAAGTGGGAATTCCCAAGGGTACTATGATAGCATGAATCTCTTGGCGTAGACCCTGTTCAAACTCCCATGCTCGGAAGTTTCCGTCATGGACCAAGTCCGGGGAAAAGCGTGCACGGTCTGCGAAACTAGCCGCGTACTCGACCACCATCATCCCTCACTACTAAAACTGTAGGACCTCCTGAATACGAATGGAGCGTAAGAAGGAGGGGAAAAACTCCTCACGAAACAAAAACTAGAAGTCGCCCCATGAAAGTGACGACTCGTCAAGAAACTGAGTCACTAGACTCCACCAATGCCCAGCTGCTCTGTGTAAAAGGTTGGCAGCCAAATCCACCATAAGATCTTCTGGTGTCTTCACAAGCCTGAAAAGGAGAAACACTATCTCTAGACAAACCTCTGCTACATGAGGGTCTGGATACCCACTGAACCTCAGTGGTCTCTATCGCTGGAACTCATGGAGCAGCTCAACCTGCGCTCAAGCTCAGTCTACTCTGCTAAAGCTGTCTGCTTCTCACAAGGTGGGGGTGCCACTACCGGCCCACCCAGAGAAATGGACTCACATGATGGGTCCTGGACTGAGGCCTCGTTACTCACAGGGTCGTCGTCACGAACCAAATATGGTATCATGGCTGGTTGTCTTCATGGAAACATCCAGAATATTATCAACGAGTGCCGCAGTCAGATGAGCATATGTGTATATAAAAATAACAACAATGGGGAGCTAAATCAAGAAGGAAAGTCAAAGACTCAATCCAATATGATGCACAAACCAATTTTCCCTAAAACTAGTGTCTTATCATGCAGAGTCGAAAAGCGGGTTATCAGGGTCCTGGTGAATGGATACGTCGGCCGCCGCTCCATCACTGGACTCCCTGGACTGAGATCCTCTCTCGAGACACGTTGACACTGTTTCCCTAAATCTCAACCAATTCCTTTTTAGGGATGTTCAAACAATGTCCCAAGGAATGAAACACCTCTGATACCTCTTCTTCAGGATCGACACTACCTGGGCTCGAGCCGCCACTACCCCATGCCCGCCTCCCTAGACTAGGGGTTGGCGACCACCGCTGATGGCTACACAACTTGGGGAGTACTTTGCCTAAGTACTTGTACACACACATGCATCAAACTCCATGAAAAAGTGCAGAGTAAAAGGAAAACATAAGTAAAGTAAAGTACCAACTTCTATAAATAAACAAAAAAGCGCACAGACCCTTAAAAAGTACAAAGTAAGTGCTTAATGTAAATTGAAAATAAAAGGGGAAAACACGCGCCCAACCAAAAAAGTTCCACAACCCGGCAACAGGTAAACAAAAGTAAAACAGCAGGGAGAGTCCCACACCTGGAAGCCATCTATGACCACCACACATAGTCCAAGCTCCTGAACTCTTAAGCTCCTCTGATGTCACGACCAACCTTTCTACGTCTGCAAGGGAATGCCAAGTGAGGGAAAAGGCCATGCAGGGGTGAGTATAAAAATTCTCAGGAGGATGCCCCAAAGTATAGAGGGAGCAACAAAGGAGGTACTGAAGAGGTGAGTAGTAGATCGAATAGGGAAAAGTAAAGGAGTACAACTAAGAGTGCAGTAAAGAGTATATCTCAACCCAACAAGAGGAAGGAAGTAGACTCGTCCAAACACAAGAAGTAAGAAACGGTGAGAAGATGAACTTCTCTTCGAGTCTTCTCTTCCTATTACAGGATGGTATACACGTCCAACCACAAGATGCTAGACACGGAAATCACATGGCTTACCCGGCGCGTCTTCGCCTCTCATGGAAGGAGAGTAAACAAAACCCAAGAAGTGGGTACTGGAACAAGGTATATACATATCCATATGCTCAATCAAGAAGCCCGAACAAGATTGTAATGGGATCTCCATCCCATATCTCAGCCCAAGAAAGTGAGTCACCAACATTCCCAGAAGTAAACACCATAGATGCCCATTATCTTTCACATCTACACCAAACTACAAGTCAAGGGGATCAAATCACCGCACCCTGACACTATCCGCTTTGGGCGGAACTAACTCGCCCTCACGGTTTTTGGTCGCATTGCAAGGAAGCATCTCAGTGGGGAAAGAAACCCTCGTACTTGAGAGTTCTGGGGGAACGTCAAACCACACCTCGTTACAGCCCCGTAGTCGAGAGGTCTCCTCAAAGTCAACAGGTGACCCCCTGACCAGCCTCGCTGGAGGGTAATCCCTGGATGTCGACGGGTTCCCACTAGAGGGAGACCCGACAAAAGTCGTCGACGAGTCCCAATGACCAATACCGTAAAAAGGTACTCCACTGGAGGGAGTCTCAGAACCGTCATCGGGGACCACTACCCAGCCCAACTGGAGGTAAAGCTGGCATCGAGGACCACTTCTCAACCTCACTAGAGATAAACCTGGAACCACTCTGTCCATCCCTGCTAGATTTTACTGCTCGGTGAACACTGCAGTACTGGCCATCCCTAATGGATGGTACCCCACTTTTCATCCCTGCTGGATGGTAGCTCATTGGCCATCCCTGCTAGATGGTACCTCACTGGTCGTCCCTGCTAGATGGTACCTCACTGGCCAGCCCTTCTGGAAATAACCTTTTTGCTAGACATGCTGGAAACAACCTCCTGGGTAGAGGATCAGTGCCCGCGTAATGTGTTGGTCACACCGAATCCACAAGAACTCTACCAGTGAACACGAAGCAACTCTGCCAGCCAAACCATCGAGAATTGAACCAGGGGAAAACCACTCAACCCTGCTGTTCTACCAATCAAGAACAGAAACAGGGGGAAACTTAACCCAGCTGGTCAAACAAACGAGAAGAGAACCAGGGGATAACTCAACCCGGCTGGTCAAAAAAATGAGAACATAACCAGGGGGAAACTCAACTCATCTTGTCAAACAAACGAGTACAGAAGGAGCCTCTATGTCGCGAGAGTTCAAGGGTACACAAAGCAGAACATGGCACACACATGGGGCCCACACGACGTGTGGCCCCAAGTCAACTCCAATCAAGCGTACAAATGTTCTCAGGTACAAACAACCACATGTACCTCCAAGCATTCCCATATACTCCCAGAGTATACCACATTTCCATCCCAAAGGCTATCATGCACACGACACCCAACATCAACACGAAGGGTGTAAATGTAACAACTCCAAATTGACACCTAAATGGCTTAGGAGTGACCAACCAAATCTCTTTACGTATTACTTCACCCACACGGGAGTGCACGTGATCACACAACAAGGGTTCTATTCTTAACACAGCAAGAAGAACCGTCACCAGAGCACCTTTCATATTTCCACATTTAATAAGTTCACGTAAGAGGATCTGCTCACGTGAAATGATTACCCCATTGTAACCTCATGGAGAAACATAAAAGAATGACAATTTACTTACCTCAAATAGACATCCGACGTAAAGTTCGTCTGACACCTCTTTAAGTCTGAATGGTGTCCCGGGGTCCCGAGCCTCGGTCCCGAAAACCATCGGGCGCATCGCACCATTGCGATCTCCTCGGAAATCCATGTCAAAAGGATTGCTCACTTCAGTGGAATGGATATTCGGAGAAAAATATGTATTTCTCCACACCGCACACGAGCGGTGCTTCATGGGACCCGCATATCAGTCCTGAAGTGCAATGAATGGATCACATCGTTGCGATCCTCTTGAAAAAGTAGACAAGATTGACTAATCACTTGTCTAAAATGGAAACTTGTTGATAAATATAGAAATCACTGCCAACTCCCAAAACAGCCGCCGTGGGTCCTGCACCATCATGCGTAATTAAAGTGGGAAGATTTCACCATTGCAATTCCCTCAAAAAAAACAAAAAAATGACTGCTCGCACTCCCCAAATGGACGTCTGATGAAAAGGTTGTGATACACTACTTGCAACTTAAAAGACAGGTCATGAGGCCCACGTCTCAACTCTGACATCAACACCCAAAACCATACTGGTAATATCCTCCTCAACGTCAGGGTCTCAACGCCACTAACAGCACTCAATTCGGACATCAGATGTGTCTGCACCGTCCAAAACAAGAACCCCTGAAAAAAACGCCCGTCCACTTAACGTCATGTCACGCCACCAAACACCTTGCCTTAGTAATAAAAAAATCCCCAAGACCATCTCAAAATCTCCCTCTCGATCCAAGGACCATGTTTCCAAAGACGACATGCAATTTCAACCCACGGTTTAAAAGTTATGGGCATTTTAACGTCGTCGGATGGGAACGGGGTGGACCAGACCGGTTAGGTCGGTCCACACCCCATGGACAGGCCCAAGCCGGCCGGCCCACTGCACAGCTGGCTGAGCCGCCGCAGCCCGCGGTTCGCCCGTGCGGACTACGGTCCACTTAACATGACCGGCTCGGAGGCCGGTCTTCCTTCCATGCGGGGACCCGCAAAGTGCGAGTCCACTGTCTGCCGGCCGGGGTTGCTAACCCCGATCATCCGCGTCATGCGTTCCCCCGTAGGCAGGCACCTGACGCCTCCGCTGTCCCCCATCACCCTCGGCGAGGCCCACTCACCCAGTCGCTCGACCCCCACAGCCTCACCTTCACTGACGCCCCCGGCTCACCCGGTCGTCATCCCGACCAAGCCGAGTCGCCCGCTCGTCGAACCGCTGTACCGGATTGCTTCCACCGCCCGAGAGCCCGCCGGACCACCTATTAGAACCCCCAAAACTGGCCGAAGAAGCTCAAAAACCACCGAAAAACACCAAAAATTTCTGACCTTCGGCGGACAACCGTGAACGCCTCAGTAGTCAGATTTTCAAACCGAAATAGGTGTTGGAAAAACATGAACATATGCTATGTGATTATGAGCTTCACTAAACAACTTAAAAGAGATTCGACTCATAAAAAGAAATTCAAATAGGGATGTATGAATTGAAATACGAAGGAAGAACCCTACCTCTTTGGGCATTTCCCGATGCTTTGTCATCGATCTGCCTTCGTCGTTGCCGAGATCTCCTTGATTAGAGAGATAGGAGGACGGCGTGAGGAGGAGCTCTCCTTGATTGAGCTTATTCCTCCAGGAGGTTCCAAAGGAAGGGGAGGAGGAGAAGGGGGAGACATGGGTTATAAAGAAAATTAAAAAGTTTAGTTAATTTAAACCCCCAAAATGACCCGCATGTGAAACCAAATACATGGTCAAGATCAAGCCTCCCCTAAGGTAAACACCACCTCCTGAGCACAATGGCGGTCTTGGAATTTTAATCCCAGCCTCCATTCGAATGTTCTAAAACCTAATGCTTGAGGATCCTAATTTATGAAAACGGCCATGGCTGCATTTTTTCACCAAAGCCCCGCGCCCGTGAATGTTACACCCCTCTTAGGGTAAACGGCACGTTCCAGACTCAACGGTGCCCTCAATTTTCCAATCTGAGCTATGTTTTAAGAGACACCTGAGTTTAACCATTAAACAAATAAATTAAATATTTTACTTCATAATCCATACCTAATGTCTCATGAAAAAAATTACACTATGTATTAGAATCATATATGAGTTCACCCATCATAATATGTTCATTCTAAAATGTTCATCATAATAAAATCGTTTCTAAAGAATACATATAATAACTACCCATGGAAAAAGGGCTTACACAGTATTGCATCAAATATTAAACAAAGTTGATGTCATAATGATTCCATTAGGATTAAATAATTAAATACTATAGAAATTCATATCTTTATACATATTTTTTTGAATATTTTGATCATTTGGGAAGAAAGGGTTCACATCATCAATACAAAAAAGGATTAATGGATGAAAATGATCAACTTAATCAAGTGTGTTTTTAAAGAATGCATTTAATAAATTAATGAAAGGAATGTATTTCCAAAAAAATTTAATATTAAAATAAGATAATTATATATGAAATAGAAATAAATATATAATTTATATGAATTAAATTATATCAATTATATATAGACTTATTTATAAAGATAATGGTCATTGACAAAAGAAACATGGTTATTTGGAGGGATCCTGTACCTTTGGTTTAAAAACCATTCATCACTATCACAAAACAATTTAGGTAATCCAATTAGATTAATTAATAATAATATTTATAACAATTTACTTATAAATTTTATTTAATGAAAATTTTAGGATTATATTTTACCATTTCAATAAGATATAAAATTAAATTTCATTATTAAATGAGAATTTCATTCAAGGATACAAGGTAAGATTAGTTGAGGATAATTATTTATGTCATTTTCAAAAAAAGAATAAATTTATAGAAGTGGAATGAAATGGTATAAATATTATTCTATAAATATAATTTATTCATAATCATATTTAATATAAAAATTGCTCATTCATTTAGTAACAAATGTAAAATTATATGGCTAGATCATTTATGTGACTTTAATGACCACAAAAAACTTGTTACATTTTATTTTAAATTATGTCTACATATTCATAATATAATATTAAATAATTTAAAATAAACATATAATCATCTTATTTAACCTTAATAATATTTTTATTAATATAATTGAATGTGTTGGTGAAAAACAATGTATTTTATAATGTGGCATTGAACCATCCATATTGTAATCTTTGTTTTCAATTTAGGAATGAATGAAGTGATGATATATGATGTATATCACCCCATAATAATAATATATTAGTATACTTAAAATACTTATAGTACTACAATTATGTGGATGGAGATCACATGTGGGTGGTTGAATAATATTAAAATTAAACGAAATTAGTTGAGAGTCTTAACACTTATTTTCGTTCCCTCCTCTTAGGCTACCACTTATGGATCATTAGAATGTTACTTTTGGGAGACCAGTGCTACTAGGACATGAGGTAGAAGATTCTGAAAATATTTTTTTACATATTTGGAATTGTACAAGTTTTTTAATGTTAGAGAAGGGATTGTGAGGGGTGGTATTTAGGGGATGAGGGGTGTGTGTTTTCAAACTATATTCATTTGTTTATTATTTTTTCTCATGATTATAAATTTTATTTATTCTTGTAACTATCCATATTAAATGGTCCATTTTATAAAAATATTGAGTTATTACGAAATCCATGACTAGAAAATTAATGTATATATCTTATATTGTTAAATAACATAATTTGTTACATTTCACTATACACCAAAAATTCAACTTGTTTAAAAAATTACACAAAATTCACTCTAAACATTTTTAAAAACGAAGATTTAATTTTTGAATTCCATTTCATTAAAACAATTCTCTATCTATGATACATATAATTTTAAATTAAAAAATATATTTTTTTTAAAAAATACCACTATATATAAAATGATTTATTTTATAAGCCATTGAAAAATTAAATAAGGTCTAATAAAATTATTTTATCATTATAACTCACATTAATATTAATTTATTAACAAATTTTATGAAAAAAATTAAAAACAAATATATGAAATGAATATAAAAAATCAATGTTTAACAAAAATAAAGTCACAAAATTTATCATTTTGAATAATTTATTTACATGTATGATGATATAAATTATTCATATTCGAATTTTATAAGATGCCTAAATATTAATTTACATTAAAAATGGTGAATTTATTGTTTTAATGGTCATTTTAAAATTCATAATGGTTAGATTACAATTTCAATGTTCAGACTACTATTCCTATTGTTAGATTAAGACTCGAAAAGTCAAGTTAGTAATGGTCAAATAGAATCCATAGTTTTTATAAATTCCTCATATTTCATTAATTATTCATTAAATTATATTATATATTTTTTTTTAAAACAATTAGTTATATATAATTTTCTTTTTCAAAATTTATATTTCATTACTGACATCTTCTTCATATTTTTAGTGTTATTCATGAGTGTGATTATTCTAGGGGATCAGGAATATATATATTTTTTGTTATCATTATATATATATAAATTACCATTATAATACATTTAAAAATTATGGATATTTTTATTATCAAAATGTAATGTTTGAATTAATATAATAAAATGTTGTTATTTTCATCATGTTGTATATGTTCTTTATATTATATTACTAAATATGAAACAACTATTTAATCAATATGGATATTCCAATGATACATTTCTAGGTCATTACATGCGAGGATGAAATTCACCATCACTAGAATCTATATTCTTTCATATCATTTATACATCAGGCACAAGTGTGGAATAGAGGAAAGATAGATTATAACGACCCATACTTTACATACATTATTAATACTTCAAAATTGAAGCATACTTATTACAACATATAACAAAACCACGAAAGGACTGTATATGTATAGTGTCTTTAGAAACTGGGAAACATAAACAACTGGTTCATAAAGCGTCTACACTGTCTCCCATATATTTCATCATATCTATAGTCCCTTTTGGCATATCTTACTTAATAACCTTCTTCCTGACCTGGGGAAATAAAACATACAAAAGGGTGAGCTCAAATGCTCAGTAAGGGTAAACAAATGAAATATCAATCACATCATATACATAAGCACATAACTTTTGGAAATCTTAACTTGCAAAAGAGATCATAATTTCATAACATGGAATAAATCATGGCAGTGAAATGTAATCACAAAAATCATAACTTAAAACATGAAACTCTGTTGCATACACACATAATCATAGAGAATCATTTCTTATTAGTCAAGGCTCATTTCCAAGACTATCTTAGTGGACAAAGTCCATTTCTGAACCGAGTTCACTCCTCGTTTCAGTCCTGTTTCACTGAACCGGTATAACCTACCGTTCCAGACATGTCTATCTCATGAGATATAAAATCTTTACCCAATGCATTAGAGGGAGATATAGGTCCCACCCATCTCATAATGATACCATTCTTATGTGTGCCACAAAATCATAAATCATACATCATTGCATAACCCATGTAATAAAAATGGGAATCTTAAACATCATGACATCATAAAACAATTCATATAAGATAAAGGAATTCATAAAAATAATTCCATCACAACATAAACAAATCAATGTAATAATAGGGATAAAAACAGAACCCTTTATTATCTTAGATGAAAAATAATTTTGATAAAACACTTGAACTCCATTCTTGAGGAAAATATCCTTTCTTCTTCAAAAACATTTTTCCTTTCTTAACATGTCATAAAACTTTAAACTAAAAGAAGTTGATTAAAAATAAACTTGAAAACTTTTAAAGGATGCTTCTTGGAAATAATGTTTTAAAAATCCATTCATGTCGTATAATTTAAAAAAACATTCTTCTCGTACTTTTGTCGGAAAGTCAAAAAGTACATCGTACGAAAAACGACAAAAGATTCCTTTCATATATTTTAATTAAAAACTCACCGAAGGTTAAAATTGGATATAAACTATTTTATAAGGATATAAATATTAAATATTGAGGAAACATGGATGTGGACGATAAAATACACCCTAGTAAATACCAAAGTATAAACAATCTCGGATAAAAATGAGATTGTGATATTTCCCTTACCTTAGGTCTGTTTTGCCTCGTAAGTGTCCGAACCTCCTGTATAATGACTTAAATAATGTTATTGACTTATTCCAGAATCATACAAACTTTTATGATATCATATATGGTCATTTTATTAGCTTCTTAGTAGTAATATTTCATTGCTACTTGTTATTCGGGTGCTTATAACTTTTTGTCTTATGCGTGTTTTGTCGAATAAATTCTTATTCTTATACTTAGGTTATAGATACCTCATTTCCAGAATGGTATTAGTGTAATATATATCATACTCATTCATTAAATTAATTTATATAATCATTATGAAATGATGATCATGTAGAACGAGTCGCATCACATCGTGGAGACAGTATTCCGTCCGTACGTACGAGTGATGATATCATTCCTATGATCGTGGAATTGTATTGGAGTATATGTATACTATTTCAGAATCAGTATCACTTTATAATGGTCATATATAGTCATTATTTACACCATTATACCCATCCAAGTAAGGTGGTGGTGGAAAATAGATTACACCACGGCGTGGAGATGGTATTCCGTACGTACGCACGCGCGGTGATTTCGTTTTCCGTAGGATGGATAGGTGGTGAAATAGTGTTGTTTCATACTTATAATAACATATCAGTGTATGAGTGATAGTTATGTTATTAATTAATAATGGAACAACTAAAAAAGAAGAAGTGGAAGAAGAAATAAAGATGAAAGAATCGGTAACAGACATTACCTCTTCTTTGAAGTGCTTCTTTGACACCTTCTTTTAGGGCACTAAAATTGGTCTTTGAAGAAGACCAGGACCTCTAGGATGTCTCTAGGGAATTGGAGAGGAGGAATTGGCAGGGTTTGGCCGAGCTTGAAGGCTCAAAGTGGTGTGAGGAAGAGGGGGAGGAGGTGCCCTTTTATAAGGGAGGAGAGGGGCACCTTTGGGAAAACTAAAAATATTATTTTATTATAAAGTCATGTTCGGTTTTAAATAGCTCCAAATTGATATATTTCGAAGATAAGGTGGGGATGGGTCGAAATACTCTCATCAAATAGAATTTAGACATGTTTAGGTTCCTATTTTAACCTTATCATTTAGATTTAACATTAAGTTAAATAAGTTTACTTTTACCGTGTCTTCTTGTGTTCTTATACTATAAGGTTAATAAACTTACTATAAGCAGCCAAACGAACCCCAAGTTGTTTATTATTAATATATATAACCTTATCTAAGTAATTTGGCCTAACCTTAGATTTTTAGGAATAAAATAACAATTACTAATATAATATTTGTTTTAAAAACTATTTTATGTCAATTTTGACACTATTTAGTAATTGATTTTTGTGAAACTCATAATAGAATTATTAGTTTGAACCAAGTTAATTAAATCAATACTAACATGTCATATTAACCTATAAGATTAGTGTAATTCATAAAAAGTCTCAAATTAAATTTATTTTGGTGTTTATAACATTAATTATGTCAATATTTCATTAATAAGATAATTACTGCATCATCTTTGTGTCATAAATAAATTAAATTATTTAATGTCTAAAAATTATAAATAAAATACCATTATGTAGGAAATATTTTTATCTTTCTAATTAATATTTATAGTCGAATTTATCTTATGTATAACCCCATATTAAAAATTATTTACTTATTAAACTTTGATTTTAACTATTTTAACCCTTCTGTAAATAAATTAATAATAAATGTCCTAATCTAATCCAAGTGGGCCTAAATGGTCATATTTTATTCCTAAGTTTTATTTGGTCGAATTAAACTTATCCAATAGAATTAGGACATGTGTTAGGGTAATAATAATATCATCTTTACCATTAATTACCCTATTTACTTTTAACCGTGGTAAAAAAAGTAAAAATTTACTATTCACCAAAAATTATTTTCATCTCATTGAACCACATTTTAGTCCTTGATATTAACTGTGTCTCTCGGATTTTCGAAATTCCACTAACATAAGCGGTAAGATTAATTTTTCTGAAAAACTCAGTTTTTTAACTACCACTTAGTGGTTTCACTATTCATCAAAAATTGAAAGTTTTCAGAAAAATACCAAAATTTCACCCTAGGCTAATTTCGATATTCCGAATCTAAAAATGAAGTCCATTTTGAAAAATAAAATTTATAAAATTTTAAAAAGTGGTTATTACTATTCATAATGGCTAGTTTTAATAATATTTTAATAGCATATCGTTGTTTTGTGAAACTCAGTATTGCGTACGACACAAGCTATCGAGGAAGGTCGTGATTTCGTGTAAAGCAATCCAAGCAAGTGTTGTGTAGAAAAATATTCCTTTGATGATTTATATAACATAAAAGTCTCGGGTGTTACATAGATCCCATTCGATCAATAGATAGTTTAATACATCATGTGGAGAAACTATAGAGAGTGGATGCATTTCTACATCCCTGTTTGAAATTTATAAAACACATGAAATTTATCTTGTATATGTTTTTTATTATATTTTGTTTA
Organism: Viscum album; assembly: GCA_963277665.1. Classification (NCBI taxonomy): domain Eukaryota; kingdom Viridiplantae; phylum Streptophyta; class Magnoliopsida; order Santalales; family Viscaceae; genus Viscum; species Viscum album. The sequence continues at coordinate 1,395,172,725 of OY728121.1, read as the reverse complement.
TGGTAGAGTATTTATAATATTTTTCAATTTTATTTAATGAGTCTTCATTTATCTTTCTTAGGAGATCCTCAACAAGTCTCAACTTTCTTAATACATGATATGACCTCATATTTAATAAATATTGGTAAATTATAAATTTATTTTAGTTCAGTACACATATATTTGAAATCATATATGGTATAATTATGACTTTTTCATACCCATTTATTAAAAATACATTATTGAATTCCCATTTTGGGCAATAAAATTTCTTTTTTATGTACATTTTGGTTTGGTATTTTTAGTCTATTTACATTGAACAAAGATAAATAGTGATAATAATGCTAAATATGAAATTATTATCATATATATTTAAAATTAATGTTCTTAGTTTACTCCTTAAATGTAATGGATATAAAATGAATCACACCGTTCATGGAATTGGAAGGTCATACATACACAAGAATACTATTTCCATTTTATCAATGGATGGAATGAAAGAATGATAATTATTATACAACCTTAAATATTTTTTTGTTTCATATTTATAATATGTATTCATTAAATATATCAATATTACCATCAATGTCAAAATAAACTAAAAATGCATCACATCAATCGGTAGAGGCGGTAGTCCACACATACACATGAGAACCAAAATCATTTTTTGGATTATGGAAAGAAAAAAAGGTATAAGTTTTATTATAATTACATTGGTATAATTATTTCATCAATTTTTTAAAAAAAATTGTTCAAACAAATCCATATATATAGTTGTATGGGGTTGTTATTGAAAACGAATCACATTGGTTCGTGAGGTGGTAGTCCTATGTACACACGATCAATGATCTAATTTCTCATTTAATAAAAAAGGAGATGAATTTTTTTATTCAACTAGAATAATAATATCTTAGTTTATGTTTGATAAATATATTATTATATCATTTTTGTTAAAGAATGTTTTGTGGGGGTGGAAGAAGAAATAAAAATTCCCTGATTAAAACGACTCCTCTTTTATGGTCATCACACTTTAGTTTATTCCAAAATCGATTTATAAGTGTTTTATAATGAAAATAACTTTTCTTGAAGTGATGAGTGAATTAATGAATTTATTTTGTTATGTATTTTTTGATTAAAAAAATCATTGTAGTTGTTGAATGGATAAGAGGGTGTGTGCCTTTTTATAAGTGGAGAGAGGACACATTTAGAATTATTGGAAGATGAAAATTGTATCAGTATATTTAACAAGACAAAAGGATCAATATTGTTTTATTACAAAACATTAGAAGTCATAAAGTAACAATATGGCGTAAAATTAATTTTTACAAGTATTTAGGTCATTTAATCCTAAACTGTTCAGTTTAACACCTGGTAAACATATTTTATCCCTAATCATGGTAATTAATTTTTTATATTTTTATAATTAATTTGGATGAAAAATTAATTTTAACAATTAACATAATATTAATTTTTCTGATTAAAAATATATAATATAATTTTCTAAATTATAATATTATAATTTGAAATTTTTATTTAAATTTAACCCATAGATGTGATGAAAATTACAATTAGCAAAGAAAAAATTTCCATAAGTATAAAATGTTTTAATATTTAAACGAAAAATGAATCTGATTATGATGACCTAAATTGGTTTAGTAATAAAATAATTGAACTAATTTTACATTGAAACTTTTTAATCATGATAGAACATCATAAATTGCTTAAACTAAAAACTATATTTTAATAAAAAATCAATATTTTCCACTATTCACAGAAAAGTTTATATTTTCTGTGATATCACAACAAGTCAACATAATATAATTTTTATATGATGATTAAAAAAATTAAATATTTTTGAAAAATATTTTTTATAGTGGTATAATAAATGAATTTTCTTATTTGTATAAAAAATAAATGAAAACATTTTTTTAGAAATAAATTATTTTTTGATGCATATAAATACTTTAAAAGAAAATAATTAAATATTTGTAATTAAAATTTTACACTATAATTTTTTTTATAATTTAATTAATGTTTTTATTACTATTCATTCCTATAAATTTAATGGGTTTGTTGTAATGGTCATGTTTAAATAATAATATTAATAGCATATTGTGTTTTGTTAAAACATACTATTGTTTGTAAGACAAACAATCATAGAAATTGAATTTATTTTCTATAAATATTACCTAAAAACATTGTGTGTTTTACTATAACCCCCTTGAAATTAATTTATCCCATGAAATTAATCACCATTAATAATACAAACAAGTATATATTTACATCATCAAATCATTAGGATCCTATATAACTTTTTCGAATTAGTAGTATTTCGTCAAAACATTGACCATGGGAGTGGTCATGCTTCATCATAAATTCTCTTTGTGATCTAGAATCATGATGGGTTATTCATTATAATATGAATATTCAAAGTTACTACTTATGAGATTTATAAATATTGTAAATACCCGGAAACTCCGTTGAATTTTTTTTTCTTTTCTTAAATTCATGGGATTTTTATGAGTCCGTAGTTTATGACTGTGAAAGATTCCGAGGCCCAGTGTGCCCGGAATCAATTTTTGAAGTTTTGTTATGCTTAAACAAACGTGCGTAAGATGTTTTCTATAAAAAGTGAAATAACTCTTAAACGGTTACTCAGATCAAAAATCGGAGGGCACCGTTGCGCCCAGGATGGCGGGTTTACCCTAACAGTGACTTAAGTTTAGTTGGCACGGGCCTCCTATGAGAAAACCCAAAATTGGCATAGTCGTAAATAAGATAATTAAATAAATTATTTTATTTTTCAAATTCATATAACTCAAAAATGGAAACTCAGATTAAAAATCCAAGACCACCACTGAACTCGTGAGGGTAGGCTTTTTTTAAGCAGATACTAACTTGGGTCGACGAGGGCCACTAGATAAAATTATTTTATAGCCGCAAATAAAATAATAAAGTGACAATTATTTTATTGTAAAATTCATAACTTATAAACTGTAACATGGACTTGAAATATGAGGTACCGTTGGGTTCGTTGGGGAGTGTTTCACCTAGGTAGAGCCTAACATTGACTGTAGTGGGTTGAGGGTGACTGATAATAATTTTGCAGACTTTTTTCTCGTACGTTCAATAAACGTGCGAGCGACATTTTATAACTTTTGAACCGGTGCTCAGAACTGAATTCTGAGGGCACCGTTGAACCCACAGCGTCAGTAATTTCTTAGTGAGACCTTCACTGTGGTTTTGTTCTGATGAGTTTGGAAGTTAGTGGTTGGGGTTTTTATATTTTAGTTGGATAAAAACAAAGTGTAAACTATATTTTTATTGTGGTGGTTAAAACCTCCAAGTGGAGGTTGGGGGTAGGGGCCACCACACCATAACCTCCCATGAGAGGTTATGGTGGTGGGGCCTACCAGCACATAACCTCCCTGGTTAGGATTTATTAGTGGGGCCCACATGAGTTCTTGACTCTTCTAACCCCCCATTTATGTGGGTTAAACACTCCCCCTTCACCCCAATACTTTAATGTACCAACACTCTCACAATTAATTAATTAAACCATGCAATTAATTAATTGGATCTTTTCTGAATTCTGTTGAAATCATTATGCCACCATTAAAATATGTGATGTATTATTATGGTGGGGAGGTTCGCACAATACATGTTGGGAGAATTTAAGAGAGGAAGAGCCTTTGAGAGAATAGAGGGGACTTCATCCTCTCAATGAAGAACACGAAGAACGCCTGTCGCCAACGAATAACGACGAACACCCTTTTCGATCTTTGACCGAACCTAGGAAGAAGGATCCGACCGCGAAGAACGCCTACAACGCTTCTTCCTCGGTCTCCTACCCCGAAAGCTTCCCGACCTCAACAAAACGATGTCGCCCTTACCACGAATTTGTCAATGAACAATCGTCAAGCAAGGTAGGGTTGTTGCATGTTGATGCTTCTCTTTTCTTCTTTTCACCATCGAATGAAGATTGATACAAAGTGATTTATTTTTTTAATTGGGGAGCTTCGTTCATGTGAACCGAATGCTATCACTCTAAATGTAGAGGGTGCGGGCCAAACCAACCCCTTCCATTGTTATTTTTGTGATGATTCTACGTTGGCATGGCACTGAGGTGACAACGATGAAGACGGCGAATAAAGGCCGCACTACCCGCGACCCCCACGCACCACCGTGCTACCCGCCTACCTGTGCACCGCCACGCCACTACCCGGATCCCTGGAATGCTTCCCAGTGCCCTTGAACGCCCCTCGGTGCCCTTGTGCACTGCCCGACGCCCCCATCAGCTGCCCCCCCCCCCCCCCCCCCCCGCGCCGCTGCCAGGCGCCCCGGCGTGCTGCCCGGCGCCCCGGCGTGCTGCCCGGCGCCCTTGCGCACTTCCCGGCACCCCCGTGCTGCTGCCCGGCACCACGCGCCCTTGCCAGAGCGAGGTCCAGTGCCCCGTGCCCCTACTGGGGTGTTGCCCCACACCCTCGGCCCCAGTCCAGAGCACTGCCCGCCTGCCCGGACCCTACCACCGCCTGCCTAGAGCACGGCCCACCTGGCCGGTGCACTCGCGGCCTGACCGGAGTCCAGTAGGCATGCCCGCACCCAGTACAACCTGACTGCTGGCCACCCGGTCAACGGCCTCCCGAGCCAACCCACGGCACCCCCGCGGTGTCACTAGACGAACCCACCCAGTTTTCTCAGTCCGAGTCTCTGACCCGCCTACGTGGCGACTACCTGGCTGAACCGCCATTGCGGTCCGCTGGTCTGGGCCCAGCAGACCAGGTCAAAACCTAGCAAGATAACACGCCCAATGGGTCGGGTCAGACCCAGAGAGTCTGACCAGGTCGACCCAGACTGGGTCATCCCAAACTAGGTTGGGCCGAGTCAGTCCAACTGGGTCGGACCGGACCCGGGCCCATTACTGACCCATTACCTTCTTAGGCCATTATCATTGGCATCTGACGTGTGTTTGAAGAACTGTCAGCGACGTCAAAATTCTTGTAGCGAAGCCATCCCTTTGAGATTACCCCACCTTCATTCGGGGTGTAGTTGAGACATGGTCAGGATGGTTTGTACACGAAACAAACCGGGCCCCCAGGACTAAAAGGCTAATAACTCACAAACCGGGCATCCGATTGACGCGCCATCTAATACGTTGAGACCCCTATGACATGGAAATCCCTTGATATACTTCCACATGAGACTTAGTGACACTTAGAGTATCGACTAGTAGCTCGTGGAGCAGATCCTCCCAGAGATGAGTAGACGGAGTGCGAAGACCTAGTAGCTGTAGACCTGACAACTGCTAGACCGATTCGACTCGGAGTGATTCGACTAGCCCTGTGGATGGAGAGCCCGGTTTGGCGGAAGAACAACGGCTGACGGAGTGCCTAGTTTGGCAGTAGGCCCACGTTACTCGACAGGAGGAGTACCTCTAACGGCTATTATGTGGAGTGCCCGGTTTGGCGGCAGACCCACAGCGGACGGAGTGCCCGGTTTGGCAGCAGACATGCGTTACTCGGCAAGGGGAGTACCTCAGCAGTCTAATTTTATTAAGTTGAACATCGGAGTCATGACAGGTCCATTTTACTCGATACTGGAGAAGTTCTCTAGTAGCCATGGTTTCGATAATGAAAATCCTAGTTTGAGCTGAGTCAAGGACCTTTGTGTTTTCTTCATGATTGAGATGGGTTACTTGATAACTTAAGTATATGTATGGGATTATACCTCTGTAATGGTTATCCGTTGAAATCATAATTTTTGGTTTATCGTTGTTGGATTTTGTGAGACCATGAGGGTCTCGGGGTCCCTATTGAATGTCTATATACTCACCCATGTGCGGGCTATGCCCGCAACTTGTTGTGTTGGTTTCAGATGATGGACAACCCTGACGAAGGCTGAGAGTTCCAGGAATGGACTGTACTCGGAGGAGGACATTATAATGTATCGGCACATAGTGGAGTTTTACAGACGTAGAGTGCTGAGGAGGCCATATGTACCTACCCTTCAAGTAGGAACCTTGGAGGATGATCCAAGAGTTTCTTTCACCTTTCAGTTGTTTGTCCCCTTTTCAGTTGTATTTTTTACTTTACTATTGGTCTTGTATTCTGACCCCTTTTACTTTCAGTGCACTTATTATATAGCTTTTACTTAGTGTTTGTTTCTTCTTGTACTCTGGTTGTGTGATTTTCCATTTTATAAAGGCAATGCCTTCCCGGTTTTAGGGATTTACACCTTTGGTGCAAGTCACCAGCCCCTGGTCTATGGAAGGTGGGCTTGGGGTAGTTACAACACGGGCCCCGGGGGACCGGTCGTGACACATATGAAGAACTAGGATTATACTACCATAGGATAGAAAAATGGAATATATTGTGAACTTGAGAGAGGATCAAAGGACGCACTAAGAGATCGGTCAATATCCCTACTTGATCAAAAATATTGAATGAGAAAAATATATATGGATCTGTTTTCCTTTAGTATTGAATCTGACAGCCATATTATATAAGGAAATTCACTGTAACAACTTATCACTGACATAAAATTTGAGATCATGAAAAAATTTATCAGCATAAATTTTATGTCCACTATCTTCTATACTTAAGTTTTTTTTGGTTGGATCCAACCTTCACAACCATTTATTTATCTAGCTTAGGGCCAAAAACATTTATTTCCCCAACTTCATCCCCACATGTTGATGTTCTGTACTTATTTCCATATAGTGAATCACAAATGTCCATCATAATACTTTATTTATGATAATATTGTAATAAAACTATACTAAAGGGTGTTGCTGATCCCAACCTCCCTAGAAATCCATAGAATAAGATAACATAATGTCGTTTATGGTTGGAATTTCTATCTCAGACTATGTATACATCATATGATGATATATAGTTATGAAACTCAATTTTAAACAATGAGATTTTAGAAGACTTCACCAAAATAATAATATAATCCTTAGATAATGATTAGATACAATCGAATGTTTTCCTCCATGAAACCTTAATAGTTCTATAATTAATATTTTGAATGGATATTTCTGAGATAAATTTTGTCTAATATATGTGATTTTCTATAGCTTGGTATGGTGATCAACTAAGTCCCATATAATATCATTCCATTTAGATGTTTTGGGAAGTATGATGGAAAAGCACATGGTGATGGTTTACCATCTTAATTCGGGTATGGGTAATGTTTGTAACATCCCCCTGAGACTATTTTATCTATTCCTAAACATTACGAAATATGAGGCACTAAGAAACAAACAATATAATGTTTCTAATCATGAAATCCCAGCATAAATACTCTTTCAGATACCTATACATTTTTTACTACTAGGGTGAATAGATAATGAAGAATAGTGAGATTCATGTTTTGGATCCTTCTTCAAATATATTATTAAAATAACATATACATGGTTTTTTAAACTTATCATTCCATCTTAATCAAGGTTAAACCTAGGAAAATTTATTACCATCATCTGTAGCTCTATATCACCCTTCTCTAATAATTAAATAGAAAAATTTATATGTGGCTGAACACTCATATTTTAAAGATAATGTTTCTCCACTTTAAATTTTTCATATCAATCCTCTGAAATCAATAAATATGGTTTATATGATCACAATTATAGTTAAGGTAAAATGATGCTTTATGATCAAATAATTAGCTACAATTTTTTCATTCATCGGGTGGTATTTCTTTAATAAGTCCTTTTATTTAATTGTCTTAAACCGTATTCTATGGTTAATTTTTTTCTCATTATGCGTGAATATATAATTTAATCATTTATGATTAGTATATATATTACACTATTTTCTATAAATTTTGGGAAAAACCCACTGATGGTAAAATTGAAATTGTTTAGTTTGATTATGTATGCTATAAAATAAGGTTTTCATGCTTAGGTGTAGCGTTCTAGAGTGATTTTTAGCACAGTATGTTGATAAATATCCATGAAAATGGAATGGATAACATGAAAGAGGTATAGAAAATTGTGTAAATTTGGTGATGTAATTTCCAAATGTTTTCAAAATTTTTGGGGTCCAACATTTCGATGATGTTGATCATAAAGAAAGATGTATTTCATTGAAGGACTTATAAAAATATCATAAAGTAATGGTTTTTGAGAAGACTGGTTTGGGAGAATAAGGTTTTACAAAGGTGTTTTTCATCATCAGTTATGCATTTTGAATGTAAAAATGTATTATTTTAATCTCCATGACTACGAGAAGATTCATGAAATGGAAACTCTCACGTGGAATCTTGAATATAGAGAGTATCATGAATGAGTTAGGAGATAATTGAGAAATAGAAATGATGTGGATTGATTATTTTGGAATTTTAGGTAATTGTTATATATATTTCTTTTCACCCTTCAGAAAAAAGTGACCAAGACCTAATGAATATCTTATGTAATTTGATTGGTAAAGGTTCTTGGAGAAGGATGTTATTGTGAAAACATTCATGAATAATGTATTTTTTACAAGTTTATATAAAATATTGAAGAAATTGGTGAGACTAGTGTAGGATAAGTGAGCTTCATGAATGTTTTTAGGATTCAAGAAAGTAGGTTTCTTTTTTATAGTTTGTTGGGCTTCATGAAAGAGGAGATATTTACAAAACATGTGGGGTTCACCAAAATAGTTTATAGTTGTGATGAATTCAATAGTTTCATGAAGGTTGTGTGACATTAGTGAAGGTATTTAGAATCATGATTTTTTTAAAAATATGGTTCACTGTAGATATATAGTATAGTGATATTCATCAATTTGATTAATGTGTACCGTCAATAGATAATATATATAAAAGTAAATATGAATTCATAATGTATAATGAAGGGTGCTAAAAGTAAAAAAAGTGTGGGTGAATCTATTCTATTGAAGCGAGAAAATGGAGAGGAAGAAGGTGATCCTTTACAATGGTAATGAGAAAGAGAAAGAGGATTAGTGTGCAACCTTTGGGATTGTAGTGAGCTGGAACTAAACCTTGTCAAGGTAGTGAGACTAGGCATAGATGTTATCTATCCTGAACAACATTTTGGTAGTGATCAGAGTATATTTTGTACATCACCACACTAAAATTGAATGTTCCGTATATATATCTCTAAATGAGGTTGTTTAAAGTAAAATATATGTGTCCTTGGGCTTGATATCATGTTTCACTTTCATTTCATCATCAGAAGATAAGTTTAGAAAAAATAAGATCAATATAAACCCTTAAGAGAAAATAATGTGAACCTCGTAATAATAAGGTCTAGATATTGTAGGTAAGAAGTATTTTGAATATAATAATCATATCATAATTCATTCTACATATCAAGGTATCTACGAACCTTTTGGACCTAACAATATATAAAATTCCTTGGTATTTTTAATACAAAATTACAACTGCTAACTCCAAATCACAAGTTGGGTAATTTATATAATGAACCTTCAATTGTTTTGATACATAATCTATTAATATATCATTCAAAACATGAACACATCACAATACCATCATTGATGTATGGATATATATTTAATAACCTTCCACTCTATAGGGTAATATAGGAACATATTTTCTAACTACTATTTTCTATAATTATATTAAATTTTTATCACATTCATTATCCAAAAGAACATTTCCCCCTTTATAGTTATCTTTTTCATTTTGTTTTATTGTATTGTTTATAATATTACATCATTGATCCTATTCCCCAACTGAATTATATATATCCGAAATGAATTTTTCATTCTCCAATCTATAGTGAATGGAAAATATCTTTTCATTGGTATTGATACATTTCTCATCAACTAGTGGTTTAAAAGAACCGCTAAAATTTTGTGGATGTACCATCATGAATAAATCAATTGTTTGTTGTTCCCCCATTAATAGTTTACATGTTTAATATAATTCATATATTTCGAAAGATATGTGACCCTAAAAATGAGAATTTTTATTTTATTTCCAGAAACATTTGTTTTTTCTATAAAAAATTAATTTAATTATCTATTTCATTTATTATTAAATATATTATTTTTGAGTTCCTATGATTGAATAAAATGAGAAATCATAATGTTATAATAAATAAATATATTAAGGAACCACATAATCATAAAAATTCACTTATAATATATGTAAATAATGAAACTTTCTATTCAATATTTGATACATTATGCTAATCCTAGATCATTAAATTTCATTATTTATATCCTACATGATGTATTGTAATTTTTCATAATTTTAAAATCATATCCCCCTAGAGAGTCAAAAAATGTGTGAATCATGGTCTATTATCAGGATCCAGGTTAGGCTTGTGGCCATCTCAATGTGACCTTTTAAATTTCATCATCATTAGGTAAAATTATGCTCAAGCCACATCCACTTGTAGTGTCATAAAATGAATTTAATTTCTTACAAACCAGATGCTCAATCCATCACCAAAATTCAATGACATATTCATATAATAATAATCAACCATATAAATATCCTAATAATTATCATTAAAATATCCTTAAAAATCCTTTATAAAATGTTTAAAATATCCTAATATATGTACTTGAAAATATCATTAAACAAATTCCACAGTATCTAACTATGGTTTTCTAATCTGAATTTCCAACAGTTAACTAAACATTTCCTATTACACCAACTATAAAAAATGAATTTTTTTAGACACAAATATTATATCTTAATAGTTTTATATCAATATTTTTTTTCACAGAAACATGGATGAGGACCATAAATGTTTCATTTCTATGGATAATGAACACACAATCTCAGTATTTCATGAACGATATTCAGTATATATGATAATAATCTTCCCATATAGTGATATTCCTAGAAATACCATACATAAACCGTTATATATATCCTAGTAATGATTCATATGAAAGGGTGATATTAATTTATTATTAGGGTTAAAAAAAATTGATTTGAAAATAATATAAGAATAAGGCTATGAGAACATGAGAATAAAAATTAAAATCTATTCCTGAAAAAATCAATGATCATAAAATTATTTCATGGTAAAAATCATAATCGTTAAGAAGACATGAATAAAAATGGAAATCCATGAACAAAATCAATGTGATCATATCCTAAAAATAATAATTTTTTAAAAAATAAGCTCATAACATTTGGAACATGTATAAATAGAAATAGGTTCACACAACATATTAAGGACGTGAAATCAGGCCATTGAATAAACCTATAAACATGAAAAATAGTTTAATGATTAATCAAATTTAAATTAAAAATGTGTCCATGTTTGATCTTATATATATGGAAAAAAGGTCTATTCATGGAATTGTGGACATGAAATTAAGTTCTTGAATATCATAATTAACAATTGAGTAACACGTATTTATCTAATGCATTGGAGGGAGATATAGGTCTCACCCACCATATAATCATCACATTTGTGTGTTACAAGATCATAAAACCTTGATCATATTATAACCCATCAAATGAAATGGGTTCCTTAAACATTTCATCATAGCATCACCCATGGGAGAAGTAACATGTTAAATAAACATTTCATCATTTAATCATATGAAAACATGTGGAGAAGGAGTGGGTTTCAGAAACATAATATCGAAAATAAAAATAAACCATCTAGATATTGAAAAATAGATGAATAATTATAAAATTTACCCCCAGTATTGATTAGGTAACATAAAAGGATTCTATATTGGATGGATTTTTTTTAATGTCACAAGAATTATTTTAGTGGGAAAATATTCTTTTCCTTTTTGTATATTTTATTAACATATAATAACATCTCAAATATTATTTAAAATATTTTACTCTCAAATAAACATGAAAACATTGAAATTTGGCATTCAATAATTGTGTTATCATGGAGTTATGAACTATCATTCATGACACATACATTAAAATGATGGCCCATTTCATGATTTATGTTAATGTGAAATGATCATCATTAGGAAAATGATAGTAAGATTCAATTCAAACGGTTATTGTAAAAATATAAAAATGTCTAAAAATTTTATCATGAAAATAATTTTATAATATTTAAATCATTGCTTAAAAGTTATTTATGTTAAACATGGGTATTGAAGAAAAAGTGTTTTTGATGGAATGGAGAATTAAATTTGGTATCCCTTAAAAACAGTATATTGACTGTATGAGTAAATAATTTTAGTAAAAAAAATGTAGAAAAAAATTATAGTAACAAAAATAGGATGTTAAAATTCATGAGTTTCATGAGGGAATAACCATAATAGTTCATCATTGTAACTTAATTATAGATAACCTTGATAAACAACGAGCTTTTAAAATAAAACCCATACCACATTGGTATCCTTTGAATAATATGATTCATGAAGGGATGATAATTTTATGGATTTTTATATAAAATAATTTCATGGCTATAATCATAAAAGACCATCATGGTAATTATATACACCACACCACAATGTTAATATGGTTATAAGGCCTATGTCCCACACAAATAAAAGTATGATTAAAATCCCTTACCCCATTACACAAATTTATTCAAACACATTTTAACATCATGTATAATAAATATAGGGTTATTGTAAATTTATTAATGTACCATCATTATATATATCACATCATACATGATTTATATAATACTATTTATTTATTGGTTATTTACAATTCCTTTTTAAAATCATGTATCATATATTAACTATTTCAATTTTTATGTATTTTTGGTTTTTTATTTTTGGTAATTTTTCATTGATCACAGTTCCATAATATAGGTAATGTTTACCATGATATATATATTATTAATATTCATTATATATTTACATTATTTAATCTAGAAATTATTTGAGATATAAAATAAATTACACCATTTATGGAGATGGAATGTCATATGTACAAACGAATATTTCTTCCGTTTTATAGATAATTTGAATAAAATAATGATATATAATATATCACATTTAAATAAGTAGTTTTATTTAATTTATATTATATATATTTATTAGATATATCATAATTACCACCCATTTCAAAATAAAATAAAAAATAATACATGTCGCTTAGTGGAGACAATTGTCTACACATACACAAAAATGAAATTATATTTTTCATCAGATTTAATGCTAATGTGGTAGATGTGATATTTTAAATATAAAATTAAAATTATGTCATAATCATCATAATTTTTTAAGCTTAATCCATGTCTCTAAACAGGATAGGTAGTACTGGAAAAAAAATTTGATCGGTTAGCGAGGAGGAAGATCATCACACACATGATCGATAACTTAATTTCCCATTTAATAAGGGAGGATATGAATATATGTTTTAAACTTAACACAACATAATAATATAATATGTGATATAATGATGACATTATATCACCATGTTAGAAAAATATTTTCATGATGTGGAAGAAGAAATAAAACAAAATTGATCGGTTAAGAATTTTTTTCTCTTATTTGGACAACATCCTGAGATTTACAACAAAAGAATTCCTTAGAGGGTATGATAATAAAAAAATGGCTCTATAATGTCTATATGGAGGTAATAAACATATTATTTATAATATTTCATTAATTAAATATCCTTGGAAGTATAAATATGAGATGTGATAGGATTCCCTTTTATATGTGGTAGATATGACACACATGAAAATTTTGCGAGGAAGAAGATATACTAACATTATAAATATTCTACATTGGTAGAAAATGTGTAATTATAGTATATAAGATTATAATAATTATAAAAATATCTATATAATGGAATTTTTTAAATTTTTTATTTCAATTTACCCCTTATACTTTTACTTTAACCCCCAATAATGCTAATAAAACCATAACTATGATAATAAATTTTTAAATTTGTGTATTATATTGAACAAAAATTAAAGTGAACAGATTCTATAATATTAATTATTCGAATTAAAAATATTTATTCCATTTTTATAAATTTCATGTTCAAAATTTCAAATTTTACTTTAAAATTAAACTTGCAGATGTTATAAAAAAATTATTTTCTAAAGAAAAAATTCTAATAATTATTTAATGTTATAATATGAAAATAAATCATTAATTTTATTAAAATAAAATAATTTTAATGAATAATAAAATATATAAACTTTTTCTATTAATTTTTTAAAATTATATTGACCATTGAAAAGTTAGTAAACAGAAATATATTTTTATATGAAAATTACAATTTTTCACTATTCATTGAAAAGTATATCATTTAATAAAATTATATAAAATTCAACCTAATATTTTTTTGATATTTTGTTTTTAAAACTTAATTTAATTTTTTAAAATAATTTTCATAAAATTTTTCAGTAATTTTTTTTATTTTTTTCAGAAAAATAGATAAAAATATTTTTTTGAGATAAAAGTATTTTTCGACGCATATAAAGATATTAATAAATATTTGAGACCTATTACTAAATTTGTTTTATTTATCTAAAAAAATATTTTTTAAAAACAGACTTTTTCTTATTCATACCACCATATTTAATGTCTAGATTTTAATAGTTATTGTTAAATAATATTACTAATAGTGTATCATAGTTTTTCAAAACATGTTTAGGAGTATAATCAAAGTTGTCAAAAAAATTAAATATTTTTGAAAAATAATAAAAAAATATTGATTCTTATATTGTTTATACAATACGAGCTACTAATCATACCAAAATTAGCATCTTATAAAAAATCAATTTGTGTATGTTGCAGATTAGGTGGTCTATTAGAGATTAACTAAGTTAGTATTCTCCCTATCGTATAAAAATTTTGACATCTAAGACCCCGATTGAGATATATTGTGGGAGTTTAAGGGAACACCTAAATAATGTGTGTGTGTATATATATATATATCTAGACATAGGATATATGATGTTCTCTTCCAAAAGTATGATTGCAATGTGTAGTATTCAACAATCATATAATTCTACAGTTTGAGAATCAAGAATAGATGTGTTGGCTATATGGGATTGGCATGTTTCTTATACAATGGTATATTGATGTCTTAGACAAAGGGAAAATATTAAAATGAATTTTTTTTCATATGATTTCTTCTGGTGGAATCATGTACATAGATACATGTAATTAATGGATATTAGGAAATATACCATTATATTATGAGTGGAATTGAAACTTTTATAGAAGCCACAATTTTCTGACATATTTGGGTCTATAGATTCATATAATTTAAACAAAACAATAATCATGGATTATTTATTATACATGGAACATATGGAAAAATGGAAATATTATATATGTCCCCAAAAGATAGTCTAGCATGGATTTCCATTCCATAGTTATAGGAATAAATCTATTGTATTGTTCAACTCCTAACTTCTTTTAGTAATATTTACATTGATCACTAACTCATAGGAAAAAAATTCTAAAAAATTCACGATATTAATTTCTTGATGAACATATAAATTATGAGTCATGGTTCAATGTTCCAGTATTTGTGAATTTGGAATAGTTATGAACCGCTACACTTGAATCACTAGACCTCAAGACTTATATTTTTCAATCATAGTTATCCTAATCATTCATCACATAGAATCTTATGGATCTATGAATGAATCCCATGTAAATACATTATATGATTATTTGTGATATTTTGGAGCTCTACCTCCACTGTTCTCCATCACCAGAATACACCCCTTGAGTTTTTGACTCCAAAATTATAGGGATCTCACACTGTTTAGAATGAATATATTATTATAATATCTCAAATATTTTATTGATCCTCCATTCAGGTGACACTATTTCTCATGATGGATTACTATATCCTCACCCAATAGAAATTTATTTGAATTAAATTTAGTTTACAAAACTGAGACATCCATGGTGCAATATCATATCATCTATTTCGATTCTCGGAACTGTTGATTGAAATTTTGAATCTCTAAAATTTTCTATACAAAAGAAATTTTACACCAAATCATATATCCATGTCATAAGAATATGCAATCATATATAATATATAATAAATAATTAATTTTACATTGGTCATATTGTATCTTTTTTTCATCAAAACCTCATGTGAATCCATGTATTCATATCTTAATAATGTAGATTCACTTGTTTAATAAAAAAAATCATCATTAATTAGGAAGGTGAATCCCCAAATTTGATTCGTCATCAATAATTTCAAACATACCATATACAACATATCTCAATTTATATTTCTCAAAAAATGGTAGTGCTCTGCCCCTCTCTATTAATTCTTCCTCTAGTGATCTTCCACTGGAAACTAGAGTTTATGAAACCCCTTATCCTTTATATATTTGTGTTGTTCATTGTGCTCCTTCCTCATTACCAACAATTAATCCAATGAAAATAATTCTTTTTCCTATTTTATAGGTACTCCTATAATGGATCATGAATTTTATATATGTTTTCAACCATTTAGGTCTAATATGTTCAATATCATTCTCCATATGCAACACAAAACAATAACACAATCATGGTGTGAATATATATGTTTATATATTTTGAATATTAAAATGGATACTAAAATTGTCAATTCATTTAGTGGGTTTCAATAAGAGTACATGAATTTCATAATCTATAATCCTATATATATATACATTTTATTTTATACAAATTTAAATAATTCGTCAATGTGATTAAGAATCAATTTTTTATTAACTGTACTATTTGTAAAATATAACTAAGAATATTATTGATAAATTATTATATTAATAAAATATTATATTTATTTACTTATTCTATCATAATTAGTTTTTTATAAATAATAATAATAATATTAACAATTTTTTTTAAAAATTTATTTTCATATAATAAAATTTTTTCACAATGGTTTATAGAAGTAGTTAAAACTAAAACTTATATATTTTTGAATGATAAATTTCAAAAATAAAATTAATTTTTGGATTAATCGTTATAATATTATCATAGTATAAATTATCATGGGTTACATAGAAATATTGATTTAAAGGGGAATAATGCAAAAAAAAAGTTTATAAAAATATATATAATTTTTTTAAAATTTTAGTATATAATTATGATTTTGTATTTATTAAAAAATATTATTAAAAAATATTTATTTAACAAATGAAATTATAAATTTAAAAACATTTTATATAGTATACATACCATTAATTAGTTTTCCCAAACAACTGGGATATTTTCATAATTTTTTAAATACATTATAAAATTAGCCTTTTAAAATTACTATGTTCCAATAGTATAAATTTTATAAAATAAAATTTATTTAAACTTGTAAAATATTTGAAACATAATGGGTAATTTTTTCCATTTTATTTGGTGCATAAAAGGAATGATACATTACGTTGAAACATGTTACCATATTAGAAACTAAAATTGTAAAAGTTAAAATTTAAATGTAAATTTGATGAATGAATATTTAAAACATGTTTCCGAATTAGTGTTTAAGGAATTGATTGTCCTTATACATTATAATATCAATTATTTTTCAATTTTGGAGCCACATTCTTTCATAGTGAATTCCTATTAATTAAAAGATGTTGGTATTTAAAAAAAATCCCTTTGCACCAAAATGTATTCACATATACATACTTCACCTCACACAAAAAACACATATTTTATGAAAAAAATATTCTTAAAGCTCATATAATAATATCTAAACACCATAAAATGGTTGTTATCATCTCATTTGACCATCCCTAAATGTCTTAATCACCATTGCAAAATAGATAATCTAAAGAATTTTTGTATATGTTCCTAAAGTGTCTTTCTCATTTCAATTTCTTTTTTTGAAATTCATGTATATAAAAGATTAACTAAAATATATTAAATTAATAAAATATTTATTATTATAATAGTTATATGTTGTTATAATTATGGTTACAACATTAAATAGCATTTCCCAATTCAATTAATAAATATAAAATTGTGAAATATGCATATGTGCGAACTACAACCTCTCTGAAGTAACTCATTAAGGTTCCTAAAAAATAACATGGATTGATAGAAAAGAAAATTAAACATATAAATATTATATATTTAACATATTTATGATTTTAAAATGATAAATCATATTACTTCTCTATACTATTCAATGTAAAATGATATCATCATTTATGTGTACGTGTGGACTATAACCTCCATGGAACAGGGTTATCCATTTTTACTTACTGTCATTCATAAATGGAAATAAGAATTGTTTTACAGGATAAATATTATTTTTATGGAATTAATGACGATTTTTAAATTCAAAATTGGTGAGATATTAATGATATAAATGATAAAAACATTAAAAATTAACCATCTTAATTAAGTAAACTAAGAAAGAAATAAAATTATTCCTACTATAAAATTACTTCTTATCCATAAAATATTCTCACAATATATATTAATTATTATAAATAACTATAATTAAACTAATAGGATAATTAATGTATATATTTTAATATTTAAATGATGGAATTTTTAATATGAGTGAATAATGAAACATCCCATAGAAAATTATATCAAAGTGATCAAGATTAGATACATAAGTTATTAAAAAAAATTATATATATATTTATAGAATTATCATATGGGAGAATTTAAAATTATATTAGTTCAATAAAACGTTATTAGGTATGTATTTCATAAAATTAATTTAATTATTCCTGATTACTAGCGTATGTGTAGAATGAATCCGGACCAAGATAAGGGTTTTCATCTCCAATTCCTTTCTTCGATACTTTTTTTTATTATGAACAAAATATATTTTATGTGTTTCAAATAATACCTAATTGATATATTGTTTAATTAAGTACCATTTATTCATGGTAATTTAATTTCTATTAAGTTATATCTCTTTTTCATGTTGTTTTCATTGATAATTGTCCTCACGTTATAAGTGTTTTTGTTAACTAAGTTTTCATAAACTAGTTCAAATAGATTATCTTAAAAAAATCACAAAATTTGGGTAAATTATATAATTTGATTTTATTATGTGGTATTTTCTATTCCAATTATGTGGATTTATATTTTTATGACATACACCCATTTTCAATGGTTTCATAATGCATGTTCTTTTTTATCCATAAGGTACATTGGTTAAAAAAAATTCATTCATTGAGCTCTATAGTGTCCATTAAATATGTCCAAAAAATTCAATTTATTAATTAATTTCTCATTTTATATGATGTTTTAATTTTTTTCCTGGTGATAATGTATATTTTTTGTCAACAATTCCTATATTCTTGCTCTGTATACCAAAATTATAATATTATCAAGAACAAACTCACATCTCTTACTTTTCCAATTTATTCAATTACTTACATTCCATCATATAAATTTCATCCCCTAACTTTGGGATACATAATATGGATTATGTTATATGATATTAATAATTATAATAAACCCTTTTGAAAAGGAAGATTTGACAATATTTTTATGATTTGGGTTTCCAGACAATGGTATTTTAAAATATTTTCCATCCTTTCCATATAAAATATTATATCGTCCACCCCAGATTCCCTTCAACATTATTTATTTATTGTAAAGTAATAATTTAGGTAAGTTCATGAAATAATATAAATTGATTCAATTTTTTCCACATCAGGTTTTATGGAAATAAATTTTAAATGTTAACTATAGATTTTCATTATAGGCATAAAATAAAAATGATATCTTTTAACTTTTTATATGGGTAAACATATTTCCTCCCCTTTTTATGCTCTATTTTAATATTTATCTCTATGTTTCATGGTTTTTTAAAATTATGAGTTTTTCTTTGAATTATCAAATAAATATTTTAAAATGATTTTAGAATATTATTGATATTTCTAACTTCCATTGTGATTTTCCAAAACTCCTTTGAATTATTTTGTTACTTTGTTATTGCACACTAACATATTTTATACTCGATGGAGGATTTTTATAAAATATAACCATCCAACTTATTTTTATGTTTTTATTATGTAATATCCTGATATTTTTTTAAAAAATTAAATTAAACTAACTATCTATTGTATAATATTTATTATTGTATAAAATTGTTTTTTTATTCTAGTGTCATTCCTCTTTGAATACACTTTTTTGTTTATTGAAGAGCCTACACCAAGATTCCATAAATTGGTTAATTAGGATTATATATTTTCATAAACGTATACCCTTTGTCAATATGACGTAAATACCATGTTAAATATTGTCTTAGTTGAATTATATATTTGTAGATTTTTACTTGATTTCAAAATATTTCCATTTATATTCCATGGGTCTATTATGATCCAACCATTGTAGGAATTATGAATTCTGTCCTTATGTGAATCCATTATAAAAGAAAATAGGACTTATTTTATTTTAATTTGTTATTTAGTGTGTTTTGAATGAAACCCATTTAATCTCCATGAGTTCTATAAACTATAAAAATAGTGAATGCTTTTCTTTATACTATTTTTTGAAACCATTTCTATTAATGAGTTTTAATGATGTGATTTTTTATTTCTTTCTTATGGAAAACATGTGTATAGTTAATCCTTAAGTGATGGTTGGGCCATATAAATCCCTCTAATTCATTATTTAAGGCATTAAATATCATGATAAATGGTTAAAGGAGTAGTGATTCTTCATCCAAATTGGTACACAAGTTGTGATGATTGATCTTCTATAATAAATAGGTGAGTGAAGACTGATCTTCCATGGGAAAAATTTTAGTGAAACCTAAACCGATATGGGAAAATGTTTATGATACATGACTACAAATCTATAGATTTATATTCCAATTTATATTCTACAATTCTCATGTATCCCTTATTTTGATGATATGAATTATTTTATTTATGTATTCATATGATTTTTCCTTATTTATTATAAATATTTTTTTGGGAATTTTTTTAATATATTTACTATACACAAATTATTATCTTATTATCACATGTGATCATATATTATTATAAATTATTTTTAAAATTATTGAGTATTTTAGCAGCCACCAATCATATGATTCCATTTAACAATGTCATTACATTAGGAAGTGTATGGAATTCATAAAATAATTTATTATGTTAAAAATTTATTGGAGATATTGATGGATCATTATGAATCAATTAGATTCAAATATAATGGGAATATTTTCCAACAAATACAAATAAAATGGGACTTTTCATTTAATGTTTTTAAAAACTCTATAGTACACTAAAACAAATAGTTCATCAGAATATTTTGTAACTAAATATTTTCATAATTTCATATAATTTAATGGTCATGTTTTTTGGGAAATTATAGATATGCCATTAGAATTTCTTCCTTCCATACCCTCTTCATCAATTATATGTTATTAATTGTTCTAATTGTAACTCTATTTTAACTTTCTCTAAAATTTATATCATTCAAAATCTATATCAATATTTTTTGGCAGTTGAGGGGAATCCCTATTTTCATATATTGATAGATGATTTTTTATTCAGTAAATTATCCCAATGTGATTTCTAATTTTAGGTTCATAGTATATCATTTATATATGAATTTTTTAGTTTTTTTGTTAAACAATGGTAACAATCCTCTCAATATATGTTCACATCTCAATATTGTATCTATTTTTTTATATCATTTATTACCGTATGTATACATCATTTCAATTATGACTTTTTTTAAATTCTCTTATAGAATATAGTGATTTAATATATTCTCATAGTAGATGGTGGTCTATTGTTATAAATATCCAATTATGGTAGATTTATGGATTATAATTATGTGAATTCCACCTCCTTTTTTATAATAATACGATTCTAATATGTCATTGAGTTTTTATTGGGTCCTTAATTTATATTGATTCTAGAACTTATAAGAAACAAAATGATGGTAGCTCTCATGTGTGTGGAGATGGATTTTTTTGAGAAGATTCCATCGTGAATTCGGATCTATGTATTTGAATCCATTTACTATAATAAAAATGTTAGTATATACCTCCGTAGTGGGGTTTTATATGTAAGGAATATATCTGGGGAATTTTTACTCCTCCATCTAGTAGTATATCTTTAGTTTAAAATAATTTTGAACATTAAAAGTTCCTAGTACTACACTATTTTCATTCGGTTTGCATCATTAGAAGTCATATTAAATCATCACAGCAAATTTCATGTTTATTTCATTGACAACATTCCCTACTTCCCATATTCAAGGGTATTATCTTGTTTTTAATCCTTCTTCCAAGACTATATTTGGGGATATTCTTACCACCTTATATAATGGATAAAATCCATTCTTATCTCAAGGATTCCCATTATATTCTACCTTCATCTAGAAATGTTATTAAAGGTTTTGAATATTGTTTTGTAAGGGTATCTGGGCAGTATAGACTTCATATCCATTGGATTCATTATTGAAAACATGTTGATTTATGTTTTTTTATGACTAATTTTACCCATTCTCTTAATTTTTTTTTCTCACTCTAGGAATACAGGTGCTTCTAGTCAAAGAATTATTCCAAGGATGAGTTGTTCCCACCTTATATTAATCATATATTTAAGTATATCAATTGATGATAAATAATCATCGGGTGATAAATATAAATTTTTTTTTACCATTATCAGATCTCGATGCATATATATCTAAGGCAACAGTTCAAGGGTGTATACAAAGGAAGAATTTTTATCTTATATTCTTCTTTTGTTGTGGGAAAACTATATCAAAATATCATGACCTCTCTAATATTGTTTTCTATTAAATATAGTGGCTAGAGGTAACTTTTGATAAGTCACTTATCATATATTTATAATGAGGCCTCCAATAATCTATAATTTTAGAGGAATCAGTTATATAGGCTAAAATATTTTTTTCATGTGAATTAATGTATACTAACATCACATTGGTTTTAAATTTGGATCCCACACATGAGGTATATGATATTGATGGGTTTCCTTTTACATTCCATGTAAATATTTCAATACATGATCACCCAACTATAAATAATATATATATTTTTGGACTCCTCATGTTTTAATCAGGTTTCAATGATCACAAATATCATTAATGTTCACAAATCTCAATAATGATCACAAATCTTATTCAAACTAGTTAACTCCTATAAATTATATCCAATAATGTGTATTTATGTTTCATGTTCTCTCATGCTTTATAATGGTTAAGCTCAATCAATTTCATGCATATCACTATTTAATTATGAATATATTTGTTTTCCATTTTACAAGACACCGTAAGCCAGACACTGTAAGCCAGACACTGTAAGACAGACAACGTGAAGCCAGACACCGTGAATGAAGACACCGTGAAGCAAGACACCATGAACAAGATACAATGAATCAAGACACTATGAACAAGACATTGTTACACTCATACACCGTGACACTCAGACACCATGACACACAGACACCATGGCACTGAGACACCGTGTGAAGGAGAAACTGTTTTTATAACATACTATGACACTATTTCATAAAATGTTTTTTTCTCCTTTCAATTTAATTTTTAACAGTCATATTTGATGCCTTTAATGAACTAAAATAATTAATGATTCTTTGTAGACATGGTATGAGGTACAAGGTACAAATAACAGGGAACCTGTTAGCTAAAACTCAATCATTCGATGATAAATAGTGAAGTGTGCCCAAGAGAAATACAATGTGATACAGAATGAAAAACAAGCCTATGAGCATGAACATGAAGAACATATTGCAAGATTTTCAAAGAAATCATTGTCTTAGGCATGCAGCCCGACTCTGCTGAAGAATATATGAAGTACACTAGAATCCAGAGAACATCTTCGCATTATCAAAACTCGTGATGAACACAAGCTGAATCGTGACACTCTGTTTTTCAAGACAAAAACTAGAGAAGGACTTAAAAGCATTTCAGTTTAATCAAAGGAGTTTAGAGCTGCACTTTAAATCACTAGAGCATTCTAAACTCAAATCTACTCTCTCTTAGTGATTCTTTTAATTACTTTTTGAGTATTGTGTGTACTCTGTATATTCCATACACACATTGACTCCTGTTCTAAATTAGAGGATTTCTAAATCATTACACCAAACTCTTTATACTTTTGTTTACCAATGAAATCTATGGAAGAGTTCCCTGTGTGGCATGGTTATTTTTTTACCCACGAAAACTATGGAAGAGGTCTCTTTGTCACTTGGATAGTCTGTGTACTGTTGTAAACCCTGATCCAGGGTGTGGATAAAAGATTATTTATATAAACTGCTTTGTGACAGGTGATCACCAAGTGGAGTGGATTAGGTCACATCTTAATACTGAACCACTAGTTTCATATTCTTTGTGCTGTTTAAATTTAGTCTTCTCTATTTTACTGCACTATTGAATATTCTAGAAAACACTAATTTCATATTCATAGTTAGTCTTGAAAATAAGTTATAACTAATTTGTCTTAGTAGGATAAATTCAAAAGTAATATTAATAATACAATTTAATATTACTAAGAATTAATCAATCTTCTAAGAAGTTGTTTAAAAACTCAAACTCTTATAATAGTATAACCTTGATTCACTGGGATGTATCTATTTTGGGGGAAACCATTTCTTTTGAAAATAAAATTATTTTAATAGAAATTTTTATAGTTACTCAATTCACCCATCCCCTCTTGAGTAAACTAATTCTACCAACATTTGGTATCAGAGGTTTCTTTATTTGGACTCTGTGTAATCTTACTCAACAGTGATTGTAGTTGTACAATAAAGATCTATAAATTTCTATTAATTCTAAATTTATAACTCTATTAAAGTAATGTTTTAGTATGGATAATAGATTGGATGGTGATGCAACCAACATACCACCATTATTTAATAGAACCAATTATTCTCAATTTAAAATTAAAATGAAAATGCATCTAGAGAGTATGAGAATTGAAAATTGGTCATCCATTATAGGTGAATAAAAACTTCATGTGACTGATATAATTACATGGGATGAACCAACCAAACATGCTTACAATAACAATTGCAAATCCATGAATGCTTTTTACTGTTCCTTATGAGATAATGAATTTAATAGGATTTCTTCTTGTAAAACTGCACATGAAATTTGGGATACCTTTTCTGTCTCACATGAAGGCACATCTAGTGTAACAGAAATGAGACTTAATACTTATACTATAAAATATGATAATTATAAAATTAAACCAGATGAGCCTATTTTTGACATGTATCTCAGGTTCAATGAGATTTTCAACACAATGATTTATCTAGGAAGAGAAGTCACTACTAAAGAATAGATCATAAGAATCCTTATATGTCTACATGACAGATGGAGGGGAACCTATATCTCAATTAGAGAATCATGTGACATCAGCAAGCTACCTGTAAATGAACTCATTGGGAAACTGATGATGTATTAGGAAGATCTGAAAGTCAAAAAATATAATGAGGATCAACCAAAGAGGAAATCTGTAGCATTCCAGACCACCTTCTTGAAGCACAAAGACAAAGGGAAACTAGAAGATTCTATAGAAAGTTCCACCACTGAACAATCATCACCTGATAGTGATGACAAGATGGCTCAACTGGCTAGAATAATCAAACGATTTTACAAAAAGAAGAACTTTTTTAGAAAGCCTAACTTCACGGGCATGTATGATCTAAAAGGAAACTGAAAAAAGGACTGGAAAAGAAGTAACAAAACTGATTAAACTATATGGTATGAATGTAAGCACAAAGGTCATATAAAGGTTGACTGTCCAAAGCTCTATTATAAGAATAAATATGAGGACAAGGAAAAGAAGTACAAAAAGTAAATGAAAGCAACCTGGAGTGCCTCTGAGGATAGTTCAAGCGACTCAAAGACATGACATGATGAACAGGCTAACAAATCCAATTTGTGTTTTATTGAAAAAACTTCTAAGGTAACACTGAACTCTTATGTACATAATTCATACTATTATAAAGAGGAAAGTGACTATGAAAATATGACTAATGAATAAATGTTTGAATATTGTAACATGCTTGAAGATACATGCAATGAATTAAATGATAAATATAAATAATTGAAGAAACAACATGCTCTCACTGTAAATGTTAAATCTGAACTTACTACAGAAAAGGAGAAAAATTCTCAACTACTAAAAGAAAACAATGATTTAAAAATGTCTAATGTGATATTAAAAAGTGACATAGAAATGTTTACTAATGGGAAAAATACCCTTACCCAAATGCTAGGAAAAAAATTTCCCCCAAATACAATACTGTAATTGGTTATCAACCCTATAAAAGAAACCTTGGTAGAACGAATTTTGTTTCATTGTCTAGGACATATAGTTTTGTTCCCAGTTCTAGACACAGCCCAACTAGCTCAAGTCATGATACATATTCTACTGTTTCACGTTTTTGTGGATCAAATACAATTTATTTTTCAAAAACATTACATAATGATTATAGGAAACCTATGAGAAAAATATGCATTCCTAATGCACTTATTACTAATGTTCTAGCCCCAAACGTGTATGAGTACAATAATATATCTTTGCTTGATCATGTTATAGGAAAGCTGCTTAAAGAGATCCTGCAAAAATCTATGGTACTTGGATAGTGTATGTTCAAGGCGCATGACATGAGACTACTCATGCTTCAATAACCTGATAAAAGTATATAGAGGACATGTCACATTTGGTGATAATTACAAAGGAAAAATCATTGGCTTAGGCCAGATTGGTAACTCAGATTCGATTTTAATTTCTAAAGTACTGTTTGTTAATGTCATAAAATATAATCTGCTTAGTATCTCACAATTATGTGATGATGAATATCATGTTAAATTTGAAAATGATTCCTGTAATGTCTTTAATTCTAAATATGAATTATTATTTTATTAATCAAGTAATTAGAATGTTTATTCTGTTAATTTATATTCCTTATATTCTCAAAATGTTTCATGCTTAAGTTTATTTCATAAAGAGTCCTAGATATTGCATAGGAGACTAGGACACTGTAATGTTCACTCACTTAGAAAGATAACTAGAAAATGCCTAGTTAAAGACTTACCCAAAAACGAGTTTCCACATGAAAAAGTATTTAATCATTTTAAAAAAGGAAAACAAAACAAAATATCATTCAAAACAAATAAAGAAGTTTCTACTTCTCAACCTCTCAAATTGGATCACATGGATTTTTTTGGACTATATAGAGTTTCTAGTTTAAATGGGAAGAACTATGTTTATGTTCTGGTAGATGATTTTTCTAGATATACCAGGACCTTCTTCGGGGCTCACAAAAGTGAAGCCTGCTCTTATTTTACTAAGTATTCCATGTTTTTAGAAAATCTTAGTGGCCTTAAAATTAAATCATTAAGAAGTGATCATGGTCGTGAGTTTGAAAATAAAGAGTTTGAATCTTTTTTCCCACAAAATGGTTATAGTCACAATTTCTATGCCCCTAGAACACCTTAGAAGAATGGTGTTGTAGAATGAAGAAATAGGACCCTTCAAGAAATTACTAGACCAATGCTTAGTGAATATGACTTACCTATTTACTTTTGGACTGAAGCTATTAATACAACATTCTACATAATCAATAGAGTCTTGATTAGACCAATTCTCAAATAGACCCCGTATGAACTCTGGAACAATATGAAGCCTAATTTTAATTACTTAATAGTTTTTGGTTGTAAAGTCTTTATTCTCAACACTAAGGATAATCTTGACAAATTTTCATCCAAAAGTGATGAAGGAATTTTCCATGGTTACTCAATATTAAGTAATGCTTATATAGTATTCAATATGAGAACTAAATGTGTGGAAGAATCTATTTATATCATGTTTGATGAAATATATCCACATGAGCCTAGAACCATCCTAGAAAATCTGGAGGATTATGTATCAAATCTGAACATCAACTCAAAATCCTCAAATTCCTCTATGAAATAATCTTTGAAAACATCCAATTTGGGAAATTCTCTACAATCGAGTCATAATGAACCTGAATCTGTTGATGAACCTGAAATCTATATTCCCACGTTTTCTAGAAAGGATAGAACCCTTAAAATCATCCCTTAGATGTTGTTGTAGGAGGCTTAGAGAAAGGAACACAAACTAGAGCTTCTCTTAGAAATCAGGATGAACATCAAGCATTCTTTTCACAACTTGAACCTAAAAAAATTAGTGATTCCATCAACGATGAATTTTGTGCAATGGCTACGCAAGAACAACTTAATCAGTTTGAAAGAAATAATGTTTGTAATCTTTTTGAAAGACCCAAGGACACATTCATCATAGGCACTAAATGGGTGTTTAGAAATAAGGTAGATGAAGCTGTAAATATAGTTTGGAACAAGGATAGATTAGTTGCATAAGGCTATAGTCAAGATGAAAAAATTGACTATGAGGTGACCTTTTCTCTAGTAGTAATATTTGAAGCCATCAGAATCCTACTTGCCTATACTACACATCTGAATTTCAAACCATATAAAATCGATGTTAAGAGTGCATTCATAATTGGGTATATAGCAGAGGATGTCTTTGTTGAACAACCCCCTGAATTTACAAATCCTCATTTTCCAAATCATATTTTCAAACTATCAAAAGCATTATATGGTTTAAAGAAAGATCCATGAGCTTGGTATGATAGATTGAGTACTTTTCTTATTTACAATGGTTTTACAAAAGGAATAGTTGATCCTAACCTCTTTATAAAACGAATTTCTAATGATGTTTTAGTTGTTCAAATCTTTGTAGATGATATTTTTTTTGGATCATCAAAAAATTAATTATGTATTGATTTTTCTAAAATGATGCAAAACGAATTTGAAATGAGTTTAATGGGAGAACTAAAATTCATTCTTGGATTTCAAGTCTTTCAAAATAATGATGGAATTGTTTTAACTCAAATTAAATATAGTATTGATCATATAAAACGTTTTTGATTGGATAGCACTAAAAGTAGTGAAAATCCCATGAGTACCACCTATAAGTTTGAGCTTGATAAAGATGGAAAATTTGTTGATTAAACAACTAATAGATGAATGATTGGATGTTTACTCTACATAACTGCTAGTTGTCCGGTCATTATGTTTAGTGTGTGTATGTGTGATCATTTTCAAGCAAATCTTAAAGAATATCATTTAAATGGTGTAAATATAATTTTCAAATACCTCAAGCATACATCCAATCTAATACTGTTCTATTGAAAATGACAATCATTAAAACTAGCTAGTTATTTATATGCTGACTTCGGCAGCTGTATGTTAGATAGAAAGAGCACCTATGGAACATGTCACATTTTAGGCAAGTCACTAGTATCATGGTATAGTAAGAAACAAAATTTTGTTGCATTATCTACTGCAGAAGCTAAATACATAGCTACTAGCAGTTGTCGTGCACAAATTTTGTGGATGAAACACACATTACTAGATTATGGATATCAATTTAGACATGTACCAATAAATTGTGACAACATAAGTGCTATTAACATCTCAAAAAATCATGTTTCACAATCTATGAAAAAAATATTGATGTAAGAAATAAATTTTTGAGAGATCATTATCAAAAAGGTGATATTACCTTGGAATTCATTGGTACTGAATATCAACTTTTAGATATATTCACTAAGCCATTAAATTATGAGATAATAGACTACATCATATATGATATTGGACTGATAAATATCAAATAGATATCTTACTTGTCTTATAGTTCAGTATTTTACTATGTTTTACTTTACTGTTTCTTGATTACGATTTCTCAGTTACTGTCTCCCATGTTTATAGTCTCACCATTAGCACTTTTGTACATACGGCCTGACATTTACTATCTCATCGTAACACACACTGAAAATTTCACTAACTATCTCACCATAACAACAACTCACTGTCTCACCGCAATGACCACTCACGGTCTCACCATGAATATTATTTATGTTTTTTCTTAAACCCATATCATAGTAATTATTATTTCACCTCTTTTACTTTCCTGTATTTTTATTTTTGTGAGGATTGGCATTCCTAAATGATAAAACAAAAATTCCCACTCAGTTCTTCACTTGGACTTTCTTCTATTCACTCATTTTGAACCCTTTCAACATTGAAACCATTTATCTCTCTCTCTCTCGAACCTCCAATGGATGCCAAGAATGAAATGTCCATAATCATCCACACATGAGAAGCGTAGCCTAAAGAATAAGAAGATTGCACCTAAGCTGACACCCGGAGGACCTTTAAATCCGAACATGGAAAATCGAAGTGTTGTACCTGAGAAATAAATGTTCCCCGAATGGCTTATGTCTAGAAAATCTTTGGTCTTGATAGTGTTAAAAGAACAAGGAGAGTCAGATTTGTTCTCAATGGATAATAGACCCATCTATCCTAGGTTAGTATCTCAGTTCTACCAGTACGTACAGTTCTATTTAGATTCTGGTGAAAGTTATGTTGTGAGGAGTAGGATAAATTTCCGAAGATGCTCCTTCTCTTCGAGGTTATGGGCTGCATTCCTTAGGATACCCTTGAAGGTATATGTGATGATTATTAGATAGGACCTCCTCATTCAACTGATTTCTTTGATCTTGAAGTTTCTCTGAAAACCCTAACTAGAAATGACACCAAGAGAAAGGCCATCACTACTGAACTAGATAGAGAAACAAGACTTATGGTTATGTTTGATCAGAATCCTGTTAGTCCAAGAAAAGGAGATTTTTCTATGTTAATGTATCAAGATGTGTTTTTGATTAATCTTATGAAAAATGAACACAAGATCAACCTGTGAAAGTACATCATTCACCATATGTGTGAGTTGATCAAGGTTATATCCAAGTCCACTTCTCTGTTCTACTCTCGGCTGATATCAGCCATGCTTGTTGCAAAAGCCATGGTTGGACCTAATGAAGAAGTGATTTTTTGACTTTGAATAATGTCTATCTAAAGCCACCATCAAGAGAATGAAGATAAACTGTAATCCTTGGGAAAATGAATGGGTGGAAGACATTGATAAGGTTTATGAGAAGTTTAATCTGTTGGATTATACATCAAGGCTGAAAGACATTTCTGATCCTGGTTTGGAACCAGATGAACTTATTGATTATTCAGAAGAAGAGGAAGAAGAGGCTGAAGTATCACCTAGGGAAGCGGTTATGGTTGAGGAATAAAGGAATATTGTTCCTCATGTTTTCCTTGAAGAAGAATCACATTTCCCTGGAAACGATGTAAATCTAGAAATCCAAACCGAAGTTGAAAAAGAATAATTTGTCATAGAATCTGATCAGAAAGCCATGGATGAGCCTGTAGTAGAAGAACTCCATGTTGTCCAAGAGGTGAATCTGGAAGAACTCACTGCGGAACAATCAGTTCCTAAAATAATACCCTCTACTGAAGAGAGGATGGAGATGGGCTTTCAGCTGCCTAGACAAGAAAAGAATGAGGAACTTAGAGATGAAAATATGGATTTAGACTAAGCTCTTAAGACTCTCAGTCCTGAGAATGAGGAACCTATTGAGGGGGAGAAAACCCCAAATCTTGAGCCTGATGAAGCCTCACATCCAACTGAGTCAAGTCCTAAGGACACTCAGTAAAAATTTCCTAGTTTCTATGATGTTAATGAGTCTCAGTAAGATACTACAACCGGTCTTGATCTCTCTTCCCTATTTCAGTTGAAATCATTCAAAAACATTTCACCTGAGATGGAACCTGAACTTGAACCTAAACCTGTACCTGTACCAATTCCTACACCTAAACCTTTATCTGAACAGATGTCCTTTGTCAGTAAGGATGATCTGAAGGATTTTGGAGATACACTGTTATCTAGAGTTGAGAAACTTATGAACTCCCAACCTCATCCTGTGAAAAATTTGAGTGATAGAGATGCCTCCCTGTTATTGGAAAAGATCATTTGGAAAATACAACCTAAGATTCTCAATGAGATTCAGGAATTACGAGTTGAAAATAAGTTTCTCATTAATGAAGTCACAACCCTAAGAAGCATGGTTGAAGACATGTAGAAAGAGATACATTGGATATATGGTCCTGCTACTGCTCCTCTAGAACCCACTATTTATCAAATATCTCGAGATTTTGTGTCTCAGATTCACCCTTTTCTGGAATCCTTTGATGAAAAGATTACAGAATGGCACAAAAAAATGTTGAAGGAAATGAGAGAGCTTGTGGTGAACCATAATAAACTCACTGAAGAGTACATTAGTTGTCTTCAAAATGAAATAAATCAGCTCAAATCTCTGACTAATGTCATCAAAGATTCTAACACCTCTAGTCAATCCTCTATACTTTCCTTGGACAGTACTTTACTCAGATCTATAGTAAAAAAATAGCTTCAGAATGCTTTCAGTGGCTTAATGTGGATTCTTTCTCTCAAGTTGGAAAGAAAAATGATAGAGTTCATGACCTTGTACAAATTCACTCCAAGATTGAAAATGATGCCTTGAAAGAGATTTCAATGAAATTGGATTTCTATTTCAACCGAATTTTCTCAAAGGCTAATATGGCCAACCAATTCAAATACCTTGTATAGAATCTGCGAATTCCTCCTGTGACTCATGCCTTAAAAACCCAAGTCCAGAAGCTAACTGAGTTTACTCGATTGCTGGAAAAGTTTATGGAAAACAAAGATGACTTTGAAAAGGCCATGCAGTACGGTGGATAGATTATTGTAGACTTCATAGAACTCCTGAGACCTTAACTTCATGCCCAGAGTATAGAAATTGTAGCTCCAGCAGATGCACCTCTCAGACCTAGGTTTCTTACCTTCACCTCTACCTTAGGCTCAACAACTATGCTTGTTGGCTAAGCTCTCATTCATATCAGGCCTCTGATTATTGATCAACAACTTCCTAGATCTTCTACTGCTTCTACCTTGGTTCCCTCAGTCTTTTAAGGTGTCCCTTTACCCTCTCTATCTACCACGTCTCTGCCTTCTTCTACATCAACTACTGCCCCTATGGATTCCACTTCTGCTGCTGAAAAAGGCACAAAGAAGGCCAATCCCTGGAGAAGACCAGTGCTTACTCTTTTCTGATGGGGATGCCATTGTTTTTTGTATTCCTCCTTTATTTTGTACTAATCAATGTTTACTCATAATGGAATGTGCACTGTTTACCCTCTCTTCTTTCAAACTTTTGATAATATAAAAAGGGGGAGAAGTTTCTAAATGTTATTTTCTCTACAGTTTCATCTAATTTACACTTTAACTATACATTATTTATGATCATCAAAAGGGGACTATTGTTGGACTCATCATGTATTAATCATGTTTTAATGATAAAAAATTTCATTAATGATCACAAATCTCATTAATGATCACAAATCTTATTCAACCTAGTTAACTCATATAAATTAGATCTAATAATGTATATTTATGTTTCAAGTTTTGTAATGCTTTATAATGGTTATGATCAATCCATTTCATGCATATCACTGTTTAATTCATAATACAGTTGTTTTCCT
Source organism: Viscum album (assembly GCA_963277665.1). Lineage (NCBI taxonomy): Eukaryota > Viridiplantae > Streptophyta > Magnoliopsida > Santalales > Viscaceae > Viscum > Viscum album. The sequence goes on along the minus strand of OY728121.1, from coordinate 1,395,139,444 downwards.
AAGTACAATACACCATAAGCCACACACCGTAAGCCAGACATCGTCAGCTAGACACTGTGAAGCCAGACACCGTGAATTAAGACACTGTGAATAAAGACACTGTGAAAAATAAATCGTGAAGCAAGACACCATGAACAAGACACAGTGACACTCATACATCGTGACACTCAGACACCGTGACACTCAGACACCGTGACACTCAGACACTATGTGACGAAGACACCATTTTCATAACATACTGTGACACCGTTTCTTAAACTATTTTTTGTCTTTCAATTTAATTTTTAACATTCATATTTGATGCCTTTAATGCACTAACATAATTAATGTTTCTTTGTAGACATATTACGAGGTACGAGGTATGAAGCACATGACACATGTTGGATAAAAATCATGCATTCGATGATAAAGATTGAAGTGTGCCCAAGAGCAATACAACGTGATACTGAATGGAAAACAAGACTATGAGCATGACCATGAAGATCATATTGCAAGATTTTCAAAGAAAGCATTGTCTCATGCATGAAATCCGAGTCTGCTGAAGAACATACAAAGTACACTAGAATCCAGAGAACATCTTCACATTATCAAAAATCATGAAGAACACAAGTTGAATCACCCCACTCTATTTTTCAAGAAAAAAAACAGATTATGACTCAGAAGCCTTTCAGTTTAATCAAAGGAGTCCACATCTGAACTTCAAATCACTAGAGCAATCTAAACTCATATCTACTCTCTCTCAGGGATTCGTTTACTTAATTTTTGAGCAGTGTGTGTACTATGTATATTCCATACACACACTGACTCATGTGATATACTGGAGGATTTCTAAATCCTTACACCAAACTCTTTAAACGATTGTTTACCCAAAAATACTATGGAAGAGTTCCCTGTGTGACTTGGACAGTCTGTGTAATGTTGTTAACCCCGATCCAGGGTGTGGATAAATGTTTATTTATATAAACTGCTTTGTGGTAGGTGATCACCAAGTGGAGTAGATTTGGTCTCGGCATGAGACTGAACCACTTGTTTCATATCCGCTATGCTGTTTAAATTTAGTCTTCTCTATTTTAAAGGTTTATTTCATATTCTAGAAAACCCAAATTTTACATTGATATTTAGTCTTGGAAAGAAGTTATAACAGATATTTCATATTAAGATAACTTCAAAAGTAATATTAATAATACAAATTAAGATTACAGAGAATTAACCAATCTCTTAAGAAGTTGTTTAAAAATTTAAACTCCTATAACAGTATAACCATGATTAACTAGGTATTATCTATTTTTGGGGAAACCATTGCATATGATAATAATATTCTCTTAACATAAATTTTTATAGTTACTCAATTCACCCCTCCCCTATTGACTAAACTACTCTGACTAACATATCTCTTCAAGAGAGATTATTTTTATGGGGTGTAGTTTGACTCATATCAATAGTATAACAATATTATGGTATGACACCAAATTCTGTATTTTTATCTTTTCATATACTTTGATAATTGTTCTCTATATACAGGGGAATCTGTTTAAAATTGACTATCTATATTTGACCTTGGATCCCATTTATAGACAATCATTGTTGATTTCATTACAATAATAAACCTGGATGAATTGATTGGGGGAGGTGGTGTCTAGAAAAATGTAGGAATGACTTCAAAAACATCCTTTTTCAAAATGGTTTTATCATCCATGGGTTTAATGAATAAAAATTCATGTGGTTTTTTTGAGAAGAACGAAGGATAATATTAATGAAGAAGATCAGCTGTCTTACATAAGCAAAGCCACGAACGGAAATTTTCCAGCCATAACTAGTTGACATCGAAGGGGCCTGAGGCCGCCAACTGATGGGCCGCATTGTTTCCTTTCATTTTGGTAAAATAGAAGGTACAATAAGAGAATCCTTGGCACAGGGAGTGAATTCTCCTGATGATGAAGCAAAAGGGCTTGAGCCCGGCGTCATTTTGGTCAATGGAATTGATAAAAGAGAGGCAGTCAGACTCAATGATGATATTTTCCAACCCACTTTCCACAGTGAGCATCATGCCAGCAAGGATGGCAGAGGTGTAACGCCCTGACCCCAGTTACCCAGAGTTGGTGCATTATTGTGTAACATTGGCATGATCACAAAAGATCAAGTCTCAAAAGACCGATAAGTTTAGTAGCCTTAGAAACACTAGATACATTCATAAATGTTACATTACATCATAAAGTGAAAAATCACAATAGCATAGTCTCCATAGTCCACACTTCTATCCCATTCAGACTATCCCTGTAGGTCAGTCATAAAATATTTCTTCACATCCTGGGAAGAATAAAACATTGAAAGGGGTGAGCTCAGATGCTCAGTAAGGATAACAATATTGCGGAAGCTTTCATAAATAAACATTAAAATTTAAGGCATTGTATAACTAAAACAAAAGCCTTTTTAATCTTGAACTTCAGAATAATATGGAAAAAATAAAATTAAATAATGCCATTTACATACTCACATGGATATTCTACTAGTCGAATAATCACATGCAATATGAATAACCACTTTCATAATGATAGAATGCATAATGCCAGACTATCATAACCACGTAGCCAAGGCCTCGTGCCAAGACTACAAATAAGATTTTGTCAAGGCCTCGTGCCAAGACACTAGTTTGTCTCATGATACCTACCGATTCATCGAGGAGCTATAGCGGGCTCCACCCGTCACTTATTAGGTCCAATGAATTCCTCATATAAACATATTTAAACATATCATAAACCATAACATACTCGTATCACATAAAAAATGCATAAAACAAACATAACATTTCCACATTTCAATCACAAGATATCAAGAAAACACATTAATAAAATAAAAACATTATAAAAACCATTTTCAATACCAAAATAAAAGAAAATTAAATCTTTGTATTTATTTTTCATTTAAAAAAAGTTATGGCTCATAGAGGAAGCTGAAACGAAAATAATAGTCATGGTGGCGGAGAAGTCGTTGTCACCGCATACATATGACAAGAAAATCATTACTTTTTGTTGTTTAGTAAAACTAATCATATAAATAGATTATTTTTTAATAAACGTAAAATTCAAAGGGGTTTATACACCATATAGAATAAATTTGTGTATAAAACAAAATATGCCTCAATGAAATGAGACTCAGATGAAGTCCTTAAAAAGATAATTTTTTAAATAAAATAGATCTATTATGTGTATTCCCTATATGTACTCATAAAGAAAGTATAAATACAAGATAAGACATAATAATATCATGACATAATTTGAAAGTAGGAGATTAACCCAAAGAACAGAAATTGGGTTAAGAAGTTCCCTTACCTCGTGTCCGTCTTGACTCGACCGTTATTTAACCTCCTGAATAATAAACTAGAGTTAATGTCTACTTGCATAAGAACCTTTTTCAAGTTAATTATTTCTTTAATATCACTTATTACCATGTTATTAACATTATGTAATTATTTATGTTAATAACGGTCGTTTTGTCGATCTTTGGTACTTGAGTCAAAAATAAACTTCTTATAATTACATGTTGTTCATATGGTAAAATATCCATTATATCCAGAATTATATTCATGATTTAGATAACATATATATAATATATATCCATTATATACATTCATTCATAATATTACGTAACATTTAGAGCTAAGAAATGAAATGCACCGTTCATGGAGACGGTAAGCCGTACGTATGCATGAACACTACTTTCATTTCTATTTCGTATTTAATTGAATGAAATCATAATGATATAAAGGTTTATTATAATTCCAGTATAATATCATATATAATATCATTTACTCCATCCTTTATATGTCCCACATATGGCATTAATGATTCATATCACTTAGAGTGGGCGGTAGTCCGCACTTCCTAAAATGAAATTATCGCATTTACCGATAATGGAAATCATAAAGGTATGCCATAAATGAGAAATGAATAAGAATAAGGGAAACATAAAAATAATATATATATCATATATGAAAATAGTGTCATCAAAATGGCCACCATTAGTGGTGTTAAAAGAATATTGAAGAATCATCATTTCGGGAGGCAGTATTTCGCCACCCACAGAAACAGTATGTTCTTTTAACAATTAGACGAAGGTGTGTGTAAGTGTAAATAAAATTCTTATCATAACAACATAATAGTATATTTTAGATACTGGTGTTGTTAAAAAATAAAGGAATAAAAATATTTTATGGGGTTGGAGAAGCAAAATAAAAAAAATAACATAAGATAAGACATTACCTTAAAACCGGGTAACTCTTTTTTGATTTGAGCCAAAGGATTCCTTAGGAAGAATTCTGACCAAAGTGAGGATTCTAGGAGTAAGAGAGGGATGTTGAGAGAGTATTTGGGCAGAGGTTGGCCGAGACAAATGGCTTTGAAGGTTTTAATAAGGTGGTAGTGGTGGGGGCCTTTTATAAGAGTAGAGGAGGGGCACTCTTGGAAAGTTATAAAAGGTTACTTTATCATAAAATGCTTTTCAGATTTAATAGGTCCCAAAATTATATATTTCAAGGATAATGTGATAAGAGTTCGAAATCAACCCATCCAATAGGTTATTGACATTTTTAGGTCTTAGATTTTACATTATCTTTTCATTTTTTTAAATCGTTAAATAATGAGGTAATCGCTGCACCATCATGGTGTCATTTATAATTTAATTTATTTAATGTCTAAAAATTATAAATAAAACTATCATGATTTAGGAAATATTTTTATATTTATAATTAATATTTATAGTCAAAAATATGACTTGTATAACCCCATTTAAAAATTTTCTTAGTAAAACAACTCATGTTTGTGACTTTTTTATTTTAACATTAAATAAAATGTTTTTAATGTCATTTTCCTACAAAAGTGGCTCCATGGGGTCCCCAAGTTGACCCATGGATTGTTTTGGACGTAAATGACTCATCCAATAGGGGTAGGACATGTGTCAAGGTCATTTCATATTATTATAACATTATCTTTACCTTAAATTTCACTAATTACCTTTAATCGCGATTAATTAAACATAAAAGTTACTATTCACCAAAAAACTATTTTAATCCTATTGAACCACATTTTACTTCGTAATTACAACCGTGTATGTCGGATTTTTGAAAATCAAATCACAAAAGTTTTAATGTTTCATTTAATGGAAAAATCAGTTTTTTAACTACCACTTAGTGGTTTCACTATTCATCAAAAATTGAAGTTTTTCAGAACAATGCCAAAATTTCACCCTAAGCTATAATTGGTATTCTGAATTCAAAAATGATTTCTATTTTAAAAAATTACAAACATATAAGTTTCATTAATTAATTTTATAATTAATTCCCGCTGTCACAACGAATAGCGTGTTTTTAAGAAACAATATTATCAAAAGATTGACAATTGTTTATGTCCAATTTCAAAGTGAAATTAATTCAAATGACAACCATTAGATAAAATGATAAAAATATATTCTAATTATAATTTAAAACCACTCAATAGTATAATTTATCACAATAAATTATTTTTATTAAAAGAGTTGTTTTTAAGCATTTTTCACTATTCATAAGAAATTGGAAGTTCTCAGAAAAATACCAAAAATTCAGCATAGGCTAATTTCGATATTCTGAATCCAAAAATGATGTCTATTTTGAAATATAAAATATAAATAATTTCAAAAAGTGGGTATTACTATTCATAATGGCTATTTTGATTAGTCGCGGTGTGTTAGAATCTCGAACTTGCGTACAATGCAAGCTATTGCATTATTGGAAGAGAAGCATATCGTGGAAGCTCGGGGTGTTACATTCTCCCCTACTTCAATAAATTGAATCCTCGCAATTTGAAATTTTTCTATGAAAATAAAAGGATGAAAATAGAAAATACCTTTTTGGAAAACCCACATCGAAAATAAGGTTAATAAAAATATAACTTTAAAATATTGAAAGAGAAGTACAAAGGTCACCTGAGATATCACATACTAGGATTATATGAAAATATGGATATGGAGGAAAAACAAACCATCAAGGTCTGATGGAGAGTTGCCGAAAATAGGACTAGGAGAAAGTTAACTACAAGAAGATCACAAACTTGTGATTGGTTAAACGGTCATTGAATCCCCAGTTGGAAAAGTTAACCGACAACATTTTTTTAAGTTACCTTTCATAATGTTGAGGAATTTATTTAATAGATTTACTAAGAATGTAAGGAAATATAATTAATTGTCATGTAGACTTTCATTCTTTAATAAATTTTTACCACAAACCCATCTTTCACTCCAAATGGTAATAGAACTAAAAAATATTCTATTTATCCTAATTTTATAAGGTACAAAATATTACCACATACCATTTAGATTTGGAAAACTATTTTGTAATAACCAGGGACTTCCTGTAGGCTAGTGGTAGGTAATAAAGTCCTGTAGCACTATGGTTGTGGGTTAGATTCCTGAAGCTTTGTCCAACGCGATGGGTTATCCTCTAACCTGCAGGTTGTCCTTTTCCTAAAAATATAGTATAATAATATTCTAAAAATAATCTTCAGAAATGTTTTAACCTTAAACAATACTATCCAAGGTTCAACTTAATCCATTACAACCTTTAGAGTTATCCAAAATACCTCTGTCCAGACTTTCTCTAAAAGGTCTCTAAATTACAAAATCAATTGTAACATCAGATTCCCCAAACAATGTAAATTTTCTCTCATTGTCACATACTAAAAATATGATTACCTTTATCATATTAAATCATTAATGAAAACAACAAGTACTACAGTAAAATCATTATATATATATATCACATTATCCTTATAACCAGAATATAATCCTTGAGTCCAAAAACACCAATACATTAATTATTCCACATCAACTGTAATAACAACATAAGATTGTCCTTGATCCCTTGGATTTTTCTGAGGTAAGTTTCCTTGACGCTTAGGACATTCATTTGCATAATTCCCCATTTCCATACAATTGTAGCATTCAACATTGATAGCCACTTTCTTTCCCTTGCAATCACGAGCCTGGTGACCTTTTTCTCCACATTTATAACAAACTCCCATTCCTTTTAGGCAATTACCAAGGTGATTCTTCCCACAATTATCGCATAATGGAAAATCCTTCTTTCCCTTTTCCCTTTATCTGTCTCTTGTTCCACCATTCTCTTCTTCTCTTGCTTCACTTTATTGTCATAAGATTTAGAGAATTCATTTTCTGTCTTGATAGCACATGAGGCAATATCTTCATACGACGAGAAGGTTTGTGAGACTAATGCTCAACAGAGAAATGGTTTTAACCCATCAAAAAAATGATCAATCTTACTTCTTGGGTTACGTATATAATCTGCAGCATGTCTTGCTAACCTTGAAAAGTTGGCCTCATTCTTTGTGACATTATCATCCTCCTTCTGCCTTAGGCTCAGAAATTGCCTTTCCATATCTGCTCGATGGTCGTGTGGAAAGTATTATTCTAAGAAAATCTCATTGAACTCTCTCCATTCCATACTTGATACTTCTTCATCTTCCTTTGTGTTTTGAATCAGCGACCACCATTGATCAACATCTCCAGTGAGGCGGTAAACTTCCATGACAACCATCTCCCTTTCGCTACACCCCAAGGCGTGGAATATTTTCTCTAAGGAGTTTATCCATTTCTCAACTACTAATGAATTTGTACCCCCATTAAATGTTGGCGGTTGTTTCCTCATGAAGCGGTCTAACATTGATCCTCCACGTTATGGATCAGGGTGCTCCATACGAGTAAGATTATTATTCATAACCTAAGTGAGTTGTCCCAGTATGGTGATAAGGTGATCATCACCAGTTGTATCTACAGCTCCACAATAATTATCATAAGTAGGATGGAAATCCCTACATGGAGTGCGTTCATTTATACGGTTTCCATCCTCCCACTGGGTGCCATTTCTAAACAATGGAATAAACTAGATTAGTTTATGAATCAAAATACATAATTTCATACTTGTAAAACACTTAACATAAATTGAACTATTTATGGATATAATCCATAATCATAAAAAGTAATGTTTTCTTTGAGGACGTATATACTCATAACCCTTTATAGTGGTTTGTAACGAAAATGAAATTATCCTAAGCATATCCTCTGGGGGTGTCGTAACCAAGAGTGCAGCAAGGCCCATTGTCGTGCACCAGTTCCCATTCGAGTCTAGTTTAAAGTGGTGTTTTCGAGTTTTACCCCTAGGTACATCTGTGCCAGAGCCGCCTCTACCTGCTCGTATCCAAACAGGGATATATTGCTGGGAAAACTCAAAAAATCTCTACAATACCAAAATTCTAGGATGTTCTTCTACACTAATCCTCAAAGTCTATCTTATGGCTATGTGCTCTAATCAGAGTTTATCTAAATCTAGCTTCCAAGGTTAGTACTAAGCTGCCTCTGATACCAACTGTAACGCCCAAACCCCAGTTACCCAGAGTTGGTGCATTATTGTGTAACATTTTCATGATCGCAAAAGGTCACTTCTCGAAATACCGATTAGTTTAGGAGCCTTGGAAACACTAGATACATTCATAAATGTTACATTACATCATAAAGTGAAAAATCACAATAACATAGTCTCCATAGTCTACACTTCTATCCCCTTCAGACTATCCCTGTAGGTCAGTCATAAAATATTTCTTCACATCCTGGGAAGAATAAAACATTGAAAGGGGTGAGCTCAGATGCTCAGTAAGGATAACAATATTTCGGAAGATTTCATAAATAAAAATTAACATTTATGGCAATGTATAACTAAAACAAAAGCCTTTTTAAACTTGAACTTCAGAATAATATGGAAAAAATAAATTTAAATAATTCCATTTACATACTCACATGGATATTATGCTAGTCGAATAATCACATGCAATATCAATAACCACTTTCATAATGATGGAATGCATAATGCCAGACTATCATAACCACGTAGACAAGGCCTCGTGCCAAGACTACAAATAAGATTTTGTCAAGGCCTCGTGCCAAGACACTAGTTTGTCTCATGAGACCTGCAGATGCATCGAGGAGCTAGAGCGGGCTCCACCCTTCACTTATTATGTCCAATGCATTCCTCATATGAACAGGTTTAAACATATCATAAACCATAACATAATCGTATCACATAAAACATGCATAAAGGAAACATAAAACTTCCAAATTTCAATTACAAGATATCAATACAACAAATTGATATAATAAAAACATTATAAAAACCATTTTCAATAACAAAATAAAAGAAAATTAAAACGTTGTATTTATTTTTCATTTAAAAAAAGTTATGGCATATAGAGGAAGCCGAAACTCAAATAATGGTTAAGGCGGCAGAAAAGTCGTTGTCGCCGCATACGTAAGACAAGAAAATATTTACTTTTTGTTGTTTATTAAAACACATTGTATAAAAAGATTCTTTTGAATAAATGTAAAAGTCAAAGGGGTTTATACACTGTATAGAAAAAATTTGTGTATAAAACAAAATATGCCTCAATGAAAGGAGATTGAGATGATGTCCTTACAAATATCATTTTTTTAAATAAAATAGATATATTATGTGTATTAACTATAAGTACACATAAATAAATTACAAATACAAGATAGCACATAATAATAACATGACATAATTTGAATGTAGGAGATTAACCCAAAGAACAGAAATTGGGTTAAGATGTTCCCTTACCTCGTGTCTGTCTTGACACGACCATTCTTTAACCTCCTAAATAATAAACTAGAGTTACTGTATAATTGCTTAAAACCCTTTTTCAAGTTCATTATTCCTTTAATATCACTTATTACCATGTTATGAACGTTATGTAATTATTTATGTTAATAAAGGTCGTTTTGTCGATCGTTGGTTTTTGAGTCAAAAATAAACTTCTTATAATTAAAAGTTGTTCATGTGGTAAAATATCCATTATATCCAGAATTATATTCATGATTTAGATAACATATAAATCATACATATCCAGTATATACATTCATTCATAATATTACGTAACATTTAGTGGTAATAAATGAAATGCACCATTCATGGAGACGGTAAGCCGTACGTACTCATGAATGCTGCTTTCATTTCTATTTCGTATTTAATTGATGAAATCATAATGATATAAAGGTGTATTATAATTCCAGTATAATATAATATATAATATCATATACTCCATCCTTTATACGTCCCACATATGGCATTAACGATTCAAATCATTATTAGGGGGCAGTAGTCCGCACTTCCTAAAATGAAATTATCGTGTTTACCCATAATGGAAATCATAAATTTATGCCATAAATGAGAAATAAAGAAGAATAAGGAAAACATAAACATAATATATATATCATATATAAAAATTGTGTCATAAAAATGGCCACCATTAGAGGTGTTAAAAGAATATTGAACAATCATCGTTTCGTGAGACAGTATTTCACCACCCACAGAAAAAGTATGTCCTTTAACCATTAGACGAAGGTGTGTGTAAGTGTAAATAAAATCCTTATCATAACAAAATCCAAGTATATTTTAGATACTGGTGTTGTTACAAAATAAAGTAATAAAAATATTTAAGGGGTTGGAGAAGAAAAATAAAACAAAATAACATAAGAGAAGACATTACCTTAAAACCGGGTAACTCTTTTTTGATTTGAGCCAAAGGCTTCCTTGGGAAGAATTCTAACCAAAGTGAGGATTAAAAAATTAATAGAGGGATGTTGAGAGAGTATTTGGGCAGAGGTTGGCTGAGACAAATGGCTTTCAAGATGTGAATAAAGTGGTAGTGGTGGGGGCCTTTTATAAGAGTAGAGGAGGGGCACTCTTGGAAAGTTATAAAAGGTTACTTTATCATAAAATGATTTTCGGATTTAAAAGGTCCCAAATTATATATTTCTATGATAACGTGATAAGAGTTCGAAATCCACCCATCCAATAGGTTATTGACATGTTTAGGTCTTAGATTTTACATTATCTTTTCATTTTTTTAATCGTTAAATAATGAGGTAATCGCTGCACCATCATGGTGTCATAAATAATTTAATTCATTTAATGTCTAAAAATTATAAATAAAACTATTAAGATGTAGGAAACCTTTTTATATTTATAATGAATATTTATAGTCAAAAATATGACTTGTATAACCCCATTTAAAAATTGTTTCAGTAAAACAACTCATGTTTGTGACATTTTTATTTTAACATTAAATAAAAAGTTTTTAATGTCGTTTTCCTACCAAAGTGGCTCCATGGGGTCCCCAAGTTGACCCATGGATTGTATTGGACGGAAATGACTCATCCAATAGGGGTAGGACATGTTTCATGGTCATTTCATATTATTATAACATTATCTTTACCTTACATTTCATGAATTACCTTTAATCGCGATTAATTAAACATAAAAGTTACTATTCACCAAAAAAATTATTTTAATCCCATTGAACAACATTTTACTTCGTAATTACAACCATGTATGTTGGATTTTTGAAAATAAAATCCTAGAAGTGGTAATGTTTCATTTAAATGAAAAATTATTTTTTTAACTAACACTTAGTGGTTTCACTATTCATCAAAAATTGAAGTTTTTCAGAACAATGCCAAAATTTCACCCTAAGCTATAATTGGTATTCCGAATTCAAAAATGATGTCTATTTTAAAAAATTCCAAACATATAAGTTTCATTAATTAATTTTATAATTAATTCCCGCTGTCACAACAAATAGCGTGTTTTTAAGAAACAATATTATCAAAAGATTGACAATTGTTTATGTCCAATTTCAAAGTGAAATTAATTCAAATGACCACCATTAGATAAAATGATAAAAATATATTCTAATTATACATTAAAACCACTCAATAGTATAATTTATCACTATAAATTATTTTGATTAAAAAAGTTGATTTTAATCATTTTTCACTATTCATAAGAAATTAGAAGTTCTCAGAAAAATACCTAAAATTCAACATAGGCTAATTTCGATATTCTGAATCCAAAAATGAAGACCATTTTGAAATATAATATATATGAAATTTCAAAAAGTGGGTATTACTATTCATAATGGCTATTTTAATTAGTCACGGTGTGTTAGAATCTCGAACTTGCGTACAATGCAAGCTATTGCATTATTGAAAGAGAAGCGTATCGTAGAAGCTCGGGGTGTTACATTATCTCCTCCTTCAATAAATTGCATCCTCGCAATTTGAAATTTTTCTTTGAAAATAAAAGGATTCAAATATAAAATACCTTTTTGGAAAACCCACATCGAAAATAAGGTTAATAAAAATATAACTTTAAAAGAAAGAAAGAGAAGTAAAAAGGTCACCTGAGATAGAACATACTAGGATTCTATGAAATTATGGATATGGAGGAAAAACAAACCATCAAGGTCGGATGGAGAGTTGTAGAAAATAGGACTAGGAGAAAGTTAACTATAAGAAAATTACAAACTTGTGATTGGTTAAACATTCATTGAATCCCCATATGGAAAAGTTAACCGACAACGTTTTTGTTTTAAGTTACCTTTCATAATGTTGAGGAATTTATTTAAGAGATTTACTAAGAATGTAAGGAAATATAATTACTTGTCATGTAGACTTTCATTCTTTAATAAATTTTTACTACAAACCCATCTTTCACTCCAAATGGTAACAGAACTCAAAAATATTCTATTTATCCTAATTGTATAAGGTACCAAATATTACAACATACCATTTAGATTTGGAAAACTATTTTGTAATAACTAGGGACTTCATGTAGGCTAGTGGTAGGTAATAAAGGCCTGTCGCACTATGGTTGTGGGTTAGATTCCTGAAGCTTTGTCCGATGTGATGGGTTATCCCCCAAACTGCAGGTTGTCCTTTTCCTACAAATATAGTATTATAATATTCCAAAAATAATCTTCAGAAAGGTTTTAACCTTAAACAATACTACCAAAGGTTCAACTTAATCCATTCCAACCTTTATTGTTATCCAAAATACCTCTCTCCAGACTTTCTCTAAAAGGTCTCTAAATTCCAAAATCAATTGTAACATCAGATTCCCCAAACAAATTAAAGTTTCTATTATTGTCACATACTAAAAATATGATTACCTTCATCATATTAAAACCTTAATGAAAACAACAAGTACCGTAGTACAATCCTTATATATATATATATCACATTATCCTTATAACCAGAATATAATCCTTGAGTCCAAAATCACCAATACATTAATTATTCCACTTCAACTGTAGTAACAGAATAAGATTGTCCTTGATCCCTTGGCCTTTTCTGAGGTAAGTTTACCTGATGCTTAGGACATTCATTTGCATAATGCCCCGTTTCCGTACAATTGTAGAATTCAACATTGATTTCCTCTTTATTTCCCTTGCAATCACGAGCCTGGTGACCTTTTTATCCACATTTATAACAAACTCCCATTCCTTTTATGCAAGTACCGAGGTGATTCTTCTCACAATTATAGCATAATGGAAAATAATTTTTTCACTTTTCCCTTTATCTGTCTCTTTTTCCACCATTATCTTATTCTCTGGCATTACTTTATTGTCATAAGATTTAGAGAATTCATTTTCTGTCTTGATAGTACATGAGACAATATCTTCATAAGACGAGAAGGGTTGTGATACTAATTCTCGACGGAGAAATGGTTTTAACCCATCAAAGAAATGATCAATCTTACTTCTTGGGTAATGTATATAATCTGCAGCTTTTCTTTCTAACATTTTAAAGTTAGCCTCATACTTTGTGACATTCTCATCCTCCTTATGCCTCAGACTCATAAATTGCCTTTCCATATCTACTCGATGGTCATGTGGAAAGTATTTTTCTAAGAAAACCACTCTGAACTCTCTCCATTCTATACTTGATACTTCTTCATCTTACTTTGTGTTTTGAATCAGTGACCACCATTGATCGACATCTCCAGTGAGGCGGTAAACTACCATGACGACCGTCTCCCTTTCGCTACTCCCCAAGGCGTGGAATATTTTCTCTAAGGAGTTTATCCATTGCTCAGCTACTAATGAATTTTTACCCCCATTAAATTTTTGTGGTTGTTGCCTCATGAAGTGGTCTAACATTGATCCTCCACGTTGCGGATCAGGGTACTCCATACAAGTAAGGTTATTATTCATAACCTAAGTGAGTTGTCCTAGTATGGTGATAAGGTGATCAGCACCAGTTGTATCTCCAACTCCAAAATAATTATCTTAAGTAGGAGGGAAATCCCTACATGGAGTGCGTGCATTTATACGGTTTCCATTCCTCCCACTAGGTTCCATTTCTAAACAATTGCATAAACTATATTAGTTTATGAATCAAAATACATAATTTCATACTTGTAAAACACATAACATAAATTGAACTATTTATGGATATAATCCATAATCATAAAAAGAAATTTTTTCTTTGAGTAAGTATATACTCATAACCCTTTATAGTGGTTTGTAAAGAAAATGAGAATTATCCTAAGCATATCCCCCGGGAGTGTCGTAACCAAGAGTGCAGCAAGGCCCGTTGTCGTGCACCAGTTCCTATTCGAGTCTAGCTCAAAGCGGTGTTTTTGGGTTTTACCCCTAGGTACATCTGTGCTAGAGCCGCCTCTACCTTCTCGTATCCAAACAGGGATGTATTGCTCAGAAAACTCACAAAATCTCTATAATACCAAAATTCTAGGATGTTCATCTATACTAATCCTCAAAGTCTATCTTATGGCTATGTGCTCTAATCAGAGATTATCTAAATCTAGCTTCAAGGTTAGTACTAAGATGCCTCTGATACCAACTGTAACGCCCCGACCCCAGTTACCCAGAGTTGGTGCATTATTGCGTAACATTGGCAAGATCCCAAAAGATCATGTTTTGAAAGACCGATTAGTTTAGTATCCTTGGAAACAATAGATACATTAATAAATGTTACAATACATCATAAAGTGAAAAATCACAATAACATAGTCTCCATAGTCCACACTTCTGTCCCTTTCAGACTATCCCTGAAGGTCAGTCATAAAATATTTCTTCACATTCTGGGAAGAATAAAACATTGAAAGGGGTGAGCTCAGATGCTCAGTAAGGATAACAATATTGCGGAAGCATTCATAAATAAACATTAACATTTAAGGAAATGTATAACTAAAACAAAAGCCTTTTTAAACATGAACTTCAGCATAATATGGAAAAAATAAAATTAAATAATTCCATTTACATACTCACATGGATATTATACTAGTGGAACAATCACATGAAATATCAATAACCACTTTCATAATGATGGAATGCATAATGTCAGACTATCATATCCACGTAGCCAAGGCCTCGTGCCAAAACTAAAAATAAGATTTTGTCAAGGCCTCGTGCCAAGACACTAGTTTGTCTCATGAGACCAATCGATGCATCAAGGAGCTATAGCGGGCTCCACCCATCATTTATTAAGTCCAATTCATTTCTCATATGAACAGGTTTAAACATATCATAAACCATAACATAATCGTATCACATAAAACATGCATAAAGGAAACATAACATTTCCACATTTCAATCACAAGATATAAATACAACAAATTGATATAATAAAAACATTATCAAAACCATTTTTAATACCAAAATAAAAGAAAATTTAAACTTTGTATTTATTTTTCATTTAAAAAAAGTTATGGCTTATAGAGGAAGCCGAAACTCAAATAATAGTCAAGGTGGTGGAGAAGTCATTGTCGCCGCATACGCATGACAAGAAAATCATTCCTTTTTGTTGTTTAGTAAAACACATCGTATAAAAAGATTCCATGTGAATAAACGTAAAACTCAAAGGGTTTTATACACCGTATAGAAGAAATTTGTGTATAAAACAAAATATGCCTAAATGAAAGGAGACTGAGACGAAGTCCTTACAAAGATCATTTTTTAAATAAAATAGATCTATTATGTGTATTCACTATAATTACACATAAATAAAGTACAAATACAAGATATGACATAATAATATCATGACATAATTTGAAAGTAGGAGATTAACCCAAAGAACATAAATTGGGTTAAGAAGTTCCCTTACCTCGTGTCCGTATTGACTCGACCGTTCTTTAACCTCCTAAATAATAAACTAGAGTTAGTGTATACTTTCATAAGAACCTTTTTCAAATTAATTATTCCTTTAATATCACTTATTACCATGTTATGAACATTATGTAATTATTTATGTTAATAACGGTCGTTTTGTCAATCATTGGTACTTGAGTCAAAAATAAACATCTTATAATTACAAGTTGTTCATATGGTAAAATATCCATTATATCCAGAATTATATTAAAGATTTAGATAGAATATATATCATATATATCCAGTATATATATTCATTCAAAATATTACATAACATTTAGAGGTAAGAAATGAAATGCACCATTCATGGAGACGGTAAGCCGTATGTACGCATGAATACTACTTTCATTTCTATTTCATATTTAATTGAATGAAATCATAATGATATAAAGGTGTATTATAATTCCAGTATAATATCATATATAATATCCTTTACTCCATCCTTTATATATCCCACATATGGAATTAACGATTCAAATCACTTTGAGGGGGCGGTAGTCCGCACTTCCTAAAATGAGATTATCGCGTTTACCCATAATTGAAATCATAAAGGTATTACATAAATGAGAAATAAAGAAGAATAAGGAAAAAAAACATAATATATATATCATATATGAAAATAGTGTCATCAAAATGGCCACCATTAGAGGTGTTAAAAGAATATTGAACAATCATTGTTTCGTGAGGCAATATTTCGCCACCCACAGAAACAGTATGTCCTTTAACCATTAGACGACGTTGCGTGTAAGTTTAAATAAAATACTTTTCATAAAAACATACTAGTATATTTTATATACTTTTTTTGTTACAAAATAAAGGATTAAAATATTTTAGGGGGTTGGAGAAGAAAAATAAAACAAAATAACATAAGAGAATACATTACCTTAAAATCGGGTAACTCTTTTTTGATTTGAGCCAAAGGCTTCCTTGGGGAGAATTCGGCCCAAAGTGAGGCTTCTAGGAGTAAGAGAGGGAAGTTGAGAGAGTACTTGGGTAGAGGATGGCCGATCCAAATGGCTTTTACGGTGTGAATAAGGTCGTAGTGGTGGGGGCCTTTTATAAGAGGAGAGGAGGGGCACTCTTGGAAAGTTATAAAAGGTTACTTTATCATAATTTTTTTTTCAGATTTAAAATGTCCCAAAATTATATATTTCGAGGATAAGGTGATAAGAGTTCGAAATCCACCCATCCAATAGGTTTTTGAAATTTGTAGGTCTTAGATTTTACATTATCTTTTCATTTTTTAAAACGTTAAATAATTAGTTAATCGCTACATCATCATGGTGTCTTAAGTAATTCAATTTATTTAATGTCTAAAAATTATAAAAAAAATATCATGATGTAGGAAATATTTTTATATTTCTAATGAATATTTATAGTAATAAATATGACTTGGATAACCACATTTAAAAATTGTTTTGGTAAAACAACTCATGTTTGTGACATTTTTATTTTAACATTAAATAAAACATTTTTAATGTCATTTTCCTACCAAAGTGGCTCCATGGGGTCCCCAAGATGACCCATGGATTTTCTGGGTCTTCCATGACTCATCCAATAGGGGTAGGACATGTGTCAAGGTCATTTAATATTATTATAACATTATCTTTACCTAAAATTTCACTAATTACCTTTAATCGCGATTAATTAAACATAAAAGTTACTATTCACCAAAAAATTATTTTAATCCCATTGAACCACATTTTACTTCCTAATGAAAACCATGTATGTTGGATTTTTGAAAATCAAATCACAGAAGTGGTATTGTTTCATTTAGATGAAAATCAGTTTTTTAACTACCACTTAGTGGTTTCACTATTCATCAAAAATTGATGTTTTTCAGAACAATGCCAAAATTTCACCCTAAGATATAATTGGTTTTCTGAATTAAAAAATGATGTCTATTTTACAAAATTACAAACATATAAGTTGGATTAATTAATTTTATAATTAATTCCCACTGTCATAACAAATGTCCTGTTTTTAAGAAACAATATATATCAAAAGATTGACAATTGTTTATGTCCAATTTCAATGTGAAATTAATTCTAATGACCACCATTAGATAAAATAATAAAAATATATTCTAATTAAACATTAAAACCACTCTATAGTATAATTTATCACTATAAATTATTTTTATTAAAAAAGTTGTTTTTAAGCATTTTTCACTATTCATAAGAAATTGGAAGTTCTCAGAAAAATAAAAAAATTCAACATAGGCTAATTTCAATATTACGAATCCAAAAATGAAGTCCATTTTAAAATATAAAATATATATAATTTCAAGTGGGTATTATTATTCATAATGGCTATTTTGATTAGTCGCGGTGTGTTAGAATCTCGAACATGCGTACAATGAAAGCTATTGCATTATTGAAAGAGAAGCGTATCGTGGAAGATCGGGGTGTTACAAGAGGCCTTAGTAACTACAGGTTCCTAGAAATCATGATGGAATTCATATTTTATTTCATCAATCTGCCCCAGATGATTTCGCACCAGGATACCGACAGCAACGGGCCCATCCTTGGGGAGAGAAACATCCACGTTAATCTTAAGACACCCTTCCAGTGGGGGGTCCAATGAGGTGGAAAGGATGGGGTAACACCTGGCATAACATGTACTTTAAATTCCATCCATCACTCAATCCATGAAGTAGGTCCTTCAATCTAGAACTCATGAGGTTGATGAATGTGGTGGAAGACCGAATCATTACGTCGAACCTAGATGATCCAGGCCAGGGTTTGATAAGAGCTTGCATCAGCCGATGAAAGATAAGAACACCAGCGCATCAGAAGTTGAGGGAGGTCAGAAACAATGTCTGGTAAAGCATCCGAATTTGGTCCCCATTTATTCCAGATTTTCTTTACTCCCGGGCAGTGGATGATGGTGTGCTTGGGAGTTTCCAGAATATTCAAGCAGAAAGGGTATGATGCAACTCTGGCCATGTGTCAAAAAAACAGGAGGCTCATGGTAGGGAGGGTGCCCGTGCACACCTTCCACAAAAATTGGTGTATTTTTGGGGAACTTTCAGCTTCCAAAGCGCTTTACATGGTCCCTCATCACGGTCGAGAGACTGACTGCAAAAAGCCAGTCTGTACCCGGATCTCACTGTGTTGTCTCCTGCTACATTATTTGTCCAAAAAAGATGGTCGGGGCCTACATCAGGGACACATGGGATGCTCAGAATAATTATTTGGTCTCTTTCTTTAAACCAATCTGTGATCTTTTCCACATACCACCAGACCCCTGGTCCGAAAAGTGGAAGTTGACAGTGGCGTCTTCGAGACCTGGTTGGGCGGGGGATGTGGCCCGCATACCATCCTTATTGAAAATCCAGGGTTTGGTCCATATGTCGATAGATGATCCATTTCCAATCCTCCAGCCCACCCCTTTCTCCAGGGGAATTCGGGCCCCCCAAATACTTCTCCAGAGGAAGCTAGGATGGGGGGCCAAGAGAAGAACCAAGGAAGTCCGTGTGGGGAAAATATTTGCACGGAGAAACCGCGCACACAAAGATGATGGGCGATTCAATAGGCGCCAACCTTTCTTGGACAACAGTTCATCACTGAACATGATAAGGTTCCAGAAACCCATCCCCCCGTCCTACTTGGGTTTGTAGAGTTTCTCCCAGGACAACTAGTGGGGTATATTTCTTTCATCGTTTTCCCCCACCAGATGTTGGCAGTATGAGAATGGATCTGGTTGATGATGGATGTCGGGATCTTAAACATAGACATAATGTAGGTGGGGATAGACTGAATGAAAGATTTAATGAGGTTTTCTTTTCCAACATTGGAGATTCTTTTTGGGGTCTAGCCTTGAATGTTTTTCTCAATTCTGTCCACCAGAGCTGCAAAGATTTCTTTTTTAGACCGGCCAATAACCATAATCAGTGTGAGATATTTTTGGTGTTTATCGACCATATGGATTCCTATAAAAGCACAAAGCTCACCTCTCTTGGAAGGAGACACCCCTGTGCTGAAGGATATTTCAAATTTTCCAGGACTGATAGACTATCTGACGCCCACTAATGTTGGTTGATCACGTGGCTGATCACCCGATACTCATTAACAGTGGATCTGGAGAGAAGGATGTAGTCGTCGGTGAAGAAGAGATGTGACACTTGTGGGATCTCTTTGTAGACCTTTTCCCCGTGAATAGACATAGCAGATGCATCCCTTGAAAAAAGGTTAGAGAAAACATCAACCACCAAGATGAAGAGAAAAGGGGAGAGAGGATCTCCCTGACGTAGGCCTCGGGTTGGGGCGAATCCTCTGGTGAGATCCACATTGACATTGATTCTAAAGGATACTGTTTAGATGCATTGCATGACGATATCATTCCATTTAGTGCCGAAGCCCATTATCAGCATCCCAGATCTTAGAAATTTCCATTCCACTTTATCATAGACTTTAGTCATATCCAGTTTCTAGGACATGGTTCCTTTTTTCACAGTGGAGCGCATTTTCATAGAGTGGAACACTTCATGGGCCACAATTTCATTATCAGTAATCAGCTGCTTGTCCACGAAGGCGCTCTGATTTTCGGATATAATATCAAGAAGCCAAGGACATAGTATATTGAAAATGATTTTTCAGAATATTTTATAAAAGAAACTACAGAGTCTGATAGGTCTAAAATCCAGGATTTCCTGAGGTTTCATGGTTTTGGGGATGAGGATGAGGACAATTTAGTTGATGGCGGCAATACTTGTATTCCCTGCCCATATGTTTTTTTATCATTTGGAGATGCCACAAATGACAATGTTCCAATAGTTTTTAAAAAATAGGGCATGAAAACCATCTGGGCCCGTGGCCTTAGTGGGGAGGATTTGATTCAAATCCAGGTGAATCTCATCATTCTTCACATCTTTTTTAAGCTCCCTATTAATCTTATTAGTGATCGTGGGTTTGATGGATTCTTCCACTTCTTCTATCATGAAAGGAATTCCTTTGACGAAGAGGTTCTGGAAATATCCTACCAAAGCTTTGTGGATGCCGCAGGTTTTAGAAACTTTGCTTCCATTAGGTCGAGATAAGCTCACGATAGAGTTTTTCCGACGCCTATAAGATTCTTTCAGATGAAAATACCTCGTATTAGTGTCACCCTCTTTAATGTGGACGTCACTGATAAAACACTATTTTATTGAATATTTTATTGATAATAAATGAAATAATTTCCTCAAATTGTGTTAAATATGTTTATTTATAAAATATTTGGGATTTGATCATTCATTTGAAAATTTGGTGAAAATTCCAGTTTTACCCTTAATAGTGCACTGTAGTATTTCGAAGATAAATATTTTTATATTTATTATTTGAATTTGAAATTTTTTAACAGTGTTCATAAATTCATTTTATAAAACTTTCATTCAGGACACTAGAGCTAAAGAGTGAATTTGGATGGAGTAAATGAGCCATTAATCCAATGGTGGGCTGGACTCGGCAGAATAGACATGGATTCTGTATTTGGGCCATATCTTCTACATACGGGCTTGGATTGAGCCCAAAGATTGAGAACAGCTCGGGGACATGATTTTTCACAAATCATCCTTCTGGAAGGCCGGTCAATTCACGCGTTTTTGAGGTCAAATGGGCGGTGAAAGTTGGAATAAAATATTTAGCCGAGTTTTTCATCTCACACTTAAAAAGTTATGTATCCCTAGCCCTCACAAACTCTATTTAAAGGGGGTTTTAACTCTTTGAGAGGGCTGGTCGAGGCATTGGGAAGGTGTGGCCGAAAGGGTGTCTCTTGGGAGCCCCTCACAACTCTTGGAAGAAGTAAGCCTTTGTGCAAACCTCTCATCCAAAAGGCTCTCCTCTCTCACCTCTTCTTTGTATTTCTTTTCATTCATGTTTGTTTCTTGAATTTTTCTTCAAATAATCTTCTGTGTTCATCCCTATTCTTCTTCTCTTAATCTTCTTAATTGGGTTGTAATCATGAGTGGAGACAAGATTGGGTTCTACCATTTCAATCTGTTGCTTATGCAAAACGTCTCCACAATGACTACACCACCCATGGAAGAGTAGTTCTTTTTAGTAATCGATCGACCTCTATCCTTCTTCATTCATTTATTTTGAATCAATGATAAACTGTAATTCAATAAATATGATCCATTAATTGAGTTTTTAATTTAAATGAAACTAAGCAAGCAATTGAATAGTTAACACAAAACACGCGAGGTCAGGAATTGTGTGAACTGTGAGAGCGCAACCTTAACCGGTAATTCAAAACTACACGGGATCAATTTGTAGAGTTCAAATATAATCCCTAAACTCAAATAATCCTCATTTCCAGAGTGGTTATGTGCCTTAATTTACCACTGACCATAAGCTAATCTTAGAACATCAATCAAAGCAGGGTGTTGCGATTGCATGTTCCGAAGTTAGCCTAAGGTTAAATTCACTTCAATCTTCGTGGTAAAGTTAATTCTCGTAGGGTTCGGGATTTAACAAATTAAGGGATCATAATTAAGTGAATATTAATTTAAATGATAATGATTAATAAATGATTGAAGAGGTAGAGTTAGATCGATTACGTCTTTTAAATATTGTCTAAACAAACATCTTTTTGTTGTGTAATTTTAATCAAACTTCATTTCAAAACTAAAAACAAAAAAAATACAATCTTCTTCCAGCAAACTTCTTCTAGATTCATAAACTATAAACAACCACCCCCATCCTTTCAAGTAGTGTTTTTATTCTCTTTTATTTTACTTCTAGAATACCTCTAAAAATTGTTTTAATTCACTTCCTCCTTTGAGAGACGACCTTGGTCAGCCACTCTAGTGCACCTAAGTACCCCAAAATCATACTAATCATTTGAGGGCGCCCATGATAACGCTCTTTCAAATTGGCTCCATTTCCGGGGAGGCAAGAAATTATTTCAACCAATTAGAGGTATTTATTTTATTTTACATTTTATTCTCTTCCTCTCTTCTTTCTTCCTTCTTTACCCAATCTGATTTTTCTTCTTCTTATTTTATTCTCTTTCTACTTCTTTTTGGACCATCAACTCAAACTTCTAATTTTTATTTTACTATGGTCCACATTCCTTGTTTTCATCTTTCATTGATTGATGACACGAACTAATCCTGAAGATCTCTTAGATCTTGACCCTGAGATTGAACATAGCCTTAGGGCACGAATCAGACATTCTCAGTCTACGAGAAGTTTTAACATTCAACCAGTTGGAGAATTACTCCAATATTAGAACATTGAAATTGGAAGCAATTCAAATTCAACCATAAAACAAGAACCAATGGCTGACAATAATAGAAATGAACTTAATAGAACCATTCGAGAATTGGCTGCACCTGATGTTAACTATCAACAAAATTGTATTGCATACCCGAATCTCGAATCGGACTTTGAACTAAAATCTGGGTTAATTCACTTACTTCCAAAGTTTAATGGCCTCTCTGGTGAGGATCCCAATAAACATTTGAAAGAATTTAATGTGGTTTGCTCAACGTTAAAACCAAGAAATGTTTTTGAAGATCAAATCAAATTAAGAGAATTCCCATTCTCACTTGATGGAGCTGCAAAAGATTGGTTATATTATTTGCAGCCTGAAGATGTAACATGTTGGAATGATTTGAAATGTCTTTTCTTGCAAAAAATTTTTCCAGCATCAAGGACAACATCCATTCGAAAGGAGATATCGGGGATCAAGTAATCCCAAGGGGAGTCAATGTATGAGTACTGGGAGAGATTCAAGAAGTTGTGTGCAAGCTGCCCACATCACCAAATCAGTGAGCAATTACTCATTCAGTACTTCTATGAAGGACACACACCTATGGAGAGGAGCATGGTGGATTCCGCAGCTGGAGGAGCATTGGTGGACAAGACACCAGCAGCCGCACATTCATTGATCGACAAGATGGCTCAAAACTCCCAACAATTTGGTGATAGAGGTACACCACATGTTAGAGGAGTACATCAAGTAAGCCCTTTTTCTCTTGAAAGTCATTTGATTGATACTAAGTTAGAAGAATTGAAAACTATGGTGAGGCAGATTGCATTGGCTCAAAAGACATCCCAACCCCCTCCTTCAAGGCCATGTGGCATTTTCACTGAGACAAGCCACCCAACTGACTGTTGCCCACAACTCCAAGAAATAGAAGATTGTGCAGTAGTGTTCCCTGGGAGACCATATCAGCAGCAGCAAAAACAACCATATCCCCAAAATAAGTTTGATCCAGCATACAACCAAGGGTGGAAAGATCAGTCGGACATGAGATATGGCTCTGGACAACAACAAAGAACCCCTTTTCAACCAAACTTCCAGCAACCTCCACCTTACCAATAGGGTTTCCAACAACCGCAAAGGAGATTCGAAGATCAAACATCAACGAGTTAGCAACAAGGGAATCTCCAACACAAGTTAGACTCTAGCACTGATGATATTTTGAAACAAATTGTTCTTAATAAACAGAATGAGCTAAAGAGTCAAGGTTCAGAGCTGAGAGAGTTGAAGACTCAAATGAGTCATATTGCAACCGCCCTCCATGAACTTGTGAGTAAGAATTCTGGAAATCTACCTTCCCAACCAACTCTAAATCCAAAGGGGAATGTTAGTGCCATCACATTGAGAAGTGGGAAGAAAATGAATGATACATCTGGACCTACCATTCCACCGGGATTCACCTCTACTCTAGAGAAGCCGCATTCCATACCAACTGATGAGCAATCCAAGGATAAAGATAAAGGTAAGAAAAATTTTGATGATGTACCTCCTAAACCCCTTCCTTTTCCAAATAGGGTTGTTCAAACCAAGAAGATGGCTGAAGAAGCAATGAAAAAGGAGGTTTTGGACACATTCAAGCCTGTGGAGATCAACATTCCTCTACTTGAATCCATTAAGCAAATTCCAAGGTATGAGAAATTCTTAAAAGAACTTTGTACCAATCGAAGAGAGATCAAGGGAAATGATAGGATCAACCTTGGAAGGAATGTATCGGCACTCATTACACCAACTCTAGCAATGCCAACAAAGTGCAAGGATCCCGGGACATTCACCATCCCATGTACCATGGGGGAGTTTCACTTCTCTGATGCTCTTTGTGATTTAGGAGCTTCAATAAATGTGATGCCTCACTCTTTATTCTCTTCCTTGCAGGTTGGTGAGTTGAAGCCGACAAGAGTAGTGGTGCAGTTGGCGAATAGAGCTACGGCATATCCAGTGGGAGTTCTTGAGGATGTACTTGTTCGGGTAAGAGACATGATCTTTCCAGCAGACTTCTATGTGCTTAACATGGAGGATGATCAGGTAAGTTCTCATGCCCCCATTAACTTAGGTAGGCCCTTCCTCAAAACTACAAAAACTATCATAAATGTCAATGAGGGTACACTTTACATGGAATTTGGAGATGAAGTTGTGATATTTAATGTTATGGATTCCATGAAGTACCCCTCTGAGGACCATTCTGCTTTTGTTATCTCCCATTTTGAACCACCAAGTAAAAACACCATGGAATTGGATTGTCCTATGCTTAGGGAGATTATGAGTATTGGTTCTGGTTTAATGTCTAAGAGAACTTCCACACCTGTTTTTAATGAGAAAGACTCTCTAAGATTTGATTTTTAAATGGATTCATATTCTGATCTTGTTCATGTGAACTCTGATTATGACATGGCTATAGAGTATGCTGATGGATTCAATGCTTTATTCTCTGATTTTGATGATGTATATTCTGATACTGATGCTCTTTGTGCACATATTTCAGTTCCTTCAATGTCTCCATCCATACTACACCCTCCTTCATTAGAACTGAAGCCATTGCCACCAAATCTGAAATACTGATACTTGTTGAGTGGTGAAAGATTACATGTTATCATTGCTAACAAACTCCCTTTTGGACATGAAGAAAAGATTTTTAATATTTTGAGGGAGAACATCAGGGCGATTGGGTGGACCTTGGCTGACATATCAGGTATTAGCCCCTCCATTTGCATGCATAGGATTCTCTTGGAGAATGGGGCTAAACTGGTGAGACAACCACAAAGGAGACTCAATCCCACCCTCCTGGAAGTTTTTAAAAATGAAGTTGAGAAATTTCTCTAGGCAGGTATAATATTTCCCATTTCAGATTCTCAGTGGGTAAGTCCTATTCAGGTTGTGCCTAAGAAAAGTGGTGTTACTGTTGTTAAAAATGAGAAAGATGAGTTAGTTCCAATGAGGGTGAAAAACAGTTGGCGTGTGTGTATTGATTATAGGAAACTAAATCAGACCACTCGCAAGGACCATTTCCCCCTCCAATTTATTGATCAAATGCTCGAGAGACTAGCTGGAAAAACACACTATTGTTTCTTGGATGGATTTTTTGGATATTTTCAGGTTCCTATATCTCCAGAGGATCAGGAGAAGACTACATTCACCTGTCCCTTTGGCACATTTGCCTACTGGAGGATGCCATTTGGACTTTGCAACGCCCCAGGTACCTTCCAGAGATGTATGGTGAGTATTTTTTCTGATTTTATTGAGACCTGCATGGAGGTATTTATGGATGATTTTATAGTGTATGGGTCTTCATTTGATGAATGTCTAATTAGTTTGGGAAAGGTGTTGAATCGTTGTATTGAGAAGAATCTGGTCCTGATCTTTGAAAAGTTTCATTTCATGGTAGAGCATGGCATTTTCTTAGGGCATGTAGTGTCAAAATATGGGATAGAGGTTGATAGATAAAAGGTAGATATTATTTCATCCTTACCATATCATTCATGTGTGCATGATGTTAGATCTTTCCTAGGTCATGCATGATTTTATCGGCGCTTCATCAAAGATTTTAGTAAGATTGCTCTTCCTATATCAAGATTACTTCAAAAGGATTCTGATTTTGTGTTTGATGTTTCTTGCAGAAATTCATTTGATGAGCTAAAACAATGTCTGACCACTCCACCTATCATGCAGCCCCCACGGTGGGAGATTCCTTTTGAGCTTATGTGTGAAGCCTCCAACTTCGCGGTTGGAGCTGTCTTATCTCAGAGGGTGGAGGGGCGTTCACATGTGATCGCCTATGCATCAAGGACACTGGATTCAGCCCAATCAAATTACACAACCACAGAAAAGGAGTTTCTTGCTGTCATATTTTCTTTAGATAAATTCCGTTCATATTTATTGGGCTCTAAAGTAGTTGTTTTTTCTGACCATGCAGCTTTGAGGTACCTCTTAAAGAAGCCAGATGCAAAGCCACGACTTATCCGTTGGATACTCCTTCTTCAGGAATTTGATATTGTGATAAAGGACAAGAAGGGATCAAAGAATTTGGTGGCATACCACATGAGTAGGCTTACTCATACACTAGAGGATGACACCTTGGACCAGGTACCACTTTGGGACACTTTCCCCGATGAACATCTCTATACCATCTCAGGTACGCATCCTTGGTATGCTGATTTAGTTAATTACATTGTTTCCTCTCAAATCCCAGCAAATTTGAAGAAGCATCAAGTCCAAAAATTAAAAAGTGAGTCTAGGTTTTATGTGTGGGATGATCCTTACCTCTGGCGCATGTGTAGTGACCATGTTATTAGGAGGTGTGTTCCCGATCACGAGTTTGAGTCTATTTTGCATTTCTGTCATACACTTTCTTGTAGTGGACACTTTGGACCCCAACGGACAGCTAGGAAGGTTTTGGACTCTGGATTATATTGGCCTAGCTTGTTCCATGATGCCCGTTTGTTCTGTAAGTCATGCTCTCGTTGCCAACACACTGGGAACATTTCTAGGAGACATGAGATGCCCCAACAACCCATGCTATTTTGTGAGATTTTTGATGTATTGGCATCAACTTTATGGGTCCTTTTCCTAGTTCATTTGTATTTTTGTATATTTTGGTTGCTGTTGATTATGTGAGTAAATGGGTGGAGGCCAAGGCCACCAGGACTGACGATTCTCTTGTTGTTGTGGACTTTGTCAAAGCACAGATTTTTTGCAGGTTTGGAGTACCAAAGGACATCATCAGTGACCAAGGGACACGCTTTTGAAATAGGAATTTTGCTTCCCTCCTTCGAAATTATGGGGTGACACACAAAACATCAACACCATACCACCCCCAAACAAATGGCTAGGCTGAGGTTTCAAATCGTGAGTTGAAACAAATCTTGGAGAAAACCATGCAGCCAAATATGAAGGATTGGAGAAAGCGCTTGGATCATGCATTGTGGGCTTATAGGACAGCATAAAAGACCCCCATTGGTATGTCCCCATTTCAGATTGTTTTTGGGAAAGCGTGTCATCTCCCCGTGGAAGTCGAGCATCGGGCATATTGGGCTATAAAGAAATGCAACATGGATTTGGCCCAAGCTGGAATTCAAAGGAAGTTGCAAATTCAAGAGATTGAAGAGATTCGACTGTCATCATATGATAACTCAAGGCTCTACAAGGAAAGATCAAAAGCAGCTCATGACAAAATGATCCAACAAAGGGAGTTTCATGTTGGAGAGAAAGTCCTTCTCTATTGTTCACGACTGAAGTTGATGTCTGGTAAGTTGTGTTCCAGATGGTTAGGTCCTTATATTGTGTCTAATGTTTTTCCTTATGGTGTAGTGGAGATCACACAAGAGGACACTAGAAGGAGCTTTATAGTCAATGGTCAACGTTTGAAGAGATACATTGAGGGACATCCTACTGATGTAGTGGATTTTATCACACTACATGACCCCATCATCACTTGATCACATCAGGCTGTTCCTAACCCTTTCACTTTTTTATTATTTGTCCTATTTAAAAATTCTGCATTTCATGTGCATATATCATCTCACGGGTTCACATTGAGTACAATGCAATATTTTAAGTGTGGGGGAGGGAACCTTTTAGTTTAGTAATTTCAATTGTTTTCCTGTTAAAAAAACCCAAAAAAAAATTGCGCCTTTTTCAAAAAAAAATTGTGTGTTTTTCAAATTTTGTGTGTTTATTTTACAAATTTCTGTGTTTTTTGAAACATTTTGAGCTAAAATGATTCTCATCACCATTTTTAAATCCATATCAATAAGTGAAACAATTTACTCTTTGAAACTAAGCTTAAATGAATGCTGAAATGACTTTGTTTCAAGTTCAAATATTTAGTAATTTCATGAAAAGTACGCTGAATTTTGAATCCCATGCCAATCTCACTATATTTATATTTGAAATCACTTTCCTTTGAGCCTTATAAACCATTATTTTCATATTCTTTACATTCACCTCACTTCTTGAGAGAACCAAACCATACTTGATTTAACCAGAATTTGATCTATTCCTGTCAAAACTTGAGGGTTTGAGGTAATTATGTTTAAATGATTGAGGCATTTGTTTGGTATTAAAGCCCCTATTTCAATGAATCCTTTTTTATAATGGCCTACCTTGAATATTTAATCCTTTTATCCCTTAGAAGCCATGCACAGCCTGTTAGGTTAGCCACATTATAGGCCAATTTTCCTTATCCAACCAACTCTTGAAGTGAAATTGCATAATCTAGTTGAGCTTAAGTGTGGGGGAAGTTGTCTTGTGTTTTGCCACCACATTCTGTGATACTTTGGGTGGAAAATTAAATTCTGAAGAGGTGTGTTTGCTGCTAAAGAAAGTCATTATATTGAAAGTTGTGCCTTTTCTGGAGCTTTCATGACAAGTGAAGCTGTGCCTTTTCTGGAGCTTCTAGTTGAGGTGGAAAGCTGTGCCCATCTGAAGCTCTCAAGAAAATCATGTTTGAGAATATTGACATTTTTTTATGCCGAAATGATGAATGGTGTAAACCTTTCATGACTTTTCATGAAGATGGAGCTGAATTGATACTATGAGGATTGAAGAGAAGACCATATTTAAGTGAAAATTAGATTAATGCAATTTTGCTTCAAAAGAGTCAAGCCCTCCTCATTCAGCCTCAGAGTTTTTCACATCTTAATCTTACCAACCGAAATCCACAGAACAACCCTGAAAAGTCCTCATGATAAACATATTTCCTTGTCTCACATCGGGTAGCGATGTAGGAATCTATCAAGCCTATGGTGACCCTTGTATGAGTTTGGATGAGAAAGACATTGCAAAAAAAATTGATATTTGAGTGATGAGAGAAAATTCAAGCGAGGTAAGTGTTTTGTGCATGGGCGGATAAATGAAGTGGAAATATATTGAATGATATAAATGGAGAACTTGAAATATGGTTTTTTATGAGGCATGATATCTTTTTATTCTTGGTGTGAAATTGATTGATCTTAAGGATATGTGTTTTAAAATTGGTTTTGATTTGATATTGATGTTTACTTGATATGAGGTTTTGCCCAGGTGTGCAAAAGGGTAAGTGTGGGGGAGTTGATAAAACACTATTTTATTGAATATTTTATTGATAATAAGTGAAATAATTTCTTCACATTGTGTTAAATATGTTTATTTATAAAATATTTGGGATTTGATCATTCATTTGAAAATTTGGTGAAAATTCCAGTTTTACCCTTAATAGTGCACTGTAGTATTTCGAAGATAAATATTTTTATATTTATTATTTGAATTTGAAATTTTTTAAAAGTTTTAATAACTTCATTTTATACAACTTTTATTCAGGACACTAGAGCTAAAGAGTGCGTTTGGATGGATTAAATGAGCCATTAATCCAATGGTGGGATGGACTCGGCAGAATGGACATGGGTTCTGTATTTGGGCCATATCCTCTACATACGGGCTTGGATTGATCCCAAATTTTGAGGAAAGCTCGGGGACATGATTTGGAACAAATAATCCTTCTGGAAGGCCGGTCAATTCACGCGTTTTGGAGGTAAAATGGGCGGTACAAGTTGGAATAAAATATTTGGCCGAGTTTTTCATTTCACACTTAAAAGGTTATGTATCCCTAGACCACACAAACTATATTTAAAGGGGGTTTTAACTCTTTGAGAGGGCTGGTCGAGGCTTTGGGAAGGTGTGGCCTAAAGGGTGTCTCTTGGGAGCCTCTCACAACTCTTTTAAGAATTAAGCCTTTGTACAAACCTCTCTTCCAAAAAGGCTCTCCTCTCTCACCTCTTCTTTGTATTTCTTTTCTTTCATGGTTGTTTCTTGAATTTTTCTTCAAATAATATTCTGTGTTCATCCCTATTCTTCTTCTCTTAATCTTCTTAATTGGGTTGGAATCAATAGTGTAGACAAGATTGGGTTCTACCCTTTCAATCCGTTGCTTATGCAAAACGTCTCCACGATTACTACACCACCCATGGAAGAGTAGTTCTTTTTAGTAATCGATCGACCTCTATCCTTCTTCATTCATTTATTTTGAATCAATTATATACTGTAATTAACTAAATATGATCCATTAATTGAGTTTTAATTTAAATGAAACTAAGCAAGCAATTTAATAGTTAACACAAAACACGCGAGGTCGGGAATTGTGTGAACTGTGAGAGCGCAACCTTAACCGGTAATTCAAAACCACACGGGATCAATTTGTAGAGTTCAAATATAATCCCTAAACTCAATTAATCCTCATTTACAGAGTGGTTATGTGCCTTAATTTACCACTGACCATATGCTAATCTTAGAACATCAATCAAAGCAGGGTGTTGCGATTGCATGTTCCGAAGTTAGCCTAAGATTAAATTCACTTCAATCTTCGTGGTAATGTTAATTCTCATAGGGTTCGGGATTTAACAAATTAAGGGATCATAATTAAGTGAATATTAATTTAAATGATAATTATTAATAAATCATTGAAGAGGTAGAGTTAGATCGATTACGTCTTTTAAATATTGTCTAAACAAACATCTTTTTGTTGTGTCATTTTAATCAAACTTCATTTCAAAACTAAAAACAAAAAAAATACAATCTTCTTCCAGAAAACTTTATCTAGATTCATAAGCTATAAAAAACCACCTCCATCCTTTAAAGTAGTGTTTTTATTCTCTTTTATTTTACTTCTAGAATACCTCTAAAAATTGTTTTAATTCACTTCCTCCTTTGAGAGACGACCTTGGTCAGCCACTCTGCTGCACCTAAGTACCCCAAAATCATACTAATCATTTGAGGGCGCCCACGATAGCGCTCTTTCAGTCACACACCCGCATAGCCCAAAATCTTTCCTTAACATGAAGGGCCTCGTCCAGATCTCTTTGAATAGCACTAATCTTGGAGATGCTTCCATTGGATGGGGGTTTCCTAAGTAAGTTGTGAAATTTCTTTTCAAGGGCATCATAGTGTCTATCAGGTTGGTGGAATTTCTTGTAACTCAAAGACCTCAGACCGAAAGCAACCTATTGGAGGTTGAGGTCAACATCTACATGGGAACTCTTCCAACATGATCAGACCACCTCTTCGTATTCCTGGTCTTTTGACAGGAAGCTTTAAAATATGAAAGGTCTGCTGGGTTTTCTCTTATGTTCATCTTGTAAAAACTTAATTAGAATTGGGCAGAGATCCGAACAGTTAAGGGCCATGTTTCCAACATGAAACATGTTGAACAGAATAGTCCAATCAGTAGAGCCTAGGAATCTATCAAGACACTAAGCTATGCGGGTAACTTCAGTGTTGCCACAGAACTATGTAAAATGATTACCTGTATACCCTAGATCGACCAACTTTTCCATAGTGGCTGCATCCTTGAAATTGGACTTCAATGCTGGGTGTCAAGTCCTTCCACCTCGCTTTTCTTCATGGAACATGATCTCATTGAAATCACCATAAAAAAATATGGCTAGGTAAATCAAGTCGCAACGTTCCCTGAAGGTCCCATGACTGCACATTATCAGCATGGGATGGCCATGCATAGAAACCCACAAATGTCCAGGGTGGGTGAAAGGTAGTTTGAATAGTTGTAGCCACATGATGCAAAGAGAAAGTCAAAATTTTAATGTCAATATTGTCTTTCCAAAGGAGTCAGATGCCCCTAGAGTGTCCTTGTCTGCGCACCAGAAAGTAGCATTGGAATCCACACTTCAGAGCAATACCATTGGTGTCCTTGTTTTCTAGTATGGTTTTGGATAGGAAAACCATATCGGGGTGACTTTGAGCGCAATTGCGCTGAAGCATACGAACCATTTGTGGGTTTCCAAGCCCACGACAGTTCCAACATAATACAATCATTGCTCTAGGCGGGGCTGGGTCTCGCCCGCTGCCACCTTTGATTCCTCCAGACTTGTTTCGCCACTTTTCTTTTTTCCTTCTCTTTGTGGGACTCCTCCCTGATTGGCCTGTTTGAGTTTGTCTTTTCCTGACTCTAGTGTTAGGGTCTTCCGCACGATCAGTACTTCCTCCACGTTTCACCCTTTTCCACGTAATAGGGGTGATTGGGCCCAACATTAAAGTTAGCTTCAATCCATGGGCCTCTATTGGTGATATGTTAATTACAGACGATTGTGGACTCGGATCCAGATCTGGTGGTTCGAAGTTCATCTTCTTTATCATTGCGCATTTCCTTGTTGGTTATTTTTTCTTCATCTCTGACCATGTGCGTGATTGATTTTTTTCCTTCAGGGGGTTAGGATGAATGTCAGCTACACTCTAAGTGGTATAGTTATCATTAAGTAAATCCAGAGGTCCCAGCATAATGACTTCCCCATGTGTGGGTTCCCTCCGATTAGTACGTGCCAATGTGAGACGGCCACAGTCCTTTTGTTTTTCCGTTTCAGGGATTAAAGAAGATTTATTCATTTTTTCACGGAGACAAGGGCCATATTGGAGGGTGATGTCACATGATCCACTCTTAGGTTTGGTGGGGCACTTTCTTTCCAGGTGGCCAAGACGACTATAGAAAAAGTAGAAAAGTGGGAGTTTCTCAAATTCGAATGATATCCAAGTGTTGAAGTCTTCAATTTTTAGAAACATTTCCCTCATTAGGGGCTCTGATACCTCGATTTCCTCCATGATTCAATCCTTAGGGCCCCACTATAATGGGTATGAGCAATCCCATTCAAGAAAGTGTCCTAAACAGTTCCCAATTTCCCTCATTATGTGTTTCGTTCTTGCATGGAAGGGGATTCCTTTAATTATTATCCAAAAGGGGGAGCGGGTTAAATTCACCTGCTAGAAATCGTCTCCCCCTTTGAATTATTCCATACGGAGGAGCTGGTTTTCGAAAGAACATGGTCTTCCATGCATGATTTTGTCCCTATATCTCTCGTTAAAGAACTCGAAGATGATGCGATTGGTTCCCGCCTCCCGAATAGCCACTCCTGCATCATGTTTCCAGATGTTCTGAAGAGTGTTTTTGAAAGCCCCCTGATTGACTGAAATGTTTTCAAATAAATTTCCCACAACGAGCAGAGAAATTCATTTTTCCAATAGTGGGTCTTCATTTCTATTTGCCTCGATTGCTGCCTTTTCTTTGTCTATTAGGGACATCCTCTTCCATTGGTTAACAAAGTCAGCATCCATAGCGCAAATCAAATGTTGAATGCACTATCTGCCTTAGGGGCTGACACCATTGCAGATGCCAAGCCACCCTCACAACAACCATGACCCGGTCAAAAAAACAGGTCAAACCCACTTCTCGGCCCCAAACGTGGTCCACCATCCTGAGACAGGCTTCTGCGGCAGGAGCTTCGCGGAACTGACACAGCAGGAACACAAAAACGCCACAGCCTTCACGGTAGATGCTTCGAAAAACCTCCTCTTAAAGAAACAACCTCTTCACGGCAGGTGCTTCATGATATAGATTCTTCTCGGGCACACTAATCCACGGGTCTTTGCAGAAAGAACCTCGCGAACCAAGCACAGTTGTGGTCACGCAGCTCCCCTGACCTTCACTGTGGGTGTTTCGCGAGTTGGCCCCTTCGTGAACTAACCTCGCGAACCAGTAATGGCACATACACAGAGGGCCAAAAGCATCCGCGACAGAGGCTTCACAAAGCATACACAGCATGAAAACACAACGCCACAGCCTTTGTGGAATATTCTTCGCAAAACCATCCCTTCACGAAACATCCTTTTCGTGGTAGGTGTTTCGCGCCTCAACCTCTTCACTGACGATCAAAATCGGCGCACCATCGCGGAGGGGCAGCGCGAGACAAAACCTAAAATTTCGGACCTTCTCCCCAGTGTGGATGCTGAACCCTACCCCCAAAACCTCCCCCGTCTTTGCGAAGTAGGATCGAATGGCAGAGGATCCTCCGAACAGAGAGCAAACGGGTCAAAAATCTCAGATCCGTGAGGAAGGTGAAGCCTGAAAAGAAAACGATCTGGAAACGATCTCCCCCTCACAGATCTGACACCCATAAGGGATGAAAGTTCCGTGAGGGGTTTCACAGTTTCATGGAATGCCGGATCTGTTCCAAGAGGGGAAAAGACGAGCAGGGAGAGACTGGGAGTCAACCTGAAACATAAGCATCGCCGCGAAAAATTGAGGAGTGGCACAGAAGAGGGGAACGCGTTCGCAGAAGAAGAAAAAGGAAACGCTTAAACTATGGAAGATCCGAGAGAGCCTAATTGATGCCGCAGACCAAAGCTCCGAGGAAGGAGATGTCATCCTTAGGAGAACCCTAGGAGGAAACTCTCAACCGAGGAGAGAGACTGAGACACTTCATGTGGTTTATTAAATAAAAATGAAGGACATATTATTATTAAAGGTTAATTATATGGATGTTTTTAAAAAAATCAAGGGGTTATTTAATTCCTTAATATTTATGTTACTCATATATAACAAGCCCTTTTAGATTATTCTCCAGAATTTTTTTTCGTTCAAACAATGAGTCACTCTAGACAGCCGTAAAATATGTATTGTGTAATGATTCATGAACTAGACATCATAGAGATTGTTCATACAAAATGGTTATCTCTCATATAAATTAATTCAATGGAGCCATTCAGAAAAAAGTTAATGATACTGATTAAGTACCTCTATATTAATAAAAAAAACTAATCTATATTATATCATAAATGATTAAAAACATTGAAAACATAACATGAATACTAGAATTATAAAAAATTATAATGATGGTGTATCTTTTATCATGAGAACCAAAAAAAATTATTCTAAATATATAAATAATGGAAAAGAATATATATTTGGAGAAATTAAATTTGTTATGGTTGAAGGAAAATGACTATAAAATCACTTATTTCCATTCATATACTAATTAATTATGGTTTTTGAGTAATTTGAATATGATATAAGATGTTCGAACCTATAAAATTGATCTGAATAATGAATGATTCATCTCTTAGAGAATATATATTCACTACATACAGGTTTCAGGTATGATGCAAAGAATTTCTATAAAATGGAGGATCCAATGGGTTTCTAATTTTACTAAATTTTGAGATACATTGAGAAACATAATAATGGTGATACTTTGTTAATTATAACGGATACTAAAATCAATCAAGATATAATCCCTATCAATTCAGATAGAATCCCTGTCTAGGATGGGTTCCTTAGATAATTTTATATTTCAATCAGGGTAATTATTAAAGAATATATTATTGATAGATTCCGTGATTTATTCAGAATAATGTTTCGTCCTTGAGTTTTAGGAACAACCACTATGGTACTAATTACCATGTTTAGACAACACTATAAATTCAATGAATTCCATACTATTAGTCTATGAAAATTGTCAAAAAATTATGGGTACAATCATGAAAAAACTCATCCACCTTCTTCATATAATTATTTTCAGGAAGAAACATTATTTTTTATAGGGAGGTCCTTCCTTGTAACCAAAGGACTAACTCATGAAATGATAAGATATCACAATATAAAAGTAGAAGGTGATAATGTTATGGTAAAAATTGTTATAGATGAAGCCTATTATAGGTCATAATTAAATTTCATCTTAGTTATTAATAAGAAATAATACTTCTCAGAATCAATATATGTTAACTTATTTTAATTTTTTCAAAACACATGGTTCTCAACCTCTCCTATGTATAAAAATTATGGTTTCTCTAAATTATTATTATGTCTTCATCAAATCAAACCTATTTCTCTCAGACTCTTCATCCTAACACACAATTTCCTTAGCATGAACATTAACATTTATTTTTCTAATGGTGATATTAAATAATTTTTTTTGGAATATAAAAATCCATTAGAATATATCACATAATTTATATAGATGATATATTATTATTTTGTAATTAAAAATATAGTTGTATTTATTATATTTATAATATCATAGTTTAATTTTTAATGTAGACCCAAAAATATATCAATACATTAAAAACCAATATATACACACATATATCTAAGGAATATACTCCTACTCATCCAAAATAAATTGAAACATGGGTATGTATCACATGAGGAATATTCAACATACAGTACATTAGGAAACCAACTATCAACAAGATTAATTATTTTGCATCAGTTTGATGGGATTTCACCTATATCAATACCCCAAACATGAAATAGTGTCCTAAATTTTGACACTTTTGTGGAAAGATAAGACTATTTAACAGCTTTTTTGTCCTCAATTCCAATGAACATGTTGTCTATTTTAATGTAACCAAATGTTAATATATGAAACATTGAAGGAGTTTTGAATTTTTATATTTTTTATTCTCATCATAATGGAAGAGGTCACTATGAAAGGTGGGAGTGTTTTTCGAGACCCATTGAAGAGGTTAGGATCAATGTTGAAAGTGTTGATGATTTCATCGAATACATGAAAAAAAATGTTCCATGAGAGGTTCTAGCCAGACCTTCTTTGTGGGAATAATTTCTTAAAGGTAAATAAGGGTGTTAAAATCATCATTTATTTAGGGATAAATCTTTTGAAACACCACTTTTTTAAATCTAGAAATAATCTTCCATAATTTATAATGATCATTCCTATTAAATTATGGGGTGAAATGATATTGGTTTTTGGATAGACAACTTGGGAGAGGTTCTTCCATTCTTCCTCAGATTCATGTGTGATGATATTTCCTTTTTTCATCCATATTGTACAAATTTTTCAATTATAATTTTCTCAATGATAAGTAGAATAACATTTTATCTAACTTTTTATTGGTGGAATAATAATTGTATCATGTTTTTATATATTCAGGTATGGTGAACTTCAATGCTTTCAATATTTATAGTCTCATATATCTATGATAGATTATAAAAAAAATGAGAATATGGTTTCATGTAATAAAATTCTAACCTATATTAACTTCCTATTTTGGAAAATTTATAATCATTTAATTACGATAGACTACATAGTGATGTGAAATGGAAAAATTCATTCTTCAAAGTGAAAAAAAAACATGTGAGTCATAATGGAGAACAATTATTCATATTTTACTAGGGGGTGAAGGAATCTTTTATCTAAAATTTATATAGAAATTTAATTATATTCACACATTAATTTTTATCCCTAGATATCTTAATATCCCATTTATTTATTTTCTCAAAAAAATTCCATGATAAAATCAATCAAGAAGAATTTTTCTTACGTTTTGATAATAGACCATATAGGATACGTAGAAACATATCCCATCACTATGAAAAAAAATATTTTATAGGTGTTGCATTAAAGGATATATATCAAAATGTAGATTATTTTTAGCAACATAATGTTACCGATTTGTCCTTTTCTATTAGAGAGAATAATCCCCAACAACTATTGGGTATATTATTTGATATTGTTAGACCACTGTATTGTTGGGGTAGATGGAAAGACGCAAATATTTGATGAAATTTGGCCAAAAAGGTTCATGAGTTTATTGAATAATGAGGTTAGGTGGTATCATGCTAAATGTTGGTTTCACTTCTTTGTTATCCATTAATTCTCTATATAATCATGAAATTTTTTTTGAGGTCAAATCCTATATATTTATCATGGTTTCACCTATTTTAATATCTATAATATTGACATAACATTTATTGATACTTATTCAGCATTTGTGGAGAAATTCTATTTAGGTAATCTTTCTACCACTGTTCATTACCTATTATTATAGGGTATTTCCACTAAGGACCAGGTATGATATTGTGATTTTCCACACATTTATAGGTGGAAATATACTATAATACAACCTTACTTATAAAAAAGACCATGATATACCTATCCACTAAATCACTAGTTTTGGGAATCTTCCCTAGGAATATAAATATTTTGTTGATGGGGTTTCCCAAGGAAATAATTAATTATCCAAACAGAATAGTGTATTAGTTCTTATTCTCTAAATAAATATCTTTATTTATTTGTCATAATAGAATGTGTATAATTAGCCAATAGAATATTTCACTCCTACATAATAATGATTCTGAAGTTCTTGAATACTATAAATAGTTACCTATATAAAACTCATTATTTACTTAGGATTGATGTTAATGTAATAGTTTATCATGATAATTTAATAATATCTTCAAAACAACAATTTTCAGATGTGTATCATGTTTTAAATTCATTTAATAAGGCCATTTTCAAAAAATCTCTCCCACTAAAAATATGACGCCCTTTAAAACACACCACATTCATTAGAGGTTCATCATCCATATTTAACTATTAAGTGAGCCCTATTTTGTTTGAACCTTTTCAGTTTAGCTATTTATATTATTGATAAATATAATAATGTTAGATGTAGATCAGGGTTTGTTAGGAATAAATGAATTTTTTAATCAATCATTTGGATAAAATGAACAATAATCCGCTAGTATACTAAGTCATACAGTCTTACATCAATGTGTAGCTCAACATAAAATCAAAAATTGAGGAACCTAATGTAATTACCCTACCTTAAAACATATTTATTTTAATGAAATTAGAGAATAATTTATAATATTTTTCAAAATAACTAATAATTTTAGTGTTCTATAAATTTATTTTATAACTCATACATTAATACCCTATATATTTACAATGTGGGAACTTTTGATCAATGATTGTTTTTCCAATAATAGAAAACATTTAAAATAAGAAATTCGTTATTTTCCCGAAAGTATTCATGACTTGAACATGACTACATACATTCCATTACCCATACATAAACCCTTTAAAAACATTTTTATATAGGTTATGATAAAAAAAGTTTTCAGTATGGGATATTGAAATAAGAAAGATTAAAACCTGCTTGTCTATGAAAAAATATAAAAAATTTTCTTTTAAAATTATGATTTGAGATCAAAAACAAACATTTTCAATCCCATGAAATATACTTCTATACCCTAATATTTTTATAAATCATTTCTTAAGGAAAATAAATAGAAAATTAAATAACATAAAGGTGACTTCTAAAACATGATATACTTAAGAAATCTTTTTCATAATGTCATTATTTTGACCCATAATAAATATTAAACACTTTCTTTTTTATAAATAATTTCATAATATAAGTTTTTTAAAATAATCGAATTTCCAAAAAATATATTAAAAATCATAGGTAAATCATATATTTATCACTCTTAGTAATTAAAAAACCATAAACCTAACCTCCATTCATAATACATTGATGTTCTATAATAGACACTCATGTCTTTTTTATAAAATAACAACTGGTCCATGTTTTATTACATAAACACCCATCATTGATTTTAATGGGACCAACTATCATCGTCAATAATTTAAAATTAGTATAACATAATGGTAACACATGATGACTTGCAATTTTCAACATTAACTGATAAAATATTTTTTTCACCCATAAACAAATTAATATATATTAAAATATCCATCTAATTTACAAACCAAAATCATTTCTAATATAACATAAAATGTGAATGAAGTTTTTTCTGTGAAGAAAAAAATTAATGTTCTTAAATGAATCTGAATCTGTAATAATGGTTATAGAGGCTGAAAAAGTCATTATTTCCATATACAATAAAATTGAACATCTCTTTTTTTCATTTGTTAATAGTATAAAATATTCCATTAATTTTTTTGAACACCATTGAAATAAAGTAAAAAATTTCATAAAATTTTGTTTAAGACCAATTAATATCGATATGAAAACAACTAAAAAACAATTATAATATAATGAAAGTATAAGAGAATTGATTATAAAGTAAACCATGAAAACATTAAAAATATGGGTTTTAATCAAATGGTCACTTATGTATAACCCTTATTAGAATATCCCTTTTTAAATTTTTTACGAATGTAAAATATGGTCTAAATAAACTTTATAATCTATTTAAATATAAACAATTTTTTTTTGAATGAGTTACAAGAAAATATAAAAGATATATTCTGAAAATTAATCTTTAAAATATTTAAGAATGTGGTTTTATGTAAAATAGTTCTTTACTGTGTGTTTGTTTTTCCTCATACATTATTTATCTTCTTGAATAATATACCAATATTAATTATTTATTTTCATGAGAAATTATTTTTATCTTATTATTTAATTAATTTTACTTGTTAACATGTTATTTACAATTATTTAATTAAATAATTTTATGAAAATTATTTTTCTGTAATTTTCATTATATGTCAGAAATGACATCGGTAGGTTGACTATTGTCAAATATGTAATTATCTGAAAATATAAATAACATTTATAATTATATAATTATATTTTTTATACATATATTATAAATTTGAACATAATAATTATATTTGGTTTTCAAAAATGAATAATAATAGTATCATGGAGACGGTAGGCCGTACATATACATGAGTAATGGTTCTCTTTTTCTATGACCATTTTTGAAATAATACTAGTATTATTTATTCTTTACCAAGTTTTTATAATATCATAAATTTAATTTTAGTTATTTAAATGTAATTACATATATCATCCATATAATCTGATTAAAAAAAAATATCATCGCTTTATTGTAGCTATAGTCAAGACATATGCATGAATGACATTATAAATATCTTATTCAAGAACAGAAATGATATATAATATTTTTAAAATAATTAATATGTAATTAATATAATAATTATTTCCGATATATTTCATTAATTTATTAACATTATCCATTCTATATTCCATGTAATGTGTTGGGGGAAAATCACATCACTTTGTGAGGTGGTAGTCCACAGTATACAACTACAATTTTATCGTTTTTTCCGTGAAATTTAAAGTAAGAGGTAATATGTGAAAAAATATAAGAGAGGGTTTTCTATGTTAGAAATATAATAATATATATATATATATATATATATATATACGTTAAATCCATAATTCTAACAATCTTGGTGATTTTTTGATGAAAAATGAAATACATTGGATTGAAAGGTGGTAGTCCTCCACACACATGAATGATGGTTTCATTTCCAATTTTATGGAAGAGAATTTGGATATCAATTCTAAAATATATGTATTAAAAATAATTATATTATAGATATTAGTGTTATTATCGGAATAGAAATTAGTAATATTTAAATGATGTCGAAGATGAAATAATATAAAAATTTTGGGTTAAGAATTTTACCTCTTTTCCAGACTACCTCCTTAGGTAAGAATCAAAATCATTCTTATGATGTATTTTATTATAAAAAATGTTTATATAGATTATAAGTGAAGTAATAAATGTAACATCCCGAGATTTTATGAAATATCTTCTCACATATTAATTTAGATTCTTTGTTATATTCTATTATACAAAATGGAAATTTTAACATGTGTTTAAAGAATTAGTAAGATTTTCCTCTATTGCACGTAATGTTGAGTTTTTTGATAATATTAGTTACATGCAATTTTGAGTCTCACTAAAAAAAATATACTATTAATATTATTTATTTAATATAATATTAATCATCTATTTGTTGGAATGTCAGCAATGAATATTATTGATTAGATTATGAATATGTGGTTTATCGATGTGTATATACTGAATTCTTTGGTCACAACTAATTTAAAAATGAAAATAAAATCTGATAGAATATAAAGGATGTGTTTCTATGAAAATATGTTTTTATGAAAAAAAGAAGCTCAAAATTAATAAATTAAATTAATCAAAATTATTTAATGATGTTAATTAACGTAACATGTTTATATAAAATAAAATTTCTCTAAATTCATATGATGTTTTTTATAAGCATAATGTTAGAACAAATCCTATTTAAAGCATTAAAATTGTGTATTTTTCTAAAATAAGGTTTTCCAAACATTTAATGGAAAAATTTCCATAAATTTTTTTTGAAACTCATAAAATTTTCATTTCAAGAATTAATCTTATTTTATGAATTTATATTATAAAAATTCTGTTCAGGTGAATTTTTTTTTGTATATTTACGAGAACATTAATATTTTTATGAATATAAAATTAAAACAAATTTTAACTAAAAATATAATATTTGTCTAAATAATTTATTTTGTTAACATATATTTTTCAATTAGTTTTGTCGTTACAATATATAAAAATTATATCAGTCAATATTTTTTTTTTCATTGGAAGCAATTTCACGTTGAAATTGGATATCCAAAAATTTCAAACTGTTATACTTTTTTCATGAAAAAGGAGTTGTCTCATCCACTATATAGGATTTCATTAAATTCGTTTTTGAAACAAATGTTTCTTGGAATTAAGAAAATGGATCCAATATTTTTATTCATAATAATTAATTATTACTATTAAATACAAAATAAATTATACCAAAAGGACTAGTGAATGAAATTAAATTTAATTACAGTAATTAAGGTAAAAATTGTTTTTATATAGTGGTTAAAAATTAATCCTATGTGAAATAATGACAAAGAAACTATGAAACAAAATACAATTAGATTTACATTATTATAAAATATTCCAAAATTTGTAATATTGGGTTCTTAATTTTAGTCACATGCAGTTAGGGAGACCTCCCAACAACGTTTGCCTTTTTATAGTTACAAGAATACTACTCCCCCTCCATTATAAAATTGAACTCACCCTCCCCCTCTCTTCACACAAGTCAAGCCATTTTGTCTCATAAAAATATTTCCAAAAAAGTTTATAAACGTTTTTCCTCTCATACTATATTACACACTTTTGGAATAATGTATTATAAGGATGTCCTTTGTTTTAGAAGAAAAGGTGTTACCTGAAAAAGAGGTAACATTCTTTAACGATCAATTTGGTTTTATTTCATTATCCACCCCTTCAATTTTATCTATTTCATTGTTATATAATAACAGAAATATAACTTATACACTAATATTATGTTATTTTACAGCTTCTGCCAAAACCTACCAAATCTATTATAAAATGTCTTATGAAAATCACGTTTATGTCTAGGACAAACTACCGCCTCGCGATACGATGTCATTCTTTTTTTCATTACCACATCTTATAGTTAGAAATTATGATGTAAATAATATTTTAATATAATATATAATTGAATTATATTGTCTTAATACTTCTATAATTATTATATATCGCATACCTCCATGATTTCCATTTTGTGGAATATGATAATATCATTTTTGGATGTGTGGACTACCGCCTCCTCAATGTGATGTAATGCATTCACCATTTTATGTTCAATGTATTAAGAATTAATTAAATAAAATATATTATATAAATGAAAAATTTATTATATTCATGACTTAATTTTGTATCTTAACATATAACATATTGTTTTTTTCATTCTATTAGACCCACTGAAAATTTGACAACGTCGTTCGTGGATGTGTGGAATACCACCTCCTCGAAGTGATGTGATTATTCTTTTTCATGACCACAT
Organism: Viscum album; assembly: GCA_963277665.1. Lineage (NCBI taxonomy): Eukaryota > Viridiplantae > Streptophyta > Magnoliopsida > Santalales > Viscaceae > Viscum > Viscum album. The sequence goes on along the minus strand of OY728121.1, from coordinate 1,395,094,881 downwards.
CAAAATAATGATATATATATATATATATATAATTTTATAATATTTTATTTTTCATATAATGTTTCTTCTACAAATATAAATAGGATTTTCTCCTTTCTATAATGATCATTGAAAAATGGGAATTTTACTCATGTGTACGCAAGACCTACCATCTCCATGATCATATCATTGGTTAATTTTAGATAACTATCATTCATGAATGATTATGAATGTATAACTGATTTTAGAATGTTATACTTTTTTCATGGTTCTTATTCTTGAGATATTAAAATAATTACCTAATTTTCCATAGTGGACCTATGAATGTCATTTTTGACACATATCCCGAATAAGCTGAAAACATTAGACTTATAAAATTTAATTAATTATTTAAATATAACATCATTATAAGTGAAATAGATTTAAAATTAATAATGGTAAATGATATGAATAAATTAAATAATTAAAATAAGTTTATTATCCATGGTGATAGTGGACAAGCATGACAGACCAGACTAAATGTAAGGTATTTCTTAACCAAATTTTTATTTATTGGGTTAAACATCCATTTAATTGGTTATGTTTTAAAACAACTATGTCTGAAATGACTAAATATTTTATTATAACATATTAAATAATTTATTTTAAGTATTAAAAATTTATGACACATAATTATTTCATCAATTTACATTCATTCAAAAGATTTTATCTTTATAAGGGTTTTTCTCATCTCACTTTTATTATAGTGATACATATTCCTTATTCACCAGTAATGTTTGTTTTATGGTGTATATAATTACAATTAATGTATTAAATGATTATTATCCTTAAATTTATGGGATTTTTAAAATCCTTTATGTGATCTTGCTTTCATGGTGTTTACAGTTTCAACGTTACTAAAGCACTAATGGATTTTTTTCACACTATTACTTCATTGGGATGTTCATTATATTGTACTCCAATTTTATTTAATGAGGTATGTATGCATATAAAATCACATGTTATTTCATTATTCTCCTTATTCCCCTAATATTCTATATTTTATTTAGTGTTATTCCTTCCTAGGGATTATGATTCAAATCTTTCAAGGTTGTATTGGAAAATATTAAAGGATTAATGGATATTTTCCTCAAGAATGTTTTCCATGATATTATAGTGTCATATCCATTAATAAACATCATAAAACCATTTTTTTAATTATATTACATTGGGAATATTTTTTTTATACAATATTCATTCTTTTATCGATGGATTAATATTTTTTAATGAGACTATTATAGATGAGGTTTCTCTTCCACTAGCTAACAATGAATCTAACATATATATATTAAACCCATTAATTTTACAGGGGTTAATATTGTTTTAATGGAAATTTTTTTCAATCCGATTATATTCCCTTTTTATCATGTTATAAATATATTTTTCTCAAACCCATTTCTATTCTATGGGTTAGTCTTATATCAAGGATTTTATTATTAAACCAAATTACCTTTTTTGGGTTAATAATGTTATTGATATATAGTTCATAAATATATTTATTTTCCATGTATTAATAATTTTTTGAAGATATTTGTATAGAAACCATTCCATTTTCATGGGTTAATAAGGATTCAAGATATTGAAAAGATACCCAATTCTTTCACATGGGTTGGTGAGGTTATAAAAGTTATAATGTTTATTCCATTGATTTTATGATAAAATGAATGCTCTTATATGTCATGACATTATAATTGTATTTGTAAATTTGATGGGTGGTTCCATGATAAATCAAGGACGAGTGGTTCCATAATAAACTAATTATCTATGGCTCCGTGATAATCCAAAGACGAGTGGTTATATAAAGAACAAATAATGGGATGCTCCATGATACCCCTCTAAAGAATTGTGTATGGAAGATGACCGTATGGTTATTCAATTGGTAAGAGTGATTTTAAAATTAAAATGAAAATTATGAAAAATTTGGAAATGTATTCCATAAAATTTCTAGGGGTATATAATTTTTCAAATTATCGAGATTAATAACACATAGCTCATCATTATTGATTCTAACAAATAATTCCTTTTCCATTTTTTGTTTTTAATGATCAATGTTTTTATGGGAAAGATTCTCTTTATGATTTTCACAATAATTTTGATTATGTCATTATATCATTGTCCACCCTTTTTATCATTGATGAAATTAAACAGTTTATTATTACGTTCACTCTTTTAGATAATCTATGGTCACCGTTTTACTTTTCCATTATCATATGTTTTTAATTAATAATGATGAATTATTTAGGATTATTAAGGTTTTAAAAATAATGATTTTGATGAAATATTGTGAAATAAGAAATGTTGGATATAATAGGATAGGATGTTCAACATCTTAAACTAGTTGTTTATGACTCCATATTGATGTAAATTGATTATGTATAAGTTTGTACTGATTATCTAAAATTATAAACCTAAAATGGAATCTAGAATGTTCGTTATAAAATTTTTCATTTTTATGTCGTATGATTTTATGTGAAAAATTGGGAATAAATTTTATCATCATATTCAGAAATGTAATGTTATAGATTTCCTCACATGATTTGGGAGTGAAGGTCCTTAGATATTTTAGTTAGTAAATTTTTTTAGTTATATGAAATGTATATTAGGATTCATTCATATGAGGTTATATTAAGAGTTATGGATAACATCAATAACCTCTTATTAAGGGTTTTAGGTATTCCTAAACAAATATTTTTACACTAATTTTGTTGGGTTTCACTTAAGGGTGAATTTAGAGATATTTTCTTCGTATTTAAAATTTTTGGCCCTGTTCCTGGTTTGCATGTCGTTTTCCCAAACAGCACATGCTCTTTGGGTAATCTATGAAAACCCAGACAACGGGGTTTTCAAGGCTTCTACACAGTCTAAAAGGCTAATTTCCCAAATAGTTAAAACCATTAAGACCATTTTAAAAATTCACACTTCCAGGGAACACTGGTTTGGTTAAACCGTGTGGAACTACCAAGGAAAAAATATGTTGCTTTTAATTACTACAAAAATTAATATTAAAATCCCAATAACTCAAATTTGGGTTCCTTAAAAACTTAGCCTGAACCCCTAGGATTATTTGTTCCCCAGGAGCATCCATGAAAATATTTTGTCCCCTCGACACCCTATCAGAAGAAAATTGATGCACAGAGAACAACATTATATCTCCACCTCGTAGGTTTCCTCTTCCCTTTCTCCATATCCCAATTTATCCTCCATTAACCCAAGGAATTTTGAGACCTCTATGTGATGTTAGATGATATAATACCTATTGTTTTAGATCTTTAACCAAGGTTTGTTTCTCGAACCCTGTTATTGATTTTCATTATTAGATAATCCCATTAAGGGTTTGGTGTGTGGATATCCCTTGATCATGAGGTTAGAGGTTATATTTGGATTCCCAAATTCTTAATAACCCTAAATTTATTGATTTAAATTAAATTTATGATTTAAATTAAATATTATTCTAAATAAACATTCTTTTAACTGATGGATTTAAAACCCAACTCCATTGAATTGGGTGTTTTGGGAATTTAATTTTTTCATGAAATTTGAAAAATGAAAAATTCCATTGAATTGGGGTGTGATTGTGAAATTTTTGGAAAATATTGGATACTCAATTTTTTCACATAATATTGTGAAATTATTCAAAATGGTATAAATTAAATATCCTAACTTAATTGTAGAATATCATTTGTAAAATTGAACTGTGAATTTATTTCATATTCATATTTGGGAAAAATGGATTAAAATGGGGTTGATAAAATTTTTTTTGGCCTATCCTAGAAAATTATTGTCTTGATTAAAAACCTATTTTTGTTTTTAAATGAAAAATTAGAATTTTTTAAAACAATGAAGGTTATATAATTTTAGATTAATGTATCTTATAATAAAATTATCATAATCATTTTCTACTAGATAACATGATATCCTAGGTAGTTAGTGAGTTATTCAGCATAAACACTCTTGGGTGGGAATTAAATAAATTAGGATTGACATTTTTAAACACAAACAAAACATTATTTTAGCATATATTATTCCACAATAGGATATTGGTGATTATTCTCATTCTACTGAAGAGGGACATGTATGCACATTACTATTTTTAACACATGAGTTTGTGAGGATCCCATAACTTCGAATGATCATACCTCATGATTGATTAAAATGTTCTTCGTAATTTTATATTTTAGAAATAAATGTATTCAAATGATTGTAAACTTTTTTACATGCATTGAGAATGTACATAAATTTTTTAATATAAAATTTTTATTTATGCCATTTGTTGAAATTATTTACATCCTTTGAAATGTAAAGACTTGTTTTTTAATGATTATTTTGAAATACCAAAAAAAAATTTTATTAAAATTTTATTCTCATTACTTGTTTAATTAAATATCTAAATCTTACTATGTCATCCTTGGTGAGACCATATTGGGATTTTTTCTCACACCATACCTGTGTATTTTTGTGTTTGTAGATTATCTATTTCTATGATAGAGAAGTGATAAATCACCACTAGTAGGTGGTTCTACTTATTGATTTGTGTAATTGGGGACTTGCATCCATTGGGATATAAGAATTTTTTACTACTTCCAAGTACTTTACTTTAGTACGTTGTTTTGTTATACCTACTTTAGTTTTGGTAAACTCTTCCATGTAGATATTATTTTTTATTTATATTGAATTTATTGTCTTTATAACACCAATAATTATAGAACAATCACTCCCATTTCCATTTTTTGTTATTTTAAGTGCTAGAAGACAAATCATGGGTATCGAGTACATCCTTCAGGTGTTTACGGAATTGATAAGTTATGAGGTTGTTTGGATAATAAGGAATATTTGTGATGAAGTGGTATTAGATATCTATGTTGATGTTTTGTCTTGAAGTTGGTATGAATTTATTTATTATTTTCATGAAATATGAGTTAATTTCAATTGAATGGTTGGATAACACTCAACACAATGAAACATAAGTCCCCAGGGGTTGTTTGGGAATGAAATAGTGAAGATTAGTTCAAGTCTTTTCCATATATTTGATTTGGACAGATTGATATCCAAACCATTCTTGGTATATGTAATGGGACTGAAGTCCCATGATTCTTCATTTGAGTGTTAATATGACATCTTAAATGTTTTATTTTCATATTGAGTACCATTATTCCTCCATGTATTCATGAAAATCTCATCCAGGAGTAATTAGTTGAAGAAATATAGTGAGAAAATCCTCTCATGGACCTAATTATGGTTGAGTAAAATTTTCACACAATTGAAGATCTAGGACAAGCACCACGCCCAGTCCCCATTGAGGCTCTAGTTGGGGAATAGAAGAGGGAGGTTAACTAGTATCAATCTTAATAGTTCATTCACCGGAATCATCTGGTGTTCAAGGTCTCCAAAATTCATCATGAGTTTGATGAATGGTTGGGAAGGATTGAGTGTATTTTTAATTTCTTATAGTCACATGAGGAAAAAAAGATGAAGTGTGTCACCTGCAATATAGAAGGACTGAGTGGGATATGGAGGGAAATTATTATGGTAGAGAAGAAGTATGAGGTCTTATAGTTGGAAGACACCAATGTTCTTTTCATCAAATAGTTTTATCAAAAGTTGATGATATTGTCTAGGGCTATAGGGTTTCTCAATATTGAGTAGGTAGACAGAACAATGACTGATTATGAAAACTTTCTTGTAGATATTTTTTAGTTTTAATATGAGATATTATCGAATAAGAATATTATGGATCAATTTTCTCAGATTAGAGTTGACCAGAATATTCATTCTTAGGTTTTCTTACTAAAGCCTCTATCATACGATGATGTGCTAGATAGAGTTCTAATGGATGAAATAGACATGGATGGAATGTAAGGTTCTGTAGAGGTTAATGTTAACTCAATGTAAATATAAATTTTGATGGTACTCATGGTGGTTCTCGATTTGGGGGTAACTTTTGACATCCTATACTTCCAATAATATGTCCTTTTATTTGTTAACAGAGGGAAAGTACTAAGCATTTAAATATGATTTATAATGCGGCACTGAAGATATGTCTCACCTATGGATGCTCATGTCACCTACAGAAATTCATCCATATTCATTCCACTCATAGTATTGGAATGGGATCATAAACAATATATAAAATGGAGGGGAATGACGATGGATTAACAATAAAGGGGTACCGACCACAGGCATCTGAAACGAAGATACTTCATATAGTGGAAGTGTCTCTAGTGTAAGAGGATATGGGTCTAGTGACTATGAGAGGAACCATTACTATAGACCCGTCACTGGTTAAATATCTATTTGATAACGGATCATATCATTATTTTTTTTGAACTCATACTATCAATCTTCCATATAATTTTATGGATCATTTTTCTTATGTAATGGATATTACTACAGCCCTTGGTCGAGTTTCTTGACTTTTTTCCTTCACACTTAAATAGTTTAACATCAGAAAAAGTGTTAGAATTTAATATTTATTTATTTCCTAGTACTCAACTAGTTTATATTCCCTATTAATTAATTACACCAGATAAATTGAAATAGAAGAATATTTAATTGGATGATTTTTTATGGAAAGGGTTTCTAATCTAGACTGTGTCCCCTTGGGTAGTGTCAGTTATATTTTCTAAGAACAATGATTGTTCACTTGGTGATTGTATTGATTACTGAATACATAATCATGTTATGGTAATGGAAAAATATTTGTTTCAATAGACAAATGATCCATTTTATTATATTACAAGGGAAAATTGGTTTTTGATGAGCGACCATTGATATAGTTACCATCAGTTGAGTACAAACGAATCTAAAATCTGAAAATTGACATTTTGAGTAGGTATGATGACTATGAGTTCTATGCCATTCCCCTGGGTCTAAAAAATTATCCTTTAGTTTTCAATGATTAAATGAACATGATTTTTCCATGATTATATTCATACCATTGTGGTGGTCTTTGTGGATGATATCATGGTTTACACTACATCTGATAAGGATCATGTGCGTCATTTATGACCAGTTATGGATTTGTTGATAAATCACTGACTATACAATATGATTTTAAAATTTTAATTTTGGATTCATAATGTGATGTTATTGAGACTCATGGTGTGGTATCATGGTATATAAGTTGATTCATATAATTTAAAATATATTATGAAATTAGAGAAAACATGCAATGTTTTTAATATTCATAAATTCTTGGGATTAGCTTCGTATTATGATTAGTTCATTAAGGACATCTCAATGTTCTATTCTCCAATGTCTCTTATAAATATTAAGGATGTAATATTTTATTGGGATTATAAATTTCAAAGTTATTTTTTGAGATTAAATGTCTTTTAACAACTACTCCAGTGATGAAACTTCTAGAGGCTCTGTAGGTCGATGTGGTCTTCTATGGTGCATGAGGGCTAGTTCAAGGTAGTGATCCAATAAAAGGTGATAATTTTGTTTCGTATGGATCTCATTATCCTTGGAAACATTATTCTAATGTTGTAAACTATGACCTCAAACTTGAAATTTTTATTCATGCACTTATGGGTTGGTAGAATTACCTTTACCGAGAAATTTTTACCATATTTTCAGACCACAATTTCCTGGTTTCTATATTCAATCAAAATGAAATGAATCTCTATTAATGGATTTTGATTAAATACCAATAGATTTAGATTTATATGTCACCTATAACCCCAAGGAAAATCAATTTCACTATTTATTATATATGCCAGAAACATCCAACGCAAGCCCTAAAAGATTCATCTGAATAGTGGAACATAACTGACCTCATTGCATAGTTACATATTAGAGTCATGGAATCGGGGTCTTAGGTTTCGTTGGCATGTATTAATTTGAAATCCTCTCTTATTGATATTATTATTCAAGAACTATATATTTATGATGATCCTGGTAGAATTTTAGCCTCTCTTTATGGTGGAGAGACTATTTTTTAGTGTACATTGTCCAAAGGGGCCAATCTATGCTATCAAAATAACATTGTTATTTCATTAGCAGTAAGGAAATATGTGATGGGTTATATCTCTAATATATATCTTGTAGTGAAACTAGGTACCAAGAAGACGTTATGTGACAATAGATAATAGTTATGGTGTCCATGTATGATATATGGCACTGTTGACTTGGTCTCTCAGAGTTACATGTACAAACATGTCATGGTCGGGCAACAAAAAAATTTAGGTTTGATTCAGCAACTTACAGTTCCTACATGGATTTGGTATATAATATTTATTTACATTGGGTTTTTTTTTATGAATACCTAGATAAAGAATAATGAAATATGTGTTTTTATAGATATGCTGACAAAATCACCTCACTTTATACCCATTCATCATACATCTGAAGACAATGAGTTAGGAAATAACTATTCTAAATAGATTGTTTGATTTCTTATAATTCCATCTACCTTAGTCTCTGATAGGGATCCTCATTTCAATACTTTTTTCTGATAGTCCTTAAAGAGGTACTGATATATCGGGTCTATTTGAGAACGACCTACCATCCATAGTCGGATGGCCAGATAGAAAGATCTATATAGGTTTTTGAGGGTATGCTCCATGCATGTGTTCTCAACTTTGGCAGGGATTGGGATGATCATTTGGGGTTTTTTGATTTTTCATATAAAAATAATTAACATTACATGATTTAATAGATTATATTTGAGACATTTTATGGCCAACCTTGCAGGTATCTATTGGGTTGGTCGGAGAGTGGTTTGGTTGGTGAGAAAATTAATCTAGAGATGATATAAATGATTTAGTTTATTTCTTTGAATATGTTAATGGAACAAATATTTTACAAGTCCTCTGATTTTGAACATCATGTACCTTCATAATTCTTAGTTGGTGAGTAGGTGTTCATGAATAAATCACCCCGGATGGGTCATTGATTCTTTGGGAGGCAAGAGAAGATTTATCCTCACATTGGGGGATCTTTTGAGGTTGTTTATAAGACGGGGAAAGATTTTTATCATTTATAACATCCAACATATCTGATGTCAATATATAAAATTTTCCAGGTATATTAGCTAAAAATGTATATATCTAATCTATATCATGTTTTGATCTATAGTGATCTTTATGTTGAACCTCATTTGTTAGTGACTGAAAGGTTAGCCATGATAGTTGATTCTAAAAACTTGTTACTTCATAAGAGCATAAAACCCAGTTTTTGTGTTCTATAATAGCACGTTTTAGATAATCTAATGATGTGGGAGAGGGAGGAATGGATGAGAGAGTAGTGGAATCATCATTTTAGAAAAGAATACTCATTGTAGGATTTTTGGGGAATGAAATTTCTATAGTGGGGAGAATGTAACATCTTGTCACTATTATAGATTATTCATGAACCCCTTTTTTACAATGATTTTTTGGTTTCAGTTTATGGGTGAATCAGCTGTAAAATTCAATGTTTTGAAAAATTATTGGTTTCCTTATAGTCAGTATATAGTTTTTCCCAAACCGTGGCCCTCTAATGGAAAAATATTCAATATTAGAGAGGGGCATTTGAATTGGTTGAACACAGATTGAAATATCATCCACCCACTTTGGAGAAATCATGAATTCCATTTCAAACGAGTGCATATCCATGGTTAATGGTTTGGTCTAACCATGAATATCTTCCTAGGAAACCAAGAATTCCTTTTAATTAATTTAAACATATAAATTTAAAATAATAACACCTCTCATTTTGGTTCCTAATGGACATAGAACAACCTCTTGTGGTTTCTTCATATGTGGGGTTATAAAAGAGTATATTGTTACCCTATACACCCTCCTATAAGAAGATAAAAACTTCAAAAACAACATTCAATCTCCACCTGCTTGGTTTCATCTTCACATTCTCCATCTACCATTCTCTCATATTTATTCCCTAGTGTTTTTTAGATATCTATGTGATGATGGAGGATATAATACCCGATATTTTGGATCTTAAACCTATATTTATTTCTCATATACCATTTTCAATGTACTTAAATGGTGAATCACCTTTAGGGAAGGGTGTTTTGATATCCATTGATCATGAGGTAGGTTATTCTATCATGATGGCACAATTTTTTATCCATAATTTCCTTTGTTAAATTCAATTAATTTTAAAAATGAAATTTCATTCAACTGATTGATTAAAACCCCAAATAAATTGAATTGAGATTTTTTGAACATTAATTTTTATATGAAATTGGGATAAACTACAATTAAATTGAAATGGGGTATGATTGTGAAATTGATGTAATATTTTATAGATTAAAATATAAGAATTTAAATTATTAATTTTTTTGATATTGTTTCTATTAGATAATTGAATTTAATTTTGGAAATTGAAATATGAAAAAGAATAATGTATTTATTTTTAAATATTTTTTTGGGAAAAATAGATTAAAATTGTTTTGATAGAATTATTTGTGATTTATATTTTAAAATTGATGTTTGGATTAAAATCCAAATTTTGTTTTTGAATGGAAATTTGAATTTTTTTTAAATGTGAGAATGGGATTTATTTTTATTTTATAGTTTATTAAAATAAATTTACCATAATTAATTTATACTAAATCAAATTCAATCCTATGTAATTAGTGAGTTATCCGGAATAAGCACACTATGATGGTAATTATCTTATACATGATGGATGTTTTATAAGACTAAAAAACATAATTTTTGAAAATATTATTCCTCAATTGGACATATAAAAGTCTAATCATTCTTATTCCAAGGGAAATTCGTACACATTGTGGTTTTTATCACATTATTGTATGGGGGTCCAATAACCTACTATTGTACCTCATGGAATATAAACATGTTTCTCACTTGTTTATATTTGATATATATGTGTGTGTCAATGTTTGTAACAATTTTACATGTATTCTGAATTTATATAAAATATTTTAGATAATATTTTTGTTTCACCCATTTGTTAAATTTCTTTACATTATTTGAAATTTATAAGATGATTTTTTACGTATTCCTTTCATATAACAAAAGTATTTGGTTTTAAAATTGTATGCTACTGGCAAGGTTAATTAATTATTGGAATATTATTGTGGAATCCTTGGTAAAACTATAAAAGTATTTTAGCTCACACCCTATTTATTCCATCTTGTTTTTTTAGACTATCTCCTTCCACGTTTGTTCAGGGGTAATGACCCAACTGTAGGTGGTTCTTGCTATTAATTTCTGGACTTAGTGAGTTGATTCCATTGGGAATTTTTCAATTTTCATGTTTCCTAGTACTTTTCTATTGTAACTTTTATTTTTATAAATAATTAACTTTTAATAAACTTCCCCATATGGAATTTATTTTGTATTCATATTGAATTTATTCTCTTCATATCCAAAATTAATTTGGCATAAACATTCCCACGTTCATTTTCTGTGACATTGGGTGCTAGTGGAGAACATGTGGGGATCTAGAATGCCATTTGGGCTATGTAAGTAATGGATTAGTTATTTGGTTATAAGGGTACTGGGACTAGAGCATTACACCATAAAAGGCCTATAATATTAATGTTGATCATATATTAAATTTCTTAGACACTATATTTGGGGATTTTATGTAGTATAAATTTTATGGTTCCCAATGATTTTTTTGGTGACTTTTTTTGGTTCATTTATTTGTATCCCCTTGGGTCAAAAATAATTTTTTGTGCATGATTTATTTTTTAGGATTATGAAAAAAAACCGCATAATGGCTACGTGACAATCCATAACATCTTGCAAGGTTGTAGGGCTTGAACTCACAACTGAATAGATATAAGGGTTTAGTGCCTACTACTAGACTAAATGATGTTCTGGTTAGTATAAAAAATTTCATATATTAATATTATTTTTATTTTAAAATCATATCATATTTTATTCGGGGAATAATGGTTCATTTATATTAGAATAATATACAATCAAATCCTTCTAGTATTAAGATATCTAAAAAAGCTAGTAAATATTAGAAGATTTTTTTTGATAGTTATTTTTGGAATAATTTATTTTGTACATTGGGTATTGCTATTGAATTTTTAATTTAAGTATATTATTTTATGTTTTAATCTTTTTTGGGAATTATCATACTGCGTTCTTACCATTTTGGTTTTTAATGTCTAAAGATAGGTTGAATAGCTTGAAAATCCCTTTTATGATTATTTTGTCACCAAAATTTAATTTTTGTACATTAGGAATTAAAAATTCATCTTAAATACTCATTGTTTAGAGAGATAGAAGTTATTTTTCATGCAAATGGATTGAAGGATCATGTTCTACTCATAAAGTAAGTATATTTCAATTTTCATTTTCTCTTAGTATAGATGGTATGATGCTTGTTTAGATCTCAGAATGGGATCTTGAAACAGTAGTATTATCCTCATATATTCAATTATGATGAAACAATGGCATTTTATATCATCAATTATTTATGTTTTTGTGGCTCAAACAATCAATTAATCATTCAAAAATTTATGATCGATGACCTGAATAACTCTCTATAATTATTTATGAATTTCCTCAATTCCCCCCTCACTTACCATATGTGGAATCCTTATTTTGAATAAATTATGGTCTATTTATGCTTCATACTATCCCTTTTTTAGATGATTTTTTATTTACCCTTTTTATGATGTGGGTTCCAATTAAGGAATAACAAAAATGTTAATAATTTGATAAGAAGGATGAATTTCTATGGAGAAAATCATTTTGGGTCTATGTGGGGGTGCTTCAGGTTGTTTTGGATGGAATCTATAGTGGATTTTAGTGTTACTCTTCTACAATTCTCTTGTTTTCCAACCCAAAGGGCTCAACCACATTTTTTTGGGCTCTATATGGTTTTGGGACAAATTGGGATAGTGTTGGATGGAGGCTAATGGCAGTCTCAGTGCTTTCTCTTTCCATTATTGAGGTTTCTCTTCTGTTGGGTTCCCTATAAATCTTTGAATTTTCTTGTTTTTATTTTTGGGATACATCTTTAATTTTAAATATGGATTAATTTTTTATTTTTTATGTTGTTTTTAGGATGTATTTTTCTATGTTTTTTCATCCTTTTTTTGTGGTATGTTTTTCATACATGGTCTTTCAATGATAATGTCGACACTTTGTTTATTATTGCGATGAAAACGATACAAGGGTTGTGATTGATTTAGAGATGATGAGGTTGGAACTAGTTTGTTTCAGTTTTATTCAAGGTGTTTTTATCAAATAGTTTTGATTCCTAAGGATGGACCTGGGTATGGATTCTGGTTTGATCTGATGGTGATTTGAGTATGATATGGTTTTTAGTTTCTTTGATGTCCACTATTTGATGCTTCAGTTGGAGGATTGATGGTGGTTCTTCTCCAGTAGTGGCGACATCTTTTAATTTTATGATGAAGGTGTTTTTTCTTTCATGGGTGTAGCTCGAGGAAGACCTTCACATGAGATTTTGTTACTCAAGGCGGTTCGATGGTGATTGGTTTGAGGGGTATATTTTTTTTTATTTCAAATATTGTTTTTGTGGAATTTAATTTTGAATTTGAATTATGGATTTTTTGGGTTTGATGGGTTGGTCAATTTGAATGTGAGTTTCCTAATCAACCATAAATTATTGTTTAAAAATACCATCAATATGGATTTGGAGTTTTAAAATAAAAACCAATTAAATATAATGGGTATGTTTCTTTGAAAAACTATTTTTGGTACATCAAGGTGTATTATCATAATAAATTATATTAATGGATATTAGTGAATGATGTTAATTAATTTTAATTTTAACATTTTTAATCGTAAATTTTTAAATTCATCTGATATATTTTGTAGTCTTAAAGTATGAAGAAATTCAGCTTTAAGAATTAGAAGGGTGTGTTTTTTAAATGGTATTTTTTCACCTTTTATTAGAGTAAATTAATTAAAACTAAATTTTTAAATATTAAATTTTTTATTTCATGAAATAATCTTATTTTTGGAAATCATAATATCAAATTTTACTTTTTTGAATTTTATGTATTTTTGGAGAAATTTTGTATCTAGATGATTTGTAAATGAAACATAATTTTTATTAAAAAATTATTTTTTATCTAAATAATTTATTGTACATTATTAATTTTATTTGAATCATAATTATATATGTTTAATATCATTTAAAAAAAATATGTCATTTCAATCAATTTCACAATGAATTTTGATATAAAAATATTTCAATTTTTTCACAATTTTCTCTTGAAAAACTCATATTTTTATCTCTTCAAGGAAATTAAATTTAAATTATTTTCTACCCCAAATCCACTATATATATTAAATCTGGGTTTTTCCCAGGTGATATGTCGACTCCTCATGAAGCCATACCTCCTAATAAATAAATTTCTTCCGAAAATAGCCCCATCATATCAGGCTCTTCCTGCGATGATTTATCCCCGAGCTCCCGCATCACTCGGATTACCTCCTCCTCCGTTCGGTCTTAAGGCTTCCACTCATCATTATTATTCACTAACTTCATCCTAAACCACAAATCCGAGCTTAACACTTTCCTCTTACCTCCCCCCACATTTCCTCTACACGTATTTCGTCCACCGCTGTTCGATTCCTCTATCGGGCTGATCTTGCGACATCTTTTCTTAGAGCTCCACACTGACCTCCCGTGTCGCTTGGATTTTCTCCTCCAACGTTGAGGCTTAGGGTTTCTACTCAGTGGCGTTCATTCATGGAATTCAATCTAATTCATCTACACGAGCTCTTCACCTTCCTTTAAATTCCCCCCGCATTTCCAGTACCTGCATTTCGTTCGCCGCTGTTCAATTCCTCTAATATCCCCCCGAATTTCATCCACTGTACAATTCCTCAAATTTCCTGCGGCGATTACGGTATCCAATAATCACTTCTACCCACTCGATGGATTCGTAGCATATCTCTGTCTATACCGGCTTGTGAGGGTAAGAATAGGGTTTCACAGAAGCACAATTCAATACACCGCTCGACGATTCTGGTGATCTCCTCCCACATACCGTCCCTGCAAGCATCATTGTTTCCATCACCGTCCTGGAAAACGACCTCGGGCGTACTACCACAGACATCCCAAAGCTCCATTTCATCACCGAACTCGCGGGTAGGGTTTCTATTTATTCCATATGGATCTGTTGACTACTAACAATGTAACGTATTCTCTATCACTCTACACTACATATTTTACATGTTTATTGAGATTGTAATAAGAGTATATCTGTTTTCAACTATCATTGGGTCTTTGTTTTATAGCCCCGTTTTGGATCTCTGCAACCAAATCAGTACATGGATTGTACATTCGAGAATATATTACAGCACATACCAATGTCTAACATTTTGACACTAGTATGGTAGCTACTGTGAAATAGTTCTTTATTTATTATGCACCCACCATTGTTGGCGTACTTATTTTCTTATCAAGTATATAGAAATAGCAATCCCACGTGATATTGAAAGTTAAATTTCTTAGATAGATATTTGTTTTTTTGCATAATTGTTAACTAATATTCCTTCCACATATACTATTTTTGGATATGTGAGATATTTTATTGCTCCATTCCATCGTTGATACTTAACACATATAACTGTAGTCTTGTCGGTGATAATATATGACTGCTTTGACAACAGCCTTTTGCATCTTTCATCTGAGGGGCATCAAATTTTTTTCACAAAATTATCGCTTCATAAATGTGGTTGAAAACAAATTTTGGTACATTTTGTTTACCTTTACTTGGTCATTATATTAAAAACTTGTATTTTAATGTATAGTAGCTCGAGTAAATATTTTCATGTCTATTATTTTAATATTAAACATTTAAACTGATCTTAAAATTTAAATAGTAACATTATTGACTGCCTATTTATATGCATTTTATATTCAATCAGCAACTCTTCATAATATTTTTTTTTCATGCTACCTAGATAGTTCTATACAAAGAAAACCAATAGAACCATGCATACGCCTTCCCACTCTAGAGAATCAAGGATCCACAGAAGTCTACTCATGCAGCAACGCCAAGAAAATCGTGAGTACTGTATCAGTTTTAGAATAACTTAATTACTAAAAACACTACTGTCATTATATGAGTTTCATGACAATCAATTTAGTAACAATACTGTTGTGTACTGTAGGTTCTCTAATTTTTTCTACCATGTCCACCGGAAGTCCAATTATTCAGCCACTATCAGCAAATGGCATCAGGCATACATACCAAATATTACCATTGTCACTTATATGTGTTAATTTTATGTTCATTTGACAAATGCTATGAAAATATTATTGTTTAAAATGATGGAAGACTACTCATCATTTGTTACTTCTTTGTTCATAGTACCAAGTGCAAGTCGTATGGAGTCAATAATGATTGCAGGAAAAAACAAACGAAAACATATACATCACACCCACTCTCCTGTACCTTTTAGTAATTCTGCTGTCTGTGAACTTTTATGACCATAATATGGGTCAAACCTTTAATTACGGACCATCAAACACCTCTGTCAATTTTTCCATTAGGTCTCCTGAATGAGGACAATAATCTCACTGAATCTGCAGTACTCAACTCGACTAATTATGCATTACTAATACACTTAAATATGAAATTTCAATTAAATTTCAGTTCATACTCTATCCTATGTGTAAAGATTAAGTCTTCCAAATATTGATGCTCCATAGTACACTACTGCATCATTGAAAGGTATGTAATAAGTTTTTTATGCATTAATATAGATTTCTTCATTTTTTTATCTTTACTACTTAATGTTTTTGTATGTTGATATTCTAATCAACAATATTTTCCTTCACATATTTCAGCAATGTATTCAAACAATACATATTTCATCATCACAACTGCACAATCCTTAGGTTTGTTAACTAACCAATTGATCTTCAAATATTATTAAAATCTATACTGGATATCACACACCGTATTTACATTTCATCGACTTCTGTTGGAAACTCAATAGAAATGGACATTGCAGAGAACACATGTTATTGATTTTAGTACTTCGGCATTATTAATATCATAAATCAAATACTATTCGAGTACAATCTCTGCAAATTTAATATTTATTTAAATAAAAGTTTTCCCGACATTCAGGATACTCAGATCTCGGAAACACACATATGTATGCATGTATTGTCACTCAAATATGTGGTATGAAAAGAAAAATAGAAAATGCAGAAACCAACAAACCTCATGATTTTATCTATGCTGCTCTATGGGAATGATTTCTTTGGATTTTCTCCCATCACCTCATCCATACCTACAGATGTTGGTTTTCAATTGAACTTCTTCACAAGAACGGTCTTTCCAAGAACATATAAATCTTTATAATTCTATGTTTTCATTCACGTATAAGGGTGGGAGGTTGATAAGTCTTTGAACAACGGTACAACCCCAACAATATTCAGAAAAAATGGACAGAACTACCCTCGGTTAGGTAGTTTGTGTCCGGTAGAAGGAAAACCCCCATGTTTTGACAAACTATATGTGTTTGACACAGAACATGAGTGCCAGAATAGAGTTAGTAGTATGAGGTATTTCAAAATTCATTTCTATGAATATAAAGCTGATGTGTTTCATTGTATTTTTCTGACACAAATATCACTTCCAACTCAGATGGAAAAAATCGTCAATCAGTTATTAACATCGATATTTTTGAGAAGTTGCAACATATGCTACATGAGATCAATGCTTTAGCTCAACAGTTCATATCAGAAAAATATGTCGTGAATCGTGAAGATGTTCAAAACATAAAGCTATGCCTGCTTTGGAAAAGACATACACATGAGGCAACACATAACTTACTGAAATCATCTGAAATTTCCATGCTTGTTGTTGGAGATGTTGAAGATCTAAACCATGAACGTGACATCATCATTCAAACAAAATGTGGTGCATTGCAACTAATTGATGAGCTTCACCCTTTGTATCTGCCGTTACATTATCCATTGATTTTCCATGGTGTCTAGGATGGATATGTTGACAACGTAATGCATCGCGCTACTATATTCACTACCAGTTCTAAGCTAATAAAGGTTACAATGAAAGAATATTTCTCTTTCCCCCTGCAATTCCGTGACATTGAACCATCCACTTTGCTACATTCTAGAAGACTAGTGAAAAAATTTGTCATCGATCCTTACACAATTATTGAGTCTTAGATACTATCTTATATTCGTTTCAACCAGAAGCGGCTGCGGGTCGACCTATACAATGGATTGCAAGATGCATTCCTTAGAGGTGACCGAGAAGGGTTATCTTGTGGGAAGCGCATCATTTTTACCTCTTCTTTTACTGGTGGTCAGAGATATATGATTCAACATTATCAGGACGCAATGTCAATTTGTAATTGGGTAGGGTGTCTATATTTTTTCCTTACGTTTACATGTAACCCAATGTCGCCAGAAATCAGTACATTTGTTACACAAACGAATTTTCGTCTAGCTGACTGTCCACAATTACTATCTCGAGTATTCAATATAAAGGTCGATCATCTTCAAAAAGATTTAAGAGAACATTATATATTCAGAAAATCAAGAGAAGGTAGGATTGTTTTTGATAGTTCATTATGTTTATCTAATAAGATCTATTATTAGTGTTTATTATTTTCAGTTTATTCTTTCTTATTACATCACCTAATATTAACAAGAAAAAACCTATTTCTGTTTTTCCATTACAGTTGTTCGAACCATTGAATTCCAAAAATGAGGTTTGCCGCATGTCCACATTTTATTGTTTCTTTTTCAAGAAAACAAACTTATCACTCCATCAAATGTTAGTAGAGTTGTGTCTGCTGAGATTCCAGATAAAATTGCCTACCCAACACTACATGAAGCTTTTAAAAACTATATGCTCCAAGACCCTTGTGGAGATGCCAGACGATATTCTCCTTGTATGAAAAATGTAAATTCCTCTAAGTTATTTCCTAAAATTTTTTGGTTAAACAACAATAGATGAAGACGGTCATGTGATATATCGTGGAAGGGATAAAGGCATATCAATCCATAAAAATGGTGTTCTTTTGGATAACCATTTTGTGGTACCATACAATCCAGTTTTTCTACTCAGGTATCAATCACATATAAATATTAAGGTCTTCATCCAGTTATCTTTTATCAAGTATTTCTTTAAATATATAAGGGAAATGATCGTGTAACAACATCACTTTATGAAACCAATAGCAAAACTGGCGTAGACAACATTATTGATGAAATAAAGATGTATTATGACTGTTGCTACATATCACCTTGTGAGGCATCCTGGCAGATCTTCTATTATGATATACATTACAGATATCCACCTGTCGATAGGCTGCATTATCACTTACCGAGGAAACATACTGTGACATATAGAGATGATGACAGAATTGAAGATGTCCTTACTGGCATAAATGATACTGAAACAATGTTCACTTCTTGGTTTAAATAAAATTTGGCATTCCCAGAAGGTAGATGTTTAACATTCACAGAATACCTGACTAGGTTCGTCTTCCATAGTCAAGACAAGAATTAGCATCCCCGAAAACAATGTTTCAGTATTGGTCGACTCTACTATGTGCCTCCTACCACTAGAGAGCTATACTACCTGCGGATCCTTTTAACAAAAATCAGAGGTGCCACATCATATGACGATTTGAAAACTGTCAACAACATTATTTATGTAACTTTTAGGGAGGCATGTTCTACTGTGGGTCTACTAGCAGATGACCAAGAATTCACTAGTTCTATTAAAGAGGTTTCAGCATGGGGAATGGGCCACTGTCTACGCAGACTATTTTCAAGCATGCTAATCTCAAATAACATTTCTCGTCCAAATATAGTTTGGAATGAAACTTGCAATATTCTCATTGAAGATATCTTATATTTTTCAAGAAAAAGGTTTCAAATGAAAGGTATGTTTCAAATTATCATCCTTTTCCAACTACATCAATACTTTAGTGTTTTGTTTCTGTATTTTATATAAGTATATTTACTCTTCCAGTAAGCTATTAACATCACTAACGCTATTAATGAATCTGTGAGCTGTTAGTTTAAATAGTAAATTTAGCTATTGCTGTAAAAATATTTATACTCTTAACTACGACTATCATTGATAAAATCTATCCTAGGTGAACAAATATAAAATAGTATACACTTTTGTACACTTTTATTTGACATGGTTATAGCTGGATTATATAATTACAGTCAAGTGTTCTGTGTAGTACCTGTCATTTTTAAATTAGTTCGTTGTATCTAGCATATGGAATCCTTTTATATGTACTCATACTCTACCGTTTACATATGGATACTGAAAAGATATCAATACAGTCTGCAAAAGACATTATTATACATTAAAGAACTACATTTATTTGTAGAACTTTAAATGACATGGTTCTGCATGCATTGTTCTTCCACACTTCTATAAATTTTTCATTAATCCATGTTAAGTTCTATACATGTTTCTGCATATTAATATTAAAAAACTTCTTGTCTGTCAATCATTTTTAGTAGTCCCCGTCATGTACTATCAATGATTCTGTGCATTTCTAGGTTACAACCGAAGGGTTCTACTGCTTTTGTATTTATACTTTTCTCTATTCTGTAATGGTTTTTGTTCATAGAACATTTTGTAATTCAGTTTTTACTATTTTATTCTGATATCTCTCTAAATGATTCAAATTTTCTACAGATCTCACTCTCACTAATAAACATAGGCACATGTATTATCTACAAGAAATAGACGACATTTTACGAAGCAACAGTAGGTCTCTTAAGAGTTTTACCCCTATGCCTATTTCAGATTTTGTAATTGACATTGTTAAAAATCGTTCAATTGCAGAGGAATTGAACTACAACAGAGAGGGTCTTCAATATGATTACATTAATTTAGATGGTATACTTACCAGTGAACAAAAAAAGGTGATTGATGTCATTTTTTCTTCAATATCAGCAGCGTGTGGTGGTTTCTTCTTCTTGCATGGATACAGAGGGACCTGAAAAACACTTGTTTGGAGAGTACTCACATCTTTTCTATGATCAGAGGGAAGTATTGTTCTGGCAGTAGCTTCAAGTGGAATAGCATCATTAATACTTCCTGGTGGAAGGACGATGCAATATAAATTTTTTATTCCAATCTCTGTTAATGAGCAATCTGTTTTCAATATTCAACAAGGGAGTGACTTATCCAAGCTATTACATGTTACAAATGTGATTATTTGGGATGAGGCATCCATGGTTTACAAGTACTGTATTGAGGATCTGGACCGTACTCTGAGAGATATAATGACAACAAAAAATCTCAATTCTACATATTTACCATTTAGAGGAATCATAGTTGTATTGGGTGGGGATTTCCATCAAATTCTACCAGTTATTTCAGGTGGAAATAGAAATGAAATTTTTCTTACCAGTATTAAATCATCGTATCATTAGCAACAATGTAGAGTATTAACTCTATCAAAAAACATGTGACTGCAATATGGGACTGCTAGTACTGATTCTGATGACATACAAACCTTTTCAAAGTGGGTGTTAGATATTGGTGATGGTATCACATGACATTCTGATGATGGTGAATCGGTAATTCATATACTAGAAAAAAATCTTCTGAAATCAAATAATAATGCATTGGCAGAAATTTTTGACTTCACATATCCTGCTTTCACAGATCATTACGATGATGTCTGCAATCTAAAGGAAAAAAGTGATTCTAGCTCCAACACGTGATGCTGTTCAAAAAATCAATGACTACATGTTATCTCTCATAAATGCAGACAGCATAGACTACTTCAGATCTGACAATGTTTTTAATGCCATTTTTATTTCAGATAGGCCAGAAAATATATACACATCTGAGTTTTTAAATGGAATTAATATCTCTGGATTAGCAGCGCATAAAATTAGTCTGAAGATTGGTGTTCCTGTCATGTTGTTAAGAAATGTGGATCAATCAGTTGGTCTGTGTAACAACACTTGAATGATTGTTACACGCTTGGGAGACCAAGTCATTAGTGCAAAAATTTTAACTGGCTGTCATTTGGGGTACTGTGAATTCATTCCAAGACTAACTATGACACAATATTCTATTACATTGCCTTTAAAATTACAAATACGACAATATACTTTGATAGATTTTTATTCTATGACTATTAATAAGATGCAAGGACAATCTTTCTCTTCAGTTGGGTTATTTCTATGTAGGCATGTGTTCTCTCACGGTCAATTATATTCCGCTGTTTCTAGGGTCACCTCGCCGAATGGTTTGAAAAAAATAGTTGCAGATAACCATAACATAGTTTCTGATTTCACACACAATATTTTCTATAAATAAATACTTGATAACCTGTATTAGGTATCATTTATATTTACCTATTCATCTTTTAATTTTTCTATATAATGTGATCTCTATAACTCTGTTTCTTCCTTATCTTATGATTTATTTAACTTTCTATACTAATTGTGAATGTACAGAATAACAAACTAATGTCCAGATCAATAACCCAATTGTGTGTGATTTCTGCAGAGTCAAATGAAACTCTAAAGATACATGTACGTGTGTTGAACATCTGGTGTAATTATTCATCTAAAAACCCCAAAAATGTTGTTGCTATCGATTTTGTACTTGGAGATACATAGGTCCGTGTTTCAAATCGTTACACCTTATTTCTGTTATCTTACTGCAGTACAATAAGTTCATTAATATCTATGTCTTCTGCCAAATGTTATATCTCAATTACAACCACCATTATATTTACTGTTTTAAGGAAACGAAGGTAGAATGTTTAATTACTAACCGTTAGCTTATCTGTAAGTTCAATGATCTCATGCATGAGGGATTATTCTATTACATTCAAAACATTCAAATTGCTCCAAATCAAGGATGTTACATGGAAACTCGACATACATGCTGATTTCTATTCACGTCAACAATGTTTCTTCGTCCTTCTGATGCACAACTCCCACTGTTCATTTTTAATTTCACTTCATAAAATGACATTGCTCAAAGGACTGTACCAAAAGATAATATAATTGGTATACTACCATTGTAGTTCATTGATATTGTTCTATATTCAATGCTTTCATATTCAAAAAGATAATATTTTCCAAAATTTTCTAACTCTCCTTCATTGTTTTCATTTATGTCTTTTATGATTTAGAAATCATTGGGCTTCTGCGATACTCCCAGCCAGTGTAATCAATTGGTAATTCGAGCATTAGGATGAAAATTATTCTTGAGTATGACAAGTGATTTAAAATTTGTATTACTGTGACCTAAAAAATTCATATGACATTTACAAATAATGCAATTTTTTTTCTTACAGAGGTTTACAAGTTCACTACAACTTATGGGGAATTATGCTACTGAAATATAAGCTTATTTTGATCAACTAAGGACTCACCTAACATTCTGATCTTACAACTTGTCCGGGTTAAAAAATTAAGAAGTATAGTATCTATCCACATTTAACCTATTTTTTTATTACATCAATTTTTTTAAATCTTAAACCAATGGTTCACTAAAATTGTTTTCATATAATTTAAAGGAGATGTTATTGTGACAACTATTATTCAATCATAAAAGATTTTTTATAATCTGGACATTGTAGAAGTTGAAAAATTTAGAAACAGGTTTAGTATGTATTGTAAATATTTCAGGATATTTTGTTCTCTATTATTTTTTGTCCATTGCTATAATAATTTATATGATGCCTGTTTATTTTTTTTTCCAATTATGGATGTCTATAGGTTTGGGTTCATATTGTCATCCCAGTTACATAGTCCACCATCAACGAATCCAGACCCCTCTACAGAAGTATAATTTTGGAGTAACAAAAAGTACATTGTTGATGTAAAAAACATTGAACATGTAAGTACTATGTTCTTATCATATGTAAATATTCATTTACTTTTACCTTCAACTTTTTAATTGTTTCATTAAATATTGTTTAATGTACCCAATCTATTGTAGCTTACAAGATGATTAATTTCCGGAACAGTACTAAAAATGCAAAGCACCCACGGCTGGTTTAATGAGTCATGTGACTCTAGCATGAAAAAGGATCATAGTTTAGATGGAACATTGTGTTGCCAAAAATGAAAATTATCTCCAAATACTACCACTGTCAGGTCAGAAACTCTTTGATTTTAAAATATTCTAACATTACACCTCAGTGCTGCTGCTAGGATACACTTTCTTCCACTCATTATGCAATCTTAATAATAAATCAAATAGATTTAGGGTACAACTCAGGGTTGCAGATAAGACATAATCATATTCAGTTGTTCTGTTCAACAAACAAGTTATGCAGTTCATACACGAAACAACTTCAAATTTAAGAGCTGCTCTGATACAGGTATAAGCCTCTTATTATAACATCCAATCTTATTTATGCTATCTGATAACTGAAATTTGTTATCTTTTTCAAATTTGGATGATGACGAGTGAGGTTTCCCTCAACAGTTGGAAGTATTCAAGTCAAAGAATTATTTATTCTCAATTGATGTAACTACTTTTAATATTCAAAACCGTTATCATTCGTTTGAACAGAATAGCTACAAATTACTTTCTATCAGTGATAATGAGATTTACATTCATATATTTAGTGACACCTTTGAGAAAAAGTGGTAAATTCTTATAGCACTCTCAACATACTATACCACTGATTATATACAACTAATTTGATCTATTTGTGACAACACAGACACATCATAGTAGTGGATCTATAGAGTTGGGTTGTGGGATTGAAAATAATATGGTTCTTTTCATTTATATTTATTCAATTTTTATGAACCAAAACCTGAAACACCATCGTTTAATACTCTTTTATTCTTCCACTTATAGAAAAATCATGATGATGGGTGTTATACTTCGTATGGTAGCTCAAGAATAGTTGTATCGGGGTCAGATATTTCATCTACTCAAGTAAAATAATCTTTTCCAGACTATTTATGACAATATTTAAAGAATGATTTACTGGAAATAATTTTTATTAGGAACGTTTTCCATCTGTTTCACCAATTACACATCTTAGGAAATGTTACCTACATATTAATGTCCAATTATTCTACATATAGAAAAACCTCCTGTCTGATTTTGAAAATGAAGAACCGATTCAACATAATCTGAAGAGATGTGAAGAAAACCCTGGAACATGAAGTTTTGGTACTCACCTCGATGTGTTATAGATGGAAAAGTGAGAAGAGGGGGACTGACTGCAGCAATTAAGTGCTGATACTGGGGTCTATCGAGTCCGTTTATTGGGCATTTTCCTAACAACATCTGTAGTGTGCAGGAATTATCTACAGATCTTTCCCATATAGTTCCCTGTATCTGTTGTCAAACAATTATCTATTAATAATACATTATTTCAGTTATTCTTACATCTTTCTATAGATGTCCGAATTTCTGTTCGTTTGATGAAATTGAATATATTTTATGTAACCCTTATATTTTTCTGTTAGCGTATATCTGTGTTAATGTTTCTTTTACTTCAAATATTCATATTTTCTATTTGTATATTTCATTTTAAGAGATTGTTAAATTCAGAATGTGTAGTTCACCATATTTATGGAATAAAGACATAGGAAAATAGTTGAGCTTTTCTGGGAACATTGGAGCTTCCCCAATACTTTGATATGTGTACATGGATCCTATTTGATGATACAACATCTGGAACCTTTTCAGGAATAATTTATGTAACTGAAACTTCACCCACTGATGCGATGAATATCACAATCAAGGTAAGACTATATTTCCATGAATTTCAATTTTCAAACAACTGCATTCCAATGTTTCGCTTCTCTGCTATGATAACAATAATTTCAATGTCATCGTAATATTTTAATTTTCATGGTGGTAGGATAACTATGGTTTGGTGGTACTGGGGTTCAACGCTTCTTTTCATGCTGGGTCTTCTCTTGCGGTAACCGACCTTGTCAATGAATTTATTTCAGATAACAGTTTGGTGCACTTACCTTAATATGACATCATCTGAAACATATTTAATTGCTTTAAGATTGGTGAAACATAACTCATTCCAGGGGCTAGACAGATTGGAAACGAAAGAAGGGGAGGGGAGGGTTATGACAGGGGGGCTATTGGGGGAAAAGGTTGGGTAGGGAGGGAGTGGAGGGGAGGGCCAGGGGCTGGGCAGGTTGGATGAGAAAGGAGGATAGGGTATGGGAAGGGCCGGACATGATTGAGTGGATGAAAGGGGAGAGGAGGATAATGGCAGGAAGAAGGGCGGTTCTAGGAAATTAGGAATGACTTTCTGTTCTTATTCCATGAGTATGAATAATTCATATGTGTTTCGACAAACATGCCTTCTCACATCACCCATTATGGGGTAAACAAACATACCATCAAGGAAGAAAAATGGTATGTTTTCTATTATAATCTGTTTTCATGCAAGAATTGATGGTTCTAAAAAAGGAACAGAGGCCTATAGTTGTTCCAAGGAACCCTGGATATCTGTATACTAGAAACCAAAACCTGTTTTCGGAACTATAACATCTAAAAATAGTATAAATTATTGAGGATTAAACTTTCAATGCTTAATTTCATAACTTCTGTTCTAGTTATTCACTAATTTTGTTACATATATGTCTTCATTATGAACTTGATGATGGTCCTGGTGGAGGAAGAGAAGCATAATGTTTTTCATAAGCACCTTGTTTTCCTGTACAGTTGATACACATTCCTATTTTGGGCTCTGCAACATCTTATTACAATAGAAACATATCAATATGTAAACATCTATACTCATTTTCTAAACATTTGTTTCCAGATTTCAGAATTTATATAAAATTTATTTCTTCAATTTTTAATTGATATATAAGGCTGATCATTATATTATTCAATTTCTATAACATCTATTTCAGTATTTCTGTTCTAGTTCTTCTATATTTCTATAACATATATTTCTTCAATATTTCATCATTTCTGTAACATTTCTTTCACCATTTCTATAACATTTACTTCCACCATTTCTGTAACATTTATTTCTATAATTTGTAATTGTTACATATTTCATATTTCAGCATTTCTGTAACATTCATTCCAGTTTTGGGCTCTGACAAGTTTGTTTTATTCCAGGTTTATATAATTGCAGCTGATCCTTGGTTATAGAGGAGATTCTGAGATTTTTGTTGTATTTCACTTTTAGATCTGTAAAATTTTATATGTTATAGGAAATATTGTTTTGTGAGTTCATTGTGTTTCAACTCTTAATGTATAAGAAATCAAGAGCGGTCTAAAAATTGCAGTTATTAGGATCCACAACAACATCGACAAAGATATTATGGTACCCTATTACATCATGTATTATAGTTTCCTATTGCATAAACTTTCTTCCTTTTCAATCCATTTCATATAAAGATTATGTTACTTGTTATTATTTTTATCTTATTTTCATAATTATCAACCACTAAAACTATTTTTTTAAAATATTATAGGTTTGATACACGAATAGTGGTCATGGGTTTTGGGATGATGTAACTCTAGAACAACTATCACATTTTCTCTCACTAGAGATATTTCCATCCTCTACATTTTCATAGAATGTGGTATGTTGATGTGGTATTCCGGTGACTTTTGAGTTTTTTTCTAGCAAAATTTTGAGTTTTTATAATCACATATAATTTGTTACATTCAGAATTATATCTCAATAAATGACTCCATATGGTTCATTCTTTTCCATAATATGTGCCACTCAATTTTTGTTTTAATCATTTCTAATTATAATATGATTTATTATGTTTCAAAATTGGTATTCTATTATGGATAATATGAATTTTTTTTATAGTGTCGTGCAAATTCAAGGGTGGAGCACTAGTATTTTTGAAATTTGGAAAAATTAATTCCATATATTGCATCCGAATAATTTATAATTTCCATTTATTTCAATATTTTTTTGAATTAAAATTTTATTTAATGAAATTAAAATAAATTATAGTGATTAAGATAAAAAAAATTTACATAGTTGTTAGACATTAATCTTAAGTGGACAGATGAACTGTACACATTTATAGAAGGAATTTTAAGAAAATTGTATGACCATCTACCCAATTAGATATATTTTTTTTCATTATTTGTCTGACATGATATAGTGTAGAACTTTCAATAATTTTTACACCTTTATATTTACAAAAATGTCATTCCTCAACATCAAAAAAAACTCACCCTCTCTATTTATTCACATCACTCCTGTCATTTTATCATGTCTAATCCCTACCGAAATAATTTGAAAAAATTACTCATCTCATTCTATGGAACTGAATATTTTAAGAATGTAATACAAGTAATTACTTTAGTGTAAACCAAATGGAGTTACCCGAAATAGAGGAAACATTATTTCAATGATAACTTTTTATTTATTTATACCCCCTTAAATTATAGAAATTACATTTCTATATAATAAATTTTTTGTACTCAAAATTATAATATGTTTTTATGTTCTTTTTTCAACCTAAAACTACAAAAAATTCCATTAAATGGGTTATAAAATCACCATTACTTTGTACGGTGAACTACCTCCTCGCGAAATGAATTTATTAATTTTTTTTCTTCACCACATCTTATGGTTATGAATTATGATAGAAAAAAACACATTATAAAATATATATGATATTTTAATGTATTCATACTTATTTAATTATTATATAACACATAAATTAATTCATTACATTTTTTGGGAATATGATAACATCATTCGTGGATATGTAGACTATTTCCCCTCAATGTAAAGTTATACCTTCACACTTTTAAATAGAATTAATTATGGATGATTTCTATAAACATATATTATATAATTGAAATATTTATGATATTAATGATATAATAATAAGTATAAATATAAAACATTTCATTATCTTATTTAATTTTCGCTCACTAAAAAACCAATAATGTCCGTCATGGTTGTGTAGAATACTACCTCCTCGAAGTGATTTGATTCTTCATTTTGGGTAACCACATAACAAGAATGAGTTTTATATAAGTATATATAAATAAATAATATGGTATTTAAGATAAAATATTTATTCTATAAAGATAATATTTACTTAATATCTTTCAATAATTATGATTTAAAAATGTGAACATTACTCATGCGTACATACGACTTACCATCTCCATAATCCTAATGTTGGTTAACTTTTCATAAAAATAATTAATTTATGATATTAAAAGTATAATTGATGTAGAAATATAATATTAATGTAATTTTAATTATTATTTATATATTTATATATTTAACTCATTTTCCATTTTCAACAAATCATTGTTAGTTCTGAAAAAAGACGAATATGGTTAAAACACATTACTTAATATTTTTGATTAAGTAATTATATATAACATGTATATTAGTGAAATAAAAATAAAAATAATCATGTAATGTTTTATGAATCTCTTAAATAATTAACATACGTGTTTATTTATAAAATAGAGGACATGCAAGAAAAATTAGACTGAATATAAGGGAGTTCATAACTCAATTTCCATTCGGTGGGTTAAACATATATGTGATTTGTTAGTTTATGATAAGAATATTTGTGAAAATACCTATCATTATTTTATATTGTATTTCCACTTTTATGGGTTCATTTAAATGTTGGAAACTTAATTATTTCATTCATTTTTTCTCACACTAATGAAACAAACATGTAATGTTTTTTTGTCTCACTTTTAATCTTATGAGCTATATTCCATATTCGCTTATTAATTTAGTATTATTGTTTATATACAACCCACGAAGGTACATGATGAATCATATCATCATATTTTTGGGGTTTTATTTATTATTTTTTATGATCTATATTTTATTGGGTTTATGGTTTTAACATTACCAAACAGATAATTAATTTATGTCAAAAATTCCAACATTGAGACGTTTTTTTCTAAAAAAATATAATCTTTTCTGAGGAGTGTGTAATTCAACATTGAATTGTTATATCAAGAATATAATTATTTTCTTAATATTATAAGTTTCATTTAATGTTATTAATTCACAAGGATTATGATTCAAGTGATTCAATGTAGTATGGGACACATTAGAACACTTAAAGGTAATTTTCCATATGAATATTTTTAATGATCATTAATGATTATTTCGATCCATTATCATAGAAAAAAAATGTTGTTACATATCCTTCACTATGGATAATTTTAATTATTAACATTCTCCTTCCTTTTTGGATGGATTGAGGCTATTTCGAACAGATTATTCTTAAAGCTATTTATTTTCAATAGGATAATCATTTTTCTATGAGATTATTATGGAACCCATTTCTTTTCAATGTTTTTATGATTTTTCACAGATATTGTTTTGGAAGAAATTTATTTTTAGTGTTTTAATGAGGTTAGAAATATATTTTTATAGGACCCATATATTTTCCATGGTTTAATAATATTTATAAGAGATTTCTATTGAAACCATTTCATTTCCTTGGGTTAATAATTTCAGAAAAATATTATTATTGAACACATTTACATTATATGGGTTAATAATTTTTTGAATATATTTTAATTGAATCCATTTCCATTCTATGGTTCAATCTTAGTTAAAATATTTTTACATGAATCTAATTTTTTTCTATTAGTTGATCTTGTTATAAAAGGGATAATGGTTGTTTATTTTTTTATAAAGAAATTATAGATTTTTTTTGTTATTATTTTGTAATGGTAATCAGATATTTTTTGGGTGGCTCCATGATAAACAAATTATGGGTGGTTTTTTGTTAATCTAATGATATTTGGTTCCATGAAAAACCAATTATGAGTGATCCATTTATAATCAAATGATTGGTGGGTCCGTGATATCCCTGAAATGCATTATTTATGGACATCAACCATATGGTTATTCCTTTTGAATGATTGAATGATGAAGTGAAGAAACAATTATTTCCAACATATATATGCGTTTTCATTATGATTTCTAGGGGTTAATTATGTTTATAATGATTGAGTTTGATATTAAATGCATCATGAATATTGATTGTCATAACTATTTACTTTTATGTGTTTTCATATTTGATGATCCTATTTTTGATGGTTATGAGATATTTTTGTGCATTTATCATCCAATTTGATTATATAATCATAATTTTATGAAATCATATCCAGGTAAAATATATCTAAATTGGTGTAACAAGTATATCAACAAATGGGATTTTTATGATATTTTTTATACATAAATTTTTTTTACATAAGATCACTAGAAAATGTAAAAGTGCGATATGTTAATTGATACGTATGATATTCTTTGTGCTTACCAAAAAAATTGAAAATATTTATGTTCCTAATACACATACATTTATTTGAGTAATTGTGTAGGATACCTTTGGTGAAGATGCTAAAAAAAAGATTCATCCTTAGATATGTACGATTATTTCAATGGATTAATATATAGATGTGAAAACAAAAAATAGAAAATTCATGATGTATCTATGAATATGTATGATATTTAGAGTATTTTTATGATATAACTTTTTTAATAGTTTCAGTCATTGAATTTTATTGAATATGTTTTGTTTACATGATGCGAATAAGATATAAATTTACTAGGATTCATAGTGATGCATAACATATATTAATTTAAAATATAATATATACTAGTAGGAGATAAATTAGAAAACACAATCTTTGAGATATGTACCATTCATGGTTGATATGTAAAATATTTTTTTGGTTCAAATTTTTAATATGGAATAGTGTCATACTAACCAATCATGCAATGAACATGAACATCACACCACGATGTCTGCATGCATGTTGGATGATTTTTGTAATCCATGTTAATTAAATCTGGTGTTATAAATATTAATATAATATTTTGATTATTTGATAAAATATAGTATATTAACATTTGAATGATTTTATAGAATGATGATCATAGTTCTTAAATGCGATCATGAAGATTTTGAAGATTTAAAAAAGGAGGATTTATCATCAATAATATCATAAAGATTCAATTTTAATGGAAATAAAAATTATTTTAGGCATAATAATTTAAGTGAGAAGTTATAAATGGGTTGTAGTGATTATCGAAAGAAGGGAAGAGGGATATTTTTATACTATAATGATATAAATATTTGATGATATGGGATTAATAAAGAAGATGTATATAATATAACACATATATCCAATTAAGTGTTATTATTTTTATTATTAAAGTTTTTAATGAAATATATTTGTTTTAATTACTCTTAAAGAACTTATCTTAAAATAGTGTGTGATAATTAAAGAAGAAAATTCTCCCCTATGATTTATAGTGAATTATTCGAAAACTCTTATAACATCTACATTATATGGTTTACATAATTGTATATAAAAACATTTTATATTTATTCTTCAAGGATCATCCCTTAGATATGAACTAAAAAAATATCAATGTATCTTTTTAATTTTCAATACTATATATATTATTTTCATACATAAATTGTATCATATCTATTCTACTATTTCAATCCCCAGAGAAAGATCCAAATTTTTTGAATAAATACCCACCATAATTCAACCCCTATTATCTTGTACTAACATATGGATAAAAATTTTGTATCATAGTTGATGTTTCTACCTACAAATATATTATAAAAATATGATATTATGTGGAACATAGTGAATTATAAGGGGGTCAAATTATTTGGCTGTATAAATTTCTATATATTGAATAGTAAAATGATATCTCATTTATGGCCTATAGTAATTGAAGTTTTATCCAATATATTTCATTGGATTCATATATGTGATTAATCTAAGCCCTCTATGACTGATGTTTACTAAAACTTTCACGATATTAATACCGAGGAGTAGAATTATTATTCAATAAAATACTCAAAAATGATCAATATTATGGTGATGAATCAAAATATATCTAAACCAATTTGTGATATTCTGTTTAAATTTTATTTAGTGGAAACTAATGTAAAAGAGTTAATGATTAACTAATTGAATAGTATATTTTATCTAATGATGTATCTCAATTAAAGGGTAGATGAGGTTTTTAATTCCATCATTGATGTTTATGGATCCATTTAGGGACTGGGTGATGAATTTATGAATGGTGATATTGTGTAAATAATCATTAGGGGGACCCACCCCTAAAAAAACCAAAATCTTATTCAATTTAAAAATGAGGTTTTAATTAAATATCATTGGAAGACATATATTTTTTTGTTATCATATGAAATGTGAGACCAAAAAGAAATAACATCAAATTACTCAAAAAGTGAAATAGTGATAAAATCCATGGATAATATGTACATCGGAAAATAATCATATGAATTAGAATATGTAGATGATGATTTTATACCACCATAAATAATACATTCAAAATGGGAACACATAGATATGAATTCATGTTACACATAGAGTGTGTTCAATATACAATTCTAGAAAAATTACCCCATGGTGTCTAAGGAAATTTTATGGTTATGAGTATTAGAGGGAAATAATAAAAATCCAGGATCAAATTTTTCATCATAAAATAAAATTTACACAATAAATATTTTCTTTTAATATGTGACAAATAAAAAATAAATTTATGTAAGGAAACAGAATCCGGGGAAGAATAGAATGATAAACAAGAAACTAAATTGATATATAAAAAAGAAATATCATGATAGATATTATTGAAAATGTAAAACATGACATTGATAAAAACAATAAAACAAATGGATTTTGGAACATAAATGTTGTATTGTAATGGATTCATGATGTAATTTACATTAAAAATAAGAAAAAAATATAAATTGCTTCCATTTTTTATAATAATATGCTTAATATGTTAATCTATTTAAAGCTATAATAGATTGAATATTGGTTTTGTATGATTAAACATGTAGTCATGAAATCCTAAGACAATATTAGTGTTCAAACAAAATATTAGTGGTCAAGATAAGGTTATCGATAACCATAATTCATTCAACGATGAAATACCTACAAGATTTGAAACCATTATGAATGCATTGTTTTCTATTTAAATTAATTTGGAAATTGAAATAATTTCAAGTTATCAAAAAAGATATATTCACTTTGAGAATTTATCATATGAAAAATTATTGGAATATGGAAAATGATATATTAAATGTGTTGATATAATTTTAAATTTCTAGAGGATCATGAAAATGAATAATAAAGGATTTGGTGGTAGTATAGAAACATCGGAAAATTAAATAGTTTAATTTTAATACAATGGTAATGAAAATAGAAGATTGTTCCCTGTGTTTGATGAAAATATTTATCAAATAATATTTGATAAAACTATAATCATATGGAGAGTTGATGGTGCTTTGATATTTTTATTTAAAATTTCGATTTTTATATCTAACATGGTTACACAATGTCCAAATGTAAATAGATAATGAGTTATATTATTGGTGAAATACATGGATACAGATAGAGAAGATGAATTTTAAATTATTCAAAATAGTTTTTAAATTCATTTTATAAATATATTTTTCATCATTATAATTTTAGAAATAGTGAAATTTATTATATGAATGGAAAAGGTGGAGGCCACAATCATGGAAGCATAGAAAAATGCATTTTGGAGAGCCTAATTAAATTAATATAAGTAATATATTTAATTAATTTGAAGAAAAATATGAATATGATTACACATCATGGAATTGGAATTTTTAGTTTCTTTGAAATAATTTCTCAAAAGAATTGGTATATATTTTATCTGAAGAAATAGTAGGGAGAGGAAAACCAATATGAGGTTTCACTCAAAAAATATTTTCAAAAAACATTCAACCTCAATTGAGGGTTTTTATTATACATGAAAATCAATTATGAAATTTCTGAAGAATTCAAAATGGAGAGTTGATGGAATGATCAATTTTTTAAATGATAGATATATGAGGATAAATAGATGTTGTAAGCCCATTATATATAGAAATGAACTATAGTTCATAAAAATACTTTATATGGTTTTATTATGATATAACATCGTATGTGTGAGTCCTATCTTTGAATATGAGAATGATATTACATTCAAACATATAGGATACATTATTTATATTAACATATGGAAGTCACTCATAAAGAGATTGAGAACGGAAAATAATATCTCTTAGGTGGATAGAAAAAATGAAAACATTAATTACAAATGTGGAAGAAGAATATAATTTTTTTCATTAGAAAATAGGGAAAATTCATAAATAAGTGATATAAAACCTATAAAACATAGAGATGTAATATATATATACCAAATCTGGGGTGTAATTGGGATTGGAAATTTGATGTATAGACATGAGGTAAGATAGTACACAACCCATGTTGATTAATTAAGAAGACGTATCAAGCATACTCATTCTAATCCATAATGATTTATATGGACAAATGAATCAAATTGTATCTCAGGTAGAATGGCACAAAATTATATTTTTGGATTATTATAGTAGAATGTTATATATCATGTTCATGCATCACAATACTACTGTATGGAGTTCCTAAATATGTACTTGATGAAAGTGGATAATCAAAATTTTCAAACTATCGATATTTTATAATATAAAATTACAATAGTGTACTCATCCATTGACGTAGATAATTGTCTCAAGAATCAAAACGTCAAAAATGAGGTTTCTATAGTTAGGTCCCCATAAACAACATGAATAATTGATCAATAAAAATATATAATAAATTCCATGTATACAAAACATATTATTGAATGTGTTTTTTCACACCATTATTGATTGGTGGAAATCCATTTCTTAGTTTACATAAAAAATTGACAACATCTAAAAAATATGGAGAGAAAATAATTATAATATATCTAATTGATGAATCCATCATTAAAAAACATAAATATTTTTTTTATGTTGTTTTCATATCTATAATAGTGATGGAAGTCAAGGAAAATCTGGTGATTACAGTGAGGAGGGACAATTCTATTCTTTTCAATGAATTATAAGTCTATTAAAGGCATAAAATAATGTTTGGGAATTTTTTTTATAAAAATTATGTTAATGTTTTTTTGGATATTTATGGAATATGATTTTGGAAATAAAAATTTTAACTACATAATGGAGAAGATGAAGTTGGTGAATGTTTAACGGTTTTAAAGAGTTATTCAAATGATGAAGACACATAACCTGAATTGTAGGAAATAATAAATTCATAAGAGAGAAAACATAAATCTTATTGTAGAACCAATAGGATATAAGTTAATTTATCAATTATAATTGAATACATATCTATATAAACTAAAACATGAAAATTTATGATAGTAGAACAAACACCCATTTGGTCAACCATAATTACATTTTTTTCAAAAGATGTAGTGAACTATCCATCATATTTTAGATTCATGAATGATGATTTATATAAAATTTATATGAACAATATGTGGGACATTGTGGTGAATGTTGAAACCCCCCACTTGTTTGAATGAAATTGGGTATTCTAAAAAATTGAATAATATAGTAGTTTCATTCTAAAAAATTAATCTATGTTACAAAAAAGATATGATCAATTTGAATGTGTGTATATTGAATAAATATTTTTAATTGTTTTTTAGAATGAGTCAATATTAAAAATCCTTAGATTACTGATTCAATGAGTTTTTAAAATTTTAAATGTAAATAAATAACATTATTCAATGGTATGATAAAATAGATGACTACATCAATAATGTCGAGGAATTATTAATTATAAATGACCAAAATAAGCACTATATATTGAATAATTTTTTTGTTCTATATTGGTAACTACATGTATGTTATAAATAATTTAACTTATATACAAAGAAAATTGAAATAAAAAATAATTTGTATGGATGAGTACACATATATGTCGACATCTATGGAATACAAATTAATTGTCCTTATCAATGTTTATTATATAATTTTTTTTGATGAAAAAAAAATCGAGGTGTTTTCTGTACTAATAACATCATATTTTCAAATTTATGACAACATATATGATTAATAAAACTTGTTATATGTTTCATTAAATAATGGTTCACATTATGAAATTTGAATAGATCATGAATAATAATGTCTTTTGCAAATTAGTTATTTATCATAACATCAAAAAAACATAAATAAAATTACATTGTTGAAAGCTTCTTTAACAAGCTCCTAAATTTCAAAAGATCATAAAATTGCATGGTTTGACCTAGGGATGTAAATAAGAAAGGGGCATGATATAATTCCCTATAACGGAATAGTGAATTAAAACTTTATTTAATGAAGTAAATTTTTTCCAAGAGGCATATCAAAGTAATATAAGAGGGGTGAGAACCATATTCATGATCAATTATACATGATATAAAAAGATATAATAATGGAAAATTCAGAATGTCAAAACAACATAAAACAATAAATCATAAACATATTTAAATTATAACCACCATTAAAACACAACATATTGTGATTAGAGTAATATCATGTGCATCATACATGGAATCACATGAGAGAAAAACATTACCTAGTGTATTTGAGGGATATATTATTTTTCACCCACCCGTCATATTCAAATCATGTACAAGTAAATGTGTTCCCCAAAGATCATAAAATATAGTGATGTAATTTATCAATTTTAACCCCACTATTTAATATTAAGGGTACCTACATAATGGTGAATATTATTGACTATAAATGGGGACACATTTTCACTATATTAATGATTGGAATGGAAAATGATAGGATAATTTCAGAATTATAGCTGATGTACAAAATAATTTATATAAGGGGTTAATGATAGTGAAATGGGAATATCATTACATTTTAATCATAAAAATAGTAAGAGTGGTGAATAAAAACATATATAAATAAAACAATTTGAAATCAAAATGCATGTAATAAAGAAGGAGCTTGAATAAGTAGTATAAGAAGAGGATCCCTTACCATGATAAGATGCTTCCAAAATCATCTGAGGAGCTTATTATGAACATAAGAAACCTTGAGAGGAAAACATAGTGAAAAGGGCAGAGTAATTCTATGATTCAAGGGTTTTTATTGAGTGGAATGTGTGTTTGGGTTGGTTTATATAGGGAAGGAGGGGAGAATTCATTATTAATTTCAAAATGTATGTTTTGGACAGAATATTATAATGTAATCAAAACCAAGATTCATATAATAGTTTTTACGATGGTTTCTACCAAATTGGAGTGTGTTTAGTTATTTTATCTGGATAAGAACCAAAAAAGTTAAAATAATGACCGTTTTGATATGGATGTTATTCATGTTTTTAATGAATTGATTTTATAAACATAAATTAAAATATATGATTTGGTGGAATAATTAAATATTGATATAATTAAAAAAATAACTTCCAAAAATAATTAAATAGAAAATATAATTTTTCCTATGGTTACTTGGAATATATCAAATCAATTTTTGGTCATTATGTTGTCATAATACATACCTTGTATTTATAACGGATTTAATTTTTATCCAAAAATTTCTTTATCTCAAAATATTATGAAAACCTTACCGTTTGACTTTTTCAAAACTAGAATTTCATAAATAATATTACTTTAATGAAAATATCTCTCCAAATATGAGAAATTATATTTTTTTAAAAAAAATTACCATTTATTGAAAATTCTTGGTTTTCAAAAAATTAATTTTTACCGACCCTTATAAGAATATTATTTAATATTAAAAAATTATATTATATTTTATATTTAATATATTATATTTAGTAATATAATTTTATTAAAATGTAATTTATTTAAAAATATATATAGATTTCAATAAGAAGTTTTTATAAATTGAAACAATGTGTATTCCAAAAATATATTTTGTGATTCATCGTATCAAAAACTATTTTTTTCAAACTCATTATTTAATAATTTATAAAATAATAATAAGTATATATAAATAAAATAATTTTTTATTTAAAATAATTATAAAAATTCATATTTTTATGGCCTATATACATATAACATTATTAAACAAGATAATTCTTGAATTTTATGGTTTTAATTATGATATTTTCATATGGTGG
Organism: Viscum album; assembly: GCA_963277665.1. Taxonomy (NCBI): domain Eukaryota; kingdom Viridiplantae; phylum Streptophyta; class Magnoliopsida; order Santalales; family Viscaceae; genus Viscum; species Viscum album. The sequence continues at coordinate 1,395,055,976 of OY728121.1, read as the reverse complement.
TTCGATGAAAAATGTTTGGGTTATGATCTTGATGATCTAGATCATATCCTATAAGGATATTTTCACATGATTTAGTTTTTGATATTATCTGGGGATTGGTAATGGTAAATCCTAGTGATTTTATCTCTCTTGTAATATCCAATAAATGTGATTCAATGAGTATGATCCTAGGATGATTCCATTGATTCATCAACATCTGTTAATTGGACATTATCGTAACCAAATATGTAATAATAATAATGGTAATTGTAAAAAATATATATTATAAATTGTTATGATTATTAATTATATTTTAATCCAATACACTATAAATCCCCAAAATAAAAAAATTTAGTGCATGTCTTTTCTATTAATATTTGACTTGATAAGAAATTTATTCAATAAAAATGGAATTTAATTTTAAAAGGTTTTGTCCATTACATTATTCTTCCAGAAAAAAATTCACCAAAAAATTTTCAATTCATGAAATAAAATAAGTGACGGTAATCTATATAATCACCTCTATAAGTTCACATGTATCTTCCTTGAACATGTGGTTCCTCCATAAAAGTTTTACCTAGTGATTTGACTTATTTCTTAAAAATTTGTCTCTATGATATAAGATATTCACTAACTTATACTCTTACTAAAAATAATTATCTAATTTCACCACCTCTATATTAATTACATATGAGTGTTATGGCATTTACTTCTTCAAATAGGATACATGTAACACCACATGTATTTGAGTTATGTTAGGTGGCAGTGCTAGTTTATAGGTCATCATAATGATGTAATGAAAGTTCTCAAGCATGATAATGTATTTTGGACTAAAGTTTCAATTCATTCTGAATCTCTTCAATATATTCAATGATGATATATATAAGAATAGTTTATCTCTGACCTCAAACTATAGGCCTTGTCAAATATTGTCTACAAAATATTTTCATTCAACTTTTTGTGGATTTCATATATCATTGAAATTTTTGAACGTTTTATATAATCTCTTGGATATTTTCAAGTAAATTTATCTTTAACTCTTCTACTGAATCACAACATATTGGATTATGAATCCTTTTCCCATTTATAGACTTATAAGGATCAATTTCTTTGATAGAATGTAAACTATTTCCATAAAAAACAATACTAGTTGTAGTAGTTAATACCAATATCATTATAAATTAATTTAACATGATATAATCACATTCAATAGAGTTTGAATTGTTCTCTTAGATTTACCATCCGTATGAGGGTGATAAGTAGTGATGAATCCCATTTCTATATCCAACAATAGGTGAAGGAAGATATAAAACCTTAACGTAAACTCAGATCTTGATCTAATAAAATAGAGGATGGTACTATGTTTAGTCGAACAACTCCACATATGTATATCATGGTGTGTTTGTTGGGAGATAATTCATCAATGATATAAATGAAATGTTTTAACTTTGTAAGGCTACCAACTACCACGTAGATTTATCTCTTCATTTTAGGTGACCGATTGAGTCTTATAGTCAAATTAAATGTTATGTTTTACCATTAATATAATTTTATAGAGAATGGTTGAATTATTAACATAGGCATATTTTATTCTATGCTGACTCTTTTTAATAAATGGTAATTAGATAAGAAAACTAAAAACTCTCTCTATATGTTATCCCACTAGATTATTTTCATAAAATATCTACACAACTTAGTGCATCAATAATGAATAGAGAAGGATGATCTATGTACTTCATCTAGAAATGATATTTTAATTTCATATTTAGAGGGGACACTTATTTGGGTTCCAACCGTATAACTCCATCATTATAAAATTTTATCTCAATGATATTCACTATGATTTTATATAGAATCACATCATCTTATAGGGACTACATGATACTCTCAAGATTACATGTAATAGAATTTATTTGATAAAGGTAGGATGAATATCCTTTTATTATTCCAATGCATATCCCTTTCATGTCTATTAATATTGATTCCCATGTAATCCCTATCTTATATATCTTTTTTGGATTTAATATACTCAGAAAATCTACCACATTTTATTCTTTATAGTGATTTTAATTGATTAAAAAATCATAATCCTTGATCAAACATAACCACCTTCATTTTGGTATATTAATATCATTTTGAGATTATATACATGAGGCTTTTATGATATATATATATGTCACACTTTTTGCTGTAGAGATAATGTAACAAAATAGTCATTTCAAATAGCACTACTTTCAATTCTTGGTCATTCATGGGTAGTTCAACTCATGATCCATAAATTGATTTAAAACACAAAATATCACTTTTTTATCATGGATTAGTACACAACCTATAAACATTTTGGATGCATTATTATTGATCATAAATCCTTCCCCATTTGTGGTAAATGTGATCATAGGTTTAGTGATTAACCAATTCTTAAATCTTTTAGGAATTCATCCATTTTTCATTATAGAAATAATTGAATCCCTTCTAAATAATAATTGATAGTGGTATTCACAATCTTGATAATTTTCTCTCTAATCAATGGTTTTATCAATCTAATCGATAGAAACAATAATTTTCAATAAATTTTTTTGGCCTTGTCAATCCTTAAATTGCTTTTGTTTTTAAAATATATATATATATACATTTATTGGTGGTAATATTCCTCAATAATGTTACGTAATGAACCTAAAAAACATGTTTACTACAAATTTCATACAAATTTCCTTCTGCAAGGGCATTAGTAGAGTATCAATCTTCTCCTCATATTCCTCCTTATTTTTTGGACGTTATAATAATATCATTTATAATGTCTACCAAGATATTTTAAAGGTAATTCCCAAAGAGAATAATTATAATTTCCATGATTATTTTTCGAACATTAGTGAGTCCAAATAAAATCACTGTGAACTTTTACTTCCATTACAATTTATAAAATTATGCTTAGGGTGCATCCTTCTTCTTAATAATTATATGATAATATCCTGACTAAATATCCATTGTAGAGATGTATTGTGCTCCACATAAATTATTGAACAATTCATAAATCAATGGAATACGATAATTTTTTCCTTCGCCTTATATTTTTTATCTCACTATAATGAACATAGAGTTTTATTGACCCCTCAATCTTCTTGAAAAAGATGACTGGGGAAAACCATGGTGAATCACATGGGTGAATAATTATTTTTTTAGGGAATAACCATTGATTATTTCTTCATTTTATGATATTTAACAAAAAAAAATTATATCATAATTGTTCTATGTTTGAGGAAATTTTAGAACTTAATCTCATATCTAGAAGGAAGACAAGATATTTATTCAAGATACACATTATTGAATTCGCATACAATGGGAATGTCACCAAGGATGATCTTTTCATTATCATCAATTATTTTATAAGGATTTACCTCATATTAGGGAAATAATATAGATTCCTAATATGATGATTCCAAAGTATATTCAATCACCACCTTTCACATTTGATGACTCGGAGGACAATTCATGATATGGTGGTGATTTCCTTCTCAAAAGAATTTATGTTGGATCTATATATTGAAATCAAATCCATTCCAATAATAACAATGAATTCCATTAAACATGTCTCCGATGGTTTTATTGGATATTTTTCATGAAATTAATTATAGGTATGAGTTATATACATAGGATTAAATAATTTTCCAATTAATTATCTTTTATGATAACCCGAATACCCCGTTTTGAGGTGGGGTTTGAATAGTTTTACTAATCATGTTTAATATGAATGAATTCATAAAACCATTATCATATAGGAAATTATATGTTAATGAATGAAAGATAAGACCACATTTCGCTATTTGATTATAGTTTTAATAAATAAATTAAACCAAAATAAATATATAGATGGCAATTTTCCATCAATTAAACACAGAAAAGTGAAAAAATATACAATGAATGGATAACTAATGAATGACATATATTCTTTATCCAATGAGTTTCTCTATTTAATTATATGTTATACATGATCTATTTACTAACATAATGTTGTAAATGAAAGTTTTTTCCTTAATAATGGTTTAAATGATCTTTCAAATTTTCAAAGTCATTTCCCTTGAGAGTGTCAAATTCAGTGCGTAGCAAGGCCCATTGTTTTGAACCGGGTGGAAATCATTTCCATCTCAATATTCCCTTTTTAGTTATATTACCGCTACGAACCTACATTATATAGCCACATCTACTAGAAATATCCAATAAAGATATTCAACTTTTTAGAAACCAATAACTATATACATTACAAGAATTTATGGATGTATTCATATGGTGAGTCATGTCCCTAAATATTTCAATATAAATTTATAATCCAAATCCAAAAAATTACTAAATGTTCCTATTTTTCTAACAGTTATAACCCACAAATTCTATACACTTTTTTAAGATTTATCAAATAATGGTAAAAATATACCATCCTACATGATCATCAAGCCTATTCTCTTTGGGAAATTTGGTACACACGATAAAAAATTATAATTGAAATAAAAAAAATCAATAATTCATTAAAATGATCCTAAATTTTAATGGTAATTCTAAAACATCACAAGGAAACCTATGGACATACATTAAAAATAGGTGATCTATATATATATTTAATGGAATAATAAAATCAATGTAAAATGTAATGACGTATCTGAGATAAGTAATTGATCAAGGTAGCATATGATGGTTGATAATCATAATCATGGACATTGAGGCATGATATAACAAGATAGAAGAAAAAAAAACATTTGAATATAGAAAAAACAAAAAATTATAAATAATAAATATAGATCAAGGATAACAACCATGAAAATATAAAATAGTTTTCTTAGGATAACATCAACTGAAACATACATGTCATCTCAGGAGATTAGAAAAGTTACACAATTCATTAGAGTGAAATATTATTCCAAGTCCACCTATCACATTCATATCATCAACTTGAATATGTATGGAATATATTTCATACATAATAAGTCTCTATTTAATTAGTTTTATCGTTACTATTAAGGATTGTGGGATAGAAATATTAAAATATTTAATAAATTAATAGTTTGTACAACTAGGTGAATCCGCTAGAGGGGAGATAGATATGTGTATTCACTACACTAATTTTTGGAATGTAAAATCATAGGATAATTTTGGAAACATAAATGTTGTAGATAATAGATTATGGAATTGGTGAATGAAATAGAAATGATTCCCTCTTTACAAATGAATATAACAGAAAATAATAGGGACATATAAAATCATATCCCAACTAGAATAATTAGATATCAAAAGTGATGAATAAAATAAGGGTCTTGAAAAATGAGGAGAATTATTGGATCTCTTATATTTATAGGATGCTTTTAAATGATAATAAGGCGATTCATGATATATAAGGGGGAACCTGAGGAGTACTCTAAATAGGTAAATGTAGATTACACTTTTTTACACTAGTTTTCAGTTAAGGGAAATGGGAGTTTGGGAGGTTATATATAAAAAAAAGTGAATAGAATTATTTATTAATTTCCAAACATAGGATTTTCACTCTATATAATAATTTAATGAAACCCACAAACCCACCTATGTTTTATATCCATGGTTTCTACCAAATAGGATTGGTTTCCATTATTTTATATATCTATAAACTACAAAATTAAAATAATTTTTTTCATGATGTAGAAGTGAAACATGATTCTAGGTATTTTATATTAAATACATAAAATATAATATATGTTTTTCAAGCATCATTAAAAATTTATAAAATTATTCAAATGACGATAAAAATATATTATTTAAAATGGTAAATATAATTTTGGTCGTGGATACTATTTATGTAAAATATTAAATTAGTTCAAGGGAAATATTATGTCATAATACATACCATATATTTATATTGTATTTTTACTGAAAATTATATTATCCCATAAAATTTAATAAAAACTAACCATAGGGTAATTTTTATTTAATTATTTCAAAAAAATTATTTAATTAAACAATTTCTCTAAATATGAAAAACTTTAATTTTAAATAAAAATACACCATTTTTTAAAAAAAATTGTTTTTTTACAATAATTTTTTTTACCATTATCAAAATTTAATATTAAATTTTCAAATTATATTATCCATTATATTTAACAAGAATAATTTAATAAAAATATTATATTAAAAAAATTTAAAAAATTCATAAATTCAGCATATAGATTTTCAGGTTTGGAAATATATATTTTCCAAAAATTCAATTTTTGATTCATCATATCAAAATAGAATTTTTTTTAGAATCATTATATAATCATTTAAAAATTAATATTAAAACCAGATAAATTTTTTCATTGTTTTATTAATTATAAAATATAAAAAATATTATTTTTAAGTTATAAATATATAGCCCTTTGTTATACGAGTGAATTCCTTAGGGGTATGGTGTGTGATGCTGAGATACTTATGGTGTGATCCTGTAAACATGGTTTGGGTCATGATCATGATGGGCATAAACTTCACTTGTAAACTATTTCCCTCAAGCATTAGTTATTGAATCATGTCATGGTGTTAGTTAAGGGAAAAGACCAATATTTTTTATCTCCTTAAAAATTATTTATAAATGGTATTTATTGGGTATAATCTTACTGGTCGAGGCCATCTCTTCTTCCTTATTTTCCAATATTACATAATCATTTCCATTAATATATTAATGTTAATGGTCACTTTAATATTGTAATATTATGAATGGTTGTGATGTATAATTTAATATTCAATCAAACAAAATATAAATTTCCAAGAAAACTGAATTAGTACATTTCTTTCTATAACAACATTTCATGATAAATAATTTATTAAATAAAAAGGTAGTTTTATTCATAAAAGTTTGGTTCATTAGAAAATTTCAATGATTTATGATATGAATTATTTTCATGGGATTCATGTGATTCAAAAATTAGAGGATAGTATTATTTCCAAGAAAAAATATTTCATTGAACAATTAAATAAATTCTCCATTAATGTTTCAAAACACATGTCTACCTCAATTTATATTTTAATCATGCTTAGAAACATTGAGGGTGAATTTCTAGTATATCCCTCCATGTATATAAGGATACTATGATATTGTTTACCTACCAGAATCTCATTCAGACATATAATATGTGACATTATTATTACCTGTATTTCAAACATTAAAAATTAGTATCATCTCATTTTATTATGGGAAATAATAATGTATATCTCAGGAACTATCACTCATTGGTTTCACCTTACTATAATAAAAAAACATTGATTATTCCATCTTAAATTTTGATTGGGTAGGACATATAATGGACATGAATAATTAAACTTGAGGTATATTTTACATTTAAACTAAGTGTCAATGATGAATTAGTAAGAAAAAATAGAATACATGTCTTAGTAAAACAAGTCCAAATACAATATAGAAACTAAATACTGCAAAACACATGAGTAGATGAAACAATAATTGAATGATTTATGTGAAAATGTGAAACAATCATTGTTGATAATTTGTGACAATAAGATTGATATCATTATCACATAGAATGTTTTTAGAACTTGAGAACCAAAATAACTCAAGGTCATGTATTAAATTATTAATTAATAATTTTAATGTGTAATAATCATGATGTATTTTTTTATTAATTCTCAATAATAATTGTACATCATGACCAAGCCCGTCAATACTCCAATATTTTATAACCATTGGTCGGACCTTGGAGTTCAACCACCGACCTCTACATATGGATGTTTGAAAATTTCCCCCTACCATATATTTAATGGATTTTTACTAAATTATTTTATTACAATTGTTTTATTTTATTTTGTTAAGTAGAAAAGATAAGGCAATATCATTGGTAAATTATATATTAATGAATGATGGATTTATCAAAATTGAATGAACAACCTGAAAGATTTAATTTAAATTTATGTTTTCATATGATGGGAATAAAACCATGAAATCATACAGACTTAGTTTATAGATATGTTAGTATATTTTCGTAGACTATTATCTCAATCATGGAAAAATATAATAAATACTAGAAATGGGGTACCGATATTGAATTAATTATTAATATGGGAGAACGAAAGGAGGGGGTATTAAAATATCATATAGAGAACATAGTGAACTATGATCATATAATAAAATAGAATATATTAGAATGAATTTAAAATATACAAAAATGGGGTTGAATATAAGACCCTTAACATAAATTGATTATTTTTTTGTGGATGAACAAATAATCAAATTAAAATAGTCACATTGATATCTCTTTATATGAAATTCATCTTTTGATAAAATTTAATATTGAAATGGGAAGGTCGAGTTACATTCTTAAAATTATAGGTTTCAGTAGTTTATTTTTGTTTTTGGAAAATTATCTAGATTATTTAATACATGTATCATATATATTCATCAGAGTTCCCATAAAATACTAAATAAAAATGTAATATATATTATATTTTTCATATGTATTATTTACATTAGGTTATCAAAACGGAGAAGAATCACGATTCATTGTGATGGATAAAATATTTGTACTAAATATATAATTTATACTAGGAAGATACATATTTCCAATTATGTGAAAATACTCATTGACATGTAAACATGCATTTTTTATTTCTAAGATAATCTTTTTTTTTAATTTAGAAAAGAATAGAGTCACCATGATTCTTCACACCATGGATAATATATCTTCAATGTGATGATTTAATTCATGAAAGGGTAGGTTATATGTATTACAACACATCTTAACAATATAATATGTTATTTATTATTCTCATAAATATATTTATTGATATTTTAATATTTTTTTGGAGAATGGAGATCATATTTTTTATGGTGGTTCTGAAGTACTATGAAGAAATTAAACTAGATTACTATTTAATGATACTATCATTGTTTTCCAAATTTCATAATGATGTAAAATATATCAATATTTAAAAGGTGAGATAGATGTGTAGTTAATTTAATAGAAATTATCAATGGAATAGAATAGAAAATTTTTTCCTGATGTAATAATAAGAATATTTGAAAATATGGAATCAAATGAGATAATGGTGAAATGTGAGGACATGCTGGTTTTTTGGACTTTTCTATTCTTATTAATTATTTTAATTATAATTGACATGTGTTATTAATTAAATAAATAACGCCTATACTCAAATAAAATTAGTTTAAATAATTAATAGAATGCTCTTATTGGATCTAATGTGTGTTCCTCCAACATTGTTATAACATCAACGGTGGGTAATGTTACCAACTAGTAAGTTGAAAAACTATCTATTTATAAACATAATATTATCCAAAATTGGTTATAAAAGTAAAAACATAAACCTCTATATGAATTATCAATATTATATATATTATTTTAGACATAAATAGAAACTGGTTCATAGAAGTATTTTTGAAAATAAAGAGAGATCCCAAAAGATATATGAAACTCACACCCAAATTCACACCACCTAATTTATTGTGTCGGTCTATGGATGTTATATTACATTTTTGTATTGATAGTGATTTATAGAAATATTAAGAATGAATTAATTAAAGTGTAATGAAAGGGGATCTATCATAATTCCTCCTCAAATTCCCCATTCTATTTTTGAACCCCCTAAGCATGGAATAAGTTTAACAATGGGGAAACGTGAAGATAGTCCCTCATATTAAGATCCCCCTATATCGCACCCCACTCTATCATTATAATCATGAAGGGAACTATATCACAAGGGTTTTTTGTGGTAATTATTTTTGGTTAAAGGGGTTAGATATAGGTATTAGTGGCTCTGAAGGGTGTACAAGGTCATGAAAATTACATGACTATAGTGGAATGAGTTTGGGGATGCTATGGACCTGAAATATGGAGAGAGGAAATTAATATGAATGATGGATCCCAACATGAGGAAATTTTGATATAGATGAAATATACATGGAGGTTTCTAATTTAAGTCTATCAGTTGATTGATCTTCCATGATCATATTTCAAACCACCTCCTATTTGGATGTTAGTGTGACTCATGATAATGATATTTTTTAATAAACACATGATGATTTTAGTACAACTAAATTTGGGATGGGTGGTGTCATCCAAATTAGTGTTAATAGAGTTAACAGGTGAATTTATAGGGTTGGATACTCGATCAGCATCTCCCTTTATGTATTTGGTGACTTGATTGAAAGGTAGAGCTAGTTAATGGACCTTATTGGCCTTCTCCTTGACCTCACATAGGTGTGTGGATGCATAGTATAACTGGGATCAATTTTCCCGCAATATAACCATTCATAGATTATAATACTTCTAATAGTGACATAAGATCCTATATCTTATAATATTATTAGAAACATGAAATGGAAATAGAATTTCTTTCTCTTCATCTATGTGACTTTTTCCCATAATTTTACCATGCACCCTTTTTCGAAAAACTATGTTATTATTTGAACTATTTTTTCATGTGTATTATAATCATATGATATGATTTAAAATATGCATCCATATTCAAGGATATATATTTAGAATTTTTTAGATCCCTAGGGCTGATGATGAGGACTGAATATAAATATTAGAGGATGAAAAATGTTTAGGTACTTATCTTGATATGTTTATGTGATAGAGAGTGGGTAACTTAGATACATAAAATGTTCCATAATATGCAATAATTGTGATGTGGATCCTATATAGTTAGAAAATATTTTTTATACCCCCTTTAAAAATACACCATCACTTTGTTGAAGGAGATTCCTTCCACTATAAATTCATTTCATTGAACTGGAGTTTATAGTGATGGATAGATTAGTTGCATAGGTTTTCCTTTAGGACTAATATTAAGATAACTAGGAAGTTTTGAAATAGATAGTTATAAAATACAAGTACAATATCCTAAATTGTTTCTAGGTTATCATTAACTTTATAATTTTGAGATGGCTGGTATTTTGATTTTTTACTTTTTGGTTTTAGTTACCATTTCTATTTATATCACAACACAAATATAAATTTTTAAAATTAATTACTATAATATTATATTTTTTATTTAAAATGAAATAAATTATAAAATTTTTGGAAATTATTTGCCTCATTTTATATAGATATTTGTACATTTCATATATAAATATTATGTCATTTTCGATTAATATTCATTACAAATCGTAATAATACATGCCTGATAACCATATATGTTTACTATTTTTTGAAAAATGGATATATGAAAAACTATTATATAAAATATCCATGTCATATCCCATTTATTTATTCAAAACTATAACCCTTATCGTAATGATCATACCAAAAACAATTCTTGATAACCTAGGAAAGGGGAAAATAAGAATGGGTGATCTCATATGTTCAGTAATGGTAAACATAATAGATATAAACCAATGTTCATAATTGAACAAACGATAACCATAACAATATGAGAAAAATATTTAATCATTATAAAATTAATCCCATTACATCATATATCATTATCATGTAAGATTTTACAAAGCATTATCAATAAAAATGAATGGAAATATTAGTGATGGATCATTAATAATAAATCATGATCAATGGAAACATATCAATAGAAAAAATATGTATATTTTTTCATGAACTTAAGAATGGAAAATCCTTTCATTATTCATGGATGACATACGTGACTATTATTGTGGACTATGTTCACATATAATTCAATTGTGTCCTTTTTCATGGGTTACTCCCAAGGATATGTTATTTGAAAATTTACCTAAATAATATAGGTTCACTCCATATTTCATTCCAAGAAATATCATGATATATCCTTCATTAAACAATTCATTCAATGTATATATAATTTTAAGATCACCAATAAGCTAATGAAATCTATAAATTTGTGTCTCATAAGATAACAAAACAATATTTCTCAAATACTATTATAGAACATGAATAGGATATGGGTTCTATAGACATATCAACATTATAATCATAAAAATTATAGAGAAAGGATAAATATAGTATCATTTTTTCACATCCCTAGTAAATCATTTTTATATTCCCAATGATCAAGTTGTAGATAAAACTATATTTAATAGATTATTATAACATTTATTAAAGAAAATAACCTTTTCATTTCAAATAAAATATTTTAAATTAAAAAACAAATATTGAGGAAACTTTTTTCTATGAAATGAAAAATAGAATATAATATCTAAATATTTTCAAAAATAGTGTTCATAATTTTAAAAAAAATGTTTATGAGGTGTTTATAAAAAAACTATATTTTTTAATGAAAATCAAGATGTTCATAATTTGGAAATTGAAAATAAGATTCCATAAAACATTTTTATTTAAATGAAATCATAAGTAAAAATAAAAATAAAAAATATTTAATAATATTAATATAATTTTTGAAATCATTTTTCTGAAAATATGGAAACGAATGAAAATATTTCCGATCAAATTGAGAAATAAATGTAGTTTTCCTGAAAAATATTCTTTCAGTAACATAATAAAAGAAAAATAGAGAAAAGAATTCGAAATGTGTAATATCTATAAATAATTAAAGTAAAAGAAAAGGAATAACATTTATATGAAATATATTATATAATTTTTAAGAAGTAAAATCAAGAAAAATAAACAATCTATGTTAAAATGAAATTACTATATAAAATCCATACCATTGAGGTTACTTTTGAATCAAAACCACCATAAATGAAACACCATCAAATTACATATTAAATAAAATAAACATATGCATATTCATGATTAATATTATAAATGTGGTGGTATATTCACATAAAAAACATATATGTGGGTAACATAAAAATTGTCTCAATGAAACAAAATTAAGAAAAAGAAGCCTTACAGATTTAGTAAATTTTGGATCAAATGTAACTGAAATCATCTATATGGTATGGTTTTTAAAAAAAATTAATTAATACTTTAGTATGAAAACCCATTTACTGGGATTTTTATACAACATCGACATATGAAATTGGTGTCTAAAATTTATCATATCTTACAAAAGTAATCCCAAGAAAAACCCCATATAGTTTCAATTTTTTTGGATTGGTGTCCATGAAAAAAAATCATACATATTAAAACATCATAAATATCATTAACATGTAAAAATAAATCAAATACTTAGTAATTAATCCACATTAAGTAAATTATTTTTCATAATTTAAAACCTGTCTTGTGAATTTGAAAATGAGATAAAGAAACACTTTTTCTAGGCATGTCCAACTAAGCAAGCATTATAAATTAATTTATAATGAAAGATAAATTTTTATAAAAATATAAAATACTAATACTAATACTTTTAATATAATATATTATCCACAATTATCATTTTAAAACCCATTTTTTGGTAATAATAATTCTAGGATATCATTTATGGTTTTAACTGCTACATTTTTCATTTATGTTTTTGTTTTCTATTTATGGTTGTTGTATGTTGATCTTCAAAACTCCTTAAAAATATTACAAATGTAATAAATATCGTATATATTCCTCATATATATTTTTAATTATAACCATTATTTTTAATTGGTGATGAAATCAAATTATATAACATTTGTAAAATGATAATATGTACGTATAGATAAGTGATGTTAACACTATTTGTTGGATAGAATGAAAGAAGAATAAATAATAAATTATCATTAAATAATAATTAGTAAATCATAAACATCACATATGTTCATAAAATAAATCAATTTTCCATCCAAATATAATATAAATGAAAAATATTACACTACATCATGGAGGAGGAATTCCAAATAAAAGTATGAGCAACATTATCCTTTACAAGTAGATTATAAGGTAAGTAGAAATATTACCTATTTTAATTATAGAAGATTATTATTTTCATAAATAAAATTTAAAAAATTAATTCCATCATAATATCCATCCATGAAATAATTTAAATGAAATTGAAATGTATTTCTATGTGGAGGTGGTAGTCGACAGGTACAGACAATCAATAATTTTATTTTCCATTTTATGGGGAATGGGTGGAAAATAGTTTCACAATCATCATGATAACATCTATGTGTATTTTAAACAATTTTTTAATGTTTTTTATAGATAAATAATTTTTATAAATTGTGTAGGAAAATATAAAATTGAAATATCTTGGTTACGATTTATAACTATTCATTGAGAGACCCGTTTTTATTACACATTAATCGACAAATGATTTTTCTTTACTGAAAATGAGAAACTCAAGAATGAATTAAAGGAATAAATTCTGGATGTTTGTTGTAATTGTTTGTATATATATGGATAAAATGTGTTAAATTATGGAGGACTGATGTTATTTTATAGATGAGGGGAGGGACACACATGGAATTTCATAAAATATTTCAATTTTACAATGTAAAATTTATGGTAATGTTGATCCAACTAACCATTTATTTTATGGAAGGATAATATAAGTATAAAATATATTAAAATAATAATAATTGTAATTTTTTTTTATGGAAATAATGTATTTATCTTTTTGTTTATCCCCCCACAAATAAACTATTTTAATCATTATTTGTGTTAGAAATATTTTATAATTTTTACAATTTATAGTGACCAGAATATAATTTGAACATACAAGATTATATTAATTATTATGATATAAATGCTGAATATATTTTACTATATTCATATTTTATAAGTGGTATAATTTTATTTTAAATAATCTACCTACTTTTAATAAAAATATATTTTAGAATAAAAATTAGGTAAAAATAGAATTTAATTACATTCCATTAATTGTTAGAATAATAACGTTTATCTTAAATAAAATTATTGATTATATAAAATATTTTTTTTATTAATACAACTAATAAATATAGATTATTTTAATTTATAATAAAAAAACACATTTCATTCATAAGAAATGTTTTAAAGAAACATTATGCCAAAACAATATATACCAAAATAAAGATTGATTATGATTATTATTTAAATAGATATATTAGTTTTAATAAAATATAACTATATTACAATAAGAAAAAATTTAAAACATAATAGCAAATTTTCCTGAAAATAAATTACAGTTTTTAAAAAAATTGGAATTTTACAATATCAAATAAAAAATAAATCATTTTACAATAATCATAAGAATTTAGTCAAATATAATATTAACATATTTATTTAAATAATGATATTAATTTCATAAAATTAAATATCCAAAAACTTTAAAAAAATTTATAATTTTCGTAAATATTAAAATGATATTAAAAACATTTTTTGTGGATATATATTTTTTAAGAAAAAAATAACTTTTTTGAAAAGTGAGAACTTATTTATTATAAATTAATAAATAATTATGAATTTTTTAAAATCATTAAAATTATTTCTCATAATATGATTATTAAAATAAAATCCTATCAATTTATAGTATATTTAATAATAGTTTATTATATTGTTTTTTTGTAAACTAATGGTAGAGAGTAATGAAATAAATTGTGCAACAACATTTTGATTAATAAAAAATATATTAAAAATATCATCATGCCACATCCCGTCCCCAAAAAATATAAAATTACTACCCCAAAATTTTTAACTTGGTAAAAAACGTTTGAATATTTTAAAATACCTTCTCTTAAAACCCACATTGTTAAATTAGAAAATAAAATTCCTTTGAAAATTTAATGTAAGAAACAGAATGGTTACCTAAAATAACACATAATTGGGGTCATTGATAAGGATAACATTAGAAGCATGTGAACATATGGATAGGGTGGATAATTATAATGTTCAACTAATAATATGTAATGGTAAAGAACATAGTCATCAAAAAGTTAATGAATAGAAAAAAATGTATCCATGAGGCATGCAAAAACCATAAAATCCCCAAAAACAATTGAATAATGGAAAAAAAATTCAATTTAACATTCCCTATATATGGGGAATTATTTTACCATGGATTATAATTACATGAACTAATATGATTTCATTGAATCTATAAATGTAATTTCATAGTTTTGTTGTGTTTGTTCCTTGATTCTACACATTTTCATCCATATTAAAATGATAAATGAACAATATAATTTTTTTATTAATGTACCATCAAAGTTATATTTTAATATATTGTGATACCCTTAAATTAAAATAAATGTTATTATATTTTCCTCTAAATATTTAATAAAAATATGTTCAGTACAATTGATCCAATAAGGATAAATCATATTTTGATGAAATACATTATTAATCTATAAAGACATAATAATAAGACCCAATGTTCATCATAAACCATCCCATAAATTCAAAACCATAATAATCTATCCAAATATATATCTCAAATTTAAAAACAAGAAAATTTAATAAATACTTAACAAAATTACCAAAATAGAAATAAATTTATCACAAAATAAATTAAATTATCTATTAATGTCACATAAAAAACATGTGAAATCCAAGATTGTATATTAAATAAATACATTTTAACATTTTTTCCATGATACCATAATCACTATAAAACAATAATGAAAAAACGTATGTTTAAATTAAAATAAATCGATCATTATTCCTCAAAAAAGTAATAGACTATAAAATATATTCCATGAATCCCAAATTGTATTAACATTATGAAATATATCATAAATAACTATATAATTATTTAACTAATAAATTTCAAGTTCAATAATACTCTAAAATTTACATTATTAAAAATAATCATATATTTATCCAAAATGAAAAATATTATATAAACCAATAGAATATATTAATTTTTATCTATCCATAAATAACATTTTTTCCAAAAAAATAGAAGCTTCCCAATTAATGACCTTTCTATATTATTGGTATCATTCAACATGTACATAAAATCACATAATTAAAAACTATTTTTTGACAATACTTAATTTTTTTCAGTCATATAAATATAATATCTTTAATAAAAAAATCTATCGGATATTTCTCAAATCCCAATACTTAAACACTAATTTTATTCATCATAAATGAATAGAATAGAATATAACCATCCTTTATCAAGAATTGTTCCATTGGTTTTGGTAATTATCTCAGACAATGACCTTATTCCCTACTCAAAATACATTTAAAAATAAATAGAACATTTTGATGTACTTTTCGTCCCTCCACTGAACTATTCATTTTCCTTGAGAATTTCAATCTCTCTATAATTAATTTACACCCATAAAGTATCATTATTTTCCATTGAGATATTTCCTTTGGATTGTCTTCCAAAATTCACTTCCTATAGAAAGTTAAATATTTTTTCCTCTATGATATTTAGGAAAATCTATTTTCCCTAATATTTTTAAATCATAATCTCATCAATGTTCTGTTTTTAATCACATAACAAAATAAAATATTATACATAATATCAAGGATTCACAATCCTTCTCTTATATCAGTTTGTTTCTTCTAATTTAAATCATTTCATCATCCATAAAATTCAGTGATAACAAGTTTTTTCATCGATCCACACAATAGAAAATCATCAGTATAGTGTGAAAAAAATGTGATATAATCATCTATTCAAAAAATAAATTCATAGGATGTCAAAAACATGACACATTATTTCCAACCTATCACATATTAGGTTTAATCTTGGTCATTATTAGTTAGTATATATCTAAATCCTTCGTAATTGTTCATGTAGAAAATTTTAATTAACCTATGAATATCCGATAATAGTTCCAAAATATTGGTGCAATAATGCAAAATTATCCATGTATTATAATTATTGTTGAGATAAAAATGACTCACTCATTTCAGGGTTATTATGCCTAGATTAATACTTTCCAAATAATCATGCAACTATAGAATATATAAAAATACGAATTTAATGGAAAAAATAACTATTTATTTACCATTTTTATGATGATCTCATATGCATATTATTAGACTAATGGTTATAAGTAAATGTGTCTCATCATATTTTACAGAAAATATTAATCCATCATTTGATACCAACAATAATGACCTAGATATTTGATATAAAACAATTATATCATTTTAGATTAATATTAAATATATTTAATAATAATACATACTTAGGGACTATCGAGGTTTGGTTTATTTGGAATCATCGATGTGTAATCAACCATTACATAGTATTTCTATATCATTTACCAATTACTTATTCAAAATTATCCCCCTTTATAATATAACATACTTTTAAACGTTCTCCATATCATGGGAAAGGGAAACATAATAAAAGGATAGGTGAGATTCCTATTGAGGGAAAATGTTTGAAAGATGAACAAATGATCATAAGTGAGAATAATATAAGTTATTGTGTCCCATAGGATGTAATATTTTAATAATATTTGTAAAATAGACACATTGTTGAATCTGACATTACATTTGAAATAAAAAAATAAAAAAATAATATTTTCATTGAAAACATCATTATTCTCTCTAGAATTTCCTTTCATATAATTCATAGTAAAAATCCTTGTATTATGGGTAAATGAGATATAAGAATGTGGTTAACTGAGATGCTTAGAAAGGGTACATGTATAGTGAAATGTTAAATATAATAAAAAGGAATTATTATTTTTTTATGAATATGTTATTATCTAATAATTCCATATAAATAATCACATCAGATCGAAACATATCCATATAAATAATAACTATTAAATTAATTTAGTATATATCAATAATGAATTTCATAATGATGGAAATGAAAATGAAAGACATCATACCATTCTATCATAGCATAGTTCTATGTCATATTATATAATCAAGACATGCCATATCCAAATAAACAATTTTGTTTTCTATTAAGACCCATCAATTTATCGAGAGGCTATTTAATTATAGGCCCTATTAGTCACAAAATATTCCAACACCTTCATCATATAAATAAGTAATTCAAATTAATATATAAGACCTGTTCATGAATAAAATTCCATAATAGAATAACTATCAAATAAATGTCAATAATTTCCATAGTCAAATTTATCATAATCCATCCAGATAAATATGGTGCATGGTATCATAATAATATATCCTTGGTAACGCATAAAATTCAATAACCATGGTTGGAATACATGAAAATACATTAAAAATATCACTAGAAATATTAAAACAAAAAATTCCATTTTCATTTATAAATCATTATTTCAAAAAGTAAAATTTTCAAAAATGTTATGGAAAAATATATTTGGAATGAACAATGAAAAAATTAAAATGAATCGTTAAAAAATTGAGTGTCGATGATGATGTAAAAAATTTCATGTTGTATACATTACAACAATGATTAATTTTTCATTTACTATAGAAATTCAAAAGTACCTCACTTGAAAAATGACAAGAATATGTTATTTAAAAAAATTTAATTATGGTTAAGAATGAATATTAAAAATAAATGTATATTATTAAAATTATGGTTGATTCTAGTTTGTAAAACATGGATTTTATAGAAAATTAATTTTTGGAAGAATATATAAATACATCTCACTAAGTCAATGGATTTGTTGAAGAGTATAAAATGAAAGAAAAAAATTAATATATAGAAATAACCAATGGGGAAGAAAATTTATTTGGATTAAGATATAAATATTAAATAATTTCTCTATTAGTGGCCTAAACATAAATATTTATGAATAAAGATGAGACACTGAAATAAACCCTCCACACTTTTGTCATATTTGAATCATTAAAATTTGAAGGAAATATAATCAAATGAAACATTAAATAGTAAAAATTTATTTTTATTTATGATATTAAATATCAAATGGGTTTTATATAAACCATAATATTGAAATAAGTGGTGAATGTGGCATATTTGTCAAATAAATAAATGTGTGATATGAAACCCTTATGAGTTCATTAAATTTTTTATCAAATCATTTAGAATCATTAAAATAATTTGTTTCTGTAAACCCAATTAATTAAATTTCTAAATATTCCAAAATAAATTCGTGTGTAGTATGTAAACCACAGAAATAAGAAATTGGTACATAATATTAAAATATTTCTCAATGATGAGTACTTTGGATGAAAACTCTAATGGATTTAATAAATAAGGTCAAAATTATGAAATGATGTTATTCGGTGTCAAAACATTAATTATATATTTAATTATTTGAAAATAAAATATAATGCAATCAAGGGAAATTTCATTCATAATCATTTCAAAACATTGTCTACTGAGTTATAGAATAATGTAATGAATAGAAATTGAGTTCATAAATCCCTTAACACTATTTTGAATGAATTTATATGTTATTATAACCTCACCTATATCAAATTTAAATATGTATAATTATATAATGGAATCATGTACAAGAAAATTATTTCATTCATTGTCATCCTATATTATTTCAACACCCATTTTTTAATAATTCGTTATTAAAAGAATCATTTATGACTCCTAAACCTTTTATTATCAATGTAAGGTTCTATTTTTTAGTTTCATTCCTGGGTTATTGAACATTAGTACATAATATACATATTTATATACCTAAAATATTTTATATTCCATTTATACATTTTTCAAACCATCCAAAATAGGTAGATATAGAAATTCTATTTATAATATTTCTGGTGTCGGTATGTCATACTTACACATAAATGGTATTTCTATATATATATGGACTTGAATAAATAAGGTTAATTAATATTTAAACATTTTAGTATCATTATTTAATCATATATATAAATTATATTATTTATATATATATTAAATACCATAAATGTGAGTAAAAATTAAAAAATAAGACACATCAAATTGTGGATGTGGAAGTCCGCACAAACGTACATGCATCATTATAAATTTCAAATAGATTGTATGGAATGAAAGTAAATGGGATATTTTAATTGAAAACAAAAAATTATTCAATATATATTAAATAAAAAAAATGAAACACTTGATAAATTGTTTCTATGAATAATGGTGATGGAAAATGAATCATACTACTCTATGGAGGTGGTAGTCTATAGGTACATTAATGTGATACATTCCCTTCACATTTAATGGAATTTAGGATGGATATAGGTTTTTCCATAATAAAAATAACATTTACTATATTTATTTTAATAAAGATATTATTTTAGTATTAATAAAACCTATATTGGGTAGTTGTTATAATAAATTTAAAAGATTCATGAAAGACAATTACAGGTACTTCATTAGTCCTCCAATACATCCTTGCTTTAGGATACATTGAATGGTATTTAATGAATAAATGAAACTATAATTAATGAGTAATATTCTATATAAAATAATTTTATGTGTTTTGGTCAATCTAGATGGTTCAGTGTGGTGTAAATAAGAGAAAGGTGGGGTCATTTTTTAGTAGCGGTGTGAATACACATGGATATTCTTAAACTAATAAAATATTAAAATATAATTCAAAAGAAAAATGATCCAAAATGGAAATATATTGTTTTTTGATATTAAAATGTTTAAATATCGAATATATATTTTATTTAGAAAATCTTAATATGAAGGATTACCATTATCTCTTGGTTTAACCCCCTGATAAATGCAATTTTACATAAACCGATGTATCATTTTTCTGTTTTTGAATTCATTTTCTAAAAATTTAAGTTGACCATTTAATTTATTATTAATTATACATATTACAAGTATAAAATATATTTTATCAAATTTAGTTCATATAATTGGTATAATATAATTTAAAATTTATCATGAAAAATGCGATCAGATGTTGTTTTACAAAATCATTTCTTATGGTTAAAATCTTTTTACATAAAAATTTAAAATAAAATTGAATCCAATGAAATAAATTGGATTATTAATATTATAATTTATATAAATATACTTCGATAAAAATAATAGAAAAAAATTTAATGATGTCAATGTTTTAAGAAAATGTGGTAATAATTAATTTTAGTATATTTTACTATTCATTGATGAATCTATATTTTCAAAAAAATTACTCAAAAATTCACTATAATATAATATTTAAAAAATTATTTAAAAATATAATTTATTTTTCTCTTATCTTTTCTTGATGGGTCATAAAATTATTTTAATATAATAACATATATGGCAACAAAATTTTTTTATTTTAAATACGTTTTTAAGAATAAAAATTATCTTATATAAAAATAATGAATATTGTTGAATAGAATAGATTGAATTATATAAAATAAAATAAAATAAATCATATATTAAATTATGAAGCGAAAAATATAATTTTACATTAATAATAATTAATTTAATGAAAATATGTGAATATTTGAAAAAATTATATTTTTTATTATTCACATAAAAGTAAATCTTTTTTCAAAATCCCATTTTATTACCCAATGATTATTTTTATAGAATGATTTATAAAATTAGGTTAATTTTATTAAATGAAAATTCTAAAATTTTTATATATTAGTTTCAATTTCTATGATAAAATTATATAAAAACCATTTTGAGGGAATAATATTTCTAATGAAAAAAGACATAACTAAAAATGAGTTCATATTTACTATTAAAGAATATATAAGATTTTACTAAGTATTAATATTATTTATATATTTCCAAAAAAATTCCTCATATTCATACCCACTAATTTAATATCTAGGTCATAAAATATATATTTCAATAATAATTTTTTTTTCGTATATACATTTTTTTAAGAGATCAGTGTTGCATGTCAAGAATGTTATCAGTCCTATTATTATATTTGACTTAATTTTTTTGGTGTTACATTCTACCAAATATGAAATAAAATTTTCCTCGCAATTTTTTTCTCCATCACCAAATGTACAACCATGGTTGAAAACAACATATGTATAGAAGGATTTTAAAAAATAATTTGAAATTAGAATGAAAAAATATAATGGTTACCTAAAATAACATATATTGAAGTTCCTCGATAAGTGGATCATATGTGGGAAGTTATAATACAAATACAGAAGATAAAATTAATGTTCGAGTACTAATATATTGTGATGAAGAACATGGTCTTCATAATGTTAGTGACCACAATTCCATGAATTAGTGAGGTGTGAAAAGTATATAAAATCATTGATAATATATGTAAATAGGGTAATTTTTTTTCTTTCAAGATCCATTTCTTAAAGATAAGAGAAAATATACATTCAATATATGGATATTGATAAAATATTCTTAAATGATTTAATTTAATTTCATTATTACAGTTCACACTTTTATTGTTCTTTAATAAGATTACAGATCAAATCTTATTATATGAAATGAATACATCATATGAAATTTTCAAGTCTAAATCCTCAAAAATAACTTTTAACATATCATAAGATCCAAAAACGATGTATAATTAATTAAATATTTCTATAAATAAATTATAAAACAAAAATAATTTAAAACAAATTATCTAATGTGGACAAAAATAATACATTAATATGAAAAACCTCAAAATTAATCTCATAATTCATCATTATACATTCTATAAATAGTTAAACATAAAAATCCTCCCAATTATGTCTCAGAAAAAAACCTAAAACTATGCATGACATGGTCAAAAAATTATTTTTATGGTCAAATTTAACATTTGTCAACAAACAATATAAAGTAACTCAAAATTTCACTGAACAAATATCATAATAGCTCGATCATATAGTCTCTTAAAACATAATAATTACATTAGTCCATATAAAGGCATAATGAAAATATTTTTTCTTCAAAAAATTGACATAGTAATTATTCACCAAATAAAATCATAGACTATTGAAAATATTCCATATATACAAAAAAATATATTAAACATATTCCAAGATGACCTAAATCACTTTTTCATCCAATCTATAACAAATATCATGTTCACAAATATATCATATTTACGTTATCAATGTTATTTTTCTATTTATTCCAACCAAAAATTATTAACTCAATAATAGACAATTATTAATGGTTATAATACCCTTAATCTTGTGTTCAAAAAAATTTCACCTTCCCACTAAATAAATTTTCTAGGTTATTAGTACAATAAGAAATATGCATTCAAATCAGTTTAGAAAAACAATATCAGAAAAAAAAATGTAAATTTTTTATAATTCATATAAGAAGTATATCACTGATATAAAAACAAAATAAAAAATTAAATGAATCCCAACACATAAAAAATTAAATAATTCCTGTTCAAAAATTGGCATTAAACATTCCATTTCATGTTGTATAAGTTAACCAATAGATTAGGGATATAACTAAAATAATTCCCTAGTTCACTACACATAATACATTGAATTGTAAATATTATGTTAGGTTGAAAATCATATTATACCATCAACCTCTTAATTTTTCATCAGTAATTACTTACATTATAAACTTATCTTTCAAAAATAAATATTCTTCTCATTCTATTTAGTTATTTCAATGAGTGCTTCTTCACACATTCTTAATCTTGATAAATTAATCCTTATTTAAATTTTGGTAATTACCAAATAATTTGACAAAAAATTCCAATTTTATGCATTAGGAAACTCACCCTAGATAATGTGTTGAATAAAATATTATTATAAAGAATTAGGAAGAATCCTAGCATTTTAATATCTATATCCGTTATCATTTAACAATATTAGAGAACGATGATTTTATTTTCAAAGACTTTTAGTATTAAAATTATTCCTATATGTTCTATTCATATAATAAGAACATATAAAAATTAAATTATGATAAATAATTATGTAATCATATAATAATGAAAAATATCTCAAACCACAACATCTTCCTTTAAATATATGACACCTAAGGTTTTTCTTAGGACATAAATGACAATCATCTATTCAAATCCTTCATAATGGTTTATTGATAAAATAAAAATTAAAATATAAATATCCCCAATGAGTGTCAAATTAGGTTCACTGTAATGACATACTCACCATAAACCAGAATGATGGTCATGATATATTCTACCAAAACGTTTTGATGATTTTACCCTTAGATGCATCCTTCCCAAAAATATATCCAATTGTAGTATCCAAAGTATGTTTATTTCAAAAATCTAATATAATATCTACCATAAAAATTTATTGGAAGTTATCCTATAATAATACTTATCCTCGTCATATGTCTATGGGTTATGTCCAATAATATATGGTTTTTGAAATATAGTTCATAATGATTATACAAAACATTATTTGACACAAATTTTGAAGACCCTGACCAAAGAATCCAAGTGATGGTGGATAATTTATTAAATTTTCCCAATATAAATTATTTCAAATTCCAATGGGAATAAACTATTATTACACTTATTAAACTATATTCGTTGATTAGTATCACATTATATATAAATTTTGTTAAAAAAATCACTGAGAACAAAAATATTCGGTCATGCATGTCCTTGTATATCGTTCATTGTAAATATCCTAGTATAAAAAATGATGGAATCATAAGAGAGTTATGAGCTATGATTCTCATTAAGGGTATAAATACAACATAATCTATCAAAGAATAAATTAACATAGAATAGTGTGGAATGAATAAATGATGATCAAATAGTTGCATATTAATAATCACATGAGGTTGAACCATTTCCATAGATATCATAACTATTAAAATTATTATAGGGAAATCAATATATAATTTTATAATGATGGGATGAATAATTATAAAAATCCTAAACATACTATCAATGCCTCATCACAGTGCATCTTAAATTAATGGATTTGAAATTTTTCAAATATCGATCATATTTTTTCTAATAAAACCTAACAATGTATTAGGGGTTATGGATTTTTTATCTCAAACTATAACATAATTATTGTAAATAATTCATCGTAAGAATAAAAAATACATATTAATCAACCTGACTAAATAATCAATAATTATTCATATAAAAAGAAATTGAATATAGAATTTCAATACATACCCTAGTCAATCTGATCATAAAATATCTAGAAAAAAAACTACTTTGTGGTTTCGTTAGATTATAACTTTAGTAAATAATAATATCAATAAAAATTATTGACAAGCATTAAAATAATTTGTAATTATCACTATAATTATTTTTAAGAAAAATCAAATTTCATTTTGGAATCACTAGTTAAAAATGTAACCTGAAAATTATTATTTGAAATAATAATGGAATTATATAATGTATACTTCAAACATTTATTGTTCATGTTGGTAGAATATTTTGTTCATGTCATGTACAATAAAACAAGGATTCCTATTAAATATTTAGTAAGTAGTCTATAGTATCGCATTTTTAAAACAACAAGGGGATTAAATTTAAAACATTACTAAAAATTATACCATTTATATAAATTACATTAAAAAATAATTTGATATTAATAAAAAAATCATCAAATTATTTTATAAAAATATCATTATGTTGAGAAAATATTATTCACCAAAGATACAAATAATTTTTTTTTATTAAAAACATTCATTTTATATCTAGACATATTATGTAGCTAAAAGTTTAATTAAAATATATAAATCATTTAAATAGGCATACAGAAAGAAAATATGTTTATTTATGATAGACGGGTCAAAAATCACATAGAGAAAACATAAACATAAAAAATCTTAAACAATAATGAGATTGTGAAATAAATTGTTACATTGTTTGTATCTTTGGAATCATAACCCCTATAAATGAAATAAAATAAATAGAAACCATAAGTTACATGACTAATAATATATTCAGTATAAAACATATGAAAGGGGAATTATAAACACCACCAAAATTAAAAAAGTTTTAAATGTGCATATAACACGTAGAAATGAAATGCGAGATAATAAACACTTTTACATTTAATTTATTTTATAGAAAGTCATTTCAATATTAAAAATAATATGATTGTGTAAATTCATTAAATTAGATAATTTATTATTCTCAAGAATATTTTTTAGTATTATATGCAAAAAAATAAAAAATTGGTGCATAATAATTAATCATGACTTAATCAAGATAAGTTTAGTTAAAACCCTTACAAATATCATATCATTGAAATGATAATTAATCAGTGAATTTATTTTGTGTAAAAAATCAAATTAAAATATAATATTTGGAAATAAACTCAAATAAAATCAATTTATATTGGGAATATGATCATTTAATTATAACTTCAATGAAGAATATGTATAATTCATTAAATGGAATTTGATTTTGGAAACCCCAGACCTTAGTTTCAACATTCTTTGAATGAGATTTTATAAACATGTATAATAAAATAACAATTTTTTAGTCATATAATAGATTCATTAACCTAATTATAATTTCATATATTGAACACTTATGAAATATCAATACAGACATTTATTAATAATTATTTACTAAAATTGTTGTTTTTGAGTGTTAAATCGATCGTATTTCAAGTATGTTTCAGTTTGGTAGTTTCTGTCATTTAATATTGAACATGGTTAAGTAATCTCCGTATTTTTATTCATTATATATTAAATATTAATTATATACATACTTATAATCATCTATAAATTGATGATATTGAAAAATTATTTACACAGTTAATTAAGATTATAGGTCATATGTATGCATGAACGTAGTTTTCAATTTTTGATGGATTTTACAAAAAAGATAACTAATATTTTATATTATATAATAAATATTATATGATATGCATTATATATATTAATTAAATCAATTAGTTCTAAAATACATGTAATGAGGAAATGAAAATTTCATTTCATTAGATCATGGAGGTGGAAGTCCACACATACACACGAATGACATTATCATTTTCCAACTGATTAGAAGGTAAGCGGTTAGATGTGATATAATAATTAATGAATTATAATTTTTTCAGAAATTTTATATATAAATATTAAACACAATATAATTCCTAAAAATTATCTATGGTTCTATAAAATCACCTGTATCACTACATTGAGGTGGTAGTTCACATGATGCATGAGCAGTACTTTCACTTCCCATTTGATTGAATATCGAGAATAAATTGGTGTTTTCATAGACATAATAATATTATAGTATATTAGGTATTCATAAATAATTTTTGAATTATTAATAACATATATTTAGGTTTTGGTGATTTTATAAGGATATAATTGTTTTAAAGAAAACAAACTTTGGGATTCTTTTTTAGTGGAGTAGAGGACACATTTGTCATTTCATAAGGGATTAAAATATAATAAAACCAATCACAACATAAATTCTTCCAATTGGGAAAATAATAGATATTTGGATATGATAAGGATGAATCTATGATAAATTTTAAATTATTATTTTAAAAATAAAAATAACCTTTTCTAATAAAATTTCTACTAGTGGAAGAAATCATTTATAATATGACTTTGTAAAAAAGAAGTAATGTTCTAACAAAACAAGTTTTCTTAAGAATAATATTATACATCTATAAAAATAATAATTATTATAGATTCAAAATTAATTATTTAGATTATTATAAATCTAATGGTTCATATATATTATGAAGATGAAATACATATTAGAATGGGTATTATAAATTAATATATTTAATATAAATATATAAGAGTATTTGAAAACTCTATATGTTGCACTATTCAATGAAAAAAACTAGTTCAATGAAATCCACAAATTTCACGCTATATTATTTTCTATATCATTATTTGAAAAATTATTTATATTTTATATAATAAATTTTCAAAAATTATTAGAAATTAGTTTTCATTTTTAATCACAAAAATGAAATAAAATCACTTTTTAATATGAAATATTTTTTTATGAAAAAAAATCCTTCACTAAAAATGATTTGTTTATTTTTTATAATTAATGAATAAATTAGTTTAGGGCCATTATACATGTATTTCATAAATGTGTTTACTCATATTCATACCTAATAATTCAATTACTATGTTTTAATAATCCCTTATAAAAAAATTTATACTAAATCATAATTCTATTAGTGCTTGGTGTTTAATATCAATAAATCGATCGAGATAAATTTTTTGTTAATATTTATCTTCCTGATGTTATAGGTTCACTCCACATTCCATATATTCCTTAGTTAGGTTTCACTCCCATGAATGAGTTATTTGATAAAATCCATTACTGAAATGTGCTCACCCCACATTTCAAACCTAATTATCTCAGGAGATGACCTTTTTACCTAATGTGCTAGACGATTATATAATTAATATCCCACCAAAAACAAAATGGAAACCAATAATATTTTTTTACATAAGATCATATAATAATTAGAATATTAGAAAATCATATCTGATGAAAAGAATATGGGTTTCATAAATATTTCATTATCGTAATTATAAACCATATAGAAAAACAATAAAGTTGGTAATATTCTATCATATCACAAATAAATAATAATAAACTTAAAATTATGTTGTTATATATAAGTATATATATAAATTATTACTAGGTAATTTATTTGGGAAAATAACCACTTCAATTAAAATTATTTTTATAGAATTTAAAAACATCCAAAGGATTAATGAAATTTTTTTCATTAAAAATGGTACATTAAATATAAAAAGTAAAAATTAAAAAATTAATATTCATGGTGATGGGTAGGTATTCCATTTTATGCATGTTAAAAAAATGACATTCGTATTTTCAGCAAAAATTAAAAGGATTATTTATAACAAAATCAGAAGAATATTCCTTTAAAATAATTTTACAAAATTAAAAAAATGTGTAAATATGAATTTAATAAATATTTTGTGATTATTAAAAACATTATTGAATACATTTTAATGAAAACATCATCATTGAGGAAAATATTCCCTACTAAAGTGAGAAAAAAGTTAATTTTTATTAAAATCATCAATTTTTTCACATGAGTATATAAAGGGGGGAAATGAAAACATGAAATATCAAGAAATTTGATTAGGGTAAGAATATACATATTACTCGGGATATACATTTTATAAAAAAATTTCATAAAAATATAATAAGCATAAAAAACTCCCTAATAAATAGGGATTGTCACATAAAACCCTAAAAACCAGAATAACTTTTGATTCACATCCCACAATAATGAAATAAATTAAAATAAAACATTAAATAACATGAATATTAATATTTTAATGATAAAAATATTAATGGGGTAGTTTGTACACCTAAAAATAAGATATTTTCCTAATAATAAACATGTCTTAATGAAACAAATTTGAGGTGAAGAAATCGTGCAACATTAGTAATTTTATAATCAAAAGTCATTTGATGTTTGAAAATCATATAATTTTTGAAAAAATATTGATCTAAAACATGGATTATAAAAAACCCAATCTCAACTAGTATTTACATTATAAAAATAAGATTGTTTTTGGCATCATAAAAACTTTTTTAAATGAATAAAAATTGAGATAATTCCTATTAAACATCAGAATCTTTTGAATAGAAAGAATTATTAATAAAGAACAAGATATGGATTGTTAAAACCAATTAACATAATAAATGTGTCAAAATAAATTTTTTACAATTTAATCAGACCATATAAAATAAATAATGGTTTTCAATTTAATACATTTCTCATTAATTTGAATTTTAAATAAATAAACCCTCATCTTAAGCCTATCATACATTTTAAGGACTATAACATCTGATATAATAAATTTACATTTATAATTTTTCAACAATATAACAATATTAATATATTTAATATCATATATTCTCAACTTATATCAATTAAAAAGTAATTTATTAACAATCAAATCTTAAAGGCATTATTTTAGGTGTTATTTTTGTGATTTTCAAGTTCATTTAAATTTAGATGTTCTGGTATATTAACATTCATCATGAATAATATATATATATATATATATATATATATTGATAAATTCAAAAATATCATATATTTTTAATGACTCTCTAATTTTTATTTTATCCTTTGAAATTTTTCATATAATATTTTCAATGTAAGGAGGAGTCTGTGTGAGATTCTGGTTCATATAGAGCCTTGATTATGATATATTAATAATAATAAATATAACAAATCATGCATGTGCCATTTTATAGTAATATAAGAATAAATCCTTAATATTTTCCTAGATTAGAAATTCTTTACCTCCTTTAAAACAGAAATTCATGTTTTTACCTAAACCTAACAAAAGTATTGATTGCATTGAAAAAAATGAAATAGTTCAACCATGTGGGATTAAATGAATTTAATCCATGTTTAATTCCATGGGGTGAGACTCATAAACTTATTGGATTTAGAGGATAGAGAGAACTTTGGTGGTGAGAATATTGAAAGATGTTCATCTAGTTGTGGATTGAGGATCAGAGTACTGAGAGGATATTCATCATTGATGGAGTTCTTAGGCAACACTAATGAGAAATACATATAAATATTATTTATCAGCAACAAATAAAACAGAAGTTGGGTTATTTTGTTTTTTATCCTCTTTTATGGTTTGAGACAAACATTAAATAATTTCTTCTAAATTAATTCGTGGATCATTAATCACTACTTTTGATAATGTTTGTTTTCTATTTATTGATCACAGAATTTGATATTTTTCCCTATTGAACTTTTTTATTTGATTATCCACCTTTTTATTGAGATTTTATCAATTATTTCTAAATGGAAATGTCCTTATCATGAATTTATCTTTATGTCTCGTTATGTTATCCCTATGATTTTTGATATGCATCATCGGTATTTTGACGTGTTGATTATTTAATGATTCCTCAAGCAGACTAATAATTGTTCAGTCATTCTATAAAGCAACAGATAATGGTCATGAGTTTAGTATTGGGGTTTGGAGATGAATTAGAGGAATGGATACGATGATAATAATTCTAAAATGGTTCATGTGATGGTTTATCAATTAATTAGGTTGAGTGGGTATCTCTAGAATAGTAGTGATAGTCAATTATGACCAATAGGTGGTTATAATTTGGAGACAAACAATTATGGTGATCCAATGTTGGTGCATATGGTTTTTTTCACATGATCTAGTCCATGTGGCACTTCATTATGTTTATGGACAAGGTTTTTTGGGGTAGATCCTTTCGAATATTTGTTAATGCTGTTATGGGAGTTATATTTATGTATTCTAAAATATCTAAATGAGATGATAGATAAATGGTGATGATTTGGGAAACTAGATATTTTTTCATTGAATTTTCACTATACATGACATGTAATATAGAAGAAAACATGACGTTTTGTCTAATCTGTTCATAAAATGGGATTTCATGTTTAGTTAAATATCACATGTTGTGTGGTCCTCCCACACATTATGTAATATATAGCACACATCATGTACAAAAACAATTACTCCTACAAGGCCAGTATACCCAAGCATGGATACAGTTCACATGATTAAGTAGACGACATGCATGGAGTTCAAACTCGAACTTTACTAACCATGTAACCTACTAGAGACATAGTGTATCAATAGATATAAATGAATTTCAGATAAAATCAAACTGGTATTTTTAAATTTATAAAGTCATATCAAGAAACCTATGTTACATTTCATTTTCAACATCTAAGGATTTTTACTGATGATATTGTTCTTGGACCAACAGTTGTATGATGTTTGATGAGTTCAAGAAAATCAGATTTATTTGTGCACGTGTGTTCCATCAATCAATCATTCTATAGTTATTTTCATAAAAATTCCTCCAGGAGGGTTTAGTGACTTATCTTGTGCTGATTAATTAATATATTATCCCCTCAGTATCTAGTGAAGGTAACCCTCTATTATTACCTGAGGTAGATCCTCATTCCCATATTTCTCCCAATATAGTGTTGGTGGATCACATTCCCTGTTCACTAGGGTGTTAAATCCCCATAAAATTTGGTTAATCATTTTAGGGTTAGTCACCCCATACCAACTATCCATCGGTGAAATCCCCTATCTCTGAATCGACCCATGTTGTATTTCGATAGGTTTTAGTTACATCAATTGAGAATCTTGGATGATCCCTTGTAGATATCTTGTTTTTTCTTCATGTAATGACATGACATGTAAGTCCTATTAGAAGAGTTCTGTCATTATAGTGGGAATATTATTTTGGGTAGCTTTCATCATAATAGGATCAATATAATTTTGAGAATATTTTTGATAGACTAAAAGTGGATAGTTGCAGGATATTATTTTGGGTAGCGTCCCCATACTGTCAGTATGTGGGGTTCCGTTATAGTTTTTTGTGGATTGTATTAATCCTTTTTCCCTTTTTATATGTTATATTGTACACTTATCTAGGATATATGTGAAACATGAATTTATATTATCAATTTTTTATCTTTTCCACATTATAATAGTGTGTAGAGATGTGTGCATGTTCACTGGAACATTAGGGTAATCCATTCATTGACTGAGATAATCTTTTGGAGCACCAGTGTTTAGTATCTATCCGATTGGGAGTGGGATTAGGGTGCATTATCAGATTAGCATTTTCTTGGAAGACCCCAGTGGAGCGTGTTGTGATCGAGTTTTCTCAACAAATGTTCATCTTTGGAAAATAGTTTAGATATAGTCTATATCTGAGGTTTGGTTTGGTAAATATCAAAATAGTGTTAAAGTGTATTATTTTGGGATATTAGGATAGGGAATCAAATGATTCTGCGGGATACAAAATATCCATTCAGATGAACTATGATAACCCGATTATTGAATCAACACATAGAGTCACTGGTTACTGGGTAAAAAATAGTACACAAGTTATATAGGAATGAGTCTTTATTTTCAGGTCATTATGAAGTTATCCCGCCATATACACTCTTTTTATTAAGGTTTTCCTTACCTATATATTGATGCCTCCATTATGATATGTAGTTAGGAATCTATTATATGATCATGATTATGATATGATTGTTGAGGAGGATTCATTATAAACTCTTATGAATGGGGAAGTTTCTACTTGTAGAACGTGAGCCATATCTCTTATGATTAAGAAGTATCATAACCCTTATTTGATAGTCTGGTAGGATACTCTTCTTTTGGTACAGTAGAAGTTGGTCCTCTGTGTTTTACTAGATAATACTCTCATACTAACTTCTCTGTTGGTGTTTCGAAGCTATAGACGATACATGCATCTTGGTGATCTTTAACTACCACTGAAAGTGTCAAAGGATAGTCCATATATTGTTCTATAAGAGTTCCTCATTTTTGAGAACCATTTAGATGGTTGATCTAGTGGTAAGACATATCATGAGAATTATATGGAATAGGTGGATCCTTTTTCTTGTTGTTTAGATGTGTTATCAAGAATGAAAATAAGAGGGAAAAATCTACTAGAAATACTTTTTATCTTATAACATGAAATAAATTTTTATGAGAAATTCCATTTCATGAAAAATTTTATATTTTTGAGGTGTGGAAAATGACTTCCTTTTATTTGTTTGTTTCTATTTTTTATGAGATAATTTATGATATAAATCTCTTATTATGGATAAAATATCATAAAACATGATGATATCTTCAGGAAGTAATAGATTGTGACCTAAAAAATAATATTATATTTGGAGGTATTACTTGTGTCTTCTCTTTTTCTATAACATTTTTATTTCATAGTGAAACTATTATTTTCCATTATTATTTCCAAAGATATATATTGAATGATTATAGTCTTATAATGAACTCAGCCCCAGTATCCTATATCTTTTTCCTTAATGTATTAACCTATCATATATACCTAATTAGAATCTCGCAGGAAAAATATGTTTAAGATTTTTGGAAATCAGATTAGATACATAATCTTTACATTACATCATGAAATGAAAAAAAAACAAAGTAACTACATTGAAAACACTCTTATTCAATTTTTCATATCCATAATAATCAATCATAATATAATTTTTCGCATCCTAGTCAATAATAAAAACACAAAATGGGTAATCCCAGATGCTTGGTAAGGGAAAATAATATAACAATAGATATCATAAATAAATATAAACAATAATACAAGGTGGATAACTAAAAACACGTGAAATTACAACATAATTTCGAGAATAATATATCTTGTATATAAAATGATCATATAACCCCTAAAAAATAACCACATGTTAAATATATATAACTAATGACATTCTAGTGATCGAATAATCACACAGAATATCAATAAATAATCTCATATTTTGTGAATGCATAATATTGTACCTCATTAACATAGCAACACGACTTCTTCCAAGACACCATATATAAATAGGTATGATGTTAACCAATAGCCAAACTATTTTTTCTCCAGAAATCTACAGATGCATAAAGGTCCTATATCGTTCCCCTCCTATCACTAACTTACTCTAATGCATTCTCCATATGAAAAGGGTGAACCATAACAAACATAAAATTTCATATTACAACTGGAATATGAAATATTGATATATTAACCACAAACAATGAATGTTATCAAAATAGAACATCCACAGTCAGAAAAGTTATAAACCCTTTCAATAAAATTTGATTGATTGTATCTTAAGAGACCAACATTAATTTAGGGTAAAATTCAGCAAAGGATTTTGACATAAATGTATCTAGTCTAATGATATCATTTAAAATCAATGAGCTGAATACCCCTTTTTATATTGAAATGGTATTAAAATGGGCGTGTATTTTTAATAGAAATCATTTTCTATGAAACTAATCACGTAATAATGTAATGTAATATTTTCATATTTCGTATAGTTAAAAATATATCATTCCTTTTGTATTTTGTATAAAGGGTCATAAACTACCTCATTTGGAAAAATACAAAAAGTTTCCTTTCATAATGGTTTATAAAAAGTCAAACATTGGTAAATATGAATTTAAACAACTGTATATGAATAGTAAGAATACTTTTAAATACATTTTTATGCATCATTGATATGGATGATAAATATGACCTAGAATTTTTTTATGTATAAACACTCTAGGATAATAATGATACTGTGAAGTTAACTGTTACATTGTACTTTCCTTTAGTTGAGGGTGAGTTATAATTTTCTATAATGGTTTTATCATTTAATAAAAATATACCATAACCATATCCATATTTATAATATATGATCATATTATATTATCTTATCACATGTTTGTTAATAATATTTTGTTATTACTCTTATTTTGGGTATTAACTACAATGTTTCTTATGATTGTTTTTCATGTAAGTCTTATTTTTTATGAATAAGATATATTATCATCATATCCAGAATGATATTATGTTTATAAATATTATATTAAATAAAAACAATTATTAATTTATTAATTCTTTAATGGTTAACTTAGAGAATGAATTTCATCTCGCCATAGAGATGTTAGCCAGTGTGTATGCACAAGAAACAATATCATTCCCACAAATGGAAAAGTGGTAATTAATTGGATGTTATATTAAGTATACAGAATCAATATCAAGTATTATTTATTATTTTATAGATTATATCCATCATTATATTCATAAAAATAATTTTATGATGAAAATCAAATTACACAACAACATGGAGACGGTATGTTGTACATATGCATTCTTGGTGATATTGTTTTTTATAGAAATGTTAAAAAAAGAATATTATTTTTGAATAATCAAAATAACAACCCATAATATCAATTATACTAGACTTATTACATTACTATGAAAGAAACAAAGGAAGAGGAAGTATAAGAATATATGAACTTGAATGAATTGTAAAACTATTACCTCTTTTTTAGTGAAATTCTAATAGATCACTTAATAGGAAAACTAGAGTTGGTCTTTTTAGAATTCGAAGACCTGCATAACATAGATAAAAAATATTGGAGTATAATTTTTCATTTTTTGTTTGATATAGAATTCTCAATGTGGTGTGATGAATTGTGGGAAGATGTTCCTTCTTAGAGAGGGGTGGGGCACTCTTGGAAACTCTCAAAATATTAAATTAATATAATCTGACTTTGGAATTCAAATAGATCAAATTTGATTTATTTCAATGACAATAATTTTATGGTTCTAAATCCTCTCACCCAATTATTTATAGACATGTTTTTGACATTATATTAACATTTTCGAAAGACATTGACCCTAAAAGAAACCTTTTAACTATTACGATGACAACTTGGATTTTAACTTTTTAGAGTTAATATAGTAACAATAAAATTAAATAATAACCCCAAATGGACCTTTTATAACATATTTATCATTATTAAAGTTATATGGAAGAATTATTTATTTTTATTATTTTTATATCACTTAATAAATTATTATTAACTTTAAAGTAACATTTAAGAAAATTTTGATACTATTTATTATTTGACTTCATAAAAATGTCGTAACAAAATTATAAAAAAACATCTTATATGTCAATATCATCTCTAATTTTTCTATAAAATTATTTTATGACTTCAATTATCTCAAATCAAATATAATTTAATATTGATAACATTATTTATTCGATATTTCCTTTGATGAAACCATTAATGCATCTTTATTATGGAAGCCTTTTATTAAAATATTTATTTTGAAAAAATGAAACCAAATTATACCTATGAAGATAAATTTACTATTATTCAAATTTATATATATATTATAATTTATTATATGTATAACCATGTATTAAAAATGAAAAAATTATTAAAAATATCAGTACGACATTTTTAACTTTTCTTTAAAAAAAATAATATAAATGTCATATTCTCAAAAAAGTGGCATAAAAACCATTATAATTTCTTAAAAAGTATCCTTTTGGTTGAAAAAACTCATAAAATGAAATTAGTACCAGTGTTTGAGTAGTTATAATATAATTTTTACATTTAATTATGTGATTTACCTGTAACTGTGGTAATAATAATATTACTAAATTTTACTATTAATATACCCAAAAATAAAAAGACAAAGAATTAATTAATTTTGAACTGCTAAATAAAAAATTGAAATACATTTTTCAAAATTCAAAACACATATGTTCCTGTAAATAATTTAAAATTATACCCATTGAAAGGGTGAGAAACCATGTTATTATAGAATAATTAAGAAAAGATTGAAATGATTTTATATCTTAATTTAATACAAAATTCAATCCAATGGCATAAATTTGAATAAATCATAAAAATAATAATCTATTTAAAAATTAATAATGTGAAATAATATAATTTAACACTATAAATAATTTTGATGATTTTTTCAATTAATATTTATTATTATTTTCATTATCCATCAAAACATGAATCTTATTAGAAAATACCAAAAATGTAACCAAAGTAAATTATTATATTATTATTCAAAATATGAACATTATTTTTTAGAATAGAATATATAAAAGAGTATAAAATTTTATTTACAATAGATTCTCCTTTAAAAGGCGGTAAGACTGTTATTACAAAATGTAGGTTTCAATTTGTAATATTGTGTTTGTTCATATTTTTTTCCTATCAAATATATTGGAGGAAGGTCAAAAAAATTTATTGGATAAATAACATCTAAAATCACTTCAAAAATTATCCATATTTTTTGGAATTTAATTGGCCGTGAAAAATGTGACCATATAGTGTTTTGTTTAAACCTGTTATTGCGTGCTTTATAAGCTATTAGAAAAATTAAATTTATTCTAAAAGGAAAATATGGTAGATTCATGTGGTGCTACATTTCACTCTCCTACAAAAATACAGTTATAGAAATTTTAGGGATTTTACCTTTTAAAAAAAGTCAGTATTTATTCTTTATATAATCCTCAGTTCACATGTTGCATCTTCTATTTAGTGATTCCTCCAGAGTTCCATTAAAAGATGATTCATCTAATTCCAAAATAGTTTCTCCCCTGTATAATGAATATTGTTCAGATATTCAAAATATTAATGGTAAGGAATCAACTCAAAATTATCCTAGGTGGTTACATATGTTGAATCAGACATGTACTTCCATAGAAGAGATACATGAACCACATTTTGTACCAATGAGAGATTCAACAACATTTCTAAATGATAATAAAAAAATCCATCCCTTTCAATAATCTAAAATGACATGATGTACATGGGCCCTAGTTTCCATTTCTTCTCAAACCATATAACACCCTTATTTATAGATACCTTCATGAAAAAAAGATCGTCCACTGGAAAATCCAAATCCATCATTTGATTATCATCATAACTTTTCCCCCCAGATTGATCTTGTTTAATGTCATCATAAATACCCTTATCCTTTTTTATTGATTCCTTAACATAATTCAGGCCTACAATTTTTCTTTTCACCAAGGCCATCCCATCATGTTTTTTTATTAAATTTATTTCCATATTATTCTTCATACAACACCATTTTAAAAATTGAATGGAAATTATTATTGTATAAAAACTTTTCCTAATGTATGTACTGATCCCAAAATCCTCAAATGTCAGGTGAGAATGACATTAGCTTTTCATCCATTATTTAAAACTTTTCATTCAGAAACTCCATCAGTTTGAGGATGGTAGACATGTCTTAAATGAATCATAGTGTAATGATCCTTCTGAAGACTTTTCCAAAATTTCAATGTCAAGTGGGGATCACGATCGAAAACAATATATATTAGTGATCCATGAGGTATTAGAAATTAATTAATATAGATCATTTTGGTGAACTGAATATCCATTTCTTCTACTATAGTAATGAAATTTATTGATTTTGTTAGGCAATCAACAATAACCCACATTTCATCATTCTTCCATGGAGTCTATGGAAGTCCTGTGAAAATGTCCATAGTAATTTCTGATTTCCACACCATAATAGGAAGATTTTGTAGGAATCTTTTTGTATGCGGCCTCACAGCTTTCACTTATTGAAAAACCAAATATCAGGACACATAATCAAGAATTATCCACTTCATTTTATCCCAAGAAAAATATTCCTTTAAATTCCTATACATCATTGTTCTACTAGGTAATAAAACAAATTTTAACTTTGAGCATCATCCAAAAAATCACTTTTTAGATCAGGTATACATGGAACACAATGAATCATTTAAATTTTAGTTTACCATATTAACATACAAAGTCTCATAATTTTTATTCTTTCACATTTTTAATATTTTCCTGAAATCCACCATCATTATATTAAATTTTCTCCAATCATTTGAAATATGATTGATATATCAGATTCTTTTTAAATTTCCATATCTATATTTATTAGGTCATAGAAAATTAGTTCCCTCTCAATCTTCATTTGGTTAATTACTCCAAGATTCATCCTACACAATGAATCTTCTACCTTATTTTCTATCCCCTGGTTGTATATTATTAACAATTCATAACCCTTGGGTAGCTTGAGCCATATCCTCTATCTCATATTGATCCCTTTCTATTAGGATATGTATTTCATGATTTTATTATACATGTATATCAGACATTTTTCACCATAGAGATAATGTCCCCATATTTTCAAAGTGAATATTATAGTCTCTACTTCCAAATCATGGTTTATATTGTTCTATTCACGAGTCTTCATTCCATTGATGTATATAAACTAAATTAATCATTTGTAATTAGGATACAAGAAAGTACCCTCTTCGATTCATCACTATATATGATAAACCAGAACATCCAAATTGTAGAGTCAAAATTGGAGAATTAAATAATATTCTCTTTAGTCCATCAAAGAATTATTCACATTCCATTATCCAAAAAAGACATAACCACTTTATGTGTAATCTTGATTAACAAGTAATCCAATCCAGAAAAAATCTAAACAAACCACTAATAATAATCTTACAAACGAATGAAACTACATAGCTCAGCTATGTATTTTGGTGTATGTCATTATCTAACTTCATTTTTCTTTTCAAGATCAAATAATATTCCATCACTGGAGAAAATATGGCTAATAAAATGAACTTATTGATTTCAAAAACCACAATTACTGTATTTCTAATATAGTTAATTCCTTCTTAGAGTCTTAAGAATAATCCCCACATGATTCTCCTGATATTTATATCTTTTATAATAGGATTGAATATCTAAAATTAATTCCAAAATAAAATGATAAACATATTCCTTCAATACTCTGTTCATTTTGATTATAAAAACAAAGGGCACATTAGACTGTCCAAATAAAATTACCATAAACTCTTATTTTCCATACCTCATCTAAAAATATTTCTTTGGAATTAATTCCATCATTAAATTACATTGGTGATACCTATAATGAAGATAAATCACTGATAAATATTGGGATATAAAAATATGATCAAACAAGTCATCAATGAGAGGTAGAGGATACATTTTCATTATTGTAATATAATTTGTTTCATTATAATCAATGAACAACGTCATTGGTCCTTTATTATCCTGAATAATGAGAAAAGTGGCTCCCCATGGTGAATAACTATGGTGAATAATTCTCTTATTACCAAAATCCTCTAATTATTTTTCAACCCAAAAAATTCTACTATAATCATTCTATATGGAGTCATAGATATTGGCCTTTCATCATGTATTAAATCAATGGAAAATTCAACTTGATTTTATAGTGTATTTCAATGTAATTCAATAAGAAATATATCAATGCAATACTACAAAATAGTTACATCGTCAATTTTATGATTCCTTGATTCATCACTCGTTTGTAAGTTCCTACTCAGGATAATTGTATCACTAAGAGTGGGGGCGTTTCAGTGATACTTTTTCTTTAATATTACCTTGCAATTGAAACAACCTTATCCTATTGTTAAAGTGTATATTCCCTACTGGAAATAATATAAACACAAATCCACATGAACACAAGTATTTACCAGGTTCACTATTTAATATGAATAGTAACATCGTTGGTATGTTTTGGAGAAAATCCAATACCACAAAATCAACTAGAAAACAATTTTTGGATTACAATTAATAGGATATTCCCTTTCACTAGTGTAGTATTTCAAATAAAATCCAATAGAATATGTGTACCCTCTTATCGCTAATAGGGTAATACAATATTTTCATAACAACTCATAAAAAATGTGGTTTTTTTCAATTTAATCAAATGTATACTTGTTAAAAAAATTCTTTAATTACATACGAAGAAGATAAATAAAACATATTCTACTTGGTTAAGGAAAAATAATTTTGATTTTCCATGTACGTTTTCCACTTCTATGATTCTCCAAGTATGATTATTACTACTATGATTATCCTAGTTCAATTATTCAGACTAATATGATAATCATCTAAACATGGTTGACAATTCGACTATGGTAAAAAGATGAATACGATAATCACTTAATATGATGATCATGTGGTTACAAAAGTGTGATCTTTTTAATTCTCCTTTTACTTATCTATTAGATCTTCTTCCACAAAATTGAATATATAAACTTCTTCTTCTCTCTAAACAATCAGATCTTCTCTCTCTTTTACAGTGAACATCCTATCAGTTAGAAAAAGAAAAAAAAGTCACTTAAATAATATAGGTGATCCGTGGATGGTTTTTGTGGGATTCAAATAATATTTCCAACTTAATAAAATTCCCCCGAATCATTATTTTACTCAAATATTAGGTTCATTTATGACTTAATCAACTCTTCTAGAATCTTATTTATTCTTATAAAATGTTAATCTCTTCTTTGCACTTTCTTTTCAACCTTCATTCTGATTTTAATGTACTATTAAAATTTTCCCAATATTATTTCATAAAAAAAAACTTTGAACCAATTGAATGTAAATGTATGAAGATATGTATACCACAATGATTTCTAAATATGACGTTCTAAATCAATTGAATACAAATGTTTTTTTTGGATTTGAAGCTCCATATTGATAGAATATTCATAAAATTCCTTTATCTTTTTGTTTTAACCACTTCTATTTGTCAAACATCACAATTAACCAAGTTGACACCCACTAGAAATGAAAACAAAATAATTTTTCCACTTTTGATTGGTTCAATACATTTTTTATCGGTTTCTTTCATTAAAATTTTTATTTTACTCAACTAAATTCAATTTTCATTACTCTTTTCCGAAAAAAATTCTACCTAAGTTCGATAAAATGAAAAATACATTGGACTGGTGACAAAATGTTTCAGTTCTACCATCAACATTTTATTCTAACTCAACCTAAGTATGATTCTCCAGAATAAAACTGACTCGAATACAATAAATGTGATTATGATTAGGCTGAGTGTGATTCGCCTGGATATGATCATACTCATTACAATTTTCATGAAAATGATCTTTTCTGAGTATGATCATCAACATCTTTTTTTTCTTTCCATCTAAATCTAATTATTTTGGGTACGATTGGCCTAGATCCTGTTTATCCCTCCTTTATTTCATCAATAATTCATCATATGATTTCCAATAAACTATATTTTTTATGTTAAATACAAATTAGAAATGAATAGTCACATTTTTATCACATCCATTTTGAATCCCACTATAATCAATACCTCATTACGATCTTCTCCAATTCCAGACCCATGATGAGTCTGATGAAAATCTTTTGTTCAAAAAAATCATGTTCTTTATACGATGGAACTTATTAAACAATGTGCGTCCAATTTTTATGAATAATTTTTTTTGTCCAATTATCTGATAAATATAATGTGATGTTATTTCTATTATCCAAACAAACTCTCTTTAAAACAAAAGAACTACTTTGAGAACAATCACCATTATCATTAGATTGGTATTAATAATATCCCCTATGGATTAATTTGTTAAAAATGTTTCACAAATGAATGAAAATTATATCCTCATGAAATGGATCAATTGTCAAAAATTCTAAGCATATGTGAGGTCATGACCCATCCCCCATGGCCCATGTCGTCACTACCCCATGCCCATCTTCCATTGGCCAGGGGCTGGTGACTAGAACCAAAAGCGTAATTCCCGAAAATTGGAAAGGCATTGCCTTTATAAACTGTAAACACACACACAAGAAAACACACAGCTGGATATGAAACACTCTGTAAATCTATACAACAAAGAGTGCTGAAAGTAAAAGGGGGATGGAATACAAGCCCAAAATTAAGTACATGAAACTGAAAGTACAAGTAAAACTAAAGAAAAAGTAAAACAGCAACCGGGTCATCCTCCAAGGTTCCTATATAAAGGGTAAGTACAGATCGCCACCTTAGCACTCCACGTATGTTCGTCTCCTCCGTGTACCGACACGCCGTATGGTTAACCTCCGGGTACCGTCCGGTCCTGGTACTCTCAGACTTAGTGAGCATTGTCTGTCGTCTGCATCCAACAC
Organism: Viscum album; assembly: GCA_963277665.1. Classification (NCBI taxonomy): domain Eukaryota; kingdom Viridiplantae; phylum Streptophyta; class Magnoliopsida; order Santalales; family Viscaceae; genus Viscum; species Viscum album. The sequence goes on along the minus strand of OY728121.1, from coordinate 1,395,012,110 downwards.
ATCAAGTTGAGGGAATAACCCATGTAGGGGTGAGAATAACGATACTCAGTAGAGACCCCGAGACCCAATAGTTCTCACAAAAATCCAACAAAGTTAAAACAAAATGTGTGAAATCAACAGATAACCTTACATAGGTATACACCCATACATATTCCTAAGCTATCAAGTTACACATCTCAATCATGAGGAAAACACAGAAAAACTGACTCAGCTAAAACCAAGATTTTATTCTAGGGGTAGTATCAAGTAACATATCCAATCACATTTTCACAACCCTGGTTGCTGGAGAACTCTTCCTCTATCAAGTATAGTGTGTCTACCATGACACCAAGTGCGCTTCCCACTAGCCTTGGACTGCTGAGGAACTCCTCCTGTCGAGTATCGTTGATCTGCTGCATCACCAAACGTGCTCCCCACCGTTGGTCTTCCAAGTCACCAAGCACACTCCCCCTCGTAGCCTAATATGGTACTCCTCCTATCAAGTATCATGGGTCTCCCGCGACACCAAGGTTCTCCCCACTATGGGTTTACTGCGACACTAAGGCGCTCCCCACTGGGCTAGTAGAGTCACTCTAAGTCAAAACGGCCAGTAGTCGTTAGGGCTCATCCAGCTACTAGGTTTCTGCACTACACTCTCTCAACATAGGAATGATCTGCTCCACGAGCTACTGGTCGATACTCAAACTATCACGAATTACCATGAAGAAGTATCTAAAAGATTCATCAAGTCATAGGGGTATCAACGAAACAGACGGCACGTCAATCAGACACTTGGTCTATGAGTTATTATCCTTTTACTCCCGGGGGCCTGGTTGGATTCGTACACGATCCAACATGACTGCATATCAACTATACCCCAAACAATAGTGGGGAATACTCAAAGGGATAGTCATTCTCAAATATTTCCAACATCACGGACGGTTGGTCAAATGGACGTTGGGTGCCAAAGATATGGTCAAAGGAGCATAAATAGGTCGTTGTGGGCCCAGGTCCGGTCCAACCTGGTTCAGCCTGACCCAGCCAGACTCGTTGGGTCTGGCTCGGCCTGTTGGGTTTGTCCAGGCCCGCTGGGAGGGACGCGGGGGCGCGGCTTTGGGTGGCTCGGCTGGGGTGGGGGGAGGCGCAGCCGGGGTTGGTTCGGCCAGCGGGTGGCGCGACCGGGGTCGGTTTGGCTGGGAGGCCAGAGCGGCCTGGGTAGCTCATATGTTTGATGGCACGACCAGGGCAGCTTTTCCAGGATTCCAGTGTGGTCGGGGGCTAGTTCGGCCGGGATGTCGGGGTGGTCGGGGGCCAGTTCATCAGGGATGCTGGGGAGGCCGGGGGTCGGTTCAGCTGGGACGCGTCAAAGTGGGGCGCAGGGAAGGGCGTGGATGGGGCTCGGCGTGGCGCAGGGCACGACATGGCCGGGGCACGGTGAAGTGCGTTTCGAGGTCGGTTCTTCCGGCGGCAGTGCAAGGCTAGTTTTTCCAGGAGGTCGTAGCACCGCGGGGGCAGCGCGGGTCGCGGAGGCCACGTGTGGCGGCACTGTTGCCTTCATCACCTTCATCGCCATCTTCGCCTTCCTCTATTTTAAATAACCCCGCAAATCAATACAGGGGTTACAGAGAGGACGTTCCATGTTAGTATGGCCCACACTCTCCGCATTAGAGTGGTAGAAAGAGGTTCACAAGAATGAATAATATCAAACCCTCCCACAAAGATTCTTCTCAACAAGTAAAAGAAAAAGAATGGGGGTGTACATGTGAAGTGGTAATCATACAACATTAAAACCCAACTTGTTCATTTTTTGTCGATCTCGGTGCGAAAAGCCAGATGTTGATTCATTTTAGACGAACTCGTCCTATGTTAGAGGAAGTTCCGTGGAAGAAAATCAAAATAGAGGTTGGTCTTCATAGTCAAAGGTGTTCCCCATCGGCGTTCATCGTCAGTGGAGAGTTCATCGTTGGAAGCTATCTCCCAAGTTCCTCCTCTCCCAAAATTCCACCCAAAAAGAAATGGCATCCCAAGGTAATATATTATAATATCTATTAAGTCCTTGGAATAATATTCAAAAAGGTTTAATTGATTAAGGGACAGTTGGAACAATTAATGTGGTGCGTTGGCACAATTAAATTTTTGAGGTATTGAAGAGGATCCCCCCACACATATTAGGGAGTAGAGGGTTTCTCCCCATTAAGGGGGGGGGGGGGGGGGTCAAGGGGGTTTATTTCTAGGTGTTCCCCACCTCCATAACCTCTCATGGGAGGTTATGTTTCGGGTGGTCCGCACCACCATAACCTCTCATGGGAGGTTAAGGTCTGGTGGTACCCACTACCAACTTCCACATTGAGGTTTAGTTCTGGTGGACCCCACCACCCAACAACCACATGGGTGTTTCAAATAAAAATAAAAATGTCACACAAATTTATTTTTATTTTATTCTTACACAAAAAATTGAAAAACTATCTTTCACTCTTGACCCACTGTCGTCGAGATGAAAGTCTCATGAAGCTAATATTAGTGATATGAGCTCAACGGTGCCTTCCAATTTCATTTTCGAGCGCCGCTTCAAAAGTTAGAAAAACCCCCTCGCACGTTTACTGAACGTACCCGGAAAAATGTTCATAAAATAATTTCAGGCACTTAGGGCCTCTGAATCACGCACCATCAATTTTCGCGGACTCGTAAAATTCCTATTTAAAAAAATTAAATGGAAATTATGGGTTTTTACATTCTCCCCACCTCAGCGATCTATGTCCTGGTAAGCCACAAATCATACTAGGAAAACAAGTGGGGGTACTGAGCACACATCTGATCCTCCTGATCCCAAGTGCTCTCCTGGAGGTTCCTATGCTGCCAGTGAACACGCACCTGAGGTATCGAATGTCCATAAAGTACATGCTCCTGTCGATCCTCAACCTCTACTAGAATCTCTGTAAAAGTCGCCCCATCATCGACGTCCAGATCTCCATGGTCGATGATGTGAGAAGGATCATGCACGTATCTCCTCAGATGGGATACGTGGAAAATGTCATGCACCCGGTGCAAATGATTTTGAAGAGCTAAGCAGTATGCCACCTCTCCTTCTCTGGTGGGGACCTGAAAAGGTCCGATGAACCTTGGAGATAACTTCTGGCTCTGTCAATACTCTGCGAACCTAAAAAAGGTGAGACCCTTATAATGACATGGTCACCATACTCGAACATTAGAGGTATCCATCTCTTGTTGGCGCATGACATGTGCCTACTTTTTGAAGTCTTCATCCACTCTTGGATGACCTGCACCTTCTCTGGGGAAGCCTGTACCATCTCTGGTCCCACTAGTACTGACTCCCCTGGGTCATTACAGCACAAAGTTGATCTGCATGGTCACATGTACAACACCTCGAAAGGTGTTACCCAATGGTGGAGTGATAGCTGTTGTTTTATGAAAACTCCACCGAAGTCAAGTGATCCTCTCATCTGTGACTGAAGTCGAGGACACAAGCACACAATATATCCTTGAGGGTCTGAATGGTCCACTCAGTTTGACAATATGTCTAAGGTTGGAAGGTGGTGTTCAGACAAAGTTGCATCCCAAAAGCCTCCTGCAACCCCTTCCATAGCCGAGATGTAAAACATGTATCATGATCAGAGATAGTCATCATGGGTACTCCTTATAGCTGCACAATCTCTAGCACATAGAGGTTTCCCATGCTCTCTACTGAACCCTTCCCTCTGATCAGTAGGAAGTTGTGCGACATGGTGAGTCGGTCCATGATCACCCAAATTGAGTCATGTCCCCAAGATGTACATGGATGTCCTATCACAAAGTCCCTGGATATCCCTTCCCACATCCACTCTGGGACCTAAAAAGGCTAAATGAATCCTATTGGTACCTAATGCTCTGCCTTCACTTGCTGACAAGTGATGCATTGAGAGACAAACTCTACGAATGCTTTCTTCATTCCTGACCACCAGTGCTATCGTCAGAGGTCCTGGTACATCTTCGCCACTCCTTGATGTACCAGTAGAGGGGATGTGTGGAACTCCCTCAACCATTCCTCCAAAAGAGACACTGGTACCATGGTACGTCCTCTGAAGAGAATGACGTGCTCCCCAATTTCAGAAAATCCTTGGGGTACCTGTCCTATGGATATCTGAGAACATCATGTATCACATTCAGTGTGCCCACACTGCACCTCTCTGACTCACTAAATAAGTGGAGGAGTGACTGTTAGAGACTAAATAAAATCTTCCCCATCCCTATCCACAAAGGAAATCTGCAAAACGACCAGCTGCTCTATCGCCCCACCCAGCAGCTGTATACAAAATCTCCTACTGAGTGCATCTATAACCATGTTACCCTTCCCAAGAGTATAGAATATCTCAATGTCATAGTCCTAGAGGAACTCAAGAAAACATCGTTGTCTCAGGTTCAAGTCCTTCTGGTTTAAGATATACCTGAGACTCTTGTGATCAGAGTACATTTTAAAATTCTTGCCTATCAACAATGTCTCAACATCTTCTAGGTGAAGACCACCACTTCTATCTCTAGGTCTTGGGTAGAATTGTTCTTCTCATGTTGTCTCAGCTATCGATAACCATATTTGATCACTTCATTCTCTTACATCAGGACAAATCTGAGTCTGGTCCCTAATGCATTATAGTAGACAATGAACCACACACCTTACTCTGGAAGCCTCAGGATGGGGGCACTAGTCATCCTCTTCCTGAACTCCTGAAAACTCATTTGGCATCTCTTTGACCACACCATGGGTTTCCCATTCTTCGTCAAGGCTGATAGTGGTGATTAAACTCATGAAAAATATGGCAGAAATCTATGGTAGTATCCAGCCAAACCCCAGAAACTTCGTACCTCCATCACACTCATGGGTGGCTCCCAAGAAAGTACGCCTAAATATTTGATGCATCAACTGCAACTCCAGCATCCGATACGACATGTCCCATGAAGTGAACCTCTTGGATACAGAACTGGCACTTCGAGAGCTTAACATAATGCTCGTGTTGTCAGAGTGTTTCTAGTACTACCCGAAAATGATAGGAATGCTCCTCCTTAGTAGCCGAGTAGATCAGAATGTCATCAATGAAGACTAAGACAATGCAATCAGGGTATGTTTTAAAGATCGTGTTCATGAGTCCCATTAACACTGCTAGAGCGTTGGTTACACCGAATGACATAAACATGAACTCATAGTGGTCATACTGACATCTGAAATCCATCTTCTCACATCCATGTATCATTCACTAAGTTAATGATATCATGATCTGAGGTCTATCTTTGAGAACCACCGTGCCCCCTTCAGCTGATCAAATAGGTCATCACTCCATGGGAGTGTGTACTTTTTCTTCATGGTAACGTGGTTCAGTCGATGATAGCCAACACAAAGCCTCAAGCTCCCATCCGCCTTTATGGACAACAGAATCAAGGTAGGCCAAGGTGAAACACTAGGATGAATGAGATCCCTTTTCCTATAAGTCCTCCAGCTGTACCTGCATCTCACAAAGCTCTACGGGAGCCGTCCAATATTCTTGTTTAGATATTGATGCAATTCCGGGGTACAATTCATTGTAATAGTCCACCTTTCTGCGAGGAGGTATACCTAGGACATCATCAGGGAAGACATTCGCGTACCGGTTCACCACTATAGGGTAACTCCGACTCTCCACATCCACATCTCTGAGGGTAAGGCAATCCAACTAATGGGTGATCGGCTTCACTCTCCTCCGAGAAAGTCCATCCGATTTTGTAAAGGCTCCCTTCTCACTGGTGAAGGTAAACCTGGTCTCATCCGTGCGGACACTCCAAAAATTGTTCCTACTACAGTTAATTTCATCATGGACTGTAGATAACCAGTCCATACCCTAGATGACGCCATAAGGCCTCGACGCCCCTACTAGGATATCCTAGTCGAAGCTCTCACCTTTGAGAGTAAGCTAACACTGTCGGCACCAGTTTGTAATTGTCGAATCTACTCATGTTGGAGTATATAACCATAAGTATCAAACCAATGGATCTGTTGGAATCTCTAAGCCCCCAATGAGGGCAGTGGAAATAAAAGAATGATTGGCACCAATGTCTATAAGTACAACAACTATGGTGGTGTAGACACATATCGGAACTCATATCATCTCCGGCCATCTATGGTCATAGGCCTCAGCTGCCTAGAGCTAAGCTCTATCCTTTCAACTACTCCATGAGGTCGACGTGGATATCCTAATGGTGGTGGCGGTAATATCTTGAATCGTAGTGCACCACTAGCTGCACAACCTGCTCCTCTACCACATCTTCCTGCTCCCTGTGGTCTTCCTTGATCGAACTGATGTCTCTCCCTTGGTGGTCTTTCGACCATCTACTGATGATTCGTACGACAGGTCGGATAGTCACAAGCCATGTGCCCCTGCCCACCGCATGTGAAACACTGCCCACTCCTGGAATGTCTGACTACGCTTCGGGTTCCCCGCACAACCGACTATGAATCATGCGGTCGTCCACCTGTAGGTCTGGTCTTCTTGAAACTCTGCGACATATGTCTGCTGCCAGCTGTAGAAGACTCCCCTATGTGTCTACTGGTGGTGGATCTCACTGATGAAGACTATTAAACAAGGAAACTCTCCACCAAGAGGGCTCTCTCTAACACCCCAGCCTGTATCGGGATGCTAAGCGATATCACCGAACCCCTTATCTCCTTCCTGAGTCCCTGTTCAAAGGTATGGGCCCTAAATAATGGGTCACACACAATATATGTGGAGTAGCATGGGAGGTCAGTGAACCTTGGTATGTACTGAGATATAGTCATGTTACCCTGCTACAGATGAGGTAGCTCCTGAATATGCACTACAAGAAGAGTCACTGGAAAAAACTCTACCTGAAACAGGATCTTGAAGTCTACCCAGAGAAGTGTTACCTCTTCATAAACATAGAGAATCAAGCTCCACTATCTACCAGATTATGTCTGTAGAAAGCTGGTAGCAAGAATCACCATGAGATCAGCCGGTGTCCCTACATGTAGGAAAACTCTCACCATGGTCTCCAGCCAATCCTCAGTTGCATGTGGGTCCATCTCTCCCCTGAACATGGGTGGCCTATGGCGCTGGAACTCATGAAATGCTCTCAAGCAGTATGCACTCTCTTCTACTGGGGCTGGTAGCATCGGTGGCCCAATGGGTAATGGTACTGCTGGTGCCTCTACCGGTGCCTCTATTGGAAGAGGGCCCTACACCGAAGCCTCATTGCTTGGTGGGATATCAGTGAGTACAACTCTTAGAACTCTATCTGGGTGTCTGCGTGGGGGCATCCTAAAAAGAATGAGGTGCACTACGGTTAAGAGATTTACTTGTGAGCTGTCCTGGTGAGTTGACTTAAAGAAAAATTTTGAAAACACACATGCAATCAGTGTTTTCATGCACTAAGTCAGAAATCAGAAGTCAGGGCCATGGTGTATGGATACGTCGGCCGCCGCACCAACACTGGACTCCTGTAACTGAATGTCACACTCACTACACTTAACACTATTAATTCATAGAAAATATCAGTGTTTTATGTTCTCTGGTAGAACCGACTCCTCTGATACAAATTTTTCATGACCTGTCCCCTTGGGCCCACACTGTGACTAACCAAAGCCTTCCTTCCATAGGCTTGGGGTTGGCGACTAGCACCAAAAGCCTAATTCCATAAAATTGATAAGGCATTACCTTTATAAACTGTAAACACACACACACAAGAAAACACACAGGTGGATATGAAACAAAAAGTAAAAATGTATTTCAAAGAGTGTTTAAAGTAAAAGGGTGTCAAAATTAAAGTCCAATTGTAAAGTACAAGAAACTGAAAGTACAAGTACAATTGAAGAAAAATGAAACCAACAACTGGGTTTCCCTCTGAGGTTCCTACCTGAATGATATGTACAAATCACATCATCAACACTCCACGTCCTTCTGCCTCCTCCGTGTAACAACATGTCATCTGTTCAACCTCTGGGTACTGTCCAGTCCTGGTATTCTCAGCCATAGTTAGTGTTGTCCATCGACTAAATCCAACACAATAAGGTGCGGACATAGCCTGTGTAGGGGTGAGTATAACGACACTTAGTAGGGACCCCGAGACCCCCTAGGTCTCACAAAAACCCAACAAGGATAAAACCCAAAGTATGAATTCATTAGATAACCTTACTAAGGTATATTCCCATACATATACCTATGTTATCATGTAACCCATCTCAATCATGAGGAAAGAATAGAAAAACTAACTCACCTCAAACCAAGAATTTTTTCTAGGGGTAGTATCATGTAACATCCCTAGTCACATTGTCGAAACCTCGACTGTAGGAGAACTCCTTATCTATCGAGTACAGTGGGCCTACCATGACACTAATCGTTCTTCCCACTGACCTTGGACTACTAAGGCACTCCTCATGTCATGTACCGTGGCTCTGTCGCGTCGCCAAGTGCGCTCCCCACCGTAGGTCTGCCACATCCCCAAGCGCACTCCCCCTTGTAGCTTGTTGAGGTACTCCTCCTGTTGAGTACTATGGGTTTTACACGACACCAAGGTGCTCCCCACTATTAGTCTGCCATGACACCAAGGCACCCCCCACTAGGCTATTAAAGTCACTCTGATTCAAAATAGTCAGTAGTCGTTATGTCTCAGTCAGCTACTAGGTATCCGCATTACGTTTTCTCATCTCAGGAAGGACTCGCTCCACGAGCTACTAGTGGATACTACAAATATCACGAAGTGCCATGAAAAAATACCTCAAAGGTATACCATGTAATAGGGGTCTCAATGCAATAGACGATGTATCAATCAGATTCCCGGTTTGTTAGTTATTAGCCTTTAAGTCTTGGGGCCTCAGTTTGATTCGTGCACAATCCAACATCACTATATCTTAACTCTACCCCAAACAACGGTATAATATACTCAAAGGGAACATCATGATCCAAGATTTATAGTTCCACTGAAGGTTCATCAAACAGACTTCTGGTGCCAAAGATATGGCCGACGGAGCGTAAATGGGTCATAGTGAGCCCAGATTCGGTCCGACCCAGTTCAGGTTGACTTGGCCTGACCCGTTAGGTCTGGCATATCCTGTTGAGAGGGCCAACCCTTTGGGTTCTGCCCGGCTCACTGGGCCCAACCCAGCATGCCATGAGGTGCAGCGGAGAGCCGTGAGGGCGCAGACCAGCCACGAGGATGTTGACCGGGCATGAGGCCGCTGACCGGCTACATGTCAACGTGAGTGCGGTTCAGCCGTAAGGGTGCTTTGTGGGTGGCTCGGCCCATAGGGCGGGGCTGGTTTGGCTCTGAGGGCCGTGGGGGCGCGGCTCAGGGCGGGTCACCCTGGGGGTCGGGGTGGAATGGATGGGGCCGGTCCGGCCAGTAGGTGGCACGACCAGGGCCAGTTCGGCCGGTGGATGGCACCGTCATGGCAGCTCGGCTGAGAGGGTAGGGTGGTTGGGGGTCGGCTTGGCCGGGAGGCCAGGGGCCGATTTGGTAGGGATGCGACATGGCTGGGACACTGTGTGGATCAGGGCGCGGCGCGACCGGGGCATGGCACGACTCAGGGCCAGTTTGTCTGGCGAGGACCCGGGGCCGGTATGGCTAGGAGGTCGGAGTACCATGGGGGCGACACGGGAAATGGAGGTCATGGGTGGAGGCACTGTTGCCTTCATTCCCTTCGTCGCCTTCCTCCATTTCTAAGAACACCGCAGAACAACACAAGGGTTACAGAGAGGATGGGCCATGTTAGTTTTTCCCGCACTCTCCGCATTAGAGCAGTATCAAGATGTTCACAAAAATGAAACACATCAAACCCTCCGACAAATATTCTTCCAAACCTGCAAAATAAAATGTAGGGGTTGTACTAGTGAAGTTATAATCATACAACATTAAACCCTAACATGTTCGTTGTTGGTTGATGTAGGTGCGAAAAGGAATATGTCGATTCTTAGTATACAAACATTTCCTACATCAGAGGAATTTCTGAGGAAGAAAATTTAAATCGAAGTCATTCTTCATAGTCGAAGTCATTCCTCATTGGCGTTCTACGTCAATGGATCGTTCTACATTTGGAGATTTCTCCCAAGATCCTCCTCTCCCCAAATTCCACCCAAAAAGAAATGGCATCCCAAGATAATAGATTATAATATCTATTAAGTCGTTGGCATAATATTCAATATGGTTTAATTGATTAAGAGAGAGTTTTCACAATTAATGTGGTGTATTGCCACAATTAAATTGTGGAGGTGTTGAAGAGGCTCCCTCCACATTTGTTAGGGAGTTGAGGGTTTCTACCAATTAAAGGGGGTTTCAAGGGGGTTTAATCCTGGGTGGTCCCCACCAACATAACCTCTCATGGGATTTTATGGTTTAGGTGGTCCCCACCATCATACCCTCTCATCGGATGTTAAGGTCTAGTGGTGCCCACATCCAACTTCTACATGGAGGTTTAGATCTGGTGGACCCCACCTCCAAAAACCCACATGGGCATTCAAAATAAAAATAAAAATTCCAAACACTTTTATTTTTATTATATTCTTACAAGAAAAACCCAAAAAATATCTTTCACTCTCGACCCACTACCATCAAGGTGAAAGTCTCCTTAAGCGAATACCAGCACTGCGAGTTCAATGGTACCCTCATATTTCAATTCTGAGTATGGGTTCAAAAATTTGAAAAACCTGCTCGCACATTTACTGAACGTACCTGAAAAAAAGTTAAGAAATTCATTCAGGGCACTCCTAGACTCGGAATCACATGCCGTCAATTTTCGCGGACTCATAAAATTCCCATTTATAAAAAAGTAATTACATGGAAACTTTTGTTCTTTACATGTAAGCTATGTCATTGTAGGAAACAAGAATTTTGTATAGAAAAACCATGTTGTCCATAAGTAGAGACTATTAAAACCATATTCACCTTTTCTTCCTTAGCTTCTCTTCATCCACTATTCTTATTTCCTAGAAAAATATCCAATTTTTTCCTACCACCACTCTAACATATAATTAAAAAAAGTTTAATCATAATACAATTCTTAATGCACAACATATGATAAACTCCTTATTTTTCTATTAAATACAAATAGATTGATTTATGAAACAATTATACCCCTTCAAAAACAATCCAAAGGTAAGACGAGATATGGGATATAAACACAAACCGAAATCATGATGAGAAAGAGGTTGGACCCCCCCCCCCCCCAATGTTCTACCATAATTTACAGAATGATTCCTTTAGTAAAGGTCCTTTGAAAATGTAATCAACTTGTTCAGATGTTGGAAGATATTTCATCTTAGAATCATTTTTATCTACATTCCATTTGATTAAATGATATTTGATATCAATATGTTTTGAATGAGAATGTTGAACTGGATTCCTAGTGAGATTAATTGTACTTTGATTATTACAACCCAAGAGCAAGGGTAATTTCACTTCAACAAGTAAATATTATAAATATATTTTTAATCCAGAAAAGTTCAGTAGTGGATTGAGTGGCATCAACATACTCAGATTCAAACACACTATGATTTACTAAATTTATATTCATAGAATTCCCACTAACCCAGTCCTTTCCCATAAAAATTACTTTACCAGAATTTAATCTTAATTCATCCACATTTCCTACCGAATATATATTTGGATCCCCAAAAAATCCTATTATATTTGATTCTGAACTATGTTACTCCTTTTATGTATCTAAGAATTTTTTTTCAAGTAGGTAAATGTGACTCTTTGTGAGGACTTTGGAATCTGTCACATTTGTTATCGGAATAAATAATGTCAGGTCATGAGGTAGTTAAATAAAAAAAATATCCAATCAACTATATAAATTATTTCTAATAAACTTCTTTTAAAAGTCCATATTTACACATAATTTTTCCCACTAATAATGCTGTAGAAATAGGTTTCGTGTTTTCCATACTGAACCACTTAAAAAGTTACATAGAAAAAATTTCATGAAAAAAAAATATTCCATCCTTTGACTTATTTTTAACAGAAGAAATTATTTCATTTCCCCTAGCATAGAAATTTAAAAGGAAATTTTTATTTCATTAGAAAAAATTTCACAAATCCTTTTATAATTAAAAAAAATATAATTTTATCAACGTAAACAATTATAAAAATGGAATACCTTTGACTTTTTTGATGTAATCATTTGTAACAACTCTTCATTTCATAACACTCATCTTCCTTTACCATGTAACCAATTTGGAATTCAATGACCTCAAAGCTTGTTTTTCCCATGCAATGCCTTTTAAAATCATCACATGTATATTTAATCACTACCAAGGATAAATCAAATTTTTTTTAATATAAACTTCCTTATAAAGAACACCATTGAAGAGGGAGAATTTGATATTCATTTGATATATCTTGTTACCTTGTTCTGTAGAAATATAAATAAATTTTTTGATTGATTATAACGTTCCCACTGGTGAAAAGGATTCACTAAAATTAAAACCTTATATTTGGAAAACCGTTTGAATACCAATATTTATTTATTTCTTATTACTTCACCTTCATCATTCATCTCTTTTTGGAAAACCAATTTCGTAATGATGATGATTTTGTTTTCAGGATTGGGTATGAATTCATATCTATCATTCTTTTCAATTTGATCCAAATATTAATTCATGGATTGAACCCATTCTGGATTCTCAAAATCTTCTTTTACATCATTTGGATCATATTTTGAATAAAATAATGTATGTGTAATGGAAGTAGTTTTTCTTTTAGTTTAGACCTTATAATGTTGATCAATAATAATGTCTTGAGCTTACTGTTGATTCCTTATCCTAGGATGAGTTTTTTGAGCATCTAATTTATAAATTTAAACTGTGGACTCATATTATTCTTCTTGTGTAGAATAACAATTGTCTAAATACTTATTAGTATTCTTTTCAAAAAAATAATTGCTCTACCTTCTCATATTCCAGAGTTTGATTGTGTTTTTATTCCTTTTCTATTACTTTCACATCAATTAAATGAAAAATTCAACCTATTTCTTGGTTTAGACGTCTATATCATCGTCCTTTTGGAGGATAGCCATGAAATATTCAATCTTCACCTTTCTTCTCAAACTTTTCATAGTTTCCACCTTTCTAATTAATATCACCTGAAATATAAAAAACAATAATGTCATTCAAACATGTATTTTTCCAAAAAAAGAGTCATATATTGTCATATTTGAATAAGACCTATAGATAAAATGGTTCTATATATAAAAAAATAATAATCCGAGATTTCTTTCAAAAGTAATGAGTAAGTCCATGTTCTAGTGATAGTGTTATCCCCAATTTCACCAAACTTATAATCTTTCTTTCAGAACCTCTATTTTGGGAAATACTTTTTGGGTAAATATACTCATACCAAATTCCATTATTATAAACATAAATTTCAAATTATTCACTTCTTTATTCACCACCATTTTATGTTCTCAACTAATTCACTGAATACTCATATTATTTCTCATCTTTTCTTATGAATCATTTAAATATTTTCAAATCATCTGATTTACGTTTCATATAATTAAAAAATGTAATTCTGGTAAAATAAAAAATTAATTAAATGAAATAATTATCTATATTTTTATTATATTTTTCCTAAATAGACCACTGATATTGGAATGAATTGGATACATGGGTTTCTGTGAACAAATCACATCATTCATATGTACTATGTTAATAATCATTCATTTCCAATAAAATATTAAACCAATATCTTCTTCTTGGAATGACATGAATTTCGCAAACACTATTTCATTTAAATAAATTTTGCATGTTTCAATAACCCATTTCCCAACCTTTTATTCCAAAACTAATTCTCTTTCACCACAATTATGTGATAAATGTTTTTTATTTCATGAACCGGAAACATATTTTCTTTTTTACACTGGCCACATGTAACAATCTTTCTATCTTCTTCTCTTTCCAAAAAAACCCATCCCTTATGAACATAACTTTGTTACCCTAATCACACAATTTCCAAATGCATTGAAAATTGTCTTTCATCTCATCAGCAAACATTGTTTTCTTTGATTTCATATTTTATTTTCCATAATATTTTATCCAACACCATTAATTTTTAGGGATTAATCATTTCAAAAGGTCACTATTTTATACTTAAATCCTTACACATTCTCCAGAAATATAAAATTTCCTATCATATGATAATAAAAACCACTATCAATAATCCAAGGCTGTTCTCATTTTGTCACTTTACACAAAGTTTCAATAATAAGATATTTATCTTATTTTTTTCATTATTCACCTCCATATTTTATTAATTTTTTATGATATTTTTCTATTATAGTAATAATACAAGACACCCATTTTCCTAGTTCCTTGGTTGACCACATCTCTCAGAAGTGATATCCAATGGTTGAAACCTATTTTCAATCTTTACTCCTAACTTTTCCGGTTTCATCTAAATATCATTATTAAAATTATTTCTAGGTGGAAATTGAATCCACCGCAACCATTTGACTTTCCTCACTTGGGGAATAATAGTACTATTTTTGGTTGAAACAAAAAATATTTTCTATATGTATGAATCCACCACAGTTCTAGAAATTTCTATAGAAAGAGTTTTTTACTATAAATTTTCTATACTAACTATAATAGTGAATATGTTTATCATAAACATTCTTGTCATTCATTTCTGACCCACAAATCATTAAATTAAAAATTGGTGTATTCATTTTATAATCATCTTTATCAGAACCCAAATTATTGAGAATATTTTAATATAAATACTATTTTGAATCATTTTTTGAACTCAGGGTATTTTGAAACATCTAAATTCTCAACATTGTGTGTCTTGGCCACAAACCTAAAATTCACAACATTCTTATTTTATGAAAAAAATTCATCCTTCTAATATATATTTTAAGGTAACTATAGTTGAACCATATCAGGTTTCTGAATATGATATCTTTCAAAAATTTATGTAATTCGTATTTTGAAAATTGTACCTTTCTCAACAAGGTTAGAATGTTTTATATGAACATGTTGCAACACATATTTTTTTCTTTCAGATTTACATTTAGATGATCATTACAGATCTTTCCTTCTTTAATAAAATTCCTCAAAACATCAACTTCATTCACCATAAATACATTCTCATTAGAAATACATTCATTATTTTATTTTTTAGAACATTAATCTTCCAACTTCTTACTTTTATTTTCAATAATTCTAATCTTACTCATGACTTTATTCAACTCTTACTTCAAATGAATTCAATGTTCAGTTTCATCCTCTTTAGAAATACTTCATCTGAACTAAACATCATTCACAGTGGAAATAAATGTATTCTCAGTACCACAATCAATTTATTTTTCTAATTCAGAACCACTGCCTTTATCTTCTTTATCATTAGATAAGAAACATCATATTTTTGATTTAAAATTTTTGATATCTTTCCTAGTGGAATATGATTTCACTTTATGAACTATTTATTTCACGATCTTCATATCTTACTTTCTTCTTCGTCATTATCATCTTCTTTATTTATTTAAGGATAATTGGCCAAAAAGTGTCAAATGGATCAACAATCACAACATTTCAGGTGATGTTTCCCTTTATATTTCCATACACCTCATCTCACACTTTTATAATACAAGGATAAAATTTCATCAAAATTTTTACATACCTCATTTTAATAATTGGATTCATCATTTTTATCTTCAGTAAAAAACATTTATGACTTTTCCTTCTTTATATACTTGAAATAAATTTCGATATAAACTGTTTTTTCTCTTCATAGATTTCTCCCATTTCATTGCATAATTGATGTGAGTGATATACATGTCATAAATAGATAATGTTTGACGATCTACGTCTTCCAATGAAGAAAATTTTTCATCAAAATTTTGGGGAAGAATTTTCAAAATATTTTTTAAAACTGTAGAATAATATAACACTTCACCAAAAAATCGGATAGTACTAAAAGATTCATTTACCCTGCTAAAAAATCCCCCAATATATTTATACTCACCGATATTCAAGTCATCATACTTTTGTATCCAGATTTTATGTTTTTCTTTCATTATATTATTATTTCCATCATATATGTTTTTTAATTTATCCCATATGCCAATGGTTGTGGAAAACATTTTACCCTTAGGAATTATATTTTAGATGGTTATGATAATATAACATTATTTTCAATTATATAATTCTCTATATCTTTCTTATCAATGGATGTAAGTGTTTTTTAAATAATCAATTAGAGGAAACCCATGTGTTTCATCTAAAAGAAAATCATATCCAAACAGCATAAGATAAAGAAACATTCCATCATTCTAGATATGACAATTCTTTCTATCAAAGACCACAATACCTCTACTCTTCACACAATTCAAATTATACATCAACAAAGAATAAGATAAGGAATACTTTGACTCTAATACCTCATGTATATTTTTAGTCCACATAATTGTATCATAGATAGGGGGAGAGGGAGTGTTAGTGAGAATTTTTTTAATGATCCCTTTGAATGGGAAAACCCTTCACCTCCTATTAAAGAGTCTATTCCATATTGAGAACAATTGAAACAAACATCCACAATAAAAGATATTTTTACAGGGTTCATTGTCCAAAATAAATAGCTATGTAATTGGTATGTTTTGTACATAATCCAATACCACACAATATTCTAGAAAATAATCCTCGGATTACAATGAGTAGGATATTAACATTTACTCATATAGCATATTGAAGATAATAAAAAATTATGTCTGCACCCTTTTAGAACAAATAGGGTAATACAATGATTTTGTAACAACTCTTCATACTTATTTTTATTTTCAATTTTTATAAATTTGTTTTTTTTGTAAATATTTATTCAATATCTTATACTAAATATGATAAAAACTTCATAGACATTGTTAAGGAAAAACTAGTTTTATTTTCACAGTAAATT
Source organism: Viscum album (assembly GCA_963277665.1). Classification (NCBI taxonomy): domain Eukaryota; kingdom Viridiplantae; phylum Streptophyta; class Magnoliopsida; order Santalales; family Viscaceae; genus Viscum; species Viscum album. The sequence continues at coordinate 1,394,995,208 of OY728121.1, read as the reverse complement.
TTTCTCTGATATGATTCTACCAATCTGTGTCTTCATGGTATGATTCTACTAGTATGATTATTCATTATAATAAAATGAGTAGTTGAATATGACTGACAAGATGAATATGGTAAATATCTGAATACAACAATCACTAAATACAATGATTATCTCAATACAACATTGGGATATTGTCTCTTATCCTTTTACTTCTCCTCCAAAGATTTATCAACAAAAGTGAAGTTGGGATCTTCTTATTCTCTCTAAAAACTCAAAGCATTTATCTCTTCATTAGTGAATAGTTCATCCATCAGAAAAACTAAAAACTACACTCACCTTATATCGGTGACCTAGTGATGGTTTTGGTAGGAATCCCAAAATTATTTCCTACTTTATCAATTTCCACAAAATATTGATTTTATATACATTTCATGTTAATTTATGAGTTATTAAACTATTCTCAAATATTATAAATTATTATACATTATTAATAATTCATTATAATTTATTTTCATTCTCCATTATGATTTTTATTTATGAATACAATTTTCTTGATCTAATTTCTTCAAAACAAATCTCTATACCAATTAAATGTAATTGTATAAAGAAATAGATAATAGTATAATTACTGAATATAATTTTCCGAATCAATTTAATAAAGTAATTAATTTGAATTTCATTCTTTCCCTAGAATATAAATTCAACAAAATAATTCATCTCTTCATTCAATCCACTTCAATTTATTCACTATTTATCTTCACCCACTTGACACCCACATGAAAAGAAATCAAAATAATTCAAATTATTTGGAATCTATGACTACATTTTTGATTAGTTTATATCATTACAATTTGTATCATCCTCAACTAAGTTCCATTTCAATCACCCTTTGATGAAAAAAAAATCATCCAAATTATGATGAATTTAAGAATACATTGGAATATTTTCAACAACTTTTTATTCCACTGTCCAGCTTTCCATCCAAATCAGCTTGAGTACGATTGTACCGAATAAAATTGACCTGAATAAGTTAGATGTGATTATGATTTGGTTGGGTATGATTTTAATTGATAATATCCTCATGATTAAAATTTTCATTGGAAAAATATTTTTTAGTAAGATCTTCAACATCATTTTTTTCATTTCATCCAGATCTGATTATTCTAGTATGATCGGCCTAGATCTTGTTCACTCTCCCTTTATTACATAAATCATTCATTATATTATTTCTAATTAACTTATGAATTATGTGAAGTAAAAATCAACAAAGATTAATCACACTTTTAATGGATCTATTCATAATCCTCTTACAGTTAATACCTCATTATGATCATCTCCCATTCTGGAACCAATGTGAGTTTGAACAAAACCATTCCATTAAAATAGAATCTTCTTTATATGATGAAATTTCATATACAATGTGATTTTTATTTTTCTAAAAAATAATTTTGAGTATGATTTTTAACTAAATACAATGTGATGTGACTTCCTATCTATAAAAAATATTTCTTTATAGAAAATGTCAACAAATTGAAAAGCATCACATTCATCAGAAGATTGGTCCAAATATACAAGTTGTTTTATCTTCCCCTCTAATAATTTTTTTAGTATATATACTGGGGTTGGGTCTATATAATAATCATATGATGATGTTTCTGATTTAAATATAATGGATTCTTATTATTCCACCCAAATTTTAATTTCATTCTTCTTGCATTAAAATTTAACATCATATTTCGAAAGACATCCATAAAATGTATTATATCAAATTAAATAATAGGTTTTCTGAAAATTTTAGAAACTAATGTATGTTTATGTCACATAAAGGGAATTTACCGACACATATTTTTTGCAATGATACTTCCATTGGGAGTTTTAACTGAAAAATCCCTTATTTAATCAAAAGGTAAATGCATAGTTTTCATTGATTAGTAAAATGATATAAAAGATTGTGATAACCCAGAATCAACTAAATTCATGGTTAAGTAGAGGAGACAAGTAAAATACCCTCCCCCCATGTAACATCATCTGTAACTTCTACCCCACCAGTTGTGATATCATCAACATGGCCTTTATCTCTTGTCCTTTTATGAGAAATATTTTATTTAATATTAGGACAACAATATAAATCATTACCCATTTCATTAAAATTTTATAATTAAACATTATTAGATTCTTTATTTCTGTTGCAATCATGGCTTTGGTGACCTTTTTCTGCACACATATAACAAAATCACATTCCCTTCATAGAAGTACTGGGGTGTTTCTTCCCATATTTATTATAGGATGGAATGTCAACTCATCACTTCTTCCACTGTCCATTATTTCCATTTTCATATGGGTTAAACAAAATTTTCCTTCTCTTTCTTTCATTTAATGTTACAAGACTTTGGTAATTTATTTTTTATCAAGATGTAACATGAATATATATCTTCGAATGATGAGAATGTTTGTGAGACCAATCCTAACTAGAAGAATAGTTTTAACCCATACAATAAATTTTCAATCATAATTTTTGTATTACAATTTTAATACATAGCATGAATTTATAAAAATTTGATGTTAGATTCAAACTTTTCAACATTCTCATCTTTTTTTCCTTACACTCATAAATTTCCAATTCATATCTTCTTGATGTTCACTGGTAAAATATTTTATTAGCAAAATATTCTTAAAATCCCTATGTTCAGTGTTTTTTTACTCATTAGTGTGTTAAATCATTGATCATCATTGATCTGCATCTCCTAAGAGATGAAATATATTCATGACAACTTTCAACCTTTTGTTATATCATAAAATAAGAAATATCCTCACTATGTAACTAATCCATTGGTGAGCTTACAAATGGATTTGTAGTCTAAATGAATAATGGAACTTGTTGTCTCATGAAACTATATAACACTATTCCTCGACTTTATATATTAGGGTGATTAATATGGGTAAGGTAATTTTTTATAACCTATGTCTGTTATCCATGTGTCTTTATATGTTCTTCATCACCAGTTGTAGCTCCAACTACAATGTCACTATCTTCTCAATGTGGTACATACCTATATTGATTATCTTCATTGATATAGTTTTCATTAATTCCACCAGGGGCCATTTCTAAACAATTAAATACACTATATTAGGTTATGAATCATAATTCATACATTTAAACTACAAAAATACATAACATAATATGAAAATTTATGCATACCTAATCCCATAAATATAAAAATGATTTCTTTGGGGAAATATTATCTTTAAAATACCACAAAATATAGTTTAAATATTGTATAAATTATCATAAGAATATCCCATGAGAGTGTCCAACCATATGCATAGTAAGGCCAGTGGTTGTGTACTAGGTTGCACCAATTCAGGCCTAACACACCTTCTTAGAGATACTACTCTTAGGTAAATCTATGTCAGAACTACTTCCTCTTGTAGTAACCTACAAGGGATGTATTTCAAATAACTCCCACATAATCTATACCTTAACAAAATTCTACAAAGGTCAGTAACACTTATCCTCAATGTCCATCTTAGTGTTATGTGCCCTAATCATTGTTTTCTAAATATATTTTCCATATTTTATAATAATCATTAAATATGAAAAAACTATAAAACCCCCACACTATTAGAGCTAAGATGGTGACATAATTTATGATATTGTCATAGATACAAGATTTTAATCCTAATGGACTAATTAGTTTAGCGGTTTTGCAAACTTTATTAGATATATAAGCTTTACATTATATCTTAAAATGAAAAACAACATAGTAACTCCATTCAAAACACTATTATTACCTTTTTATAATCCAAAACATTAAGGTATAATATACATATTCTTATACTAGGGGAAAATAAAACATTATAAAGGGATGAAGTCATATGCCCAATAAGGGTAAATTATACAACAGAAAGTATAATAAATGAACATAAAAATATGGCATGGTGAAAAACAAAAAACAAATTCCATTAAAAATGAACTTTATCATAATATTAAAGGGATACAATCTGGTCAAAAAAACACCATATAAATATCCACATGATAAATATCAATAACCGTGGATTATTTAATAGTCGAATAATCACATGGTTGATCAATAACTAATCTCATAATAAGGGAATACATAATGTTGTAAATTATAATCATACCATCAAGGCATAAGCTAAGACAACATACATAAATGGGTAAAAAGTTATCCAATACCAAAACTACTTTCTCTCATAATCCCAACTGATTCATTGAGGGGATATAGTTGTCCCTACCTATAACTTATTAATTATAATGAGTTCATCCTATGAAAAGGGTTAACCATACAAAACATAAACTTTCTAATTAAATATAAATGTTAATTCATTAATGATAAACCATGGATGGTATGAAAACAGAATATCCATAATAAAATATATCATAATCCCTTTAAATAAAATATGGTAGATGATCTTTTATTAGACTAACCTCAATTAAGCATAAAATCTAACAAATTATGTTGACAAAAATGAAAGTAGAATAATAAAATCATTAAACTTTTCTTAAGGGAAATACCTTTATAGGTATAAATTGATTTAAATGGGAAAAACAATTTTAAAAGATTAAATTTAAAGTGAAATTAATTTTATAATATTTTAAATGAATCATTTCTCATGTTCCATATGTATAAAATAGAATATTCATCCCATATTTCTTTGTAAAGGTCATAAATTACCTCATTTAGAGAATGAAAAAAGATATTCTATTAAAAATATTTATAAAATGTAAATCATGTATAAAAATGAAACTAAACAATTGTAGAAGAATATTAATGATTTTTTAAAATAATTTTTTATGAATCATGGACATGGATGAAAAATATTCCCCTGTAAATACTTACGTATAAACAATCCCAGATAATAATGAGATATTGTGTTTAGCCCATACCACATACTTTTCATTATTAGAGGGTGTGTGAACCTTATATATAATGGATAAATAATTTTATTAAATCATACTAGAACCATATTAATATATATCCTATATTAACATGTTATATTATTTCTTATCTATATGATATATTTTCTCCATATACAGAATGATATTAAGTTCATTAATAATATTATAAAACATCATATATATCTTTTATTATAATTATTTAATTGTTAACATGGAGAAAGAATCTCATTGAGTCATGGGGATGGTAGGTCGTACGTGTGCATGGGCGACTATATCATTACATTAATGGTAATGTGGTACGAAATCAGATGACATATTAAATATAAAAAATCTATATAATTTCATATATGTTATTTTATCCATTGTAGTCATCTTTATAACAATTCAAATAAAGTGGCAAAGAAAAATGAATTGCACCACAACATGGAGATGGTCAGACATATGTATGAACACATGATGATATTGTTTTTTGTATGATGGATAAATGTGGAATATGGTTGTTCCATAATCATAATAACATCTCACAATATATATTTTTCTATTGTTATTAATTTAGTACATATAAAACAATATAATAAGAAGTAGAATAATAAATGAACTTAAATTAATTGGGAAAACAATTATCGCTTCTTTAGTGGACTTATTTGGATATCCACATTGTGACACTAGGGATTGAGTTTATAGAATAATAGGACCTCAATAACGTAACTAAAAATAATGGGAGGAGAACTGGGAATTTTATGGTTGAGATATAAGGTTCAATTTAGTGTGAGGAACTAATGGAGGAAGTGCCTTTTCATAAGAGAGTGGAGGGGAACTATTGGAAACTATGAAAATATCGAATTAATATAAATTTATTTTATATTTCAAAAAAAATCCAATGTGATTTATTTATAATATAATATGATTATGTGTCTAAATAATACCATACAGTTTTTTCATAAATATCTAGGTCACATTAATAACAATTTCTTTTTTTATTTAACCCTTAGTTAATCCCTTTAACTCTTACCCCCAAAACATGGATTTTTTACTCATTAGTGAAATATATTTATTATAAAATGAAAAAAACATGATCGATCATTGATGATATATATATATATATATATATTTTATATCACTTAATGTAATTTTATTTACATTAATGCATCATTTATTTCAATTTTGAAACTATTAATTATTTTTCTTTATGAAAAATATCATCACAAAATTATAAATTCAAACCAAAAAAATAATATATCAATAAATTGTGTATGTTTTATATATTATTAATTTATGTCATTAATTATGTCAAATTATATTTATATGAATATTTTAAATATAATTTATTTGATATTTCCCTAGATTAGACAATTACTGCATCATTATTGTGAAATGTAGTAATTAAATTATTCAAACACTAAAAAATAAGAAAAGTACTGTATTGATGAATAATAATTTATTATATTTCAATATACAATTTAAATTAGAATTTATATTCTTTATAACCATGTATTAAAAATGAAACACTTATTAAAAACATGATTGTGACATTTTTAACTTATCTTTGAATAAAATGTGATAAATGTTACATTCTAACACAAGGGGATTAAAAATGGTTATATTTTAGTCCAAATGATACATTTAGTATAAAAATACACATCTAATTAAATCAAGATGCATTTTAATGTAATTATAATATTTTTTACCATTAATTATGAGATTTACGCTAAATCGTTTTAATTAAAATCTTACTAAATTTTACTATTCATATGCATAAAAAAAAGAAACCTGTTTAAATAATTTTGTCAATCTGAATAAAAATAATGTATGAATTTTTAAAAATTCAAAACCAAGAATATTTAAAAATTAATTTAATATAAATCCGTTTAACTAGATAAGAAAATGAGTTATTAAATTTTAAACATTCAAAAGATTGTAATGTTTATATATATATATATATTAAATTAAAAATTGATTCCAATGATCTATGATTTATTAAATAATAAAAAATAATAAATTTATTATTCAAAAGATATCAATAATATAATTTAACATGATAAATTATTTTGATGAGAAAATTTGTTTTCAATTAAAATTTACTGTTTATATTATTCATAAAAACATGAAACTTATTAGAAAAATACCAAAAAAATAGTTAAAAGTAAATGTTTATATTTCTCATTGAATGAATAAGTTTATTTTTTCATATAAAATAGAAATTTTTTTCTAAAATTGGATTTAAATTGGGTCTCTGTTAATATGTGAAATATATGTTTTAATAAAATATATATATATTTTGTGAAATATTGGGTTTATACTCTTTTATGCATGTAAAAAAATTAGATGAATTTAAAAATATATTTTTCAATTTAAAACATATAAAATCACAACATAAATTATATGTAAGTGTTATTATTTAATATATTGTTCCAAACATTAACTAAATACTATTTTTTTAACCTAGTGATGCGTGCATTGTAAGCTATTACAAAAATTAAATTTATTCTAAATGGAAAATATGGTAATGTCTTGCGGTTCTTTAATTGGATAATTTTTAGCGAGCCTTTTATTTTTAGGGTTTAATAATGGGGATTTAGTTATCACACACTTCTAACAGCAGTGTAATCATACATAAAGAGGATGTACAACCTCAAAAGGAACCTTTTTGTATTGTTAGTTGGGAACTGTGATATATTCCATATTATATAAACGTTTTAAAATATCAATTCCCAATTAAATATTAATTTTGAGGGTTTTCGTGTATCATAGTTAGTGGGATGGAAGTTTTCTTCTTTGTTGAGAAGGAATCTCATCATCTATAGGATGAGCTTGGATATAGGTGGATAAAAATTATTCCATTTCAGTTTGCTAGTATGAATATTGGAGTGGAGGTTTTTATAATCATTTAGTTATTATGATGTTTCATTTGTACTTATAATTATTCCTTAAAGAACTTTATAGATTACCTACTTATCAAAAGATATAATTTTCTAAACACTTACTTGAAATGATTGACCATAATCTATGAAACCGTGTCTTATGACCCCTTAGTGATTTGAGAGATAAAGGGGAGGTTGGAAAATCATCATAGGATGGTATTTTCCAGAAATAATGTGTTACCCATTGAATGCTCCATGTTTTTTCCAATTATTATGATGTGAGATAGAGGTTATTTGAGGATTTTGGTATACTTAAACATATTAATATTAGGAATGAGTATCCACACCCAAAAATAAATGACTTATTTTATTAATGGTACGGGTGATGTTTTCCTCACTACATGACCTCTATATAAGTCATCACCCACTCCAGGTTATATAGGTGGATAAACTGAATGTGAATTTCAAAACCCTTATAGTTACATTTTGTTCTTGGTGATACAATTAACTATGCCTAACACCCTATTAGAGTTCACGGATCTCATGTACTAGATCATTCAACCATTATTAGAATGTTTCATGATTATCTTCATATATGAAATCCTTGTTCCCTTGGAATCATAGGTGTATCACACTGGAAACTTGAGGATGTTAATAGACATCATACTAGAGTATATGATTTGTGAGAAGCTCTGGATGTGTGAGATTTGATTAGGGAGGTCGACTACATTGGATATTTAGTCTCATAATAGGAGGTAATTGTGGAACTTGTGAATGTTCAGGTATTTTTAGTTTGGGATCCACATAAAAATATGATTATTCTTTTAGATACTCAAACACATGGTTTTATGCTCAATTTTGTCTAGCATGGTTATGATAAAATTGTTATTATAATTGTCAAAACATAAGGAAATGTGTTGTGTATGTAAAGAAACCATCCATTATAGCCCAATGTTAGTGGTTACTTTGATAAATTGGTCTTAGATTTAATCAATAACATTTGAATTGACCAAATAGTGTAATATTATGGGAATACATGATACATAATTGAATTTCACATTTCATTTAACAATAAAAAATACCAAAAAGTAATTTCTTTGATAACTCAATTATTATTTTAAGAATATATGTACATATTAGTCAAAATACCATTACTAGAATCTTTGGTAAATAAAAAAAAATAAAAAGGGGAGATCACAGATACTCAATGCGTGTATGCATACAGAGGAATCTATGATAATCAATATCACAAGGTAGATAAATAAAAACACATTTCATTTAATCAATAACCTGATCATGAGTAATAATATGCTAGGAATCGATAATGATAAAATAATTCTATATAAATAATCACATGACCATGAAATGTATCCCTGAATATCATAAAAAATCAAATAATTACATTGACACTGATAACTAATATCATAATGAGGTAATACATAATGGCATACATCATAAACATATCACCAAATCATTATTTCAAGACATTTAACCTTCTAATGTATTGAGGGGATATAGCCATCCCTATACATAATATACTATTTACATTGAAATTATCATACGATATTTGTGAATAAAGAATTCTTATTGAAAAATTCAAATTTTTTTATTACATTCCCAATTTGATAGACATAATTATAAAAAATTTTCATTAAAATGGGGAATAATATTTGAATTTTATATACATTGTAGAACTGAGAGTAAACAGTATAAATATATAAATGTATTGTATCATTACATCTTATCCCTAATATGTATTATGTAAATTTTTATTTTTTTCATTGATGAATAGGAATACCATAAAATTTTAATAAATATCCTTGAAGGGAATATCATTTTAAATTTCAAATTTAATTATAAAAACTAAAAATTTCTATTATTTTAGGATACTATTTTCTAGGAAATGAATATGAAAAAAATATAAATGAATATTCAATTTATATAATGGTCATGATAGTTTTAAATACCATTCATAATGATTTTTTTTAAAATAAAACATTATATTCAAACATTTGTAAAAAATCAAAAAGTAATTCATTTAAAAAAAACAGGAATATTCACCGTAAAAAATAAATTTAGAAGTATATAATGGGTAAAAATGACTTTAAAATATCATACACGAATTTTAAAAATGTTAAATAAAGAATTTCTTTAAAACATGTGTATTTGAGAAAAAACCTACCCACTAAAGTGGAAATAATTTGTGCTTTATTAAAAACAAATTTAAAAATTTTTAGTAATTAAAACTGTAAAATGTAAGGAATAATTATAATTCATAAAATTAAACATTGGATAAGAAAATATTTTTTTAATATATATTAATAATATAATTTCCCAAGTTAATACTTAAATTTAAACGATCTAAATAACTGATAAGATTGTAAAGGAATCCCTTACTACTGTTGTACTCATTTGAAAAGCAAGTCCCATGAATGAAAGAGGCTTATATGTACATTTATATCACAAAAATTTTGTTATATGATTCCTAAAATAAATTAGTGGGAGGTATATAAACCACACATAGAAAATAAGTGGTGAATATGATTTTTTTCACACAGAAGTAGAAGTTAGACTATAAACCCTTATGAAAGGTTAGAATTATTTCAAATGTGTAAAAACCAGAAAAATAATATATATAGATTTTTTATAAATATATTACCAAATATTATTATATATATCACACTTTATAATATTTTACTATATCTTTTATCACCTACTTATTAACAATTCATTGTTAAAATCACTATTTCGGGTAATAACTACTTTGTTTTTAGTTATGTTTTGGTTGAGTATATTATACCCGTTTTCATTTATCATGGATCCATAATTTTTTTTCAAATGATATAAATATAATATATATATTAATTATATAAATATTTGGAATGCACCATAATTTTAGAGGTTGAAAAATGTGTTACAATGTTCAGGAAGATTGTAGGTCATACATATGCATAAACATTATTTTTGTTTCACGATTGATGGAAAAAAATAATTGTATCTAAAATTAAAAAATAATATTCATATCATATATATCATATATTCTCATAAATTATATCTTTATTTCAATCAATTTAAAATGAAATGAAAAAATAATCATATCCCTTCATGGATGTGGTAGTCTAAATGTAAGAATGAGAAAATTTATTATTTTCGAAAAGATTTGAAGGTATAATGATATATTTGATATTATAATATTATAAGTATAATAATTTAATAAGTATTAAATATATACATTAAAATCATTATTATATCCATCCTTGATAGGTAGCTATGGTGAACGACTTGCCTCAGTTCAGAAGGTTGTAGTCCCATGTACATACAATCGATGGTTTTGATTCCCATTTTATGAAATATGAGATTGATATATGTTGTTACATTTAACTAATAATATATCATTATATGGAAGATATATTTTCTATTAGTTTATAATATTTTATTAATATTAAGTATTTACACGAATAAACAAAAATAATATTCAGGGTTAAGAACTGTAACTCATCATTGGACGAAAATTATATGATTATAAGGAAAGCCCTGATAAGATGGATTTATTGTCAAAAAAGGGACTCTAGAACATGGTTTAAAATTTAGGGATGTTATATTGGAATGTATTTTATAATTCAAAGTGCACTTAAACTCTATAGAGTAGAAGAGAGGGTGAGACCTTTAATAAGTCGGGGGGGGGGGGGTAGACACATTTACAATGTTTGAAATAAATAAATTAAACCCTTCTTTTACAAGAAACATGGTTCCAAAATAGATCCTTTTAGAACATTCCTTGTGATAATTTCAAAATATCTACATAAAATAAAAACTAGTCATGTTTTGGGTCATTCTATTTCATATATGTGTATTTTAACCCCTCAATATACATGCATTGACTATAACCACAAAAAATAATTTTTAATTTATTTACATTCATTATGAAAAAATAATGTTTAATTTATCACCTACTAATTTTACTATTATTATCCCAAATATGGAATCCATTTTTTAAATTCAGATAATATAAGTGTTATAATAAAATTTTAAATTAAACCCAGATTTTTGGGGAAAAACTTTTATCATATAAAAAGTTTTCATTTGAATAAAATGTTTTTATAAAAAAAATCAATTTCAAATTGATTCCTATGATATTAATTGGATTAATAATAATATAATTTTACTTATTTTAATTTTCATGACAAAATTTAAAAAGTGGAACATTGTAATTTATTTCTTCAAAAGGGTAATATTTATCACTTTCTATCAAAACAAATTATAATTGTCAAAATGTTCTACAAAATTAACTCTATGATCATTTTGAAATAATGATTTAAAAAATGGAGATCATTTTTCATATAAAATTTCGAAATATTTCAAAAATTATTTTTAAAATAGGTGTTAAAAAATGTGAAGAATCCTTTTTATGGGAAAATTATTTTTGTTCAAAAAAACTATATTTATTGTAATAACATGCCTTAAAAATATATGATTAATGATGATTAATATTATTGAATAATAAATATGTAAATACCATTAAAATAATTTACTAGTAGTTTATAATTTAATTTTAAAATATAAAAAATTTGTGCAGACATAAAAATAATTCATTAAAATATTACTTTTACTTTTAAATGGTAATTATGTTCATTTTTAATCAATTTATAACCAACAAAATTTTTTAATACATTTTTCAGCCATATGTATTTCATAATTTATTTATTCATGTTCACCAACAATATTTTAATGGACATTTAATAATTATTGTATTTAATCAATATATTTCATAGTACATTTATTTTTGGTGTTGTATGTTGTTTATTCATTTGAACATAATTGTATTCATTTAAAATATCAGGGTTGTAAATTCTCCACACTTTCTAGAATTCAAAACCATAAAATTTGAATATGTTCTCAAATATTAAGGATTTAAAATATGAAAATAACTTAGTTTAAAAAAAATTAATGAAAGATTTATTAAAACTTCATCTTAATAAGAGAGAAATATAATTGTGAATATAATCTATAATAACGCATAACTACATTTACATGTTGAAAAAACATTGGTGTAATGCTTAAATAAGAACATTAATGAAAAGTTTAAATAATTTATGACAGTTTATTATATCATTTATCACATGAAGTTTATGAAATATTGTTAATGAAAACAATTACTCAAATATGTGATGGGTGAAAACACCACATATTCATCATGATTAATGGTAAATATATGACAATTTTATTTTTAGATCACTTTCTTATTGTTAATGGACTATATTATTTTCATGATAGAGAACACCAGAAAATATACATAATATATTTTTATATAATATGAAAAATTCCATCATTTTTAACATTAATTAATTACCAAATAATTTATTACTCCATTAAATGAATATCTAAGTATAAATAATTATGCAAGAACCACTAAAATTTACATTTACTAGATAACAGGATCCATAAACTTGTGTTAAGTCGTTCCTTCTATCTCTAAATATTTTCCAAAATCAAAATTGTTGGAATATTCCATCCTATATATGACATAAATATCTATATCATTAAAACCACACCCAAAAAAATATTTATTTCATTCCATAAATTTTTACCATTATCATTCTACAAAATATGCCTAAGAATCCCCAAATACCAAAATATGAATGATATTATTAGGGATTTGTTCAAAAGAAACACAAATTATCTCATAATTGTATATACCAAACATGTGAATAACTTGATCATATAATCTCTATAAAATCATTGAAAACCATAATCATTATAAAATATTTATGAAATCATAGGCTATTGAGTAAAATACATGAATCTGAAAATGTAGTAAGCTCTATCATAAATTACATTATCACCAAATAAAATATTATTTAAATTGTCATGAATATTATCCGATTTACTTTTTCAATTTATTTATTCTATTTATCAAAACTAAAAATCATTTACTAGTCACCCAAAACATAGTAAGGTTTCTCATTCCCATATTCATGTATTCTCTAAAAATATTACACTAACAGTAAATCACTTTTTTATATTATTAGTACCATTCATCTATGCTCTTAAACCTATAATTTAAAACTAATTAAGTATAGTAAGTATAATATTTATGATTTTTATAACCAAAATATTATTGATAGAATACATTTACAACATAATCCATTAAAAAAATACACATCCATTTTCCTACAATTATGCTCTATTATTTACATAATCTTTACTTTGGCCCCATGGATTATATTGAGGTACAATCCCTTAACGCATGTGGAATTCATTTGGGTAGTGCCCCATATCTTTATAGCTCATACAATGAACATTAATGGTTTCATTCTTAAACTAATATTCACATTCAGAATGGAAATTCTTTCTACACATGAAAAATGAATCCATTCCATAAACACAAGTAACAATTTATTTATATCCTCAAGTATCACATGTGGGAATATATTTCATTATTTTCATCCCATTATCCATGTATTATCTTCAAATATATTTTTATCTTGATTTTATTCAACTCCATAATGCTTGGATATTTATTATCTATATTTAAAACACATGATACTATATCATTATATGATGAGATCATTTGGGAGACTATATCCCATCAAAGGATTGTCTTTATCCCATCGATTAAAAGGTTAGTCATAATCTTTAGATTATGTTTGTATTTATAATAATTCCCTGATAACCATTTGATGTTATATTTATAGATGAGAACATTTTACTCATCCTTCTTTATTATATTCACGATTTTCCTCTCCAGGTATACTTTTTGTTCATGGGTAAAATATTTTTCTGAGAAAAGATCCTTAAAATCATTTCATTCCATTACCATTATTTCCACCTCATCCTTTTTGTTTTTAATAAATTACCACCATTGATCAAAATATCATGAGAGACCTTAAACATACTTAAAAACCTTATATGTTTCTTTATATACTAAACAGAGAAATATCTTTTATATGGAACTTATCTATTTCATATCTACAACGTATTCTGTAGTCACATTTATTGATAGATGTTTATAAAACCTGAATATGTATAAAATTGTAACGCCACAATGTGGATAAGTAGGATTATATATATGTGTAAGGTTATTTCTTATAACAAGAGTAATCATCCCAAAAATGTTTTTTATTTGTTTAGCTCTAACTCCAGGTTCATTGTCGACAAGCGTAGGGGGAAATATCTCAATGTATTATGCATATTAATTTAGATTCAATTACTTCCACTAATAACCATTTACATAAACATAATTATATCATAAAATTATGAATCATGATGTATAATTTTAATACTAGTGAAACAGATAAGATAAATTAAATAGATATTTATTACAAATCCCAAAATTTTAAACATGGTATCTTTTCAAGTAATCTAATTTCATAAAAATTATTCGCAATCCATCATAATGGTTTCTATAGAAAATATTAATTTAACTAAGAATATCCCCCAAGTATGTAAAACTAGGTGTGAAATAAGGCTTGTTTTCATGAGACGGTTGAAGGTCGATTCAAGGACAAATACACCATTTATAGAGTTATTACCCCAAGGTATAATAGTTATATATCCATATCCACATGTAATATACAATCAAGGATTTATTTCTAGGAAATAAATGTGTTCTTAACATTACTAAAACATTATTATATTATCATATACGTATAATATTCCTCAATGTCCTTCATTGGGATATATTCCAAAATCCACATCTTCTTTAATATTGTTCCCAAGGATTCTACAAAACCTTATATATAAAAAACTGCATATACTCTATACCATGTTTCATATATTCAGTGTTTAAATTGGAACACTGGTTGTAGATATATATTTTTGAATCACAAATGAAAAAATATTTTATTATAGTTATAATATCACATATATTCTAGAATTTAATATTACATTTGAAATATTAAATTGCAACATTTTTTATTTATAACTTCATTATTACCTTATGTATATCCTTGAATATAAGTCATAGTATTCTTCTTAGAATCATGGGGAAAGGAATCATAAAAAATAGGTTATATAATATTATTTTAAATTGTGTTTTTATAGATAAATCTATCACAATCAATATTTCCAGGTAAATATGTATAAAAAAATTCTATTTAATCAATAAGTTATGAATGAATAATAATATGGAAGCCATAAATGTTGATAAAATAATTATATATAAATAACCAAAAGATCATGAAACATTTGGACAGTGTTATGACTAATAATATAATCCTGGTGAAATAAATAAATAATATCATAATTTGGGAATCTATAATTTTTAATATCATAAACATACTATTAAATAATTTTTCTAATACATATTATATAAATGTGTTAGGCCTACTCTAAAATACCCATGATAGTTTTTATCATGATTTATACTAATTCATGAAGGGGTAATAGGTATCCCCACACACCACATACTAAGTCGAATGAGATCATATTATTAATTGGGTGAAATGTAATAAACATAAATTATTTTATTAAAAACTAGCAATAGAAATTTCAATACATTCCCTATTAAATAAACATATTCATGAACCATTTATATTTATATAATGAAAACTATCAAAATATTACATAAATATTCATTTTGGTCATAACCCATATGGAGAAATAATAAGGATGGTATAATTAAATCAGCTACATAGTAAAGAATACGTAAGATAAATTTGGTTGTTGTTTATAAATAGAAATAACATAAAATGTCATTAAAAATATTCTACTCAAAAATACTATTTTCACATTGAAATTTTATTTTTCAGAAGAATAATTCCCATTATATTATGAAATAAAACAATGACAATGATCATTAAATAATTTCAAGTAATATTAAAATCATTGATCATGAACAATGGTGTGAAATACCATTCATATTGAATATGTTAAAAGAAATCATTCCTTTTACACATTTATAAAAAGACGAAAAGAGCATAATTCATTAAACGATAGGAATATTGATTTAAATAAATAGTTTAAAATGTATATAACGGGTAAATGGAATTTAAAAATTCATATAGTAACATTAAAAATATTCTAGAAAACATTTTTATAAAATATATGAATGATAGAATGATTCCGGACCAAATGGGAAATAAATGCAGTTTTAATTAAAATAAATTATTGATATTTTCAGTACATAGAAGATGAAAATTAAATGAATGTTTTTAATTTTAAAAATTAATCATATCAGAATAAAATATATTGGATTAAATTTATAAAATCATATAATTACCCTAATATATACATAAACTCAAAAAATCCTAAGTAATGATGAGATTGTGAAATAATCCCTTAACACTTTGGTAATCATTTAAATATTAAGACCCATTAAATAATTATAATTATTTTGATATTTATATCAAATATTTTTTATTATATAAATCCTAAAATAAATCTATTGTTAGTATATAAACCACACAAAATAAATAAATGACGAATATGACATGTGTATCTTGGAAGTAGGAGTGAGGTGGGAATCTGTTACCATAGTTTCGACATAATTTATATGTGCATGAACCAATTGTATAATAAATATAGAATATTTATAGTTATATTAAATAACTATACTTATATATGTAAAAACATATATGAATTGCTTATATACTTTTATCACCCATTTAATAAAAATTCATTTTTCCGAAACACGATTTCACATAATAAGAACATTAATTTTAAAGTATGTATTAGTATAGTAGTTTCGTTCATTTTAGAAAGATTACTACTCCATAATATATATAATATTTCCAATAACATAAATGTAATATATATTCATTAAATAATTAATATTAATAATACATTAATTTTATAGATATAGAAATTAGTTACACTCTTCAAGGAGATGGTAGTCCATACATGCCCTGGAATGTTGTTTTCATTTTTTGACAGATGAAAAATAATAAATTTAAATAATAATTAAATTTTATAGAATAATTATTATATAAAATACCTCATATATTATCTTAAAATATATCCATATTACCATCAATTTCAAAATATAATGAAAAAAACTCACATCTATTCATGGTTGTTGTAGTCAACATGTATACACAAACAATGTTATCATTTTCCTACATATTGGAAGGGATGAAGATAGGTGGTTTTTTAAAATTTCATATGCATAATTTTTTCTCAAGTATCATGAATAAATATATTTCAAAATTTCTATAATATCTAGCACTAATAGGTGGTGATAGAAAACGAATTACATTGGTTCGTGCGATAGTATTTCTCTGAAAATAGGATTGAGGATTTAATTTAACATTTTATAAATGTTGATATGGATATAGGTTATGAAATTAACATAATAAAATATAACTTTATTATATATACTACATTTATAATTTAATAAAATTTTATGATGATTAAAATTAGTTATAAAAAGAAATAAAATGAAAATTCTTTTTTTTAATAAGTTCACAAATTTTTCAGACAACCACATTTGGTTTCTACAAAAATCCTTCCTAAAATGGATTATGATAAAAACGGGGAATGTATTGTGGGGTGAATGAAATTCTAATGTTATTTTTTTTAATCTCTTGTTTAATCCAAAGATCACTTTTTCTGTGGAGAGTACATGTGAGGGGTTTCCTTTTATAAGTGTGGGAGACTACACTGTTGGAATATCTAAAATAAATAAATTATACCCATGTTAATAATTTAAAATATAGAATTAAAATAGACTTTTACAAAACCCTTTATCTGATAATATATATAAAATTCCATAAAATTGAAATTAGATATTTCTTTTTGTCATTTTAAGCATTATATTTTTAGTTAAACCCCTTATATACTTGCTTTAACCATTACCATGGTAATTAATATATACTACATTAAATAATAAGTTTTATAAAATTGTCAAAATATTATTACCTAATGTTAAATATATATATTGAAAATATTTTTTCCATTTTTTCCATTCATATAAAAATTGGATAAATTCATTTTAAAATAAAACCCATAAGGATGATTAAAAAATGGTTTCCTAAAGAAATTGTTTTTGTATAAAATGAGTTTATAAAAATATTAAATATAAAATTTATTCAAATGAAATGAATTTGGATTAATAATTATATAATTGAGTTACGTTTACATTCAAAACTAATTTTTTTTAAAAAAAATAGAACTTTTTAACTACTATAATATAAAAAAGTAATTTTAAAAAAACAATTTTTTCACAAATCATAAAAAAATTAATATTTTCATAAATTTCTATAAAATTCAATGTAAGCTGATTTTTTACCAATTATTTAAAAAATAAAGATCATTTTTGTAAATAAATTTTTGAATAGAAAAAAAATATTATAAAATATTTACACAAAACAAAATAAAAAAATATTTATCAAAAAACAATTTTTTTCATAAAATAAGATTTATTATTTTCTCATTCCAAAAAATATTAAATATATAACAAAATATCATACATGATTTATAATATTTAAATTTTATAAAAATCATTCCCCAATTTTAGAAAGTATAAATTACAAAGATAAAAAAACATTATTCACATAAATCCTATTTCAAAAAAAATATTTCTTTTTTTTATTTTGGGGTTTTTATATAATAAATAATTGATAACCATTGATTTTTTTTTATACTTGTGAATACAAAGATTATCTCATATTTAATATATTATTATTCATTCCCATTATCTAAAGGGTTGGGTTATAATGGTCATATTTTAAAAAAATATTTTTTGGAAGATTTAAGATTAGTGTTTTGTGTCATTTATAATATCGAGATTAATGCTTTTATTTTAAAATCTAGTGGTTTTACATTAATAAACCTTCATTTTATGGGTTTGATCCCTCCACTTATTCAAATATTTTGGATGTTTCTTCTTGGGTATATTGATTTTGATATCTTGTATGGCCAAATTTCCAAAGAATAACTTCCAAATTGATTATTTGATGATGGAGAAAACATTATTCCTATTCATGGAAAAATTATAATACCATTCATGCTTCAAGTGGTGATGATTAGGGATCTAATTTTTTTCCCATTATAATATTTTGATTTTTAAATTGATAAATAACTCACATTGAATAAATTATAATTGACGGATGAGTAAAAAATAATTTATTTCTGAAAAGAACGTAAATGGGTTAAATTCCTTAAGGAAAGGTAATAGACCAATTAAAATATTAAAATATTCAATATATAATTTCCAATATTATGCACTGTGTAAGTGAGAGATCTTGAGGACCAAAAATCCTTTGTGAAAAATTAATAAAAGTATTAAATATGTTATATTAAGCATGGGTAATTAAATCAAACTTATTGGATAACTCTAAAACTATAAGTTGTATGAAATTTATGAGACCTCTGTTATGTCTAGAATGTAGTTTTTACATTATGAGGGGTATTGCATTGGACGAAGTCAGAAGTCGGGATTCCATTCATGCAAGATATTGTTATTAAATATAATTAATTTTGTTATGTTATTGAATATATTTAAAATTATTGCATGTAGTACATCGTATGAGATATTTTCCACCACTGTTGGGTCCAGAATGGGTGGTTTACCATGGGAATGGTATAATTTGTATAAACAATAAGAATTTTGATATACCTCCAAATTAAAATTAAGTTATTGGGTGTGCATATCCTATGGAATTGTGTTGAAGTTATCAAGATACATAGTTGGAGCACTGATGTTGGGAGTTATGTGGCTCAGTGTTAAGGTACACAACAAAACCCAGTCATAATATCCTTTATGGTGGACATGACCACCCCATCAGAGGGGAATTTAAAGCAGATACATGGATGATATCATTCAGTTATTCCTAAAAACTTAGGACATGGGTTTTTAAAATGGTTATGCATGTCAGGGATGTATATCTGAATGATACTTGTCATTTCTTATTACAAACATGGGTCATTAGAGTTTTAATATAATATACAATCTAGGGTTCATAACTTATAGATACCAATCGTTTCATTCTATAGGCATGGGCTAGGGAAGTTTGAAATGGTAAATATGGTTAGGGGTCTACATTGTGGAACACGAGGCACTCCTTTAACAACCAAAAGTGAGGTTGAGTGAGCCTTGTAGTCTCATTGGAGGTTCGTAACATCTTTACATTCTTACCAGTAATGGGCCGATTTAGAAGGGGACAGGGTTCATGGAAGCTTGATTAGCACATGGTGACTCAATACATGTATGTTTAATCCAAATTTACTTATTTCATGATATAAACTGTAATATATATATATATATTTTTAATTATGGTAATGATGCATTGTTAGTGTCCTTACGAGTCTTGTACCCACATCCTACTTAGGAATTTTAGTGAACACGTATATTTCATGACAGAGGATCTCGCGAAGGGAAAGTTCCTTATCACGGAAGGTTGAGCGGTGGAACATGGAAATAAGGTAAACTAATCTAAAAACTATATTATTCCACATATATTGGTTTAATTACTTTTATCATTTATTAGTATACTAATTTATACTATAGACATGCTTACCACTTTTGGAGCTCTTATAAGTATTTCATTATTCTATTTTCTAATTTACATTTTTTTGGGTTTTTTATTTATTATCAATCATATAACATGATACTGATGATATAGTCTCCCCATTGTTTCACTAGATACCCTCGCTGCTTGTCAGCAACATCTTGTGTGAAGGTAGGCATGCATGAGGTCATGTATGATTCCAGATCAGATCTGGTGGTTTGGGTCGGTAAGTTATAGAATAATATCATAGGATCAAGACTTACTAACTTTTTATTCTATTGATTTTGGATGAGTTTGGTAAGATAGAAAATAGAATGGTTTTGACTCAAATAGGGAAACTATGTTATTTCATGGCCATCGATATATAGTGGACCTCTATGTTTTTATAATATTTGAAAATTTTGTTTTCTTGTCAATTTTGTTTAGCCTAACCATGGGTGATGAAAATGATGTTTATCTTTGATTTATGATATTTCAAAAAATTTAAAGCATCACAAATAGGCATGTAGGTTCACATTCCATACATACACCTATTGTTGTACCGCATAATATCTAACTAATTAAATTATTTGATTTCAAATATCTTCTTTTTGATCGTTTCTCTTGTGGTATATATCAATTTTTCATTTTTTGATTTATTATTATTGGAATTGATTATTTTAAAATATCATGTTGCTGTATTAGTATTTATAAAAAAACTGTAAATATCATTTAGAGATGTAGAAAAGGATCAATGCATGGAGGTTTATACACTTGGTAGAGGGAATAATCCTAGGAAAAACCATATGTGATCCCATTGACTATGATGGATTTGTTTATATTCCAAATATACAATTTCTTGAGTAATGATACATTTGAGTTGTTTGATGGAACCACTAGTTGTGTTAAACCATGATTCTCTCATTATAACACCTATTGTACATGGGGATATTCTCTAGTGTTATCCTATACTGGAATAGGTAATCTATGACACTGAGCCTACAAAACCAGGACATTTTTGGTTGGTTCCTATCAAGGGTGGAGCAATTCAAGGGATTATGACCGACCATGCATGGGATTTACAAATTCCACATTCTCCAGAATTCAAGGGTATTGGTGGCCCAAACTATTTAGAGGTTTCACTAGACTATATTGTGATAATTCTTGAGGTATTATA
Organism: Viscum album; assembly: GCA_963277665.1. Taxonomy (NCBI): domain Eukaryota; kingdom Viridiplantae; phylum Streptophyta; class Magnoliopsida; order Santalales; family Viscaceae; genus Viscum; species Viscum album. The sequence goes on along the minus strand of OY728121.1, from coordinate 1,394,972,843 downwards.
GACCCCTAAGGAATAGAGTGTGATTCAAGAATTTTTTATATTCCAAATACCATCCATGATATTTTGGACATCCATGAATCATTCAAGTAGATGAGAAGATATTACATATATTGACTTCAAAGAGTGGTTTCTAGAACCATACATCCCTGAAACAATGAATATTGACCCTTCCTAGGTGTTCATAGAATTATGACATGGTTCTATGACTTTCGATACATAAACTGTACATTTAATGGAGTTGTTTCACATTTTTTCCATTTTTTATCTCTGAAAGAGGAACATAAATCTAAAAGGTTCAAGATATGTTTACGAATGTAGATGAGATGTATGGTTATGGAAATTGACCAGATGAAAAAATTTCATGTGCTTTAGCAGACACAAACATTTGGGAAGGGGCTATAGGATGATAACACATCATGCATACATTTGACTCATGGTGGGCCAGTGATAAAGTTTTACCTTTCTAAAATAGGATTCCCTTCAAATACAAGGAATAAAAAAATATGAGTAGACGAGTGATGGGACGTAAGTTAAGAACAAAACCTTTTCATGTAGGTTCTATAATTTTGGGAACCAAGGGAATAATAATATGACTTTCAAGAAAAAAAATGGACATCCACTAGTGTGGAATGGCTAACCAAATTCAATATTTTTCACAATGGTTCCTAAAAGATTAATAGGTGTTAAACATAGACTAGGAGTAGAGAAACATATTGGTGGATAATACTACCCTTATTTTGATGACTTGGGAATGAGATTGATGTCATTACGGTGCTAAGGCATGCATTGCCTATACAATGGATATAGCCTAGAAAAATGGGGATAAAGAAAATGTTATTGTACAATGTAACAGTAAGAGCACATATTTCATCTTTTACCTTGTATAAATATTTCTTTTTTCCTAATATATGTGAGCCATGTCTGGACTTGACTTACTAGTATATTTTTGTTTCATTGACATACCTTTCTCTAATACGTCATTGAATGATTACATTAAACTCTATTATATGAGAAGGAGGTAGTCTGTTTTTCTTTTACTAAGAGACTGATGAGGGACTAACTCAGTGTAAAGGTGCAGTAGCATATCACCTGGACCACCCTTCTCGATATCGAGATATGCATGATGTGTTCCCTATTTATGAGTTCAAAGGTACATTCATGACCCTATGAATATTATAAATTGCAAGGACGTGGAGTTGGAACATGTTGCATCGTATGAGGAGTGTCCAATGTGGATTAAAAATTAGAGGGAGAATGGATTATAAAGGAAAATGACACCAGAAGTTCAGTTTTAGTGGAATCATAGGAAAATAAATGAAGATATGTTGGAAGGTGAGTTTGATGTTTAATCCCAATGGTCTAAGCTATTAGATAAAACCACTAGTGGTGCTTCTAGAGGATGATAAGTCTATAAATGATGGGAATTGTAATATCATGATTTTTTAAAGCATAATAAAATCCCACTTTTGAAAGTATTAAATTTAGTATGAGGAAAAATATAATATATGGGTGAAAAAAAATAAAATTGGTTTAATGGTTTGTGGATGGGTAAAATCCATGTTAACACATTGAAATATTCATTGGAAAATTATTAAAGTTAAACGCTATGTTAGTTTTATATTTTTTGGCCCACAAATCCACAAAACATATTTAATAAAAATATTAAATATATTATTATTAGCACATGATGTTTATTCAAAATAAATGAATAACTCAAAAACGATATGTAGTTAAGAAAATATGATACCTTTGATAGCTACAGAATGTGGGATCTTCCTTTGGATAGGTACTATATTTGATGTTGTCAGATTCTTGGATTTGTCTCTCTTGAGATGAAGTTATTAAATAACATTTATTATATTAATTTATTGAAAATAAATAATTTATCATAAACAGTTCACCGTATGAGATATATGACACCAATGTTGGGTCAGTAACATGGGTTTCATCTTATGAATTGTATAATTCGTATACTAAATAAACATATACACATTCCTCCAAATTAAAATTATTTTATTATTAGTTATATAAATTAAAATAATTATTTAATTAATTAAATAATTTATAATTCTTTTGGTTCTTCCTCACCAAATGGGAGAACCACCATTAACACACCAAGTAATTTTTAAACGTTCATTTTAACACGTTTTTTGACCATGAAATAATTTCAATATGTGTCTAGAAAAAATCAATCAAACATGTATCAAAATATTTATTAAAAAATGGAATTATAAATTTGGTATTAAATTCCTATAATGAAAAACTATGTTTAAGGATATATATATATGTATGTTATTATTATACCATGGAATCAAACCAAGAATGACCAAAAATGATTTTCGGTAATGATTGAAATTATTCCATAATTTTTTTAGTGGATCTGCAAACCCATCTCCCTCTCATGATTATGGTGTGCCCCTATATTATATGTTTTCTTCCCTTTTTTCAATTTTTAATCATTCATTTTTATTTTATATATGCGTTATTATTATGAAAATAATGAATAAAAAAATAAAAAAATAAAAATATAAATTCAACCAACGATAAATTTTATATTATTTATAAATATATATATGATATGTATACATATATATATAATCACATTGTGATAATTTTATATTTATTATCAAATATATATATACATATACATATATATATATGTGTGGATAGAAATATATATATATATATAATCATTTGTGTCAAAAAAGATTTATTTATTAAATATTAAATCATCAAAAGATATATATATATATTTGTGTTTATGTGTGTTCGTAGATATTTATATACATATATATTTTTATAATCACATTATAGAATTATAGATAATTTATTTAAATGGATTTATCACTGTGTGATTGATATGATAATTGTACATAATTATCAAGTGTCAATTACAAAAAAAATTCATCAAGACTGAAATGATAGTTATTAAAAAATAATTATTAAAATATATTTAATAATTTTATTAAATGAATTATTATAATCTAATAATCTAGAATTATCATTTGATAATTTATAAGAAATTATTATAATATATAATAATCAGTTATTTAATTGTAAGAAATTTATATCAAAAAATAATTATATTTGATAAATTGTAATAAAATTATCAACATATAATTATGAAGGATAATTTAAGACAAATTATCAAAAATATTAATATAAAGGGTTAGTTTAAGAGAAATTATCAAAATAAATTTATAATGGGGTTATTAAAGAAAAAATATCAATATATAATTATGAAAAGATAAATTCTAATAAATTATAAAGATATAATTATAGAAAAAAAATGGGTATTAAATTATCAGAAGATAATTTTAGAAGATAATTTATAAAAAATTATCAACATCAGTTTATTCTTGAAAAAAAATACTGCAAGAACAAACATTGACTTAAAGGATAATTTTTAAATTTTCAAGGGGATTGAAGTTATGATCTCATGTTATATTTTATTATTTTTTGAAATAAAATAGATGTTTTTGGTTCTAGGAACCATTTAAGAACATCGATCATTTTTGTGTTGAAATTTTTTATAATAAGGCTACAAAGATGTATATTGAACCACATAGGGTGGTATATCCTTGTCACTGACATCAAAGACATTGAAAATGGTGGTCCCATCCTATTTTGGGTAATATATATATATATATATATATATATATATATAATGTTATCTTGATATGATGTTTATGTTGGACTAACCCCTGTTTTTGATGAATTGTAAGTGGGTGTGGGAGTAGCCATGGGCGCACATGTTTGTGTGTTATTACCCTTAATTGGATCTTGGATTTACATTTATTTTCATTCTATGACATGTGTTATTGTGTGTGAATATACTATATAATTATGTTAGAGGTATCAAGATAGTTAGGGGAGCACTGAAGTTGGGTTTAATGTGGATCAAAGTCTAACTACCCAACCTAACACAGTCATCATATCATTTAAGTAGGATGGGGAAACCCATTTAGAGGGGAATACATCGTAGCTAGCTAAAAGATACACATAATTCCATCCTAAGGACATGGATCATGGGTTTTTTAAATAGTTATGTTTGATGATGCTGCATAGATGACAGATTCCTTTCATTGATTCCTACAGACTTGGATTGTGGGTGTTTTAAAAGGATAAGAGGACTATGGATGAATAGATTATAGATACCTTTCATTGATTTATACAGACATGGTTTGTGGGTGTTCTAAAAGTTTAAGTGGGTAGGGGACCTAGATAAAGGAACATGAGGAATTCTTGTAAAAACTACCAGTAGGGTGGGGAGATCCTTGTTTCCATAGTAGAGGTACATAACATCTTGAATTTATTTCTGGCAACAAACTAGAAAAGGGTGGTATGGGGTTTATGGATTCATGTTCTGTGTAAGATGACTCAACAAATATATGTCTACTAATCAGTTACATATTTCATAATATATATTGTTTTATATATTTTTTCCCATATGGTACTAACTCATTTGTGGTGTGCTACTAAATATGTATCCACACCCTACTATTCAATTTTGGTGTTCTTGTTGATTAAATAACTAGATATTTTTCTGTGGGTAATGTCTTTGTGGTAGATGGTTGAATACTAGAGCATGGAAGTAGGGAAGACTGGTACATACACTAGAGTACACTAAAGATGGTTTTTTACATAGTTTTATCTTATATTTTTTTATTTCTTTATACTATATACAATCTTACCACATTAAGAGCTATTATATGTTTGTCATTATTATATTTCTACATCTATTATTATTTTTTATTATTAAGTTCATTCATTATTAGTGATCATATGACACGATAAAGAGGTTATAGTCTCCCCAGGGTATCACTTGAGACCCTCGTTACTAAACATAAACCTATTTTATATAGGGAGGCATGAATGAGATCATGTACCATTTGGGATTAGATCCAGTTATCCAGGATGGGATGTTAAACACATAGAATAACAACTTAGATAGGTTGGGTTTTGAATGTTTAATTTCGAACTTGATTGGTTGTCCAATGATTTAATAGGTTCTAGTGAGTTTATATCTAAATGTATTACCAACAAATAAGTGATGGTTGTGGTACCAAGATGGAAGTGGAAATGGGATGGTATATTTTTTTATTGTGTATATGGATTCCAAAATTAGTGAGATGTAATGGAGATATCTAAGTGGTCATATATTAATTCAACAAGTCATCCAACATCTTATCCATCATAGAGGAGATCATAGTGGAGAGTTTCTAATGCATGTTCATGATGGAGGTTGTCAGAATTCATGGAGTTTCTATAATGATTATTTTTGAAATTGAAGCTCTCATGACATCAGATTTTTGGAAATGATGGAGGAGGCCTTCATTACATTGTTTTGGTTGATCAATGTGCTTTTACCCCCAACATTTGGCTTAGAAAAGTGGATTATTCTGATTCTAGAGAACATGTTTTAGGTTTTCATGCTTTTTTCATATCTATATGGATCATATATCATTGGAAGTTTTCCCATATAAAAATATATTCAACTCCAAAATTAGTACAAAATAGTTATCTTCCATCTATGAGAGACCCTATATATCACTTTTGTAATTCTTAGAGAAAGTATAATCCTGCTTATATGCATATAGTTGGCGTGAGTGATGGTATTGAATTCCCATTTCATCTAAGGGTAGATCAGGACTACCTAGAGATATTAAGAGTACAATAATTACTTTTTTAATTCTTAGAGAATGTATAATCCTTCTTATATGCATATAGTTGGCGTGAGTGATGGTATTGAATTCCCATGTGATGATTTAGATTGAACCATATGAGGAACACTATGGTAGGCAATGTAGATCTCCGTTATGTTTGATGTATATGGGGGAATCTAATTTTTTGGTGCTGAGTCTCATGCAGGATATGTCAATACAAATTTAGTAGATTAAGAAATGTATGTAAATAGAATAGATTATGTAGAAGTAGTATTTGGATTGGTGATGTAGATCAATTCATTTTTCAATGGGTGATCAGATTATTATTAATTTTTCACCAATGATGGGTCACTATCGAATTAAAGAACAAGGTAATTTGGCTCCCAATTATGTGGGGAAGTTTTAGATTATAGAGGGCATCAGATCAGTGGTGTACTGATTGGATCTTCCATAGAAATATATGAGTATTAATAGTGTTTTTCACATGTCACATCTTCGACAGTATCACCCCGAAACATGTCATATGATTTATTTTTTAGGATGTTGAGCTTCATGATAATGTATAATTTTAAGATCATCATGTTAATATTGTCTATCAAAGTGATAAAGTCCATAATTGATATAATGTTCCATTGTTTTGAGTTTTCTGAAATCGTGGTAATGTTCATGAAGAATCTTGGGAAATAGAGTTGGATATTCTATCAAAATTTCAGGGTATATCTACTTTGGAAGCTCAATGATTTTTGCGAGTGTGGATTAGGGATGAGTAGTTATAAAGTGGAGAGTTTGTAAGATCACAAAATAAAAGGATTTATTACCTTATTTAAAATTTTATTTAAATATCATAGATATTCCTAATGGAATGTTTACCATGTTTATAAGGAACATTGGGGAGTTCCGAGAGTTCATGACCTGAATGAAAGAGAAAAATGCCCATATATTTCTTGTTGTTTGGTTTGTTCAAGTTTACAGAAAACTATAAACCCATTCCATGCTCTCTAGAAGCATGGTTCATGGCTAAACATATCATGCATGGAAGGAGGACAACCATTCAGACATATACAAAGGCATTCTGCATGGTTACTGCATGGTTTTTCTACCCATGTAGAATCCCTAGATAACCGTGAAACTTGGACCCATCATGGATAGAGGTAGCTACACCGTGGGCACCTAGTTTTGAAAAATGTGAGGCCAAACCAGCACCATATTAAAAAGTGAAAAATTAAAAAAAACTGAGCCCTTGGTATTTTATGTTCCTCACTTAATTTTCTCCTCAATTATTTCTCCTCTAAAACTAGTGATGAACTAAGATACCAAATTCATCCCATGGGTTTATCGCCATTGGTTATAGACTGTTTAGAGTGAAGTTGGTTGCATATGGAAACTCTAGGTAATTCTAATCATCCTCTTTATTCCTTATTATTTATTAGAAATTTTGGTTTAGTTCATCTTCTTCTGAATCCCTAAAACCCTATTTTTCTGGTGGATCTATGTTTTTGGATTCAAAGGGTGCTTGAATCCAGATCTATGGTTGTGGTGGAGGGTGCATCCATGTAAAATCCCTCTTACTCTCATTATCATGAGAGGTAAGTGAGATGTTACTCGACATTAAGGGACATCCTCAATATGCCAATGGCTGGAAATAAATACCGAAGGGTTTCAATAAATTTTGGAGATGATTTACTAGTTATGAATAAAAATAACCATATAAACCATAATAAAACAACCATAAAATGATGCCTGATAATAATGAAAATCAACTCATCATTCCAATTATGAAAGTCATAGTAATTTCAAGTACAGTAGAGGAAGAATAAAATATCAAAGTAAAAAGAGGAAGCTAATCTTTTAAAACTCCAATACAAAAACAAGACAATAAATTTCTACATTCTCCAAGATCCAACACCACCAATATAACATGTATCACGAAGTAGTTCTAAATACGTGTGATACTTAACCATTTCCCATATCCTGATAGATATTATTGGAAAACAACCAAAGTTCCAAAGTAAGGGTGATTACAATAACTCAGTAGGTTTTCAACAATGACTGCATTACTGAAGAAACTATGATAGAAAAGTTAGCAACATTTATATAAAATAATTATATAAAAAATTTTCTAAAATAGTTTAGAACTAAATATCAAAAAGTTCTATATCAATTGGTTTTCCAACAAAAGCCATTTTTTAATAAAGGTAACTGAAAAATCATTTTATAATCATTTCCAAATATCTATTAGGTGAGACCATTTTATTCCACATATGTAAACCCTCAACCATGTATACATCATTATGGAAGTTCCAAAAACATGAGTAGTCTCTTTTCGATCTACCATTTCATCTCTAAGTATTAATGTCCAATGTTACATTACACCATTGGAAAAAATAATATGTCGATTTTTCTACCAATCATTAAAATTAAATATCAACACATACTCACACACACCATGTTTCCCCAAAACATTTCCAAAACCAACATGCCAAAACAATTTCAATAAAACACCCTTTTTATTGAAAAAAAATTCCAACAAGAAAATTTAAAAATATAGTAAGGCAATATTTTAAAATAAACCTTTTCAAACAAGAAAACAAGTCACATTGCATAAAAATTTACCCCAATTATATAATTTCACAAAAAAACCATAAATTATCTCTAAATAGGATTTATATCATGCATTGCACAATGACTTAAAAATAAATTTCAATCAATTAAATAAATTTGAATCTTAGATAATGTGTTGTAAATAAGATGTGTAATGAGTGAATCCACTAACCTCAATAGTTTCTGTGGAATGAATGAACAACATGAAAAACATCACAAAAAAGGGTTTAAACTCCCTGAAACTGGTTTAGATTTCTTCCCCTAACCTAAATAATGAAAAATATAAAAATATTTTTCATCCACAACATTATATCTACCCACAATGTGTATAGATATAAAAACATAGAAGGAGAGAGAAGTTTTTCTATGAAAACACATTATAAATAATGAAGAACGAAGCCTTACTAGGAGAAATGGGCTTATAATGACCAAAGGAAGTGTCCATATTTCCTCCAAATCAATGTAATATCATTCTTTTAAATTAGAGACAGAAAAATCCTGATTTATTTGAATTTAGTTGGAAAAAACAATGGGTTAAATGGAAAACCCAAATAATATTCACTTGTTAAGAATGTATTTTTTACTAGAGCATAGGTTAGTCATACGATTAGATAAACCATGTGCTAATTTTGACCATGATTATGCATTAATAAAGACCTCAAATAGTTGGCTCATATGGTTTCCAAAATATGTGCTGACCATGCCAAAGTCATTGTCCATCATCTAACCCACACTGCTTTGTTTATCCTAGGATTTTGAATGGTTAAGAAATTTTTTTGGAGCCTATGTGCCTCCCCTTTAGCCCATGTCTCACTGGGAACGGTTCTCAGCAAGTGTTACATGTTTTTAACAAACCATGTAGCACACATGTACCTATAGAAAATCCCCTAAAACTATTAAAAAATTGTCCAAACTCTCCTATCCCTCCACCATAAACATTATATTCATAAAAATACTTATTAAAGGATTATAAACTATAAACCGGGGGTGATATACTCTCCAAATTTTTGGTATTTCCATCCTCAGAAAGTATAAATCATCATTTCCCTTAATGAATTCTATCCATTTCCCACTCATTTTCATTCTCGTGTTGACAAGTTTCTTCCAAAATCAGACCATGTTTCCTTAAAACCCATACTAGACAGATTCTTTTTCCACATAAGAATTTCTATTTCCAATACAGAATTCGCATCAGGATAAGTATTGATGAAACATCCATCTCTAGGTGAATGTGATTCCATCTGATCACATGGACAGGGTCAGGCTGACACTTTTTCAACTGAGATACGTGGAACACATTATGCACCAAACTGAACCATGGTGGCAATTCCAAATGTTATTCAAAAAGTGTAACGCATTCTACTATCATAAAAGGGCATAGGAATCGAGGTGATAACATTCTCTGCATCCCAAAAAATGATGTCCATGCCTTGGAGAGACCCTTATGAACACATGATCACTCACTGTGAATTAAAACAATTGTTGCATATGATCTACATAATATTTCTAAAAACATAGTGTCATCTATAGCCTATTTCAGAACAAATAAATCTTCTCTTTTGTATCTTGGACAAGTCACATCCTAACTAGTGAAATCTCCCATGTCTCCACCCAAAATAATATAGAATGAAATGGACTATCATAAAAGTCTTAAAAAGTAGGCATATGTTTAAATTCCTAATAGATATTCTTATATGAGAACTCCGCCAATGGAACATGTTGTTCCAATGAGCCCCCAAAATCCATTAAACAATCCTGCAACATGTTTTCCAACATTTGTATCATCCTTTTAGATTTCCCTCCTATCTATGGATGACATGTTATTCTCATAGTAAAATAACACTATGGGATTTCTATATGGATTTATTGAAACAAGACAAAGACATTTGATCTTTGTATGAACATATCGAAACTAGTTTTCCATGTATGTTTACCCCTTCTTAGATATATATTTTCATTAGATCCTACACTGTATGATTTTGGAGAATATGGATAAAATGAGCCAACCTGGTTAGCCTATCATCGATCTCCCATATAGTAACTTTCTTTTGAATCATTCTAGGGTGGCCTATAACAAATTCCATAGATATATTATCCCATATCCACACCTATATAAATAAATACTGCATCATTCATGCTGGTAGATGATTTGATTCATTATCATGCTAAATAGCTAAGAATCTAGAAAAAATATATCCACATTAATTTTCATTACGATCCACAAAAAATTCTTTTAACTCCTCAAACATCTTCTGTATTCCTCCATGAATTGCCCATATCAAACTGTGGTAATAACCATGATGTTTTTCCTGATAAATCATAGGTATAACTATCCAATTTATGATCAACAACACTAAAGTTCCATACAACTTCCATCCCTCGATGGTCTCCCCATCATTGAGTATGGAACTCACAGAAAAAAATTCATCAGATTTTTATGCGTCTTTAACCATCTTTAAAAAATAAGAAACAACAAAAAACTAAATATAAAACTGATTCGTCACATCAGTATTCAAATTTCACATGCATTTCATCTAGGAATCACAACTACTACCATTCATTTGAAGCCTTTTTGCTAACTGTGTATATTACTTTCGGCTTAATTCATCATCCAACGAATTTTATTTACCTGGTGTATACATCAAATAAAATTATAATATCTAGAGGTACCCCATATATCTATTTTTTATAAGATTCAAATGTTGTTTAGGAAAATATGTTTCGAGATCTTCTAATCTGTGAACAGAGTAAATTTATCACTAAATAGATAATGATTCCAATTCTGGAAAGCTTAGACAACTGTTACTAACTAAAAATTGGGTGTTGGTTAGTTCTTCACATGAAATCCTAACAACCATGATCCATAAGAAGAAACCTAGTTTCCATTCATGAGAACACATCCTAACCCAGATCATGTTGCATCAAATTACACCACATACTCTTTTACTCATTCTGGATAAATCATGATAGTTACTAATGTAAGGAAAACATTCAACTATTGAAAAGATTTATAGAATTCCTTAATCCATTGGAATTGGGAAATATTTATTGTTAATTTTATCATAGAAGAAGATATTCATTAGAATTTATGAACAAGCATCGATAATAACTAGCTAGACTAAGAATACTCTGTATCTCAATGACATTATTCAGTAGTTTCTAAAAGATAACAACTTTTATCTTCACTATATAAAAAAACACCACTTTTAGAAATTACATAGTCCAAAAAATGTACCTCTTCTATTAGAAAATCACATTTGATAAATTGGCATACAAATTATGTTCTCTCAATATTTTCAGGGCTATCACCACGTTATTATCGTGCTCAACCCATGACCTTGAATACACCAATATGTCATCCAAAAACAACACCATAAAATAATCCTAATAACACTGAAATGTTTTATTCATTAATTAAAAAAAGACCTATTGGGATTTTTTAAGAAAAAAATGAATTAATATATATTAATAATGTCCATATCTGTTTTTGAATGTTGTTTTCATAAAATACCCCTTTGGAACTAACAATTGGTGTTATCCTAATCGCAATTCATCAATGGAGAACTAATGACATACCCGAAATTGTTAGAAGAGGTCACAAATTCATGGACATGGATACATGTTGTTAATCATAACTTGGTTATACTTATGATAATACACACAAATCCTTAGTTTTCAATAATCAATCTTTATAAACAGGACTGCTGTTTCCCATGAATACATTCTAGGCTAAGTAAAACCCTTCATTTCCGATTTTTTCCTATTGAAATTTTAGTTTGATTAATTTTTTTGTGACATTTGATAATATGGATGTTATAGAGGAATGGTCCCCAATTGGAGATCAATTGTAAACCCCACATTCCTTACCGGTAATAATCTAGATAAATTTTTGGGAACACATCAGAAAACTAGACCACTGTTGTTGGAAAACTACTATTCTCGATCCCTTCCATTGATGCCAAAGGAAACACTATCAAATGGTATAAGATCATTCCTAGTGATAGTGAGAACTATCCTATTCCACATTTATATATATAACATTTTCTTTTAAAGAGATATTAGACACTATCCATAGTCGTGACCCTCAGTGTCCATGTATAACAGTCAATGCAAGACATGAACATTTTCAACCAATCTATAAGAAGGATTACATCATAGACATCCATCTCTAATATAGATAAATCACATTCCACCGCATCTCTATCAATGATAATAGAACATGATTTACACAAAAAGGTTTTATATTATCTTTGACCAAGTGGAGTGTAATGTTTTATTAAAGAAGGTATAATATAACGTTTTAAACTAGAAAAATAACAGCATGAGAAGAAATAAAGGAATTAAATGCCCTAGTATCAAATAGAACTACATAAGAGTAGATTTAAAAATAACCATACCTCTAATGGTAGATGGTCTAGCCTGATCATACAAAATCACCTACTCAACTTTATATAATTGCTTCATTACTGTACTGTTTTCCTTACATCCATACTGAGAGTTCCCTTACAAAGGAGTCATGGTATTCCCAGAATAACCATGGATATCTCTATTCTACTAAAGAGACTAATTCTTCTATCCTCACCCCATCAAAACATATGATTCATGTAATACCTGATAAGAGTCATGAGCAGCTGGCCTTGGAGAACTATGATAATGATGCTAAAGATGACCCATCTTGTTGTAATTATTCCATGCCATTGGTAGTTCCATGGACTCTAACTTCATGTGGTCGAAGGAACCACATTGTAAACATCCAACATTTGTCATCGGTCTTGGAGGAAGATTCAAAAATCCACATGTTTGATTATGATTCACTCTCCCACTATTGATATTAGTGTCCCTCTTCAATTTACTCCCAACATTATATTTTCCACTGGTTCCCATGGGTATCAACAATGTTCAACATTCCATAGCTAATGAGATGTCACATTCAGCCACCATCACTCTTTTGATGATCTCTGCATATTCTGTAATAACAATCACAAAATTATTCAATTGAATATCTTATCAAAGAAACGATTTAATGATTTTTGATTTCATGGACATACTAGTATTAAATTAATGAGAAAATATGACTAAATTCATGAATTTATCCATATACATGGTGAAAGTGATAGTATCCTATCTTTAAACTAAACATACATTCGTTCTATGAATATTCAACATGTGAGGATAAAATTGTTTGTTGAATAATTTCTCAAAATAATCCCAACCAATTCCTTGATCCATTGTATCCTACACAGTTATATCCCACCATTGGTGTAAAATATCTCCATTATATATTTTTATATCTTGATTTTGAGCACTTATAGTGTGCTGATGATGTGGAAGATACAATTTGTCTGATTCAACCACACATCAACCTTTTCTGGTTCAGATTCAACCCAAAAGATAGGTGTATTTTTCTTCTATAATTGGATAGAATGATCAACATGTCTTGGATATTCCCTTAAGATCCCTATGGAAACAACCTGAAACACATGGATGATACTCTAAACATGTTTTTGGTTCACCTGATTCTTACATGCCACCATGTCACCATTTTTTCCTATAGTTGGATTCTACAACACCAACTATGTTCCATTTTCTATATGAACAAAAAAACACAAAATGCCTTACACTCTAAAAACTATAGGCTATGAATTTCAAATTCATTCACATCAAATATCACAAAATTGTTTTTCAAAATAAACCATTAACAGGTTAATCCATTTTTGAAAATATTTACCATGATTTTAAAAATCACAAAATTTGAAAAATACCACAAACATGATCTTTTCAATATATTTCTTTGAAAGATGTTTCAAAATTTTCAAAAATCAACACTTTTTCAAAAAAACATATATCATTACCGAAAACGGTATATGAAATTCTAGGGGGAAGTCATTCCCTTAATGCATGCCATTCTCATCTCATTGGCTAAAACCATGACAATTGTATTCCAAAATCATATAAGTTTATCCAAAACACTTATGTTCCCAACTCCTAAGTAACTTGTAGTTCAAAAATAAATTGGTGAGCTAATATTTTTAAACTCTTCATTTCAGGCCTCGACAATCCTACTCCTTTCTATGACCCCATGTAAATTAATAGACAAGAATGAATTAAACTCATTGGCGGACAGAATAGATGACTAATAGTTCCAAAAAAAGGGAACAAGATGAAATCAATTATTACTAATGAATTTTCAGAAGTACCCAAACTGATACCACTTGAAACAGACAGACATTTGGACCGAAGAAAAATAATACAACTTGTCTCAAACAAACTTTTGGACCGAAGAAAACTAATACCATTTTTCCCAAACAGACATTTTGTCAAACCTGGATCTGATACCATTTTCTACATCCCTCTTACTCTGATCGGCTTGAGAGGGCATTGATGCATTACTAGGCCTTAAGTGACAACCCCAAGATGGAAAATTTTAGAAATAATTATTGAATGGTTTTGATACATTTGGGAGATGACATACCATTTATGAATAAAACCACTAACCAAACAAACCAAAACCAAGTAGCCAAAAAATGATGAATTATGACAATTAAATACATCTCAATGTTATATATATCAAAATCATACTAGAATCAGGTACCACAATAGAAGACTACAATAACAATGTAAATAGCAGAATACAAACTAATTAAACTCCCAATCGACTACAGGACTCAAATGCTCTACCTGCTTCGAGCTCCAACTTCAAAAAAATCTCAAGTATCATGAAGTATTAATAATTAATTTTTATAGTTTACATTTTCACATGTACTAGTTGATGAAATCTATAAAAGCACAAATTTTCTGGAGTATGGGTGAGTGCTAAAGATTAGTATGTTTTCACAAATGACTTCCCTACTCACACCACAAGGATAGAAGAGATAAAAACATTTATATCAAATAATTTAAAAAATATTTTATAACTAAATAAAAACAAGTTTCATAACAATAGGTTTTCCAAAAAAAGAAAATTTTCCAAGAATTTAACCAAACTATGATTTTATAACTATTTCACAAGTTCTATTTGGCATAGCCATTTCATTACACATATCCACACCCTAATCCATGCATGAATTGTTATGATAGTTCTATACTCATGAGCGGTATCTAATTGATCTATCATGTCATAAAAATTTAATTGTATCCTATGTTACATTACACCTTTGGAATCAATAACAATGTCATACTTCAACCAAGACACATAAATGAAATATAAAGAAACACACCATGTTTTCACAATATAATTTTAAAAACTAGCATACCAAAACCATTTTGATAAAACACATTTTTATTGAAAACTATTTTCCAAAAATAAAATTAAAAAATACACCAAGTCCATATTTTAAAATAATCATTTTAAAATCAAGAAGAAAAAGAACATTTCTCAACAATTTACCACAATTACAGAATTTCACCAAAAACCATAAATCGTTAATAAAGAGTATTTATACCCTGAATTTCACCCAGATTACCCAATCAACTTATATAAATTAAATCAATTTGAAACAATTCCAATCAGTTCTAACAAGAGTATTATATAGTGAATCCACCTACGATTAGAGTTTTGGAGGAAACTATAAACGACATGAAAAATGTCACAAAACGGGTTAAAACTCCACGAACTCTCCATATGTATATTCTCCAAACATAAACGAAGACATATATAATATTATTTCACATCCAAAACCTTAGATATACCACAATAGGTGTAGGCCTAAGAAATCAAAAATGATAGATAAGTATATCTATCATCACACAAATATAATGATGAAGGATGATGCCTTACCATGAGAAATCAGCTTCTAATCACAAAAATAAGTCTTCCTTTCACATTAGGATGGATGGAAACACTTTCTAGGACCATAAAGAGATAAAAATACCATGTTAGGGCCACATAGGTGAAAAATGAACTGGTAAATGAAAAAATCAAGTGAGGCCCACTTTTTAAAGGTGTATTTTTTACCCATGCATAGTTCAGTAGCTTGGTTAGAAAAACTATGTGCTATCTATGCTCTATATTCATACATAAGAAAGTAATTTCACAGTTTGCTTTCATGGTTTCCAAACCATTTACTAACTATTCTAATGCTATCTTTCCAACATATGTAGCTGGATACATTGTCTCTCATAGTTAATCACACAGTTTGGAAGAACCGTATGCAACCTATGAACCTCCCCTTTGGCCCTATCTCACTGTACATGGTTTCCTAAATGTGTTCCATATTTTATAAAAACCGTGCACCACCCATGAAACTGTATAAAATCTCCTAAATATTTTAAAAAGTTATCAAAACTCTCCCAGTCGTCAACCTCAAACATTATAATCATAAACATCATAAATAACGGGTTATATTCCAGAAACTGGGATGATATAGTTCATCTTTAGATTTTATGTGGGTGGTCTATAAGTTATATCCCATAGTATTAATTTACATTTGTGAATGTTATATTGTGTTCATGGTTCTATCTTGTTGTTCATTTGATTCCTTTGATATAGTTTTCTAAAATTTTAGTTTAAATGAAAAAATATACACCTAATGATCCCCATTGGTTGCATTAAGGATGATTTAACTGGTTTAGGTCCACCTATGAGGTGCACCAATATTCTTGAGCATTGAACATAGTAATGTATACACTAAAATTGACTTTTCTAAAATTAGATCCCATGATTATCCTATTCATATGTTAGGATAAGTCATATAGAATCACCAATAGTAATAGTGTCTAGTAATTGTCAATCGAATAAGAGATTTTTTGGAATAATGGGAAAAGGCGCTAACTGGGTTAATGTGAATGCTCTAAATGAATTATGAATATTTAATTAAGGTGAGTTAATGGATTAAGGAATATGAAATGATGAACATGTTAAATTATCCCATGTATGATAATTTTTAATATACATACTAGGTTAAGTTAAGGGATTGGGAAATTGGATAAGCACGATATGTAATGTAATTGAAAAATGTGCTACTGGGTTAAGGATTGATTATAAATTCACATGTATAATAATTATGATATGTGAATGATATTATCACTGATTATATATGGTATGTGATATAGTATATATAGTAAATGGATAAATAAGCATGTGCACATGTCTTGGAAGTTGTAGGGTATTTTACTTAGGTCTCATTGCCCATGGATTAGGTTTGACTATAGCCCTAAACCCCACCCCATAATTCATGTGTATGGGGATAGGATCAAGGTTATATGCACCAAACAGATGCATTTGATGAGATTTCCTCGACCAAGGCTCCAGGGTAAGTGTGATGTAAATTTTTACGAAATTCTAATCCATTGATAGATATGAAATGTGATTTATTCTCTTATTCTTAGTAATTGACCAGAATAATCTATTTTGTCAGTGATGTGAACTTCTAACCCATGCAGAAAGTGATGAAAATGGACTATGTGATAAAAATGGTAAAAATAAACATTTCTGTGTTATATATCTGATTTTCATTTTGATTAACTTGTCATTTATTTAGTTCCTTCATGGACTATATATTTAGATTATATATTTTTTTATACGCCATTGGTGGTGGCCTACTGAGTGGTACCCACACCTTTCTCATTCTGTCGTTGGGTACCCGACTAGATTTCATGGTTTCATGTCAGGACATGGACAAATGACCTATGCTAGGAAGTATAGCTAGTCTTGGGATATTCATGGTTGTGTATATGGGATAGCATTCATGACACATTTTGGAGATATAGTATCTGGAATTTAGTTTTGATTTTCCCTCATATTGAAACCATTTTAATGACATGACATGTTTATTTTTTTCTTATGGTTGTACCATTTTTGGTATTGTAATGGTATTGGATGGTTCTAGGTTATAATAATTCATTACTTTCATTGATATATTATTTTATGAGTATTACTATGGTGATGTGGCTATAATATACCCACATGATATATATTACCCTCGATGCTTGTTATAAACCACTAGTGTATGGGGAGGAGTTCTTGAGGTCATGTGGCGACCTATATCGGGAACCCGGTTTAGTGGATTCTGGGTTGGGGATGTTATATGGACTGACCATGGATACCAATAGTGTTCTAAGAGGGAGTCCATGCATTCCTTATGGACTCACATCAATATAGATTACGAATATTTTATTCATGGATGCATGTTTTCTTAGAAGTTTATTGGCACATTCCGTATACCATTTCATATAGTTGAGGGGTTTACTGCATAGATCTACCACTATAGTTAGACTGAATACATTTTTTCTATCTTTATTTGTATCTAAATATGTATGTGATGGAACAATCACATGTCATAAAATAGGGTGATATGGACATTAAAGATATGTCTACATTTTCTATGTACACGGTGGAGATCAATTATCCACAAGAGATGATCTTTAAGGGTGATCTATTACCCTATTTCATGTAAATTTGTAGAACATGAATCATTAAGAGACCACATGGTAGGGAAATATCAAGATGTGATTCGATTAACAATATATTTTTCTATATTTTTTTTCATTTTTAGGATGAAAAAAACTATATTAAAGAGAATGTAACAAAAAATCTTGTATTAATTTAGAGTATTATTCTGATCATTCTTTGAGCAACGAACAAAGATGACATGAGATTCCGGGGACTAGTGAGCTTGATATTTATATTTAAAAAACTACTCAAAATTTTAATATCATAGGTTGATATATTTTAATAAAAATTTGAATAACACTAAAAATAAGCTCAAAATTTAAATTTTTGTATTCCTTTGAGTTTATATTCTTTAATTTTCCCAATTCAGGATAAAATATTTTTCAGAATCAGATGTTGGTTTGGAAAATATCATGGCTGTAAATAAGAAAAAATAAATTTATTTATCTTGTTTGTAATATAGACATTGAAACAAGGTTTACTCTAAATTAAAATGGTTATTATTATATCATAGGATTGGAAACATAACCCTAGAGATCATGAGAACCATTAAAGGAGACCATTATTAGAGAACATCAATGTATTAGATCATATTGAGATTGAGGATCACTTCATCATGGGAGTTTAAGGATCATACTAATGATGAAAACCTAATACTAGTCCTTGACATCGAACGATCCCAACTTCGGGTAGGATGTTTGATTTATGTGATTCTATCACTTTTAGTTATCTTCATCAAATATAGATAAATTCCACAAATAATAATTGTTTATGTATTGATGTTAAATTTATTTATGGTTGATTTATTTTTTTGTGGGTCTCTTCCTTTTAATTTAACATCTTAAAAAAAGGAATGAGGAAGAATTAAAAATGTATGTGGTTCATTACTCACATTTTTTGTTTATTTATTTCAACCCTAATGTTCTCATCAGTCATTTTATGAGGTTAATCTCATTTTCCCAGAGATCAATTAATAGAAGTTATATGATTATTGTGCGACTATTCTGTATTGAAACAAATCTATACTATTGATGTGGTTCAGAATCAAAGTATAAGTACTTGGACTTAAATAATACATAATTTAGTTAATAAGTGACAACCAACAAGTATGGAAAGGGATACTATTAAAATAGTGTCCATGTTTTCCATAGTAATATTTTTTTAATAAAACATGAATTCCTCACAAAAAACGTTCTTTTTTCCTTCCTTTTAAACATACATAATATTGATGATTTTTTTAAAACATGGGATGAGAAAAAAATCATATTGAGGTATATAAAAGGAAATGTAATTATTAGTTCATGATTATATATAAATATATGAAATCATTTTCATAAAGAAAAACATCTCACACTTAAAGTATCATATATTTAGTTTGTAAAAATAAGATATTTCCATAAAACACTATAAATATAAATTCACTATTTAGGTAACATAGGGAAACATTTTCCATAATTATTATTTTTACCTCTGGACTACCATATGATTTTTAACCCTCGTGGATAACATAAAATGTTACCCTCATGGATACCTTATAATGTAACACGCACGACTACTGTATAGTGTAACCATTGCAGTTACACTGGGAATAATGGTTATGGTAAACTTAAAACATAAGAAATCCCAATAAAATATGGGGAGATAAAATTCTCCCATGTCATCATAAATAATTCACAAGAACTATAACATTACCATTAAACATGAAAATGAATGTTGTAAAAACATTTTCTTAGGAAATGATATATTTTAATGAATATAGTGAAAATAAAATGGAAATAATTTTATTTGAAAATATAAATTTAATCATATGAAGGATAATTAAAAAAAATATGTCCTCATGAAATCACAAAAATCTTCTCGCACAGTATAATTATAAAAAAATATTTTCTCAAAATCATAAAAAACATTAATGATTAAGTTAAAAGAAAAAAATATCAGAACTTAGGTTAGTTATACATAAAATTTATTGAAACCTACTTTTTAATGGTTTTTAGAGTGATATAAAAATATTATAAAAATATATTCATATCTATAATAACTTATATGCTCTTTTTATAACAAACTTCCACCCATTTATTAATAGTATTTTATTATTTCCTTTGTTTTAGTGGTATTATTTTCAAGGTTTCCATGGTCGGTAAATTATGGATTCTGTTGTAAAATGGAAATAATACATCAAAAGTGAGAAAATATACATTTTTAAGACATTTTAAACATTTCGATGTTTTTTTAAACACTCCACGAATTTTTCATTTGGAAATGATAATGCATCATTCATAAAGGCTGCGATGTGACACACAAGAGATGACATTTTCATTTTTAAGAATAAAATGATAAAATAAAATATTTTATGTTAAATATAGCATTAAAATAAAAAATTACAGTATATATATTATATTGGAGTTTTCATTGATGTTTTTATTGGATGTGATGATACAATAGAAGTGAGAATGAATTTAAAATAGGAGGAATTTACCTCATGAATATTTTCTCCTCGAGAAACTCCATAGGGATTTTATAATTGGTATTTTGTGAGACTAGAAGCACTAAAATGTGGAAATTGATCAGTTTAATGTAATTTATTATAATATAGTCGAGAGATATTAATTAAGGGGATGAAAATAACAGATGTAATGCATATCTTTTTATAATTGAAGTGAGGGGAAATTTTGGAATACCTTAATATAATAAAAGATGATAAGAATAATATATGGTTTAAGACATCAAAATGGCATGAACGATAAATGCGATTACATTTTTGACACAATATTATCCAATTGTTCATTAATATATTATTTTTTTATTTATTAATAATTTAAAAGATATATTATATTCAGGAAATTTTTTTTTGTAATATTAAAAAATATCCATCCCGATGCATTTAAAAAATATCAAAATAGAGTTTCAAATTAGAAACCAAAAAATATTTATATCTTCTAAATATCATATTCACCTATAAAAATTATCTATTACCCCAAAAAAATGAATATTATTTTAATTTTTGTATTTTAAATTTCATTCATTTAATTTGGTCATTAATTACATATTTATAGAATCATCCCTGTGTAGTCCATTAATGCAATTAAACATAAATTATCTGGAGAAGATAAAATTATTACCTTTAAATAGCCTATTTTTTTAATTTATCTTATGTAATACCATATATTAATATATTATAGTTATAAAAACTATATTATGAACAACATGGCTTAAATTTAAATTATATATTATAAGGTTCTTAAAGTGATTCAAGTTGGTCGATAAATTCCCAAATTCAAATCAATATAAGATTGTTTCTGAAATTGAAACACAAAAATATATTTCTTCAGATTTATGTGTCACGTAGGGATTTTATAAATTAAATTAAAATCATATAATTTATTTTTCATCTTATTGTACAATAAATGCTTCAACAATTCACAAGAATTAAATTTAATTACTTCATATATAAAAATTAAACATAAATTACTATCATAAAAATTAATTAATTAAGTTCAATATAATAATTTATATTCATTCATTATGTATGTTTATACATATTCCTTTTATGGAAAATTCTTTAATTTTTTATGTATTCTTTTCTTTCCGAATGTAACCATTGAACATGAATTTTGATAAGGCTCTCTTTTATAGCACCATAATTATAAATTAATAGAAAAAATATCAACTATACATAATAATTAATAAAAATGTCATGAAAATAATTTTTAGCTCTCTTTTATTATCTATAAGTACCAATTTTTTATTTTTCCAGTGATGTGCAAGCACATGCGTCGACAATGACAATTATTTTTAAATATATCATGAAATAAATTTTAATTTATGTTTTCTGAATTTTTTTATAAAAAATTTATCTTATAACATTATTATTTATTTATTCCATCTGTATATTAAATTTTATATCATAATTATGACTTCACGATATCAAAAAAATACTATATTTTATAAAAATCTATATTTCTTACTATTCACAACTAATAAATTTGTTTTTTTATAAAATTATATAAATTTCATAATAAGACAATTATGAAATGATGAATTCAAAATTGAAATTATTTTTTTCAAACTAAAATTATAAAAATATAAAATTAATCTTTTAAATATAACCATATAATAAATTGGTTTTAAAAAATAATTATATTAATAATTACATAGGACATTGAATTTTACTACTTAATTCAAGAATTCAAATTTTCATAAAAACATATTATTATATGAGTACGAGGGTTGTTACATCCCCCCCTGAAATTTATCCTTGCAATTTCACCAACTTTTTTAAAAAAATGGAGATACATTTACCTCATATTTTATTTAGAGTCTTGTGTTGCTTCTTAAACCATGTGGTTTCTCCACAAAAATGAACCTCGAGAATTACCTTATTCTGAAATTCGTTCTCTAAAAATCAATTATCATAACTAGGTTATCTTCATTAGAAATTTTATCTTCCATCTTTACTTCATATGTTATCAAAATATGAGATGAATTCGGAATATGAATTCTAATCATCAAATCATGAAAAACATTGTCTACCTGGGATAAATTCAGAGGAAAATCTACTCAGTAGGAAACTATTCTGACTTACTCTAGAATTTAATATAGTATAATAAACCATAGAAATATATTTCCATTCTTAATAAATTTTATAAAACTTTATCATGTAGTTATTTCAAGGAAAACATGACCTCTTACCTTTAAAGGAAGGTCTTTCCTCAAATCATCAATATAGCATTTCTCCTTACTCTGAGATGTCCTAATGTGTTTAGGGATCATTATTACATTATCTTACACATCCCATACTAATTATGATATCATAAAATTAAATTTCATATCATCATCCCAAAATTAAATATCTTGATAACACATTCCATATAATTCCTCAAAAGGTTCTATCTGTGCAATGGAATGAAAACTGTTATTGTAAGAAAACTCAACAGACGAAATATGTTGATCCCAACATCCCTAGTAATCTACAGAAAAAGGAGATATAATATAAGATAATTTATAAATTATTCTCTCTAATGATCAATAAATTGAGGATGAGAGTCTACGGTAAAATTTAATTCCATTCCAAATGAATTTTGAAGGGATTTATAAAATATAGAACTGAACCTTAGTTCACAGTCAAATATAATGGAGAAAGAAACTTCTTATAACCTGAAATTTTCCTTGATTTATAGTAGGGTAATCTTATCATGATAAATACTGTCTTGAATAGGAAGGAAACTTCACGATTTATTTTTTCAATTAACAATAACCCAAATCACATTTTTTTATCAAGAAGTATTTAGTAATCCGACCAATAAATCCCTTGTGTATTTTCCAAATTCATTAGGGAACATGAAAAGGCTGAAATATCCCCTTTAGTAGTTTTCAATTTTTCATTAACATGTTGAAAATCAATAATTTCATGGTAAAAAATACCATATCTCTTTTCATTATATCACAAAAGTTATACTCTTGAATGTCTCAAATGTCTTAGTTCTTCAAAGATGGATTGAAAAGAGAGAACTATGAGCTTCCATTAATAAATATTTCTTTTGCATGGAATCACAAGGCTCGCATAATCTCTTTCAAAATCTCAAGAAACAATATTCATCAACATTATTTAAGAAAAATACCTTTCATAACCAACTCTACCTTTTTTGTAACCCACAGTCCTCTTTTTTAGAATTCTTAATTTGGTCAAGAGTGAAAACTGCATTGTAACCTTACCATTATACATAAAAAAACAATTCCCATCAATGAAGCATCCCTTTTGGTAATAAAATTCCCCATTTCTCAAAGGAAAATTCAAAATTGGAGCATTCACCAATGTATTTTAATTCTTGAAAACAATAATCAAATTATTCTTTCTAAATAAACATAATTACTTTTTGCATTAATATAATTATTGTCCTAGATAAAAATTCAATTTTTTCATCAAACTATCTGTAATGGATTGATAATACTAGAAAACTATGAATATTAGTGACTTTTTTCAGTCCTTTCCAATCATCATCCTCTTTTATTTTGGCAATATCAACTATTATGAATCTTTATTGTTGTTGTGACCAAGGACTAAAATATGTTATAACCATAAATCATATTTTCTAAGTTGTATGTATAATTTATTTTCATTGAAATTATGTAGGAAAACCCTTAAATTTTTTTCATGGTATAAATTTATTTTTTAAAAGTTCAAAATATCATAAATAAATACCAAAAACAAACTTATACCTATATTCTTAGAATATTCTTCATAAGATCCATAAACATAAAAGGGAAATTTTTTAAAACTATGATCACAATAAAATCTCACAATTCCTATATCTAGTTAAAAAAAGAAGTATTGGGAATATATTCCTCCATCACCATCAACTGATGGTACCTAAATCTCATCAATAATAGAAAAATACTAAACTCCCTAGAGTTGATCAAAAAAATTACCAATAAGAGTAAATATATACATATTCAAAATATTAATAATATAAAAATATCTATAATAAATGAAAATATTCATAGAACCATATTTATTTTTAACAAAAAATAGGATAACACCATTTTGTTGTTTTATGATGAATGAAAACTTTAGCAAGAAACTATTGCATCAAAATTTTCAATTCCAGATGATCCACATAAGCCATTTGATATGGTGGTTTTGATATTTTCTTATAACATGAACTAATCCATTAGTAAATTAAACTTATCGAGCAGGTATAGCACCAGGAAACTCATCAGGAAAAACATATAGTTATTTTTTTACCACTATAACTTCATTAATCTGAATAGGTCCCTCGTTTTCAACAATATATACATGATAACATTCTTTTCAATATTTTAACAGGTTCTTAGAATCTTCATATGTTATTAATTTTATGGGCTCATTCTTGTATAAAACATGAATGTCATTCTAAAAAAATTCATTATCTCTATAATAAATCTTATAATGGTAAATAAAAACCCATTCCGTACCTTGAATATCGTGGAACTATACTATGAGAAAAAAAGGTGTTTAATTCTTTTCTTACCATAAATAAAAACCTAAAGATTAATATAATTAATTTTTCATTTAAATTTTCCCCTAGTGTTTTTATCTTATGTTATGGTTTCATTTATTATAATGAAATTTCATATTTACTATAAAATTATTTAGAAATAATGTAATTTGTAGAACCTATATCAAACAAAATATTAGAAATATATGAGTATGAAAAAAATGTACCTCATACCACTTCATTGGATGTCCAATAATCTACTGAATTAGAGATAAAGGATTTTACTACACCTTACTACATATATTCTTGTTACTTCCCATTATTTAGATCTTTCTTGGGGTAGGTATTTGCATAATCCTCTATCTATCAACATTTGAATCACTTTACAGTTTTCTTATAATAATTAAACATACCACCACTAAGATATACTTCATTAAAATCTTAGCCTGAATATTTAATCATTCCATAATGTAAACAATTCTCATAAAATTTAACACATTACCTTGGAGGATTTTAACCAAATTTCCATAAAAATGGAAACTATATTTTCTTACATTTAAATTTATTTGATTGAATCTTACCCATTAATTTCCATCAGGACCATTTTTTATTCTCATTTTGAAATTACACATGATCATTATAAGAATATATTTATACCCTTTGATAACATCAAAAGAGATCCTCATATCTTATAAATATACTAGAGTTCAATTCCCTTCGGTGTCATAGATTCAATCGTAAGTAAAAATGATAGATTTTTCAATTAATATCCCAAATAATATTTGGAGTGTACCTTTCAAAATGAGTGATGTTTTCATCATCCAAAACCACAAAATATTCCCATGTTTTTAAATTTCAAAGAACTTCTTCTCCATCCTAAGATGAAAATCCTTATGAAAATATTTTTTAAATAAAATATTATTAAATTTGTCACATTCCATGTAATAAATCTCATTTTTATCCATGGAATTATTGAAAAGTAACCACCAATGGTCACCTTATATTTCAAAATTAATAATACCAATGGTAACCATTTGATAATATAAACACCCATGACATCAAATATCTTTTCAAGGGATATAATCCAGCCTTCATCCACCACAAATTCATACGTTCCACTGAATATAGGAAGGTGTTCCCTTATAAAATGTTCCACTATTGTCATGTTACATTTTAGTATATCTAGATGTTTTATATAATGGATGACATCACCGTGTATAGCTTATGTCAACTAATCTATTATTGAAACAAACTACTCAGTTTCAATTCCAACTATTCTATGATGCAGATTCAGGAGGATATCATTCTGTCAGTTCCTTCCTACTTCATATACCCTATATATTTGGTGGAAAACCATTACAAATTAACATATAATAGGTGAATAAACATGGTAATAATTAAATTATATATCATTTCACCTCAAACATAAGGTAGATATAATTTATGGTTATTCCATTAACATTATACTAACCTCTATAGTTATCTAAACTGTGCTATGATACCAACTATAATGACCTATATATAAACATTAGATAATACAATTAATTAAACTTGGATTCATGTTCATACATTCCCAAATAAAATTTTAGTTTATAGATTTATAGAAATTTGTCACAATTAATATATTAAATCCTAACAGCATATAATTTGGATACTATAAAACTGTTATCCATTTGTTCTATAATACAATATTTTTTTATAAAATATGTATTATTTACAAAATTAATCATTTCTTCTTCTTTTCTATTACCCATCCTAAAACCCTATAGAAATCATTTTAAAACTTAATATGGGCACAATAAAGAATAGTAAGGGACATAAAAAAAGAATAGAACTATATTTCCACGAATACTTATAAACATATGAAATAAAATTCACAATGGAATACATATCACTAATAAAAAATCATATAGTTACATTGTAAAAAAAGATATTTAATTAAAATATAGAAAACATAAATAATACATTTTATTAACTTGTGTAATCACATATCTATGTAACTTATAATTTTAACCCTAAGGGATACCATATTATTTGTAACCCCCAAAAATAACTTTCAATGTAACCCTCATGAATACCTTATAATGAAACCCTCATAGCTACACTACTAGAAATCAAGGCAATAGAAACCATATATAAATATGTATATAGGTCAAAAACTATGTCTATTACCTATATCCATGGTTTGGTGGATTTTGGTTCCTATTGGGGTGTAAATAGGGACATTGGTATATACACAGTTTCAAAAATTGGATATAGACCTAAAGACAATGTTTCCACCATGCAAATACCCAAACAACTATTTTTTCTAACCATGAATATAGCTTACACAAAATCTTATTATATCCTAGGAAATAAATGGCTATAGGTCTTATTCCACGTTTAAAAACTATGGTTATATGTCTATTTCCATTGTTTGAAAACGTGGATATATCCTTTAAATACAATAAAAATAGTTATTCTATAATTATAATATAAGTTGAAATCTAAAAATAGTTATCCCAAGACTCTACTAGACATCCCAATATTCTAATAAAAGATTAAAAATTAAAATACGTAGTACTATATGATTATTTATTATTAATAAAATATTAAAAAAACATCATAAAAAGTGAACATATACCACCCAGAATAAATTACACCACCCACAAAGCATTAATAAAATTTCTAAACTGAATGTTGAATGAAACCCGTTATTATTCATGTTGTCTCTAATCTATTCTTTCTTATATTTCAAAAAGATATTTCCATATCCAGCAATAGTTCCCTCCATCTTCACTACTTCCTCATCCATTCGAAGGAACACATCCATGTTCCTATCATCCCAGGCACTTGAGAACTCCTTGGAAAAATTCTCTTGACTATCCACCATGAAATCCTTTCAAGTGAGTTGTCCCTTTATATTACGTTTCAATCCACGCATATCCTTAATGATGTCCTCAAATCCATCAAATTCATGACCACCTGCAAGAAAGATCACATAACTAAAAATCAAACAATTAAAATTTACAACAAGAATAGATCATCCAAATATATATTAGTGTCTATAGGAACATTCAAGACATACCACAGAACTACTTGTCAACCAATGTAAACCTACTGAGTTTTATCATATAATACTATTTACAAAACCACTATGTTTCTAACATTTATTATATAGAAGAAGATGTTTAATTTTCATCAATTTACTCATTTACATGAATATAGAGGAAAACAACATTATATATACTCATAAATGATAAAAATTCCATATCATTCATTATTTTACAAATAAGATCCAATGAATAAGTTCTCTTTGTTGATGAAGGATTAAAAATTGAGTTAATGTTGGAAAATTAAATTTAGAAGAATCCCAATTAGAGAAATTATGAAATCAATTAATATTTATTTAAAAATATTATCCATTTTATATAGAATGAATTAATAAATATTGGTATTAGAGGGTCCCCGTGTAATACACTATAAGCATGGTTTTCATTGATGAAACGACCAACCCCTTTGGCTATATAAAATGAAAATTAATTTTTATACAATTAAATTAAAAAATATGGGTTGATTATAATTCATTCATACCTCATAGAAACATGGATGTCCCAATCTTAATCATGGTATAATTAGGGTTGGTTGGGGTAGGTTCATGCACAACCATTGCCTGAATTTTTTAATATAATCCTCGGTGACTATCCATACATGACATCTTCCAGTTTTTGATTCCTAAAAAACAGTGGTGTAAGGTAAGATCGGGTGGAGGGTCAGATCACCACCCATGAAGTAATTTGTATATCAATATCATCTAGAAATGAAAATTTACTATATTTAAAGTATCCATAACTGAAATACCATATTTGATCCTAAAACATTAAATATATTATTAATAGGATAAGGTATTGGGGATTCCCTCAACAAAGATATAACCTCAACATATTTCCATTATTGGTTGATTTAGAGTTAAAAACCAATATCATACAAATGGTACTGTGTATACTAGATTCAAGTATATAACTAGTCATTGGAAGGTGAAAAGGGCCATACACAAACATGGTTCAACAAACCATCCAATGTGACATGCATTTATATAATTTATATTATACCAAAATACCACAACTGATATGCTTATTTTATATAAAATTTTTAGCCATGATCAAAGAACCCATATAATATATGAAAATCATTATCATCTGTATTATAGAGAATGACATGTTGGACGTCTAAAAGATATAGTCATGTTTGGGAAATAATTATTCCATTATAATTTATACACATAAAAAATTAAATTTTCAAGCTACTATATTATTCTATATAATTCATCACAGAATAAATTAATTTACATTTTACACAATTATAACATAACGATATTTAATACATGTAAATCACATTATGCTTTCTAAAATGGTAAAAATAATAAAGTGAAATAAATATATATTATAAAACAATATTCCCTTCTTGATATATTAGAAATATGTGAAATATTTAGGCACTAGGTAGTTGATAATTTGAAGTACATGATCACTTTTAATTTCTTTTTGGAATGATGTTGAAGAATATGTATATTAGATTATATTGGATGATCTTTTAAATCATGGCATAAAAGTGGTGGGTACTTACCTCTTCCAATGCATAACAAAAATAATTATGTATGAAAATGACCTTAGGAGTTTTCAAGGCTACTTCCAGTCTTGATGGAGTTAACTAAAAACAAAAACTTCTATTGATGTATACAATAGAAAAATCACAACTGTAATGAATAGGGGTTTCTTTTTTTAGAGCTATGTGGGATGGAATTTGAAAATATTTTTATTCTTGAATCCTAAAAACAAAAAAAACACTTGAACCTATTTGCAACATTGTAGTGACAAATTCATTATATTAGTTGGTTGCTATGAAATTACCATACCTAACTCTAGAATAGATGAAAAGAATATTATTTAGATAGAATATGTTTGAGATGGAATCTAGAAAATGTTGGAATATAGTAGGATTTGATTCCTCTAGTGGTCAACTATTTTCAGTATACATTTTCTGATATGTTCAATAGCATATCTCCTATCTGAGAGATCATTTTCATGATCATGTTGGTGTTAGGAGAAAAGATAGTATCTATCCTTCCTTATATAATGGACCTAGTAGACCTTCATGAGTTAATTGTTTAGATAAAATATCAGGAATATAAAGGATACAAACTTCCTAGTATATATATTTTTGGTTCCCTAGTTCCCTTCACCAATATGGCAGATGGTACGTTCCACTAATTGTGTGTATTGTCAGAGATTGAACAAGATAGTAGTCACGAAACAGTAACACGTTTCATTAATAAATGATCTTCAAGATATGAATAGAGGTTCTATGATTTTCTTGAATATATACATGATATTTGGATAACATATCTTTGGATTGATACCAATGGGACTTACTCATATTAATTTTGAGAGGATATATGGATTGTATTAGATCATAGTGGCATTTTTTTGTTTGACCAACATGTTAGTTGTATTTATAACATTGAATAATATGATCATTCAACCTTTCCTGGATTGGTTTGTGGTTGTTTTTATTGATATCTTACTATAATTCAATAAATTTTTTGATAATTAAAAACATCTTAAAATCATCCTGAGTACATTGAGAGAGCATCATAGTTACGCCAAGATGACCAAAAGTTGTTTCTAGATTCATAATGTGCGCTTCATGGGACATGTCATCTCAGAGGCAGAAGTGTTAGTGGACCTAGATAATGTTTCTGAAATTGTACATGGGGATTATCTCAAGAATGTATTTGAGGCTTGGATCCTTCTAGGTTTAACATTTTATTAACGATTTCTATCGAATAAATATTCCATTTTGATTAACCATTTTCAGTGTTGAAAATGAATGGGTGATGTCTGTTTGGTCAAAAAATTATGAGAGAGATTTTTAGGTGTTGAATGGAGGACTTATCTCATCACCTATCCTTACATTTCTTTTTCCTTATAAACACTATACCATGTACTATAACACAACTAGGGTTGGAATTGGAATAGTTCTAATGCAGGTGGATCTAGTGGTTGATTATAGATACTGATAACTAATATTGTATGAGTGGAATTACCCAAATAATGATTTGTAGTTAGTTTCATTGCTATATTACATGAGCATAGAGAAGAATTATCTCATGTGTGAGTGGTTTTTGAATACACATACCAAAATATGATCAGGTAAATCATTTCTCAGTGGGACATGAACCATTTGTAGAGTAGGTTAGTTTAGTATTTGTTGTCGTTTGACTTCAGGATAGCTTATACACTGGAAAATGAAAACATCATTTTCCATTAATTGAACCCATATATAGTGGTAGTACAAAATTCTTTATATGAGTGGTGAGTGATGGTACTCTTTGCCTATAAATATCTGGATCTCTAGGAGTCTCATAAATGGGTAGATCAGACATAGACATCTTTTATACACATGATTTTGGACTAGATCATGATCGAGAAATTATCTTATCCAGAGTTATTAGTTCTAAGGGATGTCATATATTCTAGGGAGACACCATCATGATTGACTATTGGTTGTGTAAATTATATTATTTTTTGTCATGTATGAGTTCTTACAGGCTTTCAAAAGGAGATAATGATAGAGTATCAGTCATCTACATGGGAATTATAACCCATTTTAAAAATAATGTATCATGATCACCATATACAGTACTAGTGGACACCAATAAATAATGAGGTAGAAGTATTATTTGTGAGATGTTTCACTTGTCAGCTTGTGAATGTAGAGTGTCAGTGAGCAGCTACGATTCTTCATCCTTTTACTATTCCTAAGTGGAAATGGGATGATTTAAAAATTGATTTTTGTGATAGTTTTACCTATGGAAACTAATAAGAATGATTTTTATGGGTGATTGTGGATAGACTGATGAAGAATACTACATAATTCTTATGAGAAAGAACTTCACATTTGATGATCTGCGAAGTATTTATATGCATGGGATAGTTCATCAACCTGGGGTTTCAAAGAGTATAATTTTGGATATTGATCCTTATTTGATATCAATGTTCTGCTTGGGTATTCTAAATGATATAGGATTGTAGGTTCTTTCAAGTACAACCTATCATCCCCAGACTAATAGTCAATTTGACTAGACTATAACAGTTCTGGAGTATATGTTATGAGGCTCAGTTTTTTTTCTCAGTGGTTCGTGGGAGGAGCATATAGAAATCATGGAGTTTTAAAATAAAAACAGTTTACATGAATCTAAGCATATGGAACCATTCAAGGGATTATGTAGAAACTCATTCTATTATTCTCTTTATTGGATGGATGAGGTGAGTTAGCACTTATCAGGACTAGTCTCGTATAGTAGAAATCTGAGATGGTTCTTTTCTTCATACAACATTTCATGACCACGCATCGCTAGAATAAATCATATTTTTACCATTAGATATAAACATTAGTGTTCAAGGTTGTCCATCATGTTTTTCATTGGGTGTTCACTATGATAGGGAAATGTTGAATAATGAAATAGGGAATGCTAGATCCCTTGTTTTTCATTAAATTTTATATAGTGTAAAGGGTTGTTCATCTGGAATATTATTTAGCCCTTCTATAATACCATAGTTCAATTCATGAAGTGTTTCATTTATCACAACATCAAATATTTTAATTGAAAAATATTCACATGATTAACATAGAAGACCTTGAGCTTAGTGTTAGGGCATTATTTGAGGTGTATCTGATATGATTTTTTAATCAAACATTGATTTATCTCTAGGTAATGGATATGAATTTTCATAGAGTGTGGTGGAAGCCTGGTAGAGTTTAGGATGAGACCAGGGAAAGGGAGTATGATGTTCATGCATAATTGGCATAATTGTTCAATGAGACCATACAGAAATTCCTAGAGAAGCTTGGGGGTGATCTATTATAGAGTGGGTATGTGTAAGATCTCGTCTATTTTTAGGAATTACACCCTTTTATTATTTAATTAAACATCAATTGGTTGAGTTTTTCCTCATCTTTAATCCTTTGTGGTTGTGATTTTATCATGGATGTCTATTTTGTTACACTAACTTGGGATGTGAGGGAACTTGAGGACACCTACTGGGAACAATGCGAAGAGAATTTGATGAAGAAATGAATTTGTGTTCTAGGGTGTTATTATTTTTGAATTAATGGAATCTAGTTATAAATGAATAATGTGTTACAAAATTTTATTGGTATTTTGAGATGAATTAAAGGGGGTTTAGGATTTTATATGAAAATGGGGGTGAAAAATATCAATTGAATAGTTAAACAACATATAACTATAATTAACATTGTGAAATTTTTACAAACACATGACATGAATAGTTTGAGGTCATGAACTGATTCATGACATGAATATAGTAGACAACATTTAATTATATTTCACATAATGTAATATTGGATCAGAAAAAATATAAATCTTCAATTTTCTGACCTATCATTCCAAAAATAATTAATTATTGTGTAACTAAGTTACATGTCTTGTAAATCACTATGATTTTTCTAAATGGTTTTTACTATGTGTTTAATATCATTTTCATCACTGTATATTTCTCCTATCAACCAAGGGTAGAAGTTTTGAAAAATCTCGAGAACAACCCTCGATTATAGGCATCCATTGAGTATGATATATCACTAGTATTTATTTATATGGGTTCCCCTTATCTCCCAGTATTAACTTACCATTGAGGTGTAATCTATTGACTATGCACATTTTTTATTTTATTCATGATTATTTATCATCTAAAATCCTTCTTGCACTCATCAATGCCATCATTCTTGTTTAAAAATCCTACTAGAACCATTGGTTGATCGTCCTTTATTCATAGTAGGTCTAAAACATAACCCTAATATTTTATTATTTTTATATATTTTAATTATTAGAATTGTGAAAACATATCGTGTTCCGAGATAAATTAATTAATAAATTTAAATATTCTAGGATTCCCTTGGGATCCAGTTAGAATTTGACATAGATTTTGGAAACCACTCAGGTTGGTGAACCCTTGAATATAAATGAAATATTTAATGTCTCAAAATATGTTTCGTAATATATAATTTTTTGGTGACTACTCGATATAAATTCTCTTTGGATTTTCATATTCATTATGATTACTATAGTGTTATTAGTTATGAAAAATTAATAAATCAAATGTTAATTTGAATGATAAATAGTAATTTTAATAAATAAAAATTGTTCCATGTGATGTGAAATTTTGATATAATTTTAGTTGTGATGGGTGTTTTGATTTCTATGTTATAATGCTTATACACCAGGTTTGGCCCTAACACATGAAAAAAAAATTTATTGGTCTCAACAATAATAGATTTTTTTAATTATATTATACAAGGATTATCCATTATTGGTTATGGAAATGATAATATTTGATCTTGGAATTGACATCTCTCTCAAGTGAATATATATTAGGAATGAATCAATTTTTTTAATGTTTATTTAACATGGTTATAAGGTTATAGTTGGAATGGTTCTAAGGATTACTGAGAGATATTAATGCAAGATGTTGTAGTAGGATGATATGGTATTATTTTAATTTTTTAATAAATTAATACACTTGTTTATTAAATTATTTCATACACTTATTATTACATAGGTTATGTGTAGACAGTTTGGTGTCATCGTACTAAGTTATACTAAAACATTATTCAGGATGTCAATTCGTACCTGAGAAGACTATATGTATGTAAGTTTGGAAAAGTGGAAATGACCTTTTTGTGGATTCTTTTCTTACTGGATGTACTGGAGTTTGGATAAGGGACCAACATGGGGGTTAGGATCAGGCACTTTTAAGGAATTATTTGAGTCTACTAGTATATTACATGTATTAACTTTATCATGAATTTTTTTCCATTCTAGAATATCATTTCATTACTCATTTATTATTTATTATTTTATTCTATTGGTTTGAATGATGCATTTTAATATATGGTTTTTTCCATTGTTTTCACACTCTAATATTTATTCATTTATCATTATAGACTATTTTTTCTATTTTTTAACTATTTGACCATTCAGTAGTCTCCCCAATATACGTATCACACCCCCGCTGCCAGTCGGTGACCTTTACCATATGAGGACACAAACTAAAGATTTTGTAACCAACCTATTTCTACCATGTGAGTGTCAGGTCGTGGGACATTATAAGGTTTTTAGATAAAACATATGGCTTGTGTTCACAATAACATGGTTATCACATTTGATATTTTTTGTAATGGGTGTATAGTTCCACATATCAATAATATTTTTCCCCTCATTATTAAAATTATTTCTTAAAATATCATTTTAAATAAGGTATATATAAAACCCTATACCTTATTGTACAAATATTTTTCATTGTGTATTTTATTCTTATTTCATTGGAATAATTACATGATTTCCTTTTCCTACACAGCTCAGATCCAACGATGAGATCAAATTAGGTACAAAAGTCATATATTATCCCACTATGGAGATATATAATCTATGTTTAGATTTTATTATTAAATTTATTTATCATATAGTCCCACTATTATTTGATTTTAAACCATATGTCACTATATTTTTAGGTATATATTTGTAAATGACATGATTGATCTAAAGAACACACCTAAACTTTCTTCAATGATATTACAATATTATTGGTTTACTAATGATGATTTTATTATCAAAACCTATAGGGACACCCTAGTATACATATGACTATAGGGTATATGTTGTAGGTATGATAAGTACCAATTTAATTCTTGTTCATTGTTTTTATATGTGTGATTGGTTTCAGTTGAGTCCTATATTGTGTTATAGTTGGAGATTGGGGAAATTGATGAATCATAACTACTATTTTGACATTTAATTGTATTTAGTTCTATTTTTAGTTGTATATAATTATATACGTTCTTAATGATATATTTGTTTATTCATTATAAAAATATACTTAGTGGTACTCTGTAATTTTCTTATTTGGATACCATATATCTATATATATATCATGTTAGTTTTTTATTTTTATACTTGTTAATCAGTATTTTTAAATCAATGGGTAACTATATCTTCAAATCACTCACCTAGATCTTGAATGATAGTCTATACCTTATAGATTTGGTAGTGCTCCTAGGGTTATAGCATTGTGAATCAAGTGCACTCAGGTAAATAGGTCATAATATCTACAATGTTGCATTAGAGTTGGATAATGATATGGTTTCTTACATAAAATTATTATGATGCTGAGGATTGATATTTGAGAAAATATAGAATACTTAGGACATGGTATGTGACTCAAAAAAAGTTTATAAACCCACTTTATTGTGTATATTAAAGTCAAGAAGGTTGTATGGTTAGTTATGTAGGAACCAAATATGTAGTATTGGAATTAATTTTATTTCCATTGTCGTTCATAAGTAAAAAACTATCAATTTAAAATTTCTCAAATGGGAGATAATTTATATATTCATTCATGCACCATAAATATATTTTTGGTATTTGAAAAATATAGTATATTTTTATTTCATGTTCTTTCTTGATTTGTTTACCATAGAGAGAGATGATTTGAAATTTTCATTAACTGAAAAAATATCTATATATATTTATTTTTCCTATATATATTTATAATAGTAATGATTAGGTTAATTTAAACTACAAATTGGTTTTTTGGATTTATTTATTTAAACTCGCATTAATTACTATTACTTTGATAAAATTTTCACAACTATGAATTATTAAGTTAGTTTTTACATTCTAAAAGTATTAAATCATAATTCCAATCAAATATATACTATGTTTACATTATTGTTTTAAAATATTCACAATACACTTTCATTTATATAAAATTTTAATGTTTGTAGTTATCATTAGTCTGATCATCCCTTATTTCATTAATTATGTATTATTTATCATGATATTATATATTTCATAGATGATCACGGTAATAAAAAATCATTTACCATTCTGAGTGTTATTTTTTATTTTAGCATTATATATTTTTAATAATATCCTTTAAATTGTGGGAACTTATATTATTTCAATGTTGGAAGGGGTAGTGTAGTTTAGGATAATTAAGTCAACCAATAGATAATTTTAGAAGGTAATTAGTGATGTTTTATTCCCTAGAAAGTTTCATTTAAATAATTATAGATGGATTTATAATGGGATTGATAAATTTCATTTTGTCATAGAGTTATAGTATGAAAACATATATTCATGATAAATTATATTTAATATTATAAATAGAATGAAAATATGAAATTGATTTTCAAACATTAATATTCATGAATGAAAACATTCATTATGTTACTTAGTATATTCTATAAAAAATTAGATATTTTATTTTGAAATGGAGAATTAAAAATGATTTGATAAATAATATTTATTGAAAAATTGAGATCAATGAATAATGGGTAGAAATAATCTCACGATATGTATTATGGTGGTGAGATTCAAAATTTGAAAGAGTCTCTAAGAATCAGTATTATAGATGTTGATATATTTAGATTCATGAGGTATTCATTTAGGGTTTTATGTCATGAACCATCATAAAGGTATCTGTGATACAACTGCCCTAGCCCACTTCCAATTGTCTGAGGACTGTAGACTATCACTTAGTAGGAATATCAAAATCATGGGGGTGTTAACCTAAGTACATGTACATATCAACACACCTTAATGACCATAATATGATGAAACTTGAAAAAATGAAAAAATATGCATGAATACATCTAAATGACACAAGTACTGTAAAATAAAATGTGTAATTAGAAGAACATTTCCAAATACATGACAACCATACAGATTCTAAAAAAAAGTCCAAAATGAATGTAAACTAGGGACTACATTAATGATAAAACATGAACACACCAATGTCTATCCAATATCATTATGAACCCTCTAGTATTATTCATCCTTTAACTATGTCAAAAGTTTTATATTCTACACAATACATGATAAATTTGGTAAAATATAGTGTTGGGGTGAGTAAAACAATGCCCAGTATTCGACCTAAAACCATAAAGCATAATAAAAAACAATAATACTCATAGTTTCATTGTATTATGTCTACAATGAATATAAAATTAATAACCAAAAATAATAAAAATAATTCACATTGTATCAAGGTATAGTTACCACTGTAATGCTAGAAAAGGATCGCAGCTTCAAGGATCCATGAAGCACCTATCTGAGAGAATACACTCCAACAGTCTGATAACACAGATAATTTCCTTCATGGAGGTAGTTCTCTTTAGGTTTCATCATAGAATTATAAACTAATGTCTAAATAGACACAATAAATAGATTAGGATCACCCCTAAGGCTAGGGGGTATAATAAAAAATCAATCTAGAAAAACCTACTATGTAGATGATTACCCCCCGTATAATTTTGGTTAAAACAATACCATGAAATCCACCTAGGGAATGAAAGAGATAGATTATCTCATTCTGGGACTCACGAAAGGATTCCGATAACTCTATCCAAGATGTTATACTAATTAGACTACTTTATTATTTGTAATAGGTGATTCAATAGTAACAATCAAGGAAATGATATGGAAAATTCAACATAATGAATCATTTACATGATATAGAGGACAATGGATCCTATCCAACAATAAGGTAGCACATGTTGTATAGTAGGGGTAAATTCCATGTCCCTTTTATTCTTGGTCTTGTCCATGTAAATGGTATATTTCTATTTCCTTGAAATAGTACATAGTGTATTTCTTCCTATAAACATCATCCAATGTTCTAGAACAAGTCTTATCCCATGTATAATTAGCCTGGCCAGGTCTATGTAGGAGTACATGGGAATCATGTGCCTAAGTACTTCATCATGTGTCTATGTACCCTCTAAGATACATTTTGATCCATCTGGGAGGTATCACACACAATGTGATAGGGTTATAATCCATGTGATCCTTATCTTCTTCCTAAACCCAATCTTCCACTACTAGAGCCCCACACATTGTGTGTCTCTAATGTACACATTGTGTTTATCGAGTTTTTCAAGAAAAACGGGTTCTTCCTTCCTCATGAACATGAACCCCCACATCCTTGATTCTCATCCTATAACCTAATGAAAATCATGGATCCATTCCGGTCTAGCCCCACCTTAGTCGTTCTCCATAATTCATCCTTCAAATATTTTATGAAATTAGATCACATTTATCCTTTCATTTACACATACACCACATGAAACTAGAGGACTCTAATCATGTTCAATATGTTTTCCACTAAGATCGCAGCCCCATTTTCAAATCATGGTGATCCCAATTCTACAATATCATACTATTCAATCGTGTAACCAGTGCACAATGATTGATTCCTTGATTGATTTTAAACCATAGTCTAATGAATAATTCTTGAAAATGAACAAGGATACATGGGGATAAAATTACAAGGACCAATCATGCGGAATGAATCATGATCACAGTTACTGTTGACTTAAATTTTTTTATGTTAGAATGATGAAAAAATAGATAAAAATAACATAAAATAAATATTGACAATAAAATCCTATCATAATACCATCCCAAAAAATGACCAATCCACAAATAATTTTTTTGGATGATTCATTCATATTAATCATAAAATACAATAATGAAGAAATAATCCAAAGAAAACAAAAATCCTACCTTGAGATAGATGAATTTCTGATGAATAATGATCTAACATCATTATTGTTGGAGAGATCTATGAAACATGTT
The DNA here is from genome assembly GCA_963277665.1 of Viscum album. Classification (NCBI taxonomy): domain Eukaryota; kingdom Viridiplantae; phylum Streptophyta; class Magnoliopsida; order Santalales; family Viscaceae; genus Viscum; species Viscum album. Next base: position 1,394,932,517 of record OY728121.1, on the reverse strand, counting down.
TTACACAGATCACAGATCATTGATTCTGTTTATGTCCTCTTATGATAGATGCTCTAAAAATCTTTCTAAAGGTTTTCCAATGACTCCCTGGTTATGAATATGTCCCTATAATTTCTTCATAATTGTCTAAATAATAACATATTTGATGATGCATGATAAAAATAAGTATAAAATAATTTCTATAATTCTTTAATTCATTTAACGTCCATGAAGACATTGAAAAAAACTCCATGGGACAAGGAATTTAATTTTATGACTTGGATAAACCAATCCTACGGATTAAATAGTTCCAAAATATATTAGATCCCAGCCTCTATTTAAGAATTATACAAATTTTTCTTGAAAATGATGTCTGGTATTAAAATATTTAATAACTTTAAAATATTTATTTTTTGAACACCAAGCCACAAAATCACACACCATCATTGTGACTGGTCTTGATAATATTCAGTCAAATATCCAAAAATATTAAATTGAAAATATATGTTACTAAATTCTTCCCATATTGAGGATTTGGTTCCGAATGTTCCAAAAATAGGGCTTCATAATGAGATATGGGTATTGAGCATGATACTGAACCCCTAGGTACAAAGTACTGTCATGAAGATTATCATGATGCCACCAGACATGCACTAAATTAATCACATTCCCATGAAGGATCCCCTCATACCAATTCTCTAATAACAGCCTATAATGACCTATCCTAAATGGGATTATTCCATAAATCCCTGATCCCACCCCAAATAGCCAGGGACTGGAGACTTACACCATGTATACGTATAACTTACATGGATGGCCTTAGCCTAAGTACCCCCACACACACACACATCTACTAGAATATATAATGACGAAAAGTAAGAAATCTAAATAACCACGCATGCATACATCTAATTTCCAAAATAAGAGTATAATAGAAAGAAAACTAAATATAAATAGAGAAAAATGATTGAACACCAAAAAGAGTCTAAAAATAGGTCCAACCTGAAAGAGAAATGGGGAAAACTATAAATTCACTGAAAGAAAACACATCAGTTTTTCTAGTCTCACTATGCATCGTATGGTCCTAGTCCATTTGGGACACAATCAAAAGAGTGATAATCGGTATAATACATCACATGGGCGGGAAAATCTTATGCATAGATGAGTATAAAAATATCCAATAACACACCCTGAAACCCCAAATCATAAAATAATTGAATAACGGTTTGCTATCACTACTGGAATTTGTGTTTTTTTCAATGGGCTATTTTCGACGAGATCCCATCGCAAATAAGCTTTAGCGACAGGTTCCCTTCGAAAATAGCATGTTACAGAAAAGCGCGTCGTGAAATTTTTTTTTGCAATGGGGAAGTTTCATGTCACAAATAACTCTCCGATTATATAAATTATATATAAATAAACTTATTACGACGAGATCGTCGCAAATAGTATTTGTGACGGAACCAAGGGCCCGTCACAAATACTTTTTTAAAATATATTTTTAATCTATTTGCAACGAGATCCCATCACAAAAATCCCGTCACAAATAATAACCAATATAATTTTTTTTTGAAAATATAATTAATGATAAAATAATATTAATATTATTAATAAAATTAAAAAATTTAAAAAATTAAAATTCTCAATATTCTCGAAAAAATATAAAAAATTCATCAAATATTATTATTTTTATTATTTGTAAAATAATAGAAATTGGAAAAATATATTACTAAAAAATATATTTAATAAATTTATGATTAATGAAAAAATAATATTAATATTATTAAAATGATAAAAAATATTAAAATTATCAATGTTCACAAAAAATATATAAAAAACTCATAAATTATTATTATTATTATTAGTAAAATAAACAGAAATTAAAAAATATAAAATTCATAATAAATAATAAAATATTCAAAATATAAAGAATGAAAATATGCAATATTCAAACCAATATAAAATTCCGAAAATAAAAATATTTCACATTACAACAACTCTTGAATTCAAAGTTTTTTTACATAAAAAATCACTAAGGGGGGTCATCTTCTAGAGGAGGTGGAGGAGATGTAGGAGATGGTGGAGAAAACTACATCCCTAAACTACGAGTCTAACAACCCATGTACTACGTCTTCTCATGATCCTGCTGCCATCAACACATCTCCTCCTTCTGCTACTACTACGGTCGATGCATCTCTTCATGCTAATTCTGAAAACTCTATATGAGCTCTTGCTGAGTTCGCAACTACTCCTGATACTGTGAGACAGAATATGATGCCTCTCCACAAACTCCTCTCGATCCAGATGCTGACATCGCAGTAGTACCATAATAAGTACTATCAGTCACATAAGAGCTGATACCAACTACTTGGCCCTTCTCAAAGCCATACTGAGTAGCCAGCGTCCGTGTCGCTTCATCAAAATAGTGGTCACTAGTCTGATCAGTCACCTCATCCGGACTCCCAGCCTGTGTTAGAGAGGTCGCATCCTCATATGACTCCTTCAATTCCAATTTAAAATTAAAATTGTGAAAATATTATATACAATTAATTTTCGAACAGAAAAAAATAATTCTAACCACAATCTGACCTTGGATATAACCTCTAATCTCTCCAGCGGATGGATAACTACACATCCTCTGATAAATGTCGTACTCCATAATATCGGGATACTCAAATAACTATAAAAATATAAAATAAACTATTTATATTTAAATTTATATGAAATATTTAAAAAAGATACTAACCAGATGCTCTCTATGCGTACTAAATGTACGACTACCAGCACGATACGACACCACCTATCTCCCCCAGTTCTGCCGACCCATCAAATACCACCTTTTAAATCCTCCACTCATCCAGTGTAAACATAATTCATCCCAAATGTGTGATGAAATGTACTTCGGTTGGTGGGCTCTACATGACTCATCAAAATCTGTCACTCCTTCTTTCTTAATGGTCTTATTTCTCAAATTATGCAAAACAAAAATGATGCAAACAGTCACGCATAGACGCCTCTCATACTGTGTGGATAATGTCACACATGCTACCATCGATAAGATACCATAATCCCACTAAAAAATTTATAATATCATGTTATTAATAAAATAAATTTGAAAATAATTATTATTTATTTACGTACCAGTCAATGATTGAACATGCCAAGATGCACAATAACAGGAACCTATTCCTATGAGATCCATGGATGAGAATAATAATTGTTCAAGATAGTCCTCCCCTGTCCAATAGCTACATGTGCAAAATTTTGAAAAAAGAATAAATAATCAAACATTTAGTATATATATATAAATTAATGAATGATAACTAAAATATACAGGTTACCATACGTTCGTGTGCGTGGATTGAAGCTAGGACATAGACGTCACTCGAGGATAGAGGTAGGAATCATCAGTCTTGCAAGAACGCACACCCTCCGCATACCCCCAAACCGTTAGTAGGCTGAGAGTGAGATGATCCCAAATCCCCCTCATTCAATGGTAGCACAGCCTCCTAAAACTCACAAAATAGATCAGGGTCCATCTAAAACACAAAATGATTGTTGTTAGCAGCTAGTTGAAAATAACTATTATATATAGATATATATTAGTTATGATTATAACCATCATTTAATTGTTTCAATGTTCACCTTCATCATCATCTTAATATCTGACGATCTCAATATTTTTATATTCCTCCTCAGCATCATCAATACACATATGAGTTTCAATTTCATCATCCCTCGTCATTTCAAATTCATTTGTAACATCATTAACATCATTTTCATCATCGTCCCTTAATTGTAGGCCTTCATCATTGATATTCACATATCATTGTGAAAAAGATAGATTTTTAGAAGTCTCTTGAAAAAATTCAATTCCTTCCACTTCAGCTGAACCACATTCAGTTTGAGTAAAATTATTTTTCCCATATTTTGTTTTTATTATGCTCCACCCATCACTCAGGTCTCTTTAAGTACCATAGTACATAGCGTAATAAATTTGATGTTCCAGTTGAGCCAGTAAAAATGGTTCATTTATAACTAGAAGACTTTTATATTTAATTTTTCCAATTCCATGAGTTGGATGAACACACTAGCCTCTCTCACTATCCAACCACTAACATTTAAAAATTGTTATGTAATTCTGTCCTAGATAACACAACTCAATAATTTTATCCAGAATTCCATAAAAGTCAACATCAGTTTATCTATGATGTGATGCTCTCAAACAAACTCCACATTTAATTGTTTTCTTTTTTATTCCCCATATGCACATGTATGAAATCAAAAACCATTCACAACATATGCATTATAATATTTAACCACTTTGGATGGTGGGTTACTCAATATACACAGTCACTTATCAATTTTTCCCGCATGTTTAGACACCTGAAATTTTTTAAAACAATTATCAATATAATAAACAGTAAACTGAATTGATATTAAACCATCAAAAATTTATGTTACCAGTTTTTAAAACTGTTGAATTTTTTTTCTACGTTCTTCAAGAGAAGCTGCTGTAAATTGTGGATGTTGTTTAATGATATGATTATCATATACCCTAAAAATAAAATAAGTTTATATACTGTAACATAAATTATAGAATAAGTGATAGAAACACTCACAATAAAAATGATGTCATTTCTACATAGTTTAAGAGAACATATGTAAGAGCTCTGTGATGTTCATCATCTGAAATCCATCATTCTTGAACTCCACTGAAACCATCATTTGGCTGATTAAAAACTGATAATTGATTGTCCACTTCATTATTAACATTTCCCATGTTCCATCCCATGCGGTTGGGTTTTAAGGGATATTCATATTCAAAATAGTGAGATAAAAAAAGTAATTTCCTCTTGCAAATAAGATTCGGAAATTGAGCCTTCAACTGATGCTTACTTGCTTAATTTTTTCTTCAATTTCTACATGCATCTCTCAAATGGATACATCCATTGAAACTGTATTGGACCTCCACATTTAGGTACATGTGAAAAATGTAATATTAGATGTTCCATTGATTCATAGAAAGCTGGGGGGAATTATATTTTATAGTATACACATAGTTACAGAAACATCTTCAAATAATTTTCTTAGCATATCATAGCCTTTTCTCACTGCACAAATGTCTTGAAAAAAATATGATATTTCTGTTACCGAATCCCAAGTCATAGAATTCAACAAACCTCTAAATCCAATCAGCAGAAGTCTTTCCATTATAACATGAAAATCATGTGTTTTTAATTCGGTAATATGACCATTCTTAACACATCTACCCAAATTGGAAGCATAACCATCAGGATTTCTAAAGTATGAAATCGACTAACAAAACAACAATCGACCCTCTTGGGATAGTTTATGAGATACTTTTGGATTCATTATCCTCTTTGATCTGACATTTTCAAACAGTTCAAGTTTTGGTCGCCTGTAAAATTTGGGCAAGAACTAATCATGATTTTACAGTATCTATGGTCTTACTTGGTGTATCCAAAATTGTATTAAATAAATTATCAAAACAGTTCTTCTCAATATGCATGACATCCAACAAGTGGCAGACGAGCAAATTAGACCAATATGGATAATCCCAAAAACTACTCTGTTTTATACAATTATTTTCTTTTCCAAAGCCATGAATTTTCTGTTGGTTTACTGTTAGCCCAAATGTGATAGGAGGAAATAAAAAAACAAATTATTTTATCCCTATACATGAGATCATTTTTGGAGGTTCATCAATTTCAATTGTACCTTTTTTGAAATGAGATTTTTTCCTTATAAAAGTATGATTGGATGGAAGAAATATGCGATAACAGTCAAAATAGAAAGGTTTTTTCCATTGGAAAACAAAAAGGCTTTGCTGTCATTTATATAGTTAGGACCTTATTTCATACCATGTGTACTCCAGCTAGATAAAATTCTATATTCCAGAAATTCATTAATTGTCCATATTAATGTAGCTTTTAATTTGAAATTCTGTTTCGTAGCTACACCATATGTACTAACACCATCACTTCACAATGCATTTAACTAATCAATCAATGGTTTCAAATAAACATCAATATTCTTTTTTGGATGTCCTATGATTAATAAGGTAAAAAAATATAGGTCTCCTTCATCACCATCCATGGAGGTAAATTGTACAAAGTTATAAAGACATGCCAACATGAATACCGACTATCATAAGAACCAAACGGATAGAAACCATCAATATAGAGAATCAATCGCACGTTTCAGGCATCTAAAGAAAAAGATGGATGCAGACAGTCAAAATGTTTCCATGAATCACCATCATATTGATTATTCAATATTTTATCAGTTGAAATATTGGTTTTGTGCCACGACATCATTGACGTTGTGTTCTGATACATAAATAAATGTTTCATTGTAGGTGTAATCAGAAAATATCCCAATTGTTTTACAGGAATCTATCCAGACTTCCATGGTTGAGCTTCTTTAGACATACATTTTCCACATTTGGGAAAACTATCCAATGACTCATTTTCTTCAAAATATAAGATGAAGTAATTTGAACTATCATGAATCTTCCAATAACTAAGGCCCATATTAGAAACCTACCTCTTTCTCTTGTTTTAATTTTCACGCAAAAAATTTCATTCAGGTAACAGTGTTTAAAAAAATAAAATATCTAATCAAAATTGTTGTTTGACAATGCATTATCAGATTTAATAGCCATATATTTTGCAACCACTTCTAATTTTCTTATCTTGCAACCAAGATATAATGCATCCTCATCAGGACTTAACAACTCATAAAATTCATATGGTTCCAACTCAAGAGTCAAATCGATATCATCTTGAGTTTTAGTTTGTTGAACAAATGGACCTGGAACATCATGAACTAAATTTTGAAATCGTGATGGATCTGGAATCATGTTATAAGTATCTTATCAGAAACTGTGTTCACCATGATTATAACAAAAAACATAATATGGTTGAAAACCAAACAACAAGAGATTTCCCCCAACCTTGTGAAATGTGTTAAATGTTCTCAAAGAACATTTTTTACAAGGTAACTAAATTGTGCCTTTTGAAACATATTCTAGTTTTAATGATTCCAATGATATGAAATACTCAACACCCTAAATACATACAAGATTTAAACTAGAATCATTTGGATTTCTATGCTGGTTTATCCAAGCACGATCATCTAACAATGATTGATGTTGGTTTCCTTATTCCATATTTTTCTAGAAAATATAAAATTCACCCTATTTTTGAAAAATTCGAAATTATAAAAACACTATATGAAAAAAGAATATAAATAATTATAACTCCATATTAATAATTACCAATAATTTTTGGTGACACAATTTCCAGTGGATTGGGGGCTCTTATTTTGTCCGACAGCTCATTTATTTGCAAATTTCTCTCACTAAAATCACAATGAAAAATCTGCTCAGAGGTACACATATTCATTATCGTGCATAAGAGAATGTATAAGTGTACCTCAGATCATATTCTTCATTGTGATTTGAGTATGATAAATATGAATGTAAATGAGCTGTCAGACAAAAGAGCCCCCTTTTGGTTGATAAACCATATTCTTGCAACTATCACCACCTGATAACATTATGAAAAATTTGGTACTATGAATGCATATTCAAACTTGTGCATACAAGATTGGATATGCATACGTAGAAGCATACTTTTCATAATGTTTTGAGTCTGTGAAATTTGAAAGAAGAAGAGTCATCGAGAAAAAGGAGTGTCGTAAATCCACTGGAAATTGTTCCAAGTTATTACAAGTTATTACAATTTATTACAATTGATATTATTCCTAATTATTCCTAATTATTACGAATTATTACTAATTATTACTAATTATTCTTAATTATTACTAATTGTTACTAATTCTTCGTATTTATTACAAATTACTCTTATTTATTCTTAGTTATTCCTATTTATTTCTATTTATTCTAATTTATTCCTATTTATTGTTATTTATTTATATTTATTCCTATTTATACCCGACAATTGTTATTTATTCTTATTTATTACTATTTATAATTATTAATTGCTAATTATTCCAAATTATTCCTAATTATAGCTAATTATTGCTAATTATTACTAATTATTTGTATGTATTCCTATTTATTCCTATATATTCTTATTTATTCCTATTTATTCGTATTTTTTTCAAATTATAAATAATTATTGCTAATTATTACTAATCATTGCTATTTATTACTAATTACTGCAATTTATTACAATTTATTATCAACTATTTCTATTTATTCCTAATTATTTCAATTTATTACTAATTATTCCTAATTATACCAAATTATTTCTATTTATTACAAATTATTACAAATTATTCCTATTTATTGCTAATTATTACTATTTATTATTAATTAATACTATTTATTGCTAATTATTACTATTTATTGCTAATTATTAATATTTATTGATAATTATTACTATTTATTGTTTATTAGTACTATTTATTGCTAATTATTAATATTTATTACTATTTATTGCTATTTACTACAATTTATTTCTATTTATTCCTATTTATTAATAATTATACCTATTTATTACTATTTATTCCTAATTATACCTAATTATTTATAATAATTCCTATTTATTTCTAATTATTACTATTTATTTCTAACTATTCCTATTTATTTCTAATTATTGCTATTTATTTCTAATTATTGCAATTAATTTCTAATTTTTTCTATTTATTCCTAATTATTGCTAATTATTTTTATTTATTTCTAATTATTTCTAATTATTGGTAATTATTTCTAATTATTCCGATTTATATTAATTATTAAAATTTATTGCTAATTACTGCTAATTATTCCAATTTATTGGGAATTATTCCTATTTATTGCGAATTATTCCTATTTATTGAGAATTTTTCCAATTTATTGTGAAATATTCCTATTTATTGCAAATTATTACTATTAATTCCCATTTATTACAATTTATTCACATTTATTAGGAATTATTCCTATTTATTACTAATTATTTCTAATTATTAGGAATTATTCCTCTTTATTACTAATTATTAAAATTTATTACTAATTATTACTAACTATTACTAATTATTTCTATTTATTACTAATTATTCCTAATTACTCCAAATTATTTCTATATTTAACAAATTATTGCTATTTAGTCCTATATATTACTAATTATTCCTATTTATTTGTAATTATTCCTATTTATTACTATATATTACTATTTATTACTATTTACTCCTATTTATTACTATTTATTCTTATATATTACTATTTATTCCTATTTATTACTATTGATTACTATTTATTAATAATTATTCCTATTTATTACTATTTATTCTATTTATTGCAATTTATTACTAATTATTCATATCTATTGCTAATTATTTCTATTTGTTACTAATTATTGCTGTTTATTACTAATTATTTCTATTTATTACTAATTATTCATAATTATTAATAATTATTGCTGATTCTTACTATTTATTTCTATTTATTAGAAATTATTGCTATTTATTACTAATTATTGCTAATTATTGCGAATTATTGCTCATTATTGCTCATTATTGCTAATTATAGCTAATTATTGCTAATTATTGCTAATTATTACTATTTATTGCTATTTATTGCTATTTATTGCTAATTGTTGCTAATTATTTCTATTTATTCCTAATTATTCCTAATTATTCCTAATTATTCCTAATTATTCCTATTTATTACTAATTATTCCTAATTAATACTAATTATTCATATTTATTACTAATTATTCCTATTTTTTACGAATTATTCTTATTTATTACTATTTATTCATCTTTATTTCTATTTATTACTATTTATTACTATTTATTCCTACTTATTACTATTAATTCCTAATTATTGCTATTTATTCATAATTATTGCTATTTATTCCTATTTATTTCTATTTAATCACAATTATTCATATTTATTACTAATTTTTACTAATTTTTACTAATTATTCTTATTTATTACTAATTATACCGGTTTATTACTAATTATTCTTATTTTTTGCTAATTATTCCAACTTATTGCTAATTATTCATATTAATTGCTAATTATTTCTATTTATTGCTAATTATTCCTTTTTTTACTAATTATTCTTGTTTATCTAATTATTCTTATTTATCTAATCATTCCTATTTATTAATAATTATTTTTATTTATTAATTGTTAATTCTAGTTATTATTAATTAATACTATTTATTACTAATTATTATTATTTATTACTAATTATAAATATTAATTCTAATAATTTCAATTTATTATTACAAATATATACTGATTACAGAATAATTTAAACCCGATTTTATTACAACTAATCAAAAATAATTTAAATTAACATCAAAAAATGAAATAAATACTAAACTAATGAAAATATAAATACCTTAAACTTAATCTCATATTGATAAAGATGGCCTCAAAACTTTTTGTGAAAAAAAACTAACTCAACCAAATTTTCTCTCTCAAAATTGAGTTTAGAGAGAGGGAGTAATAAATGAGAGGTGGATTTAAAAAAACGGTTGGGGGGTATATATAGGTTAGATTAGTTGTGACGGGCTGCCCGTCGTAAATGGAATTTTTCGCTATGGGACCCGTCACAAAAACATTCACCCACATTAATTACGGTCGACGGTTGAAAGAGAATTTGTGACGGGACCCGTCGCAAAATGTACCTGCCAACACACTACTTGAGATGGGAGAACATCCCGTTGCAAAAACGTATTTACCGCCGCCGGGTACTTGCGATGGGTCCCGTCGCAAATAACATTCCCAATGTTTGCAGCGCAAACCACGCCAAACCTTTTGCGATGGGACCCCAAATCCCGTCGTAAATAACCATGTTTTTGCGATGGGTTGAATCCCCCATTGCAAATAACCTCTAGGCCAAACTACTTGCGGCGAGATTAATTCTTGTCGCAAATAGCTATTTTTTCCGTAGTGTCTACACATGTATATCTCTACAATGAAAATAACTATAAATTCTAGATATAATCAACAAATACACATTGTCTCATGATAAAGACAAACCTATAATTCTATCCTAAGATTCCATGTCAAAGGTTCCATGAATCATTCATCTTGGAGAACAAATTCCATGAGTCTTATAGAACTTATAACGTCCTTATGAGATGCAGTACTTGTTTAGTCTCATCAATGAAGTATATTATAATGAATGATGAGATATGATACACATAAGAGGATCACGACCAAGGACATGGGGTTTGCAAAAAACTAAATCTATAATAACCTACTATGTATATGATCAACAACCATGTAGTGTTGGTCACACTGATACCAAGAACACCACCTGGTAAAATTGGGTGATAGAGGATATCATTCTTGGCCTCATGAGAGGTTTCCAATAACTCCATTCCATATTTCCTACTGAAGGAAACATTGTCCTATGTGTTGGAGGTGATTCCAATATAACCTTTAGGGAAAGGTTATAAGGAAACTACCATAAAAATAAATTTCTAATATATAGAGGAATAGACCTCTAATTCAACATCAAGTGAGTACATGACATGTAATATGGGAACATGTTGCGTCCCTGGGAACCCATGAACATCTAGTATAAACAAACTATTTTTGTATCTGTGTAATAGTACATGGTGTACTGTTCCTAGTACACATCAATCAATGTGCTTGGAGATGGCTGAGCCCATGTATACCAAACCATTTAATTTTCATGTATAAGTATATAGCATGCCCATGTACTCTATCTCTTGCTTGTATACCTCTATGGTATATGAAAATATATCCGCTATGGGTCACACTCTGTGTGATACGGTAACACACTAAGGGAACCTCAACATCCTCTCACACTGTATCCACCATTGCAAGGGCCACACATAACATGTTGTTGTGATGTACATGTAATGTTGATTGAGTTTCTATATAAACCCATTTTCATCCTCTGAATGGGATTATGTTTCTGTCACATCGATTGATGGCCTCTAGGCCACTAGAAATAGAAGATACATTCTGATTGAGCCTTATTTTGACCATTCCCCCGAATTCGGTAGTCGAATTTGTTCGGAAAATGATTTCCATTCATCTCATTTCCATCTCACATGCCACCGAAAAAGGGAGGTCTCCAATCTGGTTCGAGCCATTAAATCTTCCATCTCTTCACCCTCACTATATTGTAATGAGACTAGATCTAAAATATTTGATTTTTTCTCCAAGAAAAGTGAGTACAATTATCGAATCCTCAGAAGATATCAAACAACCGGCCAATGATGAACACCATCGATGAATGACAAAAATCTTGAGAGGAAAGCACCAGTAATAATATTGTGGAATGGACTCATCTGATGTTTTTTAGACATCAATTCATTTATATTAGAACAATTATTTAAGGGAAAAAAATTATTGCAAATAATTTATCCCAATGAAACCCTAAAATAATCCCATCTCATTAAACAACTGATCCATGAATCAATCCTTGCTTGATTGACTCACGATCACTATAGAAATCAAAAATGGGGAATGATTCCAAACACACAAAAAAACCCTACCATAATATGGATTGGTGGTTGATGAAAAATGATATGTAATCATTATTTTTGGTGAGCTCTCTGTATCCATTTTCACACTGATCACTGATCAATGATTTCTTTGATGTTCACATAAGAGAGTTCATCAAATTCGCTCTCTAAGAGTTCTCTAATGTCTCTATGGTTATTCTAGCTACCCTAGAATATCTTCATAATAGTATAATTTTATACATTTTAGTTGTTTCATTAATGAAATAAAATAATAATAATTTATATAATTATTTTATTCATTTTACCGCTACAATGTTTTTCCAAAAATCACATTGTACTTTCAAATTTTAAATCATTCTTAGGGTAAAATTGACTATCTGAACTCAATGGTTCACTTTGATTTGTATTCTTAGAAAAAAAAAATTGGTGTTATTCAGAATTTTATAGAAAAATACTCATTTATTATAAAAATACTTAATATGTTTCAAATATTTATTCTTGGAACTCCAAAACATGAAATAACATGTCCTCCCAGTATGTGTTACTGAATAAATACAAATAATATAAAAAAACCATAAATGTTTAATATAATTCAGTGTATTTTAGGTGTCAGACATCAAATTTTTGTTAGTGAATTATATTTTTTGCTGCTGTGATAAATATGGATATGCCTTATTTTTGGTCTTCAAGGATTTGGATCAGATTTGGAAGGGAAATATTGAAATTGAATAAATTTTTTTGAGTATGTATTACGGTGTAATTTGGGTTCTCAATCTACAATTAGTGTTATATAATAAAGTGATGCTATTATGTTTGATGGTTGGAATATTTAATTAAGGTCTAGTGAGTTTTTTCTTCATTTTTTGCTCATGAATAATTCTATTGATGGTCAATACATTATAATTGAAATTTACTTATGAAATCAAGTGGATATTTTAATTTTTCGATTTAAAGATATAATTAAATAATGTTTTATACGTTATGCATTGAATTTTATTACTTTTGATAATTTAATACGTTTTTTAGAGAAGGTTTTCATGATTGGGATAAGGTATATGGATGTGGGTGCCCTAGAGTTATAACCACATTCATTTCTAAGACTGCATGTATTAATGCATACCTAGTGGAGATGGGTATTAAGGGGTTGGATTGGTATATCACCCTGAATTTAGTGATCTCATTGATGGTTCTTGGTAGCTCTAGTATTTTTTTATTTTAGAAAAAATAGTAATTTTTATATTTCAACCCCATTGTTTTCTCTAATATTGTTCATTATATGAGTTATTCTCCCATATTCCATCCAGTATCTTCTCAATATCTTTTCATGGTCATTAATTTTACCCTCCACATATTTCAGGATCCAATGAGTTTTCCAGATTTTTCCTCATGGGAAATCCAAGTTAATTAATCCATTAAAACAATATTGTATTCTTCATTTATTATAATCCACTTTCATTATTGTAGAAGGGTCTATTACCTTAGAATTTCACTAAATTAGTTGTGCGGGACTCTTTAATTTTGTTCTTTATTTTTCATTGGGTTAATAGTGGACTAGGTTGGTGGTTTTGATAAGATTTATCACTATTTTTTTATTTATTTAATGACTAATATTAGGGTGTTGTTATTTATGACCTTGGTTAAGGGTTTCTAATGCTCTTTCCTCTCGTGGATTCTTGTTCAGTATTGTTTATCATATTTTTCATTTTATTCTATATAGTCTTTATAAGGATTTTGTTGTGTTTCCTTTATTTTTATTTTCTATCCTAAGAGATTCTTATTTGGTGATCATAAAATAACATTTTATTTATTTTTAGGGTCTTATAAGAGGTATGTTTTTATAATTATTTGTCACTTTAAAACCTCTTTCAAAGTTGGTGGTTCTGAACCACATAAAATCCATTAGGGATTGTATATAATCATTAGGAACCATTCCACTATTGTAAAAAATGTATATTTTTGTTATTTTTTCATAACTCATAAACATATAGATTTTAATGAATCACATATTTAACATTTTGAATTATTTTTTATACATTTATATACTTGATTTTTGTAATGAAATTGAAATTTATATATTTATTTTAAAATTATAGTTTAATAGTCTATTGAAAAAGTCAATTATTTTATATTGAGAATTCATAATTATTTTCAACTTGTTAATATTTATAACATTCCAAATATTCATTTCCAATAATATATATTGTTGATGTTGTAACACCCCAATATTTTATGAAAAATATTCTTTTAATTTTATTAATGTCTTCTGCTATACCAAGATTACCTTGCGCTATACGCAACTCCGTATTAGCTTGCAGTATACGCAACACTATTCTTGGATCGTGTTACACACAATTTTGATTATAGTTATTCTACGCAACATTGAGTATATATATATATATATTAAATGTATAAATAAAATATGGTTGGATTCTGTTATACGAAACAACGAAGGATTCTTGCGCAACACGAACCCTGACTTGGCTTGCATTACACGCAATCGCGACCTTCCTCGATAGTGTGTGTTGTATGCAATACTGGGTTTTACTAAACAACGATATATTATTATAATATTGTTATGAACTAGACGTTATGAAAAGTTTTAACTAAATTTTAAATTTTATAACATTATTATTCATTTTACACATTTCTAGAACATGGTATAAGAACAAAATAAATTTTTCGGGTAAAATAAGTATTTTTCAAAAAAATGCAGTTTTACCGCCTTTTGATGGCGCACCAACATTAAATTTAGTTTTTGACATATTTATAAGTTCAATTTGACAAAATAAAATTCTTATTTTGAATCAGGAAATAAAAATTTACATTAGATAACGTTTTGATATTTTTCCGATAACTTTCAAATTTTAATGAATAGTAAAAACACGCTATATTTTAATTAAAAACAACTTTTTTCATCGTAATATATTATGTGGTTAAATTATAATATTTAATGGTTTTAAAGTATAAATAGAATATATTTTTACCATTTAATATAATTTATGTCATTAGCATTGATTTTACCTTGAATTCGTAGGTTAAATCAATTCAATCTTTTGCAATGTTTTATAGAAAAACCCGTTTTCTTTCGACAATGGGATTAATTTTAATTTAATTTCTGCAACTTTTGTGTATTGAATTTGTAAAAATGGATTCCATATTTGGAATCAGTGGGTCAAAATTATTTTAATAAGCTACTTTTTATTTTTGGGCATTGTGAATAGTAACTACGGTAAATTTTATTTACTATAGTTAAAGGTAAATCGGGTAATTAAGGTTAAATATAAGATTATAAAATTATCCTAAAACATTCCAAAATTCTATTTAATGGCTAAAAGTAAACCCATATCAACTGATTGTCGTATTAGATTCATTTTTTGGACTTTTAACCATGAAAATAATTTAATTATTATTAAAACCAAAGAAAGTGACAACATGTCACTCTCTTAAATCTTATAAGTATAATAATTTTAATTTAGTGATAATCTTTATGAAACTTATAACATTAATAGTCTACAGAAATCTAACAAAATTATCTACATCATGAGAATTTATTTAGAATTTTTTGGGATTAAATAATTATCATTAATTGTGACACAATAGTGATGCAGAAATTATTTATCTGGTGAAAAATCAAGAATATAGTTTTTATTAAACTAATAGTGACCATAAAAGGCACAAAACCCTGACCAAAACTTATTTTTCATGTAAATTTAAACTATAATCATCCAATTGTCTAATAGTTTACCATTTGGAGTCTTATACAAGCAATTATGACACATATATTATTTTATTTTAAATGATGCCAAAGTTGTCACTTTCATAATTTAATACATATAACAATTTAAATATTGTGATTTTAAGATGATAAATTAGAGTAAAAGTATTATTGTGAAATTTAATAGATTTATCTTCAACATAGTATTTTATTTTAAATTTTTATGCAACATATCAGTATATTAAATAATTATACAAACATGTTGTAGTAATTATTTTATTAAGAGATAAATCAAATAAATGGTTTTAAAAATAATAAAATAAATATTATATGAACTATTTAATGTTATCCACTAATTTTATAGATACTTATGACCTTTTATTAATCTATTAAAGCTTTTAGTTCGAACATATCTTCTATATATATTTTATTTAAATTCAAATAAATGAATAGTGTCAAAATTGACACTATTGTTATTTTATAAAAATAACATATAATAAAATTGTTTAAAAATCACAAAAATATTTAAAAATTAAAAATTTAAATTTATATGGTCTATAATGTTATAAAGTAAAATATTATGGAAAATTCACAACTAATAAGTAATTATTTGTTATAATTTAAAATTTAGAATTTTATTACCACAAATAAACTTAAATAGATTAAATAAGGATAAATCAAAATGATAAGGTTTAAAATAAAATCAAAACCTGTCTAAATTTGATTGGTTGATGAGATTACAACCCTATCTCATCTAATCTTCGAATATGAGTCATTTTTTGAGGTTTTTAAGTGGGTTTAGATTTATTATAAATTAATATTTTTGAGAATTCCAAAGGTGCCCCTCTCCTCCCTTATAAAAGGGCACCTCCTAACTCTCCTACTCACAACAATTTGAGCCTTCAAGATCGGCCAAACCCTGAAAAATTCTCTTCTCCACTTCCCTAGAAACATCTTAGAGGTTATGGTCTTCCTCAAAGACCAATTTTAGTGCCCTAAAAGGAGATTTCAAAGAGGCGCTTCAAAGAAGAGGTAATTTCCGTTACCGATTCTTTCAACTTTATTTCTTCTTCCACTTCTTCTTCTTAGGTTGTTTCATTATGAAGTAATAACATCAGTATCACTCATATACTTATATGTTATTATAAGTATGAAACAACCCTATTTCACCATCTATCCATCCTATGGAAAACAAAATCACCACGCGTGCGTATGTACAGAATACCGTCTCCACGCCGTGGTGTAATCTATTTTTCCACCAACACCTTACATGGATGGGTATTATGGTGTAAAGAATAACTATAAATAGTTATAATAACATCATAATGATTCTGATATATTGTATAATCCACTCCAATTCAATTCAATAATCATGGAAATGATATCATCACTCGTGCGTACGTACGGACTACCGTCTCCATGACGCGGTGTGATTCATCCTCCATGTTAAACATTTAAGAATGATTATAAAGTATATATAAGAAATAAGAAATAATAATGAAATATATGACATTATAAAGCAACTGGATTAATGTTTATATATATGTATGTCATCTACTTAATTCCACTCAATTCAATAAGGAAACGAAAACAGCGTTCATACGTACGTACGGCCTACCATCTCCATGAACGGTGTATTTCTTTCCATTTATCGATCCACTATATATATGTATATTCTGAATATATATTATATATAAATAATGTTTTATATTCTAGAATTAAGTAATAATGATCTATGTAATCATATGAATAATAACAAGCTAAAACACGAACGACAAATGAGACGATTTTACCCAAAACGCTACTTTAACATGAATTTACATAAGAATGGGTAATATAAAGTCATAAGTGAACCATATATGATATAATAACAATTAATATGATTCTATAATAAGTAAATGACATTATTTAAATCATTATATAGGAGGTTCGGACACTTACGAAACAAATCGGACCTAAGGTAAGGGAAATATCACAATCACGTTTTTATCAGAGATTGTTTATACTTTAGTATTTACTGGGGTGTATTTTATCATCCAAATCCATTTTTCCTGAATATTTAATATTATTTCCATCCACATACAATTGTTTAAATCCATTTTTACCCTTTGGTGAGTTTATAGTAAAAGATATGAAAGGAATCTTTTGTCGTTTTTCGTACGAGGTACTTTTTGACTTTTCTGACAAAAGTACGAGAAGAATATTTTTTTTAACTTATACGGCATGAATGGATTTTTAAAACATTATTTCCCAGAAGCTTCCTTTACAAGTTTTCAAGTTTATTTTTAATAAACTTTGTTCAGTTTAAAATTGTAAGACTTGTTAAGAAATGAAAATGTTTTTGAAGTAGAAAGGATATTTTCCTCAAGAATGGAGTTCAAGTGTTTTATCAAAATTATTTTCCATATATGATAATAAAGGGGTTTTTTTATATCCCTATTATTACATGTATTTGATTATGTTGTGATGGAAATATTTTTATTAATTCCTTTATCTTATATGAATTGTTTTATGATGTCATGTTGTTTAAGAATCCCATTTTTATTACATGGGTTATGCTATGATGTATGGTTTATGATTTTGTGGCACACATAAGAATGATATCATTATGAGATGGGTGGGACCTATATCTCCCTACAATGAATTGGGTAAAGATTTTATATCTCATGAGATAGACATGGCTGGAATGGTAGGTTATACCGGTTCAGTGAAACCGGACTCAAATGAGGGTGACTCGGTTCAGAAATGGACTTTGTCCACTAAGATAGTCTTGGAAATGAGTCTTGACTAATAAGAAATGATTATCTATGATTATGTGTGTATGACACAAAGTTTCATGTTTTAAGTTATGATTATTGGGATTTCATTTCACTACTATGATTTATCCCATGTTATGAAATTATGATCTCTTTTGCAGGTTAAGATTTCCAAAATGTTATGTTCTTATGAATATGATGTGATTGATATTTCTTTTGTTTACCCTTACTGAGCATTTGAGCTCACCCTTTTATGTTTTCTTTTCCCCAGGATATAAAGAAAGGTTTTAGGTAAAAAAAGGGAAGATCTTTATGGGAGATGTTGAAGATCTTTCACCACGATTAGAAGATCTTATTTCTAGTTTCCAAAGATACTAAACTATTATGATCCTTGTGTGTGTGTTTTTGTTATGTACTAAGTATTCCGCAAAATTAATGTAATGTCCATGTACGTCAAGCTTCGGGTCTCTACAGTTGGTATCAAAGGAAAGGTTTAGTCAACCTTTGGAAACTAGGATGTGAGAATGTTAGTGAGATCCCTAGAGATATTTCTAAGGTATGTCTAGGGATGTCCCTAAGGATAAGTATACATATAGGATATTGTCCTAGAACTATGGTAAAGATCTTATAATTTAACCTATGATATTAGATATTGAAGTTATTCTCCCTTTATTATGATTTTTGCCTCTAACACTATTCTTTTTGGGTTTTAGAAAATGGCTGGAAACAAGATGATTCACGATAATGGAGGATATTATAGACAATGGATTGATATTCTTCATGAGAAACCAAATGAAATGGGATTTGAAAGTCCAACCATCATTATTATGCCGAATCAGAAATCTCATAATATGATCAATAAACTCAAATTTGGTAAGTTTCCTGACTCGGCTAATAAGAGAAAGATGGAGTTTCATGATGATCATAGAGGAAAGAAAGTTCAATTTCCCCTATGTAAATAATGTGGGAAGAGGCATCAAGAGGAATGTTTCAGAGGAACTGGAAGATGCTTTGGGTGTGGAAAAGAAGGACACATAGCCAGTAAGTGCAAAGGAAAAGGTTCAGTTAACACCAGGGATGAGGATAATGGTATTTCTACGACATCAACAATGGTTAAATGTTTTAAATGTGGAATATACGGGAATTATGCAAACTAATGCCCTAAGGGAAAGTATCATGAAGAGAATAAATACGGTCGTATGGGTAGTATTTATGTTGATGATGATGAAGAGACTAAAAATGATATATGAGATGAAAGAATTGTTGAAGCTCGGTCAATGGTTTAAGAATGTAGTGGAATGATTACATGTTTATCATGTGTAATGTTGTATAAGTAATATCATGGTACTATGGAACAAAGAGACATCTTAGGATTGTTACATTGTTGTCTTTCCTTGAGTTTTGAAAGTGTGTGATTAATGCTACCAGTATCCATGAAAGGTTATTCAGATATTTTTGGAATGAATATGATATGCGCATAATGAAGGGATAAGGATAAAATTAAATGTTTGATAGTATTCATGAGCTCATGACTGATATAAGGAGAAGGTTATATCATGGTTTGAGTATATAGAATTTTTGGATTTTGGTATGTGGTAAGAGTTAACTTTTGACAGCATTCATGTTTTTACTAAGGTTTGATAGGTATTCATTTTTCAAGAGAATACATGATTAAGGTATTCACATGATTGGAATGTGACCAACAAGATATATGGGGGAAAAATGATGGTATTCACAGCTTAGTTGATGACATTTCAAGTAATCGTTTTCTTTATACTATGAGCTTGGACCAAAGTATTTTAGATAAGCCTAAATATTGGAATGGATTATGTTGGACATAAGTTAGTATTGTATAAGGATAGAACTTTTTTTCGATATTATTGATGGGATGTTATAGTAATATAGTTTTAGAAAAAGGACAACCTGCAGGACGGGCGACAGCCCATCGCGTCGGACAAGGCTGTGGGAATCGAACCCACAACCGAAATGTGACTGGCCTTTATCGCATACCACTGGCCTACAGGAAGTCCCTGGTTAGTAGAAACTAGTTTTATTTTATTAAGCGGTATGATATATGAAGTATCAGTTCATTTTTGGAACCATACATGATTAATCTAACCATAAGATGGACTTATAACTTTTTCTAACCTTTTATTTGAAAGAGATGGAATGACCCATCATTCTATCACATGATCTGATAACACATCACGAATAAAAAATTCAACTTCATTTCTTTAAGGGATGAAGTGGAAATTGTTCAATTCACGAACAATAGTGAGATTGTACCAAAATCATGTAAGTATTTATTTTAATTCATCAACTTTAGGGAAATGATCTTGAAAACCAAAAATGTTGTCCTAGTTCCCTTATATTCGATGAATTATATGGTACCTTAGATCATCACAAATCTATAGCTTTGTGATTGTTGGCTTTTTCATAGCCATGTTATCTACCACTCTCCATCAGAACTTGATGGTTAGATTTTTCATCCATATCCATATTTTCACCTATGTTCTTCTACGTGGAAACCCTGTGATGAGTTAATTTGGGTAACCGTTACATTTCATACTTTATTTTTTAAAGCCATGTTTTGGTATTCCTTTTTACGATGTGGGTTTCTATTAAACAAACTTTCGAGTAGTAAACCATTTATAACCCCGACGAATTTCGAGGGCGAAATTAATTTTAAGGGGGATAGAATGTAACACCCAGAGATTTTATAAAAAATATTATTTTAATTTTATTAATGTCTTGTGCTACACCAAGATTACCTTGCGCTATACGCAACTCCGTATTAGCTTGCAGTATACGCAACACTATTCTTGGATCGTGTTACACACAATTTTGATAATATTTATTCTACGCAACATTGAGAATATATATATATATATTCAATGTATAAATAAAATATGGTTGGATTCTGTTATATGAAACAATGAAGGATTCTTGCGCAACACGAAACCCTGACTTGGCTTGCATTACACGCAATCGCGACCTTCCTCGATAGTGTGTGTTGTATGCAATACTGGGTTTTACTAAACAACGATATATTATTATAATATTGTTATGAACTAGACGTTATGAACAGTGTTAACTAAATTTTAAATTTTATAACATTATTATTCATTTTACACATTTCTAGAACATGGTATAAGAACAAAATAAAATTTTCAGGTAAAATAAGTATTTTTCAAAAAATGCAGTTTTACCGCCTTTTGATGGCGCACCCACTTTAAATCTAGTTTTTTACAAGTCTATAAGTTCAATTTGACAAAATAAAATTCTTCTTTTGAATCAGGATATAAAAATTTACATTAGATAACATTTTGATATTTTTCTGATAACTTTCATATTTTAATGAATAGTAAAAACACGCTATATTTTAATTAAAAACAACCTTTTTCATCGTAATATCTTATGTGGTTAAATTATAATATTTAATTGTTTTAAAGTATAAATAGAATATATTTTTACCATTTAATATAATGTATGTCATTATCATTGATTTTACCTTGAATTCGTAGGTTAAATCAATTCAATATTTTGCAATGTTTTATAGAAAAACCTGTTTTCTTTCTACAACGGGATTAATTTTAATTTAATTTATGAAACTTTTGTGTATTGAATTTGGAAAAATGGATTCCATATTTGGAATCAGTGGGTCCAAATTATGTTAATAAGCTACTTTTTATTTTTGGGCATTGTGAATAGTAACTACGGTAAATTTTATTTACTATAGTTAAAGGTAAATCGTGTAATTAAAGGTAAATATAAGATTATAAAATTATCCTAACACATGACAAAATTATATTGGATGGCTAAAAGTAAACCCATATCAACTAAGGGTCGTATTAGACTCATTTTTTGGACTTTTGACCATGAAAATAATTTAATTATTATTAAAACGAAAGAAAGTGACAACATGTCACTCTCTTAAATCTTATAAGTATAATAATTTTAAGTTAGTGATAATCTTCATGAAACTTAGAACATTAATAGTCAAAAGAAATATAACAAAATTATATACATCATGAGAATTTATTTAGAATTTTTTGGGATTAAATAATTATCATTAATTGTGGCACAATAGTGATGCAGAAATTATTTATCTAGTGAAAAATCAAGAATATAGTTTTTATTAAACTAATAGTGACCATAAAAGGCACAAAACCCTGACCAAAACTTATTGGTCATGTAAATTTAAACTATAATCATCCAATGGTCGAATATTTTACCATTTGGAGTCTTATAAAAGCAATTATGACACTTATATTATTTTAT
Source organism: Viscum album (assembly GCA_963277665.1). Taxonomy (NCBI): domain Eukaryota; kingdom Viridiplantae; phylum Streptophyta; class Magnoliopsida; order Santalales; family Viscaceae; genus Viscum; species Viscum album. Next base: position 1,394,909,297 of record OY728121.1, on the reverse strand, counting down.
TTTAAATGATGCCAAAGTTGTCACCTTCATAATTTAATAAATATAACAATTTAAATTTTGTTATTTTAAGATGATAAATTCTAGTAAAAGTATTATTGTGAAATTTAATAGATTTATATTCATCATAGGATTTTATTTTAAATTTTTATGCAACAAATCCGTATATTAAATAATTATACAAACATGTTGTAGTAATTATTTTATTAAGAGATAAATCAAATAAATGGTTTTAAAAATAATAAAATAAATATTATATGAACTATTTAATGTGATCCACTAATTTTATAGATTCTTATGACCTTTTATTAATCAATTAAAGCTTTTAGTTCGAACATATATTCTGTATATATTTTATTTAAATTCAAATAAATGAATAGTGTCAAAATTGACACTATTGTTATTTTATAAAAATAACATATTATAAAATTGTTTAAAAATCACAAAAATATTCAAAAATTATAAATTTAAATTTATATGGTCTATAATGTTATAATGTAAAATATTATGGAAAATTCACAACTAATAAGTAATTATTTGTTATAATTTAAAATATAGAATTTTATTACCACAAATAAACTTAAATAGATTAAATAAGGATAAATCAAAATGAGAAGGTTTAAAATAAGATCAATACCTGTCTAAATTTGATTGGTTGATGATATTACAACCCTATCTCATCTAATATTCTAATATGAGTCATTTTTTGAGGTTTTTAATTGGGGTCAGATTTATTATAAATTAATATTTTTAAGAATTCCAAAGGTGCCCCTCTCCTCCCTTATAAAAGGGCGCCTCCTCCCTCTCCTCCTCACAACAATTTGAGACTTCAAGATCGGCCAACCCCTTCTAAATTCTCTTCTACACTTCCCTAGAAACATCCTAGAGGTTCTGGTCTTCCTCAAAGACCAATTTTAGTGCCCCAAAAGGAGATCTCAAAGAGGCGCTTCAAAGAAGAGGTAATTTCCGTTACCGATTCTTTCAACTTTATTTCTTCTTCCACTTCTTCTTCTTAGGTTGTTTCATTATGAAGTAATAACATCAGTATCACTAATATACTGATATGTTATTTTAAGTATGAAAAAACCCTATTTCACCATCTATCCATCCTACGGAAAATGAAATCACCGCGTGTGCGTACATACAGAATACCGTCGCCACGCCGTGGTGTAATTTGTTTTTCCACCAACACCTTACATGGATGGGTATTATGGTGTAAAGAATAACTATAAATAGTTATTATAACATCATAATGATTCTTATATATTGTATCATCCACTCCAATTAAATTAAATAATTATGGAAATGATATCATCGCTCGTGCGTACGTACAGACTACCGTCTCCACGACGCGATGAGATTCATTCTCCATGTTAACCATTTAAGAATGATTATAAAGTATATATAAGAAATAATAAATAATAATGAAATATATGACATTATAAAGCTACTGGATTTATGTGTATATATATGTATGTCATCTACTTAATTCCACTCAATTCAATAAGGAAACGAAAACATCGTTCATGCGTACGTACGACCTACCGTCTCCATGAACGGTGTATTTCTTTCCATTTATCGATCCATTATATATATGTATATTATGAATATATATTATATTTAAATCATGTTTTATATTCTATAATTAAGTAATAATTATCTATGTAATCATATGAATAATTACAAGTCAAAACACGAACGACAAATGAGACGATTTTACCCAAAACACTACTTTAACATGAATTTAAAAAAGAACGGGTAATATAAAGTCATAAGTGAACCATATATGATATAATAACAATGAATATGATTTTTTAATAAGTCAATGAAATTATTTAAATCATTATACAGGAGGTTCGGACACTTACGAAGCAAATCGGACCTAAGGTAAGGGAAATATCACAATCTCATTTTTATCCGAGATTGCTTATACTTTAGTATTTACTGGGGTGTATTTTTTCATCCACATCCATGTTTCCTGAATATGTAATATTATTTCCATCCACCTAAAATTGTTTAAATCCATTTTTACCCTTTGGTGAGTTTATAGTAAAAGATATGAAAGGAATCTTTTGTCGTTTTTCGTACGAAGTACTTTTTGACTTTTCCGACAAAAGTACGAGAAGAATGTTTTTTTAACTTATACGGCATGAATGGATTTTTAAAACATTATTTCCAAGAAGATTCCTTTACAAGTTTTCAAGTTTATTTTTAATAAACTTTGTTTATTTTAAAATTGTAAGACATGTTAAGAAAGGAAAATGTTTTTGTAGTAGAAAGGATATTTTCCTCAAGAATGGAGTTCAAGTGTTTTATCAAAATTATTTTCCATATAAGATAATAAAGGGTTGTGTTTCTATCCCTATTATTACATGTATTTGATTATGTTGTGATGGAAATATTTTTATGAATTCCTTTATCTTATATGAATTGTTTTATGATGTCATGTTGTTTAAGAATCCCATTTTTATTACATGGGTTATGCTATGATGTATGGTTTATGATTTTGTGGCACACATAAGAATGGTATCATTATGAGATGGGTGGGACCTATATCTCCCTCCAATGCATTGGGTAAAGATTTTATATCTCATGAGATAGACATGGCTGGAATGGTAGGTTATACCGGTTTAGTGAAACAGGACTGAAACGAGGGTGACTCGGTTCAGAAATGGACTTTGTCCAATAAGATAGTCTTGGAAATGAGTCTTGACTAATAAGAAATGATTATCTATGATTATGTGTGTATTCCACAATGTTTCATGTTTTAAGTTATGATTATTGGGATTTCATTTCACTACTATGATTTATCCCATTTATGAAATTATGATCTCTTTTGAAGGTTAAGATTTCCAAAATGTTATGTTCTTATGAATATGATGTGATTGATATTTATTTTGTTTAACCTTACTGAGCATCTGAGCTCACCCTTTTATGTTTTCTTTTCCCCAGGATATAAAGAAAGGTTTTAGGTAAAAAAAGGGATGATCTTTATGGGAGATGTTGAAGATCTTTCGCCACGATTAGAAGATCATATTTCGAGTTTCCAAAGACACTAAACTATTACTATCCTTGTGTGTGTGTTTTTGTTATGTACTAAGTATATCGAAAAAGTAATGTAATGTCCATGTACGTCAAGCTTCGGGTCTCTACAGATATAGAAAAGTGTTTCAATTCATTTTCTTTTGTTGATAGAATATATAATGTGAGAAAGAGAACATTTACCACTAAATGATAAGAAGTTACATTGATCTATGTTAGGATTAATAATGACATATGAAATCATTTTGAGTTTAATTTTATTTTAGGATAATGAAAAATATAACAACCAATGATTATGTTATTGAAAAAATAATGTGTACACTTGGAGGGGGGTTCTGAATTCCCTTAATCAAGATTCTTATAAACCTTCATGATAGTTATTTAATTTCATAATAAAAAAATAAATTTTCCTTCATGATCCCTTCTAAACCTGATGTGAATGAGATTATATTCTCCTAGGTAGTGAAAATTATTAATAATTGGTTTTTTTGTTTATTTTTAATATAAGAATACCTTCATTTGAATTTACTTACGTTAATAAATAGAACATTTCTTTCCACATAACCAGTATGAGTTTTGAGTCCTGATCTGATATTAATCATAGTTAAGAGTAACATGAGTGGTGATGTTATATTTTAATTTTACTAGGTGATAAGTAATGTTGTTTTAAATATAATAATTTTTTTAGAAAATATTTTTCATTTGAAATTATGTTATCTTGATATAAAAACATCATTTGTTTAAATTTATAAATCTTCTAAATTATTTTCATGTTATGAAAAAAATAATTATTAAAAAATAATTTCATAAAATATGTATATCTCAATGAAATTCATAATAATACATTATTAATGTAATAATGTTCAAAGAATACATTTTCATATAAAAACTCAAACATGAATATATTTATCATAAAACACAATTATTTAATAAAATTATATTTTTATAGGAGTGTTATTTGAAAATAGTTATTTTCAATTCACTACATAACATTATTTAACATGTAAAACATATATTCCGAATATATATATATAATGAACATGAAAATCACTACACTTGGTTTATCACAATCTATCATATAGTAATCCTTGGTTACCCCTAAGTATATATAAAGCCTATATTGGATTGGATATTAATGTAACCAGAATAAATCATACTTTATATTTTGCAGTTGGTATAATATTACTCTATAGAAATATGAAACGAATTTCTTTTAACATTTTTCATGTTATGATGTTTGTTATATATTAGGATTCTATAAAGTGATCATCGAGGTTATCATGGATGGTTGAAGGTCATGCATGACATAGACTTATGTTTAATCAATATTATAGTAAGGGTAACCTTTGATAGTATGAAATTATTATTTACATGTTTAGAATTACATTCACTATGTTGAAATTATTAGATGATCATGACTTCTTATTATATATAGAGAATGATTACTAATTTTTTAACAAAAAAGTTCATTAGTGTAACTAGTAATGTTTCTTGAACATAGCTTAGGATATGAAAATTGGAGTTCATGTTTCTAACAAGAAATGGGGAATACCATTTTTTATTATAAAAGGAATCCAACGTATTCCTTATAACGTTATTTATGTTATATAATTTATTACTCGGTTTATTTATGGTGGTTTTCATATTAAAAATTTAGGATGGGTTCAAAATTCTATGAGTATGTTATATGATACGCGATGACACCGGATTATGATTATCTAATTTTTTTAAACCTGATATTAAATTTTTTATGTTATATGAAAAAATAAATCCCTAAAATGACATGTTCATGAACATGTATCCCTTATGGAATCTGTATTTTACAATGACTACTTTATGATTATTGAGTAGGAAAGACTACATGATTTACATGTGTTACATGTGTAAAATCCAAAACCACCCTAAAGTAAATTAATAATAGTATAGATATTTCTTTTGATATCCCCATGTCACTTTTGAAAATTATATTATAGATTTTATTATCACATTTAGAAATTTTGATGTTCATCTATAACTTTTTCGTGTATCTTAAAATTTAGTTATACTATATTCCAAAACAATATTATGTTGAATCATAACCATGGGAGGTCATTATATGAAATTACTTTATCATTCTATGGAAATTTGGGTTATGTTTAGTCTCTCCAGAAAAAAAATGATCATATTGTTACACACCTTGGGGATTAGATTCAATTTTCATGGGTATGTTTCAAACCAAGATGAAATGTGTCCATTACAAGGTTATCCTTAAGAAGTACGATCATTTTTTGTTTTTTACATCACAAAATGGTAGGGGAGATCATGATATGATGACAAGAGGGATGTACATCCTAGTATTAAAGGGGGGGTACACCACACCATTGTCCTATTTCATCACACTGTTACCTACCATGACCAATTTAAATTTTAATAATTTTCTAAAATTTTACTCATAATGTTTTAAGTGGTAGGCCTTCTTCTCATCACTTATTTTCATATTTCTATATTGTAAAGCCTTAATGGTTATTTTTCCCACACCTTCATGATTAGAAGACTCATTGTTTCTAAATTCCAAATTGATATAGAAGTTTGATGAATGTTTTATCCCTATTTCCATTTCATACATCAATTTATTATTTGTATATTCTCATCCCTTGTACCCTAACACCTATAGGGGATGAAAATATGTATTTATTTATATACATATATATTTGGATATTTATAGATTTAAGGGGTCATCGACTTACTTTATTCCTCTTTATTTCTGGAAGGAAAATTTTATTTTATTGATTGAGGACTTATGTAAAATCCCTTTATTATTCAAGTCATGAAATAATATGAGTTTTCATAATTCCTTTTTGATCATATTAATCCAATATGATATCCCATTATAGTTTTATTAAATGGATTAAAATTTTTTCGTACATTTAATAATATAATTTTTATGGTTTTCTAGATTTTATTCAGAAGGAAAACTTCCAACGGAAAACATATATACCCACCAATTGTTTTATTAAATATCTCATAGGTTCTTTAAAAAATAATTTTTGAATTTTGAATGGGTGCCTAAAATTTTGTTTTGTTTTAAATGCGTATATCAAAAATTTATGGAATCATGGTATGAATCACTTGTTATATAATTTTAATATGTTTTTACGATAGTTTTTTATTTAAAAATATATTTAATTTATTTATACATTGAGTTTATTCAAAATAGTTATTTTTATTAGTTATTTCAAATTAAAAGAAAATGTATTTACATTATATGTACGCTTTAAAGGATCATTTGATTATTTATGAATGTTTTTTCTTGATACTAATATTCTCTAAATTTATAGTTTTTTATAACTAATGTGTAATTTTTCCTCAAAAATGATTATTTTGTGATTCTAGTATTGAAAAATCGATTCTTTTTTTTGTGAGATTGTTTGAGGTGAGTTGGGATTTATCTATTGGTTTTATTGTTGATTATGTGATGATATTATGTCATATTTACATTGTAACCTCTACTAGATTTATTTAATGGGAACTCTAGTCATCTTTATAGAATATTTGGATATATGTTACGCAATCATAGTCAATACACACTAGCTAGTTCTGTATGCATGACTGCGTCCCCATTGGGATTTATTCTAAATGAGACCAAAATGGGAAGTGAGGAAAATAATTTTTTCTGAATTCCAATTTGGAAATAGAGATCTAAGAATCATATCCCATATCATTTTATATTCGATAATAATGAGTTTTCGACGATTCTTCTTCTATGAATTGTGATTTTTTGTAATTGAAACTTTTTTCTTGATTGTATGTACTTTTAATAGTTTTGGATTTATAGAATCATAGATTTAATTATTTAAAGTTGTTATTATTCATGGATGTCTAAAGGCCTGTTTGATATATTTTTTATATTTAAAAATCTTTTCTATCATTGAAATAGATTTAAATGTGATTTTATACAATAAAACTATTTGTGAAAGCGTTCTGATTTAAAATGGATTTTCCTCATTGGTTTCTAATGTGGGTATTAAGAAAATATATTAAAATGATTATTTTAGTTTTTATTAATTTTTTTATAAAACCTAATTATAAAAATTTATAATTTTGATGGTTTTACACTCTTGTTGATTGTTCCACAATGTTTTTTTGAAAGGTGTAGTGGAATATTTTATTGAAATAGGAAATTCATGTGATTTGTTATCATTATAATTTTTATTATGGAAAAAATACTTTACATTTTTATTTCTATGTAACAATTATGAAATGTTTGATATAAGGGATTTTAAATTATACTTTTTGAAATCATGTTAATAATGTACAAATAACATGCTTCATACACATTAATGTGTGAGATTGTGTATAAATATCATGTTTTATATCTGATTCTTGGGTTTTGATTCCTCTCATTTTTGTTTGTATTCATATTTTTAGGGATGTTAATGGGATGTTTTGTTTACTACAGGTCACAAGGATATGATTTTTGGAAATTTTAGTGTATAAAATTATTTTTGGATGTTAATGTATTGGATAAATTGGCTATTTGGAATTTTAATTGTAGTATTTTATAATTCATATTATAGTGATATATTTATTTTCACTATTTATTATTAAGTGTTATTCAGTTTTTATATTACATCTATTTATCAATGAGAATATTCACATTTATTGAATATGTCTTATTTGTATATTTGTTTTCCTTATTATTAATTTGAGGTCTTCTTACTTTTTTTAAATTGTTTGTTATTTTTTCATGGAATAAAACGTATCGATTCCCCATGTGGGGTTCTTCTAAACGGTTATAGAGAATGATTTTATTATTATTAGGTGACAGTAATGTAGTTATCATGTGTGCTTTATTCTTAATATGGTACTCATTTCCAAAATGTGGCGATAAAGAATTCCATATAAGACTAGCAGCGGTGAAGGTTAAGTGATATTTTATGTCTTCTTAGGTGGATTCATCACCAACGGTATCAAATATTATTTTTTTAAAATCCCTGTGTTATCAGAGATATATCTTTTTGTTTGATAATTCCAGAAGTACAAAGATGAAAATTTTGAGAATTATGTGGCATGTGTAGAGAAAATTCTAGTTAGAACTTACTTGTGAGGATTATTAGGTTATCATTGGATGTTTGGATATAAGTCATGAATTTCATATTCATTTTATTTTTATTATTGATGGTTTTTGAAACCCATTGATTTATATTAAATAAACTGGGGATTTTTCTCTATTTTTGGGATGAAAATTGATTAATTAGATATTCTTTATATGGTCATATGTTATAACAAACTTTGAAGAGGTTGATTGTTTTTAGTAAATGTTTTGAATTATACTTTATGGTTGGTCCATGGTCAATAATATCAAGCTATCATTCTAGTAATTGTTATTCATTCCCCACGGGTTTGTTATTGGTCCCTCTTTCACAATTAAAATTTTCCTGATGATTTTTATAATTTGATTTAATATAATTCAGGAATGGTTTGTGATATTTTGATTCTTTATAAATTGGAATTATTATATGTTTTTGTTATGTTTTTATTTATCTATTTATTATGAAAAATAGTTTTGTTTGAATGTGAAGATTTCATTATATATATTAAACAAAAAAATCTCATATTGTTTTTTTTGTGAAAAATTCTTATCTTTTGGAAAACTATTTAACAATTGTTTGTGATTTAAAATATAAAATAAGGGAAAAAATTTAGTAGTTGTGTCTTTTTAAATAAACACCTGAAAAGTAGAAGTTGGGGTTACATCTTGGGTGATATTATGAAATGGATTTTAATTATATTTATAGATAATATTGATTTTTTTTAAATAATGGTTTATTTTTATTGTGTTGTTTATTTTTAAGTAGTTTTTGGGAACTTTTTTTAATTTCAATTAATTTCATAATTGTGCACTAAAAGGGTTTTTACTTTAGTGATTTATGGATTTTTTTGTCCCTTGGTTATTATAGAGATCATTTGATTTTTTATGAAGCATTGATTTATTGGTTTAATGCATTTTGATATTAATAATATACATCGTAGAGGGACCTCTATCAAATGGGGAATTCTATTCTCCTAGAATAAATTTTATAGTGATTCATATTATAATTTATCTGTAAATATTTTAGTTGTTTTACCTACCTAGACTAAGAATAGAATGGAAGATCCAATATCTTCCCCTCACTTGGACCCTTCCCAATTCTTCTTAACATTTTTAGTATCACCTCCATATGGTGAAAAATGTCATTTTGAGTCATTAGAGCTGTTGTGGATGTTAGGGAAAAGGGAATATTTTCTCAAAAGAATAATATCATTGAAGGTGGAATCATTAATGGATTATTTGAATGACCTGTATTAATATTAGTTGTTTGGATATTCAATGGAGATTCGATAATTTGTGGTATTTGGATAATAATTCTCATACACATCTTGGATCTAAGGGGTTTTTATTTTTGGACTTTTTATTGATGAGTTTTGATATAGATGAAGAATTTGTGGTGATTCATTATTAGTGAATTATTCTGGATAACTTCTTGATTGATCATTTTGGTGATTGATTGGCTATTTTTTCATATGCTTATGACTCATTGAGTTTCCATTCACCATGTGATTTATATTTCATTAACTTTTTTTTAGTAAAGTGATCATTGATGTGTTGAACGTGGGTATAAGATCGGGTATGTGCATGGTTAAATATGATGAAATTCTCAATAATTTTGTTTGTGATATTTTTTGTGACCTGTTATATTTTTTTGGGGGTTTCCACTTGTTGGTATTTCATGAGTGAGGTCTAAATTACTTTTCATTTCAAATCATAACATGTTATTAAAGGCATGTTATTTCAAGATGATTTATGTTTCATATTGGTGTATATAGTTCAATAATAGATTATATGATAAAGTAATATGTTTTTAATTAGGATTTATTTGTTTTATGTTTCAATTTTTATAATTTTAACTGGTTCATTGGGATATATATTTGTTTTTGGAATAAAAAATACATTCCTTGAATAATTTATAGGTATATGGATGGTTTGGTTATATATTCTATAATATGGATTTTTAACCATTATATAATTATTATAAAATAATTATAAATGGGGGGATATATATATTAGGTTAATTTTTAGATCCCTTTTTTGGTTTTTAATTGTGTCATTAATGAGGTTAATGGATTAATTTGAAAGATTTTTTTTTATTTTGAGGAATTTGATTGTGAGTAGTGTTTCCTTTTCCTTTAATCAATTTGGACTTTTCCCTAACGCCATAATGCTTATGTTAGAGTATATAGTTTTTGGGATATCATTGTTTCAAATATCATTAATGTATTTCTTTATGTAGAAAGTTTCATGGCATGTTCAATTGAGAAAACACAATATCACTATTAAGAATTATATTTTATATTTTGGTACATTTTTAAAATTATAGGGTTCTAATTTATTTTATATGTTTTTCAGGTTTTTTGAGTGAACTATAGTATTGTATTGAATTAGGTTCCATCATGACAATGGTAGGTCATACAATTACGTACATTTTCAATTTTTTAATTTTAATGTGAAAAAGGCCACTTTGAGATACAAAGAGATATTTTATGACATTCTTTGTCGAGTAGTTTACTTTTTTAGTTGATTAATCATTCATGATTAAGTGAGTTCATGGTGATATGATGCCTAATAAATGGGTTAATTCCGTTAGGTGGGGTTTTAAAGAAATATGAGGGGATTTTTAATGATGTGTTGGGAATGGATCCCGGTGTCAAGGGGACATGCATCATTGTGTGACATGTAAATTTATTCAACAACTCTTATTTCATATTTATAATTTTTTTTATAACATTTGTAAAATTTATACCTTTTTAATTTTAGGAATTTGGACATTATTAACCCTTTCATTTGAATTATCAAGCTATAAGACAGAACAATGAATCATTAACCATAATTATTTAAGATACCATGACTAATTCAACATTACTTACAAACATATTTGGATGGTAGGTATCATTTTTATTCTTTCTTCCCCTTACTCATTCATATTTTATTTTATTTTTTTGTCCACCATTGAACATTATCATGAATGGAAGATGAAATTTTTGATTGTTTTGGTCTATAAATATGTATTTTTATGTTTATGTCCTGTGGTGTTCATCACCAAACAATATATTGATTTCCCATCAATGGAGACTTAACATTTATTGATTTTGGTTGGTGTTTTTGAGAATTTCCATTATTACAAATTTCATGATTTTTTTTGTATTTTCTTAATTAATTCTATTTAATTATAAAAATATATGTGATAACCATTATTTTTTAATGAAATGGTTTTAATGATTTTCAATCTTGACATCTCTAGTTTTGGATACCAGGGTCCAAATTTAGTCATGCCAACTATTTTAAAAAATTCTTGATAGACTAATTGAAAAATATTTTCATATTTAAAAAAGTTTCTTAATGCCATTTTGAGTTTTAAAAAGCTGAATTTGTGTTTTATGTAATTCCTGATGACCCATTATTCTTTGAAAATTTAATGATTTTTTTTGTGGTATGTGTTAATTACAAAATATGAATTATGGTTTGTAACCATTTTCATGTGTTAAGAGGATAATTTTTTCCGAAATTATTATCATCAATGTAAAATGGATTGAAATTCCTAGTTGGTTTAAATAGCCTATATGAAACATTATAAAAACTATATTTACATTATACTGAGACACCATCAGGTTTTGAGACCAATATTTTATGTTATTAATTTTGTGGAATTTTTTACAATATTGGATTATTATGTGATACATGAATTTGTGAATAAGGTGTTTTTAGTGTAGGGGTTTTAGATCTAGTAAAAGATTTATTATTATGTTTCATTATTGATCATGTGATGATATTATGATTTGTTTCACCACCACATGTGTTTTAGAACGCTAACATATGTTTGTTTTGAGTAAGTTATTCAGGTATGCTACACATCATTATTCAACTCACAGTAGATTGTGACCTATGTAAAACAATTCCCTATAAGGGATTTTTTCTTGTAGAGACCAAAATAGAAAGCCAAATGAGGTTTTTAAGATATATATAGGGGATAATGATTCAAAAAATAGGAACACTATTAGTTGAGGTAATTTCCTATTTTTTTCATGTGATTCATTATCCATGATGGATGATTCTACAAAATATCACTTAATATTATTTATTGTATCCAATTGTACCCATATTGGTTTTATTGAACCACAACTTTTTTTAACTTTTTAAATTCTTCAATAATACCATTCTTTTTTATTGAGTTATTTTTGTTTCATTTCATGAATTTTCATAAATCTAAAATAATTTTATATTTTATTATATTGTAAACAGATTAATGGTTAAAGGGTTATTTTTCAACGAAATTTCCTTTTGGGATTCTACTGGGGGTACTAAGAAAATGTTATGAAATAAAAAGTATAGTTTTTTTTTGATTTTTTCTAATATTAAAGTTCCAATTTTTTTGTTTTGAAAACTTTTACACTGTATCTGATAGTTCCAAAATTTTATGTCAATGAGGGAGTGGATATTTATTTAAAATGTATAAAACATGTTACTGGTTTTATTTATACAATTAAATGTGGAAAAAATACATTGATTATTTTTCGAAACATTCATTTAGGAAATATTTTATTTAAGGTAATTCATAAAAACATTTCTGTAATAATATATGGAATATTTACCTTACACCCTACATACACAAAAGCACAAGTGTTTATCTCTCTAATTTTCAATTAGGATCTGAGGTTGTGATTCCAATAATTTGATATTCATTTTGTTTTTTTGTTGGATGTTTTGGGTTGTGGTTTTGATAATTGGTGAAATGGAGGTTCTTTTTTAGTCATTTTATGTATTTGTTTATTATTCAGTGACTATTATATTAGATAATATTTTTAGTTGATCATTTATTTATATCAATTTATATTTTCTTTTATGTGATGTAAATTTTTCTATAGTTTATTATTAATTGATTATCATTTATTTAAATTCCATATGTTTTTAATGAAAACAGTATCCATTTTTTGTTATATCTATTTATTATGTTTAATTTAATTATTCCTTAATTGGATTGTTTTTAATCTATTTATTATGATTATCCGAATATTTAACATATTGAAAATCCATATTTAATTCATAATAAATTGATGTATCTTGTTTTTATTGTTATTATGTGAGGTTGAAACTGTTCTATATTATGTATTCAAAGTATTGAAACACTAGATTGTAGCCCAAGGGTTTCAAGAATTCCCTTCAAGACTAATTACAGGCTGGGCCAAATGATGAGTTGGGTAAGCTTGGACCAGTTTGTTACACTCATGGTATGAGTATTTATCCTTTATGATTATTTATAGTTAGTATAATTCATTATTATATTCTTCCCTTGTTCACTTATTGATAACCAAATATAATGTTATTTTTATTTTTATTTTTGTAAACATGTTGATTGATTTGAATAACATCAGTATGTGTTTATCAAGTATGATTAAAACATTTTGGTTCCTTAAAAAGTATTTTTTTATCACACACTATATAGAAACCATAGATGAAAAGAATATTTATGGTCTATGTTGTAGGTATCACTAGTATCGATTGATTTTCATGTCATTATTCCACTATTCTTGGTTGGTTTATATCGAGTTTCATCTAATTTTATAGATGGATAATAGGTAAATAATGAATCATAACAACCTATTTGTATTTTATTTATGGTGAGAAATGATTTTGGGGGTTTTGGGTGTATGTTAGGCCTTAATTTTTTGTTTTATTACATAATTTTAGAATCTTATTAATTTTAAAAATTGATTTTCTTTTCTCGATGTCCTATTTTTGAGAACATGTTATCAATTTATATTTTTTTACTCACTTATTACATATTTTTAAACCATTATGTAAATATTCTCCCAACTCACTCACTCAGAGGATTAGTGATAGTCACCAGACAATGAGAATAATTGATTGAAACTAGGGTTATAGAAAAATTAATCATGTGTGGCTTAGGTAACTAGATCCTGCATACTAAAGGAAGACCTATTAAATCTCTAATTAGGGACCCTGATGTTGTGGTTTTTTTAGAAGATGTTGGGATCTTTTTGTTATTGGTTTTTTGGGGCTTCTTGTAGTTACAGATCTAGAAACATGTTTTTCATTTTTTATTATTTAATTTTTATTATCATATCTAGAGTTATTAATGTAATATGATATTATAACATTGATATGATATTTTATGTTATCATAGGCCTATTTGGTGGATCTAATGCATCATGCTTATATATTTATATTATATTTATTTTATTATAGGTTATATATATAATCTATAATCATCACCCAATGGTTGTGTTAACCCATAGAATTTATCCACACCCTTTGGATTCTTAGGGATGAACCTAAGGTCGGTGGAATTATGATCCTAACAATGGTTTTTGGGTCAGGTATGGATATTACATGAGTATATTATAAGGGGATGAATCATACGTTATGTGTAAAAATATAACACATAATATGAATAGAAGAATAATAAATGATAATTGGGATACTTTAGTATCACTAGTATATCACAGTTCAATTAATAATAGAACACAATAAAACACATCTATTAAATCAATAAAAGGGGAGCTTCAATAAATTTAAATGAATAATATATTAGTGTTAGTGAAATGTGAACATGTAAATGATGTCAGTGGAGCCATATAGTTCTTTTAAAATATCAATTATGTGTATGGGGTGTTGTGACAAATAAATAAAATTGTCTGTGAAATGGATATGTGCAGATTGAAAGGATTGATGTGAATACCTGTTTTATTTATTTATAAGGCTTAATGAAATTAGTTTCATCATGGTAATTTATATTCAAATAATATTAAAAACCTATAAAGTCTTAATTATGGAATTTAATTATTAAATAGGATATAAACATTGAATAATAATGTGGATTTCATGATTACAATAATGATTATAAATATTTTTCATCGATAAGAAATAATTCGTGAATCGAAAAAATTATATTGTACTAAATTCCCTAGACATGAAACATTTTTGCAGATGTATTAATTTAAAAGAAGAGGATTTGATCTAAATCATTATGTGAAGTGTGTGTGTAAATATTCATTTCTCATATTAGTATACGTTAATGTTATCATATTTTACAGCTCTTGAAGATGAATCATCTTACCACCTAAAAAAGTAGATGATATTAAAATTTAAGATATGTATGGTTATATAACTCAATTATTTTATGATATAGAAAATTATTCACCAAGGTAAGTACATGGGTATCACAAAAATTATATTTAACGATAAAAATTTTCCTGAAATTTGGCATCAAAATACACCAGTATGAAATACTCACATGGTGGTCAATAAAATATTGAATTAATGATGTTGGATATAAAATGGACTGAATTATTTTTTGTAGAATTATTTCCACTATTCATTATCTAATATAAAAATCACAAGATATTTTTTTTGTAAGATGTTTTCTATTGACTTTTCATGGTGGACCTATATATGAACACCACATAGATATAAGGATAACGTCCTAGAATATAAAAGTCACTATTGACTACAGAATATTTCATTCAATATAATACATGAAATATTAAAGGCAATAAAATTGGGTTTATTTGGATATAGTGGTTTTTTATATAAAATACATAAGTGGTGTAGATTTTTACTTGGATAAAACTATGTTAATTAGTTAAGATATGAAATGGTAAACAAATAATTTAGTTTTGAAGAAGATGAATATATTTATGTTACTTTGGATTGTACTCAATTTTTTTGGATGAATAAATAATTGTAAGACCATAATTATGATTCTAATATATGCATGGTTACTATTTGTGAAAACATGAGTGTTATTTATCTTAATAATATTGCAAAACCCTAATCAGGACCAAAAAATAATTATATATGGTACCACTTAATTAAAAATAAGGTTTAATAAAAGTTTGTAATGTTTTTAGACATTGGATCCAAGGATAACATTCTAGATAATATTTATAAAACCATTCAAAAAATTTGAATTTGAATAATAAAATTTGAAACATGGAGTTTAAACATATCTATTAACATGATGACATTTGAATGTTTCTTCTATATTATTTAGAGTTCTTTGATTTTTAAAAGTGAATATATATATATTTATATATTTAGTTTAATTAGAGATAGTATCCAAGTTTTTTAAGAAATATATATGTTAAAAATATGAAAAAAACAAAATATTTATTAAATTATTTAGAAAATAAAAATTCATGTCATGAAATAATTCTTAAGGAGATTTTAAAAAAAATCATTTTTAAAGGATTGAATAGTTTTAAATTCATTTTCTTATTCTAAATGTTATCCATTAAATCATGTGAGCATATAAATTTGGATGCAATTTCATTACCCTAGTAAAGTTATCTATATTCTCAAAATTAAAATTTAGACTCCTTGGATTTGTATGTCAATGGTATAGAAATTTATTTTATAGTCCTTATAAATGGATGGATTGTATGAATGATGAGAAATGTTTAGAGTTTTTAAAATTTTTGTCAAAGGGATAATAATTGAGAATAGTAATGAGGATTTTTTATATTATCATCAGAGGCTATGTTAATTGGTAGAATATATGGAAGGGTTCACTAGTAAAATATAATCACATACCAAAAGATATTTTTTATAACCTGTTTTAAATAGAGAATAAAAAATATGTTGAATTTTTTTTCTTAAAATTCAAGATTTTACATTTCTTAATATTTTCAAAAAAACTACAAATGGAATGATTTTTATAAATAGTTAGTTTATGGACAATTAATTTCTTTTAGTTGTTTCAACATTGGTATTGGAATGTTAAAATGATATTTTGGTGGATAAAATTACCACAAAAATATATATCTTTTAATTTATCATAAACATTATATGTAATAGTGTTTTTTATTTACATTATTAAAGCATAATTACACAAAAAAACCTTCCCAAACAGTGACCGAGTGTCACTATTTATCATTACAATCACCTACACATATGATATATCTTATTTAATGATGAAGTAGTTTTTTTATAAAATAAACATTCATGTTTATTCTCTGGATATTATTAATATATTATTTGATAAATAATTAATAAATTAATAAAAAATAAAAAATGATGAAATAATTACCATTAGAAGTAAAAGCATACCACATAATTAAATAATAAATAAAATTCATTAAAAAATGAACCCATACTGATCAAACATATATAAATAAAAAGTGACTCCCCACCTAGCCAATCTTGTATAAAAACTAAATAAAAAGAAAAAAAATAATGTTTCTCTTTCATCAAAAGTTCACTAGTCATCAATATACTATATTCTCGTTCTATATAAAAATTTAATATAATTATGATAACCAGAAATAATGTATTCAAGAATGAAATGATTAATTTGTGTGGTTTAGAAATAAAACATAACATGACACCATCAAAAGTCCCATAATCTGCACCAGAATATATATTGAAAATATTTTTAAGAGAAATTTAATAATGATGTGAAAAATAACATGAATGAAATAATATTGGGTTATTGTGTACTAATTTAGATGCTATAACACTCAACCTCATATACATAAATTAATGGTTTTGGTCATGTATGCTATGACATGAGATTATATAAGGATGTAGCTTATCTAAGTCGGCCTCTAAAATAGGAACCTCATTAAGGAAAGGAATTACATGGACATTATTGTCAATAAAGGAAACACATTATAGGAAATTTTTAAAATAGATTATACCATAGGTAAATGAATGACATCTAATGAAAAGTGTAAAATTTCATGTCCAATATAAATGAACTTGTGGAATGTGGGAGGTGGATAAAATTAAATTAATTAGAACATAAACATTGAGAATCAGAATTTTATTGTAAGATCTTATCATTATTAACCCTCAAAAAATACAAAGGATGTTATCCAAGGGGATATATCAGAACACACCGATATCCCTAGAGATCCAAACATCCATTAAAAGGATAACATTACCCTACACATTTATATTATAAAATCAATTTAGGATAGAATATAATGGTTTTTAGAAAACTTTCCCATGTATTATCTCAAAACTATAATGGAATCCTCAGCTAGATATCCATTATAAGTTAAATAATTATTAGATCCATATCCTAACATACCTCTCACGATTCATTCAACCAATTTTTTTCATCTCAATATATCTTGAATTCATAAAAATCAAAAATAATAAAAGAAATTATTGGTCAACTAAGCTCAAATAACTAGTAGTTTCATGTTAAGCATATTATTTATACTTATCTCATAGTATAATACATCTCATAGGTATCAAGGAAACTACATTCCATTTTTCTTATATCATCGATACCAGTAGAATCACCATATATTGACTTAGTTACTCATTATACATATTTTAAAAGAACTCTTTGATTTAATCATGTGATATAACAAAAATCAAAATAGACATCATAGCCATTATTTAGGAAATAAAATACAAAATTCATGAAAAACATTACAATATATTCCAACAATGTTTCATTCCATAACACAACTATAATTCAATCTCAAAGGGAAATAAATCCCTATAAAAATCCATATCCCCATACAAAACCACTTAATTCCACAAATTAGACCAATAATGATTACGTTGAAGCCACCAAAAACTCAATGAAATACTATTAATGGAAAACATAGCGCCGATAAGTCCATAAACATTTTACTCATCTGACAATCCTCATATAAAAAAATTTGTGGATGGATTTTCATGTTTGATAAAAAATAACGTCTCTTTAACTAGAAAAATTAAGCAGTTTCTTCACTAGAAAAAATAAAATTTTAAATATTTAAAAACATGAGACTCCTTCCATTGACACACAATTTCTAGTCCTATTCTGATTATATATTATATCATTTTAGAAGACCCTTTTGGGGTCTGTTGTGTAGAATTAATTGTATAATGCCAATCTATCACGGCAAAACACTATTTATTAATCACCAAAACTAAGGTAGAACACCCATTTTATTCATTGTAGTAAATAGATATCCAAACTTGTAGTTCCAAATACTCTCATTCTCTAACCATGCTTTCTGAATGAAAACCTCTATTCATAAGCACAAATCACACAAAAAACATATGAAATATTTACTATTATTAAATGCAACACCATATATTTGATTCTTAGAGATAAGCTAACCATTATCCTTTATTTTTTCCCATATTCACGTATAAATTTTTGAATCAAGTAACCAAGGTTGTAATGGGGGTTATGTTTTAATACAAGTTAGATATGAATAATTTTTACAAACAATTTTCGAAAATACATATCCTTATCTAAAAAATATGACTACTATATATGACTCAATGATCAGGAAAAAGATGGAATATATGGATATAAGAGATAATTGAGGTAGATAGAGAGAGAGTTGTGTGAGGGGGTATTTTTCGTAATGTCGAAAAGATGTTGAGGGGGTATGGTTTTTATAAAAATTTAAAAATATGTATATTTTTTAAAAAACCAATCCAATAAAAAACTAGCCATTTTATATCCCTCCACTAGTGTTTTGGTGTCCCACCATGAACCCGGTATCCTTTTCAATGGAACAATGAATCTAACCTTATCACCAAATCCATGGCCAGATGTGGTGTAACTACAAATTTTATATTTAATTACTCTAAAGAAAGAAATCACCCAAACACCATCAATGAATTCATCCACCAAAAAAATCAAATTCATAACAACTTCTACAACTTTAAATAGAATATATTACCAATCCAACTCCAAATTAAAATATTACATCGGATTCACATCTAGTGGATCCTAGATCATTCCACAATTTCATTAACACATTACTATGTGGATTATTAAAAACTCCTAACCTTAAGGATTCTTAACACGTAGAAGAATTCATGAATCTATCCTAAAATATAATATATTTATTAAAATTATTAATGATTTTCATGAAAATTTATAGAATAAAATACCATTATTTTATGTTCTAACACAATCAAATCACATTTTATATTTAATAAAAATCCTTCAATGATCCCTTAATACCAATCATTAATTTTACAATTTTCTTTCCCATATCAATTAATTTTCTTCCTTCCTCATTACATGTGAAAAAAACGTTTTCCCATCCTAGAAATTACATTTTTTTTAAACTAACAGTGTATCATAAATATAAAAGTAGACCCCTTATATACTTCTTAATGTCATAATCTAAATAACATTATGAAAAAATTAAACACTTAGAACCTAATTCCAAAATCATTATAGGTTTTTACCAACAGAATATCAAATTAATTTAGTAAGCATAATACCAAACTGCATATATTTGTACCAAAACAATCTTTTTATACACAAAATCATAACCATCCTGTTAAATACAATATATTTATAGTATCTAAATACTTTCGATTGGGTCTTAAATTATAATTTTTTTGTATAAATTAATCTAATTTATCTACTCATGGTCTAAAAAATAGTAATAAAACTAAATAACCTATTGATTGGGGTTATGTTACAGATGAACTCAATAATTTACATTAACTATATTTATATAAGGGTTACAATCCAAATGGATGACATTATTTTTCCCACAATAAAATTATCCCTATCATCATTCGACCAATACTACTACACTCGGACTAAAAAATAAAATTAACATCCTTATTAACAATCCTATCTCAAAGAATCACAATATACATGCACAATATCATTATAATCAACTTTCTATATATACATCAAACCTAAATCAGGTAAATCATTTAAAAGGAAATGTAACCAACAAAATATCATGGCTGAAAAATTCATTGAAGGAATACTTAAATAATGAACAACCCATCTTTCAACTCCTTGGTAAATTCAGCTTTATCTTCCAAAAATATATATTCATATTCCCTATTTAACCGTACTCATGTCACTCCCTTGGTCTAAAAATGCTTTTCAAATGAACAAGACCTGATATATTACAATTCAAACACTCCAAGACATATATCCACTTTGGTAATGGAGGATATAAAATATCATTTTAGATAACCCCATCACTATCACCTTGAATCTCAATAGATATCCTCCATCCCAGTATATATTATTCTCTACTCTCTATAGCCCCTCTATGATAATGGAACCACATTATCAGTTATCTATATATTATTGAATACTTATAGTTAAATTTATAGGTATATATAGGACACCTGTAATCATAGTAGATAGTTAATTACATTCTCAATATATAATTTCATCAAAAAATATTCCATTTTAATGTTTAAATTATTTAAATGAACATCTAAAATATGGTGGATGACTCATTCAGGGATTTACTATATTGTTTCATCTCTATAAATCTTCAAGATATCTTGATATGAAAAATCAATTGAAAAATATATCATAAAATTTATAATGAAAAATATTCCGTGGGACATAGTCACCTTTTCATTTATGACTGAGGATAATCTACCATCATATATATTTTCCTATAAAATTTTAAATTTCCAATTTGACCTTTATTTCACTTACTATCATTATACATTCAAAAAGTAATATTATATTATTTAACTATTTATCAACACCTCGGGACTAAAAATCCCCATTGTAAAATATGTAATACAATTCATGAAACTCTTGGATATTTTATACATCAATAAATTCAACTTTTATATGTTCTTTTTTATGTATGAAGGGATCTGTTTTATACTTGTAGTAAAATAAAACCACTATAGTGTTTTCTATTAGAGCTTAATCCCTCATCTCCATTCAATTATCTTCAAATGAGTATTAATCACACCTCATCCTATGATAATATAATGTTAAATAACATGACCATTTTATTTTGATCCATCCATTAAAAATACTAAAAATATCCATAAAACTCCAAGAATACACTATTACCACATAACCTTGATATTATATTCCATTCTTACATCACATGGTTAGAAAATTCAAATGTAAAACCAACCATTAGGGATTTTATAAAAAACATAATCCATAACATCAAAGGAAACTAGTATAATTAATAATAACCACTCGCTTTCCTTCATAAAAATTATTAATAAACTAAATTAGTTTCCAAACACTTCACATTAAACCAATTAATAGGAATAATCACTATGCATACCATACTACCAACATAACTCACACAATATAGAGTTGTGTCCCACTACCCCAGGGAAATATACCTAGAAACCCAAGAAACATGTGGTACTATTACTTTATAAATCTTGAAATGGAAATAAGAAACTATATCCTATTCAGAAATGGAATATAGAAAACCATACCCAGGGAATCTAATGCCTAAAACTACCCACTACTAGGATATCATACTGTACCAAAACATAACTAAAACCATACTATATTAAACATGTTTATGTAAAAAAATAAAACCAATTATTTTCATCTAATTAATTTAGCCTTTGTAGAATATTAATGAAAAAATCTAATTATTTTCTTTTAATATTTAAATTAACCAAAACAACTTTCTAAATCATTTTAAAAAATAAAATTTCTATTGAAAATAATTCTCCACAAATAATGTTCATGTTGTATAATTTTTTTTTCAATTTGAATGATACTATAAAAATTTTTGGTATATAATATTTCTTAGAACAATAAAACAATTAATTATATCATTCCATTCAAGGACTAATGTAAAATAATAATTGAATAATCACAAATGAAACATAAAAAATTAAAAACACTGCGTACAAAATAATTTAAAACAACTATCCGATAACCTTGATAAATAAGATTTTTCTCTGAACATGTGTTCACCATGTTTGATACTAATATCCTTTTCTTGTTTTGACTAAAAATATATTTTAATACCTTAAAAAATCCATAATACAATATGACCTAGAACTCATATACCATTTTATAATTCTTAGGTAAGATCACCCATAACATGGACTAATCCAGTGGTGCTACAAGACCTTAGGTACACTTCCTCCTACATTAGATGCTACCGACTAGTGGTGAGAGTCTATCAAAAACATATGGGAAACAATACTAGTGATATCATAACATAAAATATTATAAAAATTAATAAAACCATAACCATAATATAAAAATACTGTACATAGTTGGAATAAAACCTAAATTCTTAATTTATAATAAAATATAAATCAACAAGTAATAAAAAAGTGAACCTAGGAAAGTAAGGTATACATTATCAACAGGGACCCCCCGCTAGAGAGATCATATAAAAAGAACCAAAATTTTGAGGTATATATAACCATTTACCCGACTCTATCATTGGGTCAATCGCCACTTCCCACTATTCTACTACAGTTTGATCACTTATACAGCATGTGTATATTCATACAAACCCAACATACATTCTGCACACCCACCATGTTTTACATGTTGGGTGTGATCATACAACTGATTATGAAACTATAAATCTATTACCTATTTTATTATATAATATATAAAGTATAGGGAAATTTTAGATAAAAAATACTAAAATAATATAATACACACAAGTAATTATTTTGGGTTGTTGTAAGATAATTAAGACACAAAAAACCTTTATTTGACCCACTTCATCCAAATATGGTGTTTATATTATTCATTTCCTTGGATGTGAAAATAATTTTTCATATTTGACTCGATGTCTATTATAGATGAATCATCCCAGAATGGAATAACATAGAGATACGTAGATATCATAACCACAAATAGGAAAAATCATAATATAACCAATCTCTTGAAAAAATTAACTATATCTTAATAAAGGTAAGACATATATAGTCTCATTGAAAATTAACATATAAGGTGGGGTGTATTATAATAAAGTAATTTCTTTTATGTGATCAGGTATCATCATCTATGGAGTGGATCATAACAAAATGATGCCACAAAAATTCAAAAGGGTGATCTTCAATGTCGTGGATCAAAAAACAATGATACCCCCATATCTCCACATCTCTATTGTAAGAGAAAAGTCTCCACACAAGAACACTATATAAAACCACATTTCTATAAAATAAAATAGTACATTATAGAAATATACAAAGTAGTAACTGTCATAAACCATTGAATCCTCAACTATCTTTTCACAATAATAAAACAAACATGTGAATTAAAATCCTCACCCATCTCACCGTATTCAATAATTTAAAATATTACCCCAAACAAGGTTACAATATTCCTTAAAAATCACAAGTCACACAAACCATTATCAGTCCAATAACGACAGCTCATATGATTTTTAAATTTTTACCCTTATCTTATTCTGTTATCCTATGAAATTTTCTCACATATGTCTCATGTAACCTACTTTGAATTTATTTTACGTCAATAATACTAATACAATCACCATAATTTTATTTGATTACTCGTAAGATTTATTTTTTACATCCCAAAGTGATTTATGTAGGTACAAAATCCACGGAATGACTGACACCAATGTAAACCATGTTGTAGTATACTATTAGATACTAGCCATTCCATATAATACATCCCACCAAATGATCATTCCTTAACAAATCTAAATTATTATCTAAAATAGAGATTATATCCATAAGTGAATCTACATCCCCATCCACTATATACCTGTTCAATAAGGAATAAAAATAACTAGAGTTCAACCCTTCAAACAAGTCCTTGATACACTACTATTAGATTATGTCATACTAATATGGTGATCCAAAATTTACTCCTCCAACCATAATAATATATATGTCTTCTCTAAGAGAGATTCATGGTTCCTAAAACCATATTTACCAAAATAACTCACAAGGCCACTCACTATCTAAACTATGAACATATGGACCTACTCACTCAAGACTCCACTAAATTACCATTCATGCCTAATACTTGGATATTGAAAATTTATCCCATGTTCTATGGCCAATTTTTCCTGCATGTATAACTATTTTTATTTTCCATTAGAGACAAGGGAAATGGAAATTTATCAATTTACAAAGCCTAAGGAAGAACACTTATTCCAATTGTAATAGACTTTATCTTACCTAACTCATAGTTCCAAACTCTCTTAGTACCTATTCAGGTTTCCTTGAACCCACAACCCTATAAGTGAAAACTCATTGAACATAAATACACCAGAATATTAATTAATATTATAGGTACCTCATACCTTATACATGTTGGAGTTATCATATTAATAATCATTACATAATTCACCCTCAATATCTTTAAAATACATAAAATCAAAGATTTATACCTAAAATTGGGTGTTATCCTTGAAAATAGGATTGAAGAGACAAATATTGAAATCTCATATAATTATTACATTAGACTTATCCATAGGAAAATAATTTTATAGTAGGATCTATGGTAGAGTTATTTATAGAGTCTTGGGTGAATAGATATGTTTGAGGATGATAGTGAGAATAAGTTGAGGGGGTTTGTTTGGGACTTCTGAAAAACTGATATGGGGTGATTTTTTTAACAAAACATTTAGAATACAAATAATTAAATTTAAAAAAAAATCATGGAGTCTACCAGACTCCATAAATAGAACTATTTCAAGTCGAGTATCCAAATATCATCATATTGTCCCTCCATCGGATCTTGAGGTATCTCACTAGGCATTAGGGGGTCCTTATGATGCTCAAAATTTGTGTTTTCAACTAAAAAAATTAAAACCCCATCCCGTAAAACTGTCAACCATTATTTCACATATATCATTAAAAAATTTACACCTTAAACACATGAAAATGACCCATTTTTAAAATATATCATTGAATTCATTATTTCCACAAACATAAATTCCATTAGATTCCATATCAATGCATGCTCTCATTGTCTTATAATTACACTTCTGATTGTAAGATTCATAAATAAATTTTTTATAAAAACATAAATTCATGTTATATAATTTTCATTAATGATATAATGATTTTAATGTACATGAAAAGGGGTTGAATACTATGGATATATTATAATGTAATAGTAACTAAAATATTTCAAATTATTTATAGAAGTGTACGAAAATATACAAAATCTATGTAAGGTTGGTTTGGATAGTTTGTAATAATGAGAAATAATTTTCTATGATTATATGACTACGATAATGAGTATTATAATAATAACTAACTATTTCATATTTATTTATTATTCAAAACATTTATTTTCTAAAAAACCTATCAGGTTAATTTTTTTTTATAAATTATTATAGAAATCCATGGGATATATAAGGGGGACTTTGAATGAAAGATATATATGTCTAAATGAGAAAATTAATTTCCAAAATTACAAAGGCAGATGTTGTGATTTCAAAAAGAGGTTTTCAAATAAGAAATTTTCCTTCAAAATAATTTATAAATTAGTTTATCATAATTGTAAATATTTAAATGTACTAAATATTTTTTTTCTTAAAAAAGAAGAGATGAATAGATTTTATTATTATCGAATACGAAAAATACAAGGGGGGATAATGGAGTTTTTTTCCTTTTTTATTGATAATATAGAATTATAGAATTAGAAGAACTATGAAAATAACATTCAATGTTTTGATTTACACATTAGGAATGATCTATGTTATATTTTTGTTTATTCTAAAAAAAATATTTATCATTCAATGGAACATGACCTAATCATATTAATTCTTTTAAAAAAATTTATAGAGAGAACTAGAATGACATCATCATTGGAAAAATGTTCAGAAGCCCCAAATTTTAAAGGTAATGAACTATGTGTTAAAAATACCAAGGTTAAATCATGTAATTGTAAGAGAAATATGGTCGTGATTAACTATGAGGATCTAAAAGGGGAAAGGGTCATTTTATTTTTATTAATTTTATAGTCTTTAACTAAGATGTGATACCATCAATTTGGGTTGTATGATAAGTAAAGAGATGATGCAGCTTTATACCATGGAATTAATCTTGAAAATTGATTGACATGTTTGTAAATAAGTCTCTATATTAATTTTTTATTGATGTTCTTGGAAAACATGATTAGATAATATATCTTAACCATTTATTTATTAGTGATTTTTGCAACATGACAAAGAAAAGTGATGACTAAAATGAGGAGTATTATATAAAATAGTTTTATGGACTTTTAAGATATGGATTTTTAACTATTTGGGAGATGTATTTTCAATACGAAAAAGTTGGTTGTAACATTGAGAAACCATTCAATGATTTTTTAGGTTTAAGGGTTTCATACATACTCAATAATATTTCTAGATAAAGGAAAAGAGAATTAGTATTTGTGCATGAAATGTGAATGCAGTTATGTTTAATAGAAACACTAATATAAGTGTTTATATTTTAAAAAACACATGAAAAATTTTATAGATAATTTTTTAAAAGTTTTGGTAATTTCCCAATGTAATTTGATTTATTTTTAATTTTTTGATATTTTTTATAATTATTTTAAGATTTTATGAATTCATTTGAAACATATTTAATATTTGGATGTTAAAGATAAATTTGTAAAATTTCCAAGAGAACAATTAATTTGTTTCAAAATATATCTAAATGTTTTATTAATACTTCTAACAACATTTTATGAAAAAATTTCCATATTTATGAATTCATATGTAAATCTAAGAATGAAAAAATTAATTATATACTCATAATTCTAATATGTAATTCAGTACACTTTTAATCAATTGTCTAAAAATTGGGTATGTCTTAATCCATAAAGATTAATATAAATTAAGTAATAATTAATGATATTTCATTTAAACATGGATGGTCATGTATTACTTTGGGATAAATTTAATAGGAAATTTCAATATCATAAAACCTTTTCTCTAAGAATATGACTTCTTGGTTGTATGAATTTTAAAATGGAATATGACAGAGAGATAGTGGGATAATTTTCAATAATGACTAAATATTAGAAAATCATAGTTAAATAATAGAAATTAATTATATTCACGTAACTATATGTATTTTGTGTGACTTAAATAATTTCTTATAGATATTAAAATTTTATAAATCTTTATCAATATTGTGTATGTCTTTTTAATTTTTGTAGGATATTATTAGGATTTTATAAAACCCATGATGCATTAGAATTAATTTATATGATTTAATATGGTTATTAAAATTCAATAATAATATTTTAATTTTTTTATAAAACATTCATAATGAGTAAGACTATTTTAAGTGATATTAGATTATTATTACGAAGAAGATATATTTAAATTTATAGTTTTTGATAATTATGATTTTATAATACATTCTCAGATATTTATAATGATTTTGAATGTCTTAAAGAATATCCTTCATTGACTCATAATATTGAAAATGAAACATAACTCATTGTGTAGTGTAAGAATAATGATAATATTACATGAGTATAAAAGTTATAAATATTTTTTAAAGGATTTTTATTTCTAGAAGGTACATCCAAATGATAAATAAGGTGAAGAAATATTATTATTCATAGATATAAGAATCATAATTGATTATTTTTCATTTAAATTAGATTATTAATGAGTTAAATATTGTTAGGTGGAATCAGGTAGTCACACCATACAGGATCTTTCCACATCAAAAAGATAACCACAAATTATCATGTTGTAATAATATGAAATGTCCATAGATTTTACATAGTGCATCAAGATGGAATGATACTGACTATGATGGCTTTTTAATGATTTAATTGATAGGAATGTAGATGATTTTTATGAATTAAAAATAATAAATATATACCAGTTTGAATGAGAAATCATCCTTCTAAAAATGAAGGGATGTTTCTATATTCTATGTATAGAAAACTTTTTCATGATATTCAACATTTATTAAACAACAAGATTAAAAGTCGATAAATGATATTCTAATCCGAATATTGAATTCCCTAAAGGGAAAATATTATGTTTATTGAAGATATAATGAATATTTAGATATCTTATAATAATGACTTCTATATGAATAATTAATTAAGAGGAATCATATAATATATATTTATCAATGAAGTTGATTCAGAAAAATAGTTTAATAAGACTAATAAAATTTAGAAGCCCATGGGAAAGTTATGATTTGGTGAAACCATTGATGTATGATATATTGATATCATAGGATATGAGTGAGAATAGAAATTTTGAAAATTGAGGTGAGGAACAACGATGAGGTGAACACATCATGAAAATCCAGGAGTAGTTAGTAACCTATTCACGAGTTCAGTGGAAGAAAAATTTAATGAAATTTTGGTAAATAGTATATATAACCTATCATGACATGAAAATATATATTTTTAGAGATATTTAAATATATATGGAAATGTTTAATGATCATATTAAGAGGAATATAGTTCATTTTGAGATATATCCCTATACATTACACACCTAATATTAATATTTTTATAAGATAACTTGTTACTATAATCAATCATTTTTACTAGAATATATTTGGGTCATGAGATAATAATCAAAAGCAGTAAAGAGATGTTACCAACATTGGGACCAAACCTTTTAAATTGTCATTTTATTTTTTTCATTCATTTGGAATCATATTGGAAATGATAAAGAATTTTCAAAGAGAATATTGAGAATCTAAATAGACATACGCTTTCGTTTTGAAAATGAATTTCTATGTAGCGTATCAAATATTCAACACACCCCCTTTTATGGATTCAAATAATTATTTGGACATCATGTGTTATTAGATTTAATAAAGTTACCTTTGATTGGATATATATTTCACTTAGTTTATTTAACTACACTATCTAAAGTGTATATTTGAAGAAAAATTATAATTTACTCATATAGAGAACATAATCTATACCCTTATTCAAAAAAATAGAGTTATGGGTTATATATATTTAATTTAGAAATATTAAACACGTCATGGATAGAAATTAGCTAAGGAGGTAATGATAACTGAAATATCACATTCAAGAATCTATTTTCAAACTTTATATGCCTCAAATAACATGGATAATTATTCACTAACTACCAATCCATCAGTTACCCAACTAAATTGATGAATTTAGGATCACTCGATCACAAAATGAAATCTTTAAAGGGAAAATTCAGCGATTTTATAAACAATTATGGAGACTTTATGCCATCAAAAAATAGATTTTAAATGAATTTAATATTTATCAGTATATCAAATTTGATTCTTTTCCCTACTAGATATATACCATCATCCTTGGTAAGAAGAGAAGTGAATGAAATTACATTAACATGAAAAGATTCAACACGTTCCATCTTAATCTAATATTGGTAACTATTTTCATATATGCAAAAAACCTGTCACAAATGGATGTCCCAGGAACCTGTGAATGATATGGTGTAGGAATGGAGTATATATAAATAAAAATATAGATCATCCTTCATGTCAATCCATCTAGTCATAGATAGTTTATCATACTCAGATTTACCCAGGATCCCATTACCTCTTGAATACCTATCCAATAATATGATGAGAACATGTAATCCATATCAATAATTATAATGCATTGAAAATCGTTTAACCTAAAAATCATCTCCATGAATATCTTCCCATGATCCTCTACTTTTATAGAATAGTTTATCAAAATGGAATGAGAAAAATTATTCAACTAATTAACCCTAAAAAATTCAATTATAACCCATAGATATATAATACAAAAAAATTATAAAGTACATGGATATATCCTTCCACTTCTATATATTCCCAAAAAAGGTTTTATATAACCAATGGGATTCTATTTCTCATTTTTAACATACTAACATTTAAATAATTCTGACACTATATTCACCATGTCAATTATCAAACCTAGCCACTAGTAGTGCACCTTCTTATTATAATAATTATTAGTTTTTCTTGGTTGGTTAGCCTAAAAATATTAGTAAAAATAATCTATCACCATCTTTATCATCAATAAGTGATCCAAAGAAAGAATCCTAAATAAAATATTTTCAGTATTGGTCTCCCAACAATTTATGATATTCTTGATGCTCTATAATAATTGTATTACGGTTTTTTTATTAAATGAGAACAACAAATTAAGGTGTAAATAGAATTTTGGAAAAAAACTGACAATATTCTCCTCATTTTTATACAAATTTATTTGAACAATGAGATCCATGAGATTCAACTTGTTATAGAACATATTTAAACCATGAGAAGGAAAGATCCATCAAAGGTAATTAGTTATCACATTTTCTATAACTGGATATTATGAAATTTAAAATATGAATTCCTAGATATATTCCTACCAAATGATTTTCGTGAGGTTCGGATTATTATGAGAAAATATATAACATAATATTACATTATATGAATAAATATTTAATCTCTTCACAAAGTGATTGTGTCTCCCAAAAAAAGGGGTTTAATTCCCCTTAAACACTCTATATCATGTGTAAGGTTGTCCCTCTCATGAGTCTATAGTTGGTTAGTTCCTACAAAACCCAAATTATCAACATATTTAAGAATGAAACCTAAAACCACGGTTGACATATCACAAAAGATTATGTATCCATGATTTTCTTGATGTGGAATTATAATATGAGCTAAGGTAATTCCCCCCATCAATAAACGAAATAATTTCTTACACCGAAAGAGATATAAAAATTTCACCTCTTTCTTTGTAATAGTACTTAGAGGAAACAAAATCGTGGATAAATACATTAAAAAACAATAATATAATTATAAACATTATAGTAATCAAATTTTGATGATGTTCATTAAACCCAAATTAGAAATAATAGCCTTAAACTTTTCAGGATTAATCTAAATTCCATATTCAATGACCAAATATCCAAAATATTTAACTTCCTATATTCATAAACAACATATTTATATATTTTTTGAAATTTAATGATCACCCTATGATCCACAAATTATTCCAAAATGATGTATGTTCTCATCCACCAAATTAAAATATACCATGATGTCATCCATAAATTCCATGAATATGGAGTCCATGTATCTATGGAATATCCATTTGATGGTATTTATAAATAATTCTTAGTAATTATTTATCCAAAAAAAAATTATTTGATACTCAAGATGGTTACACTTATATCAATATAAATTTTCAAATTATCAGCCTCCTTTAGCACGAGATAATAATAATATGGCTAAATTTAAATAATTGGGATCCAAATTTTTACCTTTATCTAATTAAATAAATCATTGAGATAGGGAAGTATTTAATTATTCTTGATATTTACCATGTTCAACATCTTGTAATCATTACAAAAATTAAGGATTTTCTCTTTCTTTTGGTAAAAATTAATGGGCATCCAAAGGGGACACAATCAGATAGATGATTCCATTTCCTATTAAACCACACATATAAATCATTTGATATATAAAAACTAATATTTATATAATTAATTATGTCAATGAGATAAGGATATTATTTTTAATATATTGATCATGAAATCATATTCATAATATAGGGGTAAGTCTAATAAGTAATCAACAAACCATTGTAAAAACCCACACAATTAGGGGAATATCCTTACCAATGTTTCCCTTATAAATCTATGAAAAAGGGATGATATATTTAATATAATCATTCCATCTTCAAAATGAGGATGCCCCACCCATTTGGAATGTGAATCCCACCCCTCTTAAAACATTAAGGGTCTCCATTAGGGGTGGCAATGGTTATCCTCCAATGATCCAAATCAATATGATACATGAAGGTTATATTCCAATATATAGCTATAACACCCCATGGGTTTATGTTATGTATATTTTCTATTTTAATTTCTTTCCCTGCATATGTTTTTACACAATACCATGCTCAAACATACAATGATATACAATTAAATATCATTATATTATAATGATTGTTATAACCTAGAAATTAAATTGGGGGAAATGAATAATATTATTGAAATTTATATATTATATATTTAATAAAATGTTTTTACATTCATCCAAATAATTTTATTTTCATAAGAAAAGAATGAATCCACTTTTATGTACTAAAATGAAATATTTTTAAAGGCATTTTTACCTTCTTTTAATGGAGCCTATGTTTTAAAACTAAAATTAGACATTATTAAAAATTATTTTGATCAAAATAAAAATCATTTTCAAATTTCAAATTTCAAAAGTATCTTAGGGTTAAATTTTTTAGGCTTTCTGAAAATATGTATTTTCTATAGAATAAATGATAAATCCTCATTTTGATAAAACTATCATTTTAATTATATTAGTAGCCCATATATTATTTAAAAAATAAAAGTTCCTATTAATGTATAAATAAAATTTAGGTATCTTATAAATGAGAATATAATATATCTATATAATAATATAACTAAATAAATATTTGGAAAATGATAAATTATATGTTTGTGTTTTTATAAACATAAATTTTTATTTATAATTTTAAAATTAATATAAGTAATTAAAACATTTTTTAAAAAAATAAAATTAATATTTAATATTTAATTTTCTTGTCAATATGATATAATTTTATGAGACCCTAATTAATTTTCAATGTGTTATAAATCATTAATAATATTAAAATTGGTATTTTTTAAATTAATTTATGATTTTATTTAAAAATAAACAAGTTTCTCGTATTTAGGAATACTATTTTCAAAAAGCGGAGTTGATTTTGGAATTCTAAACCTGAAAAAAATTAGGGTAACGTTTTGGGTTTTTTCTCAAATAGTTTAATTTTTTTTGATTCTTTAAATACCGTAATTTACTGTATAATTACAATTTATGTTAAATAAACTATTACTTGAGTCATCAAAAATGTAAGAACTCTAATCTAGTACTATACATCTCAATTTATGATATTTATTCACGGAATCATCACTATTTATTATCATTATCTATAATATGAAACTAATGAATTAAATAAAAAAACAACCATATATTGTACTATAAATACCACCCCTCACAACCACTTCTCCACACACAACTTAATCATTGAAATTTGTCGAATTTATACCGAATACTAGTAACAATAAGATTCCCCATGTCCAGGAGGTTCTATTATAATCAGAGGACCAAAAAAATCCCTACAAAGCTTCTCAAGGGGAATAATTTAAGAGGACATTATTATCAAGTGCAGAACACATTCAAACATAAGGTAAGGGTATTTTAATCTAAATTTTATTTTGGTGAGATATTACTTATTCCACACTTTTATCTTCTGTGTGTTGTTTGTATAATTCCCATTGATGTATCGTATGATTAGTTACTTTATCATCATCGTGTTCCATGTTTCACATTAGGATTAATAATTTTACAGGTCACACAATTAGTTTTATTTAAAAGTGGATAAGAATTCAATCCTAACCTCCATTTTCCATTTGGTTTTGATTTATCACAATTTACACTTATTTAATTATTCATTATTTTTATATAACTCTTATACAACATATTTATATTTTCTTAAATAATGTATCCAAACCATATCATTATTCTTTGATGGGGAAAGATTTTTTTTATATGGTTCCCATCTCAATTCATCTAGATAAGCATGCCCAAATAAAATGAACTTCCAAATTTTTCAAGTGTTTCAAGTGCACTCTATAATCTTGTTTAAGATACCATTTTTTTTTAAAATTACATATTTTATCATAAAAAAATATCTTGGTTCATTTTTTAGTTTATGTAAACAATTAACTATTTGGACACTTTAAGGATTTTATTATATATTCCCTCAAACTATCCTGATGAGGCCCATTTCTAATGTTTCTAAAAAAAATTCAATGATTCATTTAGAAAATTTTAACCTATTCCTAAACCCTATATTGAATATTATTATTGATATATTATGTTACCATATACCATGATATATTGAATGGTTTATGGATTTTTTACTTGGGATTTTATATCTTGTTACCATTCACTAGATTACTTTTGATAATATTTTCATTACTTGGGGAAATATTGGTAATCATAAATCTTTTTTTAATAAATATATTTGATGATAATGTATATTATTAATTTCATAAATAAATATATTAAAATTTATTTGGACATGTATTACCTGAGTTTGAGGCTTTTTAATGTACGTTATACTAGTTAAGGACTAGTTAATGCAATCCCTATGCATGGGTCCTGGTTATTGATATCCCCAAAATGCATCGGTAGTCAAATGAGATGAAAAAAATTAGAGACAAAACCTTATTTTTTCTTCCCCTGAATAATAATATGGGTTTTTACACATAGACATAAACTATGATGATGGTATTATGGTTCATGTGCGAGATACATGATGTCTAATTATTAAATATATTTTTTATTTAGTATTCAATTAGTACATTACATGATATTTTTTCTATGAATAAGTATATGGATTCATTTTCATTATCATATTAATTATTTAATGCGTTTTTTTTAAAAAAATTTACCATATTTTATATCCCTTATTATATTTAATACAATTATTATTGTTTCCTATAACCATTAATGAGAACGTTAGCTCACAAATTT
Organism: Viscum album; assembly: GCA_963277665.1. Classification (NCBI taxonomy): domain Eukaryota; kingdom Viridiplantae; phylum Streptophyta; class Magnoliopsida; order Santalales; family Viscaceae; genus Viscum; species Viscum album. The sequence continues at coordinate 1,394,873,968 of OY728121.1, read as the reverse complement.
ATATGTTGTCTTCACTGGGTCATGAAGATAAGAACTTTAAAGAAGTGACATGAAGTATTTTATTATCATTTTTTGTACTTTTTTTAATTAAAATTGTTATAATGGAACCACATATATATCTATTTTCTTTAATAATACTAAATTGATTGATTCTTTGGTATGTGATCCCTTTTATCCATTCCATTGAAATAAAACAGTGGCTATCTATGTGCTTCTGGGGTTTGGGTTTTTATTGTTGGTGTTCGAGCATGCTTTATAGAAGGCTTGGATACTTTATTTGGGAACATAACCCAAAGATAGACTTTGATGATATATAAAGAAGAACATCCTAGAATTCTAGTAAATTATAAATTATATTTTTCATCCATGAAATACATCCATGTTGGAATACTACAAGGTAGTGTGCTTCGGGAAAATTTATTCCTTGGTGTAACAACACTGACAAAGTTTGTCAGGCCTGGCTTGGGGTAACTAGGTACCCGATAATGGGACATAATACGCACTTGGTTTGACACTCCCAGGGGATATTATCAGGATAATTCACATTCACATTACAAAACATTATGATGTATTGAAAAGTAAATATGTCCCTAAAAAAACCATGTTTATTATTACGTGATTAGCTACACAAAATTTTTTCTATTTATGTTATGTATTCCACTAGTTTTGGGATTATAGATTATGTTTTGTAATGTTATGAACTTATATATGGTATTGTATTATTTATAAATTGTTCTTATAGGATAAAATTGGAGCTATATCAATGCAGACAAACCAAAGACTACGAATGATCATTTCTATAATGGGTTTAAGCCAATATTTCAAAGATAAGTTGTATCCCAAATATTCTCCTCATGTGAGGAAATAATATCATGTTCTAATATGATAGATATTTAAATATCCATGTATTATGGCATCAAAGGGAAGAATGAAGAGAACAATAAATCTTGGAAAGAGATAGATATAGGGAAGAAGGTAAATAAGTAATTTCTCACATATGAGAATTGTGGAAGGAAAGACCATGTTATGTTATTAAGAAGAAAAATAACTTTCATAAAGTGTGGAGAAAAAGGACACCATGCTCAGGATTGTAAGGAAAAATGTGAATTTTTCAATTTTCAGTTCATCAACTTCAAATATATAAGATTCTACATAGATAATTTTCATTATCTTCAATTGAATTTAGGTAAATAGAGTACAATAGATCACGGTCAAGCTAATGACGCAACCAAAGATAAATAATAATGATCAATATTCATTTATTTTGATACCTAAATTACGTTATTTGATTATTTTGTAAATAATATATATTTTATATGAATCATGATATTTAAAAGGATTATACTACAGTTCTTCAGTATTAAGGAATTTGAAGCATGTGATGAAATACACCATTAATCAAGAAAATTGATTCTATTGTGTGTTGATCATCTTAGAATAAAATAATTGGGAATATTAATCCTAAATATTTTATTTTTTTCACATAAAAATAAATATATGGTTATGGTATAGTATTGATTACCTTGAATTCGGTTGGAATTCTGAAGGTTCACATTATGCTGGAATTATAATATATTTGGATTTATGGAATATGTTGAACAACCTGTGGTTTTACTATTGGAAGCATATGTGATTCCTAAAGGTTTAAAATATATTATGGTATTCATATTTTGTTTTTAAAAATAATATAAAAATTATTTGGGGAATCTTATGCTATGTTGATTTTGGAAATTTAGTGACCTTCATTACAAATATTTTTTCATTCAATGTGGATGGGTATATTTTAGATGAGAAATAATATTAACTACATGTGGAATATAAAAATTTAAACATTGGAAACTATTTTTCATTAATAAAATATGATATAATTTTTGGTTTTATTAAATATTAAATGGTCAAATGAAGGACTCAAGGACCATATAATTTTTTAAAAGTGTTGTTGGTGTGAAAAAATCATCAAGAACATTTATTTACAGGTGTGAGGGATGAAGTGAATTTAGATAGAAGCATAAAAAAAGGTTGATATTATGATTACAACATTGAAATTAATAATTAATATTATTCTTTCATTTTGTTATATGAATATTATAATAGTCCCTAAACGCTATGGAAATTATTTTGGAACAAAACCATTATCTGTTTATTTTTCATTATAAGAAATCAAAGGTCTTTTAACTAATAACTGATTTTTGGATTTGTGTTGGTTTAATTTCAAATGTGCATGTTCTATATCACTCTACATTATAAATTTTTGGTTATATTATCCTTCCATGTCCATATTTTCAATTTTCATTAATGGTATCATATTTAAAATCCTAGTTAATAGGATATTTTATTAATCCTATTTCTGATATGGGTTTCCCAAAAAAGAGTTTTGAAGTATCATCCTTTGAATTTAGAAGTAAATTTTTAAATTGAATAGACTAATTTTATTTAAGTAGGGGTGAATGTAAAACCAGAATATTTTATGGTTTGTAACCTTTTTATATTTATTTCTTTGACAATGTAGGTTTCACACAATTGTAAGAATTAAGAAACTATGATATAAAATTAAATATTTTTTATTAAAAAGAATGTTATAACATATCCATTAAATTTTCGGGAATGTACTCTACCAATTAAATATGTAAATTATATATTTAATATATTTTTTTTAAATTCTTCCAAATTATTTTATAGGAATATGATAATAATGAATCTAATAATATTCATTGAAATGTTATATTTTCCTAAATAATGTTTTATTACCTTTTAACATCAAGATTGATTTAAAACTATATTTTTATATTTCTAAAAAAAATTGAGAGAATTGATCTTATTTTTTCAAATAGAAATGTAAAAATTAGAATAGGTATACATTTTTGTATTTTTCTAGAAATGTTTATTTTTTAGTGAACAATTGAAAAATCAAAAAATAAATGAAACTATCATATTACATATATTAATAATTAGTTAAATATTTAAATATTAACCTCACCATTCAAAATATAAATAAATTTTGGAATATTGTGAATGTTATTATAATATAATCTTATCATATTATAAGTAAAAAAATATTTTTAAAATGATAAATTAAATTTTGGTATTATTTGAAAATAGAAATGTTTATTTAAAATTTTATAATTTATATAACTATTTAAAATAATTTTCATTTTTGTAAAATAGAATTATAAATCTATATTTTATTGTATTATAATTATTTGATAATATTATGAGATCTTAATTATTGTTCCGAAGTGTTATAGAATCTGTTATAATATTAAAATTGATATTTTTTGATTTAATAATGATTTGATATAAAAAATTAAACTCTCATATTTAGAAAAACAATCACAAAACTAAGTTCCTTTTAGAATTATAAACATAAAAAATGGTGATTTTTTGGGATTTTTCAAAAATAATTAAAATTTTGTTTAATAGTGAAATTTGGTAATTTAAGGTATATATAAATTATAAGTTAAATACACTATTCCATGAATCATCATTAATGTAGTTAAAATAATTTTCATGGCCTATCCCTCTGAGACTATTCTGTGACACCCCCATATATTCCTCCTTAAGGCCAGGGGTTGACGACTGGTGCTGAAGGCATCAACCTGCAAGTGGGAGTCATTTTTCTAAGTACATGTACACAAACACACACACAAATACATCCCAAAAACTAGAAATGTAAACATGCATGGCCCTAAACAACCACTAAGTAATAGTACAAGGTGTAGGTCAAATGGGCCAGAATACAAACACAATAAAATATGATTGAAAGTACGAATGTAAAAATGATCTCTGAAATATGTCTACTAAATACCCAAACTGATGGGTATGTGTAGTGTTGCTGCATGAAGATTTAGAATCATGCCCTACATGCCTGATCTCACTGGGCACCACCAGGTCTTAGGCCACCGTTTCCTTTGTCAAGGTGGTGGTCATCTGCAACAAAATAACACGCGCGGGCTAAGCCTATGTAGGGGTGAGTAAAAAATAACTTTTTAGGGAACCCAAACACCAACGAGAAGACAAAAACAATCCAAAATCAAATCACAAATCATGATAATGAAGAAATATAGCTCACACATGTGTAATCTAATGTACGGAAAGTAAGACTATTAGTTGTAACACTGAACACCTTGTAAATCTGAGGTACTCATCCCTGATGACAATCACGGGTCTTCTAGGACACATAAAGATACTTCGTATTAATCCATAATAACTAGAACATATCGGGCTGATTGTAACTAATCCACATGGGGTCTCTTCAATATGATTCCCATAGGGTCTCTTGTAGCTGATCTACTCACAGTCACTTGTAACTAATCCGCACAGGGTCGCTTGGAGATGATTTAGAGAGGTTCACATCTAGCTGATGCAAACACAATATCTTTGATCAGATCGACACGGGGTCACATTTATATTATGTCTACAGGGTCACTTGGGCCTACTTGTTAGTAGTCTCCGGGTCATAGCCAGCCACATGAGTCTTGTACATAGCACACTTGATTCCGGGAGAATCCTCTCCTAAAGACATATTTCATATTTCATTTTCCATGAAAGCCTCTTTATATTATTCCAAAATAACCACCTTATCACTAGGGATCCATCAATGAAAATGGATCATAAAATAGACTCCCAGTCATGAAGATATTAGTGTTTTAGTAAACATGCGTAGGTTGTGTCTAGGCCCTGTCCGACCCAGGCAGACTGACCCGACCAACCCAACCTGAGGGGTGCTACCTGACCAGACCTAGTTCGGTTGATCCAAACCAACCCGGTTTAGCCAACCATACTCGAACCGACCTATTTGGTTCTTGTTTGACCCAGTCCATCCTACCTAATAGGTTAGGCCCATTGGGCCTTGCTGGACTCAGTCTAGTTCGGTTGTGGGTCCAACCCATCAGGTTGCCCAGTAACCTAGATTCATCTAGTCTAGCCTGCACTGTTGGGATGGTCTTCTCCACCAAAGATTCTCATTGGGCTTCCGGTTTGGGTGCATGCAGCTGGTAGGAGACATCCACCCCTGGTCCCAAACATGGTCCCTGCTAGAATGTGTGCCAGTGTGAATCTATTTCCCACCCCACCGACACAGTCGGGTGGCCGTGTCCCTATTCCCTAGCTACCGACCCACTGTCGATGGCTCCTTCTGTGCCCCATGGCCCGAACCACCCATGGGCCACCTTGGTGCACCGTCATGGTGCACCACCAACTGCCCGCGGCCACTGCCACTGGTACCAGTGCACATGCGGGATGTTCTGCAGACCGGCGGGTCTGCTATGGTGGTATGTTCGTCTGACAGTCTGTGCCTCCAGCCTCTATGGGGTGCCAAATTCCCTACTGTAGGCTCGAAAATTCCTTGATGTCAATCTAGAATTGCGGCCATTAATAACACACAAGAACGCACAAGGTGGAGGGGATCGTTCCTTGTTCATGTTGGCCCGCACCCTCTGGATTAATTATTCATTAAAACATGGGTGATAAAATTATGATTCTATAAAAATTAATCTTAATGAAAAACACCGAGAATAGACACCCTCCCACATGAACAAGTGATCCATAGATCAACTTGTTCATTGTTTGAACGACATTCATTATTTTTGAATGAATAATGGGGAATTCAAATTAAAATATGTATCCCCTACCTTGTATATATTCAAGGGTCTGGGAAGAGTGACATTGTGAAATTTCATTCTCCATTCTTTATTTTCCTCCCACATTACTACAGGTCCTTTAAATTTTAGATGGATAATGTTTTCATTTCTCTTCAGTCTCATTCTTTAAGGTGCACTGTTGCTGCTAGTGATTCATTGGCATTATTCATTGGATATAATTTACACATCATCTGTCAGAGAAATTATAACATTGATTCTCCACCTTGTTATCTAATTAAAATTTAAACACATCACATCATTTCTTTCACAGTTCATCATCACGCCATTACATAGTTTCATTAATGAAACATTACACTTCAATTAATGAATCTTTATTCTATACATTTTAGAGCCTCATTAATGGGATTCATTTAATTTCACTCGTCATCACCCCATCTTCTCCACAGTGTTGTCATTCCACCGCTTAATGATGGAGACAAAAAACAATTATGTTATTTTGTTTTTCTTCCAAAAATTCCTAGAATTATCTTTTCTGGTCAACTCTCTCTGGTCGATGTTTGGTCCTTTCTAGGTGAATATCTTCATTATGAGTTCAACAATTCTCTCATATTCTTCATCAGAGCTCTCGTTTAAAATTTAGAAAAACCCACTCGTAAATGTTTTAAATGAACATAAAAAGGTTCAAAATTCCATTTCAGGCTCACTGGTCCTCAGAATCAGGTGTCGTCGGAGCATCTAGTCTCAAAATAATCACATATAATTTTAAAAAATAATTTGAATTTCCAAGATATTACATTACCCCAACCTTTAGGGCTTCACATCCCCGTAATCCAAAACAAGGCTAAGCAAAAAAATGGGGGTACTGAGTAAGAATTTGAGCCTCCCTCTCCCAGGTGCCCCTAGATATTTCTATGCTTCTACTAAATTCGTATGAGAGGAATTGACCATCCATGAAGGACCCACTCTTTTAGATCCTCTATCTCCACTGAGAACTCCACAAACGTTGCCACATCACCAATGTCCAGCTCGCCGCAGTCGGTGACGTCTGATGGATCATGCACGTACCTCCTCCACTATGAGAAGTTGAAAACATCTTGGAGTTGGTGCATCTGTGGGGGATATATAGGCAATACACCACCTCACCAAATCTTCTCATAATCTATAATGATCTGATGAACCTCGGAGATAACTTGTCTCCCTAAGAAAATCTCTACAGTCCCCATCGGTGTGAAACCAGAAGGAAATCATGTTATCCATCCTCAAACTCCAAGGGCCTCCATCCCCTGACAGCATAAGATATGTGCTTTCTATGTTCAGTCCTCATACACTACTGGATGATCTGAACCCTCTAAGTGGTATCCCGCACAAACTATGGACCCATGATTGTTGACTCCCCTGGTCTATACAACATAGATTTTCTCTACAAGGACAACTGTATAAATCCTTGAACGGTTCCATGCCAATGGTGGAGTGATAACTATTGTTTTAGGAAAACTCTTCCAGTGTTAGGTGGTCCTAAAAAATAAAAAAACAATCAAGAACACAAACACGAAGCATTTCATTTAATGTCTATGTGGTCTACTTCGTCTGACCATCAGTCTGTGGGTGAAAGGATGTGTTGAAGCGCAGCTGAGTCCCGAACGCCTCCTGTAATCCCTTCCATAGCATGGATATGAAGGGAGCACCATGGTTTGAGATGATCATAGAGGGAACCCCATGAAGCTTCCATATATCCTAGATGTAGAGGTGTCCCAATACATATACCAATCCATGATCCTTGATGGGTTTGAGGTGAGATGACATGGTGAGTCAGTCAACGATAACCTATATAGAACCATGACCCTTGGATGTGTGTGGTAATACTGCCGAAAAGTCAGTTGACATACCATCCCACATAGACTCTGGTAACTGAAGTGGTTGTACTAATCCTGCTATAACCTGATGCTCAGCCTTAAATTGATGATAGGTGATACATCATGAAATGAACACAGGCACTTCTTTATTCATCCCTACCCACCAATACCATCGTCAGAGATCCTGGTGAATCTTCACCACAACTGGACATACCCACAAATGGGATGAATGGAACTATGTCAAAATATCTTCTCACAATGAAAATGGTACTACTATGATCCCTATGGAAAGGATGACATCCTCCCCACCTATCGAAAATCCATCACGAGTCTGTCCTGAGGATAACTGAGCACATTAGGCCTCGCAATCAACATCCATAATTTTTGCCTCACTAACTTGCTGTAAGAGTGGAGGAATGAAATTCATCGACTGAAGGTAAGATGCACCATCATCATCCCCAAATGATATCTGCATCATAGTTAGAAGCTCTATCAGCTTACCCAGAAGCTGCAAACCAGACCTCATACTGAGGGTGCATGCCACTACATTCCCCTTCCCAAGTGTATAGACTATCTCAAATTCATAGTCTTGGAGGAACTCTATATATTTCTATTGCTAAATGTTTAGGTACTTTGGAGAGAAGATATACCCGAGACATTTGTGGTTGGAGTAGAAGGGAAACCGCTCAACCATAATGTAGTTTCATCACATCTTCAAAGAAAACATCACTACTGCTAACTCCAGATCATGGATCATGTAGTTCTTCTCATGTTGCCACATCTTTAGGGAGCCATATGCAGTTACCGATCACTCCTACATTAGGAAAGAACCCAGTCTAGTCCAAGATGTGTCATAAAAATCTATATACCCAATTCCTTCCTCTGGTAGTCTCATGATGGGGGCACTCGTCAGTCTCTCCCTCAGCTGCTAGAAACTATGTCGACACTTCTCCATCCAAACGAAGTGTTTCCCCTTCAATGCCATAGCCGATAAGGGTGCTTCCAATCTAGAAAATTCATGCACAAGCCTGTGGTACTTTCTGGCCAACCCCAAGAAACATCACACCTCAGTCACGCTCCTGGGTAGATCCCAAGAAAGCATGACAACTATATTCTTAGGATGCATAGAAAATCCAACCATTATGATGAAATATAACAAAATATAGATCTCCCGAATCTAGAACATTCACTTCAAGAGCTTCCCATAAATCAAGGATCTTAGAGTATATTCAGAACAACATACAGGTGTATAACATGATCCTCCTCTGACACTAAGTACACCAAGATTTTATCAATGAATATTACCATGAAATGATTGAGGTATGGTCGGAAGATCCTGTTCATGAGGCCCATGAACACTTGTGTGGAATTGGTCATATTAGAGTGCATCGTCAATAAATCATAGTGGCCATACCGGCATCTGAAGGTTGTCTTTGGTACATCTTCATCCTATACTTGAAGTTGATGAAATCCATACCTGATATCTATCTTTGAGAAGAATGTATCCCCCATAAATTGGTTAATGATGTAATCGGTCATCAATAGTGGATATTTATTCTTTACATTTAACTAGTTTAGGCACTGATTGTCCACACAAAGAATCATTCTTCCGTCTTCCTTCCTGGAAAACAACACAGGGGTTGTCCATGGTGAAACTCTAGGCCACACGAATCCCTTCTCCTGCAAGTCCTCCAGTTGCACCCTCAACTCATGAAGCTCCACATGATCCATTTGATATGTTATTGTGGATATCACTGTTGTCCGAGGGTACAAGTTCATGTAGAAGTCTAACTCCCTATGAGGAGGTAGATCAGTAACATCCTCAAGAAATACGTATTCATATGCGTCCACCACTATAGTAATGTGAGGAGTCCTCTCATCCAGTGCACCAAGGGTGAGGCAAGCCATTGGTTAGTGATCAGAAACACCCTCCTCTCAGAATGTTTGTCATGTGTTGCAAGAGTTGCTTTCTCTCTGGTGAAGGAAAACCTAGTCCCATCATTAGGGTCACACCAAACTCTATGTTTAGGATATTAGATATAAGCATGAACTTTGGATAACCATTCCATGCCCATGATGACATCGTAAGAACTCAATGCCGCTACTAGAAGATACCATATGAAGGTCTCACTTCCTAGATAAAGCTAAAACTACAGGTACCAGTGTGTAATTGTCAATTTCCCTCCCATAAGAGTCTCTAATCATATGGATCAAGACAACAACTCCTATAGAATATCTGAGCCTCAAATGAGGTATGTGGAATGGAAATTGTGACTACAACCCATGTCTATAAGAACTGTAGCTAAGGTGGAGAAGACACAAATTATACCTCTAATCATCTATGGAGTGCCATGGTTATAGGCCTCCACTTTCTAAAGTTGAGCTCGTCTCTATCCCCCTACTCCTTGACTATTTGGTGGACCACCCTGGGGGTATTGTGGGTAGTACCTCGAACCATCTCCCACCGGCTACTTATTTTCCAGCTCATCTTCAATTTTTGCCATCATGTGGACCTCCTCGTTTGAGCCTATACCTCTACCCAGGTGGGCGAATGACCATCTTCTCATCATTTATGTAGTGGGTCGGGTAGTCACGAGAAATGTGTCCCTCCCTACCACACGACTAGAATTCTCTGGTCCTATACTGACCCCCACTACCCTGGTGGCCTCGCACCACCAATCATGGGTCTTGGGGTCCCCCTCTAGATTTTATGGCCCGCATGGACCTCTACATCATCTATCAGCTTCCCACCATGGATGAATCAGATACCAGTCTCTTGATGGTAGCTCCAACCTTTGGTGTCTACTCTGCAAGGAAGCTCTCTACTAGTAGATCTTTATCTATCACTCCAGCCTAAGTGTGGATGATACAGGAAACAATTGGTGCCCTGATCTCCTATCAGAGTCCCTTCATAATGGTCTGGGCTCTGAATAAAGGGTCCCATTCCATATCCATTGAGTAGTGGGAGAGGACTTTAAGCCTCGAATAGTACTGAGACATTGCAATTCTACCCTTCAATAAGTGAAGTGACTTATGTATCCACACTGATTGCAAGGTCGTGGGGAAGATATCCCCCCCATAAAATACACTCGAAGTCATCCCATGAGAGTATCACCTCATCATGAGTCTGAATCTTCAAGCTCCACCATCTCCCTTCCATGCTCGAAAGAAGGCTCGCAGCAAAGATCTCCATCCCGTCAAGTGGTGACCTCACAAAGTGGAAGTACCATGTATCCACCTACATCCAGTCCTTAGCGGCCTGAGGATCTATCTCTCCCCTGAACCAGGGAGATCTCTATCTCTGAAACTCATGAATGTCACTGAGTGTGCATGTGTTCTCCACCAGTAGCACCTACAGTAATTTGCGATCAACAGGTAGTGGTAACACTAGCTCACCACCTGATGGGGCCATCCCTAGGATGGGTCCTCGAACAGACGCCTCATCGTTAGGTGGTATTTTGTCACTATCATGTATCATAATCCTTGCTTGCTGTCTACATAAAGGCATCCTGAAATAGATCAATTTGTACCAATGTTAGTAGATTATACCTAGTGAGCTAACATTGATTCAATAAGAAATTGAGTAAACACAAAATTCATATATGATTCATGCAAATGGTGTTTTTATTTATTGATATGAAAAACCAAATTCATGGTCCTGGTGTATGTATATGTTAGCTCCCGCACCAACACTGGACTCCCCGCATCTAAAAGTCAACCATGATACATTTAACACTATTTCTCAAATACAAAACAAGAGGCTTCTAATCAGTTAGGGAGAACCAATAACCGTTTATACATCATTTTCACGACTCATCCCCTAGGGTCCATGGCATGACCCCACCATGCGCACCTCCCAAAGGCCAGGGGTGAGTGACATGCACCGAAGGCATCAACCTAAAAGTGGGAGGCATTTTCCTGAGTACCTTTATGCACATACACACAACCATGTCCCAAAAACTGGATACATAAACAAGCATGCCAATAAAAATCCACACAGTGAAGGTACAAGCTATAAGTTAAATTTTCCAAAACACAAACCCAATAAAATAAAACTGAAAATAGGAATGTACAAAAGATCTTGGAATGTAATTAGTTGAAAACCCAACCTGATGGGTAAGTGTAGAGTATATGATGGAATCTGTAGAAGTATTCCATGCTTACCTGGTCTCACTGGGAACCACTGGGTCCTAGCCCACAAAGTCTTCTGTTAAGGTAGAAGTCGTCTTCCTAAGACATGACACATGCAGGTGAATCCCGTGAAGCGGTGGGTAAAAAAATTATTAATAGGGACCCCAAAACACAATTGAAAAAACAAAAAGTAATACATAATAAAACCATGATCCGTGCTCACAAATAAAGACAACTAACACAGTTATAATATAAAGTATGGAATGCAAGACTCTCAGTCGTAATGCTGAACACCATGGACTGATAAGGGACTCATCCCTGCTAAGTACCATGGGTCTACACTATCACACAGAGACTCTTCCCAATTAGGACATTATAGCTAGTCCACACAGTGTTGTGTGTAGCTGATCAACAAAGGGTTTCTTGTATCTGATCCACACATGGTTGCTTGATGCTAATCCACATAGGGTCACTTGTAGATGATCAACATGGGGTCACATGGAGTTGATCCACGTAGGGTCACTTGGTGTTGATCCGCACAGGGTCCCTTGGAGCTGATCCACACAAGTTCACTTGTCTTCAAGGACTATAGGGTTATTTGGGCCCACTCGTCAGCATTCTCTGGGTCTTAGCATGTTATAAGATTCCCACACATAACATGCTTGATTCAAGTAGAATCCAATCTTCAATTCATTCATCATATTTTAACATCCATGAAATTCTCATTAGAGCATGCCAAAATAACAGCCTTGTCCTGAGGGTTCCATCATCAAAAATGAATCTTAAAAATAACACACGGTCTCAAATATAATGGCATTTTAGTAAATAGGGACCGGTTGTGTCAGGGCCCGGTGGGACCGACTAGACCAACCCATCCTGGGGGTCCTGCATGACCTGACTCGGTTCGACCAACCCAACCTAACCTTGTTGGTTCTAGGTTTCCCCTGTCCATCTTTCCTACTGGGTCAGGCCCATTGGACCTTTTTGAGCCTTGCCCAGTTCACCCATGTTTCTAATCTGTCGGGTCACCGAAAGGCCAAAATTTCTCTGGCCTTGCCTGCACTGGTTGGCTGGTATTTCTTTCCAGCCTGGGCTACCCAGTGGCCTAGATTTTTCCTGATGTTGCAAACTTCAAAACTGGGCCATAATAATTAAATTTGGGCCGCTCTGCAGCCTAATTACCCTAGCCTGGCCCTCATGGACGGTTATTCTTCTCCTGGATGGATGGCTGCTAGGCGCCTGATTTGGATGCATGTGGCTAGTAGGATATGACCACCCCCAGTGCCCCACACGTTGTCCCCATTGGAATGCATGCCATCACGAAGTAGCCTCCCGCTCCATCGGCATGGTTGGGTGGCCAAATCCCAGTTTTCCAGCCCCTGGTCCAATGCTAGTGGTTCGTGCCAGACCGCCACAGCCCACAGTGGCACGCCGTCGTGGCGGCCCAGTGCCAGTGTTCCAGCAGGATATTCTACAGACCAAAGGGTCTACTTTGGTGGTCCATTTTTTCAAACAGTATGCACCTCCAGCCTCTATGGAGTGCTATCTTCCATTCTATGACCTAAAAAATTCCTTATCATCAATATGATGTTATGTCCACAAAGAACACACAAGAATGCACAATGTGGGGGTTGGGGTTCCGTACTTATTCTTGTTGGCACACACCCTCTATGTTAGATTTTATCTAAACCATGGGGGGATAGGATAATTATTCTACCAAAACTTATCCCGATGCAAAACACCAAAAATAAACTCCCTCTTGAAAGAACAAGCGATAAATGGATCAACATGTTCATGGGTTGATCCGCGTTCCTTATTTTAGAATAATTTATGTGGAATTAAAATTAAAAAAATTTACCACTACCTGGGATAGATTTGATGATCGGGGAAGACAGGCATCTTGCACCTTCATTTTCAGTTAATGATATTCCACCCACATTGTTACCGATCCATCAAAGGGTAGAAGGAGATGGTCTTTGTCATTCATCAGTCCCGTTCTTCAAGGATTGTCATTGTCTACATGGAATCTATAATATTATTCATTGGGGATAATTTAGACACTTTTTTTCATTGAATATGTAACTTGAATTCTCCAACTTATTATATAATTAAAATATAAATTTATCACAAAGTTTCTATTATGCTATGTCATAGGGTCGTTATGCTATTTCATTAATTAAACAACATATCTATTACAATTCAGTTAATGAGTCATTATACTAAACATTTAAGAGAAACAATAATAGGCTTCATTAAATGTGAATTTTCATCTCCCCATCACTACCGCAGTGCTGGTGTGCCACCACTCAATGGTGGAGAGAAACAAATAAAATAACATTTAAAGTTGTTTTATTTTTCTTCTAAAACTTATGAAAATTATCTATTCCTTTCGACCATCACCGGTCAATGTTTGGTCCTTTCTAGAAGAATCCCATTGTTCTAAGTTCAACGGTGCCCTCATATTTTTTATTTGAACAGTTGTTTAATATATATAAGAACCTCTTATCATATATTTTAAATGAATATAAAAAAAGTTCAAAATTCCATTCCCGGCTCACCAGGCCTCAAAATCAAGTGTTCTCTACGAATCTTGTCACAAAATAATCTCATATAATTTTAAAAATAGAATACATGGAATTTTAGGTACATTACAATAATATTGAACTATCTTTCTCTATTTACAACCATTAGTCATGGAATCATCGATATTTCATTCCTTGATCCAATATAATAAAATAATGAACAAAATAATCAAAAAACACCTCTCTCCCCCACTATATGTACCACTCCCAACACATATTCTACTCCCACATCTTAAGCTTTCAATATTGTCCCATTTTTATGCAATCATCTTACCAAGACATATACCCACATATAAGAGTTTATCGTATTAACAAAAGAACAAAATAGTTTTCCCTAAAGAGTTACTCATGGAGAACAATTAAAGAAGAAATGAATATCATGTGAAGAACTAATTTGCAAATAAGTTATAGGTTTTATCATTGAAATTTAATTTCATTTAGATAATCCTTATTTACCACCAATAACATTTCTATGGTGTATGTATACTTCCATTTGATATATCATATCATGAGTTACATTATATTTACGGATTGTAATGTTTCATTTTATGATTAATAATTTTATGGGAAATATGACTCGATTGATTAAAAAGTTTTATGGGATTATTTCTGAACATCCATATTTTCATTAAGTAATGATTTATCACTCATTTCCCCGAATTGTATTATTTTTAATTTTTACAATATTATTCTAAATTTTGTTTATATGTTTCCAAAATCAAGTATCTAGATCATATCATCCTTCCTTGATGGGGAAATACAATGTTTAATTAGGTTCCCTCCTCATTTTTCCATATAAGCATGTCCGAATAAATAGAACATTCCAATTTATGTCTTATTTCAAATTGAACTCTATAATCTATTTTAAGACACCATTTTTTATAAAATAACAAGTTTTTTCCTAAAAAACATTCTCGGTTCATTTTGGGTTCTATGTAAACAATTAAGCCTTTGTCTGATTTAAATATTATTTTATATTTTCCCTCAAACTGCAATGAAGTGGGAAATTTCTAATGTTTCTTCAAATTTCAGTTTACTTGTTTTCACATTAGTTGGACAAAATTTATTCCTAAAAAATAATTTCATGCCCTTCCCCTTCCTTTTTTGAGATATATTTGTTTAAAATCTGATATTATGGAAAATATAAATGATTTCACAAAAGAACTCTTATATCCACTATAAAAAAAATGGAATTTTCATCAATAAATTTTCATCGAATTTATTAGTGTTTTTTGATCTATTTATACACCCATTATTGAAAATAAAGAGGCCAAATTATTTTTTGAGGTTTATAATGTCGTCAATTAATTAGGAGTATGAAAATTCAATGAATCCTAAATATAATGATTGTGGAGCTGGTTTATAGTTCAGAAAAACATGTGTCATTGGTGATTTTATTTTTTCACATTGTTTACAACAATTTAATTTGACATGAAAATGAGTTTTATTTTTTATAAGGAGTTTTTGATGATTGGTTGTGTTTTATTGTAGATGTTTATTGGTTATGCTCTATATAGATGTTGGAAATTATTTTTTAAAAGGTTCTTATCAAAAAAGAATTAATATGCCAGCCTCACAGGACATCAAATGGGAGAAGAAAATTGATAATGAAATTCATGCATGATACCATCGACTGTGATAGCAGAATGATAGATGAATGCATGCAAGGACGCCTATATGAATCTCAGGAGAAGAGGAGAAACACTGTGCGAGACAACATGGTGGAAGAAGTGGTCACATAAGAACACCTATAGAGCCTGAATGATGCGATACCAAAGAGAGATAGCAGAATTATAATAAAAGATGTCCGGATGAGTAATATAAAGGACCTGGGTGATTCAGTTTGTTTTGATGTGGTATTGAAAAAAATGAATCCAGACTGTCTGATTTTATGATCAATCATATGAGCCATTATATATCCTCTACTAGATCTGAATTATATCATGACTGACCGATATATTTGTTGAATGATATGAGACATCTTATCGAGTACAGAATATCATATACTCCAGCAAACTTCACCCAAGTATCTTGTTCATCAAATCTGTATGGAAACATTGATAGTGTCTCGATCCAAGATTTGTGAATTTTTTTTGAATATTTTGGTGATCCGAAATCAACAAAAATGATCTAAAAATTTTTATTGATCATATATTGAAGATGAAATAATAGATAAAGTGTATAGAATATTTTTTTTAACTTTGGTGATAGTGATGGTATACAAAAAGTATCTTGATCACAAAATGGTATTAAGAAACAGCCCAAATGAGTATACATTTTTCTATAAGGATTGGATTAGACTTTTGATTCCTATAAATAATGGAGGCTAATATCATTGGTGATGCATCTCGTATCTCTCATTAGGATGCTTGTTACTCTATCGAGTGATTTTTTAAGAAATAATAAGAACATTACATGCATTATATTTTTAGGAGGGAGGTTTCATACACAATTGCATGAGGTTATGAGTTTCTATGTTCTATTTAAGAAGTAAATATAAGAACCATGAACTACACTAGTTTTTTAATAAGAATATGACATCCCATACTGCCATTAAAAAAATAAGAAAATTAAGTTTATCATGGATTGAAAACTAGTGATGTAGTGTGTAACCGTAGGGAGACTCCACAATTTAATGTTCACTTTAATTGGTTTTGAAAAGTATATTGATGATTCATGAACACTAGTATTATTATAAGGAAATATAAGAACCTTGAACTGTTCTATTTTTCATTAAATAATGAAATAATCATCCATTCATATTATGAAAAAGTAAAAGGAGACTCCATGCTATTGGTTGTGATGTGGAATATGAATATACATTGAGTGTTATAATATTGTTTTGCATGAAATAATAGTGCTCATATGACATAATTAATTCATAATTCACATTCAAATTCATGATACATATTCATAGAAAAAAGGAAGATCAAAATATTTTCAAGTGATATGTGTGTGTGAGGTCTTGGAGATGGGAAACAAACATTATGAAAACATTATATGATATAAGTCCTCCATGCATACACATGAATTGAGTATCAAAAATTCTAAATTGTGTTCTTAAAGGAACAATGAGACAATATATTGTTCAAGTGGCGAGACAATAAGTATTAGATGATGTAATGATAAAATACATGAATTAATGCATAGATTAATTGATTAGATCATGATTTGGTTATATATACATGATTTTTGAAAAAGTTCATGTAAAATCATTTATTCTTAATCAGTGTGAAATATATTGAGACAAAAGCTAGGGAATTATTTATATAATTATTTCAAAATATATCAATATCTGGGTTTTTAGTGTTTAGTGAGGTCGGGTCTTTAGTAGAAGAAAGAATTATTTCCCATACAGTGATGTACTGAGGTAGTTGATAATTTATAGGTGAAAAAAAAATTATTAAGAAAGAACATCACTAGTGGAACATTTTATGATTTGTACATGATCTAGTTTGATCTATCAAGATCATGCAGTAAGATTACAAAATCATCATATCAGTGGATATATTATTGTTTGAATCATGATTGTGAAGACTTCAGTGGGACAACAAAGAAGTGGAAGTATCTTGTGGGACTCTAGAGCATGCCAGTGGAATGTGGGTAACACTATGGGATGCAGTATAAAAATCCCCCTCTGGGACTCTGAAGTCACAAGTGGAGGTGGGAACATTTAAACTCTAGTGGGACACTAGAGTGGAACACTGTGGGACTCAGTGTTGATGGGTATGGGACATTCCCTAGTTTTAACCATCTATATATAGTGAAAATAAATAACCATGGGTAATTAAAAGTTGCAGTAAGGAAATAGGTCTTTATTCCAATCCTTTTATAAATACGGTTTGTTTTATTTCATTTACATTCTTCATTTCATAAAGGATACATCCATCAAAATAGGTGACAGAGTATTGAAGGGGTTTAAAAAAAATTAATTAATATTGGTAACACCAAATTCACTCCCCCTCTCAGTGTGATAACTCAATTATAAGAATGTTGATGTTTCAATAAAATCAAAGAAAAAATGTAGAAAAGAGTGGCACAGTTGCTAAAGAATAATTAAAAATTAATTTAAAATGATCTGGTATCTGAAGATATACATAGTGTAAATTTGTTCAATACACTATGTTGGTTAAAATTATTATAAATCATGTTCATGGTGTGATGTTGATATAATTAATTCTTAATTTAGAAAAAAATGATGAAACTTCCTAATGTAGTGGTTTCATAAATGACCGAATTTTTAAGGAACTTCGTGATAAAAAATTACATTTACAAAAAGTGTAAAATGCTATGAATGAATCATTTACTAAAAAGTTTGGAATTTCAAACACTCTCAAGAGACTTGTTAACGAAAAGGAACAAAAAATATATATTTGAAAATAAATATATGTTAATGTTATTAATGAATTGGAATTTAATGTTTGGGAGAAAGGAATTTTTTGAATTGTTTTTACAAAAGTAATTTGTGTACATGAAAAGATGCATAATTTATCTATAAATGTCAAAGATGCTCAGATAATTTAAAAAATGGTAATAATCTAAGATATAGATAATTTTTTTCTAATAGAAAATTAGATTCAATGATAAGAGATTCATATGATTATGTTTTTATTAGTGGATGTAATGATACCTATTGAATATGAGATGATTACTCTCATATTATACTGTCTTGAATTTGAAATGAAAACGTAAAATTTGTAAAAGAAAAAATATATAACAAACCTAGTTTTTTAGTAAAGAATTATTAACAATGATTTATATGATAATATTCTTATTTCTAAAAAGAATCAAACTATTAGAAAGAATAAATTGATATTATCTATAGAGAAAAAATATTGTTAGTTTTTTTATGAGGGTATACCATTGTCCTGATAAATCACTATGTACTGCTATTTATTTGATGACTAGTGAAAACTCATCTTTAAAATATAATAAATCGTGGGTAATGAAAATCTATTATTCAACAAATAAAAAAATAACAAGAAATGTGATACCCATAGGAAAAAAACATCAAAGATAGTCATATGTTTTCACTGAAGAATAAGTCTATAATTTTAGGATATTTTTTGTGTTAATGGATGTATTTACATTTGGAAATTAATTTTGAAAAAATATTTAATTTTGTGAAAATTAAAAAATGAATATATTTAGGGTGGAGAAATCTGAATAAAATTTGAAACCTACAATATAGATGCAGAATTCACAAAAAGAGAATAAATTTATCAAGAAGAAATATGATTAATTTTAATGTTTCTATGATTATATCAATAATAGTGGTCATTGTTATGATGAGTGGTGGTATAAAAATCACGCATGAAAAATTTAATGATGAAAATAGAAGATAATAATAGAATGTGAAGTAGGTATGATATGAAGTTTACTGGTAAATCATGAGTTGAAAACTTAATAAGAATGGTATTAAACAAACATCTGTAAAGATGTTTTTGAAGAATGATATGAATAGTGTCTCACCAAATAAAATACGTTTCTATTGTGGTTAGACATGAAACATCTTAGATAACTGTGAATTTCTCATTAATATTTATACCAAATAAAGATGTAATCAAAGAGAGAATCAATTTAGAAGAAAAACAATTTTATTGATTTGGTTAATGACATTATAGAGGAAAAATATGAATAGTTTTATTTACGTAGTAATGTGTTGAATTGTAATTTTGTTTTTGATAGGTGAAAAAACTATAGAAATTCATATTAAAAACAGTTGACATTGTTATCTGGTAAACAATAATTATTTAATAATAATGGGAAATAACCATTGACCTCATATTTTGGGAAAATTAATTCTACATTCTAAGTGAAGACTGAGAATCTTCTTAATTAGTTTTTAATGATATAGCCTGAATCATTAGAAGAGGCAAGAAAGATGGAGAAGGAAAGAATGTTTAAATTTCATTACAATAAAATATGAATAATCTTTTTTATCTTAGAAGACTATTGTGTTGAGGAACAACTCTCAACCATGTAGCTCAAACTAAAGGGAACTGAAGAACCACTTTATTCCCATATATATTGTGTTTTATATTAATGCAAGGAATTAAAGGTGAACCCTATATTTAGGGGGAGACCTAAATTTGACAAAGCATTGAGTATTATATAGCTAGAATTATTTAGATCATGGAATACTATAGGTATCATATTTTCAATTTGCAAAATCATAAATAATCTTTGAAGATATATGTACTTTATTCTTAAATAAACTCAATCATGATGAAGAAATATTTATTGAATCTCTTGACAGGAGAGTTAAAAATGAGGTATTATATATTTCTATCTATGTTTTCATCATATAAATATCATAAGTCCTAGAGATCTATGAATCTCATAATTAAAAAAATTTCAATAAATTGTAACTTGTCAACATTGAGGTATTCTGATTACATTCATTAGTATTCATGTTAAAAAAATTACAAAGGGAGATATTGATCAGTTCATGACAAAGAAAAATAATTTTTAAGGGGAAATAGATTCTTCCACATGAATGTTTTTAATATTTTTTATGAGATGTATGCATAAGATTAGTTGGAAATCATATTTACAAACCCTTCTAAGAGGTTTCAATAATTAGTATCATATTCTAGAAGATTATAGAAAATATTGTTGTCAAACATTAACACTCTTGTTTTCTACATGGATCATTTCTGAATTATACATAGAGTTGATTGATTTTATCTCTTTTCTAGGTTAGTGGTGATTTAATTGTTCCTAGTTGTTTATTAAAAAATAAGTGTGTGAAGAGATGAGGATGTTCTTAAAATTTTAATTTTTGAAATTATAATTCCTTCTCATATATTTAACATTATCGTTATTTCCAATAATGGGGAGAATATTTCATTGACTTTTATGATGAATTGGGTATTGAAAAAAATCTAATTGGGAGATTTTAGAGGAAAATTGTTTTGTTGAGGTTGAAATTGTTCTCAATTAATTACGAATATGAAAATTCAATGAATCCTAAATGTGATGTTTGTGGAGATGGTTTGTAATTCAATAAAACATGTGTCATTAGTGATTTCATTTTGGAACAATCTTTAGATCAATTTATGTTGTCATCTAAAAGTGTATTATTATCCCAAAGGAGGTTTTTAGGATTTCATGACTTTTATTCTCAAAGTTGATTGGATATGATCTACATAGAAGTGAGAAATCATTTTTTAAAGGTACTTATAAAAAAATTATTAATCGAACATCACTAGACATCCAAGGGGTGAAGCACACCACTATGGGTAGATAAGATCAAGACCCTTACCCAAGCCAGTATAATGATGGTTGAATGCATGTAGGGCCACCTATTTGAAGCATATGATAGGTGGAGAACAACGATGCGAGGAAGAACGAATGTGGGGTTGGGGGAATAAGGGCTCCTATAGAACTAGTATAGGGCAGTACATGAGAGGTAGTGTTTAATTATGATGCCAGATGATAGGATGAGTAATATAAAGGATTGGGGAGGGTCAATTTTTGTAAATGTAGGATTGAAAAAAATGATTTAGGACAATCCAATTTTTTGAACGATCATCTGAGCCACCAGATCTCTTCTATTGACTCCAAATTGATCCTTAACCAACCGATCTGTCTATGGAATGATATGAGCTATCTGATCGATCACTGAATATCATCTTCTCTAGAAAGCTTCACCCAGGTATCATGTTCATCATATCTTCATGTAAACATCTACAATACCTCGATCTAAACTTTTCTATTATCATTTAAAAATTATGGTGATCCAAAATCAATTGACATGAGATGAAACAACATTTTCATTATATATTGAAGATAAAATAATGGATATCAAATAAAGGTGATGGTATGTGGATAATATCTCAATCAAAAAAATGTATTAAACAACAAAAAGAATGGGTATCCATTATTCCAGAAGCTTCTTGGATGACTTTAGTTGCATATAAATATATGATATCGATCTATATTACGATGTGTCTTTTATCATTTATCCTAAAGCTTTTCGCTCATTTGAGATGATTTTTTAGAGAGAATAAAAATAGAAGATGAGTTATTTTATTATGAAGAAGCATCCATGAATTATTTCTTGAGATTTTGAGTTTTTGGATACATTTTGAGAAGTAAATAGAATAATTGCGAACTATGCTAGTTCTTGAAGAAGAATGTGACATTGCATACTTCCATTATGTGAATAAGAAGTGGTTCTCATAGATTGAAACTAGTGAAGATTTGTGTAACCTCATTAACACTATGTAATGTAACAATCACACAAAAATATATTTCTAAGGATATTGCAGATTCATGAACCTTGTTATTGTGTGATGGAAATATAAGCACCATGAACTATTTGGGTCTTCCCAAAAAAATTAAATATTCATGCATTAAAATGATGAAAAAGTGAAAGGAGGCTTATCATTCTATTTTGTGATGTGGAAGATAAATATATCTCAATGTGAGATAACTATTCTGTGCAAAAGGATTGTGTTCATGAGATTGAATTAACTCAACATTCAAATTCTCATGATTGATACATATGAATATAAAAATGATAGATTGAATATTGTGCATGTGATATGTGTGTTTCAAGGTTTTTGATGGGAAACGTTTCTTATGGAAATAGTACACAATATAAGTCTTCCATGCCTACATATTCATTGAGTATCAATTAATGGATAGTGTGTTCTTGATGAAATAAGAAGACAATATATTTTTTATGTGTTGAGAAAATATTCATTATTTTAGGAAGTTCTAAAATACATGAATTAATGCATGAATAAATTGAGTGGAAAATTCTTTTTTTGTATATACATGATGTTAGAAAAAGCCCTTGTGGAATATTTGTTGTATAATCAGTGTGAAATATTTTTACATTGAAGATGGGGAAGTATCACTATCAGTGTTTCAAAATATTTCTATATCTATGTTTTTAGTGTTTTGTGAGGCCGAGTCTAATGTAGAATAATGAATTCATGCCTGATCAGTGTGGTACTAACGCAGCTGATCATCTATATTGATCAGAATTTTTATAGAAAGACAAGCACCAGTGTAAAGGTTATTGATTTGTACATGGGAAAGTTTGATAGGGCAGTAAAATAGAGTATGATTATAAAATCATCCTATCAGTTTACGAAATATTGTGTGATGACAGAATGTGAAATCTTCAGTGGGACTATGAAGCAATGAAAGTCTCTTGTTGGACTCTAGAGCAGGTCGAGGGGATGTTGGTAAATCTATGGGATGAAATATAAACATATTCATATGGGACTCATGATTTACTAGTGTAGGTTGGAACTTTTCATCTCTATTGAGACTCTAGAGTGGAACATTATGGGACTCATTGTTTATGGGAATGAGACTTTCCTTTGTTGTAACCATCTACATATAGTGAAAAATTAATAACCAGGGGTAATTAACAGTTGTAGCAAGAAAGTCAGTCTTAGTACTGATCCTTGTAAAAATATCATGGGTTTTGTTTCATTTACATTATGAATTTCATATAGTATTCACTAATCCTAATAGGTGACAGAGGTTTCAAGGAGATTAGAAAAGAAAATAATTCAGTAACATTGGTGACACGTGATTCACCCCCCCCCCCACCATCTCAGTGTGACTGCACAATACTTAGACACTTCATAATAATCTAATTTTCTCTTATGTTACCATCAACCATGTTTTATTGAATTCTTTATGATTATTTTGATTTAATATGTACTATCTTGAAATAGTTCACCATATTACTCTTGATAATTATTTGAGTATCAACGAAAATATTCATAAATATGTATATTTTATTTAATAAGGATATTTAATTATAAGTCACATTATTTATTAACTAAATCAATATATGAGGAATGATTTGGACCTGTATGATAGGTTTTGGGGGGGCATTTAATGAAATTCTTATTGGTTTGGGATTAGGTAATGTAAGCCCTATTTGTGGTGCTCAGTTATAGATATCCCCTAAATGCATTGGTAGTCTCATGAGATAAAAAACATATAGATAAACCCTTACTCTTTAATTCCTTAAAGAATCATTTGGGTTTTTACCAATATAGTTGACCCATCTTAATAGTATAATGGTTCATGTTTATAATACATGGATTCTGTGATGAAGAATTTCATTTATTCAATATTTAGTTATTACATTCCATGATATTTTCCATACGAAAAATCTATGGATGAATTTTCCTTCTCAGTTAATGATATAATTTTATTTTAATTTGATTATTTAGATTTACAGAGTGTCAATTACTTTTTAAATTTCCATATATTAGTGTTTCATATTACCCTTACTGATAATTTGAGCTCACCCTTTTATTTTTTTCCATCCTCAGGTTATGAAGAAGAGATCATTGAATAAGTGAAAAGAAGAAGTTTATTTTATTTATTTTTTATAATATGTTTAATTACCAATGTAATAAAGGAACCATGTATGTATATAGTTTCATTAAGACTTCTAAACTAATCAATCCTTGGTGATGTGATCTCTTGTATCTTTTGAATTTTAATAATCCGACCACCGAATATGGAACACTTGGGTAAGTTTTGTTACAATACCGATAATGATATCAATAATTTCCATCATTGGAATAGAAAAATATCAAACTAGGACTACTTATGATATCATGATTGAAAACAGAGGGAATCATAATCCTTTTCTATTCTCCATCCCATTTGTATTTGATAAGTCTGTAGGATATGGAATGTTCTAAAATGATATTTTCCAAAAATAAATTACATGAGAAGAAATAATATAATGATATTGAAATATGTTAAAAAATAAATTCACTAATAATGATTCAATAAAAATATTACCTCTCACTATTGTTGGTCCCACATCAGACACCACCATCACATGATTTAATTTGTGAGATTTCTACACCTCATAATGGTCATGAGGCCTATCACTAACATAAGGAATTCTGCCTAGATGTCATTTACCATAAGTGTACTTGACCTACATCTTCATCTATGATATAGATATCCTTTCATCATAGACACATCAATGATAAAAATAGATCATGTCAGACATGAACAACCTTAAACACTTTGATTACAGTAGAAGACTTCAAAAATCATTATAAAATAGTCCTATGACACAAATGAGTCTCTATATAGGGGGGATTCCAACCATGTAGTATTTGTATACCCAACCAATATTAACTAAATAATAGTCAATGATCTATTATAAAAAAGTTTATCGGAGATAAATATATTATTTTTGTTTTATGTTAGTCTGATTATAATGAGAACATAGATCTTTTATGTCTAATGAGGATGAGTATTTGAAGAATAATTCTTAATGAGTTGCATAATATTATTAGCGAAAAATGACATAGGTAAAAATGATTGTAATATGAATTTCTATCTTTTAAAATTAATAGAAGTGTTTTTCAATAATGCATTATGTTATGGTGCTCAAGGATTTTTGATGTGATGTTAGAGGAACAATATAATCATGAATGGATCACATAATCAAGTAAAGATTAAGGGTACTACATATGAATGAATGAATCAAGAAATTTGGTAAAACTAATTCTATGAGGGAATATAGACTAGTTTTGATGAAAATTTCTTCATTTAGAGAAGTGATTGTTTGAATGAGTCATGTGATTGGAATATTATGATTGAAGTCATGAAACTATTGAATTCTAATGTTGTAATGTGATTTTAGGTAGTTTTATTAGGTGATGAACATTTTTTTCTATGGTCATGGATCAAATTGTAGAGTGGGGTTTTCATAGTTATGTTTCTAGTAAATCTAATGTAAATATACAATTTTAAACATTATGTATTCCATCACATTTTAGAGATATCAACTCTTTTTGATGATTTTTTAAAGAGTGAAGGGGTTCATGGATTCATGATAGAATATATATCAGACAAAGATGTTTTGAGATTTAATTTACATTGGGAGTCACACACCATCGATCCAGTAATGTGGTCATGTAGCTAGATTCACAGGAATTATACATATCAAAATCCATTCCATATAGTATTATCATGAATATAATCAACACACAGACTCTTAATATCATAGTTACATACTAGTATATCTAACAAATGGGATATATAAAAGGGATTTTCCCATGGTTATTTGATTAAGTTATTCACTAAGGTCATATAATTCACCACGACTATTAGCAATTTTTTTTTGAAAATTCAAGGATGGGAACTATAATGATCTTTTGAAGAAAAATTAAATTATTCATGTATCATATTATTTATTTAAATATTAAAAACAGTTTAAATAATTTTAAGGATAGAGCACATGTCATGTCATTAAACTATATAAAACCTAATATATATTATAATTCAAGGATTCCATCATTGATGAAATACTATGGATGTAGTGTAACATTAATAAAATTTTTATATAAATTATTTTTACCTATTATAGAGTGTTTTGGGAAAATAATTGTAATAAACCAACATTAGTGCATCATATTGGGTTTAGGAATGAATCACAAATCTTCTGTGTATACTTCTTGAACAAAACCTGATTATTAATAAACGTAAACAACAGATGATTTTTATTTATATATTTATTTGTTTAGTGCCTGTGAATTATATTGAAATTATCTAAATCTTACCTAAAAATATTTAAATAATATCCAAATTTTTTCCCATTTTGGGAAATATCCTAATTTAACACTACCCCTCTCTAAGTGTTCTAGGGTGTAACAAGTTGTATCAGGGGGGGGGGTTCTTTGTGTTTTACCTATTGTATGCAGTTTTATCTAATGGATACCATTTTCAATGCTATAATAATTAATATAATTTATGAGTGATACTTTTATATATGAAAGATATGATAATTTCACATTCTATATATCTTAGTATGGTTGTTTTATTTTCAACGTTAAATGTGGGTTAACTCAGTTATAAGATAGAACATTCTATAATTAAAAATACTAATTTTATTTTTATTTGTTATTTAAAATAATTGAAAAGTGTTAAAATTGATTTTTTTAGTAATTATTACATAATTTATGTTGTCTTCAAAAACCAATATTTTAAAAAAAAATCTGAATAGTTTTATTTTTTTAGTTTTATAAATGTGTTAAATGAATGATTTATTTTTATGTAAATGGAATGATAAGATTTTTCCATAAACATGACTATTCATCTCAATGGATTTTCCTTCATAAATTTTCTTGTTTATTTTCAAATAATTGATTTTTAATAAATATTCTATGAAGCTATATTAAAAATATTATCAAAATAAATCCCAATTTTCATATTGTTTGAAATAAAGTGTCAAATGATATTTTAAAGGTATTTTTCATCTATTTCAACATCCTTTAATGATATTTATAATTTTTTAGGATATGATATTATGATAATATTCTCATTATTTATCTAGATTTATTATTATGATGATAATACAAGGACGATTCTATGAAATTATTCTCTATTCAATGCGTTAACTATATTATGGGGAAATCATTATGAATCCTATTAAATTTATATGCGTATTGATATTTTGATTTGAAGAGGGTTTTTATAATTTATTTATAATTTATTTTTCAGGAGATTTTATTATTGGGTATGTTATATCCCTCTAATTCAATTGCTAATGATGAATAACTCATTTGAAAACTTTTTCTTCCATCAAAATAATTTCAAGTTCATTGAATTATGTGTTGGCCTCATTTCATGTTAAAACATAATGTGTGGACTTGGATTCATGTCCATAAAACTATGTATTGAAACACTTTCATGTTCATATGATTATAAAAGGACATTATTTATTATAAAAAACTTATAAACCAAACCTGTAAATATTTATACAGGTTTATAATTTTATAATCCATTTTTTTCCTAATTTTAATGTTTATTATATTCTCTCAAGGATTAGGATTGACTATTGATGAATCTGCACACATAAGACATTATTATATAATTATGAAAAATTATTATTCTATTAATTATAATTAAATAGATTTATTTGATTGGTTATGACTTCCTTATGATTCGATTATATTCTAGTAGCCTCATGATCACATATGATCATTTAGTAATATATCTTATGCACACCCTCAATGTGCATCTAGGAACACCCATTATTAGGTTTTCCATCCCCTATATTTCATTAATTTTTATAGGTATGAAATTTATTAAATGTTAATAAAATAAATTTCATGGTTGGATATGTTGAATATTTATATGACATTAGTGGGTTTTGTTTCTAGCCATAGAATATAATAAACATTTTGGAATTTGGGGGGTCCATAATTGTGTTTTTTATTGAATATTATTATAAAATAATGTGGTATTTATTTATTAAATTCATGGATCATCATACTTGGTATCAATTAAGAGTTGGTTATTTCTTGATATTAGGATTTGAAAAGGTAGATAAAACCCATATAGATAAGGCTTCGTATAAGATAACATCATAAGGTTCATGTAAAGTAGATATTGTGTGTTATCCTAGAAAATATATTTTTGTCTTGATATAGGATTGTGGACATGGGTGTAGAAAATATTCAACTTGTGTTAAAAAATTGAAATGATGTATATGGAGTATGTTCATAATCATCATATCTGCATGATTATTGTGGAGATGACTACACACCCAGCTGGACAATCACTAGGGATATGATTAGGACAATTCACATTTTCTATAAGAACCATTATGAACTCTTTGAATATGTAATGACTATGATTTTACAATGATAAACCTAATGCTTTATTAGATTATAATAATTCATCATGATTTAGAAATACTATTTATGATTTATTCAGTATTATATTATTAATCACTATTACATTTGACTCTCACGCAAACAATTTTACTTTTTTTAGGGGGGAAGATATAATGATGAAGTTGAGGTGGTGATAGGAAATCCCAAATATTGAATTATATTACTTGAGCATAGCCATATAAACTCCTCCATTCAATGGAATGTATATAATGATTTTCATTCTTAAATTCAATGATTAGTTTTTTATAATAGTGAAATATCATAATCATACATTAATTGTATCCCCAATTTATTGATCTTCTCCGGTAGAATTTTGTGGGAATATTTTTTGATAAAATCATTTTATTCTTCCTCTTGATGAATTTTATATTATTATAGAATTTATTTTTCAATAATCTTAAAGACAATATTAATTTTCAAATAAGGGATGTTACATTTGATATTCCAAATCAACCTTTGATTATCTATTATTGTAAGTATGAATATGAAATCTCAATGGATATCAATTACATAATATGGATTTTTTTAATTTTTCAAGGGGGGTATTTATATAATATTTTTCAAGAGAAACATAATAATGAAATTTTGTTTCTTTGATAATATAAAGATTTATTTCTTCAATGCATACATATTTTTCTCCCAGAATCATGTTGTTGAGTTTCAATAGTACTCAAAGCTAGTAATACACCTATTTCAATGACTCGATATAGAATGAACTTTTTTGAGTTGTAGGAATAGAAGAAAAAACAATAGGTGAATATTGAACAATGATTCATATGCACTAGTTTATCATCATCTTGTGACCCAAGTTATTTTATAAAAAATAATGATGTGTCAATTAATTTTATCATTGATTATCAGGAAGATAAAAATATCACAATTATGAAGAAGAATCATCTACCTAATGTCGATGATATGTTTGATCAATTATGAGGAGATCAATTTTTTTATAGGATTGGTCTTTGATATGGATATCATTAAATAAGGATCATGTTGGATATACCTAGACATCCTTATACACCAGGTTTGGTAATTATGAATTTATATTAATATCATTTGGATTTTTCATTTCTATTATTATCTTCCAATATATAAGGAATCGATTCATTAGATATCACACGAATTTATTTTACATAGTCTTAATAGGTGATACTTTTATATATTTGAATTGAAGTTAATAGAATAAAAAATATTTGGGGATTGAGTTGATGACCCTACGAAAGGGGAAGCTCTATTAAAATATTTTCATTGTTCAATTTTTTCTAAAAAAACTACAACATGGTTTATATAATATTAATTGGTGGTAAATTATTGTATACATTAAAGATGGATGTTATTGGACATTGATCAAAAACAAACAAAATGATTGAGATCTGTGGTTTTCAATGGCCAGAATGATACTACCAAGGAATTTGTAGAATTTTCTAATTGAAATAAAATCTACTAACCAAGTTGATGTATAATTGACCAATTTTCTACATGATAGATAGATGTGAGGGTAACATAATGGAACTAATGAAAATATTATTTGGGGAACCTATTATCAAACTACTCGATTGTAGATAAGTTTTTTGGAATATATTAAATAATAAAATAAGTGATTGGGGTAAATTCTAATGGAGAAAAATATAGTGAAGGCTTATGACTTTCACCAATTAAATATTCATGAGAAAAATTACCAAATTAATAATTGGTAGATCATAGTAGTAATTATTCTATTTAAAAATTAGAGGTATTTCATATATGGTAAAATGATTAATACATATTCTGATAAAAATATCTTGATTTTTTTTCTTATAGAAATAGTTTCATATGATACAAATAAGATGGTAGGAATTGATTAACAATTTTTTTTTCTCAATAAAATACCATAATTTGAAGGAGAAAAAGGTTGTTAATGCTCATAGCTAGAAATACTATGCTTTTTTATCCACAATGGGGTATGAAATAGATATAACATTAACTAATTTTTAGAAACCATATAGTCAAAAAATTATGAAGTGGGATAGGTCATATCATTCATAATTAAATTTGATAACACATTTCCTTGAAAGTATTAAAAAGATGTATATGATGAATATAGAATTGTATAATGTGTTGATAAATATTACTGCATTCATTCATGATTGTGATGGAATAATATGGTTAATAAATTGAGTATGTTTCAGTCAAATAACATACTAGAATAAACAACTATTGGATAATTCTCATAGTTCATCATTCTATATTCTTTCAATACATACGATGTTCTATAGACATATGGAAGGGTATTTTTTGTGTGATAATATAAAAAAAGATATTTCTATGAATATATTTCAATACATTATATGTTAGAAAGTTAAGGTTAAGTCATATAATTATAAGTGGTTGTTTAAAACATTACTCATACTAGAGTTTAGATGTGAAACATGATCTTGGATTTCATTATTTGACTTCCCAAATCATTAAAAGGATATAATGAAATTTGAGTTTTATTTAATTTCCATAGGAAATTTGGACATTTGATTTCAATTATAGATGATTTACTAATTGATAAACATTCAAGTATATGCATTATGTAAGTGGAATGGTAATACCCCATTTGTTTACGAATAATTAAATATACGATCAACATAGAGTGGGAAGGTGAATCCATATTTGGGACATTTAAAACCCATTATAAATTTTGATTAATTTACTTGTAGATATCATTTGATCTAGATACATTTATTCTCACCTAATTATCATATGGATGTATATGAATTTTTTCAGACGAATGAATGTTGTATTTTAACATGGTTCACAAGGGAATATGATTTTCTAATCCGTATCATCTATATTGATAACTAGTAATTGGATTTTTCACTATAATGGGATAATTGATTTCAATGGTCTGAATGTGAAATAATATGTATCCTAGGTATGGATACTTTAACAATAGGAGGGGTATAGGAAAAAAATACTAAATCGATGGACTAGTAAAGGTCAAGTTCAACGAGCACACTTTGTGAGTTCTTTTGGATCATTATGAAAAAATGTTTACATTATCACGTTACGTTGTTACAAAATGAATTTTATCCACCAATGGAGACTTCTATTGGATATCATAGTGGTACATTTATATTGTTCTTATATTCTTACTTGAATAATGAAGAACAAGAAACACTTCTTCATCATAGAATAAAAAAGAAATATGATACTTTCTTCTTCTTCACATCAACATGAACCACTATTTCTCTAGTAACTCTACTTTGTATGATAATCTAAAGTGAACAAGAGTTTTCATAAATATATATTGTATATTATTATTTGAATATTCATTATATAAAATAACAATAAATACCATAATTGTGTATTTTCAGTATCTCTGGAAACATGGATGCATAAAAAATGGGTACATAGGTGAACCAATCTTCTCTTACAATGTCCAACAAAGCTATAACCACTCTTATAAAATTATGAAATAATACCATTATTAATATCCTAAATAATAGAAACATAATAATTGGATAGCTCAGATTCTTAGCTAGGAAAAAGGGATATATCAATGATTACATAAACACAAAATGTGCATATGGGAATAATAAATTAGAATAAAATTGGAAAACCAAACTCAATATATCACATATCTTTTTCTTGATTCATTTCATGAAGAATATATGTTCATAATTAATTTATCATAATGTAATCGAAGAACTTAATCCATGAGATCATAACATTGAAATAAAACATAGACTCTTGTTATTCACATCTGTATAACTATTATATCTTTTCATATTAGTGCTCATTTCCAGTACTATAATAATTTAATTGGTTGACATCATAGACCATCATAATAGTAATGGTTATCTCCCAAAATTATCCTAGTGGATAGAGTCCTATATTGAAATGGGTTCACTCCCAATTCTAGTCCTATTTATCAAATGAGATATCCATATTTACCCATTTAATTAGAGGGATATATAATTCAAGTCCAAACATTAACATAAATAAAATAATAACGAATTATTCCACATGATCTAAAAATATTAATCATAGCATAACTTCTGAAAAAGAAATGGGTTTCATAAAATATTTCAGGAGGAAAATATCTATGTTTACTTAGATATACTTTATTTAAAAATTAATAAAATTTTAAAGAAGAAATATTTGAAAATAACATTGAATTAATTTATTGCATGATTCCTAGAATCTGGTGTTCTTGGTGTTGGAAAATTCTATTTACGGTGTACAATTTAAACGAAAGAGTTCATTTCACACATTTAATAAATGTTAATAAGTACCTAATTTAGAAAAAAATTAAGATTCATTTTAATAATTTTTTAAAAAACTTAATCAAGAGTAAAATTGAAATTAAATAATTATAGGAGAATTTAATATACATTTTTGGATTTTTTTAGAAAATATGGACATGGATGAAAAAGGATCTTGGTCTGAAGATAGAGAAAAATTCATATTTCCATCAAAAATATTCTTTCAATCTCATGAGTTATAAAAAAGATGAAAATGGAAGGGAAAATATACTCTCAAGATAAAACTATAGTAAAAGAAAATTAATTAGTTTAATTATAGTTGGATTATAATGTTTTATCATCGAAAACATGATGATAAAAAATTTTGGTAAATAATTAAATTGTGAAATAAAAACCTTAACTCTGGTCCAACATATTTAGTACTTTTTAAAATATAATATAAAATATATATATATATATAACATATATTAATGATCTATAATCACTTATATAATTTCATATATTACTTACTTATAACCTTTTATCATCAATTTAATTAAAATTTGTTACTAGAATCACTGTTTCGGGTGATATCTCATTCATTTTTCATGTATGATTTTTTTTCATAGGTTTTTTTGTTGTTCCATTATCATGGTTCCATAGTATCCATAATTTTAATCAATACATATTTTTTTATTCAATTTATATATTGATATATTAAATTTAGAGACAGAATAATAAATTACACTATTCCGAGAGACGGTGGGTCTTATGTACACATGAACCTTGATATCACTTTTAGAAAGATGGAACAAAATAAATGCAATGAATAATTCTCCTATAAATAATCCTTGTTATATGAAATAAATAATATATATTCATTAAATCCGTAATTATTTATATCCATGTAAAATATAAAAGCAAAATGAATCACATCACTCTGTAGAGGTGGTAGTCCACAAGTACTCAAGATAAACATTATAATTTTACAATGGTTTTTAAGGTGGTAAGGTATATATTATATTTTCAATAAAGATTAATAATGATTTTTTATATACAACATATAAACATTAATCCCAATATAATACCCATCACTAAAATTTGGTGTTAAAAAATGCATTGTATTGTAATGTGGAGATGGTAATGTATACAAGTGAAAGGGTGATACATTCTATAACCCTTTTATGAGAAAGATGGAGGATAATGGTGGATTCATAATAATAATAAATCCTATTTTTTTATAATTATGTTATTATTTTGTGATAAATTAGTGATATTTAGAATAGGTAAAATAACAATTAAAAAGAAAGTGATTAGTTAAGGTGATTACCTCTTATTTGAATAAACTTAATTTTATATACTACTATGAATCTTACGATTTTGAATTTGAAAATAATATAACCTACATAATGTGAATAAGGTTGTTTATAATATATTTTTTCATGGCTTGGTTGTAAATAAGGCTCAATGTCGACTAATGATGGGAAATGAGGGTTCAATGTTATAAGTCCAGGGAGAAAAACATTTGGAAATTCATAAATGATTAACATATTAAATGGTTATTTTAAAAAAAAATTATTAATAATTTATAGATATTCAATCATAATTTACGATTTTATTGAAATCCCATAATCCTAGAAAACATTTATAGGTTTTAATTGTGTTTTAAAAAAATATCTTTTGGTTTAACCCCCTAATTAACCTAATTTAACATTAATTGTGGTTACAAATATTTCAATCATAAAGGGGTAAGAATGATACCATAAACTGAAAAAAAACTCATAAATGGAAAATGATTAAATTTTACACCCTTAATCCATCGAAATGTATAATGATAATTTTTTTTTGGAATTTTAAATTATTTGATAAAATATTATGTATTATAAAATATCATTAATATTATTTTTCGAAATATTAATTTAATTTTAATTTAAAAACAGAATGAAAAAATGGAATTATATATTTATATAATCATACCCCTCAAACATGTTATATTTATAAAAAAATTCAAGAAACTCATTTTTTATTCAAATTTTGTTTCTTTCAATATTTTTTAATAACATTTATTCTATTTTTCTATTAATTGAAAAAATATCATATGAGTGATTAATAAGTACTTACGGTATATATATATATAATTAATAAAAATTAGAAAAAATTAACATCGTGAAAATAATTTTATAATTATCAAAATAATAGTTAATAAAATATAAAAGATATATTTTATCACTATGTGAACACCTAATATGTATTTAAAATCAAGAGAGTGCCTTTTTTTCATCACGTAACATGTAATATATGTCACGTTAAGGGAAAACTTCAACATAATAAATAAATTTAGATCCTAATGTGATTAGGGTAAAACTATCTTAATCTAATAATATTTAAGATGAAAACGGAGGCCTTATAACATAGTTTTAGCATATGTTAACTTCATTTAGCCTTTCACCTTGGAGGAAATTTTTTTATTTTTTTAAATTTCATTATCACCAAAAATTAAGCTAACCTTATTAAAAAAAATTGTGATTATTTATAACATGAAAAAAATTTCAAATTCATCCTTCGTGTGTGGAATAATGTTAAATAAAGAGTATTTGGAAATGTGGCATGAAAACCGGTTCTATAAAAAGAATGTATTTAATATATAAATGTATGTTTATAAAAAGATCATATATAATGTTGATTCATATAAAAAGAATGTATTTAATCTAAAATCAATATTTTCGTAAATATCAAAAAATATAATGACCAGTTAATTTTCAAATCCTCATTAAAAAAATAATTCCATTTTATTAAATAATATGTCATATTTCATCAGGAGGGAGACCCTCATAATGGTTTGAATACACCATGTCCAGCTTTACTAGAGTGTACCACTCTAAAGACATTGAGGAAATACTACAAAGCTCTACAACAGGGTAGAATTTGGAAGGCATTTTATATCAACTATCCACATCTACTAGAGGATACCACTAGGAATATGTTGGGGACCAACTTTCCAACTCAATTGGAGGGTACCACTCGGAAGACATTGGGGACCAAATGACTAGATCTACAATAGGGGAACACATGGATGACATTGAGGGCCCGTTACTCCACTCTACTGAAGGGTACCACTCAAAAGGTGTCTTATGATCCTATAAAATCACAACCATCATAAAAAAATTTCCCATCCAATCCCCATGACTGGAACATTCTACATCATATCTAAAAAGACACAATGGAGGGAACTATCGCATTATATGTGCAAAAATACTCAGGATAGGCTACTCACATGCCAAAATATGAGACCAAATTAATTATGAACAAAAGGATGAAGATTCATAAAAGAGTACATGAAACATAAGGGACCCACATGGAATGTGTTTCCACTCTACTTATTTTTCATTTCTTTTCCATATGATAGCTTATGAGACAAATAGTATTACACGATGTGTCTTAGTAAAAATAATAAAAAACACATGAGGATCTTCATTAGTCAGAAGGGAAAACATAATTTCACAAATATTCCTCTCCAAATAGAATCATATTGAAAAAGCAGATCAACTATTGGAATCCTCACAAAAAAACAAGTTATAGGCTATTCACTTGCCCCAATCAGACACCCGTTGAAAATTTCACTATTCACCACCTAACACAAGAATAATTCTTTAGGATATCAACCCATGAGTTTAAATTAAATATCAGATATTGGTCATGAATATTCCACCTTAATTTTAGGGCCACAACATAATAGACTATTTTTCATTCTG
The DNA here is from genome assembly GCA_963277665.1 of Viscum album. Classification (NCBI taxonomy): domain Eukaryota; kingdom Viridiplantae; phylum Streptophyta; class Magnoliopsida; order Santalales; family Viscaceae; genus Viscum; species Viscum album. Next base: position 1,394,837,149 of record OY728121.1, on the reverse strand, counting down.
ACACTATATGAGGAAGATATGTCGGATAATAGATTCCTTAATAACAATAATTTTATTATTATTTTTAATTTTGATGATACGAGGAATGTGTCCAAAAATGGAATCCAACATTGGTCCCAAAAGGCCATCACAAATTCAGGGTCACGCTACCACTGATGTAATTCCAATATAACATTGTATGAAGATGTTATGACTGAAATGGATTTTGAAAAAAAAAATATTAATTTTAATATTATTATTACTAAATATTCATAATTTATTCCTGATGGCCTTAACAATAGACAAGGAAAAAAGGTGAACCAACCTCTTTTTTTATGAACAGTGTGTCACCCCTCTCAATTTTAAATTTAATAAATTAAAAATATTATATTTTATAATTATAAAAATAAATAATCCATTAAATAATTCATGTTGTAAACCTCATGAATTATTATGGTGTGCCAAAATAGATCTCATTTTTTAAAAATTAATACCATTTAATTTATATTTACTCTCATCCGTTTTTAATATTTACCATTATTATTATTATTATTTTATTATTAATAACCAAAATGTTAACCACATCTGATCACCTTATTTATGATATAAGTCCTTCCACCATAACATCCATGCTTATCACCAAACTACATAATACACTTCACAACAACCACTTAGAAATGATTATATCTCATCAAATGTTGTCATCACACATCAACCAGGAAAACATGGATCACCTATCGGATCCTATACCACCTATGATCAAAACACTCACACCCATAGTACCTAACTGATCCACTCACCAAACACCATCCCCCTCATTTATCAATTTATCCCAAAACCATAAATCTACATATCATTCATGCCACTACAATGAATCCAGGGGTTTGATTGCACTCGAACTGCCTAAATAATGTCTAATCATGACCTTGTGGTCCAAAGATGATAAAAGTGAAGAAATGTGGGGGGAAACACCCATAAAATGGTGATAAACGTCATTTACCATGTGTTCGTGTACAATTATATTATAGTGGGGATATTAGGGTGAGAAATATTTCATGTTCAGGAAATAATTTGAAAGAATAGTTTAATTCAATAAAATGGATCATTAAAAGTCTAAAATTAAAACAGATCAAAGATAGAGATTTGAACATGATATTTTTTTATTATAAGGGAATAAATGTAACACCGGAGACTTTTATGTTATATAAATCATCAAAGGAATCTTTTCTACACAACACTTGCTTTGCTTGTTTTATAAGAAATCGCGACCTTCCTTGATAGCTTGCATCGTACGCAATACCGAGTTTCACTAAACAACGATAAGCTATTAAAATATTATTAAAACTAGCCGTTATGAATAGTAATAACCAATTTATTAAATTTTATAAATTTTATTTTTCAAAATGGACTTCATTTTTGGATTCGGAATATCTAAATTAGCATAGGGTGAAATTTTGGTATTTTTCTGAAAACTTTCAATTTTTGATGAATAGTGAAACCACTAAGTGGTAGGTTAAAAACTGAATTTTGCATAAAACATAATTTTACCACTTCTGTGAATGGAATTTTGAAAATCCGACAGACACGGTTGATATCAGTAAGTAAAATGTGGTTCAATGAGATAAAAATAATTTTTTGGTGAATAGTAACTTTTTACTTTTTTTACCGCGGTTGATAGTAAATAGGGTAACTAAGGGTAAATATGATATTACTATTACCCTAACACGTGTCCTACTTCTATTGGATAAGTGTAATTCGACCAAAAACATCCTTATGAATATAACATGACCATTTAGGTCCACTTGGATTAGATTATGACATTTAATATTATTTTATTTAATGAATAGTTAAAATAGTTAAAATCAATGTTTAATAACTAAAATATTTTTAATATGGGGTTATACATAAGATAAATTCGACTATAAATATTCATTAGAAATCTAAAAAGATTTCCTACATAATGATATTTTATTTATAATTTTTAGACTTTAAATAAATTAATTTATTTTTGACACAACGATGATGTAGTAATTACCCTTTTAATGAAATGTTAACATAATTGATGTTATAAATGCTCAAATAAATGTAATTTGAGACTTTTTATGAATTCCACTAATTTTATAGGTTACTATGATATATTAGTGTTTATTTAATCAACTTGGTTCGAACATATAATTCTTTTATGACTTTCACAAAAATCATATATCAAATAGTGTCAAAATTGACACAAAATATTTTTTAAATCAAATATTATATTATTAATTGTTATTTTATTCCTAAAAATCTAAGGTTCGGCCAAATGACTTATATAAGGATATATATATTAATAATAAACAACTTGGGGTTCGTTTGGCATGTTATAGTAATTGTATTAACTATATAGTGTAAGAAAACAAAAAGTCACGGTAAAAGTTAAATTATTTAACTTAGAGTTAAATCTAATTGATAAGGTTAAAATAATAACCTAAACTTGTCTAAATCCTATTGATTGATAGGATTTAGACCCATACCCACTTTACCTTCGAAATAAGAACCTTTGGAACCATTATAAACCGATTTTGACTTTAATATAAAATAATATTTTGAGATATTCCTAAGGTGCCCCTCTCCTCCCTTATAAAAGGGCACCTCCTCCCCCTCCTCCTCACACCAATTTGAGCACTCAAGATCGGCCAAACCCTGACAAAAACCCTTCTCCACTTCCCTAGAATAATCCTAGAGGTCCTGGTCTTCTTCAAAGACCAATCTTAGTTCCCTAAGTGGAGGATTCAAAGAGGCGTTTCAAAGAAGAGGTAATATCCATTACCGATCTTTTCAATTTCTTTCTTCTTCAACTTCTTCTTCTATAGTTGTTTCATGATAATGTAATAACATAAATATTACTTACATACTGATATGTTATTATAAATATGAAACAACCCTAATTCACCTTCTATCCATCCTACGGAAAAATGAAATCACCGCGCGTGCGTACGTACGAAATACCGTCTCCATGCCGTGGTGTAATCTATTTTCCACCATCACCTTACAAGGATGGGTATAATGGTGTAATGAGTAACTATATATGATTATTATAAAGTGATATTGATACTGAAATAGTATAAATACACTTAAATACAATTCCACGATCATGGGAACAATATCATCGCTCGTGCGTACGTACGGAATACCGTCTCCACAATGTGATGCGATTCATTCTACATGATCATCATTACATAGTAATTATATAAATGAATTGAATGAATAAATTTGATATATGTTACACTAATACCATTCTGGATATAAGGTATCTATAATATTAAAAGAAGAATAAGAATTTATTCGGCAAAAATCGTATAAGAACAAAAGGCAATAAAGACCCGAGTAACAAGTAACAATGAAATATTACTAATAAGAAGCTAAGAATATGACCATATATGATATCATATCAATATGTATGACTCTGGAATAAATCAATAACATTATTTAAACCATTATACAGGAGATTCGGACACGTACAAAGCAAATCGGACCTAAGGTAAGGGAAATATCACAATCTCATTTTTATCTGAGATTGTTTATACGTTGGTATTTACTGGGGTGTATTTTATCATCCACATCTATGTTTCCTCAATATGTAATGTTATTTCCATCCACCTACAATTTTTTTTAAACCCAATTTTACCCTTTGGTGAGTTTTTATTAAGAGATATGAAAGGAATCTTTTGTCGTTTTTCGTACGAGGTACTTTTTTTACTTTTCCGACAAAAGTACGAAGAATGTTTTTTTTAACTTATACGGCATGAATGGATTTTTAAAACATTATTTCCAAGAAGATTCCTTTACAAGTTTTCAAGTTTATTTTTAATCAACTTTTTTTAGTTTAAATTTGTATGACATGTTAAGAAAGGAAAAATGTTTTTCAAGAAGAAAGGATATTTTCCTCAAGAATGGAGTTCAAGTGTTTTATCAAAATTATTTTCCATATAAGATAATAAAGGGTTCTGTTTTTATCCCTATTATTACATTGATTTGATTATGTTTTGAGGGAATTATTTTTATGAAGTCATTTACCTTATATGATTTGTTTTATGATGTCATGATGTTTCAAGAATCCCATTTTTGTTACATGTGTTATGCGATGATGTATGATTTATGATTATGTGGAACACATAAGAAAGGATTCATTATAAGATGGGTGGGACCTATATCTCCCTCCAATGCATTGGGTAAATATTTATATCTCATGAGATAGACATGGCTGGAACAGAAGGTTATTTCGGTTCAGTGATACAGGACTGAAACGAGGAGTGAACTTGGTTCAGAAATGGACTTTGTCCGCTAAGATAGTCTTGGAAATGAGTCATGACTAACAAGAAATGATTTTCCATGATTTTGTGTGCATGCCACAAAGTTTCACATTTTTTTGTTATGATTATGGGGATCTCATTTTCACTTCTATGATTTATTCCATGTTAAGATATTATGATCTCTTTTCCAGGTTATGATTTTCAAAAAGATATGATATGATTTTTATTTCCTTTATTTTCCCATGCTGAGCATTTGAGCTCACCCATTTTTGTATGTTTTCTTTTTCCCAGGTCAGGAAGATGGATATTAAGTAGAATATGCTAAAATGGACCCTAGATATGTTGAAATAAATGGGAGACACTGTATAAGATTTATGAACTAGTTGTTTATATTTCCCAGTTTCTAAAGACACTATACCTATACGGTCCATTGTGGTTTTGTCATATGTTGTAATAAGTGTGCTTCAATTTTGAAGTATTAAAAATGTATGTAATGTATGGGTCGTTATAGTTGGTATCAGAGGAAAGGTATAGTCAACCTTTGGAAACTAGGATGTGAAAGACTTAGTAAGAACCCTAAGGATAAGTCTAAGCATAGAACACAATATTAGTGTTTTAGAAATGGCCATGAATAAACTAGGATAAGACCTTAAGCGTGAAAATTTTATTCTTGAATTATGTGGTTATCCTATTATAATTAGTGTTTCTCACACTATTCTTGTTGGTTTTAGTCAATGGCTGGAACCCGAAGGAACCATGTTAATACGGAATGCGATGGGCAATGAAATGATTGTCCCCCTGAGCAACCAAACGATATGGGAGTTGGAATGCAAAATCTTGTAGCCATGCTCACACAACTTTCTCAAGCTATGAATCATGCAGGACTTCCAAATGAGCAAAGGAAGGAGCAACATTCTGTTGAATCCTTCATGAGGCAGCGTCCACCTTCTTTCAGCGGGTCTACTAATCCATTAGTTGCTGAACAATGGATTAGTACTACTGAAAAGATATTTTCAGTTCTTCAATGTTATGAACATGATAAAGTCATCCTAGCAGTGTATCGTTTGGAAGGAGATGCTGATCAATGGTGGAATCTTATTAAGAATACGAGGAAAAGGGATGAAATTGAGTCCATGGAATGGGACGAGTTCAAGAACTTATTTTTCAATAAGTACTTCCCTCATATTCTCCGAACAAAGATGGAGAAAGAGTTTCTTGAACTGAAGCAAAGGGATGATGAATCTGTTGGTACCTATAAAGAAAATTTTACAAGACTTTCAAGGTACTCTTCTGGTATTATTATCCAACCTGAGATTAAGATTGATCGATTCTTTAGTGGCTTAAAACCAAGTCTTCGAAGGGCGTTAGCCATAAGGGACTTCAATAGCAACGAGGAAATCGTTCGATGTGCTCTCAAAGTCGAGATGGAGATTGGAGTAACCCATCAGTCATATGGGTTTGATAAGAAGAGGAAAATGGAATTCAAAGGAAAATCTAAATAGCACACTGAAAAGAAGATGAGATTTCCCTTATGCTCAAAGTGTGGAAAGAAACATGGAGGGAGTTGTCTTAAAGGGACAAGTAAATGTTTCAAATGTGGAAAGGAAGGTCATCGGGCATTTGAATGCCGCGATAATGGGAAGAAGATGTCTAATGATGCAAACAAAGGAAGGGATACACAGAATGAACCTACTACACTTCAATGTTTCAAGTGCAAGGAGATGGGGCATTATGCCAATCAATGCCCAAATCCAAGGGTTGATGATGATGGTCGACTTCAACAAACTCTTAAGGCTAAAGACAAAGGAAAGTCAAATGCAATTTCTATCAGCGATGTGGAGTACGATAACGAAGTGGTGAAAGGTACACTTACCATCCAATCTAAAGTAGAAAATGTTTTATTTGATTCTGGATCCACCCACTCTTTTATTTCTGAAGAATTTTCTAAGGGTATCATCATATTACCTCAAAAATTTGATGTTGAGTTAGCTGTGACAACACCTAATGGCACATCAATCGCATCAAAAGTTTATAATTCTTCTCCGATCGAAGTTTGTGGGAAGGTGCTTCCTGCAAATCTGGTGATCCTTCCTTTAGTGGAATTCGATGTGATTCTTGGCATGGATTGGCTTTCTTTATACGGAGCTCATATCAATTTCCAAAGAAGGGAAGTCACATTTCATATTCCAGATCAATCTATGATCGTCTATCAATGCAAGGATGAACATAACCTTCCAGTGGAAATTTCTTCCATTTTATGGGTATTGATTCCACTAAATGAAGGTTATTTGTCTCAAATGGTTGGTGAGAAACTCGCGATTAAGAATATGCCCATCGTACGGGAGTTTGATGATGTCTTTCCGGAGGAATTACCAGGTCTTCCACCAAATCGTGAAGTTGAGTTTTCAATAGAACTCGTACCGGGTGCTTTGCCTATTTCAAAGACACCTTATAGAATGGTCCCAATTGAGTTGCAGGAATTGAAGAATCAACTCCAAGAGAATCTTGATAAGGGATTCATACACCCTAGTGCGTCACCTTGGGGAGCACCTGTTCTATTTGTTAAGAAGAAAGATGGATCAATGAGACTCTGTATTGATTATCGAGAACTTAACAAGATAACTATCAAGAAAAAATATCCTCTCCTACGCATTGATGACTTATTTGACCAACTACGTGGAGCTCAATACCTTTCCAAGATTGATCTTCGTTCAGGGTATCATCAATTAAGGGTCAAAAGGGAGGATATACCAAAGACGACTTTCCGTACAAGGTATGGACACTATGAATTTATAGTGATGCCATTTGGTATTACTAATTCCCCTGCTATCTTCATGGATCTAATGAATAGAGTCTTTAGAGACTATCTTGATCAATTTGTGGTAGTCTTTATAGACGATATTCTTGTCTATTCAAAGAGCAAGGAAGAGCATGAAGATCACTTGAGAATTATATTGAAGACCCTAATAAAGGAGAAGATTTATGCCAAATTTACCAAGTGTGAATTTTGGCTTCAAAATGTTGCATTTTTGGGTCACATAATCTCAAAAGAGGGGATATCTGTGGATCCAGCAAAAATAGAGGTTATCGAAAGATGGTCGAGACCAACAACAGTAAATGAGATCCGAAGATTTCTTGGTTTGGCTGGATATTATCGACGTTTTGTAAAAGATTTTTCACGATTATCTAATCCACTCACCAAGTTGACTCGGAAAGGAGTTAAGTTTGTTTGGACAGAGGAATGTGAAGATAATTTCAAGGAGTTGAAAAGATGGTTATCCAGTGCACCTGTGCTCACACTGCCTTGTAGTGGAGAAAGGTTTGTGATCTATAGTGATGCATCCAAGAAGGGATTGGGGTGTGTTCTTATGCAAAATGATATGGTGATAGCTTATGCCTCACGACAGTTGAAAATCCAAGAGCAAAATTACCCAACACATGATTTGGAGTTAGCTTCGGTAATCTTTGCATTAAAGATTTGGAGGCATTACCTTTATGGTGAAATGTGTGATATTTATACTGATCATAAAATTTTAAATTATATTTTCACACAAAAGGAGATGAATATGCGTCAAAGAAGATGGTTGGAGCTGATTAAGGATTATGACTGCTCAATCCATTACGACCCTGGGAAAGCAAACAGGGTGGCAGATGCATTAAGTCGACAAGACCAAGCCAGTTTATCCATGATGAGGATCACAAAAGATCCAATATTTATGGATTTACAAAGGACGGATCTTGGAATTATAATGGAAGGGGAAAAATATTATCTTTCTCAAATGAATGTTCAACCATCTATACATGTGAAGATTAAAGAGGCACAGAAAGAAGATGTCGAGTTACAAAAGAAGGTGAAAAATGTTCCTGAATTCAACCTTGATTGTGATGGGATAATAAAGTTCAGGAATCGGGTTTGTGTTCCTCCCATCCCCGAATTAAAGAAGGATCTGCTGGATGAGGCTCATAGTTCTTCATTCTCTATTCATCCTGGAAGCACGAAGATGTATAGGGACCTGAAAGGGTACTTCTGGTGGGATGGTATGAAAAGAGATGTTGCTGAATATGTCTCTCGATGCTTGGTTTGTCAACAAGTTAAAGCTGAGAGACAGAAGTCTAAGGGGATGTTACAACCATTACCCATACCCGAATGGAAATGGGAAAACATCACTATGGACTTTGTCACATGACTTCCTAAAACATCCAAAGGAAATAATGCTATCTGGTTCATAGTTGATCATCTTACAAAGTCTGCACATTTCATTGCTATTAGAGAGGATTTCTCTCTGGATCAGCTTGACAGGATATATGTAAAGGAAGTGGTAAGATTTCATGGAGTACCACTTTCTATTATCTCTGATCGAGATCCGAGATTTACCTCAAAGTTATGGCGAAGGCTTCAGCATACTCTGGATACAGAGTTGAGTTTCAGCACTGCTTATCATCCTCAGATAGACGGTCAGTCTGAGAGAACAATTCAAACCCTAGAAGATATGTTGAGAGCTTGCTCTATGGATTTCAAAGGAGGTTGGGATCAACACCTACCTTTGGTGGAATTTTCTTATAATAATAGCTTTCACTCCAGTATTCAGATGTCTCCTTATGAAGATCTCTATGGAAAGAAATGCAGGACTCCAACTTGCTGGGATGAAGTTGGGGAAAGAAATATATTAGGACCTGATCTCGTTGATGAAATGGAAGAAAAGGTCAGATCTATTCAACAACACATAAGAGCATCACAGAGTCGACAGAAAAGTTATTCCGACAACCGAATAAAAGACCTAGAGTTTGAAGTGGGTGATAAAGTGTTCTTACGAATATCTCCCTGGAAGAGGGTTATGAGATTTGGAAAGAAGGGGAAGTTGAGCCCTAGATATATCGGTCCTTTCGAAATACTGAATCGTGTTGGAAAGGTAGCTTACCGATTGGCGCTTCCACCGAATCTCTCTCAAGTTCATGATGTGTTCCTTGTATCTCTCCTGAGAAAGTACATACCTGATCCTTCACATGTACTCAGCTCAGAAGTTGTACTGCTAGAGCAAGATCTTTCTTATGAAGAACAACCGATAGAGATTCTGGATCGTAGCGAAAAAGTCCTACGAAACAAGACCACTCGCATGGTGAAAGTTTTATGGAGGAACCACCAATTAGAAGAAGCAACTTGGGAGCTTGAGGATATGATGAGGGAGAGGTATCCTCATCTATTTGTTACAAAGTGATGAATTTCGAGGGCGAAATTCATTTTAAGGGGGGTATAATGTAACACCTGAGACTTTTATGTTATATAAATCATCAAAGGAATATTTTTCTACACAACACTTGCTTGGCTTGTTTTACATGAAATCGCGAACTTCCTCGATAGCTTGCGTCGTACACAATACCGAGTTTCACTAAACAAAGATATGCTATTAAAATATTATTAAAACTAGCCGTTATGAATAGTAATAACCACTTTATGAAATTTTATAAATTTTATTTTTCAAAATGGACTTCATTTTTGGAATTTGAATATCGAAATTAGCCTAGGGTAAAATTTTGGTATTTTTCTGAAAACTTTCAATTTTTGATGAATAATGAAACCACTAAGTGGTAGGTTAAAAACTAAATTTTGCATAAAACTTAATTTTACCGCTTCTGTTAATGGAATTTCGAAAATCCGACAGACACGATTGATATCAGTAAGTAAAATTTGGTTCAATGAGATAAAAATAATTTTTTGGTGAATAGTAACTTTTTTCTTTTTTTACCGCGGTTAATAGTAAATAGGGTAACTAAGGGTAAATATGATATTACTATTACCCTAACACATGTCCTAATTCTATTGGATAAGTGTAATTCGACCAAAAACAACCTTATGAATATAATATGACCATTTAGGTCCACTTGGATTAGATTATGACATTTAATATTATTTTATTTAATGAATAGTTAAAATAGTTAAAATCAATGTTTAATAACTAAAACATTTTTAATATGGGGTTATACATAAGATAAATTCGACTATAAATATCAATTAGAAAGCTAAAAAGATTTCCTACATAATGATATTTTATTTATAATTTTTAGACTTTAAATAAATTAATTTATTTATGACACAATGATGATGTAGTAATTACCCTTTTAAGGAAATGTTAACACAATTGATGTTATAAATGCTCAAATAAATTTAATTTGAGACTTTTTTATGAATTACAATAATTTTCTAGGTTACTATAATATATTAGTGTTGATTTAATCAACTTTGTTCGAACATATAATTCTATTATGACTTTCAAAAAAATCATATATCAAATAGTGTCAAAATTGACACAAAATATTTTTTAAATAAAATATTATATTATTAGTTGTTATTTTATTCCTAAAATTCTAAGGTTCGGCCAAATGACTTAGATAAGGATATATATATTAATAATTAACAACTTGGGGTTCGTTTGGCATGTTATAGTAAGTGTATTAACTATATAGTTTAAGAAAACAAAAAGTCACGGTAAAAGTTAAATTATTTAACTTAGAGTTAAATCTAATTGATAAGGTTAAAATAATAACCTAAACTTGTCTAAATCCTATTGGTTGATAGGGTTTAGACCCATCCCCACTTTACCTTCGAAATAAGACCCTTTGGAACCATTATAAACTGATTTTGACTTTAATATAAAATAATATTTTGAGATATTCCTAAGGTGCCCCTCTCCTCCCTTATAAAAGGGCACCTCCTCCCCCTCCTCCTCACACCAATTTGAGCACTCAAGATCGTCCAACACCTGACCAAATCCCTTCTCCACTTCCCTAGAATAATCCTAGAGGTCCTGGTCTTCTTCAAAGACCAATCTTAGTTCCCTAAGTGGAGGATTCAAAGAGGCGTTTCAAAGAAGAGGTAATATCCATTACCGATCTTTTCAATTTCTTTCTTCTTCAACTTCTTCTTCTTTAGTTGTTTCATGATAAAGTATTAACATCAGTATTAATTACGTACTGATATGTTATTATAAACATGAAACAACCCTAATTAACCTTCTATCCATCCTACGGAAAAATGAAATCACCACGCGTGCGTACGTACGGAATACCATCTCCACGCCGTGGTGTAATCTATTTTCCACCATCACCTTACAAGGATGGGTATAATGGTGTAATGAGTAACTATATATGATTATTATAAAGTGATATTGATACTGAAATATTATAAATACACTTAAATACAATTCCACGATCATGGGAACAATATCATCGCTCATGCGTACGTATGGAATACCGTCTCCACGATGTGATGCGACTCGTTCTACATGATCATCATTACATAGTAATTATATAAATGAATTGAATGAATAAATATGATATATGTTACACTAATACCATTCTGGATGTAAGGTATCTATAACCTTAAAAGAAGAATAAGAATTTATTCGGCAAAACTCGCATAAGAACAAAAGGCAATAAAGACCCGAGTAACAAGTAACAATGAAATATTACTAATAAGAAGCAAATAATATGACCATATATGATATCATATCAATATGTATGATTCTGGAATAAGTCAATAACATTATTTTAACCATTATACAGGAGCTTCGGACACGTACAAATCAAATCGGACCTAAGGTAAGGGAAATATCACAATCTCATTTTTATCCGAGATTGTTTATACGTTGGTATTTACTAGGGTGTATTTTATCATCCACATCTATGTTTCCTCAATATGTAATGTTATTTCCATCCACCTACAATTTTTTTTTAAACCCAATTTTACCCTTTGGTGAGTTTTTAGTAAGAGATATGAAAGGAATCATTTGTCGTTTTTCGTACGAGGTACTTTTTTGACTTTTCCGAAAAAAGTACGAAGAATGTTTTTTTAACTTATACGGCATGAATGGATTTTTAAAACATTATTTCCAAGAAGATTACTTTACAAGTTTTCAAGTTTATTTTTAATCAACTTCTTTTAGTTTAAATTTTTATGACATGTTAAGAATGGAAAAATGTTTTTGAAGAAGAAAGGATATTTTCCTCAAGAATGGAGTTCAAGTGTTTTATCAAAATTATTTTCCATCTAAGATAATAAAGGTTTCTGCTTTTATACCTATTATTACATTGATTTGATTATGTTTTGAGGGAATTATTTTTATGAAGTCATTTACCTTATATGATTTGTTTTATGATGTCATGATGTTTCAAGAATCCCATTTTTGTTACATGTGTTATGCGATGATGTATGATTTATGATTATGTGGCACACATAAGAAAGGATTAATTATAAGATGGGTGGGACCTATATCTCCCTCCAATGCATTGGGTAAATATTTATATATCATGAGATAGACATGGCTGGAATGGAAGGTTAATTCGTTTCAGTGATACTGGACTGAAACGAGGAGTGAACTCGGTTCAGAAATGGACTTTGTCCGCTAAGATAGTCTTGGCAACGAGTCATGACTAACAAGAAATGATTTTTCATGATTATGTGTGTATGCCACAAAGTTTCATGTTTTTTTTATGATTATGGTGATCTCATTTTCACTTCTATGATTTATTCCATGTTAAGATATTATGATCTCTTTTGCAGGTTATGATTTTCAAAAAGATATGATATGATTTTTATTTCCTTTATTTGCCCTTGCTGAGCATTTGAGCTCACCCTTTTTTGTATGTTTTCTTTTCCCCAGGTCAGGAAGATGAATATTAAGTAGAATATGCTAAAAGGGACCCTAGATATGATGAAATAAATGGGAGACACTGTAGAAGATTTATGAACCAGTTGTTTATGTTTCCCAGTTTCTAAAGACACTATACCTATACGGTCCTTTGTGGTTTTGTCATATGTTGTAATAAGTGTGATTCAATTTTGAAGTATTAACAATGTATGTAAAGTGTGGGTAGTCATAATAAAACCATATATAATGAGTCTTAATTCACTTATAGACCGATCATCAGTGAATAATTCATTTTCTAGTGATGAATGTGATCTGTTGTGTCTGTTACTTGTCGATAAACCTCAATCTAATCACTGGTTGTCATCCAGTATCGATATTTCTAATGTGGAATCTCTCCTCCTCCTATTTTTTATATCAAGAGTTATGTGACGAAACCATATAAAATAATCATAGTTGGATTTTTATATAGGTTTTAATTAGTTATTTTAATAAAAAAGATAAATTTTTTATTTATTTCAATTAAACCCACCATCCAATGACTGCCTCTACCGAATGACCCACACTAACTAATTGTAGGACCCACCTAGGGTAAACCCTTCCTTCCAAACATAAAAATGGTCTAGGAATTACAACTTTAGTGTATACCCATGTGTTATTTGTGTTATGGTTATTAAATAAATAAATTTTATTAATTAATTTATCTAGTGCTCCCAGCAATGGCCTCCCCATCCAAACGCCTCGCGCCGACCAACTTTGGATCATGCATAAGGTAAAAACAAAATTCTGAACATAATAGTGGTATCATATTTACCATATCAATCTCTATAAGTAATTTAATTGGAACAGTGTTATTAAAAAATTACGTTAATTAATTAATTTATCTAATGTAACCACAAACATCCTCCCCATCCGAACATCTCACACTGACCATCTTTAGGTCAGGCCTAAGGTAAGATCCATGTTCTGGATTCAACCATGGTAACAAATATCAGGTATATGACTCTTTTTATGAGATATTACACTTTGGAAGGAAAAAATGTGCATTCATAACAAATATATTTAATATTTCTATAAAATTAATTTCAGGCTCACCAACCCTCAGAATCATGCACCGTCTCAGTACCCAGCTCCAAAAGTATTTTTAGGACTATTCCAAATTTGTACATATAAAATCCTGAGTCTCTACAATATTCTCCTCTTAAAACACATTTCCCCCCAAGATGAACAATCTAAGGAAATGGGGGACAATACTGAGCCAGCATATGGATTTTCTCATACATATTACCTAAACCAATATTTAAAAATAAAGGAGAAGTGTGAAACTCCCTCACAACTTACTCTCATAACATGACCAGAATCATATTTTTCCATTTAAAAAGGATAAAGACATTACATTAATTTTAAAATACATGTGGTGAAACTTTTAAAGTTATCTGGTTAGGTAGGACCTCACTGTCGATGCCCCCCATAATGTAATTTATGTATAACCATTGGGAAATATCTACCGCTTTTAGCTACGGGTAGTGACTAGAATAGTTCTGTTCATGAGGTCTCAACTACCTCAAGCCATATGTGATAAATCTGTTCCATTATATCATGGTTGACTCTAAGAATACAAGGGTACCAATGAATAAGAAAAGTGAGTGGACTCATCCAACTATGAGAAGGTAGATATAGAAATAACATGGAATAACCCACAAGTAATTTACTATCATGGAAGGAGAGTAACCAAAAAATAGAAACATCACCACACACACTAGTGGCATCCCCAACAAAAAGGGTTAACAAAAAAACCACACTAGTAATTATAGGTCCTTCTCCAACACTCCTCCACACAAACTCATCATAAATACACAAGTCTACTGAAATTTTTTTCCATATCATGACACTACCCTCTATGATCGACAATGAATCACATGCATGGTTTTCATCACATCACGAAATTGAGGCCTGGTGGAGAAGGAGTCTATCTTCATTATGAGTCCAAAGATAGGTCAACAAATTCCATATCCTCCTCATATTTCTTTCCAAAAAATGACTCCAGGTTCATGATGGTACTAACGAACCACAAAGGGCTACCCAAATGATCAAATGGGTATTACCAAGAACAATTTTTTTAAACAAAAACAAATAAAACAACCCCAAACATAATATTTGAAGGGAATATTGTTCTAAAAGTAAATAATATCCACTTTGGGTTGTACTAGAATTCCCTCATGTTGTTGATCTCATCTAAAAACACATTTTGAAGGGGGAAGGGCCCCTCTTCCCCGTTAATTTGAAGCTACGTCGAACAATACTGACACTGGGTTACAATGATGCCCCACTACACCCCAGTTTAAAAATCAATCAACAAGTGGAAGAAAAGAGTACATCATATACTGTATAAAAATTACTATTTTAGAAAGTAAAAAAGACATTGAGTCCACCTATTATAATCTTGTGCACTATAGGTTCGTAGACATCTAAATCATGGAGTTTCTTTTGGCCCCAACCACCAGTTCCCTTTGACTAACTTGTGCCACTTGGTGTTGTTAGAAGGATTTCATAGTGACATCCACCACAAAATCATCCTTCTACTCATATTCGAGATCCTCCTCCCTAGGTACCACTTTGTCAATTCCTGGAATAACCTTGATTATAGTGCTACCTCAACTGTCGTAGTGTAACAGCCTGAGATTTTATGAAAAATATTCTTTTTTATTTCACTAATGTCTTGTGTTGTACGCTACACCAAAAGGAGCTTGCACAACACGCATCCTTAACTTGCCTTGCATTACACGCAATCGCGACATTCCTCGATAGCGTGTGTAGTACGCAATACCGAGTTTCACTAAACAACGATATGCTATTAAAATATTATTATAACTAGCCGTTATGAATAGTAATAACCACCTTTTAAAATTTTAGAAAATTTAGCTCTCAAAATGGACTTAATTTTTGGATTCGGAGTATCGAATTTAGCCTAAGGTGAAATTTTGGTACTTTTCAGATAACTTTCATATTCTGATGAATAGTGAAAATTACTAAATTATAATTAAAAACAAATTTTTTAATCGAAATAATTAATAGTGATAAATTATTAATTTGAGTGTTTTTAAAGTATATTTAGAATATATTTTTACAATTTAATACAATGTTGGTAATTTTTTGTAATTTCACATTTAAACCAGACATAAACAAGTGTCAATCTTTTGATAGATATTGTTTCTTAAAAACACGCTCTTTGTTTTAACAGCAGGATTTAATTATAAAATTAATTAATGCAACTTATATGATATGAATTTGGTAAAATAGACTTCATTTTTGAATTTGGAATATGAAATATAGCTTAGGATGAAATTTTGGCATTGTTCTGAAAAACATCAATTTCTGATGAATAGTGAAACTACTAAGTGGTAGTTAAAAAAATTAATTTCTTCATAAATCTTAATTTTACCGCTTCTGTGAATGGAATTTCAAAAATCCGAGAGACATGGCTGATATCAGTAAGTAAAATGTGGTTCAATGAGATAAAAATAATTTTTTGGTGAATAGTAACTTTTTACTTTTTTAACCGCGGTTAATAGTAAATAGGGTAACTAAGGGTAAAAATGATATTACTATTACCCTAACACATGTCCTAATTCTATTGGATAAGTCTAATTCGACCAAAAACAAACTTAGGAATAAAAGATGACCATTTAGGCCCACTTGGGTTAGATTAGGACATTTATTATTAATTTATTTAAAGAAGGGTTAAAATAGTTAAAATCAAAGTTTAATAAGTAAATCATTTTTAATATGGGGTTATACATAAGATAAATTCGACTATAAATATTCATTAGAAAGCTAAAACGATTTCCTACATAATGATATTTTATTTATAATTTTTAGACTTTAAATAAATTAATTTATTTGTGACACAACGATGATGCAGTAATTACCCTTTTAAGGAAATATTAACATAATTGATGTTATAAATGCTCAAATGAATGTCATTTGAGACTTTTTATGAATTAAACTAATTTTATAGGTTACTATGATATATTAGTGTTGATTTAATCAACTTGTTTCGAACATATAATTCTGTTATGACTTTCACAAAAATCATATATAAAATAGTGTCAAAATTGGCACAAAATAGTTTTTAAAACAAATATTATATTATAAATTGTTATTGTATTCCTAAAAATCTAAGGTTCGTCCAAATGACATAGATAAGGATATATATATTAATAATAAACAATTTGGGGTTCGTTTGGCATGTTATAGTAAGTGTATTAACCATATAGTGAAAGAAAACAAAAAGACAAGGTAAAAGTTAAATTATTTAACTTAGAGTTAAATCTAATTGATAAGGTTAAAATAATTCTCTAAAATTGTCTAAATCCTATTGGTTGATAGGATTTCTACCCATCCCCACTTTAGATTCTAAATAAGACCCTTTGGAACCATTATAAACCGATTTTGACATTAATATAAAATAATATTTTGAGGTATTCCTAAGGTGCCCCTCTCCTCCCTTATAAAAGGAAACCTCCTCCCCCTCCTCCTCACACCAATATGAGCACTCAAGATCGGCCAACCCCTGACAAAATCTCTTCTCCACTTCCCTAGAAACATCCTATAGGTTCTGGTATTCCTCAAAGACCAATTTTAGTTCCCTAAGAGGAGGTCTCAAAGAGGCGCTTCAAAGAAGAGGTAATTACCGTTACCAATTCTTTCATCTTTATTTCTTCTTCCACTTCTTCTTCATAGGTTGTTTCATTATGAAGTAATAACATCAGTATCACTCATATACTGATATGTTATTATAATTATGAAACAACCCAATTTCACCATCTATCCATCCTACGGAAAAAGAAATCACCGCGCGTGCGTACGTACGGAGTACCGTCTCCACGCCATGGTGTAATCTATTTTCCACCACCACCTTACATGGATGGGTATAATGGTGTAAAGAATAACTATACATAGTTATTAAAACATAATATTGATTCTGATATATTGTATAATCCACTCCAATTCAATTCAATAATTATGGAAATGATATCATCGCTCGTGCGTACGTTCGGACTACCGTCTCCACGACGCGATGAGATTCATTCTCTATGTTAACCATTTAAGAATGATTATAAAGTATATATAAGAAATAATAATGAAATATATGACATTATAAATCTACTGGATTTATGTATATATATATATATGTATGTCATCTACTTACTTCCATTCAAGACAATAAGGAAAGGAAAACAACGTTCATGCGTACGTACGGACTACCGTCTCCATGAATGGTGTTTTTCATTTCATTTATCTATCTATTATATATATATATACAGAATATATATGATATATAAATCATATTTTATATTCTGGAAGTAAGTAAATCATGATATAAGTAATAATAATGTCAAGAACAACAAGTCAAAACACCTACAATAAATGAAACGATTTTACCCAAAACGCTTCTTTAACATGGAATTTACAAAAGAACGGGTAATATAATGTCATAAGTGAACCATATATGATATCATAACAATTAATATGATTATGTAATAAGTCAATGACATTATTTAAATCATTATACAGGAGGTTCGGACACATACGAAGCAAATCGGACCTAAGGTAAGGGAAATATCACAATCTCATTTTTATCCGAGATTGTTTATTCGTAAGTATTTACTAGGGTGTATTTTATCATCCACATCCATGTTACTTCAATATATAATATTGTTTCCATCCACTTACAATAGTTTAAATCCAATTTTACCCTTTGGTAAGTTTTTAGTAAAATATATGAAAGGAATCTTTTGTCATTTTTCATACGAGGTACTTTTTGACTTTTCCGAAAAAAGTACGGGAAGAATGTTTTTTTAACTTATACGGCATGAATTGATTTTTAAAACATTATTTCCAAGAAGCTTCCTTTAGAAGTTTTCAAGTTTATTTTTAATCAACTTATTTTAGTTTAAAGTTTTATGACATGTTAAGAAAGGAAAAATGTTTTTGAAGTAGAAAGGATATTTTCCTCAAGAATGAAGTTCAAGTGTTTTATCAAAATTATTTTCCATCTAAGATAATAAAGGGTTCTGTTTCTATCCCTATTTTTACATTGATTTGACTATGTTGTGATGTAATTATGTTTATGAATTCATTTATCTTTTATGAATTATTTTATGATGTCATGATGTTTAAGATTCCCATTTGTATTACATGGGTTATGCAATGATGTATGATTTATGATTTTGTGGCACACATAAGAATGGTATCATTATGAGATGGGTGGGACCTATATCTCCCTCCATTGAATTGGGTAAAGATTTTATATCTAATGAGATAGACAGGGCTGGAACGGTAGGTTATACCGGTTCAGTGAAACAGGACTGAAACGAGGGTTACTCGATTCAGAAAAGGACTTTGTCCACTAAGATAGTCTTGGAAATGAGTCTTGACTAACAAGAAATGATTCTCTATGATTATGTGTGAATGCCACAAAGTTTCATGTTTTAGGTTATGATTATTGTGATTACATTTCACTGCCATGATTTACCCCATGATATGAAATTATGATCTCTTTTGCAGGTTAAGATTTCCAAAAGTTATGTGCTTATGTATATGATGTGATTGATATTTCTTTTGTTTACCCTTACTGAGCATTTGAGCTCACCCTTTTATGTTTTCTTTCCCCCAGGATATAAAGAAAGGTTTTAGGTAAAAAAAAAGGAAGATCTTTATGGGATATTTTGAAGATCTTTCACCACGATTAGAAGATTATATTCCGAGTTTCCAAAGACACTAAACTATTACGATCCTTGTGTGTGTGTTTTGTTATGTTCTATGTATTCCGCAAATGTAATGTAATGTCTATGTACGTCAGGATACGGGTCTCTACAGTTGGTATCAGAGGAAAGGTTTAGTCATCCTTTGGAAACTAGGATGTGAGAACGTTAGTGAGATCCCTAGAGATATTTCTAAGGTATGTCTAGGGATGTCCCTAAGGATAATTATACATATAGGATATAGTCCTAGAACTACGGTAACGATCGTAGAATTTAACCTAAGATGTTAGATATTGAGGGTACTCCCCCTTTACTATGTGGTTTTCTATAGCATCATTTTTTCCTCTCAACGAATTCTTTTTGTGTTTTAGTTAATGGAGGGAACCAGACGGAATTCGGTTAACATTGAATCCAATGGAAAAATTGGTGACTATAAGCAACAAAATTATGTAATTCCTAGAGAGAAAGATATTGTGATTATTCCGAATCAGTCATCGCGATATATGATTAACAAGGTGAAATTTAGTGGTATACCTAATTCATCAAAGAAGAGGAAGATAGACTATTATGCATGTTCGCATGTTGAGCAGCATAAAGAAAGGAAGATTGAGATTTCTAAAGAAGGGAAGAAGAACCTTGAAGAATACCTCAAATGGAGGGACCGATGTTATTTGTGTGGAGATAAGGGTCATAGAGTGACAGACTGTTATGGAGTTCAATGTATTATTTGTGGAGAACATGGGCATTACCCAACTCAATGCCCTGACCTAAAAAGTTACTTCTAAATCATGGAAGGACTTATTCCAGGACAATAATTGAAGAAGATGGATTGAAGTGTTTATGTATTGGTATTCAAGAATAATGTTGTTGAGGTACTTTTATTGTTTATTATAATTTTTTTGTATTATTGTGGTTTTCAATAATTTTAAGGTACCGGTAACCATGAAAAGTGATTCAAATATTTTGGAAAGCAGATGATATGCGCATAATGAAGGGATAAGGAGAAAATGAAATGTTTGACAGTATTCATGAGCTCATGATTGATATAAGGACTAAGTGATATCATGGTTTGAGTATATAGAATTTTGAGGATTTTGGTATGTGGAAAGTGTAAAATTTTAACTGCATTCATGTTTTCACTAAGGTATTCAAGAGAATACATGATTAAGGACTTTGAATGTTTGGAATGTGACCAACAAAACATATCTTATGATATATGGGGATCGACGATGGTGTTAAATCTCTGGTAATTGTTTTCACTATGTTATGAGAGTGGACTGCAGTATTATGGATAAGCCTAAATATTGGAATGGATTATGTTGGACATAAGTTAGTATTGTTTAAGGATAGAAGTTTTCTCGATATTATTGATGGGATGATATAGTAATATAGTTTTAGAAGAAGGACAACCTGCAGGACGGGCGACAGCCCATAGCGTCGGACAAGGATGTGGGAATCGAACCCACAACCGAAGTGCGACTGGCCTTTATCGCCTACCACTGGCCTACAGGAAGTCCCTGTTTAGTAGAAACTAGTTTTATTATATTAAGCAGTATGATATATGAAGTATAAGTCCATTTTAGGAACCATATGTGATTAATCTCACTATAGATCGACTTAAGTATATAATTTTTGCTAACCTTTTGTTTGAGACAGATGGAATGACCTCTCATACTAACACTTCACGAATAAAAAATTCAACTTCATTTATTTAAGAGATGAAGTGGAAATTGTTCAAGGAATGAACAACAGTGAGATTGTACCAAAATAAAGAAAGTATTTATTCTAATTCAAATTTTCAACTTTAGGGAAATGATCTTGAAAACCAAAAATGTTGTCCTAGTGATCTTATACCTGATGAATCAGATGGTACCTTAGATCGTCACAAATTTATGGATTTGTGATTACTGGATTTTCCATAGCCATGTTCTCTACCACTCTCCATCAGAACATGATGGTTAGATTTCTCTTCCATATCCATATTTTCACCTATGTGGAAACCCAGTGATTAGTTTATTTGGGTAATCGTTACATTTCATACTTTAGTTTTTAAAGCCAAGTTTTGGTATTCCTTTTTACGATGTGGGTTTCTATTAAATAAACTTTCGAATAGTAAACCATTTATAACCCCGACGAATTTCGAGGGCGAAATTCATTTTAAGGGGGGTAGAATGTAACAGCCCGAGATTTTATGAAAAATATTCTTTTTTATTTCACTAATGTCTTGTGTTGTACGCTACACCAAAAGGATATTGCACAACACGCATCCTTAACTTGCCTTGCATTACACGCAATCGCGACATTCCTCGATAGCGTGTGTAGTACGCAATACCGAGTTTCACTAAACAACGATATGCTATTAAAATATTATTATAACTAGCCGTTATGAATAGTAATAACCACCTTTTAAAATTTTAGAAAATTTATCTCTCAAAATGGACTTCATTTTTGGATTCGGAGTATCGAATTTAGCCTAAGGTGAAATTTTGGTACTTTTCGGATAACTTTCATATTCTGATGAATAGTGAAAATTACTAAATTATAATTAAAAACAAATTTTTTAATCGAAATAATTAATAGTGATAAATTATTAATTTGAGTGTTTTTAAAGTATATTTAGAATATATTTTTACAATTTAATACAATGTTGGTAATTTTTTGTAATTTCACATTTAAACTAGACATAAACAAGTGTCAATCTTTTGATAGATATTGTTTCTTAAAAACACGCTCTTTGTTTTAACAGAAGGATTTAATTATAAAATTAATTAATGCAACTTCTATGATATGAATTTGGTAAAATAGAATTCATTTTTGAATTCAGAATATGAAATATAGCTTAGGATGAAATTTTGGCATTGTTCTGAAAAACATCAATTTTTGATGAATAGTGAAACTACTAAGTGGTAGTTAAAAAAATTAATTTCTTCATAAATATTAATTTTACCGCTTTTGTGAATGGAATTTCAAAAATCCGAGAGACATGGTTGATATCAGTAAGTAAAATGTGGTTCAATGAGATAAAAATAATTTTTTTGGTGAATAGTAACTTTTTACTTTTTTAACCGCGGTTAATAGTAAATAGGGTATCTAAGGGTAAAAATGATATTACTATTACCCTAACACATGTCCTAATTCTATTGGATAAGTTTAATTCTACCAAAAACAAACTTAGGAATAAAATATGACCATTTAGGCCCACTTGGGTTAGATTAGGACATTTATTATTAATTTATTTAAAGAAGGGTTAAAATAGTTAAAATCAAAGTTTAATAAGTAAATAATTTTTAATATGGGGTTATACATAAGATAAATTCGACTATAAATATTCATTAGAAAGATAAAAAGATTTCATACATAATTATATTTTATTTATAATTTTTAGACTTTATATAAATTAATTTATTTGTGACCCAACGATGATGCAGTAATTACCCTTTTAAGGAAATATTAACATAATTGATGTTATAAATGCTCAAATGAATGTAATTTGATACTTTTTATGAATTCCACTAATTTTATATGTTACTATGATATATTAGTGTTGATTTAATCAACTTGGTTTGAACATATAATTCTGTTATGACTTTCACAAAAATCATATATCAAATAGTGTCAAAATTGACACAAAATAGTTTTTAAATAAAATATTATATTATTAATTGTTATTTTATTCCTAAAAATCTAAGGTTCGTCCAAATGACATAGATAAGGATATATATATTAATAATAAACAATTTGGGGTTCGTTTGACATGTTATAGTAAGTGTATTAACCATATAGTGAAAGAAAACAAAAAGACACGGTAAAAGTTAAATTATTTAACTTAGATTTAAATCTAATTGATAAGGTTAAAATAATACCCTAAACTTGTCTAAATCTTATTGGTTGATAGGATTTCTACCCATCCCCACTTTAGCTTCGAAATAAGACTCTTTGGAACCATTATAAACCGATTTTTACATTAATATAAAATAATATTTTGAGGTATTCCAAAGGTGCCCCTCTCCTCCCTTATAAAAGGAAACCTCCTCCCCCTCCTCCTCACACCAATTTGAGCACTCAAGCTCGGCCAACCCCTGCCAAAATATCTTATCCACTTCCCTAGAAACATCCTATAGGTTATGGTATTCCTCAAAGACCAATTTTAGTTCCCTAAGAGGAGGTCTCAAAGAGGCGCTTCAAAGAAGAGGTAATTACCATTACCAATTCTTTCATCTTTATTTCTTCTTCCACTTCTTCTTCTTAGGTTGTTTCATTATGAAGTAATAAAATCAGTATCACTCATATACTGATATGTTATTATAAGTATGAAACAACCCTATTTCACCATCTATCCATCCTACGGAAAAAGAAATCACAGCGCGTGCGTACGTACGGAATACCGTCTCCACGCCGTGGTGTAATCTATTTTCCACCACCACCTTACATGGATGGGTATAATGGTGTAAAGAATAACTATACATAGTTATTAAAACATCATATTGATTCTGATATATTGTATAATACACTCCAATTCAATTAAATAATTATGGAAATGATATCATCGCTTGTGCGTACGTACGGACTACCGTCTCCACGACGCGATGAGATTCATTCTCCATGTTAACCATTTAAGAATGATTATAAAGTATATATAAGAAATAATAATGAAATATATGAAATTATAAATCTACTGGATTTATGTATATATATATATATATGTATGTCATCTACTTACTTCCATTCAAGACAATAAGGAAAGGAAAACAGCGTTCATGCGTACGTACGGACTACCGTCTCCATGAACGGTGTTTTTCATTTCATTTATCTATCTATTATATATATATATACTGAATATATATGATATATAAATCATATTTTATATTCTGAAAGTAAGTAAATCATGATATAAGTAATAATAATGTCAAGAACAACAAGTCAAAACACCTACGATAAATGAAACGATTTTACCCAAAACCCTTCTTTAACATGGAATTTACAAAAGAAAGGGTAATATAATGTCATAAGTGAACCATATATGATATAATAACAATGAATATGATTCTGTAATAATTCAATGACATTATTTAAATAATTATACAGGAGGTTCGGACACATACGAAGCAAATCGGACCTAAGGTAAGGGAAATATCACAATCTCATTTTTATCTGAGATTGTTTATTCGTAAGTATTTACTAGGGTGTATTTTATCATCCAAATCCATGTTCCTTCAATATATAATATTGTTTCCATCCACTTACAATAGTTTAAATCCAATTTTACCCTTCGGTAAGTTTTTAGTAAAAGATATGAAAGGAATCTTTTGTCGTTTTTCATACGAGGTACTTTTTGACTTTTCCGACAAAAGTACGGGAATAATGTTTTTTTAACTTATACAGCATGAATAGATTTTTAAAACATTATTTCCAAGAAGCTTCCTTTACAAGTTTTCAAGTTTATTTTTAATCAACTTCTTTTAGTTTAAAGATGTATGACATGTTAAGAAAGGAAAAATGTTTTTGAAGTAGAAAGGATATTTTCCTCAAGAATGATGTTCAAGTGTTTTATCAAAATTATTTTCCATCTAAGATAATAAAGGGTTCTGTTTCTATCCCTATTTTTAAATTGATTTGACTATGTTGTGATGGAATTATGTTTATGAATTCCTTTATCTTTTATGAATTATTTTATGATGTCATGATGTTTAAGATTCCCATTTGTATTACATGGGTTATGCAATGATGTATGATTTATGATTTTGTGGCACACATAAGAATGGTATCATTATGAGATGGGTGGGACCTATATCTCCCTCCAATGCATTGGGTAAAGATTTTATATCTCATGAGATAGACAGGGCTGGAATGGTAGGTTATACCGGTTCAGTGAAACAGGACTGAAACGAGGGTTACTCGATTCAGAAAAGGACTTTGTCCACTAAGATAGTCTTGGCAATGAGTCTTGACTAACAAGAATTGATTCTCTATGATTATGTGTGAATGCCACAAAGTTTCATGTTTTAGGTTATGATTATTGTGATTACATTTCACTACCATGATTTACCCCATGTTATGAAATTATGATCTCTTTTGCAGGTTAAGATTTCCAAAAGTTATGTGCTTATGTATATGATGTGATTGATATTTCTTTTGTTTACCCTTACTGAGCATTTGAGATCACCCTTTTATGTTTTCTTTTCCCCAGGATATAAAGAATGTTTTTAGGTAAAATAAGGAAGATCTTTATGGGAGATTTTGAAGATCTTTCACCACGATTAGAAGATTATATTCCGAGTTTCCAAACACACTAAACTATTACGATCCTTGTGTGTGTGTTTTTTGTTATGTTCTAAGTATTCCTCAAATGTAATGTAATGTCCATGTACGGTAAGCTTCGGGTCTCTACATGCAGTCTATATGCTATCTTTCTATGCTGATCAGTACATCGGACTAGGAACCCTTATGACTTCTAACCTCACCCATTATAGGTTTATCACTACACCTCTATGAGATGCCTCTGACCATGTGCCTGGGTCTGATCAAAGAAAGGTTTCATGTGCCACGATTAGGGTGAAGTTACACTGATAGATGTTGCGAACAAGTCATCTCTATGATTCTGACTACCTTATCTAGTTGTCTGAAATTCCCCTGACAGAAAGATCTTGATCACTAATAATCACTCCAGGACCCCAACAAATGGGGGAATGCACAATTAGAAAACAATAGATTGAATCTATCAATGAATTCCATGTGCAATTTTATAATATCAGAAGTTGTCTCCCAAGATCATGTTAAGGGTGTAACGTTGTAGGGTTTTTAACCTCATTGCATACTCATCCACTTTCATCCCTCCCTAGTGCATATTTAGAACCTCCTGGATTTGAAATGGCCATATAATGTATGGGTAGTTCACCTCATGAAATAGTTTCCGAATTTGAGGACATGAGAGTGTCGACTCCTCATTAATATACATAACAAGGCTCATATAATGAAAAAATTCTCTATATAATAGGCTAGATTCTAGTCAAACTACCTGATCCACTAGGGTCCGAACAATACTAATGATACATTCCACTGACTCATATCAGTCTTCTAATACAAAAATGATCTGATTCACTACTGAAACTCAGTATTATATATCACTGTAACTCATAGAGCATGATAATATAGCTAATTTCCATGGTCTTATCAACATTCTCAACATAGGGAGGTTCTACAACCTTCCCACCTAGTGGAAGGGGGTCATGGGATTGACCCTTAACCGATCACTCATCTCTCAAAATATCGTTGTCACAAACTGATGATGGTATCCTGGATGGCTATTATCATGGAGGAATCTTGAAAGTTATCAATGAATACTATTGTCATATGAGCACACACATGCGCACACACACATATATATAAATTACATAGGGGAGATGACTCAAGAAGGAAAATCAAAGACTCAGTCATAAATTATTCATGTACCATTAATCAGTACATAAAATTTCATGCCATACTGAGTCAACAAGATGGTCTTCAAGGTCATAGAGAATGGATACATCATCCCCCACACCATCACTAGATTCCCTATCCTGAGAGACACACTCAAGACACATTGACTTTGTTTCTCTACACCCAACCAAATTCAATACTGGGGATATATCTGAACAACGCCCCAAGGTAATAACATGATCTAAAACCAATCTGTCATGACATGACCATATCTAAGGCTTGAGTCACGACTACCCAAATCCAGCCTCCATAGGCCATGTGGTGGAGACATGTTCCTGAGACATAACATACTCAGAAAGGCTTTTTCATAAGTACCTACAAACAAACACAGACACATATCTGTCAAAAAGAAAAATTGCAGACAGAAAGAATAAAAGATGAAACATTCCTATAATGAAAACAAATCATGCATGAACCATTAGACAATATGAATGTATGGTAGTGTAAACTGAAATGTAATGGGGAAAAAGACACACCCAACAAAAAATGTACCCCGAACTGATACCAAATTTTTAAACATAAATAGCAAAAAAAGATCTCATCTCCGAAATACAAATCTATGACCCCCGTAAGCAATCAATGCACTATATATCCTTAATCTCTTCTTTGTTGATGGTCGGATTTTCAAACGTCTACATAAGAAAAGATATATGTGGTAAAATCCCATGCAGGTGTGAGTATAAACATATGTATTGGGACACCCCTAACGTTGAAGGGGAGTTGTAAGAGATATCTTAGAGGAAAAAGGAAATAGATAACACAACATACAATGAAAACTTTTAACTCAACCCAAGAAGAGTGTGATGGTAACCTCATCCAAACAGATGGGGATCGACACATCGAGTAGATGAACCACTAGCCAAGTATTCTCCACCTATTTTAGGAGATTATACTCATACATCCACAAGAATATATACAAGGAAATCATGTGTAATGTAGCACATATCATTCCCTCTCCAAGAAAAATACTGTACAAATACAACATGTTGAAATAGAAGATGGATAGATCTATATTATCATTCAGTAAAGATCAAATAAATGTGTAAGTTGAACTACATCTCAAAACTCATCCCAAGATTAAGAGTAACTAATAGTTAAAAAATTACAACAAGTATTTCTACCATCCTACATGTCTTTCTAGAAGTAACCATAGATGTACAACCACTCCTTGAAATGTAAAGAATGATAGAGTATTCACCAAATCGATGTCAAGGACCCATTCCTGGGTAGAACAAGGTGTACCAATCTGAGGAATTGAGGGACCACATCCCAAATAAACTGAAGGGTACCACATAGAAGGAATTGAGGACTTACTACCCACCTCAATTAGAGGGTACCACTCAGAAGGCATTGAGGACCCACTTCCCAGCTCAATTAGAGGGTCCCACTCAGAAGGCGTTGAGGACCCACTAACCTACTAAACATGTGGGTACCACTAATAATGTGTTGAGGACCTGCTAACCAACTCAACATGAGGGTTCTTGTCAAAAGGCTTTGAGGAATGACTACCTGTTGATATTTGGGGTCACCACATGGAAGGTGTTGAGAAGCCACTTCCTAGATCTACTGGAGGATACCACTCAGAATGTGTTAGTGACTGAAAAAAAAATCTACTAGTGGATATTACTAACAACGCATTGAGGAACCAATTCCTAGTTAAACAGAATGGTAGAACATAGAATAACTTAAAGACCCACGACCCTGATCCATTAGAGGGTAACAATTGAAATACAATGAGGACCAACTGACTATATCTACTAGAGGTACCATTTGGAATGTATCTAATGATCATACTCGATCACTGCCATCATTAGTCATTCCCTAACTATGTTCCATTATAAAAAAATTCCACATCATGTATCAGAATCCAGAATAGATGGAACCATCATGTTCTATGTGGATAGAATATCATTATAGATACTCACTGGACAAAATTTGACTTTCAATGAATAAGGTATTGATGAATAAAGATTCATAAAGATGTACATGTCACAAAAAGGTCCCACATGGTGTGTGGTACTACTCTACGAAATTGAAGTTTCCTCACCATAACATGAATATCTATCCCTATACTACTATATGATATGTCCTGGTTAAATTTCATACAAATGCATGAGGTTCATTCTCAGTCTGAAGTGAAAATGTAATTTCCCCAAAATGCCTCTGGGAATGGTCCTAGATGGAAAAATGAATAAAAATATTGAGATCCTCAAGGAAAAATGATCGTTATAGTCTATTCACATTCTTTAATTGGAAAAAATGTTAAAAAATTTACATTTCACCACATAATACACAAATTGTTCTTTGTGGGCCTTTGCTATGAGTCCAAATTAAATACCAGATATTGGATATGCAAATTTCGCCATAATTTTAGGGTCACAGTATCATAGACGGTTCATCATTTTGACATAGTATGAGGAAGTTATTTCATATACTATATTCTATATTTATAATTTTATTATTATTAGGAAATTAGATGACTTAAGGAACATGTCTGAATTTTTTTTCTAACATCCATATTTAAATGAATATCTCAATTTCATGGTAACGCTACCACTGATTGTTCAAAAATATGTTATTCTATGTAGATGTTACGGAAGGAATGCGGTTTTGATAAAATAATATTTTTATTATGACATTATCATAATTTAAACCTCATGGAATTCAGAAAACACATCAAAAACAGGAGCCCCACCCCCTGTCTTCTTAGAATGTGATCACCCTTATTAATATAAAATTATATTATTTTATTTTATTATCTTTAATAATGATGATAAAAAAGATTCAAACATATCCTCTAGTAATGAATTCATGTAGGATACCTCATGGGTAAGTGTGGTGTTCCCAATTAGATCACATATTATTAAAATTAATAAAATTCAATTTTTATTAACTCACATTCTTTATTAATTTTGTTAATAATATTCATATCCCCTTTATTATTATTATTATTAATTATCAACACATTTACTATGTTTGAAAAACTATTTAGAGAAATGAGTATGGCCATCATCACAACCATGCTGAGTATCCTCCTCCATGAGACCCCTTACATGGCCCCTACTTGAAACTGATTATATCAAATCACACATCATACCCTTGCATAAACTAGGAAAATAAGGATCACTTATCCGAACATAAACAACCTATAACCACAAAACTCACACCCACTTTACCAAACACATCAATTAACCAAACACTTTCCTATTAATTTATTAGAACATATAGAAATAATCAATCTATATATTTTCCATGCCACCACAACAAATCGGGGTATTCGATCACACTCGAACCCAACCCTAAAATTTCGAATCAGGACCCAATGGTCCAATTATGATGAATTAGATTAATAGTGGGGGTAAAAGACTAATAAAAGAAGATATATAAATATCATAGTAAACTTTTTCTAGTAAATTGACATCATAGTGGTGAAACTAGGGTAAGAAACATTGAATAGGCAAGATATAATTTGATAGAATAATTTATTTTCATACATGGTTTCATTAAAAATATAAAATTATCATAGATCTAAGATATTGAATTAACCATGATCAATATTTAAATTATAGTTGTGGAAAACCACATATAACAAGTCTTACCTATATTATGGAGTGATCATTAGTAAAGAACACATTCACTAGAAATTAAGTTGATCAGCTGCGTCCCCTACTAGTCGATCCACCTTGGCCCAATCACCAATTGTCGTCCTGTCTCATTCATCCAATTAAAGACACTCTCCCCCTCTTCATGGATCTCAAAATGATTATGTGTAAAATCCTTGTAAAATTGTAATAACATGGGTTTTATAGAGGGTTAAATTAGTTCTTTTAATAAAATAGATAAATAAATTACAAGTTTATTTTATATTATCATATCCACCAATGACATCCTCATACAAACGTCCTAGGCATATAAATTTTAGGTCTCACCTAGGGTGAAAAATACATTCTGAACTCAATGGTGGTCTAAAATATTCAGTTTGACTCTCCTTATGTGAGTTATTTGGGTGATATTTTTTAAATAATTTAATTTAATTTATTTATTTATCCAATGCACCCACCAACAGCTTCCCCATATGAATGTATCATGATGACACACATTAAGTTGTTTCTAGGGTAAACACTGCATTCCAAACACAATGGTGGTCTTGAATTACCAATCTACATTTTTTCTATGACTTATTTGGGTCAGGGTTATTAATATATATATATAATTAATTAATTTATCCAATGCACCAACCAATGGCTTCCCAATCTGAACATCATGCACCAATCATCATTATGTAATGCCTAGGGTAAATTCCATGTTCCAGATTCATCTATGGTCTCAAATATCTAATATATTCCAAAATTTATGAGATATTACATTTTTTGAGAATACTATGCACACAAAATAAAAATATATTTTTATGAAATTAATTCGAGGATCACAGTGCCTCTAAATCATGTGTTGTCTCTGTGCCTGGCTCCCAAAAATATTATTAGAAATATTCTAAATATTTAAATAGCATGACCAGTGTCTCTACAACAGATATGAAATAATTAATATAATGTTCACCCAAACTGATTCCTCACAATTCAAAAATTAGTGGATATTAATTTTATGGCAGTATTTGGGTTGATATTCTGCTGCATTTTTTCACCACATAAAAAATTACATCAATTTGAATTGGTGAAAAATACCTGACTTGAGAGATCCTACCATATGTTTCCACCAGAGGAACCGATATTTTGTATGAATCCTATCCACATGTTTCATGGAAATAAAAATAAAAGTGACATCCATATCCACATCAAATTTTAACACTTCATCATATAGCCCATTGATTTTTTTAGTTCACCTCTCCATTCAAAAGGGATCCCTAATCTAACAAAAATATATAATTAATTTACCAAATTATTCCATAATAATATAATCTAGGGTAAATGAGGGATAAATCATTATGCATTGTGAAAATTATAATAACATAATAAATGGGGTGTAGGTCACTCCCATCATACCCTTTAGACCATAGTTAACCAAAACCTAAACATCCAATTATAGTTTAGTAGAAAATGAAATTTATTTTTTCATAAAAATAATCGAATCATTTTGGTTGTAAGTTATATCAAGAGAAAATTCATGAAACCATGCATGTTCATCTGTTAGTTTCCTCCTCTAAAAAATACGTGAAAATTTCCCATAGAATTCACATGATTCCACCACGCTTCAATGAAATCATTACTAAAACACTAAACGTTTCATCAATGATTTAGATAAATTGGAATCTAGAGTTAACTGAATAATAATAGGAAGTATACCTAATCTTAATTGGTGGAAAAAAACCATTGAAACATATAAGATCAAATGCTGAAGAGAATGTACAGAAGAGATAAGTGTAATTCAGATACTAGTTTTATGATTCAGATAAAAATAAATAACCCTAAGTGGGATACTGTTTTCAAAACTCAGAAATATTAACATTTTCTTCCATATAAAAAACGTTCTTTTTAGAATTGGTTAGACTTCGAAGAATCATCAGACACCCAAAGGCCCTATAAAAAGTGATGGTCCCCTGGTACCTCTGCCTAACTCATGGTTCCACCCAATTGGGCACCTAGTCACTCATTACAGCCTCTATCCTACATCTTCTAACTCCTGAACAACTAAAATAGACTCTGACCATTTAACACCCAATATACTGCAAAATGTTTTCCTTCCAATCAGTTAAAATGAATTTACTGATTCTAATTCGGTATCTGAACTAAAATATTCAAATCTACAATTATTTATCTCTCTTATGAACATACCTTTTCTCTATATCCACTAATACACTATGATTTTTATTAGTAAATTTTCTAGTCCACCATCCTTATTTGATGGTCAACAATTTAATCTCTATAATTTTTATAATTTCTATAAAATATTTTTTGAAAAAATATATTTTTATTTAAAAATATCTATTTTTATTTCAATCATAATTAATCCAAATTAAATAATGATTTCCCAAAAAATATCCTCCATAAAATTTTAAACAGCTATAAATTAATTAATTAATCATCTATGAAGGTTATATAGATTGGTTTTAGGATTTTATGAAATCAAAATAAGATTAATAAAGGATATAATGTGTTACTTTTATCATTATTATAAGGAAGTTTCCATTTACTTGAGGAAAAATTGTTTTACATTTCCTAAAACCAAGATAGCGGACATCCGGTAATAGTATAGGGGCCAATAAATTGTTAATACCATGTCTTTTTTATTTTGTATATTCATTAATATTCTCAAAAACCAAATTGTTGATTTAACAAATGATATTAAATTTACTTTTTATGTAAGTCATTAGGTTTTCTTTTACCTTCTTTAATATATATTTATTTTCATTGGAGTTTAATTCATAATCATATCCCTTCAAAATATTATTTGATTGTTTCATGGATGTTGACTAGGGATGGGATTTTTATTTATCATTATTAAAATGGGTGTATTTTTTTTAGAGTTTCTCAACATTATAATATAAGAATTATAAAAAAAATTAGTGTATTTAAGATATATATTTTGAATTTAATATACTATACGGTGAGGTTATGGTTTTTCATGTTGGATATGTTCTTACAGTTTGAATGAAATTATGAATAATTACAAGGATCGTTATATATATATGAGTAATTTTTCATTATGATCCACACAATGACTACTCCTAGTAATAATTGTATATATGTGAAGGGGTGAGTAAATTCCTAATAGGGATGACTAAGGATTCATTTTGGATTTGAATACATGATGATACGCTTAAAAATCTATTGAAAAAAATTAATATTTTTTATCCTTATTTTGATTGATAAATGATCAGGTTTTAAATTTCCTAGGGATAAAATTATCCTTTAATAATGGTCATATTCTCTGATATATGAATGTGTGAATTTATATTGGAATCCATATTTCATTGAGATGTAGTTTATGGTGAGAATGTGGGTTTGGATTTATAGTTGGTAAGACAAAAACATTTAATTATTATTCCATCATTTCAAAAGTGTATAAATTTATTTACAAACTCTGTTAGTGGATTACATCATGATATATTTATATATATATTGTCACGACTTGTCCCCTGGGGTCAGTGCTTTGACAACCCCAATCCCACCTTCCATAGGCCAGGGGCTAGCGACTAGCACTAAAAGGCATTTATCCTAAATCGGGAAGGAATTGCCTTTATAACCTATAAACAAACACAACCCAGCACACATCCAAATATGAGCATAAGTAAAAAGTATAGTAAAAAGAGTGTTTACAGTTATAAAAAGGGGCCAGAATACAATCCCGACGGGAAAGTACAAGAAATCTAAAATGTACAAGTAAATTGAAAAATCTCATGTGAACCCCCGCCAAGGATCCTACCTGAAGTGTAAGTACAACTCACGAATGATCATCTCTATAGTACACCTCATCTAAATTCATCCTCAGAGAAAACTCCAGTCCTAGTGCCTTTGTCCTCAGTCAATGTTGTCTATCGTCTTCACCAAAAACAACAATGTGTAGGCATAGCCCATGTAGATGTGAGTATAACGATACTTAGAAGGGACCCCGAGACCCTCAAAGTTCTCACAAAATAAACAATGGATAAACCACTAAAGCATAGAAACAATAGTCAACCCTACTTAGGTATATGCCCATACATATACCTAAGTTATCAATTATACCCAATATCATTCATGTGGAAACACATGGCCCAACTCAAGAGCCCAAAGCTCAACTGTTCCATGGTGGAAAGATTACCACAAAGGTAAGTACCACAAACAGAATGCCACACAGAAGAATACCATAAAGGAACCACCGCGATGGTAAGTACCACCAAGGTAAATTCCACAAAGGTATCACCACAAAGAAGAATACCAAAAAGGTTTCACCACAAAGGTAAATATTTATCTCACACTAGGTATAACTTAGGTATGATAGAAAAGATGATTATATGTAACTACGGAATCATCATCCTCTATTATGAGGCAGACCCACATAGGATCATAAATCATCAGACCCATATAGGATCCTAGTATAGCAGACCCATGTAAGATCATAGAGTTGTCCCACATGTATTTCCAAGAGCGGATCGAAGTGGGGAACTCAAACACAGACCAATATAGGATCCAAAATCACAGACCCACATAGGATCCCTATGCACAGACCCACATAGGATCTCTTTTTCATGTTACATCCAGCAACAGGGTTCCCGCACTATGCTCTCTTGATTACGGGAGGGTCCGCTCCTCTAGCCACATGTCGATACCCCATCTAACATGAAGTCCCATGAATAAGTATCCCAAAGGACTTCCATGTAAAAGGGGTTTCGATGAAATAGACAGTGTGTCAATCAGATGCTCGGTCTGTAAGTTATTGGCCTCATAGTCCCACATGCCTGGTTGGATTAATGTTTGATCCATCCTGGTTGTACCCCTACTTTATCCGAAACTCAAGTGGTATATACCTAAAATACTGTCTTTATCCAAGGTTTATGGCGCTGCATACAGTTCATCAAATGAAATATTGTAGCTCATGTTATGGACAAAAAAGCGAAAAGGGTGGAATCTAGTCTGGGTCTAGTCCGACACCGTCAGACCGACCCAGCCCGGGCCGCCCGACCTGGTTCGGGTAAACCCAGCCCAATCCTTGTTTGGCCTTGGGTCCGACTCTTCCCGCGGGGTCCGAATCGGCCCACTTGGTCTGGCCCAGCCCACCAGTGTGGCCCAGCAAGCCTGTGTGGCCCGGCCTGCGATGGGCAGCCCACGTTGGGTGGCATGATGTTGGTCGAATAGACATCCCCCCTCCGTAGTGTGGTCACGTGCCATGCCCCCAATGGCGGCTGGCAGCAAGCTGGCCAGCCCGACCCGTTTCTGGCCCTGGGTTCGACCCAGCCAGCGGGGTCTGGCCTAGCCCACTGGCACGGCCCGGGCCATGCTGGGCAACCCGCGGTCAGACAGACAGCTCGCCCTTTTCTATAGCACAATCATGCGCCACACCTCCACCAGTGGCAGGCAGTGAGTCGGCCACCCCTCCATTGATGTTTCGGCCTCGCACCATGGATCCTGCACACTGGGATTCACCAACACGCGCCTCCACCCCCATCCCGTGACCTCCTATGTGCCAGCCACCGCACTCACTCCGCCTCATCCGATGGGCCACAGACCTTCTCTGGTGGCACGGTCGCGCCACCGCCGTCATCGTGGCCTGATGGATTGGTGGCCACTGCTCTCGAGTCCCACCGGGGCCAGTCACCGGTAGGGTCTTCGGCGACGTTCCCCGGGTCATCGGGCATGCCCCGGTGGACCATTCCTAATTCCGTATACCCCTGCACTCACCTCAGGATTTCTACAGCGATTCAAGACCATCAAAATTCACAATGGATGTGGGGAGGTCGAGTCGTGTTCGTTTGGCCTTCCCTCTCCGCATTAGAATGATTACAATCAGCAAAGATTTTATTAATTTGAGAAGGTTGACAAGAACAGGGGTAAGGGTTATACAAAAACAACAAACCCTAAATCAATTTCTCATTGGATGTTTTCGTGAGGAAGAAGAGGACATCGTTGGGGATGGTGATGTTGGCGTTTGTCACTCCCAAAAGATTCTTCTGATCCAAGCTCAAGCATCGGTTCCCCGATCTTCGTTGGGGGTT
Source organism: Viscum album (assembly GCA_963277665.1). NCBI lineage: Eukaryota > Viridiplantae > Streptophyta > Magnoliopsida > Santalales > Viscaceae > Viscum > Viscum album. The sequence continues at coordinate 1,394,800,347 of OY728121.1, read as the reverse complement.
CTTCGTTGGAGGAAGAGTTTCTCCAAATTTTTTTCCAAGCCTCCCATTGCCAACGGTTTCCCCTAGGTAATGAGGAGGATACAAATTAAAATAGTTTTATCAATTTAATTCATGTTGGAACAGTTAAATGACACAATTAATGATGGCACAATTAAATAGCACAATTAATTAATTGAATAGGAAGAATTAATTAAATGAAGAGTTGAAGGTTTTCCCCCATTAAGAGGGGTTCGGGTGGTGCCCACCTCCATGAATTCAAAATGGGGGATATTCTAACTCAGGTGGTCCCAACCCCTAAACATTCAAAAGGAAGGTTTAAAAAAATAAAATAAAATTGTGGTCTTTATTTTATTTTTATTTCAATGAAATACACAAAAACTAAGTTTCACTCTCGTCCTACTGTGGTTGCGGTGAAGGTATCCTTAATATAATACTGGTTCTGCGAGTTCAATGGTGTCCTTGGATTTAAATTTCAATCACCATTTTAAAAGTTACAAAAAACTACTTGCATGTTTACTGAACATACCGAAAAAATTTAGAAATTTTTTCCGGGCACACTGAGCCTCAGAATCATGCGCCGTTAATTTTTGTGGACTCATAATATTCCCATATAATAAAAAAATTACATGGAAAAATAAAGGTCATTACATTATCCCCTACTCAGGGCTTTTCATCCCTGAAATAAACATCATAAAAACTAGTAAAACAAGTGGGGGTACTGAGCACCAATGTGAGCCTCCCGCTCCAATGTTCTCTCTTGGAGGTTCTCTTGCTGCCAAAGACTGTGCACGAGAGGTATCAACCACCCACGAAGGACCCACTCATGTCAATCCTCAATCTCCACTGTAACCTATGTAAATGTATCCCCACCGTCAATGTCCAGCTCGCCCCAATCAATGATGTGTGAAGGGTAGTGCACACATCTCCTCAGTTGGGATATGTGGAAGACGTCATGTACCCGGGGCAACTAAGGTGGAAGGGCTAAGAGGTAATCCACCTTGCCAACTCTGCTGAGGACCTGAAAGGGCCCAATGAACCTCAAAGATAACTTTCTACCCTGGCCAAATCTCAACAATCCTCATCAGGGTGAGACCTGTAGGAAGAAGTGGTTTTCCATCCTCGAACTCCAGAGCTCTCCGTCTCCTATTGACATTAGACTTCAGCCTAATATTTGTAGTCTTGATCTACTCCTGGATGATCTGCACCTTCTCGATGGTATCTTGTACCATATCTAGTCATATGAGTGCTGATTCCCCTTGTTCAGTCCAACACAATGGCAATATACAAGGTCTGTCGTACGACACCTTGAAACATGTCCTCCCAATTTTGGAGTGATAGCTATTGTTAAATTAAATTCCATTAAGGGAAATTGATTATCCCAGCTATGACTGATGTTGAGGATGCAAGCACGCAACATTTCCTTGATGGTCTGAATAGTCCACTCAGTCTAGCCATCCATCTGAGGAGGGAAGGCAGTGCACAAAAAAGATGTGTCTCAAAAGCCTCCTGCAACCCCTTCCATAGTCTAGAAGTGTAATGTGAATCATGATCAAAAAAAATTATCACATTTACTCCTTGTAACCGCACAATATCATGCACATAGAGGCGTCCCAAGCTCTCTACTGAACCATGTACTCTAATCAGTAGGAAGTGGGCTGACATGGTGAGTCGATCGATGATCACCCAAATAGAATCATAATCCCTAGATGTGTGTGGATGTCCGGTCATGAATTCCATGGATATCCCATACCAATTCCACTCTAGGACCTCTAAAGGCTGAACTAATCCCACTGGTACCAGATTCTCCACCTCCACTTGCTGACAAATGATGCATCGGGAGACAAAATATGCTACTACTTTCTTCATTCTCAGCCCCATGTGCTGTTGTTGGAGGTCCTGGTATATCTTCACCACTCCTGGTCATTGCGTTAGAGGGGATGTGTGTAAGTCCATCAACACATGCTTTTTAAGTGACACTGGTACCATGGTACATCCTCTAAAGAGAATGACGTGATCCCCAACTTCATAAAATCCATCAAGTTCATGTCCTATGGATATCTGAGTACATCGAGCCTTGCAGTCAATGTCCTGATACTGCGCATCCATGACTCACTGAAGGTGTGATGGAGTGATTGTGAGAGACTAAAGAAAAGCGTCTCCATCTCTATCCACAATGGATATCTACAAATCGGCCAGCTGCTTCATCGCCCCACCTAGTAATTGTATACCAGAACTCCTACTGAGTGCATCTACTAAAAATGTCCCCATCCTTGGAGTATAGACTATATCGAAGTCATAGTATTGAAGGAACTCAACACAACGTCACTATATCAGGTTCAGGACATTCTAAGAGAAGATCTACATGAGACTCTTGTGATCAGAGTAGACTGTAAAATGTTCACCCATCAAGTAATGTCACCACATCTTCAAGGCGAAGACCACTACTGCTTACTCCAGGACATGGGTAGAATAGTTCTTCTCACGTTTTCTCATATGTTGAGAGCCATATGTGATCACTACTTTCTCTTGCATCAGGACACATCCAATACTAGTACCTGATGCATTGTAGTAGACTACGTACCCAATGCCTTTCTCCAATAGCCTCAAGATGGGGGCACTAGTTAGTTTTTTCCTCATCTCCTGAAAACTCTACTAGAATCACTCTAACCACAAGAGGGGTTCCCTCTTCTACGTCAATACTGATAAAGGAGCCACAACTATGGAGAAATATGGAACAACCCTTGGGATGTATCTGTCCAAACCTAGGAAACTTTGTACCTCTGTCACCCTCCTGGGTGGCTCCCAATCACATACCACCTCAATCATTTCTAGATGCATGACAACTCCAGACTCCGTGAAGAAATTTCCCAAAAAAGTGAACCTCTCAGATCCAGAACTGGAACTTCGAGAGCTTACCATATATCTCGTTCTCTAGGAGTGTGTCTAGAACTATCTGCAAATGATAGGCTGGCTCCTCCTTGGTAGTTGAGTAGATTAGAATTTCGTTGATGAATACTACTACAAAGAGATCAAGGTCTAGCTGAAAGATCTTGTTCATGAGTCCCATGAACACTGTTCAATCTTTAATCATGCCGAAAATCATGAAAAAATACTCATAATGGTCATACCGACATATGAAAGTCATCTCATGCATATCCTCATCTCGTACACTGAGTTGGTGATATCCTGGCCTGAGTTCTATCTTCGAGAACCAATGTTCTCCCTTCAGCATATCAAACAGGTCTTCAAACCTCATGAGTGGGTACCTATTCTTCATGGTCTCTTGGTTCAGGAACCGATATTTAACACAATGCCTCAAGCTACCATACACCTTCTTGGTGAACAAAATCAGGGCACCCCAAGGAGAAACACTGGGCTGGATGAACCCCTTCCCCTCTAAGTCCTCCAGCTATACCCACAACTCAAGAAGCTCCATGTGAGCCATTCAATATGCTGGTATAGATATCGGTGTTGTCCCAGTGTACAAATCAATGTAAATGTCCACATCTCTATGAGTAGGTAGACCTAGAACATCATCAGGGAATACATCCGCATACTAGTTCACCAATACAGGATAGCTAAGGCTCTCCACATAAACTGCTCAAATTTTAAGGCAATCCAACTATTGAGTGATCAGTTGTACTCTCTTTTGGGTAGGTTCATCCTATGCTACAAAGTCTCTCTTCTTGTCAGTGAAGGAAAACCTAGTCCCATATGCGTGGGAACACAACACATTGATCCTAATACAGATAATATGAGCATGGACTATTGATAACTAGTCCATACCCAAGAGGACGTCGTAAGACATCGATGCTACCACTAAGAGATCCCAGTTGAAGCTCGCATCTCCTAGAGTAAGCTAACCCTACATGAAATAGTGTATAATCATCAAACCCTCTCCCATAGTAGTCTCTAACTATAAGGATAGAGCCAATAGATCTAATAAAATCTTCAAGCTCCGAATGAGGGTAGTGGAAATACAAGAATCACTCAAACCTGTGTCTATAAGTATTATAGCTAAGTTGAAGTAGACACAGATCGAACACTGTAAAATCTCTGGAGATTCATGTTCATAGTCCTCAGCAGCTTGGAGCTGAGAAAGCCCATATCCACCTATTCCCTGTGGTCGGAGTGGACCACCTGGTGGTGGTGGTGGTAACACCTCGAATCACCACCCCCCATTAGCCACATGGCCTGATCCTCTTCCACGTCTGCCTGCTCCCTGCAGACCTCCTTGGTCGAAGCTCTATCTCTACCTGGGAAATCCTTCAATAGTCTTCTGATCATATGTATGGTGGGTCGGACAGTCATGATCCATGTGACCCTACCCGCTACATGCGTAACACAACCAGCTCCTTGCAAGACTGGCTCTGTCTCCAGTGCCCTACACAATTAACCCGGAATCTTGCGGTCGTACACCTATAGGTATGGTCCACTTGGACCTCTGTGACACCTGTGTGCTTCCAGTTGTAGAAGACTCTGCTATGTGACACCTGGTGGTGGCTCTCGCTGCTAGTGACTGCTCAGCAAGAAAACTCTCTACTAAGACGGCTTGCTCAAACACTCCCACCTTTTTCCGGATGCTGAGAGAAATCATGGAAGTCCTGATCACTCTCTTTATTCCCTGGTCGAAGTTCTGGGCCCTGAAAAATGGGTCCCTCTCCATATCACTAGATTAGAGTGATAGGTCGGTAAACCTCACTGAGTAATGAGCCACAATCATACTTCCCTACTGTTGATGAAGAATCTCCTCTATGCGCATTGCGTGAAGGGTTGATGGGACAAACTCTGTCCGAAATAGGCCCTCAAACTCTACCCAGAAAAGTGTCACCTCATAGTGAACTTGGAGTATCATGCTCCACCATCTGCCTACAGATGCCTATATAAGACTGGTGGCAAGGATCAGCATGAGATTAGCTGGTGTCCCTCCCTGTCGGAAGACTCTCACCATGGCCTCGAAACAATCCTCTGCCACTTGTGGGTCCATCTCACCCCTGAACCAGGGTGGCCTCTCGCACTGTAACTAATGAAACGGGCTCAAGAAGCGTGCACCCTCTGCTGCTGGGGCTGTTGGAATCGGTGTCCCAATGGGTAATGGTACCGCTCGTGCCTCTGCTGACACCTCTACTGATAGAGGGACCCCTACTGAGGCCTAGTTGCCCAGTGGCCAATCATCGCGTGCTATACCCGGAACCCTAGCTAGATGTCTGCGTGGAGTGATCCTGAAAAGAAACAGGTGTGTTATGGTTAATAATTTATACCTAGTGAGATGACTTAGAATGATCATAATAAAAAAATTTCAAAACACCCAGGCAATTAGTGTTTTCGTGCAATGAGTTAGAAATCAGAAGTCATGGTCCAGGTGTATGGATACGTCGGCCCCCACACCAACACTTGATTCCCTAAACTAATCACCACACTCACTACAATGATAATTATTGACGTTAAAAAGTTCTGAGTCTAATTCTATATGCTATAACCGACTCCTCTGATACCAATTTGTCACGACCCATCCCTCGGCACCCATGTTGTGACTACCCCAAGCCCACCATCCATAGGACAAGGGCTAGAAACTACCACAGAAAGGTGTATTTCCTAAACCAGGAAGACATTGCCTTTATAACATATAAACACACACAACCAAGAACCTAGAAAGATAGGAAAACTAGTAAACTGTATAGTAAAAAGAGTGTGTATAGTAAGAAAAAGTGGTCAGAATAAAAGACCAACTAGAAAGTAAAAGAAAAATGAATAGTACAAGTAAATAGAAATAGCACTTGTGAAATCCTACCAAGGATCCTACCTGAAAGGTAGGTACAGCTCTCAAATGATCATCTCTATAGTATGCATCGCCTAAATTCCACCTCTGAGCTACCTCTAGTCTTGTTTCCCTCATCCCCATTCAATGCTATCTGTCATCTACACCAAACACAACAAGGTGAGGGCATAGCCCGATTAGGGGTGAGTATAAAGATACTTAGTATAGACCCCACGACAGTAAAGGGTATCACAAAATCCAAAAAGGATAAACCACAAAATCATAGAAACAAAATTCAACCATAATTATTTATATGGGCATACATATACCTAAGTTATAATGTATACCCAATATCATTCATGAGAAAACACAAGGCCAAACTCAAGAGCCCAAAGCTGAACTATTCCATGGAGGAAAGATTAACCCGAAGGTAAGTAACAGAAAGGTAATGCCACATAGAAGAATACCCCAAAGGAATCACCATAAAGGTTAGTATCACAAAGGTATGGACCACAAAGGTATCGCCACATAGAAGAATACCACAGAGGATTCACCACAACTGTAATGATTCAGATCACACCAATTACAACATATGTACGGTAGAAAAGATCATTATATGTTACAACTGAATCATCATACTCTGTTAAGAGGATGGCCCACATCAGATCCTAAATCATCAGACCCATGTAGGATACCAAAGCACATTCCCTCATAGGATCCATAAGAACAGATCGACATAAGATCTCTTTCTCTTGTTACAGCCAGCTATAGGGTTCTCGCAGTAATCTCTCCTGATTTCAGGAGGTTCCTCTCCTCAGGCCACATGTCGATACCCTAACTTCCATGATGTCTTACAAATAATTATCCCAAAGGAAAACAATGTAAAAGGTTTCTCAACACAACAGACGATGCGTTAATCAAACACCAGGTCTATATATTATTTTCCTTTTTGTCCCAAGGGCCCGGTTGGATTCGTGTTCGATATAACCTGGACATACCTCCGACATTATCTGAAACATATTTGGGGTATTCCAAAAATACCGTCTCGATCGAAGGTTTCTATCACCACAAACTGTTCGTCAAACTGAATCTCATAGATCACGTTCTGGTCAAAAGAGTGAAAAGGGTCAAATCTGGTCTGGGTCCGGTCCGACCAGGCCTGGGCCGACATGACCCGGTTAGGGTCATCCCGGCCCAACCCTGATCTGGCCATGGGTCCGACAGGGCCAATGGGGTCCACCTGGCCCACTGGGTCTGGCCCGACTTGTCGGTGCGGCCCGACACACCAACGCTGCCCAACCCATTGGCGTGGCCCAGCCTTCCGGTGCGGCCCGACCCACGAGGGGTGGCCCATGAGTGGCCAAATAGAAAAACCTCCTCCGATGTGCGGGCATGCACCACACCTCCAATTATAGTGGGTAACAAGTCATCTGCCCCACCATCGCCACTGCGGCCTCATGCCGCAGCTTCTGCACGTCGGGCGACACGGATGCGCCCTGCTACCCCCATCATGCGGTCGGCCAGGCATCGGCCACCACCCTCATTATGTCATGGCTGATGGTCTGTGTCCCTTCTCCAGTGGCGTGGTCGCACCGCCGCTGTTCCCGATTCCCACTGGTGCCGATTGTCGGCATGGTCGCCGATGACGATCCTCGGGCACTGGGCATGCCCCGGTGGCCCATTCATTATTTTGTAGACTCCCGCACTCACCTCAACATGTCACAATCGATTCCAGACCATCAAAATTCACAAAGGTTGTGGTGAGGTCGGGCCGTGTTCGTTTGGCCCTCCCTCTCCATGTTAGAGGGATAGAAATCATCATAGATTTTCTTAATTCATGAAGGATGAAAAAAAGGGGGTAAGGGGTATTCAAAAACAACATACCCTACCACAATTGTTTGTTGAAAGATGTCACAAAGAAGAAGAGGAAGTCATTGAAGATAGTCATTTCGGTGTTCATCTCTCCCATAAGATTCTTCCATTCCAGGCCCAAGTTTCGGTTCCTCGATCTTCTTTGGGGGGTTATTTATTAAAATAAGAGTTTCTACAATTTTCATCCCAAGCCTCCCTTTTACAGTGATTTCCCCTAAGAAATGGGGATCCAACAAATTAAAATTGGATTATCAATTTCATTCATGTTGGAACAATTAAATGGAAGAGTTAATGTTTCCACAATTAAATATCATCGTTCATTAATTGAAGAGGCATAATTAATTAATTGAAAAATTGATGGTTTTCCCCCATTCAGAGGGATTTAGGTGGCCCCACCAGCATTATTTGAAAATTGAGGGTTTTCAGCTCGGGTGGTCCCCACTACTGAACATTCAAAAGTGAGGTTTAAAAAAATTATAATAAAAGATTTTTCGTTATTTTATTTTTATTTCCATGAAAAACATGAAAAATAACTTTCACCCTCATCCAACTATAGTCGAGGTGAATGTATCATTAAGAGAATATCGGTGCTGCGAGTTCAACGGTGTCCTCAGATTTCAATTTAGAGAACAGGTTCAAAAGTTACAAAAACCCGCTCGCACGTTTACTGAACGTACCTAAAAAAATTCATAAATTTATTATGGGAACACCGGGTGTCGGAATCACTTTCCTTGAATTTTCGCAGACTCGTAATATTCCTATATAATAAAAAAAATTACATGGAAAAATCTGGGTCTTTATGTATATGATTTCGTAAATGTCATGTATATATGTGCAACATATTTTCCAGAATATTATACCATGTGTGGTGGTAATTTAAAGACAATATTTGTGAATAATGGCCATTGTTAAACCCTAAAAGCATAGTTATTAAATTTTGACCATAGGAAAATTAAACTTCTTTGATTCATCGGCTACTATAGTGACCAAAAAACAAAAAAATAAATGTTGTGACATTTTTTTGGAAACCATGGAAATAACATTAATAACCATTATAAAATATCATTATTTATCCCCTTAAAATTAATATAATTTTATAAAATGTAACAAATTAAACAAAAAAGTATTATTTGTAACATGTAGATAGAAAAAATACATATGTATATTTTAAATATTAAAATTATATTTGTCTATACGAAATGGGGAATCAACACCAAAAAATACATTCAATAATGAATTTAGATGTTCTATCAAACATAAACAATTCTATAAGAATTAGTTAATATGTATTTACAAAAAAAATAAAAAAAATTATATTTAAAAAAAATTATTCAATAGTAAAAACCTATTTTTCAATATGAAATCATAAACTAGATAAACTATAGGATGAATAATATAAAATATATCTACGTTAATATCTTATTAAACATAAAGTCTATAAATACATAAATTAAAAAAAACACAAATATTTTTTTTTAAAATCATTTTTAATTAATATATCTAAATTCACTTTCTAGAAGAAACAAAATTAGATATTTAAAAAAATTTACAAATCATAAAAGAAAAAAAATGCTAAATAAAAAATATATAAACATTTTTTATGTATGAAAACACCTATATTCTAAAATAAAAAAACATACATAATTATGAAAAAATATAAATGATAGGAAAAAAAATTTCAGGCCGTATAAATGTCGAATTTTCAATAATAAATCAATAATGATGGAAGTTATCGAATATAATGACATGTATTATTACCATAAAAATACTTTTGCATTATGAAATCCTACTAAATCTATATAATAACAAAAAAATTACTTTTAGGATTTTTTTCAAAAAAAACCTTATGAAATGTAGGATATATTTTATTAAAAATAAATCTTGGAATTTATTATTATATTTTTTATTGAATCACAAAAAATATGAAATCTAGTTATAGAAAAATTCATTTTATTTTTTTGTAAATTATTATAAAATATTATTTCAAAAAATATATATTTTTACTATTAAATTTTTTATTTTTTCTCTTTTTTAATAAAAAGATAGTAATTCATTTAAATGATAAGATTTATTTTCCTGTTTTTGAAAATAAATTCTAGAAATTTTAAAATAATAACCCAAATATAATTTTCCTAGAAATAATTTTTCAGTAATAACTCTATAATTTATAGTCCAAATACATAAATAATATTTGATGGTCCAAATATAATAATATTTTTTTCATATTAAAATATGGTATTCTTAATTACTATTTTAAGTAATTGATAACACAATAAATTTAAAATGCAACCACCTCAATAAGTATAATAGAAAAAACATTATAGTGATTTATTTAGAACAACATTTATTGATAAATAATAAAATTATTCAAGATTCTGAGTTATAATAATATATTTTATTTATCATTAAAAAAAATTCTATAAATTTTTAAATAATATAGACACAAAAGTTAAAATAATATAATTATATAATGAATTGTCATAAAAACACATTTTCAGTAATCAATATTGAAAGAAATATTTAGTAACATACTGATTCCATACCATTTTTACTAAATAAGGATGATACTTATGAAATGATGTGTGATTTATATGACATTGTAATGATTAGCTTAAGGTAGGTAGGGTATGGTTTGTGGGCCTCATGTGGTGTTCCATCTGAGTGGTGTGGTATGAAGAATATTTTAATATGGTGACATCTTACTGAATTGATCAAACTAATATGATTCATGTAAATATTATCATGCGTGTAAATATAATATCTACTCATCGTGATAAATAAATAGTCATATCCCCAAGAACCTATTATGGGATCACATTAAAAATTAATAGTGGGTGTTGAGAGGAATTTTAGTAGTGTGATAATGAATCATTGGGTTAAATTCAAGGCCATTTTTTTAATAATTACTATGTATGATAATACCAATAACCATTGTATTCTGAATTATTATTTATATCTACAAGAAATTCATGGTTTTATTATTTAATGAATAATTATATTTTTTATAAATCATTATAATTTCATTTTTGATTTAAGATATTTTTTGATTTATCATGTATATAGTGGAAACAACGGCCTCCCACACCCCACAATATTTGTTATTTTGTATTAGTATTTTTCTAGCCTCTGATGACCAAGTGTTATGTCATGAGGCTCATATTAGTAAAAAAATTCCAGTTCATTATTAAATTTTATTAATGATTATTTGGTTATTCTAGGGTTTATGTATAGTTTTTCATATAATAAATTTTTCGTATTGTTAATTAAACTAAAAATATATTTTGTTAACATGATCCTACAAGATGATTGAGATTTTAGGGAAATAGGGGAAAATGATAATTATATAAGATATTCCTTAATTATTTTCCATTTTGTGTTTATATGGTTTCTCTACACTTACCATGGGTAGAATAGTGAGACATAAGTTATATGAATCATGAGAATTATCACATTTATGATTTTAATTATCCAAATTTTTTTATTTTATATAAACGAACAATGAAGGATATGATAAAATGATATGCAAGAATGCATTGAATTATATATCTATGTTAATATTGATAATTTATTTTTAAAAATTTAATTTAATTTAATGATAAGGGATGATCATATATTACTTAAATTTTATTTATATATATAATAAAAAGCTTCTTAAATAAATGAAACTAGGTAGAACAAAAGTATTTTTTATTTTAGAATGGTGTATGATTTTAAATTATTTGATTTTATAGAAATAATACAATGATCTTTTTTAATTAGTGTTATGATATTAATGAATATCCATGTTAAATTATTGAGGATTAATTCTTTGAGATTTTCATTTTATTAAATCCATTCTCACGGAAAAATGATTTTATTGGAGTCTTATAAAATACATTTTTTTTAATTTATATATATGAGAAATTTATTTAGTGTGAAATTTTAGATAAAATAATAACGTAGGAAGAATATTTAAATATAAATAAAAATGATTAAATATTTATGGAAAAAATGAAGTAGTTTTTAAATGATAATATTAATAATTGTATTCAAATTAGAAACATGATTTGATTGAAAATATAATATACATTAATTTTCATATATATATATATATGGTTTTATTATGATTCTATGAGATTAATAATTTGTTTTAAAATTGGTTTTATAAATTTTTCTACTTTTATTATTTTCTTAAAATATATGTAGACATGTTCAATATATTGGTAATGTGATGAGTATTTCTAATATTTTGTTTGAGGATTGTTTTGATTTTAATGACAAGTGAGAGTGATTTTGAATTAATATAAATTCACCACATAATATTTAATACTAATTTAAATTAATAATTTTTAGTGTGATAAATTATTTTAATTAGTTAATATTGATACTAAAATGTAATTACATTATAAAATCTATTATAAATAAACCATAAATATTTAATGATGAATTTAATGATTGATATTTTTTCAAATTAAATGGTTGGTAAATATGAGTTATTTTTTATTATTATATCATATATTAATATTTATAAAATTATTATTATATTTTTGATATGCTAGTTTTGGGAATAAAAGTGTTATTATTAGGAATTAATAAATGATTAATGTGTTATTATATATGATAAACTACTGTGAGAGTATAGTTTATGGTTCAATTTCTAAAATTGTGAAATTAAAGGATATGTTGGGTTTATATTTTTTGGAGTGATAATTAAAAGATGAATGTTTAATGATTATAACTTTATATACGATGTTAATTATTAAAAATTTATAATATGATATCTATGTGATAGTTAAATGGGGATTTCTATTACTAAATAGTTAATGTCAAAAAAAGTTTATCTAAAAAAATTTAAAAAATGAAAATTTTGGTATTAATGTGTTAAATGGATAAATATTTTGATAGTGGTTGACAAGAAATTTTAAAAGGGTGTTTCTATCATGATAAATTAATGTATATATGAGTAATGTGATAGAGGTTACTATAATGAGATTAAATATTTTAACCCTTTTCTATTGGAGATCCTCAATTAAGTGTTCCATATTTTTGATTTTTTTTCTTATTATAGAAATTGATGGATTATTAAAATATATAAGACAATAGGATCTTAAGGATATTGTAGAAGATATATTAATTTTTTAAAATTATTATATACACCATATTTTGTGCAATTGTAATTATCCATATTGAGAGAGAAACATGTTTCTAAAAAATGATAGGATGTGATGATCTATGATATGTACATTTAAAACCATACATGGGATAGTTTTTTAGATATTATTATTATAAAAAAATTATAAATTGTTGTTCATGAAAAATGTATTGAGTGATCTCATGGATATAGTGGAGATTATAAGATTTAACCAACTGGTATGTTTACTCATCTATGATATAGGTGATTAAAAATATATAATATATGAGACTCATAGTATATAACAGTGTTTCTATAATTCTAGTGATTTTTACATCTGATAGAATAAAATTTTGGGAAATTATATTGTATTTTTTTGTATATGTTCTTTTTAGAGTAAGTTATCTTGATACACTGGGGATTTACTACAATAAATATTGAAACTATTCTAATTATGATCTCATGGGAGTGATACATAAGTAATAAGTAATTATAATTATAATAATGTTGTTCAATGTAGTAATATGACACTCCTGAAGGGTTTATTCTAATATTTTAATATTTACAAACATATTGAGGAATAACATACATTGATAAATGATATAATAATTCCATGATTATTGGGAGTAATAGAATGGCCATTTTATTGAATATAATCCATTTTTATAAGAGAAATTTGGACAAATCAAGTTTGAATTTTTTAGAATTAGGGAAAATTGATAAGGTAGACTACATAAGGTTGAGTTATGTAGCATAAAACATTTCATATATGAGAGTGAATATGAAATGGTAGTTACAGGGTTTTGGATCATTTGATTAATAAATAATTAGGTAATTGGGGTTGGAATTGATAAATGAAGAATATATTCATAATAATTTAAAAAATGTAGAAATAAAAGGAATTACTAATAAAAAATGCATCATTTAAATATGATTTTATTATGTAAATCAACTTAACATAATAATATTGTGTGAAGGAATGATTTGTGTTTATTTCATGTGAACGATGATTTAAAATTTGTATGGTTTCTAAGAAATTAAAGTGTCTCATATGGATGTGGTAAATAACATCTCAAAATGGGTTTTACTTGATTTAGATGTCAAATAATGATCTAGTATAAATATTATATACAATGAAACGAAATTACATAATGTTTGAATTGATTACCCAATTTAGATAAATAAAAAATATTTCATATGAAGTTTATGATTATGAATCCTTTTTAATGAAAATAATGCGTAATGTTCTTGAATTGTGTAGTGTAGGTGATGAAAGTGCGTCAATTATTTTTATAAAACTATCAAAACATTTGTATTCTATGAAATTATGTGACCCTAATTCACGGGCAAAGTTATGGGATGATAATAATCAAATCTATTCTGGGAATTTACTACATTTTTATATTCATATAAAATGTATTTAAAATATATATGTTGTAGAAACCATTACTCTGGAAAATTTAATTTAATTTAATATTTATTTTTTATAAATTAGATTTTATTTTTTTAGGGATATAAATAGTGTTAGATTATGTAAAAAAAATATTTGAAAATTATGGTAAAGTGAAATGGCCTTGGTGTCAAAAAAAATAACATACTAGAGATATGAATGAGTTCATAAGAATATTTTATAATTTAATAGATGGAAAATGGAATTGGTGGGGAAATAAATACCTTATTAAGAATTTGATGGAGGTCTATCAAAGTATTAGTCTTCTAAGAGCATTTTTACTATTAGACATATAGTTTCAACATTATAGTCTATCGATAATTTATCGTCTATTTTTTTAGGAGGAAGTGGGTCTTTTAAGGGGGATATTAATGATTAATCAGACCTACTTCCTTGGGGACCCATTTATAGAGATAACATATCCCCTATTCTTATTCATGATATTGTACACATGCATAGGATATATACTCTACTCATTAATGGGTCAATAATAGATGATTTATTGTATGTTAATATTTGTTTATGTGAAGCTAATCGCTAAATTTATTTCAAATATTCTTAATTTTTACTATTATTGCAATTATAGAACATAGGTTTAAAAAATCTCAAATATTATATAGATTTGAAATGAAATTATTTTGTTGTTAATTATTATTTTTAGGTTTCATCTGATGATGTTTTAAAATAATTTCCCTATTCTTTTATTAATGTTTTTACATTTTTTTTCTTCTTTTGGGTAGTCACCCATGATAACTAGGAAGTCACACACTGACCTTATAGAGGGATGACTATAATACTTAATAATTAAGTTAATGAATAAGAATAATTTTTTATTTGTGTTTATATTCTATTTTACATGAAGGTTTTCATATTTCATTGCCTACTGGGATAACATAATGGGGAAAAATGGTTCTTGTAAACGATAAATAATTTAACTATGTTAAATGTTTAGTAATATTGAAAAAAGGATAAATACAACATAAAATCAATTGTGAGATGATTAGTTTTTTGAAACTAGTTATGAGATATGATTTTTGGATTTTTGATTTAACACTATATAATTTAAATTGTTAGTCAAAATAATTTAATATATTTTTAGAGACCTCTATTTTGCTATTTTTGGAATATTTGAATATTTTAAATAATATTTTATCGATGGATTAATGATAAATTATCGATATACAAGTTTCATGGATGTAAAATAACAATATAATATTTTTAGTATTATTGAACATAACCATGGAAAAGTTCAATTAACAACAAAATCAATCATTAGATAATAAATATGATACCACAGTTACATCAGGAATATGGGGTGTAGTATAATGGTGGTATAATAATTATTTTCATGCAGGTCCCTAGGGTTGGATTGCCATGGGTGGAATTAATTAATTAGTTAATTAACATGTAATATCTTTCATATAAACTGTTCCATTTAAATCCATCCACAAAAAAATTATAGAGTAATTCTTTACAAACCCTAGAACGAGAGGGAGATAGATAGGGGACCATGGGAGATCGAAGATTTATGGAGATGATGAATGGTTTATTCTTATTTTTATATGTTATTGTCTTGTGATTTGAGTGCATGTTTCTTATTTCTTTTGCGCATCGTATTTGTGGATCATTCAAGTTATTTTCTTATTATTCATGTTTTTTTAGGTGAGGTATCTTTTAGCAGATCAATCATAAGGTGGTCGGGAACACAACAAGGGGTATTAAAAAACATTCACATGATTATAGAGGATAAGTCCATAGAGAATATATTTTATATCCCTGTTCATCATAAATATTCTTCACTTTCCATTATAGGTAAATATTGGTATGCTATAAGGACTTCATTTTTTAATATATGTTTTCCTATAATTTATTCAAATACTTTCTATCACCTTCTCCATATACAACAACAAAACTAAAAATATACCAATGTATATATTTATATATTATACATGTTAAATATGGACAAAACAATTAGTTATTAAATTATAATATATGAATATGTTTAGCGAAATAGTGAAATATTTTAATATATATTTTTATTTATAATTTTTTTTAAAACAAATTTAATTATTTCATTAATGAATTTAAGAATCTATCATTTTCATTAATTGAATCTTTAATATAAGAAAATTGAGTCTATTATTGTGAAATAATGCTGTTAAAAAAATAAATATTGATTGATTAATTTTATCATAACTATTTATTTATATAAATTATGAAGAAGAACAACTAGTATTTTTTACACATATGTTTTCCAATAAAAAATAATATTCAAGATGATTTATAATTTAATTTAAAAGGTAAATTTATATGTTATAGAATGATGAATTTAAGAAATAAACATCATTTTTCTATTATTTATAACAATTTCCAATTAAGATATTTTTTGGGCATTTTCAATAAGTTTTTTAGGAGAATTATAATAAATTTTTTTTTACAAATAACATTCCTTTTATTCCATTGTTGGGTTATAAGTATGATTTGAAAAAAAGGTATTAAAAATTATTTATTTTTAATTTATTTTATTAATATAAAAATGGTTGATTTGGTTTCCAAAATAGTATTTAACTTTATAGAATAATAGTGATATTTTTCTAAATAAATTTTTTTAATGCATTATTTATTGATTATTTTAACCATATTTTTATAACTTTTTTAAATTGAATAATATAAAATGGTTTTAATATTTTTAATCAATAGGTAAAAAATATGTCATAAATTCTACTTTATTTTTTATCATATTTTTTAATTTTCCTTAAGTAAAAACTATTTTCCAAGATAAAATATAAAATGTTAAATGTGAAAAATAAAATGGTAATGAGTTGAAATAATTTGTGGAGATGGGTAGATGATGATTATTCCACAGTATATCTTCATATATAAATTTATTTCTATTATTATATCCACACAGGAAAGCACAACCGAGTCCACACAGGAAAGAACAACCCAGTCTACACAGGAAAGTAAGTCAATCACATCGATGATATTGATTGAAATTCAAGACTCAGCTCACACATGAATACTATTCACGAAGAGGGGAGGAGATGATAAATGTAGCCTATGAATCATCTCCCCTGACGAACCCACGTAGGATCCATGTACATAAGTTGTTACTACCGAACCCACGTAGGATCCAAGTATAGTAACCATCGCTGTCGAACCCACGTAGGATCCAAGTACAGTCGTCATCACTACCGAACCCACGAAGGATCCATGTACAGTGATTCTTGCTATCGAACCCACAGAGGATCCAAGTACAGTCGTCGTTGTCATCGCAGTTGCAGCCAGCTCCAGGGTTCCCGCACACAACACGCTTGATTCAGGGAGGGTCTGCTCCATGAGCCAAGGAGGGTCGATACATCAACTATAACGAAGTCTAGAGTTAATGTATCCCAAAATTCCGTCTCGTCAATAGGAACTCAATGCAACAGATGGTGCATCAATCAGAGGCTCAGTCTAAGAGATATTGGCTTTTTCTGTCCCTGGGGCTCGGATAGAAATATGATCATTTCTAACTTGGCCGATATCCAAATTCATCCAAAACCTACTTATAGTATCAAAAAAGGACCGTCTCATCGAAATAGTCTGAGTGCCGCAGATGGCGAGTCGATCGAACGCACAGTCGTAGAGTTATTCCCGTTTAAGTGATTAACAGGCCCGACCCGTTTAGCCCAGTGGGTCGATGGGTCGGGTTGTCCCAGATTACTGAATCCGACCTAGAAGGGGTATCGGAACGGTCCAAAAAAAATACTCAACTCGGCGCGATGGCACGCGTCCTGGCCAGAAGTGGCGTGGCCCGCGCCCGAAGCGGAGCGGCGCGGCGCGGTTCCCCCGGCTCGGCCTGGCCTGGCTCGACCCAGCTCGGCCCAGCCTATCGTGGCTCGGCTGGGCACGTGGCCCAGCTGGCTGAGCGTCTCGGCCAATGCCGAGCGGGTTCCAGGGGGGTACGCCCCCCCCCCCCCAGTTTTCCGCACCGGCGGCGCCGCCCTCCCCCAATCCGGCCAGTCTTTTGTGCACGCAGCCCGCATGGGAAGGCTGACGGTCTTCTAGCACGGTGCCCTCCTGGCGCCACGATCTACCTCCTCCCGGCCGGACGGTCCTCTAGAAGGACTCCCTCCTGGCGTCGCGACTCCTCTTCGCCCGGCCGGTAGACGGGTTGGCCGGTTCTTCCGCCGAAGTGGCCCGTGTAGCGTTCTGCAGTTCCTTCCACACAACCGATACAACAACGCCGGTTCCCTTCGACACGATCTCGGCACGGCGCAACGACGCCCTGCTTACTTCGCCACCAATTTCCACTTATAAAATAATAAACTAGAACAACAGAGGGTTGTCGGGACTTGTTCGTTCGGCCCGCACCCTCCACGTAAAACGATAGCAATCGACCATATTTAACAATGATTTCCAACGAGTACGACGTACGTAAACACCCACTTCCAAAAATAAACCCATACCTCGATAATTGATGTTGAACGTCGGTGTCGTGGTTTTCGGCATCACGAGATAAGGATTCATAGACGTCAACAGAGAGCGTCCGAGGAAGAAGTTGTGTCTCCCCTTTTTATCACGGAGAGAAGAAAATGAGGCATGACGTCGTTGGTGAGTTCCCGTGTTGGTGTCTCATCCCTTGTCACAGTGGAAGAAAAGTATGGATAATTCGGGGTCACCGAGTGGATGATCTTCATCGTAGAGTTGGTGTTCTTCAACAAAGGAGATGAAGCATTCTTCAAAACTCAAGATCTCTCTCCCCAAAATCTCAACACAATAGGCCAACCAAAAATAAAATAAGTTTTCTCTCCTAATTTTATGAAATCAGGCCATGCATTCAAATTTAAAAAATTTAAATTCCAATTAACATAATTAATTAAACCATGATTTTTCTATTTAATTAAGTGATAGGTTGGCATGTTTTAATTGAGTTAGAGAGGGAGAGGAAGAGTCCTCATTAAAGAGGAGTTAACAATTTTAAAGGGGGAGGTTTATGGTGTTTTAGGGAATGTGAAGGGTTGGGATTCTTGTGGGCCCCACCTCACAAATATCCTTACATGGGTAGTTAGGGGCCCACCCCAACTCCCCCATGTAGGATATAACCACGTAGATATAGAATAAAAATTGTTCCACATTTTAATTCACTTCTTATTTAATCCACAATTTTTATCTTCTCCTCCCACACAAACGCAACTACGGTAAAGGTCCCCTTAAACAATTATCGGCATTGACAATTCGTCGGTGCCCTAAGATTTCAATTCCGAGCACCAGTTCAAAAGATATAAAAACCCGCTCATTCGTTTAATGAATGTACCCGAGCTAAACTTCAAAAATTGATTACGAGCACACTGGGCCTCGGAATCAAGTGCCTTTAGAAGCCACAGAATCGTAAAATTCCAAATTATTTTAAAAAAATATATTTCCTTGAAATTTCCGGGTCTTTACATTACTCCCACCTCAGGGATTTACATCTCCGTCAAGCTACGTCATAAAATAGGGAAACAAATGAGGGTATTGTGCATGAATCTGAGCCTCCCACTCCCATGTGCTCTCCTGGAAGTTCCCGTGCTGCCAAAAAATGCACACTAGAGAAATTGACTGTCCACATAGGACCCACTCCTATCGATCCTTGATATCCACTGGGACCTCCGAAAAAGTCGCCCCATCATCGATGTCCAGCTCTCCGTGATTAATGATATGTGTCAAGTCATGCACATATCTCCTCAGCTGAGATATGTGGAAGATGTCGTGCACCCGGTGCAACTGAGGAGGAAGAGTTAGGCGATAAACCACCTCACCTACCCTACTGAGAACCTGGAATGGTCTGATGAAGGGAAGAGATAACTTTCCACCTTGAACAAATCTCCCTAATCAATGTTGAGGTGAGAACCATAAGAAAATATGGTCTCCGTCCTCGAACACCAGTGGTCTCTGTCTCCTATCATCGTAGGACTTCTGTCTTCTCTGTCTAGTCCTCATCTGCTCCTGGATGATCTTCACCTTCTTCGTCGTAGCCAAGACCATCTCCAGACCTATTAGTGCTGACTCCCTAGGGTCAGTCCAGCACATAGGTGATCTTCCTGGTCGTCCATATAGTGCATCGTATGGTGGCATCCTGATGGTGGAGTGGTAGCTGTTGTTGAACGAAAACTCCACCAAAAGTAGGTGATCCTCCCAGTTGTGATCAAAGTCGAGAACACATGCACTAAGCATGTCCTCAAGAGTCAGAACGGTCCTCTCCATCTGGCCATCCGTCTGAGGATGAAAGGCAGCGCTCAAGTGTAGCTGCGTCCCAAACGACTCCTACAACCCCTTCCAATGCCGGGAAGTAAAGTGACTGTCTCAATCAGAGACGATAGATGATGGAACACCATGAAGCCGTACGATCTCCTGAACGTAGAGGCATCCCAAGCTCTCCACTGAGCCCTCCTCTCTAATAGGTAGGAAGTGGGATGACTTGTTCAGTCAGTCGACAATCACCCAGATGGAGTGGTGCCTTCTGGAAGTACGTGGAATCCCCATCACAAAATACATGGATATCCCTTCCCACAACCACTTCGGGACCTCTAACGGTTGTACCAAGCCTTCCGGAACCTAGTGATCTACCTTCACCTATTGGAAGGTGAGGAATCTTTAAACGAACTCTTCCACAACCTTCTTCATACTCGGCCACCAGTGCTGTCGTCTGAGATCCTGGTA
The DNA here is from genome assembly GCA_963277665.1 of Viscum album. Classification (NCBI taxonomy): domain Eukaryota; kingdom Viridiplantae; phylum Streptophyta; class Magnoliopsida; order Santalales; family Viscaceae; genus Viscum; species Viscum album. The sequence goes on along the minus strand of OY728121.1, from coordinate 1,394,779,473 downwards.
CATCTTCTCTACTCCTGGATGTACCGCCAAAGGGGAAGTGTGAAACTCCCTCCGCACCTCCTCCTGTAATGCAACGGGTACCATGGTGCGTCCACTGAAGAGGATGATGTGATCTCCTCCTACAGAAAATCCATCAGGTTCTTGTACTGTGGATATCTGTGCATGTCACATATCATAGTCAACATCCCCATGCTGAGCCTCTCTGACCCGCTTAAGTAGAGGAGGAGTGACTTTGGGTGACTGTAGAAAGGCTGCTCCATCTCAATCCACAAAGGATATCTGCAATGCAGCTAGTTTCTCTGTCGCCTCTCCAAGTAGCTGAATACCTGATCTACTACTAAGAGCATCAGCTACCACATTCCCCTTCCCAGGAGTATAGACTATCTCAAAGTCATAGTCTTAGAGGAACTCAAGCCTTCCCTTATATCTCAAGTTTAGGTCCTTCTTTGAGAAGATGTACCTTAGACTCTGGTGGTCAGAGTAGACTATAAAGTGCTCTCCCATCAGATAATGCCTCCACATATTCATGGTGAAGACCACTGCTGCTAACTCCAGGTCACGGGTAGATTTGTTCTGCTCGTGTTGCCTAAACTGTCATGAACCATAATCAATCACTTCCCGCTTATGAATCAGGACACACCTAAGTCTGGTCCCTGATGAATCACAGTAAACTACGTACCCTACGCCCTCCTCTGGTAGCCTCAAGATGGGTGAACTGTTTCATCTCTGCCTCAGCTCCTAGAAGCTCTGCTGACATCTATATGACCATATGAAGGGTTTCCCCTTCTTCATCAAAGCTGAAAGCGGTGCTGCAACTCTGGAGTAGTCTAGCACAAATCTCTGATAGTACCCAGCCAGACCTAGGAAACTCCGCACCTCTGTCACGCTCATGGGTGGATCCCAAGAAAGTACTGCCTCGATATTCACATGATCCACAACAACTCCCGCCTCAGAGATGACTTGCCCCAAGAAGTGGAACTCTTGAATCCAGAACTAACACTTCGAGAGCTTACCATAAAGCCGGTGCTCTCGTAGTGTGTCCAGTACAACCCGCAAGTGGTAGGCGTGCTCCTCCTCAGTAGTAGAGTAAATCAGAATGTCGTCGATGAAGACTATGACAAATCAATCGAGGTATTGTAATAAGATCCTGTTCATGAGACTCATGAACACTTCTGGAGCGTTGGTTATGCTGAAAGGAATTAGCAAGAACTCATAGTGGCCATACCGACACCTGAAGGTCGTCTTCTGCACATCCTCGTCTCGAACTCTGAGCTGATGATAGCCTGACATGAGCTCTATCTTCGAGAACCATCGTGCACCCTTGAGATGATCAAAGAGGTATTCAACCCTCGGAAGCAGAAACATGTTATTTACGGTCACCTGATTCAGGAAACGGTAGTCGACACATAGTCGTAAGCTCCCATCCGCCTTCTTGGTGAATAAAATTGGAGAATCCCAAGGTGAAACACTGGGTCGGATGAATCTCTTGCCCTGCAAGTCCTCCATCTATACCCACAGCCCACGAAGCTCAGCAGGATACATCTGATATGCTGGCGTAGATATCAGGGTTGTCCTGAGGTACATGTTAATGTATAAAACTACCTCTCTGCGAGGAGGTATTCTTGGAACGTCGTCAGGAAAAACGTCCGCATACTGATCCACCACAACAGGAAAACATGGACTCCATGCATCAACTGCTCCAAGGATGAGACTAGCCAACTAATGGGTGATCGGATGACCTCTCCTCTGCGTAAGTCCATCCAGCGCTGCAAAGGATCCCTTCTCACCGGTGAAGGTGAACCTGCTCCAAGTTACATGCAAGATGGCAGCCCACTGAGCGACGATGCTTCGATGCAGGGCCCCATTACAGCGGATGCACCAGTGGTACCTCTACCCGATGGGTCACTGATACCACCAGCGCCAACAGTGGAGAGTGCACTCCGCATGAGTGCACTACACGAGTTGCAGTGACAGAGGCCGCCCAGGTTCCATGGAGATACGGACCCTCAGGCAGCCGAGGATTGGATGGAGGCTATCATCCGAGTCTTCAGATTTTTAGGGACACTAGTAGATCTTATGGTGATCCTTGAATTGAGTCTCTAGCATGCCACAGCCGGTAGATGTTGGAACCTGATGCTCCAGGTGTACAACGAGGAATATCTACTTTGGACGAACTTCAAGAGCCTCTTCCACTCGGAGTTCTTTTTTGGTACTTACAAAAAATTAATATCTTTTTATTTATAAAAGGGGGTATCCTCTCCTTACATTGCCTCGTACTATAAGTATATTATTTAAGTCAATCATTTTCCAATACCTCTATTAAACATTCCTAACCAATATAAAAATGATCATTTTTTCAAAAAAAATATCCTCCATCCAGGTCTTTCCCCCATTGAAAAGGATATAGTCTAAGATGTGAGGTAAAAATTTCTAACATTCCATTACACATTTTTATTATTCTATGTTCTCTTATTCATCCTAAAAATCCACTAAACTATAATTAGATGATATAAATTTAATAATTATTATAATTTCATGATATTATTACTATGTAATAAGCATTATTAACCTTTTCCTTTTCTATTAATAAAAATAAAATAGATATTCATGTTTTGTGTAGACTCCCTCCTCTTGGATGCAATATGTTAAATTTTCCTTCACCACATTTCAAATATGGTAACATTATATAATTTAATATTTAATAATTATATTTATGAAATATTTTATAATTTTTATTTGAAAATCCATTTTACAGTTTTTCCTTATTCTATGGAAAATGAAATCATTATACTTGCTTACATCTCGTCCACCACTTCCTCCAAGTGACTGATTGACCCATTCATTTTTGTTATCACCTCTCATGGATGGTAATGATAATGTATTTAATAGGGAAAATATTATTTTTAGGATACTATTATTTTTATATAATGATAAATTTTAAAACATGTTAAATATATAGGAAATAGACAATTGTGGTAAATTCAATTTCTCAAAAGTGAATTCCTAGAGAAAAAATGAGTTATCAATAGATTTAAAATAACTTAATATAATTCATATTATACATATAATTATTTAAAATTATTATATATCCCAATAATAAAAACTAAATAATATCATGTTGGTTCTATAAAAATGATATTTCCACTAAATCACATCATATTTATCAATTAATTATGAAATGTTTATGTTTTCATTAGTTTAACCACCAAGTTGAAAAATGTTATAAATTTATATTTTGAAATGATATGGGAATTTAATTTCTTATAACATATAATATAAATAATTAAATAATTATACTTTTCGAAATCGAATAATAATAAAACTAACTCACTTTGTAAGAAAAATACCCTTGTTCTTTAGGAATCATCGAAAAATGCTCATCTCCATATTCATCATTAAAGATTGTAGAAACCACATAGAATGAAATTATAAAATAATAAATTTATATAAAAAATAAATTTTTGTACATCATATGATCTTGGAATTGTGAAAACTTAAAGAATAATGAATAAATACACTTCTATTACGAATCTATCTTAAAACGATCAAGATTAATCACATCTGATATTGAAAATTGATAATAACTAACACATATATTTGTAAAAAATAATTGTAAATTAATTTTATGAATTTTTATAAATATTTTTTTTATAAAGTGGTTGATTTAGATAATTAAATTATTATATTTGAGTTTATAGGGCATTTCAACTAAACATGAATTAGGGTAAGGGTTTATTGTCTTAATTTTCAAACCCATAAGAAATAATTCTTATTATAAAATATGTTTTCAGTGGAATGGTGTTTATATTAAACATTAATAACATTTTCATTATTTTCTTTTATTTCATGATATTAAATTTTCAGTTGTATTTTATTTCTATCATGGGGTTTGGCTAAAAAATTACAAAAGTTGTTTGGGGTCCATTTTCTTGGATTAAAATTCAGTAGAAATGTTTCTTAATGTGTAAAATGATACCAATAATATTGTAACATTAATATATAAAGAATTTAATTTACCATGCTCAAGGATTTTCAAGATCTATACTAAAAAGTTTCCTTATATTTTCATCAGTTCATAAGATACCAATGTTGAATGGGTTTTTGATTAATTTCTTACCCAATCTGAATGGATTTCGGTTTCTAATATTATTATCAAATAATGATTTTTCATAATTATAATAAATACATGGAATTTTTAATAATTTTATAAACCATCAACATATTAATTGTATTTTTAGGGGTTTTTCATGTCCTATGAACGTTTTATTTCTCTTTGACTCATATCTTTTCCAATGTGTTTCTTGTAAGTAAAAATGTCCTTATCTCTTCACTTTATTTAGAAACCAACCTTATTCCATATCTATATTCATTAAATGATTTTATATTTTTCCTTATATATTATTCAATAATTTATTACAAAAAATATATAATACTTTTACTTCATTTAAAATATTAAACAAATTAAAATTTTCAACATGGATCATTGTCATGGAAATGTAAATTTATTCCCTCTTAAATGTTTACATTTTAATATACTATTTTATCTACATTTCTGTTTATTATGAATATTAACCTCTATATATTAATATATTCTAGGGAAATTATTATTTCCCGGAATTATAAAATATATATTTTAAAAATCATTCAAGAGACTCAGATTATTTTTTATTTCTAATGTGATTTTAAAAAAAATGTTTTTTTTTAAATTTCATTCATTGTTCTATGAATTATATTATAATTTATCAAATAAATTATTTAAACATTACAATAAATATTATTTATATGCATTGATAATATAATTCCCTCTATTTGGGAGGATTTATCCGTAACTTCCTTTGTCTTTACAGGACATCCCCTCTCTAGAAATATGAGTTATATTCAAATGTATTTATTCTATAAACGCTATAATTTTTTTCCACTAATATAGGATAGATCAACATGGTTTTATATATCGATTGATTAGATAAATTATTATATATATTTTATGACATTTATTTATAAGGTGTAAATACCATATAATTTATTATCTTGATATATTTTTATTCACCTAGAACGTTAATTGATTTTAGTGGATACCAATTTTCCTCCCATGGGTTAATAATGTTGTGATTATTGATGGAATTATTAATGTTCCCTTATTTTAATACTTTTGTAAAGGATATGAAACCCATTTTCATTAAAAGTGTTCTTTATGATGTGTTGAATTAAACACTATTTTTTACTATGGGTTAATTATTATTTAAAATGTGAATGAATTCCATCTGAATGTTTAAGAATCACAATTTATTTTCAAGGGTTATTTATGACGTGAAAAGTGAATAATTTCAATGTGGTGTACAAATGTATGGATGAATGAGGGGTAGAGTCCAACATCAGCCTCCAATCCATGGCTTAATAGTGTATATCTTAGGATATAAGAACACATGAGTGTATTATTGGTGCTCATAATTGTTGGTACTGATGGTGTGGCTCATGAAATTAATGTTTCCTTATAATACTGTTTTATTCATTGATTGGAATAATTTTCACAATTTAATTACTAATATCAATTATATGTTATTAAAACATGGATCATGTATATTAAATCAATATATTGATACTATTATTATAATATGTGAATATTTAAGTCGTGATTTGTGGGTTTCACATTATTGGGTATAATTTTCATATATATCGTTATTATACACATATACTCTTCTTATGATCACTTATTATATTTAATTTTTATTTCTTATGTTTACCATTTTTGAGAATATGAGGGTATCCATTTTTTATGTTTCATTTTCTCAAGTTTATTATTAAAAATATATGTATGATTTAGATATAAGGGTATATTGTATAGATATTTTCCTTGAATTTTGGTTGATTTTTTCATCTATGTAATTTTTTTATAGTCCCAAAAGATACATTTCATTTTAAAAAACATGTTTTTTTAATTATTTGTTTCTCAATATTTATAAAACTCCAAACATAAATACATATTTGAAATTTTATGTAATTAATATTTTCCTTTATGTCATGTTATTTCATGGACACAATTTCTTGATTCTATATAAGATGTTCTTATCCTATTTTAATATTTTGAATGAAGGTAGTGTGAGTAAAAAATTCCCAATAGAATGAAATAAAGGGTTAAAAATAATTACTTAGATTACATGGATAGAATATATATTGTGTTTTGGGAAATTAAGATAGATGATTTTATTCTACAGAATGTATTATATCATATATTATATGGGTCCAATATAAAAGTAAAAAAATTAGTAATTAGATAGGATGAATATTTATGAACTAGGGATGATGCTTATGTCAGTTTATTAGAACATTGTTTTCATTATCAATGAAGTGATGTGTACATTAAGACTTAATAATAAATTGGATAATATTAATGAGAAAACCACAATGAGTAAAAATATGTTCTTAATAAGTAGAATATAAAATGTCATAATATGGTAATAGAGGTATACAACATATCATTTAAATTACTTAAATATTATATAATATCATATCGAATAAATATTTATAGAATTAAAAAACCAAATTTATGAATTGTATTCAATTTCTGAACATCCAATGTAATGGGACACAATAGTCAATATATTGATTAAACATAGTCATAAAACACAAATTGATGTACACGGGTGTGCACAAACTGATCTGGAATCAAAAAATTTATGGAAGGAATCGTATGTATATACTAACAATTCATATAGTGTTAAATGAAGAGGGTGTCTTGCTAAATGTAATTTTCATTGGAGTGGAATAGGTTGGAGGAGACGATGTATGAGCATCTTAGAGGATAATGCATGACCATGCAAGAAGAATGGGATGAAAATTGTCCTTAAAATAGATTGTGGTTGTAACACCCCTAATTGATAGATTATTAAAAGACTAAATTTCTCTACCCATGACAACAGGGCCCCCATTTATTATCATGATCATTCCTGATTAGAAATCCATATTTTAATGAGTATGGCCTGGAGTAGTTTTAGGATGGGTGAACTCTTGATTGGATTCAAAGGTTGTGTGTGAGTGTGGATAAAGCCCATTGAATGAACTTGTATTGTCATCTGGGGACTACCATTTGTGTGATGAACTGTTTTGGAATATTGATGATCCCTAAGAGGGGGGGAAATGTTTATGGAGAAACATGTGATTCCTTATTGTTCAGGACCTAATGAAAAAAATAAAAAACGGTCGGTTCTTATTCAATTAATAGGCACCACCAAATGTTACAATGGTATATGATGTGGAACCCAACCATTATATAAGTGACATAACAAGGGTTGAAATGTAGAGTCCACAAATAGAGTGTTATATTCCAATGTGGTTAGGTAATGTAACACCTGATAATGATAAATGATCAAAAGACTAAATGTTACCACCCATATAAATAAAGTAACCCATTACTTTTTCCAAGACCCGACCAAAAAGGGGTCAGGCTATGACTCCCCATGCCTACCTCTAATATGCTAGGGGTAGCCGACTAGCATGGTGTAGGATATCACAAACATGGGAGGCCTTACCCTATGTTACATGTATGCATGAACAGACATAAAACTTAATCAAATAGTGCATAGATATATAGAAAAAACTAAAAACACAAATTATTGTATACATCTATCCAAATTCAATGTACAACAGATGTAAAAAAGTGTAAAATCACATGCCCATGATAAATAAAACTGCAAAAGGGTCCAACCATCTCAAATGGATGTGATAGTTGTCAAAATACCTCTGGTAAGCTCCATGGTATGGCTCCAGGAAAAACTCTTGTTATTCCAACTACTACGCTCTACCTACATTGGGTCTGAATGGGACTTCTTCAAAGAACATCTATTATTCAAAAGACACATCACATACCGGAAAATCCCATATAGGGGTAAGTATAAAAATATTGAGTAGGCACCCCTAAAACACAAAACAAAAAGTGAGAAACATATAGGAATTAGTAAACTTGACTAAGCCTTAGGGTACCCAAATGAGAGAGAAATTACATCTCGAGCCAATATATGGATAAAAATGACTATTCAGCTGTAAATCAAATTAATATCAATGAAATGACACACACAACAAGGACTCCCAAAACATACACAGATATAATCATCTCTGACACCATGTATCCTGGCCCTGAACATGGACTGATTCTAACCTCATAGACATCAGCAGGCTCTAACTCAAGGCTCAAAGGTAGAATCCCTACCTCATATAAAAAACCCAAAGAGTCTATCCATATATGATGGCACACAAAATTATAGGGTGAAATCATCGACAAATAATAGTCGATGATCCAACCTCGCTATATGAAAAGGAACTCAACAAATAGATGTCACTCTATCGAGAAAGCGTACTAATGCTAGAACCCATCCAACCCTCATGATTCAGGTCCGTCAAGGAACGCTTGATGAAAAGTACTGCAAAATAAGTCACCTAGTGACCAAAAAATCTGCAACTCTTTAGGTAGGGGATCCCTCCCAATGTCATCTGAGGTACACTGAAACCCCAGCTGGAAGAAATGAACACCGAGTGGGGGGTATCACAAAAAACATGAATCTGGAACTTCTCGCCTATGATAGGATCCAAATCTATGTAGAGTTGATCATTCCAATTCCAATAACTCTACTGAGGAAAATGTCATGATAGATAACATAAGGAAGAATCACATCTCAATACAAAAATAGAGGGCCTCCCCCTAGGTTTCACTAGGAGATTCGTCCCCTACTAGAACAATAATCTTGGGTAGAGGATCGATTTATATGTAAATATTGGTCACAAAGGTTCCATGTAACCTACCATAGAAAACGTAAGGATGTCACTATAACATTATGTCTCCTTGGGAGACACATGATCGAAATCTACTAAGTCTCTTATTTATTCAGATTTAGACAACACACTCGAGAATGTGGGGTACCACCCATGATCCACATACGCAATGTAGACAATGAGGTTTCAGAGTCCGTTGAAGGGGCCATGATACCGAAAAACATCAATGAGAAAGGACCTGGGGGACTCACTCAACCCTTCCGGTTGAAATGCCACCAATGAAGACTAGGGGAAGCACTAAACCATTCCAGTCAAAATTTCATGAATAAGGACCAATGAGACCCACTCCACCAATCTATTAAATGCATCACTAACCCAAATGACCTACACAATTTCACCTTTACACCGTACTTATTAGGCCCCAACCCGGTCCACTATAGTGTTCCATGTGGAAAACTACTCAGTACATGAAATTCATGGGCCTGAATCTGAGCTACGAAAGAGGATATATAGGAGGAAGAGGATATCAAGAATACGCTGAAGGAGTACATGAAATTTAATTCTATGAAAATGGTGTGTAAAACCGCTGGAACACCTAGACATGTATCCCTTATACACATTTTTCAAACCCATGTAGTCATATATGGTGTGTAGTGGTTGTAGACATAATGTGCCACTTCACCGAGCTCCTGGTTTTGTTTCTCTTTCACACGAATTGTCCACCTATGTCCCTTAAAAGTAGTGAATCCCACTCTACATAGTGTGTTTTTGTTATATGGACACCTGGTCTTGTGGTTTTCCCAAACTCGTGCACCAAAACGTATATTCATGATCTTCGGTCATGTTGGTTTACATGACCATGTACGATTAGATGGCTACCCTGGTAGATTCCCTTGACCACATAACAAGGGTCCCTGCATGGTGTGTAACCCCTGATACATGGTGGGTAGACCATGAATATTTGTGTTCCCAAAACTAGAAGAACAAAAAGCATGTAAGAATGGTGTACATGTCATGATGACAGGAAAAATATGAAGATATTTCCCTACAAACGACCTGGATAACCCCCTTTCCCTCCAAAATACACAAATCAAATCACAGGGGGTCTAGAGGAATCATATAAGGGCTCTAAATTGATAGAACGATGCATAAAAAGGTATATCATGACTTAAACACAGAACCACCTACCATGGGGTGAAATGCCAATGTGTCATGTGCATAATGACTCCCGAGATGCACTGATTCTTGATCTGGTGACAGTCAGCATCCAAAACAGTACCTAGTGGTACCTCATCATCATGGATAATACTTATTTAGAAAGGAAGAGGAAGAGGGGGTGTAAGGGACTCGGCCTCCTGTTTCTCACAAGGGTAAGAGGGACGGGGGTATTCTTTTAATTTTATTAAAAAAATATTCACTTAACACCATGTCCCGACTCGCCTCAAACCCGAATCCCACCACCGACAATGTTTGTGTCACGCTTTGGGAAAACATGACATTAGAGACCCAAAAAAGTCTCTAAAATATATTCCATGAATCCTCCTAATAGATATATATATTTCAAAAAAACTGCGCATAGGTGATAAAATATATATAATATTTTTATATTCACCATGTTAAGGCTCACCGGCCCTCAGATTTCATATGTTGACTCAATTCTTAGCTTCAAAAATATGTTTATAAATATTCCAATGTATGATATGGAAAAACATGAGTTACAATATCCTCCCCTACATAATGATTTTTGACACCAAAAATCAAGATCCTAGGAACATAAGAACATAAATGAGATCTGCACTTAGACTCCTACGCCAGCAAGCTCACCATAGGTTTCAGTGTTGTAACAACCATGAATCAAGAGGAACCAAAACACTAAAGACCACTAAAAATACCATAAAGGGTTCCCATGATTCCCACAAGAACACACATAGGGGAACCTTCACATGCCACACTACACCACCCATCTACTTCCGGGTTAACATCATGAAACAAGCCGTACTTGTTTCCTCAGCTGGGACAGGTGGAAAACACCAAATTTCCCCAAAAAATAAGAGTATTTATGATACTTATAGATAGTTTTTTTCCATATCTAACACTTTCAACCCTTTAAAATGCCCATATATACACAATGCCTCTTCATTGAACACCATGTGCATCCTTCATCAGTCTATAATGACCATGAAGGTGCCCCAACACACCTCCACCCACTTCGAACGGGTTGTTCCACCACAAAAAATACACTAAGGGAAAGAGAGATCTCCAGCACATCATCTCTCCATGTAACTAGTGACCAACTCCAAACCTCATAAGGTTAACACAATTTTCACCTTAAGGAAAAATCAATCAAGAACACGCCCACTACATATCCTCTCATGCGAGATCTCAAAAAAAATACCAACACCTCAAAAAAGTCAATTACACTAGGAGAACAAAAAATGTTCTCCATGTGTACACAATGGGTATTACAAGACATTAAAATACTATAAAAAACACCCAAAACTAACCTCAAACTCATAGGTCAACCGAAATCATCCACCACACCTAGAATTTATCCTCTTTGGGCAACACTGACTCACCCATAGTGTTTTAGATCGCATCTCAAGGACACATTTTAGTGAGGGAATTTTCCATATTTTCTATGACTCCAAATACAAATCGAACCAAAATATAACCTCCTCGAGAATCCCACATATAGGTAGACTCCTTGCACATTAGTTTACTCATGTGCAATAATGGACTTCCAAAATGCTCACATTGGGTCTTATCAGGCCCTCTAAATACAAACCTCCCACACACAAACGATTTAAACACACAAGTCTTATGGTATAATCCAACACACCTTGATACTATCCTATTTGAGAGGTCCTGACTTGATTGCATAGTTTTCATTGCGTCACAAAAATGTGCCTCAGTGGATGAAAGATCCTATTACTCATACATTCGAAATGTTAAAGAGAAACAACAACACATGCTCTACTGACATCCTACATCTTCTTGAATGAAAACCACATGCATGTAGAGAAAAATAAAGAGTATATCCCAAGAATGTCTAAAAATAATATTGTAGAAAGTAGAAAGGACACAGAGTGTACATATATTCATATAGAGCCTCTTGGTAAACACCCTTCAGTGCATGTAACATCCCAAGTCCCAATCCACTATCACCCTCTGGCTGGCCTAGACAACACAAGAGTGGTGGTGGTAATGGAATTTTCCATCCAACACCTAAAGATATTTCTCCATGGAAACATCATCTAGTCAATGAACCTCACTAAAACAGCTTCCATTTCCAATAAATTCCTTCATTGTCCCTCCGTATATATCATGGTAGGTCGAAAAATCTCTCACATTATGTCCCCATCTATCACAAGCCTAGTAGAGCCTCTCCTACTGCTAACTAAAACCATGGTACATATCCAGAATGATAAAACAAAGTGTTTGTGATGAGGCATTAGTATGCCTTTAAAATGGAAGGTGTCTTCTATGTTGCATGGGTTTTAACTATGTGCTCAACTTGACCTAGACCTTAGGAGAAAATTATATCTCATAATCACGATACGTGTGCAACCCTAGTGCTTCACCATCCAAGACCAATAGATCCATTCATGACTCAATCTAACAAGACGCATCGATTTGAACTCTCTGATGTGGGTAAACACACTACTCGATGGGTAGGGGCTCCACCAGCTGCACAACTATAGATGAAAATGTGTTGTGATTAGGCCCCTACAAGGAGACCTCATCACTCCTCGTGTAATACCACAAACCTATCAATGGGAAACTCGAAGGATGTTATCGTGGAAAAATACTAAAACAAATTCATGATGCACCATGGTAAAATAGTACATTTAGGGTGTTGAATCAAGAATGATAGGTAAAATACAGAACCTAGTCCTATATGATGCATGAAATTTTTTTCCCTATGACTAGTGTTGTAAATTACTTATTCTAATGGAATGTGATCAGAGCCCTCGGGAATGGATATGTCGGCCTCCTATACCAACACTAGAGTCCCTGGACTAAAATAAAAACATGAAACACCCTAACACAGTCGCTATACAACCAAAAGCAAACTCATGACTATATTCCTAAAGTGGAACTGACCAATTCTTATGAAATCTCTCATGAACTAAACAAAAATATCATGAGACTAGACTCCCCAAGACTACATACAATAGTCTAGGGGTTGAAAACTAGAAACCAATAAGGTATCATACAAATGGGATTCCTTAGGCTATGTTACATTTATGAATGAACACATATACACCTCCATGAAACAGTGTGGGGATATGTATAATAAAAACTGAAAACTAAAATTAATTCATACATCTATCACAAAATAGAGTATAATAGAAATTAAAAATGGGAAAACATACACAACCAGCCAAAAGAAAACTACAAAAACATCCAACCTACTTAGGTGGAGGAACCACTATAAAACTCCCAATTGAAAGCTCTGAGGTACAACTACAAAAAAATCCTAGTTAGTCCAGATACTATGATATTCTAGCTCCTAGTTTGACTGTGACTCTATCTATGGACATGTGGTCTTTACAAGTCACAACACGTACTGAAAATTCTTGTGAAGGGGTTAGTATAAAAATACAATGTAGTTTCCCCAAAAAGCAAAACCAAAAAGGAAAAAACTGGAAGGTATATGTTAACTGAAAAAGGATTGAGGGAACCCAAATGAGAGGGAAACTGCATCTCAATACCATCCTAAGAAAAAATGAATAGTCAATTCGATATCCCTTGAATATCACATAAAAAACACACACCACAAGGACACCCAGAACATTCCTATACATTCTTATCTCTAACTCCAAGTATCATTATCTTGTCCATGGATTTATCAAGACCTCATAGACATTAGTGTGCTCTAACTTGATTCTCAAAGGTAGAATAAATTCCTCATAGAATAGTCAAAAAGACTATATCCATCCCTGACAGAACCCTTAACAAGAGGGGAGATGAACAAAAAACTCATAGTCGTTGATCCAACCTTTCCATACCCAAAGGCAGTAAACTTATTGGTGTCACTCTGTTGGGAAAGATAACTAATGGAATAGCCCAACCAACACTCATGATTCCTGTCTGTGAAGGAATGTTTGAAAGACACTTCTATAGAATAAGTCTCCTGGTGACCCATTAATCTCCAACACATCAGGTAGGGAATCCCACCCAGGGTCCACTAGAGAACACTAAAACCCTATCCAGAAACAAAAAACACATAGTGTGTAGTATTGTGCCAAAAACCTAATTTGTAACAACTCTCCTAGTAGAGGATCAACAACCATGTAGAGTTTTCCATTCCGGTAACAATAACTCTACTCTGGAAGAACTCACAGATGATCGTAGAAGGAAGAATCACATATTGAAACATAGATAGAGGGTCTTCACTCCGGGCTCACTGGGGGCTCCATAACCTATCAGAATAATCATCATGGGTAGTGGATCGATGCTTGAGTAAACATTGGTCACACCTATTCCATGTACCATACCAGGGAAAATGTAAGGATGTGAGGGTCATGCCAATCCTTTTAGTCAGACACATGCTCCAAAACATTGGAGTCTTCTATCGAATAATATTGACAAAAATCACTCTGTAATGTGTTGATTCACATATTCATCACATATGAAATGTATCCAAAGAGGGTTCAGAGTTCGATGAAGGGGACATGATACCGAAAAAACTTGTAGCGAATATACCAATGGAAACACCAATACCTACTAGTCCTAACATCACCAACGGAGTCTACAGTGAACCACTAAACCCAACCTGTATAAATATCACGAACAAGGATCTGGGATACCCACTCACCTAGCCAATAATGGTGTTGATAACCCAAACAATCCACACAATGTTACCTATGTTCAATACCACCAACGCCAGAATCGGGTCCACCATCATGTTCTACATGGATAACTACTCATGATTAGCTACTTGTGGTCCTAAATCCAAGCTATGAAGGTGGAAATACATGAGGTAGAAGACCTCATGGAGACCCACAAAGATTATATGACGTTTAACGGGCTCCACATAGCATGTGAACCCACCCGATCACTTGGATGTTAATCACTTGTACATGGTATTCCAACCAATGTTTTCATATACTACATGTAGAGGTAGTGCACATCATGTCCTACTTCACACTTCCTCTGGCCATGTTTCTCCTTCACACGGTCTAACTAATCATGTCCTTTAAATGGCATGCATCACATACTACAAATCATGTTTGGGATATCCGGCCACATGGTCATGCAGTTTTCCCGAACCCGTGTACCGAACATCGTGTTTATGTACATTGGTCATGTTATTTTACACGACCATGTACGATTACATGGCTCCGCTGGCCATTTCCCCCTGCCACATGAAAAGGGACCCTACATGGCATGTGACCCACGATACATGATTTGTAGACCCTAATACTTTGTCTTCTCTGAATGGGAAGAACACGCGACATTTAAGTCTGGTTAACATGTCGTGTTCACGAGAAAATCCGATGGGATTTCCCATTAAACTAGTTGAATCACCCCCGTTCACTCCAAAATAAGTACATCAACCCTATAAGTGTCACTATAAATCATATATGGGATCTCAAACCAAAGTAAAATTTATAAAATTGAGATTTGAGATTTTAAAAAATAATCACCTACCTTAGAGGAAAACACATAACATTCATGTGCGTAATGTCACCTGAGATGTGCTGATTCTCAATTTGGTGATAATCTGCATAAAATAATAGCACCTGGAAGCACCTCCTCGCCTTGGTTTGTCCATCAGTTGAAGGGATAGGAAGAGGGGATGAGGGGGGATTCTTCCACCAATGTCCCACCAGGGAAAGAGTGGTGGGGGAATTTTTTAATTTTATTAAAACAAATATCCACCTAACACATCGGACCGACTCATCTCCAACCCGACACCTTGTGCGGACAAACATTATGCCATTCATAGGGTAGTCACGATGTTCTGAACCCAACTACAGTATCAAAAATATTATTTGAGACTCCACATAGGAGTTATTAAAATTCAAAATGAAACTATGAATTGTTGATAAATATATTTAATATTTTTAAATTCACCGCGATGAGGGTCAAAACACCGAGGATCATCGGCCCTCGTATTTATTGTGCCGACACAGCACCAGACATGGGAAATATTTTTATAAATAATAAAATCTCAGGTAGGGGAAACCCTTATTTTCTACAAAATTTGAATATAAATCCTAATTATAAGTCTTCAGTTAAGAGAATATATCTTGGAATAGTTTCAAGATGGGTGACTTCCTAGAATTTTTTTGAGGGTGTGTGATTGAGGAAAAATCATAATTAAAGAAGAGGTGTTTACCTATGATGATAATTGTTAGTTTGATGTCCCTTTTAGGCATGTGAGTGGGTTCCATGTAGTGGAAAAAAATTATGTAGGGTAAAAGGTGTCACTTGGTAGGTGATTACATGATGAACATAATAAAAAATTGGGGTGTTTGGGTTGTCAATAGGGACTATTAGTTGTAGTAGCGATTGAAGGTATAACAGAGGATGATATACCTTTGAATCTGTGTATGTGAACCCTATGTTATATGAAATTATTTTTTTATTCTAAATATAGTCATCATACAAGAGTCTTGAAATAAATACATAAGACTATCATTTTATTCAGTATACAATATAGTGAGTGTATAAAATATCATACATAGATGATATAGAAGAGTTCAGTGAGAATATATGAAATATATTGTGGTTATTGGTTATAGATATGTCTCCATCCATATATGTAATGAAAGCTTGATGAACATTCACGGTGTAAAACTCCTAACCATATTATAGAAGAACATAATTTCTATGGGACAACTCAATGAATGATGTTTTTATATAAAATTTCAAGGATGAAACATTTAATATTTCATGAGTCTCAATGGTAGAATAAACGGCAGTGAAAGATGAGACTATGTATCTTATAGTTTCAAAAGAACTATTAATTTGAACAAGAGAATTTAATTCTATTATATATTATCATGATTTTCTAGGTGACCTAAATAAGAAGGGAATAATTTTTTTAATTAAGTGATTACTAAATATTAAAATAATGTAGCGAGGAATGTGAAAGGATATCTTCTATGTATAATATAAAATAGTGTCCTTGAAAATAAATATAAATATTCTGAAACATTATATTTTGGAGTTATTTCACACATATGTTTGGGGGAATCATTTGGGAGTAATAATAGATGTTCACTCAACTATTTTTCTCTCATCAATGACTCTGTAACCATTGTTTGTGATTAATTCATCATGTATAATTTTGAGGTGTTATAGATAGTTTTATGATAGAGGGGAAGGTTTTTAAATTAGACCATAAGTATGTTTCTGTTTTTATGATTATAAAATAGTAGTGAGTATGATATCACAAAGTTTCAAAGGTTCTTATAGAAGAAAGGGTTTTTTATAAACCCTTTCCTGAGATTGGATAAAAAATGATGTTTGAAAAATAATGAATAGTAATTTTGGTAGTAGGGTATAGGATATTGAAGATTCAAACAAGATTACCCATGATTTTTTCAATGGAGGATGTGAACTTTGAAGAATACATATCATATAAGAGTCCATAATCACACATTGGATAGAAATTTATATATAATTTTTGTTCTAGAAGATTGATTCATTTGACCACCTTCAGAGACTTTTAGGTACTCACGTATTCCCATCGTGATTCCATAGAATAAGATAATAAGTAGAATAAGTCATGGGAATATTAATTTTCAACCAATGTAGAGGAAGAATTTGGATTTTTTACTAGTAATAGTGACTCTTATAATTTTATTTGAAAAAATGTGTGGTCTTTAATGGGGGGTCCTATTAAAATATCATAGCATCGAATGAAAATTTTGAAGAAATAAATGAATGTATTGAAGTTGAGTATTAAATGGATAGAAAATAGAAGAAGAAAATAATCATGGGAATTCAAGATGCCCAATAATTAAGGAAACACTATATCATCTAATAGAGTTAGAAAAATATTTAACTAATTTTCTCATGGTGATTACTAGACATGATCTACTATAGTGTTCAAATATTGATAAATATTGAGCATCAAAAGTACACACTCTAAAAATTTCACTATAATAAGAAACATATCAAATAATAGGCCCACCATAGTTAACAAAACCATACACATGATTCATCCATCCCATGTTGTTGTGAAGCAATAAAACAGATCAAGATTTGTATATAATTAAAAATGTACTAAAAAAGAGTATTGTGTGGAAAAAAAATCGACAAATGTATCTATAAAATCTATGAAAAACTAGTTAAACCCAATAGTATAAATATGTAATGGCTAGAAAGATCCATGATACCATCATTCACCTCTAACAAACATCACTGTGAATGAAAATAACCTAGGAAAAGGTAAAATGTAACATGACTCCATTCCCTTTATATGTATCCTATAATAAAACATATACAACCTCCCAAGGAAAAATGTAGTTTGTGTGAGGAAAAACCCATCTTGATATCACCATATAGTCTATAAAAGGTAAAATATGAATAATTAATTAGTTATATATTTAAAAAACATTTTAATAATATTTTTCCCAAATAAAATTATTAAATCGTTATTCACATTGGTTTTCATAAATGCATTTCATATTATCAAATTGGAATTATGGAATTTAGATGTGATAATGTAGTAAATCATCTCCATATATCAATATTTATGTTGGTAAATACATATCCTGAAATAGGAAATCATGTGATGTTATATGATACAAACTCATATAATTTCATGAAAACAAAATTCCATGATAAAAATATCATATGAAAAATATCTATAAATGAAACATTATCTCTTGTTGGGACCTATACTATGGTAAAATGAGTACCAGACACACAAGATACTAAACATGAATAACACTAGCACTGACCATTACCAAGTCCAAATATAGTCTATCGATATCCAAAAATAATACCTCTTAGTGTTTCCACACACACTAGGTCTACCCATGTCACTATCCCAATGCACGCATGGTTAAAAATTTAATAATTGTAATAATGAATTTCAAAACCATGTACACAATTTTATAAAGTAGTTTCAAATACAATAAAATCCACATTGGTGTTTGAAAATCCTTTTCCAAATTAATAAAATCCATTTTCATTGAAAATTCGCTTTTTGAAAATATTTTCCATTCCAATAAAACATTTTAATCCATATTTATCTTCAAATTAATGGACAAAAAAAATAAAATTTCTAAAAAAATAGGTAATTTATTGAATTATCCGATAATATACAAACACTAACATAAAACAATATTATCGTAATTGCCTTCAATAAAGGTGATTGAAAACCACAATATCAGCATTCTAAAGATGTTGTGTGACAAAAAACTCTAATTGACTGATATAAAATATTAACTCATCAAAAATATGAACCATAAACATAGAAAAATCAGTTTCTATGTTCAATTTAATGAAGAAACAAAGATATTACATACCTGGAGATGCGAATCGCAATAACCATGTTGACGTGTCACTAAAAAATGATCTGAAAGGTGAAGAGATCTCAAAAATTTCCTTGGGTGAGCTATGCATCAACAGAGAGGGGTTATAGGTGAATGAAATAAGATTAATCCATGTATAATGCTTAAAATATCCTACCTTTATAATTTTACCTCATTTAACCCTTGTTCTAATAATGTAATCTATGAAGGCCAATTAAACCAAAAATCGCACTTCCATTTTTTATTAAAACCCGATGCACAAACATTAAATTTTGTAAACATAGTACATGGTGTGTACATATTTCACACCTTATACTAACTCAAAGAATCTATTATCCTTTTATTATAAGTAATGTGAACTCATTAAATAGCATCTAAATCCCCAAAACACTGAATAAAATCCATGATTATAAGATGAACTCATTGACCCCACTCCAAGAATTCTTCGAAATTGGGAAGATCATTTCTTGGTCTTTAACATATTTATTCCTAGACTCCATTAATTAAAATAATCACTCCTCCCTAAACATGAGGTAATTTTCCTAGTAAAGTCTCTCCATTGAAGAGAAACCCACAAAACACACCAAAAAATGGATGATAGAAAATTCACAAACAAGTTATTACCTGAAATGACTAATGGGGTGTTATAATCTCCTGACCATAAAAAAATATATTCCTCCAAAAGACACTCATATTGTTTGATTGAAAAATATGTGATGGCCACTGCTTCGTCATTAACAATTATCTCACCCATGTCATGTGTGTATCCCATCCTTGCCTCTATAAAACCCATACAAGAGGAATGGTTTTACCACTTATTACCTTCTCTCAGTGATCCATAATTTGAACTGGAATCTCAACAATTTTTTTTTGGTCTCAAGGTCAACATCCTCCCATCCAATCACAAGGGAATAATCTAATATATTCCCCTTATCTAAGAAACATGAAACACATCATTTAAAGATATCAAACTAGACATAAATTCAAATCGATATTCCACATTTCATAGTTTTTCAATGATCTCAAAGGATCCCATATACTTCTAGTAAAACATACCATTCTTATCCAACCAATGTTGTCTCATTCAAGTTTCAACTCTAATAAGAATACGATCAACAACCTAAAACACATGTTTCCGATGAAGATGGTCCCCATAAGATTTATTGGTACACTGATTTGTGATAAATCTCCTCTGAATCAACTACACCATCCTGGTCATCTCTTGAACAATACTCAACCCAACCAAGGATGCCCTCTTAACTATTCCCTTTAAAAGGGAGATTTATATGGTTTCCCTTGAAAGGATTCAAATGGAAAATTCCTCCTCAAGTCCTAATAACAATTTTTATATTCAAACATGACTAGAGAAAAATGATTTTCCCATTATCCTCCTAAATCAAGCTCCTCAGCCTGAATCATATCTTCATGAACCTAAATATCGCCCTATGACATTCTATCCATTTGTGGATGATAAGGCTTTCACAATATAATCTGGGGACCCACTCCATCATTTAAAACCCATGAAAATATAGATATGAACATTTGGTCCCTATCTAATAAACCATAGATGTATCTCCAAGAATTATCAAAATATCTTAGACATATAGCTCCCCAATCTATTCATCTTTTTTTATATCCTTATTAGTTAGTTAGTATTATTATTTAGTAAGTCTATCAACGATCACCCAAATATAATTCCTCCCCCTGACAGTATTTGGGAAACCAATGATGAAATAAATGGAAATGATTCACCACTTCTATACTAGAATAGGTTAGGATTGTAAGAATGAAACAATTCAATGATGTTCTACTATACTTATCAGACATGTAAGATTCATTGATTGGAAATCTATGATCAACTACCACATTCCATGACACTAACACCAAAATCTCATGTTGTGATACAACTTGGTAGCCAAAGGTTTAACCAACAAAAAATGGTGTCCACTACCCATCAACTCCTAACTGAAGAAAAATGGAACGACCAACCTACTACAATATCATAATGAACCACTAAAAGACTAAGAACAATAACTTGGTGGCTCCCTACCATAAAATATGTCACAGAACTGTGGCCACCTAGTGTCTATCACCTTCATGAGAAAAAATCAATCATAGAAATATTTTCAAACTGTTTCAATGTTATGAACACCATTCCATAATACTATTTCACTCCCAAGATCCTCTCAACAAACAAACTCAACATATACCAATCCTCAAGTGATTCCATTATTAAATGGGTCTATAATATTGTTTTTAATGTATATGTAATCACATTTTCTTTCCCTAGTGTGTATACAATATCACAGTAATAAATATGAGGATACTATACCTAGAATCTCTATTTCATATTTAGATACCTCCATATAAAAATATATTACATTCTCTTATAAACATAATACACTATAAAAATATTTATGCAAAGATGTACTGTCAGAACACTTTGAGTTCATTCATAACTTCCGAAAACACAATATCATTGGTCATGTATTTTTTCTGGTGAGTGAAAAAAATGTCATGGACCATAGGCCACCACATATTTGTCCTACATAATGACACATCTCAAAACCATACTAGAAATCTTGAAATAAGATAATTCATAACTCAAACCATGTTTAGGAAGAATTATAATGGTTGTTGTAGTTAACCTTATATTCAGCTCCTAAAAATATATATGGCACCTATAAATCCACTTAATCATTACTCCATTATGGGTTGAAGCAGTCATCAAATATGTAATCATGGAGAAATAATGAAAAAAACATATATAGTAACTAGAAAACCCCCAGAATCTTTGGGTCTCAATTAAATTTCTTATCTTCTCCAAGGAATTCATTACCTATATCTTTTTAGGGTCCACTGAGATAACCCTCGAAGATATAACATGACCAATAAATATAACTTCTCATTTACAAAAATCAAACATGGAAATATTACTATAAAGATTATTTTATTCCATTATTCTTTGAAGCATATTCAAATAGTCCATGTTCTCCTCCTCTGACTTGGATTCCCCCCAAATATCATAAATGAACACAACAAATTATGTGACCATTATGTTCCCTACCTAGTTTTTTCCTTGGGATTATGTAGATGTTGTATTTCAAGATATATCGGAGGATAAGGGAATCTGGTAGCATGTCACCTTATCATTTAGTTTTTTCCTTCATATCATGGTGGTTTGGAGACGATAGATTGTCACATAGAGAACTGATCTTCAATATTTATTCATACATTCACATTTACATGGTTTTTATTAGATTGTATGAATCTGGTTGTATCATATTCTTCAGCATGGAAATTTGGATGTATTTATTATTTTTGTATATACAATACTTGTTCGTTCATCGTTCTTCACCTCACCATATGAATACCAGATTAGGTGTATAGTTTTCATCACCTGATTTGGACATCACATGGTGTGGTAAAGAAAGAAAATATAACTAGTCTTATATATAATGAAATAAGACATACAACCTGAGAAATATGCGGAAGTAACATATATAACCAGATATATACAATCCAATCAAAACCAGCTAATCCCAAAGGCTTGAATAAAGTACGTCGTTCAAATATCTATCTGGCCATCAGTAACTTCTAAGAAACATTACTGTGAAGGAAAATTTTAAATTATATGGAAAAATAATACAAGATTCCCTCCCATTACCAATATTTTATTTTTATAAAATCTACATCCTCCTAAGGAAAAAAGTTGGCTGTGAGCACAAATACTAGTAGGATACCACCATGTAGTCTATACAATTTCTAACATAAAAAATACAATAGTTTTATCATTTAAATCAAAATTAGTTTACAATACATTTTTATATATACAATTCATTTCAAAATCATTTCCCCCATAAGTTTTTTTTTCCAAATCCTATTATATTCTAAAACTATAAATATGAAAATTATATGTGATAAAACAAGAAATAAAATACACGAATCAAGTTGTAAAAATGTAATAAAATATCCTTGAAATATCTTATCATGCAAATCTTTGTTATACAATATCTCATAAAACCCTATGATTAACAATACATGATAAATGAAATTATGTGATAAATAATAATAAAAGAAAAAGAACCACTTTTTAGGTCCTAGCCTATGATAAAATGAGTAAAACACACTAAAGAGACTAAACAACCACACCATTTGTACCAACTAACATCGATTCCTCCCACAGTCTGTCGATTTCAAAATAGGTTACAATGTATTTGAGCCTTAGACACTAAGGCTACCTATTTCTCCTTATTTATTAACCCAATGTTTCCTATATTCCAATGGTAAAAAACCTTTTCCAAAAAATCCTCATAAATTTATTAAATATTTTGAAATCCTTGAAAATATTTTCCATTATTTTAAAATCATTTTCCAAATGAATAAAAATCCATTTTTAAAGAAAATATGATTTTTGAAAACATTTTACTTTCCAATAAAATAGTTGAACTACATATCAATTCAAATTAATGAACAAAAAATGAAAATTTACAATAATGATAATCAATTCGATGAATTAAACAACTGTATAGAAACATCAACCTTATTATTGTATAAACTAATATTCCTTCATCAACAGTGTCTTGGAACCCTAGGATTACCATTAAAAAGAAATGGTTCCATAAGAAACATTAAAGGAATGATATAGAACTATATCTGATCATGATTCCAAAAAATAAACATAGTGAACAAAGTTCTTATGACAAAATAAATGAATAATAAGAAGGATTACATACCTAGATAGGTTCACCAAAACAACCCCAATGACTGATCATACAAAAAATCATTATGAATGATAAGATATCTATAAAATCCCTTACAGTGAGCTATAAGGAAAAAGTGAAATTATTATGAAAAATGAAATGATATCTATCTACGAAGAAAACTTTAAGCACCCTTCCATAATAATTAGATCATGTGTAAGCCTGGTTCACATCTTGTAATAAATGAAGGCCACATACCCAAAAAAACTCATAACCATTTTTTAAATATTGATATTTTACCATTACAATTCATAAACATATCACATGGTGTGTATATATTAAATGTCTTGTATCAAGTAATGGAATTATTTAGGACACGATTACACATATTGTAACCCAATATCATAGGTTTTAAATCCCCATAATATTGGTGAAACTCAAGGAATAAGAATAAAAATTCAAAGGTGACACTCTATTTGTTATTTGAACTTTGGAGTGTTGGGCATGTGTTTTCTAAACAATACTCTATAAATATTATTGATTTTGACGCTCATAAATACACTTGTTGGTTTTACTAGTTATAAAAATTTATGTGTATTTTTTGAAATAAATAATATTTTTATTCCTTATTTTGGAAGCATATTGTGTCTTATTATTCTCATGGAATATTATTCAAAGTATTCGGAATGCTCCTAAGCATATTCTAGAAACAATATTCTGACCAAACGTTGAAGAACGTAACATGAGGAGATAACGCTACATTTTTATTGAACCTTATGATGGAATATTATCATGTATGGTTAATGAAACCTAAGTTGATACAAATTTATAGATAAAGAAAATTACATTTGTATGAAACCAAATGTCTGACAAAGAGACAAAGTATGGATAAAGAAACCTATGTATGTATGGAACCTTTTGTTTGAGAAAAAATTTTATGGATCATCAACCTTAATTTTTTGGTCCACCTTGAATTTCCATACATTTTTTCGGAGACTTAACACGATGTAGTTGAACCCTATGTTTGGTATTTTTCATTTTATGAACGAACCTTACATTTGAATTTTCATCATCGGAGATTTGAATATAATATTTTAATAGTGTTTTGTGCAAAAATCATTACAGAATATCAGAATGATTTAATGATATTTTTTCAAAGGACTCAAATATCATTATGATTAATTCAAATAATTTTATTAAGTAGATATATTCTATCATATTTTTATGGAATGATATGACTACTCTAAGATATCTGTGGAATTTTAATTCATATGATTTATCTGGTAATTGTATTGGATCTGGAATTTATATACAGCCTCTCTAGTTTTCTTATTATATCTATGTATTTTTCTCTATAAATGTGTGTTTATGATTCAGGGAAGAATATATATATATTGAGATATATATTGAGGCATATATTATGACACATATTCATGATTGAAACTGCATTATTTTGAAGATATTAATCCGATCAACTACAACAAATGATTAGACTCTTTTTTTCTACAAAAGAGGATATAATAGAGATATAAGTATCCAAAATATATTTTTTTCTGTATGTTTGATTCTTCTATTCATTGAAGTTTTAATTTCAATGATCTATTCTAACATGATTTCTTCATAAATGCTCTTTCATGAAGAATGTATTTTCTGAGAAATAAGATCTATCAACTGTCACTTGTTTTATCATCTGTGAGGTTCAACCTAATCCTTTTTTAATGTATATATTTTTATTGATAGTTTCATCTAATATTACTCAGTTTTGGTTGAGTATCAGCTTCTAAATATTAGATATGGTTTTTCAGTTCTTTTTTAAAGAACCATAAGGGTCTATTTTTTGTCTTATTTGTAAATGTCATGACCCGTCCCCCAGGGCCTATTACGTGACTACCCCAAGCCCGCCTTCCATATTCCAGGGGCTGGTGAGATGCCCCAAAAGGAGTATGCCCTAAAACGGGAAGGTGTTTCCTTTATAAATCATAAACTCACAGAAACCAAGCACACAACCAGATACAAGCACAAAGTAAACTATATAGTAAAAATGGCGTGTATACAGAGTAAATGGGATAGAACAGAAGCCCAATTAGAACGTACAAGAAAAAGTGGAAAGAACAAGTAAAACTGAGTACAGCTCTAGTGAGCACCTGCCAAGGATCCTACCTGAATGGTAGGTACTGCTCTCGAATAATCGTCTGTACGGATCACCTCATCAAAGGTCCACCTCTGAGCGGTCTTCAGTCCAGGTACCCTCCTCCTCAAACAGAAATGTCTGTCATCTACATCGGACACAACAATGTGCTAGCATAGCCCATGCAGGGGTGAGTATAACAATACTTAGTAGGGACCCCGAGACCCCATAGGTCTCCTAATGTTCCACAAAGTAAAACCACAAATCAATACATCAAATCTACGTAGGTATATGCCCATACATACAACAATGTTATCTAGATATAAACATATCATACAAGAGGGAAGAATACCACAATGGTAACACTACGAAGGTAACCCCATGAAGGTAAAATACTACATAGGTAACACCAAAAAGTTAAAAGTTCCACATGTATATCACCACGAAGATAGTACCATGAAGGTAAAAGTTTAGTTCAAACAAAGTCTCAACTCAAACCAGGTTTTCAAGAAATTATAGAAGTACAGATGATTAGTCACGAATCTTGATAATATTATTCTATCAAGAGGTACTGCTACTGATTTTATGAAGTCTCATCCATATAGTATTGATAGATACTAACTCACACAATGACCCACAAAGGATCTGACCCGCCCGGAGTCGATATGTACTAACCCCCACTATGACCCACACAGGATCTGACCAACACAAGAACAATATGCATTGAACCACAAAGAATCTGACCCACACAGGATCGATATGCACTAACCTAAACCAGATTATTTTTCACTGACCCAGACAGGATCTAAGCCACACATGATTTGTGCTGACCCTTGTAGGATCGCTCAGTACTGACTTCCGTATGATTTTTCACCAAACTATTCTTCACTGCCAGCCACCAGATTCCTGTTAAAATCATGTTTGGGAGAACCACTCCCCAGGAAATCTGTCTTACCTCCCAAAGTCCCACTAAAAATAATCCCAATGGTTCTTCACGTCATAAGGGACCAAACTAAATAGACGACACATCAATTGGATGCCCAGTCTCTATGTTATTAGTGTTTCCACTCCAAGGGTTCGGTTGGAATGGAGGATTGATCCAACCCGGTAGTACTAAAACATAATACAAAATCATGTGGGGTATACCAAAAGTTCTTCCTCGATCCAAGGATTCTGGTTCCGCAAACGGTTCATCAAACAGACACCCTGTTCTCATGTTATGGCCAAAATGAAAAAACCGGGTTTGGATGGGCCCCGGTCTGGTCCGACCCAGCCTGGGCCGACCCGAACTGGTTCAGGTCGTCCCGATTCAATTATGGACTGGTTGTTCTAGGCTATAGTGGGCCCATCCTATTGGGTCGTGGTCCGTCCAGGCCCGGGGGGCGTGGCTTGGCCCATGCTGGGCGCGTCCTGCTAGCACAGCCCGGTTGCGTGGTTCGCCCGAGCTAGCGTCGAAGGGTGAGCTGACCCCCTTCCATTCATAATTGCATTGGGGCAATGCCATTAGGTGCTTCCAAGTCACCATAGGACCTGAGAGGGTCCTGCCGAACCGCAACGGTCGATCGATGTTCCATCATGTCCTCCTCCAAGCGGCATGGTCGAGGGCCACTACTCAACTGTGGCCGGAATGACTGGCCGCACTCCGGCCACTGTTGCGACAAAGTGGATGTGGCCTCCTTCTCCACTGGTGGCATGGACACGCATCACCACTCCTTCACATGGCTAGCTGAAAGTCGGCCACCACCCTGCCCCACCGACAGTGACGGGTCGTGGCCTCATCACCATTCAGCGGTGTGGACAGGCGTCACCCTCCCTTCCTCGTAGCTGGTCGGGTGTCATCCATTGGCTTCTTCTACAATCCATTGTGGATTTATTCCAAGCTCGAAAAATATTATGATCGCATATTCACGATCCTTGGGTCGAGGGCTCCACGTCCATATGTTACGCTCACAAAAAATCTGTGTTTCCAGCGTCATTAAATAATTGGTATCGAAGAACGCATGAAGAACATGCGAAGAACACAAGATAAGAGGAGAAAGGTTTATCTGTAGGATGATGGCCATGTTAATTTTTCCATCATCATTGTGAAACCAGAAAATGAAGAATCGATAAATAAATTAAATGAAATAAAAATACCCTACCATGAACATCAGAGAATCGTCCTCCCTTGTCGGTGGACCATGTTCTTAGTTCTCAAAACTTTCTCCCAAAGACGCCACTCACACGTCACCCATTAGTGGTTCAGTGTCATCTATCACATTCCTCTAGGTTAGCTTCATCATCTAAGGGTCTAGTGTAGTGTCGTCCTATCATCAATTCGCATCTTGGTGAAGCTCTCTAATACCTATTTCATAGCTTCATATTTATAGGAGAGGGGTAGGGTAAGGAATGACGTGGGGAGTTAATGGGGATCATTAATTAGGAATATTCCTTATTTTAGCCAACATTGTTGTTACTCGGATTGGAGGGTCAGTCCATTTTTTGACTTAACACATCGTCGGTCCCACCTTATTTCTTGTCTGTTGGAGGATTAGAATAAAAATAAAATAATATAGTCAGATTATTTATTCTTTTAAAATGTTACAAAACTAACTTTTTATCCAGACCTACTGCATTCGAAGTGGAGTATCCCTTATGTGAATCTCAGTGCTTCAGATTCAATGTTTCCCCCATGTTTTTTATCAGAGAAACAATTCAAAAGTTATAAAATGCCGCTCACGCGTTTACTGAACGTACTGGATCAAAAGATCGGAAAATTAATCACATTAACCATAAACCCACGTGGATCGAGGCTAGGAACTTCCTAAGTGAAACATGACATAATGAACCCAATGGTAGTCTTTTATTTTTAATCTGAGTTACCATTTAGATGTTATGATTTTTAAATAAAAAATAATTGTCACTTAATTATTATTTTTACAACCAAAAAATACCTTTCACTAGTGGTCGGAACCGGCCAAGGTTAGTATCTACCTAAAGAAAACATACCCTCGTGAGATCAGCAGTGGTCTCAGTTTTTTAATCCGAGTTACCATTTGTGAGTTATAAGAATTTGAAAAATAATATATCTTTATTTTATTATTATATTTTTGGTTATTCCATTTTTAGGTTTTCTCACAGGAGGCCCGCACCAACTAATATTAAGTTTCTCCTAGGGTAAAATCACCATCCTGAGTGCAACGGTGCCCTCTAATATGATTATATGTTTAATTGTTATTCAACTTTTTCATGAAATATTCTTACACATGCTAATTAAGCCATAAAAAACCCGCACCAATCATTCCGGGCACACCAGGCCACTGAATCGTGCGCGAGATGATTTCACATTCTCGAAATAATTCCATATAATTAAAAAAATATGGAATTTCCGAGATATTAAATTCTCCCCAACTTGGGGATTCACGTCCCTGAAATCCACAACATGATTTATGGAAACAAATGGGGGTACTGAGCATGGATTCAAGCCTCCCACTCCCATGTGCTCTCCTAGAGTTTCTCATGTTGCAACAAAATTTTCACTAGAGGTATCGATTTCCCATGAAGGACCTGATCGTGTCGATCCACAATCTCTAAAAGAACCTCCATAAATGTCTCCACATCATCTAAGTCCATCTCACCAAGGTCGATAATGTGTGATGGATCACACACCCACCTTCTCAGCTGTGACAAATGGAAAACATTATGCACCCGATGCAATTGTGGGGAAAGCGATTGACGATATTCCAACTTGCCCACTCTTCTGAGAATCTATAGACGTCCGATGATCCTTGGAGATAACATTCCACCCCAAAAAAATCTCTGCTAACCTTGTCTAGGTGAGACACGTAAGAAGAAATGATCTCCCACCTCATCTCGCCATAAGACTTCTGCCAGCTCTGAGCAGTTTTCACTTGCAAACAAGTGAGGCGTCGTGATACCAAATCTTCCATTGCTTTCTTCATCCCAAGACACCAATACTAAAGCTGAATTTCCCGTTAAAACTTCACCACACAAAGATGTACCACCATAGGGGACGTATGGAACTCCCTCAATACCCCCTCTTGTAGCGCTACTAGTACCATGATACATCCTCTGAAGAGAACAACGTGCTCCCCACCTTTAGAATATCTATCAAGTGCCTTCCCTACGGCTATCTAAGAACATCGAGCCTCACAGTCAATGCCCCCAATCCGTGCCTCTATAACTTGCTGAAGGAGGGTAGGAGTGACATTCTTAGACTGGTGGTAAGAAGATTCATCTAAATTCATGAAGGATATCTACAGTGTGACTAGCTAATCTGACACCTCACTCACCTGTTGTAGACTAGAACTTTTGATAAGTGTGTATGATACCATGTTTCCCTTCACATGATTATATATTATATCAATGTCATATCCTTTAGGAACTCTTTCCCCTCCCATTGGGAACTGAAAACTGAAAACTCCTGCTTTCAAAAGGGTATGGAGGGCAGTCTAACGAGTGATTGGCTACACCCTCCTATGCAAAAGTTTATCATGTGTGCTTACTGGGTTTCCTTTTTCTCTGACCATGGAATATCCCATCCCAATGTTCTAGGTAAACCAAAACCCTTCTACCTAATCCAATCAATCTGATTATGAATTTTTGATGTCTAATCCATACCTGAAGTAATGTCGTAAGGCCTCGACGATTCCACCTAGAGGTTCCAACCGAAACTCTCACCTCAAGGGTCAGATCACACCATCGGCATAAGTGTTATTATCGAGTCTCCTCCAAAAGGTATCTCCATACGTGAGGGTAAAGTCAATGGATTAACTAGAAACTATAGATTTTGGACATGATTCGTGGAAGGAAGGAATCATTGGTACAAATGTCTATTAATACGGTAGCTAGTAATATACATAAATCATTCATCAAATAATTCCTAGAGACCATGGGTTGCACTCCTTGTCTATATGAAGATAATACATTCCCCTATTTTCCATCTCCCTGAGACTGGTGGGGACCACAAAGGGGGGTAGTTGTAACATGTCAAAATTTACACCACCTCATGCAGCTCTCCAAGCTCTGCTTTCACATCTGCTTCCCTATAGATTCATATGTCCCTAACATTTCCTCTTTCAGAAACATTTTACACACCCATGTCTTTGAGAAATGCATCATTTTCCTACTTTACCACTACTAAAATTCACTGGTTGTATCCTCTTAGCCAATGAACATTGAACCACAACGGTTCTTTCTTGCACTCTAACATAAGTAGGAATTCATAGAGGAATGGTGCTGGCTCGAGTGTCCCTAAACACACCTTGCTATGTGGTCTGATCCCTAAAGAAATGATTACACAATATTCATCAAGTACTTGAGATGGTGGGTACACCTAGATGAATACTCAGCTACTGACATGTCATCCTTCCAGTGCTATAGAAGCTCTCTGGAACTTCTAGACACCTACTCAATCCAATCCTCAGTAGCCTGTGAGTCAGGTTCTCCTTGGATCATGAGGGGTGTCTGATGCTAAAACATGTGTAAGGAAGTAATCCTATATGTGTCCCCTACTGGTACTACTAGTTGTAACTACTGACCAACGGGCAATGATATAGTTGGCACACTACCCAAAGGTACCATCTCGGGCAATGGTCCAATTACTGAAGCCTCATTATCCTATAGAACATCCTCATGGTCACATACTGGAAAAGACCAAAAGATAGAATCTCCATATTCTCTATTAGTGTCTCAAGTAGGTGGAAAAATCTACCCACTACCTCCAGCCAGCCCTCATATGCATGAGAATCTGACTCGCCTGGAAACCTTTGAGGCCTCTATCACTGGAACATATGCAACGCACTCAGTCGGCGTGCATCCTCTACTAGGGGAGCTAGTGGTAAAGACTGCCCAATCGGTAGTGGTGTTGCTGGTACACCAACTGAAGGTTCTAACGTTGTAAGAGGGCCCTAAACCGAGGCCTCATCACTTGGTGTGATTTCATCGCGTACTTTCTCGAGAATCCTAGCTGGCTGTCTATGCGGCAACATCTAAATAAGGAACAAGTGTGCCACAGACATTAAGTTATACCTAGTGACCTGACTCCAAGGGAATCAACTACAAGTCCTTTCAAAAAACACAACCAATCAATTTTTCATGCGCTGAGTTGGAAATCAGAATTCAGGATCCTAGTGTATGGATATGTTGGTCATCACACCAACACTGGACTCCCCAAACATAAAACCACACTCATATCACATTAAACTATTGCTTCATAGAAAATATCATAGTCTTTGTTCTTACGTAGAACTGAACTCCATTGATACCAATTCACCATGACCCATCCCCCGGGGCCCATTTCATGACTACCCTGATCCCGCCTTCAATAGGGCAGGGGCTAGAGAAAAGCACTAAAAGGTGCATTCCATAAAATGGCAAGGCGTTTCCTTGATAAATTGTAAACTCACACAAGCCAAAAAATATCTAGATAAAAGCACAATGTCAACTATATAGTAAAGAGGTTCTGTACAGAAACTAAAGGGCCAGACTACAAGCCCAACTAGAAAATACAAGAAAAACTAGAAATTATAAGTGAAACCGAGTATAACTCCTCTGAACACCGTCCAAGGATATTACCTGAAGGGTAGGTATAGCTCTCGAATGATTGTCTCTGCAGATCATCTCATCAATGTTCCACCTCTATGCAGTCTCCATTCTAGATACCATCATCCTCAGACAGCGCAGTCCGTCATCTGCACTAGACACCACAAGGTGCAGGCATATCCCGTGTAGGTGTGATTATAACAATACTCAGTAAGGACCCTAAGACACCATAGGTCTCCTAAAGTTACACAAAGGAAAACCACAAAGAAAGACATCAACTCTACTTAGGTATATGCCCATACATACACCTACGTTATTAAGATAAAAACATCTCAAACACGAGGGAAGAATACCAAAAAGGTAACACCATGAAGGTAACACCACGAAGGTAAAAGTTCCACATAGGTAAAACCACAAAGGTTACATCATGAAGTAAAATGTACCACACAAATATCACCACGAATATAGTACCACAAAGGTAAATGTACCACACAGGTGTCACCACAAAAATTGTACCATGAAGGTAAAAGTATTAGTTCAAACATAGTATCAACTCAAAATAGGTTTTCAGTGAAGTATAGAATTACAAATGATTAGTTTCGATTCTAGATCATCTTATTTGATAAGAGATACTACTCTTGAATATACGGAGTCTGACACACACAGGATTGATAGGTACTAACCCCCACAATGACCCACACAAGTTCTGACCCACCTGGAGTCGATAGGTACTAACCCCCATTATGACCCATACAATATCTGACCAACACGAGATTAGTATGTGATAATCCACAAAGGACCACTACGTGATGACC
Organism: Viscum album; assembly: GCA_963277665.1. Lineage (NCBI taxonomy): Eukaryota > Viridiplantae > Streptophyta > Magnoliopsida > Santalales > Viscaceae > Viscum > Viscum album. The sequence continues at coordinate 1,394,746,022 of OY728121.1, read as the reverse complement.
CACACAAGATCGGTGTTGACCCACATAAGACCGGTGTTGACCCACAAAGGATCGCTCAGTACTAACCTCTGTATGATCTATCTCCAACCTTCGCCTCACTACCAGCCACTGGATTCCCGTTAATAGCACGTTAGGGATATAAACTCTCCAATCCATCATCCATACCTCACCTGCCCCCAAAATCCCACAAATCAGTATCCCAAAGGACCATCATGTCATAAGGGAACCAACCCAAAAGATGGTGCGTCAATTGGATGATCGTTCTGTATGTTATTAGCGTTTCCGCTCTGAGGGCCTGGTTGGATTCAGAGTTCGATCCAACCTGGCCATACTCCAACTTTATCCAAACTCAATTGGAGTAAACAAAAAGGACTATATTGATCCAAGGATTCCGTTTCCACAGACAGTTCATCAAACGGACGCCTGGTTCTCTTGTTACAGCCAAAACGTGGAAACTGGGTTCGGATGGGCTTGGGTCCGGTTCGACCCGAACTGGTTCGGGTTGGCCTGGCCCGATTCAGGTCCATCCCTATTGGACATGGCTACAGTGGGCCTGGCTCAGCTCATTAAGGGGGAGGCTCGACCTAGCCTGGCCTACACTGGGCACAGCCCGGGGGCGCTGTCTGCCTGAGCTGGTGCTGAAGGAAGAGCAGGCCCCCTTCTGTTCCGAACTACAAAGGGGAAGTTCCTTTAGGAATTTCCATGTCACCGCAGGACATAACCAGGTCCCACCACACTGCAACGATCATCCAGTGTTCCTTCTGATCCTCCTCGTTGGGGCGTGGTCATGTGCCACTACTCCACCGCGACCGGCATAGCCGGCCACTCTTTGGCCTCTGCCACGGCCAAACGGCTGCAGCCTTCTGCTCCACCGGTAGCACGAACACGCGCCGCTGCTCCACCACATGACCGGCATGATTCCGACCCCACCCTACCCCGCCGTGGCTGACGGTTTGTGGCCTCATCATCATCTGGTGGCACGGACGCATGGCGCCCTTCCTTCCTCGCAGTCGGCCGGGAGTCATCCTCCGCCTTCTTCTGCGACCCATTGCGGGTTCGTTCCAAGCTCAAAAAATAAAACGATAACATATTCATGATCATTGTGTCGAGGGATCTACATCCATATGTCGCGCTTAACAGAACATCATGTTTCCAGCATCATTATATAATTGGCTTCGAAGAACGCATGAAGAAGGCAAGATAAGAGGGGAATCTTTTTTGTGTGGGATGGTGGACATGTTGTTTTGGCCATCATCATTGTGAAACCATAAAATGAAGAATCAATAAATAATTTCAATCATATACAAATCCGCGACCATGAATGTCCTATAATCATTTGCTCTTGCCGGTGGATTGTGTTCTTAATTCCCACAATCGGATCCCAATGACGCCACTCGTACGTCACCCATTGGTGGTTCGGTGTCATCTATCACCCCCTGCTGGGTCGGCTTCATATTCTAATGGTCTGGAATCACAACATTTCTTCATAAATTCTCTTCTTTGTGAATCTCTCTGATACCTCTTCCCTAGTTTCATATTTATAGTAGAGGGGAGGGTAAGTAACGATGCAGAGAGTTAATGAGTCTCATTAATTAGATAGCGTCCTAATTTCCCACAATGTTGTTGTTTTTTAGATTGGACGGTCAAGCCATTTATTGTCTTGAAACATCATCGGTCCCACCTTACCACTTTTCCATTTGAGGAATAGAAAAAAATGATGTTATTTTATTTAATCTATTAAAAGCTTCCAAAAACTAAATTTTTCTTCGGACCTGCTGCAGTCAAAGTGATGCCTCCCTTAAGCAAATCTCGGCCCTCATATTTTTAAACTGAGAAATGGTTATAAAGTTATAAAATTCCTCTCACACATTTACTAAACGTACCCAAAAAAAAGTTTGGAAAATTAAAAACATTTACCCTTGACCCATGCCGGTTGAGGTTAGGATTTTCCTAAGTGAAAATCTACCCAATGAACCGAAAGGTATCTCATATTTTTTATCCTAGTTACAATTTAAATTTCATTAATTTTTACAATAAAATAATTGTCACTTAATTATTTTATTTACAGACAAAAACTAACTTTCACTAGTGGCCCGCACCGACTATGGTTAGTATCTGCCTAATGAAAACATACCCTCATGAGTTCAACAATGGTCTCAGATTTTTAATCTGAGTGACCGTTTGTCAGTTATAATCATTTGAAAAATAAAATAACTTTATTTAATTATTTTATTTATGGTTATTCCATTTTCAGGTTATCTAATAGGAGTCTTGCGACGACTACACATATATCGCTCCTAGAGTATAACCAACATCCTGAGCACAATAGTGACCTCATATTTTTGATATGTGTAACTGTTTTAGAGTTATTCCACTTTTTCAAGAAAAACGCTTATGCATGATAATTAAACATTAATGAACTTCAACGGATCATTCTAGGCACTCCAAGCCTCAGAATCGCGCGCCATCAGATTTCACAGTCTCAAAATAATTACATATAATTTAAAAATTACACATAATTTGAGGGATATTACAGTAAAGGTTTCAACTGCCTACACTCAGTTGTGGATTGGTATTATGATATGAGGACCTAACTAGTGAAATTCACCAAACTCATAGAGAGAGTAATTGGGGAAGTGGACTAGGGGATCTTTATGCCCTGAACCACTATAAACACTCATGTTCTATATTATTGTTTTTAACCTCTACTCATAATTTCATATACAATATAAATAATTTTTACCTGCATAATCTTTAGTCATATTCAAAAGTTAGAATTGTGAAAGATTATTAAAAGGGTTGAATAGACACAATTTACACCTCTTTTGTGTTTAGTTTTATATATCGACCTATCAATTAGTATTAGAGGATATCTTTTGGAAAAAAATATATCAAACTAAATGTATAAGGTCTATACACAGATTGAAATGACTGATCAGAGATAAGTATTTTCATTGGTTCATGCTCAATATTTCAATGGTGAACACTATGGATTCTAGAAATCATGAATGATTATATATTTGATGAATATGGGATTGAAATTATAATCAAAGATCATTACTCCTTATATAATTATTGAAAATCATGCAACTTGGACTGTGGCTACAGAGCCCAAGTATGAATCGAAATCTAATGCTCTGAATTCCATTATATATGGTCTTAGACCGTATGAATTCAATTGTGTCTCCAAAAGTCCTGCTGCATATGAAATGTGGCTAACCATTATAGTTGATTATGAAGGAACCGACAATGTTGGAAAAATTTGGTATACAATAGAAAAAGTGAAATGTGATACATTTCTAATTCTTGATGGAGAATGAATCACTCAGATGAATCGAAGGATTATAGAGATTAATAATAATATTATAGCCTTATTCGATCCTATAAAACAAGAATATCAAGATTTGGATGTATTGAGAGTAATACTTAGTAAATAGAATTGTATATCAGATGCAATTCAAAAATAATCACCCATTAGAAATCTGAAAATGAGAGAACTGATTGGGACACTAATGATGCATGAAGCTGAAATTCTAGATGAAGATTAATATCATAATGTATTAGTGAAAAAATATAATACTTCTCTAAAGATAATATATCATAATCAAAGAAAAATAATAAATCAAGAATTCATATAATAAAGTAATTTATGTACATCTGATTCTGAAATGGAATTGTCTCTATTAGCCAAAAATATTATCAAGTTCTTTAAGAAGAAAAGAGGATTCATAAAACCCTTCAATAGGGATGAGAAAGACTCAACAAAAGTTAGTTGAAAATAATGAATGAAATTAGGTCACATAAGACCTGATTGTCCCCAACTAAAAAGTGAAAATAAAAACACAGAAAAGACATGTTAGAAAAATAATGATTATAAACATAAAGTCAAAAGAGAACTGGAGGAAATTTTGAGTGTTTTTGAAGACTCCAGCAGCTCATCAAAATGTAATTTAGAAAAGGAAGAATCTTATATGAAATCATATATGTTCTTCATGGAAAAATATGACATGTTACAAACCTATTATTCATTAAATTATGATTCAGATTCAAATTATTCATATAATAAATTGGTTGCCTACTACAAAATGCAAGAAGGAAAATATGACTCCTTATTAAAGAAACAAACATCTTTAAAGAAATTTCACAATGCTATTTTATGAGAAAAATATTCCTTACATAAAAAATATTATGAATTATTGAAAATTTTAACTCAAATACCAATAACTGTGTTGATCCTGAAAATGAAATTAATGAATTACAAGATGAAGTTGAAACTTATAAAAGTGATTCTCTCTTATTTACAATAGAAGAAAATATTCTGAATGATATTCTTGGTTAAAATATCATTATAATTAAATGATTTGTTATAACATGTAAATGTGAAAAATATCAACTATATAGGATTTATGTTGTTCCCAACTCAAAAACTATTACTTTTCATTTTTGTGGAATAAAAGGACATATAACAAAAAAATATTATTTAATAAATCCTCAAAGAAGTGTAATTTAAAAAGATTTTATTTCAAATTTATTATCTAAGGAAAATAATATGAAATATGGGAAAACAATGTAGATTTGTATTTTAGATCATTGCTAGCTGACACTGATGGACCCAAAATACTATGGGAACCCAAATAAACTTTTGATTGAATTGTCTTTGTAAGAAACATGTCACAGAAAAAGAAATGATATATGGTACATGGAAAGTGGTTGATCAAGGAATATGAGTGGAAACTCATCAATATTCAATACACTAACTCAAATAGACAGAGGTCTAGTCACTTTTAGTAATAATTCCAAAGGAACAATAATTGGACTTGGAACGGTTGGAGATCCAAAAACAATATCAATAAATAAACTACTATATGTACAAAGGATGAAGCATAACCAGATTAGTATCACTCAAATATCTGAAGATGGATATTATTTTTATTTTTCTAACAACTCATTCTATATATGTAAGGACAAACTTCTTAAGTTTAGAGAACCTAGAACTGATAAATTTTATAATCTAGATTTAAATTCCTTGTGTAATTATAAAGTGAATTGTTTAACGCCTATGATAAATAAGTCTTGGATATGGTATTGGAGGCTTGTTCATTGTAATATTTTTGCTTTACAAAAATTATCTATGAAACAAATTTTTTCTGATTTACCTAGCCTTAAGTTTTATAGTGATAGATTTTGTGATGCAAGCCAAATTGGTAAGAAGCTCCAATCTACCATTAAATATATTAAAAAAAATTGATACATCACATCCTCTAGAACTATTTGACATGGATATTCTTGTACCATCCAGAGTAGCATGTTTTTCTAGAAAATTATATGTATATATTTTATTTCATGATTACTCTAGATTTACTGGGATGTTTTTTCAAATACTCAAAAATAAATCTATTAAATTTTTTGAAAGTTTTTGTATATTTATTCAAAATGAAAAATGTTTTAAGATAATTTCATTAAGAAATGACCATGGTGGAAAATTTAGGAATTAGTAATTCAATTTCTTTAGTTAAAATCTGGGTATTAAACATACCTTTTTAGCACCAAGAACACCACAAAAATGAAATTATTTATAAAATAAACAAAAATATTCAAGTAATGGCTTGGACTATACTGAATGAATACAGCCTACCTACATACATATGGGAAGAATCTATAAGAACATCATGATATATCATGAATATATTTTTAATTCAACTTATTTTCAAAAATTCACTTTACAAACATTGGAATAATAGAAAACCTAAGGTAAAGTTCTTTAATGTTTTTGGATGTAAAATCTATATCCTGACCACCCGATATAATCTTCATATGTTTGATCCAGAAGAAGTTGATTCAATATTTTTAGGATACTCTGCTACCTCTAATTTCTATATAGTGTTTAATAAAATGTCAAGTATTGTTAAAGACTATGTTCACATTATGTTTGACGAAACTAACCCTTTTAATAATGGGAATGATCAAACTGATGAAATTACTGACTATTCTAAAAACATGAGACATGAAAACCAGAAAAATGATATAGAAAATAACATAAATTAAATTCATCCAAGTTCAGAAGAACATGATGGTGATAAACCTATATGTATTTTACTTAGAAATTCTATAACCCTATTGAATCATCCATTAGAATCTATAATAGGATACCTATACAGAATAATAATAACTAGAAGAAATATAGAAACCTTGTTGAATTCTCTACCTTTCTATATTAACTAGAACCTAACACTTTTGATGAATACTTAGAAGATGGTAGTTGGATGATAGAAATGTAAGATGAGATAATCCTATTCAAAAAAATAAAGGCTTCTTCAAAAGAAGGTATACATTATGAAAACATTTTCCCCTCTAGCTAGATTTGAAGTAATTTGAATGATGTTAGCTTCTGAATATCTTATGAACATTAAACTATATCAAGTGGATGTAAAATATTCCTTTCTAAATGGATATTTAATGGATGAAGTATATGTTTAACAACCTCCTAGTTTTATAAATTATTAAAATCTAAATTATTATTTTTAAATATAATAATGCTCTCTATGGCCATAAACAAGATCCTTGAGATTAGTAGGAAAGATTAAATTCTTTTCTTTTGAAAAATAGATTTACTTTAGGAATGAAATATTCAAATCTCTTTAAGAATTTATTTTCTTGTATATTATCATTTCTAATCTATGTGGATGATGATAATTTTGTTTCAACGAATAAATAAAATTGTATGAATTTTTTTAACTTATGAAAAAAAATTAAATGAGTATGATGGGTGAATTGATATTATTTTTTGTACATCAAATTTATAAAAAATATTAGGGAAAAATTTTAAAAAAATTTAAATGTATTACTGAATTATTTAAAAATATTGGTCTTAAGAACAAGAATATATATACAACTCCCATATGTACAAATATTAAACTCGGTTTGAATGAAGTTGGAAAACCAGTGGACAATAATTTTTATAGAGTTATGATTGGTAGTTTATTATATCTTACAACTAAAAGGCCTTATATTATATTTATTTATGTTTATGTGATAGATTTTAAATAGTTCTCAATGAATCATATCTTACTACTGTCAAAAAGATTTTTTGATTTTTAGAGGGAAATATTTTTTAATATCTGATTTATAAAAAAACTTCTAATATTAATTTAATATCATATTCAGATTCTGATTTTGGAATTTTTAGATTAAATAGAAAAATTAACACAGTGACCTATCATATTTTAGAAAAATATTTATTGTTATGGTAATGTAAAAAACAACACATAGTTTCCCAGTTAGCTGCCGAGGAAAATTATATATCTGTAGGTAGTTTTTTTCACATGGATTGTGGATGAAAAACACAGTAATAGACTTTGGATTAAATTTCAATAGTAAATCTATTTTATGTGATAATAAAACAGATATAAATATTTCAAAAAATCTTATAAATCATTCATAAACTAAGCATGTTGATATTAGACTTAATTTTCTAAGGGAACATGTTCTCAAAAAAGATATATCTTTAGAATTCATAAACACTAAATATCAACTAGCTGATATCTTTACTAAACTGGTTCCCACTATATGTTTTGATTTTATTAAGGGAGTTTTTGTTTATTCAATTTTTATAGTGTAAATATTTTTAATATTTCTAATTTTAAAATTTTATTTTGATTGATTTATTTATTTATTCAAGTATATTTATGTTAAAATTATTTTCAATTTACTTTAAACATGATTTTTTTCTATAAATTCTAGTATATTTAATTTAAATAATAAATTTATTTTCACAGTGTGCTTCAAATTTTTTTAATGATTATCTTATATATTGGCATGGGAAACATGGGACTGTTAGAAATGATTTGAATACAAATAATTTTTTACTCTAAAACCTGTTTCTAGTATTGAAAGCCACATTTACCACCATTTACCTTTATTAACCTCTATTTTATTTTGAAACCCAAAAATACCAAAATCCTTAGATATTTTATTTCTAAAAAAATAAGAAAACTAAGAGAACCAAATAAGGTGAATCTAGCGACCCGAAGCATCTGAGATTTTCTGAAATAAAGATTTTTCATGGTAAAGTTGTTGATTTCGAATGGATTTATCAGAAAAAATATACCCCTAAAGAAAGTTCTATCTTTTCAAGGATTGGAATCTATGTTACATGAGAAAAATTAAGATTTAATTAATGAGATAGAACTGATATTTTTTTATAAAAATGTTCAATTTAGATTTAGTGATTCTGAAGATACCGTTTTTCAAGAATATAAGATTTGGACTTTTCAGTTTCTTTTTCTGAAATTTCTCAAATTGTTAACTATCTTAATGAAATATTATTTCACATACATATATAGTCTAGCATAGATAAGAACCATATGTTTTAAGACATTATGTCTTTTCTATTTGGATCAACAAATATTAGATAAGTATTTTTCACGGATCTCGAGGAAGACCAAACAATATTTGTTAACTTTATTCAAATAAGAATTGCTCATATAATGATTGAGATGTTGAAGATTATATATCCATATATGTATATTATGTTTTTTATGAGTGAAATAATGCTGAAATTTCCAAGGTATTTGTTCAGATATATAAATTAATGTTTTCAATCAGATACTAGGATGACATTTTATCCTTATAGAAGGATAATCTATCTAATTTTTTTAATAACGGGATGATTTTTTTACTAGATTCTTGAATCAAATGTCATTACAATAATGTACTCAATACAGAAACATTGAGAAAATTATAATTTTACTAGAGTAAAATCCAAGTGAAACTCTTAATAGAAAGTGTATATGACCAATAAATATCCTGATATTTTTCTCTGGGGGAGTAAAGTGAAATTGAGAATTATGGAATTGGAAAAACCAGAGGTGAAGGACTTTACAAACCATCAAAAATAAAATGGAGACTTGTTAAAGGAGAATAAGAAGAAGAATAGTATGGAGTTTCAGTGAAAAAGTATTTGGTTTTAAAACCACATAAAAGAGTAGATCCACTGGCTGAAGAACCAGTGTTAGTTTCAGGTGAGGCTACCGGGTCAATAAATTTAGAAGAAACATTCCTTGAGGAAGACCAACATGTTGAAATATAAATAAAAGATATGTAGAATGTTTTATTATCAGCTGTATAGGAGAAAGAACCATTTGTTCATGGAGAGAAAAAATTGACTAGATTAGTAAATGTGTCTACTGAAATTGTTGAAAAATTAATTTTTTTTATAAGATCATGTGGATGAAAGACATCAATCTGCTACTAAAGACAAAACTAATGTTCATGATAGTTTTTCTTGTTCAAGTGAAAAATAAATTTAAATACTATAGGATATGTTTATGGAAATATATCCTTCAATAGATCTAGAAATTGTGGCAGTTGGACAGTCGCAACAACATGATAATGGAACATCTGATTCCCTGTCAATCAGGTTGAGGAGATTGTAACGATGTTTTAGAAGTATCAGGATGAAAATTTCAATATTAGAGAAGAGATGGGCATTGAAAAGATAAGGTTACATGATATTAAAAAAAATTGTTTCCCAGATGGAATTTGATGCTCTCAAGGGAGATACTGAATGAAGTTGGAAAGATAAATTCTAATGTTGTTTCTATGTCATTATTTTCTAATATAAAGTGGTATTTGGGGAGTCAATTTGAATCAATCAAGAGTATTGTTGGTTAGACAAGTACGTCTACCTCCTCCCCTAATACCAGTACAAATATGATTCAATTAATTTAGGCAATCACCTCTATCATGGTAGATATGAATATTCCCCTTCAAAATCATCAGTGAAATAGTGCACCTTTGTTAGTTCTGTTAGAAATTCAGAAATTTCTACTTGACCAACTGACACAAAATGAACTAGGTATCATATTTCAACTGAAAAAATTCTCAAAAAAATTTGATTAGTTTATGCAGCAAGAGGAGATATTACAAGACATTTTTAAATTCAATCTTGTTGAGAATTTTCAAATTATACAATATTCTAGAATTTTGAGTATGCAATTAAGGGATAAGAAAATGAAGAAGTTGCAGTTACAGATGGCAGAGTTGAAAGATATTTTTTGAAGCTACTCAAAATACTTATACCCTTAACTAATCTAACTCCAACAAAATTCTTTTTACCCAAACCATTTCTATTTACAAAATTTGTTTCCCAGTCCAAATGATTATTGTATTTATACAATTTTTTATTAATAAAATATATTTATTTTTTATTTTTGTGTACGTTATTTCATATTTTTTAATGTTTATATCTAAAATCCAAAAATTCATTCTTATTTATTTAAATTGATTATTATAACATTCACTTATATATCTGTGAAGAATTAAATGTGTTTTATTCATTTTCTGCACTTTATTTTGGATCACACAAAATGGTGGAGAAATTTGGGCAAACACAACATTTATTTTTATCAAAATAATTCTATAAAATTAAACATCGAATTAAATTCTTGTAATTTTTTTTGAAAAATTATATATAATTTTTTATGGGTTTTGTGATCATCAAAAGGGTGGAGATTGTTGGGAATGTACTGCCTCAACAATACTCTATAAATCTGATAGATTTTGATGCTCACAAATACCCTTTTTTTACTAATGATATTACTTTAAGTGTATTTCATGAAATTAATAATATTTATATTCCTTATTTTGTAATTATATTCAAGTTTATTATTCATGTTGAATATGCCTCAAAGTGTTCACAATGCTCCTAAGCATATTCTGGAAACATTTTTCATATCGTACATTGAAGAACGTAATGTATGGAAGAAACCCAACATTTTTATTAGAACATATAATGAAAGATCAATAGGTATGGTTAATAAACCCTATGTTTATAGAAATGTATGGATAAATAACCGTACATTTGGATGAATCCTTACATTTGACATAGATAAAAAGAATGCTTAACGAACCCTACATATGTATGGGACCTTATGTTTGAGAACAAAACATATGGATCATCTACCTTACTTTTATGATCAAATTTATGTGTCAACCTTATGTTTAGAGATTGAATGTTACATAGTTAAACCCTACATTTATAATTCTTTTCATTTTATTAAGGAACCTTACATTTTAATTTTCATCATCAGAGATTTGAATCCACATTTTTTTGGAGTTTAATTCCACTTTCATTACAGAATTTAATGACCCAAAATATCCATGCATTTTTTTTAATATATGGGAATTTTATGAGTCTGCAAAAAATTTACGGCGCTTGATTACGAGGCCCGGAGGGCTCAGAATGAATTTTTGAACTTTTGTTCAGGTACATTCAGTAAACGTGTGAGCGGTTTTTTCTATCTTTTTAACTGGTGCTCGGAATTGACATATGAGGACACTGTTGAACTCGCAGTGTCGGTATTCTCTTATGGAAACTTTCACCTTGACGACAGTTGGTCGAGGGTCAAAGATAATTTTTGTATTTTTTCTGGAAATAATAAAATAAAATAATCACACATTTTATTTTTTATTTTGTTGTAACGACTCACTTTTGGATACTGTAGAGGTGGGGACCACTTGAGTTTCATTCTCCAAATTGAATACTCAGTGGTGGGAACCACCCGAGCTAGTAAAACCTCCAATGAGGGGTTATGGTGGTGGGTACCATAGGAGGCTTGAAACCCTCAAACTTTCTTTTAAATAAGGTGGAGCCTCTTCTAATCCGTCATCATTTATTATTCCAACCCTTACCCTTTAATTAATTAAGCCTTCTCAATTAATTAAATGATCCAATTTTAAATTGTGTGAAAATTTTCTATTAAATTGAATCTCACATCTTTTTGGTGGGTTGGGGGAAATTAATCATTGGAAAAGGAACGAACCTTGGTATAAAATCCCTCCAATGAAGAATGCCTACAATGAACTAATGAACTAGCCTGAGATCGGAGAGGTGTGATAGGTGCTACAAACGTCTATAACATCGACTTCTCTCTTTGTCGTCAACAATCAAAAAAGGTAGGCGTTTATTTTTTTATGAATACTTTTCCAATGTTCTTCCCTTGAATACTTTTTTCAGGGCAGGGAATAAATCATTGAGGGAGGATTTAAATCTTGATGTTCTTTTTCAAGTTCTTGTTGAGCAATATGATACCACCTAAACACGGAGTGTATGGGAAAACAAACATGGCTCGACCCCTCCAAAAATCTTGTGATGATTTGTGGTGTTGAACGCGACGAAGGTGATGACGCAATGAAACCACCCCGCGTCCACCACCGCCTCGCGACCTCCGCACCCTCATGGCACCCCCGGTGGCTGAGCCGCTCCGTGGCACCCACGACCCCCACGTCCTACGGCTCTGCCTCCTGCGGCACCACAACATTGCCCACGACCATCGCCCTCTAGGCCGAGCTATCGCCACCGACCAGGCCCATCTGCCATTTCCATCCACCGACCGGTTACAGCCATCCACCGAGCAACCACCGTCGTCCTCTGATTTTCCACTGTCCCACCAAGCTATCGGCCGAGCCACCCAGACCATGCCACCCGCAGCCTTCTGAGCCACTCCGGCCAAGACAATCACGTTCGAGCTGCTCCGACCACACGACCCCGCGACCAGGCCTCTCTAGCCGAGTGGCCCCTCGGTCGTGCCGCTCCGGCCACACGGCCCCGCGACCGGGCCTCTCTGGCCGAGTGGCCCCTCGGTCATGCCGCTACAGCTGAGCCGCCCTGCGGCCGATCTGCTCCGGCCTGGCCGCCCTACGGCCCTGAGCCGCTCCGGCCGAGCCACCCTAGATGAACCGCCCTATGACCTCGCACCATCAGCGACCGAAACCCCGCGTCGTCTCTTGGCCAGCCGGACATCCCAGTGGGATGAACCACCATGCATGGACCGATCTAGACCCATCGGGCTAGGCCGAACCCAATGGGAGGGGCCACACTAGAAGTCGGCCCCACTACGACCCATTTATATTATTTTTTCCATAACATGGGCACCAGATGGCCATTTGATTAACCATCAATGACCCTAGAAATCTTAGAGTGAGATAGTCCCTTTGAGTACACTCCACAAGAGTTTTGGATTATGATTGGGAACGTCCAAGTGGGATCGACCACGAATCCAACCGGGCCCCCAGGACTAAAAGTACAATAAATGACATATTGGGCATCTGATTGACGTACCATCTGTTGCGTTGAGACCCTTATGACGTTGCATAGCATTGAGATGCTTCATTTTGGGACTTTGTGGCTTTTGGAGTATCGACCAGTAATTCATGGAGCGGATCCTCTTAAAGACAAGCGAGCATAGTGCAGGAACCTAGTAGATGGCTGAGACTTGACGACTGCTGACCTTTCTACTTGGAGGGACTTGAAAAGCCCAGTGGTGAGAGCTTCTGTGTGACACTATAAACCCACAGTGGAGAGCACCTCTTTGTGACATGGCAGACCCATTGTACACGACAAGAGTTGTACCTCAGTTGGCCACTGTGGGGAGCACCTCTATGTGACACGACAGACCCACAGTACTCGACAGGTTGATTACCTCAGCAAGTGACGAGGGGGAGCGCCTCTATGTGATGCATCAGACCCATGGTGGGGATTACCTCTGTGTGACGTGGAAGACCCCCGGTACTCGACAGGAGGACTACCTTGGTAGTCCAAGATAAGTGGTAATCGCCTTTTTGTGACGTGATAGGCCCACTATACTCGATAGAGGAGGGGATCTCTAGCAGTAGAGGTGTTTGACGATGTGACTGGGGATGTAACTTGTTACTACCCCTATAATAAATCATAGTGTGATCTGAGTCAGTATCATTGTGTTTTCCTCAGGATTGAGATGGATTACTTGATAACTTTGGTATATGTATGGGCATATACCTAAATATGGTTATCTGTTGATTTCATACTTTTTGGTTTATCCGTGGGGGTTTTTGTGAGAACTTGAGGTCCTCTGGGTCCCTATTGAGTATCATTATAATCACCCCTAAATGGTCTATTCCCGCACCATGTTGTGTTGGATACATATGATGGGAAACACAGACTAAGGCTGAGAGTACCAAGACAGGACAGTTCTCGTAGGTGGACCATACGGTGTGTCGGTATGCAGAGGAGACAGGTGGACGTGGGTTGCTGATGAGGCGATATGTACCTACCCTTTATGTAGGAACCTCAGAGGACGTTCTAGTAGATGTCTCTTCTCTTTTTATAGTTGTTTTATATTTCAGTTGTACTTGTACCTTTACTATTGAGCTTGTATTCCGGCCCCTTTTTCTTTCAGCAATCTTTTGGTTATATAATTTTCTTGTGCTCGTATCTTGTTTTGTGCTTAGTTATGTGAGTTTATAGGTTATATATGAAATTCCTTCCATGTTTTAGGTAATACGCCTTTCAGTGCTAGTCTCCAACCCCTAGCCAGTGGAAGGGGGGCTTGGGGTAGTCACGGCACGGGCCCCATGGGATGGGTCTTGGAACATTGGTATCAGGGAAGTCGGTTCTAATACAGAACATAGGACTCTGATCATTTTTTTAATGGAAAGTGTTTTATGTTTAGTGAGTGTGGTTATCAGTTTAGGTAATCTAGTGTCGGTGCAGCGACCGACGTATCCATAAACCAGGACCCGGACAACTGATTTCCGACTCTGTGCATGAAAAAACTGATTGCAGGTTTGTTTTTAAGAGTCTTCTTTGTGAACTCCTTGTGTCAGCTCACCAGGTATAACATATTAACCTTGGAGCACCTACTTATTTTCAGGATGCCTCCACACAGACATCCATCCAGGGTTTCAAGATTTGTATGCTCTGTTCGCCCACCGAGTGACGAGGCCTCGATGTAGGGGCCTCTTCCAGTGGAGGCACCAGCATAGGCACCATCGGTACCATTACCCATTGGGACACCGATGCCACTAGCCCCAGTAGCAGAGAGTTCATGCAACTTGAGCACATTCTAGAAGTTCCAGTGCCAGAGGCCACCATGGTTTAGGGGAGAGACGGACCCAAAGGGGCCTGTGGATTGGATGGAGGCTGTGGTCAGAGTCTTCCAACATGTAGGGGCACCAGCTGATCTCATGGAGATCCATGCCACAGGCCTTATATAGGTAGCCGTGGGCAGATGGTAGAGCATCATACTCCAGGTTCACAATGAGGTGACGCTTCTCTGGGCGAACATCAAGAGCCTGTTTCGGATAGAGTTTGTTCTAGTGACTCTTCGCACAGTGCACATACATGAGGTACTTCATCTACAGTAGGGCAGCATGAATGTAGCTCAGTATTTATCAAGGTTCACAGACCTCTCACTTTACTCGAATGATATAGAGTGAGACCATTTCTTCAGGGCCCGAACCTTTGAGCAGGGGATTAGGCGGGAGATCAAGGCTTCGATGATCACACTCAGAATCCTGATGTAGGCGAGGGTGTAATAGAGAAACCTCTTGGTGGAGAGTTTCATTACCGAGAAATCACCAGCAGCGAGACCCACTACCAGTAATCACATAGCATAGTCTTCTACAGTTGGAAGTAGAAAGATGTCAAAGAGGTCTATAAGGATCAGAGCTACAGCTGGACAACTGCTTGACTCAGGATCAGGTGTGTGGGGTACCTGAGGCATAACCAGTTAGGCAAGTATCATGCAGTGTTACTCATGCAGCGGGCAGGGTCACATGGATCGTGACTGTCCAACTCATCGTGCAGATGATCAGCATACGGTTGAAGGACCTCCTAGGAAGAGACAATGGTTTGACCGAGGAGTTACTCGAGGAGCAGGTAGACATGGCAGAGGAGCTGACTGTTGAGATGGCGGTGGGTGACGATTCGAGATGTTACTACCAACACCACTATGATGTCCACCCTAACCAGATGGAGAAGGTCAACATGGGAGAACTCAGCTCTAGGTAGAAGAGGCTTAGGATCATGGCGCTCTAGAGATGATACGAGGTGCGATCTGTGTCTAATCCACCTTAGTTGTAGTTATTATAGACACAGGTTACAATCATTTTTTTATTGACACTACCCTCGTTTGGAGCTCGGAGATTCCAAAAAATCCGTTTGCTCGATACTTACGACTATATACTCGTATGGGAGAAGATTAGACGATTACGCACTAGTTCTGGTAGTGAAAACTTACTCTAAGTGGTGAGATCTTTGACTGTGATATCTTATTAGTAGTGTTGAGGCCATGCGACATCATCTTGGGTATGGACATGTTATATATAGTCCATGCTAATATAGATTGTATTAGGTGCAATTTGCGGTGTGTCCGCATGGATGGGACCAGGTATACCTTCACTGGAATGAATAGATCCATTTTAGTGCAAGAATTTCTTACTCAGAGGAGGGTGCAGTCGATTACACATTAGTTGGCTAGCCTTACCTTGGGAGTGGTTGAATTAGAGAGTTCGATTTATCCTGTATTGGTGGACCAGGTCATGGATTTTTTAACTAATGATGTTCTGGGTCAACCTTCTCATAGAGAGGTGGACTTTTACATTGACATGTACCCCGAGATGGCACTGATATCTACACCAGCGTATCGAATGGCTCATGCGGAACTCTGTGAGTTGTGGGCACAACTGGAGGACTTATAGTGGAACGAATTCATCCGACCCAGTGTTTCCCCTTGGGCAGCCCTGTTTTTGTTCACCAAGAAGGAAGATGGGAGCCTGAGGATTTGGGATGACTATCGACGCCTAAACCAGTTGACCATGAAGAACAAGTACCCGCATCCAAGGATTGACGACCTCTTTGATCACCTAAAGGGAGTACAGAGGTTCTCAAAGATAGACCTCAGAGCAGGCTATCACCAGCACAGAGTAGGTGACGAGGATGTGTAGAATATGGCCTTTAGATGTGGGTATGGCCATTACAAGTTATTTGTTATTCTATTTGGTGTGACCAACACTCCAGCAGTGTTCATGGGACTCATGAACATGATCTTTCATCTATACCTTGATCTCTTTGTCATAGTCTTCATCGACGACATTTGGATCTACTCGACTAATGAGGAGGAGCATGTCTATCCATTGTAGGTAGTACTGGATACACTTCGAGAGAACCATATTTATGGTAAGATATCGATGTTCCTGTTTTGGATCCGAGAGGTTCATTTCTAGGGAATGTCATATCGGAGGCTGGAGTTGCAGTGGATCGAGCGAAGATTGAGGAGGTACATGCTCAGGATCCACCCATGAGTGTGATGGAGGCATGAAGTTTCATTTGTTTGGCTGGATACTACCAGAGTTTTGTGCCAGATTTATCCAGAGTTGTAGCACCACTATCAGTGTTGATGAAGAAGGGGAAACCCTTCATGTCGTCGGTGAGATTCCAGCGGAGTTTTCAGAAGCTAAGGTAGAGGCTGACTAGTGCCCCCATCTTGAGACTTCCAGAGGAGGGTGTAGGGTATGTAGTCTATTGTGATGCATCTGGAACATGGATTTGATGTGTCCTGATGTAGGATAAATAAGTGATTTCATATGGTTCTTGACAGCTGAGACAACATGAGTTGAACTACACTACCCATGACCTAGTGTTAGCAGTTGTGGTCTTTGCCCTGAAGATGTGGCAGCACTATCTAATGTGGAATGTTTTAAAGTGTACTCCAATCACAAAAGTATTATGTATATATTCTCTCAGAAAGAACTGATTCTAAAACCGAGGCGTTGCCTTGAGATACTCTAGGACTATGACTTTAGATATTCTATACTCATGGGAAGGGGAACGTTGTATCAGATGCACTCAGCAAGAGGTCTGGTATACATTTTCTAGGAGAGGCAAAGGAGTAGCTGGCTGCTCTAATGATATCCTTTGTGGATAGAGATGGAGCAGCTTCTCTTTAGTCTCTTATTTTCACTCCCCCAATTCTTCTGTTATTCATGGAGGTGCAATGTGGGGACACTGACTGTGAGACACGACGTGCTCATATATCCACAGGACAGGAACCTGATGGATTTTCTGAAGGTAAGGAGTACATCATCCTCTTTAGAGGGCGTACAATGGTACTAGGTTCACATTAGGAGGAAGTGTTGAGGGAGTTCCACACATCCCCTCTAGTGGTAAATACATGAGTGGTGAAGATGTACCATGATCTCTAATGATAACACTGGGGAACAGGAATAAAGAATTCAGTAGTGGATTTTTCCTTTCGATGCCTCACTTTTCAACAAGTGAAGGAGGAGCATGAGGTACCAGCAGGCTTGGTTAAGCCTTTAGAGGTCCCAGAGTGGAAGTGGGATGGGATATCCATGGACTTCATGAAAATACTACCACGTACATCCAGAGGTCATGAATCGATTTGGGTGATCATCGACTGACTCATCAAGTCGTGCCACTTCCTACCGATCAGAGAGCAGGGTTCAATAGAGAGATTGGGACACCTCTATGTGTAGGAGATTGTATAGTTACATGGATTTCCCTTGATGATTATCTCTGATCATGATGAAAGTTTTAATTCATAGCTATGGAAGGGATTGTAGGAGGCTTTCGAAACACAGCTTCATTTGAGAACCACCTTCTATCCTCAGACAGATGGCCGGACTGAGTGGACCATTTAGACCCTCGAGGACATGTTGTGTGCCAGTGTCCTCGACTTCAGTCACAGCTAGGGGGGATCACATTCCTTTGGTGGATTTTTCATACTGCAACAGTTATCAATCTACCATAGGGGTGACATCTTTTGAGGCATTGTACTTGAGACCTTACTGATCACCTTTGTACTGGAATGGCCAGGGGATTCAGCACTCGTGGGACTAGAGATGGTATGAGCTGTCACAAAGAAGGTGAGATCATCAAGGAGCGAATGAAGACTGCAAAAAGTAGGAAGAAGTAGTTTTCTGATAAGAGATGGATACCTCTAGAGTTCGAGGATGGAAAACACGTCTTTATATGGGTCTCACATCGAATAGGTTTGCAGAGATTTGGCCGAGGAGGAAATTTATCTTCGAGGTTCATCGGACCTTTCTAGGTCCTCAGCAAAGTTTTCAAGGTGGCTTACTGCTTATCCCTTCCACCTCAGTTGCACCGGGTGCACGAAGTCTTCCACGTATCCCAGCTAAGTAGATATGTGCATGACAATTCTCACATCATTGACCATGGTGAGGTGGATGTCGATGATGGGGCAACTTTTACAGAGGTTCCTGTTGAGATCGAGGATCGATTGGAGAAGGTCCTTCCTGGAGGGTCCATACCTCTTTTGCACATACACTGGAAGCATGGGAACCTTCATGAGATCACATGGAAGTGGTTGGCTCAGATCCATGCTCAGTTCCCCCACTTGTTCCCCTAGTTTTATTTGTGGCTTACTGGGACTTCAAGACCGGAAGTGGGGAGAATTTAATGATCCAAAATTTCCATGTAATTTTTGTTAAAATATAGGAATTTTATGAGTCTGGGAAAATTGACGACGCATGATTCTGGTGCCCGGAGTGCCCGAAATGAATTTTTGAACTTTTGTTTGGGTACGTTAAGAAAATGTGTGAGTGGATTTTTCTAACATTTGAACCGGTTCTCAGAATTGAAATCTAAAGACATTGTTGAACTCGCAGCGTCGGTAATTACTTAAGGATACTTTCACCTCGATGGTAGTTGGTCGAGGGTGAAAGATACTTTTTGGGTTTTTTGTGGAAATAATAAAATAAAATATTCACGCATTTTATTTTTTATTTTGTTGTAACCACCCACTTGTGGATATGTGGCGGTGGGGACCACATGAGTGTTATTCACCAAATTTAATTTGCTGTGGTGGGAACCACCCAATCTAGTAAAACCTCCCATGAGGAATTATGTTGGTGGGGACCAAAAAAGGCTTGAAACCCTCAAACTTCCTATTAAATATGGGGGAGCGTCTTCAACTCCTCCAACAATTATTATTTCAACCGTACCCCATTAGTTGATTAATCCATTTCAATTAATTAAATGTTCCAATTTGAAATTGTGCAAAAAAAAATTAATACATTGGATATCACTTTTTTTGGTGGGTTGGGAGAAATTAATCGTTGGAAAAGGAAGTAGACTTGGGAGAAATTATCTCCAACCAAGAACGCCTACGAAGAACCAAAGAACGAGCCTTGGATCAGAGACGTGTGACGGGCGCGACGAACGCCTACAACTTCGACTTTTAGCTTCGTCATCAACAATCAAACAAGGTAAGGGTTTATTTATGTATTAATACATTTTCCATGTTCTTCCCTTGAATTATTTTTCGGGATTGGGAATAAATCATTGCGGGAGGTAGTAAATATTGAAGTTATTCTTCAAGTTCTTGTTGAGCCATATACTACCACCCTAAAGCGGAGGGTACGGGCCAAACAAACATGGCCCGACCCCTCTACAAATCTTGTGATGATTTGTGGTGTTGAATGCGATGAAGGGGACTGCGCCACAACATCGCCCCATGACCACCACTGCCTCACAACCTCCGGGTCCTCGTGGAACCCCCTACGACCGAGCCGCTGTGTGGCACCCACAACCTCTGCACCCGGCAGCTCCGCCTCTTGTGGCCACATTGTGCCTCCCACGGCCGCCGCTGTCCGGGTCGAGCTGATGTCTCCGACTAGGCCAAGCCGCCTCCGCGGTTTTCCAAGACACCGTTGCGGTCCACCGAGCTGTTTCCACCATCCACCTTGTCGCCACCGTCTCGCCCAGATGCCGGCCGAGCCCCTCTGACCGCGCCGCTCGTGGCCTTCCGAGCTGCTCCGGCCAAGCCAACCCTAGCCGAGCCACTCCAGCCAAACCACCCACATCTTAGTCGCACCGTGGCCAAGCCACTCTAGCCAAGCCGCACCGGGGCTGAGCCGCTCTGGCCGAGTGGACCCGCGGCCCTGAGCTCCTCTGGCCGAGCCACCTCGTCCCTGCCAACCTATGTCCCTGCGCTGTCTGTCACCGAACCCCAACGGCCCCTCGCGGCCTTCCAGACCACCCAGCAGGTCGGGCCTGCCAGCCCTGGCCGGGCCAGACCCAGTAGGTCAGGCCAAACCCAATGGGCTGGGCCACACTACAAGCCAGGCCTGAACCAGTGGGTCGGGCCGGGTCGGACCGGATCTGAGACAACTACAACTCATTTACTTTTTTTGGCCATAACTTTGGCACCAGACGTCCATTTGAAAAACCGTCAGCGGCACTGGAAATATTAGAGAAAGATGGTCCATTTTAGTATACCCCACTAGTGTTTTGGATTAATATTAGAAACAATCAGGTTGGATCGATTACAAATCCAACTGCGCCCTTGGGACTAAAAGGCTAATAACTCACAGACCGGACATGCGATTGACGCACTGTCTGTTACGTTGAGAACCTTATGATGTGGATGACCTTTGAGAAGATTCTTAATGGAACTTTTTTGCAGTTGGAGTATCAAACAGTAACTCGTGGAGCAGATCCTTTCAGAGATGAGCGAGCATAGTGTGGGATCCCTATAGCTGGGTGAGACTTGACGACTGCTAACCTTTTCGACTTGGAGTGAATTGACAGGCCTAGTGGAGAGTGCCTCTTTGTGACGCGGCAGACCAAAGGTAGGGGGAATCTATATGAGACACAGCATACCCATGGTAGACGACAGGAGGAGTACCTCAGCAGGACACAGTGGGGAGCGCCTCTATGTGACCCTGTAGACCAATGGTACTCAACAGGAGGATTACCTCAGCAAGTCATGAATGGGAGTGCCTCTATGTGACGTGAAAAAACCCATGGTGGGGAGAACCTCGATGTGATGCAAAAGACCCAAATTTCTAGATAGGAGGAGTACCTCAACAATCCAAGATTAAAGGGAAGTTCCTCTGTGTGACGCGGTAGCCCACTATACTCGATCAGGGAGGGGATCTCCAACATGTGAGGTGTTGGACGATGTGACTGGTAATGTTACTTGTTACTATCCCTAGAATAAATCCTGGTGTGAGTTGAGTCAGTATCTCTGTGCTTTCCTCATTATTGAGATGGATTACATGATAACATAAGTATATGTATGGTAATATACCTACGTTGGGTTATCTGTTGATTTCATACTTTTTGTTTTATCCTTTCTGATTTTTGTGAGACCTTGAGGATCTCGAGGTCGCTATTGAGTATCATTATACTCACACCTGCACAGGCTAGAACACACATTGTTGTGTTGGATGGAGATGACAAACAGCACTGACTATGTCTGAGAGTATCAGGATTGGACAGTGCCTGGAGGTGGACCATACTGCGTGTCGGTACACAGAGGAGATGGGTGGACGTGGAGTGCTGAGGAGGGAATTTTTACCTACCCATCTGGTAGGAACCTCAGAGGACAATTCAGTAGCTATATTCTCTCTTTCTTTAGTTTTTTTAATACATTTGTACTGGTACATTTACATTTGGGATTGTATTCCAGCCCTATTTTCTTTTCTCACTCTTTTGGTTATACAATTTTCTTATGTTTATATATTGTAGTGTTCTTGATTACATGAGTATACTGGTTATAGAGGCAATGGATTACTATTTTTAGGGAATTTTCCTTTCGGTGCTAGTCGCCAGCCCCTGGCCTATGGAAGGCTGGCTTGGGGTGGTCACGACACGAGCTTCGGGGGACAGGTTGTGACACAGAATATCAGGCCGATTTAAAGCTCATTTTTTGAATGATTCAATGCTCATTATGATTGATTCAAAGAATAATTTTCAGTAGATACATTATCCCTATTATTAATAGAATATACTACTACTCTGAGCTATCTCTAGAATTTGAATTCTTATGATTTATCATACGATTTTCTCAGATCTCGAAATGAAAGATAGGTTCTCTTCTTTTCTTATTCTATCGGTTCATTTGTTCTATATATATGTTTGTATGATTTAGAGAAGAATACATGTATAGGTATATATATTAAGATATATATTGCAACACATATTCACTATTAAATCATCATTCTTGTGAGGGTATTTTTCAGATCTACTATAACAATCGATCAGACTTGGTTTTTTCTACAGAATTTGCTACTGTAGAGATTTACGTATTCAACATTTAGTATTTATTGCATGTATGAAACTATTATTACTTTATATTTTTATTTCAATGATATATTTCATCTAGATCAATTTGGAACTACTCTTTCCTGAAGAAACTATTTTCTGAAGAAGAAGATCAATAAACTATTAGATGTTGTTTCGACTGTGAGGTTCAACCAGAACCTGTTTTAATCAATATATTTTTATTGATAGATTCATCTGATCTTACTCATTTGTGGTGGAGTATCAACTTATTGATCTAAACTATGGAGGTTCGGTTCTCTGTTAAAGAACCACAATGATCTTTTTTTAGTCTTATTTTTAAAGGTTCCAACTGTATTAAATCATTTGTGGATTGGTCTTATGATATGATGACCTCACTAGTGAAATTCACCACACTCATAGAGAGAGTAATTAGAGGAATGGACTAGGGGATCATTATGCCCCAAACCACTATAAATAATAGTCTTCTTTTTTTTTTATTTTTATCCACTGCCCAAAATTTTATATATAAGATAAACAATACTTACCTGCATAATCATAATTCCATATCAAACGGTAAAATTATGAAGGATTTTGAATAAAGGTTGATACACTATTCACCCCCTCTCTTGAATATTTGTATATTCTAACATAACAAGATGGTTCCCTGATAAGTTTTTGACATATTTATACCTTGATTACATTATTTAAAATAAAAATATATCCATGAATAATATACCATTTTCCCCAAAAAATCCTCTCCATCATTGAGAATCTAGAAAACACACCCAAATAAGGATGATAAAGAAAACAAAAACAATGGAGCACTTGAAAAGTGTAATGGGGGTTTTCAAGTCCATATTGACATTCATATAGATATATATAGTAAAATATCAAAATTCATAGGTCTATGAGAACATTTAATTATTTACATAAAAAGATGATACATAGTCTAAATTTCTAGAGGAGGCATGGAGTTTAAAAGACATGGAATGGTGTCAGTTTGTAGTGAGGGATGAACAAGTGTACCACCGGGAATCTGAAGTGTGGGAGTTTATAGATAATTCTTTTAAAAATATTATTATTCATATTAAATTTTTTAATTGAATGAAGGAAATGAAACATTCAATGATGAGGAAAAAGTAAAAACTATTTATGAATTGATTTAAATATATTGATGAATTGTATTTATCTAAAATAATTTATTTGGTAGTTGATCAAAAAAATAGTTTAATGGTGTTGAGTACAGTTTTATCATAGGAAAATCATTTAGAGTAGATGAATGTGAAGAATTCATCCCATACCGTTTATTTAGGTAAATAAATAATTATAGAGTTTCTTGGTAGATTTAGGGGGAAATTAAATAGTGAACTTGTTTTTAAAATAAAACATAGTCATTATGGTTGAATTAGTAACCAAGGAATTAAAATTATATGATCAATTATTTTACGATGAAAACAATATATTCGAGTGAAGTAATAGTCATGTTTATTATTTGAAGGTGTTTCATGATAGGATTTTTAGCATTCATTACATTATATAGAAGAAATACTTATGGTAGGTCTAGTGAATGAATGGATTGATGGGATAAAGGTTGAGATGCATATAATCTATGAGAATATGCTTATCTTTCAGAAAATAATAATTTTTTAAATGATTATTTTATTATATTGATGTTTAGGTATATTTTACTTGACTAAGTCCGACTACATCTGAAAGGTGATAGAATTATTCTATATATTGGATGAAAAACCTATGATCATACACAAGGATAGGAATTTCAAGAAATTTAATGATATATTAACTCAAATAAAATATATGGTCAATAATAATGGGAAGGTTCTATATGCATAATCTATCTGCATTTATATATATTCTATTTTTTATACCCATTTGGGTATTGCGAGGGTTCTGGGGGTAATCTGTAGGTTTTTTTTCGAACCCTATTAAAGAAAATAGGTATACCGTGAAGTATATTCTCTAGTACTTTATGGGTTGTGGCGGATTTTCAATTTGATCCATAATAGATGAACATATTCAACGACTTGTAAACTCTGAATTTGGAAGAAACTCATAGTGATTGAAGTGAATTATATAATATGTGATTAATTTTGGGGAAATAGTATTTAGTTAGATATAGAAACATCACATATTGGTTGTACATTCAAAAAATGAAGAAAAAAATATTTCCATGATTGAATAAGAGCCATAGATTGTATGGTGGGAGGGGTTTCTAGAAGATCTAGGAAAGTAAAAGTGTTTTGGGATACAGTTTAGTGACTCTTAGAGAAAAAATCATTTGTTCAGAAATTTGATGTTTCATTCTCTAATGAATCACATTAATCATTGTATGAAATTATTCATATTTTTTTAGTGGAATGACGGTTAAACATAGGTTTTATAGAAGGGGTATTAAATCCATAAAACATGATGAAAATGTTCATGAAGAGATAAGTTATGAAAAATTTCTCATGATTAGTATGTTTTAGATGATCGAAATGAACCCATGGTGGGGAACCTTGAAGCTCTCCAGAAACATAGAATATGATGACCTTAATTTCAATCCCATATTAGATATGAAGAGAAATAGATATAGTGTCATTTAAATAGAACATAAAATCTATGGTATTATGATTCATCCTATCAGATATTCTTTGCCTTGATGATATAGTTGTAGGGACATCATATGAGTTCATCGGGTGGGTGAACAATCAAATATATGGTAACATTAAGTTAGTAGGATGATTAACCATATAATGGGTTCCTTTTTGTATCTTAGATGAGGTAAAGTTCATCCCATAAATATAGAGTTATGGTAACCACTGGATGAAGAAGATGGTAAATCCAGTAGAAATAGGTTGGATCAATTTACTAGTAGTTATTATGAACTATTGATCCACTTTATCAATATAAACATCCTGCCAATTAATTTTATAAAAAACGGAGTAATAATCCCCTATGGATTATAGTTAATTCAAAAACCAAATAAAAAATTATCTTATTGATTTCCTTTTATGATTTTTTCCATCATTGTTCTTTATAATTATTATATTATTATTCTAGTTGTTTAATATTATGGTTAGGTAACTTGGGTTCTTATTTAAAACATTTTTTGGGAATTAAACATATGGTTAATCATGGAAAATATTCAATTACCTGAATGATGATCTAGTGAATTATATTTTAGTGGCATAATAAATTTATGGTTATCTATTCATCCCTAATACACTCATATCCATCATAAATGGTTAGATGTGAGGGTATTATAGTATTTAACACACCTTATACTTATAGGTTTCGATGGTGGGGATCTGTATGATGATCAAAGTCTTTTTGGTGTAAGGAAATCCCTATGTAATGTGATTATAAAAAGGAAAGAGTTCATGGTAAGACTGGTAGATTTAGGAACTACCACACCCACATGAAATATTTTATATTTTTATATTTTTATGTAATCCCCTATCTATGTATCTAAAATTAGCCAAGGGTTGGTCACTTATCATGTTTTTTTACCCCCCTCAACTGGATGTTATAACCTGGAACCTAATGGATCCACCACTATAGATTATGAGAGGTGATTTGGGGTTACAAATCTGGATGATTTAGGATTTTAAAATTCTTACTGGCATGATTTTTTCAATAAATGGGTAGTACATAGTGCAAGTATCATATATGTCTAGTATTTTCTCCCTCAAATCATATGTTGATTTTTTGTCTCCTCCTCTCTATTAATTTTATTATCTAATTTAACTTTCCCATTTCTGATTTATGATTATTATGGAATCACATTATTTATGAATATTATCTCCCTTATATTAGAATCTCTCTCACATATGTAATATCTTATATAGATGATTGATTTTTCCATGATTACATTGGTGGACACATTGTTGGAGAATTTTTGTTTTACCTTGAGGTGATAGTTGTGGATGAATTACATATATAGAGTTAGTTTATTCTATGTTTATTTTGGTTTCATTTCTCTTGAATCCATTAAGAATATGTTTTTTTCCTTTTACATTTTAGTTTAAACACGTGGTTGTTCATATATGGTTCGTATCATTTTTAATGATAAATTTTTATTCTAGTTGGTTTTTTCATCTATCGTTTTTTATTATATCCTATTAGGATATTTTTTTATATTCCAATGTATTAAGATAATGCCTCTCAACAAAAATGAAGTTGCTAATTAGCACTAAACTACAACCAATTTCCTATTAGAGGTGGTGTTGGGATAAAATACATTTCATACTACCAACCAAAATGGTATCATACTACATGAGTTCATATAATAGTGGGTTTACATTAGATATGGATTTAGAAGATAGTTTCAGGTGATAAGTGGTTTTGGAATTTATTGACTCCTTTTCATTGCGTTCCTATGTTCTTATTTGAGTTCGGGGAACCGAGTGTTGGTGTGGTGGTGGATATATCCTGTCACCAAGAATCTAATAATTTTCTTATCAACATGGTGATATGGGGAACTAGTGGGATAGAACAAGAAAATGGTACATGTATCATATAATAATTGTTCATTTATTTTATTGTATGTATTGAGCTAACATTTCAAATATGATTTACAATTCATTGATCATCTTGTCAAATTCAAGATATTTCCAAGTAAAAATCCATATGGAGTCACATGGTAAGCTCATAAAATATTTGTGATAGTGATTTATCCTTATATAAAAAACTTATGGAGTGATGCATCATCAATTTAGAGGTGGAATCATGAGATTTTCCCAATGAGAATATAGGTCGAGTTCCATCCATCCATTTTGTAGTAAGAACACCTTCCTTGCATAGGGTATGTGTATTTTCCACCAACTAATAAGAACTATATCATTTTAATGGGTTAAGTCTTGATTTTATGTTGTATGACTGTTCATTATGAGTTACAAATATTGAAACTATCCAATTCATGAGACATTATATACCCTAAGGTTTATGAGTGTTGGATTGACGATTTAATTCAAGTGTTGAATCTTGTTTGGATACCTTATGATATGAAGGTTTTTCTAGAATGCATCCTTATCAATAGATAAGGGAGTCATTGGAGTACCATGATCATATAACCCTGTGAAAAGATGACTCTTCCTTAGTCAAATATTGTTTGAAACTATTATATGTAATAATTATCAAATACATTGATGTATTGACACATCTATGAGATGTTAATGTTGTTGTAGGGTATTATGTTTAAATGTTATTCTATGTTCATATTAATTTACCTAATAAGATACCCTATCGACACGGTTTACAATGGGTTATTTTGAAAGACACCTTTCAAGAAACATATGATACCGAATTATCCTCTCTATATACCCACCTACTATGAGGTTATAAACATAGCCTTATTGAAAAATGCCTTATTTGAATAGGGAAGATGAAATCATATACTGGTGGTTGTTATCAATAATATGATTCATGACATGACTTAGAAAAATGTCATGTGTTAGGATTGGGATGCTTAATAAATTAACATGCACATTTTCAATCCCAATGATCAATAACTCTGGAGTCACATAGACGGAATGGTCACCATGGAGACATTAATTTCTAAATAAATTGTGTATTTATTCACATGGAACATGATTTCTTATCCTGACATTTAATAAATGGAAATCAGGTTGTGGGATGACATGTACATCAAATATAGTTGAAACATCAAGGACCACCCCAATGTAGGCTGGTTTGGTCCTTACGGAGGTTGATATGGAAGACGAGTTATACATCAACATAGAGTGGGATCTAGGTTTGGATATCACTAAATTGTTCTACCACCATATCCACCCCCATGTGGTCTATGATTGGCTCAAGATACTATAAGACAATATATGAATAGGGAAAAATTATAGAGGGATATAACCTATAATTGTCTTACATGATCCAAGGTATTGTTTTTTTATTGTCTATACTTGAACATTTAATCATAGATACTTTCATGATCCACTACATTATTAATAAAAAACATGTTTGAGACCTAGATATCATGGTGCATTCCTCCCTTTATTTATGTGTATAGAGACTCTAACTGTATGTGATCACATACTCACCCACATTTTATTGATGATTCGATCAATAACTTAGCTGAGAGAAGCTCCAGTGGGAGATCACAATTATTGAGATGAGACCCCATGATGAAATACATTGTTTATTATGTTTATCCTTAGTCTATGTCTTCATAGTCTAGTAACATTAAAGGGTGATGTGAATTTTGCACCATAGATGAACATTTTTATTCATGGGAGAATGATACCTTCATGTGAGTTGAGAGAGGATCATGCATGGGAAGTTTCATCTAAGCACACATAAATTAGAGAGATTGGTTGTATGTGTGGTGGATGAATTAGATGTATTAATTTTTTAGTCATGGATGTTTCTATAGTCATCATTCCAATGGAATCTCCATTATTTACCCCTAATTGGGAGATCAATTTTTTTATTGATCTAGATGATGGGTCTACATTGATATCTTTTGCGGGTTGTTGGATATCCTTATTGGAGTTTAGAGAAATGATGGTGTGATTGAAAGACTATATTGAAATAGGTTTAATTAGAACTATTTTATCCCTCTTGGAATATATGTTGTTTTAAATAATAAGGGAAATATGATATTGATGATTTTTATTGACTTTCATTTCATTAGTTAGACGGTAGTCAATAACATGTACCCACTAGAAGGGATCAATGAACTCTTCAACCTTCTAATGGTAGTGATGTGGTTCTCAAATAAAAATCATATGTTCACGAATAAATATTGAATAGTTTTCAATCTTGATATCCTAATGAAATACATAATGTTTCATCCATTCCTCTTTTAGTTTTAAATTATCCCCTTCAAAGTAAGGAACTCTCTAGAAATGTTCATAGACATAATTGACTAGATATTTCAGCCTTTTTGAGACTAGTTATTATTTATCTTCATAGATAATCTATTTATCAATTTTGATTCATAGGCAGAGAATTTTGAGAATATTTGGATAATTCTAGACCTACTTTTAGGACAATATTTATATGATATTCTATTTAGGTAACAATTCTAGATTCATGAGTTCCAATTCAAGAGTTATATCCTCTCAAAGGGTAGTGTAGTTATAGAAAAAAAAGACAAAGAAGTTTTGAGAGCTTGGGATACATTATGAAAAGTGTTTGAGGTGTAAATTTTCCTTTAGTTAGGATAGTAATATAGATGTTTCATGGTTTAATTTTATAATATTATATATCAAATGTATTTCATTAACAAAAATTATAATCCATTCACTTGGTTTAAGTGTTATTAAAGATAATTTTTGGGGCTGAGTCAAATATTGATGATTGATCCTATTATAGGGTTATAAAAGGAATGATTCATGTGTTTGGTGTTCTAAAATTAATATGGAGTTTTGTTTTACAATTTTAAGTAATTGAAGTAGTCATTGATTTCTTATAGGTTTTGAATGTTTTGAATTCATAATTGAACTGTTTTTTCCTCATGGAGACCATGTGGTGACAGTATCTTCTATATGATTGGTTCGTAGTCTAAGAAGACCATATGATCATTATATATATGTTATATATGAGAAATTATAACATAATGAATTGTTTCTGGTGGTATTTTATATATGATAATGACTTTCAGATTGTCAATAATTGTATGGAGAGAAATGTGGAGGAATATGACATTAGCATGAAGTATCATTCTCGGATCATTGAGGAGTTATATGAGTTTTAAGGCTCAATGTAATTATCCTTAGTGGATGAAAAAGATGTATAATATCTTCATTTTACGGTTCTGTACCCTCTTATGTTATATTTTAGGAGTGAGTCCCATTTGGGATACATTGATTATGAGGTCATTCATGACTAATTATTTATAAGTTAAGCACATGATGAATTTTACTCGAGTTCATATAACATAATCATCCCCTTATAGTAAAAATTGTTGTAAATCATTTTTTGTGTGAGGGGATTGAGAGGGTTTCATACATTACCCTAAGTGGAACATCTTTTTGTGATGAATATGTAATGTGGAATTATGTGTAAGTATTTGTAATGAGGTAAGAAGAAAGTTCTTTTTTAGTATATCTCATAGGGTCTCATCTATTAATATATATATGTCGAGCACCATACACTAGAAATTTTTTCTCAATACC
Organism: Viscum album; assembly: GCA_963277665.1. Taxonomy (NCBI): domain Eukaryota; kingdom Viridiplantae; phylum Streptophyta; class Magnoliopsida; order Santalales; family Viscaceae; genus Viscum; species Viscum album. Next base: position 1,394,715,017 of record OY728121.1, on the reverse strand, counting down.
TTGTGGTTACATTGTGGAGGTAGGATAGTATATTGATGGAATTTTTAATGGGGATACCTTAGATGGTGTGAGTTATATACAGTATTTAGGATATCATCGATGGGAATACCTGTTCCACACAATATATTTAGATTTAGGATCAAAATTCTATAGAGGGATTTTGACTCTTATAAATATAGAATATAGTCTAGTTATATGGGGTTCCATCGATGATTATTTCCAATATAAATTGTTTAATTATTCCATAGTTGTTGATGTTATAGTAGGATGAATTCAGGAATCAGTTAAATATTATTATAGCATTCTACCCTTAGACTTATGGCCAGAATGAGGATTATATTTTGGTTCTTATGGAAATATTTTGGACATTTTGGTTTGATAGTTTCTAAATTTTTAAGGATCAATTACCATTAGTGGTATTTGCATTCAAAAATATGAATAACTAAACTATTATTTTAGAACCTTTTGAAGCATTGTATGACAGAACCTTTCGGACACCCATATGGTGGATGAATGTTACCGAAATTTCACTAATGGGGATGGTTATTATTGAGTTATGAGTGAAGAAGTTGTAGACCTTCCAATTTTGGATTAGGATATCTCAGAGCCATTAGATGTCTTGTGTGGGAAGATGATTAATTTATTTGGAGTTGAGGAAGGTGATATTTCTGATTGTGTTTTATGATATAAATTATAGAGGTTTATTTAGGGGAAAATATAAGCCTATAGATTATTCGTATAGTAAAATTATTCATAATGTAGGTGAGGTTTCGTACCACCCAGAGTTTACCCATAGTTGGGTATGGTACACAATGTGTTCCATGATTCCCAATTGAGTATATACCTATATAACCCATCACACATCATTTACTATTGATATTAAGTATTAAAGATGTCAATAACTTATTAAAATAACAATATTTTTCATTAAATAATCATAATGGAACCTCAATAATAAAACATTAAAAATATATATTATTTTTAGTCCATAAACAAGGCTATAAAATAGTACCAGTACCCCCCACTAAATGAACCATAATATGGTAAATCTATTGTCATCATTTCACCCTATATTGGGCATTCACCCTATGAGTGTTAAAATAATTTTTCACGACTAGGTTCGCAAAGGTCATATAATCATGAATTAAATTAATAAAATAAATAAAATATATTTAATTAATTATGTGGATATGGGTACAATACCTTGAGATACCTTTAAATTCCTCATTACAAATTTTCTCTAAGGATTTCATCCATAGACTGTATCTCAAGATAGAGATAGATAGGGGAATTATTGGTGATATAGAGATCCTTATATGTAATATATTATTTCTATAATGATGATAACTAATATTACTATTGTAGATATAATCATCACCAAATATGAAATAGTTAACAGGTAGGTTTCATTACATTAAACATCATGCATCGTTCTTTTTTAATTAAATCCAGAGAGAATTTCATAATAGATATTTTATTAAAAAACTATGTCATTTTGAACATAATTGATTTTTATTGTTGATTTTTAATCCTTATTCATTTTTTCTTTATAGTAAGTGTATCCATGCCCAATGAATGGTGATAAAATATTTTCCTTATCCACCAATGGATCATTATATGATTTCTCTTCTTTTTTTTCCCTATGTTAAATAAGTACATCAACACCTAAAATATACATAGTAAAATATTCGACGGATCTTACCCAAATTCATTTATTGAGAAAAATATATTTATCTGATTAATTGATTTATTAAATGATTAAGTCATGATGAATTCATAATTGATTAATGGAACTGTTGGATCATTTTTTTGAGTATTGGTGTTGGGACATCAAGGGAATTGATTTATAATGGCACCTAGGGATGTTATAAAACCCTTTAAAAAATATTCATTCTAATAATGAATAGAAACCATTTTTTTACTTGTAAAGGGGTCCAAATATGTCTTGACTGAAGAATTGGGCATAAAAGAGGAAGAAATTTGAGGCTAGAATGATTGTATATAAATTAAATATTTTATAGTGTATAAATATGATCACATGTTGTATAAATATAACATACATGTCCAGTATCTCCCAGTTAGTGGTGGATAACATTTCATCTGAGTTAGATATCACATGATGTTTATTGTATGTATAGATTTCATGTACCCCCACCCATCTCACCAATACGGTGTGTAAAATAAGTACATTGCAGAATGGTTATCTATCCCTACATTGTTCTTGGTATAGGGTTTCACACTATGTACCCATACTCTTTTATAAATGAACCACCTTGATAGTATATTCAATGTGATCGAGTTAGGGTTATGTGAATTTTACCCTAATAGGACCCACTATGTAGTATGGACCATGCATGATATGATATTTGGAGGAAAATGTCAAGTACCCTTCTAGTCCAGCACTCTATATAACCCTATATACATGTAGTGTACGTTGAACCATACAATCCATGAAACAATTTCTACATGACTAGCCAACTGAAAAGTGTCAACTCATCATGTACCCTTAGAATATATGTCTACCATTCTAAATATATATTATATACAATTATTTTTCCTAGGATTCCAAATTTGGTAGTGAGAGTAGACTATCCAAAATAAATTTTCACATATAAAAAATTCTACACACATATTATTCATTAGAGGTGTGACATGACGAGATTAAAGAAGGTTTATGCTACTTAGATTTATAATATTGACGTAGGGAATTAATAGGGGTTAGGAGCTATACTAGTAATTTTTTTCAATAGGGAACATGTTTTTCAAAATACTGATAATGGTAGGACCCCCTATAGACACACTCGTGAGCTAAGATTCATTTATACATGGATTTGGACCCCCTCATTATAATGTGATTTAAATTATCGTGTGTGGTTCCTCCTATGAGTTTGGTTACTTTCTAATATCAATATTTATCACATAGAGTGGTGCAGACCCCCCACTATAGACTGTAATAGGTGTGGTTACTTTATAAATATAAGTGATTTGAATTCATGAAATTTTTATGAATTTTATTTATTCGATAGAAAGACTATGTTGAGTGGAAATATCTTATATGACCTGGTTTCTCTCCTTCTAAAAATGTTTGTATATTTAATTCCCTTCTTTAATTTTTGGTTCTAAGCTGACCATCCATTCCCACTTACCAATAATTATTTATGTGTATTTTTTTAGAATTATATTTACTCACCCATTGACAGGTGTTTAACCCATTTGATTGATCTCAGATAAATTTTATATATAGTTATATGGTGAAATTTTTTGGAATGGTTTTAGTACCTCATAGTGGTAATTAGAGATTGTAAGTGTGGGTGAAATTTGTTTATATTGTTAGTTTTTTTATGAATATCACTTCAACATAGTTGATTTAGGTTTGTCTCCCATTGGATATTTTTTAATGATTTTTTGTCCTTTAAATTAATTTTTTTGAACTAGTTTTCCCTCTATAGATCGTAGTGTTTATTTAAATCATTATATATTGGAGTATGTTTTATTTATATAAACTTCATCATTATTTACATTGCGGATATGTGTGTTTTTTAAAATTTCATTAGGCTAAGGTCTCATACCATCTATGATTTTCATACATTGTTATACCATGTATTCCCTTTCAGATTGGATGTTGAATTTGGGGGGAAAACATATCCTACATCTATACCAAATAGGATATTGGTGGGTAAGGGAAAGTCTGGATATGTATCAAGAAAATATTAAAATATTTTAAATATAATTTAAGTGTTCAAATGGAAGTTGATTCAAAATAATTAGTAATTAAAATATATATCAAATTAATGGATATTAAATACAATGTTAGAATAATATTGGAAAAAATATTTTTATATAAATACATAAAATGGATTGAATTGGATAATGGAATTATGAGTAGTTTTAGAGTAAAATAAAATAATATTATATAGGGAAAATAGTGATTAGTAAGTTATTAATTGATATGATGGAATGTGATGATATGTCATAAAATCGGAATACATTGATATTTTTGTATGTAAATGATTTGGTAATAGTAAGAAAAAGTTAAAATGACATACTTTGAGACATTTTATTCCCTATATGATTTTTTTTATATTTGTTACATGGATTAATAATGATAAAGAATGTTGATTATTTATTATGTTGAAATTGATGTCTATATTATTTCATTCCATTTAATATTCCATAATTGTTTACACTTTATGTTTTTGAAAATGTTAATTTCAAGAAATGGACATGATAAAAAGATCATTGGTACCATCATGGGTTAATGGACCAAAGACAAATAATTGTAATCACCAGGTGTAAGGGGTTATATGACAGATCTAACCAGATGAAACTCTTATCACTTTGTGATAGGGGATTATTTAATAATGGAAAATAATTGGCATCTATATCTATAGTGGACAAGGTCTAATGCGTCAAAGTGATATAAAGGAAATTTTTATCATCTAGGACCATGATATAATGATATAAAGCTTTTGAAATATGGATGTTATATCTTGGTTAAAATGTTTGATGAGTGGGATGAGGTATGGAGATCTATTATATCTCCTAGGATTATTTTTAATAATTGTGTCATATATTGATCCTCCAGGGATAAGGGAAAGAGTTATAGTTTTTATATATTTTTGGAGACCAATTATTTAAGTGATTGTCTATATGATTTGATGAGTACATTTCACTCTTGAAATTAGAGGTTCCAGATATATGATATGTAAACATAAAAAATATTTTGGGTTGGGTAAATTGGTTATATATGAATAAAGATGGGATTTATTTACATTTCAAATCTTCGATCAAAGAAAAAAAATATTTTATAAAAGTAATTCATGGAATGTCTTATTGGTGGTGTCAGATGATCATAGATTAATTTTGTCATGATTTGTGAAATTTTCACCCTTATGGTGGGGATAGATATGTTGCATGATTAATTTAATAATGTAAATTTATTTTTTCCCCAATAGTTTTATATATTTTATTCAAATACATTTATAGATACACACACGTAGATATATATACATACATATATATATAATCATCGTATAGGGTTGTGTAGGGTTGTATGGTGATATCTTATTGAGATGAGGAGTCTTTGGAGAGGTGTTGGGAGTATATAGAGTAAAAATCGGGGATGTAAATAGATTTATATAGTGTGACGAAGATTCCATGGAGTTTGTTCTAGGTTTTTTATTTATTTTTAATTATATAGATCATTTCATTATGAGAATGATCCATTTGTTTTTTTATTTTTACTTATATTAAATGAATGATTTTGTTATTTTTGGATTTATTTTTTATCATAAATATATTGTATAAATATAATTTATTATTCAGTAGTATAATTAATTTATTGAATTATTTATTAAAGAGGATAAAAACTATTAATGATTATTGTTATACACTATGTTCTATGAATCAGTATCAAGTAACTAGGTAATGTTTTTAGGGCCTTGTATGGGTACTAATTAGAATTGTTTGATAAATAATTAACATTCTACAAGTCATATTATATTGATAAGAGTTTTACATGATTTACAATATAATGATATTCATTTTTGAGGTTGAGGATTGTGCAATTATAAGGACTTATCTTGTATCGTGATTATAAGGCCCCAGCCTTAAACCTCACTTAATCTTGAGTTATTACAAGATTACACATTAAGGGTCTTTTCAAGTTTAGATTTTTAGAGAATTAGATCATAAAACTTGCATTAAATTCCACATTTAAACAAAGTGGTTACATAAAATATAGTATTCATTTTCCCCCTCAATGGAAACATATTTAAAATAAAACATTGATTCTTTCTTGAAACTTCCTTGATACTATCATCATTTCATGTACCTTTCCATTGACCTATGAAAAAAATTGCAAAAAAACTTGGGATGAACATAAAAAGCTCAGAAAGGGTTATAAAAACAATATGGAACAGAAACATGAGTTCATATATACATAAGAATGAAATCACACTTTACCCATAAAACATAGGCACATTAACATACCTCACCAAATCATGAATAAATCATAGAAATCATAAGACATAAAAGGTAACTTGAGGCATTCATAACATTCTTACGTAGGGAGTAACCCTTTTGGTTATGTTTGGAATACCCACCATAGTATATTCACTAAATCTCTTCAGAGAAACCTTAATGTTTCACTCCTTCGCGTTACCCAATGCATTGGAGAGCTATATCGGGCTCACCCGCCCTTAGTTTATCATGGAACCACCCGTTTCCATAACAATTCCCAAGAACCATAACATACACGCATCACATAAAACATGCATAAAGGAAACATAACATTTCCACATTTCAATCACAATATAACATTTTAGTATATTGAAATAATGAATCCATTCAAAAAGAAACCATTTCTAAAACCATTTAAAACATTTAATAAAGATATTTTTGAATCAAAGTGTCCCATAACACCTTGAAGATGTTAACATTTTAAACCATTAATATCCATATAAATAAATCCTTAAAACCATTTTGAAAACATGGATATTAATGGGAACCATTTATAAGAATAAATCATTTAAAATGATATTTTATTTAAAGTGTTTTTAACAAAATGAGAGACACTTGAATACAATAATTGAGGAATAACATTTAATCATAACATTATAATATCATGAGAATAAAGGAATTCATGATATAATATTCGAAAGGACAGTATATACACCATATAAGAGTGAATTGGTGCATAACAACAATGAAGTCTCAATAGAAATGTAAAATGAGATGAAATCCCCTGTAAAAAAGGTACACTTAAATTAAGGATAAATCAATCTCATAATTATGTGTGAAAAATATAAATACACCCAATATAAGTGGATATTAAGTGTAAAACAATAAAAGTTCATTAACACATATTAAAAATATGACATATTCAATAACTACATGTTGAACCCAAAGAAATCGAAATTGGGTTAAAAAGTTCCGTTGGTAAAATTCGACAGCCTAACGGCATCACTTCAAAATTCAGAAAATGAGTTGATGAGAGATAAAAAGGGAATCTCATCACTTGGAAATAAAATTTACATCCATAAGGATATAAAAGAACATATCCCAAAATAATAGTATGTGAGTTAAAATACATAACAAAAGAAGTCTTTTAAACAGAGGAGGGTGAAAGGTCCCCTTACCGAGTTGGATAACTTTCGAAACGTACACCCCATGGAAGAAGGGTCATACAATGAAGATAAGAATACCCATAAATGAAATTATACTAAACAAATTGTATAATAATGGGCAGTACATACACCACTCAAAGGAAATTGTGGCAAATGTAGCATAAATCTCACGGGAATAAAATTGAGATGAAAACCCTCTTACGAAAACTCGGCAGCCTAACGACGCCACTTAAAACATCAAAAATGCATTGATTAGAGGAAATAGGGTCTCTCATCGAATGAACATAAAAATTACAGTAATAGTAATATAAAAGAACATCCGAATCACAAGAAATACGAGCTTAAAAGGAATGACATAAAAGGGTGTACTTAAAAAGAAAGAGAGGAGTAGGATCCCTTACCTCAAGTCTGACTTGTCTTGTTTGTTTCTTTATATTCATGAATAATAAACTTTGGTCAATTTATAATTGCTTAAGCACCTCCTATAATGATTATTATTCATTTCATATCACATATTTTAATGTTACTATAATTGGTTAAAAATATGAGTTCATATCAGAAGTTTTTGTCGATGTTTGGTACATGAGTCAAAAATTGAACTTGTTGGAAAATAATTTTCCATGTAGTTATAGGTAAATCATATCCAGAATAGTAATGATGTTTTAAATATCATATATATCCATTATATATTTATTTTATACTATTCCATATCATTTGGAGATAAAAATTAAAAGCATCGTTCATAGAGACGGTAGGTCGTACGTACGCATGAACGCTACCTATATTTTTTTGTCATATTAATGGAATTAAAAAAAATGAAAGACATATATATATTTTATAATTCCAGAATGATATAAATCATTTAGATGTAATATATCACATATATATCCATTATATATATGTACTTATAATAGTACATAACATTTTGAGACAAGAAATGAAATGTACCGTTCATGGAGACGGTAAACCGTACGTACGCATGAACGCAACATCCATTTCTATTTCATATTTAATGGAATTAAAACATAATGATACATAGTAGTATTATATTATGGTATTATATATAATATAATTAAATATATCCTTTATAATTACCACATATGGTATTAATGAATCAAATCACTTTGAGGGGGCGGTAGTCCGCACTTCCTTAAATGAAGATATCACGTTTACCCATAATGAAAACCATAAAGGTATGCCATAAATTAAAAATACAGAATCTTAAGTAAAACATAAACATACTATATATCATATATAAATATATTTTAATCTTAATGGCCACCTTTGAAGGTGTTAGAAGAATGTTGAACAATCATCATTTCGTGAGGCAGAAAATCGCCAACCACAGAAACAGTATGTTCTTTAACCATTAGACGAAGGTGTGTGTAAGTGTAGCTCTAATACTTCATATAACAACATACTAGTATATTTAAGATACTTTATTTGTTACAAATAAAAATAATAAAAAGATTTTAGGGGGTTGGAGAAGCAAAATAAAACAAAAGGACACAAGTGAAGACATTACCTTAAAATCGGGTTACCCCTTTGGTTTGAGCTCAAAGGATTCCTTGGGAAGACTTCTGCACAAAGTGAGGCTTCAAGGAGTTATAGAGGGATTTTGAGAGACAAAATGGTCAGGTTTTGGCTGAGACAAAGGCTTTGGGAGTGTGGGTAAGGAGGTAGAGGTGGGGGCCTTTTATAAGAGGAGAGGAGGGGCACTCTTGGAAAGGTATAAAATGTAACTTTATTTTCAAATGAGTTTCAGATTTTAATGGTCCCACATTGATGTGTTTCAAGGATAAGGTGATAAGGGTTCGAAATCATCCCATCCAATAGGTTTTGTACATGTTTCGGTCTTAGATGATACATTATCTTTCCATTTTATTTAAATCGTTAAATAATGAGTTATCGCTGCATCATCATGATGTCATAAATAATTTAATTTATTTAATGTATAAAAATTATAAAACAAATACTATACTGTAGGAAATATTTTTATCTTTCCAATTAATATTTATAGTCCAAATGATCATCTATGTAGACAAACTTAAAAATATTTTACTTAGGTGATACATTCTTTGTTACATTTAACATTCTTTAAAAATAAAAAGATAAAAAGTCACTTTCTCACAAAAGTGATTCCATGGGCCCCCCATGTTTGGAACAAGGCATCCCATGGTCGGCAATGAGACAACCTGTAGCCTTATGACACATTTTTTGGTAATTTGTTATTATTATGATATTATATTATTATCTTTAACTACTCAAATACTCATTAATCAAGATAATTAAAGATAATTACCGCCGTTACTATTCATAATGTCCAAAAACAAAAGAGTCTTAATTTCATAATTTGGAAATTCTGATTCCAAATATGTAATCCATTTTACCAAATTCCAAACACATAAATTGCAATAATTAATTTAAAAAAACTTCCCGTTGTCAAAACAAATAGGGGGTTTTTTAGAAACAATATTTATGAAAAGTTTGGCACTTGTTTATGCCTAATTCCAAAGTGAAATTAATCCCAATGACCATAATTGAATTACATGGTAAAAATATATTCTAATTAAACTTTAAAACAAATTAAAAAGATAATATAACCATATAATTAAATTATATGAAAAAGTAGTTTTGATGTAAAATGCAGTATTTTTCACTATTCATTGAAAAATGAACATTGTCAGAAGAATACCAAAAATTAACCCAAGGTAAATTTAAATGTCCCAATCATAAATAATATGATTATTTTGAAAAATAGAGCTTATAAAATTTCCAAAGAGTGGATTTAAAAAGGGGTTTTCCATCAAAAGGCGGTTAATCAACCTTTTAAGGAATATTAGAATGTTTACGCTTAAAAACTGGATTCATTTGCATTTTTAATCCTCTAACATTTATTGAAAAAAATATTTGACAAAAATATATAATAATTTTGTAGTTAGTTCTGTTCATTACCACCATTACAACATCTAGGCGTTAACTACCATTTAAAATAATATTATTTTATTATTAGAGTGCAACGTAAGATTACAAAGAAACTTGTTGTTGCATATTGGGTACGCCATCGAGCATAGCATTCCCTTTAAAGTAATATTAATATTTTATTCACAAATATGAATAAATGTGAAAATTTCATACTCCTTATTTACCTGGGGTGTCACATCCTTCCCCCCTTTTGGGAATTGCGTCCTCGCAATTTTAAAATTGGGCTCGGAAACATCCTTGAAAGTCCCACATCGGAACAAGAGTCGGTAAAAAAATCACTTTAAAATAAAGAAATATAAGTACAGAGGTCACCCGAGTTAACCCATACTAGGATTCCAAGTATGAAAATATGGACATGGAGGAAAAAACAAAGGGTCATGTTCTGATGGAGAGTGATAGTAAACATGTCTAGGAGAAATTTAACCACAAGAAAATCACAAAATTGTGATGGGTTAAACGGTATTCGATTCCCCAGTATGAAAAGTTAATAGACAACATTTTTTTTGTTTTTTTTATTGAGGAATTTATTCATAAGGAAACATAATTACTTATCATGTTGAATTTCAGCTTTTATTATATTTCTTACACAAACTCATATTTTCTCCTAAAGAAGAGTATTTAGGAAGACTTGTTCACTATAATCAACTTCTAGAGAATCACCTAATCCAAAAAAGAGAACTATATACATCCCATGTCTTTAGACATTAACCAAAACCAAACCAAAAAGTTTAGTACAAGATCAGATAATCCAGAAAATGATAACCCTTTATAAAAATAAAATCTATTCTTAGTCTCCAAAATTTGTCCAACAAAACCCAAAGTTCAACGAGGACCATTTGATAAAAAAAATTTCCATAAAATTCTTCAAAGTAAACCAAACTAATATTGAAACCCAAATATTTGAAGGATTTAGTCACATAGTATTCCAAGTTAAATCGTAACATTTATCTCCAAACAAAATCAGTTGCTCTTAAAGTCTCGTATTGAAAAGTAATTAACCTAATCACATATCCTCCATGATAGGTTAATATATTTCCATAGATAACCCAAAATCAAATTACTCTTAATTCATAAAATCATCTAACTAAAAGGAATCATTCAAACTAACCAGGGACTTCACGTAGTCTAGTGGTAGGCGATAAATACCAGTTGCACTTTGGTTGTGGGTTTGATTCCCACAGCTTTGTCCGACGCGACGGGTTGTCACACGGTCTGTGTTTTGTCCTTTTTCCAAAACCTTATAATTCTCAAATCATTTCCCAAAAATAGATAAAATCATCAAAAATAACCATAACATAATTGAACCTCAATTCTATATCATGCCTTTCACTTCCATCATAACATATAGTAACCCATAATTACCTCAAAATTAAGGATCATATAAACCCAAATGGTTCTTTATAACTATGTCCACAAAATAACAGATAACTATTCCGTGAATAGAATTTTCATATATTAAACATCAGGGTTACACATAATATAAAAAGTCTTCTAATGTAACGTCATCATCAAAAGAGACTTAATACTCTTAAGAATTTCACCATAACTCTTGAAGCCCTTATATGTTGAAATCTTACCCATTCAACATTTTTCATGATCCATTAACCATTCCTTTCCAACTTATTCTGAAATACTTCTTTCCTACAAACAAAATCATGAATCATATCCTAAGATTCCAAAATAGGAAAACAATAGTCATGAAATAATCCATACCTTTGATTGGTCATTCTCAGTTTCTTCATCCTCAATCGGAATGACATTATGTATTGGTAAATGAACATTTGTATGATCTTGGTGATCCCATTCACGAAACTTCTTCATAGGACATGTTTTTTCATAATGACCATGCACACCACATTTAAAACATTCAATTGATCCCTCATAAAGAACTTCTTTCCCTTTCCTCGAGTCAACCAGATGCTTCCTTTTTCCATGGCAGGTTATTGCTTTATGACGTTCATTTCCACATCTATAGCATATTTCTGTCCCTTTGAAACATTTTCCTAGGTGTTTCTTTCCACATTTTTGACACATAAGTTTTTTAACACACTTACCTTTATGATTATTACCTATAGTTTCGTAGGGATTTGTTTCTCACATATACGATTCCTTAGAGAAATCACCAAGGTTTAGGTGGTCAATCATGACTCCAGATAGTTGGTTGAGGATAATCACAAGAGTTCTCATTACAGCTCCCATATCATTCAGTTGCTTGCTCAAAAAACTGTCACAGTTTCCTTCACATCCACTGTTACTTTGGTGCCTGCTAGATCTAGCCATTTACTAAAACCAAAAAGGTCAGTGTGAGTATATCAACAAAACCATCATGTACTAATGAGGAATATAAACACTAAGATATACTTACTCATTCACTTTATCTAAAACTATGACTCTTTCTGAAATCCTAACCATTATGGTAATGTCACTTATGCTTAAAGAATACCCTAACCTCTAAAGTTATCTAAACCGACCTCTGATACCAACTACAAGGCCCCAACCTTAAACCATACTTAATCTTGAGTTATTACAAGATTACACATTGAGGATCTTTTCAAGTTTAGAGTTTTAGAGAATTAGATCATAAAACTTGCATTACATTCCACATTTAAAAAAAGTGGTTACATAAAAGATAGTATTCATTTTTCCCCTCAACAGAAACATATTTAAAATAAAACATGGATTCTTTCTTGACACTTCCTTGACACTTTCATCATTTCATGTACCGTTCCCTTGACCTGTGAAAAACATTTCAAAAAAACTTGGGATGAGCATAAAAATATCAGTAAGGGTTATAAAAACAATATGGAACAGAACCATGAGTTCATATATACATAAGAATGAAATCATAATTTACCCATAAAACATAGGCACTTTAACATACCTCACCAAATCATGAATAAATCATAGAAATCATAAGACATAAAAGGTAACTTGAGGCATTCATAACATTCTTACGTAGGGAGTAACCCTCTTGGTTACATTTTGAATACCCACCATAGTATATTCCCTAAATCTCTTCGGAGAAACCTTAATGTTTCACTCCTTCGCGTTACCCAATGCTTTGGAGAGCTATATCAGGCTCACCCGCCCTTAGTTTATCACAGAACCACCCGTTTCCATAACAATGCCCAATAACCATAACAAAAACATATCACATAAAACATGAATAAAGGAAAAATAACATTTCCACATTTCAATCACAATATAACATTTTAGTATATTGAAATAATTAATCCATTCAAAAAGAAACCATTTCCAAAACCATTTAAAACATTTAATAAAGATATTTTTGAATAAAAGTGTCCCATACCACCTTTAAAAAATTAACATTTTAGACCATTAATATCCATATAAATAAATCCTTAAAACCATTTAGAAAACATGGATATTAATGGGAACCATTTATAAGAATAAATCATTTAAAACGATATTTTATTTAAAGTGTTTTTAACAAAATGAGAGACACATGAATAAAATAATTGAGGAATAACATTTAATCAGAACTTTATAATATCATGAGAATAAATGAATTCATGATATAATATTCCAAAGGACAGTATATACACCATATAAGAGTGAATTGGGGCATAACAACAATGAAGTCTCAATAGAAATATAAAATGAGATGAAATCCCCTATAAAGAAGGTACCCTTAAATTAAGGATAAATCAATCTCATAATTATGTGTGAAAAATATAAATACACCCAATATATGTGCATATTAAGTGTAAAACAATAAAATGTCATTAAAACATATTCAAAAGATGACATATTCAATAACTACATGTTGGACCCAAAGAAATCGAAATTGGGTTCAAAAGATCCCTTGGTAAAATTCGACATCCTAACGACATCACTTCAAAATTCAGAAAATGAGTTGATGAGAGATAAAAAGGGCATCTCATCACTTGGACATAAAATTTACATCCATAAGGATATAAAATAACATATCCCAACATAATAGTATGTGAATTAAAAGACATAACAAAAGAAGTCTTTTAAACAGAGGATGGTGAAAGGTCCCCTTACCGAGTTGGGTAACTTTCGAAACGTACACCCTATGGAAGAAGGGTCATACAATGAAGATGAGAATACCCATAAATGAAATTATACTACAAAAAGTGTATAATAATGGTCATTACATACACCACTCAAAAGAAATTGTGGCAAATGTAGCATAAATCTCACGGGAATAAAAGTGAGATGAAAAACCCCTTACGAAAACTCGGCAGCCTAACGGCGCCACTTAAAACTTCCAAAATGGATTGATGAGAGGAAATAGGGTCTCTCATCATATGAACATAAAAATTACAGTAAGATTAATATAAAATAACATCCCAATCACAAGAAATATGAGCTTAAAAGGAATGACATAAAATGGTGTACTTAAAAAGAAGGAGAGGAGTAGGATCCCTTACCTCATGTCTGACTTGTCTTGTTCGTTTCTTTATATTACTGAATAATAAAATTTGGTCAATTTATAATTTCTTAAGGAAATACTATAATGATTATTATTCAGTTCATATCACATATTTTAATGTTATAATAATTGGTTAACAATATGAGTTCATATTAGACGTTTTTGTCGATATTTGGTACATGAGTCAAAAATTGAACTTGTTGGAAAATAATTTTCCATGTAATTATAGGTACATAATATCCAGAATAGTATTGATGTTTTAAATATCATATATATCCAGTATATAATTATTTTATACTATTCCATATAATTTGGACATAAAAATTTAAAGCATCGTTCATGGAGACGGTAGGCCGTATGTACGCATGAACGCTACTTTAATTTTTTTTGCCATATTAATGGAATTTAAAAAAATGAGAGAGATATATATATATATATTATAATTCCAGAATGATATAAATAATTTATATGTAATATATCACATATATATCAATTATATATATGTACTTATAATAGTACATAACATTTTGAGACAAGAAATGAAATGTACCGTTCATGGAGACAGTAAACCGTACGTACGCATGAACGCTACTTCCATTTCTATTTCATATTTAATGGAATTAAAACATAATGATACATAATAGTATTCCAGTATGGTATCATATATAATATAATTAAATATATCCTTTATACGTACCACATATGGTATTAACGAATCAAATCACTTTGAGGGGGCGGTAGTCCGCACTTCCATAAATGAAGATATCGCGTTTACCCATAATGGAAACCATAAAGGTATGAAATAAATGAAAAATACAGAATCTTAAGTAAAACATAAACATATTATATATCATATATAAATATAGTGTCATCTTAATGGCCACCTTTTAAGGTGTTTGAAGAATGTTGAACAATCATCGTTTCGTGAGGCAGAAAATCACCAACCACAGAAACAGTATGTTCTTTAACCATTAGACGAATGTGTGTGTAAGTGTAGCTCGAATCCTTCTTATAAAAACATCATAGTATATTTAAGATACTGTATTTGTTACAAAAGAAAATAATAAAAAGAGTTTAGGGGGTTGGAGATGCAAAATAAAACAAAAGGACACAAGTGAAGACATTACCTTAATATCGGGTAACTCCCTTTGGTTTGAGCTCAAAGGCATCCTTGGGAAGACTTCTTCCCAAAGTGAGTCTTCAAGGAGTTATATAGGGATTTGGAGAGACCAAATGGGCAGGGGTTGGCCGAGCCAAAGGATTTGGGAGTGTGGGTAAGGAGGTAGAGGTGGGGGCCTTTTATAAGTGGAGAGGAGGGGCACTCTTGGAAAGGTATAAAATGTAACTTTGTTTTCAAATGAGTTTCGTATTTTAATGGTCCCACATTGATGTGTTTCGAGGATAAGGTGATAAGGGTTCTAAATCCACCCATACAATAGGTTTTGGACATGTGTAGGTCTTAGATGTTACATTATCTTTACATTTTATTTAAATCGTTAAATAATGAAGTCATCGCTGCATCATCATGATGTCATAAATAATTTAATTTATTTAATGTTTAAAAATTATAAAAAAAATACTATGCTATAGGAAATCATTTTAGATTTACAATGAATATTTATAGTCCAAATGATCATCAATTTAGACAAAATTAAAAATATTTTACTTAGGTGATACATTCTTTGTTACATTTAACATTCTTTAAAAATAAAAAGATAAAAAGTCACTTTCTCACAAATGTGATTCCATGGGGCCCCCAAGTTTGGAACAAGGAATCCCATGGTCGGCCATGAGACAACACGTAGCCTTAGGACACATTTTGTGGTCATTTTTAATTATTATGATATTATCTTATTGTCTTTAACTACCCGATTACTCATTAATCAAGATAATTAAAGATAATTACCATTGTTACTATTCATAATGTCCAAAAACAAAAGAGTATTAATTGAATAATTTGGACCTTCTGATTCCAAATATGTAATCCATTTTACCAAATTCCAAACACATAAATTGAAATAATTAATTTAAAAAAACATCCTGTTGTCAAAACAAATAGCGGATTTTTTAGAAACAATATTTTTGAAAAGTTTGGAACTTGCTTATGCCTAATTACAAAGTGAAATTAATACCAATTACCATAATTGAATTACATGGTAAAAATATATTCTAATTAAAATTTAAAACAAAATAAAAAAATAATATAACCATATAATTAAATTATATGAAAAAGCAGTTTTGATGTAAAATCCAGTATTTTTCACTATTCATGGAAAAATGAACATTGTCAGAAAAATACCAAAAATTTACCAAAGGTAAATTTCAATGTCCCAATCATAAATAATATGTTTATTTTGAAAAATAGAGCTTATAAAATTTCCAAATAGTGGATTTAAAAAGGGGTTCGCCATCAAAAGGCGGTTAATCGACCTTTTGAGGAATATTCGAATGTTTACGCTTAAAAAATGGATTCATTTTCATTTTTAATCCTAAAAAATTTATTGAAAAAAATATTTGAAAAACATATATAATCATTTTTTAGTTAGTTCTGTTCATTACCGCCATTACAATGTCTAGGCGTTAACTACCATTTAAAATA
Organism: Viscum album; assembly: GCA_963277665.1. Lineage (NCBI taxonomy): Eukaryota > Viridiplantae > Streptophyta > Magnoliopsida > Santalales > Viscaceae > Viscum > Viscum album. The sequence goes on along the minus strand of OY728121.1, from coordinate 1,394,697,886 downwards.
ATATTATTTTATTATTAGAGTACAACGCAAGATTTCAATGAAACTTGTTGTTGCATATTGGGTACGCCATCGATCATAGCATTCCCTTTAAATTAATATTAATATTTTATTCACAAATAGGGATAAATGTGAAATTTTCATACTCTTTATTTACCTGGGGTGTTACAGTGATTTCCCTTAAGAATCGTTCTATCATTATTTTCCATTGGTAATTGATGAAAAATATGAAAATAATTATTATGTTAACATTAATTTTTAGGGGTGAAAATTCATATTTGAGTATGTGATTCAATTCATTATGTATTACTTATTTCTTCCACGGTGTATTTTTTTCAATATCTGATGGTAAATTGTAATATTTGTAGATTATTTTCAATTTTTTTGGACAATAAAACAGAAGAGTCTATTTAATAATTGTTTTGGGGTGTATTTAAATTCTTTTAGTAAAATTATATTATTTTTGTCCAAGACATGTACTTGTGGATATTATTATCTCAGATTCCTTTTTTATAATGTTTTCTATTTAGCAATATAATTTTTTCTCCTACTCTATTTTTTATTGGATTTATTTTTTAGAATGTTGTTATTAGGGATGTTTTAGTTTACCATATATCATGTAAATCAATTTTTTGAATATTTTCTACTTTAAAATTGGTAATCCATTTCAGGATTTAGGTTTATGGAAAAATGATTTCGATTAAAATTATTATTTTCACATCACCATTTTTGTGGTCTTCATTTAATATTTTTAATGAATGGAATCAGAATATGTTTATTTAGATACCCAAAAGTTATATTATATCTATTTATTATATTCTCAACTCTACTTTCACCATTTTATATCAAGAAGCGAATAATTATAATTTTAATATTTTTCCAAATTCAAATTAAATAATTTATCACCAAATTGATACTAAATTGTGATGTTTTCCCAAGGATGTGAATCTCAGAAACATTTTAGAAAACCACTATAATTTTAAAGGACCAATATAATTTCATAAATATTTTAAATTATTCCTCATTAATTTGACGTTTTTCTATTATATAATTTTCTAAATTAAGGGGTTGAGAATAATAACTGAAATATTTACTAAAAAATATTCATTATATAATTCGATAATATAGTCCCTATAAAAATTTATTTTAGCCCAATTGGATAAATTATTAATTAAATTAATCATTAATTCTAATAATTATCCTAATTTAAACTATTTAGCAGAGATAAATAAAATTAATTATTTTTCATTCGCAATTAGAACCACCAAAATAATGTTGGAATTATCATGGATATTATTTTTTAACTATTTTTTAGTTGAATATTGGAGTGAAAATATTTTATATAGGACCCATAGAGAAGATTAATGATAATTAGAAGACTGAAAGTAGATGATTTGTCAAGAAATAAAAAAAATTTATACAGGTGATTTATTTAGTTTGTTATATGGTCTATTTTTACGATGAAATTTTATATTTGTGAATCTTTTTCAACATTTACCAATTTTTTATGAAATGGAATAAATTAAGTATTGAAACATAATTTTAGAATGATTTTTCCAAAAGATCTAGATGAATCCACTCTATATAAAATCACAAGAGGTACTTTCCACAATATTTTATTAATAATATTGGAAGTTGTTTTTTACAGAATATCTATAACATTCATCGAGACACAAGAAGAGTTTAATACATAGCTATTGAATTACTCTTTATATGTCATAATTTTTTAATTATATATGATTAATAGATAATATCACAGAGGATATTATTCTATCAATTTGTAAATAATAAATAACACAAATAAATAAAAATTATCAATATATTATCATTAGAGTACACATATTAAATTCATAGAATAAATCCAATATACACAAATAAAGTATCACAATGTAGTATAGTATGAATCCCATGTAATGTTTTATAGGTAATTAATCGATTATACCATACCTTTTGGTCATTAACAAATATGGTAATATGAGACAATAAATAAAAATAAGAATTGCATGATTAATATAAAATCTCATCATCCTCTCCTTATATTATCTATACTTCCTTGTGAACCATCTCTGAATAAGTCACCTTTCATTAGGTCATTAACCTTTCTCAGATCATGATTCATGTATTTTACAAATACTCCAAGGTATATATGTAGGGTCTGAGTATGAAACATAGTAGAAAAAAACCGAAGAGCCTCTAAGTTATGAAATACTTTATGGATGTGAGGTCACCTATGATGTAAAAGCCAAATAATTTACACCCAATTTATTTGAAACCATAGAAATAAATTATAATTTTACCATTTATAGTTAACCATACATGAATCATTACTATTTTTAATCAACATCATATGGTTCAAAAATATACAACCAACACACCATCATGTAAAAAATAGACAATATAGGGGAACCATGACAAAAATATTTACCCCATAGTTGGATTAACAATCCACTCCATATGGTTACATTAAATATGATCTAAAACCAATCCCATGTGATAATCCATACACTATGGTTACATGATATATGTCCTAAACTATAACACCACTAGAATTTGAGAAATTATTTTTTGAATTAATTTATCTTTTCAATATGTTTTCAGTTCGCATGACACTGGAAATAGTTATATATATATATATTAAAAAACTAATTAAAACACAACATTAACATGAAATACCAACTTATCATTCACTACATGCAATACCAACTGGGCTTACCCTACAAGAAACACCGACTTGGCAAAGGACACACACAACATTGAGTTTCTACAAAACAAATCTTATTATTATAATTATTTAAATAAGATTATTATAACATTGACCTTATAATTAGTAATATTATATTTAATAACTAATTTTAAAATATTTTTTATAATTTTTTTGTATAAATAAAACATATTGGTAATGAAAGATAATATATTTGGTAAAGTCCTTTTTAATTTTAAAACAACATTTCCTCGAACGTTATGGTTATACTAATGAAAATAATTTTTTAAAAAAAATTAGAAATTTAATTTGATAAAATAAAAATCATTTTATAATTCAAAACATAAAAATTATCCTAGGGTGATGTTTAAGGTGTTTTCAGACAAACTTTATTTTTTTATTAACAGTGAAAAATAATCCTTTTTAATAATAAAATTAATTTTTTGTCTAATTAATTATTAAGGATTAATGATATTATAAATATGTTTTAAGGTCACATTAGATATATATTTTATCTACTAATATAAAAAAAATTAATTAGATTCAATTCCACTTTGATACAGAATATAAAATCATAACAAACATTTGAACATTTTTCTACATAAAAACCCTGTTATTTTGTCTCTACCTAGAATTAGTACTAATCTTATTTTTTCCACTTATATGATTGGAATTTATAATATACGACATAAAATTTTTTAATCAGCCTAATATTTATAGTCTTATATGGCCATGTTAATTTTTTGACCAAAATAATTAGTAAAAGTGGTTAAAATTAATCATAGCAATTAAGGCCAAAATAAGCCTAATTAGAGACTAATCCTTAAAATTAATGTTACCAAAAGACCTAAAAACAAGTCCAAAAAACTTTTATGTCCATTTTATGTCCATAAAACTTCCATTGTTTATTTTTTTGGTTTTTTAAAACATATTTTGGTCTGAAAATGTGCACAGCTAATTTGTTTCTAAAAATTTCGTGGGAGCCATTTTTGTTCCCTACAAAAGGCCACCACTTCTAACCATTCCTCGCCCCCCCTAAAACAATTTAATTTCGTCCATTGTCTGAACAAATATCCTCTAAAAAATACTATTTTAATCTCTTATGTCACTCTTTGGGCAAATACCCTCTTAAGGAATCATTTTAGCACCAAGAAAAAGGAGTTACCCGATTTAGAGGTTACATCTTCCTTCCAGCTCCATTTATTTATTTTACATTCCCCACCCCTACACTATATTTATTTTATTATAGTGTGTCAATAAGAGTATCTTTCATATACTAGGATTTTTTTATAAAAAAATTCTTACTTACACATACACGAACCTCCTTCTAATGGATGTTGAATATATTGTTTATGTGTACGGTGATCTACAACCACACGAAACGATTATTATAGATTTTTATTTTACCACCAATAATGGTAGACATTATGATTGAAACTCAATATATATATGTAATATATTGGATTTATTATTCCTTTTAACTTCTGTATTACTTTTATTACACACATATTTTTACCTTCCATTTGATGTTAATACGATAATTTTGATTGAGGAAGTGTGGACTTCCACCCCTTCAAAGGGATGTGATTTATTCACACACGACATATAATGTATTAATAATGGGTTTAATGAAATTATATGTTCTATTTATTAAAATTTAATAATTATATATATATATAAATACATGTATATACATATTTCATTTACATAATTTGTTTCAATATGACAATAAAAACAAAAACAGTGTTCATGTATACATATGGCTTATCATCTCCATGAACAAAGTATTAAATTATGTAAATAATAATTCTATAGATTATTATAAAGAAAATTTAATACATATAAATTATATTTATATCATGTTATACATTTTGGATTCATTCTATAAGTATATGGATCAACGATATAACAAATAAAGACACATTCAAATAACAAAGTGAATATTACCCTAAGTGAAACCATAACATATGATCACTAACAAGCAAGTAATATATGGTCATATTAAAACCATATATAGTAATATATATAATATTATTATTATATAAAGTATTTATAATAAACTTATATTTATTATACAGGAAGGCTGTATGAGTATTGAGTGTGCCAACACACTAGGTAAGGAGATTTCATCTCACTTCTAATTTCTGTGAGATACAAGAAATGTTCGCTACTCTTTAATTTTGTGTGTTGTATGTAAAAACTATGATTTTATTCTATTTATCCAGTAAATAAATTTATGGTTATTAAAATTACCATTTTATGATCCTTCTTTCATGGGGTTTTTTTAAAAAGTTAACAATTTGCTAAAAATGTTTTTGCCTCAATTTGCGTTCTTTGGGCCTTGTGTTTTGTTATGCACCTAAACTTTTATTTTGGGGTGAATATTCATCCGTTTTACATTAAATATAATTATTAAAAATAATTTAATTATAATATATGTTTAATTTAATATCATTTCAATACATGTAGAAAATGATCTAATGATACCACGTTATAAGAGTTCATTTAGACAATCTCATTTCTTTTCAAGATTGTGTGTATATATAGTTAATTTGATGATATCTAATAATAAATCTCTCAATAATATTCATGAGTTTCATTATACTCTACTATTTCATGATATACTAATGTATTGGTACAATTTTTTACTCTTTGGTACATATTTTATTTAAAATAGTGGTTTAGGAAAGCCGCACATTACCATCTCTTCGGCCGAAAAACTATGTTTTCTAAAAAGAGTTTACAAGAATATTATATCATTACCCTATAATATATAAAATTAATCTTACCCTTGTTGTATTTTACCATTCCATTCAAGTTAATTTTCTTATCTCTTTCTGAATAAGGCACATTTCTATCCATTTTACCTTGAAAAATGAATATTTTTTTAACCTCGTACAATATGTATGTATTAAACTCAAATCATTTCTATGAAGACCTGTTTTACTTTTTAAAAGGATAATCATTAATAAAATGTTTTTAATACATATATTCAAATAAAATGGTTTTTTACCTATTTTCATGTCTTATTTATATGTTTTCAAACTGTTTAGAATGTAATGGTTATTAAAAATATTTCATGATTCTTTATGTGTTTTCAAAGTGTTTTAAAAGAAATGGTTTTCAAAAAAAATTCATGATTTCGTTAGATGTTTTCTATGTGTTTCCAATAAATGGTTTTAAAAAGTTTTTAATGATTTATATATATGTTTTCAAAGTGTTTTTTAAGGAAAACTCTTATTAAATTTTTTTGACACTTATTTTATATGTTTTCAAGGAAAAAGTTTTTAAAAATTATTTCATAAGTTTTCAAGGTATTTAAAAGAGTTATTATAAAATGGTTTTATGTTTTAAATATCATTTTTTAAAACAATAAAGGATATTTTTCTTAATAAAGATTTTTAAAGGATACATGAATATTATTTTCCATATAAGATGAATTTTATTGATGTTTCTCATGGATTTCTAGGAATGATCTTATTATTCCATTAATATATTTTCTATGAATGAGTTATGATTAATTTCATATCCTTTATGAATCTAGTTTCCCTTTAACAAGTTATATGTTTTTGAAACCAGATTTTTCACTAGTTATGCTCTTAATGATTTTATTATGAACCCTGAAATTTTTTCCGAAGGTTATGATATGTTTACATGATTATGATACCCTTTTAATTTACAGCTTATGATATGTTTAGTAATGATATTGTGCGACTTGTATGTATCATTTTATTATGTGATGGGTGGGAACTATATCTCCCTCCAAGCCGTTAGTTTATATTTATATCTCATAAGTTTGATAAGGCTAGAACGAGGGTTTACTATGTTCAATTATACAAGGATGGATTTAGGGTTTACTCGGTTAAGTAATACAAGGCTGGAATGAGGGTTTAATCGTATCTGTAATATAGGACAAGAATGAGGGTTCACTCAGTTCAGTAATATAGGGTTGGAACATGGGATCACCTAGTTCAGTAATGTACTTCTTCCGCTAATATGGTCTTGTAATTTATGCCTTGGATACTATATAAATCAGTATATTATTATGTGTTTCCATAATTCTATGTCGTACTCCTATGTTATTCTTTCTTGTCTTTTGTCCTTTACATCATTTTGATTCATTTCATTTGAACTGAGAATATTTATGGCATGATTCATGTATATGATATTTTATATGAAGGGTGTGATATTCTATATCCATGATCACATTATCATATCCTTATGCTCATGTTTACGATTACATGTATTCCCTGTTTACCCTTGATGAGAATTTCTGCTCACCAATTTCATGTTTCCTTCCACCAGGTAGTGATGAAATATATTATGTTTGATTTGTTGAAGAATGGTTCTAGTCAAGAAGAACTTGGTGGTAGATGATATATCTCACTTATGTAGTAGTGTTTATGTTTCCAAATCCACTATACCAACTATGATCTTTGGTTGTCTTTTTTTATAATATTTAATTATTCTAAAAAAGTTGTGTAATGTATATGTATTTAAATCGAGGGTCTCTACAGTTGGTATCATAGAAAAGTAATAGTTAATGTTTTTAAACTAGGATGATAAAACCATAGTGTGATCCCGATGTTTAATTTTATGTAAATGTCTAGGGATTTATCAAAGGATAAGTATAAGGATGAGTTAATGTTTAGGAAAATTTCCCAGAATTTTGGTAATGGATAGAGTGAGTAGTTTCCTACAAATACATCCATTTCTAAATAATAAATGTTGATGTGGATCTATCATAGAAATACCTTGGTGTAACAACTATGACAAGATGTTCTAGGCTTGAATCTAGGAAATTTAGAACATGAAAATGGGCCTTGTTGCACACCACGTTTGACACTCCCAGTGGATATGCGTTGGTAATTAATAAACTCTTCATAAACCATCATAATGTATGTAGATATTAGTTTACTATGAATAACCCATGAAAAACCCAATTCATCCTAGATTATAGAAGGTTTCATGATATAGACATCCTATAAGTAATTATTTTAGTGACTATATGATTTTTTGTTATGATAGGTAATCCTCACACTATGCTTCTGGTTTTAGTCAATGGTAAGAATCAAGAGGAACTGGATAAATGCTGAATGTGATGGTAGATTTTCTTTATGAGCATTCAAGTGGGATGTTCACTAGTGTGAATGATGTTGTGATCATTCCTAATAGGTTTTCACAGAATATGATTAAAAATGGTTACCTTAAAAAACTCTAGGACTCAAAGAGGAAGAGAAATAAAGAGTTCACATAGATTTTAGGTAATGGAGACCATGGTGGAAAGAATATTTAGTTTCCTTTGTGTCATAAATTTAGAAAGAATCACACATGTGAATATATTAGAGGAAAAATATTGTGTTTTGACTATGCAAAATAATGATTCAAAGAAAGTGACTGAAAGGGAAAAATGAAGAGTTCAATTAATGAAATTGATGGGAATTTTGGCCTCCCAAAGTCAACATAGAAGGTTATGTGTTTTAAATGATGATAAAATGGTCATTATTCAACCCAATGTCACAGGAGTAATGTTTCTAAATAGAATCAACAATATGTTTCAAGTAATGGTTACATTTAGGATGATGATGAGACTTTGGATGAAATGTGAAAGGAAATAGGTATTATTATTAGCAGATTAAGGATAAAGTAATCGAAGTATTCATGTATATGGATTCTAGAATTTAGAATGGTGAATTATGTTAGGATTGTTCAGTTTATGTTTTGATAAGGATTTACAAGAATACGTTGAATTGTAATGATGGACATGAAATGTTATATAATGAATGTTAACATTTTTACTAAGGTAATTTAACTCTTAACATTTTCTTTATGTTAAGAAAATCTTGTATGTATAAAGATATGTGTGATGTGAATAAGTAAATCTAACAGTATTGATTACCTTGGTACTAAGTAAGAACAATATTATAGGTGGGATTTGCTACCAACAATAATGTTTAAAACATTTATGGATTTATGGAGTAAATCCAATATTCTTTTGTATGAGGAAGGATGCATGTTTTCCAAAATGATTTATTATAATTCAGGTTGTTATCATGTTTCAAGGGAATATAAAGTAAGGGTATTCACATATTTGGAATGTTATAACCAATATATACTATGTGATATATGGGAATCAATGTTAATATGATTTGGTTACAATATTCCTAAGGATTTCTATATTTATATTTTAAAGGGTTTTAAGGTTATCCGTTTAAGAAAAGATTAAGTTAAACATCAGAGGAATTATTTATACACCATCTTTGTGTTGATAAACTTGGTTAAAAGGATAATTAGTGATTAACCATATTTCCAGGATTTCCATATTATATATTATATTATTGAGGTTATAAAAAAGGACATGATGTGTTTTGGGTACCATCCAATAATTTTTTTAAGGTTACGGGTCTTGAACACATGACTGAAGGATAATAAGGGTTTCACGCCTACAACTGACAGATATGTTTTCCTATTTAATGTGTATTTATTTTTCATGAATAAATATTTATGATGAACTATTATTATTACTTTTTATAGGTTAATGCATCTTTTTTAAGAGAAAAAAGGTTAATCATTTTATTCTCTTATGTGCCTTAAGATCAGTTAAAAGCATATTTTAGTGCATTAATCATCAAAGTAAATTTCTAGACATTCATTCTATTAGGTAATGTAATTTCTATGAATTTTTCAAAGAAAACCCCAAGAATGAAATACTTTTTATATACATTTATCAAGAATCGCTCAACATTCTAATAGTGATAATTTTTTTCCAAATACATTAATTTTCATTGAGCTGATAGCCTTTTAAAACATCAAAGATTTATAACATTTAGGCGCTAATCATTCCTTTGATCATTTACATGTTTTTGATTAATGACATCAATAACTCCCTATAAATATTTACACTTCTCCAGCATGTCAAATCTTCACTCCCAACCTATGATCTCCTATGTGGAAGCCCAATTATATGTTACTTTTGACACCCATTATGGTTACAATTTTTCCCTTTAAGGGAAGTTTTAGTATCAATTTTTAGGATATGAATTTCTTTGAAAGAAACTTTTAAGTATTAAAAATTTGATATCCCAGGTGAATTTCAAGGGTAAAATTCATTGGGGGGTACAATGTAACAACCTGAGTTTTTGAGAATTGTCTTTCGAATTAATTTATCATTTCTATATTTTTTAATTCACATGACACTAAAATTAGTTATATATATATATATTGAAACACTAATTCAAACATCCCTTTCACATGAAATACCTACTTATCTTGAACTACACACAAAACCAACATGGTGTGCACTACAAGCAACACCGACTTGGGATATAATACATGCAACACAGAGTTTCTACGAAACATCTCTTTTTGTTATCTTAATTATTTAAATAAGATAATTAAACTAGATGTACAAAATAGAAATATTAATAGAAATAAATACTTTTAAAACATTGTTTATAATTGTTTTATTTAAATAAAACATATTGATAATGAAGGATAATATTTTTTTAAAGTCCTTTTTATGTTTAAAAACTTTGTTTTCTTGAATAAACTAATAATAATAATAATAATATTAATTATCAACCAATTTATAAATTTAATTCGATAAAATAAATTCTATTTTTGAATTCATCACAAAGAAATAACGCTAGGGTAAGTTTTTGGGATATTTCTGAGAAACGTCATTTTTTATGATGAATAGTGAAAAATGCAGCTTTTTAGTTAAAAACGTCCTTTATTCTTGACTAATTAAAAATGATAAATGATATTAAAAATAATTTTTAGGTCAAATTAGATAAATAGTACATCTAATAATATAATTAAATCAATTATAATCAATTCCATTGTGATTCTGGATATAAAATATTAACAAATGTTTGAACTTTATCCTACATAAAAACCCCTTTATTTCATCTCACCTTCGGGATTATCCCTAATATTAATTTATCTGGTTCAATGATTTTAATTTCAAAAAATCATACATACCCCCCTTTTATTCAGTATAATATTTATATTCTAGTAAGACAATGTGAATGTTTTGACCAAAATGATTAGTAAAAGTGATTAAAATTAATCCCAGTAATTAAGGCCAAATTAAGATTAATTAGGGAATAAACATTATAATTAATTGCCCAAATGCACAAAAAATGTTACACCCCAAGCTTCCATGTTACACTTCCCTTTGAATAATACAGTAGCATGTGTTGTAAGCAACATCAAGTTCTAACACACACCACAACCAATCACACTAGCCGTTATGAATAGTAATACCCACTTTCTGAAATTTTTTAAATTTTAACATTCAAAATGGAATTTATTTTTGGATTCGGAATATCGAAATTATCCTCGGGTGAATTTTTGATATTTTTTAGAAAAAATTCAATTTTTGATGAATAGTGAAAAATACTAAACATTATTTAAAAACAACTTTTTTAATCCAAATAATTTATAGTGATAAATTATAATATTGAGTGGATTTAAGGTATAATTAGAATATATTTTTACCATTTAATCCAATATTTTAATTTTTACTTAATTTCTCATTTGAACTAGACATAAACAAGTGTCAATCTTTGGATAGTTATTATTTCTTAAAAAACACGCTTTTTATTTTGACAACGGAAATTAATTTTAAATTAATTTCTGCCACTTCTATGTTTTGAATTTAGAAAAATGGATTCCGTATTTATAATCAGGAGGTCCAAATTCTTTAAATAGGAAAATTTTATTTTAGGACATTTTGAATAATTACTTTGGTAAATATTTTATTTACCATGGTTATAGGGTAAATCTGGTAAATAAGGGTGAAAAATAATATTATAATAATATTAAATTTCCCTAACACATGTCCTAAACCTATTGGATGATACATTTCCAACCATGTACATCCTTGGGTCAATTTTGGGACCCCATGGAGCCACTTGTAATTGATAATGACACATTATATTAATTAAGTTAATGTAAAAAAATGACATAAGCAAATATCTTTTAGAAAAACATTTTTTACATTTGGTTATATATGTTATTATTTAGACTATAAATATTCATTATAAATATAAACATATATCTTAAATAATTATATTTTATTTATAATTTTTATACATTTATTAATCAAATTTATTTATAACACAATATTGATGAAGTATTTTCCTTATTAATGAAAGAATCAAATAAATGGTATTATAAATGTTACAATAAATACAATTTGAATGTTTTGATGTAATCCACGAATTTTATAGGTTAATATGACATGTTAGGTTTGATTTAATGAATTTATTTCGAATTAATAATGTTGTTAGGACTTAATGAAATCAATTATTAAATTGTGTCAAAATTGACATAAAGGAATTTTTAAAACAAATATTATATAATTAATTTATATAATATTCCTAAAAATCTAAGGATTGGAAAAAATACTTATATAATGATAGTTATATCATTACATAACCACTTGGGTATTTCTTGTAGGTATATAGTAATTTTATTGACCATATAATATAAAAATACAAAGAGACAAGGTAAATGTCAAACTTTTTAACTAAGAGTTAAATCTAAATGTTAAGGTTAATATAGTGACCCAAACTTGTCTACAACCTATTGGTTGAGTGGTTTTACACCCAACCCCGACTTAGATTACAAATAATTCATTTTGAGCCATTAGAAACAGAAAATTATTTTATTATAAAATAATATTTAAAGTTTTTCCTAAGGTTCCCCTCACCACTATTATTAAAGGGCACTTCCCCTTCTCTCAAATTCACACCTTCAATGCCTTTTGGATTAGAAAAACCCTGAACAAATATCCTCTAAACTTCCCTCACTTCATCCAAGAGGACCCCCTTTTGTCAGAAAACCAACTTAAGGAGACCTTTTGATCAAATCGAAAGAAAGAACCCGAAGAAGAGGTAATAATTTCACCACCCTCTTTCTAGTTCTTTTCATCTTCAACTTCTTCTTTCTTTGTTATTTCCATTCTAAAATAATAACACCAGTATCTTATATATACTGTGATTTTATTATAAATATGGTACAAATATCTTCATTATTCTATCCATCCTTTGAATGACATGTCACCATATGTGTGTACCTACGGATTACCATCTCCACGTCGTGGTGTAATTGTTATTCAATACATTATTATTTGGATGGGTTTACTAATGATGTTTAATTCATGTAAATAATAAATATTACATGATAATTATTCTTTATATGTGATATACCATCCAATTATATATTATTTTAATATCAAAAGAATGATATTGTCGCTCGTGCGTACGTAAGGATAACCGTCTCCACGAACGCGAGGAGATTCATTTCCCATCGTATCCATTCAAAAAAAATAACTTAATTATTAAAAATAATTTATAGAGACATGATATCATTATGTATATGAATAATATACCTCCCATCCATAAAAAATATGCCTCACATAACAAATAATATAAAGGAAAACAAATCTGTTAACACCCGAAACGACAATAATACTAACATATTATTAATAAATCAAGGTTAAAAGATCTTATATGATATCATATTAATTTATATGATTCTGGTATAATTAAATAAAAATTATTTCACCATTATACAAGAGGTTAACCTACCATCTACAAAGTAAAGAGTACAAAGTATGGGGTTTCTTATCTCACTTTTAATTCCATAAGATTTCCATTGTTCACCACTTTTTTATTTCTTGTGTTGTGTGTACTGCACATGATTGTATTCATTAATTAATTAATATTTACATCATAATTGTAAGATACTTCATTAATGGGGTGTATGTTTCATAATTTACCCAATCGATAAGGGAATTTGAAATTTAAATTTTCACTCCTTCGGCTTTACAAATACTTCATTGATTATTTTACTGCACAATTATGTGTGGAATCACAATTCATTTTCTTATGTCATAATTCACACTTCCCTTTTTGGGGATATAATTTTGATACACATAATCACTCCATTGATAAATTCTCAAGTCATCGATATGAACTTGATATGAGTAATTGTAACTCAATCTCCATTTGTTGAGTTAAATATCCAATTCATTGGTATAGTTTTTACCAGAATATGTGTCAATGTCTTCTGATTGATTTACACTGAATATACAATAATATTTAGTGTATTTATATTTGTCACACATAATTATTTCGTTCATTTATCCTTAACCTAAGGATACGGTGTTTATAAGATATTTCATCTTAATTTACATTTAATTGAGACTTTTTTATAGTTATACACCAAATAACTTTTATATGGTGTATATAGTGTACTTTGACATAGTATATCATGAATCCCTTTATTCTAATTATATTAAAATGTTTTTATTACCTCAATTATTTGTATTCAAGTTTCTCTCTTTAGGTTAGGAACTCGAACTAAAATATCATTTCAAAATTTTTTAACGATTTATTATTCTAAATCTTTCTCATTAATGTCCATGTTTTAAAAATGGTTTTAATGTTTTATTTATATTGAAATTAATGTTTTAAAATTAAAATTCCTTTTAAAAGTTTCAAATTGGTATGTGACACTTTGATTCAAAAATCTATTTTAATCAGCTTTTTGATAAATAGTGAGACTTTTAAATGTTTTAAAGAAAAAGGGGGATATTTATCTCAAATAGTTTTGATGATTATTTTCATCTATGTTAATATCCTTCATTATTCCCGATTGAGGTTAATATGTTACAATACAATATTCCATATTGTATTGAATGAGTTATGTTTTTCTATGGATGTGCTATTTTTATACCATTCATGGTTTGTAGATAAAGTATTTGACACTTCATATGATAGTTTTAATACGAATGTTTATGTTATGTTTCAAACTTTTCATATGAGAAACGCATTGGACTTAGTATGTGATGGGTGGATTCCGCTATAGATCCTCAATGCATCGCTATGTCTCATGAGGCAGACCAGTGTCTTGGCACAAGGGCTTGACAAAATCTTATTTGTAGTCTTGGAAAAAGGCCTTGACTATTTGGAAGTCCGGAATTATGCATTCTATCATTATGAAAGTGGTTATTGATATTGCATGTAATTATTCGACTAGTAGAATATCCATATGAATAAGTAAAAAAAATATTTCATTTTATTTTTTCCATATTATGCTGAAGTTCAAGTTAAAAGGATTTTGTTTTAGTTATATATTTCCTTAAATGTTTATACTTATTTATGAATGTTTCCACTATATCGTTATCCTTACTGGGCATCTGTTCTCACCACTTTCTATGTTTTATTTTTTCCAAGATGTAAAGAAATATTTTATGAATAACCTATAGGTATAGTCTGAGGGGATATGTGTGTGGACTATTGATACTATGTTGTTTTAGTTTTTCACTTTATGATGTAATTTAATCCTTATGAATGTATCAAGCATTTCCAAGGCTACTAAACTAATCAGTCTTTGGAGTCTTGATCTTTTGTGATCATTCCAATGATAGGTAATAATTATCCGACTCTGGGCTTCTGGGGTCGGGGCATTATAGTTGGTATCAGAGGACGTTTAGTACAAACCTTGGAAACTAGATTTAGTTAAAATCGGATTAGAGCACACAGCCCTAAGATAGACTTTGAGGATTAGTATAGCGGAACTTCCTAAAATTTTGGTATTGTAGTTATTTTGTAAGCTTTCCAAGAAATATATCCCTGTCTAGATACGAGTAGGTAGGGGTAGCTCTGGCACAGATGTACTTAGGGGTAAAACCCGAAAACACTGCTTTGAGCTAGACTCGAACGGGAATTGGTGCACGACAATGGGCCTTGCTGCACTCTTGGTTATGACTCTCCTAGGGGATATGTTTAGGATAATTTACATTTTCTTTACAAACTGATTTGAAGTTTTTTAATATAATATCATAATAAAAGACCCTGGTTAATCCTAGGGTTTTTGAAATTGAGAATATGGTGTCATGATATTCTCTAAATGATTTTATGACTACTGTTACTCACACAATGGTTTCTGGTTTTAGTCAATGGGTGGATTCCAAGGAAGTCATAGTAACTTTGAGAATGATGTACAAGGTGGGAAAGGTGGTGGAAATGAGAAAAAAATGTAATGTTTATAGGCGTAAAAGATATCATGTTCATGCCAAATCAGTTTTCCAAAAATATGATCAACAACATATATATTAACCAACTCCCAGAGTAAACAAAGAAGAGAAAGGTGATGAATGATATGATCTCTAGTAGTGGAAACCATGGAGAAAAGAATCCTCAATTTCCATCATGAAGGAAATGTGGAAGTGTACACCCAGGAAAGTGACTCAATGGAACAAATAAATGCTATACCTGTGGGAAAGACGGACATAAAGTGAAGAGTTGCCGAGGAAAAATGAAGAGTAGTAACGAAGAAAATTAAAATGGTCACAATAATCCATTTTGAGTCATTTTCTATAAATGTAGGGGTCCTGGCCATTACCCGAGTTAATTCCCTATTCTATAGGATAATATCTTGGTTAAAGAATAATCTATGAGGAAATAAATGGTTGGAGAAATGTTTAATAGTAATAGTGATCCTTGTTGATGGGATTACTTTGGAATAATTTTCTCTTGTATTTGTAACCCTGTAGTTTTTCATGTGAGAATGATATTTAAGGAATAATTATCTTTTCTCTTGTGGATATGGTTATAAATAACCATTTGGTTTTATATGATCATTGGGTTTGAGGTAATTACAAGTTATTATATTTTGGGATGAAAATGCAAGGTATGAGATAACATTTGTGGTTTAATTATTTTGAAGAATTTATCTTATTTTGGTACTTTTATAATATATAGTATTTGATAAAGGACAACACGCAGACCGTGTGACAACCAATCACGTCGGACAAAGCTGTGGGAATCGAACCCACAACCAGAGTGCGACTGGGATTTATTGCCTACCACTGGACTACATGAAGTCCCTGGTTAGTGTGACTAATTATTTTTAGTTAAATGATTTTATTGATCAATAATAAGTTGATTTGGGATCTTATGTCTTGTCAAATGAATACCCTTTGTATTGGAAATTGATTTGGTGATTAAGTGATAAATGTTATTTTGAATGATGGTTGATTTGTTGGGAACAATATATGTCCAAGGAAAATTGAATACTATGAACTTTCATTTGAGGAGTAACGTCAGATTTTTATCTATGTTTTTATTGTGGATTTATAGTGATTTGGGTTATTTATGGAAATGATTAACCTATAATAGATAATATGTGATTAGGTTGATTACTTTTAATTATGTGACCTTATGAGTAGCTGATTCCATTTGGAGATACAATTTAACGTGGAAGACTACATAACCAAATTCTTCTATGTTTTGGGATTCAATATTAGTTTGTATTATCTTGAAGGATTTTAAGGACAATTGTTTATTTAATGGTATTTATTTAACTTTGGGGTATTGTTGGTTTAATTTTAGAAATTAAGATTAGTGTTTCTTCCTCTAAAGGAATATCCTTTTGGGGGATCATCACATATTGTACTAACCTTTTCGGTTTTGATTAATCCCTAAAGAAAATGTAAATATATAGTTTATCCTTTGTGGATCATGTGATTCTCTAGATGTTTATTCTATCTCTTCTAGTGTGATCAGGTCTTCTTGAATACTCATCGTTTAAAAAAATGAGTTAGTGGTAGAAATTTAATAAAGAATGATACTCTACTTAAAAAGTAATTACATATCTTTATGTTCTTAGTCAATATCATAAATAAATTCCTCAACTTTATGTGATGTAATTTAAAAAAAAATGTTGTCTGTTTTCTTTTCCTACTGGGAAACTAATGATCGTTTGTCCCATCACAAGTTTGTGGTTTTCTTGTGGCTAACTTTCGCCTGATCATGTTTTCTATCCCTCTCCATCAAAACATGACACTTATTGTATCATCCATATCCATGTTTTCCAACATTGAATCCTAGTATGGGTTATCTTGGTTGACCTTTGTACTTATCTTTCTTTCTTTTAAAATGATAGTTTTATTGACTCTTTTTCTGATGTGGGTCTTTCCATTATATTCCAAAGACCAATTTTAGAAAAATTTCTAGGATGAAATTTTTTGAAGGAGGGGATAATGTATCACCCCAAGCATCTATAGTACACTTCCCTTTGAATAATATAGTAGCGTGTGTTGTACGCAACTTCGAGTTCCACTACAGGAAAAATGGCTTTTTGCGACGGGTTATTTGCGACGGGATTTATTCCCGTCGCAAATAGTCCCGTTAGAAAATTATTTGCGACGGGGGCATTTTCCCGTCGCAAATAACTAGTTATTTGCGACGGGAAAATCTCACCCGTCGCAAAAGGCATGGCGCGCATAGCGCGCCAAACCGCGGGAAAGGTATTTGCGACGGGTGGTTACCACCCGTCGCAAATAGCCGGCGGCGGTAAAAACTATTTGCGACGGGAATATACCCCCGTCGCAAATAGTGTGTCGGCAGGTTGTTATTTGCGACGGGACCCGTCGCAAATAACTATTTAACCGTTGACCGTGATAAATGCGGGTTAATGTATTTGCGACGGGACCCGTCGCAAATAATATTATTTGCGACGGGTATACCCGTCGCAAATAAGCTAACCTATAAATACCCCCATCCGTTTTTTTTTCATTCATTCTCAACTTCTCTCAAAACTGTTTACAGTTTATTAAGTTTAATTTTTTTTGCAGAGTTGATATTGAAGTCTTCAACAATTATCGGAGATCAACTTCAAATCCATTTTAAAGGTACTTATGTTATTTTTAATTTAATATTTATTTTAATTTTTTTATTAGTTTTAATTATTATTAATTAGTTTTAATTAGTTGTAATTTAATTATGTTTATATTGTTTTGTTATTTAATAAATTTTAGTTATTAGAATTCATAGTTAATGGTAATTAGGTGTAATTACTAATAATTAGAAACAATTAATAATGATTAGGAATAATTAATAATAATTAGTAATAATTAGGAATAATTATAGTTATATATATATATAGTTATATATATATATATAGTTATATTTATTCGTATATTAATATAGATTTATATTAATATAAATATATTTGGTTATATGAATAAATAAATATATATATATATATATATATATATATATATTTATTCATATATTAATATATATATTTATTCGTATATTAATATATATTTATTCTATTTATATATATATATATGTAGTTATAAGTTTTTATTCGTATATTTATTTGTATATTAATTAATATATATTTATAAGCTTAGTTTTAATTAAATTTATAAAATATGTGTTTTTATGTGTATTTATAAATAAATAAATAAATAAATACATATATACAATACAGACACACACACATACACATACACACACACACACACACACACACACACACACATATATATATATATATATCTATATATGTATAGTTATGAATGAATACATAGAAATGAGGGGGTGAAAATCCTCTGAGAATGTTAAAACAACTATAACTTCTAATCCGTAAGTCCATTTCAACTCCACAACCAGTCAAATCGAAGAACATGAAACGATCTTCGATATGATATGCAGTACAGTCCAAACGGACATCCGGATCGGAAGTTATAGCCGTTTGAATGTTAAAAGGACCATAACTTCTAATCCAGGAGTCCGTTTCAGCTCCACAATCAGTCAAATCGAAGAACATTAAAAGATCTTCGACTTGATATATGGTAGAGTTTTATCAGACATCGGGATCAGAAGTTATAGCTGTTTGAACGGTGAAAAACCGGGGTGCCCCAACTAAAAACTCAGTTTTGGAGGCCTTCGGGGCCTTTTTGGGCCTCGAAAAAACCTTGGACGGGTTTTACCCGTCCATAGGGCTGTAGAGCTCGTCGCAAGCTTCGATTTGATATGCTGTAGAGCTCAAACGGAGTCCCGGATCAAAAGTTATGGCCGTTTGAAGTTTGGGTTTCATTTTCTTCTTATTTTCCATCTTTCATTAATTTTTTTATTTTTTTTTATATTCAAAGAGTTATTAAATGACTATTAGTTGATAAAAATTAGGTAATTATTAATTAAAAATAGTTTTTAATTTATTTTATAACCCTCTTTTACTAAACATCTTATAAATTAATGTTATATTTCCATAGATCCTTTCTAAAACGTATTTATAAAATAAATATTATATTTATATCAATATAAATACGTTTATTAATTTATATATTAATAAATATTTTTTTAATTTTTTAAAATTTTTTTAAATTTTTTTTATTTTTTTATTATTATTTGCGATGGGCCCGTCGCAAATAGTTGATTCGAGGCAACTATTTGCGACGGGAAAAGGCCCGTCGCAAAAACTTATTTGCGACGGGCCCGTTGCAAAAATTTTTTTAAAAAAAACCACAAAACTATTTGCGACGGGCCCTTTTCCCGTTGCAAATAAGTGTTTTTGCGACGGGCCCGTCGCAAAATTTTTTTGTTGCGACGGCGTTTTCCGCAACGGGCGATTTGCGACGGAGCCCCGTCGCAAAAGGCTATTTGCGACGGGATCCCGTCGCAAATGACCTGTCGCAAATGCCTATATTTCCTGTAGTGTTCTAACACAAATCACATCCAATCAAACTAGCTGTTATGAATAGTAATACCCAATTTTTGAAATTTTATTAATTTTATCATTCAAAATGGACATAATTTTTGGATTTGTAATATCTAAATTATCCTAGGGTGAGTTTTGGTATTTTTTAGAATACATTCAATTTTTGATGAATATTGAAAAATATTAAACATAAATTAAAAACACCTTTTTAAATGAAAATAATTTATAGTGATAAATTACAGTATTGAGTGGTTTTACAGTATAATTATAATAATTTTTACCATTTGATATAATATTGTTAATTGGACGTAATTTCACATTTAAACTAGACATAAACCAATGACAATCTTTTGATAGTTATTATTTCTTAAAAAACACGCCCTTTGTTTTGACAATGAGAATTAATTTTAAATTAATTTCTGGAAATTTTCTATTTTGAATTTAGAAAAATGGATTTCGTATTTAGAATCAGGAGGTCTAAATTGTGTATATATGTTACTTTTATTTGTAATCATTTTGAATAATTACTTCGGTAAATATTTTATTTACCTTGGTTAAAGGGTAAATCCGGTAAATAAGGGTAAAATAATAATTTTATAATAATATTAAATTACCTTAACACGTGTCCTACCTCTATTGGCTGATAAATATTCGACCATGGGACTCTTTGGGTCTATTTTTGGACCCCATGGAGCCACTTGTAAGTGATAATGACACTTTATATTAATTAAGTTAAAGTAAATACAAAAATGACATAAGCATATATCTTTTAGAAAAACAGTTTTTACATTAGGTTATATATGTTATCTTTTAGACTATAAATATTCATTATAATGATAAAAATATTTCCTACATAATGGTATTTTATATATAATTTTTAGACCTTGAATAATTAAATATGTTTATGACACAATAATTATGTAATATTTTCCGTATTAATGAACGAATCAAATAAATGGTATTATAAATGTTACAATAAATACAATTTAAAAGTTTTTATGTCATACACTACTTTTCTAGGTTACTATGACATTTTAGGATTGATTAAATGAATTTATTTTTAATTAATAAAGTTTTTAGGACTTTAACAAAAATCAATTATTAAATAGTGTCAAAATTGACATAAAGGAATTTTTAAAACAAATATTATATTATTAATTTATATATATTCCAAAAAATCTAAGGCTCGACCAAAAAATTAATATACTGAAATTTGTATCATTAAGGAACAACTTGGGGTTAGATTGTAGATATATAGTAAGTTAATTAACCATATAATATAAAAATACAAAGAGACATGGTAAATGTTAAACTATTTTACTAAGAGTTAAATATAAATGTTAAGGTTAGTATAATGACCCAAACCTATATAAAACCTATTTTTTAAGTGTATTTCGATCCATCCCCACATTAGCCTTTAAATAATTAATTTTGGAGCAATTGGAAACCAAAAATTATTTTATTATAATATAATATATTAAGTTTTTTCTAAGGTGCCCCTCACCCATCTTATAAAAGGTCACTTCTCCTTCTCTCAAATTGACACCTTCGAAGCCTTTGGGCAAGGCCAAACCCTGCCCAAATATCCTATCAACTTCCCTCACTTCATCCAAGAGGCCCTTCTTTGATCATAAATCCAACTTAAGGAGCCCTTTTGATCAAATGAAATGGATGAACCTAAAGAGGAGGTAATAATTTCACCAACCACTTTCAAGTTCTTTTCTTCTTCCACTTATTCTTTCTTTGTTATTTCCATTATAAAATAATAACTCCAGTATATTCTATATACTATGATATTATTATAAATAGGGTACATCCATCTTCATTATTCTATCCATTCTTTTAATGACATGTCACCGTACATGCGTACATACAGATTACGGACTCCATGTCATGGTGTAATTGTTATTCAATACATTATTATTTGGATGGGTATAATAATGATTTGTAATTCATGTAAATAAAAAATATCACCTGATAATGAGTCTGTATATATTATATACCATCCAATTATATATTAATTTAATATCAAAATAATGATATTGTCGCTCAAGCGTACATACGGATTACCGTCACCACGAACGCGAGGAGATTCTTTACCCATCGTATCCATTCCAAACTAAATTTAATTTAATGATTAAAAAAAATTTAGATACATTATATAATTCTGGATATGAATAATATACATCCCCTCAATAAAAAATATTGTTCACATAACAATGAATATAAAGGAAAATGAATCTGTTAACACCTGAAACGACGATAATACTAAGATATTATTAACAAATCAATGTTAAAAGATCATATATGATATCATATTAATGTATATGATTCTTGAATAATTCAATAAAAATTATTTCACCATTATATTGGAGGTTAACCCACCCTCAACCAAGGAAAAATTAAAAAGTAAGGGGTTTCTAATATCACTTTTAATTCCGTGAGATTTCCACTATTCACCACTTAATTACTGCATGTGGTTTGTATACTACCCATGATTGTATTCATTGTGTAATAAAATTTAATTTATGGATATCTAAATCATAATTTTATGATCTTTATCTCATGGGTGTATTTTTCATAATTTACCAAATCGATAAGGGAATTTGAAATTTCAATTTCCACTCATCGGCTTTACGCATACTTAATTGATTATTTTACTCCAAGATTATGTGTGGAATCACTATTAATTTTCTTATGTCATAATTTCCACTCCCCTTTATATGGATATAATTTTGATACACATAATCACTCCATTGATAAATTCTCAAGTCATCAATATGAACTTTATAAGAGTAATTTTAACTCAATCTTTATTTGCTGAGTTAAATATCCAATTCATTGGTGTTGTTTTTACAAGAATATGTCTGAATGTACTCTGATTGATTTAAACATAATATTCAATCATATTTAGTGTATTTATATTTTTCACACATAATTATGTCGTTCATTTATCCTTTACCAAAGGATATAGTCTTTATAATAGATTTCATCTCAATTTATATTCCATTGAGACTTCTTTGTTGTTATACACCAAATCACTTTTATATGGTGTATAAAATGTACTTTGACAAAGTATATCATGAATCCCTTTATTCTCATGATATTACAAAGTTATGACTACCTCATTTATTTGTATTAAAGTGTCTCTCATTTGGTTAGGAACTCTAACTAAAATATCATTTTAAAATGTTTTAAAGATTTTTTATTCTAAACATTTCTCATTAATTTTCCAATTTTAAAAATGTTTTTAAGGTTTAATTTATATGGACATTAATGTTTTAAATTTATAATTCATTTTAAAAGTTTCAAAGTGCTATGGAAAACTTTGATTCAAAAATCTATTTTAAACAGCCTCTTAATAAATAGTGATACTTTTAAATGTTTTAAAGAAAAAGGGGGATATTTATCTCAAATAGTTTTGATGATTATTTTCATCTACGTCAATATCATTAATTATTCTCGATTGAGGATAATCTGTTACAATAAAATCTTCCATATTGTATTGAATGAGTTATCTTTGACTGTGGATGTGCTAATTTTATACCATTCATGGTTTGTGGATAAATTATTGACCTTTCGTATGCTAGTTTTAATATGAATGTTTATGTTATGTTTTAAACTTTTCATATGAGGAATGAATTGGAATTAGTAAGTGACTGGTGGAGCCCGCTATAGATCCTCGATGCATCGGTAGGTTTCATGAGACAAACTAGTGTCTTGGCACAAGGCCTTGACAAAATCTTATTTTTATTTTTGGTAAAAGGCCATGACTATGTGGTTATGATAGTATGGCATTATTCATTCCATCATTGTGAAACTAGTTATTGATATTTCATGTGATTATTCGACTAGTAGAATATCCATGTGAATAAGTAAATGGAATTATTTCATTTTATTTTTTCCATATTATGCTGAAGTTAACGTTAAAAAGCTTTTGTTTTTGTTATACATTTCCATAAATGTTTATGATTATTTTTGAATGTTTCGGCTATATTGTTATCCTTATTGAGCATCTGATCTCACCCCTTTCTATGTTTTATTTTTCCCATGATGTGAAGAAGTGTTTTATGATTGACCTATAGGGATAGTCTGAGGGGATATGAGTGTGGACTATGGAGAGTATGTTGTTTTAGTTTTTCACTTTATGATTTAATGTAAACCTTATGAATGTATCTATCAATTCTAAGGCTTCTAAACTAATTAGTCTTCCGAGACTTTATCTTTTGTGATCATGCCAATGATACGTAATAATGCCCTGACTCTGGGATTCTGGGGTCAGGGCGTTACAAAACATATTTACAAAACCCATTTTATGCCCATATTTCATTTATAAACATTACATTATTGGGATTTTGTGGGTTGTTAATAGTTTTTTAGGTATGAACATGTGCACACCTAGTTTGTTTTTAAAAATTCCATGTCAGTCCTTTTCCTTCCCTATAAATGGCCACCAACACTTCCCATTCCTCACACCTATCAATATATTTATGTTCATACATTTTCTGCAAATGTATACTCCCAAATATCCTCTATTTGACATTGATTCCTCCCTTTGGGAAGAAATTCTCTCAAGGAAACCTTTTGGCACAAACTAAAATGAGTTACCCTATTTAGAGGTAACGTCTTCTTTCAAGATCCTTTCTTTTATTTTCATTCTCCACCCCTTCAACTCTCTATATTTACTTCTTGTGTGAAAAAGTATCTTACTTATACCTTGATATTTTTATACAATGTTTGTAACCAAAAGTTACACACACCTTCATCTAATGGATTTTTAATATACTTTTTTATGTATTGCGAACTGCTGCCCGAGGAGACGAAGATAGTTCATTTCTCTTTTACCACCAATCATGGTGGAAATTATTATTAACATTATATTTATATATTTAATATATTATCTTTATTATTTAATTATTATTTTGTATTTATTTTTCATCACACATATTTTTACCTTCCATTTGGAGTTAATACGATAATCTCGGTTAAGGAAGTGTGGGCTACTGCCGCCTCAAAGAGATGTGATTTAGTCACAAATCACATAAAATGTATCAAGGATGGTTTTAATGAAATTATATGATATAAATGATATATTAATTGTAAATTAATAATTTTATATATATAGTTATATACATATATATGCATATTTCATTTACATACATTCATTCAATAATACAACAAAAACAGAAAACATCGTTCATGTGTACATACCGCTTACTATCACCATAAATGGTGTATTTCATTACATTATCAATTTTTTATAGATTATTATAATATAATTATAATATAAATAACTAGTAATTATATCATGGTCTACATTCTAGAATCCTGATATAAGTATATGTATCAACGATATAAAAAATTATCACACATGTGAAGAACAATGTGAGTATTACCAGATGTGAAAACTTAACATAATATCGTTAACAAGAGTGTAATATAAGGTTATAATCAAACCATATATTATAAGACATATAAGAATATTATTTGGTATTATATGTATAATAAAGTTATATTTATTATACTAGAATCATGTACGAGTACATAGATAGTCAAGAGACATGGTAAGGGGATTTTATCTCACATTTAATTTATATGAGATACGAGCTATGTTCACCACACATTCCTTTTGTGTGGTGTATGTACTACACGTGATTGTATTATATATATATTTCAATTAAATTTATCGGTTTTAACATTCCTATGTTATGATCCTTCATTCATGGGATTTATGTTTCAAAAGATACCAAATTGGTAACAATGGTTTTGACACAATTTGTCTTCTTTGAGACTCATGTTTTGTTATACACCTAAAATGTTTTTTGGGGTGCTTATAATTTAATTTTACATGAAATATTTTGAATCTAAATTTTCATGGATATTATATGATTTCTGTAATTTCCTTTTCCAACATGGAGATTGTGATCTCGAGATACCATGATATAATAGTTTATTCAGACGATCTCATTACTATTTAATATTGTTTATGTTTATAATTACTTTGATGAAATATTATGATCCATATTTCAAGAATATACATGATTGTATTTATAATTTTTAATTTCATGATATAATCCGGTATTGGTACCATTTTATACTCTTTTGTACATATTTTCTTTAAGGATGTTATTTTAAGAAATCTCGACATTACCCTCTCTTCAGTCGAAAATATATGTTTTCTAAAAAGTGATTTCAAGATTATTATATCATTCCCATATAATACCTAATTTTTTTACACTTTTTGTATTTTACCAATATCTTCAAGGGAATATTCTTATTTATTTCGAAACAAGGAACTTTTCTATCAAATTTTCAATGCAAAAAGAATATTCTTTTGACGTCCTACGACAAGTACATATTTACCAGCCATCATTTATTTGAAGCAAGATTTTCATTTTTAAAAAGTTAATTATTAAGAAAATGTTTTTAAAATATATTTTTAAAGAAAATGGTTTTCAAAATATTTTCATGTATTATTTACATGTTTTCAATTTGTTTTCAATGAAATGGGTTTCAAAATGTTTTCAAGCTTCATTACATGTTTTCATTGTGTTTACAAAGAAATGTGTTTCAAAACATTTTCAAAATTTCATTAAATGTTTTCTTTTTTGTTTTCAATTAAATGGTTTTAAAAAAGTTTTAAATATTTATATTTATGTATTATAATTGTTTTAGAAGTAATAGTTTTTAAAAATATTTTTATTTTTATATAATACATTTTCAAGGAAAAAGGTTTTCAAAATGATTTCATCAGTTTTCAAGGTACTTAATAAAAAATTTATTTTCAAATGATATTATGTTTTAAAAAGCCTTTTTCAAACTATAAAGTATATTTTCTTCAATAAATTTTTTGAAAGGATACATCAAAACAATTTTCTATCAAATATGACGTCTATTGGTGTTACATAATTATTTCTTGGAAACGATCATAATGATACATTCAAATACTTTTTATGAATTAGTTATGCATAATGACATGTCCTTTATGAGTCTCATTTCTCTTTCATGGGGTGTATGGTTTTGAAACCCGCATGATTCACGGGTTATGTTCTTGGTAAAATTATTTTGAAAATTGTTCCTTTTTCCACAAGTTATGATATTTTTACATGTTTCTGATTCTAATTTCATTACATGGGATAAGATATGTTTATTTATGATCTTATGGAACATTTATGTATGATTTTATTATGTGATTGGTGGGACATATATCTCCCTCTAATGCATTGGGTAATTATTTATAGCTCATGAGATAGACATGGATGGAATGAAGGTTCACTCGGTTTGGTAACACATGTTTGGAATGTAGGTTTCCAAGATTTAGAAAAATAGAGATGTAATGATGGTTTGCCTGGTTCAAAAATACAAGGGGAGAATGAGGTTTCACTCGGTTTAGTAATACAAGGCTGTAACGAGGGTTCAGTAGGTTCAGTAAAGTAAATTATCCTCTAAATGGTCATGTAATTGATGCCTTGGATACTATGTAAATCAGTATATGCTTATGTGTTTCCACAATTTCATGTCTTACTCCTATGTTACTCTTTCATATCCTATGTCCTTTACTTATTTTTTATTCATGTCTTATTAAATGACAATCTTTATTCCATGATTCATGTATATGATACGAGATATGCAGGGTATGATCTTTTTTTTTTCGGGATCAGATTCTCATACCCTTATGCTCAAGTTTTTGCTTTTATGTCTCCCATTTATTCCCTTACTAATCATTTGAGATAAACCTTTTATGTTTCATTTCCCCTAGTTCTAATGATATGTACAATGTTTTATATTTCTAAGAAGGATCCTAATCAAGAAGAACCTAGTCGAACATGAAGTATCTCACTTTTGTGTCAGTGTTTATGTTTCCAAAGGAACATTACAAACTATTTTCATTGGTTGTCTTATTGTATAATTTGTTGTATTCTGAAAAAGTTATGTAATGTATATGTTTGTAAAACTAGGGTACCTAAATAAAATGTTGAAAGTGTAATCTAAAACATCATGAGAGAACGAATGATGGAACCATACCCTAATTCTAAGTATCAATCCACACAATATTATTTCACAAGTATTGATAAATAAAAACAATAACAGTGAATCACAAAACCCTACACACTAGTCCTCAAATTTTACACATCATATTTCATGAATAATATATCTTTGTATACATTTTTAAGATAAAAAATACTATAAACATCTTACCATTATCTACAATATCTTATATAATAAAAATATTACATTGTTCCACAACTCAACATTTAAATTCATTGACTTTCCAGGTGACCCACTTATCAAATTTTTAATATATAACTTTACACTATATATATCATCATTCATAATCATACTATTCCTCATGAGTACCCTAGTAATATACCCCACCCCAAAATTTTGATTCCATGTTCATCACACCATTATATCCTAGGGATCATAGTTTAAATTTTCCACAAATTAACCCTAACATCCAACTCTTGGGTGTAGATCTGGGATTATAGTCTAGATTGGACACTTATTTTTTATCAATAAATTAAAAACCTATTTTAATCTCTTTCATTTAATTTATTCCTAATTAATAATTCCTACATTTTATACAACAAATTTTTTATATAATAAATTATGAAATATTTTAGAAAACACATAAAATAGGATTCTTTCAACAAAATATCATAAATTAATAATTACCAATGAATGTATAAAAGAAAACCTATCTAAAATACTTTTATTTTATTTACACTGAATTTCAACCACAATAATACGGATGATAATTATTATAAGATTAATTAAATTATACATAGAAATATAAATCCATATCCACAGCATATTCATTTATAAATTTCCAAAAAATAATGATATCTAATGTGGATGATGAAGAGGAATATTTACTAACCCAAGGGATCACACACTATGATAATGTGTTTAGCTAAGGGGGGTAAATAATTTTATTAAATATTTCATAAAAAACTATACAAACTCTGCTAATGGTATTGTATCCAAGAAAAAAAGTCCATGAGGTCTTACACAAGATATATGGTTCTAGTACAAAAGTTACCCAGTATCCCTGGATTGAGTATTTTGTACAACCCACCACCCTCACGAGGAAAAACTCTAGTACCCGCTATATACCCAATGATTCTTAATGTACTAAAATGGAACCAAATACTTTTATTTTTCAAAAAATATAAAAACTAAACATACATAATTTTTAAGGAAATATAAAATTCTAATAATTCAATATCAGGATTCAAAAAAATTAAAATAATACTTCAAAATCAATATTAATTAACAACACTCCTTGATATGGATTTTTATCTTTAGGGAGTTTCTAAAATAATTATCGCATCCCAACCTAGGTCCCATACACTAGTTCCCCTAGACAATCAGTTCCCTAACATCTAGCGTTCCTCCTTATATGATAGAGGTTTCCGACATGTTGTGAGGGTCTAATATTGTTCATGGGGAGACTATTCCATTTTTATCAAACTAGAAGAGTAGCGAACATAAACATAAGAAAAAAAATGATATAACCAATAACCATAAAAAAATATATCACATTATAACCAAAATAAGAAATACAATATTAATAATAAAAAATAAATATTTTATTCCATGTATGTGTTAAGTGTCAAAATGAAAAACCAAGAGTAAAGACACTGAAAACAACTAAGAAGTCCCTAAACCATTACTGATTCCAGTAGCCATGATCTATCCCAAATCATCCATTTAACAAAGAATCCTACCATTCCCTTAACTTTTCTAGAAACAATGAAATCAATTCAGGTAGAAATTAGATTACCTATGTAGGGTGTGAGTAAATCTTAGTAGGCCACCACTAATGACGTCTAGAAAATTATCTAATCAAAATAGTTTATCTGTTTGTGTAAAATAATTAATACCAGAAATAATGTATATAGTTTAAATTTATTCAATTACTCATTAGTTAACCATATAATACAAGTCCTCCCAAAGACAGACTCACTCACAATAATGGATTTGGTGAGTGCTAGAGTCTGATCTATCCTGATGGGATGTTACATGTCTGAATTCAATTATTACCATCCATAATCTCAATTCACACATGAATTTAATTATACCCACTCATCATTTCAACTCATATATGAATTTCATTATTCCCATTCATCATTTCAAGTGACATATGAATTCCATTGTAACCATTCATTATTTGAAATCAAATATGGATTCCATTTTTACCATTTATCATTTTAAGTGGCATATTAATTCCATTGTTACCATTCATTATTTCAAGTCAAATATGAATTCCATTGTTATCATTCATCTTTTAAAGTCTCATATGAATACCATTTTTTTAATTAATCATTTCAAGTCACTTATAAATTCCAATGTTACTATTCATAATTACAAATAACATGTTTCACAAAATCAAATTAATTAATTCACCAATTAATTATTTAAATTCCAAAACTTCATATTCGAATATTTATATTAATTAAATCAAAAATTAATTAACCACATTAATTTCATTACTAATTCAATAATTACTTTAACACAATAATCTTTTTTATTAATATATGATTAATTAATCACATAAATACCATTTATCAATTCAACAATTAATTATTAATAATCCACAATCCTAGTAAGTCCATAATTTATATAACACTTATTTAATTCCAATACATAATCCTAATATCCCAAATCTCACAATCATTTAACTAATTAATCTACCAATTTTTTTAATTCAATATAAGAAACTAAATTTAAATTAATCCATTTGAAATTATACAATTACATACACATAATTGAAATATTGACATTGGGATTTGAATAATAGACTACCGACCTAGATCTTGATGACGAATGGTCACCAACAGATATACCCAATTTGAAGTGGAACAACTGAAATCATGACAATGAACACAATCTACAATAGAAAAGAAGATCCAATATCAAATAAAACAAGATCTCTCAAAAATATATCTAGATATACAACAAATAAAGTATATACATACCTATTTTATCTAGGAAGAGGAGTGATATATATATATATATATGTATATATATATATATATATCTAATTGGGAAGAAACACATACCTGGGGAGGAGAATATCTTCAATCTTCCCTTCGATTCACTAAGAATGAAGGTTGGGAGTTATTGGAATCTATCGAAGAGGATCTGAAAATGAGATAAAAAAATGTGTTCCATGTTCGGGTATATTTGGATGAGTTTTGGAGGTTATAGTAAATTTAAATCTAATTTTTGGGGCATTAAAAAACATGTGTATTGTTTTCTTGGTTGGGGTCATGGTTTTACAAATCATGCACTACAGCCGTGGGCCTATATAGGGGTGGGGCAGGATTTCTTCTTAAGAGGTGCGTGTTTTGACAATGTATTCACCAACCATGTGAATCCCCTCTATTTTGGTTTTCATTGTTTGAAGTGCTGGGATTAAAAGTTTGGGAAATCTATGTTCCATCCATGAACAACCAATTATCCTTCTATATATCCCAATTTTTAATTGAAACACACACTAGTTAAGACCCAAAAGGTACTCAATACAAGGAAAAATACAACAAACAAACTCACACATGAAATCTTCATAAAATTTTGGGATCCTATAATCTCCCCACCTTATAATATATTGTCCTCGATATGTACTCCCAAGAATCTCTAAGAATTTGACGTAAAAATATTGTTCCACTTAGCCCATATATCCACTTTCCTATCCCATGTTTCTTACTATATATTCCCTTGTTCTCACAATAATCAAACTATTAGAAATATAATTCCCTAAAACTATTTATAGTTGAGATCTAGCTCACATATCAAATTCTTTTCAAAGGATGCATCTATATCATGCTGAATATCATCCACATAGAACACATGACAAGATTCAGGGTGATACCACCTATGTTATAACACATGAAAAATGTCATGCATAGAATTTTACCGTTGTGGATGAGATAATAAGTATTCCACCAAACTGATTCTCTCCACATCCTCAAAAGGTCCAACAAACATTGGTAAAACGTACCCTATCTCTTTATCCATCAACGACCTAATCTATGTGACACCTAGAGGAATACTTGATCAACCTATAATAAAATAATGTCTCCTACGTCGATGTCTCCAGCAAGAGACTTGGTCCTAATAGTTTTGACTCACCAGCCTCTTTCTAGTATAGATATGATCTGTATGGTCCACCATAATGATCCTTGTATGGTCCCATATGAATAGATTACAGATAACTAGTTTTATAATAAAACTCCACCATTGTTCGGTGCTTCTCCCAAGATAATCCAAAGGAATGAAAAAATCTCATTGATTGTCCGAATACACCTAAATAGTATGATCTAACTACCCATCTGGTTTTTGGTTAAATACCATACTGAAATAAACTTTTTTACAAATAGCATTGTGTAATAACTACAAAAAAATGGTGAAAAGTTTGAGTCACAATCTAAAACTATAGTCTGTGGCACCCCATGAAGATGAACTATCTCTCAAATATACATGTCTCTTAGCTTCTCCACGAAGAAATTATCCCTCACCAATATGAAATGTGCTACTATTTTCAAATAGTCCATATCCTCCCAAATATTTTCCTTCTTCCCATGCATACTCAGGAGACCCGTAAAAAAATTCATGGTATTATCATCACACTTCCATTCCAAAATAGGAAATGTCTGTAGTAAACCACCAGGTTGTTGATGCTCTACCTTCACCTACTAACAATTATAGCATCATTTAATGAACCCTTCCATCTCATTTTTCATTCCCAACCACCAAAACTACCGATGAAGGTCATCACTCATTTTTTTCTCACCTAATGGACCTTCCAATTTGAAGCATGGAATTCATTCATTAACTCCTCCTGCATAGTCATGGGGACAATGAGCCTTTTCCTGACATATATGATCTCATCCTCATCAATCATCTTATACGAAGGTGTCTACCAATATTAATGAATTTCGTACAAGGATAAACATTATGAACCATTTACTATATGTGTCTGATCCGATAAAAAATTATAGACTCCACTAAAATTGATATGAGAGCCATCTCCTCTGACTCTCATGAACCCCAACATGACTCTTAGTCAACAAAGTAATCATATTCCACAAATCAATATACTCATGAACCATATGAGTTTGATTTTTCAAACATAAAGCATCAGTAACAATTTTTCCCATCTGGGTCATATATTCATCATCAAAAAAAATTAAGCAACTCTTCTATTCTTCACGAGATTCAAGTCTCTGTGTGAAAAGATATTCTTCAAGCTCTTAAGATCTATAAGCATATTAGACGTTTCACCCAATAGATAATGCCATCAAAAATTTAGTGAATAAACCACTATATATAACTCTAGGGCATTCATATTGTAGTTATATTTATGTGGTCTCAACTGCCATGGCCCATACACCACAAATTGATCTCCCTCCATCAACACTACACCAATTATAATACAGGAAGCATAAAAAACATTGTATAATTATTACCTAGTTTATCTTGGATAAATATTAGTACTGATGTCATGAACTTATTCGAATCTTGGAAACCATTCTCACATTCTTCCATCCATTCAAAATTTATTCCCTTCTTAGTCAAGGATAAATGTGTTGCTTCCAAACAAGTAATGTCCCGGATAAAACTATGGTATTATCCATCTAACCCTAGAATTCTATGGATATAAAAAACGTTATGGGATACTCCCAAGAAATGAAAACATAAAATTTATCTACATGCACTGAGACACATTCGTCGTTGATGATGTGACCTAATAAGTGTACCAGATCAATCTAGAACCGACACATAAATTGATTTTTTGTATAGTCGATATTATCTTGGTGTACTCATAACAATTTCAAGATGTTGGGAATGATTTTTATGAGTCTTGAAGTACACCAATATTTCATACATGAACACAACCCAAAACAAATCTTGGTATGCATGGAATATTTTTTTCGTCATGTACTTAAACACAATATGATAATTCATCCACTATAATGAAATTATGACAAACTCACAAAGGTTGTACTAGATTCTGAAAGCAGTCCTCAGAATATCATAAGTTCAAACACTCAACTGATGATACCCTGGTATGAAGTCATTATTTGAGAAGACTTAATCTCCCCTCTATTGGTGAAATAGATCATTGATACACGAATTCTCTTATAAGTTATTTACAATCATCTCGTTCAACATCAAATAATCAACACACAAGCGTAGACTCAACTCAGCCTTCATTTACAACAAAAGTTGAGAACACCAAGGCAACATACATAGCTAGATTAACCCCTATCCATCAAATAATCCAAATGAGTCATGTGTTCTTTCATTTTTGTTAGTTCTAATTTCTATGGTGGAAAAAAACCAGAATAGTTCCTTGAATGAGCTCAATATTACATTCCACATTTCTCCCAAGTAAAATCCCTAAAAAGTATTCTGGAAAAACATAATGAATCCTATACACTATAGATTGATAGAAATCCTATATTACACCTTTGTCATCATGAAAAAGATTAGAAACCTAGGTGGTGATATCATCCTTTTTCTGATGAGATGGTCCCCCAAAACCCACATGGAGATCCCACTCCCCAAAGTGAATATATTTTTCATACATAAGAGACGTAAATATCACTATACTGAAGTAGAAAATGATGTGGTATAGGTATGATAAAAACAATTCTCTAAAGACCCTGAAATTTCAAAGGAATTTTTTTTCTTAAATTCTTTGTAATTTTATGAGTCTATGGCTTCTAAAGGCACTTGATTCCGAGGCCCGGTGTCCCCAGAATCAATTTCCTAAGTTTAGCTTGGGTATGTTCCAGAAACGAACGAGCGAGATTTTATATCTTTTAAACTGGTGCTCGAAATTGAAATCCGAGGGCACCGGTGAAAACACAGCGCCGATAATTGCTTAAGAGGATCTTTACCAAATATGCGTTTGCACGGAGGAAGAAGTTAATTTTTTTGTGGATTAATTGAGAGGTGAAAAAAATTGTGGAACCATTTTATTTTTATATCTTAAGTGGTTATAACCTATATGGAGAAGTTAGGGTGGGACCCACTAACCTCCTAACTACCAATGTGAGGATAAATGTGAGGTGGTTCCCACACGAGCCCCAACCCTTCACATTTACATAACTCTAATAAAATCCCCCTTTAAAACATGTTATCTCCCTTTAATTAAGTAACTCTCCCTCTCTCCCTCTTTATTGCATGCAAACACACACATTAATTAATTAATTGAAACTCTTCGTTAATTAATTAAGTGTTTGAAGTTTGTAAATTTGAATGCACGACATGAATTAATAAAATAAGGGAAGCCTTATTTTATTTTTTGGGGTTTGGCATGTTGTGTTAAGATTTTGGGGAGAGAGATCTAGTTTTATTTGAAGAACTTCATCCTCAACGAAGAATGTCAACTCTTCAACGAAGAACATCGACTCGGCGACACCAAATTCTACGTCATCTTCTTCCTCCACGACAAGGGAGGAGACACCGATGCGGGAACTCGAAAACGATGTCATGCCTTTCAATCTTCTCTCCATTGAAAAAAGGGGAGACACCACTTCCTCCTCAGATGATCTCTGTCGATGTCTACAAATCCTCATTCCGCGATTCCGACCCTCGTCATCTTTTGTTGAGGTAGGGTGTGTTGATTAGATTTTATTAACAATAAAATTGGTCGTTGTGTTTCGTGAACCTTGTGCAATCTTGGCCATGTGATATTGTCTAAAGCGGAGGGCACGGGGCGAATGGACACAGCCCAAAAAACCTCTCATGGAACATTATTCCTTTGGAATTGGAAACCGAAGGCGGAGGAAAAACAC
The DNA here is from genome assembly GCA_963277665.1 of Viscum album. Taxonomy (NCBI): domain Eukaryota; kingdom Viridiplantae; phylum Streptophyta; class Magnoliopsida; order Santalales; family Viscaceae; genus Viscum; species Viscum album. The sequence goes on along the minus strand of OY728121.1, from coordinate 1,394,661,850 downwards.
GGCACCATCACGCCATATCGGGATCGTGACGAAGGGAACCGGTGCCGTCGTGCCGGTTGTGCGGAACGAACCGCGGTCCGCAACGCGGGCCGCTTCGGCGGAAGAATCGGCCAGCCCGTTGGCCAACTGGGCGAAGTGGAGCCACGACTCCAGGAGGGTGCCATGTTAGAGGATAGGTCGGCCCATTGGCCGGTAGGGCGGTGCTGGACGGCGGTGCCAGGAGGGCACCGCGCTGGAGGACCGGTGGCCCGCCCATGCTGGCCGCGTGGGTAGAATACTGGTCAGTCTAGTCGGCCAGTTCGGGGATGGGTGGCTCCGCCGGTGCAGAAGACCGAGGGGGTCGCGCCCCCTCCCCCCCTTTGGAATGCACTCGGCTTCGGCCGAGCCGCTCGGCCAGCCGGGCCACGCACCCAGCAGGGCCGATACGGGCCGCGCTGGGTCGGGCCAGGCCGGGCCGTGCTGGGCAGGGCCGATCCACGTCCCTCTGGTCCGACTTGAGTATTCCCTTTGGACCGCTCTGACACCCCTGCTAGGTCGGACCCGTCAAAATGGGTCAACCCGACCCGTCGGCCCACTAGGCTAAACATTCCGGGGCCATTAATCACACGGGGTTAGTTTAAAGACCGCGCGTCCGATCGACGTGCCGTCTGCGGCACTAGGACTCTTTCGACGAGACGGTCCTTTTGAAATACTCTAATTGAGTTTTGGATTATTTTGGATATCGTCCAGGTTAGAAACGAGCATATTTCTAACTGGGACCCTAGGAGGGAAAAGCCTATATCTCTCAGATCGGGCGTCTGATTGACGCGCCGTCTATTGCGTTGAGTTCCTTTTGACGAGAGGGAACATTGGGATACATCAACTCTAGACTTTGTGATAGTTGATGTATCGACCCTCTTGGCACATGGAGCGGACCCTCCTGAAATCGAGCGTTCTTTGTGTGGGAAACCTAGAGCTGGCTACCACTGTGATGATGATGATGACTGTACTTGGATCCTACGTGGGTTCGGTAGCGAGGAAGAATTTACGTGGATCCTACGAGCGTTTGGCAGCGAGGATGACTGTACTTGGATCCTACGTGGTTTCAGCAGTGATGGTTACTGTACTAGGATCCTACGTGGGTTCGTCAGCGATGACTTCTGTACTTGGATCCTACGTGGGTTCGGCAGGGGAAATGATTCAGAGGCTACATCAATCATCTCCACCCCTCTTCATGAGTTGTACACCTGTGTGAGATGAGTCTTGAATTTCAATCAATATTTTTGATATGATTGACTTTATTTCCTGTGTGGATTGGGTTGTTCTTTCCTGTGTGGGCTGGGTTGTAATTGGTCTTGTGAGTTGGAGCCGAATTGGAATTGATGACATAGGTATATGTATGGGAATATACCTATGTAGAGTTGGTTGATACTTCATGTTTGTATCTTTCCACTGTGGTTTATCCATGTTGGATTATGGGAGACCTTCGGGGATCTTGTGGTCCCCACTGAGTAATTGTATACTCACCCTTGCACGGTCTATGCCCGCACTACGTGGTGTTGGTTGCAGACGACAGATATCACTGATCTTGGTTGAGGCTTGAGAAGCGGGATGGTATCCGGAGGTGGACTATTAGGAGAGACGTACACGGAGCAGACGTCCAGACCCGAGGAGTTGAGTAGACCATCTGTACCCACCCTTCATGTGGGATAGCCAGAGGATGACTCGGTGGTTGCTGATTTAATTTACTACTGATGTAGTTTTGTTTCAGTATTACTATACTTTCAGTTGGGTTTGTATTCGAGCCCATTTACTTTCCAACAAATACTTTTGTACTCAGTTTACTTAGTGTTTACTTCATCTTGCGTACACTATTGTGTTTTTTACTTATATAAAGTCAGTGCCTTCCCTTTTTATCAGGATTTATGCCATTGGTGCTAGTCTCCTGACCTTGGCCTATGGACGGCGGGTTTGGGGTAGTCACGGTACGGGCCCCGAGAACGGGTCATGAAAAATTTGTATCAGAGGTGGTCGGTTCTACCACAGAACTCAGGACTCTGATAATTTATTCTCTGTGAATCAATAATGTTTAGATTATTGAGTGTGGTTATTAGTCCAAGGAGTCCAGTGTTGGTGCAGCGGTCGACGTATCTATACCCCATGACCCTGACTTCTGATTTCCGACTCAGTGCCCGAAAACATTGATTTCATGTGTGTTTCAAAAGTTTTCTTTGTGATTAGTTTGTGTTAGCTCACTAGGTATACTATATTAACCGTGGAACACCTTTTTATTTTCAGGATGGCCCCTCGACGGCAGCCAGCTAGGGTTCCCAGTTACGTGCGAGATGGCAGCCCACCGAGCGACGAGGCCTCGGTGCAGGGCCCCATTAAGGTGGAGGCACTAGCGGTACCTCTACCCACTGGGCCACCAATACCACTGGCCCCATCAGCAGAGAGTGAACATTTCCTGAGTGCACTGCACGAGTTTCAACATCAGAGGCCACCCAAGATCCGCGGAGAGATGGACCCTCAGGCAGCCGAGGATTTACCAAAGGCTATCGTCTGAGTCTTCAGATTGGTAGGGACACCAGAATAACTTATGGTGATCCTTGAAGCAAGTCTCCTGCACGCAGCTGTAGGTAGATGGTGGGGCCTGATGCTCCAGGTGCACGAAGAGGCATCACTGCTTTGGATGGAATTTGAGAGCCTCTTCCACTCGGAGTTCATTCCAGTCTCCCTCCGTGTGGTGCGCATCCATGAGTTACTACAGGTACAACAGGGTAGCATGATAGTAGCCCGGTACTCGGCCAGATTTACCGACCTCTCGCGCTACTCCACGGACATGGTACGTGACCCATTCTTCCGGGCTCGAACCTTTGAGCAGGGACTGAGGCATGAGATCAAGGCTTCTATGATCTCCCTCAGAATTCCGACGCAGGCATGAGTACTGGAGAGAGCCCTTCTTGTGGGGAGATTCCTTACTAAGCCTATGCCAGCAGCGCGGCCTACCGCAGGGCGACACATGGTGGATTGTTTTGCATCCGGTAGTATAAAGATGTCACAGAGGTCCAAGAGGACCTTTCCATCAGGTGGGCGACCTCATGATACTAGTTCGGAGGTTCGTGGCACATGTAGCAGAGCCAGTTATACGAGAGGCAGGCAGTGCTATGCATGCGGCGGGCAGGGCCACATGGCTCGTGACTGCCCGAACCACCATGCAGAGGAGTATCAGATGGTTGAGGGACCACCCAGGAAGAGGAAAAGGTTCGATCATGGCGGTCCACAGGGAGCAGGCGGATGAGGCAGAGGAGCTGGCCGAGCAGCATGTGGTGGACATCGCTTCGAGGCTCTACCACCACCACCACCAGGATGACCACCCCAACCACATGGAACTGGCAGACATGGTCCGGCTCAGCTCCAGGCAGTCGAGGGCTATGACCATAGTGCACCTGAGATGATTCAAGGTATTATCTGTGTCTACTCCACCCTTGTAAAAGTTCTTATAGACACACCATCGAGTCATTCATTCATTGCTGCTGCCCTTGTTCGGAGCACGGAGATTCCGACTGAGTCATTGGCTCGATCCTTACGGCTAGAGACTCTTACGAGAGCAGACTCGATGATTACACACCGGTGTCGGCAGTGTGATCTTACTCTAGGAGGTGAGAGCTTCGGGTGGGATCTTCTTGTAGCGGTGTCGAGGCCTTACGATGTCATCTTGGGAATGGACTGGTTATCTAAAGTCCATTCTCATATTGACTGTATTAGGCACAAAGTGTGGTTTGTCCGCACATATGGGAGCAGGTACACCTTCGCCAGCGAGAAGGGAGCCCTTGCATCATAGGATGGACTTATGAAGAGGAGAGGGCAGCTGATCACACATCAGTTGCCTAGTCTGATCCTTGGAGCGGTTGATGTGCAGAGTCCGATTTTTCCTGTTATGGTGGATCAGCATGCGGACGTTTTCATGACGACGTTCCAGGACTACCTCCTCACAGAGAGGTATATTTCTACATTGAAATGTACCCTGGGACAACACCTATATCTACTCCAGCATATCGGATGGCTCCCACTATGCTTCGTGAGCTACGGGTACAGTTGGAGGACTTGCATGGAAAAGGATTCATCTGACCCAGTGATTCACCCCTTGCTTCTCCGATTTTATTCGCCAAGAAGGTGGATGGGAGCTTATGACTATGTTTTGACTACCGCCTACTGAATCAGGTGGCTGTAAATAACAATTATCCACTCCTGTGGATTGATGACCTCTTTGATCAGCTCAAGGGAGCAGGATGGTTCTCAAAGATATATCTCAGGTCAGGCTATCATCAGCTCAGAGTCCGAGACGAGGATGTGCAGAAGACGACCTTTAGGTGTCGGTATGGCCACTATGAGTTCTTGGTTATCCATTTCAGAATAACCCACTCTCTAGTAGTGTTCATGAGTCTTATGAACAGGATCTTACAGCCATACCTCGATCAATTGGTCGTAGTCTTCGTCGACGACATACTGATTTACTCGACTACTGAGGAGGAGAACGCCTACCACTTGCGGGTTGTACTGGACACACTCTGAGAGCACCAACTTTATGGTAAGCTCTCGAAGTGTAAGTTTTGGATTCAATAGGTCCACTTCTTGGGGAACATCATCTATGAGGTGGGAGTTTCGGTGGATCCTGTGAAGATCGAGGTAGTACTTTCTTGGGAGCCACCGAGGAGTGTGACGGAGGTGCGGAGTTTACTAGGTCTGGCTGGGTACTATCGGAGATTTGTGCCAGACTTCTCCATAGTTGTAGCACCACATTCAGCTTTGAAGGAGAAGGGGAAACCCTTCGTATGGTCAGATAGATGTCAGCATAGCTTCCAGGAGCTGAGACATAGATTGACCAGTGCGACCATCTTGAGGCTTCCGGAGGAGGGCGTAGGGTACGTAGTTTACTACGACGCATTAGGGACCGGACTCAGGTGTGTTCTGATGTAGGAGTGGGAAGTTATTTCTTACGGTTCATGACAGTTCAGGTAGCATGATCAGATTTACTCTACCCATTACCTGGAGTTAGCAGCAGTGGTTTTTTCCTTGAATATGTGGCAGCACTATCTGATGGGCGAGCACTTTACAGTTTACTCTGACCACCAGAGTCTCGGGTACATCTTCTCGCAGAAGGACCTGAACCTGAGACAGCAGAAATGGCTTGAGTTACTCCAGGACTATGACTTTGAGATAGTCCATACTCCTGGGAAGTAGAATGTGGTAGCTGATTCTCTCAGCAGGAGATTGGGAATTCAGGTTCTTGGAGAGGCGATAGAGAAACTAGCTGCATTGCAGATATCCTTCTTGGATAGAGATGGAGCATCATTTCTATAGTCACTCATAGTCACTCCTCTACTACTTCAGCGGGTTAGAGAGGCGCAGCATGGGGATGTTGACTGTGAGATTCAACGTGCACAGATATCCACAGGACATGCACTTGATGGTTTTTCTGTAGGAGAGCGCGTCATCCTCTTCAGAGGTCGTACCATGGAACTAGTTTCATTACAGGAGGAGGTTCTGAGGGAGTTTCATACATCCCCTTTGGTGGTAGATCCAGGTGTGGCGAAGATGTACCAGGATCTCAGGCGACATCACTGGTGGCCGAGTATGAAGAAGGCTGTGGCATAGTTCATTTCACGATGCCTCACCTGCCAACAGGGGAAGGCAAGGCACCAGGTACCAGTAGGCATGGTACAACCATTAGAGGTCCTGGAGTGGAAGTGGGATGTGATATCATTGGATTTTGTGATAGGGCTTCCATGTACTTCCAGATGACATGGCTCCATCTGGGTGATTGTCGACCGACTCACCAAGTCAGCCCACTTCCGACCTATCAGAGAGCAGGGCTTAGTGGAGAGCTTGGAACACCTCTATGTTCAGAAGATCGTACGGCTTTGAGGTGTTCCATCGTCTATCGTCTCCGATAAATATTCTCTCTTTACTTCATGTCTTTGGAAGGGGTTTCAGGAGGCATTTGGGATGCAGCTACACCATAGAACTGCCTTTCATTCTCAGACGGATGGCCAGACGGAGAGGACCATTCAGACTCTCGAGGACATGCTTCGTGCATGCTTCCTTGAATTTTTTCGCAGTTGGGAGGATCACATACCCTTGATGGAGTTTATGTACATCAACATCTACCACTCCCCCATCGGGGTGGCACCATATGAGGCATTATACGATCAACCATGAAGATCACCTTTGTGTGGGACTGACCCTCGGGAGTTAGCACTCATAGGACCAGAGATGGTCCAGGCTACGATGGAGAAGGTGCAGATCATCTAGAAGTGGATGAGGACTGTACAGAGCAGACAGAAGTCCTATTATGACAGGAGACGGAGACAACAAGATTTTGAGGATGGCGACTGCGTTTTCTTACCGGTCTCACCTCGACACGGATTACGGAGATGTGGCTGGGGCGACAAGTTATCTCTGCACTTCATCGGACCATTCCAGGTCCTCAGCAGGGTAGGCGAGGTGGATTACTGCCTATCTCTTCCACCTCAGTTTCACTGAGTGCACGAAGTTATCCACATATCTGAGCTGAGGAGATACGTGCACGACCCGATGCACATTATTGACCAAAGGGACATGGAGATTGATGACGGGGCAACATTTGTAGAGGTCCCAGTGGAGATCGATTATCGACAGGAGCAGGCCCTACGTGGATGGTCGATTCCTCTTGTGCGCATTCGTTGGAAGCACGAGAACCTATATGAGGGCACATTGGAGCGAGAGGCACATATGCGTGCACAATACCCTCATTTTTTTCCTTAGTTTAAGATATATCTTTACAGGGACGTAAAGCTCTGAGGTGGGATTAATGTAAAGACCCAAAAATTTCAAGGAATTTTTTTTTCATAAATATTTTTTAATTTTATGAGTCTATGGATTCTAACGTCACTTGATTCTGAGTCCCAATGTGCCCGAAATCAATTTCCAATGTTTAGCTTGGGTACGTTCAGTAAAATAACGAGCGAGATTTTCTATCTTTTGAACCGGTGCATGGAATTGAAATCTGAGGGTACCGGTGAACTTGCAATTCTAGTAATTTCTTAAGAGGACCTTTATCGAAGATGTGTTTGCAAGGGATAAGAAGTTATTTTTTTAGGGAATAATTGAGAGGTGAAGAAAATTGTGGAACAATTTTATTTTTATATCTTAAGTTGTTATAACCTACATGGGGAAGTTATGGTGGGTCCCACTAAGATCCTAACTACCCATGTGAGAATAAATGTGAGGTGGGGCCCACACGATCCCCAACCCTTCACATTTCCATAACTCTCATAGGCTCCCCCTTTAAAACATTTTAACTCCTTATAATTAAGTAACTCTACCTCTATCCCTCTTTATTACATGCCAACACACATATTAATTAATTAATTGAAACTCATCATTAATTAATTAAGTGTTTGAATTAAGTTAACTTGAATGCATGACATGATTTAATAAAATAAGAGAAGCCTTATTTTATTTTTTGGGGGTTGGCATGTTGTGATGAGATTTGGGGGAGAGAGCTCTAGTTTTATTTGAATAACTTCATCCTCAACGAAGAACGACAACTCTTCGACGAAGAACATCGACTCGGCGACCCCGGATTCTCTGTCTTCTTCTTCCTCCATGACAAGTGAGGAGAAACCGATGCGGGAAGTCACCAACGATGTCATTCCTTTCAATCTTCTCTCCGTGAAAAAAAAGGGGAGATGCCACTTCCTCCTCGGATGCTCTCCATCGACGTCTATGAACCCTCATTCTGTGACGCCAACGCTCATCATCTATTGATGATATAGGGTGTGTTGATTCAATTTTATTCAGAATAAAATTGTTCTTTGTGTTTCGTGAACATTGTGAATTCTTGGAAATGTGATACCGTCTAACGCGGAGGGCATAGGCTGAACGAACATGACCTGAAAACCCTTCACTGCAACTTTCTTCCTTTGGAATTAGAAACCAGAGATGGGGGAAAAACAAGGCATCGTCGCGCCATGCCGGGATCGTGATGAAGGGAACCAGCGCCGTCGTGCCGGCTATGCGGAACAAACCGTGGGCCGCAACTCGGGCCGCTTTGGCGGAATAACCGAGCGGCCCGTTAGCCGGTCGGGCGGTGCTAGACCACGGCGCCAGGAGGGCACCGTGCTAGAAGACTGGTGACCCGCCCATGCGGGCCGCGTGTGCAGATGACCGGCCGGTCCAGTTGGCCGGTTCGGGGAAGGGCAGTGCCGCTTGGCACTGCTAGTGTAGAAGATAGCCCCCCCCCCCCTTTTGAACGCGCTCGGCTTTGGCCGAACCGCTCATCCAGCCGGCCGAGCGAGCTGGGCCACGCGCCCACCCGTGCCACGCCAGGCCGTGCCAAGTCGGGCCGCACCGCGCCTCGCCGGGCCGGGCCGGGCCGCATCACTTTGGGCCAACTTGAGTATTCCCTTTGGACCGGTCTAACACACCTGCTGGATCAGACCCGTCAAACTGGGTCAACCTAACCCGTCAGCCCACTAGGCTAAACGTGATGGGCCCGTTAATCACTTAAACAGAGTTATCTTAAAGACCGCATGTCTGATCGACGCGCCGTCTACGGCACTATGACTCTTTAAATGAGACGGTCCTTTTACGATACTCTAATTGAGTTTCAAATGATTTTGGATATCATCTGGGTTAGAAACGCGCATATTTCTAACCGGGCCCCTGTGACGGAAAAGCCTATATCTCTTAGACCGGGCGTCCGATTGACGCGCCTTCGGATGCATTGAGTTCCTTTTGACGAGATGGAACTTCGGGATTCATCAACTATAGAATTTTTCATAGTTGATGTATCGACCCTCTTGGCTCGTGGAGTGGACCCTCCCGGAATCGAGCGTGTTGTTTGTGGGAACCCTAGAACTGGCTGCGATTGCGACGACGATGATAACTATACTTGAATCCTATGTGGGTTCAGCAGTGAGGATGACTGTACTTGGATCCTACGTGGGTGCTGCATCGAGGAAGACTATACATGGATCCTATGTGGGTTCGGCAGTGATGGTTACTGTACTAGGATCCTACGTGGGTTCGACAGCGATGACATATGTACTTGGATCCTACGTGGGTTCGGCATGGGAGATGATTCAGAGGCTACTTCTATCATCTCCACCCCTCTTCGTGAGTAGTATACCTATGTGATATGAGTCTTGAATTTCAATCAATATCATCAATATGATTGACTTGCTTTCCTATATGGATTGGGTCACGCTTCCCTGTGTGGACTGGGTTGTACTTTGGCTCGTGAGTTGGAGCCAAACTGGAATTGATGACTTAGGTATATGTATGGGAATATACATAAGTAGATTTGGTTGATTCTTCATGTTTGTATCTTTCCTTTGTGGTTTATCCTTTGTGGATTCAGGGAGACCTTCGGGGGTATCGGGTTCTCTACCGAGTAATTGTATACTCAACCATGCACGGGCTATGCCCGCACTACATGGTGTTGGTTGCAGATGACAGACATCGTTGATCGTGGTTGAGGCTTGAGGAGCGGGACGATATCCGGAGGTGGACTATCAGGCGGGACGTACACGGAGCAGATGGCCAGACCCGAGGAGCTGAGGAGACCATATTTACCCACCCTTCAGGTAGGATAGCGGGAGGAAGACTCAGTGGTTGCTGATTTAATTTACTACTATTGTACTTTCTTTTCAGTTGTACTGTACTTTCAGTTGGGTTTGTATTCTGGCTCATTTACTGTCCAGCACTTACTTTTGTACTCAGTTTACTTAGTGTTTACTTAATATTGCATACTCTGTTGTGTTGTTTACTTATATAAATGCAATTCCTTCCCTTTTTATCAGGATTTATGCCTTTGGTGCTAGTCACCAGCTCTTGGCCTATGGAAGGCAGGCTTGGGGTAGCCACGACACGGGCCCTAGGGACAGGTCATGAAAAATTGGTATCAGAGGTGGTCGGTTCTACGATAGAACTCAGGACTCTGATAATTTATTCTCTGTGAAGCAATAATTTTTAGAGTATTGAGTGTGGTTATCAATCCATGGAGTCCAGTGTTGGTGCGGTGGCCGACATATCTGTACACAAGGAACCTGACTTCTGATTTCCGACTCATTGCCCGAAAACATTGATTGCAAGTGTGTTTCAAAAGTTTTCTTTGTGATTAATTTGTGTCAGCTCACCAGGTATACTGTATTAGTCGTGGCACACTAGTTTTTTTTTTCAGGATAGCCCCACGATGGCAGCCAGCTAGGGTTCCCAGTTACGTGCGAGATTGCATCCCACCAAGCGAAGGGGCCTCGGTGCAGGGCCCCATTACAGTGGAGGCACCAGCGGTACCTCTACCCACTGGGCCACCGATACCACTGGCCCCATCATCGGAGAGTGCACACCGCCTGAGTGCACTACAAGAGTTTCAGTGTCAGAGGCCGCCCAGGTTCCGCGGAGAGACAGACCCTCAGGCAGCTAAGGATTGGCTAGACGCTATCATCCAAGACTTCAGATTGGAAGGGACACCAGTAGATCTTATGGTGATCCTTACGGCGAGTCTCCTACACGCAGCTGTAGGTAGATGGTGGAGCCTGATGCTCTAGGTGGACGACAAGGCATCACTTATTTGGATGGACATCGACAGCCTCTTCCGCTTGGAGTTCGTTCCATCCACCCTCCATGCGAAGAACATCCAGGAGTTACTACAGCTGCAGCAGGGCAGCATGACAGTAGCCCAGTACTCGGAGAGATTTAACGACCTCTCATGCTACTCCACAGACATGGAACAAGACCTATTCTTCTGGGCCCAGACCTTCGAGCAGAGACTGATGCTTGAGATCAGGACTTCGATGATCTCCCTTAGCATTCCAACATAGGCAGGAGTACTGGAGCGAGCCCTTCTTGTGGAGAGCTTACTTGCTAAGCCTACGCCAGAAGCGAGGCCTACCACAGGGCGACACGTGGTGGATTATTTTGCAGCCAGCAGAAGACATATGTCACAAAGGTCCAAGAGGACCCAGCCATCAGGTGGGCGACCTCAGGATACTGGTTCAGAGGTGTGGGGCACACGCAGTAGAGCCAGTCATACGAGAGGTAGGCAGTGCTATGCATGCGGCAGGCAGGGCCACATGGCTCGTGACTGCCCGACCCGCCATGCATAGGAGTAGCAGATGGTTGAGGGACCACCCAAGAAGAGGTAGAGGTTTGACCGTGGTGGTCTGCTAGGAGCAGGCAGACGAGGCAGAGGAGCTGTCCGAGCAACAGGTGGTGGACGACAATTCAAGGCTCTACCACCACCACCACTAGGAGGACCAACCTGACCACAGGTAAATGGTAGACAGGGGTAGGTGACGCACTCCTGTCGTAGGGCATGGCAAAAAAATTATTTCCTAAGTTAAAATGTAGTTAAGTGGATGAGCTAGGATGTCTCCTGAAGAGGAGTGCACACAAAACAGGTTGTCACATTAAAACGGGGGTAAAAATGTTGTGAAAGGAAATTTGAAATTCAAATGATTGAAAAACTATGAAATTAAAAGGGTGATTAGGCCGAGGTCGGTTTCCTAATTATAATGCTATCCTTGTTCAATTTAATTCAAACCTCTTCTTCTTAGTTGATTAAATTGAGTTTCCACAATCATTTCCTCTCACTTCCTTGGTGAAATTGTTATTGTGAGAGAAAACCTTACCAAGATCTCGGTTTGGTAAACTCTCCTTCCATGTGTAAAATAGTTGTATTGAATATCCTTAATTGAAATGGGCAATACCCATCGGGTTTTGTTTGTCCCAAAAAATCAAGAACATTCACTACACCTTTTACACGTATTGACGATCGTCGAGTACTTCACCACTAATTTCTGGTTTATTCCATCGTATATAAACCAAAAATTAGTGGAGAGAGATATTGATTATTTTACCTAGGAAAAAATAAATAACGGAATTAATATTTAAGAAGGATCGCACTTGATTATAAAATCTGCTCTAATAAATTGAAAACAACTTTGAAAAAGAAATAAATTTATTCAATTATGTCCAAGAACTCAAGCATTACAATGTAGAAAACCAACCCTTCCCCGATCACTCCAAAAGTTTACCACACCACGGTAAGGGTAATCGAGTTTAATGGGGAAGAAGAAGGCATTACAAAACAATGAAAAAGAAAATAAATGAAAGAGAAAGCTGAAATGTTCTCCTTCTTGGTGTCTCAGAAGGAATGGGGTGGAGAATGGATGATTTGAGAGGGTGGAGCTCTCCTCCTTTTATAGCCAGAATGTTTCCCCCGAATGTCGACGCGTTGTAGCCCCACTAAATGTCATCTTCACGCGTTGAGCCCTTCTTTAATGTTGTTCATAATTCCCTTGTCCGTGTCCCCTCAACATTCCAGCGGCGTTGGACATGTATTCCGAGAGTTATGACCGTTTTACTATGAGAATTTATTCTGTCCAGTCAGACTCTCCAAAACGAAATCTTCCGGATTAGGGTGCTTTAATGGACCAATAAACGGCCAATTCACTTGGTTATTACTTCATAAAAGATTATCCAAAACTCCTTGCGCGTACACCCACCGAATTTCAAAAGCTTTGGGCCCTTAGTGGGTGAGTTATGGATTCCACATCAAAACTAGGCAGAACTGAAAACAGTTTTCTTGAGCCAACTTGTGAGCTTCTTTTGAGCTTCCATATGGCCGATTCAGATTTTGGTTCACATGTATTAAATGAAGCCCTTGATGTGTAGAATCAGGAAAAGAAAGAAATTTGCAATTTTGATCAGTGTAGATAATATTATGGCTAAACTACCGAAATAATTTAAAACTGTTAAAAATCCAAAATGGCCAATTTTTACTATTCGGCTCAAAATAACACCATTATCAAAAAAATGAAACAATTAATCTTAGAGGAAAAATTTTGTGGGTTTAAAACAGTGATATTAAATATAAATTATTTGAAAATATTTTCTCTATCAATTCCCCCACACATAGCACTTGGACTCCTGGACAAATAAAAATCTAATCAAATCAAATCCAAAACACATATCAATGAGATCAATCAAATAAATTTCAAGAAACAAAAAGATATCATGCCTCATCAAAAACTGTTATTTCAAGTTCTACATTTAATATTTTAATATATTTCCACTTCATTTCTTATCCCATGCACACAAAACACCCACCTCACATGAATTTTTTCTCATCTCACAAATGTAAAGGCTGAACAAGGCTTTTCTCATCCAAACTCACACAAGAGTCACCATAGGTTTGATAAATTCCTACTTCTCTACCCGATGTGAGTCAAGGATATGTGTTTCTCATGAGGAATTTTCAGGGTTGTTCTGTGGATTCCGGTTGGTAGGATTTAGATGTTAAAAGTTCCGAGGCCGAAAAAGGAAGGCTTGGCTCTTTTTGAAGCAAAATTGCAAGATTATAATTTTTACTCAAGTATGGTCTCCTTTAGTTCCCCTTTGTAGAAAACAAGCTCCATCAACATTCAATCAGATCAGCAGCAAAAATTTCAATCCTTTCAAACATGATTTTTCTTGAAAGCTCCAGATCGGCACAACTTTCTTTTTTTTTACATTGGAAGCTCCAGAAAGGCACAACTTCTCTTGTCATAAAAGCTCCAGAAAAGGCACATCTTTCAACAGAATAATTTTTCAGCATCACACACATCTCTTCCATAATTTATATTCCACCCAAAGTATAACCAAATGAGGTAGTACATCACAAGACATCTTCCCCCACACTTAAGTTCAACTAGATCAAGCAATTTCAATTAATTTATTGAATATCATTGTTTTAAACCCACAAAATTTTTCCTCTAAGATGAGTTGTTTCATTTTTTTTGATAATGGTGTTATTTTGAGTCGAATAGTAAAAATTGGCCATTTTGGATTTTTAACAGTTTTAAATTATTTCGTTTGTTTGGCCATAACATTATCTACACTGATAAAAATTGCAAAATTCTTTCTTTTCCAGATTCTACACATCCAGGGATTAATTTAATATATTTGGACCAAAGTCTGAATCGGCCATATGGAAGCTCAAAAGAAGCTCACAAGTTGGCTCAAGAAAACTGTTTTCAGTTCTGCCTAGTTTTGATGTGGGATCCATAACTCATTCACTGTAGGCCCAAAGCTTGTGACATTCGGTGGGTGGACGCTCAAGGGGTTTTGGAGCATCTTTTATGAAGGAAGAACCGAGTGAATGGGCCGTTTATCGGGTTTTAAAGCACCCTAATCCGGAGGATTTCGTTTTGGAGAGTCTGACTGGATAGAATAAATGCTCATAGTAAAACGGCCATAACTCTCGGAATACAAGTCCAAATCTTCTGTAATTTTGAGGGGACACGACCAAGGGAGTTATGAACAATATTGAAGAAGAGCTCAACGCGTGAAGATGACATTTAATGGTTCTACAATGCGTAGACATTCGGGGGAAACATTCTGGCTATAAAAGGAGGAGAGCTCCACCCTCTCAAATCATCCATTCTCCACCCCATTCCTTCTGGGACACCAAGAAGGAGAATTTTTCAGCTTTCTCTTTTATTTATTTTCTTTTTCATTGTTTTTTAATGCCTTATTCTTCCTCATTCAACTCGATTAACCTTACCATGGTGGGGTAAACTTTTGGAGTGATCGGGGAAGGGTTGGTTTTCTACATTGCAATGCTTGAGTTCTTGGACGCAATTGAATAAATTTCTTTCTTCTTCAAAGTTGTTTTAAATTTATTATAACGGATTTTATAATCAAGTGAGATCGTTCTTGAATATTAATTCCGTTATTTATTTTTTCCTTGGTAAAATAATCAATATCTCCCTCCACTAATTTCTGGTTTATATACTATGGAATAAACCAGGAATTAGTGGTGAAGTACTCGACGATCGTCAGTACGTGTAAAAGGTGTAGTGAATGTTCTTGATTTTTTGGGACAAACAAAACCCGATCAGGTATTTCCCATTTCAATTAAGGATATTCAATACAACTATTTTACACATGGAAGGAGAGTTGACCAAACCGAGATCTTGGTAAGGTTTTCTCTCACAATAAGAATTTCACCAAGGAAGTGAGAGGAAACGATTGTGGAAACTCACTTTAATAAACTAAGAAAAAGAGGGTTGAATTAAATTGAAAAAGGATAGAATTATAATTAGGAAACCGACCCCGACCAAATCACCCTTTTAATTTCATAGTTTTTCAATCATTTGAATTTCAAATTTCCTTTCACAACATTTTTACCCCCGTTTTAAAGTGACAACCCGTTTTGTGTGCACTCCTCTTCAGGAGACATCCTAGGTCAACCACTTAACTACTTTTTAACTTAGGAAATAATTGTTTTGCCACACCCTACAACAGGCGTGCGTCAAACTTGGTGCCGTTGTCGGGGATCTAATCAGCTATTTACTTTACTTTTTCTATTTTTAAATTTTAGATAGCTTTCATTATTATTATTATTTTTTTAAAAAAAAGTAACTGAAAAAAAACTTTTTTTCATGATTCATTCAAATTCAAATTATTCTGCATGGAACAATTACTCATAGGTGCAGGAGGAAGAAACAGACTATACTGAGGAGGCCCTCCAATGAAGAGCTGATGCACTGATGATAACGGCCAGGCAAGTGGAAAGAGGCATAGCAACATGGATCTCATTGGAATATTTGATGGCCATGGTCGATGAACTCCAAGCTGACTTAGAAAGATTCAAGGCCAAGACGGAAGTTCCACTAGTCTTTCCTGATTTCACTGAAGACATCCATAAAGTTGAATCCAAACCTGAGGTGGAGGAGCCCGACTACCTACCTCCATCCAGTGAAGATCGACTCCAAGAGGCACATTCAATTAAAGATGATATTAAAGTCGAACCGACTCAGGGAGATGATACAATCTTAAACTCAAACTCTTTTAATTTTATTGAAAATGATTTCAGTATCACCCCTAATAGTTTTGAATTTTCAGATTCGGCCATCTCACATTATGCCTTGGAGGATGATGAAGGAAAAGAAATTTCACCTGTTGAGGAACATTTAAAGCTCCCTGAACACACTGAATATTTACTAGGCGGAGCACAACAAGGGAAAGGGAATGTTGCACAAGTAGCAACAAATGAAGAGGAGGTTCCCTACTTCATCCAACCCCCGCTATGCAAGTTGTACCAAATTGCGAAGGGGTCGGTTCTGGTATACTCTCTCTATGGAGTCCTCCTCAACAAGAACAACGTTGAAGCACAAGCTAGGAAGAGCCACATGTGGTGGTTCAAATCAAAAAACCCCCATCCACCATCAGATTGGGGATAACTGATTAGAACTGCCCCTCTAGAGGCAGTCAAAACCCAGGGCCCACTTGGGGGAATAAACCAAGATATATCCTTCTTGTCTCATCCTATTTCTATTTTCATTTCTTTTAATATATTTCTTATGTTATGTTTTTACTTTTTTTAGGTTTTCAAAGAGAAACACTTAGGATCCAAACTCAACGTTGCATTGCCAATAAGTCAGGTTGTACCTCTCCTTTATACTTACTTAGCTGTTGTGATTCAATCAGAAATCTACATATATGTTAAATCCACTTGAATGCATCAAGGAAACTACATTACTTAAGTGTGGGGGAGGGAACCTTTGTAGTATAGGATTTTTATTTGATGTTTGTTTTCAAAAATAAAAAAAATGCGTGTTTTCAAATTTTTGTGTGTTTATTTTTCAATTTTTGGTGTGTTTCTGAAACTTTTGAGCTGAAATTATTATCAATACCATTTTTGAAACCCATGTCAATGAGTGAACCAGTCTATTTCATGAAACTGATCTTAAATGAATGCTGAAATAACTTTGTTTCAAGTTCAAATATTTTGGAAATTCATGAAAAGTACACTGATTTTTAAATCTCATGCCATATTTCACTGTCTATATCTTTGAAATAACTTTCCTATGAGGCTTCTGAACCATTTTTGTCATATTCGTTTCATTCACCTCATTTCTTGAGAGAACCAGGCCATGCATTCTTTAACCAGAATTTGATTTATTCCTTTCAAAACTTGAGGGTTGGGGTACATGTGTTTTATATGATTGAGGAATTTATTTTGTTTGAAGCCCCATTTTCAAAATAATCCTTTTCATTATGGCCCACCTTTACATTTATCCTTCATTGTTGCCCCTATTATCCATGAATTGCATGTTAGGTTAGCCACATTACAAGCCAATTTTCCCTATCATAGCTGCTCTTGAAGTAAAATTGCATGATCTAGTTGAACTTAAGTGTGGGGGAAGATGTCTTATGGTGTACTACCTCATTTGGTTATAATTTGGGTGGAATATAAATTGTGGAATAGATGTGTGTGATGCTGAAAAATTATTCTGTTGAAAGCTGTGCCTTTTCTGGAGCTTTTATGACAAGAGAAGTTGTTCCTTTCTGGAGATTCCAATGTAAAAAAAGAAAGTTATGCCTATATGGAGCTTTCAAGAAAAATCTTGTTTGAAAGGATTGAAATTTTTGCTGCTGATCTGATTGAATGTTGATGGAGCCTGTTTTCTATAAAGGGGAACTAAAGGAGACCATACTTGAGTAAAAATTAGAATCTTGCAATTTTGCTTCAAAAAGAGCCAAGCCTTCCTTTTTCGGCCTCAGAACTTTTAACATCTAAATCCTACCAACCGGAAGCCACAGAACAACCCTGAAAAGTCCTCATGAGAAACACATGTCCTTGACTCACATCGGGTGGAGAAGTAGGAATTTATCAAACCTATGGTGACTCTTGTGTGAGTTTGGATGAGAAAAGCCTTGTTCAGCCTTTACATTTGTGAGATGAGAGAAAATTCATGTGAGGTAGGTGTTTTGTGTGCATGGGATAAGAAATGAAGTGGAAATATATTAAAATCTTAAATGGAGAACTTGAAATAACAGTTTTTTATGAGGCATGATATCTTTTTGTTTCTTGAAATTGATTTGATTGATCTCATTGATATGTGTTTTAGATTTGATTTGATTTGATTTTTACTTGTCCAAGAGTCCAAGTGCTAAGTGTGGGGGAATTGATAGAGAAAATATTTTCAATTAATTTATATTGAATATCATTGTTTTAAACCCACAAAATTTTTCCTCTAAGAGGAATTGTTTCATTTTTTTTGATAATGGTGTTATTTTGAGCCGAATAGTAAAAATTTGCCATTTTGGATTTCTAACAGTTTTACATTATTTCGGTAGATTGGACATAACATTATCTACACTGATAAAAATTAAAAAATCCTTTCTTTTTCAGATTCTACACATCCAGGGATTCATTTAATATATTTGGACCAAAATCTGAATCGACCATATGGAAGCTCAAAAGAAGCTCACAAGTTAGCTCAAAAAAATTGTTTTCAGTTCTGCCTAGTTTTGATGTGGGATCCATAACTCATCCACTGTGGGCCCAAAGCTTGTGCAATTCGGTGGGTGGATGCGCAAGGAGTTTTGGCGCATCTTTTATGAAGGAGGAACCGAGTGAATGGGCCGTTTATGGGGTCATTAAAGCACACTAATCCGGAGGATTTCGTTTTGTAGAGTCTGACTGGACAGAATAAATTCTCATAGTAAGACGGCCATAACTCTCGGAATACATGTCCAAATCCGCTGGAATTTTGAGGGGACACGGCCAAGGGAATTATGAACAACATTCAAGAAGGGCTGAACGCGTGAAGATGAAATTTAATGGGGCTACAAAGCGTCGACATTCGGGGGAAACATTCTGGCTATAAAAAGAGGAGAGCTCCACCCTCTCAAATCATCCATTCTCCACCCCATTCCTTCTGGGACACCAAAAAGGAGAACTTTTTAGCTTTCTCTTTTGTTTATTTTCTTTTTCATTGTTTTGTAATGCCTTATTCTTCCCCATTCAAATCGATTACCCTTACCATGGTGGGGTACAGTTTTGGAGTGATCGGGGAAGGGTTGGTTTTCTACATTGTAATGCTTGAGTTCTTGGACGCAATTGAATAAATTTCTTTCTTCTTCAAAGTTGTTTTCAATTTATTATAGCTGATTTTATAATCAAGTTCGATCGTTCTTGAATATTAATTCCGTTATTTATTTTTTCCTTGGTAAAATAATCAATATCTCTCTCCACTAATTTCTGGTTTATATACGATGGAATAAACCCGGAATTAGTGGTGAAGTACATGATGATCGTCAGTACGTGTAAAAGGTGTAGTGAATGTTCTTGATTTTTTGGGACAAACAAAACCCGATCGGGTATTGCCCATTTCAATTAAGGATATTCAATACAACTATTTTACACATGGAAGGAGAGTTGACCAAACTGAGATCTTGTTAAGGTTTTCTCTCACAATAACAATTTCACCAAGGAAGTGAGAGGAAACGATTTTGGAAACTCACTTTAATCAACTAAGATGAAGAGGTTTGAATTAAATTGAAAAGGATAGCATTATAATTAGGAAACCGACCCCGACCTAATCACCCTTTTAATTTCATAGTTTTTCAATCATTTGAATTTCAAATTTTCTTTCACAACATTTTTACCCCCGTTTTAAAGTGACAACCCGTTTTGTTTGCACTCCTCTTCAAGTGAAATGGATGGAAAAATGGGATGCTTTGAGGAGGAGGTGATGACCTCCTTTTATTGGCAGAATTCGACCCTCTAAAGTTTGAGCGTTTTAGACCCCATTAATGACCTCTTCACGTGTTCCATCCTTCATGAATTATGTTAATAAATATCTTTTACGTCTCCTCTAAAAATTTCAGCTAATTTGGAAACTGTATGTAGGAGTTATGAATTTTTCATTCTCGGTTTCTGTTTCTGGTCGAAGCATTCAGGAAGGTTCTTCCAAAATAATGTCATTCAATAGCCTCCTTAATAACCTCCAAAATCATCCAAATTTATTTTAGAGACGGCCCTATCTGTCCTCGAGGTATCCCAGGTGGATACACATCATTAAGATAAGTGTAGGCCGCGTTTGGTGTCTGTTACGTTGGGTGGGTCCATGCTGTCCGCCCGGAAAAATTCCAATCTTCAATGATTTTTTAGACCCTTTAGATGACCGAATCAGCTCCTGGTCCAGAAGAAAAAAATTATGGAAATAAAATAAGGATTCTAACAGAATTTTAATCAGAAAATTTGGAATTTTATATTTCCAAAAATGACCAAAATACCCCTGATGTAAAATTCTGTCAAAAATCCAGAATTAGTCGTTTTTCACATTTGGGTTCAAAATAGCACTAAAACCTAAAAACATGATAACTAACCATTCAATAACACTTTTGCGGGATTATAAACAATGTTTTATAGTATAAAATATATGAAAATGTGAGCTTCATCACTTCCCCACACTTAAACATTGCACTCCTGGGCAATCATCTTACATCAAAATCAAAATCCACACAACAATCAAAAATGAGAAAATATCAATGATTTTATCCAAAATAGAATTCCATCATGTCTCATTTATGAATAATAATTCTCTAATTTTCATTTCAATCATTAAAATTTGTTCAACCTCATAAATCAATCCACGACCCAATCACAACCTACCTCACATTGAATTTTATTCACTCTTCACTCAAGAGAAATTGAATCTAGAGTTATACTCATACTTGAAAATCGCATGTATCACCATAGGTTTGTGAAAATTACCATTTCTCCACAGCGTGAAACATGAAAATGAATTTAATCATGAGGGCTTTAATTAAAGGTTCAAATGATTCTGTGGCTTAGGGTCGGTGGTAAAATGATTGAAAAATGTTCCAAGCTTGAAAGAGGAGGTTGAACTTTTAAGTACAATGCATGATTAAATCAAGTGAAAACACAGGAAATTCCTCACTCAATACTGCTTGTAAATTTGAAAAACAACCCCACCCCTCTTTATGACATGGTACATGAGCCAATAAGTGATGATATCATCTAAGTTCTCCTCCTTTTTTTTCAAAGCTCCAGAAAGGCAAAACTTTATTTTTTTTATGGAGGATGAGATGAAAATTGAATACAATGAATGAATGACAATTCATGCCCTTGATTTTTTTTGGGAGGGACATGAGTCATAAAATAATTTACAATGAGGAATTCAAGCTCATCTCCATTTTTTTGTTTTCTTTTTTAGGAGAAATGGATGAAACAAATAAAGCACAATGAAATGACGAAACATGCCCAATTATCTTGTTATCCACTGCCCAAAGTATTGACACACACCTCGCATCACCCATAAATGATACACATCCGAATGAACGCACACGAAAGTCCCTTACCCCACACTGAAACTTGAAATATCCATGCAAAAATACTAAAAGTGCGGGTAGGTAAGGAAAAAGTGGCTTGTAATGTGGCTTAAACCTATAAGGCAATCATGGAATCTAATGGCTTATGAAGGATAAATGTAAAGGGTGGTCTCAAGATAAAATGTGGCTAGCCAAAGAGATGCCTCAATCATTTCAAATACATTTCATGAAATCCAATGCTTCGAAAGAGTATTATTCGCAAATTCTAGTTCTCACCCAAAATTCAAGTTTCCCTCAAGAAAGTGTGGGTATTAGGAAGAATATATAAAAGTGGTTTAGAATACCTCACAGGATTGGAAACATATTTTTAGTCAGTGTTTCATGGGCATGGATTTCAAAAATTAGTCAAACCCATTAAAATGCTTGAAAATCTATTTTAAGGGAAAATAATTCATATCAACAATCATTTAAAATCAATTATTTCAAAAATAATTTCAACTCTTTCAAAATCAATTGATGTGTGAAAAGTGATAAGAATATTCATTAAATCTCAAAATATGTTTTGGACCGAAAAAAAATTAATGGAGTTTAAAGGATAATCATAAAAAGTTAACTCCCTTTTGAAATAATGATTCGGTCCTCTTCCTCTAATTCTAAGGGCTTCCTTCTGCCTTCATGATCCTATAAAAGAAAAATTACTGAATTAATCACAAGGATCATTTTATTTAGCCTCAAAATGAAAAGAGGGAGGGGGCCACATGATAGACTAATTCCTAATACTGAATTTGAAATTCTAGAAAGCATGTAAAGATAAATCTTGGTATGATCCCCAAGTGGGACCTGACATCTTTTACTGCCTCCAGAGGGCAGTACCAGCTTTTATCAATAATTAGTCGGTCGATGAAGCTTCTTTGATTTGAACCACCACATGGGGCTCTTCCTAGCTTGTGCTTCATCGTTGTTCTTGTTGAGGAGGACTCCATAGACAGAGTATACCAGATCTGCCCCCTTCGCAATTTGGTACAGCTTGCATAGTGGGGGTTGGATGAATTAGGGAACCTCCTCTTCATTTGTTGCTACTTGTGAAACATTCCCTTTCCCTTTTTGTGCTCTGCCTAGTAAATATTCAGTGTGTTTAGGGAGCTTTAAATGTTCCTCAACAGGTGAAATTTCTTTTCCTTCATCATCCTCCAAGGCATAATGTGAGATGGCCGAATCTGAAAATTCAAAAATATTAGGGGTGATACTCAAATCCTTTTCATTAAAATTAAAAGAGTTTGAGTTTAAGATTGTATCATCTCCCTGAGTCAGTTTGACTTTAATATCATCTTCAATTGAATGTGCCTCTTGGAGTCGATCTTCACTGGCTGGAGGTAGGTAGTCGGTCTCCTCCACCTCAGGTTTGGATTCAACATCATGGATGTCTTCAGTGAAATCAGGAAAGACTAGTGGCACTTCCTTCTTGGCCTTGAATCTTTTTAAGTCAGCTTGGAATTAATCGACCGTGGCTATCAAATCTTCCAATGAGATCCATGTTTCTATGCCTCTTTCCACTTGCCTGACTGTTATCATCAGTGCATCGGCTCTTCGTTGGAGGGCCTCCTCAGTATAGTCTGTTTCTTCCTCCTGCACCTGTGAGTAATTGTTCCATGCAGAATAATTTGAATTTCAATGGATCATGAAAAAAAGTTTTTTTCAGTTTCTTTTTTTTTAAAATAATAATAATGAAATCTATCTAAAATTTAAAAATAGAAAAAGTAAAGTAAACAGCTGATTAGATCCCTGGCAACGGTGCTAGTTTTGACGCACGCCTGTCGTAGGGCATGGCAAAAGAAATTTAATTTTCCTAGTGTAGCATAGAAGGTGACCAGGGTCGTCTCACTTGAGGAGCTTTTTCAATCGTTTACTTACTTAATCTGATTTAACTAAACTAATTCTTTTTGGTTGTTTTTATTTATGAATATAATGCAATTTAATAAAAGATAAAACTAACATGCAAGGACAAAATGCAATTAATTGAGAAAGAACTTGGCCTTTATGGGTTGGTATGTGGGTTTCATCATTATCCTTGTTGATATTTAAATTAAGTTTGATAATTAAATTATGAGATCTCATTCATGAATTACTATTATTTTATTTATTGGTGTGAAATCTTGAATGAATTTTGCAATCTTAACTTCACCTCCTCCTATAATCATGGTTAATGGCACACCTCGATCGAGAGTGTGTCATATTCCAAGACCTGGCTCCATCGTATGCCATTTCAACTACTGAATGGCTCAACTCCATCGTATGAAGAGATTTTATCCAGCAAAAGGGAGGAAAAATATTTAATAAAAGAATAGAATTTAGTTTGAGATCAGTGTCGTGGTGGACGATCGCCACACCCGTGCACATCACTCTTACTCATCACAAACTTAATAAAACATAGGAATTTAAGCACCGAATAAATGAAATTTCCACATACCTCCCCTGGGCCAAGTCTCGGGTTAACCCCTCATATTTGAGGGTGAGAGGTCACGGTGGATAATATGAGAAGAATAAAACATGAAAAGAAGGAGAAAAGATGAAGAAGAAGACCGGGTGGATGGGTGGACACAAAAATAATTCATGAATTTTATTATAAATCTAAATTACAACTGAAAACTAAAACAAAAATAAAGAAATGAAATGAAATGAGGAAGATTTGTGGCCGGCCTCCCTCGGTGGTGATCTCCTCCTTGGTTCCTTGAAGGAATGGATGGAAAAATGGGATGCTTTGAGGAGGAGGTGATGGCCTCCTTTTATAGGCAGAATTCAACCCCCACACGTTTAAGCGTTTTAGACCCCATTAATGACCTCTTAACGCGTTCCACCCTTCATGAATGATGTTCATAAATATCTTTTACGTCTCCTCTCCAAATTTCAGCTAATTTGGAAACCGTATGTAGGAGTTATGAATTTTCCATTCTTGGTTTCTGTTTCTGGACGAAGCATCCAGGAAGATTCCTCCAAATTAATGTCATTCAATAGCCTCCTTAATAACCTCCAACATCCTCCCAATTTATTTTAGAGACGTCCCTATCTTTCATAGAGGTATCACAGGTGGAAACACATCATTAGGATATGTGTAGGCCACTTTTGATGTCTGTTACGTTGGGTGGGTCCATGCTGTCCGCCCAGAAATCTTCCAATCTTCAATGATTTTTTAGACCCTTTAGATGACCGAATCAGCTCCTGGTACAAAAGACAAAAATGAAGGAAATAAAATAAGGATTCTAAAAAAATTTGAATCAGAATATTTTGAATTTTATTTTTCCAGAAATGACCAAAATACCCCTGATGTAAAAATCTGTCAAAAATCCAGAATTAGTCGTTTTTCACATTTGGGTTCAAAATGGCAGTAAAACCTAAAAACATGATAATTACCCATTCAATAACACCTTTTTGGGATTATAAACAATGTTTTACAATATAAAATATATGAAAATGTGAGCTTCATCAGTAGGCTCAGCTCTAGGAAGTCGAGGCCTACAACCACGGCGCACCTGAGATGATTCTAGGTACCATCTGTGTCTACTCCACCCTTGCTTCAGTTCTTATAATCACATGAGCGAGTCATTATTTCATTGTCGCTGCCCTTGTTCGAAGCATGGAGATTCCGACAGAGTCGTTGGCATGATCCTTACATCTAGAGAATCCTACGGGATCCGACTCAACAATTACACACTGGTGCCAGTAGTGTGAGCTTACTCTAGGAGGCGAGAGCTTCGGCTGAGATCTTCCTGTAGCGGCGTTGAGGCCTTACGATTTCATCTTGGGAATGAACTGGTTATCTTCAGTCCATGCCCAGATTGACTGTATTAGGTGCAAAGTGTGGTGTGTCCGCACAGATAGGAGAATAATCACCTTCACCTGCAAGAAGGGAGCCTTTTCAATGTATGGTGGACTTATGCAGAGGAAAGGGTAGACGATCACACATTAGTTGTCTAGTCTCATCCTCGGAGCGGTTGATGTGTGGAGTCCGATTTTTCCGGTTGTGGTAGATTAGTATGCGAACGTTTTTCCTGACGACGTTCCAGGACTACCTCCACGCAGAGAGGTAGATTTCTACATTGACCTCTACCCCGGGACAACGCCGATAACTACTCCAGTATATCGGATGGCTCCCACTGAGCCTTGTGAGCTACGGGTACAATTGGAGGACTTTGAGGGCAAGGGATTCATCTGACCCAGTGTTTCACCCTGGGAATCTCCTATTTTATTTTCCAAGAATTCGGATGGGAGCTTATGACTATGTGTTGACTACCGTATCCAGAATCAGGTGACCATAAAGAACAAGTATCCACTCTTGAGGATTGACGACCTCTTTAATCAGCTCAAGGGAGCACGATGGTTCTAAAAGATAGATCTCAAGTTAGGCTATCATCAGCTCAGAGTTCGAGACGAGGATGTGCATAAGATGGCCTTCAGGTGTCGGTATGGCCACTATGAGTTCTTGGTTATTATTTTCAGCGTAACCAATTATCCAGTAGTGTTCATGAGTCTCATGCACATGATCTTCCAGCCTTACCTTGATCGATTTGTCTTAGTCTTCATCGACGACATACTGATTTACTCGACTACTAAGGAGGAGCACACCTACCACTTATGGGTTGTACTGGACACACTCTGAGAGCACCAGCTTTATGGTAAGCTCTCGAAGCGTCAGTTATGGATTCGAGGGGTCCACTTATTGGGGCACGTCATCTTTGAGGCAGGAGTTGTGGTGGATCCTATGAAGATTGAGATAGTACTTTCTTGGGAGACACCCAGGAGTGTGATGAAGGTGAAGAGTTTCCTAGGTCTGGCTGGGTACTATCAGAGATTTGTGCCAAACTTCTCCAGAGTTGCAGCACCACATTAAGATTTGACGAAGTAGGGGAAACCCTTCTTATGGTCAGATAGATGTCAGCAGAGCTTCCAGAAGCTGAAACAGAGATTGACCAGTGCACCCATCGTGATGCTACCAGAGGAGGGCGTAGGGTACATAGATTACTGTGATGCATCAGGGACCGGAAATGGGTGTGTCATTATGCAGGAGAAGGCAGTGATTGCTTACAGTTCACCACAATTGAGGTAGCATGAGCAGAGCTACGCAACCCATGAACCGGAGTTAGAAGAAGTAGTTTTCACCTTGAAGATGTGGTGGCAGTATCTGATGGGAGAGATCTTTATAGTTTACTCTGACCACCATAGTCTCATGTATATCTTCTCGCATAAGGACCTGATCCTGAGACAACGGTGATGGCTTGAGTTCCTCCAGGACTATGATTTCGAGGTAGTCTATACTCCTGGGAAGGGAAAAGTGGTAGCAAATGATCTCAGCAGGAGATCGGGCATTCAGCTACTTGGAGAGGTGACAAATCAACTAGCCAAATTGCAGATATCCTTCAGGGATAGATATAGAGTAGCCTTTCTATAGTCACTCACAGTCACTCCTCCACTACATCAGCTGGTTTGAGAGGCACAGAGTGAGGACATTGTCTGTGAGACGTGACGTGCACAGATATCCATAGGACAGACACCTGATGGATTTTCAGTAGGAGGAGAGCATGTAATCCTCTTCAGGGGACATACCATGGTACCAGTTTCATTACAGTAGGATTCCTTGAGGGAGTTTCACACATCCCCTTTTGCGGTAGATCCAGAAGTGGCGAAGCAGTACCTGGATCGTAGACGATAGCACTGGTGGCCGAGTATGAAGAAGGTGGTGGAAGAGTTTGTTTCACGATGCCTCGCCTGCCAGCAGGCGAAGTTGGAGCACTAGGTACTAGCAGGCTTGGTAGAACCCTTAGAGTTCCCGGAGTGGAAGTGGGATGGGATATCCATGGATTTCGTGATAGGGCTTCCACATACTTCCAGAGGAAACGACTCCATCTGGGTGATTGTCGACTGACTCACCAAGTCGGCCTACTTCCTACCTATCAGAGAGTAGGGCTCATCAGAGAGCTTAGGATGCCTCTACATTTAGGAGATCGTATGGCTTCATGGTGTGCCATCATCTATCGTCTCCGATCGAGATTATTGCTTTACTTCCCGGCTCTGGAAGGGGTTGAAGGAGGCATTTGGGAGGTAGCTACCCCTGAGCACTGCCTTTCATTCTCATACAGATGGCCAGACGGAGAGGTCCATTCAGACTTTCAAAGACATGCTCCGTACATGCATCCTTCAATTTGGTCGTAGCTGGGAGGATCACCTACCCTTGGTGGAGTTTGCGTACAACAACTGCCACCACTCCACCATCAGGATGGCACCATACAAGGCATTGTACGTTCAACCATGCAGATCACCTCTGTGTTGGACTGAACCTGGGGAGTCAGCACTCGTAGGACCAGAGATGGTCCAGGCTATGATGGAGAAGGTGTAGATCATCCAAGAGCATATGAGGACTGCATAGAGAAGACAGAAGTCCTATGCTGACAGGAGGCGGAGACCACTAGAGTTTGAGGATGGCGACCACGTTTTCTTACGGGTCAAACCTCGATGTGGATTATGGAGATTTTGCTGGGGGGTAAAGTTATCTCTACACTTCATCGGACCATTCTAGGTCCTCAGTAGGGTAGGAGAGGTGTCTTACGGCCTGGATCTTCAACCTCAGTTACACCGAGTGCACGACGTCTTCCACGTATCTCAGTTGAGGAGGTACGTGCATGACTCGACACACAAAATTGATCACATGGAGCTAGACATCGATGATGGGGAAACTTTTGCAGAGGTCCCAGTGGAGATCGAGGATTTATAGGATCGGGTCCTACGTGGACGGTCGATTCCTCTTATATGCATTCGTTGGCAGCACGTGAACCTCCAGGAGAGCACATGGGAGCGGGAGGCTCAGATGAATGCACAGTACCCTCATTTGATTCTTTAGTTTATTATGTATCTTTATGGGGACGTAAAGACCTGAGGTGTGAGTAATGTAAAGACCTAGAAATTCCATGGAAATTTTTTTCCCTAAATACTTTGTAATTTTATGAGTCTATGGCTTCTGAAAACACTTGATTCCGAGGCCCAGTGTGCCTGGAATCAATTTCCAATGTTTATGTAATGACCCATAAAATTCAAGGGAATTTTTTTTTCTTAATTTTATTTGGAATTTTACAAGAACAAAGTTTCTAACGGCACCTGATTCCGAGTCCCGGTGTGCCCGGAATAATTTTCTGAAGTTTGGCTCGAGTACGTTCAATGAACGAACGAGCGGGGTTTTTTTAGCTTTTGAACCTGTTCTCAGAATCGAATTCTGAGGGCACCAATGGAATCGCAGTGCCAGTTTTTGCTTAGAAACGCCTTTTCCGGAGTTGCGTTTTCTCAGGTGTGGTTTTTAATTTTTTGGGGTTAAGTTAAGAAATAAAATAAAGTGGTGTGACAACTTTATTTTATTTTCAGATAAAGCCACTTAAAGCCACTTAAACTAAGTTAAGCGGTTAGGGTGGAACCCAAAAATATCCTACCCACTTGGTAGGATATTTTTGAGGTGGGGCCCGCACGAGCCCCGCCATTTCTTTTCCTCTAAGTAAAGCACCCGTGAAAACCCCTTTTAATTGAAAGTCAACCGGTGCATTTTATTAAATTCTTAACGCCCCTATTAATTGGGAAGTTAAGTCGTTACCATTAATTAATCAAATTAATGGTTCGTTTCTTAACTTCTTTTTCAAATTGTTGTCTTGGAATAAATGAAGACCAACACACGTTTTGCTTGTGGTGGCATGTTGAGAGGATTGACAGAAACTCTAAGTTCTTCATCCTCCCTCGCGAAGAACGTGAAGAACGTGAAGAACGCGAAGAAGGCCGGCCTCTGACGAAGGGCAACGAAGAACGCCAGATCCTTGGAGATCGACGGCGCGACGTGAAGATCCTCCCTCCGCGACGTTTCTTCCGCGATGATCCTTCCCCGTGACAATCTTTGATCCTCAACCGATTGAGGTAGGGCTTTCAGATCTTTTAATTTTCCTTTTTGGATTTTTATCCTCAACATGGGTTTCTTTTTTGTACAATTAAATTTGTGTGTTTTCTTTAACCCTCAGAGATCGTCGACGCGACGCCATATACCGCGACGATGCGATGCCCTTCCACAATGCGACGATCCTCTTCTTCCGCGATGGTCAATTCTGCGAAGAACACACATTCGACGACTACGACGAGGTTGGGGTTTGATTCTTTTAAATATTCGTGATTTATACCCGCGACTTTTGATTAATTATTTGTCGTGAGACTTTTAAAACTGCTAACGCGGTGGGTGCGGACCAATGAACAATTCCGAACCCACCACCCCTTTCGTTCTTGGTGTGCGAAACG
Organism: Viscum album; assembly: GCA_963277665.1. Lineage (NCBI taxonomy): Eukaryota > Viridiplantae > Streptophyta > Magnoliopsida > Santalales > Viscaceae > Viscum > Viscum album. The sequence continues at coordinate 1,394,632,381 of OY728121.1, read as the reverse complement.
GCGGACGTCGACAAAACTAGCCGTGTGGGCGATGTGAAGTCCTCGTAGTGAAGGAAGGGTCCCGGGAGGGCCTTTGGTGAAGACGACATGAATTTCTGACCACCGAAACACGTTTGGTGGTCCGCGGAGCAGCCCGCTGGTGCGCCTTGCCGGCACAGCTGCGCCGGCGGCAGGTGGCTGCGGCGCCCGGTGCGCCGTTGGAAGGAGTCGTCGCGGCTGAAGTCGCGGCGGCAGAGCACGGACCCGCGACCGCATGGGACTAGAGGGGGACAGGACGTGGAGGCCCGGCCGCGTCCACTGGCAAGGGTGGCCCCACGCGGGGCCGCGGTTCCTCACGCGGTGGCAGCATGCCCCCCACTCCGCTCGGCCGTAACCAGTCGCACCGACCCGCCTGGCGAATGGGCCGCGCCCGTGCCGGTCGGGCCGGGTCGCGCCCAGGCCGGGCCGGGCCACCCAGGCCGGGCCGAGTCAGTCCGGGCCCAGACCCCCCGTTTTCGGACCTTTTCAGTCTTTTGTTCATAACAAGAGCTACGGGCCACCGAACGAAGCACTGTCAGTGGAGATGTGATCCTTGGATCGAGATGGTCGTTTCGGTATATCGCACTCAAGGTTTCTGAATACTTTGGGTTCGGCCGGGTTGGTTCGTACACGAAACCAACCTGGCCCTCAGAGCGGAAACACTGATAACTTGAACTCTGGACGTCTGATTGACGTGCCGTCGACTTGGATGGATTCCTCTTAGTGATACGGATCTGTTGGCTTACTCCTCCCGAGGTTTGGATGCAGGTGGAGTATGGTTGGGTTGATTTTGCTTTAAAAACCAAATGGGCACCTGGGACGAAAAAGCTAATAACTCTTAGACCAGGCGTCCGATTGACGCGCTGTCTACGACGTTCAGTTCCTGTTGATGATACAGAACTTTTCAATACATCAAATCTAGAATATGTGTCAGTTGATGTATCAGACTCTAGGCTCGTGGAGCGGACCCTCCCGAACGAGCTTGCTGTGTGCGGGAACCCTAGAGCTGGCTGCGACTGCGACGACGACCGTGCAGAGATCCTCATAGGATTTGATGACGACTGTGAAGAGATCCTCAGTGGATTCGATGACGACTGTGCAGAGATCCTCAGTGGATTCGACGAGGACTCTGCACAGATCCTTAGTGGATTCGACAATGACTACAACACTCATCGATCCTTTATGGATCAGTGCTATAGATCCTATGTGGATCCGATCCTTTTTGGGTCAGCGCTCAGCGGTCCTGCGTGGGCCAGTGCCTACAGATCCTGTGTGGGTCCGATCCTGTGTCGGTCATTGCGGGGGTTAGTTACCTATCGATCCTTTGTGGGTCAGTTCCTTTGTGGTTCATTTCCGTGGTTAGTTACCTATCGATCCTTTGTCGGTCAGTTCCTTTGTGGGTCATTGTGGGGGTTAGTACCTATCGATCATTTGTGGGTCCGATGACTTAGATGAATCAGTGGCAATATCTGATCATCTTTATCGTCTTACGAAGAAGTATACCTATGTGAGATGAATCCTGTTTTGCTTTCCAATATGGATTGTGTTGTGATATCCTGTGTGGACTTATGTTTTTCTTTCCTGTGTGGACTGGGTTGTACTTGAGCTCGAATGTTGGTGCGTACTGGAATTGATGACTTAGGTATATGTATGGGTATATACCAAAGAGGTGTCGAATATTACTTCGTGATTGTATCCTTCCTTTGTGGATTATACTTTTTTGGATTCTGGGAGACCTTCGGGGGTATTGGGGTCCTTACTGAGTAGCTTATACTCACCCCTGCATGGGCTATGCCCGCACTACGTTGTATTGGTTGCAGACGACCGACAATGCTGATCGTGGTTGAGGCTTGCGGAGCAGGACGATACCTGGAGGTGGACCACTGGGTGGGACGTACTCGGAGCGGTCAGATGGACCCGAGGAGCAGTGGAGGTTATCTGTACCCACCCTTCAGGTGGGATTTCCAGTGTACGGCCCGACGTTGTGGCTTTACTTTTCAGTTGGTGTTTTCCCTTCTAGTTGTACTTTACTTTCAGTTTGGGTTGGTATACTGGCCCACTTACTTTTCCGCACTTTCTTTGTATCAGCATTTACTTAGTGTTTACTACTACCACTTGTTTGCTCGGTGTGTTTGTTTACTTTTCAAAGGCAATGCCTTCCCTTTTTATCGGGATTTACGCCTTGGTGCTAGTCGCCAGCCCCTGGCCTATGGAAGGCGGGCTTGGGGTAGTCACGGCACGAGCCCCGAGGACGGGTCGTGACAAATTGGTATCAGAGGAGTTCGGTTCTACCACCGAACATTGGACTCTGATCTTTTTCTATGTGAAGCAACAATGTTAAGCGTATTGGGTGTGGTTATCAGTCCAGGGAGTCCAGTGTTGTTGTGGCGGACGACGTATCCGTATATCAGGACCCTGACTTCTAATTTCCGACTTAATGCACGAAAACATTGATTACATGTGTGTTTCAAATTTTCATTGTGATTACTTTGTGTCAGCTCACCAGGTATACTGTTCTGACCGTGGCACACCTGTTTCTTTTTCAGGATGGCCCCATGATTGAATCCAGCTAGGGTTCTAAGAGTTGAGCGTGACGATAGCCCACCGAGCCACGAGGCCTCCGTATAGGGTCCTTTGACAGCTGCGGCACCGGTGGTACCTCTACCCGCCGAGCCACCGATGCTTCCAGCCCCAACCACTGATGATGCACGTCGCCTTACTGCACTGCATGATTTCCAGCGCCAACGACCGCCCAGGTTCCACGGGGAGACGGACCCCCAGGCAGCCGAGGACTGGCTAGACGCAGTAGTATGAGTCTTCAGGTTAGTGAGGACGCCAGCAGACCTCATGGTGATACTCGCAGTGAGCCTACTGCACACGGAAGTGGGCCGATGGTGGAGCTTGATGCTCCAGGTACACGATGAGGCATATATTATCTGGAAGGACCTTGAGAGCCTCTTTCACTTAGAGTTCGTCCCAACCACCCTCCGTGCGGTGCGCATCCCGGAGCTCCTACAGCTGCAGCAGGGCATCTTGACAGTCGCACAGTATTTGGCGAGATTTACTGATCTCTCACGCTACTCGACAGACATGGTACGGGACCCATTCTTCCGGGCCCGGACCTTTGAGAATGGATTGAGACACGATATCAGGGTATCGTTCATCTCCCTCAGCATTCCGACTCAGGCAGGAGTACTGGAGCGAGCCATTTTGATCGAGAGATTTCTTGCTGAGCCTTCTTCAGCAGCGAGACCTACCGCAGGGTGACAGGTAGCAGAGTCTTCTATAGCAGGCAGTCGATGGATGACTCATGGGTCTAGGCAGACCAGACCCTCAGGAAGACAACCTCAGGACACTGGCTCAGCAGTGCGGGGAACACAGCGCGGAGCAAGTCTTTTGAGAGGCATGTAGTGCTACTCATGCGGTGGGCAGGGCCACATGGCTCGTGACTGCCCGACCCGTAGTGCTGAGGAGCAGCAGACGGTTAAGGGGACACCTAGGAAGAGTTAGAGGGTCGACCGTGGTGGTCTGCAGGGAGCAGGAGGACGAGGTAGAGGAGTTGTTCGAGCAGCAGGTGGTGGGAGACGCTTTGAGGCTCTACCACCACCACCACTAGGAGGTCCACCCCAGACACAGGGAGCTGACGGGTAGAGACAGACACAGCTCCAGGTAGCGGAGGCCTACGACCACGGTGCGCCCAAGATGATTTGAGGTACTATCTGTGTCTATTCTACCCTCGCTGCAGTTCTTATACACATAGGAGTGAGTCACTCTTTCATAGACACTACCCTTGTTCGGAGCTCGGAGATTCTGACTGAGCCGTTGGCTCGATCCTTACGGCTAGAGACTCCTACGGGAGAATACTCGACGATTACGCACTGGTGCTGGTAGTGTGAGCTTACTATAGGAGGTGAGATATTCGGCTGGGATCTTCTTGTAGCGGCGTCGAGGCCTTATGACGTCATCTTGGTCATGGATTGGTTATCTACCGTCAATGCTCAGATCAACTGTATTGGGCGCAAGGTGAAATGTGTACGCACCGACGGGAGCAGGTTTACCTTCACCGGTGAGAAGGGAGCCTTCGCATCACAGGATGGACTTCTGTAGAGGAGAGGACAACCCATCACTCATTAGTTGGCTAGCCTCATCCTAGGAGCAGTTTACGTGCGGAGTCATAGTTTTCCTGCAGTGGTGGATCAGTATGCGGACATCTTCCCCGACGATGTTCCAGGACTACCTCCTCACAGAGAGGTAGACTTTTATATTGACCTGTACCCTGGGACAACCCCGATATCGACTCCAGCATATCGGATGGCCCCGTCTAAGCTTCGAGAGCTACGGGTACAGTTGGATGACTTGCAGGGCAAGGGATTCATCCGACCTGGTGTTTCACCCTGGACTTCCCCGATATTGTTCACCAAGAAGGCGGATGGGAGCTTGCGACTTTGTGTTGACTATCATCGCCTGAACCAGGTGACAGTGACGAACAAGTATCCACTAATGAGGATTGATGACCTCTTCGATCAGCTCAAGGGATCATGGTGGTTCTCTAAGATAGACCTCAGGTCAGGCTATCATAAACTCAGAGTTCGGGACGAGGACGTGCAGAAGACGGCCTTCATATGTCAGTATGGCCACTATGAGTTCTTGGTTATTCCCTTCGGCGTAACCAATGCTACCGTAGTGTTCATGGGCCTCATGAACAGGATCTTTCAGCCATACCTCGATCGATTTGTCGTGGTCTTCATCGACGACATTTTGATATACTCGACGACTGAGGAGGAGCATGCCTACCACTTGCGGGTTGTACTAGACACACTCAGAGAGCACCAGCTTTATGGAAAGCTCTCGAAGTGTCAGTTCTAGATACGTGAGGTCCACTTCTTGGGACACGTCATCTCTGAGGTGGGAGTTGCGGTGGATCCTACGAAGATCGAGGCAGTGCTAGATTGTGAGCCACCTAGGAGCGTGACGGAGGTGCGGAGTTTCGTGGGACTAGCTGGATACTACTGGAGATTTGTGCCAGACTTCTCCAGAGATGCGGCACCACTCTCATCTTTGAAGAAGAAGGAGAAACCCTTTGTGTGGTCAGACAGATGTTAGCAGAGCTTCCAGGAGTTGAGACAGAGATTGACCAGCGCACCTATCTTGAGGTTTCCAGAGGAGGGAGTAGGGTACGTAGTCTACTGTGATGCATCAGGGACCGGACTCAGATGTGTCCTGATGTAGGAGAGGGAAGTGATCTCCTATGGATCATGTCAGTTGAGTCCGCATGAGCAGAACTACGCTACCCATGACCTGGAGTTAGCAGCAGTGGTCTTCGCTCTGAATACTTGGCGACACTACCTGATGGGAGAGCGCTTTACAGTCTTTTCTGACCATCAGAGTCTCAGGTGCATCTTCTCTCAAAAGGACCTGAACCTGGGACAGCGGTGATGGCTCGAGTTCCTCCAGGACTATGACTTTGAGATAGTCTATACTCCTAGGAAGGGAAACGTAGTAGCCGATGCTCTCAGAAGGAGGACGAGCATTCAGCTACTTGAGGATGCGACAGAGCGGCTAGCCACTTTGCAGATATCCTTCGTAGATAGAGATGGAGCAGCCTTCCGTCAGTCTCTCATAGTCACCCCTCCACTACTACAGCGGGTCAGAGAGGCACAGCGTGGGGATGCTGACTGTGAGACGCGGTGTGCACAGATATCCTCAGGACAGGCACCCGATGGTTTCTCCTTTGGAGAAGAGCATGCCATCCTTTTTAGAGGACTTACCTTGGTACCAGTTGCTTTGCGAGAGGATGTGATGAGAGAGTTTCACACTTCTCCTTTGGTGGTACATCCTGGAGTGGTGAAGATGTACCAAGATTTCAGACGACAACACTGGTGGCCGGGCGCGAAGAAGGCTGTGGGAGAGTTCTTTTCTCGATGCCTCACCTGCCAGCAGGTGAAGGCAGAGCATCAGGTACCAGCAAGCTTGGTACAGCCCTTGGAGGTCCCAGAGTGGAAGTGGGACGGGATATCTATGGACTTCGTGACTGGACTTCCACGCACTTCCAGAGGTCACGACTCCATTTGGGTGATTGTCGACTAACTCACCAAGTTGGCTCACTTCTTACCCATCAGGGAGCAGGGCTCAGTGGAGAGATTGGGACGTCTCTATGTTTAGGATATTATACGACTTCACGGTGTGCCATCATCTATCGTCTCCGATCGAGATGCTCGCTTTACTTCCCAGCTTTGGAAGGGGTTGCAGGAGGCATTCGAGACGCAGCTACATCTGAGCACCACCTTTCACCCTCAGATGAATGGTCAGATGGAGAGGAACATTCAGACTCTCGAGGACATGCTCTGCACATGTGTCCTTGACTTTGGTCACATTTGGGAGGACCACCTACCCTTGGGGGAGTTCGCGTACAACAACAGCTTCCACTCCACCATCGGGATGGCACTATACGAGGCGTTGTACGGCCGACATTGCAGATCTCCTTTGTGCTGGACAGACCCTGGGGAGTCAGCACTTGTGGGACCAGAGATGGTCCAGGCCACAACAGAGGAGGTCTAGGTCATCCAGGAGCGGATGAGGACAGCTCAGAGCCAACAGAAGTCTTATGCTGACAGGAGGCGGAGGCCACTAGAGTTCGAGGATGGAGAACACATCCTCTTGTGTGTCTCACCTCGACGTGGATTACAGAGATTTGGCCGAGGTGTCATGTTGTCTCCACACTTCATCAGACCATTCCAGGTCCTCAGCAGGATTGGCGAGGTGGCTTATCGCCTGGCTCTACCACCTCAGTTGCACCGGCTGCATGACGTCTTCCACGTATCTCAGCTGAGGAGATACGTGCACGACCCGACACATATCATTGACCATGGGGAGATGGACATTGATGATGGGGTGACTTTTGCGGAGGTCTCGGTGGAGATCGAGGATCGACAGGAGAAGGTCCGACGTGGATGGTCGATTCCTCTAGTGTGCATCATATTGCAGCATGGGAACCTCCAAGAGAGCACTTGGGAGCGGGAGGCTCAGATGTGTGCTCAGTACCCACATTTGTTTCCCTAGTTTATGATGTATCTTTACGGGGACATAAAGCCCAAAGGTTGGAGTGATGTAAAGACCCGTATATTCAAGTAAATTTTTTTTCTTGATTTTGTTTGGAATTTTACAAGAACGCAGTTTTTGACGACACCTGATTCTGAGGCCCAGTGTGCCCGTAATCATTTTCCGAAGTTTGGCTCGTGTACGTTCAGTGAACGAATGAGCGGGGTTTTCTAAATTTTGAACCGGTGCTCCAAATCGAATTCTGAGGGCACCGATGGAATCACAGCACCAGTATTTTCTTAGAAACGCCTTTTTCGGAGTTGCGTTTGCTCGGGTGTGGTTTTTAATTTTTTTGGGGTTATGTTAAGAAATAAAATAAAGTGGTGCAACAACTTTATTTTATTTTCACTTAAAGCCACCTAATGCCACTTAAACTAAGTTAAGCGGTTAGGGTGGAACCCAAAAATATTCTACCCACTGGGTAAGATATTTGTGAGGTGGGGCCTGCACGAGCCCCACTGTTTCTTTTCCTCTAAGCAACGCACCCGCGAAAACCCCTTTTAATTGAAAGTCAACCGGTGCATTTTCTTAAATTCTTAACACCCCTATTAATTGGGCAGTTAAGTTGTTACCATTAATTCATCGAATTAATGGTTCGTTTCTTAACTTGTTTTTCAAATTGTTGGCTTGAAATAAAATAAGACCAACACACGTTTTTCATGTGGTGGCTTGTTGAGAGGATTGACAGAAACTCTAAGTTCTTCATCCTCCCTCGCGAAGAACGCGAAGAACGGAAAGAACGCGAAGAACGTCGGCATCCGACGAAGGGAAACGAAGAATTCAGGATCCTTGGAGATCGATGGCGTGACATGACGATCCTCCCTCCGCGAAATTTCTTCCACGAAGATCCTTCCCCGTGACAATCTTCGATCCTCAACCGATTGATGTAGGGATTTCGGATCTTTTAATTTTCCTTTGTGGATTTTTATCCTCAACATGGGTTTCATTTTGGTACAATTAAATCTATGTGTTTTCTTTAACCCTCGGAGATCGTCGACGAGACGCCATATACCGCGACGACGCGACGCCCTTCCACGACGTGATGATCCTGTTCTTCCGCGATGGTCAATTCCGCGAAGAACTCATGTTCGACGACTACGATGAGGTTGGGGTTTGATTCTTTTAAATATTCATGATTTATACCAGTGGAATTTGATTAATTATTTGTTGTGAGACTTTTAAAACCACGAATGTGGTGGGTGCGGACCAACGAACAAGTCCGAACCCACCGCCCCTTTCGTTCTTGGTGTGAGAAACGGCGGACGTCGACAAAACTAGCCGCACGGGCGATGTGAAGTCCTCGCAGTGAAGGACGGGCCCCGGGAGGGCCTTTGGCGAAGACGGCGTGAATTCCCAACCACCAGAACACGTCTGGTGGTCTACGGAGCAGCCCGGTGACGCGCCGCCGGAAGGAGCCGCCACGACTGAAGCCGCAACGGTGGAGCACGGTCCCGCAACCGCGCAGGACCGGAGGGGGATGGGACGCGGTGGCCCGGCCGCGTCTACTGGCAAGGGCGGCACCACACGGGGCCACGGTTCCTCACGCGGGGGCAGCACGCCCCCCCCCCCCCCCCCCCCCCCCCCGCTCCGCTCGGCCGTAACCATCCGAGCCAACCTGCCTGGCGACTGGGCCGCACCCGCAACGCCCGGGCCACCCAGGTCGGGCCGGGCAATGCCGGCCGGGTCGGGTCGACACGGTTCGGGTCGACCCAGGGGGGTTCGGTCGGGTCGGCCCGAGCCCAGACCCCCCATTTTGGGATCTTTTTGGTCTTTTGCTCTTAACATGAGCTACGAGCCTCCGAACGATGCACCATCAGTGGTGATGTGATCCTTGGATCAATACGGTCGTTTCTCTATATCGCACTCAAGGTTTCGGAATAATTTGGTTTCGGCAGGGTTGGTTCCTACATGAAACCAACCGGGCCCTCGGAGCGGAAACACTCATAACATGAACTCCGGACGTCCGATTAACGTGTCGTCGACTTTGATGGATTCCTCTTAGTGAGAAAGATCATTTGGCTTACTCCGCCCAAGGTTTGGATGTCGGTGGAGTACGGTTGGGTTGGTTTTGCCTTAAAAACCAACCGGGCCCCTGGGACGAAAAGGTCAATAACTCTCAGACCGGGCGTCCGATTGACGCGCCGTCTGCGACGTTGAGTTCCTGTTGACGATATGGAACTTTTGGATAAATCAACTCTAGACTATGTGTCAGTTGATGTATCAGCCTCTCGGATCGTGGAGTGGACCCTCCCGAACGAGCTTGCTGTGTGCGGGAACCCTAGAGATGGCTGCGACTGCGAGGACGAGTGTGCAGAGATCCTCAGTGGATTCGACAACGACAGTGCAGAGATCCTCAGTGGAATTGACGACGACTGTGAATAGATCCTCAGTGGATTCGACGACGACTATGCAAAGATCCTCAGTGGATTTGATGACTACTACATCACTCAGCGATCCTTTGTGGATCAGTGCAACAGATCCTGTGTGGGTTCGATCCTTTGTCGGTCAGCGCTCAGTGGTCCTGTGTGGGCCAGCGCCTACCGATCCTATGTGGGTCCGATCCTGTGTCGGTCATTACGGGGGTTAGTTACCTATCTATCCTTTGTGGGTCAGATCCTTTGTGGGTCATTGTGGGGGTTAGTTACCTATCAATCCTTTGTGGGTCAGATCCTTTTTGGGTTAGTACCTATCGATCCTTTGTGGGTCCGACGACTTAGATGAATATGTGGCAATATCTGATCATCTCTATCGTCTTACGAAGAAGTATACCTGTGTGAGATGAATCCTTTTTTCTTTCCTATGTGGATTTTGTTGTGTTATCCTATGTGGACTTACGTTTTTCTTTCCTGTGTAGACTGGGTTGTACTTGAGCTCGGATGTTGGAGCGTACTGGAATTGATGTCTTAGGTATATGTATGGGCATATACCTAAGCGGTGTCGAATGTTACTTCGTGATTGTATCCTTCCATTTTGGATTATCCTTTTTGGATTCTGGGAGACCTTTGGGGGTCTCAGTGTCCTTACTGAGTAGCTTATACTCACCCCTGCCCGGGCTATGCCCGCACTACGTTGTGTTGGTTGCATACGACGGACAACGCTGATTGTGGTTGAGGCTTGCGGAGCAGGACGGTACCTGGAGGAGGACCACTAGGCGGGACGTACTCGGAGCGGTCGACTGGACCCGAGGAGTAGTGGAGGTTATCTGTACCCACCCTTCAGGTGGGATTTTCAGTGGATGGCTCGGCGTTGTGACTTTACTTTTCAGTTGCTGTTTTCCCTTCCAGTTGTAGTTTACTTTCAGTTTGGGTTTGTATAATGGCCCTTTTACTTTTCCTCACTTTCTTTGTATTAGATTTTACTTAGTGTTTACTACTACTGCTTTCTTGCTTTGTGTGTTTGTTTACTTTTCAAAGGCAATGCCTTCCCTTTTTACCAGGATTTACGCCTTGGTGATAGTTGCCAGCCCCTGGCCTATGGAAGGCGGGTTTGGGGTTGTCACGGCACGAGCCCCGAGGACGGGTCATGACAATTTAGCTCAGGTACGTTCAGTAAAAGAACGAGCATGATTTTCTATCTTTTGAACCTGTTCATAGAATTGAAATCTGAGGGCGTCGGTGAACTTGCAGTGCTGGTAATTTCTTAATATGACCTTTTCCAAAGATGCGTTTACACGGAAGAAGAAGTTAATTTTTTTGTGGATTAATTGAGAGGTGAATAAAATTTTGGAACAATTTTTTTTATATCTTAAGTGGTTATAACCTACATGGGTAATTTTGTGTGGGACCCACGAACATACTAACTACCCATGTAAGGATAAATGTGAGGTGGGTCTCACACGAGCCCCAACCCTTCACATTTTTATAACTCTCATAAACTCCCCCTTTAAAACTTGTTAACTCCCTTTAATTAAGTAACTCTCCCTCTCTCCCTCTTTATTGTATGCCAAAACACACATTAATTAATTAATTGAAACTCTTCATTAATTAATTAAGGGTTTGAATTTTTTAAATTTGAATGCATGGTATGATTTAATAAAATAAGGGAAGACTTATTTTATTTTTGGGGGGTTGGCATGTTGTGTTGAGATTTTTGGGAGAGAGCTCTAGTTTTATTTGAAGAACTTCATCCTCAACGAAGAAAGTCAACTCATCGATGAAGAACATCGACTTAGCGACCCCGGATTCTCCTTCTTCTTCTTCCTCCGTGACAAGGGAGGAGACACCGACGTGGGAACTCCCCAACGACGTCACACCGTTCAATCTTCTCTCCGTGAAAAAAAGGGGAGACACCACTTCCTCCTTAGACGCTCTCCATCGACGTCTATGAACCCTCATTCCGTGACGCCAATGCTCATCATATTTTGTTGATATAGGGTGTGTTGATTCAATTTTATTGAGAATAAAATTGTTCATTGTGTGTCATGAACCTTGTGAATTTTTGGCCATGTGATACCCTATAACGCGGAGGGTACGGGATGAACGAACATGACCCTACAACCCTCCGCTGGAACTTTATTCCTTTGGAATTGGAAACTGGAGTCGGAGCAAAAACAAATCGCCATCACGCCATGCCGGAATCGTGAGGAAGGGAACTGGTGCCGTTACGACGGTTGTGTGGAATGAACTACGACCCGCAACACGGGCTACTTTGGCTGAATAAACGGTCGACCCATAGGCTGGCCAGGCGGTGCTGGACCGCGGCGCCAGGAGGGCACCGCGTTGGAGGATACGCGGCCTTCCCATTCGGGCCACGTGCGTAGAAGACTGGCCGGTCTAGCCAGCCGGTTCGGGGAAGGGTGGTGCCTCCGGGCATCACCAGTGCAGAAGACGGGGGGTGGGACCTTTGGAATGCGGTCGGCTTCGGCGGAGTCGCTCGGCCAACTGGCCGAGCCAACAGGGCCGCGCGCCCACCCATGAAGTGCGAGGCCGGGCCGAGCTGGGCCGCACCTTGTCGGGTTGTCCCTCGCTGGGACGGGCTGCGTCCCTTCGAGCCGACGTGAGTATTCTCTTCAGACCGGTCCGACACCCCAGCTGGGTCGGACCCGTCAAATTGGGTCAACCCGAACTGTCAGCCCACTGGGCTAAACGGGCCAAGCCCGTTAATCACTTAAAAAGGTTAACTTAAAGAATGTGTGTCTGATCGACGCGCCCTCTATGGCACTAGGAGTCTTTCGACGAGACGACCCTTTTGCGATACTCTATGTGAGTTTCGGATGATTTGGGATATCGGCCGGGTTAGAAACGAGCATATTTCTAACAGGGCCCCTAGGATGGAAAAGCCTATATCTCTCAGACCGGGCGTCCTATTGACGCATCTTCTATTGCATTGAGTTCCTTTTGATGAGACAGAACTTAGGGATACATCAACTCTAGGATTTGTGACAGATGATGTATCGACCCTCTTGGCTTGGGGAGCGGACCCTCCCGGAATCGAGCATGCTCTGTGCGGGAACCCTAGAGCTGGTTGCAACTACGATGACGATGAAAACATTACTTGGATCCTACGAGGGTTCGGCAGCAAGGAAGACTGTACTTGGATTCTACATGGTTTCGGCAGCGAGGACGATTGTACTTGGATCCTACGTGGGTTCGATACTGATGGTTACTGTACTAGGATCCTACGTGTGTTCGGCAGCGACGACTTCTGTACTTGGATCCTATATGGGTTCGACAGGGGAGATGATTCAAAGGCTACATCTATCATCTCCACCCCTCTTTGTGAGTAGTATACCTGTGTGAGTTGAGTGTTTACTTTCAATCAATATCATCGATATGATTGACTTGCTTTCCTGTGTGGATTGGGTTGTGCTTTCCTGTGGGGACTGGGTTGTACATGGGCTCATGAGTTGGAGTCGAACTGCAATTGATGACTTAGGTATATGTATGGGAATATAACTAATTTGAGTTTGTTGATACTTCATGATTGTATCTTTCCTTTGTGGTTTATCCTTTGTTGATTCTGGGAGACCTTCGGGGGTCTCGGGGTCCCTACTGAGTAATTTTATACTCACCCCTGCACGGGCTATGCACGCACTACGTGGTGTCGGTTACAGACGACGGGCATCGCTGATCGTGGTTAAGGCTTGAGGAGCGGGATGGTATCCGGAGGTGGACTATCAGGAGGGACGTACACAGAGCAGAAGGCCAGACCCGAGGAGCTGAGGAGACCATCTGTACCTACCCTTCAGGTGGGATAGCTAGAGGATGACTCGGTGGTTGCTGATTTACTTTACTGCTGTTGTATTTTCTTTTCAGTTGTATAGTACTTTCGATTGGGTTTGTATTCTGGCCCATTTACTTTCTAGCACTTACTTTTGTACTCAGTTTACTTAGTTTTTACTTCAGCTTGCGTAATCTATTGTGTTGTTTACTTATATAAAGGCAATGATTTCCCTTTTGTATCCGGATTTACGCCTTTGGTGCTATTCGCCAGCCCCTGGCCTATGAAAGGCGGGTTTGGGGTAGTCACGGCATGGGCCCTGAGGACGGGTCGTGACAAATTCCGTACCCAAAAGTAGATCAATGCAGTAGATATCATGGTTTTAAATATCCCACAAAAATGATATTTCCCAAACTATAGATAACAACCCTTGAATAAACACATTTCCCTTGACTGTACACAAAATGTTTTACCAATCTACAACACCTTTCTCTTGAACTCTACCGCCAAGCTCAAAACATTAAAATATTGTGAAAAAAATAAAATATTGAGTAAGACAAGTATCATATAAAGAACTATATAATTTATAATCTACATGAATAGTAACTCTCACTATCAATGGACAATCGACACTATCCAACATTGTCATATGTGCTGCATGTAACCTTCATCCCCCTATTCCATGTGATGTAGTTTGATCTACCTAAGCCACACCACTATGCTAATATGGGTTTTGATTTCATGATGTATATTGTCCACAACCTCAACAACCATGGCCATTATAACTCTTTCTTCCCGACTAATATGATGAAACAAATCCCTTTCCTGCACTCTTGTTCTATATAGAACCTTTATTGTTACCCATATTTCATGGGTTCGTACAGAACATCTGTAGATGTCCCATCCTACCTCAAGATTTTAACTCTACTGATGGTCGTGTATAGTTACTACGATTGTGGGTTGACCTACCACACTGATGAAAAATCGCATGAGAAATGTCTTGTGTAACTAACCCTTGTCCTTAAACACTTTTCCTACTATCCCTCTGACTAACATAGTCATTGAAACGCTTCATTATCCTAGAAGGTATACATCATGATCATCCAGTGGCATCCATCTATCTTGCAACAGAAGCCTCTTTTATGTTTCCATCAGCGATGATATTCTGATCTACCACCTCAATAAACATAATTTACATAAATAGGTTATCTTGGGGCATAATCTCACATTGAAACCCATCTTGGAATTCTTTTTAACTATCTCATCTCCTTACAATGTTTAAGAAAGGCATTTAAGGAGTATATAGGGACTAACATAGTCCATCACATACGTATTCCCCTGAGTCAACTACATGATCTGAGCTTCTCCCTCTTACCTCAGTATGTCTGGATAAAATTTCTCTAGGTACATCACTAATAATATCTTCCAAGACATCCATTCTTCATTTTCTATCTAGTCCTGAACATTACATGAACACTTCACTTATCCATACAACATGTCAGAATCCAACTTGACCCTCTTCTCAGAAGGACTCTCCAATTTTTCAAGTAATATATTGAGAGAATAAATCCAAAATACAACATCCATAGGTCCAACATTTATATTAAATATCATAGGGTGTTTTATCTAAAACTACTATGTAAAATCAACAATTTACTTGAAAACCATCCCGTGATTTTTTCCATGAATTACATAAATCATAAAAATTTCTTAGAGAACTTATTTCCCGATTCCTCGCCCAACAATACCAATGCCTCAGGTTTCACAACTAGTGGAGCATCTCCATCCATATCCTCATATCATCCTTTCAACAAGCTTCATATTGGAAAAATCTATCAACAATTCTAGACACAATAATTAATGAACATAACACAAATTTAACTCATCTATGTAAGTGTACAATAATAATAATTCGCACCCATTTTTTCTCCAAAATTTTCCACATGGTGAAAACTACGGTGCTATCACTACCCATAACCACCCTACCTCTAGGTCATGGTTAATAAGGAAAACCATCTATCATTGTTTATGTTTCACATTATACACCCCTTTATTCACATTCTGAGTCATTTTTAGTTACAATTTCTTGTTAAGAAAATTTTTCATGTTCAACTTCACAATCAATGAAAATAATTTCAAGTTCAATAACTTACCCAAAACATGTTTCCCCATATAAGACTATAATGTTGAAAGTAACCATGTAATTAAGGGTTCATAGAATGATGCATTCATAATCATCTACTATGATGATCGGGTCAATGAGCCCAATCTTAGTAAAAATCCTAAATAATAATCACATCACACAACACATGCATAAATTGAGGAAAAATCGAATAAATTGTATCAATAAATGTCAATAAATAAAATACCACCCTTGGTACTTATATTTTACCCTCATACATGTGTTATCTACTCCCATGCATGATCTCCCTTGTGGGTACTTAACCATGAACAATTCCCTCAACCAGGCTTCATCCCAAATCATCCATCTGACACTAATCCATTGCCCATAACTAGTTCGTCCACCGTGATATATATTCAGGTACCGATCAGGTAGACCGGGTTGGGTATGAGTACAACTCATTAGGCCACCACCAACAACATAAAAACTCGCTTACAAATTATGTATATAGTTTTTAAATAATTAATACCTTAAATAAAGTATGTAGTTTATGTTTATTATATTACACTTTATTTATCCACATAAAACATGGGTTCTTGAGGACACTAAGACTCATAATACCTTCTTCCACCCATGTCGGAGTCTGATATATCCCCATGAGACATCATCTGTCTGAATTTCATTGTTACCATTCATGATCTCAATTCACACATGAATTTATTTATTACCATTAATCATTTAAATTAATATATTAATTCCATTGTTATCATTCATAATTTCTAATAACATAAAAATGGCATTGATACCATTCATAATTTAAAATCACATACTAATTACATTTTTATCATTCATCATTTCAATTAACAATTGAATTCCAATACTATCATACATAATTTCGAGTCATATATGAATTCCATTATTACAATTCATCATTTCAAGTATCATATGAATTTCATTGTAATAATTCATCATTTGAAGTCACATATGAATTCCATTTTTCCATTCATCAATTAAAATCACATGTATCCCGAAATCACATTAATTAATTCACCAATTATTTATGTAATGTCAACAATTTCCCATTCAATCAAATCAATTAATTAATTATAAAATTAATTGACCCCATTAATTTCAATACTAATTCACCAATTAGTTTATCACATCAACTACTATAATTAATTCATCAATTAAATAATAACATCAATAAGATTAATAAATTAAATAATCAATTATTTGAAATCATCAATCCCAATAATCCCATATTTAATTAAAAAAGTATTATTCATAAACCATATTCCCAATATACCCAATTTAATAATCACTTAAAAAATTATTCTATTAAATTAATTAATTTAATTAATGAAACTACATTGGAAACCAAAAATGGAAATTATACAATTGTATAATTATAATTGTAATGTAATCATTGGGATTTGAATAATTGCACTCTTACCTCAAATTTGAGGATGAACTATCGCCAATGGATAAACGCAATTTGAAGAGTGACGAACGAAATCATGATGAAAAACACAATCTTGATCCTACACCACAATACTTATCAAAGGACAAATTATCTCTCAAGAAAATATCAACATCTATAACTAACATGGAGTAGGAAAATGCCTTTTATATGAGAAGAGTAATGAGAGATAGATAGAGAAATCTAATTGGGAAGATATAGGTGACTTTTGAGGTGATGATCTTTAATCCTTCCTTAGATTCTCCAAGAAATAAGGTAGAGAGGGCATGAAATATTCTTGTGTGGATATGATAATTATAGAATATTACTTGTCCTATTTTAGAGTATATTTTTTTGATTTTTTTGGGTCCACCTAAATTTATATCTAATTTTATGTTTAATTAAAAAATTAGGTCACTTTTTGATATGTTGGGGTGCATGGTTTTCCAAAGTATGAACATTAACCTTGAGCCTCTTCTGGGGGGATGGGTGAATTATTTCTCCATAAGGGGTGACTAGTTTGAAAAACCATGCACTAGCTATATGTATCCAATTTTTTTGGGTTCACATGGTTTGTTGGGATTGGGCACAGGGTTTCGAAAAACCATGCACCAATCGTGCACTATCCAATCACATTTCCAACATCTTCATATTTCACCCAAACTCACCCCAGGTAGAAGCCCAAAAAAACATAAAAAATGGGAAAATAGTACATGTAAATAAGCATGTGACATCTCCATAAAAGGTAAGGATTTTGAAATATTCATTATTTAACCATTCTTCCTCCTATTACCATATATAAGCTTCCCCCTACAACTTATTTTTCCTATAATGTGGCCCTGAAACCCCCATAAAAACAAGAGGAATAGTATTCTACTAATGTTTATTCTCACATTGAATCCAAATACACACTCATTTATCCTCATATGTGGCCTCAAAATATAATAACACATAATCATAATTGATCCCATTGGAGGGGATGAATTTTATCTTTTTAACTAGATAAGGAAAACATGTCACTCATGTTATTATATCTTGAAAAAATAAACAATTGAAATGACACTATTTTGAATCTTGAAAAATTATCAAAAAAGAGTATTAACCCAGTTCTCTAATTATATTTCACTTTAAATTATTATAACCCAATCCAAGAGACACATGTATGAAAAACAAATAAATCAAATAAACCATTAATAGTTGAAATGAATGGGATACATGAGACCAATATCTTCTCAAATATCTTCTCAACAGTTTCATGATCAATTAAAAATGATCCACCGTTTCATACATTTGATTGGTCTAAATTGTTATTTCTTTACTACCTTTCAAAAGTATATTCAATAATTCCATGTTATACCACATAGAGTGTAAAATAGTTTCATCTATATCAATGCCTAATGGATAGTATTATTGGAAATAAATTTCAATGGGGATATTACTTCTTTGTATTGAATAAATTTCCATATCGTAAAATCTACAATCATAATGGTCATTTCATACTGAAATTTTATTTCGTGATGATATTCATACTTAGAATCATTATGTACCTAATACAAATCCTATTCCCATGTAATTGATGGATATAAAACCAAAATCCTGGTATAATATTATTCTCATCAATAATCCTTATAATATTATCATGTATTATACATATCAATAACATAATTCATCCATTCTCAAATTATACCATATTTGTATGAATTGAACTACCTTTATATGTTTGTCTACACTTACTCACATTATGTCGCTACATCATTGTAATATCCAAAATCATACCACTCATTCCATTATTAGGGAGACCATCATACATATAATTTTTATATAGGAAGATTTTTATGATAATTAAGATTATAACGAAAGTAATCTTCATGCATTCCATCCAATGGGAAGTCAGTCTCCATGAATGTTTCAATGTACCGCTTCATACTTTTGGGATAATAGGTGTTAAAACAATTTTTAACCACACATTTTTGGATACATTATATATTGAAAATGATATGGAATTAATGATACCATGAATTTCAGCTTCATGAAATTATTTCAAACCATATGATCCCTAGAAACATCCATGAGTTATTCTACTATGATCAAAAAAAATAGAAATGAATCCCAATATATTGTCAATGATACTTAGATTTTATCTATTAATAAGTGAGACACTATAATACAAAACAATTTTTATCTTTATTTGGTTTTAGTAGCCAAAACTGTCATGGTACATAATGATGGATAATTATTTGTATTGGATAACAAACTAATAGCGATGTGTGGGAATCTTGGATAAAATTAACTACCATTCATTTTGGAGCTACCAAAATTTCGTGAAGTCATAAAACTAGGACTACCCCTTGAGTCCAGTGAGTAATTCTATGTAAAAAATATATTATATATTATATAATTTATTAGTCAGAACATGACTCTCAGTTATCCTTTACCACATATTATTGGAAGAATATGATAATAATAGGAGCTAGTGATATTATCCCATTGTTCAAAATCAAATTAAATGAAACATAATGAGGAGGCATATTACCTACCAAACTTAATTTAAATTATAGTAAAAACCCACCTATGTATTTTTATTGTGCGAATAGACCACTAATTCACCTATCATAAGGCTAAAAACATTGTGATGATGAATGGATATAAGTACATGACCCATCTAAAATAACTGAGATTCTGGTATTTCATTGAAATTATTTATTTCACATTCTCATAGGTGGTATAAACTAAAAATTCTTCACCAAAGAAACTGTGATTAAAAATTGATAGATTATGTATCACAACCTATAACACTAAATAATTTATTGTGTAGTTTATCTCATGAGACCTATGTAATTTAGAACAATAAGTTACAACACAATCATTTTGTGTCAAAAACAATCCCACAATATTCCATGATTTATCAAAGTAGACGGTGTGACCATAAAAAATTAAGGAAATATTATTCTTAGTTTACATGTGTGTATCACTTCCAGATTCATAAAATATAAAACTCACTAATCACCCCCATCAAAATTTACCCTATTTTAGAACATAATCTGTTCTACCAATAAAGGGAAATTAGGGATGATTTAATAATGAAATCAATTATTCCAATGAGACTCATTATTATAGACTTTCCCTTTAATTTCCCAATTATATATCCACCTTTATTATAATATGGTCTATCATGATTCCAAACATAGATACCATATAACTTAATAATTTAAGTTAACTAATCTAGAAATTATACTTTTAGTTCTTGAAAAAAACTTGTGAACTTATAATGTGTAATACAACCCCTATGTTCCTCGAATTTCCATTATGTTTTTCATATAACACCAATATATAAATAAAACGTCGCGAAAATTGAGTATAAATTTTGATAGAAAATAAAATTCATTAGGGAAATGAAAATTATTATAAAAATAAATAATTTTAATGAAATAATAAAAAAATATAAATTATATGTTTATTATATAAATCCATTCATTGAATTTCAACATGAAACAATATAGGATGATGGTAGAAAAATCATAGGTTAATCTAAGAGAATCATTTGGAACCCATAAACTGTTTAAAAATAAAATCTATCAATGGAAGTGGATACCTATTCATGACCATTTCCATTTTCGACCTATTGTAATAAAAATATAACACCCAACACTTTTGTTGTAAATTTTTTTCAAAACTAGATAATATAATGGTTAAATATTATGTACAATGATTCAATTCACCTTAAGGTACTCAATATAGGCCTTAAACACCATCATATTATTTAGTACCACATAAAATTATGGAACCATCATGGGTTTTGTGCTTGATACAAAATTTATATTAAAATCCACCTGTCTCCCAGCTGGAAAACACTTCTAATATTCAAGTAATGTTTTCCAATGTGAATTGTTCACTAGTGGACTGATAAAATACTATATTTCCTAATCAACCCTGAGTTTTAAATTATCAATAAGAAAAGTTATCAAGACTAATTATTTATTGTTTTTACTTATGGGACCTATATGTAAATCCTTGTATTAAACGAATGTATAACTATTATATATAAAATAATTATATATATCAATAACAAAAAATATCAATCATTGTGATCCAAAAAGTCTATTTGACTATCCATGTCAAATATCATATCAAATATTCTCAGACTCAACAAAATATATATATATAGATAGTATTTGTTATATAAAATCCATGGAACATATAAATGACCTTATATCCTTTCTGTAGACAATTATTAATGCTTATCACACTCCTAGTAAACACTAATACCAATCCGGGATTGTGGACTATATGTGTAGAAATAAAAGAGTGTGACATACTAGTATCGAATAAAATAATTATTAGGGTAAGTATCATAGGGACAATACCTAGTGCTATAGGTGGTTAATTACCAATGTCACCTAGTTCATTATCTACTATAAATATGTCACATAAACCTATATTGTGGTACAATATTATATATTTATAAATCCTTAATGTATCCATCCCTATTATTTGTGATGTTACTTAATAATTTTTTTGCACAATGTCTTCTTTAATACGATGATTCTTCCCAATCACTACATAAAAATCAACCTAACAATGCATGAAATATTTAAGTTTTATTGATGTATTATAAACTAAAAGGAATAAGAATATTCCAATATTAGAATCAAATTTATATAATATATATTCATATTAGTCTCTCCATCTAGGAATTGGGAAAAAAACAAAATTTTCCCATCCAACAACAATAATAACACATTCATTGATATCTCTTTCAAGAATAATTAGAGGCACCCCTACTCTAGTAATTTTTTTAGTTCTTTGGAAAAAAATAATAACAAATTATTTTTCATCTCTAGAGGACTCACACCTAGATCCTCTGAATGAGTTCAATATTATAGTTTATTTTCTCCAAAAATTGACCTTCTTAGTAATTAAACCCCCATTACCCACCTAAAAATACATCTTTAGGATGTTTAATATCAGAAAATATTAATAGTTGGCATACAAAAATATCAAAATTATGGTCCTTCATGGACTTCCATCCTTTGAAAATTTGTGAAAATAATATTCATTATGTGATGTGAGTTAGAATATATTTTATAGAAGGATCTCTTTTTGGAATCCCAATTAACTCTTTAGAACAAACCAGTTTTAGGGTCTCTATAAAGAAGTTATAAAATAATAGATTATTATATCCTTAATATTATATCCCCCTCATAATATATGGCCTATATGAATATGTTATTCCAATTCCTCACTAAACCCTATAATTTGAATCATCCTAGATATATCATACTCTCATATGGGATCTTAATTAGCTGAATTATAAATTTTATCATTACAACCCAATCCTATACACCTTATGGTGTACCATATCCCTAAAATATGGGTGGATTATATACATGTATGTCTCTATTTAGATCCTTCATTTTGGCCTCACCCTTGTGAACTCCTCTCTCTACCACCTACACAACCTTGATTAAGCTCAATATTTTCTTCTTGTCAACTTTAGTTTCTATGGATGCAATAATATCCGAATTTATTCCATAATCTTTGTACTAAAATTTAATTGTATTTGATTTCATATAAATAAAATGAAAATAATAATGTTTATAATAATTTTGGAATCAATTTTAAAAATAAAAACAATTCAAACAAAATTATGACTACAAACCCTTACCACTCTTCAACCACATTAAATCTTGTAAACCTTATTTAGTATATTTTCATTGATAGTGAAAAAAATATTACATAAATTATCATATATATAATGCTATTAAAATCTATCATGTAATAAAATTATTTATTATTTCATCCCTAAACACACCCAAGGCACCCATATTCCTACACATCCAACTCAAGGGTTCCCATCTTATCATAATTTAAATTTACAAAACTAGTATTATAATTAATGTTATAATCACTAATGAAATTATCACCATAGGATTCTATTAATTAACTATCTAATAATAATGTATTTAATAAATAAATTATTAAAATATTAATAATTTTTTAATTAAGAAAATAACTTCAAAATCGTTTCCAATTACAAACATTCATGAACATGTCATGTGAACCAAGGTTCCTTATATAATAAATATACACAAATCCCAAATCTACCTCAAAAAAATAATTAATAAATAATCCCTAGATCAGAAAATCACAATTCAGAAAATAAAATAAAAATTATTTATTGTAATCATCATAATTGCACTCTATAATAACGAGAATCTTATTAAATCTGGGTAACAGCGTGACCCAAGTACTAAATAAAACCTTATTTTTTACCAATATAAATAATATAAGCAATTTAAAATTTAAATAATTAAATAAGAAAAGGGGTCCAATTCCATTTTATAACTTTCAATGTATGATATATACCTCAAGAGCCTATCCAGTGTCATCACATACCTTAGTCACACTTCTTTATTTATTAGAGGCCTCTAACTAGTGTAGAAGTATTAATAAGATCATTGAATGGAAACCTACCACAATATTATTCCATAAAATAACAATAATACTTAAAATAAATTAATACTTCAATATTAAAGTACATTTAAGCAGTCACAAATGAATGAAAACTATAAATAATTCAATATCACTATGTAATATAATATGAAACACAAGTTTTCTCATACATTTATACATCAAAAGGAATAAATGTCATTGTTTAATCATATAAAGGGTTAAATCTAAAAAATAATCACATATTGAAAATGTTAACAATTCAATAGTAACTATACTAGTTGGTAACATGGAATCAATCGCACCCCCAATATGCTATAGGCTACTAGTGGGTAGAATGAGTCTTATAACGATGAAGTGGGGAGAAAATACCATCTAGAGTTGTGTGATATAAATGAGAAGAATAAATAAATAAAATAAATTAATGTAAATTGTAACACCCCAAGATTTTGAAGTACGTTATTTCTTCAAAATAATTGAATAACTTTCACTACACGCAACATCGAGTTCAAGCGCACCATGACTTACCAAAATAGTCGTTCAAAAGCGGTTATGAATAGTATTAACTAAATTAGGAACTATATATAATCCATATAATTTTAGATTTCATATTATGAGTTTCTTAGACATAATGTAAGAACTAATTCATTTTTTTCAGATAAAAGAAGTATTTTTCAAAAAAAAATGCACTTTTACCGCCTTTTAATATAGAACCCTTTTTAAATCCAATATTTGAAACTTTTATATGTTCAATTTGACAAAATAAACTTCTTCTTTAGAATCAGGACATAAGAATTTAGTTTCAATAAATTTATGCTATTTTTCTGATAACTTTCATATTTGGGTGAATAGTGAAAAATACTATATTTTAACTGAAAATAACTTTTTTTAATAAAAATAATTTATAGTGTTAAATTATAAATTTTAATGGTTTCAAAGTATAAATAGATTATATTTTTACCATTTAATCCAATACTGGTAATTTTAAGTAATTTCACTTTGAGATTAGATATAAGGAAGTGTCAATCTTTTGATAGATATTGTTTCATAAAAAATACGCCTTTTGGTTTTAACAGTGGGAATTAATTTTAAATTAATAAATGAAACATATATGTTTTAATTTTGTTAAAATATAATTCATTTTTTGATTCAGAATATCGAAATTATCCTAGGGTGAATGTTTGGTATTTTTCTGAAAACGTTCAATTTTTTATAAATAGTGAAAAAAACCACTTAGATATTGTTTAAAAACAAATTTTTATTTAAATAATTATTTATTTTATTAAAATTTGTTTTAGGTCAAAATAGATACATAATACCTATATAATTTCAATGTAATTAATTGGAGTCAGTTTATAATAATTTTAGATATATAAAAATTTTATTAAACTTTTCACCGTCTTTTACCCACCTCCTAGGAGAATTTTCAAATTTACATAAAACACAATTTTATCACTTAATTGAGTTGAATTTAAAAAATAAAAGAGTCACGGATAATATCAAGGAGTAAAAAGTGGTTCAATAAAATAAAAATAATTTTTTGTGAATAGTTACTTTTTACTTTTATTTACCACTGTTAAAATTAAATAGGGTAATTAAGGGTAAAAATGATATTATTATTACCCTAACACATGTCCAAATTCTATTGGATTAGTTTAATTCAACCAAAAAAAACCAGAGGAATAAAATATGACCCTTTAGGTCCACTTGAATTATATTAGGACATTTATTATTATTTAATTTAAAGAAGAGTTAAAAGTATTAAATTCAATGTTTATTAACTAAACTATTTTTAATATAGGGTTATACATAAGATCAATTAGACTGTAAATATTCATTATAAAGATAATAATATTTCCTACATCATGGTATTTTATTTATATTTTTTATACATTAAATAATAAAATTTATTTATGACACAATGATGATGATGTAATTAACTTATTAATGAAAGACTCAAATACATGGTATTATAAATATTAAAATAAATACAATTTCAATTTTTTTATGACATTAACTAATTTTATAGGTGACTATGACATGTTAGGGATAATTCAATGTATCTTGTTTGATGTAATCAAGTTATTGTTACTTTCAAAAAAAGAAAATATCAAATAATGTCAAAATTGACATAAATTAATATTTAAAACAAATACTATATTATTGGTTGATATAATATTCATAAAAATTTAAGGTTATTAAAAAGGGATTTAATAATATAATATATTTCATTAATGAGCCACTTTATGTTCACTTTTATGTTTAGAGTATGTTTATTAACCATATAGAGTAAGAATACAAGAAGACACGGTAAAAGTTAAACTATTTAACATAGAGATAAATCTAAACATTAAGGTTAATATGGTGACCTAAACCTGTCTAAAACCAATTGGTTGAGAGTTTTTTGACCCTTCACCTCCTTATACTTTAAATAATTCATTTTGGTTCCATTAGAAGCTGAAAATTAATTTATTATAAAATAATAATTTAAGTTTTTCCTGTGGTGCCCGTCACCCCTCTTATAAAAGCGAACCCCCCCTTCACTCTAATTCACACCTTCTATTCCATTTGGATCAGAAAAACCCTGAAAAAATATCCTCCCAACTATCCTAACTTAATCCTATAGGCCTTCCTTTTGTAATAAAGAAATCCTAAGGATCCCTTTTGATCAAATCAAAATGAAGAACCCGAAGAAGAGGTAATGACTTCACCACCCTCTTTCAAGTTCTCTTATTCTTCCACTTACTCTTTCTTTTTTGTTTCCATTATAAAATAATAAATCCAGTATATTATATACATTGTGATGTTATTATAAATATTCAAAAACTATATTCATTATCACGTCCATCTTATGAATGATAATGCCACCATGCGTGCGTACGTACGACTTACCATCTCCACACCGTGGTGTAATTTATTATTCAACACTATGATATATGGATGGATATAATGATAAGTAATATGTATATAAATAATTAAAATAACATGATAATGTCTATGTAAAATTAATATACCATCCAATTCCACAAATTTAGTGAAATGATATCTTCACTCGTGTGTACGTACAGATTACCGTCTCCACGACGTGATGGGATTCGTTTCCACGTTCACCATTTATCGACGCTTATAAAAATGTATATATTACTAATAAGTATATAATATATGACATAATAATTATACTGTAGATACATACATACATACATACATATATATATATATACTTATATATATATCTTATTCATTTTGTTCCGTTCAATACGAGATGAAAACGGAAACAAAGTTTATGCGTACGTACGGACTACCATCTCCATAAACGGTGTTTTTAATTTCATATATATGTCTATTATACATATTTATATTGTAAATATATATGATATATAAATCATTTTTTATATTCTGGATGTAATTAAATCTATATCTAAGTGATAAAATCAAGAGTATCATGTTAAAACATGTACGATAAAGAAATCAATTATTACCCGAAATGTTAATTTTACGAGAAATTATTATTAAATTGGTAGTATAAATTAATTAATAAATAATGTATGATATCATAAATATTAATATGGTTCTGGTATACTTTAATAACATACTACGATATTTATACAGGAGGATAAACGTACCCTCGACTAAAGGAAAATGCAAGGTAAGGGGTTTTAATCTCACTCCTTATTCCCCTGGGATTCAGGCCATATTGCCACTATTAACTTTTGTGTGGTGTATGTAATGACCATAATAGTATTCTTTGTGTAATACACTTTAATTTATGTGTATTTAGATATTTTTTTATGATACCTCTTTCATGGGGTGTATGTTTCGTATTTTACCTAATTGGTAAGGGTTAATTTCACAATCTCTTTATTATCTGAGGTTTTTTTTACTTAAGTATCTACTGGGAACTATTTATTATCCATGTCCATGTTTCATAAAATATTTTTCAAAGGGATTATTTTTAAGGGACTTTTTACTAAAACATCATTTTAAATGTTTTAAATATTTTTTCTTCTAAATCATTCTCATTAATGTCCATGTTTTCAAAATGGGTTTTAAGGATTTATTTATATGGACATGAATGTTTTAAAAATTTTAATTCCTTTAAAAAGTTTAAAAGTGGTATAGGAAACTTTGATTCAAAAATGTCTTTAAATGTATTCCTTTCTAAATTGTGACTCTTTTAAATTTTTTCATGAAAAGAGATATTTCTATCAAAGAGTTTTACAAAACATTTTCATCAATGTCAACATCCTTTGATGGATTTTATGACGATTTGAAGTTGACTTATTAAGATACAAAACATCCATATTTTATTGAGGGTTTAGTGACATGTTTGACTGTGGATGTGTTATTTTTACACCATTCATGGTTTATGGATAAAGTTTCGACATTTAATATGATAGTTTGAATACGAATGTTTATGTTATGTTTAAAACTTTTCATATAAGGAATGCATTGGACTTATTAAGTGATGAGTGGAGCCCGCTATAACTCCTCTATGTATCGGAAGGTCTCATTATACTAACTAGTGTCTTGGCCCAAGGCCTTGAAAAAATATGTTTTGTAGTCTTGGCACAAGTCCTTAACTATGTGGTTATGATAGTCTTTCATTATGCATTCCATCATTATGAAAGTGGTAATTGATATTACATGTGATTGTTCGACAAGTAGAATATCCATGTGAATAAGTAATGGAATTACTTCATTTTATTTTTTCCATATTATGCTGAAGTTCATGTTTAAAAGGCGGTTGTTTTAGTTATACATTGCCTTAAATGTTTATTCTTATTTAAGAAAGTTTCTCTTGTATTGTTATCCTTACTGAGTATTTGAGATCACCCCTTTTTATGTTTTATTTTTCCAAGGATTCCAAGAAGTGTATTGTGATTGATATGTAGGGTTAAGACAATGGAATAATAGCGTTCATAAAGGATTATTTATGTTGTTTTGTATGTTATAAATTTTAATGTAATATTCATGCATGTAATCTATTTTTCGAGACTACTAAACTGATCGGTCCTTCGGGACTTGATTCATTGTAATCATGCCAATATATTAAAGTAATGCACTGACTCTGGGTAACTGGGGTTGGGGAATTACAGTTGGTATCATAGAAAGTTTAGCAATAACCTTGGAAACTAGATTTAGATAAAATCTTATTGGAGAACATTATCCTAAGATAGACTTTGAGGATTAGTATAGATGAACTTCCAAGAATTTTGGTAATGTAGAAATTATGTGAGTTTTCCAAGAAAATAAATCCCTGTCTGGATAGGAGCAGGTAGAGGCGGCTCTGGCACAGATGTACCGAGGGGTAAAACCCAAAAAAACCGATTTGATCTAGACATGAACAGGAACTGGTTCATGACAATGGGCCTTGCTGCTCTATTGGTTACGACACATTCGGGGGATATGTTTTCGATAATTCTCATTTTCATTAAAAATAAATATGAAGTATTTACGAGTATATATCTCCTCAATGAAAATATTTTTTATAGATTATATCCATAAACTGTTCAATTTATGTTAGGTATTTTTCAAGTTTGTAATTATTCATTGCAATTCGTAAACTAAACTAGTGTATGCCATTTTATATAAATGGAACCCGGTAGAAGGAATGTGAACTCCAGCAATATGTATGATCCAAAGAGTAAGAAGGATCATATATTTCAAAGTATTAATCCAACATTTAGAAGGGAAATAGTCCAACATGTATTCTCTACATATGATGAAATAATATCTTGTGTTAATAAGATAAGTAAAGATTTTTATGAGTCCTATGGGATTGAAGGGAAGCAAGAGAAGAAAAGGACGGAAGAGAGAAAGATGGATAAAGGGAAGAGGGAAAATAAATATTTTAGAATATGCGATAAATGTTGAATTAATCACCTTGGTAAATGCATGAAGGGAATGGGATTTTGTTATAAGTGTGGAGAAAAAGGACACAAAGTACATGATTGAAAGGGTAAGAAAATGTTTTCAAATGTAATATGCTTCATCTGAAACGTTTTGAGACACTACACGAAGCAATGTCCCATTCATAAGAGTATACAACAAATGATGTTATTGGATAATAATCACGTTATGATACTATATCAGATGAATAGGAATGACTATTTTTCTTATGTTGTTATTATAGAATTATTTAATTTGCGTCTTGTATCAATAGTATACTAGTTACATGAATTATGGAGATAAACAAGGATTGTACTGCAGTACTATTTTATTGAGTATTTGAGATTATATGGTTCTATGAAAAGTGACTTAATAGTAAGCTACGATTTTTGGAAAATACATGGATGAATGAAAGGTACTCCTTAATATGGTCATGATAATGAGGTAGTGATTTTGGAATAAGCGATGGTTGATTTTGGTAATTTAGGATCTTTCTGTGTTGTAAAAGAATACATGATAAAGGCGTTCACATGTTATTTCTTGGCAAAAAGGATCCTCAATGTGTTTAACATCCTTATATATTTTGGACTGAGAGTTTGGATATAAGTATTTTGGATAATTATAAAGGCTGGAATTGATTAAGTTTGAAATTTTATACTGTTATTATGATTATTTTTGGATTTCCATAAAAAGGACAACTCGGAGGTCGGGCGCCAACCCGTCGCATTCGGCAAGGACTTTAGACTTGAACCCCCAACCGAAGGGATTCAAAGGTGTATCACCTATCACTGAACCACGTGATGTCTTGGATTGAATAATGATGTTTTTTTAAAGGGTCTACTATATGAATTATAAATTCATTTTTTAACCCTAAACAAATTGGATAAATAGAATATTTTTTTATGTTCTATTATCTTTTAGAGTGGAAGATGAGTTTGTGGTAGAAATTAGTTGAAGGATGAAACTGTACTTGTCAGGTATATATATACATATATATATATTCATATTATTTTATGGATAAATTAATTCTTAAACATTAAGGAAGGGATCTTATAACCAAAAATGTGTTATACTAATACCATACATTTTGTTGAACCGATGGTATTTTAAATCATCATAGATTGGTGGCTTTGAGGCCCAAAATTCTACAATTGTTTGTGATTGATGACGTCAATCACTCCATAAAAATATTTACGTTCCCCCCCAATTATGAGTCTCTAATTTCCACCAATGTTCTCCTAATCGAGATTATAATTTGGTGGGGATTTTTCATTCCCCTTTTCCACTTATTAAGACTAAATTTTGTTAACCCAATTTCCGATGTGGGTTTCCCCACAAATGTATTTTATAATTTAAACATTTTATTTTCAAAGAACAATTTCAAATTGTGAGGATTCAATTTATTGAAGGAGGGAATAATGTAATACCCCAAGATTTCAAAGTACGTTATTTCTTCAAAATAATTGAATAACATGCACTACACACAACATCGAGTTCAAGCGCACCACAACTTACCAAACAAGTCGTTCAAAAGAAGTTATGAATAATATTAACTGAATTTTGGACTACATATAATCCTTATAATTTTAGAATCCATATTATGAGTTTCTTAGACATAATGTAAGAACTGATTCATTTTGTTTCAGATAAAAGAAGTATTTTTCAAAAAATGCACTTTTACCACCTTTTAATGGTGAACCCTTTTTAAATCCAATATATGAAACTTTTATATATTCAATTTGAAAAATTAAAATTCTTCTTTAGAATCATGACATAAGAATTTATTTTCAATAAATTTTTGGTGTTTTTCTGATAACTTTCATTTTTGGGTGAATAGTGAAAAATACTATATTTTAACTGAAAACAACTTTTTTAATAAAAATAATTTATAGTGTTAAATTATAAATTTTAATGGTTTGGAAGTATAAAGAGATTACATATTTAACATTTAATCCAATTATGGAAATTTTATGTAATTTCACTTTGAGATTAGACATAAAGAAGTGTCAATCTTTTGATATATATTGTTTCTTAAAAATACACCTTTTGGTTTTGACAACGAGAATTATTTTTAAATTAATTAATGAAAATCCATTGTTTTTAATTTGGTAAAATAGACTTTATTTTTGGATTCGAAATATCGAAATTATCCTAGGGTGAATGTTTTGTATTTTTTTTAAAATGTCTAATTTTTTATGAATAGTGAAAAAACACTAAGTTAATGTTTAAAAACGAATTTTTATTTAAATAATTATTTATTTTATTTAATTTTATTTTAGACAAAAATAGATACATAATACCTATATAATTTCAATGTAATTAATTGGAGTCAGTTTATAAAAATTTATGATATATAAAAATTTTATTGAACTTTTCACCGCTTTTTACCTACCTCCTAGGAGAATTTGGAAATTTACATAAAACATAATTTTACCGCTTCTTTGAGTTGAATTTCAAAAATCCGAGAGACATGGTTAATATAAAGGAGTAAAATGAATTTCAATAAGATAAATTTTTTTGGTGAATAGTAACTTTTTACTTTTATTTACCACAGTTAAAAGTGAATAGGGTAATTAAGGGTAAAAATGATATTATTATTACCCTAAAATATGTCATAATTCTATTGGATAAGTGTAAATAGACCAAAAACAACCTTAGGAATAAAATATGGCCATTTAGGTCCACTTGAATCCGATTAGGACATTTATTATCATTTAATTTTAAGAAGGGTTAAAAATGTTAAATTCAATGTTTATTAACTAAACTATTTTTAATATAGGGTTATACAAAAGATAAATTTGACCAAAAATATTCATTAGAAAGATAAAAACATTTCCTACATCATGATATTTTATTTATAATTTTTATACATAAAATAGTAAAATTAATTTATGACACAATGATGATGTAGTAGTTACCTTATTAATGAAAGAATCAAATAAATTGTATTATAAATATTAAAATAAATAAAATTTCAAAGTTTTTATGACAAAAAAGAATTTTATAGGTGACTATGAAATGTTAGGGATAATTAAATCTATCTCTTTATAAGTTATAAAGTTGTGATGACTTTCAAAAAAACAAAATACCAAATAGTGTCAAAATTGACATAAATTAATATTGAAAACAAATACTATATTATTGGTTGATATAATTTTCCTAAAAATGTATGGTTAGGAAATAGGGCTTAAATAATATTATATATGTCATTAATGAGTAACTTTAGGTTCTCTTGGATGTTTAGTGTATGTTTATTAACCATATAGAGTAAGAATACAGGAAGAAACTGTAAAAGTTAAACTATTTAACTAAGAGTTAAATCTAAAAGCTAAGGTTAGTATGGTGACCTAAAAATGTATAAAACCTATTTGATGAGTGGTTTTAGACCCATACCAACCTTATAATTTAAATAATTAATATTTGAGACATTAGAAACCGAAAATGAATTTATTATAAAATAATAATTTATGTTTTTTCAAAGGTTCCCCTCACCCCTCTTATAAAAGGGCACTCCCCCTTAACTCTAATTCAAACCTTCTAAGCCATTTGGCTCGGCCAAACCCTACCCAAATATCCTCCCAACTATCCTAAATTCATCCTAGAGGCCTTATTTTGTTCTGAAATTCTTCCTAATGAGCCCTTTTGATCAAATCAAATGGAAGAATCCGAAGAAGAGGTAATAACTTCACCACCCTCTTTCAAGTTCTCTTATTCTTCCACTTAATATTTCTTTGTTGTTTCCATTATAAAATAATAACTCCAGTATATTATATATACTCTGATGTTATTATAAATATGTAACAACTATATTCATTATCCTAACCATCTTATGAATGATAGTGTCACCATGCGTGCGTACGTACGACTTACCGTCTCTACACCATGGTGTAATTTGTTATTCAAAACTACGATATTTGGATGGATATAATGATGATTAATATGTATATAAATAATGAAAATAACATTATAATATCTCTTTAAAATTAATATACCATACAATTCCACAACTTTATGGAAATTATTTTGTCGCTCGTCCGTATATACAGATTACCGTCTCCAAGACGCGATCAGATTCATTTCCACGATCACCCTTCATCGATGATTATAAATATATATATATATAACTAATAAGTATATAATATATGAAATAATAATGATACTGTATATATATAAATATATATTTATATGTACTTACATATATCTTATTCACTTAGTATCGTTCAATACGAGAAGAAAACAGAAACAACATTTATGCGTACGTACGGACTACCGTCTCCACAAACGGTGTTTTTAGTTTCATATATATGTCTATTAAACATATTTATATTCTAAATATATATGATATATAAATAATGTTTTATATTCTATAAGTACATAAATCTTTATCTGAGTGATACAATCAAGAGTAACAAGTTAAAACACGTACGATAAAGAAAGTGATTATTACCCGAAATGTTAATTTAACATGGAAATTATTATTAAATGGGTAGTATAAAGTAATAAATGAATAATTTATGATATAATAAATATTAATATGATTATGGTATACTTTAATAACATACTACTATCTTCATACATGAGGTTAAATGTACCCTCGACTAAAGGAATGTGCAAGTTAAGGGGTTTTCATCTCACTCCTTATTCCCGTGAAATTCATGTCATATTGCCACTATTACATTTTGTGTGGTGTATGTACTTCCCATAATTGTATTATTTGGTTAATACACTTTAATTTATGTGTATTTACATATTCTTTGTATAATACCTCTTTAATGGGGTGTATGTTTCGTATGTTACCAAATTGGTAATGGTTAATTTCACAATCTCTTTATTATCTGAGGTTGTTTTTACTTAAGTATCTACTGGGTCATATTTATTATCGATGTCCATGTTTCATAAAAGAGTTTTTAAAGGGATTATTTTTTAGGAATGTTTTACTAAAACATCATTTTAAATGTTTTAAATATTTATTCTTCTAAATCATTTTCATTAATGTCCATTCTTTCAAAATGGGTTTTAAGGAATTATTTATATGGACATGAATGCTTTAAAAATGTTAATTCCTTTTCAATGTTTCAAAGTGGAATGTGACACTTTGATTAAAAAAATTCTTTAAATGTCTTCCTTTATAAATTTTGTAGCTTTTATATGTTTTCATGAAAAATAGATATTTCTCTCAAAGACTTTAACAAAACCTTTTCATCTATGTCGACATCCCTTGATAGATTTTTAAACTTATTTGAAGTTGATTTATTATGATACCAAACATCCATATTTTATTTCGGGGTTTGTGACATGTTTGACTATGGATATGTTATTTTTAAACCATTCATGGTTTATGGATAAAGTATCCAAATTTCGTATGATAGTTTAAATATGAATGTTTATGTTATCGTTAAACCTTTTAATTTGAGGAATGTGTTGGACATAGTAAGTTAAGGGTGGAGCCAACTATAGATACTCGATGCATTGGTAGGTCTAATGAGACAAAATTGTGTCATGGCACAAGGCCTTGACAAAATATTATTTTTAGTCTTAGCATAAGGCCGTTACTATGTTGTTTTGATAGTCTGGCATTATGCATTGCATCATCATGAAAGAGGTAATTGATATTGCATGTGATTATTGGACTAGTAGAATATCCATGTGAATAAATAAATGGCATTAATTCATTTTATTTTTTCTATATTATGCTGAAGTTCATGTTTAAAAGGCTTTTGTTTTAGTTATACATTTCCTTAAATGTTTATGCTTATTTATGAAAGTTTTCGCTGTATTGTTATCCTTACTGAGTATTTGAGCTCACCCCTTTCTATGTTTTATTTTTCCAAGGATTCCAAGAAGTTTATTGTGATTGATATGTAGAGTTAAGACAAGGGAATAATGGCATTCATAAAATATTATTTATGTTGTTTTGTATGTTATAATGTGTGAATTTACATTCATGTATGCAATCTATTTTCCAAGACTGCTAAACTGATCGGTCCTTCGGGAATTGATTTCTTGTGATCATGCCAATGTATTAAAATAATTCACCGACTCTGGGTAACTGGGGTCGGGGCATTACATAAATAATAATAATCATAATAATCATAAAAATTCACAACTAGTAATATATACAAATATTGAGGGGATAATTCACTACAAAATGGGGAGAAGGAAGAAAATTCAATAAATGTAAAAGTGAAATAAAATAATTACCAATAATTTAACTCTACACGAATCATGGGAATAAGTTCATTCCTCAACTTAAAAACACTTTACAACTATAGAGGTTAAAAATCCATAGTTGCTAACTTTTGAGGACCCATATATGCAAGCATGAGATCTATCTAGGTACCAATCAGTACACCAAATAGGGTGTGAGTAAAAATAAATTGGCTAACACCGATGGTGTTGAATGAAATCACATTTTTTTAGTCTAAAATGTACATTTTACTATGTATTATAAATAAATATTTTAATGCAACGCTATGTAAAAAACCATGTCATTCTCATGTTTCTTAGGGAAAACATAGCTGACCATATCTAATTTTACCTATGTTGAAATTTCTCTTTGAATTTCTCATTTTATATATAAAATACCAAGAACCAATAGTATATAACCAATGAATCCATGATCAGAGATAGTCACAAGAGTTTTTATATCTATATAAGGGAGTAAGTCAAATAATATCAATATAATTTTCATATAGTGTTATATTAAACAATTATATTTGAATAAAAAAACAACATGTCCAATAATAAGGAATTACATGTCCAATTACTTAAATAAAATATGAGGAACTCTATGTTCGCATCATTAATAAATAATAAGGAATTCCATGCCCATAAATATCTATAGATATAGGAGGACAACCATTCTCAACATTGCATAACCATTCATAATTCATATAATTGAACATGACTTTAGATCACATACAAGGAATTCCATATGTGTAATCTAGGTATCTTTCAAGGAACAATAGAATTCAGTTTCACCTATGATCCATTCCATGGAATTATGTAGTGGAAATCCAAGTACCGTTCAAGATATTTATAATTTCATTCAACCTTTGTACCCATCCAAAGAATGTAGTATTCAGTATACAAGAATATGTGAATTCTTATATAATTTCATTCATCCTATGAATGTATATAAGTAATGAAATATTAATAATCCAAGTATTTATCAAGGAGTATATAATTTTATTCATCTAATCAGAATGTCCATTGAATTTTATATCAAGAACCCAATTATCTCACATGGAACATATATTATATAGGAACATTTTATTTAATAACAAAAATTATACTACGAGAAAGTATCCATTTCAATTCATGATTCTCCATATTTCATTTCATTAGTCAATCCCCTTAAAGAGGCAATATAGGCCATGCGATTAACCATTCATCTAAAAATTTACCATCATTCATTTAGAAATTTATAAGAATCCAAATGATAGTATTAATATTTCAAAATCTTTTTCATCATTTAATCCATCTTTAGAAGGGACTAGTCAAGTAACTGTATTATCCATTTGAAAATATGATTAAAATTTAACTTCAAATAATAGGTTTCCATATAAAGGCACCTTAAGGGAAGTTTAATTGAATAAAGAAGGGATATAAGTCATGGTAGAATAAGAAACAAACCCTAGTGGGTGGTTTGAGTCGAGATAGATAACCTATATTGCTACAAATAGTTGAGTGGGGATGACAATATAAAGGAATTAGAAATTTCTAAATTAACATTACATTTAATAACCAAAGTATGGAGGTCCTGGTGAAAAACACAATGATTCCTTTAATATAAGACACAACATTAATGTATATAAATATAGAACACCTACCTTATATCAATTATTCTGGATTCATCCAATATGGTATATTTACTAATTGAATATGAGTGAAATACAATGAAATAGAAAAATACCAAAAAAATTGTAATATTTTCACAAAAGAATATATTACTGAATATGGAGATAGAAATAGAGAAAATTAAGATGTGAAATCAATGATTAACCTTTGAGGAATAAAATATGACAATGGATGGTTTATTTCATTGTTTTAAAAGAGAAGGAAGTAAATGCTAAGAGGAGAGGAACAGGGATCATGAGATTAAATTTGTAATTAGGAATGTGTGGGAGGAAAGAGAATTATATTTTGGTGTAAAATATGTACAAATGAAAATTTATCCCACTTTTAAAGGGTGTATTGTTTGGAATAATAGTTTTACTGACTATGCGCCAATGATTTGATAGTATTATCCAAGTGGCTACATCCCTCAAATGACATATAACATGGTTAGAAAAATTGTGTGCATCATGTTTGTACTCACAAGCCACTGTCTGCCCCTTATATACTAGAACCACAATTAGAAAAACTATGCAACATATTTGTGTTTCACCTATATCATGTAACATTATTTTCTCGCATAATTGTGCAGCCATAGTTTCATTGTAAATATTACAATTTTCCCCCTTTTAGACCACACAGCTGAGGTATATAGTGATCACTAACCAAGTTCTTCCTCTCTCCCTCACCCTAAAATTCAAAATATTGGGCTCTAAAGACTCATATGGACTACCAAGAAACCTATAAAACACAAAAAACCTATATAGAGACTACAAATTTATGTGTTCCAACTCCTAAAATTTCATTTCAATGCTCATTTTAACATCTGACCTATCCACTAGAAGAAAAATTCTAAATCCTTATAAAAATATCAAAAATTTTAAAACACGAGATCGTACAATAGCCCCACCTTTGAACTTATCATACATGAGAAGACCTAGAATAATATGAATACATCACCAAAACGATGTTACATTTCCCAATACCCAACACATTTCTATGAATTAATTTCTGTCAATGAGCACCTAGGCCTCTAAAACTCGATCCAACAGTCATTAACAAAAATAATTTTTATGATGATTCTTACCTGAGATAATAAAACATGTGATTAATGAAATAAATGTATCCTTCATTGAGTTTCCAATGTTTCTCCCCACAATAAGTTTAGCTTACAATGAAAAATTATGAGTAATGTAACCCCAAACATTAAAATTTTCTATTGAGTCTCACCATTAGAATCCTAATAACACTTCTATATCATTTATTAATTGAATTAAATGGTAAAATTCCAATTGACTATGCCATCATAAGAGGGGAAAATATTCATTGAAAATTACCCACTGGGCATGAAACTACAAAAATATCATCACAATGGTATGACTGATGTAGATACTCATAATCCACACACAACTACACTCAATAATTCAAGTAAAATTTCCTATGGATATAGAATTCTAAATTATATGGGCATTAATAGACGAGACACCCTATCTCGTTTTCTAACGCCATTATCCCAATGCTTACGAATATTGTTTTCAAAATTCTCATAAAATCAAGCAACAAAAATTCAGTGACATCTCATTTTTGAACCCTATTCTCGTCTTTCCATAGCAAGGGCACATCAAAAGAACCATTACATACTCAATATTTAACACTAGTAACATTTCAAGACAACATGGTCCTAAATTCGACACTAATACAACTCCAAAATCAATATTCAACATGAAGATAAAATTTACTAAGAAATCCTTTTATATTTTTTTTCAGTTTATCCAATGGAATATGAGTGATGAAACCACCATGCCACAACTTCCATCTCTATAAAAATCATTATAACATGTGTATATCCCACTATAGAGTGACATGTAACCCCTACCTTATGAGAATCCATGAAATTGTTTAAATGGATAATATTAAAAAATTACCATAGCACATTCCCCATCAATTCCAATACACACTAATAAGAATGGATAAGAATCATTTTATCTATATGAATAAATGTAAACATCACCCATAACTACTTCTCACATTCTGAGAATGGTTCCCAAGACCTTTGTCACAATCCAAATTTTACAATAAATGTCTCCACCCATAAATGACCAACACTGACTTCATAACCATCTGTATTGCCTTTAAACTACTCCTCAACTGGAACTCCCATGGATTCTTTTCTTCAAAATATGATTTCTTTTTTTTACTCTTCGTATTGATGAATATCTTTGGGTTTACAGAAGATGATATCAGGATATTGGGCATGATCTCTTCTAAAAAAGGAGTATAATAATATTTCATCAATTGACATATATTGATCTCACGATCCATGATCAAAATAAATTATTCTATACAACCCTTAACCAACCCTTGATACAATATATCTCAAAGATATGTTTAATTTAACTTCCATGGGCCAACCATCTCTTAGAAAAAAGTTTATTTCCAAGATATACATATTCACAATAACTTTGATTAATTTTATCAATATTATTTTTATCCATTTCTACAATTTTCATGCTAAAAAACATTGATAATCCGACCATACCAAGCCTTTCACCAAAATTACATAACTAACTTGAACCACACAAAACCATTGAGAAATAAAATTATCATATGTAAAGGGTGTACATCCTATACCACCATATTCAAGTCTCAAATAACACCCCCTTTGAGTCTTATACAACCAAGGATAATCCTACTATTTTACACATCACTTCGGATTTAACATTATAGGATCTGCCTTGGAAATTCTATTTATGGAGAGAAACCTCACATATTTCTTGATTTATCAAATTATTCCCAACCTCACGGTGTCATTCTAGTCATTGAATAAACAACCACACAACCACTACTCAATATGGAAAAGCACCTAAATTTTCATTTTCATGAAAGTCATCATCTATACCCAAAAACCATAGCTGATTCCTATGAAACCACAAGAATTACCAAACTGTCATCACAAACCCAAATCACTCTCTAATAATTGTTTTTATGTGAGCATAAAAACATGATCCCTTCCTATTTAGAATATGTAATCATGGGCGAACCATTCTCGTAGGCTACCCATGATTTTTCAACCACAATATAATTAAA
Source organism: Viscum album (assembly GCA_963277665.1). Classification (NCBI taxonomy): domain Eukaryota; kingdom Viridiplantae; phylum Streptophyta; class Magnoliopsida; order Santalales; family Viscaceae; genus Viscum; species Viscum album. The sequence goes on along the minus strand of OY728121.1, from coordinate 1,394,592,263 downwards.
AAATATAGTGTAAACTCACTTCCTATAGGAATTTGACATATCCTTACTAAAGAATTCTCAAAAAAAAGTTCCACTGGGACTATCGAACCATAACTAATGTTTTTATCAAAGTAACCACATACCACTCTCAAGATTCAATTACATGGAATATTAAATTCCTATAAACACTCTATAAATATGTAAATCAAGATGAAGGTATGGATATAATTTACTATGAGGGTCAAAACTTGTCCAAATATTTCTAATAGAACCACTATCCTATAGTCATTCTACCAAGACATTTTCCTGTCCAATTATCATCTAAACAATGTTCTCCCCAGAGGGTCCCAATGTCAACTTAAGAAGATAAAGATATGATAATCATCAGGTTACCACATATTCTAATAATTAGTCATGTTTCAACATACCATACTGACTACCTGTATGGTTATTTCTTTAAATAATGGTCCAACCAAACTCAATGATCAAATGTAAAACACAATGTAGGCCTAAAAATTCATATCAAGTTCTATATGTTCCACATATCTAATGGAACTAAATCAACTAGGCCAGCCCCTAATTTTAACATAATTAATATTCTTTATAACTATATGATTTCCAAAAAGGATACTAGGGTTTACCATATAATTATTAAATCAAATGAAATAATATAAAATAATACAAATAAATCTCTGTAAAATTACCATGATCCATTCCAAGGTAAATAAATACAATTATATCACTTAACCTTACATTAGGGTTAAATAGTTTACAAAATTAAATATGTTTATATGGAATTTCGTCAAATTACATGTAAAATAAATAATTAATAGGATATTTTATTTCATTAAAAATATACCAATTATAAATGAAAAAGTACTAAAAATATACAAAACACTTTATTTAGCTGACCCCATTCAACATTATTAGCAAATAATACCATAGTTTCATTTTATACCAATTCATTTATCTATATACTCCTAAAAATAGAATTGTAAATAATAATTTCACTCAAAAGATATAGAATAAAACACACTTTATTCATTAACTACCACTATAATTGAAAAATTCCATATATTAGTTAAAATAAAAGTTATAAAACATCCTTGTAACATTTCGTAAGGAATATTTAGTAGGATCCCACCATAAATTTATATGAATCATTGAATAATTTTCTACTAGAACATTAAATAACCATCCATTTGAATTATATACATACACACATAGCATTATGAACCATGTAATATAATGAAATATGAAACCTATCAGGATATGTCCAAGAAAACTTAGGTTCCTTTTATGGGAACATATTCCCAAATATTTGGGTCAACACTATAGAAATTAAAAATTTCATCCCATTTATGTAAAACCCATTAATAGTCAAGTCCATCGTAGTTTTATCAAACTTATACCTGGGTTATATCATCAGATTAAGATGTTTAAAATCACCTACAAGGGATTATTCATCACTATAAAGATTCAATTATACGGGTCACTATTCCTATGTTACGAAGGTACTAGCCTTTATAAATTTTAATTGGACCACCATTTAACTAATCTTTTAAAACATCATATCAAAAAATATCACCATCCATTGTTGGGTGATTTTTCTATTCCATACGTAAGCATATCTGATTTTCATATTGATGATTCCCTATCTCAAACAAAGGTGTGAGTAAAACTCAATAGGCCACCATCAATTGTGTCTAATGGAATCCCGCTCTATGAGTATAATATTTAATAGTGTACATGTATGATAAATAAATATAATAAATTATTTGTTGGTAAATAACCATGTCGAGATCGTGTTCCTCATGGAAATCCTAGATTACCATAACAACTTTAGCCTATGTCACAGTGCCACTTTGAATATAACAATTTTTATATATAGTACACGGGAATCGTGGTATATATCCAAGACATATATGACAAGAAATAATAATTTGGTGATTCAAAATTAAATAAATTCATCATTCCAAGCATCAAAATAAATGGGGTGAGCGCCATGTATACTATTTAAAAATTGAATAACATGTAACTCCTTTTCCATAATAAGGATGGCCATGTCTAGGGATATCAACAAATAATGTGGAATTTCATGTCCAAGACATTAATAAATAATATGGAATTCCATGTCTTTATATTTAAATAGTTTTATCAGGAGTTTCATATCCAATACTACTAAAACATTCATAATTTATACAATTCACCATGCCTTAAGAGCCTATCCAAGGAATTTCACATCGAGAATCTATGTATCACTCAGGGAGGAATAAAAGTTATTTTAACTAATGCTCCCATCCAAGGAATTCCATATTTGGAATCCCTGTATCAATAATATAGTATATAATTTATTAAATCCTCTGAGAACATAAATAGAATTAAATACCTAGAATTCAATATCAGTAAGTTCATATATAATATCATTTAACCTGTAATCATGTCAAAGGAATTACCTATCTCAAAACCATGTAGAGCTCAGGGAATATATATTTTAATTCATTATATTTAAGTGAACAAATTTAGGAGTGTTTTTTCAATTATTTCCCTATGTTGAAAATGGTGTTCAACGTAACAAAAAGAGTAAATTAATGACCATAATATGAAGAATTTCCAAATCTAATGGATCTAGTATGATGTTCTCAAGTCTTGATATTCCAAGAAACATTTATTGAAGACTATTTAGTTATATTGTATTTCCTAGATAATTGTTATGGATTCACTATATGAAATTAGATATCTTTTTTGAAAGGTGAACTCGGTAGAATTGTTATGGATTCATTATATGACATCAATTTCCCGGATTAAATAATAGTTCTATTAAAATTTGACGATTACTAAAGAGGTTCTATATTCATGAATAAAATATTAAAAGGTTATACCTTGTCTATGAAATTTAATAAAGTAGATTTGATATTGAATACATTTTCTGGAATGTATACACAGATATTAATAGAAGAATAAGTAGGTCATTTGAAGAGGGTCAATTTTTATTTTTCTATTATAAGAGTGGAGATCAGATGAAGAAGATAATATGAGATGTGAATTTATATGAAGTGATGGTGAACCAGGATTTATTATTATTTTATAAGTCATAATTGAAGATTAATAATTCTATAATGGATTTGTTTTTATACAATACTTCATTAAAAATTTATTTTAAGTGTTTGTTAAAAACTAGCTAGCCATTACATGCCCAAGGGTCACATCCATCAACACACTTAAGGGAATCTAGGTTGACCATAGGGGGAGTTCCATCCCATATGACCCTCATGGTGGAAGAGTAGTACAGTGTCCACAGTACCCATGTGGGTCCATGTGTAATGCCAACATTAGGCGTTATGTCCATAGGCATTTGGAACTTATGTATCGCGATCCATGTGGGAAACCATTGTGTAGTTTCATTTTGCGGTTGACCATAGTTTAATCTCATTAATTTCATCCAAATAGAATGGTTTATTAATGATTGGGATAATCTGCATTGATTTTTTATGGGAAATGATTTGAGAACTCATTGTTCAAACATGTTAAAAACATGCATATAACCACGGTCGTTCGATCAGTTCGATAATGACCATCTGATATCCCATTACACTAATTCAAAACATTCCCCATATATTTTGGAATCAGTCATTTTCTTAATATTTCAATGTCTCGACAGTGTCATTGGTTCACTAAAGAATATACCAAATCATGATCTTGTGAACCCATGTTCCCTATGATAAATATGAGTTTGAAATGATGAGACATGCTCGATCCAATTAATCCTGAAGCATTATTTTTATGATTCATTTGAACAATAATAAGATAAATCTTTTCCCAATCTTTAAATGTAGTTGCATGTGGCCATTTTTCCTCGTGCATTATGAAAGATAGGTTGGGTTCGTTTATAATCATATGCATGTGATCTATCACCAAGATGATAAGGGTTATGATTATGAAGGAAAATGACAAGGAATGCGGTGTTATTTTAATATAGATTTGAAGTATTCTTATCAAATATCATAATATATTTATATTTATCTTTCCAATAGAATAATATACATAAGATCAAGTCCCTTCATGGTTGTGATCCATTCATATAAAAGGAGAGTCCTCGACCCCATTGAACTAGAACCATTTGTATGCCTGATATCAATCATTTAAATACATAATATTATTTGGAAAATATTTTAAATGAAAAAGAAAGAAGTTTCCATATCCTTTGATGATTTGTGAAGAAGTGAGTCATTTGAACTATTTTAGTTTTGTGATGTAGTAGGATATGTTGACATGTCATTGGTTTTTACACCCTCATTGGGATTTTCAAAGATAGATGTATTTTTGAACCATTGTATAATTGATATACTCTCCCTAAGTTTTGAAAATATATAGTGTATGAAAACAAAAAGAATTCATGTGTTTTGATCACACTTTAATTTCATAGTGAAGAAATTTTTCCTTGAAGATCACTTCTTTTGTGATGAATATATCAGCTAATCATGCTCTTGTTTCCATGGTAATGAACCTCACACATGTTCAAGTTAGAAGATAAATACAAATATCTATTAAATCATTAATATCAAATTATGATCAAGAATTCACATATAATTTATAAGAACATGTTTAGATATCCAAACCTATATCTTCTGTCAAGAGAGTGAGTTTAAGGAGTAGGCAGTAAAAGGGTCATGGACAATGAGTTTATAATGAAAAGGAGGTAGAAAAAATAAATTTCCATTATAAATAAAAGGAGTTAATGTAATCTCATACATTCAAATGTTCATGCATAATGATTGATAACATACATTAATACTCTTTTTGGAAGAAAAAAATAAATTATGGTATGTATATAGAATATTAAAAATAAGATTCAATAAATTTTCTAGGGTTTTTTCTTGCATGAAGAAGATAATATAACATATTTATACTTGTTTGAAGATAATAGAGGGCGGTAGATAAATAGTAAATTACTAATGAATGGTAATGAGAATGATAATTTAATGCATAATTATAACACTTGAGTTAGATGATAATATTAGTAATTTATAATTTGTTGTAGCAAAATATTCTGTTGAACCAACATTTACCAATACAAAAATGTGTTGATATTGTGTATTAAAGAAAATTAATTTTGCACTGCTACACCAATTGAAAATTATTGAGTGTATAAGAAAAATATAGTGTGCCTATCTCATGATTGATCATTATTCATATTAGAATAATTATGATCCTTAAATGTTGGTATGATAATTATTTTTTTGATAAAAACAAATGATTTTTGTGATTCTAGAAAGATTGGAAGATGGTGGTCCATGGTTACGGGGTTTCCACTGAATAAGAAAGAGAACACAATTGAAGGAATTACTAAAAAAATTATATTTAGTTTCTGGTTAAGAATAGTTTTATGTTCATTAATATACTACATTCATATTATTGAAACTCAAAAATTAATAATATAGTGAAACTATCATGTTTTCTACTAGGAAGAATTAATGAGTGTTTTTGCATGCTTCTATGAATGTAACTTTGTAGAAAAGAATATTATGGGAGAACCATGAAGTACCGTGACATCCAACGTGTCTTAATATGTGGAATACGTTCTTGGTGCTACAAACCTTTATCAAAAAGGTGGATTTTGTGTTAAAAGGTAACATAAAGACCCATCAATGTGATTTAAATCATAGTGAGTAAATTTTCTATAGTGAATTTCAAGTCATAGGTTTTTCGATACTTTTTGTATCCACATACAATGGATTACATTCTTGTGGTTATGTGGTTGGATCATTTCCATACTATTCTAAGCTCTACATACTCTTATTGAGTAGTGACCACTGTAATGATATGATTTTCAATCTTTAATTTTTATTATATTATTTCATGTGGCATGGAATATAGAATAAGACAATCATGATCCAAATTGGTCTATGAGGTATAAGTATAAAAAGTTTTAATTGGATTAAAAATTCAGCAATAATGATTCATCACCCCCTAATCGTGGTATGAATATCCCAAATTGGACCTTTTAGGTGGTTTAGAGAAATGTTTACCTCCATTGTATTATCTACAATGAAACTATTATCATTTGGAGATTTTATTTTCTTTCCCAAGTCAAAAATTAAGATAATTTTTCAAGAATATTCAATTATATATGAGTAGATGTTTATATCTACTAGTACCATGATGAATATGAAAAAGAAAGAGAATAAAATGTTTATAAATAAGTCATTCTTATCTAAAGGAGATGAAGTATTTTTTTATCTATTCCATGTTGAAAATTAAGATATATCATACTGGGAATGAAATTAGATGGTTTCTTCTGATTCCACCATGAATATGGTTATACTTATTACAACTATTGATTAAGAGGTATGTTTTAATGCATTTTAATATTGTCCTCAAGATGAATAATATTGCACATATGGTGATAATGATCAATATACCAATTCTCAATAACTATCTAGTGATATATTTAGATTCATATGCCAAGGTATTCCAAATGAAATAGAATCCTTTGTTTTTGGAGTATTTCAATTAATGTAGGAAAATATCACCTATATATATGGAGAAGTGTATGTTTTGGGGAAGAGATTGTAAGAAAAAATTTAGAATGTCTAAATCACATAAGACAATTCAGTTCCTTAGATGAAACAAAGATGTAAATTGAAATAAGTTCTGAAAAATGGTTTAAAGAAGTTGTAGAGAAATATGTATTCAATAAGAATATTTAAGAACATATCCAGACACATGAATATAAATTGAAAAAATATAATTGATGTTGTGGATATAAAATTTCAAGTAGCATCCAATAAGATCATGGAAAATGTCTATTTGATTTTGAAAAAGTTATGATTCAAGAAGATGAAGTTGAAATAATGGGTAATTCTTATGAAGAGAAGATGAAAATGATTTAAGATAAATAATCATCCTCAAAATATTTTTTTTATTTCGATATACAGATGGACAATATACAAATGAAATATATTTAGATTTAACAAAATATATAAATAGTTTCTACTAGTACACAATATATAATAGAGTATTATAATATAAAAATGCCTCCAATGTGTGATAATAAGATCATTACGTCATTCAATGATCTATCAAAATTTGGGGAGAATAAAAATGTACCATACATACCATTTTATAATAATGTTTATAAATAATTTTCCACAAACATTGTAGGTTAGATGTTAAATTATGAACAATTTTTTAATAATAAAGGTGATAAGATACCTAACAACATGTCTAGGGTGTATAGAAGAATGAATTTAGAAGATGGTTCCCTACAATGATCACACAATATCATTAAGAAGACCCAGCAAACCTGTGAAGGAGATATAAAAAATTCATGATTTGTTGGTCATTGATTTTTTTTAAAAAGATTTGGGAATTTTGAATTAATGTTTTGGTACAATCCTTAAAATATAAAAGCACAAAGGGTGAATATATCAAAGGGTATCAAGCAATATAAGAAGAAGAAACATCCATTGATCCAAAGAATATGTGTACTGTAATCTAATTCAGAATGCATGATAACATCTATGATGTATGTAATGGCAGTGGTCACAAGGTCAGAATATGTTCATCTCAACATATATCCACCAAATATGAAAAAATAAGATCATAAAATCTTGTTAGGAATGAAGAAGCATCCTTTGGATGAAATTTGAATAATTTTTTGAGCGTAAATTCTCTTAAGAACATTCTAAGAAGGAAATCTGAGAATAACATGGATTCAAATTCAAGAAGTTAATGAAAATATAATCTTCAAAAGAAATACTGATAAATGGTAGATCACTCTAAATAACCCATGTGGAAGATCCAAAAATCCTTCCATATTTTATAATTACTTATTGGTTATCTGGATAGAATATTTGAAAATAATTTGGAATCTTAAAAATGAACATGTTAAGGATAGTTAAAAGGTAAAAGAAACTATTATATATGATGAAGAAAATGAGCATAAAAGTGTTCAATCAAACGAAAACTCATATGATAAATATTCTATGCATGAGAGATGCGAGAAATCATGTCACATTGAAAAATTTTGTTTAACATTACTACAAGAACCATAAGCAGTCCTTAGAAGGAGTGAGAACATATCATTCAAAAAGAGTGATAAGATGAAATTTTCTCCACATAAATAAGAAGAGGATGTGAATTAATCCATTATACCTCAACAAAAATAAGAATGTATTTTCATATGGGGAAGAATGAATACTGGAGTAAATGGAGAATTTTTTTTTATAAAAACATCTCATCCTTTTTTTTAATTGATGAATCTGAGAGGATCCACCATATTCCCACCAACTTTGGTACATTTTATGTGTTCATATAATGAATGGAATTTATGTTGAGAATTTTTGTTGGTGGTATATCCATAGAATCAATCAAGGATGTCAATTATTTATTTCAAGGATAAAAAAATCATCATCCTTGAATGATTTATCAATTTGTACAGAAATAAAAATATGATAGAGGATCATATTTTTTAAATATAGATAGTGTAATGTTCTATTCTGGATAGATAGGATAAAGAATTTACCATCTTGTATTAATAATATCTTTGGTATCCCGGATAAAAAGTTTAGTGCCCTCGGTTTGAGGTATGTGGCCTTTGTTTATTCTTTTTTATGTCTTTAATGTGCGTGGGATGATTTGGGAAGAGGTTGGGAGAATTTGGAATGGGTTTGAATGGGTTCGGAGGCTTTGCATAGGGAGCACAGTTTGAGAACGTTTAGTGGAAACCATGTGGATTACCCAGGAAACTGTGTAGGGGGCGACAGTAGGCTTCACACGGCCTATGCATGGTTTTCCAAACCGTGTGAGGAAACCGTGCATACCCTAGCTCTCGAGGCAGTAGCGTGCACACGGTTAGCTCACGGTTTTCCAAACTGTACGACCACTAAAAAATACGGTTATAAGTTCTGGGATCCCTCAGGATTAACGTATTTCACTCCAAACTTCCTCCCACTTGTGGATCACTCAGGTTCATCGGTTCTCAGGGGGTGGAGGAGGTTTCCCACTCATTTTTGAAGAATTTTGATGAGGTTTCATGGTGTTTTAAAGTTGATTGCTCCCAGGTAAGTCTCTCCTCTTGGTTTCCCTATGCTTTCCTCTAGATCTACATCTCTATCTTTCTTGGTTTTCTATATCTACACTTTTTGTTTGTAGATATAGGGGTTTTTTTGCCTTGGATTATGTTTTTAAGGCTTGTGAATTTTAGGGAAGGAGATCTAGAGAGGTTTTGGTGGTGCGTTCTACGGATTTGAGGCACTGCTGTTTGGGGGTCGATTTCTCAGGAACCCTAAAGGTAGGTGCCTTCTCTCTTGACTTCACTTGGTTAGGGCTAGTGGTTTCTTGTTACAATTAATTTGTTTGTCTTGAAATTAATTTTGTTTTTATGTGTAAAGTTGGTTGAAAATCCAATTGGGGGTTTTTGGGAATAAGGGGGTTTTATGGTGAATTGCTATTCTGGTGGATTTTAAAATGGAGATTTTAGAATATGATGCTATGGTTGATTTGTGAAAATGATGGATGGGAATGGTTTTCAATAAAAGGGTTGTTTTATTGAAATATTTTTTGGCATGGAAAATGGTTTTCAATAAATGGGTGATTTATTGAAGTGGATTGATATGCAATGGAATTGGTTGATTGTGTGTGGTTGTGTCCTTAATAGGTTATCTTCCTGGAATTGACATGTTTTTAATGTTGTGTTGAAGTGGTGAGAAGTGAAACTATGAAAATGGTATGGATAGTGAATGGATGGGCCACCATTAAAGGATTAGTGGAAGAGAAGAGCCACTAGTTGTGAATGGGTGAACGGGTTGGACGAAAGCTCCATTGTTTCGTTGTTATGGTTGTTTTGTTGTGAATTGCTTTTCAAGATGGATTTTTGGTGCTAAGGTGTTAACGATGAGATGGCTTGTGGAATGTTTGGTTGTATATACCTTGGTTTCTTGATTTGGATGTGATGGCTTGGTAAGGGCATGTTTGGCCTATGAAAATGGCTGCACTTGTGATTTATTTTATATAAACTATTTTATATAAATGTGGCAATGGTTTTATCCAAGTGGAATGTGTAGGGAAGTAATTTGGGGAAATCCTACTGAGTTTTATTATTCACCCCCTGATTTGGCACGTTGGTGTCTTTGCAGATGTTGTATATCGCGATGTGGGCAAAGGTAAGGCATCTCCCTCCTTTAGTGGTGCATTGAGATGTCTCAATGGAGCTTGGAGCTTGGAGCTGGTTGTGGATCTGTGGTGGTGTCATGGCTCATAGTTCTTATTTTTTAGTTTTCTCTTGTACTCTGATATGGTGGGTTTTATTGTGGAACAACTTGGTTTCCTTTTAAGAATACATGTTTGGGTTTGAAACTGAATGCATCATTAGTTGTTGGTTTGGTTGGTTTGTTGGTTTGGTTGGTTTTGTCTTAATGGAAAATGGTATGTTGTGTATTGTGATGCCTCGGGATCAGGGTTGGGTGTGTTCTCATGCAAGGTAATCATGTGGTAGAGTATTGCTCATGGTAGTTGAGAGTTCATGAGAAGAACTACCCAATTCATGATTTGGAGTTGGCAGAAGTGGTCCATGCTTTGAAGGTGTGGCGTCATTATCTCTTCAGTGTGAAATTCCCGGTATATACAGATCATGAGAGCTTGAAGCATGTTTTCACACAAAGGTATTTGAACTTGAGGCAAAGTAGATGGATGAAATATCACCAGATGTTTTATTTTGACTTAATGTACACACCAGGTAAGGGAAATTCGGTGGCAGATGCATTAAGTAGAAAATCATATGCTCAGGTGGTAAAACATGCATCAGACCAGTGGTAGTTGATGTCTGTTATAGCTGACATGCGATTGGAATATGAAGATCAGGGTGATAGGGTAGTCTTCTTTCCAGTTTTTTTGATTCCTGACTTGGATGGCCTAGTTAAATAGGCATAGATATCTGATTCTGGGTGTGTGACCATGGGGTCGAGACTCAATGGTGGGGAGATCATTGAGGGTTGGGAAGTGAATGGAGATTTAGTTTTGTGTTTTTAGAATAAGATGGTTGTACCAGTTGCTTTTCAGAAGGATATTCTCATTCCGTATCATCATTCCAGGTGGAATATTCATCCTGGAATTCAGAAAATGTATAAAGAATTGAAAGAGAAGTTCTAGTGGGCTGGCATTAATAGAATAATGGCTGAGTTTGTTTCGAGATTCTTGACTTGTCAGCATGTCAAGGTAGAACATCAGAGGCTATAAGGAATGTTGCAGTATTTACCAATCCATATTTGTAAGTGGGAGAAGATAGCGATGGATTTTGTCACATGTCTACCAAGAATGTTCAGAAAGCATGATTCCATTTGGGTGATAGTGATCGGCTAACGATGTCGGCCCATTTTATTCCAATTCGTGAATCTTAAACGGTGTAGGACCTATCCAAAATCTATATCTGGGAGGTGGTAATGAGGCATGGTGTTCTAGTTTCGATTGTATTAGATAGAGATCTAAGGTTTACATCTCGTTTATGGAAATATTTATGGCAAGACCTTGGAACTAAGTTGACCATGAGTACGGCATATCTCCCCCAGATGGATGGTCAATCTGAGAGGACGATACAAACTCTAGAGGATATGTTGCAGGCATGTGTCATGGATTTTTGTATCTCATGGTAACTTATCATTGGTTGAGTTTTTTTATAATAACAGTTATCATGCATCCATACAGATGGCTCTGTTCAGAGCGTTGTATGGGAAGCCATGTCATTCTCCACTATTTTGGGTGGAAACGATTGAGTCCTCTATGGTTGGACCGAGCCTTGTCTAGGAGACTATGGAGAAGATCAAGTTGATCAGTAATAGAATGGAGATGGCTCAGAGTCTTCAGAAATCGTATGCAGATCATCGTCGACAGCCATTTTCGTTCAAGGTGAGTGATCATGTTCTCTTGAGGATCTCTTATAGGTTGGTACATCTTTGGTTTGGGAAGCATGTAAAGTTATCTCTAAGGTATATTTGACGTTTTGAGATTCTTGAGCGGGTTGTTGAGGTGGCTTATCATTTTTATTTTCCACCAAGGTTCAGTGCGGTGCACAATGTGTTTCATGTGTCGCAGTTGAAAAAGTATCAACCAGATCATGACCATGTGATTCGATGGGATCATGTTGAGCTAGAACCGGAGGCTTAAGTGGTGCATGTGCCAGTGTGGGTTGTGGATAGGCTAGATAATGTCTTAAGTGGTAAAAGAATCAGTTTAGTTCGTGTTTTGTGGCAACAAGGTCATATTCAAGAGGAGACTTGGGAGTGGGAGAAAGAGATGGTCAAGCAGTGGCCCAAGCTATTTCGGAAAAGGGCGGGTTCACTACTTTCTGAGGACAGATGGACCAAAGGTGGGGATATTGTAGTACCCCATGTTTGAGTTATGTGGCCTTTTATTATTCTTTTTTATGTGTTTAAAGTTCATGGGATGAGTTGGGAAGATTTTGTGAGAGTTTGGAATGGTTTTGAATGAGTTTGGAGGATTTGCATAGGGAGCACGGTTTGAGCACGGTTAGTGGAAACCGTGCGAATTTTCTAGGAAAACGTGAAGGGGGAGATAGTAGGCTTCGCACAGCCTGCGCACGGTTTTCCAAACCTTGTGGGGAAACCATGTGGACCCTAGATCTCTAGGAAATAGCATGTGCATGGTTTGCGCATGGTTTTCCAAATCGTGAGGGTAACCGTGCAGCCACTAAAAAAAGTGTTATAAGTTCCGGGCTCCCTCGGTCTTAACCCATTTCAGTACAAACTTCCTCCCACTCATGTCTAACTTAGTTTCTTTGGTTCTCAGGGTGTGGAGGAGCTTTACAACTCATTTTGGAAGCATTTTGAAGAGGTTTCTTGGTGTTTAAAAGGTGATTTCTCCTGGGTAAGTCTATCCTCTTGGTTTCCCTGTGATTTCCTCTAGATCTACATCCCTATCATTCTTGGTTTTCTAGATATACACTTTTTGTGTGTAGATATAGGGTTGTGGCTGCCTTGGATGATGTTTTTAAGGCTTTTGAATGTCTGGGAAGAGGATCTAGAAAGGTTTCGGTGGTGCGTTCTCCGTATTTGAGGCGCGGTTGTTCGAGGGTCAATTTCTCGGGAGCCCTAAAGGTAGGTGGCTTATCTATGGACACCACTTGGTTAGGGATAGTGTTTTATTGTTACAATTTATTTTGTTGGATTGAAATTAATTTTTTTTATGTGAAAAGTTGGTTGAAAATCCAATTGGGGGTTTTTGGGAAAAGGTGGTTTTATAGTGAAATTCTATTCTTGTGGATTTGAAAATAGAGATTTTAAAATGGGATGCTATGGTTGATTTTTGAAAATGATTAATGGGAATGGTTTTCAATAAAAGGGTTGTCTTATTGAAATTTTTTTTGTCATGGTAATTTTTTTTCAATAAATGGGTGATTTATTGAAGTGGATTGATATGCAATAGAATTGGTTGATTGCATGTGGTTGTGACGTTGGTGGGTTATCTGATTGGAATTGGCTTGTTTTAAATGTTGTTTGGAAGTGGAGAGAAGTACCACTATAAAACGGGGATGGATAGTGGATGGAAGGGCAACCATAAAAGGATTAGTGGACGGAAAGAGCCACTAGTTGGGAATGGGTGAACGGGTTGGACGGAAGCTCCACTGTTTGGTTGTTATGGTTGTTTTGTTGTGCATTGCTTTGTAAGATGGAATTGTTGTGCTAAGGTGTAAATGATGAGATGGATTGTGGCAAGTTTTGTTGGATTTCCCTTGGTTTCTTGAGTTGGATGTGAGGGATTGGTAAGGGAATGTTTGGATTATGAAAGTTGTTGCACTTTTGATTTATTTTATATAAACTGTTTTATATAAATGTGCTAACAGTTTTATCCTAGTGGCGTGTATAAGGAATTAATTTGGGGGAATTGTACCGTGTTCTAGAAATCACCCCCTAATTTGGCACATTGGTGACTTTTTAGATGTTGTATATCGCGATGTGGGAAAAGGTAATGCATCTCCCTCATTTAGTGGTGCATTGTATTGTCTTGGTCGAGCTTGGAGCTTGTAGGTTGGTGTGGAGGCGTGGTGGTGTCATGGCTTTTATTTCTTGTTGTTTAGTTTCCGCTTGTACCCTAATATGGTGGGTTGTATTTTGGAACAACTTGGTTTCCTTTTGGGAATACATGATTGGGTTTGAAAATTAATGCATAATTAGTTGTTGGTTTGGTTGGTTTTGTCTTAAGGGGAAACCGTTCCCCAACTTGACCTTGATGCCCTCAGCATTTATTTCCAGCCTTTGGCATCATGGGAATGTCACTTAAGCCCAAGTAGCCCTCTCCACCTCCTCAAGGAAATGAGGTAGGGGTGAGTTGTTACAAAAAGTGCTCGAGAATTTTATCCTTGGTGAATTTTGAAGTGGCATCGAATCAGTTCTTTCACAAGTTGAAGATTCATTCTTGTGTGTTCTCAATATAAGAATTTCTTCAAATCTCTCTTGATGTTATCACTCACATTAAGGAAGCTAAGAACTGTTCCCATTAAGGGGTAGAAAAACCAAGACTAATTAGGTTGTTGTTAGAACCATTATTCCAGTTGATATAAGATTTAATCATTACGCAAATTACTTGAATATCATGTCATTAAAAATTATATGTCTATATTAATCTATCGTCTTAGGATATCAGAAATGATGTACATTTTTTGATGACGGATAATATGAATTTTTCAATGGTATAATAAATGAATATATTCTTCATGGACACTTATCCTACCTATTTCACTTGAATATTTTTTTCCATTGGTTTAATTAAGTTCATTAGTTTTAGGTTTATCTTTCTTACTAAAGATTTATATATCATTCAATATTTTAAACCACTATTCAATTTGAATAACCCTTGATTATAAATATAGTACTTATCAAATCATAAGGTATCATGGTCAGTTGTCAATGGACGTCTGCGTTTTCTAAATAATATTCTCTTTCTTTCTACACAAACTTAGATCAAGTTTAATTTGAGTGAAATTATGTATGGAACACTTATTATGAATAGAATGAAACCCTATTCCAATTAACATTGAATTTATTTTTAAAAAAGGGGGGGAATTTGAAATAAATTTCTAGAAATTTAAATGGGAAGGATAAGTAAATGATTTATTTATTGAGACCTTCATTTGTAAACAAAATTTAATGTATTTACAAAAAATAATTAGGGGAATATTAAAGATCACAGTTTCTGTATGAGATTTATTTTTAATTAATGATAACCATTTTTTGAAAATGGTGATCAATTAAATAGAAATATTAAATTGATTTAACTATGATGAAGTAGTCACAATGTTAATCGATCGTAGATGAAGTTTTCAAGTATTGATATTCTTGAAATTTTTAATTAAAGACTTTGAGATTCATCGTTATTCGCGGGGAATTTTTATAGATTAATTAGACGACCTTGGATGTCATTCTTGAATAATTCTCTAAGTAAAATCAATGTATTTATGAATTGGATCTATGATTAAAAATACATGAATATAAGAGATGCATTGTCTACCAAATAGGAAAATGCAGTTTTGATATTGAATAATTTCATTATAATGTAAATTCCAAAATGAAGAGAAGTGTATGGACAACATTTTAAGAGGGTCATTGTATAATTTATTATTTCAAGAGAAAATGTCACTCGATGTAGATAATATGAGATTTTTTTTCATGTAGTGAAGGTGAAAATGAAATATTAATATTGTATGAGGGATATAGGAAGATGAAGAAGTGGATAATGGACTTTTTATTTTATACATCATATAGAATTTATTTTAAACGTTTTAAAAAAAATATTCCAGCAATTACAAGCCCATGTGGCCAATATATCAACCCACTTATGGGAATCTTGGTCGAACACATCGGGAGGTTTGGCCCTTCAGTCCTACAAAGGGGAAGAGGATCTTAATTTTGATAGGATCCATATAGGCCCATGTTTATGTACTAGTATGTGAATTCCTATAGGCATGCATAAGATGTTCATCATGTCCACATTCCTCTAGAACACATCTGTAACGACGAATTTAGGAAAAAGATTATGTTGTGTCATCTGGGTGCCAACCCTGATGTCGGCTTAAACCAGTGGTATATACAGAATGATTTATTAAGAAGTTAGAGAATACAATTGGATTATCTGTGGAATTTAA
This sequence comes from Viscum album, assembly GCA_963277665.1. Classification (NCBI taxonomy): domain Eukaryota; kingdom Viridiplantae; phylum Streptophyta; class Magnoliopsida; order Santalales; family Viscaceae; genus Viscum; species Viscum album. The sequence continues at coordinate 1,394,576,128 of OY728121.1, read as the reverse complement.
TTGTATCACTATATGTTCATCCAGGTAAAAAACATCGATATAACTAAGGCTGTTTAGTCATTTGGATCATATAAATTTATTCTTCATTTCCAAAAATTCAAAATAATATATGAATATTTTTTGAATGAGTCTTCCTCTTCCTTCATCCATGTCTGCAATGTGCAGATGGTTTTCTAGAGAAGATATAAAACCAACATCCGATGTTCCCAAGTGAACCATGATAAATTTCAAAGAAACTTGATTAAAAAATATAATGAATCTTAATTTTCATGATTGATGTAAATAATCCAAAGATAAATATTTGGTCCATATAAAAACATAGTTATAGGAGTCCATTTGAGATCAAGAATTCGAGAAGATGGTTTTCACATGTTTATAATTTCATGCACATTATTTATCACCATGAGTATAATCAAGATGATCATGCTGTAAAATTCAATAAAATGTAGTGTCATTATAATATTTGTTTGATGTATTCCAGTAAAAGATCATAATATCACTTTATTATTATTTTAAATGTCATAAAATGTGGAAGGAAGGTTTATACAAGGTGGTGATCCTTGAATATTAAAGAAGAGAAACCGATCCTATTGATCTGCAAATGTTTTCTTACCTGATATCCCTCATTTTTGAATAAATTATTCTCTCATAAGTATTTTACAAGAACACTAAAAGTGTTAGATGATAGTTGGATTGATCTTAAATAAGGTATTACCTTGAATCATTCTGGTTTTATGAAGGAGTAAAATCTTCAAAAAAAGGTTTTTAAACCCTCATAAATGATAGATGCCTCCATGAACAAGTGTATAAGTGATAAAATCTCAGTGAGATTCATGATGATATAATGGATGAGAACCACATTCCTTCACATGTTTTTATCACCCATGAATAGATTCCTGAATAAAATCTTCTTATGAATCAATAATATTTCACGAATGATAAAGGGAAAAATTGTTCTTCTATTTTCATGATAAGGAACCTCACACATTTGATTGATAGAAGGTAAATACACATAACTATTTTTTTTCATATAATAGTAAGTGCATTCATACACCTATGATTTATAATAATTGGTAGTGATATCTAAATATTGTTCTTGTTTGATGAGAGTGAGTTTGAATTATGGGGAAGTTAATGGGAATTGGATTGTGTGTAGATTAAGAAAACGAGTAAGAAGTCAAAAATGGGCATTAGAATCAATAGGAGTTCATGAAATCCCATACTTTTCTATGTTCATGAATAATAAATTCTCAAATACATGATCAATAATTTAGATGACCACAACTCTATTTTGATAATCGCATATAATAGTACAAATAAAATTCTTTAGACATTCCAGGAATCAATCATTCAAATAAAATATAACATGATGTTGTTCCACCTGTGCCATGATAACAAAGAGAAGGATGTGAATATCAAAGTATTCATTCTTGGTAATGAGTATAATAATGTCATTCAAAATTCTTATTCATTCATTATATGGAATGTTCAATGTAGTATAACTATTGGTACATAATTATTCATTTTAACTATTAATAAATGATACACTCATTTATTGATATTGAGTATCAAATAAATATAATTTGTCACTGATACAAAATTTCGTACTATTGTGTGTATAAGAGGAATGTATTTTTACCATCTGAAGAATTATTATTAATTCAATAAGAATAATTATGATGATTTTCTTTTTATATGGTCATTATTGTTTTTATATTCACAATGGAGTTTTGTGATTCTAGAAATATTTCCAAATGGTTATTCAATGGAGTTGGTTTTGAACTGAATAATAATGAGATAAGGAGAGAAGGATTGAATTAACAATTTATATTTAGTTTTTGTTCTGGAATAATTATGTGTTCATCTAACAAATAAATTCATAATATTTTAACTTACCGATGAATAAAACTATCCACCTATCGTGTTTTTTTTTCTAGAAATAATTAAAGATTATTCATTATATGGCGTTGTGTAATTAGATATGTGAAGAAAAAATTGTGGATAAAAAATATTTAAAATGACATATTATAGGTCTTAATATGTGCACTAATTTATTGGTGCTCTAAAAATTTCTCGTCATGGAGAAGTCTATTTTTATAGGATGTATAAATATCCATCCATGCGTTGTAAAACATGAAATTTTATTTGACTATAGTTCATTTCATATAAATGGGATTTTATAGGGGATTTCATTCTAGTTTTTGTATGGTCGGATCACTTACAAACCATGCTAAAAAATAGCTACTCTTATTGATTAGAGAACCTTGTAAAAATATGAAGTTCCTTGTGTAATTTCTTTCAAATTGTTGCATGTGAAAAAGAAACAAGAAAAATAGAGTCAAAATTCCAAAATTTCTATGAGGTATATAGATTAGATTTTACAAATGTACTAAAATTTTGCCATCATTGATTCACCCCCTCTCATGGTTAGATATATCAAAAAAATGGTATTCTCACCTTTGATCACACCCAAGGAATTTTGTATTGAGAACCCATGTATTTTTCTATGTAGAAATATGAATAAGTCATGTTTCCTTTTAATATCCAAACATTGTCCGTTGGAAATTATCATTTTCATTACTTGATAATCTGTAGTTCATTTCATATGTCAATCCCATTTCCTAATGTAATTAATTACATATAATTATAAATTGCATTTACTAGTAGTCATCATTCATTTAGAAATTTCTACGGGTCCATTTGATTGTATTATCCTTTCACATTTAATAAATCTGTTAGGACTCCTCGTCAATTGAAAAATCAAGTGATCGTATTGACCATTTAGAAATTAATTAAAATTAAATTCCAATTCAACCAATATGTGGACATATAAATACAAATAAATTCAGGATAAATTTCTTAAGAAAGGCATAAGGATCTTGGGTGCATATGAAAAAACCCCAAGCTGGTGGTTTGTGTCCCGGTAGATAACATCTAACAATGCAACTAGGTTCATGAGAGATATCCTAATCAAGGTATTATGGAAAAATAAATGAATGTCTCATTAAATTGGTGATACATGGAATGAACGATGTGACAAATAATGTTACATTTTATAAATGAAACAAATTTGTGGTAATAGTTTATATAACACCTACATTATTCAATAGATTATTTAACAATACCATATCAGACGTTTATTCATGGTGATGTAATAAAAAATGGTTGAAATTGGAAATTACCAAAAAAAATTATGGAATATTATCTCACATGAAAAGAACATCCAATATTTTGAGAGAAATATAGAATGAATGTAGAGACCTGAAGCTTGACGTACATGGAAATTACATTACTTTTTCGGAATACTTATTACATATCAAAAATAGACACACAAGGACCGTAATAGTTTAGTGCCTTTGGAAACTTGGAACATAATCTTCTAATCTTGGTGAAATATCTTTAACATCTCCCATAAATATCTTCCACTTTTTGTTTCCTTACCTAAAACCTTTCCATTAATCCTGGGGGAAAATAAAACATAAAAAGGGTGTGCTCAAATGCTCAGTAAGGGCATGGAAAAAATAAAACATAGCATATACATTTGAACTTAAAAACATGAACATAATGTTTAAACATCAAAATCATGAGCAACGACATAAAACATGAAAGTACATATGGAATAGATCATAATGAAACATAAATCATGATAAAATAGCATGGGAATAAAACATGTAATTGTGGAATCCATTATGCACATGTAATGATTTCCATAGTAGCCAAGACATTGCTGCCAAGACCATCTTAGTGGACAAAGTCCCTTTCTGAATCGAGTTCACTCCTCGTTCCAGTCCTGTAATACTGAACCGGATTAACTTACCAATCCATCCATGTCTATCTCATGAGATATAAAATTTTTACCCAATGCATTGGAGGGAGATATAGGTCCCACCCATCTCATAATGAAATCATTCTTACTTGTGCCACGAAATAAACTTAAAACATTCATCATAACCCAAAAAATAAAATGGGTTTCATAAACATCATCCCATCATTTCATAATAAATATAAAACAAATGGAAATTTTATCATAATAAAAGTGAAACCATGTAAATCATATAGACATGATACTTGAAACATACACATGTGAAATACTGTCATCTTAGATGAAAATGGTTTTGATAAAACACTTGAAATGAATTCTTGAGGAAAATATCCTTTTTTCTTCAAAACCAATTTCTTTTCACAAAATATCATCCAATTTTAAAAGAAAAGGGTTTTTTTAAAATATTAATGAAATATTTTGGAGGAAGCTTCATGAAAATAAGGCCTTACAAAACTGTAAAAATACTTTTATGCCGTATACGTTAAAAAAACATTCTTCTCGTACTTTTGTCGAAAAAGTCAAAAAGTACATTGTAGGGTTAATAAAAGAAAGATTACTTCCATAACATTGGGTAAAAGTCAAAATGGGTAAAAAGAACATTAAACATACGTGAAAACACTTTTATAAAACATGGACATGGATGATAGAAATAACCTCAGTAAGTACTTACGAACAAGCAATCTCGGATAAAAATGAGATTTCCAAAATTATCCCTTACCTTAGGTCCGATATGCTTCGTACGTATCCAAACCTCCTGTATAATGATTTAAATAATGTCATTGACTTATTACAGAATCATATTCATTGTTATTATATCATATATTGTTCACTTATGACTTTATATTTTTGTAAATTCATGTTAAAGTAGTGTTTTGGGTAAAATCGTCTCATTTGTCTTTCGTGTTTTAACTTGTAATTATTCATATGATTACTTAGATCATGATTACTTATATCCATAATGTAAAACATGATTTATATATAATATATATTCAGAATATACATATATATAATAGATCGATAAATGGAAAGAATTACACCGTTCATGGAGACGGTAGGTCGTACGTACGCATGACCGCTATTTTCGTTTCCTTATTGAATTGAATGGAATTAAGTAGATGAAATACATATACATATAAATAAATCCAGTATAATTATTATTTCATATATTTCATGATAACTTATTATATATACTTTATAATCATTCATGAATGTTTAATCATTGATAATGAATCTCATCGTGTCGTGGAGACGGTAGTCCATATGTACGCACGAGCGATGATATCATTGCCATGATCGTGGAATTGTATTGAAGTGTATGTATAATATTTAAGAATCAATATCACTTTAAAATAATCATATATAGTCATTATTTACACCATTATACCTATCCAAATAAGGTGGTGGTGGAAAATAGATTACACCACGACGTGGAGACGGTATTCCGTACGTACGCACGCGCGGTGATTTCGTTTTCCATAGGATGGATAAACTGTGAAATAGGGTTGTTTCATACTTATAATAACAGATCTGTATATGAGTGATAGTGATGCTATTACTTCATAATGGAACAACTAAATAAGAAGAAGTGGAAGAAGAAATAAAGATGAAAGAATCGGTAACAAACATTACCTCTTATTTGAAGCGCCTCTTTGAGACCTCTTCTTAGGGCACTACAATTGGTATTTGAAGAATACCAAGACCTCTAGGATGTTTCTAGGGAATTGGATAAGAGAATTTGGAAGGGGGTGGCCGAGGTTGAAGGCTCAAATTGGTGTGAGGAAGAGAGGGTGGAGGTGCCCTTTTATAAGGAAGGGGAGGGGCACCTTTGGAAATCTTAAAAATATTAATTTATAATAAATCTAACCCCACTTAAAAACCAAAACAATTGACACATATTCTAATATTAGATGATATAGGGTTTTAATATCATCAAAAAATAATATTTAGACATTTTAGGAAATTATTTTAAATATTATCAACTTGATTTATCCTTACTTAATCAATTTAATTTTATTTGTGGTAATAACATTCTAAATTTTAAATTATTACAATTAATTACTTATTTGTTGTGAATTGTACATAATTGGATACTTTATAAAAGTTTAGACCATATAAATTTAAATTTATAATTTTTATATATTTTTGTGTTTTTTAAACAATTTTATAATATGTTATTTTTATAAAATAACAATAGTGTCAATTTTGACACTATTCATTTATTTGAATTTAAATAAAATATATACAGAAGATATCTTCGAAATAAAAGCTTTAATAGATTCATAAAATGTAATATTTATCTAGAAAAGTAGTGTATAACATTAAATAGTTCATATAATATTTATTTTATTATTTTTAAAACTATCTATTTGGTTTATCTCTTAATAAAATAATTACTACAAAATTTTTGTATAATTATTTAATATACTTATTTATTGCATAAAAATTAAAACTAAAATCCTATGATGAATATAAATCTATTAACATTCACAATATTACTTTTACACGAATTTATAATCTTAAAATCACAATTTTTAAATTGTTATATGTATTTAATTATGAAGGTGACAACTTTGGAATCATTTAAAATAAAATAAAATAAGTGTCATAATCACTTTTATAAGAATACAAACGGTTATATATTAGGTAATTGGATTATTAAGGTGTATATATACACTACCAATAAGTTTTTGTCAGGTTTTTGGGCCTTTTAATGGCTATTATTATTTCAATAAAAACTATATTACTGATTTTTCACTTAATAAATAATTTATGCATCATTAACGTATCACCTTTAATGACAATTATTTAATCCCTAAAAATTATAAATAAATTATTATGATGTAGATAATTTTATTATATTTCTAGATACTATTCATTTTTGATGTTTTATGATGTTTATCAATAAATTAAAATTATTATACTTATAAGATTTAAGAGAGTGACATGTTGTCACTTTCTTTGGTTTTAATAATAATTAAATTATTTTCATGGTCAAAAGTTGATACAATGAATCTAATCTGACCCTTAGGTGATATGGTTATACTTTTCGCCATCCAATATAATTTTTTCTTGTGTTAGGGTAATTTTATAATATTATATTTACCCTTAATTACCCGATTTACCTTTAACTATGGTAAATAAAATTTACCGTAGTTACTATTCATAATTCCCCAAAAAAAGTAGCCTATTTACATAATTTGTACCCACTGATTCCAAATATGGAAGCCATCTTTTCAAATTCAATACACAGAAGTTGAAGAAATTAAATTAAAATTAATCCCGTTGTCGAATGAAAACGGGTTTTTGATTAAAACATTGCAAAAGATTGAATTGATTTAACCTACGAATTCAATGTAAAATCAATTCTAATGAAATACATTATATTAAATGGTAAAAATATATTCTATTTATACTTTAAAACCATTAAATATTATAATTTAACCACATATGTTATTACGATGAAAAAAGTTGTTTTTAATTAAAATATAGGGTGTTTTTACTATTCATTAAAATATGAAAGTTATCAGAAAAATATCCAAACTTTATCCAATGTAAATTTTTATATCCTGATTCAAAAGAAGAATTTTATTTTTTCAAATTGAACTTATAAACATGTCAACAACTAGATTTAAAGTAGGTGTGCCATCAAAAGGTGGCAAAACTGCATTTTTTGAAAAATACTTATTCTACCCGAAAAATTTATTTTGTTCTTATAGCATGTTCTAGAAAATGGGTAAAATGAATAATAATTTTATAAAATTCAAAATTTAGTTAATAATATTAATAACGGCTAGTTCATAATAATATTATAATAATATAACATTGTTTAGTAAAACCCGGTATTGCGTACAACACACGCTATCGAGGAAGGTCACGATTGCGTGTAATGAAATCCAAGTTAGGGTTGTGTGTTGTGAAAGACACTTTTGTTGTTTCATATAACAGAATCCAACCATATTTCATTTATACATTTAATATATATATATATACAATCAATGTTGCGTAGAATGACTATTATCAAACGAACTTGAAATTGTGTATAACACAATCTAAGAATAGTGTTGCGTATACTTCAAGCTAATACGATGTTGCGTATAACACAAGATAATCTTCTTGTATCATAAAACACATGATATACAATAAATTAAAAAGAATAATTATCATAAAATATCAGGTTGTTACATTCTACCCCCCTTAAAATGAATCTCGCCCTTGAAATTCGTCGGGGTTATGCATGGTTTTCTACTTGAAAGTTTCTTTAATTAAAACCCGCATCGTAAAATGAAATACCAAAACTTAACTTTCAAAACTAATGTATGAAACGTAATGGTTACCCAAATTAACTCATCACTGGGTTTTCACGTAGGAGAACATAGGTGAAAATATCGATATGGAAAAAAATCTTTCCATCAAGTTCTGATGGAGAGTGGTAGAGAACATGGATATGAAAAAGCCAACAATGACAAAGCCATAAATTTGTGATGATCTAGGGTACCATTTGATTCATCAGATAAAAGGTCACTAGGACAACATTTTTGGTTTTCAATATCATTTCTCTAAAGTTGAAGAATTTGAATTAGAATAAATACTTACTTTATTTTGGTATAATCTCACCGTTGTTCGTGCCTTGAACAATTTCCACTTCATATCTTAAAGAAATGAAGTTGAATTTGTCATTCGTGAAGTGATAGAAGATCATGTGATAGAATGACGGGTCATTCCATCTGTCTCAAACAAAAGGATAGAAAAAGTTATTAAATATACATAAGTCGATCTATAGTGAGATTAATCATATATGGTTCCTAAAATTGACTTATACTTCATATATCATAATGATTAATATAATAAAACTAGTTTCTACTAAACAGGGACTTCTTGTAGGCTAGTAGTAGGCGATAAAGTCCAGTCGCACTTCAGTTGTGAGTTCAATTCCCACAGCCTTGTCCGACGCGATGGGCTATCGCCCGTCCTGTAGGTTGCCCTTTTTCTAAAACTACATTACTATAACATCCTATTAATAATATCAAAAAAAGTTCAATCTTTAAACAATAATATCTTATGTCCAACATAATCTATTCCAGTCTTTATCTAAAATACTTTGGTCCAAGATCATAGTATAAAGAAAATGAATACTTGAAATGTCATCAACCAACCATCATTTATCCCCCATTATCTTGTTGGTCACATTCCAATCATATGAATACCTTAATCATGTATTCTCTTGAAAAATGAATACCCATTAAACCTTAATGAAAACATAAATGATGTCAAAAGTTAACTCTTTCCACATACCAAAATCCAAAAATTCTATATAATCAAACCATGATATAACCTTCTCCTTATATCAGTCATGAGCTCATGAATACTATCAAACATTTAATTTTCTCCTTATCCCTTCATTATGCGCATATCATCTACTTTCCAAAAATATTGGTACCATTCATCACACACTATCAAAACTTAAGGAAAGACAACAGTGTAACAATCCTTATATGTCTCTTTATTCCATAGTACCATGAGATTACTTATACAACATTACACTTGATAAACATGTAATCATTCCCCTACCTTCTTAAATCATTGACCGAGCTTCAACAATTCATTCATCTCACATATCATTTGTAGTCTCTTCATCATCATCAATATAAATATTACCCATACTACCATACTGATTCTCTTCATGAGAATTTACCTTAGGGAATTCTTTTGCATAATTCCCATACATTCGACATTTAAAACATTTAACCATCGTTGATGTCATAGAAATACCATTATCCTCATCCATGGTGTTAACTGAACCTTTTCCTTTTCACTTACTGGCTTTATGTCCTTCTTTTCCACACCCAAAGCATCTTCCAGTTCCTTTGAAACATTCTCCTTGATGCCTCTTCCAAAATAATTTACATAGGCGAAATTGAACTTTCTTTCCTCTATGATCATTATGAAACTCCATTTTTCTCTTATTAGCAGAGTCAGGAAACTTACCAAATTTGAGTTTATTGATCATATTATGAGATTGCTGATTCGGCATAATAATGATGTTTGGACTTACAAATCCATTTTCATTTGGTTTCTCATGAAGAATATCATTCCATTTTCCATTATATCCTCCATTATCGTGAATCTTCCTGTTTCCAGCCATTTTCTAAAACCAAAAAAGAATAGTGTGAGAGGAAAAAATCATGCTAGAGAAAACAACATAGTAAAGGGGGAGTACCATCAATATCTAACATCTTAGGTTAAATTCTATGATTGTTACCGTAGTTCTAAGACTATATCCTATACATATACTTATCCTTAGGGATATCCATAGACATACCTTTGAAATATTTCTAGGGATCTCACTAACATTTTCACATCCTAGTTTCTAAAGGTTGACTAAAACTTTCCTCTGATACAAACTATAGAGACCCAAAGCTTGACGTACATGGAAATTACATTACTTTTTCGGAATACTTATTACATAACAAAAACAGACACACAAGGACCGTAATAGTTTAGTTCCTTTGGAAACATGGAACATAATCTCATAATCTTGGTGAAAGATCTTCAACATATCCCATAAAGATCTTCCACTTTTTTTTCCTTACCTAAAACCTTTCTTTTAATACTGGGGGAAAATAAAACATAAAAAGGGTGAGTTGAAATGCTCATTAAGGGTAAGCATGGATAAAATAAAACATAGCATATACATTTGAACATAAAAACATGAACATAATGTTTAAACATCAAAATCATGAGCAACGACATAAAACATGGAAGTACATAAGGCATAGATCATAATGGAAAATAAATCATGATAATATAGCATGGGAATAAAACATGTAATTGTGGCATCCATTAAGCACATGTAATGATTTCCATAGTATCCAAGGCATTGCTGCCAAGACCATCTTACTGGACAAAGTCCCTTTCTGAATTGAGTTCACTCCTCGTTCCAGTCCTGTAATACTGAACTGGATTAACTTACCGTTCTAGCCATGTCTATCTCATGAGATATAAAATCTTTACCCAATGCATTGGAGGGAGATATAGGTACCACCCATCTCATAATGAAAGCATTCTTACTTGTGCCATGAAATAAACTTAAAACATTCATCATAACCCAAAGAATAAAATGGGTTTCAAAAACATCATCCCATCATTTAATAATACATATAAAACAAATGGACATTTCATCATAAGAAAAGTGAAACCATGTAAATCATAGAGACATGATTATAGCATCCCGCCTTTAAATAACATAAAATTTTATTACATTACACAAAACTTAGGATCTTTAAGGTTTAGTGTCTTGGAAACCAGGAACATAAAACATGAAAAAATAAAACATTATTCTTAAATACTTGAAAGAATTCTCCTCATGTTAATCCTAGGTTCATTACTGCATCTCATAACCTGGGGACATACATCAAATGAAAGGGTGAGAAGAAGGCCCAGTAAGGGAAACAAGAGAAACATTTTACATGTGAACTTGAGATACTTCAATAAGGTCATGAAAAGAACTTTAAGGCATGAGAAAGAAATCATGAGATATATCATAATAAAAATAACATTTTTCAAAACATGAAGATGTTGCTCCAACATTTAATATTGACAATCATTTCATTTCACCAAGGTCCATCCCCAAGGTAGCATTAAAAATTACCAAGGTTATTCGCCAAGGTATCAGTCTAAAAGGTCATCTCTAGAGATTAAGTCTTTACCCAATGCATTGGAGCGCTATCTGGGAGCACCTTTGACATGTCTTTATTATAATGTGAGCCACATATATCATCATCAATCATTTCATAAACAACCCATATAGAATAAAATAAATGGGTTTCATTTCATAATCATCACATTTTAAAAACAGCATTGAAGACATGATCTTTAGGTCACTTTAAACCCACGGAAAGGGAAAGAGGGTTTCATGTATGTAAATCCCAGAATTTAAAATAGAAAATTTTGGTATAAATTTTAATACCCATATAGAAGAGAGAGCTTTGAGTATTCACTTAATAATATAAAAGAACTTCAGAAAAAGAGAGAGACATTTTGAGACGAAAATTCTGCAGCATAACGGCTATGTTACAGGGTTTTAGAAAACATTGAAAAGAGAGGGGACATGGGTCAAACATTCATAAATGACCCATAAAACAGTAGATGGGCAGAATATAAGGGATGTTAATGAAATTTAAAAATATACCATATGAAATGAAGAACATTAAAGGAAGACAAAAATAATATTTCTCTTATGAAAATTCAGCAGCCTAACGGCGTCACATAAACTTCAACCAAAAATGAATTGATGAGATAAAATTGGGTATCTCATCATATGAACATAAAAGATCAGTATGATAGATATAGAGATCATACCCTAACATAATAAAAAGGAACTTTAAAAACTTGACATGGAATTAGAACTTTGAAAAAGGATAAAGGTGCAAGAACCACTTAAAAATTTGGCAGCCTAACGACGCCACTTAAAACTTCAAAATACTGAATTGAAGAGATAAAATGGGGTATCTCATCATATGATCATAAAAGATCAGTATGATAGATATAGAGATCATACCCCAACATAATAAAAAGAAACTTGAAATACTTGACATGGAAGTAGAACTTGAAAATGAGAAGGGTGAAAGAACCACTTAAAAATTCGGCAGCCTAACGGCGCCACTTAAAACTTCAAAATAATGAATTGAAGAGATCAAATGAGGTCTCTAATCATATGATAATAAAAGATCAGTATGATAGATATAGAGAACATACCCCAACATAATAAAAAGAAACTTGAAAGACTTTACATGAAAATAGATCTTGAAAATGAGAAGGGAGAAAAATCCGTTACAAAAATTTCGGCAGCCTAACGACACCACTTAAAACTTCACAAAACGAAATAATGACAGTAAGAGGGGATCTCTCATTATATGAACATGAAAAGGGAAGTAGGAGGAGTATAAAATTACATCCTTTAACATCCGAACATGGAGCATAAAAGAAATTACATAAAAGAGATTTCTTGAAAAGAAAGAGAGAGGTAGGATCCCTTACCTTAAAACGTAACTCTTAAAACTCAAAGGTTGGGAACTTGAGGGCTTGGGGGCACCTTGGGAGGACTCCTTGGGAGGTAATGAGACCAGAAATCAGTTGGGGGAGAGTGGGGAGTCTAAATGGATGATAGGATGGCTTGGTATTTATAGGGAAAGTGATGGGACAAGGCATTAATGTCCAAGGGCCACCTCAAAAGTGGTTTTTCTCAAAACCATGTGATCTCCCATGATATTTCCCATGAAATTAAGCCACATGGGGCCCCCAATACATTACATAATCACCTTTGGTTGTCCAACCCTTAAAATATCTCATGACATCATCATGACATAGTTATGATGTCATTAAACATACCGAAACCCTAAAACGGTATTTTTACTATTCACTGAAAATTCAACTTTCTCAGAAAAATCCCAAAATTTCACCTTAACCAAATATCAATGCTCTGATTTCAAAAATTAACTCCATTTTATAAAAATTATTTTCTAAATAATTTTAATTTGTTTTTTAAATAAATACACTATTCAGCTAAAATTCATTTTTTTCAGAAAAATCCCCCAAAAATTACCTTAACATAATATCGATGCTCTGAGTTCAAAAATGAAATCCATTTTATAAAAATAATTTTCTAAATATTTTTAATTTAATATTTAATTAAAAAACACTATTCACCTGAAAAAACTAATACTTGAATAATAATTTATGAAACCGTAATTTAACCATTTTATTGAATCACATTACTTAATCAAGGTGACTAGATTATATTAATACTTTATTTAAGTGATATTACTAATCCATTTTGTCACATTACAAATCCTAAGCATAAAATCACTATTCATAATTTACTATTCATTAAAAATTAAGTTAATCTTATTAGACTCTAAATTTCGTACTGAACATAATTGTAGAAGACCATTTTTCGAAAATCATTACATATTTTTAATTATTTAAGGTTTACATAAACATTTTTTAAACTATCCTTTTTCTAAAATTCATCAAAAATATGCATACTATATTTATCCGATCATTTGAAAATTCATAAACTTCATCATAAGAAGAAATCCCAATTATTATTTAAAACAAAGGATTACACAAGGAAGTTATGATCTCCTTACATAGCCCCTTATCACACCAGTATGGGACCTAAGTGTAAGGTGTGCTAAGGTGAGAGAATCTGAGGGAGGCTCGGCCAACATCGCACGTGTAGTAATTTCTATCAGTTTGAACTTCTCACAAAGGCGATTCCGTTCTAGCTTCACATGATGAAGTTCGGCTTGGGTTTGGTACAGAGCAAAGCCCAATGGTGCTACCTCCTTCCCATGTTCTGTTAGATGGGCTTAGATCGGTCCAAGACTACTGGGTGAGGCCATCGAATCTTCTTTCTATAATAATTAACCAAGATTACTTGTATTTAGAGGCAATAATCAAAACGTTTAGTTTCCAGCAGTCATATTGACCAATGGTCATATACCAGTCAAAAACCAAGGGTCTCATTTTAATTATACTCATGTTATCAATTGAAACATTTTTATTGAGTATAAAAATAAAATAAAATAACACATAAAATTAGGAAACAAGATTTATTCAAAATTTTGGGTCTTTACAATCTTCCCCCCTTAAGAAATTGTGTCCTCGCAATTTTTAAAATTGGGTTTTGAAATTTCATTTAAAGTCCCACATCAGAAATGTAGTCAGTAAAACTATTACTTTAAATGAAAGAAAGGGAAGTACAAAGGTCACCCGAGTTAACCCACACTAGGATTCCATGTAGGAAAACATGGACATGGAGGAGAAAACAAAGGGTCAAGTTCTGAGGGAGAGTGATAGAAAACATGATTAGGAGAAAGTTAACCATAAGAAAATCCCAAACTTATGATGTGTGTAAACGGTCTTTGATTACCTAGTAGGAAACATAAACCAACAACGTTTTTGTTTTACATTCTTTTTCATAATTTTGAGGAATTCATTCACTACATAGAAACTATACCTACCTTTATGTAGAGTTTCATCCTTTAATACGTTTCCACCAAAACTAATCTTTTCTCCAAACGATGAGCATTCAGAACTACTTTGTCTCATCAAAACACAAGAATCATCTTCTAGAGAATCACGTAATCCACAGAAGATTAACTATCTATTTCTTCTATCTTTAAACATTATCCCAAAACAGAAAGAGTAAGGTAAACAACTCTTAAAAAAGAAATAATCCCATAGGAATGGAAACTACTTTTAAATCATCAAAGTTCCATGGTACTACCCAAAGTTCATAATAGACCATTCCATAAATAACGGTCCGTAAGATTCCTCAAAATAAACCAAACTAAAATTGAAACCCAAATACAAGAAGGATTTGATAACATAGTCTTCCAAAATAAACTTCATTGTTCATCTCCAAACAACATCGACCACTCCTAACATCTTATAACAAAAGTAGCTAACCTAAAAATATTTTACCCAAGATAGGTTAATCATTCACATAAGTAACCTAAATTACTATAAGTCCACCTTAAATTCATCGATTCTTCAAAATATAAGTCAACCTTACTCCTCAACGAAAATACCGTAGTAATCTATTTACCTCGATCATATAGGGTCCCCAAAATATTGAACGTCTTACAAAATAATAATCATCTGTTTAATCCCCTAATAATATCTGTCATATTAATATGGAAATCGTCACATTTCCTATCACATTGGTTGTTGGGGCATGTTCTTCCATTTCCCGCCATTAAATACGAAAAGAAAGTACAATTAGGGGCTTGAATGCTTAGCCAATAATCATGAAAAGGAACTTAAAGCATATAAGGATAACTTGTAGAAGAAAACTATACCCTAACTTGTGATCCCCTAAGTTCCCATCTTGGTTATCCATGATCATATATTCTTATGTGAATCTTTATTTTATTTTAACTTTGTTCCTTTAACAATGGTTCATACTAAGCTTATGAATTTACAAAGCATATCCCTCGGGAGTGTCGTAACCAAGAGTGTAGCAAGGACCGTTGTCGTGTACCAGTTCCCATTTGAGTCTAGCTCAAAGCGGTGTTTTAGGGTTTTACCCCTATGTACATCTGTCCCAGATCCACCTCTACCTGCTCGTATCCAGACAGGGATGTATTTTCTTGGCAACCCCTTACTCAATACTCACCAAAATACCAAGAATATTTCCTATATTTAAACTTTTCTATAGGATTCTTCCTAAAGTTTTCATATCCTAATTTCCAAAAATTACTAAACCATCCTTTGATACCAACTATATCATCCTTCCTTTAAATAATAGAAAGATTCATTACATTACACAAAACATAGGATCTTTAAGGTTTAGTGTCTTGGAAACCAGGAACTTAAAACATGAAAACATAAAACATTATTCTTAAATACTTGAAGGCTTATCCTAATGTTCATCCTAGGTTCATTACTGCATCTCATAACCTGGGGACATACATCAAAAGAAAGGGTGAGCAGAGGGCCAAGTAAGGGAAACAAGAGAAACATTTTACATGTGAACTTGAGATACTTCAATAAGGTCATGAAAAAGAACATTAAGGCATGAGAAAGAAATCATGAGATATATCATAATAAAAATAATATTTTTCATAACATGAATATGTTCATAAAACATTTAATATTGACAATCATTTTGTTTCACCAAGGTCCATCCCCAAGGTGTCATTAAAAATTACCAAGGTTATTCGCCAAGGTATCAGTCTAAAAGGTCATCTCTAGAGATTAAGTCTTTACCCAATGCATTGAAGTGATATCTGGGCGCACCCTTGACATGTATTTATTATCATGTGATCCACATATATCATCATAAATCATTTCATAAAGAACCCATATAGCATAAAATAAATGGGTTTCATTTCATAATCATAACGTTTTAAAAACAGCTTTAATGACATGATCTTTATGTCACTTTAAACCCACGGAAAGGGAAAGAGGGTTTCATGAATGTAAATCCCAGAATTTAAATTAGAACATTTTGGTATAAATGTTAATACCCATATAGAAGAGAGATCTTTGCATATTAACTTAATAAAATAAATGAACTTTAGAAAAAGAGAGAGACATTTTGAGATGAAAATTCTACAGCATAACAGCTATGTTACAAGGTTTTAGAAAACATTGAAAAGAGAGGGGGCATGGTTCAAACATTCATAAATTACCCATAAAACAGTAGAGGGGAAGAATATAAGTGATGGTAATGAAATTAAAAAATATACCATATGAAATGAAGAACATGAAAGGAAGACAAAAATACGATTTCTCTTATTAAAATTCGGCAGCCTAACAACGTCACATAAACTTCAACCAAAAATGAATTGATGAGAAAAAATAGGGTCTCTCATCATATGAACATAAAAGTTCAGTATTATAGATATAGAGATCATACCCTAGCATAATAAAACGGAACATTCAAAACTTTACATAGAATTAGAACTTTGAAAAAGGAGAAAGGTGCAAGAACCACTTAAAAATTTGGCAGCCTAACGGCGCCACTTAAAACATCAAAATACTGAATTGAAGAGATCAAATGGGTTCTCACATCATATGATAATAAAAGATCTGTATTATAGATATAGAGATCATACCCCAACATAATAAAAAGAAACTTGAAAGACTTGACATGAAAGTAGAACTTGAAAATGAGAAGGGTGAAAGAACCACTTAAAAATTCGGCAGCCTAACAGCGCCACTTAAAACTTCAAAATACTGAATTGAAGAGATCAAATGGGTTATATCATCATATGATCATAAAATATCATTATGATAGATATAGATATCATAACACAACATAATAAAAATAATCTTGAAAGACTTTACATGAAAATAGATCTTGAAATATGAGAAGGGAGAAAAAATCCGTTACAAATATTTCGGTAGCCTAACGGTGCCACTTAAAACTTCATAAAACGAAATAATGAGAGTAATAGGGGATCTCTAATTATATGAACATGAAAATTGAAGTAATAGGAGTATAAAATAACATCCTTTAACATAAGAACATGGAGAATAAAAGAAATTACATAAATAGATTTCTTGAAAAGAAAGAGAGAGGTCAGATCCCTTACCTTAAAAGGTAACTCTTAAAACTCAATGGTTGGGACCTTGAGGGCTTGGGGGTACCTTGGGAGGACTCCTTGGAAGTTAATGAGACCCGAAATTCTATGGGGGAGAGTGGGGAGTCGAAATGGATGAGAGGATGGGTTGGTATTTATATGGAAAGTGAGGGGACAAGGCATTAATGGCCAAGGGACACCTCAAAAGTGGTTTTCTCAAAACCATGTGCTCTCCCATGATATTTCCCATGAAGTTAGGCAACATGGGTCCCCCAATACAATAATTCATCACCTTTGTTCGTCCAACCCTTAAAATATCTCATGACATCATCATGACACATTTATGATGTCATTAAACATACTGAAACCCTAAAACGGTATTTTTTACTATTCACTGAAAATTCAACTTTCTCAGAAAAATCCCAAAATTTCACCTTAACAAAATATCAATTCTCTGATTTAAAAAATGAACTCCATTTTATAAAAATAATTTTCTAAATATTCTTAATTTATATTTTAAATAAATACACTATTCAGCGAAAATTCATTTTTTTCAGAAAAATCCGTCAAAAATTACCTTAACATAATATCGATGCTCTGAGTTCAAAAATGAAATCCATTTTATAAAAATAATTTTCTAAATATTTTTAATTTAATATTTAATTAAAAAACACTATTCACCTGAAAAAACTAATACTTGAATAATAATTTTTGAAACCGTTATTTAACCATTTTATTGAATCACAATACTTAATCAAGGTGCCTAGATTATATTAATACTTTATTTAAGTGAGATTACTAATCCATTTGGTCACATTACTAATCCTAAGCATAAAATCACTATTCATAATTTAATATTCATCAAAAATTATTTTGATCTTATTAGACTCTAAATTTCATACTAATCATAACTGTAGAGGACCATTTTTTTAAAATCATTACACATTTTTAATTATTTAAGGTTTACATAAACATTTTTTAAAATATCCTTTTTCTAAAATTCATCAAAAATATGCATACTATATTTATCAAGTCATTTGAAAATTCATAAACTTCACCATAATAAGAAATCCCAATTTTTATTTAAAACAAAGGATTACACAAGGCAGTTACGGTCTCCTTACAAAGCCCCTTATCACACCAGCATATGACCTAAGTGTAAGGTGTGCTAAGGTGAGAGAATCTGAGGGAGGCTCGTCCAACATCGCACGTGTAGTAATTTCTATCAGTTTGAACTTCTTGCAAAGGCGATTCTGTTCTAGCTTCACACGATGAAGTTCGACTTGGGTTTTGTCCAGAGAAAAGCCCAGTGGTGCTACCTCCTTCCCAAGTTCTATTAGATGGGCTTCGATCGGTCCAAGACTACTGGGTGAGGCAATCAAATCTTCTTTCTATAATAATTAACCAAGATTACTTGTATTTAGATACAATAATCAAAAGGTTTAGTTTCCAATAGTCATATTGACCAATGGTCATATACCATTCAAAACCCAACGGTCTCTTTTTAATTATACTCATGTTATCAAATGAAACATTTTTTTTGAGTATAAAAATAAAATAAAATAACACATTAAATTAGGAAACAAGATTTATTCAAAATTTCGGGTCGTTACAATGATACTTGAAACATAGACATGTGAAATAATGTCATTTTAGATGAAAATGGTTTTGATAAAACACTTGAAATGAATTCTTGAGGAAAATATCCTTTTTTCTTCAAAACCATTTTCTTTTCACAAAATGTCATGAAATTTTAAAAGAAAAGGGTTTTTTTGTAAATATTAATGAAACATTTTGGAGAAAGCTTCATGAAAACAAGGCTTTATAAAACTATAAAAATAATTTTATGCTATATACATTAAAAAAACATACTTCTCGTACTTTTGTCAGAAAAGTCAAAAAGTACATCGTAGGGTAAATAAATGAAAGATTCCTTCCATACCATAGGGTAAAAGTAAAAATGGGTAAAAAAGAACTTTAAACATACATGAAAACACTTTTATAAAACATGGACATGGATGATAGAAATAACCCCAATAAATACTTACGAATAATCAATCTTGGATAAAAATGAGATTTGAAAAATTATCCCTTACCTTAGGTCCGATATGCTTCATACATATCCAAACCTCCTATATAATTATTTAAAAAATTTCATTGACTTATTACAGAATCATATTCATTTTTATTATATCATATATGGTTCACTTATGACTTTATATTTTTGTAAATTCATGTTAAAGTAACGTTTTGGGTAAAATCGTCTCATTTGTCGTTCATGTTTTAACTTGTAATTATTAATATGATTACCTAGATCATGATTACATACATCCAAAATGTAAAACATGATTTATATATAATATATATTCATAATATACATATATATAATAGATCGATAAATGGAAAGAAATACACCGTTCATGGAGACGGTAGGTCGTACGTACGCATGAACGCTGTTTTCGTTCCCTTATTGTATTGAATGGAATTATGTAGATGAAATACATATATATATATACATAAATCCAGTATATTTATTATGTAATATATTTCATGATTACTTATTATATATACTTTATAATCATTCATGAATGGTTAATCATTGAGAATGAATCTCATCGCTTCGTGGAGACGGTAGTTCGTACGTACGCACGAGCGATGATATCATTCTCATGATCGAGGAATTGTATTGAAGTGTATGTATAATATTTAAGAATAAATATCACTTTACAATAATCATATATTGTCATTATTTACACCATTATACCCATCCAAGTAAGGTGGTGGTGGAAAATAGATTACCCCACGGCGTGGAGACGGTATTCCGTACTTATGCACGCACGATGATTTCGTTTTCCGTAGGATGGATAAATGGTGAAATAGGGTTGTTTCATACTTATAATAACATATCAGTATATTATTTATACTGAAGTTATTACTTCAAAATGAAACAACTAAAGAATAAGAAGAGGAAGAAGAAATAAAGTTGAAAGAATCGGTAACGAACATTACCTCTTCTTTGAAACGCCTGTTTAAGACCTCCTCTTAGGGCACTACAATTGGTATTTGAAGAATACCAGGACCTCTAGGAAGTTTATAGGGAAGTGTAGAAGAGAATTGGTCAGGGGTTGTCCGAGCTTGAAGGCTAAAATTGGTGTGAGGAAGAGAGGGAGTAGGTTCCATTTTATAAGGAAGGGGAGGGGCACCTTTGGAAATCTTAAAAATATTAATTTATAATAAATCTAACCCCACTTAAAAACCTCCAAAAATGACTCATATTCTAATATTATATGATATAGAGTTGTAATATCATCAACCAATAAAATTTAGACGTCTTATGAAATTAGTTTAAACATTATCATCTTGATTTATCCTTACTTATTCAATTTAATTTTATTTGTGGTAATAAAATTCTAAATTTTAAATTAAAACAATTAATTACTTATTTGTTGTGAGTTTTCCATAATTGTATACTTTATAACATTTTAGACCATATATATTTAAATTTATAATTTTTATATATTTATGTGATTTTAAAAAAAATTTATAATATGTTATTTTTATAAAATAACAATAGTGTCAATTTTGAAACTATTCATTTATTTGAATTCAAATAAAATATATACAGAATATATGTTAGAAATAAAAGCTTTAATAGATTCATAAAAGGTAATATGTATCCATAAAATTAGTTGAGAACATTAAATAGTTCATATAATATTTATTTTATTATTTTTAAAACCATTTATTTGGTTTATCTCTTAATAAAATAATTACTACAAACTTTTTGTATAATTATTAAATATACTTTTTTGTTTCATAAAAATTAAAAATAAAATACTATGATGAAGATAAATATACTACCTTTCACAATAATACTTTTAATCGAATTTATCATCTTAAAATCACAATATTTAAATTTTTATCTTTATTAAATTATGAAGGTGATAACATTGGCATCATTTAAAATAAAATAATATAAGTGTCGTAATCACTTTTATAGGACTCCAAACGGTTATATATTAGGTAATTGGATGATTAAGGTGTATATATACACTAAAAATAAGTTTTGGTCAGGTTTGTGGGCCTTTTAATAGGTATTATTATTTCAATAAAAACTATATTACTGATTTTTCACTTAATAAATAATTTCTGCATATTTAACGTATCACCATTAAGGACAATTATTTAATCCCTAAAAATTATAAATAAATTATAATGATGTATATAATTTTATTATATTTTTTATACTATTCATGTTCGATGTTTTATGATGTTTATCGCTAAATTAAAATTATTATACTTATAAGATTTAAGAGAGTGACATGTTGTCACTTTCTTTGGTTTTAATAATAATTACATTATTTTCATGGTCAAAAGTCCATAAAATGAATCTAATCATACCCTTAGGTGATATGGGTATAATTTTATCCATCCAATAGAAATTTATCATGTGTTAGGGTAATTTTATAATATTATATTTACCCTTAATTACCCGATTTACCTTTAACTATGGTAAATAAAATTTACCGTAGTTACTATTCATAATTACCAAAAATAAAAAGTATCCTATTAACATAATTTGGACCCATTACAAATATGGAATCCATTTTTTCAAATTCAATACACAGAGGTTGCAGAAATTAAATTAAAATTAATCCCGTTGTCGAATGAAAACGGGTTTTTGATTTAAACATTGCAAAAGATTGAATTGATTTAACCTATGAATTCAATGTAAAATAAATGCTAATGACATACATTATATTAAATGGTAAAAATATATTCTATTTATAATTTAAAATCATTCAATATTATAATTTAACCACATAAGTTATTACGATGAAAAAAGTTGTTTTTAATTACAATATAGCGTGTTTTTAATATTCATTAAAATATGAAAGTTATCAGAAAAATATCAAAACTTTATCTAATGTAAATTTTTATATCCTGATTCAAAAGAAGAATTTTATTTTGTCAAATTAAACATATAAACATGTCAATAACTAGATTTAATATGGGTGCGCCATCAAAAGGCGGCAAAACTGCATTTTTTTGAAAAATACTTATTTTACCCGAAAAATTTATTTTGTTGTTATAACATGTTCTAGAAAATGTGTAAAATGAATAATAATGTTATAAAATTAAAAATTTAGTTAATAATATTCATAACGGCTAGTTAATAATAATATTATAATAATATACCGTTGTTTAGTAAAACCCGGTATTGTGTACAACACACACTATCGAGGAAGGTCGCGATTGCGTGTAATGAAAGTCATGTTAGGGTTGCATGTTGTGAAAGACTCCTTTGTTGTTTCATATAATAGAATCCAACCATATTTCATTTATACATTGAATATATATATATACACTCAATGTTGCGTAGAATGAATATTATCAAACGAACTTGAAATTGTGTGTAACACAATCTAAGAATAGTGTTGCGTATACTGCAAGCTAATACAGTGTTGCGTATAACACAAGATATTATTGTTGTAGCATAAAACACATGATATAAAATAAATTAAAAAGAATACTTATCATAAAATATCGGGTTGTTACAATGGATGTGGATGATCCAATTTCATACCATTGGTTATCCAACATAATGAATGAAGGTCAATTTCTGAGCTTCTATAAGGGATTAATATCCAAGATAAGAGGAGAATTATAAGGGATCATGATTGGATTTTTCATGTGATGGATGATGGATAATGAAGAGGAATTTGATTTTAGAGGAAAAATAGTTCCAAAGGGTATTTTTACCAACATTTAAAGGATGTGTGGTTTGTAAGCATTGTTTTAATAACTATCTTCAAACGATGTGTGAGTACATTCTTTGTGGAGGTAGAAATCACACAAACTAGAAGATAGTTCCACAAAAATAGTGTGGTCGGTTCACAATCACTATCTACTTATACAACCCCTCACACACTAGGTGAATGATTAGACATGCAATGTAGTAGTCATGTGTTTTTTATATATAACATCACTATATTTTCATGCATGTTTTTGTGGCACCTTTTATTCCCCCACTTAGTTGAGGTTCATGGTAAGTATTAATCGTTCCCTATCCATGAACCTTACCTTGTGTTTCCAAAAATTCGGCTCTCAAATCCCGATTCTTTCAAAACTCAACAAATAATAAAAAACCACCCTTGGAAACATAAAAACCATATAATTTTTTTTAATGTTTTCATAGTGATGGAATTTCATTCTGAAACTTGGTTCAACATTTGGAATGTGCACTAAATAAAAAACTCAATATCCTAATAAAAACTTCAACAGTTTCAAAACATAGTATCATACAAAAATAAAGTAAATATATATTCTTGTTCTTTTATAAATGGTCTTTGTACATCATTTATATCATCTCCTCCAACCTATAAAACTACTTCATATCATCCACCTATCATTGGTTTATTTCCCTTTCCAATACCAACATCTATGATGTTTGTATGTACAAGGAGGCGTATGTAGAATATTTGAGTATTAATATCAATTGGAAAGAAAAAATGGAAAATATGATTTTACATAATAAATATATGTGATTTTATTGGTAGTAAAATATAAAAATAATTAACACCAAAAAAATAATATATTTTAATTACACCTACATCGAATAATTTTGGTCAAATTTATACTAGATTATTACATGATATATATATATATATCTAACTAGTTAGAGAATTATCTACACCATGAGTGCTTCTTCATACACCTAAATGTAGCCTATGAAAAAACACAACATGGGTGGAAGGATATATAGTAAACTGTATTTTATGACTGATAATAAATTCCATAGGGTTACTGTAACTCCTATTGATCACCCTATATAGAGTAACAATCTCCACTACATGGTTCTATGAAATATGATCAAACAAAAAATATTTAGTGAAAAAAACAACAAGGGTGTCATTAAATTATGAGTTTACCCCTATCCTAGGTAGTAATATACACTATAGTGGTATCATGATTACAAACTATGTTATGATAATAAGAAAAAAAAATTTATCATTTAACCACACTCCCAGACTCTCTTGATAAACATCTCACATCACATTTTACATGTTTCCATACATAGCTTGATTAGAGTTTGACCATGCTAGGAAAAATACACCACATTAAAAACCCTTCAATAAATAAATAAAAAATGAATTAAACTATATTTTATTGTTTCTATAACCTAATTATCTAGGATAATAGGTCATTAAATAGACAGTAATACATTTTTCCATTAACAGGTCAATAGTCGTTGCTATACAGGGCCTAATCAGGACTCTTATAATATACTATGCACCTTGAAACCCATTCCAAGACCAATACATCATTCTAACCCAAATATTAAAATTAAAAATGGTTATATATGTTTTGAAAATTATCACTCTTATTTTTATATTATTTGTTATATTCTAAATCTACATTATTTATATTTTCACTCGATTTTGAAACCTTTGAGTTCTCCTTCAGGTACCATGTGTATGGTTACCTAATAAATTATTCTACAACTAATAGAAATAAAATAATATATCATGGATATATTTGATACCACATACCATAAGAGGATAAGAAACTACTCACCGTATTTAATTTCTATATTAATGCTCAATCGGTAGAAATATGAAAAACTATAAAAAAATATTTTTAGGGATTTTATATGAATAAATATTTAAAAATTGTGGTAATTAATTATTTGATGATTATCAAACATAACCTTGGTGATATATGACCATTGATACCAACACATCTCCATTTCATAACCAAAAAAGATGTATAGTTCAAGAAAAAAAGCCTTAATGGCCCTAGTAATCACCCATTATAACATTAAATTTATCCAAAGATGTAGAATTGTATTTTATTAAGGATTCATAAAAATTAAAAAAAATACCCTAATATAATTATGATTTAGAAATAGGAAAAATACATGGGTTAATTCTACTAGATTCTTAGTATCCATTTATTACCTAGTTCCATAATACTGGCTACCTATTGCCCATGGTAGAGGGTTAGCCTGCCCCCTTCATTCCTCATGAAGCATTAAGAAATCTAATAACATGTAACTATCAAATAATTTTGCACTCAATTATCACTATTTAATATCATATATCATAATAACATAATTCTATGTTTAAAATAAAAAGACTTGTTATATATAACCATATTTTACAATTTATATACCAAAAATAAATTTGACATCATATCTATTAATCCAAAGTCATTATAATCCTTATGTCACATGAGAATTATGGGAGAAACATATTTTTTTTTATAAAATAGTGTTAATAAAATTTCAATTCTACTATGAGTTACACATGATTCATCCATTTTAAAGTATTACATTACTTATATTCTCATGAACCCTATTATAAAGTAGTGATTTGAGAGTGAATAATATTGTGAAACCCTTTTTAATTATAGTGAACAAAAGCAAAATGTTTACAATCACCATAATTAATTAGTTATATAGTTACACCATGTTTATTTCATATAATGGAATAACTTAAGAAGGGAGTGAATTATTTTATACAAGATAATTCCTCTTTTACTTATTTACCTTTACTCATTTTATTACAAACAGTTAGATTATATATGTATATATATCATTCATTATCTCTCCCTTTTTATTAATGAATATAGAATATATATGGGTCATGTTGGTAAAATTGGATCACTGCTAGTGTGGAAGCTTCATTCAAGGATAAATGAAAAATTAATATCTTCTCACAAAAATTAACGTAATTCGAAATTCAATATAAAATTCTTACATTAGATTCACTGTCTCTCAAGTATCACCTCCCACGTAAAAAAATTTATTATCATATATGATTATCTCAATTCCACTAAAATAATAAAAATTTCTCAAGGAAAATTAATATCATAAGTTATAGAGAAGTCCTACTATTTTTCTTCATATTATATATCATATATTAAAAATACAACTCCTCCTTTGAAACTACTTGAAAATATATTTCCCTATTACAATCAAATTCAACACATTCATTAATCACGATATTTCTTTACAGTACTGAGTTTCCCTTTATTTCCTCATAATAAATAATGTTATTTCAAATGGAAATATAAATATTCTTTTCAGATTTCTAGGATATATTTTGTATCATTCGGATTTTAATTTTCATTATATAACCATCAAATTCATATTTAAATTAAAATTGGATTGATCCCAAAGTCATTTAAATGTAATAATATATTAATGAAAAAATAAAAACAATTAAAAAAATTCTTACACACAAACCACGTCATTTAATACCTGAATTAAATGTGGCTTTTTCATAATTAAACCATACTAAAAATCATGTATGAATCAATCATAGGATTCGAGAAAATTAATTATATCATCTCAATTTTCTTTATTTGAATTATTTTTTATGGTATATTTTTAATTTTTTTAAGAAATTATTAATGTTATATAAATATTAAAAAATATCAGTCATAAAATATTATACTTTACAAAAATATAGGTAATAAATTTTGAAATTGACTTATTAAACATATAAAAACACACAGTGAATCATTTATTTTCCAATCACTTATTCGTGTTATATAATAAGTGTCTAATCATCCTCTATATAAATTATCATCTTTACACTCATTATAATAGACCCTCATCTAAAATAATAGTGATTTTAAAGTAGAAAAATATGTTAGGATAA
Source organism: Viscum album (assembly GCA_963277665.1). Classification (NCBI taxonomy): domain Eukaryota; kingdom Viridiplantae; phylum Streptophyta; class Magnoliopsida; order Santalales; family Viscaceae; genus Viscum; species Viscum album. Next base: position 1,394,548,544 of record OY728121.1, on the reverse strand, counting down.
TAATAATTTTTAAACCTAAAATATATCATTTTATGTATAATATTATTATTTTTATATTAGCTCAATTTTATTTTCACTTCTCAAAAAATTTCAACTACATTTAAACCTCAAGACAATAGAAAAACACTAATATTTTTCAATAATTCCTAGATATATTTATTTATTTATTTATTTATAAAAAAACAAAAACACACCAAAAATAACTTTAGGATAAAAAATATATCAATTAGGTTTAATATAAAAATTATCCTCTATAGAATTATCCATCTTTTGATGAAATAATTCTATTGATGAATAAAATTTATTCACATTCATCACACTTTTTGAAAAAAACAATGCATAATATGAGAGAAAAAATTTAATTCTATATATATATAATTATATTATATGGGTCATTTGATATAATGTTTATAATTAAATAAAACACCTTGTGCATAACTCCTACATGATTAAAATCCATCTGAATCCAAATTATATTACACTATTCCCACATCTAGTAATATTAATTTTAAAAATTTCTACATCATTGAAAAGCCAAAAATAATAAAGTATATTAATGGATATATTATTTAATTTAATCATGAACATAATAAAAAAGATTTTCCTTCAAACTATATACTGGAAATTTTTTTTTTCTATATTCCTAAATGTGGATAATGTTCGTAGAATTCCAACACACATAAAATATTTTACATACAATTCTTTTAGGATATTATAGATCATTACATGTTATAATCCTTCCATCTCTGGTAAATCTATATATTTCATTACTCCTTTATCGACTATATCATTTAAAATATTATGTTAGATATTGATCTGTTTTTTCTTAGGTATTGTGGTAAATTTCATTTTAATTTTTAGAAATATAATTTACACACATTGTTGGTTTATGTGTTTATAGTTTCCCAACCCATCTCACTAAAAACATTAGAAAAACTAACAACCACATAGCTTCAAGCATGTATCCGCATATGTGAGAGTGTTCTGACATACATCGAGGATCTAATGGTGGAATGGTGGAAAGACTATACCATCATGATCAGAGTAGAAAAATTGGAATTTAAAAGATAAATCAATTTGTATAAATAGTAATAATTACAAAACAATGGAAGATAATAAAAATTCATAAAATGGATAGTGATGAATATACAACCATAATTTTCCATGTCATTATACAATATACAATAAATAAAACATATTTATGGGGTGAAATATGAATTGATATAATGACAATTTAAATGAATGAAACAAATTCCCATCTCATATATGTGTCCTGATTTAATTATTGACCCTAACTCTATATAAATACTTAACCTATAGAGAAATAAGAACCACTATCCATGATTAATATCCAAACTTTCTATCAATAGATATGTACTCGTATGATGTGGTGGCCAAAAAAATGTGTGAGATAATCATATTGGGCCCCCAAAAAGGATTTCTAATGCATATCGAGTCCATGAATATAAAATAAAGAAGTATGTATATGTAATAATTTATGTATGTAAAGTAAATTCTTATGTCATAAACCATGTTGACTTTATGTACCTCTAGGACACCTGGATGACCATATATTCTTCATCTTAAGATGAAATATCCTTGAACTTGGAATCATGTATATATATGCACATATGTAAACACACACATATAAACAAGCACACACACACACATATATAAATTCACTAGTTAAGAAGTAAGGATTATGAACAAGGAAATCATATATATTATTAATAAGTGAGTATGGTTCTTATCATATAAGTAATTTTACATGACCATGTATCTAAGAGGGGATACAAATGGTCATTCATGATAATCCTAATAAATGATGTGAAGCACCTTGTCAAACAACCAAATCATGGGGCGTGACATCTGATTTTTTCAACCCAAAATGATTTGAAAACCCATTTCCAAAAATGTTGACAAATGGGTTTTGAATCATCCTATTTAAAAATTATATTTGAGGACTATTAATAATAGTGATTTTTAAGATAATTTAACATTCTTTATGATCCCTTAAGAAAGATGTTCTGTAAATAGTAACATGTTATTATTCATGGCATAGTGTAATTTCATATAACAAATGTTCCCATCCATGGAATTCCTACATGGAAATCCAATGTTCACTCAAGGTGTAATATAATTATTATATCCAATTTTATTTTCCATGGAATTACTACTTCTAAATCCATGGATCAGTCATGGTGTATTATTATTCTTCTAAAATATGATCCCATCAAAGGAATTTGTAGTTAGGAATCGAAGGATCTACTGAGGTGAAATATTAGTACTGATAAATGACTATATTAAATATTAATATTATTCCCAATTTATTTATATATATCTTATCTATTTCTATTTTAATGATAACACATAAAGTAATGATTAATGAGGGATAAGTGAAAAAAATATAAATATTTCAAAAAAAAATGTGAAATGGTAAATCATTGTCCATGAGAATTAATAATGCCTAAATATACACAATTTATCATGATCATTCCATTTTTCAATTCAATTTATAAAATGGTACCATTTCATTTATATTAAAAAATATGTCCATAAAATTAATACATGAAACTACATTCAAATTCTTTATTTATGTTGGTGAATTACAATTGTCAAGATAAATGTAAATAGATAAAAAAAATAACGGATTTTATCAAACCCTTTCATCAATTCATTTCCTTCAATTTAAAAATTTATCTTATAATTAAAATGAGTCATTGATCAAATTTTTTAATCTAATTATGATCCTAGTGTATAAAAAATCACTATAAATTCATTTAATTTCATTAATTTTTTCTCGTAGTTAGTATAAATATCAACCCAACCAAAGGGGTGGTTTGTTAGAATATTAAAACAAAAAATTATTATAGAAATTCATTTAAACTCACCTTATGTGGTATTTTAGGTTGATTTTTTCGAACTCCAACCATGTAAGAGGGTTTTTATAATGGTATAATAATTTGATGTAATTAATTTCTCCATAAAGAAGTGATTCACAATAATTAAGACACTAAAAAAATTAAATATGTTATAAATATTTAAACTTTTAGGGGAATTCAAATAGAACCCCATCCTTATACCAATGAATACTCACTTGTCCAGTATCAGGCTTTGATTTGATCTGACATTGGAGAAAATAGAATAATAAATCAACACACCTAGAAAAGGGTATATATTCTGTAATTGAAAAAGTATTTATGATGGCAAGATAAATTAAGAAAATAATTTATAAGAATCATAAACTAATTAAGGGTGATCAAACAGTAATAACAACATTTGATTCTTATTATAAATGAATGAGATCCATGGAAGCCCAGAAGGAGGACAAGGAAGAAGATCGTGTGGCTACTAGTTTGGGAGAAATGAGGGTGGAGAAGAGAGAAGTAAATTCAAAGGATAAAAAGGATAATTTTGTACTTTTTATCTCTTAAGAGAGCATATGGTTTGGCTACATAGTTTGGAAACCCATGTTCCAACTGTGTGGTGGCACTATCCAAGGAAATCCACACCTTAGACTACTAGAGAATGTTTAGACATTTAGTGCACAACCCATGTAGTTATGTAATGAAATTTTCTATAGAAATATCAAACAGTCATGAAACCATGTGTTCACATTTTGAAAAACCATGTGCCACCCATACAAGGAATCACCTTTTTCACTATGTTTAAACTATATACCCCCTTTCTTTCCCAAATATTAGGTTTTTTTGAGCTTGATAGTACCAAAACTCATATATACATCCAAGATAAATATAATGCCTTAATAACCATCCCAAATAGTTTTAGAAGATTCAAGGATATGGTTTATATATGAAATATCGTCTTAAAACATGGGGAATCCCCCAAATTGGAAAAATTAATTTGTTTATAAATTTTAAAGGATCAAAGACACAAGATTATATAATAACCCCCACCTTATAACATCACCCTAAAAACCATTGAGTATCAAAAAAAGATTGTCTTGTCTACCCAGGTCATATATTTACAATTGAAATGAAAATTTTTCTTTACAAACACCTAACATGCCTCTATGAATCACATTAAAACACATCATATTTAAGCCTTTTGAACATAAGATAAAACACATTTTCGCAACTGAAATATTGAGATGTTTCTTACCCTATCCCTTATAACTAGATTCATGATCATGTCTTCATCCCATTCATCAATCAATCTGTGGAAAAACCCTCCCTATGTTCTTACTAGAATATCCAATTCCATGTCATGATACCCCCAACTTTGGAATTTCAAATTAAAACTCATCCTATGCATCCTATGACCCTACTTGTATAATTTTCATGTTGATGAAAAATATGAATTCTGATTAACGACACATCTTTATCATGCATTATTTTCCATGAAATCCTTTCCAAACCTTACACTACACTCATCTCTTCCTGATAAGGTTTCATATTTAGTTCCTCACCGACCACATGCAACTGCATAGAGAACTCGAGTCGAACCACCTCCAGCTGAATATTTCCCAAATAACTTGGATTTTAGAGAAAAAATAACCTAAACCCAGTCTCAATGACATTTATCCAAGGAAACCCATGTACATTATTTATAACACATGTAGAATCCCATAACTGACAATCATTTTTATCTCTAGCCATCTACCCATTTGGGTTATCACTCCATAGAAAAATAGTAGTGCATTTATGATATATAAACCTGGTTTTTCAAAACCTATTTTAATCCAAATTATCGCACTAAAATATATCCCATATATTCATTCAAACATGTACCATGTATTCACTAATGAATCCAACTATATTTGATTCCTTTGATCGAAATGATTCAAAATTCCAAAATATATTTTAATTGCCTGATCACACACTACTTTCAACCACAAATACTTATGGTGGAATTCAAACCATATTGTGATCTTAAATTGATCCATGAACATAAATCCTATGTAGTACATCCATCGACTAGAAAAGGAATGTGTTTATTCATTATCTCAGTCATAATTCAAATAATTATTTATCTAGAGGTATAATTGATTACCTCCCATTATTCTTTGAATGATATCAATATATAGGGTGTGATCACATATAAATGTGGTATAAACCAAGATAATAATGATAAATTTATAGTGATTGAATTTTATAGGTCTCCCAATCCATGCCCCTAGAAAAACGACTTACTATCCTTGATGTTTCCCCAGGAACAATGTCTCATAATGATGTGTGACCAGGTCCAAATATGATGAAACCACCTCAATAATATTAATTGTATCCCAAAATTACAATTGAATTGAATCCATACTGGCCTGTTTAAGAGGTATTTATACTGACAACATGTTCAGTATTTAAAGGATCTGTAACATTAGGTTAAATCAAAATTTACCCAAGATTATTTAATCACAAACACAGATTTCAAAATGTGACTCACAGTGTTCTTCAACTATTGGGTCATCAACCAACCATATCATCATAATACTTATTTCTAAGCATAATCCCATTACAGAAATATAAAACTATGGGATATCTTTTTCATCATGATCCTGAATCTAGTGGCCAAACACTATTTAATTTCAAACTGATTTATTTGTTCAGAATCATCACAATGGCTACATTACATGAACATAACAATCTTGTGGTCTTCTAGAAACCATTATGACCATTTCCAAATGATCCTAGATAATCACATTCCATCTAACCAGAATGATATTCTTCTTGCAGCTGATGTGACAATCTAGATGTTAGGAGATTCCCTGAAATCAGATTATTAAAAATGAAAAATTATCCATAGCACCAGAACCATATACCACCAAGCATGGTGTTGGATGTAGGTAACACACATTAAAAAAGAGTAACCAGAAAATGAGAGGCAAATAAGACACCTATATGTTCACTATATTAGTTTCACTAATAGATGGATACATGATTCTTCTTCTAAGACATTCTCATGCACATTTTTATGATAATTCATATAAGACAAACCAAAACTGATCAATAGTGTTATTAAAGATGGTCATTTTGAAAAATTATCTATATTGTTGGGACAAATCATCCTTCTTAAATTAGTAGATGGATACATTAAAATGATAAATCATCTACACCTAGGTCACTTTACTCCAATGATGACCTAAAAAATAGCATTGTTTATCTCACCACACTTTTCAATGTTTTCATTGTAGGGTCGGAAAAAACGGGAATGATGGCAAGAGGGGGGGTGAATTGCCTTTTAAAAAATATGATTAACAAATTAAAAAATCAAAGTAAAGTGCAGCGGAAATAAAGAAGGCAAGACACACGAAATTGATAACGGAGTTCGGCCAAAACCCGGCCTACGTCTCCGCTCCCAACTCAACCGTTGAGAGATTCCTACCGCTTGCTTTTCAATGGTTTTAGCAAGAAACCCACTAGGCTTTGAGGTAGCACTAGGACCTATTACAGCTTGCTTTTATTGGTTTAGCAAGAACCCACTTGCTTTTAATGGTTAAGCAAGAACCCACTAGTCTTTTTACGGGTGAAGACTAGCTCACCGAGACACAAGCCTTTTAAAGGAAAAGCTTGAGAAAACCTCTTCACACCTTAGTGGTGGTGTGAGAACCCAAAGAAGGGGAGATGAGAAAAGAGTTTGGTTTGTAGACACAAACCCAAATTAAGCTCAAAAAATGATAAACAAGAAAAACCGTAATGGAGAAGCCTTGGGCGCCTTTGAATGATTGAGTTGATGTAGCGTGCTCTCCCAAGCTTCTTGAGGTGCTCCTTGGATTGAGAATTGGATTGGAGCACTTGAGGATCCTTGAAGGTGGAGCGCCGGAGGTTCGCCAAAGGTGCAACAATGTGTCCGGGCGCTTGGATGATGTTCCGGGGCTTCCTAGGCCTTTATTTATAGGCTAGGAACCTTCAAGTATCCGTTGGAGGGCTTTGGAGCCGTTGGAAAAGGCCTCGGAGCCGTTGGGAGGCTTTTGGAGTTGACTGGTCAAAGCCAACGGCTAGTTTGACCAGTGCTACCGGCTGGCCGGTGCAGGGCCACCGGCTGGCCGGTGCCTTGACAGTGGCTGAGAAGTCTGGTCCAGGGGCCACCGGTCGACCGGTGCCAGAGCCACCGGCTGGCCGGTGGTGAGGCAGTAGCCTTCACTATTGGGGATGAGTGCCACCGGCTGGCCGGTACAAGGCCACCGGTTGGCCGGTGTGGAAGCAGTGGCTTCCCTTCGAGTGCAGGTGCCACCGGCTGGCCGCTGGTGTGCCACCGGATGGCCGGTGGTCTGGATTTCAGACCAGTTCTGCCTTCTTTCTATCTTGGCCCAATTCCTTGGCCACCTGATTTGATTCCTATCAATCAAAAACACTTGAAACAAAGTTAGAAACATAAGAGGGTGATTGTGATCATGAAAATTAAACCTCGAGGGGTTTGAGAGGTACAACAATCTCCCCCTATTTTGATGATCACAATCACCAAAACAATTAATGTAAAATGCTGAAATTGAAAGGAAATACTAAGCATGATGAAAATGATTCTCCCCCAATCAATCAAGAAATTTCTCCCCCTTTGTGATTATCAAAATAGAATGGGGCATAAAACTTGATTGAGGGAAGTCGATGAAAAACGAGAGATGAGATTTTAAAATCAATTGAAATTTTGGAAATTGAATGATTTGAAACAAAAATTGAAAAACAGTTTGAATTGAAAGTTTTGAATCAAAACCAATTGAAAATTTGAAATTTGAAACCAAAAGTTGAAATTGAAAGTTTGAATAAAACAAAAATTCTTAAACAAACCTAACTCCCCCTAAATAAAAACAATAAATCACCGGGGAGAGGAAATAAATTTTGGCCCGGAGAGACTCGCAAGAAGGGATTTTTCAATCCACACTTGTCTCATAGCGGGTCTTCTCCTATAGAATTCGTCCGAAAAGAAAAAAGATTTGGGTTGACCGTACCGGGCATTTTTACAATTACATTCATATATCATGTGCCCAGGTTTTTACAATAGTTACAAAATTTAAAACTAGAGCTCCCCCTTACAAAAACAGTGGGAGCATGGGAGGAGGAAGCTTGGTTGGTGTAGCCAAGTCCATTGGTGGTTCTAGATATTCGTTGGGAACCTAGGAGATTGTTCAGATTTTGTTCACCTTGGGTGAACTTGGCTAAGGTCTCTCTTAGATCGTTGATGGTTGATTCCATGGAATCAACATTTGGAAAATTTTGGATTTTAAGGGTCAACTCTTCCTTCTCTTTGAGAAGTTGTTCTTTTTCGGAAGAGAGTTTTTTGAAAGACTTTTTTAAAGAAACAAATTTTGAAGAAAGTTCGTGAAAACCATTTTCAAGTTGGTCTCTAGCAAATTGGAGATCCTCATAAGACAAATGATTAAATGAATTTGAATTTGAAGAACAAGAGGAGGAAGAAGAGGAAGAGGATGATGGTACCTCATGTTTTGCCATTAGGCATTTTTTACCTTGGTCGCTTGAGGAGAAGGAGGAAAATGAAGAGGTGGAGCTATCACTCCATGTTGCCTTTGAAGCCTTCTTCTTTTCCTTTTTCTTGGCCCTTTTCTTGTGAAGTGGGCAAGCGGGTACGGATTTTTCATCGGGTTCCTGCTTTTGAGCGGGTTCTAGCTTTTGAGCGGATTCTTGCTTTGGAGCCTCACTAGTACCTTCATAGGTTAGTTCTAAAAGCTTCCAAATATCATGAGAAGATGTGCAAGAAGAAATACAATCAAAAACATTTCGGTCAAGACCACAATGAAGAGCGTTCATGGCTTTGCCATCAAGCTCAAAATTTGCAATGTCAGCGGGGGTCCATTGAGATTCATCTAGAGAAGAAAGCGTAAAACCATGCATAACAATTCTATAAATTGGATAGCTAATGCTTTTAAAAAAAGTTGACATGCGGGTTTTCCAAAAATTATAGTCGGTCCCATCAAAAAATGGAGCCCGACCCAAAGAGTAGCCCTCGGGGGCGAAAGAGGTTGATGCCATCTTAATGGATCTTAAAATTTGTAACCGGTTAGGGTATTACACAAATTTTCCTCTGATACCAAATGTAGGGTCGGAAAAAACGGGAATGATGGCAAGAGGGGGGGTGAATTGCCTTTTAAAAAATATGATTAACAAATTAAAAAATCAAAGTAAAGTGCAGCGGAAATAAAGAAGGCAAGACACACGAAATTGATAACGGAGTTCGGCCAAAACCCGGCCTACGTCTCCGCTCCCAACTCAACCGTTGAGAGATTCCTACCGCTTGCTTTTCAATGGTTTTAGCAAGAAACCCACTAGGCTTTGAGGTAGCACTAGGACCTATTACAGCTTGCTTTTATTGGTTTAGCAAGAACCCACTTGCTTTTAATGGTTAAGCAAGAACCCACTAGTCTTTTTACGGGTGAAGACTAGCTCACCGAGACACAAGCCTTTTAAAGGAAAAGCTTGAGAAAACCTCTTCACACCTTAGTGGTGGTGTGAGAACCCAAAGAAGGGGAGATGAGAAAAGAGTTTGGTTTGTAGACACAAACCCAAATTAAGCTCAAAAAATGATAAACAAGAAAAACCGTAATGGAGAAGCCTTGGGCGCCTTTGAATGATTGAGTTGATGTAGCGTGCTCTCCCAAGCTTCTTGAGGTGCTCCTTGGATTGAGAATTGGATTGGAGCACTTGAGGATCCTTGAAGGTGGAGCGCCGGAGGTTCGCCAAAGGTGCAACAATGTGTCCGGGCGCTTGGATGATGTTCCGGGGCTTCCTAGGCCTTTATTTATAGGCTAGGAACCTTCAAGTATCCGTTGGAGGGCTTTGGAGCCGTTGGAAAAGGCCTCGGAGCCGTTGGGAGGCTTTTGGAGTTGACTGGTCAAAGCCAACGGCTAGTTTGACCAGTGCTACCGGCTGGCCGGTGCAGGGCCACCGGCTGGCCGGTGCCTTGACAGTGGCTGAGAAGTCTGGTCCAGGGGCCACCGGTCGACCGGTGCCAGAGCCACCGGCTGGCCGGTGGTGAGGCAGTAGCCTTCACTATTGGGGCTGAGTGCCACCGGCTGGCCGGTACAAGGCCACCGGTTGGCCGGTGTGGAAGCAGTGGCTTCCCTTCGAGTGCAGGTGCCACCGGCTGGCCGCTGGTGTGCCACCGGCTGGCCGGTGGTCTGGATTTCAGACCAGTTCTGCCTTCTTTCTATCTTGGACCAATTCCTTGGCCACCTGATTTGATTCCTATCAATCAAAAACACTTGAAACAAAGTTAGAAACATAAGAGGGTGATTGTGATCATGAAAATTAAACCTCGAGGGGTTTGAGAGGTACAACATTCATGAAATGAAACAGTTTATGGAATTAACAATCCATGTTTCTCAATAGCATATGATTTAACACATCACTTCTTAACTAGATAGGAACCACATGGAATGACTTATGCTTCTGTGATAATGAAACCACACCACAAGCTCACTCACATTATTATTTATTTTCATGATGAAACTATTCATTCTGGGAATGTGATAACATATATAAAAGATCATCCAAAAGTCATATTATCGCAAACTGCTATTCACCAATGTGATGACCTACCGAGTCACCCTATATAAAATAGAGGGTATAACATGATTGAAAAATAATCTTGAAATGACCATGGAATTTTGATCACATTGAGAATTGATTATCATATGATACTAAAGATTCCAATAATGATCAATAAGATCATGATCACCCACCAAACCAGGGTGTCAATATGTAAAAAAGGAGTGCTAATAGAATAATATAGAACACAAATGAAATTTCTCATCTATAAATTAATAGAAACCACTTAAAATGATAATTTATCTCACATGATGATAACTCGACTAGGATACCCTCTTACTAAATCAAAAACAATTCAGCCTAAATTTATTTCACACCAAGTTTGTCACTATGTTTAAAAGAATATCTTTTATGCTTACTGTAATAGAAAAAATTCACGTGAGATTGTGGGAAACAACCACATTACTATCAAAGGTAACATATAAATCTAACCCTTACACGAGGGTCAAGGCATATAAAAAATCCATTAATAATTTATATGATCCATTACATAAGTTCACATTTACTATAATAATTTAGGAGGGTCAAATATTTAACTAATGAACCAAATTAAAAATAAAAATTTCTACAAAATATATGTAGATTTTTTTTGGTGAATCCATAAAGTTTAAATTGAAAATTATATTATAATATCGTTTTTAACCATCATTTATTTATCTAATATCCTACAAAACATCAATCATCCAAATCAATATACAATTATGTTCTATATGGTAAAACACCCTTTAGTTTATAATTAAAATTTTAATTAATTTATGAAACATATTAATTAAGGATATAAGTAGATAAATGGTATTTTTTCATTTGAGGGGATATATTTAGTAATATACTTCCATAAATTTATATATAACACATATAATTGAATATTATCACTTCAAATATCCAACATATATTTATCACAATCGTACCAACATAGGATTATGTACCAAGGAATAAAAAGATAATGGTTACCTTTGAGGGTCCCATCATTACAACCAGGATCCATTTATGTATAAACCAATAATATTTGACTTATTAATGATTAATTATATTATTATTGTGTTTTTTATATTTTCATATCATGAAAAGAACAACCTTCTTGGATAAAGCCCAATTTATAAAGATACAGACATATAGGTCTTTATACCCTTGTTATAAGTGAAAAACACACATATATACCTATATATATATATATATATTACTATCTAGTTAGATGAATCTACCATTTACATGTTTTAGAGGTTCTATCCATTATAAATTATAATTGTAATGCACGTTACTCTAACCCAATTTTTAACACTGATCTCATAATATAGAATTACCATAAGTGATGGTTTGATTATATAGGTCACACTTCCCAATTTATAAAGTCTTGTACACTTTATAAATTTATATTGAAAACCATTTAATTGACACTAATATTGTTTCATCTCATAAAACCAATTTCCAAGGCTTTAAACATGTCTTAATTGAATAATAAAGGTGCTACAAAAAATTATTATGTGAAAAAACCATTTAGGTTGAAGGAGGCACTAAAATAACCAATCATATACCAGTACTATGAAAAACTAATGGAAAGATAATTTTTTTTATAGAAAATATAAAAACATTAAAATACCTTCCCAATTATGTAGCATCATATACATGATAATAAATTAATGAAACTTGTTGTACAAACAAGAATCAATTTCTCTATAAATGAAACCATCTTTTCATAGAATTTCCATGAGATTTTAATAATGGTGTGCTTGAAATTATTTATGTAATAATACATTATTTTCATACTAATAAATGGGGAAAAATAATTAATTAGAGGTAAATTTCATAAATCAGTAATAAAAGATATTTATATCACACATGGTGAGCTAATAATCACATGTAATAACAAAAAATAATAATGACATCATTCATGTATGATTTTATCCATTTCTAGAGATGTATCCAGTTCATTTTCAGTAACACCTTTTCCCTATTTAGAGTGTATCATTTTGGGGGTTTAACTTAGGGATATTTTGATGAAATTGGATAATTCTGTAAGAATAGGGGCAGTGCACGGTTATCACACAATTTTCCCAAACCGTGCGCCTAGCCTAGAAAACCGTTCAAACCTAGGAAGATGAGTTTCACATAGTTAGTTTATGGTCTTTCAGACTGTGAACCCTCTTAGATGTAACAATGAGACACCCTTGGGTGAAGAACATGGTTAGGGCACATGTTTTGGGAAATCAATGTACCCCATATAGGAAACAGTGTTCACCAAATTTTTATCCAATAAAATTGTAATAAAAATAACTAAATCCCTATAATTCATCCTAAATTGAACCTATCTCAACTCTAAATGATTTATCTCATTTTTGGGTCTCCCGGGTAGATTCCATGGCCTTCTAACCTCCTTTATTGATGATTTTATGTCTATATTGAAAATTTGAACGTCTCTAGATAATAAAATATAATCCCTTTTTGTTTCAACTCTCTCTCTCTCCTCATTCTCTCATCTTAAAAATGTATGTTTTCCCCCATTCGTGATGGTTTAGAAATTGGTTTTGGTAGATCTAATCTATTTGAACTTGGATCTTGGTTTTGTATCTAGATTTTGATCACCATTGTGATCATGGTTGATTTTATTCATTTTGATAATTCCATTGGTGTGTGTTGATAACCAATATTAGGGTCGATGGTCTAAATTAAATTCCTATAGTCATTATTTCAATTGCATGTATGCATTTTAAGAATTAAATTGGAATTATTGTTAATTAAAAATGTAAATGAATAAATTAATTGATTAACTAATTAGTACTGTTGGTCGGAGTGGACACTCAAGAGGGGGGTGAATTGAGTTCCAATTAAAATTTTCTGTTAAAAACAGTTTCTAATAAAATCCCCCAATTTCAAAAACAAATTAAACTGTAGTGAATTTATATAGATTATAAAGGTTCAATTAGCTTCTCAAAGATTGATTAGTTCTCAGTTAACATAATCTTATGATTAAATTAACTTTTGAAACTAATTTACTGATTTATAATAAATATAAACACTTGTGAATTTAATTATCAAAGTATCTTTGAAGATAGATTATATTTCAAAGTAATAGCAGTGGAATATGAAATAAAATATGTATAGTATGGATATAGAGTAACTGTAAACACAGAGAAGTAACCAAGAGGTTCAGTCTCAAGCCGAGACTTAGTCCTCTCAAAAGTTTATATAAAAGTGATCCACACCCTGGATCGGGGTTAACAACAGTGAACACACTGTCCAGGTCACAAGACCTCTACCACAGTTCTACGTGGGAAAAACAAACAACAGCAGCCAGCTGTCCAGGTCACAAGACCTCTACCACTATCCACAGTGGGAAGTGAAGTGTAAAAGGTTTGCTGAGGATTTACAGATCCTCCAGTGAAAGTACAGGAGTCAGTGTGTGTGTTTAATACAGCAGATAACACACACTGCTCAAAATGTAGAATAAATAAATCACAGAGCAGAGATGTAGAGTTTAGAAATGGCTCTAGTGATTTCAGTGTAGCACTGGACTCGTTTTGGAATTAATCAGAAGTGATTCTGAGTCCTCTTCTCGATTTTGTTTGAGAAGCAGAGTGTCGTATGCTTCAGGTTCACAGGCAGTGGAATGTAGTCGATGAAGCTCTTCAATATTCTATTGTATGCACACCACTCTTCTTGAGTAGGCTTGATTGTATATATGATTCTATCTTGCTTGGTTCTTCTTGTATGCACAGAGCTCTTCTTGAGTATGTCGTATGCTTCCTTGTCTCTGTGTGTGTTGTCTCTCTCTTCTTCGTTTTTCTCTTCTTCACTTTTCTCTACTATGCTTCACACTCTTCAGCAGAGTCTCCTTGTATTTACATCACGTGCTCCGTAGGACAAAAAGGTTTCCTTTCCGCAGGTACGAGGTACGGTTTCCTGACATCCGAAAACCTTTATTAATTAATTGTCAGGGTATTAAAATATAACTAATATGACCGTTGGTTAGAATAAATAAAGATAAAGATAAAGAAATTCAAACAGTTGTTTATGACTGTTTAAGAGATCGGTAGGTCATCAGCATTAGAGTAATGATCGGTGACTCAGATAGATCAGCATCGGTCTGTCATCTGATCGGTGAGTCATTTTGATCAGCATCGGTCTGTCATCTGATCGGTGAGTCATTTGCATCGGTGAGTCCTTGGATCGGTGACTCATTTGCATCGGTGACTCATTTGCATCGGTGACTCATTTTCATCGGTGGCTCATTTGCATCGGTGACTCATTTGCATCGGTGAGTCCTTGGATCGGTGACTCTGATGGATCGGTGAGTCTGATTGATCGGTGAGTCTGATGGATCGGTGAGTCTGATTGATCGGTGAGTCTGATGGATCGGTGAGTCTGATGGATCGGTGACTCTGATTGATCGGTGAGTCTAATGGATCGGTGAGTCTGATGGATCGGTGAGTCTGATGGATCGGTGAGTCTGATGGATCGGTGAGTCTGATGGATCGGTGACTCTGATTGATCGGTGAGTCTAATGGATCAGTGAGTCTGATGGATCGGTGACTCTGATATCTGTTGAATCCAGAAGACTTCCAACATACTTTGTAAGTCAATAAGCATAGTTAAAAGCATGATAACTGATTCATTCATAGATTGGAATTATGTTTATGAGACATCAAACCAGATTAAGCATCAATGAGTTGTGATGATTTGTGATTATTAAAACATCAGTTATAAACATGAAATCAGCAATCTTCCAGAGGGCTCAACAATCTCTCCCTTTTTGATAATCACAAATCTTCATATATATATAAAATAAAATAAAAAAAAAAAAAAAAAAAAAAAAAATCTCCCTCTTAAAATATCATTCCCATATATATAGTATTCAGATTTCTCCCCCTGAGATATTGATCTCCCTCTTCATATATATAGAGTACTCCCCCTTAGATATATATTTCACCCATTATATATATCTTCTTTCTCCCATTATATATATCTTTCTCCCATTATATATATCTTTCTCCCATTATATATATCTTTCTCCCCCTTTGGGATAATCAAAAAGGAGAGAAAACAGATAAGGGAAAAGAGAAGCAGGGTGCAGAGAGGATAGAACATAACACAAAGGAAAAACAAATTTGATAAAGTCACAGAAAAAGATAAGCAATACATAGATCACCCCATCAAAAACAATACATGGCTATTTGTTGGGATACAAAGGGGCTTTCCCTTTATCCTTTGGATCAATGGTAGGTAAGGTAGAAGGCTTGGAGGCAGGCTGTGGTTCACGGAGCTGAAGTGGAGGCAGGACAACTCTGGCAGGTGCAGTTGGAGGTGTCACAGAGGGTTGTTGAGAAGGAGCTGGAGCTGGATGAGAAGCTTTCTGAGAGACTGGCCGCAACTGAGATAGAGCTTGGGAAACAGACAGCTGATTCGGAGCGACATCAGAGGCACTGAGAGGTTCAGAAGTAGGGAGTACAATTGCAGTGGTCTATGCATCCAAGTAAGGCTTCAACAGATGAATGAAGTCCTGAATGACTTCTGCTCCATACTTCATAGCTTTTTCAAAATCATCCTTGTTTTCCATGAACTGTGCCAAGGAAGGGACAAAATCTTGCAATTGGCAAACTTGAGTGTTGAAGGCCTGAGTGACTGGAGGTAATTTCAGATTCTCTGCCAAGACTTGGAAGTTTGCAGCCATCTCATGTTTTGTATAAATCGTGGAGAAGTAAGTATCAAATTTTTCCTTGATCTCTTGCAGGGCATTCTTAGCATCTGCTGAATATACTAAGGTCATCTTATGACTATTATCACAGAGATCTTTCATCTTCCTCAAAGATTCTAAGTCAAGAATTTGTCTTACAGCAGCTAGCTCTGCATGCACAACTTCTCTGAGAGCTTCTATCTCACGGGTAGTGATTTTGGTTACCTTGCCTGTACTGGCTTGGCCGACTATATGAGTTAGTTCAGCTTTCAACTTCCTCAGGTCAGACTTGTTGAGATGTTCAATCAGATTTCTCAAAACTTCCATCATACCAGAGATGGTTGATCTGAACTCATTTGATAGAGAAAGTAAGCTAACTTGGAGATCCTTCAAAGTTTGAGTCAAAGAGGCTATGTTCCTACCAACAAATTCACCAGTAGCAGTCAAGTCTGGCTTGAGAACATCTGAGACTGCAGTTGAAAAAGCTTTCAAGGAATTTTCAGAAACTTACAGAGATACTTGATGAAGGGCATTGGAAAGTTCTTCTCTGACTATATCTCTCATAGTGGTTAGCAATTCAGTCTTGAACTTATCAAGATCAGCTCGAGAGATTTCAGAACCAGGTAAATTCACATGTACATGATCAACAGTAGGAATAGACCTTGCTTCTCTTGGAAGGTTCCTTTTCACAGCTGCAGCAGATTCTGGCAATTCGTCTTCTTCTTCAGAATATTCTAAGCCCAAAACAGCATATCCAGGGTAGTCATCCCAAACAGCAGCACACAGGGTGTAGTTGGGTTTTTCATAGCTTGTTGTTCCACTAATTTTTGATGAGTCAGCTTTGTCACTGATATGGATTTCTGGTACTGACTGAGGTTGTTCTACTTGATCTTCAGCAAGACCATCCACTGGTCTGTTAACACCATCAACAGCAGCTTCAACATCATCAGCATCATCATCATCACCACCATGATTGTCATCAGCATCACGTTGCTCATTATTACTCTGCTCAGAGGCTTCACTGTGATATTCCTCAGTATCAGAATCTTTTTCATCATCAAGAATAGGTTCAGACTCTGGTAGGGTTAAGGGTGGACTAGCAGGTCCAAATTCTATTCTTTTCTTGGGGCTAGCAGTGTCTGGATCACTCCTATCATCAGAAGAAGACACACTTCCTTCTTCAGTTGCAGCTTTTTCTTGTTCATCATCATCAGAATAAATTGGTTCCTCATCTGGTTTTAATCCAGGATCTCTCAAATCCTTTGGCCTCTTGCCATGATTTATGGGATTGTAGGCTTCATACAACTTATCTTCATCTGCAACCCAGCACTTCTTCCATGGATTCCAATTGATTTTCATCCTCTTGCAGATCTCTTTGCTGAGACAGAAGGTACGCTCTGTTTTAACAACTTCATCATCTTCATCAACACATTCCAGATTCTAGAGCATAGTAGATATCATTTTTGAATAAAACAACGCTGTGGCTTTCTTGGAAGGTTTCAACATACTAGCTATGTGGACCATCAAATATCTACACAGGTTTATCTTTTCATGGGTTTTGAGCAGAAACAATAGAAAAACATCTTGATACTTAACAGCAGCAAAATCTCCTCTTCGAGGGCAAAGTTGGTGCTGAATAAACTTGAATAGGAGTCTGCTTTCACCATCTAATTCTGAAGCTGTGATTCTCCTCGATTCTCTGTTTCCAGTTAGAAGCTCTAGCGCTATCTCATAAGAAAAATAGTCAGTGACTGGGGGTATATTGCCAGCATAGTCCTCATATCGACCTTCATGAGGTACGTTTAAACATTCAGCCCACTGCTTAGATGAGAAAGATATTTTCTTTCCTTTTACAACAGACGACATCCTAGCAGCTTCCACACCATCAAGCGTGATTTTAAGGTTCATGTAAAACTCATGTACTAGCTTTGGATAATCTATTCGGGCGTTGTCTGAAAACCAGTCTATCCATCCTTGCGATTTAAGAACTTGTAGCAACAGGGACTTACTTGACAGAAGCCACGCCGAGTTTACTTCTTTTTCTACAGCTATAATCCGAGCTTCCAGGTTCGGATTTACGGAGCGTTGAGAGGTACTGCTCGACTCGCCTCGAGCACGCTTTGAAGGTACAGGGCTATCTGGTCCTTTGCTCGGTCTCTTTTGCTTAGCCATTCGAGGATTTTGGAGAGGCAGGAGTTCAAAGGTTCGAAGGTTCGAAGCAGAGGGGAAGAGAGGTTGAGAGGTTCGGCGGGAAATGAAAGGTCAAAGGTTTAGGGAAGATAAATAGCCGCGTATCATTTATTTTATCATTTAGGGTTCCCATAAAAAGTAATTTACTAATTAATAAAACGTATTTTAAAAAAAAATCGGTTTGACAGAACAGTGTGATAGATCGGTTCCACAGATCGGTTTCACGGATCAGTTTCACAGATCAGTTTCACAGATCAGTTTCACAGATCAGTTTCACAGATCAGTCATACACAATTCATGTTTAATAAATTTCATTCTTTCAGAGCATAAGGGCTTTGTGAAGATGTCAGCTAATTGATTTTCAGAACTAACAAATTCTAGAGAAATATCACCCTTCTGGTAATGATCTCTTAGAAAGTGATGTCTGACATCAATGTGCTTAGTTCTAGAGTGAGACACAGGGTTCTTGGATAAGTTGATTGCACTAGTGTTGTCACAGTTAATTGAAACATGTTTAAGATCAAATCCATAATCCAATAGAGTGTGTTTCATCCACAAAATTTGTGCACAGCAACTTCCAGCAGCCATGTATTCTGCCTCGGCAGTAGACAATGCAACTGAATTCTGTTTCTTACTACACCATGATACTAGGGATTTTCCAAGCAAATGACATGTTCCTGATGTGCTTTTTCTATCTAACTTACAACCAGCAAAGTCAGCATCTGAATAACTCATTAACTCAAAGGATTGTCCTTTTGGGTAAAACAAACCTAAATTTATAGTATACTTAAGATACTTAAAAATCTGTTTAACAGCTAATAAGTGTGATTCTTTAGGATTAGCTTGAAATCTAGCACACATACACACACTGAACATAATATCTGGTCGACTAGCAGTAAGATAATGTAAGCTTCCAATCATACCTCTGTAATTGGTTTGATCAACTGGTTTCCCAGTTTCATCAACATCCAATTTACAGGTGGTACTCATATGTTTATTACTTTCCTTAATACTATCCAATCCAAAACGTTTTAAAAGATCCTTTGTATATTTACTTTGATTTAAAATAATACCATTTTTAGTTTGAAAGATTTGAAATCCAAGAAAATACTTAAGCTCTCCCATTAAGCTCATTTCAAATTCATTTTGCATAACCTTTGAAAAATCAATACATAAGGAGTTTTTAGAAGATCCAAAAATAATATCATCAACATATATTTGTACAACTAAAACATCTTTAGAAATTCTTTTAATGAAAAGAGTTGGATCAGCAATCCCTTTAGTAAAACCTTTTGAAATAAGGAAATTGCTAAGTCTATCATACCAAGCTCTTGGAGCTTGTTTCAAACCATATAAAGCTTTAGAAAGTTTAAAAACTTGATTTGGAAAATGGGGATTAGTAAATCCAGGTGGTTGTTCTACAAAAACATCTTCAATTATAAAACCATTTAGAAATGCACTTTTAACATCCATTTGATATAATTTGAAATCCAGATGTGCAGCATATGCAAGTAAGATCCTAATGGCTTCTAGTCTAGCTACAGGTGAAAAAGTTTCCTCATAGTCTATACCTTCTTATTGACTATATCCTTGTGCAACTAGTCTAGCTTTGTTTCTGACTATATTTCCAGATTCATCTACTTTATTTCTAAACACCCATTTTGTGCCTATTGTCAAAGTGTCCTTAGGTCTGTTGACTAATTCCCAGACTTTGTTTCTTTCAAACTGATTTAATTCTTCTTGCATAGCCATTACCCAAAATTCATCATTGATAGCATCATTGATATTTTTAGGTTCTGACTGTGAATGAAAAGCTTGATGTTCAACCTGGTTTCTTAGAGAAGCTCTAGTTTGTGTTCCTCTATCTAGATTTCCTACAACAGCATCTACGGGATGATTCTTTAGAGTCCTAGATGGTCTTGAAAAGATAGGGCTAGAAATTTCAGGTTCATCTAGAGATTGAGGTTCAACAGAAGCAGATTCTGGAGAATGTCCAGAACTGGATGCTTTTATAACAGGTTCTTTAGATTTATCATTAAGGTCCAGAATAGACAAATCTTCTTCAAGATTCCCAAGAGAGGTTTTAGGCTCATGTGGATCAGTTTCATCAAATTTGATGTGAACAGATTCTTCCACACATTTGGTTCTTTTATTGAAAACTCTATAGGCTTTACTAGAGATAGAGTAACCTAGGAAAATTCCTTCATCACTCTTGGACGCAAATTTATCCAGATTATCTTTAGTATTCAGAATAAAGACTTTGCAGCCAAAAACTTTGAAGTAGTTTACCTTAGGTTTCCTATGGTTCCACAACTCATAAGGGGTTTTCTTTAGAACAGGTCTGATCAAGACTCTATTAATGACATAACAAGCTGTATTAACAGCTTCAGCCCAAAAGTAAATTGGCAGGTCATATTCATTGAGCATGGTTCTAGCAATTTCTTGCAGGGTTCTGTTTCTTCTTTCTACTACACCATTCTGTTGGGGTGTCCTAGGGGCAGAAAAGTTATGAGAATAGCCATTGAGTGAGCAGTAAGATTCAAAATCTTGATTTTCAAACTCACGACCATGATCACTTCTTAGGGTCTTAATCTTGAGTCCACTAAGATTTTCTACAGACTTGGAGTATTTAAGAAAGTAAGAACAAGCTTCAATTTTGTGAGCTAGAAAATATACCCAAGTATATCTAGAAAAGTCATCTACAAGAACATAGACATAGTGCTTCCCATTTAAACTAGAAACTCTTGATGGTCCAAACAAATCCATGTGAACCAGTTCAAGTGGTTGAGAAGTTGAAACTTCTTTCTTTGATTTAAAAGAAACTTTGTGTTGTTTTCCCTTTTGACAGGGATTACAAACTTTGTCTGCTGGAAATTCAAGTTTGGGTAAGTCTCTAACCAAGTTCTTCCTAGAAAGTTTTCTAAGTGAGTGCACATTGCAGTGTCCTAATCTTCTGTGCCAAAGCCAAGACTCTTTATGAAAAGCATTTAAACAAGGAATGTTCTGTTTAGCTAAGGAATCTAAATCAACAGCATAAACATTTTCACTTCTTAAAGCAGAAAATACTAAAACATTTTTAGAGTTAAAAACATTGCAACAATCATTTTCAAATCTAACATGAAAACCATCATCACATAACTGAGAAATGCTTAACAGGTTATATTTAAGTCCATCAACAAATAAAACTTTAGAAATCAAAATTGAATCCGTGTTACCAATCTGGCCTAGGCCGATGATTTTTCCTTTAGAGTTATCACCAAAAGTGACAAATCCTCCATCAACTTTTATTAAGCTCTTGAAGCAAGAATAATCTCCAGTCATGTGTCTTGAGCACCCACTGTCTAAATACCATATCTTCTTGTAACAGCTCTTCAAGCAGGTCTCCTACAAAACAGATTTAGATGGAAGATGATTTTGGTACCCAGATCTTCTTGGGTCCAGACAGGTTAGCCAATAACACTTTAGGTACCCATATTTGTCTAATGGGTCTCATATAATTTGTAGAAATAACATCCTTTGAAAGATAAACCTTATTAGATTCATAACTATGAATATAAATGGTTGAGGCATAAGAAGTTCCAGAATTAACTATCTTCTGTCCAGATTTAGGAATGAATCTAGTTTTGGCAACTTTCCTTTGTCCAGGTTGGTATCCTATACCAGTAGTGTATCTAGGTGCAACTTGCTTTCATAGCATTTGTGTTAGAGTATTTTTACCATTGGTGAACTTCTCTAAGTCTTTCTTGAGTTGCTCATTAGACAATTTTAGTTCAGTATTCTCTTTAAGCAGCTGAGCATTCTTTTATACTTCTATATCCAGATCAGATTTATGCTTAACACTTAAAGCATACTGTTTCTTTAGACCTTTATATTTATCTTTAAGCTCATTACATGTTTCTTATAGCATGTCACAGTATTCAAACAATTCAGATTTTGACATGTTTTCTGAGTCAGAATCTTCTCCAGAATAGTATGACTTAAAAGCAGGAGTCTCTGATGTTACCTCAGAAGTGTTTGTCATGAAACACATGTTGGCCCGATTCTTTTCAGAGTCTGAAGATTCAGCTTCACTTGTGTTATCTTCTGAAGCACTCCAAGTAGCCTTCATGGCCTTCTTGTACTTGTTATTCTTGTATTCATATTTCTTTTTATACTTCAGCTTTGGACAGTCGGCTTTAATGTGTCCTTTCCTCTTACACTCATAGCAGACAACATCATCTGATTTGTCGTTCTTCTTCCAATCCTTTTTCCATTTGCCTTGTTGGTCATACTTTCCCTTGTAATTTGGTTTCCTAAAGAATTTCTTTTTCCTATAGAACTTTTTGAATCTCCTGGCTATTTGAGCCATCTCATCATCACTGTCAGAATCATTCTCACTTTCCTCACTGCTTGAACTTTCATTGATAGCTTGAAGCTTTTCCTTATCCTTATTCTTTGAGGTTGTAGTCTTGAAGGCAATAGACTTCCTTTTAGGTTCATCATCTTCTTCTTTATTTACTTTAAGCTCTTCTTCATACATCATCAGCTTACCAATTAATTCCTTGACAGGTAGAGCAGCAATGTCACAGGATTCTCTAATGGAGACAAAGGTTCCTCTCCATCTTTCAGGTAGACATCTCAAAATTCTCATAATTTGTTCCTTTGCTGGAACATCCTTTCCCAGAGAGGTCATTGTGTTGACAATTTCATTGAACCTGAGATACATATCAGAAATGGGTTCATCAGGCTTCATCTTAAAATTATCATACTTAATAGTATAGGTATTCAATCTCATCTCCTTAACATTAGTTGTTCCTTCATGAGAAACAGCTAAGGTATCCCAAATTTCATATGCAGTTTTACATGCAGAAATTCTATTAAACTCTTCATCTCCTAGAGCACAGTACAGAGCATTCATAGCTTTACAATTGTTATTGGAAGCAGTCTTTGTAGGTTCATCCCAAGTAGATCTAGCTGTAGTGGGAATTTTGTATTCAGATTCAATAGCAGTCCAAATATCAAAACCTATGCTTTCTAGATGAATTTTCATTTTCAGTTTCCACTGAGCATAATTAGTTCCATTGAAAAAAGGTGGCCGGTTAGTAGCAGCACCCTCAAGTCTATTATCCATGATATTACAAAAAAGAATTTTAAAGAGATAAAAATTTAGAAATAACAGAAATTTTAAGAACTTTAAAATACAACTAAAATCACAGGTCAAAAGCAGAGCACTTTTAGAAAGTATTTACTTCCTCTGATACCAAGTGTTGGTCGGAGTGGACACTCAAGAGGGGGGTGAATTGAGTTCCAATTAAAATTTTCTGTTAAAAACAGTTTCTAATAAAATCCCCCAATTTCAAAAACAAATTAAACTGTAGTGAATTTATATAGATTATAAAGGTTCAATTAGCTTCTCAAAGATTGATTAGTTCTCAGTTAACTTAATCTTATGATTAAATTAACTTTTGAAACTAATTTACTGATTTATAATAAATATAAACACTTGCGAATTTAATTATCAAAGTAGCTTTGAAGATAGATTATATTTCAAAGTAATAGCAGCGGAATATGAAATAAAATATGTATAGTATGGATATAGAGTAACTGTAAACACAGAGAAGTAACCAAGAGGTTCAGTCTCAAGCCGAGACTTAGTCCTCTCAAAAGTTTATATAAAAGTGATCCACACCCTGGATCGGGGTTAACAACAGTGAACACACTGTCCAGGTCACAAGACCTCTACCACAGTTCTACGTGGGAAAAACAAACAACAGCAGCCAGCTGTCCAGGTCACAAGACCTCTACCATTATCCACAGTGGGAAGTGAAGTGTAAAAGGTTTGCTGAGGATTTACAGATCCTCCAGTGAAAGTACAGGAGTCAGTGTGTGTGTTTAATACAGAAGATAACACACACTGCTCAAAATGTAGAATAAATAAATCACAGAGCAGAGATGTAGAGTTTAGAAATGGCTCTAGTGATTTCAGTGTAGCACTGGACTCGTTTTGGAATTAATCAGAAGTGATTCTGAGTCCTCTTCTCGATTTTTTTTGAGAAGCAGAGTGTCGTATGCTTCAGGTTCACATGCAGTGGAATGTAGTCGATGAAGCTCTTCAATATTCTATTGTATGCACACCACTCTTCTTGAGTAGGCTTGATTGTATATATGATTCTGTCTTGCTTGGTTCTTCTTGTATGCACATAGCTCTTCTTGAGTATGTCGTATGCTTCCTTGTCTCTGTGTGTGTTGTCTCTCTCTTCTTCGTTTTTCTCTTCTTCACTTTTCTCTACTACGCTTCACACTCTTCAGCAGAGTCTCCTTGTATTTACATCACGTGCTCCGTAGGACAAAAAGGTTTCCTTTCCGCAGGTACGAGGTACAGTTTCCTGACATCCGACAACCTTTATTAATTAATTGTCAGGGTATTAAAATATAACTAATATGACCGTTGGTTAGAATAAATAAAGATAAAGATAATGAAATTCAAACAGTTGTTTATGGCTGTTCAAGAGATCGTTAGGTCATCAGCATTAGAGTAATGATCGGTGACTCAGATAGATCAGCATCGGTCTGTCATCTGATCGGTGAGTCATTTTGATCAGCATCGGTCTGTCATCTGATCGGTGAGTCATTTGCATCGGTGAGTCCTTGGATCGGTGACTCATTTGCATCGGTGAGTCCTTGGATCGGTGACTCTGATGGATCGGTGAGTCTGATTGATCGGTGAGTCTGATGGATCGGTGAGTCTGATTGATCGGTGAGTCTGATGGATCGGTGAGTCTGATGGATCGGTGACTCTGATTGATCGGTGAGTCTAATGGATCGGTGAGTCTGATGGATCGGTGAGTCTGATGGATCGGTGAGTCTGATGGATCGGTGACTCTGATTGATCGGTGAGTCTAATGGATCGGTGAGTCTGATGGATCGGTGACTCTGATATCTGTTGAATCCAGAAGACTTCCAACATACTTTGTAAGTCAATAAGCATAGTTAAAAGCATGATAACTGATTCATTCATAGATTGGAATTATGTTTATGAGACATCAAACCAGATTAAGCATCAATGAGTTGTGATGATTTGTGATTATTAAAACATCAGTTATAAACATGAAATCAGCAATCTTCCAGAGGGATCAACAAGTACAAACATGGAATTGGATTAATTAATTAGTGGATTAATTAATGGAATGTCTTCATTATGAAATTAGTGGAAATTGGTTAATTATTTGGTGAATTAATGAATGGAAAATTTTTATTATGTAATTGGTGGAATTTGATTACATAATTGGTGATTTAATTAATATAATGATGTGATTTGCAAACTAGTGGAATTGGATTAATTAATCGGTGAATTAAATAATGAAAATTATGTAATATTTGGCTTAACTCTTCAGTTTTAATGTTTTTTATATTTAATTTTTTATAAATGGTTTAATATAGTGTTTCATATTATTCTATGATATTAAAGTACTGAGAAATAATTGATTCAATAGTCGAAATGTTAAAATATTTTATCTAAAATGTAAAAAATATTGTTAATGTGTTTAAACTTGATCGTTATGATAGCTGATATAGATTTTTGATTGATTTATATATTGCTGCAGGACACAAACTGAGGTATAAAATACCAATATTTGACATTGAGGTTTGGAACATGGACCAAGGCTCTGAATACTAATATGTGACATTGTGGTTTGCAATATGTATGGAATCTCAAAATACCAATATGATATTGTGAGTTTGGGATAAGTACCGAGGCTCAAAAAACCCATGTGTTATTGAGGTGTTGGACATGGATAGATGCACCAAAAACCCCTAGGGTGTTAGAAATCACATTCTACTCTCATGAGTTTATCATTGGACTCTGCATCGAATTCTTCATGGTTTATTTGAAATTAATTGATAAATAATAAACATTGTATTGTGATATGGTTCAGAATCTATCATGGTCCAAAGTATATATTGAGGGTTCAAGTGTCCTATGGAACCCAATGATTTATATGGTTAATAAATGAATAATTAAATGTGGTTATTGGTGAATTTATTCATTATACTATTTTATTTATACAAACTCATATCCTATTATATAATCTATAATGTTTTAGACACCATTTATGGTGGTATACTGAGTGGTACTCACACCCATCTTGATCTTGCAGATTGTTACCTGAATGGACATGATTTTTATAGTAAAGGATATGAGAAATACTCTTATTTTATATGTTTGAGTTGAGATGGAGCATGGATGGTGGTACTATACATGGTGTTGGGTCCTTCTTTCGAGTGTTAGTGTGTATTTATATTTGGATTTATTTAACACTTATCAATTACTTGGCATGACACATCTATAATTTTGGTTGGGATATTGTATCCCTATATTAGTCATCATGTGATACTGGTTTTTCTGGATTTTAGATATGTTAGTTGGTTATTCATATTTATTTACACTAATATTATACATTGATAAAGAGGGTACAATGAAACATTATTGATATAAGATCCTCACAGCTCGTCATCAACCTTCGATATATAGGGAGGCATGTATATTGTCATTTAACCAACCAGATCAGGGCACTGCTGTGTAAAACATTTTTGGGACATTACAATGTGGTATAATCAACTTTTTCATTTATTTTATTTTCACTATTATTTGGGATAGGTAGACATGTGAATAGAATGACTCAAGCCTCGGTTAAGAGATGGTTCATGGGAGTATCTAACCTATATATTAGTGTAAAAGACAAGTACCTATGGTTTTGGTTGTTTTGATTAATGCATGTTGTTACTATTTATTCTATTTCAACATAAGTGATTCACTTGTTGTGTGATGTGATTTTTTATTCTGTTTTTTTTATTTGATAAGTTTCATGGACTAATATAGCATGGAATTTTAGAATTCATGCATCATTCTAAGAAATCCTGAATTATATTGACATGCATAACTTTTAGGAACAAATATGAAACCTAGTTTTTTAGAAACTTATTCATTTGAAATGTTTTTAAAATTTCTGGTGTATTAAAAATGAGAATATTTCCTAATATTTATTTAATTTTGTAAAATTATTCACGATAAAACCAATTCGTTTTCTAATGAGAATATTGACTAATGACAATGAGTTTACCATTTTTTAACCATGACCTCGATATATGATGGTTAAGGGTAGTGGTAGTTCTTCAGTTCTGACATTGTGGTAGAGAAATAGGGGCTGACTTATTATAGATTTATCTGGAAACCTATTTTTATATTAGTTAATGATGTGTAATGTTTCCTGAGATATGTGTTTGGAAATGTAGAAAAATGACTCCATGATGATGCTTATTTATATAACAGAAGGAGGATATGTATAGAAAGTATACTCTGACAGTAGAAACTGGGGCATCAATATTGTAGGGTGAAAGAACTAGGGAGATGTTTCGTGAGAACTTTTGTTGCTTCCTATAGTTTATGTGTAGATACCCAAAGTTGGATTTGAAGATATTGTATGACCTAACATGTGATTTTCATCTACATCACCCACCAAATTTCATAGGGGTGGGTGAAAATGTGGCATTAGAGATTGGGATTGAGTCCATACAGACTATACATGACAATTTAGAGACAACTACTGAAAAAAGGGTTGGGTTTTCTTCATATATGTTATGTGGATCAATCTAGTGTTATCAGGATAATCAAGACCAAACCAGGAAGCCTGAATGTATGGTATTGAAGGAATTTATGGAGATGCTCAAAGATTAATTTTATCTAGATACATTGAGACAGGATAGATCAATTGAGTTGATGCAGTTGAATTATGGGAGAATTTATATGATTGACTATGTTGGTCTCCTTGAAGGCCTTTACATATTTTCTCAAGAATTTTAAGTGGAAGAGGAAACTATGGAATGGAATTTATAGGAATGAATTAAATGTTAGGTGAAGTTCTAGGTTTGAATATTATAGTCAATGAAGATTGATAATGTGGTGGATTTTGATCTCACATATGAGGGGAACATCATGGAGGATTACATTTGTGGACATTTGGTTTCTACTAGATGTTCAATTTGTACCTCTTACTAGGGTATGATGTGTCATTATGAAATTGTTGACTGAATGAATGGAAATAATAGTGGCCAAGGGAATGATCAGTTACCCATGGTATTACCTGAGTCTAATGCCGCTAATATGGTAGTCCATGTCAGTTTTGTAGGCATTATACCTGACCACTAGTATTGTGCTAATCTGGCTATAGGATAATAAATTTATAGATGTTTGGAATGATACCATGATAATAGGGTAGTGATAGATCAACTATGCAGAATCAGTGTGCTATAAGAGGGTTTTCTACACTATATCATGCAGGCAGATGGAGTTCTTCTTACTATAGTATTACAGATAGATGACATGGTGATTTTGGAAAATTTCTACCATATCATTAGAGTAGTTCATTATAGGGGACTCATACCACATCATATGGAAGAGAAGTAGGAAAATTTCATGTCAATTAACTTACATTGGTGGATAGGAAGGGTTGACTATCGAAATATAGAGTTATTATTCTAGTAGATTCTATAATTTTGAGTTATTTATTAGAAATTGGTATCCTTAAATCTTTTATTTCTAGAAAACTAGTGAATGAGTTGAGTCTAAAAATTTATTATGTGAGAAAATTCAAGAGGATTGATACATCATTGGGAATATGGTTGAGATACATCTATTTCTACAAGGGGTGGTCTCTCAAGGTTGGGGAATATCTTTTCAATGGGATGTTTATATCCTCCATATGTTAGGATTCATCCTAATTATGGTTATGGACTTATTAATATTTTATTGATCCCACTTTGATTGTAACTGAAGGAGAGTGTCTTTCATGCCTCGTGAGGGAGAAAATTATATTTCCCATGGAGAGTGGGATATCAAGGTAGTCCATGCATGTCCAGTTCATCAGCAATTAGGAGTGATCACTACCCACATTTCCGGTCTATTCTTAGATGATGGGGGTGTAAAGAATGAGGTATTCCCACCCATAGATGACCTATTTCAGGTTGAGCTTCTTGAATACATCTCAGGGATTCAACTGAGATTGATATGGAAGTTACAATTGAGCTCATCCATTATAACGACCCATAATTTACATACATTTTTATTACTTTAGAATTGAAGAATGCGTATTACAACATATAACAAAACCAAGAAAGGACCGTATTGGTATAGTGTCTTTAGAAACTGGGAAACATAAACAACTAGTTCATAAAGCGTCTACACTGTCTCCTATTTATTTCATCATATATATAGTCCCTTTTGGCATATCTTACTTAATAACTTTTTTCCAGACCTGGGGAAAGAAAACATACAAAAGGGTGAGCTCAAATGCTCAGTAAGGGTAACCAAAAGAAATATCAATCACATCATATTCATAAGAACATAACATTTTGGAAATCTTAACCTGCAAAAGATATCATAATATCATAACATGGGATAAATCATAGTAGTGAAATGTAATCCCAATAATCATAACTTAAAACATGAAACTTTGTGGAATACACACATAATCATAGAGAATCATTTCTTATTAGTCAAGGCTCATTGCCAAGACTATCTTAGTGGACAAAGTCCATTTCTGAACCGAGTTCACTCCTCGTTTCAGTCCTGTTTAACTGAACCGGTTTAACCTGCCATTCCAGCCATGTCTATCTCATGAGATATAAAATCTTTACCCAAAGCATTAGAGGGAGATATAGGTCCCACCTATCTCATAATGATACCATTCATATGTGTTCCACAAAATCATAAACCATACATCATAGCACAACCCATGTAATAAAAATGGGAATCTTAAACATCATGACATCATAAAACAATTCATATAAGAGAAAGGAATTCATAAAAATATTTCCATCACAACATAATCAAATAAATGTAATAATAGGGATAGAAACATAACCCTATGTTATCTTAGATGGAATATAATTTTGATAAAACATTTGAACTCCATTCTTGAGGAAAATATCCTTTCTACTTCAAAAAC
This sequence comes from Viscum album, assembly GCA_963277665.1. Lineage (NCBI taxonomy): Eukaryota > Viridiplantae > Streptophyta > Magnoliopsida > Santalales > Viscaceae > Viscum > Viscum album. Next base: position 1,394,518,188 of record OY728121.1, on the reverse strand, counting down.
ACTTTTTCTTTATTAACATGTCATACTATTATAAACTAAAAGAAGTTGATTAAAAATAAACTTGAAAACTTATAAAGGGAGATTCTTGGAAATAATGTTTTAAAAATCCATTCATGCCGTATAAGTTAAAAAAACATTCTTCTCGTACTTTTTTCGGAAAAGTCAAAAAGTACCTCATATGAAAAACGAAAAAAGATTCCTTTCATATCTTTTACTAAAAACTCACCAAAGGGTAAAATTGGATATAAACTATTGTAGAAGTATATAAATATTACATATTGAGGAAACATGGATGTGGATGATAAAATACACCCCAGTAAATACCAAAGTATAAACAATCTCGGATAAAAAGGAGATTGTGATATTTTCTCTTACCTTAGGTCTGATTTGCTTTGTAAGTGTCTGAACCTCCTATATAATAATTTAAACATTGTTATTGACTTATTCCAGAATCATACTTATTTTTATGATATCATATATGGTCATATTCTTAGCTTCTTATTAGTAATATTTCGTTACAACTTGTTATTCGGGTGTTTATTACTGTTTGTTCTTATGCGTGTTTTGTCAAATAGATTCTTATTTTTCTTTTTAGGTTATAGATACCTCATTTCCAGAATGGTATTAGTGTAATATATATCATATTGATTCATTCAATTCATTTATATAATCATTATGGAATGAATATCATGTAGAACGAGTCACATCACATCGTGGAGACGGTATTCCCTACGTACGCACGAGTGATGATATCGTTCCTATGATCGTGGAATTGTATTGGAGTGTATGTATACTATTTCAGAATCAATATCACTTTATAACAGTCATATATAGTCCTTATTTACACCATTAAACCCATCCATATAAGGTGGTGGTGGAAAATAGATTACACCACGTCGTGGAGACGGTATTCCGTACGTACGCACGCGCGGTGATTTCATTTTCCATAGGATGGATAGATAGTGAAATAGGTTTGTTTCATAATTATAATAACATATCAGTATATGAGTGATACTGATGTTATTACTTCATAATGAAACAACTAAAGAAGAAGAAGTGGAAGAAGAAATAAAGTTGAAAGAATTGGTAACGGACATTACCTCTTCTTTGAAACACCTCTTTGAGATCTCATTTTAGGGCACTAAAATTGGTCTTTTAAGAAGACCAGGACCTCTAGGATGTTTCTAGGGAAGTGGATAAGAGAATTTGGCAGGGGTTGGCCGGTATTGAAGGCTCAAAGTGGTGTGAGGAAGAGAGGGAGGAGGTGCCCTTTTATAAGGGAGGAGAGGGGCACCTTTGGAATAACTAAAAATATTATTTTATTATAAAGTCATATTCAGTTTTTAATAGCTCCAAATTGAGTTTTTTAGAAGATAATGTGGGTATGGGTCTAAATCCTCTCATCCAATAGAATTTTTACAAGTTTAGTTTACTATTTTAGCCTTATAATTTAGTTTTAACTTTAAGTTAGATAATTTTACTTTTACCGTGTCCTTTTGTGTTCTTACACTATAAGGTTAATAAACATAATATAACAAGCCAAATGAAACCCAAGTTGTTTATTATTAATATATATAACATTATATAAGTTATTTTACCGAACTTTAGATTTTTAGGAATAAAATAACAATTAAGAATATAATATTTGTTTTAAGAACTATTTTATGTCAATTTTGACACTATTTAGTAATTGATATTTGTGAAAGTTATAACAGAATGATTAGTTCGAAAAAAGTTACTTAAATCAATACTAACATGTCATACTAACCTATAAAATTAATGAAATTCATAAAAAGTCTCAAATTATATTTATTTGGGTATTTATAACATCAATTATGTCAATATTTCATTAGAAAGATAATTACTGCATCATCGTTGTGTCATAAATAAATTAAATAATTTAAAGTATAAAAATTACAAATAAAATAAAATTATGTAGGAAATCATTTTATCTTTCTAATTAATAGTTATTGTCTAATTTATCTTATGTATAACCCTATATTAAAAATTATCTACTTATTAAACATTGATTTTAACTATTTTAACCCTTCTTTAAATAAATTAATAATAAATGTCATAATCTAATCCAAGTGGGCCTAAATGTTAATATTTTATTCCTAAGGTTGTTTTTGGTCTAATTACACTTATCCAATAGAATTTGGACATGTTTTAGGGTAATAATAATATCATTTTTACCCTTAATTACCCTATTTACTTTTAACCGTGGTAAGAAAAGAAAAAAGTTACTATTCGCCAAAAATTATTTTCATCCCATTGAACCACATTTTACATACTGACATCAACCGTGTCTCTCGGATTTTTGAAATTCCACTCACAGAAGCGGTAAAATTATGTTTTATGAAAAATTCATTTTTTTAACTACCACTTAGTGGTTTCACTATTCATCAAAAAATGAAAGTTTCCAGAAAAATACCAAAAATTAGGCCTAAGATATATTTGATTTTATGAACTCAAAAATGACGTCTATTTTACCAAATTCAAAACATATCAGTTACATTACATAATTTAAAAAATTAATTCCCATCGTCAAAACAAATAGCGTGTTCTTAAGAGATAATAACTATCAAAAGATTGACACTTGTTTCTGTCTGGTTTAAATGTGAAATTACATCCAATGTAGAGACCCGAAGCTTGACGTACATGGACATTACATTACATTTGCGGAATACTTAGTACATAACAAAAACACACACACAATGATCGTAATAGTTTAGTGGCTTTGGAAACTCGGAACGTAATCTCCTAATCATGGTGAAAGATCTTCAACATCTCCCATAAAGATCTTACTTTTTTTTACCTAAAACCTTTCTTTATATCCTGGGGAAAAGAAAACATAAAAGGGTGAGCTCAAATGCTCAGTAAGGGTAAACAAAAGAAATATCAATCACATCATATTCATAAGAACATAACATTTTGGAAATCATAACCTGCAAAAGAGAGCATAATTTCATAACATGGGATAAATCATGGCAGTGAAATGTAATCACAATAATCATAACTTAAAACATGAAACTTTGTGGCATTCACACATAATCATAGAGAATCATTTCTTGTTAGTCAAGACTCATTGCCAAGACTATCTTAGTGGACAAAGTCCCTTTTTGAATCGAGTAACCCTCGTTTCAGTCCTGTTTCACTGAACCGGTATAACCTACCATTCCAGCCCTATCTATCTCATGAGATATAAAATCTTTACCCAATGCATTGGAGGGAGATATAGGTCCCACCCATCTTATAATGAATCCTTTCTTATGTCTGCCACATAATCATAAATCATACATCATCGCATAACCCATGTAATAAATATGGGATTCTTAAACAACATGACATCATAAAACAATTTATATAAGATAAAAGAATTCATAAAAATGTTTCCATCACAAAATAATCAAATCCATGTAATAATAGGGATAAAAACAGAACCCTTTTATTATCTTATATGGAAAATAATTTTGATAAAATACTTGAACTTCATTCTTGAGGAAAATATCCTTTCTACTTCAAAAACACTTTTCCTTTCTTAACATGTCATACAATTTTAAAATAAAAGAAGTTGATTAAAAATAAACTTGAATACTTGTAAAGGAAGATTCTTGGAAATAATTTTTTAGAAATCCATTCATGCCGTATATGTTAAAAAAAATATTCTTCGTACTTTTGTCAGAAAAGTCAAAAAGTACCTCGTACGAAAGAACGACAAAAGATTCCTTTCATATTCTTTACTAAAAACTCACTGAAGGGTAAAATTGGATTTAAACTATTGTAAGTGGATGGAATCAATATTACATATTGAGGGAACATGGATGTGGATGATAAAATACACCCCAGTAAATACCAAAGTATAAACAATCTCGGATAAAAATGAGATTGTGATATTTCCCTTACCTTAGGTCCGATTTGCTTTGTATGTGTCTGAAGCTCCTGTATAATGGTTTAAATAATGTTATTGACTTATTCCAGAATCATACATATTGATATGATATCATATATGGTCATATTCTTAGCTTCTTGTTAGTAATATTTCATTGTTACTTATTACTCGGGTCTTTATTGCCTTTTGTTCTTATGCGTGTTTTGCCGAATAAATTCTTATTATTCTTTTAAGGTTATAGATACCTTATATCCAGAATGGTATTAGTGTAACATATATCATATTTATTCATTCAATTTATTTATATAATTACTATGTAATGATGATCATGTAGAACGAGTCGCATCACATCGTGGAGATGGTATTTCGTACGTACGCACGAGTGATGATATCGTTCCTATGATCGTGGAATTGTATTGGAGTACATGTATATTACTTCAGTATCAATATTACTTTATAATAATCATAAATAGTTACTCATTACACCATTATACCCATCCTTGTAAGGTGATGGTGGAAAATAGATTACACCACGGCGTGGAGACGGTATTCCGTACGTACGCACGCGTGGTGATTTCATTTTTCTGTAGGATGGATAGAAGGTGAATTAGGGTTGTTTCATATTTATAATAACATATCAGTATGTAAGTAATACTTATGTTATTACTTTATCATGAAAAAACTAAAGAAGAAGAAGTTGAAGAAGAAAGAAATTGAAAAGATCGGTAATGGATATTACCTCTTCTTTGGAACGCCTCTTTGAATCCTCCACTTAGGGAACTAAGATTGGTCTTTGAAGAAAACCAGGACCTCTAGGATTATTCTAGGGAAGTGGAGAGGAGAAAATGGCAGGGGTTGGCTGAGCTTGAGTGCTCAAATTGGTGTGAGGAGGAGGGGGAGGAGGTGCCCTTTTATAAGGGAGGAGAGGGGCACCTTTGGAATTCTTAAAAATATTAATTTATAATAAATCTAACCCCACATAAAAACCTCCAAAAATGACTCATATTCGAATATTAGATAAGATAAGGTTGTAATATCATCAACCAATAGAATTTATAAATGTTAGGAATTTATTTTAAACATTATCAACATGATTTATCCTTATTTAATCAATTTAATTTTATTTGTGGTAATAACATTCTAATTTTTAAATTATAACAAATAACTACTTATTTGTTGTGAATTGTCGATAATTGGATTCTTAATAACATTTTAGATCATATAAATTTAAATTTATAATTTTTAAATATTTTGTGATTTTTAATCAATTTTATAATATGTTTTTTTTATAAAATAACAATAGTGTCAATTTTGACACTATTCATTTATTTGAATTTAAATAAAATAAATACAGAAGATATGTTCAAACTATAAGATTTAATAGATTCATAAAATGTCATATGTATCTTAAAAATTATTGGAGCACAATAAATAGTTCATATATTATTTATTTTATTATTTTTGAAACCATTTATTTGGATTATCTCTTAATAAAATAAATACTACAACATTTTTGTATAATTATTTAATATACCTATTTGTTGCATAAAAATTAAAAATAAAATCCTATGATGAAAATAAATCTATTACCTTTCACAATAATACTTTTACTCGAATTTATCATCTTAAAATCACAATATTTAAATTGTTATATTTATTAAATTATGAAGGTGACAACTTTGGCATCATTTAAAATAAAATAATATAAGTGTCATAATCGCTTTTATAAGGCTCCAAATGGTCAAATATTCGACCATTTGATGATTATGGTTTAAATGTACATGGCCAATAAGTTTTTGTTAGGTATTTGTGCATTTTATGGTCACTATTAGTTTAATAAAAACAATATTCTTGATTTTTCACTAGATAAACAATTTCTGCATCACTATTGTGTCATAATTAATGATAATTATTTAATCCCTAAAAATTATAGATAAATTTATATGATGTATATAATTTCATTAGCTTTCTGGAGACTATTCATGTTCGAAGTTTCATGAAGTTTATCACTAAATTAAAATTAACATACTTATAAGATTTAAGAGAGTGACATGTTGTCATTTTCTTTGGTTTTAATAATAATTAAGTTATTTTCATGGACAATGTCCATTAAATGATTCTAATCCGACCCTTAGGTGATATGGGTCGACTTTTAGTCATAAAATATGATTTTTACATTTGTTAGGGTAATTTTAAAATATTATATTTACCCTTAATTACCCGATTTACCTTTAACTATGGTAAATAAAATTTACCGTAGTTACTATTCATAATTCCCAAAAATAAAAAGTAGCTTATTAACATAATTTGGAACCACTAATTCCAAATATGGAATCCATTTTTCCAAATTTAATACACAAAATATGCAGAAATTAAATTAAAATTAATTCCGTTGTCGAAAGAAAATGGGTTTTTCTTTAAAACATTGCAAAAGATTGAATTGATTTAACCTACGAATTCAAGGTAAAATCAATGCTAATGACATACATTATATTAAATGGTAAAAATATATTCTATTTATACTTTAAAACCATTAAATATTATAATTTAACCACATAAGATATTACGATGAAAAAAGTTGTTTTTAATTAAAATATAGCGTGCTTTTACTATTCCTTAAAATATGAAAGTTATCGGAAAAATATCAAAACTTTATCTAATGTAAATTTTTATATCCTGATTCAAAAGAAGAATATTATTTTGTCAAATTGAACATATAAACATTTCAAAAACTATATTTAAAGTGGGTGCGCCATCAAAAGGCGGTAAAACTGCATTTTTTGAAAAATACTTATTTTACCCGAAACATTTATTTTGTTCTTATACCATGTTATAGAAATGTGTAAGATGAATAATAATGTTATAAAATTCAAAATTTAGTTAATACTATTCATAATGGCTAGTTCATGACAATATTATAATAATATAATATTGTTTATTAAAACCCGGTATTGCGTACAACACACGCTATCGAGGAAGGTCGTGATTGCGTGTAATGCAAGCCAAGTCAGGGTTGCGTGTTGTGAAAGAATCCTTCGTTGTTTCGTATAACAGAATCCAACCATATTTCATTTATACATTTAATATATATATATATATATAATCAATGTTGCGTAGAATAATTATTATCAAAATTGTGTGTAACACGGTCCACGAATAGTGTTGCGTACACTGCAAGCTAATACGGTGTTGCGTATAGCGCAGAGTAATCTTGGTGTAGAATACAACATAAGACATTAATGAAATTAAAATAATATTTTTCATAAAATCTCGGGGTGTTACATCCAATGACCAACATTGTATTAAATTGTACAAATATATTCTAAATATACTTTAAAACCACTCAAATTAATAATTTATCACTATTAATTATTTCTATTAAAAAGGTTGTTTTTAATTAAAATTTAGTAATTTTCTCTATTCATCAGAAAATGAAAGTTATCCGAAAAGTACCAAAATTTCACCCTAAGCTAATTTCGATATTCCGAATCCAAAAATGAAGTCAATTTTGAAAAAATAAAATTTACAAAATTTCCAAAAGTGGTTATTACTATTCATAACGACTAGTTTTAATAATATTTTAATAGCATATCGTTGTTTAGTGAAACTCGGTATTGCGTACGACGCAAGCTATCGAGGAAGGTTGCGATTTCGTGTAAAGAAAGCCAAGAAAGTGAAAGATTCCTTTGATAGTTTATATAAAATAAAAGTCTCAGGTGTTACATTATACCCCCCTTAAAATGAATTTCACCCTAGAAATTTGTCACTTTGTAACAAACAGATGAGGATACCTCTCCCTCATCATATCCTCAAGCTCCCATGTAGATTCTACTAATTGGTGGTTCCTCCATAAAACTTTCACCAAGCGAGTGGTCTTGTTTCGTATGACTTTTTCGCTATGATCCAGAATCTCTATCGGTTGTTCTTCATAAGAAATATTGTGCTCCAACGGTAAAACATCTGAGCTGAGTACATGTGAAGGATCAGGTATGTACTTTCTCAGGGGAGATACATGGAACACATTGTGAACTTGAGAGAGATTCGGTGGAAGCGCCAATCGGTAAGCTACCTTCCCAACACGATCCATTATTTCGAAAGGACCGATATATCTAGGGATCAACTTTCCCTTCTTTCCAAATCTCATGACCCTCTTCCAGGGAGATATTCGTAAGAACACTTTATCACCCACTTCAAACACTAAGTATTTCCTTCTGTTGTCGGTATAACTTTTCTGTCGACTCTGAGCTGCTCTTATGTGTTGTTGAATAGATCAGACCTTTTCTGCCATTTCATCAATGAAATCAGGTCCTAATAGCTTTCTTTTTCCAACTTCATCCCAACAAGTTGGAGTCCTGCATTTCTTTCCATAGAGAGCTTCATAAGGAGCCATCTGAATACTGGAGTGAAAGCTATTATTATAAGAAAATCTCACCAAAGGTAGGTGTTGATCCCAACTACCTTTTAAATCCATAGAGCAAGCTCTCAACATATCTTCTAGAGTCTGAATTGTTCTCTCAGACTGACCGTCTGTCTGAGGATGATAAGCAGTGCTGAAACTCGACTCTGTATCCAGAGTATGCTGAAGACTTCGCCAGAACTTTTAGGTAAACCTCAGATCCCGATCAGATATAATAGAAAGTGGTACTCCATGCAATCTTACCACTTACTTTACATATATCCTGGCAAGCTGATCCAGAGATAAATCCTCTCTAATAGAAATGAAGTGTGCCGACTTTGTAAGACGATCAACAATGACCCAGATAGCATTATTTCCTTTGGATGTTTTAGGAAGTCCTATGACAAAGTCCATAGTGATGTTTTCCCATTTCCATTCGGGTATGGGTAATGGTTGTAACATCCCCTTGGACTTTTGTCTCTCAGCTTTAACTTGCTGACAAACCAAGCATCGAGAGACATATTCAGCAACATCTCTTTTAATGCCATCCCACCAGAAGTACTCATTCAGGTCCCTATACATCTTCGTGCTTCCAGGATGAATAGAGAATGAAGAACTATGAGCCTCATCCAGCAGCTCCTTCTTTAATCCGGGGATGGGAGGAACACAAACCCGATTCCGGAACTTTATTATCCCATCACAATCAAGGTTGAATTCAGGAACATTTCTCACCTTCTTTTGTTACTCGACATCTTCTTTATGTGCCTCTTTAATCTTCACAAGTATAGATGGTTGAACATTCATTTGAGAAAGATACGATTTTTCCCCTTTCATTGTAATTCCAAGATCCATCCTTTGTAAATCCAAAAATATTGGATCTTTTGTGATCCTCATCATGGATAAACTTGCATGGTCTTGTCGACTTAATGCATCTGCCACATTGTTTTCTTTCCCAGGGTGGTAATGGATTGAGCAGTCGTAATCCTTAATCAACTCCAACCATCTTCTTTGGTGCATATTCAGATCCTTTTGTGTGAAAACATAATTTAAACTTTTATGATCAGTATAAATGCCACACCTTTCTCCATAAAGATAATTCCTCCAAATCATTAATGCAAAGATTACCGCAGCTAACTCCAAATCATGAGTTGGGTAATTTTGCTCATGTATTTTCAATTGTCGTGAGGCATAAGCTATCACCATATCATTTTTTATAAGAACACACCCCAATTCCTTCTTGGATGCATCACTGTAGATCAAAAACCTTTCTCCACTACAAGGCAGTGTGAGCACAGTTACACTGGATAAACTTCTTTTCAACTCCTTAAAATTCTCTTCACATTCCTCCGTCCAAACAAACTTAACTCCTTTCCGAGTCAACTTGGTGAGTGGATTATATAATCGTGAAAAATCTTTTACAAAACGTCGATAATATCCAGCCAAACCAAGAAAAATTTGGATCTCAGTTACTGTTGTTTTTCTCGACCATCTTTCAATAACCTCTGTTTTTGCTGGATCCATAGATATCCCCTCTTTTGAGATTATGTGACCCAAAAATGCAACTTTTTGAAGCCAAAATTCACACTTGGTAAATTTGGCATAAAGCTTCTCCTTTCTCAGGGTATTCAATATAATTCTCAAGTGATCTTCATGATCTTCCTTTCTCTTTGAATAGACAAGAATATCGTCTATAAAGACTACCACAAACTGATCAAGATAGTCTCTAAAGAGTCTATTTATCAGATCCATGAAGATAATAGGGGCATTAGTAAGACCAAATGGCATCACTATAAATTCATAGTGTCCAAACCTTGTACGGAAAACCGTCTTTGGTATATCCTCCCTTTTGACCCTTTATTGATGATACCCTGAATGAAGATCAATCTTGGAAAAATATTGAGCTCCACGTAGTTTGTAAAATAAGTCATCAATGCGTGGGAGAGGATATTTGTTCTTGATAGTGATCTTGTTAAGTACTCGATAATCAATGCAGAGTCTCATTGATCCATCTTTCTTATTAACAAACAAAATGGGTGCTCCCCAAGGTGATGCACTAGGGCGTATGAACCCCTTATCAATATTCTCTTGAAGTTGCTTCTTCAATTCCTGTAACTCTATTGGGGCCATTCTATAAGGTGTCTTTGAAATAGGCAAAGCACCCGGTACGAGTTCTATTGAAAACTCAACTTCACGATTTGGTGGAAGACCTGATAATTCCTCCGGAAAGACATCATCAAACTCTAGTACAATGGGAATATTCTTAATCGTGAGTTTATCACCAACCATTTGAGATAAATAACCTTCATTTAGTGGAATCAAGACCCATAAGATGGAAGAAATTTCCACTGGAAGGTTATGTTCATCCTTGCATTGATAGATGATCGTAGATTGATCTGGAATATGAAATGTGACTTCCCTTCTTTGGAAATTGATATGAGATCCATATAAAGAAAGCCAATCCATGCCAAGAATCACATTGAATTCCACTATAGGAAGGATCACAAGATTTGCAGGAAGCACTTTCCCACAAACTTCGATCGGAGAAGAATTATAAACTTTTGATGCGACTGTTGTGCCATTAGGGGTTGTCACAGCTAACTCAACATCTAATTGTTGAGGTAATACGGTGATATCCTTAGAAAAATCTTCAGAAATAAAAGATTGGGTGGATCCAGAATCAAATAAAACATTTTCTACTTTAGAGTGGATGGTAAGTGTACCTTTCACCACATCGTTACCGTACTCCACATTGCTGATAGAAATTGCATGTGAATTTCATTTATCTTTATCCTTAAGAGTATTTTGACGTCGACCATCATCATCAACCCTTGGATTTGGGCATTGATTGGCATAATTCCCCATCTCCTTGCACTTGAAACATTGAAGTGTAGTAGGTTCATTCTGTGTATTCCTTCCTTTGTTTGCATCATTAGAAATCATCTTCCCATCATTACGATATTCAAATTCCCTATGACCTTCCTTTCCACATTTGAAACATTTACTTGTCCCTTTAAGACAACTCCCTCCATGTTTCTTTCCACACTTTGAGCATAAGGGAAAGCTCATATTCTTTTCAGTGTGCTCTTTAGATTTTCCTTTGAATTCCATTTTCCTCTTCTTATCAAACCCATATGACTGATGGGTTACTCCAATCTCCATCTCGACTTTGAGATCACATCGAACGATTTCCTCGTAGCTATTGAAGTCCCTTATGGATAACGCCCTTCAAAGACTTGGTTTTAAGCCACTAAAGAATCGATCGATCTTACTCTCAGGTTGGATAATAATACCAGAAGCGTACCTTGAAAGTCTTGTAAAATTTTCTTCATAGGTAACAACAGATTCATCATCCTTTTTCTGTAGTTCAAGAAACTCCTTCTCCATCTTTGTTCATAGAATACGAGGGAAGTACTTATTGAAAAATAAGTTCTTGAACTCGTCCCATTCCATGGACTCAATTTCATCCCTTTGCCTGGTATTCTTAATAAGATTCCACCATTGATCATCATCACCTTCCAAACGATACACTGCTAAGATGACTTTATCATGTTCAAAACATTGAAGAACTGAAAATATCTTTTCAGTAGTACTAATCCATTGTTCAGCAACTAATGGATCAGTAGACCCGCTGAATGAAGGTGGACGATGTCTCATGAAGGATTCAACAGAATGTTTCTCCTTCCTTTTCTCGTTTGGAAGTCCTTCATGATTCATATCTTGAGAAAGTTGTGTGAGCATGGCTATAAGATTTTGCATTCCAGCTCCCATAACATTTGGTTTCTCAGGGGGACAATCATTGCATTTCCCGTCGCATTCCGCATTAACACGGTTCCTTCGGGTTCCAGCCATTGACTAAAACCAACAAGAATAGTGTGAGCAACACTAATTATAATAGGAAAACCACATAATCAAGAATAAAATTTCACACTTAAGGTCTTATCATAGGTTATTCATGGCCATTTCTAAAACACTATGATTGTGTTCTATGCTTAGACTTATCCTTAGGGTTCTTACTAAGGCTTTCAAATCCTAGTTTCCAAAGGTTGACTATTCCTTTCCTCAGATACCAACTATAACGACCCATACTTTACATACATTGTTATTACATCAGAATTGAATCACACTTATTACAACATATAACAAAACCAGGAAAGGACCGTATAGGTATAGTGTCTTTAGAAACTGGGAAACATAAACAACTGGTTCATAAAGCGTCTACACTCTCTCCCATTTATTTCGTCATATCTATAGTCCCTTTTGTCATATCTTACTTAATAACCTTCTTCCCGGCCTGGGGAATGAAAACATACAAATGGGTGAGCTCAAATACTCAGTAAGGGTAAACAAAAAAATATCAATAACATCATATTCATAAGAACATAACATTTTGGAAATCTTAACCTGCAAAAGAGATCATAATATCATAACATGGGATAAATCATAGTAGTGAAATGTAATCCCAATAATCATAACATAAAACATGAAACTTTGTGTCATACACACATAATCATAGAGAATCATTTATTATTAGTCAAGACTCAGTTCCAAGACTATCTTAGTGTACAAAGTCCATTTCTGAACCGAGTTCATTCCTCGTTTCAGTCCTGTTTCACTGAACCGGTTTAACCTGCCATTCCATCCACGTCTATCTCATGAGATATAAAATCTTTACCCAATGCATTGGATGGATATATAGGTCCCACCCATCTCATAATGATACCATTCTAATTTGTGCCACAAAATCATAAACCATGCATCATGGCATAACCCATGTAATAATAATGGGAATCTTAAATATCGTGACATCATAAAACAATTCATATAAGATAAAGGAATTCATAAAAATATTTCTATCACAACATAATAAAATCCATGTAATAATAGGGCTAGAAACATAACCCTATATTATCTTAGATGTAAAATAATTTTGATAAAACACTTGAACTCCATTATTGAGGAAAAGATCCTTTCTACTTCAAAAACAATTTTCCTTTCTTAACATGTCATACAATTCTAAACTAAAAGAAGTTGATTAAAAATAAACTTGAAAACTTGTAAAGGATTCTTCTTTGAAATAATGTTTTAAAAATTCATTCATGTCGTATAAGTTAAAAAAACATTCTTCTCGTACTTTTGTCGGAAAAGTCAAAAAGTACCTCGTACGAAAAACGACAAAAGATTCCATTCATATCATTTACTAAAAAATCACCGAAGGGTAATATTGGATATAAACTATTGTATAAGGATATAAATATTACATATTGAGGAAACATGGATGTGGATGATAAAATACACCCCAATAAATACCAAAGTATAAACAATCTCGGATAAAAAGGAGATTGTGATATTTTCCCTTACCTTAGGTCCGATTTGCTTCGTAAGTGTCCTAACCTCCTGTATAATTATTTAAATAATGTTATTGACTTATTCCAGAATCATACTTATTTTTATGATATCATATATGGTCATATTCTTAGCTTCTTATTAGTAATATTTCATTACTACTTGTTATTCGGGTGTTTATTACTTTTTGTTCTTATTCGTGTTTTGTCGAATAGATTCTTATTTTTCTTTTTAGGTTATAGATACCTCATTTACAGAATCGTATTAGTGTAATTAATATCATATTAATTCATTCAATTCATTTATATAATCATTATGCAATGAAGATCATGTAGAACGAGTCACATCACATCGTGGAGACGGTATTCTGTACGTACGCACGAGTGATGATATCATTCCTATGATCGTGGAATTGTATTGGAGTGTATGTATACTATTTCAGAATAAATATCACTTTATTATAGTCATTTATAGTCATTATTTACACCATTATACCCATCCAAGTAATGTGGTGGTGGAAAATAGATTACACCACGGCGTGGAGACGGTATTCCGTACGTACGCACGCGCGGTGATTTCATTTTTCGTAGGATGGATAGATGGTGAAATAGGGTTGTTTCATACTTATAATGAAATATCATTATATGAGTGATTCTGATGTTATTACTTCATAATGAAAAAAATAAATAAGAATAAGTGGAAGAAGAAATAAAGTTGAAAGAATTGGTAACGGACATTACCTCTTCTTTGAAACGCCTCTTTGAGATCTCCTTTTAGGGCACCAAAATTGGTCTTTGAATAAGACCAGGACCTCTAGGATGTTTCTAAGGAAGTGGATAAGAGAATTTGGCAGGGGTTGGCCGAGATTGAAGGCTCAAAGTAGTGTGAGGAAGAGAGGGAGGAGGTGCCCTTTTATAAGGGAGGAGAGGGGCACCTTTGGAATAACAAAAAATATTATTTTATTATAAAGTCATATTCGGTTTTTAATAGCTCCAAATTGAGTTATTTGGAAGCTAAGGTGGGGATGGGTCGAAATCCTCTCGTCCAATAGAATTTGGACAAGTTTAGTGTACTATTTTAACCTTATCATTTAGTTTTAACTTTAAGTTAGATAATTTTACTTTTACTTTTACCATGTCCTTTTGTGTTCTTACACTATAAGGTTAATAAACTTACTATAACAAGCCAAACGAAACCCAAGTTGTTTATTATTAATATATATAACCTTATCTAATTCATTTGTCCGAACTTTAGATTTTTAGGAATAAAATAACAATTAATAATATAATATTTGTTTTAAAAACTATTTTATGTCAATTTTGACACTCTTTAGTAATTGATTTTTGTGAAAGTCATAACAGAATGATTAGTTCAAAAATGTTACTTAAATCAATAATAACATGTAATATCAACCTAGAAAATTAATGGAATTCTTAAAAAGTCTCAAATTACATTTATTTGGGTATTTATAAAATCAATTATGTCAATATTTCATTAGAAAGATAATTACTGCATCATTGTTGTGTCATAAATAAATTAAATCATTTAATGTCTAAAAATTAAAAATAAAATTATGTATTAAATCATTTTACCTTTCTAATGAATATTTATAGTCGAATTTATCTTATCTGTAACCCAATATTAAAAATTATCTACTTATTAAACTTTGATTTTAACTATTTTAACCCTTCTTTAAATAAATTAATAATAAATGTCCTAATCTAATCCGTGTGGGCCTAAATGGTCATATTTTATTCCTAAGGTTGTTTTTGGTCTAATTACACTTATCCAATAGAATTAGGACATGTTTTAGGGTAATAATAATATCATTTTTACCCTTAATTACCCTATTTACTTTTAACCGTGGTAAAAAATGTAAAAAGTTACTATTTACCAAAAATTATTTTCATCTCATTGAACCACATTTTACTTACTGACATCAACCGTGTCTCTCATATTTTTGAAATTTCACCCAGAGAAGTGGTAAAATTAAGTTTTATGAAAAATTCATTTTTTTAACTACCACTTAGTGGTTTCACTATTCATCAAAAAAATGAATGTTTCCAGAAAAATACCAAAAATTACACCTAATCTATATTTGATATTATGAACTCAAAAATGATGTCTATTTTAGAAAATTCAAAACACATTAGTTGCATTACTTAATTTAAAAAATTAATTCCCGTCGTCAAAACAAATAGCGTGTTCTTAATTGATAATAACTATCAAAAGATTGACACTTGTTTATGTCTGGTTTAAATGTGAAATTACATCAAATGACCAAAATTTTATTAAATTGTAAAAATATTTTATAAATATACTTTAAAACCACTCAAATTAATAATTTATCACTATTAATTATTTCGATTAAAAAGGTTGTTTTTATTTAAAATTTAGTAATTTTCACTATTCATCAGAAAATGAAAGTTATCCGAAAAGTACCAAAATTTCACTCTAAGATAATTTCCATATTCCGAATCCAAAAATGAAGTCAATTTTGAAAAAATAAAATTTACAAAATTTCAAAAAGTGGTTATTACTATTTATAATGGCTAGTTTTAATAATATTTTAATAGCATATCGTAGTTTAGTGAAACTCGGTATTGCGTACGACGCAAGGTATCGAGGAAGGTCGCGATTTCGTGTAAAGCAAGAAAATAAAGTGAAAGATTCATTTGATGATTTATATAACATAAAAGTCTCGGGTGTTACATCCATGGAGCTGATATAATTTATATTCCACCATAATGAATGGAACCAATAAAGAATCAATAGCTTAAGAATGTATTGTATGTGTTGATGGATAAGTGGTTTGTCCATATGAGTTTGTCACATTGGGGTTACTGAGCTCAGTTAGTAAACAAGGATGACAGAGTATTGAACTTGTGTTTCCATTATTGATAGTTGAACCAGATGATAGTGAAGAACCGGTATCCTCTTTCATGTATCAATTCACTATTTAACTTGTTAGGGGGATCTTGTGTTTTCTCCATGATTGAATTGACATCAGACTATGATCAGTTGAGTGTTTGACCTCTAGATATATAAAGGATTGATTTTGGAATAAATTATGATCTTTATAAGATTGTTGGGATTCCATTCAGATTTGATGAACACACCCGTAGTTTTTATGTCCTTGATTAATAGAATATCCCACCCATACCAAGATTTTTTTTTGTAGTATTCGTGGGTAACAACTTGGTTTAGTCCAAAACACATAACAATAACACCCAACATACTGGAACTATCATGAATACAATGAGAGAGAATTGGATATATGTTAATATTTACATGTTTCATTTTTTGATTAAGAATATAAATTTATTACGTCACATCATCTTAGAGAAATGTGTGTTGTTTGACCTAAAGAGAGGTGAAATCAGTGGTTTCTTGAAAGCATGCCAAGAATGTTTTTGATATCACTATTTTTATTGTATTTTTTGGATATTATTGAAGGATTATCCAAGATTTTTCCCATTTCTAAGAACCTATTTCATTCTTGATAAATAATGGGATAATGATTGAATGGTCTGAAGCATGTGAAAATGCATTCCATGATTTGATGAATCCCATGAAATCAAAACAAATATATATCCTACCAAATCCCTGTGTGGAATATATTATTGTTTATGATTATTTTAGGATAATTCATAGAGTAGTGTTGATGTAGGGAGATTACGTTATGGAATATGGGTCCCCTCTGTAGAGGCCACAGGAAGAAAACTACCCTATACAGGACCTTGAATTAGTTTTAGTGGATTATGCTTTGATGTGTTTGAAACATTATCTGTTGTGAAAAATCATACTCTGTATTTTTATCACCATAGATAAAAGTATATATCTTTACAATTTGAATTCAATAATTAGTAGAATATATGGGTTGATTATATAAATTTATACATCATTGATATATAATATATCCCTATAAAGGGAAATGATTTTGCTGATGATTTAAGATAGAGAACTCAGATTTATTATTTTCAAGAGTATAGTGTTCAGTGTACGAGGATCAATTTACTAGATTAGATTAATTTTGTTGTTTAGGAAATCCAATAGATGATGAAATTTGCATCAATTTTAGTAGATTCTACACATTTGGACCAGATTAGAGATATTAAGTATGAGGATATAAGATGTTTTTCAATGATTGAAATTCTTGAGGGTGGGAAGTCTCTATCCGATTGGAGCATATATTAGGATGAGATCATATATGTTAAGAATTGGGTTGTTGTTCCTACAATAATGTGTGTGGAGCTGATGTGTCAAATTCATTCAACAATGAGGGAAGCATATCCATGCATGTCCACAATTTACCACGAAATACGATGATTATTTTTTTCTTGGGAATGAAAAATTTGATAACAGGGTTTGTGACATGATTATACACCTTTCAATAGATTAAGGTTGAGGATCACTGACCTGTAGGATTACTACAATAGGTTCCAATTCCAGAATAGAAGTGGGATGGAATTATTATGGAAATTTTGGTGGGTCATTCCCAGGACACCTTTGACGAATGATGTGATTTGGTGGTTTGGGCTCTTTAACTAAGGAAGTTCATTTCGTTCTTATAAGAGAAAATTTCTTTGTGGAATAGTTAAGAGAATCATTCATATGATAGACAGACTATCTGCATGAGGTTCTATAGAGTATAGTTTCCGTCAGTGAATCAAATTTTTTTTCTCACTTCTAGAATTGAATGGATATGTTTTATGGTACATAGGTTATACTGAGTACGATTTTCACTAATAGAAATATGGGATGTCTGATTATAAAACTTGGATGAAGAAAGATATTCTATGAGTAGGTGTTCCCAAATTTGGTGGGTTTAAATAGAATCACATATCTATCATTGAGTTCACATATTAAAACTATTTAAAAAATATAGATGGAACCATATGAGGTGTTTATGGTAGGAAATGGATATCACCACTATGTTGGATGGAGGAAGTTGAGTCAGTGCTATTGGGACAAAGACATTTGAAAGAGACGTCAGATCATGTATGGTTGACTCAGAAATGTATGACTATTTCTGTAACACAACGAGATTTTATAATATATATTATTTTTAATATATTTCATATCTTCTATTGAACGCTAGACCAATATTATCTTGAGATATACACAACACAGTAATGTCTTGTAGTATACACAACACTAATCTTGGATCGTGTTACACACGATTTCAAGTTTGTTTAATAGTAGTTATTCTACGAAACATTGAGTATATATATGTATATATATATATATATTCAATGTATAAATTAAATATGGTTTTATTTTGTTATACGCAATAACAAAGGAGTCTTGCACTACACGCAACACTGACTTGGCTTGCATTACACACAATCGCGACCTTCCTCGATAGCGTGTGTTGTACGAAATACCGGGTTTCACTAAACAACGATATATTATAATAATATTGTTATGAAATAGCCATTATGAATAGTATTAACTAAATTTTGAATTTTGTAACATTATTATTCATCTAAAACATTTTCTAGAACATGGTATAAGAACAAAATTCATTTTCAGGTAAAATAAGTATTTTTCAAAAATGCGGTTTGGCCACCTTTTGATGGCACACCCACTTTAAATCTAGTTTTTGAC
Source organism: Viscum album (assembly GCA_963277665.1). NCBI lineage: Eukaryota > Viridiplantae > Streptophyta > Magnoliopsida > Santalales > Viscaceae > Viscum > Viscum album. The sequence continues at coordinate 1,394,498,947 of OY728121.1, read as the reverse complement.
ATGTTTATAAGTTCAATTTGACAAAATAAAATTCTTCTTTGGAATCAAGATATAAAAATTTTCTTTGGATAAATTTTTCATATTATTCTGATAACATTCATATTTTAATGAATAGTAAAAACACGCTATATTTTAATTTAAAACAACTTTTTTCATCGTAACAATTTTTTTGTTAAATTATAATATTGAATGATTTTAAAGTATAAATACAATATTTTTTTTACCATTAAATATAATTTATGTCATTTTCATTGATTTTACATTGAATTCATAGGTAAAGTCTTTTCAATTTTTTTGCAATGTTTTAACTTTTAAAACCGGTTTTCTTAACAACGGGATTAATTTTAAATTAATTATTGAAACTTCTGGGTTTTGAATTTTGAAAAATGGATTTCATATTTGAATTTTGTGGGTCCAAATGGTGTTAATAGGTTACATTTTTTTGATATTATGAATAGTAACTATGGTAATTATTATTTACTACAGTTAAAGGTAAATCTGGTAATTAAGGGTAAAAATAAGATTATAAAATTACCCCAACACTTGCCAAAATCCTATTGGATGAATAGAAGACGACCCATATCACCTAAGGTTTTGACTAGATTAATTTCATCGACTTTTGAACAAGAAATAATATAATTATTCTTAAAACCACTGAAATTGACAACATGTCACTCTCTTAAATCTTATAACTGTAATAATTGTAATTTAGTGATAAAAATCCTAAAAATACGGATATAAATAGTCCCTAGAAAGAAAATAAAATTATCTACATCATGTATATTTATTTAGAATTTTTAGGGATTATATAATGGTCATTAATGATGACACAATAGTGAAGCAGAAATTGTTTATTTAGCGTAAAATCAATAATATCGTTTTTATTAAAATAATAATACCTATCAAAATGACCATAAACATGACCAAAACTTATTTTTATAGTATATATATACCCTAATAATCCAATGGTAGATTTTTGGGCCATTTTAATCTTTATAAAACAGATGAGGACATTTATATTATTTTATTTTAAATGATGTCAAAGATGTCACCTTCATAATTTAATAAATATAACAATTTATATGATGTAATTTTAAGATGATAAATTCGAGTACAAATATTATTATTAAAGGTATTATATTTATATTCATCATAGGAGGTTATTATAAATTTTTATACAACTAATAAGTATATTAAATTATTATACAAAAATGATGTCGTAATTGTTTTATTAAGAGAAATATCAAATAAATGATTTTAAAAGTATTAAAATAAATATTAAATGAACTATTTAATGTTATCCACTAATTTTATAGATACATATTACATGTTATAAATCTATAAAAAAATTTATTTCGAACATATCTTTTGTGTATATTTTATTTAAATTCAAATAAATGAATAGTGTCAAAATTGACACTATCAATATTTTATATCAATTACATATTATAAAATAGTTTAAAAAGCACAAAAATATTTAAAAATTATAAATTAAAATTAATATGATCTAAAATGTAATAAAATATACAATTATGGACAATTCAATAAACATAAGTAATTATTCATAATGATTTGAAATTTAGAATATTATTACCACAAATAACATTAAATAGATAAATCATGTTGATAATGTTTAAAACAAATTCCCAACTTGTCTAAATTTTATTGGTTGATGATATTACAACCCTATCTCATCTAATATTTGTATTTGAGTCATTTTGGAGGTTTTTATGTGGGGTTAGAATTTAATATAAATTAATATTTCTTATAATTCCAAAGGTGCCCCTCTCCCCCCTTATAAAAGGGCACCTCCTCCCTCTCATCCTCACACCATTTTGAGCCTTGAATATTGACCAAACTCAGACCATTTCACATCCCCACTTCCCTATAAGAATTATAGAGGTATTATTCTTCTCAAAAGACAAACTCTAGTGCCCTAAAAGGATGTTCAAAGGAGGCACTTCGAGAAAGAGGTAATACCTTCTACCGATTCATTCAAGTTTATTTCTTCTTATACTTCCTCTTCATTATTGGTTTCATTATTACGTAATAACATCAGTATCCCTCATATACTATATTTTATTATAAATTTGAAACAACCTCATTTAACCTTATATCCATCCTATAAAAAATTAAATCACCGTGTGTCCGTACGTACGGAATACCGTCTCCACGCCATGATGTAATTTGTTTTTCCACCACCACCTTACATGGATGGGTATAATGGTGTAAAGAATTACTAAATATGATTATTATAACATAATTCTGATTCTAATATATTATATCATTCACTCCTATTCCATTCAATAAATATGGGAACGATATCATCGCTCGTGCGTACGTACGGATAACCGTCTCCACGACGCGATGAGATTCATTCTCCACGTCAACCACTCAAGAATGTTTATTAAGTATATATAAGGAATAATAATGAAATATATGAAGTAACACCCCGAGATTTTATGAAAAATATTATTTTTAATTTCATTAATGTCTTTTGTTGTACGCTACACCAAAAGGAGCTTGCACAACACGTATCCTTGACTTTCCTTTCATTACACGCAATCGCGACCTTCCTTGATAGCGTGTGTAGTACGCAATACCGAGTTTCACTAAACAACGATATGCTATTAAAATATTATTAATACTAGCCGTCATGAATAGTAATAACCACTTTTTGAAATTTTGTAAATTTTATTTTTCAAAATGGACGTCATTTTTGGATTCGGAATATCGAAATTAGCTTAGGGTGAAATTTTGGTAATTTTCCGATAACTTTCATATTTTGATGAATAGTGGAAATTACTAAATTTTAATTAAAAACAACTTTTTCAATCGAAATAATTAATAGTGATAAATTATTAATTTTAGTGGTTTTATAGTATATTTAGAATATAGTTTTACAATTTAATACAATGTTGGTCATTGGATGTAATTTCACATTTAAACCAGTTATAAACAAGTGTCAATATTTTGATAGTTATTATCTCTTAAAAACACGCCTTTTGTTTTGACGACGAGAATTAATTTTTAAATTAATTAATGCAACTGATATGTTTTGAATTTGGTAAAATATAAATCATTTTTGAGTTCATAATATCAAATATAGCTTAGGCCTAATTTTTGGTATTTTTTCTGAAAACTTTCAATTTTTGATGAATAGTGAAACCACTAAGTGGTAGTTAAAAAAACTGAATTGTTCAAAAAACTTAATTTTACCGCTTCTGTGAGTGGAATTTCAAAAATCCGAGAGACACGGTTGATTTCAGTAAGTAAAATGTGGTTCAATGAGATGAAAATAATTTTTTGGTGAATAGTAACTTTTTACTTTTTTTACCACGGTTAAAATTAAATAGGTTAATTAAGGGTAGAAATGATATTATTATTACCCTAACACATCTACTAATTCTATTGGATAAGTCTAATTCGACCAAAAACAAACTTAGGAATAAAATATGACTATTTAGGCCCACTTGGATTAGATTAGGACATTTATTATTAATTTATTTAAAGAAGGGTTAAAAGAGTTAAAATCAATGTTTGTTTACTAAAACATTTTTAATATGGGGTTATACATAAGATAAATTCGACTATAAATATTCATTAGAAAACTAAAAAGATTTCCTACATAATGATATTTTATTTGTAATTTTTAGACATTAAATAATTTAATTTATTTATGACACAACGATGATGCAGTAATTATCTTATTAATGAAATTTTCACATAATTGATGTTATAAATACCCAAATAAATATAATTTGAGACTTTTTATGAATTACACTAATTTTATAGGTTAATATGACATGTTAGTATTGATTTAATTAACTTTTTTCGAACTTAGCATTCTGTTATGATTTTCACAAAAATCAATTATTAAATAGTGTCAAAATTGACATAAAATAGTTTTTAAAACAAATATTATATTATTAATTGTTATTTTAATCCTAAAAATCTAAGGTTCGGCCAAATGACTTAGATAAGGTTATATATATTAATAATAAACAACTTGGGGTTCGTTTGGCTTCTTATAGTATGTTTATTAACCTTATAGTGTAATAACACAAGAAGACACGGTAAAAGTAAAATTATTTAACTTAATGTTAAATCTAAATGATAAGGTTAAAATAGGAACCTAAACTTGTCTAAATTCTATTGGATGAGAGGATTTCGACCCATCCCCACCTTATCCTCGAAATAAATCAATTTGGAGCTATTTAAAACCGAACTTGACTTTATAATAAAATAATATTTTTATTTATTCCAAAGGTGCCCCTCTCCTCCCTTATAAAAGGGCACCTCCTCCCTCTCTTCCTCACACCACTTTGAGCCTTCAAGCTCGGCCAACCCCTGCCAAATTCTCTTCTCCACTTCCCTAGTAACATCCTAGAGGTTCTGGTATTCCTAAAAGACCAATTTTAGTGCCCTAAAAGGAGATCTCAAAGAGGCGCTTCAAAGAAGAGGTAATTTCCGTTACCGATTCTTTCAACTTTATTTCTTCTTCCACGTCTTCTTCTTAGTTTGTTTCATTATTAAGTAATAACATAAGTATCACTAATATACTGATATGTTATTATAAGTATTAAACAACCCTATTTCATCATCTATCCATCCTACAGAAAATGAAATCACCGCGCGTGCGTACGTACGGAATACCGTCTCCATGCCGTGGTGTAATCTGTTTTTCCACGAACAACTTACATGGATGGGTATTATGGTGTAAAGAATAACTATACATAGTTATTATAACATCATAATGATTCTTATATATTGTATCATCCACTCCAATTCAATTCAATAATTATGGAAATGATATCATCGCTCGTGCGTACGTACGGACTACCGTCTCCACGACGCGATGAGATTCATTCTCCATGTTAACCATTTAAGTGTGATTATAAAGTATATATAAGAAATAATAATGAAATATATGAAATTATAAATCTACTGGATTTATTTATATATGTATGTCATCTACTTAATTCCATTCAACTCAATAAGGAAACGAAAACAGTGTTCATGCGTACGTACGGCCTACTGTCTCCATGAACGGTGTGTTTCATTTCATTTATCTATCTATTATATATATATACACTGAATATATATGATATATAAATCATGTTTTATATTATTTATGTATGTAAATCATGATATAAGTAATAATAATGTCAAGAACAACAAGTCCAAACACCTACGATAAATGAAACGATTTTACCAAAAACGCTTCTTTAACATGGAATTTACAAAATAACGGGTAATATAAAGTCATAAGTGAACCATATATGATATAATAACAATGAATATGATTCTGTAATAAGTCAATGACATTATTTAAATCATTATACAGGAGGTTCAGACACTTATGAAGCAAATCAGACCTAAGGTAAGGGAAATATCACAATCTCATTTTTATCGGAGATTGTTTATACTTTGATATTTACTGGGGTGTATTTTATCATCCACATCCATGTTTCCTCAATATGTAATATTATTTCCATCCACCTAAAATTGTTTAAATACAATTTTACCCTTTGGTGAGTTTTTAGTAAAAGATATTAAAGGAATATTTTGTCGTTTTTCGTACGAGGTACTTTTTGACTTTTCGACAAAAGTACGAGAAGAATGTTTTTTTTAACTTATACGGCATGAATGGATTTTTAAAACCTTATTTCCAATAAGCTTCCTTTATATGTTTTCAAGTTTATTTTTAATCAACTTCTTTTAGTTTAAAATAGTATGAAATGTTAAGAAAGGAAAATTGTTTTTGAAGTTGAAAGGATATTTTCCTCAAGAATGAAGTTCAAGTGTTTTATCAAAACTATTTTCCATCTAAGATAATAAAGGGTTCTGTTTCTATCCCTATTATTACATGGATTTGATTATGTTGTGATGGAAATATTTTTATGAAATATTTTATCTTATATGAATTGTTTTATGATGTCACGATGTTTAAAGATTCCCATTTTTATTACATGGGTTATGCAATGATGTATGATTTATGATTTTGTGGCACACATAAGAATGGTATCATTATGAGATGGGTGGGACCTATATCTCCCTCCAATGCATTGGGTAAAGATTTTATATCTCATGAGATAGACATGGCTGGAATGGTAGGTTATACCGGTTCAGTGAAACAGGACTGAAACGAGGGTGACTCGGTTCAGAAAGGGACTTTGTCCACTAAGATAGTCTTGGCAATGAGTCTTGACTAACAAGAAATGATTCTCTATTATTATGTGTGTATGCCACAAAGTTTCATGTTTTATGTTATGATTATTGGGATTACATTTCACTACTATGATTTATCCCATGTTATGAAATTATGCTCTCTTTTGCAGGTTAAGATTTCCAAAAGTTATGTTTTTATGTATATGATGTGATTGATATTTATTTTGTTTACCCTTACTGAGTATTTGAGCTCACCCTTTTATGTTTTCTTTTCCCCAGGATATAAAGAAATGTTTTAGGTAAAAAAAGGGAAGATCTTTATGGGAGATGTTGAGGATCTTTCACCACGATTAGAAGATTATGTTCCGAGTTTCCAAAGACACTAAACTATTACGATCCTTGTGTGTGTGTTTTTGTTATGTACTAAGTATTCCGAAAAAGTAATGTAATGTCCATGTACGTCAGGCTTCGGGTCTCTACAGTTGGTATCAGAGGAAAGGTTTAGTCAACCTTTGGAAACTAGGATGCGAAAACATTAGTGAGATCTCTAGAGATATTTCTAAGGTATGTCTAGGGATGTCCCTAAGGTTAAGTATACATATAGGTTATAGTCCTAGAATTGCTCTAACGATCTTAGAATTTAACCTAAGATGTTAGATATTGAGGGTACTCCCCCTTTATTATGTTGTTTTCCCTAGCATGATTTTTGCCTCTCACACTATTCTTTTTGGGTTTTAGAAAATGGCTGGAAACAAGATGATTCACGATAATGGAGGATATGATGGACAATGGAATGATATTCTTCATGAGCAACCAAATGAAATGGGATTTGGAAGTCCAAACATCATTATTATGCCGAATCAGCAATCTCATACTATGATCAATAAAGTAAAATTTGGTAAGTTTCCTGACTCGGCTAATAAGAGAAAGATGGAGTTTCATGATGATCATAGAGGAAAGAAAGTTCAATTTCCCCTATGTAAATCATGTGGGAAGAGGCACCAAGGAGAATGTTTCAAAGGAACTGGAAGATGCTTTGGGTGTGGAAATGAAGGACACAAAGCCAGTAAGTGCAAAGGAAAAGGTTCAATTAACACCAGGGATGAGGATAATGGTATTTCTATGACATCAACAATGGTTAAATGTTTTAAATGTGGAATGTACGGGCATTATGCAAACCAATGCCCTAAGGGAAATTCTCATGAAGAGAATCAGTATGGTCGTATGGGTAGTATTTATGTGGATGATGATGAAGAGACTACAAATGATATGTGAGATGAAAGAATTGTTGAAGCTCGGTCAATGGTTTAAGAATGTAGTGGAATGATGACATGTTTATCATGTGTAATGTTGTATAAGTAATCTCATGGTACTATGGAATAAAGAGACATCTAAGGATTGTTACACTGTTGTCCTTCCTTGAGTTTTTAAAGTGTATGATTAATGGTACCGGTATCCATGAAAGGTTATTCAGATATTTTTGGAATGTAGATGATATGCGCATAATGAAGGGATAAGATGATAATGATATGTTTGATTGTATTAATGAGGTCATGATTGATATAAGGACAAAGTGATATCATGGTTTGAGTATGTAGAATTTTGAGGATTTTGGTATGTGGAAAGTGTTAACTTTTAACTACATTCATGTTTTCACTATGGTTCAATGGGTATTCAAGAGAGTACATGATTAAGGCCTTTGAATGTTTGGAATGTGACCAACAAGACATATTTTATGATATATGAGGATCAATGATGGTATTAAATCTCTGGTAATCGTTTTCACTATATTATGAGAGTGGACTGAAGTATTATGGATAAGCCTAAAGATTGGAATGGATTATGTTGGACATAAGTTAGTATTGTTTAAGTATAGAAGTTTTTTCGATATTATTGATGGGATGTTATAGTAATATAGTTTTAGAAAAAGGGCAACCTGAAGGACGGGTGACAACCCATCGCGTCGGACAAGGATTTGGGAATCGAACCCACAACCGAAGTGCGACTGGCCTTTATCGCCTACCACTGACCTACATGAAGTCCCTGTTTAGTAGAAACTAGTTTTATTATATTACGCAGTATGATATATGAAGTATAAGTCCATTTTAGGAACCCTATATGATGAATCTCACTATAGATGGATTTATGTATTTTTTGATAACTTTTCTAACCTTTTGTTTGAGATAGATGGAATTACCCATCATTCTATCACATGATCTGCTAACACATCACGAATGAAAAATTCAACTTCATTTCTTTAAGATATGAAGTGGAAATTGTCCAAATAACGACAAACGGTGATACTATACCAAAATCACGAAAGTATTTCTTCTAATTCCAATTTCAACAACTTTTGGTAATTGATCTAGAAAACCAAAAATGTTGTCTTAGTGCTCTTATATCTGATGAATCAGATGGTACCTTAGATCATCACAAATTTATGGATTTGTGATTGCTAGCTTTTCCATAGCCATGTTCTCTACCACTCTCCATCAGAACATGATGGTTAGATTTCTCTTCCATATCCATATTTTCACCTATGTGGAAACCTAGTGATTAGTTTATTTGGGTAACCGTTACATTTCATACTTTTGTTTTTAAAGATTGGTTTTGGTATTACTTTTTACGATGTGGGTTTCGATTAAAGAAACTTTCGAATAGTAAACCATTTATAACCCCGACGAATTTCAAGGGCGAAATTCATTTTAAGGGGGGTAGAATGTAACACTCTGAGATTTTATGAAAAATATTATTTTTAATTTCATTAATGTCTTGTGTTGTACGCTGCACCAAAATGAGCTTGCACAACACGTATCCTTGACTTGCCTTTCATTACACGAAATCACAACCTTCCTTGATAGCATGTGTAGTACGCAATACCGAGTTTCACTAAACAACGATATGCTATTAAAATATTATTAAAACTAGCCGTTATGAATAGTAATAACCACTTTTTGAAATTTTGTAATTTTTTTTTCAAAATGGACTTCATTTTTGGATTTGGAATATCGAAATTAGCTTAGGGTGAAATTTTGGTAATTTTCGGATAACTTTCATATTTTGATGAATAGTGGAAACTACTAAATTTTAATTAAAAACAACTTTTTCAATCGAAATAATTAATAGTGATAAATTATTAATTTTAGTGGTTTTAAAGTATATTTAGAATATATTTTTACAATTTAATACAATGTTGGTCATTGGATGTAATTTCACATTTAAACCAGTTATAAACAAGTGTCAATATTTTGATAGTTATTATCTCTTAAAAACACGCCTTTTGTTTTGACGACGGGAATTAATTTTTAAATTAATTAATGCAACTGATATGTTTTGAATTTGGTAAAATATAAATCATTTTTGAGTTCATAATATCAAATATAGCTTAGGCCTAACTTTTGGTATTTTTTCTGAAAACTTTCAATTTTTGATGAATAGTGAAACCACTAAGTGGTAGTTAAAAAAACTGAATTGTTCATAAAACTTAATTTTAACGCTTCTGTGAGTGGAATTTCAAAAATCCAAGAGACACGGTTGATTTCAGTAAGTAAAATGTGGTTTAATGAGATGAAAATAATTTTTTGGTGAATAGTAACTTTTTACTTTTTTTACCACGGTTAAAAGTAAATAGGGTAATTAAGGGTAGAAATGATATTATTATTACCCTAAGACATGTCCTAATTCTATTGGACAAGTGTAATTCGACCAAAAACAAACTTAGGAATAAAATATGACCATTTAGGCCCACTTGGATTAGATTAGGACATTTATTATTAATTTATTTAAAGAAGGGTTAAAAGAGTTAAAATCAAAGTTTGTTTACTAAAACATTTTTAATATGGGGTTATACATAAGCTAAATTCTACTATAAATATTCATTAGAAAGATAAAAATATTTCCTACATAATGGTATTTTATTTGTAATTTTTAGACATTAAATAATTTAAATTATTTATGACACAACGATGATGCAGTAATTATCTTATTAATGAAATATTGACATAATTGATGTTATAAATACCCAAATAAATATAATTTGAGACTTTTTATGAATTCCACTAATTTTCTAGGTTAATATGACATGTTAGTATTGATTTAATTTACTCTTTTTGAACTTATCATTCTGTTATGATTTTCACAAAAATCAATTACTAAATAGTGTCAAAATTGACATAAAATAGTTTTTAAAACAAATATTATAGAATTAATTGTTATTTTATTCCTAAAAATATACGGTTCGGCCAAATGACTTAGATAAGGTTATATATATTAATAATAAACAACTTGGGGTTCTTTTGGCTTCTTATAGTAAGTTTATTAACCTTATAGTGTAATAACACAAGAAGACACGGTAAAAGTAAAATTATTTAACTTAATGTTAAATCTAAATGATAAGGTTAAAATAGGAACCTAAAATTGTATAAATTCTATTGGATGAGAGTATTTCGACCCATCCCCACCTTAGCCTCGAAATAAATCAATTTGTATCTATTTAAAACCGAACTTGACTTTATAATAAAATAATATTTTTAGTTATTCCAAAGGTGCCCCTCTCCTCCCTTATAAAAGGGAACCTCCTCCCTCTCTTCCTCACACCACGTTGAGCCTTCAAGCTCGGTCAAACCCTGCCAAATTATCTTCTCCACTTCCCTAGTAACATCCTAGAGGTTTTGTTCTTCCTCAAAGACCAATTTTAGTGCCCTAAAAGGAGATCTCAAAGAGGCGCTTCAAAGAAGAGGTAATTTCCGTTACCGATTCTTTCAACTTTATTTCTTCTTCCACTTCTTCTTCTTAGTTTGTCTCATTATGAAGTAATAACATAAGTATCAATCATATACTGATATGTTATTATACGTATGAAACAACCCTATTTCATCATCTATCCATCCTATGGAAAACGAAATCACCGCGCGTGCGTACGTACAGAATATCGTCTCCACGCCGTGGTGTAATCTGTTTTTCCACCAACACCTTACATGGATGGGTATTATGGTGTAAAGAATAACTATACATTTTTATTATAACATAATAATTATTCTGATATATTGTATCATCCACTCCAATTCAATTCAATAATTATGGAAACGATATCATCGCTCGTGCGTACGTACGGACTACCGTCTCCACGACGCGATGAGATTCATTCTCCATGTTAACCATTTAAGTGTGATTATAAAGTATATATAAGAAATAATAATGAAATATATGACATTATAAAGCTACTGGATTTATGTATATATGTATTTCATCTACTTAATTCCATTCAACTCAATAAGGAAACGAAAACAGTGTTCATGCGTACGTACGGCCTACCGTCTCCAGGAACGGTGTGTTTCATTTCATTTATCTATCTATTATATATATATACACTGAATATATATGATATATAAATCATGTTTTATATTCTGGAAGTCTGTAAATCATGATATAAGTAATAATAATGTCAAGAACAACAAGTCCAAACACCTACGATAAATGAAACGATTTGACCCAAAACGCTTCTTTAACATGGAATTTACAAAAGAACGGGTAATATAAAGTCATAAGTGAACCATATATGATATAATAACAATGAATATGATTCTGTAATAAGTCAATGACATTATTTAAATCATTATTCAGGAGGTCCGGACACTTACGAAGCAAATCGGACCTAAGGTAAGGGAAATATCACAATCTCATTTTTATCCGAGATTGTTTATACTTTGGTATTTACTGGGGTGTATTTTATCATCCACATCCAAGTTTCCTCAATATGTAATATTATTTCCATCCACCTAAAATTTTTTAAATCCAATTTTACCCTTCGGTGAGTTTTTATTAAAAGATATGAAAGGAATATTTTTTCGTTTTTCGTACGAGGTACTTTTTGACTTTTCGACAAAAGTACGAGAAGAATGTTTTTTTCACTTATACGGAATGAATGGATTTTTAAAACCTTATTTCCAAGAATATTCCTTTATATGATTTCAAGTTTATTTTTAATCAACTTCTTTTAGTTTAAAATTGTATGAAATGTTAAGAAAGGAAAATTGTTTTTGAAGTAGAAATGATATTTTCCTCAAGAATGAAGTTCAAGTGTTTTATCAAAATTATTTTCCATCTAAGATAATAAAGGGTTATGTTTCTATCCCTATTATTACATGGATTTGATTATGTTGTGATGGAAAAATTTTTATGAAATATTTTATCTTATATGAATTGTTTTATGATGTCACGATGTTTAAAGATTCCCATTTTTATGACATGGGTTATGCAATGATGTATGATTTATGATTTTGTGGAACATATAAGAATGGTATCATTATGAGATGAGTGGGACCTATATCTCCCTCCAATTCATTGGGTAAAGATTTTATATCTCATGAGATATACATGGCTGGAATGGTAGGTTATACAGGTTCAGTGAAACAGGACTGAAACGAGGGTGACTCGGTTCAGAAAGGGACTGTGTCCACTAAGATAGTCTTGGCAATGAGTCTTGACTAACAAGAAATGATTCTCTATGATTATGTGTGTATGACACAAAGTTTCATGTTTTATGTTATGATTATTGGGATTACATTTCACTACTATGATTTATCCCATGTTATGAAATTATTCTCTCTTTTGCAGGTTAAAATTTCCAAAAGTTATGTTCTTATGTATATGATGTGATTGATATTTCTTTTTTTTACCCTTACTGAGTATTTGAGCTCACCCTTTTATGTTTTCTTTTCCCCAGGATATAAAGAATGGTTTTAGGTAGAAAAAAGGGAATATCTTTATGGGAGATGTTGAAGATCTTTCACCATGATTAGAAGATTACGTTCTGAGTTTCCAAAGACAATAAACTATTACGATCCTTGTGTGTGTGTTTTTGTTATGTACTAAGTATTCCGCAAAAGTAATGTAATGTCCATGTACGTCAGTCTTCGGGTCTCTACATATGATATTATAATTATACTTGATATATGTATATATATATATATATGTCATCTACTTACTTCCATTCAAGTCAATTAGTAAAGGAAAACAGCTCTCATGCGTACGTACGGCCTACCGTCTCCAGGAATAGTGTGTTTCATTTCATTTATCTATCTGTTATATATATATATATATACTGAATATAAATTATATATAAATCATTATTCACATTCTGGAAGTAAGTAAATCATGATATAAGTAATAATAATATCAAGAACAATATTTCCAAACATGTACGATAAATGAAATGATTTTACCCAAAACGCTGCTTTAACATGGATTTACAAAATAACGGGTAATATAAAGTCATAAGTAAACCATATATGATATCATAAAAATGAATATGATTCTTTAATTATTCAATGAAAATATTTAAATAACTATACAACAGGTTCAGATACGTACGAAGCATATCGAACCTAAGGTAAGGGATAATGTTGCAATCTCAATTGTTTTCTATCCGAGATTGATTATACGTATGTATTTACTGGGGTTATATTTATCATCCATGTCCAGGTGTTTTGATGTATGTTTAAAGTCCTTTTTACCCATTTTTTACTTTTATTACATGGTATGTAAGGAATCTTTTTTTTGTTTACCATACGAGGTACTTTTTGACTTTTCCGGAAAAAATATGAGAAGAATGATTTTTTTAACTTATACGGCATGAATGTATTTTTACGGTTTCATAATGCCTAATTTTCATAAAGATTCCTCTACAAGATTTCATTATTATTTTCAACAAAATCATTTTCATTTAAAATTACATGGCATTTTGTGAAAATAAAATGATTTTGAAAAGAAATGATATTTTCTTCAAGGATTCATTTCAAGTGTTTTATCAAAACCAATTTACATCTAAGATGACATTATTTCATATATGTATGTTTCAAGTATAATGTCTCTGTGATTTATAGGGTTTCAATTTTCTTATGATGAAATGATATCCACTTGTTTCATATGGATTATGTGATGATGGGATAATGTTTATGCCATGACCCCCTCCCACCAAAGATGCCCCTCCTGAGCTGGCAATGGTGAAAGGGAGATAATGACCCCCCGAGTCCCGCCTCCAGTAGGCCCCGGGGTGGAGACTAGCACCAAGGGTAAGAGTTTTCACAAATATGGGAGGCATTACCCTTTTTATTATTTAAGATCGGGAAATAGGACAAGTCGACCCCCAAAAGGGAAAGGAACAAGTGTATAGAAATAAACCCAAACCAATCCCACATGCATGTTTAAATAGTTCTGAAACAAGGTAAAAGTACAAGAAAGCTCAAAATTACAATAACTAAAGAACAAGTATAGCAAACTACAGAAACTCCAACTGTCCTGACTAGTAGGGTCCTACCCGACCCTGGTAGTCCTCCTGGAAACCTGAAAGTAAACGTAGGGTGAGGATACGAGTATACTCAGTAGGGAAACCTAAAGCTCTCGTGCACAAGTGGAGAGACATCCTAATGTCCCGTGAGAACAACATAAGAAACCTTGCAAGGAAATGTATCCAAACAACCTCACCAGCCACACTCACCAAAACACAATAACAACATGTAGTAGTATATTAGAACAATAGTAATGGGTACCCCACACCATTTTCCCCCACTAGCTAGCTGTTCTTCCTAACGGCGAATGTCCTGATGCTACGAAACTCTTCCCGCCCGCACACACCTGGGAATCACAACCATGTATCCCACCGACACTCACTTGGGCCTCACAACCACGTATCACACCCACACACACCTGGGCCCCACAACCACGTATCGCGCTGGCACACACCTGGGCCTCACAACCACGTATCCTGCTCGCACACACCTGGGCCTCACAACCATGTATCCTACCCGCACACACCTGGGCCTCATCCCAACGGTTCTTGGGAAATAGTAAAACCTTCTCGAAGAGTCTTGGGCTAAACCACCCCAATTGAAACCTACTCGAAGAGTCTTGGGTGTAAGGTCGCCTCAAGACATCACAGCCTAGGGACGAAGGAGCAGGAAGGAGCTAGTAACTAAGGGGAAAACACCCTCTCCCATGAAATGGGAGTGTTCGGCACTAAGTGCTCAACATGGGTGTAGTGCGATAAAACACAAAGATACACATATATATATATATATATATATCAAACACTCAGCCCAACCTATGGCTTCTAACAGAAAACTGGGAACGTGCCTTGGTACTGCTACTACGAAGCATGCATACAACAAACAACCCCAACCCCATTTAGGTTTTCATAACAGAGTTAGTTATTAGTTCATTAACTACTGGCTAACTATCCAAAACTAACCACAATGATCATTCGTAAAACATATCCCTGCCATCCACAAATCAAGTTAGGAAAACACAAGCAGCACAACAAGTCCCTTCTTAATAACCAACCAACCCATTGATTAACATTCCCATTCCATTACCATTCCGCACCATTTATTAACTCCTCCACTTTTTTTTATTTATTATTTACAACCCATAGATCCTTCACATTCAACCAAACCCTGCAGCCCCACCGCCAACCACCATAACGACATCCACACCGTACTTCATCACCCCTTTAATACCATTTATCACATCCCTGCTACCTATCACCAACGTAGTATTCACACCAACCCACAACCAAGCCAACCGCAGCCCCGCTACTCACCCGATCCACAAAAACCCACAAAACACCCCCATCACATTCCACGTATCCAAGCCAACACCCAATTGTTCATTATTTAATTTTTTTCAACCGGGGTGATCACACAAGGGTTCCAGATTTAAAATAAGCCAACTTTACGTGATTATCCAAATTCCACATTCAACAAAGTTCCATTCATGAAAACGGTATAGAAAGACAGAGAAACATTTAATTGTGCAAGAAAAGGACCTCAACGACCGTGATTTTTAGTAGGCATAAGCCTATTCAATTCACAACATAATATCACAGGATATATAATAAAAGTAACTGCATTCACAACTTCCCATCCATGTTATATAAGCCAGTTATTATCTTCATTAAACCGGTTCAAAAGTGTTTCACGTAAATAAGAGGAAACCCACCCCGCATGATGCACAATTTAGAGAGACGAAGGTAAAATCTCTACCTCAACAGGTTCTAATCACAATGCTCCCCTGGATCAACTTTATAAGATGTCTGTCGGCGTCCGTCACTTCTGTCAAATCCTGGAAAAACCTCCTCAGGTGGAAGTAGGAAAGGAAAGGCCAAAGGAAAGACAACGTATCTATGCTCATAAGATCCGCCTCGCCGTTACGATCCCGTGGCTGCTGACGGATCGTAAATCAGAGCTCAGACAAAGAAGTTATGGAATAAAAGGAGCCTTCGAGTCTTTTGGGAGAGCTCTGATCAGAGGAAAGGGGAGGAGAGGGGTGTGTTGAAAAGGATGAGGGGACCCCTAATTTTATAGGCATGAAAAAAAGTACACGACATGTACTTTATGGTACACGACATGTACTTGTCCATTTCACTCGGCCACCACGCGGCTTCCAACACGGCCTTCAACGCGGCACGCGGCCGTTGACTGATCAACACACGGTTTGAGGGTAACATGTACGCGGGGAGGGACTAAATTGTGTGTAGTATTGGCTACACGGCGTGTACTTATTTATTTCACACGGTAAGGACACGGCTCCCACACGGCACAAGGCTGTTGACTGGTCAACACACAGTTTGAGGGTAACACGCATGCGGGGAGACACTACACGACGTGTAGTATTGGGTACACGATGTGTACCCACTTATTTCACAGGGCAAGGACACAACCTTCAACACGGGGTATACCCAGCGAGGGGGGGGGGTACACGGCATGTACTCACACTACACGGCATATACATACAAAATAATGAAAAGTGTGGGAAAATTCTATTTTACCATCTAGAACACTTAGTCACCCTCTTTTTGACAATGGAATGGGCCGGAGAGGTCCGAGACATTACATCAAATACATCTTAAAAAATTCTCATCCCCGAGAATTCAAAAGACAACCCAGAAGAACCCAACAAGATACCTATTCTGGCCCTTGTTATAACAGGAACCCAACCATCAACCCAAATTATAGAAGTTAGGAATTCCATCTCCTATGTCGAGATATTATCCGCTTTAGGCGGCACTGAATCGACTGCACGGGTTCAATCACATCCTCATTAATGTGTCTCGATTAAGGATCTGGTTTTTCCCTTCCCCACATGCCCGGACATGTTACACACTCTCAGAGAACAAGGAAACAAAATTTCTCATATCCAACAATCCAAGAATTCCATATATCAAAGGTACAGAGTACAAAGACAAAGCTCAGAAGAACAAGGAAAAACACAAGTCAAAACAACTTCGGGTACTGAACGTGCATCTGGGTCTGCCGCTTCCAAGTGCTCTCCTCGAGGCTGCCATACCTCCACAACACAAGAACCAAGGGAATGGTTCATCCATGAAGCACCTTCTCTTTACAATCTTCAATTATGACTGGTCGTTCCTCAAAGTTCGCATCATCTCCCATATCTAACTCTCCCCAGTCGATAACGTGAGAGTCATCGTGTAAGTACTGATGAAGCTGGGAGACGTGGAAGATGTCATGAACTTTCTTCAACTGAGGTGACAGGGCCAGCTGATATGCCACCTCGCCGACTCTCCTCAGCACCTCAAAAGGTCCGATGAACCTAGGTGAGAGCTTGCTCCCTTTCCCAAACCTCCTCTGCCCCCGTCGAGGGGAAACCTTCAAGAACACATGATCTCCCACCTCGAACTCCAAGGGCATCCTCCGACAATCAACATAAGACTTATGTTGGTCCTCAGCCACTTTCATCCTCTCACATACAAGCTGGACTTTCTCTGTGGTGCTCTGCACTACCTCTAGCCCAAGAGAACCTATCTCACCAACCTTTTCCCAACAAATGGGTGAACGACATGGTCTTCCATACAACGCCTCAAACAGTGCCATGCCAATAGTAGAGTGGAAGCTGTTGTTGTAGGCAAACTCTACTAAAGTCAAGTGTCATACCCATGATCCTCCGAAATCCAGAACGCATGCTCGCAGCATGTCCTCCAACGTCTGGATAGTCCGCTCTGTCTGCCCATCGGTCTGGGGGCGGAAAGCAGTGCAAAGGCGTAGCTGGGTGCCAAAAGCATGCTGTAACCCCCTCTAGACTCGTGAGGTAAACCGAGTATCCCGGTCCGAGACGATAGTCTTAGAAACTCCATGCAAACACACCACCTCGTCTACGTACCTCTGTGCTAAGGTACTCACCGATCCCGACTCCTTAATTTCTAAGAAGCGAGCTGATTTCTTCAGACGATCCACCACCACCCAGATAGCATCAAACCCACCCTGAGTGTAACACCCGAGACTTTTATGTTATATAAATCATCAAAGGAATCTTTTTCTACACAACACTTTCTTGGCTTTCTTTACACGAAATCGCGACCTTCCTCGATAGCTTGCGTCGTACGCAATACCGAGTTTCACTAAACAATGATATGCTATTAAAATATTATTAAAACTAGCCGTTATGAATAGTAATAACCACTTTATGAAATTTTATAAATTTTATTTTTCAAAATGGACTTCATTTTTGGATTCAGAATATCAAAATTAGCCTAGGGTGAAATTTTGGTATTTTTCTGAAAACTTTCAATTTTTGATGAATAGTGAAACCACTAAGTGGTAGGTTAAAAACTGAATTTTGCATAAAACTTAATTTTACTGCTTCTGTGAATGGAATTTCGAAAATTCGACAGACACGGTTGATATCAGTAAGTAAAATGTGGTTTAATGAGATAAAAATAATTTTTTGGTGAATAGTAACTTTTTACCTTTTTTACCGCGGTTAATAGTAAATAGGGTAACTAAGGGTAAATATGATATTACTATTACCCTAAGACATGTCCTAATTCTATTGGATAAGTGTAATTCGACCAAAAACAACCTTATGAATATAATATGACCATTTAGGTCCACTTGGATTAGATTATGACATTTAATATTATTTTATTTAATGAATAGTTAAAATAGTTAGAATCAAAGTTTAATAACTAAAACATTTTTAATATGGCGTTATACATAAGATAAACTCGACTATAAATATTCATTATAAATATAAAAAGATTTCCTACATAATGATATTTTATTTATAATTTTTAGGATTTAAATAAATTAATTTATTTATGACACGACAATGATGCAGTAATTACCCTTTTAAGGAAATGTTAACATAATCGATGTTATAAATTCTCAAATAAATGTAATTTGAGACTTTTTATGAATTAAACTAATTTTCTATGTTACTATGATATATTAGTGTTGATTTAATCAACTTGGTTTGAACATATAATTCTGTTATGACTTTCACAAAAAATCATATAACAAATAGTGTCAAAATTGACACAAAATAGTTTTTAAATAAAATATTATATTATTAATTGTTATTTTATTCCTAAAAATATAAGGTTCGGACAAATGACTTATATAAGGATATATATATTAATAATAAACAAATTGGGGTTCTTTTGGCATGTTATAGTAAGTGTATTAACCATATAGTTTAAGAAAACAAAAAGTCACGGTAAAAGTTAAATTATTTAACTTAGAGTTAAATATAATTGATAAGGTTAAAATAATAACCTAAACTTGTCTAAATCCTATTGGTTGATAGGATTTTGACCCATACCCACTTTACCTTCGAAATAAGACCATTTGGAACCATTATAAACCGATTTTGAGTTGAATATAAAATAAT
This sequence comes from Viscum album, assembly GCA_963277665.1. NCBI lineage: Eukaryota > Viridiplantae > Streptophyta > Magnoliopsida > Santalales > Viscaceae > Viscum > Viscum album. The sequence goes on along the minus strand of OY728121.1, from coordinate 1,394,479,093 downwards.
ATTTTTAGATATTCCTAAGGTGCCCCTCTCCTCCCTTATAAAAGGGAACCTCCTCCCCCTCCTCCTCACAGCAATTTGAGCACTCATGCTCGGCCAACCCCTGAACAAATCCCTTCTCCACTTCCCTAGAATAATCCTAGAGGTCATGGTCTTCTTAAAAGACCAATCTTAGTTCCCTAAGTGGAGGATTCAAAGAGGCGTTTCAAAGAAGAGGTAATATCCATTACCGATCTCTTCAATTTCTTTCTTCTTCAAACTTCTTCTTATTTAGTTGTTTCATGATAAAGTAATAACATCAGTATTACTTACATACTGATATGTTATTATAAATATGTAACAACCCTAATTCACCTTCTATCCATCCTATGGAAAAATGAAATCACCGCGCGTGCGTGCGTACGGAATACCGTCTCCACGCCGTGGTGTAATCTATTTTCCACCATCACCTTACAAGGATGGGTATAATGGTGTAATGAGTAACTATATATGATTATTATAAAGTTATATTGATACTGAAATATTATAAATACACTTAAATACAATTCCACGATCATGGGAACAATATCATCGCTCGTGCGTACGTACGGAATACCGTCTCCACGATGTGATGTGACTCGTTCTACATGATCATCATTACATAGTAATTATATAAATGAATTGAATGAATAAATATGATATATGTTACACTAATACCATTCTGGATATAAGGTATCTATAACCTTAAAAGAAGAATAAGAATTTATTCGGCAAAACTCACATAAGAACAAAAGGCAATAAAGACCCGAGTAACAAGTAACAATGAAATATTACTAATAAGAAGCTAAGAATATGACCATATATGATATCATATAAATATGTATGATTCTGGAATAAGTCAATAACATTATTTAAACCATTATACAGGAGATTCGGACACGTACAAAGCAAATCGGACCTAAGGTAAGGGAAAATATCACAATCTCATTTTTATCCGAGATTGTTTATACTTTGGTATTTACTGGGGTGTATTTTATCATCCACATCCATGTTCCCTCAATATTAAATATTGTTTCCATCCACTTACAATAGTTTAAATCCAATTTTACCCTTCGGTGAGTATTTAGTAAAGAACATGAAAGGAATCTTTTGTCGTTTTTTCGTATGAGGTACTTTTTTGACTTTTCCGACAAAAGTACGAAGAATGTTTTTTTAACTTATACGGCATGAATGGATTTTTAAAACATTATTTCCAAGAAGCTTCCTTTACAAGTTTTCAAGTTTATTTTTAATCAACTTCTTTTAGTTTAAATTTGTATGACATGTTAAGAAAGGAAAAATGTTTTTGAAGAAGAAAGGATATTTTCCTCAAGAATGGAGTTGAAGTGTTTTATCAAAATTATTTTCCATCTAAGATAATAAAGGGTTCTGTTTTTATCCCTATTATTACATTTATTTGATTATGTTTTTAGGGAATTATTTTTATGAAGTCATTTACCTTATATGATTTGTTTTATGATGTCATGATGTTTCAAGAATCCAATTTTTTTTACATGTGTTATGCGATGATGTATGATTTATGATTATGTGGCACACATAAGAAAGGATTCATTATAAGATGGGTGGGACCTATATCTCCCTCCAATGAATTGGGTAAAGATTTATATCTCATGAGATAGACATGGCTGGAAGGAAGGTTATTTCGGTTCAGTGATACAGGACTGAAACGAGGAGTGAACTCGGTTCAGAAGTGGACTTTGTCCGCTAAGATAGTCTTGGCAATGAGTCATGACTAACAAGAAATGATTTTCCATGATTATGTGTGCATGCAAAAAAGTTTCAAGTTTTATGTTATGATTATGGGGATCTCATTTTCACTTCCATGATTTATCCCATGTTATGAAATTATGATCTCTTTTGCAGGTTAAGATGTGATTGATATTTATTTTGTTTACCCTTACTGAGCATTTGAGCTCACCCTTTTGTATGTTTTCTTTCCCTAGCTCAGGAAGAAGGTTATTAAGTAAGATATGCCAAAAGGTACTATAGATATGATGAAATAAATGGGAGACAATGTAGACACTTTATGAACCAGTTGTTTATGTTTCCCAGTTTCTAAAGACACTATACCTATACTGTCCTTTCGTGGTTTTGTTATATGTTGTAATAAGTATGCTTCAATTTTGAATTATTAACAATGTATGTAAATTATGGGTCATTATAGTTGGTATCAGAGGAAAGGTATAGTCAACCTTTGGAACCTAGGATGTGAAAGCCTTAGTAAGAACTCTAAGGATAAGTCTAAGCATAGAACACAATCTTAGTGTTTTATAAATGGCCATGAATAACCTAGGATAATACCTTAAGCGTGAAAATTTTATTCTTGAATTATGTGATTTTCCTATTATAATTAGTGTTGCTCATACTATTATTCTTGGTTTTAGTCAATGGCTGGAACCTGAAGGAACCGTGTTAATGCGGAATGTGATGGGAAATGCAATGATTGTCCCCCTGAGCAACCAAACAATATGGGAGCTGGAATGAAAAATCTTGTAGCCATACTCACACAACTTTCTCAAGCTATGAATCATGCAGGACTTCCAAACGAGCAAAGGAAGGAGCAACATTCTATTGAATCCTTCATGAGGCAGCGTCCACCTTCTTTCAGCGGGTCTACTGATCCATTAGTTGCTGAACAATGGATTAGTACTACTGAAAAGATATTTTCAGTTCTTCAATGTTCTGAACATGATAAAGTCATCCTAGAAGTGTATCGTTTGGAAGGAGATGATGATCAATGGTGGAATCTTATTAAGAATACGAGTCAAAGGGATGAAATTGAGTCCATGGAATGGGATGAGTTCAAGAACTTATTTTTCAATAAGTACTTCCCTCGTATTCTACGATCAAAGATGGAGAAAGAGTTTCTTGAACTGAAGCAAAGGGATGATGAATCTGTTGGTACCTAGGAAGCAAATTTTACAAGACTTGCAAGGTACGCTTCTGGTATTATTATCCAACCTGAGAGTAAGATCGATCGATTCTTTAGTGGCTTAAAACCAAGTCTTCGAAGGGTGTTAGACATAAGGGACTTCAATATCTACGAGGAAATCATTCGATGTGCTCTCAAAGTCGATATGGGGATTGGAGTAACCCATCAGTCATATGGGTTTGATAAGAAGAGGAAAATGGAATTCAAAGGAAAATCTAAAGAGCACACTGAAAAGAAGATGAGCTTTCCCTTATGCTCAAAGTGTGGAAAGAAACATGGAGGGAGTTGTCTTAAAGGGACAAGTAAATGTTTCAAATGTGGAAAGGAAGGTCATCGGGAATTTGAATGCCGCGATAATGGGAAGAAGATGTCTAATGATGCAAACAAAGGAAGGGATACACAGAATGAACCTACTACACTTCAATGTTTCAAGTGCAAGGAGATGGGGCATTATGCCAATCAATGCACAAATCCAAGGGTTGATGATGATGGTCGACGTCAAAAAACTCTTAAGGCTAAAGACAAAGGAAATTCACATGCAATTTCTATCAGCGATGTGGAGTACGATAACGAAGTGGTGAAAGGTACACTTACCATCCACTCTAAAGTAGCAAATGTTTTATTTGATTCTAGATCCACCCACTCTTTTATTTCTGAAAAATTTTCTAAGGGTGTCACCGTATTACCTCAAAAATTAGATGTTGAGTTAGCTGTGACAACACCTAATGGCACATCAATCGCATCAAAAGTTTGTAATTCTTCTCCAATTGACATTTGTGGGAAAGTGCTTCCTGCAAATCTTGTGATCCTTCCTTTAGTGGAATTCGATGTGATTCTAGGAATGGATTGGATTTCTTTATACGGAGCTCATATCAATTGCCAAATAAGGGAAGTCACATTTCATATTCCAGATCAATCTATGATCGTCTATCAATTCAAGGATGAACATAACCTTCCAGTGGAAATTTCTTCCATTTTATGGGTATTGATTCCACTAAATGAAGGTTATTTATCTCAAATGGTTGGTGAGAAACTCGCAATTATGAATATGCCCATTGTATGGGAGTTTGATGATGTCTTTCCGGAGGAATTACCTGGTCTTCCACCAAATCGTGAAGTTGAGTTTTCAATAGAACTCGTACCGGGTGCTTTGCCTATTTCAAAGACACCTTATAGAATGGCCCCAATTGAGTTGCAGGAATTGAAGAAGCAACTCCAAGAGAATCTTGATAAGGGATTCATACGCCCTAGTGCGTCAACTTGGGGAGCACCTGTTCTATTTGTTAAGAAGAAAGATGGATCAATGAGACTCTGCATTGATTATCGAGAACTTAACAAGATCACTATCAAGAACAAATATCCTCTCCCATGCATTGATGACTTATTTGACCAACTACGCGGAGCTCAATATTTTTCCAAGATTGATCTTCGTTCAGGGTATCATCAATTAAGGGTCAAAAGGGAGGATATACCAAAGATGGCTTTCCGTACAAGGTATGGACACTATGAATTTATAGTGATGCCATTTGGTCTTACTAATGCCCCTGCTATCATCATGGATCTAATGAATAGAGTCTTTAGAGACTATCTTGATCAATTTGTGGTAGTCTTTATAGACGATATTCTTATTTATTCAAAGAGCAAGGAATAACATGAAGATCACTTAAGAATTATATTGAAGACCCTGTGAAAGGAGAAGCTTTATGCCAAATTTACCAAGTGTGAATTTTGGCTTCAAAAAGTTGCATTTTTGGGTAACATAATCTCAAAAGAGGGGATATCTGTGGATCCAGCAAAAACAGAGGTTATCGAAAGATGGTCGAGACCACAACAGTAACTGAGATCCGAAGTTTTCTTGGTTTGGCTGGATATTATCGACGTTTTGTGAAATATTTTTCACGATTATCTAATCCAATCACCATGTTGACTCGGAAAGGAGTTTAGTTTGTTTGGACAGAGGAATGTGAAGAGAATTTCAAGGAGTTGAAAAGAAGGTTATCCAGTGCACCTGTGCTCACACTGCCTTGTAGTGGAGAAAGGTTTGTGATCTACAGTGATGCATTCAAGAAGGGATTGGGGTGTGTTCTTATGCAAAATGATATGGTGATAGCTTATGCCTCATGACAGTTGAAAATCCATGAGAAAAATTACCTAAGACATGATTTGGAGTTAGCTGCGGTAATCTTTGCATTAAAGATTTGGAGGCATTACCTTTATGGTGAAAGGTGTGATATTTATACTGATCATAAATGTTTAAAGTATATTTTCACACAAAAGGAGCTGAATATGCGTCAAAGAATATGGTTGGAGCTGATTAAGGATTATGACTACTCGATCCATTACCACCCTGGGAAAGCAAACAAGGTGGCTGATGCATTAAGTCGACAAGACCATGCCAGTTTATCAATGATGAGGATCACAAAAGATCCAATATTTACGGATTTACAAAGAATGGATCTTGGAATTATAATAGGGGGAAAATCTTATCTTTCTCAAATGAATGTTCAACCATCTATACATGTGAAGATTAAAGAGGCACAGAAAGAAGATGTCGAGTTACAAAAGAAGGTGAGAAATGTTCCTGAATTCAACCTTGATTGTGATGGGATAATAAAGTTCAGGAATCGGGTTTGTGTTTCTCCCATCCCCGAATTAAAGAAGGAACAGTTGGATGAAGCTCATAGTTCTTCATTCTCTATTCATCCTGGAAGCAAAAAGATGTATAGGGACCTGAAATAGTACTTCTGGTGGGATGGCATGAAAAGAGATGTTGCTGAATATGTATCTCGATGCTTGGTTTGTCAACAAGTTAAATCTGAGAGACAGAAGTCTAAGGGGATGTTACAACCATTACCCATACCCGAATGGAAATGGGAAGACATCACTATGGACTTTTTCACAGGACTTCCTAAAACATCCAAAGGAAATAATGCTATCTGGGTCATAGTTGATCGTCTTACAAAGTCTGCACATTTCATTGCTATTAGAGAGGATTTCTCTCTGGATCAGCTTGCCAGGATATGTAAAGGAAGTGGTAATATTTCATGGAGTACCACTTTCTATTATCTCTGATCGGGATCCGAGATTTACCTCGAAGTTCTGGTGAAGTCTTCACCACTGTTTATCATCCTCAGACAGACGGTCAGTCAGAGAGAACAATTCAAACTCTAGAAGATATGTTGAGAGCTTGCTCTATGGATTTCAAAGGTGGTTGGGATCAACACCTACCTTTGGTGGAATTTTCTTATAATAGTAGCTTTCACTCCAGTATTCAGATGGTTCTTTATGAAGCACTCTATGGAAAGAAATGAATGACTCCAAATTGCTGGGATGAAGTTGGGGAAAGAAAGCTATTAGGACCTGATCTCATTGATGAAATGGCAGAAAAGGTCAGATCTATTCAACAACACATAAGAGCAGCTCAGAGTCGATAGAAAAGTTATGCCGACAACCGAAGAAAAGACCTAGAGTTTGAAGTGGGTGATAAAGTGTTCTTACGAATATCTCCCTGGAAGAGGGTTATGAGATTTGGAAAGAAGGGGAAGTTGAGCCCTAGATATATCGGTCCTTTCGAAATAATGGATCGTGTTGGGAAGGTAGCTTACCGATTGGCGCTTCCACCGAATCTCTCTCAAGTTCACGATGTGTTCCATGTATCTCTCCTGAGAAAGTACATACCTGATCCTTCACATGTACTCAGCTCAGAAGTTGTACCGCTGGAGCAAGATCTTTCTTATGAAGAACAGCCGATAGAGATTCTGGATCGTAGCGAAAAAGTCCTACGAAACAAGACCACTCGCTTGGTGAAAGATTTATGGAGGAACCACCAATTAAAAGAAGCTACTTGGGAGCTTGAGGATATGATGAGGGAGAGGTATCCTCATCTGTTTGTTACAAAGTGATGAATTTCGAGGGCAAAATTCATTTTAAGGGGGGTAGAATGTAACACCTGAGACTTTTATATTATATAAATCATCAAAGGAATCTTTTTCTACATAACACTTTCTTGGCTTTCTTTACCTGAAATCGCGACCTTCCTCGATAGCTTGCGTCGTACGCAATACCGAGTTTCACTAAACAACGATATGCTATTAAAATATTATTAAAACTAGCTGTTATGAATAGTAATAACCACTTTATGAAATTTTATAAATTTTATTTTTCAAAATGGACTTCATTTTTGGATTCGGAATATCGAAATTAGCCTACGGTAAAATTTTGGAATTTTTCTGAAAACTTTCAATTTTTGATGAATAGTGAAACCACTAAGTGGTAGGTTAAAAACTGAATTTTGCATAAAACTTAATATTACCACTTCTGTGAATGGAATTTCGAAAATCCGACAGACACGGTTGATAGCAGTATGTAAAATGTGGTTCAATGAGATAAAAATAATTTTTTGGTGAATAGTAACTTTTTACCTTTTTTACCGCGGTTAATAGTAAATAGGGTAACTAAGGGTAAATATGATATTACTATTACCCTAACACATGTCCTAATTCTATTGGATAAGTGTAATTCGACCAAAAACAACCTTATGAATATAATATGACCATTTAGGTCCATCTGGATTAGATTATGACATTTAATATTATTTTATTTAATGAATAGTTAAAATAGTTAAAATCAAAGTTTAATAACTAAAACATTTTTAATATGGGGTTATACATAAGATAAATTAGACTATAAATATTCATTATAAATCTAAAACTATTTCCTACATAATGATATTTTATTTGTAATTTTTAGACTTTAAATAAATTAATTTATTTATGACACAACGATGATGTAGTAATTACCCTTTTAAGGAAATGTTAACATAATTGATGTTATAAATGATAAAATAAATGTAATTTGAGACTTTTTATGAATTAAACTAATTTTCTAGGTTACTATGATATATTAGTGTTGATTTAATAAACTTGGTTCGAACATATAATTATGTTATGACTTTCACAAAAAATCATATATGAAATAGTGTCAAAATTGACACAAAATAGTTTTTAAATCAAATATTATATTATTAATTGTTATTTTATTCCTAAAAATCTAAGGTTCGGCCAAATGACTTAGATAAGGATATATATATTAATAATAAACAACTTGGAGTTCGTTTGGCATGTTATAGTAAGTGTATTAACCATATAGTGTATGAAAACAAAAAGTCACGGTAAAAGTTAAATTATTTAACTTATAGTTAATTCTAATTGATAAGGTTACAATAATAACCTAAACTTGTCTAAATCCTATTGGTTGATAGTATTTCGACCCATACCCACTTTACCTTCGAAATAAGACCCTTTGGAACCATTATAAACCGATTTTGACTTTAATATAAAATAATATTTTGAGATATTCCTAAGGTGCCCCTCTCCTCCCTTATAAAAGGGCACCTCCTCCCCCTCCTCCTCACACCAATTTTGGCACTCAAGCTCGTCCAAACCCTGCCAAAATCCCTTCTCCACTTCCCTAGAATAATCCTAGAGGTCCTGGTCTTCTTCAAAGACCAATCTTAGTTCCCTAAGTGGAGGATTCAAAGAGGCGTTTCAAAGAAGAGGTAATATCCATTACCGATCTTTTCAATTTCTTTCTTCTTAAAACTTCTTCTTATTTAGTTGTTTCATGATAAAGTAATAACATAAGTATTACTTACATACTGATATGTTATTATAAATATGAAACAACCCTAATTCACCTTCTATCCATCCTACGGAAAAATGAAATCACCGCGCGTGCGTACGTACGAAATACCGTCTCCACGCCGTGGTGTAATCTATTTTCCACCATCACCTTACAAGGATGGGTATAATGGTGTAATGAGTAACTACATATGATTATTATAAAGTGATATTGATACTGAAATAGTATAAATACACTTAAATACAATTCCACGATCATGGGAACAATATCATCGCTCGTGCGTACGTACGGAATACCGTCTCCATGATGTGATGCGACTCGTTCTACCTGATCATAATTACATAGTAATTATATAAATTAATTGAATGAAAAAATATGATATATGTTACACTAATACCATTATGGATATAAGGTATCTATAACCTTAAAAGAAGAATAAGAATTTATTCGGCAAAACTCGCATAAGAACAAAAGGCAATAAAGACCCGAGTAACAAGTAACAATGAAATATTACTAATAAGAAGCTAAGAATATGACCATATATGATATCATATAAATATGTATGATTCTGTAATAAGTAAATAACATTATTTAAACCATTATACAGGAGCTTCGGACACGTACAAAGCAAATCGGACCTATGGTAAGGGAAAATATCACAATCTCATTTTTATCCAAGATTGTTTATACTTTGGTATTTACTGGGGTGTATTTTATCATCCACATCCATGTTCCCTCAATATTAAATATTGTTTCCATCCACTTACAATAGTTTAAATCCAATTTAACCCTTCGGTGAGTTTTTATTAAAGAATATGAAAGGAATCTTTTGTCCTTTTTTCGTATGAGGTACTTTTTTGACTTTCCCGACAAAAGTACGAAGAATGTTTTTTTAACTTATACGGCATGAATGGATTTTTAAAACATTATTTCCAAGAAGCTTCCTTTAAAAATTTTCAAGTTTATTTTTAATCAACTTCTTTTAGTTTATATTTGTATGACATGTTAAGAAAGGAAAAATGTTTTTGAAGAAGAAAGGATATTTTCCTCAAGAATGGAGTTCAAGTGTTTTATCAAAATTATTTTCCATCTAAGATAATAAAGGGTTCTATTTTTATCCCTATTATTACATTGATTTGATTATGTTTTCAGGGAATTATTTTTATGAAGTCATTTACCTTATATGATTTGTTTTATGATGTCATGATGTTTCAAGAATCCCATTTTTGTTACATGTGTTATGCGATGATGTATGATTTATGATTATGTGGAACACATAAGAAAGGATTCATTATAAGATGGGTGGGACCTATATCTCCCTCCAATGCATTGGGTAAAGATTTATATCTCATGAGATAGACATGGTTGGAACGGAAGGTTATTTCGGTTCAGTGATACAGGACTGAAACGAGGAGTGAACTCGGTTCAGAAATGGACTTTGTCCGCTAAGATAGTATTGGCAATGAGTCATGACTAACAGGAAATGATTTTCCAGGATTATGTGTGCATGACACAAAGTTTCAAGTTTTATGTTATGATTATGGGGATCTCATTTTCACTTCCATGATTTATCCGATGTTATGAAATTATGATCTCTTTTGCAGGTTAAGATGTGATTGATATTTCTTTTGTTTACCCTTACTGAGCATTTGAGCTCACCCTTTTGAATGTTTTCTTTCCCCAGGTCAGGAAGAAGGTTATTAAGTAAGATATGCCAAAAGAGACTATAGATATGATGAAATAAATGGGAGACAGTGTAGACGGTTTATGAACCAGTTGTTTATGTTTCCCAGTTTCTAAAGACACTATACCTATATGGTCCTTTCGTGGTTTTGTTATATGTTGTAATAAGTATGCTTCAATTTTGAAGTATTAACATTGTATGTAAAGTATGGGTCGTTATACTGAGCTCTGGGTAGTTCTGTGATGAAGTCCATCGATATGTCATCCCACTTCCACTCAGGGACATCTAAAGGATGCAACCAACCACTGGGAAAATGATATTCAACCTTTACCTACTGACACACAAGGAACTTAGCCACAAACTCTACCACTGCCCGTTTCACCTCGGGCCACCAAAACTGTTCCCTCAGGCCTTAGTACATTTTTGAAACTCACGGATGTACCGCCAAGGCAGAGCTATAGAACTCATGGAGAAATACCTCACACATCACCTCCGGAACAAACAATCTTACATGGAAAAGAATCTGATGTCGACTGCCCTCTGACAATCCCTCTGGAACGTTTCCCTGATCGACATGGTCCTGCATTACTTCCACCTCAGAGTACCCCCACTGAGCCTCTTCCACCTACTACAACAAGGAGGACTGCTCCGTCATCTGAAACAAACAACCTCTAACACCCTCTACCCTTGCATCCAAGTTCAAGGCAGCCAACTCTCCCATCGCTTTCCAAGAATCAGTGGATTCTCAAACCACTTCCTTATGTGACTTCCTGCTCAGGGAATCAGCCACAAAGTTTCCTTTACCTTTAGTGTAAGAGATCTCGAAGTCATAGTCTTGAAAAACTCAACCTGTCTCTACTGCTGCAAGTTCAAGTCACGTTGGGAGAAGATATAACACATTCTCTTATGCTCTGAGAAGACCACAAAGTGCTCCCCAAATGGGTAATGTCGCCACAACTTCAGTGTGAACACTACTACTGCAAGCTATAGGTCATGGGTGGCATAGTTACGCTCGTGAGGGCGCAACTACCTAGACCCATAACAGATCACTCCCTTCTTCTGCATCAGCATGCACCCCAGACCAAGGCCAGAAGCATCACAAAACACCACATACAACAACCCTTCATCTGGCAACCTGAGTACGGTAGCACTGACCAACTTCTCCTTCAGGTAGTCGAAAGCCTTCTGGCACTGCTCGCTCTATAGGATGACCTGGTTCTTCCTAGTCAAAGCTGTTAATGGAGCAACAACTCGATAGAAGTCCAAAATGAACCTCTGATAGTAACCTGCTAACCCCAGGAAACTACGAACATATTCCACGCTGTAATGACCCAATGTATTTCAATAAAAAATTATATTCTTATATCTATGTCATACAAACACAAAATAATGAACAACTAAGTGATAAGTGACCTTTAAACATAATCTTGTCACCCCAATGTTTGGAATTTTTAAAAATCTGACATACGCGGTTGTGCTCAAGATAGTTTTTGGTGACTAATGAAACAAAAATAATTTTTGGTGAATAGTAACCTACCCTTATGAATAGTAACCTACCCCTATGAATAGTAATATGACCCTTATGAATAGTAAATAACAGTAACATTACCTATGAATAATAAAATAAAATTTAGACATCATAGAAAGTGATAATTTGACCTTAGTAAACGTTTTTGGTATTTTATAAGTCATAAATAATTAATTATAATTAATTAATTAATTTAAATGAATATTTATTTTCCTGAAATATATTCATAAATTATTGAATCAATTTCTAATAGTTTTTAGATAATACCCTACGTAATATTTGAAAGAACTGTAAAATCAGTTTTAATTTTAAAAACTGTTTTTTTAAGTAAATTATGATTTTAATTAAATATTAAATTAATAATATTTAGAAAATTGTTATTGAAAAATGGACTTAATTTTTTGATTCTACACGTCGAAAAATGGTTGGGGTAAATTTTTGGGAATTTTCTGAGATACTTTAGTTTTTGATGAATAGTGGAATCCGATAATTCACAATAAAAGCTAAATAATGTATTAATTGAGTCATCGATGATGTTCTGTTGATGTAATCCCACTTGGTTCGGGATTACATTATAAAATTACTATTATTGGTCGTTCAAGACTCACTATTCCTTGTATTTGGTGAAATTAATAAACTAATCAATTTTATATTAAGGAAACCCCTCTCCCCTCCACTATAAAAGCCACCCTTCACTCCCTCTTTTCCTCACACCTCTCAAGCTCCAAGCCTTCTCTAAACTCTGCCCAAACATCTTCCCTAGAACCTCCCCCACGTCCAAAAGCTTCTGGTCTCATCAAAAGACCAATCCTGTCTTCCTTAAGGAGGATCTCAAGAGGAAGATTCTAGATGTAATTTCTCTCTCTTCTCCTTTAATTTCCTTTCAAGTTCAAGTTCCTTTCTTGATCTCTCCCTACCTATCTTCATTAAAACTGTTTTGTAACTCCAGTATTATAAATATAATTTAATCTTATGATTCTAATGGTATATTATATCACCCCACACCCTTTCCCCCTTCCTTTTATTTTATTGAAGACAACGTTGTTCATGTGGTGATAATTTATCACCTTAAAAAACGACATGTTCTCTTCTTCCACTTCTACCTTGAATCTGGTCATGAAACCATTTTTATGGTTGAACCAGAATATGTTATATGTATTATTTTCTATTTTAAGTTCTTTAAATAACCTATGGACTTATTACTAAGTGAAAAGTTAAAATGAGTTCGTTGTGATCCAAAAAACCACTCAAATTAACCCAAATAATCTTCATTTAATTCTTATCTAATGATTCGTCCACATGGATCTAATATAACTCATTATAAAATCATTCAAGATTCTGTAATATCATTAATTAAATGTAATATCAGTTCTGTATGTTTACCCATGATCTACCCAAACATCAATTTAAGAATACAAGTGAACCACTCAAGAAAACCATAAAAACGAACATCCCCAAACAATGTTTTTAAACTCTCTAAGTCATCAAAAAGAACATAATATAATATAATGAAACTAGAATGAACCATATAAATGTACAGATGGTTCTGTATTTCTAATTAATGAATATAATTTCATTATATAGGACATTAAAGAGAAGTAGGCATTCGAGTACAAGGTAAGGGGAAATCTCGATCCCAATTTTCTTCCTTCGGGTTCTCCCTCTTTCACTCCATTTTTGATTTGGTTACTCCTCAAAGATCATTTGTTCATCATTTACATTAATTTTCTGGTGTATACATGTTTGTCACTGGTTTTTATGTCCATCAAAATGTTTTCAAAAAGAACACTTCTTTCAAGATCTCACCTTTTACCTCTCATTCAAGGTTGTTGGTTCTTGTATCAAGTATGTTGTTCCCTATTTATTTTGGGAACCCAAAGCTTATGAATATCATATTATGAGATGAAACCCATTCCATTCCATGGGTTATTTATTTACATGTTTGATATGTGTTCTATGTGTCAAGCATGATAATGATAATGTTATGATGTGACAGGTGCGCCCGGAATTATATAGTGCAATATGATTGTTTAAATGTGACGGGTGCGCCCGGATTTATATAGCGCTCCAATTAATTGGGTAAAGTGATGAATATCATGAGTAAATGTGAAATTATGTGTGAACATGATTCTAGCTTTGTTCACAAGCATGTGTGGTAGTTAACCACTAAGAAATGATGTTTCATTTTTATGCATTGCCATATTTCAAGTTTATTATTTATGCTCCTCTCATGTTCATGATGTTTTTCCTATGTCATGATTATGCTCACCCCATGATATATTGTTCATATATATTTTCTTACTGGGATTTTAGCTCACCCCTTTTGATGTATATCCTCAGGTGGCTACATGTACTAAGGAGAGGACAAGTTCCACTAAGAAGCTAGTGAAGAAGAAATTAAATAAATGTTTATGCTTGATGTTGTATTTGTTATGTATTGTACTAGTTTTCCCAAGACACTAAACCTCTGGATCCTCCATGTGTAATACTATTATGTCATTTATCTTTGAAATGATGTAATATTAAATTAAGAAAAGGCTGAGTCTCTATAGTTGGTATCAGAGGAAAAGGTTTAGTTAATTTGGGAATTAGGATTAGTAAACCCTAGAGAAAACCTCTAGCATAAGAATAAGTACAAACAAATACGGAAGAATATTTACCTAGGGATCCCATATTTTATGTTTTTGGTATAAATTTTTAAATGAATAAGTTATTCATGAATTGTTTACTTATGTTTTTTGCTAACCTTTTCTATCTTAGAAAATGGTGGGAACCAGGAGAAATCAGGCCAACAACTCTTGCAAAGGACAATGAAATGATTTCCCGAATGACATCCCCAATGATTTTGGAGGTGGAGTTAAAAACTTCATGGAGATGCTTACCCATTTATCTCGGGTTATGAATAATAACCATAATAATGGGGGACATCCTCCTTCACCAAAGAGGGAGCAACTAGCTATCAAATGTTTTATGCGGAAACGACCACCGATGTTTTGTGGATCTTCTGATCCACTAGTTGCAGAATAGTGGGTCAACTCCATGGAGAAGATCTTTTATGTTCTTCACTGTTCCGAGATGGAGAAGGTGACTCTAGCCATTTATCGTCTAGATGGAGAAGCTGATCAATGGTGAGATTTGATTAAGAACACCAAGCCAAGGTAGGAAATTGAAGAGATGGAATGGAAATACTTTAAGATAATGTTTCTTAATAAGTACTTCCCAAGAACTCTTCACACGAAGATGGAGAGAGAATTATAGAGCTCAAGAAAAATGAAGGAGAATATGTCAAAACCTATGAAGCAAATTTCACAAGTCTCGCAAGGTATGCTTTGGGTTTTGTTATCAATAATGATAACAAAATTGATAGATTCTTTAGTGGATTAAAACCACATCTTCAAAAGGATCTTGCAATTGGAGACTTTGGTAGTTATGAAGAAGTTGTTCGGTGTGCTCTCAAAGTGGAGATGGAGTTTGGAGAATGGTCCCATGGCTATGGTGATAAGAAAAGAATGATGGAGTTTCAAGACGGTGGATCTAATGACTAAGGTGGGAAGAAAACACAGTGACCCACATGCCAAAAATGTGGGAAGTTTCACCATGGGAACTACCTCAAAGGTACGACGAAATGATTTAAGTGTGGGAAGGAAGGACACCAAGCCCACGAGTGTCGAAAAGACATGAAAAGGAAGGATAATGTAGCCGATGAAAGGAGAGAACCACTCGTGGTTCAATGCTACAACTGTAGGGAGCTAGGGAACTATTCAAACCAGTGCACTAAACCTCGAGCTCTTGAGGGTAATCAGCACCAGCAACCACCAAAGCCAAAGGAACAAGGGAAGGTTTATGCCATCACTACTGCGGAGGTGGATCATGATAATGAAGTTGTACAAGGTACACTTCCTATTCACTCAAGAATGGCAAATGTCTTATTTGATTCTGGTTCTACGCATTCCTTTATATCTTGAAAGTTTGCAAGAACTATAGAATCGAAGCCCTGAAACCTTGATGTAGAGATATCTGTAAAAACACAATGTGGTGCAATCATTGCAACCCAAGTGTTTGACTCTTCTCCTGTTGACATATGTGGTAAGATTCTTACGGAAAATTTTGTAATACTTCCCTTGGTGGAATTCGACGCTATAATGGGAATGGATTGGCTCTCGTTATATAGAGCACATATCAACTGTCGGGAAAAGGAAATATATTTTCATATTCCGAACCATCCCATTCTCCTCTACAAATGCAAGGAAGATCATGAATATCCTTTGAAAAATACTTCAATGGTGTGGGTGTTTATTCCCTAAGAAGAAGCATACCTCACCCAAATGGTTCAGTCGAAGGAAAGTTCCAACCTTGAGGAAATGACCATCGTGAGGGAATACAATGATGTATTTCCCAAAGAGTTACCCGGAATTCCCCCGGATCGTGAGGTAGAGTTCTCAATTGAAATCATACTCGGAGCTACTCCTATCTCGAAGTTCCCCTATAGGATGGCTCCTATCGAACTGGAGGAGTTAAAAAAGCAGCTACAAGAGCATCTGGAAAAAGGGTTCATACGCCCTAGTGCATCACCTTGGGGTGCGCCAGTGCACTTTGTAAAGAAGAAGGATGGAACCATGCGGCTGGGTATCGATTATCGAGAACTCAACAAGATCACCATAAAGAACAAGTATCCTCTCCCAAGGATTGATGACTTGTTCGACCAGTTAAGAGGAGCTCAATACTTCTCAAAGTTGGATCCTCATTCTGGATATCATCACGTAAAGGTGAAGAAGGAAGATATTTAGAAGACTTCCTTCCGTACAAGGTATGTGCACTATGAGTTTTTGGTGATGCCCTTCGGGCTTACTAATGCCCCTACAATCTTCATGGATTTGATGAATAGAGTCTTTAGACGTTACCTCGACAAATTTGTGGTAGTTTTTATCGATGATATTCTCATCTACTCCAAGAGCAAGGAGGAATATGAAGAACATCTAAGACTTGTGTTGGCGACATTGAGAAAGGAGAAGTTGTACGCCAAGTTCAGCAAGTGTGACTTTTGGATGAATCAAGTCACGTTCTTGGGACATGTGATCACAAGCGAGGGAATTTCTGTGGACCCTTCAAAGACAAAGGTGATTGAGGAATGGCCCAGGCCCTCTAGGGTCATAGAAATCCGTAGTTTTCTTGGATCAGCTGGGTACTATCGACGTTTTGTGAGAAACTTCTCACGATTGTCAAGCCCACTAACTATGTTTACAAGGAAAGGGGTAAAGTATATATGGATGGACGAATGTGAGGGAAGCTTCAAGGACCTAAAGAGAAGGATGATCATTGCACCTGTACTCAAACTACCAAAAAGTGGAGAGGGTTTTGTGATATACAATGATGATTCAAAGAAAGGATTGGGTTGTGTACTCATGAAAAATGATAATGTGATAGCCTATGCCTCACGAAAGTTGAAGATCCATGAGCAGAACTACCCGACGCATGATCTAGAGCTGGAAGCTGTGATTTTTGCCTTGAAAATATGGCGACACTAAATTTATGGTGAGATGTGTGACATATACACCGACCACAAGAGCCTAATGTATATATTCACACAAAAGGATCTCAACATGCATCAAAGGAGATGGTTAGAGCTAATAAATGATTACGATTTCTCTATTCACTATCATCCTGGGAAGGCGAACAAGGTAGCTGATGCTCTAAGTAGAAAAGAACCTGCTACTCTATCCATGTTGAGGATTGAGAAAGACCATATCTTCTTGGATATGCAAAGGATGGATTTGGGAATCATAAGGGTAGGGGATACATCCTACCTTGCCCAAATGATTGTGCAACCATCCATCCAACAGAAGATTAAGGAAGCACAAAGGGATGATGTGGAGATACAAAAGAGGGTGAATGCAGTAAAGGAAGGGAAGCTGCAAGAGTTACATATCGACGATGATGGTTTGATTTGGTTTGGAACGTGGCTTTGTGTGCCTTCATCACCCGGGATAAAGAAGGAGCTATTGGATAATGCACGTAGCTCAACTTTCTCTATCCATCCTGGAAGTACCAAGATGTATCGTGATCTCCGAGAACACTTCTGGCGGGATAACATGTAGAAGGAGATTGTGGAATACATATCAAGGTGCTTGGTATGTCAGCAAGTTAAAGCTGAGCGATAAAAGTCCAAAGGTATGATGCATACATTGACTATACCCATGTGGAAATGGGAAAATGTTACTATGGAATTTGTCATGGGTCTCCCGAAGACGTCAAAGGGAAATAATGCGATATGGGTTGTGGTTGATCTACTCACCAAGACTGCCCATTTTATCGCAATTCGGGAAGACCTATCACTTGAACAACTTGCAAAGATATATTTGAAGGAAGTGGTGAGACTGCACTGTGTTCCACTCTCAATTGTCTCTAACCATGATCCAAGGTTCACATCTAAATTCTGGAGGAGCCTTCAACATGCTTTGAGTACTGAATTAAATTTCAGCATGACCTATCACCCCCAAACTAATGGCCAGTCTGAAAGGACCATTCAGATGCTTGAAGATATGCTAAGAGCCTACTCTCTTGAATTCAAAGGTTATTGTGATCAACATCTCCCATTGGTTGAATTACCATACAACAATAGCTTCCACTCGAGTATTCAGATGGCTCAGTATGAAGCTCTTTATGGGAAGTGATGTAGAACTCCAACCTGTTGGGATGAAGTTGGAGAACGAAAGCTACATGGTCCCGATCATGTTCAAGAGATCACAGAGAAGGTTCAAGTCATCCAGAAACACATCAAAGCTTCTCAAAGTCGACAAAAGAGCTATGCTGACAACCGTCGAAGGTACATGGAGTTCGACGTTGGAGATAAAGTCTTCCTTAGAATATCTCCATGGAAGAGAGTCATGAGATTCGGGAAGAAAGGGAAGCTATGCCCAAGGTACATTGGCCCCTTTGAGATCCTTGATCGTATAAGAGCTGTGGCCTATCGTTTGGCACTTCCACCAAATATGGCCCAAGTTCATGATGTGTTTCCTATATCACTACTGAGGAAGTACATATCAGACCCCTCACATGTACTAAACTCAAAGGTGGTACAGCTGGAAGATGATCTCTCCTATGAGGAGCAGCCGGTAAAAATTTTGGACCAAAGTGACAAGGTTCTATGCAACAAGACAACCCGGCTTGTCAAAGTGTTGTGGAGGAACCATAAGTTTGAGGAAGCAACTTGGGAACCAGAAGAGGCAATGAAGGGAAGTACCCACACCTGTTTGTGTAAATTAAAATTTCAGGGGAGAAATTTTTTAAGGGGGGAAGAATGTAATGACCCAAAGTATTTCAATAAAAAAGTACTTTCTTATATCTATGTCATGAAAACACAAAATAATGAACTACTAAGTGATAAGTGACCTTTAAACATAATTTTGTCACCCCTATGTTTGGAATTTTTAAAAATTCAACATACACAGTTGTGCTCAAGATAGTTTTTGGTGTCAAATGAAAAAAAATAATTTTTGGTGAATAGTAACCTACCTTTATGAATAGTAACCTACCCTTATGAATAGTAACCTACCCTTATGAATAGTAATATGACCCTTATGAATAGTAAATAAGAGTAAGATTACCTATGAATAATAATATAAAATTTAGACCTCATAGAAAGTGATAATTTGACCTTAGTAAATGTTTTTGGTATTTTATAAGTCATAAATAATTAATTATAATTAATTAATTAATTTAAATGAATTTTCATTTTCCTAAAATATATTCATAAATTATTGAATCAATTTCTAATAGTTTTTAGATAAGACCCTACATAATTTTTGAAAGAACTGCAAAATCAGTTTTAATTTTAAAAACTGTTTTTTAAAGTAAATTATGATTTTAATTAAATATTAAATTAATAATATTTAGAAAATTATTTTTGAAAAATGGACTTCATTTTTGGATTCTACACGTCGAAAAATGGTTGGGGTAAATTTTTGGTAATTTTCTGAGATACTTGAGTTTTTGATGAATAGTGGAATCCGATAATTCACAATAAAAGCTAAATAATGTATTAATTGAGTCATCGATGATGTTATGCTGATATAAGCCCACTTGGTTCGGGATTACATTATAAAATTACTATTCTTGGTCGTTCAAGACTCACTATTCCTTGTATTTCATTAAATTAATAAGCTAATCAATTTTATTTTAAGGAAACCCCTCTCCCCTCCACTATAAAAGCCACCCTTCACTCCCTCTTTTCCTCACACCTATAAAGCTCCAAGGCTTCCATAAAATCTTCCCAAACATCTTCCCTAGCACCTCCCCAACATCCAAAAGCTTCTTGTCTCATCAAAAGACCAATCCTATCTTCCTTAAGGAGGATCTCAAGAGGAAGATTCTAGAGGTAATTTCTCTCTCTTCTCCTTTAATTTCCTTTCAAGTTCAAGTTCCTTTCTTGATCTCTCCCTACATATATTCATTAAAACTGTTTTGTAACTATAGTATTATACATATACTGTAATATTATGATTCTAATGGTATATTATATCACCCCACACCCTTTCCCTCTTCCTTTTATTTTATTAAAGAGAACGTTGTTCGTGTGGTGATAATTTATCACCTTCAAAAACGACATGTTCTCTTCTTCCATTTCTACCTTCAATCTGGTCATGAAACCATTTTTATTGTTGCACCAGAATATTTTATATGTATTATGTTCTATTTTAATTTATGGAAATAACCTATGTCCATATTACTTTGTGAAAAGTTAAAATGAGTTCGTTGTGATCCAAAAACCGCTCAAATTAACCCAAATAATCTTCATTTAATTCTTATCTAATGATTCGTCCACATGGATCTAATATAACTCATTATAAAATCATTAAAGCTTTTGTAATATCATTAATTACATGTAATATCAGTTCTGGATTTTTACCCATGATCTACCCAAACATCAATTTAGGAATACAAGTGAACCACTCAAGAAACCCATAAAAACGAACATCCCCAAACAATGTTTTTAAACTCTCTAAGTCATCCAAAGGAACATAATATAACATAATGAAACCAAAATGAACCCTATTAATGTACACATGGTTCTGTATTTATAATTTATGAATATAATGTCATGATACAAGACATTAAAGAGAAGAAGGCATTCGAGTACAAGGTAAGGGGAAATCTCGAACCCAATTTTCTTCCTTCGGGTTCTCCCACTTTCACTACATTTTTGATGTGGTTACTCCTAAAAGATCATTTTTTCATCATTTACTTTACTTCTCTGGGATATACATGTTTGTCACTGGTTTTTATGTTCATCAAAATGTTTTCCAAAAGAACTCTTCTTTCAAGATCTCACCTTTTACCTCTCATTCAAGGTTGTTGGTTCTTGTATCAAGTATGTTGTTCCCTCTTTATTTTGGGAACCCAAAGATTATGAATATGTTATTATGAGTTGAAACCCATTCCATTCCATGGTTTATTTATCTACATGTTTGATATGTGTTCTATGTGGAAATCATGATAATGATAATGTTATGATGTGACGGGTGCGCCCGGAATTATATAGCGCAATATGAATGTTTAAATGTGACGGGTGCGCCCGGAATTATACAGCGCTCCAATGCATTGGGTAAAGTTATGAATCTCATGAGTAAATGTGAAATGATGTGTGAACATGATGCTAGATATGTTCACAATCATGTGTGGTAGTTAACCACTAAGACATGATGTTTCATTTTTATGCATTTCCACATTTCATGTTTATTATTTATGCTCCTCTCATGTTCATGATCTTTTTCCTATGTCATGATTATGCTCACCCCATGATATATTGTTCTTATATATCCTCTTACTGGGCTTTTAGCTCACCCCTTTTGATGTATATCCTCAGGTGGCTACATGTACTAAGGAGAGGACAAGTGCTATTATGAAGCTAGTGAAGAAGTAATTAAATAAATGTTTACGCTTGATGTTGTATTTGTTATGCATTGTCCTAGTTTTCCCAAGACACTAAACCATTGGATCATCCATGTGTAATACTATTATGTTGTTTAAATTTGAAATGATGTAATAGTAAAGTAAGAAAAGGCCGGGTCGCTATACACGCTCTTGGGTGCTCCCCAAGAAACAACTGCCTCCACTTTCGATGGGTCCACTGACACTCCATTCTGAGACAACACGTTCCCAAGGAAGTGTACTTCTTGTGTCAAGAACTTACACTTTGACAATTTCCCATAAATATGGTGGTGTTTAAGGACATCCAAGACTGCCCTGAGATGCTCAACGTGCTCCTCCTATGATCTTGAGTAGATCAGGATGTCATCGATAAACACAATGACGAACCGGTCCAGAAACTATCGGAAGACAAAGTTCATAAGTCCCATGAACCCAGCTAGTGCATTCGTAACTCCAAACTACATCACTACAAACTCAAAGTGCCCACACCTTCACCTGAAAGCCGTCTTCGAGATGTCACTGTCTTTCACCCTCATTTGATTATATCCCGATTGTAGATCAATCATAGAAAACCAACATGCTCCCCTCAGCTGGTCAAAGATATCATCTATCCTTGGGAGGGGGTAACGGTTCTTGACCGTTACCCAGTTCAACCTTCGGTAGTCTATGCATAGCCTGAGACCACCATCTTCCTTCTTCACAAACAAAATTGGAGCACCCCATAGCGACACACCGGGTCGAAAAAAACCCTTCTCCATTAGATCATCAATCTGAATCTGCGACTCCCACAACTCCGAAGGTTCCATCCGATAAGGGGACTTCGAAATCGGAAGAGCACCAGGCTATAAGTCTATCCCGAACTCAACATAAAGTCGGGGGGGGGGGGGGTAGAGTCACAAACTCCTTAGAAAAAACATCAAGGAACTCCCTAAAAACCTCCGGGACATCCATCATCTCTGTATCAGCTGGAACCACTGATAACCCGCCTACCAAGGAAAGTAGAGCTCCACACGCCGACTTCCCGCCTGATATCTCCTCTCACCAACAAAAGCTACACACTTCCCGTCAACTTCGGAGAACACGAATCTTCTCCGGAAGCAGTCGATAACAGAACTAACAGAAAACAACCATTCGATGCTTAGGATGACATCGTATGGCTGCATCTGTAACAGAAGAAGATCCCCACTAGATCGATGTGGTCCCAATGTCAGCCCACATCCCCGGAAAACCCAAGATACACTAGTCTGGCCTCCAACTGGTGTACTCAGCACCAGTGGTATGGAAAGTATCTCTACATCTAGTCCCAAAGAGTGGGCTAGAATAGGTGCAACAAACAAGTGTGAAGATCCTGAATCGAACAATGCAGAAATGAGAGTGCTGAACAAACAAATCGTACCTCGTACCACCTCTGGTCCTGCTGGAGCTGCGAACTCTACTGTCTGAAACTGTCCACGCCCAGCTCCTCTACCTCTTTGATGTCATCCACCTCCCTGACCACGCCCTAGTCGAGGTCCCTGAGGATCACCCTGAGGTCGGCCTCCTCCTGCAAAGTCTACCCTCAGAGGAGCATGGTCCTACTGCTGCTGGAAGGGCCTCGCCGACAACTGGTGCTGCTGAGGTGGGTGCTGAACCTACCCACCTCCACCGTACTGAGCTCGAGTTGGGCACCGACTCTGAACGTTCCTGAAACCTCCAAAAGAAAAACACTTCGGTCCTGGGTTCGTGAAAAAGGGATGAGGACCCAAAGATCTAAACTGGAACTGCTGGGGCCTACTCCCCACTAGCCTGAACCTGGAAGGTCCCATCACAGGAGACCAGCTGCTGACTGCCTTCCCCTTCGATGAACCTAGCTGGATCCCCTCTCGTGGTGAACCTCCCAGCGATTTAATCCTCTCTACAACCTCTACATTCTCCTGTACCGCCAAGTACGTCGGAAGGGTAAAGGGGGTGACAACATACTAGAGTGAAGGACGAAGCGCATCCTCCAAACTTGTCGCTCGAGACTCCTCATCCGGAGAGAGATCCGGAGCAAAGAGAAAAAGGTCCTTGAACTTGATCCCCAGCTCTAGTACAGACATACTCCCATGCTGGAGGGAGAGTAACTCCTACCGCTTCTCCACCTTGATCATAGAGGAAAGCAATTCCTCTCGGAATTCCTTCTCAAAGTCATCCCACAGATCTTATGCCTTTATCCTCTCTCCGAGGTAGAGCGTCCACCACTGTCACGCTGCACCTCTCAGATAACTGACTGCTAGGGGAACCCAGTACCCCCTCAAAGCACGGATCAAGGTAAAAGTGATACCTAGCTCCTCATTCCACCCCTTTATCTTTGTATCCGAAGTACTACCCTCGTACATAGTGAGGTTATGCCGCTGTAAAGAATGGAGAGTCTTCTACCACTGGCTATCTTCCACCT
Source organism: Viscum album (assembly GCA_963277665.1). Lineage (NCBI taxonomy): Eukaryota > Viridiplantae > Streptophyta > Magnoliopsida > Santalales > Viscaceae > Viscum > Viscum album. The sequence continues at coordinate 1,394,454,930 of OY728121.1, read as the reverse complement.
CTCGGTAAATCCTCAACTGATCGACCGCCTTGATCTGCTGGGTCTCGGCCGTGTGAGTCACCCAGGGACGACGTCTAGGTGTCATATATTTACAGTAAACAAAGATCTCCTAAGCCCAAGTAGTAAGGAAATTTTGCAGGGTTTAATTTTATCATTTTATTCAATTTCTTTCCCAGAACACCTAAATCAAGTAAAACACAATCATGATGATGCATGTAACTTCCCTAGGGTCTCTACCATGCAATCAATGTAGTCTCAGTTGGCCGTTCAGTAGACTCAGAGTCCTTACATAGGATCACGGGGGGCCCTAAAATCCCGTGTCCTAGCCGGTCTTCCCTGGCCTATGTCACGCACCAAGATTAACCAAAACTGTTTCCCTACCATTCCATGAAATCTTCACTGTGCCTAACTCTAGACTCCATCCTATCTCTCAACCATCACCTCTGATACCATTCTGTGACGACCCCCTCCCACCAAAGATGCCCCTCCTGAGCTGGCAATGGTGAAAGGGAGATAATGACCCCCCGAGTCTCGCCCCCCTGTAGGCCTCGGGGTGGCGACTAGGACCAAGGGTATGTGTTTTCACAAATATGACAGGCATTAACGATTTTATTACTTAAGATCGGGAAATACAACAAGTCAACCACCAAAAGGGAAAGGAACAAGTTTATAGAAATAAACCCAAACCAATCCCACATGCATGTTTAAATATTTCTGAAACAAGGTACAAGTACAAGAAAGCTCAAAAGTACAATACCAGAAGAACAAGTACATCAAACTGCAGCAACTCCAACTGTCCCGACTAGTAGGGTCACGCACGACCCTGGTAGTCCTCCTGGAAACCTGAAAGTAAATGTAGGGTGAGCATAAAAGTATACTCAGTAGGGAAACCTAAAGCTCTCATGCACAAGTGGGAAGACATCCTAATGTCTTGTGAGAACAATAGAAGAAACCAAGAAAGGAATTATATCCACCCAACCTCACCATCCAAACTAACCAAAACACAATCACAATAGGTAGTAGTATATAAGAACAAGAGTATTGGGTACCCCACACCATTTTCCCCCACTTGCTAGCTGTTCTTCCTAACGACGAACGTCCTGATGCTACCATACTCTTCCCGCCCGCACACACCTGGGCCTTACAACCACATATCCCGCCCGCACAGACCTGGCCCTCACAACCACATATCCCGCCTGCACACACCTGGGCCTCACAACCATGTATCCCACCCCCACACACTGGGGCCTGACAACCACGTATCCCTCCCGCACACACCTGGGCCTCACAACCACGTATCCCACCTTCACACACCTGGGCCTCATCCCAAAGGTTCTTGGGAAATAGTAAAACCTTCTTGAAGAGTCTTGGGCTAAACCACCCCAATCGAAACCTACCCGAAGAGTCTTGGGTGTAAGGTCACCTCAAGCCATCATAGCCTAGGGAAGAAGGAGCAGTAATGAACTAGTAACTAAGGGGAAACACCCTCTCCTATGAAATGGGAGTGTTCGGCACTAAGTGCTCAACATGGGTGGGGTGAGATAAAACACAACGATACAAATATCTATATATATACCAAACACTCAGCCCAACTTATGGCTTCTAACAGAAAACTGGGCACGTGCCTCGACACTGCTACTACGAAGCATGCATACGAGAAACAACCCCAACCCCATTTAGGTTTTCATAATAGAATCAGTTATTAGTTTCTTAACTACTGGGAAACTATCGACAACTAACCACAATGATCATTCGTAAAACATATCTCTGCCATCCACAAATCAAGTTAGGAAAACACAAGCAGCACAACAATTCCCTTCTTAATAACCAACCAACCCATTGATTAAAATTCCCGTTCCATTACCATTCCCCACCATTTATTAACTCTTCAACTTTTTTTATTTATTATTTACAACCCATAGCTCGTTCACATTCAACCCAACCCTGCAGCCCCGCTGCCGACCACCATAACCACAACCACACCTTACATCATCACCCATTTAATAGCATTTATCACTGCCCTGCTGCCCATCACCAATGTAGTATTCACACAAACCCACAACCAAGCCAACCGCAGCCCCACTGCTCACCCGATCCACAACAACCCACAAAATAATCCCATCACATGCCACGTATCCAATCCAACACCCACATGTTCATTATTTCATTTTGTTCAACTGGGGTGATCACACAAGGGTTCCAGATTTTAAATCATCCAACTTTACGTGATTATCTAAATTCCACATTCAAAAAAGATCCATTCATGAAAACAGTCTAGAAAGACAGGGCAACATTTAATTGTGCAAGAAAAGGCCCCCAACGACCGTGATTTTCCGTAGGCATAAGCCTATTCAATTCACAACATAATATCACAGGATATATAAAAAAAAGTAACTGCATTCACAACTTCCCATCCCTGTTATATAAGCCAGTTATTATGTTCATTAAAATGGTTCAAAAGTGTTTCATGTAAACAAGAGGAAATCCACCTTGCATGATTCACAATTTAGAGAGACTAAGGTAAAATCCCTACCTCAACAGGTTCTGATCACAATGCTCTCCCGGATCAACGTTATAAGATGTCCATCGGCGTCCATCACTTCTGTCGAATCCCGGAAAAACCTCCTCGGGTGGAAGTAGGAAAGGAAAGGCCAAAGGAAAGACAATGGATCCATGCTCAGAAGTTCCGCCTCATTGTTACGATCCCATGGTCGCTGACAGATCGTAAATCGGAGCTTGGACAAAGAATTTATGGAAGAAAAGGATCCTTCGAGTCTCTTGGGAGAGCTCTTCTCAGAGGAAATGGGAGGAGAGGGGTGTGTTGAAAAGGAGGATGGTACCCCTCCTTTTATAGGCATGGAAAACAAAATTACATGGCGTGTAATTTACGGTACACAGCATGTACTTGGCCATTTCACGCGGCCACCACGCGGCTTCCAACACGGCCTTCAACGCGGCATGCAGCTGTTGACTGGTCAACACACGGTTTGAGGGTAACGCGTACGTGGGGAGGGACTACACGGCATGTAGTATTGTCTAAATGGCATGTACTCATTTATTTCACACGGTAAGGACACGACTCCCACACGGCACATGGCCGTTGACTGGTCAACACACGGTTTGAGGGTAACGCGTATGCAGGGAGACACTACACGACATGTAGTATTGGGTACACGGCGTGTACCCACTTATTTCACATGGAAAGGACACAGCCTTCAACACGGGGTATACCCGGTGGGGGGGGGGGGTACATGGCGTGTACTCACACTACACGACGTGTACTTACAAAATTCTGAAAAGTGTGGTAAAAGTCCATTTTACCCTATAGAACACTTCGTGACCCTCTTTTTGAAAAAGGAATGGGCCGGAGAGGTCCGGGCCATTACAGTTTATGAAACCCATTTTATTCTTTGGGTTATGATGAATGAATTATGTTCATGTTGTGGAACAAATATGAATTATTTCATTATGAGATGGGTGGGACCTATATCTCCCTCCAATGCATTGTGTAAATATTTATATCTCATGAGATAGACATGGCTGGAACGATAAGTTAAACATTATGTTCATGTTTTTATATTCAAATGTATATGGTTTGTTTTTTTTCTCCATGCTCACCCTTACTGAGCGTTTGATCTCACCCCTTTATATGTTTTCTTTTCCCTAGGATATAATGAAAGGTTTAAGGTAAGGAAACAAAAAGGGGAAGATCGTTATGGGATATTTTGAAGATCATTAAACATGATTAGAAGTTTATATTACACATTTCCAAAGACACTAAAATATTACGGTCCTTTGGTGTCTATTTTTTAATGTATTAGATATTTTTCAAAAGTATTTTAATGTCTATGTATGTCAAGATTTGGGTCTCTACAGTTGGTATCAGAGGAAAGGTTTAGATAACCATTGGAAACTAGGATGCGAAAACTTTAGTGAGATCCCTAGAGATATTTCTATGGTATGTCTAGGGACGTCCCTAAGGTTATGTATACGTATAGGTTATAGTCCTAGAATTATGCTAAAGATATTAGAATTAAACCTAATATGTCAGATATTGAAGGTACTCTCCCTTTATTATGTTGTTTTCCCTAGCATGATTTTTGCCTCTCACACTATTCTTTTTGGGATTTAGACGATGGCTAGAACCTGAAGGAACCATGTTGATCAATAAAATGGAAAATGCAATGATTGTCCTTTTGAACAAACCAATGTCATGGGAGATAGAGTGCAATATCTTATTTCTATACTTACACAAGCTATGAATCATTCTGGAATTCCAAATGAGGAGAAAAGGGAACAATATTCTATTAAGTCCTTCATGAGGAAACACTCACCTTCTTTCAGTGGGTCTTTTGATCCACTTGTTGAAGAATAATGGATCATTAACATTGAAATTATATTTTCCATACTTCGCTGTTCGGAACATGAAAAAGTCATTCTAGCTGTTTACCATTCAGGAGGTGAAGTAGATCAATGGTGGACTCTAATTAAGAATACAAGGCCCCAAGATGAAATTGAATCCATGGAATGGGATGAGTTCAAGAACTTGTATTTTAGTAAGTACTTCCCTCGTATTCTTCGAAAAAATATGGAAAAAGAGTTCCTTGAGCTTAAGTAGAAGGATGATGAATCTGTTGGTATATAAGAAGAGAATTTTAAAAGACTAGCAGGGTATGAATCTAGATTTATCATCCAACCTAAAAGTAATGTTGATTGATTCTTCAGTGGCTTAAAACCAAGTCTTCAAAGGGAATTAGATATAAGATACTTCAGTAGATATGAAGAAATTGTGCGTTGTGCTATCAAGGTAGAAGTGGTAGTTGGTGTAACGTACCCATATCATGGTTTTGACAAGAAATGAAAGATGGAGTTCAAGGAGAAATCTCAGAATAATGGTGAAAAGAAGATGAATGTTTCTTTATGCTCAAAGTGTGGAAAGAAGCATGGTGGAGATTGTCTTAAAGGGACTAGAAAATGTTTTAAGTGTGGAAAATAAGGTCATCGAGTAGCTGAGTGTTGATGTAATGGAAAAATTGTTCCTAATGATGTCAATAAAGAAAAGACTCTAGAGAACACACCACCAACACTTCAATGCTTCAAGTGCAAGGAAATGGGGAATTATGCTAATCAATGCCCTAATCCAAGGGATAATGATGATCAAAGTGAGAAACCTCTTAAGGAAAAGGATAAAGGGAAGTCACATGCGATCATTATTTGTGATGTTGAGTATGAAAATGATGTTGTGTAATGATTAAGTGTTTATGTAATGGGATTTAAAATTTTTATCATGGAATCTCATTTATGTTATGGTGGAATTTTGGAATATCTATGTATTGGTTTTCTATAATTATATGGTACTGGTAACCATCAAAAGTGATTGAAATATTTTTGGAAAGTAGTTGACATGCGTATAATGAAGGGATAAGGATTAAATAATTTGATTGATAGTATTCATGATCTCATGATTCATATAAGGATAAAGTGATATCCTGGTTTGAGTATATAGAATTTTTGGGATTTTGGTATGTGGAGAGAGTTGACTTTTGACAACATTCATGTTTTACTAAAGTTCAATGGGTGTTTATTTTTCAAGAGAATACATGATTAAGGTATTCACATGTTTGGAATGTGACCAACAAGATATATCTTATTATATATGGGGGATAAATGATGGCATTTACATGCTTGTTATATGTCCTTTCTGGTAATTGTTTTCTTTTTTACTATGAGATTGGAAAATGTATTTTGGATAAGTCTAAAGATTAGAATAGATTATGTTGGACATAAGATAGTATTATTTAAGGATAGAACTTGTTTTTAGATATTATTTCTGGAATTTTATCATAGTATAGTTTTAGAAAAAGGACAACCTGCAGGACATGCAACAACCCATCGCGTCAGACAAGGCTGTGGGAATTGTACCCAAAACTGAAGTGCGACAGGCCTTTATCACCTCCCACTGGCCTTTAATAAGTCCCTGGTTAGTAGAAACGAGTTTTATTTTTTTAAGAGGTATGATAGAAGAAGTATAAGTCCATTTTTGGAATCTTATACGATTAACCTCACCATAGATAGACTTATATATATTTGATAACTTTTTTTATCCTTTTATTTGAGATAGATGGAATGACCTATCATTATGTCGCATGATCTGCTAGAAATTCATGGAAGACAAATTCAACTTAATTTTCTTAAGATATGACGTGTAAATTGTTCAAGGCACGAACAAAAATGAGATTATACCGAAATAAAGTAATAATTTCTTCTAATTCAAGTCCTTCAACTTTAGGGAAATCATCTTGAAAACCAAAATGTTATCCTAGTGCCCTTATATCCGATGAATTATATGGTACCTTAAATCATCACAAATTTATGGCTTTGTGACTGTTGTCTTTATCATAGAAATGTCCTCTACCACTCTCCATCAGAACATGATGGTTAGATTTTCCTTCCATATCCATATTTTCACCTATGTTATCCTATGTGGAAACCCAGTGAATAGTTAATTTGGGTAACCATTACGTTTCATACTTTAGTTTTTAAAGAAAAGTTTTGGTATTCCTTTTTACGATGTGGGTTTCTATGAAAGAAACACTCAGGTAATAAATCATTTATAACCCGGACGAATTTCGAGGGCGAAATTCATTTTAAGGGGGGTAGAATGTAACACCCCATGATTTTATAAGATATATTATTTTTAATATATTTCATATATTCTATTGAATGCTACACCAAGATTATCATGCGATATACACAACACAGTATTAGCTTTCAGTATACGTAACAATAATCTTGGATCATGTTACATACGATTTCAAGTTTGTTTGATAGGAGTTATTCTACGCAACATTGAGTGTATATATATATATATATATATTCAATGTATAAATGAAAAATGGTTGGATTTTGTTATACGCAACAACAAATAAGTCTTGCACTACATGGAACCCTGACTTGGCTTGCATTACATGCAATCACGACCTTCCTTGATAGCGTGTGTTGTATGAAATACCAAGTTTCACAAAAAATTGATATATTATTATAATATTATAATGAACTAGCCATTATTAATAGTATTAACTAAATTTTGAATTGTGTAACATTATTATTCATCTTACACATTTTCTAGAACATGGTATAAGAATAAAATAAAATTTTCAGGTAAAATAAGTATTTTAAAAAAATGCGGTTTTGCCGCCTTATGATGGTGTACCCACTTTAAATCTAGTTTTTATATGTTTATAAGTTCAATTTGACAAAATAAAATGATTCTTTGGAATCATAATATAAAATTTTAATTTGGATAAATTTTTCATATTATTCTGATAACATTCATATTTTAATGAATAGTAAAAACACGTTGTATTTTAATTAAAAACAAATTTTTTCATTGTAATAATTTATATGGTTAAATTATAATATTGAATTATTTTAAAGTACAAATAGAATATATTTTTACCATTTAATATAATTTATGTCATTAGAATTTATTTTAAATTTAATGCATAGGTAAAATCATTTCAATCTTTTGCAATGTTTTAACTTTTAAACCTGTTTTCTTAACAACGAGATTAATTCTAAATTAATTACTGAAACTTCTGTGTTTTGAATTTTGAGAAATGGATTCCATATTTGAATTCAGGGGGTCCAAATTATGTTAATAGCTTACTTTTTTTTGATAATATGTATAGTAACTACGGTAATTTTTATTTACTACAGTTAAAGGTAAATCTGTTAATTAATGGTAAAAATAAGTTTATAAAATTACCCCAACACTTGAAAAAATACTATTGGATGAATACAATTATACACATATCACCTAATGGTCGGAATAGATTCATTTCATGGACTTTTGACCATTAAATAATATAATTATTATTAAAACCACAGAAAGTGACAACATGTCACTCTCTTAAATCTTATAAGTGTATTAATTTTAATTTAGTGATAAACATCATACAAAATCGGATATAAATAGTCCCTAGAAAGATAATAAAATTATCTAAATCATGTAAATTTATTTATATTTTTAGGGAATAAATTATGGTCATTAATGGTGACACAATAGTGACGCAGAAATTGATTATTTAGCAAAAAATCATTAATATAGTTTTTATTAAAACAATAATAACTATCAGAAGGACCAAAAACATGACCAAACATTATTGGTAGAGTATATATATAACCTAATAATCCAAGGGTAGATTTGTGGACCATTTCGAGACTTAGAAAACAGATTAGAAAATTTATATTATTTTATTTTAAATGATCTCAAAGATGTCACCTTCATAATTTAATAAATATAATAATTTATATGTTGTGATTTTAAGATGATAAATTTGAGTAAAAATTTTATTATGAAAGTTAATATATATATCTTCATAATAGGAGTTTATTATTAATTTCTATACAATTAATAAGTATATTAAATTATTATACAGAAATGATGTTGTAATTGTTTTATTAGGATAAATATCAAATAAATGATTTTAAAAGTATTAAAATAAATATCAAATGAAATATTTAATGTGCTAAACTAATTTTATAGACAACTATGACATGTTATAAATCTATTAAAACTTTTATTTCGAACATATCTTGTATTTATATTTTATTTAAATTCAAATAAATGAATCGTGTCAAAATTGACACTATTGTTATTTTATAAAAATTACATATTATAAAATAGTTTAAAAATCACAAAAATATTTAAAAATTATAAATTAAAATTCATATGGTCTAAAATGTAATAAAACATACAATTATGGAAAATTCAAAACACATAATTAATTATTTATAATGATTTAAAATTTAGAATATTATTACCACAAATAACATTAAATAGATAAATCATGTTGATAATGTTTAAAATAAATTCCCAACTTCTCTAAATTTTATTGGTTGATGTGATTAAAACCATATATCATATTCTCTTTGTATTTGAGTCATTTTGGTGGTTTTTAAGTGCGGTTAAAATTTATTATAAATTAATATTTCTTATAATTCCAAATGTGCCCCTCTCCTCCCTTATAAAAGGGAACCTTCTTCCTCTCCTCCTCACACCATTTTGAGCCTTGAAGCTCGTCCAACCTCTGCCCATTTCACTTCAACACTTCCCTATAAGAATTATAGAGGTATGGGGATTCTCAAAATACAATCTCTAGTGCCCTTAGAGGAAGTTCAAATGAGGCACTTCGAGAAAGAGGTAATACCTTCTACCGATTCATTCAAGTTTCATTCTTCTTATACTTCCTCTTCATTAGTGGTTTCAGTATGAAGTAATAACATCAGTATCCCTCATATACTGATATGTTATTATAAATATTAAACAACCTCATTTCACCTTCTATCCATCCTACGAAAAATGAAATCACCCCGCATGCGTACGTATGAAATACCGTCTCCACGCCGTGGTGTAATTTGTTTTTCCACCACCACCATAATTGGATGTGTATAATGGTGTAAATAATAACTAAATATGATTATTATAACATCGTACTTATTATAAGATATTATATCATTCACTCCAATTCCATTCAATAAATATGGGAATGATATCATCGCTCGTGCGTACGTACGAATTACCATCTCCACGACGCGATGAGATTCATTCTCCTTGTTAACCACACAAGAATGATTATTAAGTATATATAATGAATAATAATGACATATATGACATGATAATGATACTGTATTTATGTATATATATATATGTCATCTACTTACTTCCATTCAAGTCAATAAGGAAAGGAAAACAGCGTTCATGTGTACATACGGCCTACCGTCTCCATGAACGGTGTGATTCATTTCGTTTATCTATCTATTATATATATATATACTGAATATATATGATATATAAATCATGATTCACATTCTTGAAGTAAGTAAATCATGATATAAGTAATAATAATATCAATAACAACAAGTCCAAACATGTACAATAAATCAAAAGATTTTACCCAAAACGCTGCTTTAACATGGATTTAGAAAAGAACGGGTAATATAAAGTCATAAATGAACCATATATGATATCATAAAAATGAATATGATTATGTAATAATTCAATTCCATTATCTAAATAATTATACAGGAGGTTCGGATACATACGAAGCATATCAGACCTATGGTAAGGGATAATGTTGCAATCTCAATTGTTTTATATCTGAGATTTCATATACGTAAGAATTTACTAGGGTTATATTTATCATCTATGTCCAAGTGTTTTAATGTATGTTTAAATTCCTTTTTAATCTTTTTTGAATTTTACTATATGGTATGTAAGGAATCTTTTTTTTGTTTACCATATGAGGTACTTTTTGACTTTTCCGGCCAAAGTACGAGTAGAATGTTTTTTTAACTTATATGGCATGAATGGATTTTTACGGTTTCATAACGCCTAATTTTCATAAATATTCCTCTACAAGATTTCATTATTATTTTAAAAAAAATCCTTTTCTTTTATAATTACATCGAATTTTTTGAAAAGAATATGATTTTGAAAAGAAAGGATATTTTCTTCAAGGATTCATTTCAAGTGTTTTATCAAAACCAATTTCCATCTAAGATGACATTATTTCATATGTGTATATTTCAAGTATAATGTCTCTATGATTTACATGGTTTCACTTTTCTTATGATGAAATGATATCCATTTATTTTATATGGATTATGTGATGATGGGATGATGTTTATGAAACCCATTTTATTCTTATGGGTTATGATGAATGATTTGTGTTCATGTTGTGGAAGAAGTAATAATGATTTAATTATGAGATGGTTGGGACCCTTATCTCCGTCCAATGAATTGGGTAAAGATTTATATCTCATGAGATAGACATGGATGAAACGGTATTTTAATCCGGTTCAGTGATACATGACTGGAACGAGGAGTGAAATCGATTTAGAAAGGGACTTTGTACACTAAGATAGTCTTGGAAGCAATGCATTGGCTACTATGGAAATCATATCATGTACTTAATGTTCTTCCACAATTACAAGTTTTATTCGCAATCTATTTTATCATGATTGATGTTCCATTATGAACTATGCCTTACGTACTTCCATGTTTTATGTCATTGGTCATGATTTTGATGTTTAAACATTATCTTCATGTTTTAATGTCCAAATGTATATGGTTTGTTTTATTTTCTCCATGCTTACCTTTACTGAGCATTTGAGATCACCCTTTATGTGTTTTCTTTTCCCCAGGATATAATGAAAGGTTTTAGGTAAGGAAACAAAAAGGGAAATATTGTTATGGGAGATGTTGAAGATCTTTCAACATGATTAGAAGTTTATATTCCATGTTTCCAAAGACACTAAACTATTACGGTAATTTGGTGTATATTTTTGTTATGTATTAGATATTATGAAAAAGTATCATAATGTTTATGTACGTCAACCTTTGGGTCTCTACAATTTCTTACCCCAAAAATAAATTCTATTATGATTGATGTCAACTACCCTTAAATTTTATTGAGGGTGATGGCATGTTCTTTTGGTGTTCACATAGGTTGGGTAACAATAGGATTTGGGGATAGGGAATTCATGTGATATAGTTTAATGGATCGTTTGTGGTTATGGAGAGAATCAGGTTGGTGTCATAATTATTGGATCTTCCACATAAGAATAGTGTTAATAAAGACATTTTTCATGTTTCCCGTATTTCTTGGTATCTCCCTGAACCTTCTTAGGAGATCAATGTGGGCAATATGTAGTATGAGATAGATACATCATTTAAGGTACATATGATACATGTGTTGGATTGTAGTGAGAATGTTTTGCTGGAAAAAAAACATGCTGATAGTCCTTGTTTTGTTGAAACATAAACATCATGAGGATGAATCATGGGATGGAAAATAAGATATGTGGGACTAATGACCCTTGTTTATTACCACAGAATAGTAGATATGTTTTGGGGAACAACTTGAGGATGAGATATGATAAGGTTGGAAAATTATAAGATCCTAAACTTTCTAGACATATCTCATAGTTGTTTTAAGGAAATGTATTTCCAAGTTTTGATTATATATTGTTTGGGTTTTACCTTAGGGATTGTTTTGGTGAAATTATGTAATTTTGGAAGGGGAGGGGAAGTACATGGTTGATGCATGGTTCTCCAAACCATGCACACAGTCTAAAGAACTATGTGAACCAAGGCTGAGGAGATTCACATTGTCGGGACATAGTTTTCCAAAATTTTCACCCTCTTAGAAGTATCCATGTGACTCCCCTAGGAAAGGAACTTGAATAGTGATCATTGTTAGGGAAAATTATATGCCCCATAAAAGAAACCATGCACATGGAAATTTAATCTCCAGAAAATTATATTAACAATACCTGAACCCCCATAATTCACTCCAAATCCACAATATCTCAACCTTGAATGATTTATATTATTTTTTGATTATTCGAAATGGATTCAATGTCATTAAAACAAATTTTATTGTTCATCATATTCCAATATTGAGATATTTATCTCTCTCATTAAGATAATATCATCTTCTGTGGATTCCTATATCTCTCTCATCTTTCTCATATCCATTAAAGGGATGTTTTACTCCATTGGTGATGTTTCTAGCTCTAGGTTTTGGTTTACCCAATATATTTGATCTTTGATTTACTTTTTGGATCTATATGTCCTTAATTAGCTTAATCTTTGATGATCCTTGATAATTTGGGATTCCCATTGGTGAGCGTTCATCATAAATATTGAGGTATGTGTTCTAAATTAAATTCCCATTGTATTGATTCAATTTTATAAATGCGTTGTTATATTTGAATTGGTAAATTTTTAAATTGAATCTTTAATTGAATAAATCAATTCACTAATTAATTGATGGAAACATGGAATTGGATTATTTAATTGGTGAATTAATTGACTTAATGTTTTGTTTAATCAATTCGTTCAATTGGATTAATTGATAAGAGAATTAATTAATGGAATTTTGTAATTATATAATTGGTAAAATTGGATTAATCAACTGGTAAACTAATTTATAGAATGTTTTAATTATACAATTTATGAAATTAGATTAATTAATTGATGGATTAATTAATGAGATTTTTTTATTATACAATTTGAGTAATTTTATTGATTAATTGGAGAATTCATTAATAGAATGTTGTGATTATAAAATTTGTGGGTTTGTATTAATTAATTGAAAAATGGGATATTTGGATTGACCCTAATTGGATAATGATTTATATGGGAAATATTTTATAAATTGTTTAATAATGTTTTTCATATTATTAATGGAGAATAAAGTATTGATCCACGTTTTATTTAATTGTTGAAACAATATATTAATTAATGTAAAATTAAAAAAATATGGTAAATTTTGATTAAACATGACTGATGATATATGTGTGTTAGTTGTATGATTGATTAATATACGAGTGTGGGAAACTAACTGAGGCCCCAATTACCCATATGTGACCTTTTGGTTTTGATAGGGATTGAGGATTCAAATACCCTTATATGACATTGAGGTATCAGAAAGGGATAGAGACTATAACTAAACATATGAGATATTTAGTGTAGGACATGGAATGATGCTCCAAACACCCACATGATATTGTGGTTAGGGACATGGATAGAGGATCTAAATACCATCAAAGAGTAATACTTGATGTTTAATTCCAATTATTTTGGCATCAGATAATGGCTTCAATTAGTCGTTGTAGGATTTGAAATTAAATAGTAAATGATAGCCATGATATTATGATATGGTTTAGTGTCCCACAGAGACCAGATCTAGTATTGAGGGTTTAGGTTTCCCCAGTAACTCAGGGGTTTATGTGGTTAATTAATGAATAATAAATTGTGATAAAAATTTACTTTATTCCTTGTAATTTAATCATTATAAAAATACATACACTTTTATTTACTAGATATTTCTTTAGACACCATTGGTGGTGGATTACTGAGTTGTACTCACACACAATATGGGATTCTTCATTAGCACCTAGGTAGACATCATGTATGCATGACATGATACATGAAACATTCAAATTATAGTTGGATGAGTCAGGATGGAACATGGATGAGGGAACCTGACTAGGATTCAGGGCCCACATGGGATTTTAAGTGTGTATTTATTTTGATTTTTCATTTTAAACATGGTACATACATGGAATGATAGATCTAATAATTTCATTTGGATATTGTATTCATGTGTTTAGTCATCGTGTTATATAGGATTTTATAGTTTTCAGTCATATAAACTGGTTTTTCTTATTTATTTTAGTTTTTGTACTAATTTGACAAAGAGGGTATAGTCACCCCCAAATCGATATTAGACACTCTCTGGTAGTCGGAAGCCAATATTATATGGGGAGGCATGTCTGAGGTTAGGTAACTGAAAAAATGTTGGAATTGGTCTGTGGCACCCGGTTCATGATGTTACACTAGCAGACATAATCATTACCTTTTTCATTGTTTGGTCAATCCCAGAGATGATATATTTACCAAATGTCAAAACGCTATTAGTATAAAATAAAAAATCCAAAAATTGGTAGAAAAGGTAATATAATCCTTTGATACCACATTTATAATCCCAACCCACCTCACTCAAAATAGCAGTCTCACTATATTATTCAGGCACTCAAGCACATTCCCTCATATGGCAGAGGATTCCGACTAGTATTGAGGGTCTAACGATGATATAGTAAGACGATTATACCCTAATGATAAGAGTGGAACAATGGAATAAAATAGATAAATCAGTATTGGAAGAATCAATAAAATAGTAGAATATAATTTTAACTGATAAAATGGATATCACAATATATGAAAACATTTATGTCCCTATAAAGATAGAATTTACACAAAAATAAACATAATGTAGATGATACAATAAGAAATGATATATCAATAATGGAAATGAATGAATGAAGTCCTAAATCATAGAGTTGGATAGGGTACATGATCATCCCTCACTCTATGTAATGAATTAACCTATAGGGAAACCACAACCAATAATCACTATTAAGACCCTAAACCTCAGTAAGGAAATATATGTAGAACAAAGTGGTATCTTGGATAGGGTGTGAGATAAACTCATCGGGCCACCACCAACGATGTCTAAAGCATATATATACCATGAATATAAAATAAGGAATTGTTTATATATAATAATTATGTGTATTATAGTTAATTTTGATATTATACACCTTTTCATGCTCAAGTTCCACATATAAACCTAGATGACCATAACTGCTTCAGCCTAATTCGGAATATCCTTGAACATTCCATCTTGTAAATATATACATATATGTAGACATATATATACAAATATATTCATATATTGATGATAAACCAAGGAATTTATCCAATACACCCACATATAATATTAATAATACAATAACGGTCTCATAATATAAATTAGTTTACAAGACCATTCATCATATTAGTGATAATGAGTTCCATACCCAATAATCCAAATAATGATGTGAAACTTCATGTCCAACATCCTAATCTAGGGGTTCAGAATTTCATGTCAAAAATCCAAAATTATGTGAAGCACATTTTTATAATTTCTTAAACAGGGTGTGTGAATTGTGAAAACCTGATATTTTATAATCATTTTTTCAAAACAAAATTATTTTCATCGATAGATGTCATTACATGAAACATCAAGATTTAACGAACTGTGATATACTAATAATATAATTAAAAAATTATGCTATTATATTTTGAGGTATGAGTAAATATTCATTTATAAAAAAGTCATTATAAGAGTTTTATATAAAAAATAAATTTATAAATATGTACTTATTTTGTACTAATATCTTTATATTCTTCAAAAATACTTATTTTTTCAAAACAGTTTTTTTATTATTTTGAAAAAATCATAAAATTATTTTTTTCCTTTGATAATATTTATTTGAAAATTTATCTTTATTTTTGTAGTCAAATTTTCATAATTACAATAGGATGAATTCTTGATAAATTTAAAAAAATATAAATTTATCAGTGAATAATGATAAATACTAAGTTTTATGGAAGAAATCTATTTCGTTTAAATAATATAAATAGATACATCTTGTTTAAAAAATTTAAATGAAAAATAAGTTGATTATGTTATTAATAAAAAAATTATTTAATTTAATAATATTCATTTTTAGTTTTAATGTTAAATCAATATGTACTTATCAATATTTTCCCTTTGGAAAATTCTTTTTCTTCAATTTTGTGAGTTCAATTTTAAACTAATATTTTCCACTTATGTTAAATGAATTATGAAAAATTAATTGAATAATTTATAATAAGAATAATTAATATTATATAATAAGTTTAAATTCATTTTTTTAAACTTCATAGTATAAATGGTGAAAAATATTTACCATAACTACTATTAAACTTGGTTTACCAATCAAAAATGTTTTTGGGATAAAATTATTTTAAAACATATAAAAATAAAATTTTTTAGTTATATTTAAACAATATAAAATATAAAATTTTATACTAAGAAATTTTTTATTTTTTCTTCATGATTTAAAATTTGGGTACACATTCTGCATTTAAAAAATTCAAAATGGTCCCCCTCCACCACTTATAAAAGAGAACCCCATATCCTATCCTATTGACACACCAGAAGCCTTTTGATTCAAGATAATTACTTCCAAATAATATTAATTAATTCAATAAACTCTTACTATAGTCATTTTTATAATTAAGAAACCCCCATATGAAGGACTATGGTGATAACCTGATGAGGTTGACCAAAGAAGATGTATCATTCTTAACCAAGTGTTTTTTATTCATTCTTCCACAAAATTATGATGTTATTTAGATAATATGATATATCGACATCATCAAATATCATATAAATATATTTCATTATTTTAATGGAATTAAATTTATCCATATATTCCACAATGAAATGGAAAATGAAATTTTTGGTTGTGTGTACGGTGGACTACAACATCATTGATCGATGTAATTCATTTTCCATTAATGTCTATCCTAGATAGAGGTAATGATGGATTTTACATATCTATATTAAATTTATTAAATAATTAAAAATATTAAATTATAATATCACATATTCCTTCTTACCTTATAATCTGTTGGAAAATGAAAACATCGCTCATGGGTAATTTGGTACTACCACATCCATATAGGGATGTGATTTATTTTCATTTTATTTATAAATTATCAATAATAATGATATATTTGGTAAATATATTTTATAATAATGGAGAAATTTATTATTTAAATATTATGACTTATTTACATTTCATTTTTTCCATCTATTGAAAAAATGGAAACTATGTTCAAATGTATGTACGACCTACTTTTTCCATAAAACTATGATTCATTTTCTCTCTTAAACAACGGTGGATTAATCTGAGTAAATATATGCTGAATATATGTCGTATATATATATTTATAAATATAAATATAATTTTTTACAATATATATATGATGGAACAATGTGAAATGTAAAAGGACTAACAATATCAAACTAAATGACATATGAAAACTAGATCGTTTATTAACCGAAATTTTATTTTAACAATGAATTGTAAATAAAATATTAAAAATATGTCATAGGTGAATCATATATGGTATGATATATATGATTATGGTCATATAATATAGTTATAATAAAACTATATTTTTTAGATGTTCAAAAATGTATGAAGAATGCCAAGACTTGAGGTAAGGGATTTCGAGTTTCACTTTAATTTTCAGGAGACAAATGTTGTATTCACCACTTATCCCATTTTTGTGGTGTATATAATTACCTATTAACATTTAATATCATGAATAAACTTATTTTAATTATATTAAACATTATATTTTATGTTATCCTATAATGGGGATTATGATTAAAAATATCTCTAAAAGAGTATGTTATTTTTATATAAATTTTATTTATGTGGAAGACATGGCATATTCACCACTCATTTATTTTGTGTCATGAATATACATAACATTTAAAAATTAATTTCAATAATATATTAATTTTCATTAATATTTATGTTTTTTATTTTATCTAATAATTGGGCTTGCAAGTCAATAGATTACCAATGTAGTATAATATTTACTTATCACATTTATTTTTGTGGGACACATGCCTTCTACACCACTTGTTTCTTTTGTGTGAAGTATATAAGGACCATGATTGACTTTTATGATTATTCTAATGAAAGTATTGGATATAAATATACATATATTATTATTTCATTCATGGGTATTAATATTCAATATATACAAATGTTGTATGGGTATTATGTTAAAACCTCATTGTTTTTTTGGGTTTTTTATGATAAAGATCCAATGAAAAAATACAGTGATATATCTATCAAGAAACTCTATATTTTCAATATGATTGTTTTATTTCAATATATTACATGCTCTACATTATTTTTCCTAACTTCTTTATTAAACAGAAAAAATAATGGATTTCATGAAACCCTACATTATTTTTCTATTTGGTCAAAAAAACATACATATCTTTTTTTTTGCTGAGTTTTTTTAAAAGAATAGTGATATCATTATCCAATGATTTTTAAAATAAATTTTTAATCATGTTATAATTATTTATAAAAAAAATTAAAATCTATATTCATTTTTCATTACAAATAATGACCTTTTGGATTTGACTAAAAATGTGAAAGGAATCATCATTTTAACTTTTATGGGATGAAATGCATTTCCTACCAAAATGATCACTCAATTAATTTATATTAATTTAATAGTTATCTAAGATATTTTGAAAAAAAAAATATTTTCATTATTATTTGGAATGTTTTTATATTTTAAATATTTTATTTCAATGTTAATATGACATTTTATTCAAAAAAATGTACCAAGAGATCTTTCATAATGATTATGATGCTAAGAATACATAATTTGATGTTACTAAAGAATTAATAGGGATATGATCAAATGATACCATTCTAATTATTTCTATAGGTGGTTTATGTTTATGATAAAATTATTGTTATGAAAACCATTCCTTTTCCATAGGTTATTTTATGTTTAAATGATGATATTTTTAATACATCTATTTCTTTTCATAAGATTTGTGATGAAGTATTTATGAAACCCATTAATTATCATGCGAAAAAATATGATGAATTTTTTGTGATCATTGGGACTTGTATCTACTACAAAATAATTTGGAAAATACGGATAAATCATAAGTTAATTATGATATATGTGAACCTGATTTGATGTTCATCATTTCATGCATGAACCTAGTTTTAATTTCCATAAGATATTGGATTTCCCTGGATTCAATGTCTATATGATTATGCTTGGTTATGGTTTTCATACTCAATATTTTATGTGAGGGCCTAATTCTATATCCATAACCTATTGATTTAACCTTTACCTATTTAAACTACTATAAAAACGGGCAAGGGAACCGCTACCCTTTTATCAGCACTAAAAAAATTACTGGTAAAGGGGGCCTTTATCAATGCTAAAAAAAGCGCTCACAAAGGCCCCCCTTTATCAGCGCATTTTTTTGCACTGATAAAGGAGACCCCATTATCAGTACTTTATTTAGTAGCGCTGATAAAGGGGGATTTATCATGGTTTTTTCCTACTGTTGATAAATTTTAGGTTTCAAAAAAGTTCATGAAAAATAAAATATTGTTATATAAGTATATTTATACTGATATAAATATAATATATATTTTTTAAATATGTTTTAGATAAGTATAAATAGACTATTATATTTAATATATAATAAATTTAGTGAAATTGGATTTAAAATATTTGAAAAAATATTATTAATTAATAATTTTATAATTATTATTGATTTAAAATCATTTAATAACAATTTGAGGACACAAAAAATCAAAAAATAATAATAAAAGATCTAAAATAAGTTGAAAATGTAACTCAAACTTCAAATGACCATAACTTTTGATTTGAATGTCAATTTGAGCTCTACATCATATCAAATCAAATCATGCAATGAGCTCTACGTGCCAGTGACCGAAGCAAATCTTCTGTCACATTTTTCATGGCCAAAAAAGGCCCAGAAGGCCTCCAAAACTGAGTTTTTAGTTGGGATACCCCAATTTGTTAACATTCGAACAAGTATAACTTTGGATCTGGATGTTTGTTAGGAATGTACCACATATCATATTGAATATTGTTTCATTTTGTTCTATTTAACTGGTTGTGTAGTTGAAACGAGCTTCTGGATTATAAGTTATGGTCGTTTTAACATTCTATGGAATTTCAAATACACATATATATATGTATTTATTCATAAATATATATGTGTTTGTGTTTGTGTGTTGTATATTTTTATGTATGTATGTATTTATTTATTTATAAACACACATAAAAAACATATTTCATAAATGTATTTAAAACTAATCTTGTAAATATATATTAATATCCAAATAATTATATGGATAAAAATTTATAAATAAAAATATATATATAAATATATATAAATATATATAAAAATTCAAATGAATATATATATCCTAATATATGAATAAATATAAATATATAAATATGAATATATATTAATATATGAATAAATATAACAATATAACAATATATATATATATCATTAAATACAGAGAAAAATAAAATGGCTTAGTCGTAAAGATGCAACCGCGAAAGGGGGGAGGTCGCTGAATCGTGGTCAGGTTGAAGCAAAGGGAGGCACGTGTGCAGGGATTCACGGGTAGGGAAGCACTTGGGAGACTGTGATGGGGGATCCGCCTAGCCCTGATAAGGGGGGGTCAATCACTGTTAAAATCCCCCCCGTATTATATAATTTTTTTAATTTTTTTTAATTTTTTTGACTTTTATAAGCACTTTTTAAAAGCGCAGATAAAAGACCCCATTTATCAGTGCTAAAAAATGTCTGATAAAGGGGTCTTTTATTAGAGATTTTTTAGTGCTGATAAATGGGGCATTTATCAGGACTTCTAAGAGCGCTGATAAAAGGGGCCCCCTTTATCCTCGCCATGATTAATAGTGCTTTTTTAGCGCTTTTAATCGAATTTTCTAGCGCTGATAAAGGCAATATTTGTAGTAGTGTTAAACAAGTTGAAAATGTTTTGAGGTTATGTTTTTACACAATCTAATGATTATTTTATTCTCTAATGGATTGAATTCATTTATTTACTTTAGGATTCATGTCATATTAACTACCCATATTTGTTCAATGACTGACAATTATGACCTATAATAAGTATAATATTGTTTTAAAATGTCGTTCACAAGTTCTCAGAGATTTTTACTTATGTTATGTTGATATTTCCCAATTTACCATCACTGATAATATAAGATCACCCTTTTATTTGGTTCCAATCACGCTATTATGAATAATGGTATTGTGTACTGTATGTCAAATATGAGTACTATGGGTGAAGATCATTATGGTAGATGTTGATGATCATTCATGGAGGAAGATGATTTTGTTTCTTATATCCAAAGATACTAAACTATTGTAGTCATACAACATGTTTTAGTAAAATGATATAGATGTCCACTTATTAAGATATATTATTTATGTATGAAAATTCTAGGTCTTTATAGTTGACATCAAAGGAAAGGATTTGTTATCCAATAGAAATTGGGATGATAAAACATTATTGATATCCCTATTTATATGATTAAGGATATGATTAAGGATTTGTTTTAGGATATGTTAACATACATGCATAAAGATATGTCTAAAGATAATAATAAGGATAAATAAATTTATTGGAAAGTATCATTGAATTTTGTTGAAGGATAGAGAGAGTTGTTTTCTAGATATTACATCCCTATTTTTTTAAAGGTTTGGGCCGAAGCCTCATTTTATAATTAAATCAAAGAAAATACCTCTTTTAACTGGGTATAGGGAGACCCATTACATAGCCAAAAGGGCCAGTGGGCATATAGCCCATTACATGGCCTGTAGGCCCAAATTTTTGGCCCAAGGTCCATTCTGTGAATAGTAATGCTACAGTACCCACCTGCTACAATCCTTCACAGTACCCACCACTGCTACAGTGTTCCACCACCACTACAGTGTCCTGCCACCTCTACAGTACCCGTCGTTTCTACAGTGTGCCACTACTATAGTCCGCTACAGTACCTGTACCCAATGGGTTTTGAACCCCCATTTTTCATGTGGAATTATAGGGTTCTTACCACTAAGACAAACCCCCACTACTAGAAATTAAATCCCTATCCAGATTATAATAGTATATATAACTCTGGAATAGTTTATTCTTGATGAATTTACTCCAAAAGGGTTTTATTTATCTGGACTCAATCATCACATGTTTTACAAAAAAGGGACATGTTACACCCATGGTTTGACATTCTCAGAGGATATGATTTGGATATTTTATAATTATTTAAGAAACATCATCAATATTTTGAATACTGACAATGAATGGCCTAGTTTGAGACTACAGTTTAATAGATTAAAAGGAAGGTGTCATGATTTATACAACCTATAGGTGATTCCCCATGATTAAGTGGGGACCCACTATGATTATTTATTCTTACACTATGATTTTTTATTTTATTCAATGGATTTAACATGATGGAACCTTGATAATACATAATGTGATGAATAATGAAATGATTAGACTATATAGAAAATAAATGTTTCCGAATATGGAATGAAAATATCA
Source organism: Viscum album (assembly GCA_963277665.1). Taxonomy (NCBI): domain Eukaryota; kingdom Viridiplantae; phylum Streptophyta; class Magnoliopsida; order Santalales; family Viscaceae; genus Viscum; species Viscum album. Next base: position 1,394,432,310 of record OY728121.1, on the reverse strand, counting down.
TTATTATTCCAATAAAAAAATCTTAGTATCTGAAGCAAGTCAAAGCTAAAAATGAGTAATTGATAGAATAATGATTTTTTGTGTCTTTTATTAAGAAATTCCTAGGACATTTTATAAGATCTTCTAATCTATTAGTTTATGAAAATGAATCTATACCACTGAAATGATATTTTCCATTTTCCTATGTTGAGAGATAAAAAATGTAATACTAGTTATTCTTCATTAAAACGAGAAGAAGATTGATGTTTGGATATTGTCAAGAATTCATGGAAATAAGATTAAATTTAATCTATTGAATTTGATGAGATTAAGAGATTAGTTTCCAATATGTAGTTCCCTTGTATTCATAATGGAAAATAGAGATAGTATTACATGAGTTACAGAAAAATGATGATGGATATATTTGTACCAACTAAGAAAATTCTATTATAAATATAAGTTGTGACTCTCGTATTATAATCTATCTTAAATGTATAGTTGAGCGATTATTCAGATGCGTAAAGGCATGTCACAAAATGGTGGTGTCCATACCGAAATTTAGAAGATATGATGGAATATTTTGATGTACAATTAATGTGAAAATGGTGTTTGGAGTTTCCAATCAATATCATGGTTTCTTTATGAAAATTAAGATGTAATTCAAAGAAATTAAAGAAAACCATGGAGAGAAGAAGTTAATAATTCCTTCATTATAAAATTCTGGAAGCAATCATAGAGGAAATTTTTATATATGGAATATAATATAATTTAAGTGTGTGAAATATGTTAATTTAGTGTCTTAATTCCATGTATTAGATGAAGGTAGATAATTATGTGAATAAAGAGAAATATCTACAAAAAGCAACACCCACACTATAGACTTTCAAATTAATGGATTATAGGAATTATATTAACCATTATTAAAATATAAATGTTAATCAAAATTTACATTGTTATTAACATATTATGAAAAGAGACATATTTAAATCTAAATCTATCAATATTTCTAACAAGGGGATTAATTGTAAAGACCTGAATCTAGAGCCACACAACTAGTTCCCCATACCCGGTTCACCATATCACCTCAAGCACATTTCCCCAAATGCCAGAGGTAGCTGACTAGAAGCAAGGTCCTTGGTGTGTTAATGGGGAGACTATTCTATCATTTGGTAAGGTATACAAAGAAAGAAAATAATAGTCAATAGTGGAAGCGGTAAATAGCATACAACAACTATACTAAACATTGGAAGCACTGTATAATATAATAATGATGAAAATGATGCAGCATGTACAAGTATCAAAGGATTGAAGAAAACAAAACAATGTGCTGAAATACAACTGAGAACAAATTACTAAACGTACACAACAACTCCAGTGGCATGGAAAGCCTAGGCTCGGTCCTATGCTCTCCAGCTCCAACATGATATCATGTACCAGAAGTAGAAGGGCCACAATCCCTATCCACACCTACAACCATATAACCTGTTTGGGGGGAAAAGAAGGACCCAAACAAGGTGTGAGACTAATCCCAGTAGGCAACCACCACAAGATCGGTGCCCTACTATCATTGCGCAATATAGAAAATGTAAAGGAAATAAATGCAACAGAGAAAGAGAAGTACACTAGAGAAAAAAATCCTACAAATATCCATTCACATTTTTTATTAATTTAATTCACTAATTAAATTATCAACCAAGGAATCTAGAAAACAGCTCTATATTCTCAATGCATAGCATGTAATACAACAGGTATCTCAACAGACTACCTAAATAGAAAATAGAACAAAAATCAATCTTGTTCTTTGGCTTGGTGGATTCATCAAAAACAACCAAAAAATATTCAAGGTGACTCTCTGGGTGGCTCACACGGACAGACCCCTCTAGTCATGTAAACGTACAAAGGCACAGACACTCTGGGAAGCTCTCACGGACAATTCCCATGTGGTCTTACAACGATATCTATAGACTCTCTCAGGAAGAACATACATCTAATTACCCCTATAGTCTCGATATGTAACTAAGGACACTCTAAGGAAGCATATAGTTTCATTCTCATAGGTCCTGTGAACAATACTAATTTATAACAGACTCTCTAGGGAAGCCCTAATCGTCATTTCCCCCTTTAGTCTACCACACCAGGTTCACATAGCCCTGAGCTGTTTAGTCGTGCATAATCGACTGATAACAGCCTAAGTAAACTCAAAAAACTACTTGGATAATAGCTCCAATGCATCAAAAGCACATAAATAGCAGGTAATACATGCAATAAATTATATCAAGGCCGGAAAACAATACAACAAGGTATGCCTCATAGGAAACCTAATCCAAATGGAGATAAACATCTAAAATAGTGGAAAACTCCCATGGGGTGATCCTCAAACATGCTAAGAAGAAATTATAATTCTTCTAATAATCTCAAGAATACATGAAATATAAGGAATATAACAAAACATGATCAAAACCCTAACCTGAGATACCCGATACATGGGTATCCGACACTTTTGCACCAAAAACTCAAAGAAATTCAGCGTTGGGAAACATACCACCTACCTCGATCTTAGGAGATTTATATAAATGAACCACGAGGAATTATTCTCCTTAGAACTACATAGATCTATGAAAATGCACAAAACACTCAACCCACGATAACATGATAAAGAAGAGGAATTGGGAAACCAAGATCTATGAGGAGAGAGAGCTTACTGTTGTGGTTCCAATTTAATCTACAATAGTCTATTCGGTGAACGGACAGAGGCTCGGAGGGTCGGAGAAGATCTAAAGTTGTACAGAACGCTCTTGGTCGAAGAACCTTTAGAAGAAGATGGTTCGGTCGATGGGGCGTGACTCAAATCCGTTTAATGGAAAAAAAATAAAATAAATGGCATGTACTTCAGGAGTACACGGCCTGTACTCACCCTTTTCATACAACGCATTAAGAGGCCTCCAAATCATCTCTACACACCATGTGTGTGGCCCAGACATGGCTAGCACACGGACTCGGGCAAGAGGAAAGTACACGGCGTGTACTCATAAAGTGCCCGATGTGAAATTAGAAAATTTCCATATTTTCTTCTTTTTCTAAAAAACGACCAGAAATAGAAAAATATACTTGAACGAAGATCCCAGTTCTTACAAACTTCCCCCCTTAAAGAAATTCGTCCTCGGATTTACCTAACCTGGTGGCGAAAAGAAACCTCGAACAACTCTGGCCCTTGTGATCACATATCTGCCTCCCTCTCTCAAGTCTCATCCTGTACACGGTCGTGCTGCCATAGAACCCATACCAGAGGAAAAGACCGGCCACAAAGTATCTTTTCACTACGATCAACAATCCTGATAGGATGCTCCTCAAATGATGAATCCTGCTCTATCTCACCCTCCTCTAGTCAAAAAACATGAGACAGGTCTGAGAAATACCATCGAAGCTGAGAAACATGGAAGACGTCGTGCATAACCTGATATCTCTGAGGTAACTACAACCTATACGCAACCGTCCCGACTCTCTCCAGAACCTCAAACGGCCCGATGCATCTCGGTGAAATATTAAACTTTCTCTTGATCCTCTTGTGTCCCAACCTCAGTGTAACAAGTAAGAAAACCAGATCTCCGACCGTGAACTCCAAAGGTCATCTCTGCTGATCGACATAAGGCTTCTGTCGAGACTGTGATGTAGCCATCCTCTTCCGAATCAACTCTATTTTCTCTGAGGTCTCCTGAACAAGATGAGGTCCTAGCAAAGATGACTCTCCTGTCTCCAGTCAGCTCAAAGGTGATCGGCATGGCCTACCATACAAAGCCTCATAAGTTTCCATATGAATAGTCGCCTGGAAACTGTTGTTATAGGAAAACTCTATAAGAGGAATATGCTTCTCCCAAGAACCGCCAATTTACAGAATACATGCTCGGAGCATATCCTCAAGCACGTGGATCGTGCGCTCAGACTGGCCATCTATCTGGGGATGGTAATATGTACTCAGAAGTACCAGTGTACCCAAGGCCCTCTATAGACCCTCTATGAAATGCGACGTAAAACAGGCGTCCCTATCTGAAATGATAGTACTCGTAACCCCATACAAGCACACAATTCCAAGGATGTACAATCGTCTAAGCTCATCAACATGGAGGATCCCCTTTATTGTAAATAAGTGATAAACCTTTGTGATCTTGTCAATGATAACCCATACCGCGTCGTTCCCTTGAAACAATCTCGGTAACCCTATCACGAAGTCCATCGTGACATCATTACACATCCACTTGGGAATGGGTAACTGCTGCAAAATCCCTGCTGGCTGCTGGTGTTCTGCCTTCACCTGCAGACAGGTGGAACACCTCATGACAAAAATAGCCACATCTCTCTTCATACCTGGCCACTAGTATTGGTGGTGTAGATCACGATACATCTTGGTGATGCCAGGATGAACTGACCAAACAGAGGAATGAAAGTCTTGCATTAGCTCCTCGTGTATATCTGCTGGCACCCACACACATCCATGGAAACACAAGTTCTCATCCTCTCCAGTGGTCCATCTGGGAAGAGGGTCCTCTCATGACATGCTTTCCATTAGTACTTGTCCTTCATAATCTGATAGCAGCCTTATTCAAACTCAGTCGAGAAGAGTCGAGGTAACAACTACAGAAGATAGGAATGTATGCCCCTGTCTGTCGTGCACCTTCAAATGCATCTCAAGGAATAGAGCCATAAGATGTAATTCACTGCTGGCCTCCTGAACTGCCTATATCTGAGTCCTCCTGCTCAGTGCATCAGCCACTGCATTGCCTTTCCCTAGCGTATAGGAAAGCTCGAAATTTAAGGACTGGAGATACTCAACCCACCTTCGTTGTCTTAGATTCATGTCACAATACGTGAAGATGTACTTGAGGCTCTTGTGGTCAGTATATACCACAAAATGATCTCCCAGAAGATAATTCCTCCAACAACGCAAAGCATGAACAACTGCAACCAAATCCAGGTCGTGCGTAATATAATTACTCTCATGTGGCCTCAACTACCGAGATCCATATGCAACATCATGATCCTCCTACATAAGCACTTCTCCAAGCCCGATGCCAGATGCATCACAGAAAACTTTGTAACTCTTGCCCAGCTCTGGAAAAACTAGAATCAGTGCTGAAGTCAATCTCCTCTTCAGATCCTGAAAGGCTGAATCACATGCTTCTGACCAAAAAAACTTCACCCCCTTCTTAGTCAAGCCTATCAATAGTGCTTCTAATCGTGAGAAATCCTATATAAACCATCTGTAGTAACCATCCAACCCTAAGAAACTTCATACCTCAAAGACATTCTTTGGATGCTCCCAAGGAACTACAGCTCTGACCTTCTATGGGTCTACTATTACCCATGTATCTGAGATGACATGACCCAGTAAGTGAATCTTGTCCATCCAAAAGTGGAAATTTGCGAGCATAGAATATAACTGATGCTCCCTCAGTGTACTCAAAACGATCTCAGGATGGGTAGCATGGTCATGTCGAGTGTGAGAGTACACCGAGATGTCGTCCACGAAAACCACCATGAAAGAATCCAAGTAAGGATGTAAAACACTGTTCATCAGCGCCATGAAAATAACTAGTGCATTTGTGAGATAGAAAAACATGACTGTATACTCGTAGAGACCATACCTACTCCTAAAGGCTGTAAGAGGTATATCTGATGGTCTAATGCCTAACTGATGGTAACCGGACCTCAAGTCGATCTTCGAGAACACCTGGGATCCTAGAAGATGATCAAAGGGGCCATCGATCCTCGGCAAGGGATATCTGTTCTTGACAGTCAACTGGTTCAGCTTCTGATAATCCACACAAAGCCGAAGGGTGTCGTTTGCCTTCTTCACAAATAGGGCAGGCGAACCCCATGGAGAAGTACTGGGTCAGATGAAACACTTTTCCTACAACTCCTCCAAATCCTTCTTGTGCTCTTGCAACTCAGGTTTATCCATCCTATAAGGAGGAATGGACACCAGTGCCACTCTGGGAATGAGCTCGATCGAGAAGCCTACATCACACTCTGGAGGAAAACATAAAAAGTCTTCTGGAAAGACATCCCTGAAATGATCCACCACTGGAGGAAAGTCTAACTGTGAAGTCCCCTGGTAATCAAAATATAGAATAGAAATCCGGGATATAACTCTTCCAAGACCATGATTCTCGGGTCCATCTCTACCCTCATGGACATCCCACTCACCTCTATGAAGAAAAGACCTGCCGTCTGGTGATACAAAACACACCCTGCGGCGATAGCAATCGACGAATTCCGGAAAGGGAACCAACAAGTCCATCCCAATAATAGAATCATAGCCTATCATATCTTGGACATTGAGGTCCCACAATAAGTGACATCCTATAGTCTCAAGAGGGCATTATCTACAGTGAAGTACGTTATATGTCCTTGTTCCCAAGGGCGTGTCAAGAGTCAACATATCAGTAGACGAAAAGATACAGATCCCAAGGCCCTCCATGACAGCAACAGAGATAAAGCTATGAGAAGCACCTGTAACGAAAAGAGTTGAAGATAAAACTGAGGATACTAAGATTTTACCTCAAACTGTAGAAGGTCGAGGATTCTTCTCCTAATGAATATTCTTTTCAGCAAATGTCTGGCCTGTACCGCGGCCCTGTGGAGTAGCCTAAGATCCCTATACAACTACTCCCCGAGCCTGACCACTGAGTCCACGACCTCTACCCTAGCCTGAACGACCTGAAGAACTCCAACCCCTAGTCTTCTATGGAACCGGTAATCCTTCTCCTGTACACGGAGTCAAAACTGATCCTCCATCACCAGCCGCTGGAAGGGGAACCTTGCAGAAACGCTGCAGATGACCCATCTTGCCGCAAGATCGGCACTCCACTGGGTCCCTTGGGAACTAAGGCTTCTTATTCCCACCCCTTACACACTGATAACACACCACTTGGGTGCTAGAAGGAAGATATCATCTACTGTAAGGAACACCTCGCTTCCTCAGATCACCTCATGTAGACTCTCGGTGGCGCTTCTTACTGTTTGCCTGAAAATAATCAGCCCTCGATGTTGAACCACCCCAGTCCACAGATCCAGTCTCCCCCGGCCTCCTTTCCATGATGAGTTCTTAGTTTAATATCAGATTAATATAAGTCAACTAAAAGGCATTCACCTGAAATCTAATGTCCGCTCAAAGGCCTTCCTATAACTTCCTTTCTAAAAACAACTCGTCATTCCCCAGAACGGAAGTGAAACACTGTAACTTAGTGAAGTGGTAGGAATAATCCATATCTGAGAGAGTACCCTGCTACAGGCTCATAAACTCCCTGTCTCTTTCAGGCCTCAACATCTCCAGATAGAAGTATTCGTGGAACATACGGTGAAACTCATCCTAAGACATAGCATGTTGGCGCCTGGTCTGCGAAACCACATCCCACCATCTCATGGGAGAATCATGCAGCATATAAGTCTCAAGATCCAATCTCATCTCTGAAGGTGTCTCTAGATGATTGAATTTGGATATCATGGCCTCTAGCCATGACTCTGCAGCTTCTGGTCCTCCATCCCCGAAGAACGTGGGAGGATGCTGCTGCTGAAAAACCCGTGTCAGCTCTGCCATAGTCGGGGCAGGATGCTGAGCTCCCTGGAAGTTCTGTATGAATCACATGAAACCCTCTTTGAACTAAGAGTCGACACCAGTGTCTGGAATCACTGCATGTGCCATATTCGGAATGAGAGGCAGAACTTCTGGTAGTCCCTGATCTACTGTATCAAGTGCACGGTCACTGCCTGGTTCCTGATGTGCCACAGGAGGACGTCTTGGTGCCATAGGTCGGAAAGATAAAAAACACACCTTTATTAAGGACGAACACAGTTCCAATATAAGATAGTAAAATGGAATAGGAAGGAAAAACTATTAAAAATTGGGAAAACATGACTACACAGCGTGTAGTACTAGTACATGGCATGTTTCTTAAATGCATACCCTGGGCGTGTACCTTAGCCATACATGGCTATGTAAACCACCCATCTACACAACATGTTCTTAACTACACAACGTGTACTAAACATTTTCTCCCTGCCCGTTCACTCCTACATGACTAAAAACTAGGACTTTCCCAGAAGGAAGCTACACAGCGTGCTTGTCTACTACACGACGTGTTTCTTAAGATCTCTCCCCTGTTCATGTCGTTAGTCACACGGACTGTTACACTGACCTCTACTACACGACATGTCAAATGAGACATGGCGTATACTTGACATGCCTTACCTGGCCCGTGTTGTTAGATACATGGCCTGATACACGGTCGACACTACATGTCATGTTCCATACAGACAAAACATGTAAACGGAGGGATAACACCAACTCGTTCTGTTGGCTACATGGTTGTCTATATGGTCAACTATACACGGCGTGTTCCCAAGGGACACGACGTGTACTTGAAAGAAAAACCTGTACCGCGACAACTGGTGCCCCATACTCGGTTTTCCACATGACCTCAAGTGCATTTCCCCAAATTCCAGAGACTGCTGACTAGCAACGATGGCCTTGGTGAGTCATTGGGGAAACTATGCCCTCATTTGGTAAGGAATACAAAGAAAGGAAATTATAGTCAATAGCGTAAGAGATAAACAACATAAAACAACTAAACTAAATAGTTGAAGCATTGTATAATATAATTATGATGAAAATGATACAGCATGCACAAGTATCAAAGGAAATAATCAAACAAAACAATGTGCTGAAATACAATTGAGAACAAAGTACTAAAAGTAAACAGTAACTTCAGTAGCATCGCAAGCCTAGGCTCGGTCCTATTCTCTCCATGTCCAACCAGAAATCATGTACCTGATGTAGAAGGGACACAATACCTATCCACAGCTGCAACCATATAACCTATTTGGGCTGAAAAGATGGACCCAAACAGGGTGTGAGACTAATCCCAATAGGCAACCACCACATGATCTGTGCCCTACTGTCAGTGAGCAATATATCAAAAGTAAATGAAATAAATGCAATAGAGAAAGATAATTACATTAGAGTAAAAAATCCTACAAATCTCCATTCACAATTATTTATTAATTTAATTCACTCATTAAATTATCATCCAAGGAATCTAGAAAAAAACTCTATATTCTCAAGGCATAGAAAGTAACACAATAGGTATCTCAACAGACTACCTAAATAGAAAACTGTAAAAAAACTCATGCTTTTTCTTTGTCTTGGTGGATTCATCATAACCAACCAAACAATATTCAGCATGACTCTCTGGGTGGCTCACACTGGCAAACCCCTCTAGTCAAGTAAACATACGAAGGCACAAACACTTTGGGAAGCTCTCACCGTCAATTCCCCTACGGTCTTGCAACGATAGATATAGACACTCTAAGGAAGCACTTACATCTAATTCCCCCTATAGTCTCGATACGTAACTAAGGACACTCTATGGAATAACAAAGTCTCAATCCGATAGGTCCTACGAACAATACTAATTTATAATAGACTCTCTAGGGAAGCCCTAATTGTCAATTCCCCCTTTAGTCTACCACACCAGGTTCACACAACCCGGAGCAGTATAGTCATGTGTAATCGACAGATAGCAGCCTATGTAAGCTCAACAATCTACTTGGCTAATAGCTAAAATGCATCAAAAGCACATAAACAGAAGGCAATACATGAAATTAATTATATTAAGGCTGGAAAACAATGCAACAAGGTATGCCTCACAGGAAACCTAATCCAAATGATGATAAACAACAAAAATAGGGGATAAACCCATGGGGGGATCCTCAAACATACTAAAAAGAAATTATCAATCATCTAATAACCTCAAGAATACATGCAATCTATGGAAGATAACAAAACATGATCAAAACCCTATCCCATGATACCTGATACATGGGTATCTGACACTATTGCGCCAAAAACTCAAAGTCATTTAATATAGGGAAACAAAACACCTACCTAAATCCTAGGAGATCGATATACATGATCCACAAGGCTTGATTCTCCTTAGAACGGTGTAGATCCATCAAAACGCACAAAATGATCAACCCCTGATAACTTGAGAAAGAAGAGGAATTGTGAAACAAAGCTCTTGGAGAAGAGAGAGATTACCATTTATGATCCAACGCAATAGACGACGGACGATTCGGAGAACAGACGGAGGCCCAGAGGCTCGAAGATGATCCGTGGCTATAAGGAACGCTCTCGGTCGATCAACCTGGAGAAGAATATGGTACTTTTGATTAGGTGTGACCCCGATCCGTTTAATGAAAAAAAAGAAAATACACTGCCTGTACTTCATGATTACACTGCGTGTACTCATCCTTTCCATACACCACATTATGTGGCCTCAACATTACCGCTACACACCATGTGTGTGGCCCAGACGCGGTCAGCACACGGCTTCATGCATGAGAAAAGTACATGGCGTGTACTCATAAAGTACACGACATGTACTTAGAAAATATCCAGATTTTCTTCTTTTTCTCAAAAACGACCCGAAACCGAAAAACATACCTGGACGAAGATCCGGGTACTTACAATAATAATTACATAGTGAAAGATACACTTACCATCCACTATAAAAAATATAAATTTTTTACTGGATTCTAAATCTACCTATTTTATTATATATGATTAATTTAATAAGTCTGCAAAAATAACTCCTCAGTGATTAAATGGTGAACTAATATTGTAATCCCATACTGAAATTATGATCAAAACCCATGCATATGATTTATCCTCAGTTCATGTTTTTTTGGAATTTTCTTCCAACTAATATTATTATTCCACCTATGGTTAAATATGATGATATCATAGGAATGGATATTAATTCATTGTATATTGAAAGCATCAATTTCTATGGATTGTAAGTCTCATTTGTGTTTTAAACCATCCTATGATCATATATTAGTGTGATGATAAATATTTACATCCAATGGAGCTGACATCCATTGTGTGGGTCTTAATTTTTATTCAAAATGGGCGTTTATCTCTTAAGGTCAAGGAGACAGTCAAAGTCAATGGTTTTATATTTTGTAGGAATTCATTGAGGTTTTAAGGAATATTATACCACTATTAAATATAAGTGTGATGTCTAGTTCCCAAAATCAGTCATACATGGTGTTATTACAAATTAAAATAATATTTATTGAATGACCCAACTGGGTTGCTAGAATTATAGATGGAAATCATAGAGAATATTAACCAAGGATTCATTCATCCATTTCTGTCACCTTGGATGCACATATCCTTTTTGATTATATGAATTATGGATCTATGTTTCTCTAAATTAATTTTTAGGAATTCATCATGGTAAAAATTATGAATAGGTATCCATACACTACACTAGTGATTTTTTAGACTAACTACTCAGACCACAATACCTTTACATGATTGACCATTATTCTTTATATCATTAACTGATGGTTAAAAAATAGAATACTCCAAATATATAATTTCATATATGGTACAAATACTATTAATATATATTGATTCCATTTAGTCTCACTAATTCCCTAACTAATTTCATGGATTTAATGAATTTTATATTTATATATTTATTTGAATGGTTTTTTTAGTAATTATAGAAGATATTATTATATATTCAAATTGATAGGAATATTAGTAAAAAAACATGAGAATTTTTCTAAAGACCCTAAGGAAGAGGAAGATGTATGTAAAATTTATGGTATGTGCTTTTCGATTTAAAAAGATTTCATTTAAGGGTTGTATAATAATAGTAGATGGTTTCTTAGTGGACCCATAAAAGATATAGGATATTGAAAATTGGCCCCAACCAAACATGGTGATTGAGATATTTTGTTGACTTGGATTCTCTTGATATTATTGATAGATTTTGGAGTATTTCTCATGGAATCCCAATCCACCCCCATGCTAACATTGAAGGGAGCCAAGTTCTTCTAAACATATGAATGTGAGGAAAATATAAAATAAATAAAATTTTAGTTAGTGAACATATTCATACATTTCTCTATAGTGGAGTGAGAAATGAATTACATAATGATTCGTAAAATAAAGGGTTTAGATGAATTATCATGAATATTATTATTGTGATTTCTTAGGTCTCATAAAAATTGAGGGTTCATGATACAAATCACCCCAAAAATTATTTAGAGATCAATAATATAATGTTTACATTATATTTATGGTTCCACTATCATTTGAAAAAACATATGAAATATATACTAATCTTAATGGTTTAAATTTTATATTCACATAGATAGAGATAAACATTTACCTTATAAGATGGATGGATCTATTTATAGACTATGACTATTGAATACATTACCACCCAGTGAAAATAAAAATGGTGGGAGATTTATTGAGCTAAAATTATCACTCAATCTTATCATTTATGAGGATCATGAATGATCAAATATTATTTATTTTTGGAAAATATGGTTCTAGAAATATTAAAGGAAGGGGATAAATTGTATCTTTCTCAAATTAGTTCTAAACTATCAATCCAAGTGAATATTAACGAGGAAAATGTGATAAATTAGAGCTATTGAAGAGGGATAAATGTTTTCCTAATATTAATAGTGTTTATGATGGAATGATAAGGTTCATGATGATATTGTTTATTATTCTACAATAATCCTAGAAGTATAAATATATATTTGTTTTTGGAATAGTTTTTTTAGTATTATGGAATAAAGGGAGATATTTAAATGATTGTATCTTTTTTCTCAGTATAACATCAATTTATGGAGGATAATAAATGTATATGGGGTTTTTAAAACCATTACCCATACTAGAATGGATGTTTGAAAAAAGAACGATGTATTTCATCTTCAAATTACCAAAACAACTAAATGGAATATTTCTATATGGGTTTTAGTCAGTCACCTTATAGATTAAATACACACCATTTCTATTAGTGAATATACATCATTGGATTAATGTTATAGAATATATAGTATAGAAGTAGTAAGGTTACATGGAGTGACACCTTTTATTTTATCTTCTCATGATTTGAGGCTTACCTCAGTGTTATGGAAAAGTCTTAATCTAACTTTTGATAAAGAATTAACTATCAAGACAATGTATCATCATCAGGGTGATGGTAAGTTTGAGGGAATAATTTAATCACAATATAAAATTATCATATCTTATTTTATGTTTTTAAAACATTTTTGGAACAAGACCTCCCTTTAGATGATATTCCTAAAACAATTTCATTCACATGAGTATTTTGATGGGTACTTATAAAGCCATTTATGGAAATAATTATAGAAATTCAACATGATGGGATGCATTTGAGCAATGAAATATAATGGTACCTAATTATTTTAATTAGATTTTATATAATATATGAGTTGTTTAGCAACACATAATGGTAGTAGAGAGGTGATAGAAAAGTGTAAGAACCCGAACCTTCTTTTCAGGTATGTTTTTCATTTTTCTAGGGTTTTTTAGAAAAGAGGAGTTTATGAAATTTTCGAATTCCATTCCGTGTACTTTATAAGTAAACTCCATGTACTCCCGTGCCGTGTGAGGCTATGTGATGACCGTGTCCGAGCCACACACCCGGGCATGTAAGGGTGATGTGGAGGCCGCTTAAAGCGGAGTACGAAAAAGCCTAATACACATCGTGTATTGAAAAAGTACGCACTGTGTACATTATTTTTTCATTAAACACAATGAGGTCGTTTCCTAACCCCAGAACTGTCTTCTCCAGCTCTTTTGTCTAAGAGTGTCCTATTCAGTCGTGAACCTCCTCTAATCACCCGAGCCTCTGTCCATTCTCTTAATCGACCTCCATCGATTGAATTGGAACTGTAGCAATCTACGACGTTCTAAGGAGATTCATGCCTCATGGTTCAAGTATATCGATCTCCTAGCATCAAGGTAGGTGATTTGTGGCCTTCCATTCCATGTGCTTGATTTTTAAGTGCAATTTCCACCAATACCCTTTAACAGGGTTTTGCGTGTTTACTGTTTTCCCCTGTTGTGTTCCTTCCATGCTTGTATGCTTGTGTAGAGGTAATTTGGTTATGTATAAGGATAATTGTTATGCTTGGACGTTTTCACAAGACTTGTTCTGTTTATGACCTTTTGGTCTTGTTGGGCCTATTGGCCATTATACCTGTTTTCCATGCCTTGTGATCGTAGGATGGAGTGTTGTTCCCTGACATGCTTAAGATGTTGTAGACTGGTTAGCCACATAGCTATGTATGTTTACTTTGGCCATATAGAATTATAATGCATTGACTGGAATGTGGCCGTGAGAACCTGGTTATATAGATTATAAGGGGATAGACCGAGTGAGCTACCCCAGAGAGTCCAGGACATTATAAAATATAGGGGATAGACATAGTGAGCTTCCGAGAGTGTATTGGATATTATAGACTACAGGAGGATGGACCGAGTGAGATTCCACAGAGAGTCTTGAGCTTTATTGACTGTACATGGGTAGACCGAGTGAGCTTCCTCAGAGATTCTTTTTTTGTTTGAATTTATTAATCCATTTCAGGCTGTAAGAGGAATTGACCGAGTGAGCGTCCTCAGAGAGTTTGTGACAGACCTGAGGATATAATAGGAATTGACTAAGTGAGCTTCCTCAGAGAGTCTCTAGACCTTGGGGCTATAAGGGGAATTGACAGTGTGATATTCCTCATAGAGTCCCTGACTAACTTCGACTATAACTGGAATTGACTGAGTGTTCTTCCTCAGAGAGTCTTATAAATTCATATGACCAAACAAGAGGGGTTAGGCAGAGTGTAATGCCTAGAGGGTTGTGGATATTTCTTGGATATGACTAGAGGGGATGGCTGTGAGAGCATCTTAAAGGGTTTTCTGTTTTTGGTTAGCTACCTGCTACACTGCTGCTTGTTGATATGTGGATTGTTTACTGTCGTGTATCATCATGTTTACTCCTTACTGTTTGTTACTTACTGTACTGTTACCTTCCATATGATCACTGACTACTAGTCACAGATCCTCAGGTGGTTTCCTACTGGGATTTAGTCTCACACCCTATTTGGGTCATTCCTTTGGGCTCAATCAGATTATATTACTGTAGGTATAGGCAAGGGAAAGTGCCCTTCGACTTCAGGTACATGATTGCTTTGGGGCAGGAGAGCATGGGACCAAGCCGAGGCATGCGATGCTGAGGAGTTTCTTTTCTGATATATCATTGTACTTGGTTTAGTATTCTATTAATCATTGTGACTTGTTTGGATACTTTCCTAGACACATGTATCATGCATCATTTCATATATATATGTGTGTGTTCTCTATTTGTTTATTGGTTTAGCCTTCGGCTGTTAATTGTGGTTGGATATATACTTCTTCCCCTATTATATGTGTTTTTTACTTCCACTGTGTCCTTTGCAAATGAGGGAATAGTTTCCCCAATATCACACCCAAGGCCCTCGCTTCTAGTTTGCAACCTCTGGCATTCAGGGAAATGCGCTTGAGGCCATGTGACCAACCGTGTACGAGGCGACTCTAGTTGGCTTCCAGAACCAGGATGTTAAAAAGTGGTATCGGAGGAATTATTTTCTCTTGACTTACAGTTTGGAGCCTATAGCCAGGGTTAGGATGAAATGGGTACTCAGTAATAAGTTGTTCCCAATAGTAGCTATCCCGTGAACAATGAAATTCCATACTACCACGTTTATTATAGTTTTACTGGTTTTCAATTTTACAGTTGATTGATTTCACCATTGGGTGATTCACATGTCTTGTGCTGTTACCGTTGTTATTATTGTGGTTCTATTTCTATCACAACCCGATGAGATGAGGGTATTCCATCCCATGCATCATATAGGAACTTTCTAGAAATCATATTCCAGACATTCTTTCCATGCCATCTATGATGCATTAGTAATTTCATTTTTTTGTGATAGACGTCGTGTAGATTATTCATTCTGTTGTGATAGATGCTTTATAAAATCTCTGCTATTAGATAGTGAATTTTTTTGGTATAATACTTTTCTTAGATGGATGCCAAACATTGGTTCTTGAGGTGTTATGGGCCCTCATATACCATAATTTTGTGGATCATTTCCTGGATTCCTCGTTATAACTTGTATGATATTCCAAGATTTGATTCACAGGGAGTATGGGACCTCACGAATCAAAATATGGAACCTTTACTCCTATTTTATGTGTTTTCTAGGATTCGGAACAGTTTCTGAGCTACTGCCCAGAAAAACCTATAATAAACGGCGTCGAATTTTTTAATACACATTGTGTAGTTTTCAAACTGTGTCACTGATTATGTTGGTAGAAACATGGGGTTGTGAAAAATCATTTGGAACACGTCGTGTACGATAAGTACACGTCGTGTTGTAGTGACTGTGTGACTCACGACATGGATGTATGAAACATCATCAATAAACACCATGTCATATCATCACACGTCATGCCTTGTAACCTATGTACTCGATCGTGTCACAAAAAAACGGGTTGGGGAAAACCGTCATGTATACGCTGTGTTCTCATGGAGCACGCTGTGTAGAGTGAATCATGTAGCCGACCATGTAACTAACAACACGGGTCATTGAAACTTTGTTTAGAAGACACCGTTTCCTTCGTGAACATGCTGTGTAGTATAGGATTAAGAGGACCATGTGGGTTATCCATGTAAGGAGACTCAGGAAGGGGAATAGAGTTCAAGTACACGCTGTGGGTGGGGAAAACACGTTGTGTGGTTGGGGCATTACATGACAAGTTGTGGCAGAAGTACAGGCCCATGTGAATGGCTTAAATGAATAGGCCATGTAGTTTTTATACACCCCGTGAAGTCGTGTTTTGTAAATCATGGATGTTTCTTTCTCTTGTTCCCCTCTTGTACTATTGTGTTCTCCATCATTTATAATCCTTACCTAAGGTGTGATTTTAACATTTCATAGATATTCCACCGAGACGTCCTCCATCTATACATCAGCTTCCAGACGGTGATCAGACACCAGATATGGCCGATCAGGGACCTCTTGCGGATCCTCCTGCTGTTCCAGTCTTGGCATGAGCAGTTATACCAGTTGGAGTCCCCGATACACCGTTTTGGGAAGATTTTATGAGGATGATTTAAACCTTCCAAGGAGTGATGCCTCCAACCCCGTCGATGGAAGAATTGACGCAGGTTTTCCACCAATAACATCCTCCTACTTTCATAGGGGATAGTGGACCGCAGGTGATAGAGTCATGGCTAGAGGCCACGCTGAAAAGATTCGAGAATCTGGAGATACCACCAGAGAATAGGGTGAAACTCGTGACCTATATGATCCGAGACTCTGCCATGAGGTGGTGGGAGGTGATCTCATAGTCCGGGCACCAACAGAGTATGAAATGAGATGAGTTTCAGTGCATCTTATACAATTATATATTCTCGGAGAACTTGAGGGCCGATCGAGCCTGGGAGTTTATGAGTTTGGAGCAGGGTACTCTTTTGGTTATGGATTACATGTCTCACTTTACTGAGATAAAACATTTCACGCCTATTCCCAGAGGTGATGAGTTGTTATTTTCATGGATGTTCAAGGATGGTCTGAGGCACGACATCCCCTCTTAGGTGAACATCTTCAGGTTGATTATGATATCATCTATCGTCAACAAGGCGCTGATCACTGAGCACAATCGGAGGGATTCTAGAGTAGTGAGCCTGGGCGGTTTGACATCTAGAGTCAATGTTCCTCCTCCTGACAGTAGGAAGAACCGCAGGGAGTCTTCTTGAGGAGATCATGGTAGGCGGAATGTATCTTAGGGATTCCAGGTAGTATTCTACCAATGCGGGTGGAGCAGGCATACTAGGCCTCAATGCCATAGAGACCCGATGGAGTGCCGATATTGTGGAAAGATGGTCCATGTTAAGCGTTTCTATCATATCTTCTCACCTACAACTGGTTGTAGGGGTTCTTCTATGACCTCATGTACCAAAGATGCCTCGCCAGTTTCTCACCAGTCTAGGAACTGGAGTTCTTCCGGCCATTCAGTCCAAGGTGGAGGTCGCGGTCGTGGTGGTCAGTCACCATGTTACTAGCGAAAGAAGAGTAGATCAGCTCAGAGTCTTTATCCAGGGTCAAAGTGCTATGGTATAAGACATACCTTTGTAGTGGAGCAGACCCATCAGGAGTAGGATCCAGACCTTTCTACAGTTCGAGGTACGATCTTAGTAGCCTCAATTTTTCCTTCTTCTCTTTTAGATGTTGGTGCTATGCATAGCATAATCTCTATTGCTGTTGTGGAGAGCTTTGGGATTTGCATATTTTCTTATGCCGATACTTTGACTCTATAAACACCATTGTGGACTAGGACGGTTAGTGTACATCAGTCTAGAGAGTGCCCCCTTGAGGTTGTAGGGTGTCACTTTGTTTGGGACCTCTTTGTCCTAGAGATGACGAGATATGATGTCATTCTCAGAATGGTCTCGTCAGTCCCCTTTGAGGTAGGTGTAGATTTCTATCACCAGAGGGTGATTTTCATATCACCAGAGGGTGGATCCTTCATTCATAGAGGCGAGTGGGATGTCCAGGCGAGTCGAGCATGACCCAAGAATCATGGGCTGGAGGAGTTACAACCCATATCGCTAGTATTTATCTAGATGAACAGGGAACTTCCCAGTTAGACTTTCCTCTAATGTTGGATCATTTCAGAGATGTATTTCTAGAGGGATTTTTCAGGTTTTCCCTTGAAGTGTGAGGTAGAACTTTCTATTGATCTCGTGCCAGGAGCGGCACCAGTTTCCATTCCTCCTTATAGGATGGCTACAGTTGTGTTGCAGGATCTCAAGACGAAGTTGGAGGAGTTGAAGGAAAAGGGTTTCATCTAACCCAATACATCTCCTTGTGGTTTTCCTATCCTATTTTCAGAAAAGGCAGACGACACCCACATGCTTTGTGTGGATTATCGGAAGCTAAACCAGTTGACGGTCAATAACCGATATCCCATGCTGAGGATCGATGATCTCTTTGATCAGCTTTCAGGAGCCTGAGTGTTCTCGAAGATTGACTTGAGATCCCGTTATTATCAGTTTCACATTATACCATATGATATACATCTTACAGCTTTCCAGAGCATGTATGGTCTATACGAGTATATGGTTATGCCGTTCGGTCTCACGAACGCGCCTGCAATTATCATGGAACTAATGAACCGAGTGTTCCATCCATACTTGGATTCCTTCGTGGTGGTTTTCATGGATGACATCTTGGTGTACTCTCACACTCGACTTGACCATGATACCCATCATGAGATCGTTTTGAGTGCACTAATAGAGCATCAGTTATAGGCTAAGATCTCAAAATTCCACTTTTGGATGGATCAGATTTACTTTCTGGGCCGTGTTATCTCAGAGAAAAAAGTATCAGTGGACCTAGAGAAAGTGAGGGAAGTGGTTTCCTGGGAGTAGTTGAAGAACATCTTTGAGGTACGAAGTTTCTTAGGGCTGACTGGATACTACAGATGCTTCATAAAAGACTTTTCACTCCTAGCAGCACCACTGAAATGTCTGAACAAGAAAGGGGTGAAATTATTATGGTCAGATTCTTGTGAGTCAGCGTTTTAGGAGTTGAAAGATAGGTTGACTTCAATACTTATACTAGTCTTCCCAGAGCCAGGCAGGAGCTATACTGTTTACTGAGATTATTTAGGTATCAGGCTGGGAGCTGTGCTTATGCAGGGAGATGGAGTCGTTGTTAATGGGTCTCGACAATTAAGGCCACATCAGTGGAATTTCACGACACGTGATCTAGAGTTGGCAGCTGTTGTTCATGCCCTACACTGTTGGAGACATTATATTTTGGGTGAGCATTTTGTGGTTTTCACCGAACACAAAAGTCTCAATTACATATTCACTCAGCGTGATATGAATCTGAGATAGCGAAGGTGGGTTGAGTATCTTCAGTCTTTTGACATTGAGCTTGCCTATACACCTTGGAAGGGAAACGTAGTGGCTGACCCGTTGAGAAGGAGGACTCAGATACAAGAAGTTCAGGAGGCCAGTAGTGATTGGCATGTTATAGCTCTATTCTCTGAGTTCCATTTGGAGGTTCATGACAGACAGGGGCAGAGTTTTTTTATCTACTATAGTTGTTACCTCTACTCTTCTTGATAGGGTATGAATGAGGCAGCTATCAGACTCAGAGGGGCTATTCCTGCGGGAGAGTGTGTCAAGAGAGGACCCACTTCCTTGATGGAAAGTAGGCAAGGATGAGATTTGGTGTTTCCAGGGACGCGTATGGGTGCCTGAAGACATAAGTGAGGAGATGATGAAATATTTTCATTCCTCAGTTTGGGAAGTTCATCCTGGCATCAACAAGATGTATCATGATCTAAACTGCCTGTATTGGGGGCCAGTTATGAAGAGAGATGTTTCTGGTTTTTTCATGAGTTGTTCCACTTGTCAGCAGGTGAAATTAGAGCTTCAGTGACCATCAGGTCTATGGCAGCAGTTACACATTCCGAAGTGGAAGTGGAATGATGTCGTGATCAACATCCGGACTGTTTTTCCAAGGTCACCTCAAGGGAATGATTTTTTTTGGGTTGTCATCGACAAGCTTACGAAGGATGCTCACTACTTGTTGATCAAGGAGACCTTCAATGTGGATGAGATAGTATAGTTGTACATCCAAGAGATTGTACGTCTACATGGAGTTCTACACTCCATTGTTTTAGATAGGGATGCACATTTTACATCTCGGTTCTGGCAGGGCCTTCAGAAGGCTTTGTGTACAAATGTACTTTTGAGTACACCTTACCATCCCCAAACAGATGGTTAGTCCGAGCGTTTGATCCGGTGCTTTAGGATATGCTCCGAGCATGCATTCTGGAATATGGAGGTTCATTGGAGAAGCATATACCTCTTCTGGTGTTCTCCTACAACAACAGTTTTTAGGCGACTATTCAGATGGCACCTTAAAAGGATTTGTACGGTAGGCCATGCCGATCACCTTTATGCAGGCTGGTGGCAGGAGAGGAAGCTTTGCTGGGACCTCATTTTGTTTAGGAGACCTCTGAGTAGATAGAGTTGATTCTGAAGAAAATGGCTACGACACAGTCTCGACAGAAGTCTTATGCTGATCAACGGAGACGACCTCTGTAGTTCGAGGTCGGGGATCAGGTTTTCTGGCGTGTCGCACCGAGGATGGGACATAGTATGATTCAAAGATAGGGTAAAAATTCACAACGGTACGTCAGACCATTTGAGTTGTTGGAGAGAGTTGGTCTGGTTTCCTATCTGTTGCAGTTACCTCAGAGGTACCTGATTATGCACAATGTCTTCCACGTTTCTCAGCTCTGACGTTTGCTTTTTATGCCCATCTCATGTCTTTCAACCAGAGGAGGTTGAGCTTGAAGCAGATGCATCATTTGAGGAACATTTTATCCGTATTGTCAATCGTTGTACACAGGTTCTCTGTGGCCTAACTATTCCTCTAGTACAGGTGTTATGGAAGCACAAGAGATTATAAGAGGACACATGGGAGAGGGATGCCGATGTACGATCACAGTGGCCGGAGTTGTTCGGGGTTTCTTCTTCTATACCTTGATAGGGAAATTCAGGGACAAATTTCATTAAGGGGGGAAGTTTGTAAGAACATGGACATTGTTTCCAGGTATGTGATTCCTTTTTCTAGAGTTTTTTAGAAAAGAGGAGTTTCTAGATATTTTTGATGTACACACCGTGTACTACGTAGCCGCGCGAGGCCGTGTGCCGACCGTGTCCGGGCCATACACACAGGCATGTAGAGGTGATGTGGAGGCTGCTTAATGCAGTGTACGAATAATCATAGTAGACACCGTGTACTCCAAAATTACACGCAGTGTACTTTCATTTTTTTCATTAAACACACAAGGGTCGTGTCCTAACCCAGGAACTGTCTTCTTCTCCAGATTCTTCGACCGAGAGCATCCTATACGGCCACCAACCTCCTCCGAGACCCCGAACCTCCATCTGTTCTCCGAATCAACCACCGTCTATTGCATTGGAACTACAATGATCTACGATGTTATAAGGATATTCAAGACTCGTGGTTCATATATATCAATCTACTAGAATCAAAGTAGGTGTTTTGTGCCTTTCCATTCGATGTCCTTGAGTTTTATGTGCAATTTCCACCAATACCCTTGAACGAGGTATTGCGTGTTTACTGTTTTTCCCTTGTTATGTTCCTGCCTTGAATGTATGCTTATGTAGAGGTAATTTTGTTATGTATAAGGATAATTGTTATTCTAGGATGTTTTTACCATGCCTTGTTCTATTTATAACCTTTTGGTCTTGTTCAGCCTATTATTCGTTATACCTATTTTCCATGCCTTGGGACCATAGGATGGAGTGTTGTTCCCTAACATGCTTGAGATGTTGTAGACTAGTTAGCCAAGTAGCTCTGTAGGTTTACATTATCCATATAGCATTATTATGCACTGAATGACATGGGTCTGTGAGAACCTGGTTTTATAGACTATAAGGGGATATACAGAGTGATATTCCTTAGAGAGTCTTGGAAATTATATACTATAGGGGATAGATCGAGTGATCATCCCTGAGAGTCTTGGATATTATAGACTACATGATGATGGACCGAGTGAGCTTCCTTAGAGATTCTTGAGCTTTATAGACTGTATGAGGGGAGACCGAGTGAGATTCCTCATAGAGTCTTTGTTGATGGAATTCATTAAACCATTCCAGGAAATAAGAGGAATTGACAGAGTGAGCTTCCTCAGAGAGTCTGTGATAGACCTAAGGCTATAAAAGCAATTGATGGAGTGAGCTTCCTTATAGAGTCTCTAGACCTTGGGGCTATAAGGGGAATTGACCCCATGATCTTCCTCAGAGGGTACAAGACTACCTTAGACTATAAGGGTAATTGACTGAGCGTGCTTCATCAGAGAGTCTTATAAATTAGTATTACCAACCCAGTGGGGTTAGGATAAGTGTACTGCCCAGAGGGTTGTGGGTAATTCTTGGATAGGACTAGATGGGATGGTTGTGAGTACTTCCTAGAGGGTTTCTAGTTTTTGGTTAGCTGCTTGATTCACTACTGCTTGTTGATCAGTGGATTTTTTACTGTTTGGTATCATCCTTTTTACTGCTTACTGTTTACTGCTTACTGTACTGTTACCTTCCATATGCTCACTTACCGTTATGCATAGATCATTGGGTGGTTTTATACTGGGATTTAGTCTCACACCCTATTTGGGTCATACTTTTGGGCCCAATAGATTATGTTACTACAGTTATAGACAAAGGAAGTCGCCCTTCGATATTAGGTACTTGATTTCTTTGGAGCAGGAGGGCATGGGACCATGCCAAGGCTTGCGATGCTGAGGAGTTGCTGACCTAATTTCCATTGTACTTGGTTTAATATTTTATTTTGCATTATGACTTGTTAGGATTATTTCTGATAAATATGTATCATTAATCATTTCATATATATATATATATGTGTGTGTGTTTGTGTTCTCCAGTTGTTTATTGTTTCATACTTATACTATTTACTGTTGTTGGATATTTACTGCTTCCGCTATTGTATGTGTTGTTTACTTCTATTGTATACTCTACCAATGAGAGCATAGTTCCCCCAATATCACACCCAAGGCCCTCGCTACTAGTTATTAGCCTCTGATGTTCGGTGAAATGCGCTTGAGGCCATGTGACGAACAGGGTACGGGGTGCCTTTGGGTGGCTTCTGGAACCGAGACATTACAAAAAGGTTGGCATATAATATTCAATCTGATATGGAGTATTTATTTGGTAAGAATATATTTTTGTGAGTTTCTCACTAGAAGAATATTATTAGATTAATAACCGAATGAAATATGATACCTATATATGTTGAACCAATTTATATTATTGATCGAGTATGTACAATTTCTTATCGTGTGGAACTTTCATTGAACCTCTCTCAATTTCACAATTTTTTCCTTGTATCTCTCTTAAAGAAGTGAAAACCTATCTTTTTAAATGTACTAAAATAAAATTTCACACCACTAGAATAAGTTATATCTTAAGAAGAAAAATTGATGAATATTGTTGATCATAGAGAAAAAGTGATGTGAAACAATATCTCTCAACTTGTCAAATTTTGATGAAAAAACAACCAATTATTTGCAGCTGCATGGGAACATAAGGATATGATGAATCATAATTTTTCTCAATTTTTTGTTTTTTAGTGGTGAAGATAATGGTATAAGTCCATTTTAATTATGGAATAATGTAACACCACAAATTTTTATGACTTTTTTTCAAATTTATTTTATTTCTTCAGTAGCTGGTTCTGCATGCAATATTGTTTTTTAATGAACTGTGATATACTATTAATATTATTATATCATTTAAATTTAAAATTATAAATTTAATTTGGAAATATAAATAGTAAAAACCATGTTTTTAAACATATTATTAAATTATTTTTATAAATAAAATATATTTATAAATAAGAACTAAATTTTATTAATGCGTCTATATTATTGGAAAATAGTTTTTTCTCAAAAAATGATTATTATTGTTTTTTGTGAAGAAATATTAAAAATAAATTTCCAAACATGTATATAATTTATTTGAAAAAACTATATTTATTTTTTTATTCTATTTAACAGTAATAATTATAGGTTTTATTATTTCAAAAGTTCCTAAAATATAATTTTTTTCAATAGTGAAGAGTAATTGTTTTTATTAACTACTACCATTTCTTTTAAACAATTTTTAACTCTCAATATAATTATAAAATTTTAAATATATAATTAGTTCAAAATATTTCATTATTCTAACAAATCATTGTAATCAAATTCATCTACAATTTTTCTATTAAGATACACTATACTTATGAAAATATTTCGTTTGGAAAAATTCTTTTTTATCGCGCCTATGTGTTGAATTATAAATTAAAATATTCAAATAAAGGTTAATGAAATTTATAAAAAGTTATTACATACTTTAAATAAAAATATTTAATGTTATATAAAAATTTTACCCCAATTTATGGTGAAAATTAAAAATAAAAACATTAAATATTGAATAAAAAGATTAAGTTTAAAACTATTTTACCAGGGGTTAAACTAGAAATATAATGTGTATAATGAAAAAAAAATTGTTTGAATAACATTTTAAGGATATATATACCCATTATCTCAAATTATGTTCTATAATTATATGTTTTTGAGCCCTGTTTAACTTTTAAAATGATTGTATCCATTTTTATTTTCAATAATTCCTAGTGGGTCCTCTCCCCCTCTTATAAATGGGCACAAACTCTCCTCTCCAATTAAATCTTCAAAAGAAAATTTCTTTCAATTAATTACAAAAATATATTCATTAATTTCCTAATAACTTATTAGATACCTTACATTTATTCTGAATAGCTCTTTAGAAGGATTTTTGTGAAAACCTATGTAGGTTTTCTGAAGAAGAGGAGTTGTTCTTAAACGATCATTTTTGTATTACATCATATTTCACATCATTTATATCTTATTAAAATATTACGATATAATAAAATCTATATAACCCATATATCAAAATTTAATTATGTTAATATAATAACATATATCAATATACTCCCCTATTAAATGGGAAAATAATCAGTTAATCATTTGTATGAAAGTGTACTGCCTCACAAACCGATGTATTTTGTCTTCCATCACTACGTCTCACATTGGAGATAATGATGGATTTAAAAAAATTGTAATTTATTAAAAAAATTTAATTCTTCAATTATAATATTATATATGCATTTTTACCCTCTAATCTAGTGGGAAATGGTAACGTCACTCATTCGTACATGTGCACTACCACCTCTACACGACAAAGTGATATGTTTTTGATTTATTTTGACATAAATTATATTAAGGATGTATCTAATGAATATATATATGATGTCCATGAAATAAAAATAATTTCCAAATTTTCATATATTATTTAATGTTATTTAATTCAATTCACTATGAAAATGGAATCAATGATCATGCATACTTATAGAATATCATCTCCATGAACTGTGTGAATCAATTTTAATATCTAAAAATAATGGATATATATAACTAAATATATAATGAATATGTATATAATATTAATATAATTTAATATTTTATGGATATTATGGGACCATGATCAATATATAAGGACTGAAAATACGAAACCACAACATACATGAAAGACGAACCAGTTATTATCTCGAAAGTGATTTTAACAAGAATTTTTTTAGTAAATGCATAATAAAATTTCATGAGTAGATCTCATATCGAATGATATATAATATTATAGTTTTTTAATAGATTAATAATTATCATATATTTATTTTATTTTAGGTTAGTTCATATATGACTAATTTTTGGACTTGAGATATGGGATTTCAAGTATCTTTTTTAATTTCTAGGAGACATGTTACATATTCACAACCCATTAATTTTATGTGATATATAAACTAAAAATATGACATGTTTTATAATTAATACAGTTATTTTTAGGATATATTATATTTGATTTGATTGTATACTTTCACGGATATTATGATTCTTAATATTACTGATTCATTAAAGGATTTACTCGTGATTTTTATTTTATTGGGACATATGGAATATTCATCACTCATTTCATTTGTGTTTTTACACACTAAAAAATTTACATGTTATATATCATTTTTACAGATTGTAATGATATTTTATGTTTTAATTTATTTTTTAATTTATTGGTGGTTATGCATAGAAATATTACCATTGATGTAATATATTTCCTTCTATCTTTTATTTTGGTAGGCACTTAAAATTTACAACACTTATTTATTTTGTGTGGTGTATTTAGATCGAGTGAAAGTATTATATGATTACTCTAATGAAATAATTTGATATGTATATCCATATATGCTTCTTTCTTTTTTATAGTTCTTATGATTTTTTAGATACCAATGTGGTAATGGTATTATGTTACAATGTCTCTGTTTATCATGGATGTTTATGATAAATTTGTAATAATGAAATCTTACAACATATATCTCAGTAGACTAAAAAATTTTCTTATACTTTGGTTATTTATATAATTTATATGTATTCCTTTCAATTTTAACTTTTTATTTACTCATGATATAAAAATATTTTTAAAAGGAAAATAAAATTTATTTTCCTCTTTGGTTGAAAATAATTTTTCTTATATATCAATGATTTTCATAAAAAATTATAAATGAAATTTAGTACAATTATAATTTTCTTTAAATAATTTTTTACCAATGTTTTAATTTGTTTCATAATAGTTTAAAATGAATGTTCATGTTATTTCTTAAAAAATTCCCTTTTGAATTTAACTTAAAATTTGAAAAAAATTATATTTTCACATGTACAACATGAACGACATTTCCCACTTCCATAACTAATAAATGATTTATAGAATCTGTTAATATTTATAAATTTAATTAAAAAAATTAATGATTTCACTAATAATTGGTAAATTATTGAATTTTAATGAATATATTTCAAAGGGTAAATGGTATTTTTTTGAAATGTTCTAAGTGGTACTTAAAAAAATCATTTTCTATAAAAGTTGTAATAAATTTATGTTACATAATAATTATTGGCGATATGATCCAATGATGAAATTATATTTCGCTCTCAAGAATTTTTATGTTTATGGTGAATATTTTTTTTTCAAAACTCATTCCTTTTCCAATGGGTTTATTATGACTAAATGATGAAATGTTTATTGAAAAAATTATCTTTCCCAAGGGTTGTGCTCTGATGAAATGTTTATATAATCCATTACCTACCATAGTTTCTAATATAGTGTTTTTTAGTGATATTTTATAAAACAGTTTATGGATTATATTATTTTTAGGACTTATATCTCCCCCAATAAATTGGGTAAATATGGGAAACTCATGAGTTAATTGTGTTATTCATTTAATTGATATCATTTTTTAAATTTCATCCATGGGCATAGTTTTCATGTCAATATTATTATTCGTATACTATGTTTTCTTATCCCAAATATGAAATATAGACTTAGTTTTCATGACCATGATTTTTCATAAGGAACTAATTTCATGTTTCTAACATAACTAGTGAAACCATATATATTTATATATTGTAATAGTGTTATGATAATATGTTTTTCCACATTATTATGTTATTTTATATCATTTATTATGTTAATTTATGTTCAATGTGATACATGTCTTATTAACATCCCTGATTTATTCGATGGCTTATTCTTTTGATCAGTGAAATGTTGGGAATTGTTTTAAAATGTTCTTCCCATGTCTTAAACCCTTTATTCATATTTTATATTGATATTTCCATTGTTTTATCTTATTTATCATCTGAGATCACTCATTCATATATTACATTTTCCAAGGTTATGAATAATGAATTTTTTATGGTATATATAAGAAGAGAATTATTTGGGAAGGTAATTATCGGATATGTTAAATATCATCCTTAAAATTAGAATATTATTTGTCCTGTCTTAATAGACACAAAACTATTAGGGTCATCATGAATGTTTTTTGTAAAATTCTTTGGAGATTAATCTATTAAAATTTCATATTTATATATATGAAAATCATGGGTTTCTATGAGAGGCATCATGTCCAATGTCCCTAAGAAAGTACTCTCAATAATATTATTATATATGATAATGCCACTTTCAATCTGAGAGTTTATCCATGGTGTTCCTTGAAGAGGATCCCATTATCTCTCAAGGAGTATTGTAATTAAATATATCATATTATACTATCCATGGAATTACTACTATGTAATCTATGGGTTTCTCAAGGTATAATATTAATAAACAAAATTATTATCCCATATAAGTAATTACATCTTTCCAAGCCAAGTTTCACTCATGTTGTAATATAATTCCTATATCATATGAGCCCATCCAAGTCATTCTTATTTTGGAATCCATGTTCTGATCAAGTCTTAGTATGTATAAAAAAACCAAGGACTATTATAAGTAATTATATTATTCCTAGTCAATTAAAATCCTTCTAATACAATCAAATTATTGGGATAAATCATCCATAATGTAAATAATGATAAAGTCCCGGTGAACACTCCTGAAATATTCATCCCTATATATGTGAAATGGTATGTCATAGACCATAAGAATTTTCTTTTATAAAATTGATAAAATTCATCATGATTGTTCAATCATTCAATTCAATCCATACAAATAGTTAATTTCATATACAATAAGTAAGAATGTTATTGAATGAATCCATGATATTGAAATATAATTCCTTATTTATATTTATGGATCAAAACCATCATGCTTTTGGGGAAAAAATTCATGTTCGAAGGGGTTTTTTCCAACCGTCATATTAGATAATTTCATTATATTAATAAATTTTCCTTTTAATTTAAATATTTCAATAATAAAATTTAAAATTCTATTTTTCCTTAAATTTTATGATCTCATTAGTAATGTTTCAATTTTTTCCATTATAGAATTCCACTATGAAATGGATTTAACAACTCATATTTTTGTTTCTTAGGTAGAATAGAAAAACAATATTGTATATGATTATTTATTCCAACTCACCATAAGAATTTTTATGGGTTTCATTTTTTGACTTAAAACCATATAATAGGCTTCTATGTCATCATCTAAGAATAAAATTCAATTAATTTCATGTTTAAGAAGTGATTCATGGAAATTCCAACACATGGGATAACATCACATGTTTTAAATGATGACAATTTTTAGGGAAATCATATATACAACCATCTATATAATAAGTAATCCTCATTAATGGATTGATGGGATTTGATTCGAGATGGAATGAGGGAAAACATATGAATATACCAACAAATAGAAAATAGAGAATATAATCTCGCATTCAAATAGTATTCACTATAATAAGATAAAAAAATAAAATAATCATGAGTATCGTATGCATACTTAGGACCTATAAATGTTATTTATGGAATTAGATTTAGATTAAATATAAAGAAGAAACATATGTTTTTAGTAAGAGGACAAGGGGTATTTTCTAGTGGCTAATTGAATGGGAGAAATGAGGAAAATGGAAAAGAGAAATTATGTTAATGGTTGGAATGTAAATTTTTTAATTTCAAAATCATTAAATAGTTGTAGATTTTGGATGATTTTTTTGGGAAACCACCCATAAAACTTTTTCTTCCACACTCTAAGGACACCAATACCTAACAAGACTAGTGTATAGTTACGAAAATTATGAAAACCCCAATATTTAATACACATTATATTATGATTTATTACATATAATAAAATATAGTACATCCTGGAAGAAAAATAATCCTGGTTTTTTATGAGATTATGTATATAAAATATCAACATGATACATAGATTAAAAAAATTAATTAAAATATCCTAAACATTCTTCTAATATTCCATTACATTATTAAAATTGAATATAATAACTTGTGGACATTGACAATAAAGGGGTGAGATATAAATCACAGTAAGGTTCCAAATATAGAATAACATTATAACATTATAGAATATTAGTCAATAATAATTTCAATGTGATATAAAAGGGGATTATAATCATAAACAAGAACATAAAACCATGAAATATGATGAAATTATAAAGGAATCATGGGAAGGTGGAAACAAATTAAAACCTGGAATCATAATCATTGGTAAAGAATAAATAACAGGACTTCATAAAATTGTGTAGAAAGTTCCATAATGCACTTTAATTAAATCATATTCCCATACATGATGTCTCATGAGACTAAGACATTAAAATTTTAATTGGAGTGCTATATAATTCTGGGTTTACTCATCGCTTCCATATCATGTACATAAATAAGAGTTCCACAAAGATCATTCAAAATAGGATCATATTTCATTACATTTAATATATATTTTTGGTATTTTTAAATAATCAAATTTAACTTCATAGTAAAAAAGGATATTTATTTCTAGGTGAATACCCATTAGTGAAAATAGTGATGGTATTTACAATAATAGTGGTTCTAATTGAAAAATAGATGGATGATTTCAGAGAGATAACCGGTGTAAAAAATGAATAATGGGAGGGATTTATGGTAGTGAAATGGGTATATATTCTCCTAAAATAATATTTTAATTATGATTTATGTGTAAAAAAAGTCCCCAAAATTAAAAAAATGGAAAACTAAATCCATAACATGAAGAAGGCACTTGAATAAAGTGGAGTAGGAGAGAATCACATACTTTTTAGAATGGTAATAGCTTATTTAATGGTAATGATGAGAGGATATAAATGATATATCATTAATTTAAAATATACTGGACTCTAAATATATTTTTATAAAGACATGAAAACATAACCCACTAAGAATTAAAAATCTAATTACAATGAATGTTCTTAAATGGAAAACAAGAGAGGGAGATCCCATGAACTAAGAGGGCATTTACAAAATCTTGGGAGGTGATTATTGAGAACATTATGGACTATAGATAGGAAAGAGAATATTATATTTCTTCCACAATAGTTTTAATGATGGAAAATGGGAGATTGGGTTAGATTACGATGGAAAATTGAGGTTAGTTCTTTATTATTTTCCTAACAATGGTTTTTTTCTCCATAAGATAATGTAATAAAAAAAACCAAAAAAATTTCCATTCCCATAGTTACTACAAAATATGAGCGGTTTTAATAATTTTATCTTTCAATGAACTGATAAAATAATAATAATATCATTGCTGATGTGGAAGTGAGTCATGAAAACAAAGAATAGATTTTAAAAACATAAAAAATTATATAGGTTTTGGAAGATTCATAATGGGTATATAAAATTAGTCCAAATATAAATATTTTTTCAAGAAAACATTTATTTAGTAGGGGATACCTTTTATGGAACTTACCACATTAATTTTGGTTCATTATGGTGTCAAAACTTATACAGTATATTTATATCTTATTTAATTTGGGACAAATAATTGGACTGTTTGGGTAAATTTTAAAAATTATATTATTGGATAATTTTTACATTACATTCCAAAAAGAAAGATTTTAACTGTAATAATTCTGTAAATATTAAAAAATTTAGTGTTAAATTATAACCACCTTTGTTTATTTTTGTTTCAGAATAACAGTTCTATGACCCTTGTAAAAATTTAATCTTCAATTCATAGAAATCATATTGTACATTTTATATAATATATACTAATTTATAAATTTTTTTTATAATAATATAACTAATTTAAATAATTCATGTTTTCATAAAAAATATTGAATTAATTCAAATTTCATATTACCATAAAATAAAATTTTGGATATGTCGTATTAAAATATAATTTTTATAAAACAGATTTTTTAATATTTTATAATGTAAAAATTATAGGACATAAATATAATCAGTATTTTATATTATAAAAATTTAAATATACATACTTTTAGGGTCAAGATACCTATCCATTTATTAAACCAGATAATTTCTCAATGGTGAGATATGTGGTGGTGAGATTTAAATGGATTGGTTCTGCAATCATGGTCAATGTCATGATCTCAATGGGCATCTAATTCTCCTATAAATAGTTTTTACGGTTTCTTTTATTTTTAATTTCATCTTGGTATTTCTCAAGGGATAATCCAAGTGAAGTCATATCCCATTAAATCATTGATAAATGGGAAATATAGGGTATGATCCAACTGGTCAAGGATATTACTTCTTTTGTTTGTATCAGTTGGACTTTAAAATAACCAAATATATATACTAATCATATAATCAGTATTCATCTAAAACATTATTGATGGGTATAATGTTTCATTTTCCTTTTAACATTATATGATCTAACATGTGATGGTCCAATATAACCAAATTAGTGTGTGATTTTTCAATATTTACACTACACAAATAATGAATATATTAATTTAAATAGGGAATTTTATCTATAAAATATTGTGTTGTCACAAAAAAAATTATACCTTGTGGATCTCATATATATTTTTCTCTTGAAATTTCACATAGTTGTGTGGCCTCAATTCCATGGTTTGGAAAAACCTATGACACACTTAAAAGGCCACACATATTTGGTCCACAATATTTAAAAAAACATGTCAAACTATGCTCCTTCGCATTCATTTCTTAAAGGTAGGTTTTTGGGGCCCACTTCTCCCAAAAATAATCTATACTATCAATACACTACTTTTACATTAAGTACTATATGAAAATATTTTAAAAAGTCAAAAAAACTGAGTTTATATTATTATTCTTAATTTAAAACATGGCCTATCCACCTAAAACAAAAAATTGAATTCCACAGTGAATATCCATGGTTTAGAAACATGGGATGAAGTAGTTCTCATGACCCTTATATAGAAATTTATAATATTTGTGAATTTCTTTGGTAAGTGGTGATACATCACTAATATGAAGAGGAATATGAACCACATATAATAATTTTATGATTTATTGTTGGGAATCAGCATATGTGACTAGTTATAGCCTTTAACTACTAAGGTTACATGACAATATAACATATCTAAAACTGAAATGAAATTAATTCAATGATCTTAATGATATTAACAATGTTTTACCTCGATTTTTGTGATAACTCTATGATGTGTTTTTATAATTTATAAGTTAGAATATTTATTACCAATAAACAGGTGATTGAATGATTAGACTATATGTTATATATGACACTTTCCAATCCAATTAAGTTATAAAAATATATATTATTCAATATTAGAAAAATACGAAAAATTTGATGATAATAGAATAATACATCCTTGACTCTTATGCAGAGAATAATATATCATTGAATCATTTCATGCCATGTGAGTGATTAAAAAAGAATTAAAGAATCCCACATGTATTATTATGAATCCTTAGACTAATTAAATTAAATATTGGTTAACACTATTTAATAATTTATTCCACTAATGTTTTAAATAATGTATTTATTTAAACACAATGAAAACAAAAAATCATTTTTATTTATATTGTTCATCAACCTCAGTGACCTGAACTTCATGGATATTATTAGTATCATAATATGCATCCAGATTTCTTCAGAAACATTAAAAATGATCAACATATACATAGTAACATGAAGATATACATTTTCATTATCAACAAAAATTAAAATCCTTCTATTGATAACAACAATAATCTAATTGAACAGATATAAATAAAAACAAAAAATAGTAGGTTCTCATCCGTGTCTCTCACTCCCTCCTATTAATTTTCACAATTTTTTCTTTTATAATATCACAAACATCATCACATGAATGTTACCATAATTTTATTATAGAATAATCCCCTTAAATATTAGTAACATTATTTTTGATTAAAATCATATTAGTAGATCTCCCGATAAAATCATAGGTTTTGATATTCAATAATTAATTCAAACTATACTAAACCCCATTACCATTGAGTTGTATTATTCTTCAACAAAAATGAATTAAATATCAATGTTTTCAATATGTATTATTGGTAATACCTTGTAGGGATTTTTTTATCATCTCTTTGATGATGTAAATAAAGTAAATGTGGCTACATAATGTTGTCTATATCCACAAATTGAGAGGATTTGATAATATTATAGCATGATGTTGGAAGTTCCATAATATTTTATCTATGTTAAAGAATATTTGAGAAGAGAATATATGGTTTTTCTAGAAATGACTGAAAATAAATAGGATAATGAGATTCTGTCATTATATATTCTTGGAGATTCGTTATTATATGGATAAGTATTTGGGTCTCTTCCACTACTACATAGAGATTATATTTTGGTTAAATGTTAATAAATATGAATATTGTGTGAATGATAAATATTTGATCATGATGATATTCTCGACCCTCATTATACAGAATTTATATCATTGAATTTTATGTTCAATGTTTCATAAGGGTTACATGGGGTATTGTTATTTATAAATATTATATCTCGGTAAGAAAGTTGTGGACATGTGTGGGGATTTCAATAATTATAGATTATCAATCTAAAATAATGATATATCTTTATAAATATTTATGGAATAATTTTTAGGAAGAAAATTATTGATGAATTGGGGTATGAAATACAGTAATAGGGTATGAATTTGTGTTAGTTACTTTTAAATAGAATTTCATCATTAATAATTTTATCACATTTTTTACCCCTATAAATGTATACATTGAATGTTTATATTTGTTCTATCATATAAATTTCACTAATTCTAAAAATTTAACTTTACACACAATCACACACACACACACACACAATATGATAAATAATTTGTAATTTTCACCACATAGTGTGTGAAGTTTAATTCTTCAGGAGATCGGGTAAAACCTGTGGTCACACAACCCACTGGAAAAAACATGTTATATTCACATTTTTGTTACGTAATTGTTATAAGTGTTTATAATTTACAATTTTTTGGATCATCATGTAATTAGGTACATCCCATACCTTTATAATAAAATTTTCAAGGAGAAAAAGAGATACATTTTTTTTAAACATCCATATTGTTGCTATGAAGAATTTTTTTTCTTATTCTTCCCTTGTATGGTCGACAATCAGTTATCCTATTTTTATGACTATATCTATATGGAGTCTAGTTTTCTTAATTTTAGTTGAAAACATGTATCCTAAAACTTTCTTTTCTTTTTCTTATTTGTGAAAACTTATGTACACATATCTGTTCTTATTTTTCTAAGCTTCTTGACTAGAAAACTAATTATTCTTATTCTTATTCTCCACAATAATTATCATAATCTCTTACATCAAAACACTTTAAACTAATATAGTTTTTATATTTTATCCAAATTCTTTAAAACACTGTAATTATGTAGAATAATAATATTGTTGGGTCATTACTCTTCAGGGGAAAATTAATAATTTTTTCTAGAAAAGTAATTTTGAACCTCAAAAAATAATTGATTTTTCAATCAGTGAGCACACGTATCAAAATAATAAAAACATTAATTTATTTCATATCAACTTTATTTATCATTCACATATCATCATAATAATATAATTTCACATAATTCAAATAAAAAATTCTTAGATCTATTCTTTATAATATAATTTATAAAACTAATTTCAATTATATATGTAATTAAATATTGAAATGAAGAATTATGATGGATTAATCACCCTATATAGAAACTCCATTACATACTTATATCCTTGATAATTTCATAAATTTTATATTTCATATTAATAAATCCATGCATGAATTTGAAAATCATGGATTCTTCATTCATGATATGAAATATCTTCAAATCATTCTCCCTTTTAAACTATAGTTACTATCTCTGACTCTAATTCCCAAATATATTAAAATTATAATAATATGTTTGAAAGAATATGAGAATAAAAAAAAGAATATATGATACTATAAAACTAAAATAGTGAAAAAAATATCACTTTTAAAATGGGTTCAATGTCTTCTATTTCATTTGATGCACATAGTTAAATTTTTAAACCAAATGTGATACTCTATTAAAATATCATTTTTTAAACATGAACGTTATAATATAGATATTAATTTGGTGGTTATTAATAAGAATTATTAAATTAGGAAAAATATTTTTAAAACATTTGTAAAAAAATTTATATCGATAAGTACTGATTAAAAATAAAATAAAAAATAGTTTGAGAGAGCAAGAATATGTTTTCTTAAAAATAAAATTTTTCTAATTGAAAGATTTGTCATGCTTTGAAAAAATACTTTAAAAATAATTTTCTCAAATACTAGAAACGTTATTTTACCAAATAAAATTAATTTTTAATATCCTTTCAATATTACCTTCAGTTATATATTTTATAACATTCTGAGAATGTAAATGTTTTTTATGAATATGGAAAACACTCATTTTTATTGAAAGTTGAATTTTTATTATAATTACATACCATAGTAAATTACATTAAAAAATTTTTATAGTAACAATAGTTCACTTATATTAAAATTTAACTAATTTAGTTCATTATAAATAATTTCATATCGAATTATGATATAAAATATTTTTTAATCTTGTGAATGATATTCTTCGTAATTTTTTTTTCAACGCCTATGAGGGTTTAATTTAAAATTAAATTCACCCACTTATGTGAGTTTAATTTTATTAAATGGATTATATAGTTATAATATTCATATGTTATATTATTAAATAAGGTCAAATTAAATTTTTAACATTATTAACATTGAATATAGTAATTATTATTTATCACCTTCATGGTAAAAATAGGTTGACTAAGAGGTTAACATAAATTGATAATTGAAAAAATGACCAAAAAAATGTCAAATTCATATTTAATAGTCAAATTTATACATTATATCTAATTATTGTCAAAAATAATATATTATTGAGCCTTGTAAAATTTAAAAAAATTATGTGTAATTATTTATTTTCAAAATATCCAGGTGTGTCCTCTTGTCCACTTATAAAACAACACACTATCTCCTCTACATAATTTACTACTATAACCAATTTATTTTTCTATTAACATACAAAATGACTTCATAAATAATAATATATCATCTAGAAATCATTTTTTTGCTTATAAATTTATCCTTGAATGGTTTTTAGTGCAATCCAACAAAAGTTGTCTAATAAAGTTGTAACGTCTTTAACTAAGATTTTTATATTATTTAATCTTACAAAAATTTAAATTATTATTAAAACATATTGATAAGATAAAAAAAATTTATATAATTACAAGTTTTATGTCATTTCAATGACATAAAAATATCTCATCCTCACTCAAATGGGAAATGAAAAAATTCATCATGTGTACGATGAACTATAGCCTCACAAACCAAAGTAATTTATTTTCTACCACCACTAATCATGGATGGATATAACGATGTGTCTAATTATTATATATAAAATTTTATTATATATTTGTAATTATTTAACTATAATATCATAAATATCTTATTACTTTTCATTCTGTAGGTAATGTGACAATGTCGTTCATGTCTACGGCTGAATACCACTTTGCAAAGCGATATGATTAGTTTTTCACTAAAAATTTACATGGAAGGTAATAGTGATTAATTATATGATTATATAAAATTATAATTAAATAATAATAGATTTTTAAATAAATATATCAAATAATTTTTAATATTACCGTCCAATGAAAAAATAACGTTGTAAGTGTCTACGGAGGACTACTACCCAGCGAAGCAATGTGAGAAATTTTTCAATAACTTGTTAAATGGAAAGTAAAATGATAAATTTAATGAATATAATTGATATATATTGACATAAATATATATTATATAAAATTAATATACCATCCTATTTATTAACCTTTCAAAATTCAAGGAAATGATAATGTTTCTCGGGTATATATATGACCTACCACCTTCGCAAAGAGTTGTGAATCTTTATCCATGTTCGACATTAAATAATGATTCTAAATATTTATATAATGAGATAGATGATAATTATAACAATAATACCATTTTGGAGATAAAATAACTATAAAATATGTTCATAATATTTAACATTCATAATGAAATGTGTAGGTGGAAATAAGATAATTAACACCCAAAACATTAGTGATAATGACATATTATTAAAGAATGGATAATAATATGTCATAAAAGGATAAAATATGATATTATTAAATATAATATTACTCTGATATATACTATAATAATGTTCATGACCACTTTTAAGAGGATAAATAGTGATTAGCTAATAGAAATCCCAAGATAAGGGGTTTCTTAACTACATTTACATTCAGGGGATTACATGACTACATTATTGATTATATTATACTAAAATTATATATGAAATGAATTTTAATTTCATAATTTTTTATTTCCACTTTTTTATTCAAATTACATAAAAATAGTCACTCAATTGAATTACCGTCACTTTAATGGTTCAAACATCGTCAGGGTTTCAACTCAAGCATCCTTCTTTGAGAAATAAGTTATTTTATAAAACAAATTTTTTTTGAATGGTGTATATACACACCCTTATGTAAAATATCATGAATCCATCCAACATCATGAGATTTAATGTTTCATTCCCTCTAATTCATTCATAGTAATGTATTGTACAAATATTACCAAATATGTATGGTTTTATGTTTCAATATCATTTTTATCGGTACTGGTTATGTTTGAATTTTCCATTAATATAAATTGTTAGACCATTTTCTAATAAACCCCATTAATTTATTCTATTATATTTATTCAATATTTATTCATTTAATAGTATTATATTCCTATTCTTGGTACTAAAAATAATTGGTAATTTTTTTTAGTAAATCTGACTTCATTTCTATTTTTGGTCTAAAAACTTTTATCTTCAAAATCTATGTATTCTAAAATATATATATTTTTTCTATCAATGATTATTTCTATTTAAACCATAATTATATTTCTAAAAAATTAAAAAAAATCCTTATTTTTTAAAAATTGGTACTATTTGACATCTCAAAAAATTTGAAATGAATATTTAGTTTTTTAATGAATTCAGAATGAACATAACTATTCCTATGTCATTTCAGCTACTTGTTATAATGCTTCCCTTTTATGTTTGGAAATTTATTTTAAAATAATATATCTATTTAATTTTTGATAAATATTTATCTTATAAATATATATTTTCATAATATAATTGATTTACTCCTTTTAATGTTTTCAATGTTATCATTCAAAATCATTTTCCATTTAAGGTGACATCATTTTATGTTACTCTAGGTGAACAAGTAATATTACTCAAAAAAATTCGTCTATTTAATTGATTTTCTATAATCACAAACAATTATTGATGTTATAGATTCCTTATAAATTATGTATATATTTCTCTCATATATACACATTGTTCCTTCTCCATTCCCTGATGGGGTAGTACATTCCTTATAATCATTCTCAAATTTCATCAATATAAAATTTACTTTGATTATTATATGATGAAATATTATGAATCCCAATTTATTTCCATGGGAATTTCTTATTTAATTCCATATGATTGATTTCAATTTTGATATATAAAAAATCATGAACATTTTTTTATGGGTTCACCCATATAGTGCTCCAATGAATTGGTTATTGTTATTTTCTCATTACACATCATGTATGGGATTTGGGGTAAAAATATTCCATTATGGGACATTATCACCCATGTGATATTATATAGTTAGATATAATTTACACATATTTATGTCAGGTTTTTGTGTTTCTTCATCATTTCCTTTGATTTCATGATCATATGTTACCATGTTCTTTACATTATTAATTAATGTGAGTACTCATGTCCCTTCTATTTTATGATATCATGTAATTCACTAGAATCAACAATTGTATTTCTATAATAGTTTTATTCCTATATTATATTTTTAGATGAACTATTTATATAATTCATTCAACAATTTATATTAGGGAGTTTTATGAGATCTAAATGATTTAATAACTCATTATGGAAGAAATAAGGATACCATGAATTAGTTCCCTGATGTATTATGATCCTAGTCATCCAAATACAGTAGGCCACTTGATTGTTGTGTTATATTAATTTATATTTATGTTCACAAATCATGTAATTATACGTTTTAAATGAATTTTTCATAATAGTTTGAATCATATTAATGTTTTTAAAATCCTATGAAAATATGATTAAAAAACTGTAGTAAGAATCTAAGGGATGATTCTAAGGATAATAATATTTATAGAAAAATATATAGTTGTCCTGATGAAGTGTACAAATATAGGATTATAAAAAATTACATCCCTTCCTAGAGACTGTAATTTGATGTGGTTTGAGAAAAAATGTTTCTAGGGGTGATACATCTACATACAGAATTTAAAACATGAGTTTAGAATTAATTATTAAACCAAACTGGCCTTATTGAGAACCTTTATTAACACTACTAGTGGGTATTCTATGGAAATAGAAACATTCTTTATAAACCATAATAAATGATTTGAATAGATTATGGCCATGAATGAAATAAGAAAAACTGATGGGTTATTAGATTGAAAAGAATATGTATTGATTTACTCACCTATAAATGGTTTTTCATTATTACAATCTTCCCCTCTATGGTAATTATTTGTCAGGGTATTAATTATGGTTTCTATCAATGGATGAAAAAATAAAAATTATGTTAACAATAAATGTGACGAATAGATGTGTGATAATGAGAAACCAAATTAGATGATGACTATAGGTCAATATATTTTTATTATGAATAATGATATTTGAAAATATATGGTTAACATAATGAACATCAGTGATATTACTAATAATTCAAATTATAAGAAGATAGAATTTTATGAATGGTCATGTGGTAAAGAACAATAAGAA
The DNA here is from genome assembly GCA_963277665.1 of Viscum album. Lineage (NCBI taxonomy): Eukaryota > Viridiplantae > Streptophyta > Magnoliopsida > Santalales > Viscaceae > Viscum > Viscum album. Next base: position 1,394,391,155 of record OY728121.1, on the reverse strand, counting down.
AGAATATTCAGCTTCATACATGCAATAAATGTGGGAAGAAGCACCAATAATAATTTATCAAATGGAGTGGAAGATGTTTTAAATGTGTAAATAGAGGTTATAGAGAATCTAAATTCCATGGAATTATATTGTTTATATGTGGGGAAAAAGGGAATTATCTGATTCAATTCCATAATCTAAGGGTTATTCCCTAGAAAAATGGTGGATATATATTATACCAAATAAATGATGTAAAAGGTTTAATGTATATATGTATTGTGATTTAAGAATTACAATTATGGGTATTTTTAACAATATTATTTTTTAATAAAAATCAAACATCTATGTGTTTTTTTTGTTATGGAAATATTCATGTCTTCATGCTATATTAACATATGATTTTTGGATATAGTCATTAGTTTTTGAGTTTACGGTTGATCATAATTCTAAATACTTAGACACCAATTTTTAGGTTTTATGTAATTAGATTTCAAGGAAACTAATAGTACATTTGGATATATTATATTTGATTTATTTATTTATAACCATTTGGTTTAACATAAAGGATTATTTTTCAAGTCTACTATTCTGTTTTTAGAGATTTAATATAATGGGTTTTGTGGATATATAATAATGGAATGAATTAAGATGAATATTTCAAGATCCTTTTAATGTATTATAGATTAATTTATTAAATTGGATAATTTTTTGTAACCAATTTGGTTTTATTATAGACATGAATAATAACTCATTACTCATTTAGTGATTGTGTGATCTTTTAAAAGATAATTTAAATGATTAAAAATGAAAATATAATATTTAATTCTCATTTTTTGGAGAAAAATATTATATTTTAGAGAATATTTATTAAAGGATGAAATTTAAATTTCATGTAAGTATGTTTTTTTAATTCTTATTCTAAATGGTATGGTAATTCCTAAACTCTAGGAAAATGATCTTGATAAAAAAAAAGTATCCAATTACATTCATATCTGTGGAATAAATTTTCATTTAACTCACCTTATTTTTTTAGTTATTAGGTACTTAACATTATATTTATGATTTAATTTTTATTGATGAATTCTATAACTATCCATAATTATTTATTTTTTTCTTCCATGTTTATATCTTCACATTCCGCCTCTACTCTCCTCTTATGAAACTTGTATTTGGTTATTCAAGATTATCATCATAATTAACATTCTATCTTATCAAGAGGAATTTTTTATTAACAATTTTTAGGAGGTGTTATTACAACAATGTCATTTTATAATATCATTCCATTGATTATCATGATCTAGATTAAATTTAGAGGATGGATTTTTTTAATGGGGGAATAATGTGACTACTTCAGATTTAATAAGAATAATGTTATTTTGGATAGAAAATATAACATGAAACCGCATTAATTGAAGATAATTTAATAACCTAAGACATTTTGAAATATCAATTTTTAAATAAATTAAATATATTTGATATCTTTTGAATCATTCCAACATGGTTTATATAAATTTCTAAACACTATTAAGATATTATTATTTAGAGAAGAACATTATATCCTAGTCATTTAATATGAAGGTATGAATATGAATGAATAAATTATGAAACTTATGTTTTAAAAATTTAAATAATAAATTAAAATACTATATATTTAACATAAATTAAACACAACCCATTTGAAAGAGAATGATTTGATTTTTGAAAAATTGCATTTTTATGAATGTAGAATTAGTTTCACTCTCCCAAGATAATTTAAAATTAATTTTAACCACATTATGAAAATTTAAATTAAAAAACATAATTACATAAATATAAATTTCAAAATTATATTTGTATTAAATTTGGAGAATATTTTGTAAAGAATTAATTACTAATGAATAGTGATAGAAATTTATTTTTATTGAATAATTAAATTTTATTTAATTTATCTACAAAGGAAAATTATAATTTATTTCTGTTTTAATTTAATAATTATTTAATAATATTAAAATTATTCTAACATAGGTCATTTTAATTAATTTATTATTGAATTGTGATAAAAAAAACTTCATACTATTTGAACTGTTTTTCTTAAAAACATTTTTACAACATGTCTATGGGTTTAATTTTAATTTTAATTATGAAATTTATATTCATTTAAAATGTAAATTGTATTCATTTCAGATAATTAAAGTAAATTTTAATATCTAATTATGTTAGCATAATAATTTTCCATAATTAAAAGTTAAAAGAATAAAAATTATTTATAAAAGATATGGTAAAAATAGTTTTTCTGTGTTTTAAACTAAAAAGATAAGTGTTAAAAATAAACCCAGATATTTATAATTCACATATTATGATTATATTTTGACCATATATCTTAAAATTATATTAAATTTTCTGTTTTTATCCATGTTCCTCATAAAAATGTATTTATAATTATTTCTTTTATAAAATTCCATGTTTATCCTCTCCGATACATAAAAAGGTGACCCCTCTCATATCCTTTACAGGAATCCAAAACCCATTGGATTGGCCATGAACATCCCAAATCACTTAAATAATTCCATTCCAATCATCCTATATCTCTTTTTTATCAAAATTCCAACGTATAAATATTTTTGTGTTAACCAAAAGACGTTGTTTGGAGAAAAAGTCCTATCATTAACTAATCGTTTTAATTAATTTATTCCTCCACTTTAATAAAATTTTATTAAACCATTATGATATAATAAATTCAGTATATTAAATATTCATAGATTATTATATATTAATTTTACGACCCAAAACCATCTCAACTGTCCTTAAATGGGAAACAAAATCATTGAACGTGTGTACAGTAGACTATAGCCTCAAGAACAAAAAGAAATCAGTCTCTATCACCACTTATTACAACTAGATATAATGATGTATCTAAAAATTATATATGATATTAAGGATATATTTATACTTGTGAAATTATAATATCACATATACCTTTTTAACTTATATTCCATAATTAATGTGATAATATCGTTCCGGTATACAGTGGACTACCAACTCGTGAACAATTGAGATTCATTTTCCAATTACATTTTATATTTATGGTATTAAATATTAATTTAATGTTTATATATGTTATTTAAGACATATTAATAATTATAGAAATTAAATATATCAGTTAATTTCTTATAATATAAATCATTGAATAAATGATATCATCATTCGTGTGTACAATATATTACAACCTCACAAAGTGATGTGATGTGTTTTTAAATTAATATATTAGTGGAATTTAAAAGTATAAATTCAATGAAAATATGTTTTATATTTAATTTTTATTTATTCTAGAATACTAATATACAATCAACTTCCATACCCTACCCCTGTTAAGGAAAAGATACTGTTTCTCATGAGAGCATACGACCTACTATCTCCATGAAGAAATGTGATTCAATATCCATATTCAAAATTCAATAGTGATTTTAACTGTGTATCTTATAAAAAAAATTACTCATGAAAATAATATATATATTTTAGATTATTTAACTATAACCTAAAATCATGATCTGTATCTTTCAAGATGAATTAGGCTAGATGAAATAACGTAATTAACACCACAAAAAATAATTATAATGAAATATTAATAATAAATAGGTAAAAATATATTATAAAAATATCATATATGATGATATATATAATAATATGATTCTAGTATACATTAATGACTTCTTTAAACCACTGTATAAAATTTTAATGTGTTTTAAAAAAAATTATGTGTGGGTTATGGAGTTTCTTAAATAAATTTCTATTCCTTGTGATATAAAAAACATATGAGATAAAATTATTCCATAATTATGTTTGAAATGTATTTTTACTACTTTATGTTTTATTTAATGTCTCCTCAATGTAGATATGAATTTTTTACACATAAACACCTAATTTATTCACCCTCACCTTAATGATATGAACATTGTAAGGGTTTCATCTCAAAAATCCTTCTTTGAAACAAATGTTCTTTTATACAAAAAATTAATTTTTAATTGTATATATATATATCTATATATATATATATATTAAACCTTAGATATTATATCATAAATCCCTCACATATCATGATATTTTATGGTACTATTCATATACTTCATTATTTGTATGTCATGCTTGAAATAATACCAAAATGATAATGTTTTATGTTTTAAAATAATTTTAATCAGGATTTTTTATGATTGAATTTCCATTAAAGGAAATCATATGATCATTGTCTAAAAAAATTTAATTTAATTTTTCTACGGTTATTCATGAAGACATAATGTAATTCTAACATTTTTATCTAATTGGTAATTAAAATTATTGGGAAAATATTTTCATGAAAATAAGACTTTGATTCTATATTTTATTAAAATAATTATTTCTCTAAATAAATGTTTTCTAAAAATAGTTTTAAGAAATTTTCATTGGGTATGTTTAATGAAATATATACCCTTAATTAGATTTATTAAAAAATAAAATAAAATTTAATCGTTTTATTGTTTTATGAAAATGAAACTTTTTGAATTTTCTTGCAAAAATATGAATGGGATATTAAATTTTAATATCTTCACCAAGAACAAAACTTGTGGGCCCTTATGAATACTAATTGATTTAAATATTACTTTTTTGTGTTTTTGGGATATTTTTTTTAAATATATTAATGTAAGATTATGTTTTTTATTTTAAATAATAGTTCTAAAATTATAATTAATAGTTTCCTCATGAAATGTTCAACTAATCATTAAAATTCATTATCCATATATGATTCCAACGTTTTATGAAATTAAAGTTAAAAAGAATATTTTAATCCATAATTTTTATAAACTATTTAAATGTATGTTGAATATTTAAAAAAACCTTCAATGTTATGGATTACAAAAAATTTATGTATATATGTCTCTCACATATATACCTTGTTTAATATCCCTTCTTTGATGGGGTAATTAAATCATTATGAAAATTTATCAAATTCATTAATTATAAAATTTACATTGATTATAATATAAATCTGTATTTTGAGTCATATTATCTTTCCATTGTTTCTTATTATGTTATACATTATGATTTATATCCTTTATGTGGTATAGAAAGATAATGAACAAGTTGTGATGGGTGCACCTTGATAGCAATCCATTGTATTTGGTAATGTTATATTCTTATAACACTCCATGTATGGGATTAGGGAGTGAACACAATTTTTTATCAAGCTTTTCAACAATTTGATATTTCCAACACAGTTATCCTTGAATCATATTATTCTTTTTATACAACATTTCCTATGATTATATGATGTTATGATACAATGTTTTTTTACATTATGCTTCCATGTGATTAACAATGATCCTCTTATTTTGTGATATAATGTTTTAATATTTAGTCACATATTATTTTTCCTTGATAGTTTTATTACATTACTTTTATTTCAACCTCAACCTTAACATTTACGTATTACTTAGGTTGTCCCATGTAGTTTTAGGTGCCCAAAAGGAATTAGTATCTCGTTATGGAAAAGAAAAAAACATAACATGATTTAGTTCAAACTGATGTATTATGATCCTATATTTCCTAGGACATTGGGAATCATGATCCATGTGTTGTATAATTGGAAATATATGTTTTTGAATCATTAGATAATTTGTGTAAAATGAATGGGTTATCATATAGCATCATCTAAAAAAATTTATGTACCTTTATGAAATAATATCATAAATGCATGAACATAAAATATTCCCATAATTATAATTTTTTATTATTATATAATAATCCTTTATAATTTGATTACAATCGATGAAATGATAATTATCATTATGATAAATGGATTCATTCAAGAACACATAACCTATAATCAAAAGATGAAAATATTCTCCTATTTAATACATTCACTTTAATAAAAAATCATGTAAATGAGTTTATTGAATTTTTCTTCATTTCATATTTATTGAATAAATTTCATGAATCCACTATAAATATATCTAGAAAAGTCATGTATTTTCTAATATAATCAATTCTATTCATACCATTAATTTATATACATAAAACTCGCATATATAGAGAAATTCTTATAAATACATACATTAATTCCCAAATCATTTTTAGTTGTAGTACCTCCACTGAGGAAAAATGACTTCAAAGATATAATAGTCATTTATAAATACATTGATATATATCCTTATGTAAATCAGTGATTTATATAGTGTTAACATTAAATACATCTAACATAATGGTTATCACCATCCTCAATATTTTTAGCAACTTCAACTTCAGTACCTTCTTCGTATTCTATTCAATCAAATATTACTAGTACAATTTCATGTCACTATATTATCAAAATTTAATTTTACATAATTTAACATTTTATTCTTATTGGATCAACCATATAATATATATTTACTTGACACACAACATTTTATGTGCTCACATGGCGTATCATTAGTCATGTAGTTAATTTTCCCTTATTATGGTTGATCGAGCTTCCATGAAGACATTGTCGCTAAACATATTATGGTCCCAAATCACAATATTCATGTGGTCTATCTTTATTTCACCATTTATTCAGGCCAAAATTATTGATTTAGTCAGTTTCTTACTATAGTATAACTTGAAATGAAAATCTAACATTTACTCTTATTATTATTAGGTTTACATAGAAGTGTATATAAAACATATTTCTTAAGACACTAAATATACTATTTATATCACCCATATTTATCCAATAATTATTATGAAAGGTGTTATTATTTTCATCTACTTGTATAGGAATCTATATGTTGGGATCATTTCACAATGTTGATGACTACTAGTGTGAAAATATATATTAGGGTCGATTCCATTAAATTCCACACACTCCTTGTATTAATTATGATAAATATAATGGATAAATGAGTCCCACATTTTAACCTCATCCTTCTTAACACTTATTTATAATATATTTCATTTAAATAAAGAGAATCTAGGAACACAATGTATTTAGTGTTCACCATCAACCAACCATTTCATCCTACACATGGGAGCCTAATATCCATACATGCATGTATGCCTATATATTCTTGATTCTAATTCACTATTTTCTCTATTATTATTCACATGTCATCCCATGATAAGGATATAACTCTATCTAAACTATATGATTTCTTGGATATCCATGTTGAGATGACTCAATCAAGGTAGATTCGATTCACACAAGTGTTGATGATTTCATTACACGGTCTTATGAGACAAAATACATTTTTATCAAAACCATAAAAAAGGGTTATAAAAAAATATTAAATAAATTATCCAAATATAAATCTCAATCCCTTATCAAATACATTAAATAAATAATAAAATATTTCATTCTATTACTTTCCTTATCTCTCCTTTTAAGTCTTAATCTAATATAAATATAAAGAATACCATAATAATAAAACATCCTAGATATTAGAATATTAATTATAAAATACCAAGCCTTACAAACCATAATATATTTAAATTGACATTTTCATTCAAGAATAATTGAATCATTCAAGAACCTTTCAAAGAGTGTACATTACCCACCAATATTCAATGATATGTCATCCAATATTTATTCATAATTATAGGTGAAACCATACTTTGGAAATTCTTATTTATCATAATCCTATCTTCTATTAAAAAATTACAATACTCTTATTAAATATATTCTAATTATATGATGAAAAATTGGTTCTCTTGAAAACATATATAAACCACTTATTCACAGTATTTATATTCCATAAAAAATCACTAGAAAGTGGTTACAATTAACTCCCCATTTTTATTAATTGATAATGACTTCAAATTGAATATTTAAATACATTATATGATTTATTCCTTATTTCTTTATTACTCACCAATATTTAATTTTACTTACTTTATACCTAATTGGTAGTAAATATAATAAACTAGGAAAGTATTTATCAAATTATCTCAAACAATGTATTCTCAACCATTATACTCAAAGAAAAATTATTCTAATATTAGTACATAAAATAAGAGGCTTTAATCTAGAATAAAATGGTCTCTCGTCAAAAAAATTATAGAAAATAAATGATTTAATTAATTCCTTTTTAGAAGCAATCCAATAATTCTATGATAACACCACCATTTATACCAATTGAGATATAAATTTCTCTAGAAAAATACCACCTGAATTTTACTACACTCACATGGACACAGAGGTTAAAAGAATAGAAGTATATATTTCACTATACAAGTCATCTATATACCTTATTAATGAAGTAAAATTTTATTTCATTTATTTATATTAATATCACCGCCTTAATGATAGGATTATTTTGTTACCATGTATGAATGATTTAAGAAAATATGCACTATAAATAAAATTCTATCGAGAAAATTCCATAATATTCATAATTTCGAAAATTATAATTTTGGAGGCTTCATCAATATTATTCACTTGTAATTAAAAAAATGATAAACTTATCATGTTCTTCATAGTGGTTGAACTATTAAATTTATGAATCAAATATTTTTTCACATTGAGAATACACATAAATTTATCTTTAAAAAATTTATATATAGATATTAAAATTTCCACATCATCATCAAGGATTATTAATTTACTAGATTACCAATTTAAATTAAATGAATCATATTTATTGTATAGTAGGTTCACTATCTTGGTTGCCAGGGATCAGTGGAAACCACTTCCTTCAACATTATATAATATAATCAACCTTTTTATTTTTTTAGAATAATAATAGAGAAATTAATCGCATATGATGATTTCTTCATGTGATTTTTATGTTTTAGATTATCATACACAACCTCCTTAATATTATATTGGAAAATGTTTCACATACAATTCATATCATTTTATGTACTAATATAGAACAAAAACTTTAAGTGAATTAGTTGGATCTTTATACATTCTCAATGTAAACGTCTTGGATGTGTTTTTTTCTCTAGAAGGATGAATCATTTTTCCTTCTTACACATTTTTTTCATCATATGTGATTTGGCTGTAATATTCATTATACACATCAATGTTTTAATTTCATTGTCTTATGTATGTTCTTTTGTTAGCTATAATTTCATATTCATCACTTTTTTCAATCTCCATTATTATAATGTATTTTTACTATTCTTGAAATATATACAAAAAATATAATAAAGAGTGTCCATAATTATTACATCATTCATAATTAAATTCTTTACCACAAGGGATTTATATTTTTGAAATTCTCTCGTTAATTTATAGATCTTTATCTAGTCCATATTTTTGTCATTTGGTAGTAGCTTTTTCTTCTTCCACATATAATAATGTATCATTCTTCAAATATTATCGATAAATTGTTAAATTGTATTTGGGTTTAATGGATATCTCTTTGGAGTCTTACCAGGGAATATTAGGGGTTTTTTTAGATAAAACATTTTAGAGGTGGTAATCCTCTTAAACATGCCATGTTTATTACCTAGGGATGAACTATCAAATTTCCATATATTTTTATTGGGAATATTATGCCAATAATTATTACCCATTTACAATATTGAAATGGGATTTAATTGAATTTTATAATTTATAGAATTGTAAAAATATTAAACTAAAAATCTCCCATATAGAACAAATAGAAACACAAAAAACTCATTCTTCTTTTATCCACAAAATGTTATCTAGAATTTTTATCATAATGTGTATGAATTTTTTGTCCTTATCCTCCTCCTTTTGTGAACTTATTAGGAAAATATAATCCATAATAATTATTATATACAGCATATATATGTTATTATAATTATTTTCATTTATCTTAATTTATACTTGTAAAATTGTTTTTAAACCTATAATATATATAATTTTTTTTTGAAAACTCGTGAAATTGATATGGATGGTACCTTTTTTTTAACTGTTACTTGATATGGATATTTATATAATGTAATGTTATTATTTTAAGTTAATGGATTTATTTTGACACCACTATCCTCCCTAGAACTTTCTATTTAAGTAACACGTGTACCATATCATCAGCCAAATACATAGTATGAGTTGTGTGTAAATCATCAAATTTAAATTCAAGTTCAATTAAATTCATATTAAGAATGCATTTATCATTATAAAATTCCTTAAATATATATTTACATTCATATATATTTTATCCATATTATTCATCATAGATTATAATATTCTCATGTGATAAAGTGTTATGCTCTTTGGTATGCTATTATTTGATTTTTAATTGAGAATTTAGGACATCAATGATATTTTTAAACTTTTATGTCAATAAATGGATGTTCTCCTCAAAATACATAGAGAAATCATCATTTTATCATATTGTATAAAATTTTATTTATCTATTGAGTATTAATTTTCAAATTCATCATAGTATTATTCTTTGATATTAACATTTATATAAAACTTTATGCCAATTATAGATCATTCACTAAAATAATTCCCTAAGTTATCTTTCTCACCATCGTATTGAGTGATCTCTTCCTACTAACATTCAAAAATCCGACAAAAAATTAAACTATTTCTTATATAGATTAATGTTTCATCTATTTAAATGCAACAATAGGAAAATATATTAACATGTGATCAATTTTACTTCATTCTTCTTTTTGTGGTTAGTTTTCAGAAGAAGATTCATGTACCCCATTATATTATTATTTTCAAGATTATATTGATGTTTATGTTATATATAATTACTTTCTTATACATTGAACCACAAATTAACATCCTCTTATGTTATATATTTCTTCTTTATTATCATTTTATTGAGAAACATCACCTTATATTGATATGTGGTATAAATTCCCCATATGCTGTTTCTTTTTATTGATCATCCACATCAAAATTATATTTTGAAATATTTAATTCTTCACAAAACATTTACTTCATTATGAATTATGAAACGAAATAATAATTTGAAAAATATAAGAAAAAAATGATAATAATATCAAAGGTTAAGTTGGATATCATGTAAATTTAAGGGACATCTTGGGATCTAAAACACAGATGAGAGGGTTAGTGAATCAGTGTTAGTGAAAAGACATCATAATTCAACATTAATATTTTAATCATATTTTTAATTTTTATCAAAAATATTGGTTAAAGATAATGGGTCTCCTTGTCATCTCTTCTCAAATTTGATCATTCTCACAGCACAACCAAACACAAACACAAAAATTTGATTTTTTTACAGGGTTCACCTCTATGTACATAATTTTTAATACATTTTTTTAAAAAACCAGAGGACACCCAACTGAATTATAAAAACCTCTAATCATCACACAATTTTCTCATTACTGTGTAGATATTGAATCTCACAAACTGTTTTGCTTAATTATTTTCTCAACGTACATCTCATTATTCTTCAATTAAATTATAGGGGAAACAAAAAGATATTTTTACATCAATTTTTAATATTTGTTAATTTTTAATGTGATGAATAATTCTTATAAATTTTTAATTTCATAGTATCCGCAAATATATTTTATTTTTATGTTTAATAGTAAATTCAATATTTTATTATACATAATATTTAAAAATATATATTCTTCTACTTCCAATTCCTATTCCTTCTCGTCCAAAAAATATATGAACAAATATTTCCTTCTACTTAAAAATATATTGACAAACACAACCTATTACTATTCTCAATCTTCTAACAATTTCTTATTTTCTTATATTAATTTAGTGCATGAGTAGCTATATTGGATATTCATTTTTCTCAAAATTATTTGACATGAATAAATTTAAATAGAATAATATCAGTTCTAAGCCATTATTAATTTTGGAATAATGTATAATTAACTCAAGAATTAATAGTTATAAACATTTAAAAATTAATTCTTTATAGAACCATGGGAATATATATTAATAATTAATTTAGCATCTGTTTCACCTTTTAGTATTTCTTTATTTAAGTAATTAATAAAACAAATAAATCCACGGAATTCAAATCTCCATAATTAAAAATATGTTCTTCACAAAAACATCAATAAGAAACTAATTATTGGATTTAATGTAACATATTTACATAAAAAATCATCATGACCTATTAATACTCTATCAAAATATATTCATATCCTTAGGTATATAATAATTCAAAAAATTAAATATTTCCTATTAATATATTATTACGTTTAGTTTAGAATCATGTTTTCTTTATTCATGGAGTAAAATATATCCATCTCAATTTACTTATTCAACTATAGTAATTGTTGTAACATCCTCCCTCTGAATATCCCTATAACTTCATGAGATCATTTCTAAAATCTCTTCATGAATGATATTTCAATGGATTATAATTTCATGTGTATATATCATAATATTTTCTTATTTATTTTATTATGATAAATTTTTAAATATTATCAAGATAAATAAATTGATTTATTAAAACATCATTTTTAGTGAAAAAATAAAAATCTTATCATGTTCCCTACTTTCACTATCATTTAACCTACAATGTGAATGAGTTTTCTGAATTAATTTAAATATTTATTTCGTCTAACTACATCATGTAATTTATATAATTTCATGAAGATCATGAATGAATTCTTTTCTCTATTAAAAATTATTCCTCTCATTAATTTAAGTACATAAAAAATATCATATAAAAAGAAATTATAATAAACTCATACATTAATTAAGAACCATTTTAATATTTTTTGAACCAATAATAGGGATAAAAACCTATTTTAAAAAAACTTCATTTAAAAATACATCATCATGTACCCTTACGTAATTAAACCAAACATATATAGTTTCATCTACATATAGATAAAATGATTTTCATCACCCTAAATTATATTTAAATATTCTTCCACTTCACTACCTAATTCCTCGTATCTTTATTCATAAGCTAAAAATTATATTTTTTGTTACGTTTTTTCACAATTCACGGATTCATCGGGACAAATATTCATCTTCTTGTATCAACCATATAACATAGAGTTATTTGAGGTTTTTTACATCTTTTATTCTCTTTATATAGACTCTCTATTTTCTTACAAAACTATTAAATCATTATAATGATAAGAAACAAAATATTTTTATAATTTATGGATTAAAAGGTTAATTGTCTTTTGAGAATTAGGTTAATACATAACTATTACATAATAAAATATAAACATCATTTAATTTATTTTAATATAGATTCTAACTGGACTGAATTGTATCCTTAGTATGTGTAGTCTCCAAAGGATATACCTCAAAGAAAGTGGTGAGCTAAAATCCTTGTGATAGGATAGATATGAAATTTAATCAATATACCATTGAGTGAGAACCAACATAATCCTACTTATGTAATCATAAGATCCACGTCATAATCATGAGATTAAGAATTGGAAAAATTAATTGAATGTTTTTATGTATAATAATAAGACATCATTTCATAGTGGTCAACATAGACACATTGTTTTGAAAAAATCTAAAATCATTCTCATGGATAACATATGTGTATAATCGTAAAATAATCATTATTAAAAAATATATGTAACATCCCAATTAAATAATTAATAAGATATTTTCATATTTATTAATATTTTTGAATTAAATATTAATTTTACTTTAAAGGGGTTGTTATGTTTGATTGTGTACCTGATACGAAACAATAGGTTTCTTTAAAATATTACGTCACACACTAATAATATAATATTATTATTTTAAATGGTAGTCGACTCCAAGCCATTTTATTTGTGGGAATGAAAAAAACTAACTACAATATGATTATACTTGTTTGTTAAATGTAATTACATTTATCCAATAAATGTTAGGGGCTTAAAATGTGAATGAACCTATTTTTAAGCATAATTTACATTAAAAGATTGATTTACTACCTTTTATTGGAGAAACCTATTTCAATCTAGTTTTTATAATTTATATATATTATATTTGACAAAATAAAATTCTTATTTTTAATATGGACTTCAAAATTTACCTTGTTTAAATTTTTGGAATTTTTACGATAAAGTTCATTTTTAATGATTAGTGAAAAATATTGTATTTTAATTCAATAGTGCCTTTTAATATAATTTATTTATATGGTCATATTATCTTTTTAATTGGTTTTAAATTGTAATTATATTATATTTTTACCATTTAATTCAATTTTGATCATAGGAATTATTTTCACTTTGAAATTGGACATAAACAAGTGTCAATATTTTGATAGTTATTGTTTCTTAAAAACATGTTATTTGTTTTAAAGAGGAATTAATTTTAAATTAATTAATAAAACTTCTATGTTTTTAATTTGGTATAATAGAATACATTTTTGAATTTGTAATATCAAATATATCTTCGGCTGAATTTTTGGTATTTTTTTGAAAAACATCAATTTTTGGTGAATAGTGAAACCACTTAGTAGTAGTTAAAATAATGAATTTTCATTTAAATGGAAATTTACCACTTATTTGGATTAAATTTTGAAAACCCAACATATATGGTTTTTATAATTAAACAAATTTGGTTCAATAAGTTGAAAATAATTTTTTTTTGTGACTAGTAACTTTTGACTTTTATTTACCTCGGTTAAAGGTACATAGGGAAATTCAATGTAAAAATAATATTATAATAATAAAAAATTATCTTAAAACTTGTCCTAACCTTGTAGGTTGAGTCATGCCAGACCATGGGCATCGTTGGGTCGATTTGGGGACCCCATGGAGCCACTTAAGAGTGATAATAACACTTTATTTTAATTAACTTAATGTAAAGACAAAAATGACACAAACAAATATCTTTTTGTAAATTAATTTTTACATGGGGTTATATAAGTTATCATTTCAACTATATATATTCATTTTAATGATAACACTATTTCATACAGCATTGTATTTTTAATCAAAAAATTATACATCACATAAATTAAATTATTTATGACACAATAATGATGCGGTATTTACCTCATTAATATATGATTTAAATAAATAATATTATAAATATTAAAATAACATCCTAAACCTGTCCAATTCATATTGGATGATTTTATTTTGACCATGTGTCATCTTATATTATACTTTAATTGGTTTTGGACCTTTAAAGGCTGAATATCATTATATAATAAAATAATATTTTCATACATTCCTAAAGAGCCCCTCCTCCCCCTTATAAAAATCTCTCACTTATTACTCAATCCTCACACATCTCAAGTCTTTGGGATCTTATAAACTCTACTTAATTATAATTTCTAAATCCCCATCCTTTTCCTAGATTCCTTAACATAGGAATAAGGCACTTCAAGAAGTATTTTTGGTTCATACCAAAGGGAGTTACCAAAATTAAAGGTAACTGTTTCTCTTAACTTATTTTATTTTATTTTACATCTTTGACCCCTAAAATCTTTTTATTAATTTATTTTATGAAAAAAATAATATCCTAATTATACTAGGATGTTTTTATGATAAGTATTTGAACTAAACTTACACACGCCTCCATCTAGTGGGTGAAGAACATATTGTTTCTATGAATGGAAAACTAACGCCTCACGAAATGATGATTGTTTGATTATCTCTTAACACCTCTCATGGTGGCCATTATGATGGAACTATATTTATATATGATAAATTTTATGATTATTTTTTCTTTATTCTTATGTATTTTCCATTTAAGGAATACCTTTATGGTTTACATTATGGGTAAACACGATAATTTCATTTGAGGAAGTGAGGACTACCACCCCCTCAAAGTGATATGACTCGTTAATGCCATATGTGGGACATATAAAGGATTGATTTAATGATATTATTTATGATATTATACTGGATTATAATATACCTATGTATCATTATGTTTTGATTCCATTAAATTATGAAATAGAAATGAAAGTAGCATTCATGCGTACGTACAACTTACCGTATCCATGAACGATGCATTTCATTTCTTATCTTCAAAATGATATGTAATATTATAAATAAATATATATACTGTATATATATGATGTATATAATATCTAAATATTGAATATAATTCTGGAGATAATGGTCTATTGACCGCATGGACAACTTGTAATTATATGTTGTTCATTTTTTACTCAAGTAGCAAATATCGACCAAACAAATGTTATTAACTTAAATTATTACATAATGTTTATTACCTGTTAATAAGTGATATAAAAGGAATAATAAAAATTAAAAAGTATCTTAATCAAGTAGAAATTAACATTATTTTATTATTCAGGAGATTGAAGAACGATTGAGTCAAGTCGGACACGAGGTAAGGGACTTCATCTCAATATCCTTTCATTGAGGCATATTTTGTTTTAATACATGGATTTCTTTTATAGGCTGTATAAACACCTGTGAAATTTCATTTCATTCAAATGGAATATCTTTATATTAATCGTTTTACTAAATGAAGAAAAAAATGTTTCTTTTTTATGTATGTGGTGACAACGAACTTTGCGCCGTCGCGAGTATTATTTGATCTATGGCTTCCTTAACAAGACTTAATGTTTTCAAAAAAAATACTATATACTCTTATTATATATTTTGGTATTGAAAATGGTTTTTGTAATGGATTGATTATTTCTACATATTTAAATGATATATTGTGATTTAAATGTGGGAATGTTATATTTTCATTATGTTTGACTTATTTGTTATGAATATGTTATGGTTCATGGACATTGTTTACGAATATGGGTGGTTCTATGATAACCCTATGGTGGGTGAGACTGAGATAGCTCTCAAATGCTTTGGGTAATGTGATGGAGGTAAATGTGAATGTTTCTCCTAATATATTTAGGGAATATACTGTGATGGGTATTCTAAATGTAACTCCCTACGTAACTATGATAGATATAATGTAAGTATGATATGGATGCCACAAGTTACCTTTATGATTTATGTTTTTTATGTGTGATTCATAAATATTATGATTCCATGAGGTATGTAAAAGTGATTATGTTTTTTATTTATCGATGGACTAATTATTTATTTCTTATTTTATAACCCTTACTGAGGTTTTTATGCTCATCCCATGTTTTGAAAGGTTTTTCACAGGACTTAAAGGTGAATTGGGTCAATGTTGGGATCAAGGAAAAGTCTTGTTGTCTATAACATGGAATTATACATGACTCTTTTTTTGAAGAGTTTTTATTTTTTTGAAAAAATGGTTATTGAGTAGAATTGTCTATATGTAATATTCATGTTGTTGTGTAAATGTTATGACCTAATTCTCTAAAACATTAAACTTAAAAAGAGTCTCAATGTGAATTATTCTTTTAATTCAACATTATGTAATGTTTTGAGGACGAGTCCTTATAGTTGGTATCATAGGTCAGTTTAGATAACATTACGTGTTAGGGTATTGTTAAATTCATATCCATAAATTAATTTATATTTAAATTATATAGAATTTACAGATTACCATGTTGCTTCGCCTAAGATATTTCTGTGTTCAGAATGGTTTTCCGTAGAGGAAACAGGGCAACAATTTTGGGACGACATTAGGAGGAAGAAAAACATCGAAATCAGCCACCTGAGATGGTCAAAATTATAAATAAATAGTTTGTTGCAGTGATGACACAATTGACTCAAGCTAAAAATGGTGCTGATATCCCGGCACGAGATTAGCCAGATCAACCATAGAGGAACAAGTCAGTAGTGGAGCATTTCATGAGGCTACATTCCCCATCATTTTGAGGATCATATGACCCTGTGCTAGAAAAAGGGTGGATTAAAGCACTGGAAAAGATTTTCAATGTCATGGGTTGTTCAGAACATCAAAAGGTTAGTCTCACTATTTACCGTTTTCAAGGTGAAGTTGAATAGTGGTGATCAATTGTGAAAAATATCGGGGATAATGAGGTTAGTGATGCTCTTGATTGGGATGAATTCAAAGGTATGTTTCCTGAGAAATATTTTCCTAAGGTGGCTCATCTTAGAACGGAGAATCAATTCCTAGAAATAAGGAAAGAGGATGAGTCAGTGGCTATTAATGAAGAAAAATTCCATCTACTCGCTAGGTATGCTCTAAATTTCATAAGAGATCTTGACAGTAAAATCAACCATTTTTACTCAGGAATAAAGCCAATGTATCGAAGGGATTTAGAATCTCGTGAGTTCAGAAGTTATGAAAAACTTGTTCGTTGTGCGGAGAAGGTGTAAATGGAGTTTGCTGATGATCATGTGTTATTTTAAAAATAATAGAATAATAGGTCGAGGTGGCAGTCGAAAGGGAAGAACTCTTCAAAAAAGTCTGATGGTAAGAAACTTAAGTTTACAGTTTGTGAAAATTGCGGAAAAAACCATGATACAAAGTGTCTTTTGAATTCTGGTAAGTTTTAAAGATGTGGTAAAATTGGACATAAGGCTTGAAATGTCACTGAAAAGACCAGGTTAATGGTAATACAAAAGACGATTTATAGTTAGTAAAATGTTTTAAGTGAAATGAAATTAGTCATTATGAAAATTAGTGTCCAATGAAGAACTCAACTATGGGAAAGAATCAAGACTACAAGAAGAAAGGGTAGGTGAAATGCTTTGCAACTACTTCAGCAGATGTTGGGCCATCAAATGAAGTAGTATCAGGTACACTGTTTGTTTGTTCAGATTATACCAATGTTTTTTTTGATTCAGGATCTACACACTCATTCATTTCTGAGAAGCATTCTAGTAAATTGGAAATTCCATCTCAAGTTATGAATATAGAAATTATGGAAAAACACATGGGGAAATTTTGAGACAAAAAAGAAATTATAAGAACCTTCATATCCTTGTGTGTGGGAAGAATCTACCTACAAACATTATTTTTTCATTTAGTAGAGTTTGATGTTATTTTGGGTATGGATTGGATTTATATTTATCATACTAAGATTGAATGTAGATCTAATGAGGTTTCTTTTCAGAAAGAATTTCAGTTTCTGTATAAGAATGATCCATTTATTTTGATAACATATCAAGAATCTAGGAATCTAGTAAAGGATGGAAATGAATGTTACCTTGCTCAAATTGTTGAATATAAAGAAAGTGTTGAGATTAATGATGTTTCAATGGTAAATGAGTAACTTGATGTTTTTCCTGATGAGTTTCTTGGTATTATACCTGACCGATAAGTTTAATTTAATTTTGACATAGTTCCTGATGCTAATCCAATTTCAAAACCCCCTTATTGAAAGGATCAAATTGAACTTTTAGAGTTAAAGAAGAAATTGCATGAGTTATTAGATAAAAGTTTCATTCAAACATGCACATCACCATGGCTGATCCCGTCATGTTTGTGAAAAATAATGATGGTTCAATGAGACTTTGAATTTATTATAGAGCATTGAATAACATCACTATTATGAACAAGTATCCTTTACCTCATATCGATGATTTGTAAGATCATCTCCAGGGGGCTCAGTATTTTTAGAAGATTCATTTGAGATCGGGGTACCATCAGTTGAATGTAAAGGAAGCAGACATTTTGAAGACCATGTTTCATATTAGATATGCCATTATGAATTTGTAGTTATGCCTTTTGGTTTAACCAATGCACCTACTGTATTCTTGGATCTTCTGAATAGAATTTTCCGTGAGTTCTTGGATAAGTTTGTGGTTGTGTTCATAGATGATTTTTTTTTCAATATGTAAATTAGACTATGAATGTTATTTAAGGGATTTGTTGCAAACCATAATAGAAAAGTAACTGTTTGGGAAACTCAGAAAGTGTGAGTTTTGGTTACAAAAAATTTCTTTCCTTGGTCACATTGTTACGAAAAATTTCATTTTAGTTGATCTTAATAAAAAAAATTGTTGAAGAATGGCCAAGACCCACAAATATAACTAAGATCCATAGTTTTCTCGGTTTGGCGGGCTATTACTAGATGATTGTTGAAAATTTGGCATGGTTATCTTGTCCAATGACTAAGTTAACTCGGAAAGGTGTTATGTTCATCTGGACAAAAGAATGTGATGATTGTTTTTAGGAATTGAAAAGAAGATTGTTTAATGCATTAGTTTTGGCACTGTCTTCCAGAAATGGTGATTTTGTTATTTACCGTTATGCTTCGTTGAAAGGAATTGGATGTTTCCTTATGCATCATGATCAGGTAATTTCTTACACTTTATGTCAGTTGAAATCTCATGAGTTAAATTACCCTACATGTGATTTGGAATTACCGGCTATTGTTTTTGCTTTAAAAATTTAGAGGAATCATTTATATGGAGTAAAATGTGAAATTTATATAGACCACAAAAGTTTGAAGTATATATTCACTCAAAAATAATTGAACCTCAGATAGAGGAGATGGTTGGAATTAATCAAGGATTATGACTGCACGATTCTTTGCCATCTAGGAAAGGAAAATAAAGTGGATTATGATTTGAGTAGAAAAATAAATGCTTCATAAACCATGATATATTTGGAATAAGATCCTAAGGTTTTTTATTTGAAATAAAATTGGAATACAGGTTATTGGTGCAGGAAATTCTTCTATTTTGTTTCAGGTGTGATTGAAATCATCTCTATCAGACAGAATAAAGCACGCACAGAATGAAGACTGTGAGTTGAAGAAAAAGGTAGGGTTGGTCAGAAGGTTATGTTTACTGATTTTAACATTGATAATGATTGTGTTTTGTGGTTTGGGAAAATATTATGTGTGCCTTGTGATTTGCAGTTGAAGAATGAGTTGTTATGTGAAGCTCATAGTTCTCTATTTTTAGTTCATTCTGACAATACTAAGATGTATAGTGATTTTTAGGAGTATTACTGGTGGGGTGGAATTAAAATAGATATTGCTGATTTTACTGTGAAGTGATTGACTTGCTAGTATGTTAAAGTAGAATGGTAGTTATTGAAAGGGATGCTTCAGTCTTTACCGGTGCCAGACTGGAAATGGGAAAATATATCCACAGACTTCATTGTGGGATTTGAAAATACATATTGAGGTAATAATTCAATTTTTTTTATTGTTGATCGGTTGACTAAATATGCTAATTTTCTTCCTATTTGAGATATTGTATCTCTAGATCAATATTCTCAGTTGTATGATAAACAGTTAGTCATATTACATGGAGTTCCTCTCTCCATTGTATGTGATCATGATATCGGGTTTACTTCTATCTTTTGGAAAGGCCTTCAGAAGTCGTTGGGTACTGAATTAAATTTTAGTACATATTTTCATCCGTAGTCAGATGGACCATTAGAATGAACAATTCAGACCATAGAGTATATTCTACGTGCTTGTTAATTGGATTAATAGGGAAGTTGGGAACAAAATCATTCTTTAGTTGAATTTTCTTATAATAAAAGTTTGCATTCCAGTGTCCATATGGCTCCATTTGAGGAATTATATGGAAACAGTTGCCGAAATCCATCATTTTGGGATGAAGTAGGTGAAAGATATCTAATGGGACTAGAATTTGTAGAAGATATGGCAAAAAAGGTTCATTTGATTCAAAATAACATGATAAAATCTTAGAGAAGGCAGAAAAGTTATGCAGATAACCAGAGGAAGGATCTATCTTTTGAGTTATGTGATCATGTCTTTCTCAAAGTTTGTCCATGGAAAAGTGTGATGTGTTTTGGTAAGAAGGGAATCTTGAGTCTGAGGTTCATTGGACCTTATGAAATCTGAGAGAAATTGGATCAGTTTAATACAGAGTGGATTTACCTCCATGATTATCCCACGTAAATAGTGTTTCTCATGTTTCAGTGTTGTGAATATATATGCCAGATCCATCTCATGTTTTAAGCCCAGAGGTAGATCATTTGGAAGTGAATATCTCTAATGAGGAACAACCAGGCCAGATTCTTGACTATAGAGAGAAATTTTTGTGGAATAAGGTAATTCACCCGGTAATGGTTTTGTGGAAAACCCATTTGGTTGAAGAGGCAATGTGGGAATCTGAAAATGCTATGATGGATAAATACCCACTTTTATTTGATAAGTAAAAAAATGCGAGGACGTCATTCCCAAAAGGGGGAAGGATGTAACATCCTAGGTAAATAATGAATAAGACATTTTCATAATTATTAATATTTGCGAATTAGATAATAATTTTACTCTAAAGGGGTTGCTATGTTCGATAGCATACTCGTTATGAAACAACGTGTTTCTTTGAAATCTTATGTTGCACACTAATAATATAATATTATTAATTTAAATGGTAGTTTATCTCCTTGAAGTTCTATTTGAGTGAATGAAAAAATATTACTACAATATGATTATACATGTTTGTTAAATGTATTTACATTTATCCAATAAAAGTTAGAGGCTTAAAATGTGAATGAATCTATTTTTATGCATAATTTACATTAAAAAATAGATTTACCGCCTTTTAATGGTGAACCCTCTTTAAATCTATTTTTTCACATTTTTATATGTTCTATTTGATAAAATAAAATTCGTCTTCAGAATGGGGACATCAAAATTTACTTTGTGTAGTTTTTTGGAATTTTTATGATAAAGATCATTTTTTAATCATTAGTGAAATATGTTGTATTTTAATTCAAAAGTGCCTTTTAATATAATTTATTTATATGGTTACATTATCATTTTAATTTGTTTTAAATTTTAATTAGAATATAATTTTACCATTTAATCCATTGTTGGTCATTGAATTATTTTCATTTTAAAAATAGACATAAACAAGTGTCAATCTTTTGATAGTTATTGTTTCTTAAAAACACACTATTTGTTTTAAACAGGAATTAATTTTAAATTAATTAATACAACTTCTATGTTTTGAATTTTGTAAAATAGACTTCATTTTTGAATTCTGAATATCAAATATATCTTAGGCTCAATTTTTTGTATTTTTTTGAAAAACTTCAATTTTTGATGAATAGTGAAACCACATAGTAATAGTTAAAAAACTGACTTTTTCATTTAAATGAAATTTTATCACTTTTGTGAATTGAATTTAGAAAATACGACATACACAGGTTTTATTATTAATTATTATGTGGTTCAATAAGATGAAAATAATTTTCGATGAATAGTAACTATTGACTTTTATTTACCATGGTTAAAGATAAATAAGATAATCAAAGTAAAAATAATATTATAATAATACAAAATTACATTGAAACTTGTTCTAACCTTGTTGGATGATTCATGGACAACCATGGGCATCCTTGGGTCGGTTTTGGGACCCCATGGAGCCACTTAAGAGTGATAATGACACTATTTTAATTAACTTAATGTAAAGACAAAAATGGCAAAACAAATATATTTTAGAAAATTAATTTTTACAAGACGTTACATAAGTTATCATTTTGACTATAAATTTTTATTATAAAGATAAAAGGATTTCCTACATCATGGTATTTTTGTTATAATTTTTAGACATCATATAAATTATATTATTTATGGCACAATAATGATGCAGTATTAACCTCATTAATAAATGATTTAAATAAATAAGATTATAAAATTTAAAATAACATTCAAAACCTATCCAATTTATGTTAGATGATTTTATTTCTACCATTAGTCATCTTATATTTGACTTTAATTTGTTTTGGACCTTTATAAACAAAATATCATTATATAATAAAATAACATTTTCACACTTTCTTAAAGAGCCTCTCCTCCCTCTTATAAAAATCCCTCATTTATTACACATTCCTTGCACTTCTCAAGCCTTTTGGATCACCCAAACTCTTCCCAATAAATCTCCATACATCCCTTTCCTCCTTTTAGAAGCCTTATCTTAGGCAGAAGCCACTTCTAGAAACCTTTTTGGTTCATACCAAAGGGAGTTACCCAAATTAAAGGTAACAGTTTCTCTTAACTTATTTTATTTTATTTTACTTCTCCAAACCCTAAACTATTTTTATTCATTTATTTAATAACAACACCAGTATCCTAGATATACAAGGAGGTTTTTATGAGATTTATTTGAACTACACTTACACACACTTCCATCTAATGGGCGAGGAACATATTGTTACTGTGGATGGTAATCTAACGCCTCACGAAACGATGATTGTTCGATTATATCCTACCACCTCTAATGGTGGCCATTATGATGTCACTTTATTTATAGATGATATATTTTAGGTTTATGATTTCTTTATACGTGTGTATTTTTCTTTTATATAATACTTTATAGTTTCCATTATGGGTAAACGTGATAATTTCATTTGAGGAAGTGCGGACTTCCACCCCCTCAAAGTGATATGACTTGTTAATTCCATAAGTGGGACGTATAAAGGATGAAGTTAATGATATTATGTATGATATTATACTCGAATTATAATATACCTATGTAACATTATGTTTTAATTGCATTTAATTATGAAATAGAAATGAAAGTAGCGTTCTTGCGTATGTACGACTTACCGTCTCCATGAACGGTGGATTTCATTTCTTATCTCCAAAATGTTACGTACTGTTATAAATACATATATATACTGGATATATATGATTTATATAATATCTAAATAGTTAATACCATTCTTGAGATAATGGACTATTGACCACATAGACAACTAGTAATTATAAGGTGTTCATTTTTGACTCAAGTACCAAATATCGACAAAACAAACGTTATTAACTTAAATGATTACATAATGTTTATTACATGGAAGTAAGTGATATCAAAGGAATAATAAACATGAAAACAGTTCTTAATCAATTAGAAATTAACTTTAGTTTGTTATTCAGGAGATTAATCAATGACCAAGTCAAGTCAGACACGAGATAAGGGACATCGTCTCAATCACCATTCATTGAGGCATATTTTGTTTTAATAAATGAATTTATTTTATACGTTGTATATACACCATTGACTTTTCATTTCATTCAAAGGGAATCTTTTTCTATGATGTGTTTTACTAAAAGACAAAAAATAATTATTCTTTTTTATGTAAGCGGTGACAATGACCTTTCTGCCACCGTGAGTATTATTTGATCTATGTCTTCCTTAACAAGTTGTAATGTTTTTAAAAAATACCATATACTCTTATTACATATTTTGGTATAGAATTTTTTTTAGAATGGATTTATTATTTCAATATATTTAAATGATATATTGTGATTGAAATGTGGGAATGTTATATTTACTTTATGTTTTATTTATTTGTTATGAATATGTTGTGGTTCTTGGACATTGTTTATGAATATGATTGGTTTCATGATAAACCTAGGGCGGGTGAGCCCGATATAGCTCTCCAATGCATTGGGTAATGTGACAGAGGTAAATGTGAATGTTTCTCCTAAGAGATTTTATGGAATATATTATGATGGGTATTCTAAATGCAACTCCCTACATAGCTGTGATAGCTACAATGTATATATGATATGGATTCTACAAGTTACCTTTATGATTTATGTTTTCTATGTGTGATTCAAAAATATTATAATTTCATGAGGTATGTAAAATAGTTTATGTAATGTATGTATTGATGGAATAATTATTTATTTCTTATTTAAAAACCCTTACTGAGATATTTATGATCATCCTAAGTTTTGAAATTCTTTTCACAGGACATAATGGTGAATAGGATCAAGGATGGGATCAAGGAAAAGTATTGCTGTCTAAAACCTAGAACTAAACATGAATCTTTTTTTCAAGAGTTTTATTTTATGAAAAAAATGGTTACTGTGTAAAATTGGCTACATGTAATATTCATGTTGTTATGTAAATGTTATGACCTAATTATCTAAAACTCTAAACTTGAAAATCTTCTTAGAGTGAATTATTCTTTTTATTTAAGATTATGTAATGTTTTAAGGCCAGGTCCTTATAGTCGGTATCATAGGTCAGTTTAGAGAACTTTAGGAGTTAGGGTATTGTTAAATTCATATCCATAAATAACATTATATTCAAATGATATAGCATTTACATATTACCATGTTTCTTTGCATAAGATATTTCTATGTTTAGAATGGTTTTCTGTAGAGGAAACAGAGAAGCTATATTGGGACACCATTAGGAGGAAGACAACCTTCCAAATTAGCAACCTGAGATGGTTGTAATCGGAAATGAACTATTTTTTGCAGTGATGGCACAACTCACTCAAGTTATAAATGGTGGTGGAATCCATGCATGAGATCAGACAGATCAATCAAAGAGGAACATGTCAGTAGTGGAGCATTTCATGAGGTAACATCCCCCATCATTTAGAGGATCATCTAAACCTGTTCTAGAAAAAGGGTGGATTAAAGTACTGGAAAACATTTTTGATGTCATGGGTTGTTCAGAGCATCAAAAGGTTAGTCTCACTGTATACCATTTTGAAGGTGAAGGTGATCCGTGGTGGTCGATCGTGAGAAATATCAGGGATAGTATGACAACCCTGGTTTTTCTTTCAACTTAAACATGCTTTATTACATAAAAATTCACTTGATAAAACAAAGAAGATCGAGAGGTTTAGTGTATTTGGGGCTTAGGATCATTACATAAAAACTTTAAACTTGAAATACAACATCTTTATTGAAAACTTCCTTTACATGACCACTACATTCCTTCGTACTTAGCATTGCATGGGATAACCTGAGGACATGCATAAGAAAAGGGTGAGCTATAAATCCCAGTAAGGGAGTACACCATGAATAACATGAGGAGTACAATACATGTTAGGAAATAGGCATATCAATGGAGCATAAGAGAAACGTGAACATAAAGGCATGATAATTCATGGTAATCATAACATGGAAATGTGGAAACAACATTTAACATTGAATTATTATGAGCCAAGGCTCATTGCACATGGAGCATGAGTAAACCCTCATTGCACTTGAAGCATGAGTAAACCCTCGTTGCACTTGAATTTGCATGAGTCAACACTCATTTCACATGACGTATCATGATACTATACTTTACCCAATGCATTGGAGTGCTATAAGGGCGCACCCTTCTTAAACATTTCATTTCATGCATAAGTGTGCCACATGGATCATAAAACATGGATTCATAAAAAATAATAATTTATTCCACGATAAAGGAATGTGGAATTCATACATGAAACATTATAATCAATAAGTAAATGTTCATAAAGTTGAATACCCTTGATGGAGAAATGGGCATGGTATTCACTACACAATGATATTGGCTTAAAAATCGGTGTGATTTCGGCAGTGTAACGGCGTGACATAAGAATTCATAAAAATGGTTGATGAGAGAGAAAGGGGTTCCTCATCATATTTACATGTAATGGAAAGTAAGGAGTTCATATAGATACATTTCCCAACAATTGAAAAGGAATTTAGATTCATGATACAAAAGTATTGCTTGAATATAAAAGAGGAGAAAAAAGTTCCTTTCGGAATTTCGACATAGTAACAGGTGTACATGGGAGGCATTTAATGAGAGAGAAAGGGGGCTCCCATCATTCAAACAATAAGAGGGAAGTATGGGGGAGGTGAGAACCCATACCCCAACATTCATAATTGAAATTAAAAGGGCAATACAACTTAAAGAAAATTGACAAAAATGACAAAGGAAGAAAGAACCCTTACTTGGAAGTGTGCTCAAAAGGCTAGAGAGAGGCTTGTGAGAGGCTTCTTGGGAGATTGGGGAACCTTGGGAGGATTCTAGAGAGAGTAGGGAAGATATTGGACGAACTCCAAGGGCTTTGAGTGAGGAGGAAGTGGGAGCTTGGGTGGGTTTATATAGGAAAGTTGAGGGAATTCTTTAATATTTAGGTTTGGGACCCCTTATATTAAAATAATCCAAACCACAAACCATCCCATGGTATTTGCCCATGGTTTCTGGAAAAGGAAAGAGGAAAACAATATTTTACAAGTCCAAGGTCCGAACTTATTAAAAAATTAGGGTTGCTTATGTGGAGGTGAGTCACACTCCCATGGAAATTAATTTAAAAAGGCAAAGTGTTGAATAAGTCTTGAGGGCTCCATTAATGCTTTGAAAAGTAAGTCAAACAAACCCAAAACCTCATTATTTTAATGATAAAACACATATTTCCCGAAAATAAGGATTATGGTATTTTATTACATCACCATTGGGTAATTATTATGTCATAAAACACATTCTATATTTAAATGGTATTTAATTTTTACCCAAAAATTTGACTGTCTCAGAAAATTATGAAAAATTCACCGTTGGATAATTTCGACGTCCTGATTCCAAAAATAATATTTATTTTATCTAAATAATTTTCTAAATAGGTGAATTTTCACTTTTAAAATAAAAACCGACATTTATAAAAAATTTACGGGTTTTGACAGAAATGGCTTTCAAACCTTAATAAAAATATTAATTGCATTCATAAAATTATAAGATCATTCCTATTTAATAAAAATTAATTTAATATAAATAATAATATTATATTAAAATATTATTTAATTCAAAAATCCTTTAATTTAATAAAATATAATTCTTAATTAAATAATAACTAAAAACACCATTTGTACTTTAAAACCTAATTACAATGTATCAAAAATGACTATAAATTATATTCATTATTTTATAAAAAAAATAATGTACATGAACATGGTGCTACTTATTTGTTACATAACCCCTTAAAATAGCTACATAAGACCTAAGGGTAAGGTGTGCGATGGTGACCGACTCTGGGGGCGGCTCAGAAAACATTGCTCGAGTGGTAATCTCTATCAACTTCCACTTTTCCCGTAGAAGGTCCTGTTCAAGCTTGACAGAATGAAGCTCAGCTTGGGCTTGGTCAAGGGCGAAGCCCAAAGACGCCACCTCTTTTCCGAGCTCCGACAAATGGGCTTCGTAAGGGGAAATTCTACTAGATGAGGCCATCGCTTCCTTTGTCTGAGTAGAAATGGGTTCGTTAAAGCCTTATATTTATACTACTCAGATGATCACTGTTCAACGGCTATAAAAGTAACGGTCACAAATCTTATCATAAAACCAAAGAATTTTACATCTTATAAAAACCTTTTTCATAAAGAAACAATTAACTGGATCAAGAGGTATTTTCCATTAATGAAACTTTGGGTCGTTACAATATTCCCCCCTTAAGAAATTTTTCCCTCAAAATTTTCCTTTTCCCAGACTAAAACAAATGTGGGTAACTCAGCTTCATCATATCCTCCGACTCACAAGTTGCTTCTTCAAACTTGTGGTTTCTCCACAACACCTTGACGAGGGGTATTGTCTTATTTCGTAGAACTTTTTCTCTACGATCTAAGATCTTCACTGGTTTCTCCTCATAAGAAAGATCATCTTCCAATTGTACCACCTCGGAAGAGAGTACATGTGAAGGGTCCGGTATGAACTTCCTTAAGAGGGATACATGAAAGACATCATGCACCTTGGCCATAGTAGGTGGAAGTGCTAGTCGATAGGCCACAACCCCAACATGATCAAGAATCTCGAAGGGGCTGATGTACCTTGGACTTAACTTCCCTTTCTTTAAAAACCTCATGACCTTCTTCCATGGAGATATGCGTAAAAACACCATGTCTCTGAATTTAAACTCAAGGTCTCATCGACGATTATCTGCATAACTCTTATGTCGACTTTGGGATGCCTTGATATGCTGCTGAATGGTTTTCACCTTCTCCACCATTTCTTTGACCATTTCTGGTCCAAGCAGCTTACGTTCACCGACCTTATCCCAACATGCCAGTGTTCTACACCTTTTCCCATACAGGGCTTCATATGGTTCCATTAGGATGCTCGAGTGGAAACTATTATTATAAGAGAACTCAACCAGAGGAAGATGTTGATCCCATCCTCCTTTAAAGTCCATTGAGCATGCTCTCAACATGTCCTCAAGTGTTTGGATAGTCCGCTCGGATTGGCCATCAGTTTGAGGATGATAGGCCGTACTGAAGTTCAGTTCAGTATTCAGAGCATGTTGTATACTCTTCCAAAACATAGAGGTGAATCTTGGATCTCGGTCAGACACAATAGATAGTGATACTCCATGCAACCGTACCACATCCCTGATATATATCTATTCCAGTTAATCCAAAGAGAAATCCTCTCTAATAGCAATGAAGTGTGCAGTCTTTGTAAGACGATCCACAACAACCCAGATTGCATTGTTGCCTTTGGATGTCCTTGGAAGTCCGGTGACAAAGTCCATGGTGATGTTCTCCCATTTCCATTCTGGTATGGGCAATGGTTGCATCATCCCCTTAGACTTCTGCCTCTCTGCCTTCACTTGCTGACACACCAGGAACTTTGATGTATATTCAGCGATCTCCTTCTTCATATTATCCCACCAAAAGTTTTCTCAGAGATCTCGATACATCTTTGTGCTCCCTGGGTGAATAGAGAAATTTGAACTATGTGCATCATCCAAAAGTTACATCTTCATCTCCGAACTTTATGGAACACATAGTCTTTTCCCAAACCGCACAATTCCTTCTTCATTAACATTAATCTCTGAGGATTTTCCCTTTTTATAGCTTCCACTTTTTCTTGGATTCCCGCATCATCCTTGTTAGCATCCATTAACCAATACAAAAGATATGGTTGAGCAATCATTTGTTAAAGGATTGATGATTTTCCCTTCTTTATGATTCCCACATCCATCTTCATTAAGTCTAAGAAGATTGGATCCTTCTCAATTCCCATCATTGATAGAATCGTTGCATCCTTTCTACTTAGGGCATCTGCCACCTTGTTCACTTTCCCAGGGTGGTAATGTATTGAACAGTCATAATCCTTGATGAGCTCTATCCATCTTTTCTGGTGCATATTAAGCTCTTTCTGTGTGAATATATATTTAAGACTCTTGTGGTCAGTATATATCTCACATTTCTCTCCATAGAGATAATGCCGCCAGATTTTCAAGGCAAAGATCACCACCGCCAACTCTAGATCATGCGTTGGATAGTTTAACTCATGGATTTTCAACTACCTTGAGGCATAGGATATCACATTATCATTCTGAATCAGCACACATCCTATGCCCTTCTTCGAAGCATTACTGAATACCACAAAAAGCTCCCCACTTGTGGGTAAAGTGAGCACGGGTGCAGTGATAAGCCTCATTTTCAAATCCTTGAATCTTTCTTCGCATTCATCACTCCAAGAAAACTTTACTCCCTTTCGAGTTATCTTGGTAAGAGGGTTGGACAATCGTGAGAAATTTCTCACAAATCGTCGATAATATCCAGCTAACCCCAAGAATCTACAGATATCAGTTACCGATCTTGGCCTCGGCCATCCCTCAATTGCATCTGTTTTGAAGGGGTCCACAGATATCCCATTTCTTGTGATGATATGGCCCAAGAATGAGACCTACTTCAACCAGAACTCACACTTGTTGTACTTGTCATAGAGCTTCTCCATGCACAAAGTCTCCAGTACAGTTCTTAAATGCTCCTCATGGTCCTCCTTGGTTTGGGAGTATATTAGAATATCATCTATAAAGACTACCACAAATTTGTCTAGGTAATCTCTAAAGACTCTATTCATCAAGTCCATGATTATTTCTGGAGCATTGGTGAGTCCGAAAGGCATTAATATGAATTCATAGTGCCCGTACCTTGTACGAAAATCAGTCTTGGGGATATCTTCCTTCTTCACCCTTACTTGATAATATCCCGACCGCAAGTCCACCTTGGAGAAGTATTGTGCTCCACGTAGCTTATCAAACAAGTCATAGATTCTTGGGGGAGGATACTTGTTCTTTATCATGATTTTGTTAAGTTCACGATAATCGATTCAAAGACGTATTGACCCATCCTTCTTCTTGACGAAGAGGACTGGTGCACCCCATGGTATTGCAGTTGGGCGTATAAACCCTTTATACAGATTCTCTTGTAGTTGTTTCTTCATCTCTTCAAGCTCAACAACAGCCATTCTATATGGAGTCTTGGATATTGGTAGCACCCCTGGTATAAGTTCAATTGAGAACTCAACATCTCTTCTTGGAGGAAGACCAGGAAGTTCCTCGGGAAATACTTCAGTGAATTCCCTCACAATAGGCATTTCATCAAGGGTGGTTTCTTCCTTGGACTCAATCATCTGAGCCAGATATGCGTGCTCATAAGGCAGTAATATCCATGCTTGAGATGATGGAGCTAATGGAGATTCATCTTCTTCCTGACACTTGTAAAGAATCAGGGGTCGATTCTCTATATGGAGTGTGATTTCCCTCTCCTGACAATTTATGTTGGCTTTATATAAGGAAAGCCAATCCATGCCATGAATTGATTCAAATTCCACCAAAGGGAGTATGATGAGTTTCATCGGGAAATTCAATCCACAGATTAAAACAGGGGCTCATGGGATGCAATGATTGCCCCATTTTCCGTACTCACCGACATCTTTACTTCTATGATTTCTAGTGGTGCAGGGATTGTTCTACTAAACCTTTGAGATATAGAAGAATGCGTAAAACCTGATTCAAATGGTACGTTCGCTATTCTTGAATGAATAACTAGCGTACCTGTCACCACTTCTTTGTCGGGGTTCAATTCGGCCGAAGTGATGGAAAAAGTTATTTCTTTATGTCTTGGTGGTTGCTGGTTGCCTCCGATAACCCTTGGATTAGGGCACTGATTTGTAAAATGACCCGGTTCTTTTCATTTGTAGCATTGAACAACGCGTTGAGGTTCGAACGGAGCATTCCTCTCCTCTATCGCATCCGCGATTCCTTCTTGCTGACAGTTAACAGCTAGGTTCCCTTCTCTTCTACACCTGAAGCATTTTCTTGTCCCCCTAAGGCAATTTCCATGGTGCTTCTTTCCACACTTTTGGCAAGTGGGGTGCTGGAACTTCTTAGCATCGTTGGATTTATCCATCGGACCACCAGAATTGAAGTCCACCTTGCGCTTCTTGTCCCCATGATACCCCTGTGATTCTCCGATCTCCATTTCAACCTTGAGGGCACATCGGACAATTTCCTCATAGCTGTCGAAGTCACGGATCGCTAATGCTTTCCACAAGCTAGGCTTCATCCCACCAAAGAAGCGGTCAACCTTGCATTCGGGGGTAACGACAAAGCCGGAAGTGTATCGTGAAAGCCTTGTGAAGTTTGCCTCATACGCTCCCACAGATTCTTCATCTTTCTGCTTGAGGTAAAGGAAGTCCCTTTCCATCTTAAGACGGAGGGTGCGCGGAAATTATTTATCGAAAAACATATTCCGGAATTCCTTCCATTCTAAAGCCTCGATCTCCTCCTCAGGCTTCATATTTTTGATCAATGTCCACCATTGATCAGCTTCACTCTCCATACGATAATCCGCCAGGAGAACCTTCTCTTGTTCAGAACATTGAAGGATAGAGAAGATCTTTTCAATGGAGTTGATCCATTGCTCAGCGATCGTGGAATCAGATGATCCACTAAAATTAGGAGGCCTTTTTCTCAAGAAGCACTCGATAGCTACTTGTTCTTTCTTAGGGGGGGTTGAACGTTTCTCTTGACCCGTGTTTCTATTCAAAACTTGATTTAGCTGAGAGAGAAGCGTGACAATGTTCGTGATTCCCACTCCCATTGGATTGGGCATCTCATTAGTACAATCATCACACTGATC
Organism: Viscum album; assembly: GCA_963277665.1. Taxonomy (NCBI): domain Eukaryota; kingdom Viridiplantae; phylum Streptophyta; class Magnoliopsida; order Santalales; family Viscaceae; genus Viscum; species Viscum album. The sequence continues at coordinate 1,394,357,868 of OY728121.1, read as the reverse complement.
TTCACAACGGTTGTTAGCCCGAGTTCTCCTATTACCGGCCATTGGATGGAATAAAAGGATAGTTAGGGGTAACACATAAAGGGTAATCCAAAGACAAAAGTTTATGACTTATAAATAAACTTTAATCTCTTTAACTCATGAGTCTATAGGATTCAATCCAGGCTTTTCATGATCTTCATTCATATATTCTTATGGGAATTTTTCCATTAATAAGGGTTCATACTAAGATTGTGAATTTATCAAAACATATCCCCCGGGAGTGTCGTGACCAAGAGAGCAACACGGGCCATTTTCGTGCACCAGTTCCCGTTCGAGTCTGGCACAAAGCGGTGTTTTTGGGTTTTACCCCTAGGATACATCTGTGCCAGAGCTGCCTCTACCTGCTCGTATCCAGATAAGGATGTATTTGTTTGATAAACCACTTACTTAGTATTTACCATAACTTAGGGATGTTTTTATTATACTTAGTCTTGTATCCAAGGCTTTACTAGGGTTTCCTAATCCCAAAAATAACTAAACATATCCTTTGATACCAACTATGACAACCCTGCTTTTTATTACAACTTAAAAATGATTTATTACATAAAACATTACTTGATACAACAAAGAAGATCGAGAGGTTTAGTGTATTTGGGGCTTAGGATAATTACATAAAACTTTAAACTTGAAATACAACATCTTTATTGAAAATCTCCTTTACATGACCACTACATTCCTTCGTACTTAGCATTGCATGGGATAACCTGAGGACATGCATAAGAAAAGGGTGAGCTATAAAGCCCAGTAAGGGAGTACACAATGAATAACATGAGGAGTAAAATACATGTTAGGAAATTGGAATATCAATAGATCATAAGAGAAACATGAACATAAAGGCATGATAAAGCATGGTAATCATAACTTGGAAATGTGGCAACAACACTTAACATTGAATTAGCATGAGCCAAGGCTCATTGTACATGGAGCATGAGTAAACCCTCATTGCACTTGAAGCATGAGTAAAACCTCGTTGCACTTGAATTATCATGAGTCAACACTCATTTCACATGATGTATAATGACACTATACTTTACCCAATGCATTGGAGCTCTATAAGGGCGCACCGTTCTTAAACATTTCATTTCATGCATAAGTGTGCCACATGGATCATAAAACATGGATTCATAAAACGTAATCATTTATTCCATGATAAAGGAATGTGGAATTCATTCATTAAACTTTATAATCAATAAGTAAATGTGCATAAAGGTGAATACCCTTGATGGAGAAATGGGCATGGTATTCACTACACAATGATATTGGCTTAGAAAATCGGTGTGATTTCGGCAGTGTAACGGCGTGACATAAGAATTCATAAAAATGGTTGATGAGAGAGAAATGGGATCCTAATCATATTTACATGTAATGTACAGTAATGAGGTTATATAGATAAATTTCCCAACAATTGAAAAGTAATTTAGATTCATGATACAAAAGTATTGCTTGAATATAAAAGAGGAGAAAAAAGTTTCTTTCGGAATTTCGGCATAGTAACGAGTGTACATGGGAGGCATTTAATGAGAGAGAAAGGGGTCTCCCATCATTCAAACAATAAGAGGGCAGTATGGGGGAGGTGCGAAACCATACCCCCAACATTAATAATTGAAATTAAAAGGGCAATACAACATAAATAATATTGACAAAAATGAGAAAGGAAGAAAAAACCCTTACTTGGAAGTGTGCTTCCAAAGGCTAGAGAGAGGCTTGTGAGAGGCTTCTTGGGAGATTGGGGCACCTTGAGAGGATTATAGAGAGATTAGGGCAGAGGTTGGACGAACTCCAAGGGCTTTGAGTGAGGAGGAAGTGGGAGCTTGGGTGGGTTTATATAGGAAAGGTGAGGGAATTCTTTAGTATTTAGGTTTGGGACCCCTTATATTAAAATAATCCAAACCAAAAACCATCCCATGGTATTTTCCCATGGTTTCTGGAAAAGGAAAGAGGAAAAAAAATATTTTACAAGTCCGAGGTCCGAACTTATTAAAAAATTAGGGTTGCTTATGTGGAGGTGAGTCACACTCCCATGGAAATTAATTTAAAAAGGAAAAGTGTTGAATAAGTCTTGAGGGCTCCATTAATGTCTTGAAATGTAAGTCAAACAAAACCAAAACCTCATTATTTTAATTATAAAACACATATTGGCCGAACATAAGGATTATGGTAATTTATTACAGCACCATTGGGTCATTATGATGTCATAAAACCCATTATATATTTAAATGGTATTTAATTTTTACCCAAAAATTTGACTGTCTCAGAAAATTATGAAAAATTCACCATTGGATAATTTCGACGTCCTGATTCCAAAAATAATATTTATTTTATCTAAATAATTTTCTAAATATGTGAATTTTCACTTTTAAAATAAAAACCGACATTTATAAAAAAATCACGGGTTTTGACAGAAATGGCTTTCAAACCTTAATAAAATTTTAATTGCATTCATAAAATTATAAGATCGTTTGTATTTAATAAAAATTAATTTAATATTAATAATAATATTTTATTAAAATATTATTTTATTCAAAAATCCTTTAATTTAATAAAATATAATTCTTAAATAAATAATAACTAAAAACACCATTTGTACTTTAAAAACTAATTACAATGTATCAAAAATGACTAGAAATTATATTCATTATTATATAAAAAAATAATGTACATGAACATGGTGCTACTTATTTGTTACATAACCCCTTAAAATAACCGCATAAGACCTAAGGATAAGGTGTGCGATGGTGACAGACTCTTGGGGCAGCTCGGATAACATCGCTCGAGTGGTAATCTCTATCAACTTCCACTTTTCCCGTAGACGGTCACGTTCAAGCTTTAAATAATGAAGCTCAGCTTGGGCTTGGTCAAGGGAGAAGCCCAAAGACACCACCTCTTTTCCGAGATCCGACAAATGTTCTTCGTAAGGGGCAATTCTACTGGATGAGGCCATAACTTCCTTTGTCTGAGTAGAAATGGGTTTGTTAAAGCCTTATATTTATACTACTCAGATGATCACTGTTCAATGACTATAAAGGTAATGGTCACAAATCATATCATAAAACCAAAGAAGTTGACATCTTATAAAAACATTTTTCATAAAGAAACATTTAACTGGATCAAGAGGGATTTTCCATTAATGAAACTTTGGGTCGTTACAGATAGTGAGGAGATTTATGCTCTTGATAGGGATGAATTCAAAGGTATGTTTCATGAGAAACATCTTCCTAAGGTGGTTCGTCTTAGAATGGAAAACAAATTCCTGGAATTAAGGCAGGATGTTGACTCAGTGGCTGTTTAAGAAGCAAAATTCAATCGACTCGCAATGTATGCTCCAAATTTCATACGAGATCTTGATAGTAAAATCAACCATTTTTACTCAGGATTAACGCCAAAGTATCGAAGGGCTTTAGCATCTTATGAGTTCAAATGTTATGAAAAACATTATCATTGCGCAAAGAAGGTGGAAATAGAGTTTGCTGATGATCTGGTGTTCTTTGAAAAACAACAGAACAAGAGTCGAGGTGGCAGGAGAAAGGGAAAAACTCTTCAAAAAAGTCTGATTTTATGAAACATAATTTTATAGTTTGTGAAAATTGTGGTAAAAATCATGCTGGGGAGTTACTATTGAATTCTGGTAAGTGCTAATAATGTGGTAAAATGGGGCTTAAGGATCGAAATTGCAATGAAAAAGATCAGGTTAATGGTAAGAAAAATACCGATTTATATTCAGTAAAATGTTTTAAGCACAATGAAATGGGTCATTATGAAAATGAGTGTCCAATGAAGAACTCAATTGAGAGAAAGAAGCCAAACTAAAAGCAGAAAGGGGTGGTGAAATCCTTTGCAACTACTTCAGCAGATGTTGGGCCATCAAATGAAGTAGTATCAGGTACACTGTTTTTTGTTCAGATTATGCCTATGTGTTCTTTCATTCAGGGTCTACACACTCTTTCATTTCTGAGAAGTTTTCTAGTAAATTCTAAATTCCATATGGAGATATGAATACAGAACTTATGATAAAAAACCTGGGGGAAATGTGGAGACAAAATTAAATTATAAGAACCTTCTTTGTCCTTGTGTGCGGGAAGAATCTACCTGTAAACCTTATTGTTTTGCTTCTAGTAAAGTTTGATGTTAATTTGGGTATGGATTGGCTTTCTTTTTATCATGCTAAGATTTAATGTAGAGATAAAGAGGTTTCTTTTCAGTTTTATTTTCAGTTTGTGTACAATAATGAACACATGATTTTGATAACATATCAGGAAGCTAAGAAACTAGTAAAAGATGGAAATGAATGTTACCTTGTTCATATTGTATAAAATAAATAAAGTGTTGATATTAATGATGTTCCCATTGTAAATGAGTACCTTGAATTTTTCCTAATGAGTTCCTAGTATTATACATGACTGATAAGTTGAATTTACTATTGAATTAGTCCTTGATGCTAAGAAAATTTCAAAACCCCCTTATCAAAATTCTCAAATTTGACTTTTAGGTGTTAAAGAAGAAATTTCATGAGTTGTTAGATAAAGGGTTCATTCAACCGAGCACATCACCATGGGGTGATACTATCTTGTTTATTAAAAATAATAATGGATCAATGAGACATTTCATTGATTATAGAGAATTTAATAACATCACTATTGAGAACAAGTATCCTATTCCTCATATCGATGATTTGTTTGATCAGCACTAGGGAGCTCAGTATTTTTCGAAATTTGATTTGAGATCAGGGTACCATCAGTTGAATGTAAAGGAACCAGATATTTCTAAGATGGCATTACGTACTAGATATAGCCATTATGAATTTTTAGTTATTCCTTTTGGTTTAACCAATGCACCTGCGGTATTTAGGGATCTTATGAATAGAATTTTCCATGTGTTCTTGGATAAGTTTGTGGTTTTGTTCATTGATGATATTTTGGTTTTTTCCAAAATTAAAGAGGAACATGAAAGTCATTTATGTGATGTCTTATAATCCTTAAAAGAAAAGATATTGTTGGGGAAATTCAGCAAGTGTGAGTTTTGGTTACAACAAATTTCTTTCCTTGGTCACATTGTTTAAAAAAATGGCATAGTAGTTGATCCTTCAAAAAAAAAGTTGTTGAATAATGGCCAAGACCCACAAATATAACCGAGATCCATATTTTTCTTGGATTTATAGGTTATTACTGTATGTTTGTTGAAAATGTTGCATGGTTATCTTGTCAAATGACTAATTTAACTCGGAAAGGTGTTAAGTTCTTCTGGACAGAAGAATGTGATGATTGTTTTTAGGAATTTAAAAGAAGATTGGTGAATGCTCTAGTTTTGGCACTACCTTCCAAAAATTTTGAGTTTGTTATTTATAGTGATGCTTCATAGAAAAGACATGGTTGTTTCCTTATGTAGAATGATCAGGTAATTGCTTACGCTTCACGTCAGTTGAAACCTCATGAGTTAAATTACCCTACACATTATTTGGAATTAGCTACAGTTTTTTTACATTAAAAATTTGGAGCAATCATTTGTATGGAGTAAAATGTGAAATATATACTAACCAAAAAATGTTTGATGTATATATTCACTCATAAATAATTGAACCTGATACAGAGGAGATGGTGGAAATTAATCAAGGATTATGACTGCATGATTCATTACCATCCAGGAAAGGAAAATAAAGTGGTTGATGCTTTGAGTCTAAAATGTAATGCTTTATTAACCATAATACGTTTGGAACTAGATCCTTTAGTTTTTTAATTGATGAAAAATGTCATTGTGGTTGTTGGTGCAAGAAATTCTTCTGTTTTGTTTCTTGTGTCAATGAAATCATCTCTATCAGAAAAAATAAAGCAACCACAGAAAGAAGATAGTGAGTTTCAAAAAAAAGGTATGATTGGTTCAGAAGGGTAAGTTTCTTGATTTTAACATTGATAATGACTGTGTTTTGAGGTTTGGGAAAATATTATGTGTGCCTTGATATTCGTATTTGAAGAATGAGTTGTTATGTGAAGCACATAGTTCTCCGTTTCTAGTTCATCATCGTAGTACTAATAGGTATAGATATATTTGGGTGTATTACTAGTGGGATGGAATGATAAGATATATTGCTGATCTTTATGGGAAGTGTTTGACTTGTCAGCAGGTTAAAGTAGAGTGGCAGTTATCGAAAGGGATGCTTCACTCTTTACCGGTGCCAGAGTGGAAATAAGAAAATATATCCATGGACATCGTTGTGGAATTACCAAATACATTTTGTGGTACTAATGCAATCTAGGTTATTATTGATCGGTTGACTAACTTTTCTCATTTTATTCCTATTCAAGATACTTTGTGTCTAGATCAACATTCTCAGTTGTATATTAAAGAGATAGTCAGATTACATGGTGTTCCCCTCTCCATTGTATCTGATCGTGCTCCCAGGTTTACTTCTAACATTCGGAAAGGACATCAAATGTCATTGGGTACTGAATTAAATTTTAGTACATCTTTTCATCTGCAGTTAGATGGATAGTCAGAATGAACAATTCAGATAGTGGAGGATATCCTATGTGCTTTTTCACTAAATTACCAGGGATGTTAGGACCATCATCTTTCTTTGGTTGAATTTTATTATAATAACATTTTTCATTCAAGTATACAGATGGCTCCATTTGAGGAATTATATGGAAATCATTCTCGAACTCTAGCATTTTGAGATGAAGTAGGTGAAAGAAATCTGATGGGATGAGAATTGGTAGAAGAGAAGGTAGAAAAGGATCAGTTGATTCAGAAGTATGTGAGAACAACTCAGTGTAGAAAGAAGATTTTTACAGATAACCGGAGGAAGGATCTATCTTTTGAGGTAGGTGATCATGTCTTTCTCAATGTTTCTCCATGGAAAACTGTGATGCGTTTTTGTAAGAATGGAAAGATGAGTCCAAGGTTCGTTGGCCCTTATGAAATCTTAGAGAAAGTTGGATCAGTTGCATACATAGTGGATTTACATCCATGTTTATCCCAGGTACACAATGTTTTTCATGTTTCAATGTTGTGAAAGTATATGACATATCCATCTCATGTTTTAAGCCCCGAGGTAGTTCAGTTGGAAGAGAATCTCTCTTATGAGGAACAAATAGGAATGATTATTGACCATAGAGAGCATGTATTGCAGAATAAGGTAATTAAATAGGTAAAGGTTTTGTGAAAAACAATTTGGTTGAAGAGGCAATGTGGAAATCTGAAACTGCTATGACAGATAAATAACCTCATTTATTTGATAAGTGAAAAAAATTGCGAGGATGCAATTCCCAAAAGGGGGAAGGATGTAACATCCCAGGTAAATAAAGAATAAGACATTTTCATATTTATTAAAATTTGTGAATTAAATATTAATTTTACTTTAAAGGGGTTTCTATGTTCGATAGCATACCCAATAGGCAACAATATGTTTCTTTGAAATCTTATTGTACTCACTAATAATATAATATTATTATTGTAAATAGAAGTTAACTCCTAGCCGTTGTATGGGAAGGAATGAAAAAAACTAACTGCAATATTATTACACAAGTTTGTTAAATGTATTTACATTTATCCAATAAATGTTATAGGCTTAAAATTTGAATGAATCTAATTTTAACCATAATTTACCTTAAAAGGTCGATTTATCGCCTTTTAGTAGAGAAAACTCTTTAAATCTAGATTTGGTTATTTCTATATGGTCTATTTGAAACAAATAAAATTCTTCTTTAACATGAAGACATCAACATTTTCTTTGTGAATTTTCTTTGAATTTTTCCGATAAAGTTCATTTTTTAATGAATAGTGAAAAATAATGTATTTTAATTCAAAAGTGCTTTTCAATCTAATTTATTTATATGGTTATATTATATTTTTAATTGGTTTTAAAGTGTAAATAAAATATATTTTTACCATTTAATACAATTTTGGTCATTGTAATTACTTTCACTTTGAAATTGGACATAAAAAAGTGTCAACCTTTTCATAGTTATTGTTTCTTAAAAACACGCAATTAGTTTTAAACATGAATTAATTTTAAATTAATTATTAAAAATTATATATTTTTAATTTGGTAAAATAGACATCATTTTTGAATTCGGAATATCGAATATATCTTAGGCTAAATTGTTGGATTTTTTTGAAAAACTTCAATTTTTGATGAATATTGAAATCACTTAGTAGTAGCTAAAAAACTGACTTTTTCGTTTATATGAAATTTTACCAATTCTGTGGATTTAATTTCAAAAATATGACATACAAAGTTGTTATTAGTAAGTAAAATGTGGTTCAATAAGATGAAAATAATTTTTGGTGAATAGTAACTATTGACTTTTATTTACTGCGGTTAAATGTAAATAGGATAATTCAATGTAAAAAGAAAATTATAATAATAAAAAATTACATTAACACTTGTACTAACATTATTGGTTGAGTCATGGACGACCATGGGAATCCTTAGGTCGATTTGGGGACCCCATGGAGCCACTTAAGAGTGATAATGACACTTTATTTTAATTAATATAATGTAAAGACAAAAATGACAAAACAAATATCTTTTAGTAAATTAATTTTTACAGGAAGTTATATAAGTTATCATTTAGACTATAAATATTCATTGGAAAGAAAAAAAAATTTCCTAAATCATGGTATTTTTTTTATAACTTTTATACATCAAAGAAATTAAATTAGTTATGACACAATAATGATGAAGTATTAACCTCATTACTAAATGATTAAAAAAATAATATTATAAATATTTAAACAAAATCCAAAACCGGTCCATTTCTTATTGGATGATTTTATTTCGAGCATGAGTCATCTTATCTTTGACTTCTATTATTTTTGGACATTTAGGAACCAAATATCATTATATAATAAAATAATATTTTCACACTTTCCTAAAGAGCCCCTCCTTCCCCTTATAAAGATCTCTCACTTCTTACTCATTCCTCACACCTCTCAAGCCTTTTGGATCCTAAAACCTATACCCAATTAAGCTCCCTACATCCCTCTACTCATCCTAGAATCCTTAACTTAGGATGAAGGCACTTTAATAAACCCTTTTGGTTCATACCAAAGGGAGTTACCCAAATTAAAGGTAACAGTTTTTCTTAACTTCTTTTCTTTTATTTTACTTCTCCACCCCTTAAACTCTTTTTATTACTTTATTTTATAACAAAAACATTATCCTAAATATACTTGGATGTTTTCATGAAAAATATTATAACTACACTGAAACACACCTCACCTCCATCTAATGGGTGAAGAACATACTGTTTCTATGGATCGAAAACTAACGCCTCATGAAACGATGATTTTTTGATTATCTCCTACCACCTCTCATGGTGGCCATTATTATGGAACTATATTTATATATGATATATTTTATGTTTATGTTTTATTTATTCTTCTGTATTTTCCTTTTATAGAAAACCTTTATGGTTTCCATTATGGGTAAACGCGATAATTTAATTTGAGGAAGTGCGGACTACCGCCCCCTCAAAGTGATATGACTCGTTAATGCAATATGTGGGACATATAAAGGATAGAGTTAGTGATATTATGTTTGATAATATATTTTAATTATAATATACCTATGTTTCATTATGTTTTAATTCCATTAAAGTATGAAATATAAATGAAAGTAGCGTTTATGCGTACGTATGGCTTACCGTCTCCATGAATGGTGCATTTCATTTATTATCTCCATAATGTTATATACTATTATAAATAAATATATATACGGGATATATATGATGTCTATAATATCTAAATAGTGAATATCATTCTTGAGATAATGGACTACTGACCACATGTACAACTTGTAATTATAAGGTGTTCATTTTTGACTCACGTACCAAATATCAACAAAACAAAGGTTATTAACTTAAATGAATACATAATGTTTATTACATGGTAATATGTGATATAAAAGTAATAATAAACTTATAACATGTTCTTAAGAAATTAGAAATTATCTTTAGTTTGTTTTTCAGAAGATTAAATAACGATCGAGTCAAGTCGGACATGAGGTAAGGGACTTCGTCTCAATCCCCTTTCATTAAGGCATATTTTGTTTTAATACACTACTTTCTTTTATACACTGTGTAATGAACTTTGAATTTTCCTTTCATTCAAAGGGAATCTTTTTCTATGAAGTGTTTTTCTAAACGAAAAAAATAATGTTTCTTTTTTACGTAAGCGGTGACGACGACCTTTCCGCTGCCGCGAGTATTATTTGATCGATGGCTTCCTTAAAAATCCGTAATGTTTTCAAAAAATACCATATACTCTTATTACATATTTTGGTATTGAAAATGGTATTTAGAATGATTTTATTATTTCAATATATTTAAATAATATATTGTGATTGAAATGTGGGAATGTTATATTTCTTTTATGTTTGATTTATTTGGAATGAATATGTTATTGTTCTTGGACATTGTTTACGAATACAGGTTGTTCCATGATGAACCTTGGGTGGGTGATCCCAAGATAGCTCTCCAATGTATTGTGTAACATGAAGGAGGTAAACGTTAATGTTTATCCTAATATATTTATGGAATATACTGTGATGGGTATTCTAAATGTAACTCCCTACGTAGCTGTGATAGCTACTATGTAAGTATGATATGGATACCACAAGTTACCTTTATGATTTATGTTTTCTATGTGTTATTCATAAATATTATTATTTCATGAGGTAAGTAAAAGAGCTTATGTTATGTAGGCATTGATGGACTAATTATTTATTTCTTATTTTATAACGCTTACTGAGCTTTTTATTCTCCTCACATGTTTTGAAATATTTTTCACAGGAAATAAAGGTGAATTGGGTCAAGGATGGGATCAAGAAAAAGTATTTCTATCTAAAACATGGAACTAGACATGAATCTTATTTTTAAGAGTTTTTATTTTATGAAAAAAAATTATAGAGTAAAATTGTCTACATGTAATATTCATGTTGTTATGTAAATGTTATGACCTAAATCTCTAAAACTCTACACCTTAATATATCCTCAATGTGAATAATTCTTTTAATTCAAGATTATGTAATGTTCTATGGTCGGGTCTTCATAATATATCATATTTTTCTTGAATATTTCACTATATATCATGAGAAACATCACATTACTGAATTAATTATAGTGAAATATAAATCTGAGTGCACCCATCACCACATAACATCTACATAATCATGCATGCCTCATAAAAGGTATATCAACCAATTACATTAAATAAAAAATGGAATGGAATTTATTTATTTTTATAAATTAAACATTTTTAATCATAGAATTTACCATAATTTAAAGGGAACATTTTTCTTGGTCTAATTCAATATTAAAAAAACAATATCAAGAGAAATAAAAGACGTGTTTTTAGAAGGAAATTCTATTTTTGAAAAATATTTCGATTTTTCATAAGAATATATTGTGAAATTTGTATATACAAGAAAATAAAGTTTTTCTTTAAAAAAAATTATATTTTATGAATAATAAATTAACATCCATATAAAAATGCATTGAAAGAGTGAAATCTCAATGAAAGAGAGTAGGGTTCATGAATCCTCATACCTTTTGTTTGAATGTTTTCTTCACTTTAATATATAGGGTAATAAAATTATATTTTTTAATAAATAAATAAAGACCCTATTATACATGTATTGTATTAATTATAATTTTATTATCTTCTTTTATGACCATTTATATGAGTTATAGTGTTCAATTTGATACTTTTTTAGTGTTTATTTTCTTGGTTTTAATAATCGATTCTCTTGTATAAATGAATGGATTTTCGTGTAAGATGATGATAATTTTAAATATTGGAGTTTATATTTTATTAATTATATTAAATAAGTTTAAGTGGTCTTATATATTAATTTTTTACAAAAATTAGCAAAAATCATTAGATATAATTATAATGATAATAATTTAGATTAACTTTTCCAGTTTTGGATAAAAAACTCATATTATATTATTATTTATTATAATGAATATATCTTTGTTCCATAATATAAAAAAGGATATGACTAACAGTTCAAAATATTTATCAACCATTATAATTTTTTACCATCTTTTAATGCATTATATGAAAATTAAATTGCATTGTCATCAATTGTGGTAAAACAGAACTTCCCTGAAGATAATTTCATTTAAGATAAAAGGGAGATGATAAAGGGTTTTATGATGGATTATTCCATTATCATAATAAAATTACAGTATATATATGATACTGGAGTAGTAATTGAACTTGGATAAAGGAATATTTAGAGAGAATAAGAAAATATTATAATTTTAAAATAAATTAAATGAATCGAAATATGATTTTACTTATTGAATTATCCTCCTTGATAAACTCCATAGGGGGACTGGATTTGGTCTTATATTTAGACTAATGGATCCATGATGCAGGTGATGGGCTTTATAATTGGATGGGGAAGAAACTGATCAAACTTCATGGCATTGAAGGTGTGTGTAGAAGAGGTGGTTATGGGTGGTATTTATAGGGGAGAGAGGTGTTTTCACATTATTTTATTCATTTTATTATTATTTTGTCTCAAGATCATGGTTATTTTTATTATTATCACTAAATATAAAAATAATAATAAATTATGTTTCTATATTTTAGCCTTAAATCATCCCTACATCAATAATTACTAAAAAATTATTGTATTTATCTTTGATCATAAATTATCATATAGTACTATTCACTAAAAATTATTTTACTGTAGAAACACCCCAATAATTAAACCTATCCATTTATTGATGTTTAGAATTCAAATATCAACTAAATTTTATGAATTATTTTCTATATATGAGAAATTTAAATTTCTATTTAATTCATCATTTATATAGAAAATAATTATTTTTAAATATAACTTATTTTATAATACTATGAGAAATTAATTATGTTATCTTAAATTATATTATACTCATAAAACATAAAATATTAATTTTGGAATCTTTTTAATGAAAATAAAATTTATTTTAAATAATTATATTAATTTTATAATTAGAAATATACATTTGGGTATTATAAAAATAACAACAGTTAATTAATTATTTTTAAAATATTTATTTACGTATACTATGATATAATTATATCAAATTATCATTTATAATATGTATAATTATTTTTTGTTTAACTTTCTTCGGATGAATATTCTCCCTCCATCTCCCTCCCAGGCACAAGATTGCAGCTTGTAGACTTGCAGCGATGAAGATTGCACAATAGCCTATGCTAGATCAGATTTTGTATGAGCAGCGGAACTATCATCCTCTTGGAATTAAGCTCCATTTTCAATTTCAGGCTGCATGTCTACTCACTTGACTATCAGGTTAGTATATGTTGATCATGAAAGCTATTTTCTTTGTTGTATGTTATATATGTACCCTCCTTTAACTCCAAGGTGGTGCATGTTCTTTTCACCTATTATCCTCACATTATTTTGAACCTTATTTGATAAATTATATTGGGTTTATGGGTTGGGAAACCAACTCATATCTTATTCTCTATAAAAATGATTAAATTTTAAATATACATGTACTAATGGGGTTACTATTCTATTGGATGAAATAATATTCCTAATTGTAATATTACTATTTGAAAGGCAATGTTACTATTCCATAGGTATAGGTTCTTTAATATCTATTAATTCCACTTATTTCATTCATTATTCATTTATAATGTTTTTTTGGTGTTCCCAGTTTAATTTTATATTATTTATACTCTATGGAATAATTATAAGATGGGGGTTTCGATTGATGAAATTATTGGTTGATACACTTTTGACCTACAATAATTCATATAGTCAATCCTCCCATCCTATATTCAATAAAACTACCATAGAACTGTAAAGACCTGTAAATTTCAAGGAATTTTTTTTCTTAATTTTCTTTGTAATTTAACAAGAGCGCAGTTTCTGACGGCACCTGATTCCAAGGACCGGTGTGCCCGGAATCATTTTCCTAATATTGGCTCGGGTACGTTCTGTGAACGGACAAGCGGGTTTTTCTAACATTTGAACCGGTGGCCGGAATCAAATTCTGAGGGCACCGATGGAATCGCAGCGCCGGTAATTTCTTAGAAATGCCTCTTCCAGAGTTGCGTTTGCTCGGGTGTGGTTTTTAATTTTTGGGTTTAAAGTTATGAAATAAAATAAAGTTGTGTGACAATTTTATTTTAATTTCACTTTAAGCCACTTGAAAGCCACTTAAAGCTGCTTAAGCGGAGTTTTTACAGATAGGGTACTATCCAAAATATCCTACCCACTTGGTAGGATATTTGTGGGGTGGGGCCCGCATGAGCCCCACCGTTTCTTTCCGCTAAGTAACACACCCTCGAAAACCCGTCATTATGAAAGTCAACTGACGCATTTTCTTAAATTCTTAACGCACCATTTAATTGGGCGGTTTTATTCATTGAATTAAATGGGAAGTTTCTTTTGTTGAATTAATTCTACGAATTAATGGGTCGTTACTTACCTCTTTTCGTTTGTTGGCGTAATAATAAAATAAGACAAATGACGACTTTTGGAGGATTACACCTTGAGAGGTTTTTGATAGAAGTTCTTGTGCCTTCACCCTTCTTCACGAAGAACATGAAGAACGTGAAGAACGCGAAGAACGCCGGCCTCCGACGAAGAACGCCGAACCCACGGAAATCGACGACGCGACGCCGCGTGCCGCAACGCCGATGTTTCCTCTCCCGTGATGTTCTTCTGCGATGTTCCTTCCTCCGCGACAAAAACCTTCGATCATCCGTTGAGGTGAGTGTTTGCGATTCCTTAAAACTCCTTTTTGGTTTTTAAAAACACACGGATTTAATTATTATTAATTAAATCTGTTGTTCTTGAACCTCAGAGCTCGTCGACGTGACACCCTTCCGCGACGACGCGACGCCTTCCGTGACGCGACGATCGCCTCCATCCGCAACGATCAAATCCACGAAGAACCCACGTGCGACGACTTGATGAGGTAGGGATTTTATTTGGATGTTTTATATTCCCGTGTTTGTTTCTGTTCAAAATGAAGAAACCGATTCATAAAAAAATTTAATTCATTAATTTTTTTTTCGGTTAGCTTTTCATGTGTTGAATAATACTCCCATTGTTTTTATCAAACGCGGAGGGTGCGGGCCAAACGAACACGGCCCGACAACCCTCCGTCGTTCTTCATTTTCGTGCGAATTTGGCGGGCGACGGAAAATCGTGACGCAAGGACGATTTGATGGTCCCGCTGTGAAGGATGGAACCCGGGTGGAACAACGGCGTAGGCGGGAAGGAAAACGAACCACCGGAGCAACTTCGGTGGCCCGCAGAAACTACCGGCGGCGCCCCGGCGCGCCGCAGGACAGGGCCGCTGCAGCTTCAGCCGCGGCGGCGGGGGCCAACGGACCGGCGGCCACGCGGGTCCGGCTCGCACACGTGGGACGCGGAGACATGCCGCGTCGGCCGATCCAGCACGGCCCTTCGAGGGCCGCGACTTCCTCAACCCGTGGGGGCGGCGCCCCGCGGCTGCGGCGCTCGGCCGCTCGGCCGAGCCGAGCCAGGAAGGTCCGATCGGCCGGGCTGCGCCCTGGCCTGACCGGACCGGGTCCAGCCGGGTCGGACCGGGTCGGGTCGACCCGGTTCGGGTTGACCCGGTTCGGCCGACCCAGGGGGGTTCATGCCGGGTCGGCCCGGGCCCGGACCCCCGTCTTCAGACCATTTTCGGTCTATCTCTCATAACTTGAGCTACGAGCCTCTGAACGACGTGCCGTCAGCAGAAACGCGATCCTTGGATCGAGATGGTCATTTCGGTATATCACATTCAAGGTTTCAGAATACTTTGAGTTCGGCCGGGTTGGTTCGTACACGGAACCAACCGGGTCCTCGGAGCAGAAACGCTCATATCTTGAGCTACGGACGTCCGATTGACGTGCCGTCGACCTTGTTGAATTCCTCTAAGTGAGACGGATCTTTTGGCCTAATCTGCCTATGGTTTGGTCACAGGTGGAGTATGGTCGGGTTGGTTTTGCCTTAAAAACCAACCGGGCCCCTGGGACGAAAAAGCCAATAACTCTCAGACCGGGCGTCCGATTGACGTGCCGTCTGCGACATTGAGTTCCTGTTGACGATACGGAACTTTTGGATACATCAACTTTGGACTTTGTGTCAGTTGATGTATCAGCCTCTCGGCTCGTGGAGCGGACCCTCCCGAACGATCTTGCTATGTGCCGGAACCCTAGAGCTGGCTGCGACTGCTACTTCGACAGCGAAGACTGTGCAGAGATCCTCAGTGGATTGCAGCGACGACTGTGCACAGATCCTCAGTGGACTGCAACGACGACTGTGCGGAGATCCTCAGTGGACTTCAACGACTACAGCACTCAGCGATCCCTTGTGGGTCAGTGCTACAGGTCCTGTGTGGGCCCGATCCTATGTGGGTCTGATCCTGTGTGGGTCAGCGCTCAGCAGTTCTGTGTGAGCCAGCGCCTACAGGTCCTGTGTGGGCCCGATCCTGTGTGGGTCTTTGTGGGGGTTAGTACCTATCGATCCTTTGTGGGTTCGACGACTTAGATGGATCAATGATCATCTTTATCGTCATCCGAAAAGTATACCTGTGTGAGCTGAATCCTGTGTTACTCTCCTTTATGGATTGTGTTGAGCTATCCTGTGTGGATTTACTGTTACTCTCCTTTGTGGATTGTGTTCAGCTATCCTGGGTGGATTTACTATTTACTCTCCTTTGTGGATTGTGTTGAGCTATCCTATGTGGATTACTTTTAATCTCCTTTGTGGATTGTGTTGTTCTATCCTGTGTGGGTATAGGGTTTTCCTTCCTGTGTGGACTGGGTTTTTCTTGAGCTCGGACGTTGGAGCCGAACGAGAATTGATGACTTAGGTATATGTATGGGAATATACCTAAGCCATGTCGGATGTTACTTTGTGATTGTATCTTTCCTTTGTGGATTATCCTTTGTGGATTCTGGGAGACCTTCGGGGGTCTCGGGGTCCCTACTGAGTAGCTTACACTCACCCCTGCGCGGGCTATGCCCGCACTACGTTGTGTTGGTCGCAGACGACGGACAACGCTGATCGTGGTGGAGGCTTGCGGAGTTGGACGATACCTGGAGGTGGACCACTGGGCAGGACGTACTCGGAGCAGTCAGGTGGACCGAGGAGCAGTGGAGGCTATCTATACCCACCCTTCAGGTGGGACTTCTAGAGGATGGCTCGGCGCTGCGGCTTTTCTTTTCAGTTGTTGTTTTCCCCTTTCAGTTGTACTTTACAGTTGGGCTTGTATTTTCGGCCCCTTTTACTTTCAGCACAGCTTGTTACAGTTTTTGCTTAGTGTTTATTTTCCGCTTGCTTACTCTGTGGTGCTTGTTTACTTTCCAAAGTCAATGACTTCCCTTTTTCTGGGATTTACGCATTGGTGCTAGTCTCCAGCCCCTGGCCTATGGAAGGCGGGCTTGGGGTAGTCACGGCACGGGCCCCGAGGACGGGTCGTGACAAATTGGTATCAGAGGTGGTCGGTTCTACCGCAGACTCGGATATTTCTTCTATGTGAAGCAATAGTGTTTAGCGTATTGAGTGTGGTTATCAGTCCAGGGAGTCCAGTGTTGGTGCGGCGGCCGACGTATCCATACACCAGGACCCTGACGTCTGATTTCTGACTTAATGCATGAAAACATTGATTGCATGTGTGTTTCAAGTTTTCTTTGTGATTACTTGTGTCAGCTCACCAGGTATACTGTTCTGACCGTGGCGCACTTGTTTCCTTTTCAGGATGGACCCACGATGGCAGTCAGCTAGGGTTCCGAGAGCAGAGCGTGACGACAACCCGCCGAGCGACGAGGCCTCGGTACAGGGCCCATTGACAGCAGAGGCTCCGGCTGTACCTTTACCCACCGAGCCCCCGATGCTTCCGGCACCGACCGCTGACGATGCACATCGCCTTGGAGATCTGCACGAGTTCCAATGCCAGCGACCACCCAGGATTCGTGGGGAGACGGACCCCCAGGCAGCCGAGGACTGGATGGAGGCGGTCATATGAGTTTTCAGGCTAGTGAGGACACCAGCAGACCTCATGGTGATCCTCGCGGCGAGCCTACTGAACGCAGTAGTAGGACGATGGTGGAGCTTGATGCTCCAGGTGCACGATGAGGAATATCTTATCTGGACGGACTTCGAGAGCCTCTTCCGCTCAGAGTTCGTCCCAGTCACCCTCCGTGCGGAACACATTCAGGAGCTTCTTCAGCTGCGGCAGGGCAGCTTGACGGTCACCCATTACTCGGCGAGGTTTACGGATATTTCTCGCTACTCGACAGATATGGTACGAGACCCATTCTTCCGGGCCCGGACCTTTGAGAAGGGTTTGAGACACGAGATCAGGGCATCGCTGATCTCCCATAGCATCCCGACTCAGGCAGGAGTACTGGAGCGGGCCCTACTGATCGAGAGCTTTCTGGCTGATTCCACAGCGAGACCTACCGTAGGGCGGCAGGTAGCAGAGTCTTCGGCAACAGGTAGCCGACGAATGACTCAGGGTTCCATGAAGACCAGACCCTCTCGTAGACGACCTCAGGATACTGGCTCAGCAGTGCGGGGCACACAACGCGAAGCCAGTCTTCCGAGAGGCAGGCAGTGCTACGCCTACGGCGGGCAGGGCCACATGGCTCGTGACTGCCCGACCCTCCCTACCGAGGAGCAGCAGATGGTGGAGGGGCCACCCAGGCAGAGGCAGAGGGTCGACCGTGGCGGTCCGCAGGGTGGAGGCGGACGAGGCAGAGGAGCTGGCCAAGCAGCAGGTGGTGGGCGACACTTTGAGGCTCTTCCACCACCACCACCGGGAGGTCCGCCCCGACCACAGGGAGCTGGCGGGCAGAGACAGTCACAGCTCCAGGAAGTGGAGGCCTACGACCACGGCGTGCCATAGATGATTCGAGGTACGATCTGTGTCTATTCCACCCTTACTGCAGTTCTTATAGACATAGGAGCGAGTCACTCTCTCATAGCCGCTGCCCTTGTTCGGAGCTCGGAGATTCCGACAGAGCTGTTGGCTCGATCCTTACGGCTAGAGACTCCTACGGGAGCAGACTCGACGATTACGCACTGGTGCCTGCAGTGTGAGATTACTCTAGGAGGCGAGAGATTCGGCTGGGATCTTCTATTAGCAGCGTCGAGGCCTTAAGACGTCATATTGGGTCTGGATTGGTTATCTACGGTCAATGCTCAGATTGACTGTATTAGGCGCAAGGTGTGATGCGTGCGCACTGACGGGAGCAGGTTCACCTTCACCGGTGAGAAGGGAGCCTTTGCAGCATAGGAGGGACTCTCACAGAGGAGGGGAGAGCCCATCACTCATCAGTTGGCTAGCCTCATCCTTGGAGCAGTTGACGTGCGGAGTCCTAGTTTTCCTGCAGTGGTGGATGAGTACGCGGACGCCTTCCCCGACGACGTTACAGGACTACCTCCTCGCAGAGAGGTAGACTTTTATATTGATCTGTACCCCGGGATAGATCTGATATCCACTCCAGCATATCGGATGGCCCCCGCTGAGCTTCGAGAGCTGCGGGTACAGATGGAGGACTTGCAGGGCAAGGGGTTCATCCGACCCAGTGTTTCACCCTGGGCTTCCCCGATTTTGTTCGCCAAGAAGGCGGACGGGAGCTTGCAACTGTGTGTCGACTATCGTCGCCTGAACCAGGTGATAGTGAGAAACAAGTATCCTCTATCGAGGATTGATGACCTCTTCGATCAGCTCAAGGGAGCAAGGTGGTTCTCGAAGATAGACCTCAGGTCAGGCTATCATCAGCTCAGAGTTCGAGATGAGGACGTGCAGAAGACGGCCTTCAGGTGTTGGTATGGACACTATGAGTTCTTGGCCATGCCTTTCAGCATAACCAACGCTCCAACAGTGTTCATGAGCCCCATGAACAGGATCTTCCAGCCATACCTCGATTGATTTGTCGTGGTCTTCATCGACGACATTTTTGTGTATTCGACCACGGAGGAGGAGCACGCCTACCACTTGCGGGTTGTACTGGACACACTATGAGAGCACCAGATTTATGGAAAGCTCTCGAAGTTCCAGTTATGGTTGCGTGAGGTCCACTTCTTAGGGCACATCATTTCTGAGGCGGGAGTTGCAGTGGATCCCGCGAAGATCGAAGCAGTGCTAGCTTTGGAGCCACCTAGGAGCATGACGGAGGTGCGGAGTTTCTTGGGACTAGCTGGATACTATCGGAGATTTGTGCCAGACTTCTCCAATGTTGCGGCGCCACTCTTAGCTTTGACGAAGAAGGGGAAACCCTTTGTGTGGTCAGACAGATGTCAGCAGAGCTTTCAGGAGCTGAGACAGAGATTGACCAGCGCACCTATCTTGAGGTTTCCTGAGGAGGGAGTTGGATACTTAGTCTACTGCGATGCATCAGGGACCATAATCGGATGTGTCCTGATGCAGGAGCGGGCCGTGATTGCCTATATATCACGTCAGTTGAGACTGCATGAGCAGAACTACGCTACCAATGACCTGGAGTTAGCAGTAGTGGTCTTCGCTCTAAAGACATGGCAGCACTATCTGATGGGCGAGCGTTTTACAGTATTTTCTGACCACCAGAGTCTTAGGTACATCTTCTCTCAGAAGGACCTGAACCTGAGATAGCGGCGATGGCTTGAGTTCCCCCAGGACTATGACTTTGAGATAGTTTATACTCCTGGGAAGGGGAACGTAGTAGCCGATGCCCTCAGCAGGAGGACAGGAATTCAGCTACTTGAGGAGGCAACAGAGAAGCTAGCCGCCTTGTAGATATCATTCATGGTTAGGGACGGAGCAGCCTTCCTTCAGTCTCTCACAGTCTCTCCTCCACTTCTGCAGCGGGTCAGAGAGGCACAACGTGGGGACACTGACTGTGAGAGGCGGCGTGCGCAGATATCCTCAGGACAGGCACCTGATGGATTCTCTTTGGGAGCAGGTCACGACATCCTTTTCAGGGGACATACCTTGGTACCAGTCGCTTTACGAGAGGAGGTGCTGAGAGAGTTTCACACTTCTCCTTTGGCGGTACATCCTGGAGTGGAAAAGATGTACCAGGATCTCAGACGATAGCACTGGTGGCCGGGCATGAAGAATGTTGTGGCAGAGTTCGTTTCTCGATGCCTCACCTGCCATCAGGTGAAGGCAGAGCATCAGGTACCAGTAGGCTTGGTACAACCCTTGGAGGTCCCGGAGTGGAAGTGGGATGACATATCTATGGACTTCGTGACTGGACTTCCATGCACTTCAAGAGGTCACGACTCCATTTGGGTGATTGTTGACCGACTTACCAAGTCGGCGCACTTCTTGCCCATCAGAGAGCAGGGCTCAGTGGAGAGCATGGGGTGTCTCTATGTAAAGGATATTGTACGACTTCACGGTGTGCCATCTTCTATCGTCTCCGATCGGGACGCTCGTTTTACTTCCCGTCTTTGGAAGGGTTTGCAGGAGGCGTTCGGGACGTAGCTACGTCTGAGCACCGCCTTTCACCCTCAGACGAATGGTCAGATGGAGAGGACCATTCAGACTCTCAAGGACATGCTCCGCGCATGTTTCCTCGACTTTGGTCACAGTTGGGAGGACCACCTACCCTTGGTGGAATTCACGTACAACAACAGCTACCACTCCACTATCGGGATGGAACCATACGAGGCATTGTACGGTAGACCTTGCAGATCTACTTTGTGCTGGACGGACCCTGGGGAGTCAGCACTTGTGGGACCAATGATGGTTTGAACCACGACAGAAAAGGTCCAGGTCATCCAGGAGCAGATGAGGACAGATTAGAGCCGGCAGAAGTCTTATGCTGACAGGAGGCGGAGGCCACTAGAGTTTGAGGATGGTGACCACGTCTTCTTGCGTGTCTCACCTCGACGTGGATTACGGAGATTTGGCTGAAGCAGCAAGTTGTCTCCAAGCTTCATCGGACCCTTCCAGGTCCTCAGCAGGATTGGCGAGGTGGCTTATCGCCTGGTTCTACCACTTTAGTTGCACCGGGTTCATGACTTCTTCCACGTATCTCAGCTGAGGAGATACGTGCATGACCCAACGCACATAATTGACCATGGGGAGCTAGACATGGATGGTGGGGAGACTTTTATGGAGGTCCCAGTGGAGATCGAGGATCGACAGGAGCGGGTCCTACGTGGCTAATCGATTCCTCTAGTGCGCATCAGATGGCAGCACGAGAACCTCCAGGAGAGCACATGGGAGTGTGAGGCTCAGATGCGTGCTCAGTACCCACATTTGTTTCCCTAGTTTATGATGTATCTTTACGGGGATGTAAAGCCCTGAGGTGGGAGTAATGTAAAGACTCGTAAATTTGAAGGAAATTTTTTTCTTAATTTTCTTTGAAATTTTACAAGAGCGCAGTTTCTAACGGCACCTGATTCCGAGGCCCGGTGTGCCCGGAATCTTTTTTCAAAGTTTGGCTCGGGTACGTTCAGTGAACGGACGAGCGGGTTTTTCTAACTTTTGAACCGGTGACCGGAATCGAATTCTGAGGGCACCAATGGAATCGAAACGCCGGTAATTGCTTAGAAACTCCTCTTCCGGAGTTGCGTTTGCTCAGGTGTGGTTTTAAATTTTTGGGTTTAAAGTTATGAAATAAAATAAAGTTGTTCGACAATTTTATTTTAATTTCACTTTAAGCCACTTGAAATCCACTTAAAGCTGCTTAAGCAGAGTTGTTACGGATAGGGTACTATCCAAAATATCCTACCCACTTGGTAGGATATTTGTGGGGTGGGGCCCGCATGAGCCCCACCATTTCTTTCCGCTAAGTAACGCACCCGCGAAAACCCGTCATTATGAAAGTCAACTGACACGTTTTCTTAAATTCTTAACGCACCATTTAATTGGGCAGATTTATTCGTTGAATTAAATGGGCAGTTTGTTTCGTTGAATTAATTCTACGAATTAATGGGTCGTCACTTACCTCTTTTCGTTTGTTGGAATAAAAATAAAATAAGACCAATGCCGACATTTGGAGGATTACACCTTGAGAGGTTTTTGACAGAAGTTCAAGTGCCTTCACCCTTTTTCGCGAAGAACACGAAGAACGCGAAGAACGCGAAGAACGCCGGCCTCCGACGAAGAATTCCGAACCCGCAGAAATCGACGATGCGACACCGCGTGCCGCAACGCTGACGTTTCCTCTCCCGTGACGTTCTTCTGCGACGTTCCTTCCTCCACGACGAAAACCTTCGATCATCCGTTGAGGTGAGTGTTTTCGATTCCTTAAAACTCATTTGTGGTTTTTAACAATGCATGGATTTAATTATTATTAATTAAATCTGTTGTTCTTGAACCTCGGAGCTCGTCGATGCGACACCCTTCCGCGATGACGCGACGACGCGATGCCTTCCGCGACGTGACGATCACCTCCTTCCGCGAAGATCAAATCCGTGAAGAACCCGCGTGCGACGACTTGACGAGGTAGGGATTTTATTTGGATGTTTTATATTCCCATGTTTGTTTCCATTCAAAATGAAGAACCCGGTTCATAAAACAATTTTAATTCATTAAAATTGTTTTCGGTTATGTGTTCATGTGTTGAATAATTCTCCCGTTGTTTTTATCTAACACGGAGGGTGCGGGCCAAACATACACGGCCCGAAAACCATCCGCCATTCTTCGTTGTTGTACGAATTTGGTGGGCGACGGAAAATCGTGACGCAAGGCCGATTTGATGATCCCGCAGTGAAGGATGGAACCCGGGAGGAACAACGGCGCAGGAGGGAAGGAAAACGGACCACCGGAGCAACTCCGGTGGCCCGCGGAAACTACCGGCGGCGCGGGTCACCGGCGCGGCGGCCGGAGGCGGAGACAGCGGCCAACAGACCCGTGACCGCATGGATCTGACTCGCACACACGGGACGCTGTGACATGCCGCATCCACCGATCCAGCGCGGCCCTTCGTGGGCCGCGACTTCCTCAACCCGCGGGGGCGGCGCCCCGCGGCTGCGGCGCTCGACCGCTCGGCCGAGCCGAGCCAGGCCGGTCTGACCGACCGGGCCGCGCCCTGGCCGGACCGGACCGGGTCCAGCTGGGTCGGACCGGGTCAGGTCAACCCGGTTCGGGTTGACCTGGTTCGGCCGACCCAGGGGGGGTCGGGTCGGGTCGGCCAGGGCCCGAACCCCCGTCTTCGGACCATTTTTGGCCTTTCGCTCATAACAAGAGCTACGGGCCTCTGAAAGATACACCATCAGCGGAAACACAGTCCTTGGATCGATGTGGTCGTTTCGGTATATCACACTCAAGGTTTAGGAATACTTTGAGTTCGGCCGAGATGGTTCGTACACGGAACCAACCGGGTCCTCGGAGGGGAAACGCTCATATCTTGAGCTTCGGACGTCCGATTGACGTGACGTCGACTTTGTTGAATTCCTCTAAGTGAGACGGATCTTTTGGATCACTCTGCCCGAGGTTTGAACGCAGGTGGAGTACGGTCGGGTTGGTTTTTCCTTAAAAACCCACTGGGCCCCTAGGACGAAAAAGCCAATAACTCTCAGAACGAGCGTCCGATTGACGCGCCGTCTGCGACGTTGAGTTCCTGTCGACGATACAGAACGTTTGGATACATCAACTTTGGACTTTGTGTCAGTTGATGTATCAGCCTCTCAGTTTGTGGAGAGGACCCTCCCGAACGAGCTTGTTGTGTGTGGGAACCCTAGAGCTGGCTGCGACTGCTACTTCGACAGCGAAGACTGTGCAGAGATCCTCAGTGGATTGCAGCGACGACTGTGCAGAGATCCTCAATGGACTGCGACGACGACTGTGCAGAGATCCTCAGTGGACTGCGACGACTACAGCACTCAGCGATCCCTTGCGGGTCAGTGCTACAGGCCCTGTGTGGGCCCGATCCTATGTGGGTCCGATCCTGTGTGGGTCAGCGCTCAGCGGTTCTGTGTGAGCCAGCACCTACAGGTCCTATGTGGGCCCGATCCTGTGTGGGTCTTTGCAGGGGTTAGTACCTATCGATCGTTTGTGGGTCCGAAGAATTATATGGATCAGTGATCATCTTTATCGTCATCCGAAGAAGTATAACTGTGTGAGATGAATCCTGTGTTACTCTCCTTTGTGGATTGTGTTGAGCTATCCTGTGTGGATTTACTGTTACTCTCCTTTGTGGATTGTGCTGAGCTATCCTGTGTGGATTTACTATTTACTCTCTTTTGTGGATTGTGTTGAGATATCCTATGTGGATTACTTTTACTCTCCTTTGTGGATTGTGTTGTGCTATCCTGTGTGGGTATAAATTTTGCCTTCCTGTGTGGACTGGGTTGTGCTTGAGCTCGGACGTTGGAGCCGAACGAGAATTGATGACTTAGGTATATGTATGGGCATATACCTAAGCCGTGTCGGATGTTACTTCATGATTGTATCTTTCCTTTTTGGATTATCCTTTGTGGATTCTGGGAGACCTTCGGGGGTCTCGGGGTCCCTACTGAGTAGCTTATACTCACCCATGCACGGGCTATGCCCGCACTACGTTGTGTTGGTTGCAGACGACGGACAACGCTGATCGTGGTGGAGGCTTGCGGAGCAGGACGGTACCTGGAGGTGGACCACTGGGCGAGACGTACTCGGAGCAGTCAGGTGGACCGAGGAGTAGTGGAGGCTATCTGTACCCACCCTTCAGGTGGGACTTCTAGAGGACGGCTCGGTGCTACGACTTTTCTTTTCAGTTGCTTTTTTTCCCTTTCAGTTGTACTTTACAGTTGGGCTTGTATTTTCGGCCCCTTTTACTTTCAGCACAGCTTGTTACAGTTTTTTTTAGTGTTTAGTTTTCCGCTTGCTTACTCTGTGGTGGTTGTTTACTTTTCAAAGGCAATGCCTTCCCTTTTTCTGGGATTTACGCCTTGGTGCTAGTCGCCAGCCCCTAGCCTATGGAAGGCGGGCTTGGGGTAGTCACGGAACGGGCCCCGAGGATGGGTCGTGACAAGAACACAATCCCTCAAAAATCTTTAGTGAATATTATCCTTTTTCATATGGTTGATCTTAATTTATTTATGGGGTCCATCTTCACTACTTCATGTCATCAGTTGATTACGATAGCTTCACCAACCATGAAAAGAAAAGAAAATATTCATCTTCTTATTATATATTCATATAATTGTAACAAGTCCCAACATATTTTTATTTTACTAATCCTAGATATATCATCCATCATTGTCCCTAAAAGATCATATAACTCACAAGGATGTTATTCCACTATTGATGTAATCCCTATGAAGGGATCTTCACTTCAGGTTGATTATGAAGGACCAAAAGGATTTTTTTAGTGTGACATCATTTAAGATTGTTTGTGGTACATATTAAATATTAATAGTATACCTCATGTATGAGTACCGTATGAGAAAACCATCTACCACTTCACATCATAATGATGGAACCTACTCTAATGTTGGGAATCTAAGACTACAAGGGAGATATAGATCTCCCTCATCTTATTTTTTCACACCACACATGAGAGGAGAAAAAATGCATGTGAATGTATGTTTTTGTGGGTGTACTATTCATGTGATCTACATGATATGTGTTTGCAACTACCTACCCATGCTCTGGTTTATCCTTATTCTCACTAATATACACCTATGGATTTACAAATTTAATTGACTCTTGTGTGGTAGATTTGGTTCACATAAGTGAATATGATTTGTTTCCATGGTCGATTGAGGATTTAGAAATTTAAAAAACAAAAATAAAAAGTATTATAAAAAATATAACAAGGAAAATATTACATATAAATCCCCATGCCTTCTCAAACAATTTAACTAAAGAATAAAATGTTACATTTTATTCTTTTATTTGTCTCTTCTTCATAGTCTTCACCAAAAAATATTAATTGAAATCATTTAAATTCCGAAATAAATGAGATATGAATACAAATTATAAAATTTCAAACATTATGAATCTCAAAATCGTAAAATATAATTTACCATTAAGAATAAATTAATCCTTAAACAAACTTCATTGGAAAATTCTTCACCCACAAATTGTCTGAGATATTTCATCCAATCATTATACATTAATAAAGGTGATGCTATCATGACTCGTCCCTATAGGGCCTATTCCATGACTCCCCAAGATCGCCTCTAATATGGTAGGGGATAGTGACTAGCACCAAGCAGACATATCAATAACATGAGAGGAATGTCCAAGGTACATGTACACACACACACATATCCATGCCCACAATTGATGAAATGTAAAAACCCCTATGAAATAAATTCTTGCTAACCCCTATCTCAACCAAAAGATTTCAATAGGAAGTAATGTTCAGTAAAGTAAACTATTCGAAAATAAAAGACCACAGAAAGACAGAGTATGTAAATAAAAATTTCCAAACTATAAGCAAAATAGGTATTGAGACTTCTGACCGTAGCTATAAGAACACCTCAGAATACCTGAACTCACGAAGCAATGCCTAGTCCTAGTCCCCCTAGACTCTGTCAAAATCTTGATTGTCTGCAAAAGTCATGAAACAAGAAGGAAAAAAGTATATAGGGGTGAGTATATAACTACTCAGTTGGACACCCCCAAACCACAATGAAATACAAAAAGGAATGATGCAGTCATCTCTACATAGTATATGTCAAAAGTACACATAACAAGAACATCCAGATATACTCACACTAGGACAAATATTATAAAGATTTGTCAAATACACCGTATACCCACACAAAGGATTCAGTTTGACAATTCCATAAAGAACTCAATTGGGAGAAAACAGTTCTCTTTCTGATAGCACTAATGATGTCCATCTAAGAAGTATTTTTAATTGGTAACCATCATGAGAGAATCTCCAAAAGATAAGAAGAGATATATGATACCCAAATGAAGATCACATCTAGGGCCATGGGATGGTATGAAAACCTCCATATGAATTAACCAGCTATGTAGAAGATCATCACCCAATAAAGTTGGTCACACGAGTACCAAAGAATCTACCTTAGAAATGAGGAATGAATTGAGGATCACAATCCATTCCTCTTGGTGGGGATTGCAACAAATCTATTTAGAAATACCTTCTGAAGGGATCATACTCCTTAGAGTAAGAAACGATGCCAACTAACCTTCAGGGGGAGGATAAGAGATCACACCCTTAACAAAACTTATCCATGGTAAAGTGGAAAAGTTTCTCGTTCCAAGTAGAAGAGTGTATTCAGTGTTTAGTAAGGTCACAAGTCATTTCCCTTGACCCCAGGTACTGCTCACGTAAAAATTACAATTTGAAAAGTATATATAATATAAAAATTTATTAAATAGTGTGTACAAGTACTTACATGCCATGACCTTCCATCCGGGGTCCACCCATGTACTTTGGCTACATGCTAGTACATGGTGTCATCCTATATAGCTCTACATGTGTGTCCGTACATGTGGAAGCCCAAGTACTTGGTCCTAACGAAGTTGTATGGTGGGGTACACACCGTGTATGCAACCCATGTACTCCACCTCATGTCTATATATCCATCTAGATACACATAGAGTCTCTAAAAGGGGCCTACATTTCAGGTGATAGGATCAGAAACCGTGTGGTGTTCAACTACATCACGAAACCCTAGACGCTGCTGAGTGAGGGCCACATGCTGTGTAACCCTTGGTTACATTATAGGTTGATTGTGATTTTATAGAAACTGTAGCCTTCCTCTTCATGCCTAGGATGATCCTCTAGAGATGAATAAAAAGGATATTTTTTCTCAAAAACATATATCTAGGGCCATCTCACCATCAAAACACTTAATTGGTGAGTTTTAGGACTTCAATCAGCTTTGAACACCGATTTTATTAATCTTCTCAAAAATCATATGAATAATGAGTATTCTCTAACCACTTCAATTCATTTGTCACCATCACCATAGAACCACTTCATGGTCATCCCAATTTCATATC
The DNA here is from genome assembly GCA_963277665.1 of Viscum album. Classification (NCBI taxonomy): domain Eukaryota; kingdom Viridiplantae; phylum Streptophyta; class Magnoliopsida; order Santalales; family Viscaceae; genus Viscum; species Viscum album. Next base: position 1,394,328,940 of record OY728121.1, on the reverse strand, counting down.
ATTAATTTTGTATCGTTTCCCCATGGATTGGAGGTGCAACAATCATTCATTCATAAACCCCTTAGAATGCAAAATGCAATGAACATAATGGGAGAAAAAATCACAAAAAACAACACATAGAAAGAACATAATCCATTTTATAATGAGGCCTTAATCCATTCCCCTAAAAATGATCCTGAAATCCAAACAAAATAATCTCTTCCTCAAAACCCGATAGTTCCTGCAAATAAAACTCATCCCTCCAAAACTATTAATACCTGATTTAACCAATTCATTGGTTGATCAAAATTCTTTCTTGAATCAAAAGATGAGGAAATAATTCCAAATAATAATTCTATACACTGGGAATGAATCACTTCTTAATGAAGATCATATTTATTGTCATCATTGTAGGTGAGATACGTCAAGAATAATATCTGCTTATATCTGATCTATGTTTAATAATTGTTTTTGGCTGAGGGAATCCTACAAGTTCCTCTCCAGTGCCTCCAGGGAATTATAGGGTAATTAATCTAACCCTGAATTCCAGCCTTTATGTTTATTTTAATATAAACCTTCATTTTTTATGATACATAATGGAATAAAAGAAATAATCATTTTTTAATCATTTAAATGGCGAAAACTACTTTTCACCACCGACCCACACCGGCTGAGGGTAGGCATTCCTTGAGTAAAGAAATTACTCTTAATGCAATGGTTTAATCCAAATTACGATCCGGTAAACTGTTTAGAAGTTATTACACTTTCTTAGGAAAACTATGTGTGCATTCTATTTAATATATTTAATATTTTTCAAGCAATTATTCTTGGGACACCAGGCCTCAGAATAGAATGTTTTCTTATCACCTGGTCAGGAATTAATTTCATATAAAATTTAAAAATAATATAAAAAAATACGGAGCATTTCATTCTTCCGACATTGGGAACTTACATCCCTGAAATGCAAAAAACAATGTTTATAGCAAGTTTGTGGTTAATGTGCTTGAATCTGAGCCTCCTTCTCCCATATTCTCTTTGTGAGATTTATGTTCTGCCATCAGACAAATATCAATGGAATCTTTCACCAACATAGGATCCTTTCCTACCGACCCATGATCTCTGCTGGGTACATATTAAAAGTAACTCCATCATCAATGTTCAGCTCGCCCATGTTGATGAAATGTAATGGATCATGTTTTTACCTCATTAGGTGTGATATTTGGAAGACATCATGTACCCGGTCCAACTGTAGGGGTAGAGACAAGAGGAATTTCACCTCACCAACTCTACATAGTATCCAAAAAGGGATGTTAATCCTTACAGACAACATTCCACCCAAATCAAATCTCTGTAATCCCTATCGAAGGGAAACAAGAAGGAACACATGGTCTCCTTCTTCAAACTCCAAAGGCCTCCTCATTCTATATGAATAAGACTTTTGATGGATTTGACCAGTTTTCATCCACTCCTGGATGATATTTTTTATATCTCTAATATCTTGCACCAACTCCAAGCTCATTAGTGATGACTCTCTTGGGTTACTCCAACAAAGTGGTGACCAGAAGGGTCTCCCATAAAAATCCTAAACTGGTTCCATAACAATAGTGGAATGGTATTTTTTGTTTTATGTGAACTCCATCCGGGGTAGGTGGTCCTCCAAACTATGGCCAAAGTCTAAAATGAAAATTTGCATCATATCCTCTAGGACCTGAATGTTTCTTTCATCTGGTAATATATCTTGGGATGAAACGACATGATGACATGTAATTGAATACCGAACACCTCCTACAGTACCTTACATATGTAGAATTAAAAATGAGCATCACAGTCCTAAAATATCATCCATGAGAATCCTTGTAGTCTAACCATATCCTACAAATAGAGCCTTCCAAAACACTCTACTAAACTCTTATCCTAGATAGCTAGGAACACTACTAGAAAAACATGCTACGACCATGAAACTATAGTCACTGATTTAAATTTATGGCTATAGGTGGCTATGACCATGGTAATGTGGCATATAGCCACACTTTTAAAACTGTGGCTATAGGTATTTTTTCTCATGGCCTATAGCCACAGTTTTCAATATTATGGTTATAGTCCAAACCTATAGCCACCTTTCTGTGGCCTATAGAAAATGTTTTCAAAACCGTGGCTATATGCATTTTTTCAAAGGACTAGATCCACAGTTTTGAAAATCGTGGCTATAGGTTTCCCACCCTTTTGTGGGAGAATAAATCTCCCACCAAAAAATGGCGGGAAGAACTATTTCCATGGTTTTCAAAAATAATTTCATAGATTTTAATAATATATATTACATAATATATATATATATATATACAAAAATGCCTTGGTGGTGGTGTTGTTAGTTCACTAAAATGTGAAAGGAAGTTTCTGGGATCAAATCCGGGTAGGTACACATTATTTTTAGGCTATTTCCACGATTTTCATGGTCTATAGACACTATGTTAACCATGGAAATAGGACACCTATTACCACTGTTTTCTATCCTTATAACCATGGTTAAAACTATGGAAATATTCCACCTATTTCCATGGTTAAAACAATGGAAAAAGGTCAACCACCATGGTTGACAATAGGGACACCTATGGCCACAGTTTGCAAAATCATGGAAATAAGCCACCAATTTCCACGATAAAAACCACAGCTACAGGTAAAACTATGCTACCACAACGATAATGCCCTCGGTTGGGAAAAACATTGGCCATTGGATATAGCCATGGTTTTGGGCCCTATTTCCACTTTTTTGAACTTTGGAAATAGCCCATTTTTTTAGTTGTGGAAGTGGGATGGCATAGTGAGTCGGTCAACAGTCACCTATATGGAATTGTCTCCCCAATATGTATATAGTAAACCCATCTCAAAGTACATCAATATACCATCCCAAAAACACCATGGAACCACAATTGGTTGATATAATCCCATTAGAACTCGGTACTAATCTGTTTCCAGCAGGCACGTAAAGCATCGAGAAATGAACTCTGCCACTGGCTTCTTTATCCATGTCCTCCAAAACTAATGTCAGAGGCTCTGGTACATCTCCACTCCAGGATGTTCCTACAAAGGGGATGTATTAAACTCTTATAGAAAGAAATCCTGCAACACCACTAGTATAATTTCTCATCATCTGAAAAGGATGATGTGATCCCCATATTATGACTATCCATCAGTCGTATGTCATGCGGACATATGACACATAGGTTCGGGCAGTTTTTATCCCAAATTAATGCCTCTCTAAATCGCTATAAGAGTGGATTGGTGAAAACCATTGAAAGTAAGTATGTTGCTCTATCTCCATCCACAAATAATAATTCTTACAAGGCCAACTGATCTAATTTATTTCTCAACAACTACGAACTAGATCTCCTATTGAGATCATCTACCACCTCATTCCCCTTCCGATGAGTTTAGATAATTTCAAAGATATAGTCAAAGAAGAACTCTAGATATTCCCTATATCCCGTGATCAAATACTTATGAAAGATGATATAATTGATAATATAGTGATTATATTAGATGATAAACCACTCTTCCATCAAGGTTTGTCACCACATCATCAATGCGATGACTACTACTACAAACTAAAGATAATGAGTCACGTAGTTCGGCTCATGTGGCCTCAACAGTCCTGAATCATATGAAATAAACACTTTACCCTACATCATGACACATCCATTTTTGGTCCCTAATTCATTTAGGAACACAACGATATCGATACCCTCCTCTAGTAATCTCATGATTAGAGTTCCCATCAAGCTCTACCTCAACTACTGGAATGCCAGTTGGAACATCTCTATGTACATGAAAGGATTCCCTTTTCAATTCAAATATGTCATTAGTGATGTTATCTTAGATAAATTTGGTATGAATATCAATTAATATCCTATTACCCCTAGGAAGCTCCACACCTCTATCATGCTCCTAGGTGGTTCCCATGATAAAACTACCTCCACCTTGGTCAGGTCTACTACCACTCCATCTGTTATGATAACCATCCCCAGAACCTAGACCAACTAAATTAGAACTAACACTTTGAGAGTTTCCCCGAAATCTTGTTCTCTTGGAGTACATCCACAACCAACTTACGGTGCCTCATGTGCTCCTCCTCCGATGTTGATTTCACAAGGATATCATCAACGAGGACTATCAAGTACCTGTCTAAGTAAGGTTGGACGATCCAGTTCATGAGTCCCATATAAACAAATGGGGAGTTCCTCAATCCATAGGGAGTCCACAAGTACTCAATGTGACCATACCAACATCTGAAACATTACTTTGTTATATCCTCGTCCCATACTCGCCACGACTGATGGCCTGGTCGAATGAAATCATCCGAGAACCATCCTAATCCTCTCAAATAAACAAAGAAGTCATCGATCCTTAGTATTTAAAACCATTTTTTCACTGTCACCTAGTTCAAGCTGCAGTAGTCCAAAAAAAACTCAATCTCCCATCTTCCATTATAGAAAACAATAAGGGGGCCACCACTGGTGAAACACGAGGTCTCAGAAATACCTTCCTATACAAATATTGTAATTGTAACCTCACATCTAAAATCTCAAAAGGAGACACCTGATATGATGATTCTTATATCATTTCCATTATATGGTGTAATTCAATTCAAAAGTCTATCTATATATGAGGAGGTAATCCTGGAAAATATTCATGAAATATGTCATTGTACTTTTCCACTACTACTGGAAACTATAAACTCATAATATCTTCTTCGTCGAGGGTCAGGCTAGCCAACTAATGAATATTCGACTATACCATCCTACACATTAGTCTACCCTACATTGACTGGGTCTCCTTTTGATTGAAAAATTAAAACCTTGTTCCATCACTGCGGACACACCACACCGTTTTCCTAAACCATCAATATGGAAATAGAAAAAAGATAACCAATCTATACCATGAATGTCATAATAAGAACACGACACTGCCACTAAGATGTTTCAATATAAAATGTCACCTCAAAGGTTCAGGACACACATTCATCATTTTTGTGTTTTCACTATGTCTCCTCCTGTAGGTGTCTCAAAGAGTAAGGGTTGAGTAAATGTTTCTATAGGAATATAATGTTCTCATGAATGGTATGTTGCAGGAATGGGATGACAAGAACATGTGTATATCAGTACTTCACCTAATGTATTAAAGATATAGATCATACATAAAATCATTCATGGAGCCTTTGGGTCATATTAATTAACCAGATGCATCTACCCCCACCCCGGTCATCCAGCTCAATGAGCCTAGCCTGGACCTCTTCAGGCTGGTGGTAGTAGCATGTCGAAATTTTGAACACCTCCTACTGGTCTCCCTTCTCCCCTACCACATTTATAGCCCAATGGGTCTACCTTCTCCTGTCACTGACTTGACCTTAGTGGTTCATCCACCATCAACCTATTAGTAGCTTGATGGATTGGAAAATCTAGATCGAGATGTCCTATACCGTCACATGTGTGTAATTTCCTCCCACTGGGATAACTAGATCCATCCTTAGAGCCCTTAACTATAGATCACATGTCCTAAGACCTCCTAAAACATCTCCCACATATATATCATTGAGTTTTACATTATCTCTATGTGGATGAGGTTTATACACTTGCCTTCATGCTACTTACTATCACTAGATCCATTTACTCTTCCTTGAAGCATTATACCACCAAAGCTCACTTGAGATCTCCAACATAAGTTGTAATTCCTAGAGGTATAAAATTAGATCATATTTTTGTACACAGACCTTTCTCTATTGTCTGATCCCTAAAGTACTGATATCAGACCATATCTATCTAGTACTTGGAAAGTTTGGTAAATCTTAATGAATAGTAAGCCACTGTCAAGCTACCCTATAAGAAATGTGGACGATCTTATATTCTCACTACACATAGTGTATCAATGTGTTATATATTTATTGGGGATAGAGAACATAGAAAAATAAATAAGCAAGGGAAACATGGAAAAAAATTGAAAATATTGCAAGGGAGGCCTAAAATAATGAAGGCCATGTTCACCCCCCCCCCCTATTGAATTGGCCCCATCCAGTTTCACGAGATTTATGCTTATGTGGTATACGATAATGTAGTCCTGGTTCACTGCTGTCATGGATGAAAGGTTTTCTTCATCCCTATTACCTTCACGTCACTTGTGGACCACATGGATATCATCATTTAGGAATTATATTAATTTCTTGATAACAATGTAAAGGAACCTGTGGATAGATCCTTTTCCATGCATGGAGTCCTGAATGATCATGGAGTCTGTTTCTGCCTAAGTGATAACAATGTTATTCTAAGATAAATTATCCATAACTGTGTCACTACACATAGCATAACTAGTTAGAAATCCTCTCTAAAGAGACACTCTAAATTCGCCGATGAAATAGTTGTCACGACCCGTCCCAGTGGGGTCTGTTCCACAACTCCCCAAGCCCGCATCCAATAGGCCAGGGGATGGTGACTAGCACTGAGTAGGAATGTCACTAACATGGGAGGCATTCCCTATAAATATGTACACACACACACACACCTCCAAGTCCATGAAGCTGAAAATTGAAGACTACTAAAAATGGAAAATCATGCATACACTAAAATCCCAACCAACAGAGTATGACAGGAAAGTAAAGTATAGTATTGTAAATCCCTAGGCCAAAAGTAAAATCCTACTAAAAGAAAGTCTGTAAAAATGTCCAACCTATAAGGAAAGGTACTGATACTACAATCTGTAGCCATAGGAACACACCTTGGCTTGCCTGATCTCACTGAGCACCATCCGGTCCTGGTCCACCTAGAATCATGTCAAAGGCTCGCTCATCTTCACAAGACACGACACGTGTGGGAAAAGCCCATGCATGGATGAGTATAACAATACCCAGTAGGACACCCCGAAAAACACAAAGAATAAAATGAATGAAATACCACAAAAGAATGATACAATCATCTCTACACAGTATATGTTTACAGAACATATAACAAGAATATTCAGATATAATCATAAACGATCAACTATCACGAAAAAACCACTGAGATTCAGCTCTAAGATTCATCTAAGTATGCAACAGGGAGAACACACTCCTAGGTCTGAAGAGAGAGATACAAAGTATTAGTTCCGGGAGGACTCACTCCACAAGTACTTAAGAATACGATGCTCAGATGAGGATCAAAACCAATAGCTATGGGGTGATTCCAACAACTCAGTCTGAACTAATCCGCTAAGAAGAGGATTGATGCCCAGGTAAAGTAGGTCACGTCGATACCAAGAACTCTACCTAGGGTACCAGGAAGGAATAAAGGATCTGAATCTATGTCTCGTAGATGGGATTCCATCAACTCTATTCAGGAAGTCCTACTGAAGGGATCATACTCCTATATGTATGAAATGATACCAGAAACCTTTAGGGTAACGACCAAGGGTATGAACCCTAAGAAATCTTGTCCAAGTAACAGAAGACAAATGGCTCAAGCCATGTAGAATAGGATACACGACATGTAATAGGGTTACACGCTGTGTTCCTTGACTCCGGGTACTTCCCATGTATAATGGCCTGTGTCATAAATCTATGTCTTGTAGGAATGTAAATACACGACGTGTAGTAGGAGTAAACTTGGTGTCCACGTGTTCGGGGTTCACTTCGTATACGTTGGCTATGTTCTCGTACACGACCTCAACTCGTTCTGCCCTGCCCGTATACCAGTACACGGGGTGTCTCGTGCATCTGGATGGGTCTTGCTGGGGAAGGGTATACACGTCGTGTCCTTGGCCGTGTACCCAACCTGTGTCCGTTTACTCACACATTACATGCCATGTATTCTATCAATGAACACACACCGTGTAGCCACTACTACATTATGTGTAGTTTGGATTTCTCCAGAACCGTCGTCTTCCTACTCGTGCCTCGGCAGATCTTCCAGATATCGTTTCAGCTGTCTGTTTTCCAAAAAACTCAAGATCTTCGGTCTCCTCGTCGTCGTGATGCCGAATCTGTGGGTTCCGGGCCTTTGATCGGCTCTGAAATCCGATTCTAGTCACCCATTCATAAATAATTCTAATAACTATATCTTCTAATTTGCTTCCATCCGTCCATTTCCACCGCAGTCGCACCTCCGTGGGGTTGTCCCGATGCTAGATCTTCAATTTGGGATTGTTGCGTCACACAACAGATGCGCAACGATCCATCATTAATATCTCCATGAATAACGCATATAACACACATGAAGAATGTGAGAAATCATGGAAGAAAGGAACAACAAATCGAGAGGGTTGAGCATTGATCGATGTTCACGCTGATCTTGGTTTATCACCATTAAAAGGCTAAACGAAACCAAAATAACCTTCAAGAATGAATCCCCAATATCCCCACAAAAGCCCATCCCACAAATACAATAGATCCGCGGGCTAATCTATTCTTAGATTAGTCTGCGTTTGTCATAGAAAACAAGAACGGGGAAAGGAAATCAAAATCAAGCCTTATACTTAGATCTATGGTGTTTGTTGGCGATGATTTGGCTGCCGCATCATCATCGCTAGGGAAACACATCAGGAACACCGTATCCTCATTGGAGTTTCCTCAAAAGCCTCTAGGGCCTCCAAGGGTTTCAGGGTTATGAGGTCTATAACCCTGGACCCTTTTGTAAAGTATTTATTTAAAAAGATAAAATATATTCGCTGCAACATGATTTAATAAAATATTTTTATTAAATATTTTATTACAGTTACATCCAAAAACTAGATTTCACCACCGACATGTGCCGACCGATGTTAGGACTTTCCTATGTTAAAATTGATGCTCTAAATGCAATGGTGCCCTTGGAATTATGATCCGAGAACCCATTCAAGAGTTATTCTACTTTTTCAGGAAGACCCCAAGAGCGTGTTTTTAATTATTTAATTAAATTCAAACATTTGTTCTGGGCTCACTGGGCCTCATAACTACACACCATATCCAAACCTTGTCTTGAAATAATCCCTATATAATATTAGAATAATACATGGAAAAATATGGTACATTACATCATCCCCACCTTAGGGCTTTACGTCCCCGAAAATTCAAAACAAAGGCTACTCAAAAAGATGTGGGTACTGGGCATGGTTCTGAGCCTCCCACTACCGCGTACACTCCTGGAGATTCTCATGCTGCCACTGGACACACACCAAGGGAATATCTTTCCCATAAAGTATTTTCTCCTACTGATCCTCGATCTCTACTGGGAACTCAGCAAAGGTCGCTCCATCATTGATGTTCAGGTCGCCCCAGTCGATGACGTGTGATGTATCATGCATGTACTTCCTTAGCTGTGACAGATTGAAGACGTTGGGTACCCGGTCCATATGAGGAGGTAGAGACAAGAAGTACACCACCATGCCAACTCTACTCAGAATCATAAAAGGGCTGATGAACCTCAGAGATAGTTTGACGCCATGACCAAATCTTCGCAATCCCCGTCGAGGTGAGACTCGAAGGAACACATGGTCTCCCTCCTCGAACTCCAAGGGCCTCCATCTCCTGTCGGCATAAGACTTTTGTAGACTCTATGCAGTCTTCATCCTCTCCTGGATGACCTTCAACTTCTTTGTAGTATCTCGCACCATCTCTGGTAAAATGAGTAATGACTCTCCTGGGTCAGTCCAACATTGTGGTGACCTGCAAGGTCACACATAAAAACCCTCGAATGGGGCCAAACCAATAGTGGAACGATAACTGTTGTTATAATAAAATTACACCAGTGGTAGTTGATCCTCCTAGATACGATCAAATACATGTATGAAAGCTCGTAGCATTTCTTCCAGAACATGGATGGTCTGCTCTATCTGTCCATTAGTCTGAGGATGAAATGTTGTGTTCAAGCGTAACTGAGTCCCAAAATATTCCTGAAATCCCTTACACAAACGGGATGTGAAACATGCATCATGATCAGAGACAATCATTGATGGAACTCTAGGAAGTCTAACTATCTCCTGCACATAGAGGTGTACTAATCTCTCTACTGAACTCTACTCCCGTATGGATAGGAAGTGGGCCGACATGGTGAGTCAGTCAATGATCACCCAGATGACATCATGTCCTCTGGATGTATGCGGTAAACCCATCATTAATTCCATGGATATCCCATCCAACATCCATTCTAGAACCTCAAAGGGCTGAGTCAAACTCGCTGGAACTTGGTGCTCATCCTTTACTTAATGACAAGTAAGGAACTGAGAAACAAACTCTGCCACACTCTTTTTCATTCTTGGCCACCAGAACTGACGTAGGAGGTACTGGTACATCTTTTTTCATGCCTGGATGCACTACCAGAGGAGATGTATTGAACTATCTCAGAACCTTCTCCCACAACGTCACTAGTACTACTCTGCGCCATTTGGAAACAAAAAAGTGCTCCCCAACATTTTAATATCCATCAGCAGCATCACCTGTAGATATCTGAGCACATAGAGTCTCACAGTTAGCATCCTCATGCTTTTCTTCCCCAACTCATTGTATGATTGGAGGGGAAAAAACCCTCGACTGAAGGTAAGATCCCTCATCTATATCCATGAAGGATAACTGTAAAGAGGCCAAGTGCCTCATTGCCTCATCCAGCAACTGCAAACTACATTTCCTGCTGAAAGAATCTGTCACAACATTCCCCTTCCCAAGAGTATAAATGATATAAAAATTGAAATACTAGAGGAACTCAATCCACTGCCTCTGTCTCTAATTCAGACCCTTCTGAGTAAATATATATCTTAGACTATTGTGATCAGAGTAGACAATAAACTGCTCGCCCATCATGTAGTGTTGCCACATCTTCAATGCGAAGACTACCACTGCCAACTCAAGATCATGGGTCACATAGTTCTGCTCAGGTGGCCTCAACTGACATGATCCATAGGCAATAACCACTTTACTCTGCATCAGGACACAACCAAGCCCAGTTCATGATGCGTTACAGAACACTATGTACTCGACACCCTCATCTGGTAGTCTCAAGATCGGGGCGCTCGTCAGAATATGTATCAACTGCTGAAAATCCTGATGGCATCTTTTGGTCCACACAAAAGGTTGACCCTTTTGGGTCAATGCTGTCATGGGTGTAGAAATCCTGGAGAAATTAGGAATGAATCTCTAATAGTATCCTACCAACCCATGGAAACTCTGCACCTCTGTAATGCTCCGGGGTGTCTCCCATGATAACAATACCTCTACCTTGGCTAGGTCCACTACTACACTATCTTATAAGATAACGTGTCCCAAATAGTAGACCTCCTATATCCAGAATTGACAATTCGATAGTTTCCCATACAACTGGTTCTCTCGGAGTGTGTCCATAACGATTCTTAGGTGCCTCACGTGCTCCTTCTCAGACCCAGAGTACAAAAAGATATCGTCGATGAAGACCACCAAGAACTGATCTAGATAGGGAATAAAGATCCAGTTCATGAGTCCCATAAACACTGCTAGGGCATTCGTCACACCGAAGGGAATCGCCATGTACTCATAGTGACCATAGAAACATCTGAAAGGTTTCATCTGTATATCCTCATCCCGTACTCGCAACTGGTGACAACCTTATCATAGATCAAACATCAAGAACCATCGTGCCCCTCTTAACTAGTCGAAGAGGTCATCGATCGTCAGTAGTTCACACCAGTTCTTCACGGTCACCTGATTCAAGATACAGTAATCCACACAAAGACTCAAGCTCTCTTCTTCCTTCTTGGAAAACAACACTGGGGCCACCAAGGGTGAAACACTAGGTCTCACGAAGGCCTTCCTCTGCAAGTCTTCCAACTATACTCTCAGCTCACGACTCTCTACGGGAGCCATTCGATATACTGATGCTGATATTGGTATCGTCCCGAGTTACATATCAATGTAGAAATCTATCTCTTGATAGGGAGGTAGTCCGGGGACATCCTCCGGAAATACATCCTCATACTCAGCCACTACTGCTGGAAACTGGAAACTCGTAACATTGCTTGCGCCAAGGGATATGCTCACCAACTGATGTCAAATCGGTTGTACCTTCCTATGCATGAGTCCATCCTGTGATTCTTGGGTCTCCTTTTCATTAATGAAGGAGAACCTCATTCCAGCACTGTGGACACACCGCACCCTTCAACTAAAAAATTCAATCTGGGCATGAACTGTGGATAGCCAATCCATACCAAGAATGACATCGTAAGGCCTCGACGCTACCACCAAGAGGTTCCAACCAAAACTGTCACCTCCAAGGGCCAGGTCACACTATCTAAAAAGGTGTGTGATCTCTAAATATTCTCTAGTCGGTGTTTCTATGCGTAAGGGTTGAGTCAATGGATCAACTGGAATCTCAAGGTCAAGAACAAGATAAGAAGCCAAAATAGAATGACTAGAAACTGTGTCTATCAATACGACAACCAAGGTATAAATGATACATATTGTACCTCTAATCATTCCAGGAGTACCTAGGTCATAAGCCTCCACTACCTGCAGCTGTCCATGCCTTTTTCCAGTAACTCTTTAAGCCTGGGGTGGACCTCCAGGTGGTGGTGGTGGTAAAGGGTCAAAACGCCGACCACCTCCAACTGCTCTCCCAGCTCCTCTACCATGACTGTCGCCCCGCGGATCATTCTACTCCAAACGTTGCCTCTGTCTCGGTGGTCCATCCACTGTTCCCATTTCAGTAGTACGGTGGGTCAGACAATCTCAAGCGAGATTCCCTCTTCCATCACATGAGTAGAACCTCCTTTCTCGAGGATGGCAGGATGCACCCTGTGAACCCTACACGATAGATCCCCTATCTTGTGATCTCTTCGGAAAACATCTCCCACACCTGGGTCCCTGAAGTCGGCTCCCTTATGCCGAGGTCTCTGCTCCCGCTCGCTCAGTACTGACAACTTTTGGCTATCTCTGCTCTTCCAAGAAGCTCTCGACAACCAAAGCCCACTCGAGAACCCCATCATAAGTAAGAATTCTCATAGGGATGATTCTAGCTCGTATGTCTCTACGCAAGCCCCACTCAAAAGTCTGAGCTCTGTAGTACTGATCCCCGACCATATCCATCGAGTACTGTGAAAGGTTGGTTAACTTCGATGAATAGTTAGCCACCATTATGGTTCCCTTCTGAAGCTGAAGAAGCTCTTGTATACGTACTACTCTTAGGGTAACCAGTTAAAACACCTCTGTGAAGAGACGCTCAAACTCTGACCATGTAAGAGTCGCCTTGTCGTGAGTCTGGATAACCAAACTCCACCATCGCCCTGTCGACCCCTGGAGAAGGATCGCTTCCAGGATCACCATCTGGTCTACTGGTGTCCTAACCAAATGGAAGACTCTGGCCACTGCCTCATGCCAGTCCTCTGCTGCATGAGGGTCAGGCTTGCCTCAAAACCTGAGGGGTCTCTGTCTCTGAAACTCATGGAGTGCACTCATCCTACACTCTTCTACTAGTACATCAGGCACTAAACACTACTCCACAGGTGGTGGAACAACTGGCACACCACCTGAAGGTAAAACTGGGGGATTTGGACCCTTTATCAAAGCTTCATCGCTGAGGGGGTCATCCTTGTGATCGAGCTGCTGGATCCTAGCGGGTTCGCGTCGCGGAGGCATCCTATAGAGAAACAAGATGTATCACAGTTAGTGAGTATATATAGAGAGCTAACTCAAGAAAGAAATGGAAACCGCAACCCATTACTATATGATGCATGTACCATTATTTTAACCTGTAACTAGTGTTCTCATGTTCCGAGTTGAAAATCATTTTATCAGAGTACTGGTGTATGGATACATCGGCCGCCCATACCAATGCTGGGGTCCCTGGCCTGAATTCCGAACTCGAAACACTTAACATTGTTTCCCCAAACTGACTCACAGACTCTCGGTCCTAAGGTAGAACCGACCACCTCTGATACCACTCTATCATGACCCGTCCCAGTGGGGCCCATGCCACAACTCCCCAAGCCCACCTCTAATAATCCAGGGGCTAGTGACTAGCACTGAGTAGGAATGTCACTAACATGGGAGTAATTGCTTATAAACTTGTACACACACACACACACATCTGCAAGTCCACATAGTTGAATATTGAAAACTACTCAAAATGGAAATGAATGCATACACTAGAATCCCAACCAACAGAGTATGACAGGAATGTAAAGTATAGTAATGTAAAACCATGGGCCAAAAGTACAATCCCACCAAAATAAAGTCTACAACAAAGTCAAACCTGTAAATAAAGGAACTGGGACTGCAATCCATAGCCGTAGGTACACACCTCGGCCTGCCTGATCTCACTGAGCACCGTCCGATCCCGGTCCACCTAGAATCCTGTCAAAGGCTTGCTTGTCTACACAAGACATGACATGTGCGGGCAAAGCCCTTGCATGGGTGAGTATAAATATACCCAGTAGGACACCCTGAAAAACACAAAAGAATACAACAAAGGAAATACCATAATGGAATGATACAGTCAGCTCTACATAGTATATGTTTATAGAACATATAACAAGTATATATAGATATACTCATACACGATCGAATATCATGAAACCACCACTAAGATTCAGCTCAAAGATTCCACTAAGTATGTAACAGGGAGAACACACTCCTAGGTCTGAAGAGATAGATACAAAGTACTCGTTTCGGGAGGACTCACTCCACAAGTACTTAAGAATACGATGCTCTGATGAGGATCACAACCAGTAGCTATGGGGTGATTTCAACAACTTAGTCTGAACTAATCCGCTAAGAAGAGGATCGACACCTAGGTAAGGTGGGTCACATCCAATCCAAGAACTCTACATAGGGTACCATGAAGGAATATAGGATCTATCTCTATGTCCCATAGAGGGGATTCCAATAACTATATTTAGGAAGTCCAACTGAAGGGATCATACTCATATACGTAGGAAATGATACTAGAATAATTGATGGGAAATAACAAGGGTACGAACCCTAAGAAATAGAGTCCAAGTCATCGATGAAAAATGGTGCAATCCATGTAGAACAGGTTACATGGAGTGTAATTGGGTTACAAGATGTGTTCCATGACTCCGGGTACTGACCGTGTAAAACGGACGGTGTCTGAAATCTAAGTCATGTGGGAATGTATATACACAGTTTGTAGAAGGATTATACGCCATGTCCAAGTTTCAGGGTTCACTCCGCCTATGCTGGCCATGTGCCCGTACACAACCTCAACCCGCGTCGCACTGCCCGTGTACCATTACCCGGGGTGTCCCGTGCATCCGGCCGAGTTCGGCAGGGGAAAAGTATACATGTTGTGTCCTTGGTCATCAACCCAACCCATATATGTGTACTCTTGGAGTACACACTAGGTAATCCACTGACGAACACATGCCGTGTAGCCTATACAACACGTTGTGTAGTCGAGATTTCTCAAGAACCATCGTCTTCCTCCTCGCACCTCAACCAATATTCCAGAACTCATTTCTGATGTCCGTTTTCCATGAAACTAATGATATCAGGTATCCTCGTCATCGTGATGTTTAATCCATGGGTTTTAGAACTTCGATCGGCTCTAAAATCCAATTTTGGTCACCCGTTCAGAAATCGTTCAAAGAATGATATCTTCCGATCTGCTTCGATTCGTCCATCGCCACTACAGTCGCACCTCTGTGGGGTTGTCCCGATGCCAGATCATCCATTTGGGATCGTTGCATCGCACAACGGATGCGCAACGATCCATCTTTCATATCTCCATGAAGAACGAGAAGAACGCACATGAAGAGCGTGAGAAATTGTGGAATAAAGGAACAACAAATTGAGAGGGATGAACCTTGGTCGATGTTTGTGTCGATCTTTGTTCGTCACCATTATAAGTCTAAATGAAACCAAAATAACCTTTAAGAATCAATCCTTAAATCCCCGCAAAATCCCATCCCGTAAATACGATCGATCTGCGGGCTAATATATTCGTGGATTAGTCTGCATTCATCATAGAAAACAAGAACGGGGAAAGGAAATCAAAATCAAACATCCTACCTGGATCCGCGATGTTCATTGGCGAATATCCAGTCGTCGGGTCGTCGTCACTGGCGAAAACCATCAAGAATGTTGCCTCCTCATTGGGGTTTCCTCCAAAGCCTCCTCAGCCTCTATGGGTTTCAGGGTTATGATGTCTGTAACCATAGACTCCTGCGTAAAGTCTTTATTTATAAAGATAAAAGATATTCGCGGAAACAAGATTTAATAAAATATTTTTATTAAATATTTTATTACAGTTACATCAAAAAACTAGATTTCACCGTCGACCTTCGCCGACCAATGTTAAGATACGCATAAGGTAAAATCACTGCTCTGAATGCCACGATGCCCTCATCTTTTTGATCCGAGCACCCGTTCATGGGTTATTACACTTTTTAATGAAAACCACATGCACATGTTATTTAATGATTTAATTAAATTCAAACATTTGTTCCGGGATCACCGGGCCTCGGAACTGCATGCTGTCTTAAAGCATGGTCTCAAAATAATTCCCATATAATATTAAAATAATAAATGGGAAAATCTGGAACATTAAAACAGTCTCCTCATCGTGAGTCTGTGTGGACAATCTCCATCATTATACTACCAAACCCTGATGAAGGATATATACCCTGATAACCATTTGGTCAGTTGGTGTCCTGACAAGATGAAAATATCTGGACGCAACCTCAAGAGAGTACTCAACCACTAAAGGGTTAGACTCCCCTCAAAAGCTAAGGGATATGTGTCTCTAAAACTCATGAAAAGATATTATCATGCACGCCTCGTTTCTAGGAACTACAATTACCACAAGATGCTCCCCTAGTGGTGGTACAACTAGTTCTCCACATGGAGGCAACAACTAGGGAACAAGTACCTTTATTAAATACTCTTCACTGAGGGAGTAATCCTTGATATTGAGCTAACGAATCATATCTAGTATACGTCTTAGAGGAATCTTGAAATAAAATATGAAGTACCATGGTCAATGAGTTTTTTCTAGAGAGATGACTCAAGAAGGACAAGGAAGACCCAACACATTCCTATATGATTCAAGTACCATTATTTTCCTTATAAATAGTATTATAATACTTCATATAGGAAAGTAGGTTATCAGAGTTCCTTTGTGTCGATACATTTTTTAGTTTTCCCAACACTAGAGTAAGTGTCATAAAATCCGAACTCCAAACAATTAATATTTTTTCCATAACAAATCTCATAGACTCTTTGACTAAAGGTAGAACCAAACAACTCTTATACCACTCTATCATGACACATCCTTCTGGGGCTCGTGCAATGACTCCCCAATCCTTCCTCTAATAGGGAAAGGGCTAGTGACTATCACCATGTAGTCAAATCACTATAATTGGAGGCATTTCCTATGTACCTATATGCACAAAAACATCTCTAAGCCTATACATTATCTAATATAATAACCACTAATAAAAAATTAGTCCATATGACGATCCCAAAAAATAGAGTACAATTGGATATAATGTACAATAATGTAAACTAGGCCAAAATACAAGCCTTCAAAAATAAAGATTCTGTAAACTAAAATGTTCAACCAATATACAAAATAGGTACTAGGAATGCTACTCGAATCCATAGGAACACCTCAGACTTCCAAAACTCACCAAGCTATGTCTGGTCCAGGTCCACCATGGACTCTTTCAAATGGTTGAGCATCTACAAAAGACAAAACACATGTGGGAAATTACCATGCATGGGTTAGTATAACAATACTCAGAAGGATACCCTAAAACCAAAAGTAAATACAAAAAGGAAAGGTGCATTAAACTCTAAACAATATATTTATAAAGAAAAAAGAACAAGAACGTCATGATATACTCAAATCTAGACAATTATTATAAGTGTAAGTCATACACACCGCATAAAAAACTAGCGATTCACTCAGAAAATTCCAAAAAGAACTCAACCTGGAGAACACACTCATGAGTCTGATATAAAGAATTATATATGTCTTAGTAGTAATATTCATTTGGAATTTTCATGAGAGAGATTTACTGATATATCTGAAGAGAGATATGATACACATATGTGGATCAAATCCATGGACATAGGGTTATACCAATAAATCCATCTGAATTAACCTCCTAAGTAATGGATTGACTCCCAATAATGTTGGTCATGTCAATACACAAGAATCTAAAATGTCGTGAATAATGGCTAGAGGATCCTATCCTAGGCCTCTTAAAGGGTATTCCAAAAACTCTATATAGAACATTCTGTTGAAGGGATCACGCTCTTATGAGTAGTAGACAATACAAACCAACCTTTTGGGGAAGGATACTTGTATAATCCCTTACAAAAAAATTACCATTACATGGTGGAATGGTGGCTCAAGCCATGATGAAGTGAGTACATGGTGTGTAGTAGTGCCACACACAATGTCCCTTGACCCTAGGTAATGCATGTGTACAATATCCCATGTAAAAATTATATAGCACGTAAAAAAGACATTACATGTCATGTAGAAAGAATTAAATTACATTCCATTCCATACAGGGTCCACCTGTGTACTTCGGTTCTATTCCAGTACACTATGTCAATCCATGTTGGTCTACTAGTCAACCGGTGCATGAGGAAATCTGTGAACTTGGTCCATGCCAAGTCATGTGGTGGTTAAATTCCATGTGCGCATATCGTGTACTCCACCCTGTGTCAGTGAATCTCCAATGATTCACGCCTAGTATCTAAGAGGGGCATACACATTGTGTGATTGGGTCACATAACATGTAGTGTTTAACTATCTCTTGAAACCCTAGCTAGCATTGAGTGGGGACCACACACCATGTTGATTGTCAAATTCCAAAAAGTATATCCTCCCCCCAAAAACCTCGGATGATCATCCAGAGCATGATCTAAAGGTACATTGATGCCAAACCATAGATCTAGTGTCGTATAGCTATCACAACACTGAATCAGAGAGTTTTGGGCCTTCAATTGGCTTCAAAAACTGATTTTGTTCATCCAATTGAAAATCATCCGGATAATGGGTATTCCCAATCCACATCGATTTGTCCACTAACATAGTAATCACACATCTTATAGGTTATGGCGATGCTAGATCTTCAATTTTGGATCTTTTCACCAAGGATCGGAATCACAATGATCATTCATTAGTAAACCATGAAGAATGAAGAACTTGAAGAACATAACGAGGGGGAGAAAAAAGAAAAACCGAAGGAATTAACATTAGAAATTTTTCATTCTGACCTCAATCTGTTCCTGTAGGAACAGTGATGAAATCCAAACAAAATAATATATACATTAAACCATGATAGATCTGGAAAATAAAACTCATCCCCCAAGAAAGATAGACTCTAGGTAAACATGTTCGTTGGTTGATCTACATTCATCATTGATTATAAAAATGAGGATAGAATTCCAAATAACAACGCCCTAACTAGGGATTTGATCGATCATTGTAAGAGATTAGTTTCTACATAATTTATATTAGCATGATCCATCAAGAACGACATCTATTGATATCTGATCCAAGTACTTTCATTATTTGTTGCGGAGGGAATCCTATAGGATCATCTCTAGATCTTCCAGTGAATTATATGGTTATGAGCCTTACCCTAGATCCCTCCATATATGTTTTATTTTAAAATAAATCATCATTTTATCGATGAAACAGAACAACATTAAATAAATATTTATTTTATTTTATTTGTCAAAATACCAAAACTACATTTCACAAATGTCCCATTCTGGATGATGTTAGGCCTTACCCTTGGTAAAGTAGCTGCTCTGAACATAATGGTTCTCTCAGATTTTTTATCCAGGCACCTTTTTAGATGTTATTCTACTTTTTCAGGATAATGTTGTGTGTCTGGTGTTTAATATATTAAATACTTTTCAAGAAATTGTTCTGGGAACTCTGAGCCATGAAATTGCACACTATCTCAATGCCTGGTCTCTAATTATGTCCCTATAATTTTAAAAAATTATACATGAAAAAATACCGGACATTACAACCCAATTGTTGGAACTTATTCATTATCAAAATCATTTTTCCCTTAAACAAACAACCAAACTAATTAGTCGTCATTTTTATATTCCATGAAAACAATGTCGTGTTCTCTTAATCAAAATTACAAGATAGTTCTTCAACATATTTACATCCCATGACAAAAAATTCAATTCACCAAAATTTAGTAACAAAATATCTAATGTTGAGGAAGTGGATTACCATTTAAATACACTATGTACTATTAATATTTAGTATAATGAATAATAATTAATCTGCAGAATGATCTGTAGTTATTAATATGAAATTTAAAGTGTTGGAGTAGAGTTGAATAATTGATGAGATGATAATGAAAATTGTGATTTTATTTTAATTTAATATATATCAAAATATATTATTAATTTTATATTTATCAAACTCTGATGTATCATAATGTAATTAATGATATTACCACTATTTTTAGGTTTTTGTAACTCATGGCAATTTTTAAAAAATTGAACGACCATGATATACGTAATATAAAATGATTATAAATATTTTTTAATGTAATAAAAGTCTATTGTGATACATAATATATTAAATATGTTCTATATTATTTATTATTATAGAGATGCATAAAATTTAAATGGAATGGGTTCTGTAATATTTTTTTCCATACTTAATATATATATTAAGGGGAACACTGATAATTTGACTAATTCCAAAATCATATATGATTCATATTATATTTTGTATTTAAATGTACCATGTTATAAAAATATGGAAAAAAATATAACAAAGCATATCTTTTAAATAATGTATTTCCTGATTTATTAAGAAAATATACATGTAATAAAATCAAAAATATAAGGAGTCCTAGTGTATTTGGTTAATTACATAGATAAATTCATAACATGAAATAGATATATTACAAGATTTTCCAAATCCATTGTAACATGATCATAAATTGAATTAATCTTATAAAACTCCCCTGGATAACCTAGGACATACATAATAAAATAACGATTTAAAAAACCCATGATGGGAATAATCAAACTATAAGATCAAGAAATTAATACATTCCACTGATGAGGTATGACAAGGTGACATAAAAGTATGATCTTCATAAACATGATCATTAAATCACGTTGTGAGGTGATAACATTAATGAAGTATAGTAATATGGAAAAACATAAAACCCGAAATCAAAACTATAAATCAAAGATTACCTCTAAAAAATCATAACATAGCTTTCATAGGATAACTAATCGTGAACCATATATATTGTCTCATGAGAAAAGGCATTACCAAATGCATCAGAGGAATATATAATATTTGGCCCACCCATAACATTAATATTATAGACATGAATTTTTATACAACATAAATCATAAAACATAATAATTATTTTCAACAAATTTAATAAAATTATGTGATTACCCAAAATAAGATGTACATATAAATATATTTTAATACCCTTGAATAGAAATCAGTATGGTTATTCAAAACACAAAATTTTTTCATGGGAAAATCATGGGATATTTTAGATAGAAAAATAAATTTACATAAAGATTCATTGAACAGTTTAAAATGATGACATCACCCACTAGGTCCACTATGTCTTACAATAATCCATGTATGATGACCTGCAGACTACATCCATTAGACTAGGTGTGGGAGACCAGGTCCGAGCTAGTATAACACTCACGTGTGAGGCCTTATCCTAAAAAACATATATGCACATACACATATCTAAGCCCATAAAATTTTAAAATTTAAATTAAAAATGATACTGAGTTCCTGGACACTAATATATCCCACAATTAGGGTATGATAAATTTTACTCTATGTCATAAATGAAAAAAACCAAGCCCACCAAAAACTATAAGGAATTCCAACCAACAAGTAAGGGGTAAATATAGAAAAAAAATTACTCTTAGAATGAACCACTGTCTTCCTAGATCAATATAAAATTCATCTACTCCAGGTCCACAAGTAACCCAATCGAGTATCCATTCATCTACATGTGAACTGACATGAATGGATAGACCCGATGTAGGATTGAGTATAACAATACCCAACAAGACAACCCAAAATTTCTAGGATTGATGCATCAAGAGTTGTCAGCTAATCATAGGATATATAAATCATATTCTTATAAATATGATAAAAAATCATTTATAATAAGGATGAAACATAATTATAGAGGTAATATTACATCTGAATTACCATACTAATACTCTACTTTAGAATTTGTAACCACACTCACCCAACATAATTCACTTCATGTGTCTTATAGCACTGATGGCGTCTATTTGGGATTTTTTACCAATCAGATAAATCCATAATAATTTACATTCTATAAGTCTGGAGATATTGATAGAGACATGGGTATCACAGTAAAGTCAATAGGGTTTACCAAAAAACCAATCTGGGTTAACCTACAATTTTGGGTATTAACACCCATATACAATTGGTCATGCTGATTCCATGAAACCCTTCTAGGAAAAAATATAATGGAATTTCCCATCCTTGGCCTCTATGAGAAATCCTAAAATTTAATATAAATGTAATCCCATATAGTGTATCATAATACTAGGCTCAATACACAATTACATATTTTTCCTCAATGGGATGGATCAATGGAAAACACCCTCAAGGAAAATAGTCCAGGTTGAGGGGAACAAGTTCACCATGTCATATTTAAAGATATACATGATTAGTAATTAAGGTAAATAGAATCTATCACTAATTTCATACATGCCTTTTTTTGTTCCCATGTACATCTACCCATGCCAGTTTACATATTCTAGGCCTATGTACTGAGGTTGTGCCCTATAACTAGTCATGTCTGAGTACCAAGTCAGGCCCATGTGTTCTACCTATGCATGAGTTCATTGTTATTTTCATTCCCATGTATTGTACAAGATAAATTACAAGCTACCATATACTGGTAACATGTAATGTGAAATATATCACATTGTGTGTGATAGTTTTCTTCACTACGGAAAACCTATAACAACATCCAAGACCACACATAGTGTGTTTATCCAAATTAAACACTATGTAGTTTGGAAATTTCCATATCCTGTAGTTCTATCATGTGTAATCCTTATGGAAGAAACCCACCAAAAATATATAAAAATCCTTCGAATGGACTACATATCTTGATCTAACATTCTCAATCACTATCATAGATCCACTTCTAGCAGTCCAAATGGATCCATAACACCCACTATGTGTTCCATTGTTGTATACACAACAGGGAAAATTAAAACCATTAGTATTATATACCTCCATTCATCCTAAAATTTCTTTCTTCCTCAATAAAAGAATAATAAAATCAAATATAAATGATACTTCTCTTTCATGTGGAAGAACAACCTCACAATCGTCTAATACGAGGTACCCTTGGAACTATGGGCCAATGAAATTTCCCATAGTGAAAATGTTATGATACATGGTGGAAATAAATAATAAATGTGAGTAATGATCCTCATCCTTTTATTATTTTATCCTCAATCCATTTTAATACAATCGATGAAAAATTTGAAAAATAATCAATCAACAGTGAACAAATAAATCAATTTTCAATGCATGAACCAATTCCTATTTGTGGAATTGATCTACATTTAATATGATTTAAATAAATGGTATGAATCCTCCAAATAAAAATTTCAGGCCTCAACTTCCAATCAATCACTAATGAATACCTTTCATGTGTTATAGTAAATGGAAAGATCCCGGAACTCTAATTTCATTGTAGATCCTTTAAATATGTATCTGATCCACTGATCTAATAACATTTTACAAAGGTACTCAATTATATTCTCTATATGTCACTATGGTTATGTGATCAACCATAATAATTACCAACATGTATTAAATAAATTATTCGTAAGTTATAGTGTCAAAAAAATTAATTCACGTACATTATTTTATTATTCGCATCATAGATGACATTTTAGAAAATGTATGATAGTGAAAAGAACTACATCTCACATATGGTAAAGCTTGTGTTTCGTACTAAACAATAGTCTTAGATTTCTTATCCATGATTTTATTTATTTATGATTCCACTTTTTTCTAGAATCTTTTGGTACATTTGATGTATATATATGTATATTTTTTTTAAATATTAATACTGGTATCATGATGCATCATAATTTCATGTCATATTTTTTCATGGATTTTTTTTAATTTTTCTATATTTATATCAAATATTGAAATTGAAAAAGCATGGAATTACATTCAATCAATTTTTTGGTATTTTTTGCGTAAATTGTAAATCATTACAAAAATATATGTGGGTACGTATCTCACATTTGAGTCTCCATCTCTTATCTATTCACCTAATGATTCGCGTGATTCCACTATACATACACCAAAGTAATCACTCACCCTTTGATGATACTCTCATGTCGATCCTTGAACTCCACTACATACTCTTTAAAGGTTTCATCCATGATTTATATACTTTCCAAGTTGATAATATATTACTATTAATGGACATATATAATCATATTCGACATGTTGAAGATATATTTTACCAAGTATAACTACAACGGTAGAGCCAAGTGGATTTTGACCTCTCCAAATCTATGAGGGATCTGGGAAGGGACAATGAACATTGATGATACATTGACACCATTGAAAAATATCTATAATAAATTTCAATGATGTATCTTCAAGAACATGTTTCCTTCCTCCTAAAACTCCAAGGTTCTCCACCATTGATTCTCATAGGATATATGATAGATATGTGAAATTATAATCCTCTTATGGATTATCATAACCTTCTGGGTCATAGTACACACAAAATCTTGGCCCATGAATACCGAATGAATTGATCAGTCCAACAATGTGGTGACCAACAACATCTCTCATAAAAGTGTTAAACTGGTGACATACACATGGTGTAATTATAGTAGTTATAGTATAAAAACTCTAAAATTGGTCAATGATTATCCCAACAATTTCCAATGCCTAAATTGAAATCCCACAACATTTTCTCTAAGACATGAATTATCTAATTTGACTGGCACACAATCTAGTGGTGAAATACCATAATAAAATGAAATAGTGACCCCATTTACCCTAAAATTTTCTCTATAATGGTGATGTGTAGTGATAATCATGGTTTGAAATGATCATTGAGTGGGCATTTATATTCAGAATATCTTCTTCACACAAATGTGTTCCAAACTCTCTACAGAACATTGGTCTAAAATAGATATGAAGTGGTCAGACATGGTGAGTCGGTCTATAATAAACCTATTGGAATTGTGTCCTATGGATTTATTTGGAAACCCTCTCTAGAAGTCAATATATATCTCATTACACATCCACTATCAAACCATCAGTGTTTGTGATAATCTAGACGCATCCATGTTCCCAACCTTCACCTGCTAACACGTGGTGCATCGATAGGAAAAATATGGTACACCCTTTATCATCTTTGACCAATAAATCTAATATCGGAGTTACTAGTATATATTTTTTATACCTGGATACACCTACAGATGTAATATATGAAAATAACTCATCATATCCCCCCACAATGTTACTAGTACCATAATTCATCCTCTAAAAAATAGAACATGATTCCCAACTTCATATAATTAATCAAGAGCATGTCTAGTGGATATCTGAGTATTTAAGGTCTCATGGTATCTATCTAAAAAATTTTCCTCCCTAACATTTTTATATGTGTTTGGTTAACAACCATAGAATGTATATATTATGCACCATCCTTTCCAACTAAGGATAACTGAAATGAGGCTAACTATACTGACCCCATGGCCCATAATTGAGAAAAAATCAACTTCAAAGAGATTTTTCCACCACGTTCCACATATGATGAGTATTGAGTATATAAAGGTAATAATAATGATGTAAATATATTAATTTACTACTTATAATTTTAGTATCCTTATAAGATAATATATACCTAAGACTCATTTGGTCAAATTAGATGGTAAATTGTTCTCCCATAAGGTAGTGTCACCAAATCTTCAGTTTGAAGACTAACCTTGACAACTCCAAATTGTGTGTACCATATTTCTAGTCATGTAGTTCCATATTCATAGACCAATAGTAAATAACCTCTTTCCTCTACATTAGAACATAACCAACTATTGTCCCTAAAGCTTCACAGAACACTACATACTCAACACCCTCCTCTGAAAATATTATGATTGGGGTGCCGAACAACCTTTGTTGGAAATCCAAAAAAGATTGATGGAATTTTTCCATCCACATGAACAGGAACCCATTTTGGTTCAATGATATTAAATTTTCTATTATACAAGAGAAATCAGTCACAAATATCATATAGTATCATTCCAACCCAAGGAAGTTCCATAGCTTAGTCACTCCCTTGGGTGGGTATCAAGATAACACTACCTCAACCTCTATTGACTCAACCACTACACCATATGATAATAAAACATATACAATAATGTGGACATTTGGAATCCAAAAAGAAAACATCAAGACCATTCCTAAACAAAGGTTTTTTTAGTGCATTTTTAGAACTATCCTCAAGTGTCTCACATGATCCTCCTCAGATGTCGACTACACTATGATATTTTTAATCATTACCACCACAAACAAATATAATAAAGTATAAAATATCTAGTTTTTGAGTCCTCTAAATACTTCTAGGATGGTATCTATTCCAAAGGGAATCACCATGTACTCATAGTGACAATATATACATTTTAATTTTTTCATCGGTATGTCCGCATTTTGTACTCACAACTGGTGATATCCTGATCATTGTTTGATATTTGAGAACATTAATGACCCCCTAAACTAATGGAACATATTTTTGATCCTCAGTAGTGGATAAAATTTCATCTTAGCCAGCTGGTTATGGCACGAATAATCCATGCATAACCTTATTCTCTCATACACTTTCTTGGAAAACAACACTGGGGATAACCTAGGGAAATCATTGGGTCTCATGATGTGTTTCCTCTATATGTCCTCTAAGAAAACCCTCATCTAATGAAGATCTATGGGAACTAACCAATATTCTAACAAAGTTATTATGGACTTCATTAATAGTATGTAAATGTAGAATCCTATCTCATAGTGGGGTGGTATGCTTGATAAATACTTAGGAAATACGTCTATAAACGTAACCACCACATCTAGAAACTAGTAGTCCATAGAATCCATGGGTCAAATAGTTAATATATAAAACTTATTATTCATCATCTACATCCCTCCCATTTATGATTCTATACAGATCTTATAGGGTATTGTTCTTACCTATAATGGAAAACCTCATCCAATAAATGTCAAAAAAACACATCATCTGCCTAAAATAGTCAATATCTTCATGAATGATGTATAACCATTCTATGCCTTTAATGACATGGTAATTACCCATTATGGTCAAAAAGAGAACACATGGTAAACTAACTCCTCAAATAAACATATTACACTTTTTAGAAAGTATTTTTTTTATCGAGTCATCTCTGGTTGGAGTCTCTAAAAGTAATAGTCGCACCATGTGCTCAACCGAATCCTTTTGGAATCGAACTAGGGATGTAATAAGAAAGCTGATTATTAAATATTTTTCTATAAAAACTATAGATAAGGTAGAAACTAAACAGATAATTTATCTAATAAACCATGGATTCTCTAGTTTTTAGGCCTCTATGTCGTGTAGCTTCCCCCACCAATGTCCCCCCACCTCCCTCTGCCTTGAGGTGACCACCAGTGGTGGTTTTTTGTAACAAGTCAAGCCACCTACCAAATATAGATTCAAACATACTAATCTACCACATCTTACACCCTATCGATCTTCTAAATAAAACATAATCCTCTCCCTAAGTGGAATATCCACTATATGTCTTTCAAATAAATAGTGGGAGGGAAAACTACGCACAAGATTCCCTCGACCATCACAAGAGTACCAATACCTATCTCTAGGAAGAATAAACCAATACTAAGATCCTTGAACCTATGAATGTTAGTCCAAAAGTCAAAATATAAAAAATATCCCTTGTTTGGATCCCAATATACATATCTAAGTACCTTCTTCCAAATTTTTAGCACCTATGGTCTCACTATTGGCACAAAATGTCGAAGTATGCTCTCTCGAAATTATCCCTATCAAAAAATCATGAACTAGAACCCTAGAAGTTTTAATTCATATAAGTATCACAAAGGATCATATTTCACTATATATACCTATACCAAATCTTCTCACATGAAATAACATATCTTGAACCATTTCCAATGGGTATCTTGAATGGTTTTGAAACCTCAATGAATACTCCGCCACATTCATGCTTCCATGTTGTAGCAATAAAAGTGTGTCGAAGTAGAATTATTTCATCTTAGTAATATAGGTACCCCCTATAAATATATGGTCAATATATATCCATTAGTAAGTCTCTTAATTATATTATAGATCCAATATTCTCCACCAACACTATGTGGATCTTTGATGAAGGCTCACTGCCATGATCACCATCTGGTCTACTAGTGTCCTGACAAGATAAATGACTCACATAAATGAATTGATCCAATCCGTAACTACCAATGGGTATGGTTTTCCCATGAACATGAGGAATCACTGATTCAATGATTCATAAAGCATTATTCACCTGTGAAACTCTACCATTTGAAATTCATATCCCATCTATAGTTCTATGGGTGGAGGGATTGTAAGATAACCAACCTAGGGAATTAACTCAAGAAAATGCACCTCTATGAAAGCCTCATCAGGGAAGTGATCATCCATGCAATCTTTCTCTGTAATCCAAGTGATAAATTTTTATTAAGGAATCATAAAATAGAAAAAATATACGATGATGAATTAGTATATCTGGGAAGCTTATTCAATAAAGACATAGAGAAGAGCCCATTTCAATATGATTCATGTAGAAATAGTTTTTCTATAAAAAAATTCTACCTGAACTAGTTAAAAAGTAAGAAAATCCGATTCAAGGTGTATATACATTTCATTCAATACACTATTAAGGTATTCTATATCCAAAATAAAAAACTCAAAATAGATAACATTTCTTCCTAAAACTGAAATGAATCACAAAACTATAAAAAATAGACACTACAGTCCTAGTATAGAACCCACTATTGTACCATTATTTCATTAACTAACCCAATAAGGCCTTTTTGGTAGGCCACATGATGAGTGTTACTCCCTAAGACCACCTCCTATGATCATGAGATTTGATACTAATATCAAGTAAGAATTATACTCACATGGAAGGCCTTATCCTATATTACCAATATGCACACACACATCTCTGAGACCATGAAATTATGAAATGTAAAAAAATATTGGTACCAAATACACACATACATATAAATATCACCATCATAGTATGAAAAATAATACTATAATGCATAAAGGGCCAAATAAAATCTCGATAAAATCAATAATGATGTCAAAACTACTTTTATAAGGGTGCTGTATTCAATTGTGAATCTTGGAAACCCCGTGGTTTGTCAAAAAAAAATTGATCTTTATCTATATGGGTCCAATGATAACTCCATCAAATGTCTGGCCGGTTGTATGAGACATGAAATGTGAGAGAATATCCAATATAGAGGTGAGTATAATGATATCATGAAAGATACCCTAAAATCACAAAAAAAAAAATAGATAAAGGGTAGTCATCTAATCACTGGATATGTCAATCATAATGTGAAAAAAACAAAAAAAACATCAAGATATACTCATTATAGAAACTAAGTCTCTTTTCATGGTCACAACCTCATTACTATCCCATATTCGCTTTGAGAGTCTATTACAACACCCACCAAGGAGAACCAACTTAGTGAATCTGATAGTACTAATGAAGTCTATCTAGGTTGTTGTGATCATCAGGTCTCTCCATAGATATGTACATGATGTAGGTTTAAATATATTGATCCATATATATTTATCTCACCCAATTTCATAGGGTATACAAATCAACCCACCCTATATTACCCCGCTAAGTTAGGGATTGAAACCCTTTACATTTAGTCTCACTGATTTCGAGCACCCCACCTAAAGAAAAAGATATTAGAGGATCACATTTTGAGCCTCTGGGGGGGGATTCGCATGACTCTATCTAATGGTAATTCTTTATAGAGTATCACAATACTAGTATTGATATGTAATTACATACTACACCCTCAAATCAATGGATCAATGGAATGCACAATTAAGGAAACTAGTCCATGCTGAGTGTAAAAAGAATACCAATCTAACATCAAATAAGTATATGGAATGTATACAGGGTAAATGGTTTAACTGCTAATATCAATCCATCTTGTGTACCTCTACTGATTCCCACATAAATATGGTCATGCCTTTCTACTGATGTTAGGCCTTATACATGGCATTGTTTGAGTGCCATGTCATTTTTGTTTACTCTACCTATACCTATAGGCCTAATCAAATTATTTATAATGTATCATCAAAGATACCTGTCTATTTTCATGGAGGTGTCACAAGGAATGTGACATGTGTCACACAACATGTGATAATTATATTCCTCTCAAAACCCCATGTTCCTTAGCCAGGACCCCACTCGACGTGTATCTTCAGATTACAGATCATGTAGATCAATAATTTATATAACCCAGGGGTTCTTCAATCGTCACCCATAAATGAAACCTCTACATCTAAACTCATCAAAAATACTACTCATGGATCACATATATAATTAATATATTCACTGGTATAACTGGAGATCCATTTCCAGACATCTGAATCAATCTTCAATGTGATCTTCTTATGCCTTCTTTGCGCACCAAATACGGAAAATGAGAATAATTTTTCTGGTATACCTCTATTCATCCTCTTTAGTCATTTATCCTCGATCATAGCATTCATACAAAGATGAACAAACTATTCCAATATAATGTCTTGAATAATGGTTGTGTAGGTAATGAATATCATATATTCATTAAACCATGGTCTAAACAAATTTTCAGTGATGAATATTAGAAGAAATGGGGGAAAACCATAAAAAATAAATTTGAGAAATGATACATATCCTTTTTCGATATCATCGTCGATCTATTATCAAACAATGGATGAATTAAGGGTAAAATTAATCATTAAATAATTTAAAAAAAATCTTATATAATTGAATCAACTATATATTTTACAATCAATTCATGTTTTTGGAAGTGATATGTGTTTGACAAGAGATATGTAAATGAAATGAATTCAAAAAATAAAAACACCCTATCAAAATTATAGATAAATCACAAATGAATATTTATCTTTCATCATAGTCATTGAAGATATCCATAGACTCATTTTCAATAGTGATCTTTGGGATATTTATTCAATCCTCTAATATGATATCATTAAATATTAACTCTCCAAGATCACATCTTTAGGTCTCCCGGGTTATGTGACTAACTATAATATTACACCATAACTAGGTTTAAATAATGGATTCAAAATATTCTTCCACAAAACAGAAAACAAATAAATTTAGATAATTAATTTTATTAAATTTTCTCATGGGTAATTTTTAGAAAACTCATGATGTCGATAATGATTATGTCTCCTACAGAGTAAAGAATGTGTTTTAGATAGAATGATAGTCTCAAATTTATGATCAAAGGATATATTTACTTGTTATTCCACTTTTTCAGAAAACGTATGTGAAAATGATATTAATATATTAAATAATCATAAAATATTAATTCTAGGTTCACTTGGCGGTTGAATTTTACACTATATCAATTCTTGGATCATAAAAATATTATTAAATATTCTTCAAATGTTTACAGGGGAAAACAAGAGACTTTACATTTAATGATAGAGAAACCTTGTATCTCATTACCAAGAAATTCTAAATAATGTAAATAAAAATGTTAAAACTTATGATAATAGGAACTATTCGATGTCAAAAGGCATAATAAAAAATAATGTACAAGAATGAAGAGGAGAAGGAGGAGGAAGAGAAACTCTTACCTTGATGAGTTTCTTCTTAAATCATAGGATGATCTTCTTATAATATTGGTAACACATATGTTGGTATATAGATAGGGTTAGGGAGAGAAAATTTGTGTCCAATAGGGTTTTTATTGAGCTAGAATGGGAGTTTAGGTTAATATATTTTTCAAAAGAGAGGGGAATTCATAATTAATTTCTAAGATTAGTTTTTTGAATCTTTATAGAGATATAATCAAGAAAACATACCGCATGATATTTTCCAATGGTTTCTAGAGAAGTGGAGGGTTTTTCAATAAATAATTAGAAAAATATCTAAAATCCTTAAAATAATACCATATATGATGTGTATGTGAGCCATGTTTATAAAAAAGACTTATTAAATTATAAAATAAAATATTGTTTTTGAAGGAACCATTTTATATTTTTAAAACTCATCAAAAACATTAAAAAATACTATTCTAATGAATAATTTATTTTTTTATGTGTGACCTTTTTATTATTTTTAACCTATATTTTTTTTTCTAATTGTGATGTTATTATCAAAATTGTATATTTGTACCATATATAATTTTTACCCAAAAATTTCTATAAATCCTAAATTTATTAATCAATCACCATTATATAATCAGTATTTTCTTATTGAAAAGATAATATTTATACTTGAAAATTAATTTTCTAATTATTATCATTTACACATAAATATTAAAATATAAATTTATCACAAACTACTAGTCTGCACTACCTTCTAACATGTGAAAAATATACACCTGACTAAATTAAATTATACTATAAATAAAATATAAATTAATGATAAATAAAAATAACTTTACAAGATAATAAAATTTATTTCAAAATTTATTTATTTTATCAAAATAGGTTTTTATAGAAATTATATATTTTTGTAAATTGAAATTTTAATTTCATCATATCAAAATATGATTTTTCATCAAACTCATTATATAAGTATATGTATTTTAATAAATAATGAATAAGTGATAAGTAAAATCATTATTTTATGAAATAGTTAAATTTATACTACTAAGTTATATATACAAACTTATTATTACACCAGTGTATTCCCATTGGGTATGGTGTGCGATTGTAGTACTTACGGTGGGGTTTGATTAAATTTATTTGGGATATGGTCTTTGTAACTAAAATTATTCCTATAAAATATGACACTAATGTTGTAGTTTTCATATCATGTCTTTGTCTTAGCGAAGTAAAAAAGCCTTGTGATTCCATGTCCCAAGAAATATCTGATAATTGAGCTTTATAGGGTACCATCCAAGTAGTTTTGGCCATCACTTCATCCATATTTTTCAATTAGAATTTATCATAACCCTTATAATATAAAAATCATAATAGTCACTATATAATTACTATATTAAATATGGTAATGATTTTCATTAGGTTTTAAACATAACAGAAAATTTATATAAATATTTTATAATGATCCTAAGAAAAATGTTATATAGTTCATGTTATTATATAACTACAATTCCTTATAAATAATTAATTTATTAAAAAGGGTAATTTCTTTTATAAAATATTGGTTCATTTATTCATCCCTAATTTAGAAATTTTAACCTTAAAATTTCATTTTATATTGTAAAATTGACTAGTTTACATCAACTTAATTCGCATTTTTAAATCACCTTTTGCCTCTTAAAAATTCATGTTATACCATAGAACACTTCCTTGGTGAGTTTTAATGTTAGATAAACCACCATCACTATAATCTAATATCATAAAAAGATGTTACATGTATGAATGATCATTATACAAAGGTATCACCTATTGATTAAATACATATGATTGTTCTGGTATGTACATCCTTAAGAGTGATACCTAGATCATGTTTATACTTGATAGTGATTTTTATGGACTTCTAGTACATAGGTAATAGATCCCATGTGATCATGCATCTTAAAGGGGATAATGTATCTAGGACTAATATTTACCTTCTTCCAAAACCATATTAATTTCATCCACATTTATATCTGAATTACCAATTTATCTCAAATGTCAAACTCTATGGATATTTTAGGATTGTATGTATAGATTTGTGTTGATTTTTTAGTAATTTAATTTGTCAAAAAAATGGTTTGATCCATCTTTTTCACATGTTGCCTAAGATCATGTCCTGTTATATTACCCTCTATGACATCATCCCAGAAAATTGGAGTGTAAAACAACTTACCAAAAATAGCCCCATAAGGTGAAATTTGAATAATATATGGAAAATTATTGTATAATGAGGACTCTTAAAAGGAATGGTCATGATATAGACACCATTGGAGATCTATTCAACATTATCTAAGAATATCTTCAAGTTTTTCTAGTTCTATCAGACTGAAAATCCTTCTGATGGTGATAACCAGTAATTAAACCCAACTACATATCCAAATTTTTTGAAGGCTTAATTTCAAGATAAACCTCTTATCTTGATGATATAAAATGGATAGTGGTACTCTAGACATTATTACATATTTTCTTATGTATATTATTTTTTGTTTTTCAAGAGTGAAATCATCCATGATAGAAATTAAATTCTATGAATTTTTAGGCTACCAACATTAATAAAAATGGTGTTATTCCCTTTGTATTCCCTATTGATTCATCTGGTGAAATACATAGTTATGTTTTCCCAATTCCATAATGGTACGTGAAATTATTTCATCATACCCATAGACTAATATCATTCAACAATGACATGATTCCAAAAAAATCATGACAATCAAAATTCTAAAATATACAATATAATGTAATCCCATGCTATTTTTTTCTTAAAAAATATATAAATCATAGTACATAAAAGATAAATATAGAAGAGTGAGTTAAGTGAATCATAAATACGTTCCCTTTTACTTTTCTGTTTTGATGAGATGTATATCTAGTTACATAATAATATAAATCAATCACTAATATTGGTGTGTAGTAGAATACTTGGTACCTATTTTGATATCTCAATGTAATCATTAATGAAATACAGTACCTTCTCAATAAGGGATAGATGAGAATTTATTTAAGAAAGTTAATTTAAACACACATTTATGATTTTAATTTCCACACATTTCATGTAAAATAAAATTAGATCCTCTTCAATTTAAATCATGGATATGGTGGATGGATCCTTTCTACGCAACTCAACTTCCATTGTAATCTATTTTCTATGACTATAGTTGATTGAATACTAATAATTATTCCCATAATCTATGTATCTTATTTTGTGTATATTGACCCCCTTATGTGGGAATATATATTTGAGGATTTTATGAATCATATATATTTCATACTTATCCCTATATAGATAATGTTTCCAAATCATCAATGTGAAGATCACCACTTTAAATTCTAGATCATGGGTTAAGTAGTTATCTACATGGATCATTAATTGTATTGTAGCATAAGATATTACTTTTTTATCTTATATGAATACACAAACCAGTCCTTTTTATGATTCATTGGTGTTGATAAAAAATCCTTACCCATTAGAGGGTAATGTGAGCATATGTTCATTTATTATCCTCTTAATAAACTATTTAAATATCTCATGACATACACTAGTTTATGAAAACATCTTTCCATAATGATTTATATTTTCTCCCTTGAAAATAATGATAATTTTCAAAAAAATCAATTATTATACCTACTAATACAAGGATAATATGGTTTTCTATAAAAAATGTTGGTCTGAGATATAATTTAATTTCCTTTATCATCAAATTATCCATTTATAACCTTTTTTTGGTGATAAAATTACCCAATGATGTTAATGCCTTATATTGAACTTAAATTTGTTTTATGTTTCATATATGTTTTCATTCTACAATTCATTTACTACAAAAATTAAATTCTTCACATGATCCTCTTTATAATAGAACATGTAATAAACTTTTCTATAAATAATTCAATAGTTTTTCCAATGATATCTCTAAATGTTATTTTCATTATATCCATAAATACATATAGTGAATTAGTGAGTCCAAATGAAATCACGATGAACATGTAGTTCTCATATCTTGTATGATAAATAGTCATGGGGATATACTCATTATTAACATTTACATGATAATATCTAAATTGAAGATCCCCCTTAGGGAATTATTATACCCAATGTAGTTAATTAATGAAGCAATAAATCCTTGTTAGATGATACTTTTTATTTATCATGATTATGATGAGATGACGATAATAAAATAATATGTTTATTGAACCAACCATAATCTAGATGAAAGGGAATGGAGAACACCACTGTGAAGTAGTTGGGCATTAAAACTCTTTATCTAGAGTCTCTTGTAGTTTATTCTTCACCTCTTTAACTGTAGTAATAGTTATACTATATGGGGTATTGGATATCATAAAATCACAAGGTATAAGTATGACTAATAACTCAACCTACCATCTTGTAGGAAGACTACGAAATTATTGAGGGAACACATCAATATATTCTTTTGAAATGGTAACTTCATCAAGGATGATGTTATCCTTATTATCAATCATTTTTTCTAGATACAATTTTGCATATGAAAATAATATCCATACAAAATGTGATGATTAAGAATGAGATAAATCCTCCACCTTATAATTTTATATAATTCTAGGGTGATTCATGATAAAGAGGGAAAATTCCTTCACTCAGAAATTTCTATTGGCTCAATACAATGAAATAAAATACATACCCATTATTGCATCGAATCCCACCAAATGGGGTACTATACGATTCACTAGGAAATTCATCAAAAAAATATTTATAGGGGATAATATTTATTCATGGGATGTAAAAATTGTCCCCATTCTATTTTACATTCATATGTATACTTCCATGATTGGATGTTTTTTTCGAATAGTTATGTTGAATTTCATGATATGAAAGAATGTATAACCATTTTCTCAATAGAAATGTGATCTTTATGAATAGATAATAAGCCTATAATTAATTATTTAATTTTTTTGTAACCATTTACATTATACAAAATAAATTTGTGATTAGAATTTTCAAACTAGTAAGCATAAAAAGAGTTACTACAAAAATTGAAGGCATATCACATTAGTGAATCATATTCCTTAAACAATGAATTTCTTGTTATATATCTAAGGTATCCATGGTATATATCCTAACAAATAATTTCATATGAATTTTTATAACCTTCAAAAAATTCGGTATTGTTCTTTTTAATTTAACATATAATATCACTAGGTTGTTTTATTATAGGTGTGCAGTAATGCAACTATTTCATTCACTATGTGATAATCTAGTAAATAGAAAATATTTCCTTCTCATTATTTTCCCTATTTATAGTTATACAAGAGACACATACACATATAGACTGAATACATGGACATTATTGATTAGACACAATGCATTTCAAAATTTACCAAAAAACTTATGGATGCCTCCAACTATTTAGTCATATACCTAAGGTTTTCACAATGTTTTTCTAACTTAATCCACCAAAATAAATTTTCTATTTATCTAATACCAACTATGAAAACCTATATATTTATACACATTATTATATTATTTATCACATAAAAATATACAGAAAAAATCCAATAGATTTAGGGTCCTACTGTCTTTCAGTAATTACATATATAATAGTATAACATGAAGCAATTGTACAATAATTTTTTTTAAAAACTACATAAATTTCTATTAAATTCCATTGGACTCTTAAAAATACATTGTATAACATAGGGGAATACATAAGAAAGAAATAATATATAAATCCTATTATTTAAATAATAAATTAATAACAAGATAGT
Organism: Viscum album; assembly: GCA_963277665.1. NCBI lineage: Eukaryota > Viridiplantae > Streptophyta > Magnoliopsida > Santalales > Viscaceae > Viscum > Viscum album. The sequence continues at coordinate 1,394,291,296 of OY728121.1, read as the reverse complement.
GTAGTACTTTTTATTGAATAGGTATATCAAGGTGACATAAAATGGTGAGAATCATAAACATGATCATCAAATCATGTTTTAAAGTGATAACATCTAGGTAACATTGGTATGTGGAAACGACAAAAAACATTATATCCAAAAAATATGTATTGGATTACCATATAAATATAATAAAATAGTTCTTATAGGCCAATACAACATGTACCGTACATGGTTCTCCCAAGATAAAAACACTACCAAATTAATTGGAGGACTACATAATTATGGTTCCACTAGTCGCATTCATATTATGTACATGAATTTTTATACTAGATAGATCATACAATATATAAATTTATTTCCTTATTTTTAATACCATGATTACAGTATTTAGGTTACATAAAAATATTTCCCTAATCGATGATGTAAAGGTACATCTATACGACTATCCTTTAGTTGAGATAGGAATGGGTATTTGTAACACCCCAAGATTTTATAGTGTGTTATTTCTTCAAAATAATTCAATAACTTTCACTACACGCAACACCAAGTTCAATCGCACCATGACTTACCAAACAAGCTGTTCAAAAGAGGTTATGAATAGTGTTAACTAAATTTTAAACTTTATATAATCCTTATAATTTTAGAATCCATATTATGAGTTTCTTAGACATAATGTAAGAACAAATTCATTTTCAGTATTTCACTTTTACCAAATTTTAATAGTGAACCCTTTTTAGATACTATATTTTAAACTTTTTGACTAAATGGGGACATCAAAAATTTAAAATGAAACATCCCAAGCTTCCACGGTATGCTAGCGTGTGTTGTACGCAACACCGAGTTCTAACACACCGTAACCAATCAAACTAGCCGTTATGAATAGTAATACCTACTTTTTGAAATTATATATATTTTATATTTTAAAATGGACTTCATTTTTGGATTCGGAATATCGAATTTAGCCTAAGGTGAAATTTTGGTACATTTCGGATAACTTTCATATTTTGATGAATAGTGAAAATTACTAAATTTTAATTAAAAACAACTTTTTTAATCAAAATAATTAATAGTGATAAATTGTGAATTTGAGTGGTTTTAAAGTATATTTAGAATATATTTTTACCATTTAATATAATGTTGGTCATTGGACATAATTTTACAATTAAACCGAACATAAACAAGTGTCAATCTTTTTATAGTTATTATCTCTTAAAAACACGCTTTTTGTTTTGACAGCGGGAATTAATTTTAAATTAATTTCTGCCACTTATGTGTTTTGAATTTAGGAAAATGGATTCCATATTTGGAATCAGGATGTTCAAATTGTGTAAATAGTTAACTTTTATTTTTAGACATTTTGAATAGTTATTGTGGTAAATATTTTATTTACCATGGTTAAAGGGTAAATCCGGTAAATAAGGGTTAAAAAATAATATTATAATAATACAAAATTACCCTAAAACGTGTCCTAACCTTATTGGTGGAAACATACCCGAACATGAGCATCCTTGGGTCAATTTGGGGACCCCTTGGAGCCACTTGTATGTGGTAGGGACACTTTACATTAATAAAGTTAAAATAAAAATAAAAATGGCATAAGCTTTCATCTTTTAGAAGAACAATTTTTACATAGGGTTATACATGTTGTATTTTCGATTATAAATATTCATTAGAAATATAAAAAGATTTCCTACATGATGATATTTTATTTATAATTTTTAGACATTATATAATTTATTTTATTTATGACACAATGATGATGCAGTAATTACTATAATAGTGAAAAATTAAAATAATTGATATTATAAATACCCAAAAAAATATAATATGAAACTTTTAATGAATTAAACTAATTTTAAAGGATAATATGATATATTAGGATTGATTTAATTGACTTTGTTCGAAGTAATCAATCTGTTATGAGTTTCACAAAAATCAACTATTGAATAGTGTCAAAATTGACATAAAAGAGTTCTTAAAACAAATATTATATTATTAATTGATATTAAATTCCTAAAAATCTAAGGTTCGGCCAAGAGACTTATATCAGGATAGGTTCATCATTAATGGACCACTTCTGGGTCGCTTGGATGTATATAGTAAGTTTATTAACCATATTATATAAAAATACAAAGAGACATTGTAAAAGTGAAACTAATTAACTTAGAGTTTATACTTAAAGATAAGGTTAATATAAGTACCCAAACCTGTCTAAATTCTATTGGTTGAGTGGTTTTAGACCTATCCCCACCTTAGCCTTTGAATAATCAACTTTGGAGCCATTGGAAACCGAATATGAATTTATTATAAATTAATATTTCTAGCTTTTCCAAAGGTGCCCCTCACCCCTCTTATAAAAGGGCACTCCTCCTTCTCATTTCTTCACACCTCTCAAGCCACTTGGCTCGTCCAAACTCTGCCCAAATAATCTCCCCACATCCCTCTCCTCCTCCTTGAAGCTTCCCCTTAGGCAGAAAGCATTTCAACAAGTCATTTCGTTCCAACCAAAGTGAGTTACCTAAATTAAAGGTAACGATTTCTCTTAAATTATTTTCATTTATTTTCCTTCTCCAACCCCCAAACTCTTTTTATTTACTTTCTTTTGTAACAACACCAGTATCCTAAATATACTAGGATGTTGTTATAAGAAGGATTCAAACTACACATACACACAACTCCATCTAATGGATGATGAACATAATGTTTCTGTGGATGGCAAACTAACGCCTCACGAAACGATGATTGTTCAAATACATCTTACCGCCTCTCATGGTGGCCATTATGATGGCACTGTAATTAAATATGATATTAATGATATATATTTTATATATAAGCTTCTGTAATTCCATTTTATTTCATACCATTATTCGTTTCATGTTGTATACACATACGATAATTTCATTTGAGGAAGTGCGGACTACCGCCCCCTTAAAATGATATGACTCGTTCATACCACACATGGAACGTATAAAGGATGGTGTTAATGAACTTAAGTAACATATATAAAATATTATATTATACTGGAATAGTAATATACCTATGTATCATTTGGATTCAATTCTTTTAAAATAAAAATTAAATGGAAGTAGCGTTCGTGCGTACTTACGGACTACCGTCTCCACGAACGCGATGAGATTCATTCTCCATCGTATCCATTCAAGTATAATTATCATTTAATGATTTAAAAATTATGTTTAAAGACTAGATATCATTCTGTATATGAATAAGATACAACAAACATGACTTATGTAACAAAACATATAAAGAAAATGAGTAAGTTAACACCCGAAGCGGCGATAATACTAAGATATTATTATCAAATCAATATTAAAAGATCATATATGATATCATATTAATGTATATGATTCTTTTATAATTTAGTAACAATTATTTCACTATTATATAGGAGGTTAACCTACCCCAACCAAGGAAAAGTACAAGGTAAGGGTTATTTCACAATCTCTTCATTATCCGAGGTTGTTTATACGTAATAATCTACTGGGATATCTTTATCATCCACATCCATGTTTCTTAAAAATGTATTTCAAAACATTTTTACTATTTACAAGAATATGGGTTAAAGTCATTTATACCCTTGTTTGACTTTTTATAAGAGGTTTATAAAGGAATCTTTCCGTCGTTTTCAAAACAAGGTCCTTTTTAACCTTTTCGACAGAATTGAGGTCGGAATGTTTTTTTTAACTTATACGGCGGGTGCGGTTATTTTACGCCGTTATAAAATCTTCAAATCTTCCCTTACAAGCTTATAAGAATATTTTCAAAGAAAATGTTTTATTTTATATGGATCTTAAATGATTTCAAAATAAAAGGAGATATTTCTTTTAAAAGAATTTTGATTTCATCTATGTCAACATCCTTTGATGGATTTTAAGATTATTTGAAGTTGATTTATTATGATACAAAACTTCTATGTTGTATTGAAGGTTTTGTGATATGTTTGACTGTGGATGTGCTATTTTTATACCATTCATAGTTTATGGTGAAAGTATTGACATTTCGTATGCTAGTTTTAATACGAATGTTTATGTTATGTTTAAACCTTTTCATATGGGAATGCATTGGACTTAATAAGTGACGGGTGGAGCCCACTATAGCTCCTCGATGCATCGGTAGGTCTCATGAGACAAACTAGTGTCTTGGCACAAGGCCTTGACAAAATATTATTTGTAGTCTTGGCACGAGGCCTTGGCTATGTGGTTATGATAGTCTGGCATTATTCATTCCAACATTATGAAAGTGGTTATTGATTTTTGCATGTGATTATTCGATTAGTAGAATATCCATGTGAATAAGTAAATGGCATTATTTCATTTTATTTATGCCATACCATGATTAAAGTTCATGTTTAAAAGGCTTTTGTTTTAGTTATACATTGCCTTAAATGTTTATGCTTATTTTGAATGTTCCACTATATTGTTATCCTTACTGGGCATTTGAGCTCACCCCTTTTCAATGTTTTATTTTTCCCAGGTAGTGAAGAAGTAAATTATGAATGACTTGCAGGGATATTATGAGGGGTTAATAGTGTGTATATGAAGACTTTGTTGTTGTAGTAGTTTTTCACTTTGAAATGTAATGTAAAACTTTATGATTATATCTAGTGTTTCCAAGGCTACTAAACCAATCGGTCTTTCGAGATTTGATCTTTCTTGTGATCATGCCAATGTTACGAAGTAATGCACCGACTCTGGGTAGCTGGGGTCGGGGCGTTACAGTATTCAAAACCAAAATGTTTGACATGGAAAAATCATGAGATAATTTCTTCAACATAACATAGTTTCAAAAATATTCATAAAAGTTTATAATGAGAGTGAAATGATATCTATAATTAATTGGGAATATCATGTAAAATTAGGGAATATGATAAATTATAAATCATAATGTATAATACAAATAATGTACATGAATAAAGATGGGGGGGGGGTAAGATAATCACATACCATGAGGCGATTCTAATAAAAACATGGGATGAGAATCTTAAGGGAATATGAAAATCATGATTGAAAAACCATTGTGGATGTACATTTACATTACATATAATTTTTAGAATACTTAAATTAAACAAATAGACACCCAAAGATCATATTTGTTTAGTGCCTTTGGAATCATTACAGCATAAAAAAATGTACATAAGTGAGAAAACATTATCTATATATAGGTTCTTAATGAATAAAATCCTAATTTTAAAATTCATTATTAGTACATATCTTCAGATCCTAGGGATGTAAAAAATAATGGTTGGGATCTTATTCTCAATAATGTTAAAAAAGGGAGATATGATAGCATAACCAGGAGCATAAGGTTGTTGAGTCAATAAGGTTATCTTATGACTTCATCATTTCTTATGGTATTATGTTTTGAAAGTCACAAACACTTTTTCTTAAGTTATGAATTTTTTATTATGTGATATTTTTTAAGATCCAAACATGACACTCCATTATACTTATAGATTAGTCATTCTATTTTATGATTCTAAATCTGGTGTGAATGTCATTCTCTTTTATGATTCCGAATATGGTGCAAAATTGATTCTGTTTTATGATTCCAAATTTGGTGCAAAAGTCATTCAGTTTTATGATTCCAGATCCATTGAAAAAGTTATTCTCTTTTATGATTCCAAATCCGGTGCAAAAGTCATTTGGTTCTATGATTCTGAATCCGGTGCTAAAGTCATTCTGATTTTATGATTTCGAATCCGGTACAAAGATGATACCAGTTTCATAATCATATTTACTTTTACATATGAATCCATTTTCCTGATATGATTTTTCTTAAGAATCATTTTTTATAATAATATTATATTTGTATAATGTATCATTCCTATATTATCAAATTCCATGTTCTCTTATACATAACTCTTATCTTTAACTTATCATCATTTATGATACTTGAAATTTTGTCGTGTAATCTATTATAAAGTAACCTTTGTATGATTGAAACATGTCTAGGTCCCTCTAAAATTTACAAAAAATATGACCATTGGAGTGGAGCTGATCATTGGGATGTTTTTCCTATAAATACAAGTCCATTTGAACGAGAAAACAACAATACAGAGAGTAGATAAACTAGATGCATGTGAAAAAACTATGAAGTGATTTCTAGATAGAAGGGATCTTACAACTCTCAGTGCTTCGTGTGGATATCATGAAAAACTTGTTCAGGTGTAAAAAACATGGTTATACATTATTTGTACAGATTCTGATCGTACTGATCATGGACTTACAGGTTTGTAAGATAGAGGTTCTAATTTCCTTCTAAATCGAGTGTTGTGAGGATATGTAAGAATGATACCGATCTTCAGATTGAGGGCATGATTGGGTTTGGGTAAGATAGAATTTCATGAAAGTATAAATCAAGGAACCTTTATTCAAGGTTGTTGGATACCCATCTGTTTGGGATAAAATAATCCTACTGTTACTTGTTTGATTTTTCATATTGTTTTATTTCTGCTGTAATCTTGTCTTTGTTAAAGTTATAAAGTATAACATTCTTATAATTTTTAATTCTATTTATCTGATTATGTTACATATTCTATAATATTTAAGGTAGAATATTTCTTTTAATACAATAATTCTTTTGTTCTTATCTAAAGGATGTAATGTTTAAGAAAATGTTTCTTTAATAGGTTTTTTGAATGTTTGTCTAACCTTATTAAACTAAACATTAGTGGTTCCAAAGGATTTTTTTATGAATACAATTCACACCCCCTATAGTATTTGAGTATCTCATTCCATATTAGATCCTACAATTGGTATCATAGTAGGTATCTGAAATACTAATATCCACATATAAGTTTTCTTCCTCAAGTTTTATCTTACTTATTTGTTTATAAACATTTACTTCTAACAGGTTTGGTGGAACGAAATATTATTTTAGTATAGTAGATAGTAATGTTGGATCTCTAGATAAAATCAATCCAACTAGACCACCAATCTTTTATAGAAATGACTCTAAATACTAGAGAGACATAATGAATACCTTTGTGATAAAAAAAGTTATAGACAACTACATTATGTTAACAGGAGATTATAAGTTTCCTGATAAGGGGCTTAGAACCTTTACTAATCTAGAAAATGTTTAATACTTGAAGAACTTCATGGTACGTAATACATTTCTTTGTTCTATGAATATAAATATATATAACCAAATTTCATCTTGTAAATCCACAAATAGTATTTGGAAGAAGGCTTGAAGTAACTCACTTTGTAACATCCAATGTTATCAAAACTAGAAGAGCTATTCTCAGAGCTGAGTATCATGGTTTCTTATTTCCTTATGGAGAACCCATATTTAAGATAAAACCAAAATTCATGACTATTTTCAACAAATTATAATCAATGGGTGAGAATGGTTTATATGATGATTCTCTTGTAGAAAACATTATAGATATAATACCAAATGAATAGGGAATTCAAGAGAACTACTATAGATGAAAATAGAAAAGTCACATAAATTTATCTTAATGAGCTGTTTGGAACCCTTATTCAAGATGAATCTAGAATGAAGAGAGATTCTGATAATATTAAAAAAATAATGGAAATGGATGTGTTGATTTTACAACTACATCAAATTATATTAAAGTGAATACTCCTGAGATAGTTATGAGATCAAAATCTAAGAAGGTTGTAATTCCATTTGTGTCCAGTGAAAGTGATGCTTTAGAAAATGAGTTAGCCAATCTAGATCAGAGGATGAACATGATTTTTGGGAAGAAAAAATTTCAATATAGATACAAAAAGAATGATGGAAAAGATAAGAAAGATGGAGAAGTGAGATTCTATAAATATAGAAGAACCAGTTATATTAGACCTTATTTTCCCTTGATTGAGAAAAGATACAAGAAGGATATGAATTCTAAGAGAAACAAGAATAAGTTTTATAGATCAAATCATAATAAAGTCTTAAAATATAATGACACTTGGAGTTCCAGTGGTGGAGATTCTTCATAGGACTCTTCAAAATATGATTCTTCTGAGCAAAAGAATATTGGATTAATAGCTATAGATCCATTTCAAAATAATTATCTAATTGCTAAGGTAAAAACTACTAAATCATTATCCAATATGTCCATATGTGAATATTTTCATGATAAAGATTTTTCTTCAGATGAATAATCATCTTCATGAATAATGATAATTAATTTCCTTCCTATTAGAATGATTCTAGATTTTCTAAGTTGCTAGAGATAAGAAATTTTAAAGATTATATGAAATGTGAAAAAGAAAATTATATAGAATTTATTTTAACAAAAGAAATTTGGATATTACCAAAGATCATGATAAGAAAAACAATTTTTAAAAAAAATATTTATATGAAACATGAGGAAGTTAATTATGAGGAGGATAAGCTTTCAAAAGATCGTAGAAAACTGTTTTTTGAAAAAGATGTTTTATAGTATAAACTTAAATCTAATTCTATTATTACCGAGGATAAAAGTTTAGTCCTAAGACTAAAGTCTGAAATTTTTTCTTTGAAGAATCTTCTTCGAAATTTTATTTCTATTAAGGAAAATTTTGACAAGATGTATTATCATATCTGAAATCATGGTAATAATCAAGGATTAGGTTATTCTCCTGAAAAACCTATTTTTAGAAAAAGTTATTTTGTTCCCCCAAGAGCTCCTTTTTGCAAAAAATGTCAAAGAAGTGTTCATTGGAAGATGAACTATTATTTAAATAATGTTCAATCACTTGGGTTTGATAAAGTTTACTTTTTGAAACAAATGTGGATACCCAAAATTTTATTATCTAAAATTTTTGGATCCAAGTAAGTTTGGATTCCGAAAACGTAACTTTTCTTTTTCAGGTTAATGAAGAAAGTACCAACAACATATGGAACATGGATAGTGGTTGTTCCTAGGACATGATCGGGGACACAGACTATTTCAAAAAGATCTTAAAGTCTAAGGGTGGAAATGTAACCTTTGAAGATAAATCTCAAGGAGAAATTATCAGTATATGTAAAATTGTTCTTCTTAGAAAATCTTGAATTTCAAATGTTTTATTTTTTAAAGGTCTTAAGCACAACCTCATCCGCATAAGTCAATTATGTAATGAGGGATACCTTTTGAATTTTAGTAATGAAATGTTCTTAGTACAAAATTCCAAGGATGAGTTTATTCCCTTAGCCCATAGGCAAGAGAATGTGTACACGCTAAACCTAGAAGACCATAGAATTTATGATCTTTATAGCCTAAGTGAAATCAAAGATCAATCTTGGATTTGGCATAGAGGACTAGGACACTATAACTTAAGGAATCTTAGTAAACTTTCAAAGAAATAACTTGTTAAGGATATTCTGGATCTGAGGTTTGATTCTTTATAATATTATGATCCTTTTCAACATGGAATGCAACATAAATATAGCTTTAAGAATAAAAGTGCAGTTATAAGTTATAATGCCTTACGTTGAGTGCACATAGACTTATTTGGTCCAACAAAAACTGGAAGTATTGGAGGAAAATACTATGTGTTTGACTTAGTTGATGACTACACTAGATTTAATTGGGTCTATTTTCTCATTAAGAAATATGAAGCTTTTTCCTATTTCAAAATTTTTAAAGCTCAAGTTAAAAATGAGAAAAAACTTCCATTGATAACTATTCATAGTGATCATGGAGGAGAATTTCAAAATTCTAATTTTGAATCGCTTTGTAGTAAAAAAGGTATTACTCAGAACTTTTCAGCTGTAAGAACTCCTAAACAGAATGGTGTTGTTGAAAGAAGAAATCATATTCTTAAATAGATGACTAGAACCATGTTGAGTGAATATTATATAGCTAAACATTTTTGGGATTAATCTATAATTATTTCTTGTTATAATATAAATTGAGATTTAATAAGTCCTTTTCTTAACAAAAATCTTTATTAGTTATAGACTGGCTGAAAACCAAAATTTTCTTACCTCATTTTTTTTGGTTGCAAAGTATTTTTCCTTAATACCAAGGATAACATACATAAATTTGCACCCAAATCTGATTGAATAATTTCTTGAGGTTAATCTACTACCTCTAAGGGATACAATGTTTTTAATAAAAACACTTGCACTGTAGAAGAAACAGTACATGATAATTTTTATGAAAATGATCCTTTTGTTTTCAAACAACCTGAACCTATTTCTGATATATTTTCTAAAACCGATCACCAACCATTGATATAAGACCTTTCAGATAAGGAAATTTTATAGGAAAATACTTCTAAAACATTTACCCTTGAATAGTTTGTACCCTATGTTGAAGATCAAGATTTTCCAAACCCAAATCAGTTGTATCTTATAAATCATCCCAGTGGTAAAATTATTGATGATGTTAATAATTCTGTAAGAACTAGAATTCCTTTAAGGAATGAAGTAGAACAAGTTGTGTTTCTTTCCCAATTTGAACCAAAGACTTCTGAAGAAGCCTTGGGTGATGAAGATTGGAATAAGGATATACAAGATGAACTCAATGAATTCGTATGGAATCACGTTTGGACCTTTGTTGAAAACCCCAAGGAAATTTATGTTATTGGAGTTAAATGGGTTTTTTGAAACAAATGCGATCAAAATGGAGTTATTGTTAGATATAAAGAAATATTAGTTGCTAAAGGATGTAACCAACAAGATGGAATAGACTATGAAGAAACCTATGCACCTATAGTAAGACTTGAATCTATTCATATTATTCTATCCTTTGTAGCATTCTTTAATTTTAATCTTTATCAAATGGACGTAAAGTGTGATTTTCTGAACATTTATGTACAAGAGGAACCCTATGTAGATCAACCCCAAGCTTTGAAGATACAATACATTCTAATCATGTTTATAAACATTCCAAATCATTGTATGGACTTAAATAAGCCCTTAGATCTTTGTATGATAGACTTTAAGGATTTTCTCTTCAAAATAACTATTTTAATGGAACTGCTGGACCAAACCTTTTTATTAATAAAAATAATAAATATGTTTTGATTGTCTAAATTTATGTTGATGAAATCATCTTCAGATCAACTCAGCAATCCTTAACTGAATGTTTTTCGAATCTTATGAAATTTGAGTTTGAGATGAGTATGATGGGTGAGTTAACCTTTTTTATTGGTTTTCAAATTTCTCAAAAACTGAAGGGAACTTACATATCTCAACATAATTATATCAAATATCTTCTCATGAATTTAGGGTATGATAATACTAAGAGTATATGTACTTCTATTGGAACCTCGATTACTCTTGATATTAATAAAGCAGGGAAACCTATGGATCAAACATCTTATTGAGGGATGATAGGATTTTTACTTTACTTAATAGCTTGTTGACCTGACTTAATATTCCCAGTATGTTTATGTGCATGATTCCAGGAAAATCCTAAAGAATCTCATTTAAAGGCTGTGAAAATAATTTTTTTCTATATAAAGGGAACTTTAGATTTAAGACTATTTTATTCCACTGGAAATGATTTTAAACAGAAATTTTTTTTAGATTCGAACATTGTTGGTTTTAAAATGGATAAAAAAGTACATCTAGAACATTACCTTTCTTAAGAGATTCCATAGTTTCTTGGTCTTGCAAAAAACAACAATCTGTAGCACTTTCCATTGCTGAAGATAAATATGTAGCAGCTAAAATTTGTTGTGCTCAAGTGTTGGGAATGAAACACACCCTCACAGACTATGGTATGAGTTTTACTAAGACTCAAATAATTTGTGAAGACACAAATACCATTTACCTACGTAAAAACCCTGAAAATCACTTATATGAAAAGCACATAGATATTAGATATCACTTTATTGGGGTTTACACACTAAAAAGAGATATTATTCTTCAATTCATCGAAACTCAAGAACAACTTGCTGATATATTGAAAAAACCATTGTCTTCTAATACATTTTAATTCATTAAACAGAATCTTGGAATGATCTCTATGATGTAATCATTCATATCTACTTCTTGTTTATATCATCTCTTAACATTATAATACTGCTTATTTCAGTGGGAGTAGATATTTTTTCCCTTTCTTTATGATTTTTTTTTTCTTTCTTAAAATTCTATCTTTCTTTAATAATTTTTCCCTTCTAAAAAATTTATATTTCTCTATGGAAATTTTGTTTTTGAAAATTTCAGTATTTAAATTTAAGTATTTAAATTTTCAGTATTAGAAATTTTGGTATTCGAAATTTCAGTATTAGAAATTTTTCTATTGGAATTTTCTGTATTGGAAAATTTGGTATTGGAAATTCTGGTATTGGAAATTTCGGAGTTGGAAATTTTAGTATTGGAAATTTAGGTATTGTAATTATCCGTATTGGAAATTTCGGTATTGCAAATATCAGTATTGGAAATTTTGGTATTTGAAATTTCGGTATTAAAATCCAGAAATCTAAAACTTCCAAAAGAATTGTGGTAATACTGATAAACTCTTCTTCATATTCCAAAAGAAATATTTGTTAACTCTTTATTTTCATATTTTATGTTTCAATTGTTTGTATTTAAAAAAATTTATATCCCGGTTTACCTTACTATAAAAGATCAAAATTCATATTTCCTATATTCATCCTCAACATTTAGATCTGATCAACTTATTTTCAGTCATTTGATTATCTTATGGAAGTTGAAAGGTCATAATCCTTGTACATATAAGGGGTGCATAGTCTATGAGCATCACACCATCCTTAATGATCTTTGTACCAAAATTCTATTTCCCTCAAAGTCCTTGTTATAATTTTTTTTTTCTAATTTGTCCCGAAGGACTCCTGAATCTTCAGCAGACCAGATGCTGATTACCAAGGAAATAATGGATTGGTCAATATTTATGGAGAGGTTAGTATGACTTAACTTCTTTGCAAAGTATGACTCCCTTATCTCTAAGGTGATAATAACTAACATTTATGAATGTGTTTGTGTGGCGGAAGAGAAGTGTCAGGATCCGGTTTTCCCGGACATTATTATTTAGTTCTACGAATTAGTTACTTTCTTCCAAAAGGATGGTAAGGAGTTGTTTAAGTTCAAATGTTATGATAAGACTTATACTGTTCCCTAAAAGAAGGAAGCAAATTTTTTCAACATACTATTTGAAGGGGAAGCTATTCAATGCTCTCAAAAACATTCCAAGAAGGAAGGTTATTATGAGAATGTCAAGGCATTGGATTATATTGGTCTCAAGTACGTTAAGATTCTAAAGATTACAAATCTTACAACAAACCACCAGATGGTAGCTCTTTGTATGCTAGGATTTCTTATCCCATGAAAAGGAGACAATGACTCTCTAAAAATATTTGATAACTTTCTTTTCGACATTCTATTCAACTTAAGGAATATTAACGTGGTTAATTACATCTTCCTCACCATCGAGGCAGTAAATGGTGGATCCATCAGATCTCCAATTCATATGTATCCAGCAACTATCTCCATGATAAATGTTATGTGCCATCAAAAGATGAATGTCCCATGATGATCAGTCTCAAAGCCTTCTAAGATTTTGTTGCTCATTGATGACACTCTAAGGAGGATGAAGATAGAGTTTTTACAGGAATCACAGTGTTTTGAAGAAATGGTTGTCCAGAACAAGGGTGATGTTGCAGAATCCTCATAATCATTAAACAAAAAAAGGGAACATGAAGAACCAAACTTTCTAGTACCAGTTCCTCATGTCCTAGTTTTATTACCTCATCCTAAAATGAAACTGTATGCCTATTCTGATGTAATAGTTGCAAAGTGGAGAGAAATTTTAGCTACTAGAAAAGAATGAGATCCTTATATTGGACTAAACCCTTTAGAGACTAAGGCCTTAAAAATAAAGCACGCTGAATGTATTGAGAAAGAAAATAAAGAGAATATGTTAAAGAAGAAATCCTTGGAAACACAAGTTTTTAGTCTTTACTGAAAGATGTAGATTATAAGTCTAAACAAGTACATGAACCTCAAGTTGTTCTTAAAAATTCATTTTCCACTCTCGAAACAAAGAAAGTTATGAGAGACCTAGATTTATCAGAACCTATTCAATAAATGGAGGATAAGATAATAAAAGAAGTCTATGATGTTGTTTTAAGGGAAGTGGAAGACTAACATGTAACTCCTTTGAGTTCAATCTCTATATCTGTTTTCGAAGAACAAGTCGACGAACAAGTCAAAGAAGAAATTGAAGAATATGTGGAGGAAGAAGTTGATGATGATGATGAAGAACAAGTTGAAATTGAAATGGAAGAAGAAAAAGAGAAAGATGGGGTTGATCAACAAGGTGGTAAAGAAGAATAGTTTCAAGAGGAAGACGATAAGCAAGTAGATCATAATTTTATCTAAGTATTTGATGAACAATCTCCAATTCAAAATATTTTCAATGGTAAGATTGTATTGTTTGCCTCATCTAAAAAAGAAACACCTTATAAGACTTATAAGTGAATAGAAAAACCACATTCCTTAACCCCAAGAGGTGCTCAGAAAGGTAATGATGATTTAGACTCTGAATCCTTGCCACTATTGAGCATGAATTTTTCAAGATGTCTTTGAGAAAAATGGTTAGCACCATTCATGTTCATGGAAATATAGATGCTCGGAGTAAAATGATGCAAGAAACTCATAATCAAAAGACAGAATTGACCAATATTCTTATGGACATGGGGGTAAAGATAGAACCATACATCAGTAATATTTTGATAGACTGTAAATCTCAGAAGGAAACTTGTAAGAATGTCATTAACCGCACCAAAACCATCAATGAAGAGCTAAGATAGTTCGGTGACTTCGTTGATTAAACAAACAGATCTTTCAATACTTGTGAAACCGAGTTCAACAAGGTCAAGGCATCTATACTCGAGAAGTATAGTCAACTAAATTCTATTTCCCAATTTATAAGCAGTGTGAGGGAAGTCAGAGGTGAATTAGAGAGAAAGGTGGCTGCTCAGCAAGTAAGAATCTTTTCATTTGAAAAGAAGTATCAGGATTATGAGATCTTATTGAAGAAGTTTGAAGAATATCATAATAAAGTGAAGAAACTTAAATCCTTGATAAATAAAATGTTTTCTAAGAAAAATAAATATTTATGAAGTTCTTTACATTCTGATTTTTCGTTGTAATATAAACCTTATTTAGAAAATATCCTTAAAAAGCTTCTCGCATATATTTCTTTTTGTTTTCAAATGTATGTTTTCATAAACTTATAGGTATATCTTATAATTTTCCATTTTTTCCTCTTTTGGAAAATCATCAAGGGGTAGAAATTATTTGAAGGATGAATTTAATGAATATATCAAAGGAGGATATTCTATTAAGGGATAGTGTGGTAAGAAACGATAATGACCAAGTAAGGGAGATTTTTCTTTAAGAATAGATGATTATCTAAGGGGGATTTTTCCTCCCTCAAGAGATAATAATATTAGAGGGAGATATTTTCTTAAGAAATAAAACTAAACACTAAATATTGAGAATACGATCCTTGGGAAATATATCCAAAGGGGGAGTTAGTCATATTCATGAGAAATATCATTCATAGGGGAGATATGATTTTTACCCTTGTTTATTTAAGTCAATATATTTTTACATAGAAAAGTTGGTTGTTCTTTCCAAAAAAGGGAGATATTGTTGAGTCATTAAGTTTATCTTATGACTTCTCCATTCCTTATAGTATAATGTTTTGAAAATCAAAAACACTTTTTCTTAAGTTCATAAATTTCTCTTACGTACTATGTTTTTATTAATATCTGAATTCGATGAAAAGTCATTATTTTTTATGATTCCAAATCCGGTGAAAAAGTAAATTCAGTTTTATGATTCTGAATCCTGTGAAAATGTCATTTTGTTTTATGATTCAGGATCCTATGCAAAAGTCATTCTCTTTTATGATTCTGAATCTGGTACAAAAGTAATTCTATTTTATGATTCCAAATCTGGTGAAAAAGACATTGTGGTTTTATGATTCAGATTCTGGTACAACCATGATAATGGTTTCACAATCTGATTTGATTTTTTCTTATGAATACTTTTTCTTGATAATGTTTTTCTTAAGAATAAATTTTTCTTCATATTGTTTGTGTTTTTAATGTATCATTCCAATAATATCGGATCCCAAATGTTCTTATAAATAACTCTTATATTTAACATAACATCATTTCTTATACTTGAAATGATTTCAAATAATTTATTACAAACTAACGATTGTATGTTTGACACATGTCCAGGTCCCTCATAAATTTACAGAAAATATGACCATTAGATTGGAGCCAACTATTGGGATGTTTTGCCTATAAATACAGGTCCATTTGAATGAGAAAACAACAATGCAGTGAGTGGATGAACTTGATGCATGTGAAAAAAGCTGTGAAGTTATTTCTAAAGAGATAGGATCTGACAACTATTAGTGCTTCGTGCGGATTTCGTGAACAAATTTTCTAGGCATGAACAACTGGTTTAGGAAAGCTTTGTGCAGACTCTAATCATGCTGATCATTGGATTCTGGGTTTGGAAGACAAAGGTTCTGATTTTATTCTAAATAAATGTCTTGCGGGGATAGAATGATAGATACCGATCATTGGATTGAGGTCTTACCTAGGTTTGGGTAAGATAGACTTTCTTGAAAGTATAAATCAAGGAACATTTATCCATGGTTTTTGGATACCCTTCTATTTGGGTTAAAAGAATCATACTATTAATTGTATTCTATTTCATGTTTTTTTATTTCCGCTGTAACATTAACTTTGTTAAAGTTAGAAAGTATATCTTTCTTATACATTCTAATTCCATTACTCTGATTATATTACAGATTCTATATTACTTAAGATATAATCATTATTTTAGAAAAATCTTTCTTATGTTTTTATCTTAATGTTGTAAATTTTAAGAAAAGTTTTCATTAAGTGGTTTTCTAAATGTTTTTATAGCCTTGTTAAAGTAATATTTAAAGGTTCGAAAGGAATTTTTACAGAATACAATTCACCCCCTCTTTTATTTGAGTATCTCATTATATATTCTATCCTAAAAAGGGTATGAGAAAGTGATAATTACATTAGAAGATCATACCCTTAATTTCAAATATCATAACTGTTTATCATGTCATAGATATTAGAAGTTCATAAGACATGCATCATATTGGAAACAATATAAAAAAATGAAATCATAATATATGAATAAAACATGGAATTGTGGAAAAAACATAAGCATATAAAATGATTTGTATTATAGTCATGGAATCACTTCCATGGCCATCATGATGTATGTGTTCACTCCCCATACCATATTGATAGTCATGGTTCACTACCATTAACATCTTATTAGTATTATTTCACTCCTAATTCCATCTTGGTTGTCATAGTTCACTCCCGTGGACATCATAGTAGTATGAGTTCATTCTCCATACCATCATGGCAGCCAAAGTTCACTCACATGGCAATATTAGTAGTCAAGGATTACTCCCATGACCATCTTAGTCAATCTTCAAATATATATTTTCCCCCAATTTATTTATGGGAGATATAGGTCCCACGCATATCATAATTAAGTCATTCATACATGTTCCACAACCTCATAAACTATAATATTAAAACCCATGATATGAAATGGGTATCGTAACATTTAATCTTATCGTAACCTATAAAAAATATATAGGTTTTGTGATCATTACATTCAAGAATTACACATGAATGGAATATGGTTTCAAAATATTCTATCATGCTATAATCCATTCAATATAAATGAGTTTAATAGGAATTTAACATGTTTTATAAGAACAAGTCCCATAAACATATATCCCATTAAAGAATAATTAATTCCATAAACATATAACCCATAAAATAGGAATGGGTTTTCATAAACATCATTCCATTATTTAGATAAATAATATGATTTAAACCATTGGATAATTTCTTATAAGGGCATGAGTGACTTCAGAAGATTCCATCATTGATTGAACATAATTTGGAATGATATTTAAAAAACATTTCTTGATTAAACTATCTTTTCTTCCTATAGTTTTTAGTTAAAATATTTTGAAAACCATTTTTATGAATATAAAAAAGAAAACATATAAATAAATTAATTAAAAAAATTTGAAATAATTTTTCCCTAAGAACAAAAAAAGGGACCTAGAAAACAATTTGGAAACTATTTTCCTTGAAATATTATTAAATAAGACTGAATAATTTTTGAAAAATATTTCTACAAAATTTATATGAAAACATGTAATGAAATCCTAAAACCATTTAGTTAATTTTAAAAACCAAATAATTTTTAAAACCATTTTTAAAAAAGATTTGAAAACTTTTAAAGTAAGAATTGATAACCATTAAAACTTTTTGAAAACATTTTTCATTGAAATCCACATTAAAAACAATGAATTTATAGAATATTAATACAAATTATTAAAAATAAACATGTAAACATACAATATAAGCTTCATGGAAATGATGGTCATGATGAAGGGTCAGTCTGTACATGTAAAACATATTTGTTATAACATATATGTTCAAAAATGTGTCTTGACCAGAAAATGAAAATATGATTAATTATAAAACAATTATTTAAAATATAAAATATGGTTAAAAATTTATGTTAATAAAATTGGATAAATATAAAACATTATTTAAATTAATTTTATAAATCAATATTTTAACAGATCAAATATTTCTGACCAAAAGGGGAAATAAATTCGGACTTCCATGGAAACATTTTCATAGTTATGAAACTTTCAAATAGTGGAAAAAATTTAGAATTACATGGATATAACATGAATTAATAGAGGGTAATAAAAGTCACCATATTTCATGAGATATGGATCATAATTTATCATCAATAGAAGTATAATCATTAAAAATCAAGACAAATGAGAAGATTGTAAATATAAATAATTACAACTTTGGAAACATGGCTTGATAATATATTTGAAATAATAACATTAAATTAATCTTAAAAATCATTAAATAAATTATATTCATGATATAAAATGTTACAGGTAGTATATACAGCTCATATAAAAATATAGTTGGATAACATGGAATGCGTCTCCAAGATGGAAAAATGAGACCAAATTACATTACTGATTTAGTCACTTTGGAAAAATAAACCACCAGAAATAACGATAAAAAATGGATATATAAATACTGATAATATTTTGTATAATATTCATAGAATATAGTAATATTATTTATATAAAATATAGCAAATAATTGAGTGTTGAATAAGGTACGTATCTAATGAAAATAAAAAGCAAGAGGAAATTGTCTTACATTTGGTATTAACTCTCATCATACTGGTACAAAAATCATGTGTAATAAATATAAATTTATATTAAAAATTTTACTGAATATTAATATAATTTATAATACCATATATGGTTTTATTAGGACTTTATATTACCTGAATATTAAAAATTCTATATTTAGGTTTCACTTCAGGTAATATCTGGTTTGTTCTTTATACGTATTTTGAATTATTATTCTTGATCAACATAATTAGATATTATTCAAATAATTTTAGAATGTAAAATATTATATAAATATAATATATACACATTATGTATTTATTTATGATAATCTAAAAAATATAGAAAGATTAAATGCAATACACTATTTATGGAGACGGTAGGCCGTACGTACACAGGAACATTGATTTCATTTTGTTGTTGTATTGATAGAATGTAAGTAAATAAAATATATGTATATATGTATATATTATCAATATTTTAGAATATTTATGTTGTATATCTCATTTATTTTCCCTAAACTAATCCTTAATAGTTTCCATGTAAAGTGTGATTGATTCACATCGGTTTGAGTATGTGGTATTCCATAAGTCCACAAACATTATTATCGTATTTAATCAATATGGAAAGTATAAAATTATGATTTATAAAATAATGAAAGAAGTATAATGATATAACAATTATAATATATATCATATATAAACATATTGTACGACATAATTCCTAAACATTTTAGGTGGTAATGGAAAAAAATCAATCATTATTTCACGAGGGAGTAGTTTTCCATTATCATATACAATTTGTTCATTAACTATTGTATAGAAGTGGGTTGAAGTTTTGGTATAACACATAACATCAAAAAATATCATTATATTTAGGATAATTTTTACTATAATAATTTAATAATGGGATTTAATGGCATTGGATAATTGAAATGAAACTAAATAGCTTCAGGAAATATGTTACATCTGCTTTTAGTAACTTCTTTTAGTTTGCACCAATGGGATTCCATGGATGGATTTTGGACCAAGAAAGGATTATATAATGAAGATTTGGACGTTTAGAACTTATTTTGTGAGATATTCATTGATCCAAATTTTCTTGAGATGAGTGAGGAAGTGGGATGAGAGGAGGCCTTTTATAGTGGAGGAGGAGTGGCACTCTTGTAAATTTTGGAAAAGGAAATTCCACCCCCATTTTTTCCATTTCATTTGTATATAAAAAGGAAAAAAATAAAAAATTATTATAGGATCTATATATGACCCCCATAATTAATTTAGAAAATTTTCAAGGTCTCTTTGGACCTCAAGTTTAAGGTTTACATCTTTGTTAGGCTAATTATTCTCTTAATCATTATTATTAATTTTTCTGACTTTCACTGGTAATTTGGGTGAAAATTAAATTGAAAATATTAGAAACTAAAAATTATCTTTATTAAAATTATGGACTCCAATTTTAAAAATTTCAATAATATATGTTGAGGAAATTAATTTAAATTTAATCCCACACACAGGACGACACTATAGGTTTTAAAATTAAAAATGATCAAACGTTCCCTATGTTTTATATAAAATTTCAATATGAAATCAGTTCCAATTACATAAAATATATTAAAATAAGTATATATTATCTAATTATACTTCAAAACCAAAATTAAATATAACTAACTATATAAAAACATTATATAAAAATTAATTTTTTAATTAAAATTTAGTATTTTTCATAATTCATTTAAAAATGAAACAATATGGAAAAATAAAAAAAAATCACACTAAGATAAATTTTATGTTAAAATTTTAAAAAAAATCATTATTTTGACATACATGGTATATAAATTTTGTAAAAAAAAGGATATAAAATACAATCTCTATTTTAATGTGGTAAAAGTGCCTATACAAAAATATTGATTTCAATGTAAAATTTTGGGAATGTTCTTATCATATGCTTCTAAAACCTGTTTGATGATCATAAAAAATTATTTATTGAATATATAACATATACATTCAATTAATATTAATCAATAGTCGTAATTAATTTAATTTAACAGGATAAATTAAACTTATGAGCATAAAAATAAAAATATTTCATTTATATTCAATCAGTTTATATTTTTGTATCTAATTAATTAGTAACCAATGAATGCATATTATATTTTTATACCCAATATATTTTAATAATATAGTTAATAAGATGTAAATATTTTATTTTAACATCTATTTTATAGTTTATTATATAATAGAATAATGTTTTAATAAGGTTTGGTTGTTCAGTTATTCCTGGTGAAGTGTGTAACGCAAGACGTCGAAAAAACTCATAGTTCTGTGCATCAAACACTTGCTCATTATCGTGTGAATTGAATGCTATATGGAATATAAAAAATCTATTTAAAATAATAAATATATTATAATATATCATGATATTATATTACCTTATGAACTAGGTGTTTTGTGTTGCACAATCATAACATGGTGGTGCGTAAAACACAATCCAAACCTATCGCATTTATATAAAGAAATCTAGATTTAGTGCTTTCAGAAATAAAAAAAAACACTTATATTATAAAATTAATTCGAATATAAATTCATAATATATCAGCATGTCACATTCTACCCCCCTTAAAATAAAATTTCCATTTAAATGCATTTGGGTTATTAAAGGATTGATACATGAAAATTATTTGAAAGAAATAAACAATTTAAAAATAAATACCTTTTATTTAAAATGGGAATGTTTGAATCATAAAAGATACAAAAAGTAACTTATTACTAGGTCAGCACATAAAATAACTTAGAATACATTTTAAACCTAATACATGGAAGAAAATTCTAACTATTCTGTTCTGATGGAGAGTGATAGTGAACATGGTTTTTAGAAGGCTAACAATCAAAAACCCATAAATTTTGGATTATATAATGGGTCATTTGATTCAGTAGAGATAATGGTATTATGATAATTTTTAAGGGAATCTTCCTAACCATTAATTAAAATCATTGATATATATAATTACATTATTTGCCTTCGTTTCATATGTACAATCTCACACTTTGGTTTTTCCTTGACTAATTCCCACTCCAAATCTTACTCCCAGAAGGATGTTGAATTTTCCATTTTTAAGAACTAATAGATCTTGAGATCCATGATATTCCATCACATTTTTCATCAGTTATCATCTTAAAAATTTTGTATGAACATGTTTTCCTATATGCATAAATCTTGATGTGGTGAGATAATACATTAATCACAACAAATTCATCTGATGTTTAAATTAAAATTTCAATACGCGGTTAACCGTACAATATTTCGATATGTTTAATGTCCAAAAAATCATGAAATAATGTCACCTAATAATCTTGTAGTTGATCCCCCATATATCACAGGGTATCTCTTTGTTTTCAAATTCCAATAATGTGACTAACCTCATTGTAAATTCTCTTGAAATATTATAATATATTGAATTACCATAAATCCTTTTTGAATACAAGGATAAATAATTATAAAAAAATTTAGAAGATATATTACTTAAATCCAAGAAGTTTAAAACTTAATTCATGATGATCTATACTACCTTTTCTAAAAATCTCTAATACTATCCAAGTTAATCTGTGATATCCAATTTACTTTATCCAAATAAATAATCTCTTTACCCAAGAGAAGCACAAATTTCTAAACATCTTGATCACATTAACGGTTAACTTCCATTAATAAAAATATCACTTTTATAGGTTAGTATTACCATTAAAAATATCAATTTAAATAAATGAAGAATAATTTATTGTGAAAATACTTATATAATAAACGATTTATATAACATAACCTTTTCATTCAAAAAACATAAATATTTAATTCATCCAACTTTATTTAGAAACCATTAACTATGATTCCTCAAATTATTCTTTAAAACCACGTTCCTAGAATATAAAATATGAATTAGGTCTTAAGGTTCCTTAACTAAAATCTAATAATACTTCTTATTTTTAACTAAAACAATTCTGTAAGAACATCACACACCATTTACATGTTATTTGCGATCTCTATATCATCAGAACTATATCCAATACATGCACCACCTTCTTGATTCTATTTATGTGATTTTTACTAGGGAATGGATTCACAGAATTACCTTACATTAGACATCCAAAAAATTCAATGTTAACCATGTTTCTTCTAGTTCTCAACATTGATTGAAATAAGAATACAGTGGGTGAGAAACACACATCATACAAAAAAACCACATTATAATGAAAAATTAACTATATGATGCCTAAATTATGTCTCATACTTCTTTAATCTATGATACAATATGTTTATCATACGTTAATCATAGACATATTCTATAGAAATCATTCATGATGGTTTGTAAATATTTTGTGAATTCCAAATGTATATCCCTCATGAGTGTAAAATCAAGTGTGCATCAGGGCCCTTTTTCATGTACAAAGTTATGTCGATTTATGCTTAATGCACCTTATCAGAGT
Source organism: Viscum album (assembly GCA_963277665.1). NCBI lineage: Eukaryota > Viridiplantae > Streptophyta > Magnoliopsida > Santalales > Viscaceae > Viscum > Viscum album. Next base: position 1,394,267,662 of record OY728121.1, on the reverse strand, counting down.
TATTACCCATAGGTAAATATATTCCAGATCCAAATCTACATGTATTATCTAGTTAGGTGTGTAATTCTAGGAAACCTATAACTGTATCCTTTACCAAAATTCTAGGATAACTTCCAAAACATTAAATCATCCTTATTAAAATACTTAGTGAAATAACTATAAATATTGTTAGAAATGTTCCTCGAGATATCACAATATATTTATCATCATTTTCCCAAATGTGTAATGACCCATAATTTCAATGTAATTTTTTTAATTATATGTGAATTTTACGAGTTTGTGAAAAATTATGTCGCATAATTTTGAGGGGCAGTGTGCCCGGAATTAATTTCTGAACATTTTTTCATGTCCGTTCATTAAACGTATGAGTGGGTTTTTATAAATTTTAAACTGGTGCTCATAATTGAAATCTGAGGGTACCATTGAACTCGTAGCGCTATATTCTCTTAAAGATACCTTCACCTCGACGGCAGTAGGTCAAGGGTGAAAGATATATTTTTTTTTCATGGAAATGAAAAATGAAATAAAACAATCTTTTATTTTATTTTTGATGAAACCTCCCATGTGAATGAAAAAGTGGAAGGGACCACCAGAACTAAAACCCACCATTTTTAATTCCTAAATGTGGGGACCACCCGAACCCTCTTAAAGGTAGAATTCCCTTGAAATCCATTATTAATGAAGAGTTAACCCATGGACATCCTCCAAATTTATTATGCCAATGTGGTACAATTAATTGTGCCAAAATGTATTTGTTCCAATGTAAATTAAATAGATAGACTTAGTTTAATAAGTTGGTACCACTTATTTTTTTCTGGGTTGGAAATTTTTGGCAAACGGAGATGCTTGGAAGAGCTTGGAGAAACTCATCTCCAATGAATAACTTCTCCTCCAAATAAAGAATGTCATCTCTATCAAATAACATTCTTTGGAGTCAAGAAAGAGGATGATGCATGAGCCCAACTTCGGAAGCGTGTTGTGGAGGCGACGATCATTGGAACCCTCTTCGGCTTCACCGTTTTCATCTCACGACACATCAAAGAACCTTTGAGGTAGGGTTCGATGTTTTAAATACCTCCCTTACCCGTTCTTGATGTTCATCATGATTCAAAAGTTGTGAACCGCTTGCTACCGCTCTATCATGGAGGGTGTGGGACAAATGAAAATGGCCCAACCTCTCCGTAATACCTTTTGGTTTTTGATGAAATATTTATGATGGAGGAAGACGACAACTTATCTGGCTGCTGGCGAAGGCTCGGCACGTGACTGCGGCACCTCGATGCCCCGCGACCGCCCTACCGCCACGCGGTGCCCCGGCGCACCGCTGCCGCCCCTCCGCACTGTGGACTCCCCATGGCCCTCCTGCCACCCCGTGGAGCCCTGCCGCCTGACCTCACCGTGGCCCCCTGCACCGCGGGCCGCGCATTGGGTCGAGCCTGGGCAGACTGGACCCAATCCCATTTTGACCCTATACGTTCTTTTGGTCATAACATTTTCACCGAGATTCCGTTCGATGAAACGTCTACGACACCGGAAACCTTGGAGTGAGATTGAATATTTGGTATAACCCACTCGAGATTTGGATAAAGTTGGGGTACAGTTTTGTTTGATCGAACATGAATCCAACTGGGCCCTCGGGACTAAAAGGCTAATAACATACACACCAGACATCTATTTGATGCACCACCTATTGCGTTGATACACCTATGATGTGGAAGGCCGTTGAGATACTTCTTTGTGGGGCTTCATGGTTGTTGGAGTATTGACTAGTAGCTTGAGGAACAACCTCTCCCAGAGACAAGCAATCTTTGTGCGGGGACCCTAAAGCTAGTAGTGACGATGTACTGACGATGTACTAGTGATGATGTACTAGGATCCTGTGTGGTTCTGACGATGTACTAGGATCATGTGTGGGTCTGATGAGGTACTAGAATCCTATGTGGGTCTGACGATGTACTACGATCCTCTGTGGGTATAATGATGATTTAGGATCATTCGTGGGTCTGCCTCTTAACAGAGTAAGATGAATTAGTAGTTACATCTAATTATCTATACTACTTTACCTATGTTATACCTGATGTGAGCTGAATTCATTCATGTGTGGTACATTTCTTAATTGAAATACCATGGTAGTAATCTTCTATGTGGCATACATGTGTGGTACTTACATTTGTGCTATTCCTTCCTTTGTGGAATAGTTGTTCATTGGGATTTTGGGTTGGACTATGTGTTTCCTCATGATAGAGATGATAATATTTGATAACATAGGTATATGTATGGGCATATACCTTAATAGGGTTGTTTTTTGATTTCATGCTTTGTGGTTTACCTTTTTTAGATTTTGTGAGACCCTGAGGGTCTCGGGGTCCCTAATGAGTATCGTTATACTCACCCCTATACGGGCTATGCCGCACCTTGTTGTGTTTGGGGAAGATGACGTATAGTGCTGATTGAGGCTAAGGGTACCAGGACTGGATGATGCCTGGAGGTGGACCATACGACATGTCGGTACGCAGAGAAGATGGGCAGACATAGAGTGCTGAGGAGGTGATCTGTACCTACCCATCAGGTAAGAACCTTAGAGGATGACCCCGAAGCAGTCTATCTCTTTCTTCTGTTGTATTTTATTTCAGTTGTATTTGTACCTTTACTGTTGGGATTGTATTCTGGCCCCTCTTGTAACGCCCCGACCCTAGTTACCTAGAGTCGGTGCATTATTATATAACATTGGCATGATCACAAACGATCAAGTCTCGAAAGACCTATTAGTTTATTAGTCTTTGAAAAACTAGATATATTAATATGTCTTACATTACATCATAAAGTAAGAAAACTACAACAACATCTTGTCTTCATATCCCCTCATACTATTCGTGCAGGCCATTCATAAATTACTTCTTCACATCCAGGAAAAAATTAAACATTGAAAGGGATGATCTCAAATGCACAGTAAGGATAACAATATAGTGGAAAAAATCATAGATATTCATAAATATTTAAGGCAATGTATAACTAAAATGAAAGCATTTTAAACATGAACTTCATCTTAATATGGCAAAGATAAAATAAACTAAAATAATTTAATTATTCACATCGATATTCTACTAGTTGAATAACCAGATGAAATATCAATAACCACTTTCATATGGATGGAATGCATAATTCCAGACTATCATAACCACATATTTAAGGCCTCGTGTCAAGACTACAAATAATATTTTTTCAAGTCCTTGTGCTAAGACACTAGTTTTTCTAATGAGACCTACCGATTCATCGGGGAACTATAACAGGCTCCACCAATCACTTACTAAGTCCAATGCATTCTTCATATGAAAAGTTTGAAACATAACATAAACATTCGTATCAAAACTGACATACGAAATGTCAATACTTTATCCACAAACCATGAATGGTATAAAAATAGAATATCTACAGTCAAACATAACTCATTTGATAATATATAAAGATTTTATTTTATCATATTAACCTCAATAGAGAACAATGAAGGATATCTACATAGATGAAAATATTCATCAAAACTATTAGAGATAAATATCCCCCTTTTTCTTGAAATAATTTAAAAGTCACACTATTTTTCAAGAAGCCCTTCAAAAATACATTTCCGAATCAAAGTGTCCCATACCACTTTGAAACTATTAAAAGTAATTTAAATATTAAAACTTTAATTTCCATATAAATCAATCCTGAAAACCATTTTTAAAACATGTACATTAATGGGAATGATTTAGAAAAATAAATATTTAAAACATTTAAAATGATATTTTAGTTAGAGATCATAACCAAAAGAGAGACACTTGAATAAAAATAATTGAGGTAATCAAAACATTTTAATATCATGTGAATAAAGAGATTCATGATATACTATTTCAAAGTACATTATATACAACATATAAAAGTGATTTGGTGTATAACAGAAAAGAAGTATCAAAGGAATGTAAATTGAGATGAAATATATTATAAAGAGCGTATCCTTAAGTTAAGGATAAATCAATGAAATAATTATATGTGACAAATATAAATGTACTCAATATGATTTGATATTAAGTGTAAAAAAATCAGAGGACATTCACACATATCCTTGTAAAAACAACACCAATGAATTGGATATTTAACTCAACAAATGGACATTGAGTTAAAATTACTATTATCAAGTTCATATCGATGACTTGAAAATTTATCAATGGAGTGATTATTTGTATCAAAAGTATATCCACATAAAGGGGAGTGGAAATTATGACATAATCAAATGAATAGTGATGCTACACATAATCTTGGAGTAAAATAATCCATGAAGTATGCGTAAAGTCGAAAGAGTGGAAATTGAAAATTCAAATTCCCTTATTGATTTGGTAACATACAAAACATACACCTAGTAAAGAAGGATAATACAATGATGGTGTAAATATCCATTAATTAAATTATATTAAACAATGAATAAAAACATGGGATGTACACACACCACATGCAATAAATAAGTGGTGAACAATGGAAATCTCACGGAATTAAATGTGAGATAAGAAACCCCTTACTTTGCACATTTTCCTTGGTCGAGGGAAGGTTAGACTCCTTTATAATGTTAAAATAATTGTTATTGAATTATAAAATAATCATATACATTAATATGATATCATATATGATCTTTTATCATTGCTTTGTTAATAATATCTTAGTATTATCATCGTTTTGGGTGTTAACTTACTTGTTTTCTTTTATATGTTTTGTTACATTAGTCATGTTTGTTATGGATAGGTTGTTTATTATTCTTACAAAGAATTATATTAAATCCTTAAACATTATTTTTAATCATAAAATTAGAATTATACTTGTATGGATATGATGGGGGAATGAATCTCATCGCGTTAGTGGAGATGGTAGTCCGTACGTACGCATGAGCGATAATATCATTTTTTTATATTAAAATCTTATATAATTGGATGGTATATCCTATATAAAGAATAACTATCATGTTATATTTTATATTTACATAAATTACACATCATTATTATACCCATCTAAATAATATTGTTTTGAATAACAATTACACCACGCCTTGGAGACGGTAAGCCGTACGTACGCATGTATGGTGACATGTCATTCAAAGGATGGATAGAATACTGAATATGGTTGTAAAATATTTATAATAACATCACAGTATATATAATAAACTGGATTTATTATTTTATAATGGAAATAACTAAGAAAGATGAAGTGTAAGAAGAAAGGAACATGAAAGAGGGTGGTGAAAACATTACCTCTTCTTCAGGTTCTTCCTTTTGATTTGATCAAAAGGGCTCCATAAGTTGGATTTATGATCAAACTAAGGCCTCTAGGATTAATTGAGGAATGTTTGGACGATATTTGGGCAGAGGTTGGCCGAGCCAAAAGGCTTTATATGTGTTAGGAATTGGTTAGAAGTGGTATTCTTTTATAAGGGGGAGGAGGTGGTCTTTAGAAAAAACATAAAGTTTAAATTTATAATAAATTCATATTTCGTTTATAATGGCTCTAAAGTGGATTATGAAATGTATAAGGTTGGGATGGGTCAAAAAAAAACCATCCAATATATTTTAGACAGTTTTGGTTCACTATTGTAACCTTATTCTTTAGATTTAACTCTTAGTTAAATAGTTTGACATTTACCATGTCTCTTTCTATTTTTATATTATCTACTTGATAGACTTAATATATACTTACAAGAGACCCCCAAGTGGTCCATTAATGATACAAATATCATTATATAAGTCCTTTGGTCAAGCCATTGATTTTTAGAAATATAATACCAATTAATAATATAATATTTGTTTTAAAAACTCTTTTATGTCAAATTTGACACTATTGGGTATTTTGTTTTTGATAAATTCTTTACAGGATTATTACTTCGAATAAAATTTATATTACCAATAATATTATGTCATACTAACCTATAAAATTATTTTAATTCATAAAAAGTCTCAAATTACATATATTTGAAAATTTATAATATCAATTATTTTAAAATTTCAATAATTCGGTAATTACTACATCACCATTTTATCATAAATAAATTAAATTATTTAATATATAAAAATTATAAATAAAATACCAGTATGTAGTAAATCGTTTTAGATTTCTAATTAATATTTAAAATCGAATTTATCTTATGTATATCATTATATTAAAAAAAATTTAGTAATTAAAATTTAATTTTAATACTTTTAACTCTTCTTTGAATTAAATAACAATAAATGTCCTAATCTAATCCAAGTGGACCTAAATGATAATATTTTATTCCTAAGTTGTTTTTGGCAGAGATACACTTGTAAAATATAATTAGGATGTGTGTTAAGGGTAATATTAATATCATTTGTACCCTCAATTACACTATTTTCAGTTAAGTGTGGTATATAAAACTAAAAAGTTACTATTCACCATAAATTATTTTTATCTTATTGAACCACATTTTACTCATTGATATTAACCGCGTCTCTAGGATTTTCAAAATTCCACTCACAGAAGCGGTAAGATTATGTTTTACATGAATTTCTATATTTTCCTATGAGGTGGGTAAAAGATGGTGAAAATTTCCATAAAATTTTTATATATATAAAATTATTCTAAACTAACTCCAATTAATTAAATTGTACTTATATAGGTATTATGTATCTATTTTTACCTTAATTAAATTTCAATAAAATAAAAAATTATTTAAATAAAAATTCATTTTTAAACTGTAACTCAGTGTTTTTTCACTATTCATCAACAAATGGAATGTTTTTAGAAAAATACCAATAATTCAACCTAAGCTAATTTCGATATTCCGAATCCAAAAATGAAGTCCATTTTTAATGATAAAATTTATAAAATTTCAAAATGTGTGTATTACTATTCATAACGTCTAGTTTGATTGGTTGTGGTGTGTGTTAGAACTCAAAGGTGCGTACAACACACGCTATTGCATTATTGAAAGTGAAACGTACCGTGGAAGCTTGGGGTGTTACATTTTCCCCTCTTTTAATAAATTGCATCCTCACAATTTTTAAAATTGGGATTGGTAATATAATGGAATGTCCCACATCGGAAAAATTGTCAATAAAGTAATCACTTTAAAATAAATAAAGATAAGTAAAAAGGTCACCCGAGATAACCTATACTATGATTCCATGTAGAAAAACATGGATATGGATGATAAACTAAGTGTCAAGCTCTGATGGATAGGGATAGAGAACATGATTAGGAGAATGATATCAACAAGAAAACCAAAAACTTATGATCGTACAAATGGTCATTAGTTTCCCTGTAGGAAATGTAAACAGATAACATTTTTTTCTTTTTTAAGTTACATTACATAAAGATGAGGAATTCATTTCTGAGATTGACTAAGAACATAAAGAAATATACAAATGTTTTGAGTAAAGTTTCATTATTTTTACAAATTCATAATACTAACTCATTTTTAAATAATGAGTATTCAAGAAAACTTGGTCACACTGGAAGAGATAGAATAAACTTCTTATAGAATCACATGATCCACAAGGGATAAACTATATATTTACCTTATCCTTAGAGATTAATCAAAACCAAAATGGTTAGTATAAGATATGATGATCCCCCAAAAAGATATTCCATTAGAGAAAGAAACACTAATCTTAATTTCTAAAATTAAACCAACAATACACCAAAGATAAATAAATACCATTCAATAAACAATTCCCCTTAAAATCCTTCAATATAATCCAAACTAATATTGAAACCCAACACTTAGATGAATTTCGTTATGTAGTCTTCCACGTTAAATTGTATCTCCAAATGACATAAACTACTCTTAAAGTCACATACTTAAAAGTAATTAACCTAATCACATATTCTCTATTATAGGTTAATCATATCCATAAATAACCCAAATCACTATAAATCCACAATAAAAACATAGATAACAATCCACCATTAGTCCTCAAATGAAATCCCATAGTATTCTATTTCCCTTGGGCATATAATGTTCCCATAAAAGCGAACATCTTGTAAAATAACATTTATCACTTAATAACCAAATCATTTTCCTATACTAAGGGTATTCACTTGATAAGACATAAGATCCCAAATCAACTTATTATTTATCAGTAAAATCATTTAACTAAAAATAATTAGTCACACTAACTAGGAACTTCACGTAGTCCAGTGGTAGGCGATATATCCCTATCGTGGTTTGGTTGTGGGTTCTATTCCCACATCTTTTTTCGACGCGACGGGTTGTCACATGGTCTGCGTGTTTTACTTTTTCAAAAACTATATTTTATAACATTACTAAAATGAGATAAATTCCTCAAAATAACCATAACAGAATTTAACCACAAATTTTATCTCACACCTTGAATTTTCATCACAAAATATAATAACTTGTAATTTTCACAATCCCAATGATCACATAAAACAAAATGGTTATTTATAACTATATCCACAATAGAAAGGACAAGTATTCCTCAAATATATTTCTCACATGATAAATTGCGGGTTTACACATATAAGAGAAAATTCACCCAAACTAATCTCAACAACAAGGAGCACTAATACCCATAAATATTTTTCCATCCATTTATTTCAACATAGGTTCTTCCATGACAAAGAGGTTATCCTATAGAATAGGGCATTGAATTGGGTGATTCCAAGGTCCCTTACATTTACGACAATTGACCATAATTGGAATCTTGGGACCATGTTTATTTTCTCCCATAGTACTCTTTATTTTTACTCGGCAATTCTTCACTTTATGTCCCTCCTTCCCACACATAAAGCATTTCTTTGTTCCATTGAGACACTTTCCTAGGTGTCTCCTTCCACATTTCATGCATGATGAAAATTGAGGATTCTTTTCTCTATGGTCTCCACTGTTGGAGCTCGTATAATTCATCACCTTTCTCTTCTTTTTTGAGTCCGGGAATTGGTTAATATATATATTATTGATCATATTTTTGGAAAATTTATTTTTCATGAAGACGATATCTTTTACGCCTATCAACATTCCATTTTGTTTCTCATTTCCACCACCGTTCCCACCTTGTACATCATTCTCAATGTCACTATGTCTTCTGTGGAATCCAGCCATTGACTAAAACTGGAAAGCATTGTGTGAGTAATAGTAGTCATAAAATCATTTAGAGAATATCATGTCACCATATTCTCAATTTGAAACACATTAGTATTAACCAAGGTCATTTAATCTCATAATACTTCAAATTTATTTGTGAAGAAAATGTAAATTATCCTAAGCATATCCCACGGGAGTGTCATAACCAAGATTGTAGGAAGGCCCATTGTCATTCAACAGTTATCGTTCGAGTCTAGCTCAAAGCGGTGTTTTCGGTTTTACCCCTAGGTGCATCTTTGTCAGATCTTCCTCTACCTGCTCGAATCCAGACGGGGATGTATTTCTTGTAAAACTCACAAAATCTATACAATACCAAAATTCTAGTAAGTTCTTCTATACAAATCCTCAAATTCTTTCATAGGTTTGTGTGCTCTAATCATAGTTTATCTAAATCGAGCTTTCAAGGTTTTTACTAAACTTCCTCTGATACCATCTATAACGCCCCACCCCAGTTACCCAGAGTCGGTGCATTATTACATAACATTAGAATGATCACAAATGATCAAGTCTCGAAAGAAAGATTAGTTTAGTAGTCTTGGAAACACTAGATATATTAATAAGTGTTACATTACATCATAATGTAAAAAAGCTACACCAACATCTTGTCTTCATATCCCCTCATACTATCCCTGCAGGTCATTCATAAATTACTTCTTCACATCCCAAGAAAAATTAAACTCTGAAATGGGTGAGCTCAGATTCTCAGTAAGGATAACAATATAGAAAAAACATTCATATATAAGCATAAATATATAAGGCAATGTATAACTAAAACAAAAGCCTTTTAAACTTAAACTTCAGTATAATATGACAAAGATAAAATGAAATAATGACATTTACTTACTCACATAGATATTATACTATTCGAATAACCACATGCAATATCAATAACCACTTTCATAATGATGGAATGCATAATTCCAGACTATCATAACCACATAGTCAAGGCCTCATGCAAAGACTACAAATAAGATTTTGTCAAGGCCTTGTGCCAAGAAACTAGTTTGTCTCATTAGACCTACCGATGCATTGAGAAGCTATAGAGGGATAGACCCATCACTTACAAAGTCCAATTCATTCCTCATATGAATAGTATGAAGCATAACATAAAAATCCGTATCAAAACTAACATACGAAATGTCAATACTTTATCCACAATCCATGAATGGTTTAAAAATAGCACATCCACAGTGAAACAGAACTCATTAGATACAATATGGAGATTTTATTGTATCATATTAACCTCAATCGTGAACAATGAATGATATTTACATAGATAAAAATAATCATCAAAACTATTAGAGAGAAATATCCCCCTTTTGCTTGAAATCATTTAAAAGTCACACTATTTCTCAAGAAGCCCTTTAAAAATAGATTTCTGAATCAAAGTGTCCCATAACACTTTGAATCTTTTTAAAGGAATTTTAACATTAATACATTAATTTACATATTGATAAATCCTTAAAACCCTTTTTAAAAGAAGTAAATTAATGAGAATGATTTAGAATAATAAATCTTAAAAACATTAAAAATGATATTTTTGTTAGAGTTCATAACCAAAATAAAGACACTTGAATAAATATAATTGAGGTAATAAAAACTTTTTAATATCATGAGAATAAAGATATTCAAGATATATTATGTCAAATAACATTATATACAACATATAAAAGTGATTTGGTGTATAACAAAAAAGAAGTCTCAATGGAATGTAAATTGTGATGAAATCTCTTATAAAGAGTGTTTCCTTAGGTTAAGGATAAATAATCAAAATAATTATATGTGAAAAATATAAATACACTCAATATGATTGTATATTATGTTTAAATCAATCAGAGTACATTCACACATATCCTTGTAAAAATAACACCAATGAATTGGATATTTAACTCAACAAATGGAGATTGAGTTAAAATTACTCTTATCCAGTTCATATCGATGACTTGAAAATTTATCAATGGAGTAATTATGTGTATTAAAATTATATCCATAGAAAGGGGAGAGTAAATTATGACATAATCAAATGAATAGTGATTCTACACATAATCTTGGATAAAAATAATCAATGAAGTATGCGTACAGCCAAAAGAGCGGAAGTTAAAAATTCAAATTTACTTATTGATTTGGTAACTTACGAAACAAACTCCCATGAAATAATGAAAATAAAATGATGGTGTAAATATCCATGAATTAAATTATACTAAAAAATGAATACATAAATGGGAAGTACACAGACCACATGCAATAAATAAGTGTTGAACAATGGAAATCTCACGGAATTAAAAGTGAGATAGGAAACCACTTACTTTGTACCTTTCCTTGGTAGAGGGTAGGTTATCCTCCTGTTTAATGTTGAAATAATTGTTATTGAATTATTCAATAATCATATTCATTAATATTATATCATTTACGATCTTTTAACATTTCTTTGTTAATAATATCTTAGTATTATCGTCGTTTTGGGTGTTAATTTACTCGTTTTCTTTTATATGTTTTGTTAAATAAGTCGTGTTTATTATGGATAGGTTGTATCTTATTCATATATAGATTTATATTAAGTCCTTAAACATTATTTTTAATCATAAAATGAGAATTAGACTTGTATGGATATGATGGAGAATGAATCTCATCATGTTCGTGGAGACGTTAGTCCGTACGTACGCACGAGCGATAATATAATTCGTTTGATATTAAAATCATATATAATTGGATGCTATATCATGTATACAGAATAATTATCATGTTATATTTATTATTTAAATGAATTACACATCATTATTATTTCCATATAAATAATAATGTTTTGAATAACAATTACACCACGACGTGGAGACGGTAAGTCGTACGTATGAACATATGGTGACATGTCATTCAAAGGATGGATATAATACTGAATATATTTGTACCATATTTATAATAACATCACAGTATATAGAAGATAATGGAGTTATTATTTTAGAATGGAAATAACAAAGAAAGAAGAAGTTGAAGAAGAAAAGAACTTGAAAGAGGGTGGTGAAAACATTACCTCTTATTCGGGTTCTTCCTTTTGATTTGATCAAAAGGTCTCTTTAGGATGGATTTATGATCAAACTACAGCCTCTAGGTTGAATTGAGGGAAGTTGGGAGGATATTTGGGTAGAGTATGGCCGATCCAAAAGGCTTGAGAGGTTTTTGGAATTGGTTAGAAGTGGTGTCTTTTTATAAGGGGGAGGAGGGGCTCTTTAACAAATACATAAAGTATTAATTTATAATAAATTCATATTCGGTTTTTAATGGCTCAAAAGTGGATTATTCGATTTATAAGGTGGGGATGGGTCGAAAACCACCCAGAAAATAGATTTTAGACAGGTTTGGGTCACTATAGTAACCTTATCTTTTAGATTTAACTCTTAGTTAAATAGTTTTACATTTACCATGTCTCTTTGTATTTTTATATTATATAGTTAATAAACATACTATATACTTCCAAGAGAAACCCAAGTGGTCAATTAATGATAAAAATATCATTATATAAGTCCTTTGGTCGATCCGTTTTTTTACGAATATAATATCAAATAATAATATAATAATTCTTTTAAAAACTCTTTTTTGACAATTATGATGCTATTGAGTATTTTGTTTTTGATAAATTCACAAAAGAATTTTTACTTCGAATAAAATTCATATGAACAATAATAATATGTCATATTAAACTAGAAAATTAATTTAAATCATAAAAAGTCTCATATTAAATTTATTTGGATATTTATAATATCAATTATTTTAATATTTCATTAAATCGGTAATTTCTGCATCACCATTTTGTCATAAATAAATTAAATTATTTAATGTGTAAAAATTATAAATAAAATACCCTTATGTATGAAATATTTTTATATTTCTAATGAATATTTACAATCTAAATTATCTTATGTATATCCCTATATTAAAAATGTTTTATTAATTAAACATTGATTTTAACTCTTTTAACTCTTCTTAGAATTAAATAATAATAAATGTCCTAATCTATTCCAAGTGGACCTAAATGATAATATTTAATTGAAAAGGTTGTTTTTGGTTAAGATAAACTTTTCCAATAGAATTAGGACATGCGTTAGGGTAATATTAATATCATTTTTACCCTTAATTATCCTATTTACTTTTAACCGTGGTAAATAAAAGTAAAAAGTTATTATTCACCAAAAACTATTTTTATCTTATTCAAGAACATTTTACTTCTTTATATTAACTGCGTCTCATGTATTTTTGAAATTCCACTCATAGAAGCGGTAAAATTAAGTTTTACGGTAATATCCAAATTCTCTTAGGAGGTGGGTAAAAGACGGTGAAAATTTCCATAAATTTTTTTATATATAGAATTATTCTAAACTAACTCCAATGAATTACATTGAACTTATATAGATATTATGTATCTATTTTTACATTAATTAAATTTAAATAAAATAAATAATTATTTAAATAAAAATTCGTTTTTAAACTGTAACTCAGTGTTTTTTCACTATTCATCAAAAATTGAATGTTTTCCGAAAAATACCAAAAATTCACCTGAAGCTAATTTCGATATTCTGAATCCAAAAATGAGGTCCATTTTGAGAGATAAAATTTATAAAATTTCAAAATGTGTTAATTACTATTCATAATGGCTAGTTTGATTGGTTGTGGTGTGTGTTAAAACTCGATGTTGCGTACAACACACGCTACTGCATTATTCAAAGGGAAACGTACCGTGGAAGCATGGGGTGTAACACCTCTTACATTCAGCACTCTTTTTTCTATACAATTTACTTTTGTTTATGGTTGGTTTCATGTGTTTACAGGATATAAAGGCAATGTCGTCCCAGTTTTAAGGATTACACCTTTTAGTGCTAGTCACCTGCCCCTGGCCATTGGAAGGTGCGCTTGGGGTAGTCACAACACATGCACTAGGTGACAGGTCGTGAAAAATTGGTATCAGAGGAGTTGGTTCTACCGAAGAACATTTCACTATGATCTTTTAATGGCAATAGTGTTAAGTCTAGTTATTTTAGTTATCAGTTTAGGGAAATTAGTGTTGGTGCGGTGGCCGACGTATCCATTCACCAGGACACTGACTTCTGATTTCTAACTAAATACATGAAAACACAGATTTCTTGTGTGCTTTGAAATTTTTTTCTTGTGTTTTCATGTGTCATCTCACCAGGTATAACTAAATGACTATGGAGTACCTGCTCATTAAAAGGATTCCACTACATAGACAACCAGTTAGGATTCCAGAGAGAGTACACAATGACGGCCCACCGAGCGACGAGGCTCTGGTGCATGGCTCTCTTACTATGACGGAACCTTCGGGTGGTGTACCACCAGCACCACCACCCACTGGGCTGTAGATAACACAACAAAACAGGCGGATGGTGTACACAAAATGAGCGCGTTTCACATGTTCCAACAGCATAGGCTCTAGAGGTTTCGAGGCGAGACAGTTTCCCACACAGTTGAGGGCTGGCTGAAGGTAGTTGCTCGAGTTTTTTTCCTAGTTCAAACACTAGTAGAGCATATGGTGATCATAGATACTAGTGTTTTCCAGGGATTGACCATGGGGATAGTCTATATATTGATGAGGCTTCGGTACTTGGATCATTGCCCGAGATGGTACCTTCGGGTAGTGTGTCAGTTATATCATTGCATGTTGGTTAGCAGTTACAACCGGTGGTACTGGTACATGACACATATATTATTAGTTCCTTACACATGATTCTACATCAGATACCCCTAATGTTTCGAGGTGAGCTCGACTGGCTGGCGGCTAAGGATTGTATTGAGGAGGTGGATGAGATTTCCTTAGATCTTCTATAGCTTTCGCAGGACGACATGTCGGTAGATGAGTATTCATCGATGAGTACCGATCATTCCTGGTACACGAAGAATTCGATATGATCAGTTCTTTGGGGCTTGGAATTTTGAGCGCAACGTGTTTAAGGAAATCCGATCCAAAACTATTCCTTTGTTCATTTTTCTTTATGTTGGGGTTTTAGAGAGTACCTTTTTTTTGAATGTTATTTGGATGAGAGGATATGGTCCATGAATGTTAGTAGTGGGAAAATAGGAAAATTGATCCAGTATCAGAGACTTGGGCATGTAAAATTGTTTCAGGATGAAGAAGTGTTAGGGATAGATGAATCTATAGCGATGATATGTGGAAGCAAATCTAGGGGAGAACAATGATGTGGTGTACATTTTTACATGTTACAACCACCCCCATTGTGGTCTCCTCCAGTCTCAGGGAGTAGGAGGACAGGGGAAGAGAGTGATTTCATGTGGTTAAGGAGTGAAACCAAAGAGATCTAGGAATGATTTCAGTTACATTCTGGGTCTACTAATAGCTACCATATCAATAGACAAATGTTCCAATCATTCCTACCTTCGACGAATCTTGTCCTAGACCTTGATTTTTTGGTTAAACCATTGACTTGACCCTCACGTCTATAGATTACTTTGGGAGGAGACTCGATAATCACACATACGCTGATAGTGTGATCTGATCCTTGAGATGATAATTTAGGTTGGAACATCTTGATGGAAGCATCAAGGCCTTACAACATTAGTTTGTGTATGAACGGACATCCACAATTCATACCCAGATTGACTGTATTATGAAAAATGGTTGGGGATTATCTATAATGTTGGGATAAGGTTTTCCTTAGTCGGAAAAAAGGAAACCTAGGAAGCACATGATAAACTCATGAATATGAGGGTGAAACTGATCACTCATGAGTCGTCCGGCCTTATCCTTGTGGCCGTATGAGTTTTTAGTTTTCATTTCTCAATAGAGAGGCTAGAGTTGTGGTGGATCCAGCGATGATTGAGGTAGTAATTTCTTAGGAGCCACCCATGAGTGAGACGAAGGTACAAAGTTTCTTGGGTTTGGCTGGATACTAATAGAGGTTTGTGCCAAATATCTCCAGAGTTGCAGCACCTTTATCAATGTTGACAAAGAAAGGGAAACCATTCATTTGGTCGGAGAGATGGGAATGATGTTTTCAGGAGCTCAGGTAGAAGCTAACTAGTTCCCCTATATTGAGGCTAACATAGGAGGGCATAGGGTACATAGTCTACTGTGACACATCAGGGATATAGCTTGGAAGTGTCCTGATGCAAGAGCAAGTAGTGACCTCATATGGTTCTCTACATCAGAGATAACATGAGCAGAACTATGCTACATATGACCTAGAGTGAGCAGCAGTGGTCTTCGCCTTGATGGTGTGGATACATTACTTGATGGGTGTGTGCTTTAGACTCTACTTGAATCACAAGAGTCTCAGTTATATCTTCTATCAGAAGAACCTAAACCTGAGACAATGAAGTTTTCTTGAGTTCTTCCCGGACTATGGCATTGAGATTTTCTATACTCCTGGAAAGGGAAACATTGTAGCAGATGCACTCAACAGGAGGTCTGGTATACAGCTAGTAGGTGCGACAATGGAGAAACTGGCCGCTTTATAGATATCCTTTGTGAATCAAGATGGAGTATATTTTCTTTAGACTCTTACAGTCACTCCCTCACCCCTTCAGCGAGTTAGGGAGGTGCAGTGCAGGGAAACTAACTACGAGGCTAGATGTGTTCAGATATCCACAGGACATGCACCTGATGAATTTTTTGAAAGTTGAGAGCATGTCATCCATTTTAGAGGACGTACCATGGTACCTGTGTTGCTTTGGGAAGAAGTGACTCTTCAGAGGGTGTACCATGGTACTAGTGTTGCTTCTGGAGGAAGTGTCGAGGGAGTTCCAAACATCCCCTCAACCAGTACATACAAGAGTGGTGAAGATGTACCTGGATCTCCGACGACAACACTGGTGTCCAAGAATGAAGAAAGTAGTAGTAGAGTTTGTATCTCGGTGACTCACTTGTTAGCAAGTGAAAGAAGAGAATCAGGCACCAGTAGGCTTGGTTCAGCCTTTAGAGGTCCCAGAGTCGAAGTGGGATGAGATATCCATGGACATTGTGACAGGACATCAATGTATATCCAGAGGTCGTGATTCTATCTGGGTGATCGTCGACTGTCTCACCAAGTCGTCCAACTTCCTTTTGATCAGAGAGAAGGGTTCAGTAGAGAGCTTGGGACACATCTATGTGTATGAGATTGTGAGGATACATGGAGTACCCTCAACAATTGTATCTGGTCGTCATGCACGATTCACTTCCCAGCAATGGAAGGGGTTGCAGGAGGCTTTCAGGACACATCTTTGTTTGACCGCTACCTTCCATTCTTAGAAGGATGTCCAAACTGAGCCGTCCATTCAGACCCTCGAGGACATGCTACGTGCTAGAATTCTTAGCTTCAGTCACATGTGGGAGGATCAATTTACCTTGGTGGTGTATTCAAACAACAACATCTATCACTCCACCATTAAGATGGCACCTTTTGAGGCGTTGTACGGGCAACCTTGCAGATTACCTCTGTGCTGGACTAACCCATGAGAGTCAGCCCTCATGGGACCTGATATGCTACGGGCTACCACAGAGAAGGTACAGGTCATCCAAGGGTAGATGAATACTGCACAGAGCAGGTAGAGGTCTTATGTCGATAGGAGACATAAACCTCTCGAGTTCCACGATGGTGACCATGTGTTTTTATGGGTCTCAACTTGATGAGGTTTTCTGAGATTTGGCTGGAGTGGAAAGTTATCTCCAAGGATCATATGCCTCTTCCAGGTCCTCAGTAGAGTTGGAAATGTGGATAACCTCATAGAACTTCCCCCTCAATTGCACCGGGTGCATGACAAATTCCATGTATCCCAGTTGAGGAGATACATGCATGACCCTTCTCACATCATCGACCACGGTGGGCAGGGCGTTGATGATGGGGTGATGTTTATAGAGGTTACAATAGGGATTGAGGATCTACATGAGTTATTCCTTCGTGGGTAGTCGATACCCTTGGTGCGTGTTCATTGGCAGCAGGTAACCATGAGGAGAGAACATGGGAACGGGAGGCTAAGATTCATTCCCAGTACCCCCACTTGTTTTCCTAGATTTGGGATGTGGATTTCGGGGATGCAAATCCATGAGGTGGGGAGAATGTAAAGACCCAAAATTTCAATGACTTTTTTTAATTATATGGGAATTTTACAAGTCCGTGAAAAATTAAGGCACGTGATTCTGAGGCTGGTGTGCCCAGAATGAATTTCTGAACTTTTTTTCAAGTATGTTCAATAAACGTACGAGCATGTTTTTGTTACTTATAAACCGGTGCTAGAAATTGAAATCTGAGAGCACCATTAAACTTGCAGCACTGGTATTCGCTTAAAGAGACCTTCACCTCGACCGTAGTAGGTCGAGGGTGAAAGATATATTTTCTGTTTTTTATGAAAATGATAAATAAAATAAAATAAACTTCTATTTTATTTTTTTTGAAACCTCCCGTGTGAATGATAAAGAGGTGGGGACCACCTGAACTAAAACAACCCATTTTGAATTCCTAAAGGTGGGGACCAGACAAACCCTCTTAATGGGAGAAACCCCTTGAACTCTACCTCATTAATGAAGAGTTAACCCATGGAATTCCTCAAAATGTATTATGCCTAAGTGGTACAATTAATTGTTCCAACAATTAAGTGTTCCAATGTAAATTAAATTGATATAAAAAATTTAATAAGTTGGAACCTCTCATTTTTTTCTGGGATGGAAATTGTTTTCAAAGGGAGAAGCATGGAAGAGAATGGAGAAACTAATCTCCAACAAAGAACTTCTCCTCCAAACAAAGAATGACATCTCCATCAAATAATGATCTTCGGAGCCAAGAAAGAGGACAATGCACGAGTCCGACTTTGGAATCACGTTGTGGAGGTGACGGTCATTGGAACCCTCTTATCCTACATCGATTTCAACTCAAAACCCATCAATGAACCTACAAGGTAGGGTTGGATGTCTTAAATACCTCTATTACCCTTTCTTTATGATCATTGTGATTCAAAAGTTGTGAACCGCTTGCTTCCACTCTAGCGTAGGGGGAGCGTGGAAAATGAACATAGCCCGACCACTCAAAAATCCCTTGTGGTTTTTGATGAAATATTTCCAATGGAGGAAGAAGGAAACCAAGTCGGCCTCTGGCGAAGGCGCAACGTGTGACCATGCCCTACAGAGAGGACGGTTGGCCACCATGCCAACCGCGGCCGACCGCCGCAATGCGGCCGCCCCGTCGCACTGCCGCAACCCCACCGCACCGCGACGCCCCACCGTTACATGGATGCCCCTATGCCCTGTGGCCACCCCATCATGCCATGGCTGCCCTGCACAATGGGACGAGCTTAGCGGGTCGGGCCGGGTGGGTCTGACCAGGTCAGACCACACCCATACCAGTTACGACCCTATACGTTCTTTTGGTCGTTACTCTGGCACCAAGCGACCAATCGGAGAACCGTTTACGGTGCTAGAAACCATGGAGCAATACATACCGTTTCGTATACCCACCTCAATATTTGGATAATGTTGGGGTACGTTTGGGTTGGATCGGTCACAAATCAAACTGGGCCCCCAGGACTAAAAGGATAATAACTTATTGACCGGACGTCCGTTTGACGCACCATCTGCTGCATTGAGATCCCTATGACATGGTAGACCTTTTTTGATAATTATTCGTGGGACATAGTGGCAGTTGGAGTATAAACCAGTAGATTGAGGAGAAGACTCTCCTAGAGACGATCAGGCCTAGTGCATGTAACCTGTAGCTGGTTGTGACGATGTATTGATGATGGACTGACGATGTACTAGGATCCTCTATGGGTCAGACGATGTACTAGGATCTTGTGTGGATCTGACAAGGTACTAGGACTTGGTGTGGGTATGATGATGTACTACGATACCCTGTGGGTATGATGATAATTTCAGATCCTTTGTGGGTCTTCCTCTTAATAGAGTAAGATGAATTAGTAGCTACATCTAATCTTCTCTACTATTGTATGTAAGTTATACCCGGTCGGAGTTCAGTTTGTACCTATGTGGTACTTTCGTTCGTGGAAATAACATGGTGTTATTCTTCTTTGTGGAATACCAATGTGGTACTTACCTCTATGGTATTCCTTCCATTGTGGAACAATTGAGATTTGGGCTTTTGGGTTGGACTCTATGTTTCCTCACGATTGAGATGTGCATGCTTGATAACTTAGGTATATGTATGGGCATATACATAAGTAGGGTTATATGTAGATATCATGCTATGTGGTTTATACTTTATTGATTTTGTGAGACCTTGTGGGTCTTGGGGTCCCTACTAAGTATCATTATACTCACCCTTGCACGGGCTATGCCCGTACCTTGATGTGTTTGTTGCAGACGACGGACAACGCTGATTGAGGCCGAGGGTACCACGACTAGACAGTGCCTGGAGGTGGATTATACGGCGTGTCGGTACACAGAGAAGACAAAAAGAAGTGGAGTGATAAGGAGTAAATATATACCTACCCTTCAGGTAGGAACCTCAGAGGATGGCCCAGTATCTATCTCTCTCTTTATCCAGTTGTATTGTATTTATGTTGTACTTGTACCTTTACTGTTAGGCTTGTATTCCAGCCCCTCTTACTTTCGGTACTCTTTTTTCTATACAGTTTACTTTGGTTCATGCATGATTGTGTTTGTTTATAGGATATAAAGGAAATGCCTTCTCAGTTTTAGGGAATACTCCTTCCGGTCCAAGTCGCCAGCCCCTGGCCTTTGGAAGCTGGGCTTGGGGTAGTCACAGCATAGGCCCCGGGGGACGGGTCGTGACAAAATGTGTGACTAAACCTTCACTATAACACCAAATATGATAACCATGTCTTGAAGTACATATAAATTACATCACTTTTCCAAAATACTTAAAACATTACAAAAACGGATTCTTAGAGACCATATTAATTTTGTGACATTAGATATTTGGAAACATAAAATCTATTACATAAGTGATAAACATTATCTCACACTAGGTTCTTCATGACTATCAACATTCTTCAACACATCATGTATAGAACCTATATTCATATACCATTTATAGAAACATAAAAAGTGATGAGATCAGATGCTGAATACTGGTAAACAAGGGAGATATTTAATCATAAACATTAGTATATGGGTATGAGAACTTTTACAAAACATTAGACGATTATACCATTCATATAAAAATCATGACTGTATTTCCTGAAATATAGATTAGCAGTTCATATGACATACACATAAGGGAAATAGGATCATAATCCATGAAAAACTAGCATAAGAATAAGACATGGAATTATTGTAGACACATAATCATATAAAATTATTTACATATTAGCCAAGGCATCATTGAAAAGTCCATTTTGGTAAAATGTGTCTAATCCCTATAATATCTTGGTAGTCATAGTTCACACCTATTTCCATATATTATTATAAGTTCACTCCCCAAGCTATCTTGGTAGTCATGGTTTAATCCCATGATCATCTAAATAGTATGAGTACACTACTTGTACTGAATTTGTAGTCATGGTTCCTTCCCATGGCCATATTATTAGTCAAGTTTCACTTATAATACAATCATAGTTTATCACATGTGATATAATTATTTACGAAATGCATTGGAGGGAGATATAGGTCCCAACCATCTCATAATGAATTCAAACAAACATGTTCCATAAAAATCACAAACAATTATACCACAGCCCATAAATAAAACATATAAAAATATTTATTCCTATGTTAACATATGGAAAATATATAGGTTTCATAAACATTTCCTCCAAGAATATACCATGAAAGAATGTTGGTTTCATAAGAATTTATCATGGTATTACCTGTTGAAAATAAACTTGTTTTGTAATCATGCAAACTGTGGTGGAGGAATGATTATCGTAGACATATAACCCATTGAATAGGAATGAGTTTCATAAATATATAACATGTGAATATTGATTAGGTTTTCAAAAAAATCATTCCATCATTCAGAGAAATAATATTCATAGAACATTTGGACCATTTTCCAAAAATTCCTGAGTTACATCAACCAATGTCATCATAGTTGGAAAATAATTTGGAATGATCTTTTAAAAACATTTTATAATGAAATTATACATTTATATTTGAAAAAAAATTTAAAACATAAAACATTTTGGAAAACAATATATTAAGAAAAAGATTAAAACTTGTAATGAAATATTTGAAAAAAATTGGTATCCTACTTATTTGAGAACATATTACTAGAGATTGAAAAATATTGAAATGAATTTTCCTTTAAAATTTATAAAATATTTTTGAAAGCTTTTGGAATTTTTTTAAAATTACCTTGAAAACCTATAATGAAATTTTGATAACATTTAAATTTTTTTCTTAAACATAAAAAATTTGAATTTTTTTATAGAAAGTTAATTTAAAAATAATATATGTGAAAAATATTAAGAAAAACAATTTTTCCATAAAAATAAACTTCTCTACCTATAACATAATATTTATGAAAATTATGGTCAAGAAATTAGCTATGTCCGTTTATATTGAACATTCCGTTTGTACCTTAAATGTTTAATAAAGTGTATGGATTGGTAAATAACTAAAAGATTATTTCTTATACCAT
Source organism: Viscum album (assembly GCA_963277665.1). Taxonomy (NCBI): domain Eukaryota; kingdom Viridiplantae; phylum Streptophyta; class Magnoliopsida; order Santalales; family Viscaceae; genus Viscum; species Viscum album. The sequence continues at coordinate 1,394,244,964 of OY728121.1, read as the reverse complement.
TATGTACTAGGTAAATCGTGGGTAACAATTTCAATTAACATTTAGGATAAATTTAAATCATTTTGGAAATCATTTTTATAAATCTCTATTTTGAATGAACAATGATTTCTGACGAAAAATAGAAATGGAGTCATATTTATATAAAAAAATTTTCATAGTTATATTACGTATAAAAGATTGGAAAAATGCTACCATTAATTGAATATAACATTAATGAACATTGGGTTATAAAATTCATCATAACTCTCGAGATATGTACTATAATGTTTCTTCAATTTGTGCATAATCATAAACAATCTTGATAAATAACGAGATTTTAGCAATAAACCATTACCACTATGGTATGATTAATTTGTAACAAAATTGAAATAATAAAATTTAATGAATCTTAAATATAATGAAAATAATGATATTAATGATGTAACTTGTAAATGGAATAATATACAACTCCTTTATAAATATGGGTTTCTAACATGGAATGTTTCTCAAATAAAGAAAAATTATGACAAGTATGTTTTACTGATTTGGTATATTTTGAAACATAAATCCCATTAAATAAATATCATAAATTTTATATATAAATACCCAAAAAAATTAAGTATAATATTCATATAATACATTCATGGTATGTATATACACCAGAAAGAATAAGTGAGTAGGGAATAATGGATGTATCTTATGAAATAAAAAGTGTGATGGAATTATGTAACTTTATGTATTGAATCTCATCGTACTCATAGAATACATATTTAAAATAAATATAAGTTTATTATAAATATATTATACAAAAATAATATTATATCTAATACAATATTTGGTTTGATTATAAAATTATTTTACCCTAGTATTACTAATTCTAATTTACGGTTTCGTTTTAGGTAGTAAAAGATGTGTTCTTCTTACAATATTAGAATTATTATTCTTAATAATCTTAAATAGATCATGATTTAATTACAAAAATAATGATTAATATTTTTTAAATATCATAATTATTAGGTGTAAATCTATTTATAATAATCTATACGGTATATAATGAAGAAAAAAATAAACCGTTCATGGAGATGGTAGGCCGTACGTAAGCATGAACCATTCTTCCGTTTTATTGTCATATTGAATGTATGTAACTAAATGAACTATATTTATATATTTATATAATATTATTAAACGTTAATTATTATGTCTTATTTATCATAAATGATCACTAAAACCATCCTTAACACAATCCATGTAAAGTGTGTACAAATCACATCGCTTTGAGATAGGGGTGGTCCACATGTCCACAAACAATGTTATCATATTAAAACTAGATAGAAAGTATAAATTGATGTATTATAAAATAATTAATGAATCATAAAAATACGATATATATGATATATATCATATATAAACTGTGTTTCCATCATAATTCCCAACTATGAAAGGTGGTAAAGGAAAAATGAACAATCATCATTTTGGGAGGTAGTAGTTCATTGTACACATAAATAGATTGTTTGCTACCCATTTCATGAATGTGTGTGTAATTGTAGGTAAAAAAAATCATAAAAACATGTATGTATATTTTCTAAAATTTATTTGTTTTATAATCATGTAATAATGAGAGTATAGAGGGCGGAGAATGGAATAAAACTAAAGACCTTGATGAAAGAGTTTACCTCTTCCATAGGTAACTCCTTTTGGTTTTCATCAAAGGGATTCCTTATAATTATTTATTCCAAAGAAGAGTATTCAAGGATGAGGGTGGATATTTTGAGGATTTATTTTGGTATATATTGGCCCATCCAAATTGGATTGAGAGATGCAAGGAAGTAGGAGGAGCGGAGTTGTTTATAATAGAGTAGTGGTACTCATGTCGATTTTTGGAAAAGGGAAATTAGAAAACTTTTTTACAATTTATTTTGGATCTAATAATGGACCCAAATAAATATAACTAATTATAAAGTCTTAATATTACCATAAAATATATTCTCAATATGTTTCTAGGGCATTTTTTTCTGTATGATTATGGTTTAGTTCATTGTTATGGAAATTTTTCTCTTAATTACTATAATAAATTTTAATCAATTTCACTAATTTTTTTGGTAAAAAACTATTTTCACTTTATAATAAATAATAAATTATTATTATTATTACTATTATGGAATCCTTATTTTCAAATTCTAATAACATTAGTGGTAGAAATTAATTTAATATGAAACTCGTAAATGGGACAACACAATGAGTTTTTTAATTAAAAATGATCAGAAATTCGCTATGTTTTTATATCCAATTTCAATGTGAGATTTGTTCAGATGAATTAAATTAGACCAACTACTTTACATATGATATAATTATACTATAAAAAATCAAATATAATTTTAATTTATAAATAATTTAGATGAAATATAGTATTTCAATTAAAATTCAATATTTTTTAGTATTTATTAGAAAATGAATCATTACAGAAAAGACCAAAAACTCAACCTAAAATAATTTTATATTTATCATTCAAATAGTTTTTATTTTTAACATATAGTATTTATAAAATATCAAACAATTTGATTTCAAATAGGTTATCCATTAAAAGGTGGTAAAAGTGAATTTATAAAAATATATATTATTAATGTGAAATATTATGGTTGTTCTTGTATTTTGATTATCAAATATACTAGATGAAAATAAAATATTTATTGAATACATAACATATATATTAAATTTAAATAATTAAGTAATTTTAATTACATTAATTTATTAGAATAAAATGGAATTGTGAGAATAAATTAATAATTTTTCTTTTATATTCAATTGGTTTATATTTTCGTTTCTAATTAATTATTAACCAATGAATTAATATTATATTTTTATAAACCATATAATTTCATAAGTTAGTAAATATTAATAAGCACTTATATAATATCTAGGTTATATATTATTATATTAAACAATAATGTTATAATAATTTTTTTGTATGTATGATCTCTCTAATGCAAGTTAAGCAAGTCATCAAAGAAACTCATAATAATCTGCGATGAATGATAACCAAATATCACGAGAATTGTAAGATATATAGAATATATTGAATTTATTTAAAATAGTAAATATATTTGTAATGTATTAGGATATTATATTCTATTACACTATTGTTTTTGGGTGGAGCCCAAGCATTACTAGGTGTTGTGTATAACAAAATTCAAACGTAGTACTTTCATGTAAAAAAATCTTGATTTAGTGATATGAATAAATAAATATATCAACAAAAGATTAAATTTATTTGAGTAAACTATAAAAATATCTCAAGGTGTTACACCTTGGGAGTGATTTATAGAGTTTTGGGTGAGTAAATTTATACTCAATGGAATTTGAGTGAAGAGAAATGTGAGGATAGTGGGAATTTATAGGAAAAGAGTGGAATTATTTAGTAATATCTAAACCTATGATTTGGACAATATGTGATTAAATAATCAATCCCACTAACTATCCAGTGGTTTTCCCCCATTGATTCTACCATGGTGGAGTGGTTTTAAATAATTACTTATTATTTGAAACGAAATCCTGAAAATAATACCATTTGATGAGGTTGATGAGTTTCATGTTTATAAAGAATTATTTTTAATACCATAATATATTATATATATATTTATGGAGGATTCGTTATTGATGCTTAGGATTCTTCATATAATAATAAAAACACATTATTTTAAACGGTAAATTCATTTTTGTAATTAATTCCCTTTAGAGTATTTTTTAAATCACTTTTCCATTATTATGTTGTCATGGTCCATACTATATAGTTATATTGTATTTATTTTTTGCCAAAAAATTTGAAGACCACTAGAAAATGTTATAATTTCACATTTTCAAATTTTTAACTTGATGATTTCAAAAATAATATTTATTTTTCAAAAAAACATTTATTGAAAATTCATATTTACCCTTTTAGATAAAAATACTTATTTATTGAAAATTACAATTTTTTTCCACTTTCTATACCTTACAAAATTTACTTTGTACACATTAAATTATATTATCCTTTCGATTTAAATAAATAATATTCGTTACTTATTTTTTTTTGAAAATTAAATATATTTCAAAAAATCTTGAATTTATTATAATATTATTTTGACAACCATTATATATTTCTCAAAAACATTTTTTTAATTTTTTCACATCAATATCACCTTTTTTATTAAACTCATTATATAGTCATATATATATGTGTGTGTGTGTGAATTATTAATGAAAAATGTTTAAATTTATTATTTATATTAGAAAATAAACAATTCCATTTAAATATGGTCCATATATACAGTACCTTAGGATAATATTGTACTCTATAAGAATGTGTGACAATGGTACATTCTTAAGGTGGTTCAAAGAATAAGGTTTTGGTCATGATCTGGATAATCTAGAAATTATGCCACAAATGTTTTCACTTATGTTTCAGTTCTGAATATCCACTGAAGCTTGGTCAAGGGAAAAACTATGAGATTTCATCTCCATTAGAAGTTTTAATAATTGGGCTTCATTGGGTATAATTCAACTTGTTAGGGTCGTTGATTCTTCCAATTTTGTTAATTAGACAATATCATAACCCTCAATATATTCTAATATTAAATTTAACTATAGAATTGATATATTATCATGGGTTTTGATTTTAACGGTCTTTTAATCATGATAGTCTTGTTATAGCCATATTTTATAAAGATCCTAAATTTTAAAAAATTGAATCATAGTTTATATTTTTTTTATAACTTAGTTTCTAAATATGGAATTTCTTCATTCAAACATGTAATTTCATTTACTTATTATTTGTCCATTTCATATTAAATAACTATGATATGTAGTATTTATTGAAGAATATGTAATAAATTTTTTCAGACTCAAATATAAAGAAGGAAAGAGAGAAATATTATGTGATTTGTAAGAATGAATATAATCTTATATGCATGTCCTAATTATGGGTATATGAATCAAAGGGCTCAAAAATCAATATGATAAGTAGGAAATAATATATCATATATGTGATTCATATTTTTTGAAAACTATTAGGGGCAAGTAAATTTTTTAGATGGTAATAGAGAATTCGGAAAAAGGATCTTTGGAATGACATTTATAATGAAGGAATACGATTGATGATATACTATTATTTATATTGTTAAAGGTATCATGATTTTGTGTTTATTAATTCTGGAATCAGTCAGTGATATATACAAATTAAACAAAAATGGATTATACATTACAGAAATTATTATTACTCCATGAAATAGTGTGATATTAAAGAAAAAACTGAGGAAGTTTTTATTATTTATAATTAAATAATTCCATGAAGAAATGGACACACCATGGAGTAAGATGAAGAAGATGTTACATTATTGATTTCTGGTGAAATTAATGAAGTCAAAATTCCGCCACGAAATTATCTAAATTATCATTGGTCTTGAGGAATAAATTTTCAATTGATAAATATTCTACTATCTGTTATAATGAAAATACTGATTTGAAATATTTGGTTATTTTAACAAATTAAAAGTGAAAGTTAATTTTGTAAAAATTAATAAATATCATAATAAAAGAAATAAATTTCTAAATAAGTCAGTTTTTGTGAAAATGACATGAAATAGGGAAATAAATATGATTGAGTTAAATGTTATTTTGTCAGTTGATGTATTTTAGAAACATAGAATATGGAATATAATTAATGTTCCAAATATTAAAAACAATATATTTATTTCTTATAATAATATAAATGGAAATAAAATTCAAAATATATATGGTTATTTAAATAATTCACAATTTTTTATATTTTTAATGATAAATTTTAAGAAATATATCCAATATAGTATTCATATTTATGTCTCATTTTGTGGAAGAAAGAGAGATCTAATTCTACTGAGAATGATATCATCCCTTTGTGTTGAATTCATAGAATAATATGTACATATAAATATGTTTCTATTTATTTTTATTCATGTGGATGAGGAATATTAAATAAAACAACTTATAACATTCATATTTTCTATGTTCAAAATAAGATAAGAGATATCCACTTGAATTAATTCCCATTGGGGAACCCTATTAAATTCATATTATCACTGACAGATATGAGTCTTCATTTTTTAAAATCATCATATAAATTCACATGAATGAAATTTTCTATTTAAACAAATATAATTCAATTATCTCATTTAATCTACATGTACATGGGAACACATGTTTAGGATATATCTTTGACGAACCTTTCTGTTGATAATAATGTTGGGTTGTTTTTTCAGAGATAAAAAATATAATACATCCAGAATGTAATCATACACTATAGATATAAACCTCCTAAGAAATCCTATCCTCATTTAATATCTTATTTTTCATTTTAGACTACATACATGTCTGTTGTATATGTTAAAATTAATACAAATCCACTCAATATGTAATCTTAGGTGTAAAGAATGGAAATGATTTTAATTTAATATAATTATGCTACACAAATTCAATCCCCAATGGTTTTATATATCCCATGTTACATTAATAACTAGAATTATTGAATATGTTGCACATAATATATTATTCTCAACAATCACTTTATTTGAGGATATTTAAAACCTTTAGTTCTATTAAAATGTAACCATGAAATGTAGTCTCAGAAAAGTTGGGTCAATTGATGATCATATTTCTATCTCTTCTAATACTCAGATGAATAAGAAGAATGAGAAAAATGAAAAAATGAATAATGCCTCTTACTTATGTAATAATTAGATAAATTAGTTTCATTCTTATATTATCCCCATGAAAATAGTTCTCTCATGGAATAAAAAGAGTTTATGGTTGAATAAAATATTAAGGAGATAGAAAACAACAATACCTCATATAGTTCACAATATCTACCTGATGATTAGCTAAAAAATGACATTCTAAAAATTTCACAAATAATAATTAAAAACAAGTGGGGGAACCATACCACATAATAATTAAATGATTATTTATATACATTTTTTGGTGAATAATGTGATGGATCTTATAAAAATAAATTTCATTTATTAATGACACTCATATAATTATAGGAGAAGATCATATATATTGAATATCAATATGATAAGTGGAAAAAATCACAAACATAGATACTAATATTGATCATATATCTCCCCAGAAAATTAAAATCAAATAGTGGTATAATTTAGGATATTTAAGAAATTTTATTAATAGATATAAAGGATTAGTTTGATATAATCCCAAAAAAAAATGAGAAATCCAAATAAATTTGTGCTGAAAATTTACAAACATTATATGAAAACAACAGGATTATAGTAATATCAATAATAATCAATAAGAAATTAGTAAAATTAAAATACAAGATATTTAAAATTAATAGTAAGAATGGTAAAATATTAATTTGAATAGTTCAGTTAAAATAAAAAGTGAGTTTGAGAAAAAGGTGACATTAGTTTGGGATATGAAAATTTTCCTCAACATCATCATCATAAAGTTGGCGGTCAAAATAAAAATCCTAGAAGTAACACACATTGAATCCTCACAAGGTGAAAATATATAATGTGTCATAATAAGATGTCTTAATGTTTATTTTTGTGTCAAAATATCACTAACCATTGGAAATGTTCTACTAAAATAATTTTTTTGATAAACCCACTACCTTTACAATGAAAATTAAACCATTTGTTCTAAAAAATGGTGTTTATTCTGTTTCTGTAAATATATGAGGTATGAAATAAAAATATCAACAATTTTAAATAAATAAAAATAGCGTTAAAAACAACATTGTATCTATTATTTAGGGAATAAAGTGAAGACATTATTTTCACGAAAAATGGCTCAAAATAGTGGTTATATTTTATAACAATGTCCAACTATGGTTTCTACCAAGAATACATTTTAAAGAATAATATCTAATATTGTTAGCTGCAACTACTATTTTATAAGTTCATTCCATAAAGAACATGAATTATGGTATAACATGTCAACATAGAGTTTAATGATATCCTATTTAAATATATAAAAATGATATGTTAATTTATTTTTCATATAATAATATGAATTTTCATATTTAAAATCAATTTTTATGTCTTATAAATATTTGTGAAACCTAAAATAAAAGAGTCCATATTAAGGATACATCCTTAAATAAAATAAAATCATCTGACAAACATATTTACATGATGGAGAACACAATATACAATTATGGGGAGGAGGTTTATACATTTAACATATGTTATATTGAATAATAATAATTTATAAAAATCATTCCTAATATGTATATGAATAATTCCACAATAAAGATAAATAAATACTTATATTTTAAACAAAGTTGTCACAATATTTTATTTTTGAAGATATATATTTTTATAATGGGAGTTGTATGATTAAATAGAAATAATAAATCTATTAAATAATAGTAAGATTTTCTGGTGGAGGAAATTCCTAATATGATATGTCGAGGATATAAAAAAAATGTGAAAATATTTTTTAAGAGTTGATAATCATATGGCTAACTCAACTTGAAATAGATGAAAATATAAAGAAATAATAAGAGAATGAAAGCACTAAATGTAAACATGAAGATATTAAATTCCATTAGATTTTTTCATGAAATTATCACATATGAATTTTAGATGTACTTCATAGAAAATGTTAGAAGGATAGACACATTTAAAATAATATTTTAATTAAAATACCATCCCATTTACCAATTCTATATTTTATATGGATTGCACAAAAAGATTCATGTTCCTTTATAGTTGATGTGAATAATAATATTTCTTAAATTATATTTTTCTAATGGTTAAATGATCCATTTTCTTTAAAAGTAAATATAAATCTAGAATATGATGTAGTTGCATGAATGGTTCAACAAAAATAGATATATATTGAATATATTTACTTTATAGAGAAGGAAATCCAAACCATGTTTCTATGACTAATTATAAATGGAGATCCATATTTCCCTCATCTTTTTTTCTCATTATATGTATGAAGTAGAATATTAGACACAACTACGGGCGAACATGATGAATAAGGAAGATGGAATAGTTATTACATTCATTTTTTAAGTCTACATATTGGGTATGATCTAACATTTGTAATATTATGGTTTATTTGGATTATGGGTTAAAATATGATAAAGTAGAGATGGATTTTATCCCATTAGGGCGAGAAATACAAGAACGATCAATAATAATCAGTTCACAAAAATCAAGAATTTGTAGAAACTCCAAGAATTATTACCTTGAAAAGGTAATGTATGAATGTTTTATATTATTTATTTTTCAATAATTACTACTAAATTTAATGGCAAATTATAAATTTATTAATGAAATGGAAAAAAATATAATAATTAATTAATGGGATAATTTTTTATGATTAACCTACTTACCATTAAGTGACCACTGAATCATCATACCCCACATTATGGGTTTCACACCATGTTGGAATGGATTATCCTTGGATATCCATGGATAGATTTTTCATTATTGTCAAAAATCATCTTGGAAAACTATTTACATGTTTTCAATAAATATTCTAATAAAAATCCGATAATAATCATTCCAAAATCCAGTTCGCATTTTCTCATTTAATTCTCCATTAACCCATCTTGAATCACATCTCAATCATGGTATTTAATCAATGAATAACATATCAACAACATCAAACATAAATCTAAAAAATCCTAAAACATTTAATAACTAAGAAAACTCATGTATGAAATATAATATCTAATATATTACTTATTTGAGCTAAAATATCCTATGTGCGATTCAGAATATATTATATAGGAACATGATAGTCTTTGATTTTTTCAACAAAATTATACACATTTTATTTCATATCATTCATACCATCCATAATATATTATGTGTTCCAAATTTATATGTTTTAATATCTTTAATATCATATTTGATATGTTATATAATTTTTTAATAATGTAAAGATCATATTTTGTATTTTTTTGATGTTTAATTTCATCCTAAACCTGCATATATTTATATTATAATACTGATATATACAATATATATAATGAAATATATTTTCCATCACTTTGAATTTCCGTTTTATAATATATAAAATGATTATCATAATTGTATACCCTTATACTTTAATTAATTATCTAATAATTTTGAAATCCAAAATACCTCCCCATGATTTTTAAATCTGCTGAACTCACTAAAACAACTAAAATTTATCTAAACATAAATCAATATAATATTTACAATCTAAAAAATATCTTATGATAATTACTATTGGTTAAAAATAATAATAAAGATTTCAATTACTCCATGGGTTATTTAATCTTCCATCTTTTATTTATTATCTAATCTAATAAATCCCACCATATTTAACTAAATCACATCCTTTCTCACCGAAATATTTAATGCCACTATAATACTTGATAAATTAATTTATCTTAGATTTTTAAATACCTTGGTGATATTGAAATTGTGTCCAACTGATTTTTATTACCTCCCCATCAGTAAATTTTCTCATCCCCCCTTTTGAATAAATTAATTATTTAGATTCAAAACAAAAATTAAATATAGTTGTGTATCTTTCTACCAATTTGTAAGTGGAATAAAAATGAGTGTAAGGAAATTGAACATGACTAAAGTGAGTGGGAATGGTTATACATTCATATTTATTCTCAATATACCTAATTTTGATCTCGGAATGATATTTTTGAAAATATCAACCATTTCAATACAGTTAGGTATAAATTCAATCCACATTTCTATGATTCAAACCATATTTTACATAAAATGTTATCCAATGTAAATGTATTTTAATATAGAGTGTTTTACTATATAATTTGAAAAATTAAATGAACATTTTATATAAAAGGTATTTTTTAAAATTTTCTCAACTATTACATTCAAATATTCTAACTATTAATTCTTCCAGATCATATTTGAAGATATATGTACATAATCCACATATTCAACTGATATAGTTCCAAGAGTTACTAAATTTCATTTCCTGCAAATCCAACTGACACACCATTCTCTCGAAATGAGTGTACCTTTTAAGGCACTCCTCATTTCATCACAATCTCAATCCAGTCTATGTAAGTATACCAACATATGTAATTTTATTTATCTATTTTTTGGGATGAAACCAGACTTAATGTTGAATTGATATATTTTATACATATATTAGAATATTTAATGGGTGATTTGATTTTATCAATATGTTACCTTAAACATAATTTCAATCCATTAAAAATGATAGGACATGATTCAGTTAAAAATATGAAATTACTAATCTACCAACTGAACTAATTTTTCTTCCCACATTCTCCTATATAAATGCTTTTAACATTAACACCATATTTCATGCATGTAAAAATAAACGTAGGGTCTTCTGAGGAATATTTTATGATTCCTTCTATATATTTGTATTCGGATAGAAAATTATAGTCTAGTTTTGGAAAAACATAAAATCATAGAAACAAGATCATTTGTCAAAGTATATACAGTTCCATATACTCCTTCACAATTCAATAAAAAAAATTCACATGCCTATTGGAATGAATATGTCACTCCAACCCATATTCTTGATACGTTTTTTGATGATTCATAAGATCCATACTATTATACTTTAAATATTATTCTAAAATATTTCATATTAGGGTTTCCTTACTCTTTGTGTCCAATTATTTATTTTATGATATGAAAGTAATTTTTCATACATGAATTGAAGAATTTTGTTACTCAGACATAGAATGTATCACATAAGTCTTTATGTTAAGAGTTTAAACTTTGTTTCCCAGGAAATACTCTCTAATGCGAATGATATTATAAAAGGACATTATCTTTTAAAAATAACTTATTAATCTAGAAGAAGTTGATGAAAATGATAAATGTTAATGTTAAATATTACCTTATGAAGGAGAATTATTTTATGCTATAGTGAAGTCAGTTTATCTTATGAGGATGAGCTATTTTATCTCCTGGATGTTATCTTGTAGTGAATAGTTAGTTGGGATGATATCTTATGAATTCTTATTGTTCTATAGCATCGTGATTACATTTATAATCTCTTGATAAGTAACTTCATTCCTTTAGGACACATGAAAGTGAGATTTTACGTTTTGGTAAAAATTGGTCTATATAAGAAATTCCACTATTATTTTCCTCTTGAAATTGTGTGTTGAAAAGGGACCTTTCATTGTTTTTGTACACTTTATCATTTTTTCTATCATTGAAAGAGTATAGTAAAGACCATGTATAGGGAATTTAATGGGAGATATTTCTTGAATGATCCTAAACCATTGTACAATGTGAAAACTTATTATTCTCATCTAGGATCCCCCACTAAAAGGGCCATTATAGTGAAATTTACTATTCAATTTGAACAGAGAATTGGTGGAGAGAACTATGGGATTTCTATTCCCTAAAAAACTATAAATATATATGTTAAATTTTATTTCCACTTAATATATTAATATGGAAAAAAACGAAAGTACATATATTGAATTTGGTTGTATAATATTAAAAAAAGTAATAACACATTTCACCCCACCTATTGAGTTATTCATTTGGTCATTATATTGGACAATAATTACTATCAGAGCAATTAAATCTATAGTTCACAACCATCAAATGTTTAATTCTAAATATCTTTCTACAAATGGATGTTATGGATGATAACAGAGATGGTATGTTAATTTTTAGAGCATCATACTTTTATGGGGATAATTATGGTTTTTGGAAAGATCATGATATAATTTATATGAAAAATCATGGACTAAAACTACACACCAGAGTAGTTATGCCCTACAAAATTCCTAAAACATGATCCTAATCATGGGATTCTATTTCTGAAAAAACATTATTATTTAAATACTAATGATATGATCACTTTCATATGTGTGTTATGATTAGATGAGTTCAACAAGAAATCTCAATGTCAGACAACACAAGAAATATGGACCACTATAGAAGTTTCACATGAAGGGAATGGAAACGGGATATATCATAGATATGATGGAGAAAATATTAAATTTGACACATTAAAAATGGATTAAGGGGAGATAATTAGTCAACTAAATGTATTAATAAATGATACTTTCATCAATACAGAAAATCATATCAATTATTTTGAATAGTAATTAAATGTTCTACTATTATTACCACCTAAGTGGAGTGGAATCTCTACTACTATCATAAAAACCATAGATGTAACAAATTTCAAAATAAAAGATATCATCGAGTATCTTATGATATGTGAATCTGAAATTAAAAAAAGTGGATATCATGAAATGATCAAGACGGAAAATGATTCCCTTAATGTCTATACATATAAAGATGATATAAAACCAAAAATCATACAAATATCTAAATAATATAAAGAAGAATAAACGTCTTGAAAATATGAATCAAACTATGATATTTAAAATTTTTATTGAAAATAAAGTAATATATATAAAATTATATGAGGTTTTATAGGATCATTCAGCAAGAACTGAAAATTTAGTGACAACTACAAAAAATAGAAACTATTAAAGAATTTTTTTTGGAATAGACCATGATATATTTTCCAAAAAATTAAATATGTTTATAAGACATAAAATGAATACCTAAAAAATAATATATATAATATTTATAATAATTCTATGAAGACCACCGAGAATGATTCTGAATATTATAGTGAATGAATGAAATTAAAAAGAAAAGAAAAATAAATAATTCAAAAGGACAAAAAATGCTTTATAGAATAATTTTTTCTGGTACATTTTTATTATTCCTATGAGAATGAACGTGAACAGAAATATATAAATTTCTCATACAAATAATTAATTGAGTAATTCAGAATGTTTTAAATCAAGAATAAAATAAGGAGGATTTAAAATAAATCCCTTAAAAATTCATATAATAATATTTTACTAAAAAATATAATATGAAGAATCGTACATTAAACCTAAAAATCATATGGAAACATCTTCTGTATTTAATGTTTAAAAATTAAAAATTATTGAAACCTTACATAAGTGGTTCAAAATTTAAATTATGATTCAATTGTATTTACAAAAGGGTATCAAATTTTAGGCAATATTCTTGGCCAAAATCAACAAAAAAAAGAAAATTAAAATTGATAAGTCAAGTTGAAATGTTGAAACAAAATAGAAATCATTTTGTGACTTTCCCTCAAATAACACATTCCCAAAGCTACATGTTTTCATTATGGTGAAATAGGAAAATTTCCTAATAATTGTCACTTAAAAAATATCCTTTTTGGGGGAATTAATATTTTCTCACTCAAATTATTTTTCAAAACCAACAATTTTTTTCTTGAAAATAGAAGAAAATTTGGATACCTAGATCTCATATAGAAAAAATTTCTGGGCTCAAATGAATTTTGGTGTCATTTAATTATGTTTATTAGTATATGATTGTAGGGAATCTGAAGAGAATTATATAATGGTTTATGGATAGTTTCTATCCAAGTTATATGATTTCAGATTACTCCATCTTTAATTCCATATCTAAATTAGATTAAGGATATGTCATGTTTAGTGACACTGAAAATGGAATAATAGTTAGAATTGGATCTGTTAAATCCTCATCATATTCCCATGTAGAAAGTAATTTACATTGTAGGATTGTGGAAAAACATAATATATATATCTTTATATTGTTATGATGCTTATTATATATATTTTTTCCAATAATTCCTATACTATTTTTAATGATAATTATCTCAAATTTAAATAACCTAGATATTTTAATGTTTAAAAAAATATTTTAATTCTTGATGTAGTAAAAATGTAAACCATATGAATGTAATAATTTATGAGTAATTTACTTGTAATATAAGGCATACACATTAAAATGTTCATTCAAGGAGAATATTGTGTTAATTACCTTTTGTTTTTTATTCTCAAATTCATTAATTGGATTAATAGAAACAGTGTGATGCATGCCAAATAAAGAAGTATCAAAAGTAAACATTATATCAAATTAAATAAGTTACTACATGTAGACCTTTTGATATTATCCATATGGATTTATTAAGACCTAATAAAACTATATTCATTTAATGTAAATAAATTTTTTTGTGTTAGTTGATGATTTGTCAAGATTTACATGGGTTTACTTTTTATGCCTCAAAAGTGAAGCATGTTCTATTATTATTAATTTCTATAAACATATAAAAATAAAAAAGGTTGTGAAAGTGATATAGAATTGAATTTTCCATAGTGGTTAATTTGAGACTCATGAAGTTAATTTATACTAATCCAATCATGAAATTAAACATATATAATCTACTACCAAGACACCTCAACAAAACCGTGTTTGTCAAAATGAAGAATATGAATTTACCATTAAATTGATAAGACTAAATTTTGTGAATATAAATTTACCTATCATTTCTAGTATGAGGTTATAAATATATAATATAATAAAATTAGTAGGGCCCAAATAATGTTTATCATAAAATAAACTCCCTTTAATTTGTGGAATGATAAAAAACAATGGTATGATATTTCAATGTATCGGTATTTAAGGTTTACATCTTGTAGACCAAGGATAATCTTTGAATGTTCGATACAAATTATGAAGAAGGTATATTCCATGTCTAATCTACTACTTTGAAATATTAGTTTTTTTTAATAAAAGTTCAACGATTGTTAAAGAATCATCTCATGGGATATTTTATGGGAGTGATTCTTTCAGTAATAAAATGAATCAAATTAATGTTCAAAATGATTCAGTAAAAGATATGACAAATTAAATGAACCTTAATGACCAAAAGGATGATTAATTTGAACATTATTACATTAAATAATTTCTGATAATGGTGGACACTATTAAACAAAAAATTATGTCTCCTAGAATACCATGAAACCTTAAATCCCATCCTTTAAAAACTATTATAGGAAGCCCAGACAAATGTGTAAAAACCTTAAGAAGAACTTTTAATTTAATATAATTTAATTCCATTATATCCAATTTAGAAAATCATTATAGTTTTTAAGATCATCATTTTAAACACTCTGGGCATCTATATACCAAAGCTCTCCATGGACTTAAATAATCTCCAAGTGTGTGGTTTGAAAGATTAAGTTTGTTTATTATCTCAAATGAATTTTTAGTTGGAATAGAAGATCCAAAATTATTTATATAAAAAATTTCATTGATATTTTTTATTAATTTTTTTTTAGATTATGTTATATTTTTAACAACAGATCAAAAATAATGCAATTAATTTTCAGAACATATGTGAAAAAAATTGAAATCAGTATGATGTTTAAAATTATATATTTTATTTAATTTCATGTTTATCAAAATTATTTTGAAAACATTTTATATCAAAGGAAATGCATACTCGACTTAAATAAAATATTTTCAATTGAATATAATAAGAAAAAACATCAACTTTAATGATTACCAATATCATACACGACTCAAATGAAACTAAAAAACTAGTTGAAAACATGTTTATAGAGGAATCATTCGATATTTTTCGTACCTTACTAAAATTAGACCCGACATTAGGTTTTCAGAATATCTTTGTGAAATATTTCAATCTAGTAAGAATGAATCATATTTGTGTGATTAAAGAATAATTTTGAGATATCTAAATAGAAAATTTTCTCTGTCTTTTATTTTTCTAAAAACCTATGATTTAAATTTAATTTTTTTTTTGAATGTTTATTTTTCCGGATGTAGATGAAATAAGAAATGCACTTCATCAACCAATCATTTTCTTGGTAAATATAAGTTGTCTTGTTTAATCAATAATCCTTATTCTAATTCACTATTATCCACTGACGTTGATTATATTTTTATATGATTTTCTTGTACATAAGTTCTATAAATAAAACACACCTGAACATATTTTGGATTTAATTTTCATTGTGTTCCAATCAGATGTGACAAAACGAGATATTTCAAAATATCAAGGAATTAAAAAAACCATTCAGAAATGTATAACATTGATTTAAGATATTATTTTTTAATAGATCATGCATAGAAAAAGGGCTTCCCCTAAAAAATTAATAGATATGAAATTAGTAAACATTTTAAAAAAATATTTCCTACAGACGGTTTTTATTTTACTATGTTAGAACTAGTTACGTTTAATTTTATTAAAACACATTTTATAAAACATTTTTCATATTTTATATTAAATAATTATTTTCCTCATTTAAATTTATATATGAAATTCTGTTTTCAATACTAGTAATATTCAACAGGGTAAACCAACTACTATTTGTAATAATTATTGTGCACATCACTTTGTAAATTGTTGATTACTAGGAACAAAAAGGTTCTATATCAACTCTATGAGTGAAATGATTTGAAAACCCTTTGAAACCTCTTTCAATTCACTAAATAATTTTTAACCCAATCCTTTCACTCTCCAACCCATTAAACACTTTTCAAATGGAGAATACCAAAGCATTTTGATGGTTCTACATCTAATAGATTGAAACGTTAATGAATATCATGAAAAGTGTTAAGTAGAAATGCCATTTATTTTCATTGGATGGAAAAAATAGGTATATTTTTAATGAAATTAGTCATTCACCTAGTATGGGGGGATGTTTTTTATGAGTTTCGGACCACATTACTTTTCAAGATTGTAGTTCTTGAGTTTTATAGTTCCGGTTTTTATATTTAAGTGATAATGAAGACCTCATTACTGTAATTGTTAACCATAATTTTTTTGATTACCCTCAGTTCTATTGTGTGATGCCTTGAATGTTCCTCATGAAGTATACCAATTCTTTATTTCCACCATTTCTACTATGGATGGATTTACCATAACAAAAATCATGAAGTATCTACTTGGAACAATTTCCAAATAGAAGAATCAATTCATGAGTTTATAGCATGAAATAAAACAATTAACCAAATTTACCCATTCGAGAATTGATCAAAGAAATAATAAAGAAAAAAAATATTTTTCAAGATATTTTGTTGATTTATATTTTCATTTCATAAATTAATGTAAATATGGAATGACATATTAAATGATATTTTTTCGAAGTACAAAACATGTATTTGAAATTTTACCCGTATAGACCAATGACAACCCTCATTTTTTGAAGTGCTGATTTTTTTATGTATGAAAAAAAGAATAAATCCTATTAACTAGTTCAAAATCCTAAAAGCAAGTGTATTAACATGTAGTGGTTTTCAGATAGAATCATTGTCAATAAAATTGATTCCATTTTCCTTGATTCTTGGTGAAGTCCCTCCATTGACTCAATGAGAGTGTTCTTGTGTGCCGGAGATACTTGGGATAATACAAGAATCATCTCATCATAGTTCTATGATTATGAAAATTCATGAAGATGAAAGAATTATTATACTAAGGAGATGAGTTTCGATTGGTATCCCATTCGGTCAAAAAATGACTTATAGATGAGGACGCCTCATGTTTTTCCCTTTAGACCTATTAATATTCGAAAAGAAAGGATATCCTCAGCTCTCACTTAGATATTTCCCTTTAAACCTGATTGTAATTTATTAAATTCTAAGAGTATTTTCTTCATTAATCAAGTCTCACTCTAATTTTTATATTGTAATGAAAATATAGAGAATCGAAATGATGTAATTTAAAGAATCATGTCACATTGATGAAGTGCTTAACATTCCTGAGAAACATTATGTTCTAGAATGATGTGTTCAAGTTCATCAAAAAATCATTTTTCCAATTCCTTAGGAAAATGGTAATAAATATTTACCAGATGTTGATAAATGTTTTTCAGATGGATTTCAATAGAGATATTAAAATTTATATTCTGAATTAAAAATAATAAAATCTCAAATCATTGAATCAAATTGATAAGTAAGAGTTATGTGTGATCAGATGGCCACATTAGATTATATTAAAGAATTAATACTACAGGTTCAATCCATTTTAGAGAATTGTTCAAAAAAACATTGATACAAAAATCCATGGATTAGATGATCTGTTGAAACTAATAGATTTATCTTAGGTATTCGATATTGCAACTGCAACTATTGACTCTCTTCGGAGTGAATTCGTCACAAGGGAGATGAATTAAAACCTTAAAATAACTATCATAGATGAATTTATAATTATAATGGATACTCTAGGGTAATTTTATGTATCTATTCATAGATAATGATAGGAAATTAGTTACATACTAAATTACATGTTTCTAGTAGCTTATGAAAATTTTCTTCCAGTGAATAAGGATATAAGTTTCATCATTAAAAAAATAAAAAAGTTGGATGGTTCAGGTAAAAAAAAACTATGGAAAAAATATAAATGAATTTAGAAGACCGACGTAATGTAGTCATAAAGAGTACCATGATTTACATCTCAGGAAATGTTGTAGAAGAGGTTGATTCTTTTATAGCATCATCAAACAGACATGAGCCTTTAAACGAAAAAGAATTTGTTTCTAGACTAGGTATGACAGAAAACCTCATTTAAATGTGAATAAAATGTATATAATGTTTTGAAAATAAGGGTGACATACATAACATCGTTGGATGTTTTTCTCAATTCCTGTTGAACTGTTCCACATGTATTCTTGGTTATTACATAAATGATATGGTATAAGGTATTGATAGCTATTGTGATGATTTTTTTTATATTTTTTGAAGAATTATTCTTAGACTACATTCTGTTGACCATCACCAGTCCATCTCTCAGCACCATAATATAATATTTGATCTTTTAGACATTATTAAAAGGTAAATCCCTTGGTTTTATAATAAATAACCATTATCAATACATGAATCCTACACTTAATTACCCAATACCAATACGGGTACATTCGATTTTGTAAGGGAAAATAATGATTCTCTCAACATTGAGTCCAAATCTGTCATGTTTTATCACGAAGATCATTGTGGTCTTGGACAGGCCATACTGACATTGGGTGATGTTCTTGAAATGTAAACAAACACTCCACTACCTAAATCATCATTACATCATAATCTACCCCAATCCATAAAAATGACTACTCTAAAAAGTCATTTTTTGAATATCAAATGATACACCATTTTTCATGATTGGGGTTTTTATTCCGAGGGGTGAGTAATTATCAAAATAATTTGAATTATGTCACATTCATGTCCTTTCAATTAATTTCATTTGTTTACATTAACATCTCTTTTGAATCATCATAATGAAATACCTTATGATTTTCCTTGAATGATCATACTTCAATGTTACTTTTTCTTCTCTTTATAAAAATTTTACTTATCCAATTCCTTTATCATTATCCAATACATCAAATAATTTGATTCCATGAATTATCTTCAATATATTTCTTTATCATTCCCTTATACTATATTATTTAAAAGTTTCATTATGAACTCTATTTACAGTTAAATTCTATTTATCATTTATAGAGTTAACTGAATACTACTGTTTGGGTGAAATATAAATTTTATTCCTTATTGTATATCTTTTTGATATAAAAAGGATCAGTTTAAGGAAATTACAATACCAAAAAAATCTGTATATTCAAAAAGAAGGAAAATAAAAAACATATTTTATATAATAAAAATTTGAGAAGAAAAATATTTTTTTCATTTGTTCTTTATTCAAAATAAGTGGATAAGGAAGGAGAAATACATTGGAAAGAAAAGTAAATGTATTCTATTAAGAAAATTTAAAATTGTATAAGAAAAAAAAAATTCAATTGGTTTTGTGATCATCAAAAACAGGGAGATTATTGGAAGGAATATGTTTCTCTATTATAAAATAATGTTATGTGATTTGATGATTCAAAAAATTCATACTTTTACTATATAATGTTTATTATAATGTGTATTAGGATTCTATTATCTCAATATTTTTGTCCAAGTATTAATTTTATGATATGGAAGTACTTTATCTAACCAGAATTGAATAATTTAGTTACCCAGAATCAGAATCTATCACATAAGACTCTATCATATAGATCATGACTATTTAACTCATGATAGATGATCTAGTCATAATGAGATTATAAATGGACATTATATTCTCAAAAGAAATTCTAAAGCTATAATAAGTCAATGAAAATAGAAAATTTATATTAACAATTTTTCTTATGCTGCAGAATTATTTAATGTCTTAGTAAAGTTAGTTTATATTATTATAATGATCAGCTTTATCTTATAAAAGTTATATTAAGATGAACAATTCTTTCAGTCGATATCATATGAAAATATAGTGTCTCAAAACATCATGATTTTTTTTTTCAAATTTCATGATACTTCACTAAATTCCTTTAGAGAATATCTAAAGGTTGTTATCCGTCTAAGGAATTATCAGTCTGTACAACGAATATGATGAGTAAAACAATTTGAAGATTGAGAAGATCTCTACCATCACTATCAGAAAAATAAATTTCTATATATGGAATGTTTTTATGTATAACCTTAATAAAATATCCCATAATTATCAATATAAATGCTCTATAAACCATTAGAGTTATCTGGAGGTCATTTTTAAAAAACTTATAAAAGGATAAGTAATATACTACTCCATATATCAATGGAATAAAAAAAGGATGATAATTGATATCTTGTTGAACATTAGAAACATAAAAATGATGAATCCGTGTACATAGAAGAAAAAAATCATTCATACTATGATTATTAAGTCTATATTTTTCTCTAAATATTATATCAATATACTTTGTTGACTATCATTTTCATTGAATGAGTTTTCATCTAATGTCAGTTGCTTCTTACAATTTTAGGGTATAAATTCACCACTTTATGTTTTTGTATATTTCCTCATGCTTGTACTTAGGGGGAAAATGGGTTTAAGATAATGGACATCCCCAGTAAAGTGGTATCCTAGATGAAATCTCTTGGACATTTTAACTATGTGATAGCTTCTTATACTCAACTCGTTTCCCCATTTAAATGGATTGTATAGTGAATAACAACATGATCATAGATCAGAGCATTGTTATAGTGGAATATGAGATTTGGTTTCTACAAAAAAATATAAAAAAATATTTTTAATTTTATTTCTACATGTCTTTGAATTTCTTCTAAATATATAATTAGATGTAAGTAATCAAACATACATACTTAAACGAGGGTGAGAAAATATTCAATAAATAATATAATAACAGAATTCAATCCCATATTGATGTTTTTTATTTATTAATTAACATAGACAACAAGATCAATTATTTTTATTTTTTGAAAATTAGTTCATCAAAGTAGACTATGAAAATAAGACTTCATGTTATCATTTCATTCAAATAATATGTATTGTTAGAAATCAAATTTATAATGTTTATTTATAATATATAGTTTCTAATATTTTAAATATACATTTATGAAATTATGAATCATATAAATTTTATAAATTTTTTACTTTCTATGAGATTCAACTAATAAGGATATTTTTATATATTTATGTCCTTCAATTGAAGAAAATTTATCAAAAAAATAAACTCCATAATCCATAATGTTGCCTTTCAGTACAAACATAACATTTTTTCATAACACCACATTTCTCATTGAGAATATTTCAAAAAACCCTCTTGGATCAATGAAATTTTCTTCTTTATTTCCAGAAAAAGATCTCATGTTGAATTATTTAAAATTTTAGGCATCACTTTATACATTTCATTTATCGATTTTTTATGTTAAACTACATCAATAATTGAGAAATAAGAGTTTTTTTACATTCACTATTAAACATATTTATATTCAAAACTCATTTATTTTAATTTCTAATTTTATTTTTAGTATCCTTATTCTTCTATACCCTGTGGTGTCTTAATTTATCATTTTCAACAACACCCTCAATATCATTGGTTTATTCTGAATAAAATTTACAATTTTCGGACTCAATTCAAAAAATTTCCAAAAATTTCCAACAATTATACAAACTATATTCAATATAAATTTTAATATTTATTTTAACAATGAATACCCTGATATTTTTTCATACATTTGTCTTTTAATAATTTTTAACTTCTTGATAACTTGTAAGCCACACAACCCCGAGCTTAAAAATAAATGGTGAAATATTATAACATAGCAATTAAATTGATGTGTTGGAAGATAATTAATAAAACTTTGAATTATATATTGAATTATTTTACTTGATTCAAATGTGACCATATTTTATATATCCAAAATATTTGTAAAGTCATTTTGTGCTTCAAAAATGTTATTTACCTGAAAAATGTTTTTATTCATTTTTGTGTGTAAATATTATAATTAATTTATATTAAATTTACAAAAAAAATTGAAAAAATTGATATCATTTTTGGATTCATTATATAAAATTTATAATACAGGTAACTTTTGGTATTTTTCTATAATTGATTATTTTAAGCTGATAAATGAAAACAACTATTTTAAAGAGTCATTTCTTATCATTAGATTATGTAATGTAAAAGTATAATTATGTTTTTAATTTCTCATAAATATAAATATTTCTCATTGATATTAAATTAATCTAATTGTTTATATAGAAGTAATTTTTATACTATATTTTCTTATAAAATTATTTTTTATCTTAGAAACATTTTTTTTCATATAATCGTTTTACTATTCCCAATGCGTTATTTTGTGAATTAATTAATTAACCAATATTGATTTAATATTTTAAAGAAATTATTATATTATATATTAAATAAAATTAATTTATTTTAATTTTATGGTTTGAAAAAGTCATAGGATATGTATAAAACATTTTTTATTATTAGATCACATTTCTCTAAATTTGAGTTTTGTTGTTTTCTGCAGAGTTATTTTCAAATATAATTCTTCACATTTTAGAAAATAAATTAATAAATTTTATTATATATTTTTACTAATGGTTATAAAATTTTTTAAAGGGGAAACTTTTAATTTTGGTCATTATGAAATGCAGATTTTATAAATTTTTATCACCATTTTTTGTGAAAAACGGGAATCTGGTTAAATCATTGGGGTAAGGCTTTAACATTTCATGAACAGGTTCCATTATCCAATTTTATATATTCATTTTTTCAATACTCATTATTTTTTCAATAATATGGAATCATGGAGCCATTTTAATTGATTATTTCCTTTATCTTATGAAAAAAATAAATATAAAATGTCACATTGATGACATTAATTATATTAATTTTTTAATAAGTATAAAAAGTTGATAAGTTATTTATAATTTTATTTAAATGTGAATTATTTATTTTTATGATATTTATTTATTTTCAATTTTTAGATATGGGATAATTACATTAATTTCATATACAATTTAGACATAATATATTTTTCATGTAAGAAAAAAAACAAATTATTTACAAATATTAAATGCTATACAATTTTGTTGAATTAGTTTATTCCATATTGTATATACACATGAAATATTAGTGATTTTTTAGTGATTAAATTCCAATTCCAAATCAGTCATGTTCTCACTAATGTCAAATGTTGTGTATAGTATCAAAAATGACTTTAATGGTATCTTATAATAAATAATATTTTATTAAATGAATGAAAAATTTAAAAAAATAACTCAATTCAAGGAGATTCTACCTATAAAATCAAGCATTTTTCATTTATGAGTCACGTGACCTATTTTGCTAAAATTATTAACCCACAAATATTAAATAGAACACAGGTATAATGTTAATAATTAAAATGGTTAACGATGATTGAAACTTAGAGATAAATGATGACACATCTCCTCAACTTATCAAAATATTATTAGATGTGTTTACTTTTTATTATTTTCTACCTATATTACAAATATCTCAACTTATTTCCTCTTGAAAATAAAAAAATTATTCTAATTTAAAAAATAATGTAATTTCATGGGTTCCTCTCCCTTCACTTATAGATGGTCATATAATCTCATCCATTATTCATAATTATTTCATTGTATATTGTGGATAATCAATGACATAATGTCATCCTAGATTCTTTACCCATTCCCTAGATCTTTTGTTATATCCAAAATACCATCCAATAATGGATTAAGGTGTAAGAAATATGAGGTTTCTCAACAAAGAGCTATACATCCTAATGATATAATTTTAATTTTGTTTTTTATTTTAAAATATTTAAATATATATTATCTATGATAAATTATTAACATTAGTATCTTCATTATACTTAATTATTATTATTATGATGGAATTGCAATGCCTGGCCTTAAATATTACATATTCTTATGAAATTTACAAGAATTACCTTTCCAATATTCACAATGTTCTTTTAGGTTAATATTGTAATAGAGTTACATCATAACTATTATATAACAGAAACATGTATTAAAATGTGGACAATTTGATTCATTATCCATTTTTAATCAAAAAATACTTTGAAAAATATAATATAATTTATATTCATCAAACATCTTCATAGTTTTATCTTTACATCATACTTTTCAATAATAATCTAATTAAAAACATTTAACGTGTGGGATGATAAAAAAACTCAAAGAGAGATATACAATGATAGAAAAAAATGTCATTTCATGAATACATATAATTTTGTTAATAAAATTCAAAATTAAACTCTAGTCTCAAAATAAAAATTCTCTTACGAATGATATCATACATCCTTTCAAAATAATTTCCTAAAACATTCTATAAAAATTTTAAAGCCAAACTAAAAATCATAGTGGATTATTTAAAATTTTGAAGAAATCAAAAAAATATTTTTATCAATGTTTTAATTTTCACCCTTAAAAAGTTATAGATCGTTATATAAACATAAGAAATAGTAAGGTTCCTATAGAAATTCATAGAAGTAATAGATAACACATGTAAGTTATTTATAGAATCATATTCATATCAATAATTAATGACATATATAATTAATGTTTAAATATAGAATAACCATCATAGTACTTAATAAAATAACAATCATTATTAAAATTGGAATAAACATTTTTATATATTACAATAATATATTAGAACATACTAATACGAACCATCCCATGGGGCCTAGATGTGACTACCCCAAGCCCACATTCCATAGGCCAAGGGTTGGTGACCAGCACCTGAAGGCTTTTCCCAAATAGGTAAGGCATTGACTTAGAGATCAGTACACACTCAAAATGGTGAACTGAAGTAAACAACCAAAAAAGTAAGGTATAAACATGAGGGTAAAGTATAACCACAAGTACATCTATAAATTTAAAATAGTGGGCTGGAATACAAGCCCTAAAAATAGAAAAGAATGTAAAAACCATCGCATATTCCCTGAAGCTCTACCTGGAGGGTAGTAGCTATAAGTCTGATGTCAAAGAAGAGGATCTCAACTTCTCCCATCACACCATGCTCCACCAAGTCCAGAAAATCCAAAGACTACCTCCGAGCATTTGTAATTAGCACGAGACAGAACAAGGTGCGGGTGAAGCCTATGCAGGGGTGAGTATAACAATACCCTGTATGGACCCCGAGACCCCCAAAGGCCTCTAAGTAATCTACACAATATACAATCATAAGAAATACCCCAAACGTAATATCACACGAATGATTTAGATCATGAAGCATAAAGAAAAAAAAGACATGTCAGTCTAACAATATAACTTCAAGGTTTCTTGGATGGGGATGACTAGACATAAAGCCAGATCATCCTATCTTCAGTATCTCTACTGATGAACCATATAGTTCATTGTATGTTGACCCGTATTGGTCTCTCGATGCTGACTCGAATTGGTCGTTGGTGCTGAACCGTATTGGTTACTAGATGTTGACCCGTATTAGTCGATGGTGATGACCCATATTGGTTGCTGGTGATGAATTGTATTGTTCACTGATGCAAAGGTAGGGATGATTAGTCATACTGCTAGATCATCCCACTATGGATTTTCTGATTCAAACCCGCATTAGCAGCTCTTCTACTTTATGTCATAGCCTGCCATTGGATTCCCGCACGAAGCATGCCTGATATCGGGAAGACTCTGATCCTCAGGACATCAGTCCATTTTCAACCGGTACAAAGTCCTAGAAAAATCATAATAAAGGGACCGCCCCGTCACAGGGGTCTCAACGTGATAGACGACGTGTCGATCGGACACCCGGTGTGTGAAATATGGGAACTTTTGTAAAAATGCCTCGGTCGGATTCAAGTATAATCCAACCTAGGTCACATGTCAAACTCTGTCAAAACACACATTGAGTATTTCCAAAGAAGCGCTTTGTCACAAGGGTTCTTATTCTATAGATGACATATTGATCGGATGTCTGGTTTGTTAGTCACACCCCTTTCCGTGAAACAGGAGGGATCACACCTCGGTTCCGCCTCACTCAGTCTGACCCGCCGGAATATGCCAAAGGGGACACTTCCCAAAAGTGGTCCTAATACCACAGAAGTCATGTCAAATAAAAACTCAGTTCATACGTTGTGGATGTTTATTTATTCGAGGGCCGGTTGGGTCTGGGAATGCTCTGACTCGGTCTGGCTAGCCTGACGCAACTGGTCTTGAGGTCAACCAGACCCTGCTTGGGTGCAGTCCCTTAAGGGACGACCTGGCTGGTTGGTGGGATCGGGCCACTCATGACCCAGCCCACCGAGTAGGTGTAGCCCCCCCCCCCCCCGTGCGCTAGCGGAGTTGGCCATAGGGCTGGCCCGCATGTAGTCATGTCCGCCTAAAGGAGGACCGCTCCCCCCAACTAGGCTTGTAGATGCGGGGCCGTTTCGTCCAACGAGATATGGCATGGTGCAGGGTCTGCCCCACCCCATCCAGCCACAGCCTGCTGGCCACAACTGCGGCCACTGTCGGTGCCTACTGGCGTTTCCCTCCATCCGCATGACCGGCTCGGGTCAGTCACCTTTGGCCACCGCGGCGCGCGACGGCACACCGTCCCTCCCCACTTACAACTGGTTGTCGCATGTCTCTTCCAGCCACCACCGGCCGTCACTAGCATGTCGCACCAGTGGTTGTTTCTTCGGGCCACCGGAATGTCGTCGTCGTTTGGCGGACCTCGAATGTCTTGTCACAGCTTTTGTTGCACTGTAGTGAAGAACGCACCAAGGAAAAGTATAGTAGAGGGTCTGAGCCTTTTGGGTTTCGGATCGCGCCCTCCACGTTAGCTTTTTAAACATAAGGAAAAAATTAATAATAACAAAAGGAAGAATAATATCCATGTTTAAGGTCCCACAACAACCATCTGCATGATTATATGAGATGTGGATCAACCTGTTAGTTGGTTGGTCTACGTTCGTTATATTTTTCAAGAATAGGAAGAGAGGGAACATCAAAAAATATAAAACCACTAAATTTTATTATATTCATTGCCACATGTTCATCCTCGAGTGTTTACGATGTTGACGATGCTTCCCGGTTCTGACCTTCATAAGGCGTTCTTCGTTTTTCGTCATTCTTCACTGGGGTGGAAGTGTGTCAGAGCGTCTCCTAAGAATCCCCCAAATCCTTCCTCCTTATTTTTTCCGGTACGTAGAACTATTTATTGAGACACACAACATCATTTCCATAATGATGTGACGTCGTGTCGTTACGTTGTTTCATTTATGAAATAGTGTCTCTATTTTGGACCATTTAATTCACTGTTATTTTGCGGAATACATGTCATCCATGTGTTGTATTTAATGTTCCCTGTCACCACATCGTCGATGGCTCGTAGCATCACCATCCACCACACAACGGAGAGAAAAGCATAAAATAATTATTTTAAATTAGTTTATTTTTTTCTCAAAAAGTCCATAAATTACGTTTTCTTCTCGTCCCTCGCTAGGAAAAGTTAAGTTGTTTCTAGGAAAATACCAATATTCCAGAGTCAATGGTGCCCTTCTTTTTTCGATCCGAGAAATTATTCAAATGATAGAAAATTCCACCCGCACTTTTACTAAATATACACGATTTTTTTTAGAAATTGATTCTGTGCACACTGAGCCTCTTAATTACGCGCCGTTAATTTTCGCAGGCTCGTAAAAATTCCAAATAATTTTAGAAAAATAACATAGATTTTTCTGCATCTTTATAGAAACATATTCCAAAAAATTCGCCCCATTACATAATGTATTGGATATATAATATGGGATCACTCACCATATATATATTATATGACAACCCATCCCCATAAACAATTCCCAATAACCATAATTGAATGCTTAAAATATTGTATAATATATATATGGAAAAGAAAAAAAATGTATTAAGTGAAAATTTAAAATATGTTTTTTATATAAAATCATAAAAAATATATTTCAATAAAAAAATATAAATAAATAATATAAATCCAAAAATGAATATTTTAAAATGATTTTATATGAATAAAAGTCTATCTTTAAAAAAATTTATATGTATATGGACAAGGAAGAGAAATATTTATAAAAAAAGAAAACATTTAAAAAATTATTTTTAAAATATTTTTTCCCTTTCCTCGATTCTGACACATAATGTATGTCCGTCACCATCTAGATTAATATGATTGTGATAATAATATATTTCACTAATAACCTTTTTCATATTTATGGTCATATACAATTTCGTAATCAATTAAGTTCACATTGGCTGTTTCGATGATATTTGACTCATATGCATATAATGAATTTGGTAAGATGACAATGGTCAGATAGGTCATTATTATAACTTCTCAAGAATAATATGAAAAAACTTTCATTTTTATAAATTATTTATACCTTTATAACTAATAATTATATATAGTTATGAAAAATAAATTATTTTTCTATCAAAGAGATGGTAGGCCTTACATGGGTTTGAGTAATGTTTACTTTTTTCAATTAAAATTATTGAAATAATGTATGGATTGTTTTATGCTTTAAAAATTATAATTAAAAATTTATTTTTATTTTATTAAACCAACTTATATATATCATCCATGTGATTTGATTATGAAAAAAGAGTCACATCGCTTCGTATATGAGGTAGTCTATACATACTCACGAATGACATTATCATTAATATATGATTGTAATGGTATAAAAGTAAATGATATATTATCTATTTATAATGATAAAAATTTAATTAATACTATACATATACATTAATTAAATCACTATAATCGATCCGTGAGAGATGGTGATAGATAACGAATTACATCGGTTCGCGAGGTGGTAGTCTGATGTTGACAAGAATAATGTATTCGTTTCCAATTTAATGGATGAGTATATGGATATAGGTTATACCATTAAATTAATAACATATAAAATAATTATGATACTAATTTATTTAATTTATTATGTTTTAATAATATTTTTTTGGTTTGGAAGATGAAAAAAACTAAAATATTAGTTTAAATATATACCTCTTCTTTGGAAAATGTAATTTTTTATAAGACCTCAGGGCCTATCATATTTGTATTGAACACAAAAACATCATTTAGAATGTACTTATGGATGTAAGTAATGGAATTGGGAATAAAGTTTTGGATAAAAATTGGGTTTTAATTGTGATGAAATGAGAGAAAGTGGTTCCCCTTAATAAGATAGGGGTGGGGCACTCCATAAATTTCTAAACATATTAATTTAATATATATTAATTATGATTCAAATATATACAAAAATTATTAATATATTAATATATTTTGATTATTAATAAAAAAATTCATTTAATAATTTTATTTATGTGTTTGCATCCCAATTTTACCCTTATTTTTTTGTTTTAATACCCAATCAATCCATTTCACACTTACTGCGACGATTGGGGTTGTTACTCATTGATGGTCCAAATAGTTACAATAAATGGAATAAAATATTATAAATGGACTGTGGTTTATATAATGAATCATATACTAGTAAAATATATTAATATAATATTTTTATATATTTAATTTCTTTAAATGGACTATAATTTTTTATAAATATCTCTAATGTCAAATTTTAGAATATTCATTGATTTACATTAATATCATAAATAAAACAAATGAAATTAAAAAAAAATTTACATTTGTACGAAATTATAATAATCAATAATAATCATGGATAACATTAATTATCATATATAATATAAATTTCAATATTATAAATATCATTTATTTTATTTTTTCCATTAACTTAATAATTTTTGTGTTTTCATTATGTATATATTTTGTTTAATTATTTACACTAAAAATAAAAATAAATTATCATGATGAATAAAAAATATAATATTAAAAAAAATTCTAACCAAAAATTTCTTTTTTACCACTATTTTAAAAATATTACATTTATTAAATCCACGAGTGACATTTTTAACTTTTCTTTACATAAAATAATATAAAGTACGTAATCCCACTAAATTTTAATCAGAAGTAAAAAAATTAATGAATTATTGATTATTATGAATGACATGGACTCATCCAATAATACTAAGGCAAGTGTTAGTGTCCTTTAATAGTCTGTATCATATTATTTTGAACAGTTAATTACCTAAGTTTCCCTTTACTATGGTTAAAAAATTACTATAGTTTTAATTCATATTAACTAACAATAAAAGAGGCCTTGTTACGACCATTTAAACTAATGATATCAAATAGGGAATCTGTTTTATAATATTCAAAATGTATACTTATTTGAAATTAATTTACAATTTTAATGAAAAATTGTTAGGAAAATGTTTGTTTAGAAAAAAAATGTACATTTTATGTTTAAAATGTCGTTATACTAAATTTTTGAAACATTTTCACATCAAAAATGTAATTTAATTATAATAATAATAATAATAATTTTAAATTAATAAAAAAATATTAATTTAATCTTTAAATAATTAAAATAATATAAATTTTTCAACAAAAAACTATAATTTTAACTATTCAATGAAAAATAAAACTTTTAAAAAATTCAAAGAATTTCAATATAAGTTAATTGTGATATAATAATTTCAAAATTTTATTCCATTTTTGAAAATATATTTTCTATTTTTTTCACTTATGAACTATAATATCTTATCAAAAAATTAAAGAAATATCGTTTTTAAATAAAATTTATTTATTTAAAAAGGGAATGAGGTTACTAATAATTATGTGTATATTTACTATGAATTATAAAATTTATTTCAATTAGTTATTATCATTCTATTTATATTTAACAAAAAAGGTAATCATATTCATACCCTCCAACATAACAGTTAGGTTATAACAATCACATTTATATAAAAATATTTAACAGCTCATTTACTCTAGGTGTTGCATTTTTTGAAGGATATCAAACATAATATTATTCTAAAAAAAATCCCAAATATTAATTTATCCCCTAATGTTGAAATTTATTCATTTTAATTTAATGTAAATATCAGATATATGTAGTTGAAAATTTTAAATTCCATTGATGAAATATAAATTCTTAAAAGGGGTTAATAAAATATTGTTTTTATAAGAGAGAAAGGGATGTACAAAGTTTATATGGAATAATACATACCTAGGTTTCTATATTTGAAAAAATTAATTGGAAGTGAAAAAATGGGCGTGGATGAAAATAATAATATCTATATAATGATGTAGAGTGACCTATATTACTAATCACAGTAAATTTAGTGACCATGAGAATGTTAAAAAACACAATAATAAAACCTGATCGGGTATAAAAAAGGCCATCCATTAATTAGAAAAAAGGATAGTGAATAATATTTTTGGATCAATATAATTTTCTTATTGTTGTAATTTTTTTTCATATATATTATGAACATTTGGAAATATGCATACTTAACATGTAATCACTCATCCATTAATCAACATCCACCAATAACTCATCATTCGCATTGAATGATAAGTGTACAAGATAAACTTATGACACTAGAAGAAATAAAATCATCTACTAAAAAATGAAATATTCTATAAGATAAACAATGTTATTCATTTTATCCTTTGATTTTATCAAATCCCAAAATGGGTATCATTATATAAGTTAATTACCAAAATGAAAAATACCTAAAAAACTAAAAAACTACTTTAATCTAAAAAATTCACCAGTAATACCCAAATTCCATCATATATTATTTGATAAATAACATTACATAAAATTTATCAAAATATACTATACTAATATTAACCACTAAAAATTTATTACATATTCATCAAAGATATATTTTTTCTATCCTTAAATAACATCAATCACTCTAAAATTATCATATCAAAAATATATAAGACATAATCATAGAATCACTAAAATATTCTAATCATTTCTATATTTAAAATAAATCAAAATAACTACAAAATAAATTTCTATATTTTATCAAAAGAAAATTAATTATTTATTCCAAAAAAACACCCATAAAATTTTATTTACGTTGATCATATAATATTCCCAAAATTATAGTGATCTTCTTTCGAAATAAAACTAATCACTTAATAATGAAATCAATTTCAAACCTATGGTTTTCTATGTGGTAAAAAATATATTCCCAATTTTTAATAACTACTAATTAACTTAAATTTTGAGATAATGTAAACCCTAAAGGATACCAATACTTTTATACTTATATCCCCTAGAAATAAATGAATTCTAACTCCAAAAATATTTCTGAAATATTAAACATAAAAGGATAGATATTCATCAAAAAAAATTCAAAACTCAATAAATGTATCGAGAAAATTATCACATTTTTATTATTCCATCTTTTAAATGTACCTATTACATATAACATATTTTAATTATTTTTAATACAAATTATAGTATAGAATAATATTTTGGAATTCCATGATTCTCATAATATTGATAAAACACCAGTATATTATAATAATTAGATCTCTAAACATAAACACATCCATAATCAATTATTCATGATTATTTTATTATTCCCAAATAAATTATTTCTATAAAAAATTATATTAAATATGACATTATGATTTTTCAATATAAACTCAATCATGTTTTATAATTAGAACACATGAAAATGATTCACAACACAAACCCAATCATTAGGGTAAAATTTATTGTTGTTGATATCCAATTTCTCATCCAATATGAATTCCTTATATCCATAAATAAATTTTCAAGTCAATGGTGGTATGTACCAGGAGGAATGAGATGGGTTAATTTATATTTTATAGTTAGATAAAATATACAATATGTTATCAAAAATATTTCATAAAAAAGGAATATTCAATAGGTCTAAAAACATCCTAAAGGTGATTTGAATACTCATGATGGTATTAAAAAAAATTGAATTGAATATTTCTATAACATTAATAATAAAATCATCTGGAAGGGATAAAAAGATTGTGAAATATTTCTTTCCTCACATCTTTGTAACAGATCCTTAATCATTATAAAGGGTCAACATGAAAAAAGGAAATGAATTAATTCATGTTGACATGAAAATTTTCCAAGTAAATACAATACCCTCATTGATTACATAATACAATATAATTAAAATCTTTAATAGGTATTTCAATTTTCCTTCTAAATCCAATATCCAAAAATATCATTAATCTTCCCAATATCCATTACCTAACAACAAAAAAGGGTTTTAGAAGAATTTGAAGTTTTAATCAACTGTGACCTTGTAAAAACCTGATGGTATCCAAAAATCATAAAAAAATATCACATTAGGAAATATCCTAATCACTAAAATTTAATAAACCCTGCGCTTATATAATGTATAAGAACCAAACATTAATCATTAAATATTATAGTGACTTCAACTAGAATTTACTTTCTTAAATTCCCAAATATATTTTTGGTATATAGTTGTTAGACATAGGTCAAAATTACTATATAAAAATCCTTATATTACAAAGTGGACATTTCTATTCAATATCTATTTTTTCCTGTAAAAAAAGACTAATAAATCAAACATGTTTTCTTACATTGAAAAAATTTCAGAATTTTTATCATGACCTAAATATTATCCCTACTCATCGAATGAAAAAAAAATTAAAATGAGGTATGAGCATAAAATTATTAGTAATGACAAAAAATGAAAACAAAACTATATGTCCCTGAATACTTATTAAAAAATTTCCTTTTTCAAAAATATCATTATGCTCAAAATAAAAACATTATTATCTAATAATCTATCATCTCTACCCAAATATTTTCATAATAAATTTCATAAAAATTATAAATAATGAATTAAAATCATAGATATTTCATTGATTTTGGTTAAATAAAAATAATCGCGTTTTTAAAATTTTATAATATTCAACCTTAAAATGTAGTATATCATTATCTTACCCTAAGAAATAATAATATGTATTTAAAACCCCCTCAAAAAATAGATAAATTAAGTAGGGTACTTTGGTATAATTTTTATATCACTCTTATAAATTGAAAAAACATTATGATTACAAATATGATATCCATCACAATTACATATAAAATAACTATCATGTTTAATTTTTTTATAACAACCATAGTGTATTCTAATAATTTCATGGGATAAACATAACCAGTTATCTCTATCACTTTTCCCAATTAATTATAGTGCTATACTAGGATCTCTCATCCTCAGTTTATAATATAACCCCCATCCTTAAAAATAATGATCATGAATCATAATATATTACATAAAATACTTAGTAATAAAAATGTTATTTCATCCAAAAATAAATAAATTTTTATATTAATATATTAATCCCAATTTAAAACACATTTTCAAAATCACCATAACAAATGGAAGGTTTTTTCTTCTTCTAAGAAATCATGAATTATTTTAAAGGAATAAAAATAATAATAATAGCTAGAGTTGAGGGAAATTTTATTGTGTTTATAAAAATTAAAATAGAAAATTCCCTTTGTATTTTTCAGTGAATAATAAAAAATTATATAAACATATTACATTTGAAAACAATTGATGAAAAATCATAAGAAACACAAACTGTATATTGTAAATAAATTATGTCTATATAAAGACAAATATTATGTAATTTTAAAAATATATATATGAAATGAAAATGAAATATAATTGTAAGCTTTAAAAGATCATTATTTATATATTAAATTCCTTTACATAAAATATTATTCACATTCATTATTATATAAAATTTTAATGATGTTAAATATAGTCAAAATTGTAATTTTTAAACCATTAAAGAATAAATAAAAAAATTTCATAAATTATTTATAATTTCATTGGCAATTAAGATAAATATTTTGAATATAAAACATGAAAACATTATAAATGATATTTTTAATGTAATGTTTCCCTTTCCTCATGTCTGTCTTCACATATATTATCTTTATATTCCAGAATCATAACCTTATATTAATTAATTAATTTGTTATGAACCATTACCATTTTTATTCCTAATTTTATTTCACTTAATATGCTTCTATATTAAATTATTTAATCAATTGATTTCACATTGGTAATTTTCCATATATTCAGCTCATATGTTCAAAAAGACATTGTTAGTTTGTATGTGGTCAAAGATTTTATTATTAATTCACCTCAAGAATAATAATCCTGGAAAAATTATTATTTTTATAAATCAATTTTAATACTAAAAACAATCATCAAAAATTTTATGAAAAATGAACTATGTTACAATCATGAAGACGTTTAGTTGTACACATGAATGTGTAACATTTTTTCATTTTTCAAAGATATTTTTGAAAAATAGTTATGTATTATTTTGTATTTTGAGGAAAATAATTATATAATAAATAACATTTTATTTATATAAATCATATTATATATTTTATAAATTTTATTTCCTGATGAAAAAAAATCACACTCGCTTCATGGTGTTGTAGTCCACTTGTGTGTAAAAACTATGTAATCATTTTCTGTGAATATATTGGTAATAAATTAAATAATATATTATATTTTTATAATGATAATTATTTTATGAAATTCATATATATAAATTTATTACATCATTATATTCTTTCCATGATAGATGGTGATGGATGAAAATTACATCGATTCGTGTCACGGTAGTCTTCCATACACACAAACTATGGGTTCTTTTCACAAATGATCGAAGTGGATATGAATGTTGGATATTAATGTATCTTAAAAAAATGTGTGTATATATAGGATAATACATATATTATTTTATAATGGTTTATGATGATTTTATGTTGGTCGAAAAATAAATGAAACCAAAATATGTGGTTAAAACTGTACTCCTTGTTCAAAAAATCACATTTTCATAACACCTTAAGGCCTCTATGATAAGATTTAAGACAAAAAATAATTCCACTAGTGTGTTTTATTGGAGGATATGAATGGATTTTAATAGAAATTATTTTATCTAAAATGGGTATTGGAGTGCGAATAATTGATAATTAGTGGTTCTATTTTATAAGAGAGGGGAGGACTGCTCTTGGAAAATATTAAAATATTAATTTAATATAAATTTCATTTAATGTCATAATGGATCAAAATTTAATAGAGTTAAATTTTAAGATGTGTATGAGCTGATATAATATTATTAAATTATTTTTTTGACAATATTACATCACAAAAATACCCTTACATATCGGGTTTAACCCCTAAACTAGTATTCACAATTACTATGACATAAAGGTTTTTAATCTTTGAGGGTAAAAATTATTTCTCTAAATTGAAAAATCACCCATAAATGGACTATGACGAATATTATAGACCATATAATTTCTAATTTTCCAAATATAATAAATTTATGAATTTTATACCATTTAATAAATAATTAATATTATTAAATATCATTATTTACAATTTTTAGAACAATCCATTTTTTTTACATTAATTAATCTCACCAACAAATGAAATTTGAAAAATAATTATTTTATTTCTCACATAAATAATTATATTAATATATAAAATTCATGTACAACATTAGTTATATCATTTTATATAACATTTATTATTTTTAATATCATTTAATTAATATTTCCATTAATTGAATAATTATTACGCCATGATGATGTATGCAGTTATGGTAATTATTTTTTTCTAAAAAATTAAAAATATGATATCATGATAAATTTAAATCATTTTTATTTCAATTTAGTTCTTATATATGTAATCTTATTTTTTATCCCCATCTTAAAAATGTGTCATTTATTAAAAATAAGAGTGAGATTATTGAATTTTAATGACAAAAAATATTACAAAAATCATAATCACGCAAAATTGGAGAAAATAACCATATAATATAATATGGGATGAGTATGGAATAGTTTTAATCTCATAATAAAATTATTTAATGTGTTATGGTCTTTTTATATTCTTTATCATATTAGTTTTAACCCTTAATTACCAGATTTATCCTTTATAAACATAACAATATTATTATAGTTACTATTCATAGTGACTAAAAATAAAAGGGTCTTATTCAAAAAAAAGTGACCTAGTGATTAAAAATACAGAATAAATTTTTTTAATATTTAAACAATTATTTATTAGAATTTAATTTCTAAGTAAATTTGAAAAATTCCTAAAAAGAGGTTTTTAGAGAAGTGTCTATTATAAGTATAAAATGTTTTTATACTACATTCCAACATAAATTTAATTTTAAAATATTACATTAATAATAAAAAATAACTATTGAAATTTATAAATTAATCAAAAATATTATTTTACTATGTAAACCATCAAAATAAAATTAAATTTTTTCAATAAACATAAATACATTAATTGTTCATAAAAAACAATATTTTCATAAAATGATAATAAAAAAACATATTTTTTTAAATTGGATATGATTACTTGAGAAAATAAGTTCACAATTTAATTTTTTTAAATTCTTAAATAAATTAAGTGTAATAGTTTATCATTAAAATAAATACCAATCATTTTTTTAAAAAGTGTAATTTTGATGAATACTGTCACCTTACTAAAAATTGGGTTCTACATTAAAAATAATTAGTAAATACATTTATATTGGTTATAATATATATATATTTTTCAAATATTAATTTATTATATTTGTACTCACTAATTTAAGGAGATTTTTATAATAGTTACATTTAAATTATAATATTTCTTTGTTCATTTACACACTTTTTCGAGCATTTATTCCCTTATAAAACATATAATTTTTTCAAATAAAAATTATATATTTTAGTAACAACCGTTATTCACCTATTTTCCATCGTATGAATAAATAAAACATTTCCTATCCATACATATGGACTACTACATTCATCGAGGGTTGTATTTTTTGTATCACAACAATAAATTAACGATTATAATGATGGATTTGTAGAATATATATATATATATATACATACATATGATAATTATGATATTATTTTATTTTGAAATTATTATAACTATTATTTAAATTTCTTTCATTCTATCTATTTAAAAGTGAAAACATCACTCATATGAACAAATGGATTACCATCTCTAGAAAGTGATTAAATTAATTTTTCCTCACCATTTTTAAGGGAATATATATAAAAATGTATATAATTTTTAAATATGATACATATGTCTTTATTAAAAAATTTATGATGATAAAACATTATTCAATATTTATTTATGGGGACATGCAAACTAAAACATGCATGAAAAATAATTCAATTATCACCCTCAATAGTGTATTCAATAAATAATTGTTAATAAATGGGTGATAAAATCTTATATGTAAATCATATTTGGAATTATATATATGAATATGGTTCTAGAATATATTTTATATAAATATATATTATTTATACTTGAGTTTTTAATACAAATAATGTGAGACAACAAGTGATGTAATGAGATTTCTAGAATCACTTTAATTTTAATGAGACATAATCCCCATTCAAAATTTTTTACTTTTATGTAGTGGGCATAATATTAGGATGAAATATTACAAAGATATATAATATATGGTGAAATTAGTATTTTTTATATTCTGGAAATATTCTTACTTCTATATTACATTTCGATTTATGCAGATATGCAGTCTTCTATTCTATAAGTAATTTCAATAGTAGATATATAGTAAAGAATAAAATATCTATTTTTATTACAGTTGAGGGAAAATATATCTTACAGTAAACTCCACTAATGCTATCTTTATGAGCTTTGTGATATTCACTAAAAAGTTCCCCTAATCTCAAGACCTTCAAAACTGAGTACAGGTAGTTGACAATATTACAAAAAGTCTAAACAGACACTTCTCGGTCTTTTATATGGAATAAATATCTCCAAAACATAGTCCAATAAGATAATTCTTGTACACAAATGTGTTAGAGAATCCAAGACTCCAATAAATTAGAAGAGTTTAATTTGATTGAATAGATGAATTATTGATCATAATTGAAACAACAACTAACATAATGTGAATCGTCATATTAAAAGATTAGTTTCTTCTTGTAAGAATATATTAAAAAAGAACATGCTGACAAATGAAAATTAATAACTGTATCTATGAATTAATAACAATTATTACACATGAATATGATAATTATGAATTTTTATCTATGAAGAGTACCTTTTTTAGATTCACTCGATCATTTGTTTCTTTTTAGTAGTTCCAAAATGGGAAAAATATTATATATATAAATTCAAGTATGTGTATATATAAAGTATAAATACACATGTTATTACATAAAAATATTTTAATTCGGTCTGTTTTATAGATCCAAAAATATCAATTAATAGATCACAATCATTCAAATTTAAAATATTTATGGGAGTTTTATCATCCCTTAGAAATAATAA
The DNA here is from genome assembly GCA_963277665.1 of Viscum album. Classification (NCBI taxonomy): domain Eukaryota; kingdom Viridiplantae; phylum Streptophyta; class Magnoliopsida; order Santalales; family Viscaceae; genus Viscum; species Viscum album. Next base: position 1,394,204,554 of record OY728121.1, on the reverse strand, counting down.
TGATTTACTCAGTTTAATAGGATCCTTTTAATTGTTCATAAAACATCATTAAAATGATATTTATATATATTGATACCATTTTAGAAATCAGAGGAAATATCTCAAAATGAAACTTTGATATTAAAAGTCAAATGTAAGGTTCTGACATATGACTAAAATACTCCAAACATATGCTTGACAATGTATGGTTGATCAAAAAAGTGGGATTTATATACCATACAATGGTCTCCTCAAATATATGGTTGATTCTATATGTATGGTTAATTATATGTATTCTCCTTTCACCAAAATATAGGATTCCATCCAAATGTAGAGATGATAAACTATACTGTTTTATAATCATAGGGTATATGATCCATAATTGTTGTCTCAAATGTAGGGTTTCTGATAAATCTGCTATTCTTATACCTGAAAACGTATGGAATAGACAGTATTTCCCAAATTCATTTAAAACAATTTTATAATAAATTTACTTGGGTTATAAGTTGTAAATAATATAGTATTATCAAAAACTACATTTCTGAATAATTCATAAACTAAAATTATTATTAAATCAAATAAGGGTATTTTTTATCATAAAAATCAATATGATTTATATAGTATTGTTGAGAAAATATATTCCCAACAATATCACAATTTCTGCTGATCACAAATCACATAACTTCACATAGAAAATATATTTATTATAAACAAAATAAGATTATATATTTAAAATTATTAAGAGATTATATCTGTTGAATGTTAGTTTTTTCGATAATATAATTTTATTTTGTAAAATAAAAACCTATAAATGAATAAACAATGTTGTGTTTACCCAATTTTCTCCCCCTTTTTTGATATCTAAAAAGAAAATTTGTTTAAATGGATTAAAATACATCTAATTTTGCAAAAAATGGAAAATTAATGATATATTACATTTTAAGAGAAAAAAGGAATTTTTTCTGGCTATAGAAAAGAACATAAAGAATTATAAAGAGAAATATAAACAATAGAATATTCATTTAAAATATTTTTATGAATTTTATAGTTATTTCTAATAGAAATATATTAAAATTAAGTCTTGGATGGATTTAAATAGGCTTTTTCAATAGAGGTTTTGGGTAATGATGATGCATGAATAACCCGAATAACATCTTTTAACAATGTCATCTATCATTGTAAACATTATGAATTTTTTTACAAATTGTATTATCAAAATTTTAGAGATCTAAAACAATTTTTAACATTAATTGAGATTTAATTTCAAAGGTTCATGATGATATAAAAACATATTGTGAAAATTGGTAAGGTTTTCGCTTAACATATTGATAATTAGTTTAATTCTTGGTTAACATGATGTTAACTTTTCAAAACTATCTAGTATATTATTCAACATCACATTCAGAGGAGTAATTTTACATTTATGTGGGTGAATCCTATCATTCATATCAAAAATAAATGATTAAATTTCTTGAAATATTCTAATTAAATCATTATATATTGGTGGTGAGGAAGTAGATAACCTATTTTGACTAATACTACTTTTTATAGATTCAAACTGATTTCTCTAATACAATTTCTAATCTCTAGAATTTCCCTTTGAGACAGATTCATCATTTTTTTTTCCAAACTGATCTATCATTTCTCTTGAAAAATAATCATAATCTCTTCTAGAAATAAAAATTCCCCTCTCACTGAGAAAAATAGCCTAGAATAAATTTGAATTCTTATCTAGAAACAATTGAAATACTTAAATCCTCCAAATTGTTTCTTGTTTATTCAAGTTATTATTGAATATTAGAATTCTCATCCTTCATTTTGTTATATTTTCTGACTAAATATTTTATTTGATTCATAATTTAGTTATATTTGACTTATCTTTGATTTCTTGATTTATGATCATCTTCGGCTAAAAGTATGGAATTATCTGTGTTCTTATCTCTAGAAGAAAAATAAATATTAAAATATACTTTTGTTTTATCTCCAGATATAGAATATATTCTATCTATTGATTGTAAAAAAGAAGATATATAATGATTTTGAACATTTTTAGTATTTTTTGATATAGAAATTTGAGATTACTCATCCCCCTAATAAGATTCTTATAATTGTTCCAGTTTTGGAGAAATATTCTTATCTTTTGATTGAATGTGAGATTTCTTCCTTAAGATTATTTGATACTCCAAAAAACATTGATGAAGTTTCTTATCCACTTCTTGTAGTATCAAATTTGGGTCCCCATTCATAGGTTCTTCTCTATTACCAGAACATATGATAAAGACCCCGGTACCTATTTCTCCCATATCTAGCTCATATCGATCTATAATATCATACATGACTCTCCTTTTTCAATTGAGCATCATCTTCCATTCATGATTCTACAACTTCATCTTTATAAAAATTAACTATACAACAAGATTTACGATTTCCATACTTCCCCTGACAAAAGAGCCAAATTCAAATTTGTAATCTTAACCAACGTGGAATAATTTACCCCTCATAGTGCTCTATATGAATCCTAACATTTTTATGGTTCTAGAAATTAGAATTTGTTCCCAATAATACTTAGTGAGAACATCCAAAAAGGGAATATAAATATTTTGAAACAAAATAATACAAATAATTAAACCATATAGATAAAAAGAAATTTTTTCATCTATTTGACTGTAATGATTCATATATATAAGCATATGTTTTGGGAAAGTGAAATGTAAAATCACTGATGTACAAGAACATGAAATTTATTTTATAGTATAAAATATTTTATAATTATACACTTCATTAGAGTATTACAGACTAGATAAATGTAACATGAACCTTTTAGTTATCCTCATGATCATTGTACATTATTTTTAGAATCAAGGTCTAATAAAAAGAAAACATATAATGTATCTTGAAATGTGATTTTTATTTCCAATTTATTGAAGCTCAAAATGGAATATACCTTCATGTGGAATTTGTTTTACTTGTTCCATTTTATAATAGGACTTATGAGTTTCCTTATATTCTTCTCATTAAGTGATTATATGAAATATTTTCAAGAACCTAAATAGAAAATTCTTATTGAACTACTTTATTTATAGCTCAAATATAAATTCATTATTTTCTTCATTAAAGAAAAATTTCATAATAGGAAAGGAGAAGGATTTAATTTTAACAATATTTCTATATACAACCATTTAATTTCAACTACTATTCCATGAAGTATTTTTTTAATGGGAACTCACAACCAATTGGGTTTATTTTTTCACCTTCATCTGTTCTCTTTGTCTTCATCATTTTTAGAAATCAAAAGGTTGACGGTCGAGATTCTAGGGATTCAAAGGAAGACAAGAGTTAGAAAAGGATAAAGGTTATGAAATATGTGGGTAGTACTGATAAATAGGTAGAGAATGGTTTATTAAATGTTTGTTATGACATTGATCTAGTTTCTAGAGTGAATTTACTCACTATAATCATTATGAGTTTTTTGATTTTTAAAATAAACTCTGTCAATAACAAAAAAAATCCCCTTTTTTAAACTAATTTAAAAATATAATAAATAGACACATAAAATGTAAAATATCAATACATAAAATCATAAAATAAATTAACTAACATTTATTTGAAATTAAATATTATAAGATCCCCCTTGTAACAATAAAAGGTGCAGTGGAAGTGGTTTAGTGAATATACTCTCATGTTCATATTTTGTATTAAAAATTTATAATGTTTTATCCTTTTTAAGAACATGATGTATTGGATAATGATATATTATACCAATATTATTTCTTCATTAATAGATAATTAATATTTTTTGAAATTTTAATTACACTAATATTATCATTTAAAATAAGTATGTAATTCAAATTATGTCAAAATTCTATTATGGTGTTCTTTATCAACAATTTTTTTGACAATAACTTCCAGTGGATATATATTTTTCATTAGTTGATGAAAGGAAAATTGAATGTTTTTTTATTGAACCAAGAAACTAAATATTTTCCTAAAAAGTGACAATTTCTTAATGTGCTTTTTATAAACATTCCACTATTTCATCTGAGTATGAAATTAAATTAAAATATTTTTTTGGGAAAATTAGAGATTGAAAAAATAGTTCATTTTTTAAGATTTAAATATTAATTTAAAAGTAGTAATATGTTATTTTGTTGGGGTTTATTTTAATATAGAACGAAAAAATAGAGAAAGTATTATTTCTAGTCTACTATAAGTATGATACAATAAACTAAGAATCATAACACAATATAACTTATTGTTTACTGGTTTTCTAGCTTCATCTAATTCATTTTATACATTAGTACACATGGGAGTTGTGTAATTCATAATTTTTCTAGTAATTATATTTTTCAACAAAAATATAATGTATTTAGATTTATTTAAAAAATTTACATAATCTTTTTGATAAATTTGAAATCCTAAAAAAAATTTATTATCCCATTATTCACATTTTAATTTTTTTTTGCATAAGATAATAAAAAAACATTAAAATGTTTTTTATTTATTGATCCGATATAACATAGTTAACATACATTTTGACTAATAAGATACTAGAGAAAATATTTTTCTTTAAATTAGTATGATATCTTTATACTAAAAAAAATTATTTTCCAAAAAAAAAATAATCCTGATCTTTCATACCAGGCTTTACATGCTTTCATAAGGTCAAAAAGAGAATTGTTATGTTTTAAATATTATTCTAAGAGATTTGGTTTTCCAAAAACCATTGGTTATGAATATATGATTCCTCCATTAATTATCCATTTAGAAAGGAAGATATTACATCCATTTGATATAATTTTAAATTCATATAAAAGTGCATAATATAAAAGGTATACAAATCTATTTAATATTGAAATAGGTGAAAAGGTTTAATCATTTTATATTCCTTTTTATTTTTTGTATCCTTTTTCTACTATTCTATCATTATTTCATTTAATGATCCCCTGATCATCTTGTTTATTTTTTAAACCAATTTTTGTTCATATTACAAGATAACTGGTTTCTATGTCAACTAATCCCCAAAAAATATTTCACATAAATTTATTTAGTTATTATTTTATATCCAATATAAATATTTCATATCATGAAACCTAAAATATAGTCTTATTCTCTAGTAGTTATATAAAGGTATAAAATTCATTTAAGGGTCATACATTTATTCTAGTTTTTACTCTCGGATTTAAATTTCCTAAAATAGTTTATAAAAGATGTTATTTTATCATTATAAACATTATAAGTATAAAAATTTTAGGTTATTAAAAAAAATGTTCTTCTGAACATGATATAATTTCCTTTATTTTATTTTAAAAATTTGTATTAGGCGATTGGATACTCTTATTTTCAAAAGAGTATACGATTTCATTAGTTTATTCTTTCATTTTTTCGAAAGGGTCATTATAAGGAGTAGACCCTAAAACATTACCTAATCATAAGTTATGTCAAAAATATTCGTTCTTCACATTGAGAATATTATTATTATTATAGTAATTAATATTTAGGATTTAAATAATACATAAAAATATCAAATTACAAGTTGGAGACATCATAAATGTATAATTTGTTTCCATAGTCTAAATTTTTTAAAATAAATAATTATCTCTGTAATTAAAACTCTTCACGACTATTGTCATGAATCCTTTCAATCTCTTACCAATTCTATGTTTTCCTAGATTACATTAGGAAACACGGGATGATAATTAAAATCTTAGTATGGATTATAAAAAAAGAAATAATCAGTCCATTTATAATCATTAAAACCATATGAAAACATTAACATTATGTAATACTTTTCACCTTGATAAGTAGTAAATTTTTTCCATTGATAATAATATCATTTTAGATAGTTTTTATATTCAGAAAATGTCCATAAAACCCATAAAAAATACAATATACATAAATTCATTTTGGATCATCATTATACTTTTCTCTTTTATAAATGAAATAGCCTTACAAATGACTTCAATACTTGTAACTCTTACAAATTCAATTACCATATGAATAACATCTATACAGAATGCATTGGAGGGATATCAGGAACCCACGAGTCATTGTTTTATCATAGAACCATACATAATTGGTTTATTATGGAACCACCCATCAAATTACCAAGTACAATCTATATATTCCTAAAACATAAAATATAACAATTTTAAAAATTTCACTCAATATTTTCATTAACAATCACAATTTTTTTTGATGTTTTTGGAATAAAATATCATTTTTATAGAATAATTTTAATAAAAAATTAAACAAAACTATAGTTTCTCATTTAATAAAACATTAAATATTTCAATGGAAGAAAATATTAAATTAATTTCAATGATGAGGAAAAATTAATTGTCGATCTGAATGTTAGGAATATGACATTCCTTTTTTCATTTGGAGAAACATTTGTTATAAAAAAGTAAAAAATTTCCTTTTCAAAAGTATTCAAATGAAAATAATAATAGATATAATATTTAATTATAAACCTTTATATATATATATATAATATATGGAAAAAATATCATGAATTTCAACATGAGGAAAAGGGAAAATATTTAAACAATCAAATAATCTCATTCCACTTCAGACATTTATATCATAATATTCATGAAATAATAACATTTAATAAAACTTAAAATAACTATAGAATATATAAAATATGGATATATAATTTTAACTGGTCTGTAAATAAACAATATATAATAATAAAAGTGCATATAATCAAGAAATTCCACAACATTAGAAGATTGAGACAAAATACTTTCCCTTGGGTCTGACATATCTGTGATATCCTTAACTTCTTCGATAATAATATTTTACTAACTAAATAATTTATTGAGAACCTTTATCATGATTATTTTGTACTTTTATTTCACTTATTAAAATGTTTTATACCACTACACTAAAAACTAAATTTTTGTTAGGTGTTTTGAACATATTCATATTTTGTTTCAAAATGAATTTGGTTGGTCAGCTATTGTCAAGGGGGTTATTTTATGATAATATAAAAAAAATATTCATGAAATAATTATCATATATATATTAATTACACATTTAAAAAAACAATGATTTACGGTTATAAATAATGAGCCAATGTTACAATCATGGAGATTGCAGGTCATATATATGAACGAGTAACATTCTCATTTTTCAATGATCATTATAAAATGAAGGTAAATAAATTTTTTTAATTACATGATAATAATTATATCATATATACCATTTTTTTAATTAATAAATACATATATATATTTTCATGGTGAGATTAAATATATCACATCACATAGAGGATGAAGTAGTCCATACATCCACGAACGACGTTATCACTTTTTTATTGTGTTGAAATGAGTTAAATAAAATGATATATTATATTACTAGAAAGGATGTTATGTATTGAATATATAATTTATTTAATTTATGTAACATATATTTAATTAAAACCATCCTTAATACAATCTATTTTTTGTGTTAACATACCACATTATTTTGAGGAGGCGGTAGTCCATACTTCCAAAAACGATGTCATCGTACTTACACAAAATTGAATGTATAAATTTTTATGTTATAAAAGAGTTACAAAAAATGGTATTATAAATTTCATATATATATAATATATAAACATATTTTACATCCTAATCTCCCATTATTAAATGTTTTAAAGTAAAAATAAGCAATATTGTTTTGTGAGACGGTAGTTCACTATACACAAGAATGGTAAGTTCGTTTCCCATTTGATGGATGTGTGTGTAAGATTAGGAAGAAATAATATCATAAAAATTATATTTACATATAGTATAATAATTTTATTATTTATTCATGCAATAATATTTTTTTATAATGTATAAAATTATAATAAAATAATAGAGTTGGTGGAATGGTGTTACCTCTTATTTGGGTAACTCCTATTGGTTTTCATAAAATATATTTCATCGAAAGATTTATTCCAAAGGTGAGGCTTCTAAGGTTATGGGAGGGATTTTTATAAGCATTTGGGTATGATATTGGATTATCCAATGTAGCATTAAATGTGTGAGGAAGTGGGAGGGGTGAGTGTTTTTTATAGTGGAGGAGGAGTGGCACTCTTGAAAAAAAAATTAAAAGGGAATTCCACCTATGTTTTTTCATTATCACAGTGATCCATTAATCATCCAAATTAGATTAAATTTTTGACAGGATTTAAATAAGTTCATAAAATTGATTTTGGACATGTTTCATGGTGATTTGGGCCCTCATGATTATGTTTTATTCCCTTGTTAATCTAATTTTTCTCTTAATCAATGTAATTTTTTTAACCACTTTCAGAAATATTATTCATAAAAAATAATTTGATAATATTGTAGAATATTAATTATTCTAATTCAAAATATTAAATCAATTTTTACAAATTACAATCATCGAAATGGTAGAAATTTATTTAAATTTAATCACGTAGACGGTATGTGACAACGATGTTTTAATGTAAAATTTTTCGAAGATTCCTATGTTTTTATATACAATTTCAAATTGAAATTGATTAAAGTGACCCACATTGGGAAACTGATAAAATAATAATCTAATTAAAATTTAAAATCAATTAAAAATATAATTTATCCCTATAAAATTTATTGTATGAATGTAAAGATATTAATAAAACTGTGTATAAATTTTATAGTTATTCATATTCATTCATGCTAATACAATTTCTCAGTGATAACTATCACTTAATATAATTTTATCAATAATATATTATACTTGAATATAACATAGTCTTGTGTGAAATAACACATTTCTGAGACACTCAATATTGCATGTTGGGAAAGAAATAAGTCATTACATTCCATCAATGGTAAAATTACTATCTAATTATTAAATATTAATAAATATGGAAATGAATGATTCTATAATTACTTGGGATGTTACATCCTTACAACTTTTGGAAATTGCGGTCTTGAAATTTTATTCACTTATCAAATAAGTGAGGATATTTTTCCATCATAGCATTATAATATTCTCGTATTGTCTCATCAACCACATAGGGTTTCCATAAATCCATAACACGGTAAAATACGTTATTCCAAAATAAATTCTCTTTGTGGTAAAGAATTTGAGTTAGTTATTCTTCATAACATATATTATCTTCCATCTCAACTACTCTAAGGATCAAAAAATGAGAATAGTCTGGTATATACATCCATAAAATTGAAACATGAAATAAATTGTGTACCTGAGATAAAATTAGAGGTAAAGGCAGTGGGGGGGGACTATTCAAAATTTCCCTAAGATTTCATACAGTCCAATTAACCATTAACTCATCACCCCCTTCATAAAAAAACACATAGAACTTTGCAATGGAGAAACATCAAAAAATACATGATCACATACCTCTAAATTATGATAATTTCTATGGTTATCTGCATGACTCTTCTTCCTTCTCTGATTTGTCTTCATAAGTCACTTAATAAATAGAATATTATTTGTAGTTTCCTCTTGCAATTATGGTCCTGGTATATTTCTTTCTACAAAACCGTCCCAAAAATATGGTGTTCAACATCAGTTTCTATATAATGACTTGAAAGGATCCACCTGTACAATGTAATGAAAACATTTATTCCATGAAAACACAATGAAATAAATATTTTTATCCCAACTTCCCAAGTAATCCCTTAAGTACGAACTGATAATATCATCTAAGGTCTAAATCATCTACTCAGACAACCCCTCAGATTTAGGAGGACTAGTTATACTAAAATTTAACATATTACCCAATTTATCATAATTCCATTACAAAAATTGTATTTCATATTGGGATCATAGTATGATGTAATAGAGGTAGTCACTCTATTTAACATCATTATAACTTTTATATATATTCTAGAAAGATGATATACATACATTGTATATCAAATGGATAGTATGTTTTTAGATTTATTTAATTGATCAACAATAACCTAAATCGTCTAATTAACATGATAAGACATTAGAAATACAACCATGAGATCCATTTATATATTCTCACATTTTCAATCTGGCACTATCAATGGTTTGAAATATCCTTATATAACTATAGATTTAATTTATCCGATTTTCAATTAAAACACTTCACCATATATTTAGATATATCTCATTTCATTTTTTCCTTGGAGTAACAATCCTCATGGCCTCTATAAATCATTTTGTTACCCAGATGAATATAAAACAATGAACTATGAGCTGTAGTGAGAAACACATTCCTCAACTATGAATAAAAATTCACACATATTATTTTTCAAAATAATATAATACCATCATAATCAATATTAAAATCATGGAACTTACCATTATTAATTATTTATTCAATTTCTTATAAATATTGATCAACCTTATAGGTAGTATTAATTATTATGAAAAATTAAACTATTATAAAACCTGAAACAATACCAAGGATATCTCGACATCCAAAAAATCTAGTATAAATATCGTCAAATTAATAACTGAAGGATCACATTACAAATGTACCATTGTTAATGTAGAATTAATTTTTTTTACCTTAATTAAATACCCACATAGTTTTCCTTTCCAGTATGATAATGAATCCTACAATCAAAATCTCTTAACTATTCTAGACATATTTTTTTCTCATGTAAAACATTTTCTACGTAAATATATATAGAAATAATTTTTATATGTATATATTTCACACTACACTATACAATTTATTCCTCCAAATTTTTAATTCAGAAATAACAATATCTTAATCCAATTCAGGTGTAGGGAAATTTAACTCATGAGTTTTTAATTTACATGAAGAAAAATAATTAAAGTATCATTATGGGCCAATCCAAAACCATTCCCTTTCAAAGAAGCATCACTATAGCTTATAAATTCATCATTTATAGATAGAGGGTTCAAAAAAATATCATTAATCAATCCTGATTACAATAACTAAATTAAAATATTACATTCTTCTATCGTAATGAACCTAACTCCATTTAATTTTAACATAGTTATTGGGTTAGACAACAGTAAACGTATTTCAACAATCATTTGGTAAGAACCCTATAATCCAAGAAAACTATGAATATTAGTGAAACTAGAAGGTCTTGGACACTCTTTAAAAAACAATTAGAAGGTTCAGGAGTTATGCCATATTTAAAAATAATATTCTCAACAAATGAATTTTGTTGTAACTAAACTTCACTCTTACATAACATTCCATATAGTTATTTTCTTTAAAGGGTTCCAAAACAATTATTATTTACAATTTTTGTTACTATAGGATATTAATATATTGAAAAATATTATCATTTAATAGAGACCTGAACTTATCAAAATTCTATTTTTTCATCCTGACTAGAATATCAATAAGAAAATAGTTATCACCTGATTTATTCTTAAACTAATTATATTCCAAGGTATAAATCTCTTAAAGTAATCATATATTGATTACCATTTGACCACCACTAACAAGATTCATCTAAAAATGAAAATTTTCAAGAGTTCAACTTTTGTGATATAAATAACCCATGACAACAAAAATAATTTCTGGGTATTTAATCCATCATTTAGCTATAATAGTATCTTATAATTCTCTAAATAACGTGGGATGTTGTTGAATAAAAATATCCACTATAATAATGTTTCATTTTGGTACATTTGGTTTCTCTCTTACATGGATACTAACTCCATTTATCCCCTACATCAACTAATTTATCACTAAAAAAAACTGCTCTGTTCCAATTCCAACCATCTTGGGACACTAATTCCGAAGGATATTTACCTCTTGGTTCCTTACAATGACTATTTCATTGATTACACTATGGAAATCCATTCCAAAAAATAATAATTTTTTTTGTGAAAACAAGTTAACATTGCATTGATATATAATTTTAACTTCTCCATAAAGTAAAATATTATAAGAGAATGCTTCCAATATCATATGAAATTCTAAATTCATCTAAACCATTCCTATGATACCAACAATATGGGAGATCCATAAAATAGAACTTAATCTTGAGTTATGTTATGAATTTTACATTATTTCACATTGATGATCTCTTTAGGATTTGATTTTGAGATATTTACTCCATATATCATAATTAAAATATAAAAAATTTAATGTGGAATCTTTCAAACAATAGCCATTTTCTCATAATATAATACTATTAAAATAATTAATTTTCTCTTTAATGAAAACTCTTCATGATTTCCTACATTAATTATTACATTCCCTTACTGATCCATAAGTTTATGGGAAAAATTAACAATGGGATATTAACATAAAAATCTCAGTAAGGGATGTAAAAAGAAGGAAGTCATCATTCCATTTAAATACAATAAAAACATATGAAAACTATACCATGAAGTAACACATTTCACCATTATAAGTAGTAAATAATATAATTTTATAATTTTCTCAATTCATATATTTTTTATATTCTAAAGATTACCATAAAACCTAAAAATTATAAAAAATACTTAATGTTAAATTGGAACATCATTAAACTTTTCACACTTATAAATGTAATTATTATATGTTCGACTTCCATATGTGTAACTCTTATAAACAAAATATTCATACAAAATTTTTTATTACAAAACCACCCATCAAATTTTTAAATACATGTTATATAATCATAACACATAAAAGATTACATTTTTCAACATTTCATTACAAAAAAAATTTTCAATAAAAATAAAAAGACACGACATATTGGAATAATTTACCCATTTTGAAGAACCATATTGAATAAAAAAATAAATAATAAATTTTTTTTATTTAATAAAACAATAAATGTTGGAATGTAATCAAAAATTAAAATAATTCTCATGGCTGGAGAATATTCATTTTCATCGTGTTCATTAAGAATGGAACATTTCTTTTTTCATTTATCAAAACATTCAGTATAAATAATTTAAAAAGCGTTATTTTTAAAAAAAATTAATGAAATTAAAAAGGAAAAATTTCCTTATAACACATTTTTATATCTATATTAAATAAATATGAAAAATAATATCAATAACATCAACTTGGGGAAATTATTACATCTTTAAACATTTAACGTATCCGTTACAACTTATAAGAATTTAAAAAATAATCTAAATAAAAGAATAAAAAATATATAAAACCTAAATAAAATTAAAATTGAAGAAATATGGATATAAAATTTCAATGGGGATATATATAAACCTTAAAAATAATATAGGTTCATATAGTGTAGAAGTTCCTCCATGAATGATTATTGAGGAAAAATCCATTACCTTGGGTTCGACTTCTCTCGTATGTCTTTACCATCCAGAATAATAAAAATATATAAATTATATACAATATTCCTAAAATTTTCATGATTGTTTCAAATTTATTTAATTTATTTAATTTATTACAATATTTTATACAAATTCATAAATAAATAATTTTACCTAGGGTTTTTTGACTATAATTGGTTTATGTGTCAAAACAACTAGAGTTGGTTAGCTATGGTCAAAGAAGTTGTTATATTTACATACCCATAATAATACTAATTAAATAATGATAATATATATACCTAATTACTCAATAAATAAAATCATGAATGATGGTTACGAAAAATGAACCAACGTTACAATCATGGAGATGGTAGGCCATACATACCCATGAGTAAAGTTCTAATTTTTCAACGATCGTTACAGACAGATGTAAAATAAAAAAATAACATTACATAATCATAATTACATCATGTATACAATATTAGTTAACCATAAAATCATATAAATTGAATTTTGGGGATGAAATAAGAATCATATCTCTTTGAGGCGCTAGTCCACTCGTCCACAAAGGAATTTATAACTTTTTTAATGTCTAAAAAAGTGTTAATGAAAATGATGTTTTGTATTTAGATAAATTATATTTTGTTAAAAAATAATATTGAAGTAATTTATGTCACAAATTTGTAATTAAACCCATCCTAAATTTGTTCCATTTATTGTTTGACTACATCACATTACTTTTCGGAGTCGGTAGTCCACACTTTCTAAAACTATTTGATTAAAATTAGCTAAAATGGAATGTATAAATATATGTGTTATAAAATAGTTAAAAAGCATAAATACATAAAACAATATCAGATATATCATATAAAAACATAATTTCCATCATAATTACAAACCATAAAATATCGAATATGAAAAAAAACATCATTTTGTGAGATGGTAGTTCACCGTAAAGAAGTACCTTATGTTTGTTACCCATTAGACAAATGTGTCTGTTATTTAACATTTAAATAATATCATTAAAAAAATTAAATTATATTTATGATACTTATTTTAAATCAATTTGGTTTGCACTAAGGGGATTCCTTGGATTGAATTATTCCCAAGGTGATGTTTCTAGGATTAGAGTTGAGATATTGAGTATCTATTTGGGAATATATTTTTCTATCCAAAGTGTCATGAGAGGTGTGAGGAAGTGGGAAAGAGGAGTAACTTTTTATTATGGAGGAGTGTCCCTCTTGTAATTTTTTGGAAAAAGAGGTCCACAAATGTATTTTTTCAGGTAAAGTGGATACAATTATAGAAAAAATTATACAAAATGTATTACAAGGTTTAAATATACCTATATAATGTATTTTTAAAGTTTTCTCAATAATTTGGGCACTTGTGATTAAGGATTAAACCCTTGTTACACTAAATTTTCTATCAATTATTGTAATTAATTTGAATCACATTGACTAATATTTTTGGACAAAAACAAATTTTACCTTATTATAAATTAAAGTTATTCTGATACAAAATGTGGAATCCAATTATTTAAATTCCAATAATATAATTGGTATAATGTAATTTTAATTTAATCTCGTAGGTGGTATGTGACAATGAGGTTTAAAAGTTATAATTTTCAAAATATTGCTATTTTTATATATTTCATTTAAAATATAAATTGATTAAAATGAAATAAATTATTTTATTTGATGAAAAAATAATCTAGTTAATCTTTATATAAAATTTGAAAAATAATTTTTCCCTTTATTGAAATTATTAAAATAAAGTAGTTTTGAATAAGAAATTTTTTTTTCAAAATTCATTAAAATTGATACATAATGGAAAATAAAAAAATCAAAAAAACAAAATATTTATGTTTTTATTTAAAAAATGAATTTTATTATGAAATATAAATCAATAAAAGTTCCGAAAATTGTTTTTTAAATTGGTTCTCCATTAAAAGGCAGTAAAACTATCTTTTAAAAAATATACATAATTTTATGACTAAAATTGGAGTTATTATTATTTTAAGCATATAAAATTTATTATATGAATGCCAAAGAAACTATTGAATATGTATAAAGATAATATAGTTAGTTTTATTCACTCAAAATTATACAAGGACTATGTGAAAACTACCAATTAAAATAATTATATTCTCATTATATTATTATTTTGTATAACTCAGTCTTACATGGAACACAATATTTCGAAGACACTCATTGTTTCTTATCAGATACACTATAAGAAATATAATTACATAAAAGGTAAAATTAACATCAAGCTAATAAATTTTAATAACAATGAAGAAGTATTATTCTATAATTACCTGTGATGTTACCTTCACTTACATATAACTTCACTTGAATAGATTATTCAACAATAATAAACATTGTATTATACAATCTACAAGATTTATTATAAGTAAAATATCATAGAATGATTCCTTTATCGTCCCTTGGACTGAATTTACCAAGGTTTTACTAACAATTCATGATATAAAAACTTATATCAAAATAATTTAATGTAAATTACTTTATGTTTTCTTTTATTCAAAATATCATAGGGTGTCCCTTTAATAAGGGTTCCCATTTAAACTCTATTCATGATATATAAATTTGTTTTTACAGTTTTTGCCCAAAATAAGTAGGCATTATAGAATAATTTAACATAGTCCTTTTCATTTAATCTATATTTATGTTTGTTATTTAAATAATTCCATTCTGTTTGGATTTTCTTGGTGCAGAGAAGGTGTGTTTAATACCAAAATATGGGGAAAAATTAAATTCATGATTTGAAAATTCTCCACCATGATCAATTTTTAAAGAATTTATTTTCCAATGTTTTTATTTTTGAATATTCATACAAAAACCTTCAATGAAATTTAATAGTTCACATATATGTTTTAGAAATTAACCCAAGTAAATATTTTAAAATCAATAACTAATACCTAAATTTATAATTTACTAGTAAAATTGTATACCCTCTATGATCAAAAGAAATCCCTATGAATAATTTATAGTGGTTTATATGAAGAATAATTATTTATTAAATTCAATGATGATTTGTGTTGTTTTCCAATTTTACTTGCATTACAAAATATCTCATAATTATTTTTATGAAGAGAAAATTAATAAACTAAATCTTTCTCGTACAATTTATATGTTTCATCTATATTATAGTGTCCATATTTTCTATGCCATATCCATGATTTTTTTTCAGTCGTTAATATATTTACATTTTGATTACATAATGAATTATGATCCAATGTAGAATAATTTTCTATTATCTGTGCTATAAATTTATGCATTTTATCATTAAAGACTAAGAATTTTTTTAGATAATCAATATAAAAACCATCCTCACAAAGATAATAGATATTTATCATGGTTTTCATTTGACTTTTTATATACAACACTCTATTGATAGAGATTTAATTTGGATCACCAACCGACCAAACTCCAACTATCTTAACTTTTTCATTATATCCAATGTTGACTATTACTTCATTAATTTTTTAGTGTATAGAAATTGTTACAGTTTCCAATCATATTCCTTGAGATGATAACTTCCATATAATATATAACATTTTTATCCATAAGGTATTTTACCTACTAGTATTTTTGAACAAGAATTTGTTTTCGTACCCATATTTTCTATGGTACAACTATGTCAGCAAGAAAGGATTAATGAATCTATATTTACTTTATTTATCAAAACTTTATATTATGTGTTAGAGTTATTTTATTTGAAAATAAAATCATTTTTAATTTCAATTATTTTATAATTTATCAAATAAAAGTTATTTGGGTAATGTACTATCATTCTATAATAGAAACATTTATCATTTTTAAAACATCACAGAAAATGTTTTTTATATAATTTTGATTTTTCATCCTTAATTATTATTCCATATTATTCTCATTTGGTAACATTTTTTCCGAGAATCTCATTTACATATTATTCTATATTTTTTTAAATTATAGAAGCACTCTTATATGTTTTAAATACATTTTGTAATTCCATTATTATATTTTCATAAATAGATATTTTGGTGTAAATGTATTTTTTTAATTAATGATATATTTTTAATATTGTCTTCTTTTAATTTAAAATGGAATTATGAATATTTTTTTTGATTACTTATTTCTAATGAAGAATAATATTTTTCTTCAAGACTTGAGCAATAAAGAGCTATTTTTCTACTTCAAAAAATTTCATAGTCCAAAGTAAAAGAGTTATAAATCAGTTCCTCATCTTATCATTTGACCAGAAATAACATGTTTACATTATCGTTTGGTAGCTCTATTTCGGAATCGTATTTGTATGTATTGATGGTGTATTTAGACACAATCCAAATATATTTCAATGATGTTTTCCAATTGTGGTCATAATTAGTTTTCTTTTGATTCATCTTTTACACATTTCTTATTTAATATATTTACTAGGGGATATCAGGTCTAATATGACCCGTTTTATATCATTCATGTATTCTTACTTATGTGTAACCATTCTCATATTTCATGAATTTATTTTTTTTACACTCTTCTTCATATAGAATTATCTATATTTCCTAGGTAACTGAGCCAGTTCCATTTCGGAATTTAAGGAGTCTATAACTTTTTAGATTTTGAAATATTCATTTTATTTTATTTCCTCATATGATGATGTTACATTAAGGGAGGTATTTCCTCTTTTTAATTTCATGGGATATCCATGTTCACCATGCATTTCAAATTCATACTTGATTTTTGATCTAATTAATTTATCCATTTTCGAATCATGGACTTGTTTTGTTTTTTATAACTACGTATATCCCATTCTATATTGTGGGAAGTATTGTGAGTAAATTCGTCACATGGTCTTATTGATAAATTGATCACCTTAAATAATAGAAATCACTGAAATTTTTCATCATTCATACATTCATTTGGGTGATGCTATGACCATAAATTATTTTGAAGGTATCAATCATTAGTTTTTCAGTTGTGTACCTTAAGTGTCTAACATTATCGGTTCTATTATATTCTATAGAAATTCTCTACAACATTTCATAATAAGTAGGACATTTAGAAACTCGATTGAATTCATTATTACGATGTCCATGGATGAAAAAATAAATTTATTTTGAATTTATTTTTTAATAAGATAATTTGGAAGAATCTCGTGTTTCTAGTTATCCATGAATTTCGTGAGGACTATAAATATTCATATAATTTTTAAATACAAGATTACTCATATTGCTAGATTTCCAACCTCTATTTTTATCTCTATTGATGTTTGGAGTGTGTTTCATAGACAAACATCTCCTAGATCAACCATTAACATATTTATTTGTATATTCCATATACCTTTGACCGTATTAGATATTTTTTTCTTTATCAAAAAGGAATTCATTTAATACTAATTTTTAGGTGGTAATAATAAAAATCTAGACAAGAGGGGGTGAACTGTTTATTTTTGATAATATTGATATATTCTTCCATTTGGATTACTTGGTGGTTGTTTCCGACGCTTTCGCCGGGGCGCGCGCGCATCCGTCCGCGGAGGAGGGGGACACGCGGCTTTGTTGCCCCGCATTCCCGCTTTCCAAAGGCGGGCGGCATTCGTTCCTTATTCAGGGACGTCTGCTCCTTGATCGAAACGGGATGATGGGATGTCGGTTCTTCCTCCTGTGGATTCCTCCTCAGAACTCGTCACCTAGTCCGGGTCTCCCTTATAGATTTAATACGTAGTTCGTGAAACTCTTCCCAGTGCCATGTTTCCATGGACGCCGGTTAATTACACTGCTTCTGTCGGGACATTCCAAAGGGTCCAGTCAGGGCAGCAACCTTCGGTCAGGGGAGTAATCACGTTTGAGGCATCAGTAGCGTGTCTGGATGATGGGGTACCTGGCATGTCTGTCTGTTATCCTCGATCACAAGGCTTCTCAAGGGCGTGGAAGCCCGAGGCATCCCACATCGAGCGCGGTGAATTACATGTCATAGACACGTATCTGAGGTTTTCCTCAGCTTCCCATGTTCAACACAGGGTATGCCGCGAGTTTAACGTCTTGCGGAGACGGTTACACCAAAGGCGTTCCATCCGAGGTTTTCCTCAGGCATCTCATGTTTATCACGAGGTAGGGCGCGAGTTTAACGTCTTGCGGAGACGGTTGAGAATGAAATGGGACCATCGCAGGGGGGCGACAGCGAAGCTGGGCTTGAGCCTTGAAGAGGCTTCCTACGTATCCCCGTGGCAGGGAATCAAAGTCCGCGTAGTTCAGGATGGTGCCAGTAAACCGACGTGAAGTTGGACCTTGGTCCGAGGAGAGTTGGGCTTGAACCTCTGGGAGGATTCCTACGTACCATGCCTTGACATGGATCAAAGTCCTCGTAGTTCAAATGATACAGTTTAACGTCATGCGGGACGAAAATAAACCCTGACGTGAATAAACGACGGGTGGTGGGTGTCGGTGAGCCGACGTAAGTGAGGGACCTTGATCCACTATTGGTGGGCTTGAACCTCATGGAGGCTTCCTACGTACCATGCCTTTACATGGATCAAAGACCTCGTAGTTCAAATAGGGCTGGGTCACAATGGCTTACCACTGGACCAGAATGTAGTTTAACGTCATACTGGACGTAGGTAGAACACGACGTGAATTGGGTGATGGGTGGGCTTGAACCTCGTGGAGGCTTCCTACGTACCATGCCTTGACATGGATCAAAGACCTCGTAGTTCAGGTTTGTCGGTAAACCGACGTGAAAGCAGACCTTGGTCCACTAATGGTGGGCTTGAACCTCGTGGAGGCTTCCTACGTACCATGCCTTGACATGGATCAAAGACCTCGTAGTTCAGGTTTGTCGGTAAACCGACGTGAAAGCAGACCTTGGTCCACTAATGGTGGGCTTGAACCTCGTGGAGGCTTCCTACGTACCATGCCTTGACATGGATCAAAGACCTCGTAGTTCAGGTTGGTTTCGCCGGTGAACCGACGTGAAAGCAGACCTTGGTCCAATAATGGTGGGCTTGAACCTCGTGGAGGCTTCCTACGTACCATGCCTTGACATGGATCAAAGACCTCGTAGTTCAGGTTGGTTTCGCCGGTGAACCGACGTGAAAGCAGACCTTGGTCCACTAATGGTGGGCTTGAACCTCGTGGAGGCTTCCTACGTACCATGCCTTGACATGGATCAAATACCACGTAGTTCAGGTTTGTCAGTAAACCGACGTGAAAGCAGACCTTGGTCCACTAATGGTGGGCTTGAACCTCGTGGAGGCTTCCTACGTACCATGCCTTGACATGGATCAAAGACCTCGTAGTTCAGGTTGGTTTCACCGGTGAACCGACGTGAAAGCAGACCTTGGTCCACTAATGGTGGGCTTGAACCTCGTGGAGGTTTCCTACGTACCATGCCTTGACATGGATCAAAGACCTCGTAGTTCAGGTGGTCACAACGGCTTACCGCTGGACCGAAATGGGACCCGACGTGAAAGAGCGACGGGTGGGATTGAACCTCGTGGAGGCTTCCTACGTACCATGCCTTGACATGGATCAAAGACCACGTAGTTTGAAAGGGTTTGTCAGGGTCAGTGCTCACTCTAAGACCACGTGAGTCATGCTCGGTGTGAGAAACAAGAGGTCGCAAGGACCTGACGATCACGTCGCGAAGGGTGCGTCCGTGAGAAGCGAAGAGGGGCTTACGCGTTGAGCGGCCCATGGTGTTGGGACTTACTCTAAGATGGAGGCCCAGAACGGGGTGCCTCGTTCCCTATCACGTCCTCCACTGACCTTGGTAGTGGGGAAGTACCGAGATGCACGGGTGTAATCATCCGTACCAAAGGTTAGGGGCTTACGCTCTGAGGCAGCCCTTCCCCTGCGAACATACACCACTCCGACAAGGAGGATCTCATTCCATGTGCGGAAGAGTTACCATTCCCGTGGAGACGAGCGGTGTAATGAATGCTCAAGCTGGGGGGGACCCTTCGTGAGGGAGACGAGGTTGGGTCACAGTTTAACGTCATGTGTTGAGGACGTGGTGCTTGGCAGTTTAACGTCCTATAGCTCGGACGAGGTGGGTTCACTCCACACCCCTAGGGCGTACATAACCGGTACCCTCTGGTCCTTGGGGAAGGGAAGGTACCGGTAAGGCCATGGTAAATGGGGGTCGAGGGAGGAACCATCGAGGGGTCCACGTTAGCATGGCTATGCGAAGAAGCAATAGCCGTTAGCGTGCCTATGCGAAGAAGCATTAGGCGAAGCAACGCTACGGGAGGTGTTGTCCATGGGACTTTGAAATCACATCGTGCAAACCTGGAGGGTCGCACAGAAAGAGGAATCGCTAAGCAGAGGAGTGTGCTTTGCGAAGTGGGGTGCCTTGGCCTTAGCATGGGGAAAAGGTGGGAGTGGGTGGTGCTTCGCGAAGTGGAACATTGTTCGCGGAGCACTGCCTCGCGAAGACGGAATGGTTCGCGAAGCAAGGTCCTGCCAAGCAATGTACTTCGCGGAGTGGAGCGATCCTGCCTTAGCATAGGGATTACTCGTATGGGTTGGGTGTTTCGCGAAGCACGAGTGCTCCGCGGCTGCCCGGGTTCCCTTGGGAATCCCCTTCCTTTGCGAACGCCCTTGGGCTTCGCGAAGGGCATCCCTCTCGGAAGAGGGGCTCAAAACGAAGCAAATCAGAGTCGTCTCGCGAAGTAGAAATACCTCGCGGAGCTCATGATTCTCGGGGCAAAGCTTGCTTCGCGATTCGGGAGAGGAGAAGCCGAAAGGTCGGATTGTCCATCCTCGGGGACTCAGGGGGAGTCGAGTATTTATAGGGAAGGGGCGCCGCGATGCAGGGCTCACGCGCCGCCTTCGGAGCTTCGCGGCGGCTCGCGAACGTCAAACGGGCTCGCGGAGGATCACCGCCTCTGGTGCTTCGCGGCGGCTCGCGAACGTCAAACGGGATCACGGAGGATCACCGCCTCTGGTGCTTCGCGGCGGCTCGCGAACGTCAAACGGGCTCGCGGAGGATCACCGCCTCTGGAGCTTCGCGGCGCCGCCAGGGTTGGGGCGCTTCGCGGCGGGGCTTCGCGGCTGTGCTTCGCGGTTGTGCTTCGTGAGGCAGTGCGCCGGCTGTCTTTTTCGTTCCTTCCTTTCGGGCCACATTTTTGGCGCCAACAAATGCCCCCCCTCAGACTTGGAGCCGCGGAGGGCGAAGGGTCGAAGTCTGAGGGACGATCGCCAAAACTGTCGGTGGTTCACGATGCAGCATCGCGAAGGAGGCCCGCGATGCTCGCCGGGGCCGCAGATCCGGACGCGCCACGATGCTTCGCGCAGATAAGGCGCGCCGCGATGCTCCGGGGTCGTCGCCTATAAATAGGGGGTCCGCCCTCTTTTGTCTTTACGTGCCTTCCTTGTCTTTTTGCGCTCTCGATTTCGCGAAGCTCCGCGTACTCCGCGACAGCCCTCCGCGAATCGAGCTTCGCGGCGAACCGCGGGTCTCTGACTCCGCGTCCGCGCCAAGTGAACCTTTGCGTGCCTGTCTTGGCCGGACTTCGCGGTTTTGATCTTGCGACTGACCTTCACGATCCGGCTTCGCGATCGAGCTTCGCGATCGAGCTTCGCGATCCATCCGGAAGAATCCTTTTCTGAGGGCCAGAGTTAAAATGGCCCATCAAGAAGCTGTGCGGGAAGTGCTTGCAGATGCTGCTCGACGGGATGAGATGGCCAACCGTCCGGGCTTGGGGGAAATGGTTCGGAGCCACTCGGACCACACTTCCTTGACAGACCTGCTTTCGGAAGGTCAGAGGGATTATCCGCAGTGTAAGAAACTGCCGTTGTATGGCTTCAGACTGAGGGATGACGTCTTCATCCCTGAGGCGAGAAGGGATGAACCAGCTTGCTGGTTCAGGAGCACACCATGCCAGCACCAATGGTTCAGGGCGGCCGATGGTCATGCACAGGAGGATTTCACACCCGTCACCGCTGATTGCCTCTACAATCATATGAACGATATTGACGGGAGGCCACTGCAACTGGAGACGTCCCCTCCTCTCTACCGCACTATACTGAAGGCGGCTCTGCAGGATCCGAAGAAGGGATGGTCTGATGAGTGGGACTTGCGCCAGGGCGGCAACTTTACCGATGACTAGGCCTGGGCCTACTGGGTAGGCGCCTCATGCGAGGAGTTCGAGGCCGAGCTGAGGAGAGTGGGATTGTACGAGGCGGCATGGGCCTCCCAGTTCCACATTTACCAACCCAAGCAGCTGATGCCGGAACTGTTGAGTAGATGGTCGTCCCGAACCAACACCTTCCACCTGCATCACGGGGAGGTGGGCATCAGCCTGTGGGATGTCCACCAGATTCCCGGGGTCCCGATCTTGGGGGCCATGTATGAAGAATTCCTCCCCGTTGCCAGCGTGTGGGGAGATGTTGAGCAAATGCCGCGACTAGCGTCAGCGCTGATGGCACTTGTCCCCGGAGAGGACAAGGAAGCAGTGAGGGATGTCCACTTAAAAAGATGGTTCAAATGCTTCCTGAACTTCCCAGAAGATCGAGAGTTCCCTCCAAGGCCTCGAACTTGTCCGAGGGAAGCCCAGCGGGGCATGGAACACTCGTATTGGCGGGTTTTGGAGGACAGCCAATGGAAGACGTGGGGCTTCAGCATCAGCACTGAACAACAGCCAATAGTTAGGCTGGCGGCGTTCATCGCGGCTCTCATCTATGGGTGGATCCTACCAGTGAGAGATACAAGCATGGGGGTACGACCCAGCTCGTTCATCATGGCATCGATGTTGGCCATGGGGCAGCGGATCAACCTGGGGATCCCGATGCTCGCCAAACTATACAGAATGATGCGGCGTATTAGTGAGGGCAAGAAGCCTCCAAGAATATGTGGGCCCTTCCACCTCCTGTATGGGTGGATCGCGGCGCATATCAGGTGGATTTACGAGTATCTAAACCCTATTTCGCCGCCGGGATCAGACTTTCGCCCCTACATCTTGAACGCAGTTGGGAGCTTCCCATTCAAACTGGTCGTTCTGATGGTGCTGAATAGGGTGTGGAGGGTGGACGAGTTCAACTTTCATCCCTTCCCACTGCCGATGGGGAGGCTTATTGATGATGGACGGGGAACGGGAGAACATCGGGCTTACCTCCTGGCCTTCCGAGGTGGAGTTTTGGTGGCTCGGATAGATCGTGAGCCAATCTGTGAACCGTACACCCCGCATCGTTTCGCGAGGCAGTTCTGGTGCCTCCAGCGGCTGACCCCGCAGATATACTGGGAGGTGCGTCACGAGGAGCACCCGTGTGTGATGAGGCAACTGTGGCTTATGTCCACACGTGAGGATGGAAAGATGCAGATCACATTGCCTCCGTCCACTGCCGCCTTCGGCTTAGTGAAGGAGTACGCCATCAGCTGGGAGGCCGCTTACCCCGGGGAGATGCTGAAGCAGCCAACGATCCGGGTTGGTGACAGTGGGCCTTCTTTATCTCGAGGTCGGGGTCGGAGGGTAGCTAGGGCCGCCCGTGGCAGCGGGGCTACCATGGCAGAGAGACCCGCACCGGCCGAAGGTATGGCAGCAGCGGCGGATCCGGTGGTTCCGGGAGAGCAGGGTCATCAGGAGGGGCGGCCACCGAGGGGATTCCGTCGGGTATCCGCTCAGGCTCCGGGGAAGCGGCTGCGTCACATTGACATGGCAGAAGATGTCGTCTTTCCGGAAGCTTGGGACATTTGGGATGTCAACCGGAAATTCCTCAGCCCAACCGAGATGTGGGACCACTTGAACCGCCTCGGGATGAAACTGCCGGGCATAGGCCCAGTTCGGGCTGGATTCATGGTGTCTCCGGCGGAGGCGGAGCAATACTTGAACGAGCTGGAGGATTACGTCCACTCCAGCGGTGTTCCTCGCCCAATGACAGATCGGGTGAGGGTACTGTTGAATCAGACGGTGCCCCCACAGTTATCGGCTGTCGATCTGAGGGAGCGCTTCCCCTTGCCGGAGGAATTAGGGGACTCTTCTCAGGGGGACGAGGCTGGAGGAGGGAGCCCGTTGGAGGAGGGTGAGGTCGGAGACCGAAGCTCATAATCCGACGACTTTGCGGAGGCTCTCGAGGTAGCATTCCGAACTCCTCTTCTTACGATATATTCTTGAATCCCTATGGACTTCTCACCAATGTTCGAGCCATGCAGGAGGAACTTGTTCGTAGGCCTCGTTCTCGCTCCTTGGCGGGTGATGTCGCGGGACCTTCGGAACCCGCGCCTATGGCTGCGTCCAGTTCTGCATCTGGTGGGACCAGGGGGTCTGAGGTGGCTCCTCTGGACTCTCCAGGCCTTCCAACAGTATACGGGGGGCCTCATCTTGGAGTCCCATCGGTACCGGTCCGGGAGCAGCGCTCGGAGGTCGATCTTCGTAAGTCTCATTCACCGGTCTCCTCGTTGCCACACGTGGGCCATGCCAACTAACGTTTATATCTATTTCTATCATACAGTTCTCCGACTGGCGTGGGATGCTGCAGCTAGGCTGGTTGGGATGTCTGGCGGCGTCCCTCCCAGGGGCATGCCGGTGATGGTGTCGATAGTCCCTTCACCTCCTCAAGCTGCAGCGCACACCATCACTGGCGGGATCACCAGCAGGGCCATACCTGAAGTCATCGAGGTGGACTCTGAGGAAGAGGATCAACCGGTCAGTCCCAGTCCTGTCGTGCCTGCGCCGGCGTCAGGTGTCGTGCCAGACTCAACACCAGATGTGGATCCCGCTGAGGAATTTCTGCAGGCATATCCTGTGTACGAGCCTGCCGACCGCGCGGATTGGGACGAAACAGCCTCTGATGAGGAAGACAGCAGCATAGTCCGCCGCCGGTCGTGGAAGCTGATCACGCGCTTCATCAGGGACACTCCCCAAGCGCAATGGCTGGCCGAAATGGATAGGCTCCGCTCGCGGTTGCGCGAACTGTGTGCCGGGGGAGTGGACGCCCAACGCCCTCATGCGCTCATCCGAGACCTCATGGCTGAGAAGATCCGGGAGCATGATCGTGGGCTGAGCGTGTGATGGTAGCGGAGGAAGGCAACCAGCATTAGGAAGCTCCAGGAGGCTGAAGGCGAGGTCCAACAGATGCAGATCCGGGACAACGAGCTTTCAGCCACTCTCGATGCGCAGTCTGAGCTGGTCTCACAATTGAAGGCCCAGCTGGCAGAGGCTGAGGAGCACATGGGGTAGACCTCTGGAAGGATGGCTGTTGTTCGGGCCAGGGTGGAAAGGGCCAGGGCCAGGGTTGAGGAATTACGCCCCGCTGCTGCTGAAGAGGAGCGGGAGTTGAATCAGCGGCAACAGGCTTTGGACGCCGCAAGTCAACGGGTGGCGGAGCTGCAACGCTCCTTTGACGGAGTCAACCCGTCCATGGGGGAAGTCAACCCCCGAGTATTATAGAGAACCCGAAGAAACTTTTATTAACACTTTTGTGCTTCAAATCTTTCTTTCTCCTTTGTTTTGAGTTCCGTAGCACGCACGATTTCCACTGTTGAATTGCCTTGTTGCATCCCTACAATGTTTGCGGGACGTTTGACGACAATTCCCTCAAACCAGTCCAGATTCCCGAAAGATGGGGAAGGCTTGATCGGAGGAGGAACTTCCAGGATAGCCGGACCACTGTTTCTTCAACGTGCTCTTATGCACGGACAGGGCAACGCCAGGGGCGCTGGAATCGGTTCAAACAGATGAAAATGGGGAGTGTGAATCACGATGCCCAAATTCGGAACACTGCGGGGATGGCGTGACAATAAAGGACAACCGCTAACCGTGGCGGACAGACGGTATCCTTACTGCGTTAGCCTGAAATGGGGACAACAAATGAGCATCGACCGCTGACCATATTCGCAACGTGGGATTTTATCAATTTGTTGTCGATCAATCTTTCAGAACGTTGGCCCAGGACAGTTGGTGGACCATAGGTCAGACATCCATACTGTTAGGGGGTCCTTCCAGACATGACCAGTCTTCCGGAACGCTGGCCCAGGACGGTAGGTGAGCCGATGCAGCATAAGACCAGGCCATTAGGGGGGTTCCTTAAGACATGAAAGAGGACGAGGGTCCGAATAAGGGGCAAGCAAAGCGTGGAATATGGAGTGATGGTCTGTCCGAACAGAATCCAGCACTTAGGTTGTTACACCACTGTGGTGGGAGTACGCCAAACTGGGTGCATTGGCCTGATCATGGATCATTCCTTCTTCCATACAGGGCCTCTGGCGAGGGCTGGAAATGGGGAGGAACAAGATTTCGTGATTCCAGGGGCTGAACCCTAGGTGAAGTGCCTGGGTGTATCTACGTATCCCACGTGATGATGGGAATCAAGCCGCACGTAGTTCTTGAAGCGCAGTTTAACGTCATACTGGACGAGGAGCAGCCTGGCCGTGTTGGTACACATCCAGCCAAAACTACTAACCCCACGTGAGTCGTGCTCGGTGTGGGAAACAAGCAGTAGTGGTGGGAATTTCCCGACGCAGATAGGGGCAGGTGAGGGCAAAGGGATGCTCGGTGACTACCGGCCCAATGACACTAACACGATCATTCAGCGCACCTAGATGCGCGAAGAGAAAGAGCCGAGTATGATGGAGTTCCACTTGAACACGAGTGAGTGGAAATGTGTGAATCATGGTGCTCGAGATTCAGATCACAATGATGGTGGCGTGACGATGGAGGATTACTGCTGACCATGTTCGCAACACAGCATCCTGTCGTGTTAGCCTAGAATGGGGGAAAACAAATGAGGGTCGACCGTTGACCATGTTCGAAACACGGGACCGTGTCACAAATGTTGTCAGAGATCCATGGGGACGTTGGCCCGAAACGATTGAAGGGCCCTTAGGTCCAGCATTCATGGAGAGCCCTTAAGCTTAATGTCCACGTCGTTCGAGGGTCCTTTTGGATGTGGAAGAGGATGAGGATCCAAATAGCAAGCTCACAAAGCTTGGTCATGGGATGAGGGGAATGTCCCTGTGAAAATCCCATGCTTCGGGCTTTTTGTCAAAACACATCTAAATACGTCAACGAAACGTATTAGAGAGAGGGAGCATATTCCTTTCCCTTGGGGAGATCTTAGTTTAGGGTCATAGAACTCGGACCATGGAACCGAACACCAGGGTTAGGCTGGGCCCGCGGGGAAATACCCGGGCGCTCCTACGTATCTCATAAGGATGAGAATCAAGCCATACGTAGTTCTAGAAGGTGGCACGGTAGGATACCAGTGCCAGGGGAAAAGGGGAGTGCGGACGTGGCCCTTGCACTAAAGAAGAGGAATTTGATGTATCTTGTTTGTTCTTTAAGGTGAATAGTTTTTTTTTGGGAAGCGACAGGCCTAGAACAGTAGGTCGCGATGTCGCCACATGAATCAAGCCGTGATGGGCGTTGACAAATGGCATGGCACATGACCAATACCCAACGTGATGTCCTCTACAGCGAGGTCACCACAATGCGGTGCCGTTTTTCGTCGTGCGGACAGGACGATAATGTCACAGTTTAAGGTCGTATGATAGGACCAAGCATGCATTTTATCGTCATGCAGCGCAGACGTAGAAGAGACGATGCTAGGCGGGAAATGTGCGCAGTGTTTATAAAACACATTTGACAGAGACTTGATCCCACATCAAATTGTACGCCATCCAGAGGTAAAACAGGGAGAGAGACTGGCTTCCTGAATGGGTTGTACCCGGAGACAGGGCGTCTGGGAGGTCCTACGTGTCCCATGAGGATGGGAATTTGAAAGTAGTCCCGAATGGGTCTTAGTTTATGGTCTTAGAGCTCGGACCATGGGAGTCCCAAAGGACGCCAGATTGCAGCTTTGTTCCCCTAGCATGCAAAGGTGCACTGAGGGATAGCGCCAAAAGTGTCGAGATTCCACCTGGACGTGATGGGGTGGAAAATGATGTGAATCATGCAACCAACATTCAAGGACTGAAGGGGATGGCGTGACGATAGAGGATTACTGCTGACCATGTTCGCAACACAACATCCTGTCGCATTAGCCTGAAATGAGGACTAACAAAACGAGCATCGACCGCTGACCATATTCGCAACGCAGGATTTTATCGATTTGTTGTCCGAAACCCTGGAGGGCGTTGGCCCGTATCGGTAGGAGAGCCCTTGGGCATTGTATCCAGGCCGTTCTTGGGGGTCCCTCCGGGTGTGAAAGATGATGGAAGTCCGAATAGAGGGGAACACGAAGCTTGACAGGTGGAAGGAACTTGATCAAGTTGAATCTGACACTCTTGGTGCTAGACCAGAGTACTCTTTATACATGGGTGAACCACTGCAGGGAGTCAAAGGACTCAACCTTGAGGGTGATCGAGAGATGGCAGATTTCCAGGGGAAGGGGGGCATGATGCCCAAAACCTTGTATTATACCTACACATCCCCCGCTGGAGAGGGATGGACCAAGTGGCCTAGGTGACCGGGAAATCAGGATATCTCCCAGAGGTGGGGCTGGACCCGAATCTTAGACATTCAGGTGGTCCTACGTATCCCATTATGATGGGAATCAAGCCACACGTAGTTCTGAAAGGTGCCTTTTAATGTCATGCATGACAGAACAGGAGGACTGAACCTCAGAATGGGGGCGTGCGTGGTGCAGTTGTTGCAAACCCGACGTGAATGAGGACGTAGTCCTACACTGCGCCACGCAGTCCTGTGATCAGGGTCCTGAAGAGAGGATTAGAAAGGTAAATTTGCTGAACTCATGCTGGGTCCAAAGACAAGGGGTCTTGAACGTAGTTCCAGATGAGAGTCTTAGTTTATGGTCTTAGAGCTCGGACCGTGGATGGTGACAACTCCCGAGTAAGCACAGATGTCAGCCCAATCCCTAAGCCCACGTGAGATAAACTCGGTGTGGGAAACAAGGGGGGCATCCTCATTGCAATACTTGGGGCATCCATTAAAGGGGAGTCAGCAGAAAGTTCCGAAGGACACCTTTGATGTAGCTTGTTCCTCAAACGCGCAGACGTGCACGGAGGAAAAGTACCAAGAATCCTGAGACTCTACTTGGACACGATGAAGTGAAGAAGGGTGCGAATTGTGTACCCGGCATTTGGGCTTAACGGGTTGGCGTGACGACAGAGGAAAACTATTATCCGTGACGGAAACACAGCGTCTGTATCGTGTTAGCCTGAGGTGGGAACAACAAACGAGCATCGACCGCTGACCATATTCGCAACGCGGGATTTTATCAATTTGTTGTCCGAAACCCTGGGGGGCGTTGGCCCGTATCGGTAGGAGAGCCCTTGGGCATTGTATCCAGGCCGTTCTTGGGGGTCCCTCCGGGTGTGAAAGATGGTGAAAGCCCTGGTGCGGGGATACGTAAAGCCTGGAAAGCGGGTGCAGACGTGTCCGAGTAAAGCTTGGCATTCCAGGTAATGAACCAGAGTACTCTTAAGCACATTGGAGAACCGCCGAAAAAGAGGGATCGACGAAACAACTCAGCAGGGGGTGGGAGCATGGCGTGGTCATCACGAGGCCGTCGTGAATGAGGGCATAATCCCACACCGCACCATATGATCCCCTCATGGAGGAAGGATGGGCCAAGGGGCCAAGATGGGATGAGGATTCCCGAGAGATGGGGCTGGACCCGGATCTTGGACATCCAGGTGGTCCTACGTATCCCATCAGGATGGGAATCAAGCCACACGTAGTTCTTGAAATGTAGTTTAACGTCATACCGGACGAGGAGGGGAGTAACATACCCCTAAGCAAGGTGTACAGTATGGCAAAAAACCGACGTGAATGAGGACATAGCCCTACGCCATACCGTACAATCCTATAAAATAGGTCCTGGGCCGCGGCCTGGAAAGGCCGAGGGGCCTGGGGCTGAGCCTCGGTCAGGAAGGACTGACTGGTTTGTAGTTTAACGTCTTACATGAGGACGGGGGCCAGGGGCCCAAGGAGGCCAAGGGGCCTGAGGCTGAGCCTCGGAAGGGGAGTCGTACGACATGGTACATGATCCCGACGTGAATGAGGACGTAGTCCCACACCACACCGTACACTCCGGGTAAGAAGGGACCTAGGCTGTGACCTGGAAAGGCCAAGGGGCCTAAGGTCAAGTATCAATCAGGAAGACCTGACTGGCTTGTAGTTTAACGTCTTACATGAGGACGAGGGGCCAGGGGCCCAAGGAGGCCAAGGGGCCTGAGGCTCGGTCAGGAAGGGGAGTCGTACGACATGGTACATGATCCCGACGTGAATGAGGACATAGTCCCACACCACACCGTACACTCCGGGTGAGGAATCCTGGGCTGTGGGCCCGATCACTAGCACCACCTGGGGGAAGTTTGTCACCTCAGGATGGGGCAGAATGAATCACTGTTGACCATATTCGAAACACAGCGTTCCTATGGTGACCCGCATGGGGGCAACAAATGAGTGTCGACCACTGACCAAATTCGCAACGCGGGACTTGTATCGATTTGTTGCTTGAGAAACCCTCGGGGGCATTGGCCCGTATCGGTAGGAGAGCCCTTGGGCTTTGTATCCAGGCCGTTCTTGGGGGCCCCTCCGGGTGTGAATCCATCCACGAAAGGGGCAAACACCTCCAGGGGGAATGTGCAGCCGGGTCGAGGCTTGCTCGACGTGGGTCGGGGCAAAAGTTGGGCACCCTGCCCTGTCTTGACCCGAGGGGAAGATTTTGGCTTTTGGGCTGGGCCGACGGACGAAATGTCCGGGCGTTCCTACGTATCTCATAAGGATGAGAATCAAGCCATACGTAGTTCTTGAAGGCCATGCGGTTTAGCGTCATGCGGTGAGGACGTGGGAGGGTAGAAGAACGGGAGTGGGCGCATGGTGCGACCCCCCACAATCTTTGCGTGAGTGGGGTTTCATGAGCGGGGCCAAGAAAGCCGACGCCCTGCTACACAAAGATCCTCCAAGGAGACCATCCCTAGGGGGAATAGTGGAAGAGAGAAGCTTGGGGCTGGGCTCAAGACAAGGCGTCCGAGCGTTCCTACGTATCCCATGAAGATGGGAATCAAGCCGTACGTAGTTCTTGACATGCAGTTTAACGTCATGCGGGACGAGGGGCATATCATTCGGGGATGTGTGCGGCACGGTACATGGTCCCAACGTGAGAACGTAGTCCTACACTGTACCGTACGATCCCGTAAGAGGGTAAGTCGGAGAGAAACGAGGGGGCCTGGGGCCAGACCTCGGTGGAGACGGGGCTAGGGGCCCAAAGAGGCCGAGGGGCCTGAGGCTGAGCCTCGGTCAGGAATAACTGACTGACTTGCAGTTTAACGTCTTGCAGTGAGGACGGAGATACAGTTTAAGGTCATGCAGGACCAAGTCGAAGTTTAGGGTCGTGCAGGACCAATGCAGTTTAATGTCGTGCAGGACCAATGTAGTTTAATGTCGTGCAGGACCGTCTCGCAGTTTTGGGTCATGCAGGACCAATGCAGTTTAATGTCGTGCAGGACCCTCTCGCAGTTTAGGGTCATGCAGGACTAATGTAGTTTAATGTCGTGCAGGACCCTCTCGCAGTTTAGGGTCATGCAGGACCACTGCAGTTTAATGTCGTGCAGGACCCTCTCCCAGTTTAGGGTCATGCAGGACCAATGCAGTTTAATGTCGTGCAGGACCCTCTCGCAGTTTAGGGTCATGCAGGACCACTATTGCCCTAGGCAAAGTATCGCTTGAGGAATCTGGCATTGGTGGGAGGGGTTACACGCTCTCCATCTTTGGTCACCAAGGAGTATGCTCCATTGGGGTAAACCTTATGGATGATATAAGGCCCTTCCCATTTGGGTTCTAACTTGGGCGGTTTCCTTCCGGGAATCATTGGCGCTCGCAGGGCCAGCATCAGGTCACCCTGTAGAAAAGAGCGGAGACGAACCTTCTTGTCAAAAGCTCTTGCTATCCTGTCCTGATGCCTTTCCAGATTGTGCAGGGCACGAAGCCGGTTCTCGTCCAGTGCCTCTAACTCAGCTAGACGGATCTCGGCAACCTCATCTGATGTCTGGTGATCATAAACTGTCGTGCGTAGCGACGGCAGCTGGATCTCAATGGGTAGGACGGCCTCAGCTCCATACACCAGGGAATATGGGGTCACCTGGGTAGAGTTGCGAGTCGTCGTCCGGTAAGCCCAGAGGGCGTTGGGGAGCTTGTCCGGCAAACTCTTCTTGTTCTGACCAACCATCTTCTGCAGAATGTTAGAGAGGGTCTTGTTGAATGCCTCGATCTGTCCATTCACCTGTGCGTGGTAGCGGGAGGTATGGTTTGACCGGATGTCGTACTTAGTGTACAATTTCTTCAATTCAGCTGCTCAGAAGTTGGTGCCGTTGTCAGTGAGGACGGCGTGAGGGACTCCAAACCGGTGGATAATGTTGGAGCTCACAAAGTCAACGACGGAACGGGCCTTGACCTCTTTGAGCGGAACTGCTTCTGCCCACTTGGAGAAGAAATCTGTAGCAGTCAGGATGAACCTACACTGGCGGGCTGTTGCCGGCAGATACGGTCCCACTACATCGAGTCCCCATACCGCAAATGGCCAAGAGTACTTGGTGGGGTGGAGGGGTTCTGGAGGCCGATTCAAGAAGTTGGCGTGCACTTGGCGCGCGTGGAATCTCTTGGCGTATCCAATACAATCGTGGATCATGGATTGCCAGAAGTACCCTAGCCTCCGGATTTGATGGGACAGCTTCGGCCCAGCTTGATGGGCGCCACAGGAACCGGCGTGAACCTCTTGCATAATTTGAGGTATCTCTACTCCTTGGATGCAATGGAGGAGGAAACCATCAAAACTCCGTTTATAGAGGGTCTTCTCAAGACTGGGGCCGCTCTGGAGGGTAAATTGGAGTGCGCGGCGTCAGATTCGCTCGCGCTCGGCCCGGTTGTCCGGGAGCTGACCATTTTGGAGATACTCGACAAAAGGTGCTCTCCAATCGGGGGTCGTTTCAACCACTGCATCCGATGAATCCGGGACTCCTGATACGGAGGGTCCGGCGGTGAGATGACTTACCCGCAGGCTATCACAGTCCTCTTGGGTGACGAGAGCAATGACTCTCTGGTGAGCCACGTGTATGACCAAATCATCTTGCTCGGGTTCTGCGAGCGATGCGGCTAAACCAGCTAGGGCGTCCGCTTGGCCGTTCTGCGACCGCGGGACATGGGTAACCTCTGGCCGAGAAGAGAACTGGGCCATTAGGAGGAGGGTGTACTCCAGCAACGGTGCAAGCTCTGGCTTCCTGACGACGTAGTCGCCATTAACCTGTTTGATTACCATCTCGGAATCTCCCTTCACATGTAGATGGGGTACATGGATCTCAAGGGCCAACTCGAGGCCGGTGATGAGAGCTTGGTACTCTGCCTCGTTGTTCCTACAACCTTCTGACAACAGGAAGGAGTACGGTAGGACGGCTTGCGTCGGGGTAATGAAAACAATAACCAGACCCACTCTGTTGAGCTTGGGGTCGTTGAGCCTTCTACCGGTGGGGCTCCGGGAGGCGCCGTCGAAATGCATTTTCCAACATGGGACAGCGTGATCGACCGAGAGGATCGTCTCGTCGGGGAAATCCAAGTCCAGGGATTGATCCGCGGAGGTTGGATGGGCAGCTAAAAAGTCTGCCAACGCCTGTCCCTTAACGGCCTTCTGAGGCACAAACCTGATGTCAAACTGCTGGAGAATCACCGCCCACCGTGCTAGTCGGCCAGTCAGCATGGGGCAGTTCAGGATGTACTTCAGCGGATCCACCCGAGAGATCAATTGCACCTCGTGGTGTTGCAGGTAGTGTCGCAACTTCTGCACGGCGAAGACGAGCGCAAGGCAGCTCTTTTCGATAAAGGAATATCTGACCTCCGTATCGAGAAGCATGCGACTGAGATAGTAGAGACTGTTCTCAGTGCCCTCGTTATTCTTCTGGGCGAGAAGCGCGCCGAGGGATCTCTCCAGGGCGGTTACGTAAAGGACCAGCGGCTTTCCAGAGACGGGTGGCATCAAGACCGGAGGTTGGAGCAGATACTGCTTGATTTCCTCGAAGGCGATCCGGCACTCCTCATCCCATTCGTAGGCAGCGCCTTTCTTCATGAGCCGAGAAATGGGCTTACACTTGCCGGACAGGTTCGCAATGAATCGGCGTATATAGGCTATGTGGCCTTGCAGGCCTCGAAGCTCCCGAATGTTGCTCGGGGGAGGAATTTGGCTGATGGCCTTGATCTTCTCCGGGTCGATCTCGATACCTCAGTATCTGACAACAAAGCCCAGAAACTTCCCGGAGGTGACCCCGAAGGCACACTTCAGCGGGTTCATCTTCAGGTGACAGGAACGGAGGAAACCGAACACTTTCTCAAGGTCTTTGAGATGGTCCTGGCGCTGGCATGATTTGACTACAAGGTCATCCACGTAGCATTCCACCAATGTCCTGAGGATCGGTTTGAATATGCGATGCATGGCCCTCTGATAAGTGGCACCTGCATTTTTCAAACCGAATGGTATTACCCGGTAGCAAAAGGTACCCTGAAGAGCCCTGAAGGCAGTGGACTCCTCATCTTCGGGGGCCATCCGGATCTGGTTATACCCGGAATACCCATCCATGAAAGAGAGGGCTTGGAACCCGGCCGTGGCGTCAATCAACAGCTCCGTCACTGGGAGTGGGAATTCATCCTTTGGGCAGTGGCGATTGAGATCGCGGAAGTCGATGCAGACTCTAATCTGCCCATTCTTCTTCCTGACTGGCACAATGTTGGCGAGCCATTTGGGGTACTGGACCTCTTTGACGAAGTTGGCCTTGATTAGCTTATCAACTTCGGCCTCAACCATAGCGCCATGGGAAGGGTGCATTTTCCTGGGAGGCTGCTTGAACCCACGATGTTTTACTGGGAGGCCCAGACGGTGGATGGCCACTTGGGGATCCAGCCCTGGCATCTCATCGTAACTCTAGGAAAACACATCGCGGTGCTGTTTGAGGAAGTCTACATACTTCTGCCGCTCCTCGTGGGACATGGCCGCACTGATCAATGTGGGTCATGGATCTGCCTCGCTACCAAGGTTCACCTGTACCAGCTCATCGACCGTGGTAGAGACGCCTTTTTCAAAGGCTGGGGGAGTATCCTCCAAGTCTTCCTCCCCAGCCGTGGGGGGACTTCCCGTGACGGAAGATACTTCTGGGCTTTCAAAACCCGAGGGGCGGCTGGTGCCGGCTTGGGCAGCAACGGTCATCACATCAGGAGACTCACTTGTCGTCGACACCATAGCAATGAATGCATTTGATCCTATCCCATCCGGCCTTCGGCCTAAGGGGTCACGCTTGATGATATCAAAGCAGTGGTGACGTGTCGGCCTAAGTCGGTTGATTCCAGCCTGGCGAAATAGACACGTATGGCGCACCGCCGTTGTCATGAGATTGACGTCCCGGTACCGTACAGGGGTAGGAGATTCCGGGATGACCCGAGCCTGGTTGATGTAGGAGTACGAGGTGATTTTCCACCGTCGCTTGGACGCGGGAACATGCCTTCCTTGCGTACCCGAAACAACGAAACATTGTCCCATGTCGGGGGTCGTGGCCTCCAACCGGTGGATCGGGAGGATGTAGGCGTCGTCCATGCTCGCCCAGGGATCACTTGTGATTGGGGCGGGCTCATCCTCGCTGACCAGGATCTGCTTGTCCTTACTTTTGTAATAACCCGCATCCAGATAGCGGGCCTCACAAGAAGCGAAAGGGGAAGCGTCTCCTTGGAGCACGCCTATTCGACCGTTGAGCGAGTACTTAAGGCACTGGTGATACGATGAGGGGACCGCGGCATGCAGATGGAGCCATGGCCTACCCATCAATGCGTTGTAGGCGGTGTCCTGAGAAACAACCATGAACTCGGTGCTGGCAATTAAGCCACCGAACTGGGTCTTCAGGCGGATCTTGCCGACCGGGGTTTGCTCTGTCCTGTCGTACCCCTGAATCCTGAGGTCAGAGGGAGTCAAATCACCTTCGGACAAACCCAGCTTTCGCAGCGTCCGGGTCGGAATTAGATTGATTCCAGAACCCGTGTCAACGAGGCAGCGACGGACTTCCACACCGTTAAAGTGGCCAGTGATATACAGTGGGAGAATGTGCCCCTGTATAGGAGGGTCTTCATCTTCACCAGAGAACGAGATAACCGCCTGACATTCAGCGTTTTCAATCGTCTCGGTATGGAAGGCCTCCGCGGCTGCCACTTCCGTCTCGAACTGGAGGGGGCTCCTTAGGGCCTCGGCAAGTGCCTCGCGCATCTCAGATGACAAGCGCAGGGCGTCAAGGATGGAAAGCCTTGCCGGAATGCCGGCTAGGTGCTTTAGGACATCATACTTGCGTGCCAAACGCGAACCTCTGCTTACAGGGGGTTTTTCGACATTTGGGGGCATAGCGGGTCCTGCTGGTTGAACTGGCGGTCGACTAGCACTGGGTACATCCTGCTGCCTGCTAGTAGAAGCCTGGAGAGTAGTCGCCGGGCTAAGATCGAACAGCGGGGGCTGGCCTGTCGCCGGGCGAGACTGGCTGTGATACGAACGAGGCGGCTCTCCCCGATCCAGCAACACGAACGACGGTGGAGGTAGAGCTGAGGATGTTGGATGGGCCTGCGCGTGCTGAGATCTGCGCTGAGCCTGCTGCCTGGTCTCGGTAGCGTGCACGGCTTGGTCACAAGTGCCTGCTGACATACCTCGGTGACCGGCGCGAGTGCGATTCCGCTGACGTTGACGTCGGCTGGAAACATTGGGGCGGTCTGCCTGGGGTTCACCCTCGTCGGGGGTCATATAGGGCTTTACCAGCTCCACGGTGTTAACCGAAGCGTACCCTTGACTGTCGCTCGAAGAGGTATCCACCGCTGGGCGGATTCTGGGAGGAATGCCCATTTCAGGAGGCATAAAGTCGCCAAGAGTGCGGGATGACGACGGCACTGGCAGTGCACGTTGCTTCTTCTTGCGTCGCCGCTGCTTTCCCTTTTGGGCAGAGGTCGACTGTGAAGACGATGCTGAGGCACCGACTGCTTCTTCTGAGGGTTCCGGCTGCTTCAGGCGTGCCCGGATGATACCCTGGGCACGGACGACAGTTTTTCGAGCCATCCAGTTATCGTATTTCTGGGACCCGCGACTAAGGACCTGCTGCCACTCACCCTCGCTGTCACTGCCGATTTCTGATCCCGCAAAGACGCCTCCCACCCGCGCTGGCGCTAGGCCCAACTTGACTATGTTGTTGTTGAACTGGTCCTGAAGCCAGTCTTTAAACACATAGCATCGCTTGAGGGTGTTCCCCAGGATCCGATGATAAGGGCAGTAGTCGGGGTGATCAGTGAGATGCGCCTCTGCCGGCCTCCTGCACTCAGGCAGACGCACGATCCCTTGCTCTAGAGCACTTAGGAAGTAACCAAGGACCTGATTTTCGTTAAACGAATAGGTATGGTACTTTATTTCCGGGTAAGGAGCCCTGGGGGCCTGGTTCTGTCGAGGGACCGGAGGGGCCTGCCGAGGGGGCGGCGCCTGGTTGTCTCGCCTAGGTGGCGGCGGCGCATTGCGCGGGGGAACCTGTCGGTTCTGAGGCGGTCGCTGCTGGGCAGGAGCCTGTGCTTGTGGTGGAGGACCTCTGCGGGGTTGTGGGGGTGGTGCCGCCGGTAACAATTCCAGCTGCCTCGGGGCTTCTATTTGAGCCACTGCGGCAGGTTCAGCCCTGGCGGCCCTCCAGGCTGGGATCATAGGGGGCAGCAGACGTGCCTGACTAGCCTGTTGCAGGGCCTCCTCGAGGCGCTGGGCCTTATCCGAGAAATCTCTGAACCCTCCAGGGTAGTTCTGGGTAATCAAGGAGGGTACCAGCTCTGTCTTTACGTTCCCCACACACATCGTCAGTAATTGCTCCTGAGTCAGTGGCATATCGAGGGAATACGTAAGTCCTTTCCATCGGGCGATGAAGTCTTCAACCCGCTCATCAGGCCTCTGTTTGCACTTAAAGAGGTCCGCGATGCTGGTCTTCCGCGTGGTGGAGCTGAACTGGTACAAGAACTGCCGGCGAAGATCCTCCCAACCGGTCACTGATCCGATGGGGAGCTGGCTGTACCAGACGAATGCCGGACCTTCCAACGTCTGTACAAAACATCGGAGCTTAGCGGCTTCTTGCTGAGCCGGGGTCCCTAGCATGGGGCCACACCTGGAAGAGAAATGAGCCAAGTGCTGGGGTGGGTCCCCTGTCCCGTTAAAAGGCGAGAAAGTGGGGTTCCCAAAACCCGGAGGCGCGGGCATATCATCCACCCACGCGGGATAAGGCTTGCCATCCGGTGGGACCGCCACCTTCCGTGTCTCCAACGCCTCGAGGCGGGCTGTGAGTGCCGCAATAAGGTCCTCCGGGTGGGGGTCCCTGTCTTGACGGGGGTCCCTAACCACAAGCGCATTGCCAGGTTCTTCAACACGGTAGACGGCTTCTGCTGCTCGCGGGTCGACTGGTTGGACGACCTGTTGGGCGACCGGGGGAACCTGGGTTGGGTTCTTCAGATTGCCCCGTCGCTCAGGGGGGTTTGGCGAGACGTATCGCGCCCTCTTGCCGTATGTTCCGGCTTCCGCCCTGTCCGCGGCAGTAGCATGATCAGGGTTGCCCGGAGGCATCTCACCGGGGGGAAATTGTTCCTGCCCCTGCTGCCCCGGCCTGGGATTACCATAGTCGGGTCGTCGCTCTACGGCGCGTTCAGCCAAGAGTTCGTCGACCAGACTCTTCTGCTCAGCAAGCTGCTGGCGCAACGTGGCCTTCTCAGGGTCTTCGTCCGTTTTCTGCACAGAGGCGGACGGGTCGGAGTGATTGACTATTCCGACGTGCTCCTTACCCTTGCCAGTGCTCCGACAGAGTGCCAGTGACTCGGTGGGTACAGGGAGGCCCAGCAGGTTCCTCTGATGATGGGTAACTCTCCCTGACGGGTCAAGAAGCGGCGGTACGCCCTCGGATGGTAAGTCCCCATCAAGGAACTCAAGCTCATCTTCCTTATCCACAACGTCGTCCATGTGGACTGTGACTCCTCTTGAGGGCATATCCTCAATGTCGCATAGCGAATCGGGCTGTCGTCGGATAGGGTCGAAGAGGAGAGCGGCATAGCGTCCCCAACCACGGACTTGCACATGGGGGGTGGCTTCCCTGACGATCTTGCGGAGTGCCTTGAAACTCTGAACGCATTTTCGTTGGAGGGCACTATGGTGACCGGGCGACTCGGGGTGCTGGGCCGCAAGGAGCGCCGCTGCATCAATCAGGCGGCACTGTTTGCCAATCTCCTCGAAGTGCTCTCGACTCCTGGGGTACACTACCCGTTCCCAACGGAGGCGGAAGTGCGTCGCCCACAAGGTCCGACAAAAGCATCCCACTTCTTCAGGGGTAAGCGACTCGGGTACGCGAAAATTCAGCGCCGCCGTGGGCCAGAACTTCTCTGGGAAGTAGTCTGCTGCAAGAATACTCCAGATGCTCCTGGTTTCGTCCTCGGGGTTCGGCCCTACATTTCCCCACTCATCAACCGGGGGTGGCTGAGGGACCGGTAGCGGTACCGAGGCGGACCTCTGGGATAGCAAACTCGGCGGTGGAGAATACGGCGAGCGAGCAGACTGGCCACCGTACTCTAGGCCTTCATCTGAAGAGCGAGGTGACCTGACCACAATGTCACGATAGGACGGGCTAACAGCCGCAACTTCGGGTACGGGAATTGCCGTTACCGTTGTCCGGTCATGTCGTGGCTCTACCACTGTTGTCCCCCAAAACAGCTCCTCGTGATCCCGAGTAGAGGTTGAGGGCCCTTCAGGTGACGGTGGCGGTGACTGCGCGGTCGAAACCTGCGGAATTCCCAGGATTTCTTCCTCCTGGATGTACCTGCGGAGAGAGACGGGAATCTGGTGGACCTCAAATTCCGGGAGAACGAGGCTGACGCGTCTGGTTCATGCCCCAGTCCTTGATACGGAGGAGCTGGGAGAAGGTTCCACCGTTGAATCGCATTCCGCTTCCGAATCGGAGAAGCGGGCAGGTTTGATCTCCCCCTGGGCCTTCCCAGGATTCTTCTTTTGGTGGCGACGACCCACTCTTCTGCCCCTGGGTGGCTCTTCGGGACAGGGTTGACCCCTATCAGGCGGCCCTGGGGCGGCGCTAGCGCCGTGGCGGAGAGGGCCCCCACTTGAGACAGCCGGGGTGCGAGGGGAACCAGGGCAAATATCAAAGGGTACATGGGGAGGACCTCCATGAACAGTACCCACGTGGGTGGGGCCTCTGTTGGAACCGGCAGGAGCATGGGGAAGGCCTCCATGGTCGATGCGAGTGGAGCGAGGCTGACCTTCACTCCTTGAGTTGCTGGGGCGAGGAGGATCTTCGCCAGTCGCAGAGAGGACGTAGGGGGGGCCCCCACGTCAAAGGACCGGATGGACGGTGCCTTCAGAAGGATGGACTTCATACCCTGTACAGCGGGCGCGGGAAATGTTTCCGCGCTGAGCATCACTGCCCCGGGGCAGGTCTTCCTGCAGGATGGGGGCAGCACGAGGCATGCCTCCATGACGAACCTCGGAGCGGGGAAGGCCCACGCTCTGTGGAGTAGTGGTACGGGGAGGACCTCTGTAAGGGGTGGCATCACCGCGGGTTAGCTCGCGACGATCATCACTGGGGCCTGCAACCCGGAGAATCAACCCGGCCTGCCCATGGGGCGGCTGGGGTCTCAATCTTGGTTGGGCGAAGGGGTGCCCCTGCTCAATGTACGCGGGGGCTTCATAATGTACGCCGGCGGTGGCTCGGGCCACTGTAACTGTCGACGTGGACGCGCCTAGGCGAGCGTCCTCAGCCCGGGCTCGGCGCTGACGTCGGGTCAGGCGGGCCGGTGCAGGTGGTGTAGGGAAGTAGTCTGCCTGCTCTTCCTGCGGGGCCGGACGGCGGCGTTGACGTGGCCGGACGGGAGCTCTCGCCTGGGGGCCCCGGGTCGGGGCCCTGAGCGGACTGAGCCGGACAACACCCGCCTCTTCAGCGTAAGGCGAAGAGTCGTCAAGGCGTTCTGGGGATAGGCTCCCGAAACGATTGAATGTCTGGGTGGGGAGCGGGGGATCCCTGCGCGGCCTGTTAGGGCGGCGTTGACGGCGGGGCCTGGAAGCCTCCAGGTCCAAACGGGCCATATCCCTGGTCGGGATGACCCCTTATTCCTCATACCTGCGCACGAGGCTGTTGATCACCCTTCGTTGGATGACCTCTGATGGGGAAAGGGGACGTGGATGTCCCGCATCCCGTGACGTGGCAGCCGTCGTGGCGGTAGTGGCGCCATGTGGAGTGAGCGTAGTGGTGTTGCCCCTACCCCTGCGCGGGCGAGGAGCGGATGGTGACCGCATCTCTGAAATAGCAACCTGGTTCCTGGCAAACGAAGGGATGCACTCATCAGTACTGAGAGGAAAAGGATTTACAGCCAGTGCCCCAGCATTCTTCCACACTCCATGTCTGTGAGAAGGATCCACGCCAACACGCTGCGGAGCGGAGCACCCCACGTTCTACTACCCCGAATTCCGGTGAGTTCCATGACAGGCCCGCCATTTGCTTGGCGGGACCAGGCACCAGATATCTGGATCCGGTGACACGTCAATCTACTGGTGTCTCGAACGCTACTAATCCCCATGCTGAGGAGAATAATTTCACGTCGGGTTCACCATTTCTGTTTCCGACGCTTTCGCCGGGGTGCGCGTGCATCCGTCCGCGGAGGAGGGGGATGCACGGCTTTGTTGCCCCGCATTCCCGCTTTCCAAAGGCGGGCGACATTCGTTCCTTATTCAGGGACGTCTGCTCCTTGATCGAAACGGGATGATGGGATGTCGGTTCTTCCTCCTGTGGATTCCTCCTCAGAACTCGTCACCTAGTCCGGGTCTCCCTTATAGATTTAATACGTAGTTCGTGAAACTCTTCCCAGTGCCATGTTTCCATGGACGCTGGTTAATTACACTGCTTCTGTCGGGAAATTCCAAAGGGTCCAGTCAGGGCAGCAACCTTCGGTCAGGGGAGTAATCACGTTTGAGGCATCAGTAGCGTGTCTGGATGCTGGGGTACCTGGCATGTCTGTCTGTTATCCTCGATCACAAGGCTTCTCAAGGGCGTGGAAGCCCGAGGCATCCCACATCGAGCGCGGGGAATTACATGTCATAGACACGTATCTGAGGTTTTCCTCAGCTTCCCATGTTCAACACAGGGTATGCCGCGAGTTTAACGTCTTGCGGAGACGGTTACGCCAAAGGCGTTCCATCCGAGGTTTTCCTCAGGCATCTCATGTTTATCAGGAGGTAGGGCGCGAGTTTAACGTCTTGCGGAGACGGTTGAGAATGAAATGGGACCATCGCAGGGGGGCGACAGCGAAGTTGGGCTTGAGCCTTTAAGAGGCTTCCTACGTATCCCCGTGGCAGGGAATCAAAGTCCGCGTAGTTCAGGATGGTGCCGGTAAACCGACGTGAAGTTGGACCTTGGTCCGAGGAGAGTTGGGCTTGAACCTCTGGGAGGATTCCTACGTACCATGCCTTGACATGGATCAAAGTCGTCGTAGTTCAAATGATACAGTTTAACGTCATGCGGGAC
This sequence comes from Viscum album, assembly GCA_963277665.1. Lineage (NCBI taxonomy): Eukaryota > Viridiplantae > Streptophyta > Magnoliopsida > Santalales > Viscaceae > Viscum > Viscum album. Next base: position 1,394,160,890 of record OY728121.1, on the reverse strand, counting down.
GAAAATGAACCCTGACGTGAATAAACGACGGGTGGTGGGTGTCGGTGAGCCGACGTAAGTGAGGGACCTTGATCCACAATTGGTGGGCTTGAACCTCGTGGAGGCTTCCTACGTACCATGCCTTGACATGGATCAAAGACCTCGTAGTTCAAATGGGGCTGGGTCACAATGGCTTACCACTAGACCAAAATGTAGTTTAACGTCATACTGGACGTAGGTAGAACACGACGTGAATTGGGTGATGGGTGGGCTTGAACCTCGTGGAGGCTTCCTACGTACCATGCCTTGACATGGATCAAAGACCTCGTAGTTCAGGTTTGTCGGTAAACTGACGTGAAAGCAGACCTTGGTCCACTAATGGTGGGCTTGAACCTCATGGAGGCTTCCTACGTACCATGCCTTGACATGGATCAAAGACCTCGTAGTTCAGGTTGGTTTCGCCGGTGAACCGACGTGAAAGCAGACCTTGGTCCACTAATGGTGGGCTTGAACCTCGTGGAGGTTTCCTACGTACCATGCCTTGACATGGATCAAAGACCTCATAGTTCAGGTTGGTTTCGCCGGTGAACCGACGTGAAAGCAGACCTTGGTCCACTAATGGTGGGCTTGAACCTCGTGGAGGCTTCCTACGTACCATGCCTTGACATGGATCAAAGACCACGTAGTTCAGGTTTGTCGGTAAACCGACGTGAAAGCAGACCTTGGTCCACTAATGGTGGGCTTGAACCTCGTGGAGGCTTCCTACGTACCATGCCTTGACATGGATCAAAGACCTCGTAGTTCAGGTTGGTTTCGCCGGTGAACCGACGTGAAAGCAGACCTTGGTCCACTAATGGTGGGCTTGAACCTCGTGGAGGCTTCCTACGTACCATGCCTTGACATGGATCAAAGACCACGTAGTTCAGGTTTGTCAGTAAACCGACGTGAAAGCAGACCTTGGTCCACTAATGGTGGGCTTGAACCTCGTGGAGGCTTCCTACGTACCATGCCTTGACATGGATCAAAGACCTCGTAGTTCAGATTGGTTTCGCCGGTGAACTGACGTGAAAGCATGCCTTGGTCCACTAATGGTGGGCTTGAACCTCGTGGAGGTTTCCTACGTACCATGCCTTGACATGGATCAAAGACCTCGTAGTTCAGGTGGTCACAATGGCTTACCGCTGGACCGAAATGGGACCCGATGTGAAAGAGCGACGGGTGGGCTTGAACCTCGTGGAGGCTTCCTACGTACCATGCCTTGACATGGATCAAAGACCACGTAGTTCAAAAGGGTTTGTCAGGGTCAGTTCTCACTCTAAGACCACGTGAGTCATGCTCGGTGTGAGAAACAAGAGGTCGCAAGGACCTGATGATCACGTCGCGAAGGGTGCGTCCGTGAGAAGCGAAGAGGGGCTTACGCGTTGAGCGGCCCATGGTGTTGGGACTTACTCTAAGATGGAGGACCAGAACGGGGTGCCTTGTTCCCTATCACGTCCTCCACTGACCTTGGTAGTGGGGAAGTACGGAGATGCACGGGTGCAATCATCCGTACCAAAGGTTAGGGGCTTACGCTCTGAGGCAGCCCTTCCCCTGCGAACATACACCACTCCGACAAGGAGGATCTCATTCCACGTGCGGAAGAGTTACCATTCCCGTGGAGACGAGTGGTGTAATGAATGCTCAAGCTGGGGGGGACCCTTCGTGAGGGAGACGAGGTTGGGTCACAGTTTAACGTCATGTGTTGAGGACGTGGTGCTTGGCAGTTTAACGTCCTGCAGCTCGGACGAGGTGGGTTCACTCCACACCCCTAGGGCTTACATAACCGGTACCCTCTGGTCCTTGGGGAAGGGAAGGTACCGGTAAGGCCATGGTAAATGGGGGTCGAGGGAGGAACCATCGAGGGGTCCACGTTAGCGTGGCTATGCGAAGAAGCAATAGCCGTTAGTGTGCCTATGCGAAGAAGCATTAGGCGAAGCAACGCTACGGGAGGTGTTGTCCATGGGACTTTGAAATCACATCGTGCAAACCTGGAGGGTCGCACGGAAAGAGGAATCGCTAAGCAGAGAAGTGTGCTTTGCGAAGTGGGGTGCCTTGGCCTTAGCATGGGGAAAAGGTGGGAGTGGGTGGTGCTTCGCGAAGTGGAACAGTGTTCGCGGAGCACTGCCTCGCGAAGAAGGAATGGTTCGCGAAGCAAGGTCCTTCCAAGCAATGTACTTCGCGGAGTGGAGCGATCCTGCCTTAGCATAGGGATTACTCGTATGGGTTGGGTGTTTCGCGAAGCACGAGTGCTCCGCGGCTGCCCGGGTTCCCTTGGGAATCCCCTTCCTTTGCGAATGACCTTGGGCTTCGCGAAGGGCATCCCTCTCGGAAGAGGGGCTCAAAACGAAGCAAATCAGAGTCGTCTCGCGAAGTATAAATACCTCGCGGAGCTCATGATTCCCGGGGAAAAGCTTGCTTCGCGATTCAGGAGAGGAGAAGCCGAAAGGTCGGATTGTCCGTCCTCGGGGACTCAGGGGGAGTCGAGTATTTATAGGGAAGGGGCGCCGCGATGCAGGGCTCGCGCGCCGCCTTCGGAGCTTCGCGGCGGCTCGCGAACGTCAAACGGGCTCGCGGAGGATCACCGCCTCTGGTGCTTCACGGCGGCTCGCGAACGTCAAACGGGCTCGCGGAGGATCACCGCCTCTGGTGCTTCGCGGTGGCTCGCGAACGTCAAACGGGCTCGCGGAGGATCACCGCCTCTGGTGCTTCGCGGCGGCTCGCGAACGTCAAACGGGCTCACGGAGGATCACCGCCTCTGGAGCTTCGCGGCGCCGCCAGGGTTGGGGTGCTTCGCGGCTGTGCTTCGCGGCTATGCTTCGCGAGGCAGCCCACCGGCTGTCTTTTTCGTTCCTTCCTTTCGGGCCACATTTTTAGCGCCAACAGTGGTTTATATAGATATGAATCAATATTATTTATATGTAATTTGAGTAGAAGATAACCAGAACAAATTAACTCATCAATTTTTATAGTGTTTTTGGGAATAAAAATCACCTAGTCTACTCCTCCACCTCCCTCTCTCCATATTTTGCTGAGCATAGTGATTTTCACTTGTAAGGTCTTATTATCACAAGACCATAAAAACTGAGAGCAGGCCATGGAAACAATTATAATAAGGTCGAAGAGATCCTTCTAATTATTTTATATAGAACCAGTGTGTCAAAATATTAGTCCAAGAAGCTAATAATCTTCCAAGAATGAGTCCGAGAAGCCGAGACATGAATAAGTCAAATGTTTTTTATCTGATTGAATTAAAATGTCCTTGAACATAATTGTAGTTGAATCTAAAATAATATGGAGATTATTTTTCAATGAAGAATGTTTTTATGTAATAATATTTTTTAATATATCCTAGATAAAAATGATCTTCAAAAACTATATAAATAAGGAAACAATAAGGATTATATAGAATCCCCATATTAAGGTGTATATATCTTTGATGATTAGATTATTTGGGTTCACTTGATCTTTTGTTTCTTTTCAAATATTTTGAATTAAACAAAAATATAGTTCATATATATAGTAATGTATATGTAAATATAAATAACAAGTACACTTATTATTATATAGAAATATTGGATTTCCTTCAGTTTTTCTGATCCTGAAATATCATCACGTATCTTATTATAATTTAAAATTTACATATCCAAGAGAGTCATAACTTCTTATAGAAATATAAATTATTTAATCCCTTGAATAGTATCATTTGAATATGTCATAGAATAGATTTAAAATGATAATTAATTCTTTCAAGACCAATGAAAAAATAAGTAAAATATCATTAAATAAATCTCCATTGTTGAAAAAGTCATATGGAGGGAAGCTATATGTGAAGACCAAAGTCCAAACATAGGGTTGCCAATGTATGGTTGATCACAATAGTATGAATGACGTATTGTCTGATTATTTCATAAAAATTGTTGATTCTAAATATAGGGTTAATTATCCATACTTATTTTCCCTCAAACGTAGATTTCCATAAAAATATAGGGTTGATAAATAATAAATTTTCAACTGCGTTGGGTACATGATCCTTACATGTAATTTCACATTTAGGGTTTTTGAAAAATATATTTTGTTTATACTTTCAAATATGGGGTATAAACAGAGTTTTTTGAATACTTATAAGAAACATTTAATACACATTAACACACATTTTAACAGTAAAATAAGATACAATTTTCAAGATATAAATTCCTAAAAAATAAATAAAGTATCATTTTTTATAAAACAAAAAATGGTATTTCTGAGAATACAAATCGATATTATTTATAGATTATTTTTGAGACAATACATGCCCAACATGTACTACCCCTGAATTAAGTTTATAATTCTTCTCATGAAAAATTTGGTGATTAATAACTTCATCTATGGATCTCTTTTTCATGATGTTTTTATTTAGAGAATACCAAAGTTTTAAGGATTCTTCGTCTCTAAAATAATTCACTGATGTATGCCTGATGCTATTCCCAATTTTTTTGGCCTTTATACTACCCCTTTGACATGTTATATAATTAATATCCTTATGTTTATGATAATTAATGTTTCATTTAATGTTTTTCAATCATGGTTCTTATGATTCAAACGATAAAGAATAGGTACGAGATTTAAGTTTCAATGTAATTTTAATCAAGATTGTCTATTCTTGATTTCCAATTAGAAAACGTTTTTGATCATTATCTAATAAATCACAATAATTTAAATTATCATATTGTTATTTTTTGTAATTATAACATTTTAATCCCATTTTTTATCTTTGGATCTCAATATGGCTCAAAAAGCCTTTTTATGAGTAGTTTGTGTTATTTACCCACTTTATATAGGAATCACTTTTTTCGTTGTCCTTGTTTATTAAATTTTCTTAAGAGTTTTTTAAAATATTATTAAATGATTGATTTTATTAATTAATAATGATGTTTTAATTTGTAATTTTTTTAAAATGTGATTTGTATTTTCATTTTCTGTGTAACACCCCAAGCTTCCATGGTATATTTCCCTTTGAATAATGCAGTAGCTTTTGTTGTACGCATCATGGAGTTTTAACACACCACGTCTAATGAAACTAGATGTTATGAATTTTAATACCAAATTTTTTAAATTTTATAAATTTTAATTTTCAAAATGGACTTCATTTTTGGATTCAGAATATCAAAATTAGCTTAGGGTGATTTGTTTTTATTTTTCTAAAAACATTCAACATCTGATGTATAGTGAAACACACTACGTCATTATTTAAAACAGACTTTTTATTTAAATAGTTAGTTATTTTATTTTAATTAATTTTTGGTCAAATAGATAAATAATACATATATATGTTCAATTTAATTCGTTGGAGTCATTTTCTAATAATTACATATGTATATTTAATTTTATCAAAGGTTTTACCATCTATTACCCACCTCTTATGAGGATTTGAAAATTTGCATAAAACTTAATTTTACCACTTCTCTGAGTTGAATTTCAAAATTCCAAATGAAGCAGTTAATAACATTATATGAAATGTGGTTCAATAAGATGAAAATTATTTTGGTGAATAGTAACTTTTGACTTATATTTACCACAGTCAAAAGTAAATTGGGTAATTAAGGGTAAAAATGATCTAATAATTACCCTATAAATTGTCATAATTCTTTTGGATAAGTATAATTCGACCAGAAACAAACGTAGGAATAAAATATGATCATTTTGGTCCACTTGGATTTGATTCAGACATTTATTATTATCTTTTTTAAAGAATAGTTAAAAGAGTTAAATTCAATGTTTAATAACTAAAACATTTTTAACATAGGGTTACATGCATTATAAATTCCAATATAAATATTCATTATAAAGATAAAAAGATTTCCTAAATAATGGTATTTTATTTGTAATTTTCATAAATTATATAATTTAACTTATTTGTGACAAAAGGATGATGGAGTAGTTACCTTATTAATGAAATATTAAGATAATTGATATTATAAATATCCATATAAATGAAATTTGGGGATTTTGATGCATTCCAATAATTTTATAGATTAATATTAAATTTTAAGGTTGATTAAATAATTTTTTTGAAGTAATCATCCTGTTACGATTTTCCCAAAAATCTAATACTAAATAGTGTCAAAATTTCCATTATTGAGTTTTTAAAACAAATACTATATTTATAAATGATATAATATTCATAAAATTATAAGGATCATCCAAATGACTTATATAAGGTTATATATATTAATAATGAACCACTTAGGGTTCTCTTTGGTAGTTTATAACATGTTTATTAACCAAATTATATAAAAAGACAAACAAAAAACATGGTAAATGTCAAACTATTTAACTAAGTGTTAAATCTAAAAGATAAGGTTATTATGGTAACCAAAACCTTTCTAAAACCTATTGGATGATATATTTTCGACCAATACCCACCTTATCCTTGATGTAAATTATTTATTAGCTATTATAAAACGAAAGTGAATTTATTATGAAATAATATATCAAGCCTTTCCTAAAGTGACCCTCACCTCTCTTATAAAAGTGTACTTCCCCTTCTCTTAATATCACACACTCAAAGCCAATTTTCATTGCCAAGCCCAGACCAAATATCCTTCCAAATTTCCTCCATTTATTCTAGAGGGATTACTTTGGTCAGATATCCATCCCAACGATCTCTTTTGATCAAATAAAAAAGAAGAAACTGAAGAAGAGGTAAATATTTCATCACCTCTTCCAGGTTCTTTTCTTCTTCGACATCATATTTCTTTATGGTTTCCATTATATGATAATTACTCTAGAATATTCTATATACTATGATGATATTATGAAACTGGTACAACCATATTCATCAGTTTCTCCATCAAAAAATGACAAATCCACCATATGTGTGTACGTACGACTTACCGTCTCCACGTCGTGGTGTAGTTTCTTATTCAGACACTTCATTATTTTGGATGGGTATAATAAGGAATATAACTGATCTAAATAATAAATATAACATGTTAATGATTTTTTATTTATTATATTCAATCTAATTACATACGATTTCACCATCAATATAATGATATTGTCACTCGTGCGTACGTACGGATTACTGTCTCCATAAACGCAATTAGATCCATTCTCCATCGTAATCATTCAAGAATATTTTTTATTTTATTAGTAAAATTATTTTTTATTAACATAATATCATTCTGCACATGAATCAAATACATCCTATCCATAACAAACATGGCTTATGTTACCAAGCATATAATGGAAAACGAATCAGTTAACACTCGAAATGATGATACTAATCAAATATTATTAACAAAAAAATATTAGAGTGTCATATATGATATCATAATTATATATATAGTTCATTAATAATTTAATAAAAATGAATTAATTATTATACAAGAGGTTAATGTACCCTCGACCAAGGAAAAGTACAAGGTAAGGGTTAATTTCACAATCTCTTTATTATTTGTGGTTGTTTTTACGTAAGTATCTACTGGGACCTATTTATCATCAACATATGTGTTTCATAAAAATATATTTTTTATAAAAAATAATATTTCATAGACTATAGGTTAAAATAATTTATACACTTTTTCGTCTTTTTATAAAATGTTTATAGTGGAATCTTTCCGTCATTTTCCAAACAAGGTCTTCTATAATCTTTTCGAAAAAATTAAGGAAAGAATGTTTTTTTAACTTATATAGTGGGTGTGACAATTTTCTGCAATTATAAAAAATCAAAGATTCTGTTATAATATTATAAAAATATTTTTAGAATAATTTTTTATATAATTACATGAATTCTAAATTATTTCAAAATTGAAAGAGTTATTTCTCTCAAAAAGTATTGATTTCATCTAGTTCAACATCCTTTAATGGATCATAAACATGTTTAAAGTTGATTTATTTTGACACAACTCTTTAATATTATATATAAGGTTTTGTGTTATTTTTGAATGTTGATGTGTTATTTTTACACCATTCATGGTTTATGGATAATGTATTGACATTTCCTATGCCATAATAAATACAAATGTTTGTGTTAGGTTTAATAATTTTCATATGAGGAATGTGTTGGAGTTAGTAAGGGACGGGTAGAGCCCGATATAGCTTTTTGATGCATCGGTATGTCTCACGAGACAAACTAGTGTGTTGGCACAAGGTGTTGACAAAATATTATTTGTATTCTTGGAACAAGGCCTTGACTATGTGGTTATGAAGTTTGGCATTAGGAATTCCATCATTATGAAATTGTTTCGTAATATAACATGTGATTATTACACTAGTATAATATCCATGTGAATAAGTATATGTAATTATTTGATTTATCATTGCCATATTATGAGGAATAATAAATTTAAAAGGCTTTATTTTTAGTTTTATACATTGCCTTAAATGTTTATGCTTATTTGTGAATGTTTCCGCTATATTGTTATCATTACTGAGCGTCTGAGATCACCTCTTTCTATGTTTTAATTTTTTCAAGGATGTTAAGATGTATTTTATTTTTGACCTATAGGGATAGGCTAAGTATATAATTGTGTTTAAAAGGGGACACAATGTTGTTGATGTTTTTATTTCATGATGTAATGTAATGCTTATGAATGTATGTTGTACTTCAAAGACTACTAAAATGTTTGGTCTTTCAGGCCATGATTCCTTGTATCATGCCAAAGTAATTTAATAATGAACCCAGTCTATGTAACTGGCATCAGGGAGTTATAGTTGGTATCAGAGAAAGACTAGTACAAATCTTGGAAACTAAATTTTGAAAAACCATGATTACAGAACAATACCCTAAGATAGACATTTAGAATTGTTATAGAAAAACATCCTAAAATTTTGGTACTATAGAAATTTTGTGAGTTTTCCAAGCAATACATCTCTTTATGGATACGAGTAGGTTCAGGTGGCTCTAGAATAGATATACTGAGGTGAAAAACTTGAAAACACCACATTGAGCTAGACTCGAATGAGAACTGGTGCACGAAAAGGGGTCGTGTTGTACACTTGGTTACGACACTACTAGGGGATTCATTTAGTATAAATGTCATTGCATATACAAACCATTATAAAGGATTTATGAGTACATACCTCCTTAGTGGAATTTTTTTTTATAATTATTGATTATATCCATAAACTATTCAATTTATGTTAAGTGTTTTTCAAGTTTGTAATTATGTATTGCAATTCACAAACTAATCTAGTGTATGAAATTTTTTAGAAATGGTGCCTAGTGGAAGGAATGGAAACAGTATCAATGCATGTAATATATGTAGGGATTTACCTACTACTCAAGATAATTACAGTGGAGCTAGTGAAACAACTGGTGCAGATATTCTTATCACCACACAGGGATAACTCCAGCAGGTTATGAATAATATCCTTATTCGTATGGGGAACCTTGATCCACAGTGTAGAGGATTAACGTTCGACCACTTCATGATGAAACAACCACCAAAATTCAATTGTATTACAAATCCATTAGTAGTTAATAAAGGGATAAATTCTTTAGGGAAAATATTTCTTGCTTTGGGGAGTAGCGAAAGGGAAAAATGTTTTCATGGTAGATTATCACTTTACGGGAGATGAAGATAAATGTTGTTCATTAATCCAAAACACAAAGGATGATGAAAAAGTATCAAACATGGAATGGGGGTGTTGAATGATATTTTCATAGAAAAATATATTCCTCATGACCATTGAACAAATATGTAAAGACAATTTCTGAGTCTGAGGAAAAAGTAAGATGAGAATGACAGAAAGTAAGATGCTAACTTTAGAAGGATAACAAGGCATAAAGAAGATAATATATGTAACCTAAGGAGTAAGATTTATCAATTCATTTATGAGTTAAAACCATTTCTACATCAACATTAAGTCTCACAATACTTCTCATCATACGAATATATTGTCTCTTGCACTGTCAAGATAGAAAACTAAATCTCTAAGTCATATGACGTTAAAGCAATGGAAGAGAAAAAGTGATCTATTGAACAATCTATAAATTGAAATAAGGAGATAAATGGAAAATTTGAATATCCATCCTACGGTAAATGTGGGAAGAAACACCCCGGTACTGGCCAAAAGGGAGTGAGAGTCTGTTACAAGTGTGGTGAAAAAGGCCACTAATCTCGTGATTGCAAGGGAATGAAAGATGCAATCAATGATGAATGATAAAATTGTAGAGAAAAGGTGAATTATGCAAATGAATGTCCTGAGTGAAAAGTTAACATACCTCAGAGAAGTCCAATGGAGTAGGGCCAGGCTTATGCGGTCACTACTACATAGGTTAAAGCTCCGAAAGGTGTGGTGGCAGGTAATTTAATGGTTTCCTGAAGTTTATCCAATTCTTTATTTGATTCTAGTTCATCATATTGTTTCATATCATCCTAGTTTTCTAAGAAATTTATATATTTTCAATTTTACTTAATAATAGTGTTTTCAGTCAAAACACCTAAGGGAAGTATCGTTGCCTCACTATTTTCTAAATTAGTTCCCATTAGGGCATATAAATGTTCTCTATTACCTGATCTCATCATCATAACCATGATTGAATTTGATATAATCATTTAAATGGATTGTATTTTGAACCATGATGTAGAAATTTATTATAAGCAGAAGGAGGTTACAATTTTCAGTGATTTTAAGGAGTAACTTATATTTAGAGCCAAAATGTCACCACCCGATTCTTACCTAAATCCACCACCAGTTGTTATACTAAATTCAATTATTGGGGAGAAAGAGAATGGAATAACAATAGGTGAGGAAAAGAATGTTCTAATAGAGAATGTACCTATTGTTCAAGAACATGTTTATTTTTTTCTAGAAGATTTACCTGGACATCCTCTAGAATGATAAATTGAGTTTTATATTGATTTAATTCCTAGTTCAAGGCCCATATCGAAGACCCCTTATAGAATGGACACTGTGAAATTAGTGTAACTAAAGAAAAAACTAGATGAATTGAGTAATCATGGATTTATTCTCCCTTGTGTTTCTCCATGGGGAGCCCCTGTTCTTTTTGTTAAGATGAAAGATGGATCTATGAGGTTGTGCATTGACGACAAGGTGATCAATGCTATAACAATAATGAACAAGTATCCCTTACCTCTCATTGATCATTTATTCGACCAAATTCATGTAGTTCAATATTTTCCAATGATTGAACTTTGATCTATATATCGTCATTTTTGTGTGAAGAGGTAAGAAATATTGAAAACCACATTTCGAACCAGGTATAGGCATTAGGAGTTTACAATATTTCCTTTTGGATTGACTAACTTACTCATTGTATTCATGGATCTAATGAATAATGTTTTCAAGGAATATCATGATAACTTTGCAGTGGTATTTATTGATGATATCTTGGTATACTGAAAAATCTATGAAGATCATGAAAATCACATGTACACTATTCTAAAAACCCTTAGAATAAATGAATTTTATAGAAATTTTAGCAAGTGTGAATTCTGGCTTTAAGATATTTCTTTTCTTCTCCATATTTTCTCAATGGATGGAATCACTGTTGATCCTTCAATGACCAAGGAAATTGACGAATGTCCAGCCCCGACAAGTATAATGGTGGTATGGAGTTTTATTGGTTTAGAAGGTTATTATCAATGTTTTGTCCTGAAATTTTCTCAGTGGGCTAACCCATTAACCATGCTCACATGCAAAGGGGTTAAATTTATCTGGACAGAAGAGTGTGAAGAATGTTTTGATGAACATTAGAGAATATTAGTTAATGCTCTTATCTTGACTCTACCATTAGGGAATAATGGGAAAGTAATTTATAGTGATGATTCAATGAAAGGACATGGTTGTGTTCTTATGCATAATGATAGAGTTATTGTTTATGCATCATAGTAAAGAAAATTCATGAACAAAACTATCCAACTCATGATCTTGATTTAGCATCGGTAATATTTTCTCTAAAAATATGGAGACACGATATCTATGGTGAAAATGATATATTTATACTGATCACAAGAGATTTTAGTATATTTTCCCACAAAAATAACTCAACATGAGGAAAAGGTGATGGCTTGAACTACCCAAGGATTATGATAGCACTGTACACTACCACCCGGGGAAGGAAAATAAGGCGGCATATGCTTTGAGCATAAAGGATCATGGAGTTTTGAATCACATGAGAGGAATCCTATAAACATAGATCTAGTAAATATGGATATAGGAATAACCATGGAAGGTGATTCATTAATGCTTTTTCAAATGGTTGCAAAACCATCTTTATAAGAAAGGATAAAAATTTCTCATACTGATGAGGAGGAATTTCAAAAAGAAAATTAAAGCTATGAATAATGAGAGATTGATTGTCTTCATATATGAAGTTGCAATTTTTAAATTTTGGGAGAGACTTTGTGTTCCTAAAATAACTGATCTAAAAAGGGAATTGTTGGATGATTCTCATGGCTCCAATTTCTATATACACCCCGGTAGCACCATGATGTATAGATATTTGAAGGACTATTTTTTGTGGGACAACCTAAAGAGGTATATTATCGATTTTCTGTCAAGATGTTTGGTTTTTGAACAAGTGAATGCTGGAAGGAAATAGCCCAGAGGAGTCATGCATCCTCTTCCCATACCTGAGTGGAAATGGGATTATATTACGATGGACTTTGTCCTGGGACTACCAAAGACTCCTAGAGGAAATGATGCAATATGGGTCATTATTATTCGTCTTACCAAGTTAGCACATTTTCATGATATAAGAGAATATGTACCAACTGAACTTTTAGAAAGACTATATATTAATTAAGTTGTAAGACTCCATGAGGTATCCCTATAAATTTTTTTTGAATGTGATCCTCATTTTACATCAAGATTTTGGAAAAGTCTTCAGAAATCCCTGGATACAGAACATTTTTTGAGCACTTCCCACCATCCTCAAATCAATGGGCAATCAGAACAGGCTATTCAAAACATAAAAGACATATTGATATCTTTCTCACATGACTTTCAAGGTATGTGGGATCAATATTTACCTCTGGTAGAATTTTCCTATAATAATAGCTTCCATTGAAGTATTTAGATTTCATGATATGAAGCATTATATTGAAAGAGATGTCTCACACCAACATTTTGAGATGATGTTGGTGAAATAATACTTTTTGGCCCAAAACTTGTTGAGGAAACAATGAAAAAGTGAAGATTATCCAAACCCACATCAAAGAAGCACAATGTAGGAAAAAGAGCGAAGCTAATAACCAAAGGAAGGATTTGTATTTTCATGTATGAGACCACATTTTTATGAAGGTATCTCTATGGAAGGGTGTTATGCGTTTTGGTAAGAATGGTAAATTGAATCCTTTGTACACCAGACATTTCAAAATTCTAGAATGAATTGGAGTTGTAGCATAACATTTGGAAATTCATCCAAGTCTCTCAAAAGTTCATGATGTGCTCCACATATCACTGTTGAGAAAATACATGCCTGAACTAACACATGTACTCATCTATGAGGAAATTGAACTGGAACCTGATCTACCCGAGAAAAGGTTCTTAGAAACCGGACGACTTATCTGGTAAAAGTTCTATGGAGAAATGATAAGATAAAAGAGGCAATATGGGTACCCAAGAAACATATGATGAAGAACCACAAAAATATTTTAATGTAATAATATTCTAGAAATTTTGAGGATGAAATTATTTTATGGAAGGAAAAATGTGACACCCCAAGCATCCACGATACGTTTCTCTTTGAATAATGCAGTAGCTTGCGTTGTACGCAACATGGAGTTTTAACACACCACAACCCATGAAACTAGCCGTTATGAATATTAATACGCATTTTTTTAAATTTTTTTAAATTTTAATTATCGAAACGGACTTCATTTCTGGATTCATAATATCCAAATTATCTTATGGTGAATTATTGGTATTTTTCTGAGAACATTCAATTTTTGATGAATTGTGAAAAACACTACGTTATTGTTTAAAACAGACTTTTTATTTAAATAATTAGTTATTTTATTTTAATTTATTTTAGGTATAAATGGATATATAATACTAATATATGTTATACATAACTCATTGGATTTATTTTATAATATGTTTAGATATATAAAATTTTATTGAACTTTTTACAGTCTTTTACCCACCTTCTATGAGCATTTGAAAATTTGCATAAAACATAATTTTAACACTTTAATGAGTTGAATATCTAAAATCAAAGAGACACTGTTAATATCATCAAGTAAAATGTTGTTCAATAAGTTGAAAATAATTTTTTGGGAATAGTAACTTTTAACTTTTATTTACCACAGTTAAAAGTAAATAGCATAATTTAGGGTAAAAATGATATCATAATTATCCTAACACATGTCATAATTCAATTGGATAAGTATAATTAGATGAAAAACCACCTTATGAATAAAAAATTATCCTTTTTTTCCACTTGGATTAGATAAGGACATTTATTATTATTTTATTTAAAGAGGACTTAAAAGAGTTAAATTCAAAGTTTAATAACGAAACCATTTTTAATATTGGGTTAGATAGAATAAAAATTCAACTATAAATATTATTTTAAAAAGTAAAAATATTTCATACATGATGGAATATTATTTATAATTTTTAGACATTAAATAATTTAGTTTATTAATGACATAATGATGATGCAATAATTACCTTATTAATGAAATATTATAATCATTGATTTTATAAATATCCAAATAAATGTAATTTGAGACCGTTACTGAATTCCACTAATTTTATCAGTTAATATGACATGATAAAGTTGATTAAATAATTTTTTTCGAAGTAATCATTCTATTAATATTTTCAAAAAAATAAATACTAAATAGTTTCAAAATTGACATAATTTAGATTATAAAAAAATACAATATTATTAATTGATATAATATTCCTAAAAATATAAGGATTGGCCGAAGGACATAGATAAAGATATATATATAAATAATTAACAACTCGGGGTTCTCTTGGATGTTTATTGTATGTATAGTGACCATATAATATAAAAATACGAAGAGACATGGTAAATGTCAAACTATTTAACTAAAAGGTAAATCTAAAAGATAAGGTTAATATGGTGGCCTAAACTAGTGTAAAACCTATTGGCTGAGCTTTTTTCAACCAAAAACCACCTTAGTCACGAAAATAATTCATTTGGGAGCCATTAGAAACCGAAAATGATTTTATTATAATATAATATTACAACCTTTTCCTAAAGTGACACTCACATCTCTTATAAAAGGGTACTTCCCCTTCACTTAATTTCACACATAAAAACCCATTTATCTTGTCCAAATACAACTAAAATATCCTTCCAACTTTCCTCCCTTAATTTAAAAGTCATTCCTTTTGTCAAAAATCCATTTTAAGGATCCCTTTTAATCAAATCAAAAGGAAGAACCCGAACAAGAGGTAAATATTTATCACCTATTTCAATTTTTTTCTTCTTCCCCATCCTCATTCTTTATTGTTCCCATTATAAAATCACATTTGAAGTATCTTAAATATAATATGATGTTATTATAAATATGGTAATACCATATTCATTATTCTATCCATCCTATAATTGGGAATGTCACCATATGTGTGTACGTACGACTTGTCATCTCCACGTCGTAGTGTAGTTTGTTATTCAAACACATCATTATTTTGAATGGGTATAATAATGAATATAACTGATGTAAATAATAAATATAAAATTTTAATAATTCTGTATATATGATATAACTTCCAATTACAAACGATTTCACCTTCAATATAATGATATTGTCGCTCCTGTGTACGTACGAGTTACCGTCTCCACGAACACGATGAGATTCATTCACCATCATAATCATTCATGAATAATATTTATTTTCTGATCAAAATTATTTTTTATGAACATAATATAATTCTGAATATGAATCAAATACATCCTATCCAAAAAAAACATGGATTACATGAACAAGCATATAAAGGAAAATGAATCAGTTAACACAAGAAACAATTATACCACTGAAATATTCTTTACAAAACAATATTAGAGGGTCATATTTGATATCATGTTTTTGTATATAGTTATTTTATAATTTAATAACTATGTTTTAAATATTATACTGGAGGTTAATGGATCCTCGAACAAGTAAAAGTACAAGGTATGGTCTAATGTCACAATCTCTTTATTATCCGAGGTTGTTTTTATGTAAGTATCTAGTTGACATCTTTACCAACCACATCTGTGGTTCTTAAAAAAAAAATTCAAAACATTTTTTACTATTTGATAGACTATAGGGTAAAGAAATTTATACCCTTATTTTAAATTTTATAATGTTTTTATAATGGAATTGTTCTATCTTTTTTCAAACAAGTTCATTTAAGACCTTTTCGACAAAATTAAGGAAAGAATTTTTTAACATATAAGGTATGTGCGACTAATTTCTGCTATTATAACACCTTCGAAGAATCCCTTACATGATTATAAGAATATTTTCAAAATAAATTTTTTCTTTTATAATTATATGAATTCTAAATGATTTCAAAATAGAAAGTTATATTTCTCTAAAAAAATTGATTTCAACTAGGTCAACATCCTTTGATGAATTTTAAAAATGTTCCATATTTATTTATTATGATACAACTCTTCCATATTGTATTGAAGGTTCTGTGATATGTTTGATTGTGGATGTTTTATTTTTACACCATTCATGGTTTACAGATAAAGTATTGAAATTTCGTATGCTAGTTTTAATACAAATGTTTATGTTATGTTTACGTATTTTAATATGAGAAATGCATTGGACTTAGTAAGTTATCTGTAGATTCCACATTAGCTCCTCAATGGATCAGTACGTCTAATGAGACAAACTAATTTCTTGGAACATGGCCTTGAAAAAATCTTATTTGTAGTCTTGGCACATGGCATTGACTATGTGGTTATGATGTATGGTATAATGCTTTCCTTCATTATAAAAGTGGCTATAGATATTACATGTGATTATTCGACTAGTATAATATCAATGTGAATAAGTAAATGGAATTATTTTATTTATCTATTCCATATTATGATGATGTTTATGCTTTAAAGTATTTTTTCTTAGTTTTATACATTTCTTTAAATGATTATGCTTATTTGTGAATGTTTCCACTATATTGTTATCCTTACTCAGCGTTTAAGCTCACCCCTTTATTATTTTTATTTTCTCCATATTCCAAGAAGTGTTTTATGATTGATAAGCAGGTTTAAGTGAGGGGATTTATGAAATTATCAAATGATCATTTATGTTGTGTTTTATTTTCTAATGTGTAATGTAACATTCATGTATGTAATCTATTATCTAAAACTGGTAAACAAATTGGTCTTTCAAGACTTGATTCTATTTAATAATTCCAATCTATTAAAATAATGCACTGACTCTTGTCTGTGGGGGTCGAGGCATTACATTCTGAATGAGACACTCTTAACCGAAGTTGTGAGCATAATCTCTTTTTTAGGGATTATGACCTGAACATAATATTTTTCCATCACAACCAATAAATTCATTGAAGATTCCATTATATTTTTTCAACTTTATTTTCAATGGAATCATTTTCCAATGTATTTTGGATGGATTTTTATATTTAATAATTGTTTTTAAAATTAAAATGGAATTTTCAAATGTTTAAAATATTGGGTTTTTACATTTGTTTTTTATCATCAATTTTTAGTGACAAAATTTTAGTGAATTAAAAACAATTTTTTTATACATAAGTTATTAAGATCATGGATAGATATATTATTTTAACATAATTTAATTATTTCTTTTATATAACCTATATAAAATGTAAAATTCAATATATATTGTAAGAAACTGATGTCGAATATGACTTCATGGATGGAATATATAATAACCGGAATAGAATACCTTATACATTTTAAAAAAATTTGTTTAATCGCTTATAAATATAATAAATGATAATTTAAAGATGAAAAATCATATAAATGAAATGTAATTTTGAAAAATTAATCATAATTTGGTGATTAATGTTTTATACTTTTTATTCAAAATCGATATAATTTTCTTCAGTGGAAATGAAGCATAAGGAATATGAAACTACATAATGGAAGGAGTTTTATACTCAAACAAAAGAGTTGTAAATTTAATGTGATCCAAAAATGCTGTTCACTATTAAAAAGGAATCATTAATAGGTATAAAAATTTATAAAACTAATGATAAATATAATAAAACATTGGAACATAATTATAAATTCCATGATGGGATCATTGAAAGAATAATTAGTGGAATGATTCTGATGATCAAATGAGTTGATATGAAATTAATACGTGTGGATTGTGAAAAAATATAAATGATTCTATAAAATTATAACATGAAATCAAAAATGTTAGGTAGAAATTGGACATTTCAATTTTGTAGAGAAAAAAAAATTTACACCGCATTTTCATGATATGAAATTTTATATTTCATATAGGTTATGTTTTAACCAAAATAAAAATCTCTTTATTAATGTTGGTTATTTTAAAAATGATATTCAAACCCCAAATTAATGTATTTAACACCAATCAAGTAGATGACCAACCATAAAAACATTTCATTATTCATTTTTTAAAAACAAACATGAAACCATTGACCGTAAATATTTATTTTCTACTCAAATTTTCTCATGAAATATTCTAGATATATTTTAATTAATTTTTCATCTATGGTAACATCCAATGAATTTAATTATTATTTATTGGGGATATCATCCAATGAAACACGCCTTATTTTATATATTTATTATTATTAAAATTTTGATATGTTTTTGAAAACTATTCATTTTTTTGGATATAATATGTTGAAATGATTATGAAACCAATTTATTTTATAGGGGTTATTATTAAAATTTATTATTTATGTTTTATTATTTTTGGCGCATATATGTATTTTATTCATTATGTGATGGGTGGGTTTATTAAATAGACGAATTTGATTAGTAAATCCTTATATCTGAAGGGAAAAATATATGAAATGATTTTATGTACATGATACACAATATGAATTTTTTTTGGATTCGTATTCCACTATGATATGAGAAACATGTGGGGATTCCACATCCACAATGATATATGACATAGGTGGTGTTAAATGGTCTTTTATGAACATTTAAACATGTTTTGATACCTTATCTATAATGATATGGTGGTCTTGGATGTTGACCTTGATATGATGATATATTCTATATACCAATGATGCTTTCATACTATTATGATATTTTTATTACTTTTAAATTGAATTCATGGGTCAAGATTTATTTATGATGATTCATCAATCTTATTTTTCATGTTTCTAAAATGATAATGTTTTAGGAAATAACTTATGTTAGTTGTCTATGATATATTGTCTTCGAATAATGTAATTTATGATTGTGATCTTATACCATTATACATATAATTTATTTTATCATGATCATAAATTGATAACTATGATTTTAATCCTTTCTGTACATTTGACCTAACCCATTCTTAATTTTCCATTTCCCAAGTTAAGATAATGTCTTTTAAGTATGATATGTCAAAGAAGGGTATAGTGTTAGATGAACTTTATTGGATACGTTAAAGATCATTCATGATATAATTTTTTTATGTATCTAGTCTCCAATGAATATAAACCATTATCGGTCTAGAATATATATTAATATTATATAATAAACATTCTGTAGGACCCCGGGACACCCTGAGAGGGGAGGGGTGAATCAAGGTGACAAATTTTTCTTTTAAAGGGATAGATCTTGTTCCCACGTTGGTAGGAACTTGTTAAACCTATATGATGAATATGATCAGAGAGCAAACAATCACATGCAGAGAGATGACACATCACTTTTTTACTTGGTTCACCACTAAGGTCTACGTCCAATGATCATACGCCGAGAGGTTGTCAGTCGTACCAAATTCCACTATTCTTCACTAGTTGTGGATTATAATGGTTCGGGAACAGTCATTTTGTCCCAGGATCACTACCTTTACAAAGGTTCGAGGATATCTCACTACCTCCCTTGGGTCACTCCAGTTGACTCCCCTGGCTCACTGCCTATGGTGAAGTCCCACTCAGTTTATAGACGTGAAGGTCTATTCATCATTGAAAAAGAATGCATCCTCTGTTGTTTGTATATGCTTTGTTGAAGTCCAACTCTCACTAGTAGACTAATCTCATTTTTCACCGAATGTATCGGGAAATCTTCCAACATTTGTGTAGCTTCAAGAAGACGAGCATACTTCAACAACACCTAGCACGCTTCTCCAAGCTGGAGTGAATTTTTAAAAGACGGTGTGCAAGTTAAAACTGGCGTGAAATTCCACCTCAACCACTTGCGCAACACTCACTACTTCAACTACAAACTTTAGCGAATCATATACCATTTCACCCAAACTGGTTTTGGCATGCAGCAAAAAACTGTCACACAACTTATACTTCTGTGACCCACAACCACTTGCATGACCACTACACCAGTGCAGTGGAAGCACTGAATTTCACTATGTCTCGAAGTGCGAAATAAATGAGGAGGGGTGGTCGACTATTTATAGGGAAACTGGACACCCTGTATGGTGGCGCGCAAGCCTCCTCTTGGTGGGCAAGTTCCGGCATGCAACTCTAAACGCCCTTGGCTCTGTCGCGCTACTCACTTGCATGACCAAACCAATACTTGCGCGACCCACTTTTGTTTGCTATATTTTGATGTTCTGATCATGAAAAACATATGGAACGAAACATTACAATCCTCCTAGGCACTAACATGATATTCCTTTCATAGTGTGCACGTCACGTGTGTGACACATGTCCAGCATGCAAGTCTCTTTACAAAAAAACATTGTTTCCTCCTTTTTTCAAATTTGAGGTCTAGAAAACTGGAAAACACTGGAAAACGGTTCCACCTTCAATTCTGTTATCTTCTTGACCTGTATGAGTACTTTTTTGGCACACATTTTGAACTTCCTATGAGGATTGAAAACAAATACAATCCATTCTCCAATTCATGCATAGATGACCATGGTTCCAACATATTCATCTAATAAGATATAATATTTGTGAACCAATAATATGGTTTTCTATAGTTGGTATATGATGAAGTTTTTGTCAATATTTTGTGAATAGGGTAAGAAAACATTACTAAACCCCTAAATACATGTCTATTTATAAGATAACATCCTAATGATTTATTAAAATAGAGATTCTGTGGTTTTCCTACGAAATTATTACTCATATAGATACTAAAAAATGGATGATTCTTTGTCATAGATTCACATTGGAGTAAAATCAATGAAAGGTGTTGACTGGGTATTAACATAATAAATACTAGTTAATGATGATTGTGTTTAAGATTGAACAACCACCTATTCATTATTTGAGGATATACTTCTCTTAATACACCTTTCATTTATGAACCATTATAAAGGATTGGAATAGATGATTATCATAGTTTTCATAAGTTATACATATTATTTCATATATTTAAATGATATTGGAGTGATTTAGAAATCCTATTAATGGTTTTTCATGATTATATATTGTAATGTCCCATCCTGAGATCCGTACATAGGTACCCCAATCAAGTCAGTATTGTGATCTCAGACACACCTCTCTACACACCAGAGGCTACATACTATAAGGGATATCGTAATATCGATCATAGGGAGACATTACCCTCTTTATCAAATTAAAATAATAGTGGAACTAAATAAGAATAACAAAATCATATAAACATTAATAAAACCCAACCAGTATCACATGAATAAATAATAGGAAATACAATATTCAAGATAAATAGTAGAAATATCATTCTAAATACTTTTCAAGGGTCAATATGGTAAACCAAAATTAATAAAGACATAGACAACTCCCAAGAGGTTCCTAAATCACGTCTAGTTCCCTATTCCATGCTTTATCGCAAGTGATCTATCTAGCACATGGCCTTTTCCATTATCATGAATTAAAAAAACGTGAACATTATCTGGGTACCGATCAGTCCGCCCGAGTAGGGCGTGAGTACAACTCAGAATGACACCACCAACGGAGTCTAAAACAATATCTAGTCAATAATAGTGTTTGTGGTGGTATAAATAAAAAATTAAAATAATAAGTAAATTGTTATCATATTTCAACTATTCATTGATTGAACGACATAAACCTTTTCTTCCTAGGGACACCTAAATCTCAATACATGCTTTGGACTGTTCTATAATATGTACCATTTCCCATAATCAATTGTCAATTGTTTATAACACATGAGATTTCATTTTCTATTTAATTTCTACACATATGACATCTAATTTCAAGCATAGACTAATGCCACCATTTTTGGGCCAATATCTCTATGCCTAAGACACCGTGGATATTTGATGAAATAGTATGTGAACCACAACGAATTTAGTAAACAAAAAAATAAACGGTCTTTTGATATTACATTATGTGTCCCACACTCATTTATCACTATGGATTTTTTTTGAGAGATGTTGTCCCACAAAAATCATTTAATTTACCATTATGGTATTTTGATGTCATATACCACATCCCACACACGTATAAAACACATATCACATAATCTCATAGGTCATAATATTACATGTATCACAATATCAAGTACATCACAATATCATTTGAATTGCAATACCAAATTTATCCCAATTTTATAACCTCAATGTTAAGTATTATTAACATTATATTCAACCATTTTCACAACGTTGTACCACTTTAGTAATCAATTCAAATAAGGATAAAAATTTTAATTCGCATTTAATAATATAAAAAATAATAATTAATGCATTTATAATTATTTTTTCATATAACTCATCAAGAATTTTTCTTCAGGACAACATCACACAATCCCCACATTTAAAAAATTCACCTAATATTAGCAGAAAAATTACACAACCCTTAATTAAATAATTCCAATTTCAATTAATCAATCAAATTATCATCACCACATTCCATTAATTAATTCCCCAATTAATTAATTCATTTCCATAGTTCCAACAATCCATTAATTTTTTCACAAATAAATAAGTCCAATTCAAGAATCCCAATATAACATTAATTTTTTTGCTAATTAATTAATCCAGTTCCACAATACAAATATCCAGTTATTTAATTCAAAAATAAATTAATCCAATTCCACAACCCCAATATCCCATTAATTATTTCACCTGTTGATTCATCCATTTCCATAAACCCTTAATTAATTAATTTACTAAATTAAGTATTTCAATTTTAGAACTCCAATTTCTAAAAATCAAGATATATTTTTCAATTACATACATGTAATTGAAATCAAGACTATGGAATCTGAATAATTTCCCACATACCTAAAAATTGATAATGAACTATTGAAAACAGAAATCCCCAAATAAAGAGGAATGATCAAATATAAGGAAATGAAAACAATCTACATCTAAAACCGAAATCCATGATCAAATGAATAAATATCCATTGAATTTTGATCTAGATATATTAAAAATAGGGGTAAAATACTATATAATTATGGGATATGGATGGGAGAGTTTCAGAGAGATATGAAACTAAATGTTGGGATTCTATTAATATAATGGTTTATATCATCAAACCTGTTTTGAAGAATCATTAACGGAGGTCAGAAGAGCCTTAAATTCATATGAGAGCCTCAAAAAATTAAAATTGTTATAGTTGACCTTGGATCGATTTGGGGTTAATAATGGGGAATCAAGTATTTTTAACCTAATATTTGGTCAAATTGAAACCATGTTCATGGTTTTCAGGGCAGGGACACACTTAAAGACCCAACCTTAAAGGATTACATAGTATTGAGTTAATTCAACAATTTTACTGTATCTCAAATTGAAGATCATTTTAGGTTTACTATTTTATAGAATTAGTCCATATCTCATATATAAAAAACAATAAAATACACAGTGGAACCTTTGGAACTGTGTCAATTTTTTTCGTAATCTAATTTTTTAAAATAAATAATTATCTTTTTAATGAAATCTCCTCAAAATGATCAAAATGAATTATTATAATCCCTATAACATCATTAAGTACTGTGAAAAAAAAACTAAAAAATTGGATTAAAAAAAATATCAGTAATAGATAAAAATAAGTAAATAGTTAGTCTATTTATAATCAATAATCTCTTATCAAACATATCGTTAAGTATTACTTGTTATCTTGAAAAGTATTAAATACTTTTTTATGATAATAAGACCACTTCATACATTTCTATGATCACAATATTACTATAAACACCATAAAAATCATTGAACATACATAATGGTGACTTGGAACATCATTATACATGTCACTCTTATAAATGGAATAACCATACATTTGACTTCCATACATGTAACTTCTACAAATGGAATAGCCATATGGAAAAAATCCTTACCCAATGTATTAGAGGGATATCCTTGTGCCACACATCATTGGGTTTTCATGGAACCAACCATCATTAGTTTATCATGAAACCACACATCAAATTTCCATGTAAAATTTATATAATTATTACACATACAAGATTCAAATTTTAAACATTTCACTTATAAAATTTTATTTTTAATTATAAATATCAACATTTCATGATATTGGAATGATCTATCCATTTTATAACACCATTTTTTATAAAACATTCCTAAAAAATAAAAATATCTTTTTCTCAATTATGTGAATATGAAATATTGAAATGGAATCCAATTAAACAATTCACTTGGTGGATGAAAAGTCTTTATATTTATATAGGTTAATAATGAAACATTAATTTTGTTGTTTATAAAAAAAATCAATATAAATCACATAAAAAACCAGAAATTTTAAAAAACATTTCAATGAAATTAATAATATAAAAAATTATACTTTATAAGACTTATATATATTAAATATTAAAAATAATATCATAAGTATCCACATAAAGAAGGGATTGCATCTTTAAACATTTAAATTTCCCCATGTTACATTATATTTCAAAATAATAATGTACATAAAAGAATAAAATTTAATAAAATATTAGATGGAATTATTATTGATAATATATAGATATATAATTTCAAAGGGCTTGTATATACACCTTATAAAAACAATAATGGAGCATATAATCAATAAATACCTCAATGAATTGAGAATGAGGAAAAATCTAATACCTTTGATCTGAATTCTTCTTGTGTCCTTACCTTCCAAAAAATAAACTAATATTTATCATCTAATTTCATAAGAAAATTTTTAATTTGTATTTTTAACTTTGATTTTACTTATTACAATTTTTTTTACAAACACTTATACAATTATGTTTATGTACGGTGTTATCACTATATTCAGTTTTTGTGTCAACTAAAATAAGGTAGGTCAGATATTGTCAAAGGGGTTATAATAATATCATATCGAGAATAGTAATAACTAAAAAATTATCATATATAAATATATATATCACTATCACTTTTAATACCAGTCATGAAATATTTTTATAATAAATGGTCCAACGTTACCATCATGAAGATGGTTGGTCATACATACACATGAGTAACATTCTCATTTTTCAATTATCATCATGGAATGAAGGTAAATAACAATTTAAACTTATATAATGATAATTATATATTATATAAAAAATTATTTAATAATATATAATTATATTTTTAATTCTGGAAATATAAAATGAATCACACTGCTTCAAGAATGCAATAGTCTACATGTCCACAATTGATGTTATTATATTTTTAGTGTGTAGAAAAGTGTTAAATAACACGATATTTTGTATTTTCCAAATTGTTATTATGTAATACATAAAACTAATATGGGATTTATGTCACATATATTTAATTAAAACCATCCTTAATATGTTCCATGTTGTGAGAGAACATATCTCATAACTTTGAGGAGGCGGCTGTCCACACATCCAAAAATTATGTTATCATATTTACACACAATTTAATATATGAAGGTATGTGATATATAATAATTAAATAATATTAATGAAAAATTAAATTCTATATATATCATATATATAGAGAATATCAATCATAATTACCATCCATTAATGATGATAATGGAAAAATGAACATCATTTCATGAGGTGGTAGTTCTCCGTTCACCTGAACATAAAGTTTATTAACCATTAGATGGATGTTTGCGTAATTGAAAGTCGAAATCATATAAAAAATATGGTATATTTATGATAATTATTCTACTATTTATTCAATGAATATTAATACTTTAGTGATTGGATAATTAAAATAATATTAAATATCTAGAGTCGGGTGTTACCTCTTATTCAGGTAACTCCTTTTGGTTTCCACAAAAGGGATTTCATGGGTCAATTTTTTCCCAATGTGAGACTACTGGGATGAGGGAATGGTTATTTAGATTTTATTTTGATAGATCTATGTTGTCCCAAGATTTCATTATAGGTGTGAGGAAGTGGGAGGTGAGAAGGACTTTTTGTAATGGGGGAGGAGTGGTAGTCTTCTGTAATTTAGAATAGATAATTCCACCCATGATATTCATATTTCATGTGGCTACAATAATGGACCAAATTTTATCAATTAGAGGATATTGTCAAAATATATCCATACAATGTATTTTTGAGAAGTGTATATTCAATTTTTTCCCTATAGATTAATATTTTGTCCACTATTAAGATAAATTTCCTCTTAATCGTTGTAATTATTAATAATAACTTTCACTAATATCATTAATTAAATAATAATTTGAACTTATTATAATGTATAAAATATATTAATTCCAAAAATGAATCCACTTATACAAATTATAATTAGATAAGAGGCAAAAATTAATTTTAATTTAATCTCATAAGTGGGATGTGACAGCTAGTCTTTAAATTAAAAATGTTTTAAATATTCCTAGGTTTTTATGGTCAATTTCAAAGTGAAATTGGTTCCAATAAACTAAATTGAATTAATTGATAAAAATAATCTAAATAACATTTAAATTAATTTTTAATTTAAAATTTATCAATATGAATAATTTAACCTAAACATAATTTTGAATTAAATATCATTATTTTTCAATATTCATTAAAAAATGAAACATCATAGTGAAATATCAAATATTTCATATAACCTAATTTTTAGGTTTATATTTCAAAAATGATGTTTATTTTTACATATAAAATAAATAATATTTCCAAAAATTTTATTTAAAATGGGTTTTCCAAGAAAGGGAAGTATAAGTACCTTTTTAATTACATTGAGCACCTTATGCATAAATTTTTATTTATACTTATTTTAAGCCTGTAAAATTTGTTAGATGAATATGAAAAAATAAACATGTGTAAACATAATATATTTATTCCTATTTATTCCATTCAACATAATGTCTAGGTAATAAGTAACACTTAAAATGAGAATATGACAAATATATTATTTTTCATTATAAATCAGTCTTCCATGAAACATAAGATTCTAGAGAAACCGATTATTGTGTGTCATGTATGGAATCAAACATAGTGTCCCACTTAAGTAAAAATTTCTATCTAATTCATCATTTTAATAAATATTACAAATTCTTCTTCTATAATTACATAGTATGTTACATCCTCCCCCCATTTGTAAATTGGTTCATCACAATTTTATTCACTTATCAAATAAGTGGGGATATTTTCCATAGTAGGATTTTTAGATTCCCATGTTGAATATTCAATAATATGGGTCTTCTATAAAAAAAATTAAACTTTTGATTTAACTTATTCTACAAAACATGATCTCTATGGTCAATAATATGAATTAGTTGTTCATCATATGTATTATTCTCTTCCAACTAAAATAATCTCAAGCTACATACAAGATAAGAGAGTGGTACGTACTTTATTAACATTGAAAGATGAAATACATTGTGAACATGAACTAAAATCAGAGCGATGAATACTTAGTATGATAATGATTTAACTATCTCTGGGATTTATTATGGTCCAATGAAATATGGACTCACCTGGAAATTCATAAAAAAACGCAACAGATTTATCCATATAGATACTTTCAAAAAGATATAATAACCTACTTCATTTAAATTATATTTTCTCTAGTTATCTGCATAACTCTCATTCCTAATTTCAGTTATCCTCATGTGTTTCAGAATCAATATATATATATATATATATATATATATATATTGTTACCTTTATAAACTATATTCCCATTAACTTCCATTCTCTAACATCATCCAATAAAGATGATGGTTGGAAACACATTCCTTATATTTCCTCAAAAGATTCCATATGTATTGTAGGATGAATGTTTTTATTATACGAAAACACAACCAAATAATGATGTTGATCCCAACTTCTTGGGTAATACATTGACTATGAACAAAGAATAACCTCTAAAGTATGAATTGTTCACTAATAATGAATATATAATTGAGGATAAAATGTTTTACTAAAATTTTACCCATTACCCAATGTCATCTAATGTCTATTATAAAAATTGGATTTGAACCTAGGATTATGGAATGGTTTAATAGAGAGAGGGAATCCATGAAACCTAATAATATTTTTTATATATATTCTTCAAAGATTATATAACGAATTTTTATCTCTAATGTGATGTAAACATGAATATTTATTTAATATATCAATATTAACACAAATCTCAATATTACCAAGATATGTATTTGAAAAAACTACCATGAAATAAAATGATATATGCTCCCATTTTCACTCTAGAACATGGAAATGTTGTATCATACCCTTCATTAATATTTTCTCAACATTATGATATTAACACATCAAAAACTTCATGGTAAATTTAGTAATATCTCTTTTTATTCAATCCCAATAGTAATACTCCCAAAGGTATTATTAAATATTAGCGTTTCATGGATAAATAAAAAATGGATAAATATGTGCTTAGGTCAAAAAAAATTTCTGAACTGTGAACCAGATAGAACAAATAATCTTTTCCTATATTATAAAAAACCCACTTCATCAATATTAAAAGTATGAATCATACCATTATTAATGGATTCTACAACTTCTTGAAAAGAATGATATGCTTTTTTCTCTGTCTTAATTTCTTATGGAATCATCAACAATACTAAAACCTGAATCAAAATAGTGGATGGACTTGCATCAATAACTTCTTGTCCCAAGTTCATCAAATTATTAACCAAAGGGTAACATTTTATATATAACATGGTTAATATAGAATTAATTTATAAAAAAAGGCTTCATACACCGTATTTTATTTTCTATAATGATAATTATTCGAGTAATAATAATACATAATTAGTTCCAACCATCTTCAGTGACTCATGTTAAACTCATTCATAGTGAATATATACTTCAAAATTTTTTTATCGGTATATATTTTACACATCACTCTATTCAAATGGATCCTCTAAATTTTTAGTGAAATAATAACAACATATAATTACAATAATTTGTTGGTTAATTTAACTTGTGATAATTCTATTGATGTAATGAATAAGAAATCAGCTTATCATTTTATATGAGGTAATAATTAAGACCATTTAATAATGAATCATTGTAGATGACAAATTAATGTTTTTTGGTAGGAAAGACCAAAACATGTGCATTGAGAAATATAATTTTAACTTTATACAAACAAACATCACATTCTCATATCCAGATGAACTTAATTCCTTTAGAGTTAACATAGACAATCAGAATGATAATTGAGATATTTTTTCAAAAAACCTTTGGTAATAACTCGTTAATCCAATGATTCTATGAATCTCAGTAATGTTGGTAGGTCACAAACACTATTCAATAATTTTTGTTTTGGAAGGGTCAAAATTCATTTCATCTTTAGGAACTATATTTTAAATGAACGAAATTTTTTGAAACAAAAAATCTCTATTACTAAAGATTCCTCATAGTTTCTTTTCATTTGATATTTTCAAAATAGTCATAATGTGCCATTAATGTTCCTTGGGTATTTTATATTATATCCCAATATCATTTCAAATTACAATTACAAAATAAAACAAAAATTTATATAAGACTATATTATTAAGATTCATAGATACATTAAGTTCTTTAGAAAACCCAATGTGCATAACTAAAAATTCATAATTTCTATATCTCATTTTGAAATTATCTCTTTATAATTTCATCCTCCTCCTCCTTAAAATTATGGTGCTCAAAATATATACCAATATTTGAAAAACACTAAGACACCTAGAGATGGTAAAATATATTAATATAACAAAACCGAAATTTGTTCTTAATAATGATGTCATTCAAGACTCTATAATAAAGGAAAAGTCTCATGGATACATTGCTCTTTTTTATATATAAAAGAAAAGAACCCCATAGTGAAGTGATAGGTCTAATGAAACCTTTATCAATTAGTTTATATAATTGGTTTTTCAATTAAAAATATTCTACTTAATCAATTTTATAAGTGTTTTAGAGACAATTATAGCATCATTAACTAAATCAATAATAAATTCAACTTCCCTATTAGGAAAACCCCCTACCAAATCATCCGAAAAAAATTTATGAATTCATTCACTAATGGGATGTCACTAATACAAAATAATTTTATATTTTCTACTACATTAGAAAGGAAACATTCACTAAAATCTTTTATTAATTTCTCTGCTTATTGGTATTTAATCATTGGTTTATAACCATTAAATAAAACTATCTTGTAATTTCAATATATTTTATCATCATAAACTAAAATAAAATCCACACAGAAAATGGTATCAATATATATAAAATAGAAAATTCCAATATACTTTTAGGAAATACCATAACACTAATTTCAAAAGCTAGTTTCCTATATATATTGGTTTCTCTAAAATAAACACCCAATGTTTTTAAAAATACTTATTTCTTACTTTTATTAGGTGATATTTATATTCTCTAAAACAATTCTCAGAAATGAAATAATGAAATGATCGATAATAAAAATGAGTGTAAGAAAAATTATAATAAACCTATAAAATATCATTCTCCACTTATTTTGATGGCCCAAATTCAACTACATTAGTAAAAAATATTTTCCACACTCTTTTTTTTTCATCTTACTAGTTTCACCATGGGTAACAAAAAATTGACACACATTGGTATAATGGCCAAACTCATTTCAACTAAAACATCTTAACATTGGATTTTAATTTTGTTTGTGATCGTATTACGTAGATTCATAAACCATATGAAAAAATTTACCACATTAGAATCCTTCCCTATACATTTAATGACACATTCTCTACGATTATGTTTACCAAAATACATACAAGATGGGAATTTGTTCTTTACTTTTGAGGTACATTGTTGAATTCATTCCTTTATCCTTTAAACTAAACATCTTATTTTTCATGTTTTCATGGACACATGATCATCATAAAACTTGATTTAAACCTTTTCAAGGCAATAAAAAGTATCTCATAGCTATTGAACTCATAAAAAATCAATTCCTTTTTATATTATGGCTTCAATACATAGTAAAACCTTTTTATCTTGCTATCAACATATCAGAAAAAATGGGACATAAATTGCTAGTCGAGTGAGGTTTTCTTAATATTCATCCACCAAATATTTCTTCTATTGTCTCGATTCCAATATTTCTTTTCCATATTAAGTCTAATAGCCTTAGGAAAATATTTCTCCAAGAAAATATATTAAATTAATCCCATTCCAAGGCATAAATATTTTCACTTTTCCATATATTCATAACCATGGACCACCACTGATCAACATAACCTTAAAATGAGAAATTGAATGAAGATTCTTGACTTATCTAATAAGGGAAGGATGGAGTTTCGGGAATATCATAGAGGAAATATAGTTGAATTTCCCTCATGTAAATCATGTGGGATGAGGCATCAAGGAGAATGTTTCAATGGAACTGGAAGATGTTTTGGGTGTGGAAAAGAAGGACAAAAAGCCAATGATTGTCAAGGAAAAGCGTCAGTTAACACCTTGGACAAGGATATTGTTATTTCTAAGACATAAAAACTAGTTATTTGTTTTATATGTGTAATGTATGGGCATTATTCAAACCAATTCCCTAAGGGAATGTCTCATGAAGAGAATAAACATGGTTATATGGGTAGTATTTATGTTGATGATGATGAATAGACTACAAATGATATATGAGATGAAAGGAGTGTTGAGGAATAAAATGATGAAACACCATAAATTGTTTAAGAAGGTATTGGAATGATTGTATGTTTATCAAGAGTAATGTTGTATAGGTAATTTAATAGTATTATGGAATAAAGAATCATCTAAGGATTTTTATAGTATTGTTTTTACGAAAGTACTTGAATGTATATGTTGAATGGTACCAGTAACCATGAAACGTTATTCAAATAATTTTGGAATGCAGATAATATACACGTAATAAAGGGATAAAGATAAATTAATATTTTGGATATTATTAATGATATCATGACTGATATAAGGACAAAATGACAACATGAGTTGAGTATATAGAGTTTTGGGATTTTGGTATGTGGAAAGAGTTAACTTTTGACCGCATTCATGTTTTCACTAAGGTTTTATGGTAATTAATGTTTCAATAAAATACATGATTAAGGTCTTCACATGTTTTTTATTATGACTAAATAGATATATCTTATGACGTATGGGTGATTAATGATGGTATTTACATTCTTAGAAGATGACCTCGCTATCAATCTTTTTCGTTATACTATTAGATTGGAAAGAAGTATTTTGGATAAGCCTAAAGATTGTAATGGATTATGTTGGACATCAGATAGTATTCTTTAAGGCTAGAACTTTTCGATATTATGATAGTATAGTTTTAGAAAAAGGAAGACCTGTAGGATGGGCGACAACCCATCACGTAAAATAAGGTTGTGGGAATTAAACCCACAACTGAAGAACAATAGGCTTTTATCGCCTACCACCAGCCTACAGGAATTACCTGGTTAGTAGAAATTAGTTTTATTTTTTAAGAGGTATGATATATGAAGTATAATTCCATTTATAGAATCATATACAGTTAATCTCACCATAGATGTACTTATGTATATATGATAACTTTTTCTAAATTTTTTTGACACTGAGGAAATGACCCATCATTCTATCACAAGATCTGCTAAATCTTCAAGAATGAAAAATTCAATTTCATTTCTTAAAATAAGAGATAAAGCTGGAATTTTTCACGGTATGACCAATGATGATATTACACTGAAATAAATTAAGTATTTCTCTTTATGAAAAAATTTATCTCCATTAGGGAAACGATCATGAGAACCAAAAATGTTGTCCTAGTTCCCTCATATTGGATGAATCAGATGGTACTATAGATCATCAAAAATTTATGGCTTCGTAATTGTTCGCCATTTCATAGCCATGTTTTCTACCACTCTCCATCAGAACTTGATTGATAGATTTCTCTTCCATATCCATATTTTCACATATGTTCTTTTGTGTAGAATCCCAGTGATGAGTTAATTTGGGTAACCATTACGTTTCATAATTTAGTTTTTAAAATTTAGTATTAATATTCCTTTTTACAATGTGGGTTTCTAAGAAAGAAACTATCAAGTAGTAAACCATTTGTAACCCCGATGAATTTCAAGGGAAAAATTCATTTTAAGGGGGTAGAATTTAACACCCTGAGATTTTATGAGAAATATTTTTTTTTAATTTCATTGATGTCTTGTAATGTATGATACACCAAAATTAGCTTGCACTAGATGAAACACCGTATTAGCTTGTATTATATGTAAACACTTTTCTTGGCTTGTGTTGCACGCAATTGAGCGACCTTCCTTAATAGCATGTGTTGTACGCAATATTGAGTTTCACTAAACAATGATATATTGTTATAATAATATAATGAACTAGCCTTTATGAATACTATTAACCAAATTTTGAATTTTATAACATTATCATTCATCTTACACTTATTCTATAACATTGTACGAGAACAAAATAAATTTTTCTAGTAAAATAAGTATTTTAAAAAAAATACAGTTTTGCAGCCTTTTGATGGTGCACCCACAAAAAATCTAGTTTTTGACGCATTTATAAGATCAATTTTACAAAATAATATTATTTATTTCAATAAGGATATAAAAAATAACTTTTTTATGATTTTTCTGTTAACATTCATATTTTGATGAATAGTGAAAATGTGCTAAATTTTAATTAAAAACAACTTTCTTACATCATGACAATTTATATGATTAACTTATAATAATGAATGGTTTAAAATTATAAATATAAAATATTTTTACCATTTAATATAATGTATGTCATCATCATTAATTTTACATTCAATTCATAGGTAAAAACATATCAATCTTTTCCAATGTTTCAACTTCGAAAACTTGTTTTCCCAACAGCGAGATTAATTTTAAAGAAAATACTTCAAATTATTTGTTTTTTATTTGGAATCAGTTTGTCCAAATTATGTTAATAGAATAATTTTTATTTTTATGCATTAATAATAGTAATTACGTTAAATTTTATTTACCATCGTTAAAGGTAAATCGGGTAATTAAGGGTAAATATAAGATTATAAAATTACCCTAACACTTGTATTAATATAATTTGATGATTATATTTTTCCCTAAATCCTACCGGGTTCAAAATAGAATCTATTGGAACCCACATGCATGTGATTAAGAGCTTTAATTTATTTTATTTAAAGAAAGTAAAATATGTCTCACTCAAACATTAATAATTAATGTATTTTTAATATAAGGTTATACTAAATATAAATTCGATTATAAATACTAATTTGAAGGAAATTTTTTCTTCTTCATCATCGAAATTTATTTTTAATTTTTATGAAATATTTAATTACCTAAATAGATTATACGTTAATGATGGGGGATTTATTTATTTACTGAAAAATCAATAATATAGTTTTTATTCAAATAATAATCCCATAAAAGGAAAAAATGTTAACCAAACTTATTTTTAGTGTATATATAAACCATAATCATAATATGGTAGAATTATGGACCATTTGGAGCCTTATAAAGGTGATTATGACACTTAAATTATTTTATTTTAAATGATGTCAAAGTTATCACCTTCATAATTTAATAAATATAACAATATAAATGTTGTGATTCTAAGATGATAAATTCGAGTAAAAGACTTGTTATGGAATATATTATATTTATCTAAATCATAGTATTTAATTTATAATTTTATTTCGACA
The DNA here is from genome assembly GCA_963277665.1 of Viscum album. Classification (NCBI taxonomy): domain Eukaryota; kingdom Viridiplantae; phylum Streptophyta; class Magnoliopsida; order Santalales; family Viscaceae; genus Viscum; species Viscum album. Next base: position 1,394,125,794 of record OY728121.1, on the reverse strand, counting down.
AATACGTATATCAAATAGTTATACAATAATGTTGTAGTAATTATTTTATTAAAGGAAATCCCAAATAAATGATTTTAAAATTATTTATAAAAATGTTATATGAACAAATTAATGTACTCCATGAATTTTTTAGATTAACATGACATGTTAGGAATCTATTAAATAATTTTTTCGCATATATCCTCTGTGTGGATTTTATTTAAATTAAAATAAATGAATTGTGTCAAAATTAACACTATAGTAATTTTATAAAAAAAACATATTATTAAATTGTTTAAAAATCAAAAAAAATATTTAAAAAATTATAAATTGAAATTTATATTCTTCCAAATGTCATAAATTATCCAATTATGGAAAATTCACCACAAATAAGTAATTATTTATAACAATATCAAATTTTGAATATTATTACCTCAAATAAAATTAAATAGATTAAATAAGGATAAATCAGGTTGATATGGTTTAAAATAAATTTCCAACATGTCTAAATTTTATTAGATGAGGAGATTATAATCCTATCTCATCTCATCTTTTAATTTTATTAATTTTGGAAGTTTTTATGTGGGGTTTGGGTTTATTATAAATTAAAATTTTAGCGGTTTCCAAAAGTACCCCTCTCCTCCCTTATAAAAAGGCACCTCCACCCTTTCCACTTCAAAATATATTGAGCCTTAAAGCTCAGCCAAACCCTGTACATTTCTATTCTAAACTTATGAAAAAAACCTACTATAGGTCATTGTATTCTTCAAATACCAACATTAGTTCCCTAAGAGGATGTTAAGTAGAGGCGCGTTGAGGAAGAGGTAATATCCATTACCAATTGTTTAAAATTTATTTTTTCTTATACTTCATCTTATTTATTTGTTTCATTGTAAAGTAAAAAAATCAGTATCAATAATATACTGATATTGTATTATAAATATGAAACAACCATATTACACCTTCTATCCATTCTATTAAAAATGAAATCACCGTGTGTGTGTGTACGTACGCCTTACCGTCTCCACGACGTGGTGTAATATGTTTTTCCAACACCACCTTACATGGATGGGTATAATGTTTGAAATAATAACTATATAAGATTATTATAAAATGATACTAATTCTGAGATATTATATCATCCACTCCAATTCCATTCCTTAATTATGGGAATGATATCAACGCTTGTGAGTACGTACCGATTACAGTCTCCACAACGCGATGAGATTCATTTTCCATGTTAACCATTCAAGAATGAATATAAAGTATATATAATGAATAATAATGAAATTTATGACATACTAATGCTACTTTATTTATGTATATATATATATATGTATGTCATCTACTTACTTCCATTCAATTCAATATGGAAGTGAAAACGATGTTCATGCGTACGTACGACCTACCGTCTCCATGAACAGTGTATTTCATTTCATTTATCTATCTATTATACATATATATACTGAATATATAAGATATATAAATAATGTGTTTACATTCTGGAATTATGTAAATCATGATATAAGTAATATTAATATCATGAACAACAAGTCCAGACACGTACGATAAATGATACGATTACTACACAAAACATTGTTTTAACATGAAATTGACAAATAAAGGGGTAATATGAAGACCTAAGTGAATCATATATGATATCATAAAAATTATTATGGTTCTATTACAAGTTTATAATATGTTTAAACCCACTATAATGGAGTTTTGGACATGTACAAAATAAATTAGATCTATGGTAAGGGATAATTATTCCAATCACATTCTAATATGAGATTATTTATTCGTAAGTATTTTATGGGATTATATTTATCATCAATGTCCATGTTTTCAAAAATATGTTTTCATAAAATGTTTACTATTCTTCCATGTTTTTTTAAAGTCATGTTTACCCCTTTTTCGTTTGCTATGATGAATGGAAGTAATATTTCTTTGGTTTACCATACGATGTACATTTTGATTTTTCCAGCAAAAGTACGAGAAGAATGTTTTTTTAACTTATATGACGTGAATTTATTTTTATGGTTTTTTAATGCCATATTTCCATGAATCTTCCTCTACAATATTTCATTATAATTTTAAACAAAATCCTTTTCTTTTAACATTTCAAGGCATTTTGATAAAGGAAAATGATTTTGAAGAAGAAAGGATATTTTCCTCAAGAATTCATTTCAAGTGTTGTATCAAAACTATTTTACTTTTAAGACAACATTATTTATTATGTATATGTTTCAAGTATAATGTATCTATTATTTACATGGTTTTATATTTCTTATGATGAAATGATATCCATTTGTATTATATGGATTAGGTTATGATGGGATGATATTAATGAAACCCATTTTATTCATTGGGTTATGATGAATGATTTATGTTTATTTTGTGGAACACGTAAGAATGATTTCATTATGAGATGGGTTGGAACTATATATCCCTCCAATGCTTGGGTGAAGATGTATATCTCATTAGATAAACATGGTTGGAATGGGAATTAAATCTGGTTCAGTAATACAGGGATGGAACTGTATGTAAACCCGGTTTAGTAATGGAATTTGTCTACTATGATGGTTTTGGCTGCAATGCCTTGGCTACTATAGAAATCATATCTTGTGCATAATGGTTTTCCACAATTATAAGTTTTATTCCAATACTATTTTATCATTCTTGATGTTCCATTTTATATATTCCTTACGTAATTCCATGTTTTAGGTCATTTCTCATGATTTTGATGTTTAAACTTTATGTTCTTGTTTTTAAGTTCAAATGTTAATGGTTTGTTTAATTTTCTCCATGATTACCCTTACTGAGCATTTGAGCTCACCCTTTATATTTTTTATTTTCCCCATGATATAAATAAAAGTTTTAGGTAAGAAAACAAAAGGATAATATCTTTATGGGAGATGTTGAAGATCTTTCACCTTGATTAGAATATTACGTTCCGAGTTTCCAAAGACACTAAAATATTACGGTCCTTGGGTGTATGTTTTTGTTATGTATTAATTATTCCACAAAAGTAATGTAACGTCCACGTATTTCAATCTTGGGTCACTAGAATTTAAATATTCGAACTGAATCGATACTCCCCAATCTCGAGAGATTATCCTTTTCACCAAATTTTTTTCTCAAATGTACTCCCAATGGTTTATTTATCATCATCGCATCCATCACAAACAAAAACACAAGGGTAAAACCATTAAAATGTTTCAAATATATAAAATAGTGAGAGACACCCGTATCAAATAAGAACTTCATAGAGTAGAATATATAAGAATAGTAACTCTTAATATCGATGTTTCATCCCAATATACATAAGTGTAGGTTGGACTATATGAATCTTTCTTACCACTCTTACATGAAATCCAACCCGAGCCCCTTGTGTTTGACCACTCATCTCGTATATGTGAACTTTCTTGGAATTACCATATATACCTCCTCTACCTCCATGGAAAAAAATATTATAACTTCTAGACTATGTTGGTGTAGATTATTCCCTTCAAGTAATATAGTTCTGTATAGTCACTCCATCACTTCCCTTCTATCATGGGTTCCTACAAAACCAACGTAGATTCCCTATTATGTCACTTTCTCAGATATCTACTGGTGGTCATGGTAATTATATACAGATGTGTCATGATCTCTTAGACTACTGAAAGATCACATGAAAATGTTAACGATAAATTGATCCTTCCCCCTAGAATCTGTTATTTTTTCTCCACCCGGGATAACTATATCATAGTGATTCTTCCTTATCTCATATGTCGTACCTCATGAACAACTATAAGAAATCAATTTTCCACCACTGAAGTCATCTTTTAGGTAACCCTCATATATAAGATACTTACTGACCACTTGTGGATAATTATTCATCATAATGTCATTGACATACAACTTAACATCATATTTAAACCCATCATGAAACATTTTTTATAAAGAAGTTCCATCTGTTTCCAATGTTGGAGAAAAGTATTGTAAAATTGTATTGTGGTCTGAAAAGTCCATCCCAAACAAGATTCTACAAGTGAACCTCATTAATGAAGCTTCTCACTCAATCATGAGAAAATATGAGTAAATTTTCTCTGGAAACATCTCAAGAATTTCCTTCCCCTCCATAATCACCATATATCCAACCCATATCAAGATTTCCAACTAAGACTTTACCAAAACACATAAGAAATAGGCATCCAATTTTTCTCTCTTCTCATGAGTATTCTCCATGTAGTCAAATATAGTTTATATGGACTCTATCAGTAACTCAGGCACCTCATGTCCACCCTCTCCGATGAATGATAGATGGTTCCACAATTGAAACTTGTGAGTAAGTAAAAACATACTCTTTTTAATTTTCAATGTGTATACCTCCATAAACTGCTGAAAGTAAGAAATTTTCTCCTAGAACTTCTCTCTCATGTCTTCATACAACACCACTAGTGACTCATGTTCCACTGTTATAGGTTATTTCAGTCCATAAAATCTATCATCACATCAATGATGAGTCAAAACATCTATATACTTTTCATTAAATCATTTGTTTTTTGAAATCACATATCACTTATATCGTAATCACATATATTGTCTATCATGTATGTTTTTTTAACAATTTTAATCACATAAATTCTTTTTCATTTTTAATGTATCCATATGAAAGTTGTGTTTGTTGTTCATACAGATTTTTTTATTTACTGTTTCAAAATTGTAACCTGATTATGCACTACATCGTAATCAGGAATCGTAACATGGATGTGTATTGTATTATAATAAAGATATGTATAGTATCATAAATGCATCATACTCATACTTCGTAACTAGGTTACAGACCGCATTATGATATCCTAACTAGGTTATATTATGAATCAAAATCAAGTATCATAATAATTATATCGTAACCTGGTTAGATTCTGAATCGTAATCAGGTATCAAAATAACGATATTGTATCCATTTTATGAATTATATTATTATAATGTATTGTATCCAAGCATAATAACCAGATTAAATAGCATGCATTGTAACCAAATTAAGAATCATTACTAGGTTTTAATTTGAAATAAATCATTATGTTAATCATGATGATCCCAGAAAACTAGTTATGTATTTCAATTATGAAATCCATTACATTATTTTCATAACTTCAATACTAGTTTCAGGTATCTCATACTATTTGTATTATACTTAGGAACTCACTACTTTAAAATAAAACTTTTCCATTGCGTTGGTTATTAACCAATTAAAATGATGTTTTGTATTCTATTTAGATTTAACCACTATAAGGCTTGATGTCCAACTCCCTCCATGTTTTTGAGGAAATATGATCATTGGAGAAAATATGATTGTAGGGACATGATGCCTATAAATAGGAGATTATTCAAACCAGAATAGAGACCTTTTTCTTTTATCAAGATCTAAGGAGAGATGTTCTGACTTCTCTCTTGCTTCTTAAGAAATCCCGGAAGATACAAGACGTGAACATCTTATACTCTGTTATCGTATTCCTATAATTTCTTTGTTTCTTCTTTGTGCGACCAATAATTGTGGTAAAAATAGAGGGATTATGGTGATAGGAAGATGTGCAATCAGTCATCGTATCGAGGGCGTTCAATTGATTAAAGTACTGAGGCGTTGATTATGTTCTTAATAGAGGAATTATAGGGATAGGAAGACAACCATACTAATAATAGTATCAAGGGATTACCAAGGATATGGTAAGACAAACCTTCTATCCAATGTGAAGGGATACACTTCTCTTTGGGTTCAAAGAAATAGAACACTTTAACATTTCTGCTACTATTTTTATTAGAAAGAGAATTTTATTTGTTCCCCTTTCTTTTTTATATTCGTTTAAATTGTAATTGTTTCAATTATGATTTATATTGTATTGAGAGATTATATACGCTATATAGTAGAATCATTAAAATTTTTAATACTAAAACCAATTTATTAACTTCAAAACAATTGTTTTACAATATTAGTATTATTAAATCATTGTATATCCATCAGATCCAATACCTTCATGGTCTATTGTATTGATTTTGAATTGTATCAGTTTATGACCTCTAATATTATGTTCTTTCTTGACTATTTAAATAAAATGATTTAAAAAAAATTCACCCCCTCCCTTTATATTGTGTTATCTAATATACATATAAATCTATATTTGGATCCAAAATTTGTATCAGAGGATGGTTTTTTGAATTTGTATTACATTCTATATTTCCTTTGGTAATACAATTGTATTGCTTTAACAAATATATTTTTAACTACTTAATAAGGTAACATGTGGAGTGTAAATTTATTGTTTTATTAAAAATAAATAAAGAATATTGGATCAATTGAAAACCTAAATCCATATAGACCACCTATTTTTTTGGGAATGATTATGTCTACTATAGATATTGAATGAAGAAATTTGTTATTAATACCGGAGTTGACATCTTTATAATTCTTACTGTAGGTTTTAAAATTCATGACACAGATGTCAATACCATCATCAATAAAGATAAACAATAATATCAAATAAATTACAAGGTAACCAATATATTATTGTGTTCCAAGACTAGAAATATATATATTCAGATATCATCTTTTGAATAATACAATTGAATCTGGAAGAAATTGGAAGTCACACATTTTAGTACATCTAATGTTATAGAAACAAGAAGGGAAAGGATTCGAGCTGAATGTCATGGGTTTATTTTTTCCTTATGGAGAACAAGTATGCAAGGTGCAACAATTTTTTTTGAAAATAATAAAGAGTTTAAAATATATGGGAGAGAAAGGTCATGATGATGATGAACTTGTAGAAAAAATTTGTGATATTATTTTTGATGAGTGGGAATAAAATAGAACAACTATTGATGAAATTAAGAATGTTAAAAATCACTCTTGATGATTTATTTGGAACTCCACTTCAGCATGAGACTAGAATGAAAAGAATTGTTTATTTCAATAATAATAATAACGGTAATGGGAGTGTATCTTTTTCTACTACTAAAGATAATAAACTAGAAATGATGATACGATAAAAAGATAAGAAATCTGTTGTTATGTAAGAATCAAGTGTTAGTGATCACTTAGATAATGATTTAGCCAATCTTTATCGAATGATGTGAAAGATTTTTGGAAAGAAAGACTTACAAAATAGATTAAAAAAGAATGATAGTAAAGAAAATAAGTATTCTAAGGTTAGTTGTTATCAATAAAAAAGAGTAGGTCATATTAGAATAGATTGACCTTTCCTAAAAAAGAAAATACATAAAAGGTAAACATTATTAAATAAATAGGAAAAATTATTTAAAAGAAAATGATACTTGTAGTGGAAGTGGTGGTTATTAATCAAATTAATCCTCATATTACAAAACTTTTGGGCACATAAACATAGAGCTCATAGCCACACAACCAATTGAAAATCATTGCTACATGGCTATGGCCTATAATGCTGAATCCATTAAATATGTTTCATTAAATTCAAATTACCCTAATAAAAAACATTATTACTCCTTAAGTGAAGAATCATCCCTAGTAGAGGAAAATTTACCTTCTATTGATGAAATTTCCATATTTCTCAAATTACTTGAGAATGAATATTCAAAACTCAAGGAAAAATATTGATAAGGCTAATTAAAGAATATCTATTATTATAAAATAAGTATTAGATCTATAAAAATATATTGATCATAAAACTCTTGATTCTGAATTTACTTTGAAAATATCTTATGGAATTAAGTTCTAAAAAGTATAAACATTAAAAAGACCTTTAACAACATGTTTTTAAGAAGAGTGATTCTAAAACGAAAAATAATTCCTAAACAATTTCTTATTGGAATGAAAATTTAGTCATTATACAAATTTATGAAATCTATTCTCTTAAGAATATTTTATCAAAGTTTACCAGTGCTAAAGAATAATTTTATAAGATGTATTCTCAAATTCATCCATTAAGGGATACTTTTGGATTTTGATACATTCACTCAAATTTTTTTTTTACTATTAACTATTTTGTTCTTCAAAGTTCCCCATTTTTTAAGAAATGTCAATATGGTGGACATTGAGAAATATTTTTTTCTCTTAACATACCAATATCTTTAGGATTTTAGAAAGCCCATTTTTCCAAAAAAAATGTGGATTTCGGAATATTGTTTATCTAAAATTTCTTTATCAAAACAAGTATGTGTTCCGAAAAACTAATTATTTCTTTTTCATGAAAATAAAAAGTATACCAAAAAAAAGAACATTTAGTACATGGATAGTCATTGTTCTTGAAACCAGTAGAGTAACAATTATTTCTTTTAAAAGTTTTAATTTCAAAAGTTTGATTTGTAAAAGGCCTTATGAACAACCTTATATGCAGAAGACAAGTATGTGATGAATGTTAACTAGTAAATTTTGGGAATGATAAATGTTAAGTTCAAAATTCCATGGATGAATTCATTTTTCTGCCTATAGACATGATAATGTAAACACAATCAACATATAAGTCCTTATAATCCAAGGATTACCATGATTAAGTGCAAAGGAAGACCAATCTTTGTTATGGAATAGAATATTAGGACACTACATCCCAAGGAACCTTCGTAAACATTCAACGAAAAGACTCATTAAGGATTTACCAGAACTTATGTATTATTCTTCAAATTTTTTTGATCCTTTTCTATATGGAAATCAACATAAACTATCATTAAATCAATAAATTATATTCCAACATCTATTGCATAATAGTTGGTTCAAATTGATCTTTTCAGTCCAACAAAAACTGGAAGCATTGGAGGAAAATACTATGTATTTGTTTTAGTTGTTGAATATACTAGATATACATGGGACAGTTTTATAGCCAAAAAATATAATGCATTTCTATTTTTCAAATATATTATATCCCATGTTAAAAATGAGAAATACATACCCTTGATAACAATACGTAGTGATCACGGTGGAGTATTTCAACATTTGGATTTTGATACTATTTGTAGTAAGAATGGTATTACTCATAATTTTCAATCTCTAAGAACCCCTCTGGAAAATGGTGTTCTTTATAGAATAAATATAATTCTTCAGGAAATAACACTAAATATATTTAGTGAATACTATGTTGCTATTCATTTCTGGGATGAAGCTATTAGTACTGCATGTTATACAATAAATCGTGTATTGACAAGACCTTTTCTATATAAAACACCATATGAATTGTGGACTGATCAAAAACCCAAAGTTTCATACCTCAATGTGTTTGGATACAAAGTATTCGTATTGAATACAAATGAAAATTTACACAAGTTTTCACCTAAATCTAATGGATGAATATTTCTAGGTAATTATATAACTTTTGAGGCTTATAGGGGTTTGAAAAAAACCTGCACTGTTGAAGAAACAATGCATGTTAAATTTAATGAAACTGACCCCTTTGTTTTTAAACAATCCATTACCTAAATCAACTGATGTATTTTCACAAGCTTATTATAAACATAGGATTGAAAACTCTTTTGATAAGTGGAATATTCCATAAAATGATTCTGAATTTTTTTCCAAGGACATTCTATCTTATGTTGATGAATAGGTTTCACAAAACCCAAATCAATTGTTTCTTTAGAACAATACTATTTGTTAATATCATTGGTGATATAAATAATCCTCTAAGAGCCATAAATTACTTGAGAAATGAAATAGAACATCTTTCATTTTTATCTTAATTTTAACCTAAAACTCCAAGTGTGTCCTTAGGTGATGAAGATTGGATTAAAGTAAAGCAAGATAAACTAAATGAATTTGAAAGGAATCAAGTCTGGATATTGGTTGAGAAACCTAGAGAAACAACTGTAATTTGGGTAAAATGGGGCTTTAGAATGAAATTAAATGAAATTGGAGTTATTATAACAAATAAAAAACACTTTTTTCTAAAGTCTATAATAAACAATAGGGAATAGACTATAAAGAAACTGATGCTCCAGTAGCTATACATGAATCTATTCGAATTCTATTATACTTTGTATCATACTTTAATTTCAAAAAAACTCATATAATTGTTAAATGTCCTTTTCTCAATGGTTTTTTCAATAAGATGTTTTGTTGATAACCCCTTGGTTTTGTAGATCCAAAACATCCTAATCATGATATTAAACATTCCAATGATTTGTATTACCTTAAACACGCCACAATAGTGTGGTATAATAGGCTCACATTATTTCTTTTACAATATAATTATGCAACAGGTATAGCTGACCAAAAGCTTTTTATAAAAACAGAAAACAAAAAATTTTAAATAGTTCAAATTTATATTGATGAAATTATATATGTCTCAACTCAATATTCCATAACTGATTCCATTGGGAACCTAATGAAATATGAGATTGAAATGAGTATGATAGGTGAGTTAACATTCTTTTTAAGTTTCAAAATATCTCAAAAACTATAAAGAACCTAAGTATCCCAACATAATTATATTAAAGACTTACTCAAAAAGAATGGATATGAAAATACTAAAAGTATCACCACTCCAATTGGTACCTCAAATACACTCGATCTTGATGAAGTGGGGAAACGATGAAATCAAACAACTTTTATTGGTATTAGTGAATATTTGTAATACATAATGTATAGACATCCAAACAAATTTTTTTCGGTATTCTTATGTGCAAGATACCAATATAATCGAAAAGAATATTATATAAAAGAATTGAAATGAATTTTTCACTATATAATGGGAACTATAGATTTTGGACAATTCTATTATTCTCAAAAATAATTTTGTTTTAATTTTTTTTATGCTGACTTTGGTTGATGTATAATGGATAGAAAGAGTACATCTGGAACACATCATTTTCTAAGTGATTATTTGGTTTCTTGGTTATTCAACAATCAATACTCAGTTGCACTCTCCACTGCAGAAGCAAAATATATAGTAGCTGGATGTTGTTGTGCTCATGTGTTGTGGATGCATCACACACTCACACACTATGTCACGAGTTTTCAAAAAACTCAAATACTATGTTACAATACTATTCCATTAATATTAGTAAAAACCATTCACATCACTCATGTTCCAAATACATAGATATTAGACATCACTTTCTTAGGGATCACACACAAAAAATGAGATATTGTTTTACAATTCATCAGAATTCAAGGACAACTTACTGAAATTTTTACAAAACTATTATCTTCTGATATACATGAACAAATTAAATAGAAACTAAAAATGATCACTATAAAATAATCATTTGAATATATTTCTTTTTTTATGCCATATCATTACATTGAGTTACCTATTTTTCAAAGGGAGAGTATATATTTTAGTTTCACATTTTTGTTTAACAGTTTATTGGTTTTACATTTTGTTTTATACTTTATAGGTTTCACTTTTTGTTTTGTAGTTTATTGGTTTCAATTTTTGTTTTACAATTTGTTTTTTTCACTTTTTGTTTTATAGATAACGATTTTTACTCTTTATGTTTTATTTTATAGGATTCTGAATTTTATTGGTTTTATGTTTCAGTTTCAAAAATTTTGGATACTAGATTTAGACTATCAATATTGAATAATCTATCCATTTCTAAACTATTGATATTATATTACATTATCGGTATTGATCAATCAATATTGGATTACTTTATTAGTACTAAAATATCAATATCGGTACTAGACTATTGGGGTGGATTATTCTATCAGTTCTAAATAATCAGTACTAGCCTATTTGATTTTATCAGTTTTAGATTTTATATCTATTTTCCTAAGAAAAATATACTGAAAACGACATTTATATATTATTACTCTGACATTTACATTTTCGAAAACCTTAATTTGGATGTTTTAATAGTTGTTTCTCTTTTTTTTCTTTTAATTCTTGAATGGTTTCACTCTGAATATGATTTTATTTTAAAATAAAACCTCAAGAGTTAAAAATAATTCTTGACCATTAGATCTCATCTTGACTGTAAGTTAACTTTAATGGAATTATACCACATCAATTTATTATTTGTTCTCTTCCATGACCTGCTACTCTAAAAATAATCAGCAACGTTTTTTCAGTTCTCACCCCACTTTTCATAATTAGAGAACTTCTCAACTTTTTTAATCATTAGGTTTTTCCGGGTGCAAGTTATTCTTTCATGTCAGAGTCTTGTGTTTCATCTCCAAAAGAAATTCTCCCAAATAATTTACCTTCCATTACTTTTTGTGTTGTAAGGTTTGTATCTCAATATTTTTATGAATCTTTTGATTCTTCTAGGAAATTAATTACATGTTTTCAAGGCTGGGAATCAATTTGTGTGGAAAGACCAGGATCTGATTAGGATCATGTCTATCATGATGAATTGTTACAATTGTGTGAATCCGTAGAGATAGACAAGGATCATAATATTTCTTTTAAGATGTATGACAAGGCTTACACAACCTCTTCAAGGAAGGATGCTATGTTTCTAGATGTATAATTTGAGAGAAATTCATTATGTCCTTATCATAAGTTATCGGAAGCTGATGAAACCTTTGATAGGTCTCATGCTGAAGAATCACTATTTCATATTCATGATGAAAAAAGAAAATCAAGTCAGTTATCAGGATGAAATAGACTCATAGCCCTTTGGATACAAGGGTTTTTTGTGCTGAGAAAAGATGATAAGGAAACATTGAATGATTGATATTTGTATATTCTTTAATACTTGATCAACATGAGGAAGTTTAACTTTATAATTTTTGTTTTCCAAAAAATTAAGAAACTCAAATCTGGGGCTATACAATCTCTACTGATCTTGTTTCCCTCAATTATCAGCATGTCTCTAAAAGTGTGCTTGGGTTTGTGTAATATTGAAATTATGTCATATCTAACTTTCTACCAAGAACCCTTAATTAGCAAGGATACAGTAAGAAGGATGAAATTATGTTTCAACTCTGAATTGAAAATGATTGAGAGAGATGCAGATGCTGAGAAAGAAAAGGATGATGCTGATGGCAGTGAGAAACATTTTAATCCATCCATTTCATCTACGAACAATATAAATGTAGTTAAGGCTATAACTCCAACACCCTAAAATAAATAAAAGGATGTATCAGATGAGGTTTATGTAGAGTATAGGAAGAAAATGGCAGAAAAGAATGAAAAGGTTCCACAATTTGGATTGGATCCAAACTTATGAAGTATGATTTCAATAACTAAGAAGCAAGACATAAAGCTCTTGAAGCTATTAATCAGCTTCATGAAGATTGGATCTAGAATCAAGAAAATATTATTTCTGTGCAGGATGAGAAGCTGAAGGCTTAGCGAGAAGCCCTTGACAAGCTCAAGGAGGACAGAAAAGAGTTCAATAACATGAAACTCTTGTTGTTTAATCATTAGGAAAAACAAAAGGGAAAATAAAGATGGTTGAAATCTTGTTGTAATAAAAAATTTCTTCAAGTAATATTTATTTATTATTTACTCTGTTTCTCCAACTCTTTGTAAGAAATACATTCATTCCCTTGTTCTTTTTGAAAATCAAAAAGAGGGAGAATGACTTAGATAATAATGTTTTTTATGAATTTCATATTAATGGGGAGATGTCACAAGAAAAGTTAAGGAGAATACGACCCCTTGTTTATTTTTTAAACCAAGGGTGGAATTATTCGTATTCACTAATATCGGGGAAGATAAGTCTCTGTTGTATGTTATTATGTTTTTCGTTATTTTTCTTTGCGCATTTCCAAAATGGGGGAGATTGTTGAGTCAAAACTTTTTTCAACTATTCATTCATTCATTAGTTTTTCGAAGTCAGAAATCAAAAATATCATAATCACATATATTATTTATCATGTATGTGGTTTTAACTATCATAATCACTTACTTGGTTTTTTCAAGTTTAATGTATCCCTATGAAAGTAATGTTTCTTGTTCATACACATTTTTTTATATGTTTGTTCAAAATCGTAACTGGATTATGCACTGAATCGTAATAAAGAATCGTAACCTGATTGTGTATTGTATTATAATCAAGATGTGTATAGTATCATAACTGTGTTGTACTCGTACTTTTTAACCATGTTAAGTACTACATCACGATATCGTAACTAGTTAATATTTTTAATTGTAATCAAGTATCGTAATCATGATATCGTAACCAGGATAGATTCTGAATTATAATCAAGTATTAAAATCATAATATTTTAACCATGTTATACATCATATTCTTATTATGTATTGTATACAAGCATCATAACCAGATGAAATTTCGTGCACCATAACCAATTTAAGAATCATAACCAAGTTTTAATTTGAAATCGATATGCATTATTCTCATAACGATCATAGCAAACAAGGTAAATATTGCACTTATGAAATGAATTACATTATTTTCATGACGTCAATACCAATTTCATGTATCTCATAATCTTTATCTTATACTTTTGAACTTACTACTTTCTAACTAAAATGATGCCTTTGAGTTGGTTATTTACTAACTAAAACGATGTTGTGTATTCTGTTTTGTTTTGACCGTTGTAATGCTAGGGGTCCAAATCCCTATGAGATTTTGGGTAAATATGACTATTAGAGAAAATATGATTGTTGGATCCCGATTCCTATAAATTTTAGGTCATTCAAACTAGAGTAGGGAACTTTTTCTTCAATCATTTTCTAGAGAGAGATGATGTGACATATCTCTTGCATATTGTGAAAGACTTGAAGAAACAAGAAGTTAACAACTTGTTCCATGTTCTTATATTCTTATAAGTTATTTGTTTCTACTTTTTGTGACGGATCATTGGGGTAACGATCGAGGGATTTCAGGGATACGAAGAAGTACAATCAATCATCATATCGAGGGCCTTCAATTGCTTAAAAAATAGAGGTGATGATTACCTTCTTAATCAGGGACTTCTTGGGATAGGAAGTCATCCATATCGATCATCCAATTGAGGGATAACCAAGGTGATGGTAAGACATACCTTCTATCTTAGTTGAAAGGATACCCTTTACACTGAGATAATAGAATTGTAACACTTTTACATTTCCACTGTTATTTGTAATAGAAAGGGAATTGTATTGTTTCCCCTTTATTTTTCATATTCAATTAAATTGTAATTTTTTCAATTACAATTCATATTTTATTAAGAGATTCTATATACAATATAGTAGAATCATTAACATTTGTATTGCTCTGATCATTGTATTTACTTCAAATACAATTTTTTTACCATACTTTTAGTATTACATCGTATTATTTCCATCTGATCTATGACCATTATGCTCTATTGTATTGACTGTGAATTGTATTAATTTATGATCTCTTAGACTAAGTACTTTCATGAGTTCTTAAATACAATGTTTTTAAAAATAAAATCCACCCCCCTTTTATTGTTTCATCTAATATTCATATAAATCTATATTTATATTCAATAATTAACAAGTTTCTTATTAGAGGCATATATCTGTAATGCTAATAACACATGTCACAACACATAACACCACATAAACACATTTATGTATGTGGGATTCACATTATGGTGTCAAAATTCAGTCAACATTTTTCCCCACCACACTGTGAAAACTAAGGTTCTATCAGTAATCATAACTATACAACTTAAATGTCATTTTTAGAAATTAATAAACTCATTCTCATTAATCATGTTTCTCATTATACACCTAATATTTCACATTATTCATCATTTTAAAAAATTAATTTCATACTACAAACCTTCTTAATTTCAATTAAACATGAAATGTAATCATTTCAATTTATAAAACAAACCCAAAACATCATTTTCATATGTATGCCTAAATTGATGCATGTCACAAAATAATCTTGAGTTTCTATATTGATCCAGGAAAACATAATTTGTACCATTCTAGTCCACAAGTAAAATATTAAAAACTTAAAAACAATAACCACATCAGACAATAATTCAGTCTCTCAATGTGAAATAACATCAACTGTAACCACACAAATTAATAACAATAATACCTCCTGGGGTACTTGAATTTACATGTGTACAAGGGATATCTACTCCCATGCATGAGCTCTTATCCAATTATTGAATCATCCTATTCTCCTGGGTACATTTCTGAAATAGTAAGTCCAAAGTAAATGAAAATAAAGAATCATTTGATACCACTTTTTAACAACCTATAATATGTACTACATATCGGCTCCCTATGTCGGTCTGTCCCATGACCTCATGTGGGCCACTGTATATGCCATAGGCTTCCGACTAGCTACAAGGGTCTAATATTGATCATAGGGATACTATAACCTCTTTATCATTGTTTCAAAACAATGTAATTAAATTAGAGTAACTAAATCATATACCCATTAATAAAACCCATATATTATTGCATTACAACAAAAAATCCAACATAATATGAAATCTAAATCGTATATTTTTGTTTCCATTTAGGTATATTGTGTTAATATCGCAAAATAATAATAAATATAGTGAAATCATGGAAGTGATTATAGATTCTTCTCTATTTCCCTAATCAAAACTCCATCCCAACTCATCTGTCTAACACATGGTTTTTACCTTATCATGTCCTTCAATCATAAAGTCTCTTTTGGTGCCAATCATGAAATCCATGTTGGGTGTGAGTACAACACACCATTCCATCACCAATGAAGTCTAAAATAATATCTAGTCAATAACTTTTTATGTAGTTGTATACTGAAAAAATTACAATTCATAAGTAAATAGTTATCACATTTCAATTATTTTTCAATTAAACCACATAAACCCCTCATGTTCTAGATGACACCCATATCTCAATAATTACATTTTCCTATTATAAAGACTAATCCATTAGACATATTCAATTCAAAATTCATTAAAACACATGTTATTTCATTATCCATTTCATTTCAATTAATTTTATGGGCAATAGGAACCGTAATCCAAATAAAAAATTTTGTGTCCAAATCACCATTCCTAGGTTACAATGTACATTAGATGTAGTATCCCTTGAAACAGAACACATTTATTATACATACAAGATTATAGGAATTTATATTAATAGTTTGTGTCCCACAATCAATTATCATTATAGGATTTTTATACAGCAGACTATTTCCCACAAAAAATTATCAATCAATTTATCACTATGGTCTTTTGACGCATCAAACCATTCACCACACACATATATCACATATATCAAAATATCAATTATGTCCTAAAATTACATTTATCAAAATATAATATGTATAACAATATCACTAATATCACAATTTCATAACAAATGGGTTTAGAATTATTAACCATTTTTAAATCACTCTCATTATTGTGTACCACTTCAATGATCAATTCAAAAAATGTTTCAACACATTAATTCACATGATATAATATCAAAAATCACCATTAAAACATTTATCTTTATTTAATTATATAAATCATTAATTATTTTGGTTTAAGAAATAAATGCCACAATTCTAATTGTTAATTAATTTATTCCACATTAGTCAACCAATTACCAAACCATCATTTAACCAAATAAGTGTTTAATTAAAAAATCAATTTAAATTAACCACATTCCATTAGATAATTCACTAATTAATTAATTCAATTCAAAAATCCAAAAAATCTGTTAATTAATTCATAAATAATATTATCCAATTCATCAATCCTTATATCCCCTTAATTAATTAACCTATTTATTATTCCAATTACAAAGTCCCAATATACAATTAAATAGTTTATCAATTAGTTAATCCAATTACACAATCCCTATCTACCATTAAATTATTCAAAAATTAGTTAATATAATTTAACAATACCTTAGTTATTTAATATACGAAATTAATTATTTTAATTAATGAAATTAAAATTAAAAAAAGTAAATAGTGATTCTACAATTACATACATGTAATTCAGATTAATACTTTTGTATTTGAATAATATACCACCTATAATAAAATTGATGATGAACACTCACAACCAAAAATCCCCTATTGAACCAAAACAATAAATATCACAATGAAGAACAATATCTAGATTTGAAAATAAAATCCATGATCAAAATAATCAAGATCTATAAAAAACATGATGTAATAAAAATTGGGGAAAAATTCCCTTAATGTTTGAGACAAGGACAAGAGAGAGGAAATGAAATAGATTGAGATTCTATTACTGGGAGATCTACAGATCATTAATCCGGGGTTCGAATCATCCATAACAATGGCATGATGGAATTGGAATTAGGACCAGAGACTCCAAAATATTTGAGGAAATGACTAGTGTTGATATAGGGTTGATTTTGAGTCACTACCATAGGTTCGAGTATTTTTAATCTAATATTTGGTCTAATTAAAACTTCTTGAATGATTTCTTGGGTTAGGATAATGTTTTACCAATATTTTTTCACTTCTAGGGGGTTGAATGGTTACTCCTATGAGGTATATTGGATTTAAAAAATGTGCACCATCCATGTGAAAGATCCAAATCCATTTTTTCATTTTCTAAATAAACCACTTTAAGGTTATTGGTAACTTCACAATAATCAATATAAAATTTATTAATCCCAAAACATTCATGCATTCAAGAATCAAATTCAACTCCAAAACATCAAAATCCACCATAGGTCTCCCTTCATCCATTTTCACTGAATCAAAACCCTAATTTTCAATCAACTCATCATCACATCAAAATCACCATGAAATAGAAACCATCAGAGAAGATCATTTTCTCCATTTACAAGAACTGAAACCCATCAAAATATGTAGGTGAAATATCCCTAGAACCAGAAAACATAACTTTGAAAAACCATCAACGAATGAAATTTGCATCACATAGATCTACGACCTCCTAGAACATTGTCGACGTAGGAATGTGAGCCTTTGATCATGAACAAAAACGTTGAAAATTTCATGATTAAAAGATCTCTAGAGAATATAAACACCTGACCATAAAACTAAAACAAACCAACTAAAAGAAAAGTCCACTAAGAACTAGAAAAATGAAACAAAGGGTCAATGAAGAAGATTCCTATGCGAACAGGGCTCCCCAAAATATTGGTTACTGCTCGAACCACATCATCCAAATCTCCAAAGAATCCAAACCACTAGATTGACCTGAAAGGGGTGTTGGAGCTTGAAGAGAAGGTATATTTGAGTGGGATAGAGACAAACCATCCATGCCATGGGCTCCAAAACTGCCATCTCTATCCATAGAGAACAACTCGAATGACTGTCACAGATTCGAATAAAAAATCCAAAGAAAAAAATTCTAGGAAGAGAAAAACGTAGATGAAGAGATTAGGTAAGAAAGAATATGAGGAGGGAAAAGGGAAGTGGAGACGATTTCGGAAGCGGAACAAAGCCTACCCCTCTAGAAATTCCACCAAAAGAAACCCTAGTGAGGAAGGGGAGGGGGAGAGAAGCCACTTAGAGACCCCTGTGCACCATCCATGTCAATACCCTCTATTTGGATTCACATGGTTTGGTGGGATGGACATACAGTTTGGGGAAATTTTTCCGCAACTATGCACAAACCCTCTTAGATCCAAAATTCCTCAAATTTTGTCAAAACATGCCCAAGATAAAATCCAAACAAAAATCCTCAAAAATATCAAAAATTATATCTTTATTAAAGCCCGATAAGTCTCAAAAAATGGTCTTGATGTTACATATGGTTCATCACAGTGATTATTAAATATCACACTATGTATTTTGGTATAATTATATGAATGAAAAATTAATGAATCGTGTTAATGATGAATGTGTTGGAGAATTTAGTGATTGTCCTCAGGAACATACATAATAATTATGATTCAGAAATTGAATTTTAGTGATTTTGACTGTCTAATTATCTCTTATATTACTACCAACCTGATGTAATGTTTTATTTTTGAAACACATAATACAAGTAATTTGGAGTTTCATTTGGGTAAAATTGATGTTGACTATAGGGTAAGGAAGATTCATATTCCTACATTTTAGTAATGTGAGAAGATGAACACATGTGAAAGCCTTAATGGAATGGGAAGATATAATATTTGAAGAAAATGGAACCAAGTAAAGTAATTATTGAGAAAACCAATGAATAGTGTCATTTATGAAAATATGTTTTATCATGTGATTATAGTTATAGTCCAATGTATTATGTTTGGGGAAGTTGAACATTATTTTTTTTGATACTCTATCCTAATGTAGAACTCCTTGACCAAGGATGGGTCTATGATATGATAATAATTTAAATTTAATAATTATTGTTTTTATGTGTTGGAATACAAAAAATTATGTTATTTAATTGCTTTATCAATGATATTATAATATTTAGAATCATATAAAATATGGATTGATTGGTAGTATTGTTTCATAAATTATTATCAAGCATAGGTTTAGTGGTACTAATATCCCAAGGTATATTCGTTTAGCGATAAGGGAATATTTTTTAAAAACTCATTATTTAGGGACATATAACCATTAATGTGTGATTGATACTGATATAATAATGTATTATTTGTATAAATATTATATTTTTAATTATAATTTATGTTGGATTGTTTTTGTAAAGTTGTTTTTTGGAGGTTTTATTAATTCACTTTGGTTTTATGGTAATTTGGGTTTTTTGGGAAATTAATAGCATGTTTTTGAATAATATATAATTAGGGTATTCATATGATTAGTATGTGAAATTAGGATCTACATGAGGTTGTTTGGGGATAAATTTTAATGTTAATATAATAAAATTATGTGATCAATCCATTCATATTTTTCGGTGTTTAATTTGGTAGGACATATTTTGGAGAATTCTTATAGTTAACAATTTATGGAATTGATTTATATAGACATTGAGTGTTCTTATTATTGTTATAAATATTAATATAATATAATATATAACATGTGAAAATATTTTTCATTTTTGTAAATATTTATAATAAAAATGATTGACTAATGGATCATATATATCCATTAAATATTACGTTTTTTAATTTACGAATGAAAAAATCATCTTGAATATTAATTTTATTGAAAAAGAGATAAAGTAGAAATTTATCTAAGAAAAACCCATCGTAGATATTTATAATTATTATAGAGATAGATATCTTTTAAGGGTATTTTCATATGTTCTCTATCTTGATATTAAAATAATACCTTGCATTTAGAAAAAAGATCTTAATTTTTTTTTATAAATTTAACTTTAAATATAAGGAATAAATGGTCTTTTCCCCCGCACCGACTTATGAATTTGTTATCATTAACGTTTTTATAATAATGTTCAATCATAACAATATATTAGTATTTGGATAGTATTTTCTCAATCATTCCTATATTTCAACTTCTCTCCAATGACCTCATTATCTTGGAAGTGGATAATGAGATATTTCAGGTAACCATTATTTTTCTCACTTCACCTTTTTTAATAATGTTTTATTTTCATATTGTATGATGTGAATTTGTAGATTTTTTTAAATATCGAACCTTTTATTATGAAGATAAAAATAATGAGATTACAATTTATATATGTGGGGAATAATTTCACTACCTAAATTTGTAGCATATGTTTCTCTTTAAATAAATTTTAATCCTTTGATAGCTTTGTCGACATGCAATACCAGTATTAAAAATGAACCATTTTATATTATAATGTAGATGTTAAATAAATTATTATGAATAGGATAAACCAATTATAATATATATATATATATATATATATATAATTCTTACCTAATTCACTTGTATCCATAATATATAAGTACATAATTTTTAAAAATTCCATTTTAGGCATCAAAAATATAATTTCCTGAAAATTTGATTTTATTTAATTTTGTGTCATAATATTTCAATTTATTTCTGATACATGTACAAAATTTATTTGATAATTAAGATAATATTTTTTGATCCATCATATAAAATTTTTCGTAGAGTGATTTTTTATTATTTTATTAAAAAATAATATTTTTGGGTGCATAATGAAATATATCATATTTTAGATCCATTTAATTTCATTAAATATATTAATTTAATTCATATAATTTATCAAATTTCATATCAATGTGACATTTTTCTCCTTTAATTTATGACTATATAATTAATTATAGAGGAATAAACATTCTAATTTCTATTAGTATAAGTTCTCTTTTTAGAATAAAAATGAATTTTCTAAAAAATTTGAATTTATAAGTGCAATGTGATTTATCTTAATTAATTGAATTAATTTTTAATGATTATTGATTTTAATTAAATTTATATATTATATATTCAAAATTATAATTTTACATTTATTGGGTGTTTTTTACTAATTATAAAATATGAAAAAATCTACTTTTATGATCAATAATGAATTCATCTAAAAAAGTTTTTTGTTATAGTTGGATTGATTTTTTTAATAGTGGACATCAACCAAATAAATAAATTTATTCATGAAAATTTGATTCCATTTTTTGAATTTGGATGATGAAATTTGGTATATAGGTCCCTTCTTGGACATTTTGAACAAAATCCTTGGTTAAATTTTGTCACACCATAAGTGTAAAATGGGTAAAATCCTTTCAAATATTTTTGATATGAATTTATAATTTGGAAAACACTTGAATTTATAATGATGGATGACTATTTTTCATCCATCATTATAAAAATTTAAAAAATATGGCATCTTCGTTCCATTTTTATGTGATTTTAGTTTTTATATTTCTTATGAAAAGGATAAAAACAATGTACCACTCTCTTGAATTTAATTTATAAAAAAACATAATTTTAATATGTGGATTAGTCCATTTTAAAATTTTATGTTGAGAAAAAAGTTAATTTTTTTTCATGTTTAAGTATTTTACATTTTTTTGATGTAATAAGAAATATAAATGATTAAAAAATAATGTATGTCTTAAAATAATAGAGAAATGTTGTAAATAATATTAAAATTATTAAGAATAATATATTTTAGATGAATTATTATGTTAATGAAAATTTATATAACCATACCATATAAGTATGTTTTTAAATTCTATATTGTAATTCCATTTCAATCATGTTGAATTTCACAGAACAAATTTTGAATAGTCATGGAAATGAATAAAATGGTTTCTTATGATAAATAATTTATAATTAAATGATTTATAGTTAATGAAGATATTTTCATAAATAAATAGAATAAAATATGGTTTTGATTATCAATAATTTTCCACCTATGTGTAAGTTTTCTTTTGATATTAACATTCTTGACCCTTAAATGGTGAAAACCGTTTCTTTCAATGTAATTAAAAAAGCCATAACGACGTGTTAAAATTAAGATATGAGTGTCAAAAGATAACCTAATTCATTATAAATATTAGTTTATGATAGGATTTTAGATTATCCACACCCTATAATATAAATATATCAATTAATATCCACGTGAACCTGAAAATTAATTTTTATTATTTTAAAACTTTATGTATTTCCAAGGGTGCCCCTCACCTCTCTAATAATTGGACACCCACAGTACATCATTATTAAAAATGATAGAGCCTTGTATATTATCCAATACATACACTAATATAATAAAATAGTTCTTCCCCAATTCCAATAGATTCTGATATTTCCAAAAGACCATCATTTCAAGGCATACAGTGTAATCCAAAGGAGGGTTTTCAACAGAGGTATAACTATTAATTTAGTACAATAAATTATATTTAGTATTTTAAAACTATTAAACATGGATATACACTATAAAATAATTAATTAAATATCTTATATATACTATTTTTTATGATGACGGAGAACACATTATTCACATACTTTCCATTGTATGGGAAAAACACCACATGTGCGTAAGTGTGCACTGCAACATCCACAAAGTGCGTTATTTTGTTTTTCATCACTTCCAATCTGTGATGGTTTTAATAATGAATTAATTTAATATATATTATATATATTATATTATTATTGTTATTAAATAGAGAATTATTATTTACGTTTCTTTTATGATATCATTTGAAAAGTGGAAACATCATTCCTATGTACATAATAATTATCGTATACCTGATGTGGTGTAATTATGTTTTTGATCGCATATTTGTTTGAGTAGTTTTATTTTTTTGTATACTAAAAATTATGATGCCCATTAAATTACCAAAATTAATTTTATAATGAAACAAATTTCAATGTACATTGACCGGATCTTCCGAAAAGAAACTTGCGTAAAAATGATATAGTTATCACATAAAAGAGATATTTTAAAAAATAATTGTTGATAAATGGGTGATAAAATGTCATAAGTAAATAAAATTTGGTATGATATATTATTAATTTTTTTAATACATGTAAAATAAATATATATTATTTTGAAGGATTTTTTGAATGCAAACGAATCATGTGAAGACTCAAGGTAAGAGGATTTCTTATCTATGTTATATTCTTATCATACATATGCCTTAATCACCATGGGTTTATTCTATGTGGTGTATATACCTTCCATGAATGAATTTTATGTGGATATAAAAATCTATCTAAAATTTTCAATTTCATGATGTTTTGATTCTAAGATTACTACAATGGTAAGAATTTCTCATCTCAATGTCGTATTATTGATACTTTATTGATGTTGTGATCCTATTTATTTTCATAAGGAGAATATAATACATAGTAGAAATGTTTTATAATTAATATCCTTATGTTAGTTATATTTAATATTTAATTTTATGTTATTTTAGCATGGGTCTTTTGATTCAAATGTTACTAATGTGGTAAGGGATATGTTTTAATCCCATTTTAATCGATATTGTTTATGCTTATATTTCCTTTTAAAAATTATATTATAATTATCTAATGATTCTCATCAATTTTACTTCTTCTATGTTTATTTATTTATTCTTTAATTTTTTGTATCTTTTCATACTCTTTCATACACATAATTTTTAAGTATATTTTTTATGAAAAGCATATCATATTTCTCCACATATTATTTGAAAAGCACTTTCTTCCCTATCAGGCATTTGTAAATTGTCTTACAGTAGGATTTTTAATAAAATTAGAAATTAATTAATTAATTTCATTTTAAACAGGGGTTTAATTTTTTAAAAAAAACTATATTGAAAATATATTTCTATCAATTTATGATCAAGGTACTTTGTATAACAAGTGTGAATAGAATCTGTAATTTATCAAATATGACATTAACATAATTTCAAACTACTATGGACACTAAATTTTTTTTATATTCCATTACATATTTCCTTCGGTATTTTGAAAAAAAATTCAATAATGTGTTTATATTTTTGAATATTTAAAACAATTTCTCTCAAATTGAAGCGGTCATTTTCTGGATGAAATATTAAATTGATATTTTATTAATGTATTCATATGTTATAACATCATATGATGTTACATATGAATTAATAGGAATATGATGAAATGATAATATCCTTATATATTATTGGGATTGTTACTTTATATAATTATTTGATTCTTAAAAAACAATACATTATCCAAATGATATGTTTTAATGAAATCATTATATTTATATGAAAACAATTTCTTTTTTTATAGGTATTTCATTGTTGAAATGGTTAAATTTTTATGATATTGTGGAACAGATATGAATTTATTTCATTAGGTAATGTATGGGAATAATAAATACTTCCATGTAATTTGTTAAATACATATATATCATTATATAATGATGGGAAATAAGATTATGTGTTTGATCCACTATAGTAAACCGATAGAGATGCTCGATCCACTACGATATAGAAAATAGGAAGTTGTGTATGATCAATGATGACTTGGGGAAAATGTGTTGATTCCTAATCTTTTATGAAAAGTGAAACAATGTCGGATTGTTGATCTTGAATTATGTAATGGTCTTTGTATTTTATCATTACATATGATATGGTTTTTATTCCTATTATTATTCCACAGAGATTTGAAATTTTTTATGCTAATGATTTGAAGTCATGGTTCATTATTTATTTATGATGATTCTTCAATGTTATTATATATATATTATAAGAAAATTTTTTATTCTAAGACTCATATTTATGATTTTGGACAGTATGGGTATGAAAATTTTATGTTATTATTGTGATAATGTACCATTATCTTATTCATACAAATGATTTTTCATTGATATCTCTTATGTTTACCCTTACTAAGCATCTGATTTTAGTCATTCATCAGTTTCATTTCTATAGGTTAGAAATTTTAGTTTTATGTAGGGTAAGTGAAATATGTGTATATTATAAGGATAACAATATTGGTGACTTTTTTATAACATTATTTATATAATTTCATTTTCTATCTAATCTCAGAATACTCAAATATTTTACAAATATGACATGGATCGTAATATTATATAGTCAATAGTCCCCTAATAATATATTATATTTATGAATGAAAATAATGGGTCTCTATATTTTTGATTTCAAATATTGTGTTTATTTTAAAAAATTATAATCAAAAATTAATATACCATCTTATAAATCCTATTGTTTGAGAACTTATGACCACTTATATTGGTTTAATAACCCATGAAAACTCATTCCACAACTTATCTATAAAATCACCCATGATATGAAATTATTATATTAAAAAGACATGGTATACCAAATATATTTCATTAAATGATTTACATATTATTTTTTTCTTCTACTCATAATATTTTGTATTTTATTATATCCTCAAAAACAATCTATTTTTAATTTTCACAATTATACTCCTACCATCTCATCGAAAAAATATTGAGTACCTGATTTCTTCTAGAATGGTTCTCCCCATATCAATAAATTTTCATATTTTTCTATCACTAGATCCATTATTATGGGGTGTATGTGGAGCCTTAAACTTATTATTTATCCCATTACATATAAAATTATATTCTAATAGATTTCATTTCAAAATTTTAACATTATTCGTTATCATATTCATGATATAAACAAATAAATTTCTAAACAAATTTCTAAAAATTTATAACATATCTACTTTCTCATAATTTTGATTCATGAAAATGATATTTTAATTTCAGTAATATCATAAATATGTGTGATGAAGTATTTAAAAAATATAGTGTGTTTATTTCTAATGAGACTGCATAAATATGAATGTATCATTCTAGATATCAAAGGAATAAATTTTTCAGGAATATAAATATAAATTTAAAATGATATCTATTATTTTAATAATGTAATGTTTTAAAAAAATAATTTTTACGTATTTTTTTATTAAATTATATTTCATTTATAAAAGAAATTTATTTATTAAAAAAGTATTAGAAAATGGTTGGATCGCATATCAACTAGAAAGTCATCACTCCTGGCCTAATTATTGGTCTCGACCCCATGACTGAAGCATAACTAGTGTGATACACCTACTTCCATTATTTTTGATTCCATATTCCCATATTCCATCATAAATATATATATCATTAATTGAATAAATTAATGAGTTTAAATATATAGTCTTATTTTATAATTGGATTCCTTTTACCGATAGTTTTATTTTCATATCATCTTCTTAGTTATGAAATTTTAATTTAATGGATAGATAATTATTATTCACATTTTCATTATCATAAATTAATAAAATTCATCCAATAGTGGTACTTCTATAGAATTTTGGATTTTAAACATAACAAAATGGTTAATTGTAAAAGATATTGTATTCTGTTTTTTGGGATTTATATTAATGTTCATTTAATTTCTAAATGTTATTGTTTAATAATATTATATGTATATAATTTATTACGTTCAAATCATCCCATTAAAAAGTTTAACTAACATGTTCCATATTAAAAATTAAATAATTACATATTATTTTTTTAAAATTATATTCATTCATTGATCATAACAAATAAAATTCCCACTATTACAACATGTAGTCAAACAAAACAATATTTACATTTCGAAATGTCTTTACGCATCATGTGTAAATTTGGAATAGTGAAACTAGGAATAATAAAGTGTTTTAAAAAGAGAGGAATCATTCATTCACTAAAAGGAATAATACATGTTTTAATTTCCCCCATGATTATCTCCCCAACTATAATGATCATAAAAATTATGGGAAGTGTTTGGAAAAAAATGACATTATTAAATGATAAATAATAACCCTATGGAATGAAGTAGTTTTGGATAATGTGAGTGTGATGTAGTATATATTGGTAAATAGAGCCATCCAAAATATTAAAATTTAGTAAATACATGTAATGGAAAATTTTAAAATAAAATAATAAAGTTGTTAATTGTTGATCTCAGTTATGAAGTTCCAATTAGGTGATTATTGGGATTATAAAAGAAACCACCAAAATTGAATTTTTATTAATTATAAGTATATTTTAATTATATTTAAATTATTATTTATAATTATTTTATAATACATAATTTAATATTATTCTGATAAAATAATCTTATAAAATAATCTTAATTATAATATTTTACAATATTGTCCTAAGAAATTTTTATAATGACCATAAATTTTATTATATCTAAAGAAATATTTATTTCAAATAAATATGAAATATTAATAAATGAAAAAAATTCATATCTAGTTAATTATTTTGATAAAAATAAATATCATATTTGACTCCATGCATCATATTTATCTTTGGATGAAATTATTTTAATTTTCTAAAAAAGATTACAATTAATATAAAAATTGGAAATTCTATTGTTTGTGAAATTCCTTGGAAATAATGAAAAAACCCAATATTATCTTGATTTAAAATACAATAATACTTATCCATTGTAAAAATTTATTTTTGTAATGACATAATACAAAATTCATTAATTTTATAAACACATTTTTCTCATTTTTTGTTACCAAGGATTCCACTTTATAAAAAACAATTTTTATGAGTTCTGCACGTATCATATTAAGAAATATTTGTATAACTATTAAAAATTTATTTAACCAAAATTAAATTAATAATTATATTTAGTAGGTGTGAAATATTTAATATGGGAAATTCCTTTTTTTAAGGAATTTTTTTTCTTGAAAACCAAAGTGTTTCCATGGGGAAAATAATATAATGTAAACAATAAAATTAAATGGAAAATAAAAGAGAAAAATCAAAATAACCACATTAAATGTTGTTTTTAGGATTTTAATTTGCATAAAATTACATTCAAACACTAATTTTCATTCAAATTCGATGAACATAATGGTATACAAAAGTGGTTACCTCTCATTAAAAATTATAATTATTTGATCACTAAAAACCTCCCCCACCCAATAATAAATACCCCACATTCCCTTTTCACATTCCTGAAAAATTAATATGACTAAAAATTATCTATTAACATCACGATCAAGATTCTCTCCAAGGTGGTTTGAGGTTAAAATGAGTAAACCTCCGGTTTTGGGAAGCATCCAACCATGGTATGGGTTTCCTCAATCATTCTCCAACCATTTTGAAGTACATTAATTTTGATATAATGTTATTATAAATTATTTTTTCATATAATTATGTATATATTATTCCATTGTATTATATTCATTTTGATATATGTTAAATTATTTTTGATTTATACCCTCTCATTAAATAATTTTACTATGTTGTTACTACGATGAGGTAAGGTCCCCATTCCTCATATTTCCTTTTCAACTTCATTAACAGTATTATATTTTAATTTTAATTATAATTTTTAATAAAATGAAATTATATTATTTCTCTTTTTTATCCACCATATGAAATGATTTATATAAGAACCCCATTTATTTATAAGGTATAAGACCTTTAAATTTCATACTAATTCATTATTTTGGACCTAATATGGATGCCTAATGAGTTACAGTTTATTTCAGGGTTGTCTAAGGATTTTTTAGAGCTTAGAACCCTAGTTGATTGTGAAAAGGACTAAGATGAATAGTTTTTAGAAACTGTGTAATCCATTCCACATGGTTTCCCAAACTGTGTTAGGGATGGACAGAGGGATTCTGTAGGCCTCATGGCTTGATGAAACTATGCTACCGGGTGTATTTGTCTATGTGGGGGTACCAGTAGTATTTAGAAGAGCATAAAATATGTTTTAAACATAGTTATTCAAAACCTATGGATGAAATTATGTGGTTACCACCTTAAATAGTGGTAATCCTAGTGTTTGGGCATGGATGGTCCAATTATTTGGCCAAACCAATCGACCCATATATTTTGGGTAAATTTAATATTTTTTCAATAAATCCAATTTAACCATACACCTCCCTTTATATTCTCCTCCATATGACATAATACCTCTCATCCCACATTTCTAATCTCTAAAACTCCATTAAATATAGTTTTCATGATAACTCCTTCTTCAAAGATTGGACTTGATAACCATTCACCTCATTAGATTTCCATGGGTAATATCTTTACTAAATAGGAACCGTTCATAATTAATCTATCCATTGATGATAATATTTTGATGCTAGACCACATCCCATATATTTTTGGTGTTTATCCATTCATTAATTTATTAGAGATCAATGAAAAACTATAGTATGATATAGGATTTGGAGATTTTTATTGCATCAAGGTATGTGGTCTATGAATCGTTTCTCATGTCTCTCCATTTTGTAATATTCAATCAATGTGTGCATGATTATTCCAACATTGCTTACCTATTAAATTCACAATATTTTCTAATAATAAATTTTGAAATGTTTTATATCCCTTATATGATTGATCATTACAATGTTTGAGGTTATGAAGTCTCCTTCCACCACTATTAGGGTCCTTCTATAATTTCTCCTTGGTAACCCATGTGTGTATATCTATGAAACTGTTTTCATGTTAATTCAGTTGGACTTCTTAAATTTATGTTTTTAATCAAATGAATAAATTTTTAATGTCTATTATATTATTGTATTATCTGACCTTTATAAAGGATGTGTTTTAATATAATAAATGAATCTTAATTGTAAATGGAATGTATATTACGGGTATCACATGGCCAAGTTAGTTACAAATTAATTGAATATGGTTGAAGTGAGAAATCGCATCTTATCAAGACTATAAATGGTAAATGGATGTACCTAATAATTAAATATGTAATAGAAGTAATAAAAGGTGTCATTTAATATTTGGGTAGCCACATATTAGGAAATCTAATATAATGAACCATGTAAATTATCAAAAGGTGTGAGTATTGCAGGGAAAAAATAATTTAGTGAATTATGTTTTAGGTGTCTATTTCATAAAGACATTTTATCATTATATTAGTGGTCAATCATGAGATATCCTTGGATTCATAATGGAATTCCTTGAGCAATAAGAAGAAACCATTCTGATTTGAGGACCTGGTTGTGAAGGGAGATACCCACCATGGAACATTGACACTGTCTACTAGTGGATGTCTTGGATAATGTTGCATGATACCTTTAATAATTTCCTGATGTTAGGATGCCTTTAAAACACTCCTTGAATCTATCATGATGTATTTGGACATTTGGATCATTGGTTTAACTCCATTTTTCCTAGTAATAATTATCTCAATTTTTTTATATGAGATCCTTTAACTAATTTAGAACTATTTATAATGGAATCCAATGGGTGGTTACTATTGAACTAAACTCATTCCCCATATTTCTAGGCTTCAAGTTATTACTGATTTTTCTCAACCACTAAGGTAAAGGATTAAATTGTTATTAAATTTTATCCACTTTATTGTTATCATCATCAAGGATGCATTGGTTTTTACAATGGATCCTCTATTATTATTATCACAATAGTATTCCATGGATTCTTGTTGTATCCTGTTACATCATATTTATCATATACATTAAAAATGATTTTTATTATAAAATTGAACAAAATTAATTAAATTATTACATTTTCATACCCTACATGAGGATGACGCATGAATCAATAATTGTTTACATTAATGTGTTTTCTTTACTTTCATATATATACCTGAACACTATTTTTATTTATATTTCAGATATTGTACTTTTATAGACTGAATTAGTGGGTTCCTACTAAGATTTATCTCACACCCTATACGATCAGACATTAGTAACTAGGTAGATTACATGTAGGCAAGTGATCGCGTGGGTAAGAATCCAACTATGGGAAATTGATCCTACATTCATTCATTTTGATGGAGCTTAGTAGTTGATTTCTGAGAAAATGCTCAAGATGATGGATAGTTTTTTTTCTTATTTTGGATTGTTTTTTTATAAAAATTATTTCTTACTTACATATATACATATTTTCCATATTTCTAGAAATATGACATAAATTATTATAATTTTTTATATGATTCTGTTCCAGTTAAGAGTTCATTATTAGTGTTGGATTCTTATTCAAATTATTAGATATTTGTCCATTATTATTCTACATAAGATATTTCATTTTTTATCTATTTTAATTATATTCCACTATAACATGAGTAATAATATCCGAACTAATACACCCTAGGCCCTCTCTATTAGCTGGTAGCCTTTGGTGTATGTGGGGGCATGATTAAGTACATGTAACCCACTAATTTTGGTATCCATTGATCGGAACCTGGGTCCGGATGTCATAAGGTCATATTATAGGTTTATTTTATTTCTATACTATATTGAGACAATGTACATGATAGTATGGGTTATTTTGAAACATGGTTATAAGCAGTTCATGGGAGTAGCTAACCCATGTTCGGGGAAAATACCATGTATCCTCAAATAATAATTTTTTTTCTGCATTTAACTTATTAAAGATGATATTATTCCACCATTTGGTAGCCCAAATTCTATGCGATTTTTATTTTTATTTTTATCATGTAATTCATTTTATCCTTAGACCGATGAGTTGTGGTCAAGGAAGAATCAATAATGACTCATTATAGGCTCCTAGAAATCTTAGGTCATGCATATTCCATGTCATATTGATGAATTTCACAACATGAATTTCTATGTTTCCAATGATTGTTGAGTGAGCCTTAAAAATTTTAAATATTCCTATACAACTAAATTTTTTTAGATGATAGGGATTTATTTTTTAATAATTTCTGCACCAATCTAAATATTGTTCCACGTATTAGATGATGTTAGAATCATAAATAGCTAGTTTTACCCTTTTTTGTTATGTACCTATGGTTACATGAGTTATTTTATTAATTTATTAAGTGATTACAATTTTTAATACATGAGGTATATGGGCCTTCATGACTTTGAATTGGAAATTTATTGAGTTGAGAGATTTTATTTTACCCATAACATTATGGAACCAAATATAGACAAGGTTAAATGGAAATTAAATGGGTGTTGATTTTAGTGATATGGTGTATGTGACCTTATTAACTAGGAATGGTGATTTATTTTAATAAAAACTAGATTTGTTAAATATGGAAATGAAAAAAATTAAATTTCAATCAATAATTATAAAATGAATTAGTTTCCAGAAAATAAAGAGGAAATGTGTGAATATCTCATAACATTCTAGAACACCTTTAAATTAAACATCAAAAAACTTACCAATACCCTAGCCTACTACATGGGTTTTTGGTGTAGTAACTTTGGTAGTGATCCCTTATACATGTGATAATCTTTGTATAATGATTCTTTCTACTTAAAATCATGTTTGTAGGAATACATTTTTCATTTGTAGATTTATGTCACAATGACGTCCTCATGTAGTGTGCTAGGAAGTTGCTGAAAACCATTCTCCATATAGGTTTTCCCTGAGCTTCCAATCTTATTATCAGGACTTTCACTTTAGGAACTACATTTTATAACTATAATGGGATCAAATAATAATCTTTTTTAGAGTTACCTATGTATGATGATGTCCATGTTGAGTGCTCCTAGACATGAACCTACTACGGCTTGTCTAAATTGTGAGTTCCATCATTAGAATCTATCCATATTTTTAGGGAATTCATTTCCATAGGCTAATGAATCATATATTGTGGCCACTCTTTCTATCATCATGAATATATAGAATCCTATATAGAGGAGTGTCATTCATACCACCTATTTGTAGCATGATTTAGCAAGGCACTAGTGTGACATATTTAACTAGGGTGGTCATCATCAGGGTATGTTTTGGAAAACATCTAAATTTTAATATATGAGTATATAATTATATAGATATTTAGAGATGACTAATCTAGAATGGTCATGTACCTTGAGTAAGGTGTTATGTCTATCACATGCTATTTAGTGCCTTTCACTGATTTGTGATACCTTCCACCACTTATACATGGTGATGATCTTTTGAGTGTATGAAGTTTCGATGATGGTCACAAGAATTCCATATGTACTAAG
Organism: Viscum album; assembly: GCA_963277665.1. NCBI lineage: Eukaryota > Viridiplantae > Streptophyta > Magnoliopsida > Santalales > Viscaceae > Viscum > Viscum album. Next base: position 1,394,091,720 of record OY728121.1, on the reverse strand, counting down.
TTGAATTTATGTAACATGGCTAATTTTTTTGATATTTTTAACCCCTTATTAATTAGTGTAGCCCATGGGAATGGGATAGTTATGTGAAAAACGTTTTAGTTGCATGGTTAGGAAGCGGTTCTTCTGGTAGAAGGAACAATTCCCAATATTTTTTCATTAGAGTACTGGTAGCCATTGTATCCCAACTGAAAAATTTATTATATTCCATTATTGGGGATATACGGGTCATAAGAAGCCTCATTATTGTAGAGACGCTTTTTATTATCATTCTTGTGGTCGTATGGGTAAAATTTAAAGATTTTTTCAAACTGTTCCATCTTCTTCCAGTGAAAGAGGATCTGTAGCATCTCCACTTTTAGGAGCATATTCTATTATTCCAAATTTTATATGGAGTTATAGTATCCCCCCATTGGGATTTATTCAAAGGAGATCATGGGTTCGATAGCTAAAATTATGATTAGTAGTAGTAGTGTAGAATACAATCTTTGGGTAGTCCAGCTGTAGAACCATGTTTTTCATTGGGACAGTTTCATTCCATACTAGTGATACCTGAGGATCAGAATGCAAGACCGTCTATAGTATGAGGTACTATTCTAGTAACTTCTACTGTTGTATCTTATTTATTAGATATAGTTCATTGCAGTCCTTCATATATGTATCATCGATGGAAATTATCAGGCCGGAAATTCATTATTTCTATGGTGTGATGACCTTATACACACAATTGGGAGCGTGATTAGAGGTCTTATTCTAATTTAGGGAATTCCCCCTTGATATATATATAAACCTTCCTTTTGTACCACTACATATTTTAGATGATTGAAATCAATGTCATTTGTGGGGGGTGATGGGTTGTTTCCTTATCATGCCTCTATAAAATGTCATCTCTACACGGTGTCATTTACATCATTAAAGGGTGGTTGTTAACTTAACAATGGTGGGTGTAATGTCTAGGATAGTAGATATGTACCTGAGAATCATGGAAAACTTCTATTTTCCTCTCATATTTATATTCAAATCATGGATTAGAAGTAATTACATCTAAATTATTTTCACCCCTTATTAGATCATTTTTTGCCCTCTTATAATATGATTATTTCTAGATAACTTCTTTAGATAAGGGTATAGTTTCTGGTTGATCTCATTCTATGAAAATATATGGTTTATATTATATTATATATGATAACACCTTATAAGTTGTATTATCTCAAGTGATGGTTGGAGTATGTGGAGTCTAATGTTTTTATCTAACGCATCACTTACTCTTGACGTTTACCCATTCTTTTCCCCAAGAACATAGATGGATCACTTTATTTTTACATGGATTGGTGGAAATTTAGAAATCTCAATTTTATTATTCGATATCCAAATATTTGAATACATAATCCCCTTGAAATAATATAGGGATCTATGGTGTCTCCTAAGATCGAATTATGATTGAGCGATCATCAGGTGTGAGTTGGAACGTTATAAATACAACATATATATCTTTCATATAAGGTATGGTTCTGATGATTCTATGGTTATTTTTTTTTGATATTGAAAATTCACTGTCCATTTTAATGAATTTGTTATTAGTGTTTTACAACCCTATATAGAGATCTTTTTAGGGTTTTCATTGACTAAATCTTGGTATACTCTCATACTCATATTGGCAATTCTAATCACCTTTATATAGTTTTTATTACACTATAACAAGATACACTATAAGAAAATATTTCTGTTTTCTAATTATGGATCGAAAAATCTCACATCATGAGTCATATCATCTCGGAATAATGAGTATCTTTTGACATATAGAATGTGAGTTTTCTGGTTTCACTAAGGCCGGACCATGAATAAATAAATATTATAGTAATTTCCTATTTGAATTATCATTCCTTGTGTAACCTATACCGGTGTTAAAAATAATGGTGTGAATTTCCTTTGTTCTGAACCATTCAAGAATTCATTTCTGGAGCTAAATGGTAAGATTAACTCAGCCCCAATTTTGATTCCTCTAGTGAATAGAATAGGATATATAGTGATAATAGATGAATTAGGAAATAGATTGGGTGAAATAATGATGATAAAGGATAGAGTCATTGTATATAGATCTCAATATTTGAATCCCCATCAATGAAATTACATAATGTATGATGTCAATATAGTAACATTTGTACATGAATTATGTTACTAGAGTGCCACTATAACAGGAGAGAACTTTTTATTGTATACATACCAAATATCCACAAATATATATTTTAATCGTAAGAAATGAATATCAGACAACAAATACTGGTTGAATATGTTTATTCAACAAATTTTGAGTCTGCCAATATGTTCTGAAAATGTAGTAAGGTAGCATATGTGATAAGTCATAAAACATTGCCACATTCCTTGAAAGAAGGTAGTGAAGAATGACAATATATAGCTCTTTTTCAAATATATATCTAGAATTTCATGATACACATGAGAGGTATTATCTTTCATCATTGATAGTTAGTTATTCCCAATAGTATATGGTAAATAGGTTGACGATGTAATCTCATAAAGTCTTGGTTCTCTAGGAGAGTATTTCTAGTGAGGACCTGTCTATGTATTTGAATATTGAGGGAGATAACATCCTACATATTCATTAACGTTTCTAGGTTCCTACATATATTATAGACGACATGATGCCAAATTCCCATTCTTCCCAATGGGTATTTCATCCGAGAATATCCAATAAGTATCAAGATATGTGAATCTAGTATTTGATGATGGGAATAATTCATCAGATAATAGGTTTTGTCATAGGTGTTCCACAAGTCAGCAGGTGAGGGTAGAAAAACAGTGACATGAAATATTATTACATCCATATCTATTCCCAAAATGAAAATGGTAATATGTTTCAATGGAATTCTAGTGGGATTACCATGATTATGTCATGGTGGAGACACAATTTGAGATTTTATTGATATAATGATAAATGTATCCCACTTCTTTCTTATCGATGAGACATTCTGAGATGGTGATCTGGGGTGACTATATATTTTCAAGATTGTACAACTACATGGGGTCCCCTATACTATCATTTCATTTTGGGATGCTCATTTAACATCGAGGATCTATTAGGGGTTATAGAGATCTATGGGTACACAGGTTCTTTTGTTGACATATTTTCATCCATAGACCAATGTATAGTCTGAACAGATGATATAGGTATTACAGGACATTCTCTGACTATGTGTCCTCAATTTCAACAATTCTTGGTAGAATAATATCCTTATATTTGAGTTTTAGTACAATAATGACTTCTAGGAAATGATTTAGATGGATTAGTATGAGGGATTTCATGGTAGGTCAGTATGTTCACCCCTATACTGGTTAGATGTAAGAGAGGTAGTGCTATTATATCCTCATCTCATGTAGTAGAATTTGGAGTAGGATCATCTGACAAGGAAGGGTTGTTAAGTCAAAAGTCTTCTTTTGGCTTTTACATCATGTTTTGGAAATCACAAATATATTCTGTCATGTTTTGGAAATCTCAAATGTATTCTATCATATGTTTGTAAATAACAAATTGTCTTTTATCATGTTTATCGTATCGTACGATGTTGATCGTACCGACCAAAACGTATCGTACTGACTCTGTCAAACGTATCGTACTGACTCTGTCAATCGTATCGTACTGACTCTGTCAATCGTATCGTACTGACTTTGCTATTCAGATGATCATTATTTGTTTTGGTACTTTGTCAAAAACTCTCTCTGCATATGAATCGTACTCATGTTTTACATTTCTATATATCTCTTATCCTAACAAAACGATGTCGTTGAGTTAGTTATATACTAATCAAAACGATGTCGTGCTTTCTGTTTCAATATGACCGTTGGAGGAAATATGATCGTTGGAACCCGAGGCCTATAAATAGGAAGTCATTTGAAGCTGAGAATACACTGATGAACGAAGAGAACGAAAGAGACTCTGTGAACTACGAAGATTCTAGAGAGAGACACTGTGACTTATCTCATCAGCCTTGTGCGTCCGATCATCGTATCGAGGGCTTTCAAGTAATTGAAATACAGAGGTGCCGATTACCTGCAAAATCGAGGGCTGCCGGGGATAGGCAGACAGACGTGCCGATCATCGTATCGAGGGCTGCCGGGGATAGGCAGACAGACGTGCCGATCATCGTATCGAGGGCTCACCAAGGTGTTGGTGAGACAGACCTTTTATCCTAGGTGAAAGGATAACCCTTCTCTTTGGGTTAAAAGAATTGTATTACTTTTACATTTCCGCTCTTGTATTAGAAAGGGATTTGTATTGTTTCCTTTCTTCTTTACTTATTTAATTGTAATTGTTTCAATTACAATCATTCCATTACATATTGTATTGATTGGTTCTATACGCTTTAAGGTAGAATCATTCATATCTGTATTACTCTGATTATTGTGTTCATCTTGAATACAATTGTTTTACATAACATTAGTATTACAATACTTCATACCTTTTACATTCAATACAATTGAGGGTATTTGTATTTGTATTAGTTTAAGTTCATTTAAACTAATCTCTTTGTTACTAAAACTCAAGGTTTTTAAACCTACAATTCACCCCCCCTCTTGTATTGTTCCATCTAATAGACTTTTATATCAACTATTCGATCCAACAATTGGTATCAGAGGAGGTTTTCCACTGACTTGTATTACTAGCTTTATTTCTTATTACTTTCTTAAATACTTACTACACTAACGTGTGGAGTGGAAAAGTTGTTTTTGTTATATTAGATGGCAGGAATGAATATCGGATCAATAGATAATCTGAATCCTTCTAGACCACCAATCTTTGATGGGAATGATTATGAGTATTGGAGAGATCGTATGAAGACTTTCGTCATCAATACTGGTGTAGACAATTTTGTTATGCTTACTGGGGGTTACGAAATTCCTGACAAAGAAGTTAGTACTTTCACCAATCAAGAGAAGCAAGAATATCAACTGAATTACAAGGTACACAATACTTTATTATGCTCTATGACCAGGAATATATATAGTCAGATATCTTCATGTGAAGCAGCTAACTGTATTTGGAAGAAATTAGAAGTCACTCATTTTGGTACATCCAAGGTTATAGAAACAAGGAGAGCAATGCTTCGAGCAGAGTATCATGGATTTGTTTTTCCTTATGGAGAGCCAGTATGTAAAGTGCAACAAAGGTTTATGACAATTGTCAACAACTTACAATCTATGGGAGAAAAAGGTCTTGATGATGAATCTCTTGTTGATAAGATTATAGATATTATGCCAAATGAATGGGAGTCAAAAAGAACAGCTATTGATGAAAATAGAAAAGTTTCCCAGATTACTCTTGATGAACTCTTTGGAACTCTTCTACAGCACGAGACAAGAATGAAAAGAGATGCTGATTTCAATAAGAAGAAGAATGGGAATGGAAGTGTAGCTTTTGCATCTAAAGCTAAAACACCTGAAAGGGTTACAAGGTCTAAATCCAAGAAAGTTGTTGTTTCTGATTCAAGTGATTGTAATATTTCAGACAATGAGTTAGCTAATCTTGCTCGGAGGATGAACAAGATTGTGGGAAAGAAAGATTTTCAATATAGATTCAAAAAGAAAGACAGGAAAGATTAAAGAAAGATTCAGAGGTAACTTGTTATGAATGCAAGAAAGCAGGACATATAAGGCCTGATTGTCCTTTACTGAAGAGGAAAGATAGAAAAGAGAAACACTCTGAAAGAAACAAGAAAAGGTTTTATAAGACAAAGAAAGTCTTGAAAGCAAATGATACATGGAGTGCAAGTGGTAGTGATTCCTCAGATGATTCTTCAGAATATGAGTTGTCAGGACAAAGGAATATTGGACTTCTAGCCAGACTACCAATTGAAGATCATTGTCTCATAGATAAGGTACATAATGCTGAAGCTGTTACAAATGTCTCTTTAAATGCAAATTATGTTGATAATAAATATTATGAATCTTCAAATGATGAACCCTCATCATCAGAAGATGATACTTTACCTTCTTTTGAAGAAGTCTCTAGATTTGCTAAGTTACATGAAAATGAAAATTCGAAACTCAAAAAGAGATTTGAAAAAGCAAATTCTAGAATTTATATTTTGACTAAAGAAGTATCAGATCTTTCTAAAGATCTTGATGGGAAAACTTCTGATTTTGAAAGTATTTTTAAAACCCTTGAGAAAGTCAAATCTGAAAAAGATAAACTTTCTAAGGATCTTGAAACTGCTATTTCAAAGAAAAACTTTTTAGAGTCTAACTCTAGTTCTAATTCAAATGTTTTAGAAAACAAGAATTTGGTTTTAAAACTAAAGTCAGAGATTTTATCCTTGAAAAAGTGCTTGTCAAACATTACTCATGGAAAAGAAAACTTTGATAGGATGTACTCTCAAATAAGACCTCTGAGAAATCGTTCTGGTCTTGGTTATACTTATTCCAAACCTGTTTTTAGTAATAACTATTTTGTTCCTCAAAAAACCATTTTCTGTTCCAAGTGTCAATGTGGTGGACATTGGAGAAGAGATTGTTCTCTTAACAAAACTCAATCCTTAGGATTTCATAAAGCTCATTTTGCAAAAAAAATGTGGATTCCTAAAATTCTTTTATCTAATCCTTCTGGATCCAAACAAGTTTGGATTCTGAAAATCTAATTGTTTCTTTTTCAGGAAAACGAGAAGTGTATCAATAAGAACATTTGGTACATGGATAGTGGTTGCTCTCGACATATGACTGGAAACAAAGATTTCTTTGAAAAGGTTATCAAAACAAAAGGTGGAAAAGTTACCTTCGGAGATAATGCTCAAGGAAAGATTGTTGGTATAGGTAATATCGTTTTTCTTGGAAAAGTTCTTATTTCAAATGTTTTATTTGTAAAAGGTCTTAGGCACAATCTCATCAGCATAAGTCAATTATGTGATGAAGGTTACCTTGTGAATTTTAGAAATGATAAGTGTCTAGTTCACAATTCCAAGGATGAATTCATTCTATCTGCCCGTAGGCAAGAGAATGTTTACACTATTAACATAGAAGACCTTAGGAACCAAAACTTACCTTGTTTAAGTGTAATAGAAGACCAATCGTGGCTATGGCATAGGAGATTAGGACACTGTAATTTGAGAAACCTAAGAAAACTCTCAAAGAAAGGACTTGTAAAAGGGCTACCGGATCTTAGATATGATTCTTCAAAAGTCTGTGATCCTTGTCAATTTGGCAAGCAACTTAAAACTAGCTTTAAACCAATTAATGAAGTTTCAACTTCTAATGCATTAGAGCTTGTGCATATGGATCTGTTTGGTCCTTCACAATCTGGAAGCATTGGAGGAAAATACTATGTATTTGTTTTAGTTGATGACTTTACTAGATTTACATGGGTCTACTTTCTCACAAAGAAATCTGAAGCCTTTTCGTATTTCAAAACTTTTAGAGCCCAAGTTAAAAATGAGAAAAACCTACCATTGATAACTATTCATAGTGATCATGGTGGTGAATTTCAAAACTCAGATTTTGAAACTTTTTGTAGTAAGAAAGGTATTACTCACAATTTCTCAACACCAAGAACTCCTCAGCAAAATGGTGTTGTTGAAAGAAGAAATCGTATTCTTCAGGAAATGACTCGAACCATGTTGAGTGAATACTCAATTGCTAAGCACTTTTGGGCTGAAGCTGTAAGTACTGCCTGTTATACTATAAATCGTGTTTTAACTAGACCATTTCTTAATAAAACTCCTTACGAGTTATGGACTGGCCGAAAACCTAAAGTTTCTTACTTCAAAGTTTTTGGATGCAAAGTATTCATTCTGAATACAAAAGATAATTTACAAAAATTTGCACCAAAATCTGATGAAGGAATCTTTCTAGGCTATTCCACAACCTCTAAGGCTTATAGAGTTTTCAATAAAAACACTTGTACTGTTGAAGAAACAGTACATGTAAAATTTGATGAAACTAACCCTTTTGTTTTCAACCAATCCAATCCTACATCCTCGGATGTGTTTTCCAAAAATGTTTATCAACCTATATTAGAAGAACATTCTCATAAGGAAAATGTTCAAGAAAGTGTTCCTGAAACATTTACCACAGAAGATTTTCTACCATATGTTGATGAACAGGTTTTACAAAACCAAAATCAATTGTTTCTTAGGAATCATCCCAGTGATAATATCATTGGTGATATAAATCAACCTGTAAGGACCAGAAATTCCTTATGAAACGAAATAGAACATCTTGCTTTTCTTTCCCAATTTGAACCTAAAAGTCCAAGTGAGGCCTTAGGTGATGATGATTGGATCAAAGCAATGCAGGATGAACTAAATGAATTTGAAAGGAATCAAGTCTGGACTTTTGTTGAAAGACCTAAAGAAACAACTGTAATTGGTGTAAAATGGGTTTTCAGAAACAAGTGTGATGAAAATGGAATCATTGTAAGAAATAAAGCAAGACTTGTTGCTAAAGGCTATAATCAACAAGAGGGAATAGACTATGAAGAAACATATGCTCCTGTAGCTAGACTAGAATCTATTCGTATTCTATTAGCCTTCGCAGCATATTTCAATTTCAAACTATTTCAAATGGATGTCAAATGTGCTTTTTTAAATGGTTTTGTTCAAGAAGAAGTTTTTGTCGAACAACCTCCTGGTTTTCAAGACCCAAAACATCCTGATCATGTCTTTAAACTTACCAAGGATCTATATGGTCTTAAACAAGCCCCTAGAGCATGGTATGATAGACTTACATGATTTCTTTTACAAAACAATTATAGAAAAGGTACAGCTGATCCAACTCTTTTTATCAAAATGGAAAACAAAAATGTTTTGGTTGTCCAAATCTATGTTGATGACATCATATTTGGATCAACTCAGAAATCTTTAACCAATTCTTTTTCAAATTTAATGAAATCTGAGTTTGAAATGAGTATGATGGGTGAGTTAACATTCTTTCTAGGTTTTCAAATATCTCAAAAACCAGAAGGAACTTATATATCTCAACATAAGTATATTAAAGACTTACTCAAAAAGTATGGATTTGACAAAACTAAAAGTATTAGCATCCCAATTGGTACCTCAAATACTCTTGATCTTGATGAAACTGGGAAACCAGTAGATCAAACAATTTTTAGAGGTATGATAGGGAGTTTGCTATACTTGACAGCTAGTCGACCCGACTTGATGTTTTCTGTATTCTTATGTGCAAGATATCAATCTAATCCAAAAGAGTCTCACTTAAAAGCCGTAAAGAGAATCTTTCGGTATTTAAAAGACACTATGGATTTAGGACTTTTCTACTCTTCTGGAAATGATTTTGTTTTAAAAAGTTTTTCAGATGCTGACTTTGGTGGTTGTAGAATGGATAGAAAAAGTACATCTGGAACATGTCATTTCTTAGGAGATTCTTTGGTTTCTTGGTCTTGCAAGAAACAACACTCAGTAGCACTCTCCACTGCTGAAGCTGAATATGTAGCAGCTGGAAGTTGCTGTGCTCAAGTATTGTGGATGCAGCACACACTCACTGACTATGGTTTGAGTTTCTCCAAAACTCAAATTCTGTGTGATAATACAAGTGCCATAGCTCTTAGTAAAAACCCAGCACATCACTCTCGTGCAAAACACATAGATGTTAGGCATCACTTTCTTAGGGATCACACACAAAAAGGAGATATTGTTTTACAATTCATCGGAACGCAAGAACAACTTGCTGATATTTTTACAAAACCTTTACCTTCCGATAGATTTGAATTTATAAAACAGAAGCTAGGAATGATTACATTAAAATAATCATTCATATCTACTTCCTGTTTTACATCTCTCCTAATAGTAAGAAACTCCTCGTAGAATGGGGGAGGACATTTCTTTATGTCTTTATGTTTCTGATCTTTAAATATTTACTCTCTTTATATATGTTTCTTTCTGTTTATCGTATTGACAGTTTTATCGTTTCATTTTAAGTTTTCCTGTTTATCGTATTGACCATTTCAGTTTTTCTGTTTATCGTATTGAAATTCTTTTCCATCGTATCGTTCAAAAATTTTGTATCGTCCGATGATAGTATTCAAATTCTTTTCCATCGTATCGTTCAAAAATTTTGTATCGTCCGATGATAGTATTCAAATTCTTTTCCATCGTATCATTCGATTTTTTTTATCGACCGATGATAGTATTGAGATTGTTTTCCATCGTACTGTCGGTTAATGGTAACAACTATTTTCCATCGTACGGTCCGATCATAGTAATGACTTTTTTTTCCATCGGCATCATGATTTTTTTTCTTACGATTGTGTTTACTTTTGATTCATACCAAAACCAGCAATCACCTTATGTTCTCCGACAGGTTTCTTTTCATTTTTTTTATTTTATTTTCTTTGTTTTAATCCTAACCATTGATCTGGTATTATCTAATCTTGACCGTAGAATATCAACGGTCATCTCTTTATCGCCTATAAATACCCCCCTCCCCTCCCCAAACCCACATTGAAGTTTCAGGATTTGAGGCAAAGCTCTGCTCCACCAGCTATAAACCATCGTACGATCTTCTCATCGGCAGAACCTTTATGTCTCAATCTTCTGCTAATACTCCTGCCGAAATGTCTTCAAAGACTTTTACAGAGAAAGACTTTCACAGAGAAAGGTTAGTATCCCGAGAATTTTTCGATATGTACGATTCTACAATCAAGAGGATTATTTTGTTTCAAGGATGGGAACATCTCTGTGTGGAAAAGCCTGATATTCAAGATCCAGTTCTTTTTGATGAAGTTTGTCAGTTTTACAAAACCGTTTCTTTCGACAAAGATATGACTATAAACTTCGCTGTGTACGATAGAAAGTTATCTATGTCTGTGAAACAGGCGGCACATTTTCTGAATGTTTCTATAGAAGGCGATGCATTCTGTCCATCTCACAAACTACCAGAGGAAGTTGGTACGTTTAATAGAGAAAGTGCTGAAAAAACTTTGTTTGTTGTTAATGAGGGAAAGAGGAAAGTTTATCATCTTTCACCGGACAATCGGTTTGTCACTTTATGGATGAAAGGTTTTCTTGTCCCAAGAAAAGGGGATAGAGAAACCCTTAAAGTTTCTGATGTCTTTATGCTCGACTATCTTGTGAATATGAGGAAAGTAAATCTCATGGGATATATTTTTGAAACCATCAAGAATGTCAAGAAAGGAGGGATTAAATCCCAAATAATAATGTATCCAGCCATCCTTACGAAATTCATTCTTGAGAGTATGAAGTTTTGTAACATTCCTTTGAAAGGAGAACCTATGGATTTGTGGCCGTCTTTGATTAATAAGAGTACGATGAAAAAGCTGAATGTTTGTTTTGATTCAAATTCAAAACTTTTTGTCAGAGATGTAGAAGCTGAATTGGCTCAAAATCAATCGGCACCTATGCCAGCCAAGGACAATCAATCCACCGGTGTTACTCGAAAGTCTGATCCTCAAACTAGTTCAAAACCAAAGAAGAAGCCAAGGTATAGTAAGGAAGTTGTAGCCAAATGGAGAAAGGACAAGGAACAGAGAAAGGAAGGTGATCCGAAGTTTGGTCTTGACCCTGCTGAGGCCTTTGCAGAAAGAATAAGGGTAGAAGAAACCCTTCAAGCTGAAAAGAAAAAGAAGACTCTTTTGAAAAGAAAGGCTCAGGACTTTGATATCTCTAAAGTATTGAAAGCAGTTGAAGATGATAGTGCTCAACTAACTGTGGAAGTGCATCAAGAGCCCATCGTACAGAGTCTGCCTGAGAAAGAAAAAGGAAAACAAGTGATAGAAGAAGTGGAAGTAGAAGAAGGAGATTTTCTGTTAGAATTTCTTCAAAGTTCAAAGAAAAGTAGAGAGGAATCGCTTCAAAAGCTGAGCGAAGGTGTTCAACAAACTCCTCATACCGATCAGGAAAGATCTCCGGACAGGATGTCATCTCGAGAAAAGCAAGATGCTCAATCTTCTCAGTCTGATAAAGTAGTTGTCATTAGTGACAAAGTGGAAGAAAGAAAACAGAAAGAAAAAGCGAAAGGGAAACAGCCGGTTGTTGATTCAAGCAGATCGTATGAACTAGCATCGTACGATGAAGATACTGATTCAGAGCATACAATCTCTCTCAAGAAGAGTGATTACATTGTTCCTGTTTTGAGAAGGGTGGAGAAAACAATTCCTTATTTCCCGAGGCTGGAAGGGAAGATTGATTTTATTACTGAAAATCAAAGGAAAAAGTTTGGCTCTGTAAAAGAATTGAGAAAGAAAGTTTTGTCAGTAGAAGCCGATCTGAAAGTTCTTTCGGAAAGCTCAGTTGCTCATAAGAAAGCTTGCAATAGGATGACCAAGTGGTCATACAAAACTGAAAGCTCAATCAATGATCATGAATTAGCTATTGAAGATATAAGGAGGTTATCAAATGAGCTAGCAATTGCTTTCAACAAGCTTGATAAAGAAACGGTTGAAAGTCTGAACCTTTTGTCTTCTCAAAGAACCGATGTTCCTTCAGTAAAAGACTTGCAAGATAGGATGAATGCTTTCCAATCTGAATTCTCGAAGGTTTCATCTTTCAAAGATGAAATGGTTTTACTGAAGAATCAAAATTATGAGTTGTCCAAGGATAACAAGACTCTGCAAAACAGAATTGATACTCTTGAAGAAGTAATCAGAGTCCAGGAGGAAACCATCAGAAATCAAGATCAGATTTTTGCGGATCAACAAGATCTTCTCAAAACTCAGGGTGAATCAATTTCTGAAGACAAGAAGGAGATCAAGAAGATGAAAGCTGTGCTTCATGAGCTTATAAAGAAAGATAAGGAAAGAGAAAACAAATGATTCTTGTATTTGTTTCTTTTGGAACTTGTTTGTTTTGTAATAACTCTTATAATCCTTTCTCTTTTTATCCATTGTCTTGTATTACTTCACTAACTCTTCCAGACAATTCGAGATTCCTCCTTTCTTTTTGTAAATCACAAAGGGGGAGAATATTTACAAAGCAAAGATTGTTTTACAAAGGGGGAGAATGCATTACAATGCTCTTAAGGAAAATCTATGAATACAATCCTTAGGAAAGTCAGTACCTAAGGGGGAGTTAGTTGTATTCAATTTCTTATTCAGAAGAGTTTTTCAATAACTCAGGGGGAGATAAGTATTTCTTGTTTCATTTACTTTGTGTGTTTGTGCTTTCCAAAAAGGGGGAGATTGTTAAGTCAAAAGTCTTCTTTTGGCTTTTACATCATGTTTTGGAAATCACAAATATATTCTGTCATGTTTTGGAAATCTCAAATGTATTCTATCATATGTTTGTAAATAACAAATTGTCTTTTATCATGTTTATCGTATCGTACGATGTTGATCGTACCGACCAAAACGTATCGTACTGACTCTGTCAAACGTATCGTACTGACTCTGTCAATCGTATCGTACTGACTCTGTCAATCGTATCGTACTGACTTTGCTATTCAGATGATCATTATTTGTTTTGGTACTTTGTTAAAAACTCTCTCTGCATATGAATCGTACTCATGTTTTACATTTCTATATATCTCTTATCCTAACAAAATGATGTCGTTGAGTTAGTTATATACTAATCAAAACGATGTCGTGCTTTCTGTTTCAATATGACCGTTGGAGGCAATATGACTGTTGGAACCCGAGGCCTATAAATAGGAAGTCATTTGAAGCTGAGAATACACTGATGAACGAAGAGAACGAAAGAGACTCTGTGAACTACGAAGATTCTAGAGAGAGACACTGTGACTTCTCTCATCAGCCTTGTGCGTCCGATCATCGTATCGAGGGCTTTCAAGTAATTGAAAGACAGAGGTGCCGATTACCTGCAAAATCGAGGGCTGCCGGGGATAGGCAGACAGACGTGTCGATCATCGTATCGAGGGCTGCCGGGGATAGGCAGATAGACGTGCCGATCATCGTATCGAGGGCTCACCAAGGTGTTGGTGAGACAGACCTTTTATCCTAGGTGAAAGGATAACCCTTCTCTTTGGGTTAAAAGAATTGTATTACTTTTACATTTCCGCTGTTGTATTAGAAAGGGATTTGTATTGTTTCCTTTCTTCTTTACTTATTTAATTGTAATTGTTTCAATTACAATCATTCCATTACATATTGTATTGATTGGTTCTATACGCTTTAAGGTAGAATCATTCATATCTGTATTACTCTGATTATTGTGTTCATCTTGAATACAATTGTTTTACATAACATTAGTATTACAATACTTCATACCTTTTACATTCAATACAATTGAGGGTATTTGTATTTGTATTAGTTTAAGTTCATTTAAACTAATCTCTTTGTTACTAAAACTCAAGGTTTTTAAACCTACAATTCACCCCCCCTCTTGTATTGTTCCATCTAATAGACTTTTATATCAACTATTCGATCCAACAAGGGTATGTCTACTGCTCATTCTAGATATAAATCTTATGTAGATCACCATCTATGGCTTCTAGATTCTGATGTTAGGGATCATTCTTTCTTCTATAATCACCCAGAAATGGGAATAGATTGATATTTCCTAAAGGGAAGATATAAATTTACTTCATCGATCTATATTTAATTTTGGGTAGATTTAGGCTAGTAGCCTATCGGTTTCTATTACCTCATATGTACAATGTCTTTCTTGTTGTCATCCATGCTTCATAGAATCACAAATATCATTCCTAATGATTTCCTATTCATGGTCCAGATGTGGTTGAGTAAGATACTGATGCATCATTTTAGGAGTATCCTATATGCACCATTAAATAGAGTATGAAGGATATCAGAGGCTGGTCTATCCCTTCAGTGCGGGTCAATGACAGCTTAGCTGGGTACAATATTAGACTAGGGAGCCTGAGGCTGAGGTATGTGACCAGTGGCTGATGTTGTTCTCAGATGATGTTTTTTTGCCCTGGTATATTGAACTTTGGTGTGATATCCTTTTTGGGGGAATGAATATCAGAACCTAGTTTTTTAATGAGTTACATATCCTTTAAATTTCTATCTAATTATTTATTTTATACCTAATATGGATTCTAAATGAGTTTCAGTATGTTTTAGATGGTATGAATATTATTAGGATATCGAAACTATAGATGATGGAGAAATTAACTAGTCATAAAATTTATTATAAACAATGTGATTCAATCTACATGGTTACTTAAACATTTCCAAAATGGAAAAAGGGATTTAGGAGGCTGCATAGTTTGAAAAAACCATGTAACCTATGGATGAATTCCATGAAGGAGTACGTACAGATTTTAGTAGAGTGTGAAACATGGTTTGTGCATGGTTACTCAAATAATGTTCATGAAACCATGTGTGGTACCTCCTTAGACATTGGTAGGAACATGGTTGGTTCACTGGTTGGCTAACCATGGAGCCAACCCATACTAACTAGATATTTTTCATAAATTTACATTTTCCCATAATATTTTTTTTAACCTTAAACCAACATATAATTTCTCATCTGGTGGAGGGAATACCTCTCTTCCCTATCGTTTAATCTCTAAAACATCATTAATGATTGATTTCTTGATAATTGCCTTATCTGATAGTAGATTCTAGAACCTTTTATCTCATTGGATTCTTCTAGGTATGTTATTGACTCAATAAGCTTAGTTCATCATTATTATTTGCCTTTGAGATTCTTTTTTATGGATTATCATATACTCTATTTTCAGGGTGTTAATCCATTCTTCCATTTTATCCTGATCCAATGTAAACTAGGCTGATATTTATTGAGTGTACTACAACCTTGAGGTACATTCTCTATGAATCATCAATAAAGTTTCACTATTTTATATACTATCATCACTGTGAGCATACCAATTTCATATTAAATTCTTATGACTTTATTATAATCTATGAGATCATGTTCTAGAACCCATTCTATACAAATTAATTAACCATTTATGGTTAGGAACTCAACGCCTTCAACCCCATATTGTGTGCCTCATTAAGTATGACTATGTAACCCATGTGGGACTATCTACACAGCTGTTTGGGTGTGATTTCAGTTAGCATTATTAATGGTATGTTTTTTAATTAAATTAATGAATTATTAATGGATAGTAAATTATAGTATCACTTGATCCTTCTATGGTATGCATCTTAATATAATCTATGAAACATTGTTTCAAGTGGAATGTATATTATTTTTATCACATGGCCTCATCAGTTATTAATGAATTGCCTATGGTTTCATGTATTTACCCCTCCTTGTCAGGATTAAGAAAGGCAAATGAATGAACATAATAATTAAGTATGTAATGGTATTATTAATGGTTGAATGTCATATTATCCTTTTCACCTTATTTTAATGATGATGTAATGATGCTTCTGAATTTTCAAAATTCATGAGTATTACATGGTAGAAAATAATTTTTGATTTATTTAAAAGTTTTATATTTCATATGACCCTTTTATATTTATAGGAGTGGTTGTATTTATGGAAGACATGGATTCTTGAGGGAATCCCCTGATCACTCAAAGGAAACCATTTTGATTCGATGAGATGGTTTCTAAGGGAGATACCCACCATTAAAGATTGTCCTTGCCTACTAGTAGTTTTCTAGAATGTCCTCATAGGATCTATTAACTACCTTTTAGATATTATAATTCCATGGATGCACTCCTTCAATCAAAAATGTTTTCTTTGGACACATGGGTACATAAATTCACACCATTAAGATCATTTATGTTTATGAGGTTTTACATTTGGATTAGTTACTTGGACTCACTTAAAACCATTTTTAGTGTCATCCCAAGGAAGATTCCACTTGGATTAAATGAAGGACCCTTATTTCTAGGATGCATGTATTTACCGAGTTACCTCAACCCTTAAGGTCAACGAGGCCATGATTATTACCTTGGATCCTCTTTAATTTTATCATCATTAATGATTCCTTTGTAATTACGGTACAACCACTTTTATTATTATCATTATAAGATGCATTTGTTTCAACTTGGATCCTCAAACATCATCTATATCATATTAATTTTTAATTACATAAATTATAAACTGGCACATAATTTATTAAATGATTTCATGTTCAGAATCCAATTGAAGCTAATGTAAGTATTACAATATTATCATTAAAATACTATATTAGATTCATATATATACATAAACACTATTTTATATTATATTTAATAAGTTGGACATGTATAGATTCATTTAGTGGTGGAATACTAAGGTTTATCTCACACACAATCCATGATACCATTGGTACCTGAGAATATTACATGTATGCAGGTGTTGGAACATGAATGTGTGTTGTTATGGACAACTGATATTGTTTTATTTATTTACGATGAATATTTCTATCAGATTTTTGAGCAAATATATGGAATGTTTGATATTTTTGGATTATTTTTTTTAATTTATATAGCATGTATTTTATATTTTTATGTATACCTATTTTCAATATTTCTAGATACATTACATACATTATTATTATTTTTTGTATAATTAAATTACATCCTTCAGTAGATTATTAGTGTTAGAAGATTATTCATATTTTAATTTTTATTTACATTATTACTTTTCTTCTTATATTTCTTTTTTATCTATATTTATTATTTTCCACTCTAATATAAAGGAGTATATTTCTCAAAAACACACCCTAGGCCCTCACTGCTTGAAAACATCTTCTATCATGTCGGCATGCATGCTTGAGCCCATGTGTCCCAGTAGAATGAGGCATCATTTCATGGTTCCCAGGTCAGTGTGTCACTTTTTAATTTTGATATTATTTATTCTATATAATTTATTCTTTTTCCATTTATTTATAATACTTCAATAATCACATATCAATAAAACCATTAAATAATTTCAGTAAAATGAAAATTTCTGTTTTTACATGAGTTGTAATCACTTTCACGATTCTAAAATTAGATGCGGTGCTAATAAATTTTACATAGGGTTAATAATCATGAAAAGGGATCATTAGACATTGACATAATCATCACTTGATATAGGATAATTGGACTTTAAACGAACCTAGTTTGACACTCCCAGTGGTTATTATTTAGTTAATTTACATTCTCATTACAAAGTCATTATGAAGGATTTTTTTATCATTTTTTGGTCTCATACCTTCACAGATACATCTATCCATATACCTTGGATCCTTGAAAGCATATTCCTTTTAAACACCTAATGATTACAATATCATATATCTCACTTATTATGGTCATATATTTATACATTATGAAATCCCTATTCACACATTAAATGATTGAAACTAGATATCATTTTTTATTATTTGATAGTGGAAACAATTTCATAACATAATATTATATGGTTTATATATTAAAATCAGGTATGATAAACTGGATTGAAAAATTGGTATTTTTATTTGTGTTCCTCATTCATTGAACATAATTTCATGAAATTATTTAGTTTGTGATGAATTGTATTGTAATTTTTTGTGATAGGTGGGGACCATAATTAAATATCCCATCAATTCACTAGTAGGTCTCATGAAAAAAAATGTTAGTGTGATGGTATAATCCATACAAAATTCATTTGATTTTTTTTTAAAGTTTGGGGCCAAAGCCTCATTTTATTATTAATGCAAATAAAAGACCTCTTTCAACTGGGTAGAGGGAGACCCATTACATAGCCCGAAGGCCCAGTGGTCTTGTAGCCCATTACATAGCCCACAGGTCCAATTTTTTGTCCCAATTTCCATTGTGTGAATAGAAACCCGGCAAATACAGTACATGCACAGTACCACCACTACTACAGTGCCCTGCCACCGCTATAGTACCCGCCGATCAATAGTATCGCCACTACTACTGTACTTCTACAGTAGTAGTCGGGTATGATATCATTGAACAATGAATTGAAAATTTGTCTATGATGTATTCCAATATGTCCTAGATGGTATGATCAAGATTTCTAGAATTATGAATTTCAATATCTATATGATTAGTTATTGATATTGTGCATCTATTTATTTTTATTTTTGAAATTTATTTATTTTTTCTCTATTTTATTGATATTTCATCATTTATTTATTATTATATTGTCCTATGATTCATTTTTTCTCTCAGATTATTTTTATATGGAGTTACTTTGTTTATCTATTCATGATTCCCATCATTATATGATCTGTTATCAATATCCTAACAACTATTCATTGTTAATTATCCAAGGAGTTATTTATTCACTTGGTAATTTTTTTCCATGAACATATTCATTATTATTTTTTCCATGAATTTATTTATTTTCTCAATTTATATTGATATATCATGTATTCATTTAACTTTTCATGATTCTAATAACTATATTTTTTAATGATATCAATTTATGGATTAATTATTATGTTGTATATGGATTTTTTTAATCTCATAGATTCTTTTTATATGGAATAACTCAAATTATTTATTGATTCCCCCATCGCTAAATGTTCATTTTATTGGTGTTTCTTTATCTATTCAGTATTATGTTGGACATGAATTTATTTAATTGTTCTATTTAATTTGGTATGAAATAAGTCATATTATTTATTCATGTATCCAATAGCTAAATTTTAAGGTATTTATATCCTAGAAACTATTCATTGATATTTTTCCCATTGATTTATTTATTCTCTCACCATTAATTGTTACGAAAATGTTCATTTAATTTATTATTTCTATAATAACATTAGTTTTATGTTATTCCCTACTATGAATATGAGTTTACACATTATGGGTTTTCCTATTTTCCTCAGGGAACCAAGAGGAATAAAATAAATAAAAAATGATTTTACAAAAAATAATATTTTTTCAGGTTTTTATATAATGTATTATTATTTTCAATGTAATATTAAACCCAATGATGTTTAATAGTTTCCCAATGATAATAAAATATAGGATCCCATGTGTTGTTAATTTTGAATCAAAGTAATAAAATCGACACCAACTATATTGATATAGTGTTGGGATTTTGAAAGTTTGTATCAAAGTAATTTTTATTTAAAATACCATATGAACAATATTTTTATGAACACATTTATAAAACATTAACCCTAGGGGAAAACTATATGATATTCTAAGAATATGTATAGATTACATGAAATAAAAATCATAGTAATATTTATGCCCTAATTAAATATATTCTATTGTGTAGAAATGGTTCATAATGGGTAGAACAACTATGTCTACACCTGAAATCAATGTAAGGATTTACTTCATGAGCATGAAAATAAGACTAGTATTTTTTTCAAAGAAGTGTCAACGTATTTTTTGGAATTTGTATTCAGAATATGTGGTTAAGGTGACTTATGAAGATATTTAATTTATTATCAGAACTAGGTTATATATAAATATTATTACTTCATAAGATTAATATATCCATGTTATTTATATTTTTTCTATTTTATATATAACACTTATGATACAAATGGGTTTTGTATATTTTTATCAATTTGTAAAATTAAGAGAATGAAAATTCTTTAATTGGAAGATTCTAAAATCATAGATTTCCAATTTCTATTTTTATTTTAAATATAAATATAAATTATAATTCATTTTAACTATTTAATGAAATAAAATATTTGTATAAATTTTTATTACATATGTTATTCATTTAAATATTTCATTACTAAAATGGAAAATTTTTTATGGGTTTTACAAAAATAGAGGCTTGTAGGATGAGTGACACACCATCACATCTAACATGGAAACTATTCCTGAACTCATGACCAAAGGAAAACTATAGTGCAAAAGATATAGCCAGTTTATGTAATTACCAATTTCTATCTTCTATTATATATATATATATATATTTATTATACATGATTAATTTTAACTATATAGTTTTATTATATAACAAAATTACTTTTATAAATATTTTTATATTATCATCAATTTTGTTTTGACGTTATTTTTATTTAATTGTCAAAAAAGAATGTTGCACATTTTCATTATCATAAAATTGTGAAATTTAACACTTGTAGAGACTCCCACATGAAATTTATGTCAAACATAATAAAATAGTTAAATGTAAATAATATTTTATTATACATAATAAATTTAAAATATAGTTTATTTAAATTATAAAGGTTTTTATTTTATTATATTTTACATATAGGTTTTTTTACATTGAAATCACCCTAATAATAAATTATGTAACATGTTTTGTAATATAATTAAAAATTAATCAATTACATTAACTAAGTAAGTTCATTCAATAAATGATCATAGCCAATAAAATTCTGATCATTACAATAAGGAGTGACACAAAAATACTATTAAAATTCAGAAGAATATTACACATAATGCATAAATATGGACCAGTTAAACTTGGGATTATAACAAAATATAGACATTGAATAATAATTATTTCACTAAAACGAAATTCACACGTCTAAATTCCAAGAGTAATATCTTCCCAACCGCAATTATCATAAAAATAATGATAAGGGTTAGGAAAAAAATACATTATCAAATAATATATAAAATAATTTTTTAATGAGTAGGGGAAGGAAGAAGGGAGTATAACGGTATATTTAAAATAAAATATGTCCATATTTAATTTTGAAAATTAAAAAATATATTCGATGGACTTTTTAAAAAGAATAGAAGATAGTTAGAAATTATTATTGGATGTTATGAAGCAGTAATAAAGCTACCATTATGATTATGAAAGGATAAATAGAAATTATATTGTTGAAAAATATAAATTGTTGTTAAGTATATTAAAATTAATCTTTATGATAAATTTCTATTTTATAAATAAATTCAATTCTCACAAAATAATTTTACAAAAAACTTTTAGATAATAAAAAAAATATTAATTTCCTATATAATTTATATAACTTATAGAAAAAGATTTATGTCACAAAATAGATGATTTTCAACAAATAATAAATTATATTTAGTTGATTAAATTATCAAATTCAGATAATTTTTTATATAGAATAAATTTCATTTTTTGCGTCAATATATCAAAATTATCAAAAGATAATTTTATCGAAATTTTGTAAAAAAGATGATTTTTATACAAAATTCGAGAATATCATGGATTATGAGAAAATATAGCTTTTATGATATAAAAAACATATGTAAATGATATAAATCCATTTGATCATTCTTAAAAATAAAAATTTATTTAATGAAGAACAAAATACATTATTAATTATGTTTATAGGAACTCACAAAATTATATAACCATTATTTTATCTTTTCTTAAAAATAGATTTTTTGAGTAATGCACGTATCGAATTAGAAGTAATTATTATATCTTTTATAAATTTACCCAAGTAAAAATTATTTAATATTTTTAATTATATGGTATAAATTACGTTATATGAAAAATTTTAATTTTCATCACATTAAAACATTACCATGGTAAAAAAATATTACCATAATAAAGATTAACTAAAATAAAGGGATATAATTGAAAATAAATACATAAAAGACAAAAAATTATGAAATTATATGAGAAGCTTAGGTGTTTAAATTCCATTAAAAATCATAAAAAATTTATTTATCAACTGAATCCATTAAAATTAGTTACACAATAAATTTTTTAGATTTAAATAATAAATAATTCTTTTAATAAATTAAAATAATCCATAAAAAAGAATAAATACCACCCATTCCCCATCAAATTATACTCCAAAGAGATTGAGAAAACATCTCTGTCAACATCCCTTTAAATAATCACTCCATTGTGTTTCTAAGTTTCTATAGAGTCCCTCCATAACATTACTAGGCTTCCTCTAATGTAGGTGTTTCCTCAAACATTCTCCTTCCAATTTAATGTTTATTATTTTTGTTATATTTTCATTATAAATTCCCTTTTCATGAAATTCCTTGTATATTATATCATGATATTATATTCAATTTTATTTTTTCTAAATAATATTTTATTTATTTCACCTTCTTATTTTCTTTCCCTAAGTCATTATGATGTTGATGTAGGGGTCCACAATCATCATGTTTACATTTTAAAATCATTAATGATGTTATATTGTGTTTATATATTTCATTTCATTATACTAATATTATTTTCATTCCATGGTATTATCCTATAATTGAAATGTTTTAAATGGGAGTCGATTTGATCCCAATCATTATAGCCTCTTTCATGTAGTTATAATAATTATACTGATAACATAGTCCTTGTGAACAACCAAATCCAAAAATCTCATATCCTTCAATTGTTAATGGTGTTTATTAATACATTAAAAAATAACAAGTTATTCCTTAAGGGGATTCACCAATATAGAATTTTCACTTCATTGATTTGGGATAACATTTCACAAAAAAATAATTTCTTTAATATAGGAAATTTATTAATATATTTTTCATTGAGGAATCAAGCAATGGATTTATTTTGTTGATTTCATTGATGTTATGAAATGATGATATTCAAATTGTAATGAAATGAATTTACTTTTAATTAGTTGGTGGTGTCTGGAATTTTTTAGCTCCTTAGTTCACTAGTATCGCTCATGATTCAACTATGTTATGGTAATGGGATAATCCTTACCAATTTTGTATGATATATTTTAATTATACATAGAAATTATGTTTGATATTTATTTAAAAATGACTTGATGGTATGTTTAAGATGACTATAAGTACAAATTTCAATCACTATATGTTTACTAATTGATATCCATGAATCTATTCACTCTTAATTTTTTATGGATGTATTTATTCTCTCAATTAGTAACATTATATCATTTATTAATTTTTATATTGGAAGTGAGATTATTAATTATCTGATTTTCATTTGATATGTAATAACATATTTTATATATTCATTCATCCAATCACTATAATATAACTTATTGATATACTATAACTATTCATTATTATATTTTCCCTGAAATTATTTATGCCCTTATTTATTTTTATCCTCATATATATTAATTATTATTTTGGTCGTGGATTTATTTGTGATCATTGTTTCTCTTTATATGACAAGACTATATTTATTTATTCATTATTCCAATGAATGTATAATTAGTTAATGATATCTTGTTATCATTTCAATGTAATGTTGGTAATTGGTTTATTTATTCTTGTTGTTTAATTTGGTATGGAATAACTCAATTAATATATTAATGCCTCTATTACAATATTTTTAGTTATTGATATCATTGAAGATTCTTATTGTTATGTTTTCTAGTGATTAATTACTTCCCTTAAGTTCATTTAATATGGAATAAATCAATATATTTATTTTCTTCTCAATTTAATACATGTTAAGATATTGATATCATGTTCTTTATTCATTTTCATGTTTTCTATGTATTTACGTATGGTCGATATTTCATTTTTTATAGAAATTGTTTTTACTTATTAATTCCAAAATACTTTTTGTTGTATTGTATTCACTTATAGGTCCTCTTATATGACCCTTTACACAATTTACCATTTTAAAAGGAACTAAAAAGAATAAAATATAAATATAATCAATTAAAATGAGAATAATAATTTTTTTAGGTTTTTATATAACTTATACATTATTTAAACGTAATGTAAAAATAATTTATGTTATTTATTTACAAATTCTATTAAACTATTGGATCCCATGTTATATAATATATTTATCAATGTAATAAAATAACCTCTAGATCATGGGTGAGGGATTTGGGGTTACTAAACTGAATTTATTAATTCATGTGGACTAATAAACTAAATTTCCACTCTTTAGGGATATACTTGAACCATTTTCAATTTGTGAAATATTGTAAAATTTTACACTATTTCTCTATTGTGATTACAAAAGTCTCTTACCAGATGACCCTAATAACTAGTTCTTTAGCATTGATTAATTACTCATCCATCAATGAAAAAAAATTATTTAATATTTTCATCTAGAAATTACATTATTAATATAATCAAATAGTTGTATAAAACACAATAGGTTGTGTTTGAGACCATCAATAAACAAACAATATTTTTATTTCATTTTTTAAACTTCAATATTAACTGTACCAAATCCTTTGATTTTTAGTGAAATTTTATTCTTAGAGGAAACTGGTCCACTCTCATGATCATTAATTGGCATTAATTTTACTTTCAGGTTATTATAAATGAATATTATTTATCATGTTTCCATTATGTTATATTTTCTATTCATTATGTTCCACATAAAATATAAGTAACTTTTAATCATTTTCATTTCCATAAACTATCTCTCTACTAGAAATGTTAATAGTTTTCCAATGAAGTGTTGTGTTAAATTATTTATCACATACAACGAATTAGTAAATACTTCCACATATTTTATTCAGGTAATAAAAAATATTCCTTATTTCTAGTCATTATAGATTAATATTCATAACATTATTATTCTCAAAATTATATCTCATATTATTTGGGTAACTCCCCATATCGTAATACATTTTACGATGCTAATGAAGTTTCATTTTTTACAAGAAGGAATATTATTTATTACATATAATCTATATAAAAAATATTTTCCTCTAAAAATTTATCATATATGAAAATGGTGAGTCTTTCTATGAACTTAATCTGGTCTTCCTAGTACATTCCACGAATCTACTTTTTGTTTCTATAATTTAATTTTCCCTCATGTGTTGTCCCAAAAATACATTGATATAAAATTGTTCCTCTAATGATTTTTCAAAATTTAAAATTGATCAAATTTTCCTTTATATCCTACATTATTAGACTAAATGTATTTATCATTCATGCAAACCACATGTACAAATTATACATGATATTATGGTTTAAAATTATTATAGTCTCGTATGAGCTCTTCCTTTACATATACAATATTGTTGTAGTGATATCTCATTTTTATAGGAGATTTTTATCTTTATGAAACATTGATTTTGTGTATTTTATTTATTCTAACTTTTAAGATGATTTAATCTCAAAATATTTCATCATTTTTTCTAGTTTTAAAATTTTCACTTTTAGAAGTTTGATTTCTTCAATATAGTAACTCTAGTTATTTTGAACTTCATTTTCCCCATAACCTATCTTCTCAACCAATTTATTTAGAGATTTTATTTTGATGTTAAATTTATTATCCTAATCAACACATGATCTAATGTTTTATTTAAACATGGGATCAATGATGTTTCTTCACCATATTGACCACTATTTTTGTTTCATCATGATTTTACACATGATAAATTAAGTTATTATACATTTCCAAAACATCATATTTTGTTTTAATATATAAAATGGAGTTTTCATCCTCTTATTTTCTAATAATTCCTTTTTTCCTTTTGGTGATTCATTTCATACTATAAACTAGTTAATTATATTCCTTATTGTTTTTAATGAATCACTTCTTCTTAAAATTTGATACATTTTTATCTCCATCATGATCACAACCTTTTGTATTTGGATATTTAAAAGAGATGTTTCCAATTTTACCATATTATATAGTATATTAGTGGGAGTTTACCTATGCAATTATCTTTTATATATGGTATGTTTTTTAGATATGATCCATGATCTATTATTCTCTTCAAACATTTCTCCATCATCATTAAATTTATTATAGTAGTCATCCCCATCCTCAATTATTTTTTTATTTTACATCATTTTTTTAAAATCACTATTACTTCATGTGGTATAAAACATCATCTTTATCATAATGTTGCAATTTGTGGGATGGAAATGGCCTACTGACAGGGTCATTTTTTATCGTGGTTATAGGGCTTCTTGTGAAAGCACATAAACAGTTTTCCCATAAAAAAGATATAGTTTTTTCATATTTATATTTATATAAATTTATGTTCTATATATATAATAATAATTCCATCTGGTGGAGAGGTTACTATGTTTTCGTTATGAGATAAGATTTTTTGGTTTATGTTTGACCCCTTTTTTCACCCAATCTATAGAGACAGTGAAACAATGTTAATAGGGTCTCATCATCATTAGGCCTATTTACACATCCTTGTCACTTTGAATTAGATATTAGAACATGAAAGTATACTTAGAGGAAATTTCAATTCCAATATCCTCTATGGGAATTTATTTTCATGGTTTTAGTTATTTTCCAAGGTCAGATAGTCTATATCCTTGAGCTTGTCCTAAAACTATAGGTTAACCATCCTTTCTTGAATGGTTTTGAATGAAATCTCTTTCCCCCATTGATTTTATTCATAAAAATAGTAAATTTCTTAATTTTATAACTAATATGTTTAGTTTATATATCAAGACAATATAAATCATTCTATTCCATTATAATAGAAATTTAATCCTAGATACTATCATGAAATATTCTCCATAATTACTTACTGATGATTTTGTCATCTAATTTTTCCTCAAAACAACTATTTTTGTAAATAGTATCATACTGTATTTTAAAAAAGTCATCATTAATTACATCATAAGTCATATAAAAATATATAATAATTATAATCCTTATTTACAACATTCATTCCATAACATTTACATTCACTTAAAATATATTTTAAAATATGTATTAATCTATTTATAATTTTGATTTCCAATAATCTCTATGTACACACACAATTGGATAAGGATATCATAATAGCATTTGATTTTATACTTTAACCTTATAATTCCACATATAATTATTTTTCATGGGTGAACTATTCTTAACTATTTTAAATACACTAATTACAACCTAAATAACATCCATGCAAACATAAATAAAATAAGGAATCTTTATATTCTTATATCCCTGAATAATACTGACCTCAAATGTTATAATACCTATATTCATTATATATATGATATTATCCATATTTTATTCATCCATTATTGGATCATTTAATGGAAACAATGATTTTTATGATTCCACATCAAGTTTTCATGTACAATGTGATGTATCACCATAATAGATGGGATGAAATAATGATAAACCTTTTTAAAATTAATTATTTGAAATCAAGATCAAATACTAGTTAATTTTACAATACATTTTAGTTAAATCAATCTCTTATATATATCCAATTGAAAGTAATTTAATATAAGTTACACATAATTTTTTTACAATTTCCACCCACAATGTGGTTGACAACTCTTTACGTTGTTTTGGTTGAGTATGAGACACATATATTATCAATAATAAAAATTTCTTCCAAGATAACTTTAAAATTTTCACTTAACTACTTTAAAACCAATAAGATAAGGGAATAATAAATCATTGACTCTAGTGAATAAATCTAAATGGTTAAAATAGAAGGAAAGAATGCATCCATGAATCTTTTACAGCTGTGTCATAAAAATAGTAATATCAGGATTGATATTTATACTAGATCACACAATTTTATTATGATGTTACAACAAAAATAGTATTATTTAATTCAAGAAGACTTTAATATATCACATCATCTTTTTATAAGGTCCTTTTTCTCAAATATAAGGACATAAAATTTTAAGATATGATTTGTAACAATGCATGTGTGTCGGTCTTCTTCTCAAACATTCATAATGATTAAAAAAATTCATGCAAACATGAAAAGTTACATTTTATTAATTTCCATCAACAAAAAGATATATGTTGATAAGAACATGATTTATTTGTCCTCAAAGAAGATGAAAAATATGAGTATTTTTTTCATCACTCTCCCTTACATCATAATTTGAATTAAAACTATTTCATTTTTAATATATCAATAACTATAAGACATGAATAATATATAAATTTAAGAACAATTAAATACCATTAAACATTAGTATTGTTGTTTTCCATTTAAAACTTCTCAATATATATCCCAATTAAGGATCCACTTTTAATATTATATAATGATTCCAAATATTCTTTTCGAAATATAGGAATTATCAAGACACGACCCTCTAAATCTCTTCTCATTTATTTCTAATTTTGAATTAACTATAATAATCATAAAATAAAAAAATTTAATTGATAAGTAACTAATCAAAATCATATTTCTTTATTCTCTATAATCTACTAAATTTTTCAAAATATTAAAACTTTTTTAAAAAAAAGGATATAATATGTTTCACTTCAATGAGTTCGAATATCCTATGTTTTTATAAAAAAATAATATGTATTCTAATTAGAGTCTTACATATTCTAAAAAAATTACTACACAAGCCTTTTCATACCTTTTATTTCAACCATTATATCCTATATATGATATTTGTCCTGATACATTACTGAAATAAAAATTCAATATCTTTTGATTCATCTTTGATATATTATGTATACTACTCTTATAGTATATAACATAGTGTTATTCTCCTCTTCCACATTTTAGAATTGAGTTCAGTATATATTTTTTCTAAAATTATTATATATTATACATCAATTTAAATATAATTAATTTTCAGAAGAATATCCTACATAACCTCTATAAAATGTTCGAAATCTAAAATTGTCATTTACACTTCAAAATTATCCAGAAAACAAACTATAAAAAATAATCATCCAATATTTTTGGATATACCCATACACCTTTAGTCACTAAAATTTATCTATAAAAACATAAAATATTTATTCCACATCAAAAATATATTACCAATAACACCAAATAGTCTTCACTCATGGTATAAAAGAAACATATGAGACCATTAATAATTCTATGGGTTCTTCATGTTTTTTTATCCAAATTATTTGATTATAATATTATTTTCAAAAAATGTATTGGGATCCTATCATTATGTGTGATATGCATTATTTTCATTTACTATGAAAAAATAAATGTTTTTATAAGATAGAAATAAAATATATATATTGGTTAAAAATTTATACTAAACTATCATAATCAGTAACAAAAAACACCATCAACTATTTCTTATATATTAGTGAATACTAGCCACTATTTAATCATAAAATTAAAATAGTGAACCTATCTTTTCAGTCATGATAATGGAAATTATTAGTGTCCATATTGGTACCTATTATATATATATAAGAGTAAATATCTTCTTGGTAAACCATAAAATAAATTAATATTTTTCAGATTTATACATATTTTTAATATTCTCCAATATTACAGCTTTATAATTTTACATAATTATCCTTTTTATTGTCTATGTTGGCACAGGATTACATTAATCCATGTGGAACTTATAAAAAATAAATTTTTAATAATTTCAAAAATAATTTACCCCCCCCCCCAACAAAGAACACATTATTAACCCATAATCCATGAAAAAATTATAATTTAATGAATAATTGATATTTCAATTTTATTTTTCACTATATAAAAAATTACTTGTATAAAAATTATTTTGTTAAAAAATGTGGTACCATCATTATAGACTAACAACATAATTCAATCATTATAACCCTTTTCACATAAAGTATTTGATCAAATCCTTCATATATAATTATCAACTAATTTATGAATATATACAACTATTAATACAATTCATTGAGTACATTGTTCTATAAATATTAATCCTTCATCAATTATCACATCATTATTTCATCATTGTTTGGCATGGAACAATACTATTTCTAAATATGTACTTCTTCTTATAAAATTTAACTTAGAAATGATGAAGTCATATCCATTTAAATGATTTGGATTTTTCATAGATTAATAATGTATAATAATAATCTTAGTGATTGCAATATTATTAGAAGAGTAAAATTATCATCATTATTAATACATTAAAAATCAGAATTACTATTGAAATAAAATTATTCCTTATTCTAAATCAGATTTACTATTTTTTCCAATTTATTTTAGGAAAACCACATGTTTGAATTTAATTTTTTAATAAGATTTTATAAAGCACTCATTTTGTTTTTAAATTAATTTGGTGACATTTTTTACTACATTAACCAAATTCCCTTACATTAATTATTTTTTTTATTTTTTATTGTCCAAAAAGGAATATAAATTATATTCATTGATGATTCTTCATCCATCATATTTTAATTTGAGAATATTTGTCACTGATAATATCAGCATAATCAAATATTCTTCAAAATCATGATTTTTATGAATTTTTGGAATTATATATTGATTTTTATTATTATAAAATTTTAAATAATCTTTTAAATCATCATCCATAGCCTCTTGGATTTTATGAAAAATAAATTTTCCATCATTATAATTATAGTTTCAATGTTTTTTTAATGAAAATGATAATAATCCTCCAAATAATTGATATATTTACATTCAGTAATATTTCCATTCCTTTTGTAATAAAATTGATATTCCTCAACATGGAATGAATATCCAATAACGACTTCATCATCACCCAAAATAAAAAAATTGCCTCACTAAAAATTTGTATTAATGATATATGAATAAACTATAATGTTATTAAAGTGAATACAAGATTAATTATTTTAAAAGGTCTAATTCGGAGTAATATATTTGCTATGGATAATAAAACTTTTATTTTATTTTTAAAGCTCTATATTATTAATTTATTTGCATATTTTTTTATCAATGACCACGTATTGTCAAAAAAAATTATTTCTATATTTTTGTAATTCTATTTCCTCTTAAAAACATATTATTTGTGTATTTTAGTTGTATAATATTGATTTAAATTGTATAGCCTGTAGTTTTGAGGATTTATTCTTTTTGAATACATATATGTATTTCTGTAGATCTTTACTTAGTGTTTTATTGATGTGTGGGTGTATTAGGACCCTAGAAGTAATATATTAAAAATATTAATACTATTTAATGTATTTTCAATCATGGTTTTAGAGTAAATGGTTTCCCTAGTGTCTATGACCACAAATGGGGAAAATGATACCATGGTAGATTCATGAACATGGGTTTTACCCTAGGTTCAACATAAAGTTGGTCATTGGTGACGTTCCATTGAAACAATCATTCGAAAGTTCATTAAGTGAATTAATTAGAGTATTTAATAAATTTATTTACTATTTAAAAACCAAATTATCCTAAAAAATATATCATTATGATTTTTAAGGGTTATATATATAACCAAAGTAGAATAAAAAGGAGGAGGTATTATTACTCATTTTCAATGATAGGTTAAGGATTAATGAAGAAAAAATAATGGTGAATTTCTAGATAGATTGAAAATGCACTGGGACCATCATCATAGATACTAGTTATTGTATTATTATGCAATAATCGATCAATAATCGAAGTAGGTAACATTATTTGTGTAATTTTCTTTGATATTTATTATTTTATAAGAATTTATTATTTTATCTTATTTTCTATTTTGATTTGTGTTCTTTGTATGAGCCCATTTGTTTTGGTATTATTTGACCCAAAAACTAAAAATACTATTTCAAACATGATATCCACATATGTGGTTTCTTCTATATATGTTCATTAAAAAGGATTTCCCTAGAAAAAGGAGATATCACTCTGTTCATTTTCTTTTACCAAACATTTATTTATGTTCTTTAATTTTGTCCCATGTGGTCAAGAATTCAACATTTCTGGGTTGGATTCTATGTGATTAAACTCAGAAATTATAGGGGGACATGTGCATGATGTAAAGATGATTTTTTAAAGGGTATATCATGGTGAACTTCTAATTTTGGGTGTCTATGGACCGAATCCTAGGTTGTTTCCCAATACATCATCCACAGGAGATGCTTAGTGCAATGGGATAGGCCGCATAGGATTTAGGTAGAAATAATCTGTCCCATGATGATAGATTTTTAATCGCATTCCCAATATATGGGTTCCATAATTTGAAATAATGAGGGAACAATGGAAGTAGTAATTCAGAAGATATGCATTAAAGACTCTTGAAATTCTAAAAATTCCCAACATACAAGGTGTTAGTATAGGAAAATATTCATATAGTCCCCAGGCTATGGTGACTTGGGTTTCTAGTCGGAATAAGTTTCAATCACCATGTATGACCCATACTCTCTTTATGACCTGCTGTTAGTGGATCTTTATACACCCAAAAGATACATGATGATAAAAATATCAAAGAACACATACATGTACAAAGTATGTGGGTGTAATTTCATGATGGTGTAAAGCCAACATACCTAAACATGACTAGTGTACAACCGAATGATTAATATATATATTCATGGTCTGTATATATATTCATGGTCTGAAGTACAACAACACACATCATAAGGATTTTTTTCCTTGTTCAGAAAAGTCTTTCCATGTTCCACTCTTACATTTCATATAGTCCCACATGGTTAGATAAGTTTTGTGTAGGTGACTATATTCCCTGGGGTCCACGAGAGGTCACATGACCTATTTCCCAAAGTATAAGTTGTGTACCTTCCATGAGAACCTCCACCATGCATATCACCTTTATATGTGCTCAAATTTGGACCTGGTAATAGCCTATACTGGGTAGTTTTCCATGTAGAACATGATGGAGGACATTTTTCTGGAATTATAGATACAAAATATTGTGATTTGAGTGTAAATAATATTATATTTGTACATAGCCAATGGTAGGGATCATGTCGAGTTATTAAAGAGAATTTGAGGAGGAAACTCCTCTGTCAGACCAGGGTGATTATCCCCAATAATAATTAAATTGTTTATATATTATTCCCCTATAAAATATAATTTAAGGGAAAACTTATCTATATAGTGTTACTTAGCCATTATTGTGCTCCGGCAACTGGTTGGTCGACCATGAGGGTCATTTTTCCCTCAGTTATGGAGAAATTTAACAAGTAGTGAGACCCTCTACAGGATTCTTTTGAGGTTTCATATGATAATGGTGATCAGAGTTATAAAATTAGATCATTTGGATGAATCATCATTCATAGATGGGTTGTGAAGATATATATCCCCTTTCTTTAATGTATGGGGTTCTATTAGATAATATATGATGGGTTTTTATTTTCCTCTCTATTGGTTAAACTAAATACTATTGTATTGTTCAATTTCCACCTATATAGGTTTTACTAAATTAGTATATTGTCTCCAATTTATGGTATTTTAAATAAGATTTAATTTTTTATGGATACAATAGGAATATTATTGGACATATGGATAACGTATAGAAGTAATTGTGTTTATTGACCATATTCAGTGGTTGGACAAGGAGATCTTGGGTCATGATCTATCTAACCATCCACCCCTTAAGTTATTGTAAGGATGGTATTTTATTTCAATTTATATTTTATTTTTCCCCATTATGTTTTGTATTTATGTTATTGTACTCTTATGTGTTCCATATAAGTTATTGTATGCATGGTTATACTTGATATAATGGTGTCTTTTGTTATTCCTATGCACTTTTTCGTTGATATGGTTGTGTGTGTGTGCATACCGGTAAATTAGGGTAAGGTATCCCATTTCATATTACACATTCATGGCACATTTCACATATCCCTTTCCAAATTACAGGTGTTCTTGGGATTTTCAACTTTGTTTTCTGCTGGCTAGGTGGGACTTGGTGGTTCAGGTCGACAGAGAGTGGTGTTCAAGTGGTTCACCCAAGTGTCAGTGTTCGTAGTTATATCCATTGTGAGAATTGGTAACAGAATTATTGAAATATGTTCAATGATTATAAAGTGTGTGCCTCTATATGGGGAACCCATTGATGGTGCAAAAAAATCTATCCATAAATACGGACTCTAACTACCTATATGTCGACATGGAATTTCATTTCATCAATTTCATGGAAATAGAATTACATGAATCATTCAATAGTGGGTCCTATTAATTTCATTAACATTTCTAATCATCTCCCCATAAATTCTCATCTTAACATGGTATAACATGGTAAAATTTAGGATTCCACCATGACGATAGCCACATTTGATGTGGATAAAGGATCATGATAAATATTAGATTACTAATGAGGCCTATGTTTAAGGATATTATCATGTGATGTTTCCTATGTGTTTGCATAGAAATGTGGCACTTCCAATTGACTATAATATGGTTCAGGAATATAATAAAGAGGATTTGTATTGGCTTAATGTACAACATGAAATCTACTAATAGAGACATATAAGGTTTCAGGGTGAAGAAAACCCTTAGGAAGTATAGTATTGGATTGAGTTGGTACTAAGTTTTATTGTGATTGATCAGACCCTAAAAATCATATGTATATTTTGTAGACAATATTCATCATGGTTTAGGAAGGAACTAGTAGATTATGACTATACAGATGCTATATGAGATTATTCAAACATGGATAGACTTCCAGTAGTTTTCTTTATGAGTATTACCTTCCATCCAAGAACAATGTACGAATTTAGGATATTGTCACCCAATTGTATGGTGATATAATATTTATTATGTACTCCCTGAGGTTTTCTATCCTTATTCATTACTCAATCGATATGGTGGGAAGCTGTTTCTCCTTAGTGGAGTAGACTGAGTAATTCCTCCATAGAGATAATCATCTAAACATAGTCTCCTTGTGCATTTTAACTTATTACAGTGTGATGGAGTGGTATATAGTTATAGGTATAATCCTAGAAGAGGGAGTGTAGGTTTTGATATCTCATATTAATCATCCTAGGGATGAGTGATCCTTGTATTATTGCAATAAATAGATATATAGGTATCGATTTTGGAGACATACACATGCCCCAACCATGAAATGTGGATCTACAACACATAGATCCCAAGGTGAATCTAGTTAGTCAGGAGAGGTATAATGTTATTCTTATGATGGGAGAGGTCACATGGATCTTTATTACATATCCCATCTTATTTATAAGTATATGAAGGTCGGGGTGGGACAAACATGATAGAGATAGAATTATAATCATGGATCCCCCATACATGGCCATAGCCTACAATTTTGGTAGTAGTTCTATAATAAGAGAAATTTGCTTTCCAATGGGAGGTCCTACTTGTTTTCTATAAAGCTATGTGATACTCTAACCACCACCACCACCACTAGGTGACCCACTCCAATGTTATTAAACTGGCAGTGGGGACCCTAGCAGTTTCAGGCGATAGATAGCGATGACAAACTTTCTCACAAGATGACTCCTGGTATTAACTATGTCTCTTTTACTCTCTCTCTCTCTCTATTACATTATGAAATTTTAGAGAGGTATTATTTTATCTATATACCTCTCATTCTAAATTGATATCTTCTAATTGATACCATATCCTACTACATGGGATATAGGTTCTTATATGATCCAATTCTTCTATATTGCAGATCTTCTAGTAGTTATTGTCAACACTCAGTGGACATAGATTCATGTGGGACCTCTTGGTTGTTGTAATAAAACCTTATGAAGTCTTCTTGTGTATAGACTAGTTATCCCTGGTGCATACCTATATGAACATTCATTGTATGGATGTTAGGTACCTCCATACTAATTGGATGACGTTATCCATTGAAGGAACGATATAAATTTTGGAAAATCTAGTGGGGATCATGAGGGGGAAAATAAAACCCAAAACATACTAGTTATAAATATTATTTTTATGATGTGGTGATGTAGTTAAAAATTTGTATTCTATTGGTATTTGAGGAATATATGGATGTATTTCCTGGAGATGTCCTAGAATTTCCTTTGAGGTGGGAGATTAACTTCTATATTGACTCTTACTAGGGCACCATACTGATGTCTTCAATAATATATCATATGTATCTAATTAAACTCTAAGAGATGAGGGTATAGTGGGATGGATTTCAAGATTATGGTTTTATCATACCAATTGTGTTCCTTTGGATGTTTTAGTCTAGTTTATAAATTGATATGATAAGATTATGAGTCTTCTTATGAATA
Organism: Viscum album; assembly: GCA_963277665.1. Classification (NCBI taxonomy): domain Eukaryota; kingdom Viridiplantae; phylum Streptophyta; class Magnoliopsida; order Santalales; family Viscaceae; genus Viscum; species Viscum album. The sequence goes on along the minus strand of OY728121.1, from coordinate 1,394,055,187 downwards.
TCAACCCAAAAATTAGGTAATAATAAAGAACAAGAAACCCTTGATAATGATTAATGACCTCCTCGTCTAGTTAAGAGATGTGAGACAGTTCTCAAATATCAATATCAAATTTGGATTTAACCAGTTTTGTGTTCTCAATGATCCATTTCAAACAATTTAACTACAATATCTCTACGGGCAAAATATAGTCATAGTAATTACTTTCAGTGTGACTGATTCCCCTAAACTGTTCATGGATCTGATGAGAAAAATATCCCATCTACATGTAGACTGATTAATAGTTATATTAGTGGATGATATGGTCATATACTCTACTATAGAGGATAAGTTTGCAAAGTATTTTTGGATGGTCCTAGATATTATCTAAGAGAAATGTTTTATAGTAACCTATCAAAGTGTCAATTTTCGATCTATTATAATCACTTATTGGGGGAATTGATCTCTAAAAAATGTATCTATGTATCTAGATAATATTTAGATAGTTCTTAGTAAGGATCCATCCTATAACAAGATGGATTTTTGGAGTTTCCATGGATTGATAGGGTATAACAAGTGGTTTTTTGATGAATTCACCATAACATCGTACACATTGAATTCCCTAATGTTGAAAAGTAATATTTTTACCTACACTAATTTGTATCAGGGTTCCTTCATAGAGTTGTGGAATGGGTTGACTAGTGATATTGTGTTGAGTCTACTATATGTGGGTGTTTATAAAATATTCTAATGTTATTCCGATAGGTATGAGATTGGTTTTTTATTAATATAAAATTTTTACGTGATTAATTATGGGAAAATTTAGGTAATACCACCTAAGGACAAATAAAAGAATCATGAGCAAGAGTTTATAGGGGTAGTATTCACTATGATGATGTAAAGGCACTATCTTCTAAGTGAATGTAATATTTCTTACTTATACCACAAGAGAATCATGAAAATCTCTATCCAAATATATCTTAACCTAGAATAGAGGATGTATTTGGAGTTTTAATAGAAGTGTGAATTCAATATAGTCTTTATTCCTAAGAAGGAAAATATGATTAAAGATTAATTGAGAAGTATTTCCCATTATCTCCTAGTTGGGGAGGCATCCATGTTGTTGTATTTTTTGTAGAAGACCCTGGTGGAGGAGTTGAATAAAGATTTTCTTCAGTAGATTATACTATATCCTATAATTCTTCATAATGTTAGAGTCTATTTGTTGTATGACATCAACTATGAGGTTCTACATGACTGGATCTCCTCATGAGATGTATTTTTATATGTAGGAGAGTGTCCCATCCTTTTTCAATGGTCGATTATGGTCCCATTAACATTATTAGAGAAGGTGATGAGGGAGTTTGACACTTAACATTTTGAAGAACATATGGGTGTGGAAAAAATATAAAATGATATTCAACGTCAGTTTTATAGGGTTATTATGATGAAGAATTACATTGAGTTAATCTCTTTATATCATAAACGTCATTTGGTTATTATCAATCATATTTTTTTGGAAGGATTGACTTAGCCTATTGAGTTACTGAGATGGAAGTGGGATGGAATATCAATGAATTTTGTGATGGGTATTCTTGAAAAAGTGAGACTCCATGACACCATCTCTGTGAATTTCAAATGACTTACCATCTTGGAATAATTTCTATCTATGAGGGATTATATTTTAGTTTAGGGTTTTGGAATGTTTTAGGTGTGTGTGATCATCCGACATCATGGTTTACACCCAATGACCATCTTCCACCATGATGCCTAATTCAAATCATGGGGGTGACAGGTTCCATAAGGGCTTCACGACCTTGGAATGGATGAGAATGATGTCACACTACTATAATGATGTCTACATACTGTGGACTATACATTTTTTAGAGGATATGATGATATATTGCATGTTATATTTTTTTAGGATATATGAGGATCACATTCCATTGGTAGAGATTTTTATTATAATATTTATCATTCTATCATTGATATGGAACATTATATGTCTCTTTATGAGGAAAATTGAGGTCACCTTTATTGTGGTATAATATTGACGATAAATATCTACTTTGGATATAGATAGTGAAGGATATTAAGGTGGAGGTACAAATTGTATGATATCATATATGGACAACCCATATAACATAGAATTATTTTAATGATTGATATTTCATGCCATTTACTTTCGAGAAAGGATACCATATTCTCCTATGATTCTTACCACAATGAGAATTGTAGAGATTTAGTGAGGGAGGATATCTATATATGAGGATCACGGGGATTTTTGATATAATATAGAGGATTGGAGAGGTTTCTTACTGCTTGGAGTTCCCCCAAGAGTTGGAATAAGTGAATGAAAACATATATGTGTCGTAGTAAAAGAGATATGTTAAAAGCCATATGCACATTATTGAATAAGGAGAGATATAAATCTAGGAAGAATAAACCTTCACATAGAACTCAAGGGATATCAACTGTTGATAAGATGGGATCATTTGTGGACATACTATCCCTTTAGTTTGAATTATTTGGAAACATAGGAGCGTACATGATTTTTCATAGGAGTATAAGAGTTTGATAGGGACCTAGTTCCCCCAACGTTTTCAATAAATATTGATATTGAGGTAAACATCTATAGAGGTGGGGATAATGTAATGACATGGGTTTTCTATATATATTACTTGTAATATTTCAATATTTTTCTCAATATTTTTCTGAGGAGGCAGTGTAGTTTTTTGGTGTCTTTGGGCCTGAGAATTAATATAAAAAAATATTAATAAATATTAATAGATATACCCACATATTTTTATAATAAATGGGTTTCATATTTTTTCAGACATGAATTGGTAAATATGATACCATAGTCGATTCTAGAATGTGGGTTCAACCATAGGAATGACATAATGTTTGTTGGCATAGGGTGTTTGGTTGAAACATCTTTTAGAGTGTGTGTTAAGTGAACTAATTAATTTATTTAATAATCCAAACACTAATTTTATTCTATAAATACTTCATTATGATTTTTTATATGGTCATCCTTTAACGACCCAATATTTCATAAATGAAAATTAAACTTGATATAATTAAATGTATTATTATGTAAAATGGTTTTAAAAATTAATCACATCCTTGGTTTCCAGTTTTTGGATTTTAAAATACTGATAAGAATTGTGACCATAGAAAATATAGCTATTAATTAGTGATCAGATTATTAGTATAAATATAGGGCTTTAACAAATATAATTTACTCAGACAAATGAAGTGATGACCTCATCCAGAAGAATTTCACCATATGAATCCCATATGTCAGAGCTTATAATGGAGTTGGTGTTATTAGTATTCTCTCTTGACCAAGTCCAAGATGAGATTCATCATGTTAAGCTCGAACGGAACCGCCTATGAGAGAAGTGGAAGTTAATAGAGAATACCACCCGGGGAATGTTATCCGAGCCACCCCAAGAGTCTATCACTATCACACACCTTACCCTTAGGTCTTATGCGGGTGTTTTAAGGGGTTATGTAAGATAACCCTAGAACTATAATTATGTGCATTATTTTTATATAATGAATATACATCCATTTTTTATTGTTACTTTGTAAATTTTTTAATGAACCAATAGTATATTTAGTTATTATTCAATTAAAAAACTATTTTGATGATTTAATTGATTTTTTAATTAAATAATATTTTTAGAAAATATTAATAAAAATCTTGTTTTTATAAAATATAAATGATCGTATTCATTTTATGAATACCATAGTGATATCTATTAAGGTTTGAAAGATGCTTTGGTCAACACCAATGAATTTTCGATAAATATTGGATTTTTATTTTAAAATTAAAATTTCAAATACATAGACATTTTTTTAAATAAAACGTATATTATTTTTGGAATCATGATGTCGAAATTATCCAATGGAGAATTTTTCATTATTTTGTGAAACAGTTGATTTTTTGGGTAAAATTTGGCTAATTTTTTAATATGGGTTTTAGAAAAACAAAAAAGTAGGTAAAAGGGGTTAGGGTTCCGATATTTTTAAAACTGGGTCCAAGATGCGTGAACCCCGTTCACGCATCACTGACCCCGGGAAGATGCGTGAACGGGGTTCACGCATCTTAACCGCGCTGAAAGATGCGTGAACCGCGTTCACGCATCCTTCACGAAGTTGATGAAGGATGCGTGAACGGGGTTCACGCATCCTACAATAACTTTTTTTTAAAATTTTTATTTTTATATTGTTTTGTTTTGTTTTATATATATATATATATACAAACAAAACATAAAAATCAGCAGAATTTATCTGCTATTTAATATCCAGCAGAACTGCCATTAACGCAGTCTGGATTCTGACAGAAATCATCACCCAGGGCTCTCTTTTATAAGAGGGCTAGCCCAGGAAATCATACTTCATTTCCGATGTGGGATTCAGGTTCTCTTTTCCTGCACAGAACATTCTGCATTTCCGATGCGGGATTCTGTTTCAAGTACGTGACTTTGAAAGACTGTAAAATACACACTATATGACCAATATAAATGAAACTTAAAACATGGATTAAACATATAATAAATAGTTTAAAATGAAAAGAATTTCGTAAAAAGGGTTGATGAATAATAATTTATAAGCTTTCAAAACCACCAACTTGAAACTTAAAAAAGTTTCAAGTACGTGACTTTGAAAGACCATAAAATAAAAACTATAAGACCAATATGAATGAAACTTAAAACATGGATTAAAAATACAAGAAATAGTTGAAAATAAAAACAATTTCATAAAAAGTGTTGATGAATAATAATTTATAAGCTTTCAAAACCACCAACTTGAAACTTAAAAATGTTTCAAGTAGGTGTCTTTGAAAGATTATAAAATAAAAACTATATAACCAATATAAATGAAACTTAATATACGGATTAAATATATAAGAAATAGTTGAAAATAAAAATAATTTCATAAAAAAAATTAATGAAAAATAATTTATAAGCTTTCAAAACCACTAACTTGAAACTTAAATACGTTTACGTGCCTTTGAAAGCCTATGAAATACAAACTATAAAACCAATATAAATGAAAATTAAAACATGGATTAAACATATAACAAATAGTTAATAATTAATTAGTTAATTAGTAATATAATTATTAATTAGTTAATAATTAATATAATTATTAATTATTAATTACTACTATACAATAATTAATTAGTTAATTAGTAATATAATTATATAATATTTAATTAGTTAATTAGTAGTATAATTATTAATTGATAATTACTTAGTTTATTAGTAATATAAATCTTAATAGTAATTATTAATTATAATTATAATTATTAATTTTTAATTTTTAATTATATAATAATTAATTAGTTAATTAATAATATAATTATTAAATATTTTTTTTATTATTTATTATATAATAATTAATTAGCTAATTAGCAATATATTTATTAATTATAATTATTTTTTATTTATCTATAATTATTAATTAGTTAATTTGTAATATAATTATTAATTATAAAATAAGTAATTGATTAATTAGTAATATAATTAGTGATTATAATTATTTATTATAATTATTAATTATTAATTATTAATTATTAATTATTAATTATATAATAATTAAGTAGCTAATTACCAATATAATGATTAACTATTAAAAATTAATTGGTTATTTAGTACTATAATTATTAACTATAATTATTATATATTAATTAGTAATATAATTATTTATTATAATTAGTAATATAATTAGTAATTACAATTAGTAATATAATTATTAATTATAATTAGTAATTATTAATTATATAATAATTAATTAGTTAATTACCAATATAATTATTAATTATTAAAAATTAATTATATATTAATTAATTAGTTAATTAGTAATATAATTATTAATTATTAATTACATAACAATTAATTAGTTAATTTTTAATATAATCATTAATTATATAATTAATAATTATAATAATAATTAAAAATTATATTACTAATTAACTAATTAATTATTAATAATTAATAACTAATAATTGTAATGAATATTTTTAATTATTTATTATATTACTAATTTACTAATTAACTAATTAATTATTATGTAATTAATAATTATATGTTTAATCCGTATATTAAGTTTCATTCATATTGGTCATATAGTTTGTATTTTATAATCTTTCAAAGACACGTACTTGAAACATTTTTAAGTTTCAAGTTGGTTGTTTTGAAAGCTTATAAATTATTATTCATCAACACTTTTTATGAAATTGTTTTTATTTTCAACTATTTCTTGTATTTTTAATCCATGTTTTAAGTTTCATTCATATTGGTCTTATAGTTTTTATTTTATAGTCTTTCAAAGTCACGTACTTGAAACTTTTTTAAGTTTCAAGTTGGTGGTTTTGAAAGCTTGCAAATTATTATTCATCAACCCTTTTTACGAAATTCTTTTCATTTTCAACTATTTATTATATGTTTAATCCATGTTTTAAGTTTCATTTATATTGGTCGTATAGTTTGTATTTTACAGTCTTTCAAAGTCACGTACTTGAAATAGAATCCCGCATCGGAAATGCAGATTGTTCTGTGCTGGAAAAGAGAACCTGAATCCCACATCGGAAATGCAGTATGATTTCCTGGGCAAGTCCTCTTATAAAAGAGAGCCCTGGGTGATGGTTTCTGTCAGAATCCAGACTGTTGTAATGGCAGTTCTGCTGGATATTAAATAGCAGATAAATTCTGCTGAATTTTATGTTTTGTTTGTGTGTATATATATATATAACAAAACAAAACAAAAAATAAAAATAAAAATTTTAAAAAAAAAGTTACTGTAGGATGCGTGAACCCCGTTCACGCATCCTTCATCAACTTCGTGAAGGATGCCTGAACGGGGTTCACGCATCCTTCAGCGCGGTTAAGATGCGTGAACCCCGTTCACGCATCTTCCCGGGGTCAGCGATGCGTGAACGGGGTTCACGCATCTTGGACCCAGTTTTAAAAATATCGGAACCCTGACCACTTTTACCTAATTTTTGTTTTTTTAAAACCCATATTAAAAAATTAACCGTAAAATTTAAATATCGTTTAAATATATAATTTGTTTTATGACATCATAATGACCCAATAGTGATGTAATAAAATACAATAAATGATTTGTTCATCCAATATATGTTTTTAATTTTAAATAATGTGTTTTTATATTTTTTTTGATTAATTTTATGGTGCCTTAGTTGACCCTCCAATACATATAAAATATTTTAACATTTAAACTGATTTCCTTGAGAGTGTGACTCACCTCCATAAAAGAAATCCTAATATTTTTAGATGTTCTACCATTGGACTTATAAAATATTATCTTCCACTACCATTTTTAATAAAACCATTGGTAAAAACCATAGGATGGTTTGTGGTATTTACTAGTTTAATATGTGGTGTCCAAAACATTAATAATAAATAATTCCATATCCTTTCCTATATAAAAACACACAATCTCCAATATCCTCTTCACTAAAAACCTCTGGAGCTCGACCAAACCCTGCCATTCTATCTATATAATCCTCCTGATATTCCCCAAGCACCCAATAATCCTCTGTCAATCCTCTCCCAAAGCCTTTGGGATCACACTTCCAAGTTAGTGATTTCTTTCATTCTTATTATTTCCTTGTTTCTTTATTTTCCTATATCATTATCTTTTCAATTAAAAATGTTTTGGTATGATCTATCACCACCCCCATACTTCCTTATTTATGTTTTAATGATGATATTCCTCATTCTCTTTTATTAATTTCTCCCATGTACACCTGTTACCATGCTGAAATTCTATAAGGAATTTCTCTCTCCTCATTTACATTCAATAAATTCTTTTGTTTTATGTATCTAAATTCCATTAAATATGTTGGTAAATTTATATATATGAACATATTACTATTAATTTCATTTACATATTATTATATATCACTTTCCCTCTCATCAACCTTATTTATGAACTCTTATGTGGTGCTGTTATGCTACCGAAATTGCTCCATGATATTCAAAGCCAAAGTCATTGTGTAGTGATTACCATGCCCATTTATCTATAAAGGGTATTCACCTTTAGGAAAATTTACTTATGGACTATAGAGTATCATGTATGAATTCCACATTCCATTTTCATGTAAAAAATGATGATTTTTTATAAATCCATGTTATATGATCCATGAGACGCACTTACGCATGAAATGAAATTTTTATGAAGGGTTCCCCCTGACAGCGCTTCAATGTATTGGGTAATGATTAGTATAGAGATAAATCATGTGAAAAATGGTTTACTCGTTGTAATTTATGTTCAATTAGGGTTTACTCATGATCTATGTGGAATGTTCCTTGGCTCATGCTATAACCATGTTAAGTGTTGTTGCAACATTCTCATATTATGATAACCATGCTATATCTAGCCTTTATGTTCATATTTCTATTATTCTCCATTGCTATTCCTATTGAATAAAATTTATTTCATTATTCTTTTTATTCTGTGTTTACTCCCTTACTGGGATTTATTGCTCACCCTTTTGTTATGCATGTTATCAGGTTATCCCATGCAATGATAAGTATGAATGAATGATGTGGTCATGTAAAAGAAGTTTTCAATAAGATCATGTGTTTTATTTTCTAAGTTGTTATATAATGTTCCTAATCCCCAAATACACGATACATATGGATGCTCTATGTTTTATTAAGAGAAAAGTTATGTAATAAATCATGATTAAATGTGTATTAAAGAGTAGGATTTTTATAGTTTGTATCAACAAATAAGTTTAGTAATTAATTGGATTAGGATTAGAAAACCCTAATGAAAACCATAGGGATAAGAATAAGTCTAATAAAAACATCCCTAATTTTATTTGAGTATTGAGTATGTGGTTTATCATGAAAATACATCCATGTTTGGATAAGAGCAGGTAGATGCGGCTCTGGCACAAATGTATCCTGGGGTTAAAACCTGAAAACACCGCATTGAGATATACTTGAAAGGGAACTGTTGCATGAAAACAATCCTTTCTATACTATTTGTTACGACACTACCATGGGATATGCATTGGTAAATTTATATTCTTGGTATGAAATATTATTAAGGGAATAAATAATGCCTCTAAAAATATATGTTGGGAGGTAGATCATGGATAACATATATTGAAGCCGTGGATTTCATATGTTAATAAAATAAGTGTAATTTATATTTCATCTCTTTTTTTCTCTTGATTAACCTTTATTTGTTACCCCTAACATTCCTTTTATTCCATCCAATGGCAGGTAATAGGAGGAATTGTTCTTACAAATGGATTGGAGATCAATGTGATGACTATTCTAATGAGATTCCCAATCCAATGGGATCAGGAATCGTGAACTTCATCATGATACTCTCTCTGTTACCTCACATTTTTCAATAGAAACATGTATCATGAAGAATATTCAACCCCCCCATCCAAGAAAGAATAATTCTCAATCGGGAGCTTCATGCGAAAAAGGCCTCTACTTTTAATTGATCATATGATCCCTAGAATGCCAAACCATGGATCAACTCCATTGAAGTGATCTTTTCCATCCTTCAATGTTCCAAACAAGAGAAATTTCTTATGGATTATTATCATATGGAGGGTGAAGATGATCAATGGTGTACATTGATCTAAAATAAGAAACCCAAGGATGTGATCTAAGCATTGGAATGGATGGATTTCTGTAAAATGTATTTTGATAAATATTTTCCTCGCACCCTCCGACTTAATATGGAAAGGGACATCCTATCTGTCAAGCAAAAAGATGACTAATTCATTAGAGTTTACAAGGAAAACATCGATGGCCTTGTGCGATACACATCTGCCTTTGTTGTTGCCCCTGAATAGAAGGATGATCATTACTTTTGTGGGTTAAAACCTAGCCTATAGAAATCGCTATCGATCTGTGACTTTAATATCTATGAGAAAAATTTCTGATGTGCCCTCATGGTCAAAATGGAGATTGGAAAATTTCTAGGGTTTCATGGGGATATGAAGCGTAAGGTGGACATTAAAGTCGGCAGTCTTATAGATAAATCCAACATTGCTATGAAAATCCATCACCCCACTTTCCAATGGTGCGGAAAAAACACCCCGCAAATTGATTGAAGTGAATGGGGAAATTCATTATGTGTGGAAGAGAAGGGAACAAATCCCTTAACTACTAATAAAAAAACCCTACAGTTGTGACGGATGAGAGAAACACCCTGATCAACCCTCAAATCATTGTTCATTTTTTCAACTGTAAGGATCCAAGGAACCATTCAAATATGTTCCGTATGCCAAGGGTTTTTGGAGGCAATGAACAACCTCCAAGGTAGCACATGTGATATTTTTCCATCACTACCTCCGATGTGAACCTCGACAAAGAACCGGTGGAATGTATGCTAATTATTCATTCAAGAATAGTGAATGTAATTTTTTATTATGGTTCGACGCATTATTTAATGTCCTGGTAGATTAGTAGGACAATACCAATGACACCACAAACCATGGAAGTGAATATGTGGGTGAGGATGGAAAATGGGGAAATCAATGAATTCCATGAATATAACACCACCCCTTCTATAATTTTCTGATTTAACTTCCCATTGATCCACATAATACACCCTCTATATGAATTGGATTCAATTCTTGGCATGGATAAGCTTTCCTTACATAGATCCAACATAAATTTCCAAGTGAGGGAAATAACCCTCTATATGGCGAATATACCCCCGATTCTGCACAAGTGAAAGGAGGAGGATGAGTCTTCCTAGGAACCATCATCTCAAATGTGGATATTAATACCCTATGAGCATGAATATCTTTCTTATATGGTTGAGTCTATGGAATCATCCACCCTTTAAGACAAGCCTATTGTGAGGGAATTCGCTGAAGTGTTTCCCGAGAAATCACCCAGTCTCCCTCCTAGAAGAGATTTTGAAATCTCAATTGACCTTATACCTGGGGAATTTCCAATATATAAGACTCCATATATAATGGATGTTTTGAATCTTGAGGAGCTGAATAAACAACTATAGAAGAATCTAGATAAAGGGTTTATAAGCCAAAGTGATTAACCAAGGGGTTCACTTGTCCTCTTTATCAAGAAGAATGATGAGTCAATGTGCCCTTTAATTTATTATCATGAGCTCAAAAAATTCATGATAAAGAACAATAATCATCTAACCCATATTGATGACATGTTTGATCTGCTACGTGGATCACAATACTTTTAAAAGGTGGATCTGTGGTGAGCATATTATCAAGAAAGGGTGAAGAAGGAATATATCCCCAATATTTCTTTTTGTACAAGTTACAACCACTATGAATTCATAGTAATGCCCTATTGACTCAATAATTCTCTAACAATCATCATGGAATTGATAAAAAGAGTCTTTAGAGATTACCGCAAAAAAATTTAGGTAGTCTTTATAGATGATATTCTAAGATACTCCAAAACCCAGGAGGAGCATGAGGAGCATCTCAGAACTGTACTTCAGACCTTGCAAAAGGAAAATATCTATGAAAAGTACAACAAGTGTGAGTTATAGTTTAATGAAATCTCATTATTGGGTCATATCATCACAAGTAATTGGATATATATGGATCCGTTCAAGACAGCTGAAATTGAGGGATGGCTGAGTCCAACATTGGTAATGGATATCCATAGCTTCCTAGTTTTAGATGGATATTATCACCGATTTGTGAGATAATCCTCATGATTGTCTAACCCTCCTACCAAGACAACTTAGAATGGAGTAAAGTATTCATGGAGTGATGAATGCGAAGAGAGCATAAAGGAGTCGAAATGGAGGATTATCACTATGTATATGCTCACATTATCCACAAGTGGTGAATTTTTTTTTGAAATTAGTGATGCTTTAAATAGGTTCTTATGTTGTGTGTTGATGAAAAATGAAAATTAAATGCCTATGCTTCAAGGAAATTCAATGTTCCTGAGACGAACTATCCAACACATGATCTGGAGTTGGATGTGGTGATCTTCAATTAAAAAATTTGCATACATTACCTCTTTTTAGAGATGTAAGAAATATACACGGATCATAAAATACTCAAGTATATATTCACAAAGAAATATTTGAATATGTTCCAATGATGATGGTTAGATATGTTCAAAGACAATCACTTAACAATCCATTTCCACCCTAAAATTAGAAACAAGGTGGTAGATTCTTTAAGTTGAAAGGACCCAACAATTCTTTCATTGATGAGAATTCAAAAGCATCCAATCTTCATAGATTTTCTGAAGATGGACATGGGAGTCATAAACAAGGTAACATCATCAATCCTTTCACAGATGATTTCTCAACCATCTCTTTTGGAAATGTTAAAGGATGATCAGATATATGATGTGGGAATTTATAACGACCCATACTTTACATACATTTTTAATACTTCAAAATTGAAGCACACTTATTACAACATATGACAAAACCACAAAGGACTGTATAGGTATAGTGTCTTTAGAAACTGGGAAACATAAACAACTGGTTCATAAATCTACCATAATGTCTCCCATTTATTTCATCATATCTAGGGTCCCTTTTAGCATATTCTACTTAATATCCATCTTCCTGACCTGGCGAAAAGAAAACATACAAAAAAGTGTGAGCTCAAATTCTCAGCAAGGGCAAATAAAGGAAATAAAAATCATATCATATCTTTTTGAAAATCATAACCTGCAAAAGAGATCATAATATCTTAACCTGGAATAAATCATAGAAGTGAAAATGAGATCCCCATAATCATAACATAAAACATGAAACTTTTTCTCAAGCACCCATAATCATGGAAAATCATTTCTTGTTAGTCATGACTCATTTCCAAGACTATCTTAGCGGACAAAGTCCATTTCTGAACCGAGTTCACTCCTCGTTTCAGTCCTGTATCACTGAACCGAAATAACCTTCCGTTCCAGCCATGTCTATCTCATGAGATATAAATCTTTACCCAATGCATTGGAGGGAGATATAGGTCCCACCCATCTTATAATGAATCCTTTCTTACGTGTGCCACATAATCAAAAATCATACATCATCGCATAACACATGTAACAAAAATGGGATTCTTGAAACATCATGACATCATAAAACAAATCATATAAGGTAAATGACTTCATAAAAATAATTCCCTCAAAGCATAATCAAATCAATGTAATAATAGGATAAAAATAGAACCCTTTATTATCTTAGATGGAAAATAATTTTGATAAAACACTTGAACTCCATTCTTGAGGAAAATATCATTTCTTCTTCAAAAACATTTTTCCTTTCTTAACATGTCATACAACTTTAAACTAAAAGAAGTTGATTAAAAATAAATTTGAAAACTTGTAAAGGAAGCTTCTTGGAAATAATTTTTTAAAAATCCATTCATGCCGTATAAGTTAAAAAAAACATTCTTCGTACTTTTGTCGGAAAAGTCAAAAAAGTACCTCGTACGAAAAAACGACAAAAGATTCCTTTCATATTCTTTACTAAAAACTCACCAAAGGGTAAAATTGGATTTAAAATATTTTAAGTGGATGGAAACAATATTACATATTGAGGGAACATGGATGTGGATGATAAAATACACCCCAGTAAATACCAAAGTATAAACAATCTCGAATAAAAATGAGATTGTGATATTTTCCCTTACCTTAGGTTTGATTTTCTTTGTACGTGTCCGAAGCTCCTGTATAATGGTTTAAATAATGTTATTTACTTATTAAATAATCATACATATTGATATGATATCATATATGGTCATATTTTTAGCTTCTTATTAGTAATATTTCATTGTTACTTGTTACTCGGGTCTTTATTGCCTTTTGTTCTTATGTGAGTTTTGCCTAATAAATTCTTATTCTTCTTTTAAGGTTATAGATACCTTATATCCATAATGGTATTAGTGTAACATATATCATATTTATTCATTCAATTCATTTATATAATTACTATGTAATGATGATCATGTAGAACGAGTCGCATCACATTGTGGAGACGATATTCCGTACGTACGCACGAGCGATGATATTGTTCCCATGATCGTGGAATTGTATTTAAGTGTATTTATAATATTTCAGTATCAATATAACTTTATAATAATCATATATAGTAACTCATTACACCATCATACCCATCCTTTTAATGTGATGGTGGAAAATAGATTACACCACGGCGTGGAGACGGTATTCCGTACGTACGCACGCGCGGTGATTTCATTTTTCCGTAGGATGGATAAAAGGTGAATTAGGGTTGTTTCATATTTATAATAACATATCAGTATGTAAGTAATACTGATGTTATTACTTTATCATGAAACAACTAAAGAAGAAGATGTTTGAAGAAGAAAGAAATTAAAAAGATCGGTAATGGATATTACCTCTTCTTTGAAACGCCTCTTTAAATCCTACACTTAGGGAACTAAGATTGGTCTTTGAAGAAGACCAGGACCTCTAGGATTATTCTAGGGAAGTGGAGAAGGGATTTTGGCCGGGGTTGGCCGAGCTTGAGTGCTCAAATTGGTGTGAGGAGGAGGGGGAGGAGGTGCCCTTTTATAAGGGAGGAGAGGGGCACCTTAGGAATATCTCAAAATATTATTTTATATTAAAGTCAAAATCGGTTTATAATGGTTACAAAGGGTCTTATTTCGAAGGTAAAGTGGGGATGGGTCGAAATCCTATCAACCAATAGGATTTAGACAAGTTTAGGTTATTATTTTAACCTTATCAATTAGATTTAACTCTAAGTTAAATAATTTAACTTTTACCGTGACTTTTTGTTTTCTTACACTATATGGTTAATACACTTACTATAACATGCCAAACGAACCCCAAGTTGTTTATTATTAATATATATATCCTTATCTAAGTCATTTTGCCGAACCTTAGATTTTTAGGAATAAAATAACAATTAATAATATAATATTTTATTTAAAAACTATTTTGTGTCAATTTTGACACTATTTGATATATGATTTTTTGTGAAAGTCATAACAGAATTATATGTTCGAAAAAAGTTTATTAAATCAACACTAATATATGATAGTAACCTAGAAAATTAGTGTAATTCATAAAAAGTCTCAAATTACTTTTATTTGAGCATTTATAACATCAATTATGTTAACATTTCCTTAAAAGGGTAATTACTACATCATCGTTGTGTCATAAATAAATTAATTTATTTAAAGTCTAAAAATTATAAATAAAATATTATTATGTAGGAAATATTTTTAGCTTTCTAATGAATATTTATAGTCGAATTTATCTTATGTATAAACCCATATTAAAAATGTTTTATTTATTAAACTTTGATTTTAACTATTTTAACTATTCATTAATAAAAATAATATTAAATGTCATAATCTAATCCAAGTGGACCTAAATGGTCATATTATATTCATAAGGTTGTTTTTGGTCGAATTACACTTATCCAATAGAATTAGAACACGTGTTAGGGTAATAGTAATATCATATTTACCCTTAGTTACCCTATTTACTATTAACCGCGGTAAAAAAAGTAAAAAGTTACTATTCACCAAAAAATTATTTTTATCTCATTGAACCACATTTTACTTACTGATATCAACCGTGTCTGACGGATTTTTGAAATTTCATTCACAGAAGTGGTAAAATTAAATTTTATGCAAAATTCAGTTTTTAACCTACCACTTAGTGGTTTCACTATTCATCAAAAATTGAAAGTTTTCAGAAAAATACCAAAATTTCACCCTCGGCTAATTTCGATATTCCGAATCTAAAAATGAAGTCCATTTTGAAAAATAAAATTTATAAAATTTCATAAAGTGGTTATTACTATTCATAATGGCTAGTTTTAATAATATTTTAATAGCATATCGTTGTTTAGTGAAACTCGGTATTGCGTACGACGCAAGCTATCAAGGAAGGTCGCGATTTCGTATAAAACAAGAAAAGCAAGTATTGTGTAGAAAAAGATTCTGTTGATGATTTATATAACATAAAAGTCTCGGGTGTTACATTCTACCCCCCTTAAAATGAATTTCGCCCTCGAAATTTGTCACTTTGTAACAAACAGATGAGGATACCTCTCCCTCATCATATCCTCAAGCTCCCAAGTAGCTTCTTCTAATTGGTGGTTCCTCCATAAAACTTTCACCAAGCGAGTGGTCTTGTTTCGTAGGACTTTTTCGCTACGATCTAGAATCTCTAACGGCTGTTCTTCATAAGAAAGATCTTGCTCCAGCGGTACAACTTCTGAGCTGAGTACATGTGAAGGATCAGGTATGTACTTTCTCAGGAGAGATACATGGAACACATCGTGAACTTGAGAGAGATTCGGTGGAAGCGCCAATCGGTAAGCTACCTTCCCAACACGATCCAGTATTTCGAAAGGAACGATATATCTAGGGCTCAACTTCCCCTTCTTTCCAAATCTCATAACCCTCTTCCAGGGAGATATTCGTAAGAACACTTTATCACCCACTTCAAACTCTAGATCTTTTCTTCGGTTGTCGGCATAACTTTTATGTTGACTCTGAGCTGCTCTTATGTGTTGTTGAATAGATCTGACCTTTTCTGCCATTTCATCAACGAGATCAGGTCCTAATAGATTTTTTTCCCCAAATTCCTCCCAGCAAGTTGGAGTCCTGCATTTCTTTCCATAAAGAGCTTCATAAGGAGCCATCTGAATACTGGAGTGAAAACTATTATTATAAGAAAATTCCACTAAAGGTATGTGTTGATCCCAACCACCATTGAAATCCATAGAGCAAGCTCTCAACATATCTTCTAGAGTTTGAATTGTTCTCTCAGACTGACCGTCTCTCTGAGGATGATAAGTAGTGCTGAAACTCAACTCTGTATCTAGAGTATGCTGAAGACTTCGCCAGAACATCGAGGTAAATCTCGGATCCCGATCAGAGATAATAGAAAGTGGTACTCCATGCAATCTTACCACTTCCTTTACATATATCCTGGCAAGATGATCCAGAGAGAAATCCTCTCTAATAACAATGAAATGTGCAGACTTTGTAAGACGATCAACTATGACCCAGATAGCATTATTGCCTTTGAATGTTTTAGGAAGTCCTGTGACAAAGTCCATAGTGATGTTTTCCCATTTCCATTCAGGTATGGGTAATGGTTGTAACATCCCCTTAGACTTCTGTCTCTCAGCTTTAACTTTTTGACAAACCAAGCATCGAGAGACATATTCAACAACATCTCTTTTCATTCCATCCCACTAGAAGTACTCTTTCAGGTCCCTATACATCTTCGTGCTTCCAGGATGAATAGAGAATGAAGAACTATGAGCCTCATCCAGCAACTCCTTTAATTCGGGGATGGGAGGAACACAAACCCGATTCCTAAACTTTATTATCCCATAACAATCAAGGTTGAATTCAGGAACATTTTTCACCTTCTTTTGTAACTCGACATCAACTTTATGTGCCTATTTAATCTTCACATGTATAGATGGTTGAACATTCATTTGCGAAAGATAAGATTTTTCCCTTCCATTATAATTCAAAGATCCATCCTTTGTAAATACATAAATATTGGATCTTTTGTGATCCTCATCATGGATAAACTGGCTTGGTCTTGTCGACTTAATGCATCTGCCACCTTGTTTGCTTTCCCAGGGTGGTAATGGACTGATCAGTCATAATCCTTAATCAGCTCCAACCATCTTCTTTGACGCATATTCAGCTCCTTTTGTGTGAAAATATACTTTAAACTCTTATGATCAGTATAAATATCACAGCTTTCACCATAAAGGTAATGCCTCCAAATAATTAATGCAATGATTACCGCAGCTAAATCCAAATCATGTGTTGGGTAATTTTGCTCATGGATTTTCAACTGTCATGAGGCATAATCTATCACCATATCATTTTGCATAAGAACACACCCCAATCCCTTCTTGGATGCATCACTGTAGATCACAAACCTTTCTCCACTACAAGGAAGTGTGAGCACAGGTGCACTGGATAACCTTCTTTTCAACTCCTTGAAATTCTCTTCACATTCCTCTGTCCAAACAAAATTAACTCCTTTCCGAGTCAACTTGGTGAGTGGATTAGATAATTGTGAAAAATCTTTTACAAAACGTCGATAATATCCAGCCAAACCAAGAAAACTTCGTATCTCAGTTACTGTTGTTGGTCTCAACCATCTTTCGATAACCTCTGTTTTTGCTGTATCCACAGATATCCCCTATTTTGAGATTATGTGACCCAAAAATGTAACTTTTTGAAGCCAAAATTCACACTTGGTAAATTTGGCATAAAGCTTCTCCTTTCTCGGGGTCTTTAATATAATTCTCAAGTGATCTTCATGCTCTTCCTTGATCTTTGAATAGACAAGAATATCATCTATAAAGACTACCACAAATTGATCAATATAGTCTCTAAAGACTCTATTCATTAGATCCATGAAGATAGCAAGGGAATTAGTACGACCAAATGGCATCACTATAAATTCATAGTGTCCATACCTTGTACGGAAAGCCGTCTTTGGCATATCCTCCCTTTTGACCCTTAATTGATGATACCCTGAATGAAGATCAATCTTGGAAAAGTATTGAGCTCCACGTAGTTGGTCAAATAAGCTATCAATGTGTGGGAGAGGATATTTGTTCTTGATAGTGATCTTGTTAAGTTCTCGATAATCAATATAGAGTCTCATTGATCCATATTTCTTCTTAACAAATAGAACAGGTGCTCCCCAAGGTGACGCACTAGGGCGTATGAATCCCTTATCACGATTCTCTTGGAGTTGCTTCTTCAATTCCTACAAATCAATTGGGGCTATTCTATAAGGTGTCTTTGAAATTGGCAAAGCACCCGGTACGAGTTCTATTGAAAAATCAACTTCACGATTTGGTGGAAGACCCGGTAATTTCTCCGGAAAGACATCATCAAACTCCCGTAAGATGGGAATATTATTAATCGCAAGTTTCTCACCAACCATTTGAGATAAATAACCTTCATTTAGTGGAATCAATACCCATAAAATGGAAGAAATTTCCACTGGAAGGTTATGTTCATCCTTGCATTGATAGACGATCATAGATTGATCTGGAATATGAAATGTGACTTCCCTTCTTTGGAAATTGATATGAGATCCGTATAAAGAAATCCAATCCATGACAAGAATCACATCGAATTCCACTAAAGGAAGGATCACAAGATTTGCAGGAAGCAATTTCCCACAAACGTCAATTGGAGAAGAATTATAAACTTTTGATGTGATTGATGTGCCATTAGGTGTTGTCACAGCTAACTCAACATCTAATTGTTGAGGTAATATGGTGATACCCCTAGAAAATTATTCAGAAATAAAAGAGTGGGTGGATCCAGAATCAAATAAAACATTTGCTACTTTAGAGTGGATGGTAAGTGTACCTTTCACCACTTTGTTATCGTACTTCACATCGCTGATAGAAATTGCATGTGACTTTCCTTTGTCTTTATCCTTAAGAGTATGTTGACGTCGACCATCATCATCAACCCTTGGATTTGGGCATTGATTGGAATAATGCCCCATCTCCTTGCACTTGAAACATTAAAGTGTAGTAGGTTCATTCTGTGTATCCCTTCCTTTGTTTGCATCATTAGTCATCTTTTTCCCATTATCGCGGCATTCAAATGTCCGATGACCTTCCTTTCCACATTTTAAACATTTACTTGTCCCTTTAAGACAACTCCCTCCATGTTTCTTTCCACACTTTGAGCATAAGGGAAAGCTCATCTTCATTTCAGTGTGCTCTTTAGATTTTCCTTTGAATTCCATTTTACTCTTCTTATCAAACCCATATGAATGATGGGTTACTCCAATATCCATCTCGACTTTGAGAGCACATCGAACAATTTCCTCGTAGCTATTGAAGTCCCTTATGGCTAACACCCTTCGAAGACTTGTTTTTAAGACACTAAAGAATCGATCGATCTTACTCTCAGGTTGGATAATAATACCAGAAGCGTACCTTGCAAGTCTTGTAAAATTTTATTCAGAGGTACCAACAGATTCATCATCCCTTTGCTTCAGTTCAAGAAACTATTTCTCCATCTTTGTTCGGAGAATACGAGGGAAGTACTTATTGAAAAATAAGTTCTTGAACTCGTCCCATTCCATGGACTCAATTTCATCCCTTTGCCTCGTATTCTTAATAAGATTCCACCATTGATCAGCATCTCCTTCCAAACGATACACTGCTAGGATGACTTTATCATGTTCAGAACATTGAAGAACTGAAAATATCTTTTCAGTAGTACTAATACATTGTTCAGCAACTAATGGATCAGTAGACCCGCTGAAAGAAGGTGGATGCTGCCTCATGAAGGATTCAACAGAATGTTGCTCCTTCCTTTGCTCATTTGGAAGTCCTGCATGATTCATAGCTTGAGAAATTTGTGTGAGCATGGCTACAAGATTTTTCATTCCAGCTCCCATATCGTTTGGTTGCTTAGGGGACAATCATTGCATTGCCCATCGCATTCCGCATTAACACGGTTCCTTCGGGTTCCAGCCATTGACTAAAACCAAGAAGAATAGTGTGAGCAACACTAATTATAATAGGAAAACCACATAATTCAAGAATAAAATTTTCATGCTTAAGGTCTTATCCTAGGTTATTCATGACCATTTATAAAACACTAAGATTGTGTTCTATGCTTAGACTTATCCTTAGGGTTCTTACTAAGGCTTTCACATCCTAGTTTCCAAAGGTTGGCTATACCTTTCCTCTGATACCAACTATAATGACCCATACATTACATAAATTGTTAATACTTTAAAATTGAAGTACACTTATTACAACATATGACAAAACCACAAAGGACCGTATAGGTATAGTGTCTTTAGAAACTGGGAAACATAAACAACTGGTTCATAAATCTTCTACAGTGTCTCCCATTTATTTCATCATATCTAGGGTCCCTTTTAGCATATTCTCTTTAATATCCATCTTCCTGACCTGGGGAAAAGAAAACATACAAAAAGGGTGATCTCAAATGCTCAGCAAGGGCAAATAAAGGAAATAAAAATCATATCATATTCTTTTGAAAATCATAACCTGCAAAAGAGATCATAATATCTTAACATGGAATAAATCATAGAAGTGAAAATGAGATCCCCATAATCATAACATAAAACTTGAAACTTTGTGTCATGCACACATAATCATGGAAAATCATTTCTTGTTAGTCATGACTCATTTCCAAGACTATCTTAGCGGAAAAAGTCCATTTCTGAACCGAGTTCACTCCTCGTTTCAGTCCTGTATCACTAAACCGAAATAACCTTCTGTTCCAGCCATGTCTATCTCATGAGATATAAATATTTACCCAATGCATTGGAGGGAGATATAGGTCCCACCCATCTTATAATGAATCCTTTCTTATGTGTGCCACATAATCATAAATCATACATCATCGCATAACACATGTAACAAAAATGGGATTCTTGAAACATCATGACATCATAAAACAAATCATACAAGGTAAATGATTTCATAAAAATAATTCCCTAAAAACATAATCAAATCAATGTAATAATAGGGATAAAAACAGAACCCTTTATTATCTTAGATGGAAAATAATTTTGATAAAACACTTGAACTCCATTCTCGAGGAAAATATCCTTTCTTCTTCAAAAACATGTTTTCCTTTCTTAACATGTCATACAACATTAAACTAAAAGAAGTTGATTAAAAATAAATTTGAAAACTTGTAAAGGAAGCTTTTTGGAAATAATGTTTTAAAAATCCATTCATGCCGTATAAGTTAAAAAAAACATTCTTCGTACTTTTTTCGGAAAAGTCAAAAAAGTACCTCGTACGAAAAAACGACAAAAGATTCCTTTCATATTCTTTACTAAAAACTCACAGAAGGGTAAAATTGGATTTAAACTATTGTAAGTGGATGGAAACAATATTATATGTTGAGGGAACATGGATGTGGATGATAAAATACACCCCAGTAAATACCAAAGTATAAAGAATCTCGGATAAAAATGAGATTGTGATAATTTCCCTTACCTTAGGTCCGATTTACTTTGTACGTGTCTGAAGCTCCTGTATAACGGTTTAAATAATGTTATTTACTTATTCCAGAATCATACATATTGATATTATATCATATATGGTCATATTCTTAGCTTCTTATTAGTAATATTTCATTGTTACTTGTTATTCGAGTCTTTATTGCCTTTTGTTCTTATGCGAGTTTTGCCGAATAAATTCTTAATATTATTTTAAGGTTATAGATACCTTATATCCAGAATGGTATTAGTGTAACATATATCATATTTATTCATTCAATTGATTTATATAATTACTATGTAATGATGATCATGTAGAACGAGTCGCATCACATCGTGGAGACGGTATTCCGTACGTACGCACGAGCGATGATATTGTTCCCATGATCGTGGAATTGTATTTAAGTGTATTTAAACTATTTCAGTATCAATATCAATTTATAATAATCATATATAGTTACTAATTACACCATTATACCCATCCTTGTAAGGTGATGGTGGATAATAGATTACACCACGGCGTGGAGACGGTATTTCGTACGTACGCACGCGCAGTGATTTCATTTTTCCGTAGGATGGATAGAAGGTGAATTAGGGTTGTTTCATATTTATAATAACATATCAGTATGTAAGTAATACTGATGTTATTACTTTATCATGAAACAAATAAAGAATAAGTTTTAAGAATAAAGAAATTGAAAAGATCGGTAATGGATATTACCTCTTCTTTGAAACGCCTCTTTGAATCCTCCACTTAGGGAACTAAGATTGGTCTTTGAAGGAGACCAGGACCTCTAGGATTATTCTAGGGAAGTGGAGAAGGGATTTTGGCAGGGGTTGGCCGAGCTTGAGTGCTAAAATTGGTGTGAGGAGAAGGGGGAGGAGTTGCCCTTTTATAAGGGAGGAGAGGGGCACCTTAGGAATATCTCAAAATATTATTTTATATTAAAGTCAAAATCGGTTTATAATGGTTCCAATGGGTCTTATTTCGAAGTTGAAGTGGGGATGGGTAGAAATCCTATCAACAAATAGGATTTAGACAAGTTTAGGTTATTATTTTAACCTTATCAATTAGATTTAACTCTATGTTAAATAATTTAACTTTTACCGTGACTTTTTGTTTTCTTACACTATATGGTTAATACACTTACTATAACATGCCAAACGAACCCCAAGTTGTTTATTATTAATATATATATCCTTATCTAAGTCATTTGGCCTAACCATAGATTTTTAGGAATAAAATAACAATTAATAACATAATATTTGATTTAAAAACTATTTTGTGTCAATTTTGACACTATTTGATATATGATTTTTTGTGAAAGTCATAACAGAATTATATGTTCGAACCCAGTTGATTAAATAAACACTAATATATCATAGTAACCTAGAAAATTAGTGGAATTCATAAAAAGTCTCAAATTACATTTATTTTAGCATTTATAACATCAATTATGTTAACATTTCCTTAAAAGGGTAATTACTGCATCATCGTTGTGTCATAAATAAATTAATTTATTTAAAGTCTAAAAATTATAAATAAAATATGATTATGTAGGAAATATTTTTAGATTTCTAATTAATATTTATATTCGAATTTATCTTATGTATAACCCCATATTAAAAATGTTTTATTTATTAAACTTTGATTTTAACTATGTTAACTATTCATTAAATAAAATAATATTAAATGTCATAATCTAATCCAAGTGGACCTAAATGGTCATATTATATTCATAAGGTTGGTTTTGGTAGAATTACACTTATACAATAGAATTAGGACATGTGTTAGGGTAATAGTAATATCATATTTACCCTTAGTTACCCTATTTACTATTAACAGCGGTAAAAAAAGTAAAAAGTTACTATTCACCAAAAAATTATTTTTATCTCATTGAACCACATTTTACTTACTGATATCAACCGTGTCTGTCGGATTTTCGAAATTCCATTCACAGAAGCGTTAAAATTAAGTTTTATGCAAAATTCAGTTTTTAACCTACCACTTAGTGGTTTCACTATTCATCAAAAATTGAAAGTTTTCAGAAAAATACCAAAATTTCACCCTAGGCTAATTTCAATATTCCGAATCCAAAAATGAAGTCCATTTTGAAAAATAAAATTTATAAAATTTCATAAAGTGGTTATTACTATTCATAACGGCTAGTTTTAATAATGTTTTAATAGCATATCGTTGTTTAGTGAAACTCGGTATTGCGTACGACGCAAGCTATCGAGGAAGGTCGCGATTTCGTGTAAAACAAGCCAAGCAAGTGTTGTGTAGAAAAAGATTCATTTGATGATTTATATAACATAAAAGTCTCGGGTGTTACAGAATTAACAAGAAAGTGGAAACTATTAGAAAATGAAAATCATCAGAGTTCAATATTAATAAAGAAGGAATTGTGAGATTTGGGACAGTACTGGGTGTTCCATAAAATCCGGAGTTAAATAAAGTACTTTTGGATGATGGACATAGTTCAAATGTCTCCATTCACCTGGGAAACACATAGATATATCGTGATCTTCAAGAGAATTTTTGGTGGGATAACACAAAGAATGATGTTGTTGAGTTTATACCAAAGTTTCTGGTATGTTAGAAAGTCAAGGCTGATAGGTAGAAGTCTAAGGGGATGACGCAACCATTAACCATACCAGCATGGAAATGGGAGAACATCACCATGGAAGTTTTCACTAGAAATCCTAAGAAATCCAATTGAAACATTGTTATCATGGTTGTTGTGGATAGTCTTACTAAGACTACACAAATCATTGAAATTAAGGAGGATTTATCATTAGATCAACTAGAAAGGATGTATATCAGAGATGTGGTAAGGATGGATGGATGACCACTATCGATTGTATATGATTGAGATCCAAGATTCACCTCTATGTTTTAGAAGAGTCTTCAACCTGCTCTAAATACTGAGCTGAATGTCAGTATGGATTGTCATCCTCAAAAGAGGGCCAATATGAGAGGACTATCCAAACACTTGAAGTCATGTTGAGAGAATTCTTAATAGAAATCAAAGGGGGGCTTGATCTACATATTCCTTTAGTTGAGTTATTTTACAAAAACAGTTTCCAATCAAGCTTCCAAATGGATTAATATGAAGCATTTTATGAGATGATGTGCATAACATTGGCATGTTGGGATGATGGTTGTGAGTGAAAACTCTTAGGTCCAAAAATTTTCGATGATACGGTGGATATTGTTAAGACCATCCAGCAACACATTAAATCTAGTTAAAGTTTACAAAAGAGATATGTTGATAATCGATGATAATACCTAGAGATTGATGTCAGATACATGGTATTACTCCGCATATCATCATAGAAGATTGTTATAATATTTGGTAAGAATGGAAATATAATTCCAAGGTATATTGTCCCTTTTTAGATCCTTGATTACATTAGAGAAGTGGCATGTTGACAAGCACTCCCACTAAATGTATCTAAAGTACCTGATGTATTCCCTATATCACTCCTGTTAATGTACATACTTGACGAACCACATGTAGTCAATCCAGAGGTGGTACCATTGGAAAATGACCTCTCTTATGAAGAGAAGAAAATGAAGATCTTATATTGTAGGGAAAAAGTTCTACAAAATAATAAAATTCTCCAAGTCAAAGTGTTGTGGAGAAACCAAACGTTTGAAGAAGAAACATGGGAATTAGAGGAAGCGATGAAGTAGAGCTACTAGCATCTATTTTAATGTATTAAAAGGAAATTTCGTGGGTGAAGTTTCTTAGGAGGGGAATATTTTAATGACCAAAAATTTCATTAATAAAATTTCATCTGGATTTAATTAAATGTCTTATTATGTAAAATGAATATAGAAATTATACACTTCCTTGGTTTTATGTTTTTTGATTTTAAAAATAATGTTATTAATTATGACCATTGTTAATATAGCTGTTAAACAGTGATCACATAATTATTATAAATATAGTTCTCTAACAAATTCAATTTACTCAGAAAAAGGAAGTGATGGCCTTATCTAGTAGAATTGCTCCAAATGAAGCCCATTTGTTAGAGATGAGAAAGAAGGTAGCCTCATTGGGGTTCACTGTTTACCAAGCCCAACTAAGCTTCAACACGTTAAGCTCGAACTGAACAGCCAATGGGGGAAGTGGATGTTAATAGAGATTAATACTCGAGTAATGTTATCCAAGCCACCCCAAGAGTCTGTCACCATCGCTCACCATACCCTTAGGTATTATGAAAGTGATTTAATGGGTTATAAAACATGAACCTAGAACTATTATTATGAGAATTATTTTTGTATAGAGAATATACATTCATTTTATTATTGTTACTTTGTAAATTTTTTTAAAGCACAAATAGTATTTTTAGTTATTATACTAACAAATAATCTATTTTAATGAATTAATGGATTTTTTAATGAAATAATATTTTAATAAAATATTATCATGAAATTATTTTTATTTAATATAAATGATCATATAATTATTATGAATACAATTGTGATTTTCCGTAATGTTCGAATGTTGTTTTTGTCAAAACCCATTATTTTTTTATAAATATCATTTTTTATTTTAAATGTAAAATTTTATAAATTTAGACAATTATATAGGTAATATGAATATTATTTTTGGAATCAAGAAATTGTAATTATCCAATGGTGAATATTTATAATTTTCTGTGGTAGTTGATTTTTTGGATAAAAATTAACTACCACTTAAATATATTATGTGTTTTTTAAATCATAATGACTAACTAATGATGTAATAAAATTCTATAAATGAGTTTTTAGAAAATATATGTTTTATAATTAATATAATGTGATTTTATGTTTTTTTGATTAATTTTATGGTGCCTTAGTGGACCCTCCAAAACATATAAATTATTTTAGATTTTAAAATGATTTCCTTGAGAGTGTGACTCACAAACACGTAATAAATACTAATATTTTATGAAGTTCGTCCATTGGACATATAAAATATTTTTTTTCAATCACATTTGGAAAAAACATGGGAAAAAACTATGAGATGTTTTGTTTTTATTATTATTTTAATTTGTGGTGTCCAAACCCTAAATAATAAAGAATTCCCACTCCTTTCCTATATAACCCCACCCTATATACCACATCATATTCAGTAAAACACTATATATCATGACCAACCACTGACCTCCTATCTCTAGAATCTTCCCAAGGATCTCGATGCTCCCAAGAATCCCCTCTCAAGCCCCTCCCAGGCCTTTGGGATCACACTTCCATGTAAGGGAATTCTTCATTTCTCATTTTTTTAAGGTTTCATTTTGTTGTTATACATTTTTCTTTTCAATTAAAACTATTGGTGTATGATTTCACACAACCCAAATACTATCCTATTTATTTTTTAATGACGACTGTCGCGTTTCTCCCCCATTAATGCATACCATTTACACCAATTACCATGCTAAAATTCCATTGGGAATTTATTTATATACATTTACATTCAAGAAATTATTTTGTTTTATGAATCTAATTTCAAATACATATGTTAGTAAATTTATCTATATGAACACATTACTATAAATTTCATGTAAATATGATGATATACCCATTTATATCTCAACAACCATTTTTATGAACTCTTATTTCACACCATTATACTGCCAAAATTGTGCCGCAATTTTCCATGCCAAAGTCATTGTGTAGTGAATACCATGCCCATTTATCTATCAAGGGTATTCACCTTTTTGAAAATTTATTTATTGATTAATTTGTTTCATGTATTAATTATACATTCCATTATCATTTAATAAGTGATTTTTTTTAAAAATCCGTGTTATATGATCCATGGGGCACACATATGCATGATTTTAAATGTTTACGATGGTTGTGTCATGATAGTACTCCAATGCATTGGGTAATGATTATTATCATGATACATAAAGTGAACATATGGTTTAATCATTATAATTTAAGTGATATGAGGGTTTTCTCATTCTACATGTGCAATGATCCTTGGCTCATGCTAATACAATGTAAAGTGTTTGTGCCACATTTCCATATTATGATAACCATGTTATATCATGCCTTTATGTTCATGTTTCTCTTATGCTCCATTGATATGAATTTTTCCTAACATGTATTGTATTATTAATGTTATATATTTTTCACTCCCCTATCGGGTTTAATAGATCACCCTTTTATTATGAATGTCTTGAGGTTATCCCATGCAATGTTATGTACGAAATAATAATGTGGTCAGGTAAAAGAAGTTTTAATTAAGATGTTGCAGTTTAAGTTCTATGATGTTATGTAATGTTCCTAAGACCCAAATACACTTGACCTACTGATCCTCTATGTTGTATTAACTGATATTTTATGTAATAAATCATGGTTAAGTGTGTAATAAAGAGCAGGGTTGTTATACGACCTCCAAACACAAGGGTAATTATAGGAGGATGTATACTTATTCATTTCCATTGGAAGATCAAGGATTTTTAATGAATAGATCGATGTGAAATTTTACATGGATGAAAAAACAATTAAAACAATCGTTTTCATTTCTATAATACAAATTATTCAACAATGATCAATCAATAATAAATTTAGGTAACATTAGTTTTCTAATTTTAAACCATTTTAATTATTTTGTAATCATAGATTTTTTCTGTATATCTATTTTGATTGGTTATCTTTGCATGAAACCATTTCATTTAGTATTCATTAAAAAAATTGATTATTTTTTCCACACTTGATCAGAACACATTTTGTTTATAAAACTCAGGGTCATTTTTCATGATTACAGTATATAATGGTGATATCAAATTTCTCTACTTATTTTCCCCCACCATTATTCATAATCATCACTAAGGGACCATGGGGTTATGGTTCAACACTGATGGGTTGTATTATAGTGTTATAAACCTACAGATTCATCATGGATGGTTGTGAATCCTACAAATAATTATTATTTTTATAGATCATGGTGTGAAGAAGGTTTTGGGTGTTAATTTCGTGAATAAGAGGTTATTTTGTTATTCCTCATACATGGGAGATGCATGGTGTGATGAGATGGATTTCTTGGATTTTAGGTGTTTATAAGCTTTACATTTGTGATTTATTTGGCTCTTTTGATCCAATATCAAAGCTCACTAATACAAAACAACACTTTAATTGAGGAAGTGGAATCCCAAATGAGGCACATAAATAGTTACTGTGTTTCTAGAAATATAATACATACATTGTGTCTTCTCTAATGGCACATGGAACGTAGTCACCTCACTTTATAGTTTATGGTTTTGGTGGATAGAAGTACCATATGTCTTCTGTGTCCAATATATTCCATTTTTTCGAGCCATTGAATCACGGTTTATACCCTAGTTGTACAAAGACATAGAAAGAGCTAGGTACAAGGCCACATATATATTATATGGGGACAACTATGTACCTGGACGTTGTATTATACCCATACATGACCAGTGTATAGGAGAATGACTAGTATATAATAAAATAGGGCACTGTACAATGTCATGGGACAGAAGGACAAAAGATAAGACCCGGTGGAAAAAACATTCCATGTACTACTATATTTATTTTGTAGTCCCACATGGCTATAAAATTCATTTATATGTGGGAATATGACCCAGATTCTAGATGAGGCCATACGTTATGTAACCCAAGGTACATTTTTTGTACCTTCACCATGAAATTCCAACCTCCTTGTATCTTTATTATGTGATCAGATTTCATCCCACGGGTATCATATTAAAACCATTTATCCACATAGAATAAAATAGTGACATTTTTTGTATCATATATACGACACTTATTCGTGAGAGCATAAAAATTCATTAATCAATTAATGGAGTGTGGTAGTGATCGAGTCATGTTATTAATGATAGAATGTGGTTGATATACCCATACCTGTAAGGACCTGGCCTTAAACATTATATAATCTTGATTTAAATTGATAATTCACATTGTGGATCTTATAAGGTTTAGAGATTTAGAGAATTAGGACATAACATTTACATAACAACATGAATATTACATGTAGACAATTCTACTCAGTATCCCATATTTTTCATAAAATAAAAATTGTTGGAAAAAAATTAATGTCTAGATCCATGTTTTAGATATCATGACTTTTCCTTGATCCCATCCTTTACCCTTATTCTTCTTTAAGTCTGGTGGAAAACATTTACAAAACTGGGTATGAGAATGAAAATCTCAGTAAGTGATATAAAATAATGAATGAAAACATTATCCCATTTATAAATAAAAAACAATGAAACCATACTTTTCAATCATGACATACCTCATGAAATCATATGATTTATGAATAACACACATAAATCATAAATCATAAAGGTAAATTATGGAATCTATATCAAACATACATTGTAGCTATCACAACTAAATAGAGAGTCACATTTGGAATACCCATCATAGTATATTTCCTAAATCTCTTAGGAGAAATATTCACATTTACCTCTGTCACGTTACCCAATACATTGGAAGGATATCTTGGGCCCACCCACACTAGGTTTATCACCAAACCATCCTTATAAGTAAAAAATGACCAAGAACCATAACATATTCATAACACATAAAACAAAAATAAAGTAAATATAACATTTCCACATTTTAATAACAATATATCATTTAAATATATTGACATAATCAAAGCTTTTATCAAAACA
Organism: Viscum album; assembly: GCA_963277665.1. Lineage (NCBI taxonomy): Eukaryota > Viridiplantae > Streptophyta > Magnoliopsida > Santalales > Viscaceae > Viscum > Viscum album. The sequence goes on along the minus strand of OY728121.1, from coordinate 1,394,024,516 downwards.
TTTTCAAAACCATTTAAAATAATAAATAAAGATATTTTTGAATCAAAGTGTCCCATACCACATTGAATATTTTCAAAGAAATTTCAATTTAAAAACATTCATGTCCAAATGAATAAATCATTAAAACCATTTCTAAATTATGGACATTAATGTGAAATATTTGGAAGAATAAACCTTTAAATCTTTTAATATGATATTTTAGTTGAAGAAATTTTTACAAAAGGAGAGAAACTTGTATACAAATAAATGAGGAATTATATTTAATTAGAACTTAATAATTTCATGATAATAAAGTTATTCATGATATAATATTCCAAAGGATAGTATATACTCCATATAAGAGGGAATTTATGCATATCAACAACGATGTCTGAATGGAAATGTATATTGAGAGGAAATCCCTTATAAAGAAGGTATCCTTAGATTAAAGATAAATAAATTACATGATTATGTCTAAAAATATAAATACACCCAATATAAGTGGATAATATGTGTAAAATAATCATATTTTATTCACACATATTCATAGAATGACATAATCAAGAATTAGATGTTTAACCCAAAATTTGAAATTGGGTTAAGATGTTTTCTTACACAAATTTGACACCCTAACGACGCCACTTTAAAATTCAAAAAATAAGTTGATGAGAGAAAAAAGGATATCTAATAACTTGGAAATAAAATTTACATCAATAAGGATATTGAAGAATATATCCCAATATAATAATATTTAAATTAACATATATACAAAAATAATTCTTTTAAAAATAGGTGAGTGAAAGGTTCCCTTACCGATTTGGTAACTTACAAAACATACACCACATGAAAAAAAAGATCACAAAATTAATATGTAAATAATAATAAATTAAATTATATTACACAAATAATAAAATCATGTGCAGTAAATTTACCACACAGAAGTAAATAGAGGCTAATATAGCATGAATGTCACGGGAATGAAATATGAGATGAAAAACTCTTACTATGTTGTAATCAATCGAGTTGTATGAGTAAAAGTTAATAACCACCAAATGAATCATAGAATACCATGAATATAAATAGATTCATGATAATATATTTCAAATGGAACTACAAAATACACAAAATGCAATAAATAAGTGGCAGACAATGGAAATATCACGGAATTAAAAGTGAGATAAGAAATCCCTTACATCGTGTCTGACTTGACTCGATCGTTCATTAATCTCATGAATAATAATATAATGGTAATTCATAATTTATTAGGAACCACTTTCAAGTTTATTAATCCTTTTATATCACTTATTACCATGCTTTAAACATTATTTAATCATTAAAGTTATTAACGGTTGTTTCGTCTATTTTTGGTACTTGAGTAAAAATGAACACCTTAAAATTAAAAGGTTTCCATGTCGTCAATAATACATTATATCTAGAATGATATTCTTGATTTTTATATCATATAAATCTTATATATCATGTATATATATATATATGTATTTATTATATTATATATCATTTGGAGGTAAGAAATATAATGCACCTTTCATGGAGACGGTAAGCTGTACCTACGTATGAACGCTACATTCATTTATATTTCATAATTTAATGTAATTATAACATAATGATATAGAGGTGTATTATAAATAAAGTATAATATCATATATAATATCCTTAAATCCATCAATTATACATCCCACATAAGGCATTAACGAGTCATATCACTTTGAGGGGGCGGTAGTCCGCAATTCCTAAAATGAAATTATCGCATTTACCAATTATGGAAACCATAAAGGTATGTTATAAATTAAAAATACAGAAGAATAAAGAAAACAGAAAAAAATATATATCATAAATAAATACAGTTCCATCATAATGTCCACCATGAGAGGCGGTAGGAATTATTTAAACAATCAACATTTCGTGAGGCGGTAGTTTTCCATCCACAGAAACATTTTGTTTTATACCCATTAGATGTAGGTGTGTGTAAGTTTAGTTCTAATCATTCTCATAAAAAAATCCTAGTATATTTAAGATAATTGTTTTTTTATAAAATAAATGAATGAAAATTGTTTAGTGGTTGGAGAATTTAAATAAAACAAAAGAACTTAAGAGAAGACATTACCTTTAAATAGGGTAACAATCTTTGGTTTAAACCAAAGGGTTTCATGAAGTGATTTCTACCTAAGGTAAGGATTCTAGGATGACAAAAGGGATATTGGAAGCTTTTGGAGGATATTTTACATGATACAAAGGCTTGATAAGTGTGATAAATGGGTAGGAAGTAAGGCGTTTTTATAAGGGAGAAGAGGGCCTCTTTATCAAAGTTTAAAACAATTATTTTATTATAACCTCATCATCAGTTTCAAAAGGTCAAATAATCATTAAAGTAAATGTTAATATGACTCAGGGTTTAAGTAAAATCATCCAACAAGAATTGGATAGGTTTTGGATATTGTTATAATATTTGTAATCTTATTTATTTAAATCAATAAATAATGATGTAAATATTTAATCAGTATTGTGTCATAAGTAATTTAAATTATTTGATGTCCAAAAATTATAATAAAACTACCATGATACAGAAAAATTTTTATATTTCCAAATAATATTTATAGTCGAAATGATAACTTATATAACCCCATGTAAAAATTAATTTACTAAAAATTATTTCTTTATGTCATTTTTGTCTTTACATTAAATTAACTAATATAAAGTGTCATTATTACTCCCATGTGGCTCTATGGGGTCCCAAATTAGACCCAAGGATTCCCATGGTAGGATATGAATAAGAAAATAGGATTAGGACACATGTTAGGGTAATTTAATGTTATTATAATATTTTATTTTACCCTTATTTACTTTATTTACCCTTTAATCATGCTAAATAAAATATTAAATGAAGTAAATATATAAAATGTCAAAAAATAAAATTCTCCTATTTAATCAATTTGGAAAAACTGATTCCAAATATTTAATCCATTTTTCAAAATTCAAAACACATAAGTGGCAGAAATTAATTTAAAATTAATTCCCGCTATCAAAACAAAAAGCGTGTTTTTTCAGAAATAATAACTATCAAAAGATTGACAGTTGTATAATTCCAATATCAATGTGAATTTAATAAAAGTGTCCAACAATGGATTAACTGGTAAAAACATATTCTAATCAAAATTTTGAACCAATTAAAAAGATAATCTAACCATATTAATAAATTATATTAAAAGGCACTTTTAAATTAAAATATAGTAATATTCACTATTCGTTAAAAAATGAACGTTATAAAAAAAATACCAAAAATATTCCCAAAGTAAATTTTGATGTACCAAATCTAAAGAAGAATTTTATTTTGTCAAATAGAACATATAAAAATGACCAAAATATATTTAAAGAGGGCTCACCATTAAAAGTTGGTAAATCGTCCTTTTAAAGAATATTAGAGTATTTATGCTTAGAGTCATTCATGTTTTAAGCCTATAAATTTTATTGGATAAATGTAAAAACATTAATCAAACATGTATAATAATATTTTACATAGTTCTATTTATTCGATCCATTATAATGGCTAGGAGATAACTACCATTTAAAATAATAATATTACATTATTAGTGTGCAACATAAGTATTCAAAGAAACCCATTGTGGCATATCAGGTATGCCGTCGAACATAGCATCCCCTTTAAACTAAAATTAATATTTCATTCAAAAATATTAATAAATATGAAAAGTGTCTTATTATTTATTTATCTAGGATGTCAGATCCTTCCCCCCTTTTGGAATTGCGTCCTCGCAATTTTAAAACTAGTCTTGGATACTTCATTAAATGTCCCACATCAAAAAAGAGTCAGTAAAACTATCACTTTAAAATAAAGATATAGTAGTTCAAAGGTCATCCGAGATAACTCATACTAGGATTCCATAAAGTAAAAAATTGATTTGTAAGAGAGAACAAATAGTCATGTTTTGATGGAGAGTGATATGAAACATGATTAGGACAATGTTAAAGACTAGAAAGTCACAAACTTATGATGTGTTAAACGGTCTTTGATTACTCAGTAGGAAACGTAACCCAAAAACATTTTTGTTTTACATTCCTTTTTATAATTTTTAGGAATTAATTTATGACATAGAATAAGAATATAAGGAAATATACTTACATTCAAATAGAGTTTCATTCTAAAATAAGTTTCTAAGAAAAACTAATCATTTTTCTAATAAATGAGAATTCAAAAAGTCTTGGTCACATCAAAATCACATGAATCATCATATATAGAATCACATAATCCACAAAAGAAGAACTATATAATTTCCTTGTCTTTAGACATCTACTAAAACCAAAATGGTTCATGTGATATCGGATAATACCCAAAAAGGATAATATTTTACTAAAAGAAATACTACTCTTAATTTCCAAAATTTATCAAAAAAACTCAAATATCAACAGAGACGATTCAATAAACATCTTTCCATACAATTCTTCAAAAGTAATCCAAACTATGATAGTAACTGAAATATCCTAACAATTTAATTACATAGTCTTTCAAGATACATCTTAACATTTTTCTCCAAATAACACAATTTACTCATAAAGTCTCATATTGAAAAGTAATAAACATAATCAAATATTCACCATAATTTATTAATCATTTTTATAAATAAATCAAATCATCACATGTCCACAAAAAAACATAGATTCCTCCAAATTAAAATTTCAACCATTATTCAACAATTGAAATACAAGAGTATTCTATATTACTTAAGCATATACTATTTCCTCAAAAGAGAGAACGTCTTCCACAACATCCTTTATCACTTATTAACTAAATAATTTTTCTATACTAAGTATATTCATTTGATAAAACATAAGTTCCAAAAATCTACTTATTCTTGTTCTATAAAATTGTTTTACTAAAATAATAAGTAATACTAACTAGGGACTTCAAGTAAGACAGTGGTAGGCGAAGCACCCATGTTTCCCATCGGTTATGGGTTCGATTCCTACATCCTTGCCGGATGCGATGGGTTTTCACCCATCCTACGGGTTGTCATTTTTTATAAAACTCAAAAATAATCCTAACATGTTTTAACCACAATGGTTTCCTTATACCTATAATTTTCATCCCAATTTATTATGATATCAACATCTTAATTATTGAACTATATTCTCACCACCATGTGACAAAATAAAATGACCCCCAAAATGAAGAACATCGTACCATGATCATGGTGTCCATTTCATTTCATCGTCATCTTGTTCTCGTAGGTAGAAGGTCCATGAATTTCAAAATTGATTTAGAGACCCTTAAAATCATTTTCATATTTCATTCAAATACACCTTGTACAACATGGGTCATATGGGTGTTCAATGAAAAACAGTTTTGGAAAATAATCATGTATGACATGTAATATCAAAACATCGGAAAAAACATGATTTCTATAAAACAGTCTGACTGAATTTGAGTTGAAACATTCAATAACTGGTACATTTAGAATACCACAGGTATGTGATGAAAGACTATACTATAAAAGAAAATATAAATTGGTTTCACAAGGATCTCTTTTTCAGCACCTTTTCCATAATCATAATCTTCTTCAAAATATTATGATGTTGTAAAATATTTGAAAATTCCATGATAATATTTACCTTTCTTGAAAATATGAGAATATTGTGAAAATATGATTTTTTTAAATATAACCCACGATCCACGACGATGAAGAGGTATAGTGGCGGTGTTTTATATCTCAAACAATTTCTTGCAAGTGAGTTTAATGCTAGAAAAAGTTTCACCATCATTCGAACATGACATTGTAATAATTATTACAAGAAAGTCATCAGGAAGAGATAGGAATTTTGTTTGAGATCCTCCTCCTTCCATTTGTAACTGACATTACTTGATCTAAAAAATTTATAATACATTGGTTTAACCGAAATAATAGATATAAGTATTGACCATGTGTCTAACAAAAACTCCAAATTCCCTAAAGTTGTCTAAACCGACCTCTGATACCAACTCTAAGGACCTGGCCATAAATATTACATAATATTGATTTAAATGGATAATTCCCATTGAGTATATTTTTTAGGTTTAGAGTTTTAGAGAATTAGTTCTAAACAATTAGATAACAACATGAATATTACATCTAGAAAATTCTACTCAGTATCTATTTTTTTAATAAAATAAAAACACTTGGAAAAATAGTAATGAATAGGTCCATGTTTTAGAAAACCTGACTTTTCCTTGATCCCATCCAAGAACCTTATTCATCTTTATGTCATGTGGAAAAAATTTAAAAAACATGGGATGAGCATAAAAATCTCAGAAATGGATATTAAATAAGGATTGAAAACATTTTACCATCAATAAATAAAAAACAATGAAACCATAATTTACAATCATAACAAACCTCATGAAATCACAAGTTTTATGAATAACACACAGAAATCATAAAACATAAAGGTAAATTATGGAATACATATCAAACATACATTATAGATATCACTGTTACATAGGGAATCACATTTGGAATACCCATCCTAGTATATTCCCTAAATCTCTTAGGAGAAACATCCACATTTACGTCTATCATGTTACCCAATGCTTTGGAGAGCTATGTCGGGCTCACCTACCCTAGGTTTGTCACAGAACCACCCATATAATTAAACAATTCCCAAGAACCATAACATATTCATAATACATAAAACAAAAATAAATTAAAGATAACATTTCCACATTTTAATAATAATATATCATTTAAATATATTGACATAATCAATGATTTTATCAAACAATTTTCAAAACCATTTAAAATATTAAATAAATAGATTTTTGAATCAAAGTTTACCATACCACTATGAATCTTTTGAATGAAATTTCAATTTCAAAAAATTCAATTCCATATTAATAAATCATTAAAACCATTATTTTAAACATGGACATTAATGTTAATGATTTAAAAGAATAAACCACTAAAACATTTAAAATGATATTTTAATTAAATTGATTTTAAAAAAATGAGTGACTCTTAAAAACAAATAATTAAGGAATTACATTTAATCAGAAAATAATAATAACATTAGAATAAAAGTATTTATGATATACTATTCCAAACTAAAATATATAAACCATATAAGAGTGAATTGGTTCATATCAATAATGAAGTCTCAATGGAAATGTAAATTTAGATGAAATCCCTTATAAAGAAGGTATCCTTTGATTAAGGATAAATTAGTTACATGATTATGTGTGAAAAATATAATTACACCCAATATAAGTGGATATTAAGTGTGATACAATAATAGTTTATTCACACATATCTTCATAATGACATAATCATGAAGAAGATGTTGAACGCAAAATTTGAAATTGGGTTAAGACGTTTTCTAATAGAAATTCAACAGCCTAACTACATCACTATAAAATTCAGAAAATCAGTTAATGAGATATAAAATGATATTTCATCACTTTTAAATAAAATTTACATCAATAAGGATATTTAAGAACATATCCTAATATAAAAACATGTAAATTAAAAGACATTCAAAAGGAAGTGTTTTAAAAAGAAGAGGGTGAACGGTTCCCTTACCAATTTGGTAACTTAAGAAACATACACCCCATGAAATAATGATAAAACGATTAATATGTAAATACCCATATATTAAAATATATTACACAAAGAATACAATACTTTGTAGTAAATCCACCACACAAAAGGAAATAGTGGCTAATATAGCATGAATCTCATGGGAATAAAAAGTGAGATGGAAAACCCTTACAACGTTGTAATCAATCGATTCATTTGAGAAAAAATTAATAACCCCCAAATGAATCACAAAATACAATGAATATAAATAGAATCATGATAATATATATCAAATGACAGTAAGAAATACATCACATGCATTAAATAAGTGGTGAAAAATGGAAATCTCACAAAATTAAAAGTGAGATAAGAAATCCATTACAACGTGTCCAACATGACTCGATCATTCTTTAATCTGCTGAATAATAAACTGAAGTTAATTTGTACTTTCTTAAGAACTTTTTTCAAGTTTATTATTACTTTTATATCACTTATTACCATGTTACAATCATTATGTAATCATTTATGTTATTAACAGTTGTTTTGTCGATATTTGGTACTTGAGTAAAAATGAACACCTTATAATTACAAGTTCTCCATGTTGTCAACAATACATTATATCTAGAAATATATAAATGATTTATATATCATATAAATTATATATATCTAGTATATATATGTATTTATGATAATACATAACATTTGGAGATAAGAAATGAAATGCACTGTCCATGGAGACGGTAAGCCGTACGTACGCATGGATGCTACATTCATTTCTATTTCGTAATTTAAAAATTAAACCATAATTATACATAGTTATATTATAATTAATGTTTAATATCATATATAATATCATTAACTCCATCCTTTATACATCCCACATGGGGCATTAATGAGTCATATCACTTTGAGGGGGTGGTAGTCCGCACTTCCTAAAATGAAATTATCGTGTTTACCCATTATGGAAAAAATAAAGGTATGTTATAAATGAAAAATAAAGAAGCATAAAGAAAACATAATCTTAATATGTATCATATATAAATGAATTTCAATCATAATGGACACCATGAGATGCAGTAGGAGTTAATTGAACAATCATCATTTCGTGAGGCGTTAGTTATCCACCTACATAAACATTATGTTCTTTATCCATTAGATGGAGGTGTCTGTAAGTTTAGTTCTAATCCTTATCATAAAAGTATCCTAGAATATTTGGGATACTGGTTTTGTTATAAAACAAATGAATAAAAATAGTTTAGGGGTTGGATAAGTAAAATAAAAAAGAAGTTAAGAGAAGGTGTCTCCTTAAAATCGGGTAACTCCCTATGGTTTGAACCAAAAGGGTTTCTTGAAGTACTTTCATCATAAGGTAGGGATTCTAGGATGAAGAGAGGGATATTGGGAGCTTATTGGAACAGTGTTTATCCGAGCTAAATTCATGATAAGTGTAAGAAATGGGTTGGAATTTAGGATGTTTTATAAGGGAGAGGAGGGGATCTTTTAGAAAGTTTGAAACAATTATTTTATTATAACCTCATCTTTAGTTTCCAAAGGTCAAATAATCATTAAAGAATAAGTTAATATAAGTCATGGTAAAAATAAAATCATCCATTAAGAATTAGATAGGTTTGGATATTGTATTAATATTTATAATCTTATTTATTTTAATCATTTAATAATGTGGAAAATATTGCATCAATATTGTGTCATAAATGATTTAATTTATTTGATGTCAAAAAACTATAAAAAATACCATGATGAATACAATATTTTTATCTTTCCAACGATTATTTATAGTCAAAAAGATAACTTATATAACCCCATTTAAAAATTTATTTACTAAAAGATATTTGTTTATGTCATTTTTGTCTTTAATTTAAATTAATTAATATAAAGTGTTATTATTACACCCTTGTGGCTCTATGGGGTCCCAAATTCAACTCAAGGATGCCCATGGTCGGATATGTATCATCCAATAGGATTATAATACATGTTAGTGTAATTTAATATTATTATAATATTATAATTTATCCTTATTTACTATACATACCCTTTAATCATGATAAATAAAATATTTACTGATGTAAATATTTAAAATGTCTAAAAATAAAAGTTACCTATTTAAATGATTTGGACCTAATTACTTGAAATATGTAATCCATTTTTCTAAATTCAAAACCCAGAACTGGCAGAAATTAATTTAAAATTAATTCTCAATGTCAAAACAAAATGCGTGTTTTTAAGAAATAATAACTATCAAAAGATTGAAACTTGTTTATATAAAATTTAAAAGTGAAATTAATTCCAATATCCAAAATATTATTAATTGGTAAAAATATATTCTAATTAAAATTTATAAATAATTAAAAAGATAACCTAACCATATAAATAAATAAGATTAAAATGCACTTTTGAATTAAAATAAAGTATTTTTCAGTATTCATTAAAAATGAACTTTATCAGAAAAATACCCAAAATTATCCCAAAGTAAATTTTGATGTCCAGAATATAAAGAAGAATTTTATTTTTCCAAATCGAACATATATAAATGATAAAAACTATAATTAATGAGGGTGAGACATTAAAAGGAGGTAAATCGACATTTTAATGAATATTAGAGTATTTACGCTTAGATTCATTCACGTTTTAAGCCACTAAATATTATTGGATAATTTTAAAAACATTAATCGAACATGTATAATCATATTTTATTTAGTTCTATTTATTCCATCCTTTATAATGACTAGGCGTTTACTACCCTTTAAAATAATAATATTATATTATTAGCGTGAAATGTATGTTTTCAATGAAACATGTTGTTGCGTATCAGGTACGCTATCGAACATAGCATCCCCTTTAAATTAAAATTATCATTTAATACAAAAATATTAATAAATATGAAAAATGTCTTATTCCTTATTTATCTGGGATGTTACAATACCCCACTAGGCAATGGGTCTCTCAATATCTATATAAATTTTGAGTGAGTAATCCTATATAATATAGCGGGGTTTGGGACCATATATATAGAGTGGTACTCCCACATATTCAATATTTTTCAGTGATCAGGTCCTTAGTGTGAGTTATTGACCCCTCTACCATGGAACACATTAGTAAGTAGAAATAACCTCTACTCTAAATCTTATTTTATTTCACATGATTATGGGCCTCAAAGATAGAACTTTTGAGCTACAAAATTACTTGTTATTCATTTCATGTTTATAATGATAGAGTTACACATTCTCTCTCATGTAGGTATATTTATGTGAATATATGTTGGTATTTTTATAAACTATTATTGTGGGTTAATGTAACAACTATTGTAGCTTTCTATTACTCTATTTATGGTTTTTGTGATATTCTCCTGGGTATTTCTATACTCAGAACAGGATAGGATTTTCCCCCATGTGTTATGTATTAATCATATCACATGCATATTGGCATTGAATTTGGTGGAGCATAGCGGAACATGGGTGCATTGTCCATGTTCGATAGTTGTACATGAAGATCAGGAGCTGGAAAACCTCGTGTATTACATGCATGATGTTGTGGACAGGTTGAGACTTCATTTCTACTTAGGAGTGTAATTTCCCCTTTTTTATTTGGTTTTATATTTTCGTACTATAATTTATTACCTAGAGGTTAGTTCATGAATGATTGCAGTCTTAGTGTTGTATTATTGTATTATTCATTTTGACTTTTCCTTGGAGATTATTGTGTTCGTTCTTATAGGTATATTTTTCTAATTTACCCTATATAATTTTATCCCATATCATTACTTTTATACAATTCCTAGAATATTGGATGTAATTTTGGGTTGTCACACATGGCATATTACTAGATAGACAGACCCCTTTTGGCCGGGTCATGACACATGATCTCATATTTTAAAATATCAACATCTATTAATACATTTGATAAATCTAAACTATTATCTAGTATTAATTTAAAATTTTACCACACATCATCTATGTGAAAATTTCCCACCCAAGAAACCCATAAAATATAGAAAAACGAAATATAAAAGGTCTAATCAAATGGTTCCATAGAATAGTGAATCAGAAATATAGAATCCAAATCACCCCAATCACAAACATTAAAAACCACAACCAAAACATTTAACATGAAACTAAAAAATCAAAACAAATATATAGATGTATAACACATATTTAAGGTAGATTTTAATTTCAATTTTTTTGAGAAATTTTTTAATCCTTAAGAAACAAAAACCTCAATAAAAGATGAAATAATATATTACCATGAAATAAACACTCCAAAGTATTATTTGACATATAAATATGTTTAATAATTACATATATAGTAAAAATAACCCAAATCTATCCATTTATAGAAGAGTACCTCAAATAAAATTTTTTCATCCATTCCAACTAATTCCCATTATTATTGGTCATCCATCCACTTGATCATGGCCACCAGCTATAAAATTCTAACTCAACTAATCCATCTAGTGAGTATTGTATGATACATGAAATACATCTGGTTTACTCTAAAATATCCCTTTAAACACCATAACATAGATTTTGATATCCTTTGTTTTATCAATAGACAACATAATAAGAGTTAATTATACATGAAATATTACCTGTATAAACTGTCATTAAAAATCTATCATCATTATTATAGGTTTCTAGAATTGTATTATACTATTTTATCCTACATTTTATTATGTGTATATCATTATTTTCTCCCAATTATAAAAGATACAATAATTCACCGGAAAATAGATTATCAAGTAGAAAATGCTAAAAATATCCCTCATAAGAATAATTTTATTGGATTCATTACCATGTTCTCTTGGTAATGGACCACTATTTTATAAAAAATATATTCTTAAATTTGACTGATTAATTATGTTATATATTTCATTATCTACTATCATTTAAATTATATAATCCCCACTGATGTGAAAAAACAACAATATTATATCCCACTATATTGTATTATTCAATATAACAATTTCATTATGATTTTATTCCACCTTCTATAGTTTCATTACACATATTCCATTATCTTATAGATGATGTGTCACTTTAGTTGAATATTAATTTTCCCGAAGTGAAACATAATGTTTTTGTCCAAGTGAGTCACATTTTTTTATTTTGAAGACCAATATTCCAACATAATTCATTCATACATGATCCTCTTGATCACTCTCAAACAAAACCAACTACCTCAATACTTATATAATCCTTGAATAGTCATATTTTTTGTTGAAATTTTAACTATATTTTGTTACTAGGTTATCCAACTCAAGGATGTTTTTATAAAATTAAACAGAAAGCTAATAGTTTCTTTCCCAAAATTCATATAACTACTAAGGTAAACATCAACAATTCCATATAAATTATCATATATTCTAAAATAGTGTGATTGATATGGTGTTCATTTATAATGCTTGAAAACTCCCTTAACAGCCACTCAGAGTTCCTTTCATGGATTTTCTATAAATAAATTGACCACATCATCTACTTGAGTGATATAAAACATTGTGAAAACTAAGGAATATACCATACATACCATAGATAATGAAATTAGAACTATTAGTATCTATTTATCATCATTTTCACTTTATGGTTTCTTTTCAATTGAATGTTTGATGTGTCTGTATATGTGAGTTATCAAAGGCTTTGACTCATACATACTAAATCATTCCATAACATTCCTATTATATATTGACATAGAAAGTAAAAATGTTTCATTTTCCAAGTCTCCTCTGATCCTCATCCCCAAAATCCAATTTTCGAAACCAATGTACTCCATCAGTGAATATTCATAAATATTATTATTACACTATTTCAACATCTTCAAAATAAGTCACTCTAAAATTATGTAATCAATTTAGTGGTAAGAATTGTGAAAGTACCATTAAAATGTTCTATTAAATAGAATTGATGATCCATATTTTTCAATAAAAAAATCCTTACCATTATAGTTTCATCAAATATTTGATTTCATTTGATTTTAAATTACATAAAAAAGTATTTGCTTTTATGGAACATTACCATTAATCCCTTGTTCATATTTATTACAAAAACATTTATTTTCATCATATAGATTTCTTCCTCCAAATCTCCATGTAAGGTCATATTTTTTATATAAACTTATTCAATAAATAATTATTACTTCCTTACTAGGATGAGAATAATCAGAATTATTTTGTACATAAAAATAAACTAGAAAATATAACCAAATTTCATACATTTTTTTATTAAAATATTTTCACAACCAAAAATTCATTGTACTGAAAAATCTATTTACATCATCAATCAAATGATAAAACCCACTTATTATAAAGTTTCCTAATTTCATGTGTTATTTATTTTAGTTCCATCAATCAATAACTAGAAAAGAATCCAAATATCCCATCATTTCTATCATTCACTATATTTAGTATCATTTAATTCTTATATCAGTAATGATCTTTTATCTCCACAATCCATTGGTAAAATAATTCATTTTGAGTTAAAACCTATATACTAATACTTTTACTCTTGTATACCACCTCAACCCTTGATATTTAATTCATTCATATAATGTAATTACAAATTAAGAATCATGATAGTGTTTTCTGAAAGAATTATAGTACATTAAGAAATTGAACTTCTCTGTCATGATCAACATTTACATTTTGGAACATAATTTTCATATTAATATTTTAATTGTTTATTCATAAATTTCCCCACCCCACTCATACTCTACCCAACTCAACCTTCGATCTCATCATTGGTTTTTTCCTCCAATCATTATCTTATATCTAATTTTAAACATTCTAAAAGTTCTATTTAATGAATAAGAAATTACAAAATTTTATAACCTTATAGTTATTATAATATAAGAGTAATAAAAAATAAATCAAAATAAATTACCAATAATTTTTTTAGGATTTACATTCTAACTTATTAAAATACTTAGCATCGTTATCGAAATATGTAACATGAAAAATATTTTACTCTTTCTTTTTATAATTCCATTATGAAACTAGAATGTGGTGGTGTGGTCCATGACCACTATTTTTTTCCACAAATACCAGAATAGAATTTTACTAATTTGTCGTAGGAATATTACTTCATGCCAGATAATTTTCATCAATCAAAACATCTAAAACTATCTTCCTCTATACTCACCACCTTTATTTTAGAAAAGTAATGTCATCTTCAATCCAACCTTCAATTCCACTATAGAGATCCATCCGAAAAATGATCTACAAACATAACACTTTTATTATGTAAAAAACAAACACTATTTGTTTATTGAAAAAGTAATTAAGGTAACATTGTATAGTATTACCCAATTATATCAAACTAGTGTTGGGCCCTATGCATCCATGTAAACCAGACTGTTACTTTGATTTATTGGTTTCTTTTTATCCATATTGAAATTCACATTTTTCTACATTCATTGGATAAAATCCTTACATTTTTTTACTCTATGTGATCAAGAATCAGCAATACTTTATAAGATATGGCCTAAAAACCTTTGTCACTATGGTGATGAAGACCATCATTCCCCAAATTCATTATTCCTTGCGTTATTTCTCAAACATTCATACAACCATTTAAACCCCTAGTCATTTATATTGTTTCATATATAACACTACGCGAGACAACCATGAAACATTGTATTATATTTCACACACCATCTAATATGATATTTAAGAACCCTATATAATCATGCTATATAATAATAATCACATTTATTTGTAAATATAGCCAATTTTTTCAACATAAAACTGTAACAAAAATTAATTAATTATTATAATTTTCATATATTATTTGAAAATACCCTCAGGAACCTCCCCATATAAAAAGATAAATCTATGCAATGACATCATAGAAATATTTTTGAATCAATCCCTTTTCTTAACATGAAATAAATGTGGCTCTAAATTTATGTATCCAGGACTCCATATAACTTATGATTCGTAAGATCAAAGTATCTTCCTTCCCTTGTGGTCTAGAGTTTTGAATGAAACAAAACCATGTTTTTTAAAGTTAAAATTCATAAATTAGTATTAATTTTTATAAATTTCCCTTGTTTAAAAAGTTTCAACTTGTAGATTCATCATGGAAAGATGGATTCTTGCAGTTTCAATCACTTCTTATTTCCTATTACATTGTGTATCAACTTCAAGTGAATAATCCATAGCCTTCCACACTAAATGAACATCTCATAGTTCCTAAAACCAAATTCTTATAGATCAACACTTATATGAATATATAATATATTTCAGTATATTAAAATTCATTTTTACAACAATAATTGTTCAAAATGGTAACTATTGTATTCCATGAGTCCAGAAGTTAATATAGATAAATTAAGACCCAAAAACCTTAAAAAATATTCACAAAATTTTACTTAATTATAATTTGTATCACATTGAAATCATTAATATTAAACAAAATTGATCATAAATTTAACATAATCATTACCAAAATTCATAATGTAATTAAAAAATTATTTACTATGAAAATACTCTCATACATATTCGCAATTTTATCCTTCAATTCAATAGTTATGTTCATATCATTGATTTAAAAGGCAGCAATTTGAGTCAAAATATTTTTAAATACACCCAAATCATTCCTATAAAGTATTACCTGTTTTATTACTAACAGTTCATCCATCCTAACAATAATTAGAGAAACATTGAGATCCCAAATGAATTATAACTCACTCGCTTTCACCTTATTCAAACCAAAATCTTATGAATCAAACTTCTCCAATAGTACCTTTATCCGTAAATAATAGATATAAAAAAATAGAATTATTCCATTTAATAAGAAAATATTAAAGGATAATTTAATCATATTATCAATATTTATATAGTTACCCAATATTCTCGTAGAAGGATATTTCATCTTTTTAGATTAATATTCTGTACATTATAAAAGTACATTCCCATGTACCATAATATTTTATTATCATTAGAAACATAGAACACTATCTACTAACTTGGTGAAAGATATTCCATGTCTACCAATAATATCATCCCTCTTATTACTCCTAAATAAAACCAATATTCAAATCCGGGGAAAATAAAATATAAAATTTGGTGAGCTAAGATTCCCAATAAGTTTAAATAAAGAAGATACATATTCTTAAAATGAATATAAGGGTATGAGAACATGACCATAACATATTAAGATCATACCCTACATATCAAATATCAGAAAAGTGACTCATCAACAAATTATTGGTATTTAATAATACTTATTTCATGAGATAAACCAAAAACATGAGCCATGAGATCATAACATTGGATAAGATATTGAATTTTAGCACACATACAGTGATATAAAATCTTATTTCAAGGATACCAATGAATACATTTACAAAATGATAGGCTTGGGATAACCACCCTCATACCTACACTAGGATTATTTTGAACAAATGTGTACCCTCCTTTTATGGAAGGGGTTGACCACCCATATACCCTTATCTATGGGCTTAGGATGGCCACCTGTGTACCCTCATCACTGGGCTTGATTTAATGACATGTTTAACCATATCATTGGGAATCAGATAATAAATGGGGTAACCTTATCATAATTATTTGGATAATGACCCATGTACCCTCTGATACCATAAACCATTTATAATTTACCAATGCATTGGAGGGAGATATAGCTTAGACCTTTCATATAGTGAAACCACACATATATGTGCAATAAGATCATAAAAATTCATCATATCATAACTCATGAAATGAAATGTATATCATAAACATTTCATAATATCATACCGAATAATGAAAATACAAGTTTAATAACAATTTCATTAGATCATAACCCATCAAAATAAGTGATTTTCATAATCCTTTTATCCTGTTATAACCTATTCAAAAGAAACAGGTTCCATAAACTTCATGTAATAAAAAAATAAACCATTAAGAAAAATAATATGGAAGGAATACATGGATAATACCCCAAAAACATAAATTATATCAAATTATTTCATATTATATGTAAAATAAAATTTCAATATCATTTAAAACATCCACTAAGGAGAATTATATTTTCCCTTTGAAGAAGTATTCTTAAAAAATAAAACATTTTGAAAACCTTTTCCATTTAAAATAACCTTGATAACTTATAAAGGAATAGTTGAAAAATATTTCAATAATTTTTTTTGAAAATAAAACATTTTTAAAATTCGTTTACATGAAAATGAGATTAAAATATAATTTAATAACATTATGAAAATATTTTCTTAAAACAATGTTTTAGAAAAAAAATATTTCCAAAAAAAGAGATAATTATTGTCGGATATTTATAAAAAAGCTATATTAATTATATGAAGTACAAAAGAGTGGGAAATTTTAACACACCATGATTTTGTAGTACGTTATCTCATTAATGTAATTCAATATCTTGTGCTACACGTGACACCGGGTTTGAGCGCACCACAACTAACCAAACTAGTCATTCAAAAAATAGTTATGAATTGTATTAAATGAAATTTGAATCTTATATACACTATATAATTTTAACATCCATATTATGTATTTATTATACATATTATAAGAACAAATTCATTTTTTCATATAAAGGAAGTATTTTTAAAAAATACAATTTTACCTCCTTTTAATTGAGAACCCTTATTAAAACCAATATTTGACACTTTTAATCATTAAATTTAATGAAATTAAATTCTTCATTATAAGCGGGACATAAAAATTACGTTGGGATAATTTTTTGGTACTTTTCTAAAAAAGTTTTATTTTTTGACGAATAGTGAAAAATACTATGTTTAAATTGAAAAGAAATTTTTCAATCGAAATAATTTATAGTGTTAAATTATGAATTTTAATGTTTTTTAAGTATAATTATATTATATTTTTATCATTTAATACAATGTAGTTCATTATACGTAATTTCACATTTAAATTTTACATAAACACATGTCAATATTTTGATAGTTTTTGCTTTTTAAAAACCTACTTTTTGGGTTCGACAATGGGAATTAATATTAAATTAATAAATGAAACATCTTTGTTATGAATTTGGTAATAGATAATTCATTTTTAAGTTAATAATATCAAAATTATCTTAGGGTTAATTTTGGGTATTTTTTTGAAAACATTCAATTTATGATGACTAGTAAAAAACAATGCATTATTATTTAAAATTAATGTTTTATTTAAAAACTTATTTATTATATTTAAATTTATTTTAAGTCAAAATAGATATATAATAACTATATAAGTTAAATTTAATTCATTGGGGTCATTTTATAATAAATTTAGATGTATACAATTTTATTAATCTTTTTAACCTCTTGTACCCACCGTTTATGTACATTTGAAAATTTTCTTAAAACATAATCTTACTACTTTTGTGAGTGTAATTTCAAAAATATGAGAGACATGGTTGATATTAGTAAGTAAAATTTGGTTCAATAAGATTAAAATAATTTTTGGTCAACAGTAACTTTTGACTTTTATTTTCTACGGTTAAAAGTAAATAGGGTAATTAAGGGTAAAAATGATATTATAATTACCCTAACACATGTCATAATTCTATTGGGTAAGTTTAATTTGACCAAAAACAACCTTAAGAATAAATTCTGACCCTCTTTGGTCCACTTGAATAAGATTAATACATTTGTTATTATTTTACATAAAGAAGAGTTAAAAGAGTTAAATTCAATGTTTAACAACTAAACCATTTCTAATATATGGTTACAGAAAATATAAATTAGACTATAAATAAACCTTAGAAATATAAAAATATTTCCTACATAATGGTTTTTTATTTATAATTTTTAGACAATAAATAATTTATATATATTTATGACACAATAATGATGCAGTAGTTACCTTATTAATGAAATATTAAAATAATTGATTTGATAAAAATCCAAATAAATGTAAATTGAGACTTTTGATGAATTCCACTAATTTTATAGGTTAATATGAAATTTTATGGTTGATTAGATAATTTTTTTTGGAAGTTATAAGTTTGTTATGACTTTCACAAAAACAAAATAACAAATATTGTTAGAATTGATTTAATTTTTTATTAAAACAAATACTATATTATTGGATGTTATAATATTCCAAAAAATATAATGTTCAGAAAAGGGGATTATATAATATCATATATGTCATTAAAGAACCATTTTAATTTCTCTTGGATGTTTAGAGTATGTTTATCAACCATATTGTGTAAAAATACAAGTAGACACAGTAAAAGATAAATTATTTAACAATTAGTTAAATATAAAAGATAAGGTTAAAATGGTAACCTAAACTTGTCTAAAACGTATTGTTTGAGAGTTTTTCGACCCATCCAAACAATATCCTATAAATATATCATTTATGATCCATTATAATCTGAAAATTATTTTATTATAAAATAATATTTCATGCTTTTCCAAAAGTGACCCTCACCTCTCTTATAAAAGGGTACTTCCGGTTCTCTCAAAATCACACCTCCAAAGGCATTTGGATCTACCAAACCCTTCAGAAATATCCTCCAAAAATTACTCCCATCGACCTAGAGGAATTAATTTGATCAAAAAGTCAGCTGAAGAAGCCTGTTTGATCAACTAAAAAGGAAACTCCTGAAGAAGAGACAATAATTTTAAAAACATCTTTCATGTTCATTTCTTCTTAAATATCATCTTTCTTTGTTGTTTACATTCCAAAATAACAAATTCAGTAACTTTTACATATTTTTATGTTATTATAAATATTTTATAAACATATACATTATTCTATCCATCCTATAAATGAAAAAGTAACCATACGTGCGTACGTACGGCTTACCGTCTCCATGTCGTGGTGTTGCTTGTTATTCAAGCACTTCATTATTTGTATGGGTATAATAATTTGTATAAATGATTTAAATAATATATATAACATGTTATTGAATCTTCATATATGATATACAATCCAATTATATACTATTTAGCCATCAATATAATGATATTTTTGCTCGTGCGTACGTACAGATTACCGTCTACACAGCGCGATGAGATTAATTTCCACGTTCACCATTCAACGATGATTATAAAAATATATATTATTAATAAGTTTTTAATATATTAAATAATAATTATACTTGAGAAATATATATATATATATATATATATATATACTTACATATATATTATTCATTTACTTTCGTTCATTACGATATGAAAACGGAAACAAAGTATACCCATACGTACGGCCTACCATCTCCATAAACGGTGCCTTCAATGTCATATATCTTACTTTTATAAAGACTTATATTCTCAATATATATGATATATAAATATTTTTTTATATTCTAGAAATATTTATATCATTATCTAAAGGATAAGATCAAGAATAACAGGTTAAAACACGTAAGATAAAGAAAGCGATTATTACCCAAAATGTTAATTTTACATGGAAATTGTTATTAAATGGGTAGTATAATGTCATAAATGAAATATTTATGTTACAATAAATTTTAATATGGTTATTTTATAATTTAATATCATACTATGAAAATAATACAAGATCATAAACATACCCTCGACCAATGGAAAGTGCAAGGTAAGGGGTAATTCCTCAATCTCAATATTATCTGAGACTGTTTTTGTGTAAGTATTTACTTGGACATATTTATCATCAATGTCCATATTTCATTGAAATATTTTCAAAAGGAATCTTTTAAGGTTATATTAAATGTTCTGTTTAACTATATCATCATTTTTAATGTTTAAAATATTTATCATTCTAAATCCTTTAAATTAATGTCTATGTTTTTAAAATGATTTTAAGGATTTATTTATATGGACGTGATTATTTTGAAATGGTAAATATACTAAAAAGTATCGAAGTTTTACTGGACACATTGATTAAAAAATCACTTTTAAATGAAATCCTTTATAAATTGTGAGATTTTTAATCGATTTCATGAAAAAGGGGTGTTTCTCTCAAGGCATTTTACTGATCATTTTCGAGAATGTCAACATCCTTTGTTGGATATTATTACTGATTGAGGCTGATTTTTTATGATACAAAACATCCATATTGTATTGATGGTTTTGTGATAAGTTTGACATTGGACGTGTTATTTTTATACCATTCATTTTATATGGATAAAGTATTGAAATTTCGTATGCTAGTTTTAATACGAATTTTTATGTTATGCTTAAAACTTTTTGTATAAAGAATACTTTGGACTTAGTAAGTGACGGGTGGAGCCCTCAATAGATAATCGATGCATCGGTAAGTCTCATGAGACAAAATACTATTTGGGAACAAGGCCTTGAAAAAATATTATTTGTAGTCATGGAACAAGTCCTTGACCATGTGGTTATGAAGTCTGATATTATGCATTCTATCATTATGAAATTGGCTATTGATATTGCATGTGATTAATCGACTAGTAGAATATCCATGTGAATTAGAAAATGGAATTATTTGATTTATATTTTCTATATTACACTTAAGTTTATATTTAAAAGGATTTAGTTTTAGTTTTTTACATTTCCTTAAATGTTTGTGCTTATTTGTGAAAGTTGCCACTATATTGTTATCCTTACTGAGCATCTGAGCTCACCCCTTTTGTTTGGTTTCTTTTACCAGGATTATAGGAAGTGTATTATGATTGATAAGTAGGGTTAATATAGGGGATTAATGGAATTAACAAAGGATCATTTATGTTGTGTTTTATTTTATAATGTTTAATGTAACTTTCATGTATGTAATATATTTTCAAAGGCTGCTATACTAATCTGTCTTTGGAGACTTGATTCCTTATAATCATTCAAATTTATTAAAATAATGCACTGACATTGGGTAACTAGGGTAAGGGCTTTACAGAAATTGGTCAATTTCATGAATATAAAAGTAAATACATGTTCTGAATAAAATTCATCAAAATTATCCTATGATTTTATCATTGGATGGATAATCCTAAATAGTCCAGATAAATAATGAGATTATAAATTAAAATTATTACAACTTTGGAAAACATGAATACCAATACCAATGATGTAATAACACAAAATAAATCATAAAATATAATTAATATACATAATTTCATGATATTTAATGTCAATGGGGATGTATACACACCTCATGGAAGAATATAAGGGAATATCATAACATACATCTCAATGAATGACATCCATAGTTCATATACAAATATCCTTTATTATATATATATATATTTATTATAAATATTCCAGAGAATCATAATCATATATATCATACCATATATTATTTTATTATGACTTTATATAAATCTTTTATTAATAATTTAATTTTAAAATTACGTTTCGAATAATGAGCTATTTTTTTTAGTATATGTTTCGAGTTATTATTTTTTATCCTACTAATATAATCATGATTTACTAATATCATGAAACCAAACCATGATATAAATATCATATATATTCATTATATATATATTTATAATAGTATATAACCAATTTTAATAGGAAATAAAATCCATCATTTGTGGAGATAATAGACTGTACGTACAGTTGAAAGATGATTCCGTTTTTTTATCTTATTGATGTAATGAAAAAGAAAATATATATATACATGTATTAACATTATAGTGCCATTAATATTTCATATATATCATATATTTTTATTTAACTCATCTTTAATATATTCTATATAAATCATGAATGAATCAGAGGATTTCCAGAGGTGGAAGTCTTCTACACACATGTAAAAAATTATCATATTTTCAAATAATGAAATCATTAAGGTATGTGTTTTATAATTATTACATAATCATTAATAGTTTATTAATATCATATTTATCATATATAATCTTCAATTCCATCACTATTACTGACCATGATCAGTGGTAATTGAAAAACGACATCCGTTCACGATGCGGTAGTCCATCACACACATGAATGTTGATTTCATATCCCATTTTATGGAAGTGTGTGATTTTAGGTAATACCATTATAAAATAAAAATATAATTATATTTAAGATATTTGGGATATTATATCATCATGAAATAAAAATAATTGAATGTGGATTAGGATGAAATAAAACAAAAATGTTCCCTGATAAATGTTACTTCTTTTTCAAGTATCTCCTTTTGGTCTACAGAAAAGGAAAAACATTATTGGATTTGTTCTAAAATAAAGTCTTTATGATTATATTAGGGTATTTGGGATGTTTTTTTAACAAATTTTTTGAAAAATGTTTCTTGAGTGTTGTGAATAATGCAACAGAGTGAGTGTCAATTTATAGTTGAAGAAGACTGGCATTCTAGTAAAAACACAAAAGTATTTATTATTAGGAGTACAAGTATACTTAATGTTTCTCAAAAAATGATAATAAATGTGTAGTTGGGATAATAGAGTTGATAAAAATCACCACCATAGACTAATATGTATTTTTTAAATATTTGGTTCCTTAACAATTATGTTTCCTTATTTTAAAATTTAGGGTTTTCATTATGTTAACTACTTTCATAAACTAGGTAATCTATCCATTATTGATAAATTAAAGTTAAAATAATAGATAAATTTTTAACCAATGAATCTAAAATTTTATAATTAATTTATATAATAAAAAACTCATATGTGTTGTAAATTAATTTTAACTGAAGCACACGTAATGTGAAGAAACATTTCATTAACCATAACCACAATAAAAATGTTTTTATTATTTAGGGGTCAATATGTTGATTTGATAATTTTAATGGACCATTAATGGAATATATATTATATTTCTTAACATTTAAACTTATCTTGGAAGAGTGTGCCGATTTTTAGTAATTTCAAATCATTTACGAAAATATTTTTATAATAAAATAACAATAATGATAATTTTGATAGTATTTAATTAATTAGATTTTAAATATATCATTAAAATGACTGAATATGAATATATTCAGTTAAAGAATGTATAAAATTATATATTAGTCGAAAAAATTAATTTTAGACAATAATTCGATAAATTTTCTTCAATTTTAATGGTTTTAGTGACATTTGATTTATTTTAGTATTAACAAAATTGTTCATGCATTGACATTTCATAAGAATTTAATGTTATTATATCATCTATAAAAATTTAAAATAAATTATCACGATAAAGAACATTTTTCTTAAAAAATAAAATTTATAACTGAACACATGTAGTTTTTTCCAATTCAAAATATTTATTGAAATTACATGAAAGAAAGGTAAATTTTTTATTTTTCATTACAGAGAATATTAAATGGGTAAAATTCATTGAAATGTTTCTAGAAAACACATAACATTATATTATATGGTCACAAGTGCCTAAATATATCCATAAATGTGTTTTGAAAAAGTGATGGGGTTTTTTACACCTAATATTCTATGTTTAACCACTAAGCGATAGAATTTTTCAATAATCTCTATAATTAATAGTAAATATTCACACTATTAAAAATGTTAAAAAATTATTTTGGTAATAATAGATAGTATAAATTCTTCTAATTCCAAATATTAAATCGATTTTGATAATTAAAATCTTATAAGGGAAAAAAGTAAATAAAATTTAATTCCACAAACATGATAGAAAATCTATTTTTTAAAGTAAAAAATGTTCAAAAGTGTACTAAACTTTTCTAAAAATATTAAATATTAAAAGATTAAAATTAACTACATTGTTTTAATATTTTTAAAATAAGAAAAATTACATTATACTAATTCAAATATAATTTACTAGTATAAGTTACATTGTTTTATTGTCGGGTTTCATTTAAAATTCCGTATTATTAACTACTCATTAAAAAATCAAACTTCATAGAAAATACCCAAAATTAATCCAATGATAATTACAAAATTATGTATTAAAAAATAATGTTTATTGTTTAAAAATAATTTATCAATGTATCAGAATTTATTTTAAAAGTAAGTCTATGAAAATATATTTTTATAAAAATACATCATTCTGTGTATAAAATTTGATTTATTATTATCTATTCAATATTAAACCCATAAAATGAATTTAAAATACTTGAATGAATATATATATGATTTCCATTAAATATTTAATCAAAATTGTTTTGTTTTTTTATAGTGAAAATATATGTTTATGTGTAAAAATGATGTTTTTCTTAAAAGAAAAATCATTATTTTCAAATAGTTCTTAATTTCATTTTAATTGATTGGGTTCAAAATAAATAATCTTATAAACATGAAAAAACTCACTTTTAATAATTTATTTAATCCTTTTTATACACTCCATTCCATCATCTAGGTGATAATTATGATAATATTTTTTTAATATGTCACATTTTGTTTGAACTCGCTATTGTGTGTAATGAAAGCTAAGCATAGAGTTGTGTGTAATGAAATATGAAAATGGTATTTCATGTAATAGAAAAATACACATTTTTTATTTACCACAACATAAACTTAGTGTATCATGACGTACAAGCCTAACATGTTATTGTGTGTAATAGAATCCATTAATGAATTTAAAATTATTTGAAAAAAATAATAATTCCTAAAAACTCTAGGAGTTACATTTTACTCTCCTAAAAGGAGTTTTGCCATAAAAATTAGTCTAGGCCATCAGAGATTTAATACTTGAACATTACTATAATAGAAACCAAAAGTGTAGAAATGAATACTAAATCACACTCTAATGGGGGAATGTGGGTAGCATAACTGTTACCAATGAATCTCATAATGAGGCTTCCAAATTTTAGAATAAAGGTGGGATGTTAAAAAATTGACATAGAAGTGAAAAAATGTTTCCACATACTGAGAGACATTGATAGAGAACATGTTTAAGAGAACCTTAATGATAAAAAATATATCAAACAATGAGGGTTGAAAAAGGTAATTTATGTCATAAAAGATGATGATAATAGGAAACTATTTTATTTTGGATATTTTCACAGAAAGTAATAAATTATTTCATAATCTTAATCTAACACTTTGGTTGTTCCTTATTAAATATCTATGTCAATTATTAATCCATAAAATAATGGTGAATTTTTTCCCTGAATCACTAATGGATGATAAGATCAATAAATTTACAGATAATTCATTCTGTCTATATTTATTTATCATCAAAGAAAAATAATTATCACAAGTCATGCATATATATTCATATGGTGATATAATATATTAATCGTTGAAGCCTCATCCAACGTTCAACATTAACCACTCAATAAAAGTTTATCCTTATTACCCTCCCAAAGGTTTAAAATTCAAAACTAAAGAAACAATGTGAATAAATTTATCAAAATCAACATAACATTAATAACCCATATATCATAAATTATCAATTTTTTGTCATATACCATACATGAGAATACCTTAATCATGTATTCTTCATTAATATGTTAATAACATAAATTACTATATAAAATTTTAAGGGAATACTTATTCCTAATTCATTGAATAATACCACTAACTTTTGAATATATTTCATGTATCCAATAATAATTTATGCAACATTAATAAAACACAAACTTATTTTTCAGAAAATCCATTCTCATTTCTGAGGTTATTGATGTTATCCAATTTAAATTTCCCAAATACATAATCCATTTATCCAAACTAAATAACATTTTCTCAACACCCAAAATAGATTAAGGTGAACCTTTCCATAATCATAATATCACCATTTTATTAAATCACATTTCAAGTCCATTAGAATCATTCATTTTAAACATTCAGATCCTTAATGAATTATAAAATTGAAAAATCCTTATATAATTAGTTATTATTGATTCCAAATATATAAATACTTCATTCATCTAACATCTTAATTAATCCATTAACTATGAATCATCATATTATTCTTTAATGAACCATTACTAAAATATTAAATTCCAATCATGTATTAACACTCATCAAAATTATTTTAATCATGCTTATGAATACTGCACGTATGATAGTACAAAATCCCCATATATCGCTATTTCTCTCTTCGTCATTAGTAGTAAAATAATTTATATAAAAACTTCTAGATTTCATTCAAGATATTTCCTCTTAATCCATTTATATTCGTAATTCACACAAATTACACACAAACAACATTCGAATACTGATATACTGTAGGGGGATAAACCTTCCTCACTATTGTATTAACTACACTCTTCATTTTTAATCATATATTACTTACTCTTTAGTCTTTTTCAACAACCATAGGACATCATCTCATTCCATTTATATAGTCTTTTGAATTATTATTCCCAAAACATTGACATATTGGAAGATGAATATCTATTACTCTATTTCACAAATCAACCTATTTCATAGGAACAATTTCCTTCTCTTCTTTGGTGAGCATTAGAGTTGGTTATGGTATACATTTTTTATCATGTTCTGGGAAATTTTATTGTTCATAATCACCAAATACTTTAATCCATTCATAAACCCATTTTTATTATCTTCAAAAAATGGTATTACACATTCAATGTTAAGTAATTTTCTTTTTATTCCCTCTATTTACCATAACTAAATAACCATAGTGTTAGAAACACTAATCATAGATGAAAACAATATAATCGTGAAAAGTCCCTTATAATTTTTCTAAATCATGAAACATTAATTTTACTTATAGAAACATTAGGTTAATCCATGGTTAATAATAATCAATATTTATTTTAATCCTTTATGATAATTCATAAATATTTTTGTAATTTCTTAACCATATTAACCTGGAGTGTCGACTAGGTGGGAAACATGTCTCATTGTCATGCACAAATTCATGATCATGTTTATTTCAATACAGTGTTTTAGGATTTTTACCCCTATTTACATCCATTATAGTTCAATATCCACATTTAGTATCTAGATATGTATTTAATTTATTAGAAACCAGCCTCTCAATCCATTAACAAACTTCCAGGACATTTTTCATAAACTTGGACTCATCTTTAGTATTACCCATAGAAACATACCTAGACATATATTTAGACATATCCCTATGGATATCAATAAATTTATCTCATCCTAGTTTCCAATTCATGAATAAACATTACATTTGATACCAAATATAGTGACCATTGTTTCTCTTACATGGATTTTACTTCATTTTAGATGAATATTTAGTACATTAAAATTGTGCATGCAGGAGGAAAATAACAGTTTAAATTCCTCCTTAACATGTAACATAATATTTTAACATGGTGAATTATCATCAATTTTTTTCAAATATATTATTCTATTTAGTATACCAAATTTATATACTTTTTCATATCTTGGGAAAAGAAAACATGAGAATGGTTGGGCTCAAAGTTTTCATAATTGTAAATAAAGGAGGTACATTTACTTAACTTGATCATAATGGTATGATAACTTGAGAATACAATTTTAAGATTATAAATTTCATATAAAAGTACATACACATGATTCATAGAATAATTATTGGAACTTAATATGAGATAATTAAAAAGAAAATAAAAAACATTATCCTTAAGAGAATAACATTTCACAATAAATAGATTTTGGGGCAGACACAAACTAATAAAAAATATTTTTTTCATGGATACCAACTAAGAAATACATCACATTTTTGGGTTGATAAGATCATCCATGTACCTAATTTTGGATTGGTATATCCACCTATGTACCTCATATATTTAGGAATTTCCATACCACATATACCATCATCATTAGGCTTGGGATGACCACCAGTGTACCCTTATATTTTTTCTTGGGAAAATGACTAGTGTACCCTATTCTTTGGGCTTTGGCTAATAACCATTGTACCATTTTATTTGGGAGTGGGATAATAAATCATGTACCATCATATATCGTATAACATAAATCATTAACAAATTAATTGGTGTTAGATATAGGTCCCAACGATCACATAATTAAATCAAACACATTTGTTTCATAATATCATAAACAATTCTCATATAGTAGCTCATGAAATGAAATTGGTATCATAAAAATTTCATCCTATAATATTCTATGGATAAGATAATGGATTGATAATGATTTAATAATATCATATCCCATGAAAATAAGTGGTGTTTATAGTAATTATAACATGGTATAGCCCATGGAGTGGAAACAAGTTCCATAAATATCATATCATAAAAACATAAACCATCTATATATATAATATGAATGGTTTACTTGGATAATATCCCCAGTAAAACATATATTATATAAAATGATTACATATTATATGGAAAATAATTTTAAAATATAATTTAGGAAATAACTTGATAAAATATCATTTACACTTTTGAAATTTTCATATTAAGGCATAAAAACTTTTGGAAAGCATTTTCATATGAAACTAACCATGAAACCTTATAAAGTAAGATTTAAAATCATTTAAATCACTTCTTTAAAACATATTAATATTTTAAAATCCATTTATAATAAAATAATATTAAAATTTCATTTGAAAATTTAAAATATCTTTAGAAAAAATTATTTTTGAAAAAAACAAATTTGATAGAATAGAAAAATAAGGTTAGTTTTTCTAAAATACAATATATCAATTGTATTAAATAAAAATGATTGTTAGAATGGTTCAATTAAATTAAAATATAAATTAAAACTATATTTTAATAAATTTTTTGGGAATTCTCTTAATATTTTATCATTGGAAGAGTAATCATAAACAATACGACAAACAATGAGATTACAATATAAAATTATTACCACTTTGGTATCATTAAATCATATTACCCGTGAAAAATAAAATAAAATGAAATATAATATATTATGAGAATACCTAAATTATTAGTATTACATGTCATATATTTTTTATACACACCTCATTAACGAATATAGGTGCATATAATATCATTCATCTCAAAGAAAAAAAATTGAGGCCAAAATATCTTACTAATTTGGTGACTTTTGAGGGGAAAACCTCATAAAAGAGAGATGATATAATGAAAATATAAATAAAAATATATTTTATTACAATAATCAGAAAATAAATTTTTGGGATGTATATGCACCACATAAAATAAATAATTTGTGAATAAAACTTGTGTCTCATAAAAGTAAAAAAGAGAGACAGAAACCCCCAACTTTATGTATTGACTTCCTTTATACATTTTCAAATTTTTATATAATAAATATATTATTATTATAAATCTAAGAAATAACCATATTACCATTTATGATATTATTATGACTATATATTATCCATTTATTACTATTCCATGAAAAGGTTATGTTTCGGGTAATAACTGCTTGGTTTTTCATACAAGTTATGACTTTTCGTTTTTTCTCCTCTCATATCGATCATTATTTAATAATTTACAGAATTTAAAACATGATATTATAATATTATATTTTAATTATATATTTATTTATAAAAAATTTAAAATATATAAATTGGAAATGAAATACATCTTTCAAGGATATGGTTGGCCACATGTACGCATGAATATTGTTTCCATTTTCTTATTGTATTGAAGAAAATAAAATAATTATATATATATATATATGTTATTATGTAATTATTATTCCATAAATATTATATATTTCTAATATAGACATCATTAATACATTCCATAACATGTGTGATTAAATCACATCTCTTTGTGAGGTAGAAGTCTGTCTTATACATAAACGACATTATAGTATTCTCACAAAATGGAAATGATGAATTTATGTGTTATATAATATTAAAATAATAATATATATATCAAAAATATCAATTATACTATATATAAATAATATTCACACCATTATTTGAGACCATAATAGGAGGAAATTTAAAAAACCAATGACACCGGTTCACAAGGTGGTAATTCACCATACACAAGAAAAATGATTTCATAGCCCATTTAATATAAATGTGTGTGATTGTATGTAATAAAATAAAAATAAAAACATATATATTCACACACACACACACGTATATATATATATATATAATATACTATGTTTAATATATAATAATTATAGAACAAAGTTTAATGGTGGTTGGGGAAGAAATGAAAAAAAACATCCATTGATGAACATCACCTCTTCTTCAGGTTTCCCTTTTTTGTTTACAACCAAGGAAGTCCATGGTAAAATATCTTCCAAAAGTAAGGCATCAAGAATGATATTAAATTTTTTGGGAAGATATTTTTAAGATATTAGTAGATCCAAATGTCTTGAGGGGTGTGATGAATGGGGGAGACAGATTTCCCTTTTGTTTGTTGAGGAAGAGTGGCATTCTATTAAATACTGAAACATATATACTATTGGGAGGTCCAAATTTACTCAATTTTCACCAAAAATTAAAATTAAATATTTTTATGGACGATATCCTCAACACCCTCCACAAAAAAATATTTTTAAAATTTTGAATCTATTTGTTCCTTAACTATTATGTTTCGTTATTTTTCGATTCTCAGTTTTCAAATTATAAACTAGACTTTTAACATACATAATTTATTCATTTGAAATAAATCAAAGAAATAATTAAAAAAAAATTTAGAACCAAGTATTCTGAAATATGTTATGTATTTTATATATCCATAATCTCAAATGTCCTAGAGATTTAATTTAACAGAAGAGCACATCATGCAAAAAAACCACTACATTAGCCCTAGATTTGTTAATAATGTTTTTACTATTTAGTGTCTAATATAATGATTATAAAAGTTCACATGGTCCATAAATGGACTATATATTGTATTTATTATCATTTGGGAAAAATATTCACAATATAGTGTCATTATTATTTTTAAATAATTTAATATAATATCATTTATTATAAAATAACATAAATGGGAATAATGATGTTTTTATTTAATATGAATTTAAAAATATCAATACCGGGATTTATTTTGAATATATTATGTTAAATCATATTTACCGTGATATATTCACTAAAATGTTATGGGTATATAATAATTCATTCAATTTAATACACTTTATGTTAATTTAATTTCCTTTTATTTATTTAATTGTTAACTAAATAATTCCTATATTTGGATTTCTGTATAATGAAATTCAATTATATAATATCTATTTATTTATAATAAATTATCACTAAAAATAATTCATTTATAATAAAAATTAATACTTATAGGTGAAATCATTTAGATTTTTCATATTAAAATTGGTTGTAGAAATTAAATTGAAGAATCTTACATTTTTTGTATTTTTCATTACCTAAATTATTATGTGGGCCACATGAAGAAAATATTGTCCAAAAAACTCATAAAATTAGATAATTAGGTCATAAGGGTATAAATATGACCATGAAATTGGTTTTGGAAAATTTATGGTACATTCTTACAATCTCTATTCAACATTTAACTACCTCATAAACTAATTTTTCCTTAGTCATTGTAATTAATTTTAAATGTTTCCAATAATAATTATTGTAAACAATTAACTCATTCATAGTAGAAACTATAAATTTTTAGGATTCCAAATTTTGAAACCATTTTTAATATAAAAATTACTTATATGAAAAAATTAATTTTAAAATAATCCTACATACGTGATGATAATGTTGGGTTTTAAGGTGAACATGTTCAAATTTTTAATATGTTTTTATTTATAAATATAATTTAAAATTATTAGAATAAAATAAATTGGAATAATATATGTAATATTTTAGTATTTTTATTTAAAATAAAATAACAATATTATTTAAATCTGTAAATTATTTAGATGAAAAGAAAGTATTCGATTAAAATTGAGTTTTCTTAACTATTAATCAAAACATTAATCTTCAAAAAAATACCCTTAAAACCATAATATAATTTTTAAATTTCCAGTTTAATGAATAAATTTTATTTATTCATAAACATTTTATATAATTTTAAAAACATAGATTAAATTTTTTTTGTCCAATAAAAAGGTGGTAAACTTCCTTTTAGAAAAAAAAAACAACTTTTTTATTTGTAAAATTAGATTTATTATTATCTATTATCTAGGAAACACATATGATGTATTTTAAATATTTTATTTAATATATAATATAATAAATTCCTTAAGGTATTTAATCAATAGTTTTGTTTTAATTTATTGTGATAATATGTGTTTATCCATAGAAAAATGTTTTTTCAGAAAAGGGGATTATTGTTTTTCAGGTAGTTGTTAGATTCATATCTAAAAATTTATTCCAAATAATTAATTTTATATACACACAGAAACCTAATTTAATTATTTAGTTAATTATTTTTATATGTTCCCATATAAATGATATGTGACAACTATCATTGTATTTTAATAATATTCCACGTTTTGTTTAAACTCAATGTTTAATGGAATGAAAGCAAGTACTGTGTTGCATGTAAAACTATATAAATAAGGTAATGCATGTAAAAAAATAAATACTTTTTTTCATGAACTTACGGATAAAATATTTTTTGAGTGTATTACAAGATTATCCTGGTGTTGTGTTCAATGCAAGACATCAAATTATTTTATTTCATTCAAAATAATAATAATTCTTAAAAACATCAGGTTTTGTAATGTCTCTATATGAGATTCTGTTTATAACTCTTCACAAATATATAATACAACTTTTTACAAAAAAATGAAATTTTGATGTGCCAACAATCAATTATTTTAAAATTTTAATTAGATTATATAAATGTATTGAATGAAGGATGTCCTGAATAAGTTTAATTTGAACTAAGAATCCCAAATTCCCTAACCATACACCTTCCAAAAAATTTTGGGCACTCATAGTAACAACCAAAATGGTATAGTAAATATATATAAATGTAAATTGAATAATAAAATGAAACATTGATTTTAAATGGATCAAAATAGGTTTTAATCCATTGTAAAACAGCATCTCCAATAAAACATGAAACAATAGATTATAATGGGAAAATTACTCCAAACCATAATCTTACATAAGAATAAAATTTACAGTTATAATTATAGTATTAGAAACACCACTCCATTTTTTTATATGATTATGGAAACTAAATTAACGTTGCGGTGATTTTGCATCCATTTTATATTCTTATGCATCCGTCCACTATATCATGGACAATACTTATGTTCCACTAACTCAACTAATCCATATGGGAACTAAAAAAGACTTTGTAAATTAATCTATTTTAATATTACATTGATCTCTAAAAAAATAACATATATTTTAATATCTTTAATCTCATTCAAACACATTATCAATAATATTACTCATACGTAAAATATTTCTTCTTTACTTCATCATCTGTAATCTATCATGCTACATTTGGTTCCATACACTTTTTTCTATTGAGAAATCATACAAATAGTTTCATATATAGTTTATAACATTTCTCCTTTTTTTAAAACTAAATATTTATATAGAAAATAAATTCTCACATAGACAAGAGATAAATAAATTAGCATATGTTTGACATCCCTCTATTTTAATCATGGTATCGTATTTTGGATCACTATACATAGAAAATGATATCCAATGAGTTTTGATTAATATAAAAAAGTAATTAATTTTATAACATTTTTTCATTCCACTTTTATATGGAATCATGATTATTATTCATCACTAATTTAATAGTTATTACAAATTTTTTACCCTCTTTTAAGAAAAATTATTTTATCCCTTTTATTGATCATCAAATAGCATTTTAATGTTAATTAAATTCTTCGAGTCAAAAACTTGGATCATGATAAAGTGAATGTTCCAAAAACCAGTAACATAAAGTAAATTAGTTTTATTTTCCAAAATATTTGACCTTAATTATTAACACAAAATGTAGATATCTATCATTTTCAAAAAAATAATGTCATCATTATTTTACTATTTTTTTCATGTTGACGTTTGTCATTATACGAGAAAGTAAACAATTATGAATGATCTATATACCCACTAAATAACAATGATTGAGAGATTTTATAACGACCCATACTTTACATACATTGTTAATACTTCAAAATTGAAGCACACTTATTACAACATATGACAAAACCACAAAGGACCGTATAGGTATAGTGTCTTTAGAAACTGGGAAACATAAACAACTGGTTCATAAATCTTCTACAGTGTCTCCCATTTATTTCATCATATCTAGGGTCCCTTTTAGCATATTCTACTTAATATCCATCTTCCTGACCTGGGGAAAATAAAACATACAAAAAAGGGTGAGCTCAAATGCTCAGCAAGTGAAAATAAAGGAAATAAAAATCATATCATATCTTTTTGAAAATCATAACCTGAAAAAGAGATCATAATATCTTAACATGGAATAAATAATAGAAGTGAAAATGAGATCCCCATAATCATAAAAAAACATGAAACTTTGTGGCATGCACACATAATCATGGAAAATCATTTCTTATTAGTCATGACTCATTGCCAAGACTATCTTAGCGGACAAAGTCCATTTCTGAACCGAGTTCACTCCTCATTTCAGTCCTGTATCACTGAACCGAAATAACCTTCTGTTCCAGCCATGTCTATCTCATGAGATATAAATCTTTACCCAATGCATTGGAGGGAGATATAGGTCCCACCCATCTTATAATGAATCCTTTCTTATGTGTGCCACATAATCATAAATCATACATCATCGCATAACACATGTAACAAAAATGGGATTCTTGAAACATCATGACATCATAAAACAAATCATATAAGGTAAATGACTTCATAAAAATAATTCCCTCAAAACATAATCAAATCAATGTAATAATAGGGATAAAAACAGAACCCTTTATTATCTTAGATGGAAAATAATTTTGATAAAACACTTAAACTCCATTCTTGAGGAAAAAATCCTTTCTTCTTCAAAAACATTTTTCCTTTATTAACATGTCATACAAATTTAAACTAAAAGAAGTTGATTAAAAATAAACTTGAAAACTTTTAAAGGAAGATTCTTGGAAATAATGTTTTAAAAATCCATTCATGTCGTATAAGTTAAAAAAACATTCTTCGTACTTTTGTTGGAAAAGTCAAAAAAGTACCTCGTACAGAAAAATGACAAAAGATTCCTTTCATATTCTTTACTAAAAAATCACCGAAGGGTAAAATTGTATTTAAACTATTGTAAGTGGATGGAAACAATATTTCATATTTAGGGAACATGGATGTGGATGATAAAATACACCCCAGTAAATACCAAAGTATAAACAATCTCGGATAAAAATGAGATTGTGATATTTTCCCTTACCTTAGGTCCGATTTGCTTTGTACATGTCCGAAGCTCCTGTATAATGGTTTAAATAATGTTATTGACTTATTCCATAATCATACATATTTATATGATATAATATATGGTCATATTATTAGCTTCTTATTAGTAATATTTCATTGTTACTTGTTACTCGGGTCTTTATTGCCTTTTGTTCTTATGCGTGTTTTGCCGAATAAATTCTTATTCTTCTTTTAAGGTTATAGATACCTTATATCCAGAATGGTATTAGTGTAACATATATCATATTTATTCATTCAATTCATTTATATAATTACTATGTAATGATGATCATGTAGAATGAGTCGTATCACATTGTGGAGACGGTATTCTGTACGTACGCACGAGCGATGATATTGTTCCCATGATCGCGGAATTGTATTTAAGTGTATTTATACTATTTAAGTATCAATATCACTTTATAATAATCATATATAGTTACTCATTACACCATTATACCCATCCTTGTAAGGTGATTGTGGAAAATAGATTACACCACGGCGTGGAGACGATATTCCGTACGTACGCACGCGCGGTGATTTCATTTTTCCGTAGGATGGATAGAAGGTGAATTAGGGTTGTTTCATATTTATAATAACATATCAGTATGTAAGTAATACTGATGTTATTACTTTATCATGAAACAAATAAAGAAGAAGAAGTTTAAGAAGAAAGAAATTGAAAAGATCGGTAATGGATATTACCTCTTCTTTGAAACGCCTCTTTGAATCCTCCACTTAGGGAACTAAGATTGGTCTTTGAAGAAGACCAGGACCTCTAGGATTATTCTAGGGATGTGGATAAGGGACTTTTTCAGGGGTTGGTCGAGCTTGAGTGCTCAAATTGGTGTGAGGAGGAGGGGGAGGAGGTGCCCTTTTAGAAGGGAGGAGAGGGGAACCTTAGGAATATCTCAAAATATTATTTTATATTAAAGTCAAAATCGGTATATAATGGTTCCAAAGGGTATTATTTCGAAGGTAAAGTGGGGATGGGTCTAAATCCTATCAGCCAATAGGATTTAGACAAGTTTATGTTATTATTGTAACCTTATCAATTAGATTTAACTCTAAGTTAAATAATTTAACTTTTACCGTGACTTTTTGTTTTCTTACACTATATGGTTAATACACTTACTATAACATGCCAAACGAACCCCAAGTTGTTTATTATTAATATAAATATCCTTATCTAAGTCATTTGGCCGAACC
This sequence comes from Viscum album, assembly GCA_963277665.1. Lineage (NCBI taxonomy): Eukaryota > Viridiplantae > Streptophyta > Magnoliopsida > Santalales > Viscaceae > Viscum > Viscum album. Next base: position 1,393,986,702 of record OY728121.1, on the reverse strand, counting down.
TTAGATTTTTTGGAATAAAATAACAATTAATAATATAATATTTGATTTAAAAACTATTTTGTGTCAATTTAGACACTATTTGATATATGATTTTTGTGAAAGTAATAACAGAATTATATGTTCAAACCAAGTTGATTAAATCAACACTAATATATCATAGTAACCTAGACAATTAGTGGAATTCATAAAAAGTCTCAAATTACATTTATTTGAGAATTTATAACATCAATTATGTTAACATTTCCTTAAAAGGGTAATTACTGCATCATCGTTGTTTCATAAATAAATTAATTTATTTAAAGTCTAAAAATTATAAATAAAATAGAATTATGTAGAAAATCTTTTTAGCTTTCTAATTAATTTTTATAGTCGAATTTATCTTATGTATAACCCCATATTAAAAATGTCTTAGTTATTAAACTTTGATTTTAACTATTTTAACTATTCATTAAATAAAATAATATTAAATGTCATAATCTAATCCAAGTGGACCTAAATGGTCATATTATATTCATAAGGTTGTTTTTGGTCGAATTACACTTATCCAATAGAATTTGGACATGTGTTAGGGTAATAGTAATATCATATTTACCCTTAGTTACCCTATTTACTATTAACTGCGGTAAAAAAAGTAAAAAGTTACTATTTACCAAAAAATTATTTTTATCTCATTGAACCACATATTACTTACTGATATCAACCGTGTCTGTCAGATTTTCGAAATTCCATTCACAGAAGTGGTAAAATTATGTTTTATGCAAAATTCAGTTTTTAACCTACCACTTAGTGGTTTCACTATTCATCAAAAATTGAATGTTTTCAGAAAAATACCAAAATTTCACCCTAGGATAATTTCGATATTCCGAATCCAAAAATGAAGTCCATTTTGAAAAATAAAATTTATAAAATTTCATAAAGTGGTTATTACTATTCATAACGGCTGGTTTTAATAATATTTTAATAGCATATCATTGTTTAGTTAAACTCAGTATTGCGTACGACGCAAGCTATCGAGGAAGGTCGCGATTTCGTGTAAAAAAACTAAGAATGTTTTGTGTAGAAAAAGATTCCTTTGATGATTTATATAACATAAAAGTCTCAGGTGTTACATTCTACCCCCCTTAAAATGAATTTCGCCCTCGAAATTCGACACTTTGTAACAAACAGATGAGGATACCTCTCCCTCATCATATCCTCAAGCTCCCAAGTAGTTTCTTCTAATTGGTGGTTCCTCCATAAAACTTTCACCAAGCGAGTGGTCTTGTTTCGTAGGACTTTTTCACTACGATCCAGAATCTCTATCGGCTGTTCTTCATAAAAAAGATCTTGCTCTAGCAGTACAACTTCTGAGCTGAGTACATGTGAAGGATCATGTATGTACTTTCTCAGGAGAGATACATGGAACACATCGTGAACTTGAGAGATATTCGGTGGAAGTGCCAATCGCTAAGCTACCTTCCCAACACGATCCAGTATTTCTAAAGGACCGATATATCTAGGGCTCAACTTCCCCTTCTTTCCAAATCTCATAACCCTCTTCCAGGGAGATATTCGTAAGAACACTTTATCACCCACTTCAAACTCTAGGTCTTTTCTTCGGTTGTCGGCATAACATTTCTGTCGACTCTAAGATGCTCTTATGTGTTGTTGAATAGATCTGACCTTTTCTGCCATTTCATCAACGAGATCAGGTCCTAATAGCTTTCTTTCCCCAACATCATCCCAACAAGTTGGAGTCCTGCATTTCTTTCCATAGAGAGCTTCATAATGAGCCATCTGAATACTAGAGTGAAAGATATTATTATAAGAAAACTTCCACCAAAGGTAGGTGTTGATCCCAACCACCTTTGAAATCCATAGAGCAAGCTCCCAACATATCTTCTAGAGTTTGAATTGTTCTCTCAGACTGACCGTCTGTCTGAGGATGATAAGCAGTGATGAAACTCAACTCTGTATCTAGAGTATGCTGAAGACTTCGCCAGAACATCGAGGTAAATCTCGGATCCCGATCAGAGATAATAGAAAGTGGTACTCCATGAAATCTTACCACTTCCTTTACATATATCCTGGCAAGCTGATCCAGAGAGAAATCCTCTCTAATAGCAATGAAATGTGCAAACTTTGTAAGACGATCAACTATGACCCAGATAGCATTATTGCCTTTGGATGTTTTAGGAAGTCCTGTGACAAAGTCCATAGTGATGTTTTCCCATTTCCATTCGGGTATGGGTAATGGTTGTAACATCCCCTTAGACTTCTGTCTCTCAGATTTAAATTGTTGACAAACCAAACATCGAGAGACATATTCAGCAACATCTCTTTTCATGCCATCCCACCAGAAGTACTTTTTCAGGTCCCTATCCATCTTCGTGCTTCCAGGATGAATAGAGAATGAAGAACTATGAGCTTCATCCAGCAGTTCCTTCTTTAATTCGGGGATGGGAGGAACACAAACCCGATTCCTGAACTTTATTATACCATCACAATCAAGGTTGAATTCAGGAACATTTATCACCTTCTTTTGTAACTCGAAATCTTCTTTCTGTGCCTCTTTAATCTTCACATGTATAGTTTGTTGAACATTCATTTGAGAAAGATATGATTTTTCCCGTATTATAATTCCAAGATCCATTATTTGTAAATCCATAAATATTGGATCTTTTGTGATCCTCATCATCAATAAACTGGCATGGTCTTGTCGACTTAATGCATCTGCCACCTTGTTTGCTTTCCCAGGGTGGTAATGGATTGATCAGTCATAATCCTTAATCAGCTCCAACCATCTTCTTTGATGCATATTCAGCTCCTTTTGTGTGAAAATATACTTTAAACTTTTATGATCAGTATAAATATCACACCTTTCACCATAAAGGTAATGCCTCCAAATATTTAATTCAAAGATTACCGCAGCTGACTCCAAATCATGTGTTGGGTAATTTTGCTCATGTATTTTCAACTGTTATGAGGAATAAGCTATCACCATATCATTTTTCATAAGAACACACCCCAATCCCTTCTTGGATGCATCACTGTAGATCACAAACCTTTCTCCACTACAAGGAAGTGTGAGAACAGGTGCACTGGATAACCTTCTTTTCAACTCCTTGAAATTCTCTTCACATTCCTCTGTCCAAACAAACTTAACTCCTTTCCGAGTCAACATGGTGAGTGGATTAGATAATCGTGAAAAATCTTTTACAAAACGTCGATAATATCCATCCAAACCAAGAAAACTTCGGATCTCAGTTACTATTGTTGGTCTCGACCATATTTCGGTAACCTCTACTTTTTATGGATCCACAGATATCCCCTCTTTTGAGATTATGTGACCCAAAAAATGCAACTTTTTGAAGCCAATATTCACACTTGGTAAATTTGGCATAAAGCTTCTCCTTTCTCAGGGTCTTCAATATAATTCTCAAGTGATATTCATTTTCTTCCTTGCTCTTTGAATAAACAAGAATATCGTCTATAAAGACTACCAAAAATTGATCAAGATAGTCTCTAAAGACTCTATTCATTGGATCCATGAAGATAGCATGGGAATTAGTATGACCAAATGGCATCACTATAAATTCATAGTGTCCATACCTTGTACGGAAAGTCGTCTTTGGTATATCCTCCCTTTTGACCCTTAATTGATGATACCCTGAACGAAGATCAATCTTGGAAAAGTATTGAGCTCCGCGTAGTTGGTCAAATAAGTCATCAATGCGTGGGAGAGGATATTTGTTCTTGATAGTGATCTTGTTAAGTTCTCGATAATCAATGCAGAGTCTCATTGATCCATCTTTTTTCTTAACAAATAGAACAGGTGCTCCCCAAGGTGACGCACTAGGGGGTATGAATCCCTTATCAAGATTCTCTTGGAGTTGCTTCTTCAATTCCTGCAACTCAATTGGGGCCATTCTATAAGGTGTCTTTGAAATAGGCAAAGCACCCGATACGATTTCTATTGAAAACTCAACTTCACGATTTCGTGGAAGACCCGGTAATTCCTCTGGAAAGACATCATAAAACTCTCGTACGATGGGCATATTCTTAATCGCGAGTTTCTCACCAACCATTTGAGATAAATAAACTTCATTTAGTGGAATCAATACCCATAAAATGGAATAAATTTCCACTGGAAGGTTATGTTCATCCTTGCATTGATAGACGATCATAGATTGATCTGGAATATGAAATGTGACTTCCCTTCTTTGGCAATTGATATGAGCTCCGTATAAAGAAAGACAATCCATGCCAAGAATCACATCGAATTCCACTAAAGGAAGGATCACAAGATTTGCAGGAAGCACTTTCCCACAAACGTCAATTGGAGAAGAATTATAAACTTTTGATGCGATGATGTGCCATTAGGTGTTGTCACAGCTAACTCAACATCTAATTTTTGAGGTAATACGGTGATACCCTTAGAAAATTCTTCAGAAATAAAAGAGTGGGTGGATCCAGAATCAAATAAAACATTTGCTACTTTAGAGTGGATGGTAAGTGTACCTTTCACCACATCGTTATCGTACTCCACATCGCTGATAGAAATTGCATGTGACTTTCCTTTTTCTTTAGCCTTAAGATTTTGTTGACGTCGACCATCATCATCAACCCTTGGATTTGGGCATTGATTGGCACAATGCCCCATCTCCTTGCACTTGAAACATTGAAGTGTAGTAGGTTAATTCTGTGTATCCCTTACTTTGTTTGCATCAGTAGACATCTTCTTCCCATTATCGCGGAATTCAAATGCCCGATGACCTTCCTTTCCACATTTGAAACATTTACTTGTCCCTTTAAGACAACACCCTCCATGTTTCTTTCCACACTTTGAGCATAAGGGAAAGCTCATCTTTTTTTCAGTGTGCCCTTTATATTTTCCTTTGAATTCCATTTTCCTCTTCTTATAAAACCCATATGACTGATGGGTTACTCCAATCTCCATCTCGACTTTGAGAGAACATCGAACGATTTTCTCGTAGCTATTGATGTCCCTTATGGGTAACGCCCTTCGAAGACTTGGTTTTAAGCCACTAAAGAATCTATCGTTCTTACTCTCAGGATGGATAATAATACCAGAAGCGTACCTTGCCAGTCTTGTAAAATTTGCTTCATAGGTACCAATAGATTCATCATCCCTTTACTTCAGTTCAAGAAACTCTTTCTCCATCTTTGTTCGGAGAATACGAGGGAAGTACTTATTGAAAAATAAGTTCATGAACTCGTCCCATTCCATGGACTCAATTTCATCCCTTTGCCTCGTATTCTTAATAAGATTCCACCATTGATCATCATCTCCTTCCAAACGATACACTGCTAGGATGAATTTATCATGTTCAGAACATTGAAGAACTGAAAATATCTTTTTAGTAGTACTAATCCATTTTTCAGCAACTAATGGATCAGTAGACCCGCTGAAAGAAGGTGGACGCTGCCTCATGAAGGATTCAACAGAATGTTGCTCCTTCTTTTGCTCGTTTGGAAGTCCTGCATGATTCATAGCTTGAGAAAGTTGTGTGAGCATGGCTACAAGATTTTGCATTCCAGCTCCCATATCGTTTGGTTGCTCAGGGGGACAATCATTTCATTTCCCATCGCATTCCGCATTAACACGGTTCCTTCGGGTTCCATCCATCGACTAAAACCAAGAAGAATAGTGTGAGAAACACTAATTATAATAGGAAAACCACATAATTCAAGAATAAAATTTTCACGCTTAAGGTCTTATCCTAGGTTATTCATGGCCATATCTAAAACACTAAGATTGTGTTCTATGCTTAGACTTATCCTTAGGGTTCTTACTAAGGCTTTCACATCCTAGTTTCCAAAGGTTGACTATACCTTTCCTCTGATACCAACTATAACGACCCATACGTTACATACATTGTTATTACTTCAAAATTGAAGCACACTTATTACAACATATGACAAAACCACAAAGGACCGTATAGGTATAGTGTCTTTAGAAACTGGGAAACATAAACAACTGGTTCATAAATCTTCTACAGTGTCTCCCATTTATTTCATCATATCTAGGGTCCCTTTTAGCATATTCTACCTAATATCCATCTTCCTGACCTGGGGAAAAGAAAACATACAAAAAGGGTGAGCTCAAATGCTCAGCAAGGGCAAATAAAGGATATAAAAATCATATCATATCTTTTTGAAAATCATAACCTACAAAAGAGATCATAATATCTTAACATGGAATAAATCATAGAAGTGAAAATGAGATCCCCATAATCATAACAAAAAAACCTGAAACTTTGTGGCATGCACACATAATCATGGAAAATCATTTCTTGTTAGTCATGACTCATTTCCAAGACTATCTTAGCGGACAAAGTCCATTTCTGAACCGAGTTCACTCCTCGTTTCAGTCCTGTATCATTGAACCGAAATAACCTTCCGTTCAAGACATTTCTATCTCATGAGATATAAATCCTTACCCAATGAATTGGAGGGAGATATAGATCCCACCCATCTTATAATGATTCCTTTCTTATGTGTGCCACATAATCATAAATCATACATCATCGCATAACACATGTAACACAAATGGGATTCTTGAAACATCATGACATCATAAAACAAATCATATAAGGTAAATGACTTCATAAAAATAATTCCCTCAAAACATAATCAAATCAATGTTATAATAGGGATAAAAACAGAACCCATTATTATCTTAGATGGAAAATAATTTTGATAAAACACTTGAACTCTATTCTTGATGAAAATATCATTTCTTCTTCAAAAACATTTTTCCTTTCTTAAAATGTCATACAAATTTAAACTAAAAGAATTTGATTAAAAATAAACTTGAAAACTTGTAAAAGATGATTCTTGGAAATAATGTTTTAAAAATCCATTCATTCCGTATAAGTTAAAAAACATTCTTATTACTTTTCTCGGAAAAGTCAAAAAAGTACCTCGTACGAAAAAACGACAAAAGATTCCTTTCATATTCTTTACTAAAAACTCACCGAAGGGTAAAATTTGATTTAAACTATTGTAAGTGGATGGGCACAATATTTCATATTGAGGGAACATGGATGTGGATGATAAAATACACCCCAGTAAATACCAAAGTATAAACAATCTCGGATAAAAATGAGAATATGATATTTTCCCTTACCTTAGGTTCGATTTGCTTTGTACGTGTCCGAAGCTACTCTATAATGGTTTAAATAATGTTATTGACTTATTCCAGAATCATACATATTGATATGATATCATATATGGTCATATTCTTAGCCTCTTATTAGTAATATTTCATTGTTACTTGTTACTCGGGTCTTTATTGCCTTTTGTTCTTATGCGAGTTTTGCCGAATAAATTCTTATTCTTATTTTAAGTTTATAGATACCTTATATCCAGAATGGTATTAGTGTAACATATATCATATTTATTCATTCAATTCATTTATATAATTACTATGTAATGATGATCATGTAGAACGATTCGCATCACATCATGGAGACGGTATTCCGTACGTACGCACGAGCGATGATATTGTTCCCATGATCGTGGAATTGTATTTAAGTGTATTTATACTATTTCAGAATCAATATCACTTTATAATAATCATATATAGTTACTAATTACACCATTATACCCATCCTTGTATGTTGATGGTGGAAAATAGATTACACCACGGCGTGGAGACGGTATTCCGTACGTACGCACGCGCGGTGATTTCATTTTTCCGTGGGATGGATAGAAGGTGAATTAGGGTTGTTTCATATTTATAATAACATATCAGTATGTAAGTAATACTGATGTTATTACTTTATCATGAAACAACTAAAGAAGAAGAAGTTGAAGAAGAATGAAATTGAAAAGATCGGTAATGGATATTACCTCTTCTTTGAAACACCTCTTTGAATCCTCCACGTAGGGAACTAAGATTGGTCTTTGAAGAAGACCAGGACCTCTAGGATTATTATAGGGAAGTGGAGAAGGGATTTTGGAAGGGTTTGGCCGAGCTTGAGTTCTAAAATTGGTGTGAGGAGGAGGGGGAGGAGGTTCCCTTTTATAAGGGAGGAGAGGGGCACCTTAGGAATATCTCAAAATATTATTTTATATTAAAGTCAAAATCGGTTTATAATGGTTCCAAAGGGTCTGATTTCGAAGGTAAAGTGGGGATGGATCGAACTCCTATCAACCAATAGGATTTAGACAAGTTTAGGTTATTATTTTAACCTTATCAATTATATTTAACTCTATGTTAAATAATTTAACTTTTACCGTGACTTTTTGTTTTCTTACACTATATGGTTAATACACTTACTATAACATGCCAAACGAACCCCAAGTTGTTTATCATTAATATATATATCCTTATATAAGTCATTTGGCCTAACCTTAGATTTTTAGGAATAAAATAACAATTAATAATATAATATTTGATTTAAAAACTATTTTGTGTCAATTTTGACACTATTTGATATATGATTTTTGTGAAAGTCATAACAGAATTATATGTTCGAACCAAGTTGATTAAATCAACACTAATATATCATAGTAACCCATAAAATTATTGGAATTCATAAAAAGTCTCAAATTACATTTATTTGAGCATTTATAACTTCAATTATGTTAACATTTCCTTAAAAGGGTAATTACTGCATCATCGTTGTGTCATAAATAAATAAATTTATTTAAAGTCTAAAAATTATAAATAAAATATCATTATGTAGGAAATATTTTTAGATTTCTAATTAATATTTATAGTCGAATTTATCTTATGTATAACCCTATATTAAAAATGTTTTAGTTATTAAACTTTGATTTTAACTATTTTAACTATTCATTAAATAAAATAATATTAAATGTCATAATCTAATCCAAGTGGACCTAAATGGTCATATTATATTCATAAGGTTGTTTTTAGTCGAATTACACTTATCCAATAGTATTAAGACATGTGTTAGGGTAATAGTAATATCATATTTACCCTTAGTTACCCTATTGACTATTAACCACGGTAAAAAAAGTAAAAAGTTACTATTCACCCAAAAATTATTTTTATCTCATTGAACCACATTTTACTTACTGATATCAACCGTGTCTGTCGGAGTTTTGAAATTCCATTCACAAAAGCGGTAAAATTATGTTTTATGCAAAATTCAGTTTTTAACCTACCACTTAGTGGTTTCACTATTCATCAAAAATTGAATGTTTTCAGAAAAATACCAAAATTTCACCCTAGGATAATTTTGATATTCCAAATCCAAAAAGGAAGTCCATTTTGAAAAATAAAATTTATAAAATTTCATAAAGTGGTTATTACTATTCATAACTGCTAGTTTTAATAATATTTTAATAGCATATCGTTCTTTAGTGAAACTCGGTATTGCGTACGACGCAAGCTATCGAGGAAGGTCGTGATTTCGTTTAAAACAAGACAAGAAAGTGTTGTGTAGAAAAATATTCCTTTGATGATTTACATAACATAAAAGTCTCGGGTGTTACAGATTTTTTGGAAACAATATCCATCCCAATATTTCTCATCATCGTCTAGTTTCGTTATTATCAGTTAATAGAATTACAACATTAGATTATCTATTATAATATAGGATATCATATTCCTTCAACAAAGAAAATAAATTACTTAATATAATATATTTCATACATTTTTATCTTGGATGTTGATAAAATTTCGTCAATAGAACAACATTATGGATTATTAGTGAAAAATAAATTTTCTTATAATGATACCATATAAAAAACTAACAATGTATAAAAAAATTTGCTTATTTAATTGGAAATATGGTTATAAATCATTCATTATTTCCCTTAAGAAGAGTAATCATTTTTTATTTGCATTTACATAGAATAAGAAATTATTAAATTCATTTAATATTCTTAACAATATCATAATACAAATATTTAAGGTTATTTAGTTTTGTATTTCATATCAAATATATTTCCATATCATTAAAAATCATGATTTTTCTGCCATTTCACAACATTTTTCCTAACATTAGGTTTCACCACTTCATTATATAAATCATAAACCAAAACCATTTTCCCTGAAAATCTGATAATTTGTTTCATACTCATTAATAAATAATTTAAATATATCGTTATATCATTTTAATTTCCATTTCATTTTATATAAATCTACATTTTAGATATATTATAAAATTATCATTGGGTTTTGAGAACATTTTATGATCCAAAATATATCTTCTAGTTTAGAGAAACATGTCCCTCAATTTCTTAATAAATCTTCAACATTATCTTGTATTTTTTTAGACTAAAATAGATTTTAATTATAATTTTAATACATAGATCTTTTCATGGTAATGTTCAATATAATATTCAAAATATCATATAGATATCTTAATAGTGATTTTTTAGAAAATCATTAAAATAAAAAAAATTGAATTAAGCTTCATTTCATATTCTCTTTGAAAAGGAATACCCTCCAATATTACCTCATGATTATGTTTTAGTAAAACTGTTTTTCCCATCATCATCATCATCATCATTATTACTCTTCTTATAATTATATTTCCCAATTAAAACTATAATTTTATCTTTATAACCATTATATTATTTATTTTTTGATGCATTAGAGGATTAGTATTCATGAAAAACCTAACAAATATTTTTTTATATAACATTATTCATATTTATAAAATTATCATTGTTAATTATATATATATCATTAAATCATATTCCTTCTTTTATTTTTCTTGAATTGTTTTTATTATTTTATCTGAAATATGTTCATATGTTCCACATTGAAAACATTTGATTATATGTATAACTTTTTATATTATTTAAATTATATTAGTAATATAGAATAGGATGAATTTATTTATTCAAATTATTAAACCAGTAAATAAACTTCTCCAACAAATATTTTCATGGAAACAAGTACCGTCTCCCTCCTCTTCCTTTCTAACATGTTATTTTCTTCATTCATCGCTAACTTGTATGTCATGAATATGATTTGAAAATCACTGAGGGATATAGTTTTGATATCCCTTTATTTAATTATAAAAATAATATTATTGAAATATTAGGTTAACCTTTATATTACTGATTTATGATTAAATCATAATTAATGATCTCACAAAAGTCCTAAATAAAAATAATAATAGAAATCACAAAATTAAATAATTAAAATTCTCACTATGGCTGCCTTATTTTCTTAATCAAATTTATTATTATGATTTATTAATTATTATTAATTAAAAATTGAATAACTTTTATAAGCATTAAAAAATTTCTCTCACATTACGGTGGTGGATTTCCATAACGTAAACATCAAATACACAATGTTCGGCATAGCTCTTCTAGAGCATTCATCTTTTTAAAATTCACATTTAAATATTTTTAATGTTTATATAATAATGATTCACTATTTTTTTTATTCAATGTCATTCACATTCATCAATTAACTATACATATCCATACCAATGAAATCATTGTTAATGATTCAACTAATTATTCCGTATTAGGAAAAAAATCCAATAAAAAAAGAATTATTAATAGGTGTTATCATAATTTTCACATTGTGAGAAAACAACTAAAAGAAATGATCCGAGGTTATAATTATAGTTTTTATGTATATGTTGTAATTCTATATGGATGAATTATGGTATGAAGGAGAATTCCTTTTCCATTTATTTTCCATTTGGATATTATTATTATTTTATTAAAAAATATTAGATCTTTAGTAGTCATTATCACTAATTATACAAGAAAAAGTAGTAAATAATTCCACACAAGTTTTTAATTGGTTTACCATATATTTAAGGAATATATTCAATTATCATGAATAAATCATTGTTATCTTCTACAAATAACTATAATCAATAATTGATTGTATATTTTTTTAGAGTAAACACATGATACCATATAAATCACTTTATTCACTATAATATCACATCTCACATAAACTGGGATAAGTTCTATTAAAATTTTCAACCTTATTAATATAAAATACTATGATAACACTATGAAAGATAGTGCCTCACTCGCCCGATCACCCTCTCCTATTTCGTTAGGGTTTCCTCCTTCACCACCCCGCGCCACTCTCGCCCGACGTTTTCTTTCCTTCTCGCTTGGGATCACTTCATGAACGGTGATCTTCCCCTCTTCCCTCCCCTCTTTTGGTGGTGTATTTATTCTTCCCATCCCATGGCTTCGGTTTAGCTTAGGGTATTCGTGCCTTGTTTTTCTCTGCCTCTGGTTCTGCGCTTCACTTTCAACCAGTGGATCTTCTGTAGCACTCCCCCTTCTCTAGATCTATCTCGATCTGGCTTCCCCTCACTTTAGTGTTGCATGTTTGAGCATTGGATGTTGAGGATGGTGTTCCCTTGTTATCGTCTTGTTTGAGGGTGGTTAGCGTCAGGTTTTCAAGGATTTGGGATCTCAGACATCGGCTCCTTTGGGTGTTCATCATCCAAGATTGTGCGGTGATCTTCTATTGGATCATGTGGCGGTCTACCCTTTATTGATTGTGGCGGTGTGGCCTGGGGTGGTTACTGGAATTGTCTTGTCATATTTGGAATGTTGATTCCCTGATGTTTCTATCTGTATTTTCCATTACTTCTTTTTCTAGATTTGATTGACACTCGGAAGAAAATGTTTTGCTGGGAGATTGATTCTTTTCTCATTTCATTTGGTTGGTGTGTTCTTTCTTGAAGGTTGCGTCGAGTGGGTGACCTCGATGGAGGGATGGGTGTCTTGGAACCCATCATTCATCCGTCTGTTATTTTGGATGGATGGGTACCCTGATTGATTTTTTCATGGTGTTCTTTGGAGGATGTTGCGACGCATCAGGTTGATGGTGCAGTGAGTCTCTCATTTGCACCGTCGGGGGGGGGGGGGGGGGGGTGGCTCGAAAGAGAGATAAGTGTGGTGGGACCTATCTTCCAGTCCTCCACTCATTTTTCAGTTTGAGTTGGAGGAGTTCTCTGACTTGGAAGTGTTGCCATCATGACACATTTCATCGTAGAGGGGGTGACACAACATATTTCCCGACATCGATGTTGCATTTTTGATTAGGGGGGGCAATGAGACATTCTGGATTTCTCCTGCTATGATCTTTGTTTCCTTTTGTCTTTTGGATCATTGTTCAGTCATGTGCCCTATTTTGTTAGATGTTATACAACTGTCTATGTAATGAGTTTCTCCTTCTTCCCTTCAAAATGAGTTTGTTTCATCCAATAAACGTGTGCTTTCCCCCATTACCTTAAACAAATGATAACAATATTATAGGTAATATATTTTTTCTTATTTATTTATTTTTTAAATGGATAACTCCACCTTCAAATTAGTATTAAACACTCATTATTTTCTATGATACCATCTTGAAAAATCATTCCTATTAGTATGTGAAAATTACCACACATTTCATTTATCACCCCAAGAAAATCTCACTATTTTTCATTAAAAAATTCATATATTTTATAAAAAAATATTAATCATTATGTTAAATTATAAATATATATATCTTATCATCATTATTTTACTAGTGGAAAAAAATAATTAGACTAACCTATAAAATCTATGTGGATTGACCCCATAATCATTATAGTTTTTTATTATTTGAATGTGATAAGAAATATACTATTAAATATGATTTGACATAGATCAAGTCTTTTTATAACTCACCATTACATTGTTATTTAGTCTAATAAACCCCAAATATATTTCAAAATATCACGGTATCTTATAATAAAAAATAATATATCATATTATTTAATATTATAATCAATATTAATCACAATGGAATTATTTTTACTTAAAATTTTAATTTTAATTTTTAATATTATTATTTAGAGAAAAGGCTCCTGAACAATGACAATATCACCTTTATTTGGTTATGATATGTAGTGTTGGTATGATTGATACTTTAAACAATATATAATGAAACATTATTTTTTTCATCATCTTACGAAATCACATTTTATGGTTCCTAATATATTCCCTATAAACAATAAATTTAACATTCATAAAAACTCTCCTATGTAATTATACGAAATTTAATGTTTGAAATAGAATTTTTGGACACTTGTTTTCGATGTAATTTAGAGTTATTATTTCATACAAAAATATTACATTACGGATGAATTAATTAAATAAGTTTTATTTCCTTTATGAAATCAACTTCATTTAACATCATAATTTTATACAATCATTGAAGAACTTCTTCAAAAAAATTTATTCATTACATTAAAAAAATTACCCATAAACATAACTCAGTCACAAAAATTAATATTGGGATAGAAAACATAGAAAATTGTGTCTACATAACCTAATGAATATCCCATCCACATTAATAGGTCTACCAAGTAATGTTATTCATTTCCCCATGCATTAATTAATAAATTTTTATGATTTTATTAACTATCTATATATATTTATTACAATGTATCTATTAAAAAGGAGTCATATCCAAAAATAAATATTTTATCACATGAATTTTAGTACCATGAATTACATTATATTAATGTGTAATCATCATACATGTGGAATTATTCTATCAATTTATATCATATAATAATGTCTTATGATTGGAAATACTTCTATTGGTGAAATTTAAATGTTAAATTTTCTTAAAATGGAGAATACTATGATATATAAATTTGTTCCTATAATTCATGATATCGAAATATAAAATCTAGAAGAACACACTGAAGAAAATATTTTGATAGCATAGTACAAATATTTACTATATAATGTGGAATGGAATAAAGTAAAATTTAAAATAGGGGCATTTTGGACTATGTTGGATAAATACTACTGAATATTGATGATAAATTGTTCAATTATTTATATTAATTTCATTCAGAGTATGATTATCTGAAATTTCTGATTTATAAATAATATAATGATATATGGGAAATTTTTTAGATGTTCATTTAAAGAGTTAAAAAAATCATGTAATAAAATATTTAATTGATGTTAAACCGTTTTTTGGATTTAAAGATGTACCTAAATTACTGTATTGATGAATTCAAAAATTTAATCATGTTATTTTGGGTTTAATTAATTTACAATGTGAATATATGAATGTTGTTTAAATTTTGGATAATATCCTTAGGAAATATCCTCCTTCCTATAATACAATGGTTTTATAAAGTAATGAAATATATTTTATTCAGTGTTAATTGTATTATCTTGTAATGAAATTTTGTAACATATGAGAAAAAGTAAAATTAAAAGTAAAAATTAATATTTATAAAAAGATATAGAATTCATGAAAAAATATAATATATATTTAAATAATTAATATGATAAATGTTTTGGTTCTGATATTTGAACATTTTTAAGTTAAAAACATTTTAAACCACAAAATATATATATTTAAAGGAATAGTATAGTTAACAAATATTAAATATGGTAATGTAAGTCACTATTGATGCCCAATAAATGAGAATTGTGAAATATTGAATTAAGTAAATTCCAGTTGAACATGTATTATTTTCTCCACAAAACAAAAGGAAGGCAGATAAATCATGCATATCATGTATCCTTTAGAAGGGCATGAAATCATTTGACCTTCGGAAGGTCATGTGAAATGATAATGTTTTGTTCAAGAAATACTTATTACCACTTGTATCTGATTTAGTAAGACCTCCTATTATTTATATGGATCCCTAAATAGTGTTGATAATCATGATAAGGTTTCTAGATCTGTTCATTTGATCATGAAACATATCAATCGGAAACATCATGGAAATCATAAAAATCCAATTTTAAAATAAAACTGTAAAAAGGTTGAATCCTCATGTGATTTTTATGTATGTTTATATTCATGAGATTTTATCATATGATATCTTTGATATCACAAATGACCCTAATGAAATTTCTACCTTATCATGCATGAGAAAGTTGGCATGTCACATTCAACATGTGAAGGACCTCAAATACGTTCATTCAATCACGTGAAGAACCTTCGTCTCTTGAGATAGGAAGATGAATTATCTTTGAAAATACCTTCACAGAATCATGAGATCTATATTTGATAAAAAAAATACAATATAGATAAGGATATAAATATTCTATTACAATGAACTATTCATTTTTCAGCATCCCCTGCCAATGTAAACTAAGGAGGGAAATAAAATAGAAAATGGTGGAATATTCTAGAGAATGGTGGATATGGTGATCTTCATTAAAAATGGTTTATGATACTCCAATGATCATAATTGATCATGTGACTTCCCTTTTTAAATCTAACTCAGTATTTTGAAGACTCCTCAATTATATAGGATGATCTCACAAATACCGTTTGAAAATCCAGCATGATATCACAAGGGGCCCCTATCTAGCTATATTAGTCATATAAAGTCCATCAGACATGTATTCATAGATCATTTGATATCCTTTATGTAGGTGTCCAACTCTCAAAAAGGCTATCGATCATGTCTGCTCAATGGTTCAAGGACCATTTGACATGTCATCATAACAGTGCAAAAATAACATTGGTCGATCATTGTCCAAAAAATCGGAATTAGTGGAATGTTATTATGGTTGTTATTATTTGGGATGAAATGAATCATTAAAAAAAGGATCATATGAAGCACATGAAGGAAAAATCAGTCCACCAATTCTAGCACATTTTTGCAAGATTCTCATCTTGAAAGGTGGCATAGAATGAGGGAGGTCGTGCCTATAAAATCTTTCCCCGTGGTACGAAAACCAAAAATGTTTCACACAGATGATGGTTACTGAAATGTAGATCATATGAGAATAATTTTTAGAGAGAACTGTCAAGTGATCATAATGGTATTATTCCATGTAAAGTCCTATGAATGTCCTAAGGGATCACGTGACATGAGTTTGTGCTTCGCATGATCACCCTATAAATCATGTGAATGACTTCAAGAGGGTTATCCAAATCATGTGAATTAGTTACCACATTTCTACTAGGTCACGAGAAACATTCATTAACTAATTATTGAGAATCCTTGAGGCATGTTTGTGATAAATACTGAAAAATGCTAATGAAATTGTAGACATATGAAAAGAGAGTTATGTTAATAATTATGGACGTAACATGACATACTAAGATCATGAAATAAAACTATTGAAATACCCCAAAGTCAAGTGAAACCCTCCATAAATTTCTTCTAGATTATGCGATATCCATTGGATATGTAAAACAATTATTCATATGTCCTCTAGAAATGAGCCTAAAGTCAAGTTTTACCATATTGGCATGTCACCCATGTATTTAAAAGACCTTTGGACATATCCACCATGTCATGCATAAACATTAGCATATGCCACCCAAATCTTGTAGAGTCATTATCACATGTCTTCAACTACATGAGAATTCATACATTAATATACAAAAATACATCATGAACTATCAATATATGTATTCTAGGTCATTTGACATTATCTAGTCATTCCATCTAGGTCAGTTAGGTCATCTAATGTTCTGTTGAAATTCCATCCAAGTCATGTAACATCTAATAGACATGTCATACAGGTCATGTGGTTCCCTCCATACAAGATAATAGTTCATGTGATGTCCTCCATACATGTCATCTAGGTTATGAAGTTTCCTCCAAACTTGTCATATAGGCCAAGTGATGTCCTCTATAAATGACATCCAGCCATGCGGAATCCTCCAGACATGAAATCTAGGACATGCGACATCCTCTAAACATGTCTTCTTGGTCCTAAGATATCCTCCAGACACATTATTCATATCATGTGATGTCTTATAGACAACTAAATTTGATGATGTAACTTTATTTGGACACATTTTATAGGTAACCAAGACATGTCAAAACATCCTCAGACACATCATACAAACACCCCAAACATGTCAGACATACAATGGGGATAATTCAGACAAGCGTTCAAGAACATGATAACCTTGTCTGGTGGATGTATTCAATAACACCCCAAATTTAACTATCGGAACTCAGATTGATGATATAGATAGAATACATAGAACACCATTCTATGGACCATGTTCAAACGAGAATCCATCTTAGTGTAAATCACTATATATCACATATATTCTAACCATTGGGACCCAATCTTTCACATGGGATTCTCACTTATCCTCATTAATTGATGGATTTTGTATCCAATGGAAATATAAGATCTCTGATTCCTATTATAAACAAGATATGTATGATTCCATCCAAAGGATTGTTCTCATACGAGCATATTCATCAGTGTATGTCCAGCCATATCTCAAACAACCTAAACTAGGGGGACCCAATCTACCACAGGGAATCGTCATCCTCCTTGTGCATCGGTGGATTGGGATTTTAAATGAACTGTGAAGAATATGATTCTCTATATGAACCAGATATATATGACACATTCCTAAGGCTTTAGGTCCATACCAAATATCCCATCAAGGATTTCATTGTGATAAAACACCAGAGTCTGTATGATAAGATTCTTTTCACATTCTCTCCATTATTTCGGACACTGATCATGGCTCATGTAGTAATAGGGATTTTCAATAATATTATATTATTCATTATGTATTTCCCCCCAATCAGGGTAAACTTAGTGTGTAATCCTCACTCAGTTGAGAAATCTGACTACTCCCACACAAAGACATCCACCATGAAGTTATTCCCCATGGCATGATTGATATATGATTGCCCTGATTACATCAATATGAATGATACATTGGACTCCAAGAAAATGATATGTCCCAATACCTAATGCCTTATTTCCCTCAAATAAAAACGTTTCATATGATGTTATTCTTCACATCATAAATGATCTTATGTGGTTTTTGATTCCTGTCATAAATGGGATACATAGGTATCCTCATGATGGTCCACTCCCATTTTCAAGACATAAATCGCCTCCCTACATGGTAGTAAAATATATTGTTCTTGGTTATATGGATTCAAAATATTATTATATTCTCATTTCATATAAATGATGGGTAATAGAGGAATAACCTTTGATACGAACAAATTTTACCATTAACAGACCCCCCACACAAATAAAATCTTTTGACAGCTGATTTTTTTTGACTAACTAGGTTTATGTTGGGATTAGTAATAGATACATGAAAATATATTAAATATACATGAGAGTATCTAATTAGTATATAATTGACCCAAAACTGTTTAATGATCCTGACCATATCTCCTCTCGATCGATATAGGTTCCAAACTGTAGTTGGGTATGAAACCACAAATGACCTCATACTATTTCTATGTTGGTATATACCCATAGATGGATGTGTAAACTATTTGGAGTTTCAATGAATGATGAAAATGGAAAATACTATGAGAAATTATTTCAATATGACTCTCCCATAATGTGTAAAAAATGATAAACTATGCAGCACCTGTTAGACCATTTAATTCCTACCATTCATTATTTTTGTATGAAACAAAAATATTGAATCCTATGGGAATCTCTGAAATGAAAAAAAACATCCACTAAAAAAAATTAACTAATGTTCCCGTTGAAAAATACAATCCTTTCAATGAAAAGATCTTACCACAAAAATGGAAAAACTATGAATAAATAAGGACAATTTAGCTTCCTATGTATATCTGATTAATCATATATCATATATGAAATGATGAACAGATTGGTGACCTTGTTCCTTTTTTTATTTTTGACGGAAGATATTTTCCACACAAATTAATTATCGAATCGATATCATTTCTTCATCAGTAAACTATTCTAGAACATGTTCTATGGATGCAACCTCTATAAGTCAAAAACCCACCACACCATCATGATTCCTCAAGGATCATATGGGGATCTAAATGGGATATGGATAAAATTTATGTGCTATGATACATAACCTCAAGGATGCACCTGACTATCTCTGGGTGATGACACTAATGAGCCCATCAAATTTAGAGAGAGATGTAGTGAAACTAGTGGTGCTCATTTCCAGCTCTAATCGCTTCATTATATTATCCTATGAGTGTGACAATCAGTACCTTCTATATCTAATGAAGGGGAAAATGATTCAAATATGTCTCCCTTCCAGGTTGGGGGAATGCAAGGAGGGATCTTGTCAACAATTTTCAGTAGAGCCTTCGCATCGCTGCACCTTATTTTCTTGATAAGGGAACCAACTGACACCTTTCATTCTTGGAAACTCATGCATAGTTATAAATAAAGTCACTTTGGTTGTGTAAATCCATGAATAAATGGGATTTTTATCATATCCCGACACCCATTCATGAATTCCTCCATAATATTTTGAGGGTTGCCACGTTGAAGGCTCATATCCCTTCCCCCCTAAAATCAATCAATCATGCATATTTCAACAGCATGAATTGCGGAGGTTCATATCCCTACCAAAACACATAATTCCCATTGGAATATCACAATGTCATAAAGAGTACATGAGTGATCTTATATACCTAATTTAATCGATGATATCTTCCAAAACATATTGTAGATCAAAAATGTGAATGCCAAAATTCATTCTCACACTATGAAAAAGTGTCAGTAAATTCGATTAATAGTTTTAGAAATCTACTTACATATTTTGACTCGAGTATAGATATATTAATGGAAAAATTTCCATATCCCGGAAGGAATAGGTGTTCATTTATCAGATCAATGTGAAAAGGGGGATTCTCCGGAGCATGTTCACATTCATTCTCTCATACTGGATTATTGTCCGCATATTTGATTAAAGGATGATGCACCCAACATGGTTCGTATTTCCATTCCAACTAGGTCTCAAAAAGTGATAGTGGGACATGACATCATACTGGTGCACATTTCTATCAAAAATTACTAGTGACACACATTAAAGGCACCATACCAGGATTATATTATAGTCCTAGTCGTGGATCACTATATTATAGTTTCAGAGACCTTGGGATAGTCTCATAAAAATTTGAAAAAATACCTAAGGCATGCTGCAATGGAAACAGACTAAGAATATTTTTTTCCAACTAGGGATCACCATGTGAGAGTGGATCATGGATTGGGGAACTCTTATGTGCCTATTAGTGATGCTAATTTTAATATCTCCGCATCACTTAGAAGCCCTGATCATATCCCTATTATTATTGATGAAGGACTGCAAGAACATCCTTAAGAGTCCATACTTGTGGAGATACAAATATCTTCTCCCATTCTATAGGTCTTACAACATATTATGTTTTAGAATGAATAGACAAACTAGTATCAAATAACGACTTCATCTTGGGTTGAATAGAAT
This sequence comes from Viscum album, assembly GCA_963277665.1. Lineage (NCBI taxonomy): Eukaryota > Viridiplantae > Streptophyta > Magnoliopsida > Santalales > Viscaceae > Viscum > Viscum album. Next base: position 1,393,965,545 of record OY728121.1, on the reverse strand, counting down.
ATTTCAGAAACCACTCATAAATGGATCATATTCCGGTAAAATATAAATAATCTAAACATTATACAATATAATTTTCTCATTAGTCAGATTTTATTCCCATAACACTTGATTTATGTCAACATATTTCATCAAACGACATTGGGTAATCTCATAATGCAAAAAATTCCCAAAAGGACGGTCTCAATATTCCATTCAAGACAAAGAATGGTGCTCAAATCCAAGATATTCTCAATTCTTCTGTCCATGATGATATTAGATGAAAATCCAAAAAATCATAAGGGTCCATTTATTATTCAAATAAAGAAGAATTAGGTCATTACCTAGATAATAATCCTTCTTCTAGTATAGAGTTGGATGGAAAATATTATTCTCTTGAAATATTCCATGGTCAACCTCACCACCATACATGACCCTCAAATAACGAAATGCCCCACATTCCAATAAACATTTATATAGATAGTTTCCAATGCTTGGAAACCTTCATGTAGAGATGATATCAAATTTCCAAGATCATCCGTTTCTAGTTCCCCACCAACTTCCAGTAAACCCTTCATTATAGTAAGAAGGTGATGTAGAGAAACAACCATTGTGGTCTGACTAGGTGGAGGCATGTAAGTATAATGAAGAAAAGGATAAAATAGAAATATTGATAGAGTTTTCTAGAAAAAACATCCCAACCATGTTCTTGTCCCTATCCACTTCTTGATACTAGATCCTAGATAATTTTGATACGGTGTGTATGACTTACCTACACAGAAATATTATGGAAACTCGTCAGCAGTTAAAGGTTATACACCTCCCTTATCCATGGAATGAGGGTCAAATTCAGCCCATAAATATAATCTATTTTCAAATTGACCTAGATAAAATATCTAGAGTAGGATACGTAAAATCCAAAACCATTTAATAAATCTAAAAAATGATTTCCACCATTACCCTATATCTCTTTGGAAACTAATCTCCCAATTCTAATCAAGTATTTGTAATTGAGGATTGGGATGGTATAACGAATTTCAAATTTCCAATCTCATGGAACATTAGAACATTCCAAATATGGAATCCTACTATTTCACGACCATAGAATAATCATAGGAATGGGTAACAGGTGATCCATTTGATCATTAAAATAGAATACCCCCACTTTTAAGATTCAAAGACATTAAAAATGATGGATAGGCTGCTAACCAAACTTTGACATGGGCACCTCGAATCAATGGTGATAAATTTAATACACAAAAAATAAAGTTACAAAAAACATAAAAACATCCCATAGATAATGAATTTCGACATGTGTTTTCTTTTCACCTATATCATATATGAGAATAGTTCCAGAAATCCAACATCTCTCAATAGAAACTTCCATAGTAGTAATTTGGGAGTGAACCTATCCCATATGGTTGGGGGAATATTTATGATCACCATCACCCATGTGGTCATCAATCCTTGAATGACACCAAGCCATGTCATCATTAGATGTAAACCAAACCCATCCCTTAGGAATGAGGTAATTTTTATCTCATTTTCAATCAACAGTTCCACCACACCCCAAGTGGGTCCTAGAAAAATCCATGATAGTTCTCTATAAACCATATCTTACAGGGATGGGAGCATTTATATCTCAATTAAAATCCTTGGATTCATCAATTAATTAATTGAAATCATCAAATACATTAAAATATGATCAAAAAGTTCAATTGATGGCCCCAAATAGTCCCCACCCAACAGTGTTTAGGACATTTTCATCATTATCAACACCACATAAGGAATCAGTATTATCCAGGTTGGGAGATAAATATATATGTTAGGTATCCAATTAATTCCTTATATCATAAGAAAACACATTTCTATTCTAGTCCCATTCAAAAAAATGAACAAAAACTCCCTCAAGGTCATTATTCACAAACCATGAAAGTAGGAACGTACGCGAAAGGAAATCAAACCCTACAGGGGTTTTGAACTAAGAAGGTCCAATATGAATAAAAATTAGAGAAATGAACTTGATGTAAGATTTGTAGAATTACTCTATTTTTTTAGAGAATGGGTAAAAATATCATTCCTCGATACATGTTATTGAATGTCAAAAAATTAACATAAGAAATATTGCGGATCAAGATGAAAATTTTGAGGTAAACAATATGGCAACCAAACCTTGAGAAGAGGGTGATCAGGATACACCAACTGAGGCTTCACATACATTTACTAAAGGATAATCCTAACAATGTGACATCCAAATTATAAATTTCCACCTCTATAGTGGATCACTAGAAATGATAAAAGGAAATGTATGTATATATATAAATTTCCACATAAAAGAACAAAAACTTCATTCATGGAGGAATTGTAGGTACACTATAAGAATGAGATTATGTATCTTAGACAACTCCATGAGGAGCTAAATAGAAGAAGCATTCACACTGCATATTGTCTTTATACATAGACAAATATCATATGATCCACACATTAGGAATGATCCAATCTGCTTGAAAGAGTAGCATATGAGTTTCAAGTAGGTTCTAGATCAAGGAAGCAATTCTATATAAATGAGGATATAGAAGATGATCTTGACTTCTCTCTACAGTAGATTCATTATCTCCCCTTCTATATAGTTTATCTAGTCCCAACATAGATTGAAAATAAATGGTATGTGAAAACATGGAAACCTTATCAAACCCCACCCTCTCCAAATAGATGGGAGGATGCTATGACAGATGTGTAGTAAAAAATGCTCAATGTAATTTGGAGATTGAATACTTGAATGGACGACATGGAAGGGAGACACACACCACTAAAACCGAGGAAGAATCAATATCCTTAATGTTTGTATGAAACTTTTCCCCCATCAAATTTTGTAACTCCTATTGCCTTCACTTTTTATAGTGCTGGTGATCAAGAACAACATTTCAAAAACTTCATGTCCTAATGAAATCCGTTGATGGTCCCTCGACATCAATAGGATGTGAACAAGTTGAAATTAATTTTATGTATTCTCATAGGTATAGCCTTCATTTGTAATAACAATCGTCCAGTAAGATTCATTGTAGGATGGGAAGTCCTTCATCATGAATTCCATTATCAGTTTAGATCCATACTATTGGAAATGACTATCCTCAACCTTATGAACTATAAGAAATGAAAACAGATAGTATGAATTCCTCATCAAATGGATTTGTTTAACCTATTCACTCAGAATCCCTCTCTTACAAGAGAAATTTACTAATCTTATAGCTCAAAATATTAGAGATTAGATGAAAAATCCCTTCATCCCTATAAAATTCCAAGAATGATTCTATAAATTTATAGAAATGGTGAAAATCCTCAAATATTCCATCCAGATTACCCATGATAATTATCAACCCATGCCATTAACAGAGGAAAGAATTCAATTTAAGGTAGATACCACCGATGTAACATGGAAACTACTATAATTTCTCATTAAATAAACTATGGACAACCAAAATCACCCGACACATATTTTTGAGTTGTAGAAACAACAACATCATCATTGACTAGTTGAAAATGGTTATAAAGGTATCCCATTATTTGAGTAGTAGATGAATAAATCATACTACTTCTCAACTATAAATTCAATAGTTATTTAATTTTATCCATGGAAAATAACTTACTAAAGCTCCCATAGTACATGAAACCCAATGATGTCATCCTCAGTGATCATGCAACTACTTCCCATTATATATGAGTTTGGGTCACACTATCCAATAATCCTACAACATCAAAGACATTCCCCAAAACATGGTAAATTCTAGACATGTGATATTGAAAAAGTCCCTAGAACAGGTGACTAGTGTAGCAGCTACATAACCAGAGGAATATGGTGGTTGAAAATAATTTCAAACAAGGTGTGGACATATTTCTAATAATGGATGAAAATATATATAGTCAATTTAGAATATTCTACACTGTGAGAATGGCTACGAAAAACTATAATAGTCTTGTTACCAAGGGAGGTGACATAAAATATTCCACCAAGAGGATGATGTAATCATTAGATATAATGAGATATATAATATGAAGGGTTATATTTATCTTCTAAACTAGCTCAAACTTATGGAATATTCATTCCTGCAACATCTCATGAACATGAACCACCCCCACCAAATGGAACCCTCCTCAAATGTTGATCAAATATTTGGCTCAATTAACTTAATAGACATAATAATACACATATATAACAAGGAATACACTTCTAAACATTATTCCGCATACTTGGTGGGGGATTCAGAGGCTTAATGCCTAGGATCTGAGGATGCAGGTGCAGTACAGGTTTGGCCAGACACAACATCTCTATCAAATCCCCAAAGTGGAAATATATGAAACTAATACCACTGGGAGAGCACTCAAGCAATCCAACCGAAAAAATTGGTGTTAAATATAATTTTAATGGTAAACCAAACGCCGTCGTCTTACATAACTGACTAGAATGGTTCCAATTCTCTAATAATACTAGACAATATGGATGATCGTCACAACTAACACCATAGTAAGTAGTTGTTCCCTTGACTAATTCCTAAAAAAAGTCCCATATAACTCAAATAACTTATTTCATGATCCAAAATAATAGGAATAAAACATAAATTAGCAGGAACATAAAATTGGTGAAAAATATGAGCATTCCAAAATAGTTTTAAATTGTCCCATTCAACCTATCGATTAAAGATTCTCTCCACCTTTTAAAAGAGCTAATACAAGCACTCATCAAGGCCCTTTAGAACCCATTGGCTATTGAGGCTGAATTCACTATTGTTCATTTTTTCAATTGTATAATACTATGTAAAAATTACTTGTCTCCATCCCATTCAAAGATCATGATTAAGAAGTGATCATCTATGGACATATCAAACTCCCATATATTTTGGGTATTGTCTATGATGTCAAAATCTAAAGGGATCTAATTGACTATGGTACTAGGATCAACATCATCCCAATTAAAACCATTTGATTATTGGGGTATAGTGAAGGGGAATTATCTAATATAATTTTAACCAAACAAGGGTATGATAAAAGTAATAAAATTTCTCATAAGAGGATCAAGTTTAGGGATCAGTGTGGGGATCTCACATCTAACGGTGAGTTCAAGGATATCCATTAATACACTACATATAATTTCATTCATGGGAGGACTTCTATTCATTCCTATGTCATGGTACCATCAAAATTTTATCATTTATTGAAATACCATATTGATGGTATGTTTGGAATAACACATGGTGATAGTTCCCCCTTCGAATCATCCAATTCCACATATGCTGACGTATGTTCCAACAAATGTTAAGAAAACAATGAAATTGTGGATTAAAATATACATGTTACAAATACCAATCGATTGTGTATGGCCCATTAAAATCCATTTATTATTCTCGATAGTGATTTTTCATTAACCATAAACATGATTGATGAAATAGACAAAGGACAAGTTGTCTAGGATTTACTTTCCCCAAAGGACAATTTAAAAAATTAAATAGATCTGAAACCAATTTCAAGTTACTAGAAGTTAGGGATGAAAATCACTCTTCCCATTACGACTCACACCATGACAATGAATGCAGTACCCCTTTATTATCTACCATATTATAAAACACCTATATAGACTCTGAAATGGAGGAAGAATATTATGAGTGGCAGAAATCTCTTCCAACATTTGAGGAAGAAACCAGTATCATGATCAATGATCAATGTAAGGTAAATCCAGGAACATAATATGGCCCACAACCTAAAATTATTAGGGTCTCCATGCCTTTCATGTATCATTATAATTATATTGTCATTCCAAATAAACATTGATATATGTTCTCCTATAAGTATATATAAATTTTCATACTGAAACACTATGTGTCGACACACCATCTTAGTTTCTGATAACCTTTATGGTTTCAAGAAGGAAACCTAGATTATTTACCCATCCCACACTACTAATGTTGAATATAGTGTTGAAAAATTTACCAAATCCAATATTGAAGGGGACGGGCAAAATCCAAGATATCTCACCTAAACATCCCTCGAATGAAAAAATGGGCATATTAGGGTCTAAAATAATTTCAGATACATTAATCGACATAGAATGAAGGAAAGTTTCCCATTTCCATTCATATAAATAATGATTGATGAAACTTATAGGATCTAATCACTTTATTTTTGAATTGGTATTCGAGTTACAATCAAATAAAGAAGGCCCTTGATGATGAAGAAGCCACCAACTTGAGAGATCCTCCAAGTATATTTTTGATCTGGTCTTACAATTTGGATTAAACAATGTTTGTGCTACATATCAATGATCAATCCATCATATCATTATTAATTTTTTGGATAAATAGTATAATGTAATTTTGATGAACTTTTAATCAAATCTCGATAATTATGTGATGGTTTCATCGATCTTCATACAATCATTGACATGTTGTCATAGCATAGTTTGATTATTAATCTACTAAAGTGTACTTACAGTGTGACATTTGGGAAATTCCTTAGATTTGTGGTTTTCCACCTTGTAATGGAGGTTTAAGATGAATGTTAAAGTCATATTCTATAAAATTCAGCCCTTATGAATCTCAAATAAATGAGGGGGTTTCTATGACAACTCGCATACATTCAACTTTTCGTATTTAACATAGTCATTAAGTCTCTATCCTTCTCCAATTTAATGTTGATGGTAGTTTCCTACCGATGGGATGGGTATTTATACGAATACATTTAGGGTATCAAATAGTAAATTCTATAACCACTAGTCATGACCCAACAAGTCGATGTAAAGATGTTGTTCTTATATGGGTCCTCTATAGAACAATCACTTAGTTCTTTACTCACATAATAGAATAATGTGGTGAGTAAAAAAACAACTATTTTACCTCATTCAAATTATTCTAGGTACTGGGACTTGATATGATGAGGTCAATAATAACTTACTCTCACTCATTTTTGTGGTTTAAAAGCTATGTCATTACTTGCATCACCACAAAGTCCACATGTTCACTAGCATCAACCACTCAAGTATATTATTTTAATTACTATGTTAATTCGGTAATTTTACATATGTTTTTTCATTGTGAAATAATATGACATCAATCTTTTATTGATGAAGGTAATTAAAAGGTGGTTCTTGGATTATAACTTTGTTGAACATACTACCCTAGGTAGTACCCCATAGAACACCAAACATATAGACAGAATGGGTTTTTATTCCCATGGAACCCCCTAATCATGGGAGATATACTTTTATGGTGCCACTTATAGTCCAATATTCAAGATAACTGAAAAAATTAAGCTCAATAGGGTTATCCTATGTGTTGTATTTGTTTCATTAGAAAAATTAATTTATCCCAACACATTCTCACTATCTGAAGGATAAATTAGTAATGAGGATGAATACTAATCCCTCATTATTTTCTTTAAACTATTCATACAACTATAGATAGACTATGTGAACAAATAACAGGACACAAATCTATTGATTTAAAATCAAAAATGATTTTCAATTAAAAAATATATATAATTTTCCATAAAAAAATAAATAATTTTCCACTACTATTCTCTAAATCATAGGAATGATGGATGATTTCACTTCTGAACCAATATTTCATCATGTACCATGATAAAAAAATAATCATGTTGATACACTAGATAATATATCCATAATTCTAGATAATCCTTACCAAGATGAAGTGATTTTCACTTAAGAAATTTATGATTGGTTTATATATCCTCATCTACTACAAGAAAAAAAATCAATTAGGTCAACACCATTGTAGATCTTGGAAAACGGATATCAATGCATTTATGGTTGTAGCCCCTAATTTATTATCTCCAAAATGGTATGTACCTGATGGAACAAGCTGAAAGGGAGTAGAATCAACACCTAGTAGTGGAAATAATCATTCAAGATGGGATAAATTAAAAACAATGCCCCCTAAAATTGAGGAGTTGATGGGGTCCTCCTTAGATTTATTGTATAATGACATATTCTAACCATCATGGAAGAAGTCAAAGATGGATTTTGTGGTGCTTAACTCTTTGATACTAGACTCTCTAATAAAATCAAGGTGATTGGTTACTACAAGATTTCATTCATACAAGACTAGTTTGAACTCACTAGTAAATTTCATTCCTATCACATTCATGTAAAAATCATCCATAAAACAATATAATTCCCCCAAATATAAAAATACTATTTTCCATTTTCCGTATGAGGAATAGATGTTGTGGAGACATATCTCCCAGACTACACATAATAAGTGTAAATACATACTTGTTTCTACTAACTTCTATTCAAAATGGGTTAAATAAATACCCCTCAAAGAAACTGGGATGAAGAATATCATTTCATTCACGATGTATAATATCATTACTAGATTAGGATTCCCTCACATGGTATTGATGGGAACCAACACCAAATTCAATTATATTAACATGATAATATGGTATATATAGTAACGAAATCAATTCTGACCATTCATCCCACTATCATGTTGAGGAAGGTGGACTAATTGTGGACTTTTATAAGACACTATCAAATTTACTAAAAAAATATTGTGAATTTGGACAATATGTATTATCCAAGAAAGCTCTTTCATGATTTATGGTCCTACCATTACACGACGCATACTTAAAACAAAGAAACAATGTATTCATTGGGGTATAAAATTGACCTCGTGTTGCCTATATATTCTATGTTTTCCTTTCTTATAATACCTATCTATGGAAATCTTTTAGAAAATGAAGTCAGAAAATCGGCTGGATGAGTTAGAATGGCTTGATATGTAAAGGATTCATTCACTAAAAAACTATGAAGTCTATCTAAATCATATTTCAAGAGATTTCAACCAAAAGGTTCCCATATATTCATTCCATCAATGATAGCTATAATTTGTTCTCTAAAGCCCAATGATACCAGGAACGAAACCACAAATTATGGAAACCAAATAGAAAGGTACTTACATACTAGATAATATTTATTCATATAGATCCCACTCATTGGCCACAATAGATTGGGATCACGTCATGTCCCCCAAAAAATGTGAGTTTTCTCACTAAATACTTTTCATAGTTACCATAAAGAATCCATCTTTCTATTTTCATGATGTAAAACTACATAATATGTCATGACCGCATAATGGTAAAGTATCAAGGAAGAGATCCTTCTCACAAGAAAATAAATTTCATGATATATCCTTAATTTATGATGTATAAATGTCAAAGAATATGTATTATTAGGAAGATGTTAAAATTTATGGTGCCTTAAGTATTGGATGCATTGCGTTAAATTATATGTATGTAGTCGGGGTCACATGGAACTAAAATGAACAAGTCATCCCTATCATATAAACTAAAACTACAATATACTATTCATACATACCTCATGACATTAAACTAGACTATAAAATGATATGACACAGATGACCTAAACTGAATGATCTAAATTTTTGAAAATGTCAAATAAAGTCCCCATCTCTCTATGCATGAGTCAGATCCACATAGTCCACATAGTGATTCTCTATATTCAAAAACTATGTATGGATTGGTCATTACATAACATGATATTTTATAGTGACAAAATCCTGAATATTAGGTCAAGATACAATATATTTTCCCTGGGGGGAATACATAAGACTGGGTGACAACATCTTCAACACATGATGTTATAATTTTTTTTACCCCATGTACTAAGAATAGTATAACTTGAAAAAAATCTCAGGAAATCTCATAATAGAAACATGGGATGACTCTCATGAGATGATTTCTTGAATTCCTTCAGGGTAATCATACGACCTCATTCCTTCAATATTCTCATTAGATTTCCTGCACCATTACTACATGACATTAAACTGCATGGATGACGTCCATACCACATGATTTTAAACTGTATGGTTTTCTAGAACTATGAATGCCTTGATTTTAATAAAAATTAAAGTTATATGGATGACTAATTAATATATCATATCTCAACCACTAAATAATAAAAATTCCAATTTACATTCATTTAATCACCTCCATTTTTTCAAATATACTGTTATTATTCCTTGTTTCTGACACTGATCATAGCTTAGGTGGGCCTAGGAATTTATCTAATGACTTTTTGACATGATAACGGCATATCAATTCACATCAGGTTTATAATGTTTCTAGATGAGAGGCCTTAAAAGGAATAAAATAAGTATTTATCTTAGGAAATTAAGTTTCTTGTTTATTTTATCTTCCATGAAATAAAAATATTAATTACTACATCCCTCACATGAGAGTACAAATCTCCCTCGTGTTGGTCTCCCACCACAACTCCATTCAAGAACTAAATTTTCATGGATTATTCATACCATAGGATACGTTGTAATGTACAGATCTCCAGTACTAGGTGCATTTATAATAATAAAATATAGTTATTATCCTACCTCTACATATGGTTCATACATGCATAAGAGAGTTTCTCATTCATGAACAATGCCTGGCTTGATTAATCATACTACAAGATACGTACTGCTGCCAAAATCTCCAGAACTGGGTCCAACTATAATATTTTTTTCAATAACAGACCCCTCTTCATACAGTTAAAAAATGTATAAGATTTTTTTCAATTAAATAACTATCTATGTCATTATTATTTTCATTATAATATATATAATGAAACTTGGATATATAATCCATGGTTCAACTATAATAATCAATAAGAATAACAACCAAAATCTATGTATGAGTCAGATATACATGGGGAGTATTCTATTGATGAACTATGTATGACCTGATTCTTGTTACCATATGATAGTTAGTGATTCCAAGAGGTTTAATCCTTTGTCGTATTAAAATATAAAAATTAGCCCACACTATACATGGGTCAGACCTCTATAGGGAGATTTCATATAATAAATATACGTGTATTTATTAATTTCATTAAGAAAAACATATTGACATTATTATTAGACATCTTTGGTCTATCCAAAACATATAAAATGATAAAAACGAACCCCTAACATAAAATACCCCATACATATGCACGGAGACATCACAGACCCACTCTTTTGTGGCAAAAATGTCTTCCTAATTGTCCCTTATTTCTCACACTAAGCATAGATCACGTGAGATAAGGGAACCTGGTTGGGTAATCAAGCCTCAGTGATCGAATAACACTTTATATTGTGTACCATGTCTTGATCACATGATGTTTAACTATATGAAAACTTCCCATACTTCACGATGTTAAACTAAAAAGAAACATCCTTACTAAATGAAATTAAACATCTAGAAAAGGTCTTTACCACATGTTTTTAAACTATAGGGAAAACATCCCAGTTTCACGATGATAAATCATATGAAACAAAAATCCCCACCACATGATGTCAACAAGTGTAGGCCATCACCCATCATATTTCCTTATCAATAAAAAAAATGTCTAACCCTTTTAAACAAGATTAGTGGGTGCTTTCATTATCTTTTGAGAAACTAAACCCCTTGTTCAAACTTCATTTCTTTAGTTTCTTAGGTTACCACAAACATTAAATGGAAATTGGATAAGGACACCATTCTTCAATATATCATTTGGTAGACTATGCTTGTCCACCTCTGGTTCTTGAATACGAGCATTCATCCATCAACCAAATGAAACCAAACTTCTCAAAATGTAATTTTGATACATATGAGTCCTTATCTCATAGTGGTGTAAATCAACACCTTAAATTGTTTTGGAAATTCACACCATGAATATCCTAAAAAACTACTCATGAACCTATAAATTTAAGCTAGTGTTTACAACATTTTTATCTCCCAATTAGAAGGATGTTGGAGTGCTCTTGACATTGGGTATCCTAATTAGGTTGTTTTGTAACATGTCCCTCCAACTAGGACTACATTCACCAAGACTATAAAATATATTTTATTTGGTCAAATATATATAAATTAGAACACTATAATTTAATGGTAAAAATTTATAGACCCTCCACTTCAAGTTGAAAAGATATAAAACTTCTCAAGGTGAAAACTCGAAAATGGTGGTTTGAGAAAAATATTTTCCTCTACTTGATATTAATCTCATATATGGTGCTTAGTAAAATGAATGTGTAATTATATAATTAATAATTATCATATTGATGATTATATATCCCTAGTAAACAAATTCCATTCTTGATCTACCCCCAGACCTAGGAAGAGTTAGAGAAATGGTATATCACACATATTTTCCATGATAACGTCTTCACTAGGATAAAACAAAACAAATTTGGTTGTCAATTCCATATTGAATCATAAACATTTATGAAACCACATTTTTTTATATATGTATAAGTGGAGAGAACTAGTTACTTGAGTTGATACACTTCTCATAGAACCCCATAGACCTCTTGTTTCCCTTCTCTTGGATCTCCCCTGGAGAAAAATAGTGATAGGGATTTGTTTATCTAGATGGATCCTTCGATCCTAGGATCTACACCCATTAAATAAATGAATGTTTTTCTCAACCATATTAAACATTACAAGCTCACGCCATTTCCATGGGATTGATTATACCCACCAGTTCTACTTTATAGTAAAATTGTTTATTCCAATACAATTTTTTACAACCCAAATAACTGTGAAATTAATGTGGATTTGACATCCTCAATGTTACATAATTGTGTGTTTACCCTTTCCTTATGTTATAATGTTACAATCAATACACAAACCTTTTTATTTCCCATGCCATGTGACATGAAGCCACATAGAGTATGTCTCGGTCATCCCATAAAAAATTGAAACATACCTACTGTCCCTGAAGACTTCCTAGATAACATTAAATACATCACCATCGTAATATATTTCAATTTTATTCTTAAAAAAATATTTCATATACCTTGGAAGAAATCATAGTCCATCTTTTATAGACAATGAATGAATGCCCTATGGGCTCATGGATAAGGGCTCTTTACCCAAAAAATAGAGGAATATCCCTTTGGCTAGAAAGGAACTCGAATCCTCATGAACCACAATAAAAATATGATAGATCATAGATCCTTACGGTGTTTTCTGTCACCCCTGGAATGTCTTCCCAATTCCATATTCATCAATTCAATATTTTGGGTTATGAATTACACCACCCATATTCTAACTATTCTGGTGGACTCATCCTCCCTATTATGTGATCTTCAACCTATTATATCCTCTCATATCTTATAGGGAAAATTTAAAATATAGGAGATTCTATTTGATTGACCATTCTGGTAATTCATATGGGATCATGGATAAGGGTTTTTGTCTAACAATCTAGAGGAAACTCCTCCTCACATGAAAGTAAATATAATCCTCATGATCCCAGACAACGCCACGGTGAAACTCAACACCTTATGATTTTTTGGGTATTCTCTAGCGTGTATTACAATTTCTATATTAATAAATCATATGAAGGAAGTAATGCATTAAACTACAAAGAATTTCACTTATTTTCTGCATGATGTTAAACTACACAAAAAACTTCCTTACTATGTGACAGTAAAACTACATGACAGACATCGTCAATGAAAGAAATTAATCATCATTGGGAATGTTATTTCCTATATGGTCTATTACTCGGAATAGAATATATTATCTAGGGTACCATAAACTATTGATACCAAAAGTCCCCTCAACATGAACCTAAACTATACTCCAACAATGTTCTAGTTTTCAAGACCATAAAACAACAAACTAAAATAGATGCATGACTATAGAGCCATCATAGGAGTCTTGTGCATCATGATGGTATTGACAATCACAGGAACTGATACTAATGTCATGAATCACATTTCAATGGATACCTCATGAAGCGCATGACCCCAGGGGAATTTTTCTACGGCATAATCCATTTTAAGACTTATGATCGTAAGATACAATGATTTTCACCCAAATTGCATGATATCCAATTAGTCAAATGACTGAACCGTAACATCAGGTGAATATTTCATTTAATCCATATGGTTGAGGACCTGGGTTAAGGTTCAGAAAAATTATCAAGAGTCGATTCATGGTTCATCTAATCATTTATTGAGAAAAAGATTAGTTCTTGAAAAAATCTCATAAATGATGCCCATGAAATAGTATTATGGTCAATTATTGTGATCAATTCATACGATCTATTCTTACATGGGAGTAATTTGAAATAGTTCTTGCAATACGTTATAATGAAGGATACAGATAATGATAGTAATTACAAGAGTTATGCAAGCTAAATTCCCCAGAGGAATGTACCACCCCTTGCTCCCATATTTATTTGATGCTCCATAGAATACCATTGGTCACTATAAATACAAAATATTTACTAAGAAAAAAGTATATGGGACCCACAAGGACACAGTAAGGCATTTATACTCCTTGGAATTGATTCCATATCTATGTGAACATCACTATTGAAGAGTAGAGGAATTTATTGACACTCCCCAAATGAGAATCAGAAAATATAGAACTGAAGAAATACCTAATGAATGGGTATTAGTTTTTCCATAGGACGATGGAATGGAAGGTGTCCAAATAACATGTACCATGTATCCTTACGGAGGGCACATGATCATGTTACCTTCATAATTTCATGGAAATTGATCATGCATTGCACATGATCTACTTATGATCACAAAAATCCACTTTGACAAGCCCTCCTATTCTTGTGAAGGTATCCTAACAATCAATGTTGATCTTGAAAAGGTTGGAAAATGAGTTCCTATTATCAAGAAGATTTTTAATATTAATATGCAAGAGAATAAATAAAATCCTCTTATAAAATAAAGTTTGAATAAGGGTGAAGACTCATGTGATGGATAGATACATTAATATTCATGTTTCTTGCTCATGTGATTTGAATGACCTCACGAAGCCCCCTAGAGACATGTCATACTTTTCACACAAGATATTTTCAGCATGACAACATAATAATGAAAAATATGTCCAAGAAGCCTATTAAATCATGTCAAGGACCTTTGGTTTCAAATACAGATTAAGAGATTGTCGGCTACAATTCTCGCACATTATTGCACAATCTATAATTTATCACGAAACACATCATAGAAAATTAGAGATTTTGTTTATGAAAAAAATACAAAAATTTCATTAGATCCCATGCCCATGTAATATAAGGATGGAAATAAAATGAGAAAAGGGGGAAGCCAATCGTAAAGGTAGGATCCTTTGATCGACATGAAAAATTGGTTATTGCCTCAGTTTATCACCATTGGAATAGTTAACTCCATTTAACAATTAATTTAAAACTTGTAGAGATTCCTCAACAAGAAATAATGTCCTTCTAAATACTCTTAAACAAAGACTACATGATCTCATAGGAGGGAATATACAATATATATTCGTTTTTCTTAGGACCACATGCAATTATTATTTTATCACGCAATATCCTTTCCACAAGAATCTTGATCTCATTAAGGTCATCGGGCATATCATCTGAATAATGGGAATACCATTTGAAATTTCTACATGGTTGTGAAAAATACATTTGATCAATTGGGGTCTAATAAAAATTTCAATGGATGAACTATTTTGCAGTCATTTTTATCATGTGACCATATGGATGACACATGGTGGGATCCTTTAAAGCTCATGATTCAAAATTACCTCAAATGAATTAAAATAAAATTTTAAAACTAAATTCCACGAAAGTTGACATATTACTGGGTCAGAATGGCCTATAAATATCACCCCATTAGCATAAAATCAGAAATGATTCCCCCAAAATATGGATACTTCTACACAATTATAATGAGTAGACATCTCGAAGTAGAAATTCACGTGATTTATAGGGTATTAAACTGGGTATAATCAATATAACAACCTAAGTGATCACGTTGTATGAATATTTGTTTCACAAGATCTTCTTATAGATCAAATGAATGGAATCCTACCATCAATCCAGATGATGGGAAAGAGTTCTCACATGTTGAATGGGTCACAAAAAACCCACATAAATTAAGACTTCATAAACTATGTTGCACGTATGTGAGAAAGGCATAAAAATTGAAAAATAAGAATACATATTAAAATACAAAATTATTAATCTTAATACACATCTCAAGACCAACCCAGATCATGTGATAGTACCAGGATATATTTTTTAAGTCATGAAACACCCTCCATACATTCCATATAGATTACGAGATGTCCATTGGACATATCAAGCATCTGTTAAAATTTCCTCTTGAAATGTCACACATGTAATATGGAAGCACCATGAAATTTCACCAAAGTCAATTGAATTCCTATATACATGTCACCCAGGTCATGGGAATGCATCATTGAATGCCAAAAAACTATTTTGGAGTCTATCTGACATGGCACCCATGTATTGTGAATTCCTCAATCCATATCAACCATGTAATGTGACACCCTCCAAACATATTATATAGGTCATGTAACATCTTCCATAAATTCCATATATGGAATGTTACATTCTCCATATATTTCATTTAGGTCATGTGATGTCCCCTTTAAAATCCATCAAGATCATGTGATGTCCTCCAAACATGTAATCTAATTCATATGATGTCCTCTAGACCTGACAATTGGGTCATCCTACATCTCCTAATATTCTGTTTAGATCATCTAATTTCCCCAATACATGTCAACAATGTCACAAAACATCCTCTATACATATCTCCCTTGTCATATGACTTCCTTCAGACAATTCAATAATGCCATGTGATGTCCAATCAAGATTCCTTATAGGACATGCGATGTCCTCCAGACATGCTATCAGGATCATGTGAAATCTGTTGGGAATGTAAAATATATCATGTGATTGTATTTATACATGTCATATAAGAAACTGTAACATATTCATACATCCATATACATGTCATATAGACACCCTAGGCATGTATGTTAGACAATCAGGACATGTCAAGAAGACATCTTTGCACATGATAACCTTGTTCTGTGGGCGTATTCACTCATACCCTAAAAATTATATATGAGAACTCTTATTCATGTTATAAATATTATAATAAGGTTTCATTATTAAGGCCCAATAACAAATGGGAATCCACCTCAGTGTGATTCAGTATACATCAAAATCATTCTTACCCTTGGGACCCAATCTCTCACATGCACTTATTATTTCATATCACTCATCGGTGGATCTAAGATCCAATTAAACTACGAGAAGATTAATTCTTTTTATGGATTTGATGTGTAGGACTCATTATTAATGATCGATCTCAAATTTTCTTCTAACTCATTATAATTCCATCGATATTCCAAAAATCCTAAACCTTGAGTACCTAATATCTCTTAGGGATTCTCCATCCTTCAATTCCATCAGTGGATTGAAATATAAAATATTCTACAATGACTTTTATTCCTTATATAACTAGGATATTTAAGATTCCATACTAAGGATTGATCTCTATATAAAATATCCCCTCCGGGTTTCCTCACTGAATAGTTCTTAAGCCCATATGAAATGAGACTCATCAGTTTTTATCAATCATTTCACACAAAGCATGGATCACGTGAGCATATGGATTTAAAATGATCATATCATTCACATCATTTATTTTCCCCCAATGAAGAAAAATGTAGTGTGTAAGCCCCATTCAACTGCTCAATAAGACTACTCCCATATATAGACATAAACCTATTGGTACATCAATATGGAATGGTTTAACATTGAGGACTCTAATTCCAGCTATAAATAGGATATTTAGGTCATCATCATAAGGATTGAGTGCATAATTTGGTACTTATGTTCCCTAATATCATTCAATTTATACATTATGTTAAACTATTAATATCAAATGAACTACATAGTTTATTGATTTCAACCACAAATATGATATATATGACACCTAATAAATATTTAATCCCATCCCCAAGATATCATTTGCTTCCCAGGATAGAATTTTACTCCATATTTCATGGTTATATGGCATAAAAAATAAGTAGCTAACTATTTATAATAAATTATGTTAAATGGATAAATCAATTCATATACATATATATGGTCTCATAAATAGACCCCATACAATCACACGTACCCAAAAGGATTCAATGACTTCGAATTATGTAAGAATAACATGTTCAACATGAGTATTAGGAAGAGAACCACAAACATAACTCCAATATAGAAGATAGTATCAAGGAATAAAATAATTCACCTAAAAATGCATTGATGAGATCAACATCACGTCCTCTTGAAAAATGTGAGTTCCTAATATTTGTTGGTTATGAATCCCCAAATTACCTCCTACCATTGGAAAGAAGGTTTATATCTAGTTTTCAATGTAGGAACTATTCGTATTTTTTTGAAAGATAAATATTGTTAACACTATGTGAAATCATTTAACAATGCCGCTCCATTAATAGGTTAAAAGGGATAGACTATCCAACTTCAATCAAACCATTTAATTCATACTAGTTCTCATCCTTCTACAAAATATTTGCCATGATATGAGCTTTATAAAAGTAAATGAAGAATAC
Organism: Viscum album; assembly: GCA_963277665.1. Lineage (NCBI taxonomy): Eukaryota > Viridiplantae > Streptophyta > Magnoliopsida > Santalales > Viscaceae > Viscum > Viscum album. Next base: position 1,393,947,128 of record OY728121.1, on the reverse strand, counting down.
CCAAAAGTCTATTTTTCAATGAAAAAACAAAATAAATTTTCTTCAACTAAATAAAAAACAATTTCAAAATATAAATTTAATTTAATATTCCAAAGAATGTTCTTTGGAAATAGAAAAGATTGTGAGTATGAGTCATTCTATTAAGAGGAATAAAATAAATTAAAATCTAATTCTTATTATATATTTGTAAATATGGTATATTAATCATAAATTGATGTAAAAAAAATAAATAAAATGGGATGTCGGATTTTATGGTTCATCATGAAGGTACTCATAAAATTTTGTTATTAAATTTATAAAAATAGAATAATTATTTTAATTGAAAATTATTCTTTTAAATATATTTAATATACTATGAATGGAATCCTTAGACTCGAGTAAGTGGTTAAATAAAAGTTAATGGACTATGAAAAATTCTATTATGTTTTATATTTGACAAAAATTATAATAAAATAATAATAATAACAAATGATCTCAATAAATATCTATAATAAGAAATTAACATAATTTAATCAATTAAAAAGTAGTATTTTTATATAAGAAAATGGTTGATGTTGAATTGAAATACATAAATATTAAGATGATGAAGAGGATTTGAATTTGTATTGGTGTCCTGAATAATGAAAAATATGATGTAAACACACAATAAATATATGAGAGTTTGAGTATGAAAATGAATATCACTATTTTGGAGAATAGACTTGGATATAACAATGAATCATTCAAGGCACCTATATGATAATGTTAATCATGAAATTTCAAGGGCGAAATGAAAGCCAAATAATAATGTAATCTATCATGTCAAATAATTATGTGCATCTAACTTTTTTTTGAGATATATAGTTAAATTTTAGTTGATACATTGTGTGGTCATATCTATGATATAAAACATTTCTAGATATATGGGTTATAAAATGGCCTATTTGAAAGAGAAAATAATCAATTTTACCCATAGTTTATACAGGAGAAAAAAAATAATTAAAAAAAATATCACTCACTAAAGGATAAATTCCATTCATGTTTATATTTCTATTCAAATTATAGACACAATTCATTTTTAATATCCCTTAATGACTAAAAAGATTAATTATTTATAAATATTAAATATCCATCAATTGGTAAACTGAAAATGGGGGAGATGTCATGTCATCTCAATAAACACATGGTCAAAATCGTATGGAATATTACTCTAATAGTTGGAGTACACTCTAAAACATATTTTTTTAATGAATTAATGTTTATATTACATCCACATTAGAATCAAGATATTAATTGTATGCTATGATTATAAATTATTTATTTATTTATTCAAATATCATTATTTTAATTATTTAAACACATGATCATGGGTGAGATGGAATCTTATTGCAGTTGATTTGGTTGAAAAATAATTATGATTTATAGAGCTAGAGAAAATCCATACATGAAAGAGTTATCACTGCACAATGATTGAATAAAATATTGGGTGAGGTTAATTATAATAGAAGAATATTTTTAATCCTATAGGTGTGTCACTATGAAGTCCTTTCTGAGTAATGATATAGTGTTTTTTATGATTTTATTTCACTGTGATGTGATTACATTTTTTTTTATGAAATCTACATGATTTAAAATATATAAATTTGAAATATATATATTATTACGAAACAAATAAGTAAATTTGAAATGATACTAGGCATACAATTATTCTTTATGGTCTATAGTAGAAGTGATATGAAGATAATCCCATAATTAATTTCATCATTCAATGAAAGAGGTCAAAGAAAATAATAATTATTAAAATATCATTAAGGATTTTTAAATAAATACAGTCCAAGTATTTTGTATTTGACAATCATATTGAAAAAAATTCATTATCTTGTGAGATAAGTTATGTATAAAAAATTGAATAAACAAAATTGAGTAAAAGGAAAATTTTAGATATATGGTTATATATTAATAAGAGATTTTAAAATATTATTTCGTTTTGATTGAGTAGAATTAAAAGGGTGAATAGTGGAACTAAATCTAGAGTTACCAGAGGGGTAAATTGAAGGATTTATTAATTTTATATACAAATTATTATCATTTTTATGAAGATATATTATCACTATATTCTATCTCATATTCCTTTTTCCTATTGATAATATGATAAGATGGTTGATAGTGAGATCACATATATTAGACACTTTAAATTAGCCACCCATTACAAGTGTGTGTGAAAAATATAAATACTCATGTGTTATGTGTGTTATTTCTCTCATAATAACTTTAATTCACTCTTAATCATACAATCTAACTAGTGGTAGAAATATTATTTTTTAATTTTGGTTTTCATATCCACTGGTTACCCCCCCCCCCTCAAGTAGTGGTCCATAATGGCCATGGTATCTCATTTGGATTCAACGAATTCAGTTATTCTTACATTTGGTATCTAATAATGATATCCTTATATATTTTCATAACATGAGTACGCATTATTCTTCTGGAGTTATGTATTTTCATAATTTTTAACAACCTTTTCCTTAAATATATCTATATAATTAATTTACATCATAAAAAATATCTGGACATGATCAATCATAAGGGAAACATCTATAGATGGAGGACATGGTTATATATATTCTATATATTTTCTGAGATTATCCTCATATCAATGAGAATTTATTATTTATTATTAATGTTCGGTAACACTTATCTTTATATTGATAATAATAATATTAAATCTGACAAGATATTACATAATTTGCAACTCCTATGCCTCTCAAAAAATTGTTAAACTGACTAGTTGGTATAAAAAAGTTAATTAAATTTATATAAAACACCATAATATGGATGAATGATACAATAATACTTAAAATACATGATTAAAAACATATAATACATACATTGAGGATATTTTATTGGGATAATATGATTTCATGGATGATTTATTTATTCAGGATAACAAAATATTTAGCTCGATTTAATGTTATGGTGACCATTTTTAGGAATCTAAAATGGTGATAAAGATGATATATATTCTCTCTGATAATATAAATGGAATTATCGCATCCATTGACAAAACAATAATTAGTTTATTTTACCATTGATAAGCCCAAAGAATCATTATATCCTATAAAATTAGAATATTTCAACATTAAGGAGAAATGAAAAATCTATGAAAGATATAGAATTAAATATTTATAATGGTTTTAAATATGTTGAAACAAAGAGGAATAACATATAATGAGATTCTTTTTAGGATGATAAAATAAAATTAAATGGTTTTATGTAATTCATTTAAAATTTAATTAAATATGGAAAATACATAAAACAAGGGTAATGTTATCATATGTGTTTTACATTGGGAATAATTGGACATATTTAGTATGTTATCATAAGAAAGGAGAATAATTTAAAGTTTAATATTAACACAAAATTAAATCTCAATGAAATAATGCAAAAAAATTTCAGATTATAAAAATATATATTAGAGACATCTTTATGGCCAAAAAACCAAGACTGTAGTTGAGAGGAACATGGATTCTAGAAAGAAGGAATTATTTTTTTTTGTTAAATAAAATAATACCAATGATCCCTCAATAGATAAAAGATTTATTAATGATAAAGAATGTAGATATAAGAAGAGGATGAGAAAATTTCTATTAATAATGGATCACATAGGGTTTTTTGAGATAAAATGAAAGGATAGAATAAATAATAAATCCACGAGGAGGGAGAATAAACGATTAATTATATTTATTTATGATTTAAATTTTAGGTATATTATTTATATAGAATAAAACTTGAATGAAATTTTAGATATATCAATGAAATCAATGAATATAGAGATAAGATTAAAAGTAAATATGATAGATAATAATAAAGAAGTGATATATCTAGGGGTGATGTTTTCTGATTGTAAAAATATCTCAGAATAATTCAATTACGTGGAGTTCATTTTTTTTCATATAATATAGTGTATATAGTAAATAAACAAATCATTTTGACGATTCATCCTAAAAAATTTATTCCTATAATTACAAGAAATATTATGTTGTAAACCCAAATCTGAAATAAAGAAATAATTTCATAGATAAGAGAGATAAAAATATTATTACCTAACAAAAGAAATAGAAAAGAAAAATAGTAAATACTTGTGGTGGTGATAAAAATTAAAATATATATACAGTGTGAAAGATATAAGAAATGACCAAAGAGAGTAAGTGTAATTGAAAAAAGAGCATTGTTTCAACCATGAGCATGTTATTAGAATATGTAATATTGGAGAATTATAATTTTTTTAGGAAAAATATTTCCCACTAAGGTGACACTATTTTGATGGACTATTTTTCTAATATGGAGTATTTATATATAAAATCAATGTTTTCTACTATAAATCTTCATTACTTAAAAAACGAGTCTATTAATTCACTGGTATACAATATCATGTTTATTTAATCTAGCCAATATAACATATTAAAATGAAAGTAAAATTTAAAAATACTTGTGAATCCCTTTATGAAATCTATAGGATGTGTGACCAACCAAAACACACCACTAATAATTATTTCATTATATTATTATATCAACTAAATCATAAGTATATCAGAATTTCTTACATGATGATGGTAAACACAAAAAAATCATATGTGGTAGAGGTGTTTTAAAAAGTAGTGGGATGTAAAAATATATAGATTCTTCATAATTTTTTCTTATCACATATTTATAAAAAAAATTATTAATTTAAAAATATCTAAAATTACAGTACATGAGAAGTATCATTTAAAAATTATAGACCATACATTATTAAAGGAATTATAATCTCCAAATGTTTTGAGAATAAAATTGACTCAAACGAAATTCTCATGGATAATGGGTTGAGTTACAATCTCATTATAGTATCATAACATTTTTGAAAATTTAAATTATGTGATATTTCAAAATAATAGACATTTTATTAGGGGAAATAAGGATAATAAAATCATCATCAAGTGATAATAAATAGTTGTAAACTTTTTCAATGTTAAACACCAAATAAATATATGTTTCATGAGCCTGAAAGAGGAAAAAGAGATATTAAATATAGTTAATTGATATTTGGTTCAAAATAACAGGTATACTCTTATAAAATGTAATTCATTGTTGAATCTACTAAAACTGAATTGAGGAAGAATCATCTCTGGAGACAAATTTCCCAAAAACCATATTGTGATTTTTTTTTGAAAAGGATGAGATTAATACCATAGAACCTCTTCAGTTTAAACTCTTATATTTTTTTTAATCTGGTGAGATTGAAATAATCAAATGATAATATGTATTTTTTATCAAAATAGGTTCCATTGAAGAAACTTCTATAAACTCCATGATTAATTATATTTTTTATTGGGAATATTAATAAAAATATTATCACATCATGATTTTCCATCTATCTGAAATTGTATGGGATAATTTCCTTTGATTAACGATCATTCATATATCTCATATAATTTATACACTATGATGATAACCAATAAGTGAAATAATATTATTGTTAAAAAATAATTCTTCTCTAGTCAGATCAAATCATTTGATGGGAAATAAATTATATTGGGTATAAGGAGGGAGAATCATTGTACTTTGAGTTGGTAATTTCTAATGTATGATATTAGGAGAATATGGCTCTCCAAAAAAATTATCATTTTTAGGTATTATTTTTTTCTCGTATCAATGGAAATGTTTATTGATCATTATATTTTAATATTGTTATAACAATTGGATATTATTTGTTATGTACTTTGATGTATTATTGAAAACCACGATGACATATGTTCACAATGACATATGATATTTTAGGTGTTTCATGAGTGATGTCAAATTAATGAATAATGCTGGAAAGGATTAATCGATTCTATTATATAATTATATTTAATATCATTGTATATATTATGTGAATGAAAAATGAAATATAAATGAAAGGGATTTTTTTGGAAGGTTCATTTCTATAATGGATTTGAAAAATAAATCAAGCACAAAGGTTGATGACACCATTATAAATCCTATTTTATTAGTGATATAATAAAAATTTAAATATATTATATAAAAAGTTTTATAAGATTTTTTATGTTATTATCACATTAAATTTTTTTCTCTATGTGTTTGTTCGAATGTTTTTTGATTCTAAACATAGACTTTGGGTGGCTCCATCTAATGCCGCTGTGAAAGAGGTATATAAGGACACAAACTAACTGTATCTAGAACATTAATTAAATATTAAATATTTTTTTATTTTTTAGCATGTTTAATACATATTATTATTTTACATAGTTTAATAATTATTCATTTTTTATCACAAATATTAAATCACCGGTTAATCAATATTATATTTTTGAAAATAATATTTCATAACCATTTATTAGTTTTTAGTGAATATAATATTTATTTATTTATCATTTATCATTGAAATGATATTTATTTATTAAATAAATTTAAAATTTTAAGGTCATGATTATTATTTTTGAGGAAAGAGACATCAACTATAATGGACTGATGAGATACAATATATATTAAATATTAATTTAACAATTTTTAAATAATTTATTCAAAAAAATATAAATTTAATTCCCTATATATATGAATGAAAAAATAATAATTTATTATTATTACATATATGGGGTCCCATGGGGATTAACAAATTTATAATAGCACACGTGGAATTCTTTTTTCATAAATCTAAATCATTTTAAACCCCATTATATTATTTCCAACACTAATGATATCCATTATCCATCTTGTGCTCAATTAAATCTATATAATCCTCTCAAACTATAGGGAACTCCTCTCCAAGAACACCCATAAGAAAAAAGAAAAATTATCCTCCACCACCACCCATTATTCAAGAGAGATCAAAGAGAGTCCTTATAAAGTGTAATTATCATGGATATCATATTTGAATTTCATAATTGTTTTGATATTACATCCCAAAAATTAGATATTCCTATAACATCACACAAGATGTTTGTTATTTATGTGTGGATCCCCACTAAGTGTAATTTACACATGATTCTTGGGATGCAATTAAAATACGATATACAGACATCAGATTCATTAACCCAAAAATAATTATACCTAATGTAAATTTTATCATGAAAATCGAAAAAGAAATAATTATGTGATGATCCAAGATTGGTTTTGGTGTTTTATTTCCAATAATAAATTGACTAATTCCATTGGTTACAATATTCATTGTCTAATAATTCTAGAATTAATCATCAATTATGACATAAACCGTGTTAGGTGTTCCCTATTATTGAATCTAATTCAACAGTAACCTTCATGTGGTACTAGAGCTTCCAAAAAATAATTTATAATTATTTAAAGATCATTGATTGATGAGTTTTTAATTAGTTTTTAAATAGTTTTAATCATTATTTATGATTTAATCTTGAGGTTTCCTCATATTGATTTTTATTCTCATAACTATAATATAAAAATGATTAATTAAAAATGATGATTTTTTTTAAAAAAAACTAATAGATAGATGAAAATGATCTTGTTGGATTGCATAAGAATAAACGGTGTGTAACCCATATTTACATAACATGTAACAATGTTAAATTCTCTATGATTCTTAAAAAATTTAATTTAATCCATCTGTATATATTTTTTATTGTGTTTTACTAATATAAACCATGTGTTTAGTGTCCTATCCTAGCACAAGATTAGCTAGAAAAAATTGTGTGTAACGTGTGTACAATATTTTTATTTCATTAATCAAAGATGAGACATGTGTATTTTTACAAGGAATGTCCTACTAGTACCTATGTATCATAGATACCACATTATGTGTAGACAAGGAATACATTATATAGTATATTAATGACTATATTAGGCGAATGCACACATATTTGTCATGTTTTACAGATACATGGAAGAGAATGACACATGATCTATAGATGGATATTATATGTTAGGTATATTACTAGATTACAAAGATTTGGAAATTATTATTTTTTATATAAATTAACGCATATCAACAAGTGCTTCATGTGTCATATATTTGATCATAAATTCCTTGTGATGGGTTATAACCATAAAAAATAATTAATTAATTTAAGAGTAATTTTAGGAAAAAAATTATATAAGTTATAATACAAAAATTACTCTATGCGCATTAAAACATAACCTTAATTGTAAATAACGTGTATTATTTTATCATTTATTTGATAGTACATTATGTAAACATATGTTATAAGGAAATTATGGTATATATAGAATGGGGAAACAGTATAATAATATCATATAAGATGGTTAGTTTGAATGGTTACTCATCATGTTTCCTCCAAAGTACATGTTTTTTATATATGAAATATTAAAAAAATATAAAATTTATATAAAATTTTGTTTGAGGATTATATTAAGAAATACTTGAGGGGAATTATGATAAAATAATTGATTAATTAAAGAAGATAAATTATTGATTTTAGTGTAATTAATCTTAAATAATTATTATTGTAAATGAATAATAATTTACAAATTGTGTCATATTTTTTATTTATGTGGATGATCGTGATAATATATTATAACATTGTATGTTATTGATTTCCTTATTATTTTTTATTAAATTAAATTAATGGAATCTGTTTCACACTGTCTCTCATTATGTGAGGCCCTAGATTCCCATTATTTCCTTTTATTAAACCACCTAAACAAATAATTTAGTTCCCCTCACCTATATGTGAGTAAAATCTCAAGTAATATATAGAACCCATATGCACATAGAGTTGCTTCAGGTTTGTAATAAAGCCAAAAAAATCTATGAAATACATTGGATGATTGGTGGAAGGCTTCAACAAGAACCAAATAATGGTTCAATGTTTTTTCCCCTTAGTTAATAGTTAGTTTATAAACTTCTAGATAAATAAACATTAATAAATACTTGTTATCATTCCACTCTTAATATTTTATTTCTATAATCATCATGATTAATTAAATTTTAGATACTTTTTCTCGACCACATAAATTAATTAATAAACAAGAATGAAACATATAACTAAAATAAATTTAATTATTAATAAATGTAATGTAATACAAGGTTAATCAATTATCTAAATCAACATAATATAATAATGAAAATAAAAAATATGAAATTTTAAGCTAATTCATAAATATAAAAAAATATAAATTATATATGTTTTGATTGTATAGGTTTCCAACACATAGTCTAAAATAAAACCATATTTCAATGTGGTCAATCAGCCAAAGTCTAGTAGATTTCAATTATCATCGAATTATCACATGGGTTCTTATTAAACAGAACTTATTTAAGATCATAGTATAACTACTATGTTTGGACTCAGTATAATAGAATGGGATGGATTGAAGTAATCTAAATCAATTATTTTAGTATTGGGGAGTGCCTTCAAGAGACTAAAAGTCAATGAGTTAATTTAGTTGGAAAAATCAATCTTACCTAAAACCATTCAAATTACATGTCAGCAGAAATTTGGGGGCATAATAATAGGAATATGGAGCCTTTACCCAAGAATATCCACACAAGGGGATATTTTGAACCTAATATTAAAGACAATATAGTTTCAATGAAATAGGGTGTTATTAATAAATTTAATCATTATTTCATATTTTTAGAAAATCAAACAATGTACCAACATTATGAATTTCGTTATTTTATTAATGGTAATTTTTATAACATAAACCATAGAATTGTAAACCATTCTTAAAATGGATAGCAATCTCACTGGATGGATCTCATTTTAAATATTGAAAAACGAATGTGTATGTTATTCCATGACGTGAAAGGAAACTGTATGACATGGAAAACCTTATTCCTAAAGTATCTTGTTAAAAATATTGTAAGAAATAATTTTCTCTCTACATGAGAAATTTATATGATTCCAATGATATCTAATGTTTCATGATGTCATCCATTTAAAATGATATTCTAAGGAAATATGAGTATATGGATTCGAACATCCTCACATCCCATCTTCATGATCCCTATGAAAATAATTTGATACATAAAATAAATGGGATATCCAATTCCAAATTAAAATGAAATCATGGAGTGTTGGAACCGTTTGATACTCATGTAATCAAGACGATTTGTTACATTGAATTCATAGACATCATGGGATTTAAGAACATTATTAGCAGCACACATATCTCATCCATACCACACTTCCTAAGTCAATCTCTAGTTTCATATGAATTACAACATGAGAAATAATATTATGGGTCATTCTAAGAAACCATACTCTTATTCACCATATGGAAAAAAAATGAGGCACAAAAAACTCACAATCCTTATGGTAAAAAAACATTAAGACAAAGAAAATGGACCCAAGACTCATATTAAATATAAATCTCCTAAACATCACTCTTACATGAAAAATAAATTAAAAATGTAGGTGAATAAAAAAAGTGTTATTATTTTATATATATTGAAATATAGGACACTCAATTAATAACTCAACCTAGATGAAATGAGAAGCTAAAGATGATTTTGTTATCGAGTTTAATGTTCCAACGTCTAATCATTGTGTACTATATATTGATTTTGGTTATATAATCTATATAAAAGTTATTTAAATAATTTTATGTTGAATTGTTTTCATAGGAGAGTTATATATATATTTTTGTCATGACCCGGACCCAGATTCCACTTAACATGTGCCCGACCCTAGTGGTCCACATGGCCTCAAGCACATCTTCCCAAATTCCAGAAGCTTCCAACTAATAGTGAGGTCCTAGGGTGTGTTTGTGGGAACATTATGCCCTCATTATCATAGTTTATCACAAAAAAAGTAATACAAAGGTATAATAAACAATAGAGGAAATATAAATGATATAAATAAATAGAAGAACAAAACTGATACCATAGATAAATGAGAATAATAATAATTTTTTGAACTAGAACAATGATGATGTAATGTCATGTCACTAGAAAACTGGGAATCATAGATACAATACATGAGGCATAACATTTTTTACAAGGTAAAATAAAACAAAGACTACTCCTAGAATCTCAAGATCCTACTCGGTTATCTGCAATTATGATCCATCCTAACAGCACACAATCAAGAGATGGAAGTTGTATACTAACCATTGTCAATACCTACAACAATGTAATCCACTCCGAGTACCAAACAACACCCGGTGAGGGTGTGAGAAAAATATCAGTGGGCCACCACCAACAGTGTCTATAAGATCCAGCCTGTGTAATGGAATATATTAGGGTGCATGAATGTATATATTTAATGTAAATAAAATAGTAAAATGTAACTAAATCCCTAAGTACCTGCATCATCCCTCACCTGGTGTCTGAACATGTAACTAGTTCCTTAATTATGTAATTAAAATTTAATGTTAATTTGTCATGAAAGACATAGACAAAACTGACATCACCTCAAGATTATATAACTAGGGAGGGTCTCAAGACGTAACAAGGAAGACTAAAAATAATATATAGTGAGGGAGTTCTTGTGTAATAACCAAGGTATCATATACTCATAAAAAGTTAACTCAGTAGTATATGTGTATAAATAAGGGGTAAGAGTGTAATTCCAGGATCATTATCCAAGGTATACCACAATAAGGTGCCTAATGAGTTCACGGAGTGCATCCAAGGTAAAATCGGGCTAATCAAAGACTGGGTCCATGGACTGTATCCAAGGCACCTACTTGTCAATGTTGGATCAAAGGATTGTATTCGAGGTATTGTGGAATAATTAAAAGGTTCCATACATCAGTATACCAGACATCCAAGTAATAGAAAAGAACACGAATCTAGGTGGGTATCAACCTAATAAAACTGCATCCTCGAATTGGAATGAGGTTTCTAAGACCCAAGTTATTCTCCTCCCAAAATATGAGGTGAGCTCAAGTCAGTCCATTCCTATTTGATATTGTAATAATGAGATAATTCATTTGGTTCTTTCCATGCCTTCCATTAGTGTGGATAGGTCATGTATAGTTGAATCCATTTATTTATTGGTCGAATCCTTGGCTTCCATTAGTGTGGATATGCTAAGTAGAATTGAAGTAATTTAATTAAGTCTTAGTTAACAATTAAGGAATATTCAATTATTGATGTTCACTCTATTACCTTCTATCAACATGGAAGGCTTGCTACATACATGTAACCATTATTCAATCTATTTTAATAAGGCCATGTTATATACTCAGTATACCAGCCATTCCTCATTTCACATTTAATAATCATTTTAAGTACAAATCTTAGGTGGGTCAAGTGGCAGAATACATGGTACCTGACATTATGAAATTCTCATTTACCGAAAAAACATTTAATGTAGAAAGGCTCAGCTTTAGGAAGGTCTATCAAGGGCACACCCGAACAGTGGCTCAAATGTTTCAAAACACTCAAAACCAAATTATGTAATAAACTTCGACATGAGGTAGATTGGGTTCTAGGTGTAACCACAAAATACTAATCCCATATTTGGAAGGAGAATAACCATATGTTTCAAAGAATTATAAGCATGGCATGTAAATTTAAGAGATGGCCCCCAATGTGATCATAGGGCCTCACACAATCATTCCAAAAATCAACAATCTTTAGGGATGAGTTGTAGAACATCCACCTTATGGTTGTATGATCCTCCTCATCTGGTATCAACCCTTGTTTTTCCTCGGATCTTAGTAGATATAAGAAATCTTAAAAACTTCCCACATAAAGATACCTAGGTTGAGAGTTAAAGAGAATAATAATCACTAATGAGGACTCGAGTACTTAGTGTTTTGCATCAAACAGGGTTAACAAAAGATCTATTAGGTGCTAGATGAACGACATCTCTTGATCCCTTACCTATCCTTGAAAAAGCTCCAAATTGAGAAATAAATACGTAAATCCCACAAAAACATGGACTATAGAGGAATGGGTGACTTAATTAGATCATTAAGTTAAAAACTGAAAAATTATCCATAAAATAACCCATGCACAGTTTGTATGCATGGTTTATCAAACCATGAACAAACCCTGCAGAATACTTCTGCCTGAAATCACATCCTCCACATGGTTTGATCAAACCATATGCAATCCATACATGGGTACCTGGGGAAAATTGGAATTCACACGGTTAGGCCACATGGTTTTGCATCAACCGTGCAAGGTGGCTCTATTAAAAAAAACACCATCTGCACGGTTTATCTAAACCGTGTGTGGGGCCTTCTTTCTCAAAAAATATGGGTTCTGAGCTCTGAACAAACCCCAGACCTCCATGGAACATTTACAAACTCATTAGGCATCCAAATTAAGCCCAAAGTAATTATTTATGAAGAAAATATTATGTATCTATATTTGAGGAAAAACATCGATTACTTTTTGTCTTCCCCCTTAAAAGAACTCATCCCTGAGTTCTCTTTCCAAGGTTAAAGAATCACTGTATGAGAAAAAATCATGCCATTGTGAACATACATTGTCTACCCTATCCTATGTATTTTCCTATACTCTATCGTGCAACCATAGCACCTATACAAGAGGGATATACTTTTTTGGATAACCTTCATGCTTCGGTCAATGATGCGTACTAAATACTCCTCATAGGTAGCATCGGTATCTAACACAACTTCCTTCGGATCAAAGGGGCACGATGTTTAATCATGATATTCGTGAATATGTGAGATGTGGAAGATGTTTTGCATGGCATGGTACCTCTGAAGAAGTATCAACCGATAGGCTACTGGCCCGACTATCTCTAGAATTTCAAACGGCCTGATTAAACGATGCAACATCTTTACCTGCATTCTTCACCATTTATGCCCTAGACTGGGTGATTCTAGAAGGAAAACATTATCCCAAACCACAATCTCAAGAGGTAATAAACAGATATTGACATAATATTTATGTATATACATAGTAGTGTTCATACGCTTCATGATTAGCTGGACCTGTTCTGAAGTCTCTTGAAGGAGACAAGGACCATGTATGGTTGCCTCACCTACCTCTATTCAGAACAAGGGTGAATGGAATGGACTATATATAGGACCTCAAAATGATCCATCTGGATCATATCATGAATGATGTTATTATGTGAGAAATCGATGTGAGTAATTTTATTCTCCCATGAATCACTAAAATCAAGGACATAAGCTTGGAGCATATCCTCTAGAACTTGAATCGTCGGTTCCAATTGTCCATCAGTTTGGGGATGAAAAGTTGTTCCTAAAATAATCTTCATCATCAATATTTTCTGAAAACCCTACTAGAAACTTGAATTGAAATTAGCATACCTATCTGCAACGACATTATGAAGAACCATGTGTTGTTGTATCATCTTACATACATATAGTCTTCTAACTGATCAACTGATAATGTATCTCGTATAAGAATGAAGTGGGACAATTTCTTTAATCAGTCAATTACTACCTATATAGAATCACTACCCCTCTGAGACCTTGGTAATAAGACTATAAATTCTATAGAAACATCTTCCAGTTTCTATTCTGGGACTGGAAGGGGTTTTTACAAGCCTGCAGGTCTCTAGTGCTCTGCCTTCACCTGCTAATAGGTGAAACACCTAGTGATAAAGCCTACAATCATGCCTTTTAGTCTAGGATAACAATAACGGTGTCTCATATCATAATACATCTTCGAGATGTCTGGATGAACTAAAAACTGAGAAGTGTGGGACTCTTCCATAAACTCCACTCTCACATTTGTAGGATCCCAGATACATCCACATAGACACATGATTTCATCTATATCCCTAGACCAATCCAGAGGTGGGTTATCTCCTAATATACTCTCTTAGAGAACCAAACCTTTAGTATTTGAAAACTACCTACTATTCAACTTTTTATGGATGGAAGATGTAACTATTAAGGTTGAGAGGTGACACTTCTCGAGACTATCATGAAACTCCAGATGAAGTTCAAAAAAGATGAAAATTAACTTTCATTCTTCATTGGATTCCTGCATGGCCTGTGTATGGGTTTTCTAGCTCAGTGCATCAGAAATGACGTTTCCCTTTATAGAATTGTAGGCAAGCTCAAAATCATTGGATTGTAGATATTGGACAAATATCTGCTATCTGAGGTTCATGTAAAACTGGGAAAATATATACATAAGGTTTTTGTGATCCGAATAAACCACAAAGCAGTCACCCAACAGATAATGTCTCTAGAAACATAAGGCATGGATAACTGCTACTAGCTTATGTTTGTGTATTGGGTTTTTTCTCTCTCGAGGCCTCAACTACCAAGATCCACATGCAACGAATTTTTCTTCCTGCATCAACACTTCTCCTATTACAATATCTGCTCCATCACAGAAGATGCTATAACCTTTTCCAGGTTCTGGAAGAATCAGAAACAGTGCTGAGACAAGCCTCCCTTTCTTCTTCTGAAAGGATTTCTCACATGCTTCTGACCTTAGGAAAATAACAAACTTCTTTGTAATTATAGTATGATGTGAAGAAATGTTTAAGAATTCCTATATGAATATAATTTAATATCCTTCCTTCCCCATGATAATCTTAATTTCAAACAAATTCTGGGGATGCTCCTAGGAAACTACATAACTGACTTTTTAAGGGTCAATGGATACTTATGATTCTAAAATAATATAACCTAAGAAGTTGACATTGTCTATCCAAATTTAGCGTTTATAAAGCTTCGTATAATGATGATTCTCTCTCAGTGTACTCAAAATGATCTCAAGATGTTTGTCATAGTCATTACGATTGCTAGAATACACCGCAATTTCAACCACAATGACCATGAAAATAGAGTCCAAATAGGGGCGGAAACCCATATTCATCAAATCCATGAAAATTGAAGGAACTTTAGTAAGACCGAATGGAATAACATGGTACTCATACAGACCAAACCATCAACAGAAATATTTACATGGTATGTCTAAGGGTGTGACTGGAACCTGATGATAACATAATCCCAGGTCGATCTTAGAGAACACCTTTCCTCCTTGGAGCTAGTCGAAGAGATAATATATTAGAAGAAGTGGATACCTGTTCTTGACTGTATGCTTGCACTATTGTAAATAAGGCCATTAGCGACCGCCATTGGCGTTCGCTAAAGGTCTTTAGCGGCCGCGCAGCAACCGCCATTGGCGGTCGCTGTTGCCTCGTCACTAGAGGCCTTTAGCGACCGCCAAGCGGTCGCTGAAGGCCCTCTGTCGGGCACCATATAGCGACCCCCTATGGCGGTCGCTATTCTAAATTTTTTTTATTCAATTGAATATAAATATATATATATATATATATATATATATATTCATATATATACTATTAAATACAATATTTTAAATATATATATATATAATATATTTTAAATGTTTTAATATATATTTAATATATATATAATATCAAATCATTGTGCTATAATAATTTAAAAACTTCGATTCAAGAAATAATCTCATTTCAGGTCTTTCGGAGCACGTTTGCTCCGAATGGGACCGCCGCACGCCGTTTTGGTGTTTTATGGCGCCGGAAACGCGTTTCCGGCCACCGTGGTCACACGGCACCTCCAAATGAGGTGCCGTTTGGCCGACCATTTCACAATTCACGCCCCGGATGTTGTCGTACGGTTTCGTGGCATTCGTAGGTCGTTCGGCTGGTTTTGACCCCCCAACACGCCATTTCAGCGTGCGCCGCGCTGCTGAAAACGACACAATCGGACGTGCCGCGCGCACCGCAGCTCCGATGGATGTGCGGCCTCCTCCTGAATCTCAAGAATAATATTTCTATCGTCCCCGTGTGGTTTCAGGTCGTTCGGAGCACGTTTGCTCCGAATTGGACCGCCACACGCCGTTTTGGTGTTTTAGGGCGCCGGAAACGCGTTTCCGGCCGCCGCGGTCACACGGCACCTCCGAATGAGGTTCCTTCTGGCCGACCATTTCAAAATTCACGCCCCGGATGTTGTCGTACTGTTTCGTGGCATTCGGAGGTCGTTCGGGTGGTGTTGACCCCCCAACGCGTCATTTCAGCGCGCGCCGCGCTGCTGAAAACGACCCAATCGGACGTGCCGCGCGCACCGCACGTCTGATGGACGTGCGTCCACCTCCTGCATCTCATGAATAATATTTCTATCGTTCTCATGCGGTTTCAGGTCGTTCGGAGAACGTTTGCTCCGAATGGGACCGCCGCACGCCGTTTTGGTGTTTTATGGCGCCGGAAACGCGTTTCCGGCCGCCGCGGTCACACGGCACCTCCGAATGAGGTTCCGTCTGACCGACCATTTCACAATTCACGCCCCGGATGTTGTCGTACGGTTTCGTGGCATTCAGAGGTCGTTCGGGTGGTTTTGACCCCCCAACGCGTCATTTCAGCGCGCGCCGCGCTGTTGAAAACGACACAATCGGACGTGCCGCGCGTACCGCACATCCGATAGATGTGCGGCCTCCTCATGCATCTCAGGAATAATATTTCTATCGTTCCCGTGCGGTTTCAGGTCGTTCGGAGCACGTTTGCTCCGAATTGGACCACCGCACGCCGTTTTGGTGTTTTAGGGCACCGGAAACGCGTTTCCGGCCGCCGCGGTCACACGGCACCTCCGAATGAGGTGCCGTCTGGCCGACCATTTCAAAATTCACGCCCCGGATGTTGTCGTACGGTTTCGTGGCATTCGGAGGTCGTTCGGGTGGTTTTGACCCCCAACGCGTCATTTCAGCGCGCGCCGCGCTGCTGAAAACGACAGAATCGGACGTGCCGCGCGCACAGCACGTCTGATAGATGTGTGGCCTCCTCCTGCATCTCAGGAATAATATTTCTATCATTCCCGTGCGGTTTCAGGTCGTTCGGAGCACGTTTTCTCCGAATGCGACCGCCGCACGCCGTTTTGGTGTTTTATGGCGCCGGAAACGCGTTTCCGTCCGCCGCGGTCACACGGCACCTCCGAATGAGGTGTCGTCTGGCCGACCATTTCACAATTCACGCCCCGGATGTTGTCGTACGGTTTCGTGGCATTCGGAGGTCGTTCGGGTGGTTTTGACCCCCCAACGCGTCATTTCAGCGCGCGCCGCGCGGCTGAAAACGACACAATCGGACGTGCCGCGCGCACCGCACGTCCGATGGACGTGCGGCCTCCTCCTGCATCTCAGGAATAATATTTCTATCATTCCCGTGCGGTTTCAGGTCGTTCGGAGCACGTTTTCTCCGAATTGGACCACCGCACGCCGTTTTGGTGTTTTACGGCGCCGGAAACGTGTTTCCGGCCGCCGCGGTCACACGGCACCTCCGAATGAGGTGCCGTCTGGCCGACCATTTCACAATTCACGCCCGGATGTTGTCGTACGGTTTCGTGGCATTCGGAGGTCGTTCGGGTGGTTTTGACCCCCCAACGCGTCATTTCAGCGCGCGCCGCGCTTCTGAAAACGACACAATCGGACGTGCCGCGCGCACCGCACATCCGATGGACGTGCGGCCTCCTCTTGAATCTCAGAAATAATATTTCTATCGTTCCCGTGCGGTTTCAGGTCGTTCAGAGCACGTTTGCTCCGAATGGGGCCGCCGCACGCCGTTTTGGTGTTTTATGGCGCCGGAAACGCGTTTCCGGCCGCCGCGGTCACACGGCACCTCCGAATGAGGTGCCGTCTGGCCGACCATTTTACAATTCACGCCCCGGATGTTTTCGTACGGTTTCGTGGCATTCAGAGGTCTTTCGGGTGGTTTTGACCCCCCAACGCGCCATTTCAGCGCACGCCGCGCTGCTGAAAATGACAAAATCGGACGTGTCGTGCGCACCGCACGTCCGATGGACGTGAGGCCTCCTCCTGCATCTCAGGAATAATATTTCTATCGTTCCCGTGCGGTTTCAGGTCGTTCGGAGCACGTTTTCTCCGAATTGGACCGCCGCACGCCGTTTTGGTGTTTTAGGGCGCCGGAAACGCGTTTCCGGCCGCCGCGGTCACACGGCACCTCCGAATGAGGTGCCGTCTGGCCGACCATTTCACAATTCACGCCCCGGATGTTGTCGTACGGTTTAGTGGCATTTGGAGGTCGTTCGGGTGGTTTTGACCCCCCAACGCGCCATTTCAGCGCGCGCCACGCTGCTGAAAACGACACAATCGGACGTGCCGCGCGCACCGCACCTCTGATGGACGTGCGGCCTCCTCCTGCATCTCAGTAATAATATTTCTATCATTCCCGTGCAGTTTCAGGTCTTTCGGAGCACGTTTTCTCCGAAGTGGACCGTCGCACGCCGTTTTGGTGTTTAATGGCGCCAGAAACGCGTTTCTGGCCGCCGCGGTCAAACGGCACCTCCGAATGAGGTGCCGTCCGGCCGACCATTTCACAATTCACGCCCCGGATGTTTTCATACGGTTTCGTGGCATTCGGAGGTCGTTCGGGTGGTTTTGACCCCCCAACGCGCCATTTCAGCGCGCGCCGCGCTGCTGAAAACGACCCAATCGGACGTGCCGCGCGCACCGCACGTCTGATGGACGTTCGGCCTCCTCCTGCATCTCAGGAATAATATTTCTATCGTTCTCGTGCGGTTTTAGGTCGTTCGGAGCACATTTTCTCCGAATTGGACCGCCGCACGCCGTTTTGGTGTTTTAGGGCGCCAGAAACGCGTTTCCGGCCGCCGCGGTCAAACTGAACCTCCGAATGAGGTTCCTTCTGGCCCACCATTTCACAATTCACGCCCCGGATGTTGTCGTACGGTTTCGTGGCATTCGGAGGTCGTTCGGGTGGTTTTGACCCCCCAACGCGCCATTTCAGCGCGCGCCGCGCTGCTGAAAACGACACAATCGGACGTGCCGCGCGCACCGCACGTCCGATGGACGTGCGGCCTCCTCCTGCATCTCATGAATAATATTTCCATCGTTCCCGTGCGGTTTCAGGTCGTTCGGAGCACGTTTGCTCCGAATTGGACCGTCGCACGCCGTTTTGGTGTTTTAGGGCGCCGGAAACGCGTTTCCGGCCGCCGCGGTCAAACGGAAACTCCGAATGAGGTTCCGTCTGGCCGACCATTTCAAAATTCACGCCCCGGATGTTGTCGTACGGTTTCGTGGCATTCGGAGGTCGTTCGGGTGGTTTTGACCCCCCAACGCGTCATTTCAGCGCGCGCCGTGCTGCTGAAAACAACACAATCGGACGTGCCGCGCGCACCGCACGTCCGATGGATGTGCGGCCTCCTCCTGCATCTCAGAAATAATATTTCTATCATTCCCGTGCGGTTTCAGGTCGTTCAGAGCACGTTTTCTCCGAATTGGACCGCCGCACGCTGTTTTGGTGTTTTAGGGCGCCAGAAACGCGTTTCCGGTCGCCGCGGTCAAACGGAACCTCCGAATGAGGTGTCGTCTGGCCGACCATTTCAAAATTCACGCCCCGGATGTTGTCGTATGGTTTCGTGGCATTTGGAGGTCGTTCGGGTGGTTTTGACCCCCCAACGCGCCATTTCAGTGCGCGCCGCGCTGCTGAAAACGACACAATCGGACGTGCCGCGCGCACCGCACGTCCGATGGACGTGCGGCCTCCTCCTGCAACTTAGGAATAATATTTCTATCGTTCCCGTGCGGTTTCAGGTCGTTCGGAGCACGTTTGCTCCGAATTGGACCACCGCACCCCGTTTTGGTGTTTTAGGGCGCCGGAAACGCGTTTCCGGCCGCCGCGGTCAAACGGCACCTCCGAATGAGGTTCCGTCTGGCCGAACATTTCACAATTCACGCCCCGGATGTTGTCGTATGGTTTCGTGGCATTCGGAGGACGTTCGGGTGGTTTTGACCCCCCAACGCGCCATTTCAGTGTGCGTCGCGCTGCTGAAAACGACACAATCAAACCCACGTACCATTTCAGTAAGCATTTCATGCATTGGATCAGTCATCCTTGCATCCACATCCATCTGAGCTGCATCTGTATTTTGACAACGAACATATTCTTCTCCATGACGAGTCCAACTCTTATAATTTTTCAGAAATCCATTAAAGAAAAGGTGCTCCCTCACAGTATCTCGTGTGAATTGATATCTGTTAGCACATTTTCTACATGGACAACTAATATAGTCACTTTCAAATCCTCTCGTGAAGTCAACAAACTGCATAATGCCATTGAAATATTCTCTAGACGTTCGATTTGGAAGATCAATCCAACTCTTATCCATAATAATATCTGTATAACAAACATTTACACAATACTTATTACATTTACATTTTTCAAATCAACTATATTCAAAATAAATATTAACCATTTGTTTATGAACCATTGATAAAATAATAATGTAACTGAATGCTCATGTTACCTGATTGAGCTACAAACCTGAAAAGGAGGGGAGCCGAAGGCGGTGCTGCGAGGGAGAGGAGGCAGTGAAGGGGAGCCGGAGCCAAAGGCGGTGCGACAAGGGAGGGGACGGGCGGCGGCGACGACGGCGGGGAGATGGAGGAGAGGAGGCGGTGAGGGGACGGGGGACGGGCAGCGAGGGGGGGGGGGTGTCCGGGGTTGGGGGGGGGGGCTGTCAGAGGTGCGTGGAGGGGTGTCCGGGGTGTCGGGGGCCTGTCAGGGGTGCGGGCAGGGGTGTTCGGGGTGCGGGGGTGTCCGAGGTGTGGGGGAGGGGGGCTGTCTGGGGTGCAGGGGGGCAGTCGGGGGTGCGGGGTGGGGTGTCCGGGGTGCGGGGGGCCTGTTCGGGGTGTGGGGGGGCTGTCCGGGTTCGGAGGGGGGGTGTCCGAGTGCGGGGGGGGGGGGGGGGGGGGGCTGTCCGGGGTGCGGGGGGGCTGTCCGGGTTCGGAGGGGGGTGTCCGAGTGCAGGGGGGGCTGTCCGGGGTGCGGGGAGGCGTTCGGGGTGCGGGGGGCGGTCCGGAGTGCGCGGGGGGGTGCTGTCCGGGTGCGGGGAGGCGTCCGGGGTGCGGGGGGCGGTCCGAAGTGCGCGCCGGGGGCTGTCCGGGGTGCAGGTGCCGTCCGGGGTGGGGGGGGGGGGGGAGGGCCGAGAGGCCGGAGGGCGGCGGCCGGAGGCCCGAGGGCGGCGGCAGGAGGCTGGATGGCAGGCGGCGGGGGAGGGCGGGCGGCGGGGGAGGCCGGGAGGCGGGGGAGGGTGGGCGGCGGGGGAGGCCGGGCGGCGGGGGAGGCCGGGCGGCGGGGGAGGCCGGGCGGCGGGGGAGGCCGGGCGGCTGGGGAGGGGAGGGAGGCAAGGGAGGGAGGGGGTTAGGGCGGAGGGAGATCGAGGGTGCGGGGGGGGGGGGGGGGGCGCAGAAGCCCCCCGTTTTTTTATGTAGGTTAGCGACCGCCAATGGCGGGCGCCCGAGTCTGGGGGGCTCCAATGCCCCCTTTTCTAGTATTTTTGTTAAACCATCTGTAATCTATGCTTAGATGAAGAGTTACATCTGACTTTTTAAAAAAAGTATGTTTGAACCCAAAGAGGATGTTCTAGGCCGTATAAATCCTTTGGCCTCCAGGTCCCCTATCTGCTTCTTGAGTTTCTAAAATCCAATAGATGATATCATGTATGGAGGAATATACACTAGAGATACTCCCTAAACAAGATCTATTATAAACTCTTCCACTATCTAATACTGTAAGCCAAAAAAATCATAAGTATAAACTTCCCTGAAATGATCATCTAAGGGAGTGAAATCAGTTTGAAGTAAACCCTGATCCTCCCTGGAATGATTTGAAATCTGAGTGGTCACATCACCTTGCCCATGATACTTCGGTCCATCTCTCTCAATCTATAAATCTCACCCTCCTTTGAAAATATAACTAATACCTTCTGGATATATAAATGAAACCCTATGGTGATAGCAGTCTACAAAGGCATGATAGTGGACTAACCAGTCCAACTCGATAAAGACATTGAAGCCCGTAATCTCGAAAATAGAGATATTACAGAAGAAATTTTAACCTACAACCTCAAAGGGATAGTCCCTACACTAGCATATTCTCTCCTTCCATGTTCCCAACAGGGTATCAAGATTCATTACACCATAATAATACTATATTTCTAGTCCAAGACTTTACACAATTGATACATAAATGAAAGAGTTTGAAGAAACTGTATAAAAAAAGTAGGAAAAGTAGTATAAGCTACTTGAATAGTACCTCATACTGTAGATGTTCCTGTAGCCTGATCCTCGAGTATCAGTTTTAAGGAATGAAACTGACATGATACATGGCCCTATGAAAAAGATGGATTCCCATTATCATAATTACATTGTTAGTGCTGAAGCTGATAAGGGATCAGACTACCACGACCATGACCTCCTTCTTATCCATACCTACCAGTTCTATTCCAACTCCCAACCTGATGTGGCATAAAATAACTCACTCCTAAAGGTGGAGCTGGAATAAACCATTTCCACTCAAAGATTGTGGAAAAGTCCTGAAGAAACATTGAATATGACCCATACAACCACATGCTCAGCACTCTATGAGTTCTCTATCAGATTGGGACATAGTATACACTTCTTTAACACAGTAATGGAACACCACCGAGATATCAAACATGATACTTTAGTGGACACTACCCTAATGAATGTCTCGAGGGAACGTTCCCAAAAACCAGAAGAACTACTGGCCTAAAGTGGCACTGATCCTTTAAATCTGGTACACGCACCGTCCCTCGAGTTACACTCAATGATAAAGGCCGGATCAACTATTTCCGAAAATAAAGGAAGGAAAAAGACATTCACCTGAGTTTGGATGGCGTACTAGAGCACATACTCAAAACGTCTAGCATAGGATACTCATCACTGACTAGAAGGGGTGAAGAGCACTCTAAATTTGTAAAATGTTCTGAATATTCCATTACTGAAATTGAACCTTACTTTGGATGCATGAACTCTCTACCTCTGTCTGCTCCTAGAGCATGAGGAATGAACTATTTATAGAATGCAGTCTAGAAATAAACCCATAACATGCCATGAGGACAACCGTCCTATATAACCGCATCCCAAATACGCTTGACCGAATCCCAAAGCATGTATTTAGAAAGCTTGACTCTTGGATCTAGAATAATTTGGGGATGCTCAAAGATAAAAATAAAGGCCTCTATCCAAAACTCATTAGCCTGAGAACTGCCATACTCTAGAAAATTAAGAGGATGCTACTGCTGAAACTCCCATGTCAGATCATCCATTGTAGGTTAAACTTGTGGAGAAGCTTTCATGGACTACATAAGATGTAGGAAACTATCAAATACATGTGAATCAGTTCCCTTATCAGGTACATTAGGTGGTTCCTCAAGTGGAACTCCTGGATGTAATACTAGCATCATAGGCCCCACAATGTATGGAGCATGGTTTTCACCACCCTCCTGGAGAAAGAGACGAGGACGGCGTGGTAGCATTGGTCAAAAAATTCCAAGAACAAATATTATATCTACCTTAGGAACATATAATATCACAACTAGAAGAAACAGAGTGTAAGGAAAAATCACTAACCAAATCATACTACCAAAACTATGCTCTGAGTTAGCCAGACATCGGTAAGTGCTCAAGTATAAGTTTCATGTCATTTTGTAGTTAATTTCCACGTTCACTCCTTTAAATTTCATAATCATGACATGGAAACATAAAGATGTGAAACCAGTTTATTTTTGATTTCAAGAATAACTTTATAGTGGATAGTTATTTTTGATTAATTAGATCCCATACTCCTATCACCAGATACCACACCCATTAATTTATAGTATAGTGGCTCAACACGGTACATTACTAATCCCAACCCATGAGGGCCCAGACACCTCATGAATTGTGATTGGAAATAACTCAATCGTAGCCAATGTAATACATGTACAATAAAACTATCACAACATCACTCAACAGTCATAGGCATGTCAAGAAATTGAATGCAGAGAGATGCACCAATATGACATGACAATATGCAAGAAATGTTAATTCTAGGTTCCTGTAATGATGCATGTAGCAATGCTTCTTTCCCTCATATCATTGGGATATGGATGAAATAAATTATAAATGAAGTAATTATCAACAATACTGCACAACATGTGCATCACCAAATAGTGAAATTATATTAACTGTAATCGGAAAAATAGAACAATAATGGTATTACAGGTATGATGGATTTTACCCCAAATATGGGTTCGTGATGGCCAATAACGACTTATGACCAAGTCCCAAGCATTCCTATTCTCTAATCTATTGTCTCTAAATAGTAAATAAAGAAAATAAACCACCTTAGATACTAATTCATGATGAACTGGACCCAGATGCCACTTAATGTGTTCCCCGAGCCTGGTGGGCCACATGGACTAAAGGGAATCTTCACGAACGCTAGAGGCCGCCAACTAGCAGTGAAGGCCTTGGGTGTGTTCATGGGAAGACTATTCCCTCATTATCAGAGTGTAGCACAACGAAAGGAATATAAAGAAATAGTAATCAATAGAAGTAATATAAATGATATAGATAAACATGAGAAGTAAACAAATTCAATAGATAAATGGGAATAACAATAACTATATTAACTGTAAAATGATGATGTAATTTCACCTCTCTAGAAAATTGGAAAACATGGATATAAGACATCCATGATAACATGTTCCCCATGGTAAAAGAAAAAAAAAGACAATTCCAAGCATCCCGAGATCCTACTCCGCCATCTACTATCAAGCTCCTTTCTATCATTATGTAATCAAGAGTTGTAATGTGTAAGATTCCATTTTTAAATACCTTCACTCATGTAATATACTTCGGGTACCAAACAGTTCCCGAAGAGTGTGTGAGATAAATCTCAGTGGGCCAACACCAATGGTGTCTATATCATTCATCTCGTGTAATGAAACATAGAAGTGTGTAGACAGGCTTATAGATAAAGTAAAAAACAGTACAACGTAAATACATACCCAAGTTCCTACATCATCCCTTGGATGGTGTCTGAACATATAAATAGTTCATTAACTATGTAATTAGCATTTAATGTTAATAGGCCATGTGAATCATAGCCAACACTAACATCACCTCCTTATAATATAGAAAGTGGATGTCTCAATACATAACAAGGATACATGAAAATGATATCCAGTGATGGAGTTCCAGGTTAATAACCAAGGTAATGTAAACTTGTGGAAAGATAACTTAGTAGTATCTAAGTCTAGGTAAGGGGTATAAGCTTAATCAGAGGTGCCTAATACAAGGAATTCCACAATAAGGCATGTACTGAGTCCAAGGAGAGCATCTAAGGTCAAATAAGGCTAAGAAAGGACTGGGTCCATGGAGTGTATCAAAGGAACCTACTTGTCAATGTTGGATCCAATGAGTGTATCCAAGGTATCCTAGAATAATTAAATGAGACCCTATAGCAGTATACAGTGAATTCACTAAATATACAAGAACTAGAATCTAAGGGGTATCAACATGTGAAAACTGCATCCTTGAATCCGAATGGGGTTCCGGAGACCTAGGTTATTCTCCACTCTGAATCCAAACAGAGCTTGAGTCAGTCCATTCCTATTTGATATTGAAATAATGAGATAAATCATTTGGTTAAAGTATTTCCTTCCAATAGCGTTGATTGGTCAGGTAGAGCATTTATTTATTGGTCAATTCCTTGTCTTCCATTAGTGTGGATAGCTCAAGAATCATTGCAACAATTTAATTATGTATTAGATAACCATTAAGGAATATTCAATTATTTAGGTTCACTCTACTACCATCCATCAACATGGAAGGGGTTCTATGGACATGTAACCTTTAATCAGTCTCTTTTAATAAGGCCATATTATTTACTTAGTATACTTGTCATTCCACATTTCCCATTTAATAATCATTTAAAGCACTTACCTTAGGCAGGTAAAGTGGTGAGAATACATGGTATATGACATTGTGAAATTATCATTTAGAATCGAACCATTTATTATAGGAAGTCTCACCTTTAGGAAGGTTAAGTAAGGGCACACCCAAACATGGCTCAAACATGTTATAACACAAAAACCCAATTATGGAATAACCTTTGACATGAGGTGGATTGAGTTGTGGGTGTAACCACTAACAAGTAATCGCATATTTTGAAAGAGTGTAACCACACATTTCAAACAAGTATAAGTATGTCATGTCAATTTATGAGATGTTCCCCGATGCGATTGACATCCCCCACACGAACATTCAAAAATTCAGTGAACTTTATGGATGAGTTATAGACCACCCACCATATGGTTGTACGATCACCCTCCTCCAGTATCATCCCATGGTTTTCCTCAGATTAGTATATATCTATGAAAAGGTGAAAAACACTCACATAGAAATACAACTGTCAAGAGTGAAAAAGAATAATAACGACTAAATATGACTCAAGTACTTATCGTAGCGCATATAATGTGATGAACATTAGTTGGATCAGATTTCTGATAAAAGATATCTCTTGATCCCTATCCATGACCTTAAGAAAAATTGAAATTGAGAGAGATATAGTTCAATCCTACATAAACTCATATTAGAGAGGAAGGGGTCACTTAATTAGATCATTAAGGGAAAAATGAAAAAGTACCCATAAAATAACCCATGCATGGTTCTTCTGCACAGTTTGTCACAACGTGTGTAAACTGTTCAGAACTGCTCTGGATGAAATCACATCCTTATTTCGTTTGGATCAAACCATGTGCAATCCATGCACAGGTACCTTGGAAAATGGGGGCCCACATAGTTAGTTTGCATGGCCATGTGCCAACTATACGAGGTGGCTCTATCCAAAATAACACCATCCACACCGTTTGGAAAAATGTGTATCAATTCCACACGTTTTACTCTAAACTATGCGCAGGGTCTATTTTCTCCAAACATATGGGTTCTGAGTTCCTAACAAGCCCCGGAAACCCATGGGACACTTACTAACTCATTAGACATCCAAATTAGGTCCAAAGTAAGGATTTAGAAGGATAAAATAAAGGATCTATAACTGAGTGAAAAATTGGGTTCTTATAATGTATCCAATAGAGAATAACTCAATACATAGGATATAAGAGACTACGACCATCCCTTTCTTAGTGGAATGATTTTGGTTTTATGTAAATTTCATATTTTTTTACTTTTTAACATGAACATCCTCTGTATTTATTTCCTCAAAATTAATGGATTTATATTCAAATTATGAAATAAATTATACCACTTTTAAAGCTATATTATTTTTATGGTATTTAATGACTTTATAATGGATATTATGTATTAAATTGCGAAAATTATTTTTTGGAAATAGATAGTGTGTCATTTTTTTATGAGTCATATAACCCCTTGTTTGGGTATCATTATAATTATGATTGAAATGATTCCCACACAATAAAGAATTAATTCATATGGTTATTTAGACACTTTTGAGATAATACCACTTGAAATAGATCGTAATTGTCTATGAAAAAAAAATTATAACCACAATTTAGTGGATGGGATGAAAGTTAAATATAGATTCAAATATTTCTATAAATGGATGTGTGTGGACATTTTCTTGTAAAATATAGAGATGCATATTCATACATTGTAGCATTTTCAGATTTCTTGCATAGATAATGATTTGAATACATGATAAGGTATAAGTCCCTTACCTTTGATAAATTCAATGAGTTTAATAATGGTGTAGATAATCTACATGTTATAAAAATAACGAATATTTTATCTGATCAAGTTAGTGAATATATTAACCAATAGTATATTCACTATCTATTGGTGTTTCTAAATCAATCACAACACATGTCTCCTTATAAAGTACATTATAATGGTGTTAATGAAAGGAGGAACCATACCTTGTTATACATGGTAATGTCAATAATGAGTCATACAGATCTTCAATTTTTTCTGGGTTATGAATTTCAATAATTCGTATAAAAAGAAATCCTAGTTCCAATTAAAGTGTTCAATATAATTTTCTTTGAGTTATAGAGTGTAACAGAACATGATACTTCACAAACACATTTATGGGGATGTGAGGTATTTTTAAAGGTCACATTTGAAAAAATAAATAGCTTCTTAAGGCACAATGTATACATTTATAGGAAATCCCAAGGAAACTAAGGGATATTATGTAATGGCCTAAATGGTTATAAAAAAATTCCACTTTTTATTTATTTAAATGTCATGTTATGTAATATGGTTGTAGAAAACACTTAAAAATTATTATATTTTATTATATCCTATCATACTTAAATGAAAGTAAATAATCTTTACCAATGATATGATATTCATTGAATAGTGATCACATTATTAGTACAAATATTGGGCTTTAACAAATCTAATTGACATTGAAAAAGGTTATTATGACCTCAAGTAGTGGGATCATACCATAGGAATCCTATTTATTATAGAATCCAAGTAAGATATAATCTTTGTGATATTCTATTAACCTAGTCCAAGAGGAGATGCAAAAAAAATAATCAAGAGGGAAACCTTTTATGGGAAAAGTTTATGGTTGTCAAGATAATGGACCAAACCATGATCTATGAAACACTCCACGAAAGTCTCACCATCACACATCCTAGTCTTAGAGAATTTGATGGTTTGTTAAAGGGATATGTATAGAGACCCTATCAAGGTGATCTTTTACATTATATTTTGTATAATATGATTATATTTTCATCCAATTATTTTTATTTATAAAATATTTTTATTTTGATACCATAAAAGACCACTTGTATTTTTAATTAATATTGAATTTCAATTAAGATATTTATTTTGACGAATTGATGCACTTTTTTGGAAATAAATAACATTTAAAAATTTTTAATAGGTATTTTTTATTAAATATAAATTATCATTTAATTTTTATGAACATAATGTCCTTTTTATAAGGTTTATAAAACTATTATTTTAAAAAAAAATCCTTTTATTTCCTGTAAATGATAGTTAATATTTAAAATTTGTAAATTCGAATATTTAGAAAATTATTTAGATAAAATAAATATTATTTTTGGAATCATAATGTAAAATTTATCCAATGTTTAATTTTTCATTATTTTCTAATAATGTTTAATTTTTTGGTAATAATTAAATATTGTATAATTATACATTGTAAATTATGACTTCATAATGACCCAAATGTGGGGTAATAAATACTATAAATGGAATTTATGAACATGTATTGTTTTACCCTTTATCATGATTATATTTTATGTTTATTTGGTTTATTTTATAAAGCCATTAATAATCCCCCAATAACCTGTAATATATTTTATGGTGTTAAAATAAGTTCTGTAAGAGTATGAGTCACCTCCATATAAGAAATGGTATTTTATTATAATTTTCAAACCATGTCCTTATAAAATAATTTAAAACACTACCATTTGATGTAAAACATGGTAAAACTCATGGTAAGGTTTATTATTTTATTATTTTATTATATGCAGTACAAAACATAAGTTAGATAAATAATAAACAAATACCAACTCATTTCCAAAATACACCCACCCAAACTCTCATTTATCATGACTAGAAATTATAAGACCACATACCAACTCTTCCCTCTCCTCTATAGAGTCCACCCATGGTTTTCGCAAACCCTCACAAAGCTATTCCCCAGCATTTAATGTCGAATAGTCATGTAAGTGATCATCACCTTCAATTCTATATTAATGTTTCCTTATTATATTATTCCTTCTATTTCAAATTACATGTGCTAGGATATTTATCCCCATGCCCCTATTACTTCATAATTTACAAAAAAAAATTAATAAACCCTTTTCCATCTCATAAAACCATTTTATGAATTATAATACGACGTTGTTATGCTACCGAAATATCACCATGATTTTCCTTGCCAAATAAATTTTGTAGTGAATACCATAACCACTTTCTATAAAGGGTATTCAGCTTTATACATGTAAAAATGTTCTAATTGAGAATTAAATTTATTTATCACACTATCATGGATCGTTGAATAAATTATTATGGTGAATTAGTCCATTTTTTATGATCTATATAGCACACATAAACATGAGAATGAAATGAGAGTGTCAGGTGGACCCGAAATTATATTGCAGTCCAATAAAATGGGAAATGTTCAGTGCCATTAAAGATAATGTTGGGATATAGAGTGAACTGAGTTCCATTATTTTAATTATTCTATAATGATTTATTTTCAGTTATCCTTCACCTACCTTTATGATGGAATGTCTTAAGATGTGTCTTCATTTCCCATGTTGCCTGTATGGTTATCATTTTATATCATGACTTATTTTTCATGTTTATGATTCTAAATCCTTTTATTTCCCATTGATATTACTATTTCCTTTTATTTATCACCTTATTCCATGTTTATTCCCTAATTGGGATTTATATATCACCTCTTTCTTATGTATGTCCCCAGGTTATCCTGTACAGTTTTAGAAGCCATAGAATTTTAGTAGCATGTTAACGAATTTTCAAAAATTTCATTGTATCTCAAGTTCAAGATGTTATGTCAAGTACCTAATTCCCGAATAAACTTTACTAATCATTCTTATAGGTTTTATTAAGTATAGTCTTATGTAATAAATCATTTATCAATGTGAAATAAATAGAAGTGTTTTTATAGTTGGTGTCAAAGTAAAAGATTAGTTCTTTTGGTATCAGGATTAGAAAACTATATAGAATTCCGTAGGTATACAACTATGTATAAGTAAAGATCCCCAAATTTTGGAAAGTATAGAGAAAGGGGGTTATTAAGAAAATTCCTCAATGTTTGGATATTACAAGTGGAAGTGGTTGTGGCACATATGTACCTAGGGGAAACAACTCTGAAAAGTTACATTGGGCTTAAATCACCATAATCTGGTACACCACAACAGGCCTTACTATGCACCTATTTTTACACACCCATAGGATATTATTTAGTAAATTAATAAGATCATTACAAACCATTATTATAAGAATAAATTCCTATAAGAATATATGTTAAGAAATAGATAACAGATTGCATATATTAAAGCCTAGAAATTCATAGGTTAATAAAATAAAGGTAATTTTTATGTTATACATTTAATGCCCTTAGATTAACCATTATACTTTTATATTTTAAAGAAAATTATAATTTATTTTATTTATAATCTATCCAATAGTAAAAAATATGAGGAATATGGTAAACAATCAATCAAACGGTAAATGTGGGGACTTCTTTAATGAGATTTCCCAGTCGATTGGAGTAGGAATAAAAAATGTTGTGAAGATACTCTTTTAGCTAACTCAGGTTTTGAATAGAAATATAGATCAGGAGGATCACCTTTATCAACTTATGTGAGAAAAAAATTTCATTAAGTGCTTTATGTGACAAAGACTTCTAACATTCATTGGATCATATGATCCCTTAATCATGGTATAATGGATTAACTCAATTCACCATATCTTATACATACATCAATGTTACTGAAACGATAAAGATCTATTGTATGCTTATTATATGGATAGTTAAGATGATCAGTGGTGGACATTGATCAATAATACGAATCTTGAGAAATAAATTGAAGCAATGGGGTGGAATTAATTTAAAAAAATAGATAAAAAGTTTCCTCACACTCTTAGTGTTAAAATAGAATAGATTTACTTACCATTAAGAAAGAAGACAATGAATCTATTAGGTCCTATGAGAAAAACACAAAAAGGCTTGCATTATAGGTCTCTAGCTTTGTCATTTCCCCCATATACAAGGATGATAAGGTCTTTGTGGGATTAAAACCTAGTATTTGGAATGACCTGGTGATCCATGAATTTGATAGATTAGAATAATTTGACTAATGTTCCATAAAATTTGATATGTAAATCACCTAAACTAAAATATATCACAAGTAAAAGAAGCTAAAAGTGGAGTTTAATCCTGGTGGTCTTGTGGATAAATATAATGGTGCTATGAAATTTCTATATCTCACTTGTCAAAGGTATGGAAATAACTTCACTAAAAATTTTCTAAGGGGAATGAGTAAACTCTTTTGGTGTGGGACGTAAGGACACCTAATAATGAAGACTGATTAGAGAAACCCACTAATGGGATGGAAGAAAGGAATTCTCATTTCTACCCTCAATGAATTGTTTATTACTTAAATATTACATAACTATGGAACTTTTCAAAATAATAGTTTAAGATAAGGGTTTTCAACTATAACCAACAACCTCTAAGGAACCAGGGATGATATTTTTTCAACACAACCATATAGGGGCATACCAACATTGAAGTGGTGTCATATATGCTATTTATTCATTCAGTAATACTGAATGGATGTTTTGATTCATGTTATAAACATTCATTCATATCACAAAAGATTAGTATAACTATTCAAACACCACTATAATGCATTCAAGTGGAGTTGTTGATGAAAACAACAAATGGGGGAAATATAGTATCCCATGTATATAACTCTTAACATTTCTAAATTTCTGGGATAAAATTCCCAACTAACCATGTAATACTCCCTTTGTGGGAATTTTATGTAATATTGGGAAGGGAATGACACTACCTATATAGATCAAAAATAATTTTACTAGATAACACAATAACTCTCCATATTGTGAATTGAATCCCGATTCTAAAAAAGTCCATGTAGGTGGATGAATGATATTTTATACTATCATCTCATTTATGGATAATATTTCTGTATGGAAAAAATCTATATCTCAAATTATTTAATATAAGGAAAATATCATCCTTGAATACATGCCTATTTTGAGGGAATATGGCGATGTGTCTCTCGAGGAATTTCTGAGTCTTCCCCCTATCCAAGTGGTTGGATTTTAAATATATATTATATTAGGGGTGTTAAAATTGTCCATGAATCCATAAAAAATGGTTACAGTGGGACTTTAGGAGCTAAAGAACCCACTATAGCAGAATCTATATAATGGTTTCAAACATCCATGTTCTTAACCACAGGGTGACCCATTCCTCGTCATCAAGAAGATTGATGGGTAAATGCGCCATTTCATTCATTACCATGTGGTCAACAATATAATGACAAATAACAAGTATCACCTTCCACATATTGATGACTTGTTAAATCAACTTCATGGAGGTTAATGATTATATAATGCAGATATTCCATCAGGATATTATAAAGTATGGGTGGTGTAGGAAGATATCCCCATGACCACTTTTCTAACATGTTATGGGTACTATCAATTCATTTTAATTCCATTAAGAATCAATAATTCCCCAAAAGCATCCTTGAATTGATAAATTGTGACTTTATATATTACCTAAAAAAATCTTGAAATCCTTACATATTATTTTACAATATAATCTAAAAGCATGGAGGTGTTACAATAACATATGAACTCTATTATTAAGAACATTTGATAGGAGATGCTTTATGTCAGGTAAAAAAAATTTGAGTTCTTCTTGAAGGAAATCTGCTTCTTGGGGCATATAATCATAAGAAATGAGATATCATTGGACCCTTTAAAAACAAAATCAATTGAATTATGGTCGATCCCAACATCTAAGAAATATATCCATAGTTTTATTGGGGTAGCTGGTAATAATCCTGGATTTGTAAGAAATTTTTTGTTATAGTGAAACCCTATTACCAAGCTAACTCAAATGGGAGTAATTTTTCATGGAATGCTAAATGTTTAGAGTTCTTCAATCATTTTAAAATGAGTCTTATCACTAAACATGTCCACAACCTACCTAAAAGAGGATAATGTTTAGTAGTATTTAGTGATTATTTAAAGAGTTGATTGGGTTCTATGTTAAAAAATGAGTAATTGATAGCCTATGTTACAAGGAATTACTATGTTCAAATATAGAACTACCAAACTCATGATCTAGAGTTGGATGTAGTGATCATTGCTTTTTAAAATATGGTATCATTATCTCTTTCGGGAGATGTTTGAAATTTTTATAGACCAAAAAAATCCTCAAGTATATATTCACACATAAAGAGCTGAATATGGGCCAACGAAGATGGTTATAGATGATCATGGACTATTAGTTCTCAATTCACTACCTTTCTATGAAAGATACAAAATTTGATGATTCTCTATGTATGGATGATGAATAAAATCTATCATTGGTTAGAATGGAAAGGGATGTGATCTTATAATTTTTTTTAAATGATGGATAAGAGAATAATAAAGGAATGAAAATCATCAATAAATTAAAAAATGATGGCTCAATCATCCCTTTTGGAGAAGATAATGGATGATCAACGAGATAAAGTGGTAATGTAGAAGAAATTGGAATCCTTATAAAAAAGGGATATCCTTAATTCCCAATGTTAATTAATAAAGAGTTGTGAGATTTGGTTCAAGACAATGTGTACCATCAAATCTTGATTTAATGATTGGGTTGTTGGATGATGCACAAAGCTCTACCTACTCTATCCATCCTGAAAGTAAAAATATGTTTCACTATGTATGAAAACAATATTGGTGGGACTAAATGATGAAGGATATAAAAAAATATATAACATATTGTATTGTATCTTAGAAAGTGAAAATGGAATGAAAAATATATAGTGTGATGTTACAATCATTACCCATTCCTATATGGAAATAGGATAACATCGCCAAGGTATTTTCCAATGGACATTCAAAGTCATGAATAAGGAATAACAATATATGGGTTAGGGTGAATCAAATTACAAGGATTGAAAACATCATTCATATTTGAGTGGAATTTTCACTGGATCAACTTGCATGGATATATATAAGAGAAGTGGTGAGGCCTCATGGATTACCACTATTGATTGTATCTGATTGATTTTTGAGATTTCCCTCAATGTTTCTTAAAAATATCCAACCTTATCTAAAAATGGAGTTGAACATCACAATGAATTATCAATATTAATATATAATAAAATCTGACCATACTATCCAAATAGAAGAAAAATTTTGATATCATGCTCAATTGAATTCAGCGGAAGACAAGATTAATATCTTCCTCAATTCGAGTTCTCTTATAATAATAGTTTTCACTCGAGAATAAAAATAGATACATAAGAATCCCTTTATGTTAAGATATATAGAATGAATACATTTTTTGAGTATTTTGGGGAACAAAAACTTCTAAGACCTTCCATGGATTATGAAATGGTGTAAAAGGGTAAGAAAATTCATTAGCACATCATGGATACTTTAGTCGACCTAGGATGTTTGCATACAATTGTCAATGATACCTATAGATTGATTTTGGATACATGTTATTCCACTACGTATCTCTATAGAAGAAAGTGACTTGATTTTGGATGGAGTGAATTCTTAGTTCAAGATACAACAGACACTTTGAGATCCTTGATTACATCGCATTGGTCGCCTACTGACTAGAACTCATGCCTAAACGTACTCAAGTACATGATGTATTCTAGGTATCCCTATTGAGAAATAACATACCAAGCACCTAATACGTAATAAATCATTCTGGGGTTCTATTGTAGAGAGATATCTCATATGAAGAGTATGCGGTAAAGATCATAGATTGTAGATACATAATTCTTTGAAATAAGACAATACACCTTGTCAATGTGTGGTAGAGAAACCATAAGTTTGAATAAGCGACATTGGAACCAGAGGTAATGATGAAACATAGTTACCCTCATCTGTTTTATTGTGGGAAATGAAAATTTCAAAGGTGATATTTCAAAAGGGGAAATATTTTTATGCTCTGAACTATTATAAATAAAATTCCCTTTATGATATAATTAAATGTATTATTATGTAACATGGTTAAAAAAATAAGTATTTGGTTTTTATATCCAATCAAATTTAAATAAACATTATGAATCAATATCATTGATAATATATCCATTGAACATTGATCACATGATTTGTATAAATATAGTGTTTTAAAAAATCTAATAGACATAAACAATGTAGGTGATGGCCTCAATCAGTAGGACTATACCCTATAAAGTCCATTTAATCAAGATTATAATGGAGATAAAATATCTTGGATTTTCCATTGAAAAATACAAATATGATATGAAACATATTAATCATTAATGAATGCTTGTTATATATAGGAATTTTGTATTGATGTGAAATAAAGTGGATAGTTGTTATATATTATCTATATATCGCCTTAGATAATATTGTGATTTTTATTAGATAATATATCTTCCCTTGTTAGTATTTTATCTTCATGAAGGATAGTGGGAGAAATATTGACATAGAGTAAGTTGATGATAATGATAAAAAAAAATTGGTATTGGAATAGATTTTATATAATCCCATGAATGAATTTGTTCTTAAAAAACAACTATATTAGAGTGCATGAGAGGAAAGAGAAGAAAAGATATCATTTAGTTGTCACTAAATAGGGTGAATCATTATAAATTCATAATAATTAACCATTATTAAAAAATGAGATAGTAAATATTTTATAAGAGGATATATGGTATGAAGTCATTATTTCTAATATGGATTCCATGTATCAAAACAATGTTTGGGTTTTGTTCTATCCACCAGATGATTTAATGAATATTGGATGTAAATGGGTATTTAATAGAATAATCGACATGGAAGTTATTTTAAATAGATAATAATCTTATATAAAGGCTAAAATGTTTTAATATAATCAGTTAATAGACTTCCATTATGAATTTAATTTAGGTTTCTTGTACAAATTTATAAACAAATAAATTGTTAAATAAGCTTACCATGACTATGAAATTTGTCATATTGATTTAAAATCGTATTTCCTTAATTGGAACATGGAGTAACTTGTATATATTTCAAAAAAGGTTTTTTGAAACAATTTTCTTCCAAAATGGATTTCATGATGTAGATATCCATTTATGCAAAAAATAAAACATCTAGGTTTGGAATCATTTAGTTCAGTGAAGCTAATAAATAATTGGAATTTATTTTGATAAAATGTGATCCATTTTAGTATAAGTGGTTTAGTGGGAGTGTAGTCATTAAATTATTTGTATAAATAAATTGGATAATAATTATTGAAAGTGACATATCTGTCATACTATAAGCTGGAGATAGATGAAACAAGTACAACTCCAGAATGGAAATAGGTGATCAAGCCATCATTCAAGAGATCAAGATCATTCCAGGTAGACCTAAAAGGATTTTATGAATATTTCAATGTGCATACATTGACCATATAATAAATAGATTCATTATTGAATTTTCCAAGAGGAAATTATTTCTAGAGTCATGTGTTAAACATATTTTTAGGAAAATGTTCCCACTAACACATGGGGAGAAAAAGATAGGTTGAAAAATCACATATACTTCTGTTATAGGATCAATAATTTATGTCATATTATATACTTGGATTAGATTAAAATACTCTTATATAATGTTACTAATATATCAATATAATATAAATAAAAGAAAATGGTATTCTATTGAAGTAATATTTTAATACTAAGAATAACTAAGGGAATATCTCTAGTGTATTGAGGATACATGGATCTCATCATAAGGGGTTATAATGATGCTATCATTTAAATAGATTATAATTCTATGATGCCAATGTTAGGATATGTATTCACTCTCAATGGATGAGTTGTGGGATAGAAGATTCCAAATACGAATGTTTCTACTGATTGTACATGTTATTTTTCATTTATAATGGCTTCAGATTCATCCATAGAACATGTATGTATACCATAATTTGTCCCATATCATAATTCGGTTGCGGTAGTAAACTCCATATAATATTATATTATGATAACACTAAAAAATTTATATTCCAAAGGATCCATGTTCACATAAATAGACAATGAAAATACTCTAGAAGTATCAAATCATGAGGTATTTTTCCTAGAGGAGTGATGATGAAGTGAAAAAATTCTTGCATAAAAGAAAATATAGTGGCACCCTTGAATAAAAATGTATATATGTATATGTGTGAGGACTATATAATACCTATAAGTCTAATTTAAAAAAACAAACATATTCGTCACGTTATTATGATTATATAATGATATATATTAAGGTTTAATGAATGATATAGTGAGTAAATATTACTTAATATACATGTTATGGAAACAATTATCGATATTACAAATAAAATTTAAAGATGGTCATTAATAAAAATGATATTATTATTTTTTGTGGATCCAAATTGACTATAAAAGAAATTTTATGTTAAATATGAGATTGATGAATCTAAAATTGAATGTTTGAGAAATCATGGGACAAATTGGAAATTTGGGACATATTTTCAATCTTCTTATGTTGATTCAAAATTTTTTAGTGACGGAAAAAACTTAATGCAAGAATGAAAAAATATTATAATAAATATAAAACAAGAAAGGATGCAATAAAAAGGCTCAAATTATGTTTATGTCAGATCTATCTTTCTTCTGGGAGCCATTAATTAGTAAAGATACAGTAAGAAGGATCAAATTATGTTAAATTCTGAATTGAAAATGTTTGAGAGAGATCTGGATGCTGAGAAAGAAAAGGATGATGCTGATGGAAGTGTGAAACCTTTTAAGCCATCCAAGTCATCTATGAACAATTTAAAGGTAGTTAGGGCTACGACTCTAAAACCCTCAATTAAATAAAAGGATGTATCTGATGAGGTTGCTACTGAGTGGAGGAAGGAAAAGAAAGAAAGGAAATAAGGGGGTCCTCAGTTGGATTGGATCCAGCTGATGCTTTGGATACAAAAGTAATGTTGGAAGAGACTTCGAAAGAAGAAGAGAGAATGAAGATATTGATGAAAAGAAAGGCTGGTGCTATTGATACTGATAGTCTTCTCATAATTTCTTAGTAATTAAAATCCAGAACTGAAATAAGGGACCCATCTGGTAAAACATAATCAGTTCCAGCAGGGAAAGGCAAGGGATAACATGTTTCCGAAAAATCGATTACACAATCTCTTGAAAAAGAACATGAAGTAGTGGAAGATGAATTAAAATAAGAAGGTTAGGAGGAATATTATTAATAAGAATAGAAACATGAGGAAATAGAAGTTGCAGAAAATGAATATACAAATAAGAGAAGTCATATCATAGAGTCAACAGAAGTATCATATTTTGTTTATCCATCTCTAGATCCTTAACCCTATAAGAGAGTATCTCAAAAGGTTTCCTCCAACAGAGTCATTCAGATTTTTGATAAAGAATAAGAATAATATGAAGAGTCAGAGGGAGAATCTGATAAGAATCAGAACCATCCAACTCGAGTTATCTATATTGAGACTCATTTTGGTGATCATCCACAATTTTATAAGGACATGGAATCTTAAATGACAATCACTGTGAAAGGGGTTTAGTACATTGAATAGGATTTGAATAGATTGTATAATTTGTAATCTTGAATTCCAAAAGTTGAAGTTAGGTTCAAATTTTTTTCAAATGTCCATAAAGATATAACTAATTCTGTCATGGTTATGATGGTCATGTATCTAAGTCTTGAAGCCCATTTTAAAACTATTAGGGAACATTATACTGAACCGAGTAAGGACTGCAATAAAGTATTGATGTGGTCTTATAACATTTATAAAAGCTTAAAGAACCATTTGGACAAGAAGGATGAATTGGTACATTGGGTAAACAAACTCAACTCTTTCTATCTAATGTAGATTGATGATTTGAATGAAACGTTTGAGAATTTCTATAACACGATACCTCAAAAGAAGTTGCCTCAAAAGAGCCTGAAATATTAATGGAAATTATCGAATACAAGAGTAATGAGTCAGTTTTACTCTCGAATAGAGGAGCTATCTCAGAAAAAGACTTTCAACACAGGAATGATGATTTTAATAATTATAAAGAAAGACATAAATATCAGGAAGCTATTAATTAGCTTCATGAATATTGAATCGGGAAGTAAGAAAAGATAATTGCTGAGTAGGATAAGAAGATGAAGGCCTAGCGAGAATCCCTTCACATGTTCAAAGAGGATAGAAAAGAGTTCTAGAAGACGAAAATCTCATTGTTTAATATTTTGAAAAAAAAGGTGAAATAATGATTGTTAAACTCTTTTTGTAATAAAATGTTTCTTCACATAATATTTATTACTTAATACTCCTTTTCTCCAAATCTTTGGAGGAAATACATTCATTCCCTTATTCTTTTTGAAAATCACAAAGGGGGTGAATGACATTGAAAAGAATGTTATTTATGAATTTCTAATTAATTGGGATATGTCACCAGAAAAATTAAGGAGAATAAAATCCCTTGTGAGTTTTTTAAACCAGGGGTGGAATTATTCTTATTCACTAAATTCAGGGGGAAATAAGTCATTATTTTTTGTTATTATGTTTGTCATTATTTTGTTTTTGTGCTTTCCAAAAAGGGGGAGACTCTTGAGTCAAAAAATGTTTCTACTTTTCATTCATTCATTAGTTTTTGGATGTAACAAATCACATATATCATAATCACATATATTTATTTTTATGTATGTAGTTTTAACCATCGTAATAACACACTTGGTTTTTTCATGTATAATGTATCCTTATAAAAGATGTGTTTCTTGTTCATACACATTGTTGTATATGCTATTTCAAAATCATAACCAGATTATGCACAGCATTGTAATCAAGAATCATAAACTGATTGTGTAGTGTATAATAATCAAGATATGTATAGTATCATAAACGTTTCGTACTCATACTTTGTAACCATGTTAATTACTACATCATGATATCTAAAGCAGGTAATATCTTGAATCGTAATCAAGTATCGTAATCATGATATCATATCCAGGATAGATTCTAAATTTTAATCCAGTATTGTAATCATGATATCGTAACCATGTTTTGCATCATATTCTTATTATGTATTTTATACAATCATCATAACCAGATTAAATTTAACGTATCATAAACAATTTAAGAATTATAACCAAGTTTTAATTTGAAATTGATATGCATTGTTATCTTGATGAGCATAGAAAAAAAGTTACATATTGCACTTATGAAATTATTTAAATTATTTTCATAACATCAATACCAATTTCATGTATCTCATATTTTTTACCTTATTATTTTGAACTTACTAACTTCTAACTAAAATGATGTCGTTGAGTTGGTTATTTACCAACGAAAACAATGTTGTGTATTCTATTTTGTTTTAACCTTTGTATTACTAGGTGTCCAAATCCCTCTATGATTTTTGGATAAATATGACAGTTAGAGAAAATATGACTATTGCAACCTGAAGCATATAAATTGGAGGTCATTCAAACCAGAATAAGGAACTTTTGCTTCTATCAAGATTTAGAGAGAGATGTGGTGACTTATCTCTTTCTTCTTGAGAATGCCTTGAAGACACAAGAAGTGAATAACTTGTTCCATGTTCTTGTATTCTTATAAGTTCTTTACTTCTGCTTTGTGTGATGGATCATTCTGGTAATGATTGAAGAATTTCTGTGATAAAAAGACGTGAAACCAATCATCATATCGAGGGCCTTAGATTTCTTAAAGAACAATGGTGTCAATTACCTTTTTAATCGGGGACTTTAGGGGATATGAAGACATCCATATCGATAATATTGTTGAGGGATAACCAAGGTGATGGTAAGACATACCTTCTATCCTAGTAGAAAGGATACCCTTCATATTAGGATAATAGAATTTTAACAATTTCACATTTCTACTGGTATTTGTATTAGAAATGGAATTGTATTGTTTCCCCTCTCTTTTCATATTCAATTAAATTGTAATTTTTTCAATTTTAATTCATATTTTATTAATAGATTCTATATGCTATATGGTAGAATCATTAACATTTGTATTACTCTAATCATTTTATTTACTTCAAATACAATTACTTTACAATTCTTGAAGTATTATATATTAGTAT
The DNA here is from genome assembly GCA_963277665.1 of Viscum album. Taxonomy (NCBI): domain Eukaryota; kingdom Viridiplantae; phylum Streptophyta; class Magnoliopsida; order Santalales; family Viscaceae; genus Viscum; species Viscum album. The sequence continues at coordinate 1,393,904,588 of OY728121.1, read as the reverse complement.
TTCCATCCGATCTAAGTCATTTATGGTCTATTGTATTGACTATAAATTGTATCAATTTATAAAATCATAAACTATGTTCTTTCTTGAGTTTTTAAAAACAGTGTTTTTTAATATACAATTCACCCCACCCCTTTTTATTGTGTTATCTAATATACATATAAATCTATATTTCTATCCAACAACCAACAAGTTTCTTATTGGAAGCATATATATGTAATGCTAGTAACACATCTCATGACACATAACACCACATAAACGCATTTATGTATGAGGGATTCACAATATGGTGTCAAAATTCATTCACCATTTCCCCCCACCACACTGTGAAAACTGAGGTTCTATCACTAATCATAACAATAAAACATCAATGTCATTTTTAATAATTGGTAATCTCATTCTCATTAATCATATTCCTCATTATACACCCATTATTTCACTTTATTCTTCATTTTAAAAATTAATTTCATACTATGAACCTTTTTAATTTCAATTAAACATGAAATGTAATCATTTCAAATTTAGAAACATACCCAAAAGCACATTTTCATATGTGTTCCTAAATCGATGCATGTAACAAAATAATCTTGAGTTCCTCGATTGATTTAGGAAAACATAATTCATACCATTCTAGTCCACGAGTCAAATATTAAAAACTCTAAAACAATAACCACATCACATATTAATTCTGTCACTCAATGTGAAATAACATCAACTATAACCACACACATTAATAACAACAATACCACCTGGGGTACTTGAATTTACCTGTATGCAAGGAGTAGCTACTCCCATGCATGAGATCTTAACCATGCCTTGAATCATCATATTCTCTAGTGCAAATTTCTCAAATAGAAAGTCTAAAGTAAATGAACATAAAGAATCATTTGATTTCACTTTTTAACAACCCATCATATGTACTACATATCGGTGCCCAATATCGGTCTGTCCCATGACCTCAGATGGGCCACCCTATATGCCATAGGTTGCCGACTAGCTACAAGGGTCTAATATTAATCATAAGGATACTATAACCTCTTTATTGTTGTTTCAAAACATTGTAATTAAATAAGAATAAATAAATCATATACCCAATAATAAAACCCAACTACTATTGCATTACGACCAAAAAATCCAACAAAATATCAAATCTAAATAGTATATTTTTAGTTCCAATTACGTATCTTGTGGTAATATCCCAAAATAATAATAATGATAGTGAAAACATAGAAGTGATTATAGATTCTTCTCTATTTCCATAATCAACACTCCATATGAACTCATCTATCTAACAGAAGGTGTTTTACCTTATCATGTCATTCAATCATAATGTCTCTTTTGGTCCCAATCCTGAAACCCATGTTAAGTGTGAGTACAACATAGTATTCCATCACCAACGATGTCTAAAAAAAATATCCAATTAATAAATTTTTATATAGTTTTATAATGACGAAATTACAATTCATAAGTAAATAGTTATCACATTTCAATTATTCTTGAATTAAACAACATTAACCCCTCATGTTCCTGATGACACCCATATCTCAATAATTACATTATCCTATTATAAACACTGGTCCATTAGACCTATTAAATTCAATATTCATTAAAACACATGGTATTTCATTAACCATTTCAATTCAATTAATTTTATGGGCAATATGAACTGTAATCCAATGAAAAATTTGGGTCCAAGTCACCATTCCTATGTTACCATGCATATTAGATTTAGATGTCCTTGAAACAGAACACATTTATTATACATACAAGATTGTATAAATTTATTGTAATATTTTTTGTCCCATAATAATTTATCATTGTAGGATTTTTATGTAGCAGACCATTTCCAACAAAAAAATATCGATCAATTTATTACTATGGTCTTTTGATGCTTCAAAAAATTAACCACACACAAATATCACATATATCAATATATCAATTATGTCCTAAAATTACATGTATCACAATATCAGGTGTATAACAACATCACTTATATCACAGTTTCATAACAACATGGTTACAAATTATTATCCTTTTTTTAACCAATCTCATCAAAGTTTACCACATCAATGATCAATTCAAAAAACGTTTCAACTCATTAATTCAGATAAATTAATATCAAAAATCACAATTAAAACATTTATCATTTTTTAATTATATTAATCATTAATCATTTTTTGTTAATAAATAAATCACAAAATCCTCATTGTTAATTAATTTATATCACATTAATCAACCAGTTACTAAACCATCATTTAACCAAATTAGTGTTTAATTAATAAATCAATTTAAATAAACGACACGAAATTAGTTAATTCACTAATTAATTAATTCAATTCAAAAATTCCAAAAATCCATTAATTAATTCACAAATTAGCTAATCTAATTGAACAATCCCTATATCCCATTAATTAATTAACCTATTTATTAATGCAATTAAAAAATACCATTATATAATTAATTATTTTATTAATTAGTTAATCCAATTACACAATCCCTATCTCATTTAAATTATTCAAAAATTAGTTAATATAATTTAACAATATTTTAATTATATAATTTACCAAATTAATTAATTCAATAAATGATATTAAAATTTAAAAAATTAAATAGTGATTCTACAATTACATACATGTAATTCATATAAATACTTTTGGATTTGAAAAATAGACCACCTATAATAAAATTGATGATGAAAACTCACCACCGAAAATCCCAAATTGAACCAGAACAATAAATAACACAATGAAGAACAAGATCTAGATCTGAAAATAAAATCCATGATCAAAAGAATCAGGATCTATAAAAAACAATATGTAATAAAAATTGGGGAAAAATACTTTCAATGTATTAGATAAGGACGGGAGAGAGGAAATGAAACAGATTGAGATTCAATTACTAGGAGATATTCATATCATTAATAAGGGGTTAGAATCATCTATAGTGATGTCCTGAAGGAATTTTAATTAAGACAGGAGACTCCAAAAATGTGAGTAAATGACTAGTGTTTATATAGGGTTGATTTGGGGTCACTACCATAGGTTTAGGTATTTTTAATCTAATAGTTGGTCTAATTAAAACTGCTTGAATGATTTCTTGGGTTAGGGCATCATTTTACAAATAGGTAGCCACATCGAGGGGGGGGGGGTCGAATGGTTAATCCTAAGAGGGACATTGGTTTTAAAAAATGTGCACCATCCCTGGGAAAGATCCAAATCCCTTTTTTTCATTTTCTAAATAAACCACTTTAAGGTTATTTGTAACATCACAATAATTGATATAAAATTTAAAACACCCTAAACATTAACGCATTAAAGTTTCAAATTCAACCCCAAAACATCAAAATCCACCTTAGGTCTGCATTCATCCATGCTCTCTGAATCGCAAACCTGAGTTTAAATTAACCCATCATCCCATCAACATCACCAGGAAACAGAAACAATCAGATCATATCATTGTATCTATTTGCAAGAACTGAAACCCATGAAAATATGTAGGGGAAATATACCTAGAACCAGAAAACATAACTTTCGAAAACCCTCAATGAAAGAAATTAACATCACCAAGATATGTAACCTCCTAGAACACCATCGACGTAGGAACGGGCACCGTCGAGCATGAACACCAATGTTGAACATTTCATTATTGAAAGATCTCTAGAGAATATAAACACCCGACCATAATACTAGAACAAACCAACCAAAAGAATAGTCCACTAATAACCGGAAAAATGAAACCGAGGGTTAAATAAGATAATTCCTATGCCAGCAGAGATTCCCAAACTTTCGGCGACCACTCAAACCACACCTCCAAAATCTCCAAAGGATCCAACACACGAGACTGGCCTGGAAGGGGTGTTAGAGCTTGAAGACAGGGTAGATTTGAGTGGGTGAAAGACAAACCATCCACTTCTATAGGCTCCGAAATAGCCATCTCTAACTATAGATAACAACTCAAATAACCGTCATAGAGACGAATAAAAAATCCAAAGAAACAAGCGCTAGGAAGAGAAAACCATAGAAGAAGAGATTAGGTAATCATGGATAAAAGGAGGAGGGAAAAGGGAAGTGGATATGATGCCGTAAGTGGCCCACAAGACTAACCCTCTAGAAATTACACCAAAAGAAACCCTAACGAAGAATGTGTGGGAGAGAGAAGCCACTTAGAGGCCCCTGTGCACTATCCATGTGAATACCCTCTATTTGGATTCACATGGATTTCTGGGATGGACATAAATTTTGGGAAAATTGTTCCACAATTGTGCACAACACCTCCTACATCCAGAATTCATCAAATTTTTTCCAAACACACCGAAGATAAAACCCAAACAAAAATACCCAAAACTAGGAAAAATATTATCTATATTAAAGTTCGATACATCACCAAAAATGGTCTAGATGTTACATATGGTTTATCACTATGATTATTATAGATCACACTATGTATTTGGGTATAATATATAAATGAAAAATGAATGAATTGTGTTTATGATGAATGTGTTGGACAATTTAATGATTGTCCTCATGAACAACCAAAATAATTATGATCCAAAAATTCAATTTTAGTGATTCTAACTATCCAATTCTCTCTTTATATGACTATCAACCTCAAATCATGTGATATTTTTGAAACACATAATAAGAGTAAAGTGGATTTTCATCTGAGTAAAATTGATGATGACTATATGAGAATGAAGATTAATCTTACTACATATTAGTAATGTGAGAAGATAAACACTAGTGAAAGCCTTAATGGAATGGGAAGATGTAATATATGAGAAAAATTGAACTATGTAATGTAATTATTGAAAAAAGAATGAATTGTTTCATGGAAGAAAATAATTTTCATCATATGATTATACATACAGTACAATGTATTAGTTTTGGGGAAGTTGACCATAATTATTATTTTTGGATCCCTAATCTAATGTAGAACTCCTTGAACAATGATAGGTATATGATTTGATAATAATTTAAATTGAATAATTAATGTTTTCATGTTTTTTTATATAATAATTATGTTATTGAATTGCTTTATCCATGATATTGTACTATTAAGAATCATGAAAATACTATGGATTTATCTATAGTATTTGTTAATAAACTATTATCAAGTATAGTTTTAGTGGTACTAATATCCCATGTAATATTCATTTAGTAATAAGGGAACATTTTTGGAAAACACATAATTGAGGGACATATAACCATTAATGTGTGATTGACATTGTTATAATAATGTATTATTTATATAAAGATTATATTTTTTTAATTATAATGTATGTTGTATAGTTTATGTAGAGATATTTGGGAGGTTTTATTAATTCACATTAGTTTTATGGTAATTCGGGGTTTTTGGGAAATTAATAGCATGTTTTTGAGTAAAATATAATTAGGGTATTCATATGCTTGTTATGTGGAATTAGGATATACATGAGGTTGTTTGGGGATAAAATTTAATGTTAATATAATAAAATTATGTGATCAATCCATTCATATTTTTTGGTGTTTAATTTGGTTGGACATATTTTGGATAATTCTTATAGTCAAAGATTTATGGAATTGATTTATATAGACATTGAGTGTTATTATTATTGTTATAAATATTAATGTAATATAATATATAACATGTGAAATTATTTTTCATTTTGGTAAATATTTATAAGAAAAATGATTGACTAATGGATCATATATATCCATTAAATATTACGTTCTGTAATTTGAGAATGAAAAACCCATCCTGAATGATAATTTTATTGAAAAAGAGATGAAGTGGAAATTTATCTAAGAAAATATGATCAAATATATTTATAATTATTAAATAGACAGATATCGTTTAAGGATATTTTCTTATGTTCTCTATCTGGATAGTAAAATAATACCTCACATTTACAAAAAGGATCTTAAAAAAATTATTATACATTTACCTTGAAATATAATGAATAGATGGTCCTTTCCCCCGAAACTGACTTATAATTTTGATATCATTAACGTTTTCATATCCTTGTTCAATCATCACAATCTATTAGTATTGGTAGAGTATTTTATCCATTATTTCTAAATTTTAGCTTCTTTCCAATGACCTCATTATCATGGAATCTGATAATGAGTTATTTCAGGTAACCATTATTTTTTTCACTTCACCTTTTTTAATAATGTTTTATTTTCCCATTGTATGATATGAATTTTTATATTTTTTAAAATATCAAACCATTTATTATGAAGATAAAAACAACGAGGGTACAATTTATATAAGTGGGGAATAAGGTCGCATCCTAAAATTGTAGCATATATTTCTCTTTAAATAAATTTTAATCATTTGATAGATTTCTTGACATGCAATACCAATCATAAAAAAGAACCATTTTATATTATAATTTAGATGATAAATAAATTATTATGAATAGGATAAAACAAATATAATATATATATTTATATATAAATAATTTTTACCTATTTCACTTGTATCCATAATATATATGTACATTATTTTTAAAAATTCAATTTTAGGGATCAAAAATATGTTTTCTTGAAAATTTGATTTTATTTAATTTGGTCTGATAATATTTTAATTTATTTCTTATACATGTAAGAAATGTATGTGAAAAAAAGATTTGACTTTGATATATCATATAAAATTTATCTTAGAGTGATTTTTTATTATTTTTCATAAAATATATTATTTTTGCGTGAATAATGAAAAATAACATATCTTAGATCCATTTAATTTCATTAAATATATTACATTAATTCATATAATTTATTGAATTTAATATTAATTTTATAGTTTTATCCTTTAATTTATGATAATATAATTAATTATATAGGAATCAACATTCTAATTTCTATTGGTATAAGTTCACTTTTTAGAATAAAAACAAATTTTCTAGAAAAATTGAATATATAAATGCAATGTGCCTTTTCTTAATTAATTGAATTATTTATAACTAAATATAGATTTTAATTAAATTTATATAGTATTTATTCAAAAGTATAATTTTATATTTATTTGGTGTTTTTTACTAATTATGAAATATGAATAAATCTTCTTTTATGATTAAAAATCCATTCATCCAAAAATGTTTTTAGTTATATTTGGATTGATTACTTTCTAGTGGAATTAATCCAAATAAATAAATTTAATCATGAAAATTTGATTAAATTTTTGATATTAGGTTGATGAAATTTGGTATATAGGCCCCTTCTTGGTCCTTTTGAACAAAATCCTTCGTAAATTTTTGCCACTCCATATGTGTAAAATGGGTGAAATCCTTTCAAATATTTTGGATAGAAATTTATAATTTGGAAAACACGTGAATTTATAATAATGGATGACTATTTTTCATCCATCATCATAAAAATTTAAAGAAATGGCCTCTTGGTGCCATTTTTATGTGATTTTAATTTTCCTAATTTTTATAAAAAATATAAATACAAAATTCCACTCTCTTGAATTTAATTTATCAAAAAACCATATGTTTAATAAGTGGATAAGTCCATTTTAAAATTTTATGTGGAAAAAACAATTAATTTGTTATCATATTATAGTATGTTACATTTTTAATGATGGAAGAAATAATGTAAATGATTAAAAAACAATATATGTCTTAAAATAAATGAGAAATATTGTAAATAATATTAAAATTATTAATAATAATATAATTTGGATGAATTATTATGTTCAAAAAAATTAGATAACCATAACGTAAAATTATGGGTTTAAATTCTGTATTATAATTCCATTTCAATCATGTTGTATTTCACAGAAAAGGTTTTAATAGTCCTGAAAATTAATATAATTGTTTCCCATGATAAATAATTTATAATTAAATGATTTATAATTAATTAAGATATTATCATAAATAAATAGAATAAAATATAGTTCTGATTATCAATTATTTTCCACTTATGGGTAAGTTGTATTTTGATATTAACATTCTTGACCGTTAATTGATGAAAAACGTTTCTATCAATGTAATTATAAAAAGCCCTAACAGCATGTTAAAACTAAGAAATTAGTTTAAAAAAAACCTAATTCATTATAATTTTTAGTTGATGATACGATTTTGGATGATCCACATTCTATAATATAAATATATCAATTAATATCCACGTGAACCTGAAAATTAATTTTCATTAACTTAAAACATTATTTATTTCAAAGGGTTCCCCTCACCTAACAAATAATTGGACACCCACAGTTCATCATTATTAAAAATGATAGAGCCTTGTATATTATCCAATAAATACACTAATATAATAAAATATTTCTTCCCCATTTCCAGTAGATTCTGATATTTCCAAAAGACCATCATTTCAACGAATACGGTGTATTCCAAATGAGGGTTTTCAACAATGAGGTATAACTATTAACTGAGTACAATAAATTATATTTACTATTTTAAAAATACTAAAAATGGATATCCAATATAAAATAATTAATTAAATATCACATATATACTATTTTTTATGAGGATGGAGGACACATTATTCACATACTTTCCATCATATGGGAAAAACACCGCATGTGCATAAGTTTTCACTACATCCTCCACAAAGTGTGGTATTTTTTTCATCACTTTGTATATATGATGGTTTTAATAATGGATTAATTTAATATATATTATATTTAATATATTATTATAGTTATTAAATAGTAAATTATTATTTACCTTTCTTTTATTACCTCATTCGAAATGTGGAAACATCCATCCCGGGTACATAATGATTATCGTATCCCTGATGTGGTGTAATTATGTTTTCAACACATATATGTTTGAGTTGTTTTTTTATACTAAAAATTATTATACCTATTAAATTACCAAAATTAATTTTTCAATGAAACAATTTTCAAAGTACACTGCCTGAATCTACCGAAAAAAAACTTGCCTAAAAATGAAGTAGTTTCCACACGAAAGAGTGATTTTAAAAGGTAATTGTTGATAAATGGGTGATAAAATTTCATAATAAAATAATATATGGTATGATATATTATTTATTTTTTTAATAGATGTAAAATAAATATATATTTTTTATATGGAACTTTTGAATTAGAACGAAGCAAGTGAAGACTCAAGGTATGGGGAATTATTATCTATGTTATATTCTTATCAGACATATGCCTTATTAACCATGGGTTTATTCTATGTGGTGTATATACTTACCATGAATTAATTTTATGTGGATATAAAAATCTATCTAAAGATTTCTATTTCATGATGTTTGGATTCTGAGCATACTAAAGTGGTAAGGATTTGTCATCTCAATATCGGGTTATTGATACTTGGTTGATTTTGTGGACCAATTTATTTTTATAATGAGAATATAATACATAGTTAAAATCTTATATAACGAATATCCTTATGTTAGTTATATTTAATATTTAATTTTATGTTATTGTATCATGGGTCATTTGATTCAAATGTTACCAATGTGCTAACATATTTATGTTTTAATCTAATTTTAATCGATATTATTTATTCATAAATTTCATTTTTTTGAAATTATATGATACTTATAAAATGATTACCATCAAATTTACTTCTCATATGTTTATTTATATATTTTTTTATGTTTTCATATCTTTTCAAACTCTTTCATACACATTATTTTTAAAGATATTTTTTATGAAAAGCAAATTGCATTTCTCCACATATGATTTGAAAAGCGGATTCTTTCATTTGAAGCTTTTGTAAATTGCCACAAAGTTTTATTTTTAACAAAATTAGAAATTAAATAATTAATTTCATTTTAAATAGGGGTTTAATTTTTAAAAAAATATCTTAAAAATATTTTTCTATCATTTTATGATCATTATACTTTTTACAACATGTGTGAAAAGAATATGTAATTTATCGAATATGAAATTAACATAATTTCTAACCACTAAGACCACTAAATTTTTTCTATATTCCATTAAATATATCCATGGGTATTTAATAAAAATAAATAATGTTTTTAGATTTTTCAATATTTAAAATAATTTGTCTCAAATTGAACCGGTCATTTTACGGATGAAATATTCGATTGATATTTTATTAATGTATTCATATATGATAACATCCTATGATGTTACATATGAACTAATAGGAATATGATGAAATGATAAAATCCTTATAAATTATTGGTATTTTTACTTTATATTATTATTTGATTCTTACAAAACCATACAATATCCTCATGTTGTGTTGTGATGAAATGATAAAATTTATATGAAAAAAAAATCTTTTTTATAGGTATTTCAGAGTTGAAATGGCTATTTTTTTTGATCTTGTGGAAAAGATATGAATTTATTTCATTAGGTAACGTGTGGGACTAATAACTTCCTCCATGTAATTTGATAAATACATATATATCAGGATATAATGATGAGAAATAAGATTATCTGTTTGATCCGCTATAGTAAACTGATATAGATGCTCGATCCACTAGGATATAGAAAATATGATGGTATGTATGATCAATGATGACATGAGAAAAATGTGTAGATTCCCAATATTTTATTAAATGGGAAATAATTTTTTATTGTTGATATTGAATGATGTGATGGTCTTTGTATTTAATTATTACAAATGATATGGTTTCTATTCCATTTATTATTCCACACACATTTGATATTTTTTGTGCTAATGATTTAAAGCCATGGTTAATTATTTCTTTATGATGATTCTTCCATGTTATGATTTATATATTATATGAAAATGTTTTATTCTATTACTCATATTTAGGATTTTGGACATGATGGGCATGAAATTTTTATGTTATTATTGTGATTATGTACCATAATCTTATTCATACATATGATTGTTCATTGATATCTCTTATGTTTAACATTACTGAGCATCTGAGTTTTTAATTCATCAGTTTCATTTCAATAGGTTATCAATTTATGTTTTCCTTAGGGTAAGTGAAATATGTGTATATTATAAGGATAACATTATTGGTGAACTTTTTACAACATTCTTTATATAATTTATTTGACTATTTAATCTCGGAATACTCAAAAATTTTACAAATATGACATGGATCATAATGTTATATAATGAATAGTCCCCTAATAATATATTATATTTAGGAATGAAAATATTTGGTATCTATAATTTAGATAACTAAAATTGTTTTTATTTTATATAATTATAAACAAAAAATTATATACCATCACATAAAGACTATTGTTTGAGAACTTACGACCACTTATATTGGTTGAATAACCCATGAAAACTCATTCCCCAACTTATCTATATAATAATCCATGATATGAAATTTTTATATCCAAAAACACATGGAATACCAAACATATTTCATTACATTATTTACATATTATTTTTTTCTTCTATTCATTATAATTTTTTTTGGATATAATCCTCAACAACAATCTATTTTTAATTTTCACATTTATACTCATACCATCTCTCCAAAAAAATATTGAGTACCTGATTTCAGCTAGAAAGGTTATCTTCATATCAGAAAATTTTCTTGCTTTTCTATCACTAGATCAATTATAACAGGGTGTTTTTGGGGCACTAAACATATTATTTATCCCATTACAGAAAAAATTGTATTCAAATAGATTTCATGTCAACATTTTTACATTATTAGTTATCATATTCATTCAATAAACAAAAAAAATTCTAAACATATTTCTAAATATTTCAAACATATCTACTTACTCATACTTTTGATTCATGAAAATGACATTTTAATTTGTGTAAAATCATAAATATTTATGATGAATTATTTAAATAATATCATTGGTTGATTTATAATGAGACTGCATAAATATGAATGTATCATTCAGGATATCAAATGAATAATTTTCTTAGGAATATAAATATAAATGTAAAATGATATCAATTATTTTAAAAAAGTAATTTGTTAAAAAAATATTTTTTACATATTTTATTTATTCAATTATATAACATGTAAAAAAGAAATTTAATTATTAAAAATGTATTAGATAATAGTTGGATCGCATATCGACTGGAAACTCGTCACTCATGGCCTGGAAATTGGTCTCAAACCCATGATAGAAGTATAACAAGTGTGAAACACCTAATTCCATTCTTTTTGATTCCATATTCCCATATTACATCATATATATATATCATTAATTTAATAAATTAATGTTTTTAAATATATAGTTTTATTTTATAATTGGATTCCTTTTACCGGTATTTTTAATTTCATATCATCTTCTTAGTTATGAAATTTTAATTTAATGGTTAGATAATTATGATTCACATTTTCATTATCATAAATTAATAAAATTAATCATGTAGTGGTACTTCTATAGAATTATGGATTTGAAAAATAACAAAATGGTTAATTGTAAAAAATATTGTTTTATGTTTTTTTTGGATTTATATTATGGTTAATTTAATTTCCAAATATTGTTGTTTAATAATATTATATGTATTTAATTTATTAAGTTCATATAATCCCATTAAAGAGTTTAACTAACATGTTCCGTATTAAAAATTAAATAATAACATATTTTATTTAAAAAATTATATTTATTTATTGGTCATAACCAATAAAATTCCCACTATAACAACATGTAGACAGAAAACAAAATATTTACATTTTAATATAACATTACACATCATGTGTAATTATGGAATAGTAAAACTAGGAATAATAAAGTGTTATAAAAAAAGAGGAAAATTTCATTCACTAAAAGGAATGACAAAAGTTTTAATTTTTCCCATGAGTATCTACCCTGCTATAATGATCATAAAATTATAGGAAGTGTTAGGGATAAAATAACATTTTTAAATGATATATAATAACCCTTGGGAATGAATTAGTTTCAGATAATGTGACTATGTTGTAGTATTTATTGGTAAATATAACCATCCAAAATTTAAAAATTTAGTGAATAAATCTAATGGACATTTTTAAAATAACATAATATAGTTGTAAATTGTTGTTCTCAGTTATGAAGTTCTAATAATGCGACTGTTGGGATTATAAAAGAAGAAACCAAAATTTTATTTTTCTTAATTATAAGTATATTTTAATTATATTTAAATTGTTATTTATAATTATTTTATAAGATATAAATGATTAATATTCCTATAAAATAATCTTATAAAAGGAACTAAATTATTATATTTAACAATATTATACTAAGTAGTTGTTATAATTACTATAAAGTTCATTATATATAAATAACTATTTATTTTAAATAAATATGGAATTTTATAAAATGAAAAAAAATTCAAATCTAGTTAATTATTTTGATAAAATTGACATAATTTTTTACTCTATGAAATATATTTATCGTGGGATGAAATTATTTTAATTTTCTAAAAAAGATTACAATTAATGTAAAAATTGGAAATTCTTTTGTTTTTGAAATTCCTTGAAATTATAGAAAAACATGATATTATCATTATTTAAAATAAATTAACCCTTATCCATGATAAAAATTTATTTTGGTAGTGACATAATACAAAATTCATTACTTTTATAAACCCATTGTTCTAGTTTTTTGTAACCAAGGTTTTCTCTTTATAAAAAAAAATTTAACAAGTTATGCATATATTATATTAGGAAATATTTATATCACTATTAAAAATTTATTCAACCAAAATTAAATTAATAATTAGATTTAGTTGGTACGAAATATATAATAAGGGAAATTCCTTTTTGGGAAATTATTTTTCATTAAAACAAAAGAGTTTCCATGGTGAATATAATATAACATACAAGGATAAAATTAAATGGAAAATAAAAGAGAAAAATAAAAATAACCACTTTAAATGGGTTTTTTAGGATTTTAATTTCCATAACATTACATTCAAACACAAATTGTTAATCAAATTTTATGAACATTATGGTATCCAAAAGTGGTTACCTCTCATTAAAAAATATCATTATATGTTCACTAAAAACCACCCCACCTAATAATAAATACCCCACATTCCCTTTTCACATTCCTAGAAAATTAATTTTACATAAAAGTATCTATTATCATCTCTTTCTAGATTCTCTCCAAGGTGGTTTGAGGTTTAATGGGGTAAACCTCCAGGTTTGGGAAGTATCCGCCCAAGGTATGGGTTTCCTCAATGATTATCCTACCAATTTTATGTATATTAATTTTGATATAATGTTATTATAAATTATTTTTTCATATAATTAAATATCTATTATTCCATGGTATTATATTCCTTTTGATATATTTTAAATGATTTTTTATTTATACCCTCCCATTAAATAATTTTACTATGTTGTTACTACGATGAGGTATGGTCCTCATTCCTCCACTTTCCTTTTAAAGTTCATTAACACTGTAATATTTTAATAATAAATATAATTTTTAATAAAATTAAATAATATTTATTCTATTTTTTTATCCACTATTTGATATTATTTATATAAGAACGTGATTTATTTATAAGGTATAAGACCTTTAAATTTCATACTAATTCATTATTTTGGACCTAATACAGATTCCTAATGCGTTACAGGTTATTTCAGGGTTGTCTAAGGATTTTTTAGAGCTTATAACCCTATTTTAAAGATAAAAGGACTAAGATGTACGGTTAGTAGAAACTGTGTAATCCAATCCACATGGTTTCCCAAACCGGGTTAGGGCTGGACAAAGGGATTCTAGAGGCCTCATGGTTTGAAGAGACTATTCTACCAGGTCTGTTTGTCTATGTGGGGGTACCAATAGTTTTTAAAAGAGAATGTAATATGTTTTAAACATAGTTATTCAAACTCTATAGATGAAACTATTTGGGTCCCTCCTGAAATAGTGGTAAGCCTAGTGTTGGGGAACAGTTTGGACAATTATGTGGCCAAACCGTTCGACCAAGATATTTTGGGTAAATTTAATATTTTTTCCATAGATCCAATTTATCCTTACACATCCCTCTATATTATACTCCATATGACATAATACCACTCATCCCATATGTCTAATATCTAAAACTCCATTAAATATAGTTTTTATGGTAACTCCTTCTTCAAAGATCGGACTTGATAACAATCACCTCATTATATTTCCTTGAGTAATATCATTATTAAATAGGAATAGTACATAATTCATCTATCCCTCGATGATAATATTTTTATGCTAGACCATATTCCCTATATTTTGGGTGTTTATCCATTCATTAATTTATTATCGATATAGGAAAAACTGTAGTATGATACAAGATTTGGAGAGTTTTTGGAATCAAGGCAGGTGGTCTATGACTAGTTTCTTAATTCTCTCTATTTTGTAATATTCAATCACTGTGTGCATGATTATTCCAACAGTACTTACCTTCTAAACTCATATCATTTTCTAATAATAAATTTTCAAATGTTTTATATCCCCTTATATTCTTTATCATTACAATGTTGGAGGTTATGAAGTCTCATTTCCCCACCAGTAGGGTGCTTCCATAATTTTTTTGGTAACCCATGTGTATATATCTATGGCATTGTTTGCATGTTAATTTAGTTAGACTTCATAAATTTAAGTTTCTAATAAAATGAATGAATTTTTAATGTCTATTATTTCATAGTATTAATTTAACATTATAAGGGTTGTGTTTTAAAATAATAAATGAAACTTAATTGTAAATGGAATGTATATTATCTGTATCACTTTCCCAAGTTAATTATAAATTAATTAAATATAGTTGAAGATACAAATT
Organism: Viscum album; assembly: GCA_963277665.1. NCBI lineage: Eukaryota > Viridiplantae > Streptophyta > Magnoliopsida > Santalales > Viscaceae > Viscum > Viscum album. The sequence continues at coordinate 1,393,888,945 of OY728121.1, read as the reverse complement.
ACATGTTATCATGACTATAAATGGTAAATGAATTTACCTAATAATTAAATATGTAATGGAAGTATTAAAAGGTTTCATTTCATATTTGGGTATCCACATAGTACGAAATTTAACATAATGAACCATATAAATTATCAAAAGGTGTGAGTATTTCATGGAAAAAAATAGTGAATTGTGTTTTAGGACACTATTTCATAAGGTCGTATTATCATTATATTAGTGGTCATACATGAGACATCCTTTGATTAATGTGGTAATTCCTTAAGCACATAGAAGAAACCATTCTAATTTGAGAACCTGTTTGCGAAGGGAGATACCCACCATGGAACATGGACAATGTCTATTAGTGGATGTCTAGTCTAATGATGCATGATACCTTTAATAATTTCCTAATGATAGGATTCCTTTAAAACACTCCTTCAATCTGGCTTGATGTATTTGGACACATGGATCCATGGTTTAACTCCATTTATCCTAGTAATACTTATCTCAATTTTTTATAGATGAGATCCTTTATCTAATTTAGAACTATTTATAGTGGAATTCAATGGGTGGTTACCATTGAACTAAACTAATTCCGCATATATCTAGGCTTCATGTTATTACTAATTTTTCTCAACCACTAAGGTCAAGGATTACATTGTTATTACATTTTATCCACTTCATTATTACCATAATCGAGGATTCATTGGTTATTACCATGCATCCCCTATTATTTGTATCACTATAGTATTCCATGGATTCTTGTTGGATCATGTTACTTCATATTTATCATATACATTACTAACGATTCTTATTATAAAATTGAAAAAAATTAATTAAATTATTACATGTTTAGGCCCTATCTTAAGATGATGCATGAATCAATATTTTTTCACATTAATGTGTTGTCTATACTTTCATTTATAAACCTGCACACTGTTTTAATTTATATTTCAGATATTATACTTTCATAGATGGAATTAGTGGGTTCCTACTAAGATTTATCTCACACCCTATATGATCTAACATCAGTAAATAGGTATATTACATGTAGGAATGTGATTTCATGGGAACAAATCCCACTATGGGCAATTGATCTTGCATTCATTCGTTTGGCTAGAGCTTAGTAGTCGAAGTCTGAGCCAATGCTCAAGATGATGTATAGTTTTTGGATTATGTTGGATTATTTTTTTACAGATTTTTTCTTGCATCCATGTATATATATTTTCCATCTTTCTAGATACATGAAATAAATTATCAAAAAAATTTATATGATTTAGTTCCATTTATGAGTTCATTATTAGTGTTGGATTCTAATTCAAATTTTTAGATATTTTTCCATTATTATTCTACAGATGATATTTCAATTTTGTACCTATTTTAATTTTTTTCCACTATAACATGAGTAATATTATCCCAACTAATACACCCTAGGCCCTCTATATTAGATGGTATCCTTTGGTGTATGTGGGGGACTGATTAAGGACATGTAACCCACTAATTTTGGGAACCATTGATTGGAACCTGGGCCTGGATGTCATAAGATGGTATTATAGGTTTATTTTATTTCCATACTATTTTGAGACGATGGACATGATACTAGGGGTTATTTTCACAAACGGTTATAATCCCTTTATGGGAGTAGCTATCCCATGTTCGGAGAGAATTCTTGGTTTCCTCAAATAATAATTTCGTTTCTATATTTAGCTTATTATTGTTGATATTATTCCACCATTGGGTATCACAAAATATTTGTGATTATTATTTTTATTATGATAATGTATTTAATTTTATCCTTCCCCTGAAGAGTTGTGGTCAAGGAAGAATCAATAATGACTCATTATAGGCTCTTATAAATCTCATTTCATGCATATGCCATGTTATATTGGTGCATTTCACAACATGAATTTCTATGTTTCCACTGTTTGTTAAGTGAGCCTTGTAAATTTTAAATATTCCTATACAAATAAAAAAAATTACAGGATAGGTAGTTAGTTTTTTAAAATTTCCACACCAATATAAATAGTGTTCCATATATTAGATGATGGTAGAATTGTAAATAGCTAGTTTTACCCTTTTTCGTTATGTACCTATAGTCACATGAGATACTTTATTCTTTGATTAAGTGATTAAATTTTTTATCAATGAGATATATGTTCCTTCATGACATGGAATTGGTAATTTATTGAGTTGAGACATTGTAATTTACCCATAACATTCTGAGACCAAATATAGACGAGGTTAAATTGAACGTAAATGGGTGTTGATTTTAGTGATATGGTGTATGGGACCTTATTAACTAAGAATGGGGATTCATTTTAATGAAAAATGGATTTATTAAATATGGAAATTAAAAAATTAAATTTCAATCAATAATTATAAAATGATTTATTTTCTAGAAAATAAAGAGGCTATGTGTGAATATCTCATAACCTTATAGAATGCCTTTAAATTAAACATAAAAAAACATACCAATACCCTAGCCTACTACAAGGGTTTTTGGTGTAGTAACTTTGTTAGTGATCCCTTATACTTGTGATAATATTTGTATAGTGATTCTTTCTACATAAAATCTTGTTTGGAGGCATACTTTTTCCATTTGTATATCTATGTCACTATGACGTCCTCATGTCATGAGCTAGGAAGTTGCTGACGACCATACTCCATATAAGTTTTTCCCTGAGCATTAAACCTTATTATCTGGTTTTCCTTTTTAGGAACTAACTGTTATAACTTAACTGGGAACCAACAATCAGCTTCGTGAGAGTTCTCTATGTCTGATGCAGTCCATGTTGAGTGCTCCCGGACAAGAACCTACTACGGCTAGTCTAACTCATGAGTTCCATCATTATAATCCTTCCATATTTTTAGGAAACTATTTTCCACATGCTACATATTCATATATTGTGTCCACTATTTCTATCATCATTAATATATAGACTCCTCTAGAGAGGAGTGCCATTCCTTCCACCTATAAGTATATTAATTTAGTAAGGCACTAGTGTCATATGTTTAACTAGGGTAGTCTTCATTAGGGTATTTTTTGGATGAAATCTAAATTTTATTCTATGAGTATATAATTCCATATATATTTAGAGATTACTAATCTATAATGGCCATGCACCTTGAGTAAGGTATTATGTCTATCACATGCTATTTAGTGCCTTCCACTGATTTGTGATTCCTTTCACCACTTATTACTGGTGATGATCTTTTGAGAGTATGATGTTTCAATGATGGTCTCAATTATTCCATATGTACTCAGTTGAATTTATGTCACATGGATAAATATAATTATATTTTTAACCCCTTATAAATTAGTGTAGCCCACAGGAATGAGATAGTTATGTGCAAAGTGTTTTAGTTCCATAGTTGGGCAGCGGTTCTTCCAATAGTAGGAATAATTCCCCGGATTTTTTTCATTAGAGTACTGGTAGCCAGAGTATCCCCACTGACAGATCTATTATATTCAATTAGTGGGGATGGAAGGGTCATATGAAGCCTCATTAATGTAGAGATGCTTTTTATTATAATCCTTGTGGCTGTATGGGTAAAATTAAGATATTTTTTCGAACTGTTCCATGTTCTTCTAGTGGAAGAGGATCCGCAGCAGCTCCACTTTCAAGAGAAAGGTCTATTATTCAACATTATATATGTAGTTATAGTATCCCCCCATTTTGAGTTTTTCAAATGATAGCATGGTTTTGATATCTATAATAATAATTATTAGCGGTAGTGTAGAATACCTTTTTTGGGTAGTCCAGTTGTAGCACCATGTGGTGCATTGGGAAAGTTTCATTACATACTAGTGATTCCTAAGGATCAGAATGCAAGACTATATATAGTATGAGGTACTATTCTAGTAACCACTACTATTTTATCTTATTTATTCGATATAGTTCATCATAATCTTTCATATAAGTATCATCCATGGAAATTATTAGGACGAAAATTCATTATTACTATGGTGTTATGACCTTGTACACACCATTGGGAGTGTGGTTAGAGGTTCTATTATACTGTAGGTAATTCCCCATGATATATATATATAAACCTACCTTTTTGACCTCTACATATTTGAGATGATATTAATTGATGTCATTCGTGGGTAGGATGGGTTGCTTCCTTATAATGCCTCTATGGAAGGTCATCTCCACAAGGTGTCGTTTACATCACCGAAGGCTGGATATTAACTTAACAGTGGTGCGTGGAATGTCTATGATAGTAGATATGGACCTGAGAATCATGGGAAACGTCTATTGACCTATCATTTTTATATTCACTTCATGGAGTAGAAGTAATTACATCTAAATGATTTTCACCACATATTAGATCATTTTTGGCCCTCTTTCAATATGATTATTTCCAGATAACATCCTTAGATAGAGGATTATTTTATTATTGATCTCATTATATGAAAATATATTCTATCAATTTCGTTATATATGATTACACATTAGGACTTGTAAGAATCTCAAGAGATAGTTGGAGTATGTGGAGTATAATGTTTTTATCTAACGCATCACTTACTCTTGAGGTTTACCCATGATTTTCACCAAGAACATAGATGGATCAAATTATTTTTACACGGTTTGTTGGAAATTTATAAGTCTCTCTTTTATTAATCGATATCCAAATATTTCAATACATAATCCCTATTAAATAATATAGGGATCTAGGGTGTTTCTTAAGATCGAATTAAGATCGAACGATCATCAGGTGTGAGTTAGAACATTATAAATACCCTATATATAACTTTCTTATAAAGTATGGTTCTAATGAGTCTATGGTTATATTTTTTGATATTTAAAATTCACCATCCATTTTAATGAATTTTTTATTAGGGTTTTCCAACCCTATCTAGAGTTCTTTTTCTTAGTTTTCATTGACTGGATCTAGGTGTACTCTCATACTCATATTGACCATTCTAAACGGATGTATATAGTTTGTAGTAAACTATAACAAGATCCACTATAATAAAGTATTTATGTTTTCTACTTATGGAACGATAATGTTCACTTCATGAGTCATATCATCTTGGAATAAAGAGTATATGTTTACAAAGAGAAGGTGAGTGTTCTGGTTTCACTAGGACCGGTCCATGAATTAGATTTCTCTATAGAGATTCTTTCTAATGAATAAATATTATAGGAATTTCCTATTGGAATTATCATTCATTGTTTCACATCTACTGGTATTACAAATAATGGTGTGAAGTTTCTTTGTTTTGAACCATTCAAGAATTCATTTCTGGAGCTGAATGAGAGGATTAACACAGCCCCAGTTTTGATTCCTCAAGTGAATAAAATAGGAAATAAAGTTCTCATAGATGAATTAGGAATTAGATTGGGCGAAATGATGATGCTAAAGGATAATGTAATTTTATATAGATATAAAATTTTTATTCCCCATGAATGAAATTACCTAATGTATGATTTCAATCTAGTAGCAGTTGTATAGGAATTAGGTTACACGAGAGCCACTCTAATGGGATATCACTTTTTATTGTATACATACTACAATATCCAAAAATATATATTTTAATAGTAATAAATGAATCTTGGACTACAATTAATCTTTGAATATTTTTATTCAATAAATTTTCACTGTGCCAATATGTTTAGAAAATTTAGTAAGGTAGAAAATGTGATAAGTCATAAAACCTTTCCACATTCCTTGCATGAGGCTAGTGAAAAATGGATATTTATAGCTCTTTTTCAAAGTTATATCTAGAGTTTCATGATACTCATTAGAGGTCTTATCTTTCACCCTTGATAGTTAGTAATTCCAAATAGTATATGGTAAATAGGTTGACGATGTCATCTCCTAAAGTCTTGGTTCTCTAGGAGAGTATTTCTAGTGAGGAGCTGCCTATGTACTGGAATATTGATAAAGATGAAATCCTACATATAAATTGATGCCTCTAGGTTCCTACATATATTAGAGAGGAAATGATGACATATTCTTATTCTTCCCAGTGGGTAGTTCATCCGAGAATATCCAATATGTATCAAGATATGTGAATATAGTATTTGAGGATAGGAATAATTCAACAGATGGTAGGTTTTGCCATAGGTGTTCTACTAGTCAGTAGGTTAGGGTAGAACACCAGTGACTTGAAAGATTATTAAATCCATATCTATTCCCAAAATGAAAATGGTAATATGTTTCAATGGACTTTGTAGTGGTATTACTTAAATTGTGTCATGGTAGAGACACAATTTGAGATTTGTGGATAGAATGATAAATGTATCCCACTTCCTTCATATCCATGAGACTTTCTAAGATGATGTTCTAGGGAGACTGTATATTTTCATGATTGTACAACTACATGGGGTCCCCCATACTATCATCTAAAGTTGGGATGCTCATTTCACATCAAGGATCTAGCAGGGATTATAGAGATCTATGGGTACACATGTTCTTCTAACAACATATTTTCATCCATAGACCAATGTATAGTCAGAACAGATGATATAGGTATTAGAGGACATTATCTGACTATGTGTCCTCGATTTCAACTATTCTTGGTAGAAGAATATCCCATATTTGATTTTCCATACAATAATAACTTCTAGGAAATGATTCAGATGGATCCCTATGAGGCCTTACTTGGTAGGTCATTATGTTTACCCCTATACTAGTTAGATGTAAGAGAGGTAGTGATATTATATCCTCATCTCAGGTAGTATACTTTAGAGAAGGATCATCTAACGAGGAAGGGTATGTCTACTGCTCAATCTAGATATAAATATTTTGTCGATCACCATTGATGGCGACTAGATTCCGATGTTATGGATCATTATTTATTCTATGTATCACCCAAAAATTGGAATATAGTGATATAGAAAAATGGGAAGAAATAAATTTACTTCATCGATCTTTATTTGATTCTTGGAAGATTTAGGCTAGTAACCTATAGGTTTCTATTACCTCATAGGTACAATATCATTCCTAAAGATTTCATATTCTTGATCCAGATGTGGAAGAGTATGATATTGAAGAATCCTTTTAAGAGTATCCTATATGAACCATTAAATAGAGTATGAAGGATCTCTAAGGCTGGTCTATCATTTTAGTGTGGGTTAACAACAACTTTCCTGGGTATAATATTAGACTAGGGAGTGGGAGGTTGACGTATGTGACTAGTGGTTGATGTTGTTCTCAAAAGATGTTTTTTCACCCTTGTATATTTAACTCAGGTGTGACATCCTTTATGGGTGGATGACTATCAGATCCCAGTTTTTTTATGAGTTACAGATCCTTTAAATTTATTTCTACTTATTTATTTTATAACTAATGTGGATTCTAAATGATTTATCATATGTGTTAGAGGGTATTAATCTTATTATGAGATTGAAACTATGGACAGTAGAGAAATTAACTAGTCATACCATTTAGTATAAACAATGTGATTCAATCTACATATTTACCTAAACATTCCCAAAATGGAAAAATGGATTTAGGAGGTGGCATAGTATGAAAAAACCATGCATCCTATGGATGATATCCATGAAGGGGTACCTACAGATTTTAGTAGAGTTTGAAACATGGTTTGTGTATGGTTACTCAAATAATGTTCATGAAACCATGTGTGGTACCTCCTTAGATTGGTAGGAACACAATTGGTGTACTGTTTGGTCAACTGTGGAGCCAACCCATGAAAACTAGATATTTTTTGTAAGTTTACATTTTCCCCCTAATTATAATTTTAACCGTACACAAACCTATCATTTCTCATATTGTGGAGAGAATACCTCTCCTCCCTATCATTGAATCTTTCAAACATCATTGATGAATGATTTCTTGATAATCGCTTCATCTGATCGTAGATTCCAGAACCTCTAGTCTCATTTGATTTCTCTCGGTATATTCTTGACTCAATAGGCTTAGTTCATCATTATTATTTTTCATGGAGATGATTTTTTAATGCATTCTCATATAGGCTATTTTTAGGGTGTTGATATATTCTTCCATTTTATCCTGATCCAGGCCAAACTAGGCTGATATATTATGAGGATAGTACTAAAACCTCGAGGAACATTGTCTATGAATCATCAATAAAGTCTCACTATATTATATACAATTATTAGTGTGAGCATACCAACTTCATATTAAATTCTAATGACATTCATATAATCGATGAGCTCATGTTCTAGAACCCATTCTATACAAGATCATTAAACCATTGGAGGTTATGTCCTTAATACCTTCAACCCCATATAGGGGTCCTCATTATCTATGACTATGTAACCCATGTGGGACTATCTACACCACTGTTTGGGTGTGATTTCACTTAGCCTTATTAATGGTACATTTTTTAATTAAATGAATTAATTATTAAGGGCTAACAAATTATTTTATCACTTCATCATTATATGGTGTGCATTTTAATATAATCTATGAATCATAATTCCAAATGGAATGTATATTATTTTTATCACAGGGCCTCATCAGTTATTAATGAATTGCCTATGGTTTCATGTATTTACCCCTCCTTGTCAGGATTAAGATTGTCAAAGGAATGAACATAATAATTAAGTATGTAATGGTTGTATTAACAGTTGAATGTTCTATAATCCTTTTCACTTTATTTGAAAGGTGATGTAATGATGCTTCTGAATTATCAGAATATATGATTATTACATGGTAGAAATTAATTTTTGAATTATTTATAAATTTTATATTTCATATGGATATTTTATCATTATAAGAGTGGTTATATTTATGGAATACATGGATTCTTGGGGGAATCCCTTGATCACTCAAAGGAAACCATTTTGATTCTATAAGATGGTTTCCAAGGGAGATATAAACCATTAATTATTTTCCTGGCCAACGAGTAGTTTTCCAGAATGTCCCCAGAGGATCTATTCACTAAATTTTATATATTATAATTTCTTAGATTCACTCCTTGAATCAGACATGTTTTCTTCAGACACATGGGTCCATGAATTCACCACATTAAGATCATCTATGTTTATCATGTTTTACTTTTGGATTAGATCCTTGGACTCAATTAAAACTATTTTCAGTGTCATCCCTTGAAAGATTCCCCTTGGATTAAATGTTGGACCCTTATTTCTAGGATGCATGTTATTACCATGTTACCTCAACCCTTAAGGTCAATGAGGCCATGGTTATTACTATGGATCCTTTTCATTATTACCATCATCAATGATTCCTTGGTAATTACTATGGAACCTCTTTTATTATTATCAGTGTAAGATGTGTTTATTACAAATTGGATCCTCAAACATCATCTCTATCGTATAATTTTTTAATGAAATAAATTATAAAATGGAACATAATTTATTAAATGATTACATGTTCGGATTCCAGTTAATGATAATGTAAGTATAATAGTATTATCATTAAAATACTATCTTACAATCATATATATACCTAAACACTGTTTTATATTATTTTCAATATATTGGACATGTATAGATTCCTTTGGTGGTGGAATACTAAGGATTATCTCACACAAAATACAGGATTCCATTGGTACCTGAGAATATTACATGTATGCAGGTGTTGGAACATGAATGTGTGTTGTTATGGACAACTGATCTTGTTTTCATTATTTAGGATGAATATTTCTATCAGATTTTTGAGCCAATTCTTGAGATGATGCATATTTTTTGATTATTTTTTATTACATTATATAGCATGTATTTTAGATTTTAATGTATACCTGTTTTCACGATTTATAGATACATTAAATACATTATTATTATTTTTTATAAAATTAAATAACATCATTTAGTTGATTATTAGTGTTAGATGATTATTCTTATTTTAATTTGCATTTAAATTATTATTTTTCTTATTATATTTCTTTTTTATCTATATCTATAATTTTCCACTCTAATATAAAGGAGTATATTCATCACGAAAACACACTAGGACCTCACTGCTTGCAAACATCCTCTATCATGATGGGATGCATGCTTGAGCCCATGTGTCCCAGTAGATTGAGGCACCATTTCCTGGTGCCCAGGTCGGTGTGTCACATATTAATTGTGATATTATTTATTCCCTCTAATTTTATACTTTTTTCATTTATTTATAATACTTCAATAATCACATATCAATAAAACCATTTAATAATTTCAGTAAAATGAAAATGTTAGTTTTTACATGAGTTGTAATCCCTTTCACGATTGTAAAATTAGATGCGGTGCTAATAAATTTGTACATAGGGTTAATAATCATGAAAATGGTTCATTATCCATTGACATAATCATCACTTGATATAAGATAATTTTATTTTCTACGAACCCAGTTTGACACGGCCAGTGGTTATTATTTAGGTAATTTACAATCTCATTACAAAAACATTATGAAGGATTTATTTATCATTTCGTTGGTCTCATACCTTCACAAATACATCTATGCAAATACCTATAAGCCTAGAAATAATATTCCTTATAAATAGATAATGATTAAAATATCATATCTCTCACTTATTATGGTCATATATTTATACATTATGAAATCACTATTCACCTCTTAAAGGATTTTAACTAGATATCATTTTTTATTATTTGACAGGGGAAATAATTTGATACCATATTATTATATGGTTTATATAGTAAAATCATGTATGATACTTCTCATTGAGAAATTGGGGTTTTTATTTGTGTTCCTCATTCATTGAACAATATTTCATGATATTATTTAGTTTTTGATGGATTGAATTGTAATTTTTTGCAATAGGTGGTTCCCATAATTAAATATCCCATCAGTTCACTTATAGGTCTCAAGAAAATACATTGATAGTGGGGTGGTATAATCCATGACACTTATGTTTGATATCATGGAATAAGGCATTGAAAACTTGTCTATGATGTCGTACAATAAGGCATAGATGGTATAATCATGATGTCTAGAATTATGAATTTCAATATCTATATGATTAGTTATTGATATCGTGCATCTATTTATTTATATTTTGGAAATTTATTTATTTTTTATCTATTTTATTGATATTATATCATTTATTTATTATTATGTTGACCATGGATTCATTTTTTCTCTCAGTTTCTTTTGATATGGAGTTACATTGTTTATATATTCATGTTTCCCTTCACTGTATCATGAGTTATCAATATCCAAACAACTATTCATTTTTATTTGTCCTAGTATTTATTTATTCACTTAGTAATTTTTTCCATGAATATATTCATTATTATTTTTTCCAATAATTTATTTATTATCTCAATTAATTTTGATATATCATGTATTCATTTATCTATTAATGATTCGAATAACTATGTGGTTTTTAAGGATATCAATTTATGGATTAATTCTAATGTTGTATATGGATTTATTTAATCTCTAAGATTCTTTTTATATTGAAAAACTCTAATTATTTATGGATTCCTCCATCACTAAATTTTCATTTTATTGATGTTTCTTTATCTATTAAATATTATGTTGGACATTAATTTATTTATTCACTCTATTTAATTTGGTATTAAATAAACCATATTATTTATTCATGTATCAAATCACTAGATTTTAAGGTATTTATATCCTAGAATCTATTCATTTATCTTTTTTCAGTGGATTTATTGATTCACTCACCTTTAATTATTACAATAAAGTTAAATTAATTTATTCTATCTATAATGACCTTAGCTGTATGTTATTCCATACTGAGATTTAGAGTTCGCACATTATGTTTGTTTTATTTTCCTCAGGGAACCAAAAGGATTAAATTAAATAAAAAAGGGTTTAACACAAAAAAATAATTTTTTCCTATTTTTGGATAATGTATTATTATTTTCAATGCAATATAAATCTCAATGATGTTTATAGTTTCCTAATGATAATAAAATATAGGATCCTATGTGTTGTTATTTTTTAATCAATGTAATAAAATAGAAACCAACTATATTGATATGGTTTTGGGATTTATATAGTTTTTATCAAAGTAATGTTTATTTAAAATGCCATATGAACAATATTTTTACAACTACAATTATAAAACATGAACCCTAGGGGAAACCTATATGATATTATAAGAATATTTATAGATTAAATGAAATGAAAATCATTGTAATACTTATGCACTAATTAAATATATTTTATTGTGTAGAAATAGTTCATAATGGATAGAACAACTATGTCAACACCTAAAATCAATGTAGGGATTTACTTCATGAGCATGGAAATAAGACTATTATTTTTTTCAAAGAAGTGTCAACCTATTTTTGGGAATTAGTATTCAGAATATGTGGTTAAGGTGACTTAGAAATATATTTAATTTATTATTATAACTAGGTTATATATAAATATATTAAGTCCATAAGATTTACATATCCAAGGTATTTATATTGTTTCCATTATATATATAACAATGAAGATACATATGAGTTTTGTATATTTTTATCAATATATAAAATTATGAGAATGGAATTTCATTATGTAGAAGAATATAAAATGAAAGATTTCCAGTTTATATTTTTATTTCAAATACAAATGTAAATGATAATTGATTTTCACTATTTAATGAAATAAAATATTAGTACAAATTTTTTACATATGTTATTCTTTTAAATATTTTTCAAGTAAAATAGAAATTGTTTATGTGTTTTACAAAAAGGGACGCTTTTATGATGAGTGACACATCATCACATCTAACATAGAAACCATTCCTGACCTCTTGACCAAAGGAAAATAGTACTATAGTAGATATAGCCAGTTTATGTAATTCCAAAGATTTATCTTCCATTATATACATATATACACACATATATATATTATAAAAGACTAATTTTTACTATATATTTTTATTATATAACTAAATTAATTTTAAAAATAGCTTCATATTAACACCATATTGGTAGTGACATTATTTTTATTTAATTGTTAAAAAATTATGTTGCACATTTTCATTATCATAAAATTATGAAATTTAACACTTGGAGGGACTCTCACAAGAACTTTATGCGCAACATAATAAAATATTTAAATGTAAATAACATTTTATTATACATTATAAAAGAAACATATAGGTTATTTAAATTATAAATAATTTTTTTATATTTTATTTATACGTTTTCTCTAATTGAAATCTCTTTAATAATAAATTTTGTAACATGTTTTATTGTAGAAATAAAAATATCTCTATTCCATTAACTAAAAAAATTAATTCACTAAATGATCATAGACAATAAAATTTTGATCATTATAATAAGAAGTAACACAAAAATAATTTAACATATCAAAATAATATTACACATAATGCGTAAATATGGACATGTTAAACATGGGATTATAACAGGATAAAGACAATGAATAATAATTAATTCACAAAAACAAAATCTATAGGTCTAAATTCCCTTTATAATATCTTCCCTACCATAATTATCAAAAAAGGTTGAAACGTTTTAGAAAAAAATGACATTATTAAAGGATATAAAAAATACTTTTCAAATGAGTAAGTGATGTAAGAAGGGAGTATAATGGAAGATTTAATGACAAATATGTCCATATATAATTTTAAAAATTTGAAAATAAATTCTATGAACTTTTTTACAAAACAAAATATGATATTTGTAAATTAATATTGGTAGTTATGAAGAAGAAATAAAGAAACCATTAGGATTATAAAGGTATAAATAGAAATCATATTTTTAAAAAAATATAAATAGTTATGAGGTATATTAAAAGTAATATTTTTTATAAATTTAATTCTCAAAAAATAATTTTACAAAACACTTTTAGATAATAATTAGATTTATTAATGTCATATATAATTTATATAACTTATAGAAAAAGAATTAATGTCATAATAATATATGATTTTCAATAAATAATAAATTTTATTTAGATGAATAAATTATCACATTCAGATATTTTTTAAATAGAATAAATTTTATTTTATGACTCAATATATCCAAATTATCGAAGGATAATTTTATCAAAATTTTATAAAAAATATTTATTTAGGAAAAATGTGATAATATCATGGATTATGAGAAAATATAGATCTTATGATATAAAAAAGGTATTTAAATGATATAAAATTATTTGATCATTCTTAAAAATAAAAAGTTATTTAATTAAAAACATAATACAATATTAATTATGTTTATAGAAACACACCTAGAATTTCTGTAACCATTATTTTATCTCTTCTTAAAAACTAGATTTTTTGAGTAACACATGTATAAAATTAGGACTAATTATTATTACTTTTAAATATTTACCCAAGTAAATATTATTTAATATTTTTAATTATATGGTATAAATTATGTTATATGAAACATTGAAATTTTCATCCCATAAAAACATTACCATGGTAAATAAAATATTAGCACAATAAAGAATGACTAAAAAAGGGATATAATTGAAAATAAATACATAATAAAACAAAAAAAATGAAATTAAATTAGATGTTAAGGTCTTTAACTTCAATTAAAAATCATTCAAAATTTATTTATCTACTGAATCCATTAAAATTAATTACAGAACAAATTTTTTAGCTTTAAATAATAAAAAATCTTTTTAATAAAATAAAATCATCCATACAAAATAATAAATACCACCCATTACCCATCAAATTCTACTCCAAAGAGATTGACATAACATCTCTGTCAATATCCCTCTAAATAATAACTCCACTATGTTTCTAATTTTTTATGGAGTCCCTCCCTCGCTTTATCCGGATTCCTCCACTGTAGGTGTTTCCTCAAAAATTCTCCTTCCAATTTCATGTTTTTTATTTTTGTTATATTTTCATTATAAATTCCATTTTCATGTAATTACATGTATATTATATCATGATATTATATTCAATTTTTTTCTAAATAATATTTTATTTATTTCACCTTCTTATTTCCTTTCACTAAGTCATTATCATGCTGAGGTAGGGGTCCAAAATCATCATATTTACATTTTGAAATCATTAACGATGTTATATTGTGTTTTCATATTTCATTTTCTTATAATAATATTATTTTCATTCCATGGTATTATCCTATATTTTAATTTTTTTTAAATGGGGTTTGATTTGATCTCTATCATTATAGGCTATTTCATTTAGTTATAATACTTATACTGACGAATAGACATAAAACGATCAAAAAAATTATTGTAAAATAAAATTTGTGTGGTTTTCCAAAAAAATAAAATCCTTATCTAGATAATACATGTGGATTTAACTCAGTAATAATTGTACACTGGTGTAATAAACTGTAAATTTTCACATTATTATTTTAATTGAGTGTCACATGTTCATTGATGACAGGCTTCACTATACACAATGTTTGACAATCGTGTGGGTTTATTGTATTGATAATTTATATTTCCTCTAAAACCCATTATTTAATTTTTTTTAACCAGATAATTGGTCTATAACATTCGAAAATGAATGTATCCAAATACCAAGATACTCTAATAACATAGTCCTTATGAACACCCAATGCCAACTATCTAATATCCTTCAATTGTTAAGAGTGTTTATTAATACATCAAAAAATAAAAAGTTATTCCTTAAGGTATTTCACCAATATATAATGTTTACTTCATTGATTTGGGATATAACTTTCACTAAAAAAATTATTTCGTTAATATGGAAAAAAATTTAATATAATTTTCATTGAGGAATCATCCGATGTATTTATTTTGTTGATTTCATTAACATTATACAATAAAGATATTCAGTTTGTATGAAATGAATTTACTTTTAATTGGTGGGTGGTGTCATGAATTTTGTATCTCCTTAGTTCACTGGTATCACTTATGATACAACTATGTTATGGTAATGGGATAATCCATACCCATTTGGTATGATATATTTGAATAATGCATAGACAGTATGTTTGAGATTTATTTAAAAAGGACTTGATGGTATGTTTTTGATGTATGTAATTAATCATTTCAATCACTTTATGTTTTGTTATTGATATCCATGAATCTATTCACTGTTAATTTTTCCATGGATGTATGTATTCTCTCAATTATTAATATTATATCATATATTAATTTTTATATTGGCAATGAATTTATTAATTCTCTCATTTTTTGTGATATATAATAACATAGTTTATATATTCATGCATCCATCACTATAATATCCCTTATTAATATACAAGAACTATTCATTATTATATTTTCCATGATGGTCGGGAACCCTAGGTGAGGCGATTTCCTTCAATGAAGATGACGACAGCAGCGCTGGTCCCTCCCCTAGCGGGGGAGGGATCGTCGATGGCCTGCTTCTGGCCTTTCTCAAATCCTGATATCCTTCCTACTTTTCAGAAAGAAACCCTTATCCCTAAAGTTCCTAAACTTCTTGATGGCTACCCAAACCTTCAGATCTCGACAGCGGAGTTCTCGGAATCTTCTGCGCTCCTGAAGCACAACTTGGTTGTGCATTTTCAACAGAAAAGGCCATCGATCGATTATTTTTACCAGTTCTTATTCAAATCATAGGATCATTATGATAGAGAGACAGTGGGTCTTCTTGACAGGCACCATGTCATGATTCACATTTCCTCGGATGATGTCCTCATCGGATCATGGTCTATGGCTCCCCGATACTGCAGTGGTCTTTGGTTTTTCCTATACCGTTGGTTGTTCGATGTCTACTTGAAGCGCGATTTTCCATCAGTGGAAGTATGGGTTACTTTCCCTAATCTTCCGTTAATTTTTCAAAATCCCTCAATTATTAGGATTATAGTTAATTTGGTCGGTAGGTATATATGATCGGATAACCACATGGAAGTGGTTTGTCACCCTGTGAATCCACGGGTATGTGTTGAGTTGGATGTGTCGAAAGCTCCATTCTATTTCGTTTGGATCACAATTGGATAGGAGTATAGTTATAAGAATTGGGTGGTTTATGAGAATTGGATCGACATTTGTTCCCCATGGGGCTGATTGGGTCATGCTTCAGAGGTCTTTCATCAGGGGGCATCAGCAACGGTGGAATGAGATGTAGGAAAAAACATGACCAGGTTAGGGAATAGCGGTTGTGGTAAAGTTGTTGGGGTTCGTGAGGAGGTAGGCCCAGGACTGGTCGATCCAGGTAGAGAGATTAGAAGTCAGGATAACATGTCACTGCAGCTGGGTGAGGAAAAGGAAGTGGAATTCATTCCTAAGACTGACTCTGGTCTGGGTGTGGGGAAGAAAGCAGCAGGACAACCATTCATTCCGAAGGTGTCAGATGTTTTCAATAAACTGAGGTAGGATCTATCGGGTCCTTCTAACTGTGTGCAGGAGGATGAGGGAATGCCTCAGTTTGAGCAGAGTCGAGAGGAAAGTCATGGGAATGGAAACTTTACGGTCATGGAACAGAGAGATGGAGGTGAGAAGGTGGATTTGTCTGGCCCTTTTTCTAAGGAATCAGGATCAGGCAGGGTGGTCATGATTAGGGGGAAGCAGGGGTCCGCCACGAATATGGATGATCAAGACAGAGGTGGGATTATTTCATCTAGGGATTCGGGTTTTTTGAACCATACCCTAGTTCATTTGAGAAACTTGTATGAGGGGATCTCATAGATTGGGTTGGATTTGGAGCCCATTATTCCAGGTGTGAAGGAACCCAACGGGAGGGAACTCGTGCACTCGACGGACGAAGCCATAGACCCGAGGAGCAACAGAAGTGGTGGAAGGAGGAAAGGGAGGAAGGAATACTCCTCGTTGCCCTCTCCCTTGGAGACTCATTCTTAAAAAAAGATAAATGTTATTAAAATAGTAATTGAGACTCTGAGATAACCGAGGCCAGGAATCCAGGATGAACAATCCTTTGATATTCAATTGAGTTTGGATGAGGAAGTGGCTGAGCAGGTTTTGCTACTTAACACAACTGAAAATGAGGCAGCCAAGATGATGGGGAGGACCCTAAAAGTGTCTCTCAATGAGGAGAAATATTCATGGATTTAAAAACATGATCTCATACTGGTAGGAGGTTTCATCAAAGGGAAGATAATTATAGTGGAGTATATACAATCATGGGACCAAATCACTTCGGAGGTGGAAAGGATGATGATAGTGGAATCTAGCACCCAGGTTATGGTTCTATCCTAGAAGCAATACATAGAACTAGATTCTGGTCATCTTAGGTTTCTCTTTTATGACTTCATTTAATTTGGAGGTTACTCTGTTGGTTTGAGTGGAATGTTGTTTGTGTGTTTGTTGGGATTGTTTCAAATCTCAGAAGGGTTTCTACGGGGATGTTGGGTGTCTCAACCTTATCACTCTACTGGGATCTACTCCAGATGGGGATAGAGAAGAATGACTCAACAGAGCATACCTTTTGGATTTGGATGTTGAGAGGTTGTGGATTTTCCATCAGTTCTGTGCCCGTTCATCTACACGTGACCGCTTGCCGAAAGGTCATGCTTTGTTGATGTTTTTTGTCAGGCTGTACATTCTGGGTAGGAGTCGATCCGGTAGTTTGTTCTAGGTTTTTGGTGTGTTTTTCTATGCGCATTGTTGGAATTATAGTTTCTCACTTTTCTTAAAAAGTGTTTTATAATAAAGAAAAGTATTTGGGAATTATTTTCCATGAAATTATTTATGCCCTTATTTATTTTTATCCTCATATATATTAATTATTATATTGGCCATGGATTTATTTATGATCATTGTTTCTTTTTATATGTCAAAACTGTATTTATATATTCCTTATTCAAATGACTATATAATTAGTTAATGATATCTTTTTATCTTCTCAATGTAATGTTGTTCATTGATTTATTTATTCTTCTTGTTTAATTTGGTAGGGAATAACTCAATTGATATATTAATGCCTCTATTACAATACATTTAGTTATTTATACCATTTAATATTTTTATTGTTATGTTTTCCATTGATTAATTAATGCACTTATGTTCATTTAATAGGGACTAACTCAGTTTATTTTTTCGATTCTCCATTTAATACATGTTTAGATATTGATATCATGGTTTTTATTCATTGTTATGTTTTTTATGTATTTACATATGGTCTATGTTTCATTTTATACAGAAAAATTTAGTTTACTTGTTAATTCCAAAATACCTATTGTTGTATTGTATTCCCTTATAGGGCCTCTTATACGACCCTTTACACAATTTACCATTTTTTCAAGGGAACTAATAGGAATAAAATATAAATCTAATCGATTACAGTGAGAATAATAATTTTTTATCTTTCTAAATAATGTATACCTAATTTAAATGCAATATAAAAATAATTTATGTTATTTCATTATAAATTCTATGAAACTATTGGACACCCTTTACTGTAATATATTTATCAATGTAATAAAATAACCTCTAGATCATGGGTGATGGAGTTGGGGTCACTAAACTTAATGTATTAATTCATGTGGACAAATAAACTAAATTTCCACTATTTAGGGATATCCTTGATCCATTTTCAATTTGTGGAATATTGTACAATTGTACACTATTTCTCTATTGTGTTTATAAAATTCTCTTACCACATGGCCCTAATAACTCTTTCTTTCTCCTTGATTAATTACTCTTCCATCCATTGAAAAGAATAAATATTTTCATCTAGAAATTACATTTTTAACATAAACACATAGTTGGATAAAACTCAATAGGTTGGTTATGAGACTATAAATAAACAGAAATTCATTTTATTTCATTTTTTAATCATCAATATTCATTGTACCAACTCCTTTGAGTTTTAGTGAAATTTTATTCCTAGAGGTAACTGGTCCACTCTCCTGATCATTAATTTTCATTAATATTATTTTCAAGTTATATTAAATGAATATTATTTATCATGTTTCCATTCTGTTATTTTTTCGATTCATTATGTTCCACCTAAAATATATTTAACTTTTAATCATTTTCATTTCCTTAAACTATCTCTAAAACATAAAAGTTAATAGTTTTCTAGTGAAGTGTGGTTTTAAATTCTTTATCACATTCAACTAATTAGTCAAGAATTCCACATATTTCATCCAGGTAATATAAAATATTCCTTATATCTAGTCATTATAGATTAATATTCATACCATTATTATTCCCAAAATTATATCTCATATTCCTTGGGTAACTCCCCATATCATAAGACATTTTTTGATGCTAATGAAGTTTCATATTTTAACAGAAGGAATAATATTTATTACATAGAATCTATAGAACCAATATTGTCCTCTAAAAATTTATCACATTTGAAAATGATGAGTCTTTCTATGAAATTATTCTAGTCCTCCTAGTACATTCCAAGAATCTGGTTTTCATTTCCTTAATTGAATTTTCCTTCACGTGTTGTCCCAAAAACCCATTGATATAAAAGTGTTCCTATAATGATTTTTCATAATTTAAAATTGATAAAATTTTCCATTATATCATACATTATTATAAAAAATGTATTTATCATTCATTCAAATCACATATACAAATTGTACATCATATTTTTTCATATAATAATTATAGTCTCGTACTAACTCTTCCTTTACATATACAAAATTGTTGTAGTGATATCTCATTTTTATAAAATATTTTTATCTTTTTGAAGCCTTGATTTTGTGTAGTTTATTTCTTGTACCTTTTAAGATGATTTCATCTCAAAATATTTCATCATTTTGTCTAGTTTTGAAATTTTCACGTTTATAAATTTCATTTATTCAATATAGTAACTATAATTATCTTTAAATTTATTATCACAATAATCTTTCTTTTTAACCAAATAATTTACAGATTTTATTTCGATTTTAAATTTTGTATCCTAATTAACACAGGATCAAATGTTATCTTTAAACATGGGATCATTGATGTTTTCTTCACCATATTCACAACTATTTTTGTTTTTTCATAACTTTCCACAGGATAAATTGAGTTACAATAATTTTCCAAAACATCATATTTTGTTTGAATTTATAAAATGGAGTTGTAATCCACTTATTTTCTAATAATTCCTTCTTTTTCCCTTTTCATGATTCATTTCTTACTATAAACTAGTTAATTATATTCCTTAATTATTTTAATGAATCACATATTCTAAACATTTGATTCATTTTTATCTCCATCATGATCAAAACCATTTGTATTTGGATAGTTAATAGAGAAGTTTCCAACATTACCATAATATATAGAATATTAGTGGGAGTTTACCTATGTAATTATCCTTTACATATGGTATGTTTTTTTAGATATGATCCATGATCTATTATCCTCTTAAATCCTTTCTCATTCATCATTAGATTTATTATATTACTCATCCTCAACATCCATGATTTTAGTATTTGACATCAATTTTCTAAAATCAATATTACTTCATGTGGTTTTAAACATTGTATTCTTCATAATGAGGTCATTTGTGGGATGAATATGGACTACCACAAGGGTCATTTTTTATTGTGGTTATAGGTCTTCTTGTGCAAGAACATAAACATTTTCCCATAACATAGCTGTAGTTTTTCGTATTTATATTTAAATAAATTTATGTTCTGTATATATAATTCTAATTCGATCTAGTGGAATGGTTATAATGCTATCGTTATGAGATATGATTTTTTGGTTTATGTTTTACCTCCTACCTTTTAACCCTATCTCTAGAGATAGTGAACCAATGATAATATGGTCTCATCAGCATCATGACTATTTACACATGCTTGTCACATTGAATATTATATTATAATGTTAATGAAGAGTTGCAGGAAATTTCCATTCCAATATCCTCCATGGGAATTTATTTCCGTGGATTTAGGTAGTATCCATGGTCAGATAGTCTATATCCATGATCTTGTCCCAAGAATATAGGTGAACCATCCATTCATGAATGGTTTGGAATGACCTATTTTTCCCGCATTGATTTTATTCATAAACATAGAAACTATCTTAGTTTTATAATTAATATGTTTAGTTTATAAATCAAGACAATATAAATCATCATATTATATCATAATAGAAATTTAATCCTCGAATCTATCATGAAATATTCTCCATTATTACTTAATGATGGTTTCGTCATCTAATTTTTCATCAAAACCACTAATTTTTTAGATAGTATCCTTCAGTATTTTAAAAAAGTCACCAATAATTAAATCATCAGTCATATTAAATTATATAATCATTATAGTCCTCATTTTCAACAATCATTCCATAACATATACATTCCCTTTAAATATATTTTTAAATATGTATTAAATCTATTTTTAATTTTGATGTCCAATAAACTCTATATACACACACAATTGGATAAGGATATCATAATAGCATTTTGTTTCATACATCAACCATACAATTTCAGATATAAGTATTTTCATTGGGGAACTATTATTAACTAGAGTAAATACACAAATAACAACCTAAATAACATCCATGCTAACATAAATAAAATAATGATTCTTTATATTCTCATATCCCTGAATAATACTGACATCAAATGTTAGAATACCTATATTGTTTATATATATCATATTATCCATATATTATTTATCTATTTTTGGATCATTTAATGGAAACAAGGATTTTCATGATACCACATGAAGTCTTCATGTACATGGTGATGTATCACTTTAATGGATTGGATGAATTAGTGAGAACCCCTTTTACAATTAATTGTTTGGAATCAAGATCTAAGACTAGTTAATTTCACAGTACATTTTAGTTAAATAAATATCTTATGTATATCCAAATAAAAGGAATGTAATAAAAGTTACAGATAATTTTTTACAAGTTCCACCCACAATGTGGTTGAAAACTCTTTAATGTGTTTTGGCTGAGTATGATACACATATATTATCACTAATAAAAATTGATTAAAATATAACATTAAAATTTAACCCTAACTATTTTAAAACCGATAAGATAAGGGAATATTAAATCCTTAACTCTAGTGAATCCATCTAAATAGATAAAATAGAAGAAAAGAATGCATCCATGAATCTTTTATAGATGTGTCCCAATAAGAGTAATATCATGATTGATATTTATACTAGATCACACTAGTCGATTCTGATTTTACATCAAAAATATTATTATTTAATTCAACAAGACTCTAGGATATCACATCATCTCCTTATAATTTCTTTTTTCTCAAAAATAAGGATATCTATATTTAGGAAATGATTTGTAGAAATGCATGTATTTTATTATTCTTCTCCACCTTTCATAATGATTAAAAAAAATCATGCGAACATGCCAAGATAAATTTTATTAATTTCCCTAAACAAAAAGACATATGTTGACAAGAACATGAATTATTTAGCCTCAAAGAAGATGAAAAATATGAGTATTTTTTTCAAATTTCTACCTTACTTAATAATTTTAATTTAAACTACTTAATTTTTAATATATCAATAACTATAAGTCATGAATAATACCTAAATTTCAAAACAATTAAATAGCATTAAACATTAGAATCATTATTTCACATTTAAAACTAGTCAAAATAGATCCCAATTAATTATCCACTTTTTATATTAAATAATGATTCCATATATTCTTTTTGATATATAGGAATTATCAAGAAACGACCCTCTAAATCTCTTCTCAGTTATTTCTAACTTTGACTTATCGGTAATAATAAATAAATCATAAAATTTAATTGATAATGAACTAATCAAAATCATATTTCTTTATTCTAAATAATCTATTAATTTTTTCAAAGTAATAATACTTTTTTATCAAAAAGAATATAATATGTATCACTTCAATTAGCTCAAATATCCTATGTTTTCATAAAAACATAATTTGTATGTTGATTAGAGTCTTACATATTCAAAACAATTCCCTCACATGCCTTTACATAACATTAATTTCAACCATAATATCCTATATACTATAGTTGTCCTGATACTTTACCTATTTAAATATTCCATATCTTTTGATTCGTCATCAATATATTATGTACATTACTCTTATAGTATATAACATAGTGTTTTTTCCCTCTTCCACATTTTTGAATTAACATATGTATATATTTTTTATAAAATTATAATATTTTATACATAAATTGAAATATAATTAATATTTGAAATAACATACTACATAACATCTATAAAATGTTCCAAATCAAAAAATATAATTCACACTAACAAATTATCCAAAAATAATACTATAAAAAATAATTGACCAATATTTTAGGATATACTCATACACCTTTAGTCACTCATATTTATCTATAAAAACATAAATTATATATTCCACATCAAAAATAAATTACCAATAACACCAAATAGTCTTCACTCATGGTAGAATAGAAACACAACCGGCCATTAATAATTCCATGGGTTCTTTATGTTTATTTATCCAAGTTAATTTTTTATAATTTTTTTTTCCAAAAATGTATTGGGATTCTATAATTATATGTGATATGCATTATTTTCTTGTAATATGGAATAATAATTGATTTTATAAGATAGAAATAAAATCTATATATTGGTTAAAAATTTATATTAAAGTATCCCAATCATTAACAAAAAACCCCATCAACTATTTCTTATATATTAGTGAATATTAGCCACTATTTGACCATAACATTAATATAGTGAACATCTCTTTTCCATCATGATAATTGAAATTAGTAGTGATCATATTGGTACCTTGTTTATATATATATATAAGAGAAAATATATTCTTGGTAAACCATTAAATAAATTAAACATTTTAATATTTATCCATATATTTAATATTCTCCAATATTTTGCATTCATAATTTTACATAATTATCCTTCTTATTGTCTGTCTTGTCATAGGATTACATTAATCCTTGTCAAACTTATAAAAAATATATTTTCAATAATTTAAAAAATAATTTACCCCCCCCCCCACCAAGAACACATTATTAACCCATAATCCATGAAAAAATTATAATTTAAAAAATAATAAATATTTCATTTTTATTTTTCACCATATAAAAAATTCCTTTTATAACTATTATTTTGATAAAAAATGAGGTACCATCATTATAGACTAACAAAATAATTCAATCATTATAACCCTTATTCACATAACATATTTGATAAAATCTTTCATATAGAATTATCAACTAATTTATGAATATATCCAACTGTTAATACAATTCATTGTCTACATTATTATAGAAATATTAATCCTTCATCAATTTTCAGATCATTATTTCATCATTTTTGGGCGTGGAACAATCTTGTTTCTAAATATATACTTCTTCATATAAAATTATTATTAGAAAGGATGAATTCATATCCATTTAGATGATTTGGAACTTCCATAGATTAATAATGTATAATAATAATCTTATTGATTCCAATGTTATTAGAAGAGTAAAATTATCATCATTATTAATACATTAAAATTCAGAATAACTATTGAAATAAAATAATTCCTTATTCTAAATCAGTTTTACTTTTTCATCCAACTTATTTTAGGAAAACCACATTTTTGAATTTTATTTTTTAATAAGATTTTATACAGCTCTAATTTTGTTTTTAAATTAATTTAGTGACATTTTTTTTACAAAATTAACCCAATTCCCTTTCATTAATTATTTCTTAAATATTATTGTCCAAACAGGAATATAAATTTTTTAACTAGTCATTATTCATCCGTCATATTTTAATTTGAGAATATTTGTCACTGATAATATCAACATAATCAAATATTCCTAAAAATCATGATTTTTATGAATTTTGGAATTATATATTGATCTTGATTATTATATCATTATAAATAATATTTTAAATCATCATACATAGCCTCTTGTATTTTAATAAAAATAAATTTTTCATCATTATTATTATAGTCTCACTATTTTTTAATGAAAAAGGTAATAATCCTCCAAATAATTGATATATTTACATTCAGTAATATTTCCATTCCTTATTTAATAAAATTGATATTCCTAAACATGGAATGAATGACCAATAATGATTTCATCAATACCCTATATCCCAAATAAACTCACTAATAATCTTTATTAATGATATATGAATAAATTAAAAAATACTAAAGTGAATAGAAGATTAATTTTTTTAAATAATCTAATTATGATTAATATATTTACTATGGATAACAAAATTATTATTTTAATTTTAATGCACTTTCTTATTAATTTATTGGCTTATTTTTTATCAAAGACCATGTATTGTCAACTTTTTTTCTATATTTTTATAGTTCTATTTACACTTAATAACATTTTATTTGTGTATTCTAGTTGTGCAATATTGATTTAAATTGTAAGGCCTCTGGTTTTGAGGATTTATTCCATTTGAATACATATATGTATTTATGTACATATTTACGTAGTGTTTTCTTGATGTGTGGGTGTCTCAAGACCTTGGATGTAATGTATTAAAAACATTAATACTATTTAATGTATTGTAGCCATGTTTTTAGAATAAATGGGTTTCCTAGTGTCTATGACCACAAATGGGGAAAATGATACCATGGTAGATTCATGAACATGGGTTTTACCCTTGGTTCAACTAAATGTTGGTCATCGATGATGTTCCATTGAAACAATCATTCGAATGTTCATTAAGTGAATTAATTAGAGTATTTAATAAATTTATTTACAATCCAAAAACCTAATTAACCTATAAAATTATATCATTATGATTTTTTATGGTTATATATATAACCCAAGTAGAATTAATAGTGGAAGGATTATAACTAATTTTTAATGATAGGTCAAGGATTAATGAAGAAAAAATCATGGTGAATTGTTAGATAGATTGAAAATGCAGTGGGACAATCATCATCGTTACTAACTGGTGTATCATTTATCAATAATTGATCAATAATCGATAGAGGGAACATTATATGTGTAATTTTCTACGATATTGATTATTTTATAAGAATTTATTTTTTTATCCTCTTTTTGATTTTGATTTCTGTTCTTTGGATGAGCCCATTTATTTTGGTATTATTTGACACAAAAATTGAAAATACTATATCAAACATGATCTCAACATATGTGGTTTCTCTTATATATGTTCATAAAAATTGATTTCATCAGAAAAATGAGATATCACTTTGTTCATGTTCTTTACCTAAAAATTTATTAATGATCTTTAATGTTGTCCCATGGGGTCAGAATTCAACATTTCTGGGTTGGATTCGATGTGATTAAACTCAATAATTAGAGGGGGATATGTGAACAATGTAAAGATGATATTTTAAAGGATAGATCATGATGAAATTCGAATTTTTGTTGTCTATGGAATGAATCAGAGGCTGTTTTCCAATACATCATCCACAAGAGATGCTTAGTGCAATGGGATAGGCCACATAGGATTTAGGTAAAAATAATATGGCCACTGATGATAGATTTTTAATGGCCGATCCAATATATGAGTTCCATAAAATGAAATAATGAGGGAACAATGGAAGTGGTAATTCAGAAAAGATGCATTAAAGACTCATTAAATTCTAAAAATACCCAACATATATGGTGTTAGTATATGAAAAAATGTCATATAGTCCCTGGGCTATGGTGGCTTGGGTTTCTAACCAAAATAAGTATCAATCACCATTTATGACCCATACTATCTATGTGACCCGATGTTAGTGGATCATTATACACCCCAAAGATGCATGAGTATAAACATATCAAAGAACACATACATGTCCAATGTATGTGGGTGTGATTGTGTGATGGTGCATAGCCAACGAACCTAAACATGACCAGTGTACATGGGAATGATTAATTAATATATTCATTATCTGAAGTACAACAACACATATCATAAGGATTTTTTTTCCTTGGAAGAAAAGGCTTTCAATATACCACTCTAACATTTCATATAGTCCCACAATGTTATATAAGGTGTGTGTAGGTGATTGTATGCCCCGGGGTCCAGGAGAGGCCACATTCCATGTTTATCTAAATACAAGTTGTGTACCTTCCATGAGAAACTTGACCATTCATATCACCTTCATATATGCTCAGATTTGGCCTAAGGAATAGCCTATCCTAGGTAGATTTACATGTAGAACATGATGGTGGAAATTTTTATGGAATTATAAATACAAAATGTTGTGATGTGAGTGTAAATAATCTTATAGTTACACATAGCCAATGTCAGGGATCATGTCGAGTTATTAAAGAGAATTCGGGAAGGAAACTCCCCTATCAGAACAGGGTGATTGTCCAAAATAATCAATAAATTGTATAGATATTATTCCCCTATAAAATATAATTTAATGGATAACATATCTATGTAGTGTTACTATACCATTATTGTGCTCCGACAACGGGTGGGTCCTCCATGAGGGTCATTGTTCCCTTAGTTATAGAGAAATGTAACAAGTATCAAGACCCTAGACATGGATTCTTATGAGGTTTCATGTGATAATGGGGATCATAGTTATAACAATAGATCATTTTGATGAATCATCATTCCTAGATGGGTTGTGAAGATATATATCCCCTTTCTCTAATATATGGCTTTATATTAGAGAATATACTGTGGGTTTTGATTTTCCACTCTATTGGTTAAACTAAATACTATTGTATCATTCAGTATCCACATATATAGGTTTTACTAAATATGTATATTGTCTCCAATTAATGCTATTTTAAATAACATTAAATTTCTTATGGATACAATAGGAATATTAGTGGGCATGTTGATAATATATAGAAGTAATTGTGTTCATTTACCATGTTCAGTGGTTGGACGTGGAGATCTTGGATCATGGTCTATCTAACCATCCATCCATTAAGTTATTGTAAGGATGGTATTTAATTTCCAATTATATTTTATTATTCCCCAATATGTTTTGGATTTATGTTATCATATTCTTACATATTCCATATAGGATATTGTATGCATGGTTATACTTGATATGACGATGTCTTTTGTTATTCCTCAACACTTTTTCATTGATATGGTTGTGTGTGTGTGCATAAAGTTAAATTAGGATAAGGTATCCCATTTAATTTTACACATTCTTGGAACATTTCACCTATACCTCACCAAATTGGATGTGGTCTTGGGATTTAGAACTCTGTTTGTTGTAGGTTTGGTGGGACTAGGTGGTTCCGGTCGATAGAGAGTGGTGTTTAAGTGGTTAACCCAATTTTCCGTGGTTGTAGTTTTATCCATAGTGAGAATTGGTTACGGAATTATTGAAATTGTCTCAATGATTATAAAGTGTGTGCCTCTAGCTAGGGAACCCATTGATGTTACAGAAACATATCTATCTATAAAGAGGGACTCTAACTACCTATATGTCAACATGGAATTTTATTTCATCGATTTCAAGGAAATATAATTACATGAATCATTCAATAGTGTCTCCTTTTACTTTCATTAACATCTCGAGTCATCTCCCCATACATTCTCATAAAAACATGGTAAAACAAGGTAAAATTTAGGATTCCAACATGACGATAGAAAAATTTAATGTATATATAGGATCATGATAAAATTTAGATTACTAATGAGGCCTATGTTTAAGGATATTATCATGTGATGTTTCCTATGTGTTTTCATAGAAATGTGGAAACTACCAATTGAGTAGAATATGGATTAGTATTATTATAATGAGGGTCTTTATAGGCTTAATGTACAACATGAAATATAGTGATAGAGACTGATAAGGTTTCATGGTGAAGAAAACCCTCAGGAAGTAAAGTATTGGATTGAGTTGGTACTATGATAATTGGGGCTTGTTTGGACCCTAAAAATCATATGGTTATTTTTTATCCAATATTCGTCATGGTTTAGGATGGAACTAGTATATTATGACTATATGGATTCTATATGCGATAATTAAAACATGGATAGACTTCCAATAGTTTTTTAATGAGTATTACCTTCCTTTCAAGAACATTGTAGGGATTTAGGATATTGTCACCCTACAGTACGATGATATAGTATTATTTATGTACTCCATGATGTTTATAAACCTTATTCATTACTCAGTCGATATGGTGGGAAGATGTTTCTCCTCAATAGTGTAGATTGATTAAGGCCTCCATAAAGATAACCATGTTAACATAGTCTCCTTTTTCATTATTTATTATTATGGTGTGATGGAGTGGAATATAGTTATAGGGAGAATCCTAGAAGAGGGACTGTAGGTGTTGATATCTCAGAGTAATCATCCTGAGGATGAGTCATCCATGGATTCTTGCAATAAATAGATATCTAAGAATCGATTTAGGAGGAATACCCATGCCCCAACCAAGAAATGTGGATCTGCAACACATAGATCACAAGGTGTGTCTAGTCAGTTAGGAGAGGTGTAATGTTATTCTTATGATGGGAGAGGTCACATGTATATTTATTTTATATCCCATCTTATTGATAAGTACAGGAAGTTACTGGGTGGACTAACATGATAGATATAGAATTATAATCATGGATCCCCCATATATGTCTATAGCCCCAAATTCAGTAGTAGTTCTATAATAAGAGAAAGATGGATTCCAAAGGGAGGGATAACTTTTTTGGGATAAAGCTATGTGATACTCTAACCAAAACCACCACCAGGTGACCCAATCCAATGTTAGTAAACTAGCAGTGGGGACCCTAGCAATTTCAGGCTATCAATAACGATAAAAAACTTTCTCACAAGATGATAAATAGTATTACCTATGTGTTTTTTATGCTTTCTCTATTACTTTCTGAAATTTGAGACATGTATAAGTTTATCTAGATACCTCTCATTCAAATTTTATTTCTTCTAATTGATACGATATCCTACTGCAATGGATATAGTTTATAACAGCAATCAATTCTTCTATATTTCGGATCTTCTAGTAGTTCTAGCTATCTCTCAGTGGATATAGTTTCATGTGGGACCTCTTGGTTGTTTAAATAAAACATTATGAAGTCTTAATGGATATGGACTAGTTATCCCTGGTGCATACCTATATGAACTGTCATTGTAGGAATGTTAGGTACCTCCATACTAATTGGATGATATTCTCCTTTGTGGGAAATATATAAATTTTTTCATATCTATTGAGAATCATGAGGGGGAAAATAAAACCCAAAACCCACTAGTTAGAAAAAGTATTTTTTTGATGTGGTCAAATAGTTAAAATATTGGATTCTAGTGGTATTTTAGGAATATGTGGATGTATTTCCGGGAGATGTACTAGAATTTTCTGTGAGGTGGGAGATTAACTTCTATATTGACTCTTAGTAGGGAACCATAGTTATGTCTTCAATAATATATCATATGTATCGAATTAAACTCTAACAGATGAGTTTCTAGTGGGATGGATTTCAAGATTATGGTTTTATCAGACTAAGTGTGTCCCTTTGGATGTTGTAGTCTTTTTGATAAATTAATATGATAGGATTATGAGGCTTTTTATGAATATCATCCCAAAAATTAGGTAAAAATAAAGAACAAGAAACCCTTCAGAAGGATTAATGACCTCCTCGGCCAGTTAAGAGATGTGAATTATTTCTCAAAGATCAATCTCGGATTTGGATTTCACCAGTTGAGTGTTCTCAGGGCTGCTATTCCAGCAGTTTCATTTCAATATCTCTACAGACAAAATATAGTCCTAGTAATTCCTTTAAGTGTGACTGATTCCCCTAAACTTTTCATGTATCTGATGAGACAAATATCCCATCTATACATAGACCGATTCATAGATATCTTAGTTGATGATATGATCATATACTCTACCACAGAGGAGAAGTATGCAGAGTATTTTTGGATGGTCCAAGACAATATCTGAGAGAAATTTATTTATGGTAACCTATAGAAGTATCAATTTTCGATCTATTAAAATCAATTATTGGGGGAACTGATCTCTCAAAAAATTTATCTATGTATTAATATAATATTTACACAGTTCTTATATAGGATCCATCCTATAACAAGACATATTTATGGAGTTTCCATGAATTGATAGGGTATAACAAGAGGTTTTTAGATGAATTCACCATAATACCGTATACTTTGAATTCCCAAATGTTGAAAGGTAATCTATTTACCTAGAAAAATTTGTATTAGGGTTCATTTATGGAGTTTTTGAATGGGTTGACTGGTGATATTGTGTTGAGGCTATTAGTTGTGGGTGTTTAGAAAATATTATAATGTTATTTATGTAGGTATGGGATTGGTTTTTTATTAACATAGAGGTTGTAAGTGATCAATTATGGGAAACTTTAGTTAATACCCCCTAAGGAGAACTAACAGAATCATGTGCTAGAGTTATTAGTGGTATTCTTCACTATAATTATGTAAAGGCACTATCTTCCATGTGAATGTTATTTTGTTTACTCGTACCACAAGAGAATCATGAAAATCTCTAGCTGAATATATCTTAACCCAGAATAGAGGATGTGTTTGGAGTTCTGATGGGATTGTGGATTCTATATAGTCATTATGCCTATGAAGGGAATCATGATGAAATATTCCATGAGAATTATTTCACATTATCACTTGGTAGAGGAGGCATCCATGTAGTTGTCTTTATTCCAGTAGACCCTAGTGGAGGAGATGGATGAAGATTTTCTTTAGTAGATTATACTAACTCTTATACTTTTTCATAATGTGTGGGACTATTTTTTGTATGACATCAACTATGACGTTCTACATGGATAGATATCCTGATGAGATGTATTTTCAGAAGTATGAGTGTGTCCCATCCTTTTCCAATGGTCGATTATGGTCCCATTAATATTATGAGAGAAAGTGATGAGGGAGGTTGACACTTCCCCTTTTGAAGAACATATGGGTGTGGAAAAAATGTAAAATGATCTTCATTATTAGTTTTATAGGTATGGTATGAGGAGTAATTCCATTGAGTTCATCTCTTTATATCATAAATTTCATTAGGTTATTGTCAGCATCTTGTTTTGGAAGGTTTTACATATCCTCTTGAGTTACTAGGATGGAAGTGGGATAGAATATCAATGGATTTTGTGATGGGTATTCTCGAAAAAGTGAGATTCCATGACACCATCTCAGTGAATTTCAAATGTCTTACCATCTTGGAACAATTTCTATCTGTGAGGTAGAATATTTTAGTTTAGGGTTTTGGAATGTTTTAGGTGTATGTGATCATCCAACATCATGGGTTGCACCCACTGACCATCTTCCACCCTGAAGCCTGATTCAAATCATGGGGGTGATGGGTTCTAGAAGGCCTTCACAACATAGAAATGGATGAGAATGATGTTCCTCCACTATAATGATCTCCAGATATTGTAGACTATATAGTTGTTATAGAATATGATGAGATATTCCATGTTCTATTTATTAGGATATAAGAGGATCACAATACATTGGTAGAGTTTTTTATTATAATAGTTATCACTATATCATTGACATGGAAGATTATATGTCTCTTTATGAAGAAAATTTAGGTCACCCTTATTCTAGACTAATATTGACGATAAATCTCTTTATATATATATATAGGGAAAGAGATTAAGGTGGAGGTACAAGTTATATGGGAGAATATGTGTACAATGCATATAATATAGAATTATTTTAATGATTGATATTTCATGCCATTTCCTTTCGAGAAATAATAGTATATTCCCCTATGAGTCTAACCACAATGGGAATTTTAGAGATTTAGTGAGCGAGGAAATCTATATATTAGGTTTATCAGGATTTTTGATATCATACAGAGGATTGGAGAGGTTTCTTACCACTTGGTGTTCCCCCCACAGTTGGAATAAGTGAATGAAAACTTATATGTGTCATAGTTATGTAGATTTGTTAAAAATCATATGAAAATTATTGAATAGGGATAGATATAAATAGTGGATGAATACACCTTCACATATTACTAAATGGATATCATTTACTCATAATAGGGGATCATGTGTTGACATAATATCCCTTTAGTTTGAGTTCTTTGGAAAAATAGGATCATACATAATAATTCATAAGAGTATAAGAGTTTGATATGGACCTAGTTCCCCCAATATTTTTTATAAATATTGATTTTGAGGTAAAAATACATAAATTTGGGGAAAATGTAATGACTTGGGTATTCTAGATATATAACTTTGATTATTACAATATATTTCTCAATATTTTTCTGAGGAGTCAGTGTTGTTTTTTGGTGTCTTAGGACCTAAGAATTAATATATAAAAATTATTTAAAAATATTAATATATATACCCATATATTTTTAGAATAAATGGGTTTCATATTTATTGAGAGGTGAATTGGTAAATATGATACCATAGTTTATCATAGAATGTGGTTTCAACCCTAGGAATGACCTAATGTTGGTCGGCATAGGGTGCTTGGTGGAAACATCTTTAAGAGGGTGTGTTAAGTGAAATAATTAATTTATTTAATTATCCAAACACTAATATTCCTCTATAAATACTTCATTGTAATTTATTTATAGGTTCATCCTCTAATGACCCAATCTTTAATAAATTAAAATTCCCCTTGATCTAATTAAATGTCTTATTATGTAAAATGGTTTTATAAATTATTCACTTCCATGGTTTCCAGTTTTTGGATTTTAAAATAATTTTAAGAATTGTGACCATAGCTAATATAGCTTTTCAATAGTGATCACATTATTAGTATAAATATAGGGCTTTAAAAATCCAATTTACTCACAAAAAGGAACTAATTGCCTCATCTAGAGGATTTTCACCATATTAATCCCATATTTCAGATCTCAGAATGGAGGTGGTTTCATTGGGATTCTCTCTTGACCAATACCAAGTCAAGCTTCAACACATTATTCTCGAACAGAACCCCCTATGAGAGAAGTCGAAGTTAATATAGAGTACCACCTGATCTATGTTATCTAATCCACCCCAAGAGTATGTCACCAACGCACACATTACCCTCAGGTCTTATTTGTGTGTTTTAAGGGTTTATGTGACAAAACCCTAGAACTATTTTTATGTGCATTATTTTTATATAAAGAATATACATTAATTTTGTTATTTTTACATTGTAAAATTTTTAAAGCATCAATAGTATATTTAGTTAATATTCAATTAAGAAATCTGTTTTGATGATTTAATTTGTTTTTGTATTAAATAATAATTTAATAACATATTAATACAAAATTAATTTTTATTCAATATAAATGATCGTATACTTTTTATGAATACAATTGTGATTTTAATTAATGTTTGAATACTCTTTTGCTCAAAACTCATGAATTTTTGATAAATATTGGTTTTCTACTTAAAAGGTAAAATTTCAAATATTTATAAATTTTTTTAAATAAAAAAAAATATTATTTTTGGAATCGGGATGTCAAAATTATCCAATGGTGAATTTTTCATAATTTTCTGAGAGTTGATTTTTTGGGTAAAAATTAAATATTGTTTAAATATATAATGTGATTTATGACATCATAATGACCCAATAGTGATGTACTAAAACACAATAAATGCGTTTTTCAACCAATATATGTTTTATATTTAGAATTATGTGTTTTTATATTTAATGATTAATTTTATGGTTCCTTAGTTGACCCTCCAAGACTTATTAAATATTTTAACTTTTAAACTGATTTCTTTGAGAGTGTGACTCACCTCCACAAAAGCAATCCTAATATTTTAAGAAGTTTTTCCATTGGTCTTATAAAATATTATCTTCCAATACCATTTGGAAAAAACCATTGCAAAAAATTATGGTATGGTTTGTGGTTTTTTTTAGTCTAATCTGTGATTTCCAAAACATAAATAATAAATAATTCCCTCTCCTTTCCTATATAAACCCACACAAGCTCCCACATCCACTTCATTGAAAACCTTTGGAGCTCGACCAAACCCTGCCATCCAATCTATATAATCCTCCCAATATTCCCCAATCTCCCAATAATAATCTCTCAATCCTCTCCCAAGCCTTTGGGATCACACTTCCAAGTTAGTGATTTCTTCCATTCTCATTTTTGTCCATGTTTTTTTATGTTCTTATATCACTGCCTATTCAATTAAAAATGTTTGGTTATGATCTATCACCACACCCATACTGACTTATTTATGTTTTATTGATGAGATACCCCTTTCACTCTTATTAATTCCTCCCATGTACACTTGTTACCTTGTCAAAATTCTTTAAGGAATTTCTCTCTTCTCATTTACATTTCTGAAATTCTTTTGTTTTATGAATCGAAATTCCATTAAATATATTGGGAAATGTATCTATATGAACATATTAATTTTAATTTCATTTTCATATGATTTTATACCACTTTCTCTCTCATCAATATTTTTTGTGAACTCTTATGTCACGTTGTTATACTACTGAAATTGCACCATGATTTTCCAAGCCAAAGTCATTGTGTAGTGAATAGAATGCCCATTTATCTATCAAGGGTATTCAACTTCAGGAAAATTTACTTATGGATTATAGTGTTTCATGTATTAATTCCACATTCCTATTTCATGTAATAAATGATCATTTTTTATAAATATATGTTATATGATCCCTGGGGCGTACTTATGAATGAAATGAAATGTTTATAAAGGGTTCCCCCTGATAGTGCTTCAATGCATTGGGTAATGATTAGTATCATGATACATCATGGGAAATAAGGGTTTACACATTCTAATTTATGTTTCATTAGGGTTTACTCACGATCCATGTGCATTGGGCCTTGGCTCATGCTATAACTATGTTAAGTGTTGTTGCAACATTTCTATATTATGATAACCATGCTATATCACGCCTTTATGTTCATATTTCTTTTTTTCACCATTGATATTCTTATTGGAAAACATTTATTTCATTATTAACTTTATTCCTTGTTTACTCCCTTACTGGGCTTTATTTCTCACCCTTTTGTTATGCATGTCCTCAGGATATCCCATGCAATGATAAGTATGAAGGAATGATGTGGTCATGTAAAAGAAGTTTTCCATAAGATCATGTGCTTTATGTTCTAAGTTGTTATGTAATGTTCCTAATCCCTAAATACACTATACATATTTATCCTCAATGTTTTATTAAGAGAAATTTTATGGAATAAATCATGACTAAGCGTGTAATAAAGAGTAGGATTTTTATAGTTTGTATCAACAAATTAGTTTAGTTATTCTTTGGATTAGGATTATAAAAATATAGTGAAATCCATAGGGATAAGACTAAGTCTACTAAAAAAATCCCTAAATTTATTTCACTATTGAGTAAGTGGTTTATCATGAAAATACATCCATGTTTGGATAAGAGCGGGTAGAGGCGGCTCTGACACAGTGTTATCCTAGGGTTAAAACATGAAAACAACGCTTTGAGGTAGACTCGAAAGGGAACTGGTGCAGCAAAACAGGCCTTGCTACCGTATTGGTTATGACACTTCTGGGGGATATACATTTGTAAATTCATAAGCTTGTTAAGAACTATTATTAAGGGAATAAGAAATTCCCCTAAAAATATATGTTGGGAGGTAGATCATGGATAACATAGATTGAAGACGTGGAATTCATATGTCAAGAAAATAAGTGTAATTTATACGTCATCTATTTTTTATCTTTATTAACCTTTATTTGTTACCCCTAACCCTCCTTTAATTCATTCCAATGGCCTATAATAGGAGGAATCAGGCTAACAAATGATATGGAGATCAATGTGACGACTATTCTAATGAGATTCCAAATCCAATGGGATCATAAATCATGATATTTTTCACAATACTCTCTCAGTTACCTCATGTTTTTCAATAGAAACAATTTTCATGAGCAATATCCCCCCCCCCAAGAATGAACAATTCACAATCGAGAGCTTCAGGCAAAAAAGGCCTCCTACTTTTAATGGATCATATGATCCCTCGAACGCCGAACAATGGATCAACTCCATTTAAATGATCTTCTCCATCATTCATTGTTTCAAACAAGAGAATGTTCTTATGGATTCTTATCATATGGAGGGTGAAGTTGATCAATGGTGTACATTGATCAAAAATAATAAACCCAATGAAGTGATCGAGGCATCGAAAATGATAGATTTCACTAAAATGTATTTTGATAAATATTTTCCTCGCACCCTCCGACATAATATTGAAAGGAACTTTATTTACCTCAACCCAAAAGATGACAAATTCATTAGAGTGTATGAGGAAACATCACTGGCCTTGTGGGATATGCATCTGGCTTTGTCATTACTCCCTAATATAAGGTTGATCACTTCTTTTTGGGGGAAAAACCTAGCCTACAGAAATCCCTATCGATCTGTGACTTTGATAGCAATGAGGTAAATGTCTGATGTGCCCTCATGGTCGAAATGGAGATTGGAAAATTTCCGGGGTGTCATAGGGATAAGAAGTGTATGGTGGACTGTAATGTTGAGAGTCTGATGGATAAATCCAGCAATGCTAAGAAAATCCATCACCCCGCATTTCAAAGGTGTGGAAAGAAGCACCTCGAAAATTTCATAAAGTGGATGAGTAAATTGTTTATGTGTGGAAGATAAGGGAACCTATCCTTTAATTGCCGACACAAAAAAACTATATTTTTGATGGATGGCAGAAATTCCCTGATCAAACATCAAAGAATTTTTCATTTCTTCAACTATAAGGATCCATTTCACCTTACAAATCAGTTCCCAAAGCCAAGGGTTTTCAGAGGCAACCATAATCCTCCAAGCCACACATGCAATCTTTTTCCAACTCTACCTCCGAAGTGAACCTCAACAGAAAACTGGGGAAAGGTATGCTGATTATTCATTCAAGAATAGTGAACATACTTTTTTATTATGGTTCTACTTATTCATTTATATCCTGAAAGATTAGTATGACAATCACAATTCCACCACAATCCATGGAAGTGAAGATGTGGGTGAGTATGTAAAATGGGGAAATCAATGCATCCCATGAATATAACTCCTCCCCTATCATAATTCGTGGATTTAACTTCCAAGAAAACTACTCCATACTCCCTCTAGATGAATTGGATACAATTCTTGGTAGGGATAGGATTTCCTTATATAGAGCCAACATAAATTTCAAAGAGAGGGAAACAACTCTCTATATGGTGAATATACCCCCCGATTCTGTAGAAGTGAAAGGAAGAGTATGAGTCTTCCTAAGAACCATCGTCTGAAATTTTGAAATCAATACCCAATGAGCATGCATATCATTCTCAGATGGTTGAGTCTAAAGAAGCATCCATCTTTAAATACATTCTTATTGTGATTGAATTCACTTAAGTGTTTCCCGAGGAATCTCCTAGTCTCCCTCCTAGAAGAGATATTGAATTCTCAATTGAACTTATACCTGAGGAATTTCCAATATCCAAGACACCATATATAATGGATTTTTTGGATCTTGAGGAGATGAATAAACAAATACAGAAGAATATAGATAAAGGGTTTATATACGTAAGTGATTCACCATGGGGTGCACTAGTCCTCTTCATAATGAATAAGGATGGGTAAATACGCCTTTTCATTGATTATCGCGAGCTCAAAAAACTCATGATAAAGAACAAGAATCCTCTTCCCCAAATTGATAACATGTTTGATCAGCTATGTGGAGCCCAATACTTCTCAAAGGAGGATCTGCGGTCAGCATATTATCAAGAATGTGTGAAGAAGGAATATATCCCCAAGATTGCTTTTCGTACAAGGTAAAGGAACTATGAATTCATATTAATTGAATTAGGACTCATTAATTCTCTATCAATCATCATGTAATTGATAAAAAGAGTCTTTAGAGATTACCTCAACAAATTTTGGGTAGTCTTTATAGATGATAGTCTAATATACTACAAAACCAAGGAGGAGCATGAGGAGCACCTAAGAACTGTACTATAGACCTTGCAAAAGGAGAATCTCTATGAAAAGTATAACAAGTGTGAGTTCTGGTTGAATGAAGTCTCATTCTTGGGTTATATCATCACAAGCAATGGGATATCTATGGATCCCTCCATGACATCTGAAATTGATGTATTACCAAGGCCAACATCGGTAACGGATATCCGTAGCTTCCTAGTTTTAGCTAGATATTATCACTGATTTGAGAGAAAGTTCTCATGACTGTTCAACCCTCTTACCAAGATAACTAATAAGGGAGTGAAGTTTTCATAGAGTGATGAATGCCAAGAGAGCATCAAGGCAATGAAATGGATGCTTATCACTGCGCCTGTTCTTGCATTACCCACAAGTGGTGAATTTTTTTTGTATTTAGTGATGATTGGAATATGGGCTTAGGTTGTGTGTTGATGAAAAATTACAATGTAATTGGATATGATTCAAGGAAATTATAAGTTCATGAGTAGAACTATACAACACATGATCTGGAGTTGGATGTGGTGTTCTGTAATTTAAAAATTTGGCGACATTACCTCTTTGGGGAGATGTATGAAATATACCCAGATCATAAAAGCCTAAAGTATAAATTCACACAGAAAATGTTGAATATGTGCCAACGATGATGGTTAAAGATGTTCAAATTCAATGACATCCCAATCCATTACCACCCTAAAAATAAATACAAGGTGGAAGATACTCTAATTAGAAAGGGTCGAGCGATTCTTTCACTGATGAGAATTTAAAAGGATCCAATCTTCATAGATTTTATAAAGATGGACATTGGAATGATAAAGAAGGTAACATCATCAATACTTTCACAAATTATTTCTCAACCGTCTCTTTTTGAAATGTTAAAGGATGATCAGATAGATGATGTGGGAATTCAGAATAAAGTGGAAAATTTTAGAAAAGGGAAATCATTAGAGTTCAATATTAATGAAGAAGGAATCATTAGATTTGGGACAAGACTAGGCGTTCCATCAAATCCAGATTTAAAGAAAGAACTTTTGTATGATGCACATAGTTTAATTTTCTCCATTCACTCAGGAAACACAAAGATGTATTGAGATATTTGAGAGTATTATTGGTGAAATAACACAATGAAGGATGTTGTTGATGTTACATAAAAGTGTCTGATATGTGAACCAGTGAATGCTGATAGGCATATGTCTAAGGGGATGACACAACCATTAACCATACCAGCATGGAAATGGGAGAACATCACCATGGACTTTGTTACTAGACATCCGAAGACATCCAAATGAAACAATGTTATCATGGTTGTTGTGGATAGTCTTACTAAGACTACACACATCATTTAAATTAAGGTGGATTTCTCATTGGACCAACTAGAAAGGATATATATCAAAGAAGTAGAAAGGCCGGATGGAGGACCACTATCGATTTCATATGATCGAGATCCAAGATTCACCTATATGTTTTTGAAGAGTCTTCAACATGCTCTGAATACTGAGCTGAACTTTAGTATGGATTATTGTCCTCAAAATGAGGGCCAATCTGAGTGGACTATCCAAACACATGAGGTCATGTTGAGATAATTCTCAATAGACATCAAAGGGGGATGTGATCTAAAACTTACTTTAGTTTAGTTCTCTTACAACAAAAGATTCCACTCAAGCTTCTAAATAGATTCTTATGAAGCTTTTTATGGGAAGATGTGTAGAACATTGGCTTGTTGGGATGATGTTTGGGAGTGAAAACTCTTAGGTCCAGAAATTGTTGAAGTAATGGTGGAGATGGTTAAGACCATCCAGCATCACATTAAAGCTAGATATAGTTAACAAAAGAGATATGTTGATAATCAACGAAAAGACCTAGAGATTGATGTCGGAGACATGGTCTTCCTCCGCATATCACCATGGAAGAGAGTTATAAGATTTCGTAAGAAGGGAAATCTTATTCCAAGGTACATTGTCCCTTTTGAGATCTTAAATTACATTTGAGAAGTGGCCTATCAGCAAGCACTCCCACCAAATGTATCTCAAGTACATGATGTAATCCCTATATCACTCCTGAGAAAGTACATACCTGACCAATCACATGTACTCAATCTAGAGGTGGTACCATTGGAAAATAACCTCTCTTGTGAAAAGAAGCCAATGAAGATCATATATTATAGGGAAAAATTCTACAAATTATGAAAATTCTCCTATTCAAATTATTGTGGAGAAACCACACGTTTGAAGAAGAAACATGGGAACTAGAGGAAGCGATGAAGTAGAGTTACTAGCATCAAAGTTAATGTATTAAAAGAAAATTTTTAGGGTGATGTTTCTTATGCAGGGAAGATTGTAATGACCAAAACATTCATTAATAAAAATTCATCTTGATCTAATTCAATGTCTTATTATGTAAAATGGATATAGAAATTATACACTTCCATGGTTTTATGTTTTTGGATTTTAAAATAATGTTATGAATTGTGACCATTGCTTATATCGCCGTTAAATAGTTAACACTTGATGAGTATAGATATTGTTCTTTAACAAATTTATTTTACTCAGAAAAATGAAGTGACGACCTTGTCTAGTAGAATTGGTCCATATGAAGCCCATTTGTTAGAGCTCAGATAGAAGGTGGCATTGTTGGGCTTCACTCTTAACCAATCCCAACCGAGCTTCAACACGTTAAGCTCGAACTGAACCATCTACGGGGGAAGTGGATGTTAATAGAAATTACTACATGAGAAATGTTATCTGAGCCACCCCAAGAGTCTATCACCATCTCCCACCTTACCCTTAGGTCTTATGCGGGTGATTTAATGGGTTATCTAATAAGAACCTAGCACTATGATTATGGGAATTATTTTTTTTAGAGAATATACATTCATTTTATTATTTTAACGTTGTAAATGGTTTTTAAATAACAAATATTATTTTTAGTTAATATAAAATAAAAAAATCTATTTTGATTAATTAATGGATTTTTAAATTAAATATTATTTTAATAAAATATTATCACAAAATTAATTTTTTTTAATATAAATGATCATATAATTTTTATGAATACAATTGTGATTTTCTTTAATGTTGGAAAGTTGTTTTTGTCAAAACAAATGAATTTTTTATAAATATCGTTTTTATTTTAAAAGTAAAATTTAAAATATTAAGAAAATTATATAGATAATATGAATATTATTTTTGGAATCAGGAAATCGTAATTATCCAGTGGTTAATATTTCATAATTTTTTAAGGTAGTTGAATTTTTGGATAAAATTTAACTACCATTTAAATATATTATGTGTTTTTACATCACAATGACTAAATAGTGATGTACTAAAATACAATAAATGAGTTTTTAGGATAATATATGTTTTATCATTAATAAAATGTGATTTTATGTTTTTCTAATTAATTTGATGGTGCCTTAGTGGACCCTCCATGACTTATGAGACATTTTAACACTTAAAACAATTTCCTTGAGAGTGTAACTCACCTCCACATAAGAAATACTAATATTTTATGATTTTCGGCCATTGGACATATAAAATATTTTTTTCCACTCTCATTTGGAAAAAATGGGAAAAACTATGGGATGGATTGTTGATTTTATTATATTAATGTGTGGTGTCCAAAACATAAATAATAAAAAAATCCCCCTACTTTCCTAAATAAACCCACCAAAGATCCAACATCCTATTCACTCAAACACTACAGAGCTTGAATAACCCCTAAACTCCCCTTTCTAGAATCTTTCCATGGTGCCCAAATCTCCCAAGAATCCTCTCTCAAACCCTTCCCAGGCCTTTGGGATCACACTTCCATGTAAGGGAATTATTTATTTCTCAATTTTGTCAAGGTTTCTTTATGTTGTTATACCTTATTCTTTTCAATTAAAACATTTGGGGTATGATATCACACCACCCCAATACTAACCTATTTATGTTGGAATGATGAGATACCCCCTTATCTCCCATTAATTCCTACCATGTACACCAATTACCATGCCAAAATTCCATAAGGAATTTACCTCTCCACATTTACATTCAAGAAATTATTTTGTATTATGAATCTAAATTTCAATAAATATGTTGGTAAATTTATCTATATGACCACCTTACAATAAATTTATTGTAAATATGATGAGATACCTATTTATCTCTCATAAAAAAAATTTATGAACACTTATTTCAGGCTGTTATACGGCAAACATTGCACCCTGATTTTTCATGCCAAAGTTATTGTATAGTGAATACAATGACCATTTATCTATCAAGGGTATTCACCTTTATGAACATTTATTTATTGATTATATAGTATAATTTATGTATTATACATTCTATTATCATTGAATATGTGATTTTGTTTTATTAATCTATGTTATATAATCCATGGGGTGAACTTAGGCACGAAATTAAGTGTTTATGAAGGGTGTGCCCTGATAGAACTCCAATGCATTGGGTAATGATTATTATCATGATACGTCAAGTGTGATGAGGATTTAATCATGATAATTTAAGTTATATGATGGTTTTATCATTCTACATGTGTAACGATGTGACGTCGTGTACCGCGACGCCAATGGTCCTCTTCTCCATGACGCCGTGTACCGTGACGCTGTGTACCACAACACCGACGATCCTCCTTCTTCGACGTCGTCTTCCGCGACGTCCCTTTCCCAAGAAAAACCTCGTTCGATGACTTCATCAAGGTAGGGGTTTGATTTTGGTTCATGAATATTCTTTGACCGTCCAAACGTCAATTTCATAGTCGCATCATATCG
Organism: Viscum album; assembly: GCA_963277665.1. Taxonomy (NCBI): domain Eukaryota; kingdom Viridiplantae; phylum Streptophyta; class Magnoliopsida; order Santalales; family Viscaceae; genus Viscum; species Viscum album. Next base: position 1,393,844,601 of record OY728121.1, on the reverse strand, counting down.
GATTAACGGGAGGGGGCTGAACCGCACGAACAGGGCTGACCCTCCTCCCCCTTTGATGATGTGTTTGTCATGGCACAAACAATGGTAGGGAGGTGAAATGGCACCGCGCGGAAACAAAGAAGAAAAGGCGAATAAGCATGGCGTCGTCGTGCCACGACGTTAAGGCCGAACAAAGCCGTGGTGCCGTCGCGCCGTGCCGGAGAACCCCGAAGAGGCCGCGGCCGGAGCGGGGCCGCGACAGAGGGGCACGATGCCGGTCGGACAAGGCCGGGGTTCCAAGCCGCGGTGGTACATGGCGAGGAAGCCGGAACCACCGTCCCGCGACACCTCAGAGGGGCGGGACAGCGGGGTCCCGCGGCGGCAGCACCGGTCGGTCGGACCGGGCCGACCGTTTTGGAAGAAAGACCGGGGTTCGTAACCCCCAGCTGGCAAATGTGCAGCCCCATGTGGGGCCGCAATTTCAATCATTAGGGGAAGCTGCCACCCCCCCCCCTTCCGCTCGGCTCTGCCAGCGCTGAGCTGGCCACACCGGGCCCCGCCCGCTCCAGGCCAACCGGCCGACCAGGCCGGGCCGGCCCTCGCCGGCTGGGCCAGGCCTCATCGGTTGGGTCGGGCCGCGCCCTAATGGGTCGGACCCGGACTCGGTTTGGGTCGACCCAGTTCGGGCTGACCCATGGGGTCTTGGGTCGGGCCGGTCCGGGCCCAAAACCACCAATCTTCGGACAGTTCTGGTCAAACACCTGTATCTTGGGATGCAGACCTCCGATCGATGCACTGTCAGTTGTGATGCGTTCCTTGGATCGAGATGCTCGTTTCATTGTATTACAATCAAGGTTTCGTAGAACTTTGGGTATAGTCAGGTTGGTTCGAGCACGAAACCAACCGATCCCTAGGAGCGGAAACGCTTATAACATGAGCTCCAGACGTCTGATTGATGTGCCGTCGACTTTGTTGGATTTATCTTACTGAGACAGACCTTTTGGCTTACTCCGCTCATGTTTTGGATGCAGTTGGAGTGCGGTCGGGTTGGTTTTCACTTAAAAACCAACCGGTCCCCTGGAACGAAAAAGCCAATAACTCTCAGACTGGGTGTCCGATTGATGCGTCGTCTGTCACGTTGAGTTCCCTATGTCGTGACGGAACTTTGGGATACATCAAATCTGGACAACGTGTTAGTTCATTTATCATCCCCTTGGCTCGTGGAGCGGACCCTCCATGAAATGAGCAAGTTGTGTGCGGGAACCCTAGAGTTGGCTACGACTGCGACGACGATGATGACTGCACTGAAATCCTCCATGGGTTCGGCAGCGACGACGACTGCACTGAAAACCTCCGTGGGTTTTGCAGAAATGAAGACTGCATTGTAATCCTCTGTGGGTTCGACAGCAATGAAGACCGTACTGAAATCCTCTGTGGGTTTGACGGTGATAACTATTGTTCTTGTATCCTACGTGGGTCCGACAGTACTACTGTTCTTGTATCCTACGTGGGTCCGGCAGTGTTTGACTCTGTTCTTTTATCCTACGTGGGTCTGGCAGAGTAGCCAGTATGTGTCCTATGTGGGTCCGACAGCTTAGCTGGTTTAGTATCCTATGTGGGTCCCTGCTTATATGAATCAGTGGCTACATCTGATCATCTCTTTTATCTTACGAAGAAGTATACCTATGTGAGTTGAGTCTTGAATTTCCATCATTATCTTCGATATGAATGAATTTATTTCCAATGTGGATTGTGTTGTGCTTTCCTATGTGGATTGGGTTGTACTATACTGTGTGGACGTGATCGAACATGGTATCAGATGTTGGAGTCGAACTGGAATTGATGACTTAGGTATATATATGGGCATATACCTAAGTAGTTTTGGATGTTACTTCATGATTGTGTATTTCCTTTGTGGATTATACTTTTTGGATTCTAGGAGACCTTCAGGGTTCTCGGGGTCCCTGCTGAGTAGTGTATACACACCCATGCATGTGCTATGCCCGTACTATGTTGTGTTGGATGCAGACGATGGACAACGCTGATCATGGTTGAGGCTTGTGGAGCAGGTCGGTACCTGGAGGTGGACCCTTGGGCGGGACGTACACGGAGGGGACGGCTAGCCCCAAGGAGCTGAAGAGGCTATCTTTACCCACCCTTCAGGTGGGACTTCCAGTGGACGGCTCGACGTTGCTTCTTTACTTTCATTTGTTGTACTTTCTTTCCAGTTGTACTTTACATTCAGTTTGGGTTTGTATTTGGGCCCATTTACTTTCCGCACGTACATTTGTACCCAGTTTAACTTAGTGTTTACTTCTGCTGGGTTACTCTGTAGTGTTTTTTTAATTTATAAAGGCAATTCCTTCCCCTTTGTCGGGATTTATGCCTTTGGTGCTAGTCGCCAGCCCCTGGCCTATGGGTGGCAGGCTTGGGGTAGTCACGTCACGGGCCCCGAGGACGGGTCCTAACAAATTGGTATCAGAGGAGTTCAGTACTACCACAGAACTCAGGAATCTGACCTTTCTTCTATGTGAAGCAATAGTGTTAAGGGTATTGAGTGTGGTTATCAGTCCAGGGAATCCAGTGTTGGTGCGGCGGTAGACGTATCCGTACACCAGGACCCTGAATTCTGATTTCCAACTCAATGCATGAAAACATTGATTGCATGTGTGTTTCAAAAGTTTTCTTTGTGATTATTTTGTGTTAGCTCACCAGGTATATTGTTTGACTATGGCGCACCAGTTCTTTTTTACCACGGCCCCATGAAGGTAGCCAGCTAGGAATCCGAGCTTTGTGTGAGACAACAGCCCACTGAGCGACGAGGCCTCGGTGTAGGGCCCTTTTACAGCAGAGGCACCAGCGGTACCTCTATCCGCCGAGCCACCGATGCCACCAGCACCAGCTGCTGAGAGTGAACGTTTCCTTAGTCCACTACACGAGTTCCAGCGTCAGAGATCGCCCAGGTTCCTTGGGAAGACGGACCCTTAGGCAGCCGAGGATTGGATGGAGGTGGTTGTTCAAGTTTTCAAGTTAGTGGGGACACCAGCTGACCTCATGGTGATCCTTGGAGTGATCCTCCTATACGCGGCAGCAGGCAGATGGTGGAGCTTGATACTCTTGTTGCATGACGATGCATCTCTCCTCTGGACGGACTTTGAGAGCCTCTTCCACTCAGAGTTCATCCCAGCCATCCTCCGTGAAGTGTGCATTCGGGAGCTTCTACAGCTACGACATGGCAACATGACGGTTACCCAGTACTCGATGAGATTTACCGATCTCTCACGCTATTCGACGGATATGGTACGGTACCCATTATTCCGGGCCCGGACCTTCGAGCAGGGACTGATGCATGAGATTAGGGCATCGATGATCTCCCTCAGCATTCTGACCCAGACAGGAGTACTTGAGAGAGGCCTTCTCATAAAGAGCTTTATTACTGATCCTACACCAGTAGCGAGACCTACTGTAGGGTGCCACGTAGCAGAGTCGTCTGCAGCTAGAAGTCGACAGACGTCACAGGGGTCCAGGCGGATGACCTCAAGACACTAGCTCAGAGGTTCGGGGCACCCGACGCAGATCCAACATTTCGAGGAGCAGACTGTGCTACGCATGCGGTGGGCAGGGCCACATGGATCGTGACTGCCTGACCCGCCATGCAGAGGAGCAGAAGACAGTTGAGGGGCCACCCAGGCAGAGGTAGAGGGTCGACCGTGGAGGTCTGCAGGGAGCAGGCGGACGAGGCAGAGGTGATGGCCGAGCAGCAGGTGGTGGGAGACACTTTGAGGCTTTACCACCACCACCACCAGGAGGTCCACCCCGACCACAGGGAGCTTGTGGGAAGAGGCAGGCTCAGCTTCAGGCAGCGGAGGCCTATGACCACGGTGCACCAGAGATGATTTGAGGTACTATATGTGTCTAATCCACCCTTGATGCTGTACTTATAGACATAGGAGTGAGTTATTCTTTCATTGCTGCTACCCTTGTTCAGATATCGGAGATTCTGACGGAGTCATTGGCTCTATCCTTACGGCTAGAGACTCCTACGGGAGTAGACTCGGTGATTACGCACTAGTACCGGAAGTGTTAGCTTACTCTAGGATGCAAGAGCTTTGGCTGGGATCTTCTTGTAGTGGCGTCGAGGCCTTACGATGTCGTCTTGGGCATGGATTGGTTATCTACAGTCCATTCTCAGATCGACCGTATTAGGCATAAGGTGTGATGTTGTCGCACCGATGGGAGCAGGTTCACCTTCACCGGCGAGAAGGGAGCCATAGCAGCACAAGATGGACTCACGCATAGGAGAGGACAGCCGATCACTCATCAGTTGGCTAGACTCATCCTCGGAGCAGTTGACGTGTGGAGTCATAGTTTTCCTGCGGTGGTGGATCAGTATGCATACGTTTTCCCTGATGACATTCCAGGACTACCTCCTTGCAGAGTGGTGGACTTTTATATTGACCTGTACCCCGGGACAACCCCGATATCCACTCCATCATATCAGATGGCTCCCGCTGAGCTTCAAGAGCTGCGGGTATAGCTAGAGGACTTGTTGGGCTAGGGATTCATCCAACCCAGTGTTTCACCTTGGGCTTCCCCAATTTTGTTCGCCATGAAGGCAGACGAGAGCTTGCAACTTTGTGTCGACGATTGTCACCTGAATCAGGTGACCATGATGAACAAGTGTCCGCTACCAGGGATTGAAGACCTCTTTGATCAACTCAAGGGATCACGATGGTTCTCGAAGATAGACCTCTGGTCAGGCTATCATCAGCTCATAGTTCGGGACGAGGACATGCAGAAGACGGCCTTCAGATGTCGGTATGGACACTGTGAGTTCTTGGTTATGCCTTTCGGAGTAACCAATGCTCCATCAGTGTTCATGGGTCTCATGAATAGGATCATTCAGCCATACCTCGATCAATTTGTTGTGGTCTTCATCGATGGTATTTGGATATACTCGACCACTAAGGAAGAGCACGCCTACCACTTGAGGGTTGTACTGGACACACTCCGAGAGCACTAGCTTTATGGTTAGATCTCAAAGAGTCAGTTCTGGTAACGTGAGGTCTACTTCTTGGGACACTTCATCTCTGAGGCAGGAGTTGCGGCGGATCCTGCGAAGATCGAGGCAGTGCTAGCTTGGGTGCCTCCCAAGACCGTGACGGAGGTGCGAAGTTTCTGGGGACTAGCTGGGTACTACCGGAGATTTTTGCCAGACCTTTCTAGAGTTACAGCACCACTTTCAGCTCGGATGAAGAAGGGGAAACCCATCGTGTGGTCAGATTGATTTCAGCAGAGCTTCCAGACGCTGAGATAGAGATTGACCAGCGCACCTATCTTGAGGCTACCAGAGGAGGGAGTAGGGTACGTTGTCAACTGCGATGCATCCGGGACCGGACTCAGATGTTTCCTGATGCAGGAGCAGGTTGTGATCACCTATGGATCATGTCAATTGAGGAAACGTGAGCACAACTTTGCCACCCATGACCTGGAGTTAGCAGTAGTGGTATTCTCTCTAAAGATGTGGCGATACTATCTGATGAGAGAGTGCTTTACAGTCTATTCTGACCACCAGAGTCTCAGGTACATCTTCTCACAGAAGGACATGAACCCGAGTCAGTGGTGATGGCTCGAGTTCCTCCAGGACTATGAATTTTAGATAGTCTATACTCTTGGAAAGTGGAACGTAGTAGCTGATTCTCTCAGCAGGAGGATGGGCATTCAACTACATGGAGATGCAACAGATCAGCTAGCCGGTTTGCAGATATCCTTTGTGGATAGAGATGGAGCATCCTTTCTTCAGTCACTCATAGTCACTCTTCCACTACTACAGCGAGTCAGAGAGGCACAACGTGGGGATGTTAACTGTGAAACGCGGCATGCACAGATATCCTCAGGATAGTCACCTGATGGATTCTTTATAGGAGGAGAGCACGATGTCCTTTTCAGAGGACGTACCATGGTACCAGCTGCTTTTCAGGAGGAGGTGCTGAGAATGTTTCACACATCCCCTTTAGTGGTACATCCAAGAGTGGCGAAGATGTACCAGGATCTTAGACAACCGCACTGGTGGCCAGGTATGAAGAAGGTTGTAGCTGAGTTCGTTTCTTGATGCCTCACCTTCCAGCAGGTGAAGGTGGGAAACCAGTTACCAGCAGGCTTGGTACATCCCTTGGAGGTCCCGGAGTGGAAGTGGGATGGGATATCTATGGAATTCATGACTGTACTTCCACGCACTTCTAGAGGTCACAACTCCATTTGGGTGGTTGTCGACCGACTCACCAAGTCGGCCCACTTCTTACCCATCAGAGAGAAGGGCTTAGTGAAGAACTTGGGACGCCTCTATGTTCAGGATATCGTACGGCTTCATGGTGTATCATCATCTATAGTCTCCGATCGAGATGCTCTCTTTACTTCCCGACCTTGGAAGGGGTTGTAGGAGGCATTCGGGACGCAACTATGTCTGAGCACCGCCTTTCACCCTAAGACGGATGGTCAGACCGAGAGGACCATTTAGACTCTTGAGGACATGCTCCGTGCATGTTTCCTCGACTTTGGTCACATCTGGGAGGACCACCTACCCTTGGCGGAGTTCATGTACAACAACAACTACCACTCCACCATCGGGATGTCACCATAAGACGCATTGTACGTCTGACCATGCAAATCACCACTGTGTTGGATAGACCCTGGGGAGTCAGCACTTGTGGGACCGGAGATGGTCCATGCCACGACAGAGAACGTCCAAGTCATCCAAGAGCGGATGAGGACAACTCAGAGCTGGCATAAGTCTTATGCTGACAGGAGGAGGATACCACTAGAGTTTGAGGATGGCGACCATGTCTTCTTACGGGTCTCACCTCGACATGGATTACGGAGATTTCGCCGAGGTGTCAAGTTGTCTCTGCGCTTCATCGGACCTTTTCAAGTACTCAGCAAGATAGGCGAGGTGGCTTATCGCCTGGCTCTACCACCTCAGTTACACGGGGTGCATGACGTCTTCCACGTATCTCTCCTGAGGAGATACGTGCACGACCCGACACATATCATCGACCAGGGGTAGCTAGACATCGATGAAGGGGAGACTTTTGTGGAGGTCCCACTGGAGTTCGAGGATTGACATGAGTGGGTCCTACGTGGGCAGTCGATTCCTCTAGTGCACATCAGAGGGTAGCACGAGAACCTCTAGGAGAGCACTTGGGAGCGGGAGCTCAGATGCGTGCTCAATACCCTCATTTGTTCCCCTAGTTTGTGATGTATCTTTACGGGGACGTAAAGCCCTGAGGTGGGAGTAATGTAAAGAACCGTAAATTTCAAGGGAAAATTGTTTTCAAAAATTTTCTTTTGGATTTTACGAGTACGTAGTTTCTGACAGAACCTAATTATGAGGCCCGGTGTGCCCGGAATCATGTTCCGAAGTTTAGGTCGGGTACGTTCAGTAAACGAACGAGCGGGTTTTCCTAACTTTTGAACCGGTGCTCGAAATAAAAATCTGAGGACACCGATGGAACTGCAGCGCTGGTAAATGCATAAGAACACCTTTTTTAGAGTTTTGTTGGCTCGGGTGAGGTTATTTATTAAATGGGTTAACTAAAGAATAAAATAATATATTGTGCTACAAATTTTATTTCTATTCTAAGTAGTGATAACCTAGGCATCGTGGTTGGAGTGGGACCCACTAATATCCTAACTCCACTAGGTTGGATATTAGTGAGGTGGGGCCCACATGAGCCCCACCACCTTTATTTTCCTTTTAACCTCCCACGTGCATTTTAATTTTGTAACTCACCCGCAACCCCCTGTTCAATGCCAAGTCAACTCTCTTAATTAATGAATTGAATTAAGTTATTCAATATAATCAACTCTTGAATTCATTTTGAATTTCAAATTGAATGATGACTTGTGTGTATTAATTAAATAAGACAAAGTCTTATTTCTTTACGGATTATTTCATTGTGCGAGAAGGTTGGAGAGGAATTGCTCAAGCCTTGGAATCTTCATCTTCCTCTTTGAAGAACGTGAAGAATGCACCATCACCGACAAAGAACGCCGACCTCCGATGAAGGATGACGAATAACTCTGACTCCTCGGAGATCGACGATGCGATGTCGTGTACCGCGACGCTGACGGTCCTCTTCTCCGTGACATCGTGTACCGCGAATCCGTGTACCGAGACACCGAAGATCAGCCTTCCATGACGCCTTATTCCGCGACGTCCCTTTCTCGCAACAAACCTCGTTCGATGACTTCATCATGGTAGGGGTTTGATTTTGGTTCATTAATATTCTTTGACCGTCCAAAGGTCAATTTCTTAGCTGCTTGATATCATAATAACGAGGGGGGGCCAGACCACACAAACACGGCCGACCCTCCTCCCCCTTTGATGATGTGTTTTTCGCTGTACGATCAAAGGTAGTTCGGTGCAACGGAACCGAGCGAAAAAAAAAAAGAACTGCCAAAGAAATGCGGCGCCGTCGCGCCGCACCGTTGAGGCCGAACAAAGCCGTGGTGCTGTCGCACCACGCTGGAGAACCACGAAGAGGCCGTACCCGGAGCAGGGCCGCGATAGAGGGGTGCGGTGCCGCCGCGCCGCGCCGGTTGGACAAGGTCGCGGCTCAAATCCGCGGTAGTGCATGGCGGGGCGTCCAGAACCGCTGGCCGTAGGAACCTCGGAGGGGTGGGACCGCGGGGACCCACGGCGGCAGCACCAACCGGCCGTACCGGGCCGGCCGTTTCGAAAGAAAGACCGGGGGTCATAACCCCCAGCTGGCAAAGGAGCGGCCCCACGTGGGTCCGCGGTTTCAATAAAGGGGGGCAGCCCCCCCCCCCCTTTCCGCTCGGCTCGGCCAGCGCCGAGCTGGCCACACCGGGCGGCGCCCGCTCCAGGCCAACCGGCCCCACTGGGGCGGGCCGCGCCCACCGGACTGGGATGCGCCCTAATGGGCCAGACCTGGACCGGTTCGGGTCGACCTGGTTCGGGCCGACCCAGGGGGTCTTGGGCCGGGTAGTTCCGGGCCCAAAACCCTCTATCTTCAGACAGTTCCGTTCAAACGCCTGTATCATGGGCTGTGGACCTCCGATCAACGCACCATCAGTTGCGATGCTATCCTTGGATCGATATGGTCGTTTCATTTTATTTCACTCAAGGTTTTGGAGAACTTTGGGTACATCCAGGATGGTTCGATCACGAAACCAACCGGGCCCTCGGAGCGGAAACGCTTATAACTTGAGCTTCGGACGTCCGATTGACGCGTCGTCGACTTTTTTGGATTCCTCTTAATGGGACGGACCTTTTGGCTTACTTCGCTCGAGGATTGGATGCAGTTGGAGTGCGGTCGGGTTTGTTTTGACTTAAAAACCAGCCGGGCCCCTGGGACAAAAAATCCAATAACTCTCAGACCGGACGTCCGATTGACGCGTCGTCTGTCACGTTGAGTTCCCTATGTCGAGATGGAACTTTGGGATACATCAACTACGGACTACGTGTCAGTTGATATATCGACCCCTTGGATCGCGGAGCGGACCCTTCCAGAAAGGAGCATGCTGTGTGCGGAAACCCTAGAGCTGGCTACGACTGCGACGACTATGATGACTGCACTGAAATCCTCCATGGGTTGGGCAGCGACGACGACTACACTGAAATCCTCTGTTTGTTCGATAGCGATGAAGACGACACTGTAATCCTCCGTGGTTTCGGCATCAATGAAGACCGTACTGAAATCCTCTATGGGCTCGACGGCGATGACTACTGTTCTAGTATCCTACGTGGGTCCGGCAGTACTACTGTTCTTGTATCCTATGTGGGTCCGACAGTGTTTGACTCTGTTCTTGTATCCTACGTGGGTCTGGCAGAGTAGCTATTCTGTATCCTATGTGGGTCCGACAGCTTAGCTGGTCTAGTATCCTACGTGGGTCCCGGCTTAGATGAATCAGTGGCTACATCTGATCATCTCTTTTATCTTACGAAGAAGTATACCTGTGTGAGCTGAGTCTTTACTTTCAATCATTATATTTGATATGATTGACTTGCTTTCCTATGTGGATTGTGTTGTTCTCTCCTGTGTGGATTGGTTTGTACTATCCTTTGTGTACGTGATCGAACTTGGGCTCGGATTTTGGAGCCGAACTGGAATTGATGACTTAGGTATATGTATGGGAATATACCTAAGTAGTGTTGGATGTTACATCGTGATTGTATCTTTCCTTTGTGGATTATCCTTTGTGGATTCTGGGAGACCTTCGGGGGTCTCGGGGTCCCTACTGAGTAGCGCATACTCACCCCTGCACGAGTTATGCCCGCACTACGTTGTGTTGGATGAAAATGACGGACAACACTGATCGTGGATGAGGCTTGTGGGGCAGGTCGGTACCTAGAGGTGGACCACTGGGAGGGACGTACACGGAGTAGACAGCAGGGCCGGAGGAGCTGAGGAGGATATCTGTACCCACCATTCAGGTGGGACTTCCAATGGATGGCTCGACTTTGCTGCTATTCTTTCAGTTGTTGTACTTTATTTCCGGTTGTACTTTACTTTTAGTTTGGGTTTGTATTCTGGCCCATTTACTTTCCGCACTTACTTTTGTACCCAATTTTACTTAGTGTTTACTTATTTTGGCTTACTCTATGGTGTTTTTTTACTTTATAAAGGCAATGCCTTCCGCTTTTTCGAGATTTACCCCTTTGGTTCTGGTCGCCAGCCCCTGGCCTATGGGAGGTGGGCTTGGGGTAGTTACGGCACGGGCCCCTAGGACGGGTCGTGACCTAATCATTCAAATTGTTAAAGAATTAATATATTGAAAAATCCTTATATAATTCATTATTATTGATTCCCAATATATAAATACCCCATTCATCCAACATCCTAATCAATCCATTGACTATGAATCATCATATTATTCCTTAATGATACTTTACTAAAATATTAAATACCATTCACGTGTTAATATTCATCAAAATTATTTTAATCATGCTTATGAAAACTACTTGTATGATAGAACATAATCCCTATATATCGCTATTGGACTCATCATCATTAGTAGTAAAATAATTCCTAAAAACACTTCTAGATTCCATTCATTATATTTCCACTTAAGCCATTTAATTTCATAATTCCCATAAATTACACGCATACAACATTAAAATTCTAATAAACAGTAGGGAGACAAACATTCCTCACTATTTTATTAATTACCCTCTTCATTTTTAATCTAATATTACTTAATCTTTAGTCTTTTTCAACAACAATAAGATATTATCCCATTACATTTATACATTCCATTAAATGATTATTCCCATAACATTGACATATTGGAAAGTGAATATCTATTCCTCTATTGTTACAGTAAACCTATCTAATAGGGAACAATTTCATTATCTTCATTGGTGGGCCTAAGAGTTGGTTAAGGTACACATTTTTAATCATGTTCTGGGAAAATTTATTATTCATTATCACTAAATACTTTACTCCATTCGTAAAACCATTTTTATTATCCTCAAAAAATGGTATTACTCATTCAATGTTAACCCAGTTTCTTTTTATTCCCTCCATTGACCACAACTAAATATCCTTAGTATTAGCAACACTAATCATAAATGAAAACAACATAATCATGAGAAGTCACTTATAATTTTTCTAAATCATGATACACTAATTTTACATATAGAAACATTAGGTTAATCAAAGGTTACAAATAATCAATATTTTTTAAAGCCTTTATGATAATTCATAAATATTTTGGGGATTTCTGAACCATATCCCCATAGATTGTTGACTAAAAGGGAAACATGTCTCATTGTCGTGCACAAATTCTTGATCATCTTTATATCAATACGGTGTTTTAGGGTTGTTAGCCCTATTCACATGCACTATAGTTCTACATCCACATGTAGTATCTAGATATATATTTAATTTATTGGAAACCAGCCTCTCAATCCATTAAAAAACTTCCAGGACAATTTTCCTAAACATGGACTCATCTTTAGTATTACCCATAAAAACATACCTAGACATATCTTTAGAGATATCCCTATGTATATCACTAAATTTATCCCATCCTAGTGTCCAATTCATGAATAAACATTACATTTTATACCAAATATAGTGACCTGAGTTTCTCTTACATGGATTTTACTTCATATTAGATGAATATTTAGTACATTAAAATTGTTCATGCCTGAGGAAAATAACTGTTTAGATTCCTCATTAACATGTAACATAATATTTTAACATGGTGAATTATAATCAATTTTTTCCAAATATATTAGTCTATTTAGTATTCCTACTTTAAATATTTCTTCATAACCTGGGGAATGGAAACATAAGAATGGTTGGGCTCAGAGTCTTCATAATTGTAAATAAAGGAACTACATTTTCCTAACATGAACATAAAGGTATGATAACATGAGAATTTTTTTTAAGATTATACCTTTCATATCAATGTTCATACACATGATTCATAGAATAATTATTTTAACTTCATTTTATATAAGTAATAATATAATAAAAAACATTATCCCTAGGAGAATAATATTGCACAATACATAGATTTTGGGGCATACACAAACTATTAAAAATATTTATTCATGAATACCAACTAAAAAATACATCACATTTTTTGGTTGGTAAGACCATCCTTGTACCTAATTTTGGATTGGGTTAGCCACCTATGTACCCCACATATTTGGGAATGGCGATTCCACATATACCATCATCATTAGGCTTGGGATAACCACCGTTGTACCCTTATATTTTATGTAACATCCTAGGTAAATAAAGAGTCAAACATTTTCATATTTTTTAATATTTGTGAATTAAATATTAATTTTACTTTAATGGGGTTTCTATGTTCGATGGCATACCCGATACACACCAACTGATTTCTTTGAAATCTTACGTTTTATACTAACAATATAATAATATTATTTTAAATGGTAGTTAACATGTAGCCATTGTATTGGAGATAATGAATATAAATAACTAAAATATGATTATATATTTTTGTTATATGTTTTAACATTTATCCAATAAATTTTAGAGGCTTAAAATGCGAAAGAATCCAATTTTAGGCATGAATACTCTAATATTCACTAAAAGGTCGATTTATCAAGATTTGATGGAGAACCCACTCTAAATATAGTTTTTTTCACTCTTATACATTCTATTGGACAAAATAAAATTCATCATTATAATCGGGAAATCAAAATTTTCTCTATGTATTTTTTTTTATTTTTACGATAATGATCATTTTTTAATGAATAGTGAAAATGTTGTATTTTAATTCAAAAAAACCTTTTAATTTAATTTATTTATATGGTTATATTATCTTTTTAATTTGTTTTAAAGTGAAATTAGAATATATTTTTACCATTAAATCCAATAGTGGACATTGGAATTAATTTCACTTTGAAATTGGACTTAAACAAGTGTTAATCTCTTGATATATATTATTTCTTAAAAACACGCTATCTTATTTGACAATGGGAATTAATTATAAAATTAATTAATTCAACTTATAAGTTTTGAATTTTTTAATATAGATATCATTTTTGACTTTAAAATACCAAATATTTATTAGGGTGATTTTTTGGTATTTTTCTGAAAAACATCAATTTTTGGTGAATAATGAAACTACTACGTGTTAGATATAAAAACTGTTTTTTCATTTAAATGTAATTTTACTGCTTCTGTGAATTTAAATTCAAAAATCCGACATAAATGTTTATCATTAGTAAGTAAAATTTGGTTCAATGGGGTGAATATAATTTTTGGTCAATAGTGACTTTTATGTTTTATTAACCGCGATTAAAGCTAATTAGTGTAATTAAAGGTAAAAATAATGTTATAATAATATGAAATTACCATTACACTTGTCCTACCATTATTGGATGAGTCATGGATGAACAAGAAAATCCATGGTTCAATTTGTGTGACCCCATGGAGCCACTTGGTTAAGATAATGACATTGATACCTTTTATTTAAAGTAAAAATAAAAATGTCACACACATGTATTTTTTTACTAAAACAATTTTTACATGGGGTTATATAAGTTATCATTTTGACTATAGATATTAATTAGAAAGATATAAATATTTACTAAATCATGATAATTTTTTTATAATTTTTAGACATGAAATAAATAAAATTATATGATGACACAATGATGATGCAATGTTAACATCATTAATGAATGATTTAAATAAATAAGAAGATAAAGTTTATAATAATATCCAAAACTTGTCCAATTATTATTGGATGATTTTATTTCGTACAAGAGACACTTTATATTAGAATATAATGATTTTTGGACCTTTAGAACCCGAAAAACATTATATAATAAATTAATATATTCAAGCTTTCCAAAAGAGCCCTTCCTCTCCCTTATAAAAAGTCCCCACTTCCTACCCATTTCACACAATTCTCAAGAACTTTGGGTCGTCCAAACTATACTCACATAATCTCCCAAGATCCCTCTCTCCATACTAGAAGCCTTACCTTAGGTATAAATCTCTTCAAGAAACCATTTTGGATCAAACCATGTGGCGTTACCTGATTTAAAGGTAATGTTTTCTCTTATGTTATTTTGTATTATTTTGCTTCTCCAACCCCATAAAATATTTTAATTATTTTATTTTGTAACAGAACCAGTATATACAATGTACTAGGATGTTTTTATGAGAAGTATTTGAGCTACACTTACACACACCTCCATCTAATGGGTGAAGAACATACTGTTTATGTGGACGGTGAACTACAGCCTCACGAAACGATGATTGTTCAAATATCTCCTAGAACCTCTCATGGTGTCCATTAAGATGTCATTTTATTTATATATGTTATCTATTGTGTTTATTTTTTCCTTTTTATTCTGTATTTTTCATTTATAGCATACCTTTATTGTTTCCATAATGGATAAACGCGATAATTTCATTTTAGGAAATGCGGACTACCGCCCCCTCAATATTATTTGAATCGTTAATGCCATATGTAGGATGTATAAAGGATGGAGTTAATAATATTATATAAGATATTATACTGAAATTATAAGTTACCTCTATATCATAATGTTTTCATATCATTAAATGCGAAATAGAAATGAAAGTAGTGTTCATGTGTACGTACGGCTTACCATCTCCATGAACGGTGCATTTCATTTCTTACCTCTAAATGTTATGTAATATTATAAATGCATGTATATACTAGATATATATGATATATATGATATATAATCATGAATATAATTCTAGATATAGTGGATATCTTACAACATGAACAACTTTTAATTATAAGAATTTTATTTTTGACTCAAGTATCAAATATCAACAAAACGACTGTTATTAACATAAATCATTACATAATGTTCATAACATGGTAATAAGTGATATAAAAGGAATAATGAGCTTGAAAAAGGTTCTTAATCATGTATAAATTAACTATAGTTTATTATTCAGGAGATTAAATAATGATCGAGTCAAGTCAGACACGAGGTAAGGGACTTCGTCTCATTCTCCTTTCATTGAGGCATATTTAATTTTCATACCGGACTTTCTTTTATACGCTGTATAAACACCATGGAATTTTAATTTCATTCAAAGGGAATCTTTTTATACAAAGAATTTTACTAAACGACAAAAGAGTAATGTTTCTTCTAACGTACACGGTGACAACGACCTTTCTGCTGTCGCGAGTATTACTTGATCTTTGGCTTCCTTATCAAGCCGTAATGTTTTGAAATGGAAAAAAATACCATATACTCTATTATGTATTTTGGTATTGAAAATTGTTTTGATAATGGATTTTTTATATCAATATATTTATTTGATATATTGTGATTGAAATGTGGAAATTTTTTCTTTCCTTTATATTTAATGTATGTGTTATGATTTTATAATGGCACTTCGACATTTTATGGGTGGTTACGTGATAAACCAAATGAAGGGTGGTGTCGTGATAAACCAGGATGTGTGGTTACCTTATAACCACCAATATATTGGGTATGGAAGTCAGCCATATGGCTATTCCATTTAGTGACATGTGTGGAAGTCGACCGTATGGTTATTCCATTTAAGTGTGTTTATTTTCCAAGTAACCTTTATATGTGTTTTGTGGTGATCATTTGGTTACAAAAGGTTAAGAAATGATATTTTATTTAGTGAAGAGTATTTGCTACTTCATATAGGTGAAAAGTATTACTTATGATTAGGTATTCATGGTTTACTGGTTGTTTTGAAAAATACTAACAGTTTCCTTCCTTGTGTGTTCCTTATTGAGATTTTAATGTTCATCCCATGTTTTTGAAATGTTTTCACAGGACATGAAGTGGAATAGGGTGATAGATGGGATCAAAGAAAGTCATTCTGTCTAAAACATGGAATTGTACATGACTCTTTTTTTCAAGAGTTTTTATTTTATAAAAAAATGGAAACTAAGTTGAAGTTCCTACTTTTCAACTTTTTAGATGTTATAGTTATGGCCTAATTATATAAATCTCTAAACCTGAAAATATCCTCAATGTGAATTATTCATTTAAATCAAGATTATGTAATGTTTTAAGGCCGGGTCATTATAGATGGTATCCGAGGTCGGTTTAGAAAACAATAGGAGCTAGAATATTGGTAAATTCATGTCCATAAATTAATTTATGGTTATGATTGAAATGATATAGCATTTAAAGATTACCATGTTTCTTCACCCAATATATTTTTGTCCTCATAATGGTTTTCTGTAGAGGAAATAGGGCATCTATGTTGGGATGAAATCAGGAGGAAAAAACCTTCTAAATCAGCAACCTGAGATGGTCGGAATTGGATCTGAACAGTTTGTTGCAGTGAGGGAATAGTTGAATTAGGATATAAATTGATGTCGTATCCATACACGAGATCAGCCAGATCAACCACATAGGAACATGTTAGTAATGGATCATTTTATGTGGCAACATCCCCCATCATTCATAGAATCATCTTACCCTGTGACAGAAGAAGGGTGTATTAAAGAACTCGAGAAGATTTTTGATGTCATGGGGTGTTCATAACATCAAAAGGTTTGTCTTGTTATTTACCATTTTAAAGGAGAAGTTGATCATTGGTGGTTGATGGTGAAAAATATCAGGGATAGTGAGGAGGTTTATGATTTATACTGGTATGAATTAAATGTTATGTTTCTTGAGAAATATTTTCCTAAGGTGGTTTGTATAAGGATGGAAAAACAATTCCTAGAAGTGAGGCAGGAGGATGCCTCAGTGGCTTCTTATGAAGCAATGTTCACTCGAAAGGCAAGGTATGATCCAAATTTGATACGAGATATTGATAGAAAAATAAACCATTTTTACTCAGTGTTAAAACCAATGTATCGATGGTCTTTAGCTTATCATGAGTTAAAAAGTTATGAAAAACTTGTTCGATTTGTGGAGAATGTGGAAATGGAGTTTTTTGATGATCAGATGTTCTTTGTCAAACAATAGAATTAGAGGTCCGGTTGCCATGAAAATGGAAAGAATTCATCAATGAAGATTAGAGGTAAGAAAACCTAATATCCACCCTATGATAATTGTGGTAAAATGCATCCAGTAAAATGTTTATCCAAGTCTAGAAAGTGATTTCTATGTGGTATGTCTGGTTATATTGCTCGTAACTGTAAGGAATATGATCAGACAGACAATGAAAAGCCAGCGGTAAGATGTTTTAAGTGTAATGAAATGGGTCATTATGCAATTGATTGTCTAACGAAGAACTCAACTGAAGGAAAGCAGCCAGATTACAAGCAAAAAGATGTGGTGAAATCCTTTTCAACTACTTCAGCAGATGTTAGGCCATCAAATGATGTAGTATCAATTAAATTGTTTTTTTGTTCCGATTATGACAATGTGTTGTTTGATTCAGGGTCTACAAATTCATTCATTTATGATAATTTTTCAAGTAAATTGGGAATTCCATATGAAGATATGAATCCAGAACATATGGTAACAACACCCAGAGGAAAAGTTGAGACAAAAATAAATTATAATAACCTTCATATCCTTGTGTGTGGAAGGAATCTACCTGCAAATATTATTGTTTTTCCTCTAGTAGAGTTTGATGTTATTTTGGGAATGTATTGGATTTATTTTTATCATTGTAAGAATGAATGCATAGTTAAAGAGGGTTCTTTTAAGAAATATTTTCAATTTGTGTACAAGAATTAACCCTTGATTTTGATAACATATCAGGCAGTTGAGAAACTAGTAAAATATGGAAATTAATGTTACCATGTGTATATTGTTGAAAACAAAGGAACTGTTCAGTTTAATTATGTTCCAGTGGTAAATGAGTATCTTGATGTCTTTCCTGATGAGTTTTCTAGTATTATAGATGATCGGGAAGTTGAATTTAATATTGACTTACTTCCTAATTCTAAGCCAATTTCAAAACCCCCTTATCGAATGTCTTATGTTTCACTTTTAGAGTTAAAGAAGCAATTGCAGAAGTTATTAGATAAAGGTTTCATTCGACCTAGCACATCACCATGGGGTGCTCCTGTATTGTTTGTTAAAAAGAAAGATGGTTCAATGAGACTTTGCATTGATTATAGATCATTGAATAACATCATTTTTAAGAACAAGTATCATTTGCCTCATATCGATGATTTGTTTGATCAGATCAAAGGAGCGCAGTATTTTTCAAAGATTGACTTGAGGTCAGGTTACCATCAGTTGAAAGTAAAAGAAGAAGATGTTCTAAAGACCGCATTTCATACTAGATATGGAAATTATGAATTTATAGATATGCCTTTTGGTATAACCAATGCACCTGCTGTATTCATGGATCTAATTAATAGAATTTTTTCATGAGTTCTTGGAAATGTTTGTGGTTATGTTCATTGATGATTTTTTATTTCTTCCAAATGTAAAGAGGAACATGAAAGTCATTTAAGGGTTATCTTGAAAATCATAAAAGAAAAGAAACTGTATGGAAAATTCAGAAAAAGTGAGTTTTGGTTATAACAAATTTCATTCCTTGGTCACATTGTTTAAAAAAAAGGCATAACTGTTGATCCTACCAAAACAAAAGTTTTTTATGAATGGCCATGACCCACAAATATAACTGAGATCTGTAGTTTTCTTGGTTTGGAAAGTTATTACCTGAGATTTTTTGAAAATATTTGTTGAGGCCCAAAGCTTAACGTACATGGAAATTACCTTAATTTTGCAGAATACTTAGTACTTAACAAAAAAACACACACACAAGTACCATAATAGTTTAGTGTCTTTGGAAACTCGGAATATAATCTTCTAATTATGGTGAAAGATCTTCAACATCTCCCATAAAGATCTTCCTTTTTTTACCTAAAACCTTTCATTATATCCTGGGGAAAAGAAAACATAAAATGGTGAGCTCAAATGCTCAGTAAGGGTAAACAAAAGAAATATCAATCACATCATATACATAAGGACACAACATTATGGAAATCTTAACCTGTAAAAGAGATCGTAATATCATAACATGGGATAAATCATTGTAGTGAAATGTAATCCCAATAATAATAACATAAAACATGAATCTTTGTGGCATACACACATAATCATAGAGAATAATTTCTTATTAGTCAAGACTGAATGCCAAGACTATCTTAGTGGACAAAGTCCATTTTTAAACCGATTTCACTCCTCGTTTCAGTCCTGTTTCACTGAACCGGTTTAACCTTCCGTTCTAGCCATGTCTATCTCATGAGATATAAAATATTTACCCAATGCATTGGAGGGAGATATAGGTCCCACCCATTTCATAATGATATCATTCTTATGTGTGCCACAAAATCATAAATCATACATCATTGCATAACCCATGTAGTAAAAATGGGATTCTTAAACAACAAGACATCATAAAACAATTCATATAAGATAAAGGAATTCATAAAAATAATTCCATCACAACATAATCAAATAAATGTAATAATAGAGGTAGAAACAGAACCCTATATTATCTTATATGGAAAATAATTTTGATAAAGCACTTGAAATCCATTCTTGAAGAAAATATCCTTTCTACTTCAAAAACATTTTCCTTTCATTAACATGTCATACAAATTTTAAACTAAAAGAAGTTGATTAAAAATAAAAATGAAAACTTGTAAAGGAAGCTTCTTGGAAATAATGTTTTAAAAATCCATTCATGCAGTATAAGTTAAAAAAACATTTTTCTCGTACTTTTGTCAGAAAAGTCAAAAAGTACCTCGTACGAAAAACGACAAAAGATTCCTTTCATATATTTTACTAAAAACTCATATAAGGGTAAAATTGTATTTAAACAATTGTATGTGGATATAAATAATATTACATATTGAGGAAACATGGATGTGGATGATAAAATACACCCTAGTAAATACCAAAGTATAAACAATCTCAGATAAAAATGAGATTGTGATATTTCCCTTACCTTAGGTCTGATTTTCTTCGTAAGTGTCCTAACCTCCTGTATAATGATTTAAATAATGTTATTGAATTATTCCAGAATAATACATATTGTTATGATATCATATATGGTCATATTCTTAGATTTGTATTAGTAATATTTCATTACTACTTGTTATTCGGGTGTTTATTACGTTTTGTTCTTATGCGTGTTTGTCGAATAAATTCTTATTATTCTCTTTAGGTTATAGATAACTCATTTAAATAATGGTATTATTGTAATATATATCATATTCATTCATTAAATTCATTTATATAATCATTATGCAATGAAAATCATGTAGAACGAATCGCATCACATCGTGGAGACGGTATTCCGTACGTACGCACGAGCGATGAAATCGTTCCCATGATCGTGGAATTGTATTGGAGTGTATTTATACTATTTCAGAATCAATACCACTTTAAAATAATCATATATATTCATTATTTTCACGCTTATACCCATCCAAGTTAGGTGGTGGTGGAAAATAGATTACACCACGGCGTGGAGACGGTATTCCGTACGTACGCACGCGCGATGATTTCTTTTTCCGTGGGATGGATAAGAGGTGAAATAGGGTTGTTTCATATTTATAATAAAATATCAGTATATGAGTGATACTAATGTTATTACCTCATAATGAAACAACTAAATAAGAGGGAGTAGAAGAAGAATGGAACTTGAAGAAAATGGTAGAAGGTATTACCTCTTTCTCGAAGTGCCTCCTTTAAACTTTCTCTTAAGGAACTAGAGTTGGTCTTTTGATAAGACCAGTACCTCTAGTAGGTTTCTTAGGAAGTGGGGAAGTGAAATGCGAAGGGTTTGGCCAAGATTGAAGGATCAAATTGGTGTGAGGAAGAGAGGGAGGAGGTGCCCTTTTATAAGGGAGGAGAGGGGCACCTTTGGAAATATAAGAAATATTAATTTATATTAAATCCCAACCCCACATAAAAACTTCCAAAATGACTCATATCCAAATATTAGATGATATAGGGTTTTAATATCATCAACCAATAAAATTTAGACATGTTAGGAATTTTATTTTAAACATTATCAACTAGATTTATCATTATTTATCAATTTAATTTTATTTGTGGTAATAATATTCTAAATTTTAAATTATTATAAATAATTACATATGTGTTTTGAATTTTCCATAACATGACACTTTATGAAATTTTCGACCATATAAATTTTAATTTATAATTTTTATATATTTTTGTGATTTTTAAACAGTTTTATAATATGTTATTTTTATAAAATAACAATAGTGTCAATTTTGACACTATTCATTTATTTGAATTTAAATAAAATATATACAGAAGATATGTTCGAAATAATGGCTTTAATAGATTCATAATATTTTATATGTATCTAGAAAATTAGTTTTGCACATTAAATAGTTCATATAATATTTATTTTATTATTTTTAAAACCAATTATTTGGTTTAACTCTTAATAAAATAAATAATTCAACATTTTTGTATAATTATTTAATATACTTATTTGTTGCATAAAAATAAAAATTAATATCCAATGATGAATATAAATATATTACCGTTCACAGTAATATTTTTATTCGAATTTATCATCTTAAAGTCACAATAGTTAAATTTTTATATTTAATAAATTATGAAGGTGACAACTTTGGAATCATTTAAAATAAAATAATATAAGTGTCATAAACACTATTATAAGGCTTCAAATGGTCAAATATTAGACCATTGGATGATTATGGTTTACATTTAAATGACCAATATGTTATGGTCAGGGTTTTGTGCATTTTATGGTCACTATTAGTTTAATAAATACTATATTCTTGATTTTTCACTAGATAAACAATTTCTGCATCACTATTGTGTCATTATTAATGATAATTATTTAATCCCTAAAAATTATAAATAAATTAATATTATGTAGATAATTTTATTATATTTCTGTATACTACTCATGTTCGAAGTTTCATGATGATTATCACTAAATTAAAATTATTAAAATTATAATATTTAAGAGAGTGACATGTTGTCACTTTTTTGGTTTTAATAATAAATAAATTATTTTCAAGGAAAAAAGTCCATTAAATGACTCTAATCCAACCCTTAGGTTATATGGGTCGACTTTTAGTCATCCAATAGTATTTTTCCAAGTGTTAGGGTAATTTTATAATCTTATATTTACCCTTAATTACCCGATTTACCTTTAACTATGGCAAATAAAATTTACCGTAGTTACTATTCACAATGCCCAAAAATAAAAAGTAGCTTATTACCATAATTTGGACCCACTGATTCCAAATATGGAATCCATTTTTCTAAATTCAATACACAAAAGTTTCAGAAATTATATTAAAATTAATCCCGTTGTCGAAAGAAAACAGGTTTTTCTTTAAAACATTGCAAAAGATTGAATTGATTTAACCTACGAATTCAAGGTAAAATCAATTATAATGACATAAATTATATTAAATGGTAAAAATATATTCTATTTATACTTTAAAACCATTCAATATTATAATTTAACCACATAAGTTATTACGATGAAAAAAGTGTTTTTACTTAAAATATAGCGTGTTTTTACTATTCACTAAAATATGAAAGTTATCGGAAAAATATCAAAACTGTATCTAATGTAAATTTTTATATCCTGATTCAAAAGAAGAATTTTATTTTTTCAAATTGAACTTATAAACATGTCAAAAACTAGATTTAACGTGGGTGCGCCATCAAAAGGCGTCAAAACTGCATTTTTTTTAAAATACTTATTTTAACCGAAAAATTTATTTTGTTCTTATACCATGTTATAGAAAATGTGTAAGATGAATAATAATGTTATGAATTTCAAAATTTAGTTAATACTATTCATAATGGCTATTTTATAATAATATTATAATAAAATATCGTTGTTTAGTAAAACTTGGCATTGCGTACAACACACGCTATCGGGGAAGGTCGTGATTGCGTGTAATGCAAGCCAAGTCAGGGTTGCGTCTAGTGCACAACTCCTTTGTCATTGCTTATATCAGAATCCAACAATATTTTATTTATATATTGAATATATATATATATACACTCAATTATGTGTAGAATAACTTCTATCAAATAAACTTGAAATTGTGTATAACACGATCCAAGAATTGTGTTGCGTATACTGCAAGCTAATACGTTGTTGCATATAGCGCAAGATAATCTTGGTGTATCGTACAACAGAAGATATGAATGAAATTAAAAAGAATGTATCTTATAAAATCTCGGGTTGTTATATTCTACCCCCCTTAAAATGAATTTCTCCCTCGAAATTCGTCGGGGTTATAAATCATTTACTATTCATAGAAACCCACATCGTAAAAAGAAATACCAAACTGAACTTTAAAAACTAAAGTATGAAATATAACGGTTACCCAAATTAACTCATCATTGGGTTTCCATATAGGAGAACATAGGTGAAAATATGGATATTGAAGAGAAATCTAACTATCGTGTTCTGATAGAGAGTGGTTGAGAACATGGCTATGAAAAAGACAATAATCACAAAGCCATAAATTTGTGACGATCTAGGGTACCATCTGATTCATCAGTTATAAAGGCACTAGGACAACATTTTTGGTTTTAAAGATCATTTCCCTAAAGTTGAAGAATTAGAATTAGAATAAATACTTACTTTATTTTGGTACAATCTCACTATTGTTCGTGCTTAGAATACTTTCCACTTCATCTCTTAGAGAAATGAAGTTGAATTTGTTATTCGTGATGTGTTAAAAGATCTTGTGATAGAATGATGGGTCATTCCATCTGTTTCAAACAAAAGGTTAGAAAAATTTATCAAATATACATAAGTCCATCTTTGGTGAGGTTAATCGTATACGAAAAAATGAACTTATACTTCATCTATCACGTCGCTTAATAAAATAAAACTAGTTTCCACTAACCAGGGACTTCCTGTAGGCCATTGGTATGTGATAAAGGCCAGTCGCACATTAGTTGTGGGTTTGATTCCCACAGCCTTGTCTAACGCGATGGGCTGTCGCATGTCCTACAGGTTGTCCTTTTCTCTAAAACTACATTACTATAACATCCAAAAAACAATATCGAAAAAAGTTCTATCCATTAACAATACTAACTTATGTCCAACATAAGCAATTCTAATCTTTAGTATTATCTAAAATACTTTGGTCCAAGATCATAGTATAATGAAAATAATTACTAGAAAGGTTATCTACCAATAATGTGAATTCAAGCATTTATCCCACATATATCATAATATATATCTTGTTGGTTGTATTCCAAACACATGAATACCTTAGTCATATATTCTATTGAAACAGAAATTACCATAGACCCTTAGTGAAAACATGAATACTATCAAAAGGTAACTCTTTCCACATACCGAAATCCCAAAAAAACTATATAATCGAACCATAATATCACTTAGTCCTTATATAAGTCATGAGCTCATAAATACAATAAAAAATCTCATTATCTTCTTATCCCTTCATTATGCGCATATCATATTCTTCCAAAAATATCTGAATAACCTTCCACGGTTATCGGTACCATTCAACATATACTTTCAAATAATTTAGGAAAAACAATAGTGTAACAATCCTTAGATGATTCTTTATTCCACAGTACCATACATTATTCTTTATAAACATACAATCATTCCACTAACTTCTTAAACCACTAGCTGAGCTTCATCATTTCTTTCATCTCATATTTCATTTGTAGTCTCTTTATCATCATCCACATAAATACTAACCATATGACCATGCTGATTCTCTTCATGAGATTTTCCCTTAAGGCATTGGTTTTCATAATGCCCATACATTCCACAATTAAACCATCTTAATATTGTTGATGTTGTAGCAATACCATTATACTTGTCCATTGTGTTAAATGAACCTTTTTCTTTGCACTTACTGGCTTTGTGTCCTTCTTTTCCACACCCAAAGAATCTTCCAGTTCCTTTGAAACAATCTCCATGATGCCTCTTCCCACATGATTTACATGAGGGAAATTGAACTTTCATTCCTCTATGATCATCATGAAACTCCATCTTTCTCGTATTATCTGAGTCGGGAAACTTACAAAAGTTGAGATTATTGATCATCTTATGAGATTGTTGATTAGGCATTATAATGATGTTTGGACTTCCAAATACCATTTCATTTGGTTGCTTATGAAGAATATCATTCCATTGTCCATCATATCCTCCATTATCGTGAATCTTCCTGTTTCCGGCCATTTTCTAAAACCCAAAAAGAATAGTGTGAGAGGAAAAAATCATGCTAGGGAAAACAACATAGTAAAGGGGGAGTACCCTCAATATCTAACATCTTAGGTTATATTCTATGATCATTACTATAGTTCTAGGACTATATCCTATATGTATACTTATCCTTAGGGAAATCCCTAGACATACCTTAGAAATATCTATAGTGATCTCACTAAAGTTTTCGCATCCTAGTTTCCAAAGGTTAACTAAACCTTTCCTCTGATACCAACTGTAGAGTCCCAAAGCTTAATATACATGGACATTACATTAATTTTGTGGAATACTTAGTACATAACAAAAACACACACACACAAGGATCGTAACAGTTTTGTGTCTTTGGAAACTCGGAATATAATCTTCTAATCGTGGTGATAGATCTTCAACATCTCCCATAAAGACCTTCCTTTTTTTACCTAAAACCTTTCTTTATATCCTGGGGAAAAGAAAACATAAAAGTGTGAGCTCATATTCTTAGTAAGGGTAAACAAAAGAAATGTCAATCACATCATATACATAAGAACACAACATTTTGGAAATCTTAGCCTGCAAAAGATATCATAATATCATAACATGGGATAAATCATAGTAGTGAAATGTAATCCCAATAATCATAACATAAAACATGAAAATTTTGGCATACAAACATAATTATAGAGAATCATTTCTTATTAGTCAAGACTCAATGCCAAGACTATCTTAGTGGACAATGTCAATTTCTGAACCGAGTTCACTCCTCGTTTCAGTCCTGTTTCACTAAACCGGTTTAACCTGTCGTTCCAGCCATGTCTATCTCATGAGATATAAAATCTTTACCCAATGCATTGGAGGGAGATATAGTTCCCACCCATCTCATAATGATACCATTCTTATGTATGCCACAAAATCATAAATCATACATCATTTCATAACCCATGTATTAAAAATGGGATTCTTAAACAACATGACATCTTAAAACAATTCATATAAGATAAAGGAATTCATAAAAATAATTCCATCACAACATAATAAAATAAATTTAATAATAGGGAGAGAAACAGAACCCTATATTATCTTAGAGGGAAAATAATTTTGATAAAGCACTTGAACTCCATTCTTGAGGAAAATATTCTTTATACTTCAAAAAAAATTTCCTTTATTTAACATGTCATACAAATTTTAAACTAATAGAATTTGATTAAAAATAAACTTGAAAACTTGTAAATGAAGCTTCTTGGAAATAATGTTTTAAAAATCCATTCATGCCGTATAAGTTAAAAAAACATTCTTCTCGTACTTTTGTCAGAAAAGTCAAAAAGTACATCGTACAAAAAACGACAAAAGATTACTTTCATATCATTTACTAAAAACTCACCTATGGGTAAAATTAGATTCAAAAAATTTTATGTGGATGGAAATAATATTACATATTGAGGAATCATGTATGTGTATGATAAAATACACCCCAGAAAATACCAAAGTATAAACAATCTCGGATAAAAATGAGATTGTGATATTTCCCTTACCTTAGGTCTGATTTGCTTCGTAAGTGTCTGAACCTCCTGTATAATGATTTAAATAATGTTATTGACTTATTCTAGAATCATAAATATTGTTATGATATCATATATAGTCATATTCTTAGCTTCTTATTAGTAATATTTCATTACTACTTGTTATTCGGGTGTTTATTACTTTTTGTTCTTATGCGTGTTTGTCGAATAAATTCTTATTCATCTCTTTAGGTTATAGATACCTCATTTCCATAATGTTATTATTTTAATATATATCATATTCATTCATTCAATTCATTTATATAATCATTATGGAATGAACATCATGTAGAACGAATCGCATCACATCGTGGAGACGGTATTCCATACGTACGCACGAGCGATGATATCGTTCCCATGATCATGGAATTGTATTGGAGTGTATGTATATTATTTCAGAATCAATAACACTTTACAATAATCATATATATTAATTACTTTCACCCATATACCCATCCAAGTAAGGTGGTGGTGGAAAATAGATTACACCACGGCGTGGAGATGGTATTCCGTACGTACGCACACACGGAGATTTTGTTTTCCGTAGGATGGATAAGAGGTGAAATAGGGTTGTTTCATATTTATAATAACATATCATTATATGAGTGATACTGATGTTATTACCTCATAATGAAACAGCTAATGAAGAGGGAGTAGAAGAAGAATGGAACTTGAAGAAAATGGTAGAAGGTATTACCTCTTTCTCGAAGTGCCCCCTTTAAACTTTCTCTTAAGGCACTAGAGTTGGTCTTTTGATAAGACCAGTACCTCTAGTAGGTTTCTAAGGAAGTGGGGAAGTGAAATGGGCAGGGGTTGGCAGAGATTTAAGGCTCAAATTGGTGTGAGGAAGAGAGGGAGGAGGTGCCCTTTTATAAGGGAGGAGAGGGGCACCTTTGGAAATATAAGAAATATTAGTTTATATTAAATCCCAACCCCACTTAAAAACTTCCAAAATGTCTCATATCCAAAGATTAGATGAGATAGGGTTGTAATCTCATCAACCATTAAATTTTATACATGTTATGAATTTTATTTTAAACATTATTAACTTGATTTATCCTTATTTATCAATTTAATTTTATTTGTGGTAATAATATTCTAAATTTTAAATTATTATAAATAATTACATATGTCTTGTGAATTTTCCAAAATTTGACACATTATGACATTGTAGACCATATAAATTTTAATTTATAAATTTTAAATATTTTTGTGATTTTCAAACAATTTTATAATATGTTATTTTTATTAAATAACAATAGTGTCAATTTTGACACTATTCATTTATTTGAATTTAAATAAAATATATACAAAAGATATATTCGAACTAAAAGCTTTAATAGATTTATAAAATGTCATATGTATCTAGAAAAGTAGTTTAGAACATCAAATATTTCATATAATATTTATTTTATTATTTTTAAAACCATTTATTTGGTTTATCTCTTAATAAAATAAATACTACAACATTTTTGTATAATTATTTAATATAAATATTTTTTTCATAAAAATTAAAATTAAAATACTATGATGAAGAAAAATCTATTACCTTTCACAATAATACTTTTAATAGAATTTATAATCTAAAAATCACAATATTTAAATTTTTATATTTATTAAATTATGAAGGTGACAACTTTGGCAACATTTAAAATAATATAATATAAGTGTCATAATCGCTTTTATAAGGATCCAAATGGTCAAATATTAGACCATTGGACGATTTTGGTTTACATTTAAATGACCAATATGTTTTGGTCCGGGTTTTGTGCATTTTATGGTCAATATTAGTTTAATAAAAACTATATTCTTGATTTTTCACTAGATAAATAATTTCTGCATCACTATTGTGTCGTTATTAATGATAATTATTTAATCCCTAAATATTATAAATAAATTCATATGATGTATATAAGTTTATTAGATTTCTGGAGACTACCCATTTATGAAGTTTCATGATGCTTATCACTAAATTAAAATTATTATACTTATAAGATTTAAGAGAGTGACAGGTTGTCACTTTCTTGGTTTTAATAATAATTAAATTATTTTCACGGACAAAAGTCCATTAAATAACTCTAATCCGACCCTTAGGTGATGGTTGTCGACTATTAGTCATCAAATTGGATTTTTACAAGTGTTAGGGTAATTTTATAATCTTATATTTACCCTTAATTACCTGATTTACCTTTAACTATGGTAAATAAAATTTACCGTAGTTACTATTCACAATGCCCAAAAATAAAAAAGTAGCTTATTAACATAATTTGGACCCACTGATTCCAAATATGGAATCCATTTTTCTAAATTCAATACAAAAAAGTTGAATAAATTAAATTAAAATTAATCCTGTTGTCGAAAGAAAATGGGTTTTTCATTAAAACATTGCAAAAGATTGAATTGATTTAGCCTACAAATTCAAGGTAAAATCAATGAAAATGACATAAATTATATTAAATGGTAAAAATATATTCTATTTATACTTTAAAACCATTCAATATTATAATTTAACCACATAATTTATTACGATGAAAAAAGTTGTTTTTAATTAAAATATAGCGTGTTTTTCCTATTCATTAAAATATGAAAGTTATCGGAAAAATATCAAAACTTTATCTAATGTAAATTTTTATATCATTATTCAAAAGAAGAATTTTATTTTTTCAAATTGAACTTATAAACATGTCAAAAACTAGATTTAACGTGGGTACGCCATCAAAAGGCGGCAAAGCTGCATTTTTTTAAAAATACTTATTTTAACCGAAAAATTTATTTTGTTCTTATACCATGTTCTAGAAAATGTGTAAGATGAATAATAATGTTATGAATTTCAAAATTTAGGTAATACTATTCATAACGGCTAGATCATAATAATATTATAATAACATATCATTTTTTAGTAAAACCCGGTATTGCGTACAACACACGCTATCGGGGAAGGTCGCGATTGTGTGTAATGCAAGCAAAGTCAGGGTTGCGTGTAGTGCACGACTCCTTTGTTGTTTCTTATAACAGAATCCAGCCATATTTTAATTATACATTGAATATATATATATACACACTCAATTTTGCGTAGAATAACTTCTATCAAATAAACTTGAAATTGTGTATAACACGATCCAAGAATTGTGTTGCGTATACTGCAAGCTAATACGGTGTTGCGTATAGCACAAGATAATCTTGGTGTATCGTACAACAGAAGATATGAATGAAATTAAAAAGAATGTATCTTATAAAATCTCGGGTTGTTACAATATTTCATGGTTTTCTAGTCTAATGACAAAGTTAACTCAAAAAGGTGATAAGTTCATTTGGAAAAAATAATGTGATGATTATTTTTATGAATTGAAAAAAATATTGGTGAATGCTCCAGTTTTGGACTTACCTTCCGGAAATGGTGATTTTTTTGTCTACACTGATGCTTCATTGAAGGGACTTGGATGTGTCCTCTTGCAGAATGATCATGTAATTGCTTATGCTTCACATGAGTTGAAAACTCATGATTTAAATTACCCTACATAGGATTTGGAATTAGCTGCTGTTGTTTTTTTACTTTAAAAAATATAAGCATCATTTGTATTGAGTAAAGTGTGAAATATATACTAATCACAAAAGTTTAAAGTATATATTCACTCAGAAATAATTGAACATGAGACAGAGGTGATTGCTGGAAATAATCAAGGATTACGATTTTATAATTCATTACTATATGTGAAAAGAAAATAAAGTGGATGATGCTTTGAGTTGAAAAAGTAATTCTCCAGTAAACATGATATGTTTAAAATGAGATCCTTTGGTTTTTGATTTTATGAACTTCGGAATAGAAGTTGTTGGTGCAGGAAGTTATTCTATTTTGTTTCAGGTGTCAGTGATATCATCTATATTAGACAGAATTAAGCAAGCGATGAAGAAAGACAGTGGGTGGCAGAAAAAGTTAGAGCTGGTTCAGAAGGGTAAGTTGCCTAAATTTAACCTTGATAATGATTGTGTTTTGAGGTTTGAGAAGAGATTATGTGTGCCTTGTGATTCAAAGTTTAAGAATGAGTTGTTATGTAAGGCTCATAGTTCCTTGTTTTCAGTTCATCCTGGCAGTACTAAGATAAAAAGAGATCTGCGGGAGTATTATTGGTGAGATGGAATGAAAAGAGATATTGCTGATTTTACTGTGAAGTGTTTGACTTGTTAGCAGGTTAAATCAGAGCGGTAGTTACCGAAAGGGATGATTTAGTCATTACCTGTTCTAGTGTGGAAATGGGAAAATATATCCACGAACATCATTGTGGGATTACCAAAGATATCTCGAGGTAATAATGCAATCTAGGTTATTGTTGATCGTTTAACTAAATCTTCTCATTTTCATCCTATTCGAGATACTTTTTCTCTGATCGACTTTCTCAGTTGTATGTTAAATAGATAGTCGAGTTACATGGAGCTCCCCTCTCTATTATATCTGATCGTGATCTCTGGGTTGCTTATAACTTTTGGAAATGCCTTCAGAAATCGTTTGGTACTGAATTAATTTTTAGTACATTTTTTCATTTGCACTCAGATGGGAAGTCGGAATGAACAATTCAGACCATGGAGGATATGTTACGTGCTTTCATGATGGATTACCAGGGAATTTGGGACCAACATATTTATTTGGTTGAATTTTCTTATAATAAGAGTATTCATTCCAGTGTACAGATGGCTCTGTTTGATGCAATTTATGGAAAGCGTTGTCGAACTCCATCTTTTTGGGATGAGATAGGGGAAAGGAAGATGATTAGACCAGAATTGGAAGAAGAGATGGCAGAAAATATCAATTGATTCATAAGAACATAACAACAGCTTAGAGTAGGAAGAAAAGTTATGCGGATAACCAGAGGAAGGATCTATCTTTTGAGGTAGGTGATAATGTTTTTCTCAATGTTTCTCTATGGAAAGTGTGATGCGTTTTGGTAAGAAGGGAAAGTTGAGTCCGAGGTTCATTGAACATTATAAAATCATGGAGAAAGTTGGATCAGTTGCATACATAGTGGTTTTACCTCCATGTTTATCCCAAATACACAATTTTTTTCATGTTTCAATGTTGAGAAAGTATATACCAAATCAATATCATGTTTTGAGCCCAGACGTAGTTCAGTTGGAAGACTGTCTCTCTTATGAGGAACAACTGGTCCAGATTCTAGACCGTAGAGAGAATGTGTTGCAAAGTAAGGTAATTATTCAGGAGAAGGTTTTGTGAAAAAACTATATGGTTGAAGAGGCAACGTAGGAATAAGAAAATTCTATGAGGGATAAATACCCCCATTTTATATAAGGGAATAAAATTACAAGGACGCAATTTATAAAATGGGGAGGGAAGTAACATCCCAGGTAAATAATGAATAACATATTTTCATATTTATTTATATTAGTGAATTAAATTTTGATTTTACTTTAATGGGGTTGCTATGTTCGATGGCGTACCCGATACGCAACAACGGATTTCTTTGAAAACTTACGTTGCACACTAATGATATAATAATATTATTTTAAATAGTTGTTAACACATAGCCATTGTATTGGCAGGAATGAATAGAAATAAATAAAATATGATTAATAATGTTTGTTAAATGTTTTTACATTTATCTAATAAATGTTTGAGGCTTAAAATGCGAATGAATCCAAATTTAAGCATGAATACACTAGTATTCACTAAAATGTCGATTTGTCACCTTTTGATGGAGAACCCTCTTTGAATATAGTTTCGTTCAGTATTATACATTATATTGGACCAAATAAAATTCTTCTTTAGAATTGGGGAATCAAAATTTACTTTGTGTGTGTTTTTGTTATTTTTCTGATAATGTTCATTTTTTAATGAATAGTTAAAAATGTTGTATTTTAATTCAAAAAAACCTTTTATTTTAATTTATTAAGATGGTTAGATTATCTTTTTAATTAGATTTAAAGTGAAATTAGAATATATTTTTAACATTTAATCCATTTTTGGACATTGGAATTAATTTCACTTTCAAATTGGACTTAAACAAGTGTCAATCTATTGATATATATTGTTCCTTAAAAACACGCTCTTTGATTTGACAATGGGAATTAATTATAAAATTCATTAATGAAAATTATATGTTTTTAATTTCTTAAAATATACATAATTTTTGAGTTCATAATATAAAATATAGATTAGGATGAAATTTTTGGTATTTTTCAGAAAAACATCAATTTTTGTTGAATAGTGAAACCACTAAGTGTTAGTTAAAAAACTGATTTTTTGTTTAAATGTGATTTTACCACTTATGTGAATTTAATTTCAAAAGTCCAACATACATGGTTGTCATTAGAATGTAAAATTTGGTTCAATGGGATGAAAATAATGTTTGGTGAATAGTAACTTTTAAGTTTTATTAACTACGATTAAAGATAATTAGTGTAATTAAAGGTAAAAATAATGTTATAATAATATGAAATTACCTTTAGAGTTGTCATACCATTATTGGATGAGTCATGGCCGACCAAGAAAATCCATGGGTCAATTTGTGGGACCCCATAGAGCCACTTGGGTAAGATAATGGCATTAATACCTTTTATTTAAAGTAAAAATAAAAATGTCACAAACATGTATTGTTTTACTAAAACAATTTTTACATGAAGTTATATAAGTTATCATTTTGACTATAAATATAAATTAAAAATATAAAAATATTTCCTACATCATGATAATTGTTTTATAATTTTTAGACATCAAATAAATAAAACTATTTTATGACACGATGATGATGCAGTGTTAACGTCATTAATGAATGATATAAATAAATAAGAAGATAAATTTTAAAATAATATCCAAAAATTGTCCAATTTTTATTGGATGATTTTATTTCAAGCATGGGACACCTTATCTTCAACTTTAATAATTATTTTCCCTTTATAAACTGAAAAATATTATATAATAAATTAATATTTTGAAGCTTTCCAAAAGAGCCCCTCCTCTCTCTTATAAAAGACCCCACTTCCTACCCATTTCTCACACTTCTCAAGCACTTTATCTCGTCTATAATCTACATTCATAAGCTCCCATGATCCCTCTATTCATCCTAGAAGCCTTACCTTAGGCAGAAAGCTTATCAAGAAACCCTTTTGGTTCAAACCAAGGGGAGTTACCAAATTTAAAGTTAATGTATTCTCTTATGTTCTATTGTTTTATTTTGCTTCTACAACCCCCTAAACTCATTTTATTATTTTTCATTATAACAACACCAGTATCTTAAATATAGAAGGATGTTCTTATGAAAAGTATTTGAGCTACACTTACACATACCTCCATCTAATGGGTGAAGAACATACTATTTCTGTGGACGGTGAACTACTTCCTCACGAAACGATTATTGGTCAAATATCTCCTACAGACTCTCATGGTATCCATTGAGATTTCACTGTATTTATAAATGATATATATTATTTTTATGTTTTCATTATGCTTCTGTATTTTATTTTTATGTAATACCTTTATGGTTTCTATAATGGATAAACATGATAATTTCATTTTAGGAAGTGCGGACTACCGCCCCCTCACAGTGAATTAAATCGTTAATTCCATATGTGGGACTTATAAAGGATGGAGTTAAAAATATTATATATGATATTATACTAGAATTATGATTTACCTCTATAAAATAATGTTTTCATTCCATTAAATGTGAAATATAATTGAAATTAGCGTTCATGCGTACGTACGGATTACCGTCTCCATGAACGGTGCATTTAGTTTCCTACCTCTAAATGTAATGTAATATTATACATGCATGTATAAACTAGATATATATGATATATATTATATCTAAATCATGAAAATATTTCTGGAGAGAGTGGTTATTTTACCACATGAACAACTTGTAATTATAAGAAGTTTATTTTTTACTCAATTACCAAATATCGACAGAATGATAGTTATTAACTTAAATGAATACATAATGTTCATAACATGGTAATATGTGATATAAAAGGAATAATTAACTTGAAAAAGGATCTTAAGAATGTCAAAATTAACTCTAGTTTATTATTCATGAGATTAAAGAATGATTGAGTCAAGTCAGACATGAGGTAAGGGACTTTGTCTCAATCTCCTTTCATTGAGGCATATTTTGTTTTAATACAAGACATTATTTTATCAGTTCTATAAACACATTAGACTTTTAATTTAATTCAAATGGAATCTTTTTCTATGAATAATTTTACAAAATGAAATAATGGAATGTTTCTTTTAATGTATGTGGTGACAACGACCTTTCCGCTGCCGCGAGTATTACTCGATCTTTGGCTTCCTTAAAAAGCCACAATATTTTTAAAAGGAAAAAAATACCATATGGTCTATTATGTATTTTGGTATTGAAAATGGTTTTGATAATTGATTTTTTTATGTCAATATATTTATGTGATATATTGTGATTGAAATGTGGAAATGTTTTCTTTCCTTTATATTTGTTGTTTCTGTTATGATTTTATAATGTTACTTGGAAATTTGAAAGGTGGTTAAGTGATAAACCAAATGATGGGTGGTGTCGTGATAAACCAGGATGGGTGGTTACATTATAACCTCCAATGCATTAGGTATGGAAGTTTGCCGTATGGATATTCCATTTAGTGACATGTGTGGAATTCGATCATATGGTTATTTCATTTAATCATGTTTATGTTCCCAGTTACCTTTATATGTTATGTGTTCATCATATGGGTTTTATGGTGATTTTTTGGTTAAAAAAGGGTAATAAATGATATTTTATTCTGCGAAGATCATTTACTACTTCATATAGGTGAAAAGTATTTCTTATGATTAGGTATTCATGGTTTACTTGTTGTTTTGAAAAAAACTAACAGTTTCCTTCCTTGTGTATTCCTTACTGAGATTTTTATGCCCATCCCACGTTTTTGAATTGTTTTCTATACGACATAAAGTGTAATAGGGTCAAGGATGGGATCAAGGAAAGTCATGTTGTCTAAAACATGGAACTGGACATGACTCTTTTTTTCAAGAGTTTTTATTTTATGAAAAAATGGAAACTGAGTAGAAGTTTCTACTTTGTATCTTTTGAGATATAATAGTTATGGCCTAATTCACTAAATCTATAAACCTGAAAAGATCCTCAATTTGAATTATTCATTTAATTAAGCATTATGTAATGTTTTAAGTTCGGGTCCTTATATTTTATCTTGGGAAAATGACCTGTGTATCCTAAACGTTGGGCTTTGGCTAATCACCAATGTACCATTTCATTTGGGAGTGGGATAATTACTCATGTACCATAATATATCATAGAACATAAATCATTAATGAATTAATTAGAGGTAGATATAGGTCCCAAACATCACATAATTATATCATACATATGTGTTCCACAATATCATAAACAATCACCATATCGTAGCTCAGTAAATGAAATGGTTATCATAAAAATTTAAACATATAATATCCTATCGATAAGATAATGGATTGATAATAATTTAATAATATCATAACACATGAAAATAAGTGGACTTCATAGTAATTATAACATGGTATAGCCCATGGAGTGGAAACAAGTTCCCTAAATATCATATCATAAATTCATAAACCATTCAGATATAGAATATGAATTGTATTCTTAGATAATGTTCCCAGTAAAACATATATTATACAATACAATTTCACATTATATGAAAAGTAATTTTAAAACCTAATTTAGGAAATTTCTTACAAAATATGCTTTTCACTTTGAAAATTTCATATTAATGCATAAAAAATATTGGAAAACGTTTTCCTTTGAAAATAAGCCTGAAACCTTATAAAGGAAGATTTAAAATAATTTAAATCACTTATTTAATAAATATTCTCCTTTTAAATTCCATTTCTAATAAAATTATAATAATATTTCTTTTAAAAATTAAAAATATCTATAGAAAAAATTGTTTTTGAATAAAAAAATCCACAAAATAGACAAATATGTTTTGTTTTTCTAAAATACAATATATTCATTATATTAAGTAAAAATGAGTGTTAAAATGGTTCAATTAAAATAAAATATAATTTAAAACTATATTTTAATATATTTCAGTGGAATTCTGTTAATATTTTATCATTGGAAGACTAATGATAAACAATTCGACAAACAATGAGATTATAACATAAAATTATTACCACTTTGGTATCCTTGAATCATATTACCCATGAAAAAAAATTAAAATGAAATGTAAAATATTATTAGAACACCAAAATTATTAGTATTACATGTCATGTATTTTTTATATACACCTCATTAATGAATATAGGTGCATATAATATCATACATCTTAAAGAAGGAAAATTGAGGCCAAAATATCTTACTAATTTAGTGACTGATGAGGGTAAACCCTTATAAAAGGGATATAATATAATGGAAATATCAATATCAATATATTTTATTAAAATAATCATAAAATAAATTCACGGGATGTTTGTACACCACATAGAAAAAATAATTTGTGAATATAACTAGTGTCTCACATAAGTAAAAAAGCGAGACAGAAACCCCCAACATTGTTTATTGACTTATTTTGTACATTTTTAAAAAAACTGTGTAATAAATATATTAGTTTTATAAACATACGAAATAAACATATTACCATTTATGATATTATTATGTCTTTATATTATCCATTCATTAACTATTCGATGATAAAGTTATGTTTCAGGTAATAACTGCATGGTTTTTCATACATGTTATGACTTTTCTGTTTTTGTCCTCTAATATCGATCATTATCTAATAATTTATAGAATTTAACAGATGATATTATAATCTTATATTTTAATTATTTATGTATTTAAAATAATTTATAAAATATATAACTGAAAAATTAAATATATCTTTCAAGGAGATGGTTGGCCATATGTACGGATGAATATTGTTTCCATTTTCTTATAGTATTAAAGAAAATAAAATAATTCAGACACACACATATGTATATATATATTAATGTGTAATTATTATTCCACATATATTATATATTTATACTATATCCATCATTAATATATTCCACAACAACTTTGAATGAATCACATCGCTTTGTGAGGTAGAAGTCTGTCGTATACATAAACGACATTATAGTATTCTCACATAATGGAAATGATGAATTTATGTGTTATATAATAAT
Organism: Viscum album; assembly: GCA_963277665.1. Taxonomy (NCBI): domain Eukaryota; kingdom Viridiplantae; phylum Streptophyta; class Magnoliopsida; order Santalales; family Viscaceae; genus Viscum; species Viscum album. Next base: position 1,393,806,253 of record OY728121.1, on the reverse strand, counting down.
TAAATAGTAATAGATATATAAAAAATATCAAATATACTATATATAAATAATATTCACAACATTATTTTGGACCATAATAGGTGGAAATTTAAAAAACCAATGACATCGGTTATTGAGGCGGTAGTTCACCATACACATAAAAAAATATTTCATAGCCAATTTAATAAAAGTGGGTGTGATTGTATGTAATAACATTAAAATAAAAACATATATGAACACAAATATATATATAATATACTATTTTTAATATATAATAATGATAGAAAAAAGTTTAATGGGGGTTGGGGAAGAAATGAAACCAAAACATTCATTGATTAGCAACACCCCTTCTTCAGGTTTCTCTTTTTTGTTTACAGCCAAGGAAGTCCATGGTTAAATATCTTCCAAAATTAAGGCTTCAAGAATGATATTACATTTTTTAGGAAGATAATTTTTAGATAGTAGTATATCCAAATGTTTTGAGGGGTGTGAAGAATAGGGGAGACTGATTTTCCTATTGTTAGTTGAGGAAGAGTGGCATTCTATTAAATACTCAAAAGTATGTATTATCGGGATGTCCAAGTTTACTCAATTTTCTCCAATAATTAAAATTTAATCTTTTTATGGATGATATATTTGAAACACTCCACCAATAAATATTTATAAAATTTTTAATCCTTTTGTTCCTTAACTCTAATGTTTCGTTATTTTTCTATTCAGTTTTTTCAAAATTTAAACTAGTCTTTTACCGTGCATAATTTCTTCATTTGAAAAAAATTAAAGATAAAATTATAAAAAAAATTAGAACCACGATTTCTAAAATATGTTATCTATTTTATAAATCCAAAATCTCAAATTTCATGGAGATTTATTTTAACAGAAGTGCACGCCATGCAAAAAAAAACACTACATTAACCCTAGATTTGTTAATATATTTTTACTATTTAGTGGTTAATATGATAATTATAAAATTCTACATGGTCCATAAATGGACTATATATTATATTTATTAACATTTATGAAACAAATTCACAATATAGTGTCTTTATTAATTTTAAATAATTTAATATAATATCATTTCTTATAAAATAACATTAATGTAAATAATGATGTTTTTATTTAATATGAATATAAAAATATCAGTACATGGATTTATTTTGAATATTTTATTTTAAATTATATTTACCAAGATATATTCACTAAAAATTTATGGGTATATATTAATTCATTCCATTTAATACAGTTAAATTTTTTTAATTTCATTTAATTTATTTAATTGTTAACTAAATAATTCCTATGTTTGGATTTCTATAGAATGTAATTCAATTAGATAATATCTATTTATTTATAATAAATTATCATTAAAAATAATTCATTTATATTAAAAATTAATACTTATAGATGAAATCATGTAGTTTTTTTATATTACATTTCATTGTAGAAATTAAATGGAAGAAGCTTACATTTTTTGTATTTTTCATTACCTAACATATTATATGGGTCACATGAAGAAAATATTGTCCCAAAAACTCATAAAATTAGATTATTAGGTCTTAAGGGTATAAATATGACCATGAAATGGGTTTTGGAAAATTTATGGTACATTCTTACACCGTCTATTCAACATTTAACTACCTAGTAAACTCATTTTTCCTTAGTCTTTGTAATTAATTTTAAATGATTCCGGTAATAATTATGGTAAAAAATTAACTCATTCAAAGTAGAAACTATAAATTCTTATGATTCCAAATTTTTAAACCATTCATAATATTCAAATCAGTTATGTGAAAAATTTAATATAAAACTAATCCTACATACGTGACGATAATGTTGGGTTTTAATGAGACCATGTTCAAATGTTTAATCTGTTTTTATTTCTACATTTAATTTAAAAAAATTAGAATGACATAAATTGGAATAATATATTTAAAATTTTATTAATTTTTATTTAATATAAAATAATATTATTATTTAAAACTATAAATTATTTAGATGAAAAGCAAGTATTCGATCTAAATTGAGTATTATTCACAATTAATCAAAGAATTAATTTTCTCAATAATGACTCATAAAACCCTAATCTACATTTTAAATTTCATGATTAATGATTAAATTTTATTTATTCATATAAAATTTTATATAATTGTAAAAACATAAATTAAAATTAGTTGTTCCATTAAAAAGTGGTAAACTACCTTTTTGAAAAATTTATATTTTTATTTGTAAAATTAGTTTTATTATTATATATTATCTATGAAACACAGAGGATGGATTTAAAACATTTGATTTAATATATAATATAAGAAATTCCTTAAAGGAATTAATCAATAGTGTTTGTTTTAATTTATTGTGATAATACTTGTTTATCCATAGAAAAAGGGGTTTTTTAGAAAAGGGGATTATTAATTTTTAAATAGTTTTTAGATTCATAGATAATAAATTTTTCTCCAAATAATTAATTTTATAAACACACATAAACGTAATTTAATTATTTAGTTAATTATTTTTATATGTTCCCATATAAATTATAGGTGATAACAATCATAGTATTTTAATAATATTCCACATTTTTTTAAACTCAATGTTTCATGTAATGCAAGATAAGCTTTGTGTTGCATGTAAAACTATATAAAAAAGGTAATGAAAGTAAAAATATAAATAGTTTTTTTTCATGTACTTATAGATAAAATATTTTTTGAGTGTATTATAAGATTTACCTGGTGTTTTGTGCAATGGAAGAAATCAAATTATTTTACTTCATTCAAAATAAAAATAATTTATAAAAACATCAGGTTTTGTGAAGTCTCTATATGGGATTCCATTTATAACACTTCACAAAGATATAATACCACTTGTTACAAAAAAATAGGAAATTTTGAAGTGCCAACAATCAATGATTTAAAAATTGTAATTAGATTATATAAATGGATTGAATGCATGATGTCTTGGATATGTGTATATTGAACTAAAAATCCCAAATTCCCTAACCATACAACTTCCAAAGAATTTTGGGCACTTAGAGTAACAACCAAAATGGTATAGTAAATATATATAAAAGTAAATTGAATAATAAAATGAAACATTGATTTTAAATGGATCAAAATAGGTCTTAATCCATGGAAAAACGACATCTCCAATAAAACATGAAGCAATAGATTACAATGGAAAAATTACTCCAAACCATAATCTCACAGAAGAATAAAATTTACAGTTTTATGTATAGTATTAGTAACACCACTCAATTTTTTCTATATGAGTATGACAACTAAATTAAGGTTGTAGTGGTTTTATATCCATTTTATATTCATATACATCCCTCCACTTGATCATGGACAATACTTATGTTCCACTGACTCAACTGATCCATATTTGGAGTTTAAAAGATTTTGTAAATGAATCTAGTTTACTCTTACATTGTTCTCAAAAAACATAATATATATTTTCATATCCTTTATCTCATTCATACACATTATTAACAGTATTACTCATACATAAAATATTTCTTCATTAAATCATCATCTGTAATCTATCACGCTACTTTTGGTTCCCTACTCTTTTTTCTTTTGAGAAAAAATACACATTGATTCATATATAGTTTAAAACATTTATGATTTTTGTAAAATTAAATATTTATATAGAAAATCAATTCTCACATAAAAAACAGATAAAGAAATTACCAAAAGTTTGACATCCGTCTATTTTAATCATGGTATCATATTTTGGATCACTATAAATAGAAAATAATATCAAATGAGTTTTGATTAATATTATAAAATTAATTAATTTTATAACATTTTTTCATTCAACATTTAGATGGAATAATGATTATTATTCATCACTAATTTAATAGTTATTTACCATTTTTTCCCTCCTTTAAAAAAACTTCTTGTATCACTTTTATTGATCATCAAATTCCATTTTATTGTTAATTAAATGCTTCGAGTCAATAATTTGGATCATGATCAAGTGATTGTTCCAATAACCAGTAACATAAAGTAAATTAGTTTTATTTGCCAAAATATTTGACCTTAATTATTAACATGAAGTTTAGATATCCATCATTTTCAAAAAAATAATTTCATCTTTAGTTTATTATTTTTTTCATGTTCATGTTCGTCATTATACGGGAAAGTAAACTATTATGAATGATCTATATACCCAAAAAATAACTAGTATTGAGAGATATTTTGGACACATTATACATCTCAAAATTTCTCATCAGCATCCACTTTCATTATTATTATTCAATGGTATTATAACATTAGATTGTCTATTTTAATATAGGATGTCATCTTCCTTCAACAATGAAAATAAATTCCATAATATAATATATTTCTTACATTTTCACCTTGGTTGTCGATAGAATTTCGTCAATAGAACAACATTATGGCTGATTACCTTATGATGATACCATATAAAATATAAAAATGTATAAAAAATTAGCTTATTTATTTGGAAATATGGTTATAAATAGATCATTATTTCCCTTGAGAAGAGTAATAATTTTTCATTCACATTTACATAGAATAAGAAAATATTAAATTCATTAAATTATCATAACAATATCATCTTACTAATATTGAATGTTATTGATTTTTTTTCATATTAAATATATTTCTATATCATCAAAAATCAAGATTATTTTTCCATTTTACAACATTCTTCCTCACATGAGGATTCACCACTTCATTATATAAATCATAAACCAAAACAAGTTTCCATGAAAATGTGATAGTTTGTTTCAATATCATTAGTAAATAATTTAAATCAATCATTATATCATTCTAAATACCTTTTCATTTTATATAAATCTAAATTTTAGATAGATTCTAAAATTATCATTGGGTTTTGAGAACATTTTATGATCCTAAATATGTCTTCTAGTTTTGAGAAAAAATTCCCTCGGTTTCATAATAAATTTTCAACATTATCTTATAGTTTTTTAGACTAAAAAATATTTTTATTGTTATTTTAATACATTGATCTTTTCATGGTAATATTCAATAAAATCTTCAAAATATAATATAGATCTCTTAATATTTATTTTTTTATGTAATCATTTAAATAAAAAATTGAATTACATTTCTTTTCTTATTTTCCTTGAAAATTAATATCATCCAATGTTGCCTCAGGATTATATTTTTGTAAAATTGTTTTCCCCATCATCATCATCATCATCATCATCATCATTAGTTTTATGATTATTTCATTTTCCAATGAAAACTATAATTTTATCTTTATAATCATTATTATATTTATTTTTTTATGCATTAAAGGATTAGTATTCATGAAAAACATAACACATATTTCTATATATATCATTATGAATATTTATAAAATTGGAATTATTAATTATATATATATATATATCATTAAATCGTATTTGTTCTTTTCTTTTTATTGAATTGTTTTTTTATTTTATCTAAAATATGTTCATCATTTCTACATTGAAAACATTTAATTAGATGTTTAAATTTTTATATTATTTAAATTATATTTTTAATATATAATAGGATGAATTTATATATTCAACATCTTCATCCAATAAATCAAATTCCATAATAAATATTTTCATGGATTCAAGAACCATCTCACTCCTCTTCCTTTACAACATGTTGTTTTCTTTATTCATCGCTATCTTTTATGTCATGAATATGATTTTGAAATCACTAAGGGATATAATTTTGATATCCCTTTATTTAATTATAAAAATAATATGATTAAAATATTAGGATAACCTTAATGTGACTGATTTTTCATTAAATCATAATTAATTATCTCACATAGGTCCTAAAAAATAATAGTAATCACAAAATTGAATAATTAAAATTCTCACTACGACTGTCATATTTTTTAAATCAAAATTATTTTTAGGGTTTAATATTTTATCTTCATTAAAAATTCAATAACCATTCTAAGCATTCATAAATTTCTCCAATATTACCATGGTGTATTTCCATGATGTAAACCTCAAATACACAATGTTCGACATAGCTCTCCTAGAACATTCATCTTTTTTAAAATTTCATTAAAATATTTTTAATGTTTATATAAGAATGATTCACTTTTTATTCATTCAATGTCGATCACATACATCAATTAACTCCACATACCCATACCAAAGAAATCATAGTAAATGTTTCATCAAGTTCTTCTATATTAAGAAATTTTTTATCCAATAAAAAAAGAATTACTAATATGGGGTATCATATTTTTCACATTGTGAGAAAACAGCTAAAAGAAATGATCCAAGGTTCTAATTCTAGTTTTTATGTCTATGTAGTAATTCTATATGGGTGAATTAATGTATGAAGGATAATTCATTTTTCATTTGTTCTCCATTTGGATATTATTATATATTTTTAAAAAATTATTTGGATCTTTAGTAGTCATAATCACTAATTATACAAGAAAAATTAGTACATAATTATACAAATGTTTTTAATTGGTTTACCCAATATTTAGAGAATATATTAAATTATCAAGAATGAATCATTGTTGTCTTGTAAAAATAACAATAATCACTAATTTATGGAAAATATTTTAGAGTAAACTCATTATACCACATAGATCACTTTATTCACTATGAAATCACATCTCACATAAAATGAGATATGTTCTTAAAAAATGTTCAACCTTATTAATATAAAAAACAATGATAACACTATTAGATATAATGTTAAATAATATAAATTTATTTATTTATGTATTTTTTAAATGGATAACTCTGCCATCAAAACAGTGTGAAACACTCATTATTTTCTATTATACCATTTTGAAAAAACATTCCTATTATTATGTAAAAATTACCCCTCATTTCAGTTATCATACCTATAAATTCTCACCATTTTCCTTACAAACTAATATTATTTTATAAATAAATAAAAATCATTATTCTAAATTATAAATATATATTTCTTATATTCATGGTTTTACTGGTGTCCAAACACTCCTTAGACTAACCTATAAAATCTATGTGGATTGACCCCATAATCATTATAATTTTTTTTATTTGAATGTGATAAGAAATAAACTATTAAATAAGATTTGACATAGACCATGTCTTTTTATAACTCACCATTCCATTATTATTTAGTCGAATCAACTCAAAATATATTTCAAAATATCCCGGTAAATTCTAATAAAAACTAATATATCATATTATATAATATTATAATAAATATTAATCAAAATGGAATTCATTTTACTTAAAATTTTCATTTTATTTTTTCATATAATTATTTAGATAAAATGATCAAGAAAAATGACAATATCACCTTCATTTGGTCATGATATGTAGTTTAGGTATGATTAAACCTTTAAAAATATATTATGAAACATTATTTTTTTCATTATCTTATGAAATCACATTTTATGGTTCATATTATATTACCTATAAACAATAAATTTAGAATTCATAAAATCCCTCCTATGTAATTATTATAATTTTAATGTTTGAAATAGAATATCTGGACACTTATATTTTATGTAATTTAGAGTTAATATTTCATACATAAAATTACATTATGAATGAATTAATTAAATAATTTTAATTTCCTTCACGAAATGAACTTCATTTGACATAATAATGTTATTCAATCATTGAAGAACTTACTTAATTATTTTTTATTCATTAATTACAAAATTTTACCCATAAACATAACTCAATAACAAAAATTAATGGTAGGATAAAAAAAATAGAACATTGTGTGTACATAACCTGTTGAATATCCCATCCCCATTGGTAGGTCTACCAAGTAATTTTATTCATTTACCAATGCATTAATTGATTTATTTTAATAATTTTATTTTCTATTTGTATATACTGATTAAAATGTATCAATTAAAAAGGAATGATATCCAAAAATAAATATTTCATCAAATGAATTTCAATACCATGAATTACATTATCTTAATTTGTATTCATCATAAATGGGGAATTATTATATCAATTTATATCATATAATGATGTCTTATGATTGGAAATATTACTATTGGTAAAATTTTGATGTTAAATTATCTTAACAAGGAGAATACGATGATATATAAATTTGTTCCTATCATTCATGATATCAAAATATAAAAACTAGAGAAACATACTGAAGAAAATTTTGTGATATCATAGTATTAATATTTACAATATAATGTGGAATGGGATAAAGTAAAAATTCCAATAGAGATATATTTGACTAAGTTGGATAAATACTATAGAATATTGATGATAATGTGTACAATTATTTATAATAATTTCATTCTGACTATGATTATCTGGAAGTTCTAATTAATACAGCATCTAATGATATCTGAGAAATTTTTTAGAAGTTCCTTGTAAGAGTAAAAAAATACAGGAATAAAATATTTAATTGATGTCAAACAAGTTTTTGGATTTAAAGATGTACCTAAATTAAGGTATTGATGAATTCAAAAATAGAATCAGATATTTTTTGGTTTAATTAATGTAAAATGTGAATGTATGAAGGTTGTTTAAATTATGAATAATATATTTAGGATATACCCTCCTTCCTATAATACAATGGTTTTATAAAGTAACGAAATATATTTTATTCAGTGTTAATTATATTATCTTACAATAAAATTTTGCAACATACGAGAAAAAATAAAACTTAAAAGTAACAATTGATATTTATACAAAGATATAGAATTCATGAAAAAATATAACATATATTTAAATAATTAATAAGATAAAGGTTTTGGTTATGATATTTTCACATTTATCAGTTAAAAATATTTTAAATCAAAAAATATATATATATTATGGAAGAGTATAGTTAAATAATATTAAATATAGTAAATTAAGACACTATTGATTCCCACTAAATGAGAATTGTAAAATATTGAATTAAATAAATATCAATTGAACATGTAATATTTTCTCCACAAAACAAAAGGAAGGTAGATGAATCACGCAGATCATGTATCCTTCCAAAGGACATGAAATCATTTGACCTTCGGAAGGTCATGTGAAATGATAATGTTTTGTTGAAGAAATACTTATGATCACATATATCCCCTTTGATAAGACCTCCTATTATTTATATAGATCCCTAAAAAGTGTTGATAGTCATGAGAAGGTTTCTAGATCTGTTTATTTGATCATGCCACATGTCAATCAGAAAATTCTTGAAAATCATAAAAATCCCATTTTAAAATAAAGGTGTAAAATGGATGAATCCTCATGTGATTTTTATGTATATTTATATTCATGAGATTTTCTCATGTGAAATGTATGATATCACAAATAACCCTAATGAAATGTAAACCTTATCATGCATGAGCATGTTGGCATGTCACATTCAACATGTTAAGGACCTCAAATACGTTCATTCAGTCATGTGATGACCATTCAGATCTAGAGATAGAAAGTTGAATTATCTTTGAAAATACTTTCACACAATCATAAGATCTATATTTGATAACAAAACACATTATCTATAAGAAGATAAAATTTCTATTACAATGCATTATTCATTTTTCAGCATCCCCTACCAATGTAAACAATAGAGGGAAATAAAATGGGAAATGGTTCAATCTTCTAGAGAATGGAAGATGTGGTGATCTTCATGAAAAATGTTTTATGATACTCCAATGATCATCATTGATCATGTGACTTCCCTTTGATAAGGAAACTCAATATTTTGAAGACTCCGGAATTATATATATGATATCACAAATCCATTTGAAAGTCTACATAGATATCACTAGGGCCCCCCATATTGCTATATTAGACGTGGAAAGGACATGAGACATGTTTTCATAGATCATGTGATATTTTTTATGTAGGTGTAAAACTCTAAAAAAGGTTATCGATCATGTCTAATCAATGGTTCAAGGACCATTTGACATGTCATCAAAGCTGTGAAAAAAACATTGGTCAATCATTGTCCAAAAAATCAGAATTGGTGGAATGTTCTTATGGTGGTTATTATTTTGGACGAAATAGATGATCTAAAAAAGGATCATATGAAGCACATGATGAAAAAATCACTCCACCGATTCCAGCATATTTTTGTGAGATACTCATCTTGAAAGGTGGCATAGAATGAGGGAGGTGGTGCCTATAAAATCCTCCCCCTATGTATGAAAACAAAAAATGTTTCAAACAGATGATGGTTACTGAAGTATAGATCATAGGAGAATAATTTTTAGAGAGAAATTTCAGGAGATCATAATGGTATTCCTCCATGTAAAATCCTATGAATGGCCTAAGGGATCACATGACATGAGTTTGGGCTTCACATGAACACCATATAAATCATGCGAATGACTTCAAGAGGGTTATAAAAATCTTGTGAATTAGTTACCACATTTCTACTAGGTCAATAGAAACATTCATTAACTAATTATTGATAATCCTTGAGGCATGTTTGTGATAAATACTGAAAAAGGATAATGAATATTGAAGACATATGAAAAGAGAGTTACGTTAATCATTATGAACTTAACATGACATACCAAGATCATGAAATAAAACTAGTGAAAGCCACCAAAGTCAAGTGAATCCCTATATACATTCCTTCTAGATTATGCGATATCCATGGGATATGTAAATCAATTATTCATATATCCTCTAAAACTGAATCTAAAGTCGTTTTGTGGAATCTGGGCATGTCACCCAGGTATTTAAAATACCTATGGACATATCCCCCTTGTCAGGCATAAGCATTAGCATATTCCACCCAAATTGCGTAGAGTCCTTCTCACATGTATTCCATGCCTTGAGAAAGTCAAACATTAATTTAGGAAAATCCATCAAGCACCATCAATATATGTAATCTAGTTCCATTGACATCATCTAAAACTTCCATGTAGGTTAGTTAGATCATCTGATGTTCTGTAGAAATTCCATCCAAGTCATACAACATCTAATAGAAATGTCATATAGGTCATGTGGTTCCCTCCATACATGATAGAAGGTCGTGTGATGTCCTCCATAAATGTCATTTAGGTTAGGCAGTTTCTCCCAAACTTGTCATTTAGGCAAAGCGATGTCCTCTAGAAATGCCATCCAAGCCATGCGAAATCCCCCAGACATAACATCTAGGTCATGTGACATCTTCTAAACATGTCTTCCATGTCATGAGATATCCTCCAGACACATTATTCATATCATGTGATGTCTTATAGACATCTTAATTTTATCATGTATCTTCATTTGGACACGTTTTATAGGTAACCAAGACATGTATAAACATCCTCAGACACATCATACAAACACCCCATACATGTCAGACATACAATGGGGATAAGTCAGACAAATGTTCAAGAACATGATATCCTTTTCCAGTGGATGTAATCAAGAACACCCCAAATTTAACTATGAGAACTCAGATTCATGATATAGATAGAATACATAGAACACCATCCAAAGGTCCATGTTCAAATGAGAATCCATCTTAGTGTAACTCACTATATATCACATATATTCTAACCCTTGGGACCCAATCTCTCACAAGGGATTATCACTTAACCTCATTCATTAGTGGATTTAGTATCCAATTGAAATATAATAACTCTGGTTCCTTTTATAAAAAAGATATGTAAGATTCCATCCAAAGGACTGTGCTCATACGAGCATATTCATCGGTGTATGTGCAGCCATATCTCAAACAACCTAAACCAGGGGGACCCAATATCCCTTTGGGAATCATCATCCTTCATATGCATCAGTGGATTTGGATTTTAAATGAACTATGAAGAATATGATTCCCTATATAATCTAGATATATATGACACATTCCTAAGGCTTTATTTCCATACCAAATATCCCATCTGGGATTCCATTCTGAAAAAACACCAGAGTTATTATGATAAGAATCGTTTCACATTATCTCCATTATTTCTAACACTAATCATGGATCATGTAATCATAGGGATTTTCAATAATCTTATCTTATTCATTATGTATTTCCCCCCAATCAGGGCAACCCTAGTGTAATCCTCACTCAGTAGATAAATGTGACTACTCCCACACAAAGACATCCACCCTAAAGTAATTCCCAATTGAATGATCGATATATGACGACCCTGATTACATCTATATAAAGGTTACATTAGAATACTAGAAAATGATATGTATCAATACCTAGTTCCTTACTTCCCTCAAATATGAACATTTCTTATGATGTTATTCTTCACATCAAAAATGATCTATGTGGGTTTTGATTCCTATCATAAATTGGACACATAGGTAACCTCATGATGGTCCATTCCCATTTTCATGACATAAATCACCTTCCTACAGGGTAGTAAACTATATTGTGCTTGGTTATATGGGTTCAAAATATTATTATATTCCCATTTCATAGAAATACTGGGTAATAGAGGAATAACCTATGATATATTCAAATTTTATCATTAATAGACCACACAAACATATAAATAAAATCTTTCGACACATGGTCCTTTTTTTGATTAACTAGATTTATGTTGGGATTAGTAATCGATACAAGAACATATATTAAATATACAAGAGAGTCTCTAATTAGTAAATAATTCACACAAAAACTATTCTATGATCCTGACCATCTCTCCTCTCGGTCGATGTGGGTTCCTAGTTGTAGTTGGGTATGAAACAGAAAATGAACTCCTACTATTTCTATGTTGGAATGTACCCATATATAGATTTATTAACTATTGGGTGTTTCTATGAATGATGAAAATTGAAAACTATATGTGAAATCATTTCAATATTCCTCTCCCTACAAGGGTTAAAAATGTTAAACTGTCCAGCACCTATCAGACCATTTCATTCCTACCATTCATCATTTTTGTATGAAACCAGAATATTGAATCCTATGTGAATCTCTTAAATGACAAAAACATCCATTGAAAAACAATTAACTGAGGTTCCCATTGAAAAATCTAATCCTTTCTATGATAAGACCCTAAAAAATTGGCAAACCCGGGAATAAATAAGGAACATATAGCTTCATATGTATATATGATTAATCCTGTATCATACATGAAATGATGAACTAATCGGTGACCTTGTTCCTTGTTTTATTTTTTACTGTAGATATTTTCCATGAAAATTAAACATCGACTCGGTATCATTTCTTCATCAGAAAACTATTCTGGAACATATTCTATGGATACAACCTCTAAAAGTAAGAAACCTACCAAACCCAAATGATTCCTAAAGGATCGGATGAGGAACTAAATTGGATAGGGATAACATTGATGTGGTATGATCCTTAACCTCAAGGATGCACCTGACTGTCTCTGGGTGATGACACTAATGAGTCCATCACATTCAGAGAGATTTGTAGTGAAACCAGTGGTGCTCATTTTCATCTCCAATTACTTCATAATATTATCCTCTGAGTGTGACAATTTGTACCTACTATATCTAATGAAGGTGGAAAAAGGATTCAAATGTCTCTCCCTTTTAGGTTGGGGGAATGGATGGAGGGATCTTGTCAACCATTTTCAGTAGAGCCTTCCCACTGATGCCCCTTATTTTCCTGCTATGAGAACTAACTGAAACCTTTCCTTCTTGGAAACTCATGCATTGTTACAAATAATGACACTTTGGTTGTGTAAATCCATGAAAAATGGGATTTCTATCATATCCTCACACCCGTTGATGAATTCCTCCATAATATTTTAAGGTTTTCCACATGGAAGGCTCATATCCCTTCCCCCTCAAATCAATCCATCACCCATATTCCTGTAGCATGAATTAGGGAGGTTCATATCCCTACCCAAACATATAATTCTTATTGGATGATCACAATTTCATAAATAGTACATGAGTGATCTGATATACCCAATTCAATTGATGAAATATTACAAAACATATTGGAGATCATATATGTGCATGAAAAAATTATTTCCCACACTATGAAAAAGTGTCACCAAATTCTATTAATAGTTTTAGAAATCCACTAACTCATTTTGACTATAGTATATATATATTAATGGGAAAAATTCCATATCCCAAAATCTATAGGTGTTCATTTTTCAGATCAATATGAACAAGGGAATTATCCAAAGTAGGTTCACATTTGTTCTCTCATACTGGATTATTATCTGCATATTCAAATAATGGATGAGGCACCCAACAACATTAATATTTCCATTCCAACTCGGTCTCACAAAGTGATAGTTGGACATGAAATCATACAGGTGCACATTCTTATCAAAAATGACCAAAAACACACATTAAAGGCACCAGAATGGGATTATATTCTAGTCCTAGTCATGGATCACCATATTATAGTTGCACAAACCTTGGGATTGACTCATAATTATATGGAAAAATACCAAAGGCATGATCCAAAAGAAATAGACTAAGAACATATTTTTATTCCAACTAGGGATCACCATGTGAGAGTGGATCATGGATTGGGGAACTCTTATGTTCCTATTAGTGAAGCTAATTTGAATATTTCAGAATCTCATAGAATCCATGATAATATTCCTATTATCATTGATGATGGACTGCAAGAACATCCTTCAAAATCCATACATGTGGAGGCACAACTACCTTCTCCCATTCCATAGGTATTACAACTTATTACGATTCAGGATGAAGTGACAAACTTGTCTCAAATAACCACTTCATCTTTGGTTGAATAGAATATTTCAGAAACCACTCATAAAAGGCTCATATTCCCCTAAATTATAAAAAATGAAAACATTATACAATATAATTTTCTTAGTAGTGGGATTGTATTCCCATAACTCTTCATTTTTGTCAAAATATTTGATCAAATGTCATTGGGAAATCTCATAACCCTACTAAATCCCAAAAGGATGTTCTTTATATTCTATTCAAGAAAAAGAATGTTGCTCTAATCCAAGATATGCTCAATTCTTGTGTCCATGAGGATATTATATGAAAATAAAAAAGATCACAAGAGTCCATTTATTACTCAACTAAAGAAAAAGTATATCATTACCTATATAATAATCTTTGTTCTAGTATAGAGTTGGATTCCAAATATTATTACCTTGAAATCATCCATGGTCAACCTCACCACCATACATGTCCCTCAAACAATGTAATGTTCCCCTTTCTAATAAAAAAATATATAGATTGTTTCCCAAACAATGGGAACCTTCATGTAGAGAGGATATCAATTTTCCAAGTTCAACCATTTATAGTTCCCAATCAACTTCTAGCAAACACTTCATCGTAGTAAGAAGGTGATATAGAGAAGAAACCATTGTGGGTTGACTAGGTGGAGGCATGTAAGTATACTAAATAAGAGTATAAAAGAAAAATATTGATAGAGTTTCCTAGAAAAAACATCCCAACCATGTTCTAGTCCCTATCCACTTCTAGATACAAGATCCTAGATAATCTAGATATAGTGTGTATGACTTACCTACACAAAAATATTAAGGAAACTCGTTAGCAATTAAAGGTTATACACCTCCCTTATCCATTGTATGAGGGTCAAGTTCATCCCTTCGATATAATATATTTTCAAATAGACCCAGATAAAATATCTAGAGAATGATACCTAAAATCCAAAAACCAAATAATAAATCTAAAACATGGTTTCCTCCATTACCCCATATCTCCTTAGCAACTAATATCCTAATAATAATCAAGTATTTATATATTAGGATGAGGATGGTATGATTAATTTTAAATTTCCAATGTCATGGAACATTAGAACATTCCAAATATGGAATCGTAGAATTTCAAGCCACTAGAATAATCAGGGGAATGGGTAACGTGTGATCCAGTTTATCATTAAAATAGAATACCCCAAATTTTATGATGCATAGACATTAAAAAATGTTGGATAGACTGCTAACTGAACTTTAATATGGGAACCTCGAATCAATGGTGATGAATTTAAGACACTAAAAATAAAGTTACAACAAACATAAAAACATCCCATAGATAATGAATTTCATCATGTGTTTTCTTTTCACCCATATCCTATAGTTCCAAAAATCCAACATGACACAATAGAAACTGCCATAGCAGTAATCTAGGAGTGAACCTATCCTATATGGATGGGGGAATATTTACGATTTCCTTCACCCAT
The DNA here is from genome assembly GCA_963277665.1 of Viscum album. Taxonomy (NCBI): domain Eukaryota; kingdom Viridiplantae; phylum Streptophyta; class Magnoliopsida; order Santalales; family Viscaceae; genus Viscum; species Viscum album. The sequence goes on along the minus strand of OY728121.1, from coordinate 1,393,790,246 downwards.
TGGTTCATCAATACCTGAACGACACTAATCCATGTCATCTTTAACTATAAACTATACCCATCCCTTAGGAATGAGGTCATTTTTATCTCATTTTCTACCAACAGTTCCACCACACCCTAAGAGGGTCCTAGAATAAAACGTGATAGTTCTATATCAACAATATCCTATAGGGATGGGAACATTTATATACCAATTAAAATCCTTGTGTTCATCAATTAATTAATTGAAATCATCAGATACATTAAAATATGATCAAAAAGTTCCATTGGTGGCCCCAAATAGTCCCCACCAAATAGTGTTTAGGATATTTTCATCCTTATCAAAACCACATAAGGAATTAGTATTATGCAGGTTGGGAGATAAATATATGTGGTAGTTATCCAATTCATTCCTCGTATCATAATAAAACCCATTTATATTCAGGTCCCATTCAAAAAAGATGATCAAAACCCCCCTCAAGGTCACTATTCACAAACCATGAAAGTAGGAACGTACATGAAAGGAAATCAAACCCTGTAGGGGTTTTGAACTAAGAAGGTCCAACATGAATAATGATTAGTGAAATGAACATGATGTAATATTTTTAGAATTACCATATTTTTTGAGAGAATAGGTAAAAATATCATTCCTTGATACATGTTAGTGAATGTCAAAAAAATTAACACAAAAAATGATGCAGATCAAGATGAAAATTTTGAGGTATATAATACGGAAAACAAACCTTGAGAGGTGGGTGATCAAGATACACCAACTGAGGTTTCACATACATTTACCAAAGGATAATCCTAACAATGTGACATCCAAATAATAAATTTCCACCTCTATGGTGGATCACTAGAAAGGATAAAGTGAAATGTATGCCTATATAAAAATTTCCACATAAAAGTATAAAAACTCAATTCATGAAGGAATTGTAGGTACACGATAAGAATGAGGTTATATATCTAAGAAAACTCCAATAGGATCTAAATAGAGGAAGCATTCTCACTAGATATTGTCTTCATACATAGAAAAATATTCTATAAGCCACACATTAAGAAATATCCATTCTTCTTGAAAGAGTAGCATCTGAGTTTCATGTTGGCTCTAGATCAAGGAAGAAATTATATATAAATGAGGATATAGAATATGATCATGGCTTCCCTCTACAGTAGATTCATTATCTCCCCTTCTATATAGATTATTCAGTCCCAATATTGATTGAAAATAAATGGTATGTGAAAACATGGAAACCTTATCAAACCCCACCCTCTCCCAATATATGGGAGGATGCTATGAATGAAGTGTTGTAAAAATGATCAATGTAATTGGGAGCCTGAATACTTGAATGGAAGACATGGAAGGGAGACGCACACCCCTGAAACCCAGGAAGAATCAATATCCTTAATGTTTGGATGAAACTTTTCCCCCACCAAATTTTGTAACTCCTACTTTCATTGCTTTTTCTAGTTCTAATGATCAGGAAAAACATCTCAAACACTTCATGTCCTAATTAAATCCATTGATGGTCCCTCCATATAAACAGGAGGTGAACACGCTGAAATTATTTTTATGTATTATCATAGGGATGACCATTATTTTGAATAAAAATCATCCAGTAAGATTCATTGTAGGATGGGAAGTCCTTAATCATCTATTCCATTATCAGTTTAGATGTATACTATTGGAAATGACTATCCTCAACCTTATGAATGACAAGAAATGAAAAAAAGAGAGTATTAATTCCTCATCAAATGTAATTGTTTAACCTATTCACTCAGTATCCCTCTCTTACAAGAGAAATTGACTAATCTCATAGCTCAAAATCTTAGAGATTATATGAAAAATCCATTCATCCTTATAAAATTTCATGAATGATTCTATGAATTTATTGAAATGATGAAAATAGTCAAATATTCCATCTAGAATACCCATGATAAATATGAACCCATGCCATTAACAGAGGAAAGAATGCCTTATAAGGAAGATACCACTGATGTAACACTAAAACTTCTAGAATTTCTCATTCAATAACCTAAGGACAACTAAAATCACCTTACACTTCTTGTTCAGCGGTAGAAACAACAACATCATCATTGAATAGATGAAAATGGTTATAAAGGTATCCCATGATTTGAGTAGTAGATGAATAAATCATACAACTTCTCAAATATAAATTCCTTGGTTATTTAATTGTATACATGGAAAATAACTTAATATAGCTCCCACAATACCAGAAACCCAATTTGGTCATCCTTAGTGATCATGGAACAACTTCCCTTTCCATTTGAGTTTGGGTCACACTATCCAATAATCCCACAACAACAAAGACATTCTCCAAAAAAATAGATAATTCTAGACATGTGATATTGAAAAAGTCACTAGAATAGGTGACTAGTTTAACTACTGCTTAACCATAAGAATGGGGCGAGTGGAAATAATTTCAAACATGGTGTGGACATATGTCTAATAATGGATGAAAATAAATACAGTCAATTCAGATCATTCTACATTGTGAGCATGGCTACAAAAACCCATAACCATCTTGTTACCAAGGGAAGTGACATCAAATATTCCACCTCGAGGATGATGTAATCATTAGATATAATGAGAGATAGAAGAGGAAGTGTTATATTTATCTTCTACACTAGCTCTTACTTATGGAGTATTCATTCTTCCATCTTATGATGAACATGAACCACCCCCACTAAATCGAACTCTCATCAAATATTGATATCATCTTTGGTTCAATTAACTTAATACACTTAATAATACACATCTATAACGAGGAATACACTTCTAAACATTATTCCCCAATACATGGTCAGGGAGTCAGAGGCTGGATTCATAAGAGCTGAGGATACAGGGGAAGTACAGGTTTAGTCAGACACAACATCTCTATCAAATCCCCAAGGTGGAAATATATGAAACTAAGACCCCTAGGAGACCACTCAAGCAATCCACCAAAAAAAATTGGTGTTCCGTATCATTTTAATGGTTGAACCAACCTGGTCTTCTTACATAACTGACTAGAAGGGTTCCAATTCTCTAATCATCCTAGACAAAATGGATGATCGTCGTAACTTACACCACTGTAAGTAGTTGTTACCTTGACCACTTCTTAAGAAAAAGTCACATCTAACTCAAATACCATAATTCATGAGCCAAATTAATAGGAATAAAACACCAATTAGAAAGAACATACAACTGGTGAAAAATCTAAGCATACCAAAATAGTTTTAAATTGTCTCATTCAACCTATCGATCCAGGAATCTCTCCACCTTTTAAAAGAACTAATAAAAGCACTCATCAAGGCCCTTTAGAACCAATAGGTTATTGAGGAGTAATTCACTATTGTTTATTTTTTTCAATTGGATAATATTATGTAAAAGTCACTTGTCTCTACCCTAATCATAGATCAGGATTAATAAGTGATCGTCTATGGACATATCAAAATCCTATATGTTTTGGGTATTTTCTATGATGTCGAAATCTAAAGGGATCTAATTGACTATGGTACTAGGATCAACATCATCCCAATTAAAACCATTTGACTATTGGGATACAGTGAAGAGGAATTATCCAATAAAATTTTAACCAAACAAGGGTATGCAAAATGTAATAAAATGTATCATAAGAAGATCAAGTTTAGGGATCAGTTTGGGGATCTCACATCTAACGACGAGTTCTAGAATATCCATTAATACACTACATATACTTTTTTTCATGGAAGGAATTTTATTCATTATTATTTTATGGTACCATAAATATTTTATCATTTATTGAAATACTCTATTGATGGGAAGTTTTGAATACCACATGGTGATAGTTCCCCCTTCGAATAATCCAAAGCCACATATGCTGACGAAGGTTTCAACAAAATTTACGAAAATAATGATATTTCAGATGAAAAATTACATGTTAAGGATACTAGTCGATTGGGTATGACCCCTTAAAATCCATTTAGTATGCTCAATAGTGATTATTCCTTACCCATAAACATGGTTGAGGAAATAGAATTAAGACAAGTTGTCCAGGATTTACTTTTCCCAAAGGACAATGTAAAAAATTAAGTAGATCTAGAACCTATTTGAAGTTACTAGATATCAAGGATGAAAATCACTCTTCCCATTACGCATCACACCTCGACAATGAATGTGGTACCCCGTTATTATATACCATATTTTAAAACACCTATATAGACTCTAAAATGGGGGAAGATTATTATGAGTTGTAGAAATCTCCTCCTATATTTGAGGAAGGCATCTGTAGCATGATAAATGATCTATGTAAGGTAAATCCGGGAAAATAATATGGCCCACAACATAAAATTATTACGTTTTCCATAACGTCCATGGATCATGAGATGTACATTTTCATTATAAGTAAACATTGATATATGTTCTCCTTTAATTATAAATAAATTTTGTACTGAAACCCTACGTGTCTACACACCATCTCAGTTTCTAATAACCATTATGGTTCCATGAAGGAAACTAAGATGAATCACCCATCCCACACTACTAATGTAGAATAGAGTGTTGAAAAATTTACCAAATCCATTATTAAAGGGGTTGTCAAATATCCAAGATAGCTCACTTACACCATCCCTCTAAAGAAAAAATTGGAATATTAGGGAATGAATCAATTTCAGATACAATAATCGACACATACCGAATGAAAATTTCCCATTTCCATTCACAGAAATCATGATTGAGGAAACTTATAGCATCTAATCTCTTTCTTTATGAATGGGTAATCGAGTTACAATCCAATAAAAAAGGCCCTTGATTATGAGGAAGCCACCAACATCAGAGAGCCTCCAGGTATTTTTTCGATCTGGTATTTCCATTTGGATTAAACAATGTTGTTGCTACTTATCAATGATCCATCCTTTATATCATTATTCATTTTTAGATAAATATTATAATGTTATTTTGATGAAATTTTAATCAAATCTCGACAATTATGTGAAGATTTAATTGATCTCTATACAATCAATGACATGTTGTCAAAGCATAGTTTGATGATTACTCTACTAAAGTGTACATACAGGGTGAAATTTAAGAAATTCCGTAGATTTGTGGTTTTCCACCATGTAATTTATGTTTAAACTGAATGTAAAAGTTATATTCAATAAAATCCATCCCCTATGAATCTCAAATAAATAAGGGGGTTCAAATGACACCTCACATACATTAAACATTTCATATTTAACATGGTAATTATGTCTATTCTCTTATCAAATTTAATGTGGAAGGTAGTTGCCTACCGATGGGATAGGGATTTCTATGAATACATTTAGAGTATCAAATAGTATATTCTATAACCAGTAGTCATGATCTAAGAAGTTTATGGAAATCTTTAGTTTTTATATGTGACCTCTATAGAACAATCACTCAGTTCACTCCTCACATTATAGAATAATGTGTATAGTGAAAAAAAACTATATTACCTCATTTGAAAGATTCTAGGTACTGGGACCTGATATTATGAGGTCAATAATAACTTACTCTCACTCATTTTTGTGGCGTAAAATCTACGTCATTACTTGCTGCACCAGAAATTCCATATGGTCTCTTGCATCAACACACTCAAGTATATTATTTGAATTACTATGTCGATTGGGTAACTTTATAGATGGGTTTTCATTGTGGAATAATATGACATCAATCTTTTAGTGATGAAGGTAATTAAAGGGTGGTTCTTGGATTATAACTCTGTTGAACATACTACCCCATGTAGTACCCCAGTGAACACAAAACATATAGACAGAGAGGTTTTTTATTCCCATGTAAACCCCTAATCATGGGAGATTTACTTTTATGGTTCCTCATATAGTCCAATATTCATGATAACGGAAAAAATAAAGCTCATTATGGTTATCCTAGGTGTTGTATTTTTTTCATTAGAAAAATTAATTTATCCCTACACATTCTCACTATCTGAAGGATACATTATTAATGAGGTTGAATACTAATCCCTCATTAATATCTTGGAACTATCCATAAAACTATAGATAGGCTATGTGAACAAAAAACGGGACACAAATCCACTGATAAAAAAATAAGAAATTAATTTCCCATAAAAAAGAAAGAATTTTCTTCTATCATTCGCTAAATCATAGGAATGATGGATGGTTTCACTTTTGAACCAATATTTCATCATTTCTATCAATCAAAAAATTATCTTGTTGATACACTAGATAATATATCCATAGTCCTAGATGAACCTTACCACGATGATGTGATTTTACACTTAATAAATTTATATATGGTCTATCTATCCTCATCTACTACAAGAAATAAATCAATTAGATCAACACCATCATAGATCATGGAAAACTGATATCAACCCATTTATAGTTGTAGCCCCTAATTTATTATCTCCAAAATGGTATGCACCTGATGGAACCAGCTAAAACGTAGTAGAATCAGCACCTAGTTGTGGAAATAAACATTCAATATGGGATAAATTAAAAAATGCCCCATAAAAATGAGGAGTTGATAGGGTCCTCCTTAGATTTATTGTATAATGATATATTCTAACCATCATGGAAGAATTCCAAGATGGCTTTTGCGGTGCTCAACTTTTTGATACGAGACTGTTTAATAAAGTCAATATGATTGGTTTCTACTAGAATTCATTCATACAAGACTATTTTGAACTCACTAATAAATTTCATTCCTATCACATTCATGTAAACATCATCCAAAATCCATATAATTCCCCCATATATAAAACTATTATTGTCCATTTTCCATATGTGGAATGGATTTTGTGGGGACATATCTCCCAGACTACACCTAATAAGTGTAAATACTTCCTTGTTTCTATTAATGTCATTTTAAAATGGGTTAAATAAATACCCCTCAATGAAACTGGGATGAAAATTATCATTTCATTCATGATTTACAATATCATTAATAGATTCGGTGTCCCTCACATGGTATTTATGGGAAGAAACACCAAATTCAATTAAAATAACATGATGATATTGTATCTGTAGTAAAAAAATCAATTCTGAGCATTCATCCCACTATCATGTTGCGTAAAATGGTCTAATTGTGGCTTTTATCAGACACTGTCTAATATACTCAAAAAGATAGTGAATTTGGAAAATATTTCCTATCCATGAAAGCTCCTTCATGATTTATGGGCCTACCATACCACATCACAAACATCTAACAATGAAACATCATATTCATTGGGGTATAAAATTGAAGTCGTGTTGCCTATATAATCCTAGTTTCCCTTTCTTTTAATACCTATCTATAGAAAACCCTTAGAGAATGGGAAGTCAAAAAATTGGCTGGATGAGTTGGAATGGCTCTATATGAAAAGGATTCATTCACCAAAAAACCATGAAGTCTATCAAAATCATATTTCAAGAGATTTCTACAAAAAGTTTCCCATATATTCATTCCATCAAGGATAGCTATAATTGGTTCTCTAAACCCCAATGATACCAGGAAATAAACCACGATTGATGGAACCCAAATATGAAAGTCCATACATACTACATAATTTCTATTCTTATAGAGCCCACTCATTGGCCACAATAGATGGGGAGCACATCATGTCCCACCAAAAATGTGAGTTTTCTTAGTAAATACTTTTCATAGATACCATAAAGGATCCATATTTCTATTTTCATGATGTAAAACTACATAATATCTCATGACCGCATGATGGTAATGTATCAAGGAAGAAATCATTCACACATGATAAATAAATGGATTGATATATCCTTACTTTACGATGTATAAATTTTAAAGAAATTGTATTATAAATAAGATGTCAAACTTTATGGTTCCTTATGTATTGGCAGCATTACATTAAACTATATGTATGTAGTCATGGTTACATGGAAGTAAAATGAACAATCCGTCCTTGTCATATAAACTAAAACTAAAATATACTATTCATAAATACATCATGTCATTAAACTATATAATAAAATGATATGACACAGATGACCTAAACCAAATGATATAAATCTTTGAAAATGTCAAATAAAGTCCCCATGTCTCTCTGCGTGAGTCAGATCCACATAGTGATTATCTATATTCAAGAACTATGTATGTATTTATTGTAATGCCCCGACCCCAGTTACCTAGAGTTGGTGCATTATTACATAACATTGGCATGATCACAAAAGATCAAATCTCGAATGACCGATTAGTTTAGTAGCATTGGAAACACTAGATATATTCATAAGTCTTACATTACATCATAAAATGAAAAGTACAAAAAAAAATTGTCTCCACACTCACATACCCTCATACTATCCCTGCATTTCATTCATAAAATACTTTTTCACATCCCGGGATAAATAAAACAACGAAAGCGGTGAGCTCAGATGCCCAGTATGGATAACAACATAGCAGACACTTTCATAAATAAGAATAAACATTTAAGGAAATGTATAACTAAATCAAAAGACTTTTAAACTTGAACTTCTGCATAATATGGTAAAATAACATGAAATAATTCCATTTACATACTAACATGGATATTCTACTAATAGAATAATCACATGAAATATCAATAACCACTTTCATAATGATGGAATCCATAATGCCCGACTATCATAACCACGTAGTCAAGGACTTGTTCCTAGAGTACAAATAAGAATTTTTCAAGGCCTTGTGCCAAGACACAAGTTTGTCTCAAGAGACATGCCGATGCATCGAGGAGCTATAGCAGGCTCCACCTATTACTTATTAATTCCAATGCATTCCTCATATGAACAGTTTTAAACATAACATAAACATTCGTATTAAAACTAACATACAAAATGTCAATACATTATCCATAAACCATGAATGGTATAAAAATAACACATCCACAGTCAAACATATCACAAAACCTTCAATACAATATGGATGTTTTGTATCATAATAAATCAACTTCAAATAAGCTAAAAATCCATCAAAGGATGTTGACATAGATTAAATCAAAACTATTTGAGAGAAATATCTCTTTTTTTGAAATCATTTAAAAGTCACATAATTGTAAAATAAACCATTTACTTTGAAAATATTCATATAATATTGTAAGTGATGCTTTGAAAATTTTATAATGGCAAAAAATAGCTGCACCCACCGTATATGTTAAAAAATACATTCTTACCTTATTTTCGTCTAAAAGGTTAAAAAGGACCTTGTTTGGAAAATGACAGAAAGATTCCTTTATAAAAATATTATAAAAAGTCAAAAAAGGGTATAAATGACTTTAACCCATATTTTATAAAATAGTAAGAATGTTTTGAAATACATTTTTAAGAAACATGGATGTGGATGATAAAGAGATCCCAATAGATAATTACATATAAACAACCTCGGATAATGAAGAGATTGTGAAAGAAACCCCTACCTTGTACTTTTCCTTGGTAGAGGGTAGGCTAAACTCCTATATAATGGTTAAATAATTGTTTTTAAATTATACAAGAATCATATACATTAATATGATATCATATATGATCTTTTAACATTGATTTGTTAATAATATCTTAGTATTATCGTCTTTTCGGGTGTTAACTTACTCGTTTTCTTTTATATGTTTTGTAACATAATAAATATTTCTTATCGATAGGTTTTATATTATTCATGTAAATAATTATATCAAGTCCTTAAAAATTATTTTTAATCATCAAATGAGAATTATACTTGAATGGATATGATGGGGAATGAATCTCATCGCGTTTGTGGAGATAGTAGTCCGTACATACGCAGGAGCGACAATATCATTCTTTTGATATTAAAATAATATATAATTGGATGTTATATCATATATATAGAATCATTATAATGTTATATTTATTATCTACATCAATTTCACATCATTAAAATACCCATCCAAATAATAATGTTTTGAATAACAATTACACCACGACGTGGAGACGGTAAGCCGTACGTAGGCACGTATGGTGACATGTCATTAAAAGGAGGGTTAAAATACTAAATATGGTTGTACCATATTTATAATAAAATCAATATATATATAATATACTAGAGTTATAATTTTATAATGTAAATAACAATGAAAGATGAAGTTGAAGAAGAAAGGAACTTTAAAGAGGGTGGTGAAAACATTACCTCTTTTTCGGGTTCTTTCTTTTGATTTGATCAAAATGGGTCCTTATGTTGGCTTTAGTATCAAAAAAAGGCCTATAGGATGAAGTGAGGGAAGTTTAGTGAATATTTGGGCTGGGGTTGGTGGAGCCAAAAGGCATGGAATGTGTGAATTATAGAAAAGGGGAAGTTCCCTTTTATAAGAGGGGTGAGGGGCACCTTATGAAAAGGAAGAAATATTATTTTATAATAAATTCATATTCAGTTTCTAATACCTGAAAAGTGGATTATTTAATGGTTAAAGTGGGGCTATGTCGAAAACCACTAAAGCAATTGATTTTATATAGGTTTGGGTCACTATATTAACTTTATCTTTTTGATTTAACTCTTAGTTAAATAGTTTGACATCTACCATGTCTCTTTGTATTTTTATATTATATAGTCAATAAACATACTATAAACATACAAAAGGCCCCAAAGTGGTCCATTGATAATAATTCTATCATTATATAAGTCTTTTTGCCGATCCTTAGATTTTTAGAAATATAATATCCATTAATAATATAATATTTTATTTTAAAACTTATTTATGTCAATTTTGACAATATTTAATAATTTATTTTTGTTAAAGTATTAAAAACTTTATTAATTCAAGAAAAATTTATTTAATCAATACTAAAATGTCATATTAACCAATAAAATTTTTGGATGAAATAAAAACCTTCAAATTATATTTATTTTAACATTTATAATACTAATTAGTTGATTCATCCATTAATAAGGAAAATATTGCATCATTATTGTGTCATAAATAAATTTAATTATTAAATGTCTAAAAATTATAAATAAAATACCATTATTTAGGAAATATTTTTAGCTTATTAATGAATATAAATGGTCAAAATAATAAAATATATAACTCTATGTAAAAATTGTTTTTCTAAAAGATATATGCTTAAGTCTTTTTTGTATTACTATAACATAATTAATATAAAGTGTCATTATCAAATAAAAGTAGATCGATGGGGTCCCAAAATTGTCACAAATATGACCATGGTCGGAAATTTATCAACAAATAGGTTTCGTTTACGTTTTAGGGTAATTTAGTATTATTATAATATTAATTTTTACCCTTATTTACTGGATTTACCCTTTAACCATGGTAAATAAAATATTTTCCGAAGTAATTATTCAAAATGTCTAAAAATAAAAGTTACATATTTACACAATTTGGACCTACTGATTCTAAATATGTAATAAATTTTTCTAAATTCAAAACACAGTAGTGGCAGAAAATAAATTAAAATTAATTCCCATTGTTAGAACAAAAAGCGTGTTTTTAAGAGATAATAACTATCAAAAGATTGGCACTTGCTTATGTCCAGTTTACATGTTAAATTATATCCAATGACAAAAATTGTATTAAATGGTAAAAATATATTATAAATATACTTTAAAACCACACAAATTCATAATTTATCACTATTATTTATTTCGATTAAAAAAGTTGTTTTTAATTAAAATTTAGTAATTTTCACTATTCATCAAAATATGAAAGTTATTAGAAAAGTACCAAAAATTCACCCTAAGATAATTTTGATACTTTTTATCCAAAAATGAAGTCCATTTTGAAAGATAAAAATTATAATATTTCAAAAAGTGAGTATTACTATTCATAACGGGTAGTTTGATTGGTTGTGATGTGTGTTAGAACTCGAAGTTGCGTACAACACACGCTACTGTATTATTCAAAGAGAAATGTACCGTGGAAGCTTGGGGTGTTAAATTCCCCTCTCCTTCAAATAATTTCGTCCTAGAAATTTCTATAATATTACTGCATAAAAAGACTTGGGTGGTTCTTCATTATAAGTTCCCCGGGTTCCCACATTTCCTCTTCCATCATATTGTTTCTCCATAGAACTTTTACCAGACGAGTCGTTCAGTTTCTCAACACTTGTTCTCTTTTATCAAGAATCTTGACAGGTTCTTCACAATAAGACGGATCAGGTTCCAGTTCTAATTCCTCATAAGTGAGTATATGTGTTGGGTCAGTCATGTATTTCTCCCCAGTGATACGTGGAACACATCGTGAACTTTGGAGAGACTTGGTAGCATTGCCAAACAGTAAGCTACAGCCCCAATTTGTTCTAGAATTTCGAATGGCCTGATGTACCTGGGACTCAATTTTCCTTTCTTACCGAAACATATAACACCCATCCATGGAGATATCTTCAGGAAAACATGATCTCCTACCTGAAATTCCAAATCCTTCCTTTAGTTATCGACATAGCTCTTCTGCTTACTTTGAGCTGCTTTGATGTGGTTTTGGATTAACTTTACCTTTTCCATCATTTCCTCAACAAGTTATAGGCCTACAAGTTTTCTTTCACCAATATCATCCCAACAGGTTGGTGTGTGACATCTCTTTCCATATGACGCTTCATAAGGTGCCATCTAAATACTTGAATGGAAGCTATTTTTATAGGAAAATTCTACCAAAGGTAAATATTGATCCCATATACCATGAAAGTCAAGTGAGCAGGATCTCAACATTTCTTCTAAGGTTTGAATAGTTCATTCTAATTGTCCATCTGTTTGGGGTTGGTAGGAAGTGCCCAAACAAAGTTCAGTATCCATGGCTTTATGAATACTTTTTCGAAATCTTAATTTAAAACGTGGATCATGATCACAAACAATCGATAGGGGTACTCCCTGAAGTCTCACAACTTCATTAATATATTTTCTTTCTAGACGTTCAAGTGGTAAATCTTCCCTTACAAAAAGAAAATTTTCCGACTTGGTAAGACGATCAACAATGACCCATATTGCATCGTTCCTTCTAGGAGTCTTTAGTAGTCCCATGACAAAGTCCTTCGTGATATTATCTCATTTCCACTCTGGTATGGGAAGAGGTTGCATGACTCCTCCAGGCTATTTCCTTCCAGCATTCATTTGTTGAAAAACCATACATCTTGACACAAAATCAGTTATCTCCCTCTTCATGTTGTCCCACCAAAAATGTTCCTTCAAATCTCCATACATTTTGGTTCTCCCATGGTGTATAAAGAAATTGGAACTGTTTTCATCATCCAACAATTCTCTTTTTAGATCAAGTATATTGGGAATAGAAAGTCTCTTTCCAAATTTCAAAATTCCATCTTCATACACAAAGTCACTCAATCTCCCATCATTCATAGATTTAATCTTATTTTGAAACACCTCATCATCAGTCTGAGAACTCTTAATCCTTTTTAGTAAAGTTGGTTTGGAAACCATTTGAAAAATCATTGATGTGTCACCTTCCATGGTTATTCACATGTCCAACTTCAATAGATGAATGAAAATAGGATCCCTTTCAATTCTCATTTTATTCAAAACTCCATGATCATTTTTCCTCAAAGCATCTTCCACCTTATTTTCCTTCCTCGGGTGGTAGTGTATCGTGAAATCATAATATTTGAGTATTTCAAGACATCTCCTTTGCCACATGTTGAGTTCTTTCTGTGCGAAAATATACTTCAAACTCTTGTGATTGGTATATATCTTACATTTTTCACCATATATATAATTTATCCATATATTTAAATCAAATATTAAAGGAGATACCTCAAGATCATGAGTAGGATAGTTTTTCTCATGAATTTTCAGATGTCATGATGCATAGGAAATAACCCTATCATTCTGCATAAGGACACAAACAAGTCCTTTCTTTGAAGCATCACTATAAATAACAAACCCATCATTCCCTAATGGTAGAGTTAATATTGGAGCATTGAATAATCTTCTCTTCAGTTCTTCATAACATTATTCACACTCTTTTCTCCAAAAAAATTTAACCCCTTTATGTGTGAGCTTCGTTAATGGGTTAGACTATGGGGCAATGTTCTGGATGAAACACTGATAATAACCTGCTAAACCAATAAAACTGCGTACCTCAGTTATACTCATTGGTGCGGGCCATTCTTGGATTTCTCTTATCTTAGAAGGATCAAGATATATTCCATCCATAGAGACAATATGGCCAATAAAGGAGATCTCCTGAAGCCAGAATTCACACTTGAAAAACTTCCCATATAATTCATCTCTTCTATGAGTATTCATGATAATGGGCAAGTGATTTTCATGATCTTCATATCTTTTGGAGTATACCAAGATATCATTAATAAATACCTCCAAAAAATCATCGAGATATTCCTTGAAAACTATATTCATTAGATCCATGAAGAGAGAGGTTGTGTAAGTCAATAAAAAGGCATTACTGTAAGCTCGTAATGCTCGTACGTGGTTTGAAATGATGTCTTTGGAATGTCTTCTTTCTTCACACATAACTGATGGTATTCGGATATAAAGCCAATATTAGAAAAGTATTGATCTCCATACAGTTGGTAAAATAAATCATCAATGTGAGGTAGGGGATACTTTTTCTTTATGGTTATAGAATTGATCTCCCTGTAGTCGATACATAACCTCATAGATCCATCTTTCTTCATAACAAAAAGGATAGGGGCTCCCCATAGTGAAATAACAGGGTGAATAAATCCCTTATCACTCAATTCCTCTAGTTGTTTCTTTAGTTCAACTAATTCCAAAGTGGTTATTCTATAAGGGGTATTCGATATGGGCCTTGAACCAAGAATTAAATCAATGGAAAACTCAATTTTTCATTCTGGAGGATGTCCAGGTAAATCTTCTGTAAACACATCTACATATTCTTTCACAATATGTACAAACTCTATTTGATTATCACTTTCATCACCCTCAATTATTTCCTTCTCTTCCTCCCCAATAATTGAATTTAGTTGAGCTTCATGGGGTGGATATTGATAAGAATCAGGTGGTGACAATTCTGCACTAAAGATAAGGTGTTCATTATCATCATTATAAAAAATTCTAACCTACTTCTTCTTACAATAAATTTTCACATCATGGTCCGAAAGCCAATCCATACCGAGGATTATATCAAATTAAATCATGGGTATGATGATGATATCAGAAGATAAAGAAAATTTATTTTCTCTAATGGAGACTGATTCACAAAACATTGTTGCAATGATACTTCCCTTAGATGTTTTGACTAAAAACTCCCTTGTTAAATTAAATTGTAAATATGTAATTTTCTTTGCAAACTAGGAAGATATGAAACAATGTGATGATCCAAAATCAAATAAATTTTTTACTAAACTTGAGGAACCATTAAATTA
This sequence comes from Viscum album, assembly GCA_963277665.1. Classification (NCBI taxonomy): domain Eukaryota; kingdom Viridiplantae; phylum Streptophyta; class Magnoliopsida; order Santalales; family Viscaceae; genus Viscum; species Viscum album. The sequence continues at coordinate 1,393,774,989 of OY728121.1, read as the reverse complement.
CCTACCACCACGTCTTTCGGAGCTTCTACCTCATCAGTAGTGATAGAATAAGCTTGGCCTTGATCCCTTGGCCTTTTCTGAGGTATGTTCCCCTGACTCTTTGGAAATTCATTTGCATAATGTCCCATCTCCCTGCAATTGTATCATTGAATATCGGTAGCTTCTTTCTTCTCCTTGGAATCACAAGCTTGGTGGCCTTTTTCACCACACTTGTAACAGACTCGCATTCCCTTCAAGCAAGTACTAGGGTGTTTATTCCCACATTTATTATAGGATGGATATGAAACTTTTCCTCTCATCCCCTTATTTCCATTCCTAGAGTGATCAGCAGATCTCTTCTTATCTTGCTTTGCTTTAAAGTCATAAGACATAGAGAATTCCTTTTCTATATTGATAGAACACGAGACAATATCTTCACACAATAGGAAGGATCGTGAGACTAATTCTCAATGGATAAATGGTTTTAACCCATCAAATAAATGATCAATCTTACTCCTTAGGTTATGTATATAATTTTCTTCATGCCTCGCTAACCATGTAAAGTTAGCCTCATACTTTGCGACATTCTCATCCTCCTATTGTCTCAAACTCAGAAATTGTCTTTCCATATCTGATCAATGGTCATGAGGAAAGTATTTTTCTAAGAAAAACTCTTTGAACTCCCTCCATTCCATATTTGATACTTCCTTGTTATCCTTTGTGTTTTGAATCAATGACCACCATTGATCAGTATATCTAGTAAGGTGGTAAACTGTCATGATAACTTTTTCCCAATCACTACTCCCCAAGGCATGTAATATTTTCTCTAAGGAATTTATCCTTTGCTCAGCTACTAATGGATTTGTACTCCCATTGAGATTTGGTGGTTGTTGTCTGATGAAGAAATCTAATATTGATCCTCCACGTTGTGGATCTGGGTGCTCCATACGGGTAAGGATATTATTCATAACCTGAGTGAGTTTTCCCAGTATGGTGATTAGCTAATCAGCACTAGTTGCATCACCATCTCCCCTATAATTATCTTCAGTTGGAGGGAAAGCCCTACATGGAGTGTGTGCATTGATAGAGTTTCCATTTCTTCCACTACGCTCCATTTTTAAACAATGGAATAAACTTGATTAGTTTATGAATCGCAATACATAAATCCAAACTTGTGAAACACATAACATGAATTGAATAGTTTATGGATATAATACATATTCATAAAAAAAATTCTTTGAGGAGGTATATACTCATAAACCCTTCATAATGGATTGTAAAGAAAATGAAAATTATCCTAAGCATATCCTCCAAGAGTGTCGTAACTGAGAGTACAGCAATGCCTATTATCGTGTACCAGTTCTCGTTCGAGTTTAGCTCAAAGTGGTGTTTTCAGGTTTTACCTCTAGGTACATTTGTGCTAGAGCCGCCTTTACCTGCTCGTATACAGACATGAATGTATTGCTCGGAAAACTCACAAAATCTCTACAATACCAAAATTCTAAGAAGTTCTTCAATACTAATCCTCAAAGTCCATCTTAGGTCTATGTTCTCTAATAAGTGTTTATATAAATATATCTTACATGGTTTTTAATTATCTTCCTTTGATACCAACTGTAACGCCCTGACCCTAGTTACCCAGAGTTGGTGCATTATTACATAACATTGGCATGATCACAAAAGATCAAATCTCGAAAGACTGATTAGTTAAGTAGCATTGAAACACTAGATATATTCATAAGTCTTAAATTACATCATAAAATGAAAACTACAACAACGTCATATCTCCACACTCATATCCCCTCATATTGTCCATGCAGGTCATTCATAAAATACTTCTTCACATCCTGGGAAAAATAAAACATAGAAAGAGGTGAGCCCAAATGCCCAGTAAGGATAACAATATAGCGGAAACATTCATAAATAATCATAAACATTTAAGGGAATCTATAACTAAAAAAAGCCTTTTAAAATTTAAATTTAACATAATATGGAAGAAATAAAATGAAATAATTCTATTTATATATTCACATAGATATTCTACTAATCGAATAATCACATGAAATATCAATAACCACTTTCATAATGATGGAATGCATAATTTTAGACTGTCATAACCACATATTCAAGGCCTTGTGCCAAGACTACAAATAAGATTTTGTCAATTCCTTATGCCAAGACAGTAGTTTGTATCATGAGACCTGCCGATGCATCGAAATGATATTGCAGGATCCACCCGTCACTTATTAAGTCCAATGCATTCCTCATATGAACAGGTTTAAACATTACATAAACATTTTTATTAAAAATAGCATACGTAATGTCAATACTTTATCAATAAACCATGAATGGTATAAAAATAACACATCCACAGTCAAACATATCAAAAAACCTTCAGTACAATATGGATGTTTTGTATCATAATATATCAACTTCAAATAAGTTAAAAATCCATCAATGAATGTTGACATAGAAGAAATCAAAACTATTTGAGAGAAATATCTCTTTTTTGAAATCATTTAAAAGTCAAATAATTATAAAATAAAACATATAATTTGAAAATATTATTTATATGCTTCTAAATGAAGCTTTGACAATTTTATAATTGCAGAAAATAGCCGCACCATCCGTATAAGTTAAAAAAAGACATTCTTACCTTAATTTTGTCAAAAAGGATAAAAAGGACTTTGTTTGGAAAACGAAGGAATGATTCCTTTATAAAAATATTATAAAAATTAAAATAAGGTAATAAATGACATTAACACATATTTTATAAAATAGTAATAATGTTTCGAAATACATTTTTAAGAAACATGGATGTGGATAATAAATAGGTCCCAGTAAATAATTACGTATAAACAACCTCGGATAATGAAGAGATTGTGAAATAAACCCCTACCTTGTACTTTTACTTGGTAAAGGGTAGTTTAACCTCCTATATAATGGTGAAATAATTGTTATTAAATTATACAAGAATCACATACATTAATATGATATCATATATGACCGTTTAACATTTCATTGTTAATAATTTCTTAGTATTATCATCGTTTCGGGTGTTACCTTACTCATTTTATTTTATATGTTTTGTTAAATAAGTCGTGTTTGGTATGGATAGGTTGTATCTTATTCATATCCAAAATGATATCAAGTCCTTAAATAATATTTTTAAAAATAAAATTAGAATTATACTTGAATGGATATGATAGGGAATGAATCTAATCGTGTTTGTGGAGACGGTAGTCCGTACGTACGCATGAGTGACAATATCATACTTTTGATATTGAAATAATATATAATTGGATGGTATATCTTATATAAAGAATCATTAACATGTTATATTTATTATTTAAATCAATTTCACATAATTATCATACCCATCCAAATAATAATGTATTGAATAACAATTACACCATGACGTGGAGACGGTAAGCCGTACGTACGCACGTGTGGTAACATGTCATTAAAAGGATGGATAGAATACTGAATATGGTTGTACCATATTTATAATAACATCACAGTATATAGAATATATTTGAGTTATTATTTTAAAATTTAAATAACAAATAAAGAAGAAGTTGAAGAAGAAAGGAACTTGAAAGAAGGTGGTGAAAACATTGCCTCTTCTTCGGGTTCTTCCTTTTGGTTTGATAAAAAGGGCTCCTTAGGTTGGATTTCTGATCAAAATAAGGCCTATAGGTTGAATTAAGGTAATTTGAGAAAATATTTGGTCCAGTTTTGGTCAAGAAAAAAGGCATTGAAGGTGTGAATTAGAGAGAAGGGGAAGTGCCCTTTTATAAGATGGGTGAGGGGCCCCTTAGGAAAAACTAGAAATATTATTTTATAATAAATTCATATTCGGTTTCTAATGGCTCCAATGTGGATTATGTAAAGTTTAAAGTTCTAATAGGTCTAAAACCACTCAAAAAATAGGTTTTATACAGGTTTGGGTCACAGTATTAACTTTATCTTTTTGATTTAACTCTTAGTTAAATAGTTGGACATTTACCATGTCTCTTTGTATTTTTATATTATATAGTAAATTAACATACAATAAACTTTCAAGAGACCCAAAAGTGGTCCATTAATAATATACCTATCATTATATATGTTTTTTGGCGGATCCTTATATTTTTAGGAATAGAATATCAATTAATAATATAATATTTGTTTTAAAAACACTTTTATGTCAATTTTGACAATATTTAATAATTGATTTTTGTTAAAGTCTTAACAACATTATTAATTAGAAACAAATTCATTTAATCAATCTTAAAATGTCACATTAACCAATAAAAATCGTGGATGGCATCAAAACTTTCAAATTGTTTTTATTTGAACATTTAAAATATTAATTATTTGATTCTTTAATTAATAAGAAAAATACTGCATCATTATTGTTTCATAAATAAATTTAATTATTCAATGTCTAAAAATTATAAATAAAATACCATTATGTATGAAATTTTTTTATCTTCCTAATTAATATTTATGGTCGAAAATATAACATATATAACCCTATGTAAAAATTGTTTGGCTAAAAGTTATATGTTTAAGTCATTTTTTTATTTACTTTACCTTAATTAATATAAAGTGTCATTATCACTTACATGTGGATCCATGGGGTCCCAAAATCAACCCAAATACGCCCATGGTTGGAAATGTTTCTACCAATAGGTTTAGGATACGTTTTAGGTTAATGTATTATTATTATAATATTATTTTTTACCCTTATTTACCGGATTTACCCATAACCATCGTAAATAAAATATTTACCGAAGTAATTATCCAAAATGTCTAAAAATAAAAGTTATATATTTACATAATTTGGACCACCTGATTCTAAATATGAAATCCATTTTTATAAATTCAAAACACAGAAGTTTCAGAATTTAATTTAAAATTAATTCCCGTTGTCAAAATAAAAAACGTGTTTTTAAGAGATAATAAATATCAAAAGAATGTCACTTGCTTATGTCCAGTTTAAATGTGAAATTAAGTCCAATTACCAACATTGTATTAAATGGTAAAAATATATTTTACATATAATTTAGACCCACTCAAATTTATAATTTATCACAAGTAATTATTTCGATTAAAAAATTAGTTTTTAATTAAAATTTAGTAATTTTCACTCTTCATCAAAATATGAAAGTTATTAGAAAAGTAAAAAAAAATTCACCCTAAGCTAATTTCGATATTCCGAATCCAAAAATGAATACCATTTTGAATGATAAAGTGTATAAAATTTCCAAAAGTGGTTATTACTATTCATAACGACTAGTTTGATTGGTTGTAGTGTATGTTAGAACTTGAAGTTGCGTACAACACACGCTATAGTATTATTCAAAGAGAAGCGTATCGTGGAAGCTTGGAGTGTTACATTTTCTCCTCCTTCAAATAATTTCATCCTAAAAATTTCTATAATATTACTTCATAAAAAGACTCAGGCGGTTTTTTCATCATAAGTTCCTAGGGTTCCCATGTTACCTCTTTCATCTTATGGTTTCTCCATAGAACTTTTTTGCAAACGAGTCGTCTGGTTTCTCCGCACTTATTCTCTCGTATCAAAAATATTAACAGGCAGTTAACAATAAGATAGATCGGGTTCCAGTTCTAATTCCTCATTGGTGAGTACATGCGTTGGGTCAGGCATGTATTTTATCAACAATGATACGTGGAAAACATCGGGAACTTCAGAGAGACTTGGCGGCATTGCCAAAAGGTAAGCTACAGCCCCAATTAATTCTATAATTTCAAATGGTCTGATGTACCTGGGACTCAATTTTACCTTCTTACCGAAACGTATAACACCCTTCCAGGGATATACCTTCATGAAAACATAATCACCTACATGAAATTCCAAATCCTTCCTTCGATTATCGGCATAGCTCTTCTATATAATTTGAGATTATTTGATGTGTTTTTGGATTTACTTTACCTATTCCATCCTTTCCTCAACATGTTCTAGGCCTACAAGTTTTCTTTCACCAACATCATCCTAACAGGTTGGTGTGAGACATCTCTTTCCGTATAATGCTCCATAAGGTGACATCTGAATACTTGAATAGAAGCTATTGTTATAGGAAAATTATAACAAAGGTAAATATTGATCCCACATACCCTGAAAGTCAAGTGAGGAGGATCTCATCATGTATTCTAAGGTTCGAATAGTTTTTTCTGATTGTCCATATTTTTGGGGGTGGTAAGCAGTGCTCAATAGAAGTTCATTATCCAGGGATTTCTGAAGACTTTTCCAAAATCTTGATGTAAAACGTGGATCACGATCAGAAACAATCGATAGGGGTACTCCATGAAGTCTCACAACTTCATTAATATATAGTCTTGATAGACGTTCGAGTGGTAAATATTCCCTTATAGCAAGAAAATGTCCTGAATTTGTAAGATGATCAGCAATGACCTATATTGCATCGTTCCTTCTAGGAGTATTTGGTAGTCTCATGACAATGTCCATCATGATATTATCCCATTTCCACTCAGGTATGGGAATAGGTTGCATGACTCTTCCATGGTATTGCCTTCCATCTTTCACTTGTTGACAAACCATAAATCTTGACACAAAATCAGAAATCTCCCTCTTTTTGTTGTCCCACGAAAAATGTTCTTTCAAATCTCTATATATTTTGGTGCTCCCAGGGTGTATAGAGAAATTAAAACTATGAGAACCATACAAAAATTCTATTTTTAGATCAGGTATATTGGGAACACAAAGTCTCTTGCCAAATTTTCCAAATTCCATCTTCATACACAAAGTCACTTAATCTCCCATCATTCATAGCTTTAATCTACTTTTGAAACTCTTCATCATCAGTCTGAAAACTCTTAATCCTTTCTAGTAAAGAAGGTTTGGAAACCATTTGAAAAATAATTGATGTTTCACCTTCCATGGTTATTCCCATGTCCATCATAAATAGATCCATGAAAATAGGATCCCTTTCAATTCTCATCTTGTTCAAAACTCCATGACCTTTTCTGATCAATTCATCTGCCACCGTATTTACCTTCCCCAGGTGGTAGTGTATCGTGTATTCATAATCCTTGAGTAGTTCAAGCCATCTCCTTTGCCTCATATTGAGTTCTTTCTGTGAGAAAATATACTTGAAACTCTTGTGATCAGTATATATCTCACATTTTTCACCATAGAGATAATGTCTCCATATCTTCAAAGCAAAGATTATAGCGGCTAACTCAATAAAATGAGTAGGATAGTTTTACTCATGATTTTTCAGCTGTCGTGATTCATAGGCAATAACCATATCATTCTGCATAAGGACACAACCAAGTCCTTTCTTTGAAGCATTATTATAAATAAAAAACCCATCATTCCCCAATGGTAGAGTCAATATAGGTGCATTGACTAATATTCTCTTCAGTTCTTAAAAAATGCTTCACACTCTTTTTTCCAAACAAATTTAACCCCTTTACATGTGAGATTCGTTAATGGGTTAGCCAATCAGGTAATGTTCTGGAAGAAACATCGATAATAACCTGCTAAACCAATAAAACTGTGTACCTCAATTATACTCGTCGGTGTTGTCCATTCGTGGAGTGCACTTATCTTATATGGATCAACATAGATTCCATCCTTAGAGACAAATATGGCCAAGAAAAGAGATCTCCTGAAACCATAATTCACACTTTCTAAACATCCCATATAATTCATGTCTTCTAAGAGTCTTCAGGATAATGTGCAAGTGATATTCATTATCTTCGTAGCTTTTGGAGCATACCAAGATATCATAAATAATTACCACCACAAAATCATCAAGATATTCCTTGAAAACTATATTCATTAGATCTATTAAGATAGAGGGTGCGTTAGTCAATCCAAAAGGCATTACTGTAAACTCGTAATGCTCATACCTAGTTCAAAATGTTGTCTTCGGAATGTCTTCCTTCTTCACACATAACTGATGGTATCCAGATCGAAGGTCAATATTATAAAAGTATTGACGTCCATGCAGTTGGTAAAATAAATCATTAGTGCGAGGTAGGGGATATTTGTTCTTTATTTTTATAACATTGATCTCCCTGTAGTCGAAACATAACCTCATAGATCAATCTTTCTTCTTAACAAAAAGGACAGGGGATCCCCATGGAGGAATACTAGGGAAAATAAATCCCTTATTACTCAATTCCTCTAGTAGTTTCTTTAACTCAACTAATTCCATAGTGGCCATTCTATAAGGGGTCTTCGATATAGGCCTTGAACCAGGAATTAAATCAATGGAAAAGTCAATTTCTCGTTCTGGAGGATGTCCAAGTAAATCATCTGGAAACACATCTACATATTATTTCACAATAGGTACATATTCTACTTGAACATTCATTTCCTCACCCATTGTTATTCCATTCTCTTCCTCCACAATAATTTAATTTCTTTGAGCTACCTGGGGTGGATCTAGATAAGAATCAGTTGTTGACGATTCTGCTCTAAAGATAAGGTGTTCTTTATCATCATCATCAAAAATAGCAACCTCGTTCTTCTTACTATAAATTTTATCATCATGGTTTGAAAGGGAATCCATACCTTATATTATATAAAATTCAATCATGGATATTACGATGAGATCAGTAGATAATGAACATTTATTTTCTCTAATGGGGACTGATTCACAAAACATTATTGCAATGATACTTCCCTTCAGAGTTTTGACTGACAACTCCATTGTAAAATCAAATTGGGAATATCTAATTTTCCTATCAAACATAGAATATATGAAACAATGTGATGATCCAGAATCAAATAAATCATTTTATTAACTTGAGGAAACCATTAAATTACCTACCACCACATCTTTCAGAGATTCTACCTCAATAGTAGTGATATCATAAGCCTAGACTTGATCCCTTGGCCTTGTCTGAGGTATGTTCCCCTGACACTTAAGACATTAATTTTCATAATGTCCCATCTCCCTGTAATTGTAGCGTTGAACATCGGTAGCTTCTTTCTTCCCCATTCAATCACAATCCTGGTGGTCTTATTCATCACACTTGTAACAAACTCGTATTCCCCTCAAGAAAATATCGAGGTGTTTCTTACAACATTTAATCTAGGATGGATATTAACCTTTTCCCTTATTCCCCTTATTTCCATTCTTAGAGTGATCAAAAGATCTCTTCTTCTCTTGATTTTCTTTAATGTCACAAGACATAGAGATTTCCTTTTCTGTCTTGATAGCACATGAGACAATATCTTCGTAGGACGAGAAGGATTGTGAGACTAATGCTTGACGTATAAATGGTTTTAACAAAGAAAATAAATGATCAATCGTACTCCTTGGGTTACATGTATAATCTACTGCATTTCTCGCTAACCTTATAAGTTAGCCTCATACTTTGCGACATTATCATCATCCTTTTGTCTCAAACTCAAAAATTACCTTTCCTTATCTGCTCGATGGTCACGAGGAAAGTATTTTTCTATGAAAATATCTTTGAACTCCCTCCATTCCATATTTGATAGTGCCTCATCATCCTTTTTGTTTTGAATCAATGGCCACCATTGATCAGTATCTCCAGTAAGGTGGTAAACTTCCATGATAACTTTTTCCCTTTCACTACTCCCCAAGGCATGTAATATTTTCTATAAGGAATTCATCCATATCTCAACTAATAATGGATTTTTATCTCATTGAATGTTTGTAGTTATTGCCTTATGAAGCGATCTAGCATTGATCCTCCACACTGTGGATCTAGGTGCTCCACACAGGTAAGGCTATTATTCATAACCTGAGTGACTTGTCCTAGTATGGTGATTAGATGATCTGCACGAGTTGCATCACCAGCTCCACTGTAATTATCTTGAGCAGGAGGAAAATCCAAACATGGGGTGTGTGCATTGATACAATTTACATTTCATCCACTAGTCTCCATTTATAAACAATGGAATACACAAGATTATTTTATGAATCACAATACATAAATCAAAACTTGTAAAACACTTAACATGAATTGAATAGTTTATGGATATAATCCATAATCATGAAAAATAGTTTTCATTGATGAAGTATATACTCATAAACCCTTCATAATGGTTTTTAAATAAAATGAGAATTATCCTAAGAATATCCTCTGGGAGTGTCGTAACCAAGAATGCAGCAAGGCCTATTGTCGTGCACCAGTTCCCGTTCAAGTTTAGCTCAAAGCGGTGTTTTTGGTTTTTACCCCTAGGTACATTTGTGCCAAATCCTCCTCTACCTGCTCGTATCCAGATAGGGATGTATTGGTCGGAAAACTCACAAAATCTCAACAATACCATGATTCTATAAAGTTCTTCTATATTAGTCCACAAAGTCCATCTTAGGTATATGTGTTCTAATCAGTGTTTATCTAAATCTATCTTCCAAGGTTTGTACTAAACATACTCTGATAGAAACTGTAACTCCTCAACCCCTGTTACCCAGAGTCGGTGCTTTATTATATAACATTAGAATGATCACAAAAGATCAAATATTGAAAGACCGGTTAGTTTAGTAGCATTGGAAACACTAGATATATTCATAAGTCTTACATTACATCATAAAATGAAAACTACACCAACATATTCTCTCCACACTCATATCCCCTCATACTATCCCTCCAAGTTATTCATATAATACTTCTTCACATCCAGGGAAAAATAAAACATAGAAATGGGTGTGCTCAGATGCCCCATAAGGATAACAATATAGCGGAATCATTCATAAATAAGTATAAACATTAAAGGCAATGTATAACTAAAAAAAGCCTTTTAAACTTGAAAATTAGCATAATATGGTAGAAATAAAATGAAATAATTCCATTTAATTATTCACATGGACATTCTACTAATCGAATAATAACATACAATATTAATAACCACTTTCATAATGATGGAATACATAATGCCACACTATCATAGCCACATAGTCAAGGCCTTGTGCCAAGACTACAAATAAGATTTTGTCAAGGCCTTGTGCCAATACACTAGTTTGTCTCATGGGACCTTCTGATGCATCAAGGAGCTATAGCAGGCTCCGCCCATCACTTATTAAGTCCTATTCATTCCTCATATGAACGGGTTTAAACCTAAAATAAACATTTGTATTAAAACTAGCATATAAAATGTCAATACTTTATCCATAAACCATGAATGGTGTAATAATAACACATCCACAGTCAAAAATTTCACAAAACCTTCAATTCAATATGGAAGTTTTGTATCATAATAAATCAACTTCAAATAAGCTAAAAATCCATCAAAGGATGTTGAAATAGATGAAATGAAAACTATTTAAGAGAAATATCTCTTTTTTGAAATCAATTAAAATTCACATGATAATAAAATTAAACATTTAATTTTAAAATATTCTTATAAGCTTGTAAGGGAATCTTTGACAATTTTATAATGTCAAAAAATAGTTGCACCCAACGTATAAGTTAAAAAAAGACATTCTTACCTTAATTTTGTCAAAAAGGTTAAAAGGATCTTGTTTGGAAAACGATGGAATGATTCCTTTATAAAAATATTATAAAATGTCAAACAAGGGTATAAATGAATTTAACCCATATTTTATAAAATAGTTAGAATGTTTTCATATACATTTTTAAGAAACATGGATGTGCATGATAAAAAGGTCCCCATAGAAAATTACGTATAAAAAACCTCAGATAATGAAGAGATTGTGAAATAAATATGCACCTGTGCTTTTCCTTGGTCGAGGGTAGGTTAACCACCTGTATAATGGTGAATTAATTTTTATTAAATTATTCAAGAATCATATACATTAATATGATATCATATATGATCTTTAAACATGGCTTTGTTAATAATATCTTAGTATTATCATCGTTTCGAGTGTTAAATTACTCGTTTTATTTTATAGGTTTTGTTACATAAGCCATGTTGGTTATGGATAGGTTGTATTGATGTGGCTCTATTTTTACACAGTTTTTTACATCCTTTTTTTAATTTTTAATGATTTATTTAATTATTTTTACACTTTTTATCTAATAAATTAATTTTTATATTTTTATAATTAAATTTGTCAAATATTCCTTTTTTATAACATTTTATGTAATTATGTACCCTTAAATAGTTGATTTATTCCTTCTTTGTTTTTAATATAATTAATTGTCAATTTTTTTATTTATTCTATATTTTTTTATTTTATTTAATTTTTCATTATTAATAATTATTGAGTTTTCGAATTAATTTTAGTATAATTTTTAATTTTATACAACATAGTTACGGCTTTCCAGACTACCGGTAGCTAAGCTACCGGTAGTAGGGTTACATTTGCTATACTGGTAGCCAGGTTACCCATACTGTTAAAGGTGACCTGTTTTCTTTTTGTCTACCGGTAGCCTGTTTTGAGATGTAACAGTGACCTTGTTGATACTGGTAACCTTTGTCACTGTCATTATTTCCTACAGGTAGACTTTAATTTAAACTACCGGTGAACTTTTAGTTTTATCAGTAGTGGTGACAGTTATTTTAATTTAGTAATGGTGAGTATTTAGTTTGGTTAAGTTATTTCTTCTTGACGGTTTAATAGGTTATTTTTTATTTAAACAATTATTTAATTGATTTAATATTATTTAATTAACTTAGACATTATTTTAATAATTAATATTTTTACTCAGTCACATTAGAATAGGTTAACAATACTAAATAATTTTTTTAGACATCCTGGTCATCATTTTTGTAAGTAACTTGTGTTTTAAATTAACTAAAATTGATCACCCTTAATTATATGTGCTCAAATAGTTAATTAATTAATAGTTTTTAAACATTAATTTTAATATTTTATGTATGAAAATTGATTTTTAATTCATTTTATAATTGTTTTTGTCTACCGGTGGGGTAGACGAGATCTTGTGGTGATTTACTGGGTCACCAATTATTTTTATTTCTATTTTCTGCTACAATGTAATTAGCATGTTTAGTTATTTTAATTTAAGTCTTTTACAATCTTAGTTTATTAATTACTCAGTTAATAAATTAGTTGTTTTCAATTAATTATTTTAATGTTCTAACGGTTAACTCAAAATTATGTTTTGAATTCATGGTATTTAGAATTATTTTTAATTAATTATTTTATATTTTATATTTATTTTATTTTAGTTTTAATTTTATGCTTTATTTGTGTGTTTATTCTAAAACATGCATTGTTGCGTAACGGTGACCTTTGTTTTTTTAAGTTAAAAGTGACACTTTTCGATTGGTGGACTTCTCTCACCATAACCCTCACTGTTACCCTACTCCCTACCAGTAGCCCTCTCTTTGATCTATCAGTGACCTTTATTTTCATCCGTAGCCATTTACCCACTGGTAACCTGTTAATTTATTTGTACCAGTGACTTCTTTTATTTTAATTTTATTTGTAACAATAGGCCCTTACTTTTTATTCTATATCAGTGACCATTGAGTCCCTTATCCACCTCACAGTTAGACTAAAACCCATGAACCTCACTGATAGAAACCTTCTGACCTCAACCTCACTGTTATTCACTGCCTCATTATTACCTCTCAATACCCCCTAAACCTCAGTGTTAGGTGCACTCCTCCTCACCGATATATTTCTGACCTCATCGTTACCCACTAATTCCTGCACCTCACCATTAGCCCATTCAATCTCACCCTCTTCCCTAGTTTTTAACCAGTGCTGGGCTTTTTTCTCACCCGAGCAGTGCTAGAGCGAGGAACCGTCGGTCTGCTGGAGGAGGCCGCCGCACTATTGATGAGAAGCCATGTTGAGTTCTTCTGCTGGGTAGCTGAGGACTACTGCGCAGGAGGAGAAGCTTTCCGCTGTGGGTTTGCACTGGTTTCCGGCCGAGGGAAGCCCCTCTATCTGCTTAAGCTGTTGCGGATGGATGGTGGAGTGCGCAGCTACTGGAAAAGTCAGAGCTGTTGCCGTTGTGATTTGCAAGAGAGGAAGCCGCCGCTGGCCTGCCAAAAAGGGAGCCGTCGGGTTTGAAGGATGAAGAAGGAAACCCACCCCCTAGCGTAAAAATTGGGAGGAGGAAAAATGAAAAAACAAAAATGATTTAAAAAAATAAATAATAAAAAGATATTATAATTAAAGTAAAGTAAAAAAGTTAAAGAAGAAAAAAACAAAAGAAAATTTAATGTAAAAAAATAAACGTTACAAAATTCAAATAAATATAAAATAATTTATTAAAGTTATAAATTTAAAACAAATTATAATTTATTTAAATCGATAAATTATATATTAAAATATTAAACTAATTTTATAATAAATGTTAATAATAAACTAATTTACTGATTATAGTATAAATATATAATTAAGAATAATTATAAATAAACATTAAGTTATACTTATTAATTTAAAACTTATGTATTAATTCTAATTACATAATTAAAAATTATCCAAATAATAAATTAACTGAAAACTTAATTTCTTAGATAGTACTAATAAAGTTCTTAATACAATCTAAATTACTAAATTTTTAATTTCTTATTTATTTATGTTGAAAAATTTTATTGATTTCGTTTAATATTTTTAACTTTAAAAATTAGTAGTTAGTATTTATATTTATTAATTTAATTAAATCAATAGCGTTTGAAAAATTTAAAATAATTTTTTATAAAAGTAAATTATAATCATTAATTAAGATATTTATTAATTAACTTTAGTTAATTTGTAACGAGTAATATAGAAATTTACTTAAAAAATAATTCTTTTTCTTTTCATCTCATTTATTTATTTTTCTATTTTATTTTTTCATTTCAGGTTCATTCAAAAAACATAAACATGTCCATGTACATTCAACTAACTTGGCGATAGTTAGTTACGAGGGTAAAACTAGCAAGACGTGCTTGTCGCGAAAAAACACACCTTTTGCAGTATGTGGGTGAAGAACTTTTGAAGTCGATGGAAGACGTGCGGTGACATGAAACAGTTGAAATTTGATATATAAAGTAGAGAATTTAGCAGAATTTGAGGGGAGGCATTCATTTATAGACAGAGATATTTATACACTTACCTGGAGACGATCGAGAGCAGTAGAGACGATCCTGAGCAGTGCAGACCTAGAACTTAGGAGCAACGCATCATTTGGGAGTTCTTTCTCCCTCACGTTTTAAACTTTAGTACTCTGTTTATGTAATGTTTCCTATTACTGTAGTGATAATGAATAGTATAGTTAGCTATGTCTTCTTGTTCGGGGAGAGTTCTAGCCCTACTGGTATCTTTTTTATCATTTTCATTTATCATTTTAATGTGTTTATAATTGATCGACGGGATCAGTTCTAAATACATACATCTATTTTGTACCACAATACTGAATTTCATGCACCTACAATATTTCGGTGAGTTTGATTGTAGAACCATTTTTTAAAAACATTAAATTCAAATTGAAAACATCAGTACTCACGGTGAGTGTGTACTGTTGACTTTTAAAATCATTTTTATGAAGATGTACTTCTTGGAGTGGAGAACTCCGAGTTGTTCAACATTGGGACATAACTCCTGGTGAGGGAATTTAGTCGCATAATATCAATGGTATAAAGAAATACATCTCATTATTAGGAGATATATTTAATCCCAGTAGACTAGAATAATCCCTGAGCATTCTTCTCTTCTGTTTGGCATTTATCAGCGTTTTATTTTCTTTGTTACATCTTTTTTTTCTGTTGATTTATTTGGAAGTATAGAATAGATTAGATTCAAAAGAGATGTGTGGTTTATTTTAATGTTTATAAAAACATAAAAATATTTAAAATATTTAAAAATATACCTCACTGCTAACAACAGTGAGGTTTTTAGGAAAGATTTGGTTAAAATTTCACCTTCCATGTGGGTTTGACCCTGCTCACCAAAAATACAGTAGTAATTAGGATATAAAAATAATTAAATTTGACCAAGTTCAACGATGGTCTAGGTCAATTTTTTTGCATCGTTTCCAAGGATGGTATGATCCATTTCTTACTAGATTTTATTTTAAAAAAAAACACCTATATATGATTAAAAAATTGATAAAATTGAAAAAATGATTAAAAAAAATTGCTTGTCCACTGTTAAACCATTATCCATGTTATTTCTTAAGCCTCAAAACTCACATATTGCATGAACACTAGGTCTTCTGTTAAAAAATTAGAGCCACTAAACCCTGAGTTAGACAGAAATCTCACAGATTTTAGGAAGAACAAATGAAAATCTGAAATGGAAAACATAGAAAATAGAGTTCATGTACATCAAGACTTCCAAAACCAACATGAACTCTTAGATAATGAATTACCTAGGATGAGGTAGTTTCGACTTCCTCATGTTTCAAGTAACCCATCATCAATTAGGCTTAGTCCAGTAGCTCAAAACTAAGAACTAAAATAGTCAAACATTTCACTGCTTCCTTCATTCAATGGGATCTCTAATGAGGACTCTATAGCTTTCATTACATATTTCTACAACACTTTACATCAACTTCCCTTTTTAGGACATATATAGGATGTGCGTAGGATGAGTGTTTTTTCCATTTTCCTTAAAGGGATTCTGATAAATTGGTTTTTAAGCTTAGATGAGAACAGTTTTTAGAATTGGGATAATGTTTACAACTTTTTTATTATGAAATTTTATCCCCAAGGATTAGAAAGTTGATTGAGAACTAATAATACTAGTTTTTACTTAGAGGATGGAGAAGCCTTCCATGAAGAATGGGATAGATTTAGGGACCTACTTAGGCAATGTTCCCATCATCAACTCCCATCTCATCTTTTTATGGACACCTTCTATGAAGGGATATCCTCCTCTAGTCAAAACTAGTGGATCAAGCTGCTGGGAGTAATTACAATGATAAGACTGATGAGGAGTTGAGACAAATTTTTAATAATCTAGCCATTAATTCTCAACATAAGAATTCAAGTAGAAAGTGAGTCAATAGGATTGTTAATACTAGTTCAGGAGCTGATACTCAAAGTCAACTGGCTGAAATCACCAACCAAATTCAAACCTTAATGAACCAGAATTCAAAACAAACTGTTAATCAAGATGAAAAATGGAACTAGTATCAGTCACTTAGATAAAAATGTATTCAATGTGGCATGTATGGGCACTCTGAATTTTTTTTACCAATGCTGACTTACCTAACCAACAACCTAATAATTCTTATTTTGTCAAATATGGTCCGAGGATGCCTCAAAAAGATGATCCATTTTAAAAACATTACAATAAAATCTATAAGAACTATCCAAATCTGTCCTGGAAAGATCAAGGTATCATCAAACAATCCACTTCCCCTAATTATCAGAACCAACCAAGACCAAACATTCAAAATAAACAAAGGGGTCAGACTTCAAATGTTCAAGGAAGTAATGATAATCAAATGTCTTCTAAATTGTATCAGATCTTGAATAATATAAATTCACAAGAGGAAAGGTACATGACTCAACATAATAAACAGATAAATCAATATGATTTAGACAAGATGAAAAATGATGTGAGAATACAGAACATGGAAAAACAGCTTGGAAAATTAGCTAGGGATTTGACTTCTAGGGATAAAGGTAGGTTGCCTAGTACAACTGAACTTAATACTAGGGAGAATATCATGGATTTTGTTACTAGGAGTGGGATTAATACTCAAACTGTTGCTGAAAAAACTGTAAAAAATACCCAAAATGAGAAACGGTGTGAATCTAGAAATGAAAATATGCATTGTTCACAATCTGGAAATTCATAGAAAAATGTTGAAAATGATAAGAATCTGAACCTATCACCTAGATCTCAAGCTGAAAATTGCTCTAAAAATAAAAAGAATAATGAAAAAGAAAAGGATGTGGAAGAGGTGAGGTATATGACTTCTGTCCTTAGGAATTTTTTCCAACCCATCCCTTTCCCTAAGAAGGTAAAACCTCAAAGAAATACCAAGGCTAAACTTCTTATGTTCATTGGTCTTTTTTCCAAGATGCAAGTGTACATTCCTTTTATCCAAGCCTTAATTGAAATCACATCATATCTGAAATATCTTAAGAAAATTGTTTCAAACAAAAAGGCCTTAGAATAATTTTCTACTTACATCCTCACTAAAGAGTGAAGTGTTGTGCTTCAAAATAAAATCCAACCAAAATTTAATGATATTGGTAGATTTTTCATCCCTTGTACTTTAGGAAATTCTGGTCAGCTGAACTGTCTGTGTGATCTAGGTGTTAGCATTAACGTGCTCCCTTACTCATTGTTTTGACAGTTGAGGCTGGGTGATCTTTAACCCACCATGTTCATACTGCAGCTAGCGGATAGATCCTTAACAAATCCTGTGGGTAGGATAGATGACTTTCTAGTTGGAGTTGGGAATTTGTTTCTGACTACTGACATTCTTGTCATAGATATTGAGTGTGATGAAGAGGTACCTATCATCTTGGGTAGGCCCTTCTTGGCCACAGGAGGTGCTGTAATTGATGTCTCTAAGGGTCAGCTGATATTCAAAATTAGTTAAAAATAAGAAGAGTTTAATGTGTTTAAGAATATTAATGGACCAACTTATTCTGAAAACTGTTCAAAATTAGAGTTCCTTGAAGCTAAATGTTCTTTTAAAAATCAACTTGAACTCATTGAAAAATCTGAAAACAATCCTCTGTTGAAGAAAACATTTGTGGAGTTGAAAATAATTGTGAATTTTTTTGTGAAGTTGAAAATTCTGATGAATCAACCAATCTAGAAAACTTTCTAAAACTGAACAACTGTCCAGTTTCTACTGCAGGAGAGTACTCTACTTCTGAACGTAGGATATTTCTGAGTGAATTTGAGGGTTTTTCAGTTACTACCAACACTTCTGAGAACTCTGATATTGATTAGGGAGAACTTTTTAAACAACTTGAAGATTCTTCTTTCATTGAGATTTTGAATTCCGATATGGAAGGTCTGGACAGCATACTGCCCACACTGGATAGTGACACTGTTATTTTTGAATCTGAACTTGTAATTGAAAATCTTTCAACTTTAATACTCCTTACAAGAAATATGTTGAAGATCTTGGACCTCCTTGTCCTATGATTATTCCCTCATGTGTATAACCACCCACTCTCAAACTGAAACCCATCCTTTCCCATCTTAAATATTTATTTTTGGGTGAGAACTCCACTTTTCCTGTAATAATTTCTCATAAACATAATGAAAATAAAGAACAAATATTGTTGAATGTGTTGAAGTAGTTTAAATCTTCTATAGGCTGGACAATAGCTGATATCAAGGGTATTAGTCCCTCATTTTGTATGCATAAGATTCATATGGAGCCTGATCATAAGCCTAGGGTAGAATATCAAATAAGATTAAATCCTAACATGAAATAAGTTGTGAGATAGGAAGTAATTAAACTGTTGGACACTGGAATGATATATCCCATCTCTGATATTGCTTGGGTCAGCTCTATCCAGGTTGTCCCCAAGAAGGGAGGATTCACTATAGTTAAAATTTAAAAGAATGAAGAAGTCCAAGTTAGAAAAGCCACAAAATGGAGAGTCTATCTAGATTATATGAAGAATAATGTATCCACTAAGAAGGACCATTTTCCAATTCCCTTCTTGGATCAAATGCTTGAGAGGGTTTCTAGAAATGAATTTTTTTGTTTCCAGGATGGGTATTCTGGTTACAACCAGATTCCTATTAATCCAGAGGATCTGGAAAAGACTACTTTCACATGCCCCTTTGGAACATTTTTCTAGAGGTGAATGCCCTTTGGGTTGTGTGGAGCTCCAGCCACCTTTCAAAGGTGTATGATGGATATTTTTTCTGATATGATTGAAAGAATCATTGGTGTCTTCATAGATGAATTTTCCATTGTGGGTAGTACTTTTGATTCTTGTCTTGGAAATCATGAGTTAGTCTTAGATAGATTCATTGAAACCAACCATGTTCTTAATTGGGAAGACTGTCAATTCATGGTTACTGAAGGTATTTTTCTTGGTCATAAAGTGTCTAAAAGAGGTTTGGAAGTTTATACTGCTATGATATAAGTTATTCAAAAACTATCACCTCCTGTTAATGTCAAAAGTGTTAGAAGTTTTCTTTTCCGTGCCGGTTTCTTCCGAAGATTCATAAAATATTTTTCCCAAATAACTAATCCATTGTGTTCTTTGCTGGTCAAGTATGCATCTTTCAATTTTGATAAGACTTTGTTGAATTCATTTAATCTGCTTAAGGATAAACTCACTTCATCACCCACCATCACTGCACCTGATTGGAAACTACCATTTGTGCTTATGTGTGATGCTAGTGACATGGATGTAGGTGATGTCCTTGGACAGAGGAGAGATAAGAAGTTTCGTGTGGTGTACTATTCTAGTAGACTGCTAGATGATGCCCAAAGGAATTAAACAACCACTGAAAAAGAGTTGTTAGCTGTTGTTTTGGATCTGGAGAAGTTTAGACAGTATTTGTTAGGTTCAAAAGTTATCTTTTTCACTGATCATTATGACTTAAAATACATGTTGTCTAAAAAAGAAACTAATCCCAGGCTGATTAGATGGATTCTATTGATAAAAGAGTTTGAATTAGAAATTAGGGATAAACATGAAGTTGAAAATATAGTTTCTGACCACCTTTCAAGGCATCCTGTTACCCAATCTGATTTTGAAAATCCTTGGGAGGTTAACTCTTCCTCTCCTGATGATAAGCTGCTCACTGTTTCAATCAGGAAATCTTCTTGGTTTGCAGATTTTGCCAACATCCTTGCAGTAGTTGTCATTCCCATAAATTTGTCCAATAACCAGAGGAAGAAATTCATTACAAAGCTTAAGTACTACTTTTGGGATGATCCATTGCTGTTTAGGATATGTACTGATGGTATTCTTAGGAGATATGTACCTAAGGAAGAGATGGTCCTGATTCTTTAAAGTTGTCACTCTTCACCTTGGGGAGGTCACCATTGGGGTGAGAAAAAAACTCAAAAAGTCCTAAAATCTGGTTTATATTGGCCTACACTCTTTAAGGATGCTAGGAAATTTTTTGCTGGGTGTGACAGGTGTCAGAGGTTGGGAAATGTGGGTAGAAAGTAGGAATTTCCCCAGAAAGGTAATTTGGAGGTAGAAATCTTTGATGTATGGGGTTTAGATTTCATGGGACCATTTCCATCATCTCATGGGAATGAGTATATTCTTGTTGTTGTGGATTATGTATCTAACTGGGTTGAGGCAGTAGCTCTTCCCAACAATAAAGAAAATAGTGTGATAAAATTTGTGAAAAAGGACATCTTTACAAGATTTAGAGTCCCAAATGCTTTTATTACTGATAATGGAACACATTTTAAGAATTAAAAGTTTATGGATTTGATAGAAAATTATGCTTTTGTTCATGAAACTGGAACTCCTTATCATCCACAGTTCAGTGGATAAGTGGAAATTTCAAATAGGGAACTTAAGTAAATACTTGAAAAAACAGTGTTGAATTCTAGAAAGGACTGGTCTCTTAACCTGGATGAAGCTTTATGGGCATATTGAACTACTTTTAAGACCCCCAATATGTATGTCTCTTTATAGGCTACTGTTTGGGAAATGCTTTCATTTACCTGTGGAGTTGCAACATAAGTCATAATGGGCAGTTAAGGCTCTCATCTTTAACTTTAAGAGTGCTGGTGATAGGAGATTACTTGACCTGAGTGAACTCAATGAGATTATGAGATAGAGTAATGATAATTCAAAAATTTATAAAGACAGGACTAAAATCATTCGCGGTTCTATTTTTCAAAACAAAGAGTTCAAACCCTGACAGAAGGTCCTTCTCTTTAATTCTAGACCTAAACTCTTTCTGGGAAAGCTTAAGTCCAAGTGGTCTGAATCATTTACTATTGTGAGAGTGTTGAAGAATGGAGCTTTGGAAATTATTGGTGAAGAGAATAAACCCATGTTGGTCAATGGGAAAAGAGTGAAACATTTTTTGATGGATAGCCAAAGGGCTTGGCTGCCTTCACTGTGCTAGAAAATTGTTCTTGAGAAGAGTCTAGCTGGGGACTCTAAACATAGCACTGCATTGGAGGAAACCCCTGGTTTCCGTTGTTAATAAATAAAAAAAATTATGCTTAAATAAATTCTAACTAAATACTTTAAATTCAGTGCTTCATGGGAGTCAACCCATGCTTTTTCTTTATTTCCATTTTTGTATATACTGTTTAGTGTTGAATAATGTGCTGCTTCTGTGCTCTGTTTTTGTGAAATACCTTTTACTGCTTGTTCTTTGTTTCTTGATTTTCTATTTCTAGGATGTTGATGTTGTGTAATAAAGGAGTGCAATTCACATGATCATCTCTAGGAAAGAATTTAGTCACGTAATTATTTCAACATTCTGCATTTATTTTTGCTTCTATTTTTATTAATAAAATTCTACTCACTAAAAAATTCTTCTTGTTTTTTAAAAAAATATGCTACATTTTTGCTGAAAATAAACTTCATGAATTTCATGTTTAAAAAAACTTTTTCTACATGTCACTAAAATGAATTAAAAATCTGCATGTGCATGTTGCTGTTAACTGAAAATTATCATTTAAAACCCATTCACTGCATGACATTAGGATTGGGGGGTACATGATTAATGGTAGTTTTGTTTTTTCTTTAGAACCATTTAGTCTGTGGGGTGTTTATCATGAACTTTGTCTGATTTATTGAATATCTAAATGAATTAATTCTGTTAAAACATTCTTTCATCCCTATCCATTATGCACCCACACCTTACATGATATATCTTGAGTTGAATTGAAATTTTTGTCATTGTATATAAATGTTAATACATTTACTTGGATTTGAACCGGCCTATTATTTATTCGTTGTGGAAAAAAATATTTTTTAACTTCATTGAGTCCCTTTATACAAGTCATGTTTTTACTAAATTGAAAATCAGTTTTGAAACTTAATTTATTAATTGTTCTTATCCACTTTAGATGTCAACTTTAGGGACAATGTTGGGTTTTAAGTGTGGGGGAGGGAGTCAATTCATGACTGTGCTAAACTATTCTTTAATGTAATCCCATCAATTCCCACTACAACTCATTTTTTTTGTAAAAAATGGTTCATTTGTTTCAAAATTATTTCCTAATTTACGGATTTACATTGTATTCAATTGGGTATTGTTTACTACAAGTTCCTTGTTAGTAGTTAAGAACTAATTTGAACCTGAAATTGATGAGTTTGGATGATTGATGATTGGTTTTTATTAGTGACTTGATGGAAATTTGGTCTAAGAACTACTTTTGAAAGTGATATGGGTTACATGTTTATGGAGTTATGGTCATACCCTTTGGAACTCGAAGTTTGATTCTGATTCCAGGGTCCTCATTCAATTTCTTTTATTTATTAAAACTAATTTATTTAATGAGGAAATTTAAATTAAATTTATATAAATCCTTTGAAACTAGTGTAATTTGGGCATCTGGGATCCCACGGTGAGTCTCTGAGACGCTAGATGCTGGGTGAATTTCTGTTTACTTAAAGCCCTCTGTTCACATTAATTAAGCGCATCGTACAATGCTTAGCACAGTGATACATGGCTTGGTAAAAAATAAAATTAAGTGTCTAGGGTCAAAAATGAGCTCATTAAGGTGAGGGGAATGATGAATGCCAGATGAAGAAGGGATCAATTGGTTTATATGGGAGTCATTTATGTTGTATCATTGAGGTGATTCACAAAAAAATAATTATTTTTTGGAGCCTAGGTGGAAAAGTCAAAGTAAAGAGTTCCTTGGTTAAGTTCGTAATTCCATTGATATTATATCTCTTGTCATTTTTGGACTTAGAACCTGAGTTTGGATTAGAGTGAGTCACTAAGTTATATCATATATGTAACACCCCGAGATTTTATGAAAAATATTCTTTTTAACTTCACTAATGTCTTGTGTTGTACGCTACACCAAAAAGAGCTTGCACAACACGCATCCTTGATTTACATTTCATTACACGCAATCGCGACCTTCCTCGATAGCGTGTGTAGTACGAAATAACGAGTTTCACTAAACAACAATATGCTATTAAAATATTATTAAAACTAGCCGTTATGAATAGTAATAACCACCTTTCGAAATTTTTTAATTTTATTTTTCAAAATGGATTTCATTTTTGGATTCGTAATATCGAAATTAGCTTAGGGTGAAATTTTGGTGATTTTCGGATAACTTTCAATTTTTGATGAATAATGAAAATTACTAAATTTTAATTAAAAACAACTTTTTCAATCGAAATAATTAATAGTGATAAATTATTAATTTGAGTGGATTTAATGTATTTTTAGAATATATTTTTATAATTTAATACAATGTTGTTCATTGGATGTAATTTCACATTTAAACCAGACATAAACAAATGTCAATCTTTTGATAGTTATTATCTCTTAAGAACACACTATTTGTTTTGACGAAGAGAATTAATTTTTAAATTAATTAATGCAACTGATAAGTTTTGAATTTGGTAAAATAGAAATCATTTTTGAGTTCATAATATCAAATATAGCTTAGGCCTAATTTTTGGTATTTTTCTGAAAACTTTCAATTTTTGATGAATAGTGAAACCACTAAGTGGTTTGTTAAAATCTGAATTTTGCATAAAACATAATTTTACCGCTTCTGTGAATTGAATTTCGAAAATCCAACAGACACGGTTGATATCAGTAAGTAAAATGAGGTTCAATGAGATAAAAATAAATTTTTGGTGAATAGTAACTTTTTACTTTTTTTTACCGCGGTTAATAGTAAATAGGGTAACTAAGGGTAAAAATGATATTACTATTACCCTAACACATGTCCTAATTCTATTGAATAAGTGTAATTCGACCAAAAACAACCTTATTAATATAATATGACCATTTAGGTCCACTTGGATTAGATTATGACATTTAATATTATTTTATTTAATGAATAGTTAAAATAGTTAAAATCAAAGTTTAATAACTAAAACATTTTTAATATGGGGTTATACATAAGATAAATTCGACTATAAATATTCATTATAAAGATAAAAATATTTCCTACACAATGATATTTTATTTATAATTTTTAGACTTTAAATAAATTAATTTATTTATGACACAACGATGATGCAGTAATTATCCTCTTAAGAAAATGTTAACATAATTGATGTTATAAATGCTCAAATAAATGTAATTTGAGACTTTTTATGAATTCCAATAATTTTCTAGGTTACTATGATATATTAGTGTTGATTTAATCAACTTGGTTCGAACATATAATTCTTTTATGACTTTCACAAAAATCATATATCAAATAGTGTCAAAATTGACACAAAATAGTTTTTAAATCAAATATTATATTATTAATTGATATTTTATTCCTAAAAATCTATGGTTCTGAAAAATGACTTATATAAGGATATATATATTAATAATAAACAACTTGGGGTTCGTTTGGCATGTTATAGTAAGTGTATTAACCATATAGTGTAAGAAAAAAAAGTCACGGTAAAAGTTAAATTATTTAACTTAGAGTTAAATCTAATTGATAAGGTTAAACTAATAACCTAAACTTGTCTAAATCCTATTGGTTGATAGTATTTCGACCCATCCCCACTTTAACTTCGAAATAAGACCCTTTGAAACCATTATAAACCGATTTTGACTTTAATATAAAATAATATTTTGAGATATTCCTAAGGTGCCCCTCTCCTCCCTTATAAAATGGCACCTCCTCCCCCTCCTCCTAACACCAATTTCAGCACTCAAGCTCGGCCAACCCCTGCCAAAATCCCTTCTCCACTTCCCTAGAATAATCCTAGAGGTCCTGGTCTTCTTCAAAGTCTAATCTTAGTTCTCTAAGTGGAGGATTCAAAGAGGCGTTTCAAAGAATAGGTAATATCCATTACCGATCTTTTCAATTTCTTTCTTCTTCAACTTCTTCTTATTTAGTTGTTTCATGATAAAGTAACAACATCAGTATTAATTACATACTGATATGTTATTATGAATATGAAACAACCCTAATTCACCTTCTATCCATCCTACGGAAAAATGAAATCACCGCGCGTGCGTACGTACAGAATACCGTCTCCACGCCATGGTGTAATCTATTTTCCACAATCACCTTACAAGGATGGGTATAATGGTGTAATGAGTAACTATATATGATTATAATAAAGTGATATTGATACTGAAATAGTATAAATACACTTAAATACAATTCCACGATCATGGGAACAATATCATCGCGCGTGCGTACGTACGGAATACCGTCTCCACGCCGTGGTGTAATCTATTTTCCACCATCACCTTACAAGGATGGGTATAATGGTGTAATGAGTAACTATATATGATTATTATAAAGTGATATTGATACTGAAATAGTATAAATACACTTAAATACAATTCCACGATCATGGGAACAATATCATCGCCCATGCGTACGTACGGAATACCGTCTCCACGATGTGATGCGACTCGTTCTACATGATCATCATTACATAGTAATTATATAAATGAATTGAATGAATAAATATGATATATTTTACACTAATAACATTCTGGATATAAGGTATATATAACCTTAAAAGAAGAATAAGAATTTATTCGGCAAAACACGCATAAGAACAAAAGGCAATAAAGACCCGAGTAACAAGTAACAATGAAATATTACTAAGAAGCTAAGAATATGACCATATATGATATCATATGAATATGTATGATTCTGGAATAAGTCAATAACATTATTTAAACCATTATACAGGAGTTTCGTCATGTACAAAGCAAATCGGACCTAAGGTAAGGGAAAATATCACAATCTCATTTTTATCCAAGATTGTTTATACTTTGGT
Source organism: Viscum album (assembly GCA_963277665.1). Taxonomy (NCBI): domain Eukaryota; kingdom Viridiplantae; phylum Streptophyta; class Magnoliopsida; order Santalales; family Viscaceae; genus Viscum; species Viscum album. The sequence continues at coordinate 1,393,748,273 of OY728121.1, read as the reverse complement.
ATTTACTGGGGTGTATTTTATCATCCACATCCATGTTCCCTCAATATATAATATTATTTACATCCTTCTACAATAGTTTATATCCAATTTTACCCTTCGGTGAGTTTTTTTGTAAAAGATATGAAAGGAATCTTTTGTCGTTTTTCATACGAGGTACTTTTTGACTTTTCGGACAAAAGTACAAAGAATGTTTTTTTTAACTTATATGAAATGAATGGATTTTTAAAACATTATTTACAAGAATATTACTTTAAAAGTTTTCAAGTTTATTTTTAATCAACTTCTTTTAGTTTATAATTGTACGCCATGTTAAGAAAGGAAAAGTTTTTTTGAAGAAGAAAGGATATTTTCCTCAAGAATGGAGTTCAAGTGTTTTGTCAAAATTATTTTCCATCTAAGATAATAAAGGGTTCTGTTTTTATCCCTATTATTACATTGATTTGATTATGTTTTGAGGGAATTATTTTTATGAAGTCATTTACCTTATATGATTTGTTTTATGATGTCATGATGTTTCAAGAATCCCATTTTTGTTACATGTGTTATGCGATGATGTATGATTTATGATTATGTGGCACACATAAGAAAGGATTCATTATAAGATGGGTGGGACCTATATCTCCCTCCAATGCATTGGGTAAAGATTTTATATCTCATGATATAGACATGGCTGGAATGGTAGGTTATACCGGTTCAGTGAAACATGACTGAAATGAGGGTTACTCGATTCAGAAAGGGACTTCGTCCACTAAGATAGTCTTGAAAATGAGTCTTGACTAACAAGAAATGATTCTCTATGATTATGTGTGAATGCCACAAAGTTTCATGTTTTAAGTTAGGATTACATTTCACTACCATGATTTATCCCATGTTATGAAATTATGATCCCTTTTACAGGTTAAGATTTCCAAAAGTTATGTGCTTGTGTATACGAAGTGATTGATATTTCTTTTGTTTACCCTTACTGAGCATTTGAGCTCACCCTTTTATGTTTACTTTTCCCCAGGATATAAAGAATGGTTTTAGGTATAAAAAAAAGAGGAAGATCTTTATGGGAGATGTTGAAGATCTTTCACAAGGATTAGAAGATTATATTCCGAGTTTCCAAAGACACTAAACTATTACGATCCTTGTGTGTGTGTTTTTTTATGTACTAAGTATTCCGCAAATGTAATGTAATGTCAATGTACGTCAAGCATCGGGTCTCTACAGTTGGTATCAAAGGAAAGGTTTAGTCAACCTTTGGAAACTAGGATGCGAAAACGTTAGTGAGATCCCTAGAGATATTTCTATGGTATGTATAGGGATGTCCCTAAGGTTAAGTATACGTATAGGTTATAGTACTATAATTACGCTAACGATCATAGAATTAAACCTAAGATGTTAGATATTGAAGGTACTCCCCCTTTATTATGTTGTTTTCCCTAGCATGATTTTTGCCTATCACACTATTCTTTTTGGGTTTTAGACGATGGCTGGAACCCGAAGGAACCGTGTTGATCAATGCAATGGACAATGCAATGATTTCCCTACTGAACAAAAAAATGTTATGGGAGATGGAGTGCAAAATCATATTGCTATACTTACACAAGCTATGAATCATTCTGGACTTCCAAATGAGCAGAGAAGGGAACAATATTCTATTGAGTCCTTCATGAGACAACGTCCACCTTCTTTCAGTGGGTCTTCCGATCCACTTGTTGCTGAACAATGGATCAGTACCACTGAAAAGATATTTTCAGTTATTCAATGTTCTGAGCATGATAAAGTCATCTTATCAGTATATTGTTTGGAAGGTGAAGCTGATCAATGGTGGAATCTTATCAAGAATATGAGTCCAAGAGATTAAATTGAGTCCATGGAATGGGACGAGTTCAAGAACTTGTTTTTCAGTAAGTACATCCCTCGTATTCTTCGAACAAAGAAGGAAAAGGAGTTTCTTGAGCTGAAGCAGAAGGATGATGAATCTGTTGGTATATACGAAGCAAATTTTACAAGACTTGCAAGGTATGAATCTGGCATTATCATCCAACCTGAAAGTAAAGTTGATTGATTTTTCAGTGGCTTAAAACCAATTCTTCGAAGGGCATTAGCTATAAGAGACTTCAGAAGCTATGAAGAAATTGTGTGTTGTGCTATCAAGGTAGAAATGGATGTTGGTGTTACATATTCATCTCATGGTTTTGACAAGAAATGAAAGATAGTGTTCAAGGAGAAATCTCATAATAATGGTGAAAAGAAGATGAATGTTTCCTTATGCACAAAGTGTGGAAAGAAGCATGGTGGAGATTGTCTTAAAGGGACTAGAAAATGTTTTAAGTGTGGAAAAGAAGGTCATCGAGCAGCTGAGTGTTGAAGTAATGGAAAAAGGGTTTCTAATGATGTGAACAAAGCAAACACTGCAGAGAATTCACCACCAACACTTCAATGCTTCAAGTGCAAGGAAATGGGGCATTATACTAATAAATGCCCTAATCCAAGGGTTAGTGATGATCGACATGAGCAACCGCTTAAGGAAACGGACAAAGGGAAGTCACATGCGATCACTATTGGCGATGTTGAATATGAAAATGATGTGGTGGAATGATTAAGTGTTTATGTAATGGGATTCCAAAATAATGTTGTATCATGGAGTATTGGAATATTTATGTATTGGTCTAATGTGGTATTCAAAGTGATTGAGATATTTTTGGAAATATGATGATATGCGCATAATGAATGGAAAACGAGAGAATGAAATGTTTAACAGTATTCATGAGCTCATGATTGATATAAGGACTAAGTGATATCATGGTTTGAGTATATAGAATTTTGAGGATTTTGGTATGTGGAAAGTGTTAACTTTTAACTGCATTCATGTTTTCACTAAGGTTTAATGGGTATTCATTCTTCAAGAGAATACATGATTAAGGTATTCACATGTTTGTAATTTGACCAGCAAGATATATCTTCTGATATATGGGGAATAAATGATGGCATTCACGTGATTGTTCTGTGACATTTCAAGTAACCATTTTCTTTATACTATGAGCTTGGACCGAAGTATTTTGGATTATGTTGGACATAAGTTAGGATAAAACTTTTTTCGATATTATTGATGGGATGTTATAGTAATATATCTTTAGAAAATGGACAACCTGTAGGACGGGCGACAACCCATCACGTCGGACAAGGTTGTGGGAATCGAACCCACAACCGAAATGCGACTGTCCTTTATCGCCTACCACTGGCCTACAAGAATTCCCATTTTAGTAGAAACTAGTTTTATTATATTAATCAGTATGATATATGAAGTATAAGGCCATTTTAGGAACCATATATGATTAATCTCACTATAGAATGACTTATGTATATTTAATAACTTTTGCTAACCTTTTGTTTGAGACAGATGGAATGACCCGTCATTCTATCACATGATCTGCTAACACTTAACGAATAACAAATTCAACATCATTTATTTAAGAGATGAAGTGGAAATTGTTAAAGGCACGAACAACAGTGAGATTTTACCAAAATAAAGTAAGTATTTATTCTAATTCAAATTCTTCAACTTTAGGGAAACGATATTGAAAACCAAAAATGTTGTCCTAGTACTCTTATATCTGATTAATCGGATGGTACCATAGATCGTCACAAATTTATGGATTTTTGATTGTTTGCTTTTCCATAGCCATGTTCTATACCACTTTCCATCAGAACATGATGGTTAGATTTTTCTTCCATATCCATATTTTCACCTATGTGGAAACCTAGTGATTAGTTTATTTGGGTAACCGTTACGTTTCATACTTTCGTTTTTAAAGATTGGTTTTGGTATTCCTTTTTACGATGTGGGTTTCTATTAAAGAAACTTTCGAATAGTAAACCATTTATAACCCCGACGAATTTCGAGGGCGAAATTAATTTTAAGGGGGGTAGAATGTAACACCCCGAGATTTTATAAAAAATATTCTTTTTAACTTCACTAATGTCTTGTGTTGTATGCTACACCAAAAGGACCTTGCACAACATGCATCCTTGATTTACCTTTCATTACACGCAATCACGACCTTCCTCGATAGCGTGTGTAGTACTCAATAACGAGTTTAACTAAACAAAAATATGCTATTAAAATATTATTAAAACTAGCCATTATGAATAGTAATAACCACCTTTTCAAATTTTGTAATTTTATTTTTCAAAATTGAATTTATTTTTGGATTCGTAATATCGAAATTAGCTTAGGGTGAAATTTTGGTGATTTTCGGATAACTTTCAATTTTTGATGAATAGTGAAAATTACTAAATTTTAATTAAAAACAACTTTTTCAATCGAAATAATTAATAGTGATAAATTATTAATTTGAGTGGATTTAAAGTATATTTAGAATATAGTTTTTCAATTTAATACAATGTTGGTCATTGGATGTAATTTCACATTTAAACCAGACATAAACAAATGTCAATCTTTTGATAGTTATTATCTCTTAAGAACACGCTATTTATTTTGACGACGGGAATTAATTTTTAAATTAATTAATGCAACTGATATGTTTTTAATTTGGTAAAATAGAAATCATTTTTGAGTTCATAATATCAAATATAGCATAGGCCTAATTTTTGGTATTTTTCTGAAAACATTCAATTTTTGATGAATAGTGAAACCACTAAGTGGTAGGTTAAAAACTGAATTTTGCATAAAACTTAATTTTACCGCTTCTGTGAATGGAATTTCGAAAATCCGACAGAAACGGTTGATATCAGTAAGTAAAATGTGGTTCAATAAGATAAAAATAATTTTTTGGTGAATAGTAACTTTTTACTTTTTTTTACCGTGGTTAATAGTAAATAGGGTAATTAAGGGTAAAAATGATATTACTATTACCCTAACACATGTTCTAATTCTATTGGATAAGTGTAATTAGACCAAAAACAACCTTATGAATATAATATAACCATTTAGGTCCACTTGGATTAGATTATGACATTTAATATTATTTTATTTAATGAATAGTTAAAATAGTTAAAATCAAAGTTTAATAACTAAAACATTTTTAATATGGGGTTATACATAAGATAAATTCGACTATAAATATTCATTAGAAAGATAAAAATATTTCCTACATAATTATATTTTATTTATAATTTTTAGACTTTAAATAAATTAATTTATTTATGACACAACGATGATGCAGTAATTACCCTTTTAAGAAAATGTTAACATAATTGATGTTATAAATGCTAAAATAAATGTAATTTGAGACTTTTAATGAATTACACTAATTTTCTAGGTTACTATGATATATTAGTGTTTATTTAATCAACTTGTTTCGAACATATAATTCTGTTATGACTTTCACAAAAATCATATATCAAATAGTGTCAAAATTGACACAAAATAGTTTTTAAATCAAATATTATATTATTAATTGTTATTTTATTCCTAAAAATCTAAGGTTCGTCAAAATGACTTAGATAAGGATATATATATTAATAATAAACAACTTGGGGTTCGTTTGTCATGTTATAGTAAGTGTATTAACCATATAGTGTAAGAAAACAAAAAGTCCCGGTAAAAGTTAAATTATTTAACTTAGAGTTAAATCTAATTGATAAGGTTAAAATAATAACCAAAACTTGTCTAAATCCAATTGGTTGATAGGATTTCGACCCATACCCACTTTACCTTCGAAATAAGACCCTTTGTAACCATTATAAACCGATTTTGACTTTAATATAAAATAATATTTTGAGATATTCCTAAGGTGCCCCTCTCCTCCCTTATAAAAGGGCACCTCCTCCCCCTCCTCCTCACACCAATTTGAGCACTCAAGCTCGGCCAACCCCTGCCAAAATCCCTTCTCCACTTCCCTAGAATAATCGTAGAGGTCCTGGTCTTCTTCAAAGAACAATCTTAGTTCCCTAAGTGGAGGATTCAAAGAGGGGTTTCAAAGAAGAGGTAATATCCATTACCGATCTTTTCAATTTCTTTCTTCTTCAACTTCTTCTTCTTTAGTTGTTTCATGATAAAGTAATAACATCAGTATTACATACATACTGATATTTTATTATGAATATGAAAAAACCCTAATTCACCTTCTATCCATCCTACGGAAAATGAAATCACCGCACGTGCGTACGTACGGAATACCGTCTCCACGCCGTGGTGTAATCTCTTTTCCACCATCACCTTACAAGGATGGGTATAATGGTGTAATTAGTAACTATATATGATTATTATAAAGTTATATTGATACTAAAATAGTATAAATTCACTCAAATACAATTCCACGATCATGGGAACAATATCATCGCGCGTGCGTACGTACGGAATATCGTCTCCACGCCGTGGTGTAATCTATTTTACACCATCACCTTACAAGGATGGGTATAATGGTTTAATGAGTAAATATATATGATTATTATAAAGTGATATTGATACAGAAATAGTATAAATACACTTAAATACAATTCCACGATCATGGGAACAATATCATCGCTCGTGCGTACGTACGGAATACCGTCTCCACGATGTGATGCGACTCATTCTACATGATCATCCTTACATAGTAATTATATAAATGAATTGAATGAATAAATATGATATATGTTACACTAATAGAATTCTGGATATAAGGTATCTATAACCTTAAAAGAAGAATAAGAATTTATTCGGCAAAACACGCATAAGAACAAAAGGCAATAAAGACCCGAGTAACAATTAACAATGAAATATTACTAAGAAGCTAAGAATATGACCATATATGATATCATATCAATATGTATGATTCTGGAATAAGTCAATAACATTATTTAAACCATTATACAGGATCTTCGGCGCGTACAAAGCAAATCGGACCTAAGGTAAGGGAAAATATCACAATCTCATTTTTATCCGATATTGTTTATACTTTGGTTAATGGGGTGTATTTTATCATCCACATCCATGTTCCCTCAATATGTAATATTATTTCCATCCTTCTACAATAGTTTATATCCAATTTTATCCTTCGGTGAGTTTTGTTGTAAAATATATGAATGGAATCTTTTGTCGTTTTTCATACGAGGTGATTTTTGACTTTTTCGACAAAAGTACGAAGAATGTTTTTTTTAACTTATACGGCATGAATGGATTTTTAAAACATTATTTCCAAGAATCTTCCTTTAGAAGTTTTCAAGTTTATTTTTAATCAACTTCTTTTAGTTTATAATTGTACGACATGTTAAGAAAGGAAAAGTGTTTTTGAAGAAGAATGGATATTTTCCTCAAGAATGGAGTTCAAGTGTTTTATCAAAATTATTTTCCATCTAAGATAATAAAGGGTTCTGTTTTTATCAATATTATTACATTGATTTGATTATGTTTTGAGGGAATTATTTTTATGATGTCATTTACCTTATATGATTTGTTTTATGATGTCATGATGTTTCAAGAATCCCATTTTTGTTACATGTGTTATGCGATGATGTATGATTTATGATTATGTGGCATACATAAGAAAGGATTCATTATAATATGGGTGGGACCTATATCTCCCTCCAATGCATTGGGTAAAGATTTTATATCTCATGAGATAGACATGGCTGGAATGGTAGGTTATACTGGTTCAGTGAAACAGGACTGAAATGAGGGTTACTCGATTCAGAAAGGGACTTTGTCCACTAAGATAGTCTTGGCAATGAGTCTTGACTAACAAGAAATGATTCTCTATGATTATGTGTGAATTCCACAAAGTTTCATGTTTTAAGTTATGATTACATTTCACTGCCATGATTTATCCCATGTTATGAAATTATGATCTCTTTTGCAGGTTAAGATTTCCAAAAGTTATGTGCTTGTGTATACGATGTGATTGATATTTCTTTTGTTTACCCTTACTGAGCATTTGAGCTCACCCTTTTATGTTTACTTTTCCCTAGGATATAAAGAAAGGTTTTAGGTATAAAAAAAGAGGAAGATCTTTATGGGAGATGTTGAAGATCTTTCACCAGGATTAGAAGATTATATTCCGAGTTTCCAAAGACACTAAACTATTACCATCCTTGTGTGTGTGTTTTTGTTATGTACTAAGTATTCCGCAAATGTAATGTAATGTCAATGTACGTCAAGCATCGGGTCTCTAAAATATATGAGGCATGAAATCTTCTTTAATGGATGGTCTTTATGTTATTAATTATCCTTGAGTATTTGTTTTAAGCAAGAATCATATGAGTAAATCATTTTCTTAAAGCCTACTGTTATATATTGTCCACTGTTTTGAATGCTGGACATGTTACAGTGTGATCTAAATCATAAATACATTTTACTCTTTTTCAAGAAAATAAAACATGAGATTGTTTGAGGGAAAAAATGTTTAAGTGTGGGGGAATTTGATGTGGCTTTATTTTTACACAGTCTGCAACATCCTTTTTATTATTTTTTTATGATTTATTTAATTATTTTTACACTTTTTATCTAATAAAATAATTTTTGTATTTTTATAAATAAATTTGTCAAATATTCATTTTTTATAACATTTTATGTAATTATGGACCCTTAAATAGTTGATTTATTCCTTCTTTATTTTTAATATAATTAATTTTCAATTTATTTATTTAATCTAAATTTGTTTATTTTATTTAATTTTTCTTTATTAATAATTATTGTGTTTGATAATTAATTTGCTTCTAATTTTTACGTTTATACAACTTAGGTACAGCTTGGAAGACTACTGGTAGCTAAGCTACCGATATTAGGGTTACATTTTCTCTACCGGTAGCCAGGTTACCGGTACTGTCTAACAGTAACATGCTTTCTTTTTGTCTACCAGTTGCCTATTTTGAGATGTAACAGTGACCTTGTTGATACCGATAACCTTTTTCACCGTCATTTTTTCCTACAAGTAGCCTCTAATTTAAACTATCAGTGAACTTTTAGTTTTATCAGTAGCGGTGACAATTATTTTAATTTAGTAACGGTGAGTATTTAGTTGGTTAAGTTATTTCTTCTTGAAGATTTAATAGGTTATTTTTTATTTAAAAAATTATTTAATTGATGTAATGCTATTTAATTAACTTAGATATTATTTTAATAATTAATCTTTTTTACTCAGTCACATTAGAATCAGTTAACAGTACTAATTAATTTGTTTAGATGTCCTGCTCATCATTTAAATAAGAAACTTGTGTTTTAAATTAAATAAAATGGATCACCCTTAATTATATGTGTTCAAATAGTTAATTAATTAATTAATTATTTAATAGTTTTTAAACATTAATTTTATTATCTTATGTATGCAAATTAATTTTTAATTTATTTTATAATTGTTTTGGTCTACCGGTGGGGTAGACGAGATCTTGCGGTGATTTATTTGGTCACCAATGCTTTTTATTTTTATTTTCTGCCACTATGTAATTAGTATGTTTAGTTATTTTAATTTAATTCTTTTATAATCTTAGTTTATTGATTATTCAGTTATTAAATTAAGTGTTGTCAATTAATTATTTTAATGTTTTAATGGTTAACTCAAAATTCTGTTTTGAATTCCTGGTATTTAGCATTATTTTAATTAATTACTTTAAGTTTTTTTATTTAGTTTTTTTTAGATTTAGTTTTATGTTTTATTTGTGTATGTATTCTAAAAAGTTCATTGTTTCGTAACAGTGACCTTTGTTTTTTTTATGTTAATGGTGACTCTTTTCTATCCGTGGACTTCTCTCACCTTAACCCTCACTTTTACCCTCCTGCCTACCGGTATCCCTCTCTTTGATCTTTCGGGGACCTTTATCTGCATCGGTAGCCTTTTACCCACCGGTAACCTGTTAATTAATTTTTACCAGTGACTTCTTTTATTTTAATTTTATTTTTAATAATAGGCCTTTACTTTTATTTCTATATTAGTGACCTTTTCATCCCTTATCCACCTCACCGTTAGACTTCAACCCCTGAACCTCACTAATATTACCATATAACAGTGACCTTCCATCCTCACTGATAGACACCTTCTGACCTCAACCTCATTGTTATTCACTACCACACTGTTACCTCTCTATACCCCCAAACCTCACTGTTAGGCGCACTCTTCCTCACTGATAGATTTCAGACCTCACCGTTAGCCACTAATTCTTGCACCTCACCATTATCCCATTCCATCTCACCCTCTTACCCTATTTTTAACCAGTGTTGTGCTTCATTATCGTCTGAGCAGTGCTGGAGTGAGGAACAACCAGTCTGCTGGAGGAGGCCACATCGCTATTGAAGAGGAGTCGGGCTAAGTTTTTCTGTTGGGTAGCCGAGGACTGATGTGCAGGAGGATGATCTTGCCACTGTGGGTTTGCACTGGTTTCTGACTGAGGGAAGTCGCGCCATCTGATTAAGCTGTCGCGGATGGAGGGTGGAGCACGCAACTATTGGAAAATTCGGAGCCGCTGCCATTACGATTTAAGAGAGGATCCCGCCACTATCCTTCCAAGGAGGGATTCGCCGGGTTCGAAGGATGAAGAAGGAAACCCTCCCCCTTGCGTGAAAATTAGGAGGAGGAAGAAAAAAAATTTAAAAATTAAATAATAAAAATATATTATAATTAACGTAAAGTAAAAAGTAAAAGGAGAAAAAAAAATGAAAAGTTAATGTAAAAAATAACCTTTACAAAAGTCAAATAAATATAAAATAATTTATTAAAGTTAAAAATTTAAAAAATTTATAATTTATTTAAATGGATAAATTATAAATTAAAATATTAAACTAAATTTATAATAAATGTTAATAATAAACTAATTTTCTGATTATTTTATAAATATATAATTAAGAATAATTATAAATAACCATTAAGTTATACTTATTAATTTAAATCATAGGTATTAATTCTAATTACTTAATTAAAAATTAACTAAATAATTAATTAACTGAGAAACATAATTTTTTAGACAGTACTAATAAAATTATTAATACAATCCAAATTACTAAAATTTTAATTTCTTATTTATTTATGTTGAAAAATTTTATTATTTTCGTTAAATCTTTTTAGCTTAAAAAAATTAGTAGTTAGTATTTATATTTATTAATTTAATTAAATAAATAGAATTTGATAAATTTAAAATAATTTTTTTAAATGTAAACAATAATCATCAATTAAGATATTTATTAATTAACTTAAGTTAATTTGTAACGATTAATATAGCAATTTACTTAAAAATAATTATTTTTCGTTGCATCTAATTTATTTATTTTTCTATTCTATTTTGTCTTTGGAGGTTCATTTAAAAAACATAACCATGTCTAGGTACATTCAACTAACTCAGAAGGAGTTAGTTACGAGGGTAAAACTAGCGCGATGTACTTGTTGCGAAAAAACGAACCTTTTGCAGTACGTGGGTAAAGAACTTTTGAAGTCGGTGGAAGACGTGTGGTGAAATAAACAGTTCACAGTTGATATATAAAGTAGATAATGCTGCAGAATTTGAAGTGAGGCATTCATTCAGAGACAGAGAAATTCATACACTTACCTGGAGATGATCGAGAGAATTAGAGACGATCCTGAGCAGTGCGGACATGGAACTCAGAAGCAGAGCATCCTTAGGGAGTACTTTCTCCCTCACGTTTTAAACTTTAGTACCCTGTTTCTGTAATGTTTCCTATTACTGTAGTGGTAATTACTAGTATAGTTAGATATGTCTTCTAGTTCGGGGAGTGTTTTAACCTTACTGTTATCTTTTTCATCCTTTTCATTTATCATTTTAATGTGTTTAGAATTGATCTGCGAGATCAGTTCTAAATACATACATCTGTTTTTCACCACTATACTAAATTTCATGCACCTAAAATCTTTCAGCGAGTTTGATTGTAGATCATTTTTCTAAAAACATTAAACTCAAATTGAAAACTTCAGTACTCACGGTGAGTGTGTACTGTCGACTATCAAAATCATTTTTATGAAGTTGTACTTCGTGGAGTGGCAAACTCTTAGTTGTTCAAATTTGCTACTTAACTCCTGGCGAGGGAAGTTAGTCTCATAATTGCAATGGTACAAATCAATACATCTCATGATTATGAGATACATTTAAAATAAGTAGACTAGAATAATTCCCGAGCATTCTTCTATTTTGTCTTTCATTTATCAGCGTTTTATTTTCTTTGTTACATGTTGTTTTCTTTTGTTTTCTTTTGAAGTATATACTAGATTAGATTTATAAGAGATGTGTGGTTTATTTTACAGTTTATAAAAACATAAAAAAAATTAATAATATATAAAAATCTACCTCACTGTTGACAACAGTGAGGTTTTTAAGAAAGATTTTGTTAAAAATTCACATTCCCTGTGGGTTCGACCCTACTCACTACAAATATAGTAGTAAGTAAGAGATATAAATAATTAAATTTCACCAACTTTAATGATAGTCTAGGTCAATTATCTTATTTATATCCATAATGATATCAATTCCTTAAACATTATTTTTAATCAATAAATGAGAATTGGACTTTAATGGATATGATCGGGAATGAATCTCATCGCATTTGTGGAGACTGTAGTCTGTACGTACGCACGAGGGACAATATCATTCTATTGATAATAAAATAATGTATAATTGGATGTTATATCACAAATAAAGAATCATTATCATGTTATATTTATTATTTATATCAATTGAACATCATTATCATACCCATCTAAATAATAATGTTTTTAATAACAATTACAACATGACGTGGAGACGGTAAGTCGTACATACGCACGTGTAGTAACATATCATTCAATAGATGGATATAATACTGAATATTGTTGTACCATATTTATAATAACATCACAGTATAAATAATATACTGGAGTTATTATTTTATTATGGAAATAAAAAATAAGGAAGAAGTTTAAGATGAAAGGAACTTTAAAGAGGGTAGTGAAAACATTACCTCTTCATCGGGTTGTTCCTTTTGATTTGATCAAAAGGGCTCTGTAGGTTGGCTTTCTGATAAAAATATGGCCTATAGGTTTAATTAGGGTAATTTGAGAGAATATTGGGGTTGGTTTTGGCCAAGCTAAAAGGCTTTGAAGGTGTTAATTAGAGATAAGGGGAAGTGTCCTTTTATAATAAGGGTTAGGGGAACCTTAAGAAAAGGTAGAAATATTATTTTATAATAAATTAATATTCGGTTTATAATGGCTCCATAGTGGATTATTTAACGATTAAGGTGGGGATAGTTTGAAAACCACTCAACCAATAGGTTTTAGACAAGTTTGTGGTACTATATTAACATTATATTTCTTATTTAACACTTAGTTAAATAGTTTGACATTTACCATGTCTCTTTTATTTTTATATTATATAGTCAACAAACATACTATAAACTTAAAAGAGACCCCCAAGTGGTCCATCAATAAAAAAAATATCATTATATAAGTCTTTGTCCCTAACATTATATTTTTAGAAATAGAATATCAATTAATAATATAATATTTGTTTTAAAAACTCATTTGTGTCAATTTTGACAATATTTAATAATTGATTTTTGTTAAAGTCAAAACAACTTTATTAATTAGAAAAAAATTAATTTAATCGATACTAAAATGTCATATTAACCAATAAAATTCGTTAATGGCATCAAAACTTTCAAATTATATTTATTTTAACACTTATAATACTAATTATTTGATTCTTTAATTAATAAGGAAAATACTTCATCATTATTGTGTAATAAATAAATTTAATTATTCAATGCCTAAAAATTTTAAATAAAATACCATTATATATGAAATTTTTTATCTTCTTAATTAATATTTATGGTCAAAATTATAACATATATAACCCTATGTAAATTTTTTTTAAAAGATATATGCTTAAGTCATTTTTGTATTTACTTTAACTTAATTAATATAAAGTGTCATTATCACTTACAAGTGGATCCATGGGTTCCCAAAATAGACCCAAAGATACCCATGGTCGGACATGTATTAACCAATAGGTTTAATACACATTTGAGGGTAGTTTATTATTATTATAATATTATTTTTTACCCTTATTTACCAGATTTACCCTTTAACCATGTTAAATAAAATATTTACCGAAGTAATTATTCAGAATGTCTCAAAATAAAAATTACCTATTTACACAATTTGGACTCTTGATTATAAATATGGAATCCATTTTTCCAAATTCAAAACATAGAAGTGGCAGAAATTAATTTAAAATTAATTCTCATTGTTAAAACAAAAAAGCGTATTTTTAAGAGATAATCACTGTCAAAAGATTGGCACTTGTTTATATCCAGTTTAAATGTTAAATTATGTTCAATGACCAAAATTGTATTAAATAGTAAAAATATATTCTATATATTCTTTAAATCCACTCAAATTCATAATTTATCACTATTAATTATTTCTATTAAAAAAGTTTTTTTTAATTAAAATTTAGTAATTTTCACTATTCATCAAAATATAAAAGTTATTAGAAAAGTACCAAAAATTCACCATAAGATAATTTTGATATTACGAATCCAAAAATAATGTCCATTTTGAAAGATAAAATTTATTAAATTTCAAAAAGTGGGTATTACTATTCATAACGGCTAGTTTGATTGGTTGTGGTGTGTGTTAGAACACGAAGTTGCGTACAACACACACTACTGTATTATTCAAAGAGAAGCGTACCGTGGAAGATTGGTGTGTTATGTTGATCCCTACATAACAGGATATTTTATAATGTCCACATCCCAATTATTGGGTCTAGCTACAATATATTTGTCCTGGGGAGAATACATAATATTGGGTGACAACATCTTCAACACATGATGTCATAATGTTGTCTTACCCCATGTACTAAGAATAGTATACCTTAGAAAAAAGATCAAGAAATCTCATAACAAAAACATTGGATGCCTCTCATGAGATGATTTCGTGAATTCCTTTAGGGTAATCATAGGACCTCATTCCATCAATATTCTCATTACTTTATATCCACCCTTACTACATGACATTAAACTGCATGGATGATGTCCATAACACATGATGTTAAACTTCATGGTTTTCCTAGAACGATGAATGCTTTGATTTTAATTAAAATGAAATTTATAGTGATGAATAATTAATATATCATATCTCATCCAGAAAATAATGAAAATTGCATTTTCCATTGATTTATTCACCTCCATTTTTTTAAATATACTCTTATTATTCCTTATTTCTCACACTGATCATAGCTCATGTGGGCTTAGTAATTTTTCTAATGAATTCCCAACATGATAAAGGCTTGTCAATTAACATCGGGTCTATAATGTTTCTATATGAGATGCCTTAAATGAAATAAAATAAGTATTTATTTTAGGACATTACAATTTTTGTTTATTGTATCTTACAAGACATAAAAATATTCATTACTACAACCCTTACATGGGAGGACAATTTTTCCTGGTGTTGGTCTCCCAGCACAACTCCATTCACAAACTACATGTGCATGAATTATTGATACCATTGGATTCATTTTGATGAACAGATCCCCAATCCAATTTCCATTTATAATAATAAATTATGATTATTATCCCCCCTCTACATATGGTTCTTACCTGCATAAGAGAGTTTCCCATTCATGAACAATGTGTGGATTGATTCCTGATACCACAAGATACGTAGTGCTGCCGGAATCTCCATAAATTGGTCCAACTATAATATTTTTTGAGAATAATGGACCCCTCTTCATACAGTTCAAACCTGTATATTATTTTTTTCAATTAAAGAACTATCTATGTGATGATTCTTTTCATTATAAGACACATAATGAAACTTGGATATATAATCCACTGTTCAACTACAATAATCAATAAGAATAATAACCCGAATCTATGTATGAGTCAGATCTGCATGGTGAGTTTTCTATTGATGAACTATGTATTACCTGATTCTTGTTACTATATGATACTTATTGATTCTAGGAGGTATAATTCTTTGTCTTTCTCCAACATAAAAATTACCCCACAATATACATGTGTTAGACCTCTATAGTGAGATTTCATATAACAAATATATGTGTATTTATTTATTCTATTTTAAAAAAATATTAACATTAGGATTATCAATCCATGGTTTATCTACAACATATAAAATGATAAAAATGATCATCGAAGATAAAATGTCACGTACTTATGCAGGGAGACATCTGAGACCCACTCTTTTGTGGCTTAAATGACTTCCCAAATTTCCTTAGTTTCTCACACTGAGCATAGATCACGTGAAATAAGGGAACCCAGTTGGGTAATCAGGCTGAAGTGACTGAAGAACACTTCATATTGGGAACCATGTCCTAACCACAAGATGTTAAACTATATATAAATTTCCCATACTTCACTATGTAAATCTAAAAAAAAATCATCCTTACTAAATGAAAGTAAACTTCCAGAAAATGTCCTTACCACATGTTTTTAAACTACAAGGAAAACATCCATGTTTCATGATGATAAATCATATGAAACAAACATCACCACTACATGATTTCAACAAGTGTAGTCCATCACCCATCATCATTCCTTTTCAACAAACCAAAATTGTCTCACCCTTTTAAACCAGATTGGGCGGTCCTTTCATCATGTTTTAAGAAACTAAACCCCTAGGTAAAAATTCATTTCATAAGTTTCTGGGGTTACCACAAACCATACAAGGATATTGGATAAGGACACCATGTTTCAATATATCCTTTGGTAGATTATTCTTGTCCACCCCTAGTTCTTGCATATGAGCATTCATCCGTCAACCAAATGAATCCCATTTTTTCAGAAGGTATTTTTGAAACATATGACCCCTTATCTCATAGTGGAGATACTCAACACCTTAAATTGTTTTTGGAAATACAAAACATGAATTTACAACAAAAATACTCTTGAACCGGAAACTTTAACCAAGGTTTTACAACATTTTTTTCTCCCAATCAGAAGGATGTTGGAGTGCTCTTGACACTAGGTATCCTAATTAAGTTGTTTTGTAACATGTCCCTCCAACCAGGACTACACTCACCATGACTGTAAAATATATTTTATTTGGTCAAATATACATAAACTAGAACATTATCCTTTTATGGTCCAAATTTCTAGACCCTACACTTCATGTTGAAATGATATAAAACTTCTCAAGGTAGAAACTTGAAAATAGTGGTTTGAGAAAAATATTTGTCTCTACTCAATATAAATCTCATATATGGTGCATAGTCAAATGAAAGTGTAATTATATAATGAATAATTATCATATGGGTGATTATATATCCCTAGTAAACAAATTCCATGCTTGATGGACCCCCAAACCTAGAAAGAGTTAGAGAAATGGAATATCACACCTCCTTTCCATGATAACTTGTTCACTAGGATGAAACAAAACAAATTTGGTTCTCAATTACATATTGAATCATAAACATTTCATAACCCACATTTGTTCTATATTAGTCTCAATGGAGAGAATTAGTTCTTTATGTTGATACACTTCTCATGGAACCCCATAGACCATGTGTTTCCTTTCTCTTGGATCTTCCCCATAGAAAAATAGTGATAGGGATTTGTTTATCTAGATGGAACCTTCGATCCTAGGATCCACACCCCTTAAATAAATGACTGTTTTTCTCAACCATATTAGAAATTACAAGCCCACTCCATTTCCGAGGGTTTGAATATACCCACTAGTTCTAATTTACAATTAAATTGGTTATTCCAATATCATTTTTTACAGCACAAATAACCGTGAAATTAAAGTGGATTTGACATCCTTAATGTTACATAATTGTGTGTTTACCCTTTCCAATTGTTATAATGTTACAATCAATCCACAAACCTTTTTATTTCCCATGCCATGTGACATGAAGCCACAAAGAGTAAGTCTCGATCATCCCATCAAAAAATTGAAACTTACCTACGGTTCCTGAACACATCCTAGATAACTTTAAATCCATCACCATCACAATATATTTCAATATTTATTCTTTAAAAAATATTTCCTAGACCATGTAAAAGATCATAGGACCTATTTTCTTGACAATGAATGTATTCCCTATGGGAACATTGATAATGGCTCTTAACCCACCAACTAGAGGCATGTCCTCTTTTCTGGAAAGGAACTCTAGTCCCCATGCACCTCAACAAAACTATGATAGATAATTGAACCTTACGGTGTTTTGGGTCACCCTTGGTATGTATTCCCCATTAAATATTCATCAATTCAATATTTTTGGTTATGAATGACACCACTCATATTCCAACTATTCTGGTGGACTCATCCTCCCTATTATGTGACCTTTAAACTTTTATATCCTCTCATATCATACAAGGAAAATTTAAAATAGTGGGGATTATATTTGATTTAACATTCATGTAATTCATATGGGATCATGGATAAGGGTTTTTGTCCAACAATCTAGGGGAATCTCCTCCTCACAAGAATTGAACTCAAATCCTCATGAGCCCTGACAACACCATGGTGATAATCTATACCATATGATGTTTTGGGTATTCCCTAGAGGGTTTTACCATTTCCATATTAATAAATCATATCTAGGATGTGATACACTAAACTATATAGCATTTCACATCCTTTCCGCATGATGTTAAATAACACAAAAATTGTCTTAATGTGTGACCGTAAAACTACATGACATACGTCGTCAATGAAAGACATTAATAATCATTGGGATAGCTATTTCATATATAGTATATTACTAGAAATATAATTTATGATCTATGGTACCATAAACTATTGATACAAAAGTCCACTCTAGATGAACCTAAAAAATACGTCACCAATGGTTTAGATTGGAAGACCGTAAAACAAAAATCTATAAGAGATGCATGACTGTAAAAGCATCATGAGAGTCTCGTGAATCATGAAGGGATTGAGAATCACATGAAAAGATACTAATTTCATTAATCACATGACCGATGTGTATCTCATCAATCACATGACCCCTGGGGAATTTTTCAACTGTATAATGCATCATAAGTCTTCTGATCGTATGACACTATGATTGTCACCCAAACGGCATGATGTTCAATCAGTCAAATGACTGAACCATAACATCATGTGAATCTTTTATGTAATCCATATGGTTGAGGACCTCGTTCATGTTTCAGAAAAACTAACACGAGTTGATTCATGGTACCTCTAAACTTGTATTGAGAAAAACAATAGTTCTTGGGAAAATCTCATAAATGATTCCCATGAAACAATACTATGTTCAATTAATGTGATCAATTCATATGATCTATTCTTACAAAGGGGTAATTTGAAATAGTTCTTACAATATGATTTAATGAAGGATACACTTAATGATAGTAATTACAAGAGTTATGGAACCTAAAGTCCCCAGAGGAATGTGCCACCCCTTTCTCCCGTATTTATTTTATGATCCATAGAATACCATTGTTCACCTAAAATACAAAATATTTTACCAAGAAACTAGTATGTGGGACCCACAAGGACATGGTAAGGCATTTAAACTCCTTAGAATTGATTCCTTCTCTCTGTGAACATCACTCCTAAAGGGTGGGGAATTTATTGACACTCCCCAGATGAGCATAGGAAAATATAGAACTGTAGAAATACCTTAGAAATGAGTATTAGTATCTCCATTGGATGATGGAATGGATGGTGTCCAAATTACGGGTTCCATGTATCCTTTAGAAGGACACATGATCATGTAACCATCAGAATTTCATGGAAATGTATCATGCACTGCACATGATCTACTTATGATCACACAAATCCACTTTGACAAGCCCTCCTACTATTGTGAAGGTATCATAATAAGAAGTGATGATCTTATAAAGGTTGGAAAATGAGTTTATATTATCATGTAGATTTTTAATATTCATTTGCAATAGAATCAATAATATCCCCTTATAAAATAAAGGTTGAATAAGTGTGAAGCCTCATGTAATGGATTGTTACATTAATATTCATGTTTTTTGCTCATGTGATTTGAAGGCCCTCACGAAGCCCCCAAGAGACATGTTATCCTTTTCACACCAGATCATGTTGGCATGGAAACTTAATAATGAAAATGTTAACCAACAAGTCTATTAAATCAAGTCAATCCCCTTTGGTTCCAAATATGGATGGAGGGATTGTCGGCTACAAATCTCGTGCACTATTGCATGATCGAGAATTGATCAAAAAACACATCATAGAAAAGTAGGGATATTGTTTATGGAAACACTGAAAAATTTTCATTAGATCCCATACCCATGTAATATAAGGATGGAAATAAAATGAGAAAATGTGGAATCCATTCATAAAGGGAGGATCCTCTGATCGATATGAAATTTTTTTATTGCCTCGGGTTATCACCATTTGAATGGTTAATTCCCTTTAATAAGTACTTTAAATCACATAGATATCCCTCTACAAGAAATAATGGCCTTCTAAATACTCTTCAACAAAGCCTACATGATCTCATAGGAGGGAATATACAATATATATTTGTTTTTTAGGACCACATGAAATTATTATTTGATCATGGAATATCTTTTACACAAGAATCCTGATCTCATTAAGTTCATCGGGCATATCATCTGAATGTTGATGATACCATTATAAATTTCAATATGTTTGTGAAAAATACATTTGATCAATCGGGGTCTAATAAAAATTTATATGGATGAACTTTTTTGCGTTCACTGTTATCATGTGACCATATGGATGACCCATGGTGGGATTTCTTGAAGCTCATGATTCAAAATTACCTCCAATTAATTAAAATAAAATTAAAAAAGATTCCATGAAAGTTGAAATATAACTGGGTCAGAATGGCCTATAAATTTATCCCCATTGGAATAAAATCTGAAATGATGCCCCCAAAAGATGGATACTGCTACACAATTATAATTAGTAGACATATCAAAGTGGAAATTCACGTGATTGCTAGGGTATTACACTAGGTAAAATCTAGGGAACAAACAAATTGTTCACGTTGTATACAAATTGATTCACTAGACCTCCTTATAGATCAACCGAATGGAATCCTAGATTCTATCTATATCATGGGAAAGTGTTCTCACATGTCGATTGGGTCACACAAAACCCACATAAACTAAGACTTCAAAAACTATATTGCACGTATGTGAGAAAGATAGAAAAAATTTAAAAATTAAGAATACATATGAAAATACAGATTTATTAATCTTAAAACACATCTCAAGACCAATCTAGATCATGTGATAGTACCTGTATAGGTTTTTTATTTCATGAAATACCCTCCATACATTCCATATAGATTACGATATGTCCATTGGACATATCAACCATGTCTTAAAATTTCTTTTGGTAATGTCACCCAAGTAATGTGGAAGCACCATGAAATTTCACCCATGTCATATGAATTCCTATATGCATGTCACCCAGGTCATGCAGCAGCATCATTGAATGCCAAAAAACTATTTAGTAGTCTATCTGACATGTCACCCATGTATTTTGAGTTCCTCTGTCCATATCAACCACATAATGTGACACCCTCTAAACATATTATATACGTCATGTAACATCATCCATAAATTCCATATATGGAATGTTACATTCTCCATAAATTTCATTTAGGTAATGTGATGTCCTCTTGAATATCCATCCATATCATGTGATGTCCTCCAACCATGTAATCTAACTCATATGAGGTCCTCTAGACCTGACAATTGGGTCATACGACATCTGTAAACATGCCGTTTAGTTTATCTATATTCCTCAAGACATGTCAAAAATGTCACACAACATACTATATACATATCTCCCATTTCATCTAAATTCCATAAGACATTTCAACAAGGCCAGGTGATGTCCTATCAAGATTATATAAAAGACATGCGATGTCCTCCAGAAATGCTATTAAGATCATGTGAAATCCACTGGGAAAGTAAACTATATCATGTGATTGTATTTATAAACTTCATATAAGAAACTATATCATATTCATACATCCATATACATGTCATATAGACACCCTAGACATGCAGGGTAGACAATCGGGACCTGTCAAGAAAAAATCTTGGCGCATGATAACCTTGTTCTGTGGGCGTATTCACACATACCCTATAAATTATATATGAGAACTCTTATTCATGTTATAAATATTATAAAACTGATGATTTCTTAAGGCCCAATCACAAATGGGAATCCACCTCAGTGTGATTCAGTATACATCATAATAATTCTTACCCTTGGGACCCAATCTCTCACATTCATTTATAACTTCTTATCACTCATTAGTGGATCTAGTATCCAATTAAACTATCAGAAGATTAATTCTTGATATGGATGTGATATGTATGATTAATTATTAATGCTCGATCTCCAATTTGAGTCCAACTCATTGTCACTCCATCCATATTTCAAAAATCCTATACCTTGAGGACCTAATAAATCTTAGGGATTGTTCATCCTTCAATTCCATCAGTGGATTGAGACATAAAATAATCTATAAAAACATTGATTCCTTATATAACTAGGATATGAGGGATTATTTACTAAGGCTTGATCTCTTTATAAAATATCCCCTCAGGGATTCCTCACTAAATAGTTCTTAATCCCATATGAAATAAGGCTCATCAATTTTTATCAATCATTTCACAAAAATCATGGATCACATGAGTATGTGTATTTAAAATGATCATATCATTCACATCATTTATTTTCCTCCAATCAAGAAAAACGTAGTGTGTAAGCACCATTCAACTGCTCAATAAGACTACACCCATATATGGTCATCAACCTATGGTTACATCAATATGGAATGGTTGAACATTGAGGACTCTAATTCATTTTATAAGTAGGATATATAGGTATTAATCCAAAGGATTGAGCTTAGAATCTGGTACTTATGTTACGTAATATCATTTATTTCAACCAGATGTTAAACTATACATCTCAAATTAACTACATAGATTATTGAATTCAACCACCTATATGATATGTATGACACCTAATAAATATTTAATTCCATCTCCAAGAAATCAATCGCTTCCCAGGATATAAATAAACTCCAAATTTCATGGTTATATGGCATAAAAATATAAGTATCTAACTATTTATAATAAATTATTTTAAATAAATAAATCACTTCATATACATATAGATGGTTTCATAACTAGACCCCATACACTAATACATACCCAAAAGGATTCAATAACTACTCATTATGTTAGCATGACATGTTCTTCTTGAGTATAATAAAGAGAATCAGAATCATATCTCTAATATATAAGATAGACTAAAGGAATAGAATAATTCACCTATAAATGGTTTGATGAGACCGACATACCATCCTCTTCAAAATGAGAGTTCCTAATATTTATTGGGTATGAAACCCTAGACTACCTCCTACCATTGGAAAGTAGGTTCGTATCTATTTTTGGATGTAGGAACTATTAGAATATTTTTTAGAAATATCAATATTGTTAACTCGATCTGAAATCATTTACCAATTCCACTCCATTAATAGGTTCAAAGGGATAGACTATCCATCTTCCATCAGACCATTTCATTCATACTAGTTCTCATCCTTCTATGAAATAGTTTCACTGATATGAAGTTTATTAAAGGAAATTAAGAGTACCAAGAAGTCTATTTTTGATAGAAAAAACAATATAATCTTTATTCAACTAAATAAAAAAACTTTCTCAATATAAATTTAATTGAATATTCCAAAGAATGTTGTTTGGGAATAGAAACGATTGTGAGTAGGACTCATACTATTATGAGGATGAAATTAAATTAAAATCTAATTATTATTATAAATTGGTAAATATGGTATATTAATCATAAATTGATGGTAAAAATAAAAAATGGATGTGGGATTTTATGGTTCATCATGAAGGTACACTTAAAACTATGATTTTAAATGTACAAAAAATATAATAATTATTGTAATGTTAAAAGAGTCTTATAAATATATTTTATATAATATGAATGAAACCTTTAGACTTCAGTAAGTTGTTAAATAAATGTTAATGGTCTAAGAGATATTCTATTATGTGATATATTTCACACAAAATATTATAAAAAATTAATAATAATAAATGATCTCAATACTTTTTTAGAATAAGAAATTAACAGAATTGAATCAATTAAAAATTAGTATTTTTATTTAAGAAAATGGTTGATGTTGAATTTAAATACATAAATATTGGGATGACGAAGAGGTTTTGAATTTGTTTTGGTGTGTTGAAAAATGAAAAATATGATACAAAAACACAATTAATAATGGAGAGTTTGAGTATGAAAATGAATATCACTATTTTAGAGAATAAACATGGATATAATAGAGAATTATTTAACGCACACATATGCTAATGTAAATCATGAAATATCAAGGGAGAAATGAAATCCAAATGTGAATGTAATCTATCATGTTAAGTAATTATGGGCATCTACAAAATTTTGGAGATATATAGATAAATTTGAGTTGATACCTTGTGTGGTCATCTCTATGATAGAAAATTTCCTGATATATGGGTTATCAAATGGCCAATTTGAAAGAGTAAATAATAAATTTTACACTTGGTTTATATTGGATAAAAAATAATCATAAAAAATATCCTTTAATAAAGGATAAATTCCATTCAAGGTTATATTTCTATTCAAATTATAGACACAATTATTTTTTAAGTTCCCTTAATGACTAAAAAGATTAATTATTTATAATGATTAAATATCCCTCAATAGGTAATCTAAAAATGATAGAGATTTCATGTTATCTGAATAAATACATGGTCAAAATCGTATTGACTATTACTCTAGTAGTTTGGGTACACTCCAAAACATATTTTTTCTAATGATGTAATGTTTAGATTACATCCACATTAGAATCAAGTTATGAATTGTATCTTTTGATTTTTAATTAATTATTTTTTGTTGAAATATTCTTATTTTAATTTTTTAAAAACATGATCATGGGTGAGATGTAATCTTATTGAAGTTTATTAGGTTGAAAAATAATTATGATTTATAGAGAAAGATAAAATATATAAATGAAGAAGTTCTCACTGCACAATGATTAAATGAAATAGAGGGTGTAGTTTATTATAACACAATAATATTATTAAATCCTTTAGGTGTGTCACAATGAAGTCCTTTATGAGTAATGATATAGTTTTTTATGAGTTGATTTCACTGGGATGTGCTCACATTATTTTTTTGATGAAATCTACATGATTTAAAATCCATAAATTAGAAATATAGATATTATTCCGAAACAAAGAAGTGAATTCCAAATGAAACTAGGCATACAATTGTTCTTTAAGGTATATAGTAGAAGATATATGAAGATCATGAAATAATTAATATCATCATTCAATGAAAGAGGTCAAAGAAAATAATTATTTTCAAAATATCATTAGGGGTTTTTGAAATAGATACAGTCTAAGTATTTTGGATGTGACAATCATATTGAAAAAAAGTCATTATGTTGTGAGATAAGTTATGTATAAAAAATTGAATAACCCAAATATAGTTTAATTAAAATTTTATATATATGTATATATATTCATAAGATATTTCCAAATAGTATTTGGTTTTGATTCAGTATAATTAAAAGGGTGAACACTGGACCAAAATCTAGAGTTACGAGAGGGGTAAATTTAAGGATTTATTAATTTTTAAAAAAATTATTATCATTATTATGAAAAGATATTATCACTATATTCCATTTCATATTCCTTTTTCCTATTGATAATATGATAATACGGTTGATAGTGAGATATCATCTATTAGACACAGTGGATTATCCATCCCATAACAAGTGTTTGTGAAAATTTAAAACCACATGTGTCATGTGTGTTATAACTCTCATCATCACAATGATTCACTCTTAATCGTACTAGATAACTATTGGTAGAAAAATTATTTATGAAGTTTGGTTTTCATATCCACTGGTTACCCCCCCCCCCAAGTAGTGGTTTATAATGACATTGGTATCTCATTGGGATTCAACGAATTCATTTATTCTTACATTAGGTATCTAATAAAGATATCTTTATGTATTTTCATACCATGAGTACCAATTATTATTCTCATGTTATGTATTTTCATAATTATTAACAACTTTTTCCTTAATATATCTATATAATGTATAATATACATAAAAAAATATTTCCACATGATCAATCGAAAGGGAACCATCTATAGATGGAGGATATGGTTACATATATTCTATATATTTTCTTAGATAATATTCATATCAATGAGAAATTTTTATGTATTATTAATGTTCAGTTAACCTTTTATTTATATTGATAATAATAATATTAAATCTGACCAAATATCACATGATCTGAAACTTCTATCCCTCTCAATAAATTGTTATGATGATTAGTTGGTATAAAAAAGTAAATTAAATTTATATAAAACACCATAATATGTATGAATGATACAATAATACTAATTATACATGATTAAAAAAACATATAATACATAATTTGATTATATTTTATTGGGAGAATATGATTCCATGGATGATTTCTTTATTCAGGTTAACAAAATATTTAGCTCAATTTAATGTTCTGGTGACCATTTTTATGAATCTAAAAATATTATATATATTCTATATGATAATATAAATGGAAATATCGCATCCATTGACAAATAATAATTATATTATTTTACCATGGATAAGCCCAAAAATAATTATATGCAATAAAAATAGAAGATGTCAACATTAAGAAGAAATGAAAAATCTAAGAAAGATATAGAATTAAAAGTTTATAATGGTTTTAAATATGTTAAAACAAAGGGGAATAACATATAATGAGATATATTTTATGAGTATAAAATTCAATTAAATGGTTTTATATAATTCATTTAAAAATTAATTAAATATGGAAAATACATAATATTAGGGTAATGTTATATTAGGTGTTTTAGTTTTGAAATAATTGGACATTTTTAGTTAGTTATCATGTGAAGGGATAATAATTTAATAAGGAAGATTAACACAAAATTAAATCTCAAATAAATAATTTAAAAAGTTTTCACAGTATAAAAATTTATATTAGAGACATCGTTAAGGCCAAAAAATCAAAGAAAATGAAATTTCACACCAAACATGATAATAGATATTGTGATGAAGATTGTGGTAGGGAGGAAGATGGATTATTGGAAGAATTAATTAATATTATTGGTAAAATAAAATAATTCCAATAACCCCTCAAGAGATGAAACATTTATTAGTGATAACGAAAGTAGAGATATGAAGATAATGAGAAAATTTCAATTAATAATGGATCACATAGGGTATTTTGTGATAAAATGAATGGATGGAATAAAAAATAACTCCACGAAGAGTGAGAATAAATAAATAATTAAATTTATTTATTATTTAAATTTTATGTATATTATTAATATAGATGAAAATTTGAATGAAATTTTATATATCTAAATGAAATAAATGAATATAGAGATATGATTATAAGTAAATTTGATAGCTAATAATAATGAAGTGATATATCTTGGGGTGATGTTTTGTGATGGTAAAAATTTCTCATAGTAATTCCTATAAGTGGAGTTAATTTTTTTTATATAATATAGTGTATGTTCAAAATAAACTAAGAATTTTGTTGATTGAACCAAAAAAAATTTAATCCTATAATTCCTAGAAATATTATGTTGTAAACCCAAATCTGAAATCAAGTTTGTAGTTTCATTTATAAGAGAGAAAAATATATTATTACCTATCATAAGAAATAGAAAACACCCATAGTAAATTTTAGTGGTGGTGATAAAAATTAAAATATAAATATAGTGTGGAAGATAATGTAAATGACCAAGGAGAGTAAGTGTAATTGAAAAAAAATACCATTGTTTCAACCATGGGCAGGTTATTAGATTATGTAATCTCATAAAATTATAATTTTTTTAGGAAAAATATTTCCAAATAAGGTGACACTATTTTGACTAAATATTTATATAATGTGGAGTCTTCATATATACTTTCGATGTTTTGTATTATAATTTTTCATTACTTAAATAAAAAAGAGTCCACTAATCCAATGGGATTCAATATCATGTTTATTGAATATAGCCAATTTAACATATTAATATGAAAGTAAAATTGAATAATACTTTTGAATCCCCTGATGAAAGCTATAGGATGTGTGACCAACCAGAACACAACACTAATATTTATTCCATTTTATTATTATATCAACTAAATCATAAGTATATCACAATTTCTTGAATGATGACGATAAACTCAAAAAAATCACATGTGGTAGAGGTGTTTTAAAAATTAGTGGGATGTAAAAATAATTTGATGCTTGATAATTTTTTATTATCATATATTACTAAAAAATTTATTAATTTAAATATATATAAAATTACAGTACATGAAAAGTATCAATAAAAAATTATAGACCATACAGTATTAAAGGAATTAGAATCACCAATTTTTTTGAGAATAACATTTACTCGAATGAAATTATCATGGATTATGGGATGAGTTAAAATCTCATTATAGTATATTAATTTTGTGAAAATGTAAATTATATGATATTTCAAAATAATAGACATTTCATTACGGGAAATAGGGATAATAAAATCATCATCAAGTGATAGTAAATAGTTGGAAACTTTTTCAATGTTTAACACTAAAAATAGATTTTTTTCAAGAGCCCAAATGAGGAAAAAGATATTTTAAATATATTTAATTAATATTTGGTTCAAAATATCATGTATACTTATATAAAAATTAATTCTTTTTTGAATATAATAAAACTGAATTGAGGAAGAATAATCTCTTAATACAGATTTTCCAAAAACCATGGAGTGTAAAAAATAAAAAGGTTGAAATTAAAACCATGGAACCTCTTGAGTTTAAACACTTATATTTTTTTTATATGACGAGATTGAAATCAAAAAATAATGATAAGTATTTTTTATCATAGTAGGTTCGCTGGACAAAACATCCATGAACTCCATGATTAATTATATTCATTATTGGGAATATTAATTAATTGTTTTATCACATCATGATTTTTCATCTACGTGTAATGGTAGGGATAACGTCCAATGAGTAACTATCATTTATAGAGCTCAAATAAGTTCTCCACTATGATGAGAACCTATATATAAAATAATAGTATTATTGAAAATTAATTGTTCTTTGGTCAGGTCAAATCATTCGATGGGAAATAAATTATATTGGGTATTAGGGGGAGAGTCATTGAACTTTGAGTTGGTAATTTCTAATGCATGATACTAGGAGAATATGACTCTGCAAAAAAATTCTCATTTATAGGTATTATTTTAGGATCATATCAATGGAAATGTTTATTGATCATTATATATTAATATTGTTATAACAATTGGATATTATTTTGTATGTACTTTTATGTATTATTGAAAACCACGATGACATATGTTCACAATGACATAGGATATGTTAGGTGTTTCAAGAGTGATGTTAAATTAATGAATAATGTACAAAATTATTAATATATTCTATTATTTAATTTAATTTAATATCTTTGGATAAATTATGTGAATGAAAAATGAAATATAAATCTAAGGAATTTTTTAGGAAGCTTCATTTCTATAATAAATAAGAAAAATACATCACGCACAAAGGTTGATGAAACCAGTATAAAACCTATTTTATTAGTTATATAATAAAAATGTAACTACATTAAATAAAAAGTTTCGTATGATTTTTTATGTTATTATCACATTAAATTTTTTCACTATGGGTTAGATTGAATGTTTTTTGGATGCTAAACATAGACACTGGGTGGTTGCATCTAATGCCAATGGGAAAAAGGTCTATAGGGACAATCAAATTGTATCTAGAACATTTTTTAAATATTAAATTTTTTTTTTATTATTTAACATGTTTAATTAATTTTATTATTTTACATAGTTTAATAATTAAACATTTTTTTATCAAAAATATCTAATCACTGGTTAATCAATAATATATTTTTGAAAATAATAATTCATAACTGTTTATTACTTTTTAGTGAATAGAATATTTATTTATATATCAGTTAATTATGAAATGAAATTTATTAATTAAATAAATTTAAAATTTTAAGGTCATGGTAATTATTTTTGAGGAAAGAGACATCAACTATAATGGACTGATGAGATACAATAAATATTAAATAATAATTTAACATTTTTAATTAATTTATTCAAAAAAATATTAATTTAGTTTCCTATTTATATGAATGATAAAAAAATATATTATTATATTTACATACATGGGGTCCCATGGGGATTAACAAATTTATAATAGCACATGTGTAATTATTTTTTCATAAATATAGATCATTTTAAACCCCATTATATTATTTCCAACACTAATGATATCTATTATCCTGCTTGTGCTCAATGAAATCTACAGAATCCTCTCAAAACTGTAGAGAACTCCTCTCCAAGAACACCCTTAAGAAAAAAGATAAATCCTCCTCCACAACCACCCTTTATTCAAGAGATATCAAAGAGAGTCCTTATAAAGTGCAACTATCATGGATATCTTATTTGAATTTCACAATTGTTTTGATATTACCTCCCAAAAAATAGAGATTCCTATAATAAGACACAAGAGGTTTGTTATGTATGTGTGGATCCCCACCCAGTGGAATTTAAACTTGATTCCTGGGATGCAATTAAAATACAACATACAGACATCAGATTCATTAACAAGGAAATACTTCTACCTAATGTAATTTTTATCTAGAAAATGTAATAATAAAAAATTATGCTAGGATCCATTATTGGTATTGGTGTTTTATTTCAAATAGTAAATTCACTAATTCCATTGGTTACAAAATTCACTATCAAATAATTATATAATTAATCATCAACTATGACATAGACCATGTTAGGAATTCCCTATTAGTGTATCTAATTCAACAGTAGCCTTCATGTGGTACTAGATCATCCACATAATAATTTATAATTATTTAAAGATCATTGATTGATGAATTTCTCATTAGTTGTTAGATAGTTTTAATCATTATTTAAGCATCAATCTTGAGGTTTCCTCTTATTTATTTTTATTCTCAAAACTATTATAAAACAATGATTAATTAGAAATGATTAAATTAAAAAAACTAATATATAGGTAAAAATGATCTTTTTGTATTGAATAAGAATACACGGTGTGTAACCCATATGTACATAACATGTAACTATGTTTAATGCTCTACGATTATTCACAAATTTAATTTAATCCATGTGTATTTATTTTTTATTTTGTTTTACTAATATAAAGCATGTGTTTAGTGTTCTATCCTAGCCCAAGATTAGCTGGCAGAAATTGTGTGTAACGTGTATACACTATTTTTATTTCATTAACCAAAGATGAGACATGTGTTATTTTACAAGGAAATTGCTAGTGGTACATACATAACATAAATACCACATTATGTGTAGACGGGGAGTACATTATGTACTCTATTAATGAATTTAATAGGGGAATTCACACACACTTGGCATGTTTTGTAGATACATGGATGAGAATGAAACATGATCTATAGATGGATATTATATGTTAGGTATATTACTAGATTACAGTGAATTGAAAATTAATTTTTTATATAAATTAAAGCATATAAACAGTTTCAGGTGTCATATATGTACTCATGTAGTCCTTGTGATGGGTTATAAACATAAAGAATAATTAATTAATATATGAGTAATATTAGGGAAAAAATTATATAAGTTATAATACAACAATTAATCTATGAGAATTAAAACATTACCTTGAATGTAAATAACATGTGTCATTTTATAATTTATTTGATATTACATGATGTAAACATATGTTATAAGGAAATTATGGTACATATAGAATGGGTAAATAGTATAATAATATCATACAAGTTGGTTAGTTCTAATAGGTACTCATCATGTTTCCTCCAAAGTACATGTTTTGGTCATATGAAATATTAAAAAAAATATATACAATTCATATAACATTTTATTTGATGATTATATTAGGAAATACTCAAAGGAGATTTATGATTAAATAATTGATTAATTAAAGAAGATAATTGATTGATTTGTGTGTAATTTATCTTAAATAATTATTATTGTAAATGAATAATAGTTTACAAATTGTGTCATATTTTTCATATATGTGGATGATCAGGATAATAGATTATAAAATTGTATGTTATTGGTTTCCTTCTAATTTATTTTTCAAATAAATTAATGGAATATGTTTCACACCGTCTCTCAATATGTAAGGGCCTAGATTCCCATGATTTTTTTATTAAACTGCTTAAACAAAAAAAAATTAGTTCCCCCCACCTACATGTGAGTAAAATCTCGAGTAATATATAGAAACCATATGCACATATATTTGGTTCATGTTTGGAATAAACCCTAAAACAATCTAAGAAATACATTGGATGATTGGTGGATGGATTCAACAGAAACCAAATCATGTTTGAATGTTTTCGCCTTGGTTAATAGTTAGTTTATCAACTTCTAAATAATATAACCATTAATAAATACATGTTATCATTCCACTGTTGATATTTTATTTCCAAAAATCATAATGATTAATGAAATTTTAGATATTTTTTCTCGACCACATAAATTAATTAATTAACAATAATGAAACATATAACTAAAATAAATTTAATTATTTATAAATGTAATGTAATACATGGTTAATAACTTATGTAAATAAACATAATATAATAATAAAAGTAAAAAATATGAAATTGGAAATTGATTCATAAATATAAAAATAAATATTTTATATATGCTTTGATTGTATAGGATTCCAACACATAGTCTAAAATAAAACCATATTTCAATGTGCTCGATCAGCCAAAGTCGAGGTGATTTCAATTATTGTGGAATTATCACTTGGGTTTTTGTTAAACATAACTTATTTAATATCATGGTATAACTATTAATTTAGGACTCGATATAATAGAATGGGAAGGATTGAAGGAATCTAAATCAATTATTTTAGTATTGGGGAGTGCATTCAAGATACTAAAAATCTATGAGTTAATGTAGTCGGAAAAATCACTCTAACCTAAAACCATTCAAATTACATGTTAGAAAAAATTTGGGTCCATAATAAGTGGAATATGGATCCTTTACCCTAGAATATCCACACAAGGGGATATTATGAATCTAAAAGTGAAGACAATATAGTTTCTATGAAATAGGGTGTTATTAATAAATTTAATCATTATTAGATATTTTTATAAATCATACAATATACCAAAATTATGAATTTCATTATTTTATAAATGATAAATATCATAACATAAGACAAAACCCTGTGAACCATTATTAATATGGATAACCATCTCACTGGATGGATCTAATTTCCAATATTTGAAAATGAATGTGTATGTTATTCCATGATGTGAAAGGAAACGATATGTCATGGAAAACCTTATTCTTAAAGTATCTTGTTAACAATATTATAAGAATTAATTTTCTCTCTACATGATTAATTTATATGATTCCACTGATATCTAATGTTTCATGATATCATCCATTTAAAATGATATTCTAATGAAATATGAGGATATGGATTTGATCATCCTCACATCCAATATTCATGATCCATATCATTATAATTTGATACATAAAATATATGGGATATCCAATTACAAATTCACATGAAAAAATGGAAATTTTAAACCATTTTATAATCATGTAATCAAGATGATTGGTTATACAGAGTTCATAGACATCTTGGGATTTAAGATCCATGATTTTCTGCACACAGATCTCATCCATACCTCACTGCCTAAGTCAATATCCAGTATCACATGAATTACAACCTAAGAAATAAGATGAAGTTTCATTCTAAAAACCCTTTCTCTTATTCAACATTTGTAAAAAAATAAGGCTTAAAAAACTCACGTTCCATATGCTAAACAAAAAAATGAAGACAAGGAAAAGGGCCCCAAGACTCATATTAAATATAAATCTCCTAAACATCAATATTCCATGAAAAATAAATCAAAAATGTAGGTGAATAAAAAAAGTTTTATTATTTGATATATATTGAAATCTAGGACACTCAATGAATAACTGAACCTATATTAAATGAGAAGCTAAAGATGATTTTATTATCATGTTTAATGTTTCAACCTCTAAACATTGTTTACTATATAATGATTTTGGTTATATAATCTATATAAAAGTTATTTAACCAATTTTATGTTGAATTATTTTCATAGAAGAGTTATATATACATGTATGTGATGACCTGAACCTAGATTCTATTTAACAGGTGCCCCGACCCTAGTGGTCCACCTGGCCTCAAGCACATCTTCCCAAACGCCAGAAGTTGTCGACTAGTAGTGAGGTCCTAGGGTGTGTTTGTGGGAACATTATGCCCTCATTTGCAGAGTATAGCACAAAAAAAGAAATATAAAGGTATAGTAAACTATAGAAGAATTATAAATGATATAAATAAATAGAAGAAGCAAACGGATACCATAGATAAATGAGAATAACAATAATTGTGTCAAATATAACAATGATGATGTAATTTCATGTCACTAGAAAACTAGGAATCATGGATACAAGACATGAGGCATGACATGTTTCTCAAGGTAAAAGAAAACAAATACTACTCCTAGAATCCTGAGATCCTACTTGGTCATCTACAATTAAGCTCCATCCTATCCTCACACAATCATGAGTTGGAAGCTATATGCTAACCATTGTCAATACCTACAACAATGTAATCCACTTTGAGTAGCAAACGACTCCTGGTGCGGGTGTGAGAAAAATATCACTGGGCCACCACCAATAGTGTTTATAAGATCCATCCCATGTAATGGAATATATTAGTGTGCATCAATGTATATATTTAATGTAAAGAAAATAGTAAAATGTAACTAAATCCCTAAGTACCTGCATCAGCCCTCAGCTGGTGTCTCAACATGTAACCAGTTGATTAATTAAGTAATAACCATTTATTGTTAATTTGTCATGCAAGGCATATACAAAACTAACATCACATCATGATTATATAACCATGGAAGGTCTCAAGATGTAACAGGGAAACCTAAAAATAATATCTAGTGAGGGAGTTTTGGGGTAATAACCATGTTGACATATACTCACAAAAAATTAACTCCGTAGTATATTATTATAACTAAGGGGTAAGAGTTTAATTCATGGAGCTTTATCCAAGGTATTCCACAATAAGTTGCATATTTAGTCCAAGGAGTTCATCCATGGTAAAATTAGGATAAGCAATGACTGGGTCCAAGGAGTGTATCCAATGCACCTACTTGTCAATGCAGAATCAAAGGAGTGTATCCGAGGTATCATGGAATAATTAAAAGGTACTCTATGGTAGTATACCGAGCATCCAAGCAATAGAAAAGAACATGAATCTAGGTGGGTATCAACCTAATAAAAATGCATCATCAAATCAGAATGGGGTTCCTGAGACCCAACGTACTG
Organism: Viscum album; assembly: GCA_963277665.1. Classification (NCBI taxonomy): domain Eukaryota; kingdom Viridiplantae; phylum Streptophyta; class Magnoliopsida; order Santalales; family Viscaceae; genus Viscum; species Viscum album. Next base: position 1,393,712,916 of record OY728121.1, on the reverse strand, counting down.
TCCTCCTATAATATAAGGCGATCTCAAGTCAGTCCATTCATACTTGATATTATAATCACGAGAAAATTCATTTGGTTCTTGTCTTGCCTTCCATTAGTGTGGATAGGTCATGTAGAGTTGAGTCCATTTATTTATTAGTCGAAGCCTTGGATTCCATTAGTGTGGATAGGCTAAGTATCATATAAATAATTTTATTAAGTCTTAGTTAAGAATTAAAGAATATTAAATTATTGAGTTTCAGTGTGTTACCATCAATCAACATGGATGGCGTGCTACAGATATGTAACCATTATTCAATATATTTTAATAAGGCCATTTTATATACTTAGTACACATGCCATTCCGCATTTCACATTTAATAATCATTTTAATAACTTAACATAGGTGGGTCAAGTGGGAGCATACATGGTACATGTCATTATGAAATTTTCATTTAACAAAAATCATTTATTATAGGAAGGCTCACCTGTAGGATGGTTAAGAAAGGGAACACTCAAACGGTGGATCAAACGTGTCAAAACACTAAAACCCAATTATGGAATAACCTTCGACATGATAAGGATTGAGTTCTAAGTGTAACCACAAACAAATCATCCCATATTTGGAAGGAGAAAAACTATATGTTTCAAACATGTATAAGCATGGCATGTAAATTTACGAGACGGTCCCCAATGGGATCGGCGGGCCTCAAACAAACATTCCAAAAAGCAACAATCTTTAAGGATGAGTAATAGGCCATCCTCCTTATAGTTGTATTATCCTCCTCATCTGGTATCAGCCCTTGGATTTCCTTGAATCTTATTAGATATAAGAAATCATAAAAAATTCTCACATAGAGAAACCTAGGTTGAGAGTAAAAGAGAATAATAATGACTAAAGGGTACTTGAGTACCTACTGTTTCACATCCAACATGATTAACATAAGATCAATCGGGTCCTAGATGAATGACATCTCTTGATCCCTAGAATTGACTTCAAAAATATCCAAATTGAGTGATAAAAATGTCAGTCCCACATAAACATGGACTATAGTGGATTGGGTGACTTAATTATATCATTAAGGTAAAAACTAGAAAATTACCAATAAAATAACCCATGTACGGTTTATTTTCATGGTTTTTCAAACCATGCACAAACCCTGCAAAATGGTTCTTCCCAAAAGCACATCCTCCACATGGTTTGATCAAACTGTATGCAAGACATGCATGGGTACCTAGGGAGAAGGGGAATTATCACGGTTAGGCTGCAGGGTTGTGCATCAACCGTGTGAGGTGGATCTGTTTGAAAAAACACAATCTTCACGGTTTATCTAAACCGTGCGTTAGGTCTTTTTTATCAAAAAAGTTGGGTTCTGAGATCTGAACAAACCCCAGACCACCATGGAACCTTTACTAACTCATTAGGCATCCCAATTAGGTCCAAATTATGTATTTTGAAAAAAAAAATTATGTATCCATACCTAAGGGAAAAACCGAGTTCTTATTGTCTTCCCCCTTAAAAGAACTCGCCCCTGAGTTCTCCTTCCAAGGGTAAAGAATCTCTGTATGAGAAAAAATCTTGACATTGAGCATATAAATTTTCTTCCCTCTCCTATGTCTTGTCCTATACTCCATAATGCTGCCATATCACCCATACAAGAGGGATATACTTTTTTTGGAGAACCGTCATGCTTTGGTCAATGATGTATACTAAATACTCCTCATATGTAGCATAGATATCTAACTAAACTTCATTGGGATCAAAAGTGTGAGATGGTTCATCATGATATTGTTGAATCTGTGAGATGTGAAAGACGTTGTGCATGGCATGGTACCTCTGAGGAAGTAACAACTGATAGTCTACTGGCCCGATTCTCTCTAGAATTTCAAACGACCTGATTAAACGAGGTGACTTATTTACCTGCATTCTTAACCATTTATTCCCTAGCCTAGGTGATACCTGAAGGAAAACACGATCTATAACCTCAAACTCTAGATTTCATCGATTGTGATCGATATAATATTTCTTCCCAGATAGAGTAGTATTCATACGCTTCATGATTAGCTGGACCTGTTCTAAAGTCTCTTGAATGAGACGTGGACCTAGTAGGCCTACCGCACCTGCCTCTATTCAGCATAAGGGTGAATGGAATGGAATACCATATAGGGCCTCAAAATTATCCATCTGGATCATTTCCTGAATACTATTATTATATGTGATCTCGATGTGAGTAATATGCTTCTCCCATGAATCGTCAAATTCAAAGACATAAGCTTGGAGCATATCCTCTAGAACTTGTATCGTCTGTCCTGATTGTCCATCAGTCTGGGGATGAAAAGTTGTGCTTAAAAGAACCTCATTCATCATTGTTTTCTGAAAACCATACTAGAACATTGAAGTTAAATGAGCTTCCCTATCTTAAATGATAGTATGAGAAACCCTTTATAGTCGTATCATATCACAAACATGTAGTCTTCTAACTCATCAAATAAGAAAGTATCTTTTATAGGAATGAAGAGGGAAAATTTCGTTAATTGGTCAATGACAACCTATATAGCATCACTACCCCTCTATGACCTTGGTAAGAAGACTACAAAATCTATAGAAACATCTTCTTGTTTCCATTCTAGGAGTGGATGAGGTTGTAACAAGCCTGCAGGTCTCTGGTGCTCTGCCTTCTCCTGCTAATAGGTGGAACACCTATTGATAAAGCCTACAATTAGATGATTTATTCTAGGATAAAAATAATGGTGTCTCATATCCAGATACATCTTTGAGATGTCTGGCAGAACTGCACACTGGGAATCATGGATCTCTTTCATCTGCGTCTATCTCACATCTTCAGGGTCCCAGATACGTCCACGTAGACACGGGATTTCATCACTATCCCTAGACCAATCCAGAGGTGGGTTATCTTCTGATATAATATCTTGGAGAACCAAACCATTAGGATTTGAAAACCACATACTCTTCAACTTTTTATGGAGGGAAGAGGTAATTTTTATGGTTGAGAGGTAAGACTTTTCGGGACTATCATGAAACTCCAGATGAAGTTCAAAAGAGAGGGCAATTAACTTTCATTCGTCACTGGCTTCCTGCACAGCCTGTGTGTGGGTTTTTTGACTCAATGCATCAGTGGTGACATTTCCCTTTCCAGGATTGTAGGAAAGCTCAAAATCAATGGATTGTAGATATTGGACCCATATCTGCTATCTAAGGTTCATGTAAAACTGATAAAATATATACTTAAGGATTTTGTGATCTGAATAGACCACAAATCTGTCACCCAATAGATAATGTCTCTAGTAACATAAGCCATGGAAAACTACTACTTGCTCAAGGTCATGCATCGGGTTATTTCTCTCATGAGGCCTCAACTACTGAGATCTGTATGAAACAACATTGTCTTCCTGCATCATCACTACTCCATGTACAATGTCTGCTACAACATAGAAGATGCTATAACTGTAACACGCCGAGATTTTATGAAAAATATTCTTTTAATTTCATTAATGTCTTGTGCTACACCAAGATTACCTTGCGCTATACGCAACACCGTATTAGCTTGCAGTATACGCAACACTATTCTTGGATTGTGTTACACACAATTTTGATAACAGTTATTCTACGCAACATTGAGTATATATATATATATATTCAATGTATAAATGAAATATGGTTGTATTCTGTTATACGAAACAACTAAGGATTCTTGCGCAACACGCAACCCTGACTTGGCTTGCATTACACGCAATCGCGACCTTCCTCGATAGTGTGTGTTGTACGCAATACTGGGTTTTACTAAACAACGATATAATATTATAATATTGTTATGAACTATCTGTTATGAATAGTGTTAACTAAATTTTGAATTTTATAAAATTATTATTCATCTTACACATTTCTAGAACATTTTATAAGAACAAAATAAATTTTTCGGGTAAAATAAGTATTTTTAAAAAAATGCAGTTTTGCCGCCTTTTAATGGCGCACCCACTTTAAATCTAGTTTTTGACATGTTTAGAAGTTCAATTTGAAAAAAATAAAATTCTTCTTTTGAATAAGGATATAAGAATTTACATTAGATAAAGTTTTGATATTTTTCCGATAACTTTCATATTTTAATGAATAGTAATAACACGCTATATTTTAATTAAAAACAACTTTTTGCATCGTAATATATTATGTGGTTAAATTATAATATTGAATGGTTTTAAAGTTTAAATAGAATATATTTTTACCATTTAATATAATTTATGTCATTAGCATTGATTTTACCTTGAATTCGTAGGTTAAATCAATTCAATCTTTTGCAATGTTTTAAAGAAAAACCTGTTTTCTTTCGACAACGAGATTAATATTAATTTAATTTCTGCAACTTTTGTGTGTTGAATTAGGAAAAATGGATTCCATATTTGGAATCAGTGGGTCCAAATTATGTTAATAAGCTACTTTTTATTTTTGGGCATTGTGAATAGTAACTACGGTAAATTTTATTTACTATAGTTAAAGGTAAATCAGGTAATTAAGGGTAAATATAACATTATAAAATTACCCTAACACTTGTAAAAATCCTATTGAATGGCTAAAAGTAGACCCATATAACCTAAGGGTCGGATTAGATTCATTTTATGTACTTTTTTCCATGAAAATAATTTAATTATTATTAAAACCAATGAATGTGACAACATGTCACTTTCTTAAATCTTATAAGTATAATAATTTTAATTTAGTGATAAACTTCATGAAACATAGAACATGAATAGTATCCAGAAATATAATACAATTATATACTTCATAGAAATTTATTTAGAATTTTTAGGGATTAAAAAAGTATCATTTATTATGACACAAAGATGATGTAGTAATTGTCTTATTAATGAAATATTGACATAATTGATGTTATAAATTCCCAAATAAATGTAATTTGAGACTTTTCATGACTTAAATTAATTTTCTAGGTTAATATGACATGTTATTGTTGATATAAGTAACTTGGTTAGAACATATCATTCTGTTATGAATTTCATAAAAATCATGTACCAAATTGTGTCAAAATTGACATAAATTAGTTTTTAAAAAAAATATTATATTATTAAATGTTATTTAATTTCTAAAAATCTAAGGTTCGGCAAAATGACTTAGATAAGGATAGATTTATTAATAATAAACAACTTGGGGTTATTTTGTCTTGTTATGGTATGTTTATTAACCATATAGTGTAAGAAAACAAAAAGACACGGTAAAAGTTAAATTATTTAACGTAGAGTTAAATCTAATTGATAAGGTTATAATAATAACCTAACTTGTCTAAATCAAATTGTATGAAAGTATTTAGACCCATAACCACTTTATCTTCGAAATAAGACCCTTTGTAACCATTATAAACCGAATTTGGCCTTAATATAAAATAATATTTTGAGATTTTCCTAAGGTGCCCCTCTCCTCCCTTATAAAAGGGAACCTCCTCCCTCTCCTCCTCACACCAATTTGAGCATTCAAGCTCGGCCAACCCCTGCAAAAATCTCTTCTCCACTTCCATAGCATCATCCTTGAGGTCCTGGTCTTCTGAAAATACAATCCATAGTTATTTAAGTGGAGGTTAAGAAAAGGCGCGTCAAAAAGAGGTAATATCCATTACCGTTCTTTTTCAATTTCTTTCTTCTTCAACTTCTTATTCTTTAGTTTTTTCATGATTAAGTAATAACATCAGTATTTATTATATACTGATATGTTATTATAAATATTAAACAACTCTAATTAACCTTCTATCCATCCTACGGAAAAAGGAAATCACCGCGCATGCGTACGTATGGAATACCGTCTCCACGACGCGATGAGATTCATTATCCATGTTAACCATTCCAGAATGATTATAAAGTATATATAATGAATAATAATGAAATATATGACATGTTAAATCTACTAGATTTATTTATATATATATATTTCATCTACTTACTTCCATTCAAGACAATAAGGAACGGAAAACAGCGTTCATGCGTACGTACGGACTACCGTCTCCATGAACGGTGTGTTTCATTTCATTTATCTATATATTATATATATATATACTGAATATATATGATATATAAATAATGTTTTATATTCTGGAAGTAAGTAAATCATTATATATGTAATAATAATGTCAAGAACAACAAATCCAAACACCTACGATAAATGAAACGATTTTACCCAAAATGCTTATTTAACATGGAATTTACAAAAGAACGGGTAATATAAAGTCATAAGTGAACCATATATGATATAATAAAAATGAATATGATTCTGTAATAAGTTAATGACATTATTTAAATCTTTATACAGAAGTTTTGGATACATACAAAGCATATCGGACATAAGGTAAGGGTTATTTCACAATCTCTTCATTTTCTGAGATTTTTTATACTTTAGTATTTACTGGGTTGTATTTTATCATCCAAATCCATGTTTCCTCAATGTGTAATATTATTTCCATCCACCTACAATTTTATAAATCCAATTTTACCCTTCGGTGAGTTTTAGTAAAGGATATGAAAGGAATCTTTTGTCTTTTTTTTACGAGGTACTTTTTTGACTTTTCCGACAAAAGTACGAAGAATGTTTTTTTAACTTATACGGCATGAATGTATTTTTAAAACATTATTTCCAAAAAGATTACATTACAAGTTTTCATGTTTATTTTTAATCAACTTATTTTAGTTTAAAATTTTATGACATGTTAAAAAAGGAAAAGTGTTTTTGAAGTAGAAAGGATATTTTCCTCAAGAATGAAGTTCAAGTGTTTTATCAAAATTATTTTCCATATAAGATAATAAAGAGTTCTATTTTTATCTGTATTATTACATTGATTTGATTATGTTGTGATGTAATTATTTTTATGAATTCCTTTATCGTATATGAATTATTTTATGATGTCATTATGTTTAAGATTCCCATTTTTATTACATGGGTTATGCAATGATGTATGGTTTATGATTTTGTGGCACACATAAGAATGGTATAATTATGAGATGGGTGGGACCTATATCTCCCTCCAATGCATTGGGTAAATATTTTATATCTCATGAGATAGACATGGCTGGAACAGTAGGTTATACTGGTTCAGTGAAACAGGACTGAAACGAGGAATGAACTCGGTTCAGAAAGGGACTTTGTCCACTAAGATAGTATTGGCATTGAGTCTTGACTAAAAAAAAATGATTCTCTATGATTATGTGTGTATGACACAAAGCTTCATGTTTTATGATATGATTATTGGGATTACATTTCACTACGATGATTTATCCCATGTTATGAAATTATGATCTCTTTTGCAGGTTAATATTTCCAAAATTTATGTTCTTATGAATATGACGTGATTGATATTTCTTTTGTTTACCCTTACTGAGAATTTGAGCTCACCCTTTTATGTTTTCTTTTCCCAGGACATAAAGAAAGGATTTAGGTTTAGAAAAAAAAAAAGAAGATCTTTATGGGAGATGTTGAAGATCTTTCACCATGATTAGAAGATTATATTCCGAGTTTCCAAAGACACTATACTATTACGGTCCTTGTGTGTGTGTGTTTTTTATGTTCTAAGTATTCCGCAAAAGTAATGTAATGTCCATGTACTTCAGGATTCGGGTCTCTACAGTTGGTATCAGAGGAAAGGTTTAGTCAACCTTTGGAAACTAGGATGTGACATCGTTAGTGAGATCCCTAGAGATATTTCTAAGGTATGTCTAGGGATGTCTCTAAGGATAAGTATACGTATATGATATAGTCCTAGAACTATGGTAACGATCTTAAAATTTAACCTAAGATGTTAGATATTAAGGGTACTCTCACTTTATTATGTTGTTTTCCCTAGCATGATTTTCTTTGCCTCTCACACTATTATTTTTGGGTTTTAGACGATGGCTGGAACCCGAAGGAACCGTGTTGATCACTGTAATGGACAATGAAATGATTGTCCTCCTAAAGAAACAAATGTTATGGGAGATGGAGTGAAAAATATTATTGCTATACTTACACAATCTATGAATCATTCTGGACTTCCAAATGAGTAGATAAGGGAACAATATTCTATTGAGTCCTTCATGAGGCAACGTCCACCTTCTTCCAGTGGGTCTTCCGATCCACTTGTTGCTGAAAAATGGATAAGTACCACTGAAAAGATATTTTCAGTTCTTCAATGTTCTGAAAATGATAAAGTCATCTTAGCAGTATATCGTTTGGAAGGTGAAGCTGATCAATGGTGGAATCTTATCAAGAATACGAGGCCAAGAGATGAAATTTAGTCCATGGAATGGGACGAGTTCAATAACTTGTTTTTCAGTTAGTACTTCCCTCGTATTCTTCGAACAAAGATGGAAAATAAATTTCTTGATCTGAAGCAGAAGGATGATGAATCTGTTGGTATATACGAAGTGAATTTTACAAGACTTGCAAGGTATGCATCTGGCATTATCATCCAACATGAAAGTAAAGTTGATCGATTTTTCAGTGGCTTAAAACCAAGTCTTCAAAGGGAATTAGCTATAAGAGACTTCAGTAGCTATGAAGAAATTGTGCGTTGTGCTATCAAGGTAGAAATGGAAGTTGGTTTTATATATCCATCTCATGGTTTTGACAAGAAACGAAAGATGGAGTTCAAGGCGAAATCTCAGAATAATGGTGAAAAGAAGATGAATGTTTCCTTATGCACAATGTGTGGAAAGAAGCATAGTGGAGATTGTCTTAAAGGGACTAGAAAATGTTTTATGTGTGGAAAAGAAGGCCATTAAGTAGCTGAGTGTCCAAGTAATGGAAAAAGGGTTTCTAATGATGTGAATAAAGAAAACACTGCAGAGAACGAACCACTAACACTTCAATTCTTCAAGTGCAAGGAAATGGGGAATTATGATAATAAATGCTCTAATCTAAGGGTTAGTGATGATCGACATGAGAAACCGCTTAAGGAAAAGGACAAAGGGAAGTCACATGTGATCACTATTGGCGATGTTGAATATTACAACGATGTGGTGGAATGATTAAGTGTTTATGTAATGGGATTTAAAAATAGTATCATGGAATCTCATTTATGGTATTGTGGAATTTTGGAATATCTATGTATTGGTTTTCAATAATTATATGATACTGGTAACTAGGGAAAAAAAGTGATTGAAATATTTTTGGAAAGTAGATGATATGTGCATAATGAAAGGACAAGAATATAATGAGATGTTTGATTGTATTCATGAGATCATGATTGATATAAGGACTAAGTATATAGAATTTTGAGGATTTTGGTATGTGGAAAGAGTTATCTTTTTACAGCACTCATGTTTTCACTAAGATTCAATGGGTATTCATTTTTCAAGAGATTACATGATTATGGTATTCACATGACTGGAATGTGACGATCAAGATATATGAGGGATAAATGATGGCATTCACATGATCATTTTCTCTATACTATGAGCTTGGACCAAAGTATTTTAGATAAGCCTAAAGATTGGAATGGATTATGTTGGACATAAGTTAGTATTGTTTAAGGATAAAACTTTTTTTTTTGATATTGTTGATGGGATGTTATAATAATGTAGTTTTAGAAAAAAGACAACCTGCAGGATGTGCGATAACCCATTGCGTCGGACAAGGCTGTGGGAATCGAACCCACAACCGAAGTGCGACTGGCCTTTATCGCCTACCACTGGCCTACAGGAAGTCCCTGTTTAGTAGAAACTAGTTTTATTATATTAATCAGTATGATATATGACGTATATATCCATTTTAGGAACCATATATGATTAATCACACTATTTATGGACTTATTTATTTTTTGATAACTTTTCTAACCTTTTGATAGAGATTGATGGAATGACCCATCATTCTATCACATGATCTGTTAACACTTCACGGATAACAAATTCAACTTCATTTCTTTTAGAGATGAAGTGGAAATTGTTCAAATCACGAACAACAGTGAGATTGTACCAAAATCAAGTAAGTATTTTTTCTAATACAAATTTTTCAACTTTAGGGAAATGATATTGAAAACCAAAAATGTTGTCCTAGTGATCTTATATCTGATGAATCAGATGGTACCCTATATCATCACAAATTTATGGCTTTGTGATTGTTGGATTTTTCATAGCCATGTTCTCTACCACTCTCTATCAGAACATGATGGTTAGATTTCTCTTCCATATCCATATTTTCATCTATGTGGAAACCCAGTGATTAGTTTATTTGGGTAACCGTTACATTTCATACTTTAGTTTTTAAAATCCATGTTTTGGTATTCCTTTTTATGATGTGGGTTTCTATTAAACAAAATTTCGAGTAGTAAACCATTTATAACCCCGACGAATTACGAGGGAGAAATTCATTTTAAGGGGGGTAGAATGTAACACCCTAAGATTTTATGAAAAATATTCTTTTAATTTCATTAATGTCTTGTGCTACACCAATATTACCTTGCGCTATATGCAACACCGTATTAGCTTGTAGTATACGCAACACTATTCTAGGGTCGTGTTACACACAATTTTGATAATAGTTATTCTACGCAACATTGAGTATATATATATATATATATATTCAATGTATAAATGAAATATTGTTGTATTATGTTATACAAAACACCGAAGGATTCTTGCGCAACACGCAACCCTGACTTGGCTTTCATTACACGCAATCGTGACTTTCCTCGATAGTGTGTGTTGTACGCAATACTGGGTTTTACTAAACAACGATATAATATTATAATATTGTTATGAACTAGCCGTTATGAATAGTTTTAACTATATTTTGAATTTTATAACATTATTATTCATATTACACATTTCTAGAACATTGTATAAGAACAAAATAAATCTTTCGGGTAAAATAAGTATTTTTAAAAAAATGCAGTTTTGTCGCCTTTTGATGGCGCACCCACTTTAAATATAGTTTTGACATGTTTATAAGTTCAATTTGACAAAATAAAATTCTTTTTTTGAATCATTATATAAAAATTTACATTAGATAAAGTTTTGATATATTTCCGATAACTTTCATATTTTAATGAATAGTAAAAACACGCTATATTTTAATTAAAAACAACTTTTTTCATCGTAATATCTTATGTGGTTAAATTATAATATTGAATGGTTTTAAAGTTTAAATAGAATAAATTTTTACCATTTAATATAATTTATGTCATTAGCATTGATTTTACCTTGAATTCGTAGGTTAAATCAATTCAATCTTTCGAAATGTTTTAAAGAAAAACCCATTTTCTTTCGACAATAGGATTAATTTTAATTTAATTTATGAAAATTCTGTGTATTGAATTAGGAAAAATGGATTACATATTTGGAATAAGTGGGTCCAAATTATGTTAATAAGCTACTTTTTATTTTTGGGCATTGTGAATAGTAACTACGGTAAATTTTATTCACTATAGTTAAAGGTAAATCAGGTAATTAAGGGTAAATATAACATTATAAAATTACCCTAACACTTGGCAAAATCGTATTGGATGGCTAAACTTAGTCCCATATAACCTAAGGGTCGGATTAGATTCATTTTATGGGCTTTTGTCCATGAAAATAATTTAATTATTATTAAAACCAAAGAATGTGACAACATGTCACTTTCTTAAATCTTATAAGTATAATAATTTTAATTTAGTGATAAACTTCATGAAAATTAGAACATGAATAGTCTCCAGAAATCTAATACAATTATATACCTCATAGGACTTTATTTATAATTTTTAGGGATTAAATAATTATCATTTATTATGACACAAAGATGATGCAGTAATTGTCTTATTAATGAAATATTGACATAATTAATTTTATAAATGCCCAAATAAATTTAATTTGAGACTTTTTATGACTTAAATTAATTTTATAGGTTAATATGACATGTTATTGTTGATATAAGTAACTTGGTTCGAACTTATCATTCTGTTATGAATTTCATAAAAATCATGTACCAAATAGTGTCAAAATTGTCATAAATTAGTTTTTAAAACAAATGTTATATTATTAATTGTTATTTAATTCCTAAAAATCTAAGGTTCGGCCAAATGACTTATATAAGGATAGATATATTAATAATAAACAACTTGGGGTTCTTTTGGCTTGATATGGTAAGTTTATTAAACATATAGTGTAAGAAAACAAAAAGACACGGTAAAAGTTAAATTATTTAACTTAGAGTTAAATCTAATTGATAAGGCTAAAATAATGACCTAAACTTGTCTAAATCCAATTGTATGAGAGGTTTTATACCCATACCCACATTAGCTTCTAAATAAGACCCTTTGGAACCATTATAAACCGAATTTTACCTTAATATAAAATAATATTTTGAGATTTTCCTAAGGTGCCCCTCTCCTCCCTTATAAAAGGGAACCTCCTCCCTCTCCTCCTCACACCAATTTGAGCATTCAAGCACGGTCATCCCCTGAAAAAATCTATTCTCCACTTACCTAGTATCATCCTAGAGGTCCTGGTATTCTTCAAAGACCATCCTTAGTTCATTAAGTGGAGGTTAAGAAAAGGCGCGTCAAAAAGAGGTAATAACCATTACCGATCTTTTTCAATTTCTTTCTTCTTCAACTTCTTCTTCTTTAGTTGTTTCACGATAAAGTAACAAAATCAGTATTTATTATATACTGATATGTTATTAAAAATATTAAACAACTCTAATTAACCTTTTATCCATCCTACGGAAAAAGGAAATAATCGCGCGTGCGTACGTACGGAATACCGTCTCCACGACGTGATGAGATTCATTATCCATGTTAACCATTCTAGAATGATTATAAAGTATATATAATGAATAATAATGAAATATATGACATGGTAAATCTACTTTATTTATGTATATATATATTTCATCTACTTACTTCCATTCAAGACAATAAGGAAAGGAAAACAGCGTTCATGCGTACGTACGAACTACCGTCTCCATGAACGGTGTGTTTCATTTCATTTATCTATCTATTATATATATATATATATATATATATACTGAATATATATGATATATAAATAATGTTTTATATTCTGGAAGTAAATAAATCATTATATAAGTAAAAATAATGTCAAGAACAACAAGTCCAAACACCTACGATAAATGAAACGATTTTACCCAAAACGCTTCCTTAACATGGAATTTACAAAAGAACGGGTAATATAAAGTCATAAGTGAACCATATATGATATCATAACAATGAATATGATTCTGTAATAAGTTAATGACATTATTTAAATCATTATACAGGAGGTTCGGATACGTACAAAGCATATCGGACATAACGTAAGGGTTATTTCACAATCTCTTCATTTTCCGAGATTGTTTATACTTTAGTATTTACTGGGGTGTATTTTATCATCCAAATCCATGTTTCCTCAATGTGTAATATTATTTACATCCAGATAAAATTGATTAAATCCAATTTTACCCTTCGGTGAGTTTTAGTAAAGGATATGAAATGAATCTTTTGTCGTTTTTTTTACGAGGTACTTTTTTGACTTTTCTGACAAAAGTACGAAGAATTTTTTTTAACTTATACGGCATGAATGGATTTTTAAAAAATTATTTCCAAAAATATTCCATTACAAGTTTTCAAGTTTATTTTTAATCAACTTATTTTAGTTTAAAATTGTATGACATGTTAAGAAAGGAAAAGTGTTTTTGAAGTAGAAAGGATATTCTCCTCAAGAATGAATTTCAAGTGTTTTATCAAAATTATTTTCCATCTAAGATAATAAAGGGTTATATTTTTATCCCTATTATTAAATTGATTTGATTATGTTGTGATGGAATTATTTTTATGAATTCCTTTATCGTATATGAATTGTTTTATGATGTCATGATGTTTAAGATTCCCATTTCTATTACATGGGTTATGCAATGATGTATGGTTTATGATTTTGTGGTACACATAAGAATGGTATCATTATGAGATGGGTGGGACCTATATCTCCCTCCAATGCATTGGGTAAAGATTTTATATCTCATGAGATAGACATGGTTGGAACGGTAGATTATACCGGTTCAGTGAAACAGGACTGAAATGAGGAATGAAGTCGGTTCAGAATGGGACTTTGTCCACTAAGATAGTCTTGGAAATGAGCCTTGACTAACAAGAAATGATTCTATATGATTATGTGTGTATGCCACAAAGTTTCATGTTTTAAGTTATGATTATTGGGATTACATTTCACTACTATGATTTATCCCATGTTATGAAATTATGATCTCTTTTGCAGGTTAAGATTTCCAAAAGATATGTTCCTATGAATATGACATGATTTATATTTCTTTTGTTTACCCTTACTGAGAATTTGATCTCACCCTTTTATGTTTTCTTTTCCCAGGACATAAAGAAAGGATTTAGGTTTAGAAAAAAATGAATATCTTTATGGGAGATGTTGAAGATCTTTCACCACGATTAGAATATTATATTCCGAGTTTCCAAAGACACTAAACTATTAAGGTCCTTGTGTGTGTGTTTTTGTTATGTATTAAGTATTCCGCAAAAGTAATGTAATTTCCATGTACGTCAGGCTTCGGGTCTCTACAATAACCTTTACCCGGTTCTAGAAGAATCAAAATAGGTGCTGAGACAAGCCTCCCTTTCAGGTCCTGAAAAGATTTCTCACATGCTTCTGACCAAAAGAACGTAACAAACTTCTTTGTAAGTATATTATGATGTGAAGAAAGGTGTGAGAAGTCCTATATGATTATAATATAATATCCATCTATCCCCAAGATAATCCTTATATAAAACAAATTCTTGGGATGCTCTTAAGAAACTACATCACTAAAATTTTCAAGGTCAATGGATACTTCTGATTCTAAAAAAATATAACCTAAGTAGTTGACTTTGTCTATCCAAAAGATGCATTTATAAAGCATGGAATAAATATGAATCTCTCTCAGTGTACTCAAAATGATCTCAAGATATTTTCCATGGTTGTTACGATTTTGAGAATACACCAAAATTTCATCCACAAAGACCATTACAAAAGAGTCCAAATTGGGTTGGAAACCCTATTCATAAAATCATGAAAATGATAGGAATGTTAATAAGACTGAATGGAATAACAAGGTACTGATACATACCATACCTTCTACAAAAATCATTACATGGTATGTCTGAGGGTGTGACTGGAACCTGATGATAACCTAATCAAAGGTCGATCTTAGAGAACACCTTTTCCCTCTTGGAGTTGGTCGAAGAGATAATCTATTAGAAGAACTGGATACTTTTTCTTGATCGTATTCTATTTAAACCATCTATAATCCATGCTGAGTGGAAGAGTTAAATCTTCCTTCTTATCAAAAAGTATGTTTGAACCCTAATAGGATGAACTAGTCCATATAAAGCCTTTGGCATCAAGGTCCTCTATCTACTTATTAAGCTCTTGAAACCCAATATGTGCTATCAATATATTGGGAAATAGATGCTAGAGATACTCCCCAAACAAGATATATTATTAAATCTACCACTATCTAATACAGTAAGCCAAAACATTCAGAAGAATAGACTTCCCTGAAATGATCAACTACAGGTGGGTAATCAGTTTGAAGTAAACCCTGATCCTCCATGAAATGATTTGAAATCTTAGAGTTCACATCACCTTCCCATGATACTTTGGTCCATCTCATTCATTTTAAAAATCGCACTTACCTTTGAAAAGATAAGTAATACCTTATAGAGATATAAATGATACCCTGTGGTGATAACAGTCTATGAAGGCATGATAGTGGACTAACCAGTCCAACTCGAGAATGACATCGAAGCCCATCATCTTGAGAACATAGAGATTACACAAGAATGGTTAACCTCCAACCTCAATGGGACATTCCCTGCACTAGTGTATTCTCCCCTTCCATGTTCCCAATGGGGTATCAAGAGTCATTACACCGTAATGATACTGTCTCTCTAGTCCGAGAAATTACACGATAGATACAGAAATGAAAGGATTTGAAGCACCTGTATCAAACAAAAGTAGATAAAGTAGTAGAGGCTACTATAATAGTAACTCATACTGTAGATGGCCATGTAGCCTAACCCTTCAGTATCAGTTGTAAGGCATGAAACTAACATGATAAACGACCCTATGAAAAAGATAGATTACCATGATCATAATTACTCTGCTTGTGCTACTGGTGATCAAGGATAAAACTACCATGTCCAGGGCCTCCTCCTCGTCTAGACTTTCCCGTTCTATTCCAACTCCCCACCTGATGCGGTGTAAAATAACTTTCTCCTAAAGATGGAGCTGTCATAAACCATTTTCCACTCAAATATCATGGAAGGGTCTTACATAAATGATGAATATAACCCATAGATCCGTAACTCAGCACTCTATAATGTCTCTATCACATTGGGACATATTATACACTTGTTTTCCACACTAATGAAACACCACAAAGCTACCAAACTAGATACTCTAGCAGCCACTACGCTGATGAAAACCTCAAGGGAACGTTTCCAATAACTAGAAAAACTACTGGCCTGGCATGGCACTAATCATTTAAATCTGGTACATTCACCACCTGTCAGGTTACACTCAATTATAAGAGACTGATCAACTATTTCAGAAAATATAGGATGGCGAAATACATTCACCTAAGTTCGGATGATGTACTAGATCCCATACTTAAAACATATAGCATGTGAAACTCATCACTAGCTTGAATAGGTGAAGAGCACTCTAAATTTGAAAAATGTGATGAATATTCCATTACTGAAATTGAACCTTACTTTGGATGCATGAAATCTCTGCCTCTTTCAACTCATTGAGACTGAGGAAAGAACTGATTAAAGAATGCAGTCTTCGAAATGAACCCATAACATGCCATGATGACAACAGGCCTAGATAACCACATCCAAAATACGCTTGGCTGAATCCCAAAGAATGTTTTTAGAAAGCATGACTCTCTGATATGAAGGCATTTAGAGATGCTCAAAGATAAACAACATAGCCTCTATCCAAGACTCAGTATCCTGAGAACTAACATCCTATATAAAATTAAGAGGATGTTGCTGCTGGAACTCCCGAGTCAGATCATCCATTGTAGGTGCAACCTGTGGAGCAGCTTTCATATACTATGTAAGATGTAGGAAACTATCAAATACATGGGAATCAGTGCCCATATCAGGTACTTTAGGATTTTCCTTAATTGGTAATCCTGGATGTAATACTGGTATCTTATGGCCCACCACATCTGGATCATGGTTTTCACCACCCTCCTGGAGAAAGAAACGAGGATGGCGTGGCAGCATTGGTCTACAAATTCCAAGAAAAAATATTATAACTTCCTTATAAGCATATAATCCCACCACTAGAGTAAAATGAATTTAATTAAAACTTCACTACCCATATCATACTACCCATACTACCCTCTGAGTTATCCATGCATCTGTAAGTAAGTGCTCAAGTATAAGTTTCATGTCATTTTGCAGTCAATTTCTAGGTTCACTCATTTACCTTCCATAATCATGACATGGAAAGATAAGGAAGTGCCACCAGTTTATTTAATATTTCAAGAATAACTTTATAATGGATAGTCATTGCTGATTAATCAGTTCCCATACTCTTATCACCAGATTCCACACCCATTTCTTTATATTATAATGGCTCGACTCGGTAAATTACTAATCCCAACCCATGAGGGCCCGGAAACATCATGAAATGTGACTGGAAATAACTCAACTATATCCAAATTAATACATGTACAATCAAACTATCACAACATCACTCAAAAATCACAAGCATGTCAAGAACTTGAATGCAGTGAGATGCACTGATATGACACAACAATATGCATGACCTATAAATTCTAGGTGCCTGTAAAGATGCATGTATCAATGCTTCATTACCTCGTATCATTGGGATATGGATGAAATAAATTATCAATGGTGTAATTATCAACAACACTGCACAACATGTGCATCACCCAATGGTGAAATTATATCAACCGTAATAGGAAAAATAGAACAAAAATTGTATTATAGGTATCTTGGATTTTACCTCGAACATTGGTTCACGATGGCCAAGCATGAAATATGACCAAGTCCCAAATATTTCAATTATCCAATCTATTGCCTCAAAATAGTAAATAAATAAATAAAACCACATTAGATGCTAATTTCTGATGAACTGGTCCCAGATGCCACTTAATGGGTTCCCCCAGCCCGGTGGGCCACATGGACTGAAGGGCATTTTCCCAGACACTAGAGGCTTCCAACTAGCAGTGAAGTCATACGGTGTGTTCATGGGAAGTCTATTCCCTCATTAGAAAAGTGTAGCACAACAGATGGATTATAAAAGAATAGTAAACAATGGAATTAATATAAATGATATAGATAAACATGAGAAGTAAACTGATTCAATAGATAAACTTGAATAATAATAACTATATCAACTGGAAAATGATGATGTAACATCATGTCACTATAAAACTAGAAAACATGGATACAAGACATCAGTAATAACATGTTCCCCATGTAAAAGAAAAAAAGAATACTCTAAGCATCCCAAGATCCTACATGGTCGCCTACTATGAATCTACATTCTATCAGTATGTAATCAAGAGTTGGAAGGTGTAAGATTTCATTTTTCAATACATTCAATCATTTAATATACTCTTGGTACCAAGAGGCTCCCATAGAGGGCGGGAGATAAATCTCAGTAGGCCAACACCAATGGTGTCTATAACATCCATCCCGTGTAATGGAATATAGCAATGTGTAGGCATGCATATATATAATGTAAAAAAACATTACAACATAAATAAATACCCAAGTACCTACACCATCCCTTAGTTTGTGTCTAAACATATAACTAGTTCATTAATTATGTAATTACCATATAATGTTAATATTCCATGTGAATCATAGCTGACACTAACATCACCTCCCGATAATATAAGAAGTGACGTTCTCAAGATGTAACAAGGAAACATGAAAATGATATCCAATGAGGGAGTTACAGGGTAATAACTAAAGTAATGTAAACCCATGGAAATATAACTCATTAGTATTTGAGTCTAGATAAGTGGTAAAAGCTTAATCTGAGGAGTGTAATCGAAGGCATTCCACAATAAGGCTCCTACTGTGTCCAAGGAGAGCATCTATGTTCAAATATGGATAATCCAAGACTGGGTCCAAGGAGTGAATCTAAGGAACCTACTTGTCAATGTTGTATCCAAGGAGTTTATCCAACGTATCCTGGAATAATTAAAGGCGACCCTATGGTAGTATACTGTGAATTCAATTAATATACAAGAAGTATAATCTAGGGGATATCAACATATGAAAACCGACTCCTTGAATCAGAATGGGGTTCCAGAGACCTATGTTATTCTCCACTCAGAATCCAAAGCGAGCTTGAGTCAGTCCATTCTTATTTGAAATTGAAATAATGAGATAAATCATATGGTTCAAGTATTTCCTTCCATTAGCATGGATAGTTCAGGTGGAGAATTTATTTATTGGTCCATTCCTTGTCTTCCATTAGTGTGGATAAGTCAAGAATCATTGCAACCATTTAATTAAGTCTTAGATAACCATTAAGGAATATTCAATTATTTAGGTTCACTATACTACCTTCCATCAACATGGAAGGGGTTCTATGGACATGTAACCTTTATTCAGTCTCTTTTAATAAGGTCATTTTATTTACTTAGTATACATTTCATTCCACATTTCACATTTAATAATCATTTGAAGCACTTACCTTAGGCGGGTCAAGTGGTGAGAATACATGGTACATGCCATTATGAAATTCTCATTTAGCATCAAACCATTTATTATAGGAAGTCTAACCTTTAGGAAGGTTATGCAAGGTCTCACCCAAATAGTGGCTCAAATTTTTCATAACAAAAAAACAAAATTATGGAATAACCTTTGACATGAGGTGGATTGAGTTGTGGGTGTAACCACAAATAGGTAATCACATATTTGGAAAGAGTGTAACCATATATTTCAATCAAATATAAGTATGTCATGCAAATTTATGAGATGGTCCCCGATGCGATAGACATCCCCCAAATGAACATTCAAAAACTTAGTGCACTTTATGGATGAGTTATATACCACCCACCTAATGGTTGTACGATCCCCCTCCTCCGGTATCATCCCATGGTTTTTCTTAGATCCGAGTAGATCTATGAAAAGGTGAAAACTTCTCACATAGTGATACAAAGGACGAGAGTTAAAGAGAAGAAGAATGACTAAATAGTACTCGAGTACTTATCCTTTCACATCCAATGTGATGAACATAAGATGGATCAGATGTCGGATAAAAGATATCCCTTTATCCCTAGCCATGGCCTTCAAAAAAATTCCAAATTAAGTGAGAAATAGTTCAATTCTATATAAACTCAGATAAGAGAGGAAAGGGTAAATTAATTAGATCATTAAGGGAAAAATAGAAACATTACCCATAAAATAACCCACACACGGTTTTTCTGCACATTTTTTCAGAACGTACGTAAACCATGCAGAACGGTTCTACCCGAAATCACATCCTCCGTTCAGTTTGATCAAACCGTGTGTAATCCATGAATGAGTACCTTGGAAATAGGGGACCTCACATAGTTAGGTTGTACGGCCTTGTGCCAACTGTGCGAGATGGATCTGTCTAAAAAAACACCATCTACACAGTTTGGAAAAAAGTGCGTAAATTCCACATGTTTTACTCTAAACTATGCGCATGGTCTATTTTCTCCAAAAATATGGTTTCTGAGCTTTGAACAAGATACAGACACCAATGGGACGTTTACTAACTCATTAGGCATCCAAATTATGACCAAAGTAAGGATATAGAAGAATAAAATAAAGGATCCATAACTGAGTGAAAAACTGGGTTCTTACAATGTATCCAATAGAGAATGACTCAATACATTGGATATAAGAGACTATCGCCTTCCCTTTCTCAGTGGAATGATTTTTGTTTTATGTAAATTTAATATTTTTATAATTTTCAATATGAACATCATCCCTATTTATTTACTTAACATTAATGGACTTATATTAAAATTATGAAATAAATTATACCACTTTTAAAGATATATTATGTGTATGGTATTTAAAGACTTTATAATGGTCTTTATATATTAAATTGTGAAAAACCTTTTTTGGAAATAGATACTGAGTCATGTTTTTATGACTCATATAACCCCATGTTTGAGGATCCCAATAATAATGATTGAAATGATACACATACAATGAGGCATTAATTCATATCGTTATTTAGACACTTTTGAGATAAGACCACTTAAAATAGATTATAATGGTTTTTGATAAAAAAATATAACACGAAAATCTAGTTGATGGGATGAAAGTTAAATATAGATTCTAGTATTTCTATAAATGGATGTGTGTGGAACTTTTCTTGTAAAATATAGAGATGGATATTCTTACATTGTATCATTTTCTGATTGCTTTCATAGTTAAGGATTTGAATTCATGATAATGTTTAATTCCCTTACCTTTGATAAATTAAATGAGTTCAATAATGGTGTAGATAATCTACATTGTATAAAAATAAAGAATATTTTATATGATCAAGGTAGAGAATATATTAACCAATAGTATATTCGCTATCTACTGGTGTTTCTGATTCAATCCCAACTCAATACTCCTTATAAAGTTCAGTGTAATTGTGTTAGTGAAAGGAGAAACCATACCTTACTATACATGGTAAAGTCAATAATGAGTCATATAGATCTTCAATTTTTTCTGGGATATGAATTTCAATATGTGGTATACATAGAAATCCCAGTACTAATTAAAGTGTTCAATATAATTGTCTTTATGTTATGGAGTGTAATAAAACATGATACTTCACAAACACATTAATGGGGATGTGAAGTATTTTTAAATGTCACATTTGAAAAACAAATAGCTCTGTAAGGCACAATGTATACATTTATAGGAAATCCCAAGGAAACCTAGGGATATTATATAATGACCAAAACTATTATAAATTTATTTCCCCTTTTTATTTAATTAAATATCTTATTGTGTAATATGGTTATAGAAAACACGTGAATTTTTTTTTATATCCTATCATAATTAAATGATCGTAAATAATCTTTACCATTGATAAGATATTCCTTGAATAGTGATCACATTATTAATACAAATATAGGTTTTTAACAAGTATAATTGACATTGAAAAAGGATTTTGTGGCCTCATGCAACAGGATCAAACCCTAGGAATCATATTTATTAGAGATTACAAGTAAGATATAATCTTTTTTATTTTCTCTTAACCAAGTCCAATAATAGATGCATACATATAATCAAGAGGGAAACCGTTTATGGGAAAAGGTTATGGTTGTTGAGGAAATGGCCCAAACCATGAACTATTAAACACCCCATGAAAGTATCACCATCACACATCTTAGTCTTAGGGAATATGATGGTTTGTTAAAGGGATATGTATAGAGAACCTATCAAGGCGAGCTTGTACATTATCTTCTGTAGGATATGATTATATTTTCATCAAATTATTTTTATTTATAAAATATTTTTATTTTGATACAACAATACAAAACTTGTATTTTTAATTAATATTGAATTTCAATTATGATATCCATTTTGACGAATTGATGCATTTTTTGGAAAGAAATAATATTTTAAATTTTTTTATTTGGTATTGTTTTTTAAATATAAATCATCATTTAATATTTATGAAGTCAATGTCATTTTTATAAGGTTTATAAAACTGTTATTGTCAAAAATCCCAGTATTTCCTATAAATATTAGTTATTATTTAATATTTGGAAATTGAAATATTTAGAAAATTATTTAGGTAAAATAAATATTTTGTTGGAATCATAATGTATAATTTACCCAATGGATAATTTTTCATTATTTTCTAATAATGTTGAATTTTCCTGTAATAATTAAATATTGTATAAATATACATTGTGAATTATGACTTTATAATTACCCAAAAGTGGGCTAAAAAATACTATATATGGAATACATTACCATGTATGTTTTATACTTTATCATGATTATATTTTATGTTTATTTGGTTTATTTCATATATCCATTAGGAACCCCCAAAAACTTGTAATATATTTAAAGGTTTTAAAATAATTTCTTTAAGAGTATGACTCACCTCCACATAAGAAATGGTATTGTATTATAATTTTCAGACCATGTCCTTATAAAATAATTTAAAACACTACCATTTGTTGAAACCCATGGGAAAACCCATGGTGAAGTTCATGCTTTGCTTATTTTATTATATAGAGTCGAAAACATATGTTTGATAAATATTAATCAAATACCAACTCATTTCAAATATACACCCACCCAAACTCCAATTTATCTTGGGTAAAAATTCATAGACCACATACCAACTCTTCCTTATCCTCTATAAAGTCCTCTCATTGTTTCCACAAGCTCTCAATAAGCTCTTCCAGATAATTTTAAGTCACATAGTCATGTAATTGATCATCACCTTCCCTTCTATATTCATGATTCCTTATTATATTATTCCTTCTATTTAAAATTAAATGTGTTGGGATATTTATTCACATGCCCCTATTACATAATAATTTATTAAAATATTAGTATAAACCCTTTTCTCTCTCATAAAACCATTTTATGAATTATAATACGACATTTTTATGCTACCAAAATTTCTCCATGATTTTCCTTGCCTAATAAATTTTTTAGTGAATACCATAACCACTTTTTATAAAGGTTATTCAGCTTTATTCACGTAAAAATATTTTAATTAATATCTAAATGTATTTATTAAACTATCCTTGATCGTGGAATAAATTATGATGATGAATGAATCCAATTTTTATTATCTATATAGAACACATAAGCATGAGAAAGAAATGAGTGTGACAGGTGGATCCGAAATTATATTGCAGTCCAATGAAATGGGTAATGTTCAATGTCATTATAAATCATGTTGGGATATGGAGTGAATTGAGTTACATTATTTTAATTTTTCTATACTGATTTATTTTTTATTATCCTTCACCTTCCTTTATAATGGAATGTCTTAATATGTATCTTTATTTACCATGTTTCATGTATGGTTATCATTCTATATCAGGACTTATTATTCATGTGTATGATTCTCAATCATTTTATTTCCCATTGATATGACTATTTCCTTTTATTTATCACCTTATTCCATGTTTATTACCTTATTGGGCTTTATATATCACCTCTTTCATATGTATGTCCCCAGGTTATCCTGTGCAGTTTTAGAAGGCATATAATTTTAGAAACATGTTAGGGAATTTTTCAAAAATGTCATTGTATCTCATGTTCAAGATGTTATGTAAGTTACTTAATTCCCAAATACACTTTAATTATCTTTCGTCGAGGTTTTATTAAGTATAATCTTATGTAATAAATCATATATCAATGTGAAATAAAGAGAACTGTTTTTATAGTTGGTATCAAAGTAAAAGATTAGTTCTTTTGGTATCTGGATTAGAAAACTATAGAGAAAGCTTTAGATATAAGACTATATAGAAGAAAAGATCCCCAAATTTTGGAATGTATAGAGTGATTGGTTTATAAAGAAAATACATCAATGTTTGGATACTACATGTGGAATTAGTTGTGGCACATATGTGCCTATTGGAAACAACTCTGACAAGTTGCATTGGGATTAAATCACCATAATCTTGGTACACCACAACGGGCCTTACTATGATCCTATTTTTACACACACATAGGATATTCATTAATAAATCCATAAGATCATTACAAACCATTATTATATGAAGAAATGCCTATAAGAATATATGTTAATAAATAGATAACAGATATCACAGATTAAAGCCTAGAAATTTATACGTTAATAAAATACAAGTAATTTATAAGTTATCCATTTAATGTCCTCAGAATAACCATTATGTTTTTAATAGTTTAAAAAACTTTATGCTTAATTTACTTTATAATCTATTAAAAATTCATAAATATGAGTAATATGGTATGCAATCTATCCAACGGGAAATGTGATGACTTCCTCAATGAGATTACCAACTCAATGGGAGTAGGAATCAAAAATGTTGTGAATATACTCTCTTATCTAACAAGGGTTTTGAATATAAATATAGATCATGAGGATCACCTTGATCCACTTATGTTAGAAAAAAATTTCATTAAGTGCTTTATGTGACAAAGGCTTTTGACTTTCATTGGATCATATGATCCTTTAACCATGGTACAATGGATTAACTCAATTCAGAATATCTTATGCATACATTAGTGTTACTAACAAGATAATGATCTATTTTATGTTTATTATATGGACAGTTGAGTAGTATAGTGGTAGAAATTGGTCAATAATACGAATCTTGAGATAGATATTGAAGCAATGGGGTGGAAGTAATTTAGAAAAAATAGAAAAATATTTTCCTCACACTCTCAGTGTTAAAATAGAAGTTGATTTACATACCATTAAGAAAGAAGACAGTGAATCTATCATGGAATGTGAGAAAAATATAAAAAGTATTGCATGATAGGTATCTAGCTTTTTCATTTCCTCCAAATATAAGGATGATAATGTGTTTAGGGGATTAAAACCCAGTCTTTTAAAAGACATCGTGATCCCATAATTTGATAGATTTTAATAATTTGACTGATGTTCCATCAAATTTGATATGTAAATCGGCTAATCTAAAAGCTATAATAAGGAAAAGAAGCTAATATTTGATTATGTTCCTCGTGGTCCGGTGGATAAATATAATGGTGCTATGAAATTTCAACATCTCACTTGTCAAAGGTATAGAAATAAGTACCCTAAATATTTTCTAAGGTGAATGTGTAAATTCATTTGGTGTGGTATGGAAGGAAACCTAATAAAAATTAATGATTGGAGAAAACCACTAATGGGATGGAAGAAAGGAATTCTCCATTCTACCCTCAATTAATATTTCATTACTTCAATAGTAAGTAACTATGGAACATTTCTTAACAATAGTTTAAGAAAAGGGTTTTCGAATATAACCAACAACCTCAAAGGCACCAAGGATCATATTTTTTTCATCACAACCATCTAGGGGGATACCAACAATGAAGTGGTGTCCAATATGATATTTATTCATTTAGTAATAGTGAATGGAATTTTTGATTCATGTTATACACATTCATTCATATCAAAAAATATTATTATAAATATTCAAATTCCACTAGAATGCATTCAAGTGGTGTTGTTGATGAAAAACAAAATGGAGGCAATATAGTATCCAATGTATATAACTCTTAACATTTCTAAATTTCAGGGAAAAAATTCCCAACTAACCATGTCATACTCCCTTTGTTGGAATTCGATGTAATTTTGGGATTGGATTGCCACTACCTATAGAGATCAAACATAATTTTACAAGATAATGAAATAAATCACCATATTGTGAATTGAATCCCGATTCTAAACAATTAAATGGAGGTGCATGAATGATATTTTATACTATCATCTCATTCATGGATATTATTTCCATATGGGAAATAATCTCTATCTCAAAATATTTATTATAAGGAAAATATCATCCTTGAATACATGCCTATTTTTAGGGAATATGGTGATGTGTTTATCAAAGGATTTTCTAGTCTTCCTCATATCCAAGAGGTTGAATTTTAAATCTATCATATACTAGGGGTGTTAACATTTTCCTTGAATCCATAAATAATGGTTGATGTGGAACAAGAGGAGCTAATGAAACCACTAAAGTAGAATCTATATAATGGGTTCATACATCCAAGTTCTTCACCATGGGGTAAACCATTCCTATCTATCAAGAAGAATGATGGGTAAATGCGTCTTTTCATTCATTACCATGTTCTCAACAATATAATAACAAATAACAAGTATCCCCATCCATATATTGATGACTTGTTTAATTAACTACATGGAGGTTAATGCTTCTCTAATACAGATATTCTATCTGGATATTATCAAGTATGGGTGGTGAAGGAATATATCCCCATGACCACTTTCTTAACATGTTATGGTTTCTATGAGTTCATTTTAATTGAATTCAGACTCACTAATTCCAAAAAAATCTTCATGGAATTGATAAATTGTGACTTTAGGTATTACCTCAAAATTTTTTTGACGTCCTTACATATTATATTAAAATGTACTCCAAAATCATAGAGGTTCCTGAATAGCATCTGAACAATATTATAAAGAACTTTTTACAGGATAAGCTTTATGTTAGGTAAAACAATTTGAGTTTTGGTTGAAGGCAATATGCTTCTTGGGGCATATCATCGTAAAAAATGAGATATCTTTGGACCCTTTAAAAACAAAAGCAATTAAAGGATGGTTCAAGAAAACATATATGAGATATATCCATATATTTCTTTGGGTAGCTCGTTATTATAATTTAATTGTAATAAATTTTCCATGATAGTGAAACCCTGTTACCAAGCTCACTCGAATGGGAGTAATGTTTTCCTGGAATGTTGAAGGTTTTGAGAGCTTCAATGAGATGAAAATGAGTCTTATTACTAAAAATGTACTTACCCTACCTAAAATAGGATAATGTTTTGTAGTATTCAGTGATTTGGTAAATAGGGGATTGGGTTTAATGTTTAAAAAATGAGAAATTGATAGCCTATGCTTCAAGGAATTACTATGTTAAAATATAGAACTACCAAACTCATGATCTAGAGTTGGATGTAGTGATAATTTCTTTTAAAATATGGTATCATTGTCTCTTTGGGGAGATGTTTGAAATAGATATGGACCAAAAAAATCCCCAAGTATATATTCACACATAAAGATCTGAATATGGTCCAATGAAGATGGTTAGAGATGATAATGGAGTATTAATTCTCAATCCACCACCTTCCTAGGAAAGATACTAAATTTGCTGATTCTCTAAGTAGGGAGGATCCATAAAATCTATCATTGGCGAGAATTGAGAGGGTTGTCATCTTATAATATTTTTAAATGATTTATATGAAAATCATAAGGGAATGAAAATCATCAATACATTAACAAATGATGACTCAATAATCCCTTATGTAGAATATAAAGGATGATCAACGGGATAATGTGGGAATGTAGAAGAAATTATAATCTCTTTAAAAAATGGATATCATTAATGTTCAATGTTAATTTATAAGGAGTTGTGGGATTTGGTTCAAGACAATGTATACCATAAAATATTGATTTAATGAATGGGATGTTGGATGCTGCACAAAGCTCTACCTACTCCATCCATCCTGAAAGCACAAAGATGTTTCACTACGTATGACAACACTATTGGTGGGACTATATGATGAAGGATATCATGAAATATATATCATGTTGTATTGTATTTTAGAATGTGAAAGTGGAAAAAAATATACAAGGGGATATTACAATCATTACCCATACCTATATGGAATGGGGATAACATCACCGTGGTATTTTTCAATTGACTTTCAAAGGCATGAGGAAGGAATAATACTATATGGGTTTGGGTGAATCATATTACAAGGACTGAAAACTTCATTGATATTTTTGTGGAATTTTCACTCTATTAAATTGCAAGGATATATATATAATAGAAGTGGTTAGGCTTCATGTATTACAACTATTGATTGTATTTGATTGATGTTTAAGATTCCCATCAAATTTTGTAAAAATATCCAAGGGTATATAAAAATGGAGTTGAACATTAGAATGAATTATCATTCTCAATATATTATAAAATCTAACCATACAATCCATAAAGAATAAAAAATTTTGATATCATTCTCAATTGACTTCAGTGGAAGATAATATCAATATCTTCCACTATTCTAATTATCTTACAATAATAGATTGAACTCGAGAATCCAAATATATACCTAAGAAGCCCTTTATGGGAAGATATATAGAAAATATACATTTTTGGAAGATTTTGGGAACAAGAACTTCTAGGTCCTTCCATGGTTGATGAAATAGTGTAAAAGGTTAAGAACATTCATTAGCACATCATTAATATATAGAGATGACCTAGGATGTTTGCATACAATTGTCAATGAGTCCTTGAGATTGATTTTGGATACATGTTATTCTTCTGCATATCTCTATGGAAGAAAGTGAATTTATTTTTGAAGGAGTGAATGATTAGTCCAAGATACAATAGACACTTTGAGATACTTGATTTCATCGCATTGGTGGCATACTGACTAGAAATCATGCCCAAACATACTCAAGGAAATTATTTATTCTAGGTATCCCTAATGATAAATAACACACCAAACACCTCATACGTAATAAATTCTTGAGGGGTTCTATTGGAGAATGATGTCTCATATGAAGAGTATGTGGTAAAGATCATGTATTTTAAAGACAAAATTCTATGAAATAATACAATCTACCTTGTCAATGTGTTGTAGAGAAACCAACAGTTTGAAGAAGCGCCATGGGAACTAGAATAAGTGATGAAACATAGTTACCCTCATCTGTTTTATAATGAGAAATGAAAATTTCAAAGGTGAAATTTCATAAGGGGGAAGATTTTTATGGCCTGAACTATTATAAATAAAATTCCCCTATTTATATAATTAAATGTATTATTTTGTAACATGGTTAAAAAAAATAATTATTTGGTTTTTTATATCCTATCATATATAAATTAACATTAAGAATCAATATCATTGATAATATATCCATTGAAAATTGATTACATGATTCGTATAAATATATTGTTTTACAAATCTAATAGACATAGAAAATATAGGTGATGGCCTCAATCAGTAGGAGTATACCCTATAAAGTCCATTTTTCCAAGATTATAAGGGTGATAAAATCTCTTGGATTTTCCCTTGAAAAATACCAAGATGAGATGCAACATATTAACCATGAATGAACGGTTGTTATAAATATTATGGTTGTATTGATGTCAAATAAAGAGTGTGGTTGTTATATATAATCTATATAAATTATTGGATAAGATTGTGATTTTTATAAGATAATATATCATTCCCTGTAAGGATTTTATCTGCATGAAGGATAGTGGGATAAATATTGACATAGAGTAAGTTGATGATAATGATAAAAAATATTTGGTCTTGGAAGAGATTCCATAAGTTCCCATGGATAAATTTGTTCCTAAAAACTATTATATTAGAGTGCTTGAGAGGAAAGAGAAAAAAAATATATCATTTAGTTATGACCAAATATGGTAAATCATTATAAATTGATAATAATTAACCATTATTAAAAATTGAGATAGTAAATATTTTATAAGAGGATATATGGTATGAAATCATTATTTCTAAGATGAATTCCATGTATCAGAACAATGTTCGAGTTTCGGTCTATCCACTAGTTGATTTAATGACTATTGGAAGTAAATGGGTATTTAAGAGAATAATCTGCATGGAAGTTAATTTAAATAGTTAAAAATCATATATAGAGGCTAAAATGTTTTAATATAATCAGTTAATAGAATTCCATTATTAATTTTCTTCAGGTTTCTTGTTTAAATTTATAAACAAATTTATTGTTATATATGCTTACCATGACTATGAAATTTTTCATATTGATTTAAAAACGTCCTTCCTTAATGGGAAGATAGAGTAACTTGTATTTATGAAAAAAAAGGTTTTTTGAAACAATTTACTTCCAAAATGGATTTCATGTTGTAGATATCCATTTATGGAACAAATAAACCATTTAAGTATGGAACCATTCAGTTCAATGAAGCTATAAAAGAATTGTCTTTTATTTTGATAGAGAGTGATACATTTTAGTATTAGTGATTTAGTGGGAGTGTAGTAATTAAATTATTTGTATATATAAATAAAATAATAATTATTAAAAGTGACATATGATTCATACTATAAGCTGGATATAGCTGAAACAAGTACTACTCCATGAAGGAAATAGGTGATCAAGTCAGCATTGTAGAGATCAAGGTCATTCCAGGTAGACCTAAGAGGATTCTATGAATATTTCAATGTGCATACATTGACCATATAAGAAACAGATTAAATATATAATTATCCAAGAGGCTATTATTTCTAATGTCACGTGTTAAACATATTTTTAGTAAAATGTTCCCACTAATATAGGGGGAGAATAATATAAGTAGAAAAATCTCATATACTTATGATATAGGATAAATAATTTATGTCATGTTATGTACTTTGATTAGATTATAATACTCTTTTATAATGTTTCTAATATATCAATATAATATAGATAAAATAAAATTGTATTCTATTGAAGTAATATTTTAGTACTAAGAAGAAATAAGGGTATATTTCTAGTGTATAGAGGATACATGGATGTCATCATAAGGGGTTATAGTAATGATATCATTTAAACAAATTAGAATGATATGATGTCAATGGTAGGATATGTATTCACTCTCAATGGATGAGTTGTGAGATAGAAGAGTCCAAAGAAGACTATTTTTACTAATTTTACAAGTTATTTTGCATTTATAATGGCTTCAGATTCATCCATATAACCTGTATGGATACCAAAATTTTCCCAATATCATAATTCAGTTGTGGTAGTAAACTCCATATCATATTATTTTTTGATAACACAAAAAAATGTATATTTGAAATGAACCATGTTCACATCAATAGGCAATTAACATACTCTATAAGTATCAAATCATGAGGTATTTTTCCAAGTGGTGTGATGATGAAGTGAAAATATAATTTCATAAAAGAAAATATAGTTCAACCCTTGACTAAAAATGTATTTATGTATAAATGTGAGTACTATATAATACCTATAAGTCAAATTTAATAAAAACAAACATATTTTTCACATTTTTATGATTATATAATGATATTTATCAAGGTTTAATGAGTGATATATGGAGTAAATATTCTTTAATATACATGTTATGGAAACAATTATCGATATTACAACTAAAATTTAAAGAAGTTCATTAATAAAAATGATATTATTATTTTTGGTGGATCATAATTAACTATAAACAACATTTTATGTTAAATATGAGATTGAATAATCTAAAATTGAATGTTTGAGAAATCATGGGACAAATTGGAAATTTATGACAAATTTTAAATCTTCTTATGTTGATTCTAAATTTTTTAGTGATGGAAAAAACATAAAGTAAGAAAGAACTAAGTTTATAATTCATATAAATATTTTTAGTCATATAATTTCGTTAAACATAATATTTATTTTTTATATATTATTAAATAATTATTTTATCCATTCAAGCTATATTTTATGAATTGAACCAAAAATTAAAGATTAAGAATTGAAATATTTTCATTTGATAATTGAAATCGAGTATGAAATAAAATTATACAATGAACAATGGCCTCTTGAGAATTTAAATCATATATCAAAAATAAAAAATTCATTTAGATAATGTGCTTTTATAGAAATATTCTAAAGGATAATATTGAAGTAGGAAAACATCAAATATATCTTTAACATATGGGTATTTGTCAAATTGAGGTTATATATTTTGATGACACTTTTTCCCAAGTTTAATGGATTTAAATTATTCTAGTATTTATATTGATATGTAATAAATGATAATAAAAATATTTCAAAACAAAAATGAATTCATTGTTCTTGATTTTTGAAATTAAGGATCATTTTTATATTGAACAAATGAATGGATTTATGAATTAAGATAATGGTTCTCAAGTTTTTATGCTAACAGAAATTATGGGATTAAATAATCTCCAGGAGAGTGGTATTCAATTTTATAACAAAACAAATATACAATTAATATATCTAAATTAAATGTGGATATGATTTTTCATGTCATTGGTAATGAAAAAAGATCCCATATTGTGGTTGTATTCATGGATGAAATTGTGTTTCTTGAAATATGGATAAAAATGTAGTGATATTATCTTCTCAATGGTGGAAACTCATTGATATTTCTATGATAGGTGATACATAAATTTTATGGGTTTTCTATTCTTGAACACACAATGTGACATCTTTTAATAAGATAAGAATTCTTATTAGTTATTAATGAAATAACTAATGAAATAATTTAGCGAGGTCACTACATAAATAACACTAGGGGCCATGTTATACCATGATTAAGAAGGAAGATAGTTTTGTCAAATGCAGTTTCATATGTTTATCAGATTCATACTCTATATGAAAAAATACTATACAACATGTTTTCTATTACAGTTTTTTAACTATTCAAATGTAATTAATATGAGTCCCTTATAACAGTAGTGAAATAGTTGTTGTGATAATCCAATATGGTGCTTTATTATAGCATGGGGGTATGATAAATATTCACATTTTTCTCTTAATTTTCATTATAACAAAATAATTGGAATGTTTACTTTTTGATTGAATGTCAACATGAAGTGGTGAACGTGAGTTTTCTTCATATAATATGAAAAAATCAATTAGTCGCCATAATAATAACAGATATTTTTAAGGATGTGGAATCAAATAAAATAATATAAATGATATGGATGAATTCACATACATAATACATTAGGGTGAATATTTCATACACATTTATGATTAGTGGTTATAATCAAAGTGAAATTAATTTATAAAAGAACTCAATGAAATATTGATTATCATAGAATATTGATATCAAGTACCACATCATCTACGAGATGATTTAATGCTGATATATTTAATTAATATAAGTTTGAACAATTGAAAAAGTATTTGATATATATGCAGAAGCATCTAACGAAGGTTGTCTATTAGCAGTAGATGGTGTTTTTTGAGTGATTTTTATCCCCAAATTTTAACATTATATAATATTTTTTTTTCCCCTATTTAAATAATTTTTTATTGATAAATTGTGGGAATATAAAATTATTATACTTATAAAGAGGAAAATATTTCATTACTTTTCCCTGGTGATAGTAAAGCTATAGAAAATTTGATGTTTTTTCCAATAAAGAGTTACAAGAGTTTTTTGGAGCTAAACCAATAAAAAGTGATCTACATCACATTTTTCATGTTTCAAAAAAATATAAATTGAAATATTTAATATAACATGATGATTATAATGATTAATATGTTTTATGGATTACAAATCCATTATGATGTGAATAAACTAAGGGGGGATATGATTTGGTGTTATTATGATATGGTTATCATATTATTGATATTAACATTTATATTTGGAGGGCTCTTAAAAATATAATTCATTAAATTGATTTCATGTTTAG
Source organism: Viscum album (assembly GCA_963277665.1). NCBI lineage: Eukaryota > Viridiplantae > Streptophyta > Magnoliopsida > Santalales > Viscaceae > Viscum > Viscum album. The sequence continues at coordinate 1,393,678,817 of OY728121.1, read as the reverse complement.
ATTTATTTCATAATTGAGCCATGTTATTATTATTTCTTGATAAAATTCAATCCTGAATTTCTTATTATTGTATCATGTTTTATGTATTGGAAAAAAATTTAATGGGTGAATTAAATGGTAAGAAAATTTGATTTTTTAGAAAAGGAATGAAGATTTCATGTGGTGGTGGAAATCATTGTGTGAATGATTTATCATTTCAACATTATCATTTGAATTTGGTGTTTTTAGTCTTATGTAGTAATCTCAATATAGTTCATAGGTTTTGGGTTGTGAATATCTTTCAAAGGAATTTTGTGAAATTTATTATATGTTAATCTCCCCACTGATTTATGCCATGATATTTTTTTGGGAAAATATATGGGAAGTGTTGGATCGATATATAGATGTATTTGTATATTATATGGAACAATAAAAGAGGGGGGGGGGGAATTGTAGGTTTAAAAACCTTTTGTTTAAACACTTAAGAAATTTGTTTAAATGATCTTAAAATAATACAATTCACAACATATAGAATTAACCATAATTGTCTTCGATATAAAGGTATGATACGATGTAATACTATAAGAAGTGTAAATAAATTATATTCAAAATGAATAAAATAATCACATCAATACAATAGTGAAAGATTCTACCATAAAGCGTATTGTCACAAACCGAATCTGGTCGCCGCAAAAACCGGCACCCGACCCGACCCGTGGAAAGTCCCGAAGGGCGTTCCCGATCCCCACGGGCTGGCACAAGTGCCCAGGTATCAAAAACTGAAAATTGGGAACGATTTACCCGAGTTTTTATACTTGAATCATCAAATGAATCCAAGAAACCAAATCTGGATTTTTCAAACCGAAACATCTTTTTAATAAATTTAGAACTGAATTGCACAATTTTAAACAATGTTTTAAGATCATTAAAAAGGTAAAAACCCATGAAAAGACAGCCCAAGAACCTCAACATGGCAAGAGGCATCTTCCTCAAGCCATCTCCACAACACTGCATCATGAATGACCAGTGGAAACCCGAACTGTTGGCACAAAAGTTATACCAAAACCTGCGACAAAAAAATAACCAAGTCTACTTACACCCAAGGGTGTAAGTAGGGTGTGAGCCAAAGCCAAATAGGATTCCACCAGTAAGAGATTCCCTATAATAAGCATTTAAAGACGAAAAGCATGCAAGTTTTCAAAAACATAAAAAGCTAGTTACAATTTCTAAAAGCTACAAATTTGAATAAGAACAGTTTCCAAGTGGGCTATTTTAAAGGATTAACACTTTTTAAAATATACACCAAAGCTACTGAATTTTCCAGAAAAATGTAACGTATGCCGACGGTAAGCACAAAATATCCAGTGAGCACAAGCAATGGGAAATAACCCCTAGGCACTAGCTAGCTGTGGGTCCCAGGTACCTCATATCTCGGTGAGAGTAACCATCACAAATATTTGTTCTCATGCACGAGCCACTAGTAGGGAACATACCCATAACCTTGTGGTCCCAAATCATCATCATCTTAGTTTAGTTAGAGTTGTAAGTGTCAATCTTGCTAAGTGAAACTGAGGCCAAACCCCACGGGATCACTAGCATACTAGTACACCTCCACCCACCTAGATACCCGAGTTTTCCCTTTGTTCTCAAACAATTTCAACAAGTCAATGAATATACATTTCACATGAAAATATCATTTCCATATCATAAATTCACCAAACTTCCCACATGTATACAACACAAGTCACAAAAGTCCACTTTTCATTCAAATGCATTTTGAAATCAAACCCACACCAAAATAGCCCACATCACTTTTTGCATAACTTTCACAATCCAACACATCCTTTAACAATTTTATAAAAAACCTAAAAATATACTAAACATCACATAACATCCCACTCACATGTTTCCTAAAACCCTTTTTATAAACAAAATCCACTTTTCACATCGCACTCACACAAACAGCCCATATAACGTTCACACCTCTTTCACATTTTAGTAAATCCATTAAACATTTTTATAAAACATTTCCAATAGGATACACATAACATAACAGAACTATTAACATTTAAAATGGTCCATTTGAAAGTATAAACAATCCAAAACTGTTTTCCAATATGGTTTCACATCTTACATAAATCATTAAACCATTCAAAACATTCATAAAACAATTCTAAAGAGTGTACCAAATCTTTTCACAAAAAAAACTCATTTCAAAACCATATTTCAAGGACAAAATCACACCAATACAAATTCATAACAGAATTTTCATCCCCAAAAACATTTATTAAACTACCCCCATGTGTTATAAAAACACCTCAAACAATACCACAAAAGATCCACATGAAATGCACACATTTTCAAAATCACTTTCAAGAAGTACAATAAGGCTTTACACCTTAAACCCATTAAAATAAACCTCTTTAAAACCTAATGTCACACCAATACCCTACCAAATCAGAATTGTCAGCCAAAACATGATTTATTAAACCAATTTCATATGTTATAAAACACACCCAAACAATACCCAAAGGGTTGCACATGTAAAACACCCAATTTTTTAAACTACAATGAAACTGTAAAAACAAATGCTTTACCAAATACAAAATAAACAGTTCCCTCACAATACACAGCATATTAGTAAATGCATAATAAATGATTCAAGAAAACTAACTCATCTAGAAATGATTACACATGGAATCACCTACCTTTTATGCCAAAACCCTCAAAACATGGTGCGAAACATCAACCGCACCACCGCCGCACATCAAGGAATATAAATCCAGACCTAGACCACCAAAAATTGACTCAAAAGATACCAAATAAGACCATATTTTCGAACCCTATGTTCTGGACATTCTATAAACTCTTGAGATAGGGTGGAAACCATAAGGAGAAGAGATGAATTGAAAAGAGAAACATTACCCAAAATAATCTTGAAGAAAACGACCTAAAATACACCATAATATGAATTTACAAATATCCAACTATTCAAGGGAAGTTCTAACAGGGATTATGAGATAATGTAGGAATTGGAATGGGGGGAAAAGAGTAAGAATTGAGGGAGTTATGATGGAATGAACTTACCTCCTCAAATCTGCCCGATTTTAGAAACCCCAGGTATTTCAGCACCCAATCGCGATGAAATAGATCTCCAAAGTGGGGGAAAGGCAATGGGAGCGCGCCTGGGCTTCTTTGGGTAGAGAGGGAGGTGGAATCACCAAAAACTACATTTTAATGAATATGATATTTATAAATTAATGAAACAATTTAAAACTGGAAAATGGGCCTTCGGGTTGGCCCAATTTTCAAATAAAAACAAAAATCCCCCATGCTTATGGATTTATAAAGGCTCAAAATTTAAATGTGGGGTTACTATATCAGGGGAGAACAATTTTGAGTTAGAATGACTCAAAAATATTAAAAATTGAAAAAGTTATAAATGAAACAAAATTTATTTTTAAATCTGGAATTGGGCTCGCAGTTTGGCCCAATTCATGAAAACTCACCTATTCTCAATAAAACTTTTGGAAACCACCAAAACAAATCATGAGTGGAAAATAAATTTAAAATAACCCTAAAATAGGTTACGTATGTGACAATTCTCCCCACCTTGAAAACTTTCCGCCCCGGAAAGTCACAACAAGGTCAAAGAAACAACCAAACCCAACTGAGAAACCAATAGGTACACCCTTGCCAGGTTTCACCCCCAAAGGTCAAAACACCTCCAGTGATCAATGATGGAAGGAATACTCTCAAAAACCAAACTTACACCACTTTCCTGAAACAATCATGTAAATTCAGGCTTTATTCCAAATGAAAACTCCTCAAACACAATCTGAACAATACTCAATCAATTTACCAAAAAAAAACAACAACATTGAACAAGGTTACACTTCCCTACTATAACTAAACCATTGGAAACTCTCCAATATCAATGTTTACCCAATGAATATGTAGGTAGTTAGATATCTTCTAATGATAATACCTACTTCCCAGACATGTCAAAGGAAAAAAATGATTTACTCGTATGAAGAGACACAAATGGGCTCCCCACTATAAGAGACAACTTAAATTGTTTTCCCGAGACAGAATCAAGACACTAATAGTGGGAGGCCCAAACATACTCTCTAGTACAAGGGATATACTTCCATTAAATGTTTATGAAGGAACATTAATGAGAATAATAGTGGGTCTCCCCACCATAAGAACTGACCATCTTAACCGACCAACATGGGCCGACACAGAAAGACCCAAAAAGAAATTAAAGATTTAGGAAGGGCGCAGGATTAGTCCGCATGGTTTGGGAAACTGTGCACTAACTATGAATATAATTCTTTCTACATGGATTCCTAGCACACAGACACTACTAAACGTGCACAAACTATGTTCTCAACCATGAAGAAACCAGAGGTTTGAACTATTCCCATCTTTCATACTAAGGATAGGACTTTGTACAAGGGTTTAAATGGCCCTGGGATTTCCCCTAACTACGAGCCAGCTTCTCTCCGAGACCTATGGATGGAGATCAAATGATTGAAGCATCTTCGGCCTCGTAGTTAATATTTGGAAACCCACTGAATGAGAATTCTTCTTTTCGGTGCCACCAAAAACTACACCGCAGTCCCAATTAAGTTTTCTAGACATAACACATTCCAAACTCACTTTACCTTATCCCGATATTTCACTGAAACAAGGGCTAAGAAGACACACACACATCACAACTTGTTTCTTCAGGTGAGAAACAATAGAAGTAAAGAACACCTACACTCACATTCCTCTAAAATAGATGATTTTGAAGTTTTTTCAAGGGAGACATTTTCCCAACATAACAGGGACTCTCAGAGGATTTCACTACTTTCACCTATATAATCAATCGAGTATATGACATCATAAGGCATCACCAAACATGACCATTTCAACTGATATAAACAATTCATGGAGAGGGACCTTATACAACATCCCCAAATAGCACACAATTATAGAAAGTGGCCACAATATCCTATCATGACCATATTTCCCACACCAGTGGTTTAACATGAACTCGTGATTCAAAGAAACTTTGAAGAACCCAATGGCCCTATTAGACACCATCGAGACAATCATCCACACTAAAAAACCTAGACCATACCCACCTTCGACGAATCAAGAAACATAAGAAACTAAGGTCTCTTTCAACCTTCCAAGAGCACTCTCCTATTATAAGAGGATCTAAAAATCAATGAAAGGAATGGGTGTAGACTCAATCTAGAAATCTCAAGAAAAAGATTCCTTATATTGATCAACTGGAGGGTCTTCAAACGGTGAAACATTCCGGGTTGCACTTCAATTGTGCACTAACCTTTAATGGGGGGTGTACCTTATCCAATGATTGAACCCAAGGACCCAAAAAAGATAGTCCATTGGTCAAGATATACCAAAAACCAGATCCAAACACATGTAGGGAACCATCGTAAAGGTGTCCCGAAACTTTTTTCAAAAGAGACCACTAACCGTCCCTATAACACAACTTACTGACCAAACCCAAACCCAAAACACAGTTCAAACAGGAGGGGTTCTTGGACTCAAAACATCCCACAACATCAACATTTTCCAAAAACACATAATATACACCATCCCAAAAATAAATCATCAAGAAATCATGTTTTTTTTAAAACATTTCTTTGAAAACAAATGGTTCAGCGGTTAGCGCATCCACCAATGGTACCCCATGAGCCTTACACATGCATGTTTCTATGCCACACCAGGCACCCTCCTCATATCCATCCCGAAACTCATCCAGTCATGTCATCAACCATCCCTCTTCCCATATAACCCCATGCATGTGGTTTCTCATAAAAATACCAATGGTTAAAACAAAAATTCTTTCCACTTTTCAAAACCAAAATGGTCAACCAACACATCCTTTTTCTCAAAACCGCTAACCACGAGATCAATTTCCAACTCACATCTTACAAAACCTTTCAGAAATGCAGAACCATTTAGAAAATAACTCACTTTCAATATATTCACATCATTTTCAAAACATCTCAACCCATTAAAACACTCTTTGATTTTTTAGAAAACTCTATTGTAACACTTTTAAAAACCAACTTCAATATAGTTCTTGCTGTCAAAAGAGGTGTAAAAAAACCATTTTCCATTTCAAAAAAATTATATAAATTCAGTTCCACCATTTCATAAATAAATCTATTCCTTATTTATTTGAAAATAATTTCAGAAAAACTTTATACTTCTTAAAACCAAGTCCTTTTAAAACCAAAGTTCCAAGATTGAAAAACTATAGTACAAAACAATCTGAGAGGAAACTAGTTTCAGTGGGTGAATTGAAAATATGGTTGGCGAACATATTCCAATCACTTCACTGTCATAGAGAGTGTTCTAGAGAATATCCCCGGCTCCACATGGCTTTCCAGGCCCTGTGAGCTCACTGAGACCATATACCCAACTCTCTTTTCATTTCCCCTAACCATCAATAAACCAAGAAAAACAAAGAACATAGATAAATCCCGACTTCCCCTGGTGACTCGAATCCCGTCATGAGGTGTGGTGATCAGGAACACTACCCATAACTGTACTAAAAAGTCACAACAATTATAACTCTAATCTATCCCGACTGTTCCCCAAATAACATGACCCAAAGAGTTAACCATAACCTCCTCTGATACCATTTTGTCACGAACCAAATCTGGTCGCCGCAAAAACCGGCACCTGACCCGACCTGTGGCAAGTCCCGAAGGGCATTCCCGATCCCCACGGGCTGGCCCAACTGCCCGGGTATCAAAAAATAAAAATTGGGAACGATTTACCTGAGTTTTTATACTTGAAACATCAAATGAATCCAAGAAACCAAATCTGGATTTTTCAAACCGAAAAATCTTTTTAATAAATTCAGCACTGAATTGCACAATTTTAAATAATGTTTGAAGATCATTAAAAAGGTACAAACCCAAGAAAAGACATCCCAAGAACCTCAACATGTCAAGGGACATCTTCCTCAAGCCATATCCACAACACCGCATCATGAATGACCGGTGGAAACCCGAACTGTTGGCACAAAAGTTATACTCACACCAGCGACAACAAAATAACCAAGTATACTTACACCCAAGGGTGTAAGTAGGGTGTGAGCCAAATCCCAATAGGATACCACCACTAAGATATTCCATATAATAAGTATTTAAAGACGAAAATCATGCAAGTTTTCAAAAACATGAAAAGCTAGTTACAGTTTCTAAAAGCTGCAAATTTGAATAAGAACAGTTTTCAAGTGGGCTATTTTAAAGGATTAACACTTTTTAAAATAAAAACCAAAGATACTGAATTTTCCAGCAAAATGTACCGTATGCCGACGGTAAGAAAAAAATATCCAGTGAGCACAAGCAATGAGAAATAGCCCCTAGGAACTAGCTAGCTGTGGGTCCCAGGTACCTCGTATCTCGGTGAGAGTAACCATCACAAATATTCGTTCTCGTGCACGAGCCACTAGTAGGGAACATACCCACAACCTTGTGGTCCCCAATCATCATCATCTTAGTTTAGTTAGAGTTGTAAGTGTCAATCTTGCTAAGTGAAACTGAGGCCAAACCCTACGGGATCACTAGCATACTAGTACACGTCCACCCACCTAGATACCCGGGTTTTCCCTTTGTGCTCAAACAATTTCAACAAGTCAATGAATATAAATTTCACATGAAAATATCATTTCCATATCATAAATTCACCAAACAGCCCACATGTATACAACACAAGTCACAAAAGTCCACTTTTCATTCAAATGCATTTTGAAATCAAACCCACACCAAAATATCCCACAACACTTTTTGCATAACTTTCACAATCCAACACATCCTTTAACAATTTTATAAAATACCTAAAAATATACTAAACATCACATAACAGCCCACTCACATGTTTCCTAAAACTATTTTTATAAAAAAAATCCACTTTTCACATCGCACACACACAAACAGCCCATATAACATTCACACCTCTTTCACATTTTAGTAAATCCACTAGACATTTTTATAAAACATTTCCAAGAGGATACACATAACATAACAGAACTATTAACATTTAAAATGGTCCATTTGAAAGTATAAACAATCCAAAACAGTTTTCCAATATGCTTTCACATCTTACATAAATCATTAAACCATTCAAAACTTTCATAAAACAATTCTAAAGAGTGTACCAAATCTTTTCACAAAAAAAACTCATTTCAAAACCATATGTCAAGGACAAAATCACACCAATACAAATTCAAAACAGAATTTTCATCCCCAAAAACATTTATTAAACTACCCCCATGTGTTATAAAAACACCTCAAACAATACCACAAAAGATCCACCTGAAAAGCACACATTTTCAAAATCACTTTCAAGAAGTACAATAAGGCTTTACACCTTAAACCCATTAAAAGAAACCTCTTTAAAACCTAATGGCACACCAATACCCTACCAAATCATAATTTTCATCCCAAAAAAGATTTATTAAACCAATTTCATATGGTATAAAACACACCCAAACAATATCCAAAGGGTTGCACATGTAAAACACCCAATTTTTTAAACTAAAATGAAACTGTAAAAACAAATGCTTTACCAAATACAAAATAAACTGTTCCCACACAATACACAGCATATTATTAAATGCATAATAAGTAATTCAATCAAACCAACTCATCTAGAAATGATTACACATGGAATCGCCTACCTTTTATGCTGGAACCCTCAAAACATGGTGTGAAACATCAACCGCACCACCGCCGCACATCAAGGAATATAAATCACGACCTAGACCACCAAAAATTGACCCAAAAGATACCAAATAAGACCATATGTTCTAACCCTATGTTCTGTACATTCGATAAACTCTTGAGATAGGGTGGAAACCCTAAGGAGAAGAGATGAATTGAAAAGAAAAACATTACACAAAATAATCTTGAAGAAAACGACCTAAACTACACCAAGAATATGAATTTAAAAATATCCAACTATTCAAGGGAAGTTCTAACAGGGATTATGAGATAATGTAGGAATTTTAATGGGGGGAAAAGAGTAAGAATGGAGAGAGTTATGATGGAATGAACTTACCTCCTCAAATCTGCCCGATTTTAGAAACCCCAAGCATTTCAGCACCCAATCGCGATTAAATAGATATCCAAAGTGGGGGGAAAGGAAATGGGAGAGCGCCTGGGATTCTTAGGGTCGAGAGGGAGGTGGAATCACCAAAAAATCAATTTTAATGAATAAGATATTAACAAATTAATGAAACAATTTAAAACTGGAAAATGGGCCTTCGGGTTGGCCCAATTCTCAAATAAAAACAAAAATCCCCCATGATTATGGATTTATAAAGGGCCCAAATTTAAATTTGGGGTTACTATATCAGAGGAGAACAATTATGAGTTGAAATGAGTCAAAAATACTAAAAATTGAAAAATTTATAAATGAAACAAAATTTATTTTTAAATCTGGAATTGGGCTCGTAGTTTGGCCCAATTCATGAAAACTCACCTATTCTCAATAAAACCTTTGGAAACTACCAAAACAAATCATGAGTGGAAAATAAATTTGAAATAACCCTAAAATAGGTTACGTACGTGACACGTATAGAATCTGTTAATACAATATGTACCAGTATAATTGTAATTGAAACAATTAAAATTGAATATGAAATGAATAATGGAAACAATACAATTTCCCTTCTAATACAAACAGTAATGGAAATGTAAAAGCATTACAATTCTTTTATCCCAAAGAGAATGGTATCCTTTCACCATGGATAATAGGTCTATCTTACCACCACCTTGATAATACCTCGATACGATGATTGGTACGTCTGCCTTGCTATCCCAGCAAGCCCTCGATTTTGCAGGTAATCTGCACCTCTATCTTTCAAACACTTGAAATCCCTTGATATGAAAATCAGTAGCACTTTCTGCCTATCCTCATTAGCCCTCGATCTTTATCACATGATCGGCCACAGAAATCAACAAAAAAGAACTTATGGAAATATGAAAACTAAGAATGATCCGTTCACATGTTGTAATTTCAAGTCTTTCACACAAGGCCAAAGAGAAGTCACATCATCTATCTCTAGAACTTGATAGAAGAAAATAATTATCAAAGTCTCTCAGTTGTTTTCTCAGGTTCAAAGGACCTCCTATTTATAGTCCTCATGTTCCAATTGTCATCTTTCCTCCAATGGTAGTATTTCTCTAGAAAACACGGAAGGACTTGGACACCTGTAATTATAACGGTCATATTGAAACAGAAAACATGACATTGTTTTGATTAGTTTATAACTAACTCCATGACATTATTTGGGTTAAAAAAGGGTATATGAAAATGATAATAATGAGTACAATTGATATAAAACATTTATTTTTCACAAACAATAAAAAAACACACATGTGATAGAAGTAAAAAAAGAGTACAATCATTATTACTTAGTTAAATGTATTGATATGATGCAAAGTGAGTATGATACACAAAAGTCAGTATTATTGATAGAGTCAGTACAATTGACAGGGTCTGTACGATTTAGTCAGTATGATAAACATAGTTGGTATAATAATCATATTCATTATGATAAACATATTAAGTACAGTAAACATAGTTAGTATGACAAACATTGTCAGTACGAAAAACATTTTCATTATGATAAGCATAATCGGTACGATAAACATATTCAATACGATAAGAATTTTGATTATGATACACATAATTAGTACAATAAACATAGTCACTACGATAAACATAGTCAGTATAATATTCTTTTCCAGTATGATAAACATTGTAAATACGATAAACATAGTCAGTGCGATAAAAAATTATGAATAGATTTGTGATTTCATAAAAAAGACATATATGTCAAAAGGGGACTTTCGACTTAACAATCTCCCCATTTTTTGAAAAGCACAAAACATAATGAAAAACTAAGAAATAAATACATATCTCCCCTTAAGTTATGAAAACTCTTCTGGAAAAGAAATTGAATAAATATAACTTTCCCTTTGGTATATAATTTCATAATAATTGTATTCATATATTTTCCATGATTCAGAAGTATTTGATTAAAAATTCTTCCCTTTATAAAACATTCTCCCCCTTTATGATTTACAAAAAGAATGGGGTAAAATTGATTTTTCTAAAAAGTTTAGAGAGAAAAAAAAATTCAAGGTGATGGGAAAGAGAATATAAAACTTATTGAGATAACAAAAGTATATAGAATTTGAAAAGTGCATAAATAAATAAAGATAGAACAAAACAATTATTTGTTTTCTCTGTCTTTTTCTATCTTGATCAGATCATGGAGGAAAGCATTCATCTTATTGATTTCTTTCTTTTCATGTGAAATAGAACCCCCCTTGGATTTGAGAAGCTCTTGTTGATCGGAAAAAAGATGATCCTAATTCTTAATAGTATCTTATTAAAATCTAATTACTTATTTCTAGAGTATCAATTCTCTCTTGAATATTCTTATTGTCTTGAGACAAGACAAAATTTTTCTTCTTCAACAAAACTATTTCATATTTGAAAGATGAAACCTTAAAAAACTCTGACTATAAAGCATTCATTCTCTCTTGCAGCTCTTTTATTGAAAGAGTATCAGCTGCATGAATTTTTGACATTTGATTAAGCCTTTTAAAAGTTTCTTTGACAAGCTTATTAAAATCAATAGAAATATCATTTGAAAGCCTCCTTAAGTCTTCAATTTATACTTCATGTTCATTCACTGATCTTTCTATTTGGTATTACCATTTAGTCATCTTATTGCAGACCTTCTTATGGGAAACTGAACATTTAGACAAAACATTTAAACCAACTTCTATTGACATAACACTCTTTCTATGTTCCCTTGTAGAACCAAACTTCTTCCTTTGGATGCCTGTGGTGAAATCAATTTTACCTCCAATTATAGGGAAATAAGGATTAGTCTTCTCATTTCTCCTCAACAGATGAAAAATGTAATCAATTTTCTTGAGTGAAATTGTGTGTTTTGAATCAGTATCCTCATCTTATGAATCTAGTTCATTTGATCGGCTTGAGTCTTGAACTTGATGTTTTCCTTTTTCCTTCTCTTTTTCCCTTCTTCCTTATTCCACTTTATCACTAATAATAATTACTTTTTCGTTATGAGAAGATTGAGCCCATTGCTACACATGAGAATCAAATCCATCTAAAAGAGTTTCTAGGGATTTAGCTGGTGCTTGATCAGTATGAGGAACTTATTTTATACCTTCAATTTTCATTTGAAATAATTTTTCTCTAATCTTTTATAAACTATGAAGATATTACAAAATAAAATCATTTTCTTCAACTTCCTAAATTTTTTCCAATAATTGATTCTCTTTCCCTTTTTAAGGAAGTCTATGTATGATTGGTTCTTGTTTCACTTATTCTGTTAATTTTTCACTTTCCAACTGAACTCCTTTCAAGATTTTAGTGACATCCAAATCTTGAGGTTTCCTTTTCAAGAGAGTCTTCTTTTTCTTCTCATCATGTGGAGTATCTTCTACCGTAATTTTCTTAGCTACAGATTCAACTAGATCAAGGCCAATCTTAGGATCCCTTTCTTTTCTTTGTCCTCTGCCTTTCCCCCACTTTTCCACAAAATTCTTGCTATATTTTGTTTTCTTATTCAGCTTAGTACAGATTTGTGGATTTGACTTTTGAGGAGAAACAATAGTATTATTTTCTTTGATTGGCATAGGTGCTGATTTATTTGGTGCCAATTCATCTTCTACATCTTTAACAAATAGATTTTAGTCTTCATCAAAACATACATAAAACATCTTCTGTATATTCTTACTTATCCAAGAAGGATTTAGTTATTTCAACTTCCCTTTTAGAGTAATATTAGAAAACTTCATGTTCTCGAGAATGAACATAGTAATAATTGAGGGATACGTAATCAAATGAGACTTGATCACTCCTAACTTGACATTCAATATTGTTTCAAAAATGTACCCCCATGATATTTACCTTTATCATGTTTACAAGATAGTAGAACATAAATATGTTAGATACTTTAAGGTTTTATCCATCCCCTTTCCTTGGGATAAGAAAGCCTTACTTCCAAAGCACCACGAACATGTTATCTCGAGATAAATGGGCTACTTTTCTCTTCTCTTCATTAATTAGAAATAGTGATTTTTCATCTCTTTCTCCATTAAGAATACCAACATCATCTGGTGGTTTATGTGATGGAAAAAAATAATCACCATTCCTTGAAACATTGAGAAAGTGAGCTGCTCGTTTCATTGGCATAGAAATTTTTCTATCGTTCAAAGGAAAGTTGATCATCATATTTTTGTCAAAAGACACCATTTTGTAGAATTGAATAACTTAATCAATAAGAACTGGATCTTGAGATATGGGTTTCTGAACACATATATTTTCCCATCCTTGAATAAAAATAATCCTCTTGATTATTGAATCAAATTTGTTAAAGAAGTCCCGAAAAACTAACCTTTCTCTGAAAAAATATTTCTTTGCAAATGTTTTCAAAGGCATTTCAGCTTCAGTGTTGGCAGATTGTTGGGACATATAGGTGGAATTGAAGGATGATCATAAGGAGTCTTAAAACAAAGAGGTAGAGCATCACCAAGAAATTAGGAAAATTGTTGTGGGTTTGGGGAGGGGGTCTCTATTTATATGAGAAGAATGATTAATGTTTATATTCTATGGTTGAGATTGGAAAATAAATAATCCAATGGTGGGGATTTAAAGTGGTTTTTTAAACAAAAAAGAATAAATAAAGAAATAATGTACATTTCCTGGATTCTATGGAAGTTTTTTCACTCATGTTATTAACATATTATAAAAGTAAATACAAGCGTACAAGGAAATGATCAGTTATGTGACTAAGGGAAAGAAATTCATTACCATATGTTTTCAAATTGACGGAGAACAATTTCATTACCATAGATTTTAAAACAGATGGAAAACAAATTAATCACAAAATGTATTCAAACCGAGTGAGAAAAAAGTCATTAACACATGTTTTCAAGTAGATGGACAAAATATTTATTACCATAGGTTGTCAAAACGATGGACAAAAAATTCATTACCATAGGTTGTCAAACAGATGGACAACAAAGTCATTACCATAGGTTATGAAACCGATAAAAAATAAATTCATTACCATAGGTTGTCAAACCGATGGAAACAATGTTGATACCATAGGATGACGTGCCGATCAAAAATAAAGTTGTTACCTTAGTTTGACGTGTCGATGGAAAACAAATTTGTTACTATAGGTTGACGTACCGATGGAAAACAAAGTTGTAACCATAGGTTGATGTGCCGATGGAAAAAAAGATGTTACCATAGCTTGATGTGCTGATGGAAAACAAAGTCGTTACGATAGTTTGACCTGCCGATGGAAAACAAAGTTGTTACTATAGGCTGACGTGCCGATGGAAAACAATGTTGTTATCATAGGTTGACCTACCGATGGAAAAAAAATTATTACCATAGGATGACGTGCCAATGTAAAAAAAATTTGTTACCATAGGATGACGTGCCGATGGAAAAAAAATGTTCAAAATAGTAACCAGGTGGACAGGATGATAAATAGAAAGACAAAATTATAATCAAACAGTAAAGATGAAGAACAGAAAGATAGAATAAAAAATCAACAGATACAGAAAGTCATGAAAAAAACATCAAGTGAAAAAAATTGTTCTCTCCCTTTTAAGATGAGTATTTTAATTTAAAGAGACTTATAAAACATGAAGTAGATATGAATGATTATTTTAGTGTAATCATTCCAAGCTTCCAATTAATAAATTCAAATCTATCAGAAGATAATGGTTTGGTGAAAATGTCAGCAAGTTGTTCTTGCGTTCTGATGAATTTTAAGATAATATATCCTTTTTTAATGTTGTACCTAAGTAAGGGATGCCTAATATCTATGTGTTTTGAACAAGTGTGATATACTGGGTTTTTATGAAGAGCTATGGCACTAGTATTATCACATAGAATTTGAGTTTTTGAAAATCGTAATCCATAATCAGTGAGTGTGTGTTGCATCCACAACACTTGAGCACAATAACTTCTAGCTGCTATATATTCATCTTCAGCAGTGTAAAGTGCTACTAAGTGTAGTTTCTTGCATGACCAAGAAACTATGGAATCTCCTAATAAATAACATGTTTCATATGTACTCATTCTATCTATTCTATAACCACTAAATTCAGCATCTGAAATTTTTTTTAAAGAAAAATCATTTCCAGAATAATAGAAAAGACCTAAATCCAAAGTCCCTTTTAAATACTGAAATATTCTTTTCACAGCTTTTAAATGAGGCTCTTCTAGATTTGATTGGTATCTTTCCCATAAGCATACAGAAAACATTAATTTTGGTCGACTAGTATTCAAGTATAACAAACTGACTATCATACCACTAAAAGTTGTTTGATCTAGTGGGTTCCAAGTTTCATCAAGATCAAGTGTATTTGAGTTACCAATTAGAGTGATAATTATTTTAGTATTGTCGTATCAATACATTTTGAGTTAATCATTGATATACTTATGTTGAGATATATAGATTCCTTATGGTTTTTTTGAAATTTGAAACCCTAAAAAGAATGTTAACTCACCCAACATGCTCATTTCAAACTTAGATTTCATTAGATTCACAAAAGAATCAGTTAGATATTGCTGAGTTAACCCAAATATGATTTCATCAACATAAATTTGAACAATCAAAAAAAATTTATATTCTATTTTTATAAAAAGGGTTGGATCTATTGTACCTTTTTCAAAATGGATTTATAAAAGAAATCATGTAATTATATAATACCATGCTCTAGGGGCTTGTTTAAGACCATATAATGATTTTTTATGTTTAAAAACATAATTAGGATATTTTGAATCTATAAAACTAGGTGGTTGTTCAATGAAAACATCTTCTAGAGAAAAAACAGTTAGAAAATCACATTTAACATCCATTTGATATAATTTGAAATTAAAGTTTTCTACAAAGGCTAATAGAAAAAAAAATAAATTCAAGTATAGCTACCAGAGGATACGTTTCTTCATGGTCTATTCCCTCTTGTTGATTATAGCCTTTAAAAACAAGTATAGATATATTTCTAATAATTATTTCATTTTGATGACATTTATTTCTGAAGACCCATTTTACACTAATTACAGTTGTCTCTTTAGGTATTTTAACTAAATTCCAAACATGATTCCTTTAAAATTCATTTAGTTCATCTTTCTTTGCTTTGATCCAATCTTCATCACTTAAGGCCTCACTTGGACTTTTAGGTTTGAATTGGGAATGAAAGGAAAAGTGTTCTATTTCATTTCTCAAGGAATTTCTGGTTCTTACACATTGATTTACATCACCAATGATAATATTGTTGGTATGATTGCTATGAAACAATTGATTTGGGTTTTGTAAGACCTGTTCATCCATGTATGGTAAAAAATCTTCTAGAGTACAAGTTTTAGAAATTCATTCTTGAACATTTTCCTTATCAGAAATATTTACTATCATGGGTGGATAATCAGTTTTTGAAAACACATCTGATGATATAGGTTGAGGTTTTTAAAAAACAAAGGGATTAGTTTCATCAAAATTAGCATGCACTATTTCTTCAACAATACATTTGTTTTTGTTTAATACTCTATAAGCATTAGAAGTTGTAGAATAGCCTATAAATATTCCTTCATCTGATTTGGGTGAAGATTTATGTATATTGTCTTTTGTATTCAATATGAATACTTTGCATCCAAAATCATTGAAGTATGGAACATTAGGTTTTCGGCTAGTCCACAATTCACAAGGTCTTTTATTAAGAAAAGGTCTAGTTAAAACATGATTTATAGTATAAAAAGAAGTACAAATAGCTTCACCCCAAAAATGATTAGTAATTGAGTATTCCCTTAACATTGTTCAAGTAATTTCTTGAAGAATATGATTTCTTCTCTCAATGACACCCTTTTTCTGAGGAGTTCTTGGAGTTGAAAATTTGTGAGTAATACCTTTCTTACTACAATGAATTTCAAAATCTGAATTTGAAAATTGACCACCATGATCACTATGGATAGTTATCAAAGGTACGTTTTTTCTCAATTTTAACTTGGGATCTAAATTTTTTGAAATAGAAATAGTCTTCATATTTCTTTGTTAGAAAATAGACCCATGTAAATCTTGTAAATTCATCAACTAGAAAAAATAAATAGTATTTTCCTCCATTGCTTCGAGTTTTTGAAGGACCAAAAAGATCCATGAGCACTAGCTGTATTGCATTTGACGTTGAAACATCATTGATTGATTTAAAGATAGTTTTATGTCTCCTTCAAAATAGACAAGGATCCCAGACCTTTGAAGAATCTTATCTAAGATCCGGTAGATCTTTTACAGGCCTTTTCTTTAAAATTTTACACAGGTTTCATAGGTTTCAGTGTCCTAGCCTTATATTCCAAAGCCAAGACAGGTCTCCTGTTTCACTTAAGAAAGGTATATTTTGGTACCTAAGGTCTTCTATGTTAATAGTGAATACATTCTCTTCCCTATGGGTAGATAGAATGAATTCATCCCTGGAACTGTGAACTAGACACTTATCATTTCTAAAATTCACAAGGTATCCTTCATCACATAATTGACTTATGCTAATGAGATGTTTCTTAAGACCTGGGACAAACAAAAAATTTGAAATTAAAACTTTTCCAAGAAAAACAATATTACCTATTCCAACAATATTTTATTGAGAAATATCTCCGAAGTAACTTTTATACCTTTTGTTTCAATAATATTTTCAAAGAAATCATTGTTTCCAGTCATGTGTCGTGAACAACCACTATCCTTGTACCAAATGTTCTTGTTATTGGTAGACTTTTTATTTTCGTAAAAAAGAAATAATTAGTTTTTTGAAATCCAAACATGTTTGATCCAAAAGGGTTAGGTAAAATAATTTTAAGAATCCACATTTGTTTTCCTAAATGAGCTTTATAAAATCGTAAATACTGATTTCAATTAAGAGAACAATTTCATTCCTAGTGTCCACCATATTGACACTTATTACAAAATTGGGGTACTTTGAAGATCAAAATAGTAATTACTAAAAACCGATTTAGAATGAGTATAACAAAGAAAATGATTTATTAAAGGCCGAATTTGAGAATACATTTTATCAATGTTTTCCTTACCATAGGTAAATTTTGACAAAAAATTCTTCAAGGAAAATATTTCTGACTTTAGTTTTAAAAATAAGTTTTTATCCTTAAAAACATTATTTTTGGAACTAGAGTCAGTCTCTGAAATATTTTTCTTAGAAATTAAATTTTCAAGATCCTAGGAAAGATTATCCTTATCAGATTTGACTTTCTCTAGGGTTTTTAAAATACTTTCAAAATTAGATTTTTTCATATCAAGATCATTTAAAAGATCTAATACTTCTTTAGTTAAAATAGAAATTCTAGAATTCGCATTATCAATATTTTTTCTTGAGTTTGGAATTTTTATTCTAAACTAGTTTATAAAAACTAGACACTTATTCATAAAAAGGTAATTTATTATCATCTGATTATGATGACTCGTCATGTGAGATTCATAATATTTTTTATCAGTATAATTTTCATTCAAGGATACATTTATAATAGCCTCAGCATTGTGTCCCTTAGCCATGAAAAAATGATCTTCAATTGGTAGTCTTGATATAAGTCCAGTATTTTGCTGTCCTAAAGATTAATATTCTAAAGAATCATATAATGAATCACCACCTCATGCACTCCAAGAATCATTTTCCTTTAATACTTTCTTTGTCTTTGTCTTGTAAAACTTTTTCTTATTTCATTCAGAATTTTTCTCCTTTATATCTTCTATATATATTAAAGGAAAATCAGGTCTTATATGACTTACTTTCTTGCATTCATAACAAGTCGCTTTTGAATCATTCTTATCCTTTCTATATTTCTTTTTGAATCTATATTGGAAGTATTTATTTCCCACAATCTTGTTCATCCATCGAGCAAGATTGGATAACTCACTATCTAAGTGATTACTATCACATGATTCTGAGATAACAACTTTCTTAACATTGGATATTGTTAACCTTTTAGGTGTTTTTGCTTTAAATGTAGTAGTAAATGATGCACTTCCATTTCCATTTTTCTTATTATTGAAATCAACATCTTTTTTCATTCTTGTCTCATTCTGTAGAAGAGTTCCTAAAAGTTCATCATGAGTAATATGAGAAACTATTCTATTTTCATCATTATCTATCCTTTTTGACTCCCATTCATTTGGCATTATATCAAAAATCTTGTCTACAAGAGCTTCATCATCAAGACCTTTTTCACCCTTAGATTGTAAAATGTTGACAAATTTTCATAAATCATTATTTCACCATACATACTGGCTCTCCATAAGGAAAAAGAAATCCATGATACTCTCCTAGAATAATTGCTCTTCCAGTTTCTATAACCATAGATGTACCAAAATGTTTGACTTACAATTTCAACTAAAAACAATTGGTTTCTTCACAAGATGATATTTGACTATATATATTCCTTGTCATAGAACCCAACAATGTATTGTGTACCTTGTAATTCAGTTGATATTCTTTCTTCTCTTGATTGGTGAAAGTACTAACTTCTTTTTCAGGGATTTTGTAACCTCCAGTAAGCATAATGAAATTGTCTACCCCAGTATTAATAACAAATGTATTCATTCGATCTCTCCAGTACTCATAATCATTCCCATAAATGATAGGTTCTCTAGTTGGATTCAGACTATCAATTGAACCAATACACATTCCTACTATCTAATAAAACAACAAAATATTTTCCACTCCACACGTTTGGGCAGTAAGTAGATGAAAACAGAAATTTGTATTAAAAACACTTATTTTTCAAAGAAATAGAGCATGTAATACAAATCAGTGGAAACCTCCACTGATAGCAATTGTTGGATCGATATATCGATGTATATGTATATTATATGGAACAATACAAGAGGTGGGTGAATTGTAGGTTTAAAAACAGTGTGTTTAAACACTTAAGAAATTAGTTTAAATGATCTTAAACTAATACAATTCACAACAAATACAATTAACCACAAATGTCTTGGATATAAAGGTATGATACAATGTAATACTATAAGAAGTGTAAATCAATTATATTAAAAATTAATACAATAATCAGAGTAATACAATAGTGAATGATTATACCACAAAGCATATAGAATCTGTTAATAAAATATGTAAATGTATAATTCTAATTAAAACAATTACAAATGAATATGAAATGAAGAAAGGAAACAATAAAACTTCCCTTCTAGTACATATAGCATCGTAAATGTAAGAGCACTACAATTATTGTATCCCAAAGAGAAGGGTATCCTTTCACCAAGGATAAGTGTTCCGTCTTACCACCACCTTTATAAGCCCTTGATTCGATGATCGTTATTCTGTCTCGCTATCACACAAGCCCTCGATTTTGTAGGCAGTCAGTACCTCTATCATTCAAACACTTGAAAGCCCTCGATATGAAGATCGGTAGAACTATCTGCCTATCCTCAGCAGCCCTCAATCATTATCACCTGATCAGTCGCACAAATCGAAAAAAAATCACTTATTGAAATACAAAAACTAAGAATGAGTAGTTCACATTTGGTAATTTCAAGGCTTTCGCACAAAGAAATAGCGAATTCACAACGTCTCTCTCTTGAACTTGATAGAAGAAAATAATGATCAAAGTACCTCAATTGCTTTCTCAACTTCAAATGACCACCTATTTATAGGCCTCAGGTTCCAACGGTCATGTGTCATCCAACAATCATATTTCTCCAAAAAAACTCGGAGGGACTTGAACACTTGGCATTATAACGGTCATATTGAAATAGAAAACCCAACATCAATTTGATTAGTTTATAACTAACTCCAAAAACTCATTTTGGTTAAATGAAGGGTATATGAATATTATAATCAGGAGTACAGTTGATATAAAACATGTGATTTAACAAAGGATAAAAAACACGCATGTGATTAAAGTAAAAAATAGATTACAATCCAAATTACTTAGTGCAATGTATTGATATGATAAAAAGTGAGTATGATGCATTAAAGTCAGTACGATTGACAGAGTTAGTTGTATTGACAGGGTCAGAACAATTTAGACAGTACGATAAATATAGTTTGTATGATAAGCATAGTTAGTACGATAAACATAGTCAGTGCGATAAAAATTGTCAGCACAGTAAACATTGTTAGTACGATAAGCATAGTCAGTATCTTAAACATAGTCAGTATGATAAGCATAGTTAGTATGATAAACATATTTTGTACTATAAACATAGTCAGTATGATAAAAATTGTCAGTATAATAACCATATTCAATATGATAAACATAGTTAGTATGATAAACAAATTTAGTACGATAAACTATTATGAATAGATTTGATATTCCCAATACCAGACATATAAGTCAAAAGAGAACTTTTGACTTAATATAAAGTGGATAATATCACGCTAAGACCTATTGATAATTCCACAATAGGGGATTTTTAATTACATATAACTTGTTTGTGAATTATCCATATGTTCTAGGAGAAGATAAGATACATATACCATGATATAAATCCTTTAATACTTTTTTGTAGAAAGTAAATGATCATACAAAATTTCTGGATTTATTTGAGGATTTGAATGAGATAAAATCCATGTATTTCACTTTAGAATATCATTCCATGATTCTGATCGTTACATTGTGAAGCAGGTAAGGCCTTTATGAAGTGGTGACACGTCTGAAAAGAAATATAATAAAACATTGAGTTAAACAACCTCTTTTTGAAACCTACTAGACTCTATAAACCCAATAATGGTAGTAAAATTTCAATATTAGTATAGTTTTTCAGAAGGATAAAATAGCTCAGTAGTCATAGAATACCATATACAAATATATAATATATTTCAAATAATAAGATACAACATGAACGTATTATGAGAACATGAAAATTCCTTTCATCATGTCCTAATAAATTATAAATATTCATATAACAGGTTTCCTTGGGAGATAAGAAAAATAATTATTAGCTTCGATGTTGGTTATGGAGAAGTATTAAATGTATGTTTATTTAACATAAACACTGTGTGAGAGATATTGATTGAATAAATGAACAACATGAAGTCATAATCAACTAAAACCTATGGATTTCAATATCAATGAAAATAAAGGAAAATATGTATAATAAAAATAATTTTTCTCATACTAATGGAATACAAAATTTTGTATATTAAAAAATTTCTTTAAAGACAATATGCTAAGAAACATTCATATCATGGGAGAATAAATATGCTAAAACCCCAATAATTTTTCCTCATGAGTCATGTCGATGCATCGAGTGGATATATAAATATGGGATCCACCCATTACCTTGTTAAGTACAATAAATTCACTATATTTTTCCTCAAGACCTAGAATATCATTCCCTAAGGAAAATCTTCCAAGATAAAACATATTTCTCTATATATTGATAAATAAAAACATAAAATAGCTCCTAATTCAATAGAATAATATGTATATATAGTATAAAATTTATTAATCAACATGGAATCTAGGAGTATCATCAAAGTTATAGGTAGTGCCTTTCTAAAATAATTATATTATTATGGATACCTTCAATTTTGTAATTTAACTATGGATTAATGTAATTGGGTTGAATAATATTCCATGGTATGAGATATTGGTAATGGTAGAAATAATCTTTCATAATGTTATATGAAGAGAAAGTAAATAATCAAGAAAATATCCCTTGAGGGTATCTCATTAGGTGTGTTTTCCTTTTACTATAGTAAAACCCCACTACATTAAAATATATTTCTTTAATAATTAATTTATTTATATTGAAATATTTTGATGCACACAACACCGAGTTTAAATGAAATGTGATACTCTATTATTTAAAAAAGAGGCACTCTTCACACATAATTTAAAATTAATTTTTACCAATTATAGAAAATTTATTTCAAAATGTAATATTTATTTTCAAATATATCATTGAAAAATTACCTTAGGTTGATTTTTTTTATTTTCTTGAAAAATCAATTTTTATGAATAGTGAATAATATGAGATTTTAATTGAACATTGACTTTGATAAAAAATAATAATGTTATATGATATTTGAAATTATTTATAATCAAATATTATCTTAGTTTTATATAAATTAATTTAATTTAGTTCATTGGAATCATATTAATTTTCAATTTTGATGTGAAAACTTTTTAAACATTAAAAAATATTCACATTAAAACTATTTTTCTCATCATTTCTATTAAATTAAATTTTTATTAAAATTTACCACTTCTATTAATTTAATTTGAAAAGATGGATGAATATTTGTAAAAATTAAAATTTATACTTCCTAATTAGTTAAACTTATTTTTTTTTGCCGAAAATCATTATAGAAAATAGATAAAATTAACTACAGTGATTCAGGGTAAAATGAGTCTTCCTGCAATACATTAATTTGTATTAAAATTATTATTACACACACATTGGTGTTTTATTTAATAAATCATAATGGATATTAATAATTAGTAGGTATAAATTATCTAATCAAACACATTTTATAAGTATTATTAAATAATAAATTACCCTGGTAAATAAAAATATACTAGTTATCGTGCAATAAACTAAAAGGAAAAAAATGAGTAAACATTAAGTCTATTCAATAACAAGATAAAATTGATTTTATTTATGATTTATTGTGGGTTTTTTCAACCACAAAAACCTCCCATATTGATCTATTTTAGTTCACATTATGTCACGAAACTAATCTGGTCTCCATCAAAACGGGAAACAAACCAATCCCGTGACAAGGCCAGAAGGGCATTCCCAATCCCCACGGGCTTCCACAAGTGCCAGGTATCATAAAATAAATTTTTTGAATTATTTAAACAACTTTATAAACATACAATGATAGAAAAATCCAATAAAACAAATCTGGATTTTTCGAACCAAAAAATATTTTAAAAAAATTTCGAATTGAGTTAGACAATTTAAAACAATGTTCAAAGATTATTACAAAGGTGAAAACCCAAATATTAATGTCAAAGAACCTCCTCATGGAAAGTGGAACTACCCTCAAGACACCTCCAAAACACTTCATCTAGAAGGAACGCTAAAATCCCAAACAATTGGATTAAAAGTTATACCCAAACATGCGACAACAAAATAACCATGTCTACGTACACAGAAAGACGTATGTAGGGTGAGATCCAAAGCCTAGTAGGATACCACCACTAATAGTTTCCATGTGATAAAAATTCAAGGATGAAAATATTTCAAATTCCCAAAAACATTATATGCTATTAATAATTTTAAAGAGGTGAAACTTTAACTTAAAAAAATTTTCAAGTGGGATACTGTATAAAATCAACAATTTTTTAAAAAATCCAATGGCACTTAATTTTATAACCAATCATACCACATGTCGATGGTAAGCACAAAGTATCCGATGAGAACAAGCAATGGGAAATAACCTCTAGGCACTAGTTTGATGTGGGTCACAGGTACCTTGTATCTCAGTGAAAGTAACCATCACAATATTCGTTATCGTGCACATGAGCCACTTGTAGGGATCATACACATAACATAATAGTTACCCAACATCATCATCATCATCATAGTTTAGATAGTGTTTTCAGTGTTAGACTTTCTATGTGAAACTGAGGCCAACCGCCATGGGATCACTAACATACTAGTGCACGTCCACCCACCTAGATAGCCGGTCTTCCCACTTGTGCTCAACAAGTTCAACAAGTCATGAAAAATAATTTTCACATGAAAATACCACTTCTAAGTCACACATTTACAAAACAAGCCACTATTATATCACATAGGTGACATAAAACTCCTTCCAAATGGAAAATTAATATTTCCAAACATACTCACACAAAACCGCATAGAAATGTGTTTCCCATAATTTTTTAATTTGATAAAACATTACAGCAAGTTATAAAACATTATAATTCTTTTTTGACATCTTAAACCACCAATTTAACTTTCAATACCCCATATTAGGTAAACACACTCACCAAAACAATACATGTACGTCCTTTTCCCAAATTTTTTAACTCAACAAATCATTTAAAATTTTTATAAAACAATCCCAAGGGGTAAAACCATGTTTTTCATACAAATCCCATTTCAATACCCCTTTCTAGGATAAAATTACATCAATACCAATTCAAAACAGAATTTGAATCCCTAGGGAATTTTTTTAAACCACTATAATGTGTTATAAAATAACCTAGAATAATACCACTAAAGATACACCTAAAAACACACATATCCAAAAAACACTTTGAAGATGTACAAAAAGGTTTTATAAATAAAAACTATTAAAAAACCCCCTTTTAGGCCCACATGACACTAAAGAATTACCAAAACAGAATTGGAATCCCCTTTCAACAACTAATAAATCACTTCCATATTTCATAAATCGACCACAAAAGATATCACATGAGTTATAACTGAAAACTACACAGGTTCAAACAAAAATGTATCTTTAATAATAAATTCTATGCTAATGCTACCAAAAATCGTTTTCCCACCACACACAACATATTATGAAGATTAAAAATTAATAAATTAAGAAAAATAACCCATCAATAATGGCTTACTTATGGAATCACCTATTGAAAGTGTCGAAACCCTCATATCTTGGAACAGAACATCAACTACAACTCCACCACTCCATAAGAGAGTGAAATAAAACCTAAAACCCAAATATTTAACCAAAAAGACACCAAATAAAACCCTAGGTACGAACCCAAACTTATGGACCTTTTATAACATCATGAAAGAGGGAGGAACCCCAAAGGATAAGGACGTAAATGAAGAGAGAAACACTTAGTTGAAGAAATCTGGAATAAATCGGCCTAAATCCACCAATATTTGAATCTTAAAGTAAATAAACAGGTAATGAGGATCGAGGGAGTCATATTAGGTTATGTGGAGATTTAAATTTTATAAAAAGTTTGAATATTGAATGAGTTATGAAAGAAACATTTTACACATTTAAATGTGGGTGATTTGATCATTATTAAGAATGATCGCCCTAATCCGTGAGGGAAATGAGATTCAAAGAGGGGTCGGAGAGAATGGGCACGCGGCTTGGCTAAGTGGCCTCCAGTGAGAGTTGGAATCACCTAAAACCAAAAAAATTGAATGAGATATTAAGTAATTATACAAATATTTTAAACCCGGAAATGGGATTTCGGGCAGGCCCAACACCATAATAAAAAACCCAAATACATCGTTTTGATGGACTCATATGGGGTAAAAATTGATAAGGTGGATTTAATATACTAGGGGATTCCAATTGGGAAGTGTAATGGGTGTAAAATATTGAATAATAAAGGATTTATAAAAGAAAAAAAAATTGTTTTTAAATCTGCCAAATGGCTCAAGGTTTGGCGCAAAATTTGATAACCCACCATTTCCACCAAAATGAATGGGAAACCCCCCAGTAAAATAAAACATGGAAATTAAATGAAAAATACCTTTGAAATAATTCATATATATATAAATTATACCCACCATAAAACATTCACCCTCTGAAATCCACATGATGGCCAAGGGAATAAAATCAAACCTAACTGAAAGCCCAAAATAGACTCCTTTTCCAAGTTTTGGCCGCCCCCAGAAGTCCAAAACTCATCCAATTGATCAATCATGGAATGAATACTCTCACCAACCAAAATATACACCAATTTATGAAATTATTCTGTATATTAAAACTACATACAAAGAGAAAACTCCTCAAGAACTATGCTGACAAGACTCAAGAAGTTTACCCAAATGAACAATAAAATCAAACCAAGATACACTAACATTAATTTAACTAAATCATTGGCTGATCACCAAACTCAAAATTTACACAAGGAATATGTTGGTAGTTATTTGGATCCAAATGAGACTAACTACCTCTATGATAATACCATGGAAAAAACTGAGTTACTGATATGGGGAGACAAAATTGGGCTCCCACCATAAGAGAAAACATAACTTTTCCCTAGATGGAATCGGGGCAGAAACAGGGGGCCCAAACGGACTCCCTGTCATAATGGGTATGATCTCATTATATTTTCCTAAAATAACATATATGAGATTCATAGTGTAACTCCCCAATATAATAACCAACCATCTAAACTGATTAGCATGGTCCGACATGAAAATACCACACATTTTAATGAGTTGGCACGGTCACACGGTTAGTCCACACGGTTTGGGAAACTGTGTTCTAACCATAACGAGCATTCTATCCAATAGAGAGGCTTTTCACGGTTACATTTTACAAGATGCACATATGTGTGGAGATCGTGCGATAGATACTATCTCTTATCACACAATTCCCTAGGTTGGCACACACTTATGACTAACCGTGCAGAAACAGTGCACAGTAATCTTTCTAGCCCAAATTTAAAACTTCTCTCTATAAAATCAAAGGAAACCAAAGGGTGAATGTATGAAATCAAGATATAACATGGAAATGTGGTCCTCCCGCCTCTACCACAAACCAGGAACAACTAGAAAAGATGATTACACAATAGGTTTACACTTTTTCAATCTTTCATACTAAGGATAAGAATTAAACCAAGGTTTTAATGACTAGGGGATTTCCCTGACTACACACCTTCTTCACTTTGGGACCTATGGTTGGAGGTCAAATGATTCAAGCATATTTGGCCACACAGTTAGTCTTTTGAAAACCTCGAATGAAATTTATTCTTCTGGTTCCACAAAAAACTACACTGAGGTACCAGATGGGTTCAACAAGACATAACAAACTCCGGCCTCACTTTACTATCACCAATCATTTAACTAATATATGTGTTTTGATGATTCGCACACATCACCCATTATTTCTTTATATGAGAAATGGAAATAGGAATGGATATATATAATCACCTTCCTCTAAAAAAGGATGTTGAGATCTCCAAAAAGGATACACACGTTTGACAAAACCAATACTCAAAAAAGATTGTACAACCACATCTTTACAGTAAAACAAGAACATTACATAACAAAGCATCACCTAACACAACCATTGTGACTAATAAAAACAATACATGGAGAGGAACCTTATGCAATGTTCCCAAACACCACAAAACTCTAGAAAGTGGTAATAAAAACCTCTCATGGACATATTTCCTATGCTAGTGGTTTAACATGAACCCCTGGTTTGGAAATACAATGAAGGGACCAGAAGACCTCTTTGACACCATCCACACTAGCAACCCCATACTACGTTCACCTTCAACGATTCAGGTAACATAAGAATCTAAGGTATCATTCAATATTTCATGACTATTATCCAACTACAATTGGATGATAAAAACCATGAAAATAAATGGAGTAGACTCAATATCCATAGCTCAAGATAAATATTCCTTATATAGATCAATTGGAGGATCTTCTAATGGAGAAACCATCTAGGCTTCACTTCAATCATGTATTAAATCTTAATGGGGGAGTAACTTATCAAACGAGAGAACCCAATGACCTGACCAAGATGGTCCATTGGTCAAAGTAAGACACAAACCATAACCGAGTACATGATGGGAACCAGAAGAAAGGATTCACAAACATATCTCAGAAGAGACCACAAACCATCCCTTCAAACTATCTTACCAACCAAACGAATACCCAAAACACAATTCAAACAAGATTGGTTCAAGGACTCAAAACATCCCAAAACAAAAAAAAATCCAAAAACACATAAGAAACACAATCCAAAACTAGTTATCAAGACAACACATTTTCCTTTAAAACCATCTCTTTGAAAATAATCAATTCAGCGGTTAGTGTATCCTCCAATGGTACCCCATGGGCCTCACACATGAATCTTTCCATTCTCCACTAGGAACCCTCCTCATATCCATACTAGTACTCATCCACTCATGCCATTAAACATAAATTATATCATATAACCCATGCATGTGGTTTCTAACAGAAATTATAAAGGTCAAAACAAAAATTCATTCCAATTTTCAAAACATAAATAATCAACCAATATATTCTTTTTTCTCATGACCGCATACCATGAAATCAAAATCCCAAACAATAAAATGAAAACTCACTTTGAATTATTGTAAATTAATTTCAAAACACTTTATCCCATTTCAAAACACTTTTAATTTCATGAAAATCTCCATCTCACAATTCCTTATAAAATTGGGAACTCAACTCTTCTCATTTTAAAACAAGATCCCAAAATTTCCTAGAAATTTTCAAATGATCTCTAGTTACCAAATCAAAATCCATTTAAAACCTCCACACATGACCTAAAAAACATTATATCCCATTAAAACACCATTAAATATTTTAGAATACTTTATAGGAAACACTTTTTCAAGGAAAACATTAACATAGTTCATGATTTCAAAAGAGGTGTAAACACACCATTTTCTATTTCAAAAAAATTATTAAAATTTAGTTCCACCATTTCAAAAATGAAACCATTCCCTCTTTATTAGATAATAATTTCACAAAAACATTACACTTCCTAAAACCATGTATTTTTTTCATTAAAACCAACCATAAAATATTTCAAAACTAAGGACACAAGATAACGAGAGACGAAAGTAGTTTTTGTGGGTTACATAGACATATGGTTGGTTGACATACACCAATCACATCACCGTCACAGAGAGTGTTATAGTGAAATATCCCTAGCTCCACAAGCCTATCTAAGCCCAGTGATCTCACTAATACTATTATCCCCACTCTCTTTTCATTTCCCCAAATCAACATCAAACCAAAAAAGCAAAGGACTTAGATACAACCTGACTTCCTCTAGCAGCTTGAATCCCTTCCTGAGGTGTGCTGGCCAGACACACTATCCATAAATGGAATGTTAGTTCTCGATAATCCAATTTCCAGACAATACCAACACTTCACCAAATAACATGACCCAAAGTGTTAACCTAAACCTCCTCTGATACTATTTTGTCAAGAACTGAATTAGGTCACCATCAAACCTGGCACCAAACACATCCCACAACAATTCCCAAAGGGAGTTCCTGATCCCCACAGGCTGGTACATGTGCTTGGGTAACATAAATTAAAATTTGGGAATGATTTACCTGACATTATAAACAAACAAAAATAATTAAATCCAATAAACCAAATCATAATTTTTCAATACAAACCATCATTTTAAAAAATTCAGAATTGAGTTACACAATTTAAAAAAATGTTCAAAGATCACTACATAGGTATAAAACCAAAAATGAATGACCAAGAACCTCCTCATGGAAAGAGGAACCGCCCTCTAGTGACCTCTATAACACTTCATCAAAATGGACCACTAAAAACCCAAACCATTGGCACAAAAGATGTACCCGAACCTATGATAACAACATAACCAAGTCTACATACAACCAAAGGTGTAAGTAGGGTATGAGAAAAACCCCAGTAGGATACCACCACTAAGAAATTCCAGGTGATAATAATTCAAAGATGAAAAGGATGCAAGTTTTCATACACATTAGATGATATTAATAATTTTAATGAGATGAAACTTTAAATAAAAATAGTTTTCAAGAGGGATACTTAAAAGAGTCGATAATTTAAAAAACAATTCCCATGATAATGAATTTTCTACCCAATCATACCATATCCCTATGGTAAAAAAAATGTATCCAATGAGAATAAGCAATGGGAAATAACCCCTACGAAATAGCTTTATGTGGGTCCTAGTTAACTCCTATCTCAGTGAAAGTAACCATCACAATATCCGTTCTTATCACACGAGCCACTAGTATAGAGTATACCCATAACCTAGTGGTTCTCTAAAAACATCATCATCATCATAGTTTAGTTAGTGTTGTCATCGAAAAACTTTATATGTAAAACTAAGGCCAAACCCCATGGGATCACTAGAATAATAGTACACATCCACCCACCTAGATAATTGAGTTTTCCTCTTATTCTCAAACAAGTTCAACAAGACATGAAAAATAATTTTCAAATGAAGATTTCACTTCCACATTACACATTCTATAAAAATCCAACATATATATCACACAAGTCACATTAAACTACTTTCATAAGAAAAATTCATTTTTACATTATACTCATACAAACCAACCCACAAATATGTTTCACAACATTCTTCTAAAATGATAAAACATTTCAGTAACTTATAAAATAATCTAAAAAATGTTTGACATCTTAAATAACAACTTTACCATTAAAAAATTCATCTTAGGTAAAAAAACTCACCAAAATAGTATATGTACATCGTTTTCCCACTCTTTTAACTAAAAAAATCATTTACAGTTTTCATAAAATAATTCCATGGGGTATAACCATGTTTTGCAAACAAACCCCATTTCAAAACCACCTTTCTAGGACAAAATCACACCAATACCAATAAAAATATAAATCATAGCCCTATGAACGTTTATTATACCACTATAAAAAGTTATAAAATACCCTAGAACAATACCACAAAAGATAAACATGAAAACACACATTTTCATAAAACACTTTCAAGAAGTATAACAAGGTTTTACACATAAAATACATTAAAAACCATTTTTAGAAAAAATGAAACTAAAGAATTACCAAACCAGAACTGGAATCCCCTTTCAATAATGAATCAATCAGTTCTATTTTTTATTAAACTACCCAAAAAGATTTCACATGAGTTATAATTGAAAAGTACACAACTTCAAACAATAATGTAAAATTAATACCAAATTCTTTGCTAATACTACCAAATATGGTTTTAAACCATAAAAAACATATTATGAACATGATAAATAAATAAATCAAGAAAACTAACTCATCAATAATTTCTTACACATATAATCACCAATACAAAGTGTCGAAACCCTCAAATCTTTGTGGGAAATATCAACTGCACCACCGGCGCACCATAAGGGAGTGAAATCCAACCTAAAACCCTAATATTTGACCAAAAAGACACCATTTCAAACCATAGGTATTAACTTTCACGTCTAGAAATTTTAGAACATCATGAAAGAGGGAGGAAACCTTGTGGAGAAGGAAAAAAATTAAGAGAAAAATACTTACTTGAAGAAATCTTCATAAAATCAGCCCAAATCCCCCAATAGATGAACTTTGAAGTAACCAAAACTGGTATGGTGGATCTAAGGAGTAATTTTAGGTCAAGTGGGGACACAATTTGAGGAAACGCGGTGAATAATGAAGGAGTTATGAATGAAAAATTTTAACTCTTCAAATCTAGGAGATTTGAGAATGATTAATAATGATTACCATGATCATCGTGGTATATGAGCTCTAAAGTGGGTGAAGAGAGTCAGGGAGGGTGAGATGGGTATGTGGGATCGTATGAGAGTTGGAATCAATTAAAAAACATAAAAATTTAATGAGATATCAAAGAAAAAAACACATATTTTATAGTAGGAAATGGCCTTTCTGGCTCTCCCAACACTATAAAAAAACACAAATCCATCAATATTAGGGATTCCTTTGCAGTCCAAATTGATAGGGTGGTTTTGGTATACGAGGTTATACCAATTTCTAAGTGTAATTAATGTTAAATATTTAAAAATGAAGAATTTTTTTAAAAAAAATCTTATTTTGAAATCCAGAAATGGGCTCACGGTTTGACCCAAATTTTGAAAACCTTCCATTTCCAACAAAATAAATGGGAAACCCCCAAAACCAAGAAATAATGGAAATTAAATGAAAACTAAATTTGAAAGAAGTCATTTATATGAAACATTCTGTAAGGTTGACATCCCAATATTGAATAATTTAGCATATTTACTGAGATGTCGCTCATCCTCAATTATAAAAGGGAACTCACTCACATTACTAATTCACATAGTCAAACCCATTTAGTTGAGACATTACTTACCCTAATAATAACTCAACATCCATGCCATCATCCTATAAACCTTATTTTTCCCACAAATCCAAACTAATAATGAATTAGTGCTATCCTAAGGAGGATACCTAAAGAATAGTAAATTTTCTTCCACGAGCATCATAATTTTACTTCATTATCCACAATTGTAAATTTATATTAAAAAATAATAATATAATAACCAAAGTATCTTCCATATACTATTTTTTTCATAAAAATTTAATTACCTAATACCATCTCCACATCAAATCAATAGGTTATTAAATCATTGTTGTGTGTTGGTCATAATACCGCATCTAAATCCCATGTCGTTCATTTTTTCATTACCACATATAAATGATGGGTATTATAATTGATATAATTAACATATATGATATATATAACTTATTCATAACCATTGGTTAATTATAATATATATATATATATATAACTTTTTTAGTTCCATTATATAAGAGAGATGATAAGGTCTCTTGAGTGTATGGTAGAGTACCGCCTTCGAAAGGGATGTGATTAATCATTCACAAACTCTTTAAATAGAAGTTGATAAGGAATACTATTAATTATTATAATTGAAATAAATGAAATAATAATTATATTCATGAAATATTCATAATTATAAAAATATAAAATATACTTTTAGTTTTTTACACTAATTGTTGATAACATCGTTCGTGTACATGTCGACTACCATCATCACAAAGTGATGTGAATCGATTTTCATGATCACACCACATGGATGATATATATAAGAAAATTTAATGAAATAATATGATATTTATGATATTTTCATAATTATATAAGCAAAAAATTTTACTTACACCCTTCCCATATGTTTATTATAAAAAACTTTTACCCATTCGCATGTATGTCATATCGTCTCCATGATAGTAACATACATCATATTTCCAAACCGTATTTCAAATTCGTTTAAGTATAATTTATATATATATATTTGATAATTATTTCATGATTATTATTATATATATAATATAAATATATATAATTCATAATAATAGTAAGATGCATGAAAAATAATGAATGAGAAAATTAGGTAATTGTCACAAGAATAAAAATATTGAAATATTTATGACAAACTTGTGATAAGTTGTTATAAAAGGCTCATATATGATATTATAAAATTTCATATAGTTTTATAGAATTTTAATAAATTTTTTAACACCACTATACATGAGGTAAAATATTCGTCAACCCAAATTTATCATGAGGTAAAAGATTTTGTCTCAATTTACATTCCATTAAGAAATACATGCTATTAATAATAAATCAACATATATATGGTTTATATATTTCCCCTTTAACATGAAATATCTTTATTAACTCATACATAATCATATATTATGTTGTAGTTTTTATTATTTCATCCAAGTGGATTGTAATTGAAAATTACCATGTGGTAAAATTTATTTAACAATCTCACATTATGTTGTGATTGTTAGCTTTCTCCTGAAACAATAACTTTTTTTAAAAAAATCATTCTAAATTAATTTAATATATAATATAAATATTATTTTATGATTGATATTATAATTTAATAAATTTGATAACAATTTTTTCACACATTTTTTAGATTGAAAATCATTTGAGTTACTCAGTAAACATTGATAAATATTTATCCTATACTCAATATAGATATTTAATAATTAGCCATATTTATTCATGAAGTAAATAAATTATTTAATGTATAAGGAATGATTTTGAACTATATTATTGTATGGGGTTTTTTTAATGATAGAACCTTGATAAATAAAATTCTCATGAGGTGAATCAGTTTCCCAAATCAGATTGGTTTCCACCAAGGGTTTTTTAAACCGTCTTGTGAAAGGTCTTGTTGTTAATGGCATCATGTGTCATGGAAACATGAGTTCTGATAACTGAGAATTACTTTTATTTAGAACTATTTTATTATTATCAATGATATTTTCACTTTGATATTATCTAATGTTGAATTTTATTCTCAACTTATTTATCAAATGGATTATGTTCTCAATTATTTACCTTGTAATATTAATTCACCATAATCTAATCAAGATTGTAATGTTATTTAAGTGGAATATATTCCAAGTTACTTACCATTCCATATTGATTGTTCTTATTGATTCAAGAAATATTACACTATACATATACAAGCTAATCATTTTAGATAACCCTTATTTTGTTTACATTCCCCAATGTTTGAGGATAATTCCTTTGAGTGAGTTTCATGAATGATGAGAATTTTATTTTCATAGGTTTTATATTCTAATTAAAAATTTAAAATTGGTTTTATGTATGCTTATTTTTCTCTAAAACTACATAATGGATTAGTCCACTAGGATTCAACCCACTACATCTATTATAATGTAATATGTAAGGCACCTGCTCCTATCTATTGGCGTTACAGTCATTTAGATGGTATTAAAGGATGTTAAGAAGAATCCATGGGAACTAGATTTAGGAAAAAATAATTTTTGTAACATAAAAAAAATATAATTTTAGGATAATTATATAATTATATCATAACGAGTTAGTAAGGAAGTTATTATGTGGGTCTTCCAAGCAATACATCCTTGTCTTGATACTACAAGCTCATGGGGTTCTAGCATAGAGGTACCTACAGGTAATACCTCCAGAAATGCATGTTGATATTGACTCAATCATTTACAAGTACATTATAAGACACATTATATCTCACCTAGTTTGACACTCCTATGGTATATTTTTAGTATAATTCACATTTTCATTACAAACTATGAGTTACACCATACTTGGAGTCCTACATTATTTTATGAGATATTCCAATATACTCCATCATTTGGAAATTGGACGGGGAATAATGAAGGGTATCAATACACATAGTCAATATAGATATTTCCATGATGAGTAATATAATATAGGTGGTACTGGAAGAGAAAAAATTAAGGATATTTTGGAACATCATAATAATGTTATAAAAAATATCCTTCCATGGTTTAAGAAACCTATTCCATTGTGAGATTACCATATGATGGATTGATTTATGTCATAGAATCAACCAAAATTTAGTGGTAATACTAGTCCTATTATAGTAGAGTAATAATTAGTTTTCTAGATAATATATTTATAGACCTAGGATGCAATTAATAGTAAAATTTCATAATTTTGGTGAATTTTCTCGAAGGTAATGTTGTTCAATTTTGGTCATTGATCAATAATTATAGGGATGAATAATATTTAGGACTAATAGATGGGGAATCATTTAAAGAAACTTCATTCAAAAAATATTTCCCTTGTATGTTATATTAATGTAAATGGAAGAATACATTTTCTTAGATTATAAGGATACATTGAAATTGTTTTCTCAGTATGTTATGGATTACAAATTATTCATGGAGTGAAATATTATAATTTTTTTTGGGGTATTATGAAAATTCCCTAAATGGTGTTTGTCGCTAAAATGTTTTCTTCATACAATTAAATAGATTCATGATACATTGATATAGAGAATTAATTTTCTATGTCTAATATATTAAAAGGAAAACAATAGATTAATAGTTCAATAGGGAACCAGCCTAATGGGAATTAATAAAAGATTAATAAAAAAAATAAAATTCCATCTTGTGAAAATTGTGGATGTAACCACCCTAGGAAATGCTTGAGAAGATTTGGAGTTCTTCAAAAGTGTTGTGGTAAGGGTTAATATTATAAAGAATTCATGGGGAAGAATAAAATCACTGATTCCCAATTCTTCAGTATAAGAAAATGTAGAATTACTCTCACAAATTTCCCATGTGTCAAGGTAATCGACTATTTAAGATTCTAAGGGAAGAAGGAACAACTTATATGATCACTACTGGGGACGTGGAATGACCCAATGATGTAGTGTATGGTACATTAATGGTATATTAAAATTTAAATAATTATTTTTGTTATTGAATCCTCTAACTCATTTATATATCTCATTTTTCTATGAAATTTAGATATATACATTTTAATTTAAGAAGGGATTTGTGAGTCAAAACTTCATAGGTAAGTCTCATTCCACTAAGTATGTTTTTGGAAGACCTCATTATGACACACTAACATAGGGTATTTATAAAATTATTTCAATAAATATGGTCTATTTTGATGTTATCATTATTATGGATTGGAATTCAAAATATGCTGTATAAAATATATGTTAAGAAAAATTAAATTATGATTTTTGAGGAAGATGTGGAATTAAAGATCTTTATAGATAATATTTCATCATCTAAATCATATCTATATCCAATCCAAATAGCTATAGGGATTGATATTCTTAGGGAGTAAGAGAAAAAAATCAATTTGTGGAGAAGGTAATATTAAAATTGAGCATGTACCTATTATATAGGAATACAATGGTCTATTTCCAGAGGAATTACCTAGAAGTTCCCCATAGAGTGAAGTTGAGTTTATTATTGATTAAATCCCTTATACAAGACCAATATCAATGAATCCCTATAGAATAGACACATTATAATTAGTGGAGCTAATGAAACAACTAGTGTAATTTGGGTAATAAGAGATTTATTCTCCTTAGTGTTTCACCATGGGGATCCCCATTTATCGTTGTAAAGAAGATATATGTATCCCTTAGGATTTTTATTGATTATACAATGATCCATTAAATTTCAATAAATGAAAATTATACTCTTCCTCACAGTGATGGCTTATTAGTTCAACTACAGGGATCCAAAGTTTTTTCAATGATTGACCTTCATTCTCAGTATTATCAATTGTGAGTTAATATGGATTACATCCCATAGAATACTATTTCAATGAGGTATGGACATTATGAGTATATAGGAATTCCATTTCTATTGAATAATGAACCCACTATTTTATAAATCTACTAAACATAGTATTCGAGGAATATATTGATGATTTTTTGTGGTATTTAATTGATATATTTTGGTTTATTATAAAATAAAAGAGGACTGTGGGAATCACATGCTCATAATTCTTAAGACACCTGGAAGGAAACTGCAAAATGGGAAATTTTAGTAAGATTTATTTTTGGATTTAACATATGTCTTTTCAAAACTGTATTGTCTCCAATGATGGATCCTCATTTGATATTTTGATGAGGAATGTTATTAGAGAATGGATTACACTAACCAGTATAACAGAGGTATAGAGTTTAATTTCTTTGGTTGGTTACTATTGGTGATTTTTTCATTCATTTGTCTTATTGTTTAACCCATTAATAAGGATTACATGAAAATGAGATAACTTTTGTTGGGAAATGGAATGTGAATAATTTTTTGATGAAATAAATATGAGATTGGCCAATGCACTATATTTGACTCTATCATCTAGAAGTTATGGGTTTGCAATAAATAGTGACGCATCAAATAAAGGACTTGGTTGTTCTCTAATGTAAAATGATAATGTCATTTTATTTGAATCTAGGAAATTGAATACTCACATATCGAACTACACAACCCCTAATATTTTGTTAGGAGATGTAATATTTTCATTGAATATATGTAGATATAATCACTTTGGTGAAATATCTGAGATATAAACATATCAAAAAATACAAAAAAAATACATCTTCTGGTAGAAATATCTTATAATTATTCAAAGAATACATCTCAAGTTACTCAAAGAACATGATTTCGTAATAAAATACCACCAAATGAAATAAAATAAGACAATACATTTATTGCTCATTAAAAATATGTGGTGTTCTTTCCCAAATGAGGATTGAGTGGGATCATATATTCAAGGATTTAGTAATCATATATTTCTGAATAATTATGGGTGTGTGTTAATTAATAATTTTTTGGATGATTGAAAAACCAACATTATTAGAAAAGTTAAAAATGTTCTTATTCTTATGAAGAGAACTTTCAGAAAAAAATTAAATCATTAAAAAATGGTACATTATATTATTTTATTTGTGAGGACGGTGTTATGAAATTTTGATATAAATTACGTGGTCCATATATATGTCATATAAAAAGAGAAATAGTGGATTATTAAAATATATTGAGTTTCTCTATACACCCTTGTAGAATAATGATGTTTAAATATTTTAGGGAACCTTTTATGTCGGATAACATAAAGAGGGAAATTGTTGAATATGTGTCCATATGATTGTTTTATAAAAACTTAATTATGTGAGATAGCATCCTATATGAGACATGAAACCTCCTCTTATTCCTATGTTTAAATGGTTTGACATTATGGACATACTCATGATACTACCAAATACTCTAAAAAGAATGATAAAAGGTGTGTTTTCCCTGATCGCCTAACCAAACTAAAACATTTACTCCCTATAAGAGATAATAAAACTCTTGAGAGACTAATAATTATCTATATTAATGATGTTTTAAGACATTATGGTTCACTTCTATCAGTTTTTTTTGTCATTATACCCATGTTACATTGAATTTTTTTAAGAGTCTTCATAAGGCTTTTGATAATGAGCTTTATTTATGAAATTCCTACCATTCTCAAACTGATTTACAATTTGATTTTACTATTAAAAAATGGAAGACATTTTTAGGTCATTCTCACTAGACTTTAAAGGTATTTGGGGTCAGTATTTATCATTATTATAGTTTTCCAATAATAATAGTTCGTATTCATCTATTAAAATGGAGCTGTATAAAGCATTATATAGTGAAAGATGTTGTACTCCAACGTGTTTAGATTAAGTTGGTCACAGTAAAATCATAGACCTAAAACATGTTGAATATTTAAAATAAAAGTTAAAGGTTATTCAGGATCACATTAATTTAGATCAAACTATAAAAAAGGTTTATATCGCTAATTAGAGGATTGATTTGGAATTCCAAGTGGGAGAACATGTTTTTTTATTTGACTCTAAGGAAGAATATCATAATTTTTGGTAAGATTGAGAAAATGATACCTAAGTACATCAGAACCTTTGAAATCCTTTATATGATTGGTATTATTTCTTATAATTTGGAAATTCTTCCAAAGCTCTCTAAAGTACATGATTTATTCCATATATCATTCATAAACAAGTACATGTCCACCCCAACGCATGTTCTCACATATGATAAAATATTGTTGGAACATGGTCTATCATAATCTACAGAACCTATATATATTCTTGATACAATATAGAATGTATTGAGTTATTTTTCGACTCATCTGTTAATGGTACTTTTATGAAATAAGGAAATTGAGGATGTAATTTGGGAATGAGAGGATATAATGGGAAAATATTTCCCTCATCAATTTATATGGTAATATCAATGAAAAATGAATGATTTTCCATAGGAATTGTGAATATAAAACCACAAAAAAAACTAAAATATTTTTCTATTAGAATAAATTTAATTCCATTGATAGTTGTGATAAACCAACCACTAGGTTTAAATGTAACTTGATGCTCTATTATTTATAAACCGTCTTTCATGGAACATATAATTTAAAGTTAATTTTTACCATTTGTAGAAAAATTAAGTTAAAAAATAAAATCCATTTTTGAAATCAAAAGATTTTTTTTCTCATGGTCATTTTTTTGTTTTTTGGAAACGGTGCATTTTTAAATGAATATTGTATTTTAATTGAAAACGTCCATTTTTTTATATATAATTAATAAAATTATATTATATTTTGAATTGTTCCTAAATAAATTTTATACAAATTTTAAATCAATTAATAAAATTTAGTTCATTATAATCATTTAAATAATTAATATTGCTATAAAAACATTGTAAACCTGTGAACATTTTCCCTTTAAAACCCTGCTTTCTCATCACGCATAAGAGCTTAATTTTAAATTAATTTTTTCCAAAGATGTTATTTAAATATCAAAATATGACATTTATAAATAGAACCTAAATTATTAATAATATATAATATTTTAAAATTAATTTTTCCTCAAAATTCACAGTGAAAACAGTTAAATATAATTACATGAT
This sequence comes from Viscum album, assembly GCA_963277665.1. Taxonomy (NCBI): domain Eukaryota; kingdom Viridiplantae; phylum Streptophyta; class Magnoliopsida; order Santalales; family Viscaceae; genus Viscum; species Viscum album. Next base: position 1,393,638,040 of record OY728121.1, on the reverse strand, counting down.
TAATGCTAAAACATGTTTTTCGCACATTACATTCAATTGTATTAAAATTAATTTTATAAACATGTTATTTTTTTATTTAATATATTTTATGTAATAATTATAATATAATGGTCTAAATTATCTAAAAATATAATTTCAACTATACTCATAAAGTATAAATTACTTAAGTAAATAAAAAATATACATGTTATTATTGGAAAACAAAAAGGGTAAAATTTATTAATCATAACAATTAAGGCAGAACATGATAAAAAATAATTTTTGTATGTTTAGTGGTGGTGTTTATTGAAAAAGTAAACACTAAACTCAATTATAAATCTATTTATTGAGAACATGAGTTAAGGGATACCTCTTAATAGAGAATACATTTCGGTATTTACAAAAATTAAACTCTTCCAAAATTATAAAATAACACTCACTCATCGCACCTCTTTACAACAAAAATAAAATTTGTTTCAGATAATAACTAACCAAATATGTTCTTAAATTACCTCCCATCATTCTATATTCCTTATTTTTGTAATTAAATCTAATTTATGAATGCATTAGTTCAAACCTAAGAAGGATACTCGAAGAATATGTAATGTTATTCAATAAGCCTCTTTATTTTAGATTTTTCTCCACCTCCTTCAATTCATATTAAACCATAATGACAAAATAACCCTAGTATCATCGATATACAATGATTTTGTAATAATAATTTAATGGCCAAAAACCATCACTGTATAAATGAAATGTGTTATTGAATCATTTTGGTGTGTACAGCGGACTACCCCCTCTTGAAGTGATGTATTTCATTTTTTAAGGACCAACTATCATGGTTTAATATTATGAAAGATATAAATTATATATATGATATATATATATATAATAACTATACCTCTGGATTCATTATGTAATATATATTCCTTATTAATTTCCGTTACATAGGATACACAAGAACATTTATTGTGTGTATGGTGGACTGTTGCCTCACGATGCGATGTGATTCATCTTTCCCGAATGATATACATGGTTGGGGAAAAATAATATTGTTAATTATTTTATGTGATATACATGAAATAATAATTATATTCATGATATATTCATCATTTTGAAAATACAATATATCTTTTTATTTATTTACACTTAAATATGATAACATCATTTGTGTTTTTGTGGACTACAGCCATCATGAAGCAATGATACTCTCTTTTAATCCCCAAACCATAAAGATGATGTATATAAGTATGTTTAAATAAATAATATTATATCAATGATATTATGATCTTTTTTTAAGGATATAATATTACCAAACTTGTTTCAATAATGATCATCAAAAAATGATAATGTTACTCATTCATATATATGTCATAATATCTTCATGATTATAACATACCTCATTTTTCATAACTATCATTCATGATTGGTTTAAATTTTATAAATGATTTAAAAATATGAAAATTAATTCATATAATTATTTTGGAGATGGTATAAATAAATAAAATGTGAATGAATGAGAACATTCATGATATAGAACAAATGAGAAAACAAGGAAACAAACATAAAAACCAATGAAAATAACGAATGGTTATTTAAAAATGGGTGATAAGATGATATAAAATGATCATATATGATAAAATAAAAATTAATATAGTTATATATAAAGTTAGTAAGATGTTAAAAACTATTATACATGAGTGTAAATTACATTTTACCAAAAAGAATTGTGATGTAATGGATTTTTCTCAAATAACATTATATTGATACTTGTTATATGCATCGATTCAATTTTATTTTGTGTATATACTATCTATTTGATATGAAGTATCAGTATTAATTCATAATTCATTTTATATTATGTTTTAGTATTTATTATTTTATCCATGGGGATTTTATATGAAAATTTACATGTGGAAAAAGTTATTGAACAATATCACATTCTTTTAGGATTGCAAAATTCCTACAAAAACAATCATGTTCTTATAGTCAATATTCATTGAACATAACATTTATATATAATATCTATATTGATTCATTATGGATATGATAATTTCCCAATCAAAATACAAATTTTTAAATATGGTGTTTAATTTTAATGTTTTTTTGACTAACTGGGGAATCATTGATAAATCCATATCCTTTATTCAATATATATATTTGAAGAAATGGCATACTGATTCCTAAATTAAACCAAATATTTAAAATATAAGGAATTATTTGGACCTATTGTGATTGGTGGGGACATACTAATGATATCCCTTTGATGAATTAGTTGTAAAAATCAAATGGGTTTTCACTAAGTATGTTTCAAACAATCTTGTGAAAGGTCGTGATGGTAATTGTATCATGAGATAAGAAAAAATTAAGTCATATAATTATGAATATCATTTATTCAGAATTATGTTATTATTATCCATGATATTTTCTCAGTGACATTATAATTGGATGCATTTCATTCCCGACTTAATGATTAAATACAATGTGTTCTCAGTTATTTTCCTTTCCATTTTTATTATCCCTCATCTTGTCATCATAGTAAAGCTATGAAAATCGAATGTGTAATTACTTATTTAATTTTATATATTTATTATAATTTGTGATTGATGCTATTTTTAACCATACTAATCCTTATTGAGCATTTGAGCGGACCCGTATATAATTTTTGAATCTAGTTCACAAAAACAACTAAAATGATCATTTCTTTATCATTTGACACATTTTATTTATACCAATTTGATAAATTGTGGCACTAGCTCCAAGCTATCGGGTCGGTGTAATTTCACCAACTCATCATGATTATAGGTCATTATTGAGTCAACTATCATCAAACATTTTATTGTTATTATACTTTAGTGTGTCTATTTTATTCTATCATGCATCTTCTACTGTATATTTAATGATGTATTTAGTAGTTAAATACTCACAATTTTATATCACCAAAACATATGGTGGTTTATCCACCATGGAAAGGTAAATCTTGAATCAAAAGATTATGAAATAGTGATAAAAATATGTAATTATAGATCAAATAAATTAATTGAGTAGTATTTAATAATTTATTCAAAAGAAATGTATGCATGAGACATATATAAAATGTTGGTGATTAAAACATGAGTCCCCAAACATAAAAAATCTTTCGAAAAACCCCCACTACTGGCATTGGTATAAATTAAATCATAAAATATTGAAATAATATGAATAATGTTGATCTTCAAAGATCATGAGTAATATAATTTCATGATATAAATTTGGAAATGGAGATTATATTCAACAAATAAAGGAAATTATGTACATAATACAAAATATGCCACAGAGAGATAAATTTGATATAGAAAACCCTTACCTTATGTCCCTTAATACATTAAGAAAAATAACTTCCTATATCGCAAACATAACTATCTTAAAAAATTATTTCATAACCCTTAAAATATAAATTTTCATTAATATTCTTCATAAATAGGGATTTTATATATGATTTATTTATATTTTCGACATTGGAATTCATATTTTTGATCGTTTGAAATAATTTCATAATAGATATGTATGTATTCAAAATTATTCCAAATTCAATTATTAATATTTAAATAAGCATATTATAATGGATTATTTACATGAATTTATGTTGTTTAAAATTACTTTAATCAGAGTGTTATACATTACCCTATGATTTTATATCGATCGTAAACATGTTTTTGGGATTTTTGACGAATGATGTGTATTTCCTTAAGTGATGAATTATATATTGATATAATAACACCTAAACCAAAAATATTATATTAAAATTTATAATATATTATACCGTTAACTATTATTTAATCATCATATATGAAATTAATTCACATATTTGTTCAATATGTGGTTAAACCATCCCAAACATGAAAATCCTGGATTTAACTAATGATTATGAGTTGATTTTTCAATAATATCATTATAAAAGAAGAATAAATATCTGATTTTGTGTTTCATAGGGTGATATAATATAAATATAATGAATTATTAGATGGATTAATTTATATGAAAATATTAACAGATTTGAATAATATATTATCTTCTATGCAAACATATATTAAATAATTAAATTAATGATGATTGTCTGTTGATCATATCATTTGTAGGTTATAAAATTTTCCATAATAAAAATTTATGATATCATAAATATCTTACCTATACTTTAATACAATACTTATATCCACATTTGTAATTTAGTGAAGAAAATGAAGCACATTATTTCATGTTATTGGAAGTATTCACAATCCATGTAAAATGATTATTTTTTTCAATGGATTTTGTATGTAACACCCTGTGATTTTATGAAACATTTTTTTTAAATTAAATTAATAGATTTAATATTTTTCATTTCCTAAAAAAATTAGTGTACTTATATATATATAACAAAAAAATATGTTTGTAAAACCCCTATATTTTTTGAAATATTGTTTTCAAATTAATTAAATCTTTTTGATATTCTTCATTTCTGGAATCACTAAAAATAGTTATCATATATATATATATATTAAAGAACAATCTATTTCTTATGATATACATGATTCCTATTTAATAATTCTCAAAATAAAATATAATGGTCATATTTATATATACGGAACCCTAATGTAATCTTACATTTCACTCAGAATTGACTTCCCTCAATGTCTTCTGTAACATGCAAGACTGAGTTTTATAGAACAATAATATATTATTAAAAATATTTTCATTTAATATAATATTATATAACCTAGCCTTTAAAATAATTTTTTTAAATATTATTAACTAACTTTTGAAATAAAATTTATTTTCACAAACCATTAAATGAGATAATTAGTTACAAATTATTTATAAATGAATATAAGTACAAGTTGAATATAGAAATAATATTTTAATAGAAACAATTCTTATGCTCTAAATGTTGTTTTAATCCTAATAAATTACAGTAATTAAAATTATCAAGTAAATTTAAATTAATATATATGTTATATATACCAATAAATATTTTTTATATACATCCAATAGATTTTATAGGCAAAAGATAAGAATAAAACCAATATAACACAAAAAACTCAATATTTTTATTATAGAAATTTTTCAATATTTTAATGGATAATAAATTTTAAATATAAATATCGGAACATAAATAAATAATATATTTAAAAATAAATATCACCCTTGAATGAGAATAATAAAAATTAGGATAGGGGAAATGTTTTCTATGTTGTTTTTATTTTTTCAATGAATAGTTAAAATCCAAAAATATAAATTCAATACTTCTTTTTCAACTAGTATATATATATCTTAAAATTATATTATATTTTTTAAATTTTTATTAATATTAATTTATAATTAATAAATCCAATTATGGTCATTGTAATCAGTTTCATTTTGAAATTGAATATGAAACCACAACTAACTATTGAACCTTTTAAATTAAAATTGCATATCGTCCTGTCTATGGGATGAAATTTGAATTAATTTATAATAATTTTATTAATTTTATTTTGAAAAATGGATTGAATATATTTAATAATAATAATATTTAATTTCTATAAATATCAACTTAGTTCTTTTCCCAAAATATAATTGAATTTAATTAAAATTAATTACAATGATTTTGATTAAATTAAGCTGAAAATGGGTCTATGCAAAAAACATAAGGCCTAATATGAATAAAAAACATGTCAAAATTCCATTGGATGTAAATATTCTGACCTTATACTCCCTTTCTTAAAACATGGTCTATTATTGGATCCACTTTCGATACAAAAACGTGGTTGGTTTTTCCGTTTTCCAAAATATTAAAATAGTTCCACTCCTCCTCCATTATAAAATGAATCCTTTCCTCCCACTTTCTAACACTGTTAAATCCACATTGGATCGACAAAAATATTTCTAAATTGATACCAAACATTGTTAAATTCCTCATTGAATCCTTAATTGGGATTAAAACCTTCCATGTAATTCCTTTGTTGCAACCCAAAAAGAGTTACCAGATTAATAGGTAACACCCTACCTCAAACTCCTTTATTTAATATTCCTTTTCCAGTCCCTCAAATCTTATTATTTCATTATATTATAAAATAACCAATATAATCAATAAAATATAATGTTTTTATGATTTATTTAGACCTATAATTACACACACTTCCATCTAATGGGTAGCATACATACTGATTTTGTGTACGATGAACTACTGCCTCACTAAATGTTTATTATTCATTTTTCCTTTACCACCTCTCATGGTGGAAATTATTATAGAAAAAAACTTTCATATATGTAATAAATAATATCTACTATGTATTTATCTTTTTTAATTCTTTAATAACACATATCATTATACATTCCATTTTGTGTTAATATGATAATTTTTTATGAGAAAATGTGGACAACTGCCCCTCAAAACAATATGACTAATTCACACACTACATGTAATGTATTAAAGATGTGTTTAGTGAAATTATATGATATATATTAAAAAATAATTAACATAAAGTATTATATATATACATATAATTTTCTTTATTTCTTTCAACAAGGCAAAAAAATGAAAATAGTGTTAATGCGTACATACGACTTACCATCTCCATGAATGGTATATTCCATTTCATACCTCAATATTCTGTAGATTATTTTAATAATAATATAATTAATATAAATTATATTAAAATCATGTTTTACATTCTGGAAATAATAATTTAATTATAAGGACCAAAGATATAACAAATTAAGACACTGGTGAAGAACAAAGTGAATATTACGCGGAGTGAACCTTTAACATTGGATTGTTAACAAGAGGGTAATAAATGTTCATAATAAATCAAAATATTTTATTAGATATGTTAATATTATTATTTAAATTATTTATAATAAACATAAATTTATTACATAGGAATCTTGTACGATTACGACGAGAGTCAAGACCCTATGTAAGGGGAATTCTTCACACTTTTTATTTCTGTGAGATACATGCCTTATTAACTATCGATTACTTTTTTGTGGTGTGTATAATACCAATTTATGTATTAAATTATTCATACACATAAATTTATTGGTTTTAATATATCCCTACTATTATATATATTTCATGTATTTAATTATTAAAAATCTACCAAATCAGTTTGTCAGGTTTCTCTCAATTTGTCTTCTTTAAGACACATGTTTTATTATGGACAAAAATACTTTTTTTTATGTATGTATACATCACATTGACATGTTATCTCATGAATATATTTAATTTTATGATATTTTAATCTTCATTTAATTAATGTTTCTTACATGTAGAGTATGATCCCATGTTACTATGTGGTATAATTATATTGAAACAATCTCGTTATTTATCAAGAATAATTATGATTATGATTCATTTATTGAAATATTATTATCCATATCTCAAGAAAACTTTTTATTTTTTATTATATATTTATTCATGATATATTAATGTTTTATTACCATTATCTAATATTTTTTACATTATATATTTATGTATATTTTTTCATAATCGGATTGTATTTTTCTCTTTGAGAGAAATATGTTTTATTCAAAAACCATGAATTAAAAAATGAAATCAAATGATCCTTGAAAATAATTATCAGGAAAAATTGTATTTAAAAATGTTTTGTTATATTAAAATATTTCATTATGAGATTTATATCTATTTTATAATAAATATATTTTTTAAAAAAATTATGTTTTAAAGAGAATTTTTCAATGAAGAAATGACATCTTCCTCGAGAAATGTTTTAAAAAAACATAAAAATAATTTAATATCTAAGATACCACCCATATGCTTTACTCATATATTTTTTGGATATAATTAAATGTTTCACTTTATGTTATTTCTTTTAATGGATTATGTTTTGAGGGCATGATATTTTTGAACACTATTTCCCTTTCATTGATTATATGATTGTAAAACCAGCTTCTTTTTAGGGGTTATGTTTATGATTAATTGATTAATGTAACATGTTTTTTTTACACATGTTATGATATGACTAAATTTTTACAATATAAATTTCAATTCATGGGTTATGATATGATTATTTATGATCTTTTGGTATATGTATGAATGATTTCATGATGATATCGGTGGGAACTATATCTCCCTCCAATGTATTTGATAATGATTTATTTCTCATGAGATAGACATGGATGGAATGAGAAGTGAACACAGTTCAATAATATAGGTATTAGATGAGGATTGAACTCGGTTCGTTATTATTGGTCTAGAATTTGGAGTGAACCCATTTTACTAAAATACTTTTTCCACAAAGATGGCATCAACAACAATGCCTTGACTACTATGGAAATAATTATATATGCTTATGTGTCTACCAAAATTGCATGTTTTATTCCTATGTTTTTATTTCATGTCTCATGTTCTTTATTTCCTAATGATTCATTTCTTATAAACTATAAAAATGTATTCCATGATTCATGTATTTTATCACTGATATGCAGGGTATGATCTTCTATTTTCATTGTCATGTCCTCATACCCTTATTCTTATAATAATGCTTAAATAACTACCTTTTTTTACCATTATAGAGAGTCTCATGTAATCCTTTTTTATGTTTCCTTGCCCTAATTTATTCAGATATATATTATGTTTTATGTGTCTAATAAGGGTTCAATTCCAGAAGAACTTATCAAGAGATTATGTAGCTCATTTATGTACCATTGTTTATGTTTCCATGTTTCCAAAGCCACTAGACTAATGAAGAATTTGGGAATTTATTAATATAATGTTTTATGCATTCATCAAATGTGTTTTAATAATAATTTATGTCAAGATTGGGTCATTATAGTTGGTATTAGAATATTTTTTTTGGTTAACCTTTGGAATCATGAATGAGAAAACCATATTGAGAACCCTAATTACATGTATATTTATTTGGTTAAGAAGAACTTAATGTTTAGAAAACTATCCTAGAAATTGTGTAATGGATAGATAGAGTGGTTTCATAGAATTACATCTAAAAGTGGACGTTTCTTTAGAAGAAATATATCTTGGGGTAACATCTCTAACATGATATCTCTATCCTGACTTGGGAAAATTGGGTACATGACAATAGGAATTGGTTGACACATGGTTTTAAACTCTACAAGAATATTCATTTGTAATTAACAAACTCATCACGAACCACAATGAAGGATTTATATGTAATATGAATATGGATAAACTATGATAAACCTAATTTTTCATTGATTAAAAATTTGGTTTCATGATTTAGTCATCCTATAAGTACTTTTTTCATGATTATGTGGATTTTTTCTGTGATATGTGTTTCTCACACCGTGCTTTCTTATTTTAGTAAATGGATAGAACTACAAGGAACATGGTTAACATTGAATGATTCACAATTTTTAATGTATGATCATTTTGGATATTAATTTACAAATTATAAATATCATTAATAGAATCAACAAAGTGGTATGAGCATCGGTTACACTTCTAAATAGAAAGAGAGCACATATGACATGTGAAAGGTTTGTGATGTTCTTCCAATATTTTTTACATTAATAATAAAAAAAATGATTAGATTTAGGTTTAAAAACCTTAATACATTATTCATATTTTTTATTCATGTAAATTAGTGTGAAGGATGTAGTAGATGAAGCCTAAGTAATGGGTTAAGAATAAAGTTGTATGAATGAAGTACTTATGTTTTGGAATTCGAAAATTATGTTATATGAATCATGAAATATTTAATTATTTTTTGTATAAGTTCTTATTATGGATAAACAATATATGTTTAATGGTGATGAAGACATGGAAAATAGGTATTTATATTTATAGAAATTAACCATTATTCCGATAAAGATGTTAATAAAATAAATTTTCACATGGATAAAGAGAAGATTGATTTGGTTAATGTATATTGAATTGCACTAATTACACTGATGCTATTATTGATTGGTTGAAAAAGTGGTATATTTCCCCATGGATGTAGATTAAAAATACATGGATTTAATGAATATATCCAGTAACCTTTGTAATAGAAAAATATTCAATATTTACAAAAGTATGTATTTTAATTCATGTTTTTCCCGTGTTTTAATGAAATATATGATGAGGGAATTAACAAAATTTGAATGGGAAACAAAGATGTACTTTTTGATATATGGTGGATCAATGATAAGATGATTTTATGACATTATTTCTAATGTTTTGGATTTTCATCATCGAGACGGGTTATAAGGTAATCCAGTTATGGAAGGATTGAGCTAAACATGAGATGAAGTATTTATTTAGTTATTTTGTATTGAAAACATAGTTAAAATTGGATCTAATGATTAAAATTATTTCATGTAATTGAAAAATATTTATTTTGGATATTATATTAATGTAGTATTATAAATTGGCATCTTTTATGTTGGGTGATAACCCATCAAGTCTAGAATAGCCACAGGTCTTGAAGCCATGACCGAATGACGATAAGGGTTTCATGCCTACCTCTGCCCTATGAAATGACTTGATTAAATTTTAATTATTTATGATGAATAAATATTAATGATAAACTGGTAGTGAAAATTTTATAGTTTAGAAATTAATTTATTATCCATATTTATTTCGATGAATATTCAGTGATAAATGGTCAATCTTTTCAATTATTTTGGGCCTTGTGATCCCCTAAATGTTTATTTTAGTGATTTAGGCATAAAGTTTATTTTTTAGACATCCATTCCATGATTTAATTGATGAATTATAAATTTTTATTGACATAAACAATGAAGGAAATTTTTTTATATGAATATATCAAGTATGCAAATTTTCTTATATTCTGGGTGGATAAAATTGTAACTTAATGTCAATAAAATGATTAAAAATTGTTGTCAGAAAATGTTTTTTAACCGATGTCCTTTTAAATCATCATAGTTTTACGAAATAAAGGCCTGAATCATTTCATTGATTTTTCAATTGTTTTTTATTGATGGCCTCAATCAATGTCAATCAATATTTATGCTTTTACACACACTTCATATTTTCTCATTCCACCTATGATCTCCCATGTGTAAATATTGTTGTTAATTCATTTTGGTAACCAATATGTTTCAAATATTCCTTTCTAAAATGAAGTTTTAGTGTAATTTTTTATAATGTGGTATTCTGTGAAAGAAAATCACAAGTATTAAATTATTGATGACATAGAAAAATTTTCAGAGAAAATTTATTTTTACGGGGGGGGGGGGGGGGTGAATGTAACCCGCAATGATTTTGTTGATTATTTTATCGAATTAATTTAATCTTTTTTATATTCTTCATTTCACGAAACATTGAAAATAGTTCTTATTTATATATATTAAAGAAATATATTTGGATTTTGTTATATGCAATTCCATGTTATCCGTGCACTAAACACAATATAAAGGTTATATTTATCAATATGGAAAAATTATTTAATCTTACATTTCACACAAGGTTGAATTTCCTCTATATCTTGGGTAACACACAAGATCGTGATTTTTCGAAAATTAATATATTATTAAAAAATTATTTTATTATATATTAATATACAACCTATCTATTAAATTAATTTATATTAATATTATTAAATAAATTATGAAATATATTGGTTTTCACATAATATAAAATTATTTAATTTGTTAAAAATAATTTATAAATGAATATAAGAAACAATTAAGTATAAATGGATCATTTTTATCGAAAACTATTCTTATTCTCACAATGTTGTTTTAATCCTACTAAATTAAATTATTAATAATTAAAAATTAATTTTAATTTAATTTATATGGTATATATCCAAGTAAATATTTCTTATATTCATCCAATAGATTTTATGGGCATATAATAAGAGTAAAGACAATATACCACATAAACAACAATATTTTTATAAAGGAAAATTTTCCACCTTTTAATGGATAACATATATTAATTATATAATTTGGAACTTTTTTTAGTATTATATTTCAAAATAAACATGAAATTTTAAATATAATCATAAAAATTAGGTTAGGCTGAATTTTTGGTACTTTTGGTAAAGTTTTATTTTATATAGAATACATAAAAATACTGAATTTTAATTGAAAACAACTTTTTTATAAAATTTTATTATATAGATAAATTATATTTTAATTTGGTTTTAAAGATTAATTTTACAATCTTATCATAAAAAAAATACAATTTATATCATTTGAATCAATGTCAGTTAAAAATTTACTTTAATAAAAAATAAATTTTTTGATCATTTTTATATTAAAAAATTGTATTCTCGTCATGTGTACAAGATTTAATTTAATTTAGTTTATTACCCTTTCATGATTGAAATTTTGAAAATTTGATTCCATATTTTTAATTGTTATTATTTAATACTTTTAATAACATTAATATATTTTTTTACCAAAAAATTACCTAAGGTTGTTATAATTAATTATAATGATTAAGATTAAATTAAGCTTAGAAAAGGACTAAACCCTAATCATAAGGCCTAATATGACCTTGAAACTTGTAAAAAGAGAATTTTATGGCCATATATCGACCCTATATTAATTATATCTACATTTGAAAATTATTGGATGCAAATTCAATAAAAAATGAGGGTGGGGTTTCCCTTTTACAAAATATTACAAGAGTGCCACTCCTCACACATTATAAAAGGAATATTGTTCCTCCCACTTCCTCACACCTCTAAGGAAACATAGGATCGACCAAAATATTATCCGATATCCCTAAAAATACCAAAATTCCCATTTGAATCCCCCCTTGAGAATAAATATATCTATGGAATCAATTTGCTGAAAACCAAAATGAATTAACTGATTTAGAGGTGTCACCCTCCCTCAAATTATGTTATTTTATTTTCTTTCTCCACTCACTAAAATAACATTATTAAATTATTTTATAAAAAAGTATAAACCAAATACTAGTTTGTTTTTATTATATTTTCTACCTACACTTACACACACATTCCTCTAATGGGTAACATACATATTGTTTACAAGTTTGGAGAACTACCACCTCACTAAATGATGACTTCTCCTTTTTTCTTTACCACCTCTCATGGTGGAAATTATGAGGTAAAAATATATTTATATATGTTATATATTATATTTATTATGTAATTAATACTTTTATAATTATTTTAAAACTCATATCTTTATACTTTTTATTTTTTCTAATATAATAATTTCGTTTAAGGAAGTGTTGACTACCACCCCCTCAAAGTGATGTGATTCATTCACAGAATACACAGAATTTATTGAGGATGAGTTCATTCATATTATATGATATTAATGAAATAATAATTATTCCAAAATTAAAATATATATATATATGTCATATTCTTTCTTTCTCTCAATATGATAATAAAAACAGAAATAATGTTAATGTGTACGTACGACTTACAACCTCTATGAACCATGTATTCCATTAGATACATATCTATTATATAGAATATTATAATGCTAATATAATAAATACTCATGCTATTTATAACATTTTTATATTTTTTAAATAATTATATTTTATAATCTCCAAATATATTTCAAATTATGACACCTGTGAAGAACAAATCTAATATTACCGAATGTGAAACCAAAACATAAGATTTTTCACAAGAGACTAATAATGTGTAACAATAAAACCATATATGGTATAAGATATAATAATTTTATTATATTAAATTTTTTTAATTAAATTACATTTAATATAATATAATCATTCACGAGTATGAAGATAGCCAAGACACAGTGTAAGGGGATTTTATCTAAATTTTTATTTCCATGATATACATGCTTTCTTCACCACCCATTCCTTTTGTGTGGTGTGTATACATCCCATTGATGTATTAAATTATTAATATAATTTAATTTATTGTTGTGTATATATAAATTATATGATATTTATTTAATGGTGTTAATGTTTCAAAAGCTACCAAATAGGTAAGACAATTTATTCTCTATTTTACTTAATTAAGATAATGTTTTATTAGGCATCTACATTATTTTTTGAGGTGTATATACTTAAATTTGATGTGTTATAACATGAATATAATTAATTTAATAGTATATTAATTTTAATTTAATTCAATTTTATTACATTTAGAGTACGATCTCATGTCACCATATGGTAATAGTTTATTGTAATAATCTCATTATTTTTCGAGATTGTTTATAATTGTGAATCCTTTATGGAAATCATATAATCCATATATTAATAACAATAATGAATTTTTATCCTCATGATATTAAGAATATAATCATGTTTTAGTACCATTTTTAAAATCATTGGAACTTCTGTTTTTTAAGAAAATGTTTTATGAAATTATGGTTGTATTTTACTCTTCAGGTGAAAATTTATTTTTTTTTCCAAAAAAGATGTTTTCAAAAATGTTTTAATTTTTTTTCATAATATACATTTCGATAACATGAATGAGATAAATAATTTTCTAAAAAAATTTATGGTTTTAAAAGATTCATTTATGATTTTCACAATATTTTAAATGAAAAATGGTTTTTTAAATGATTTATATCAAAAAAATAATATTTCATTAAAGAAATAATATTATCCTCAAAAAATGTTTTTAAAATATCATTAAATATTATTTCCCAACTAAGATAACATTAACCTGGGCTAGTAATTCATTTTTGGGGAAATTATTCCAAATTTTTATTCATATTATTTATCTGAAAGGATTATTTTTTGTTGTAATGATATTTATGAAACCTATTTTATATTCACCAGTAATATGCTTTTAAAACCTACTTCTTTTCATGGATTATATTTATGATGAATTGATTATGAAACCATATTTTTTTAAATTTGTTATGATATTATTACATGTTTATAATACCCATTTCACATCATGGTTTATGATATGATTATTTATGATCTTTTGGAACATGTATGTATGATTTAATTATGAGACTGTTGGGACCTATATCTCCCTCTAATATTGTGTGTAATGATTTATATCTAATGAGATAAAAATGGCTAGAACGAGGAGTGAACTCAATTCCATATTGTAGTGTTGGAATGAGGATTAAACCTTGTTTAGTAATAAAAGGATGGAAAGTTTACTTAATCAGATTCAGTAATAAAATCTTTACACTAAGATGGCCTCAATAACAATGCCTTAACATCCATTGAAATCATTATATATTATTATGTGTCTACCATAATGCCATGTTTTATTTCATGGTTTTTCTTTTAGGCCCTATGTTTTTTATTTCCTTATGATTATTTCCTTATGAAATACCAAGATTTATGACATGAATCATGATTATGATCTTTCATATGTTTGGCATAATCTTCTATTTTCATGATAATGTTCTCATGCACTTATTCTCATGATTATTCTTATATATATCCCTTGTTTAATCTTATTGTGTGTCCAATATCACCCCTTTTTATGTTTCCTTCCCCAATTTTATAATGATATTTATTATTTTTGATATTGATAATAAGGGTTCTAGTTAAGAACAACCCAATGGGATATCATAGAACTAATTTATGTACAAGTATTTTTTATTCCACATTTCCAAATTCACTAGACAAGTATATTATTTCAGTGTATCTTTTTGTAATGTTTTAATTATTACTGAAATGCGGTGTAATGGTAATGTATATAAGAACTGAGTCATTATATTGTTTGGATTCCCTATAATACACAAAAACCATGTATTATATTGTGTTACACACAACACTAGGTTTGGCTAGTGTTACACACGATTTCTATTTCCTTCGATAGCTTTCATTATATAGAAGGATGTGTTTTTACCAAACTACAATATACTATTGATAATATTATTAAAATATTGTTATAGACACCATGTTTCTATTGTAATGGATGATGCGATTATGATTAACTAAACTGAAAAATAGGATTTATATATGTATATAAAATTAATCCTTTGGTTATCAATTTTGATTAGTATATGTATGAACTATTTGAAAATTAATAAAGTGCATTTCTATGAAAACTATTTTTTTATGTACAAACACAATTTTATTTCAGCTAATTAAACAAACCACTTTTGATTAATTTTTTCAATAAAAAAGTATATATAATATACATAGTCTATATTTTAATACTTTTCCAATATAATTTATAGGTATTCGATAAAAATAAATCCAATTTAATGAATAAAGGATCTATTCTTATAAAAGGAAATTTTATTGTTTTTTACTAGATAAGACATTTTAAATTCAATTTTTTGAAATTTTGTTGATTTTATAGGTCAAAATAAACATCATATTTGAAAGTGGAAGATAAAAATTATCTTTATGTGAATTTTTAGTATTTTACTAGGGAGATTTAGTTTTTGATGAATAGTGAACAAACACAACTCTGAATGGGCCCAAGTCCGTCTAGTTTTATTCATTTTTTATAATCCTCATTTTAAGATTTGAAGGAGAAACCTAACATGGATCATTATCTTTATGATGTTACATTACTTGAAGGTTTTAGAGGAATTTATCTAGACTATGACCACATGGAACTAACTCTCCCCAACATCTACATCTAGATGTCAGCTCTCCACCTTTTCATGTATGGTCAACTAGGCTCCTCGTGCATACAAAGGTAGGTCCCAATGACAATTTACACACCCTCTCATTGTTTTAAATACATTAGATATACTATGTTTTATTTTCCTACTCTGAATCATTATGAGAATCCTGATCCATGAATATTATTCTTATTCCATTAACAATAATTTCAGGTGCTCTGAAGGCCTTTAGGTGGACTGAAGGCCTTCAGTTGGCCTAAAGGCCTCTACGTGGCCCAAAATATTTACTGGATTTTAATTCAAATCTAATTAATCATCCAATTTATTGATAAGGTAAAATTATATTATAAATTTTTTTCTGAAGATTAAATATATTTGTTTTACATTAATTAATCCAAATTAGGTCTTTTTAATCATTTTCACCTAGAAATTATATGTATCATCTTACCAAAATTTTAATCATTTTTTTCTTTAAAACCCTACTTTTTTGTTCGGTATAAGGGATTAAATATTACTTAATTTATGAAAATTATATGATTGGAATTTTAAAACTATATGTAATATTTTTAATCATCATAATAAAAAATTTTAAATAAGTTCATCATAGTTTTTGAAAAACAACTGATTGGTGATTGTAATTAATATTAATTACAATGATTGAGATGAAAATTAGCTTCACAAGGAACTAAAACACACACATAAGGGCCAAAAGGCCAAATCATTGTCCGAATCCATTTTATGTCCATATATCAACACTATACACCAGTTTATTAACTTTAGTGAATTATTGGATTAACTTTTCATAGAAAAAAATTGGCTGAATTCCCTTTTCAAAAATTTACAACAATGCCACTCCTCCACCACTATAAAAAGGTACTCACCCTCCTAACTATTCACACCTCTCAAGACAAATTTATCACCCAATATATTTTCATAAAAGCTCTAATAATTACTCTCTTCCTCTTTGTATCCTATTTTTGGGATGAAATCCATCCATGGAAGCCCTTTTTTGGAAAAGAAAAACGAGTTACCCAAAGAAGATGTAACATCATTCCTCAAGTTCATTTATTTTATCTTATTTCTCCACCATATATATTATTTTTATTTGATGATTATATAATAAGAAAAATATAGTAAATATATTGAGATTTTATTATTCTAAGGGTTTTACATTCACTTACACACACATCCTTAAAAATAGTAACGAGCATTACATTATTCTGTACGGGAAACTACTGCTTCACAAAATGAGGTTGTTTTTTTTCATTAACACCTATTATGGTTGGTAATTATGATGTAAAATAAATTTTAATATGTTATATATGATATTTATGGTGTATTTATACTTTCTTAAGTATTACATAGCACATACCTTCATTCTATCGATTTTCTAAAATTACACAAATATTATTTGGGAAGTGCAGATTACCCCCTCCACAACCAAATGTAATTCATTCACAAAATACATAAAATTTATTAAGGTTTAGTTTAGTGAATGTTTATAATATATATTAAGAAATATGTCTACTGTAATTATGGTACATATATATATATATTTCATTTACCTTCATTCTTTCAATATGATAATAAAATGGAAAAATTGTCCATACGTAAGTACGACCAACCACCTCTATATACATTTTATTCCATTACATACCCTTATCTCATATATATTATTATAAATACATATATATATATATAATATAAGTGGTATTTATTTCACCTTCTACATTCTTTAAATATGTAAATCATGATATATGTAAGAGGGTTTGGAATTAGAAGTCAAAACTTATAAAAAAATGGTGAAATTACCCAGTACATACCATTAACATGAAGTGTTTGGTAAATTGTAATATAATATCATAAATAATAATATGTTTTATTATATATATTAATATATATATAGTGATATATTTATAATAAACTAATATTTATTACAAATTATTTTTTAATGTGTACGCATAAATTCAATACCTAAGGTAAGATAATTTTATCACTTTTTATTTCTCTAAGATATATTCCATATTTAGGACTCATTTTGTTTGTGTTGTGTGTATACTACCGATGTATGTATTATGTTTTCAAAATAATTTAATATATGGTAATTTACATTTCTATTTGATGATATTTATTTCTTGGGGTTATGTTTTAAAAGTTACCAAATCAGTAATGTATTTTTTCTCAATTATCATTCTTTGAGAAAAATGAAATATTATGGACCTATATTTTCATATAAAGTGTCTAAAAATACTTTTTATCAGTTATAAAATTAATATCATACATTTAATGATAGATTAAGCTTCATTTAATGTTATTATTTCCATTCTATTATGATTTAAATTTACAAAATTGGTAAGTGTTTAATGTTACAATGTCATTATTGATCTGGATTGTTAATGATTATGTTTCCATTGATGAAATATCATATTTAATTTCTTAATATATCTCTTTAATTTTCATATCCACATGTTATTTATGTTTTATCCAGGTAATTATTCAATTTTTCCACTTATTGGTACTTAATATAATTAAAAAAAAATGTTTTTATGAAAATATGAAATTATTTCTCCTTTAGGTCAGAAGTTGATGTTATTTTAAAATAATATTTTATAAAATAAATCAAAAACGTTTTACTATAATCTTATTATTTTTAATTTAATTTTATACCCATGCTTTATCTTTTTTACAAAATAGTTGTAAAATTTAATCCTCTTTTTTTTTTGTTTTTCTGGATGAGGATTTTTTCTAAACTTTTACAGTGAAAATAAAATATTTGTCAGGTACACATTAATCCAGAATCATGACCATCTTGACTTTGATACTTACTTTTAAATTTTAAAATATTTATATTTATGAGAAATTAGTTCCCTACTATTCTGGACAATCATTTTTAAGGATATTTTGAAACAAAAACATTAAAAAAATGTTTTCTATTTGAAATTTGTTTTAAATGATTTTCAAAGATTCCTGTATAAGTTTTCAAAATTTTATTCTCATAGAAAATTGATTTCACTATTTTTTGAATGTTATTTTATATGTTTTCAAGTAAAATGGTTTGGAAAACATTTTAGGAATTATTTATAATTTTTCGAGGAAAATGTTTTTCAAAATATTTTCAAGATTATTTTGTTAAAGTTCAAGGAAAATGTTTTTCATAAGGATATATGTTTCAAAAATAATTTTTTCATGACAAAATTTATTTTCCTCAAGAAATTTTTTAAATGAATTTTAAATCATTATTTATAATCCAATAATTTTTCAAATTTATTAATGGAAATGAGTTTCACAGAAAGGCTATTTTTCTTTAATTAACGTTCCAAGTGATATTTCAAAATCCTTCTCCCCTAAAATTAAATATTTTTTCATTGTGTATAATTTACTAGGGATATTATCCATGAATGACATTCATATTAATTTATGAATGACTTATTTTTTAATTAAATGACGTTTATGACAACCATCTCTCTTCCACAAGTTTAATTTATTTAAACCTTTTTCTGTTCACAGGATATTCTTTGATGAAATGATTATGAATACTATCAATTTCCATAGGTAATAATATGATGATATTTTTATGATACCCATTTCATATCATGGGTTATCATATTATGTTTATAAATCTCATCTATTATTATGTGTAATGATATTATGAATGTTTTATTATCATGTGGAACATGTATGTATGATTTTATTTTTTGATACATGGGACCTATATCTCCCTATAATACAATGGGAAAATAATTATATCTCATGACATAATGATGATAATCAAGCCAAAGATCTTATTCCAATATGGGATATGGGGAAACCCAGTCCATTATGGGATGATGGGGAAACCAAATCCATTATGGGAAGATGGAGAATCCAATCCACTATGGGGTGATGGGTAAACCCGGTCCACTATAGAAAATGGGGAAACTTGATCCCCTTTGGGATGATGGGGAAACCCAACCCCTTAAAATGAAATGACTGCAACATGGGATGGTGGTGTGTCTTGACCAGTAGGTATAGTTCCCATAAATTTACCTATTATTTTTTTTAATGAATATAAAATTTTAAGGAATATTGTTATAGGTTTATTTTTCATTCACAATTACATGCATTATTTCTATGTTTTGATGTTAGTGATTATTCTCTTAATTCCACCATGATTCAGGGCTTATAAACTGATAATATTAATTCCATTTCTCATTTATATGATATTTTATATGCATGGTGTGATATTCGAATGTTATTCAGGTGTTCTCATACCCATATGTTCATTATTATGCTTCTGTATCTCCTGTGTTTTCCATCACTAAGAATCTCAGATCACCAATTATTATGTTTGCCTTCCCAAGGTTTTGATGTTATATATTAGTTATGATGTGTCTGGGATGGGTTCTAGTCATGAAGATCCCAGTGGGGGGAGAACATATATCACTTATGTACCATTTTAAGGTTTTCATGTTTCCAAAGATAGTGAACTAATATGGTATTTGGGTGTATATTTTTGTAATGTATTTAGTATTCAGAAAATAATGATGTAATTTTGAACTGCATTATGGTTGGGTTGTTATTGTTTCTATCAGAGATTATGTTTATTCAACCATTCAAAACTAGGATGAGAAATATTTTGTTATATCCCTAGGTAAATTTACAAGGATGTTTTTATGGGTTTCTCTAACGATAAGTCAAAGGATAAGTTAATGTTTTGGAAAATATCTGGTAATTTTGGTAAAGGATGGTGTGATTAGTTTCTTATCATTTCATCCCTTCCTTACAAGTACAAGTATATGTGGATCTATAATGGATGTACCTAGGGGTAACAACTCTGATAAGGTGTTTCTGTCCTAACTTGAACGTAACATAGTACATGACAACAAGACTTGTTTTGAACCTACTTTGACGCTCTCATGGGATATTCTTTGGAAATTTAAAAAAAATATATGAAACATCATGAAGTAACTTAGTGGATGTAGGAAATTAAAATCCTATATTAAAACTACGGTGTCTTAGATTAATGAAGGTGTCATAATTATGACATCTTGTATGTGGGTTTTTCATGATTATGTTATTCATCACTATGATAATTTTTTCAAACTAAATTATTAGTGGTTTTAGTCAATGTTAGGAACAATAAGGAACACAATTAATGTAGAATGTGATAAAAAAATTTCTAATGAGAAGTCAAATGGTATGGTCCCAGAAGTAAAGGATGTTGTGAGCATGCCTTGTAAGTTTTAACAGAACATGATTATCAAGGTGCATCGTAACCGATTATTATACTCACCATGGAATAAAATGAAGGAGTTCACTGCCAGTTTGGGTAATATATACCATGTAATAAAGATGATTTGGTTTCCATTTTTTCAATAATGTTGAAATAATCATCTATGTGAATTTATTAGTGGAATAAGATGATATTTTAACTATGCAAAAGAATTCCACAAAGTAAGTAAATGTTATGGAAATTTAAAGGGTTCGGTTAATGAAATGGAATGGAATATTGGCCTCCATAAGACATAATCAAAGGGTAAATTATTTAATTATGAAATTAATGGACATTATGTAAATCTTTGTCCCATGTGGAATGCTCAAGAAGAGAATCAAACAGGTTCTATGAGCAATGCTTATATTTCTGATGATAACAAGACTATTGATGAAATGTGAAATGGATGATATATTAAGTAATATAATGAGGTATCATTAGTATTCCATATATATTAAGTGGAATAATTAATGTTTTTATATTTTTGGAACATCACTACCACAAAACTGGGTAAGGCATGCGCCTGCCTTTATCAGTGCTAACAGTAAAGTACTGATAAAGGGTCGGGCCTCAATCAGTGCTAACAAAAGCGCTGATAAAGGTCCACTTTATCAGTGCTAAAACAAGCGCTGATAAAGGGATTATTTATCAACGCTAAAAAAACATTGATAAAGGTTGTATTTATCAGCGCTTTTCATTTTAGCGCAGATAAATACACCCTTTATCAGTGCTTTTTACTAGCGCTGATAATGGATCACGCGGATTTGTTAAAAACCCGCGGGTCCTCTTCCTCCTCCCTGCACCCAGTCAAGCTCTCGCGGAAACCCTCCTCTGCGCCGCTGCCGCCGCCTCCTCCTCCTCCACCGTGGCCGCCACCTCCTCCTTCTCCTCCTCCTTCTCCTCCTCCTCCGGCCACCGCCTCCTCCTCCTCCGGCCGCCGCCTCCTCCTCCTCCTCCTCCTCCACCGCGGCCTCGTCCTCCTCCTCCTCCACCGGCGGTTCCTCCTCCTCCTCCTAGTCCGCGGCCTCATACTCCTCCTCCTCCACCGGCGCCTCCTCCTCCTCTGCCTACTCCACTGCCTCCTCCTCCATCGTGGCCTCCTCCTCCTCCTCCTCCTCCGCTGCCTCTGCTGCCTCCACCCTGCCTCCGCCCTGCCTCCGCGCTGCATCTGCGCTGCCTCTGGTGCCTCCGCTGTCGACACCTCCTTCTCCTCCTCCACCGGGTCCTCCTCTTTAATGTGATTCAAATTGAATTTTCATGAATTAATTATGTTTGGAATGAGTAAGTGTTTGGCCAACTATTCTTCGTGTTGAATCTTCACTTTCCATGGGTGGTTTGGTATTGTTGTTATGTTTTGATCCTGACTATGGGTTGTTTTTATGATTTCCCACTACTTCATTAGATTTATTTAGTTATTCTTATGTTTTGGTGTTTTCATTTGGTTCATGTGTCTCTTTATCTCCCCACGAACGATTATCTTATGGCTATTAATTTTGAGATGGGTTTGAGGAAATATATCAGATTTATTCTTATTGTTCTAAGTCTACCAACCTATTTTTAGGTGTTTCCCAAGGTATTGATGTGAGAGGGAATCACCAGTCACCGACAAACACCTTCTCAATCAAGGTTTGTGTGACCACACCACACCACGAGTCCACCCTCCATGATCAAACCCATAAATCTCACACCCCACTGCGGACACACTCAGCACAAGAGGAATCTTTCGTGAACCAGAACCATTACAAGCCATCCCTTCCCACACCACGTATTCCGTGGACCCAATTCTTTGCGAGCCTCACCCTAATTGAGCATTTCCAATGCATACAAATCCTTCGCGAACAAATCCTTCACGATCCAATACTTTAACGAGACAACCCCTTCGCGATCCAACATAATGTTGATCTCCTCTGCAAAAACAACCACGTGCATTCGAATCCTTCACGAGAAAAACCCTTAAAAAGACCACCCCTTTCGCATACGAAACTCCTCAATGTGACCAACACTTTCCTGTGTAAACCTGAGTAAACTCCCTTGCACGAACCGAGACCCTTACACCCGAATAACTCCCCACTCGCAAACAAAGATCCATTGTGCGAACCGAAACCCATCGCAAACCTGCCCCAACGTGAACAAACTCCACTATGCGAACCAAGACCTAGTACGAATGAGACCCTACACGAACCAGAACCTACACGAACAAGCTCCACTTCCCGAACCAAAAACCCAGCACGAACCTTCCCCTACGTGATCACTTCCATAGAAAACCACTACTTTGCAATCCCGATGTGAACCACACCCTTTCCATCTCACCCATCACAGACCGGCCTCTATGCATTTACAACCACCGCGCATAAGCACCTTCGTGATCCTCATCCTTCATGAACTAGTACATTTGGTCCCTTTAATCGCGTTAACCATAAACAGACGACACTCTCACAATTTCCACCCTTCACGATCAGAACAACACACTCCAAAAAAAGATTCACGAGTAGTATCTCTATCATAAATTGTATGATCATTTGTATATGTATGAGTAGTATCTCTATAAATTAATTCTTTCATTTAAATACTAATTTAAAATAATGATTTTGAATTTAATTTTATAAATTAATTCTTTCACTTAAATACTAATTTACAAAAATATAAAATAATATTAAATGATCTTATTTATGTTAGAAAATAGAAATTATGGATTAGCCCTAATTAATCAATGATTCAAGATATAAGATTATAATATGTCATAAAATGATAATTGTACACACAATAACATGAATCTTTTATGTGTCTATTATTTATGTTGAATAATGACATTTCTTTACTTCAAAAGACAAATGAAGACATACTTATCTCTTTCTACCAAGTTGTTCATAATTATGTCACACACACAAAAACCACTTGACAGAGCAACGGTTTAAATAGGATTTTATAAATGAGGATATAAAGACCTTTCATTAACTAAATATTATATGATTTAATCCATCGTGTATCATTAAAATAAAATTCAATGTTTAATATTCACTAATACGTGGTATACGAAATATCAATGCATTAAACCATGAATGCAGAGTAACCCAGAAATCAATGAATTGATGTATTTAATTAATACGTCATATTAATTGTATATTATTAAAGACACATAATTTAGATTTAACATCCCCCACTTGGGTTGCATTGATAAATTAATAGACATATTAAGAAATCCAAACAAGCGCATCAATTAAAATAAAGCACATTATATCCCAAAATTTGACACATTAACAACACAAATACAATTTATGATAGAGATACTACTCATACATACAAAAATGATCATATAAATAATAATGGATAAAGAATCACATAACTAAAGGGATACTACTCGTGGTGGGGTGTGGTCACACAACCCTTGATTGGGTTCAGTTACTTACTCTTAACAGGAGATTCCATGTCTTTTATGGGGATTGTGATCTATAACCATGGAGGGAATGAAAAGTTGCTTCTATGTTATGGTTCATATCATGTCATTTTTCCAAGGTTTTCCTTGGGGTTGTTGAGAAGTGTTCTTCATGTGAAATTTCAGTGGTTATGGAAAAGTACACAAAATCATTTCTAGAGGACTTCATGGGATAACCTCCCTAATGAGTGTTTGCGTTTTCTATCTATTTGCTTCACAGGAAGATCCCATTTTCCATTCCATCACATCATAAGGATCTGCCCGAATTAGAGGAGCTAAAAGATAGGCTAGATGATCTTTAGGGAAATGGTTCTATCTATATGATCATGTCGCTATGATATTTTCCAATTATTTTTTCAATGAATTCATATCATAGCCTATTAATTTTAATAGTCTACCATATTCATAGCCAGGTGACAGTAATGAATAATTACATATTGCCTATAATTGATGATTTGTTTGACCATCTTATAAGGTTCTAATGGTTTTTGAAAATTTTCTAGAGATCAGGGTACCAACAGTTTAGGGTCTGGGAATAGGATGCTCAAAAGATAGATTTTTAAAGACGATATGGAAATTTAAAGTATTTATGAATTCCATTATGGATCACCAATGCTCTATCTATTTCATGGAACTGATGAACTAGATCTTTAATATCTTTCTAGACACCTCCATTTTCGTTTTTTAGAATACTTCTTGGTGTATTACAATATATAGGAGGAGTACTCTGATAATATGGAGGTTGTTTTGGGTGTTTTTAGAGATCTTTTTCTTTATTAAAATATTATAAATTCCCCATATTTTGTTTAAGAAGTATTGTTTCATGGTCACATTATTTCCTTGGAAGGAATTATAGGTTATCCAGAAAAGGTTTGAGAAGTCATTTCTCCTCTAACCTATATACTCATCATATGGATTTCAAATAGGATGAATATAAATAAATAATGGATGAATGCCAATCGGTTGACAAAAGAGTATGAAGAAGGCGTGAAAGAATTTATCAAGTTTGAAAAAGATCATGCATGTGACTCTTCTCAAATCCTTTTTCCGTGTTTACACTATTGTTATTCAAAAAAAATTAGTCCAGATGAGTTGTAAGTATACTTGATCTGTCACAGAATATATCAAAGTTATACATGTTTGAATAAACACGGGGAAAAAACAAATGTAAGTAGTGACTGGGGTGACACTGCGTTTTATGGATCATCTGATATGATTACAAACATGAACAATGAAGATGACCGTATGGATGATGTGATTACAGATGTGAATGATGATGAAGATCGTATTGAGAAAATTACAAGTACCTTCGAAGATGAACTTCGTGATTGCCCAAATTTGTTTGAGAAGTTAAAAAGTTGTGAAAAGATGCCATTGTATGCTGGTTTCACTAAATATACAGCATTGTCAGCCGTACTGAAGCTGTATAATTTCAAAGCAGATAACGGGTGGAGTGACGATAGTTATATGAAACTACTTGCCCTCTTGAATGACATGCTTCGAGAAGACAATGAGCTCCCGAAACGAACATACGATGCCAAACAAATGCTACGCTCTATGGGTATGATCTCTGAAAGAATACATGCCTACCTGAATGAATGTATACTATTTCGTAAGGACCACAAAGCACTTAATGAATGCCCAAAGTGTGGTGCATCTCGATACAAGAAAGATGAATCTATTCCTATTAAAGTTGTATGGTACTTTCCAATCATTCAAAGGTTTAGACACCTATATGGAAGTGAGGAGACTGCAGAAAAATTAACATGGCATGCAGATACAAGAATTAAAGATGGGATACTACGTCACCCGAAAGACTCTCCTCAGTGGAAGAGAATCGATCATGAGTATCCTGAATTTGGAAACGAGTTGAGAAACCTTTGTCTTGCGTTATCTACAGATGGAGTGAATCCTTTTGGTTTTCAAAGCAACAGTCATAGTACATGGCCGGTTATGTTGATAAATTATAACTTACCACCGTGGTTATGCATGAAACGAAAATACATCATGTTACCTATGCTTATATCAGGACCAAAACAACCGAGTAATGATATTGATGTTTATTTGGCTCCATTGAACGAAGATTTGAAATTATTGTGGGATTCAGGTGTTACATTGTATGATGCTTACAGAAAGGAAGATTTCACTTTGAGAGTCATGTTGTATGGGACGATAAATGACTTCCCTACTTATAGAAATTTGTCAGGATATAGCATTAAAGGAACTCAAGGCTGTCCCGTTTGCGAAGAAGGTACACAATCAATTAGGTTGAAACATTCATCGAAAACCGTGTTTCCAGGACATCGCAGATTTCTACCGCGACAACATAAGTACCGTTCTTGGAAGACATCATTCGATGGAAGTTTAGAAGAACATACAGCACCGTCTCCACTAACAGGCGATCAATTGTTTGAGAAAGTTAAAAATGTGGACACTACTTTTGGTAATCCAGCTTCGAAAAACCTTATGAAAATCTGTTGGAAAAAGAGATCCATTTTTTTGAATTACAATACTGGAATTTTCTATATGTAAGACATTTTATTAATGTTATGTATGTAGAAAAAAATGTATTTGACAGTGTTATCGGCACGTTGCTAAATACATCTGGCAAAAAAAAGATGGAATTAAGGCTAGGTTGGACATGGTTGAAATGGGAATACGAGAAGAGTTGGCACCAGTGAAGGGTGAAAAAAGAACATTTCTTCCTCCTGCTACTTACACTCTTTCCAGGCAGGAGAGATATCAGTTTTTCATCTTCTTTAATGACGTAAAGGTTCCAGAGGGGTATTCGTCAAATATTAGTAACCTTTTGTCAATGATCGACTTGAAGTTAAAAGGTATGAAATCACATGACCGTCATGTTTTGATGCAAAATATCATTCCAATTGCTTTACGTTACATTTTTCCCAAGAATTTCCACCATACATTAACGAAACTATGTTTCTTCTTCAAAACCATTTGCAGCAAAGTTATAGACCCAGCGAAATTTCCAGCTATGGAAAAAGAAATTGTCATCATATTATGTGAATTAGAAATGTTCTTCCCGCCTTCATTTTTTGATATGATGGTTCATTTGATGGTCCACTTGGTGAGAGAGATTCGACTATGGGGTCCTGTACATTACAGATGGATGTACCCCATTGAACGGTATATGAATATTTTGAAAGGGTATGTCAAAAATCGAAGTCGGCCAGAGGGTTGTATTGCAGAGCGATATATTGTTGAGGAAGCCATTGAATTCTGTACTGAATACTTGTCTGGTGTGGAAAGAATTGGCTTACCGAAATCTCGTCACACTGGGCGGCTTGAGGGTGAAGGAATTTCTGGAAGAAAGGTTGTCACAATCAATATTACAGATCGGGAGCAGGCCCACCTTTATGTTTTGCATAACAGTTTCGACGTTGACCCATATGTTGAAATCCAAAAATAAATTCTTAGGAATTTGAATCCATCAAGGGCTGAAAAATGGATATCAAATACACATAATCGACAGTTTATAGGATGGTTTCGAGATCATATTTTTAAGAAGTCAGATGAAAATCCAATGTCTATATCGGAACGACTTCGATTGCTAGCCGGAGGACCAAGTGTGTATGCATTATCTTACAATGCTTATGTAGTTAATGGTTATAAATTTTATACTAATGAACATGATGAAGACAGTACCATGCAGAATAGTGGGGTTACACTTGTGGCTGAAGCGATGCATGTTTCCGGTGCTAAGGACAGAAATCCAATTTATGCGAATATGTCATACTTTGGCATCATCAAACAAATATGGGAGTTTGATTATACGGAATTTCAAGTTCTGATATTTCAATGAAAGTGGGTTGATAACAGGAGTGTTGTTAAAATAGATTATTTGGGATTTGTGAAAGTTGATTTCCGTAAGGAAGGGGAGAAAGACGAACCATTTATAATGACATCATAGGCAGTGCAAGTATTTTATGTTCCAGATCCCGCAAACCAAAACTGGTCCATTGTTTTGTTATCGACCAAAACAGCTGAAGGGTCAGATGAAAATTCAACAGAAGATAACCCTTTCATTGGGACTTCGCAATCATTTCGTAGTGGTCCCAATGTAGACGACGTTTTGTATGTCATAAGAGACCACAATGAAGGGATATGGATAGTTGATAAAGGGGTCAAATCCCTTCAGCCTTTAAAAAAAGGGAGTTTAATAATCAGGTTATTTATTTTTATTGTAATATAGATTGTGTTACATTATTTTATTATCTATTCGCTGCTGCTTTTATGTGATCTAAATTAAATTTTAAACCAGTTCTACAGATAATGACTTCTTCACCTGCTGATGCACCCAATCCCGAGACACAACACGTCCCTCAACCTGTTGCAGTTGGTCCCACTACTGAGAGACAACAGGTCTCTCAACCTGTTGCATCTAGTCCCACTGTTGACGTACAACAAGTCTCTCAACCTGTTGCAGCTGGTGTCAGTGTCGATGCTAGCGCTTCAGAAAAACATAAAGATGATTCATAAACTGAGGAAATGGTAGGCGATGAAACCCCAGCAAAAAAACAGGTGCACTGTAGTTTGACAGTTTTAGAAAAAATACTTAAGGTAAGAGCAAAAGTCATCAAATATGAGGTGGGATGGAATAAGCTAGGCCAGCATGTAAACCCCAACAAAGCCATGTTTAGTAGCTACATTGGAATCGTCACTCGACAACGCGTGCCGATTGACGTAGAGTCGTGGCACCATGTTGTCAGCGTGTTGAAAACATTAATGTGGGAATAGATTATGGTAACATTACGATATCATCTATTTAATTTTTTAAAATAAAATAAAATATTTAAATATTGACTAACCCTTCATCATCTCTTACAGAGTGCATTTATAGTAGATGTTTCGCACAAAGAATATGTTTTCAGACTGGCAGGAAGGATTCATAGAGGCTTTCGTAGCATTTTAACGAAACATCATCTGAAAGATGCCGAAAGGAAAATCAAGCCGCACCCTCCTCCTCTTTATGAACACTTGATATCCCAAGGAACGTGGGATGCATTTTGCAACCGTCGTGCGGAACAGAATTTTCAGGTATATTGTGTTTGGTTACACGTTGTGTAAAGTTTCTTGTATTCATCACGTTGATTGATAGGTTTTTATTTATGAAACAGCAACTGAGTGCAGAAAATAAAGAACGCGCAGCAAAACCAGCGTACCCCTACCGTAAAGCAAGGTTGGGGTACGCTTCAATTGAAAAACAATTGGTATGTATTTTAAAAGTACTGTAATAATTTTATGTGACATAAAACAACACTATAACCATGTTTTTCTGCTTATATGCAGATTGATGAAGCAAAATCTCAAGTCACTTCCATTCCATTCCATGTTCTATGGAAGGAGGCTCGTGTTAATAAAGAGGGGGAACTGATAGATGAAAACACACAAAAAGTGTGGGAAACATGTGTAAGTATGACATAATATAAACTTGTTTTGTTTTAAATCACTATTACATAATGATGGTTACTTATTTTTTCAAATTTTCTATTTGACATAGTCACAGGAATCAACAACACCCGCACCGGATGCATACATACTTTCAACGGCCTTGAAACAACCAGAACAGTATGGCTGCGTCAGAGGTGTGGGTTTTGGGGTGTCACCCCGGACATATTTTCAGGAAAAAAAAGAGGATGAACAAACTAAATAATTTCATGTTATGAGAGATAAAGTAGCTACCCTTTAAAAACTAATCCAAACTCAGGGAAAGATGCTAACGAGTTTGATGGAGGAGAGGCGAAGAGAACAAACAACTCAAGAACAACCCCCGTGAGAAGATCCACCCCTCACCAGCTTTGAGGCGAGCCATTCTCCTCAAATACCTGACTTAACCGAGGTAATCAATGTTATAATATTCGTTTTTGTGAGATGTGAATCACAGACACTGATACCTTTCATGTAATGATATTCTGCATGGTGAAACTGACTGTGATTTATATCTGTCAACTCCCACCCATCGCGTTGTAGCAAGGGCTACGTTGTTCAATATGCAGAATGACATGCTACACTCCATACCACTTCCAACCGGTCATGTCAAAGGGTCGATTAACGTAGCTCATGAGCCGAGCGCCGAGCTACCCATGCCAAATGACGATGACGACATTCATACGGTGGAAAAAGCTATTGGAACATTCGTTGCATGGCCGTCGAATCTTTTAAAAATACATGTCGAGCAAGAGGTATTCATTTCCAGTTCATTTTTCAAGCAGAACCTTTAACATTAAATTAGAAAATGGATGAACTGATGAATGTTATTACATAAGGATAAAATGGAGAAGCTAAAACAAAAGAGCGGCTCCAACATTAGATCAACCAACCGATCAAAACGATCTACTGAGAGCGCGTTCACCCCACCCGTTCTATATCCACATTTAATATCATTGCAAGATCATGTGGATACGAAAATGAAAGACGGAAAGAGTCATACAATTGTTTGTGAAAAAGATATGCACGGAGAAGAAACAATAGATTTTGTTAGTGCAGACGCTGTTTCTGAGATCATCACATACGACTGGCTAGACGCCTCAGTTATAAATTTATACATGAGGTATGTTTTCAGGATTTGATTTTACAGAAGCTGATATACTTTGATAATTATGGATAAATACATCTCATATTTTTCACAGGCGTATATATGAAAAACAATTGAAGGGATTTGACCATGAATACAAATTTGGACTCGTTAGTCCTCACACCATTTCTACACAACGAACAGAAATATATTCTAATTTTCAGGCTGAATTGATGTCAAATCTTCTCAGAACGTTTCAAAGAATAATTATGACTGGTATGATCTTTTTAATACCAACGATGCAAGGGTAAAACTTTATATTTTAATCATATCAATTATATTTTCATTTTTATCAGTACTTATTTCTTTTTCTATTTTTAGGGAACATTGGATGCTCATTGTAGTAAATTTGGATACTCCAAAGATTTAATTTCTAGATTCAGTGCATGGATATCCAACTAACCGACCACAGATGATGGTGATTGTCAATTTGTAATATACTAGAACTAACATTTTAGAACTAAATATCTAGTTATATAATTTATATTATCTTTTAATGAGGATTTTGTTATGATAGGGTGGTGTATGAATATCGTCTAAAGGCTGGAATGAATCCAGGGCGTAAGGACGACAATGCCCACAAGATCTAAAAATGGAGAAGTATCTTGGTATATATAATTATATTTCACTATAAAAATACATATCAAAACAAATTACTTATTTTTCTCGATGTTTCTGTAGTGTCCGAAACAAACAAATGACAAAGACTGCGGTTATTATGTTTGTAAATTTATGAAAGAGATCGTATTTCATGGACAAACTAGCATCCCTGAAGAGGTATTTTTGAAAATAATTACTACTTTATTTAAAATAATTATTAATCCTTTGTGTATTTATATTTTTTCAGTACTACTATGACAGTCGCAAAAACACCTATTCAGAAGATGATATAAATGTCTTTAGAAATGAATGGGCATCGTACCTGATGGAAGAATGTAAACAAATAGGACAATGAAGGTGAATTACTAATAATTATATTATCTTTATATGGTCATTGATATCTCCCTTTACACTTATTGAGAATCTATGATCTCCTTTTCTTATGATTCATATCCTTAGATTAGTGAATTCCTACTACTTAGTTTGAAAATGACATAAACTTTGGAAAACAACACCAATGACATACGGAAAACCGAGCAAACACTTTCGGATTGTTTTGATACTTTAGTACAACGATCCGCGAGTCATTTGTGACGTGTACGAATCGACCTAACCTCAATCCGACGCACGGCGTGACCGGTATGGCTAAAAGTGTATGATATCAGTTTCAAATTGAGATAAACTTTGGAAAACAACACCAATGACATATACCAAACCGAGCAAACACATTCATAATGTTTTGATACTTTAGGAAAACGATCCACGAGTCATTTGTGACGTGTAAAAATTGACCGCACCTCAATCTGACGCACGGTGTGAATAGTATGGCTAAAAGTGTCTGATATCAGTTTCAAATTGAGATAAACTTTGGAAAACAACACCAATGACATACGGAAAACTGAGAAAATGCGTTCATATTGTTTTGATACTTTAGGAAAACGATCCACGCGTCATTTTTGACGTGTACGAATCGACCACACCTCAATCTGACACACGACGTGACCAGTATGACTAAAAGTGTCTGATATCAGTTTCAAATTGAGATAGACTTTGGAAAACAACACCAATGACATACACCAAACAGAGCAAACGCGTTTGGATTTTTTTTGATACTTTAGGACAACGATCCACGAGTCATTTGTGACGTGTACGAATCAAACGCACGTCAATCTGACGCATGGCATGACCGGTATGGCTAAAAGTGTCTGATATCAGTTTCAAATTGAGATAAACTTTCTAAAACAACACCAATGACATACGCCAAACTGAGCAAACACGTTCGTATTGTTTTTATACTTTAAGAAAACGATCCGCGAGTCATTTTTTACGTGTACGAATCGTCCTCACCTCAATCCGACACACGGTGTGACCGGTATGGCTAAAAGTGTCTGATATCAGTTTCAAATTGAGATAAACTTTTGAAAACAACACCAATGACATAAGCCAAACCGAGCAAACGCGTTCGGATTGTTTTAATACTTTAGTACAACGATCCACGAGTCATTTTTGACGTGTATGAATTGACCACACCTCAATCCGATGCACGGTGTGACTGGTATGGCTAAAAGTGTCTGATATCAGTTTCAAATTAAGATAAACTTTGGAAAACAACATCAATGACATACCGAAAACTGAGAAAACGCGTTCATATTGTTTTGATACTTTAGTACAACGATCCACGAGTCATTTGTGACGTGTATGAATCGACAACACCTCAATCCGACGCACGACGTGACCAGTATGACTAAAAGTGTCTGATATCAGTTTCAAATTGAGATAGACTTTGGAAAATTACAACAATGACATTCGTCAAACTGAGCAAATGCGTTCGGATTGTTTTGATACTTTAGGGCAACGATCCAAGAGTCATTTGTGATGTGTACGAATCGAGCGCACCTCAATCCGACGCACGGCGTGACCGGTATAGCTAAAAGTGTCTGATATTAGTTTCAAATTGAGATAAACTTTGGAAAACTACACCAATGACATATGCCAAACCGAGAAAACGCGTTCGGATTGTTTTGATACTTTAGGAAAACTATCTGCGAGTCATTTGTGACGTGTACGAATTGACCGCACTTTAATCCGACGCACGGTGTGACCGGTGTGGCTAAAAGTGTCTGATATCAGTTTCAAATTGAGATAATCTTTGGAAAACAACACCAATGACATACGCCAAACTGAGCAAATTTGTTTGGATTGTTTTCATACTTTATTACAACGATCCACGAGTCACTTGTGATGTGTATGAATCGACCACACCTCAATCTGACGCACGGTGTGACCGGTATGGCTAAAAGTGTCTGATATCACATTCAAATTGAGATAAACTTTGGAAAACAACACCAATGACATACGGCAAACCGAGCAAACGCGTTCAGATTGTTTTGATACTTTAGGACAACGATCCACAAGTCATTTGTGACGTGTACGAATCGACCGCACCTCAATCCGACGCACGACGTGACCAGTATGACTAAAAGTGTCTGATATCAGTTTCAAATTGAGATAGACTTTGGAAAACAACACCAATGACAAACTCCAAACTGAGAAAACGCGTTCGGATTGTTTTGATACTTTAAGAAAACAATCCACGAGTCATTTTTGACGTGTACAAATCGACCGCACCTCAATCCGACGCACGGAGTAACCGGTATGACTAAAAGTGTCTGATATCAGTTTCAAATTGAGATAAACTTTGGAAAACAACACCAATGACATACGCCAAACCGAGAAAACGCGTTCGGATTGTTTTGATACTTTATGAAAACGATCCGCGAGTCATTTGTGACATGTACGAATCGACTAAACCTCAATCCGATGCATGGTGTGACCGGTATGGCTAAAAGTGTCTGATATTAGTTTCAAATTGAGATAAAATTTGGAAAACAACACCAATGACATACGCCAAACTGAGAAAACGCGTTCGGATGTTTTTGATACTTTAGGACAACGATCCACGAGTCATTTTGGACGTGTACGAATCGACCGCACCTCAATCCGATGCATGGTGTGACCGGTATGGATAATAGTGTCTGATATCAGTTTCAAATTGAGATAAACATTGGAAAATAACACCAATGACATACGGCAAACCGAGTAAACATGTTCGGATTGTTTTGATACTTTAAGACAACGATCCACGAGTCATTTGTGACGTGTACGAATCGACCACACCTCAATCCGATGCACGACATGACCTGTATGATTAAAAGTGTCTGATATCAGTTTTAAATTGAGATAGACTTTGGAAAACAACACCAATGAAATACGCCAACCATATTGATTTTACATTATTCCCTTTCATTATTATGAAAATGAAAACTTTTGAGTTTAAAATTTCATATTTTAGTTTCACATTTCCATATTAATGTATTCTTTCATATTACTGTTTTAATTTCTTTCATTATTGCATTACTAACATAATATTTGTTTTCTTATATAGGTGATTTTTTTTCCTCGAGTTCGGTTGCTTTGTTCGGAAACAAATACCGTCGAGAGAGGATCACAGATATCAAAGGATGAAACATGAATTTTTATAACTGTTGTTGAATAATTTTAAATGTAACCATGTAAAACAATGTTTGAAATGTATATAGCAATGCGTTTTTTTTGTATTCATGATGTTAAGTAAATGTATATACCGTTGTCGGTCAAAATATTGGTTGCGTGTGCTATGGAGTGCAGGTGTGCATGTGATACTTTGTGCAGGTATTTAGGTGTGCAGGTGTGCAGGTATTGTTTTTTTGGTGCAGGCGATGGGGCATTTATCAGCGCTTTTTTAGCGCTGATAATGGAGACCTTTAACAGCGCTAGAGAAGCGCTGATAAAGGGGACCCCCCCTTATCTACGCCGGCATTAACAGTGCTTTTCTAGCACTGTTAATGCCGGTTTTTAGCGCTGATAAAGGCCCATGTTGTATTAGTGCATGAAATAATGTTATATGGGTGGTCAAATATAAAAGGATTGTTCAGTTTTTGTTTTTCGCTCAGGATTTACAAGTTTTTGTTGAATGTTTCTGATGAACTGGATAAGTTATTTAATAGAAAGGATGCATTTTAAATAAGGAAATATAACACATTATATGTTCTTTATATTATGATGATTTTCTTTCAAAGAAGATATATGGGATATGAATAAGGTAATTGTAAGGTACTAATTACCTTGGATCTAATTAAGGACTTTATACATGTGGTTATGTTTTCCTTGATGATGTTTATAAAATTTTTTGATTTATGGAATATAGACAAAATAAATTGTAATAATAAATCATGAATGTTTTCAATAATTAATTTATGTAATTTAGATTATTACCATGTTCCAAGAAAATACATGGTAATTGTATTGACATGTTTGGTATGAGAAAGAAAATATAAGCTTTATGATATATATGGGATCAATGCTAAGATGTTTTGAGATATTTATTAACCTTGTCTATAATGTCTTGGAATTTTTTTGTATTTATTTTTTAAATTATATGGAATTATTTTGAGTCTACATGCTTTGACTACACGTGATTCTAAGGCTCGGAGTGCTAATAATGTAATTTTAAATTTATTCTAATGTACGTTCAGCAAACAAACGAACAAGCCTTTCTACCTTTTTAAATGATGCACTGATAGAAAATCTAAGGGCACTGTTGAACTTGAAATGTCGAGATTTACCTATAACGGACTTAGCTTTGACCAGCAAGGGAAAGATGGAAAATTTATTTTTTCTGACTTTTTGGAAAATTACATAATAAGTTAAAAAAGTTATTTTATTTCTTTTTTTAACCTTTAAGAGGCGGAAAGTGATGCTATGGTGTGGCAATGAGGCAACAATGAGGCGCATTAAATAAATACCTTTAATGGACTATTGTGTCACAGCATAACAACTATGTTGTATCATGAATGGAACAGTGTAATGATGCAGCATCACAGCATAACAAAAATGATGTGACATGTTCCCTTTTTAATTAGCTAACGCATTGGAGAGTTGGGAATTAAATCTTGGAAAATTATCTGAAGAAACTTCGATGAGTTTCCTCTCAAAAGAATAACAATGAATTCTAGAGGAACACCATCTACATCGATGTGCCTCAAATAATGAATATGGGAAGCAACGAACAACATTGACCTCTTGAACCCTTGAGGATGAAATGTTATGGCAACGAACATGAAATAAAGTAGGGGTTTGAACTATTTAATGTTTCCCCATTCTTTTCTGAAAATTATGAATGTCAATCAACCCAAAAATAACATAATCCACAGAATGTGTGTTCTTATAGGAGGGTTATTTTTTTGGGATTCCTCTTTATTTGATTAAATTATCACTTTTATGGATTGAGCTACAATCCTTGGACCTCCCCATGTTTTTAAACATCTAACTTGGATGGTGCAGGCCAACTTGATCAATTCCTGAGCTCCCCTATGTATGTGCATTCTTCATGGATAAATTCTAGAAATGGTGTTTAGGATTTTTCAAGGTCGTCGCAGTGATGGTGGCAGCCTTATGATCTC
Source organism: Viscum album (assembly GCA_963277665.1). Classification (NCBI taxonomy): domain Eukaryota; kingdom Viridiplantae; phylum Streptophyta; class Magnoliopsida; order Santalales; family Viscaceae; genus Viscum; species Viscum album. The sequence goes on along the minus strand of OY728121.1, from coordinate 1,393,600,223 downwards.
ATTGGTGTAGAAGGATTGAGAAATAGACCACTAGTGCAACCGCGATTGCGGTCCGTGCTCGGGCTGGCTAGGCTAGTGGAGAAGGCCAAGGCCACCATGGCTATGGTGCTGGATACCTGCACTGATGGGATGAACCCACCCTATTGAGCTTGGTCGGGACCATGACGGTCTAGATCAGGGACATTTCAGACTAGCCCATGGACCAATCGGCCCCAGTTTAACTAAAACACTTGTATCTATCAAACCAAGAATCTGATTGAAAAGATGTTAGTGGTGTTGGGACCCTTGTATGAGGAGGTCCTTCTAAGATACTCTACATGTGTTTTGGCTATGGTTGGCGTATGGCCAAGTTAGATGGGACTCAAATCCAATCAGGTACATTTTATTGAAATGCCCATATCATACAGATCGGGAATCCATTCAATGCTCTGTCTTTTGAGATTGGACCATAAAAATTAGATATTACATTGGGTAACTATATGTGGGAATTCATAGTGGTTGATTCGTGGTTAATTTCATGAGGATCAGATCCTCCTAGAATCATGCATGCTATGTACGAAAATCTCATGGTTGGTTGTGACGTGAAGAAGGAATAAAAACCCTTCGTGGATCAGTGTACTAGTACCTCCTAATGGATCAGCATATTAGAGACCCTTTGTGGATCATAATACTAGATACTATTCATGGATCTACATAATAGAAGCCCTTCATGAATCATCATGATAGCGACATTTTTGTATCAGCATACTAGCAATACTTACAGGGTCAGAAAAATAGATACCCTTCATAGATCAGCATAAAAGTGAACCTTCATGGATCGGCAGTAGAGCAACCCATTTTGGATCAAACATAGAGTGACCCATCATGGATCTACAAAAGAGAATCCCTTTTTGGATTAGTAGTAGATCCTCTCAATAGAATAAGATGATATATCTTTATGACTAATGATCTTTACTTATATACATATGTAATACACGGTGTGAGGTGTGTATTTTTCTTTATTATTGACATTGAGATTTTTATTTGTTTTATTTCCATTGTGGATTTATGAGACACCTTCGGGGGTCCATGGGTTCCTACTGAGTATTGTTATACTCACCCCAGCACGGGCTTCTCCCACACGTGCAGTATATTTTCCTGACAACAGAAAACATTGACTAGTACTTTGGCGAGCCATGGATAGACTGTGCTCAGAGGTGGATCAATATACATGGTGTGTAAAGTGACATCTGATAGTGAGTTGTACATACCCTTTAGATTTTATCCTTGGAAAACAACTTTAGGAGCATGTATTTTTGTAGTTGTACTTTCTTTTGAGTTGTGCCTGTATTCTAGCCACTCTACTTTCAAGTTACACCTTTAACTCTCAGTGGTGGTACATTGGGGTGGTTATAATATTTTTTTCCATTGTTGTTTTCTTTGTGCAGTATTCCCTATCTGTGTGTATACAGGTTTAAAGGCAATGTCATCCCTTTTTGGGACAATCTTTTCTTGTTCTTGTCACAAGACCATTTCTTATGGAAGGTGGGTTTGGGGTAGTCATGGCAGGGGAATCGTGTGATGGGTCATGAAAAAGTGGTATCAAAGCGCGGTTAGTTCTACCAGAAGAATTACGAGTCTATATTTTTCAATGGGGGAAATATTTTCAAGTGTATTCAGTTCAACATTCAGTTCAGGGAGTCCATTGTTGGTGTGGTGGTTGACGTATCCATACACCAGGACCCAGAATTCTTTTTACCCCCTCAGTACATGGAAAAATTCGATTGTTGTATTTTGGAAATGTTTTTCTCTGGATCTCTTTGGAGTCATCTCACCAGGTATAACTTATTCACTGTGGTGAATCTGTTTCTCTGCAGGATGCCTCCATGAAGACAACCATTCAGGATTCCAATTAGGGATCACGAAGATGGACCATAGAGCAATGAGGTGTCGGTGCTGGGGCCACATATAATGATACAACATTTTGGTGGTATAGCTAGAGAGCAGCAGTTGCTACTAGCCCCCCCCCCCCCAGCAGAAAATACACACCGACTAAGAGTAGTGCATGAGTTCCAGATATATATGCCTATGAGGTTTCAATGAAAGATATATCATCATGAACCTAATGATTGGATAGAGGTAGTTACGTGGTTTTTTCTCCTGGTAGAGACACATACAGACAAGATAGTCGTCCTAGCCCCTATCCTTTTTAAGGAACTATAGGGAGATGGTGGAACCTGCCTCTCTAGGAACACAAGGTGTTGAACCTTGTCCTGTCAGACTTAAAGATCCACTTAAGGATGAAGTCCATACCAGTGACACAATGCTCATTGTGTATTCAGTAGCTACTACACAATCAATAGGGAATCCTGACTATGGATAAGTACTTGGCATGGTTTACCGACCTCTCCTGCTACTTCACCATCATAGTACGAGACCCATTATTTAGGGCCTATACCTATGATCTTGGACTAAGATGGGATATCATGGAAACAAGGAATTTTCTCAGTATCTCGATATAGGATAGAGTTATAGAGCGATATCTACTGGTGGAGAGATTCCTAGCTAAGAAAGAACCAATGATGAGAGCCACCACCAGATGACCGGTGGTCGAATCATTAACAACAAGCGAATGGTAGACAATCTAGAGGCCCAAGTAGGCTAGACCATCCAGAAGACAACCCGAGAACTTGGGGTCGGAGGTATGGAGTTCATGAGGCAGAGGAGGTGATCTAGGGGCTATATTTTATAACTCTGGAAGCATAATGGGCCACATGGATCATGACTTTCTGACTCTCCTCATGGATGACTAGAAGGTGGTTAAGGGACCACTAAGGTAGAGACATAGGTTTGAATGAGGAGGTCCACCATGTAGTAGATGTGCCAAGGTAGCCGGCCAAGTGGTAGGTGGTGGAAAATGGTTAGAGGTACCAACACCACCACCAAAAGGTGGTCCACTCAGGGCATAAGGAGCCGACAGAAAGGAGAGATGATATCTTTCGGCGATGGGGACCTATTACTACATTGCTCTATAGATGATTTGAGGTATGATCTATGCCTTATCCACCTTAGTTGTAGTCACCATAAACATAGGTTCTCATAACTCTTTCCTTTCCATTGACCTCGTTTGAGGCCTGGTGATTTTAGTGGAGCCATTAGGTTGATCCTTATGATTAGAGACTCTTACAAGAGGGGATTCTATGATTACACACTTGTGCCCACATTGTGAGCTTACTCTAAGAGGAAAGAGCTTCGGTTGGGATCTTCTAGTAACAGTGTCGAAGCCTTATGATGTCATCTTGGGTATAGACTAGTCATCTACAGTCTATGCACATATCAACTATATTAGGATAAATGTGTTGAGTGTCCACAAATATGGGACCATGTTTTTCTTCACCAGTGAGAAGGTATCCTTTGAGGCACAAGATGTACTTTCTCAGAGGAGGTTGAAGCTAATTACTCAAAAGTGGGATAGCCTCACCCTTGGTGTGATAGATGATATGAGTTTCAGATTTCATATAGTGGTGGATGAGTATGATGATGACTTTCTAGAAGATGTCCCAGGACTACCACCTCATAGATAGGTAGAAATTTTAATTGAATTGTACCCAGGGACGACACAAATATCCAAACTGGTATATCAGAGGTCTCTTGTGGAGCTTCATCAATTGAGGGTATAGATGAAGGAGTTGCATGAGAATGGGTTCATAAGGCCCAGTTGTTTCACCATGGGCAGCCCCAATGTTGTATGCCAAGAAAGAGGACAAGAGCTTAAGGATATGCATGGACTTCAGGCACATGAACTAGGTGACTATGAAGAACAAGTATCCACTGCAGAGGATTTATGACCTCTTCAATCCGATGAATAGAGTGCGGTGGTTCTTAAAGATTGACCTTAGTTCAGACTATCATTAGCTTTGGGTACGAGGTGGAGATGTACCTATGACATCCTTTAGATGATGGTATGGCCACTATGAGTTCTTTATAATTCTCTTAGGCATGTCCAATTCCCCCGTAGTGTCCATGAGACTCATGAACATAATATTCCAGCCTTACCTTGATCGTTTAATGGTGGTATTCGTTGATGACTTCATTGTGTACTTAGCATTAAAGGAAAAGAACGCTACACACTTTCAGATTGTCATGTATACACTCGAAGAGCACCAAAAATACATTATGATCTAGACTTTCTAGTCCAAGATTCGAGAGGTCCACTTCCAGTGACACAGAATCATGGAGGATGGAGTTTTTTGGATCAAGAAATAAGAGCGATAATGTTTTCTTGGGAGACACCCAGAAGCATGACAAAGGTGTGGTGTTTCATGGGGGTGGCCGAATAATAATGGATGTTCATGTCCAAATTTTATAGAGTAGCATCACCCTAATATTTGACCAAGAAGGTACAACCCTTGGTGTGGAAAAAGCGGTGCCAATAGAGTTTCCAGGTGCTGAAGCAGACATTGACCAGCACTCCCATCTTGAGGTTGCTAGAGGAGGGCATCAAATAAATGGAACATTGTGATGCATCAGGTACTGGACTGGGTTGTGTCCTAATGTGGGAGCAAGATGTGATCTCTTACGACTAATGGTAGTTGAGGCAACATGGGAAGATCTATGCGACCCATGACCTGGAGTTAGCAGTAGTGGTCTTTTCCGGGAAGATGAGGCAACACTACTTGATGGGTGAACCGTTTACCATTTTCTACGACCACAATCATCTCCGGTATATCTTCTCATAGAATTACCTGAACTAGAGACAGCGTAGATGGCTACTATTCCTCTAGGAAAATGAATATTAGATAATCTATACTCATTGTAAGGGAAACATTGTTGAAGATGAACTTAGTAGAAGATCGGGTTTACAACTACTAAGGGAGGCGAGCTAGCTACTAGATGCAATGCAGATATCCTTCATGGATAGTGATGAAGCATCTTACCTTCAGTCGATGACTGTCTCCCTTCCAATATTATAGATTGTTATGGAGGAAAAACATGTGGATGTTGACTGTAAGGCCCGACATGCTATATTTTTCCTAGGATAGGCTCTTGATGTATTGTTGATTGGTGGGGATAACGTCATTATATTTAAAGGATGCACCTTAGTGCCAGTGAAATTACAGGAGTAGGTGTTGAGGGTGTTTTATATGTCACCTTTGGTAGGACATCCTGGTGTTGTGAAGATATACCTAGACCTCTGACATCAGTACTGGTGGCTAGAGATGAATAAAGTAGTGGCCGAGATCGTTTCATGATGCCTTACATGTCAGCAAGTGAAGACATAGCATCAGGTCCCAACATTCTTGTCATTTCCACTTCAGGTACCGAAGTGGAAGTGGTATAGTATCTCCTTGGACTTCTTGATGGGGTTACCACACACGTCCAGGGGATAGGAATTTATCTGGTTAATTTTCCACCGACTGACCATGTTAGCTGATTTCCTACACATCTAGGAGGAGGGATCAGTAGAGAGAATGGGGGGGCTCTATGTACATGAGATAGTACGACTTCACGGGGTGTCTTCAATGATCATATCATACAATGATTCAGGATTTACATATCATTTTTGGAAGGGGTTGAAGAAGGAATTTGGTACACAGATGTGTTTGAGCACATACTTTCACCCCCATTCAGATGGTTTGATGGTGCAGATCATACTGGCCTTGGAGGACATGCTTCATACTTGTGTCATTGATTTTGGATATAGTTGGGAGGATAACCTACCACTAGTATAGTTTTTATTCAACATAACCTATCACTCCACCATTTGTGTGGAACCTTTTGATGCCTTGTACTGGAAGACCTGATGATCACCTCTATGTTAGAATAACCTAGAGGAGTTAGCACTCATGGGTCCAGAGTTGGTATGGGCTACCACTGAGAAGTTTCAAATCATACTTGAAAAGATGAGGACTACACAAACTAGACATAATTCTTATGCCGATCAAAGATGGAGACACTTGGAGTTCTTGGAGGGATACCATGTTTTGATTCGGGTCTGACTCCAATAGGGATTGTAGAGATTTGGCCGGGGTGAGCTAGACATTGATGATGGGGCGATGCTTACAGGGTTCCCTGTTGAGAAAAAGTATCTACAAAAGTGGGACCTTTGTGGATAGTATATTCCTATGGTGTGTGTTTGGTGGTTGGAGGGAACCTCTAGAAGAGCATGTGGGAGAGAGATGCTCATATTCGTGCTTAGTACCCACACTTGTTTGATTATCCCTTTTTAGCATTTGGGGATGTAAATAATTATGGTGGGGAGAATTTAATTTCTTGTAATATCCATGTAATATTTCCTAATTATATATAATTATTTCAAGATCGCACAATTTTACGGCACGTGATTCTGAGACCCACAGTGTCTGGAAAAAATTTTGAACTTATTTTAATGTGTGTTCAGAAAACATGTGAGTTGGTTTTCTAAAAATTGAATCAATGATCTGATAAAAAATATAAGAGCACATATGAACTCAGAATTCCATGAGTTTCCATTAAAATAGTTAACTTTGAAAAAAAAGGTTTAGACAGAAAATTTATTTTTTGGACTTTTCATAATATAATATAATAACATTAAAAAGTTATTTTACTTATTTTCTCAACTATTTAGCGGCGGACGGTGATGCTTCATTATGGTGATGAGGCAATAACAAGTCACATTAAAGGAATCCCTTTAATGGATAGTTAAGTCACAGCATAACACCTATGTTGTTTCATTAATGAAACAGCGTACTGAGACAATGTTGTAGTGTAATAGAAATTTTGTGACATATTCCCTTTTTAATTAGATAATGAGTTGGAGAGTTGGGAATTAAATCGTGGTAAATTAATTAACAAAACATTAGAATGATTCCTATCCAATAAATACTGATGAACACCGAAGGAAATTCATCGACATCGAAATGAATTGAATAAAGTTGTTGGGAAGAGATGAACAATATAAGACTTCTGAACCCTTTAGGATTGATCACTATAGTAAATAACATAAAAAGAGGTATGGTTTTGAACTATTTAATGTTTCCTTGTTCATTTTAAAGAATGAAAAATGTGGATAAACCCTTGAACATGATTTTCTTCGGATCACACACTCTTATAGGAGGGTGAATTATATTGGGAATGCTCTATTTGGGATTTAATTATCACTTTTAGTAATTTAACTACAATCCTTAGACCACCCTATGTTTTTTAACTTCTAATGTGGAGGGAGCGAGCCGACAAGAAAAAGGCCCGACCCCCCCCCCCCCCCTTGCACGTTTGTTCTTCATGGATGAATTCTAGAAATGATAGAAAGGAACGTTAATGGCCATATCATTGAAGGTGGAAGACTTAATATCCCGTAGAAATTGACAGATCGAGAAACAGACCACTGGAGAAACTCTGCTGGCCCATAGAAGAAACCATTGGCATACTGGCTTTGGCGGCCACCATGAGTGGAGAGAGGTGGAGTGCCGACCAGCACCACGTGGAGGGGTGAATGGTGTTCGATCCACCCAAGTGAGCGATGAAGAACGCAGTCACCATGGTCGCATTACGGGAGACATGCACCAGTGGTCTAGGCTAGGAACAGGCTGCTCTGGATATGAGTCAGTTTGGACCAGACCCCAAACCCAATCGACCCCTATTTCACAAAAACACCCATATCTCCCAAACCAAGCGTCCGATTAATGCGTTATCAGTGGATTGGGGACACTTTCAGTGATATGGTCCTTTTTAGATACTCTACATTGGTTTTGGAAGAGGTTGATATAAATCCAAGTTGGATATGAGTCGAAACCAATAAAGACCTTTTTACAAAAATGCTCATGTCTTACAGATCAGGCGTTCGTTCTAAATGTATTATTTTGTGTTGGGACCCATAAGAAGAGATGGTCCTTTGGGTTACTCTGTGTGGGAATTATTGACAGTTATGGTATAACTGATGTTTGTAGGATTAGAACATACTGAAGTCAAGCATGCTAAGTGTGGGAATCTAGTGGTTATCTGGGATGTGAAGAATGAATTGTGACCCTTCATTGATTGGTATAATAGAGACCCTCCTCGGATCATCACAATAGGGACACTACTTGGGTCATCATACTAGACGCCCTTCATGTATCAACATACTAGAGACCCTTCAAGGATCAACATATTGGTGACCCTTCATGGATTTTCATAATAGCGACCTTTTGTGGATCAGTATGCTAGCGACCCTTAATGGATCAACATACTAGTGACCCTTTGCAGATCAACATAATAGTTAACCTTCATGGAGCAGAATAAAAGTTACCCTTCATGGATCTGCATTAGCGCAACCCATCGTGGACCAGCCATAGAGCGACCTGTGTTGGATCTATAGTAGAGAGAACCTTTTTGGATCAGCAGCAGAGCCTCTCAATGGAATTAGATGATCTAGATGTATGAATAATCATCTTTACTTTTTTACTTATGTTATACCTGGTGTGAGATGGGTATTGTTTTTGTTCTTTATGTTAAGATATTGATTTTTGGTATTTCCTACATGGATTTATAAGAGGCCTTTGAGGTCTCAGGGTCCCTATTGAGTATTTTTATACTCAGCCCTCCATTGGCTTCTCCCGCACCTGTTGTGTGTAATGGAGACGATATATATCTTTGACCGGGACTTTGGGGAGCCAGAGAAAGATGGTGCTCGGAGGTGGATCGATAGATGTGGTGTGCTTTAGTGACGTTTGATAGTGAGCAGTACCTACCTTATATATAGGATCCTTGGAAAATGACCTCCAGATCTTGTATTTATTTCTCTTTACATTAATTTGAGTTAGGCTTGTATTTTGTCCCCCTTACTTTCAGTTTACACCTTTTACTATTAGTGGTGGTAATTTCTAATGGTTGTAGTATTTTTCTTTCCATTTTTATTTTCTTTCTTCATTATGCAATGTCTGTGTGTGTGCAGATTTAAAGGCAATGCCTTCCCTTTTTTGGATATTCCTTTCCAGGGCTTGTCACCGGCCCATGTCCTATAGAAGGTGGGCTTGGGGTAGTCATGACATGGTCCCCGTGGGATGAGTCATGAAATTATATCTAGATTTTTTAACATTCATCATCTAGAAGGGTTATAAGGTTAACCATTTATGGAATTTTTTTATAATTTGTATATGGGTTTAGAAGATATATTATTATATTACCATTTAAGGATTTGTGCATATTGGATAAAATTTTATAACCTTTTATCAACATTAATCAAATGGAATGTATTTTCATTCTAATCATGGATCTCATGATCTGTTAATGCTTAAAGAGTAAAATATTCACATTAATTTTATGGAAATAGATAATAAGGGGATGTTGGTCAAAGAAAAACAATGGGTAAAGATTTATTGATTTCTTGAATGTATATCATTCCATAAAAATTCTTTAAATTTTGGAAACATATTTATAAATAAAATGTTTCCCTAATTCATTAATTTTCATTGAAATGACGACCATTTAAATCATCATAGGTTAATTAAATTTATTCCCTCAATATTTCATTGATCGTTCACTTGTTTTTGATTGATCACCTCAATCACTCCCTACAAATATTTACTACTTTCGTCAAATGCCTTGTTTCCACATCCCACATGTGTTCTCATATGTGGAATCCAATTTATCTGTTACTTTGGGTAACCATTATGTTTCCAAAATTAATTAATTTAAGGTAGTTTTAGTATTATTTTTTATTATTTGGGATTATATGAATTAAAATTTCAACTATTAAAAAAATAATAACCAGTATTATTTGAAGGGAGAAATTCCTTTTAAGTGGTAAAGTATGTAAAAACTAGAGATTTTGTGAAATATATATTTTTTGATTTATTTTATTCTTTTTAATATTTTTCATTTCACACAACAATGAATATAGTTTTTTATATAAAATAATGAATCGTGTTTGTCTTACGTGCGCACAAAACAAGACTTAGATTAGATTACGGTACAAGAAACGCTATGTTTGGATTATTCTATACAAAATGTCAACTTCCATTGATATTTGGTCTTACATGCATGGTCTTCCTTTTACCAATTTATAATATACAGTTAATAATGTTATTAAAATATAATTAAAGCTACCACATCTACATTGGAATATTTTATCATTATGATTATCTAAAAAGTGAAAAAAATTCATATGAATATAAAATTAATCATTTGGTTATCAATTATTATAAGTAAATGTATTAACTTTTTGAAAATAAATAAATTTCATTTCTGAGAAAAAAGGTTCTTTGTAAAAACCTAATTTTATCTCAATAAATTAAAACTGACTTTTAAATAATTTTATTATTACGATTTACATATAATATATTAAATAAATATTTTTTTAATCTTCCAATATATTTTATAGGTATAATATAATCATAAATCTAATTTTATAAATCCAAATATATATTCTGCTAGAAAGTTATTTTACCTAATTTTAATGGATAACCCATTAGAAATCCAATTTTTTTCACTTTTCTTGATTTCATATTTCAAAATAAATGATATAAATTAAATAGGATGATAAAAATTAGATTAATATGAATTTATGTTATTTTCCAGTGAAGTTTCATTTTCTAATTAATTGTGAATAATACATTATTTTAATAGAAATCTACATTTTTGTATAATTTTTTAATAATGATTAATTATATTTCAAATTGGATTTAATGCCGAGTTAAATATATTTTTTATAAAATTTATCCAATTTGGGTAATTGGAATAATTTTCACTTTGAAATTAGATTTAAAAACATACAAAACATTTGATAATGTTTAACTTCAAAAACCTGCTTTGTCATCCCGTCTATGGAATTAATATTGAATTAATTAATGATAATTATTTGATTATAATTTGGAAAAATTTATTCCATATTTTTAATCAGAATAGTATGTAATTTTATATAATTTAAACATAGTTTTTATAAAAATTATTAGTGAAATTAATTAAAATTAGGTACAATGATTTAGGAAAAAATTAGCTTTATAAGGGAATAAACCTTACGCTAAAGGGACAAAATTACATATACACTTATATAAAATCCATTATATGGTCATATTTTGACCCTAAAATCCCTTTTATATAATTTTTCTCATATTGGAGCCACGTATAAATGGAAAAACGTTGGTGAAATTCCATTTTAAAAAATTTATTGGAATGCCACTCCTCCTCCACTATAAAACACAACTCACCCCACCTACCTATTCAGACCATTCATGCCCTTTTATTCACAAAATAAATACCCAAATAGGGACTCAAAATCAATACCTTCCTCATTTAATCCTCTATTTGGTAATAAAGACACCCAAATAATTCTATTTGGGAAAAGTTAAAAGTGTTACCCAATGAAGAGGTAACATCCTTCATTAAGCTCATTTATGTTATTTTCTTTCTCCAACACCGTAATTATTACTTTTCCTCTATTATAGTGTAACAATAGTATCATAAATATACTTAATTGTTTTTATTCTAATTTTATACCATCACGCACACACACTTCCAGCTAATGGTAAATGAACTTACCATTCATGTGTATGGCGAACTACGACTCACTAAACGATGTTGTTATTTTTTTCCCTTCACCACATCACATAGTTTGGAATGATGACATAAAATTTATTTTTCATTTTTATAAGTTATATATTTTATGAATTTATGCTTCATTAATTATCATATATCATATTCTTTAATAAATACCTTTTTCTGAAAGTATGGTAATTTTTTTGGGTATGTGTGGACTACCACTTGTTCAAAGCAATGTGATTCATTCACATGATACATGGAATTTATTAAGGATGAATTTTGTGAATGTATATGATAAATATTAAATTATTATTATTATCTATTTATAATATAAATATATATACATATTTGTCATTTTTTCCTTTCATTAATTATAACAGTAAAACAGAAACAACATTTATACGTATATATGACCTACATTATCCTTGAACGGTGTATTACATTTCATATATCTATGTAATATATATTATTATAAATAAATATTACTTAATATATATGATATGTATACAATTTTTTACATTCTTAATACTAGTAAATCATGATCTATGTAAGCGGATCCAGAATAACATGTCAAAAAATAAACCAAAAATAAAGCTGATATTACGTGAAATATAACATGAACATGGAGTTGTTTATAAAGGGATAATATTAAAACATAACCAAATATTAAATTTTATTCTAAATAAAAATATGGTTTTGATTTAGATATATATTAAACTTATATTTATTGTAATTTTGGCTTGAACGTGTTTGAATAATGTTAAGACTTAAGGTAATAAAAAAGCATCTCACTTTTTATTTCCTTAAGACACATGGTTTATTCACCACGAATTTCATTTTTTTGGTGTGTTCACATACAATGGAAGTATTATTTTATTATTATACTTAAATTTATGTGTATTCGCATATTTAATTTTTCATATTTATTTCATTGGGGCTTTGTTTCAAAAGTTTTGAATTCACTAAACTAATTTTTTCCCAATTTTTCATTCTTTGAGACACATGTCATTTTATAAACATATATTTTTCTATGACATTTATAAAAATCATTATAAAAAATTATATCATTAATATCCTTATTTTTATGATATTTTAATATTAATATAACTTTATTCTTTCCATTGGATTATGGTTTAATTTCACCAAAGTGGTATGATTTTATTGTTATAATGTCATCATTCATCATGATTGTTTATGAGTATACATACATTTCTTATATAATTTAATACATTTCGTAAAAAATCCCATTAGTTTTCATATACAATGTTTACTCATGTCATAATCCATTATTGGAACCATTTAACCACTATTTGGTACTTATTCTAATTAATAAAATGATTTTATGAAAATTCGACTTTATTTTTTCATTTTAACCATAAATCTATGTTTTTATAAACCTAGTATTCTAAAAATGATTTCAAAAATTTTATAATATTATACTATAATGTTTAAAAGAAATTTATACCCATTTTTTACTATAAAGTCAATTTTAAAAAGTAATATTCTTATAATTTTCTAATCAAGGCACTCTTCTAAAATCTTACGAAGTAAAAGAAATGTTTAACATGTATGGATATATCAGTCATCATGGCCATAATTCATTTTGAGGTATTATATCATGCATATAAGATCTATTTTTATGAAAAAAAAAATTCCTTATATTCTTGGAAATCAATGTTTTTAATGTGATTTCCAAAGAAAATGGGTTTAAAATTTTATATTTAAAAATATTTATAAATTATTTTCAAATCATCCATTATATGTTTTCAAAAAATTAATTTCATTGAAGTTTTTTTAATAAACATATTCATGATTATTTTATAAATTTTGAAGGGAAATGGTTTTAATATTGTTTTGAGATTATTTTATAAGTTTTCAAGGAAAACATTTTCCATTAAATTTTATAGCATATTTTATATATTTTCAATGTAAATAGTTTTCAAATTGTTTTATGTGTTAAAAAGTTTTCTAAAATAATATATATTTTAATCATGGAATGTTTTAAATAAAATTGAAAGTCATTATTTATAAGGAAATGATTTTTGATATGTTATTACGAAAAGGATTTAAAATGAAATGATATTCTCAATAAGAAATGTTCCATATAATCATTCAAAATCATTCTCCACCCAATATGACATAATTTATTACAGTTTGTTCTTTACAATAGATATTATCCAATAAAATCATTCATATTCTATATTTATTGGTATATTCTTTTGTGGAATTATGTTTATGACACATTTTTCTCTTTCATAGGTTATATGATTTTGAAACCCACTTCTTTTTATGGGTTATGCTTTGATGAAATTATTACAATACATATATATATCCATCGGTAATGATATGATAAATTTTTTGTGATATCCATTTTATTTCATGGGCTATGAGATGATTTCTCTGAAACCCATCTCATTTTATGGGTCATGATTTGATGAATGTTTTATTATCTTAGGGTGCTTGTATGTATGATTTTATTATGGTATGGGTGGGACCTATATCTCAATTGAATTTTGCAGGTAAATATTTATATCTCGTGATATAATTATGTGAATCATGTCGACATTCTTGATCCACTATGGAATAGGGGGAAACCCAATCTACTATGAGAATATGGGTGTACGATACTGATCAATAGTGATGGTACATCCTTGTTATGATTTTTTGGTAAAAATATATTTAATGGTTCAATAAGTGATTTGATAGTACATTATTATTTTGGAAGTGATTTGTGGATTCATCATATGAAAATATGAGAATAGTTTACAAACAATGCATATCGTATGATTAGCATGCAATAAAGGTAAATTGTGTTCTATGGCAAAGAAATTGTGCAGCATGGTGACAATTTTGGGTAGATGTCTACTATATGGTTGCAATTGTTTTTCAAATTGTGCAGGTATCTCTAACTAAACATGAAACCCAAAATCCATTTGATAGTGTCTCTCAAACATTTTACATAGGGTTTTCAAACCTTGTGGGTAAAACATACACCCCATTAAAAGATGAAAATTTATAGTTTTTCCATCTCAATATTTTTTATTCCCTTCCGATTTATCCTTCCATTCGACCCCCTCTACCAATGGTGACAAAGTAGAATCCTCGTCTTCCCCCATGGCTGGTTGTCCTTCAATTCTTATCTATTTGGACAACTTTGGAGGTGAATTGACATTCCAGGTTTGAGATTTCTTGGGTGTTTCTATTTGAATCAAGGGTGGAGATTACGAAAATTTACTTCAACAATGATAAGGTTTGTGGTCATTGTGATTTGAACAACAACCTTGATGTTTTTATGTTTAAGTGTCTTTTCAATGTGTTTCCTTGATTATTTTAAAATTATTTGGTTACAAAAGATAATTCGACCATAGATTGAGGTTTTAAACCCCTCTCAGGCCCTATTGGGTTCATTGATAATGTAAGACCAATCTTAGGGTAACTCATTTGGTGTTCCTAAACCATGAAATGATGAAATGATTTGTAATCTCTGAGATAAAGGGAAAATGAGAGTGAATGGTTTGTAAATTGGTAATTGGGTATGTGCCTTGGTAAATTAGAAAATTTGTTTGAATAATATTTATCTTTGATTACTTCCCAAGGGGTTTTAAAAAAGGTTTTTAAATATGTTTTTGGGGGTTTTGACCTAAAAATGGTTTTCAATAATGAAATTGGTGTATGAAGGTGATGAACTTTTTAAAAAGAGGTGTAGACCTCAAATGATTTGAAAATCAGTTTTTAGTAATTAATTTCAAATGATTATTTGTAATGGGCGTGTGACCCCTACGTGGTGAAAAATTTTAATGATTGTTTTGAATAGTTAAAAAGGAAACGAAGGCTTGCAGATTTTTGTAGTTTTCAATGTGAATGACCTTTTTTCTAACGGTGGCTTCAAGATGATTTCAAATGAGTATTTTGAATTGTGTTGTATAAAATTCTATGGTTTGAGGTGTTTTTTTTTGCATGATATGATAATGGATTAATGGGGTTATTGTGTGAATGTGTCAAATAGATTATGAGATAAATAAAATTTACTAAGAAGGAATGTATATATGAAATGGGGAATATGGTAAATTAATATTGTCTTGTGAATATAGAAATATTTTAAATGGGTTATCTTAAGGGAATTAATTAATATGTTAAAGGGGTTAATAAGGGATTTATTGAGTTTGTATAATTGGTCAAAGCATGATAATGGGAATTTGGGCTAAATGGGCCATGTATTGTAAATGGGATATGCATTGATGGGTGAAGGCATAAGGTTGATTTTTGTGTTTAATGAATGTGATTAGTAATTGTTTTTGAATTGAATATGTACTATTGTGATGTGGTTATGTTGTGTGGGAAAAAGGACTAAGGCACCTCCCATGGCCTGGGTTGGACCGATTCTCTCAACTAACCCCTTAAAGTAAATGGTTTAATAATCATGTGAAAATGGATTTGGATATGGGATAATGGAATGAGGCTCCTCCCATGGGTCTAGTTAGACGAATGCACTAAACTCAACATCATAATGCACAAATTAAAGAAGGGTACATAACTATATTCACCTAATGGTTGCATTCCACTAATATTGAGGCTTTGATGTAAGGATTTTTTATTAATGTGATTATTCCATCCATTGTTAGATTATGACATGATGTATTTTTGTATTCATGGTAAAACACCACCTTTAGTCCTAGTGTATGTTATGTAAATTCCTAACCCATGGAACATGTGATGATAATGAACATAATATTAAAGATGGAAGTAAGGATGATAATGGCTCATGTCTATATTTTATCTAATGGGTAGGTGAAAATTTATGTTTATATAAATCCATTCTAATTAAAAGTGTGTGAAATTCCTTGTACCTTGTCTTAGTATCCTAGTGTGGAATAAATTAGTTTTATTGACTAGTTGACCCTGGAGGATATAACGAATAAAATTACTAGTAGATGATTATATAAAATTTCCCTATATTTTTTTAATTGATTCACTAGGTTATCTTCACAAACTATTATTTATACTATATGTTTCTTTAATCTAAATTGGTTGTGGCCTACAAATTTTTTCTCACACCTTGTGCGGGCCTCCATAGAATTTGGGTACCTAAGAAGAGGCTACATGTTTTCTATTAGAGGATTACCATAGGGATTTGATATTTTATCATTCATGGGATGTCGGGATTTGATCATGGGAGGTCTAGTTTAGGTTGGTACTCGAGTCCATGTTTAGAGTATTTTGTTAATTTTGGTTCATCTCTTGTTTTTTGACTTTAAGACATGTGGTGTATTCATCATTTATATTATAACATGGGAGACTTGGTTACTTGTTTTTATTATTGTGTGTTGTATATTTTTTGGTTTCCACTAGTTGATATCTCTGATGATTTTATTTATGATGTGTATTTACTCTAATAAGAGTGTATAGTCTTCCCAATGATTATTCATAGACATGTGCTACTAGTCGGCATCCTATGGCATACATGGTGGCATGTCTGAGGTCATGTGATGTCCTAGATTGGGGCACCAAGTAGTGGTCATCGGGTTGGGGATCTTACAAAGTCATATGAGAGTATTTAGTCTGTCGTAATTTTTGAGTCATAGTAAAAATTATAATTGGAATTTTTTATGGCCTGGTAATGAAATCATACTAGGGTGCCTACAACCCCACGTACGAGGGAAAATCTACGTTAGAGGGGTGGTAATTGAGGTTCAGTGTAGTTCTTTTATAGTTTATTTTTATTTCTACCTCTTTTGGCACACTTGTAATGGATGTTAATTTTTTAGGAGGTTTATATCTTGTTTTGGTATGAAAAGAGAGTGTGTGTGAGTTCATGCATCATGCTAGGCACATACGATTGGCAGGTTATTCATATATTTCATGTGATTGATAGTATATTGTGGTTCATATGCTAATACTGATATTTTCTTCTGGTAAAATTTTTCTATTTTTTTTCCTTTAAAATTTTGACCAAATAAATCTTTTGAAATGTGAATTTCAATAAATCACGGGTTTTCAAAATGTTGGTTAATAATAATGTTTCTAAAAATGTAAATCCTTGGGTTTTGTAAAATTGACTATTATAAAATGTGGATCCTTTGGTTTTAACCAGTATGGTTGATTAAAAAGGGATATGAAACGTGATGGAACTAGTATGGAATATATAATGGGTATCCCTAGTTTTGTGATAAGAACCTATGAGTGGGCGGTTCGCGTTGTGATAGTAGCCTAGTTAGGAACCATTGTTTTTTGTCGTGATCATTTTTTGGGATATTTTCTGTGGAACAGGGGGGATTGTTGTTGTGGAAATTATAGGGATGTGGCCTTATCCTATGTGTTTTCATCCGGTAATGTGTATATGATGACCCTCATGTATTTATTTCATAAATGATTTGTTTTGAACCCTAGGGTGGGTGTTTTTCTTGTGCTTCTGACATATGTATGTGGATATTCTTCTCAGGTGAGTTAGAAATAGTATAATCTGGAGTGGGGTAGGAGTTCCACCATGAGTAGTGAGTTGGTTATACTTTAATGTGTATGGCCTAGGGATAGAGAGCTAGTGACCTTTTATAAATAGTACTCCGTTTTAGGGAGTTGGTGCCATTTTACCTTTAATGATGACCTATGAGAGATTTCATATGGTTTGTTAGTATTTTTGGGTGTGTCTGACATAGGATGTTGTTTTGGGAAATAGAAGTGGTATGCAAAGAATGATTCCTAGTGCATATAAGTCTGGAGGTTTATGTGAGAAAGTTAATGGTTTTTGGAATGCAGCTTGAGTTGGGGTTATGGGTTGATTGTCTTAGAAGATCGAGGGAATCTCCAGTAAAGGTTTTCCTAGTGTTGAAGGTTCTATAATATGAAATGTGTTAGTGGTTACCTGGAAGTGGAATCATGACATGGTTAGTGCTATCTACTTTGGTAAAAGTGTATGTATTTTCTTTAGATTCTCACATAGAAAGTATCAGAGTGCATTTGACCGGTGGTAAAGTTGGTTTTGAAAAGAAGAAACGTATTTAAGAGCCTTTCCCCATAGTGATGATGGTTTTTGGTAGGTTGTTGGGATGATAATTTCGATAATCCCATGATTTCAAAGGTCTAGAAGACCAGGAATCATGTTTAGGTAAATGAGAATATGTTTTTCCTAGATCAAGTGGATGTGAGATCCATGTGATTCAGAACCATGTTTAATGTGTGTGATCACATGAAAGTGATTGACCTCAATAGATTTGATGATGAGTAGTTGTAGACATGTGCCTGAATGACACGGCTTATTGGGATGGGGGAATAGGTTACTCAGGATAAGTATCTATCGTAATGTTTTGTGGTCACAATGGGAGGTGTGGGATTTGTGTGGGGTATTTGGGTTGTAGATCATTGTGTTGTTCAAGTTGTTACCATCTAATTCACAAATCTTGTGATGAATTAACTCGATTCTCATAATGAATTGGTTCCAAAGGGATCTTTTGGGTTTTGAATAGTCGTAAAAAAGTTTTGAAGTGTTAATGTGTTTTGGATGGAAGTACTCTTTTTGGGAGGTGGTGCTTGAATGTGGATGAGTTGCTGGAAATTTAGGGAGACCAAGGATTATGAAAGGATAGTTTTTCACCATTATAAGAGGTCACTTAGTTAATGGATAGATAGTAGTTGTTTTTGTTGATAATTTCTTAGTGTACCGTTCATTAGTGACGATCATGTCCAATATTTTGACATCATCCCAAGTACACTGAGAAGGATTGGAATTTATACTTATCAACATGAATTTTTTTGATAGATATGAGAAATCATGTAGTTTATTCTCTTGTGGGGATAATTTTGGGGTCATTACATTGGGATTACACCAACATAAATTATATGGTGAGGGCCTCGGGATAGACTAGATGTTGAATAATTTCATAGATAGTGTTCCCAGAAGACAATAACGGGTAATGGATAATTTTAGTTTGGTTTTTCTAATAAAATAAAGAAGGTCATTCCCAAGTTTTAGGTTCATTTTTCAATCCATGTGTGATCCACGGTGCTTGAAGTGGATTGAAAAACGTGGTGAGAACCATGCACCTAATATAGGGAGTGGTGTATCATACATTGATGAATGGAGTTTACCGTGGATTGGATGTGGTGGAATCATGATTCGAGTGAGAAGTCTGTAAGGGAATGTATGGATTTCTTGGTGGAGGCAAGTAGGGCCTCAGTGTTGTGTTTGGATAATTGAAGGGAAATCATTAGACTCTGGTTGGTTTTAGATTTAATCTCGGTGTTTGAATCGGAGGCATTGGTGGTTAAAATAGAACAAAAATGGTTCGTGGACTAGTGGATGCATTGATAGTGAATTTTAACTGGAGTTTAGGGTAGAATTTAGTAATTTTTAACTAATGGTGGGACATTCCTTATGTTATATAGCATCATTTCCATGTACGGGATGACATGCCATCAGTGGAAGCGGGGAATCAACGATGTGAGTTGGATGTGATAGCTTTACGTTGTGGGGTAAAGGGAAAAAATGGAATGGTCTATGAGCCACCTTCATTAAATGATTATATTTTATGCATGATTTGGTATGAAAAAAATATCTAAGGAATAACTAAGTATTTTGGGTTGATAAAGCAACAATAGAAGTGGGACTAATCTGGGAAGTTTATATGGGAAGGTGGGGAGCCATTGTTGGGTGAGTTTGTATGGATGTTTGGGCTTGGTGAGTTGGAAATTGTTATAGGATGTTGTTAAATTTTAGTTTAGGTTCTGTGGGTCTCCACATTGATGGTCATGTGGTGCAAAGAATCATAGAGGGAATGTGAATGGTCGATGATGTGATAATTATTAATGGTTGTATGGACTCTGGTGAGATCTAGCATAGAGAAGTGATGTTAGCGACGGTCATGATCACAAGTTTCAACTTCTTGAATTCGTTGAGGTGAAAGTAATGATGGGGTGTACTGCGAATGTTCATAAATGGGTGAGGCCATTAGGTATCGAGTTGCAGACCAAGGTAATTCAAGAAGTATGGTTGGAATCTATATATTACATTAGTGACATTGAGTTTGGGTCACCATTAGATCTTTGGAAACTATTTTTGATGGCCCCATGGGTCTTCGGCCACAATATGGGGAGTGGATTTGACTGAGCGTGTTTCTGTTGTCTCTCCCTGGGTAATGTAATTCCTCATCAGTATCCTTTTTTCAGTGGTTCGATGATATTGTTAGACCTCTCCCTTGTGTAATTTTTGTAATGTTGGGTCATGGTGGGTGCGTCCATGAGGAGAATCTGGTTGTGGCTATGGATCTCAGTGGAAGAAGTGTTTTGAAGTAGGATCAACTCCTAGGTCAG
The DNA here is from genome assembly GCA_963277665.1 of Viscum album. NCBI lineage: Eukaryota > Viridiplantae > Streptophyta > Magnoliopsida > Santalales > Viscaceae > Viscum > Viscum album. Next base: position 1,393,579,448 of record OY728121.1, on the reverse strand, counting down.
AGTGTGGTGAGAGCAAGACCATGTTTAGGAGAAAGATTGGAAAAAAACTTCAATTGGTGTGCTAGGTGGCCAGAACATTGTCTTGCAGGCCTGATAAGGTTTGCAAGTACAACTCGATGATGAGATGTTATATGGTTGGGTGGTTGTAAGATATTGATATTTACTGAATGTACTCACTTGTTAAACTTTCTGTCCAGACTAAATTTTATGGTTAAAAATGTAATTATCATATTCTTAAATAGTTTTTGAAGTTTTTTGGGGGTCTTGGGAATGAAAATAGGAGAATCATGGAAAAAAATTTTATAGTGCATAATTAATGTAAACTATGCACAAAGACCTGGAAACCATGGAGCATGGTGACTATTTTGGGTAGAGGGCTAGAAAAAGGATACTGCATAGTTTTCAAACTATGCAGGTGTCTCCACGTAATCATGTGACCCAACATCCATTAAATAGTCTCTTGTACATGGTTTTTCAAACCGTGTGGGTAAGCAATGTGGCCCATTAAAATTTGAAAATTTGGTATTTTTAATCTAAGGATTTTTACATTCCCACCTGATTTATACTCCCATTCGACCACCTAAACCCTGGGTGACAAACAAAAATCCCCATCTTCACCCATATATGGTTTTCCTTCAATTGTTCTTTATTTGGAGTGTGTGTCTTAAAATCAAAGATCTAGGTTTGGCCTTTAGAGGGTTTTAGATTTTGAATCAGGGGAACAGATTAAGAAATAAATTAGTAAATAACATTAGGTATGTGGTAATTTTTCTTTATCATTGAGTCTTGAAGTATTTATGTGTACTTGGTTCTTCCAAAGTGTTTCATTGATGATTTTCCTTTCAATTGGTTACATAAATTGAATTGGACCTTTTATTGAGGTATGAAACCTCTCTCAGACCCCATTGGGTTTGTTGGTAATTCGAGATAGAACCTAGAGTTACACATGGGATGCGTTGAACCCTTAAAATAGAGAAATATATTCCTAAACCTTAGCATAAGGTAAAAAAGGGATTGAATGGGTTGTAAATTGGTATTTGGGTGTGTTTCTTGGTTAAAGAGAAAAATGGTTTCATTAATCAATATCTTTGTGTTGTTCCCATGGGGTGTTGGAAATGGATTTAAAGATATGTTTTGAGATATTGACTTGACAATGGTTTTGAATGATGAAGTTAGTTATTGAATGTGAGGAATGATTTCAAATTAAGTGTTAAACTCAATAGAATTGACAATGGGTATTTAGTAATTAATATGAAATGATGATTTTAAATAGGGGAGCAACCCCCTTCCTTGTGATATTGTTTAAATAATATTTTGAATGGTTGAAAATGGAAATAAAGACTTCGTCCATGTTGTCGTTTTCCTAGAGGAAGCCCTAAGTTTTAAAGGAGTGCGTCAAGATGATTTCAAATTAGTATTTTTAATTGTGTTTTATACCATTATTTGATTTGAGGGGTTGTTTTTCCAAGATATAAAGTTTTTTACTTTGGTTAATGTGATAATGTGTCATATTTCTTATAAAATATGTTAAACTTCTTGATATGTAGAGTATGTATGAAATGGGGAATGTGGTAAATTATTTTGGCCATAGGAATTGAGAAATATATTTATTGGGTTTTCTTAAGGGAACTAATGGATATGTTAAATGGGTTAATACGAGAGTTATTGAGTGCACCAAATGGGTTAGGGAATGAGAATTGGAATTTGGCCTAAACTATTCATCTAATGTAAATGGTAAATGTTTTAATGGGTTACGAAATATTGTTGATTTTTGTGTTATATAAAATTTGAATGGTAAAGGTTTTAAAATAGATTGTGTATGGTTAAGATATGGTTATGTGTTATGGGATAAAGGACTGGTGCTCCTCCCATGGGTCAGGTTGGACTGATGCACTAAACCCATCCCCCAAAGTAAATGGTCCAATAAACAGGTAAACATGGATTTGGGTGTGGGATAATGGACTCAGGCTCCTCCCACTGGTTGAGTTATACTGATTCTTGAATCTCTACACTTCAATTCATGGGTTATGGAAGGGGAAAACTCTATTCCCCAAACAGTTTCATTCCACTCGGACTGAGGCTTCAAGGTAGGGATTATTTGTTGACGTGATGTGTTCATCCCTAGAGAGATACAGAGTTGATGTATTCCCTTATGCGTGGTAAAATATCATCTTAGACAGTTGTTTATGTGATATAAATTCCTAACACATGGAACATGTGAGGATGATGGACATAATATTTAACAAGGAAATAAAGATGAGAATGGATAAAATTTATATTATAGCTAATGGGTATGTGATGAGTTATGATTAAATAAATCCCTTATGGTTAAATGTGTGTGTCATTCCTTGTACCTTGTCTTATTCTCCCAGTATAGAATAAATTATTTTTACTAATAGGTTGACCCTGGAGTATGTAATGAATAAATTTATTATTACCTAATTACATAAATTTTTCCTAGTTTTTTTCCTTGCTCCTTGTAATCTACATACACTATCATTCAGACTGTATATTTTGTTAAACAAAATTGGTGGTGTCCAACTGAGTTTTTACTCACACCTAGCTTGGGCCACCATCGAATTTGGGTACCTAAGCAGATGATACCTATTTTATATTATAGGTTCATCATTGTGATGTGTTGTTTGGTTGTTCATGGGATGTTGGGATTGGGGCATGGGAGGTCTGGACCGGGATGGGACTCGAGTTCAGGATTAGATTCTCCTTGCAGTTTTTGTTTGGATCATGTTGTTTGACTACTTTTCATGTGTTGTATTCATCATGTTCTAAATCATGGGAAACTTGTTTACTTATTGGTATTACTACGTGTTGTCTAATTATTCGTTTCTACTAGTTAATATCTATGTTTATATTATTTCAGAATTTTCTTTGCTCTAATATGTGTGAATAGTGTCCAAAAAGTTTATCTTTAGACCTGAACAACTAGTCTAATTCCTCTAAAATATGAAGAGGTGCACCTGAGGTCGTGTAACGACCCGGCTCAGGGCACTGGATAGTCAGAATTGGTCCATGAATGTTACAATTAGGAAACTCACTCTACTTTAAAAATATGGTGAAACTTAGTCCACTATGGGAATAGAGGGTAACATAGTACACTATATGAATATAGGGAAACCATATTCTTTTTGGATGATGGGGAAACCCAATCCACTATGGGAATATGGGGAAACATGATCCCTTTAAAGGAAAGGTCTATTTTTGGGGATGGTGGTGTGTCCCTCCGAGTAGTTTTAGCAATCATGAGGTGACTTATTATGTTTTGAGAACTCACCTTGACATATAGGTAATGATGATACATGATTATATATCTTCTATAATTACATTCCTGATTCCTATTTTATGCTTTCATGGAATATTCTCTTCATTCCACCATGATTAAAGCCTTATAATTTTATAATATTTATTCCACAACTCTTCCATATTATCTTGGATATGTAAGGTGTGATATTATAATTTAATTCTCATGTTCTCATAACATTATGATAATAATTATTTTTACATTTCTCTTTTAATTACATTTACTGAGAATCTAAGATCACACTTTCTTATGTTTCCCTTAACAAGGTTATGAAAATATGTATTAGGTGTGATATGTATAATATTGATTGTAGTCACAAAGAACCTAGTGGCAGAGAATGTATCTCACTTATGTACTTGTTTTTATCATTTCATGTTTGTAAAGTCACTTTACAAATACAGTCTCTATGACTATTTTATTTATATGTAGTAAGTATTCCAATATAAATAGGTAATGTCTAAATATTTTATGGTTAGGTTTTTATATGGTATATGAAAAAATAATGACAAACCCACTAATATAGAAACATTAAATTATCTAAATGAGAGTAATGTAATTATACTATTGTTTTTTTGAAAAAATTTAAAATAATATTATTAATAAGAAAACTAAGTAGATGATAGTACACAAGTTGGGGGCATTAATTTCCGATGGAAGTTACCATTATTTTGAATAGTGTAGGATAAATGTGAATGAATAGGGGAATATATTCATGGGAGAGGATTATAGGGAGAGTAAAATTTAATATTTTCATTAAAAAATAAGAATGAGAGGAGAGTCTTGAATTGGAAAAGAGGCTACCCTTTCATAATTTAAGGGAAGGGTAGTTTTAGGAGTAAGCCATGCATTTTCAAAATTATAAAGATACAATTATAGTATAAAAGTGAATAAAATGGAAAATTTTGTATGGGTAACATTTATTGGTTGATATATAAATCAACTATTCAGTTAAAAGAAAATTGTTTAAATTTTTAACAACTTTTACAGTAGGTTAAACTCAGTTTACAACATTTACTTTTACCCCTATTAATAATTTTTTTATTTTCATAATTTAAATTAATTAACAATATTAAGACTGAACATCTAATCAAATATTATAGTCATAATTTCAATTAAAAATATTTTTTTTCAAATAAAAATTATATAGGAGATAAAATATAATTACTAAAAACCACATTATCACATAGATTTCATTCCTAGAGAAAACAATTATTCAATTTTATATAAAAAATAGAATTATCTTAAAAAAACTTTTTTTAAAGAGATAAAATAATTTATTATAACAAAAAATATAATTTAGGATAATTTAAATAAATCTTAAATTGAACCTCCCATGAAAATAATTGATTTAATAAAAAGACTAAAATTAGATTTCTATTAAATTAAAAATTAAATTAGTTCAAAAAACCTTTGGCCTAAGATTTATATATTCAATGAAGATTCTAAAATTAATATTATAATTTTTAATATGTATATATGATTATTAAAAAGGATTTAAAAACATAAACATCATTCGAATATAATAGAAAATTAATAAAAAATACATGTTTTTTTAAATCAATTTTTTCAACGAAAACCCGATCTTTTTTGGAATGATTAAAAACTCATTGTTAAATAATTTTGATATCTTGAATTACAAATTTAAATTAAATTTGTCAATTTCAAAATTTTAATTAATCTGCTAAATAATTTCTTGAATAAATCTCTACTAAAAATCAGAGTACATGATAGTACACATATGTTATTTACCTGATATAATAGAGTCTAGAGTGTTACAGTCTCCCCCAATTAAATGAATTTATCATAAAAATTTGTTTTTATATTAGATATTGAAAAAATATGGATAATAATTCACTATATATTGTTTAGGGTCCCAATTTAACTCATTTTGTTTTTTATTTCACAAAATGACTTTCACCAAGTGAGTACTTTGATTGCCCAATACATTTGTGCTAGTGTCGAGGTTAATGAAAAGATCAAAATTGTAGTAAAATTTAGGCTCCATCTCTTCTCCCCGATATGTGAGACAATATATGGGATATATTATGTCTTTCCTCGGTAATGAAATAAAAACTTCATCATTTACATTAGAAAGGTTGGGAAACATGACCAATTTGTAAGATACAACCCTAATTTTGTCCATTGTTTTAAAATTCAAAAAATACCAAAGGATTAAATTCCCATTTTACTAAATATTAAAACTCAATAAAATGATTAAAATATAAAGAATACATGATCAAAAACTTGAATTTCTAGGTTTTTTTTCATGTATCCATATAAATATTTTTTCTTCTTTGGGGTTTTTCATAATGTGATCATGAATAGTCCATATTTAAACATGTATATCCTCTATAATATATAGAATTAATAACATCATTTCAATAAATTCATCCCAATAGGTTTTAGTATGACAAACCTTCACATAAAATATATTGTACTGTGCATCTGGATGGTGGAATGGAAGTTATTATAGTATAAAAATACCCCCAAAGGTGTATACTAAGACTACACAAGTTAGATGTCAATTAAATAAAATATCAATATGTCATGAAATGTTTTATAGGAATTTATAATTCAAAAAATAACAATATTGTATTTCGTTAAAAAAATAAAATAAATTTAGTTTCATTCATATCTTGTGTTACATGTAACACTGAGTTTTAATGAGTCTTGATACACTATTAATATTATTATTTAAAGAAAGACTATATTACTCTATCCATTACACATGGATGTATGAATAGTATTAAAAATATAATTTAATCTAATTATTAATGATTTTCTATAAAGAAAATATATTTATAAATAAGTAATAAATATTTAGTAAAGTATTTATATTTTCCAAAAATATATTTTTTCTCTAAAAAATTATTTATTTTTTAGTAAAATTAATAAAGTTAATTTTTAAAAAAATTAGAAAATATTATTAAGAAAATAAAATTTATTTTTTTAATAATTATTTAAAAATAATTTGAGGATTAGTTTCTGATAATTTTCTAAGAGATTAATTTTTTAATGAATATTAAAAATTATGGATTTTAAAAACATATTTAAAAAAATCATTATATTTTATTATTTTTTTAAAGTTAAACGGTTGTATGTATTGTATAAATAACCTAATTAATGTTATTTTAGTCATTTTAATGGTGAATTTTTATATTAATACTTTTTATACTTGTGAGTATTTTCTCTTAGAAATCTCTCTTTTTCATATCATCTAAAAGTTTAATATTAAATTAAATTATACCTCTTCTATGAATTAAATTTGAAATAATTTGATCAATATTATTAATCATTAACATTAATATAATATAATTATATAGAATTATTATATATTTATAATGATTAATAAAAATAATAAAAATATTTAGCATACATATATTTTAAACGAGTTTACCAATATGATTAACTACAAATATAAATATTAAAATGACATAAAAACTTTTAAAAATATTATTTTCAAGGAATAATTTCAACATATATCATCTATGATTTTATAAGGATCCTTTTTCGATTTTTAAAATATGGGAATAACATTTTATTTTCAAACAAATCTTTGTATGTCAACTTCCTCACTTGTAAAACTGTAACCACTTTCATCTCCTCTTTGGACATAAAAATCTTTAGCTTTTTAATATAATTATATAAATATAATATTAAATTTCCTAATAACTTAAAATATTAATTTTTATTTGTTTTAAATCCTCATATAAAGGATTTTGGTGTCAACCAATGGAAGTTGTCTAAATAAGATGTATTGTTCTTAAATGCTATTTTTTAGTTATTAAACCACATTATTAAAATATTATTAAACTATTAATAAATAATAAAATTATTATATATAAATTAAATATGTTATATTATGTTAATTTTATAGCATACATCCATCTACTCTTCCATCCAATGGGAAATAAAATTGTAGATTGTCTGTATAGTGAACTACCTCCTTGTGAACTGATGTAATTCTTTTTTGATCACAACCTCTCACAGGTGAATTTAATGATTGATTTAAATTATATATGGGATATTTTATGAAATAATTATACTTTTGACTTAAAATATATCATCTACCTTCACAGGCTTTAATCTATTGGGAAAAGATAACAACACTCGTACATATGTTTGGACCACCGCATCAATTAAGTGTTGTGATACATTTTTTATTTTATTTTCTCATGGATGGTAATATAAATATATTTAATGATTTTATATGATATATATGACAAATAAATTATTTTATAATTATTAATTTATTTTTACCATTTTTTCTTTCAATCCATCAATAAAATATAAACAATGTTTTTGCATTTGTACGACCAACTATATCCACCAACAGGGAAATTCATTTTACTAAATCTATCATTTTTATAACATCAAACATCTATATAATTAGTATATATAGAATTTATATTATTATTAACATTAAATAGATGATGTAACCATAATAAATAGTCACTTATGAAAAGTATTTAACAAAATCATAGAAGAAAAACAATATAGTTATTACATGAAACAAAGATATAAACATGGAAAGGTAAATGAATGGGTTAGAAAAAGATATATGAAAATAATATATGGTATAATATTTAACATTAATGTTTTCTAATAAAATTATAATAATAAAATATGTATTAAATTTACGGTTTTAACATATATTAATAAATTCTAGAAGTTAGGTATGTGATTTTTGTCTGAAATTTGCATCTATGGGACATAGGTTGTGTTACACACATATCGTATATTATGAGGTGAATATATATAAAATTTAAAATGTTATACCATAATTTAATTATTCTAATTATATTTATATTTATATTGATATTTTTTCTTTTGTGGGGGTTATGATTTAAAATTTTTCATAGTTGTAATGCTTTTTCGTTACAATCCAAATTTCATCAGGATGGATTATGATTATTCCTATGATGAGGAAATATTATTATCAATCCCTCAATAAACTCATGATGATTCTTCTATAATGTATATTTATAGATATTACATATTTTCCTCTCATTTTTCTCACATTATGAACTTATGATTCAAAACATTATTTTTTAATAAAAATATGACATTATAACTATCTTAGACCAAAAATATATTCTCTTATATATCAATGTTTTCTAATAAGGGTTTTAAAACAATGTTTTCCCTATAGTAAAATAATTTTCAAAGGCATTTCCAACAATTATTTATTTTTCAAAAAAAATTAAAATTATTTTTTTTTCATTTTGTAAATGAGGATCTTTTAACATTTTTCCAAAAAATATTAATGGTAATTTTTTTAAAAATGTATAAGGGTTTAATGGTATTTCCTATCATCCCGGTCACTCAATGATTTATAGAATAATTTACAAATTTTCAATATATTTTAAAAAAGATATTCTTTATTATTTATTAAATTTTTAAATTTTATGTAAGTGTTTTCGAAATAGAGAGGATATTGTTCACCTGAAATGTTCTATGTGATAATTAGTAAAATTTCTATCCATGATGACATGATTTGGTGTTATATTATATTTAACTACTATATCATTCACTGAAACCATACCTATTCTTTGTCTAGAAGGTTTCTTATTATGAAGAAAGCATGTTTACGAAATTAGTTTCTTATCCATGGGTTATAAAATGTTGAAAAGATAAAATATTTATGTATCCAATTCCTTTTCCATGGGTTATTCTATAATTAATATTTTTAAAGTTCAAGAAACATCATATTGTCAATGGTTTATTCCATTATAAAAATTTATGAAAACTCATTTTATTTAATGATTTCCCATAAGATGAATTTTTATAATTTTAATCCATACATAAGTATTAATTTCATTATATGATGTGTAGAACCTATATCTCCATTTAATGAATTCAATTAATATTGTTATCTATTGAGATAAACAACACTATAATGAAGTGTTAACTGAGATATGTTAGGGAATAATTCCACTATGATAGTATTGAGAGGGAACTATGACTACTATGATTGTTTTTGGAGTGAACCCATACTACTATGATATCCTTCTAGTTAACACTTGACAATAAAGAAAATGATATTCTATTCTTCGTTGTATAAAAAATCCATTTCTTATGTCTCTTTTATGATCTCATGGATCATGTTATTTTATTCATTGATGATTCATGTCTTACAAACTACTAATATATTTTCCATAACTCATGGTTTTGATCTTTGATATGCAGAATATGGTTACAAAATATTATTCCCATATTGTTAAACCTTTACTCTCCTGTTATGGTTATGTGATGGTAGATATCTCCGATGTTTATCCTTTGTAAGAATTGGATCTTACCCTTTATTATGTTTCCTTTCCCCATAGTTTGAAGTGAAGTTTTATATATGATATTTCTATGCTAGGTTCTAGTTATAATTAAATAATTTGGAGATTATTTATCTATACTATGATCCAGTTTTTTATGTTTCCATGTTTCCTAAGGCACTAGACCGGTATGAATATAGCATGCATCATTTTGTTATGTAGTAAATATTAATATATTAATATGTGACATCTATGTTTGATATATTATGTTATTTATATTCTATATCAGAGAAATTACTTGTTAAATTTTTTAATATTGAATGAGAAAACATTAGTGAGATGACTAGGTATATTGCAATGGGAAAGTAATAAGATTACTCCATGTATAAGAAAATTTCCTATAATTATTATAATGGATAAAAAAGTTTCTTCCAATAAATTTATCTTTTCTAGACACTACAAGTGGATCTATCTCTGTGATTGTCGTAACTGGGTATAATTACACTAAAAATGGTATAATGTGATTTTAAATGATCACCACCTAGGTTAGGATAATGGGTCGCCTGAGAGATATTTTTTAGATATTCACATACTAATTATAAAACATCATAATGTTTTTTAATAGATAATTGAAATGACTAATGTAGAAAGAACCTAAGGTTTTATAAATTCAACATAAAGTTTCATTACATAGAAATTCTTTAATTGGTTCTTTCTGATTATGGGGGGTTTCACTACGATTAATATTCTTACACAATGTTATTTTTGTTTTAGCCAATGGATGGAACTCAAACGTTACATGATAATTTTATATGTAATTATAATGAAATTATTTTATACTTGACTAACCTCATATAATCGGAGGTGGAAATAAAAAATTATATTTGAATGCTCATGAATATTTGTCAGGATACGAATCACACAGGGCTTCAAAACAACAAAAAACAGGGACCAAAACTCTGTTATGTCCTTTTTGAGGAAAAATCCACTTTGTTTTACTGTGTTTAATAATATACTAGATTTTAAAAAATGGATAAGTATTGCCGAAAACATATTTTTCATTCATTGATTCATATAACCTAAAACATTCATTTTTTATCTTTTTCATTTGGAAGTAGAAGCAGATCAGTGGTGTAAGCATATCAAATATAGTATGAGATAATAATAAAATGACTTAATGGCATGTTTAAAATTAACATATTACATTTTAATAAGTTGTTTATATGTATTTTTCATATAATATTTGAGAAGGAATTCATTGAGTTTGAGAAGAAAGATGATGAATATGTTTATACCTATGTGGAAAATTGGACAATACATTTTATGTAAACATCCCTTATTATCATCAAACCAGAAAGTATGGTTAATAAATTTTTAAATGGATTTAAAAAAAATTCTAATTGGATTTATTAATAAGTTATTTAGTATATATAATAAATCCTTCTAGGTTTTTTCATTATGTAAATGGGTGTTGGAGTTAATACTTAATCTCAGGGTTTTGATAAGAAAAAAAGATGGAACATAATGGAAATTCTAAAAACAATTAAGTAAAATATATTAGCCTTCCCTTATCCACAATTTTTGGATGGAAACATGGTGGATATTGACTCAAGAAATATTTTTAATGTTTTATGCACTAATTTGAAAATCATTGGGAAATTAAATATCAATGTGATGGAAAGAGGATAAATAATGTTATGGATAGAAAAAATATCTATAGAATGTAGCACCCATAGTAAAGTGTTTAAAATTCATGTAGTGTGGTAATTATACCAACCAAATCCAAAATTCAAATGTTAATGATTACAATCAATGTGAAAAAACTCTCAAAAATGTCATACAATGGGAAATATCATTTTATCACTACATCTGATGAGGGGTATGATAATGATGGGTGGAAATATACATTTAGCATCCAATATAAAACTAATAATGTATTATTTGACTCTATATATACCCATTATTTAATTTATTAATAATTTTCTTTGATTATAAAAATTCTACCCCAATGATTAGATGTTGGATGAGTAGTGAAAACACATAATGACATTATTTTCACATATCGATCATATAATTCTTCTCTAGAATAAGTGTGTGGGAATGGGTTTCCTATAAATATTATTATTCTCACTCTTGTATAATTTCATGTAAACTTTAGAATATATTGGATTTTTCTACATAAATAACACAACAATTATCGAGTATTGGAAGTTAGGTATGATATTATAAACAAGTCGTTTAGTTTCTATCATAATGATGATAAATATGAACATATAATAGATATTAAATCAATTTTATGGTTATTTATTCTGGTTACATAGTAGTGTTTGACTTATAATTTTTAGGCTTAAAATTAACATCAATGATAAACCTATTATTCTAGAGTTTATCAATTTATTTCAAGAATAGATTACTAGTCTTGAACTAAAATACGAATATGTGTTCTCAATGTAACTCATATGTAGTATTATGCCTATTTTAAAGAATCCCTATATGATGGGATTCATTTACATTAGATATTTAATGGATGGAAATCAGCTGAAACTTTAAAAGGGATTTATTCATCTTTTTTTGTCACTTGGGGTTGAAATTATTTATTTATTAAGAAAAAATATCCATTAATGTGACTCTAAATTTATTTTTGATAATAGAACAAGATCACAAACAAGAAGAAGTATCATCTACCCTGTATTAAAGATTTTTTAACCAACTATATGGGAATTAATATTTTTTCAAAAATGGCCTTCATTTTTGGTATCATGAGCTAATAAATAATGAAGTAATACCCATGACAACATTCCAAAAAATGTATGTGCACTGTGAATATATTTTGATTCCATTTTTTATTATTAACTCCCCTAGAATATTCATGGAATTAATTATTAGAGTCTTTTGATATTATATTTATCAATGTGTGGTAGTATTTATAGATGATATTCTTATCTATTCAAATAGATATGAATAGAACTAATATCATGTTATAATTGTGATAAAGATCCTATAGAAGGAGAAACTACATGAAAAATTTGCAATGTCTGCTTTTTTCTAAAAAAGTCTATTTTTGGGTCATTTATCTCATGAAAAGGATTATTGGTGGATCTTTCAAAGATGAATGTAATTTATTACTTGAAAAGAAAAACCACTTTGAATGATATCTATATTTTTCTTGGTTTGGATTCATTTTATCAAAAATTTATTAATAATTTGTCAGGGTTGTCCAATCCACTCACCATGTTAACTCATATGAGATCCATGTTCCCCTAGATTGATGAATGTGAGGAATCATTCAAGGAATTGGATATAATATTATCCAATACACATATTCTTACATTACCCTATAGTAGAGAAAGTGTTATAAGCTATACTGAGGTATGGATAAAGGGGGTTGGTTGTGTCCTCATTTGGAATGATATGGTAATATCTTATGAAACCAGACAATTGAACGTTCATGAGAAAAATTACCGAAATCATTATTTAGAATTATGTATGGTAATTATAACATTAACAATTTAGATGCATTATATTTATAGAGAACTACGTGATACATATACAGAATAAATATGTTTAATGTATATATTCAACTAGAATGAGTTGAATACTCTACAGAAAAGATGGTTTGAACTGATTAAAGATTAAAAAAATTTATTACATTACTGACTACTGAATGGAAACAAGGTGGCCAACTCTTTGAGTCAAAAAATTCATTCTAGATTATCCTAGATAAAGTTCAAAAAATGAAAAATATTTCAATATTTGAAAATGATATATTTTTTTAACATGAAACAAGGGGGGAAATATTATCCTTCTCAAATGGCTATTAGACTAATTCTTCTAGTGATGATTTTAGAGTCAAAAATATAATATGTACAGCAATAATAGAAGATGATAAATGATACTTTGTTAGTCGATGATTTTAAAGGAATGGAAAGTATCAAAGAAAATTTATGTGTTCTATCCATAATAAATTTTAATAAGGATCCATTGAAGTAAGGTGATTATTTTTATTTATCTATTCATCTTGGACGTGAAAATATGTATAAATATTGGGATGATTAATTCTAGCGAGATGTTATAAAGAGAGATATTTTATAGTTTATGTCTTGGTGACTTATATGTGAGAAATTTAACATTGAGTGACCAAAATCTAAGTGGAATTTGAACCACTTTTCATAGAATAAAAGAAATGGAAAATAATATCCACAATTTTTTTTCATCCGACTCCACAAAATATCAAAAGGACCCAATGATACTATTTGATAAATTTTCTATTTGGATAATCTCAAATGAATATAAATTACTAAATAGGTAAATATACATATAGTATAGAATTATATAAAATCATATAGGGATCGAAGGATTACACCAATGTTCTATAGTATCATTAGATAACATCTTATCACAAAATTGAGTTTTAGTAATTGGTGTAATCACAAAAAATATGGCATGTCTCATAGAACAACATAGTCCCTAGAGAATACATTGGGATGATGTTCTATTAATTTTGAACATAATTGTGATGAACACCTTCATATAGTATATGATTAATACAAAATTATACATCTCTAAAACAATCTATATGTCTCCATATGAAATTTATATTCAAATATAATCAATAAAATTGGAATGATATAGAGATGATTAGTGAGGACCCTATATAAGGTTGAGACACTCCTTATAATGTAGAGACCCGTATCTTGATGTACATTGACACTACGTTACATTTGCGGAATACTTAGTACATAACAAAACCACACACACAAGGATCGTAATAGTTTAGTGTCTTTGGAAACTCGGAATATAATCTTCTAATGGTGGTGAAAGATCTCCAATATCTTCGATAAAGATCTTCCCATTTTTTACCTAAAACCATTCTTTATATCATGGGGAAAAGAAAACATAAAAGGGTGAGCTCAAATGCTCAGTAAGGGTAAACAAAATAAATATAAATCTCATCGTATACACAAGCACATAAATTTTGGAAATCTTAACCTGCAAAAGAGATCATAATTTCATAACATGGGATAAATCATGGCAGTGAAATGTAATCACAATAATCATAACTTAAAACATGAAACATTGTTTCATACACACATAATCATAGAGAATCATTTCTTGTTAGTCAAGACTCATTGCCAAGACTATCTTAGTGGACAAAGTCCCTTTCTGAATCGGGTAACCCCCGTTTCAGTCCTGTTTCACTGAACCGGTATAACCTACCATTTCAGCCATGTCTATCTCATGAGATATAAAATCTTTACCCAATGCATTGGAGGGAGATATAGGTCCCACCCATCTCATAATGATACCATTCATATGTGTGCCACAAAATCATAAATCATACATCATTGCATAACCCATGTAATAAAAATGGGATTCGTAAACAACATGACATCATAAAACCATTCATATTAGATAAAGGAATTCATAAACATAATTCCATCACAACGTAGTCAAATCAATGTAAAAATATGGATAGAAACAGAACCCTTTATTATCTTATATGGAAAATAATTTTGATAAAACACTTGAAATGAATTCTTGAGGAAAATATCCTTTCTTCTTTAAAATCAATTTATTTTCACAAAACATCATGCAATTTCAAAATAAAGAGATTTTATTGAAAATAGTCATGAAATATTTTGGAGGAAGTTTCATGAAAATAAGGCTTTATAAAACCGTAAAAATCCATTCGTGCCGTTTAAGTTAAAAAAAACATTCTTCGTACTTTTGTCGAAAAAGTCAAAAAGTACCTCGTACGAAAAACGACAAAAGATTCCTTTCATATATTTTACTAAAAACTCACCAAAGGGTAAAATTGGATTTAAAAAATTGTAGTTGGATGGAAATAACATTACATATTTAGGAAATATGGATGTGGATGATAAAATATACCCCAGTAAATTTCAAAGTACAAACAATCTCGTATAAGAATGAGATTGTGATATTTCCCTTACCTTAGGTCTGATTTGCTTCGTAAGTGTCCGAAACTCTTTTATAATTATTTAAATAATGTCATTTACTTATTACAGAATCATATTCATTGTTATTATATCATATATGGTTCACTTATGACTTTATATTACCCGTTCTTTTGTAAATTCCAAGTTAAAGAGCGTTTTGGGTAAAATTGTTTCATTTGTCGTCCGTGTTTTGACTTGTAATTATTCATATGATTACTTAGATCATGATTACTTAATTCCAGAACATAAAACATGATTTATATATATATATTCAGGATATTCATATATATAATAAATCATTAAATGGAATGAAATACACCGTTCATGGAGACGGTAGTCCGTACGTACGCATGAACGCTGTTTTCGTTTCCTTATTGAATTTAATGGAATTAAGTACATGACATACATATAAATATATAAATAAATCCAGTATCATTATTATGTCATATATTTCATTAGTACATATTATGTATACTTTATAATCATTCTTAAATGGTTAACATGGAGAATGAATCTCATCGCGTCGTGGAGACGGTAGTCCGTACGTACGCACGAGCGATGATATCATTTCCATAAATATTGAATTGAATTGGAGTGGATTATACAATATATCAGAATCAATATGATGTTGTAATAACTATGTATAGTTATTATTTACACCATTATACCCATCCATGTAAGGTGGTGGCGGAAAATAGATTACACCACTGCGTGGAGACGGTATTCTGTACGTACGCACGCGAGGTGATTTCTTTTTCCGTAGGATGGATAGATGGTGAAATAGGGTTGTTTAATACTTATAATAACATATCAGTATATGAGTGATAATTTTGTTATTACTTCATAATGAAACAACCTAATATGAAGAAGTGGAAGAAGAAATAAAGGTGAAAGAATTGGTAACGGAAATTACCTCTTCTTTGAAGCGCCTCTTTGAGACCTCCTCTTAGGGCACTAAAATTGGTCTTTGAGGAAGACAAGAACCTCTAGGATGTTTCTAGGGAAGTGGAGAAGAGATTTTGGCAGGGTTCGGCCGAGATTGAGTGCTCAAATTGGTGTGAGGAAGAGGGGGAGGAGGTGTCCTTTTATAAGGGAGGAGAGGGGCACTTTAGGAATATCTCAAAATATTATTTTATATTAAAGTCAAAATCGGTTTATAATGGTTCCAAAGGGTCTTATTTCTATGATAAAGTGGGGATGGGTTGAAAGCCTATAAACTAATAGGATTTAGACAAGTTTAGGGTGTTATTTTAACCTTATCAATTAGATTTAACTCTAAGTTAAATAATTTAACTTTTACCGTGTCTTTTTGTTTTCTTACACTATATGGTTAATACACTTACTATAACATGCCAAACTAACCCCAAATTGTTTATTATTAGTATATATATCCTTATCTAAGTCATTTGGCCGAAACTTAGAATTTTAGGAATAAACTAAAAATTAATAATATAATATTTGATTTAAAAACTATTTTGTGTCAATTTTGACACTATTTGATATATGATTTTTGTGAAAGTCATAACAGAATTATATGTTCGAACCAAGTTGATTAAATAAACACTAATATATCATAGTAACCTATAAAATTAGTGGAATTCATAAAAAGTCTCAAATTACATTTATTTTGGTGTTTATAACATCAATTATGTCAATATTTCATTAATAAGATAATTATTGTATCATCATTGTGTCATAAATAAATTAAATTATTTAATGTCTAAAAATTAAAAATAAAATACCATTATGTAGGAAATCTTTTTAGCGTTCTAATGAATATTTATAGTCGAATTTATCTTACGTATAACCCCATATTAAAAATTATTTACTTATTAAACTTTGATTTTAACTATTTTAACCCTTCTTTAAATAAATTAATAATAAATGTCCTAATCTAATCCACGTGGGCCTAAATGGTCATATTTTATTCCTAAGTTTGTTTTTGGTCGAATTACATTTGTCCAATAGAATTAGGACATGTGTTAGGGTAATAATAATATCATTTTTACCCTTAATTAACCTATTTACTTTTAACCGTGGTAAAAAAGTAAAAATATACTATTCACCAAAAAATTATTTTCATCTCATTGAACCACATTTTAGTCCTTGATATTAACCGTGTCTCTCGGATTTTCGAAATTCCACTCACAGAAGCGGTAAAATTATGTTTTATGCAAAATTCAGTTTTTAACCTACCACTTAGTGGTTTCACTATTCATCAAAAATTAAAAGTTTTCAGAAAAATACCAAAATTTTACCCTAGGCTAATTTCGGTATTCCGAATCCAAAAATGATGTCCATTTTGAAAGATAAAATTTATAAAATTTCAAAAAGTGGTTATTACTATTCATAATGGCTAGTTTTAATAATATTTTAATAGCATATCGTTGTTTAGTGAAACTCAGTATTGCGTACGACACAAGCTATCGAGGAAGGTCGTGATTGCGTGTAAAGTAAGACAAGCAAGTGTGTAGTGAAATATTCATTTGATGATATAAAAACAAAATATTACTCATAAAAATCTCGGTTGTTACATTCTACCCCCCTTAAAAAGAATTTCGCCCTCAAAATTCATCGGGGTTATAAATGGTTTACTATTCGAAAGTTTCTTTAATAGAAACCCACATCGTAAAAAGGAATACAAAAACTTGGATTTAAAAACTAAGGTATGAAATGTAACGATTACCCAAATAAACTATTCACTGGGTTTCCACATAGGGGAAAATATGGATATGGAAGAGAAATCTAACCATCATGTTCTGATGGAGAGTGGTAGAGAACATGGCTATGGAAAATCCAGTAATCACAAATCCATAAATTTGTGACGATCTAAGGTACCATCTGATTCATCGGGTATAAGATCACTAGGACAACATTTTTGGTTTTCAAGATCATTTCCCTAAAGTTGAAAATTTGAATTAGAATAAATACTTTCTTTATTTTGGTACAGTCTCACTGTTTTTCGTGCCTTGAACAATTTCCACTTCATCTCTTAAATAAATGAAGTTGAATTTGTTATTCGTGAAGTGTTAGCAGATCATGTGATAGAATGACGGGTCATTCCATCTGTCTCAAACAAAAGGTTAGCAATAAAATTATATACATAAGTCGATCTATAGTGAGATTAATCATATATGGTTCCTAAAATGAACTTATACTTCATATATCATATTTCTTAATATAATAAAACTAGTTTCTAATAAACAGGGACTTCCTGTAGGCCAGTGGTAGGCGATAAAGGCCAGTCGCACTTCGGTTGTGGGTTCGATTCCCTCAGCCTTGTCCGAAGCGATGGGCTATCGCCCGTCCTGTAGGTTGTCCTTTTTCTACTATAACATCCCATCAATAATATCGAAAAAAACTTCTATCCTTAAACAATACTCACTTATGTCCAACATAATCCATTTCAATCTTTAGACTTATCCATAATACTGCAGTCCACTCTCATAACATAGTGAAAACGATTACCAGAGATTTAATACCATCGTTGATCGCCATATATCATACGATATGTTTTTTTTGGTCACATTCCAAACATTCAAAGTCCTTAATCATGTATTCTCTTGAATACCTTAGTGAAAACATGAATGCAGTTTAAAGTTAACACTTTCCACATACCAAAATCCTCAAAATTCTATATACACAAATCAGGATATCACTTAGTCCTTATATCAATCATGAGCTCATGAATACTATTAAACATTTCATTTTCTCATTTTCCCTTCATTATGCGCATATCATCTTATTTCCAAAAAATATCTCAATCACTTTGAATACCACATCAATAAATATTGCAATACTCAATGATACAACATTATTTTGGAATCCCATTACATAAACACTTAATCATTCCACCACATCATTGTCATATTCAACATTGCCAATAGTGATCGCATGTGACTTCCCTTTGTCCTTTGCCTTCAGTGGTTGCTCATGTTGATCATCACTAACCCTTGGATTAGGGCATTTATTAGCATAATGCCCCATTTCCTTGCACTTGAAGCATTGAAGTGTTGGTGGTGCGTTCTCTGCAGTGTTTGCTTTATTCACATCATTAGAAAACCTTTTTCCATTACTTCGACACTCAGCTGCTCGATGACCTTCTTTTCCACACTTAAAACATTTTCTAGTCCCTTTAAGACAATCTCCACCATGCTTCTTTCCACACTTTGTGCATAAGGAAACACTCATCTTCTTTTCACCATTATTCTGAGATTTCTCCTTGAACTCCATCTTTCGTTTCTTGTCAAAACCATGAGATGGATATGTAACACCAACTTCCATTTCTACCTTGATAGCACAACGCACAATTTCTTCATAGCTACTGAAGTCTCTTATAGCTAATGCCCTTCTAAGACTTGGTTTTAAGCCACTGAAAAATCGATCAACATTACTTTCAGGTTGGACGATAATACCAGAAGCGTACCTTGCAAGTCTTCTAAAATTTGCTTCGTATATACCAACAGATTCATCATCCTTATGCTTTAGCTCAAGAAACTCATTTTCAATCTTTGTTCGAAGAATACGAGGGAAGTACTTACTGAAAAACAAGTTCTTGAACTCGTCCCATTCCATTGACTCAATTTCATCTCTTGGCCTCGTATTCTTGATAATATTCCACCATTGATCAGCTTCACCTTCCAAACGATATACTGCTAATATGACTTTATCATGTTCAGAACATTGAAGAACGGAAAATATCTTTTCAGTGGTACTGATCCATTGTTCAGCAACAAGTGGATCGGAAGTCCCACTGAAGGAAGGTGGACGTTGCCTCATGAAGGACTCAATAGAATATTGTTCCCGTCTCTGCTCATTTGGAAGTCCAGAATGATTCATAGCTTGTGTAAGTATAGCAATAAGATTTTTCACTCCATCTCCCATAACATTTGTTTGTTCAGGAGGTCAATCATTGCATTGTCTATTGCATTGATCAACATGGTTCCTTCGGGTTCCGACCATCGTCTAAAACCCAAAAATAATAGTGTGAGAGGAAAAAATCACGCTAGGGAAAACAACATAATAAAGGTAGAGTACATTCAATATCTAACATCTTAGGTTTAATTCTAATATCGTTAGCGCAATTCTAGGACTATAACCTATACATATACTTAACCTTAGAGACATCCCTAGACATACCGTAGAAATATCTCTAGGGATCTCACTAATGTTTTCGCATCCTAGTTTCCAAAGGTTTACTAAACCTTTCCTCTGATACCAACTGTAGAGACCTGTATCTTGATGTACATTGACACTACGTTACATTTGCAGAATACTTAGTACATAACAAAAACACACACACAAGGATCGTAATAGTTTAGTGTCTTTGGAAAATCGGAATATAATCTTCTAATCGTGGTGAAAGATCTCCAATATCTTCGATAACGATCTTCCCATTTTTTACCTAAAACCTTTCTTTATATCCTGGGGAAAAGAAAACATAAAAGGGTGAGATCAAATGCTCAGTAAGGGTAAACAAAAGAAATATAAATCTCATCGTATACACAAGCACATAAATTTTGGAAATCTTAACCTGCAAAAGAGATCATAATTTCATAACATGGGATAAATCATGGCAGTGAAATGTAATCACAATAATCATAACTTAAAACATGAAACATTGTGGCATACACACATAATGAAAGAGAATCATTTCTTGTTAGTCAAGACTCATTGCCAAGACTATCTTAGTGGACAAATTCTCTTTCTGAATCGAGTAACCCTCATTTCAGTCCTATTTCACTGAACCGGTATAACCTACCATTTCAGCCATGTCTATCTCATGAGATATAAAATCTTTACCCAATGCATTGGAGGGAGATATAGGTCCAACCCATCTCATAATTATACCATTCATATGTCTGCCACAAAATCATAAATCATACATCATTGCATAACCCATGTAATAAAAATGGGATTCGTAAACAACATGACATCATAAAACCATTCATATTAGATAAAGGAATTCATAAACATAATTCCATCACAACGTAGTCAAATCAATGTAAAAATATGGATAGAAACAGAACCCTTTATTATCTTATATGGAAAATAATTTTGATAAAACACTTGAAATGAATTCTTGAGGAAAATATCCTTTCTTCTTTAAAATCAATTTCTTTTCACAAAACATCATGCAATTTTAAAAGAAAGAGATTTTATTGAAAATAGTCATGAAATATTTTTGAGGAAGTTTCATGAAAATAAGGCTTTATAAAACTGTAAAAATCCGTTCGTTCCGTTTAAGTTAAAAAAACATTCTTCGTACTTTTGTCGAAAAAGTCAAAAAGTACCTCGTACGAAAAACGACAAAAGATTCCTTTCATATCTTTTACTAAAAACTCACCAAAGGGTAAAATTGGATTTAAAAAATTGTAGGTGGATGGAAATAACATTACATATTGAGGAAACATGGATGTGGATGATAAAATATACCCCAGTAAATTTCAAAGTACAAACAATCTCGGATAAGAATGAGATTGTGATATTTCCCTTACCTTAGGTCCGATTTGCTTTGTAAGTGTCCGAACCTCCTGTATAATGATTTAAATAATGTCATTTACTTATTACAGAATCATATTCATTGTTATGATATCATATATGGTTCACTTATGACTTTATATTACCCGTTCTTTTGTAAATTCCAAGTTAAAGAGCGTTTTGGGTAAAATTGTTTCATTCGTCGTCCGTGTTTTGACTTGTAATTATTCATATGATTACTTAGATCATGATTACTTAATTCCATAACATAAAACATGATTTATTTATATATATATTCAGGATTTACATATATATAATAAATCATTAAATGGAATGAAATACACCGTTCATGGAGACGGTAGTCCGTACATACGCATGAACACTGTTTTCGTTTCCTTATTGAATTTAATGGAATTAAGTACATGACATACATATAAATATATAAATAAATCCAGTATCATTATTATGTCATATATTTCATTAGTACATATTATATATACTTTATAATCATTCTTAAATGGTTAACATGGAGAATGAATCTCATCGCGTCGTGGAGACAGTAGTCCGTACGTACGCACGAGCGATGATATCGTTTCCATAAATATTGAATTGAATTGGAGTGGATTATACAATATATCAGAATAAATATGATGTTTTAATAACTATGTATAGTTATTCTTTACACCATTATACCCATCCATGTAAGGTGGTGGCGGAAAATAGATTACACCACGGCGTGGAGGCGGTATTCCGTACGTACGCACGCGAGGTGATTTCTTTTTCCGTAGGATGGATAGATGGTGAAATAGGGTTATTTCATACTTATAATAACATATCAGTATATGAGTGATACTGTTGTTATTACTTCATAATGAAACAACCTAAGAAGAAGAAGTGGAAGAAGAAATAAAGGTGAAATAATTGGTAACGGAAATTACCTCTTCTTTGATGCGCCTCTTTGAGACCTCCTCTTAGGGCACTAAAATTGGTCTTTGAGGAAGACACTAACCTCTAGGATGTTTCTAGGGAAGTGTAAAAGAGATTGTGTTAGGGGATGGCCGAGCTTGAGTGCTCAAATTGGTGTGAGGAGGAGGGGGAGGAGGTGTCCTTTTATAAGGGAGGAGATGGACACTTTAGGAATATCTCAAAATATTATTTTATATTAAAGTCAAAATAGGTTTATAATGGTTCCAAAGGGTCTTATTTCGAAGATAAAGTGGGTATCGGTCGAAATCCTATCAACCAATAGGATTTAGACAAGTTTAGGGTGTTATTTTAACCTTATCAATTAGATTTAACTCTAAGTTAAATAATTTAACTTTTACCGTGTCTTTTTGTTTTCTTACACTATATGGTTAATAAACTTACTATAACATGCCAAACTAACCCCAAATTGTTTATTATTATTATATATATCCTTATCTAAGTCATTTGGCCGAACCTTAGATTTTTAGGAATAAAATAACAATTAATAATATAATATTTGATTTAAAAACTATTTTGTGTCAATTTTGACACTATTTGATATATGATTTGTGTGAAAGTCATAACAGAATTATATGTTCGAACCAAGTTGATTAAATCAACACTAATATATCATAGTAACCTAGAAAATTAGTGGAATTCATAAAAAGTCTCAAATTACATTTATTTTGGTGTTTATAACATCAATTATGTCAATATTTCATTAATAAGATAATTACTGCATCATCATTGTGTCATAAATAAATTAAATTATATAATGTATAAAAATTACAAATAAAATACCATTATGTATGAAATCGTTTTAGCTTTCTAAATAATATTTATAGTCGAATTTATCTTATTTATAACTCCATATTAAAAATGATTTACTTATTAAACTTTGATTTTAACTATTTTAACCCTTCCTTAAATAAATTAATAATAAATGTCCTAATCTAATCCAAGTGGGCCTAAATGGTCATATGTTATTCCTAAGTTTGTTTTTGGTCGAATTACATTTGTCCAATAGAATTAGGACATGTGTTAGGGTAATAATAATATCATTTTTACCCTTAATTACCCTATTTACATTTAACCGTGGTAAAAAAGTAAAAGTTACTATTAACCAAAAAATTATTTTCATCTCATTGAACCACATTTTAGTCCTTGATATTAACCGTGTCTCTCGGATTTTCGAAATTCCACTCACAGAAGCGGTAAAATTAAGTTTTATGCAAAATTCAGTTTTTGACCTACCACTTAATGGTTTCACTATTCATCAAAAATTGAAAGTTTTCAGAAAAATACCAAAATTTCACCCTAGGATAATTTCGGTATTCCGAATCCAAAAATGAAGACCATTTTGAAAGATAAAATTTATAAAATTTCAAAAAGTGGTTATTACTATTCATAACGGCTAGTTTTAATAATATTTTAATAGCATATCGTTGTTTAGTGAAACTCAGTATTGCGTACGACACAAGCTATCGAGGAAGGTCGCGATTGCGTGTAAAGTAAGACAAGAAAGTGTGTAGTGAAAGATTCCTTTGATTATATAAAAACAAATTATTACTCATAAAAATCTCGGGTGTTGTATATAATGCCCTCTTCAGAAATAAGTTTATAAATCTAAAGTGATTAGATTATGTTGGATAAAGAAATCTATTTGGCATAGTTCTAGATGATGAAATATAAAAAAAATTTAAATCCATTTAGAAACACATATGTTAAACACAATGTTGATATAAATGATAAGCTGGTACTAGTTAGAATGAAATGGAGTTTGAAGTTGGTTTGAAGTTTTATTTATGAATTTCCTTATGGAATAATGTTTGGAGATTTGGAAAAAATAGAAATACAAGTCCTAGATATAATGTACCCTTCTAGATTATTTATTTAGTAGGGAAAGTGGCTTATCACTTGGTTCCTCAATAGAACCTATCTCAAGTTCATGATGACTTCCACGTATCTCCCTTGTGGAAGTACAAAAAAAATCATTCAGATGTAAAAAAATTAAAATTAGTTTCATTATATCATAAAAAATATTATATAGAAAAACATGAAATGATTATTTATTATATAGAGAAAGTCCGAGAAAAATATTTCAAAAAAATGTTCAAGGTTTTATGGTGAAAGAACCAACTTGAGGAAGCCACATGGGATCCTGAGGATATGATGAGGCATATGTATCATTAGTTGATTGTATTAGAGATATATAATTTTTAGGGATAAATATTATGGTAGAATTTAATTCCCATATATTTATTGAACTATTTCTTTCAAATAAATATAATTTCTCAGATATTGTACATTAAAAAAAACATCATGTTTTAAAGAACCACATTATACTATTAATATTATTATATGAACGTGATCATTATAAACATTCTATTAAGCATGGAATTATGAATTAGAATAACTATATTTAAAAAATTAAGAAAAATATTTCGAATAAAGAAAATATATTTAATAATAATTACTAAATATTTAGTAAATTATTTACCAGCATTGAAAACATTTTTTTCTCCAAAAACTGATTTTTGTTGGTGTTTGAGAAAAATATTTTTTTACACTTTAAAAAACTTATTTTAAAAAATAAATAAAAACAATTTATTCAACATTTAATACATATCTATCAGATTATTTTTTATAATTTTTATAAATTATTACATTCATGATGAATAGTGAAAATACATATTTTTAATAAAACTTCTTTTTCATTTACCACATTTAAAAAAAAATTATGTTTTGAAATGGTTTAAAATTAAAATTTTAAAATAATGTTAACAAAAATTAAATTTATTTAATTATAATAACTTAAATATTGAAATTATATATTAAAAAATTATATACTTATGAAATGTTTCTCATTAGAAAACTGCTTTTCGCCTTCTCTACGGTTTTAATTATGATTTAAATTATACCACAATAGTGGATTGATTTTTAGATATATGGATTAAATTTTTTTTAATTATAATAATTAATATCATATACAAATTATATCTTAATTTTTTCATTACTAATAGTAAATAGTTAAAATTAATTACTGGGGTTATGCTTAAAACGAGTATATAAATAGTTAATCAAAAATGATAAGGGTTTAAATTATCTAAAAACATCTAAAATTATTATTATATGAACGTATTGAAAGTTTATATATTCTAATTTTTTTATAATGAGAAATATTTTAGCCTTTTACATGTTTATAATTTTAATATAATGTTTTCATTTCAAATATTCAAACAATGTCCTCTCCAACACTTATAAATGTGTACCAAATATACAATCCAAGTCACACATCCAAATACAATTTTCAGAAAATACATTCAAATATATCTTCCTTATATATATACCATTTTCTACAATTAATTATTTTTTTAAACACTATTATGAAGTCTTTTGGTGTTAATTAATGGATGTTGTCTAAAGAATATATATCATTTATAACCAATAACATTATGTTTATTACTTCTTACACCACCTATAAATATTATTCAACTATTATTAAATAATAAATAAGTATCACCCCTAAATTTTTATGTTATTATCATAATTTCATGAATAATATCCTTCTCCACTTCCATCAAACGGGAATCTAAATCGTTGATTGTCTTTAAAGTGGACTACCGCCTTGTGAACCTATGTAATTTTTTTCCTTCACCACCTATCATTATTGGATATAATGATTTATTATATATATATATATTATTAAATTATAATTATTCTAGAATTATAATACCATATATAGCTTCTTACCATCTAATCTGTTGGAAAATGATAACTTCGCTCATGTGTAAATGTGACCACCACCCCCATAAAGTGATGTGATGCATTTATTAAATACTTTTTGAAATAGATTATAATAAGGATGTATTTGAGGAATAGATATTGAATATTTTATATAGAAATTATTTTGTAAATTTGAATCATTAGTTACCATTCATTCGCTTCAACTATTGAAAAAATGGAAACAAACTTCATGAGTACGTATGACCTACCATCACCATAAATGGTGTAATTTATTTTCCTACACCTAAATTTTATTGATGAGTATAAGAATGTATATAATTAATAAATATGATATTTATATCATGATCATAATTTTTTATATGATGTAATAATATTAAAACTAAATGTTCTAAAACCAGCTGAACCAAAACATACAAGAAATACCAAGTAGTTATTACCTCAAACAGTGATATTAACAAAGAATGGATAATGAACATGTAATAAAATAATATAAGTAAGTTATATTTTGTATTATATATATCATTAGGATTATGTAATACATATATCATAACCCAATGTTAAATATAATGTATATTTGAATGTGTATCAATGAATTTGAGAGTAGGGGTGAGGGATTTTTGTCTCGAATTTACTTCATCAAGACACCTGTTTAAATATGAACCCATATTCATTTATGAGATACATATACACACCATAGACATGTTATATACTGAATTTATTTATTCTCTTTATTTTTAACGGTTCAATTAAATTTATTCTTTCATTGGGAATATGACTCAAAATTTTCCAATGTGGTATAGGTATTATGTTATAATGCCATTATTCAGAGAGATTGTTTATTATTATGATTTGAGAGGAAAAAATATGATATATCTCTCTGGAAAACAATTAATTTTATTCTCCTCTATTTATCTATAGAAATTAACTATTTTAGTTACATTTTATTCTTTTTATGTACTAATGAATCCAAAATAATGTTTTAAGGAAAAACTAAAATTATTTGCCTCATTAGAATAAAATAATTGATATTCCATATCCATGTTTTCAAAGAATATTAAAAAAATATTCCATTCTCTAATGACTATTTAAAAACAATATACCCATGTTTTACTATTTTAATTTTTTAAATATAATCTTATTATCATTTTTTAGATGACTAACTGTTTAATTTTTACTAAAAATGTGAATGGAATATTTGTTTTTACACATACGACATGAAAGATATTTTACCTTTTAATAAAAAATTTAATTTAATTATTAATTTAAAATTATAAAATGTAATTTTGAAGTAAAATTTTTTCATTAAAATTGGTTAATTTTTATGATTTTAAATATGTTTTTTCAAATTTTACATGAAAATTTCCTCATGAAATGTACCAAGTGATATTTTAAAATAATTATCCACATATGATAAAATCCATTGATTTTACATAAACAATAAACATGATATAATCCAATGGTTAAATTCTTATTATTTATCTAGATGTTTTGTTTCTATGGTGATACGATTTTTATGAAAGAATTATATTTTCCATGGGTTATACTATGGATAAAATATGTGTTGTTTTTGAAAATAGTTCCATTTCCACATGTTATACATTTATAAATATATGAAATGCTAATGTAACATGATTATTTTCTATGGGTTATTAAATGATGAAATGTTTTTGAAACCAATTTCATTTCATGTATTCAAATATTTCATGTTTTTTATTCTTTTGGAATGTATATATTTGTGATTCAAATTATTTTATGGGTGGGGCCTATATCTACCACAAATAAATGAGGAAAATTATGATATCTCATGAGATAAGTAGGTCCATAAATTAGATTCAAACCAGTATTTTTTTATAATTTTTACACTATGATAGTCATGAGACTTAACCATCACTACTATTATGGTTTGGGGAGTGAACCCATTCAATTATGATAGCTTTCCAAATGAGTCTTGAAAAATAAGGAAATGATTTTCTATACTTATATGTATGAAAACAATCAATGCACTATTCATTTGTTATACTCTAATAGCATGTTTTCATTGATTTCATTATGAATATTTTCTTATGAACTACCATTATATCTTGTATGACTCAATTTATGGATATTTTATATATACTGTATTGTTTTATAATTCTATTCACATATTATTATACCCTTATTCTCTGGTTATATTTATGTGATCATTGATATCTCTGTTTTTGACCCCTATTGAGAAACAAATATCTCCCTTTCTTATATTCCCATTCACTGGGTTATATATAATGTATATCATATAGGATAATTCTATAAAGGGTTATAGTTATGAATAACTAATCAAGAGATTTTTTATTTTACCTATGATCAAATTGTTTATGTTTTAATGTATCCAAAGTCACTACACTTGTAACGACCGAAACATTCATTAATGGAAATCCCTATTGATCTAAATAAATGTCTCTTTATGTAAAATTTTTATATAAAAGGTAAAATTATTTGGTTTTATGTTTTTGGATTTTAAAATATATTATGAATTGTGATCGCTGGTAATATAGTTGTAGATCAGTGAACACATGATTAGTTTAAATATAGGGATTTAACAAATCCAAATTACTGAGACAAAGGAATTGATGGTCTCATCCAGTAAACATTCCCCATATGAAGCCCATTTGTCAAATCATGTAAAGGTGGTTGTTTCTTCGGTCTTTGGTCATGACCATGTCCATGCCGAGCCTGAATATGTTAATCTCGAGCGGGATCGCCTATGAGAGAAGTGGAAGTTGATAGGGATTACCCCCGAGCAATGTTATCTGAACCACCCCAAGAGTATGTCACCATCACACACCTTACTCTTGAGTATTATGTGGGTTTTATAGGGGGTTATGTATCAAGAACCTTGTACTATGGTTATATATATTATTTTTTTATAAAATATTGAATATACATTCATTTTATTATTGTTACCTTGTAAATAGTTTTAAAATCAGAAATAGTACATTTAGTTAATGTTCAACTAAGAAATATATTTTGATGAATTAATGGATTTTTTAATTAAATAATAATTTAAAAAGATATTATTATTATTAAATTAATTTTTATTAAATATAAATGATCATATAATTTTATGTATGCAATTGTAATTTTTATTATGGTTTGAATGCCATTTTTGTCAAAACCCATGAATTTTCGATAAATGACGATTTTTATTTTAAAATTGAAAATTAAAATACTTAGAAAATCATTTAACTAAAATAAATATTATTTCTGGCATCAGGACGTCGAAATTTTCCAACAGTGAATTTTTCTTAATTTTCTGAGACAGTCAAATTTTTGGGTGAAAGTTAAATACCGTTTAAATATATATTGTGTTTTATGACATCATAAAGTCGCAATAGTGACGTAATAAAATACAATAAACATTATAATCACAAAATTAATGTTTTACCATTATAATAATCTAAATTTTGGTTTGTTTTATTTATTTTAAAAAGCTTTAGTGGACCCTTCAAAACTTATTATACATTTTGTTTTTTAAAATTGTTTTCCTTGGGTGTGTGGCACACCTCCACATAAGAAACCCAATTTTTTTAAGAATTTCGGACTTTTTCCATATAAAATATTGTTTTCCACTTCCCTTTTCCAAAAACCATGCGAAAAAACATGGGCTTGTTTGTGGTTTGGATTAGTTTAATGCGAGGTGTCCCAAATCTAAATAATAAATAATTCCCTCAACTTTCCTATATAAACCCACCCATGCTTTTACATCCTCCTCACTCAATGAATTTTGAGTTCGTCCATACTCTTCCCTCTTCCCTCTAGAATCCTCCCAAGGTGCCCCAAGCTCCCTGGCATCCTTTCTCAAGCCTCTCTCAAGCCTTTGTAAGCACACTTCCATGTAAGGGTTTTTCTTCCTTTCTCATTTTTGTCCAATATTCATTAAATTGTTATGCCAATTTAATTTCAAGTATAAATGTTGGGTTATGGTTTTGAACCTCCCCCATACTTCCCAATTTATTTTTAAATTAAGGGATACCCATTCCTCTCTCATTAAATTCCACCCATGTACACCTGTTACTATGCTGAAATTCTGAAAGGAATTTCTCTCTCCTCATTTACATTCAAGAAATTATTTTGTATCATGAATTTAAATTACATTACATTTATTGGAAAATGTATCTATATGACTCCCTTACCATCCATGTCATTGAAATATTATGAGACACCCCTTTCTCTCTCATCAACCATTTTTATGAGTTCTTATGTCATGTTGTTATGCTGCCGAAATTGCACCACGCTTTTCCAGCCAAAGTCATTGTGTAGTGAATACCATGCCCATTTCCCTATAAAGGGTATTCTACTTTATGTGAATTTACATATTTTTTTATAGAGATTCATTTATGTTTTCCACATTCATTTATCGTGCAATAAAATATTATGATGAACGATTCAATGTTTTATGATCCATGTGGCACACTCATACATGAAATGAAATGTTTAAAACGGGTGTGCCCTGATAGCACTCCATTGCATTGGGTAAAGTATAGTATCATGATACGTCATGTGAAATGGGAATTTACTAATTCTAATTCACGTTAAACTAGTGTTTACTCTTGCTTCAAGTGCAATGAGGGTTTACTCATGCTCCATGTACAATGAGCCTTGACTCATGCAAATTACAAGTTAAGTGTTGTTTCCATATTTCCATGTTATGATTATCATGATTTATCATGAATTTATGGTTATTCTTATATTTTTATCTATTGATATGCCTATTGTCTAAAATGTATAGTATTCTCCATGTTATTTCATGATTATTCCGTTTCTGGGCTTTATAGCTCACCCTTTTCTTATGCATGTTCTCAGGTTATCCCATGAAATGCTATGTATGAGGGAATGTAGTGTTCATGTAAAAGAATTTTTAAATAAAGATGTTGTCTTTCATGTATTAAGTTGTTATTCAATTATCATATGCTCCAAAGAAACTATAACTCTCGATATTCTATGTTGTATCCAGTGAAGTTTATGTAATAAATTAGGTTTAATTGTTTAATAAAAATAAGGGTTTTCATAGTTGGTATTAGAGGATAGGTTTAGTTATTTTTGGATTTAGGATTATTAAACCGTAGTAAAACCTTAGAGACAAGACTAATTATAATAAAAACATCCCTATGTATTGGTGTCTATTGAGTAAGTGGTTTATCAAGAAAATACATCCTTGTCTTGATATGAGCGGGTAGAGATGGATCTGGAACATATGTATCTTAGGGGTAAAACTCGAAAACACTGCTTTGAACTAGACCTGAACGAGAACTAGTGCACGAAAATAGGCCTTGCTACACTGTTGGTTGTGACACTCCCAGTGGATATGCTTTCGTATATTCACAAGCATAGTGTAGACCATTATTAAGAGAAAAAAATGACCTAAGAATATATGTTAGAAAGTAGATCATGAATAACATAGACTGAAACCAATAGATTCATATTTTAAGGAAATAAAAGTAATTTATAATTCAACAGCTTTGTCCTTGGATTACCCTTTTTGTGTTACGCCTTACATTCCTTTTATTCCATACAATGGCTGGTAATATGAGGACTCATGCTAACACCCAATGTGAAGATCAATGTGATGATTGTACTAATGAGATGCCCAATCCAATGGGAGCAGGAATCTTGAAATTTGTCACGCCTCTCTCTCAGCTAACTAAACATTTTAATAGAAACATGGGTCAAGAGGAACATTCACCCCCCCCCCCCCCAGAATGAACAAGTCGCTATCAAGAGCATCATGAGAAAAAGGCCTACTAATTTTAATGGATCAGCTGATCCCTCAAGTACTGAACAATGGATCATGCCCATTGAAAAGATCTTCACGATCCTTCAATGTTCTGAACAAGATAAGGTTCTCCTAGATGCTTATCATATGGAGGGTGAAGCTGATCAATGGTGTACATTGATCAAACATATAACGCCAGAGAAAGAGATTGATGTGTTGGAATGGAAATATTTCTGAAAGATGTTTTTCGATAAATATTTTCCATGAACCCTCAAGATTAATATAGAAAGGGACTTACTTTCCCTCAAGAAAAAAGATGATGAATCTGTTGGAGTGTACAAGGAAAACTTCACAAGGCTTGCACGATATGCCTCCATCTTTGTCGTTACCCCTGAATGCAAGGTTGACCGCTTCTTTGGTGGGATGAAATATAGACTGCAGAAAGAACTAGTGATCCACGACATTGAAAGCTATGAGGAAATTGTTTGATGTTCCCTCAAGATCGAAATGGAGATCATAGAATCTCTGGGGTATCATGGGGATAATATGTGTAAGGTGGACTGCAATGTTAGTGGTCCGATGGATAAATCCAATGGTTCTAAAAAGATCCAGCACCCCAATTTCCAAAGGTGCAGAAAGAAGTACCCCAAAAACTTCCTGAAGGGGACTAGGAAATGCTTTAGTTGTGGAAGATAAGGGAACCTAGCTATTATGTAACACCCCAAGCTTCCACGATACGCTTCTCTTTGAATATTACAGTAGCGTGTGTTGTACAAAATTTCAAGTTCTAACACACCACAACCAATAAAACTAGCCGTTATCAATAGTAATACAAACTTTTTGAAATTATATAAATTTTATTTTTTAAAATTGAAATCATTTTTGGATTCATAATATCGAAATTATCCTAGGGTGAAATTTTGTTATTTTTTTGAAAACTTTCAATTTTTGATGAATAGTGAAAAACACTAAGTTATAGTTTAAAGCAAAATTTTTATTTAAATAATTATTTATTTTATTTAAATTTATTTTTGGTCACAATAGATACATAATACCTATATATGTTCAATTCAATTAATTGGAGACAGTTTATAATAATTTTAGATGTATAAAAATTTTATTGAAATTTTCACCTTCTATTACCCATCTCCAAGGAGAATTTTCAAATTCACATAAAGCATAATTTTACCGATTATGTGAGTAGAATTTCGAAAATCCGAGAGACACGTTTAATAACAAGGAGTAAAATGTGGTTCAATAAGATAAAAATAATTTTTGGTGAATGGTAACTTTTTACTTTTATTTACCACGGTTAAAAGTAAGTAGTGTACTTAGGGGTAAAAATGATATTTTTATTACCCTAACACATGTCTTTATTCTATTGGATAAGTATAATTCGATCAAAAACAACCTTAGGAATAAAATATGAACCTCTTTCGTCCACTTGTATTTGATTAGGACATTTATTCTTATTAAATCCAAAGAAGAGTTAAAAGAGATAACATCAAAGTTAAATAACTAAAACATTTTTAATATAGGGTTATACATAAGATAAATTAGATTATAAATATTAATTATAAATATAAAAATATTTCCTACAAAATGATATTTTATTTATAATTTTTAGACGTTAAATAATTTAATTTATTTATGACACAATGGTGATGCAGTAATTACAAAATTAATGAAATATTAAAATAATTGATAATATAAATATCAAAATAAATGTAATTTGAGACTTTTTATAAATTCCACTAACCTTATAGGTTAATATAACATATTAGGGATTGTTAGAGGAATTTTTTTCTAAGTAATAATGATTTTATGAATTTAGCAAAAACAAAATACCAAATAGTGTCAAAATTGACATAAAAAGAGTTTTTAAAACAAATATTATATTATTAATTCATATTCTATTCTTAAAAATATAATGTTGGGAAAAGGGACTTATATAATTATAGGTGTATCATTAATGAACTATTTGGTATTCTATAGGAAGTATATAGTATTTTTATTAACCATATAATATAAAAATACAAAGAGACATGGTAAATGTCAAACTATTTAACTAAGAGTTAAATATAAATGATAAGGTTAATATAGTAAACCAAACCTATATAAAATATATTGGTTGATATTATTGCAACACATTTCCACCATATCCTAGAAATAAATCACTTTGGAGAAATTATAAACCGAATATGAATTTATTATAAAATAATATTTTATGTTTTTCCTAAGGTTCCCCTCACCCCTCTTATAAAAGGGCACTCCCCCTTCTCTCAAATTCATACCTTCAAAGCCTTTTGACTCGGACAAACCTTGAAAAAATATTCTCTAAAATTTACTCAATTCATCCTAGAGGCCTTTTTTTGATCATACAACCAACCTAAGGAGCCATTTTGATCAAATCAAAAGGAAGAACCCGAAGAAGAGGTAATGTTTTCACCAGCCTCTTTCAAGTTCCTTTCTTCTTCCACTTTTTATTTATTTGTTATTTCAATTCTAAAATAATAACTTCAGTATATTATATATACTATGACGTTATTATAAATATTTCACATCTATATTCGTTATTCTATCCATATTATGAATGATAATGTCACCATGCTTGCGTAGGTATGACTTACCGTCTCCACACCGTGGTCTAATTTGTTATTCATCACTATGTTATTTGGATGGATATAATGATGAGTAATATGTATATTAATAATAAAAATAACATGATAATTTCTCAGTAAAATTAATATACCATCCAATTCCACACCTCTAAGGACATGATATTGTCGCTCGTGCGTACATACGGATTATCGTCTCCACGACGGGATGAGATTCATTTCCACAATCACCATTCATCAGCGATTATAAAAATATATATTACTAATTTCTTTGTAATATATGACATAATAATTCTACTAGAGATATATATTTATATATATATATATATACTTACATATATTTTATTCACTTAGTTCTATTCAATGCATTATGAAAACGGAAATAATGTTTTGTCGTACGAACGGACCACCGTCTCCATAAACGGTGTCTTTCAATTCATATATATATCTATTATAGTTAATTATATTCTAAATATATATGATATATAAATCCTGTTTTAAATTCTGTAAGTATTTAAATCATGATCTAAGTGATACAATCAAGAGTAACAAGTTAAAACACACACGATAAAGAAAGCGATTATTACACAAAATCTTAATTTAACATGGAAATTATAATTAAATGGGTAGTATAAAGTCATAAATGAATAATTTATGAAATCATAAATATTAATATGGTTATGGAATAATTTAATTACATACTAAGGTCTTCATTGGAGAGGTTCAATATACTCTTGACTAAAGGAAAGTGCAAGGTAAGGGGTTTTCATCTAACTCCTTATTCCCGTGAGATTCGTACCATATTGCCACTATTACCTTTTGTGTGGTGTATGTACATCCCATAATTGTATTCATTATGTAATACACTTTAAAATATGTGTATTTATATATTCATTGTACGATACCTCTTTCATGAGGGGTATGTTTCGTATGTTACCAAATTGGTAAGGGTTAATTTCAAAATCTCTTTATTATCCGAGGTAGTTTTACGTAAGTATCTACTGGGACTTATTTATTATCCATGTCCATCCGTCATAAAAGGGTTTTAAAAGGGATTATTTTTAAGGGGAGTTTTACTAAAACATTATTTTAATGGTTTTAATGATTTATCTTTCTAAACCCTTCTAATTAATGCCCATGATTTCAAAATGAATTTTATGGATTTATTTATATAGACATGAATGCTTTGAAATGATAATTATTTTCAAAAGTTTCAAAGTGGTATGGGATAAATTGATTTAAAAATATTTTTTAAATGAATTACTTTATAAATTTTAAGAATTTTAAATGATTTCATGAAAAAGGTGTATTTTTATCAAATCATTTTACTGATCATTTTCATCTATGCCAACATACATTGATAGATTTTATTCTTATTTGAAGTTGATTTATTATGATACAAAACTTACATGTTGTATTGAAGGTTTTTTGATATGTTTGACTATGGATGTGTTATTTTTATACCATTCATGGTTTATGGAGAAAGTATTGACATTTTGTATTCTATTTTTGAAACGAAAGTTTATGTTATGTTTAAACATATTCATATGAGGAATTAATTGGACATAATAAGTGACAGGTGGAGCCCGCCATAGCTCCCCGATGCATCGGTAGGTATAATGAGACAAACTAGTGTCTTGGAACAAGGCCTTGCCAAAATCTTATTTTTAATCTTTGCAAAAGTCCTTGACAATGTGGTTATGATAGTCTGGCATTATGCATTCCATCATTATGAATTTTTTTAGTGATATGGCATGTGATTATTCAACTAGTAGAATATTCATGTGAATAAGTAAATGAAATTACATCATTTTATTTTTTCCATATTATGCTAAGTTCAAGTTTAAAAAGTTTTTGTTTTAGTTATACATTGGATTTAATGTTTATTCTTATTTAGGAATGTTTCTGTTGTATTGTTATCCTTACTGAGAATCAGAGATCACCCCTTTCTATGTTTTATTTTTCCCCAGATTCCAAGAAGTGTATTGTGATTGATATGCATGGTTTAGCCAAGGGAATAATGGAGTTCATAAAGGATTATTTATGTTGTTTTTTATGTTATGAATTTTAATGTAACCTTCATGTATGTAATCTATTTTCCAAGACTGCTAAACTGATTGGTCGTTCGGGACATGATTCCTTGTAATCATGCCAATTTATTAAAATAATGCACCGACTCTGGGTAACTGGGGTCATGGTGTTACAGTTGGTATTAGAGGAAGTTTAGAAATAACCTTGGAATCTAGATTTAGATAAACTCTGATTAGAGCACATAGACATAAGATTGACTTTGAAGATTAGTATAGAAGAAATTCCTAGAATTTTGGTAATGTAGAGATTTTTTGAGTTTTCCAAGGAAATACATCCCTGTCTGGATACGGGCAGGTAGAGGCGGCTCTAGCACAAATGTACCTAGGGGTAAAACCCGAAAACACCGGTTTGAGCTAGAATCAAACAAGAACTGGTGCACGGAAATGGGCCTTGCTGCACTCTGGGTTATGACACTCCCGGGGGATATGCATAGGATAATTCTCATTTTCCTTAAAAATCATAATGAAGGGTTTATGAGTATATACTTCCTCAACGAAAAAATATTTATGATTATGGATTATATTCACAAACCATTCAATTTAAGTTAGGTATTTTACATGTTTGGAAATATTCATTGTAATTCATAAACTGACCTAGTTTTATCCGTTGTATATAAATGGCTCCCAGTAGAAGAAATGTGAACTCCAACAATATGTTTGATCAAAAGAGTAATAAGGGTCATATCTTTCACGATATTAAGCCAACATTTAGAAGGGAAATAGTCTCCCATGTATTCTCAACATATGAAGAAATAGTATCATGTGTTAATAAAATAAGTACAGAAATCTCTAAGTCCTATGCCTTTGAATGGAAGTAAGAGAAGAAAGGGATGGAAGAGAGAAAGATTTATAAAGGGAAGAGGGAAAAGAATAATTTTCCCATATGTGATAACTGTGGGAAGAAACACCCTGGAACATTCCTGAAGGGAATGAGAGTTTTTTATAAGTGTGGAGAAATATGACAACATGTAAGTACCTGAAAGGGTAAGAAAAAGGTTTCAAATGTACAATGCTTCACCTACAAGGAGTTGGGACACTATGAGAACCAATGTCCAAATCATCATAGTATGCCCCAAATGATGATATTGGCCAATAATCAAGTTATGATACTACAACAGATGAGGCAGAATGATTAGAGTTATTATGTCATTATTAGAGAATTATGTCATTTGAGTGTTGTATCTAAAATGTACTGGTTATAATAATTATGGAGAATATAAGGATTTTACAATAGTACTATTTCATTAAGTACTTGAGATTGTGTGGAACCATGAAATGTTACTCAATAGTAGGTTAAATTTTTGGAAAATATATGGTTGAGACAAAGATAAACCATAATATGGTTCTGGTACCGAGGTATTGATTTAGGAATAATACATGATTGATTTGGATAAATTATATTGGATATTCTTGACTACCTTGAACTGATTAATGATTTGTATATTCCATCATTGTTGGAGTTTAAAAAATTTTTTTATATAAGGAGTATATCCAGTGTTATATAAGGAATAAGGGATCATGAATGTAATCAATAATGTTTTCTGGTAATTCAGAATGTTGCAGTGTTTTAAAATAATACATGACGAAGGTTTTCACATGTTATTAAGTTGAAAAAAGAATCTTCATTGTGTTTACCTTCCTTAAAAATTTTGAACTTTGAGTTTAGATAGAAGTATTTTTCATAATTCTAGTTTGAGATTATTTTTGGATTGCCATAAAAGCACAACCTGGAGGTCGGGCGGCAACCTGTCGCGTCTGGCAAGGCCACGATGATTGAACCCACAAATAAAGGTAGAAAAGGGTGTATCACCTATCATTGTCCCATGTGATGTCCTGGATTGAATAATGTAGTCTTTTAAAAAAATTTGGTAGATGAATTATAAATTCTTTTTTTTGAACCCTATACGAATAGGATAAATAGAATCTTATTTTTAAGTTCTAATATATTTTAGAGTGAAAGATGCGTTTCTAGTAGAAATTAGTTAAAGGATGGGACTCTACTTGTCAAGTATATATTATTCTTCTTCTCTTATTCTATGAAGAAATTAATTCTTATACTTTAGTGAAGGGATCATAAGACCAAACATGTGTTATCCTAATACCATTTGTTTTGTTGAACCAATGGTATTTTAAATTATCATAGATTGATGAATTTAAGGCCCTAAATTTTACAATTGTGTGTCATTGATGACCTCAATAACTACCTATAAATATTTAAATTTTTCCTCCAATTATATGTCTCT
The DNA here is from genome assembly GCA_963277665.1 of Viscum album. Lineage (NCBI taxonomy): Eukaryota > Viridiplantae > Streptophyta > Magnoliopsida > Santalales > Viscaceae > Viscum > Viscum album. The sequence goes on along the minus strand of OY728121.1, from coordinate 1,393,540,013 downwards.
AATTTCCACCAATGTTCTCTTAATCAAGATCATAATTTTGTGGTGACCCTTTCATTTCCTTTTTCAACTTATTAAGACTAAATTTTATTAACCTAATTTCTGATGTGGGTTTAGCCAAGGGTATTTTCAATTATCAACCCTTTATTTTTGAAAAATAATTTCAAATTGCAGGGACACAATTTATTGAAGGAGGGTAGAATCTGACACCCTAAGCTTCCACGGTACGCTTCTCTTTGAATAATACAGCAGCGTGTGTTGTACGCAATTTCCAGTTCTAAAACACCACAACCAATAAAACTAGCCATTATAAATAGTAATACCCACTTTTTAAAATTATATAAATTTTATCTTTTAAAATGGACTTCAATTTTGGATTCAGAATATCTAAATTACCCTATGGTGAAATTTTGGTATTTTTCTGAAAACATTCAATTTTTGATGAATAGTGAAAAACACTGAGTTATAGTTTAAAACCGAATTTTTATTTATATAATCATTTATTTTATTTAAATTTAATTTAGGTCAAAATAGATCCATAATACCTATATAAGTTCAATTTAATTCATTGGAGTCAGTTTATAAAATTTTTGATGTATACAAATTTTATTGAACTTTTCACCGTCTTTTACCCATCTCCTAGGAGAATTTGCAAATTCACATAAAACATAATTTTACCACTTCTGTGAGTGTAATTTCGAAAATCCGAGAGACACGATTAATATCAAGAAGTAAAATTTGGCTCAATAAGATAAAAATAAATTTTGTTGAATAGTAACTTTTTGCTTTTATTTACCACGGTTAAAAGTAAATTGGGTAATTAGGGGTAAAAATGATATTATTATTAGCGAAACACATGTCTTAAATCTATTGGATAAGTATAATTCAACCAAAGACAACCTTAGGAATAAAATATGATCCTATTTTCTCCACTTGGATTAGATTAGGACATTTATTATTATTTAATTCAAAGAAGAGTTAAATGAAAAAAAATCAAAGTCAAATAACTAAAAAAATTTCATATAGGGATCTACATAATATAAATTCGTTTATAAATATTAATTAGAAAGATAATAAGATTTCCTACATTATTATATTTTATTTATAATTTTTAAACATTAAATAATTTAATTTATTTATGACACAATGGTGATGCAGTAATTACCTAATTAATGAAATATTAAAATAATTTATATAATAAATATCAAAATAAATGTAATTTTAGACTTTTTATGATTTACACTAAGTTTCTAGGTTAATATAACATATTATTGTTGGTTATATGAATTGGTTTCGAAGTAATAATGCTATTATGAATTTAGAAAAAACAAAATACCAAATTGTGTCAAAATTGACATAAAAGGGTTTTAAAAAATATATTATATTATTAATTCATATTATATTCATAAAAATATAATGTTCTGCCAAAGGACATACATAATGATAGGTGTAACATTATTGAACCACTTGGGGTTCTATAGGAAGTATATAGTGTGTTTATTAACCATATAATATAAAAATGTAAAGAGACGTGGTAAATGTCAAACTATTTAACTAAGAGTTAAATATAAATGATAAGGTTAATATAGTGACCCAAACCTGTCTAAAATCAATTGGTTGAAAGGATTTAGACCCATCCCCACCTTATCCTAGAAACTAGTCACTTTTTAGCCATTATAAACCGAATATAAATTTATTATAAAATGATATTCAAAGTTTTTCCTTAGGTGCCCCTCACCCCTCTTATAAAAGAGAACTCCCCCTTCTTTCAAATTCATACCTTCAAATCCTTTTGGCTCATCCAACCCTGCCAAAAAATTCTCTCAACTTCCCTCACTTCAACCTAGAGGCCTTTTTTTGATCAGAAAGATATCCTATGGATCCCTTTTGACCAAATCAAAAGGAATAACCCGAAGAAGAGGTAATATTTTCACCACCCTCTTTCAAGTTCCTTTCTTCTTCCACTTCTACTTTATTTGTTATTTCCATTATAAAATAATAAAATCAGTATCTTATATATACCGTGACGTTATAATAAATATTTCACAACTATACTAATTATTCTATCCACATTATGAATGATAACGTCACAATGCGTGCGTACGAACGGCTTACCGTCTCCACGTTATGGTGTAATTTATTATTCAACACTATTTTATTTGGAAGGATATAATGATGATTAATATGTATATAAATAATTAAAATAACATGATATTGTCTCTGTAATATTAATCTACCATCCAATTCCACACCATTAGGGAAATGATATTGTCGCTCGTGCGTACGTACGGATTATCATCTCCACGATGCGATGAGATTCATTTCCGTATTCACCATTCATCGACGATTATAAAAATATATATTACTAATATTTTTGTAATATATGACCTAATAATGCTACTGGATATCTATATATATATATATATATATGTACTTACATATATTTTATTCACTTAGTTCTGTTCAATACGTTTTGAAAACAGAAACACTGTTTACGTGTACGTACGAACTACCGTCTCTATAAGAGGTGATTTCCATTTCATATATATATGTATTATACATAATTATATTCTAAATATATATGATATATATATCATGTTTTATATTCTGGAATTATTTAAATCATGATCTAAGTGATACAATCAAGAGTAACAAGTTAAAACGCGTACGATAAAGAAAGCGATTATTACCCGAAATGTTAACATAACATGGAAATTATTATTAAATGGTTACTATAAAGTCATAAATGAATAATGTATGATATTATAAATATTAATATGGTAGGTTATAATATAATAACATACTACGGTCTTCATACATGAGTTAAAACGTAACCTCGACTAAAGGAAAGTGCAAGGTAAGGGGTTTTCATCTCACTTCTTATTCCCGTTAGATTCATACCATATTGCCACTATTACCTTTTTTGTGGTGTATATACTTCCAATAATTGTATTCTTTATGTAATAAACATTAATTTATGTATATTTACATATTCATTGTATGATACCTCTTTCATGGGGTGTTGGTTTCATATGTTACCAAATTGGTAAAGGTTAATTTCACAATCTCTTTATTATCCAAGGTAGTTCTATTTAAGTATCTACTGGGACATATTTATTATACATGTCCTTGTTTCATAAAAGGGTTTTCAAAGGTATTATTTTTAAGGAAATTTTTACTAAAACATCATTTTAAATGTCTTAATGATTTATCTTTTTAACCCCTTTTAATTAACGTCCATGATTTCAAAATAATTTTAAAGGATTTATTTATATGAACATGAATACTTTTAAATGATAATTATTTTAAAATGTTTCAAATTGGTATGGGACACTTTGATTGAAAAATATTATTTAAATGAATTCCTTTATAAATTGTGAAACTTTTAAATGATTTCATGAAAAAGTGGTTTTTTTATCAAATCATTTTACTGATCATTTTCATCTATGTAAACATACATTGATGGATTTTATGATTATTTGAAGTTGATTTATTATGATGAAAAACATACATGTTTCATTGAAGGTTTTGTGATATGTTTGACTGTGGGTGTGTTATTTTTATACCATTAATGGTTTATTGAGAATGTATTGACATTTCTTGAGCTAATTTTGATACGAATGTTTATGTAATGTTTAAACCTATTTATATGAGGATTGCATTGGGATTAATAAGTGACAGATGGAGCCTTATATTGCTCCATGATGCATCGGTAGGTCTCATGAGACAAACTAGTGTCTTGGAACAAGGCCTTGACAAAATCTCATTTTTAGTCTTTGCACAAGGCCTTTACTATGTGGTTATGATAGTCTAGTATTATTAATTCCATCATTATAAAATTGGTTAGTGATATTGAATGTGATTATTTGACTAGTATAATATCCATGTGAATAAGTAAATGGAATTACATCATTTTATTTCTACCATATTATGCTGATGTTCATGATTAAAAGGCTTTTGTTTTAGTTATACATTACCTTAAATGTTTATGCTTATTTATGAATGTTTCCACTATATTTTTATCCTTACTGAGCATCTGAGATCACCCCTTTATATGTTTTATTTTTTCCAGGATTCCAAGAAGTGTATTGTGCTTGATATGCAGGGTTAAGCCAAGGGAATAATGGACTTCATAAAGGATTATTTATGTTGTTTTGTATGTTATGAAGTATAATGTAACATTCATGTATGTAATATATTTTCCAAGACTGCTAAACCAATTGGTCCTTCGGGACATGATTCCTTGTAACCATGCCAATGTATTAAAATAATGCACCGACTAAGGGTAACTGGGGTCGGTGCGTTACATATTAACTGTCGGAAAGAAAGACCAGTGGCTGGGACAGAGGAGAGGAATAATCCTTTCAAACTTGAATGGGTGGTTCATTTCTAAAACTACAAAGAACTATGGAATCTTGCAAACCAGTTCCCTAAGAAATGTGTTTTCGGAGGCAACCAACAACCACCAAGGAAGCAAGGGAGATCTTTTTCCACCACTATTTTCGAAGAGAACCCTGACAATGAAGTGGTTACTGGTACACTAATTATTCATTCAATAATAGAGAACATGCCTTTTGATTCAGGTTCTACTCGTTCTTTTATATCTTGATAGTTTAGTATAAAAATACTATCACCACCACAAATCATGGAAGTTAATATGTAGGTGAGTACAAAAAATGGGGCAATCATTGCATCCCATGAATATAACTCCACCCCTATCATAATATATGGATTAAAATTCTTGGAAAACCTTGTCATACTCCCTCTGGTAGAATTGGATGCAATTATTGGCATGGATTGGATTTACTTATATAGAGCCAACATAAATTGCCATGAGAGGGAAATAACTTTCCATCATGAGAATCGACCCCTGGTTCATTACAAGTGCAAGGAGGAAGATGAACCGTCTTTAGCTCCATCATCTCATGTGTGGATATTACTGCCCTATGAGCATGCGTATCTGGATCAAATGATTGAGTCTAAGGAGGAAACCATCCTATAATACATGCCTATCGTGAGCGAATTCGCTGAAGTGTTTCTCGAGGAATTGTCTGGTCTTCCTCCTAAAAGAGATGTTAAATTCTGAATTGATCTTATACCTGGGCTGTTGCCAATATCCAAGACTCTGTATAGAATTGCTGTTGTAGAGCTTGAGGAGCTGAAGAAAAAACTACAGGAGAATATGGATACAGGGTTTATACACAGAAGTGCTTCACCATGGGGTGCACCAGTCCTCTTCAGCAAGACGAAGAATGGGTCAATGCGCCTTTTCATCGATTATCGTGAACATAACAAAATCACAATAAAGAGCAAGTATCATATCGCACGAATTGATGACTTATTTGATCATCTACAAGGAGAAAAATACTTTTCTAATGTGGATTTGTGGTAGGGATATAATCAAGTAATGTTGAAGAAGGAAGATACCCCCAAGACTACTTTTCGTACAAGATATGGCCACTATGAATTCATATTAATGCGTTTCGGACACACTAATACTCCAAAACTTTTCAAATAATTGTTGAATAGTGTCTTTATAGACTACCTAGACAGATTTTTGGTAGTCTTTATAGATGATATTATGTTATATCCCAAAACCAAGGAGGTTCATGAAGAGCATCTAAGAACTATACTAGAGACCTTGCGGAAGGAGAAACTCTATGAAAAGTACAGAAAGTGTGATTTTTGGTTGAAGGAGGTCTCATTATTGGGCAATATCATCACAAGTAATGGGATGTATGTGGCCCCTCTAAAACAGATGCAATTGAGGGATGTTCGAGGCCAACATTGGTACCAGATATCCAAAGCTTCATGGGGTTAGCTGAATATTATCGATGATTTGTGATAAATTTATCATGATATTCCAACCCACTTACCAAGCTAACATGGAAGAGAGTAATGTTTTCTTAGAGTGATGAATGTGAAGAAATATTCAAGGAGTTGAAAAAGAGGCTTATCTCTGTGCCTATGCTCACTTTACCCAGAAGTGCATAACTTTTTGAGGTATTTAGTGATGCTACAAATAAAGGCATCGGATGTGTATTGATGAAAAATGAAAAAGTTATTTCCTATGATTCACGGAAATTGAATTTTCATGAATAAAACTATCTAAAACATGACCTCGAGTTGGCTGTAGTGATCTTCTCTTTTAAAATTTGGTGGCATTATCTCTTTGGGGAGAACTATGAAATATATACGGACCATAAAAGCCTCATGTATATATTCACACAAAAAGAGTTGAACATGCGCCAACGAAGATCGTTAGAGCTGATCAAAGACTATGAATGCCTAACCCATTACCACCCTGGGAAATATAACAAGGTGGCAGATGCCCTATGTAAAAAGGACCCAGTTATTCTATCATTAATGAGAATTGAAAAGGATCCAATCTTCTTAGATTTGATGAATATGGACATGGGTATCATAAAGAAGGGATCATAATCAATCCTTTCACAAATGATTGCTCAACCGTCACTTTTGGAGAGGTTAAAGGATGCTCAAAAGGATGATGTGGGAATTTAGGGAAAAATTGGAAGCTATCGGAAAAGGGAAATCCTCGGAGTTTAATGTTAATGAAGAAGAAATTTTGAGATTTGGGAAAAGACTATGTGGTCCATCAAGTCTAGAGATGAAGAATGGACTTTTGGATGATGCACATAGTTCAAATTTCTCTATTCACCTAGGAAACAAAAAATATGTATCAAGATATCTGAGAGCACTATTGGTGGGATAATATGAGTAAGGAGATCTCTGAATATATATCATTGTTCCTGGTGTGTCAGAAAGTGAAGGTAGAGAGGCAGAATTCTAATGGGATGATGCAACCATTTCCCATACCAGAATGGAAATGGAAGAACATCACCATGGAATTTGTTACCGGACATCTGAAGACATCTAAAGGAAATAGTGAAATATAGGTTGTTGTGGATAGTCTTACAAAGGATGTGCATTTCATTTCTATTCAGGAGGACTTTTCATTGGATAAATTAGAATAGATATATATCAGGGAAGTGGTAAGGGTTTATGGAGTACCACTATCTATTGTTTCTGATCGAGATCCAAGATTCACCTCTATGTTTTGGAAGAGTCTTCAACATGTTCTGAATACTGAACTGAACTTCAGTACAACCAATCATCCTCAAATTGATGGAATATCTGAGTGGAATATCCAAACACTTGAGGACATGTTGAGAGCATGCTCAATAGACTTTAAAAGAGGATGTGATCAACATTTTCCTCTAGTTGAGTTCTCTTATAATAACAGTTTGTACTCGAGCATCCAAATAGAACCATATGAAGCCATTTATGAGAAAAGATGTAGAAATCCGACGTGCTGGGATGAGTTCAGTGAGCATAAGCTGCTTGGACTAGAAATGGTCGACGAAATGGTGGAGAAGGTGAAAATCATTCAGCAGCATATCAAGGTAGCCTAGAGTTGATAGAAGAGTTATGAAGATAACTATCAACGAGACCGTGAGTTTAAAGTTGGATAGATGTTATTTCTACACATATCTCCACAGAATAATGTCATGAAGTTTGGAAAGAACGGGAAGTTAAGTCCAAGGTATGTTGGCCGCCTTCGAGATTCTTGATCGTGTTGGGGTTGTGGACAATCGACTAGAACTTCCACCTACAATGGCCAAATTACATGATTTCTTTCATGTATCCCTCTTAAAAAAGTACATACCAGACCCTTCACATGTACTCTCTTTAGAGGTGGTACAGTTAGATGATGATATTTCTTATGAGGAGCAACCGGTGAAGATCATAGATCATAGAGAAAAAGATCTACGAAATAAAACAATGACCATCTTCAAGGTGTTGTGGAAAACCAACAAGTTTGATGAATGGAAGTGGGAATTAGAGGAAATAATGAAGTAGAGTTACCAACATCTGTTTTAGTGTAGGGAAAGAAAATTTTGACGGTGAAATTTCATAATGGGGGAAGATTTTAACAACCCCAACATTCACTAATTGAAATCCCACTTGATCTAATTAATTTTCTCTTTATGAAAAATATTTATATAAAATGTCAACATCTATGGTTTTATGTTTTTGAATTTTAAAATACTGTTATGAATTGTGATAGTTTCTAATATAGCTGTTGAATAGTGATCACATGATTAGTATAAATATAGGGATTTAACAAATGAAAATTTACTTAGACAAAGGAAGTGATGGCCTCATCCAGTAGATGTGCCCCATATAAAGCCCATTTGTTAGAGCACGGAAAAGAGGTTATATATTTGGGCTTCGCTCTAGACCAGTCCCAATCCGAGCTTGAATATGTTAAGCTCTAGCGGTACCTCCTATGAGATAAGTTTTGACAGAGATTACCACCCAAGTAATGTTATTAGAGCCACCCCAAGAGTTTGTCACCATCACACACCTTACTCTTCAGTATTATGCAGGTGTTATAAAGGTGTTATGTAACAAGACCTTTGTACAACAGTTATAAACATTATTTTTTTACATAATAATGAATATACATTAATTTTATTATTATTACCTTATAAATAGTTTTTAAATCACAAATAATATTTTTAGATAATGTTCAACTAAGAAATCTATTTTGATGAATTAATAGAATTTTGAATTAATTAATATTGTAATAAAATATTATCATTATTATTAAATTAATTTTTATTATATATAAATCATCATATAATTTTATGAATGCAATTGTAATTTTTATTAAGGTTTGAATGCCCTTTTTGTCAAAACCCATGAATTTTCGATAAATGTTGGTTTTTATTTTAAAATTGAAAATAAACATATTTAGAAAATTATATAGATAAAATGAATATTATTTCTAGAACCAGGATGTCAAAATTATCCAATGGTGAGTTTTTCATAAATTTCTAAGATAATCAAATTTTTGGATAAAAATTAAATACTGTCTAAATATATAATGTGTTTTTTGACTACATAATGACCCAATAGAGATGTAATAAAATACTATAAACTTTATGTTCAGACAATATATGTTTTTTCATTAAAATAATGTGAATTTTTGTTTTTTTTATTTATTTTACAATGTTTTAGTGGATCCTTCAAGACACATTAACCATTTTTCCTTTTTAAATTTTTTTTCCATGGGAGTGTGACTCACCTCCACATTAGAAACACCATTATTTCAAGAAGTTAGAAATTTGGAGTTATAAAATATTTTTTTCCATTTAATTTTTATAAAAAACCATGGGCAAAAACCGTGGGATGGTTTATGGTTTTGATTAGTTTAATGTGAGGTGTCCCAAACTTAATTAATAAATAATTCCCTCACATTTCAAATATAAACCCACCCAAGCACCCACTTCTTCCTCACTAAAAGAATTTAGAGATAGTCCAACCTCTTCCCTAATATCTCTAGAATCCTACAGTGTTTCCCCAATCTCCCAAGAAGCCTCTCTCAAGCCTCTCTCAAGCCTCTGGAAGCACACTTCCAAGTAAGGGTTTTTCTTTCTTTCTAATTTTTGTCCCATATTATTTAAACTATTATTCCCTTTTAATTTCAACTAAAAATGTTAGGGTGTGGTTTATAACATTCCCCATACTGCCATATTTATTTTTGAATGATTTGAGACCCATTAATCTCTCATTAAATTCCTCCCATGTACACCTGTTACTATGCTGACATTCCGAAATGAATTTCTCTCTCCTCATTTACATGGAAGAAATTCTTATGTATCATGAACCTAAATTCCATTACATTTTTTGGGAAATGTACCTATATTACCCCCTTAAATTCAATGTCTAGTAAATATGATGAGACACCCCTTTCTCTCTCAACATCCATTTTATGAGTTCTTATGTCACGCCATTATGATGTCGAAATTGCACTGCACTTTTCCAAGCCAATGTCATTGTGTAGTGAATACCATACCCATTTCTCGGTCAAGGGTATTCACCATTATTCACATTTAAATATTTTTTAAATAGTTTCATGTATATATTCCACATTCATTTATCGTTGAGTAAAATATTATGTTGAATGATTCAATGTTTTATGATCCATGTGGCACACTTATGCATGAAATGAAATGTTTAAGAAGGGTGTTCCCTAATAGCGCTCCAATGGATTGATTAAATTATAGTATCATGATAATTAATGTGAAATTAGTGTTTACTCATGCTAATTCAAGTGAAACGAGGTTTTAATCGTGCTTCATGTTCTGTAAGGGTTTACTCATGCTCCATGTGCAATGTGCCTTGGCTTAGGCTAATTCCATGTTAAGTGTTGTTTCCACATTTCCATGTTATGATTATCATTATTTATCATGACATTATGTTTATGCTTCTATTGTGCTCTATTAATATGCCTATTTTCTAACATTTATTGTGTTACTCATGTTATTCAATGATTATTCCCATACTGGGCCTTATAGCTTACCCTTTTCTTATGCATGTCCTCAGGTTATCCCATTCAATGCTAAGTATGAGGGAATGTTGTGGTCAAGTAATTGATGTTTTCAATAATGATATTGTATTTCATGTTTTAATTTTTTATGTAATGATCCTAACCCCCAAACACACTATACCTCTCAATATTCTATGTTTTATCAAGTTATGTTTATGTAATAAATTATGTTTATTTGTGTTTTAAAAAGCAGGGTTGTCATAGCACTAATATTTATATGGTGTGTGTAATTCTATTATGTAATGAATATTCATCTATTATGTTGTTATATATATACATCAGAACATAGGTTCCCTAAATATGGGATCTGATAATGTATTAGGTAAATATTAGAAAATAAAATGATAAAACATTAGTGAGATCCATTTTTATATGTCTAAATATATTTATAAGGATTAGTCCAAGTATAGAAAAATTTCATGAAATTTTGGTTAAGGATATAGTTAGTGGTTTCCATGATATTACATAATTTTTATAATGAAAAATGTTAATGTTCATTTGGAATTGTTATACCTATAGGTAATCACTCCAAAAAGGGAATATATAGATTTGAATTGATTGTCACCTAGTGTGTGATAATGTTCCTTGATGCGTACTTTGTTTGAAACTTCTTGGGGATATGTTTCAGGAACTCAAAAAAACATTAGGGACCATGATTAATGATTTTAATTAATAATGATCATTAAGGAAATAGGTAAAATGTATGGTTTTATAGATTTAATATTAGGTTTCACAATTTATAAAACCTGTAATTAATATATTAGGATTATGTGGTTGTCCACTATGATTAATGTTCCACAATATATTCATTTTTTGATTTCAGTAAATTGATGGAACCTGAGGGAATCATGTTAATGTTGAGTGTAATGGAAAATGTTATTATTATCCTCCTAAGAAACCAAATTTTATAGGATCTGGAATGATAAATCTCATCACAATTATCACATAACATTATCAGGCTATGAATCTTATAGCGCTTTGAATTGAATAAAGGTGGAATAAATGTTTCATTGAGTCATTCATGATGGAAGTAACACCTTATTTTTGGGGGTATACTAACCCACTAGGTTCCATGTAATGGATTAGTAAAACTAAATCTTGTTTTTATATTCTATAGTTTTTAAAATTAATGAAATATTATATTGTATCTGTACCATTTAGAATGAATATCATATCAATGTTAGGGTCTTATCATGAATATGAGTTAACAATAAAAAATTGAATCCATATATTGGCGTGAATTTATTATATTTTTTATCTATAAGTAATTTTTATGTATATTTCATGAAAAGATAGATACAGAATTCCTTGATCATATGGTGAATGATGATAAATCTCTTAGTAAGTATGAGTAAATTTTCATAGGACATAATATGTACACTTCTGATATTATCATCCAACCAGATATGACATTTATCTATTCCTCAATGGATTAAAACAACGTCTTCTAAAGGATTTTTCAAAAAGGGACTTCATTACCTCATAATATTTTTTTTGATGCGCATTCAAGTAGGAAATTTATATTTTACGTAACCATAAATAATATGGTTTTTAAACGAAAATAAATATGGAATTCAATGGAAATTTTAAAAACCATAGAGAGTTGAATATGTGGATTCCCTTATAGTAAATGTGTTGAAGGAAACATGGTTCATATTATCTTAAGGAGACTAATTAATTCTTTTTTGTATATAGGGGAATATCATTGGAAAATATAATAATAATGTGGTGGGAATAATATAACTAATGATGGGAATATATAGAAGGATCCAAATAATTAACCAAACACAATCCACTATTTAAAATTCATGGGGGTATAGGAATCATGATTACTGGTGCCCAAATACATTTTTTAATAAGGATTATAAACTCCAAAAACCCCTTATGTTGAGAGATAAAGGTAAATATCATGTGTTCATTATTTTTGAAGAGGGGTACAATTATGAGGTGGTGAAAGGTACACATTAAATCCACTCTATAACATCTAATATATTATTTTAATTTGGATGCACTAATTCATTAATATTTGAATAATTATCTAATGTTATCAAAATTCTACCCAAATGATTAGATGTTGAATTAGAAGTGAAAATACATTTTGGGAAGATGATCAAATTTCATGACTATTATTAATTTCTATTTTATGTTTATAGGATTGTGAATCCTTAAAATCATACTATTCTCCCATTAGTTTAATATAATGTTATCTTAAGAATGTATTTTCATTCTCCATAAAAGTCACAAATTTTTTTCTAGGGAAGGGATGTCACATTTGAAAATCCAATCCAACATATGATCTTATATCAGATAGTTGATAAATATAAACATTTAATAGATATTATATACATTTTATGATTATTGATTTCTATTAAACAGAGGTGTTTGTCCTTGATTCTTAGGGATTAACTCAACATCAATAATATTTTGATTGTGTGGATGTTTTCTGATATCTTCCCAATAGAGTTTTGTAGTCTTTTTCAAAATCGTGAAGATTAGTTCTCAATAGAACTAAAACATGGTGTTATACATATTTCAAATAATATATATTAAATGAACCTCGTCGAGTTGTAAGAATTGAATAATCAACCCCACGATAATATTGACAGGGGATTTATTCGGTTGTGTGTGTCACCATGGGGTGCACCTTTCTTCTATATTAAAATGGAATACATGTCAATGTAACTATGAATTTATTGTTAGTAATAGAGAAAGATCATAATCACGATGAACTATCATTTACCATGTATTGATTTTTTGGTTGACTAGCTATATGGAGCTCAAAAAGTATCCAATATTGACCATCTTTCTAAATATCATCCATCAAGGATTAAGGAAGATGTTCCCATGGTAAAATTTAATACATTTTTATGGTATTATGAATATATAATTATGTAATTTTACCTTATTTGAAAAAATTATATTTTATTTTGGAATCAATATATAAAATTTTCTAAGATAGAATTATGATGGATTTTTTCAAAATATTAATTTCACAATGTATAGTGAAGAATACTACTTTTTATTGAAAAATTTCATTTCATTTAAATAATTTAAAAATTTCCTTTATATTTTAAAATGGTAAGAATTAAAAATTAATTATTTTATATTATGTTTAATTCATGTTTAGTTATAATAATCAATTTAATATGGAATATTGATATTATAACTTTATATACATATGCATCTTTTATATTTGGGAAACTGATTTTTCACTACATTTGTGAGTTTAATAATAAATAAATTTTTTCCATATCTAGGAATTTTATTTGAAAAAATTTATTCTATGTTTTGAATCATCATTATTAATATTATATAATAATTTTAACTTCATTTTTAGCTATAATGAATAGTCAAAAGAGTAAAAAATAATTATGGTAGTTATTATAAAATTTATTTATCGAAAACAATGATTTAGATTAGAATGGTATCCAAACTGTAAAATTATAATTTTATGTGTAACATCTATTTATTTTTTTAAGAAAATGGAAAGCCTATTTTTAATAATGTACAAGATACACATCAACAAGAATAACCAATTAAATAAATATTATTATATAAATGTTACTATGATAACATTATCATTATATTAGAGAGAATTAATACTAATAAATTTTTTTGAAATATATTTTTTTTTATTTTTTTATAACATATTGATTAATTTTTTTTAAATAATAGCTGGAAATTTTAATAAAGTGTTTTTATTTTCAAAATGGGTTTTCTTATTTTTTATGAGTTAATATTATATAAAATTTCTAGTTGTTCGGGAAACATTATTTTAATAAAACAAGTATTTTTTTAATTAAATATATCATAATTATATTTTGAGGTATATTTGAGATTTTCCCAAAAATACTAATTTTTAAAGGAATAATGAGAAATTCTGATTTTTATTGAAAATTATATATTATTTTAAAGTAGTAACATGGTAAAATAGTGTTTTGGATTACTAAAAAAATTACATTAGTTGGTTATGAATAAAGAAATATATTGGTGTTATTTTAAATAGATTTTACAATTGAATTTAGTATGGAAACATTTTATATTTTAAAAGAGAATTTTCTTTAAAAACTATTTTTTGTTTCGTTTTTTTGATTTATAAATTATTAAACACTAACACATATTTTTTTTATATTGAAAAATATATTTCATTTTTGGATTCATTATTTAAAAATTTAGTAAATTTATTTCTTTTGTTGTTGGTCAATATGAATAATGAAATTAATAATTTTTTATAACATGGTGAAGGGTGAAACTGGAAATTTATAAAAAAAATTATATGAATAGGAAGTTAAAATATCCATAAACCATGATGTAATATTATTAGATGATTAATTTGGACTAGAATAATCTAAGGGTATAATTTATTATCATTTTAGGCCACAAGTATATGATTATGACCTTTATGTTATTTTATTCAATAAAATGTCAAATATGTCACACTCTGGTTTTTAATAAGGGTAGTATTTTTAATATTGAGTTACCTTGTGGATATGATAAAATATAAATAATATTTAGAAATTTAAAATATTTATATTTTTCATTAACATATAGTTTTAGTTTTAATGGAAGAAATAATTACATGAATTCCTTGAACAATGATGATATAGTAATTATTGAATTATTGAAATAAATCAAATACATGATATTAAAATATTATAATAATTATATTTGGAGATATTTAATGTCTTAAAAGAATTTTAAATATTAAAATAAAATATAATTTAAATTTTAAAATAGTAGGTTCTGTTTTTTCTGATTTTTTTTTGTTTTTAAATGTAATGTAATTAATAGAGTCAAAATTTAAAATATTGATATTTTATGAATTTAATATATTGTAAAATTATTTATAAATCATAAAAAATTATATAGACACAAAGAGGATAATATATAGTATAAAAATGAATCTCATTCACCTTTATTGTTCATTTTTAGCATTAGAATAAATAATAGACTTATTATGTTTTAATATTTTGCAATATACAAAAAAGTTTCCCACACCTTAATTATAAAACGGAACCCCGTCCATAAATTATTTACACCACCCTGAGCCATATAGATCAACCAATCACATCTCATTTATCTTATAAAAATACTTATTTATGTTATTTTTTTTGATTCCATTCCGATAGATACCATATTTCCTTTAAGTGATGTTATAAACGAGCTCCTTCATAAAAGATTTAATCGCCTATACCGACTCATTCAAATTTATTTCTTTTTATACATATTATTAATTTTTCATACCGATATTTACATAATAAATCCAATATAATATATAGTGAGATGTTATTCTGATTATTATTCATCCATATTCTAACTATTATCCATCATGAGAAAAATGAAAGCATCACATGTGGTTTTGTGAGGCTTACCATCTCCACATAGTGGTGTAATTCGTTTGTCATCACCACATTACATATATGTACATAATAATGTAAATAATGGATATATATATATATATATAAAGTTTAACATTATATTAAATATATAAAATTAATATATCATCCATTTCTCTACCCATTCACCATTACCGTATTTATATTGTCGCTTGTACATACGTACAGCCTACCGTCTCCATGAAGCGATCTGACAAATTTTTCCATATCCAACATTATATAATAGTGAAAATAATTTATTCAATATCTAAATATGATAATTAAATTATTAATAAAATTCTAGATATGATGAATCTATATCCCATACACATGAACTCATTCTTACGTGGCAAAACAAGAATGGCGAAATGGATTAGTCGACATATAAAATAATGGTAATGATGAAATATTAATAATTAAAAGGTGGAAAGAGTTTATATAATGATTTAATATGATATTATAAATATTAATATTGTGTCCTTATAAATTAATAACATTTAGTAAACCATTATATATGAATTTGAATCATGTTCATTTCAATTTAAGAACAATGTAACAGATCTCTCATAACATCCTTTTTTCTCTTGGGATACTCTTTATCTCACTCTTTATCTCAATTTATCATTTCATTATTCATATAGAATTCATATATATTCATTATATATGTACAAAAAAATTTAAGGTATCTAATTTCATCATTATTTTATGTGTAATTACATGTCTTAAATGTTTCCCTTCTCAATTATTGTACTTAAGAAAACCCCATTAAAGTGAAGTTTTCCATTTCATACTGATACATTGTACGAGATCTAATATAAATTAAGAATAAAATATTTTTATAAAAAATTATTCTGAAAAAATAATATAGTTATTTTATTGATTTATGGAAATAGTTATGAATTCTTCATCTTCAAAGGCACATATTTATTTTCCTTAAATCCTCACTTACGTGGCACATTTCTTATTTTACCTAACCACTCTCTATAATTTTTTCAATTATGTTTTTACATCATCATTCTTGATCTATTATTATTTTCCCATTATGTGTGACAAAGAATTATTTAATGCCTGTATTTCATGGATACTATTGTCATACACCTGTTGGTTATTCTTTATGACATGATTGTGATGCCCATTTCATTCCATGGGTATCTATAATTTCTATTTATCACGTTTAATTATTGATGTGATTAAACTACGAATGAATTTTTTTTAATGGGAACACGTTTATATTGTCCAAATTTATTGGGTGATGTTTCAAGATCATTATTCCTTATTTATGGGGTTAGGGAGTAGTCCTATTCTTTATTGGGACCCTATACACCATGTGAAATAGTCTTTAGAGTTAGCCTTGACTCATTTTAATGTCATGATATAAGTTTTTTCCATATTACATTTTTCCCAATATTATGATTCCAGGTTCTACATGATATTCCTCTATGTGTTTACATTATATCCATTCTGTTTAAGTTTTCATTTTATGCCATGTGACTCATTTTCTATGCTTCAATTCATTGATTATTCTTTTAATGTGGTTTTTAGCTCACCCATTTTGTATATGTATTTCCCATGTTATAAAATGTATTTGTATTCTATCAACGTGAGTCAATATGTCATTATAGATATTAACAAAAAGATTTTTTTATTCTAGTTTAATTATTTCTATGAATTTACGGAGTGTCCAATAAAAAAAATTTCGATCCGTGGTTTATATTTAATACGTATTTCTGCCTAAAATCGGGTAATTGTGTTTGTATAAGGCTTGGTAATTATTGGATATCCATATTTGGATATTATATCGTCTAATATTATATAATTATACATTTATAGACGTTTACATGTTTAAAATGTGTGTATAACTTTTTCATTTCAATGATTCCATGTGTTTCATCTCCCCTTCTAACTAAAATGAACCCCTTCTCACATCCTATTAATATTTACAATGCATTTTACATCATCCATGAAATACCAAAATATCTTCACTACTTAGATACCCACTTATAATAGGAATTATTTTTATTATTAAACACTCCTTAGAAAGATATTCTCACTAACCAATGGTGGTTGTTCAAAGAAGATGTACTGTTCTTAACTGAGAGTTTTTATTTAATTTCATCTTACACATCTTTAAAATATTATTTAAAAATTGTTATATAATAACATCAGTACCAACCATATTATAAGATTTTATTATGTTAATGTAATGAAAAATATCAATCTACTATTACATCAAATGGGAAACAAAATTGTTGATATTGTGTATAGAGGACTACCACCTCACGAACCATTGTTATTTTTTCATCACCGCATACCATAGATGGATATAATGAGTTATTTAAATTATATATTTCAAATTTATAACTTAATTACACTTCATAAGTTATAATATAACTTCTTCCTTATTACCATCCTATCCGTTGAAAAATAATAATGTTGCTCCTATGTACGTGTGGACTACCGCCTCCCAGAAGCGATACAATTCATCTTTAATTTTTTTACATGGATGTTAATAAGGATATATTTAATTAATATATATGATTTTCATGACATATATATTATATTATAAAGGTAAGTTAAAATTTACTTTTTTTGTTTTATCCATTAAGAAAATGGAAACAACGTTCATGCGTACGTATGGCCTACCATCTCAATTAATGGGGTTTTTTATTTTACTATAAATCACATTAATAGATGAATATATAAATATATAACAGTTTTTATATGATATTTATATCATTCAAAACATTTTCTAAACTATTTAACCCAAATTAATGTATAAGGTTCAAAACTAACCAACCAAAATATACATGAAATACAAAGCAATTATTAATTGGAACAATGATTTTACAGAATAATAGTTAATGAGAGGGTGATAAAAGAAAATAAATCATATATGGTATTATATATATGATTAAATTTATTTATTTTATATACAACTAAAGAAATAAATTTTACATGGGTTTTGAACATGTGTGACGTGTTTCGACACTAGAGGTGAATGATTTTAATCTCAAATGTCCTTCTCTAAAATATATGTTATGTTATGATCCAATATTATTTTATGAGGTGTATATATATCCCCATAAAATGTTATATCATGAATTTAACTATACTTGTGAAATTTAAATATTCATTTAATTTAATTCTTACATGGTATATAAGATTCAAATGTTATCTATGTGGTAATGGTTTAATGTTACAATCCCATTGTTTATGAGGATTTTTTATTATTAGTTTTATGATGAGGAAATATTTTGATCTATATATCATGAAACTCATGAATATTATTTAACTCCAATTATTTATCTACAAAAAAATTATTCATTTTACTCACCTTATGTAATAAGGAATGAAAAATATTTTTTTTAAGGAAATCCCAACTTTAATTTTTCTTTCGGTAAAAAATAATTTCTCTTCCATGTAAGTTTCATAAAACCTTTTATTAAAAAAATGTTTTTAATATTATCCAATGATTTTTAATGAAATTTCTTACTATTTCTATATTTTTATAACTTACTTTAAATGGAATCTTCTTATTTATTTCCAAATCCAAAACATGTGACTTTTGATTGAAAATATTAACGGAATAATTATTTTAACATGTAGTGAATGAACAGTGTTTTCCACCATCATGAAAACTCAATGACTTAAAGATTCCATTGCATGTTTAATTGGTTATGTTGAAATAATTTTTTCCCTTATTATTTAATAAAATGTTCATTTTAATTTATTATTTTCAAATATGAAAATATATTTTAATCATGAAATGTTATTTCTAATCTCTCAAAACAAATTTCATCTAAGACGATATTCTTTGATGCTACAAAATCATTACAGTGGATATTAAACAACTATACTATCTTTATTAATTTAAATCATTGTTTATGTTTATAAATATAATATTTTTGTCAAACCTGTTCCTTTTCCCATGGTTACTATACAATAAAATGATGAAATGATTATTAAACATGATCTTTTTCCACTAGTTATTGTATAATTAAAAAATGAAATTTTAACATCCTAGTTAAATAAAGAATATATCATTTTTATATTTATTAATATTTTTTAATTAAATATTAATTTTACTTTAAAGGGGATTCTATGTTCTATGGCGTACCTGATATGAAACAATGGGCTTCTTTGAAATCGTACGTTGCACACAACGTTGAGTTATACTGAAAAATAATATATTATTATTATTATTTTAAATGGGTTTTAACACATAGCCATTGTATTAGCAATAATGAATAGAACTAACTGAAATATGATTTTATAAGTTTGTTAAATGTTTTTCACATTTATATATTTAAATTTAGTGGATTAAAATGTGAATGAATCAAATTATAAGCATAAATACTCTAATATTCTTTAAATTGTCGATTTACCCACTTTTGATGGAGATTCCTATTTAAATCTTGTTTCGCTAACTTTTATATGTTCTTTTTGACAACATTACATTCTTCTTTAGAATCGGAACATTAAAATTTACTTTCTGTAAATTTTTGGTATTTTTCTTATAAAATTCTTTTTTAATGAATCGTGAAAAATAATGTATTTTAATTTCAAACTGCCTTTTAATATAATTTATTTATAATTATAGATTATAATCTTATTTGGTTTTAAATAGTAATTATATTATTTTTTTACCATTTAATCCAATGTTGTTAATTGGATGTAATTTCACTTTGAAAATGAAAATAAATAAGAGTCAATCGTTTGATTATTATTATTTCCTAAAAACACTCTTTTTGTTTTGATATGAGGAATTAATTTTAAATTAATTTTGGACACTTCTCTATTTTGAATTTGTGAAAAATTATTCCATATTTTTAATCCAAAGGTCCAAATTTTTTATTTAGTTAACTTTTATTTTTAAACAATATGATTATTTACTTCAATAAGAATATTATTTACTATGGTTAAAAGGTAAATATGGTAAATCATATATCTTTTAGTAAATCAATTTTTACATAAGCTTATATAAGTTATCTCTTAGACTATAAATATTTATTGTAAATATAAAAATAATTCCTATATTAGGGTATTTTTTTATAATTTTTAGACAAAAAATAAATAAAATTATTTAGGACACAATAATGATGTAGTGTTGACCCCATTAATGAATGATTTAAATAAATAAGATTATAATGAATATGATAATGTCAAAACCTGTCCAATTCATAATGGATGATTTTATTTCGAACATTAATCATCTTATCTTCCACTTTAATGAGTTTGGGACCTTTAGAAATTGAAAATAATTATATAATATAATAATATTTTCAAGCTTTCCTAAAGATCCCCTCCCCCTATTAAAATCCCTCACTTCTAACCCATTCATAATATCTCTCAAGATCCTTAGCTCGTCCAACATCTACCTAAATAAGCTACCCACATCCCTTTACTCCTCCTATAAGCCTTCCCCTTGTAATAAGGCAATCCAAGAAAATATTTTGGTTAAAACCAAAGGGAGATACCCAATTTAAAGGTAAAGTCTTATCTTCGGTTCTTTTGTTTTATTATACATCTCCAAACCCAAAAACTATTTTTATTCCTTTATTTTATAACAATTACAGTATCCTCAATATATTAGGGTGTTTTGATGTGATTTTTTTCATCTAATCTTCCACACACCTCCATCTAATGGTTAATGAACATACTGTTTCTGTGGACGACAAACTAATACCTCACGAAACGATGATTGTAAAATTATCTCCTACCGCCTCTCATGGGGGCCATTATGATGGAACTGTATTTATATATAGTATATATTATGTAAATTTATTCTCTATTATTCTGTCATTTTTATTTTCAAACATAACATTATGCTTTCCAATATGGGTAAATTCGATAATTTTATTTGAGGAAGTGCGGACTACCGCCCTCTCAAGATGATATGATTCGTTTGTGACATACATGGAACACATAAAGGATGGAGTTAAAAAAATTATGAAACAAATATATCATATCATATTATACTATAATTATAATGTACCTATGTATCATTATGTTTTTATTCCATTGAATATGAAATAGAATTTAAAGTAACATTCATGTGTATGTACGACTTACCGTCTCCATGAACGGTGACTTTCATTTCTAATATCAAAAAATATGTAATATTATAATTAAATAGATATAATGGATATAAATGATATATATTATATCTAAATCATTAATATCCTTTTCGAAATAATGTATTTTTGACCACATGAACAACTTGTAATTATAAAAAGTTCATTTTTGACTCAAGTACCAAATATCGACAAAACAACAATTATTAACTTAAATGATTTAATAATGTTTATAACATGGTAATAAGTTATATAAATAGAATAATAAACTTGAAAAATTTTCTTAAGAAAGTATAAATTATCAGTAGTTTTTATTCAGGATATTAAACAACGATCAAGTCAAGTCCGACACGCGGTAAGGGGTTTCTTATCTCACTTTTAATTCTGTGAGATTTCCATTGTTCTCCACATATTTATTTCATGTGGTGTATTTTATACAAACATTTGATATGTATTATCATGATTCTTTTTTTATTCGTTATATTATGTGATTCATTTGTTGGTTATTAACTTTTGGTCATATGACTCGATTGATTACAACGTGGTAAGGGGTTTTAATCTAACTTTTTATTCCCATGAGATTCATGCAATATTTGCAACTATTTTTTTTTGTGGTGGATGTACTACCCATGATTTTATTATTAGTTTAATAAAAATTAATTTATGGTTATTTACATCTTCATTTACTTATCATTCTTTCATGGGGTGTATGTTTCATATGTTACAAAATCGGTAAGGGAACCTTTCACCCTCTTCTTTTTAAAAAACATCTTTTTGTTATGTATTTTAATTTACATCTTATTATGTTGGGATATGTTCTTATATATAATTATTGAAGAAGATTATATTTTGATGTGATGATATAAACTTTTCTCTCTCATTAACTAATTTTCTTAATTTTAATGTTACGTCATTAAGTTGTCAAATTTCTGTAAGGGAACTTCTTCACTCAATTTCAATCCTTGGGGTTAAATTTATACTTATTGATTATGTTGTGCTATGAATATGTGTGAATAACCCCTTATTGGTTTACACTTAATATCCACTTATATTGGGTGTATTTATATTTGTCACACATAATTATATCATTTATTTATCCTTAATCTAAAGATACCATCTTTATAAGGGATTTCGTCTCTATTTACGTTTTATTGAGAATTTATTGTTGTTATAAACCAATTCACTTTTACAAGGTATATATATTGTCTTTTGGTATATTATATCTTGATTACCTTTATTATCATGGTATTAAAAAGTTTTGATCAAATGTTATTCCTCAATTATTTGTATTCAAAGATCTCGCATTTGGTTAAGAACTCCTTAACTAAAATAATGTTTTAAAGATTTATCCTGCTAAATTGTTCTAATTAATGTCCATATTTTAAAAATTCTTTTAAGGATTTATTTATACGGAAATTAATTTTTTAAAATTTTAATTCCTTTAAAATCATCAAAGTGGCATGGGACACATTGATTCAAAAATCACATTATTAAATGTTTTAAATGGTTTTGAAAATGGTTTGATAAAGCATTAATTATGTCTATATGTTGAAATGATATGTTGTGAATGCAATTTAGAAATATAATCATTAATTTATTCTTATTTTATATGTTATTATTATTTGGAATTGTTTATGTATATGGGTGGTTCAGGGATAAACCTAGAGAGGGTGAGCCCGAGATAGCTCTCCAAGGAATTGGGTAATGTGACAGAGGTAAACATGAATGTTTCTCCTAAGAGATTTAGAGAATATACTATGATAGGTATTCCAACGTAACTCCCTACATAACTGTGATAACTAAAATGTATGTATGATATGAATTCCATTACTTACCTTTAGGATTTATTATTTCTATGTGTTATTCATAAATCTTACCATTTCATGAGGTATGTTATGATTGAAAATTATGGTTTCATTTATTAGTATGTATTGATGGGTTAATGTATCCTTTCCTTATTGTATAACCCTTACTGATATTATTTTTCTCACCCCATGTTTTGAAATGTTTTTCAGAAGACATAATGATGAATAGGGTCCAGGATGGGATCAAGGAAAATTCATTCTATCTAAAACATGGAAGTAGACTTGTTTTTGCAGTGTATTTATTTTATAAAAAAATGAATACTAAGTAGAAGTGTCTAATTTTTATTTTTTGAAATATAATGTAATATTTATGGATTAATTCTCTAAAACTCTATACTTGAAAAGATCCTAAATGTGAATTATTCATTTAAATAAATATTATGTAATGTTTAATTCCAGGTCCTAATAAAAATATTTCTGATATGTATTTCTTTTACATAGTTTATGGCACAATGAAATTTTTATGAAACCTAATTATTATTCAAAGATATTGATACAAAGAATTTTTTTTATCAAGTGGCCCATATATAATTATTTTCATTATGTTGTTGGTGAGACCTATATCATCCTATAGTGCATCGGGTAAATATTGATGCCTCATGAGATAAATAATATAGTAATGTAGAGTGAAGCCAATTCATTAAGGTAATTTCTCTACTATGATAGTCTTGGGAGTGAACCATTACAGCTATGGTGGATTTGGTAATGAATTCATGACACTAGTATTTACATGGTAATGATCCTTTTCTACTAATAAGATGATATTCTATGCCTATGTATATTCTAGAAATCCATGTATTATTCTTATATTATGATCTCATGGATCATATATTTTTATTCATGTATGATTCATGTCTTATAAAAAAATGTTTTCTTCCATGAATTATGGTTTTGATCTTGGATATTTATGGTATAGTTTTCAAATTTAATGATCATGTTCGCATGCTCTTATTCTTATTTTATTCTTATATGATCATTAAAAAATCCATTTTTACCATTAATGATCATCAACAGTCAACCATTCAACGGTTTCCTTTCCCTAGGTTATGGATAAATGTTTTCAATATGGTATGTCTATTAATGGGGGTAGTTATGATGAGCTAAGTGGGAGACGATGTTATTACTTATGAACCATTTGTTTGTGTTTCTATATTTTAAAATGCACTAGAACTATATTATTATAACATGGATCATTTGATTATGTAATGAATATTCATCTATAATTAATTAATTTATATATATCAAGGGATATGGTCTTTATTTTCAGTATCAGAGAAAGCAATTTTTATCCATTGAAAAATTGCACGAGAAAGATTTAGTGAGATCCTAAGGGTTTTGATTAAATATAAGTCTAAGGATTGGTCTAGCGGTAGGATAATAAACTATAATTTTAGTTATGGATAGACTAATTGGTTTCCATGATATTACATCACTCTATAGATAATAAAGTAGATGTGTATTTTGCACACTTTTTCATAGGGGTAATAACATTGAAAAGAGAACATTAATCTTTGAAGTGATCATCACCTAATGAACAATAATGGGCCAAGATTTAAACTTATTTTGACACTATTAATGGATATGTATTGGAAATTCATAGACTACTTTTGAACCATCATGAAGGATTTGAATAGATACTGATCATTAATAACATAGGTTAAACCAAGGGTTTCATAGATTTAAATGTATGTTTCATTATTTAGAAGTATAATAATTTATTTTTCATGATTATGTGGTTTTATAGTATGTTTAATATAGCTCACCCAATATTTTATTTTGGATTTATTCATTAGTTTGACCCTAAATTAATCATGCTAATACATAGATTGACCTTAAATGAAATGATAATCTTGATGGGAAACCAAATGTTATGGGGCTAGATAGAAAAATATCATTGGTTTCCTCACAAAATTTTTCCATTATTTGAATCACGCTGAGCTCCCAAACAAAAAATTTAGAAAAAAATGTCTCAATGAGTAATTCACGAAGAAACATCCACCTTCTATTATTGGGTTTGTTGATCGTCTAGTTTTAGAGTAGTTTGTCCGGACTGCTGAAAAAAATACTTCCCTTTCAACTATGTTCAGAACATGAAAAATTAATTTTTTGGATCCCTATCATTTGTATGGAAGAGAAGAAAAATGGTGGACTCTAATAGAGAATATGAGGTGGTAAGAAAAAATTTACTCCATAGAGTGGTTTGGATTTAAGAGATTATTTATCAATTTTTACATTAAGTGTTTTATTCATACAATAATGGATAATAAATTCCCCGATATTGAAAAGAATAATGATGATTTTTTTTATTACCCATTAGAAACATATCACAAGACAGGTGATTTATACTTCTGTTAGTATCACTCCATGTGAATTTAAGGTTGATTGATTTTTTAGGTAGTCACAACCAATTCCCTATAGTGTGTTTTTTTATAATGGATTATATTAGCTATGATGAAAAAATTATATGTGATCTCAAGGTGGAAATAGATATTGTATTAAACCATCAATATTAAGGTTTTGAAAAGAATAGAAATATGTAATTTAATTTTAACTAACAAACCATTGATATAAAAATATGAGGCTTCACTTATTCTAAATGTGAGGAATGAAGGAAGTTGTATATTATCACATGGGGGCTGGTAAATGTGTTAAGTATAGAAAGGAAGGTTTTTAATAAATTTAATGCCAATTTGGTTGAAACAAGATAGTTAATAACAAGAATATAGAAAAAGATCCATATAATGAACCACCCACACTATTTTGTTTCAAATGATTGGTTTATGGTAATTATGATAATTGATGCCAATATATGAAGGATTATGATGATTATTAATGTGATAAGCCTTATAATAATATATAAAAAGTGAATTCTCATGAGATTAATATTTTAGATTAATGGTGTGATAATGATGTGCTGAATGGTGAACTTACCATTCAATCTAGAACTGATAATATACTATTTCACAATGGATATACACATTATTTTATATTTGATGAATTTTATAAGTGTATAAAAAGTTCTCCTTAATGATTAGATGTTTACTTTGCAGGGAAAATCTCAAATGGAATGATGATCACATCTCAAGTACACGACTCTTCTCTTGTTTAGGTTTTTTGGAATGTGGTTCCTGTAAATATCGTTATTCTACCTTCTATATAACTTCATTTAATCATATTTATGTATTGAAATTATCTATATAAATTCCACATCAATTTCAGGGTTAGTGATTTCATATTTTATACTCTAATCCAACCTATGAATGTCAATATATAAGATGATAAATATGAACATAAAATAGAGATTAGAACCATTTTAAGGTTCTTGGTAAATATTTAAAAGCATTGTTTATCAAAAAAGGTTGAGGAGAAAATAAACATTAATGATATGTCTATTTTGATAGTGTTTTTCAATCACTTTCTAGAAGATTTTTCTAGATTTCCAAAAAAACCCTTGAAGTTGATTTTTCATTAAAATAGGTACCCAGTTCTATGCCAATTTCAATGAATCTTTATTGAGTGGACCCTATTAAGTTATAGTAATTAGGGATAATCTCCAAGAGAATATTGAAAAGGGGTTTACTCAACCATGTTTTTCACAATCGGGTGAACCTATCTTATTTATTAATAACAAATATGGATGGATGAAACTCTACATTTACTATCATGAATTGAACAATACCACAGTATAGAAAAAATATGATCTACCCTATTTAAATGAATTTTTGACCAAATGCATTTATATAAATACATTCTCAATATTTACTTTCATTATGTATATTTTCAACTGATGTTTAAGAAGGATTATATACCAAACAATACATTCAATAAAAGTTATGGGAACTATGAATATATTGTGAGTTTATTTGGTCATACTAACTATGCTGAATTCATTTGGGATTTAATCAATAGAATATTTTGAGAATACCATAATAAATTTTTCATCATCCTTAAAGTTGAAATTTATATCTATTAAAATAGAATGTAAGATCCATAATATTAGTTGAGAATTATTCTAAATACATTAAGGATGTAAAATTTACAAAATTTTATGTTTATCTATAAAAAGATTCATTTTTAGATTATATAATCTCAAGATATATTATACTAGTGGATCAACCCAAGATGGAGGCTATATAATATTAGAATCGAACATAATATTTTATTGACATATAATGATTTTTTAGTTTGTAAAGATATTATTGATTATTGGTGGACAATTTATCACATAAAAATAATCTGGCAATAATGTCCACTCAGAAAGTAGAAAACTTCATCCAGACAAATTAATGCATAGAAAATTTTAAGGAACTGATGGGGGGATTATTACGAACATGTGGGATTACATTACCCAAAATTGGAGAATTGTTTCTATTATATAGTGATTTATTAATTAAGGGGTTTGTATGTTCCCTCATGTAGAATGATATAATTATTTCTTATGAGTCATGGTAGTTTAATGTTAATGAGGAAAATTTCCCAAATCATGATTTAGAATAGGTTTCAAATGTTTTTTCAATAAATATAGGTAGGTACTATCATTATAGAAATTTTTTGTAATATATATATTTATTGTAAAATATTTAAGTATATGTTAATATAGAAATAGTTCAATATACACTAGATAATATGGATAGAATAGATTAAAGATTATGACAATTCAATAAATTACCACCCTGGTAAAGTGAATAAGGTGTCTAAAATGTTGAGTTGAAAGGATCATTATATGTTATCCATGGTGAGAATCACAAAATATCCAATATTTATATATTTACAAAGGATGGATTTTGAAATCGATATACAATGAGGGAAACATTATCCATATCCAATGAGTATACAACTATCTAACGAAGTGGTGAATAATGAGGTGCATAAAGACAATGTAGATCTATTAAAGGATGAATCTTTCTGTAAGTTTAACCTTGGTTATGATGGAATTATAATTTCATAAATGATTTATGTGTCCCATCCATACTAGATTTATAGATAGAACTATTGGAGGAAGTGCACAGTTTTTCATTCTATAATGTTTATAGAAATACAAAGATATCTATATAGATCTGAATGTGTATTTATGGTGGGATAATATGATGAGACATATTTCAGAGTTTTTATCTTATTTCTAGGTATGTTATAATTTTATTAATGATATAAATTATCTTAAGGGAATGTTCCAACCATTACCCATACAATAATGAAAAAGGGAAAATATATCAATGGATTTTTTTATGGGACTCCCAAAAACATTAAAATAAAACAATGTTATATGGGTCAAAGTCAATGACCTTAAAAATTCATAACAGTTTATTTATATTATATTATATATTTTTATGGATTCTTTCTAAGGAATACATTAAGGAAGAGTTAAGGTTTCATAGGGTCACATATTCTAATGTATATGATCAGGATCTGAGATTTAAAACATGAATCATTGGAGAGGCCATTAGCATACTATGGATATATAATTGAGTGTTAATACTGTGTGTCATCCTCAAAAATATATTTCTAGTGGGATAAAAATAAAAACCTTTTTAGATACAATGATAAATTGTTCTATGGATTTTGAAGGTGGTTGGTATCAACACATTCTACAGGTTGTGTTTTATAAAATAAAATCATTCACTCATGATTTCATATGGGTCCTTATTAAGCCCTCTATGGAATAATTGTAAAAATACATATTTTTCGTATTATTATGGAGAAATATAGATATCAGAAAATGATTTGGATAATTAAATGTAGGATAAGGATAAATCTATTTAACAAAATGTAAAGGAAACAAAAAATATGACATAAATATTATGCTATCAATCGACGGTGTGATCAAAAGTTTGACATTGGTAAGAATTTGTCCCTGTGAATTTATCAATAGAATAAGGTTATGAGATTCATGAATAAAGGAATCTTAATCACTTGGTATATTTGTGGCTCTGAGTTTCTTGATCATCTGGGGGTAACTTCTTATCTCTTTGTGCTTCCAATGACCGTCTCTCAATTTCATTATGTGTTCCATGTTTCTATCCATATTAATTACATACCGGATACATTTCATGTACTCAAAAGTAGAATTATTACATTTGTATCATGATATTTTCTATGAATAAAAACTTATATTTAATATTCATCATAGATGAAATTTTATATGAAACAAGACCACTCACATGGTCAAGGTTTTATGGTGAAACCATGAACATAAAGAAGCAACATGGGAATATGAGGATGTGATAAGGCAGATGTATCCCTATTTTTATATGAGTGGGATGAAATATTTATTGATAAATTATTTCTATAGGGGCATAATTTAACACCATGATATTTTTTCAATTTTTTAAGAAAATTTAATTTCTTCAGTGGGATATGTTTCATGAAACTCTGATTATTAACAAATTGTGATATTCTATTAATATTTTTATTTACAATTCACCATTATTACCTAGCTATTAAACATTGGTGTATGAATTGGAATATTTTTTTAAAAAATTGATTTTCAAGGTTTTATAAAATGAAATTACATTTATAAATAAGTACTTAAAATATAGTGCAGTTGTTATATTCTTCAAAAATACTTTTTTCTGGAAAAATTGATTTCGCTTACACTTTTGTGAAAAATAATAAAATACATTTTCCCAACATTTATAAATTAAATTTGGAAAAAAATATTTATTTTAAAAAAAATTAAAATTAGATACGTGTGAAATTTGGATATTTTTTTAAAAAATATTATTTTTTCAATAACTAGTGAAAAATATATATTTATATTGAAATATTTATTTTTATTTAAATAATTTAAAATGTTACATTTTTAATGGTTTAAATTAATAATTAGTTAAATTATATTATAAAAAATTCGGCATAGTCAATTTGATTTATTTTAATAAATGATTTTGATTTTAAAACATTATATACTTTTGAAAACTTTTTATTTGGCAACCCACCTTTTTCATAATGTATGTAGTTTAACTTCTAATTTATATTCTTTTACTATTATGAACATAAATTTGAAAAAAATGTATTCCAAATTATTAATCATCATAATTAATATAATATAGAAATGTAAACTTATTTTTTAGTCATAATTAATAGTAATATTAGAAAACAAAAAAATTTCTGTATTTAATGATAAAACAGGTTTAATCATAAAAAATTATAATGGTTAAAATGAACTATTAAAATAACTAATTAATATTGTAACTGAATATTTCAAAATTTTATCATCTATGGATGGTAATTTATCTATTTTAGATTATCTTTTCATTTATAAAATCTGGGGGTAACATTTCTCATTCAAAAATTGCATGTGGGTCATGTCCTCCACTTATTAAAGTGCTCCCAATCTCCACTTCTATTCAAACATCCAAATCCTTAAGTTTATACCATTACAAAAAAGAAATTCCCTACTTCTCTCCATATTTCCTAAAGTAATAATTTATATGAAGCCTCTTATTCAAACTAATAGAGTATTTCTAAATAAGATTCATCATTCTTAACTGATTATTTTTATTTTATTTTTTTCCTCATTTTGAAAATATTATTAAAAAAATATTATATAATAATATAATTATATACCATCTCTTATGATGCTATTATTTTAATTGAATAACCTATATCAATCTCTAACTTAATCATAATGTAAATGAAACTGTCAATCATGTGTATAGAAGACTACCACCTCAGGAACTGATGTAGTTTTTTTTCTATCACTACCTTTCACAGATGTATATAATGATGGAATTAAATTATATATATGACATAATTATTCTTTATATTTATAATATCGCATCTGTAGTCTTACCATCCAATCCGTTGAAAAGAAAAATAATGTCCCTCGTGTGCACGTGTCGACTTCAGCTTCCACGAAGTGTCATGATACAATTTTCATTTAATTTCATCATTGATGGAAATAAGGATTGAAATAATGTTGATATAGGATATTACTGACATAAAAATGATTTTAAAGTTAAATTAATATTTAACATTTGTTCTTTCTATCCATGAAGAAAATGGAAACAATGTTATGTGTAAGTATGACCTACTATCTCCATATATGGTGTAATACATTTCTTTTATATAAATTTAATGAATGTAAAATCTGTATTTAATGAGTATTTATGATATTTATATAATGATTATCTTTTTGGAGATTATGTAACCATAAGAAAAGTTAAAGGACCAAAACTAAAAAAACAAAACAAATAAGAAAAATAAATTAGTTATTACGTGAAAGAGTGATTTTAACAAAGAATGATTGATGAATAATTAATAAAAGTATATAATTAAAAAAGAAATAAAATAATATATATGATTATGTTTATGAAATAAATTTATAATAATCCTATATTTATTATATAGGAGGTTTGAACATGTATGAATAAATTCAAGACTTGAGGTAAGATATATTTGTCTCAAATTGCCTTCATTTGCACATATGTTATGTTATAAAGTTATCTTACTTTGTGAGTTGAATATACCAAGCCATTGAAATTTTATACTATTAATTTACGTATTATAGTAAAATTTAAATTTTCTTTTAATGTTATTCTTTCATGGTGTATATGATTTGAAATTTAACATTGTTTTATACATTTGGTATTAAAATGTCATTGTTTATCATGTCAGTTTAAGATTATTCTTCTAATATTTTCATATTTTATTTATCTTATAATATGAAATAATGATTCCATGTTAATTATTGTTATTCTAACCTCTCTTATGTTACCTTCATATGAATCTTGATTCATATTAACCACTATGACTTGTTTTATTGTTTGATTATTCCCTTACTAGGATTTATAGGCCACCCCATTCATATGTATTTCTCTTAGTCATCTCATTTTGTTTTAGAAGAGAAGTGGAATTTTAAGGGAATGTTGTAGTGTTTTTAAGTAATAATTTTTTACCCATTTTTTAGTTTATTGTGATATTTAAATAACTTCTTGAAAACACTCTTCCAATTTATCTTTTGGGTTATCATGTTTTGTACCTTTATTTAATAACTTGTGAATTATGTTATATTAAAATTTGGTCTTCCATAATTTCTAAAATACAAAAATCCAGTTATTTTTGGGAATAGGATAATAAATACCATGTAAAATACATAGGGATACAAAACAATATAAGAAAATATCCCTAAAATATTTTATTTATAGAGTAATTGGTTTCTCATAAAACACATCCATGTTTGAGTACTACATGTTGATGTGGATATGGCATAGTTTTATGTTGGGTTAATAACCTCGAAAAGAGAGAATTGGGCTTGACTCGATCAACAAATAGTTCCCAAAAATCATGTATTACTACACACATAGTTTTTCACTCCTAGGGGATATGGTTTTGTAAATTCAAAATATCCTTATAAACCATTACTAAGGGATAAAAAATCACAAAATGATTTTATGTTAGGAAATAGATAATTGATATCCTGGATTGAATCATTTAAATTCATATGTTAATAAATATATGTAATTTATGAGTTATCGCATTAATTTTCTTCATTTACCATTTATTCATTTAATAGTGTAAATATTCATGTCCCTAATTTTTTAATTTGAATTAGTCAATGTCTTTAAATATGTGGAATTTATTTTTCAACTAATATGAAGAGAAATTTGATAAATTCCCCATTGAGATTCCTTACTTAAAGGAAGTAAAAGTATAGAACATCATGAAAATTCATTCACAATTAACTCACATTCTAAAAATAAAAAATAATTGGGAGAAATCCCCAAAACACCATATGAGAGGGAATATTATAAATGATAATTTTTTATGACAATGGCCTCAACATTCAGTTGATCTTTCAACCCCTTAATTTTAGAATAATGAATCAAATCCATTGAAATGTTTTATTTTATCCATAAATGGTAAAAACTAAAAAAATGTGATATATGTTTATGGAGGTATAATAATATAAATTGTATAAATTTATAAATATATGAGGCATGTGGAGTAGATAAAATTTATGGAGTTAAAGGAATTCTAGAAATTTTTTTAGGTGAGTTCTTTCATTAACTATATTACTGAAAATAGATAATGATTTTCTTAAAAACAAGAAAAAGGATGATAATTCAACATAGGATAAGTGGAAAATAAAAAAGGATTTAATGATAGTACTTAATCATTAACAATCCCTTGAATGTAATTTTCACTTCTTCATTATTAGTCTAAATCATAGTTTACAAAATTGCATTGAGATTCTAGAATTTTATAGCTAAAAAATTATTTTATGTGCCCTCATAGTGTAATTGGATATCATTGAATCTAAATAATCTCCGAGGTTGGGAGGTAGAAATTAGAGGATATATATTAATTATTTTGGTATGATGGAAAATTATTATTGGGTATAGAATGTACAACATCCCACTTTTTCAAATTGTACGAAGAAGCATCCTAGAAAGTTACTAAAGGCGACAAGGAAATAATTAATGTTCCTCAAGCAAGGGACCCTAGATAATAAATTCAAACAGATTAAACCTAAAAATATTATGGATGAGAGGAATGATAAAATCCACCATCCACCTATTGTCCAATATTTCAATAGAAAGTAAAAAATAATACTATAAGAATTAATTCACTAAGCTAATGGTTGGAAATGACAACCAAAGACAACATCCTCCAAGTCCTAGAGAGTAGGGGTGACATTATTCTATCAAAACTAGTGATGTTGATCTTGAAAATAATGTCTTGATAGGTTTAATAGTTTTCCATTCCATAATTGTGAATGATATATTAGATTTTAGTACTAGGATTTTTTTCATATCAAAATAAATTAGTACGTTGTGTCAAAAGGTTCATATTCTATAGATTATATCTTTTGTTTTCAAAATCACAACACACATTCATAAAAAATATATGTTTTCATAAAATTATATTTCTTAAAACTTTTAAAATTATTTTATAGGAAAATATTTATTCTATCATATATAGAAATATTTCTTAAATTATGAATATAATATTTTTACACTACATCTAGTCCATCAAACTAACTGATTATAGTTCATCAGACTGACTATGTCTAGTCCATCGCTGACTAAGTTTTCTCCATAGGACTGACTATGTATAATCTATAAAACTAACCAAGTAATTTCCATCAGACTGTTGATTTTTGATCAATATAATTTATGAAGTCTATTCCATCATATTTATGATGTCTAGATCATCAGATTGAAAAATTCCAGTCCATCAGATTGAAGAAGTAAATTCTATCAAATGTATGATGTCAAATCCCTTATATTTATGATTTATAGTCCATTATATTCATGAATTATATTCCATCGGATTTAATAAATCCAGGCCAGTGGATTGATTATTTATAGTCCATTGGATTGATGATGTCTAATACATCATAATCATGATGTCAAATCCATCTGAATGGTGATGTCTTGTCCATCAAACTGTCAAAGTTAAACCAATCAATTAATATTAGTTTTCATCCATTGGATTAAAATAAATTTATTACAAATAAGAATAATTTTTAGAAATGCATGGTCAAAATTATTTCAACCATATGTGAGTATTTCAAAACATTGTAGTGATTCTAGAAAACAACATCAGATAATGACATACAAAACATGATGACATATCATACTGTATCTTATTCTAGGTTATTGAACCCTTCTTTGAGAATCATGGAATATGATCGTTTGATCAATGCCTATTAATAAATTTTCATTCGCTAATGTGGGTGTAGATTATTTGTTTCAACATAACCTATCTGAATCGTACACTTCTACTAAATATTGTTACATATGTTTTGAAAATCTTCAGAAAGATTTCATTATAAGGAATCTATGTGAGGATTGAAAATTTCAAAGATCCTTTTTCATTTTAATATATTATTTATAGTAATGGTTTTTATTGGTGGATTAAAAGGATAGAAAGAATGTTAATTTTGATCAGAGTGATCAAGGGATTCTGGGGATAGGAATATAAAGACTCATATTTTTGTAATTGAGGGACTCAATTATGTAAAATAATAGACAATATGGTTATGTTGAAACCAAGGATAGAAAATTTCAAGGTTTGTGACATCCTTAAATCACATGTCTATATATTATATTTATTATAAAATTATTTTAGAAAGTAATTCATTGGTTTGTTTTAGGATTTAGTTTTACATGAGTTTTGACATATTATAATTTTAAAATTTTTATTTCTAGATAATGTTTATATTAATAATTTTTACTAAAATATGATTTCTCAGACAACCTATGATTCTGATTAATAAACTAACAAAATTAGAAGATATCTATGTCTGATAAATAATAAGTAATATTGTATATTTTTTTATGTATTCAAATACAATTATCCCCCTCCTGTATCAATTGCTATAATATTTGATTAGACATTATATAATTTTTCAATCACCACCTAAAAACATTTATATGGGGAAAGAAATGAATATAGAATGTTTGAAATTTGTTACATCCAATGTATATAAATTTTCCCATATGAATCTTTTCAGGATAAATATCCAATAAAACATTGTGACACTACCTTTATCAAAATTAAATTTTATTTACGGCAGGGATATTATTTACATGTATATAGAAAATATAAATTTCTGAGGTAAGAGAACCACCAACAATATGGGCAAACAGCATCTAATTCTATACATTTTTATGGTGGAAGATTAATTCCCCTATTATCATCATACGATGTTTGGTTATTGACACCTTATGATAAATTTTATCATGATTAAATGATTGATGACATGAAAAAAATCATTCATTATTACATGAACATTATAATGTAATTTGATGATTTGTTTGTGGATGAATTGAATTCCCTTATTTGAAGTAGTGAGTTTGAGTTCTCAATTGATATTCTATAAATATATTTACCTATATCCAACACTCTATATAGAATGGACACTATTAAACATGCAGAGATGACGAAGGAACTACATGATAATCCATATAAGGGGTTTATTTTCCCAGGAGCTTCACCATGGGGTGGATAAGTACATTTCATTTAGAAGAAGAACAGGTTGAGAAACCTCTACAATGACTATCACAAGCTCAAGAAGATCCTGACAAATAACAGGTATGATCTTCCGTAGTTTGATGACTGGATCAATCTACCATGTAGAGACTAATAATTCTCCATGGTGGATCTTCATTCACGATATTATCAAATATAGCTAAATAAAGAGGATATACCAAATACTGGAAGTCATAAATTTTATTGGAACTGTGAGTTCATTATGATTCTATTTTAAGTCACTAATACTCCAATGATATTCAAATCCATGATGAATATATTCTGTGTAGGTTTCCATTAAAAATTTGTCTTAGTCTTTATAGATGATATTATAATCCACTACAAATTTATGTTCTAACAATACGAGTATTTAAATATTGTACTAAGGACCCAGCTGAAAAAATTATATGTGAAGTACAGTAAAGGAATGTTAAGGATGGATCAAGTAACATTATCAGAGCTTGTTATCCCTATAATAGGGGTATTTGTGAATCCTTCAAGAATGGACGTAATTTATGGATTTCTTAGACCAATATATATGATGAAAATCTATATTTTCCTTAGATTGGATGATGTCTATCATTAATTTTTATGAAAATTATAACAAATATCATGAACACTAAAAAAGATAACTAATTATGGAGTCATGTTTTTCTCGACATATGAATGTAAATAGAGATTTAAATTTTTTAAGAAGAGGATAAACTCTACACCTTTACACACATTACCCACCAGTGTGTATGGATTTTTTAACTTCAAAAGTACACCAAATATAGGATTTGGTTATTTATTCTTTTATGATGAAAATTTGATGTCTTATTGATCCTTCCAATTTAATATCCATGAGAATAAATACACAACACATAGTCTGGTAATTGTTGTATTGATCCTTGCATTAATGATTTTGCGATAAAATCACTAATGGGATAAGTGTGACTTATATAAAAATCATAATAACCTCAATTATATATTCAAAAAAAAATTAATCTCAATATGAACAAAATAAGGTGGTTAGATATGATTGAGGATTGTTATTTCTCGATCTATTACCATCCTATAAAAGAAACCAAAGTGGATTATTCTTGGAGTAGAAATTATCCTTCAAACCATCAATTATGTGGATTGAAAGGGATAAAATCTTCCTGGATAAGGAAAGAATGGACATGGGAATAATAAATGGATTTTCATCCTTCCCTCCTCATATAACTACTCAAAAATCCACTATATAAAGGAACATGGAGGCTAAAAATATGATGCAGAACTGTATGAAAATGCAGTGAATATTTTTTTGTTCTAATTTAATAAAGATAGAGTTATATTGTATGGAAATTACACTTGTTTCCCATAAAAACTAGAATAGA
Organism: Viscum album; assembly: GCA_963277665.1. NCBI lineage: Eukaryota > Viridiplantae > Streptophyta > Magnoliopsida > Santalales > Viscaceae > Viscum > Viscum album. Next base: position 1,393,501,949 of record OY728121.1, on the reverse strand, counting down.
AGAGGTATATTTGGGATAATTTTGATATATGATCCATGTTTATTCATCTAGGAAGTATAATGATGTAAATATATTTGATAAAAAAACACTTCTGGGATAACATGATGAGATAGATTGAATAATTTATATATTGATTCTTGGTATTCAAACTAATCAAGGATCCATTATAGAATTTTAAGGGTATAATGAAATAATTTCCAATACCAATGTGAAAATGGAAAAAACATACACTTGGATTTCAACATAGGACTCCCTAAGAAATCAAAAGGAAATAATAACCTCTAGGTGGTAGTCGATCTCCCTACAAATTCAGCAAATTTTATTTCTATCTAGGATTATTTTTCAATTGATAAAGTCATAAAGATATACATAATTGAAGTAGTAATATTGAATGGAGTTTTAATATCCATTTAATCTGATCATGATCCATGTGTTACCATGATGTTCTAGATAATCCTTTAAAAAATGATGGATAAAGAGTTGTGGTTCGATACTTATTATACCACTATAATGGATGGTTATTACGATAGAACCAATAAAACTCTAGAAGATATGTTGGGATCAAGTTAAATGGATTTCCAATGATGTTTGGATTAGTAACTTCCCATATATAGATTCCCATATAAAAAATATTACATTCTATCGTGAAAAATGGAACCTTATGAGGATCTGTATGGGAAGTAGTGTAGGACTATGAAATATTTTAATGAAGTGGGAAGAGTAATATAATGTGTATTTATCATGTATAATGTATGATTAATAAGGTTCAAACCATTGAACATTATATTAAATCCACACAATCTCTATAGAAAATCTATATATGAAGTCATCGACATGATATTGTGTTTATCATCAGAGATAATGTTTCCCTTCACATAACATTGTGGAATAATTTTATGACATTTGGGAAGAATGGAAGGCATGGTCCAATATAAATTATCCCCATTTAGATCCTTTAATGTATTATATTTTTAAACTACTAACATTCACTAGTAGCTAAAAAATCTCAAGTACATGAAGTTCTCTTTGTATCCCTCTTAAAGAAGTACATAACATACCCCTGAAATGTACAAAATCTGGATGTGGTACCCTTGGGGAATGATATTTAATTTTATAATTATCTAGTGAAAATACTATATCGTAGAGAAAATATTTTATAAAAAATGAAAACTCACATGTTCAAAATTTTGTGGAGGAACCCCAAGATTGAGTAAAAAACATGAGAAATGAAAGACACGATGAAAAAACAGCACCATAATATATTTTATTCTAGGGAATGAAATATTAAGGGTTAAATATTTTATTGGGGTTTAATTTTACAATCATAGGTTTTATTAATGAAATTACCCTTTCAAATGATTAAATTTTTTATTATGTAATGATGTTATAGAAAACACATCACCTACATTAGTTATTTTTTTTAATTAAAAATAATATGATATTGGATTAAAATTATCATTATGAATCATAACCATTGATAATATAACCTTTGTATAGTGACCATTAAGATAAGTGTATATTATGATTTATAATAAATTCCAATTGACATAAATTGATGAAGAAATTGCCTCAACCAATAGCATCATAAGTGAAAAGACCCTTATCACAGTTTCTACAATAAATGGAATCATTGGTATATTCCCTATACAAATCCCATTTTGAGATTAAATAACAAATAATGATAGATTCTTATTATAGGAAATGGCCAATATTATTCATATCATGACGCAAATAGTGTTCATTGAACCACCCCAAGAATGTATCACCATCACACACCTTACCATTAAGGTGTACTCTAGGTTCAAATTAGGTTATATATCTATACCATAATAGTAATAATATAGATATTGTTTTCTTAAAAAAATTGTGATTATTTTTATGATTTTTTATTATTACATTATTTATGATTAAATAATGTTTTTGACCAAAATAATATTATTTATACGTTTAAATAAAAAATTGATTTTTGGAGAATATATAGTTTCAATGAAGAAATAAATTTTGATTAATTTTAGACTTTTTAAAAAAATATTATTTCAATAAAATAATCAAAATAAATTATATTTATTTAAATTTAATTAAAAATATTATTGTATGAAGTCAAATATTATTTATAAGGGTTATAAGAATTAATTATTTTGAAAACCCTTATTTTTTTAATAAATGTGGATTTTTTATCGGAAATCATAAATTTTAATATTTAGAAAATTATTTTAATAAAATAAATATTTTTTTAAAAATAATCATGGAAAAAATTAAAATCGTGGTTTTGTCATTATTTTTTATCACAAATGAATTTTTGGGTAAAAAATAAATATAGAATAAATATACAATACATATTATGAAATCCTTAAATCCCAAAAGTGATGTAATAAATACAATAGAGTTCTAAGAATAAAATTATGTTTCCCATTTAAAATAATTTTTTATGTTATTAGGTTTGTTTTATAAATCCTTATTGATGTTTATATAAAATAATTTATATTTTATTGTTTTAAAAATAATTTTTTGTCATTATGACACACCTAAACCTCACTAAGGGTGTTATTTTAAAGAATTTAGTTCATATGATTCTAAAATTTCAAAATCCAATTCTATTCTGGTTGAAAATTATCATAAAACCATTGTATGAATTTTTGTCTTGATAATTATATCATATAGAGTCCAAAACCTATATTTTGAAATTAATAAAAAATTCCCTCTCTTTTTTTATAAAACACCACTGAAACTACAATTAATCATCACTGAAAAACATTTCAGCAAGAATTTTCTCTTCTGTCTTCTCTCTATATCCCTCCCATGGTGGCCCCATGGTCTTAGAATTCTTCTACCATGTTTGTAGAAGAAATATCTCAAGGAAAGGGATCCTCTCATCCTCCACTTAGTTCAAGAACTTTGTTAATATTATACCATTTAATTTCCAATTTATCTTTTTATGATATTTTTTATCACACACCTCTTACTGTACATATGATTTCAATGTTATGATATAACCATTTCACTATTATTAAACCATTAAAAAATAATTATATACCCTTGTTATGCTACCGAAATTATCCTTTGAATTTCCATGGAAAAAAATTGTGTAGTGAATACCCAACCCATTTCCACTCAAGGGTATTCACCTAGACATTCCAATCCTTAATTGATTGGGGAATTACTTGTATATAACCCATACTGCTTAATATTAATATTAATAGTGATGAAATACATCCTTATGTTGTATGATATGTGGTCCACTAATGCTTGTACATATATGATTGTGACAGGTGGGCCCTAAATTATATATCCCTCTAATGAATTGGGTAATATTTTTATCTCACGAGATACCATATATTGTGAATTTGAGGTTATCCAAGGATCTCTATGTTATAATTTCGTGGTGGTTATACTTGAATTACGTTTATGATGACATGTTTTCTGTTTTTTCAACATTAAAATGTGGCCTTTATGTTGTCATTTTATATCATGATTCGATGTTTAATTTTTTGATTTTAACCTATGTTTTGTTTCCATTAAATGCATGTTGAATCCCATATACTAAACTACCCTATAATATGATTTTATTATTCCAATACAGGGCATTTTATCTTTCCCCTTTCTTATATATATCCCTATGTTATCTTATTTATTTTTGAACAGAGATATAATTTTGATGAAATTTTGTGGAGTTTATAAATAATGTTTTCAAACCCATATTTCATCATATTGTGATATGTTCCTAATATCTAAAATACATGAGGCCTCACAATATTTTTTGTATTTCATTATGTATATCTTTATGTAATAAATCATGAATTATTTTATTTTAATATATTGGTTTTCATAATGTATTATTCAATTCATGTTTTCGTGGGGAGTGACCAAAATGTTTTTACAAATCCTACTTCCATAAGAAGGAACGTTGTTTAATATTTTACCAAACTAGAAAAAATACATATGATCTCTTCCCCTAAAACCATTTCAAATTGGGGAACTATCATTTAATGTAGGTCAGAGGATCTCATTAATGTGAAATGTTATTTAGGTGGTACCCATGTAAACATAAAGATGAGGGGTGTCAACCAAATACCCTTTGGTGATCTTTATAAAGCATGGAGGATAATGATTTGATGTCTACATTCAATAAAATGATTATATTACTTTAAATTTTTCTATACTAATTCATATATTTTGATCTTGGTTTCGGTTTTATAATCACTTCCCAATTATCTAATATGTTTTATTAGATCCCTATGAAACCAATATGTGGTATCAGAGAAAATAATGTTGTTAGATTTGTAAAATCATGTTATAAACTAAAAAAAATCGATATCATATTTTATATAATATTTTCAATTATAAATTATGATATTAATCATTTTTTAGTTGATTAAATACCGATTTTTGACAAGGATATATCATTACTAATGATTTAGTGCAAATATGAATATTTTAACATATCATCTAATACAATATTAGGATCTTATATTATTTGATTCTATGGTGACATGCACTTCATAAAATAATCATTGTATGCCACAAAAAATATACTTTTCTTTAAAAAAAGTGATATTATATCATTTTGGTTCACTAATTACAATATAGTGATACCATAATCAGTTATTCTGTTTAAATGGTATGGTTTAGGTTGTTCATAGCATATGGTATTAGGTAATCATATTATATAATTAGACTTTTCCATCCTTTTCAAAAACAGGGCATTGTATCACTCTTACAATATCATTATATATTATAAAATTTTATTTCAAATCATATTAAATGATTTGTTGGTTAGTTATAAATTAGGGCAGATAATGCATTTAGGGTTTATATACTACAAATTTTCAGTTGTACCCTCATATTGAATCTAAATCATATAATATCGTTTGTTTATAAATAGTTATTTTCATGAAATTCCATTTTTTATTTTATTATTTATTTATAAATTATTTATAAATATGATAATGTAATTTTAGGTACTTTTATTAATTATTATACTGTTTATAAAATAATTAATCATAAAACCATTAAATTAATTAATAAATTCTTATGAAACATTTAGGAATAAATGTCACACAATACTAAATATTAATGTTATAAATATATTCCTTGTCTAATATGGTATAACTTATGACGTATAAATAATGTTTATATTTAGAAATAATAATGGATTTTTTATAAATTGTTCACAAATTAAAAAATAATGAACAAATATAATCTTTTTATATTATAATTATGAATATGAATAATTGATTATTTTGAATTGTTGGAAGTTAAAAAAGACTAAGTGGGAATATTATTTGGACTACATAAAATTATTGTTTTTTATTTCTATGATGAAATATTAAATAATGTTATATATGTAATATTTAGATTATGTAAAATGTTTACATAATTGAAATTGGGTTACTTTATTTTTAATTCATAAAATATAATATATTTCAAGAGATATTTTATATAATAATTAATATGAAGGATTTCATGTTTAAAATTAATATTCAGAGTTTATATTTTTTTACTATGGATTTCCCAAAATGAATATGAAAAAATTATCTATTGTTTAGAATTAAATTTTTTAAGGGTTTTACATATAAGTTAATCTCAATATTAAATTAATGACATGGCAATTTATTTGATATTTTTTCCCTTTTTAATTATTCATAGTTATAAATTTTTAATATTATGAAAATGTGGTATACTATAGATTAAACATCATATTGATATTATCATACATGCATCTATGGAGTTACATTCCTTTTTATGATAATATATTTAGTTTCAATGTACCATGAATTTTTATTTAAATTAAATAAATTATATTACATTTAGTGGTTGAATATCTTTTATACATACTTTGTGTCAAAAATATGATTAATTATAATAACTATTAAGTTAATTATCCCCTGAGAGAGGGAATTTTTTTTGAAATCACATTATCATAGATTCTTATGTCTTGTTCAAGAAGGGTATGGTTTGACTACCTATGGATCTTGGATTACTCATGAATTCATTTTAATTTCATATAATTCAAACATTTCATTGAAAATATCATGTACCTTTTATGTGAGATATAATTGGATATATCTAAATTTTTTGTATTATATATTTAGGATTATAATATAAATATGGATTTTATAAATTGTTACACATAAATATGGTTTGAACATATTAGTTTAGTGGAAAGAATTGGATTCTGAACTAAATCACCTGTTATTTCAAACATATAAAGGGAACAACATTAGATAATATGGTGATATTAAACTCAATCAAGTAAAGAAGTATTAGATTCCATCAAAATTGGAACATGGTAAGACATCAATCCCTTAATACAGATGGAATTAACAATTATGTTCCCAATGATTATATTAAGTAAGGAACGAAAGCTGTGAGTTTACCCTAACAATTTTGTTCACTATTCACGAAATATTATTTGGGAAAAATCTAGATAACCCAAACTATTTTTATTATAGATGAATAGAATTTACCATATATCCATATGATGGATTTGAATCAATGATTATTAACTCCATCATCCAACAGTCTTATATTATAAGTCTATCATTGGTTTCCAACCAGATATCATCATGGCTTATTTATTTGATTCACAATGTAATTCATGATGAAATATAGATCAAATCACACTAATGGACCTTATGACTTCATGTGGGGTAATATTTTTAGTGGGATACTATTTAATAAATGTACTTACTAAATGGTATAAATATATGATACTCATTTTATAAAAAATTATATTTTCGATAATTACCCAATCATCATTATTAACATAACACCAAGATAAGTTCATGGGAAATAAGAAGCTTAATATAAGAATGAATTTAGACTATTAATATAACAAATGAACCTATGCAACCATTTTATCAGTAAAAAAATTATTTCTTGAGTGACAAATTATTGGATATGTAATTATCGATTCTTATGAGATATATATAATGAATCATATGGGGTTTTAAAATGTTATATTCAAAGTGATCTAATGAATTTTAGTCTCATTTAAATAATATGACTAGGTATGTCAATGATATTAAATATTATTAAGTATGTTACTAACTTTTAGAGACTAGAGGGCACCTTAAGGTTTATTAAGGATATGAATTTCATTCTATTTTTATTGATGGAAATTATATAACAATGAGAATTATTTTAATGAAAAATTAATTGATATTCTCAATGTGTCATGGATTGAATAACTGGGCATTTTATGTCTCAGTTTTGGGGGTGTTCTTACATTACAAGGGGGTTAAAGATCAATGTAGAAGAATAAAACATTTTTGGAGTGTCTAATAATGATTCTTCGATTTTCCACTCATGATAATTAAAACATAAATATAAAATCAAAATGTATGGAGTAATGATTCAATGTGATATAATTGTTTGTGTTGATTGACCATTTTCGATAAAATCTACGGAATTTCTATGTCATGTACCAGTGTTATAGATATTTATTCTTCATCTTTGAGTGATATTTTTTTCCAAGGGAAACTTGTAACGTGTTAAAAATACAAATTAGTTACAAATCATGGGAAGGATAGATATATCTTGTTGTTTTCATTCAAATGATGAATAAATGATTTGATACATCAAGGAATTTAATGAGAAGTAATTTATTTTTCTTTTTAGGATCTAAATATATGATTTTTATCTATATCTCATTTATTAGAAAGAAATGGTTTTTATGAAAAATATTAAGTAATACAACAAACATATTTTATGATTTATATTATAATATAACATGTATTGAAATATAGATAAGGATAAAACTATTTTATCTATGATAAATTTAATTTATCCATATATCTCTTAAAATTTGAGGAATGATGTTCCTAGAACCTGTTAGTGTTAAATTTTATTGAATGATGTATTTCCTAATAAGGATTCATCAAAAAAAATTCATTGATATTTTGTTAAATTTCCGATGCCTGGATGTGTTGTAGAATGGTTTTTACTTTTTCCACCATTTCTTCGGCCATCTTATGTCATAGTATCTTATGTTTACAATCTTTAACCAATCATATATGTGTTAAGTATCATTTCCCATAATTGTATTCATATGGATAAATTGGGTTGCTCTATTGGGAACTATTTTTGTAACAGAATTTGACCAGAGGTAGGTGTTGGTCCCATCCTCCTTTTAATTCCATAGAACATGATTTCAACTTGTCTTCTAGTGTCCTAATAGTCTGTTCATATTAGTTAGAAGTTTTAGAAGGATAGGTCGTACTGAAGTTCAACTAAGTGTTTGGATCATTTGGGATACATTTCCATAACATGGATTTAAATATTGAATATATAACAGATACAATCGATTGGGGTACTCCATCAATTCTTACCACACTTATGATTTATATCTATGAATGTTTCCATAGTGATATGTCCTCTTGAATTTTTATCATGTGATATACTTTAATTAGATGATCCATAACAAGCCATGTATTATTTTTTTTCCTATGGATGACTTTTGACGTCCAGTAACAAAGTCCAAAGCGATTTTTTTCACACTTACATGTTAGTATGGGTAGTCATTTCAACATCCCTTTAAACTTTTTTCCTTTAATCCCTCACTTCCAGACCTACATGACACATTGATGTGTATTCTAGGATATGTTTTTTAATATTTACAAACCAATATTTCTCTTAGATATATCAATAAATATTTGTTCGTAATGGGTTCATACAGAATATTGATTTATAAGATTTATATTAACATCTTTCTTAGTCTCTAGATGTTATGGTACAGAAAATTGTGATCCAAATCACATGACTCCTTCCTCATCCATGTTGATCTCTTTTGATTTCCTATCTCTAATATCTTCCACCTTTTTCTGAATTCCAACATCATTTTTTTGATCATCATTTATTTTATATAAGAGGTATTGTTGATAATTCATTTGATATATGAATGATGATTTTCCTCACTTAATGATTCCCATGTCCATCCATTTAAAATCTAAAAAGATTGGAACCTTTTCTATTCTCATAATTGATAATGTTGTTGGATCATTTATAACCAAAGTATCTACCACCTTATTTTCAATACCCTAATGGCAGGGGATTGAGTAGTCCTAATCCTTGATTATCTCTAACCATCATTGTTGGTTGATATTATGTTATTTATGTGTGATTATATATTTTAGGCTCATATTATTTGTATATATTTCACTCTTCGTCCCATAAACATAATGTCTCTATATGTTCAATTCAAAGATCACATCCTCCCACTCTAGATCATTCAGGGGAAAGTTTTACTCATGAATTTTCAACTTACTTGATTCGTTCACTGTTAATTTACTATTATTTATCAGTACACATCCTAATACCTCATTTTATGCATCATTTTATGCCACAAACAATTCCACACTAGTCAATAGTGTCAGAAGTGGTACATTGATAACCCCATTTTTTTAACTCCTTGATGCAAACATCACATTCATTGTTTGATAAAAACATCACTCCATTCCAAGTTATCTTGGTTAATGTATTTGTAAATCATGATAATTTCATCAAAAATCATTGGTAATACCTAGCTATCCTGTGGAAACTATATATCTCCATTACATATGTTTTCTTTGGATACTCATTAATTTTTTATGCCTTATATGGGTCCATATATATTCTTTTATTAGTGATAACATGCCAAAATAATGATACATACTCCATACAAAACTCATATTTACTATACTTTTCATAAATTTTCCCCCTTTAAAATGTCTTCAACATAGTATTCAATTTTTCTTATGGTTCCAATTTTCTCTTGGATTATATCATAAAACCATCAATAAAGACTTCTATTTTTTGAGGTAATATTAAATAAAAGAATCATTATATCCCTGAAAATATTTGGATGATTAGTGTGTCTGAAGGTAATCACAATGATGTCCTATATTCCATAACTCATTCGAAATTACTTCATGGGAATGTTTTCCATTATTAAAAATAATTTGTGATATCCCGAATAAATTTATACCTTAGAGAAATATTTGTCCTCACATAGTTGATCAAACATGTAATCTATCTACGGTATGGGATACATGTTGTTTATCATTATTTTTTTGATCTCTGGATAATCAATAAATAAGTGCATTGATCCATCCATCTTATTGACGAAGAGGACTGGAACACCCAATGGTGAAGCACTCATGTTTATAAAACCCTTATTCAAATTCTCAGGAAATATATTCTTATGTTATTCCAACATAATGGTGGCCATTATATAAAGATTATTTTTTATTGGAAATGATCTAGGAATAAATTCAATTGAGTACTCAACCTCTCAGTCAGGAGGGGTACCATGTAATTATTCAGGAAATATATCAGTATACTCCCCTCCATTGGGCATGTATTCTAGAGTGACCCCCCCCCCCCCCCCCGTTCTCAATTATATGAGCATGATATGTATGCTCATAAGGAAATAATATCCATAATTGAGATTGATGGAGATCCATCATGGTCCTTACACTTTTACAGAATTTGAGGATACATATTGATGTGAAGAGTGATCTCATTTTCCTGAAATTTAATGATGGATTTCTAATATTTTAGATAATCAATTCCCAATATAGCATTAAAATCTACCAAATAATATAATACATTATTTTTCTAGGTGTTTCTGTCCACAAACATTAACCTAGGAGGAGTTATATACTTTGGATCCAAAAATTTCACCATCTTTTCTTCTCATATAAAACTCAACCTCTATATTTTGAGGTGGTTTTTAAATTGTTTTAAAAAACATGAAATATTCGTAAGAATGTGTATAAAAAGTGTAAAATTGTATATTCTATATTTGTGAATGAACAACCACTGTACCATTCACCATATCACTATTGGGTTCCACCTTAGTAGTAGTGGTATCAAATTCCCTTGCTTGTTTCCTTGGCGGTTGTTTTTTTAGATTGTCGACAACAACCCTTGGATTAGGGAAATGGAAAGCATAATTCCCATGATCCTTACATTTGAAACACCATACTAGAGGCTAAGTATTGATTTAAAAATCATTTTTTTCTACTGCATTAGTCTGATTAATCATTTCCATATAAGATTTATTAGCTATATTCCTCTCTCTTCCAAATTTAAAACATCTCTTGGTCCCCATAGGATGCATGTTCCCACACCTTTGACTCATGTGATTTTGTGTTTTCTTTCTATCAAAGAATTTATTTGTTGATCATCCCATAATAAACTCCATTTTCCTCTTTATCTCCAGGACCATGAGACCATTGAGAGTCTTTGATCTCTATTTGAACATTAAGGGAACAACGAACAATCTCCTCATACCTATCAATGTGTCGAATCACTAATTCATTTTTAAGACTCTGATTTAGTACACTATAGAAGAGATCAACATTTATTTCGGTGTTCATGAAAAATATGGCGTCATATCATGAAATCCTTGTAAAATTTGTCTCAAATGTCCAAATACACTCTCCATTCTCCTACTTCAGTACGAGGAATTACCTTACCATCTTGAGAAAGAGGATTAGGGGAAAAGTTTTATTGAAAAATATTTTATTGAATTCCTCCCAATCCATGGAATGTATTTCCTATATTTTCATTATTTTATTGACCGGTTTCCACCACTGATCAGCATCAATATAAAAATGGTGGACTGGAAACATAAAATAATCTTCTTCTGGGAACTAGAAGATAGAAAATATCTTTTCAATGGAGTTAATTATTTTTTATGTGATGGGGGGATTATAAGATATACTAAATATAGGAGGCCATTTTCAAAGGAAGTATTCGAATGAAACATTATATTTTTTTAGGATACAACGTGAGTTATGCATGATTAACATTATTAATCATAACTTGATCCAGATGAGTAAGTATTTTCATGATGTTTTCAGCACCCTTTAGCACCATATTATTCATATAATTTGGCTAGTAATTACATTCCATATCACATTGATTGTTGGAATAGGTTCTTTTATTTTCAATAATAATCTATAAAAAAGAAACTTCTATTATGGGGAATGAATACTGAGAAAACATACATATTAAAATAAATTAGTGGACGTAGAATGATATACCTACAAGTAAAAATTGAATTATAAATTTTGATACCCAATGATTTAATCTAGCTTATCCATGGTGATATAATCATCCTTAGGTTTTTACTAATGCTCTCCAGTCCTAATCTCCAAAAATAAATACACCTTGACTTGATACTAACTATTGTGACCCTATACATTTTATGATACTATTTCATTATTTTTAGAATAATTATCCATCAAATTACAATCCAATTATTGTAAGGTCTAGGTTATTGGTATTATTAGGCATATAAAACCGAAAAAAAGGAATTAAAATAAAACATGTTTATTTTAATCATCCAGAAAATATTTTATCTTCTTTTGAGATCTTAAATCTTCATAGGATATCCTAGTGAATACAAAAATATAAGGGATAAGATAAAATCCCATTAATGTTATAAACATAGAAATAAAGAAAATCACATGGGTTAGAAGTCATATAATATTGACATAAAAAGGCTTGGATCGGGGATAAACATGAGGAATCATAACATGTAGATTATGTGGACATGTAATCATGCCATCATAAGAATGTCTAAACAAAACACAACATGACATAAGTATGAGTCAAGGCTAACTGCAAGGACAAATACCCATGGTGGAAAAGTCCATTAAAGGAATTAGTTTCACTTCTTATCCCATGATTTCATCTAAAAGAGCACTGCCGTGGGTTCCCTCAACTGATTAGTGTGATTTTGGGGTAATTAGGTGTAGTAGAGTGGCTGACCAAGGTTGTCTCTTAAAGGAGGAAGTGAATTAAAAAAACTTTTTATAGTTTTTCAAAAAATAAAATATAATATAATAAAAACACTACTTGAAAATATATGGGTTGGTTATAGTTTATAAATCTTGATGATGTTTGCTGGAAGAAGATTGAATTTTTTTGTTTTTAGTTTTAAAATGATGTCCGATTAAAATGACACAATAAAAATATGTTTTTTAGAAAATATTTAAAAGGATTAATTGTATAGACCTGAAGCATTTAGTACATAGATATTACATTACTTTTCCGGAATACATAATACATAACAAAAACAGACACACAAGGACCGTAATAGTTTAGTGTCTTTGGAAACTTGGAACGTAATCTTCTAATCATGGTGAAAGATCTTCCACGTCTCCCATAAAGATCTTCCACTTTTTGTTTCCTTACCTAAAACCTTTATTTTAATCCTAGGGGAAAATAAAACATAAAAAGGGTGAGCTCAATTTCTCAGTAAGGGTAAACAAAAGAAATATCAATCACATCATATTCATAAGAACATAACATTTTGGAAATCTTAACCTTCAAAAGAGATCATAATTTCATAACATGGGATAAATCATAGTAGTGAAATGTAATCATAATAATCATAACGTAAAACATGAAACATTGTGTCATACACACATAATCATAGAGAATCATTTCTTATTAGTCAAGACTCATTGCCAAGACTATCTTAGTGGACAAAGTCCATTTCTGAACCGAGTTCATTCCTCGTTTCAGTCCTGTTTCACTGAACCGGTTTAACATGTCGTTCTATCCATGTCTATCTCATGAGATATAAAATCTTTACCCAATGCCTTGGAGGGAGATATATGTCCCACCCATCTCATAATGATACCATTCTTATGTGTGCCACAAAATCATAAACCATACATCATAGCATAACCCATCTAATAAAAATGGGATTCTTAAACATCGTGACATCATAAAACAATTCATATAAGATAAAGGAATTCATAAAAATAATTCCATCACAACATAATCAAATCAATGTAACAATAGGTATCGAAATAGAACCCTATATTATCTTATATGGAAAAATAATTTTGATAAAACAATTGAACTCCATTCTTGAGGAAAATATCCTTCCTACTTCAAAAACATTTTTCCATTCTTAACGTGTCATACAATTTTAAACTAAAAGAGGTTGATTAAAAATAAACTTGAAAACTTGTAAAGGAAGCATCTTGGAAATAATGTTTTAAAAATCCATTCATGCCGTATAAGTTAAAAAGACATTCTTCTCGTACTTTTTTCGTAAAAGTCAAAAAGTACATCGTACGAAAAACGACAAAAGATTCCTTTCATATCTTTTACTAAAAACACACTGAAGGGTAAAATTGGATTTAAACAATTTTAGGTGGATGTAAATAATATTACATATTGAGGAAACATGGATATGGATGACAAAATACACCCCAGTAAATGCCAAAGTATAAACAATCTCGGATAAAAATGAGATTATGATATTTTCCCTTACCTTAGGTCCGATTTTCTTTGTAAGTGTCTGAAACTCCTGTATAATGATTTAAATAATGTCATTGACTAATTCAAGAATCATACTCATTGTTATGATATCATATATGGTCATATTCTTAGCTTCTTATTAGTAATATTTCATTGTTACTTGTTATTCGGGTGTTTATTACTTTTTGTTCTTATGCGTGTTTTGTCGAATAAATTCTTATTCTTCTTTTAGGTTATAGATAACTCATTTACAGATTGGTATTAGTGTAATATATATCATATTTATTCATCCAATTCATTTATATAATCATTTTGTAAATGAAGATCATGTAGAATGAGTCGCATAACATCATGGAGACGGTATTCCATACGTACGCACGAGTGATGATATCGTTCCCATGATCGTGTAATTGTATTGGAGTGTATGTATACTATTTCATAATAAATATCACTTTAATATAATCATATATAGTCATTAATTACACCATTATACCCATCCAAGTAAGGTGGTGGTGGAAAATAGATTACACCACGGCGTGGAGACGGTATTCTGTACGTACGTACGCGCGGTGATTTCATTTTCCGTAGGATGGATAGATGGTGAAATAGGGTTGTTTCATAATTATAATAACATATCAGTATATCTGTGATAATGATGTTATTACTTCATAATGAAACAACTAAATAAGAAGAAGTGGAAGAAGAAATAAAGTTGAAAGAATCGGTAACAGACATTACCTCTTCTTTGAAGCGCCTCTTTGAGACCACCTTTTAGGGCACTAAAATTAGTCTTTGAAGCAGAACAGGACCTCTAGGATGTTTCTAGGGAAGTGTAGAGGAGAAATTTTAAGGGTTTTGCCGAGCTTGAAGCCTCAAAGTGGTGTGAGGAAGAGAGGGAGGAGGTGCCCTTTTATAAGGGAGGAGAGGGGCGCCTTTGGAAAACTAAAAATATTATTTTATTATAAAGTCAAATTCGGTATTAAATAGCTCCAAATTGATTTATTTCGAAGCTAAGGTGGGTATGGGTCGAAATAATCTCATACAATAGAATTTAGACATGTTTATGTTCCTATTCTAACCTTATCATTTAGATTTAACTTTAAGTTAAATAAATTTACTTTTGTCGTGTCTTCTTGTTTTCATACACTATAACGTTAATAAACTTACTATAACAAGCCAAAAGAACCCCAAGTTGTTTATTATTAATATATATAACCTTGTCTAAGACATTTGTACGAACCATAGATTTTTAGGAATAAAATAACAATTACTAATATAATATTTGTTTTAAAAACTATTTTATGTCAATTTTGATACTATTTGGTAATTGATTTTTGTGAAACTCATAAAAGAAATATTAGTTCTAAAAAAGAAACTTAAATCAATAATAACATGTCATAGTAACATATAAAATTGTTTTAATTCATAAAAAGTCTGAAATTACATTTATTTGGGTATTTATAACATCAATTATGTCAATATTTCATTAATAAAATAATTACTACATCATCATTATGTCATAAATAATTTAAATTATTTAATGTCTAAAAAGTACAAATTAAATATCATTATGTAGGAAATATTTTTAGCTTTATAATTAATAGTTATATTAGAATTTATCATATGTATAACCCTATATTAAAAATGATTTACTTATTAAACATTGATTTTAACTATTTTAACACTTATTTAAATAAATTAATAATAAATGTCCTAATCTAATCGAAGGGGGCCTAAATGGTCATATTTTATTCCTAAGGTTATTTTTGGTTGAATTACACTTATCTAATAGAATTAGGACATGTGTTAAGGTAATAATAATATCATTTTTACCCTTAATTACACAATTTACTTTTAACCGTGGTAAAAAAATTAAAAAGTTATTATTTACCAAAAATTATTTTCATCTCATTGAACCAAAGTTTACTTACAGAAATCAACCATGTCTCTCGGATTTTTTAAATTCCACTCAAATAAGTGGTAAAATTATGTTTCATGAAAAATTCATTTTTTTTAACTACCTCTTAGTGGTTTCACTATTCATAAAAAAATGATAGTTTCCAGAAAAATACCAAAAATTAGGCCTAAGCTTTATTTGATATTATGAACTCAAAAATGATGTCTATTTTACCAAATTCAAAACATTTTAGTTTCATTAATTAATTTAAAAGTTAATTCCTGTCATCAAAACAAATAGTGTGTTCTTAAGAGATAATAACTATCAAAAGATTGACACTTGTTTATGTCTGGTTTGAATGTGAAATTACATCCAATGACCAAAATTGGATTAAATTTTAAAAATATATTATAAATATTCTTTAAAACGGCTCAAATTAATAATTTATCACTATTAATTATTTCGATTAAAAAGGTTGTTTTTAATTAAAATTTAGTAATTTTCACTATTCATCAGAAAATGAATGTTATCCAAAAAGTACCAAAATTTCACCCTAAGATAATTTCAATATTCTGAATCCAAAAATGAAGTGCATTTTAAAAGATAAAATTTATAAAATTTCAAAAAGTTGGTATTACTATTCATAACGGCTAGTTCATAATAATATTATAATAATATCTCCTTTTGTGAAACTCGGTATTGTGTACTACACACACTATCGAGGAAGGTCGCGATTGAGTGTAATGCAAGGAATGTCAAGAATGTCTGTTGTGAAAGCTCCTTTTGGTGTAGCGTAAAACACAAGACATTAATGAAATGAAAAAAAATATTTTTCATAAAATCTCGGGGTGTTACATTCTACCCCCCTTAAAATGAATTTCGCCCTCGAAATTCGTCGGGATTATAAATGGTTTACGACTCAAATGTTTCTTTAAGATAAACCCACATAGTAAAAAGGAATACAAAAAATGGCTTTAAAAACTATAGTATGAAACGTAATGGTTACCCAAATTAACTCATCACTGCGTTTCCATGTAGGATAACATAGGTAAAAATATGGATATGGAAGAAAAATCTAACCATCAAGTTATGATGGAGAGTGGTAGAGAACATGGATATGAAAAATCCAACAATCACAAAGCCATAAATTTGTGAAGATCTAAGGTATCTTCCGATTCGTCGGATATAAGAGCACTCGGACAACATTTTTGGTTTTCAAGATCATTTCCCTAAAGTTGATGAAATTGGAATTAGAAGAAATAATTTTGTGATTTTTCTACAGTCTCACCATTGGTCGTTCATTGGATAATTTCCACTTCATCTCTTAAAGAAATGAATTTGATTTTTTCATTCATGATGTGTTAGTAGATCATGTGATAGAATGATGGGTCATTCCATCCGTCTCAAACAAAAGGTTAGAAAAGTTATCAAAAAATACATAAGTCCATCTATATTGAGATTAATCATATATGGTTCCTAAAATGGACTTATAATTCATATATCATACTTCTTAATATAATGAAACTAGTTTCTACTAAACAGGGACTTTCTGTAGGCCAGTGGTAGGCGATAAAGGCCAGTCACACTTCGGTTGTGGGTTCGATTCCCACAGCCTTGTCCGACGCAATGGGTTGTCTCCCATCCTGCAGGATGTCCTTTTTCTAAAACTACATTACTATAACATCCCATAAATAATATCGAAAAAACTTATATCCTTACACAATAATAACTTATGTCCAACATAATCCATTCCAATCTTTAGGCTTATCCAAAATACTGTTGTCCAATCTCATATTATAGTGAAAATGATTACCAAAGAGTTTATACAACTAGCATGTTAATACCATTGTTGATCCCCATATATCATGAGATATGTCTTGTTGGTCACATTCCAAACATTCGAAGGCCTTAATCATGTATTCTCTTGAAAAAAATTAATACCCATTGAATCTTAGTGAAAACATGAGTGTTGTCAAAAGTTAACTCTTTTCACATACCAAAACCTCAAACCATGATATAACTATTTACTTATATCAGTCATGAGCTCATGAATAATGTCAAATTTTTCATTTTCTCATTTTCCCTTCATTATCTGCATATCATCTTTTTTCCAAAAAATATCTCAATCACTTTCCATGGTTACCAGTACCATAAAATTATTGAAAACCACAATATACCAATACATAAATATTCAAATATTCCACGATACTATATACAACATTATTTTGGAATCCCATTACATAAACACTTAATCATTCCACCACATCGTTGTCATATTCAACATCACCAATAGTGATCGCATGTGACATCCCTTTGTCCTTTTCCTTAAGTGGTTGCTCGTGTGGATCATCACTAACCCTTGGATTAGGTAATTTATTAGCATAATGCCCCATTTCCTTACACTTGAAGGATTGAAGTGTTGGTGGTGCATTCTCTGCAGTCTTTTCTTTATTCACATAATTAGAAACCCTTTTTCCATTACTTTGACACTCAGCTACTCGATGACCTTCTTTTCCACACTTAAAACATTTTCTAGTCCCTTTAAGACAATCTCCACAATGCTTCTTTCCACACTTTGAGCATAAGTAAACATTCATCTTATTTTCACCATTATTATGAGATTTCTCCTTGAACTCCATCTTTCATTTCCGTTCAAAACTATGAGATGGATAAGTAACACCAACTTCCATTTCTACCTTGATAGCACAACACACAATTTCTTCATAGCTACTAAAGTCTCTTATAGCTAATGCTCTTCGAAGAATTGGTTTTAAGCCACTGAATAATCGATCGATATTACTCTCAGGTTGGATAATAATACCAAAAGCATACCTTGCAAGTCTTGTAAAATTTGCTTCATAGGTACCAACAGATTCATCATCCTTTTGCTTTAGTTCAAGAAACTCCTTCTCCATCTTTGTTCGGAGAATACGAGGGAAGTACTTATTGAAAAATAAGTTCTTGAACTCGTCCCATTCCATGGACTCAATTTCATCTCTTTTCCTCGTATTCTTGATAAGATTCTACCATTGACCAGCTTCACCTTCGAAACGATATACTACTAAGATGACTTTATCATGTTCAGAAAATTGAAGAACTGAAAATATCTTTTCAGTGGTATTGATCCATTGTTCAGCAACAAGTGGATCAGAAGACACACTAAAATAAGGTGGGCATTCCCTCATGAAGGACTCAATAAAATATTGTTCCCTTCTCTGCTCATTTGGAATTATAGAATGATTCATATCTTGTGTAAGTATAGAAATAAGATTTTTCTCTCCATCTCCCATAACATTTTTTTGTTCAGGAGGACAATCATTGCATTGTCCACTGCATTGATCAACACAGTTCCTTCGGGTTCCAGCCATCATCTAAAACCCAAAAAGAATAGCGTGAGAGGCAAAAATCATGCTATGGAAAAAACATAATAAAGGGGGATTACCTTCAATATCTAACATCTTAGGTTTAATTCTAAGATTGTTACCGTAATTCTAGGACTATAACCTATACTTATACTTAACCTTAGGGACATCCCTAGACATACCTTATAAATATCTCTAGGGATCTCACTAAAGTTTTCGGATCCTAATTTCCAAATTTTGACTAATCCTTTCCTCTGATACCAATTGTATAGACCCAAAGCTTGCGTACATAGATATTACATTACTTTTGCAGAATACGTAATACATAAGAAAAATAGACACACAAGGACCGTAATAGTTTAGTGTCTTTGGAAACGTGGAACGTAATCTTCTAATCATGGTGAAAGATCCTTAACATCTCCCATAAAGATCTTCCACTTTTTGTTTCCTTACCTAAAACCATTCTTTTAATCCTGGTGGAAAATAAAACATAAAAATGGGGAGCTCAATTTCTCAGTAAGGGTAAACAAAAGAAATATCAATCACATCATATTCATAAGAACATAACATTTTGGAAATCATAACCTGAAAAAGAGATCATAATTTCATAACATGGGATAAATCATAGTAGTGAAATGTAATCCCAATAATCATAACATAATAAATGAAACTTTTTGGCATACACACGTAATCATAGAAAATAATTTCTTATTATTCAAGACTCATTGCCAAGACTATCTTAGTGGACAAAGTCCATTTCTGAACGGAGTTCATTCCCCGTTTCAGTCCTGTTTCACTGATCCGGTTTAACCTGTCGTTCCAGCCATGACTATCTTATGAGATATAAAATCTTTACCCAATGCATTAGAGGGAGATATAGGTCCCACCCATCTCATAATGAAACCATTCTTATGTGTTCCACAAAATCATAAACCATACATCATAGCAAAACCCATGTAATAAAAATGGGATTCTTAAACATTGTGACATCATAAAACAAATCATATAAGATAAAGGAATTCATAAAAATAATTCCATAACAACATAATCAAATCAATGTAATAATATGGATAGAAACAGAACCCTATATTATCTTAGATGGAAAATAATTTTGATAAAACACTTGAACTCCATTCTTGAGGAAAATATTCTTTCTACTTCAAAAACATTTTTCCTTTATTAACATGTCATACAATTTTAAACAAAAAGAAGTTGATTAAAAATAAAAATGAAAACATTTAAAGGAAGCTTCTTGGAAATAATGTTTTAAAAATCCATTCATGCCGTATAAGTTAAAAAACATTCATCTCGTACTTTTGTCGGAAAAGTCCAAAAGTACCTCGTACGAAAAACGACAAAATATTCCTTTCATATGTTTTACTAAAAACTCACCGAAGGGTAAAATTGGATTTAAACAATTGTAGGTGGATGGAAATAATATTACATATTGAGAAAACATGGACGTGGATGATAAAATACACCCCAGTAAATGCCAAAGTATAAACAATCTCGGATAAAAATGAGATTGTGATATTTTCCCTTACCTTAGGTCTGATTTGCTTCGTAAGTGTCTGAAACTCCTGTATAATGATTTAAATAATGTCATTGACTTATCCCAGAATAATACTAATTGTTATGATATCATATGTGGTCATATTCTTAGCTTCTTATTATTAATATTTCATTGTTACTTGTTATTCGGGTGTTTATTGCTTTTTGTTCTTATGCGTGTTTTGTCGAATAAATTCTTATTCTTTTTTTAGGTTATAGATACCTCATTTACAGAATGGTATTAGTGTAATATATATCATATTTATTAATTCAATTAATTTATATAGTTATTATGCAAATGAAGATCATGTAGAAACGAGTCGCATCACATCGTGGAGACGGTATTCCGTACATACGCACAAGCGATGATATCGTTCCCATGATCGTGTAATTGTATTGGAGTGTATGTATAATATTTTATAATCAATATAACTTTAAAATAATCATATATAGTCATTATTTACACCGTTATACCCATCCAAGTAAGGTGGTGGTGGAAAATAGATTACACCTTGGCGTGGAGACGGTATTCCGTACGTACGCACACACGGTGGTTTCGTTTTCCGTAGGATGGATATATGGTGAAATAGGGTTGTTCCAAAGTTATAATAACATATCAGTATATGATTGATTCTGATGTTGTTAATTCATAATGAAACAACTAAAGTAGACGAAGTGGAAGAAGAAATAAAGGTGAAAGAATCGGTAACGAACATTGCCTCTTCTTTGAAGCGCCTCTTTGAGACCTCCTTTTAGGGCACTACAATTGGTCTTTGAAGAAGTCCAGGACCTCTAGGATGTTTCTAGAGAAGTGGAGAGGAGAAATTTTCAGGGTTTGGCCGAGCTTGAAGGCTCAAAGTGGTGTGAGTAAGAGAGGGAGGAGGTGCCCTTTTATAAGGGAGGAGAGGGGAACCTTTGGAAAACTAAAAATATTATTTTATTATAAAGTCATATTCGGTTCTAAATAGCTCCAAATTGTTATATTTGGAAGCTAAGGTGGAGATAGATCGAAATCCTCTCATCCTGTAGAATTTAGACAAGTTTAGGTTCCTATTTTAACCTTATCATTTAGATTTAACTTTTAGTTAAATAATTTTACTTTTACCGTGTCTTCTTGTTTTCTTACACTCTATGGTTAATAAATTTACAATAACAAGCCAAAAGAACCCCAAGATGTTTATTATTAATATATAAAACCTTATATAATTCATTTGACCGAACCTTAGATTTTTAGGAATAAAATAACAATTAATAATATAATATTTGTTTTAAAAACTATTTTATGTCAATTTTGATACTATTTGGTAATTGATTTTAGTGAAAATCAAAACAGAAAGATTAGTTCTAAAAAATTGAATTGAGTAAATAAAAACATGTCATATTAACATATAAAATTATTTTACTTCATAAAAAGGCTCAAATTACATTTATTTGGGTATTTATAACATCAATTATGTCAATATTTCATTAATAAAATAATTACTACGTCATCATTGTGTCATAAATAAATTAAATTATTTAATGTCTAAAAATTAAAAATTAAATATAATTATGTAGGAAATATTTTTATCTTTATAATGAATATTTATAGTCGAATTTATCTTATTAATAACCCTATATTAAAAATTATTTACTTATTAAAATTTGATTTTAACTATTATAACCCTTCTTTAAATAAATTAATAATAAATGTCCTAATCGAATCCATGTGGGCTAAAATGGTCATATTTTATTCCTAAGGTTGTTTTTGGTCGAATTACACTTATCCAATAGAATTAGGACATGTTTTAGGGTAATAAAAATAATATCATTTTTACTCTTAATTACCCTATTTACTTTTAACCGTGGTAAAAAAAGTAAAACGTTACTATTCACCAAAAATTATTTTCATCTCATTAACCACATTTTACTTACTGAAATCCAATGTGTCTCTCGGATTTTTGAAATTCCACTAACAGAAGCGGTAAAATTATGTTTTATGAAAAATTCATTTTTTTAACTACCACTTAGTGGTTTCACCATTCATCAAAAAATGAAAGTTTCCAGAAAAATACCAATAATTAGGCCTAAGCTATATTTGATATTATGAACTCAAAATGATGTCTATTTTACCAAATTCAAAACATATCAGTTGCATTAATTAATTTAAAAATTAATTCCCGTCGTCAAAACAAATAGCGTGTTCTTAAGAGATAATAACTATCAAAAGATTGACACTTGTTTATATCTAGTTTTAAATGTGAAATTACATCAAATGACCAACATTGTATTAAATACTAAAAATATTATATAAATATACTTTAAAACCACTAAAATTAATAATTTATCACAATTAATTATTTCTATTAAAAAATATGTTTTTAATTAAAATTTAGTAATTGTCACTATTCATCAGAAAATGAAAGTTATCCGAAAAGTACCAAAATTTCACCCAAAGCTAATTTCGATATTCCGAATCCAAAAATGAAGTCCATTTTAAAAGATAAAATTTATAAAATTTCAAAAGGGGGGTATTACTATTCATAACGGCTAGTTCATAATAATATTATAATAATATCTCGTTTAGTGAAACTCAATATTGCGTACTACACAGGCTATCGAGAAAGGTCGCGATTGCGTGTAATGCAAGGAAAGTCAAGGATCCGTGTTGTGAAATCTCCTTTTGGTGTAGCGTACAACACAAGACATTAATGAAATTAAAAAGAATATTTTTCATAAAATCTTAGGGTGTTACATTAATCGATCTAACTCTACCTCTTCAATTACTTATTAATATTTATCATTTAAATCAATATCCACTTAATTATGATCCCCTGATTTGTTAACCCTCGAACCCTATAAGAGTTAACTTAGCCAAAAATATGGAATTACTTAAACCCTAGGCTAGCTTCGGGACACGCAATCGCAGCACCCTACATTGATTGTTGTTCTAAGGTTTGCTTACGGTTAGTGGTTAATTATATCACATAACCATTCGGGAAATGGGGATGAATTTTGTTTAGGGGTTATATTTGAACTCTACAAATTTATCATGTGTGGTCTTGTATTACCGATTAAGATCACGCTCTCACAATTTACACAAAATCTCGCCCTTACGTGTTTTATGTTCATTATTAAATTGCTCATTTAGTTTCTTATAATTTAAAAACACAATTAATGGATCATATGAAGTGAATTACAGTATCTCAATGATTCAAAATAATTAAATGATAATGGTAAAACATAGATCGATCACTAAAATAACTACTCTTCCATGGGTGGTGTGGTCATCGTGGAGACATTTTGCATGAATAGAGGATTGAAAGGGTAGAACTCAATCTCTTCTCCTCTCTTGATTCCACAATAATTAAGAAGATTAATAGAAGAATAAAAGGTAAGAACACATAATATTATTTTAAGAAAAAATCGTGATACAAATATGAATGAAAAGAAATACAAAGAGGAGGTGGGAGATGAGAGCCTTTTTGAAAGAGAGTTTTGCACAAATAATTACTTATTCAAAGATTTTTTAGGGTCTCCCACGAGACACCCTTTCGGCCACAACTTCTGAAAGCCTCGACCAGCCCTCCAAATAGTGAAAACTACCTTTAAATAGAGTTTGTGAGGGATAGGGTTACAAAACTTTTTAAGTATGAAATGAAAACTCGGACAAATATTTTATTCCATGTTTCACCGCATAGTTTACCTCAATCACGCATTATTTGGACGGCCTTCTAGAAGGATTAATTGTGTCAAATCATGTCCTCGAGCTTTCCTCAAAATTTGGGTTCAATCCAAGCCCGTATAAAGAATATACGGCCCAAATGGTAAAGTAATGTCCAATCTGGATAATTCAGTCCATCTTTGTCTTCATGGACCATTTAGTCCACACATATGCATGATCTAGCTCCCATTTCCTGAATATAATTTTTATCCCATTAAGTCAGGAACACAGTTACAAAATTTAAAGTCAATATATTTTACAGAAAAATATTTATGCCAGAAATACTATAGTTAATTTTAAAAGAGTAAAACTGGATTTTTCATCAAATTTGGAAATGAATGATCTAATTTCAAATATTCCATAATTTAACATATCCATCATAATGTGAGGAAATTATATCATTTATTATTAATAAAATATTCAACAAAATAGTGTTTTATCAACTCCCCCACACTTACCCTTTTGCGCTCTCGGGCAAAACCTTATATCTAGTAATCATCAATATCAAATCAAATCCAATTTTAAAACACATATCCTTGAGATCAAACAGTTACACGTCAAGAAACAAAAGATGTCATGCCACATAAAAAACAATTTTTTCAAGTTCTTCATTTATATAATTCAATATATTTCCACTTTATTTATCCTCCCATGCACAAAACACTTACCTCACTTGAATTTTCTCTTATCACACAAATGTCAATTTTTTTGCAATGTCTTTCTCATCCAAACTCATACAAGGGTCACCATAGGCTTGATAAATTCCTAAATCACCGCCCGGTGTGAGTCAAGGACATATTTTTATCATGAGGACATTTCAGGGTTGTTCTTTGGCTTTTGGTTGGTAGGATTTAGATGTGAAAAACTCTAAGGCTGAATGAGGAGGGCTTGAATCTTTTTTGAAGAAAAATTGCATTAATCTAATTTCCACTTGAATATGGTCTCATACTCAATCAGCATAGCATTTATTCATGTACATTATCATAAAAAATAAAGGAATATGCTCACCATTCAACATTTCAGCAGTAAAAATATCAATCTTCTCGAACATTATTTTCTTAAAAGCTCTAAATAGGCATAAATTTACCCCTCTATTAGAAACTCCAGAAAGACACAACTTCATTGATCATGAAAGCTTGAGAAAGGCACAACATTCAATATAATTTTTTTCTTCAACATCATATAAATCTCTTCAAATTTTAATTTTTCACTTGAAGAATCACAAAATGTGGCAGCACAACACAAGACAGGTTCCCCCCACACTTAAACTCGACTAGATTATGCAATTTCACCTCAAGAGTTGGTTGGATAAAGAAAATTGGCTAGTAATGTGGCTAACCTAACAGGTTGTGCATGGATTCTAAGGGATAAAAGGATTAAATGTTCAATTTAGGACATTATAAAAAAAGGACTCTATGGAATAGGGTATTTAATACCGAAAAAAATGTCTCAATCATATTAATGTAAGTACCTCAAACCCTCATGTTTTGATTGAAATAAATCAAATTATTGTTAAATAAAGCATTGTTTGGTTCTCTCAAGAAGTGAGGTTAATGTATAGATATATGAATATAATGGTTTAGAAGCCTCACAGTAATGTGGGTTAAATATAAAAATAGTGAGATGTGGCATGGGATTCAAAATATGGTGTACTTTTCTGGAAATTACAAAATATTTGAATGTGAAACAAAGTCATTTCAGAATTCTTTTAAACTTAGTTTCAAGGCATAAATTATTTCACATATTGATATGAATTTAAAAATGGTTATGATAATCATTTTTGCACAAAATTTTAAAAAACACATAGAAAATTGATAAATAAACACACAAATTTTGAAAAACACACAATTTTTTTTGTATTATTTTTTTAATAGGAAAATAATTGAAATTACAAAACTAAAAGGATCCCTCCCCCGCACTTAAAATATTGCATTGTCCTCAATGTGAATCCATGAGATGATATATGCATATGAAATGTATAATTTTAAATAGGACAAATAATAAAACAGTTAGTTTAGGAAAAATCTGATGTGATCAAGTGATGATGGGGTCATGTTGTGTGATAAAATCCACTGCATTAGTAGGAAGTCCCTCAATGTATCTCTTGAAACGTTTCCCATTGACTGTAAATCTCCTTCTTGTGTCATCTTGTGTGATCTCCACTGCACCATAAGGAAAAACATTAGTCACAACATAAGGACCTAACCATATGGAACACAACTTACCAAGCATCAGCTTCAGTCATGAGTTGTAGAGAATGACTTTCTCTCCAACATGAAACTATTTTTGATGGATCATTCTGTCATGAGCTGGTTTTTATTTTTTCATTATATAGCCTTGAGTTCTCATATGAAGAAAATCGAATCTCCTCAAACCCTTGAATTTGGAGCTTCCTTTGGATTCCATCTTGGTCAAAATCGATGTTTCATTTCTTTATAGCCCAATATTCCTGATGCTCAACTTCCACGGGGAAGTGACAGTCTTTCCCAAAAAAAATCTGAAATGGGGACTTACCAATGGGTTTCTTTTATGTTTTCCTATAATCCCACAATGCATCATCCAAGTGATTTCTCCAATCATTCCTTTATGGTTGCACAGTTTTTTCTAAAATTTGTTTCAACTCACGATTTGAAACCTCAACCTGGCCATTTTTTTGGGGGTGGTATGGTGTTGATGTTTTGTGTGTCACCCCATACATTTGAAGGAGGGAAGCCAAATTCCGATTGTAGAAGTGTGTCTCTTGGTCACTAATGATGTCCTTTGGTACTCCAAAACTGCAAAATATTTTCACTTTGAAAAAGTCCACAACAACATGATAATCATCAGTCCTAGTGTCCTTAGCCTCCACCCATTTACTCACATAATCAAAAGCAACAAAAATGTTCAAAAATTCAGTTGAACTAGGAAAAGGACCCATAAAATCAATGCCCTATACATCAAAAATCTCCTAGAATAGTATGGGTTGTTGGGGCATCTCATATCTCCTAGAAATGATCCCAGTGTTTTGGCAACAAGATATTCACTTAAAAAACACATGGACATCATGGAATAAGCTAGGGCAATATAATCCAGAGTCCAAAACATTCTAGTTGTCCATTGGGGTCCAAAGTGTCCACCACAAGAAAGTGTGTGACAAAAATGTAAAATAGACTCCAACTCATGATCAGGAACACACCTCCTAATAACCTGATCGCTACACATGCGCCAGAGGTATGGATCATCCCAAACATAATACTGATACTCACTTTTTAATTTTTGGACTTGAGGATTCTTTAAATTTGCAGGGATTTCAGAGGAAACAAGGTAGTTAACTAAATCATCATACCAAGGATGTGTACCTAAGATGGAATAAATATGTTCATCGTGGAAAGTTTCTCGAAGTGGTACCTGGTCCGAGGTTTCATCCTCTAGTATGTGAGTAAGCCTACTCATGTGGTCTTCCACCAAGTTTTCTGACCCCTTTTTGTCCTTTATCACAATATCAAATTCTTGAAGAAGGACCATCCATCGGATCAGCCTGGGCATTGCATCTGGCTTCTTCAAGAGGTAACTCAGAGCTGCATGGTCAGAAAAAATAACTACTTTAGAGCCCAATAAATATGAACGGAATTTATGTAAAGAATATATAACAACAAGAAATTCCTTTTCCATGGTTGTGTAATTTTATTGGGCTGAATCAAGTGTCCTCGATCCATAGGCGATCACATGTGAACTTCCTTCGACCCTCTGAGATAATACGACTCCAACCGTGAAGTTGGAGGCCTCACCCATAAGCTCAAATGGAATCTCCCACCGTGGGGGTTGTATTATCAATGGATTGTTCAGACACTTTTTTATCTCATCAAAGGAAGTCGTGCAAGAATAATCATACACAAAATCAGAATCCTTTTGAAGTAACCATGAAATAGGAAGAGAAATCTTACTAAAATCTTTGATGAAGCGCCGATAAAATCCTGCATGCCCTAGGAAAGATCTAACATCACGCACACATGAAGGATAGGGTAAGGATGAAATAATGTCTTCCTTAGATCTATCAACCTCTATCCCATGTTTTGACACTACATGCCATAAGAAAATAAAATTCCTTACCATGAAATGACACCTTTCAATGTTCAGGACCAGATTCTTCTCAATACAACGATTCAACACCATTCCCAAACTACTCAGGCATTCATCAAATAAAATCCCATACAGTGTAAAATCATCCCTAAATACCTCCATGTAGGTCTCAATAAAATACTCATTGTGCATCTCTGGAAGGTACATGGGGCATTGCAAAGTCCAAATGCCATCCTTCGGTATGCAAACGTACTAAAAGGACAAGTAAATTTTGTCTTCTCCTGATCCTCCAGAGCAATATGAACCTGAAAATATCCCGAAAATCCATCCAAGAATCAATAATGTTTTTTCCCAGAAAGTCTCTCAAGCATCTGATCAATAAACGGGTGTGGGAAATGGTCCTAGTGAGTAGATTGATTTAGTTTCCTAAAATCAATACACGCACACCAACTGTTTTGCACCCTCATTGGAACTAACTCATATTTCTCATTTTTAA
The DNA here is from genome assembly GCA_963277665.1 of Viscum album. Lineage (NCBI taxonomy): Eukaryota > Viridiplantae > Streptophyta > Magnoliopsida > Santalales > Viscaceae > Viscum > Viscum album. The sequence goes on along the minus strand of OY728121.1, from coordinate 1,393,472,616 downwards.
CAACAATAACACCACTTTTCTTAGGCACACCTGAATAGGAATTACCCACTGAGAATCTGAAATTGGATAGATTCTACCTACCTCGATCAATTTTTCAACCACTTTTATAACAACCTCCAATAGTGTTGGATTGAGCCTCCTTTGTGGCTGCCTAACTGGTTAAGCCCCATCCTCCAAAAGAATCCTATTCATGAAAATGGAGGGGATAATACCTGATATGTCAGCCAAGGCCCACCCAATTTCCTTGATATTCTCCCTCAAAATATCCACAAGTTTGTCTTCATGTTCAAAGGGAGATTGTTAGAAATGATAACAGGTAATTTCTAACAACCAAAAAAGTATGAGTATTTGAGATTTGGTGGCAATGGCATGAGTTGTAGTGTAGGGGGTGGTGTATAGATGGATACATAGAAGGAACTTAAATATGTGCACAAAGAGCATCAGTATCAGAATATACATCATCAAAATCAGAAAATAAAGCATCAAATCCATAAACATACTGAATAGCCTTGTCATAATTAGAGTTCACATGATCAAAATCAGAATATTACTCCATTTCAAAATCAAATCCAAGAGAGTCTTATTCCATAGAAATGGGTGTGGAAGTTCCTTTAGACATTACATCAAAACCAAGACTCATATTCTCACTAATAATAGGACAATAAAATTCCATGGGGTTTTTACTCGGTGGTTCAAAATGGGAGATAACAAATGCAGAATGATCCTCTGAGGGGTACTTCATGGAATCCATAACATCAAATATCATAACTTCATCCCCAAATTCCATGGAAAGTGTACCCTCATTGACATTTAAGATATTTTTTCTGTTTTTAGGAAGGCTCTACCTAAGATAATTGGAGCATGAGAACTTACCTGATTTTCCTTCATGTTAAGCACGTAAAAATCTTCTTGAAAGATCATGTCTCTTACCTAGACAAGTACATCCTCAAGGACTCTCGCTGGATATTCTTAGCTCTATTCGCCACGTTCACCACTACTCTTGTCGGTTTCAGCTCAACAACCTGCAATTAAGAGAATACAGAGTGAGGAATCACATTTATGGAAGCTCCCAAACCACAAAGTGCATCAGAAAAGTGAAACTCCCCTATGGGGCATGGGATAGTGAATGTCCCGGGATCGGTGCACTTTGTTGGAATTTTTATATTTGGTGTAATGAGTGATGAAACATTCCTTCCACGATTGATCCTCTAATTTCCCTTGAGCCCTCTTCAATTGGTACAACGTTCTTTCAAGAATTTTCCATGCCTTGAAATTTTCTTAATGGCTTCAAGTAGAGGAATGTTGATCTCCACACGCTTGAATGTGTCCAAAACCTCTTTTTTCCTTGCTTCTTCAGCCTTCTTCTTGGTTTTAACAACCCTATTTGGAAAAGGAATAGGTTTAAGAGGAACATCAATAATCTTTTTCTTACCTTTATCTTTCTCCTTGGGTTTCTCATTAGTTGATGTGGAATTGGGATTTTATGGAGTTGTGGTGAATCCCAGTTAAATGGTAGGTGGAGAAGCATCAGTTGTTTGCTTCCCACTTATCAATGTGATGGCACTGAAATTCACCTTTGGATTTGGAGTGGGTTAGGTAGGAGGATTTCTGGAATTCATACTTATAAGTTCATGGAGGGTTGAGGTAATCTAGCTCATTTGAGTCTTCAACTCCCCCAACTCTGAACCTTGACTCTTCAGCTAATTCTGTTGATCAATAAAAAATTTATTCAAAAGGCCATCAGTTTTAGAATCTACCTTTGGTGGGGGAGTCCCTTGTTGCTAGCTTGTTGATTCTTGGGCTTCAAATCTCCTTTGGGGTTGTTGGAAACCCTGCGGGTAAGGCAGAGGCTGCTGGATGTTTTGTTGAAAGGGTGACCATTGTTGTTGTCCAGATCCATACCTCATGTCTGATTGATCCTTCCAAACATGGTTATATGTTGGTGCAAAATAATCAAGATTCTTTTGGGGATATGGTTGTTGATACTGATATGGTCTCCCTGGGAATACTGTTGTGCAATCCTCTATCTCTTGTAGTTTTGGGAAACAGTCATTTGGATGGCTTGTCTCAGTGCAAATGCCACGATTCCTTGAAGGAGGGGGTTGGGATGTAATTTGAGTGAAAGAAATATGTCTCACCATATTTGTCAATTATTCTACTTGGTATCAATAAAATGACTCTCAAGATAAGGACTTACCTGATGTACACCGCTGGCATGTGGTGTAACTCGATCACAAAATTGTTGGGAGTTCTGGGCCATTTTGTCGATCAATGTACGTGCAGCTACTGGTGTCTTGTCCACCAATGCTCCTCCATCCACAAAATCTTCCATGCTTCTCTCCATAGGTGTGAGTATTTCATAGAAGTATTGGATGAGTATTTGCCCACTGATTTGGAGATGTGGGCATCTTGCACACAAAATCTTGAATTTCTCCCAATACTCATACATTGACTCCCCTTGTGCTTGCTGGATCCCATAGATCTCATTAATAATGGAAGTGGTCCTTGATGCTGGAAAAATATATGTAATAAATGATGTTTCAAATCGTTCCAACAAGTTACATCTTCGGGTTGTAAATAATACATCCAGTATTTCGCAGCTCCATCAAGTGAGAATGGGAAGGCTCTTAGTTTGATTTGATCTTTAGAAACATTTATTTGTTTTAAGTTTGATCCAAAAACATTAAATTCTTTAAGGTGTTTATTGGGATCCTCAACTGAGAGGCCATGAAATTTTGGAAGAAGATGAATTAATCCAGATTTTAATTCAATGTCTGATTCAAGATTTGGGTATGCAATACAATTTAGTTGATAGTTAATATCATGTGCAGCCAATTATAGAATGGTTCTATTAAGTTAATTTCCATTATTGTCAGCCATTGGTTCTTATTTTATTGTTGAATTTGAATTTTTTCCAATTTCAATGTTCTGAAATTAGAGGACTTCTCCAACTAGTTGAATATTGAATCTTCTCGTAGACTTAGAATGTCTAATTCGTTCCCTAAGGTTGTGTTCAATCTCAGGGTCAAGATCTAAGTGATCGTCAGGATTAGTTTATTTCATAAATAAAATAAAAATGAAAAGAAAGAAATTGGACCATAGTAAATTAAAAATAATAAGTTTGAGTTGATAGTCAAAAAGAAGTAAAATAAAATAAAAGAAGAAGAAAAAAATATATTGGGTAAAGAAGGAAGAAAAAAGAGAGGAAGAGAATAAAATGTAAAATAAAATAAATACCTCTAATTGGTTGAAATAATTACATGCCTCCCCGGAAATGGAGCAAATTTTAAAAAGCATTGTCGTGGGTGCCCTCAATTGATTAGAGTGATTTTGGGGTACTTAGGTGTAGCAGAGTGGCTGACCAAGGTCGTCTCTCAAAGGAGGAAGTGAATTAAAACAACTTTTTAGAGGTATTATAAAAATAAAATAAAAGAGAATAAAAACACTACTTGAAATGATAGGGGTTGGTTATAGTTTAAAAATCTAGAAGATGTTTTTTGGATGAAGATTTTATTTTTTTGTTGTTAGTTTTAAAATAATTTTCAATTAAAATGACACAATAAAAAGTTGTTCCTTTAGAATATATTTAACAGGAGTAATCGGTCTAACTCTACATATTCAATTACTTATTTACCATTATCATTTAAATCAAATTCCACTTAATTATGATCCCCTAATTTGTTAACCCTCGAACCCTACAATATTTAACTTAACCACAAAGATGGAATTACATAAACCCTTGGCTAGCTTCGGAACACGCAATCACAACACCCTACTTTGATTGTTATTCTAAGGTTAGCGTATGGTTAGTGGTTATTTAGAGCACATATACATTCCAGAAATGAGGATGAATTGTGTTTAGGGATTATATTAGAACTCTAAAAAATTTTCTTCTATGGTCTTGTATTACCGATTAAGACCACGCTCTCACAATTTACTCAAAATCTCGACCTCACATGTTTTTGTGTTAATTTTTCAGTTGTATTCTTAGTTTCTTATATTTTAAAAACACAATTCATGGATCATATTAATTGAATTACAGTAGATCAATTATTCAAAATAATTAAATTAAGAGGGTAAAAGATAGATCGATCACTAAAAAATCTACTCTTCCATGGGTGGTGTGGTCATCATGGAGACGTTTTGAATGAGAAAAGGATTGAGAGGGTAGAATCCAATCTCGTATTCACTATTAATTTCATACCAATTAAGAAGATTAATAGAAGATGAAAATGGAAGAACACAAAATGTTATTTGAAGAAAAATTCAAGATACAAACATGAATGAAAATAAATACAAAGAGGAGGTGGGAGAGGAGAGACTTTTTGGAAGAGAGGTTTTTCCAAATCCTTACTTCTTCCAAGAGTTGTGAGGGGCTCCCAAGAGACACCCTTTCGGCCCCACCTTCCCAAATCCTCGTTCATCCCTCCCAAAGAGTGAAACCCCCTTTAAATAGACTTTGTGAGGGCTAGGGTTACATAACTTTTTATGTATGAAATGAAAACTTGGCCAAATATTTTATTCCACGTTACACTACATTGTTGACCTCCAAAACGCCTGAATTGGCCAAACTTCTAGCAGGATGATTTGTGAAAAATCATGTTCCCGAGCATTCCTCAAAATATGGGCTCAATCCAAGACCATATGAAGAAGATACGGCCCAAATGGTGAAGTGATGTCCAATCTGGATAGTTCAGTCTAGCTTTATCTTCATGGCCCATTTAATCTACCCATATGCACGATCCAACTCCCATGTCCTGAATATAAGTTTTATCCCATTAAGTTGGGAAGACAGTTAATAACATTTGAATTCCAAATAGTTTACTTAAAAATATGTATTCCTGAAATACTACAGTTAAATTTAATAGGGTAAAACTAGATTTTTCATAAAATTTGCAAATGAATGATCTAATCCCAAATATTCCATAATTGAACATATCTAGCATAATGGGAGAAATTATATCATTTATTATCAATAAAATATTCAAAAAAAAGTGTTTTATCATCATCTCAAGATACTACAAATTACCTAATGAATTGTAATGATATCTAGTAACACCTATCATAACATGTTCATACATATATGTTCCGCAAAGAATAACCACAATTTAACATAAGGGTTCCCCATGTAAATAAAAAGGTATCATAATCATGTAATCAGGAATAATAAATGGCTGTATCATAAATATGTCCATGAATGAATGGATCAAATCATAAATGAACATTCATAATGTAAATTAATCATAAAAATGATATAGTATGCCAATATAAAGTGAAAACTTGTAAAAATAGTGTTTAAGAGTCTTTAGAAAAAGAGACTTTTATGTGGTTTAAAAGAAAATTTTAATGATACATTAAAATTGAAAAGGAATATTTTTAAAAAAATTTACAACTGAAAATAGATGTATTTTCATGATAAAATTAATGATATTAGAAAAAAATTGAGGAATAAAATATATTATGGATGGTACTTAGAAATGGTTATCAAAATGTGAAGTTCTCTTTAATTGGGCTTTCTAATAGAGAATAATTGAGAAGGAAACATTTATAAATCATATATTTTTATATAAAAAGGACTTAATGATCTAGATACATTATTTTAGAACAAATAAATAGAATTTATAATAATTATAAAGAAATCATTATAATTACTTTATTGAATAGAGAGGGAATGAGTATCCCAAAGAAAAAATTGAAATTTGGAGAGAATCCCTTACCATATGACTCGAAGTATTCTTCACATGATCTTTATATCCTGGATAAAAAATTAAATCCATTAATTAATTAATTCATAACAATGTATACATATATATTATTTATTATAATTTTATTTATTTAATTTATGTTCTTCTTTATGAGTTATAAGATACAATCTCATTGTTTGTTTGTGTTAATTTCAATGGATTTCATAATTGGTTCAATTGAATAATTTTATGAAATATCATTTCAAATGGGAATAGATATACAGAATTGAATTTATAAGTTATTTAGAAACATACAAATCATTAAATATTTATATAAGTCATTTGTTTATTTTTGGTGTGGATTAATCATTAGATAAATCATTAGTGATATCCATTTAGATTATTTTGGTGGTTTCTTGATCATCCCAAACTACTATTTTTCATTATTAATTATTGTGTATAAAATATAGTTTTATAAAAAATATTTCTAAATTAAAATTTAAAATTGTTACCAAGAATTGTAATATTTTTATATTAATCCTCGATTTTGGAATATTAAACGAAAATGTGTCATCCTCAAAGGTGATATGTCAACACCTCATGGATGATATTTTCATTTATAGAATAAAATGATGAGAAGAAGATATTGGATGAGGTATTTTTTGTTTACATAATAAAATTAAATTATATATAAAATAATGTATTTATCATGCATGTTTGGATAGTTGAGGTGAGTAGAGTATAAGAAAATAAAATAATGGGAAAATATAATAATGAATGTGAATGTGGGATTTCCATCTTTAAGTCTTCTCTATAAGGAACATTTTAGGGAAATTTGTTTTCGAAAATTGATGAGACCAAACCTCATAGATGTGGGGAAGGGAATTAATAAGATTATTGTTTAGGGATTTTATAATATACAAGGCTTGAGATTTTTGGAGAGAATATGTGGTGATGGGTTGTATTTATAGTGGAGGAGGGAGATGTTTTCTCATTATTTTATTCATTAGTTTATTATTTTTCATCAATAATTTTAATAGATTGATTTTTATCACAAAATATATTAAAATAATGAAGTGGAGTTTAATATTATAGGGATCAAATCATAAATGACTCAATTAATAGTGCATTTAACTTATAATGTATACACACCATAAGTTACTATATATTACTATTGTCCAAAAGATAATGTATTTTAGAAAAAAAAAATTCCTCTAAACATTTATTTATTTTTAGATATAAAAATGGTCTCTATTTATGAATATTATTTTATATACATGATAAATTAGATTTCTAATTAAAATCATCGTTTACTCACAAATACTATGTTTAAAATTATAAATGATTTTATAACACATTAAAATATAAATTAAGGACTCATAAAATTATAATATAATCAAAAGAAAAAGAATTTTATTTTAAAATATATTTTATGAAAATATTTAATTTAAATATTTATATTCATTATGAAGTTGAAAATAATCATTTATGTTTTTCAAAAATACCAAAACCTAGTTTATCATTTTCAAAAAATTAAATAACTTAATCTATGATATAATTATATAATATTTTCATTTATTGGTTGGATAAATTTTTTTTATACCAATCTATTAGTGAGTTTACTATTTATAAGTGTCACATTACTATTCCAAAGTTCACGTTACTATACCATTAGTATTTGGTAATTAATTTCTTGAAAAACTGGTTCTTTCATTCATTATTCATTTATAATGTTTGTTTTGTGTCCTCTATGTGATTTTACGTGGTTTATACTATATGTAATTATTATAAAAAGGTAATTTTCATCGATAAATGTTTTCTTCATTAAATCTAGAGAGTGGTGGTCATAATTAGAAAGCACTCTAAGGATTTTTTGTAAAGTGAAATGGGAAAATTTGTGGGTTGATGTAGGAAACAATTAGGAATTTCATTATTTTTCTCAAACATAGGTTTTAGACTCTATATAATTAAATAAAAAAAATACACAAAAAAAATCCAATGGTTTTTTCTCATGGTTTCTGCCAAATGGGAGTGGTTTAATTATTTTGTAAGTACCATGGAAAAAGATAATAAAACAATACTATTTATTATGTGGAGCCGAGTCATACCCTTAATGAAATGATGTTAAAACCTTGAAATATATAAATCATTTTGTAAATTCATAATTTCCATTATAACACTAACCAAATAAATATAAAATATCATTTTTTAATGTGAGAAAATATATTTTTTTCATTGATCCTATTTATATTAGTCATTGAATATCTTTTATGTCATTATGATCTCATAATACACAAAGTATATTTATACGGTATTTAATTTTTACCCATAAAATTGATTGTCTCCAAAAATAATAATAATTCACTATTTTATAATTTCAATGTTATGATTCCATAAATAATATTCTTTTTATCTAAATAAATTTCAAAATATGTGCATTTCCACATTAAAAATAATATTCAACCTTTACTTAATTTTTTTTGTTTTTTATACTATAATTGCTTTAAAACCCTTATAAAAATTACATTTGATATCAATAAAATTATATGATAATTTATATTTTGAAACAAATTACATTTAATAATAAAATTTTATTAATGTATTTTTTATTTAAAAAATCCATTAATTCATAAAAAATATATTACTTAATTGAATTGGAATGTTACGAAAAATATTATTCATGTTTTAAAGTATCAAAATAATAATCATTTATAAAGCAACAATAATAGAAATAAAATATATTCAATATTCTATACCAAATAATATTTTTATTGTTTTGATACACATCCCATTAATACAACTGCTCACTCTCTAAGAGTATGTTGGGTGATAGTCATAATTTAATGGGCTGGTTCGTTGTACAAGGTTTCGATAGTTATATCGATAATATTTAAATTATACCATAAACGGTTTCAGACATTCTTAAGTTTTTGGATATCATCTTGGCATTAGTTATGTTAAAATCCCAGTTATTCTATTTCCCTCGGAAGCTCTAATAAATGGTCTTCATAGGGAATGATCCTACTGGTTAAAGCTATCAATTATTTTTTATATATCAATTGGATTTTTAAAAACCATAAATTTAATCAAATATTAATATCAATATTAAATGACTATTTTATCAATTCTATATATTTATAAAATTAATTTAAATTATATAGGATGTAAAAATACCGAATAAGTGTATGTGTCTTCTATAACCATATTGAATAATATGACTTTTAATTTTATCAAAAGGTTAAATTTATTTGTAATAGTTTGGGTCGTTAAAATATCCCCCCTTAATAAATTTATCTCTTGATGTTTTTATTTCAAATAGTAAAAATGACAGGTATGCTAAATTTCATCACTTCTTCTGATTCAAACATCGCATCTTCAAACATTTTTTTTCTCCTTTGTACTTTGACTAGGTTCATTGTCTTATTTCATATAACTTTGTCTCTATGCTCTAGGGTCTTCATTGGAGGCTATTCATATGAGAGATCATTCTCTCATGGCTCCATCTCTGGATTGAGTTTATTTTAGGGGTCCAGTATGTATTTTCTCTAGAGTGATACATGGAATACATCATTTAAATGAGATAGGTTATGTGGGATTGTAAGTCAGTTGGTCACTGCTCTAATGCGGTCAAGGATGTAAAAGTGTATGATGTATCTTGGAAAATGTTTTCCTATATTCCCAAATATCATCAATTTCATCCATGAAGATATGTTTAGGATTACAATTTCTCTAATATTAAACTCTATATCATGTCAATGATTTTCAGGATAGCTTTTATGTTAACTCTGAGAATACATGATGTAATGTTGAATTTTATAAGCCTTTTCCACCATTTCTTCAACCATTTTAGGACATTAAAATGTCTCCCCAAATTCATACCAACATGTAGGTGTTCCCCTCCACTTCCCATAAAGGGCCTCAAGGGGATCCAGTTCGATTCTTGAGTGGAAACATTTATTATATGAGAACTCGACTAGAGGGAGATGTTGGTCCCATCCTCCATCAAAGTCAATTTTTTATTATCTAAATATACCCCAAGAGTATTGATAGTCCAATCAGATTGGCCATTAGTTTGAGGGTGATATGCTATGATGATGGTCATCTAATGATCTTGAGCATGTTGGAGACTCTTCCATAACATAGAGGTGAATCATGGATCTATTGGGAAATATTCTCAAATCATAATGAATTGCATCATCATTGTAAGATGATCCACTAAAACCCATATATTTTTATTCCCTCATGATGTCTATGGAAGACCAGTGATAAAGTTGGTGGATATGTTTTCCCATTTCCATGTAGGTATGAGTAGTGGTTGCATCATCCCAATGTATTTTCTATTCTATACTTTCACTTTCTAACATACCAGACATATTCATGTATATTCCATGATCTTCATCTTCATATTTTCACACCAATAGTGTTATCAGAGATCTCAATATGTCTTTGTTCATCAAGGGTGGATATTTACTCTTGAGAAATGTGAATCATCCAATAGCTCTATCTTTAACTCTCGTTTTTAGGGTTTAGAAATTATTAACCCAAATCTAACAACACCATTTTCATTAACATTGAACTATAAGTATTATTTATTCCTTATATTTCCTACATTCTTCTGAATTCCCACATCATTTCTTTGAGGATCCTTTAATATCTCCATAATGAATGGTTGAGTATTCATTGGTGAAACGATTGATGATATTCAATCATTTATGATTCCCATGTCCATACTTTATAATTATATAAATATGAGATTCCTCTCAATTCATAGAAATGATATAATTTTTAGATCTATTCTATATAGAGCACAGGACACCTTATTTGATTTCTAAGGGTGGTAGTGGAATGAGAATTCATAGTCCTCAATCAATCTAACCATATTCATTGGAATATATTCATATATTTCTTTGTGAATATACACATGAGAATTTTTTGTTCTGTATATATTTCCCAATTATCCCCGAATTGACAATTCTACTATATTTTCAAAGTGAATATCATTTCAGCTAAGTTCGTATCATGTGTTGTGTGGTTATATTCATGAACGTTCAACTAAATTAAAGTATATTATATTAATTATTCATTTTTCATTAACACATATCCTAATCTATTCATTAAAGAATCACTAAATTCTATAAAAAATTCTCCACTTGTTGGTAGTGTGAGTATATGTCAAGTGATAAGCCTCCCGTTAAATTTAATGAAGCTCCCTTCATATTAATCATTCGAAGAAAACATAAATCCCATATGGTATTTCTTGGTTATAGGATATCACAATCACAATTCATAATCTCAAATCGACAATAATACCCAGAAAATCTAGGGAAACTGTTGATATTTTTCACAGATGTGGGATTTGGATATCCTTCAATTGCTTCTATCTTTCATTGATCCACATATTTTCCATTTATTTTTATATTGTTTCCCAATAATGAGATTCCATTCAACCAAAACTCAAATTTTCTATACTTTTCGTAAATTTTCTCCTTTTACAAGTACTATAGAAATGTTTTCATTTTATTATCATGCCCCTCCTTGCTTTTTTAGTATATTATAATATCATCTAGAAAGAATACCATAAATTTTTTAGGAAAATCTATAAAGAATCTATTCAATATGACCATAAATATTTTTTGAGAATTAGTGAGTCTGATTCAAATTACTAAGAAATCACAGTGCCCATACCATATATAAATCAAATTATTGCATATATCCTCCTTCTTTACCCTAACTTGGTAAAATCCCACTGACAAATCTACCTTGGAGAAGTACTTTAATCCATGTAGTTGATAAAAAAATAAATATGTGGTATAGAAACCATTTCATTGTCGTGATCTTGTTGAGCTCAGGATAATAAATGAAAATATGTGTTGACCTATACTTCGTTTTGATGAATAGGATATGTGAACCCCATGGTGAAGCATATGGTCATATGAACCATATATACAAATTCTACTATATTTTTTTCTTCACCTCGTCAAGTTCTACAATAACCAATCTATATGGAGTATTGGATAATGGTAAAACCCAAGTTATAATTATGATTTAAAATTAAACCTATCAATTATGATAAATACTAGGAAATTCTTTGAGAAACATATCACTGTATTCCCACACGATGGGAATGTCTTCAAGGATGATATTTTCCTTAGACTCAATCAGTTGAGATAGACATGCATGCACATAGGGAAATAATATCCATTCTTGAGATGTTTGTTCTAAATAATATTCATCCTCCTCATTTAACATGTATAGAATCGAAGGATGACTTAAATTACAGAGAGTTATTTCCTTATCTGGGAAATTTATATTGGCTCTATATAGGGAATTCCAATGCATTCTAATAATTTCGTCAAATTTAACAAAAGGGTGTATGAAAATGTTAATTTGGATGTCCACCCCACAAATTCATATTAGGGAGGATTTATATACTTGGGTTGTAATAATTTCTCCATTTTCTATTTTCACTAATAACCACACTTACATGATTTTTGGTGGTGTTTGAATATTTATAATAAAAATGTGTGATATGAAGGAATGAATAGTATTATAATTAAAATAATTTCCTCTATTCCCAAATGAATAACTATCATATCTATCACCACATTGTTTTTGGGATCCAAGATGGAATTTTTTATGTTAAAATATCTCCCTTTCTTCCTTGGAGGTTGTGAAATGTCTCATAAAACACTTTTCTAAGTATATTTATTTTCAAAGTTCCCTCATTCCTTATAGTTTTGGAAATGAAAAATTCACATAGGGTTCATTGGTGTATTCCATTACTCCATCTCATTTGTGGGATTCTCCTATCATAAATTGTCAGCCTAAGTCATTTCCTTATCCCCCTTAGGAAATTTTTGTGGTTCTTCTTTCTGCACATTTAACATGTGGGATATTGTAATTTTATGGAGCCGTTATATTTCTACATCAGCCCCCCATATTTAAATGAATTTTTTTAAATTTTTATCACCATGATACCCTTAATATTTTTCGATAATCATTTATACTTTGATGGAACATCATAAACTTTACCCATGTATTTCAACATCTTGGATATCCATGTATTTTCATAGACTAGTTTTTATCCCAAAAAATAAGCACTCGTCACTGATTTAGTGGGTAAATACAAAGAAAGAGGTGTATCGTGAATGTATTGTGACGTTTCCAACATACACTCCAATAGATTCTTCATATTTTTTCATAAGGTCAATGAATTCCTATTCTATTTTATGATAGATAGTGTGAGGAAAATATTTATCGAATTTTTTTTCCAGAATTCCTTTCACTGCAATGATTTGATATCTTCCTCAAACTTTGTATTATTGATCAATGTATCCCACATATGAGATTCTCCCTCCATATGATAGAAATCCAATATAACTTTCTCTGGTTCAGAATAATGATGGATGCAGAATATATTCTCATTTGAGTTGATCCATTATTCTGTGATTCAGTGATCAGATAATCCATTGAATGTTGGAGGCCATTGTGGCATAAAGGACTCAATTGAAGATTTTTCTTTCTTAGGGGGATTTGGATGCTCCTCATGATCTATTTTTCTATTCAGAACCTAATTCAGATGAGAGATTATTGTCATGAATTTGGGATTTCTACTACCATTGGGTTATGAATCCCGTTAGTCTAGTCATCACATTTCCCTTCACATTGGTTGTTTACATGATTCCTCCTATTTCAGTACATTAGAAAGAATAGACAGAAAATTAGGGATGATTATTTTTAAACTATTATGCAAAATAAATATCAATTGAATGAAATTAAGGGGATAAATTATAACATACATTTATTTTCATATCTTATGAATTTCTAGGCTTCAATATATGTTATCCATGATCTATTTATTAATATAAAATCTTATTGGAATATTTTAAGTTCCCAAAATAATGGTTCATAATATGTTTGTTATTTTAATAAATCAGATTCCTCAGGAGTGTAAAACTATGGGAAAAGTAAGGTCCATTATTCTATACCACGTTATGTCAAGTCCGGCCAAACCCACCTTGTTAGAGTAATTACCCCAAGGTATATATGTGCTAGAACCACATCCACGTGTAGATTATATAAAGGTATGTAATTTATTAATAAAAATAAATCTACACATACCAAAATATGGGGAGGTGTTATTGTATTTAGTCATATCCCGAAGGATTTATATTGAGTTTTCTAATCGTAATCCTAAAAATAACTAAACTTTTCTTCAAATGCCAACTATAACAACCCATCTCTTTAGTACACATTAATTAATGATTTATTAAATAATATTACACTTAACACAACACAAAATATTGATAATTTTAGTTTCCTTGGTAATTAGTTACATAAAAAACATCTTGAACATGGGATACAACAATGTTATAGAAAACATACTTAACATTCTTTAAAAATTCTGTGGATTTTTAAAAATTCAATGGATAAGCTAGGATAATACATAATAAAGGTTTGAGATATAAATAACAATAATGGAATAAACTTGTAATAAGTTGATAAATGATATTAAATAGGCATTAAAATGGGTAATAAAAGGAGTGTGAGTCATTAACATGAATAAAAATGTAATATATGGTATGATGGACATAATAGAAACATGGGAAATGTGGAAACATATTAAAACATTGCAGCATAAAAATATTTCAAGGATAACTACCAATAATTCATAATGGGAAATGTTCCCTAAATTAATTTGGTTCACTCCATGTTCTAACATGATGTTTCAGGAAACTAAACATTACCCAATTCATCGGAGTGCTATATAATTACTGGTGAACCTGTCACTTTCGTTTTATTCTAAAACATTTGTGTGCAACATAAATCATTTAACATGGATTCATTTTTAATAATAATTTATTACATGAGAAATAAGTGTGTAATAAATACATTTATTCCCAATTCATAGGGTATGGGTGTATAAATGTGAACACCATAGATATTAAATGGGTAAGGTATTCACTATTTAATTTTTATTACATGAAAAACCACGGTGAAATTCAATTTGCATAATGAAGTAACATAAAAATTCAGAAAATTGGTTTCTGAGAGAGAAAGTGGTATTACATAATTTTGGGAATGAAGTTGGAATCAATAGGGACATGTGAATATGTGTCCTAGCATTATAAATTTAAAATATATGGCATAAGATAATAAATAAAAATGAATAAATATGTTAATGTGAGGATCCCTTACTTGAGTGTGTGACTCCAAATGATGGGGAGGGGCTACTTGAGATCTTGGGAAAGCCTTGGGAACACTCTAAATAGTGTAGTTAAGAGTAAGGATATTATACATAAAATTTTATTTAAGATAAATGGGATACAGTGATTATTTATATAGGAAATGAGGTGGGATTACATTAATATTACTCAAACTTAGGTTGTTGACTCTATATAAAAAATAACCAAAACAAAAAACATCACTTGGTTTATGCCCATGGTTTCTTATAAATGGTATTTTATTTCATTGTTTTATTTTTCCAAGGTCCTATGATAATAAAATAACTTCCTTTCATTTTTGTAGGTGAGGCATACCCTTAAAGAAATTATTTGAAGACCATAAAATTAATTAATGGTTTTGGAGTATTCATAATGGCATTATAAAATTAACCCAAGAATCATAAAATTACATTATTTTGAAGGTAAAACATATATTTAATTGTCTCTACCATTTATAGTAATTATTTCATCACTTTTGGGTCATTATGATTCATAATACATAATTTATATTTATACGGTCTTTAATTTTTAGCTGAAAATTGGACAGACATGGAAAATAATGAGAAATTCACTATCAGATAATTTCAATTATTTTAATCAAAAAATAATCTTAGTTCTTTGTCAATAATTTTATAAATTCTTATAATTTATGATTTAAAATAATAATAAACATTTATTGTGAAATTCTAGGGGTTTTTTGACAATAACAGTTTTTCAACCCTTATAAAAATTACATTTGGCATCCTAAAAATAAAATGATAATTTATATTTAAAAAAACTATACAATTATAATAATTTTTTAAAATATTATATATTAAGAATTTCAATATGTCATGAAAATAAATTCTTTAGTTGAATTCGAATATTACACAAAAATATTATTCCTATCTAATTGTGTCAAAATAAAAATAATTTATAACATAACAGAAATAGGATAAAAAATTATTAATTATTCTATAAAAATTTATGAAAATACTTGTGTTTTTATAGTCTTGATACATATCTCTTTAATGAACCCACAAACACCTTATGAGTATGTTGTACAATAATGAAACTTTTATGGGGTTCTTCGGCGTACATAGACTGGGTCATCATCTCGATGAGCATGAACTTATTTCAAAAACTATTTTTCTCATGTTTATGTTGTTGGATATCAACATGGTATTAGTCATGTTCAATGCTCTATGATGTTACTTATAAGGCCTCGAATTTAAATATTTCATGATTTTGTTTTTTTTTATTAATTCACAATGAAGATATTTTCAGGTTTAGAGTTTTATAGATTAGGCCATAATTATTACATTACATCCCAAAAATTACAAAGTAGGAACTCCCACCTAGTATCCACTTTTTTATAAAATAAAAAACCCTTAAAAGAAAAAAAATTCTTGAGATATATATTATTGAATTCATTATTTATCTTACCCTGCCTTATATCCCATGAAAAACATTTCAAAAACATGGGATGAGCATTAAAGAAAATACTAAGGGTTATAAAATAAATAATGAAAAAATTATTTCATAAATACATAAAAAACATAAGGTCTTTAACATACCTCATGAATTCATAGGATTGATGAATAACACATATAAATCAGAAAACACAAAGGTAACATGTGGCAACCATATCAAACTAACAATATAGCTTTCACAGCTACGGAGGAGGTTACATTGGGAAAACTCATCACAGTATATTTCTTAAATATCATTGGAGAAAAAAATACATTTTCCATTGTCATGTTACCCAATGAATTGGTGAGCTATCTCGGGCTCACCCTCCCAAGGTTTATCATATAACCACCCGTATATATAAACAATGACCAAGAACCATAACATAATCATAACACATAACACAAGCATAAAGGAAAGATAATATTTCCACATTATAATCACAATATATCATTTAAATATATTAAAATAACCAATCCATTATCAAAACCATTTTCGATACCAAAATATATAAAAGACTATATGGTATTTTTTTTAAAACACTATGACTTATTGAGGGAGCCAACGGTCAAATAATACTCATGGAGGAAAAAATGTCATTGTCACCACATACATTAAAAATAAAAATACATTTTAATTGCATAGAAAAATCCATCATATAAAAAATATTCCTTTTGAATAAAAGTAAAATTCCAAGGGTTTTATACAACTTATAAAAGAAAGTCATGTATAAATCCAAATATTCCTCAACGAAAGGAGATGATGATGAAGTCTCTTACCTTGTGTTTGACCTCACTCATTAATTCTTTAATCTACTAAATAATAATATGAATTAAATTTCAAATTTAATCAGAACCATTTTTTTTATTATTACTTTTATATCCCTTATTATAATGTTATAAACATTACATAATCATTCTAGTAAATAATGATCATTTTTTTTGAAATTTGGTTCATGAGTCAAAAATGAAATTCTTATAATTAATAGTTGTCCATGTGGTCAAAATTCCATTATCTACATAATGATATTCATAATTTAGATATCATATATGTCATATATATCTAGTATATATATATTTATAATAGTATAGAACATTTGGAGATAATAATTTGAATGCACCCTTCATGGAGATGGTAAGTCGTACACGATCATGAATGCTAATTTCATATCTACTTTGTATTTAATGGAATGAAAACATAATTATACTTAGATATATTATAATTATAGTATAATATCATATATCATTTCATTATCTCCATCCATTATACGTTCCACATATGGTATGAATGAGTCACATCACATTGAGGGGCGGTTGTCCGCATTTCCTCAAATGAAATTATTATTTTACCCAATATGCAACTGATAAATATAAAGCCCTGACCTTTAACATTACTTAATCATGAATTAAAAGAATAATTCAAATAGAGGATATTTTCAGGTTTAGAGTTTTAGAGAATTAGGACATAACTATTACATCTCAAAATATTACATAGTAGACACTTCTACTAAGTTTCCATAAAATAAAAAAACACTTAAAAAGAAACATGTCTAGTTCCATGTTTTAGATAGAATATCTTTCCTTTATCCCATCCTTGACCCTATTGATCTTTAAGTCCTGTTGAAAACATTTCAAAAACATGGGATGAGTATAAAAATCCCAGTAAAGGATACACAATGAAGGAAAACTTTTAGTTTTTCAAAACAACAAGTAAACCATGAATACTTTACCAAAGTAATACTTTTCACTTTATGAAGTAGTAAAAACCCTTCACTGAATAAAAGACCATTACTTACCCTTTTGTAACCAAATGATTACCATAAAACCCATATAAAGAAAGCATAACATAAAAAGGTAACTTGGGAAATAAACATACTTAAATGGAATAACCATATGGTCGACTTCCACACATACTTAATGGAATAGCCATACGGCCGACTTCCAAACCCAATGCATTGGATGTTATAACGTAACCACCCGTCCTGGTATTCACGACACCACACGTCATATGGTTTATCACGTAACCACCTATAAAATGTCCAAGTACCATCATTACACATAAAATATTGAAAATATAAACATTTCAATAAAAACATTTCATTTGCAATCACAATAAGTAATTCCGAGATCTTTAATTAATCAATCCATTTTCAGAAACCATTTAAAAGAGATTTTTGAATCGAAGTGTCCCATACCAATTTGAAGCTTTTAATGGAATTATAATTTTAAAACATTAATTTCCATATAAATAAATACTGAAAACCATTTTGAAAACATGGACATTAAAGATAATGATTTAGAATAATGAATCTTTAAAACATTTAAAACGATATTTTTGTTAAAGAGTTTTTAACAAAATGAGAGACTCTTGAATAAAAATAATATCGGAATAACATTTAATCCTAACATTATAATATCATGAGAATAAATGGATTCATGATATAATATGTCTAAGGACATTATATACACCATATAAGACTGAATTAGTGCATAACAATAATGAAGTCTCAATAGAAATGTAAATTGACATGAAATCCATTATAAAGATGGTATCCTTAAATTAAGGATAAATATATCACATAATTTTGTGTGAAAAATATAAATAAACCCAATATAATTGGATATTAATTGCGAAACAATCAGAGGTAATTCACACATATTCATAGGATGACATGTTCAAGAATTACAAGTTGAACCCAAAGAAATTGAAATTGGGTTAAGACGTTCCCTTGTAAAAATTCGACAGTCTAACGGCGTCACATTAAAATTAATAAAATGAGTTGATGAGACAAAAGGGTATCTCATCACTTGGAAATATATTTTACATAAATAAGGATATAGAAGAACATATCACAACATAATAAGATATAAATTAAAATACATAACAAAAATAAGTCTTTTAAAAAGAGGAGGGTGAAAGGTCCCCTTACAGAGTTGGGTAACTTTCAAAACATACACCCCATGGAAGAAGGGTCATACAATGAATATGTAAATACCCATTAATGAAATTATACTACAAAATGTGTATAATAATGAGAATTACATACACCACTCAAAGTAAATAGTGGAAAACGTAGCATAAATGTCACGGGAATAAAAGTGAGATGAAAAATCCCCTACGAAAACTCTGCCGCCTAACGACGCCACTTAAAACTTCAAAAATGGATTTATGACATCAAATAGGTTATCTCATCATATTAAAATAATATTTACAGTAATAGTAATATAAAATAGCATCCCAAACATAAGAAATATGAGATTAAAAGAAATGACATAAAAGAGTGTACTTAAAAAGAAAGAGAGGGGTAGGATCCCTTACCTCGGGTCCGACTTGACTCGATCGTTCTTTAACGTCCTGAATAATAAACTTGAGTTAATTTCTACTTTATTAAGAACCTTTTTCAATTTCATTATTCCTTTTATATCACTTATTTCCATGTTATAAACATCATGTAATCATTTAAGTTAATAGTTTTTGTTTTGTCGATATTTGGTTCTTAAGCCGAAAGTGGACTTCTTACAATTACATGTTGTTCGTGTGGTCAAAGGTTCATTATATATAGAATTATATTCATGATTTAGATATCATATATATCATATATATCCAGCATATACATGTATTTATAATATTTCAAAATCATTTAGATGTAAGAAATGAAATGCACCATTCATGGAGACGGTAGGCCGTACGTACGCATGAACACTACTTTCATTTCTTTGTCATATTAATGGAATTAAAAAAAATTGATATATATATATATATATTATAATTCCATTATAATATATATGTTATATAGGTCACATATTTTCATTAATTTCATTCTTTATACATTCCATGTATTGCATGAACGAGTCACATCACTTGAGGGGGCAGTAGTCCACACTTCCTCGTATGAAATTATCGAATTTGCACAACCTGAAAAGCATAAAGGCGTGATTTAAATATAAAATTCAGAAGAATATAGAAAACTTATTTACCATATAACTAATATATGAAATATAGTGACATCATAATGGCCACCATGAAAGGTGTTAAGAGAAGATTGAACAATCATCGTTTCGTGAGGCAGAAATTCGCCATCCACAGAAACAGTATGTTCTTTAACCATTACACGAAGTTGTCTGTAAGTATAGCTCTAATATTTCACAAAACAACATCATATTATATTTAAGATACTGGTTTTGTTACAAAATAAAGGAATAAAAATATTTTATGGGTTTGGAGAAGCAAAATAAAACAGAAGAACACAAGGGAAGACATTACCTTTAAATCGGGTAACTCTTTTTTATTTGAGCTCAAAGGATTCCTTGGAAAGGATTATGCCCAACGATGAGGCTTCAATGATGAAGAGAGGGATGTGGAGAGATTTAATAGGCAGTGGTTGGCCGATAAAAAGGCTTGAGGGGTGTGGGTAAGGTGGTAGAGGTGGGGGCCTTTTATAAAATAGAGGAGGGGCACTCTTGGAATGTTATAAAATATTATTTTATTATATAATGCTTTTCGGATTTTAAAGGTCCCAAAAGGATATATTTTGAGGATAATGTGATAATATTTAGAAATCCACCCATCCAATAGGTTTGGGACAAGTGTAGGTCTTAGAGTTTACATTATCTTTTCATTTTATTTAAATCGTTAAATAATGAGGTAATGGTTGCATCATCATGGTGTCATAAATAATTTAATTTATTTAGTGTGTAAAAATTATAAAACAAATATCATGATGCAGGAAATCGTTTTAGATTTCTAATGAATATTTATAGTCCAAAATATGACTTGCATAATCCCATGTAAAAATTGTTTTAGTAAAACAACACATGTTTGTGACATTTTAACTTTAAATTTAAATAAAAAGGTATTAAAGTCATTTTCCTACCAAAGTGGCTCCATGGGGTCCCCAAGTTGACCCATGGATTGTCTTGGTCGGCCATGACACATCGAATGAGGGTAGGAAATGTGTCTAGGTCATTTAATATTATTAAAACATTATTTTTACCTTAAATTACACTAATTACCTCTAATCGCGATTAATAAACTTAAAAGTTACTATTCACCAAAAAAAAAATTTTAATCCCATTGAACCAAATTTTAATTCTTAATGACAACCATGTATGTTGGATTTTTGAAATTCAGATCACAGAAGTGGTAAAGTTTCATTTAAACGAAAAATCAGTTTCTTTAACTACCACTTAGTGGTTTCACTATTCATCAAAAATTGATGTTTTTCAGAAAATTACCAAAAATTCACCCTAGAAAATATTTGATATTCTGAATTCAAAAATGATTTCTATTTAAAAAAATTCCAAAAATATAAGTTACCTTAATTAATTTAATAATTAATTCCCGCTCTCAGAGCAAATAGCGTGTTTTTATGAAATAATGAGTATCAAAAGATTGACACTAGTTTATGTCCAATTTCAAGATGAAATTAATTACAACGACCACTATTGGATTAAATGGTAAAAATATATTCTAATTTCAATTTGAAACCAATTCAAAAGATAATATAATCATATAAATAAATTATATTAAAAAGAGGTTTTGAATTAAAATACAACATTTTTCACTATTCATTAAAAAATGAACATTATCGGAAAATACCAAAAATTTACACAAAGTAAATTTTGATGTCCCGATTCTAAATAAGAATCTTATTTTGTCAAATATAAAACATAAAATTTTCAATAGTGGATTTAAAGGAGGTTCTTCATCAAAAGGCGGTTAATCGACCTTTTAAAGAATATTATAATGTTTACGTTTAAAATTGGATTCATTCGCATTTTTAATCCTATAACATTTATTGTAAAAGGTAAAAATATTTGACAAACATATATAATAATTTTTTAGTTAGTTCTGTTCATTCCCGCCATTAAAATGGCTAGTCGTTAACTACAATATTATTTTATTATTAGAGTGCAACGTAAGATTCCCAAGAAACTCATTGTTGCGTATTGGGTACGCCATCGAGCATAGCATCCCCTTTAAAGTTATATTAATATTTTATTCACAAATATGGATAAATGTGAAAATGTAATATTCTTTATTTGCCTAGGGTGTTACATCCTTCCCCCCATTTGGGAATTGCGTCCTCGCAATTTTAAAATTGGGCTTGGAAACATCATTGGAAATCCCACATTGGAACAAGAGTTAGTAAAACTATCACTTTAAAATAAAGAAAGAGAAGTACAAAAGTCACCCGAGTTAACCCATACTAGGATTCCATGTATGAAAATAGGATATGGAGGTGAAAAAAAGGTTTATGTCCTGATGGAGAGTGATATTAAACTTGTTTAGGAGAAAGTTAATCATAAGAAAATCAAAAACTTGTGGTGGGTTAAACAGTATTCGATTCCCCAGTATAAAAAGATAACAGACAACATTTTTGTTTTAAGTTACTCTTCATTGAGGAATTTATTTTTGAGCTTAACTAAATCATAATGAAACATACATACTTGTCACATAGACTTTCAACTTTTACTAGATTCCATAATAAAACTCATATTTTCTCCAAAAGATGAGTTTTTAGGAAGACTTGTTCGCATTAAGAGTACTATAATCAACTTCTTGAGAATCACCTAATCCAAAAAAGAGAACTATATATTTCTCATTTCTTTAGACAAAATCTAAAACCAAAATTGTTAGTATGAGATCAGATAATCCACAAAAGTATAATCCTTTATAAACAGAAAATCTATTATTAATCTCCAAAATTTGTCCCAAAAAACCCCAAACTTCAACAAAGACCATTCGATAAACAATTGTTCCATAATATTCTTCAATGTAAACCAAACTAAGATTGAAACCCAAGTATTTGAAGGATTTAATCACATAGTCTTACAAGGTACAAATTAACTTTTATCTCCAAATAACATCAGTTTCTCTTAAATTCTCATATTGAAAAGTAATTAACCTAATCACATATCCTGGATGATAGGTTAATAATTTCCACAGATAACCCAAAATAAACTTAGTATTTATTCCTAAAATCATCTAACTAAAAAGAAATAGTCAAACTAACCAGGGACTTCACATAGTCCAATGGTAGGAGATAAATACCAGTCGCACTTTGGTTGTGGGTTCGATTCCCGCAGCTTTGTCCGACACGACGGGTTGTCACACGGTCTGTGTGTTGTCCTTTTTCCAAAACTATATCATTATTGAAACATTCCCCAAAATGAGATAAAATCTTCAAAAATAATCATATCATAATTTAACCCCCTTTTTTTCTCATTCCTTTCACTTTCCATCATAACATATGCTAACCCATAATTACCTAAAAAGTAAGGATCATATAAACCCAAATGGTTCTTTTTAACTATGCCCACAAAAGAACAGATAACTATTCCTTGAATAAAATTTTTATATATCAAACATCATGGTTACACATACTATAAAAAAGTCTTCTAATGTATCCCTATCATCAAAAGAGACTTAATACTCTTAAGCATTTCACCATAACTCTTGAATCCCTTATATGTTGACGTCATACTCATTCAACATTCTTCATGATCCATTAACCATTCCTTTACAACTTATTCTGAAATACTTCTTTCCTAAAAACAAAATCATGAATCATATCCCAAGATTACAAAATAGGAAAACAAAAGTTAAGAAATAATACATACCTTTGATTAGTCATTTTCAGTTTCTTCATCCTCAATCGGAATGGAATTAGGTATTGGTAAAAGAATATTTGTACGATCTTGGTTATCCCATTCCCAAAACATCTTCATAGGACATTTGTTTGCATAATGACCATGCACACCACATTTAAAACATTCAATTGATCCCTCGTAAAGAACTTCTTTCCCTTTCCTCGAGTCAACTGGATGCTTCCTTTTTCCATGGAAGGTTCTTACTTTATGACCTTGATCTCCACATCTATAGCATATTTCTGTCCCTTTGAAACATTTTCCTAGGTGTTTCTTTCCACATATTTGACACATAGGTTTTTGAACACACTTACCTTTATGATTATTACCTGTAGTTCCGTAGGGATTTTTTTTCTCGCATATATGATGCCTTATAGAAATCACCAAGGTTTAGGTGGTCAATCATGACTCTAGATAGTTAGATGAGGATAAACACAAGAGTTCTAATTGAAGCTCCCATATCATTCAGTTGCTCGCTCAGAAAACTGTCACAATTTCCTTCACATCCACTATTACTTTGGTGCCTGCGAGATCCATCCATTTACTAAAACCAAAAAGGTCAGTGTGAGTATATCAACAAAACCATCATGTACTAATGAGGAAGATAAATACTAAGATATACTTAATCATTCACTTTATCTAAAACTAGGACTCTTTCTGAAATCCAACCAATTATGGTAATGTCACTTATGCTTAGAGAATACCCTAACCACTAAAGTTATCTAAACCAACCTCTGATACCAACTATAAGGCCCCTACCTTAAACATTACTTAATCATGAATTAAATGAATAATTCACATATAGGATCTTTTCAGGTTTAGAGTTTTATAGAATTAGGATATAACTATTACATCTCAAAATATTACATAGTAGACACTTCTACTAAGTTTCCATAAAATAAAAAAACACTTAAAAAGAAACATGTCTAGTTCCATGTTTTAGATAGAATGTCTTTCCTTGATCCCATCCTTGACCATATTGATCTTTAAGTCCTGTGGAAAACATTTCAAAAACTTGGGATGAGCATAAAAAGCCCAGTAAAGGATACACAAAGAAGGAAAACTGTAAGATTTTTAAAACAACAAGTAAACCATGAATACTTTACCAAAGTAATACTTTTCACCTTTATGAAGTTGTAAAAACCCTTCACTGAATAAAAGACCATTACTTACCCTTTTGTAACCAAAAGTTTACCATAAACCCCATATAAAGAAAGAATAATATATAAAGGTAACTTGGGACATAAACATACTTAAATGGAGTAACCATACTGTTGACTTCCACACATACTTAATGGAATAGTCATACGACCGACTTCCAAACCCAATGCATTAGAGGTTATAATGTAACCACCCATCCAAGTATTCACGGCACCACCCGTCATATGGTTTATCATGTGAACACCTGTAAAATGTCCAAGTACCATCATTAGACATAAAATATTGAAAATATGAACATTTCAATAACAACATTTCATTTTCAATCACAATAAGTAATTCCAAGATATTGAATTAATCAATCCATTTTCAAAAACCATTTAAAAGAGATTTTTGAATCAAAGTGTCCCATACCACTTTGATGCTTTTAATGGAATTATAATTTTAAAACATTAATTTCCATATAAATAAATACTGAAAACCATTTTTAAAACATGGACATTAAAGATAAATATTTAGAATAATGAATCTTTAAAACATTTAAAACGATATTTTTGTTAAAGTGTTTTTAACAAAATGAGAGACTCTTGAATACAAATAATTTTGGAATAACATTTAATCCGAACTTTATAATATCATGAGAATAAAGGGATTCATGATATAATATGTCAAAGGACAGTATATACACCATATAAGAGCGAATTGGTGCATAACAACAATGAAGTCTCAATGGAAATGTAAATTGAGATGAAATCCATTATAAAGATGGTATCCTTAAATTAAGGATAAATATATCAAATAATTATGTGTGATAAATATAAATACACCCAATATAATTGGATATTAAGTGTGAAACAGTCAGAGTTCATTCAGACATATTCATAGGATGACATGTTCAAGAATTACAAGTTGAACCCAAAGAAATCGAAATTGGGTTAAGACATTCCCTTGTAAAAATCCGACAGCCTAACGACATCACTTTAAAATTAAAAAAATGAGTTGATGAGAAAAAAAGCGTATATCATCACTTGGAAATAGATTTTAAATCAATAAGAATATAGAAGAACATATCCCAACATAATAAGATTTAAATTAAAAGACATAACAAAAATAAATCTTTTAAAAAGAGGAGGGGGAAAGGTCCCCTTACCGAGTTGGGTAACTTTCGAAACGTACACCCCATGGAAGAAGGGTCCTAAAATAAAGATTTAAATACCCATTAATGAAATTATACTACAAAAAGTTTATAATAATGGTCAGTACATACACCACTCAATGTAAATAGTGGAAAACGTATCATAAATGACATGAGAATAAAAGTGAGATGAAAAATCCCCTACGAAAACTCGGCCGCATAACGACGCCACTTAAAACATCAAAAATGGATTTATGAGATAAAATAGGGTATCCCATAATATTAACATAATATTTATAGTAATAGTAATATAAAATAACATACCAATCATAATAAATATGATCTTAAAAGAAATGACATAAAAGAGTGTACTTAAAAAGAAAGAGAGGGGTAAGATCCCTTACCTCTGGTCCGACTTGACTCGATCGTTCTTTAACGTCCTGAATAACAAACATGAGTTAAATTATACTTTGTTAAGAACCTTTTTAAAGTTCATTATTCCTTTTATATCACTTATTTCCATGTTATAAACATTATGTAATCATTTAAGTTAATAATGTTTATTTTGTTGATATTTGGTTTTAAGTCGAAAGTGGACTGCTTACAATTACATGTTGTTCGTGTGGTCAAAGGTTCATTATATCCAGAATGATATTCATGATTTGTATATCATATATATCATATATATCCAGAATATACATGTATTTATAATATTGCATAATCATTTAGAGGTAAGAAATGAAATGCACCGTTCATGGAGACGGTAGGTCGTACGTACGCATGAACGCTACTTTAATTTCTTTGTTATATTAAAAGAATTAAAAATAATTGAGATATATATTTATATGTTAGAATTCCAGTATAATATATATTTTATATAGGTCACATATGTTTATTAATTTCATTCTTTATACATTCCATGTATTGCATGAACGAGTCACATCACTTTTGGGGGAGGTAGTCCACACTTCCTCGTATGAAATTATCGCATTTGCACAACATGAAAAGCATAAAGGAATGATTTAAATATAAAATTCAGAATCATATAGAAAATATAAATACCATATAAATCATATATAAAATATAGTTTCATAATAATGTCCACCATGAAAGGTGTTAAGAGGTTATTGAACAATCATCATTTCATGAGGCAGAAATTCGTCATCCACAGAAACAGTACGTTCTGTAACAATTACACGAAGGTGTGTGTAAGTATAGCTCGAATACATCACACAAAATAATCCTAGTATATTGAAGATACTGGTTTTGTTACAAAATAAAGGAATAAAAAGAGTTTAGGGGTTTGGAGAAGCAAAATAAAACAAATGACCACAAGGGAAGACATTACCTTTAAATCGGGTAACTCTTTTTTATTTGAGCTCAAAGGCTTCCTTGGAAAGGATTCTGCCCAAAGGTGAGGATTCAATGATTAAGAGTGGGATGTGAAGAGATTAAATGGGAAGGGTTTTGACGATCCAAAGGCTTGAGAGGTGTGGGTAAGGTGGTATAGGTGGGGGCCCTTTATAAGAGGAGAGGAGGGGCACTCCTGGAAAGTTATAAAATATTACTTTTTTATATAATGCTTTTCAGATTTTAAAGGTCCCAAAATGATATATTTCAAGGATAAGGTGATAAAGTTTCTAAATCCACCCATCCAATAGTTTTGGGAGAATTTTAGGTCTTAGATTTTACATTATCTATTCATTTTATTTAAATCGTTAAATAATGAGGTAATCGCTGCATCATCATGGTGTCATAAATAATTTAATTTATTTTAGTGTCTAAAAATTATAAAACAAATATCATTATGTAGAAAATATTTTTATATTTCTAATTAATATTTATAGTCAAAAATATGACTTATATAACCCCATGTAAAAATTGGTTTAGTAAAACAACACATGTTAGTGAAATTTTAACATTAAATTTAAATAAAAAGGTATTAATGTCATTTTCCTACCAAAGTGGCTCCATGGGGTCCTTAAGTTAACCCATGGATTGTCTTGGTCGGCCATGACACATCCAATGAGGGTAGGACATGTGTCTAGGTCATTTCATATTATTAAAACATTATTTTTACCTTAAATTACAGTAATTACCTCTAATCGCGATTAATAAACTTAAAAGTTACTATTCACCAAAAAATTATTTTAATCCCATTGAACCACATTTTACTTATTAATGAAAACCATTTATGTTGGATTTTTGAAATTCAAATCACAGAAGTGGTAATGTTTCATTTTAATGAAAAATCAGTTTCTTTAACTACCACTAAGTGGTTTCACTATTCATCAAAAATTGATGTTTTTCAGAAAATTACCAAAAATTCATCCTTGGAAATATTTGATATTCTGAATTCAAAAATGATGTCTATTTTAAAAAATTCAAAACATATAAGTTACATTAATTAATTTAATAATTAAATCCCGCTGTCAGAGCAAATAGCGTGTTTTTATGAAATAATAATTATCAAAAGATTGACACTAGTTTAAGTCAAATTTCAAGATTAAATTAATTCCAAAGACCACTATTGGATTAAATGGTAAAAATATATTCTAATTTCACATTTAAATCAATTCAAAAGATAATCTAATCATATAAATAAATTAGATTAAAAATAGGTTTTGAATTAAAATACAACATTTTTCACTATTCATTAAAAAATGAACATTATCGGAAAAATACCAAAATTTTACACAAAGTAAATTTTGATGTACCAATTTAAAGATGACTTTTATTTTGTCAAATATAACACATAAAATTTTCAAAAAGTGGATTTAAAGGAGGTTCGTCATCAAAAGGCGGTTAATCGACCTTTTAAAGAATATTAGATTGTTTACGCTTAAAATTGGATTCATTTGCATTTTTAATCCTATAACATTTATTGTAAAAAGTAAAAATATTTGACAAACATATATAATAATTTTGTATATAGTTCTGTTCATTACCGCCATTACAATGGCTAGGCGTTAACTACAATATTATTTTATCATTACAGTACAAAATAAGATTCCCATGAAACTCGTTGTTGCGTATTGGGTACACCATCGAGCATAGCGTCCCCTTTAAAGTTATATTAATATTTTATTCACAAATATGGATAAATGTGAAAATGTAATATTCTTTATTTACCTGGGGTGTTACAAAAAAAATATGATATAAAATAAAAATATAGATGAATAGAGACAGTATGAATATAATATATATCTTATATAAATACATCGCAATCATACTGGCCACTATGAGAGGCAATGGGAGACAACTGAACAATCATCGTTTCGTGGGGCAGTAGTCCGTCGTCCATAGAAACATTATGTTCGTATCCATTAGATAAGGGTATGTGAATGTGTAGTTCAAATAATCCTCATAAAAACATCATAGTAAATTTATGATATGTGTGTTGTTATAAAATAATGGAGTAATGTGAGTTTAGGGTGTTGTAGATGGAAAATAATAGAAAATAACTTGAGAGAAGACGTTGCCTTTAAATTTTGTAACTCCCTTTGGTTTGAACCAAAAGGCTTTCTTGAAGTGCCTTATGCTTATGTTAAGGATTATAATTGTAAGAGAAGGATTTTGGGATCTTATTTGGGAAATGGTTGGATTATCCAAGGGGTATTGAAAGGTGTGATTATGTTTTATAGGAGATAGCTTTTTATAAGGGGGAGGAGGGGTTCTTTAGAATGTTAGGATGTATTATTTTATTATAAAATGATTCTCGATTTCAAAAGGTCCAAAACATATTTTATTATAATATTAGGTTCATATAAGTCAAAATAAAATCATCCAATTACAAATGGACAGGTTTTGTATATATTTTAATTAATATCTTTTTTATCTAACCCTTTGTTAACTTATATAACTTTTACCATTTCCTCTTACATATTCATACTATATGGTTAATATATTTTACTACTAAAATAAAATATACCAAAAATAGATCATTAATGGAATTTTTAACATCATATATGTCATATTTCCGAATATTATATTTTTAGGACTATTTTATCATTTAATAAAATATTTATTGATTTAAAAACGCTTTTATGTCAATTTTAATACTATTCATATCATGATTTTTTTTAAAAATCCAAACCATCTTGATTGATTAAAAAAAACTTAATTAATTCAAAGATAACAAGTTATCCTAATCTATAAAATTATTCTATGGCCTAAAAAGTTTCAAAATAAGTTTATTTTAATATTTATAATCTTATTTATTTAAAACATTCATTAATTAAGTAATCATTACTCTGTCATTGTGTTATAACAAAATTTATTTATATGATGTCTATAAATTATAAATAAAATACCAGGATGTAGTAAATCATTTTAGATTTCTAATAAATATTTATAGTCAAAGATATCAATTATATAAGCCCAGATTAATGTTTTTTATCAAAAAAATAAATGTTTATGATATTTTTAATTTAACTTTAAATAAAATTTTATTAATTTCATTATCATAACTAAGTGGTTTTAAAATAAAAAAAGTTTATACCAAGGATTGTATTGGTCTACCATGACTCATCCCATAAGGTTGGGAAAAATGTTAAGGTAATTTTATATTATTAAAATATTATTTTTACCTTGAATTACCTTATTTACCTTTAACCGCGGTAAATAAAATTCAAAAGTCAATATTCACCAAAAACATTTCTTCATATTGAACCACATTTTACATACTGATGACAACCATGTATGTTTTATTTTTTAAATTCATTTCAATTAAGTGGTAAATTTTCATTTGAATGAAAAAGTATGTTTTTTAACAACTACGCTGTGTTTTCCATTATTCATAAAAAATTGAATGTTTTTTGGAAAAATACCAAAAAGCCACCCAAAGATAATGTTCAAATTACTAATTAAAAAATTATTTCAATTTTACCAAATTAAAAGCATATAAGTTTCTTTAATTAATTTATAATTAATTTCCATTTTCAAAACTAAAAAACGTGTTTTTAAGAAATAATAACTATCAGATGATTTCCATTTGTTTATATCAAATTTCAATGTAAAATTATTTAAAATGACTGATATTGGATTAAATGGTAAAAATATAACCCAACTAAACTTTTAAACCCATTTACAAAGATAATATAACCCTATAAATAAATTCGATTAAAAGTCATTTTTGAATTAAAATGCATTATTTTTCACTATTCATTAAAAATGAACATTATCATAAAAATAAAAAAATTTCATCCAAAGTAAATTTTGATATACTTATTCTAAAGAAGAATATTATTTTTTCAAGTAGACCATATAAATGTGAAAAAAATTAGATTTAAAAAAGTGGTTTTCCATCAAATGGCGGTAAAACTACCTTTAAAAAATATTAGAGTATTTATGCTTAAACTTGGATTCAATTTCATTTTAAGCCTCTAAATTTTATTGGATAAATGTGAAAATATTAAACAAAAATGTTTAATCACAATATGGTTAGTTCTGTTCATTCCCAAAAATAAAATAGCTAGGAATTAACTACCTTTTAAAATAATATTATATTATCATTTTTTATTATGCTCAGCCTTGTGTGCAACATGAGATTTCTGAGAAACACATTCATGTGTGTCGGTTATGCCATCAAACATAGAATCCCCATTAAAGTAAAATTAATATTTAATTCACAAATATTAATAATTATGAAAATGGTATATTTTTATTTACATAGGATGTTACTCCCTTCCCCATTTTGGAAATTGTGTCTTCGTAATTTTATAATTGGGCTTGGAATCTACATTGAATGTCCCACATTAGAAAAAGAGTCATTAAAACTATTTCTTTGAAATAAAGAAGGATAAGTACAATGTTCACCAGAGATAGCACGTACTTGGATTCCATAAAAAAACATGGATATGGAAGAGAAAATGAGTGTCATGTTTTGATAGAGACTGATAGAAAATAGGACCAAGAGAAAGTTAACTCCCAAAAAACCAAAAACATGTGATCGGTTAAATGTTCATTAATTCCCCAGTAGGAAATGTAATGGGAAAATGTTTTTTGTATTAGGTTAATTTTCATAAATTTGAGTAATTCTTTTAATACTTATAATAACAACATAAGGATATATTCTTATCTTCAAAGTCGAGTTTCATCCTTTGATAAATTTCTACCAAAAACTCATCTTTTTTCCAAATGATGAGTATTCAAGATGACTTAGTCACACCTGAAGTATTATAATAAAATTATAGATAATAGAATAATCCACAAAAGAATACTTATATATTTCCCATGGATGTATACATTAAAAAATACCAAAATGGTTAGTAGGAGATCAGATAATCCCTAAAAGGATAATACTTTATACAAAAAATACTACTCTTACTCTCAAAAAATTCAAAAACAATACCCAATGATCAGTAAAAAGAAATTAATACATAATATTCTTTAAAATTATTCAAAATAATTAACTTTATATTGAAACCCCAAATTCATAAATATTTGATCACATAGTCTTCCATAGTAAATCATAACATTTTTTTCAAAATAATATTTACTACTCTTAAAGTCTCATACTGAAGTATAAGTAACCCAATTCTCCTATTCTCAAAGATAGGTTAATCATTTCAATAAATAACCCAAATTTCTATATGTCCACAATAAAAAAATAGATTCATCCAAAATAATATTTCAACATTACTCCAAAACTGAAATCCCATAGTATTCTATTTTCCTTAGGTATATAGTGTTCCCAAAAGAGAGAACATCTTCCAAAATAACCATTATAACATAATCACCAAATCATTTTTCCTATTCTATGGATATCCATTTGATAAAACATATTATCCAAAAATCAAATTATTCTTGATCCATAAAATCATTTTACAAAAAACATTATTTCATACTAACTAGAGACTTCACGTAGTCCAATGGTAAGTGATAAATCGCAGCGGCACTTTGGGTGTGGGTTTAATTCCCGCAACTTTTTCTAACACAAAAAGTTGTCACAAGTTGTGAATTTTTTCCTTTTTATAAAACACACAAATAAGCCTAACATGATTTAACCTCTATGGTTGTTCTATACCTCTCATTTTAATCCAAACTCATAATGTCTTCAATATCTTAATTCATGAAGTATTATATATATTTACTTTTTTTTACCTCCATAAAATAACAATATTCTAAAAAAAAGAACATCTTACCTTGATAATGGTTTCCACATGGCTTCATAGTCATCTTGTTCATGTAGATAATTGGTCCATGAATTGCAATAATGACTTAGAGATCCTTCAAAATCATCTACTGACATTATCCAAATACACCTTGTACAACTTGGGTCATGTGGGTGTTCACAGAAAAATAGTTTCAAAAATTAATTAGGTATAAAATATAATTTCAAAACAACTTATAAAACTTTCTTTTTATAAATTAGTTATATCGAGTTTGATTTGAAATATTAAATCAATGGTCCTTTTAAAATACCATAATTATGTGTTGAAAGACAATAATTTAAAATAAAATATAAATAGTTTGTGCAAGGGTCCCATTATACATCACCTTTTTCAAAATAATAATATGCTTTAAAATCTTGTGATAAGGGAAAATATTTTAAAATTAATTGATAATATTTACCTTTCTTCAAAATTGGAGAATATTGAGAAAATAGGATTTGATTAAATAAATCCCATGATCCACTGTGGTATCAAGGTATATCAGAGGTGTTTGATATCTCAAACAATTTCATGCAAGTGAGTTGTATGTTAGAAAATGTTTTAAAATCGTCTGGATAAGACTTTTTAATAATTACTGCAAGAAAGTTATCAGGAAGATATAGGAATTTCGTTTGAGATCCTCCTTCTTCCATTTGAAACAGAATTTCCTTGATATAAAAATGATAAAAAATAAGTATTTAATTTAAATAATATACATAGAGACTAACCATATTTCTAATAAAAACTCAAAATCTCTAAATTTGTTTAAACCAACCTCAAATGACAACTATAAGGACCTGAATTTAAACATTACATTATATTGAATTATGTTTATAATTAAAATTGAGGATCTTTTCTGGTTTAGAGTTTCAGAGAATTATTCCATAACTATTACATAACATCGAAAAAAGTACAAAGTATACACTTCAAATTAGTATCCATTTTCATCATAATATAAAAAACCCTTAAAATAAAACTGCAATTCTTTTCTTAAGACAAATCTTCCTGAATTATTCCTTTCTCCTACTCTGCCTTATATCCGATGAAAAACATTTCAAAAACATGGGATGAGAATAAAAGGCTCAGTAAGGATTGTAAAATAAATAATGAAAACACTAGTCCATAAATACATAGAAAACATAATCTATTTAACATACCATATGAATTTATAATATTTACGAATAACACATAGAAATAATAAATCATAAAGGTATCTTGTAGCATCGATATTAATCCTACATTATAGCTTTCACAACAATGTAGGGAGTTACATTTGGAATACCCATCATAGAATATTCCCTAAATCTCTTAGGATAAACAATAACATTTACCTATATAAGTTTACCCAATGAATTGGAGAGCTATCTTGAGCACACCCACTCTAGGTTTATCACAAAACCACCTATATACATAGACAATACCTAAGAACCATAACATAATCAAAACACAAAACACAAGCATAATGAAAAGATAATATTTCCACATTGCAATAAAAATATTTCATTTTAATATATTAGCATAATCAATCCATTATCAAAGCCATTTTTAATACCAATATATGTTAAAGATTATATGGTATTTATTTTTCTATTAAAAAACACTGGCTTGTTAAGGAATTCAAATATCAAATAATACTCACGGTAACCGAAAAGTCATTCTCACCGAATACATTTAAAAGAAACATTCGTTTTTGTTGTTTTGTAAAATTTTTCATAGAAAAAAGATTAATTTTTAATAAAAGTCAAAGTCAAAGTTTTTTATACACCGTATAAAATAAATTCGTGTTTAAATCAAAATATGTCTCAATGAAATTAGATCGATACGATGTCCCTTTCCTTGTGTCCCACATGACACATTCATTCATTAATCTCTAGAATAATAAAATTATGTTAATTTTTTCTAGATTCAGAACCTTTTTCTTGTTTATTATTCCTTTTTTATCACATATTATCATGTTATAAACATTAAATAATCATTTAAGTTAATAGTGGTTATTTTGTCGATAGTTGGTACTTGAGTCAAAAAATGAACTTCTTATAATTTCAAGTTGTCCATGTTGTCAAAATTCCATTATAACCTGAAATATATTCATGATTTAGATGTAATATATATCATATATTTTCACTATATATATGTATTTATAACAGTACATTATATTTGGAGATAAGAAATAAAATTCACCGTTCATGGAGACGGTAACCGTACGTACGCATGAACACCACTTACATTTATATTTCATATTTAATTTAATGAAAACATAATGATAAATACTTATATTATAATTCCAGTATAATATCATATATATAGGTTCATTAACTACATCCTTTATACATTCCAAGTATGGTATGAATGAGTCATATCGCATTGAGGGTGCGGTAGTCCAAACTTCCTCAAATGAAATTATCATATTTACCCATTATGGAAACCCTAATGGGTTGATATAAATGAAAAATACATAAGAATAGAGGAAATATAAATATAATATATATCACATATAAATAAAGATCCATCATAATGGCCACCATGAGTGGTTTTTGGAGATAATTGAACAATCATCATTTCCTGATGCAGTAGTTCGTTGTCCCCAGAAACAGCACGTTCATATCCATTAGATGAAGATGTTTGGATGTGTAGTTAAAATCCTCCACATTACAGCATCATAGTATATTGAAGATTTTTTTTTGTTATAAAATAATATAATAAATAGATTTTAGGGGGTTGGAGAATGAAAATAAAAGAAAAGAACTTGGGAGATGACGTTGCCATTAAATTGGGTAACTCCCTTTGGTTTGAACCAAAAGCATTCTTGAAGTTCCTTCTGCCTAATTTGAGGCTTCTAGGTAGAAGAGAGGGATTATGGGAGGTTATTTGGGATGGTTTTGGATGATTAAAGGGCGCTTGAGAGGTGGAGTAGGAGTTAGAGTTGATGGATTTTTATAAGGTGGAGGAGGTGCTCTTTAAGAAAGTTTGAAAGTATTCTTTTATTATAAAATTATTTTCGTTTTAAAAAGGTCCAAAATTTATATTATTCGAATATAAGGTGAATATAAGTCATATAAAATCATCCAATAATAATTTTAAGGGTTTTGGATATTTTTTAGTCCTTATCATTTTTATTTAACCCTTTGTTAAATTATTTAACTTTTACCATTTCCTCTCATATATTCATACTATATGGTTAATATATTTATAATAAAATGCCAAGACACCCAAAATGGATCATTAATGATATTTTTAATATTTAATATGTTATTTGGATGAATTTTATTTTTTTAGGACAATTTTATAATTTAATAAAACATAGATTGATCTAAAAACTCTATTATGTCAATTTTAATACTATTTTTATGATGAATTTTTTTAAAAAAATAAAAAAAAAACTTGATTCTTTAAAAAAACTATCATTAATTAAAATATAACAATTCATCCTAATCTATAAAATATGTGGATGAAATAAAAGGTTTTAAAATGAATTTATTTTAATATTTATAATCTCATTTATTTAAATCATTCGTTAATGAGGTAATCATTTCAACATCATTATCTTATAGATAAATTTAATTATTTGATGCCCAAAAATTATAAATAAAATACCATGATTTAGAAAAACATTTTAGATTTCTAATGACTATTTATAGTCAAATATATAAATTATATAACCCCATATTAAAATTTTTTTTTCAAAATAATACATTTTTATGGTATTTTTATTTTTATTTCAAATAAAAATTTATTAATGTCATTGTCTTACCCAAGTAGTTTTCAAAGGCCAAAAGTCTCACCCAAGGATTTTAGTGGTCGAACATGACTCATGCAATCAGGTTAGGACAATAGTTAAGGCAATTATATATTATAATAATATTATTTTTATGATGAATTACCCTATTTACATTTAACTTTGGTAAATAAAAACCAAATGTTACTATTCACCAAAAATTAGTTTCATCCTATTGAACCACGTTATACTTACTGATTATGACCATGTATGTTGGATTTTTGAAATTAAATTCACAGAAGTAGTAAATTTTCATTTAAATGAAAAAGTAGTTTTTTAACTACTACGTAGTGTTTTTCAGTATTTATCAAACATTGAACGCTTTCAGAAATACCAAAAAGTCACCCAAAGTTAATGTTAATATTCATAATTCAAATTTTTTTTCTATTTTACCAAATTAAAAACATATAAGTTTCATTAATTAAATTTAAATTAAGTTTCATAGTCAAAACTAGAAAGCGTGTTTGTAAGAAAATAATATCTATCAAAAGATTAACTTTTTCTTATATCCAATTTGAAACTGAAATTACTTCCAATGACCAACACTGGATTAAATGGTAAAAATATAATACAATTACAAATTAAAAAATTTTAAAAATATAATCTATCCATATAAATAAATTAGATTAAAAGGTAGTTTTGAACTAAAATGTAGTATTTTTCACTATTCATTAAAAAATGAACATTATCAGAAAAATACCAAAATTTCATCCAACGTAAATAATTATGTCCTTATATTAAATAAGAATATTATTTTTTCAATTAGAACATATAAATGTGATAAAAACTATATTAAAAAATGGTTTTTCCATCAAATGGCTGTAAAACTACATTTTATAAATATTACAGTATTTCTGCTAAAAATTGGATTCATTTTCATTTTAAGCCTCTAAATTTTATTGGATAAATGTAAAAAAATTAAAAAACATGTTTAATCATAATATGGTTATTTTTTCATTTGCACCAATAAAATGGCTAGGCGTTAACTACCATTTAAAATAGTATTATATTATTATTTTTCAGTATGACTCATCCTTGTGTGCAACAAGAGTTTTCAGAGACACCCACTATTGTTTGTCGGGTACGCCATCGAACATAGTATCCCCTTTAACTTAAAATTAATATTTAATTCACAAATATTAATAAATATGAAAATTTCATATTTTTATTTACTTGGGATGTTACAATATTTCCATTATATTCTCTAATCAATTGGATTCATAGGGTACGCTCCTACTCATTAAGGGCACAACTTCCTTTTTCTCTATCAATTGGTTTTGTTATAACCCTATATTTTTAATAATAATGTGATCACTGTTAAATGACTATTATATCAATGATTGATATTTTTAACATTCATTTAAATAGGATATGATATAATAAAACAAAACAAGTTTGGGTTTCTTCTATTACCATACTATATAGTGTGGAATTTAATTAAATCACAAGAGGAATTTTAATTATAACTATTTCAGTCATTATATTCATTGAAAGAAAATCATAGATCATACATCTTATCATAAGGTATGGAATAACATAAAATATAAATATAAATATTATTTAATCATTAGTCAATAAATATGATCCAATATATTATAGCATTGGGATTCCTTAAAAATATTATACTGACATTATAATAGGGAAACATAACCTTCGTGAGCCACACAATTGAACCCTTTCTTGTGAGAGAACTAAATGCTTCCCATGAAATCAGGTATCATGAGATATAAAATTTTAACCAATGCATTGGATGGTAATATAGGACCCCACCAATCAATCATCTGTATGTATATTTGTGTGACTTTATATCATTCATTCATCATATAGTAAATATATCATGGAAAAAAATGGTCTTCATAACCCTTTAAAATGGAATCATATAATAAATAATTCACATTACCATAAATATTCATAAAAATATAAACCCATGTAAAATAAATGGGATTTCAAAAATATTCAATAACATTCTAGGTAAATACCTTTCATTTATGTTGATGAGGTATCTCTCTTTTAAACTGTATATATAAAATCTATATAGTTTTGTTTATAATTTCATAAATATATATAAGTATGGATTATATGAGAACCCTGGTCAATCAATGAAAGTAAATATATATTGATCATATTGGAATTTCATTGGAAGAACATCCGGGTTTATAAAAACATGAATATTAGATTAGAAGATAGAACTTATGTATTTCCATGAGTTTAATGCCCCAAAACTTTATTATATAATTTTGAGGTTAATTTATAATAAATAAATTCTGAGATCATAAATGTTTTTTGATTATGTGTAAAATGGTAGAAAACTATAATAAAGTTTTTCAAAATCATTTTTTATCATTTTTATAAAACAACAAGCTACATCCATTTGAAGAGATATTGTTTTATAAAATTCGATGCCAATGTGTTTGAAAACATTTGAATGTAAAATGAATCATCAATAATGGAGCCTAAAAAAATATTTTAACATGACTAAATTTCAATATAAGATAAATATAGTGATCTTGTAATGAAAACCATTTTTAAATTTTAAAATACCTTTGTTAAAACCCTCATCATAAAAAGGAATAATAAAACATCCTTTTGAATAGTGGAAGATGGAAAAGGTAAATTCACATGAGATAATATATTATTATGTTTCCATTTAAATATTAATACTTTGGAAGAAAAGTAAAAAAATTACAAGGAAGCGAAACTATAATTAAAAAAAGTGGGATTTATTCTCAACATTGATATAACTTTATGAGAAAAAAATTATTCAAGTTTAATGGTTTAAATCAAATATTAATTTTCCAAAAAATTGGAATAGATGTTTCAATGAAATAAATTAATATATTGTAATAAAAAAAATATGAGGAAATATTTATAAAAAAAATTATTTAATCCCAGTGATGGGAGTTTAGTGAAAAATCCCATAAAACATTTGTATCATTTCAATTGAAATCCATTGGAATAAATAACTTGAAATGTCTCTTCAAAACCAATGACAAACATTAATATGGTCAAATAAGTTCTTTATGATTTAATCACACCATATTATAGATACTATTCTATATAATAATAATAATTTAATAATAAATTATATTTGAGACAAACAACCCCTTAGATTAATACATTACTTCCAGGAACGAGAGTGAATCTCCTATATAAAAAATAAAAAATTTAATAAACTAATTTAAAACATTATTCACAACAATAACATTTATAGAAATACAATTATAATTATTTAGTAAAATTAGATTATTTATTTATTATCTATTATCAATATAGGGTGTCAGTAATATTAATTGTTTTGAAATAGTTTCATAATATTAGTGTTCTTTTTCACCATTATCCTTAATTTAATCATAGAATTCTCAAATAATTTACTTAAATTTCTTCTTTATATTTGTTTATAAATTTATAATTTCATTATATATTATTTACTATTATGATTCATAATGATGAAATTTATGATCAAAGTAGTTTAGTGATTTCTAACAAATAGAAGTTAGAATCACAATTAATATCTTTAATATTATAATTACTATAATGAATCAAAACATAATCATTATGAACATATTTATATAATAAATTATTTATAATTATTTTCTCATATTTATACACCATATTATTTTATAGGATATATTAGGTTTTTGGTTTTACTGACCGAAACATGAATGTTTCATAGTTAATGGATATTTATGCAGTGATTTTTTGGTCATATCATTAATATTGATGAATAATTATTATTATTTTATTTTATTTATTTTTATAGATATTAATTTCATAAAATATTAATTAGAGTTATTGGATATGAAATATTTAAATAATATGAATAAATTATTTCCCCTCTTACTATGCTCATTTTAGACGGTTGAATTTTCAATGGTTTTTTATTTCTCTTATAATTAATAGGGTTTCCATAATTTCTTACTAGTATAAAAATAATTTCATATATATAACATTTATCCATTAAACACATTCTCATGACCATACAAGAAAGGCGGTGATGAAAAATTGAATGCACTGTCCTATGGAGCCAGTAGTCCATATGTACACATACATGTTACATTCATTTTGAATAAAATGGTAGAAAAGTATAATATGGTCTATAATTTCATAATATAATACGTTTTATAAATATAATATATATTTAATAAAATATATATTATTACCTCCCATGTTTGGTGGTGGAGGAAAAAGAAACATTACTCTCTATGGAGGTAGTAGTATGCTCGTATGAATTAATATAATTTTATTTTCAATTGAAGGAATGGTGGAATAGTGAATAATTATTATTCAAAAAATATAAAAAACTTTTAAAATACTCTAAATAAATAATTTATCTTATAATATTGGGAAATAATTATTTTTAAGGGAGTGATTAAAAAGTAACAACATTAGTGAAATGATAGTACTTTTCTTGAGAACAGTAAACTTCCTTTAGATAATTCCATGAATAGGGAGTACTTAGGGAAACATCTTTAATTTATAAGATTATAAAATTAAAATAAGATTATATGGGATGGAAATATGGAATATTCTCAATAGATAATTTTTTAGTGTTCCTAATGTGGTGTGGGGGGAAAACTTTTATATTCGGTGAGAAGGACATTTCTATAATTAATTTATTTTAATATAATAGAGAACATTGTTCAAATTTAAAGAAGATTAAAAATATATTTTAATGTATTGGGGAAAATTTTTTATCAATCAACACCTTAAATAATTTATTATATATATTTTTTAACTTGTTAATCAATTTACCCCTTTGGTTAATTCTTTTTGACACTAATAGAATTTATCATGGTAACTAGTTTGTACCTAAGTTATTGATTTTCTATGTATAAAAATAAAATAGATCTTATAATTAAAATATTTAAATCAATTTTATTACAATGACATTAAAATTTTTATTAAAATTAATATTAAAATAGTAAATATATAATGTTTTAATCATTTTTAGATAATAGTATATCTTATGTTCTAAAATATCGAAAAAAAATTTTTAATTTCAATATCCATGGAATTGTTCAAGGTTTTTTTACAACTTTGGATCTATTTGGGATAATTGAAGAGCTGGTATTCAAATTAATTAAGTCATGTGTCGGTGGATAAATGAGAAAAATCTAAAATTTCATTGAAAAGTGTTGTGGTTGTTAAAATTAATGTATGTTTTCTGATGAGAAGATGAGTTTATTTAGGTGAATTATGAAATTTTACAGATCCATGTTATAATTTCTAGTTATTTATTGTAAATCACATAGCTTTTATTATTAAATAGTCAAATCCATGAAGCCAAATGATTTAAAAAGTCAATTTCTTCAATGTAAAATAATTAT
Source organism: Viscum album (assembly GCA_963277665.1). Lineage (NCBI taxonomy): Eukaryota > Viridiplantae > Streptophyta > Magnoliopsida > Santalales > Viscaceae > Viscum > Viscum album. The sequence goes on along the minus strand of OY728121.1, from coordinate 1,393,430,061 downwards.
GGACATGTGTCTAATTCTCTCATGGATCCAAATTGAAATAGCTAGTTTGGGATGATGTAATTGAATGATACAATGTGGTGATGTGAATGACATAGCTATTTTTTTGAGATATATTCTAATTAAATAGAGTATGGAATTTCAATCCACATTCCATATTCTATTACATATCTATTTTTCACATTTTTTGACCAATCATTCATGTACAATATTTTTTGGCAACATATAGAATAAAATTCATCTAGTTTCTAGAGTGACAATATCATGAGTAGAAAAAATTAGATGAAGTTGATATTTTGATCATCATGGAACAAACATTATAATCAATAATTTGATAATGATACAAGATAATATCAAAAGAGAGTTAGTAAAGTCATAAAAATATGGATGACATGAGATCTTCACATCATATGAGATGGCTCCACATCATAGTACATTAGATTGTGATGAAGGATAGATATGTTCTACAATAAGGATTTACACATAGAAATGTTTAATTCTTATATGGATATAGGAATTTTTAATGGGATTAAACGATGTGTATTATTTTAATGTTGATAATATGATATTTGAATGTTATTTTAGGATAGAAGACCTATGTTTTTCAGGAATTTAAATTACAATATGATTATGTGGTATTATAAGTGATATAGATTTCACCTGAGTCTAACATATATTTTATTGGAAATTTTAATTACCAATAAAATGAGTTTCAAATACTTTAATAATGAATAAATAATTCTTTTAAATATTATATAGTTCCTACATTTTATAATATTTTATGATTTTGGTTTGTAATATGATAATTGAGGGACATAAATCCACATAAACTATTTTATAGGAGTAGTACATAAAGAATGAGCTTTGTATCAATTGTGTTTCAAAGGATGTCATGTCATATTGACCAGACTCTCTTTAATATATATTCCAATTTATGTGGTGGGAGAATACCAGTGTGTGCATACATTATCTCATGATCAAAATTTTCATTATGAATTGGTTAGAATAAGGATTATATGATTCTGAATATATTCTATTTATTATTTATTTCAAGTATCTTCTTTGATGATATCTATATTTTTTTGCATATTCATCCTGAAAATTATGGAATATATAATTAATTAAAGAGAGAAGGTAAATTGTTTTAAGAATAGGTGGGTCATCTCTAAATAATTTCAATTATTTTACATAATTGAGGTTGGATATTAATTATCATACTATGTTTTTTCAATTTTATTATGTTATAATCAAAATAATTTTTTTTTGATAAAGAATTTGTTTCCTCTGTAATATTTAGAAATATAAAATGTAGGAATTATCATCCATGTCAAAACTTGTAAAATTTCATGACTATATCTCTATTTCATATTTTTTCACAGGGTGAAGATGGTTTTTATAAGAGTAAAATCATCTATGTAATCATTCATCAGGTTTTGATTCTAAAAGAATAATTTTTTAAAATAATATATGTAGTACTAATCTCCCCCCACCCCTCAGTTGTACCCTATGTGATATGGTCTCTATTGTTAGTATTAGAGTGAATGATTCCCTTGATATTATAGTATCTTTTTTTATCTTTGGGAAACTATACTCTATTAATAATATATGTGTTAATTTATTTGATGTAAATAATTTTATTGTGTGGAAACATCGAATGCTCATATCTTATATCACAAGTAAATTAAATGAGTGATGATGTCATTGTAGGATATCAAAAAAATAGTCATGGTGCAAACGAATTTTAAAAAAGTATAGATCATGAGATATATAGGAAGTAAATAAATGAAATTATGTCATCATTGATTGAAAATTTGTTTAAAAAAGGTGATGGGGTTGCAGTCAGCTAAGTATATTTGGGATAGTTTTGAAAAATGATTGAAGGGAACATCATGATAATGGAATATAAAATAAAAAACTAGAGATCAAAAATTATTGATATCATCATGGATAAAGAGGATTATTTTGAGGATTATTTCACTCTTATGAATTTGATAGTTAGTCATATTAGAGTCTTTTGGGAAAATCATGTGTATATAACTTTGACAAAAAAATTACTATGTAAGTTTTCTAAAATATTTTACCAAAAGAACTCATTTTAGATTAATTTCAAATCCATTGATGAGATACACAATACCCTCATGTGGTATAATATGATTAAGAATCATATTTTCAATAAAAATGAAAATTATAAAATTGTATTTAAATCCTAGAATGAATTTATTATCATGGAAAATTAATATGAACATTCAAGTGATTCAAATGGAGAAGTTGTGGTTGATATGAAGAATAAGAAAATTATATCACTCATATATAAAAATTTGAATAGTGGTAAATGAAAATATAATGTACAGATTCAAATTAAGTTGTTTAAATGTGGTATCAAAGGATACTTTTTTCCCTGAGTTACATAATAAAAATAAATCTATAGGATCATTTAATGATGAATAAGAATCTCCCTATAAAATGACAAATACCTAATGAAATATATATATTTGAGAAAAAACAATCATGTATTTCAAATAAGAAGACATTTTTTCATGAAGTGTTAGGGTGTATTGTAAACGTACTATAAAAGAAACAAACATTACAGAACAATTCAATTTCATTGTAGACTAATCCAAAAGTGGTGAAGAAGAGGAATTTAGTTCCAACATTATTCAAAAATTAATGATAGAACTTGAAGTCTATCTTCAAAAGAATACTGATCTCAAGATGGAAAATAATTTTTTCATGAAAAAAATTACATGAAGAATAAAGTAGAAGATGAGTTCATTTTTAACAAAAATGAATATACTATTTATGTTAAAATAAACATGGTTAATTTTTTAAGATATATATAGTTTTAAAATAATTTCAGAAGAATATTTACTCCCAAAAAATCAATGTTTTGAAGGCTTTATCAATATGTATTAATGTTGGTAAGACTCCTGGAATATTGAATATTTACGTAGAAAAGTATGATGATGTAAATGATGAGTAATCCACTCATAAAAACCATCATGTAATTTCTATATTGGTTAAATTTGAAAATTATAAAAATGATTAACTTAATTGTTTAGGTTTTATGGGAAATTGAATACATATATGAGTTGAAATTAACCTCAAAAAATGATTTACTATAGTTGATATAATTGGGAAAAAGTATAAGAAACTATTTACTTTAAATTATGTTAAAAAGGGACCAAAATAGAAATAATATTTTCAGGTTCATACTCAAAAACTACATTAAATAATAATATTAAGTGGTTATTTTTAGTGATGTAGAGACCATCGACACAAAGCCTATTATTTTTGTCATACCATGACTATCCCTTGAATTTATATAATTCTGGAGTTTGTGGAAATTTATTCATAAAATATATACAAACCCCTAAAAAGTCAATCAAAAAATGAATGTTTTTCATATTATTTCTATCGATAACTTGTATGGAGGGAATATGGAATATTATGGAAGTTTTAATCAAGAATTACATTATTATTAGATGTGTCCAGTCATTATTCCAGGCCAATAACTATAACTTTATAATGTATGGAATTTTTATTAGAGAAAAAATAAAAAAATCACTAAATTTGATGTTTTCTATAAAATACAGTATAATGAATAAACCCTGGCTTTTAAATAGTGAATTCTCCTCACACATGACAGGATATACTAGGATCATGGAATATATTTATGATCATGATTGTGGTCTAGTTCCATTTGTAAATAAAGGATCAATAAGAAAAATATGAATTTTTTTCTCTAGATATTGAATCAAACAGTTTGAATTAAAAGGAGGTTTGATTTATTAATGACATCAAGAACAATATTTTTATAGAAATTCAGTTCTGTGATGTAGTAAATGAGGTCATTTAGATGATGGATTCATGTTTCATTGAAATTTTTATATATTTAAGGATATTTACTATATTATAAAAGATTGATGGGAATTTGATTAAAATTATAGAATCTATTAATTTTTGTTATATCAGTACTAATGATTATAACAGTCTATAGAAAATATTACATGGAAAATCGGTAAAAATAATTTGAATAATATCATTAAAAATGTATTATAAGGGATTACCTTGATTACTTAAATATAAATAATAAATTTTTAATAAAATTAAAAAAGGGATGTGTGGTCAAATGGAGAAACAAATAAGTATAAACACAATCAACATGACCTCTTGAATTAATTCACTTAGATTTTCTGTACGCCTGAGATAGAAATACCCAAGTGGGGAATTGTATTCTATCACATTCATTGGTGACAAAAATAATTAAAACAATATTGTTCATGAAAAATAAGTCATTAGATATGTAAATGATCACAATATATAGAACATATGTTGAAATAGAACATTGAATTGACATAAAAATCTAAGAACATATAATGTGAAATAGTGTACTAGAAATAATAATGAATCCTACCTTAGTAATTATTACATTAAATATTAACACAATACCTCATTCAAAAAGAAGAAAAAAATGGATTCAGAGAGTTTTAATAGGACTATTGTAGAAATAGGGAGAACAAAACATATCGAGTTTGAAATATCAGTGGTCATTTGGATGGAGAGTGTTTTTATAGCATTAAAAATCCAAAATTGATTAATCATGAAAAAAAAAACTCATTTTTAACTTTATATGAGATGTTTAATAAAAAAATTCACAATTGAAATACATTAGAATCTTTTTTAGATCTTTTCTCAGTAATATTAGAGGCTTGAAAAAAGGAAATTTTGATAAATGAGATGAGAATTGTATCATTAATGGATACCTATTGAATGGAAAATTCTATAGATACTCGAATAAAAAATACCAGAAATTGGATGAGAGATGTGATGAAAATACTATGAAAAAATAAACTCATATATCATTGTATTGACGTTTTTTACTATAATGAATGTAATGGTTAAAATATTGATAGTTATATATATATTTTATAAAGAAAACATAATGACGATACTTGTTATAAATTTGTTGACTCTGATCAGACTGATGATAAAGAAAAGGTTATTGGGAATGATACTTTTCAATATTAGAAGATTTGAAAACATGGGTAGTTAGAGAATATTATTGGAATTCAACCAAAACCAATATGGAAAAGAAAAGATTCTAGGATTACAATCATGTTTCTTTAATCTATCATGTTGATACACTTTTAAGGGTTCAAGCCTTCCATCATAAAGAATCGATTAATGATATGTATTATAATCTAAATCATACCGAGAAGAATTAAAATTTGGACCATTCTCAAGAATCGGTTAAAATAATATCATTGGGACCACATTCAAGAATAAGTTTGGTGCTCAAGGAATCAAATTCCTGAAGAAAACCACTATTGGGATAAATGGGTATTATCAATTTTTAGAGGTTGATTCTAAAGGGTACTTTTTTCTAGTTTCATTATTAAATTCTATAAAATTCTATTAGTTATTATTAGATTAAAATAAATATATATTTTGTCAAATTAATACCAAAAAATACTTTTTAATGGATACCTTGATGAGGGTGTCTATATGGAGAAACCAAGAGGTTTTTTAATTCATAATGATTTCATAAGAATATGTAAGGTAAATAAATATTGCTACGGCTTGTAAAAGTCCACAAGGGCCAAGTATTTAAGAATAGAAAAGTTATTAATGTAATATTTATTCAAAATTTGAGGTATAGAAAAAAACCTATATATCAAATTAATAAAGGCACGTATATTTATTTTTGATTATCCATGTCGATTAAATTATTATTTCATGTGACTATGAGAATTTTTTTTAATAGTTTCTAATCATATGAAGAAATATTTATATATTTCTATGAAACGTGAGTTGAGATACTTCAAGTGATTACATGTAAAAAAATAAGGAAAATTACATTCTTATCCCATGAGAATTCTGCTAAATAACTATTAATGATTTTAGAGATGGAGGAGTTAATGACTATATTTACACCAATTATTATGGAAATTACACTATAAAAACATTAGAATAGAGTAAATGTTAGAAAGATTTTATTTATAAAATTTATTGGAATCTAAATTTATCTTATAGAATATATACATGATATAGGATATTTTTTGAGTCTTTTTAAAGTATATTATAGTGACCCAAAAGAGATATATATTATTGCTACAGAAGGGGTTTTCAGGTATTCCAAAGTGATAATGATCTATGGGATAAATTATAATATGAGAAATAATTTTAACCTATCTATGTTTCCCAATACTTATTTGGATTATAGTTCTAATGATATAATTTCCACTTCGGTTTTTATTTCATTCATGGGTTATATTTAAATGATTTTGAAGTTCAATAAGCAATGATCAGTAAAACTGAGTACTAGTGATGTAAAAAAAATTCTACTACCAATGTCTTCACTCAAATTTTTTTAATTAAGGTCAATATGGATAATATGTGGTTGATAATTTAGAATCCACTAAAAATTATTATTTTTATCAATGTTTATATATCTCATGAAAAATCAAGTACAACACTCTATCCACATTCATATTTATATCAGATAGAATTTCATTAAAGAGAAGGTGTTGAATGGAGACTTTATGCTAGAATTTGTTCAAAACAGCGGCGAATTGTCTCATATATTAACCAATATTGTACCTAATGAAATATATGTTTTCTTGACGATGGACATGATGGATCAAAACCTCCTACATCATTAAGATTAATTTGGAGGTTCCCCTTTATATCCTTATTTGTTTCAATGGAGGAGGGAAATGTACCCCACATTTTATAATGGAAGGTAATTATTCACTTTATCTTTTGTTTTTAGAGGTTCTAAGAATATTCCGAATGTTATATATTTAGAGGAGTGAGTTCCCTCATTAATTTGGATAACATTAAGGGGAGAGTATATTCTATCTTATAAAAATACATTATTTTCACCAAGGGATGGTGTTCTCTCAAAAATATTACTCAATTATATAGTATTGTTTTAGGATGTTTGTCTTTTAAAAAAGGATATGATTTTACAACTCTTAAAAGATAGGTTAATGGTGATTTTCTTTGGATTAACAAAAATACTAAAGGTAAAATTTAAATTTCATTATAATTTATGATGGTGTTGAATTTTCTAAAACCATGGATCTTAGTGTGACAACATATTAGTCTATCTTTTAAAAAATAAAATTCTTTTGTTGGTGGATGAATGATAAATTTTTACAAAAAATTAGATAATTTTTGAGATGATTGATAATTCATAGAAGATGGATTAAAATAATGTGTGTTCATTCAAGTGATATCTATAATTTTATAAATACAATATCAAAATATAATTTCTGCATTAATTTTTTTTTTGTTTCTATAATGGATAAAATTATTGTATCCAAATGATTCACATAGTCAATTTCTTATATGTTTTGCAATTAGGAAAGATGTATCTGATTCTCTCAGGGATCTGAATTCCTATAGGCACCATAGAATGATGTTAGAGGAAGATGTGATATATTCAATTTGAACAACATATCTAGTTGTTGTGATGTATACGAGTTGAATGATATAGAAAATTTCTTGCCACAAATGGTTTTATATGGATTTATTGTTCTTCACCCCGCAATTTTCAATAGTCATCCATGTATTTTATTTTTTTTTGTTATATGATGACTTTCATTATGAATGTTTCTATAATTCAAATATTCTATGCTGAAAAAAATTAGACAAATATTCTTCAATGATATTTATGAAAAAAACATTATGATAAATAACGTGTTCATGATTCCGGATAAAAAGGAAAATCATCCAATGGAGAATCTACTATGATTGAGATGTGATATTCACATCATAAGAGATGGATACACATTATAGTACATGTTCCCGAGATGAGGAATTGATCCACACTATAAGAAAGTTATCCATGTGTCAATATTTAATGCTTCCAAGCACATTAGATTTTTAAATGGGTTTAAAAAAAATTGCATTTTTTGGATGTTGAGAACATGATATTGTAATATCACAGTAATAGATAATAAGAGAATATTTATTGAATTTAAAAGATAAGATTTGTATATAGATATAACATTAAAGATGGATTTTTTCTTTGTATTTTGGTGAAATTAATGAATATTTTATTGAGAAATCAAATGAGTTTGAATGAATTTAGGAAGGACGAAATATCACTACCAAAGATCATAGGGTTTTGTAATATCATTATATATCTATGAAAATTATGAGTTAATAGGAATTGACTGAGAGAATTCCATATGTGTTTTATATCCATGAAATTTAAGTTGAAAATTATGAACTACACCAAAATTATATTTCTATTAAGGTCAAGGAAATATGATCAAAAAATATTTCATATTTATTTTTGTTGCTAGGGAGGGGGAGGAAGAGTTTTTTCATGAATTCTCTCATTATCATACATTTCATTGTAAATTGTTGAGAAGAAGGATGATATATATTTGAATCCATTAGTTTATTATAGAATATTATGACCATCTAAAATAATATCTATATTTGATGGAAATGTATTCTAAAAATAAGTGAATTTTTGATTTATTAGGTAGAATGCTAAATATTTTAAGAATATATGGTTCCTATATGAAAAAATCCATGTTTTCAAAAGGAAGAAATTGAAAATTTTCTACTCTAACCTTGTGTGAAAATTTTCGTAAATTTTTATCATAAAAAATGTTATATTGATACTATAATATCTTTACTAGAAAGTAGTAGAACACATCGTATAGTAAGATCTCCCAAAAATGTTAACCCTTGTAAAATTTTTAGTGTTTTTCTCTTATTTCAAATTTTTTCAAACAATGAGGAAGAGTTTCAAAATATTAAAATCAAGACATTCACCAATCACATATGCTTGATTATATTGTAATATTTTATTAAAGAAAAACATTACTCATGGTTTACCACCCCCACCCCTCTTAATAATATCCCAAGTGATACATTTTCTCTAAATCCTGAAATAAAAGTGTTTTAGTGTGAAACTTATCTTATAAAATTTATATTTTTTCAATAAAAAGTTTTCATAAATTTCTCTACCATATGTAAATAATAATAATGTCATAAAAGTGTTAGTATTTACAAAAAGGGTATTTTACACCTAAAAATAAATTTTTTTAGAAAACAACCCAAAAAACAATTATTAAGATAATATTATGATTATGAATATATAAATTATTTTATTTATTTTAAATTCATGTTCTAAAACATAGAAATTTAATAAATAAATGATATCACTAAATAAAATTAAAGGCTATTTTTAAAGGAAAAATAACATTTTTTAAAATGAAAGCAATTTTTATTCTTATTTTCTATAAAATAATATAAAATATTAAATTTATAAATATATTTTATATTTTATTAAGATAATCAATTAAAAATAGTAACTTATTTTTCTTTAATAAAATATAAAACATATAAAATGGATATATTTTTTAAAAAACTATATTTTCAGCAGAAAATAACAAGTAAAATTTATATAGAATGACATTTATGTTTTTTAAAAAAATATCTAATTATTTGGTTACTCATATTCCTACCTGAAAATTATATGGAATGTTTTTAATGGTTATGTTTTCCTTTAAAAATCATTTTTTTCTTTTAGTTCAATTATTCTATTGAAATAACCGATTACATTTTTATTTATTTGAAAAAAATACATAGGGAAATTTCATATCATTTCATTCTCCCTCCATAAATATATATTTTCATCATAAGTTTAGTTATTTCAAACTAATTAAATATTTATGGGTTTTCATAATATACAAGACTCTAAATATTACTTCTGATTAGCTTTAATCCTCACTATCATCAGTATTACTAGTGAGCTCATGTTTTCCCTCATAACATTAATATAAAGAAAGATGATTTTTTTCCTTTAACCAATTTTTTATAAATACCACTATATAATGTGAGAAATATTTCAAAGGTTGTTTATATTCAACCTTCATAAGTGGTCATGGGTTGATTTATAAATAATTTATTCTTATATAAGAAATTATCATGTCCTTTAGGTCCAGAAATATAGTCCATGACTAATAAAAAATTAAATTTCACTAAATGGATTATGAAAGGATTTTATAAGAATAATATCCCTAAAAATATATTATAGTAAAGTTATATACTCGAGATACAATCATCATACCACTTGAATATTTATCAAGAATTTAAAATTTATCCATTTAGGTGGTAGTATAATGTTTCTAGTAAATATTATAGGTATACAGCATTGGGTTGAATAAGAAACAAATAGAACACTCATAGTTAGTAAGAGGGTAATTATTGTTCATAATTTCATATCATTTATGGAACCCACTTTAATAGTGTTGGTTTTATAGTCCTTCACTTATCATAGAAGTTACTAGTTCCAATCATTCTTATAATACCATGGGTTAGGGAAACTACTAGGATGATATCCATATTCCACATATTTAAGACATTGGACAATTAGTAGTACCTAAAAACAAACATTATTTTCTATCACCCCACCCACTAATATCTTTAAAATCCTTAGAAAATTAGTTTCTCTTTTACCATCTTTTCCACACATTAAACATCACATGGGTTCTTTAATACATTCAATTTGGTGATTCAGACTACATTTTTTACAAAAAGGAAATTGAATAATCTTTACTTTATCAACTTCGTCATCTAAACAACTATGGGACATATCCTTCAATGTTTTTGGTGTGTTTGGAAACTAAACTATGTTCACATTTTGAATTAAAATTTTTGGTATATTATTTGGAAGAATAATTAGATTTATCACTCTAATTATAATCCTGTTAGGTTCATATTGTGGACTATCTAAACATTTTACATGGAATCCATTATTAACTTGGTTCCAATTTCCATGTTTCAATGAGGAAGATGTGACTACAGTGTGCATTGGGTTTTTTGATAGTTCATTGTGTGAGGGGGGCGTTCATTTCTTTCCTAACCATTAACACTGGGCTACCATTTTTTTTCTTAATGGAAACTCACAAATCATCCCCCATCTATAACAGGGTATGGACCTGCTATCTCAAGGTAAGAGGTTAATTGGGGTTTTAGACCCAGTGATGCTAGGGGACTCACATTGGGCGATATAATGTGAGGACGGGGTCATCAAACCCATTTGGGTGGAACTTTTTCCTCTTTCAAAACTCTCTTATAGAATTATGATATGTTCAATAATATCTTCCTAACACAGATACTAGACTAATTTCCCTAAAAAATCAGTTATAGGATAAAAATAATACGTTCACAAAAGAAAGGGGGAATCTCTTTTTTGAATCCATATATATGTATCTAAGGTTATTAAATAGTTCCTATATAATAAATAGATTCTTTATATGTTCAATTTGTACAACCAAATACTTCAAAATATGCTACCATACATGGAGGTTGTTAATATCATGATGATGAGATTGAAAAATTATGATCCATTGTATATCACTTGTTTATTCCATTAATCAAAACACCCATATTTTATTAAACCTATTTTTTTAACATCATTTAGATAGTACATATTTGTGGGAAATTGGGAGTGGAATATTTGACCTTGAGTCTCAAGGAGATGATCTATGTATCTTGGTAATGGAATGAATCAGAGTAATCATAGTTCAATCATTCCCTTGGGACTATCTTTGAGGTACATTTCCTCATATGGGAGAGGCTTATATCCTACCACCCATTGGGGAATACATGCTGAGATTTCAATGGTTGGTTGAGATTCATGATTCCATTGTGGTGTTCATTGATATTATCTAATCCCATGTAAGATATGATTGGTGTGGGAAATAGTGGATATCAAATGACCATCCATATCATATGTGGTTGTCAGACTTCTATACTAGGATATTCATTGTTGTGTTTTAATGAGTTGGGATCAGACCTTAATAAGTTATACAACATATCCTCACAAGGGAAGGAATCAGAGTCCTTATAGTTCAATGGGTTTCTCAGTTCACTGAGGGATGAGGTAAGATAATCATACTATGGGAATAATTGGGTCCATATGGTTTAAATTTCGGAGACAAGGTAGTTATTATGATGGGATGGATGTCTACATCAGTTTTGGATTTGGCATTAAGAAGGAATCATGTGGTACATTGTTATGAAAGGAATTGGATTCCTCATAATCAATGTAATTGGGGCTTACACACATACATTTCCCTTGTCCTTATAGTGGTTTATAATGGAAATGATATGCTCATTTAAACTCCCTAAGCCCACATGATCTATGCTAGGTGTGGTAAAGAAGTCCTGAAAAATAATAATTGTCGTTGCTTCTGTGTGTGGGACATATGTACTAGGAAAACCCTTTGGAGGATTTCTATATGGATTGGGTCATGAAGTGGAATAATACCTATCCTTGTTATGGTAGGAATTAGAGTCAGTGGAGTTCCCTTGATTGGGGATCACACCCTGTTGTTTTTCTTATAATTGGGTCTTACACACTAATGGAGAGCATGGTTATCAAGTCCATGGACCCCCTAATGGCATGACCTTCTTTCCTAGATAACATGTGTTGAATGTTTGATCAACATGCCATGATTCCCCTCTTTACAAGTTGGTGGATGTCTTTATGAAAAATTCTCGGACAATAACATGATCCAATTGACATGTTTTTGGGATTTCCTAAATCTATAATAGAATACCTACGGTTTTCCACATGATCAATGATAATATATCTAATGGTAATCTCAATACCTGGATGGTTTTCTCTAGAATCCATCACATGACCTCAGCTAACATATATAGAGGGTGTCATGTTATCTATCTGACTTGTCCTGGTGTCATCCTGAAATATTTTTGAAATGCTTGGAATAATTCATAAGATTCAGTTTGACTTGTCATGAGGGGTGTCTCATGTATTAGATGAGATGTCTGTATGGAATAATGATACCTAGCTGGTGTTCTCATAGGGCATCATGAGAACCATTTTACATGCCCAGGTGCCACTGTGAGACTCAACTAATATACAAAAGTGTCTCTATATGATATGGGATACATGTCTGAAGGAAACTGAGAGGTCTAGATGGCAATCCTAGAAGGATTTTTGAGACTTGGTTGGTGTTCCCATGGGATGTGATGTGAGATTATTTGACATATCTAATATAATTTTAATGATCCTAATAGTACATCAAAGGAATTTCCCATCATATGGGAGACATTTCATGTTGCATTCATGTGTCATGGATGTTTCATGTGAAGTGAATTAGGATCAATGTACATTTATTGCACATAATTCTCCCATTATATTAGTCTTTGTTCCATCCTTTATATTTTGAAGGCCTTAGGTTTTCTTAGTGTTAGCTTTTTTTATGTCTACTGTGATCTAAAAGATATGAATTTTTTTTTCATGTGTCCTACCAAATGTCCTTCACAAGATCATTTATAATCACAAGAAGTGTTTAATCGTGCCACATGATCTCACTGGTTGTTACCTAGATCATACCTAATGGTATTCTTTTTTTATATCATAGGATCAACTACTTCAAAAAATATTCTCTAGTGTCGGTGTGTCTAAATGTAAAAAACATTTGCATTTGAGAGTCCATCACTCTTTTTCAATGATGAGATGGGGGATTTATAATCATTTACTGCATGAATGTTCACTACATTACATGTCTTATCTCGCATGGATATTGGTTGGATCCGGTTAAGGGATTCAACATTACTCATCTTCACGTGTCTTTCTAGAGTATTTGTCTAAGGTATTAGCCTTCATTTTAGTGGTCGTGAGTCCCTCCAATCAATTATCCCCTTATAGTATTATTTAAAATTAATAGTTAAATTTTGAACTATGTAGATATTCCAAGAGACATTTATATTCTCATATTAAATTTTCTGGGGGATTTCTCCAGATCGGGGAAACTGTCAAAAGTCCTTCATGTGATCTCAGGTGTCTTTTCTAGGGACTTCTTTAAGACAAGGATGGCATGTCATGGGGCCTTAGTGGGATTAATCTGCCCTCACAAGAGGTATCATGAGACCATGCTATGAGCAGAAATAGTATGTCGTGGTAGTTTTATGATAGCAAGAGGTTACTTCCTCCTCCACGTTTTATTTCATTTGTTTTACTATAAATTTTTTTGGTTTCAGGTGAGTTTGAATATGAATTGTCAAGGAAAAATAATTTATTTTTTGGGGGATCCATCACGTGTCCAATAAAGGTATTATTGGTGGTGTGGGAGTATTTTATGTAAAATTCCATCCATTTTTGCTTAAAGATCCAAAGGTGTGGCATTAGGTTGCCTAGACATACCTAGGGATATTAGCGTGATGGGTATGACAAGAAAAAGTTATTTCGAAAGACAAGGAGGACATTTCACCAAGGTGTCATTGTGGCTTGAGAATCATCAGGGATACATCATGTGACATTTATGACCATGAGTGGTGCATGCCTCCATATCCTTGTATTTCCCTTTCATTATTTTTCACTAATTTAAGGTCTCAGAACTTTTTTTGGTTTTTGTAAAGGACGGAATTTCACCCCATTGGTGATGCATCGCATGATATTTATAATCGAAATAGGATTCAAATTTTTTTACATGCTTCTCATGTTTTTGAATAATTTTTGGATGGGTTGTTATGTTCCCCACAGTTGACAAACTACATGGCATGGGGGAGTTTTTCTAGACACTTTTACATCACCACTGGTTGTCCGGAGTGCCTTCACGATAGCATTAGGATCATCAATAGTTATTTCACGAGACTATTAATAGGTTATACACTACACATGGAATATTCATGTGACATCCTGAATGGCACGTGATCATGCATCCCTTTGATGTTCATGCTATTAGAGGGTCACCAAACATCTCTTTCCTTATCTTTTTCAGGGAGTATGATAACCATATTCAGTTCATTCTTTGTGAATTTTCTTATTATCATTTTGTGGGTGTCAATAACCCCCCCCCCCCCCTCTCATGAGTTACATCCATTATTATAATTTCCCAGTTATGAAGAAATTTAATTTTGACCATAGTCTTTGGTGTCATCATGAGTTGGTGTCTTGTGTGAAGTTTTGTCTGTCGGGTAAAATACTAGGGATGAAATGTCTAAATTGTTTCTTTGAATAAGGGTGTTATATGTCATAACCCAAAATTTTAGAGTTTTGACTTGAATATAGTGAATACAAGCTGGGTATATCCCTTGGCATCCTAAGATGAATGGTTTTAATGAGATGTTTCCAGGTCTCACAAGGATTAAAGACCCTTTATGGAAAGGAGTATATTCTATAGTTGGTGGTTCAAGTCCCTTTATGCATCAGTGTTTTGTTCGAAAGAAAATACGATCTCAACTCCTTTTCTAGGATCATGATAGATTTTGGAGGACTCAAACATATAGATAGTGATTTTGGGTATCGAGGATTGAAATATAGGAAGTGTTCTGAAACCATAGGAAATTTCAACTCATGATTTATGAAGTTAAAACCCTAAATCATGTGTTTTTGAAGGATGTGATGTGGCCCATCAAATGTTTTGGAATGGATTGTTTCATTTCATCCTTGAGACGAGTGAAAATTTTATGATGTAATGTCGAGGATGTTGAATCCCCTCAAATATTTTGGTACACATGTTTTAATTCAAGGTCCAAAGAGCTTATATTATAAGTATTATTTGGGACCATCATTTTGGGAGTAGTTCAGATAAAATTAGTTGTTGAGTTTATTTTGTGGTGTTTCTATGGCTCAAAAGTATTAGAATTACCTTTTTGTAGAGTGTCATGTTTGGTTCAAAACCATAGAAGCATATGAATGAGTCAGAGGAATATATTTATAGTTAAGATAAGGGAAATTTGAAGTAATATGTCTTTTCAAAGGTCCATGGATGAATTACTGTGATCTGAGACCCACCATATCATGATGTGTGATTTGTGGAAAGTGTAATATCCAAGGAGGGTTTCATCTTCCTGTTTGTTTTTTCACCACCTAGAGAACATATTCTTATGTTTAGGAGATGTGAAAATTCATTACTCTAGAATTTTCCTAATCCTAGGGTTCTAGTGAGGATATATAGACATTTACAAGGGTAACATTGTAGGCCCTATGAGACTTACGCCTCATTTATTTTCACCCTAATTTTTCCCAAATCACTGAAGTTGAGTATCTTAGTGACAGAAGAATTGATTTTTTCTATGGATTCCATTTTTGTGATGTTAACCTGAAAATTTTTATGTCTACTTTTCAATTAGGTTTATATCTTTCATTATGGATCATTATAGGATAGATTTTAAGGTCATACATCATTCACAAATGTCCAAGAAGGTTATGGTCATGATACACATGTAATTATATGGGGATGATACACAGGAGAATAATTAGTATAACTAGGGTGAGGGGTTCTATATCATACATCAGAGTAAGAGATTAAAATATTGTAAATCATGGATTGAAGTTTTCATTTGACAAGTAATGGTATCGTACAATCATACTAGGAGAGAATTAGATCACATTGAGGTGTTGAGTTTTTCCATGGTGATATTAGTTCTCACAAGGATTGGAATGTCCATTTTGTAGAGTGATGCATTTTGTTGATGACCATAGGTGAATATGTAAGAACCATAATAATACATGAATATTAAATAAAATGGTCCCCTGAATCCAGTTCCCTTTTCAAAGGACCATATATTATTTTTGAACACATAAGGTACTTGATAAATTGAGTATGATTTATGTATTGAGGTTCTTAAAATATGGTGGAAGAACCACCTACTCTAGTCCACCAGGGTAAGGCTCATATGGTCCTTTTTTAAGAAATGATGGTTGATAATGTTATGAACAGTTTATTAATATATAGTGGGGAAATATTTTCTTCTGTGTAGTTTAGCTTCATGCATTACGGATGTGTTCCATGCATTTTACTATCATGTGGTAAATAAGTTTTCCTTATTGATTATCATCATGTAGTAATGACAGGTTTTGTGTAGTTTATTATCATGAAGTAAGGATGTTTTAACACAGTTTAATTTCACATGGTTAGGAAATTATCTCCTTAACGTGAAATGGTAATGTTGTTGTTGGGATGATGAACACAATTATGGTTTTTTATATGCATCCCATAGGGATAGGAAGCAAAGAACATTTATTTATTAACAAGGATACCAATGTAGGTATGGCCCATACATAGAGATGGAATAATTTTTATATTTTCTTCTTTTGAATGGACCTGAAGTTGTTGATCTGAGTGTTCCTATGTATCTTGTAAGGCTAAGAATCATGTAAAATTCAATTTATGAATGGTAAACTATGTATGCAGGTCTTACCTATAGGTGGAGATGGGAATTATTTATATTAATTATTGTAGTTGAGACTATGATTTGACATATATTTGTTACTATGTATCCTATGATAAAAGGAGTAAATCCATAGGTATTTCTTGAATGGTGGTGTAGTAAGGGTCTGACACCAATAAAATTTGTCCTCTCAAGTGGGGTCCTTGGGAATATGAAGCTTTTCATATTTTTGGGGACATCAACCATGTAATTTAATGTAATGTTTAAATGGATCATGTTATTCCTTTTATGGCCTTTCATTGATGACCATGAGGAACCATCCATGGGATTTCATGCATTATATTCAAGGGTAACACATCGTCATATTTTTTAAGCTCACATGATCTATGTTTGGTGTGAAAAACAAAGAATCGTAAGGGTTTCACCTATACTGTAGCGGAAATTAATGATAGGATTGGAAAATTGGATTTCTATGATGGATAGACCAAGATATAGAACTGATGCATCCCTACGTATCTCATTGAACATGATAATCAAACCATATATAGTTCTAGATAACTCTGGTATTTTAATGTTATGTGGAAAGGAATTCAGTCATGAATTTTTTATGTCATGAGTTAAGGATGTGGGTGATTCGACATGAAAGGGGAGGGATGTTATAGATGGACCCAATAATCCATTCCTGGGAATCTTTAGGTATCATGTGATGGTAGGAATCAATCCACACATAATTCATCAATACCACGTAGTTTAATGCCATGGTACATGGACATTGTGTCACCCGATGTGAAAAATAGGCATTACTATGGATATTTTATGTTTTATGTCATGTGGTATTAAAAAATTTCTAGTAGTTAAATGTCATGTTGTAAGGACCAACTATATTTTTTTTCATCATGTGGATAATATGTAGAGTGTATTATAGTTTAATGACAAACTATTAGGACATTAAGTGTTGTGGAAATTATTATCTTGATCCCAAGATGACTCAATAAATTTTATCATCATGTGGTCAGGACATTGTGGAAGGGCTTATACTGATATGGATTCTCTAGATGATGAATTATATTCAAAATAATTCTTGAGAAAATCTTCCATTGTTGGGGGGTGTAAAATTATCCCATTTCATTGTGTCCAATGAGTAAGTTCTATTATGGTATAACTTATATATGTTGTAAAGAGCTTCCCAATTGGGTTACATCTTAGGAGGATTGATAACAAGTATCATTGGGGCTCTGATAGATAACACAAGTTCTCCTTGGAGGAATGAACATAGGTGAACCTTTTTATTTAAGGCCTTCATGATCTGATTCTGATGGACCTCAAGGATGTGAAATGTGTGAAACCTATTCTCTTCAAGAAAATCCAATTCATCCAGTTTCAAAGCTATGGATTCTAGACTTTTATACGTAACACCTGTTTGGTTCTACACTATAATGAGTGTTGTGTTTCATGTGTAGCAGTATGCATGGTGGTGCGGTTGGCTCGTAAAACATAGAGGATCATTTACCACTGGGATATATTATCCTTTTTCAATATCATCAACATTATATTTGAACGATTTTATTAAAGGACATTATCTATGCATCTTCCACTTCATGATAGTGATATGTGTTATTGGACCTGATATTTTAGTCCTCGTATAATTTCTTCAAATCTATAGAATATATGGTGGTATTATTGTCCATCAATATTGTTTTAGGAACCCTTAACCTGGTTATGATATGGTATTTTATTATGTTTATTACTTTCTTCATCAAAACTTCTTTGAGCAGTATTTCATCATCACATTTGGATTTGAATTATATAGAATTAAGTATGTAATTGAAATAATCATCCATTGTTAGGGGATATGGACCCAAAACATCTTTTCCCCAAATTGAAATTGGCCAAAAATGTTTATTTATATGTATAAATTTTAAGGGTTAGTGGATGATTTTTTATTGGATATGGAATGCATCAAAATTTCATGGTTAATTCCATTCAGTCATGTCTAATGGTTTTCCAGTAATATCCCAACCTCTTAATTTAAAGGGAGAGCTTGGTTCTGGATTGATGAGATCCCTAGGATCCTTTATAGAATTTTTTAATGATGGTGAAAATCTCTTATTCTTCTATACATACAAGGATGATTCTTTCCAATCCATGCTTATAGATTCTCTTGGACTCATTTGGACCATTTTATTGGGTAAATTTTGTTTCATGGAACCAAATCTATTCCCTACCAGGTCTATTAGTGAGAAGAGTCCAATATTCGAGATATCCAATTATATACCCCATCCATACATGGGGTGGATGTTTGGTCATCATGCTCTAGGGGATTGTCAAACTAACTGAATTATTCCATATCATATATGATGATCAACGCGACTATTCTTTAATGTGTGATACAGACTGTTGCTTCATCCGGATCAGTGTCATCTAGGACTATGGAAACATTATGCAATGCATCAACAAGGTAATTCTATAATAGTATAACATGATATAATTTAGGCTCAAAAGGTAACTCTTCTCTCAGTCCCCTATTTTGACTAGTGAGAGGTATCGGTTATTCCTTTTTGATGGTATATTCTTCATTGATATTCTATATCACTAGTTTCAAATTACCTTGATGAAATTCATGAAGGCTATTTTCACCGATAGGGAATGTTCCACCCCACTAATTGGGGTTTAGAATTTTACCTCATTATTTTTTTAATCCTTCATACAATGAGAAAGAGTAGGGAAAAACTGCATTGTGTGGAATGAAAAATACAATCTTTAAGAGAACCTAATTGAATACCGGGTTTTCTATCATTTTACCGATAGGACTTTGGGAGGTGCCATAAAAATAAAACTCCCATGTATATGGATTTTGATGGGGATAGAAGACCTCCTAATCTTGAATCTCGGTGCCCACTTGGGTGTTTTTTGGGGTAGTATGTCTTATGAGGAAATCATCCATGTATTTTTCTTTCACTAACATCTATGACATGAATTGAATGTCTTATTAAAACAGAATGATAGCCAATCAGGTCAAATTACCTATCAATATGGGATAACCAATGATCTACATGAGAGGTTCTATATAAGAGACTATATGGAATTCATTGTGCTTCAAGTAATGCTTTATCTTTTTCACTACAAATATGAGTGAAAATAAGATTGTCTCGACATTTGAGTATCATGTCTCAGTACCTAGAATAGTATGGATGAGGTAGTTGAGACTACACTCACTCCCACATTATTCTTCAATTTTAGGGGGGTTTTGATGAAAATTTTATGGTTTCCACATATATGATTAGTGGGCTCTCATCCACTAGAGGCATCAAGACTAGTGAGTGAAGAAGATAAATTTGATACTTTTTTCGTATTTTTGGTAGTCATCATCCCATTGATAGGAAACTCCCTTCTTCATTATCCCAATGAATGGTATAGATTTTACAAATAGGTATGAAATGAAGAACTAAATGAATTCTAGGTTCCCTTGGAGCCCCCGAATTTATTTTAGATTTATGGGGTTGATAATTCTAGAGAAATGATATTTTTATTGGGGTCGACTTTGATGTTTTGGTGGATACCACAAAGACAATGAACTTCCATGATGATACCTTGAAGGTATATTTCATTAGATTCATCTTCATACTATATAGTCTTAGTTTTTCAAAGACTATATGGATATCCATGATGTGATAACTCATTGTTTGTATTTGAAAATCAGGTTTTTTACCTAACATTCATCTTTATTTTCCACGAAAATATGTGTGATATGATACATGGCGCATTGATATGTGGTTCTAGAATTATTTAATCCAAATGTAAGGACCTGATAGTAGAATATCCTCAGAGCAACTCTAAAAGAATTGGATTCATCATCATCATGGGGCATCATTATTTAAGTGTACCCTTAATACTCATCCATGAGGGAAAGATCTAGGAAGACAACAATTACATCAATCAAAAAATATTATACTGGAAATGGTACTTTTCATTTTGGAAATATCCATTAAGGTCTCTTAAATTGATACACACCATAATCTACCCATTAATCTTCATGGAAAATATGATGTTGGAAAGCTATCCTGGGTATTTCACATCTCAGAAAATGTTGTCTTTGATCAACGTGTCAACCTACAACTCAATATTTGTTGCATGGGAGGGTTTCAACCTCTTGGATACCTTCTTAAAGACTCAATGATCATCGGGTATTCCAAGATAGTGTGTATCCACTTATGGATTTTGTCCCTGAATTTATTTGTAGTTCAAATAAAAAACATATTGTCGTTTCTTCAGAAATGGAATATGCATCTCACTCTTTTCTAGGTGCATGGTGGTACTAATCTATATATGTAATGGGTAATTCTTATTTACTAGATTTATCTACCGGAGAAAATAATTGTTGGTGGAGACACCTTCCTAAAATGTGGTAGGGGAATTCCCAAGGTTATCCTTGTCCTCTTCGACCTATGAGACCTGGAGACACCTTCACATGAAGAAATGCATCTAGGTGATTCTATTTCACTATTGGGGTGAGAGAGGCTAGGGGGAGAGAAATTATCATCCCATGTTACCTCATTTATTGCAGAGATATTCCAGATCTGATTGTCTTTTTCACTCTCACTATGGATATAATTGGCTTGGACCTTTGGGTTCAAGTCTACCACATTAACCATATTTATGGGTGTAAAGACCTGGAATTTCCATCTAATTGTTTTAATAAATGGAAATTTTATGAGTCCTTGAAAATTGGCAGTGCGTGATTCTGATTCCCGGAGTGCCTGAAATGAATTCCTAAACTTTATTTAGGTACGTTCAATAAATGTGTTTGTGGGTTTTTCTAAAATTTGAACTGGTGCTCAGAATTGAAATCTGAGGGCACCGTTGAACTCGAAGTGCCAGTATTCACTTAAGGATAATTTCACCTCGATGGCAGTTGGTCGAGGGTGAATGATAATTTCTGGGTTTTATATGGAAATAATAAAATAAAATAAGAATTCTTTTTATTTTATTTTATTTTATTTTTCTTTAGGATATCTCCATATGGAAGTTGAGAAGTGGGGACCACCAAAACATAACCTCCCAAAAGAGGTTATGGTGGGGGGCAACACCCAAGCTTAACCTCCTATGAGGGGTTATGGTGGGGGGACCACCTGAGGCCTAAACCCATTGAACTCCCCTCATAATTTAGGATGAACCTCTCAACCCCATCTTTAATGTTGAGGAGCCTCTTGAGCATCCTCCACATTAATTAAGCCAACACACCACTTTATGTTTTCCAACTCTGTTAATTGTTTATAAAATTTTAATTTTATGCCAATGAACTAAATAGCCAACATAATCTATTATGTTGGATACTTAGTATTTTTGGAGGAATTGGGAGAGGAGAGAGCTTTGGGAGAAATAAAGTTCTCCAACAAAGAACATCACATCCCAACAAAAAAACACTCTGCCAATAAAGAATGCTCTGCCAACAAAGAATGCTGACCTCGAATTCGACCATCTTCCTCAGGATATATTCTGACGTGGGACATCTTCATCTACAATGAATCGATGTTCGTACTTCCTTCTTGCGCCAACTTCAATGAACAACCCGAGGTTGGGGTTTACTTCTTTTTGTTTATCACTTCCCATGTACACACCTTCTATTTCATTTGTGGGTTGGGAAGAATCATTATGGAGGGATAGGATTTGATGTTCTTGTTCATGTTCTTGATGAGCCATATTCTAAAACCGTAATGCGGAGTGCACGGGCCAAACCAACATGGATAACCCTTTTGAAAATCATGTGGTGTTCTTCACGATGGAGGAGGATGGAATCCATCCATGGTTGGGTCACGAGAACGGAAGCCAGCACCACCGCCAGTCTGGATGAAGGCGACGGTGCAACGGCACTGCCTCGTGGCCACCCCACCGCCCGCAGCCTCCATGCTGACTGCGGTCTCCGCCACTGTCTGTGGCTCTCTGTTGCCCTGCGACTGAGGTGTCGCCCCGTGGCCGATACTCCGCCCCGTGGCCGGACCCCCCCCCCCCCCCTGCTCGGCCCGACCGCCACCCCAATATTGTACCACCGCCCCATGGACGAACTTCCATCGTCATCCAAGCCACCCTACGACCTCACTCCCTCGAGGCACCCTCTGCGGCCTCGCGGCCACCCGCAGCCCTCTGTAGCCCCTCGCGGCCGGTCGGGCCGGACCCAGCAGGCCGGGCCACTGAGTAGGCCGGGCAGAACCCAATGGGCCAGGCTACCCAGTGGGCCAGGACTGACCCATCAAGTCAAGCTAGGTTGACCCGAACCGGGTCGGCCCAGTCAGGTTGAGGCCGAGTCGGTCTGACCAGGTAGGACCGGACCCGGGCCCACTATGACCCATTTAATTCTTTTGGCCATAACATTGGCACCGGACGTCCGTTTGATGAACCGTCAGTGACATTGAAAATCTTGGAGTGAGATGGTCCCTTTGAGTATACCCCATTGAGTTTTGGATTAAGATGAAGAATGGTCAGGTTGGATCGAGCACGAATCCAACCGAGCCCCCAGAACAAAAAGGCTAATAGCTAACAGACCGGGAGTCTGATTGACGTGTTTTCTATTGAATTGTGACCCCTATGACATTCCGGAAACTTGAGAGTAATATTTTTGGTACTTAATGGAAGTTGGAGTATCAACTCATAACTCGTGGAGTAGATCCTCTCAGAGAGGAGCGAGCATAGTGCTGGAACCCAGTAGTTCGCTAAGACTTGAATATTGCTGACCTTTTCGACTTGGAGTGACTTGACAGGACTAGGGGGAGCAGCCCTATGTGACATATTAGACCCACAGTGGGGACTGCCTCTGTGTTACATGGCTGAACCACGGTACACGATAGGAGGAGTAGCTCAGCAGGCCATGGTGGGGAGTGCCACTGTGTGACGCGGCAGACCCACCGTACTTGACAGAAGTAGTACCTCAGCAAGTCATGATGGGGATCGGATCTGTGTGACACGACATAACCTTCATGGGGAGTGACTCTGTGTGACGTCGAAGACTCACGGTACTCGACCGGAGGAGTACCTCCGTAGTCCAAGGTTTGTGGGAATCACCTCTGTGTGACACGGCAGGCCCACTACACTGGATAGGGGAGGGGATCTCCAGCAACGGAGGTGTTAAACGATGTGACTAGGGATGTTACTTGTCACTACCCCTAGAATAAATCTTGGTGTGATATGAGTCAGTATCTCTGTGTTTTCCACATGATTGAGAAGGATTACTTAATAACATAGGTATATGTATGGGCATAATCCTAAGTAGGGTTAACTACTGATTTCAATATTTTTGGTTTATACATGGTGGTTTTTGTGAGACAATGAGGGTCTCGGGGTCCCTACTATGTATTGTAATACTCACCCCTGCACAGGATATGCTTTCACCTTTTTGGGTTGGATGCAGATGGCGGACATCGCTGACTGAGGCTTAGAGTACCAGGAATGAACGGTGCCTAGAGGTGGACCATACGGTGAGTCAGTATGCAGAGGATACGAGTGGACGTTGAGTTCTAAGGAGGGGATATATACCAAACCTTTATGTAGGAACCTCGGAGGATGATCCAGTAGCTATCTTCTCTCTTTCTTCAATTGTTTTGTATTTCATTTGTACGTGTACCCCTTACTGTTGGGCTTATATTCTGGCCCCTTTACATTCATAAATCTTTTGTTTATACAGTTTTCTTGTGTTAATATCTTGTTATGTTCTTGGTTTCATGAGTTTATAGGATATAAAAGTAATGCCATCCTAGTTTTAGGGTAAATACCTTTTTGTGTTAGTCGCCACCCCCTGGCCTATGGAAGGACGGCTTGGGGTAGTCACGGTATGGCCCTTGGGGGACGGGTCGTGACAAATTGGTATCAGAGGGAGGCTCTACCACAAAAAATAGCACTCTAATATTTCTTTTTGAAAGAAATTGTGTTATGTGTATTGTGTGTGGTTATCAGTTTAGGGAATCCAGTACTGGTGTGGTGGCTGACGTAACCATACACCCGGACCCTGACATCTTATTTCCGACTCAGTGCACAAAAACACTGATTTTGTGTGTGTTTTGAAGAGTCTTCTATGTGAACTCTTTGAGTCATCTCACTAGGTATAACTTATTGACCATGGTGCACCTGTTTATATTCAGGATTCCTCCACACTGATTGCTAGCTAGGGTTCTGAGATTTGTATGCACTGATAGCCCACTGAGCGACGAGGCCTCGTTTTATGGCCGTTTTCCAGTAGAGGCACCATTGGAGGCACCAGTGGTACCATTACCTATTTGGTCACTATTCCCCCCATCCCCAGCAGTAGAGAGTGCACACCTCTTGAGCCCGTTTCATGAGTTCCAGTGCTAGAGGCCACCCAGGATCAGGGGAGATACATACCCACATGCGGCTAGGGATTAGATAGAGGTTATGTTGAGAGTCTTCTAACTCTTAGGGACACCATTCGATCTCATGGTGATCCTTGTCTCTATCCATCTATATGAAACAATATAAAGATAGTGGAGCATGATTCTCAGGGTCCACAACGAGGTGATGCCTCTCTAGGCTAACTTCAAGATCCTATTTCGGGTAGAGTTTGTCCCAGCGACTCTTCACGCAGTGTGCATACAAGAGCTTCTTCATCTACTGCAGGGCAGCATGACTGTATCTTAGTACTCAGTGAGGTTCACTGACCTCTCACACTACTCCACAGATATGGTACGAGACCCATTCTTCAGGGCCCGGACATTCGAGAAGGGGCTCAGGCAAGAGATCATGGCTTCAATGATCCCACTCAACATCCCGAAGAAGGCAGGGGTGTTAGAGAGAGCCCACTTGGTGGAGAGTTTCCATGTCAAGCTGTCACAAGTAGCGAGACCCTCTATCAATCATCACATTGTAGAGTCTTCTGCAACTGGCAATATATAGACATCACAGAGGTCCAAGAGGTGGAGACCTATAGGTGGACTACCACATGACTCAGGATCGGTTGTGTGGGGCACCCGAGGCAGAACTAGTCAGGCAAGGAGCAGGAAGTGTTACACAAGCGGTGGGTAGGGTCACATGTCTTGTGACTGTCTGACCCTCTGTACGGATGATCAGAAGACAATCGAAGGACTTCCCAGGAAGAGACATAGGTTCGAGCGAGGAGGTCCATAGGGATAAGGCGGACATGGCAGTGGAGATGGTCATGCTGCTAGGGGTGGGTGACGATTCGAGATGTTACCACCACCACCACCAGGAGATCCACCCCAACTGGAGGGAGCAGGTGGACAAGGGAGAGATCAAAACTAGATAGTTGAGGCCTACGATCACGGATCCCCGAAGATGATACGAGGTATGATCTATGTATACTCCACCTTAATGGAAGTACTTATAGACATAGGTGTCAGTAATTCTATAATTTCCACTACCGCCGTTTGGATCTCGGAGATTCCGATAGAGCCGTTGGCTCGATCCTTACTGCAAGAGACTTCTACGTGAGCAGATTCAAAGATTATGCACTGGTTACATTAGTATGAGCATACTCTAGGATTCGAGAGCTTCGGTTGGGATCTACTAGTAGTGGCATCGATTCCTTACGACGCCATCTAGGGTATGGACTAGTTATCTACAATCAATGAACAGATTGTGTGTATTTGGCGCAAAGTGTGGTGTGTCCGCATGGATGGGACTATGTTTACCTTCACCAGCGATAAGGGAGCATTTGCAGCATGGGATGGACTTACCTGGAGGAGGGTAAAGTTGATTACACCTTAGTTGGAAAGTCTAACCCTTAGAGTGGTTGAAGTGGAGAGTCTGAGTTATCTTGTAGTTGTTCACTAGTGCAAAGATGTTTTCCCTGATGATGTTCTGGGTCTACCTCCTCGCAGAGATTTGGAGTTTTACATTGAATTTTACACTAGGATGGTACTGATATCTACACCATCATATCAGATGCCTCCTGCAAATCTTCATGAGTTGCGGGTAGAGATGGAGGACTTCTAGGGGAAGGGTTTCATCTGGCCCAGTGTTTCCCATTCGGTAGCCCTGATTCTGTTCTCCAAGAAGGCGGATGGGACCTTGAGACTTTGTGTCGACTACCAGCACCTGAAATAGGTAATAGTGAAGAACAAGTACCCACTCCCGAGGATTGATGACCTCTTTGATTAGCTGAAGGGAGCACGGTGGTTCTTGAAGATAGACCTCAGATCAGGCTATCACTAGCTCAGAGAGCGAGATGAGTATGTGCGAAAGACGACCTTCAGATGTAGGTATGGCCATTACGAGTTATCGGTTATTCCATTTGGCATGACCAATGCTCCAGCACTTCTTGGGACTCATAAACAGGATCTTTCAGACATACCATGATCACTTTTTAGTAGTCTTCATCAATGACATTCTAATATACTCGGAAAATTAGGAGGGGCATGTCTATCATTTGTAGGTAGTACTTGACACACTCCGAGAGAAACAACTTTATGGTAATCTCTCAAAGTGAAAGTTCTATATTTGAGAGGTTCACTTTCTGGGACATGTCATATCTGAAGATGGAGTTTCAGTGGATCTAGAGAAGATTCAAGTAGTACTTTCTTGGGAGCCACCCAGGAGTGTGACAGAGGTACGGAGTTTCTTGGGGTTGGCTAGATACTACTGGATATTTGTGCCAGATTTCTCCAGAGTTGTAGCACCACTTTCAGTGTTGATAAAGAAGGGGAAACCCTTCGTGTGATCGGAGATATTCTAGTAGAGTTTTCAAAAGCTGAGGTCGAGGCTGACAAGTGCTCCCATCTTGAGGCTTTCAGAGGAAGGCATATGGTATGTAGTCTACTGCGACACATCATAGACCGGACACGGATGTGTTCTGATGTAGGAGAGAGCAGTGATCGTATATGGTTCTCGACAGCGGAGATAACACAAGAATAACTATGCTACTCATGACCTAGATTTAGCTGTAGTGGTCTTTGACTTAAAGATGTGGCGGCACTATCTGATGGGTGAGAATTTTACAGTGTACTCTGATTGCAAGATTCTCAGGTATATCTTCTCTTAAAAGGATCTGAGACTAAGACATTGACGTTGGCTTGAGTTTCTCTATGACTATGACATCGATATATTCTATACTTCTGAGAAGGGGAACGTTGAAGAATATGCACTCAGCAAGAGGTTTGGTATACAACTTCTAGGAAAGGCGATGGAGTAGTTGGTTATTTTACAGAAATCCTTTGTGGATAGAGTTGGAGAATATTTTATTCACTATATTACACTCACTCCCCCACTCCTTCAGCGAGTCAGGGAGGCATAATGTGGGGACTCTAACTGTGACACACGACATGCTCAAATATCCATAGGATAGGCACCTGGTGGATTTTATGAAGTTGTGGAGCATGTCATTATCTTTAGAGGAAACCGGTGTCACTTCAGGAGGGAAGTGTTGAGTGAGTTTCACACTTCCCCTATAGCAGTACATCCAGCAGTGGTGAAGATGAACCAGGATCTCTGATGACAGCACTAGTGGCCAGGAATGAAGAAAGCAGTAGCAGAGTTTGTCTCTAGATGTCTCACATGTCAGCAAGTTAAGGCGGAGCATCACGTACCAGCAGGCTTGGTTCAACCTTTATAGGTACCATAGTGGAAGTTGTATGGGATATCCAGTGACTTCATGACATGAATTCCATGTACATCCAGGGGTCATGAATCGATTTGGGTGACCGTTGACTGACTCACCAAGTCAGCCCACTTCCTACCGATCAGAGAGCAGGGTCCAGTAGAGTTCTTGGGACGCCTCTATGTGCAAGAGATTGTATGGTTAAATGGAGTAACCTCGATGATTATCTCCGATCGTGATGTAAATTGTACTTCCCAACTATGGAGGGGGTCGCAGGATTCTTTTGGGATACAACTTTGTTTGAGAACTGCCTTCCATCCTCATACGGATGGTCAGACTGAGAGGACCATTTAGACCCTTGAGGAAATGATGCGTGCTTGTGTCCTCAACATCGGACACAGTTGGGTGGATCACTTACCTTTGGTGGAGATTTCATAAAACAACAGCTATCACTTCACCATTGGGGTGGAACCTTTTGAGGCGTTGTACAGGAGACCTTACAGATCACATTTGTGTTGGACTGACCTAGAGGAGTCATCACTAGTGGGACCAATGATGGTACAGACTGCCGTAGAGAAGGTGAAGATCATCTAGGAGGGGATGAAGACTGCACAAAGCAGAGAGAAGTTGTTTTCTAATAGGAGACAGAGACCTCTGGAGTTCAAGGATGGTGACCATGTCTTTCTATGGGTTTCACCTCGACAAAGTTTGTGGAGATTTGGATAAGGTGTAAAGTTATCTCCAAGGTTCATCAGACCTTTTCAGGTCCTCAGAAGAGTTAGTGAGGTGGCATACCGCTTAGCTCTTCCAACTCAGTCGCAACATTTGCACGAAGTTTTCCTTGTATACCAGTTGTGGAGATACGTGCACGACCCTTCTCACATCATCAGCCATGGCGAGCTGGACGCCGACGATGGGGAGACTTTTACGGAGGATCCATTTGAGATTGAGGAACGATAGGAGTGGGTCCTTCGTGGATGGTCAATACCTCTAGTGTACATATGCTAGCAGTAAGGGAACCTCTAGGAGAGGGTATGGGAGTGGGAGGCTCAGATGCGTGCTCAGTACCCCCACATGTTCCCTTAGTTTGAGTTGTGGCTTACTGGGACGTAAAGCCCTGAGATGGGGAGAACGTAAAGACCCAAAATTTCCATTTAATCTTTTTTAATAATTAGTAATTTTACGAGTTTGTGAAAATTAATGGCATGTGATTCTGAGGCACAGAGTTCCTGAAATGAATTTCTGAACATTTTTTTGGGTACGTTCAGTAAACGTGCGAGCGAGTTTTTCTAACTTTTGAACCAGTGCTCGGAATTGAAATATAAGGGCACTGTTGAACTCACAACTCCCATAGTATCTTAAGGATACATTCACCTTGATGGCAATTGGTAAAGGGTGAAAGATAATTTTTGGATTTTCCATGGAAATAATAAAATAAAATAAACTTTCTTTTCATTTTATTTTATTTTTCTTTTGGATATCTCCATGTGGATGTTGAGAAGTGGGGACCACCAGACCTTAACCTCCCATGAGAGGTTATGGTGGTGGGGACAACGTAAGTCCTAAACCACTTGAATTCCCATTATAATGGAGGAGAAACCATTCAACATCCTCTTTAATGTGGAGGATCCTATTGAGATTCCTCCACATTAATTAAGCCAACGCACCACTTTAATTTTTCCAACTTGGTTAATTGTTTAGCCAATTTAAATTTTATGCCAATGAACTATATAGCCAACATAATCTGTTATGTTGGATACTTGGCAATTTTGGAGGAATTTGGAGTGGAGAGATCTTTGGGATAAATAATGTTCTCCAATGAAGAACTTAACCTCCCAACAATGAATTCTCCACCAATGAAGAATGCTCGGCCAACGAATAACGCCGACCTCAAATTCGACCTTCTTCGTCAGGACTTCATTTGATGTGGTATGTCTTCATCTACAAATAATCAACGTCTGTAATTCCTTCTCGTGAAAACGTCAATGAACAACCTGAGATATGTGTTTACTTCATTTTGTTTATCACTTCCCATGTATACCCCTTATATTTTTTTACGGTTTGGGAACAATCATTGCGGGAGGATAGGATTTGACGTT
The DNA here is from genome assembly GCA_963277665.1 of Viscum album. Lineage (NCBI taxonomy): Eukaryota > Viridiplantae > Streptophyta > Magnoliopsida > Santalales > Viscaceae > Viscum > Viscum album. The sequence goes on along the minus strand of OY728121.1, from coordinate 1,393,399,233 downwards.
CATGTTCATGTTCTTGATGAGCCATATGCTACCACCCTAACACAGAGGGTACAGGCCAAACCAACATGTCCTGGCCCTTCAGAAAATGTTGTGGTGTTTTTCGCATTAGAGGAGGATGTAAACCATCCACGATTGGGGTACGAGAACGGCAGCCAGAACCACCACTAGCCAAGATGAAGGTGATAGAACAACGACATCGCCTCGCATCCACTGTCGCCGCCCATGGCCTCCGCGCCGACCGTGGCCTCCACTGTCGTCCCTTTCTCTGAACCGTCTCGCGGCCGAGGCACTACCCCGCAGCCGAGGTGCTGCCCCGCGGTCGAGGCGCCACCCCGTGGTCGGACCACAACCCCCCGTGTGGTTGGATCGCTGCCCCACAGATGAACTGTCGTCCCCTGCCAAGCCGCCCAGTGGCGTCACACACTCGTGGCACCCTCTGCGGCCACGCAGCCACCTGCATCCCTCTGCGGCCCCTCGCGGCCTGCCGGGCCCGACCCAGCAGGTCGGGCCACCCAGTGGGCAGGGCTGAACCCAATGGTCTAGGACGAACCCAGCGGGACCGGCATGTTTACCTGACTTAGGTCGGCCCAGGCCGAGTGGGGCCGAGTCGATCCGACCGGGTCGGACCGGACCCGAGCCCAGAACGACCCATTTACTTCATTCTTCCATAACATTGGCACTAAACATACATTTGAAGAACCGTCAGTGGAACTGGAAATATAGGTGCAATAAGGTCCCTTTGAGTATACCCTACTGAGTTTTGGATTAATATGGGGAATGGTCAGGTTAGATCGAGCACGAATCCAACCGATCCCCCAAGACTAAAAGGCTAATAACTCACAGACTGGGTGTCTGATTGACGCGTTGTCTATTGCATTGAGACCCCTATAACGTGATGGACCTTGGAGAGTCTTTTTATCAGGACTTCGTGGACATTGGTGTATTGACTAGTAACTCGTGGAGTGAATCCTCCCAGAGACAAGCGATCATAGTGCGGGAACCCAGTAGCTAGCTGAGACTTGACGACTGCTAACCTTTTTGACTTGGAGTGACTTGAAATGCCCAGTGGGGAGGGCCTCTATGTGACGCGGTAGAGCAATGGTGCAGAGTGCCTCTATGTCATGTGGAAGACCCATAATACAAGACAGGAGGATAACCTTAGTAGGCCATGGTGGGGAGCACCTCTGAGTGACATGGCAAACCCATGGTACTCTACAGGAGGAATAACTCAGTAAGTCATGAGGGGGAGTTCCCCTGTGTGATGCGGCAGACCCATGCTAGGGCATACCTCTGTGTGATGTGACAGACCCATGGTACTCAACCGGAGGAGTACCACAACAGTCCAAGGATTGTGGGAATCGCCTCTATGTGATACAGTCAGCCCACTATACTCGATAGAGGAGGGGATCTACCGTATCCGAGGTGTTCAATGTTGTGACTAGGTATGTTACTTGTTACTACCCATTGAATAAATCCTAGTGTGTGTTGAGTCAGTATCCTTGTGTTTTCCTCATGATTAATATGGATAACTTGATAACTTAGGTATATGTATGGGCATATACCTATGTAGGGTTATATGTTGATTTCAATATTTGTGGTTTATCGATGGTGATTTTTGTGAGACCTTGAGGGTCTCAGCGTCCCTACTTAGTATCGTTACTCCCACCCCTGCATGGGCTATGCCCACACCTTATTGTGTTTGATGTAGATGACGGACAGCACTGACTGGGGCTGAGTGTACCAGGACTGGATGGTGCCTAGAGGTGGACCATACGGCGAGTCGGTACGTAGAGGATACGGGTGGACATGGAGTGCTGAGGAGGCGATCTATAACTACCCTTCAAGTAGGAACCTCAGAGGATGATCTGGTAGCTAACATTTATCTTTCTTCAGTTGTTTTGTATTTCAGTTTTACATGTACCTTTAGTGTTAGTTTTGTATTCCAGCACCTTTAATTTCCGCACTCTTTTGGTTTTATACTTTTCTTGTGTTTGTATCATGCTGTGTGCTTGGTTTCATGAGTTTATAGGTTTGAAAGTCAATGCCTTCCCATTTTTAGGGAAAACACCTCTCAGTGCTAGTCGTTTGCCCCTGACCTATGGAAGGCAGGCTTGGGGTAGTCACGGCATGGGCCCCAGGGGACGGGTCATGACAATACGGGAGAAATTAGTCATTTTAAATTATAAACAATGGATTTTAAAGTGTTTTCCTAAATCCATTAGGGGATGAAACAAGTATATAATTATCTTGAATTGGTTTTTTCCTCCCTTTTATAGATATCTTTTTTTGTATATCTGTCTCATGATTTTTGAATGGGGCATTGTAACTATGAAACATATTCTCCTTTATTACAATGGGTTATTTTATATATTAATGGAATGGTGAAGGTACCACCATGTGCCTGTGGAGCTAGGTAACTCCAAGAAGGAAATTGTATGTGGTGTCTTCCTGGATAACTATAAATTCGACGTCAGACATGAGATCCCAAAATTTATATTTTAGTTTATTATTCCCCAAAAAATCTCACAGTTATCATAACCTTGAATGATTAGTTTTGTTGGGGGAATATCCCCATAAAAATATGAAAAAAACTGGAGGGTTCGGACTGGGGTGAGATTGAACCTGGAAACATTGTCTATCAGATATCTTTAGACCTTAGAATTATTATGTCTTCCCAAAGCATAATGGTCCTTGATATGAACCTGAAGGACATATTCCTAATCATGGTCAGTGAAAGAGATGGAAAAGTGGAATTCTACTAAAATGGTCTCAACACAATAAACCTCATCTACATCAAATTATTTCTCAAATTCATGTGGTCTCTTAAGGTCTTCAACAAGTGCCTTCAGTATTTCTTTTGAAAGAAGGATTACATCAAGGATTGAGTGTTTTGCTGGGACAATAGAATGTGATTTTTGAAAATTTAAAATTGTTCCATAGATTGGAACTTCTCAATTTGTGGTTTCTCCTAGATATGTGGCTCTGGAGCCAACGTATTTTATTTTTATAGTCTTTTTTCTTCTTAAAAATTCGATAGGAAATTTAATTCTAATGGTGTTGGTCATGTCAAACTTTTCCATTTCTTGGGATGATTAGATAATCGATCACCCTCTATGTAGTCATGCAAGGAAATTGGGAGTCAGTGATCGATGTAGGTCTCGGGGGAACCTCCCTAACACTTTTGGGAATAATAGAACACTTTTATATGAATTTATGCAACATATTTGTTCTCCAAGGGGACATGATCAGAATATTGGATCTGAACATTTTTGTTTTGTCCTATGTACCCTTAGTTCTAGTGATTGTAGCCTCCCATTTCCTAATTATGTGAGGGAGACTCGTATTATGGGGAATAATCATCATCAGAGGAAGGTAATTCCAATGATATCATTTCAATATAACCAATTATGATATTCATGTCTAATGAGTATTCTATTTGGGGGGTGCCCATGCTGTATAGATTGCAGGGATGAAATCTGTAAGATTTATAGATTTCATTAGACCATAATATGGCTATAATTCTTCTGTTTTTTTTCGGATTCTGGTGGTCACACACACTATTGTGGGGAATATTTTATGTTTACTCATTTATTTTTGGAGTTACTATTGGTTTTCCTACCTATTCTACTAGGGTGGCATGATCTCAGTTAACTATTTTCCATGTCATCCAGTTGTTAAACACATTCTAATGACTTGAAAGAACATTCTTATAATCACCTTCATATTTTGATTGGGAAATGGTTATGCAAGACACCTTCTCTAAGGATTTATCTAACAGGAACTATCATAAATAAATCATGCCATAATGGATGTATTTAATGAAGAATCATTCCAATATATTATGACCTAGCCTTATATGGAAATGATAGTAATTGGGACAGTCAGTGAGGTAGACTTCATCAGGCTTCCTGGGATATGGTAGCATCACCAGGTTATAGTCTATGGTTTTTAAGAAGTAACAGGGTACTTTTTTTCAGACGAATATTCCGTCATTCATCATTTCCTCATATCCTAGGGGACCCTGATTTCTATTTGCTTCTATCTAAGAGAGATTATGATGTTTTTTCTACTCAACAGGAGGTGTTGGGAAGTTCATCATATTTCTTGGTTCCCTGATGGGAACTTCTACTATCTTGATAGTGATAGATAAAGCATTCTCTTTACCATTAATTATCCCTGGTGTCAGGGGCATGTGTCGAGTATTGGATCAGGTTTTCTGAAGGGAATCTTCAAGGCATTGTTCCTCTTCAGTGAAATAAAAAATCCCACTTGGATAATCTATTGGGATCATAGGTTTCTACACCACATATTTTATTTTTAAATCAAGGGGTTCCATCAATTTCTCTTATTAGAGAGGGATGCTAAGAGAATATGTTAAACCATTAAACCTAGATATTATTTCAGATACCCTCTCATTTTATATTTATTTACAGTTCATCATGTCAACAATAGTAATCTTCCTCACTATGGAACATAATTGGTAAATGAATTTCGGATGGACTAACCATTTTACAATACATCCTTCTAGTAGACTGTTGTACGATGAAAAATATGTCCCTACCAGAGTTTGTACAAAACAACTTAGTTTTTTGCCTCCTGTTGATCTCGAGGACTCCTAAATGGAATGAAACAAGATATGAAGTGTGTTATATGTTTTTCAAGGTCTCCTACACCATCAAAATTGTAGAAGGTATGATTTTAGAAATTGGTTGGAGTTAATGTTTCATCCATCGGTTTCATAATATGGCTCCTCTCAAGCTGCTATGGTGCACATCACCCTTCCATGGCTTCGATTCGAGTATATAAGGACCTGATGTGGTTAATAATTTCTAGGGGAACTACTATTCGAGACACCTCCCATTTATAGGTAATGGGTGGGGGTTGATGAGATGGACCCACTTTCATCTCCCACTAATTTTTGATTCATACTAAGACTAAGTAATTACACTTTTAAGGGAGAGGTTGTTTCCACAATGGAAGAAAGTCACAATCATTTTCTACTTTCTCATTTATATAGACAAGATTCCTAGATCTATAGCCATTATAATTCTTAGATAGCACTCTTTTTTGAAGATTGCATATAAGATGGAGGATATTCATTTCTACCTGAAGACTAGAGCCATTGGGAATATTTCCCCAGAGTAGCTCCACATTGAGTTGTCTAAGAGTTTTTATCTCACCATCAGATTCGAAAAACTATTCATTCATGGAAGGGACCTCAACTCTTCTATGAGGTGATTGGGATGTATCCATAAATTTCCCTTTTTATTTGTAAGTGTTACAATGGGGAGGTGGTATCTCGTAATCCTAATGTTCCAAATTTTGGAACATTCTCAAGTTCTGGGTGCGTACAGCCTTGGTTGGTTCATTCAAGTCACCCTCCTCTCGAAGATATTTTTTGATGTTGTGGCAATCTATATCAACATATTGATCAATTTCTATAATGTTGACACTGAAGAAAGTAACAGATCTATGTTGTGAAAATGTGGATGTTCCATTTCATTCAACGCAACAAGTTGATTCATCACAACCTTCATCAAGGTCTTTATTCAAACCCCCATCTTTATTAGGTCATTTCGACTAGAAACCCATGTAGGATATCATTGACTTTTACATACCCTCCTCCCATAATTTTATTACAAAATTACTTTGAGGACTTTTCTTCTCTTGTTTTTCAAGTGGTCCCTGACTAATATAGGATTTTCAAAAGAATGGAGGAACAATTGGTATTTCAATCATTGATTTTCACCCTCATCTTAGAGAAAACCGATTCTCTCTATGATGATTATGATGATGATGAAAATACACCCATCCATTTGGGGTGGGGGGAGGGGGTTGGCACTGAAAATCACCATGATTATTCTTAATATTGGGGATCCAATGATTCCTATAGGGTATTTGAGGATTCCCGATAAAGATATAATGATATATATTCCCACATCCCTTTGAGATGGTTTTGGACAAAATCACAACTGATTTCCCTAGGACCCTCAAAGGGGATGATTAACTGAATGATGGTGTTTTACATATAAATGACCTCAACCAATTAGGATTGGGTTTTTTGTAGATAATTATGATTTTTTTGAATCTTTTGAGGAATTGATGATCTGATAGGTTGAGGCATCATTAGATATTCCCCCATCCCATTGGGTTGGGATTTCTCATAGACGAATGATATGAAGATGATGTTTCATCCTATTTGATGTGACCCAACTATTCACACATGGGAGTTTGGTGTGATGTCATCTGTTGATGTGAGTAATTCATTATGGGAAGTTTTCCATTTGATCGTAACAAACATCTATATGACTTAAATTCGTTCTAATTTCTTTTAGGGGATTTTTATGATGTTTTCTTGGCTATACAATCCCTCTATTCATGATTTTTTGGAATCATTAATGTGGGGGAATTCAATTATATAGATCTACTATCCTAAGAATTTCTCAGTATCCTGATTTCACGATAGGATATGAAATTACATGACACTATATTTGAGGGGTTATTTTATTCCATAGGTACGAAAATGTGTAACACTCCATATTATACTCATCCATGAATATGGATTAATGATGAGGATTTAGAGATCATCTTCCAAATATTGTTGATGCAATGGTGTCTAGTGTGTGGCATATTTTTGTTTTTGTTTTCCTCTTTTGGATCTTGATACATGGAGATAACAACTAGGTCTAGTTGACAATAGAGTATCTTGATGGTCAGACAGTGACCCACATATCAGGGATAAGGGAGTTGTCTAGCCTTCAATCCCTGATGAGTAGTCCCCATATTTTGGCATAGATATGGCATGAAATCCATTTCTAGATCATCTATGATCCCATAGTCGGCTATTGTGAGGGACTAGAACATTATGGGAGGTTGTTCTAGAAAACTATCTCTATAGGTTAAATTTTTTACTCCTATTCATTAGACATTCATGCCTCCATCTGATAAAACTATAAAAGATTATTATTAGCATCATCTACTGATAGGAGTGGAGTGATTCTGGATGTTTATAGAGAAATATATGAGGTAGACCCCAATGTTCCGAGAACCTCTCTATACAAATGTGTTATATCATTGAACACCTCTCTATATAAAGATGTACGAGGTTTTAAGACCACTCTAAACAATGGTTTTTGGAAAAGTGGATATTTTCTTTTTCTGTGGTATATATCTCCAAGATTAGATTTAACCCCTTAGATGTTATGAGTAGAGTCTCTATGATTCATATCTACACTACCGAAAGTAGGAATATCATTGTAATGATAATAATCTTCTATTTCGGAAGAGTTGACAGACCCTTTTGGGGTTGATAATGTGTCTCGAATGACCTCAATGGAACCAAAACTTAGAGGATTAGGGATATGGTCTATCTTCTATGTCATAGTCTGAATATTCCTACCATCCTTTTATAATTATAAGGGATATGAGCCAGTTGTATGATGGTTTCTAGAACATTATTATAACCATCTTGTGTTGTTGGAATATAAGTCCACTACTTATAATCTATTGGAATATGCTAATAGAATTCCCATTATTGATATGGATTTGACCCTATCATGAGTCATGTTCCATTATCCCATGGTGGTCTTATATTGAGAAAAGAGTATAATCCCATTCCTGAGACATTGGAATATGCCACTGGTCTTTCTTTTCTGGATTCGGAGCCTGACCCAAGTCATGTTCCACTCTCACAGGGTAAACCCATATTAGAGAAATAATATTATCCTGGTCTGGATATGAATTCCCCATCAGAATATACAGATGGAACTCTAGAATGGGGGAAGCAATATGAACCTCCACATGTATTTCCTTGGAATAATGTCAGTACAAATCAGTTATCAGTTGATGTAGGAATATACACCTATCATCTATGATCTGCTAATATATTCCAGGTAAATTCCCTAATATAAATATGAGAATATCCTGATTCTTGTTTTATTCTCACTTTGTTAGCCCCATCTAGAATGTGGATATAGGCCCGATCCTAGGTCTTCGTAGTATGTGGTTGGATTTCATCAAAATAAATACGAGCCTTTATCAAGTCTTGTTCCCCTCTCTCTTGGTGATCCATGACTAGAATGATAGTATGATCCGGATCAGGGGCCGTTGGAATATGATTTCAGACTTCTTTGATTGGATTGTTCCTCTACCTAGAATAGAAATATTAGCCCAGTCTTATGCCTCTTCCTTTTTTAGAATATGTTGACAATCCTCCTTGGTTGGGAGTAAAAATGTGTTCTTTCTATGGTACAACCGCTTGTTCAAATGAATTAGAGTGTTGATATATCTTGGTTGCTGGTATAAGAATACTTTTTGATACCTTTATCTATAATATTGATTGAATATGAAGGATAAGTCCTTCATTTATTGATAAAATATATTTTTATTTTTGAAAAATGTGTGAAGATATCTAAGCTTGTAAATTTTCTATCTCCATTGTGGGGAATCACTAATGGATGAGCTATGTGATAGTGTTTTTGAATGATTTTTAAAATACACTAATAGGTGTGGAGCATTGTCGATAGAGGATCCTATAAACACAATGCCACCCTTCTCTATTTTAAATGAATTTATTCACGTTAAACCTAGAATCACTCTGATTTCACGAAGATAGGGTATCTCAATGAATCTAGTTTTCAATGAGACCTCAAGAATCCGGAAAAAATTACTAAATTATTGACTAAGGAAAATTCTTCTATGTAATGAGTACTTCTCGATGATGGGTATTCTAATTTGAATCAATTATCCTTTTGAATTTAGTTTGTTCGATGAAGGCAGGGTGTTTTTTTATGGAGTTAGCTTCATGAAGGATCTTCTTGAAAGAAAGTTTTAAACATCTAGTTTTAAGTGAAAAGTGCATTCAAAGTGCATAAACTAGGGTAAATGATGAAAGTAGTGTTAGGTGCTGATTATGGGAAAAATAATTTAATTCCAATCCATTAAAGTGACCTTAATGTCATTAAACAGATTCAGACTTCTATCAAAGTAGTGATCTAGGGGGATTTGATAGATGTGTTATGAGGGACACAGTGTTCTATCCTAGAAATACTGTAAATAAATCATGCTTATCATATGTAGATTATGACTATATTCATGTATTCCACATCTTGTGAAGGATTGGGGATTTTTGTATGATAAACACATTATCAACATATGCTCATTGGAATATCCATTAATGGTGAACAAAGTAAAATTGGTGTGTTGTATCATTGTGTGAATGTCTAAATTACTTCACATTACTATTAGATAGGATTTACAAAATTCTACTAAAATAGGAACTAGATCCATCACTTTAGAAGAAAAATTTGACACCCTAATTCACCCCTATAAACTATTGGTGTTCTAGGTAATATCATGCAATACATAGATGAACATCATGAATTTCGGAAGGGATATGATCTCCACCCCCCCCCCAATTCTTTTTGTGGGAAAATTACCATAGACTTATTTCGATGGATAAGGGAATAGATCCTGGTTATTGGATACTACTGATATATGATTGCAGGCATGGTAAGAGGCAGTGGGTATATGATCTCACCCCAAGATATCTAGTGCCTTCCTCTCCCAATGAGTCGTTCATGGTTTACCATTCATGGCCATCAGAGGAGGTAGTGTGTTGGGTGGTACCCTTAGTAGGTTGAAATATTCCCTTATCACTAGTATCTAAACTAGATAGAACAAATATTTCACTTCCTTCTCTAGCATCATTAAGTATTGAATGTGGAATTTTTTATTTTCTAATGATAATCCCTATAATTAGTAAGTTGTGGTAACAAGGGCCATGAGCATAACTGTAGTTTTCTCTGAGAGATACAGACATGGCAGCTTATGGGATTAGAAAAACTTGTGGGTAGCTTCCATTTTCAGGATTGTACCATATCGATGGTACTCCCAGATTCCCATGTTCTTCACCTGAATTTGGAGCCTTCGAGATGAGGAGATCATTTGTCAACCCTCTTGGGATGCTGCAGTTGGTGATTAGCCTGAAAAACTACTTAATAAAGAATTCATTTTCTTGGGTCAGGATACTGTCGGTGAGATAAGTATATTCAGTCACACAGACAACAATGAACATGTTTTCCAATTAGTGGACTAGCATAGGCATGATGTTCTCAATCAGATATACTTGGTTAAAATAATTTTGAACTTATTATTGATATGTAAATTATTATTGAATGGGATTGTCAAATAGATGATAGACTTATTTCATGTTAACCCCATGTGCAAAAAATTAATGATATGATCAACCTAATATTACTGCTTTTTTTTATGTAGGCATGTAAAAAATTTTGTTAGATAGATTATTAACCAATCATTTTTTGATTCATATATTCACGTTGGGTTCAACATTTTTTTTCATATAGTGGGTAAACAGAATTGTTTGAGAGATTATAACCTAGTCATTTTTTTCTTGAGATACCCACATTGGGTTCACTATTTTTCATTCGATGGGGAAAGGGGATCGCGATGCATGTTTCGTTTGGTCTGATGGTTGATTGTGGGTGGGTTTATATCTTGTACATTCATGATAATTGGGTTACCATTGTAATTATTAATTGAAAACCCCATTATTTCCCTCATCCATAATAGGGTGTGGACCAATTTTCTAAAGGAAGGTGGTCAATTGAGGTTTCTAACCCAGTGACACTTTGGGGTCTCACATTGGTTGAGAGGATGGGAGGCCGATCTCATCAAACTTTTGTTGGGGGGGATTTTTCTCTACTCAAGGACTCTCTTATTGATTTAATATATTTTTTAGAATATTTTCCTAAACCTGATATGAGACCAATTACACTAACCAAACAATTATTTCATAAATCTCCTAATTCACAAAAAAATAGGGGAATATTGTTATTGAATCCATCTATATGTATCAAGGATTCTTCATCTATTTCCTAATAATGAATAGTTTATTTATCTACTAAACTCATACAACTAAATACTTTGGAGTTTCTCTCCATGCATGTAGGTGTTTAATATCCCAAGGAGGGTATTGATCCATTATGAGGCGTATTACATATCCTATTTATTACATGAATCAATACCCATGTACCTCATTAAACATATTCTATTTAATATCATACGTAGATGAAATATGTTTGGGTTGTTAGGTGTTGAATATTTAAGCTTGAGTCTCGAGTAGACTTAGTACATATCCTGTTATAGAAGGAATCCGTGTTTTCATAGTTCGATCAAGCCCATGGTACTGGCTTCAAGGTAGATGTCCTTATATGGGGGAGTCTTATATCATGCCACCCATCAGGGCTTGCACTGGGAGAAATCCCTAGTTGGTGAAGATTCATGATGATAATGCGGTTTTCATTTCAAGTTCATAATTCAGTGTGAGCTTTGCTCGGTGCGGAAAATAATGGAAAACATGTGACTGGCCTCGTAGCATGTAGATGTGGGACTTATGTAGTAGGATAGACCTTGGGGTGTTTTTATGTGTTGGTATCAAACCATAAGAACAAATCCTACATATCATAGTTATGGAATGACATAGATTCCTCATAGTACAATGGTTTTCTCATTATTCTAAGGTATTATGTAAGATAATTATTCCATGGGAATGATATGGTCATGAAGGTTGATATATCGGAGAATTGGTGGGCCTTACACTGAGTTGGAAGACTGTTTGAGATTGTGCTCATTTCATAAGAGTGTGTCCAACATATCCTAGTTATGTAATGAATTAGATTCCTCATAGTTCAATAGGATAGTTTCTTCCACACATATGATTCTATTTTCCTCAGAGAGGATTATGAGGAAAATTTCATGATCATTGCAACCCCTTATGCCAAAGTGAGTTATGGCTAGTCTGGGAAATAAGGGATAGAAAATAGTAATTCACATTTCTTATGTGTGTGTAACATGTGTATTGTGATAGCCACATATACATTTTTTCTCGACCTCAAGCCTCAGAGAAGCATCCAACATATCCGAGTTATTTCAGGAATTACATTCACTGTATTTCACATTATAATGGATTGCATACTAACATTTCTCTTATAATCTGGGCATACACACTAATGGTGGACAAGGATATCAAGTGTAATGACCATAATTTTACATGTAATTTTGTTTAAATATATTGAATTATTTCGAGACCATGAAATCTGACGGCGCATGATTCCGAGGCCTGTTGTACTCATAATGATCCATAAAAGTTTTTTATGCTTTAATTAGCGTGCATAAGCAGTTTCCCTGAAAAAGTGGAATTTCCCTTAAAAAGTTTCCCGGATCAGAAATCTTAGGAAACATTGCGTTCAGGATGATGGGTTTACCCTAGGTGTGAAATAAGTTTATTCAGCGTAGGCCTCCATTGGGAAACCTGAAAATGGAATAACAGTAAATAAAATAATTAAACAAAATTATTTAATTTTTCTAGTGCTTATAACTCACGATTAGTAACTCAGATTGAAAATCTGAGACCACCATTGAACTCATTAAGGTTTTCTTTCCATAGACTGATACTATCATTGGCTTGCACGAGACAGCGATGAAAGTTTTTTTTGGCCGTAAATAAAATAATTAAGTGACAATTATTTTATTGTAAAATCCATAACTTCTAAATGGTAACTTGGATTGAAAATATGAGAGTACCATTGAGTTCCTTGGGACGTGTCCCGCTTAGGCAGAGCCTAACCTCTACCAGTGCGTGTCAAGGGTGAATGTTAAAAAAATTAAAAAAAATTAGGTGCGTTTAGTAAATGCACGAGCCGCGTTTTCTAACATTTGTACCAGTGCTCAGATTAATAATCTGAGGGCATTGTTGAATCTGTAATGCCGGGATTTTTTAAGGGAGGCTTCACTTTGACAGGAGTACTTCAGAAGAAAAAGTTATGTTTTGGGACTTTATAAAGAATAATAAAAATAACTTAGTTATTTTTTTTTCTTTCTTTACCTCCAATAGACAAACGACAACGTGGGACCAGCGGTGTGTCAAGACAATAAATGTCTTGACCTTACAATCTTATGTAATAACGTCATTGGGGAATTAAGAAGGATTATAATTAATGAGCCCCCATTAATTCCCAACATCATTACTTACCCTCCCCCTCTCTAATATATGGATATTTGGGAGAGGTGTTGGAACTGCTTCACCAAACAACGAATTGCTGATAAAGTGCCGAGACAACAAACCATTGGAGGAATGAGCTGGTTCCGGCAATCAATGATGGGTGAAAATGAAACCCCGAACTGAAAATCGACGATCAAGAGACACTTTTGGAGGCTAGTGGTGGGGATGGAAAGCACTGAACCAGTTCCTCAACTGTGGGCATTTCTCCATCATTCTTGATGTAGGGGATTGATCCTTGTTTAAATTTTTGTGAATTTCATGAACCCTTTAATCCTCCCTCATGATTACGAGCTAACGTGGAGGGGGTGGTTCTAATGAACCTGGCCCGAACCCTCTACTACTCTGCTAACCTTTCGCCCTCCGTGGAAGACCGTCGGGGTGGTGGGACCAACCGACTATAAAGGAGGTGGCACGCGGACGCCCACCACAGGAGATGGTAGTAACACTATGCTGTGGAGGTCATCACAGCGGCCGACACCAGCTGGTCGTGGAGGATGTGTGGTGTGCCGTCGCGCACCATCGGTGAGAAAAGGGTCGCAGCTCGTCAGTTGTAGCGGTCAGAGGAGGCGGTTGACACATCGATCGGCCATGGAATGGGAGGTGGCACGACCACCATGTCACCGAAGAGAGGGAAGGTGGTGCGCCCTCCGCGTTGCCAGCGAGCAGAGGGCTACTACCGATGTCGCAGTAGTAGTAGAAGTCACTCCTTCCCGGAGGGTTCTGCGATGAATGGGTGTCACCCACGTGGATCCTCCGTTTCACAATGCCAAATGGCCTCCGGGATATTCAGTATATCGAGGGGAAACGCTCCCCCTTCCCATCTCGTGTAGACCATGGGTCTCCCCATTACGTGATGTTCCTAACGCGGCCGAGCCGCCTGCCCAACAGGCTGGGCCACCCCATTGCCGGTCGGGCCGCACCCCCCTTATGGGTCGGGCCAGACCGTGACCCATTAAGACGAGCCCATAGTGGCCCAGCCCAGCCGGGTCGGATTTGGGTAGAGTCAGTCCGACCGGGTCGGACTGGACCCAGGACCAACCGGACCCATAAAACACATAAACGGAAAAATCCTGATAACCGAATGTTTGTTTGATAAACCATATACAGCGCTTGGATCCCTGGAGCAAGACAGTCCTTTTGGTATACTCCACTTTAATTTTGGAGACAGTTGGAGTACATCCGGGTTGGATCGAACCCAAATCCAACCAGGACCTTAGAACTAAAATGCTTATAACTTACAGACCAGTATTCTGATTGACGCATCATCTATCGCATTAGAATCCTTACGATATGACAGTCATTTGGGTCACTCCTTTTTGGAGCTTAGTAGAAGTTGAGGTATGACCGATATCTCGAGGTGCAGATTATACAAAACTCGATCTCTCTGGGTGCGAGGAATCCAATGGCTAGTTGTAATGTGAGGAAAGAACATTGATCCTATATGGGTCAGAATCTATGGATCCTTTGTGGGTCAGCATCTATTAGATCTTGTGTGGGTCATCTCTTAGTGATCCTGTGTGGGTCAGCGCTTAGCGATCCTGTGTGGGTCAGCGCATACTATTAACATCCCAAGTAAATAAAGAATAAAACATATTTCATATTTATTAATATTTGTGAATGAAATATTAATTTTACTTTAAATGGGGTGTAATGTTCGATAGCATACCCGATATGCTACAATAGTTTTCTTTGAAATCGTACATTGCACACTAATAATATAATATTATTATTTTATATGCTAGTTATCTCCAAGACGTTTTATTGGAGGGAATCAACAAGACTAACTAGAATATGATTATACATGTTTGTTAAATTTATTTACATTTATCCAATAAAAATTTAGAGTCTTAAAATGTGAATGAATCTAATTTTAAGCATAATTTACATTAAAAGGTCAATTTACCACGTTATAATGGTGAACCCTCTTTAAATCTATTTTTGGTTACTTTAATACATTTTATTGGACCGAATAAAATCCTTCTTTATAATGGGGATATAAAATTTTACTTCTTGTAAATTTTTGGAATTTTTCCGATAAAGTTCATTTTTAATGAATAGTGAAAATATTGTATCTTAATTCAAAACTATGTTTTAATCTAATTTATTTATACGGTTATATTATCTTTTTTATTGGGTTTAAAGTTTAATTAGAATATAGTTTTTCCATTTAATCCAATTTTGGTCATTGTAATTAATTTCATTTTAATATTGGACATAAACAACTCTCAATCTTTTGTTAGTTACTCTTTCTTAAAAACACGCTATTTGTTTAAACAACGGGAATTAATTTTAAATTAATAAATACCACCTTTATACTTTGAATTTGGAAAAATAGATATCAGTTTTGAACTCTAAATATCAAATGAATTTTAGGCTGAATATTTGGAATTTTTCTGAAAAAATTCGATTTTTGATGAATAGTGAAACCACTTAGTAGTGGTAAAAAAACTGACTTTTTCATTTAAATAAACTTTTACCACTTATGTGAATTTAATTTCTATAATCCTACATGCATGGTAGTTATTATTAATTAAAATGTGGTTCAATAAGTTGAAAATAATTTTTTTTGAATTGTAACTGTTGACCTTTTTTTACCGCGGTTAAAGATAAATATGGTAATTCAAGGTAAAAAGAATATTATAATAATTAAAGATTACCTTAAAACTTATCCTAACCTTATTGGATAAGTAATGAACAACCATGGACATCCTTGGGTCTATTTTGGGTCCCCATGGAGCCACTTATGAATGATAATGACACATTATAATAATTAATTTAAATTTAAGGAAAAAAGATATAAACAAAAATCCTCTAGAAAATTAATTTTAATATGGTGTTATATAAGAAATATTTTTGACTAAAAGTATTAATTGGAATGATAAAAATATTTCCTACATAATGGTATTTTGTTATAATCTTTAGAACTAGAATAAAATAAATTATTTGTGACACATTAATGATGCAATATTTACCTCTTTAATAAATGATTTAAATAAATAAAATTATAATAAATAAAATATTATAAAAAAACTTGTCCAATTAGTATTTTATGAAATTATTTCTACTATTAGTCCTATTATTTTATACTTTAATGATTTTTAGACTTTTAGAAACCGAATATCAATAGATAATAAAAATAATATTTTCACACTTTTCTAAAGAGCCCCTCCACTCCCTTATAAAAAGAGAAAAATTCTAACCAATTCCTCACACCTCTCAAGCCTTTTGGCTCATCTCGTCTCTACCAAATTAATATCCTTACAATTATCTCTTACCCCTAGAAGCCTTACATAAGGGAGAAGACACTTCAACAATCCATTTTTGTTCAAACAAAAAAAAGTTACCCAAATTAAAGGTAATGGTTTCTCTTAACTTCTTTTATTTTCTTTTACTTCTCCAACCCCTAAATTCTTATTATTCTTTTTTTATAGAAAAAACAGTATCCCAAATATACTAGGATTTTTTTTAGATTTATTCTAACTACACTTACGCACACCTCCATCTAATGGTTGAAGAACATAATGATTCTGTGGATGACTAACTAACGCCTCACGAAACGATGATTATTCAATTACCTCATACCCTATCTCATTGTGGACAATATGATGGCACTGTATTTATATATCATATATATTATGTTTATGTTTTCGTTATGCTTCTGTATTTTCCATTTATATCATACCTTTATGGTTTCCATTATGGGTAAATGCGATAATTTCATTTGAGGAAGTGCAGACTACCGCCCCCTCAAAATGATATGAATCGTTAAGGCCTTATGTGGGATGTATAAAGGATAGATTTAATGATATTATATATGATATTATACATTAATTATAATATAAGTATGTATAATTATGTTTTAATTCCATTAAAATAAGAAATAGAAATGAAATTAGCGTTCACGCGTACGTAAAACATACCGTCTCCATGAATGGTGCATTTCATTTTTTACCTACAAAAGTAATGTACTATTATAAATACATATATATACTGAATATATACGATATATATTATATCCAAATCATGAATATAATTCTAGATATAATGAACCTTTGAAAACATAAAAAACATGTAATTATAAGAAGTCTATTTTTGACTCAAGTACCAAATATCAAAAAAAAAATGAATGTTGTTAACTTAAATGATTGAATAATGTTTATAACATGGTAATAAGTGATATAAAAGGAATAATAAAAATGAAAACATTTCTTAATCATGTATAAATTAACATTAGATCATTATTCAAGAGATTAAAGAATGATCGAGTCAAGTCAAACACGAGGTAAGGGACTTTGTCTCAATCTCCTTTCATTGAGGCATATTTAGATAATATATATATTTTCTTATTTTACATGGTGTATAGTAAAATCCTTTGAATTTTAATTTCATTCAAAAGGAATCATTTTCTACAAAGAATTTTACTAAATTAAAAACGGAATGTTTTTAACATTTTCAGCGACAATGACCTCTCTGCCGCCGTAATCATTATTTGGATTCTTCTATAAGCCTAAATGTTTTCTAAAATGAAATGGGAATATCTTATTCTGTTATTGGGTGTTTTGGTAGTGAAAATGGTTTTTGAAATAGATTTATTATTTCAATATCTTGAAATTATTTCTTGTGATTGTAAATTAAATGTAATTAGTGAAATTTTTATATTTGTAATATTTTATTTGTTATGATTTTATAATGGTACTTGGGAATTTGACGGGTGGTTACGTGATAAACCAAATGATGGGTGGTGCCATGATAAACCAGGACTAGTGGTTATGTTATAACCTCCAACACATTATGTATGGAAGTTGATCGTATGGCTATTCCAATTAGTGATATGTGTGGAAGCCAACCGTGTGGTTATTCCATTTCTGTATGTTTATGTCCCAAGTTAACATTATATGTTATGTGTTTTTTATATGGGTTGTATGGTAATTTTTTGGTTACAAAAAGGAAAAGTAGTGATCATTTATTCAGTGAAGGGTATTTAATAATTCATAAAAGATGAAATGTATTACTTATGTAAAATTATTCATGGTTTACTTTATGTTTTAAAAAACTAATAGTTTTCCTTATTTGTGTATCCATTAGTGAGCTTTTTTTTCTCATCCCATGTTTTTGAAATGTTTTTCACAGGACATAATTTGGAATAGGGTCAAGGATGGGATCAAGGATAAGTCATGCTGTCTAAAACATGGAACTAGACATGACTCTTTTTTTCAAGAGTTTTTATTTTATGAAAAAATGGAAACTGAGTACAAGTGTCTACATTCTAATCTATTGATATGTAATAGTTATGTTTTAATTCTCTAAAACTATAAACCTGAAAATATTCTCAATGTCAATTATTAACTTAATTCATTATTATGAATGTTTTAAGGACGAGACATTATAGTTGGTATCAGAGATCAGTTTAGATAACTTTAGAAGTTAGGTTATTGTTAAATTAATATCCATAAAGTAATTTATGTTAATATTGAAATCATATAGCATTTATAGATTACCATGTTGCTTCTCCTAATAAATTTCTGGGTTCATAATGGTTTTCCGTAGAGGAAACATGGCAGCTATGTTGGGATGACATCAGGAGGAAGACAACCTTCCAAATCAGAAACCCAATATGGTCGGAATTGGAACTTAATAGTTTGTTGCAGTGATGGCACAATTGAATCAGGATATAAATGGTGGTGGTATCCATGCCCGATATCATCCTGATCAACTTCAGAGGAACATGTCAGTAGTGGAGAATTTCAAGAGGCAACATCCCCCGTTATTCAGAGCATTATCTAACCCTATGCTATCAAAAGGGTGGATTAAAGCGCTTGAGAATATTTTTGATGTCATGGGTTGTTCAGAACATCAAAAGGTTAGTCTTTCTATTTACTATTTTGAAGGTGAAGCTGATCAGTGGTGGTCGATGGTGAAAAATATCGGGGATATTGAGGAGATTGATGCTCTTGATTGGGATGAATTCAAAGGTATGTTTCTTGAGAAATATTTTTCTATAGTGGATTGTCATAGAATGGAAAAAAAATTCCTGGAATTGAGGAAGAAGGATGAATTAGTGGCTACTTATTAAGAAAAATTCACTCGAATGACAAGGTATGCACCAAATTTCATCTGAGGTCTTGATAGTAAGATAAATCGATTATACTCAGGACTGAAGCCATGATATCGAAAAGCATTAGCCTCTCGTGAGTTCAATAGTTATGAAAATCTTGTTTGATGTGTGGAGAATGTAGAAATGTAGTTTGCAGATGATCAAGTGTTATTTGAAAAACAACAGAATAAGAGGTCCAGTTGGTAGGAAAAGGGAAATAATTCATCAAAGAATCCTAGAGGTAAGAAAATTAAATATCCAACTTGTGAGAAGTGTGGTAAAAATCATCCTAGAAAATGTTTATCAAAGTATGGAATGTGGTTCTTGTGTGGTAAGTCTGGTAATATTGCTCTTAACTATAAGGAAGATGAGCAAGAAGGAAATGAAAATCCATCAGTAAGATGTTTTAAGTGTAATGAAATGGGTCATTATGAAAATGAGTTTCCAACGGAGAACTCAACTGAGAGAAAGCAGCTAGACTATAAGGAGAAAGGGGTGGTGAAATCCTTTGCAACTACTTCAGTAGATGTTGGGCCATCAAAAGAAGTAGTATCATCCACAGGGAGCTTAGTACTTTTTTAAGATTGATTTGATGTCGGGGTACCATTAGTTGAAAGTAAAGAAATCATAAATTCCAAAGTCCACATTTCGTACAAGATATGGCCATTATGAATTTTTAGTTATGCCAATTGGGTTAACCAATGCATCTGCTGTATTAATGGATCTGATGAATAGAATTTTCCGTGAGTTCTTGGATAAGTTTTTGGTTGTGTTCATTGATGATATTTTGGTTTATTCAAAAATTAAAGAGGAGAATGAATTTCATTTATGGTTTTTTTACAAACCATAAAAGAAAATAAAAAATATGGGAAATTCAACAAGTGTGAGTTTTGGTTATAACATATTTCTTTTGTTGGTCACATTGTTTCAAAAAATGGCATAACTATTGATCCTGCTAAAACAAAAGTTGTTAAAGAATGGCCAAGACCCAAAAATATAACCGAGATCTATATTTTTCTTGTTTCGGTAGGTTATTACCGAAGGATTGTTGAAATGTTTTCATGGTTATCTAGTCCAATGACAAAGTTAACTCGAAATGGTGTTAAGTTCATTTGGAAAAAAGAATGTGATGATTGTTTTCAGGAATTGAAAAGAATATTGGTGGATGCTTCAGTTTTGGCACTCCCTTCCAGAAATGGTGACTATGTTATTTACAGTGATGCTTCATTTAAAGGACTTGGATGTGTCCTTATGCAAAATGATCAATTAATTTCTTATGCTTCACGTCAGTTGAAACCACATGAGTTAAATTACCCTACACATGAACACCACATAATTTTTTATATAGTCATCCAAACTGTAAAAAAATCACCCTTTATAATAAAAACTCCCCATAATTCTACCTTAAGGTCTCTCAATTGAGACTCATCTTCCTAACCAACCAAAGATGTTATCCTAACAATCTAATAAATACATCCTTCCCCAATAACCTAAACATCTACGTGGTAATTTTATTCAAAAAACTTTATCAATTTTTATTTATCAATCATAAATTTAGAATCTTTAGTTTGATATTTCTTACACAAACCATTATCCATCCAAATACCCTTTCTCATAGGATATGTGAAATCTAAATAATAATCTTGTATGAATTCAACCCACCTTCTCTATCATAAATTTAAACACAATAGAGAATTGATATTTCTAAATCTATAATGATAATAATTACAATTAAATAATTAAATAATTAAAAAACGACTCAATATATTATGTTATAATAGGATTTTTGTAAGAGCCAAATCATGGTCAACATAATTATATTTATGATAAAATAATTATTTATACCCATAACTAATGGCTACCCTCTCTTGTATCTAGACACATCTGATGATATTCTTCACAGTATACCTCATAATGAATACCCTCTTCAAATAATCTAATAAGGATGGCCCTCGTCCCTTTCTCTAACAAAAATTAAAAAAATAATGGAACTATGATATCAAACAAATCATTCTACTTCTTAGTAAAGGATGAAAATGGAGATAAAATCTGATAAAATCCTTGTATGAACATCCCTCAATAACCCGCCATGATTAAGAAAATACATAAATTAGAAAAATATATTGATGTATTAAATATAATAAATTCCACAATATTTTATACGTTCACATATACACCATTATTTGAAATTATATGACCAAAAAAATAAACCTCACATGTTCATCATTGACACTTTGACACCTTCAAATTCATTTGATATAACCTAAGATACATTGAAACCATTATGAGATTTTCATGATGACATTACTCCCTCATTTAATAAAAAATATATAATTAAAATCAATTTCACCTAAAATAGTCAATTTAAGTATTAAACACTCAATCCAATAGTCTTATAAAAATATACAGGGCATTCATAAGTTCAAATTGAGTATCTAGAATCTCAAAATGACAATAAAAACTCTAAAATGTTAAATTTTGAATGTTTTCATCCATACCACCATATATTGATTTTAAAATCAAACAATGATAATTGAAAAACCCGCCCTCACATTAACTAGTTAATGTAATATCTATCATTGGAAGAGGATAACAATTCTATTCCATTACATGATTCATCTATAAGTAATCTATAAAAAATAATAATCTTTTATCCATATTATTTTCTAAAAACAATAAATTAGAACTTGATGAAAAACTATGATTAATAAATCCTTATTCTAATAACTCATCTATCTGAATCGTAAACTCTTAAATCTCAAATGTTATTAGTTGATAAGCCTATATTGAAAAATGAGCAACACATTGATATGGGTAAACCCCAAAATCATTCTTCATAATAGCGGTAAATTCATATCAACCTTTTTTAAATCATCAAAAAAATCCCATAAAACTCTTATAAACACCTCTATATCCATATCATATGAAAAAAGAATTTTTTTTTCTAAATGATAGGTAATATTCAGTGCCTCATTCCACCTATACTGTATATAGAAATCTATTTCTCCAAAAAGAAAACCTCACATCCTACCTTAAAATATGTTAAAATATCCCTATATTAATAAAAAACAATATAATATCTTATATAGAACCAAAACAATACACATTAAGAGTTACCTAATATGGTTGCATATATATACCATTATTGTTTTATATTTTTTATCATATTTTAACAAAATAAGAAATTGTGTATGAAAATAGTCTGGCCATTAAATATTTTATTACTTTTTGGTATTTCACAGTAATTTCATTGTCCCAACGTCCATTTATAGTGATAAAAAAAATTCACGGAAATGGTAGAGGGTGTTGCAAAATCTGTGTCTGGTCCTATTAAAAATTAAATGTAGCCATTATTGTCCTGAAAATGACCTAAAATTTTATATTTCTTATTTGTAAATCCTAATATGTGTCAAAATTAACTATTATATAATTCTTGATATATTATTAAGTATTTAATAGGATCATATGATTAATTAATAGTGTTATAAATATTAAATATATATTTCATTATGAAACATGTAAGTAAAATTTCTATTTTTATTTAATAATGATATTATGTATTTATTTATGTTATATATATCCAATGAATGGAATGAGAAATGAAATGTCATGAATTTGGAAATATTTATGTATGGTGAGTGAAATAATATATATATATATATATATGAATATTATAGGTATTAGTTTAATTATTATTATTATTATTATCTAAAGAGGTTTCAATTTAAAATATTGGAAACCCCCTCCCCCTCTTTCATTTTATCACTTTGTTCGATTCCCCCAATGAGAGGAAAGACATTTTTCATTCTGCCTCCTCCTCATATTCTAAAAAACTCTCCACCACATTCCATTTATTTCAATGGTATATTCACCTTTACTTTTCCCTTATTCTTATACTTACACTTTTCAAATACCATTTACCACTTTTCTCAATCCAAGGTTTATTTGTAAATATATTTTCACCACGCCAACAAGAAACACATAAAATACTTCTGGATTTTTCCATATGATGTTAAACTAGTCCTTTGAATTTCATCATCCTTGATTATAGATTAATATTTCAACCCCTAGAATGATTATTAATGTTTTCCCTTTCACAGATTTTGAAAAACAAATTATTTTCTTATTTATTTTTATTTTAGTCTATTTGAAATGAGCCATTTGGTTTAGAAAGGGGGTATTATGTTACTAATACACAATAAAATAATAAAAGTGTCCCATAGTGGTATGTGGATTTTTGTATCTTCAATTTGATAAGGAATCATGAAAAATAATTATTTTAAATAAATTTTCATCCAAATTTGTGTTTTAGAACTCTTCAATGAGGAAAACTACTACATATACTTGTAGATTATTTTTTTCTAAACTGTTTTAAGAGGGTTTTTTTAAAAAAGAATTATTTTAGGGTACCATTGAATGTTCCACACAAGGTGACAATTAAAATTCCAATTATAATTTATTGTGAAATAGAATGAAATGTTGTATTTTAATGTCTTATAATTAATTATAATGATTTATTGAAAATATTTTATGGAGTAATCTTTGTGAGAAAATAGAACAAGTATTGATTATAGTGTTTTAACATGTGTGGTATGCCTATGTCAATAATTCCCAGGTGATTATGAATTGAAATTAAATGACATTGTTTTGATAAAACATGATTGATTATCTTTAATTGATGGTTTTTGAGTAATGTTACAAGCTATTTAATCCTTTATTTAGTGATACCTACTAGGAAACCATTGTTATGTTAGTTGAAAAATTAGATAAGTAACACACTATGTTATGGGGACACACTCCAAAGTATATTCCACTTTTATTTTAATTTATAAGAATCATGTTAGTGAATATAGAAACTATGGATAGCGATTAACATCATTTAGATTTGACCAGTTATGGGCCTCATGCTAGTTCATGATGAGATCATTTCATCTAGATTTGTGCATGAAATTGGATATGTTATTTAGTATAAGAATCATACTCTTTATAGATTTATTTTCCCTACATAGAATATAACACCAAGATATTTTTTGAAATATATTTTTTCAAATAAATTTAATTTTATTTTAAAGCATGTGTTACAAGGAACATATAGTTTTAATGAAAAACTCCATTATGTTAAAATTTTATTATTTATTATGATAATTATCTCAGATATATTGGAATGTAACATATTATTCGTATTAACTAAATTAATAATTTATATGGTTTAAATTTTTTATAAAATTAATAATTCTGTGACCAATTTATTCTAACTAAAAATAAAAACCATTTTAAAATAATGGAAGTCATTTTCTGAAAAAAAAAATTTAATGCTCAAAAAAGTGTTTTAGTTTAATAAATTAAATAAATAACTTTTTAATTAAAATTAAAATGAAATTTATATATTATATATTTAATCAAAATATTAACATTATTTTTCTGTGTTTTCTAGAGAAAAGAAAATGATAAACCAATTCTACTCTTAAAATTCTATTTTTCTAAAAAGCGGCATTTTCACATTGTGTGTACTTATTTTCAAAATAAATTTTTATAATTTTATAAAATATAATATGAAAAATGAACATAATTTTTTAAAATAATAATTGAAACATTATCTTGAATTCAATTTCGGATAATTTCTCTAAATGTTATATTTCCAGATGAATAGTGTAAAATATTCGTTTTTAGTAAGAATTTTCATTTCATTTAATTCACATAAAAATTAAAATTTTTTAATATGGTATTAAAATTAAAATTAGTTCAATTATATATCTATTAATTCATTTTAGGCCTTTGAAATTGATATCATATTGAATTTATATACAAAATATGTTCATAATTTTTAAGTAATTCTCCTTGGAAAACAGTTTTTGTCGCATCTGTTAGATTAATTTTATTTCCTATGAAAGGTTATTTTTTTCATGAAATTTATTAAATGGTTTTTAGGGATTCCTTTATAATATTCAATGAGAATTTTCAAATAAATTTATTTTGAAGGTGTTTTATGTTATGAAAAGTATTTTTCAAAGTTAAAACGATGTTTTTATTAAGAAATATTTCATATTATCTTTCAAATATAATTTTTC
Source organism: Viscum album (assembly GCA_963277665.1). Taxonomy (NCBI): domain Eukaryota; kingdom Viridiplantae; phylum Streptophyta; class Magnoliopsida; order Santalales; family Viscaceae; genus Viscum; species Viscum album. The sequence continues at coordinate 1,393,373,990 of OY728121.1, read as the reverse complement.
ATCTAATATGACATCCTTTGATGATAATTATGCCTTATTGGGGATATCATCCAAGTATTCCAACATTATTATTTCTCTGAATTGTTTAGGTTTGTGATTACAATATTTCTATAATAGTAGTTTTTTCAGTGAACCCGACTTTTCATACATTTACATTACTTGTTTTTTTTCATTCTTAAAACATTATACAAATATATACTCAAATACATTACAATTATAGCTCCTTTGGAAACATATAATCATAAAAAATGGTACATGAGTGAGATATATTATCTCCCACTTTGTTATTCAGGAGTAGAACCCTTCTTATACACATAAAACATAATACATATCATCACCGCCTTGGGAAGGAAATAAAAAAGGGGTAGATCAGATGCTCAAAGAGGGTAAACAAGGGAGTCATGTAAGAATAAACATTATCATAGGGGTATTCAAACATGATCATAACATTATAAGATCATACGTTGCATGTCATGCGATCAAGAACATGAAGCATGGCATAAGTATTGGATGATAATAATGCATGAATCATTAGTAAATAAATAACCTAGTTCATGAAATCATGTCATAAGAATAATACATGTAATTTTGGAATATATAATCATGTGATATCATTAACTATAAATCAATATTCATTTTTTGACCTTATCATGAAACTTCATGGGAACCACAACTAATGGATGGGAAACACCACAATATCCTATTATAGTCATTTCCTTCTAAGGGATCAGGTTTCCCCATATTCCTATAGTGGATCAAGGACATAAACATTGTTCCCATCATTATCTCTTGAGTTATAAATTTTTACTCAATGCATTAAATAGAGATATAGGTCCCAACCATCTCATAAAAAATTCACTCATACATGTGACACAATATAATAAAACATTGATTATATAATTAAAAATAAAAAGATATGGGTTTATAAACATCCTATCAAAATACCATGAAATGAAATTGGTTTCATAAATATGTAATTATTTCTTAATTGGAGGAAATATAATGTTTTAATGATAATTTCATCAAAGAGTAACATATTAAAGAATTTGGTTTTCATAAGAATGTAAATTGTGGAAGAGGAACATGTTTCATAAAAATCATTCCATAAAAATATAAAACATTAAGAGATACAATATGAATGTATCATTTTAATCATTTCCCATAAGTGAATGAGTAACATCAATGGATTTAATTTTATTTCTAAAATAACATGGAAATATAATTTGAAAAATAAATTCTTGAGGAAAATATCATTTCTTATTTTAAAATGTATATTTGAAAAAGAAAAACTTTTGAAAAAATATTTCATGTAAATAAACCTAAAAACATATAACTAAATAATTTAATACCATTTGGAATCATTTTTCATTGAAAATATCTAAAGGGAGCTTCATAATTTTTAGAAAACCATTTTCCTTGAAAACATATTAAATAATATTGAAAAGGTTTTTAAAAAAAATTCACTGAAAATAATTTGACAACATTTAAAAGAGGAATCCTAACATTAAAAAATTGAAAATACTTGTTTCTATGAAAATGATGATGAAATTTCAATTTTTAGGTTTTTATATATGTTTCTTTAAGTTCATGGCACATGACTCATAGAAGAAAAATTGAGACAAAATTATTTTTCTAATTTGGTAAATCATCAAAAATTTAACCCATGAAAGAGAGATCATAAAATGGTTATCTACATAGCCATAATATTGTGAATAAAAATCATAGATTATGTTAATGGGAATCATAATTACCATATAAAATATATGAGTGGTGAATAAGGTGTAAATCTCTCAAAAATAAAAGTGAGACTAGAAATCCTCTTACCTTGTGTCTTGACCCTCCTCTTACTTGTTCAATTCTAATGTATAATAAATAAAAGTTTATTATATAGAACCATATTTGTATATATAATACCATATATGAATTTTTAATAAATATATATTACCCAATTTGTAAACATTTTAATTTACAGTTTCACTTTGGGTAATAATGGATTTGTTCTTCATATGTGTCTTAATTTGTTATATATTTGGTCATTATACATATATCATTATTTCTAGAATGAAGTACATGATATATATATCATTTATATATAGTATATTTGTATTATAATATCCCATATAATATAGAAGTATGAAATGGAATACACCATTCATAGAGACGGTAGGTCGTACATAGACATGAGCACTATTTCCTTTTATTTATCATATTAAAAGGTAAAATTAAATGAAATACATGTATATATATTTATGTGTATAATTATATAATTATAATAATTTTATCATATATATCATATAATTTCACTAAATTCATCCTTAATATATTCTATGTTTTTTTTGAATGAATCACATCGCATTGAGGGTGCAGTATTCCACCCTTCCCGAAACTAAATTGTCGTATTTACACAAAATGGAATGTATAAAGATAATTGTTGTAAAAAATTAAGAATAAAGACAGAATATATATGTAATATATAAATATGGTTTCCATCATAATTCCATCCATGATAGGTGGTAAAGGGATATGAACTATTCTCGTTTCACGAGGGGTAGTTAATCATTCCCATAAATAGTATGTTCGTAACCTATTAGATGGAAGTGTGTATAAGTGTAGGTATAACCCACAGTATAAAAAATCTAAATATATTTATGGAAATGGTCTTATTAAATAATAATTAAATAATAATTATTGAAAATATCGATAACGAAAATAAAATAAATGATCATTAGGGATGGTGTTACATCTTAATCGGGTCACTCCTTTTGGTTTTCACAAAAGGGATTCCTTGGATGGATTTATGAACAAAGTTAGGATTCGAGGAGTAAGGTAGGTATGTTGTAAATTTTAATGGGTAGATAATGGCCAATTATAGGTGTTTTATAGGTGTGTTGAATGTGTAGATGTGGTGGGATTTTATTGGGAAGGGAGGGGCGTACTCGGAATTGATGAAAATAGGTTAGGTTTACCCATGTTTTAACCTAAAAAAGTCATAAAAACAAAAAACAAAGTCAAGGTTAATTGCTGAATCATGTCCATATAAAGGATTATGGACAAGTGGATTGGTCATTTGAGCACTTAGGTTTATGATTTATTCTATAGTTAAGATTAATTTTATCGTAATCGTGGTAATAAATTTTAATTAATTTCACTAATATTTTTTGGAAAAAACCCATTATTACCTTATTATATATTCTAAATTTTTTATTGAAAATATGAAATCCATTTTCTAAAATTATGTTCACATATATGGAACAAATTAATTTAAATTTAATCTCGCTGATGGGACAACACTGTGGGTTTTGAAAAAAAATGATCAAATGTTTTCAAAGTTGTTTTATCAAATTTCAAGGTTAAATTTGTTTTAAAGAACTATATTGGATTAATGGATAACAATTTAATTTATCTATGCATTAAAAGAATTTAAATATATAATGCAACCTTATAAATAAATTAGATTTAAAAGTCATTTTGAATTAAAATTAAGTGTTTTTTACTATTCATTGCAAAATGTTGTTTCTTAGACAAATAAAAAAAAACGTAAGATAATTTAAAAATTAAATATTAAAAAATGATGTTTATTTTAGCAATTAAATTTCTAAATGGTCCTAGAAATAGTTTATTTGGTTTTCGAGTTAGGACATAAAAATAAATTCATTTGAGAAAATAGTAATTTTAAACATATAAAGACATTACCAAAAATTATATCATTGGTTATAAATATATTTTTGTCATATAAAACCATTATAAATATTATTTGAAATGAATTAATTACTATTCATATTAATATGTTTAATGCCTACATTATTATTATCTCATTTAAATAATTATAACAATAAAAATTGTTGGAACTCAGTGTTGTGTGTAATGTACACCAAAATGGTGTTGTGCATAACATATGTTGAGTCAGTGATTCATGTAACATATAATGGGATAGTGTTGCATGTAATGTATTCTTATTCAATTCTGTGTGAATAGAATTTTTGAATTATTGAAATGTAAGATATCAATGAAAAATTAATTTATTCAAAAAAATAGTCCATAAATACTCAAGGTGTTACATTCTACCACCATTAAAATAAATTTCTCCTTTGAAATTCATCTTTGTGGTACAAAAAAGAAGGACAATTACGCTTTATCATATCATCAAGTTCACACATAGCTTCCTATAACTGCTTATTTATACAAAATACATTGACCAGGTGATTGGTTTTTTTTCATAAATCTTTCTATGTACAATCAAGAATTTCAACTTGTTTTTCCTCATAAGATCTTTCCTACTATAGTGGTATGACCTATGAGATCAGTAAATGTGAAGGGTATTGTCGATACATCCTTAGGAGAGATACATGGAACACATCTTGTACTTGAGAGTGATTTGGAGGATGTTCCAATTGATATGATACCATTTTTATATGATCAAGAATTTCATATGGGCCGATATACCTATGGACAAGTATCCCTTTCATCTCGAATCTCATAACACTCTTCTAGGATTATATTCATAGAATCACATTTTCACCAGCTTCAAATTTTAGATCTCATCATCTGTTATTAGTATACATTTCCATTCCACATTGAGATGCCTTGATATGTTGAAAAATGGATCAGAACTTCTCTTCCATTACTTTAGCTATAACACCCCAAGCTTCCACGGTACGCTTCTCTTTGAATAATGCAATAGCGTGTGTTGTACGCAACTTAGAGTTCTAACACACCACAACCAATAAAACTAGTCATTGTGAATAGTAATACCCACTTTTTGAAATTTTATAAATTTTATTATTCAAAATGGACTTATTTTTTGGATTTGGAATATCTAAATTATCTTAGGATGATTTTTTGGTATTTTTTTGAAAACATTCAAGTTTTGATGAATAGTGAAAAACACTAAGTTATATTTTAAAACCTAATTTTTATTTAAATAATTATTTATTTTATTTAAATTTATTTTAGGTCAAAATATATATATAATACCTTTATAATTTCAATTTAATTCGTTGGAGTCAGTTTATAATATATATATATATATATATATATATATATATATATATATATATTATTGAACATTTTTCATTCTTTTACCCGCCTCCTAGGAGCATTTGAAAATTTACAAAAAACATAATTTTACTACTTCTATGACTTCAATTTTAAAAATACAAGAGACAAGGTTGATATTAGTAAGTAAAATGTGGTTAAATCGGATAAAAATAATTTTTAGTGAATAATAACTTTTTTCTTTTATTTACCACGGTTTAAAGTAAATAGGGTAATTAAGGGTAAAAATGATATTATTATTACCCTAAAACATGTACTAATTATATTGGATAAGTGTAATTCGACCAAAAAACAACCTTAGGAATAAAATATGATCCTTTATATCCACATGGATTAGATTAGGACATTTATTATTATTTAATTCAATGAATAGTTAAAAGTGTAAAATTCAATGTTTAATAACTAAACCATTTTTAATATAAGGTTATACATGATACAAATTCTATATAAACATTAATTAGAATGAAATATATATTTCCTACATAATGATATTTTATTTATAATTTTTAGACATTAAATAATTTAATTTATTTATGACACAATGATGATGTAGTAATTACCTTATTAATGAAATATTAAATTAATTCATATTATAAGTACCCAAATTAATGTAATTTGAGACTTTTTAAGAATTAACTAAATTTTTAGGATAATAAGACTGGTTACGGTTGATTAGATGAATTTTATTCAAAGTAATAAGGCTGTTATGAATTTAGCATAAATAAAATACGAAAAGGTGTCAAAATTGACATAAAAGAGTTTTTAAAACAAATATTATATTATTAATTGGTATTATATTCCTAAAAATATAAGCTTCGGCCAAGAGGATTAAATAATATTATATATATAATTAATAAACCACTTGGGGTTCTCTTAGAAGTTTATAGTAAGTTTATTAACATTATAATATAAAAATACAAAGAGACATGGTAAATGTTAAACTATTTAACTAAGAGTTAAATCTAAAAGATAAGCTGAATATAGTGACCCAAACCTCTCTAAAACCTATTGGTTGAGTGTTTTTAGAACCATCCCCACCTTATACTTTTAATAATTTATTTTTTTCCATTAGAAACCTAAAATTATTTTATTATAAAATAATATTTCAATATTTTCCTAAGGTGCGCCTCACCCCTCTTATAAAAGGGAACTTGCCCTTATCTCTAATTCACACATTAAAATCCATTTGGTTTGGTCAAACACTTCTCAAATACCCTATAAACTTTCATCCCTTCATCCTAGATGCCTTCCTTTAGATATAAAGCCATCCTTAAGAGCACTTTTGATCAAATGAAAAGGAAGAACCCGAAGAAGTGGTAAACATCTCACCACCTCTTTCATGTTTTTTCTTCTCCCACTTCTTATTTCCTTATTGATTCCATTTGATAATATTTAATATAGTATCTTATATATATTGTGATGATATTATAAATATGTTACAGCCATATTCATTATTCTATCCATCCTTTGAATGACATGTCACCATACGTGCGTTTGTACAGCTTACCGTCTCCACGTCGTGGTGTAGTTGTTATTCAACACATTATTATTTGGATGGGTAGAATAATGATATGTAAATGTTTCAAATAATAAATATAACATGATAATGATTCTGTATATATGATATACCATCCAATTATATATTATTTTAATATCAAAAGAATGATATTGTCTCTCGTGTGTACTGACGGATTACCGTCTCCACGAACACGATGAGATTCATTCCCCGTTGAATACATTCAAGACTAATTTTCATTATATGATTAAAGATAATGTTTATTGACTTAATATAATTATGAATATCAATATGATACATCCTATCCACAAAAAAAATTACTTATGTAACAAATCATATAAAGGAAAACGAATCAGTTAACACCCGAACCGATGATAATACCATAATATTATAAACAAAGTAATATTAAAAGATCATATATGATATCATATTAATGTATATGATTATTTTATAATTTAATAAATATTATTTCACCATTATAAATGAGGTTAACCTACCATCGACCAAAGAAAAGAACTAGGTAAGGTTTAATTCTACAACCTCTTCATTATTCATGGTTGTTTATATGTAATTATCTACCATGACCTCTTTATCATCCACATCTGGGTTTTCCTAAAAATGTATTCCAAAACATTTTTACTACTTACTAGACTATGGGTTAAAGTAATTTATAATATTATTTGACATTATTCACTTTGAAAAGAATTTTTCCGTCATTTTTTCCAAACAAGTTACTTTTTGTCCTTTTTGAAAAAATTAATGTAAGAATGTTGTTTTAACTTATACAGCAGGTGTGGCTATATTCCACCATTATAACATCGTAGAATCTTCCCTTACAAGATTATAATAATATTTTTAAAATATATGTTTTATTTTATAATTATGTAACTTTAAATGATTACAAAAAAAAGGAATGAGATATTTCCCTCAAACAATTATGATTTCAACTATGTCGACATCCTTTAATGGATTTTAATCTTGTTTGAAGTTGATTTATTATGATACAAATCATCCATTTTGTATTGAAGGTTATAAGATATGTTTGACTGTAAATGTGTTATTTTTCTACCAATCATGGTTTATGGATAATGTATTGACATTTCATATGCTAGTTTCAATACGAATGATTATGTTATGTTTAAAACTCTTCATATGTAGAATGAATTGGTCTTAGTAGGAGATGGGTGGAGCCTGCTATAGCTCCTCGATGCATCAGTAGGTTTCATGAGACAACTACTGACTTGGAATAAGGCCTTGAAAAAATATTATGTGTAGTCTTGGCATAAGGCCTTGACTATATGGTTATGAAGCCTGAAATTATGCATTATATCATTATGAAAGTGGCTATTGATATTACAAGTTATTATTCAACTAATAGAATATCCATGAGAGTATGTAAGTTGAATTATTTTGATTTATATTTCGAATATGATGATGAAGTTTATGTTGAAATGGATTTTTTTAGTTTTATACATTTCCTTAAATGTTTATGTTTATTTATGAAAGATTCTGCTATATTGTAATCCTTACTGAGCATCTGAGCTCACAACTTTTTATGTTTTATTTTTTCCAGGATGCGAAGAAGTATATTATGACTGACCTGCTAGGATAGTCTATGGGATCTGATTGTTTTCTATGGAAATAATGTTGTTTTAGTTATCCATGTTATGATGTAATGTAAACCTTATGAATGTAACTAGTACTTCCAAGGATACTAAACTAATCAGTCTTTCAAGACGAGATATTTTGTGATAATGCCAATGATACGTAATAATGCACCAACTCTGGGCTTCTAGGGTCAGGGTGCTATAGTTCAAATCAGAGGATGTTTAGTACAAACCTTGGAAACTAGATATAGATAATCTCAGATTTGAGAACATATCCCTAAGATAAACTTTGAGGATTAGTATAGATGAACATCCTAGAATTTCTTTACTATAGATATTTTGTGAGTTTTCCAAGAAATATATCCCTATATGGATAAGAGAAGGTAGAGGCTACTCTAGCACAGATGTACCCATGGGTAAAACCCGAAAACATCACTTTGAGCTAGACTCAAACGGGAACTGGTGCACGACAACGAGCCTTGCTGCACTCTTGGTTACGACACTCCCGAGGGAGATGCTTAGGATAATTATCATTTTCTTTACAAACCATTATGAAGGGTTCATGAGTATATAATTCATAAATGAAAAAAAAAATTATGATTATGGATTATATCCCTAAAATGTTCAATTTATGTTATGTATGTTATAAGTTTGAAATTATGTATTGTGATTCATAAACTAATCTAGTGTATGATATTTTTTAGAAATGGAACCTAGTGAAAGGAATGGAAACCATATCAATACACAAACTCCATGTAAAGATTTCCCTCATACTCAAGATAATTATAGTGGAGCTAGTGATACAATTGTTGCTGATCAGCTTATCACTATATTGGGATAACTCACTCAGGTTATGAATAATAGCCTTAATCGTATGGAGAACCCTGATCTGCAGCATGGAGGATCAATGTTAGAACACTTCATGAGTAAAAAACCACCAACATTCAATGGGGGTACAAATCCACTAGTATCTATCCAATGGATAAATTCATTGTGAAAATATTCTATGCCATGGGGAGTAACAAAAGGGAAATAGTTGTCATGTTATTTAAGTCTTACGACATTAAAGAGAAGAAAGAGAAGAAGAGATCTGATGAACACTATGGAAATGGAAATATGGGGAAGAAGGGAAAAGTTGAATATCTATCCTACAATAAATGTGGGAAGAAACACCCAGGTACTTGTCTGAAGGAAATGTGAATCTATTATAAGTGTGGTGAAAAAGGCCACCAGGCAGGGGATTGAAAGGGGAAGAAAGAAGATTTTAATTTTGAATCCTACAATTTTAGATTAAGGTGACATTATGCAAATGAATTTCCTAAGCGTTAGGGGAACTTTCCTAAAAAAAGTCCAAGGGATCATGGCCATCCATATAATATCACTACTGGAATGGTTGTAGCTCTGAAAGATGTAGTGGGAGGTAATTTAATGGTTTCTCCATGTTTAGTCAATGATTTATTTTCTTCTTGATCAGCACATTATTTCATATATTCTCAGTTTGATAAGAAAATTATATATTTCCAATTTGATTTAACATGGGATTTGTCAATAATAACTCCTATGGGAAGTATCATTGCAACAATGTTTTGTGAATCAGTCCCCATTAAGGCATATAAACGTTGTTTATTTGCTGATCTCATCGTCATACCCATGACTAAATTTGATATAATCTTCAGTATGGATTGGTTATCAGACCATGATGATAATATTTATTTTAAGAAGAAGGAGGTTAAATTTTTTGATGTTGATGATAAAGAACACCTTATCATTAGAGAAGAAACATCACCACCCAATTCTTATCAAGATCCACCCCCCAGTAGCTCAACTAAATTAAATTATTGGGGAGGAAGAGAATGCAAAAATGTGGGTGAGGAAAATAATGTTCAAATAGATGATGTACCTATTGTGAAATAATATGTATATGTGTTTCCAGAAGAATTACCTGGACATCCTCCAGAACGGGAAATTGAGTTTTCCATTGACTTAATTCCTAGTTCAAGGCCCATATCGAATACCCATTATAGAATGGCCACTATGAAATTAGTGGAACTAAAAAAAACTACAGGAATTGAGTAATAAGGGATTTTTTCACCCTGGTGTTTCTCCAAGGGGATCCCATGTTCTTTTTATTAAGAAGAAAGATGGATCTATGAGGTTGTGCATTGACTACAGGGAGATCAATGTTATAACAATAAAAAACATATCCCCCACCTTGCATTGATGATTTATTTGACCAACATCATGGAGCACAAAACTTTTCAAAGATTTACATTCGATCTGGATATCATCAGTTGTTTGTGAAGAAGTAAGACATTCAAAAAACAGTATTTCGAACAAGGTACGAGCATTATTAGTTTACAGTAATTCCTTTTAGACTGACTAATGCACCCTTTATTTTCATGGATCTAATGAACAGAGTTTTCGAGTAATAACTTGATGACTTTGTAGTGGTATTTATTAATGATATACTGGTATAATCCAAAATCTAAGACGATCATGAAAAACAATTGCAAACCATTCTAAAAACCCTCAGAAGAAATGAATTATATAGGAAGTTTAGCAAGTGAAAATTCTGGCTTCAGGAGATTTCAATTCCTGGACATATTGTCTCTAAGGATAGAATCTCTATTGATCCATCTAGGACAAGATAAATCCATGAATGGTCAGCACCATTGAGTATAACTGAGGTACACAGTTTTATTGGTTTAGCAGGTTATTATCGACGTCTCGTCCAGAATTTTTCCCAATTGGTTAACCCATTAACCAAGTTCACATGAAAATGGGTTTAATTTATATAGAAAAAAGAGTTTGAATAATGTTTCCAAGAACTAAAGAGAAGATTATTCAATGATCCTATCTTGAATCTACAATCAGGGAATGATGGGTTTGTTATTTATTTTTATGCATCAAAGAAAGGACATGGTGGTGTCCGTATACAGAATGATAGGGTTATTTCCTTTACATCACGACAGCTAAAAATTCATTAGAAAAACTGTCCTACTGATGATCTTGAGTCATTAGCTATATTCATTGCTTTGATAATATGTAGTCATTATCTCTATGGTGAAAAATGTGAGATATATACTAATCACAAGAGTTTGAAGTATATTTTCTCACAGAAAGAACTCAACATGAGGAAAATGAGATGGCTTGAACAACCCATGGATTATGATTTCACGATACACTACCACCCGGGCAAGCCAAATAAGGCGCCAGATACTTTGAGTAGAAAGAATCATGGAGTTCTAAAAAAGATGAGATTTGAAAAGGATCCTATATACAAGGATCCAGTAAAGTTGAACATGGGGATTACCATAGAAGGTGAAACATCAAAACTTTTTCAAATGTTTTCAAAACCATCTTTACTAGAAAAGATATATAGTTCTCAGACCAATGATGAAGAATTTCAAAATAAGATTAAAGATATAAATGATGGGATATTCAGTGACTACAAATATGAAGATGGGATTTTGAAATTTGGGAAGAGAATTTGTGTTCCCAATATACCTGATCTGAAAATGGAATTGTTAGATGATGCTCATAGCTCCAATTTCTCTTTTTTTAAAGAAGATTGTGGGACTAAGATGTATAGAGATTTGAAGGAGCATTTTTCATGGGGCAACATGAAGAGGGAGATTTCTGATTTTGTGTCAAGATGTATGGTTTGTCAACAAGAGAAAGATGGAATGCAATAGCCTGGCGGAGTCATGCAACCTTTTCCCATACATGAGTGGAAATGAGATAATATTACGATGGAATTTTTCATGGGACTATCAAAGACTCTTATAAGGAAGGATTAAATATGGGTCATTGTTGATCATCTTACCAAGCCATCACATTTTATTTATATAAGAGAAGATTTACCACTTTAATATCTTGCAATACTATATATTAATTATGTTGTGAGACTTCATGGAGTACCCCTATCGATTGTTTCTGATCGTGATCAATATTTTACATCAAGATTATGGAAAATTCGTCAGAAAGACATGGATACTGAACTTCGTTTGAGCATTACCTACCAACCACAAACTGATGGACAGTAAAAAAGATCTATTCAAACCATAGAATAAATGTTGATATCATGCTCAGTTGACTTTTAGGGTATGTGGGATCAATATTTTACCTCTGGTAGAATTTTCCAATAAAAATGGCTTCCATTCAAGTATTCAGATTACGCCATATGAAGATTTATATGGAAATAGATGTCATACACCAACCTGTTGGGATGATGTTGGTGGAAGAAAACGTATAGGCCCAGAATTTGTTGAGGAAATGATGGAAAACGTAAAGGTTATCCAAACCCACATCAAACCAGCTCAAAGTAGGCAGAAGAGCTGTGTCGATAACCAAAAGAATGATTTGGAATTTCAGGTAGGAGATCATGTTTTCTTGAAGGTATCTCCATTGAAGGGTGTTATAAATTTCGGTAAGAATGGAAAATTATGTCCTAGGTACATCGGACCTTTCGAAATTCTAGAACGAATAGAGGTTGTAGCTTACCGTTTGTCAATGTCGCCAAGTCTCTCCAAAGTTCATGATGTGTTTCACGTATATCTGTGGAGAAAATACATGCCCATCCCAACACATGTACTCACCTAAGAGGAATTAGAACTAGAACCCAATCTGTCTTATTTTGAAGTGCATGTCAAGGTTCTTTATACAATAGAACAAGTGATGAGAAACTGGATGATTCTTCTGGTAAAAGTTCTATGGAGAAACCATAAGATGGAAGAGACAATTTGGGAACCTGAAGAACCTATAATGAAGAACCACCCGAGTCTTTTTATGAAGTAATATTATAGAAATTTTGATGAAAAAATTATTTGAACGTGGAGAGAATATAACTCCCCAAGCTTCCATGGTACGCTTCTCTTTGAATAAAACAATAACATGTGTTGTACGCAACTTCGAGTTCTAACACACCATAACCAATCAAACTAGCCGATTTGAATAGTAATAACCACTTTTTGAAATTTCATAAATTTTATTTTTCAAAATGGAATTCATTTTTGGATTGGGAATATTGAAATTATCTTATGGTGAATTTTTGGTATTTTTCTGAAAACATTCAATTTTTGATGAATAGTGAAAAACACAGAGTTATAGTTTAAAATTGAATTTTAATTTAAAAAATTATTTCTTTTATTTAAATTAATTTTATGCAAAAATAGATATATAATACCTATATAAGTTCAATTTAATTCATTGGTGTTAGTTTATAATAATTTTAAATATATAAAAATTTTATTTAAATTTTAACCGTCTTTTATCCACCTCCTATGAGCATTTACAAATTTACATAAAACTTAATTTTACCACTTCTATGAGCTTTATATCAAAAATTTGAGAGAGACAGTTAATATCAGTAATTAAAATGTTGTTCAATAAGATAAAAGTAAATTTTGGTGAATAGTAACTTCAGACTTTTTTCTACCACGGTAAAAAGTAAATAGGATATTTAAGGGTAAAATGATATTATTATTAACCTAAAACCTGTCCAAATTATAATGGAAAAGTGTAATTCAACCAGAAAAACCTTTGGAATAAAATATTATCATTTAGGTCCACTTGGACTTAATTATGACATTTATTATTGTTTAATTCAAAGAAGTGTTAAAGGTGTTAAATTAAAAGTTTAATAACAAAAAAAAATTTAATATAAGGGTATACATAAGATAAATTTGATTATAAATATTAATTATAAAGATAAAAAAATTCCTACAAAATGATATTTTATTTATAAATTTTAGGAATTAAATAATTAAATTTATTTGTGACACAATGATGATGCAGTAATTACCTTATTAATGAAATATTAAAATAATTGATATTATAAATAGAACAATAAATGTAATTTTAGACTTTTTATGAATTAAACTAATTTTCTAGGTTACTATGACTTGTTATGGTTGATTAAATGAATGTTTTTTGATGTAATAATGTTGTTATAAATTTAGCATAAACAAAATACCCAGTAGTGTCAAAGTTGACATAAAAGAGATTCTAAAACAAATATTATATTATTAATTGGTATTATATTTCTAAAAATATAATTATTAGCCAAATGGATTAAATAATATTATATATGTCATTAATGAACTACTTGGGGTTATTTTGGAAGTTTATAGTATGTTTATTTACTATCTAATATTAAAATACAAAGAGACATGGTAAATGTCAATCTTTTTAACTAAGAGTTAAATCAATACGATAAGGTTAATATAGTGACCCAAACCTATCTAAAACATATTGGTTGAGTGGTTTTCTAACCATCCCTACCTTAGACTTTAAATAATTTATTTTGGAGCCATTAGAAACCGAACATGATTTTATTATAAAATAATATTTCAATCCTTTCCTAAGGTGCCCCTCACCCCTCTTATAAAAGGGAACTTCCCCTTCTCTCTAATTCACACCTTCAAAGCCATTTGGTTCGGCCAAAACCTACCCAAATACCCTCTAATATGTCCTAAATTCATCTTAGTGGACTTCCTTTAGTCATGAAGCCAACCTATGGATACATTTTGGTCAAATCAAAAGGAAGAACCTGAAGAAGAGGTAAATATCTCACCACCTCTTTCATGTTTTTAATTCAACCACTTCTTCTTTCCTTGTTGTTTCCATTATAGAATAATAACTCCATTATCTTCTACATATTGTAATGTTATTATAAATATGGTTCAACCATATCCATTATTATATCCATCCTTTGAATGACATGTCACCATACGTGTGTATGTACAGCTTACCGTCTCCACGTCGTGGTGTAGTTGTTATTCAATACATTATTATTTGGATGGGTATAGTAATGTTATATAAATGATGTAAATAGTAAATATAACATGATAATAATGATGTATATATTATATACCAACCAATTATATTCAATTTTAATTTCAAAATAATTATATTGTTACTCGTGCGTACGTATGGATTACCGTCTCCTCGAACATGATGAGATTTATTCCCCATCATATCCATTCAAGAATAATTTTCATTACATGATTATAAATAATTTTTAAAGACATAATATCATTCTGAATATGAATATGATACATCCTATTCATAACAAACATTACTTACGTAATAAATCATATAAAGGAAAACAAATCAGTTAACACCTGAAACGACGATAATACTAAAATATTATTAACAATGCAAAATTAAAAGATCATATATAATTTCATATTAATGTATATGATTATTTTATAAATTAATAACAAATATTTCACAATTATACAAGAGTTTAACCTACCCTAGACCAAGGAAAACTACATGGTAAGGGTTAATTCTACAACCTCTTCATTATTCAAGGTTGTTCATATGTAATTATCTACTGGGACCTCTTTATCATCTCCATCCGTGTATTGCTAAAAATGTATTCCAAAACATTTTTACTACATTCTAGACTATGGTTTGAAGTCATTTATACCCTTATTTTACCTTATACATTTTGAAAATAATCTTTCCGCCATTTTCCCAACAAGTTACTATATGTCCTTTTTGAAAAAATTAAGGTAAGAATGTTTTCTTAACTTATACGGTGGGTGCAGCTATATTCCACCGTTATAACATTGTCAAAGAATCCCTTACAAGCATATAAAAATATTTTAAAACTAAAATTTTTATTTTTTAATTATGTAACTTTAAATGATTTCAGAAAAAGAATGATATATTTCTGTCAAACATTTTTGATTTAATCTATGTCATCATCCTTTAATGGATTTTAATCTTCTTTGAAGTTTATTTATTATGATACAAATCTTAAATATTGTATTGAAGGTTTTGTGATATGTTTTACTATGGATGTGTTATATTTCTACCAATCATGGTTTATGTATAATGTATTGTGATTCCGTATTCTAGTTTTAATAAGAATATTTATGTAATGTTTAAAACTCTTCATATGAGGAATGCATTGGACTTAGTAAGTGACAGGTGGATCCTACTATAGCTTCTCGATGCCTCGGTATGTCTCATGAGACAAAATAGTGTCTTGGCACAATGCCTTGACAAAATCTAATTTTTAGTCTTAGCACAAGGCCTTGACTATGTGGTTATGAAGTTTGGCATTATGCATTCCATCATTATGAAAGTGGGTATTGATATTTCATGTGATTATTCGACTAGTAGAATATCTATGTGAGTAAGTAAGTGAATTATTTTGATTTATATTATCCATATTATAATGAAGTTTATGTTGGAAAGGCTTCTGTTTTAGATTTATACATTTCCTTAAATGTTTATGCTTATTTATAAAAGTTTTCTTTATATTGTTATCCCTACTGAGCATCTAAGCTCACCCCTTTCTATGTTTTATTTTTCCCAGGATGTGAAGAAGTATATTTTGACTGACCTATAGGGATAGTCTATGGGATATCAATGTTGTCTATGGAAACAATGTTATTGCACTTTTCTATTGTATAATGAAATGTAAAACTTATGAATATATCTAGTAATTCCAAGGCTACTAAACTAATCAATATTTCAAGAATATATCTTTTGGGACAATACCAATGATACTTAAAAATTCACTGACTCTGGGATTCTGGGGTCGGGGCATTATATTATCACTCTCATGTCATAATTTCTTTCTTCCTCAAAATTTGTCCCATCCTGTTGGAGATATACATTTCTTCCCATGGAAGTCTTAATAAGGAGTCATATAAATGTTTTATTGTAAGATATTATTTTACAAAAACTAAACTAATGGATGTTGTTGATCTCATCCACCATTGAAATCGAGAGAAAAATATTTCAGTATGTCCTATAGGTTTTGGAACGTTCATTCAGAATGACTTGCTATCTAACGATGATAAGCAGTGATGAAACTCAATTCTGAATCAAGTTCTTGTTGAAGAATTCTCCCGAACATAGAGTTAATCCTCATATCCCAATCTGATACAATACAATGTGTTACTCCATGAAACCATACCACTTCGTTAATGTATATCCTTGAAATCTTATCTAGATAGATGTATTCACTAATAGCGATGATATATGATGTCATTATAAGGATACAAAATACCATCTTTAAGTATTAAACTTGTTAGTGTTTTTTGGGGTCCAATGATGGGATCCATTTTAATGTTATCCCATTTCCATTCTAAAATGGGTAATGGATACAACATCCTTTTATACTTTTTTCTTTAAACATTAACATTCTGGAATACCATGCTTCGAGATACAAAATCTGTGATATCTATCTTCATGCCATCACACTAGAAGTATTCTTTAAAATCCATGTACATATTCTTACTTTTAGGATTAATAGTTAATGAAACATAATGATATTCCTCTAATATCTCCTTAAAATATTGTATAGAAGGAACACATACACAATTCTTGAACCTTATCATTCTACCCAGATGAATATTAAACTCAGTAACATTTATAACTATATTTCTTAGATCCTCTATATGTGCTTCTTAATATCCATATTTATAGAGGGTGGACCATTAATTTGAGAAATATAAGATTTTCCCCTTCTATTAGGATTTATAGCTCTATCCTTTGAAAATCAGAAAATATTTTATCTTTTGTGATCCTTATCAGGGTGAGATTGAATAATTATTTGGACTCAAATCATCATCCACCCAATTTTTGTTCCCTGGGTGCTAATGTATTGGAAAAACATAATCTTTTATCAACTCATACTATATTCTCTTAACATGTTAACCTCCTTCTGTGTTAATTTTAATTTCATACATTTCTGATTAGTATATATATAACACTTTTCTCTATAAGGATAGTGCCTCCATATCTTTAATGAAAAAATTACCGCTACTAACTCTAAATCATGACTTGGGCAATTTTACTCATGAATACTAAAATTCCATGAGGCATAAGAGATAACCATTTTATTCTTAATTATAATAAATCCCAATACCTTCTTATATGCATCACTATAAATTTAAAACCCTTCTCTACAATCGGGTAATGTAAGAACAGGTTTTCTGACCAACCTTCTCTTCTGTTCCCAAAAAGTTTTCCAATATTTATCTTTCCAGTGGAACATGCCACCATTCCGAGTTAACATGGTTAGTGGAATAGATATCCATGAATAATAATCCACAAACCATTAATAATGACCATATAAAAAAAATATTTAAATCTCAGTCATCATGGTTGGTCTAGACCAGTATTTAATAGCCTCCTCCATTTGTGGATCTACTTCTATACCACCTCTTGAGAATCAATTACCCAAAAAATAAACCATTCATAGTCAAAATTCACACTTTGTAAAAATTTCATATAGTTTCTCCTTGTGTTGGCTCTTTAGTAAAATTCTAAAGTGTTATTCATGGTCTTCCTTGTTCTTTGAATAGATATGAATAATATATATAAATACTACCACAAACTGATTGAGGTAATCTTCAAATACTCTATTAATAAAATCTATAAATATAGAAGGGGGATTGGTAAGACCAAAAATAATTTCTAAAAATTTAGAGTGTCCATACGTTGTACAAAATGTCATCTTGTGTATATCCCCCTACTTGACCATCAATTGATGATATCCAAAATGATGTTCAATATTGGAAAAGTATTGATCTCTGTGTAGTTGATCAAACATTTAATCAATATGGGGAAGAGGATATATATTCATGATTGTAATAATGTTTATCTACCAAAAATAAATGCAGAGTCTCATTGATCCATCTTAAATTTTCATTAAAAGAACAGGTGCACCCCATAGTGAAACACTTGTCCAAATTTTTCCCATATCATGTTTTTATTATAGTTTCTTCTTCAATTCATGTAACTTTATTTGTAACATTCTATAGGTATCCATTGATGTTGGTTTGGAAGTTGGATTGGGTTATATTGAGAAAAAACATCATGTTTTGGGGGAATTATAGAAACTATTTTAGAATGATATCTAGAAATTCCTAGAAAACATGCATATCATCAATTTAATATTTCTCCACAACAATTTGAGATAGAAACACTTATTAATGGGAATTAATACCAATACAAAAGAAGAAATCTCCACCGGTAGTTCGTACTTATGGTCATATTAGTGGATGATCATAATAGGTTTTAAAATTTAAAACATAACATACCTTCATCAAAAATTGATGTGGGATTTATGTTAAGAAATATAATATAGGCCTAAGATGACATAAAATTCAAAAAAAAGGATAATGAAAATATTTTTAAGAATCAAATTTACAAAAAAAGTCAAAATAATAGGAATACTAGATTTGAGATGCAATCATCATACTATTAGGGATTTCCATCCAAATTCCCAATCTAATAATTTACATGGAATCCTAATACACATTGAAAATTATTTTGATATGAAAGATTTAGTGGATCCTAAATCAAAAAAGACATTATCATCTCTTGAGTGGATGTAGGTGTACATTTCACCATGTCATTATCCCACCCCTTGTTACAAAAATTGATCGCATGAGATTTACACTATTCCATTGGTTTATAAGGTTGTTGATGTCAATCATCATCAATAGTCCATGAGTATGGAAACTGGTTAACATAATCCCATTCTCCATAAACATTAAACATTGTGGTGTGGGTGGTGAATTCTCTATATATTTTCCTCTATTTTTAAAATTGGAAAACTTCTTCCAATCAGTGCAACAATCTATTTCCTAATGGTCTTCCCTTAAAAACATACTTATTAGAACCCATAAGATAATTACCTCAATGATTCTTTCTACACGGAGAGAATAATAAAAGTCTTATCTACTTCCTTTTCTGGTTGCTATATTTTCATTTCAACTCCATATTCATTTTCCTATTAAAAGCATGAGATTTATTTACAACTCCAACCCCCATTTAAACAATGATTTCACAAATGAAAAATCTATTCATATCTACTAAAGTCTCAT
Source organism: Viscum album (assembly GCA_963277665.1). Taxonomy (NCBI): domain Eukaryota; kingdom Viridiplantae; phylum Streptophyta; class Magnoliopsida; order Santalales; family Viscaceae; genus Viscum; species Viscum album. The sequence goes on along the minus strand of OY728121.1, from coordinate 1,393,353,954 downwards.
ATGGAAAATACCCTTATGAGAAATGGATTTAAGGCACTGAATAATCCTATCAATATTACTTTTGGGTTGGATGATAATTCTAGAATCGTAACTCGTATGTCTTGTGAAACTATCCTCTAAGGTACCAGTGGATTAATTATTATTTTTTTCAATTCAAGGAACTAATTTTCCATATTTGTAAAAATAACACGAGGAAATGAACTTTTTGAAGAGTATTTTATTGAACTTGTCTTAATCCATGCATTCAATTTCATCTTTATTCATCATATTCTTGATTAGAGTCCACCACTATTCTAATTCACCTTCTAACTTATAAATAGTTAGAATGACTTTATCATGATTCAAACACTATAGAATAGATAATATCTTTATAGTTGTATTAATATATTGTTCAGAAATAATTTGTTCAAAAGACCCTCTAAATGATTGTAGAAATTTCCTCATGATGGACTAAATATAATATTATTCCCTCTTTTTCCCATTTTTATGTACACCATGATTCGCTGTTTGAGAGATTGGGGTGATCTAATAATTGAAATATTTCAATCCTAATCCCATATAATTTTGTTTCTTATAAGAAAAATCATTGTTTTACTATTAAAATCACCATTAATTTGGTTCCTTCTATTTCTGACCACATATTAAAACTAAAATCATAGAGTAAGAAACATTAATGATAGTGAGGAACATCATAATATTTATAATTCACATATAGTCTGTCTAAATAATAAAATCATTCTTAATCTATGAAACCTTGGGTTCCTTTTTTATTATTCATAGACAACTTTTATTTAAATATTTCAAGATGGTACATAAAGATTTTATGAATTCCAAAAGAATATCCACTAGCAATGTCAAACAAGTTGTCCATCCATGCCTGTTTTTATACACTAGGTTACGTCGAGTTAGGCCGAACACATCACGTAAGAGCTGTTACTACTAGGTATATCTTTTCCATAGCCACATCCAATTGTGGTATCCAAACAAGTATGTAGTTCTTGGATACCACCTACAAAAATATTTATGAAAATTCAAAGACATTTTCCTATACATTTTCTCATCCTTAGTATTATTGTTTGACATTTCCTTAGGGTTCTCACTACAGATTTCTCATCCTAGATTCCAAAGGATAACTAAAACTTTTCTCTATTACCAACTATAGAAACCCTCTATTTTCATACATTAAAATTAAATTAATTTTGATTAATACTTAAAATATTATAAAAACAGATTCCCAAATAATGTATTAGTCATGTTCTTTCAAAAACATGAAAACATAAACCCTGTTATATAAGTGAGATACATTATCTCCCAATTGGTTATTCATAACTATCACCCTTCTTGGACACAAAAACAATAATAGATATTCTCATATCCTAGGGTAGGAAACATAAAAAGGGGTGAGCTGAGATGAACAATAAGGGTAAGAAAGGGAGACATGTAAGCCTAAACATGAGCCCAAGGGTATCTAAACATGATCTAAAGAATATAAGATCAAACCCTACATATAATACGATTAGAAACATAAATCATTTCCTAAATCATGGAATTGCATAATATATTAATCATAAAGAAATAAATATCATATACTAGGAAATCATATAATATGAATAAGACATGGAATTTTGGAATACATAAACATGTGATTTCATTCCCTATATGTCAAGACATATTTATAGAACATTTTAAGGAGTTTCAGAGGAACCAAACCTACTATAAGGGACAAATTACCATCCCTAGTCATTTTCCTTTCCATATAAGGGGACATATTTCTACATCATTTCATAGTGGATCAGGTTTCTAAATCATCTGACATTATGTTGACTACACCTACTGGGCATGACACACCATTGTCCCATGTCGCAATCATTTCCTTTTAAGGTATTCAGTTTCTCTATCTTCCCATTATGGATCAAGAACATCGACATGATTTATATATTTATCATCATAGATATAAATATTTACCTAATTCATTAGATGAATATATAACTTCCACCCATCTCAAAAAAACCATTCATATATGTCAGACAAGATAATAAAACATTTATAATATCATGACCCATAAAAAAGAGATGGGTTTTATAAAAATCCTATCACAATCCTATAAAATGGAATGGGTGACATAAAAATGTAATTATGTCTTATCTAGTGTAAAAAAATATAATTTTTAAAATAATTTCATTAAAGCCTAACCCATGAGAATAAGTATGATTTATAAGAATAATACTCGTAGAAGAGGAATGGGTTTGAAAAACATCATGCCCTAAAACCATAAATCATTATGGGAAAGAATATGAATAAATCATGTGAATTATTTCCCTGAAGGTCATTAGTAGCATCAATGGATGGAATTTTAGATGTAAAATAACTTAGTAAGATATTTCGAAAACAATTTTTGAGGAAAATATACATTATTCGTTGATAAGGGGACTTAAAAACATAAAACCTTTTGAAAAGTATTTTACTAAAAATAATAATGAAAACATATAAATAATTATTTTAAAACATTTTGGAAACCATTTTCTTTAAAAACATATATAAAGAGATCTTGAAAACATTTTGAATCCCATTTTCTGTGGAAATATATAAAAGCATTTTTAACATGTTTTGAAAACCATTTCATTGAAAGTACATTGAAATTTTTTAAAAGAATATTGAAAACCATAAACCATTTTTAAAATAAATTTCCCATGAAAATTATCTAATCATATCATCTTTGAAGACATTTTTGAAAATAAGGTTCTTGAAGTTCATGGCATGTGTCTCAACGAAGTAAAATTAAGAGAAAACTACTTTTTTTAATTTCGTAAATATTTAAAAATTAACCAAATAAAACGAATATCATAAAATGGATACGTAAAGTACCATAAAATAAAAAAAATTATGGGAAATATAATTACCATCCAAAATATGTGAGTGGTCAAAAAGGGGCAATCCTCACATAAATAAAAGTGAGACTAGAAATCCCCTTACTTGGTAGCTTGTCTCTCATCGTACTCATTCAAACCTCATGTATAATTAATATATGTATATTATACAAAAACATATTATTATATATAATACCATGTATGGTATTATTATGTATTTATAATACCTATTTTTTAATAATTCTATCTTAATGTTTCACTTCGAGTAATGTCATCTTTGTTCTTGTCATGTGTCTTAATTTGATATATATTTGATCCTTATACTTATATCATGATTTAAAGAATGTAAAACATCATATAAAATTAATTTTTTTTCATAATATTTTAATTATAATAAACTATATAATATATAATTATCATAGGGAATACAATGTTCAGGGAGATTGTAGGCTTTACATTTGCATTAACGTAGTTTCTGTTTAATTTTCATATAGAATGAAAGAGAGTAACTGACATATATTCATATATATCATTATATATCATTATTAAAGTATAATTATAATATCATAAATTTAATATAATTTTACTAAACCCATCCATAATACATTCTTTATAGTGTGTCAATGAATCACATCACTTTTAGGGGGTGGAAGTCCACACTTCCTCAAATGAAATAATCGTATTTACAAAAAATGGAATGTATAATGATATTTGTTTAAAAAGTGTTAAATAAGATTAAAGACCAAATATGTGTATTATATATCATATATAAACATATTTTACATCATAATTTCCACCATGATAGGTGGTAAAAAAACAAACAATCATCATTTCTTGAGGCAGTAGCTCACCGTACATATAAATAGTATGTGTGTCACCAAATAGATGGATGTTTGTGTAAGTTTTGATTGAACCATTAGAATAAAAAAATATCATTATTTTGAGGATAATTTTTTTGTTAACTAATCATTTAATAATGATAATTTAAATACATTAGTATGAAAATAAATGTAATTAGCCTGAGTGGTGGTGTACCACTTTATCAGGTAACTTTTTTTGTTTTCACCAAAGGGCTTACTTGGAAGGTTTTATACCCAATTTGAGGCATAATGGAGGAAGATAGAGATGTTGGAAAGTGTATTGGTTATATCATGGATGAACCTAGGATTTTAGAGAGATCTGATGAATCTGTAGAAGTGGTGGCCTTTTATAGAGAATAGAGGGGACATGGAATTTTTGAAAATGAGTTAGATGTACCCATGTTTTAACCTAGAAATAGTCATAACAACCAAAAAAAACTAGAGAGTGTAAGTTTCATGTGTAAAAAATGGATATCCAATTGGTTTTGGACAAGTGGATAGTTTATTTGGGGCTATAAGGTTATGGTTTCTTCCCTTATTAAGATTAATTTTACCTTAATCAGTGTAATTAATTTTAATTACATTCATTAGTATTGTTGGTCAAAAACAAATTTAATCTTATTAGAAATTATAAATAATTCTTATTCCAATAAAAAATCCATTTTTCCAAATTCTAATAACATATTTGGATGAAATTATTTTAAATATAATCCCGCTGAAGGGACAAACACTACAGGTTTTAATGTAAAAAATGATCAAAAGATTGTTAAATTTTATATCCAATTTCAATATAAAATTGGTTTCAATGACCTATATTTGATTAATTATTAAAAATTTAATCTAATTAGAAATTAAAACAATTTAAAATTTTAATTTATCCTTATAAATAATTTATATTATAATGCAGTTTTGAATTAAAATTCATTAATTTTCACTATTCATTAAAAAAATGAAATTTCTTAAAAAACTACCAAAAAATCACCCTAAGATAATTTTGACATTATAAATACAAAAATGAATTTTTTTTTATAAAATTAAATTCATTAATTTTTCTAAAAATTTATTTTATTTTCTTTCATAGAATAACGTGAAATTGAAATTCATTTGACAAATAGTATTTTTATACATACAATGACATTACCAAATATTATATATATAATTATCAATATGATTTATTTATATAAAACCACTATAAAAATATTTAAAAAATATATTTTTTTATTAATTTTACTACTTTTAATATCTAGGTTATAATTATATCATTAAAATAATTATAACATAAAAAACATGTTTTGTAGGAACTCAGTGTTCTGTGTTATATAATTCAAGTCATTTTTGTTTCTAATGTACACCGAGTTGATGTTGCATGTAATCAAAACTAAGTTTTTCATTCTAAATGGAATGTTTGAATTAACTAATATTCATAATATTGATGAAAAATAAATTTATTCAAGAAACAATATATCCATAAAAACTGAGGTTGTTGCAGTTTCCCTTCCACAGGTAATAACATAATAAAAATATTATGAAAACTAATTATTTTACAATGGGTTTTATTTGATTATATGGAGGAAGTCTTTTGAATACTATTTCATTTCTATTCAGTTTACATTAATTAAATTTTTATGAAACAAATTTCTTTTCATGGGTTCAAATCTGATTAATTTTTAATGATCTTTTGGAAAGTGTATATTTGATAATCATTATTTGATGGGGGACCTTTATCTCCCTCCAATTCATTGGGTACTAATTTATATCTCATGAAGCAAGATAAAATGGAATGGGCTGTAAACCTAGTTTACTAAGGGAAATTGTTAACTATTATAGTATTGGTAGTAAAAAATGACTACTATGATGATTTGGAGAGTAAACCCCCTCAACATGGAAAATTATGGTATTGATCCACAACTACTAAGGAAATTATTTCATATGCTTATGTATATGCCAAAAATATATTTCTTTTTATAATTTTATATTTTCATGGATTAGGATCTATAATTATATTATGATTAATGTCTTATGAACCTCCAATAATCATACCATTACTCCTGTTTATGTCATATGATATATAGGTTATGGTTTTAAGATGTTCTTATAATGTTCTCTTACCCTTATTCAGGTGATATTTTGAGATGTCCCTTTTTTAACCAAATAAGGAATCTAAGATCTCCCTTTTGTAGGTTTCCATTCCCAATGTTTTGAAGAATGATATTATGTATGATGTTTCAAAGAAGGTTGGTAGTTATAAAGAACTTAGTGGGAGATTATTTATTTCACTTATGGATGAGTTTTTTAGGTTTCCATGTTTCCAAAAGAACTAGAACTAAATGTTTATTTAATGGATCATTTTTTATGTAATTAATATTCATATATTAATATTTATAATATATGTATGATAAGTTTGGGTCTCTAATGTTTTTATTATATAAAGGATTAGTTGACATCTGGAAACTATGGTGATAAAAATTTACTAATATCCCTAACGATATGTCTAAGTATAAATCTATGGATGAGACAAAGTATAGTAAAATGTCTTATAAATATTGAAATTAAAAACATTAAGTGGTTTCCATGAAATTAAATCCCCTCCTAGATAATAAAAGTATACATGGCTATAGAAAAGAGTTTTCTAGGGGTAATAACTTAGAAAAAATGAACATTATTCTTGAATTGAGTGTTACCAGATACACAACAATGGGGCTTTTTGCATTCCTGGTTTGACACTCCTAGGGGATGTGCCCAAGAAATTCACATACTGATTTTGAACAATGATATGGATTTAAATAATTTCCACAAAAGACCAATTTCATGCCTAATGTGTCATTTATTGAAAAAAAATGAGGATTTAGATAGCAGTATTTGATTTTTATGGATTTTATGGCTTCTAACTTTGAATATTATTTCACAGATTATGATTTTGGTTTTATTCAATGATGGGAACAATGGGGGACTTGAATAATATTGAATGTGATAAAAAATAATATCGATGAGAACCAAAATGGGATTATTACTAGAGGGAAGGATATTTATAATATTAATAATATATTATCATGATATATGATAAATAAATTTCTCTTAAACAAACTCTTAGAATATCCCATGTAGAGAAGGATTAAGATAATTGAGGGTTTAGGTGTTGGATACCATGATGCAATGAATATTTAGTTTCCTATATTCTATCAATGTAAGAAGAATCACATGATAGAATTTCTTGAAGGAATGAGAAGACTTTTATGATTATAAAAGAAGGTTATAGGGTAAGTGATTTAGGTGGAAAATTGAAATATTTAGTTAATAAAAGTATGATAATAATGGTTTCCCTATGGCTTCATCAATGGTTGAATGTCACAAACATAGAAGGCATGGGAATTATAAAAATCAATGTACTAAGGAGAATGATCATGAATTGAATAAGTAACATGGTACAAGTAATGTTTATACTACTGATGATGAAGAAACCATGATTGACATATAAAAGTAAACTACTAATATGGAATAACACAATGAAGCATTGTTAATGGATTGAGAGTGAATAAGAATGATTGATGTTTTTATGGGAATGTAATTATTATGTTACATGAATCAGGAAATATGTATGTCTTTTTTTATAAAAGTTTTAAATTCTATATTTTAATGAATATTTTCATGGGTACTAATGGGTTAGAAATGTTTTTTAATGTCATGGTGATATTTTATGTAAAACACAAGATTAATGGAAGATAAGTCTTCATATGTTCCTGATTTTGAGAAAATGGTGTTTAGTTTAGATATAGATATTGTTGATATGGATAAAGTAAACAAGACCATAATGATGTTCCCATGTAAATCCCCAGACCCACAATTCCAGATTTAGTGCATTATCTTTCTGTGTAATTTTTTTATAAATTGAAATTTAAAATTACATAGTGCATTGTACATATGAATACCTTTTCAATTTTACGTTCTATAAAATTTGAAAAAATTATACAATTTAATAGGGTTGTAAAAAATATCTAATTTTCTCAATGAGTTATACCTCTTTATGTTAATTCATTCATATTAAAACATATATGAAAATGGTGAAAATTATTTTAAAACATGGGTTGAGCAAAAAAATTCACTATACGGGGTTTTAAAACCATTTTAACAAAATTTATAAATACATATTTAAAAACCCTTATATAACACTTTATAAAAAAATACTATATATATAATACATTCAAAAAAATTCAACAATATTTATTATTTTGAAAATTCAATTTCAAAATTAATTATTTGAAAAACTATTATATTTATCTCGGAAATTCATTTGAAAATATTTTGTGGATTAAACATATCTTATAAAACCACTATATCCACTTAGAAGTATCACAGGTGGAAAATCTTCCCTGATGATGTCATGAGGTCACTCCTCATTCCTCCTCAATAGTTATTTTGATATGAAAGTGCCAAATTAATTTTGAGAAAACATTTTTTAAGATAAATACTTTTCATAAATATCTCATTAAATCATATCAAAACAATATGAATTATTTTCAAATAATTAAATAATTAAATTTTAAAAAAATATACTTTTTAGAAAATACCATAATGGTTTTATAGAAATCCATTATTAAAAGATAATAAAGGGTTTTTCATTTTCTAAAAATTACATTTAGATAGAATCCATAAATCGTAGTTAATTATACATGTTATTTGAAAAACATTGTGAAATAATCATTTCCCATAAATACATACATTAAAAGCACATGAACATAAAAAAGTCTCATTAAAATTAATGTTGTGTATGCATGAAGTTTCACAAACTATAGATAATGGCCATGTAATTTATTATGAATAACATTCATGAATGAATAAAAATTTGAAAAAATAAAATACTAACTAATAATTTGAAAATATTTCCATGTAGATTTTGATAAAATAAAATACCATTTATAGTTAAATTTTAATCAATAATAATAAAACATTCATTATTATTTAATATCATAGTTCGCAAATTGATATATTTGAAATAACATTGAAATTTTAATGGTTTATATGATATCATATAAAAATTATCTATAAAAATTAATTCCATTTATAATATTTTTCAAAAAAACAATTCTGTTTAATATAAACCAATCACATAAATTCAAAACTAAATTTTGATAACATAAACCCATAAAAATTCAAAATTCAACCTTCAAAACATTATTATCACCCCCAGTTTCTATAAATGGAAATAAAATATTTGTAAACATAAAAAAAATTTAATAAAAAAATCCCATATATGGGTTTTTATGAAAAAATAGAAACATGATATTACAAGACATTAAAAATGATTTTGTCTGTCATAAGAGGGGAAACATTGATAATACAAATAATCTTACAAATGGTTTTTCTAAAGTAAATTTACTTCCTTAAATATAGTGTGATACCGCTAAAATTTATAAAATAAATCAGAAAATAATATATATATATATACATACATCATAATTTTCAATTTTTAGAAAAATATTAACTCTTTCCCTTACCAAGATTATTTCCCTCATTCTTTTGGACAAACCTTTGAACATCCTCTATTTCTCAATTTAGCCAAACTGTATTTTTCTAATGGTATTCAAAAATGATACCCCAATTTATTAAACCTTAACCTCACTATATAAACAAATATATATATATATATATATATATATATATATATATTATTGTATCCATTTATAGTGAGATGAAAACAATAGATTTAGAGGTATCATGATTATTTTTTAAAATATATAGAGCATGTTTATTGTTTATTCAGAATACTGATTTGAGGAATGGTTTAATATATTTTTATATTTAGTTTATGTTCAGAATATATATATATATATATATAATGTTTATTTTTTGTTTATATCCTTAATTAATAAGCAAATGAAAAAGGAGAATTCAAAACCAGATTGAAAAATTCATTTTCCATTTATTTCATTTGAAAATATATATATATTATATATCCCATTTTGATATCTTATTCGTAAAGAATTAATTATTTTATTCCCATTTTAGGTTTCATTATAGAACACACCACTTTATGATGGGATTCGACTTTGAGTTCGTCCAGACCTTTTAATCGATGGAGACAACAACAGTGAAAGAGATAAAATTGATAATCATGGGATTCATAAAAACTATCATTAAGTAGAAGAAGATGGTGAAAAATAATTGATGCTCCATATTTATTTTATCGAATAACAATGGTTTTTTTTAGAATTTAAAATAAGGTGAATATTAACCCAAACAAGCATCCCAAATCAAAAAAAATGAAATTTTTGAACATATTTTTATAAAAATGGGTGAGATAAATGGATTAGAAATGAAATAATGATCCTTATACCTGGGCCTGAAAACATTATTTCATACACTCTTCATGGACTCAGGCTTACACAAGCATCCATTCGTGAGTTGCTTGATACCTCCTTCATAGAATCACCTATTTGTTACTTGTCCACCTTTTGGGATTCTTGGGTTGATGAATCCCTTTTGGGGTTGACTCCTAGTTGGTTATCATATGGTTGAGGTGTCCCTAGGTTATCAGTTATGTGGTGGCATATTTTTTATTTTAAATGAATCTAAAATTTTGAGATATAAACTAAATTGGTTTAAAATACAATTTATTTATATTTTCTAATTTTTAAAACAATACAACAATTTGATTAAAAATATCATTTCTCAAACCATTTTCATTAATTTCATTTCAAATATATGTTTATTAAAAATATATATATTACCCTTAATAATAAAATTTCGACCACTTTCATTTAGAAATTAAAAATTAAATATTTATTTTCATCAAATTATTAAATAATTTTTTTAACACAGCATCCAAATTTTAAACTATAAATTCAAAAAGAGTTTTCAAAAATATACTTTATATAAAAATAGTTTTTTTAAATAGTAATATATTCAAAAAAAAATTCTTAAAACTTGGTTTTAAATAATCTTATATTATGTTCAATTTCAAAAAAATATTTACTTAAAGATAATATTAATTTACATACATTGAGATATAAAAATAATATTTCCAAAAAATAAAATTAATATTATAACATTTTGAAAAATAATTATTTTTATTATACAAAATATAATTGTTTCGTGAATTTTATTATTTATGTCCTTTTTATTAAGTTTCAAATAATATAATAAAAATTCATAAATAATTAATTAAAATAAATTTTCAATTTTAATTTCCTGTGTTGTTAAATTCTCCCACCATAAAATGGAATTTAACCATCGCTATTTGTTCGTCGTACTTAAGAAGATTATGAATTTTGATTTTTGAAATTATGAATACTATAACATCAAAGGGAGAATAATTACCTAGAAGGTCAACGAAATTTTTATCATGCAATTGTTTCCCTAAAAATATAAAATATAGTCTATAAATATGTATACACCATTCTTTATAAACCAAATGTAAATCCCAAATGAAAAAAATCCTGGATTCCATATTTAAACATGTGGTGCTATTTTTTTATATCAGATAATAGAAAATTAAATAGTATATTATAGAAATGATGACCTTTTCTATTCTACATTTTGGAGAATTATACAACACCATTGATTTAAAAGTGATGAAAACAAATAAAATATATAATTTTCTCTGCAAGCTCTGGCATAATAAGTGATGTCATCAATCATAAACCATCTATGATTCATGTGACATTTATTTTATAATATTGGATGACCACAAAATTTCCTAGTAAATAATTTTAAAACCATTGAAAACACTTTATGAATATTTACTAAAAAATAATTTTAAAACACTTTATATAAGATATAAATATCTTATATATATAATAATTTTCAAAAATTTCCAAAATATTTATTATTTTGAAAACTCATTTTCAAAAGTACTACTCTAAAATATTATTTCAACTAAAAATTCATTTGAAATTTTTTTTATGGATTAAAAATATACTCGACATATCATATAAAACCCTTTGGCCACTTAATAGTATCCCTAGTGTAATAATGTCCCTACTAAGTTTGTCGATTCCATCTCCAATAATCTTCAACATGTCAATTGATATGAAATTAATAAAGTTATTTTGAGAAAACATTTTTTAAAATGTTAAGAAATCTCATAAATAAACTGTTAAAGACCTTTAAAAATACTTGGATTTTTTTTCAAAGAATAAATTCATTAAACTTTTAAAAATGCTACATTTCAAAAAAAAATCCATATGAGTTTATGAGAAATTCATTTTAATAAGAGAATAAATATCTCATAATAATATAGAAATTAGTATAACATGTATTACTTGAACACTACTTATTTATACACATTCCTTAAAATACATTGTAAAATAATCATTTCCAAAAAATAAATCAATTAAATAAATATGAAAAAAAACAATTCTTATTAAATTTAAATTGGTGATTTCATGAAATGTCACAAATTATAGATGATGGACATATCTTTTATTATTAATGAAATTTATGATTACACAAGAACATTGAAAACATAAAAAAATAAATTTTCTTATTATAACATTGAAATTTATATTTTTATAAAATCATATTTCCTTTATATTTTAAAGTTAACTAATAATAAGAAGAGATTCATTGTTTTTTTAAGACATAGTTCAAATATATTAATTCTTTAAATAAAATTGGAAATATAATGATTTATATGATATCATAAAATAATTATCTATAAAAAAGTAATTCAATTTATAATTTTTTTTGAAAAAAAAATTATCTTGAAAATAAAACCATCATATAAATTCATAACTAATTATTGAAAATAAAAAAAAACTTTCAAATTCAAAACTCATCCCTAAAAATATTATCATCCTTGATTTTCCATTAATAAAAATAAAAAATTTATAAAGTTAAACATATAGCAATAAAATAAATAACATTTTAGGTATTTTAGGTAAATATAAAAACTTTATATAAAAACCCATAAAATGATTTTGATAATAATCATAGGGTAAAACATTGATAACAAAATTCCCTTTATAAATTTTTTTTCTAAAATGATTTTTTTCCTTAAATCTACAGTGATACCCATTATAATTTTAAAATAAAATCTTAAAATATTAAATATGAATATACAAAATTAATAATTTAGAATCCGTAAAAAATATTAACTCCTTCCCTTACCTAGTTTATTTTCCTTCTTCTTCTTGAGACACCCTTCAAACACCCTATATTTCTCCCCTTACCCGAAATGGATTTCTCTAAGGTTATTGAAAAATGAAACATTTATTTATAAACCCTTAACCTTACTATATAAAATATTATATATATAAATATGATTCATTTTTTTTTGTGAGTGGAAACCAATAGTTCGATAGGTATCTCGATTCTTCTTCAAAACATACAGTGTAGGTTTATGGCTTCTAGGATATATATTCCCCATCTTAGTTGAATATACATTTTTTATTTAGTTGATGTTTAAAAATTATGTTATAAGTATATATATTTAAATTTAGTTGAGGATTGAATCTTTAATTAAGAATGATATATTGGAAGTTAATTCAAAATTGAGGGAAAAATATAATTTTCCATTTATTTTAGTTGAAAAAATATATATATTATATCCCATTTTGATATCTTCTTCATTAATATATAATTGTTTTATTCCATTTTTTTGGTCAGTTTGAAGAATGTGACACTTTCTATTAGTCTTCCACTTTGATCTAGGAAGACCTTGTTATTAGATAGAGATAGAAGTGGGGAATGCGATAAAATTGTTGATATGGGTTTTTAGAAAACCTATCATAAGGTAGAAGATTATTGTTCAAAATAATGGATGGTCCATATTTATTCTATTGGACAACCATAGTTATGTTCAGAATTAAAAAATTGGTGAATATAACCAAAAAAATAAGCCCAAATCAAAAAAAACCATGTTTGAACACTTCCTTTTATAATATATACTAACCTAAATAGCTCAAAACTAAAGTAATTGTCCTTATACATGGGCCATGTGGGATTCTATCGCACACTATTCATAGACTCAAGATTAGACAGGAATCCTTTCATGCATGTTATTAGTTATCCTTCACCTAAATGGCATCGAGCTACCTAGCCACAATATGGTCTAGATTGGGTTGAATCCTCCCATACAAGGTGGAATCCTTGTGGGTCCTCCTATGTTTGAGTTGTCTCTTTGTTTTCTAATAGGTAGTGGTATACTTTTAAAAACAAAGGAAAACAAAAATTTTAAAATATAGGATAAATTATTTTCAAATACTATGTATTTATATTTTATAATTCCAAATACAAAAATATAATTAGATTAAAAATATCATAGCTCAAACAATTTTGATTAATTTTATTTCAAATTAATGTTCACGATAAAATATAATAACATTAATAATATCATTTCAAAATTTATCATTTTGAAATGAAAATTTAAATATTTGGTATCTACATAGAAAGAAATACTTTTTTAGCACATCATCAAAATTATGAATTTAAATTTAAAAAGGGTTTTCAAAAATATACATTTTTTAAAAATAGTTTTTCATAAGGACTAATAATATATTTAAAAATTCAATAATTAAAACATGGTGTTAAGTCATAATATATTTTAATTTATTTCAATAATAATTCATTGATTTAAATAATATATTAATTTATCTATATTAATATATAATAATAAAATTTCATTAAAAATAATGAAATATTTTTAACGTTTGAAAAAACGTATTTTTATTACACAATATACCATAGTTTCATAAACATTTTTATTTAATACGTTTATTAGATAATTTTAAATTATATACAAACTAATAAATAAATAGTTAATTAAAATAAAATCACTAATTGGATTTCATAGGATTTTAAATTATCCACCCTAAATTGAATTTTTCCCTTCAAAATTATTCATCGAAAATATTAAAATTTTTCAATTCCATCTTCATAATTAATGAAACAATAACTTATAAAGGAACTTAATTAAGGTCAAAGAAAATTTTATAATGTAAATTCTATTTTACATAAATAATTACTTCTAATATTTAAATATGTCTATACCATTACTCGGACACCAAATATAAATCCTTGAACCCATGCTTCTGTATTCAGCACTGAAATAGGATGTTTAATTTTTCATTATAAAAGATAACTGAAAATAAAATAGTATAATATACAACTGATGACATTTTCTATTAAAGATTATTTATAATTATAAAACACTATACCATTTAACAGAGCTGTAAAAAAATAAAATATCTACTTTTCTCCATGGGTAGTGACACCTTATGTGAATTCATTCATAATAAAAATAATAAGATTGCTATGAAAATTATTTTAAGATATGGGATGATAAAAAAATTCCCAATAAGGGGTTTTCAAACCATTAAAAACATTATAAGTATTTATTTAAAAACTATTTCAAAACAATTTATATCAAATATAAATACTTGATATGTATAATACTTTTAAAAAGTTTTCATAAATATTTATTACTTTGAATTTTCATTTATATAAAGACTTATTTTGAAAAAAAATTGGATTTCTCCTAAAATTTAATTTGAAAAAAATATGTATAAAAATGATACTCGATATATATTATAAGACACATGTGGCTGCTTAGCAGTTTTAATGGTGGAAAAGCATCCCAAATGAGGTCATGGGTTCAATCCTCATTCATCCTCAATAAATCATTTGATATGGAAGTGTCAAATTGATTTTTTTATTTTTATATAATATGTTTCTCTCATAAATAACCCATTAAAACCATTCAATACTAATTGAATTATTTTAAATTAATAATATAATTAATATCTTACAAAATATAATTTTCATACAATTCCATAAGGGTTTTGAGAAATCCACAGTTTTAATAGAATTATGATTTCATAATATTCTAGAAATCAACATAATATTGATTCCTTAAATATTACTCAACTATACACATTCATTAAAATACTTTTTAACATAATAATTTCCTATAAATACATAAATTAAATGTTAATGAACATAAAACAAAATCTCATTTAAATTAAACTGGTGCTTTGATGAAATGTCTAGAACTATAGACGATGCCCAAATATTTTATTTTGAATAACATTAATGAATGTACATTAACATTTTAGATATAAAAAAATAACTTCTCTCATTAGAACATTAAGATATAGATTTTGATAAAATCAACTATTGTTTAGATATAAAAGTTAATATATAAAAAGAAAAGAATTGTTATTGTTCTACAATACATTTTACAAATTGAAATTAGATAAATAACATTGAAATAATAATGGACTATATTATATCATAGATTAATTTTTTATAAAAATAAATTCCATTTATAAGGGTTTTCTGAAAAAACAATTATCATGATAGTAAAACCTTTAGATAAATTAACAACTAAATTTTTTAAAACATAATCCCTTAAAAATTCAAAACTCCAACATGAAAATATTATAATCACCCTATATTTACTTAAATTTAAATAATAAATTCATAAAATTAAAAATAATTAATAATAAAATAAATCCTTTACAAGGGTTTTGAGAACAAAAAAATAGAAACATGATATGAAAAAACATTAAAATAATTTCAAAATCCTAAGAGAGAAAAAAAATGAAAATAAAAATCCATTTACAATGTTTCTTTATAAAATAAAATTATTTCATTAAATCTAAAATCATTCCCTTACTAATTTGAAATTAGAATCTGAAAATATACAATAACTATATAATAAATGTTAATTTTTAATTTTTAAAAAATATTTACTCTTTCCCTTACCCAGTCTCATTATTTTCTTCTTCTTGGCATACACAACGAACACCCTATATTTCTACCATTCCCTAAACATGATTTTCCCAAGGTGATTCGTAAATGAAACCCATACGTATAAACACTTAACCTCAGTGTATATATATATATTATAAATTTTCCAAGATAAGAAAACAAAAAATCAAGTGGTATCTCAATCCATCTTCAAAACATATGTTGTACGTTTATGGATTTCTAGGAAGGCTAATTCTAGGTCGGGTTAAATGTATATTGATATTTAGTTGTTTCCTCTAGATTCAGTTGTATATACATATTTATTTTTATTTTATGTTTACTAATTCAATTAATAAGGATATTATGATGTCGAATTCAAAATCAAATGAAACATATAAATTTCCATTTTTTTAATTCACAATATATATATTTTATCCCATTTTGATATCTTCGTCCTAGATATTTAATTATTTTATTTCTATTTTTGGTTGGATTGATGAACACGACACTTACTGATAGGTTTCGACTTCAATGTGGATAGTAATTGTTAATCAACAAAGGTATTAGCAGTGAAGAACATAAAATTAAAGATCATGGTTTGTAAAAAAAACTATCCTGGGGTAGAAGAAAAAGGTGAAAATTAAAGGATGGTCTAGATTTATTTGATTGAAAGACCATGGTTATATATAGAATTTAAAATCAGGTGAACATTCATCCAAACAACCATTCCACATCGAAACCAACCCAGTTCAAGAACATCATTTTATAAAAACAATAGTGACCTAAACATCTCCGAAATCAAATAATGGTTCATATGTGCTAGCATGAATGTCTTTATTCATACACTATGCACTCACTTAGGCTTACATGGGTGTCCCTCTATAGGTCACGATAGATCTCCTTCATCTAATTGCCACCACTACTTATCCACTATATTGGTTTTTTTAGGTGGTTGTGTTCCATACATGGTTGACTCTTTGGGGGTCCACCTATAGTTAAGGTTTCCCTTTATTAGAACATAGGTGGTGGAATAATTTTTCAAACAATGAAAACTAAAATTTTAAAAATAAACTAAATTTTTTTCTATTAATATGTATTTATCATATAAAAGTCTTAAAATTGAACCAAAAATTGATTTAAAAGATTATTTCTCAAACCATTTTCTATAATTTTACTTCAAATTAATGTTTTGTAAAAAATATATTACCACTACAAATATAATTTTACCATTATCATGTAGAAATTAAAAATTAAATATTTTTTATCTTTATAGTATTAAATATTTTTTTAACACATTTTCCAAATTATATCTATAAATTCAAAAACTGTTTTAAAAAATATATATTATACATTTTTTTCTTGAAAAATAATATTACGATCAAAACATAAAATTATTAAATTTTGTTTTAAAATAATCATATAATTTGAATTATTTCAAGAATATACATTTATTGAAGTAAATATTAGTTTACCAACAACAAGATATTAAAATATTATTTCTGAAATAACTAGGTAAAATTTTTACATTTTGAAACAAAACATAATTTGATTCTACAAAATACCACAGTTTCATAGTAGTTTTTTTAAAAAATTATGTTATTATTGTATATTATATAAAAACTATTTTCTAAATACTTAATTAAAATAAAAATCCTATTTGAATTTCTTGGGATTATATTCTCCAGAACTAATTAATTATTTTTTTCTAAACTATTGTATGTTATTAATGATGGAGTTCATGATATTTTTGGATTGTGGAATATATCCAATAATATTTGGTTTTATTCATGAAATTTGGAATCTTGTAATTTTTTATTAAGGTATTATGGTAATTCTAGTAATTTCCATAAATCATGAGATAATATGATCTTGGTATTCACACATTTGGGGTGTGACCATTAAATGATAATAATGTATAATTGAGGTATTGATGTTAGGTTGTTTTTGTGTAATTTTGTAACCTTCCATATAAATTTTTTTATTTCCATTTTAGTTAAACATGGAAGAAACTTTTGGTTTACCATTCATGAAATATATTAAGTTCTACATTCGATGTTTTTGGATATCCTATACTAGAAATTCTATTTTGTATAGTAACCAAAGAATTATTGAATTCTTTATCATTATTTTATGAATCTTATGACCCCTTAGCGCAGAAGACATAAAAAATTCATCTTTATTGCACAAATTAAGAAATATAGTGGAAATTGATATAAGAACAAGAAAATGTAAATTTTTATTATGATTTAAAGGAAATTGAACCCCTAGGTATATCAGTGCCTTTGTATTATTTATCATATTGGGGTGGTATCCTATTAATTGGAACTTCCACTATGCCTTTCCATAATCCATGATGTGTTCCATGTACCACTCCTTGGGAAGTAAATAACTTATCATTCACATGAACTAAAAAAATAATTCATTCAGTAGGAGTATGATATTTCATATAATAAAGAATTGGGTTAGATTTTGGATAATATAGAGACATTTCAAAAAAACAAGACCACTCACCAGGTCAATAATTTTTTAAAAACAATGATTTTTATGAATCTACATTGGAATAGGAAGATATAATGAGGTATAAGTATCCTACATTTTTTGTTCCAATGTGGTGAATTTTGATGAATAAATTCATTTTAAGGGGGTATAATGAAACACCATGATATTTAAATAAATAAATGTTTTTTTTGAAAAATATTTTTATTTGATTGACTACTTTACACATAACAACTACATTTAATGAAACTAAAAATTCTATGAATATATTACAATTTAAAATGATAATTATCACCAAACATTTTTAATAGAGGGTATGAATAGGATTAACAAAATTATGAAAATATAGGGTTTACATATGTATATAAAATTAATTCCTTAGTGATAAATTAATCAGAAATGGAAATAAAATCTCTTTGAAATTAAAGAGAACCATTTTATAAAAATCCATTTTATGATGAAAAGAATGTGCTTTCTTAATAAATATAATAAATACGTTTTCTAATTATTTTAATGAAATGATTTTATTTTATATAAATAAAATTTTCAACATTCATCTTATTTTATTCTATACAATAGATATTAATTAAACCAATTTTCTGCTTCAATATTTTTTCTAAAAAATATTATAATCTCATATTGTGTAATTTTTAATTTTTTTTTCATTTTTACTAATTTTATAGAAAAATTAAAATATATTTTTTAAATAATTGTTAAAAGAATTTCTTTTAGTGAATCTTTTGGAATTTTTTGAAAATATAAAATTTTCAATGAATAGTGAAAAGTAATGATTTTTTATAACATGTCATTTCATTTAATGATCTCAAAAATGGTAAACAATAATATGGTTTTAAAATAAATATTTATTCAATTATATTTATACTAATGCAATTTAGGTTATTGGAATAAACTCACAGTTTAATGATGATGTGAAAAACATTATAAAATATTGAAACATTTTTCTTTCGAAAGGAGTTTTTTACGGAGTATATGGGATTGATTTTTATTTAAAAATTTCCTCTTCTATTAAAGGAATTTATTAAAATTGATAATATATTTTGAGTCATAATAATTTATATTATATTATAATTTCAATTTTTTACCATAATCAATAGTGAAAAGAGGAAAAATAATTTAACATGGTTTAGGTGATAATGGGTTTACCTGTATGCCAAACTAAAAATAGAATAGGTAAAATGACCTATAAAATTTCCCAAAACCCATTTTATATAAATATATTGTATTTATTACATATAATATTTTATAATGAACTATTTTTTAGCCTTTTTTGGGTGAAAATTTTGATACACATTTATCTTTTCAAAAATTACAAGTATCTCACTCACCTCACTTATAAAAATCCACCCCCTCTCCTATCCTATTCACACAACCAAAACCCTTTGGATAAGAAAATAACCACCCAAATAATTTCCATAATTCCATCGTATATTCCAAGAGGCATTATTTTTTATTAATCCCTCATAATATTCATTTTGGTGTAATACTAAAGTGGATCTTGGAAAGATAGCAAAAATTATTAATCTTGATTTTTTGTATTATTTTTTCTTCCTCATTCATTAAACTTGTTCATGTATGATAAAATAATAAAACATATATATCCAACATACATAAAATTCATTATGTAAACATAATATCCTAAATTGATCCACTCTTCTATCTAATGGGAAATAAATTTATCATTCATGTGTACGATGGACAACCTCATTGCAAACTAATGTAATTCATTTTCCATCCCCAGCTTTCAGAGATAGATATAATTATCTATTTAATATTTATATATTATATTTTTCATATCAGGAATCCTATTTAATTCTAAAAAATTTTCTAAATTCATTCTACTAAACCGATTAGAAAACAATAACACCACTCATGTTTATAGAGGACTACCACCTCACGAACCAATGTGATGTGTTATCCATTTCTATTTTACATCTTGAACAATGTTAATCTCTTAGAGTTTCTTTTTAGAACCCTCTACACCCTGAAACCCCCCCACCACTAAGAGGTCTACCAATGAATCCCCAACTGGGATGTAACTATTTCCAGCTGAGATGGAAGAGCATCCCATGAGGTAACAACCTGATCAGTGATAGTTTAACACAAAAATCCTCCCACTAGGTGGAATTATGATATCACATATATCGTCTTACATTATACTAAATTGTAATTCAATAACATCACTCATCTGTACGGAGGAATTCTACCTCACAATGTTATGTGATTTGATCATCAAATATTCATTACATGAAATGAAATAAGTATAAATTTCCAAAAAAATATGGAATAAAAAGTTTAAATAAAAATTATTTTTTAATTTTAATATATTATTTAACATTGTTTCATTTAATCTATTGTAAAAAAGGAAAAAATGATCATGCATACGAATAGTCTACCATCTCTATAAATAGTGTATTACATTTTCTATCCCTAAATAATATAGATTATTCTAAATACATATATACTGAATATATTTTATATTTATATCATGATTAATATTATTTAGATGATAGAGCCATGATCAAAGTATGTTGATTCCAATTAAAAAAATCAAAACATACATGAATAAGAGAGCAGTTATTGGTCGAAACTTTATATTAACAAGTTATTATATATAAACAGGTAATAAAATTGCATACGAAAATTTTATACAGAATGATATATATATTTATTTTTCTATAAAATTCTAATTATAGACAAATATTTTTTATTCATGAGGTTTTAATGTGTATAAAAATAGTTAAGACATAGAGTAAGGGATTTTTGTCAAACCTTTTACTTCTATGAGAAAAATTCCGTATTCATGAAATATTTCATTTATATAGTGTATGTAATAACAATTAATTAATTTTATGATTCATGTGATGATAATTATTGGGTTTCACATATCTATTTTTCATTTATCTTTCATGGTATTTATAGTTACAAATTTACCGAATCTGTATTGGATTTTTCTCAAACTCCCTTCTTGGAGTCATGAATTTTGTTATGCACCTATCTTATTTTATAATGTGTATATACATCACCTTTAAAATTTATTATCAGGAATATATTTATTCACATTTTCTTATACTTTTAAATTAATGTTATTCATTCATGGGTCTTATAATTTATTTTTCCAAATAGGAATAAGTTTTATGTTATAATATCATCTTTTCTCGTGATTGTTCATGATTATGATTAAAATGATGAAATATTATGATATATCCATGAAAACACATTATTTTTCTTCTCCTCTAGTTATGTTATTATATTTCTATTTCCCTTAATTTTCCTCTTTTTATGTACACAAGTGATCAAAATAATGTTGTTAAAAATAATTATATTTATTTCACTCTTTGGTCGAAAACCCTTTTTTCCAAAACCATGTTTTCTTAAAAGTATTCAGAAATTATTTTGAAATTATATAAATGATTTATTTAAGGCATTTTAAACAATGTATAAATTCTTAAAAAATAAATTGAATTGAATATTTAGGACTTTTCATAAATAATATTCATTAAAATTCAACAAAATATTTGAAAGGATGTTTAATTTTAATATGTATGTAATTTAAAGAGTTTATCACCTTCATTATAATACAATGTTTTAAAACATACCCAATTTTTTTATATAATTTATTAAATGAAAATTATTTCAAAAAAATTATGATTTTTTATTTTTTAAGAGAGACAACTAAAAAATGATATTTTCTCAATAAATGTTTAAAATGATTTTTAAATATTCATTTAGAAGTTTTTAAGGATATTTTCAATGAAAATGATTTGGAAAAATTTTATCTTCAAAAAATAATTTTTCAAACTGAAAAGTATATTTCCCTCAATAAATTTTCCCAGTGATATCTTAAATTCATGTTTCTTCTAGGATAACATCATTTTTTGTAACTACTGATATGTTCGGGATCTGATATAAAGATATCATTCTTATTCATTATATAAATGTTTTATTTTTATGATGACAAAATGTATATGAAAATCATTTAGGTTCTATAGGTTATAACAAGATAATATTCTTATGAATACTACATCTTTTTTCATGGGTTTAGCTATGATCAAATTATGAAGTGATTATGAAACATGTTTTTTTTGTTATGTATCCAAATGAAGAAATTTTTTTGAAGACCTTTTCTTTTAATTGTTTCTAATATGATAAATATTTTTCTTATCATGTAGAACAAGTATTTATGATTCTAATTATGTGATTAGTGAAACCAAAATATCTATCCAATGCATTGGGTATGGATTTATATCTCGTGAACTAAACATGAATACAATGGGGAGAGAACTGAGTTTATTAATTGGAATTGTCCACTATGATGGTATTCAGAGTGAATATTTACTACTATGAATATTTTGGGAGTGAACTCATTATTCTATGATAGTTTTGGAAATGAACCTTGACTACTAAGAAAATGATTTTGTATACATATGTGTGTCTCAAAAATCTATATCTTATGCCAATGTTATGTTTTAATGTATCATGTTATTTAAATCAATTTTGATTCATTTCATATCATCTTCAAAGATTTATGTCATTACACAAAATTACAATCTATTATATGAAGGGTATGGATTTAAAATTTTATTCTCATTTTCACATACCCTTCTGCTCATGAAATGTTGATATCTACCATTATTTACATTAATGAATATCAGTGTTCAACTTTTGTTATTTTTTATTTCCCTATGTTTTGGTGAAATATATTATTTATGATATGTATAATAAGGTTATTGGTTATATTTAACTTTTTGGGAGATTATTTATCCCACTTATAGAGTATTTGTTTATGTTTCTATGTTTTAAAATGAACAAGAGCTAATTGATTCATGTGTGGATCATTTTTTTATGAAATTAATATTAATATTGTATGATTTAATATTTATGTATGAGGGGTTTGTTTTTATGCATTCACTTCCATAAAATATATATTTTTTAAAAAAATATCAATTTTTTTATTAAAATTCAAAATGTAATTTAGTAGTAATAATTGAAAATATCATGTTATTTTTTATAATAAAATTTATACATAGAGAATGTGGTGGATCCAAACTATACATATCCACTCACACCAATTATGTAAACCTCTATGTATATGTATAATTTCCTCTATATATGTTTTATAGTTGTAGATAGTAGTTCTCATAATCATCGTAATTATTCTATTTTCATGGCTATAATGAAATAGAATATTTGTTATGCTTATATTTTCTAGTTCCATGGGGACATAGTGGTTGTATTTCTTCATTTATTTAGTTTTATGTTCTATATATTAGTTTTGAAATATATTCACCATTGTTTTATAGATTCCTGTTTTATTTTATTTTATTTATAGAATGATATTTGTCTGGTATATTATCTGGTCTCGTTTATTTGTTTCATATTTTATAGGAGAAAGTATTCCCAATTCTTAAAATTGTTTCACTTGGTATTTTTTGTTATACTATGTTCATTGGGAAATCACCTCAAACCTTATGATAAACTAGACTGCGTATCAATACTGGAAATATAGGGTTTTATCATTAGATCCCATAAATAGTATAATTTATAAGATAATCAATATCAAGAAACATTTAACTGGAAACTAGACACCTCATCCAGTATCTTCTAATCTTCTTCTAGAGTAATAAAATCTAATGGGTTCCAAATCCTCTGTACAAGAAGTTCTAACTCATAAACTCAGGTAGGAGAGATAAATAAATGCATGGAACCAATATCAATCAAAATAGTAGTAAGATTATTTTATATTAAAATCAAAAATCAACCCATCTATGGTCCATCCAAATGTTAAAAATACACATATGGATGTTTCCCTCTAGAAACTCCACCTCCTCCTCACCCACATATCCATATTTTACCTCATTTTTTTCATATATATACTATAATTATTCATGATTTCTTCTTTTAGCACAACCTTTTTATGGTGGAATAAAAGCTCATCTATCATCATACTATAATGAAATCATATACTTAGGATATAGAAGAAACATATGGGGTAGTCATTAAATAGTTTAAATTTTTAAACACCTCTCCTTAAAACATTAAAAACTTGAAATCTCGACTTCGATATGTCCTATAAATTCACAAGAGAAACATCAGTAAAATTATATTCCACTAGATGAATTCATACTACCCACACCAAAGTATTATATTGTGTTATTACTCAGATACCATAGACTATATTAAATATTTAATTCATTGAAAATTAGTAAATTATTTCCCCCTCATCACTTTTGAGAAACTCTATTCCTAAAAAATCTCAAGAAAATATCACATCCTTCTAAAAAAATCACAAATATCTTAAACATTTCTAATATATCAAAAAAACGTCAAAAAAAATATCTTATACTACTTGTGTATCTAAATACTCTCATATCCCTATAAATGATGAAATTATAAATTAGACACATAAAAATTGTATAAAATACATAATTAAATCATTACACCACACACCAAACTACAAAATAGAAGAAAACCCTTGTTATATCACAAACAAATCTTTTTGTCTATTGAATTTAATAGTATTTGATAAAAACTATTTCACAAAACACCCAGGAATTTTATTTTATCTAATCATAGATAAATCATGATATCCTGCAAATACAATCCACTACTGACATTCCAGACCTTGAAACAAACTCATCACTAAATGAACATGGTTTTAATCTATTTTCTAGATTAGATAAAACTATATCTCATCCACCTCTTACTATATCATAGTAATATGAAAAGAAATATACCTCTCATTCTTCAGAAATAATTACTTATGATACTCAATCAAGGTTATTTTATGTGATTTTATATCCTCTAGGCCTATCCTCTGATTCCAAATATGGGTGTTGGTTATACCTTCTCTTACTAAACATCAGGATGGAATCATTGAATCATCAAAATTTCATAAAGTAAAATGAAACTCTTCCTAAGGATATATATAATGAATGTTTCACCCCACTACCTCATTATTTTCCCCCATATACCAAATCACCCTAGGTGCAACACATAAAAAGTCTTCATGGTCAAAAACTACCTGATAGAATAATTGACATCAATCAGGATACTTTTTACATATAATTATATTTACTAAGTATTAATAGATAGGATACAAAGTCCTACCTTAGATAAAAATTATTCATTTCACAACAATAATGTTTCTCTATTCTATTTAACAGAATAGGTTTAAGTAATATTATTCCCTTACACTCACTTAATCCTCATTTGCTTCCAAAAATACTCTATCCTAAAAATAATATCCCAAATACCATTATTTCTTGAATTTACCTCTCTAAGACTCCACCTAAACCACAAATGAGTTAGAGTGTTACCCCTAAATCCTAACACAAAAAATTCATATTTTGGTGAATAGTTCCAAGGGAATATCATCAGAATTATATTAAATTAATTGTCATTTATAAATGAATAATATACATCTTCATAAATAACATAATTAATTTCCAAAAATAATGGTTGAATTATATGATGGTTTTTTGGTATAAATAGATAATTCACAAAATTAAAAAACTCCTTTATTAAATAAATTAAAAATTAAAAAGTTCTGAATGAAGATTTTTTACAATAATCGCTTTTCCAAAGAGAGAAAAGCTCATGTTTAAGGTCATTACACTATATTGACTCATGAAAAATAGCCCCTTTATTTTAAAACCCATTAGGAAAGTAGTGTACTACATAGTATGTATGAGTAATGACATAGTTCATGGATTAATTATCATCCATGGTGTTTCTAAATCAGACAATCATCCTCCATAAAATATGAATAGTACCATTTCTAATCGATTCAATAATAGTGATGGGATCAAATTCAAGCCACATGTTGAGGTAGTCATGATTCTTTGTAATATCCACTTAATTTTTAATACTTATAATTATAGCATCATGGGATTCATTGATTCCACAATGTCTATAAAGGAATCCCACTATTTCACCACCATGGTTTTAGAAAATCATAACATTATGAGAAGGTCCCATATTTCACTTTGATTCACCATCCATGTTGCATTTGATCTAACCCCAAAATTGGGGATTCCACATGTATAACCAAGTTCCATAAGGGGGAAGAAATTTTTTAAAAATTTCTAAAAACCCATAATCATGGTATGATTATGAATTGATCTATATCAATATCATTTTTGAAAATCATTTTAATATTTTATTGTAGAGAAATCATGTGCCAAATTCGAATGTTGATTGGTGATAGTTCTATCAAGAACAGACTTATTTATGATTGTCTATATGGTATGGATCACTTCCAAATTGGACACTGTAAAGATATTTAGAAGCTTATATGAAATTGGAATAATTAAATAGGTGATCAGATGATCATATGTACAGGTTGTTCTTGGAATTTAAATTTAAAAATAGTCCACAACTAGAGTCTTTAGTATAAAATAAGTTGTGTATCCTATGAATACATAAGAAATTTCATCCCTATGATGATTATATAAGAAATATATATTAAAGGCTACTTCCCAAACCCTATAAAAACATAGGTGGGTAGTTTATAGTACATGAATCTCTGTGAAATAAGGAATCTAGTTTGAGGAATAAAGTTTCTTCTTAATTCCTTTTCCTAGTTGTTGTAATTTCCATTCACAATCTCTTAATTTTCATCCATTGACGATAGACTTTCATTAAAGATAGTATTCCATGATCACCAAAAGTGAAATTATAATTCAAAAAAAATTCTATAATTATAGTGTGAATAATTTAAAAGGAGTTATAAATATTCTCTTTATCAGTATATCTATTTCAAAATAAGTTTCAAGAGAGTTAATTATATTGAAAATATACATACCTATCAAGTTTCCTAAAAACACATTTAAGGATGAATTGATTTTATATAGACAATGTGAATTATAAAATATGGTAGAAAAATTATTATTGAGGCCATTCAAAAAATATAATCCACATAAGTTAAATTCAAAATTTGGGGCCTTTTTAAATATAGGGATCTCAAAAACAAATGAGACTCTAAATTGTTATTGATATGTCTCCACATGAAGTTATATTTTAAATTTTCATTGAATTTATACTTCTTTTTAATGATCAAACCACCATTAGTAATTAGTTTACATAATGTTTTCCTCCAACCAATAAAATGTTTTCTATGAACAATGCATCTACATTAGAAAACATTCTATGGAGGTTTTTATAATCATACTCAAGTTAGTCATACTTTAATAAAACATATAAGAGTAAATAAATTTTGAGATAATGACAAATTTAATAAGGTTACCCCTTCTAGCCATCAAGAGTGTCTTGACATTCTAGGAAGCAAACTAATATCTGATTTGGATTATTATTGATAAAAATGCATGACATGAGGTTTTCCCCAAAACATAAGGAAACCAATTAAATAAATGGAAGTGTATAATCTCAAATTTCTATATCTCCAATAATGTGTACTTTCTTACCTCTGGTAATATTTTTTCCAAATCATAGAAAAAAATTCATTGAAATGATCTAAAACCCGAAGAATATATCATAATGAATGAGATCATATTTGATGTTTTTAATGATTCTTTTTCACCCCAAATGAAAAGGTTGATCTCATCAGCATATAATAAATGATTTTAGGATATAAGGACTTTTGAAACTCTAATAGTCTTTAGTTTGTTAAAATTTTCCTTGTTTACAATGAACCAATATAGGTATTCTTCAGAAAATGGAAAATGAAATCTAAGAGAAGATTACCTTTCATAACACCTATAGTAAATATGTAATATACATAAAGGGATCAATTAATAATAACTAAGATATATGATAAACATAAGGGAGTCATAACGAAATTGATAAATATTTCCTTGAAGTCAAAGTTTATTAAAACATTGCAAATGAAGCCCCAATCTAATGTGTTGAATTAATTTGTAACATCGTCATTGAGAGATATATTACTCCCTATAGTGGATTTATAGATCAGGATAATTCATATAGAATCATTAGTGAGATATACCTAAATAGACCTACCATTAAGGAAACACAACTGGATTAAGGAGACAATATTATTGGAAATATCGGATAGCCTGTTTGTAATAATCTGACCAAAAATTTTATACATAGTGTGAAAAAGATCCTTTGGTCAGTAGAAATGGATTGAGTTCATACTATCCACTTTAAGAATTTTTGAAAGTAAATTATCATTAATTATTTATGACAAATTTCCACCATATAAAAGATGAAAAATAATATAGTAAATATCACAATAAATGATCTCCTGATTGGTTTGAAAGATGGAACTTGTTTTCCCATCAGGTACAATATATCTTCTAGGTTTTAATCCAAAAACATCATCCTTAATATCCAAATCAAAGGGAAGAACATTGAGGAATGAATTGTTCACCCAATTTACAATCCAAGGAATGATACCTTCCATAAGATCAATATTTGAATGAGGTCCACTAAAGAGGTTCATGTAATAAGAAACCATGTGAGAATCTGAATCCTCTATTTTATCAATAAACACCCCATTTCCATTGACAATATTCATAAGTTTAAGGAGATTGTTGAGTCATTGAAGAGAATTGAAAATTTTAGTATTTTGATCACCTTCCATAATACATTTGACATTAAAATCCTCTCATTGAGTGCATTGTTTACGATTTAAAAGATTATTTAGATCATGTATTATCTAACATTTAGTATCAAGACCTGGAAACATCACCACTAGTATCACTCCCATGAACAATACAAAATTTAGAATCAAGATGAAAAACATTTTCCTATCAATGGATAAAGTTATCACAACTACAAATTTTTAATCTTTTCATAAGAAATTTGAGATTTATATCACAATCCAAGGAATCTTCCTTATATCACAGGGAGGTAAATGTGTCTTGAAGCAATTTTCACTTTTAGGGTACAAAGTTCCTATATAGTTAAATTTAAATGCAGAAGCTTGTATAGTCAATTTGGTTATGATATTTTCTAAAATTGAATGATGATCATAATTTAATTTTGCAAGGTTGGAGTTTGAAATTGAGGCCAAACCATCTAGGGACATGTCATTAATGAAGCACCTATACAATCTAAAATCCACCATATTATCTATGTTCTATAAGTACCAAATACATTTAGAACTAACTAGGATAACTTCATATAGACTGTTATTTTCTATAGAAGTCTGATGTCTATTTTTGATGTAGAAGGGTTTTCTATTCCTAACCATCTAGTTTGAGAGTGGCATTGAAATCTCCATGAATAGTCCAATATCCTCTCATTGCACAACATAGGACCTAAAATTCATCCATAGTAATCTTATTTTATGATAACCATTGTAATGATATGTTAAAGAAAAAAAATAATGTCATTCTAAAATAATTAGAACTTAGTGGGACCATCTAATATAAAGAATTGATAAGGGAAACTCCATAAAGTATCTAACGAGAAAAAACCCAAATACATATAATATCATTGTTGTATTTATTATCACTTACCAGTTGGTATCCCATCATTCCAGGACCAGTTAAATTTTCAAAATAAATCATATTCTACTCAGATTGTCTAAGAAGCTGAGTATTCTTATTATTAAGAAATTTCCTAATAGAATTAAATATTTTAGTGTTGTCCCATCCTTGAAATTTCCAAAATATAAACCTCATTTAAAATTGTGTTTGAATATAGTTCCCCCATTATTCATACCACCATAATATGTGTTCCTAGATAGTCTTCAAATTGATACATATTACTTTTCATCATTTGTATGACTTAAATAGTTTTTATTTTGTAGATTTTATTCATTGTATGAGCCTATTTCCATTACAGGATCTATAGAGTAATATACCATAGGGTAGTGGACTTCTAGACTACCTTCGGTGTTGGAAACCATACAAGTATTGGACTTACTAGGTATTTCTACATTTATTCCATCCAAAAATAATAGTCTATTATAGATTTAAACATATTCATGAGAATAAATATTATTCCTGAATTTTTCATAATAGTTTGGGTAATTTATAGTTTGAGAAAGATCAGTCTCAACCACAAATTGTTTAAATCTCCATTGTTAAGGAGAGTTGACTTTGATATTATTTCTAATAGGGTTCATTGGTTTTTCCTTTTAGGTATCATCGAAAATATCTTCAACATGTGCAAGAGATAAAGTATGGGGTCTGATTGGAATATAATGGGACTGTCTAGGCTTTGTGACAACATAGGGGCCTCAATAATACCTGGTTTTTCCTTCATCCTATTTCATTGTGTCATTGGGATGGATGTTCATATCTTCATGGATAGATGTATATTTTTTGTAGTATCAGTCTAATAATTATCAACCTCCTCCTACATGTCATAGATTTTGTTGGTGTGTTCCTTAGGGATATACATACATAATATCATGATATCTTGATAAATTTAATGATAAATGTCTTCATCCTTTGATTCTAGAATACAAAAACCTTTCAGAATACCTCCATAAAGGTCACAATGATTATTCATATCTGAGGGTTACCCATTTCAACTTCATCTTCAAGAGAATCTCAGGACTTTCCATTACTGTTATATAATTCGTCAGAATTTGAGTGTTTTTTCACCCATTTAACAATGTCAACATTTATTCAAGGTTTACCCTTTTCTATAACAATAGAATTTACTTTCTTATTTTAGTGACCTCATTCCATGAATTTGCCTCAGGAGGAAGTTCCACTTGTTTATGAATAACTATAAAATTTTTAATGGTATGCCAAAAAATCATTTATAATTCCAAAAATATGTAAAATATTATTATTCAATCATTAACTTGGGTTTTTTTCAATTTTAAATGTGTTTTATCATATCTGGTAGTGTTTTGTCAAAATTGGCATCAAACAATATTCTGGAATATGAACATACCTTTCCATTGAGAGTGTGACTATCAATTTTTTAGGGCACACCAATGCAAAAATAATAATCAATTTTAATATTAGGATGCAAAAAACACCCATTTTAGGCCATGCAATGTGACACAAAATTGTTCTATCAAATTTCTTTATTGAAGAGATTGAAATTGATATCCCATTCATAGATCCTAAAAATTTCATGTTTTAGATGAACATCGCCAATATTCTACACTGAATCAGGATAAATTTAATTCTCCATGATGGTATGAATGAATTATCATCGAATAATCATTTTATTTTATTCATTACCTCCCCAACTATGCACAATCTTTGATTTCGGGTCAGTGTAAGACCATGGTTTATCTTTTGTTGAGTGCATAAAATTCCAAACAATAAAGAATTTTCTTAAATCAAATGTATATTATAAATCCTCTAGATTAGAAAAATCTGAAAAATCAATATCCTCTAATTTCCTAAAAATTAGTGGTCTAGGAATATCATCATTGGAAGTATCCACACTATAAAGAGACTCAAAAAAGTGACTCCCTTTCCTTTATTAATCCATGAATCCCCATAAATATTTATATTTAATGTAGGTTTCGTCTATCTTTTAGATGATTAGAAAACAAAATCCTTTAATGAACATTCCCAATTGGGATGAAATGACTCCATGACCCAAGATAAAATTATATCGTGGAAGAATCATTTTCTTATTTCACTAAAACACACATAGAGTTTCATTGGTGGATCTTCTTCACAAAAATAGAAAGGTCCATCGTCTCTTTTAGTTAAACAATATGATGGTAATATGCCATAAATATATATAATGTTTTTGTGTTATGTTTTATGGTATTTCATGGGTAAGTCATAGATTATGAAAAAAACTATTCATAACCATGATTATATGTTTTGGGATATATAAATATCATATAATCATTACTTAGGACAATCACCGTGCATGATATATGAAATTTTTAGGTTTTTGTTATGGATAATCTTATTTTAGGATTGTTAAAACACTCAATGATTTATGATGGAATCCAAATGGTAATAAGTTACATTAGAATGTATCATCCATGTAACATGTCAATAAATTTTTCTTATGATGATTTTTTTTTCAAAATGAACTATGTAAGTGTTATAATGTGTTGTAACTTCTTGGTATTCTCTCACTTGAGTTATAACATTTGAGTAAATACATGAAATCCTAGGAAGCATCTTCAAGGACTATATAAATAAATTTATTCCATTTGAATATTTTTTTATCCTACCTAATATTTCTATCGATTCTACTTAATCTACCTCCTCCACCATCCTTCTATACCCATTTATCTAACATAGAGTGGTTGCAAGGATAATCCCACCCATGAACTTGGTGACTATTATTAACTCATTTATACGCAAAAGTTGGAGGATATTGGCACAAAATATCATTCGAGGATATAAATGGCCATATTTGAGAAAACTAAAAGCATATTTTGAATCAATGGATGATCCTAAGGAGAATAATGGATTTACGTGCAAGATTTTATTCCTATGTAAAAGAATCATATCTACACGAAAGATTCTTACACGCCCAACGTGACGTCAAATGGGTTCTTCCATGTCATGATCCCAAAAAATGGAAAGTCAAGTGCATTAAAGAAATTAGGATAGTGTGCAAGGAAATGGACCCGCACAAAAGATTATTTTGGGTCCAATACGAATTCAAATTCCATCTTCCACATAGACCTCCTTTCATACCTCCACCATGGTTTTTGCCTATAAATACATGAATACCACTTCACTTAGGGGTACTATTTCGAATGTTGAACCATTGTTCCCATGGGCATAAGATGAATCCTTTCATGACCACATTAATTACATGGTTTCAAGGTACTAGATCATGCATGAAAAGTTTATTATGAGTCCCTCTTTGGGTGGGCCCACTAGGGCTTTACCATCGCCCATTTTATTTTACTCTAAGGATGTTGCTCGCAAAAGATCATTCTTTAGCACAGGATTTACATTTTGTGGTGAAAATATTGCATGCAGGCTTCCCACTTACACAAAGGATTACATATTTCATGAAACCCCTCAAATTTTCATGCAAACCCTAATCATGTATGGAATCCTTAAATTATGATCACACCCCTCCCTATGGTCTCCATGTGTTTTCCATACCATAAGGTACCATGTATGACCTCATCTTCCATGAAACATCCTTATTTTTCATGTACCTCCTCCATGTGGCCCTTTAGGCATGCATTTTGGGATTTTATAATCCCTATAGTGGTGTTTCATATTGTGTTTCCAACCTAATTCTTCATTGCATCAGTATTCTAATAGTTATCTCTTTTTCTCATAGCTATGCTAACATGGAACCTTTGATGGACTCCTCCTCTACTCGTTTAAAACCTGACATTGCTCATTCCCTCCCTTACCCAAGTGCGGGTTGGTACATGTTATGTATTTCATAGGGTTGAGGATAGAGTCCTCATTATCTAAGCTACAGTATGTTAAACTACCATGAAACCCTTGCCCAAAAAACATGACCTTAATCTATGAGTTTCTGCATGTGTGGTGGGCCTGAGTGGATCATAGCAGGGATGGGATCGGGAGCCATTCATTTCCTTCATTTTCAATCCTCCTTCACTATCCCTTTTCATTTTTTCACCATGCATTATTTGGGCAGCCTCCATGTAATCCCAAACCAACCTTGATAGGGTGCTCTATGTGCAATGTCCATATCATCCTCATACATCTGGACACCCTCCTCATGATTCCCTCCTAGAGTAACACCCAATCATTCTCTCCCTTGACCCCAACCATTGGTAAGCCCTTATATCCTCTTTGGGACACTAACCATGTGTATTCCATAATCCACTCATCGTTGATGCACATTTCACAATGTGATAGTTAGGTTTATTTCTACCTCTGGTTTCTTACACTGACCATGACTCACATGAGATTAGAGTAACTATTAACCCTGATAACCACTTTCAGTCATCTCTTCATGTAATACCCATACCCCTATTCATCAAAATATGTGTAATTTAATTCTCTTAAATGTTGATATATATAAATCCTCCCTAAGATTGAATACTATCACCCATATGACCCATACATTTCACATAGGTTCATTGTTCGTCCCGCGTGACGTTAAACTACATCTCTCAAACTATGGGGGTTTGGAACTTTTTCTTATATACAAGGTATCTAGGATTCATCCCTGAGGTTCAATACCAACCAATGGTAAAATCTAGGGCTCCCTCCTAGGGATTGAACCTCATGATGTGTCATCGTCCCTCTTTGGGATACATCTCCTAGGTCCGACTCCTTGTGGTGTTATGATCACCCATGACAGCTTGTAATGACCCATTGTTTTTCAATGAAAATTACCTTCCCATAAGTATGTCAAAAAAGCACATGAAAACACAACATAATTAACTAATAAGTGCTAAGGGATCTCTAAACAGAAGTTTGACACTTCTATGTTTGGAATTTCGAAAATCTGGCATACATGGTTGTAATCCGAAAGTTATTTGGAGTCAGAAAAAGAAAACATAATTTGTCGGTGAATAGTAACCTACCCTAATGAATAGTAACATGAATAGTTATATACCCTAATGGATAGTAACATCACCTATTATAGTATAAAAATAATATTCATGTTTGAAGTACAATATACATGTATTTTAGAATAAGTTAATGAATGTTTTAAAACTGGTTTTCATATTAAATTATTATTTTAAAAAAATATTTAAATAATCATATTTATAAAATTAATTTTGAAAAATGGACTTCATTTTTGGATTATACATGTTGAAAAATGTTTAGGGTGAATTTTTGGGATTTTTCTGAAATACATGAATTTTTTATGAATAGTAAAATACTGTAATTTACCGTATATATACATTATAAGATAAATAGACAATTCCTAGCGTCATGGTTGATTTCACCACCCATGGTTCCAATTCACATAAAACATTTACTATTAATGGTCATGGAATACTTACTATTCCTTATCTTGTGAAGAAATAATAAATTAATGATTATAATATAATGAAATCCCTCCTCTCCTCCACTATAAAACCCCCCTTCACTCCCTCTATTATTCACTTCTCTCAAGCCTTGTGGCTTTCCATTATTCTGCCCAAATAACTACCTAAATCCTCCCCCACTTCCAAAAGATCCTATACTCTTCAAAATTCCAAAAACCTCTTCCCTTAAGAGGTTCTCAAAGGAGAAAGTCTCGAGAGGTAAAATTTCTCTTCCCAATTTCTTCTTTTCTTTTAAGTTCTTTCTTTTTATTTCGTTCCTCACCTCCCTCCACCATAATACTATGATAAATCCAGTAACATACATGTACTGTAATGTTTTCATACTAATGGAATATTTATTTATCTTCTCTCTTTAACCACTCTTTTTTTTTGAAT
Organism: Viscum album; assembly: GCA_963277665.1. Taxonomy (NCBI): domain Eukaryota; kingdom Viridiplantae; phylum Streptophyta; class Magnoliopsida; order Santalales; family Viscaceae; genus Viscum; species Viscum album. Next base: position 1,393,317,784 of record OY728121.1, on the reverse strand, counting down.
GAAATGAAAGCACCTTAGAGATGTGCAAATTTAGCACATTCAAGGACAACAGTTTATCAATTTCTTTTATCATCTTTGTTTCTGGTCATGAAACCATTTGTGTAATGGTTTAACTAGATTATAATATATTCTATATATCCTATTTATGGTTCTGGAATCCTTATACACTCATGATATCAAATAATAATACAAAACAAGTTAATTTTGGGTAAAATCGCTAAAATTAATTCAAGCGTTTATCATTAATGACTTATGTCATGGTTCTCTTTCACTCCAATTAACCAAACTAATTTTGTAACCATGTAACCTTATTTATGTTCACTAATTATATATAAAATAAATTCTAGATGACCACTTTCATCTTATATTTTATCCGAACCTAAATACAAGTGAACTGACCATTAAAACCCAAGGAAACAAATAGACCCGGACAATGAAATTGAACGTTATAATCAATAAAAATGGGTATAAATGAAAATAAAAAGTTTATAATAAATATTTTAAATGTATATAAGTTTATGGTCCTATTTATTAATAATCCTAATTTGAATATTCAGGTCATTAATATCAAGTGCATAACACCAACGGACTTAAGGTAAGGGATCCTCCCCTTTTCACTCTTAATCAAGATTGTTTTCTATGCTATGTTTTTTTGTAATACCATGTGATGGGGTATGTTTATACACCTTCCCTATACATCCCTAATGTTTTATAAGTGATGTTAAACCCCTTCTTTCTCTCATAAAGTCCACTTAGGTACACCTGACACAATGCCGGTAAAATCGTAACGAATTCTACCCAAATCTTCTTCGTTCTTCCGGGTTCCCTTATCATTATTTCAAAATGGTGTTATCATGTATATTTATGTGAAACCTATTAATTCTGGATAGTTTTAAAATATTCTAATATCAACACCCTTTCATCGCTTTCTTTCAGGGATATACATATTTTTGAAAGATTTCCTCCTTAAAACCTTCCGATAAGAAAACCTGTTTTAAGGGGACTTCCAAATTTTTACGAAAATTTCATGTTCAATCTATACTCTATTTTAAGGTAAAATTATATTTATAAAATCAGTAATTTTATTATGAAAACCTTCTTGGTTCAATTCTGGTTTTATATAAAATAATTTCCTCTTTCTATATGAAACTTTCTAGAGTGTTTTCTTAAAAATAGCACAAATATGTTTTAATGCTAATGTTATAAAATACATTTCTAATATGTTGTCACATATGTTTGACACCACTTACCATGTTATATTCCTATTTTACCCAATGAAATTTCATGTATTTTATAATTATTTCCTAACATGGACACTTTCATGATACACCCATTGGTTATGATTTATGTCATGATTGTAGTACCCAATTCTTTCCATGGGTACCCCTATGTTTGTGTATGGTTGATTATGTATGATTTTATATGTGGTAGGAATATTTATGTGGCATGAATATCCGTGAATATGTTGAGATGGGTGTACCCTGATAGCGCTCTATGGATTGGGTAAGGTTAAGTCTCCTGAGATGCGATGTGAAATGGGATTGGAGGGTAGCATTGACCTGTACTGAAATGGGAAATGGGATTGGCGGTTAGCCTTAACCCGTACTGAAATGGGAAATGGGAATGGTAGTTATCCTTGACCTGTAATACATAAATGTTTTATGATTCTTCGACATTTATATGATTCCATGTTTATATGATCCCATGCTTATATTAAATGCTTTTATAAGTTTCATTCTTTTGATATCAATATGTCATGCCTCCTAACTCATGTTCTTGAGATGTATCCATATGTTCATTCCCTTACTGAGATTTTTAGCTCATCCCTTTGTTCATGTTTTCCCCGGGGTACCCTATGAAAATGTATGGGCTCAAAGGAAGTTAGGAGATCATTATGTAGATGAAATAAAGAAGTGTTCTTTTTATCCCATGTTTTATGTTTATGTACCAAGTCTTCTAAGACACTAGACTAAACAATCCTTGGCTAGTAATCGAATAATTAATTATTCTTAAAATCATGAAATCTTATATGTAAAAGGATCGGGTCGCTATGGTTGGTATCAGAGTCATAGTATAGTTATTTTTTGAGATTTGGAATAGAGAACCTTAGTGAGAACCTGAAGTATGAGATGAAGTATTATAAAACATCCCTAAATTTGCGTAAGTATAGAGTAAGTAGTTTATCAAGAAAATACATCCCTTTCTGGATACGATCAGGTAGAGGTAGCTCTGGTACAGATGTTCCTAGGAGTGAAAACTCCGACAAGGAGTATTGGGCTTCACCCGGGGTATCCTGGTACACAAAAACGGGCATTTCTGCACTCTTGGTTACGAAACTCCCAGGGGATATGCTTTGGTAGATTGATGAGCTCGGTACAAAACATTATTAAGGAAAAAATCCCATAAAAATATAATTCAAGAAATAGATCGAGGATAACCTAGTTTTTAACATAGGGAATCTCAAGTTAGGAGAACTTATTCCTTATAAGTTTATCCTTTTATGTTGAAAGTTTCATTTTATGCTCAACAAATAAGTATTCAAGCCCCCTAATTGTATGTTCTTATATCTTATTTAATGGTGGGAAATAGAATAATGTGTTCCAACAATCAATGTGATAGGCAATGTGACAACCACCCTAATGATATTCCCTAGATGATGGGAGCCCAAGTTGAACATATTGTGAACTTGCGAAATCAGCTATTGAAAATCACAATCAACAATTAGTACATAGTTGAATGCCCAAATTCATCAAGGATGAGGAAGATGACATCTCAAGGAAGTTAATTTGATAATGGTGATAAAGGAATGAAGACCCAATTTCCTTTGTGCAAAAAGTGTGGAAAGGGGAATCAAGGAGAATGTCACAAATTAACCAAGATATATTTTAATTTTTGGAAGGTGGGGCATAAAATAGCCAATTCCTATAAAAAATGGATAATGTGATAAATGGAGATAAGGTTATATCTAGTGTACCTTATATTGTTCATTTTCATGAATGTGGAGAAGTTGGACATTATCCAGGAAAATGCACCATTGGAAGGGATGAGAAGCATGATGAGAATCAAATATCTCCAAGGACAATGGGACAATGCAAGTCCAATTTTGAGATAGATCTTGATGAATTAAGTACATGTATCCTCTTTGAAATTATTATGTATGTCATGTGGTATTTCAGTTCATGCCCTATGATCATGTCTTAAATGATTTCTAGGAACATCGAGTCGCTACTTAAAATGATTTTATATAATTTGGGGAAAACATCAATGATTATGTATCACATGTTGATGTTTGTGAAACTGTTCATCTTTGAAATAATATAACTCTCCCTTTAGTGGAATTTGATGCAATTCTGGGTAAGGATTGACTTTATAGAGCCAACATAAATAGCTTCAAAGAAACACTTAGGCCATGTACTAATGAAAAATGATAAAGTGATATCCTATACCTCGGGATAGTTGAAAATCCACAAGCAAAACTATCCCACGCATGATCTAGAGTAAGAAGTCATGATCTTTGCATTGAAAATATAGCAGAATTATCTCTATGGGGAAAAGTGTGAGATATATACCGATCAAAAGGGTCTCAAATATATATTCACACAGAAATAGATTTATATGAGCCAGAAAATAAGGCTAGATATCATCAAGTATTATGACTGCTCAATCCACTACCATCCTGGTAAGGCAAATAAGGGGGAAGATGCTCTAAGTAGGAAGGATCCTACATCCTTATAAATGATGAGAGTTGAAAAGGATCCAATATTCTTAGATTTTCTGAGGATGGACATGGGAATAAATAAGAGAGGAAAATCATCAATCCTTCTCAAATGATTGCTCGACCATCCATTGTGGAGAAAATAAAGGATGATCAAAGAGTAGAAGTGGAGATTCAGAAGAGGTTGGAAGTTGTTAAAAATGGGAAATCTTTAGAGTTGAGCATTGATAAAGGAGTTGTTAGATTTGGGTCACGAATATGTGTAATATTTGATGCAAGGATAAAGAAGGATCATCTAAATTATGCACATAGCTTAACCTTCTCTTTTCACCCAGAGAGAAAAAAGATATATCTTGATATGCGAGAACACTATTGGTGGGAAAATATGAAGAGGGAGATCGCAGAATATACATCAAGATTTCTAGTATGTCAACAAGTGGAGGCTGAGAGGAAAAAGTCTAAGGGGATGATGAAATCACAATCCATACCAACATGGACGTGGGAGAACATTATCATGGACTTTGTCACTGGACTTCCAAGGACATCTAGAAGGAACAATGCTATATGGGTTATTGTGGTCCATCTTACAATGAAAGATCACTTCATCGCAATTCAAGAGGACTTCTCATTGGATCGACTTGCACGGATGTACATCAATAATGTTGTAAGGCTTTATGGAGTACCACTATCCATTGTATCTGATCAGGATCAAAAATTTACCTCGAACTTCTGGAAAATTCTCCAGCATGCTCTAAACACTGAGTTGAACTTTAGCAAGGCCTATCATCCTCAAACTGATGGCCAGTCTGAGTGACCTATTTATAAAATGGAGGAAATGTTTAGACAATATTCTATGGACTTCAAAGGAGGATGAGGCCAACATCTTCCTCTGGTCTAATTCTCTTACAATAAATAGTTTCCATTCGAGCATCTGAATGGAACCATATGAATCCCTTCAGGGGAAAAGGTCAAGAACACCGGCATGTTGGTATGAAGTCGGTGAGCATAAGCTGCTAAGACCTGAAATGGTCCAAGAAATGGTGGAGAAGGTGAAAACCATTCAGAAGAATATCAAGGCAGCCCAAAGTTGATAGAACAGTTATACAGATAACCGTTGACGAGACCTTGAGTTCAAAGTCAGAGACATGGTATTTCTACACATATCTCCGTGGAATACGGTCATGAGGTTCGAGAAGAAAGGGAAGTTAAGTCACAGGTACATCAACCCCTTTGAGATCCTTGATCGAGTTGGAGTTGTGGCCTATAGACAAGGACTTCCACCTACCATGTCAAAAGTACATGATGTCTTTCATGTATCCATCTTGAGAAAGTAAATACCAGACCCCTCACATTTACTCAATCCAGAGGTGGTACCATTGGAGAATGATCTTTCTTATGAGGAACAACCAGTAAATATCTTATATCGTAGAGACAAAGTTATACGAAATAAGAAAATGCACCAGGTCAAAGTGATATAGAGAAACCAAAAGTTTGAAGAAGCAACATGGGAACCGGAGGAGGAGATGAGGCAAAGTTACCCTCACCTGTTTACGGCCGAGAATGTAAAATAAAATTTTGGGGGTGAAATTTCATAAAGGGGGAAGAATTTAACAACCCAAGGTTTTTCAATGAAAATTCACTTCCCATAAGTACATCATATAATCACATGAAAACACAACATAATGAACTACTAAGTGCTATGTGACCTCTAAACATAATTTTTACACTTCTATGATTGGAATTTCAAAAATCCGGCATACACGGTTGTAATCAGAAAGTTATTTGGAGTCTGATAAAGAAAAATTAAATTTTTGGTGAATAGTAACCTACCCTAATGAATAGTAACATGAATAGTGATATACCCTAATGAATAGTAACATCACCTATGATAGTATAAAAATAATATTCATGTTTTAAGTACAATATACCTGTCTTTTAGAATAAGTTAATGAATGTTTTAAAACAGATTTTCATATTAAATTATTATTTCTATTAAATATTTAAATAAAAATATTTATAAAATTTATTCTTGAAAAATGAATTTCATTTCTGGATTCTACATGTCGAAAAAAATATAGGGTGAATTTTTTGGATTTTTCTGAAATACTTGAATTTTTGATGAATAGTAAAATATGGTAATTTATGATATATATACATTATAAGATAAATATACTATTCCTAGAATCATGGCTAACGTCACCACCCTTGGTTCTAATTCACATAACCCATTTACTATTCTTGGTCATGGAATACTTTCTATTCCTTGTCTTTTGAAGAAATAATAAATTAAGGATTATAATATTATCAAATCCCTCCTCTCCTCCGCTATAAAACCCCTCCTTCACTCCCTCTTTTATTCACTCCTCTCAAGCCTTGTGTCCTACCATTATTCTGCCCAAATCTCTCCCCAAATCCTCCCCCACGTACAAAAGATCCTAGCCACTTCAAAATACCAAAAACCTCTTCCCTTAAAAGGCTCTCAAAGGAGAAAGTATCAAGAGGTAAAAATTTTCTTCTCAATTTCTTATTTTCTTTTAAGTTCTTTATTTTTAGTTCTTTCCTCACCTCCCTTCACCATAATAGTATGATAAATCCAGTAAAATACATGTAATTCAATGTTTTTATACTAATTTTATATTTCTATATCTTCTCTTCTTCCCCACTCCGTTATTTGAAAGAAATGAAAGCACCGTTAGAGATGTGCTAATTTAACACAATCAAGGACAACAATGTATCAATTTATTTTATCATCATTTTTTCTGGTCATGAAACCATTTATGTTATGGTTGAACCAGATTATTATATATTTTATATAACCTGTTTATTGTTATGGAATCCTTATACACTCTTGATATCAAATAATAATACAAAATAAGTTAATTTTGGGTAAAACCGCTAAAATTAATTCAAGCGTTTATCATTAATGTCTCATGTCATGGTTCTCTTTCACTCCAATTAACCAAACGAATTTTTTAACCATGTAACCTTCTGTATGTTCACTAATTATATATTTCATAAATTCTCGATGACCAATTTCATCTTTATTTTATCCGAACCAAAAAACAAGTGAACTGACCATTAAAACCCACAGAAACAAACGGACCTGAACTATGAAATTGAACCTTATAATCAATCCAAATGGGTATAAATGAACTTAAAATGGTTATACTAAATATTTTACATGTATATAAGGTTCTTGGACCTATTTATTAATAAACCTAATTTGACTATTCAGGTCATTAATATCAAGTGGAGAACACCAACGGACTTAAGGTAAGGGATCCTCCCCTTTTAACTCTTAATCAATACTGTTCCCTATGCTATGTATTTTTTATGTAATACCAAGTGATGGGGTATTTTTATAAACCTTCCCCATACTTCCCTAATGTTTTATAAGTGATGATAATCCCCTTCTCTTTTTCATCATGTCCTCTTAGGTACACCCGACTCCATGCTGATAAAATCTTAACGAATTCTACCCAAATCTTATTCATTATTTCAGGTTGCCTTATATTTCTTTCAAAATGGTGTTATCATATCTATTTATGTGAAACCTATGAATTATGGATAGTTTGAAAATTTTATATTATCAATACCCTTTCATCACTTTCTTTCAGGGATATACAAATTTTTGAAAGATTCCCCCCTTAGAACCTTCCGATAAGCAAACCTGTTTTAAGGGGACTTCCCAAATTTTTACCCAAATTTCATGTTCACTCTATCGCCTATTTTAAAGTACCATTGTCTTTATAAAATCAGTATTTTTATTATTAAAACCTTCGTGGTTCAATTCTGGTTTTATATAAAATAATTTCATCTTTCTATTTGAAAATCTCTAGAGTGTTTTCTTTAAAACCGCATAAAAATGTTTTAATGATAATGTTCTAAAATACATTTATAATATGTTTCCACTTATGTTTGACACCAATTACCATGTTATATTCCTATTTTACCCTATCAACGTCCATGTATTTTCTAATTATTTCCTTTACATGGAAACTTTCATGACACTCTCATTGGTTATGATTTATGTCATGATTGTGGAACCTAATTCTTTCCATGGGTACCCTTATGTTTGTGTATGGTTGATTATGTATGATCGTATATGTGGTAAGAATATTTATGTGGAAATAATATCCATGAAAATTTTGAGATGGGTGTGCCCCGATAGCACTCCAATCCATTGGGTAAGGTTAAGTCTCATGAGATGCGATGTGAAACGGGATTGACGGTTAGCCTTGACCCGTACAGAAATGGGAAACGGGATTAGTGGTTAGCCTTGACCCGTACTGAAATGGGAAATGAGATTCGTGGTTAGACTTTACCAGTACTAAAGAAATGTTTTATGATTCTTCCACATTTATATGATTCCATGTTTATACGATCCCATGCTTATATTAAATGAGTTTATAAGTTTCATGCTTTTGATATCAATATGTCATGCCTCCTAACTCATGTGCTTGGGATGTATCCTTATGAAAGAATCTGTAACAGACATTACCTCTTCTTTGAAGTTCTTCTTTCAGACCTCCTTTTAGGGCACTAAAATTGGTCTTTGAAGAATACTAGGACCTCTAGGATGTCTCTAGGGAAGTGGAGAGGAGAAATTGGCAGGGGTTGGCCGAGCATGAAGGCTCAATGTGGTGTGAGGAAGAGGGGGAGGAGGTGCCCTTTTATAAGGGAGGAGAGGGGCTCCTTTGGAAAAACTAAAAATATTATTTTATTATAAAGTCAAGTTCAGTTTTAAATAGCTCCAAATTGATTTATTTCGAAGCTAAGGTGGGGATGGGTCGAAATCCTCTCAATCAATATAATTTAGAAAAGTTTAGGTTCCTATTTTAACCTTATCATTTAGATTTAATATTAAGTTAAATAATTTTACTTTTACCGTTTCTTCTTCTGTTCTTATACTATAAGGTTAATAAACATACTATAACAAGCTAAACGAACCCCAAGTTGTTTATTATTAATATATATAACCTTATCTATGTCATTTGGCCGAACATTAGATTTTTAGGAATAAAATAACAATTAATAATATAATATTTGTTTTAAAAGCTATTTTATGTCAATTTTGACACTGTTTAGTAATTGATTTTTGTGAAAATTATAACAGAATGATTAGTTCTAAAAAAGCTAATTAAATCAATAATAACATGTCATATTAACCTAGAAAATTAGTGGAATTCATAAAAAGTATCAAATTACATTTATTTTTGTATTTATAATATCAATTATGTCAATATTTCATTAATAAGATAATCATTGCATCATCTTTGTGTCATAAATAAATTAAATTATTTAATGTCTAAAAATTACAAATAAAATACCATTATATAGGAAATCTTTTGATATTTCAAATGAATGTTTATAGTCGAATTTATCTTATGTATAACCTTATATTAAAATTTATTTACTTATTAAACATTGATTTTAACTATTTTAACCCTTCTTTAAATTAATTAATAATAAATGTCCTAATCTAATCCAAGTGGGCCTAAATAGTCATATTTTATTTCTAAGGTTGTTTTTGGTCGAATTAAACTTATCCAATAGAATTAGGACATGTGTTAGGATAATAATAATATCATTTTTACCCTTAATTACCCTATTTACTTTTAACCGTGGTAAATAAAAGTAAAAAAGTTACTATTCACCGAAAATTATTTTCATCTCATTGAACCACATTTTACTTACTGACATCAACTGTGTCTCTCGGATTTTTGAAATTCCACTCACAGAAGCGGTAAAATTAAGTTTTATGAAAAAATCATTTTTTTAACTACCACTTAGTGGTTTCACTATTCGTTAAAAAATGAACGTTTCCAGAAAATACCAAAAATTAGGCCTAAGATATATTTGATATTTGAACTCAAAAATGATGTCTATTTTAACAAATTCAAAACATATCATTTGCATTAATTAATTTAAAAATTAATTCTCATCGTCAAAACATATAGCGTGTTCTTAATAGATAATAACTATCAAAAGATTGACAATTATTTATATCTGGTTTAAATGTGAAATTACATCCAATGACCAACATTGTATTAAATTGTAAAAATTTATTCTAAATATAATTTAAAACCACTCAAATTAATAATTTATCACTATTAATTATTTCGATTAAAAATGTTGTTTTGAATTAAAATTTAGTAATTTTCACTATTCATCAGAAAATGAAAGTTATCTGAAAAGTACCAAAATTTCTCCCTAAGCTAATTTCGATATTCTGAATCCAAAAATGAAGTCAATTTTGAAAAATAAAATCTACAAAATTTCAAAAAGTGGTTATTACTATTCATAACGGCTTGTTTTAATAATATTTTAATAGCATATCGTTGTTTAGTGAAACTCGGTATTGCGTACTACACATGCTATCGAGGAAGGTCTTGATTGCATGTAATGCAAGGCAAGTCAAAGATGCGTGTTTTCCAAGCTCCATTTGGTGTAGCGTACAACACAATACATTAATGAAATTAAAAAGAATATTTTTCATAAAATCTCGGGGTGTTACATTTTACCCCCCTTAAAATGAATTTCTCCCTCTAAATTCGTCGGGGTTATAAATGGTTTACTACTCGAAAGTTTCTTTAATAGAAACCCACATCGTAAAAAGGAATACCAAAACATGGCTTTGAAAACTAAAGTATGAAATGAAATGGTTACCCAAATTAACTAATCAATGGGTTTCCACATAGGAGAACATAGGTTAAAATATGGTTATGGAAGAGAAATATGACCATCATGTTCCGATGGAGAGTGGTAGAGAACATGGATATGAAAAATCCAACAATCACAAAGCCATAAATTTGTGATGATCTAGGGTACCATCTGATTCATCGGATATAAGGGCACTAGGACAACATTTTTGGTTTTCAAGATCATTTCCCTAAAGTTAAAGAATTTGAATTAGAATAAATACTTACATTATTTTGGTACAATCTCCCTGTGGTTCGTGCTTTGAACAATTTCCACTTCAGCTCTTAAAGAAATGAAGTTATTAATAGATCATGTGATTGAATGATGGGTCATTCCATTTGTTTAAAAAAAAGGTTAGAAAAAGTTATCAAATATACATAAGTCTATCTATGGTGAGGATAATCATATACGATTCCAAGAATGAACTTATACATCATATATCATACTGCGTAATAAAATAAAACTAGTTTCTACTAACCAGGGACTTCCTGTAGGCCAGTGGTAGGCAATAAAGGCTAGTCGCACTTCGGTTTTGGGTTCGGTTCCCACAGCCTTGTCCGACGCGATGGGTTGTCGCATGTCCTGAAGGTTGTCCTTTATCTAAAGCTATATTACTATAACATCCCATCAATAATATCGAAAAAAGTTCTATCCTTAAACAATACTAACTTATGTCCAACATAATCCATTCCAATCTTTAAGCTTATGTAAAATACTTCGGTCCAAGCTCATAGTATAATGAAAATGATTACTTGAAATGTCACATAACAATCATGTTAATGCCATCATTTATCCCTTATATATCTTCTTGGTCACATTCCAGTCATGTGAATACCTTAATCTTGTATTCTCTTGAAAAATGAATACCCATTGAATCTTAGGGAAAACATGAGTGCTTTCAAAAGTTAACCCTTTCCACATACCAAAATCCTCAAAATTCTATATACTCAAACCATGATATCACTTAGTCCTTCTATCAATCATGAGCTCATGAATACTGTCAAACATTTCATTTTCTCCTTATCCCTTAATTATGCGCATATCGTCTCCTTTCCAAAATATTTGAATCACTTTTCATGGTTACTGGTACCTTAAAATTATTGAAAACCACAATAGAATAATACAAAAATATTCTAATACACAATTAAAGTACCTCAACAACATTATTATTGAATAGAAATACATAAACACTTCAATCCATCCTCTTCAGTTATTGTCCTGGAATAAGTCCTTACTTGATTTAGAAGTATCTTTTTAGGTCAGGACATTGAGTTGGGTAATGCCCATGTTCTCCACAAATAATACATTGAACTCCATAGCAGTCTGTCACTCTATGACCCTTTTCTCCACACAGATAACATCAGTCCCTCCATTTGAGGTATTCCTCAAGGTTCTTCTTCCCTTCTTTAGAAATCTCAATCTTCCTTTCTTTATTCTCCTCAACATGCAAACATGCATAATAGTCTATCTTCCTCTTCTTTGATGAATTAGGCATACCACTAAATTTCACCTTGTTAATCATATATCATGATGAATGATTCGGAAAATCACAATATCTTTCTCTCTAGCCATTACACAATTTTGTTGCTCATATTCACCAATTTGTCCATTGTATTCAATGGTAACCGAATTCCTTCTGGTTCCCTCCATTAACTAAAACACAAAAAGAATTCTATGAGAGGCAAAAATCATGCTAGAGAAAACAACATAGTAAAGGGGGAGTACCCTAAATATCTAACATCATAGGTTAAATTTTAAGATCGTTAGTGCAATTCTAGGACTATAAACTATACGTTTACTTAACCTTAGTGACATCCCTAGACATACCTTAGAAATATCTCTAGGGATCTCACTAACGTTTTCGCATCCTAGTTTCCAAAGGTTGACTAAACCTTTCCTATGATACCAACTGTAGAGACCCGAATCTTGACGTACATGGACATTACATTACTTTTGCAGAATACATAGTACATAACAAAAACACACACACAAGGACCGTAATAGTTTAGTGTCTTTAGAAACTTGGAATATAATATTCTAATCATGGTTAATGATCTTCAATATCTCCCATAAAGATCTTCCTTTTTTTTCCTAAAATCTTTCTTTATATCCTGGGGAAAAGAAAACATAAAAGGGTGAGCTCAAATGCTCAGTAAGGGTAAACAAAAGAAATATCAATCACATCATATTCATAAGAACATAAAATTTTGGAAATCTTAACCTGCAAAATAGATCATAATATCATAACTTGGGATAAATCATAGTAGTGAAATGTAATCTCAATAATCATAACTTAAAACATAAAACTTTGTGGCATACACACATAATCATAGAAAATCATTTCTTATTATTCAAGACTCATTTCCAAGACTATCTTAGTGGACAAAGTCCATTTCTGAACCGAGTTCACTCCTTATTTCAGTCCTATTTCACTGAACCGGTTTAACCTGCCGTTCCAGTCATGTCTATCTCATGAGATATAAAATCTTTACCCAATTCATTTGAGGGAGATATAGGTCCCACCCATCTCATAATGATACCATTCTTATGTGTGCCACAAAATCATAAACCATACATCATAGCATAACCCATGTAATAAAAATGGGATTCTTAAACAACGTGACATCATAAAACAATTCATATAAGATAAAGGAATTCATAAATATAATTTCATCACAACATAATCAAATCAATATAATAATAGGGATCGAAACAGAACAATATATTATCTTAGATGGAAAATAATTTTGATAAAACTCTTGAACTCCATTCTTGAGGAAAATATCCTTTCTACTTCAAAAACATTTTTCCATTCTTAACATGTCATACAATTTTAAACTAAAAGAAGTTGATTAAAAATAAACTTGAAAACTTGTAAAGGAAGATTCTTGAAAATATTGTTTTAAAAATCCATTCATGCCGTATAAGTTAAAAAACTTTCTTCTTGTACTTTTTTCAGAAAAGTCAAAAAGTACCTCGAATGGGAAAACGACAAAAGATTCCTTTCATATCTTTTACTAAAAAATCACCGAAGGGTAACATTGGATATAAACTATTGTAGAAGGATATAAATATTAAATATTTATATGTGGATGATAAAATACACCCCAGTAAATACCAAAGTATAAACAATCTCAGATAAAAATGAGATTGTGATATTTTCCCTTACCTTAGGTCCGATTTGCTTCGTAAGTGTCCGAACCTCCTGTATAATGATTTAGATAATGTTATTGACTTATTCCAGAGTCATACTTATTGTTATAATATCATATATGGTCATATTATTAGCTTCTTATTAGTAATATTTCATTACAACTTGTTATTCGAGTGTTTATTACTTTTTGTTCTTATGCGTGTTTTGTCGAATAAATTTTTATTCTTCTCTTTAGGTTATAGATACCTCATTTCCAGAAATTTATTAGTGTAATATATATCATATTAATTCATTCAATTCATTTATATAATCATTATGTAATGAATATCATGTAGAACGAGTCGCATCACATCGTGGAGACGGTATTCCGTACGTACGCACGAGTGATGATATCGTTCCCATGATCATGGAATTGTATTGGAGTGTATGTATACTATTTGAGAATCAATATTAATTTACAATAATCATATATAGTCATTATTGACACCATTATACCCATCCAAGTAAGGTGGTGGAAAATAGATTACACCACGGCGTGGAGACGGTATTCCGTACGTACGCACGCGCGGTGATTTCATTTTCCATAGGATGGATAGATGGTGAAATAGGGTTTTTCATAATTATAATAACATATCATTATATGAGTGATACATATGTTATTACATCATAATGAAACAACTAAAGAATAAGAAGTGTAAGAAGAAATAAAGTTGAAAGAATCGGTAACGGACATTACCTCTTCTTTGATGTGCTTCTTTGAGACCTCATTTTAGGGCACTAAAATTGGTCTTTGAAGAAGACCAGGACCTCTAGGATGTCACTAGGGAAGTGGAGAGGAGAACGTTGTAGGGGTTGGCCGAGCTTGAAGGCTCAATGTTCTGTGAGGAAGAGGGGGAGGAGGTGCCCTTTTATAAGGGAGGAGAGGGGCTCCTTTGAAAAAACTAAAAATATTATTTTAGTATAAAGTCATGTTCGGTTTTAAATAGCTCCAAATTTATTTATTTCTAAGCTAAGGTGGATATGGGTCTAAATCCTCTCATCCAATATAATTTAGGCAATTTTAGGTTCCTATTTTAACCTTATCATTTAGATTTAACATTAAGTTAAATAATTTTACTTTTACCGTGTCTTCTTGTGTTCTTATACTATAAGGTTAATAAATATACTATAACAAGCCAAACGAACCCCAAGTTGTTTATTATTAATATATATAGACGTATCTAAGTCATTTGGATGGACCTTATATTTTTAAGAATAAAATAACAATTAATAATATAATATTTTTTTAAAAAACTATTTTATGTCAATTTTGACACTATTTAATAATTTATTTTTGTGAAACTCATAACAGAATGATTAGTTCGAAAAAAGTTAATTAAATCAATACTAACATGCCATATTAATCTATAAAATTAGTTGAATTCATAAAAAGTCTCAAATTACATTTATTTTGGTATTTATAACATCAATTATGTCAATATTTCATTAATATGATAATTACTGCATCATCTTTGTGACATAAATAAATTAAATTATTTAATGTTTAAAAATTACAAATAAAATACCATTATGTAGGAAATCGTTTTATCTTTCGAAGTAATTTTTATAGTCGACTTTAACTTATGTATAACCTTATATTAAAAATTATTGACTTATTAATCTTTGATTTTAACTATTTTAACCCTTCTTTAAATAAATTAGTAATAAATGTCTTAATCTAATCCAAGTGGCCCTAAACGGTCATATTTTATTTCTAAGGTTGTTTTTGGTCAAATTACACTTATCCAACAGAATTAAGAAATGTGTTAGGGTAATAATAATATCATTTTTACCCTTAATTACCCTATTTACTTTAAACCGTGGTAAATAAAAGTAAAAAAGTTACTATTCACCAAAAATTATTTTCATCTCATTGAACCACATTTTACTTACTGACATCAACCGCGTCTCTTAGATTTTTGAAATTCCACTCACAGAAGCGGTAAAATTAAGTTTTATGAAAAATTCATTTTTTTAACTATCACTTAGTGGTTTCACTATTCATCAAAAAATGAAAGTTTCTAGAAAAATACAAAAAATTAGGCCTAAGATATATTTGATATTATGAACTCAAAAATGATTTCTATTTTAATAAATTCAAAACATATCAGTTGCATTAATTAATTTAAAAATTAATTCCCGTCGTCAAAACATATAGCGTGTTCTTAAGAGATAATAACTATCAAAAAATTGACACTTGTTTATGTCTGGTGTAAATGTGAAATTACATCCAATGAAAAACATTGTATTAAATTGTAAAAATATATTCTAAATATACTTTAAAACCTCTTAAATTAATAATTTATCACTATTAATTATTTCGATTAAAAAGGTTGTTTTTAATTAAAATTAGTAATTTTAACTATTCATCAGAAAATGAAAGTTATCTGAAAAGTACCAAAATTTCACCCTAAGATAATTTCGATATTCCAAATCCAAAAATGAAGTAAATTTTGAAAAATAAAATTTAAAAAACTTCAAAAAGTGGTTATTACTATTCTTAACGGCTAGTTTTAATAATATTTTAATAGCATATCGTTGTTTAGTGAAACTCGGTATTCTGTACTACACACGCTATCGAGGAAGGTCGTGATTGCGTGTAATGCAAGGCAAGTAATGATGTGTGTTGTGCAAGATCCTTTTGGTGTAGCATAAAACACAAGACATTAATGAAATTAAAAATAATATTTTTCATAAAATCTAGGGGTGTTACATGTAAGACCAAAAAAATTTCCGAGTCATTGTCCTTTGTGCACACCCCAATTTTATGCCACTTTTCTAGAACTACATGGACATTTGTTTCCTATCACAGGGATACATATGAATCCTTGAAGAGTTTCAATCACACCACTCATGTCTCATCCTGGTCTCTCCCTCAATCAATTCTTTTTTGGGAAGATCATGACTCAACAAAAGGCACCACTTCCTTCGGGTCCTAGTCATGCATCCATTTTCATGATCAACATCCTACGGTATCACATTTCCCTATTATAGATCTATGTGGACATTGATTCCCATCCACTGGGATATATAGAAAACCACATTGAGGTTCAATCCCAACGCCATCATCTTCACGTTGGTTCTATATCCATCCTGATCATACATGGGCTACCACATTCTTGTGGAATCATGTCATCCACCTAGGTAATCATATCATGCAAGCCCCATCAATTTCATTGCTCCTTGAAGAACCTTGTTAGTCTCATCACGTAAATCCCATTCATCCCATCATTGCTTTATGCAGAATCTTAGAAGTTCTATTGTGTAATCCCCAAATCACCCGTTCGAACATCATGGGTTTTGATCCCAGTATTATCTACATGGTACGTAGGAAGCCTCCATGAGGTTCAATCCCAGCCAATGGTAAACCTTTGTGCCACCCTCATTTGGGTCAACCATCCTTTGATTCATCATTAGTGGTGTTCATATCATCCTTCACAGTTTGAAATATTCTCTTTTTAGGGACACACTATCCTGGGTCTATCCTCATTGGGCGTTCTAATCCATCTCTATAGTAAACCATATGGGTGCTCCATTTAAGGGACATACCCATTTGGTCCACTCTTACGAGTGTTCTGATTAGTCTAATTCATCCCTACTATATTCAAAAATCACGACCTAACTCTTGTTAAGCATGGGAAGGTGAGGAAAACCTTGGATACTTGCCTCTGGCATAAGATACCCCATAGCCAACATGCGATTCCTCAGGCTTCCATGCCCTTAGATTCCATGTAAAAGGGATATCTAGGTGTTCTAGTGTTTGTACATCCCTACATGCCTGTGTTTCCCTATGTGACTTCTATCTTGACTGAAGGTTGGTGCTCTGACTTGACCCTTTGGAATGTTCTGACAAAAGTAGTTTAATTAATCGACATCCACAAAAATATGGAAATGGGAAGAGTTTAAAGAACATCATCAAAATACTTAAGGCGGACCCGAACTAGGAGATGAATTTTGAGTAGAAATCAATGGATGGAAAGACTGACATCCCATCAACCCATTTCGAATGGGAAAAAAATGTCCCAAACAGGTGGTGGATACCACCCACATTTGGACATTGAGAATGCGGGGCTGACAGATGTGAGTCCCCAAACACAATGCGCAGCCCCATTGAAAGAATCAAAAATAGAAATGGTGAATCCAATATGAAATTATTATACTCAATATGGGTATTAGTATCATTAGATACATTAGTAGATAAACATGTCATCAGATATAGTTATCCGGCACAAGGTCCCACCAAAAAATAGTATTCCTACCAAAAAAAACTCACCAAAATTTGGGGTTGTTAATTGTTGGGCATCCCAATCTATGACATTGTGAGCATGGTTATTTCTATCTATCCATGGTATATAGAATAGTGTTGGGGAATTGGTCATTTCTTAACTATTATCTCTAATGATGGATGAATCGTATTTCTCTTTAGGACCCAAGATACAATTGAGGAATCCAATCACCTCTTTCCCACATATGTAGGGGTAGGAGAAATGATAGCACATCAATCCTGCACAGCTCCACCTCTTCCGCAACTTCATCCACTACCACCAATACCGTGATCCCATTCCCTATCTCACCATCTAAAAATTTTCAAAGGAGGGTGATGGATATTCTTGTTCGATGATACGAGAATGAGGGGTTTATCCCAGTGTGGGATATGGATCGCTAAGATATAGAGGATTCTATGCCTCACTATCTCCACTACCACCATGGGCCGTACAGGGAGATGCTTCTCCCCACTAATATCTTCAAACATTTTGGGATCCACTCCCTGGAACACTCTTTTGACTCACTCTCATACACTGATAAGAGAAGGGATGTCATAGTAATTCTGTCTTAGAAATTAGCCAGGGAACCACCACAGAGGGATCCCACCCGCCTAAATTAACATTTCCATCTACTCCCACATGCCATGAAGTAGGTTGAATCAACCCCTTTTTATCCGACTCCATTTCTGCTAACATGGCATCAACATCGGGAGAATGCTCAAGATGATGCCTATCAGGGGGCTTCATCTTCGATTGCTTTAGTGGCCCAATCCACCTCCAGTGTAAGATATAATCCTCGATTACTATGGAATAGGGTAGCCTATGTCTAACAGAGCATGAGAACAACTATGATCAGTCATGGTTGAGGCCCCAACCACCCCCCAAGTAGGCTTGGTTGACTCTCCTGATCACGGGTGCAAGAAGCACCCATCGCGGGCCGACCCATGATGATGAAGTTCTGCCGAGAGGTCCTCCACATACCCCCATAAGATAGAGTAGACATTCTCCCCTCTCTCGCATCCATTATTGAGGCCCTCCCCATGCCACCATCATCATTCCAAGTGGAGGTCCTCCCCATTTTTTGACACCCAGCACGAATGTCCTCCCTGTTCCCATGATCCCAAGGATGTAAATTTTCCCCACATACCAGGTTTTCAATGAAAGTTACCATCACAACCATTCACCCATAATAATATAATTCATCCTCTTGTTTCCATATATTCTATTGGAGGTCCTCCCCACTCCATCAACAGTTGACACAGAGGTCTTCCTAGTGTTCAGTATGATGAGTAAAAAGGCCCTCCTCATCTGACAGCTAGAAGAGCTAGCTGAAGTGAGTTTCCTCCTCGTGCTATAGAAAACCACCATGGAGGTCCTCCACATGGGCTTACAAGTTCTATAGGAGGGCCTCCCCATTCCAATAATCTCAACCACGGAGGTCCTTCCCATGTTTTGTTCAATATTTTCCCGGGTGCTCCCCACACACCAACTCATCCAAGAGGAGGACATCCACACTCCAAACATACCCACATAGTGGTATTAACCCTTTCAAAGATCTATCCTTCCCTAAAGAACCACCTCGGTGCATGAGGTTGAATCATCACCACCAAAAGAAGGGTCTTCAGAAGCACCAGATTGTAGTCATACCTGTCTGAATTTTAAACATTGAAGTGGAGTGTAGCTTGATGAAGAATCCCCACCCCAATCCTATATGTTAGGGTCTGGGGAAGGAACTCAATAGATCTGTTTCATCCTCATAGAAAGTGAGATTCACCAGATCCATGAACTCCTCTACAGATACATACAGGAGGACGAAGATTGGTCTTCTTTTAAGGGTGTTGTTGTGAAATCCTCTCCATCATCACCAGTATAATTATATTCCTCCAAAAGAGATCATTGAGAGATGTTATGTGGACCAAAGGATGATGAGAACTAGCCTGATACACCACTAATGATTTCCACCATTACATAGGATGAAATGATCAGTAACCCATCTAATAGAGATATAGTGATAAAGTCAGTACAGTCCATGGGATATAACCCAATATATGTTGTTTGTTAGCTCATGCACAGTACTATCCACAGACTATTCCACTATGAGAACAGTCCAAATTAGTGATTTCACCAGTGAATCAAATAACCCCAGTCATAGAATGGGGAAGCCAAGGGCTAAATCTCGAGTCTTGGTGGGGAAGTTTGTGGGAAATTCTTGTGGTATTCCATTTCCCCATGATGTTCTGGACAATTAAAACTTCAGGCCTAAATATTATGAAGTCCCTCACCAAGGATGAGTTCATGTACTTCATCTAAATGTAGGAATGATTATCTTCCTTCTTCTTCATTGATGGATGGTTTACCCCAAAATCTGGGAACAAATCCACAACATTGGCTAGAAGTTCCACCTGGTTGATTTGGCCTCACATCCAATCTCTCAACACCATGTATCACCCATTTACCATTAGACCCTCCACCAAAAATGTGTTCAGAGCTTCACTGTACTCCGAAGATAAATTAAGGATTCAGATCTAGGGCTAGGGTTTTACACTACCCTGCATTTCAGTCCTATCCGATGTCAACCTGATTTACTTGGTGATATCAAGGATGTGCCCCTAGAATAGTTAGGGTAAAAATGGTCATTCCTAAGAAATATTCAGAATTGGGAATCAACATAGGGACTAAAGAGGATGGCCCTCCTCCTATGGAAGAACAACACATGGTAGTTTGGTAGGAATTCACACTCATAAGCATAGGTAGAAGCTTGGACTTGGAGACCATTTCGAGTCATTACCTCTTGGTCGAGACCCCAAAAAATATAAAGCACACACTAGAACTATTAAGTCATTTGATCTGTCAGGATCAGTGAAAAAAATATAAGAGGATCCCAAAAGGATTTATTACGTCACCATCTTACTAAAAAAATGATTATTGATGATATTTTTTCTAAACGTATTGTGAGAACACTACTAGAGTACAGTAACCCTCAACTGGGGCACCAGGGGTAGGCATAGTTTCCCCCTAGTGAGGTGCCTCTGGGTGATCTCGACAACCCTACCCATCTAGATTGAGTGGAGGATGAATTTTAATTCATGTGATCATGGTATGCATCACTAAATCCACCTGAGCTTCGTGAGAATCCTCCTCAGGACCCAACTCAGGTTCCTCCAGCCACTTCACCTATCATTCCTCAACATCCCATCTAGTAATTCCCCCATCAACTCCCTGAGCTGCTGAGATAGCATATCATGTTGAATAACCTTCCAAGTCACTCATATTCAAGAATCATCAACATGATAATAACATTGACAAGGTGATATGATTAGTGTGCTCATTTCCTTCCTTGAGGCTCTTGAAAACTGAAAAGTAGTGATCCCACCTAATAGAAATCCATATCCCACGTGGGTGGGTGATATTACAGTACCCCTAGGCTTTGGGATTCCTACCTTCTCCTCTTTTATGGAAATAAGAGACCCACTGCAGTATCTAGAACACATTATTTCAGGGTGTGGACCCATGTTGGGGACTCCAGTGTAGCAGGCGTCCACTAAGCTTCGATGGTTGATAAAGAAACCATAAGGGACCACGTTTTTTATGGGATAACAAGTTGCCTACTAGGTCTATAGAAAGTTGGGAAGATCATTGTAGGATGTTTCTTTACTAGTTCAGTTCCACCACACATAAAACTTGTATTTTTGTCCTCTCAATGTTCATTCAATGCCCATTTGAGCGAGTCGCATACAATGTTGCTTGGTGGAAGGGACTCACATGTTCACTCAATATTCCAGAAACTCATGAGAAGTATATAATGATGTGCATGGGAAATTTAAATACTAAATTGGTACCTTATCATCTCACTCAGAACGTCCCATTTGGATTCTGGGATTTCTCTCACAAGGCTCAATGCCTTGAGGAAGCCTTCCATCAGGCCAAGAAGGCCTGCCAGTTGACTCCCCCGGCTTATGCAAGAAGAGCCTCCAAGGTTGAGACCTCTAATTTTTCATAGGTAGAGGCTCCCAGATAGTCAGAACTGTTACCATAAGAACCACCTCCACAACCTTACTGAGGTCCACCACCTCAAACCCAGCCCCAGGCTCCTCATCGCCCGCCTCAAAATCAGCAGCCATTGCCACGTGTTTCACCACCACTACCTAAGAACGACAACCAGGTTCTACATTCTCACCAGGATCCACCCACTCTTCAAGTCCATCATCCCAGGATCCCTTTCTCATATCGTAAAGACCATTAAAAATCATTCAATGAATCTTAGGTCCCCGACTATTTTCGTAGTGTTGTGCACCAAGGAATCCTGTAGTTGCTAGAATGAAGGAGGCCTGGAGAGGGAGATCTCACTAACCACCCCAATTACTACAAATATCATAGAATCATTATAAAAACTCTAAATAAGTGTTATTTTTTCAAGCAATCGATCTAAGACTAGGTCCATAACAACATAGTTATATTGGGTCCAAACCTGGCATAGATATCATGTGTGTTTGAAAATCCTGATGGCGACAGCGATGGTAAATTAAATCATGTATCTAGTTGTGGGTCTCAGAGGTATAATGACTGGATATCATGCAAGGATTTCTATTATGCCGATGGTATTATCCCTACTTGGTTGAATCAACCAGATCCTTCCAAATTCATTGTGCTACCCCTAGATACTACTTCTTCATCGACATCTCAGGATTTTCCCTCTTAGGATAGGAAGCATCGGCAACATAAGGGGATGAAATTTCCTTCACCGGTACCAAATCCATGCCATAGTATTAGCAATATCATGCCCTAATAGATTGTGATTTACCCCAAAATCTTCATACCAATGGAGGAATGATGATGTGATGATAACGAAACACTTTATTGAACACCACTAAGCTGGTGGGCCATACTTGGTCCCCGACGATGATGAATGCTAGGAAGACCCTCATAATCCACCAAGAGAATTCCAGCATTGATGAAACCATGGATATGTGAACTAGAATAGTGTGTTGGCCAATGCTTCTGACAATGTTGTGCATTCCATTTAAACCAGATAATAGACTCAGAGTAGGGATCAGCATCCATAGTCCTCTCACGTTGTTTCATCAAATTCACTACCCCATTTATTTGTGCTAATTGACCAAAAAGAGCAACCAGGAATGTGCTATGATCATCCATGTATAGATTTGTCCAAGACACAATCATCTGACAAATAGCCAGTAGTCATCTTATGAGATTCATTTATTGTTCGGTGTGATACCCCAAGCACCAGCTGAATTCCACAAGTTCAATCGAAAGTGTCTTCCATACCTCCTTCCATAGAGCAACCTCATATGTACAATAATGTGATCCTAACACAGAATTATGAGGTGACCAAGATCCTTTCCTGAATTCCTACAAATCCCTAGAGGATCTCCTACTATCAGAATATATTCATGTACCCCTTGGAAAAGATTTCATAATCCCCCTCTAATTTTAAATAGAGGTAGCGACCACAAATGTCTTCCATGATGACGAAACCAAACATAAATAATGTCATCCCATCATCTCATTCTCATGAAAAGATGATGGTTCTCCTCTACATGGTCACATACACCCATTGTACATCACTGGTCAGTTCAATGGAATGTATGTCTTCCATTGTCTCATTGACATTGGTTTTGGTATCAATATCATCCTGACCCGGATGCTCAACAAATTGGGAATGCACAAAATTGATCTGAGTCATTATGAATTTAGTATTCATGGTTACGAAAGAATATAGCATACACTACTTGGAAAGATCTTCCTAAAAACCCAATTCGGTGGCCTTATTTCTATCACGGTGTTCACGGTTGTCGCACATGACACTGCCTACAATGCATTGGTGGGTAGAGACTAGCTCCATCTTCACACAACATTCCCTTCCTCTTATCACCAATGCCTCAAGTACTCTTTTAATGGTCGATTGGGAATGATACAAGGTGATGTGTCTCCCTTTACCTCTTGTGAATCTTGATAGCAAGATGTAGACTACTACAAAAGAATGTAAAATTATGTTCAGAACTGTGAGGTTGAGGACTCTACCATTGTGACCAAACAATGGAAAAACATTGTTGATTCCTACATTCTCCCAATTCACTAATTAGTGTCCATGGCCCCATACATGGGATACTACTTTTTCATCTCTGTGTCAAGGGGAAAGTTTGTTTCCAGGTTCAATGAATGTGGTAATATCACTTACTCCTATAAAAATCTAGATTGAGGGATCCCAGAACCCCTTACCCAAGTAAGGTATCAAGATGTTCACCCAATGGAAACATCAATATGCCCTACTTGCTTGTTCTTCCAGGCCAAGCTGAACTGACTCTAGCTAACGTGACACTGTTTCTTTGATATTATCAAGTGAAGTTTATTGATTTGAATGACTAATGGAATCAGATCTACAACATTCGTCACCCTGGTATCAGCAGCACAAAAGTCCCCTGGTGAAGATTTTGCTGATGCTCAGGCTAGCACTAGCCTTCCATTAGAATCATCCATCTCAGATGAAATTTCCCTTATTGAAGATTCTATAACTATATACAATGAATAGGATTTGGAGGGTGATCCTCCTACATTTAAGGATGTTCTCTCTACCAACATTGATGAGTTGGTATATGTGATCCTCTGCATCAAGATAGATCTGAAACCAACAAGGGTCCGCCCAACCATGTCAATAGAAGAGAAACAATAGTATGTGTATTTCCTGAAGTAGTGTCATGATGTATTCGCTTGGATCTAGGTTGAGATGCAAGGACCGGATCCTCTGGTCTCCATTCACTAACATGGTCTACTGATAAACCATTGTAGGATCAAAAAATATCCATGAAAGTGGAACCCCTCTCACAGTTCCATAGATGAGGATGAAGTTGATAAGATAACTAACTCCAACTTCATCCAGTATGTCTAAAACCCAAAAATGGTTTACCAACATAATTCCCATATAAATGAATAATAGACATATTAGAGTCTTCATTGACTTCTGTGATCTCGACTGTCACTCTCCCAAGGATGTTTTTCCCCTTCATGTGACGGTGTTGTTGATCGATGCTACCACTAGATTCCAAGATCTCCTCTTCATGGATAAGTATTAAATATATATTAATGTCCAAATAGATCGTGAGGCTGAAGAGTTTACTGCCTTCAGAGAACCATGAGGTATGTTATATTACCATGTAATACCATTTGGTATGAAGAATGAAGGTTCCACCTATCAATGTGGCATGCACCGCATATTCAAGATGATCCTCAAGACACTGGTTGAATGATACATGGTAGATTATGTGGCATATACCACCATCATTTTGACCATCTCAAAGATCTTGAGAAATTGTTTAGATTTTTCATCTCTTTCTATCTAAAGGTGAACCCTTGAAGTTTTCCTTCAGGGTTACCTCTGGAAAGTGTCTCTGATTTTTTTTCAAATACAAATGCCTCGAGATCAATCTAGAGAAGATCAAGGCAATCAGTCAGATGCATTCTCCGAAAAACCTTTCAGAGATATGAGGTTTTCAAGTCCACCTACTCTATATACACTGATTCATGGAAAATACTTTTGGAATGTCTAATCCATTTTTCCATCTCATTAAGAAAATTTTCAACTAACAGTGGATGAAGAGTGTTAGGATGCTTTTGTGGAGATTAGGCAATGCCTACTATTGCATACGGTTTTGATGCCTCCCATATCTGGAAAAGTAGAACCCCAAACATGAATTCCTAGATGAATCCATCCTCGTAGTGGATCAATCATTGATGCATTAGAAGATTCACTTCGACGGTGCTTCTCAAATGCCCTCCTGAATAATGCTCAATAATCTTAGACTCAACAGGGTATGCTTAGGTATCGTCTCCACCATGCCTGCATCGGTTTTCCTTTCCCTATTTGTCCCTATTGTAATAAGTCTTCACTAAAAATAAGGAAGATTATCGTCCCTCATCAATAGTCATGAAATGGCCCTATAGATTTTTATTAATCCCCACCTACATGTAAAAGGGAACTCTGAGCTGGTCATCAACAAGATCAATGGTGACTACATCATCAGAAATCCAGAGATCATGACCTTGTTTGAGTGAACTCGTCAGCTAATGGAATAGTTATCTTATCTACCAAAGATTACTCATGTTCCCCGGACGTAGAATGTTTGATTATATTCCTTGTCCAGACTTGTTGCATCTCTTATAGTGTCTGACCCGGATGATTTGATCACCCATGTGGCACATTGAAGAGTCATCTCTCCCATCACACTAGGCAGTGATGGTAGATAGTAGGTAATCCATCTTACCTCCATTTCATCCACACCAAGACCATCATGTCCCCATTATATAGAATTTTAAGATACCCTTGATTGGAAAAATACTTTTGTCAAGTACCTCCAATATGGAAATCACCCGATAGATAGTGTCGAACTAGAGTGAACCCATCGCCACACTGTACAGTTCACTCTATAGAGTGGTCCCATCCTTGATTATGTCCTCTAAAAATACGGTTTTTGGGGAGTTATCCTCCATTTTATTAATTAATATGATATCCCATAGGTTATGTAAGTGGATCATGTTGATACCTATGGAGCTCATTAGGCAGGGTCGAAACTCTCTAAACAAATCTAAAAGATGGGCTACTTCTATCCCACCAGGGTCCGTGACCATATCGAGTTCACCAAGAGGTTATATTCATTCTAGATCCATACAAATTTTTTTTATCGAACAATGGAGACTCTCCATACTACCAAATACGATTGGCCCTATGCGGTCTAGGGACTAAAGGTCGTCAGACTGTATTCACCAGAAATAACTCTCAAGTTCAGGTTTATCCTGATTACCAAAAATTTATTTTTTAAGTGGGCAGAGGTAATTCCGATCAAAGAATTCATGTCCCATTTTATCATTGATTTCTTGATCTCCAACATCATAAATAGCTTCATATTCCATCATGCTGTTCTCATTGATAATGGAACCAACTTCAATGTAGCTGATATGATGAAATTGTACGCCATGTACAATATCTGGTCCAACCATACTTTTCAATGTCATGAATAGTAAAATTATAAGATCAACTTATTTAACAAGACACGCTCAAACATTATGAAAAATACGGATGGTCAAAACAAGAAAATGTTTCTAGAAAAACTCACCAATGCTCTCTAGGATTACCAGACAATGAATTGTAATTCCACCCAAGTGACCCCATATTACATGGTGTATGGAATAGAGGTAGTATTTACCATCATGATTTAGTTATGGTTGATTCACATAGTCATATATGATCAAAGGACCTTAGAAAAAGTATCCAATTTTCATTTGGATGAACTGGAAGCTCCCTGTGGGAATATGATTCATGCCTTGAACAACCTAGAGAAATTTCATGAGGCTTCATTCCAGATCTTTCGACAAGAAATATCGTCTCCACTCCTTCTTTCAAGGTGACAGGGTGTTGGCCTGGAGAACACATATGATACAAAGCCGTAAGCTTACAGTTTTAGAGGCCAAATGGGAGGGACATTATATAATTCACATGGTTTACCCCAATGGCATGTACTCCCTATTCACTATGGATGGTGAGCGTATTAATCCTCCCACCAATGCAAAATTCTTCAAGGAGTACTTCGCAAGAGGGAGACGTCATCCTACCTGACTGTAAAAATTAAATGGAAAACACACTTTGTGGTCTAAGATCTATGAACAAAAACTAAGATCTCCCTTCATCCTCACTGCATTATGTTAAAATACATGATCTGTCTGGGCTTCATGACCTAAATCTACCCAAAATCATTGTTTTGTATGGTGTAAAACTACACAGGCATCCTACATGATGCTAAACTATGGGTTCCTTTTTCCCCATCCTTCATGACATTAAACTGCCCCCTCCCCCCTTAGGTACCGCATGATGTTAAACTACACTGCATTTCAAGAACTAAATATTTCTTGATTCCTACCCTCACAAGAAATTTAGGAATGCACAGATGCTATGTCTTCGGGTCCATCGCATAAAATATTTCAATCTCCTGGGATCCCCCTCTAGTTTTAGTTCTCTTTGAGGACTACATATGGTCTGGCATGGGGCCTCTCTGGTCTTCATTCATGTTGGGTTTATAATGGTAGAACCATTTTCCCATCCCCCTAGAGCATTTTTTTACACTTTTACCTTACCATGGGATGTTAAACTACATAGAAAATCTGAACTGCATGTGGCATGATTCATTCCTTTACAGGATATGTAGTAACTCCGAGACATTTAATCTTTGGTTAGAGCCCCAAGTTCCCCATTTTTAGTCTTAAAACCTGATATTCTATTTAGGAGAACATGGTGCGGTGTGGAATTCTATGTTCCTCATTCACATTGGGTATGGAACAGTTGAACCATATTCACCCCTTAGGAATATCTCCCTTCATCTACATCCTTACCACATGATGTTAAATTACAAATAATTTTCCAAACTATGTATGGCTAGATTCCCATCCTAATGGGATACCTAGGAATGAATAGACATTTTGACCCTTGGTCCATCATTGGCTCCACAAATCTTCTCTCTTGTTCAACGCCTTGTCATGGATTCATTAGGGATTATGTGATATGGCATGAGGCCCATTTGGTCCTCATTCACAACTGGTATACAATAGTCACGCCATATACCCCCTCCTTAGGGGTTTCCCCATTCACCCTCATCATCACTGCATGATGTTCAACTACATGGATTTTTAGAAAAATGTATGGCTTGATTCCCATCCATATGGATACATTGGAATTATAGATATTTTTTTGTAGGTCTATCCCTATGTACCTCAACCTTTACAACCATTATGGCCCAACTAACAGTATAATATCTCTGACCTTAAACTAATAACTCTCCCATAACACATGACATTAAACTATTCTATCCTACTTTATGAAATTAAAATATATTGAATTTATGGTCCATATTTCATGACCTTAAAAGAAATGTTCCACTTCACCCTGTTTGATGTTAAAACCGCACTACACTTTATCGATTTCTCTGTCTTTTGTAATTTTATCCTGGGTTCTCCGGAGATTTTGTGTGATGGTGTGGACTTCTATCCATCCCCATTTACATCGAGTTTATTTACCATTCCCTATACATCACCTTTGGGATATTACTCCTTCAATCCCTACCCCATGATGTTAAACTACATGGCATTTATAGAACTATGTTTGGCTTGATTTCGATATTTATTGGATACATAGTAACACCCAGACATGTTGTCCTTAGGTTTATCCCTAAGTTCTTTTATTCCGTCTCTCATCCCCTTGGCCCGGGATCTATACTAGGACTATGAATGGTGTGGTATGTGAAATTGTTTCATCTTCGTTCACATCGAGTAATTCTTCCATTCCATACACATTCCTCTCTTAAGAAACCTCTACCCCTTCCATCCTTACTGCATGATGTTAAGATGTAGGGAATTTTGAACTATGTTTGGCTTGATTCCCATCTTTATGGGATATGTAAGAACAGCCAAAGACATTTTCTTCAGGTCTGGCCCCAGGTTAATCAGCCTATTTTTCCCTTTTCATCAACTCCTCTCCTCAAGCCTTACACTCTTAAATAGACCCATCAACCTCTGTTATGCCTCACCAATGTTCTCAGATGCACTATGGTTTAGGACTCATAGTGTTGGTTTCTATATGTACATGCTTTCATCCTATGTTCATGCTTCACATGTCCCTTTATTTCGGTTTCCATCAAAGTTCACATCTAAAAGGACCTTCGAATGGTATGGATGCCAGTCCTTATGGCCCACCAACCATTTCTGGCCAAAATCCCAAAGTATTTCGTATGAAATTTTGAGACAGGTTCCTCATTTAAAATATAGTAAGTGTCTAACCCTCAAGTGTTTGTTCCCACTGCAGGTCACGCGATATGGTTGATGTGTTTCAAATAAAGACAATTGATATCCTCCATCATTATTTCAACCGCATTAAGCATTATGTATTGATATCATTATTCACATAAAGTTGAACTTAATCATATTCAGACAGTAATTCGATACCCTCAATGTTATCCCTTCATTAAACTTTTCATGTTTAGAGGATGAACAGACATCATGAGGGACACCCATGACTTCACACTGCCATTCCCCTACTGTGTGTTCAATCAAGTGTAAAAATCTTCCATTATTTATTTTCCATACCAAGCATTAATCATGTGGGCTTAAGGATATGGATAAGAAATGTGCCCGCATGGAAAAATCACACTTTCCATTGGTCTGAACCCTATGATCTTTCTAACTAGGTGTGAAAGTCTAGGAATCACGACATTATATTGTTTAAATTTTTCCACTGGGGAATTTCTATTTCGGTTCATACTACCTTGGTCCTCTATCACATTAGATTTATTTATGGAACCACATTACATATTTCTTCATTGTATGTCTCAACATATGGTCAAATATCTATGAACATTAACTAATATCACTTACGTCATTATCCTATTATGTTAAACTATACCTTTTATAACTAGAATGTGTGATGATAACTTCCCAACCATATGATGCCTTCATTATAGATGAAATTTCCCCTATGGCATTGTCCATATTCCATGAAATGTTCCAGTACTACATGTGGATTGATTCTCACCCTCATGGGATATGTAGAGACACTCATGAACTTTTCCTCTGAGTCCGGCTGCATAATTAGGAACCTTTCCCACCCCTTTCTGGGCATGGGATTTTCTTCTTAAAAATTTTAGATTTGGTATGGACTTCTTCTGTCCTCACCCACATTGGATATACCTCAATGGCGCTTTGACGCACCTCTCCTCCCCTTACGGTATGAAATCTATGACCATTAAAATAATACTTCTAGTGTCCTAGTTTGGATGAAACTAAACAGCGGAACAACTATGATTTCTCTCTCTTGAGATGATATCTTCCTCTTTTGGTATTGTCCATCATGCATTCCAAATTAAATTACTACATGTGGCTTTATTACCAAAATTATGGAATACATATATACACCTAGACATTACATATGTGGTCTAGTCGTACCCCCCCCCCCCCACACCTCTCTGGAGTTTTGTCATGGGTTCTATTGAGAGTGTGTGGTTTGGTGTGGACTTCCTTTTTTTCCTCGTTCTCATTGGGTTTATGGTCATCTACACCATGTAACTCTCTTTAGAGTATCACTTATTACATTTATCAACATACCTTCTTACATTTATCCATGTCATATGACGGTAAACAGCATGGGTAGGTCCACTCTACACATGCCCCTTTTTTTGGCTTTCCATCATCTTTCTCATCCGACGGGACCCCTCTAACAGTGTGGATGATTGGCCTTATAGATCAATTACCATTTTGGTCCAATGTACTGAAGGACTTAAAAATGTATTTTTAAGATGGATCCCATGTTGAAAATATGGTCAGTGAACAACCCCATTTGTTTGTTCCCATCCCCAATCACACAATGCAGATACTGTGTTTCGAATTTGGTCAATATTTATCTCCTATCATCCTGATAATGTCACTTCTTCCTGAATACCAGATGTCGTGTTTCACATCTCTATTCCCCCTTTATCCTTTTGGACTATTGACACCACTGATGTTACTCTATGCATCCCTACACGTTGTGTAGGAATGTTGGCATGGTTGGGATTTTCCCACCTAGAATTAGCCTTTTAATTATTGTATATTCTCTCATGATGGGTAAATCCTAACCTCAATCCTTTTTCCAACACCATTAATGGATCATGTGGGATTTGGAGTCTTGGTATGGTGATACCCACATATATGATAATGCAACATTATGGTCTGAAATCTACAACCATAAACTATGATATCATTCATCCAAGTGATATGGTGTTAAACCACTTTGCCTTGTCCCACATGGCATTAAACTATTTCATCCTTACTGCCTAATGTTAAAGTACATAGGTATATCCTATAATATGACCTTAAACTATTACAGCATCATCCTTTCCACACGATGAAAAATGATACATCATTTTGGTGTTCTCACTTGAGAAAACATCACATTTGGTACTCATTATCATCAATGCCACTTTTCAGGCCTACATACGTCCTGATTCTCATAGTATCCCCCATACCATTTATCTTGGGTTGGTCCCTTCAAAAAAAATGTAACAAAAAAAAAGAATAAACAAGATACATCAAAGGCCTCTTCTCTCTATTCATGAGTCAAACCTACATAGTTGAACCACCCCAGAACTATGTGTGGATTGATTCTCATCCTTATGGGATACATAGTGACTCCCGGATCATTAATCATGGGTCTAACCACAACATTATTTCCCCTTCATCATTTAGAATCACCTTCATCCTCACCACATGATGATAAACTACACATATTTCAATGAATAACATATGGATTGATTCCCATCCTTATGGGATATGTAGCGATGCCCAAACATTTCATCATTGGGCCCAACCCCATGTTTTTTAACCCATCTAGATATATTCCCCTAATCATGGTCCAAAGTCCATGACCTTAAACTAGGATTTCCACATCCGTGTGAAATGACATTAAACTATTTTTCATGGTCTATGTAGATTGAACATAAACTATGTGAAACATCATGGGCATATGAAGCTAAACTATTTTACGCATTTTCCTCACCATATGATTCTAAAATTAATTCTTGTCATCCTCATTTTCATGACATAAAACAACAAGACGTTCTAGGTCATCACTAGATATTTCTTGTACGGAAATAGTTTTGATCTTGATTCCAACCAGTGTGGCAATCCAATGAGCTTTTTGTAACCGTGGTTTTGTTTCAAGAATGTTAGAAACCCTTAGAGCAGCCTATCAATCCATCTCTTCGCTTTGAGTGAACTTTATTTGGATCCTCATCCCCTTTCATGTATTATGGAACCCCCAAACCCTCTTGTCCCGTGCCATTTTGTCTCACCTAAAATCCTGGGCCAGCGTTCTGTAAGGTATTGGATTGAATTTCATATTGGGCCTCTTGTTTTCAAATACGATCAGTGGTTGCGCCTCATGTGTTTGTCCTTATTTTAGGCTAGCGATATAGGTGTTGCATTTAAAATTAGGTCAGCATACATCTTATATTAGATCTACATCATCATTGTGCTCCAAATTTTGGGTATCATAACTCACACCTCATTTTCCTCTTTGTTCAGATAGATTTTAAGGCCCCTGGAATTGCCCCACACATTCATTAGAGCACATTGATAAAGACAAGTTGGTTGTTCTACGAACATTACCCTTCCGTCATGGCCTCTGTCCACATGAATAATTTGAGTATTCAGTTACCTAAAGTATACCCTTGGTATTAAATGTATAGTTGGATCTCTCATAAACAAATTGGATGATTATGTTGTCTTCCCTTTTTTCTCACTCTAGGTATGACCCATATGATCTTAGGGATTAGTCACTAGTTACCACATAGTTATGATCAAGATGCACAAATTAAATCAAGAAAGAAAACAATATATCCACAAACACCATTTAATATCTGTAAACAATGAGGAAAATATGTTTCTTGTGTTCGGTTAAAACATATCCCCTATGGATTGTCCCATTCAATGGACTTCTTCTGTACTGCCACCTTTTTTTCTTGTAGAATCCAGAGTTGTTTCCTACTACCTGAGCTCCCTTTTTTCATCAACTTCCATAGAGAAATTAGTATTATCATTGGTTAAAATTGGTTCCCTCTCAGATTGGATCTCTTCCCTTTAATGTCCCTCATATACCTCTTGATATTGGTTCTCTTCTAGCTTGGATTTCAATCATTCAACAAACTCAGACTGGCTTGTTACAAACGCATCCCATTCATTCACATGCTCATCAAGGAATCAGACCTCCAGCTTATCCTCATAGACCTTTTAGATATTATTTAATTTTTGGCACTGAAAAACATTTGAAAGGTGGATACTCCCCCACATCTTCTCTATTAGAAAATCACGTATTATCATATGAAGATGGTGAGAATTCACCCCTTAAGCTTAGAGAAAGCACAACCACATAAAAAACAAACCCATCCGATTTATCCACTCTACCTTTGATTTCTTGAGGAATCATTAAAAAAATTTTAATTCCTTCTGTCACATCATGTGACTCTCTTAGGTATCATCAGAGTCATAATAGTCTACCACCTCAGAATATTTGGGTCTGTACATAGGGAAAATATCAAGGATTTTAGTGGTAGGGTCATCCTCTAGCATCCTTTATTCTTCTACAACTTCGCCTCTACCTGCTTCAATATCTTCCCTAGTAGTGGTATCACACATTAACACAATTCCTTGCTCATTGGGTCCTAGGGGTGGAAAATTTTGAATGGGTAGTTCTATGTGGACTGGTACAACCACTGGTGGATTTCTCTTGGATGTCCTAGACTCAGTGGCTTGTCGAGCCTCTGGTCTTGTGATCATTTCATGATGAATTGGTACCATAGTCTTCCAAGTTCTTCAATATTACATTCAGTTATATAATGATTAATAATTATAAGATCAATGACCAGTGGTATCAAGTGCATGATTCATTGTAGGATATTGTGCCATCGGAGATCCCTCAGTGCTTGTTAACTCGATAATTGGCACTAACTCTATTTGGGCAATAAGAATGGTATGGGACTCTAAGATGGATTCCACTGGATCCTTCTAAATAGATGGAATATACTAAGATTATAAGGTCACCACTTTTTTCCCTTTTATTCTCTCATCGATGGCCACTTTAGTAGTGGTTGGTTGTCTACCCACTTCACCAGGGTCAGTCTTCTACCTCACTCAGTTCTAGATGTAAGCCTAAGGATATACCCTTCCATGTATGTTAGTGCATTTTCACCACCTTTAGTGGAAAATTCCTGATCACAACTGGAAATTTTTTAATTAACAAGATAAATTTTAGTTTTTTTATCCATTTTATAGAAACATAAAATGCTAAGAAATATAAGATTCAAGGATCACCTCGATTTGTTTACCCAGTTCTGCATCAGAGCCTGCAATATCTCTGCACTCACATGGGCTCCTAAAATAGGAAGCTATCCCCTAAGACCCCATGACTCTAGGATCCTAGTATCATTCCTTCTCTTCTTCTTCCCATTCTTCTTTTTCATCCTCATACTCTTCTTATTTTCCTTCTTCTTCATATTCATCTTTATCATCGTCTTCATCCTCAAGTGGTGTTTTCTCAGTGTCATCTTCTTTGTCAAGCATTACCTTGATTAAGAGAGACAGTTCTTAATACCTCCGCTATTGGAATGAATAATCTTCCATGGCTATTAGGTACAATTATTATATTTTAAATTGGGCATTTCTCAAATGAATTCACCCCACAAATGGCAGATCAAGCCTAGTGAAATCTAGTCTTCAACACAATTATTCTACCATCATTGATTAGCGTATTATCCTCCAGGTAGCCCATATATATGGGAAGATGTTGTCAATGGATGGGTTTAGAAAATTACCTAGTTTATTCACATGGTGTTCCCTAGATGGTCTATAAGGTCACATATGGTACCATTTCTCTTCAGAGGGAGGAAGCATGACCGCACCTTTCGACACTCCTGTCACTGAAGTTCCAGCTCATGTCATCCTAGTCGCTTGGATCTCCTATGGTATCACATAACCGTAAGAACCTCTCCTTCACACTCATCATCTAGAATGTAATCTCTATTCCTTAATGTATCGAATGTGTTTCCATATAATTTCCTCCAGATATCCCGCTACCCAAAGATCAGCATACTCCGATGATAGACCAACGTCAACGTCAATGGGGGTAAAGTAATGACTTCACCAAATCTAGGAGTTGTAAAAATGATCCAAAATTATTGAAGGATGTAGGGATGTTTCTCCTCCCAAGACACTATATACACATTCTTTAGCATCTATTGCATTCACCCAAACTGCTTAGCGAACTATGAAGCAATATAGGGTTTGTAGAAGATCTTCCTATTATTATAGGCTACGAGAACACCACCCCTGATACTTTGTATATATTCCCTCTACTATAGTGTGATTATCCATTCATCCACCATATATCCATATGGGGTTCTAAAGCGGTGGAAGTTACAGTTTTCATGGTTTCTTATCATGATATTTATTCCATCCTCATTAAGAGTCAATTGCTGAATTCTAGCAATAATTACTGAGATAGTCACAAACCATCACCCAGAGGACGAATGGAAAATAGGAAGTCATACCCAATGTATTTATATAAATCCCAACGTTGACGAATCTAAAATGGTCCACATATTCTCCTGGATGTACCTCCCGATAAAATGATTCCCTGAATGTGGTACAACATGTAAAATACATAAACTCCTATATTGGCCTTGTTCTTGGATTCCATGATCCCATCCATCATCATTGTCCCTAGACAGACCCCCATTCATATGTCCCTCACTAGAAGTAGCCACTAACTCGTGAATATTGCAAGTAACCAAGAATATCTTATATTTGTTTACCAACATTAATTTACACTGAATCCCCATGATTTGTACTCACCTGCCTCCAGGACCATCCAATATGATTCTACCTTACCCATCTTCGATGTGTTTAGGTACTGTGTCCCTTTTCCTAGAATCTTCACAACCTTTTCCTACTGTAAAAATAGGATGAACCAACCTAGATAGGATATATAATTTAGGATTTACTTGTTTTTTAGCTTCTCCATAGCCAGATCCAACAGATTCCATGTCATAATGAAGGTGCACATCCTTTCTCCCTAGATGTTCTCCATTGAAGGGACATCATCATTTTGATACCCTTCCAAGAGAATTACCCTAATACAGTGTATTTACCAAAGGATGATACTGACCTCTCCATGGTGGAGGTGGAAAGTATTTGTGTCAGGGGACCACCAACTGAATAGCTCCGGCACCAAGTCTTACTGATGGTTGATAGGGAACTACAATTTCCACACAACCTCGAAAAACCTGTCGTGTCAATGCTCCACCGCAAACTCATCGCATGTCTAGAGCACCCATTAAGCCCATGCCCAATAAATCATGATGTTTAAACTAGACCTAAAGTCCCATTCATATCATCTGTTGGTCTCATCGGTGGTACTGCTTTTGAAAATGATCGTATAGTGAGCTGGAGATTCCTATGGAACCGAATTGATCCCCAATACAGTCTAGGTAATCATATTCAGGATGAAAACATATATGTCCTGAGTTTTCCTTGTAGGGTGAACATTTCTTCTGATGTTGAATCATTGAAGTTTATCTTCATGTGTCACCAATGACTGCATAGTATCTGTCTCGAAACCTGGAATCAACACCTCTTCTGAATTTCTAAAGGTCCATAGAGGGTGGGTATTACACAAAACATAATATTTTTTATCCTATTTTTACAAATCAATGATATTATCATTATTGGATACTACCCTTCTCACATGAAGAATCACAAGGTTTGTGATCATCTCATCCCTCCGGGTAGCATGTGAATCCTCCCTCCCAACATCATTATGCTCACCTTCCATTTTGGTCAATCCTCAAATTCAAAAAGCGTATTTTGAAAAATAATGTAGATTTGGTATACAAGACATGTTGTTGTATTACATATGGACTTAATATACAAAATATCTGACAAACACAGAAGTGTGAAGATTTGGCAGTGGGGTGAATGAACCGACAGCTATGCGTAAGGAACCAACTGATTTCAAGATCTTTATGCAGAATAGAGAATCTGTCATGCATGAGAGAAAAGTTTTCTATCACATGAGAAATTCATGTTATCAAGCCTCTCCCTATTTATAGGTAGGGATCGAGTCTTCCGTGCATACAGAAGAGTTTTGTGCATCATATTACATTTTCTGCACGCACCACTGGGTATATGTTAATCTTTTAAGAATTTTACTTAGAACCAGACCCTCAAGTTCCCATCCAGCTCAAATTCTATGGTGGGAATTTGTTGAAACTTAATATCATTTGAGTCCATAAATGGGTATACCTTAGAAAACAAAGGCGTATTTTGAATTAATAGATGATCCCATGTAGCATATGGGAGTTGCGTGCAAGATTCGATGCATGTTCAAAAGAATGAAATCGACACGAAAGATTCTTATTCACCCAATGCGACCTAAAATGGGTTATTTCATGCCATGATCCTAAAAATAGAAGTGTTTTGTGGTATAAAGAAATTAGGATAGAGAAATGGTAAATAGTCCCGCACACAAGATTCTTGTGCACCCAATGCGATGTCAAATCCCATCTTCCGCACAAACCACCTTGTACACCGCTACAAAATTTTTTCCTATAAGTATAATCATACCCCATCACATCACGGTACCATTCGAAAAGTCGAATCATTTATCTCATGTGACTAAGATAACCCGTTCCTTGTCCGTTTGAAATAAATGGTTTCAAGGTACTGGACCTTGCGCGACAGGTCCCTATGGGCCCCCTTTGGGTTGCACCATTAGGACTTGACCCTCACCCTTTTCCTTTTACTCTAATGCAATTTCATAAAAAATAACCTTCTAGAGTGAATGATTTCCCTTGTGTCGTGACAATCATGCATGCATTCTTCCCTCATATGCACAACCCATCAATCTATCACGTAGACTCTCATCATTCATGTAGGCCATAAAATCTTGCATGCATCCCATCGTATGAACTCCATGTGTTGTGTTTACCTAAAGGCCCCATGTCTAACCTCCCCTTTAATTAAAAAACCCTATCTTGAGTTTACCTCATCTATGAAGCTCTCTAGGTTGGTACCCAGTTATTTCCTAGTCCATCTAGTGGTGTTTCATGTTGTGTTTCCCTACATAATGATTATTTACATACGTACACTAATATATATATCATATTCACATATCTACACTAACATGGACCCTTAAATGTACTACTCTTCCAACCCATTAACACTTGACAATGATAGTTCCTTCCCTTACCCAAGTACAGGTTGGTAAAAAGTTATATATGTCCTAGTGGTGAGGAGAGTTTCCTCATCGTCCATGCTACAATACATTAAACAGCATAAAAACCCATGTCCTCACCACATGATGTTAAACTGTGAGTATCCTTATGTGTGGCGGGCTTGATTAGACTATAGAGGGAATGTGATCATGATCCTTTATCTTCCCTCAATTTCAATACTCCTTCTCTTTCCCTTTGTGATTTGTCTCCATGTGTGATTTGGGAAGCCTCCACGTAAGCCCAAACATACTTTGATAGGGTGCTCCTTGTGTGATGGAAATATCATCCTCGTACATCGAGACACAATCCTCAGACACCCCCTTGTATTAAGTCCTAATCTTCCTCTCCATGGGATTATAAAAACATGTAATCCCCCATTTCCCCTTTAGGATACTAATGATAAATAATCCCCTATCCATTCCATGTTGACACACCATTCGAAATATGACCATTAGGTCTATTACTGCATCTTGTTTCTGACACCGAGTGTGGCTCACGTGGGAATAGAATAAGCATCAACCATGACATCTTCTTTGGTCCAACATAGCATGTAAGATCCCTGCCCCTCTTTACAAAACTATTTGGACTTTGATTCCCTACAATGAGGATACAAAGGGAAGCCTCCCTGAGGTTCATTCCAATCACCCATTTGTCTCGGCAATTTCACATTGGTTTACTACTCATCCCACATGACATTAAACTGTATCACTCGAACTATGTTGGTTTTGATATCTGTATTATATATAGGGTACATATGGAACCTCCATGAGGTTCAATCCCAACCAATGGTAAACTCTGGTTCTCCCTCCTAGGGATGCACCCTCATGATGTGACATTATCCCTCATTGGGACACATCTCCTGGGTTTTCCTTCATAAGGTGTTATGATCCCACCAAAGATATATCAATGAAAAATCCTCACACCAATCCATACTAATATAACCTTGAATATCCCTCTTACAAGGGTCCACTTTCCATGTGTATTCCACAACATGTCACTGGGTCACTATCTATTATACACACCCAGATTCTATGCCTTCTTTCTCGAACTATGTGGAATTTGATTCCCTACAAAAAAAATATATAGGAAGCCTCTATGATGTACAATCCCATCTCTCATGTTCCATCATTCTCTCTCAATTGAAAATTGTGTTTTGGGAAGATCATGCCTCAACCCTTGTGTCCAATTCCTTCAGGTACCATCTATTTGTCCATTTTCACGACCTGTATCTTCTGCTGTCTCATCGCCCCATTCCAGAACAATACAGACTCTGATTCCTAGCCACTGGGATATGTAAGAAACCTCCCTGAGGTTAACTCCCAAAACAATCATCTTCACATTAGTTCCATATCTATCCTGATCTTACCTGGGATGCCACATCCTGGTGGAATCATTCCATCCACCTAGGCCATCATAGTGCGTAATCTCCATCCATCTCATTTCTTCTTGAATCCATTGGGTTGTCTTAGAATGTAATCCACATTCATACCATTGATTCTCCTTACAAAATCTTGGTAGTAACAATGCGTAAAACCCAAACCACTTGTTCGAACTATGTATGACTTCATCCATGTCTTCTATACAGGGTCTATATTAATCCCATGTGAGGTTAAATCATAACCAATAGTAAACCTTGGTGTCCCCCTCATTAGGGAACACCATCCATTGATCTTCCATTATGGTGTTCATATCATCCTTCATGGTGTGAAATATACCCTTTTTAGGGACACGCTATCTCATGTCCATCCTCATTAATCGTTCTGATCAATCCATCCGGTAAACCATCTGAGTGCTCCCACTTAGGGACGTACCCATATGATCAAAACTTATCAGTTTTCCGATCAATCCAACCCATCTTATCTAAGAATTAAACTAACTGAATACCCCATGATAAACATGGGAAGCTGAGGAAACCCTCAGAGACATGCCTTCGACACAGGACACCGCACAATCGTTGTGGTATGCCTCCGGCTTCCTCCCTATTGAGAGGCCTTGTCAAAGGAAAATCCTAGTGTGTAACACCCCAAGACTTTATGAGATTTTTTTTTTAATTTCATTCATGTAATGTTTTGTATGCTACACCAAGATTATCTTTCACTGTATAGAACACTGTATTAGCTTGCATTATACACCACACTATACTTGGCTTGTGTTGCACACAAGTTCATGTTCTTTTGATAGAATTAATTTCACGCAACCCTGAGTATATATTTTGTCCAATGTATAAATGAACTATGGTTGGATTGTGTTATATGAAACACAAAAGGAATATTTCAATACACACAACACCAACATGGGTTACGATACACTCAAGAACAACCTTTCTCGATAGCTTGTGTTATATGCGATACCATGTTTCACAAAACAACGATATATTATTAAAATATTATTACTTAATGGGATATAAACTTTACATTTCGAATACTATTAACAAAATTTTTAATTTTATATAATATTATAATTCATATTCCACATTTTTCTAGAACATTATATCAGAACGAAATCAATGTTTCCGATAAAATAAGTATTGTTCGAAAAATGCAGTTTTACCATCTTTTAATGGTGCACCAATTTTAAATCTCGTATTTGAGAGTTTTAAAAGTTAAATTTTAGAAAATAATCATCTTATCTGAAATTGGGAGATAAAAATTTACTTCTTTTTTATTTTTTGTATTTTTATAATAAAATTAAAATTTTAATTAATAGTTAAAAAATACAGAATTTTAATTCGAAACTTCATTTTTATCTTATTTTTTATATAGTTAGAATATTTTTTAAATTTATTTTAAAGTCTAATTGGATTATATTTTAATAATTTAAAAGACCATTTTTTATTGGAATTAATTTCATATTTATATTGGATATAAACACAAGTCTATCTATTGATAGTAGTTATTTATTAATAACTCAATTTTTGGTTTTGAAAACAGGAATTAATTTTAAATTAATTACTGAAAATTATGTGTTTTGAATTCGGAAAAATGTATTCCATATATGTAATTATAAATATAAAATTTTGTAAATAGTTTCCTTTTATTTTTAAACATTATGAATTTTAACTTCAGTAATTATTTTATTTACCATGATGGTTAAATCTGGTAAATATGGTTAAAAAATAATATTATAATAATATTAAACTATCCTAACACATGTCCTAATCCAACTTTTTGAGATATTTCTGACCATGGGAAACCTTGGGTTTATTTTTGGGCCCCATAGAATCGCATGGATGTGAAAATGACATTTTATAAGAATTGATTTAATGTAATGATAATTATAACCTAAACATATATCTTTTACTAAATAGAATTTAATATAGTGTTATATAACATATATCTATGTCTATAAATAGTCATTAGAAATCTAAAAATATTTCCTACATCATGGTATTTTATTTATTATTTCTAGTCACCAATTAAAAAATATTTATGACACAATGATGATGTACTAATTGCCTTATTAATGAATGATTTTAATAAATGAGATTATAAATATTAAAATAAATTTACTTTGAACCTTTTTATGCCATCAAAAAATTTAATCGATGATTATGACTTTTAATATTTTATTTAATGATGTTTTTTCTAAATAATAAAGTTCTTATGGAATTTTAAAAAAGTCACGATGTGAATAGTATAAAAATTGACATAAATGGGTTTTTAAAACAAATATTATTTTATTAAATGATAAAATAGTATTAAAAATATAAGGCTAAAAAAATGACTTAGATAATTTTTAACATTCCATTAATGAACCAATTTATGTTTTATTGTCATTTTGTTATTATTTTATGAACCATATAGTATAAATATACCAGAAGACATGGTAAGAGTTAAATTAGTTAACCAAGGGTTAAAGCAAAAATATAAGGTTAAAAATTAGACCTAAACTTGTCCCAAAATTATTTTATGATGGGTAGTTGAACCGAAATAATATTATACTAGATTTAAAATATTTTTTGACCATTTTTAATCTTAATTTAATTTATAATAAATTAAAATTTCTATAGTTTCCTAAAGATCCCTCTCCACTCTTATAAAGGGGAACCTCCTCCATCTGCTCATATCTCCATTTTGAGCCTTCTAGATTGGCCAAAACCAACCCATTTATATTGTCAAAATCCATAGTTAAATTATAGATGTTTTGGTGTTCTAAATAGACCAACTCTAGTTCCCTAAGAGGAAATTTAAATGAGGCACTTCTGGGAAGAGGTAATCTCTTCTACTAATTCAACAAAATTTATTTCTTCTTCTACTTCCTCTTCATTAGTTGTTTCATTATAAAGTAATAACATAAATATCCCTAATATACTAATATGTTATTATAAAAATAAAATAAAACTATTTCACCCTCTATCCATCTGAATAAAAATGAAATCACCGTGCATGCATACGTACGGCTTACCGTCTCCACGATGTGGTGTAATCTATTTTTTCACCACCACCTTATTTGGATGGGTATAATGGTGTAAATAATAACCATACATGATTATTATTATGTTATAATAATTTTTAGATATTATACACCATCCACTTCAATACCACTCAAAAATTACGGTAATGATATCATCGCTCGTGCGTACGTAAAGCTTACCATCTCCATGACGTGATGACATTCATTCTCCACATTATCCATTTACGAATGATTATAAAGTATATGTAATAAATAATCATTAAATATATGAAAAAATAATGATACTATATATATATTTATATATATGTATATATTTAATTTACTTACATCCAGTCAATTTAATAATGAAATGAAAACAGCTTTCATGTGTACATACGACCTACCATCTCCATGAATTGTGTATTCCATTTATTTTATATATATGTTATATATAAACATGTAGAATATATATAATATATAAATCATGTTTTACATTATTAATGTATGTAAATCATGATATAAGTAATAATATCATGAATAAGAATTCAAAAAACGTATTATAACCCAAATTTTTATTACCC
The DNA here is from genome assembly GCA_963277665.1 of Viscum album. Lineage (NCBI taxonomy): Eukaryota > Viridiplantae > Streptophyta > Magnoliopsida > Santalales > Viscaceae > Viscum > Viscum album. The sequence continues at coordinate 1,393,274,078 of OY728121.1, read as the reverse complement.
AAAATGTTGCTTTAACATGGAATTGACAAATTAACGGGTAATGTAAATTCATAAGTGAATAAAATATTATATCATAAATATTATTAGGGATCTTTTACAACTTAATAATATTTTTATACCCACTATACAAGAGTTTCAGACACATATGGAAGAAATTGGACCTATGGTAAGTGGTAACTTTTCCAATCTCAATTTTATTATTGATTGATAATTCATATGCATTTACTGGGGAAATATTTACCATCCATGTCCATGTTTTCTAAAAAGGATTTAAAAAATATATTATTCTTCTATGTATATTTAAATTCATTTTTACCCATTTGTTTCTATTACAAAATGTTATGGAAGGAATCTTCATTTTTTTACAATACGGTGTACTTTTTGACTTTTCTTGAAAAAGTATGTGGAGAATGTTTTTTAACTCATACAGAATGAATGGATTTGAATAGTTTCAAGATTCTTTATTTCCATGAATATTCCTCTACACTATATCACATTAATTTTCAATGAATATTTTTTAAAAAAATTACTCGAAATTTTGAGAAAATAAAAACTTTTTAAAAAAGAAAAAGAAATTCCTCCAGAATTAAGTTCAACTGTGTTATCAAAATTATTTTCCATATAAGATGATATAGGGTGATGTTCCAATGCATATATTTAAAATGACTTGACTGTATTTATGATGGAATTATTTTTATGAAGTCTATTTATCTTATATGGATTATACTATGATGAAATATTGTTTAAGAATCCCATTTTATTTTATGGGTTATGCAATGATGAATGATTGATGTTTTTGTGGAACGTTTAAGAATAATATCATTATGATATGGGTGGGATCAATATCACCCTCCAATTTATTGGGTAAATATTTATAACTTGTGAGATATACATTACTAGAATAGAAAGTAATTTTGGTTCAGCCATACATGGCTAGAGCGACAAGTAAACCCGATTTAGTAATGGAATTTGTCCACAATTATGGTCTTGGAAGCAATGCCTTGACTACTATGGAAATAGTATTATGTGATTATTTGTTTTCAAAAACTACATTATTTATGCTAATTATATTCTATCATGTTTAATGGTACTTTATGATACATTCTTACATACTGCAAATATTTATTTCATGACTCGTGATTTTGATGTTTAATCTTTAGGTTCAATTTTTTAAGTTCAAATTTTTATGGTTTGTTTTATGTTCTCCATGTTTACCCTTACTAAGAATTATCACTCACCCTTTGTATGTTTTATTTTCCCTAGGATATAATGAAATGATTTTGGTTGGAAAATAAAATGTGGAAGATTTTTATAAGAGATGTTAAAGATCTTTCACTATGATTAGAAGATTATGTTCTGAGTTTCCAAAGGCACTAAACTAACGTGTTATTTGATCATATGTTTGCGTAATGTATTAATTATTAAGAAAAAGAAATTTTATATTCTTATACTTCATACTAGGGTCTCTAGATATGGTATCAGAGCGAAGGTTTATTCAAAATTTGGAAACTAGGATGCGTAAACATTAGTGAGATCCCAAGAGAAGTTTCTAAGGCATGTTTAGGGATGTCAATAAGGTTATGTCTAACTATATATTATAGTCCTATAATTATGATAAAAATTATGAATAAAGCATGAATAAACGTAATATGTTAGATATTGAAGGTACCCTCCTGTGATGGTTTTTTTCCTAGTTTTATTTTTTCCTCTCACACTGTTCTTTTTTGGTTTTAGACATTGGACAGAACAAAATGGAACCTAGTTAATGATCAATGCATTGGGTAATGTAATTATTATCCTCCTAAAAAACCAAATGTTATGGGAGATGGAATGAAAAATATTATTTCTATAATTACACATGATATTAATCATTCTGGACATCCAAATGAGTAGAGAAGGGAGAAGAATTCAATTGAGTCCTTCATAAGGCAATTTCCACCTCCTTTAGTTGGTTTTCTAATCCTCGTGTTTCTATAAAATTGATTAGTACCATTGAAATCATAATTTCCATCCTTCAATGTTCTGAACATGAAAATTTTATTTCAGATATCTATAGTTTATAAGATGAAGAAGACTAGAAGTGTACTCTAATTAATAATACAAGGCGTAAATATGAAATTTTATCCATGGAATGGGATGAGTTGAAGAACTTGTTTTTCAATATGTACTTTCCTCGTATTCTTCAAAAAAATATGGATAATGAGTTCCTTGATCTTATGAAAAATGATGATTAATCTGATGGTACATACGAGGTGAATTTTTTAATGCTTGCAAGGTATGCTTCAGACATTATTAATAAACTTAAATGTAAAGTTGATAGATTCTTCAGCAGATTAAAACCATGTCTTTGAAGGGAATTAGCTATACGGGACTTTTGTATCTATGTAGAGATTTTGTATTGTTATATCATGGTAGAACATTAATTTGGTGTTACATATCCATCTTACGGTTTTTACAAGAAATGAAAAATGGAGTTTGAGGAAAAATCTCAGAACATTGGTGAAAAGAAGATGAATGTTTCCCTATGCTCATTGTGTGGAAAGAAGCATGGGGGAGATTGTCTTAAAGGGACTAGTAAATTTTTCATGTGTGGAAAAAAATTTCATATATTATTTGTGCATGGATGTAATGGTAAAAATGTTTCTAATGATATGAATATATAAAATCCTACAGAGAATGGACAACCAACACTTCAATGCTACAAGTGCAAGGAAATGGGGAATTATGCTAACCAATTCTCTAATCCAAAGTATAATGATGATTGAAGTCAGAATCCGCTTAAGGAAAAAATACAAAGGGAAGTCTCATATGATCACTATTGGTGATGTGGATTATGATAACATAGTGGTGGAATGGTTATCTGTTTATGTACTGGGAAATCAACGCGCGTGTGTACGTATGGCTTACCATCTCCACACCGTGGTGTAATTTGTTTTTCACAACCACCATACATGGATGGGTATAATGGTGGAAATAATAACTATATATGACTATTATAACATGATTATAATTTTTATATTTTATACACCATCCAATTCAATACCATTCAAAAAATTTGTGAACGATATTGTTGCATGTCCATACGTACGTCTTACCATCTCCACGACGCGATGCGATTCATTCTCTATATTTACCATTAAAGAATTATTATAAAGTATATATAATTAATAATCATAAAATATATGACATAATAATGATACTATATTTATATATATATATATATATTTCATTTACATACTTCCGTTCAGTTTAATAAGGAAACGAAAATAGGGTTCATGTGTATGTACGACCTACCGTCTCCATGAACGTTGTATTCCATTTCATTAATATTTCATATAAATTTATATCCGGAATATATATATTATATAAATCATGTTTTCCATTCTGTAAGTAATTAAATCCTAATATAAGTAATAATTTCAAGTATAACGATTCAAAACACGTACGATAAAAATAACAATTATTACCCAAAATGTTGTTTTTACATGGAATTGACAAATGAATGGGAAATATAAAGTCGTAAGTGAATCATATATGATATAATAAATATTATTATGGTTCTGTTAAAACTTAATAAAATTTTTAAACACACTATTCCAGAGTTTTAGACAAATACAGAAGAAATCAGACCTCAGGTAAGGGATGACATTGCCTATCTGGTTTTTATCTGAGATTTTTTATTCATAAGTATTTACTAGGGATATATTTATCATCTATGTCCATGTTTTATAAAAATGTTTTTATATAATGATTAATATTTAATATGGTTGTTTAAATTTATTTTTCTAGTTTTTAACTTTTACTATATGGTATGGAAGAAATATTTATTTTGATTACCATACGAGGTACTTTTTGACTTTTCCAGAAAAAGTATGAGGATAATGTTTTTTATCTTTTATAGCATGAATGGATTTTTAATGTTTCTGGATTCCTTATTTCTATAAATCTTTGTATAAACTATATATGGTTTATTTGGAACTATATTCTTTTCTTTTAAAAATGCATGACATCGTGAAAAAAGAAAATGCTTTTAAAGAAGAAAAAACATTTTCCATGTGAAATAAGTTCAATTGTTTTATCAAAATTATTTTTTATCTATGATGACATAGGGTTTTATTTCAATATCTATTATTAAATTGATTTAATTTTGTTTTTTATGGAATTATTTGTATGAATTTTATTTAACTTTTATGTATTATGATATTATGAAATGATGTTTAAGAATCCCATTTTATTTTAAGGGTTTTTCTATGATGAATGATTTATGATTTTGTGGAACTTGTAATAATGATTTCATTATGAGATGGGTGGGACCTATATCTTATTAAAATTAATTAGGTAATGATTTATATATCATGAGATATACATTATTGGGATGGAATGTAAATACAATTTAGTAATACATGGCTGGAACAAGAAGTAGACCCAGTTCAGTAATGGACTTTGTCCACTATGATGGTCTTGGAAGCAATGCCTGGGCTTCTATGGAAATCATATTATCTACTTATTAGTTTTCCATATTTACATACTTTATGCCAATGATATTCTATCATGGTTATTTTTTATTTATGATCCATAGACTACATACTGCAAAGATTTATTTCATGACTTTTGATTTTAATGTTTAAACATTATGTTTATTTTTTTACGTTCAAATGTTTATGATTTGTTTTATGCTCTCTTTGTTTACCCATATAGACCATTTTTAGTCACCCTTTTTATGTTTTCTTTTCCCGAAGTTATAAATAATTTTTTTAGGTAGGAAAACAAAAAGGGGCTGATATTTATGGGATATGTTGAAGATCTTTCACCATGATTTGAAGATTATGTTCTGAGTTTCCATGGGCACCAAACTAATATAGTATTTGGGTGTCTTTTTGTGTCATGTATTAAGTATTCCACAAAAGAAATGTAATTTCAATGTACATCAAGATAGGGTCTCTACATAGTGTACTTGTATCTTAGTATCCAGACATGCCATCAATGCCCAACATGACTACTCTAATGAATAATGGTCACTTCTCTGACTTAACCCTTTGGAATGTCTTGATAGAATCAGTGTAATTAACCGGCATCCACAATGATAGGAAAACATGAAGATTTTCAAATACATGTTCTTAATCTATAATAGAGACCCGTACTAGGAGATGGATTCCAAGGAGAGGTCAATGGAAGGATAGGTTGACATCCCATCATCCTATTTTGGTCAAGGAGAAATCATCCCTAAAATGGTGGTGAATGCCACCCACCTTTGTAAATAAAGATTACAGGGAAGATAGATTCACACCCCTATAGATGGAACACATCCCTAGAAAAAGTGACAGAAACAATGTCTTCTTTTTTGTAGTTATCTTTAACAATAACTAATCTATGAAAACAATAGAGGTCTACATTGGTGTAACATACACATTATTCATTTAATTTTTATACAATTTTTGTTTTCAATACATTGAGATCTTGGATGTGTGGTTCATAATCAATTTTTCTATATTGAACAAGAGTTGTTCAATCCTAATAAGAAACTTTTATGTATTTGATCATTTTAATGATACTTGATTCTAGAAATCATGTTGAAAAATGAATAAATAATATATCATATTGTATGTCCCATATCTAATCATAAGATATGATCGAAATTCTATTTTATTGTTGGTCTTATGATATGAGATGTTTTATGTTATATAATTTTCATTCCATATGATATAGGTTATCATGGGTAGAAACATCGTTTAATTACATTGGGTTTTTATATGTAATATCGTATTATAGGAGATATATTATAGGGTGATAGTGTTGATCCACATATACAAAATAATATCCATGCATCATCCATATGATATATTGTATATCATAATATTTGTCCTCCAAAACATCAATTATTATATTTTAGATGAGTTTTATCTATTGTAAAATGTAATAGATGATAAGGAATGTTTCACCTTCAAATATAATGTATACCATAACTTACGATATACATCAAATATTGTTATTCTATAATTTGAACAATGAATTGAATAATATAATTTCTTAAATGTTTATAAATTCTGAAAAAGGTATTTATGGATTTTTATTTAATCTTTGATGTCTTTATAAAACAATTAATTAAAATGTTTTTTGATTAATTATTAAATGTTTATGAATCATTGAATTAATGAATATGTTATTATATTAATAATTAATTTTAAATATCATTATAAATTATATAGGACAACATATAATTGGAATATAAAGTGTTTATATAGAAATTATAAGTGTAATTTATAAAGTGTTTATAAATTATATATATATATAACTTTATATATATAATATTATGAATTTTTTGACAATAATTAATTTAAAATGATCAAATTATAGGCCATATTTGAGGGAATTTGTTAATCCATATCAAAATATGATTTGAAATTTTTTACTTTACAACATTAAATATTATAAAATATATTATATAATTTTTTATATTTTTTACATAATTAGAATATAAAATTTTTTATTTTTCATTTTATATCATTTATTTAAAGAAAGTATCATATAATGTTGAATATGAAAACATTCATATTATGAATTAGCATTTATATTTTTTAAGTTAGGGAATTTTCATAATTAAATTAATTATAAAGAGTTTATAATTGATTTTTAATGAATTTTTCATAATTTCTATCACAAATGAATACATAATATTTCCTTCATTTGATTATGTTTGAGATTTTTTCATTTATCAACATTTTTTCTTAATTTATTCATTGATATAATTTTTATATAATGAATGTATTTATGATTTAGTTTGAATTGTTAAATGTTTCTATAAATTTTAATACATGCATAAAAAAATAGTAACATGTTAGGTATGATAATTGATCTAGTTTTCTCATACCATCACTATTGCTTCTGAAGGTTACTAGTGAAAATGGACAATTTTTTTTCTATATTAGGTATTAAAATTATGATGGAATTTATGTCTCTATTCAATAAATTAACCTTGGGAATAATTACATTGGGTAAGACTACTCACTAACTTGGTGGATTAGGCCTTGTTTAGAAAAGTGGGGTTTTATAAATATCATTTGAAGATTACACATGTTTATATTTTTTATTTCAAATGATTTTAATCATTTAAATTAACAGGTTCCTTAAACCATATACCTATGGAGGTTATTGACATCCATGAATATAGTTTCCTTTTAATTTGTGCTTGTAATAAGACAAGTGTTCTTTGAAAAGATATACAAATCAATATGTTTTGAACATATTGATTTTGGTGAAATAATTGGATTTCAAACTAATATATTTGAAGTCTAAATAAATTTAAAGGGAATACATGAGAAATGATAGTGTGATTAAATACCAATTAAAATACAAAGAGTCATATTCATATGAAAGAAAACACTTTTTTAGACATTGATCATCAAAATGGGTGGGTTATACCAATGTAAGGTGCCCCTTGAATATCATGTGTATGAAAATCATATAATGTGGTCACCCTAAGATTTAGGTACCTCATTCATGGAGTTTTATTTATGTCACACTATTACAGGAAACATTTAACAAGGATACCATAGTAATATTGTTGATTTTATCCATATAACGAGTTGGGAAAAGAGTTGTATACATAACATTTCAATCTCCATATATAATACGATTGTCATGATAGTTAACCAATATTTCTTTGTGTTAAGAGTAATTCCCTAGAGAACTAAAGACTTGGGGAAATTTAGATAATTCATCCCTAGAGGATATGATGCTAAAATATAAAAAGGATCATCATTTTTTTGGGACACCATTTAGAAAAATTCAGTATTATGAAAAAATAAAATATGATACGTTATTGTAATACTATTTTAATTGTAATCGAATCATGATTATCTTGAAGAATAACTATAGAAGCCCCAACAGGATACAAATATTATTAGATGATTTTAACTGCAATTAACCATTAAATATAAACCTGGGATCGTAATGTCTAGTGTATTTAGAGGACTATGTATATAATTATAAAACATTAAACCAAAATAAAATCAATTTTTTTTACTCTCTCTAGTGATCTCCTAACATCTATTGAGATCTTACATCTTCATAGGATAGCCATGGGAATAAATGAATAAAGGGATGGGTTAAAAATTACATTAAGGGTGTAAATGTATGAATAAATCATAACACATGGGTTATAAGGCATAAAATGATGTCATATTAAGACATGGAACCATAATAAACATATGGAATCATGGAGTATTGAATATGGTACCATGTAATCATGGAAATAAATTAATGTATCAGCAACATAAAACATGACATAAACATGAATCAATTCAAACTACCAAGACTATATCACATGGTAGACAATATCCTATAATGGATTAGTTTTAATCACAAATCCCATACATGACATCTCATGAGAGTAAATATTATCTAATTAATTTGAGATCTATTTAGGAAAACTCTCTATAACATGTCCATTCATGTGTGTTACACTTCCAGAATAATTCATAATGGATAAAAAGGGTTACCCATGTAAGAAAGTTAGTATCATAACCATGTCGTGTGTTTATCCAAATGGTGTATTATAATGGTGACCGTGGAAGAATGTATTTAAATAATACATGGAATTTAATAAGGGAAAATAGGCCTAAAATGAAAAATTCTATCTATATAAAGGGAAAAAATATTCAAAGAGTGTCTAAAGGACTTTAGAAATGAGCAACTATAGTGAGGTTTAAGGGAAAATATTAATAAAACTTTAAAGTGGGAAAAAAATTATTTATTTTATTTCTAGAAAAAAATTAAAGAAGATATTTTTTCATGATAATATGCCTAATTTCAGTAATATAATTATGGAATAAAACATCTTATGTAGTGTAAAATAAAATGGGTAATAAATTGGGAAGTTACCTTTAATCTGGATTACTTATTGGATGAGATTATGGAGGGAAGCATTTTAAACTTGTGCTTCCCCATAAAATAATTCTCAATAGACCAGGATAAATAATTTTGGAACATATACACATAATATTGAATAATTATATAATAGGAATTAATAATTTAATTTGTGTAAAGAAATATAAATCATAACCAAAAGGTAATTGGGAGGTCTATATAGAATCACTTACCATATGTGTGAAAGTGTACTTAACTTGCACTTAATGTCTTGGATAATAAAATTAGATTCATTAAATAAAATTCATTCAGAACCTATTAAAAATAATTTTTTTTCATAAAATTTCATTAATATGGTTTATTTCTATTTCAATGGGTTATAATGTTTATATTTTTTGTTTTGGGTGCGAACATTTCACAATTTTATGAACGGTTCCCTTGAGTTTAATTGTGGGAGTTCTTATAAAATGGAATAAAAACACTATAAGTGGAATTATATTATATTAACATACTTAAGAAAATATAAATTATCCCAGATATAATTTTTTATGATATGAGTATGATTTATTAGATAGAACATTAATGATAAACGTTTAGTTTGTTTTCACAGTTTTTCGGTCATCACAGACAAGTTTTTTTATTACTTAATATTATGCATATATATTAGTTGAAAAAATGAAAAAAAATTAGTATAAATTTTTCAATTTGTTTTAACCATTATATTTGTTTTATGAACATCCATTAAGGTGCTAATGTAAAATTAAAAATCTGTGTCCCTAAACATGGGGAATCGACACATCATTGACGATGTTTTCATTTTTTGAATAAAGAGAGAAGAGAAGATAATTGATGATGGATTTTAAATTAACATAATAATAATCCCATATATATATTTATATATTATATTGAATTTGTTATGTTTTCTTTAATAGGGGATATGAGGTGAGGATAATAAATGAAAATAAATTAAAAGATAAAGAAGGAGGGATTTACCTCTTGAATGTTGTCTCAATGTAAACCTCTTTAAGACACTTGGGTTTGGTATTTCGGTGAGAACAGAAAGACCATAACATGGGGAATTTGTTTCGGAGAGGAATTGGGATGAATATAATATTTATAAAATAATTATAAGGATTAAGGGGAAGATATGGTGAAGGGTGTTATTTATAGGGGGAGAGGGGCATTGTTTATTTTTCTTATTCATTAGTTTATTATTTTCACTCATGAATAACAATTTTATTGATTGTTCTGACTATTAATAGTATCTAGTTTATGTGAGTTTTGAATAATGGTTTATTACATCATCCATGACTCATAAATACATGTATTTTTTTTTAAAATTTTATATATCATAAATTACAATATATCAATATGAACCAAAAAATCGCGTATTTTAGAAAAATCCCAAAAGATCATCCCAAATATTTTTACATGTTTATATTTAATAAATGGAATTAACTTTATGAAAATATTCTTCTTAATAGGAGAAATAAATTTTTTATTTAAAATCATCATTTATTCAAAAAATATTTATTTTAATATTATAGTTGATTTTATGACACATCAAAAAATTCATAAAGGTATCATAAAATTATCTTGTATTTAGAAGAAAACATAATATAAATTTATGAATATTTTTTAGAAAATAAATATTCTAAAAAATAATTATATTAATTATAAAATTGTAAATAAAAATTTATGTTTAACCCAAAATACCAACACTTAATTAATCATTTTCAATAAATTGTTAACTTATGAAAATCTATAAATATATCACATTTTCGTTTATAAGATTCCTAAATTTATTTTATACATTCATAGGTGGTGTATGTATTTTTTGGGTTGGGTTTCTATTCTTAATGGTCTTACTACTATTGCAATGGTTAGGTTATTATTCCATCTTTATAGGTTCTTTAATTTATATAAATAAAACTTATTTCCTCTTTAATTTATGAGAATAATCTTTTTATTGTGTTCTATAAGTGATATATATGTTTTTTACTATATAAAATAATTATATGAAGGGAATTTTAATTGATAATATTTTGGGTTGTTCCATTCTTCACCCTTTTTATCTTTCTCCCTCAAAAATTCATTTTACATACAAATGTAAAAGCATGTTATGGTATTTCTCCTTAATTTCTTCCTCTAGTTCCCATGTCACCACTTCATACTTATGATTCTTTGAAAATACATTCAAAATATGAGTCGTCTTGTTGTATAGGAAATTATCTCTATGGTTCAAGATATTCTCTAGATTCTCTTCATATGAGAGGTCATTATATAGTTATACCACCTTCAGATTCAGTACATGTGAGGGGCTAGTTAGGTAGTACCATATGAGAGATACAATGGACAAGTCATAAACCAGATCCATATTTAGTGGATGTGAGACTTGATAGACCAATATTCATATGAAATAAATAATCAAAAAGGGGCCAATGTACCTTGGGATAATCTTCCATATATTTACAAACCACATGAATCTCTTCTATGGTGGTATTAGAAAGAATAATTTGTCTCCAACAACATACTCCAAGTCCCTTCAATGGTTTTCAGCATACCTCTTTTCCCAAATTTGAGAATCATTGACATGTTTTTGGATGGATTAAACCATATCTATCATCTCTTTCACAAGATCATGTCTATGTATATTTTTTCATCAACTTCATCCAAACATGTTGTAGTTCTACACTGCTTCTCATATAGATCATCATATAGAGCCATATAAATAATCGAGTGGAATATTTTTTTTGTATGATAACTAGAACAATGGGAGATTTCGATCCCATCCTAATTTTAATTCTATTTAGTAGGATCTCATGATTTCATTAAGGGTCTAAATATTCCTTTCATATTTTCAATTAGTTAGGTTGTGATAGGCCATGCTAAAATTCAATTTAGTACATAATGAATATTGAACACTTATCCATAATTTAGATGTTATATTTAGATCACAATCAAAGATGATAAAAAGTGGAACCCCATGAAGCCTCACCACTTCCTTCACATATATCATGTAATTTTTTTCAAGTGAGATATATTCATGAATAGAAATAAAGTGGGAAGACAGAGAGATTTGATCCACCATATCCTATACTACATTATTTCCCTTTGATGTTTTTGGGAGATAGATGAAAATGTTCATAGTGACATTCTCCCATTTCCATGTGGTTATAGGAAATTGATTCATCATCCCATTAGAATTATGTTTCTTTACATCAATTTACCGACATACCCAATACCCTGATATATACTCGAAAATTTCCTTCTTCATATTATCCCACTCGAATTGTTCTTGATGATCATGTTTTATCTTAGTAGTTCCCAGATGCAAGGAGAAAGATAATCTATGTGAGTTATCCAATAGCTCTATCTTTATAATAGGTGATGGAGGAATGAAAATCCTTATTCCAAATAAAATCATTTAATCATAATTTATATGGAACTCTTTTATCTTCTCTTCCTTTACTACATTTACCTCCTTTTGTAGCTCCAGATCACCACATTGGGATTCCTTGTTATTCCCATAGACATATGGTTAGGAAATAATTTAAGAATGATAAAATGTATCCCCTTATGATATTATTTCAAAATACATAATTTTTATATCCATGAATATGTTTTCATTCTAAATCTGCATCATGGATATGGTAGCAGGTTCTTTTCTGCTAACACTATCGGCTATCTTATTTTCCATTCCCAAATGGAAGTGAATAGGGAAACCAAAGTCCTTGATTATATCTAACCATCTTATTGGACACATGTTGAGTTACTTATATGTGAAAAAATTAATTTAAACTCTTTTTATCATAATATATTTCACACCTCTAACCATATAGGTAGAGTTGTTAGATTTTCTTGGAGAAGTCACAACCTCTAGCTACAAATCAGGTGTTGGGTAGTTCTACTCATGGATATTAAATTATCATGAGGCACGGTCTATCACTTTAACAATATACCGCAGTACACAACTGAATATTTCCTTGAAGGATCACTGTATATCACAAAACCATATCTACTTATTTGTAGGGTGATTATACATGTAGTGATTGGACTCTTCTAAAGCTCATTGAACCATTCTTCACCTTCTTCAATCCAGTCATATATTAACCCTTTCTATGTTAACTTAATTATTATGTTAGTTACTGATGATAAATTTTGGGAAAATGATGATAGTACAAAGATAATCTAATAAAACAACAAATCTCAATTACAGATGTCAACCTAAGACACTCTTCAATTTCCTTTTTCTAATAGTAATCCAATGATATACCATTACCTGTGATAACGGGCACTAATAATGATACTTCCTCCATATAGACTCATGTTTACTCTACTTGGCATAAATTTCCACCCTTCTTAAAGTCCTTATCATATTATTCATATACTCCTCATGTTCCCCCTTCCATTTGATTATATTATAATATCATTTATAAATACTATCAAATTTTTTTGAGGTAATATATAAAGAATATATTCACTATGTTCGTGAATATTTCTAGAAAACTAGTGGCTCTGATGGGAATAACTATTAAATCATAGTTTCCATATCAAATTCGAATGGTAATCTTGGGAATATCTCCCTTCTTCACTATTAATTGGTGATATCCAGAGCAAATTTCCACCATAGAGAAATAATTTTCCCCATGTAGTTGATATAAAAAATCATCTATGAGTTGTAGAGGATACTTTTTTCATTATCATGTTTTTTGGATCATGATAATCAATGTAGAGTCATATTGATTCATCGTTATTCTTGACTAAGAGGACTGGTGGACCCCATCATTAAGAACTCGGAAATATGAAACACTTGTCTATATTATCCTATAAGTTCCTATTCAGCTCATCCAACTCAATGGAGCCCCTTATATAAGAATTCTTTGATTTAAGAAAATATCCAAGAATAAGGTCAATTGATAAATCCACCTTTTTTCAAGAGGAATGAAATGAAAATTAATATGAGAACACATCAACACTATCTCTCACAATGGGAATGTCTTCGAGATTGATCATCTCCATTATCTCAATAATTTGATCATGATATGATAGCTCATAAGGGAATAATATCCATAATTGAGGTTATTATTCTGAAGTATATTCATCCCCATCATTACAATTATTCATAATTGGAGGATTCCTTGCGATTTAAGGAGTGATCTCCCTTTCCGGGCAGTTGGTGATGGATTTATATTAAGATATCTAATTCATTCCCATTGTAGAATACAACTCGAAAAACAAAGTAAGGGGATATTTTCTATGAGGTTTAGTTCTCAATGATTAACTAGGGGCGAGTTATATTCATTAAATATAGTAAAATCCACATTATTTATTCTCATAGATAACTTGACCTTCGTATTTTTACATGGGGTTTGAATAGCTCCACTAAACGTACAATACATAAAACAATGTTTATTACCATAATCAAATATTACATTATCTATTTTTATAATGAATAAACTTCATATTTATCACTGATTTATTTGTGGGATACACCATAGCAGTAGGGATACAATATTTCATTATTTTTTTAGCAGTTGGTTTTCATTTTCTTTGACAAACATTGGCTTAGGGAACTGGCTAACATAATTTCCATGTTCCTTGAAGTTTAAACAATGCACTACAAGATTATTATTAACATGAACCCTCATTTCTTCTTCCACATTTGTGGGATGATTCATATACCTTGGAAATAATTATATGGATTCCCCTATCTTCCACATTTGATGAATCTCTAGGTTACATTTAAATATTTACCAACATGTTTCTTCCCATAGATTTGATACATGAGATGTTAGGTTTTCATTCCATCGTGGGATTTTTCTATTAATCCTCTTATATTAAACACCATTTTCAGTTTTTATCTTTGAGCCTATGAGACCACTGAGAGTTTCAAATCATCATATAAACATTAACGGCACAACATACAATATCCTAAAAGTTGTAAAAGTGTCGTATTTTCAATGATTTTCATAGAATCATATTTATTCTTCTACAGAATCAATCCACGTTGATGTCTGTGCTCATTATAAAAACATAAGTGTATCATTATAGCCTTGTAAAGTTCTCCTTGTATTCCCTAGTAGACCCATCATTCATTTGTTTTTGTCTAGAGAACCACTATTCCATCATAAAAAACATAGTTTTGGGGAAATATTTATTGAAAAATATTTTCAAGAATTCTTCCCAATCCATGGAATTAATTTCCTCATTATATATTTTTGATAATTTAACACCACTGATCAGCTTCCCCATAAAAATGATAGACATATAGCATGAATTTTTTTTCTTATGGTCACTAGAGGATATAGAATATCTTTGAAACTGGGTTAATACATTATTATGTGATGACGAGATCGGATGTTCCACTAAGATAGTTGGACTTTTTCCTAAAATAATTAAACTGACACATTCTCCATATTAATATATGAAGGGAATTACACATGATTCATGTTATTATTCATTACTTGAGAAAATTTTTCCCGAAGTTTCATGATGTTTTGAGTTCCTATTCCCATTAGATTTGAAATTTCATTTTGGAAATCATCAAATTTCTATCACATTTATTACTGGAATAGGTTCTATTATTTCCAAACATATACTAAGGAAAAGAAATTACAATTAAGTGGATTGAATAATTATAAAATAAGAATATAAAAAAGGAAAATTTGAGCATATAATGATAAAATTATAAATAGAAATTATATCCTATCATGTTATTTTATAAGTTTCATTCATGGTTAACTGTGGTGATATAATTATCCTCTATATTATTACCAATGGGTTCTAGTCCTAATCACCAATAATAACTAGACTGTTATATAATACCAAAAATATAAACCCTATCCATTTACACATATTATTACATTATTTTAGCAATAATTAACCATCAAATACCAACAAAGGATCTTCAATTCTATTTTCATTTGAGGAATATGTACATAATTATAAAAGATTTAACTGAAATAAAAACATCTTTTATTTAATATACATAATTAGTTCCTAAATTATTTTGATCTCCTACATCTACCTAGGATATCCTAGGGAATAAATGGACAAAGAGATGATCCAAAAGTCTGAGTAAATGTGTAAACATAAGAACAAGTCAATGCACATTGGTTAGAAGGAACAACATTGGGGAAAATTAATACTTTTAACATCAATAAACATATAAAATTATTAAAAATAGAGTAAGATATCATGAAATTCTGGAACCATAGGAATGTGTTAGTAACATAATTCAAGACATAGACATGAGTCAAGTTGAATAGCCATGAATATATCACATGGTGGAAAAAGTCCCATAATGGATTGTATTTACTCCCTAATCCCATAAATGATGTCTCATGAGAATAAAAATTACCCATTTCATTAGAGTGTTATATGGGTGTACCCATCAAAAAATTATCATGCATATGTATTCCACATGACAGATCGAACATAAGGGTTACCCATAGAAACAAATGAGTATCATATCCATGTCATAAGGAATAAATAAAGGTAATATCATAATGGTGACCAAGAAAGAATTAAATTAAATCATACATATACATACATAAGTAAATATAGGTGTAGATTAAGAAAAATTATGTCCAAATGAAGTGAAAACATATAAAAAGAGTTTTTAAGAAACTTTATTAATGATCCACTTTAGTAGAGTTTAACAGAAAATATTAAAGAGGATTTAAAGAGGATAACACCATAATTTTTTTTTATAAAACTAGGTTTGAAATAATATTGGTTTTGTGATAAAATGAATGATTTTAGGAAAATATTTTTGGCATAAATTGTAACATCCCAGATCTTGGTTTTTCCCAAAGGATTCCTGTACCTAGATGGTCACATGACCTATAATATCTAAGATTTGGGTGCCACCCAAGAGTTCCTTGTACCCGGTTGGTCACATGAATTCAAGTGAATTTCCACAAATTGTAGAGAATTCCTACTAGAAGCAAGGTCCAATGTCTAATATTGGGGAAACTATGCCTTCATTGGTAGAGTATACACAACAAAATAAAAAATAATAAATAGTAGTTGAAGCAATAATACCATATAACAGAAGTAATCAGTAGAATTCTAATTTCAATAAAACCAATGGAGAATATTTATAAATTATGCATGTCACATGTGTCTAGAAAAGTAGCCATACAAGTCACAATGCTGGAAATACAATAATAAACCAAAGTACAGAAAATTAGTAAACTCCAAGAGGTTCCCTGTAATTTTGGAAATATTTTTGCCTTAAATTGTAATGTCTAGGATCTGAGCACCACCCAAAGGTGCCCTATACCGAGTTGGTCACATGACCTCAAGCGCATTTCCCCAAATTCCAAAGGCTTCCAACAAGTAGTGAGTTCCAAAGTATGATAATGTGGAAACTATTCCCTCATTGGTAGAGTATACACAACATAAAAACAAATAATAAATAGTATTGGAAGAAGTAATATCATATAATAGACGTAATTAGTGGAAGACTGATAGTAATAAAACAACAGGTTCCCATATATAAATGATTAATGTCACATGTGTCTAGGAAATCATCAAAACAAGTCCTAATGATGGTAATAAAATACTAAACCAAAGTACAAAAACCAGTAAACTCCAACAACATTACAAGCCTATACTTGGTCCCATGCTCTCTAGCTCCAACACCAATCAAGTACATGATGAAGAATGGAACTTTTGATTATAAATACTTGTAACCATATTATCTGTTTAGGCTGAAAATCATGACCCAAATAGGTTATAAGATTAATCTCTATAAGAAACTACCAAAATATTTGTGCCTAACTTTCTATTAATATATATACCAGGGAATATGAAAAATGAAGAAATAAACTAGGAAGTACTCAAAAATAAACAATCCTATAGATTGCAATTACATTCATTTACATTTATTAATTATTCAATCCATTGAATAATGTAACCTCAGGATCTAGCCTATTCTTTGTGCCCCCTTGTATAATTATAACTAACAGACATATCAAAATACCATCTAAACAACCACGTAAGACCAAGTCCAAGCTTATGCTTTGTCTTGGACGGATCTTCACAATCAATCAATCATTCATATGAAACCCTCTGAGAATGGTCTCACAATATATCCCCATCAGTTTAACATAACATCAATTTAATAAATATTGAACCTCTTGGAAATCTCACACAGTCTAATCCCTTTGGTCCCATATAGCACTAATCATTTACAAATGACCACTAGGGTAGCTCTCACGGTCAATACCCCTTGATCCTATTCACAACAATAAAATATAATGACCACCTGGAAGCTCTCACAGTCAATTCCCTAATGTCCAAAGTTCATTTAATATTTCCCCTCTATGTTGTACTCATGGTCAAACCCCTCTAGTCAATGAACAGTTGGATGTTCTCATAGTCAATACCTTTGGGTCAACATAAACAACAAAATATACATAAATGACCCTACCTCAGGAAGCTCTCACAGTCAAATTCCCCTTGGTTATACTTTCACAATGTGAAACACATGCATCCCAAATAAACAGTAACACCATCCTAAAAACAAGAGGCATAGAAAACAAAGCTATCATAACAGGAATTATAGACCAAATAGCCATAGTCAATCAAACATTGGAAACACACCCATAATATAGGTATAAAACCTTATGTGTAATAAATATCCCCTTTCTTGATCAAAATCACCATAACATGCCTTAAATAGGGTTAAATTCCAAAACCATCAATACCCTAAACATGGGTATTCTGGAAATTTAGCATGTGTAGTTCTAAGACAACCAATTAAATACCCAAAAAAACCTACCTTGATGTTGTACAATGAACACTCTTAAATGGTGTCCCTTGAATCGGCCTAGAACAATGTTGATCTACAAAACCTCTAGAATAGTTCAACCTTAAATAACCCACAAGAGAAGAGAAATACAGAATAGAGGATCAAGAAGAAGGATGACCTTGATGATGGAATTCCAACACACCCACTAGAGTTTGGATCATACCTTGGATGGAGAAACAGTGGCTCAGACTTTTATCGTCACTCCTAGTCATTACTAGGCGAACCTAGGTTGGAAGAAGGTAAATATAGAGACGAGACATGACGCCGCTCAGATTAATCAATTAAAAATAAAATTACACTACGTGTTTATTTAATATACACATCATGTACTAAAATCAACCAGCCCCCGCTCTAGGTGATCTGCCTGGTCACCAACACATCCATGTACTCGGCCGTTACATGGCCAGTACTCGGCTACATGTAGCAACTATCTACACGGAATGTACATAGAAAATTTCTAATTCTATATTTCTCCTCAAAAAACCTCAAAATAAGATTCATACCAGAAATGATGATCCAGGTTCTTACAAACTTCCCCCTTAAAGAAATTTTTCCCCTAATTTCACTTCTACTGGTG
The DNA here is from genome assembly GCA_963277665.1 of Viscum album. Classification (NCBI taxonomy): domain Eukaryota; kingdom Viridiplantae; phylum Streptophyta; class Magnoliopsida; order Santalales; family Viscaceae; genus Viscum; species Viscum album. Next base: position 1,393,254,813 of record OY728121.1, on the reverse strand, counting down.
GTGAAAAAGAATATTCAAACAACTTCGGCCACTATGATCATATGTCGGCCTCCCTCTCCCAAGTCTCATTTTGTACTTGCTTGTGCTGCCATATCACTCGTACCAGAGGAACAGACCAACCATAGAGAATCTTTGTGCTGTGATCCAAAATCCGAATAGGGTTCTCCTTGAAGGATGAATCCACCCCCAACTCAACATCCTCGGGTTGAAAAGCATGAGACGTGTCTGGAAAATAACAATTTATCTAAGAAACGTGAAAGATGTCATGAATAGCCCGATACCTATGAGGTAACTACAACCGATAGGAAACCAGACCAAATCAATCCAAAACCTCAAACAGCTTGACATACCTCAGGGAAAGCTTCCCTTATCTCCTAATCCACCTATTTCCCAATGTCGGTGTGACTCATAAGAAAAAATTGTCTATGACTTCAAACTCTAAAGGCCATCTTCGTCGATTAGCATAATATTTCTAGGGAGACTATACAATATCCATCCACTTCTGAATCAACTCCACCTACTCAGTGGTCTAATGGACAAGACGAGGTCCCAACATAGCTCTCTCTCCTGCCACTAAACAAAAAATGGGTGATTAGTGTGGTCTACCATACCAAACCACATAAGGTTCCACATGAATCATCTCCTAAAAACTATTATTGTAGGAAAACTCAAATAGGGGTATGTGTCTCTCCTAAGAACCCCGGAAATGTAGGAAACATGCTCTAATAATGTCCTCTAACACTTTTATTGCATTCCCACACTGACCATCTGTCTGGGGATGGTAAGTTGTACTTAGAAATACCTGTGTACCACAAGCCCTCTGTAGTCCCTTCCAGACACGATAAGTAAACCGGTTGTCCTTGTCAGAAGTGAAAAAGTGCAGAACCCCATGAAAATGTACAATATCTCGGATGAAAAACTTTCCAATATCATCTACATTTAATGTCTCTTGATTGGTAAGAAGTGTGAATCCTTCGTGAGCCTGTCAACAACAACCCAAACTGAATCATTCCCTTAAGTTGACCACGATAAAACCATCAAAAAATCCATCGCGACATCATTCCACTTCCAATCAGGAATAGATAACTACTATAAAATTAATGTTGGTTGTTGATGCTCTACCTTCACATGCTGATAGGTGGAACTTCTCATAACCAAATTAGTAGCTTCCATCATCATACTTGTCCACCAATACTGATTGTATAGATCTCGATACATCATGGTAACACCAAGATTGACTACCCAAACTATGGAATGAAAAGGTAAAATCTACTTATCATTTATGTCTTCTAAAACCCATATGTGTCCATGAAAACACCAGATCTCATCATCTTCTATGGTCTACCCAGGAGTGGGGTCCTTTCGAGACACACTTACCATTTGGACTGGGCCTTTAAAATCTGATAGCTTCTTCATTCACACTCATTCCATAATATTATAGGTAACATCTATAGAAGAAAGAAAAATCTTCCCCTTTCTACCATGCACCTCCAAATTCATCTTAGATAACATACCCATTATCTTCCACTCACTATTGGCCTCCTAAACTTCGTCTATGTAAGTCTTCCTGGTCAATTCATCAGTAACTGTGTTGCCTTTCCCATGTGTGTAGGCAACCTCAAAGTCAAAAGACTAAATTTACTCATCCCACCTTCGTTATCTCAAATTTATATGAAACTGAGTAAATATATACTTTAGGCTCTTATGGATAGTGAATACCACAAAATTATCTCCCAAATGATAATGTGTCTAGTAGTGTAAATCATGCACGATTACATCAAACTCGAGATCTTGTTTCGGGTAAATCCAATCATGTGGCCTCAACTACTGAGACCCATAAACAATGAATCCCGCCTTCTTTATCACTTCTCCCAACCAGATACCTGATGCATAATAGTAAACAGTGTATCTCTTTCCCGGATCTTCCAAAATCAGTATTAGTGCTGAAGTCTACCACCCTTTCAGCTCTTAAAAGTTTGAATCACTGGAATCATTCCATAAGTACTTCTCACCATCATTAGTCGAGCCCTTCAGTGGCCCTGTTAAGTGTGAAAAGTCATGTATAAAGTGCTTGTAGTAACCTGTTATCCCTAAAAAACATCGTACCTCAAATATGTTCTTCATCTTATCCCAAGAAACTGCTGCTCTCACTTTCACTCCATCTATTGATACTCATATCTTCAAGATGACATGACCAAAGAAGTGAATCTAGTATAACCAAAGATACATTTTGAGATCTTGGCATATAACTGCTGCTCTCTCAGTGAACCAAATACGATCTGAAGATGGATTTCATGGCCATGTCGAGTGTGATATTACACCAAGATATATTCTATGAAGACTACCACAAAATAATCCATGTAAAGATGAAATATTGTGTTCAACAGTGCCATGAAAAATATCAGTGTGTTTGAAAGACTGAAAGGTATAACTAAAAATATGTACAGACCATACATGCTCCAAAAGGATATAAGTAGTATATCTGATGGTCTAACGCGAAAATTATGATAACCGTATCTCGAGTCAATATTCGATAACACCCGACCTCCTCAAAGATAATCAAATAGATAATCAATCCTCATAAAAGGATATCGGTTCATGACTGTCAACTGGTTCAACATCTTATAATCCACACAAAGTATGAGGGTACCATCCACCTTCTTCACAAAAAGGATGGGTGAACCTTATGGAGAAGTACCAGATCAGTGGAATCCCTTAGCCTAAAAATCCTTTAACTACTTCTTGATCTCGTATAACTCTTGTGTAGCCATCTTATATAGAGGAATGGACACCGGTGCCACTCCTAGGAAAATATCTATAGAGAAATATACTTCTCGCTTTGGAGTTAAACATGAAAATTCACCAAGAAAGACATCCCTGAAATGATCCTACATAAGAGGAATTTCCATCTATGAAGTCCCTTGGTCATATAAGTATTAACTAGCTCTTTGGGTTGTAATTCCTCCCAAACCATGATGCTTGGGTCCTACTCTTGTCACCAAGATAGCCCATTTTTCCTTGTGTAGAAAAGACACACCATCTAGTGATGTGAAACTCACCATGTGGCGATATCAGTCAACAAAAGCCTGAAAGGAGAATAACCTATCCATTTTGAAAATGACATTTATGTTTGTCATCTCCAAGACATAGAGGTCCCATAAAAAGTGACACCCACAAAACTCAAGATGGAACTAATTTCACTTACGACACTAGACTTCATAATCCCCAACATAGTTTCTAGAATCATAAAATCCTCATAAGTAAATATGCAGATCCCAAGTATCTCCATAAAAAAATAGAAATAAAACTATGGGAAGCCCCTATATTTAAAAGAATAGAATAAAAAACAGAGTCAACTAGAATTGTACCTCTAATCGTAGGGGTTTGGGATCCTTCCCTTCCTGGATCTTCTCCAATGCAAAAGAATGACCTGTACCACAGCCCTGCAACCCTGCCTGACTACCCTAAGCAGATCCACCCTGTTTTTTCGGAATACATTTAGCATGAGTACCACGGACATGACCACATCCTTGTCCTGGACAGCCTTACAAACTCCAATTCCCTGACTGATGAGAAGCTTGTGGTCTTTTTCTAGAACATGGAGTCATAGAAGAACCCCTATCACCCACTGTTGGTGAGGAAATTTGAAAACAATGATGAAGATGACCCGGCTTACCACAAGATCGACACTCGACTGGGTCCTTCAGGGAATGTGGTCTCATATGCCCACTCTTCCCACACTGGTAGCATACCACCTAGCTACCTGAAGAAACATTGTGTTAAAGCTCCATGTGGTGATTCCTACTATATGTTGAAGAAGTACCATCACATGATGATGGCTCGTAGATCCCAATTCCCTCAAACTGCACTCAGTAATCAGCACATGGTTCACTATAGCTATCACTGATGTCAGCATGAAAAAATTTACATGTGATCAGATGTCATACATGACACCATCCTTAAACCGCCTTGCCAAATATAACTCATCACCTCCCAGAACAGGTGTGAAGCACTAAAGATATATAAAACAAGATGAGTAGTCCACCAATAAAAGAGTGCCCTGCTCTAAATGCATGAACTCGCAGGCTCGATCGGCCCTCAATGTCTTGAGGTAGAAGTAATCATAGAAGGTACTATGAAATTATTCCCAAGACATATCTCAACAACGTCCTTCCCATGATATAACATCCCACAATCTCTTGGCAGAATCACAGAGAATGTACATCGTGAGTTTCACCCTCCTCTCCGAAGAAGTCTCCAGACTCTCAATAATAGCAAGCATGGCCTCCAACAATGACTCTTTAGCCGATGGTCCTCCATCCCAAGAAGAGGTTGGAGGATGTTGATGCTAGAACACCCACGTATTCTCTACCATAAATGGGGTAGGATTTGGTGATCCTGGAAAAGACTATAACATCCTCAAAAATACTTCACATAATTGTGCATCAGCACCTGTGTTTGGTATAATAGCTGGTGCCAAAACGGGCATGACAAGGGGATCTTTTTGTAGTCTCTACTATACCATTTTCAGTGTCTAATCATTTCCATGTATCTAGTGTAAAACTATAGGAATTAATGGTGGAATGACTCTGCAAGGTCAAAATCTCACCTCAGTTAAAGATTATCAATGACAAAAACTTATATGTGCAAGGAAGGAACAGGTGAAGAAACATTCATGTTTTACAAAGCTGGGTTACATTATGTGTGTGAACCCTACACTATGTGTTCCCTTAAAATTTTAACATTGAGTGTACCTCTTCTAAACCCGGTCATGTAACACCCATATACATGACATTTTCCTCATGATACATGGTGTGTAATTGAATTTTTCCTCCTGCCCAGGTTCCTCTACATGGCTAGAACTACACGGTTCTCTCCTAGATAACACTAAATGATGTGTTCAACCTAGAAATCATGTGTACTACATACATTATATCCTACCATTTCATTAGTCACATGGTCAAATATACATGGTAGGCATAAATGGGACACAACATGTACAACCTACGTTTCATCGACCAGAGTCATTGGTCACATGGATGAATACACGGTTGATAACTACACGTAGTTTACAATCTAGACACAGTGTGTTCTATTAAAAGATTCCCAACCCCATGTCTCTGCTCACACAGTCAGTCACATGGTCATGCACTACACACCGTGTACTCCCAGTACACGGTGAGTACTTAAGAAATGTTTTTTCTTCTAGAATGGAAGAACACAAGGCATGTGTTCATAACATCACATGCTATGTTGTCTGGGTTTCTAGATAGTAGGCCTCTGAAACTTCACTGAAATCCTTTAAAACAAAAAAATTTGTTCACGAATGACAATTTTTAACCCTTGAGAACCCATATAACCGCGAATCAATGTTTGGAATCGTCATTCATATCATAACTTGACAAAATTCAATGAAATTTAAAATATGTCCCTCCAAATTCTGATCTATGAGGGACCATAACACCTCAAAGACCAAATGTTGGCATACATGAAAATGAAACATTACATATTTAAATACCCTATCAAAATAGAAGATATTATATCATTGCATCTATCACAACAACATGTATATCAAGGACAACATCTATCACAACAACACACAATTAGTAATGCACCCTAAATGGAATAACAATAATGCATGTCATGTTAACTCTATCAGGTGATTATATGATGCATGAGATGGAAGACCATCATCTCATCAGGATGAAATGGAATTAGAACCTCAATAATATCAACAATAACCAGACAAAACAAGTGAATCAACCAATGGTGAAATCAAATAAACTATAACAATTACAAAAATAGAAAAATTGTAATATTCATGGTAACAAGGATTTTCCTAATTCACGGGTTAGCTACTCATAGGAAAAGATTATTGACAACTACATATTCCTTCTTATCCCTATCCATAGGGTCCAAATAGTAAGACAAAGAAGAAAAGAACCTCCTTTGATACTATATTTTAATGTCTCGGAACCAGGTGTCACCCAAAGGTTCCCCATACCCTATTCATCACATGAACTCAAGCACATTTCCCCAAATGCCAGAGGCATCCAACTAGCAGTGGAGGACGAGGTCTGATTGTGGGGAAATTATACCCTCATTGGAAAATTATACACAGTGGAATAACAAATAATAAATATTAGTGGAAGAAGTAATACCATATAACATAAGTAAACAATGAAAGACTGATATCAATAAAAGAGCTGGAGAACATATATAAATGATGCATGTCACATGTGTCTAGGAAATCATCCAAAATAGTCACAATTCTAGAAATACAATAATAAAAAATGTATAGAAACGAATTAAATTCCAACAGCATCAAATACTTCATCTCAGACCCATGCTCTCCAGCTCCAACAACAATCAAGTACCTAATGATGAAGGGTGCTTACCCTTATCTATACATACAACCATATAATCTATTTGGGCCCAAAAGCATGGCCCAAATAAGTTGTGAGATGAATTATAGTAGGAAACCACCGAAAGATCTGTTCCTAACAGTTAGTGAAAATATAAAGCAGGAAATACAAAAAATGAAGCAATAAACTAAGAAGTACACAAATATAAAAAAATCCTACAGTTTCCTATTGAATTCATTTACATTTATTAATTATTCAATCCATGAAAAATGTATCCTTAGGATCTGGACTAAACTCTATGTCCCCTTGTAGAATAATAACAAACATGCATCTTGAAAGACCATCTAAACAACCAAGTAAGACCAAGTCCAAGCTTGTGCTTTGGCTTGGAAGTCTCATCACAATGAATCAATCATTCATAAGAAAACCTATGTGATTGTTCTAATAGTCACACCCCTCAAGTTTAGTATGTCATCAATTAAATAAATAATGATCCTCTAGGAAACCTCACACAGTCTAACACCTTTGGTCTCACATAACACTAATCCTTTCAAAAACAACCACTAGGGTAGCTCTCACAGTAAATAACCCTTGGTCTTATTTGCAATAATAAATTATAAGGACCACCTATCATTTCTCAAATTCAATGATCTAAGGTTAAACATTCATCAAATAAGAACCCTCTGGGTAGCTCTCACGGTCTAACCCCACTAGTCTACGACCCCCAGTAGCTCTCACAGTCAATACCTTTGGGTCAATATAACAACCAAATATACATAAATGACCCTACCTTTGGAATCTCTCAGAGTCAAATTATCCTTGGTCAAACATTTACAATGTGAATCACATGCATCCTAAAGAAATAATAACTTCATCCCAACAACACGAGGCATAAAAAATGAAGCTAACCAAAGAGGAATTATAGAACAAATGGATATAATAAATCAAACATTGGAAATGTACCCATAATCGATGTATAAAACCTTATGTCTAATCAATAACCCCTTTCTCAATCAATCACACCATAACAGGCCTTAAATAGGGTTAAATTCCAAAACTCGTAATACCCTAAAGATGGGTTTCGAAACATTTAGCATATATAATCCAAAGAGAACCTAAGGAACGCACAAAACACCTACCTTCTGGTTGTACTATGAAAAATCTAGAATTGCAACTCTTGAATTTTCATAGAACGAAGTAGATATACCAAAAGGATAAAATCTGTCAACCTTGAATAACCCATAAGAGAGGAAAAATCGGGAAGAGAGGATCAAGAAGTTGGAAGAAATCACTAGTGGGATTCTAATGCACCCATTTCAGTTCATATCAATCCTTGGACCGAGAAAGGTGGCTCAGACATTGATCATCACTCATAGTCGCTCTTGGATAAAGCATGGTTAGCATAAGTTAAATTAGATAATGGGATGTGACCCCTCTCCGATTATTCAATTAAATATAAAAGTACACAGAGTGTTTATTTAATTTACATGTAGTGTACTAGCCTCAAATTTCCCTTGATTTAGGTGCTCTATCAGGTCATCTATATGGCCATGTACTTAGCTGTTACACAACCAGTACATGACTACACGTAGCAACCGGGTACATGATGTGTACTCGAAAGTACATAGTGTGTACATTGAAAATTTCCAATTCTTCAATGGCCCTAAAAAACAACCTGAAATAAGATCCATACATGAAATGAAGATTTATGTTCATACATAAATCATGTTATAGAGTGTACATGAAAATGAGTAGGAAATTAGGATGTTCCCTTGAATCAGACTTGCTTATTGAAAGGAATTGATAAGGGAACGTTTTCAAACATGTATTATCTAATAAAATAAGAATTAATGTATCTAGATACCTTGTTTTGGAACATATAAACTAAAATATGGAATAATTATATTATAAAAATTTATAATTTAATTTGTGTAAATAGATAGAAATCATAACCCAAAGGTATTTGGGATCTATATAGAAAATATCATACCGTTTTTCTGAAAGGGTTATGAAATTTCACTTAATATACTGAATAATAAATTTATATTCATTAATAATTTAATTCATAAAAAATTAAACATATTCTTTCTTTGTTATAATTTTATTAATTTCACTTATAACCATTTCCGCGGTTTATAATTGTTATTTTCATTGTTCAAAGTGTGTTTGTTTCATGATTTAATGATCGGTTCACTTTAGTTTAATTATGGGAGTTCCTACAAAATGGAAGGAAAAATACAGAAGTAGAATTATATAATATTAATATACTTCCTTAATGTTAAATAGTCCCATATATAATTTTTTTTATAACAGTATGTTGATTCAATATATATAATGTTTATGATAAATGTTTAGTTTGTTTGGGGGGGTTCAATCATCCTGAAATAGTTTTATCTGATTATTTAATATTATGCATATATATTAGTTCCATAAAATGGAACAAGTTTTGATATCCATTTCAAAATATTTTTTAACCACTATAATGGTTTTATGACCATCCATGAATGTGGTAATTGAAAACAAAAAATGGTCACCCATGAAGGCTATGAATTGACATATCTCTGATGATGTTTTCATATTTGTAATAAAAGGATTGGAGAAGAGACTTGTAGATGGATATTCCAATAAAATAATAATAGTAATGAATATATATTATAATGTAATTATTATGCTATCTTATATAGGGGAGGTTATTAGAGGATGACAAATGAAAATAAATTAAAAGTGAAAGAAGGAGGCTTTTACCGCTTGAATGTCATCTCCTTGAGAAGCTCCTTAGGGAACTCGAGTTAGGTATTTTAGTTAACCCAGATTGAAAAGTAAGGGGCGAAAAAGTTTGGATTCACATATCATAATAATATAATAAGGCTCAAAATTTTATAATGTGTGAGGAGAAGAGGTGGTGAGGGTTAGTATTTATAGTGGGGGAGAGGGGTGTTTTTTGATTATTTTATTCATTAGTTTGTTATTTTAGTTCAAGACTATGAATAGTGTTGATTTTTGTTAATAAGTAAAATAAATAGTGAATTTGAGTTCTAAATAAATGGTTCTTACATAATCCATGAATAAAAAATCATGTATTGGGATTAAAATGATAAATATTGTAAATTAAACTATTTCACTATTCACTAGAAAGTTCAACCATTTTAGAAAAATCCCAAAAAATCACCACAATAATTTTTCAATATATATATTTTAAAAATAGACCAAATTTTCTGGAAATAATTTTATAAATATGAGAAATTTAGTTCTAAAATAAAATCATCATTTGTTTAAAAAATATATATTTTCATATTATAATCGATTTTATGAAACATTGAAAAATTATTTGAGGTCTCATAAAATTATCTTGTAATAATAAGAGAAGAAAATATTAATTTATGAATCTATTTATGAAATTATTTTATTTTTAAATCATTATATTAATTATAAAATTGAATATAAACATTTTAATTTCAAAAAGTATATCAACTCTTAATTTATCCTTTTAAAAAAATTTATTTACTTAATCCAAGATATAACTATATCATGTTTTCATTTATATTGTGCCGATATTTTATTTAAGAATTCATAGATGAGTTTACTAATCTATTGGTTGGGTTACATTTCATAATGGTCATATTACTATTCCAATCATTGAGTTACTAGTACATCAGTATAGGTTCCTCAATTTCTATAAATACCACTTATTTCATTATCAATTTATGATAATAATGTTTTTATTGTGTTTTATTTGTGATGTACATGTTTTCTAATATATAAAATAATTATAAGAAGGTAAATTCAATTGATAAAATTTCTGGTCATTACATTAACATTGATATTTATCTTGGGGGTGGAAATGATTAATTTAATTAATTTCCAAGACTAGTACCAAAACCTAAGATAATTTTTAATCAAGAAAGAAAATTATATCTGTTAGAGAAACCACCTCTCAATAATCCAACTGGTGACAACATTAAATAAATAAAAATAGATACACATGGTAAGTATCTAAATGATTTAGTGTAACTCACTAAAATTATTATAGTGACCATAAAACCTAAGTAAAAAATTATATAAGAAAACATGGATGCATAAAATATGATAGAAAACTAAAAAATGATCTACTAGGCATAAAAGGTATAGAGAATTGGAGGAACTCTCTTAGTGAAATATGGAAGAATTTACATTAGTATCCACTCATGTAATCATTATAAATGGGAACATAAATCACTTTGATAACCATGTATTACCTCTTAGGATATATTTCTCCATTAAATTCGTGCTACGGTCATTGTCAAGACTATTCTATATGAATTATAATATGATAGTTGTCAATAAAATTTCCCCTCATATACATAATATTTTTAGAATTATTCATATGAACATTAGAAGTCTAGGATCAAGATCCAAGATGAATTTATGGAGAGGAAATGCTAAAATATTTTTCTAGATATGAAATAATAGAGGTCATGGAGAGTCTACAACAATGTTTGGTCTAAAGAAAATGATGTATGTGAATACATTTCTTTATAACCCATGTTCCAATTGTTTAAGGAACTATATAAAACACTCGAAGATTTTTATGAATCGTAATGTAGAGTCCACATCATGTATTTATGTGATAAAATTTAATTATTTCATTTTGAAGTACATGTGAAACCATTTGTATGTATCACAAGTTTTTTCGTATAAATGATTTTGAATTTGATAAAATGAATTAAAATAAAGATCTTATTATTGTAATAACGTTTACCTATTATATAATTATAAATTTTATTATAAACAATGTATTATTATAGAATATATGAGTTAATTTTTTTCATACACATATTTTCTGGAGATCCAATTTTATAACATATCTGAAAAGAAGATAAGGATAAATGGGTGTTTTTTATTATAAAATGTTTCACGTAATCTTTTTTTTAAATATGAGGGAATGATTTCACACAAGAAATCAATGAAATATTTTAAAGTGTAATGATTAATTTTTTGAAAAATTATCCAAACACATAAAATGTTATATAATATATAGTTACAATAGTTTATTTGTTACATATTACTGTAAGGGAAATAAAAATGACTTCCAAACACAAAAATGTTTGTATTTATAGGCATATTAATCTAATAGAATATTTTTTCTAATATAATAACAAGAATATATTTAGAGTTATAAATGTTAAAAAATGAAATATAATACCATTTAAAACACAATTTGTGTATCAATTTTTATCTTAAAATGTTTTGGGTATTTTTTTGAATTTAAATGTTAAGAGTTATATTTAGTTAGCATAATAAAGTGAAATACACTGAATTTATTGAACGATTTTAGGATATATTGGTAAATAATTAATTTAAAGAGTTAAATTTTTTATCAAAATGATCATAAATAAAATTATTGATGTAAATGTTCTATAAATGTGTTGATTATGATATTACAAATAGTTATTAGCAAACTAAAGAAGTTTTTATCATCATATAATTTGATGTTGTTATGTTAAGGAGTTTGAATAAATTATTTAATAAGTATAAAATTAGGAATATTATTAATAAAAATCACCATTATTCAAAATTATTTTATGTATAGATGTTATGTCACAACCCGTCCTCAGGGCCCGAGCCGTGACTACCCCAAGCCCGCCTTCCATAGGCCAGGGGCTGGTGACTAGCACCAAAGGCGTAAATCCCGATAACTAGGAAGGAATTGCCTTTATAAAAGTAAACAAAACACCACAGAGTACAAGCGGAAGCAAAACACTAAGTACAAAAGAAAGTGCTGAAAAGTAAATGGGCCAGAATACAAACCCAACTGAAAGTGTAGCTACAACTGAATGAAGGTACAACAGAAAAAGACAAACAGCTGGAAGAAGGAAGCAGCTCCTAGGTCGTCCTCCTCGGATCCTACCTGAAGGGTAGGTGCAGATAGCGCAGCTCCTGGATCGTCCACCACGGATCCTACCTGAAGTGTAGGTACAGATAGCATCCTCAACTCTCTCACCCATCAACCTCCTCCGTGTGTCGTCTCGCCGTGACATCCCCCTCCGGATACTGAATCGTCGTGTAGTCCACCTCCGGGTACCGTCCAGTCCTCGAACACTCGGCCTCCGTCAGCACTGCCTGTCGTCTACAACCAACACAACGAGGTGCGGGCATAGCTCGTGTAGGGGTGAGTATAATGATACTCAGTAGGGACCCCAAGACCCTCATGGTCTCACTAAAACCAACAAGGATAACCACAAATAAGATCTCAACAGATAACCTCTACTTTGGTATATGCCCATACATATACCTAAGTTATCAAGTAACCCATCTCAATCATGAGGTAACACAAAGATCAAAAGTCTCAGCTCAAACCCGGATTTTCATTATCAAAAACATAACTGCTAAAGAGCCCCGTCTATGGAGTGTACAGTGGTCCTGTCACGACTCTGAGGTACTGCTCACTAACCTAAGACTGTTGAGGTACTCCTCCTGTCAAGTACCGCAGGTCTGCGGCCAACTACAAGGCGCTCCATCCACTGAGGGTCTGTCGCCAAATACCGGGCGCTCCCCCTAATAGCCTAAAGAGGTACTCCTCCTGTCGAGTACCGCGGGTTTGCGGCCAACTACCGGGCGCTCCGTCCGCCATGGGTCTGTCGCCAAATACCGGGCGCTCCGTCCACTGGGCTAGTCGACTCACTCCAAGTAGAGTCGGTCAAGCAGTCGTCAGGTCTCAGCCGTCTACACGGTCTCCATACTTTGTACGCTCGTCTCCAGGAAGGTCCGCTCCACGAGCTATAGGTCGATACGCCAAGTATCACTAAGTCCCATGAAGAAGTATCTCAAAGGACCGCCTCATCATAGGGGTCTCAACACAACAGTCGGCGCGTCAATCGGACGCCCGGTCTGTGAGTTACTAGCATTTTCGTCTCCGGGGCCCGGTTGGTTTCGTGTGCGAACCAATCCGGCTATAACTCAACTATACCCCGAACACTCATAGGGTATACTCAAAGGGACCGTTTCTCAACGTGATCACCAATGCCGCTGACGGTTCGTCAAACAGACGTCTGGTCTGAATGAAATCAGATTTTCCGTTCCAGGGGCCCGGTTGGATTTCGGGTACAATCCAACCCTGCCACTATCCAACAGCAACCAAAACTCGGGAAAAGTATTCCAAAAGTTCCGTCTTATCAAGAGGAAAACAACGAGACAGACGGCGTGTCAATCGGACGCCCGGTCTATGAGTTATTGGCTTTTTCGTTCCAGGGTCCCGGTTGGTTTCGTGTGCGAACCAACCCAAATGAACTCCGGCGACATCCAAACCTTGAGAGGAGTAATCCAAAAGATCCGTCTCATTAAGAGAAAACCAACAAAGTCTATGGCACGTCAATCGGACGTCCGTAGCTCAAGTTACGAGCGTTTCCGCTCCGAGGGCCCGGTTGGTTTCGTATCCAAACCAACCCGGTCGAACCCAAAGTAATCCAAAACCTTGAGTACGATATACAGAAACGACCGCATCATTCCAAGAATTTCTACGCAACTGACGGTGCATCAACCGGAGGTCCGTAGCCCAAGATATGGGCATTTGAACCAACTCAGTCCGAAAATAGGGGGTCTGGGTCCGGCCCGACCCGACCCAGTACCCCCTGGGTCGACCGAACCGGGTCGACCCGGCCCGGGCGGCGACTCGGCCTGACGAACCGGCCCGGCTCGGAAGCCCGGCCCAGATGGCGGCGCAGCGGCGCGGCCAGCGCGGTGGTGCGGCCAGCGCGCTGCGCAAGCGCGCCCATGAGAGGGGCTTCGCCCCTCTGTTAATTTAAACAGCGGCCCCCATTAAGGGGCCGCACCATGTGAAACCCAGGGGGTGGTACCCCCAGCTTTTCCCCTATAACGGTCGGCCAGCGCAGGGCTGGCCGTTTTCTCACCGCGGGACTCCGCGGTCCCGCGCCTTCCGGCGCCGGTGGCCGGAGTTATGGCCGCCTTCTTTGAATTCTCTGGTGGGTGGTTTTTCCGGACGCTACTTCCAGAATGGCTGCAAATTAGTTCGGCGCATCGTGACGACGCCACGTCCTTCTGCCGCGGCCCGACTCCGACCGCGGCCTTGTTCTCAATCCTTGGCGTGGCGCAACGGTGCCACGTTTCTTCATCGTGGCCCGCATCTTTCACGTCTCCTTTCGCTCAAGCGCGGTGCAACGATGCATTACCGTCTTCACTAATCAAAACCAAAGAATAGCAAAGTGGGGAGGGGTATCAGCCATGTTTGTGCGGACTGATTCCCTCCCGTTATATCAATAGCAGTTGGCCGAAACGTAAAACGTTTAACCTTCACAATTTTTAATTTAAATAAAAATTGGAACATGGCCGTCAGATTTATCTTTCATATTCGAAGGAAAGAATCACCAACATAAAAAAAAGTTGAACCCCTACCTCGGTTTCAAGAACGGTGCACGTCAACGAGCCACGGAAGATGAGCGTCGTAGAGGTCGGGCGTCACAGAAAAGAACGTCGACATCGCGAAGCGAGGTTTCGAAGACCTTGACAGAGATTTCGTCACGGAAAACCGTCGCGGAAGAAGAACGTCGTGGAAGAAGTTCTCCGCGTTCTTCGGCAGAGATGTTCTTCGCTAAGGACAGTTTTCTTCGTCGGAGTCTGAGGTGTTCTACACGTTCTTCGTCGAAGAAGAAGGTGTTCTTCCCAAAAGCCCTACATGACAAAACTCTAAAAACCAAAATAAAATAAGCCTCCTACTTAATTTATTAACCCAACATAGGTTTTTTTGAATTTCAAGAGTTTGAAAATTCAAAACCCACATTTAAATCACTTAAGTTACAACATAAGATGTTATAAAATTAATGAGGACATAAGTTAGCAAAACATAAATTGGGGGTTTAGAGGGGTTAGGAAAGTGAGGGGTTGGGCTCGTGTGGGTCCCACCCTACTTTATCCTCTCAAGGTTGGTTTTCACAAGTGCGTCCCACCCCCAACATCTTTACTTAGTATAAAACTACCATGTGGGAAAAAATAAAAATTGTTAATTTTTATTTTCAACTACCACAAAAATTAATAACTCCCCTCGTGTAAATGCAACTCCGAAATAGGAGTTCCTAGGAAATTACCGGCACTGCGGTTCCATAGGTGCCCTCGGAATTCGATTCTGGGCACCGGTTCAAAAGTTAGAAATTCTCTCTCATTCGTTCACTGAACGTACCCGAGCTAAACTTTGGATAGAAATTCCGAGCACACCGGGCCTCAGAATCAGGCGTTGTCAAAAACTGTGTTCTTGTAAAATCCCAAAGAAAATTTAGAAAAAATTTCCCTTGAATTTTACGGGTCATTACATTACTCCCAACTCAGGGCTTTACATCCTCGTAAAGATTTAACACAAACTAGGGTTACAAAAGCGGTATAGAGCACGTATCTGAGCCTTCCGCTCCCATGTGCTCACCCGGAGGTTCCCATACTGACAGAGAAAGTGCACCTGAGGAATCTATCGTCCTCGTAGGATCCACTCCTGTCGATCCTTTATCCCCACTAGAACCTCCGTGGAAGTAACCCCATCGCCATTGTCCTGCTCCTCATGGTCGATGATGTGCGAAGGGTCGAGCATGTATCTCCTCAGTTGAGATACTTGGAAAACGTCGTGCACCTAGTGCAACTGAGGTGGATGGGTCAAGCGGTAAACCACCTCGCCTACCCAGCTGAGGACCTATAAAGGTCCATTGAACCTCGGAGATAACTTGCCTCCCTGTCCACATCTCTATAAACCTCGTCGAGGTGAGACACGTATAAGGACGTGATCTTCACCCTCGAACTCTATAGGCCTCTAAGTCCTGTCAGCATAAGGCTTCTGTCGGCCCTGTGCTGTTCTCATCCACCCTTGGATGACCTAGACCTTCTCTAGTCTCACAAGAGCTGCTATGATTTCTTCTTTGCCGATAAGAGAAATCCGGTCTCATCCCCTGGATGAACCACATTCATTTCCTAATCCAGTCAATCCCGACATGAATGATGCATTCATGTCATGGATGACGTCGTAAGGCCTCGACGTAACTACCAAGATATCCAACTGTCACTCTCCCCTCCAAGGGTCGAGTCACACTGTCGGCATCAGTGTGAGGTCACTAGGTCTCCTCCAGTAGAAATCTCGAAAGTGAGGGTCAAGTCAACAGTTTTAACCGGAACCACTCAGTATCAACCCAACAAAAGGGACAGGAAAGCAAACATCACAAAGAGAAGTGTATTTTTTATTATTATTGCAGCTCATAGTACAAAGACATGAAGAAACTACAAACAAACATCAACAAAACTAGAAGCAACAGGGTCAATAGCCTCCAGGTCTGGAGCAAGTCCCGCCCTGTCCATCTGTTTCTAGAGCTCCATGACCATAGGCCTCAGCTGCCTGAAGCTGATCTCTCCCATTTCCTCATGTCCCCTGCAGTCGGGGTGGGCCTCCTGGTGTTGGGGGTGGCAACACCCCGAAGCATCGTCCACCTCCAGCTGCACGACCATCTCCTCTTCCATGGCCGCCTGCTCCTTGCAGTCTGCCCTGATCAAATCTCTGCCTCTGGCTAGGAGGTTCTTCATTTAACCGTTGGTCATCTGCATGGTGGGTCAGACAGTCACGTGACATGTGACCAATCCCGCTGCAGGAGTAACACTGTCCACTCTCGGCACGACTGGCTCTGACTCCACCCCGGTTCCCCCTCAAAACTGAACCTGAGTCGTGCAGTCGGCCACCGGTAGGTCTGGTCCTCTTAGACCTCTGCGTCATCTGTCTAATGTCTACTGCAGAAGACTCTGCCGCAAGCCAGCTAGTGGTGGGTCATGCTGCTGGAGACTTCTCAGCAAGGAAACTATCCACTAAGAGGGCTCTCTCCAACACCCCTGTCTGCGTCGGAATGCTGTGAGAAACAACAGAAGCTCTAATCTCTCGCCTGAGCCCCTGCTCGAAGGTTCGGGCACTGAAGAACGGATCTCGTACCATATCTGTGGAGTAGCGCGAGAGGTCTGTGAACCTCGCTGAATATTTTGCCACTATCATGCTGCCCTGCCGCAGCTAAAGTAGATCCTGTATACGCACCACTCGAAGGGTGGATGGTATAAACTCTGCCCGGAACATGTTCTCGAAGTCTGCCCAAAGAATTGTAGCCTCGTCATGCATCTGGAGCATCAGGCTCCACCATCTGCCTGCTGCTGCCTGAAGAAGGATGGAAGCAAGGATCACCATGAAGTCTGTCGGTGTCCCCACTAGCCTGAAGACTCTCACCATAGCCTCAAGCCAATCCTCAACCGCCTGCGGGTCCGTTCCTCCCTGGAACCTGGGTGGCCTCTGGCGCTGGAACTCGTTCAGTGCGCTCAAGCGACGTGCACCCTCTGTTGCTGGGTCTTGTGGCATTGGTGGCCCAACAGGTAGTAGTACCGCTGGTGCCTCCGTTGGTGCCTCAACTGGAATAGGGCCCTGTACTGAGGCCACGTCGCTCAGCGGGCTGTCAGTACGAATAACTCTCGGGGCTCTAACTAGTCGTCCGCAGGGAGGAATCCTAAAAGAAACAAACATGACACGGTCAAAAGACTTATACCTGGTGAGATGACCTAGTTTGAGATGATATTTAAATAAAACTTCTGGAAACACCCATGCAATCAGTGTTTTCATGCACAAAGTCAGAATTCAGTTGTCAGGGTCCTGGTGTATGGATACGTCGGCCGCCCGCACCAACACTGGATTACTTGAACTGAAGACCACACTCGGTACCCTTAACACTATTGCTTCACAGAAAGAAAACATCAGAGTTATAAGTTCTGCGGTAGAACCGACTGCTCTGATACCAATTTGTCACGACCCGTCCTCGAGGCCCGAGCCGTGACTACCCCAAGCCCGCCTTCCATAGGCTAGGGGCTGGTGACTAGCACCAAAGGCATAAATCCCGATAACTGGGAAGGAATTGCCACTATAAAATTAAACAAAACACCACAGAGTACAAGCGGAAGCAAAACACTAAGTACAAAAGAAAGTGCTGAAAAGTAAATGGGCCAGAATACAAACCCAACTGAAAGTGCAGCTACAACTGAACGAAAGTACAACAGAAAAAGTTAAACAGCTGGATGAAGGAAGCAGCTCCTGGGTCGTCCTCCTCGGATCCTACCTGAAGGGTAGGTATAGATAGCACAGCTCCTGGATCGTCCACCACAGATCCTACCTGAAGGATAGGTACAGATAGCCTCCTCAACGCTCTCGCCCGTCAACCTTCTCTATGTGTCGTCTCCCCGTGAAGTCCACCTCCGGATACTGACTCGTCATGTAGTCCACCTCCGGGTACTGTCCAGTCCTCGAACACTCGGCCTTCGTTAGCACTTCCCATCGTCTGTAACCAACACAATGAGGTACGGGCATAGCCCGTGCAGGGGTGAGTATAACGATACTCAGTAGGGACCCCGAGACCCTCATGGTCTCACTAAAACCAACAAGGATAACCACAAGGAAGATCTCAATAGATAACCTATACTTAGTTATATCCCCATACATATAACTAAGTTATCAAGTAACACATCTGAATCATGAGGTAACACAAAGATCAAAAGTCTTAGCTCAAACCAGGATTTTCAATATCAAAAACGTAACTGCTAAAGAGCCCCGTCTCTGGAGTGTACAGTGGTCCTGTCACGACTCCGAGGTACTTCTCATTAACCTAAGACTGCTGAGGTACTCCTCCTATCAAGTACCGCGGGTCTGCGGCCAACTACAGGGCGCTCCGTCCGCTGAGGTTCTGTCGCCAAATACCGGGCGCTGCCCCTAATAGCCTACAGAGGTACTCCTCCTGTCGAGTACCGTGGGTATGCGGCCAACTACCGAGTGCTCCATCCGCCGTGTGTCTGTCGCCAAATACCGGGCGCTCCGTCCACTGGGATGGTCGACTCACTCCAAGTCGAGTCGGTCAAGCAGTCGTCAGGTCTCAGCCGTCTACATGGTCTCCGTACTCCATACGCTCGTCTCCGGGAGGGTCTGCTCCACGAGCTATAGGTCGATACTCCAATTATCACTAAGTCCCACGAAGAAGTATCTCAAAGGACCGCCTCATCATAGGGGTCTCAACGCAATAGTCGGCGCGTCAATCGGACGCCCGGTCTATGAGTTACTAACCTTTTCGTCCCCGGGGCCCGGTTGGTTTTGTGTGTGAACCAATCCGGTTGTAACTCAACTATACCCCGAACACTCATAAGGTATAATCAAAGGTATTGTTTCTCAACGTGATCACTAACGCCGCTGATGGTTCGTCAAACGGACGTCTGGTCTGAATGAAATCAGTTTTTCCGTTCCAGGGGCCCGGTTGGATTTCTGGTACAATCCAACCCGGCCACAATCCAACAGCAACCAAAACTAGGGCGTAATATGCCAAAAGTTCCGTCTCATCAAAAGGAAAACAACAAGACAGACAGCACGTCAATCGAACGCCCGGTCTGTGAGTTATTGGCTTTTTCATTCTAGGGGCCCGGTTGGTTTCGTGAGCGAACCAAACCGACCGCACTCTGATGGCATCCAAACCTCGAGCGGAGTAAGACAAAAGATCCATCTCATTAAGATAAAACCAATAAAGTCAATGGCACGTCAATCGGACGTCCGGAGCTCAAGTTACGTGCGTTTCCGCTCCGAGGGCCCGGTTGGTTTCGTATCCGAACCAACCCGGACAAACCCAAAGTAATCCGAAACCTTGAGTGTGATATACCAAAATGACCGTCTCATTCCATTGATTTCTACACAACTGACGGTGCGTCGATCGGAGGTCTGTAGCCCATGATATGGGCATTTGAACCAACTTAGTCCGAAAATAGGGGGTCTGGGCCCGGCCCGGCCCGACCCATTACCCCCTGGGTCTGCCGAACCGGGTCGACTCGGCACGGGCGGTGACCCCGCCCGACGACCCGGCCTGGCCCGAAAGCCCGGCCCGACCGGTGGCACGGCGGGGCGGCCAGCGCGGCCAGCGCACTGCGCGAGTGCGCCCATGGGAGGGGCTTCACCCCTCCTTTAATTTAAACGGCGACCCCCATTTAGGGGTCGCACCATGTGCAACCCGGGGGGTATAACCCCCCCGGCTTTTCCCCTGTAACGGTCGGCCCGCCCAGGGCCGACCGGTTCCTCTCCGCGGGTCTACATGGTCCCGCGCCTTCCGGCGCCGGCGACTGGAGTTCCGGCCACCTTCTTCGAATTCATTGGTGGGTGGTTTTTTCGGCTGCTACTTCCAGAATGGCTGCAAATTCGTTCAGCGCGTCATGACGACGCCACAGACTGACTCCGGTTGCGGCCTTGTTCGCAATCCTCGGCGCGGCGCGACGGCGCCGCATTTCTTCCTCGTGGCCCACATCATTCACGTCTCCTTTCGCTCAAGCGCGGTGCAACGATGCATTACCGTTTTCTCTAATCAAAACCGAAGAATAGCAAAGGGGGGAGGGGTATCAGCCGTGTTTATGCGGACCGATTCCCTCCCGTTATATTGATACAAGTTGGCCAAAACGTAAAACGTTTGACCTTCACAATATTTAATTTAAATAAAAATTGGAACATGGTCGTCAGATTTATCATTCATATTCGAAGGAAAGAATCACCAACTTAAAAAAAAGTCGAACCCCTACCTCGGTTTCAAGAACGGTGCACGTCAACGAGCCGCAGAAGACGAGCGTCGTGGAGGTCGGGCATCTCGGAAAAGAACGTCGACGTCGTGAAGCAAGAATTCGAAGACATTGACAGAGATTTCGTCGTGGAAAACCATCGTGGAAGAAGAACGTTGTGGAATAATTTCTCCGCGTTCTTCAGCGGAGATGTTCTTCGCTAAGGACGGTGTTCTTCGTCGGAGTCTGAGGTGTTCTACACGTTCTTCGTCGAAGAAGAAGGTTTTCTTCCCAAAATCTCTCCACGACAAAACTCTAACAACCAAAATAAAATAAGCCTCCCACTTATTTTATTAACCCAACATAGGTTTTTTTGAATTTCAAGAGTTTGAAAATTCAAAACCCACATTTAACTCACTTAAGTTATAACATAAGATATTATAAAATTAATGAGGACACAAGTTAGAAAAACATAAATGGGGGGTTTAGAGGGGTTAGGAAAGTGAGGGGTTGGGCTCGTGTGGGTCCCACCGTACTTTATCCCCTCAAGTTTGGTTTTCAAAAGTGGGTCCCACCCCCAACATCCTTACTTAGGATAAAACTACCAAATGGGAAAAATAAAAGTTATTATTTTTTATTTTCAACTACCACAAAAATTAATAACTCCCCTCGTGTAAACGCAACTCTGAAACAGGAGTTCCTAAGAAATTTCCGGCTCTGCGGTTCCATCGGTTCCCTCGGAATTCAATTCCGGGCACCGGTTCAAAAGTTTGAAATTCCCGCTCGTTCGTTCATTGAACGTACCCGAGCTAAACTTCAGATAGAAATTCTGGGCACACCGGGCCTCGGATTCAGGCGCCGTCAAAAACTGCGTTTTTTTTTAATCCCAAAGAAAATTTAGAAAAAATTTACCATGAATTTTACGGGTCTTTAAATTTTACCCATTTAATAATTTAGTGTGAGGTATTTTATCAGATGTTCTTAGATATATGTGATAGGATTTACGTAGATATGTAATTGTTTAGCAAAACCTAAAAAGTATAACAAATATAAGGCCTTCTAGGGGGTCTATCATATGTGATATCATTAAAAGGGTGATTGTGTATAGTTTTATTAATATTATAAAATATTTTATAGATTGTAAAATCTATTTATTTTGTACAAAAAATAGTCACTACATTATAATTCATTCACATTGGTAGTATATTTTACGTTAAGTGTATTGATAATTATCCTATCAAAGTAAAACATTATGTTATACCAATTTGATTTTATTTATGGATAAATAAATTTTATTATTAAATATTAAGGTTAATAAGTCTATGATTTCATATAGGGATATGAAATATGCTCATGTGGTACAAAAAGAGTCTTTTTTGTGTCTGATAACACGCCAAGTATACCGAATAAAGTGTCATACACTACGACCTAAGTATACTACGGTTTCATGTTTCGTAGTGAATCTGTATACCTAGTGTTCTAAAGATACCTAAAATGAGACAATAAAAATTTGATTACATTCTAATACAATACTAGAGGCACAACTAATCTAGGGGTGGTTGGGTATGTTTTTTATTACTTCATCGGTTGATCCTTAACTGAGATGGAATTTATCCTCTAAAATATTGAATATGTTATTTGGGTCTATTTATGAGATATATTGGGGAAATATATGTCCATATTTTGATAAATTACATGTGATGTGATTGTATAATTGGATTATGGTCATGTAATAGGGTCTTATACATAGGGTAATGACATGTAATTTATTCATTGGCATAATTGTTCTATACTAAGAAAATTGAGAATGTATAAAGAGCCTACACTACTTCGCCAATAAACTCAATGTATTTTAAATAGGTATTAGATGATTGTTTATATTTTTATATGATATAACTAGTGAACATAAGTATAAAGATACATCTATTTGATAGAGATCATATCAGATTCCTTTATTGCTTGAGTGGAATTTTTGTTTTTCAAGAGGATGCTCTTTGGTTACATTTTTTTATCTTGGGAATTAATATTTTTTTACAATATATAGCCCCATGTTTTCCCAAATATTGGTCTACTATTTGGGATTGATTATTATAAAACTCATACTGTTTCTCAAATGGTGTTAGAGTTTTTTCAAATGGAATTTTGGGTGGATATTCATGAGGTTTTTCATATGATGTGAAACGTGGTCAATTTAATGATAGTTTTCCAAAAGTTATTTGGAATCATCCAAATGTATTTGGGAATATAATTTCACAAGTTGTTATATACAATACTATATAGGTAGAAATGGAAAAATTTATATAATGATTTACCGTAAGTGGTAAATTGATGGATATATAATCTAAATTTATATAATGTGTTTGTCTTAAATTATCTAGTATAATATGGGTATTTATTGGTGTATTTCATACATCATTCATAACAATGATTATAATATTTTAGTTAAATTGTTTTTTATGTGTATAGATATTGTGTAACACCCCAATATTTCATAGTGTGTTATTTCTTCAAAATAATTCAATTACTTGCACTACACGCAACACCGAGTTAAAGCGCACCATGACTTACCAAACTAGCTGTTATGAATAGTAATACCTACTTTTTGAAATTTTATAAATTATATCTCTCAAAATGGACTTCATTTTTGGATTCGGAATATCAAAATTAGCCTGGGGTGAAATTTTGGTACTTTTCGGATAACGTTAATATTTTGATAAATAGTGAAAATTACTAAATTTTAATTAAAAACAACTTTTTTTAATCAAAATAATTAATAGTGATAAATTATGAATTTGAGTGGTTTTAAAGTATAATTATAATATGTTTTTACCATTTTATCCAATGGTGTTCATTAGAATTAATTTCACTTTGAAATTGGACCTAAACAATTGTCAATCTTTTGATATATATTGTTTCTTAAAAACATGCTATTTGTTGTGACAGCGGGAATTAATTATAAAATTAATTAATGCAACTTATATGTTTGGAATTTTAAAAAATATAAATCATTTTTGAATTCGGAATATCAATTATACCTTAGGGTGAAATTTTGGCATTGTTCTGAAAAACATCAATTTTTGATGAATAGTGAAACTACTAAGTGGTTGTTAAAAAAACTAAATTTTTCTTCAAACTTAATTTTACCGCTTCTGTGAATGGAATTTAGAAAATCCTAGAAACACGGTTAATATCAAGAAGTAAAATGTGGTTCAATGAGATGAAAATAATTTTTTGTGAATAGTAACTTTTTACTTTTATTTACCACAGTTAAAAGTAAATAGGGTAATTAAGGGTAGAAATGATATTAATATTACCCTAACACATGTCCTAATACTATTGGACAAGTGTATCTCGACTAAAAACAACATTAGGAATAAAATATTATCATTTAGGTCCACTTGGATTAGATTAGGACATTTATTATTATTTAATTCAAAGAAGAGTTAAAAGAGTTAAAATCAAAGTTTATTTAATAAAACATTTTTAATATAGGGTTATACATAAGATAAATTCGATTGTAAATATTCATTAGAAATATAATAATATTCCCTACATAATTTTTATTTATTTATAATTTTTAGACCTTAAATAATTTAATTTATTTATGACAAAATGATGATGCAGTAATTACCATAATAGTGAACAATTAAAATAATTGATATTATAAATACCCAAATAAATATAATTTGAGACTTTTAATGAATTAAACCAATTTTATAGGATAATATAACATGTTAATATTTATTTAATTTACTTTTTTAGAAGTAATCATTCTGTTATGAGTTTCACAAAAATCAACTATTGAATAGTGTCAAAATTGACATAAAAGAGTTTTTAAAACAAATATTATATTATTAATTGATATTAAATTCCTAAAAATCTAAGGATTGGCCAAGAGACTTATATCATGATAGTTTCATCATTAATGGACCACTTGGGGGTCTCTTGGATTTATATAGTATGTTTATTAACTATATAATATAAAAAATACAAAGTGACATGGTAAATGTCAAACTAATTAACTAAGAGTTAAAAATAAAAGATAAGGTTAATATAGTAACCCAAACCTGTCTAAATTCTATTGGTTGAATTTTTTTCGACCTACACCCACCTTAAACTTTTAATAATCAACTTTGGATCCATTAGAAACTGAATATGAATTTATTATAAATTAATATTTCTAGCTTTTCCAAAGGTGCCCCTCACCCCTCTTATAAAAGGGAACTCACCCTTCTCATTACTTCACACCTTAAAATCCTTTTGGTACGGCCAAACTCTGACCAAATACTCTCTAAACTTCCCTCACTAAAACCTAGAGGCCTTAGTTTTATCATAAAGCCAACCTAAGGAGACCTTTTGATCAAATCAAAAGGAAGAACCCGAAGAAGAGGTAATGTTTTCACCACCCTTTTTCAAATTCATTTCTTCTTCCACTTCTTCATTCTTTGTTATTACCATTCTAAAATAATAACTCCAGTATCTTATATATACTTTGATTTTATTATAAATATGGTACAACCATATTCAGTATTCTATCCACCCTTTGAATAACATGTCACCATATGTGCGTACGTACGGCTTACCGTCTCCACGTCGTGGTGTAATTGTTATTCAATATATTATTATTTGGATGGGTATAATAACGATGTGTAACTCATATAAATAATAAATATAATATTATAATGATTCTGTATATATGATATACTATCCAATTATATATTATTTTAATATCTAAAGAATGATATTGTCGCTCGTGCGTACGTACGGACTACCGTCTCCACGAACGTGATGAGATTCAATCTCCATCATATCCATTCAAGTATAATTATCATTTGATGATTTAAAAATAATTTTTAAGGACTTGATATCATTCTGAATATGAAAAAGATACAACCTAACCATTACAAACATGGCTTACGTAACAAATCATATAAAAGAAAACGAGTAAGTTAACACCCGAAACGACAATAATACTAAGATATTATTAACAAAGAAATGTTAAAAGATCATATATGATATCATATTAATATATAGGATTCTTGTATAGTTTAATAACAATTATTTCACCATTATATAGGAGGTTAAACTACTCTCAGCCAAGGAAAAGTACAAGGTAAGGGTTATTTCACAATCTCTTTATTATCCGAGGTTGTTTAAACGTAATAATCTACTGGGATCTCTTTATCATCCACATACATGTTTCTTAAAAATGTATTTAAAAACATTTTTAATATTTAAAAGAATATGGGTTAAAGTCATTTATACCCTTGTTTGACTTTTTATAAGATTTTTATAAAGGAATCTTTCCGTCATTTTCCAAACAAGGTGCTTTTTAACCTTTTCGACAGAATTAAGGTAAGAATGTTTTTTTAACTTATATGACGGGTGCGGCTATTTTCCGCCGTTATAAAATTGTTGAAGCTTCCCTTACAAGATTATAAGAATATTTTCAAAGAAAATGTTTTATTTCATAAATATAAGACTCTTAAATGATTTCAAAATAGAAAGAGATATTTCTCTAAAAAGAGTTTTGATTTCATCTATGTCAACATCCTTTGATGGATTTTATGCTTATTTGAAGTTAATTTATTATGATACAAAACTTCTATATTGTATTGAAGGTTTTGTGATATGTTTGACTGTGGATGTGCTATTTTTATACTGTTCATAGTTTATGGTGAAAGTATTGACATTTCGTATGCTAGTTTTAATACGAATGTTTATGTTATGTTTAAACCTTTTCATATGGGAATGCATTGGACTTAATATGTGACAGGTGGAGCCCGCTATAGCTCCTCGATGCATCGGTAGGTCTCATGAGACAAACTAGTGTCTTGGCACAAGGCCTTGGCAAAATCTTATTTGTAGTCTTGGCATGAGGCATTGGCTATGTGGTTATGATATTCTGGCATTATGCATTCCATCATTATGAAAGTGGTTATTGATATTTCATGTGATTATTCGATAAGTAGAATATCCATGTGAATAAGTAAATGGCATTATTCCATTTTACTTTTGCCATACTATGTTGAAGTTCAAGTTTAAAAGTCTTCTGTTTTATTTATACATTGCCTTAAATTTTTATTCTTATTTATGAAAGTTTCCTCTTTATTGTTATCCTTACTGTGCATTTGAGCTCACCACTTTTCTATGTTATATTTTTCCCAGGATGAGAAGAAGTAATTTATGAATGACTTGCAGAGATAGTATGTGGGGAAATGAGTGTGGAATATGGAGACAATATATTTTTGTAGATTTTCACTTATTCATGTAATGTAAAACTTTATGAATATATCTAGTGTTTACAAGGCTACTAAACCAATTGGTCTTTCGAGATTTGATATTTCTCGTGATCATGCCAATGTTATGTAATAATGCACTGACTCTGAGTAACTGGGGTCGGGGCATTACAGTTGGTATCAGAGAAAGTTTAGTACAAACCTTGGAAGCTAGATTTAGATAAACTCTGATTAGAGCACATAGACCTAAGATGGACCTTGAGGATTAGTATAGAAGAACATCCTAGAATTTTGGTATTGTAGAGATTTTGTGAGTATTTCGAGCAATACATCCCTGTCTGGATACGAGCAGGTAGAGGCGGCTCTGGCATAGATGTACCTAGGGGTAAAACCCGAAAACACCGCTTTGAGCTAGACTCGAACAGGAACTGGTGCACGACAACAGGCCTTGCTGCACTCTTGGTTTCGACACTCTCGGGGGATATGCTTAGGATAATTCTCATTTTCTTTACAAACCATTATTAAGGGTTTATGAGTATATACTTCCTCAAAGGAGACATTTTTATGATTATGGATTATATCCATAAACTATTTAATTTATGTTATGTGTTTTACAAGTTTGGGATTAGGTATTGTTATTCATAAACTAATCTAGTGTATTCCATCGTTTAGAAGTGGCGCCCAGTAGAAGGAATGATAACTCCAGCAATGCACATGATCCAAAGAGAAACAAGGATCATATCTTTCATGGTCTTAAGCCAGAATTTATAAGAGAAATATTCTCCCATGTATTATCATCATATGAAGAAATAATATCATGTGTTGATAAGATAAGTAAAGAGATTACTGAGTCGTATGACTTTGAAGGGAAGCAAGAGAAGAAAAGGATGGAAGAGAGAAATATGGATAAAGGGAAGAGAGAAAAGAAGAATTTTCCCATATGTGATAACTATGGGAAGAAACACCCTAGAACTTGCCTGAAAGGAATGGAAGTTTGTTACAAGTGTGGAGGAAAAGGGCACAAAGTACGTGACTACAAGGGTAAGAAAATGGTTTCAAATATACAATGCTTCATTTGCAAGGAGTTTGGACACTACACGAACCTATTTCCCATTCATCAGACTATGCCTCAAATGATTATATTGGATAGTAATCAAGTTATGATACTACCACAGATGAAGAGGAATGATTAGAGTTCTTATGTTTATTATGTCAATTAAGTGTTTTATCAACAATGTACTTTTTATAAAAATTATGGAGTATATAAAGATTGTATTACAGTACTATTTCATTAAGGACTTGAGATTGTGTGGAATAAAGAAAAGTGACTCAATAGCAGGATAAATTTTTGGAAAATATATGGTTGAGTGAATGATAAACGATAATATTGTTCTGATACCGAGGTAGTGATTTTGGAATAATACATGATTGATTTGGGTAAATTATATTGGATATTCTTGACTACCTTGAAACTGATTAATGATTTGTATATTCCATCATTGTTTGGGTTTAAAACATTTTTGGATTGAAGGAGTATATCTATTATTCTTTAATGAATAAGGGATCATGAATGTAATCAATAGGGTTTTATGGTAATTCAGGATGTTGTAGTGTTTTAAAAGAATACATGATGAAGGTGTTCACATGTTATTACGCGGAAAAAAGGATATTTATTGTGTTTACCTTCCTTATAAATTTTTGACTGAAGTATTTTGGATAGTTTTAGTTTGTATTATTTTGGATTGCCATAAAAGGACAACCCGGAGGTCGGGCGGCAACCCGTCGCGTCCGGCAAGGCCGCGAGACTTGAACCCACAACCGAAGGGCGACAAGGGTGTATCTCCTCCCACTGACCAACGTGATGTCCAGGATTGAATAATTTCGTTTTTTAATGGTTATTCTAGATGAATTATAACTTAATTTTTAACCCTATACGAATAGGATAAATAGAATATTATTTTTAAGTTCTATTATCTTTTAGAGTAAAAGATGAGTCTGTGGTAGAAATTAGTTAAAGGATGGAACTCTACTTGTCAAGAATATATTTTTTCTTCTTCTCTTATTCTATGAAGAAATTAATTATTATAATTTATTTAAGGAATCCTAAAACCAAAAATGTGTTATCCTAATACCCTATGTTTTGTTGAACCGATGGTATTTCAAATCATCATAGATTGATGAATTTAAGGACCTCAATTTTAAACTTGTTTGTGATTGATGACCTCAATCACTACCTATAAATATTTACATTTTTACTCCAATTATATGTCTCTAATTTCCACCAATGTTCTCCTAATCGAGATCATAATTTGGTGGTGACCCTTTCATTTCTCTTTTCCTCATATTAAGACTAAATTTTAGTAACCCAATTTCTGATGTGGGATTTCCCACAAAGATATTTTTTATTTTCAAACTTTTATTTTCGAAGAACAATTTCAAATTGCGAGGACGAAATTTATTGAAGGAGGGGAGAATGTAACACCCCAAGATTTCATAGTGTGTTATTTTTCAAAATAATTCAATAACTTGCACTACACGCAACACCGAGTTAAAGTGCACCATGACTTACCAAACTAGCCATTATGAATAGTAATACCTACTTTTTGAAATTTTATAAATTCTATCTCTCAAAATGGACTTCATTTTTGGATTCGGAATATCAAAATTTTCCTAGGGTGAAATTTTGGTACTTTTCAGATAACTTTAATATTTTGATGAATAGTGAAAATTACTAAATTTTAGTTAAAAACAACCTTTTTAATAAAAATAATTAATAGTGATAAATTATTAATTTGAGTGGTTTTAAAGTATAATTAGAATATATTTTTACCATTTTATCATATGGTGTTCATTAGAATTAATTTCACTTTGAAATTGGGCCTAAACAATTGTCAATCTTTTGATATATATTGTTTCTTAAAAACATGCTATTTGTTGTGACAGTGGGAATTAATTATAAAATTAATTAATGAAACTTATATCTTTGGAATTTTTTAAAATAGACATCATTTTTGAATTCAGAATATCAATTATAGCTTAGTTTTAAATTTTGGCATTGTTCTGAAAAACATCAATTTTTGATGAATAGTGAAACTACTAAATGATAGTTAAAAAAAACTGAATTTTTCATAAAACATAATTTTACTGCTTCTGTGAATGAAATTTAGAAAATCCGAGAGACATGGTTAATATCAAGAAGTAAAATGTGGTTTAATGAGATGAAAATAATTTTTGGTGAATTGTAACTTTTTACTTTTATTTACCACGGTTAAAAGTAAATAGGGTAATTAAGGGTAAAGATGATATTAATATTACCCTAACACATGTTATAATTATATTGGACAAGTTTATCTCGACCAAAAACAACCTTAGGAATAAAATATTATCATTTAGGTCCACTTGGATTAGATTAGGACATTTATTATTATTTAATTCAAAGAAGAGTTAAAAGAGTTAAAATTAAAGTTTATTTACTAAAACATTTTTAATATTGGGTTATACATAAGATAAATTATATTGAAAATATTAATTAGAAAGATAATAAGATTCCCTACATAATGGTATTTTATTTATAATTTTTAGACATTAAATAATATAATTTTTGTCTGACACAATGATGATGCAGTAATTACCGTAATAATGAAAAATTAAAATAATTGATATTATAAATACCAAAATAAATATAATTTGAGACTTTTAATGAATTAAACTAATTTTCTAGGATAATATGTCATATTAGGATTTATTTAATTTACCTTTTTCTAAGTAATCATTCGTTTATGAGTTTCACAAAAATCAACTTTGAATAGTGTCAAAATTGACATAAAAGTGTTTTTAAAACAAATATTATATTATTAATTGATATTAAATTCCTAAAAATATAAGTATCGTCCAAGAGACTTATATCATGATATTTTTATCATTAATGGACCACTTGGGGGTCTCTTGGATGTATATAATAAGTTTATTAACCATATAATATAAAAATACAATGTGACATGGTAAATGTCAAACTAATGAACTAAGAGTTAAAACTAAAAGATAAGGTTAATATAGTAACCCAAACCTGTCTAAATTCTATTTGTTGAATGGTTTTAGACCTATAACCACCTTAAAATTTTAATAATCAACTTTGGATCCATTATAAACCGAATATGAATTTATTATAAATTAATATTTCTAGCTTTTCCAAAGGTTCCCCTCACCCCTCTTATAAAAGGGCACTCCCCCTTCTCATTACTTTACACCTTAAAAGCCTTTTGGTTCGGCCAAACTCTACCCAAATACTCTCTAAACATCCCTAACTACAACCTAGAGGACTTAGTTTGATCATAAATCCAACCTAAGGAGCCCTTTTGATCAAATCAAAAGAAAGAACCCGAAGAAGAGGTAATGTTTTCACCACCCTTTTTCAAATTCATTTATTCTTCCACTTCTTCTTTCTTTATTATTACCATTATAAAATAATAATTCCAGTATCTTATATATACTGTGATGTTATTATAAATATGGTACAACAATATTCATTATTCTATCCACCCTTTGAATAACATGTCACCTTACGTGCGTACGTACGACTTACCGTCTCCACGTCGTGGTGTAATTGTTATTCAATATATTATTATTTGGATGTGTATAATATTGATGTGTAACTCATGTAAATAATAAATGTAACATGATAATTATTCTGTATATATGATATAATATCCATTTATATATTATTTTAATATCAAAAGAATGATATTGTCGCTCGTGCGTACGTACGGACTACCGTCTCCACAAACGCCATGAGATTTATTCTCCATCATATCCATTCAAGTATAATTATCATTTTATGATTTAAATATAATGTATAAGGACTTGATATCATTATGAATATGAAAAATATACAACCTAACCATTAAAAAGATGTCTTACATAACAAAACATATAAAATAAAACGAGTAAGTTAACACCCGAAACGACGATAATACTAATATATTATTAACAAAGAAATGTTAAAAGATCATATATGATATAATATTAATATATACGATTCTTGTATAATTTAATAACAATTATTTCACCATTATACAAGAGTTTAACCTAACCTAAACCAAGGAAATGTACAAGGTAAGGGTTATTTCACAATCTCTTCATTATCCGAGGTTGTTTATACGTAATAATCTACTGGGATCTCTTTATCATCCACATCCATGTTTCATAAAAATGTATTTCAAAACATTTTTACTATTTAAAAGAATATGGGTTAAATTCATTTATACCCTTTTTTGACTTTTTATAAGATTTTTATAAAGGAATCTTTCCGTCGTTTTCCAAACAAGGTGCTTTTTAACCTTTTCGACAGAATTAAGGTAAGAATGTTTTTTTAACTTATACGACTAGTGCGGCTATTTCTTGCCGTTATGAAATCATCGAAGATTACCTTACAATATTATAAGAATATTTTCAAAGAAAATTTGTTATTTCATAAATATAATACTCTTAAATGATTTCAAAATGGAAAGCGATATTTCTCTAAAAAGACTTTTGATTTCATCTATGTCAACATCCTTTGATGGATTTTATGCTTATTTGAAGTTGATTTATTATGATACAAAACTTCTATATTGTATTGAAGGTTTTGTGATATGTTTGACTGTGTATGTTCTATTTTTATACCGTTCATAGTTTATGGTGAAAGTATTGACATTTCGTATGCTAGTTTTAATACGAATGTTTATGTTACGTTTAAACCTTTTCATATGGGAATGCATTGGACTTAATATGTGATGGGTGGAGCCCGCTATAGCTCCTCGATGCATCGGAAGGTCTCATGAGACAAACTAGTGTCTTGGCACAAGGCCTTGGAAAAATCTTATTTGTATTCTTGGCATGAGGCATTGGCTATGTGGTTATGAGAGTCTGGCATTATGAATTGCATCATTATGAAAGTGGTTATTGATATTGCATGTGATTATTCGATTAGTAGAATATCCATGTGAATAAGTAAATGGTATTATTTTATTTTACTTTTTCCATACTATTTTGAAGTTCAAGTTTAAAAGGCTTTTGTTTTAGTTATACATTGCCTTAAATTTTTATTCTTATTTATGAAAGCTTCCGCTTTATTGTTATCCTTACTAGGCATTTGAGCTCAGCCCTTTTCTATGTTTTATTTTTCCCATGATGTGAAGAAGTAATTTATGAATAACCTGCATGGATAGTATGTGGGGATATGAGTGTGGAATAAGGAGACAATATATTGTTGTAGCTTTTCACTTATTGATGTAATGTAAAACTTTATGAATATATCTACTGTTTCCAAGGCTACTAAACCAATCGGTCTTTTGAGATTTGATCTTTCTCGTGATCATGCCAATGTTATGTAACAATGCACCGACTCTGGGTAACTGGGGTCGGGGCATTACATATTTTATCATTGTTTCCTAGGGAATTCATAGTGTATGATATTGGGAAGTAATAGGGATATATTATAGATAGTCATGTTATATGATTAAAAATATACATTATGATTAATTAGGGAAAAAAAATTTAGTGATTAACATTCAAATATCTTATCCACATAAGTCATCATTTAACATTTAAAAAGATGGAATGTTAGGAGAATGAAATTTTTTAGTGTAAAAAGGTGTTGTTATTGAGAACCATTTATTCATATGTTTTATAATGTATGATTAAATGCACGAGGGATCATGGAGAAACCATGGGTCCTATATAAAAAAGCTTATTCCATTATAATTGTGTTTATGTGTTCATAATGTTTATATCTATTCACCTAAAGAACTACTCCCCTTCATCCATTTCATCTAAGAGTACTATAATACCATTTTTTTAGGAGAATACTACTCAAGAATTCAATTATTCTGATCAAATCATCGATACACCATGTTAAAAAGTGTATATTGTTTATTCCTAATGATCATCATAAAGCATTAGTCAAATACAACAACAAAAGAAATATTTAGTGTCAGTTATAGATTCATACCTTATAATATTTATGGTTTTAGTTTCAATTTTTAGTGATATTGGATTTCTGGTTATTAATATTTTCATCCACATTGAACATGTTTTTTATCCAAAGAATCATGTCATATTATATATTGATTTATTTTATATGTGATAACTCAACAGACACATTGAGAGGGTGTGAGTCCTAGAGTTTCTAAAATCACGTGTTTCTTTCACCCCAAAATATCTTTATTGGTTATAGTTACCATATTATTAGAAAATAATTTAAAAACTTTCGATCAATTAAATTCTGTCACGGTCTCACTGGATGGATTAATAAATAGTTTTCATGCACAAGATACCATAATTTTTTTTGGTTCATCCCAAAGGATTTTTCAAATGACAATACACTAATATGTGTGTAAATGGACAAGGATATTACACTATTCATTGTGTGTTCTATAATTTTTTAGGAAGGATATGTTGTTGATCATAGTTATTCACCCTCTACTTATCTCTATACACACTAATTTTAGACAAGGAATATTTATTGTAGAGACATGAGGGTCTCTTAATATGCTCATAGATATCAAGTTACCTTTCAAAATAAACTAATTTTTCTAATAAACCATTCATAATAATCTCTAGATAGAATCTCTATTAATCTCTACATTAATTTCACTTCTCTTCGATAAGAGGAACATGATCAACACATTATGATTATTTGGGTCCTAGGACTTCTTGTTTCAATTCTAGATGAGAGTCTCATATTTATATGGGTATTTAATCTTTTTCTTCCTAATGATCCTAGTAGTGACAATCCTATTCCAGATTAAGATTATACCATAATAGGATTATCATGATTTTATTTGACCTATTCAATAGAAATAATATCAGAAGAACTTTATATTCATCCATGATCCTTATATCATGCATTAATTAAAAATAACAATGGAATTCCACTAGCGGATCATTTATTCACGTTATTGACTAGATATATCCATTATATTCAAGATACATTCTGTTATTATTCATGAAATTAGGTATTTAAATATGTTACTCTATCAAATTCATTGACTTCATGATTTTTTAGATAGATACAGTGTCTAGTTTTATTTATTTAACTTCTTCTATCAATATTAATATTAACATAACTAATAAAATATTAATTTTAAATTAGTTAGAACCATGTCTTTCCAAATATTATGGTGTTATCATAATCACATGGATATATCTCCCATGATTTATATCTCTATAAATTCTAAATAATTCCCCATAACTCTCAATATTTTCTTCAACATGGTATTCCTTAATTTCCATGGAATGATCCTCTTTTAATAATGTCATAAACTCCCCCTCATAGTGTGGAAATAATCTAAATCAAATCATCATTATTGATCATATTTTATGATTGATTATTTTTATCATAATCCAATTTTTGGATAATAAATTATTATATGGAAATGTAAATGAGATATATGTATTCATGATAATTTATACACTTTACATTTTTAATAACTTGGGGCCCTTTGTTTATTTAAAATACAATATTTATGTGTGTAGTGAACTTACACACTTTTCAAATTCTCATCCACATCAACATGAGTTACCCTTATGTATATAGATACCTTTTATAAGAAATTATCATTATTTCATCACCTACCAATGTTACTCTAACATATATAGGTATACCTTCCTGTATTTAATAATCTTCTATCAACTTCCCCACAATGATCTATTTAGGCTCTTATCAAGGTTTGTTCCTACAAATTAAACAATATTTTTTAAACTTACAAAATGACATGAAATTTGTCCTCTAAAATTACATAGGGACATAATAAATCATCTTAGCTAAATATAACTTTCCAAATTCTACATCAAGAACTCCATAAAGACATAAAATCCATTGAACTTATTTACCTCATAAAAACATATAACTTTTAGGATTCCAAACATACATCTCGTGAATTATAAAATTTGGAACATAAAACCTTAACAACATTTAGACAGACAACCTTTAGTGATTTCTTCAAAAATAGATCACTTTCATCTAAAAATCATAATCCACAACTACTTTCATACCTTTACTTCCAAAAAACTAATTACATACAAAATTTTAATTTAAATTATAATTTTTTTTTGAAAATCAATTACATACATGAAATTTTTATGTATTATCAACAAATTTAATGGGGTTCACATTCATATGTTAACCATATTAACATATTCATACATACCAATATGTTCTATAAAGCCAACCTTAATATGTTTTCAACCAATGAATCACTTATTTTTTTTAAAAAAATCTGATATACAACCTAGTAGTTTTGAATATCATCCACTTTTGATTTTTTGAAAATACTTCCATAGTTCTTACTTCAACTTTTAACTATAAATCATTAATAAAAATGTATTTATTTATGATAACCTCTTATAAATCCCCTTTTTCAATAAAATTCAAAGGAGAGTATTTTCCAGATATTTATTTTTTATTCTATCACCCCATTTGGGTTTCTTTGGATCTACATTTATGTTCTCTCCTCATAACTCTTTGAGCTCTATGGTGGTATCTTCCACATATTTACTCCCTGTTTTTCAATAATAGTCTTCCTCTATGTTTCCAAAAATGAACCTCAAACATTAATTACTCCAAGAATATCTATATTTGTATTGGATTCCCCCACCCTAATGTTCTATTCAATGAATTCCAATGTGTGAATTTTGCACATGGAAATGAGATACTAGAAAATTCTCTTAGCCTTTTGAGTTTTAACATACTATTATAAACATGATTCAAAGTCAATAAATTCAATATTTTACATAGAAATATGTTTTTTATCTAAAATATTTTATATAAAATCTTTTACTTTCTTGATATACATCTCCTTATGATGTCAATCTCACTTAAAAATGTTTTCCAAAATATATGTAATAATGTATAAAGTATGTGAGTCAAACCACATATCAAACCAATTGATATAAAAATTTTATAATAAACTAGAAACACCAATTGATATTCATGATATTGCTTTATTGATAGAAATTTTCCATTTTTAGAGAAGTATAATCCGCATTTGAAATTTCATCATAAACGCCTCTTAATTGTTTTAGTTTTAGACAAAAAATATTAATATATTATTTAGAATAGGGCGACCACATAATTTTCAAAATACTTTATTCTCCATATATTTTACTATCATATAAGTAAAATATATGATACTACATGTTTAATTCATAAACAAATAAAATAAAATTATTTTATGCATTTAGATTTTACACCATCAATTTATACATCTTATTATCAAAAGTATATCACCATTTGGTAAAGAGCCTATACCAAATTTAATCATCAAAAAGTGTATTTATACCATTTAGAAAAATATTATATTGGTTTAATTCTTGTTTCACTAAAAATTATGCTATATACCACATGTACTTCATCATCATAAAATTTATACCCTAAATTAGGTTTGATATTTCATGAGGACTACATGATTTTTATTATCAGTCATGTTTTCTTTTACCCGAATTGAATTTATTCATAACATCATATATATATATATATATTAAAAAAGGTATAACTTTTAATCTATCTCACCTCGCTTATTGTCCCATGATTTATTTTACATCAAAAGTGGATACATTCAACACCACTCATAATATGTATCTCCATTCGTGATATAAACACCCCATGGATCATATCTCCCCCCTTATTACTACGTTACATTAAAAAATAGTTAATTATATTTAAGAAAAATGGTAATGGGTAAATTTATATATTTTTATGTAGTGTATATTAGTTGGACATTATTAACTAGACCTTGGATTTTTATTTTCCTCTATGTATTTCTATCGTAAAATTACTAGTAAAAACATCATTCAAATTTTTTTACATGAATTATTATTCATATAAAACATTTTATGAAAATCCATTGTTATAATTATCCCACATGTTAAAATTTCATCCTTATATACACCCCTATTTTATTCCTTTTCATACTTTTTTCCATGAAAGTGAAACTCCACTAGTCTTCTACTCATTCATTGTAGTCACAATGATGAAAATACATAATCACACCATATTAGTTTCATCACTCATTTACTAAATGACATATAATTATTTATTTTATTCAATCCTTTCAATATTATTATTCATTTTCCATGAAGGTTTATTTGAGTGAACAACCAATTGTTCTAGAAGTACTCTTTTTTTCATTATTTTATTACCATATTTAAAATCAGTGGATTTATTTTCTAGTGACACAGAAATCTATAAATATTGAGTTCTTATTTGAAATATTACATAAATAACTTTTCTGCAAATTTTTATAGTGTTTCTAATCCTTAAACAAAAAATGAATCTCTTCTTTTCTATCCAAGGTGGATGTTTTGAATAATCCAAAAATGATACTTAAGACATCTAACATTTCCTTACCACCTCATAATCATCCATAATCATGAATATGTTTTTGAGTGGAATAGATTTGGTACTCTTACATTCATGTCTCATTATTTTCATATGATAGAGGGTATAATTTTATAATATACATTAATTTTTTTCTTTAAATAGTTTTCCATGGATTAGATGTATTAGAATGTCTCCTTTGATTTAAAATTTTTATTTTTTCATGACAAACATTCATTGTATGTCTTATGATTCCCTGAAAATTGTAATTTTTTGATACTATCCTTTTATAGTTTGTCTTTTCAAAACTAACATTTGAATACTTATTTTTTATTAATTCCTTTTTTCCTTCTTTCTAACTCTATATGTATCTATATCAAAATATTCAGCATTTGAATTGTTTATCATAGTTGGGGTATCAGACTCATGCTTCTTAATCATCAATTTTTTCTGCTTCGTTTGGCCTTATAAACTCAAACGAACAAAGATTGATGTAAATGAACATTATATTTATTCTCAGGAATACTTAATACAATACCCAAATAGACTCCGAAGGCTTTATTATTTTATTAACTTTGGAAATATAGAACACATTCCTCTAACTTGGAGAATGATCTTAAACATCTCCCATAAAGATATTCCAATTTAGTTTTCCTACCTGAAACCATAAATTATATCCTGGGAGAAAAAATCATAAAAATGGTGATATCAAATTCTCAATAAAGTTAAAAATTGATAACAAAAAACAAAACATAATATAATAATGTAAAAACATGAACATATATTTTGAATATCAAAATCTTGATTTATAAAATTAATCTGGGTAGTACGTAAGACATAAATCATAGAGAAATAATAACCATGATAACATAGCATTGAAATAAACATGTATTTGTGGAAAACACATAATAATAGAAACTAATTTCCATATTGTATAATTCTTATATCCAAGACTATCATAATGAACAAAGTCCATTACTGAACTGAGTTTACTTCTCATTCTATCCCTATATTACTGAACCAGAAATACCTGTCGTTTTAACCCTATATTACTAAACAATATTTTTTTGTCATCCTGGAAATTACTATATCATAAGATATAGATCTTTACACAAATCATTAGAGGCATATATATGTCCCACTCATCACATTTTGAAAACCATACATATGTGTGCCACAAAAACATAAATCGTTCATCACAACATAACTGAAGAAATAGAATGGGTTTCTTAAACATAATTCCTACATAACATAATCCATGTAATAAAATGGTTATCCTAAACATAAAAAACTATATTAATAATATTGATATTAAACATTAAACATGTACTTATTCTTAAATGGAAAATAATTTTAATAAAACACTTAAAATTAATTCTTGAGGAAAATATAATTTATTCTTCATAAACATTTTCTTTTCTCATAATGGCATGAAATTATAAAAGAAAAGAATTTAATTGAAAATAATATTGAAATATTGGAAATGAATCTTCATGTAAATAAGGCATAAAAATACTTCCATTTTTTATAAGTTAAAAAAACAATATCCTCCTATTTTTACAGTAAAATTAAAAAAGTACATTGAATGGTAAATGAAAAAAGATTCTTTCCAAACGATGTAGTAAAAGTAAAAATGGGTAAAAATGACATTAAACATACATAGATTAATAAAAATCATTTTATGAAAACATTTTTATAAAATATGTACATGGATGATAAATATACCCCCAGTAAATACTTATGTATTAACAAATCTGAAATCAAAATGAGATTACAAAATTATCACTTTCCTCAAGTCCAATTTCCATTGTATGTATCCAAACATCTTGTATAATGATTTAAAAATTTTAATTGACTAATTTCAGAATCATTGATATTTTTATATTATCGTATATGATCATATTATCATTTGTTTGTTAAAAGCATTTCATTGTTAGTTGTCATTCAGATGTTAACTACTTTATGTTCTTATACATGTTTTGTCGAATAAGTTATGGTTCTACTTTTTAGGTTATAATTATATCATTAAAAACAATATTATCATTTTATAAACCATATTTATTCATTATATAAATTTTAGTAATCATTTTTAATGAATATCATGTATAATGAATCTCATCACATTGTGGAGACGGTAGGTCGTACGTAGTCATGAGGGACAATATCATTCCTAAATTGGTTTAATGGTATTAAATTGGATGGTGTATAATATTTATGCATTAATATAATTTTTTAATAATCATATATATTTATTAGTTCCATCAATATACCCATACATGTAATGTGGTGGTGAAAAACATATTACACCACAGTGTGTTGATGGTAAGTCATACGTACGCACGCGTGGTGATTTTTTTTATAGGATGGATAGAAGGTGGAATATGTTTGTTTCATAATTATAATACCATATCTGTATATAATTGATGCTGGAGTTATTAATATATAATTAAAAAATTTATGAAGAGGAATTAGAAGAAGAAAGTTGTTTGAAAGGATCGGTTGGAGAGGTAACCTCTTCTTTGACGTGCTTCCTTTAAATCTCCACTTAGAGCACTAAATTTTCTCTTTGAAGAAGACCATAATCTTTAGAATGTTACTAAGGAAAGTTGATAAGGAAAAATTTCAGGGTATTTACAAGCTTTAATTCTCAAATTTATGTTAATAAGTGAGGGAGGAGGTTCCCTTTATATAATTGATGTGCAGGGCACTTTTGGAATTTCAGAAACTATTAATTTATAATAATTTAAAAATTAATACAAATACTTAAAAAATAATATATATTCTAATTTAATATTTTATAAGATTATTATATCAACATCCAATAAAATTTTTAAATGTTTTCATATCAATTAGATAAAAATTATTCCAATATTAAAAGGGTGAAATGATTATTTATTTGATGTCAATTAGACCATAAAAAGTAATTAAGATAATTATTTACAATATTATAATTATTATATATTTTTTAGAAGTGTTTTAGGATATTTAATTAATTTAATAAAACATTGTTTTCACAATACAACAATAGAGTCAATTTTGACATTATTCTGTTTAGTGATTTTTAAAAATATCAAGATAAGATGTTATCATAAATCCAATTATTGTATTATATATATATTGTGTCTATTTAATCTATAAAAATCTTTGGACATATTAATTAAATTAAATCATATTTATTTTAATATTTTTAATAACATTAATTTGATATTTCCATTAATAAAATAATTACTACATCAGTTTTGTATAATTATTTAATATACTTATTTTTTGGGTAAAAATAAAAATTAAAATAAAATGATGAAGATAAATATACTATATTTCATAAAAATTCATTTAGTATAATTTAGATTCTGAAAAATGCAACATTAGAAATGTTATACTTAATAAATTATGAATGTGACAACTATAACATAACTTTAAATAAAATAGTAAATGTGTCACAATCTCTTACATATGGATATAAATAGTTAATAACTCTCCCCTTAGATAATTATGGCCAAGATATACTTCACATATAATAATTGGGATTTTTTTCTCTTTTGATTGTCATTATCATTTTAATAATAATTATTTTATTGATTTCTCAACAATTAATTAATATGTACACAATCAAAGTATAATCCTTTAAAGTCATTATATATTTCCAAAAAATTACAAATAAATTACCATGATAAATAAAAACATTTTATATTTCAAATAATAATTTATAGTAGAATTTATCTTCAATATAACCTTATATAAAAAATTGTTTAGTTATTAAAATTTGAGTGTGACATATTTAACTTCTCTTTAAATAAAATAAATTAAATGTCCTAATCTCATCCAAGTGGCTTCCAAAACTCCCAATTTAAGCCCAATAATTATTTAGGTCGAAATAATACATAAAATGATATTAAGACAATTTTTAGGGTAATTTTATAAAATAATTATTACCCTAAATTATATGTTTTACCCTCTTATCGTATTATTAAAAATTACCAAAATTACTATTCATAATACCCGAAAGTAGAATAAATCAATTTAAATAATATGTTCTTACTTATTACAAACTTTGAATATATTTTTAAAAATAAAAAAAAATATAATTTATTGTAATTAATTTACAATTTATCCCCGTTGTTGAAAAGAGAGAAAAAGTTTTTAAAAGTTAAAATGCTACAAAATATTGATATGTTTTTACAAACAATTTGACTATAAAATTGATGATAATGAAATAAATTATATTTAATGATAAAAATATATTATATTTATAAATTAAAACCATTAAATAATATATTTTATTAATATTAATTATATTTATGAAACAAATTGTTTTCAAATATAATTTAGTTTCATTTTACAATTTATAAAAATTAAAAATTTATCAGAAAAATTTAAAAAATCTATCCAATTTTTTTTTATATCCTTCTTCCCAATAAGAATTTTTTTTGTTAATTATGATATGAAAAATTGTCCAAAACTAGATTTAAAATGGGTATTCCACCAAAAGGTGGTAATACTTCATTTTTTGAGAAATACTTATTTTATCAAAAAAAATGCATTATTTCGTATATCATGTTTAGAAAACAAATAAGTTGAATTAAGAAAAATTAGATTTAATCCATAATGAGTGATTTTATTATTTAATAGAGTCACTTATTTTCATTTAAATAGTTTTTTTGGAATAAATTTAACACTATTCATACCAGCCATTATAATGATTATGATATAATATTTAGTTATCACTTATACTCAGACTTTAATGAATTTAATTCCATCAAAGTAACTTGAGATTTTTTATAACAAAATAAAAAAATAGTGTTTCATATACCTCAATATAATACGGTTTTTTATAGCTCAATCTAATCTTGGTGTAGCTTACAACACAAGACATAAAAGAAATTAAAAATAATTTATCTCATAAAATCTAGTGGTGTTAAATTCTACCATCTTAAAATGAATTATTCCCCTGACATTTTTCTGGGTAATAAAAGGTTTAATACATCAAAATCTCTTTAATAGAAACACACAAAGTAAAAAAAGAAATATTAAAACATCATTTTAAAAAAGAAATGTTATAAACAAAACAGTTACACAATCTAAATCATCCATGAGTTTCCACATATAAGAACA
This sequence comes from Viscum album, assembly GCA_963277665.1. Lineage (NCBI taxonomy): Eukaryota > Viridiplantae > Streptophyta > Magnoliopsida > Santalales > Viscaceae > Viscum > Viscum album. The sequence continues at coordinate 1,393,211,179 of OY728121.1, read as the reverse complement.
TAGGTGGGAAGTTAAAACATGGATATGGAGGAAATAATAACCATCAACTTCTAATGGAGAGTGATAGAGAACAAAAATATGATAAAATTAACAATACGAAAGCCATAAATCTATAATGATACAAGGGACTGTCTGATTCATTAGATAAGAAGGTATTGGGAGAAAAAAATTTGAGTTCAAGATCCCTTTCCTAAAGTTGATGAACATGAGAAGAAATACATACTTGATTTCAGCACAATCTTATCATTGGTCGTGCCTTGAACAATTTCCACAACAACTCTTATTCAAATAAATGAAGTTGAATTTTTCAATCCTGAAGTGTTACCAGATCATATAATGAACAAATTTAATGATAAGTCATTCAATTTGTATTTATCAAAAAAAATACCTCAAGTTATCAGACATACATAAGTTCATATATGGTGAGATAATACCTTATTCTAAGAAACTTCATCCCATGTATAACTTTATCTTTCCAAAAATTGGATAACCATACAATCCTTTTGAATGCTAAAAATCCAAAACTATATAAAAAGGTTCACACACTCATCTTAACATTTATCCCCCATATATCACAAGGTATTTGTGGTTGGTCACATTCCCAAAATGTGAACACCTTCATCATGTATTCTATTGAGTCACGGTAACAACCAAAACTATCATAAATACTTATAGAAAACATGTATGTTTCCTTATTCTAGAATATAGTGGATTATTCTTTAAGTCCCAAAAAGTTGTATACTTCGTCCATGATGGTTTAACCTTGTTTTCAAAAAATCCATAATTAGTTCTCAATAAACTAGCATCATCAATTTAACTTATTCAAATCCAATATATTAGTATCCAAACATCATTATCCTAACATAAGGATTGTATCATGGGTTATCTTTCCCTTAATCATGTGTTCTCCAAGTATATCAACTTACCCTTTAAAAAAATCTCCTTGGAACTATTCAATATATCCTTTCCAATCCTTAATGAAAAACATATAATGAAAACACTTATATATTTCATGATTCATATAACATAATATTTAAATTCTAAAACATATTCACATAAATCATTCAACTTTATTCTTAAACCATTACCCATGATCCATCATATTGTACTTTCGTAAAATATCAATCATGTCTTAAGGATTCTTAACCTCATGATTCATAGGTTTAATGTAAAAAATACAAGATGAACATCACATTCCATTCATAGGTCATTTAATATATATTTATCCACAACATTATGATACTCTTCATGATATTCAGACATAAAAATTGATCTTTTTAATTCCCATAATTTCCAAATATGAAACATTCAATGGTAAACTGTGTTTTATGTAGTTCTGGATATTGACTAAGACTAGACATAAATGTGTGAGAAATACATATCAGATATTAAAAACACATATGTTAGGTAAATTACATATAATATTTCAATCTATGATGTCTTTGGATTAACCATAGGTCAGTTATTATTATCACAAACACCCTAGGATTGTAACCTATACTTAGACTTATCTTTGGACATCTATATACAAATTCATAGAAATAACTCTATGGATCTCACTAAATTTTTCGCATCCTAGTTTCCAAAGGTTGACTAACCCTTCACTATGATACCTGCAATAATGACCCAAGCATGATGTACATAAACATTTCATTTCATTTGTAGAATAATTAATACATTATAGAAATAGATAACCAAAGATCATATTATTTTAGGGTCTTCAGAAACTCAGAACACATTCTTTTAACTAGGTGAATGATCTTCAACATCACCTATAAAGATCTCCCCCTTTAGTTTTCATACATAAAACCTTTCTTTATATCTTGGGGGAAAAAATAAAAAAAGGGTGAGCTCAAACCATCAGTCAGGGTAAACATTAAAAACATTAAACAAAACATAAACATAAGAATTTAAAAACATGATAATATATTTTAAATATCAAAATCTTTTGTCATAAAATAATTTTTGGAAGTACATAAGTCACAACTCATAAAGGAACATTAATCATGATAACATACGATTGGAATAGACATTAACTTTTGTAAAACACAAAAAAAATAAAAAAAATTTCCATATTATCCATGGATCATAGACAAGACCATCATAGTGGACAAAGTCCATTACTAAACTGAGTACACTTATCTTTCCAGCACTGTATTACTGAACTGGATATACATTTCGTTTCAGCCATGTAATAATAAACTAGATTTACATATCATATCATTCATGTATATCTCATGATTCATACATATTTACCCAATACATTAGAGGTATATATGGGTCCCACTCATCAAATAATTAAAACCATACATATTAGTGCCACAAAAACATAAATCATTAATCTTATCATAACCCAAGGAATAAAATTGGTTTCTTAAACATCATTCCATTATAACATAATCCATGAAAAAATGGATATATTAAACATAATAAACCATAATAATAATAGGGATAGTATACTTGATACATATTCTAAATATTATATGGAAAATAGTCAGGATAAATCACTTAAAATTAATTCATGAGGAAAATATCCTTTCTTATTCAAAAATGTTTTCTTTTCTCAAAATACCATGAAATTTTAAAAGAAAATAATTTAATTGAAAATAATCTTGAAATATAGTAAAGTATGGTTCATGTAAATAAGGTGTAAAATATGTCCATGACATATAAGTTAAAAGAGAATTCTCCTCATACTTTTCCTAGAAAATTCAACATGTAACTCTTATGGTAAATGAAATAAAGTTCCTTCCAAACCGTGTAGTAAAAGTCAAAAAAGAATTAAAAGGACATTAAACATACATAGAATAATATTAAAAAAATTATGAATTATTATTTAAAAAAAATGGGCATTGATGATAAATATACCCCTAGTAAATACTTATGTATAATCAAATCTCAAATAAAAAATATATTGAAAAATTTTCCCTTACCTCATGTCTTATTTCCATTGTCTGTATCCAAACCTCAAATATAATTATTTAAATAATTTAACTGACTTATTTCAGAATCATTTTCATTTTGAAGTTATCATATATTATCATATTATCATTTTCTTGTTAATAAAAATTCCATGTTACTCATTATTCATATATTAACAGCTTTATGTTCTTATGCATGTTTTTCTGAATAAGTTATGGTTCTACTTATTAGGTCATAGTTATATCATTAGAAAATGATATTAAAATAATATATACCATATTAATTCATTCTTTACATTCATATAATCATTATTAAATGAATATCATGTAGAATTAACCGCATCACATCATGGATACAGTAAGTCTTAGGTACACACAAGTGACGATATCATTCTGAAATTTGTGGAATGGTATTGAATTGGATGGTATATAAAATTTATGAATTAATATCATGTCTTAATAATCATATACAATTATTACATCAATTATTATACCCATTCATGTAAGGTGGTGGTGGAAGACATATTACACCACAACATGGAGATGGTAAGTCATATGTACGCACGTGTGGAAATTTAATTTTTCATAGGATGGATAAAAGGTGGAATATGGTTGCATCATAATTTTAATAACATCTCATTCTATAATTTTAATGTCTTGGAAATTATGTGTAATATTTTTTAATATATGGTATTATTCTGAGACCACACACTTTTTCGGAAGGTGATTCTGAGGCCCGGTGTGGTCGGAATGGAATTTTGAACTTTTTTATTTCACTTAAGTAAATGTGTGATTAGGTTTTTATTACTTTTTAACTGGTGATTGTATCAAAAATATGATGGCACTATTGAAATCAGAACGCTGGGGTTTGCCTAGAAAGGAATTAACTTCGACCGATAAGGGATGAACGGAAGAGTAATTTTAGGACTTTTAGAAAAATAATAAAAAAATATTTAAAAGTTATTTTATTTTATTTTTATATCTATTGAGAGGTGGATGACGACAATGTGGTTCAGTGACAAGGCACATTGATGAGGCTCAGTAATTTTTCTTTAACTCACAACATAACGAAACTGTAATGAAGTGTAACAACAATGATGTTTCACAAATAAAATAACATAATTACATGGCGTCGCAGTGTAACAGAAACACTGAGATGTGTTTTCCTTTTATTTTTTCTGACACGTTGGTGGTATGAGAAATTAAACTGTGATGATTATATGATGAACCTATGATGGATTTCCTCCCCAATGAAGAGCGATGAGAGTTAGCAAGACGTCATCAACTTTGATATACCTCAAAGAACGACAAATACCGAAGGGACATCATCTACTATGATGAAAGCTATCTAAGAATGGTGAAGAACACCATTGAAAAATGACGACAAATGATAATCATATTTGAAAAACATCAATGAATACACTCGAAAGCAACGAATGACATCAAAATATTGAACCCTCATGGTTGTAACAATGGGGAAACGAATATCAATGAGGTAGTATTTTAATTTGTGCAAGTTCTTCCTCGTTCTTATTATAGTAACAATGAATGTGGATCAACCCACGAACAGGTTGATCTGAGAATTGTTAGTTTATGTGGGAGGGTGACTTATCATTTGGATTTATTATTTGGGATTATTTTATCTCTAGTTTTATTAAACAACAATGCCTAATCCTCACGATGATTATGAACTTATAACATAGAGGGTGCAGGCTGACATGAACAAGGATCGAGCCCCTGTGCATGTGCACTCATTTGAATTGATAGTCTGAAGCAACAGTAAGTCAGGTTTGATACCATTGCTGTGAAGAGGACACTCCCCAGTGAGCACAAGTGCATGCAGCTTGAATAACGGACCATCAGAATGTGTTTCGTGGTATACCAAACAATCTGTTGACGCACCAGTGGCGGCCCATGGCAGCATCCTCATCAACTCCTTTTAGTAGGAGGAGACTGCGGCCGGTTGGCCACGACGGTAGTGGGGAGACCTGACGCTCTCCTGGCTCTGCGTGGAGGTACAACCCATGTCCAGGCCATCCAGGTGGCTAGAGAGACGCGATCCCTTGACAGCAGTACAAGCGCCTCGTACGTCCGTGGGGAAGCTGAGGTTGGCCGGCTAGACAGCACACCACTGGACAACCATGTTGTCGTGCTTCAGGTTGATGGGCATGTCCCGCACCCAACGGGCCAGACCCATAGCCCAGCAGGCCTGACCTATGCCAGTGGGCTGGACCCACACCCAACAAGTCGGATGCCTACCGGAAGGTCGAACAAACACCAGCATGCCAAACCCACCCCCTTCAAGTCGGGCCAGACTAGATCTGGTTGCTGGACCCTCGGCCTAACCGGGTTGTTACCAACAAATCCATTTTGGCCTAGCCCACTGGCTAGGCCAGACCGGACCATCCTAGGATGACTCTGGTTCAGGTCGAGTCGGTCCAATTTAAACAGGGGTATATGGGACCCCAAGGCTTGGTTGGTCTGGTTTGTAACACCCCAAGGTTTTGAAAATAGATATAGAATGCAATTTTATAATCTAGAAATTAAACACAACTTTGCCGCTACTATGTTTTGAATTTCAAAAAATGGTCATCTAGAGTTGTGTTCAGTAAGTCATATGGAGTCTGATAGAACAAACTTTTTTTGGGTAAATAGTAACATAACCTTATGAATATTAATACGAATAGTAATATGACCCTTTTGAATAGTAAATAATGATATTATTTTATTTTCATAAGGTAATATGATAATGGGATCTTAATTAACTTTTCAATGTCACATAAAACTAATTATACCTCTAAGATTGTTATTTTTAGAATTAACTATTTCTTTATTTAAAAATTATATCTATAATATTTAGAAAATTATATTTGAAAAATTCAGTTCACTTTTGAAATCTACACGTCGAAAAATGGTAGTGGTGAATTTTTGTGATTTTTTTGAAATACGATAATTTTTTATGAATAGTGAAATACGATAAAATACCGTATATACAAATTATCAGTTAAATACACTATTCATGTCATCACAAGTGATGAAAGGCCACATGGTTTGAACTCAAATCTACATATTACTATTAGGGGCCACATGAAACATCACTATTGGTTGTCTTGAGGGAAATAATAAAATGATGAATTAAATATTCAAAATTTACCCCTCTCCTCCACTATAAAAACCCCAAACCACTCCCACTTCTTTTCACTCCTCTAAGCCTTTAATCTTCTCATAATTCTTCCCAATTACTCTTCCCTACTCTCTACCCACGTCCAAGAAGCTTCTGGTATTTCCAAAAGACCTAAACCCCTTCCCTTTAAGGAGTTTCTCATGGAGGTTATTTCAAGACGTAAAGCACCCTTCTTTTTCATTTGGTTTCATTTCAATTTATCTTATTTTGCTATCCTCTCATCACCTCCTCTGCCCAAATGATCATGATGAATACAATATCATATATACACTAGAATTATATCATTTCAATGGAATAACCATCTAAAATATTCTTACTCCCTCTCTTTTCTTTTATAAACGAAATCAACGTCCATGAGGTTCCAATTTATAGCCTTCGTGGGTGACGATGTTTTGTTCTTCAATTTATTCTTCATTATTGGTCAGGAAACAATATTTAGGGTTGAACCAGACTATAATATATGTATTATAACCTAATTAATATTCCTGAACCATAATATGTATATATAATTAAGTTATATGGAAAAACTAGGTCATAATAATCCAAATACCGCCGAATAATAAAAGTGGTTGTCATCAAATGATTCATCCTCATTAAATGTAACCAAATTATAGAAATGAACATTGTGGATTATTTATGTTTATAAATAATATATAATTTAAATTCATGGTATTTATAACCATTCCACATGAACTCCATTAATTAAAAACAATTTAACTGATTATGAAAATAAAGAAAACGAACACCCCAAAACAATGAAATTCCAAATAATAGGTTAGAAATAAGGGTATAAATGAACTAAAAATAAATATGATAAAATAAATACATGTCTAATATGTTCTTAAATACGTTACTAATAAGTATAATTACATATTCTATTATCTTATGTTCAAGAGTGGAACACGTTTGGAGTTAAGGTAAGGGTTTTCCACCCAAACTTCCATTTTCATTCGGGTCACTTTTATTGTCTAATTTCCTCGATGAAATTGTTATGTATTCTTATGTACTCCTCATAAATTATGTGTGAGTATTCTATATATGTACACCAACTATAATTCTTCCTTAATTTCTAGAGAGTTACATGTTTTAAAAGAAGTTCTCATAACTGTTTCCAAAAATATGAACCTGATACAAGTGAATTTATCAAAATCATATCCATTTTCAAAGGCAAGCTATAATCAATTTTTGGAAACCATTATCCTTAAAAAAACTCATTTTATCATAAAATACTATCTTACTTTACTTCTGGTTTTATATAAATATTTTTCCAGAATAACTCTTCTTTTCAAAATAAAAGAGTATTTATCACAAGAATTGCTTAATGATTTTGGAAGATTATTCTCATTTGATTCAACACTCTTATTGATTATTATGTATTGTTGGGGTTAATAATTTATGATTTCATATACCATATTTTATTTAATGATTTTTACTAACTTTATTGTGGATTATCTATCCTAAAACCATTCACCATATTATTACGAATGGTTAGTGTTTATGATCAATAATTGGGGAAAGATAGTTACATTTCATATGATAGTTTCAATGTGAATTTATATGTTGTTTATGTTTATCCCCACTCATATAAGGAATGCATTGGACATATTATGTGATGGGTGGGGCCCGCTAAATCTCCTCGATGCATATGTAGGTCTCATGAGACAACTAGGTGTGGAATTGGCCGAGGCCTTTCCCAATGTGATTAGGATTTTGGCCGAGCCCTTAATCATTAGACGTCTTGGTTGGGGCCATGAAAAAATGTTTTAGAATGTCCGGAATATACACTTACCCCATTATGAAGCTAGTAATTGAAAGTTCATGTGGTTATTAGACTAGTATAATACCAATGATTATGTTTTATTTATGGAATTATTTACTCACATCATATTCCTACCATAATGTGTTCATGTTTATTATTAAAGGAATGTGTTTTCAATTATTCACCATGTCTAATGTTTATATTATCTTCTTCTTTATTGCATACTCTTACTGAGTGTTTGAGATTACCCCATTCTTATGTTTCATTTTTCCTAGTACATGAAGAAGTAAATTATGAATGACTTGCAAGCATAATCTAGGAGACATGATGTTTATAATAGAATAAATTAGTGTTGTATTTCCCTTTATAATGTAATGTTGAACATATTTGTCTATATTATTTCCAAAAGATACTAAACTACTTGGTCCTTCAGGATTTGTATTCCTTGTATGTATTCCAATGTAATTAAATAAGTCATCGGTTCTAGGAAACTGGGGTCAGGTCCTTACAGTTGGTATCAAAGGAAGATTAGTAGAATACTTGGAAATTGGATTTTGAAAACATGGAATTAGGGAAGAGTCCCTAAGTTAGTCTTTGAGGATATACATAGAATAATGTCCTCGTATATTGGTAAGGAATATATTATTTTTATCTTTCAAGAAATACATCCTTGTATGGATATGAGAAGGTAGAGGTGGCTCTGGCATAGATGTATCTAGATGCAAAAACCCAAAAACACCGCTTTGAGAAAGACTCAAATGGGAACTGGTGCACGACAATGGGTCTTGCTTCACTCTTGGCTATGACACTCCCAGGAAATATTCTTAGATTAAGTCACATTTTATTTACAAGCCATTATAAAGTATTTAAGTGTAAAATATTCCTCAAAGAAACCATTTTTGTGAATATGGGATTAGCCATGTGTAGGATCTCAATTTTTTTTCTAAGTATTTTTTTTAGTTAATATTATACATTATGATTAATAATCTAATATAGTGTATGCCATTATCAAGATATGGTGCCAAGTGGAAGCAATGGAAACCACATGAACACATGTGTCCCCTATAGGTATTTCCCTCCAATGAAAGATAATGATGTTAGATCTGGTGTTGAGAAACTCATAACTATACTAGGAAAACTTACTGAGGTTATGAATAATAACCTTACCCGTATGGAGCATCTGGATCCACCACGTGGAGGAGATATGTTAGATCACTTTATGCAACAACAACCTCCATAATTCAATGGGACTATAAAACCTTTTGTAGAAGAGTAGTGGGTATGTTCCCTTGAGAAGATATTTCTCACCTTGGGATATAATGAAAGAGATAAGGTTGTCATGGAAGTCTATCATCTATTAGGAGATGCAGATAAGTGGTGGTCCTTAATCCAAAACACAAAGGAGGAGGATGGAGTGGAGGGAATTTATGGAAATATTCTTGGAGATATACTTTCCTCGTGAACAAAGAGCAGATATGAAGAGGCAATTATTGAATGTGAGGTAGAAGGAATATGAGAATGTTGCAAAGTACGAAGCTAACTTCACAAGGTTAGAAAGCCATGTTGTGGACTATATACGAAATCCAAGGATAAAAATTGATTGATTCTGATGGCCTAAATCCATTCCTCCAGTGGGCACTGGTCTCCCAAAGTTTTTCATCACATGAGGAAACTGTTTCATGTGATATCAATATAGAAAAAGATTTCTCTATGTCTTCTGGATTTAAGTGAAAGAAAGAAAAGAATTGGGATCCTGAAAACCCTAGGAAATGAAATAAGGAAACATGGAAGAAGGGAAGAGTTGAATTTCCACCATGTGGCAATTGTGGAAGGAAACACCCTGGTGCATACTTAAAAGAAAAAGGAGTATGCTACAAATGTGGCCAGAAAGGCCATCTTGCTATTGATTGTAATGTGAAGAAGGAAGCCAATGATGTTCGATGATATAATTTTCAGAATATGGGACACTATGATAATGTTTGTCCAAAGCGTCAAGGAAATATGAAATAGAAAAGGCCAATGGATCAGGGACAAGATTATGTAATCACAACTGAAGAGGTTGAAGTTTAAAATGATGTGTTGGAAGATACTTTAATTGTTTCCTCTAACTTAGCCAACACTTTATTTGATTCTGGATCATCACATTCATTTAAATCTTCCCATTTTTCCAAGAAAATTAGATATGTTGAATTTGATTTAATAAAGGAGTTGTCGGTAAAAACTCCTAGGGGATGTATCACTGCAACCAAGGAATATTGACTAGTCCCCCTCCAGACACCAAAATGTGATCTAGTTGAAAACCGTATCACCATACCGATGACTGAATATGATATAATTCTTGGTATGGATTGGCTGTCAAATTTTGATGCGAAGATTTATATTAAGAAGAATGAAGTTACAATTTTAGAAAATGTTGTAGAATCCCTTGTCTTTAGGGTGGAAACTTCACTATCTGATTCTTATCTAGAACCACCCCCAGTAGCTCTACTGAATACAATACTTAGAGAGGAAGATAAACCAATATCTATGGGTGAGGAAAGAAATCATCAAATTGAGGATATGCACATAGTAAAAGATTACATTGATGTATTTCCAAAGGATTTACCTAGAAATCCTCTAGAGTGGAATGTTGAGTTATATATTGATTTAATTCCTGATGCAAGACCTATATCAAAGACTCTTTATAGAATGGACACTGTGAAATTAGTAGAGCTAAATAAACAACTAGAGGATTTGAGTGAAAAAGATTTATTCAACCTAGTGTTTCTCTATGGGGATCCCATGTCCACTTTGTCAAGAAGAAAGATGGATCCATAAGGCTTTGCATTGATTATAGGGCAATCAATGCTAATACAATAAAGAATAAGTATCCTCTCCCCCAGATTGATAATTTATTTGACCAAATTTGTGGAGATCAATACTTTTCAAAGATTGACCTTCGATCCATAATCATCAGTTGCGTGTGAGGAAGGAAGATATTCCTAAGACAGAATTTCGGACTAGGTATGGGCATTACAGGTTTACAGTGATGCCTTTTGGACTGACAAATGAACCCTCTGTTTTCATGGATTTAATGAATAGATTTTTCAAGGAATATCTTGATAACTTTTTTGTGGTATTCATTGATGATATCCCCGTATACTCAAAATTCTATGGAGACTATGAGAATCACTTGAGGGTTATTCTGATAACTCTTAGAAGAAATAAATTATATGGGATCTTTAGCAAGTTCAAATTATGGCTTCAATTAGTTTATTTTCTAGGCCATATTGTCTCTAAGGATGAAATCCTAGTTTATCCTACGAATACAAAGGCAGTCCAAGATTTTCCAATGCCAAAAAACATAACTAAGGTATTTCGTTTTATTATCATAGCAGGTTATTATCGGCATTTCGTTCATAATATTTTCTGACTGGATAACCCACTATCCAAGCTCACACGTAAAGGAGTTAAGTTTGTGTGAAAAAACATCTGTATAAAAATCTTCGATGAATTGAAAACAAGATTTTTCAATGCTCCAATTTTGACACTTCCATCTGGAAGTGATGGATTTGTAATATACATCAATGCATCAAAGAATGGGCTGGGTTGCGTCCTTATGAAAAATGATAAAGTTATTTCTTATGCATCAAGACAGTTGAAGACTCATGATAAAAATTTTCCAAGTCATGATATTGAGTTAGCAACTATAATCTTTTCTCTGAAAATATAGTGGCTTTATCTTTAGGGAGATAGATGTGAGATTTGTAAGGGCCAAAAGAGTTTGAAATATATTTTCACACAAAAAGAACTCAACATGAGGAAAATAATATGGCTCGAGTTACTCAAAGATTACGATTGTTCAATACACTACCACCCATGAAAGGAAAATATGGTGGCAGATGCATTAAGCAGGAAAGATCATGGATTTCTGACTCAAATTTGGATTAAAAGAAATACTATATTCAGGGATCTATTGAAGATAGATATGGAAATTTTTAATGAAGGGGAAACATTACTACCCATTTAAATCATTGATAAACCATATTTACTAGAGAAGATAAAAATTTCTCAATCTGATGATGAGAATCTGCACAAGAAAATTAATGCAGTTAAGGATGGGAGACTGGCAGACTTTGTGTATGAAGAAGGTGTTCTGATGGTTGGGAAGAGGTTATGCATTCCATCAGTAACTGAGCTAAAAAGGGAACTATTAGATGATTATCATAGCTCAAATTTATCTATACACCCAGGTATCACAAAGATGTATAGGGATCTGAAGGAATATTTTTGTTGGGATAATATGAAGCGAGAAATTGTTGACTATGTATCAAGGTGTCTAGTTTCTCAATAGGTGAAGGTGGAGAGAAAACATCCCAAAGGAGTAATGAAACATCTACCAATTCCTATGTGGAAGTGGGATAACATTATGATGGATTTTTTCACCGGACTACCGAGGACACCTCGAAGGAATTATGAAATATGGGTAATTGTTGATCGTCTCACTAAATCAGCACATTTCCTTCCTATAAGAGAGGATTTACCACTTGGGCACCTAGAAATAATTTATATTAATGAAGTTTTGAGACTTCATGGTGCACCTCTATCGATTGTCTCCGAACGAGATCCTGAGTTTACATCAAAATTCTGGAAAAGTCTCTAGAAGGCTATGAATACTGAGCTCCATATGAGTATTGCATATCACCCCCAAACTAAAGGACAGTCTGAAAGGACTATTAAAACTCTAGAAGACATGCTGAGATCATGCTCTCTTGACATCCAAGGTATATGGGATCAATAATTTCCTTTGGTGGAATTTTCCTACAATAACAGTTTTCATTATAATCTTCAAATGGATCCAAATGAAGCATTATATGGAAAGAGATGTCGAACTCCAACGTTTTGGGACAAAGATGGTGAAAGGAAACTTATAGGACCAGAACTTATTGAAGATACCATGACAAAGGTGAAGAAAATACAAGCCCATATTAAAGCAGCCCAAAGTATGCAGATGACTTATGCTGACAACCAGAGAAAGGACTTCGAATTTCAAGTGGGAGATCATATATTTCTGAAAGTATCTTCATGGAAGGGTGTATTATGGTTAGGTAAGAAAGGGAAAATGAGCCCCTGGTTCATCATACCATTTGAAATTATGTAATGAATCAAAGCTACAACTTACCGTTTAGAAATGCCTCCAAACCTCTCTAGAGTTCATGATGTGTTCCACGTATCATTGATAAAGAAGTACATAACAGACCCAACACATGTACTCAGTTAAGAAGAAGTACAACTTGATCCTGATCTATCTTATTGTGAAGATCCTATCATGATTCTTGATACTAGAGAACAAGTATAGAGAAATCGTATGACTCGTCTGGTAAAGGTTCTTTGGAGGAACCATAAGAAGGAGGAAGCAACATGGGATCCTAAGGAGCTTATGTTAAAGACATACCCTAATCATTTTAAGTAATATTTTTTGAATTTTGAGGAAAAATATTTTGTAAGTAGGGGAGAATGTAAGACCCTATGGTTTTGAAAATCGATATACAATCCAATTTTATAATCTAGCCATTAAACACAACTTTGCCTCTTATATGTTTTGAATTTCAAAAAATGGTCATCTAGAGTTGTGTTCAGTAAGTCATTTGGAGTCTGATAGAACAAACCAGATTTTTAGTGAATAACAACATACCCTTATGAATAGTAATATGACCTTTATGAATAGTAAATAATGATATTATTTTATTTTCATAAGTTAATATGATAATAGGATCTTAATTAATTTTCAATGTAACATAAAACTAATTATACGTCTAAGATTGTTATTTTTTGAAATAACTCTGACTTTATTTAAAAGTAAAATTAATTATATTTAGAAAATTATTTTGGAAAAATTCAGTTCACTTTTTAATTCTACATGTCAAAAAATGGTAGTGGTGAATTTTTGTGATTTTTCTAAAATTCTAGAATTTTTGATGAATAATGAAATATGATTAAATACCGTATATACAAATAATCAGTTAAATACACTATTCATGACATCACAGGTGATGCAAGGCCACTTGGTTCAAACTCACATGTACATATTACTATTAAGGGTCACATAAAACAACACTATTGGTTTCCTTGTGGGAAATAATAAAATAATGAATTAAATAGTCAAAATCTACCCCTCTCCTCCACTATAAAAACCCCTCACCACTCCCTCTTCCCTTCACTCCTCTAAGCCTTGAGGCTCCTCAAAGTTCAGTATAATTACCATTACCTACTCTCTACCCACATCAAAGAAGCTTCTGGTCTAGACAAAATACCAAAACCCCTTCCCTTAAAGAGTTTATCAAGGAGGTTATTTCAAGAAATTAAGCACTATTCTTTTTCATTTGGTTTCATTTCAATTTATCTTATTTTTCTATCCTATCCTCACCTCCTCTGTAAAAATGATCATGATAACTCCAGTATCATCTATACAATGGAATTATATCAAGTGAATGGAAGAACCATCTAAAATATTCTTACTCCCTCCATTTTATTTTTATAAATGAAATCAACGTCTATGAGGTTCCAATTTATAGCCTTTGTGGATGACGATGTTTCTTTCTTCAATTTCATATTCATTACTGGTCATGAAACCATATTTATGGTTGAACCGGACTATAATGTATGTATTATAAACTAATTAATATTTAAGAACCATAATATGTACATATAATTAAGTTATATGACAAAACCAGTTCATAATAATCCAAATACCGGTGAATAATCGAAGTGGTTGTCATAAAATGATTCATTCTCATTCCTTGTAAAAAATGATTAAAATGACCATTATGAATTATTTTTGTTCATAAATAATATATAATTTCAATAAATTATATTTATAATGAATCCACATGAACTCCATCACATAAAAACAATTGAACCGATTATGAAAATAAAGAAAACGAACACCCCGGAACACTGAAATTCAATATAATAACATAGAAATAAGGGTATAAATGAACTAAACATAATTATGATAAAAAAATACATATCTAAAAGATTCTTAATAAGTTATTAATATGTATAATTTCATATTCCATGAGCTTAAGTTCAAGAGTGGAACACGTTTGGAGTTAAGGTAAGGGTTTTCCACCCGAACATCCATTTTCATTCAGGTTACTTTTATTGTCTAATTTCCTCAATGAAATTCCTATGTATTGTCATGTAATCCTCATAAATTCTGTGTGAGTATTAAATATATGTTCACCAACCCAAATCCTTCCCTATTTTCTGGAGGGAGACATGTTTTAAAATAAGTTCTCATAACCGTTTCCAAAAATATTAGCCTCATACAAGGGAATTTCTCAAATTCATATCTATTTTCAAGGGAAAGATGTAATATATTTTTGGAAACCATTGTAATTATAAAAACACTCATTTTATCTTGAAATACTATCTTACTTTACTTCTGGTTTTATACAATTATCTTTCCAAAAGAACTCTTCCTTTCGAAATAAAAGAGTATTTTTCACAAGAATTGCTTAATGATTTTAGAAGATTATTCTCGTTTGATTCAACACTCTTGTTGATTATTATGTATCGTTGGGGTAAATAATTTATGATGTCATATACCATATTTTATTGAATGGTGTATGACTAACTTTATTGTGGATTATCTGTCCTAAAACCATTCACCATATTATTCCAAATGTTTAGTGTTTATGTTCAATAATAGAGGAAACTTAGTTACATTTCATATAATAGTTTCAATATGAATGTATATGTTGTTTATGGTTATCCCCACTCATATGAGGAATTCATTGGACTTATTATGTGATGGGTGGGGCCCGATATACCCCATCGATGCATCGGTATGTCTCATGAGACAACTATACATGGAATTGGCCGAGGCTTTTCCCAATGTGATATGGATTTTGGCCAAGGACTTAATCATTAGACGTCTTGGCCAAGGCCATGATAAAATGTTTCAGAATGTCTGGTATATTAACTTACCTCATTATGAAGTTAGTAATTGAAAGTTCATGTGGTTATTAGACTAATAGAATACCCATGATTATGTTTTATTATGGAATTATTTACTCAACTCATATTCCTGTAATAATGTGTTCAAGTTTATTATTAAAGGCATGTGTCTTCAATTATTCACCACATCTAATGTTTATATTATCTTCTGTTGTATTACTTACTCTTATTGAGTGTTTGAGCCCACCCCTTTCTCATGTTTCATTTTTTATAGGACATGAATAAGTAAATTATGAATGACTTGAAAGCATAATCTAGGAGACATGATGTTGCTAATAGAATAAATTAGTGTTGTATTTCCCTTCATAATGTAAAGTCGATGTTATTTATGTATCTTGTTTCCAAAACCTACTAATCTAATTGGTCCTTCAAGATTTTTATTCCTTGTATGTATGCCTGTGTAATAAAATAATGTACCAGCTCCGGGAAACTGGGGTCAAGTCCTTACATGGTTGGTCTGACCGGGTCGGACTGATCCCAGACACAACCGACCCCTATTTACTATAACATTTGTATCTTGAAAAACACACGTCTGATTGACGATCCGTTTGCATCATTAAGACAATCTCAAATTGGAAGATATGTTGGCATGGCCTAAGTAGTATTTCATGGATTTTTATATGTGATGAATGAAATGAGGAGTAGTTATCTCAAGAATGCTACGTACAGAACTCTGTAGTTGGTGGAGTCATGAAGACTACTAATTGTCAAATCTTTGTGACAAGATGACCACCCAGTGGGAAGTGGCTAAATTTGACCTAGAAGGCCCATGGTGGGGAGTAACTCTTTATGACCTCGAAAACCAATGCTACTCAATATGAGGAGTATCTCAGTATGGCCAAGGTGGGAAGCAGATCTCTATGACCCAACATGCCCACGGTGTGGAGCGGCTCTCTATGACCCAACATACCCATGATTCTCATCAAGGATGATTACCTCATGAGTCCAAGGTTAGTGGGAAGTGGCTTCTTTGTGACCCAGCTGACCCAACATACCCACGGTGTAGAGCATCTCTCTATGACCCAACATACCCAGGATTCTCATCAAGGATGAGTACCTCACCAGTCCAAGGTTAGTGGGAAGCGGCTTCTTTTTGACCCGACTGTCCCACTATACTCGATAGAGTAGGAGTTCTCCTGTGGTCGTGGTGTTCGATAATGTGATTGATTATTCTTCTATCATTTCCCAAAATTTATACCTAGTGTGAGTTTTTCTTGTACTTCAAGATTTACTTTGAGGATTGGTTTGTGTTCTTTAATTTTTTTGGGACCCTAC
Source organism: Viscum album (assembly GCA_963277665.1). NCBI lineage: Eukaryota > Viridiplantae > Streptophyta > Magnoliopsida > Santalales > Viscaceae > Viscum > Viscum album. The sequence goes on along the minus strand of OY728121.1, from coordinate 1,393,194,039 downwards.
TGAGTATCATGTTACTCACCCCTACACGGGCTCTACCCATTCATGTCGTATCCTGTGCTGGCGATTAGTGTTTTGACATAGTGTTTGGTGGGCTGGGACCCTTAGGGGCTCAGGGAGATGGGGCTTATAGAGCCTATGATGGTGGAATTGGTGGCCTATGATAAGGTGAGGCCCAGTATATCAAGTGGACAGAACATTCAAATTCGGCTTCTAGTAGCTACAATACTCTCATGATCCGGTGGGGTTTTCTATAGACGGCCATCTGAGTTTCCTTTTTGTACTTTTCTATTTTCAGTTCATTTATTGGGTTTGTATTCTATCCCACATGTATTAGTTTTACTTTTAATCAGGGTTAATTTAGCAACACTTGTTCCCTTTTTTAGTGTGTTGGACTTGGTTGGGTGTGTGTGTGCGTACAAGTACTCAGGAAAATGCCTTGAAATTTTAGGTTGACGCCTTTAGTGCTAGTCTCCAGCCCCTGGCCTTTGGAGGTGGGCTTGGGGTAGTCACGTCAAGGGCCATAGGGGATAGGTTATGAAACAACAGTATTAAAGGGTGATTAGTCTTACTATAAAGACTAGGAGTCTATGCTTTTTGGGGGGGGGGGAAATAGTGTAAAGTGTTTCGAATACGGCTTCCAGATTCATGAAGTCCAGTGTTGGTTTTGCGGCTGACATATCCATACACTAGGACCTCGAATTCTTCTTTTCAGATCTATACAAGAAAACACTTGTTGCATAAGTGTCTCCTTATGTTAATTTGAATAAAATTTATCACACTAGGTATAACCTTCTAAATGTGCTACATCATGATATATCTCATGATTCCTCCATGTGGACGACTAGCCAGTATCCTGATACAAGGTTGTGAGGAATTCCAACATAGACATTAGGCATCTGTTCAAGGACCGGTTATTGAGATGGACCCACAGAGTGGTGCACTAGTTCTATCACCACCTGATGGTTAGCATCTAATGCTGGTGGTTTAGATAGAGGACGTGAATAGACTTAGTGCCTTGTAATATTTTTAGAGACACAGACCTCCTATGTTTAAAAGAGAGACATATCCTCCGGTCACTAAGGACTGGTTGTAAGAATTGAAATGGGTCTTCCTATTAGTGGGGACACCGCCTAACCAGATAGAGATATTATAAGTGATCCTTCTATAGGGCTCGATAGGGATATGGTGGAGCTTGACCATCCAGACACACGATGAGGCAACCCTCGCCTAGGAAGACATCGGGTGGCTTTTAGGGGAGAAGTTCTTCCTCAATACATTGAGTTTTGTGATAACTAAAGAGATGATTCACCTACAACAATGTATCATTATGGTGGATGAGTGATCAGTGAGGTTCACCAAGATTTATCACTACTCGATACATATAGTGAATGTCCTTTTCTTCTGGGCTCCACCCTTTGAGCAGGTACTTGGGTGAGATATCAGGTCATTAGTGTTGTTTCTTAACATCCCTACTCAGGCTGGGGTGCTGGAGCATGGACTTCTAGTAGATATCTACTTGGTGGAGAAGGCGTTGGTAGCCAGATCTTTCAGTAGACCACATGAGGAAGATATTTAAGAAGGATGCAAACAATAGACATGAGGGTCCAAGAAGGCTAGGTCTATCAGTGGATGACCCTAGGACTCGGGGTCGGTAGTGTAGGGCTCCCAATCCATAGAGAGTCAGCGGGGATTCAGGCAGTGCTCCACATTCGTTGGGTAGGGACAGATGGATCATGACTGCCTGACCCACTGTATAGATGACCAACAGATGGTTGAGGGGATGACGAAGGAGGTGTATCAATTCGAGAAAGGAGGTTTGTAGGGCGGAAAACATGGAATTGAAGCATTCCAAGTAGTAGGCGGTGGGTGATGGTTTGAGGTGTTACCACCGCCACCGCTTGGTGGTCCACCCTGATCTCAGGTAGCAAGCGGACATGGGTGAGTACAACATCAGGTAGTAGAGGATTATGGCCACGAAACTCTAGAGATGATCTGAGGTACGATATGTGTATTCTCTACCCTATTTGTAGTATATATAGACATAGGTTATAGACACTCTTTCTTTACCATGGATCTCCCTTAGTGCTCAAGGATTCCACTGGTGATTTTGGCTCAATAATTACGGAAAGATAATCCTAAAGGATGGGATTCGATGATTAGACACTAGCGTTGGTAGTGTGAGCATACTCTAGGAGGCAAGAGATTCGACTGGGATCTCCTAGTAGTGGCTTTGAGGCTTTATGACATCATTATGGGTATAGACTTGTTATCCACAGTCAATGTTCAGATCCAAAATTTTAGGTGTATAGTGAGGTTTTTCTATGGAGATGGGACAAGGTTTTCCCTCATTGGTATGAAGGAAATCCTTGAAGCATAGGATAGAGTTTTTTGGAGGAGGGTGAAGCCGATCACCCACTAATTGGCTAGCCTCAGCCTCGGTGCAGTGGATGAGAGGATTCCATGTTTTCTTGTAGTGGTGGACGAGTACAAGGATGTTTTTTCTGAGGATGATTTGGGACTACCTCCTCACTAGGAGGTAGACTTCTGAATCAACATGTACCCCAAGGTGGAACAAATATCCACACCGGCATATTGTATGGCTCTTGCAGAGCTTCGGGAACCTAGGGTACAGTTGGAGGACTTGCATGGGAAGGGTTTCATAAGGCCTAGCATTTCACCATGGGCATCCTCCGTGATTTTTTTCCAATAAAGTAGACAAGAGTTTGAGTATGTACATGGAATTTTAGTTCCTGAACTAGGTGACTGTGAAGAACAAGTATCGATTTCCAAGAATCGATGATCTCTTTGACCAGCTAAAAGGGAGTAGTGGTTCTCAAAGATAGGCATCTGATCAAGCTATCACCAGCTTCAGGTACGATATGGGGATATATCTAAGACATCATTTAGGTGCCAGTATGGCCACTACGAGTTCCCGGTGATGACTTTTGGAATCATCAATTCCCCAACAGTGTTCATGAGATTCATGAACAGGTTCTTATAGCTTTACCTCTATAGGTTCATCTTGGTCTTCATCGATGACATCATGGTGTATTTAGTGTTAGAGGAGGAAGACACTACACACCCACGTATAGTCTTGGATACACTCTGAGAGCACCAACTTTATGGTAATATCTCGAAGTGTTAGTTTTAGATTGGGTAATTCCACTTTCAGGGACACGTCATCTCAGAGGCTGGAGTTGCAGGTGATCCTCTAAAGATAGTGGTTGTGATTTCTTGGGAGCCACCTAGGAGTGTGATTGATGTGCAGAGATTTTGGTATTGGCTGATTACTATCCAAGTTTTGTGCCTGAATTTTTCATACTAGCACCGCCCATAACATCTTTAACACCTAAGGGACAATCCTTCTTGTGAATGGAGAAATGTCAATAGAGTTTACAATATCTGAGGTGGAGACTGATTAGGGCCCACCATCTTGAGACTACTAGATGAGGGCATTGGGTATGTATTTTACTACGACACAACATGGACCAGACTGGGTTGTGTCTTGATGTATGAGTGAGTAGTGATCGCCTACATCTCATGACAGTTGAGACAACATGAGCAGAACTATGCGACCCAAATCATGGAGTTAGTAGTAGTGTTATTTTCCTTGAAAATGTGCTGACACTACTTGGTGGGTGAAAAGTTTATGGTTTACTCTGATCACAAGAGTCTATGGTATATCTTCCCCAAAAGGACCTGAACATGAGATAGAGGCAATGGATAGAATTTATCAAGGACTAAAACTTTGAGATAATTTATACTCCTAGAAAGGGGAATGTGGTGGTAGACACACTCTACAAGAGGACTGGTTTGATGTTTCTGAGTGAGATGAAAAATCAGTTATCCACGATGCAGATATCCATATTTGATGATGGTGCGGCTACTTACCTTTAGTTGATTAATTTTACTCTCCCACTCTTACAATGAGTAAGGGAGGCACAGTTAGTGGTTGTTGGCTACGAGACCTGACATGCTCAGTTATCCTGAGGAAGGGATCCTAATGAATTTTTGATAGGTGGGGAGAACATCATCATTTACAGAGGAAAAAATGTAGTGCTAGTGATGTTGTGGTAGGAGGTGTTGAGGGAGTTCCATACATCCCCTTTGGTGGTACATCATGGAGTGTTGAAGATGTACCAGGACCTCCGATGTCAGTACTAGTGGCCTGGGATGAATAAATTGGTGGCCATGTTCGTTTCATGATGTCTCACTTATGACCAAGTGAAGGCTGAGCATCAGGTTTCATAAATCTTGGCCCAGCCACTTGAGGTACCAGAGTTGTAATATAATAGTATCTCAATGGAATTTTTGATGGGGTTACAATGTACTTCCAGGGGCCAGGACACTATCTGGTTCACCATTGACCGACTAACGAAGTCAGATCACTTCCTACCCATCCGGGAGTAGGAACTCGTAGAGGGCTTGGGGCGACTCTACGTATAGTAGATAGTGTGGCATTATGGGTTTCATTCAACGATCGTCTCAGATCATGACACTTGATTTACATCTCGGCTATAGAGCGGATTAAAGGAGGCGTTTATGAAACAACTACTCTTGAGTGCATCTTTTCATTCCCAAACAGATGTTTAGATGGAGTGGACGATATAGACCATAGTGGACATGCTAGATTCTTTCATCATGGATTTTCATCAATGTTGGGAGGACCACCTGCCACTGGTGGAGTTTGTATACAACAACATCTATAAGTCCACCATTGGCATGGAACAGTTTGAGGCCTTGTACGAGAAGCCTTGCAGATCACCCCTATGCTGGACATGCCTAAGGGAGTCCGCACTCATGGGATCGGAGTTGGTACATGCTACCATCAAAAAGGTGAAGATCATACAGGAGCAGTTGAGGACTGCACAAAGAAAGCATAATTCTTATACCGATAGTTAAAAGAGACCCTTGGAGTTTTAGGAGGGCGATCATGTATTCCTTCAGGTCTCACCCCGATGAGTATTATAGTGATTTGGGTGGGGAAACAAGCTATCTCTTAGTTTCATCGGATCTTTTCAAATGCAGAATAGATTTGGAGAGGTGGAGTACTGCATAGATTTCCCCCCACAGATGCACCTGGTGCATAATGTTTTCCACATGTCACAGGAGATGAGGTGCGTGCATAATCCATCACACATCATCGACTGGGCCGAGCTAGACATTGACGATGGGGAAATGTTTGTGGAGTTCCTGATGGAGATATAGGATAAATAGGATCAGGTCCTATGTGGGAAGTTGATTCCTCTATTACAAGTTCTATGGAAGCATAGGAATCTCCATCAGAGCACATGGGAGCTTGGGGATGAGATTCGTTCTCATTACCCCCATCTGTTTGATTGGTTTTTTCTTTGGATTTCAGGGACATAAATCCTTATGGTGGGGAGAATGTAAGGTCTTGGAAATTATGTGTCATTTTTTTATTATATGGAATTATTCTAAGACCACACGCTTTGGAAGCATGTGATTTTGTGGCCCGGTGAGCCCAGAATAGTATTTTAACCGTTTTTAGTTCTATTAAGTAAATGTGCAAGTTGGTTTTTCAAACTTTTGATCAATTTCATGGATCAAAAAACTGAGGGCACCACTGAACTCAAAATGCCAAGATTCACCTAGAAAAGAACATAACTTGGACCGGAAAGGGATGAACAGAAAATTTCATTTTCAGATGTTTTGAAAAATAATAAAATAACATTAATGATGAGTAACAACAATGCTATTTTATAAATGAAACATGGTAATGATGCTTCCCTATAGTGTAACAGAAATTATATGACCTGTTTTGCTTTTATTTTTGTTGACACGTTGGTAAAATGAGGAATTAAACTGTGAGGATTCTCTAATGAACCTCTAATGGATTTCCTCCCAAACCAATAATGATGAACATTGGTAGGATATCTTTGAATTTGATGTATCTCGAAGAAAAAATAAGGATAGAGAGATGTCATCAAATTTGATTAACGCCAACGACGAATGGAAATGAACGTCATAGAAAAATGCGGAAGAACATTACACATTTTCGATGCACCAAAAATAATGGATTTAGAAGTGATGAATGATGTCAACATCTTGAAACCTCAAGGACATAACACTATAGCAATGAACATCAAAGAGGTAGGGGTTTAATTTGGGAAATTACTTCCCTGTTCTTATTCTAGAAATATTGAACGCAGATCAACCAACAAATAGTTTGATCCGTGATTCATGCATTTACGTGGGAGGGTGACATTTATTTTTGGGATTTATTATCTAGGATTAGTTTATCTCTAGTTTTATTGAGACAAAATCTCTGATCCTCACCATGATTATGAACTTCTAACATGGAGGGTGCGGTCCGATATGAAAAAGGCCTGAGCCCCTCCGAATGTGTTGTCCTATGAATGGATTTTCTGAATCATTGAAAAGGGGGTATGAGACATTCTCACTAAAGGGGATTCTCCTTGGAGAGTTCAGGCGTAGACGACATGAAGAACGGACCACCGTAGCACGTCCGGTGGTCTACCAAACAATATGTCGTCATGCCCGAGCCAACGGCGGTGGCCGTGGGTAGAGCTGGCCATGCGCCGCAGTGGTAGGAGGTCGTGGCCGGCTGACCACAATTACAGTAGGGAGATGTGGTGCCCACCTGGAATCCTGTGGTGGGACGCCCCGTGTCTCGGCCTTCCGGGCGGCTGGCGAGCTGCGGTCCCTTGACCATGGTAGGAGGGGCCCACACATCCACTGGGTAGCTGAGGACGGGCATAGCAGTCGGCCGCATCTCGACTAGATGGTGCACCACTGGGCACCCATGTGGTCAGGTTTAGGTAGGAAGATCATGCCCTCAGCCGGTGGGACAGACGATCACCAGTAGGCCGGTCCCATGCCTAGTGGGTTGAATGTGCATCGGTGTGCCAGAACCACGACCCTATAAATCAGACCCACAGCCAGTAGGCTGAATAGGTGTCAGCAGGCCAGACCGACGCCCTTTGGGCCAGGTCCGGCGATGCCCATTATGCCTGGCCTACTAACCAGGCTGGATAAGACAGACCCAGACCCGAACCCGGTCAGGTCGATTCGGTTGAATTTAAACTGGGGTATGTGGGACCCTCTGACCGGGTTGGTCAGGTCAGTCTGACCAGGTCAAAATGGGCCCAGATGCATCCATCCCATATTTACTAAAACACATGTATCCTACAAACCACACGTCTAATTGACGAGATGTTTACAGTATTGGGACCATATTAATGAGGAGGATCTTTTAGAATGCCCTGAGAATTCCTCCATGGAAGTTTATATATGAAGAATGTCTTGAGGATTGGTTCTCCCAAGAGTGCTATGAATGGAACCCTCCAATTGGCTGAGACCTGAAGACTGCTGACTAGCAACTCTGTGTGAGTCGATCACCACCTAGTGGGAAGCAGCTCTGTTTGACCCAGAAGGACCATGGTGGGGAATGACTCTGTGTGACCTAGCAGACCCACGATACTTGACAGGAGGTGTATCTCAGTATGGATAAGGTGGAAAGCCTCCCTGTGTGACCTAACATTCCCACAATGGGGAGTGTCTCTGTGTAAACCAGAATACACACAATACTAATGTAGTATGAGTACCACAATAGTCCATGGTTACTGGAAAGTGTCTTCTGTGTGACTGGAAAACCCACTGTACTTGATAGAGGAGGATTTCTCTATCAGCCAAGGTGTTTGACAATGTGACTGATTATTCTTCTATTACTACCCTAAATGTATAAATTGTGTGATCTATCTTGGGCTTGATGATTTAATTTTAGGATTGTTATGTGGTATTTTTTTGGGGTCCCTACTGAGTATCACATTACTCAGCCGTGCACATGCTCTTCCCATTCGTGTCATGTCCCGTGCAGGCAATCAGTGTTTTGACAGAGACTTTGGTGGACCAGGACCCAGAAGTGCTCTGGGAGACAGGACCGATGGATGCTACGATGGTGGACTTCGTGGCCTAAGACCAAGTGGGTGCCAGTACGATCTGGTGGACAATATGTTCTACTTCGGTTTCTAGTATCTACACTACTCTCACAATCTTGTGGGGTTTTCCATAAATAGTCATCACAGTTACCTTTTTGTACTTTTCTATTTTCATTTTTTTTAATTTTTTTGTATTATGGCCCACTTATATTAGTTCTACATGAACTCAACTTTGTTTTAGTGATACCTGTTTTCTTTTCTGTGTGTAGGACATGGTTGGGCATGTGTGTGCGTATAGGTACTCATGAAAATGCCTCATACATGCAGGTGGACACCTTCGGTGCTAGTCGCCAACCCCTGACCATCAGGAGGTGGGCTTGGGGTAGTCATGGCACCTGCCACAGGGGAAAAGTGATGAAAATAATTGATACCAGAATTATTAATTTATAATGAAACAAATTATAAAGAGTATGTATAAGAAAAATGATGTTTGAAAGAATCAATATAGGATGTTACCTCTTCATCAATGTGCTTCCTTTAAATCTCTTCATAGAGAACTAGAGTTGGTCTCTGAAGAAGAGCATTATATCTAGAATTTATCTACAAAAAGTTGATATGGGAAAATTTGTGGGGATGTTTTAGCATGAAGGCTCAAATTGAAGGGAATAAGTGAGGTTGGAGGTCCCTTTTATATTTGAGGTGAAAGGCACTTTTGGAATTTTTTAAACGATTAATTTATAATAATTTAAAAATTAATCCAAATAACTCCAAAATGAGATATATTATAAGATAAGATATTATATAATTGTAAAATCATCAACCAAAAACATTTAAAAAAATTTTGATGTCAATTTAAAACAAATCTTTTTAATTAACACATAGTTATTCTATTTAATTTTAATTAAGATAACAAATATTTCAATATTAAAAGGGTGAAATATTTATTTATATGATGTCCATTAGACCTTAAATAAGTAACTTATATCATTTTAGATGATATTTTAATTATTATATATTCTCCAAAAATGTTTTATGATTCTTAAATAATTTAATAAAACATTGTTTTAACAAAACAACAATACTGTCAATTTTCACACTATTCTATTCATGTATTTTTAAAAATATCAAGACAAGATTTTATAATGGGAAAAAATTATTTTATTATATCCCTATTGGGCCTAGTTAATCTATAAATTTCATTTTACATATATGTTAGCTCTAATTATATTTATTTTAAAATTTTTAACAATATTAATTAGATATTTTCATTAATAAAATAATTACTACATCAGTTTTGTGTAATTATTTAATATATGTATTTATAGGGATAAAATTAAAAATAAAATACAATAAAAATTAAAAATTAACTATATTTCATAAGAATACTTTTAGTAAAATTTAGATTTTTTAAAATTCAACATTAAAAATGATATAATTATTAAATTATGAATTTGACAACTTTATCATCTCTTTAAATAAAATATTATATTTGTTACAATAACTTCCATATGGATCCAAATGGTCTATAACTCAACCCTTTAATGGTTATGCTCGAGATATAATCTACAAATAAAAATTGGGAATTTTGTGGGGTATTTTATTGGATATTAGTATTTTTATAATATTTCTTTATTTATTTCTCATCAATTAATTATTTTGTACACTAATAATGTATAATAATCTAAGATAATTATATATTTACTAAAAATAAGTAATAAATTACCATGATAAAGGAAAAAAAATTATCTTTCAAATAAATATTCAAAATATAATTCATTTTTTTTATAACCATATTTATAAAATGGTTTAGTTATTAAAATTTTAGTGATACATATTTAACTTTTCGGTAAATAGAATAAATTAAGTGTCACAATCTCATCCAAGTGGCTTCCAAAGCATCCCATTTTGACCTATGGATAATTTATGTCAAAAAAAACAAATCTAATCATATTAAGAAAAGTCTTAGGGCAATTTTATAAAATCATTCTTACCCTTAATTACATGTTTTACCCTTTTACGATATTAATAAAAATTACAGAAGTTACTATTCATAATTCTTAAAAATAAAGTAAAGATATTTACATAATTTGGTCCAATTGATTCCAAATATGGAATCCATTTTTCAAAATTTAACACATGGAAGTATCGGGAACTAATTTAAAGTTATTCCTATTATCGGAAAGAGAGAACAAGTTTTTAAAAGTCAAAACATCGCAAAAGATTAAATCATTTTAACATCCAAATTCAATTCAAAATTAACAATAATGACATGAATTATATTCAATGATAAAAATATATTCTATTTATAATTTAAAACCATTAAAAATATAATTTAACTAAATAAATTATTTTTATGAAGAAATTTGTTTTAAATTAAAATTTGGTACAATTTTAATATTCATCAAAATTTAAAACTTATCCGAAAATATATAAAAAAATTCATCCAAATAAATGTTTTTTTCTTTCTTCCAAAGAATTATTTTTTTTGTTAATTATAATATATAAAATTTTAAAAAACTAGATTTAAAATTGGTTCGCCATTAGAAGGCTGCAATACTGCATTTTTTTCTAAAATACTTATTTTATCTGAAAATTTAAATTTTCTCTTATACCATGTAAATAAAACATATAAGATAAATTCTAAACATTTAATTGAATCCATAAAGAGTGTTTTTATTATTTTATATAATCACTTATATTCATTTAGATAGTTTTTTAAAAGAAATTTAATATTATTAATACCCACCATTTTAATGACTAGGTTATAATATTTAGTTATCACATATACTTGGTCTTGCGTGAAATGTAAAAACAGATAAGAATAGTGTTCTGTATACATTAAAATAATACAGTGTTGTATATAGCACAAGCTAATTTGGTGTAGTTTACAACACAAGACATCAATAAAATTAAAATAAATTTATCTCATTAAATCTCGTCGTGTTACATAAGATCCCTAGTTTGTAGTTCGTTTAATAGTGTACAATATTTACTTTATATTTACACTACTATATAGTGTAATACATTTATTATCCATTTAGTTTCATCTTTTCATACATAACATTAACTCATAAACACATTCTTAAAATATATCACTTTGTTCCAAAATTTTCCTAATTACTAATAAAATATAATCCTTTAATGTTATACATTCTTTTATATGAAATCATTTTTAAACCCCAACATATTATATATGAATATTATTTTTTTACACAATAAATATCTATATTTGAAAAATGAATTGGTTGAATTTTTATATTGTTATCCTATAACAATTTAGGTGATGTATAATTTTACTCATCATATTTATATTAAAAAAATATTGAAAATTCTGGTTCATATATACATGATAAATCATCTATTTTTCTCCTCAATGGGAACACCAATTTTCTTGGTTACTTTAATATTGTTCACCTTCTTGCTTCTATAAATATGAAATTATTCATCAATATTATTAAAATACCTATCTTAAATAAATACATATGATATACTATTATAATAAATCTAGTTATATTCTTTTAGTAGAGATTCTTTACAATAGAAACCCTTCAACCACATACATGTATCCCTTAAATTCTTTCAGTGAGATGTATTTCTTAAAACATGTTTATCGAATTTAACTTTTGAAAAATTATGGACACATTCATAAATATCTAAATTTCATTTATACATCTAAAATATAATTCCAGGAATAATTATTAAATCAAAACATATTAAGATGATATCATAAGGTATTTCCGGTAAATATTATGTGAAATCATTCTCGTTAGAAAATGTCCACCATAAAATAAATGATTTTTCACTATATAATCCATATATTACGTAATATTAAAATGTTTGTAAGATGAATATGTAAAGTTTAAAGGAACCCATAGATTATTATAAAAATTAATATAACCAAATAGAAACACATTGAGTATGTGTTTTTATTAGTATATTTACAAACATAGGTTTTTATTTCAATTGAGCATCTCTTAATTGGTAAATGTTCTTATTTATATATGTAACTACTATTCAACCTGTTGATCAGTTAATTTAAATAACAATCTCATTGAAAGAACTAAAAATGTAGAGAATGCATAAGAAATATAGAGTGACTTTAATAAGTTCCCTAAATGGGTTAATATAAGGTCAAAAAATTATTGGTGTGTATGTGTACTAGGAGATAACACAATACAATGAATGTTGTAATACATTATAACAGCGATGAAGTGTAAATCCATGGAACACTCCCTCTTCTAATCTCTTTGTGTACTACTTTGAGATAATGAATAGTAAAATTATAGTTGTCCATGTTTCTTATATAGTAATTTATATTTAAGGTATATTATTATATAATATAGTTTACTAAGAAACCTTTTATACTCATAATTATATGGATGCTTCATTAATATACTATTTAACATCACTCCTCTTCTTCAAACTAGATATTATTAACTCCTTATAGAGAGTAGAATCATGTTTCTTCTTATTCTAAATCCTTATGATCATATCCACATTCTATCAGGATGTTATATCTCACTAAAAAATGATCACATTAGTGACTAACCTTATATAGATGAATATTATCACTTTCTTGGATTATCTTGTGTAATTATATATTTTGTTGACAACAAATATATCTATGGAACTCCTTATTCTTCCTTGAGTATTGTCTTATGAATAAATTATATGCAATAATAGAGTTATACCAATTGATATATTATTATATTTATTTATTACAAATATCAATTATTTTTTGTCTCCTCAATCTTCTTCTTAGAATTGGATATATCAATATCTACGTCTCTCGATTTCTATAACCCACATATATTTTTCAATATATGCAATGTCTAATTTTCTATATTCTTATTCTCTTCATAATGTAAATAATCATAAGACCAAATTAACATCAATTTCATAATATTTGGAAGTTGAATTTATATATATTATCTTATTAACCAATTCACATTGATTTTCCCCTCAGGATTTTCATATAATTCAATTCTCTATAAATTCCCATAATTCTCAACTATTTCATCACTGGGATACTCATTAATTATTGTGGTTTTATCATCATTTAATAAAAGAATAAACATATCAATTTTGGAATGAAAATCTTTTATGTATTATGAATATGATCAATAATATTTTATGATTGAAATTTTTTATTGAAATATGAGTAGGATTAAAATAAAACACAATTATTTTGGTATATATTTTTTATAAATTAATATTTTTTTAGCTACAATGTATCACACACAACACTAAAATAAAATGATTCAAGACATATTAGATTAATATTTTTATAAAAATTATAATAATAAAACCAATTATAAATAGAAATATTTCATTAAAAGAGAAATGCATACAAAATATGATTAAGAACACTAATGAGTTAAAATGGAATTTTACAATAAAAGTAGTTTTTATTAATATAATTTTTTTTAAAAACTAAAAAATTTGGAATTTTGGAATTAAATTTTTATAAAATGAATGGTTTTTTAACACAACATGTCAAAATTATTTGAGTATGTATTTTTTATATTTTTCTAAATAGTTGATTTTTATGTGAATAGTGAAAAAATACAAATTTTGAAAATATTGTCACTTTTATGAAATTATAAAAATAAAGTAATGGATTAAATTTTTTTATGAATAAAATATATTTATAAATTCAAATATAACAGTTAACAATGATATGTTTAGTTTACAAATATCTTGATTAACATTTTGGAAACTATAGTAATATTTTACACTAAAGAACTATTTTTAATTGCTTATATTAAAAACTAGATTTAGAATGAAGTAGAAATCAAACCTAAAAAATGATTTTATATTTTATATCAAAAAATTCATATTAAATAAAAAGTTCAATTGTTATTATAAAATTATTATTATTAATATTATTTTTAATTACCATGATAATTGTGAAATGGTTATTTTTAATGAATTATTTTATTAATGTTGTGAAATTTCTAACTAATAAATTTAATTGAAAAATTTTATATAATAAATTTAACATTATTTTTAAAAATTTGGAACAAAATATATTATCCAGAATTTATTTGGTTATAAAAGTTAAATATTTTTAGGAACCATTATCAGTGTAAATAACATTTTTCTAAAAATAGTCGTCCAATATATAAAATATTATAATTTAAAAGATATATTGTTATCTTAATATTATATATAATTATATATATTGATATTAAATTAAAATTAAAAACATAAAAAAATGGTTGTATATATAACATTATATTTTTAATAAAATATAAATCACTTTGATAAAAACCAGTTATAAAGCCGAAACTAAAATTGTAAAATGTTAAAATATTATGATAAAATACATGAAATTTTTTTAAGACATTTTGAAAATTAATGTTGTATTATTTATCTAAATTATATCCCCCCAAAATTTATTTGTATCTCTATTTCCCATTTACCCTTTAATAGTTTCATTCGATCATTTAAAAATTAATGGATGGTTACAAAAGTATCATTCTCTTAATGTATAAAGGGAGATCACTTCCAAAATTTTATCTAACGATTGAAATTAAATATTTCTAAAAACTATCTTCCATATTCCATCATTATTACTCTCCATAAATCCTATAATCATTGTTATTTTCAAATGAACAAAAAAAAAGAGCCTTACGGTGTTAACCATAGGAGAACATCCAAAGGGAGTGGTAATGTTCTCAACCAATCTCTCTTAATTCATTTCTTCATCTAACGATTAAATATCTTATAGAATTGAAAGTATAATATCACATGTATCATTGATATAAATAAATATCATTATAATAATGGAATATCTCTTTTATACCCCCCTCAAAATTGAAATAGGTAGTGTTGTCATGTATACTTGCGGGAAAGCACCTCTATGAAAGACATATTCTATTTTTCTGTCATATAATTACATATATTAAATTAAATAATTTTTTAATAAATAAATATTATATTTATGGAAGTATTAATATTTTAAAGAGATAATATTGTACATTTTATATGTTTTAATAATAACAAACAATCATAGTAAACTTAACAGCCTTAAATGAACATATCATGTCATATTTCATCATTTTTGTCATTTATTTGAAAACCCTCTAGAACTAGAAATTGTTTTGTTATAAAGGAATAAAAATACATAAATATATATAAATATAGATATTATAAAGTTATTTCACAACAAATTTGAACATGGTGAATATATATGAGGATGTTTTAGAAAAAATAATCAAACCACCTCGAGTCACCTGCATAAGTAAAAACCTATTTAATAAGTACATAAAATGTTATTATAAATTGACCTTATAAAATTTAATAATAATGGGAATGGTTATCAATAATTATTTTTTAAAAATCCTTATTTTATTAATAAGTAAATTAGTTACACATGAAAAATGAATCAAGCCCTAAGGTACGAGTTTTTACAACTGAATTATTATTTTTTGAGATATGATATTTATTAAACACTTGTTTCCTTTTAGTACTATATTTATTGTATATGGATTTTCTTTTTATAAATGTTTGTGTAAATAAAATTAATTTTAAATCCATCCCATGTTCTACCTTCCATAGGATTTAAATTCATAAGATTATGATGTTGTAATGGTTTTTGGAAACTCATTTCAGATTTGTTGATTTAAGATTGTTCTTTTTGATCATATTTAATATAACTTTGTCACATTTTTCTAATTGGTTTTATTATGTCGTATTTATTTTATACATATATTAACTATTCTAACACATAAACGAATTTTTACATTTCTATTTTTCATGATATATGTAATCCATAATAGATTTAGCTAAATCAAATTTTATTCTTTGAGTTAAAATGATAATCCCAAAGCATAAATATTATAGTTTTAATGAATTATTATATTTCCTATTTCATAATAAAATTACTATTTACTCTTTATTGTATTTTTTTAACACAAATATGGGTTTTTATGAACTTTTTTCTCATAAATGTACAATGTTTTTTTGCAGAAATACATCACCTCCTCTAAAGAGTGTTTTCATCCTTTTTTTTATTCTTATTCCCCAAATTATTTTCCATTATTATTTTGATATAAAAATAAGTTTTTACTCTTTTGGGATTCCTATTATAATTAAAAAAATTCAACGGTATGTTTTACCACCTATTTTGAAAATATGGGTTTTAAAAAAGTTATTTAATTATATTAAAAGGGGCTTCCAACATTTACAAATCAAATTTTTTTTCTTCCACTCCACATTAACTTTTGAAATATCTACAATTGCTTAAATTTTTTAAAATTAAATTTTTTCAAAAATATTTTCACATCACCTAGTTATAAATTTTATTCAATTTTCATGGATCCATTAATGATGATTACTTATAAAAAAGAAAAATAATTCAAGATATTTTCGCATCGGTTTTTTAAAAATATTTATTTCCTTTCAAGGAATCTCTATTATCCTTTATTTTCAAAATTAACTGATTATAAAATAAATCACATCTAATTTTTGAAAATAATTTTTTAAAGTGACTTTCATTATCTTTTACAACAAAGATAAAATCATTTTTTCAAAATATAAATTAGGATTTTCATAACATTTTTCTATTTATCGATACATGATTTATTTCCTATAAAATTAATTTTTCTAGATCACTATATAAATTTTTTTATAAAATTATTTATTAGGTTTATTAAATTTTAGGGGAAAAATATATTTTATTGAGTTCAATTTTTTTTACACCATATTGAAATGTTATGAATAACATTTTTCTTTCTATGGATTCTCTATTATGTGATAAATTATTATTTTCAATTGGAACACATATGAATGGATAATTGACTGATGGGATCCTATATTAGTCTCCAAATAATTGCTTATGGACTAATATATCATTATTTAATTATGGGAAAGGAGTAATGATGCTTAATCCACTATGGGAATGAGGAATTGATTCATCCTCCACTATGTTATGGGAATCAGGATGTGATTCCTACTCTACTGTATTATGTGAATCGGGTAATGATGTATACTCCATCATGTTTATAGAAAACTATTAATGATATTTGATCCATAATAGGAATCATGAAGTGATTCATACTTCATATTGTTATAGTAAATGGGTTCTTATTCACACTACATTATTTTATTATTTCTACACTTATATCAGTTCCATAGTTTACTATTTTTATTCATTTCCAGGATATTTAATATCTTTATGATCATTATTATGTTCTATCTCATTTTTATTGTATCGTGATTCGTAACTCTTATGAAATGGTATATGTTTTATCTTTATATATTACATGTCTTCAGTTCATGGATTATGGAAAACTCTTATATATTGTTCTATATCCTTTTAATAATATGTGTCTACCCTATCCATGATTTCTCGTATTCTTATAATCTAACCCTTAATGGCATGGTGATAAGTTTCACTTACTAAGTGTTTGATCTCATACCTTTCTTATAATCCCATTCCCCTAGATGTAAAATGACTATATCATATGAGGAGTGAGTATAAAAGTAATACATGTGTGGTTTAATTATAGAAAAATGTTCATACATAATGTAAAATAGGTTTTTTCGATATCTGATCCTTAAAGAAAATAAAACATATATTTTTGGGACATTATGATTATTGATATGTTAAATTATTAAATTTATTAAATATATATGTTTATGTTTTGTCTTGTCACATTGTATCAAATCATGTTTATAAATAAGGCATCTTTAGAAAAAGAGTAGGGAGTGGAGGTCTGGGGTTCCATAGTCCGTGACATATAAAATGGTAAACAAAATTATCCTTGCATATTGGATTTTATGCCACTTATTATACTTTTAATATCTCAATAAAAGAATCTATCAACTTTATATCACTAAATAATTAATTTAATAGGCCTTATTTAAGGGGAGAATCTCCCACATAACATTACCCAAGTGGTTTTAACTTCCCATGGTGATTAGATATCAGCCACAGGTCTCAACACACTTCCATGTAAGACACGTTATGTTTTATCTCACAACCTAATAAATTTAAATATCCTTTTTCATGTGGATAATTGACAAAAAATATTTATATCATAAAATAAAACTACCCCTCCCCAACTGGGACATGATATTCAGTAAAATGATAAAATGTTCATGGGTATTGGTGTTACACATATAATGTAAAAGGATGGTTGTTAGACCCTTATTATGAATCATAATATGTTCTAGAAATCCTTAATTCCAATATCATATCATAAAATCCAACATAAAACTGGAATAACATTCACATTTCCATCATCACATACAAAAACCAAGTGAGGTATGATGAAATCTTCCTCTACCAATAAGTATCCTGTGTCCAGGTATAAGGTTTTCAGGACCACCACATAGTCTATCCAGATAATCTGAAATAGTTTATATAAAATATGAATAGGTAAATAAATATAATCAATAGGTTAATCTCAATAACTCATGTAAATAAATTTTAATGAAGTATACAAATTCATCCTTCTATGGACGACTAAATAAAACTATCTATTAAAGGAAAATCCTACAATTCAACTATTCAAACACTTCTATTTTATTATGGATAATCTTTTTAGTATTCAAACAATATCACATTCCCATATCATATCATCACAAAACCATGAATATAAAATTATCCCAAAAATAAAAATCTATGAATCAATAAATTTTCAAAATGCAGTGACCTCATTGTAGTATCCACAAGTAGTTACAAACCAGTATCTACCACAATCTAAAATCACCACAACTATGTATCTATAAAATTATAGGGAACCTTATATAATATTAATTCCACTATTAAGCAATCCATCCCTATGGAAAATGATAAGTATATACATCCATTTATTTATCCATTGTTCAACTACCAGGACCCTCGCTAGTTTTTTTATGTCTACCCTTAGGGACTCTCCCCACCATAACCCACAATAATTTGGGTTTCAACCACCATTAGGGACTCTTATTTATTAATAGTATTCCACCCTCAAAGATCATAATCATAATAATTTATCAATATAAACTATTGGAAGTGTGGGTTGTATTATTTGGTGGAAGATATTATTACCACTAGAAGGTGAAAGAATAAGTTAGAATAACTATTTGTCTCTTTATATATAATTTAGAGACAGTTACATAAATTAGTTCATTGAATTTTTATAATATTGATAGATGGAGGATTTATCAGCTCCTAACATGGAAAATTTAGATCACTAAAGTATGTACTAGGATTTATATCTATAAAGATCCAAAAAGTGTAATTATTCACTATTATATCTATTTAATTTGGTGGGATCTTATATCTCTATAGAGGCTCGTATGTGAAGGATGAATGAGGTGTATGGTTACCTTGGATGATCAGTTGGTGGTGGTGACCATAAGTATTGTCCATGTTTCTCAATTTATGAAGAGTTTAATCAAATTATTAATAGATTATATATGTGAGAGAGATCCTATAAGAACCCAGTTCTTCTATGAGGTACAGATACTATACTTTTTGTTAAATCTCTATTTTAATGTTTAAATGAGGCCCAATTGGAATTTCATTTGAGGTCATAGAGGTTTTGGGGGTGTCTGGGGCTGGTTGAATCCTATAACCCAACCCTTTATGTGAAATTTTCCTAGCACATGGTTTGAGAACATCGTAAAGGTAATGTTGCCGAGTTAGATAAAACTGTGTGAGGCTTGACAAATAGAGTCATACATGTTACTTTTTTAGACTAAACCATTTTATTTTTGGCACATGGTTATGCATCCTTGTCTACAATTTTAATAGTGGACTTTTTCACAGTTTGTGCATGATTAGACAAACGTTGCGGAAAAATTATGTGATGTGCCCTCCCCTATAGCTTACCAGGAACTGTTGGCACACAATTTGGAGAAACCATGTGACCAAACCATGAGAACCTAATATTTTTGTGAAATCAAAAAAATTTCCTCATTTAATCTATTAAATGAAATCTAAAATTCTACTTATTATTCTACAAAGAAAGAAACACCTCTGGTAGCCCTCCTTGGTCAGAATTCATGGGTTTGAGGTATCTTGTCTATCTATTCTTCAGTTCAAGTGTCATTCATCTAATTAGATATGCATCGATGAGTACTTGATTCATTTTTTGGAGTTCTTCATTCTCATTTGCATCGGCTACACTATTTAGGTGAAATCTAATTTTCCCTATAAATAATTTCGTTATCTTTTCATTGTTTTTATCCTAATCTGAGTAGAATTAGCAGTTAAAGTATGATTATCTATCTTTTATGTACACATTTAATGTGGTATTATGTCATTTGTTTAATTTTGAAGTGTTTATATATTTCAGTTGTGTTGTGTGACCAATTCTTAGAGGGTCTCCCTTGAAATGAGTTTTAATAATCCAATTTAATTTTTTATCATAGAATAAGTATTTAATAAGACTTATAATGAATGGTTATAGGTTTAATACCATAAAATTGGAAACAACCCTTTTAGTGTATTGTTTATTTAAATTTTCAATTTTCATGAAATATGAAATTGGACCCCCTTTTGAGGTGTTCTTTTTTTAACCTCATGCCTTGGGATGTGAATTTTGAATTGATTTTTGAATAAAATTGATGAATTTAATTATGAATTCATATGGTATTTTAATTGAAATTTTAATTTCAATTGAATTCATAAATGATAATGGATGAAATGAACATGTCCCTTAGCCCTTACATTGTACTGGATTGTTTAAGCATGTAATAATTTTTTAATGGAATTCACACATTAGTAGAAAAGAGGAAAGCCTTACAATAAAATTATTTTCGGTTTCTAATGGCTCCAAAATGATTTATTTCAAGTATAAGGTGGTTATGGGTCTAAAAACTCTCATCCAATAGGTTTTAGGTAGGTTTATGTCACAATATTAACCCTATCTTATAGATTTAACTCTTAGTTAAATAGTTTGACATTTACCATGTCTCTTTGTATTTTTATATTATATGGTGAGTAAAATTTCTATAACAAGCCAAGTGACCCCAAGTGGTTCATTATTAATATTTATATCATTATCTAAGTCATTTGGATGAACCTTATATTTTTAGGAATATTATATCAGTTAATAATATAGTATTTGTTTTAAAAACTCAATTATGTCATTTTTGACACTATTTATTATATTGTTTTAGTGAAAATCATAAAAGCATGATTACTTCAAACAAAAATTATGTCATCAACCCTAACATGTCATATTAACCTATAAAATTATTTTAATTCATTAAATGATTCAAATTACATTTATTTGGATATTTATCATATAAATTATTTTAATATTTCATTAATTTGGTAATTACTACATCATCATTATGTCATAAATAAATAAAACTATTTAATGTCTAAATTTTTTAAATAAAATACGATTATGTAAAAAAAATTATATTTCTAATGAATATTTATAGTAAAATATATCTTATGTATAACCCTATATTAAAAATGTTTTAGTTATTAAACATTAAATTTAACTCTTTTAACTCTTCTTTAAATATAATAATAATAAATTTTATAATCTAATCCAAGTGGAACAAAGGGAATCATATTTTATTCCTAATTTGTTTTGGTCTAATTAAACTTATACAATAGAATTAGTACATGTGTTAGGGTAATTATAATATCATTTTTACCCTTAATTACCCTATTTACTTTTAATTGTGGTAAATAAAAATCAAAATTTTCTATTCACCAAAAATTATTTTCATCTTATTGAACCACATTTTACATAATGATATCAACCATGTCTCTCGGATTTTTGAAATTCAACTCACAGAAGTGGTAAAATTAATTTTTATGTAAATTTGTAAGTGCTCCTAGAAGGTGGGTAAAAGATGGAAAAATTTCGATAAAATTTTATATATCTAAACATATTATAAAATGACTCCAATGAATTACGTTGAACATATATAGGTATTATGTATCTATATTGACCAAAAATAAATTAAAATAAAACATCTAATTATTTAAATAAAAAGTCAGTTTAAAACAATACCACAGTGTTTTTCACTAATCATCAAAAATTGATAGCTTTCAGAGAAATTCCATAAATTCACCCAAAGCTAATTTTGATATTCTGAATCCAAAAATGAAGTTTATTTTGAAATATTTAAATTTAAATTTCATAAATTGGGTACTAATATTCATAATGGCTACTTTGATTGGTCGTGGTGTGTTAAAACTCTAAGTTGCATACAACGCAAGCTATTGCATTATTCAATGGGAAACATACGATGGAATCATGGGGTGATACATTAGTAGTGAACTAAGTAAAAGTGTTGTGTGGTATCATTTATTTTGGTTGTTAACATTCTATTCCAATCATTTTACCTGGTTTAACGAGTTCCTACCAATGTGGGAATAAGATCTTTATTTTAAAAGAAAACTTTGACACCCAAATTCACCCTTCCCCTCTCAGGGTGTCCTGGGGACCTACAGTGGGCTCACTCCAATGGAATTTCTCGAATAAAGAATCATAATTTGGAACATTATCCAATGATCAAAATAAAACTCACTCTAATATTCTCATTATGATGGAATTTCCATACCATTGACCTAAAAAAGATGGTCTATTTGGAAACTAAATACCTAAAAAACAAATGTCAAAGATCTTATTAAAAATTGACAATTCATGTTTTCAAACAACCAACAAACATACCATGTTTTCCTTTTACAGGAATGAAAAACTGGTTTAATAGGGGTTTAGAAAAGGTTTTCCCAATTCACCAAATTCACAGAATATTTAATCTTAATTAAATCTAATATATCTATTTAAATTATTCAACACCTATTAGAATATTCAAATCTTATAGTGTTTCATATATCTATTTGAGTTCTTCAATGCATCATAATTTCTAAGAAATTTTCAGTCTAATTCGGATTCTTATTTCCTTATATGATTCATTCATTATGATAAATTCCTTTTCTCACTCTAAATTTCTTGAACAACTTTAAAAATAATTAGAACTGAATATGTTTCATTATTTTTCTCTACACCACCTAAATGACTATTTTCCCATTCTTATTTCCTCATTATGATGGATGCATATCTTCATAAATAGTTTCTCTATTACTTTTCTCTACACCAAATGTATGAAGGAAAACATATGTCTTCACATTTTTAATCTCTAAACAGACACTCAATATGATTTATTCATTATTATGGATATATAAGATTCATTCAAACCTCATCAACCTCTTCTACTTCTTCATTTCTAAATACGATACTAATGATATTTCAGTAATCATATTCTCTATATTTTCTAATTATGTAATCATAAACTAAAATCTACAAAAATTTAAATCTATTTTCTTTTTTCTAACTAAATAATAGTACCTTCAGTTTCTCTCATTATGATCAATAAAAACATCCCAGCCTTCAAAAAAATTTGAATCTGGTGATGTGAGACTATAATGATTTTACTCTAGAAACTTCCTTTTTCCCTAAAATTTTTCTTCTATGCATGACTTCAATCATGAATTTTATTATGTTGAAGATCCAATTTATGGTCATTGGACTTACCATGTAAAATATTATCACTTTTCTATCTTCTAGTAATATCCTTCTTTCTAATCAAACCTTAATACGATTGGAATTAACTTTTCTCTCACTTACCTTCACATGTTTGGAATCACAATTTCTCAAAACAATTATGATATTTATGAAATAACAATTAAAAACATCCTCAAATTCTTATCAGAGACATTCTGACTCTGAAACACTCTCTCATTATGACCAGCACTTTCATTCCACAATTAACAAAATTTCCAGCATCTTCTAACTTCTTATTAATGTCTTAATATGATTTCTTGGATACATTGACTCATATCGAAGTCTTGATCTGATACTGATGGTTTTTAATCATATCCCCTAGATTAAATTATCATCCATATGGTTCTGGATATGATTTGATGACTTTACTTGAACACTTCCTCAATATATATTTCCATTACCTTCTTAAAATACTTTCATTAAATAAAATTGATCTATTAACAAAAAATATAATCAAAACTTAACAGGGTTCCAAAAATATCTTCCTTTGTATTTTTTTCAATACCTACATAAATTCATACATTTAACCACTTAAAAACAATAAGTGGTATTTTTTTATTTTCGCAATTTTTCTTCTCCGTGTATTATTTTTTTGTTTCCCCTATTTCTTATCTATCCCCCCTAATTATTATCTTCTCCTTTTTGACAATAAAATTCAAAGGGTCTATGATGATTAGTTTCCCACTTATTATAAAATGATCTCATTTCCATGGTTTGAAACATTTTATCTCATAATATTGAAATTTTTCTTTAGGAGAGCATAACTATCACATGAGTTTCATAACAATGTGTGTCTAACTAAAAAACTCCAACTCTATGTGGGAGAACCCATTGTAGATAAAAATAGTGTATAATCATGTTTTTAATGATTTCCATTTAACAAAAAAATGTAACACCCTTTTTATATTTCTTTCAACATTCTCATTTTTTGGGGAACCCATGAAAATATTTTTTCAAGATAAATGTAGCATGAAATGATCTCAACAAACATATCATAAATTTCATGTGTATAAACATAACCTTCAAAAACTCACATTTGTTATCCTCAATACTTTATTTTGAAGAAATTTTAAGAGGCTCAATAACATTCATTTACTTATTTCAACTCCATAAATTCCCTACATTTAAGTGAAAATACAAATATTTTGTGAATAATTAGGAACCTCAGTTGTTTATTAAAATAATCTTACAGATTTAGAGTCCTCTCTCAAACTATCTTTTTTCTTCTTCTTTTTAAATTTTGTATTGAATGTATTTTCTAACATCTATTCATCCTTATCATATTTGGTAATAAATTTCACTTAATATGTTGACTCTTATTATGACGATGTCAACTTCATTTCCCCTTTTGAGACCATTTTGTAATAGTGAGTCTGTAATAACTCTTGTATGCCTTCATCTTTTTCTAGAAGTATAGGTAAAAAACATTTAGTGACATTCCCTTATTTCTCACATATCCTGTATCATTTATAAATTTTCTGGCCATAATCTGTTTATATCTTTTTATAATCAATACTCACATATTCAGAAACATTTTTCTTTCCCTTTTCATCAGCTGGTTTTTTGTTATTCTTTTAACTAAATTTCCATGTGAACTTGTTCTCAAAGAATAACTAATCACCCTTTCTTTTCAAACTCAACTTTTTTTTCTCTAATTTCATAATTTTAAAACATATTTTATTTTATTGGATTAATCTATCATAAAATTATTTTATTTTCTTTATTAAATATGTGTAGAATTTATCTTATTGAGATGATGATTTCTAACTAACATTTATTCAAAATTTTATAGTTTTCATTCAAGATCTCCATTTTCAAATGTTATGCCTTTAACTTCTTTCATCAAATGCCGTCATTATTTAATTAGATGATTAGTTTATTTATGTTTATTATCCAAATTCCCTTTTATAATCCGTTCCATTTTCTTCATATTTTCAAAACTACCAACACTTCCTAAATAATAACTTATATTTCTTACTTTAGCAATAATTTTGAGTGGATGATCATATTAATCATCAGATGCATAATCATTCTCCTTTGATCTACTCAGATAACATTTCTTATTTTTTTATAATGATATATTTCTTTATGTTTCTTCCACTTTTTATTATGAGGTTTCTCATTATCATCTCCAGACTCAAACTTTCTTACTTGAACATTTTTGGAAAAAAAATTCCATTATCTTAACAATTCCAATATTTTAGAGTTTTACTTTTCAATTTTCCTTACTGTATTTCTGGTAGAGGGAAATAATTGTGTTGAAATCTTCAACTTCTTCAACATTTTCTGAATCACTATATTCTTCTTTAAATTCTTGAACATTGTTTTTTTACTTTTAAAAAACATTTTATTTTCATTTCATGATCAACTTTTCCTTTTATTATAATAACATTTCCCTTCTCATTTCATATGTAACAAGATCTCTTTCTTTCAAAGATTAAACCATGAAAAAAAACTTATTTGTAGGAATTATAAAGATCATTTAAACAATAGTATAGTCTTAAAATTAATCATGAATACATCTTATGGTGATAAAAATATCATTTAACCAATAAAATAATTTACTAATGAGTTATTTCTTAGTCATTTTCAAATATTAATACATAAGCCACAAAATCGATAACTTTTCCTTATACAGCTTTGTACTGCCTTAACAAATTTTTATCAGCCTATCCTAGATACCTTCAACAGTTCAAACATCCTTTACTCTTAGAAAGTTAGATTCATTAAATGATGAGAGTAAATCATTTTTACCCGTTACTTTATTCTTCAAATATTTCTTATCATAAATTTTAAGAGGACCATTCTCATTATGAGGAGGAAATCATTCTATAAAAGATTCCAAAACATCATACACAAGGGAAATAAGATATAGATGCATTATATCATTTAAAATATGATATTTATTTCCATTGAAAAATTTAACCCCCTTATAGTTCATGAAAGAAGAATTATCCATTATTGGGATTGATCATTCATTGGAAACCTTGGCTCTGAAACCAATTTTTGTACCCAAGTAGGATCATTACAATTGATAATGGGGTGAATTGATCGTTCATTTTTATTTTATAACAAATTTTCTCAACTCCATAACAAAAAAATTCTCACTTATGAAACTTATTATAGTAATGATCCACTCCGAAATAACTCACAACCTAACATTTCATATACAAAAAATATAAAGATAAGAAAACACACGATATTTAAAAGGATTGGTAAAAAGACATACTACTTTAAATTTTTGATATTCCAACGTACATGAATTATTTTACGACCATATTTATGGAATAAAAAGGCATAAGAAAATAAAAATTCTACAATAAAAGTAGTAACATTCTAGCTGTAGATGGTTATAACTCACAATTATCCTTTCGAGTCACCACTTCCCCACAGCTAGTTATAAAAACCAAAAAGAAAACCCATTTTTGAAACTTGTATGTATCCTTAGTTAAAATATTCACTTCCCTTTTTCTATTCTGATCCACATAAAAAATTATTCACTTCCTCCACACTAAGTTGAATCAAAATTTACATGTGTACAATCATTAAGAACTGCAAGAATTTTATAATAAAATTTTTGGTCTTGAGACTTCTTCTAGAAACTCAATTCGTAAATCTTCCTTTACAAAAGTCAGTCTGATAATCCATGTCTGTAAAACTAAATCTGATTATCTCGTTCTAATCTTCCTCAGTCTGATTATTCTTTTGTGCTTCCTTCTTCAATTGAGTAGAAACTCAATTGTCTTATTAATTTCTTATTTCTGATAAACCTCAGCCCGATGAACCTTGGTCTAATGGATGTGGCTCTAACGGTCTCACTCTAATGGAATAACTTCTATGAAGCTTCATCTAATGAAGCATTCTCTTTCGACCATATTCAACCTCACTTAGATAATCTAACTCTGATTGAACTTCCCCAACTTCAACCTAAAAAATGTCTGGTAGAAATGTCAATACCTAAAAAAATGTTAGAACTCCCAGTGGAATTTATCACTTCATGTTTTTTCACACCCAAAATCTGTATTGAACTCTGATTTTATAGGCATTCCCAAATGGTTTAATCATGATTTAGGAAGG
Organism: Viscum album; assembly: GCA_963277665.1. NCBI lineage: Eukaryota > Viridiplantae > Streptophyta > Magnoliopsida > Santalales > Viscaceae > Viscum > Viscum album. Next base: position 1,393,166,510 of record OY728121.1, on the reverse strand, counting down.
TATTTCCTGCATCATCAATTTTCCAGAATCATTTATCTCCCTTAAATTCCATATCCCTCTTTCACTTCTTTATTAACATTTTGAATCCCCATATTTCCTTTATTTTCATATCTCCCTTTGAATTATTCTATGCATTATACTTCCTATTAAATCATTATCCAGTTTTCAATTCGGATTTCTGAATACGATTTCTTCATCACAGTAAAGGCAATTTTCACTCCAATTTTCTTGACCCACTTACAAACATATAAAAACTAAAGATACTTCATTATGTTGTTCTGGACAACCATAAATACTACAATCTCATTCTAATTTATTCATTATGATGAAAAAATATCTTCAAAAATAGTTTCTATAATAAATTTCTCTATACCAAATGTATGAAAAAAAAATTAGTCTTCTCATTATGATTCTCAAAAAAAACAATCATTCAGTTTTCATTATTATGATTGAGACATTATATTCTTTAAATATTCTTTATCCACTTATACTTCTTATTTTTTGAATAAGATAACAATAATCTTTTAGTACTCAACTTCATTCTCTTTTTTTATGACGATTTTGGAAAACTTCATTTACAGAGATTTAAATCTTTTGGCCTTTGGTGTAACAAAAAATCAACACCTTTAATTTCTCTTATTAGGATAAAAAAAAAATTCAAGCCTCAAAAAAAAAAATATATATATATATAATGTTATGAGACTCAAAATCGTTTACATCAGAAACATATGTCTTCCATAAAATTTGTCTTGTAAGAATGACCTACATTAAAGCTTTTATTACAATGAAGATCAACATTCACATCTTCTTACATACCAAAGAATTTATTGTAATGTCTATTTTTTACAGCAACATCATTCTTTCCAATCAATCATAAATAGAATTGGTAGCTACTTTTCACCCACATACTTTCATAAGGATTTCGTCACATGTTCTAAAACCACTTCTAATATTTATGAAATAAAAATTGGAAATGCATCGTCAGATTCCTATTGGAGCCATTATGAGTCTGAAACACTTACCATTATGACCACCACTTTCATTACATACCTTATATGATTTCCAATAACTTATATCTTCTTATCAAATTCTCATTATGTTTTCCTGCATCTTTTGACTCATGTCGATATCCCAATCGGATGCTAAGGGTTCTAAATCTTATCCTCCTAGATCAGATTATAATCTTTATAGTTTAGGATATGATATGATAAATTAATCACAACCCTCTTCAATCTATATTTCCATTACCTTTTCAACAGACTTTCTTTCATCAACATTTTTATTTATTGAAAAAAATAAAACAAAATAATAAATCAGGTCCAATATGGGTTTTCACAAGGTTAGTAAACCCATGCAGACAAACCATGAGATGCGCCCTTCATAAAAGCTAATCATGAATGTTTGGCACATGGTTGATGCATATTTTAGCAAAAACTTGTGACCCTATATTTTTCTGAAATAAAAAACCCCTAATTTAATCTATTAATTGAAATATTATTTTCTAATACTTCTCTTACATATAAAGAAACACATTAGGGAGCCCTCTTTGGTGACTATTATTGTCTTTTAGGTATATTCTCTATCTGGTCTCTGATTCAAGTGCTGCTCATCTTGCTGGATATGCATCATTGAGTGGACAATTCATTTTTATTTGTAATTCATTTGTGTAGGTATCATATATTCTATTTAGGTGGAAGATAATTTTACCTATTAATAGGTTCTTCATATGTTGTTAAAATTTTTCCAAATCTGATTTGAATCAGGATTTGATATTGGATGACCTATCCTCAACTAACATAGGTTAGGTGTTCTTGTTCCTTTCTTTTAATTTCAATGTTTGTATATATTTTAGTTGTGTTTCATGCCAAATTCTCAAAGTATCACACTCAATTTGATTTTTAATCCTTGAATTTAATTGTGTACCATAGAATATGTATTTAAAGTTTTTTCGGATGAATTTTTATAGGTTTAAAACCTTCAAATCAGAACTAAAAATTTTGGGAGTGTTTTTTATTTAAATGTGACTTTTTTATGGCATATGAAATCGGGTGCCCTTTTTGATGTGGGACGTTTTTACCCCTTTCCTTGGGATGCAAATTTTGAAATGAATTTTAAATCAAATTGATGAATTGAATTATGAATTGATTAAAGATTTGAATTGTAACCCAAAATTTAATTGAATTTATTAATGGGATGGATGAAATGGAAATGACCCTGGCCCTCTCCTAGTAATGGATTATTATAGAATTTGAAAATTGTTTAACTAAATTCCCATGTGAGTAGGAAAAAGGCAAGCCTTCTGAGTTTGTCTAATGCCTTGAGTCACCTTATGAGGTGAGTTGTAAATCAAATGTAATTGGTTTTGACCAATACATGTTTAAATTAAGTGTATTGAACTTCTAAAATGAATATATTCCATGGGTGACACAAGGATTCAATGATGAATTCCATGTATGGCCATAATTGGATTGAACTGGGATTTTGCTTGGGGGAACGTAAAATCCTGATATGGACTTCCAATAAAGGACTCAATGGGGTTGACAATCATATGTCTAGTGATACCAAGATTCAAATGATAATTCCATGGATAAAATAAATGGGAATTTATAATTATTTCATTGGTGATGCTTTGGATTCCTTAGTGGACTACCAAGGATGGAATCGAGTGGCAGTGATGCTATACTCCAAATTGAGCGATGGCTGGGTTATTTTGATAATTCCATGTACGGGCCTATAGGGTGTCAATTTATATTATACAAAAAGTGATACATAGATTCCAAATTTGGAATGAAAATTATAGGCTCAGATTTATAAACTGAATAATGAATTTATTTAGTTATATGATGCATCTACCAAACCAAAGCACAAGCTTGGATTCATTCATTGTTTATAGCATATGGATGGCCTACTTAGGCATCCTTGTTTTGCTATATACACAAGAGACAATGGGAATTATTACAGGTCTCATGATTTTTTAATTAAATAATATTGAATGATTAAATGATGTTTATTATAATGAAATAAGGTTGACTATTAATTAATATACTTACTTATGAAATGGATTTGATTATATGAATTTATTATAAATGAGAAACTGAGATTTATATGATATTTACATTGAGTACTTACTTTATATATTATATTACTGCCCTCATATATTGATTATTATATGTTTTATGACTGGATGGTGTAGACCTAATGTGGTTTCCTACTAGGTTTATGCTTCACACATTGTTCGTGACAACTTTGGTACCCGAAAAGACTAAATTATTGCATATATGGATTAGGGAAAGTGCCTTACTATAGGCTCTTAATTTATTCTTATGATAAGGGGAGAATATGACCAAGTTGAGGCTCATAATGATAAATAGGTTACATTTGGCCTTTTTTATATTTGTCACATGTATTGTATTTTTCTACTATGTAACTTTTTTTGTTGTTTTGTAGAGATGTATGACATGTATCATCATTATTCTGTACGATCTTCCTTTGATCTTGTTATCAATTCCTACTTTATATCTATTGTCTTATTGTTATACATTTATAACTATTTTTAAGTTATTGATATTATGATGTGCTGCACACTGGTGATGGGGGAATAGTCACCTCATGGACACACCTAGTCCCTCACGAGTAGTTGGAGTCCTCCAGCGTTTGTGGAGATGCACTTGAGGCCATATGTCCAACTAGGACTGGGGAACCATTTAGTGGAATATGTTTCTAGGAAATTACAAATACTATTTGTCACATTCATTCATTGTAATAATATTTATTTTCATGAATAAATTAGACTATCATACCCTTATGGATTAGTGTGTGATATTGAACCATGTAATTCTTGTTGAAATTTTGTATTGATTTAATTGTTTTATTAGTTATTTTATACATTGATTAGGTGGTTTGATATAGTGGTTATGAACTTTTAGAAAAAAAACTCCCAGATTATATACATCATATTATGGGGTTCATTCTATGTATTTTTTCCATACATCGATATCTTGTAGTGTGTCTTCTATTGGGTATATATATATATATGTGTTCATAGTCATAAAAATGGTCAAAGCTCAATGATTGAGTGATTCTAAGGGATCAATCCATGGTGACGGTGTTTAAGAGCATGGTTCAATAGAATATTTATACACTTTTTTTATTGGAGAGTTAATATTTACAGTTTCTAACCTCCCATATTAAGTTTAATGGAAGTAGTTCAATTTGAAAATTTTCAATTGGATGGAAACTAATGAGAGTAAGGTTTTTGTGGAGAATTTTGATGGAAACCATTTTGGATTTTGGAAGATGTAGAAGGAATATTTCCATATTTATAAGTAACATCATCTTCTAATGAATGGATCCAATCTAGAAGCAATGAATGTTGAATAAAGATATAGTTTAGAGAAGAAATCACTCAAGATGATACAAATATCACTTGATTGGAATATAGAATACAATATCCACTAAATGAATAATGAATTTGAACTCAGGAAGACCCATGTTGATATATATATATATATGTGTGTGTGTGTCTATGAGAGAAGATGAATAAAATGACTAAATTGTTCTTGCAATGATGATTATTTTGAATGTGAATCTGGGAAGGAAATTATTCCACAAATCATATAAATGTCTTCAGTTTATTTTAATATTCATTCTGATTTAGTGAAGGTAACCATTAGATTCCTAGTTCACTCACTATTTTTTCACTCTTTTCTCTGAGAATTATTGATTATGATGGTATGTTATATGAGTAATTCCAATATAAAGGAATACATGAATTTCAATAAAGTTCAAAACTGATATTTCATGATGAGATTTGTTGGAATGAGATCTATTAATATTATAAATAATATATAATATGAAATTTATAGGATAACTAATAGAGGAAAATTTTAAAAGAAGGGTAAATATATATAAGTTTAATTAGAAGAAGCTCGATGGATGGTTCTCCTCGTTGTTGGAAGTGTAGTAAGGAACACCGCCTAAAAAAATATTATAGTGAATGGAGTGTGAACTATAGGAAATATTCCATAATAATTGTATCAATAAATCTTATAATGAATTATATGAGTGTCTTTTTAATGAGTATTGATTGTTCATTGGGGACTTGTGTGGTATACTCTTAAGCTTTATGGTATTCTACATCTAAAAGGGGAAGCAAGAATTTGTATATTATTGATGTTAATGGGATGTTTCACCTCAAAAATAAAAATTATCTCAAGTTAGTGGATAAATGAATGTCTATATCCAGAAAAAAAGTGAAAAAATGGTATATTTGAAGGATGGGCATCAAATTTTAGGTGTGTGGAAAAAAATAATATTTAAATTGGGAAATTGTTTGATGTTGGTTTATTCATATCATTCTCATATGGTTTGTGATAAACCCAATAACAACATAAATTGATAAAACGTAATTCTATATGACTATTGAATATATTTCACAACAACAAAAACAACCCCGAGGAGCATAATTGTTTAGTGTAATTTGAGGCTAGATCAATAAAAATATTATTTATGTACAATCTTCATCATCTCAGACATACTTCTCAATATAATTTTCCCCTTTATCCTAATGAAACATCTAAAATTACATCAAAACCTAGGAAAGAAAAATATAATAAAGGGTAAGCTCAGATGTTCAGAATGGGTAATCCTGGGTGATGTTAATCATCAGTGCATAATTTGATCATAAGGTTATGATAACATATTCTAGTAAAATTTCTATTTGTAAAATATTAATACCCATAAAATATTAGATCATAAAATTTAAAATAAATTCATGTCTAGATTCTTGTTCATTTAGGCTGTCAAAGCAGTAATAATCATTTTAGAGTCATAAAATAGGCCAGTGACATCATAAGCATAGTAAATTATAATATAATAAAAAAGTTTTGGAAATCATGTCCATATATAATAATGTTATTATTCATATAAATAAATCATACTCACACATATAAATAAGAAAAAATCCATTCACAATCATGTCCCAACAAAATCTTGGGAGCATTGCTAGATAGTGATCATAATCACGCCTCAAAATGTGAAAAAAAATTATTCTAAATCATGTCCAAGTTTATCATCATCCTCTCATGAGATATAAATATCATATTTCAAAAATAATTAATGGTTTATAACATACCCGACCTAAAAATAATCAAAATCTATTCACATATATGTAACAAGGTTATAAAAACACTCATCATTTCATCATAACATAACAAATGGGAAAAAAGTGTTTAATCAAGAATTTATCCTCATAATAAATTACAATATAATGAAATAATTAGGATGCTATAATTTTTTCACATCCCAAATGAAGCATAATAAACATCAATTTATTTTTTCATCGATGAAAATATCTTTAAAATATCACTTGAAAATTTATTCTAGAAAAAACACACTTCATTTTGAAATCACTTATTTCTAATCATTAAATTTACAAAAATATTATGAAAAAATAATTAATAAAAAAATGGGACCTTTTAAATTTATCTTCAAAACATTAATCAATCATGATGGCATAAAATTTGTATCATTCTATAATTGTTAAAAAAAAATAGCGATTATTGTTAGTACTTCATAAAAACATACCTTGTTCAAAAATGAAAAAAGATCCAGTTAATTTTTATATATAATTAAAACATGGTAGAAAATGAATTTATAAAAATATTGAATCACTGTAAAAATATTCTTAATAAATTTTAGAGAACAAGTATATTGAATAAATATATTTCTAACAAAAGAACAAATATTGTCTGTTTTTCATAAATACATTTTCTAAACCATTTTCAAGACCAATGAAATAAATATTCTATAATTACAATAAAATACCTTGAGTAAACATAGGAGAATAAAAAATAAATTTTATTATCAAATAAGGATCAAATAATTTCCACCCTTGAAATTCTAGCATTATTAATCACTATTAACATTGGATTGAAATATAAATACCATACCTCAAGTATTTTATTCCTCAATATGTGTTCAAACCACATTTATAATAAATATAGATTTATTATAAATTGATTAAAAAACAATATTCATTAATAAATTATTACTTATCATTCCTTTAAATTTACCATTATCCTTTAACTAATTATCCATTATCAAAATGTACATTTAGGTGAACATCGTTCTTCATTCCATTTATGTATCAGTTCCATGGTTTTGTTCCATTCTCCTTAGCTACAACTTCATCATATAAATAATAATAAGCATGAAATATGTATTATATTTATTCATTATAAACACTTTTCTAATTATTCATATAAAGAGGAGATGAAAAATGAATTTCATCACTTCATGGAGATGATAGTCAGTACGTACGATTGAGTGATGTTTACAATTTTTTATGGATAGAAAAAAAATAACAGTTAATATTAACTCACCATTTTAGGAAAATTATTCTTTCATAGATATAAAATATATTTTTTAAAAATAGCCTTATTTCTATATATTTTATTTGAATTTAAAAAATGAATCACATCACTTCATGGAGGTGGTAGTCCACACATATTCATGAGGGAAATTATCATTTTCCAATAGATGGAAATGTAAGAAGGTATATAAAATATAATAATTACTTAAAAATAATTCTTTCATGACAATAATATATAAAATTAATTCAATAATAATAAAATTACATAATTATTATGATGTAAAATGAATCATATTGCTACATGGAGATGGTCGTCTATATTTACAGGCAATGTATACTTTCATTTAGCATTTTTTTATAAAATATGGTAGATAATGGTGGTTACATAAAAATAATAACATTTTACTACATATTTAGGATACTAAATATATTTTTTTATGATTTATTACATAGATTTTGAGGAGGTAGAGGAAGAATTAAATTAAATGTGGTCAGGTAACAAGATTACCTCTTCTTCAATATACCTCTTACATATCCCATCTTAAGGACCCTTGAAAAATAATTAAGTACACTATAACCTATTAATAATTTAAATGTATGTTCATAAGGGAATTATATAGGGTTTTCTCAGTCAAGGTGGCTCAACATGGTGTAAATAAGAGAGAGGTGGGGTATCCTTTTTTAAAGCTCATAATAATTTCATATTCATGAGAAAATGATACCAAATTGGAAACATTTAATACATAGGTAGATATAGAACAAAAATATAATCATTAGACATTATTAGGATAGGTTTTAGGTCATTTTAGCCCTTATCTCTTTAGTTTTACCGTCTATTAATACCATTTAATTGTTACAATAACAATGAATTTTTATATCAATAACTATTCAAAATGAAAAAAATAGAATGAATTATAGAATGTTAATTATTATAAATAAAAATATTAAATCCATATTATTAAATTCAATATATATAATCAGTAAAAACCCATTTTTTATAAAAATCCAATAATTCTTGATGATAAATGATTTTCTAAAAAAATTCATTTTTAGGTCGAAAAGTATTTTATACTAATATCACATATAATTTTTATCCAAAAGTTATTAATTAATTAGTTCTAATGAAAATTAAAAAAGTAGAGTTTAAAATAAATCTAAATCAATATTATTCTTTGAAAATACCGGAATATAAAATTCATTTTTCTTTACAAATCTTTATTTTCATTATTCACAAAAAAATAAATATTTTTTTAAAAAATTAAAACAATTTCTGTAAGAAAATTTGGATATGATGATTTCATGAATGAATTTAATTTTTTCATATAAAATTTATAAAACTTTTAGAAATTAATTACAAATTCAACGCAAAAAATGTAACAAAATCATTTTTGAATAAGTTATTTTATCAAAGCATAAAATTCCTTTTCTAAAAATTGAGTACATATTTTTTATGATTTAATCAATATATTTTAATTATATAAAAATTTAATAAATATCTCTAAAAATTATTTCATTCTTATTCATACAACCAATTTTCTGGCTATCATATAATCGAAAACATTATTATAATTCATTTAGACTCGAGGTTGTTTGTATCAAATACTATCATAGAAATTAAATTTATTTATTGTAAAAAATATATCATAATATAAAAGGGTGTTATATTCTACCAGCTTATATGAATTTATACCTTAAAATTAAATCACTATGATAAAAAACCCTGGATACTATTTCATCATTGTATTCTTTGATTCCCACATAGCTTGATCAAATCAATGGTTTTACCACAACACATTGACCATGTGAGTTGTCATGTTTTGTAGAATGTTCACTATTAAATCATAAATATCTATTCGTAGTTCCTCATAATAGATATCGTGCTCTATTGGTATGATCTATGAGTTCATTACATGTTAATTATTAGGTATGTACTTCTTTAGAAGATATATATAGAATATATCTTGTACTTGAGAATTGTTTGGTTGAAGTGAAAAGTGATAAACAACCATCCTAATACAATAAAAATATTATGGGGCTAATGTATCTAGGGATCATCTTTCCGTTATTTCCAAATCTTATAGCCTTCTTCCAAGGAGTTATTTTATATAATACCTTGTCACCAACTTTAAACTCTTATATATTACCAAGGATCTTTATTTTTACTTTTTAGTATCTTCTAAGATTCTCTGATGTGAAATTAAATAGATCAACCCTTATCTACCTTTTCCTCATCATTCTTAGGTCAAAATATCTTTCCCAATCCAACTTTATCCCAATGTGTTGATTTCCAATCTTTCTTCCATTTAGGTATTAATAAGGAACCATATGTATTCTATAGTAAAAGTTATTGTTGTAAGAATATTATATAAAAGAAAGGTGTTGATCCAAACCAACATTAAAATCTATAAAAGAATAACTCAACAAGTCTTCTACAGTTTGAAAAGTCCACTTTGACTGAACATTTTTGTGAAGTTCATATATAGTAATGAAACTAAAATATGTATCATGATCACAATGAGTACTTCCCGAAAACATCATGGTAAACCATGGATCCTAATCAAATACATTATATTTTCATAAAACATGAAACCTTCCCACTTTATTAATTTAAATCATTGATAGATGATCAAGAATGAAATAGTATCTTTTTAAAATGATTTTTTTTATTTCATAACATGTTTTACTATAAACAAAATTTAATTATTCCCTTTAGATGTTTTGGGGTGTCTAATAATTAAATCCTAGGTAATATTTTCCCATTTCCTTTTTGGTAAGGATAATTCTTAAATCATACCCTTAGATTTATATCTCTCAATATTAAATTTCTCACGTACCAGAAAATGAGATATAAATTCTGAAAATCTATAAATATTACATAAATTTTAATCCCCATGATGGAAAAACATGAATGGTCCTCAGGGTCAGAGCATCAGTACCTAATTTTCCATCCTAGAGTAGTAATATTTAGAGTTGAAATAAACTTTGACCAACTCCAATCATATACTACAATTCATATTTAACTCATTTTGTGTCAATATAAACTTTAGAATTTAGTGATCAATATATATATATATATCATTAACTATAAATATATTGCCTCTATATTTTCTATTAAGACCATATTTTTTCCTTGAAAAAGTTTATAATATATCTAGAAATATTTTTGGAGATAGGAGTTGATGTAGAGTGTGATTCTGAGGCCCATTGTTCCCAAAATTAATTTTATGAAAATATTAAATATTTTCTATATCATGTGCATATGATTTTTAAATAAATTGGGATAAATCTTAAATTATGTGTAAGAACAAAAATAAGAGACCATAGTTGAATATGAAATTACAGTTTTAGTATAGAGGTACCTAAAATGTGTTGGATAGTAATGTCTATATAAAAGAATACATTGACGAGTACGATTATTTAAAAACAATTAAATTATTTATTTCAATTAAAACCCTAAAAACTTGATTCCCTCTTTATAAGAAATGTTGTGGTGGATCTCCAAGGTTGTCCTCATAACTGTGTGTTCATTGAGATAAGAATTTTTTCACCTTGCATGTGTAGATCTAAATTATATGACAAAGAGACTTCAGATCTAGGTGAATTGAAGCACAAAGAAGGCAATGACTTCTCAAATTAATTGGTTGTTGCATTTTTTATCAACGAATGATCCAATTTGAGGAAGGAATCATCAATTTTTTTTATTATTCCCCAATTGATTAAATAGATTGTGAATGACCCATTATAGATCTTAATTTATATTAAATCAGGCCTTTGCATGTGCATCTATTACAATTTTTAATTATAAAATCATTTTTCTCACCCAAGGAATACCAATTTTTATTTTTATCCAAGAATTTTTTTGATCGATCACTAGATTCAAAATAGATGAAAATGCAAAGGCCTGATTTAATATATATTAAGATATAGAATGGGTCACTAGATTCAAAACAGATTCACGTGAAAATATGGATTAGCGATCATAGGCCGATTTGGGAATATTTGGGGGATTTTGGTGATTTTATCAAGAATCAGAATTACATTGAGGTGATGATAGATGGATGGAGGCATGAAAACATGATATTACCTCATTTCGGCTTCCTACGAATCAATATAAATCTATTTTCTGACCATTGGATGGCCAAGAATGACTATTAGAGACTTCCCCTTTGATATTAGGCATCTAGTATAAGGGATTAGTCGCATATTTCATGGATATACAATGCCAAATAAAATCTATAAATTATGCGAAAAACTTTCCTACATTCATTGAACTCTAAATAAAACACAATGTGAATCCACTGGTTATTGTAGGTAGTGTTTCAGGGGAGTTATATATCACACACCTTGTGGGACCCCACACACCATGTGACACGATGCTGGTGACCCATCATGTATTCTAAAATTACATGGAAATAGGAATGACCATGTACATACTATGTACTATAAAAAATCCCTAGCACAGATACATATCCTAAAGTACATTGGTGGATCCCCATGTGGGAGGAAAAACTATATACCATAGTACATAGACACAAGAACTGACACATCCCGAAGCACGGCCATAACCCCAAGTCTCATAAGAATACTATACTATCCCCTTTCAAACCATGTAGAGATAAATGGATAGTGTTTTTTGTACCCTAAGGGACAAGGCCCATTAATTAGTGTCGGACCACATGATGTGTGGGTCCCCTTACACACCATGTACACCAACTTCCTTTTTCTAGAATATTATAACTCACATATCTCCTTCATATGGCCTCAATGTTTTATCCCATGAGTACCCTATCCTGAGTTTTTTAGGTAGAAAATTATATTATCCTTTATTGTTGGTTTTTTGATATGATGTGATGTGTTCTAAGTTTGATTATTCTTTAGGTGACACTCGATTATGGCTACGATCGATAGGTACAATTACAATGGTTTCCCCCTTTGGTGTTATGGTTAAGATCATCTATATACTTAGTGTTACCCCCTATAGAGTTAGGGTTATGTTCATCTATATACTAAGTGGTACTTCCCCCAATGGTGTTAGGGTACAGTTCCTCTATCTACTGAGTGGTACCCCTTATGGAATTAGAGAGATGTTCTTCTATCTACTAAGTGGTTTCCCCTATGGAATTTGGGATCATGTCCCCTATTTAATAAGTTGAACCTCATATGAAGTTTGGGTGTGGGTCCTCTATCAACTGATTGGTATCCCCTAAGGAATTATGATGTGGTTCCTCTACATTATATGGGGTAACCCCAGATAGACTAGTTCATGGGTCCTCTATCTATAGAGTGCCCCCCCCCCTCATCAGATATGGAATGGTTCCTCCTTTCTCTTAGTGGGACCCCCTGATGCACTGGGGAACAATTCTTATACTCAGATACTTTCCCCCCTATAATGTTTTTCATAGTGGAGAGGCATCGTCCGACTGCCCAGTTACTCTTATTGATAGACACATTAGATTTTTGGCATCAATTATGGACCTTTGGAACAATTCATTACTCTCTTGCTTTGGGTTGAGCTGTCTATTTCCTTTCATTTCTCTAACTTCTCCCCCTTAATCTTTTTAGGATTCCTAAAGGGGCTGTATATACTCACCCATTCATGGGATTTCCCACACATTTCATGTCTTATGCATAAAATGGACACCTCAAAAAAATTACATAGGATCATAGGGATACCATTGTGAATTTTGATGCATTCGATGGTCAGATCATGGAAATTGAGATAAAAAACTCTCATTATTTTACTCTTCTTGTTTTGTCAAGTTCAGACATATTTCTTGTTGGGAATGTATTCCCCCCTTTATTTTTCATATTACACTCTCTTACTCTTATATTCCATAGATGGGTTTAATGAATTCTTATTACTCTATATTTTTAATCGTTATTTTTTTCTTCTATGCTTATGTATTATGATTTTAAAATGTGTGAATACATGTACATAAGACAAAGGCCTCCCATAGTTGTTATGCCTTTTGAAACTTGTAAAAATTCCTAGGCATGTGAAGGCATACTTGGGGTAGTTATCATTTGAGCCCCATTTAGTCAGGTCAGGGAAGATTGGTATCAGAGATGGTTAATTCCAGGGGAAGGTGTTCAAAGTAGTCCCCTTTTGAGAATTTGGTTGGGATATTGGGAAACAGTGTCGAAGTGTCTCGAGTGTAGATTTCAGGCATGGGAACCTATTATTTTTGCAGTAGTGGACATATCCATACAACATGACCAAGAATACCTTCTTGTCAACTTGGTATGAAGAGATAATTGTTTTAGATAAATTTATTACATTAATCATATAAGATTGAGACTTTGATTATCCTTCTTGAGTCATCTCCCTATATATATTTATGCTCATCTGACTATTGAACATCTTGATTAAATATTAATGATGTGTCCACAATGATTACCAACTGAGTTACCAATTTATTATCCGGATAATAATTTAATGATTAATGAGGCCTCAGATCGCATTCCATCATAAGTTACTATTCCCTTGGGTGGACAGGTAGTCATACCCCTACCTATCAAGTAACATATCATACCATCACATCAGGATGAGGATGTGTCTAGGATTAACAAACTCCATGGGATACAACACCATATGCTGTTGAGGATTGATAGTGATCTAGATCCCCATGTCATGGAGGATTGGCTAGAGGTGGTGATCTATGTTTTTAGTCTTATTAGGAAATTGACTGGTTAAGTGGTTGCACTGGAAACTATCCTTTTTCACAGATCAGTTGGGGTCTAGTGGAGTCTTTTTTCACAAATTCTTGACAAGTCTATAATCTAATGGGTTGAATTCTAGAAGAAGTTTTGTGGGGAGTACTACACATTTTTCATTCACTTGGTTATAATTTCAAATCTTTTTGAGAAACATGAGGGATGGATGATGGTTAAAGAGTATGAAATGTGGTTTGAAAACCTTATGTGGTACTCCATGAACATGATTTGATATGGATACTTCTAGTCATAGATGTTTCAGCAGGCTCTCTACATAGATATATGAGCTAATGTAGTTACATTTTGAGTCCCCACCTATACTAGGATTTTGGATAGGTCATTGATAAAAGAGAGATTCCTATCTGAGGGATACCCTATAGTTGGGGCTAGTAGTGGGCGATATAGGGATGAGAAATCTGTTGCAATTAGAAGACAAAAGTTGGTAAGATCTCAACATAGGAGACCTCTCCATGACAAGACTCATACATATGATCGTGTGTTATGGGGACCACATAACGGACTAGGGAATACCTAATAGGAGATATTCTATTCATGATATGTGAATGGTCACATGGTATATTTTTTTCCAACCATTACTGCTGAGGAGGGATATGGAGGGCCACCACAGAAGAGGAAACACTATGATCAAAGATCCCACATGTGAGGGCCAGGTGGAACCTAGAGGGGAGGAGAAATAGGTGTTGTACTTTGTTCTCTTGGAAGAGGAGTTTTGGGTTTGGATATTTCTATCATATCCTTCCACCACCACCACCAGGCGGCCCACATTAGGCTCCGGGTGCAAGTTGTCGGGGCCATGAATAGTTTCAATCTATGAGGTTATATTCCTCGGCGGTGCAATAGATGATTAAAGGTATGATATTTGTTTATTATAATCTCTATTTAGTATTATTATACATAGTTGTGATTCATTTTTTCATCTCTTTACTCATAGTGAGAGTTGGATATCTCAGTTAAGGATTTTTTATAGTAGATTTTTGAATTAAAGATCCTATAATTAATGATTATTAATTATATTTTATCTATAGGTAATTTGAAATATCATTAGGTATAAAGAGGTTATATAGTAACCTATTGGTCATCATAATGGAATAATGTGATGTCATCTTTGGAATTTATTTCTTGTTGGTGGTTGAAGCAAAAATTGAATATCACTGTAGACGATTCAGATGCCTTCTCCCTTATGGGGTGAGATTATTCTTTTTATGTAAGATAGATCTCATTGTGAGATGAGTGGGTTTTATGAGTATAAGGCTTCATTCTATTACCCATCAGCTGTTGTGTGTATCCCCTAGTGAAGAAGAGACTTCATGAATATATATTCCTTCACTCATGGAAGGATTATATGAACATCTTCCTTGAGGATATTCTATGACTACCTCCAATGTAAGAGATAGAGTCCTTCATGATCATGCATGTTGGGACTACTCTGATAAATTTTGTGGCATATCGATGGGCCCCAACTAAGCTTGGTGATCTCTAGTTGTATTTAGATGAAATTCAAGATAATTGTTTTATTAGGCCTAGTGTGCCCCCTTGGTACCGCCGGTGTTATTCATGAAAAGGAGGAAAAACGTTTATTTATTTGTATAGATTAACATCACCTGATATAGTCCATGATAAAGATTATTTATTAAATTGTTTTACTTTTATCAGTTTCAAGGTAGGATATGGCTCTCGAATATCAATCTCAGGTCTAACTATGACATGTTGGAGTTCATCAGTTTGATATTATAAAGTTTTCATTCTGATGTCTCTATGAACACAATGACTTCCTTGTGATTCCTTTCGATGTGAAAAATTCCCTTATTGTGTTTAGGTATTTGATGAAACCAAATATTTCAACTGTACATAGACCGGTTTGTGGTAATTCTCATTGAAGAAATACCCAAATGCTCTACGCCAAAGCAGGATCGTGCATACCAATTGAGTATGGCCCTCGATTTTCTTCAAGAGAACCATCCTTATGGTAATCTCATGAAGTTACAATTATTGATCCATGAGGTTCACTTTCTAAGGAATGTAATTTCTTAGCATGTATTAGCTTTTACATGGTCAAGATCGATGTAGTGCCTAATTGGGTTCCACCCAATATCCTGTCAAAGCTCTTTTTTTTTCTTATCTTTTTGGGGTACTACAGGAGGATTTTAGAATAATTTTATAGTATTGAATCTCTTTTGACCTCTCAAACATCGATAGAACAACCATTTAAATGGAATGATTAGTGCCAAAGGGACTTTTAGGAGTTGGGACTAAGGATGTTAAGTGCTCCAGTTTTGAGGCTAATGGAGGAGGTTGTAGAGTACATATTGTATTTTAATTCCTTGGGAGAAGGTCTTAGATACATGTTGTTGTAAAGATAGGTTGTTATTGCATATGGGTCATGGTATTTTATACCCCAAGGGAATAATTATGTGACCCATGTCCTAGATAGGGTAGTGTTAGTATTCTCTATAATTTTGTGGATGAATTGTCTTTTCAGAGAGTAATTTTCTATTTACTCATGCCATCAGAGTCTTAGGTATGTATTCACACATAGAGACTATAACCTGATATAAAGGATCTGGTTAGAGATCCTATAGGACATTGACATTGAGATAATTTTACTCTTTAGTAGGGAAATGTGGTTGAGGATTCCCTTAGTAGTAAGTCCCATGCTCATTTGGTGATGTAGGAATATGGGTAGATGGATTCCTTATAGATAACCTTGGTTGAAAAGGAGGGTCAACTTTTCTTTAGTTGATGGTGTTGACTCCACCTTTCCTTTAGTTCATGAGAGTGTCTTCGTTCAGATACATAAAATAGGAGTTCATTCATGACAATATATCATTAAGATATTAACCATATGGATTATCTGAAGGTGGGTATCATGTCTTCCTTTTCTAGGGATAGATGGTGGTCCCATTCACAATGAGGTAATGGGTGATGAGAGAGTTCAATACAACTCTTCTAGTTGTACATCCCTATGTGGGAAATATTTAAATAGACCTCAAATAGTTCTTCTTGTTTGGATAGAATTATACAATGAACAGATATGTTCATCTCTCTATGCCTCACCTATAAATAGGTGAAGGATGAGAACCGGGAACCTACAGGTATGTTACATCCCCTTTAGATCTTGGAGTGGAAATAAGATGAAATATCCATTGGCTTTTTGATAGGTATTTTAGATATAGTGAGAGTAAATGATGCCATTTTGGAGATATATGACCATCTCATGAAATTGACATGCTTACTTTCTATAAAAGAGAAAAGTTTGGTAGAGAGTTCGGTGAATTTTTGCATACGGGATATTGATTTCCTTCATGGTGTGTCCTTGATAATTGAATTTTACTATGATCATGTCATGATTATGGAGAGGCATGTAAGAGGAATTCGAGACCCAGATGAGGATGAGTACATCCTTCAAAAACTAGAATATTATAGAACTGAGCACACTATCCACGTTTTATTGGATATGATAAGGGGTTTACTGTTTGAATTTTCCCTGAGTTGAGAGAAACACCTTAACTTGGTACATATTACATAAAATAATATTTACCACTCTAAAATTTGCATGGTACTGTTTGAGGACCAGTACAGGAGACCCTATAGGTCACCCATATGCTATAATGAGATTTATGAGGCATCACTTGTTGGTCCAGATATGGTGTAGGTGATGAAGTAGAAGATCCGGGCCATCTATGAGTAAATGATGATATCCTAGAGCATGAGGAAATCTTAAGAAAATTGACATCCTAGTCCCTTGGTGTTACAGTAGGGATACAATGTTTTCCAAAGAGTATCCCCATGAAAATGATTTTAGAGACTCATCTAGGGAGAAAATAAATTATCGAGTATTGTTATGCCATTTAAGATCTTGTAGTGGGTTGGTGAGGTTTCATAACTCCTCTCCCTACCCCCACAGTTAAAGTGGGCACAAAACATCATCCAAGTTTCATGGATAAGGAGATATGTGCATGAACCTACGCATGTTATTTTTTAAATAAAGATAGATGCCCCGAATAGGGACACTATTTTGGGGAACCTATTGGTCATCAAGGATCGATATGAGAGGATATAGTGTGGATAAACCATTCCCCTAGTTCGTGTGTTTTAGCATCACTAGAGCATTCAAGAGAGCTCTTGGAGAAGGAGAACCAGATGTGGTCTTATTATAAAAATATTTTTGTTATGTTTTTTCTTTTTAGGGATGAAAATATTATTGGAGAAATTAATTTAGAGACCCTATTTTTTACATTTAATAATTTTTAATATATATAGTAATATTTTTGGATCTGAGCATTGAGACGACATGTGATTATGAGTACTGGTTTTCTTTAATATAATTTTATAAACCTATTAAATATATTTCATATCATTCACGTGTGATTTCTTAAATGAAATTGGATAAATCTTGATGTTAGTATTGGATCAAAAATATGAGACCACAAATAATCTAGAAACCTTGTTTTACCTTATGTGTGACCTAAAATGGGTTTCTGTGGGATGTTCGGATAAAATTATCCATTGGTGGGTGTTATTAGTTAGATAAAATATATTTTTTGTGAATTAAACCCGGGAAAAAACTAATTTCATATTTATAATCCATGTTGTTGTGGAAGACCGAGGTTAAATGCATATCCTTGGGATCATTGATAGGATCCTTCTTCCACATCACATTGGCTGATCGAAATAAAATCAAAATTAGACTTTTGATCTTGGAGAATTGAAGAGTAACAAATAAAAAGACTTCTCTCATTAATTTTCGAGCATGTTATTCATCAAAAATGATCATAATTTAGGTAGTACTCTTCAATTTGTTTATTCACCCCCAATTTATTAAATTTATTGATCATGATAAAATATATTTCTTGTTATGTGTTAAATAAATCTTTTTAAAGTGTCTATGTAATAGTTTTTAATTAATAATTCAGTTTTCTCAACCTTGGGAATTGACATTTGAATTTTTTGTCCAAGAAAACATGGAAAATGATTTTTGAAACTTTGTTATTTTCTATTTCTCTAAATAACTCTTTTAAATCTTCTCCAATGGGAAATGAGGCCATGGTTTGAAATTTTTGGGTGGGATCAAACCCGATAAAACCCTCATATTTGAGATGGATTCAAGTGTGATGATTGGATCCGTGATTAGAGGATGGGTTGGGATGATTTGAGGTATGTAGGTGATTCCAAAAAGGAAAAGAATACCATTTTGGTGATGTTAGAAGGCTATATGTGAGGTAGCATGATGAAATCTTGTGTGGGATTTGTATGGGTCAACACAAATATGATTTCTGACTATCGAATTCCAGAAAATGATAAACTCATACTTTTCATTTAATTTCAGGTAGACCGGAGGCTGGATTCAATGTGAGGGTAAAGGATCCATAATGTTGTATTATATGAGGAAATTATATGAAAAAATTGAATGCACATCATGATGTTTGAATAACACATGGTGTGTATTCCCTTGGATGTATCAATTAGGGTTTTTGAAGTGTTAAATATCACATGTCATGTGGGAACCCCACATAATGTGTGACCCAATGCCATAAACCTGGTGTATACTTTTGGGATTACATGTACATGGGAATGGCCAAGAATATGATGTGTACCACCCGAGGGATTGAGTAAACGGACATGGTTGGAACCCCTTTTGGGATGACATGGCTTGTAGCATAGTATATGGACACAAAAAAGTTTACATGGACACATCCAGGAGCACAGGAAGGACCTAGGGTGTTTGAGTCACATAAATTGTTTCCCTTATATGTCATATAGGACTACAGGAGTAGTGATCCATATACTGGTAGGTACACAACTTGGAAGCAGATTAGGGCCACACACCATGTGGGCCCCCTGATAGATTTTGTACCCATAGTTCTTTTTTAGTAAACTTAAACCTCTCATATATCGTTTGTTTATACTTGTATTTTTTTCCACAAGTATCCTATCCTGGTTTTTCACTTAGAACATAATGGTCTCATTAATAGTGTATTTTGAGCTATGATGTGATGTGTTTCGAGTGTGACTCTTCTCAATACATTACAAAATGATGGTAGTGATTAGGAAGTATCATCATTGTGCTACCCTTAGGGCATCAATTTCTAGGTTATATATCAAATAAGTGGTACCCCCTATGGTTTAGTGTTCAAGTGCTCGTTTTACTGAGTGGTATCCCCCTATAGTGTTATAGGGTGGGTCCTATATCTAATGATTGGTATCATATAAGTTGTTAGGGTGTGGGGTCTGTATATACTGACAGGTACCCCCTGATGGATTTTGGGTATGGGTCCTCTATCAATTGAGTGGTACCCACCTCCCTAATGGGGAAGTGGTTCCTATATATACTATGTGGTACCCCCCAAGGCATCAGGTTTTAGGACCTCTACATACTGAGTGGTAACCCTTGATGCACTAGGGTTCAAGTTCTCTATCTACTAAGTGGTACCAAATAATATATGGTGGTCATCTTTATAGTGAATGGACCCCCCCTGACACAATATATTGTAGGTCCTATGATAAGATATTATTTTCCCTAAACTGTGTGGGATATTATATTCATGATACCTTCATATCGTTACTCCTATGGACATGCATACGATATTTTGACCATTGATGATGGACCTTTGGAATAATTTTCTCTCTTTTCCTGGTCTATTCTATGATATGGAGATCCACTTTACCTCTTGTTTGGTATTCTTTTGTTTATAATGTATATTATTATCCATGTCATTGGATTGTGTTACTCTCTTTATTTTGGCTGAGCTATCTATATCTTATTGTGTCTCATACTGCTCCACCTTCAGCTTTCCTTACATCCTACACGGTATGTATATAATCACCCATGAATTGGATTTTCTTGCATGTGACATTTCTTATGCATATGAAATAAATTTTGTTAGTGATTACAGAGGATCAAAGGGATACCCTAGTGCATTTTTTCATGTTCAGTGGTCGGAGCTTAGAGATTTAGAGCTGGGCACTCTCAGCCTCTTAATTTTCATGTTTTTTTTACATTGGGACATATTTTTGTTTGGGTGTATACTTTTCCCATTATATATCATTTTACACATTCATAATCTTGTATACCCATATTTTTTTCATGCATGGTAATTACAATAGATGTTCCATCATTTTCTTTTATCCATCGACACTTATACAATGAGATGGTCTGCTGTGTTCATACATGTACTTTAAGAAAAGAACTCCCAAACTTGTTAAATATGTCGGTGCTTTTCACCAGCATATGGCCTATGGAGGTAAGTTTAAGGTAGCTTCACCTCAAGCCAGTTTGGGCTAGTTCATGAAATATTGAATAAAAAAGTTATTGTTTCCAACTCTAAATCATTATTCATTCAATTTAACTCATGAAATTTCAATTGGACTAAGGCATAATCAATAATTATATCATTGTTCTTGGTGATTAATCCAAGACCCTAATTTGGTAGATGACTATATATTATAAATCCTTATTTAATTCTAGGAAATATAATCATAGGTGTATTGAATGACCTTCTTTTCATCTTCTGGGAATTTTCTTTACAGTCATCTTTTTAAAGAAACTTATCTCCCTCCCATGTAAACATTTTAATTCGATTATATAGCTTGGATAAATCCCCACATAATATATATGGTATCTATCCAACCCATTAAAACTATGAATCTATGTTATTGTAGTTGGTCTAGGTAATTGGTCAATAACTTCCTTCCTTGAAGGGTCTTCTAAAATAATTTAACTTGAAATTTTGTGTTCGAAAAATGTGACCTTCTGTAAGAGAAATTTACACATGTTAAATTTATCATTATGAATATCATTCTTCCAAGTATTCATCACAACCCTAAAATTTTCTTCAGCCTATTACTTTCTCATTGATTATGTAATTATATCATCTATATATACTTCCATGAACTAATTTAGTAATTTTATAGAGACTATAATCATTAAATTTATGAAGATAACAATATAATTTTCATGTCTAAATAGTGTTACTATAAATTCATAGTAACCATAACTCATATGGGATGTTATTTGTATATATTATCCTTCTTACCCCTCAATTTACAATTTCTATATTAAATATTAATCATGTAAAATTATTCATCTTCATGTAATTGTTCAATAAAATAATAAATATAGGATAACATATACATTTTATTGATATTAATCTTTTTAACTTTTTTTAATCAATATAAGGATGAATTAAACCATATTTATTATTAAAAAATAGTAGGTTCAGCCCATGGTGAACTTCTAGTATTAATTAATCCCATAACTAGATCCTCCTAGTTTTTCTCATTTAATTCTTGTAACTCAATCAGGTCCATTCTATATATAGTCTTTGAAATAAGTGTAGCATCAGATATTATTTGTATTGAAAAGTAAACTTCATTATTTAGGGGAAAAGAAGAAAATTATTTTTTCAATATATTATCATATTACCAAATAATAGTCATATATTAAATTTTGATATTCCCACCATCCATTCATATAAATATACTTCCTAAATAGGAAATAAGACCCATAGAATGGAAGTAACTTCCATTGGAAGTTCATGTTCATCCTCACATCAATGAAAAGTAATTGGTTGATTTGGAATATAAAACATGACTTATATTCCTGATAAATTGATACTTTTTTATATTGAGTGATCCAATACATCCCCAAATTAATATCAAATAAAATTATCAATAGAATCATAATATTTACAGCAATAATATTACAAAAAACATATTTAAAGAAGAGATATATACTTTAGATTTTGTCATCATTCCACAAGGGATTCTACTACATAATCTATATCTAATAATTGATGTGGTGATGTGATAACATTGTAAATTTATTTAGATATAAAAGATTAGTTAGATTTATAATGAAATAAATAATTTTATGTTCTATAGTGGATGATAATTGTAACTTTCACCAAATTGTTCTCCTGGCCAATATCAGTTGTCCTATCAAATGACATTCCTTTATCCTTTTTCATGGGGTTTATTAAGGACCATCATGTTAATTATATCTTTTATTAGTTAATTTATTTCTGTAATACTCAATATATCTATATCTAAATAATTTAAATTTATTTGTTGATTCCTTCTACTACATATTTTATTTTCTTACTTTTTAATCCCTTATTGAAAATCATTAGCTCCAAGGCCAACCATTCCATAAGTGAATAATTTACTAGTTCATTTTAGAAAATTTCCTTAGTTCTCCCCCCTAAAGTTTTGTATATAGTTGGTTGGGATTTCATTTATCCTTAGTATTAACCATTTGAGTTTCCTCAAAGTTGTATTTTTTCTTCATTTCACTAAACATTGAAGAATAATTTGAGTTACTAGTCAAAGTTTCTAACATCATAGATCATTTAATTATTTATTCATAGTTACCTAAGTCCCTTTCATATAACACCTTTCAATGATGTGGTTTTAGGAAATAAAATTACCGATATTTTTTCTCAAAGATTCGATTATAATTCTAGATGTGTACATTGACTGTCTTGTATAGTTTTCATTATAGGTACTAATTGATTTATCAGTGTTATATTTAAAATAATAAAAGTCCCTTTAAACTTATTATTAAGAGTTATAAGAAAGTATTTATTGCTAAATTACCTCTTAAACATCTCCAATTACATGGATATTATTTTTCCCTCATTACATGGGTTCTTGATAAAATTCAACCAATGATTAGATTCACCTTCCAAGTGATAAACTGATATAAAAATTTGGTCATTCTATGATAAATTAATAATAAACAATATCTTTTTCAACACATTTTTACATTTCTTAGAAACTATTGGATCTGAAGACCTATGTAAGAAGGGTGAGTTTTGTTTCATAAATGACTCAATGTAATGTTTCTCCCTCATTAGTACATAAGAAATATTCACATGACCAATCTAACAAATTATAGTTTGAGGGAGAGTAGTGATTATAGTCAAATGAGATTTTATCATGGCTCTAAATAAATTTGATTTCTCTTGATAATGGTGGTTTCATTGGATATCCAATTCAATATTTACATGATTCATTATTTTTCTACCCATTCACTATAACCAAAAAAATTGTGGAAGAATGAAATAAAAATAATCTAATTAAACAAATCATATATTATTTAAGATAAACTCTTGTTGTGTCCTAAATTATAACATATTATTATCAACCTATGACACCTTAGGTTTATCCTAGGTCATCCATGGTCATAATATATTAAAATATTTATTTATGGTTTACAAATATAATATAAATTATCTCATTCATATCCACAATGAGTGTTTATCTGGGTGTGCATTATTAGGTTGATTCATTATTCATTGATGGAAATCAAGTTGATACCCAATATTTCATATTCGGAGTTTTTAACCCTATGTTAATCTTTTTCACAACCTAATACACTAACTAGTATCTATATAGGGATTTATTTTCTAATAAAACAAGGAAATAACTACTTTACCACAGCATCAGGATGATATCTAATACTTAGAAATAACACTAGGGTTTTCAAAAAAAATGTAACCCTAATCTATGAATATTTATTTAAACCTTAATTGATTCAATATATACAGACCCTGGTACAACATACATTGATATTAAATCATTTTCTATGAATTTTCAATACATTTTACAATAATACATACATGAGTCCCATAATGGGTTACTATCTTTGGAGACTAGATACATAAAAATATTATTTAAGTACTGTCTCTATCATCTCAAAATTCATTCATTAGATATGATGCCAAAATAATCTCATCACACTGAGATACCTCCATTAAAACTATGTGAATAAAATAATAACAATGCATGACCATAAATACATAGTAAGGATAATCATGGAAGATATCAATTATTAGAGAATAAGATATTCTTAAGGGCATGATAAAATATCGAATTCCTTGTTCTCAATATAAAATATTCACATCCATGAAACCTTATATCATGATATTTAAAATAAATCAATATTACAAAGATTGATCAATAAGGGTTTCAAAATAATAATAATCATTCAAGAGTCATACTATAGGCATGTTTCATCATAAGAATTAGAAATCATAATATTAGGAACATAGTTAATCATAATAATTTGCACGAATAATCATGTGAGAATATCCATAAAGTGATTAGGCTCACACATCAAAATTTGAATAAAGTTATTCAATATTATATCAAGGCAAAATCTTGTGAGCATAGCTATAAAATGATCATAATCCCACAACAAATGTGAACAAAGATATTTGTATTAGCATCCACACTTATCATCATCAAATAATTATAGATAAACATAAAATTACCCAATTAAATGGATGTAAATAATGGGTAAATCCTTCACATAATCAAAATCCATTTATATATATGCCAAAAGGCCATAAAAACTCATAAATTTATCATATCTAAACAGGTGAAAAAATGGGTATAATATAAATTTAATTATTATAATCAATAAAAATTATCGTAAATAATATGGATCAAAAATTTTTATCACTTCCCCATTCAAGATTATGTAACATTAATAGATGATGCCACAGATAAAAATATATTTAAAATATTATTAGGGCATTTCTTGAGGAAAATCAAAAAATTCATTATCAAATAACTTATATAAGATCGAATGTTTTCATAAATATTAAGGAAAACATGTTTTTTTAAATTATCCATGGAAAAATCAAAATGACCCTTCAAAATTTTGAGTGGTCATGATAGAAAAAAAATTTAATTCATGTCATAATCATTATAAACAAATATTCTTTTCACACCTTTTGTAAAATGTACACCATTTAGAAAATGAATAAAGGATTAATTTTAAAAGTTTATAAAAATTGAAAAATGTTTAAAATAAGTTTAAAAATTATTCCATAATGTTGAAAAAATTATGGGAAACATTTTATATAACATGGATATGGACAAAAATAATTCTAGTCCAAAGTGGAAATGATGCAAGTTTTACATAAAAGCATTTACATAACTCTTTAGGGTATAAAAAGGGAGTAAAATGGTAGTATCACTTGAGAATTACATGTATAACCATATAAGAATAAATATTAAAGTGTTTTATTAGGTAAGGATCAAATAATTTTCTTTAATGGAAATTAAAGCATTATAAATCCCAATTAAAATGGGATTAAAGAATAATTCCCTTACCACATGCCTCATTTTTATTTATATTAATTAAAAATAACTTTATAATAAATAAATATTTATTATAAATATATTATAACAAATTATTAAAAATATATATTAATATTTATCATTATTTTTTAATTTACAATTATACCTTTATAATAAATTCTTCCTAAAAATTGACATTTGGATAAAAACTAGTCTTTTTTAATTCATGTTTCAGTTCAATAGTTTCAATCCTTGTATAATGACCAAATGTTTCATTAGTAGAATTACCTTCTTATAAATATTTATTATAGTATAATCACATAATATTACCTATAGAACATAATACGATCCTTATAAATGAAGAATGAGTGAAATAGAAGGTATCTCTAGAAGTTAAGGAATACATACTGATGAAATTGTAACATTACATTTGGAATAGTAATGTGACCCTTATAAAAAGTAAACATGCCAATTGAATAGTAACCTACATAATTAAAGTATAAGTAAAATTTTTCCATCTTATAAGTGAAAATATTATATAATTATATCATAGTATATGTATGTAAATATGATAAAATTTATCAATCGACTGTTGGTATTTTTGTACGTCATGTATAATTAATTACAATTTTATGAGTTATTTAATAAATTAAAAAAATTATTTTGCATAAAATTAATTAATAAATTATTATTTTTATGTTTTATTATCATAACATAACTATATGAGACCTTAATTAATTTTTCAACGTGTTAGAAAAGCAGTTTTAATTTTAAAATCTGTATTTTTCAAGAAAATTATGATTTTAAATCAAAATTAAATTTCACCAATTTAGAATATTATTTTCATAAAATTGAGTTCATTTGTAAATTCTACATGTCAGAAAATGTTTGCGTTGAATTTCTGGGATTTTTCTGAAATAAATGAATTTTTATGAATAGTAAAATATTATAATTTATGAATAACGGAAAAAACCAGAATTTCTGCATCATGCTTGATTCATGGATGATTTGAATGGCCATTTTTTCGAACTCAATGCTCTATTTACATTTTTTGGTCAAAATAATCAGTACTATTCACAAACTTGAGCAAAAATATTAAACTGATGGGTAAAATAATGGGAAATCAATCATATCCTCCACTATAAATATCACCCCTCTTTACCTATTCTCTTCACTCCTCTCATTCCTTGTTCCTAGTCCAAATTAGGATAAAATATCTCTATAGTCTCCTTTACCACGTCCAAAATCCCTTTATCTCATCAAAAATCCAAATCATCTCCCCAAGAGATGTTATAAACGAAGATATACTCATGAGGTAAGTTCCTCTTTTCATTTCATTATTTTCATTCGAGTTTCATTCATTCTTTTTCTTTACTCACCTACTTTCATCCAAATGTTACAATAACTCTAGTAAAAAATATTAACTATTATTTTTTATGATAATGGAATATTTCATAATTATCCCTCATTTACCCTCCTTTTATACTATAAATGAAAACACCATCTGAGATGTGTTAAGTTATCATATTCAAGGAAGACAAGTTTTCAAATTCTATTATTGTCTTCAATCATGGTCGTGAAACTATTTTATTGGTTGAACCAGACTATAATATATATAATATTTCTAATGTAAGTTTATCGACTTTCTTTTTATAAATGTGTTGACGCTCCTTTCGTCACAGAATCTAAGGATCGGAAAAGGGGAATATCTGAGTCCAATGTGATTCATCCTTTGAAGAAACATCAAAAATCGACAAAGGGATGAACCAGGAGAACATTGCCCATAGGTCGCGCAAGTTCCCTCATGGTCGCGCAAGTACACTTGCGCGCCGCCTAGTGGTCGTGCAAGTACTTGCGCGACGCCTTATGGTCGTGCAAGTGACTTGCGCGACCTAAGTGATAACCGCCCGGTAACCGCCCGGTAACCGCCCAGGGTCTTCTTTTGCCTATAAATAGACCCTGTGGGCCCCCCATTCGAGAGGATCATTTTCTAGAAACTCGGATTGAAGCTCCCGACGCCCAAGTCTCTTCTCAAAGCTTCCGAAACACTTCTAAGGTAATTTCTTACCTAGAACGGAAGATCTAAAGAGAAGAAGGAAGGCCTAAGTGTTGAAACTTATCAAACACTTGCGCGCCGACTTAATTCCTTCAATATAACTTGCGCGTCCCTTTTTTGGAAGAACCTCAAGGGGATTCTAAAGGGTTTTATCAAGAGTCGCTCAATTATTTCAATTCTGATTGAAAATCGCGCAAGTACACCATGTGTCGCGCAAGTATACTTGTGCGGCCAATACTTGCGCGCTGCCGCAGGACTTGCACGCCTTTCAAGACTTGCGTGCCCTTATCTTTTTGGGTGCCCATCTTGCCCATTTTACCCCTCTTAAGCCATTTCACCTTTCCTTTTCAAGATTCAGTCTTCAAGACACTCTTCAAATCCATTTATGGCATGATTTCTTGATTTGACTTTCCTATCTGAAAGGAATTCTGTGAAATCTCTCTTAAAGTCTAGTGATGTAAATATCCTTATGTCACTAAAATACGGAGAGTTCATTCATTCAACCTCATCCTTTAAGATGAGATAATCTTAACCTGGGTCACCTTTTCAGTAATAATCCCCAATTATAAAACCTTTAATCTGGGCATCTTCCTCAGGAGTAAGCCCCAAATTCTTAAAGTTCCTAATCTTGGGCATCCTCCTCAGGAGTAAGCCCCAATCAAGTCCTTTAATCTTGGGAATCTTTCTTAAGAATAAACCCCAACATCAAATATGGGCATCCTCCTCAGGAGTAAGCCCCAAAACTTAATCCCTAACCTGGGTCTCCTTTTTCTGGAATAAGACTCAGTCATAACCTTGGGCTTCCTTTTCAGGAGTAAGCTCTAAATCCCTTTAAACTTCTCTTAACCAGTCATAATTTACCTTTTATTTGGGTTTCCTTTTCAGGAATAAAACCCAATCATAAGTCCCCTCCTAACTTGGGCATCCTCCATAGGAGTAAGCCCCAAGATTAGAGTATTCAAAATCTCCATGAAGCACATATAACTTTATAGACCCCGTTCATGGATTTTCTCCCTAAAAGTAGATCCTAAACCTTCATCTATCTGGGCAGTCATCCATACATAAGCCCCAAAAAAATTCTTATGATTTCATCTTTCATGGCACAATTGTCTAAATTTTACTAATACATCTTGTTTCTCACACCGAGCATGACTCACGTGAGCTTAGAGTGTAAAAGTAATTATGACATTCATTTTTTGAGCCATCAATCATAAACATCATACTCCATTACTCGAACTACGTGGGTTCTGATTCCTTTTCCAAAACAAAGGATACGTAGGTAGCCCATTTATGGGTTCGATCCCAACTTTGAAATAATCTATGTCCTTCTGAATGACGATAAACTTTAAGTGCCCCACTGAGTGGCTTTAAAACCAGCCTGGTCATCATAATGACCAAGAGACTTTTATATAAATGTTTTGAAGGATACCATTGACCAAGAATCTCTAAACAGATATAGATGATTCTCTATTGATGAAGAACCTCGAATACATATAAAAGATTCTCTAAATTTCTTTCATATTTAATCATTGATAGTTAAAACTAAAGGAAAGCACATTTTACACTTGGTAATGTAATAAAGACTCACGAACATAACTTAAATCTATAAAGAGAGTCCCGGAGTAGACAATAATTCCCCTC
Source organism: Viscum album (assembly GCA_963277665.1). Taxonomy (NCBI): domain Eukaryota; kingdom Viridiplantae; phylum Streptophyta; class Magnoliopsida; order Santalales; family Viscaceae; genus Viscum; species Viscum album. The sequence goes on along the minus strand of OY728121.1, from coordinate 1,393,136,619 downwards.
AAAAAGGTGTGATGAGTCCGACCTCCCATCCTCTCGACCAATGCAAATTCCTAAGCCTCATTAGTCCACAAGCTAATGAGCACCTGCCTTTGGAAAGTAGGTCCAAACGGATGTGGAATCATTGGATGTTTCCGGTTCTACGAACAAACCCGTTAGAAACCGATCGGAACGTTTGAATCTCCCGTCCAGGAGGTCATCCCCGGGTTCCGTGCGAAACAAAAATGGTGAACCCGACGTGAATCCTTAACCAAGTGAAAGTGATGTTCTTCTTATTTGTTAGGCCCCTTGGGCCAACAAGGCAATCATTGACATATGCTCATCCAAAAGATGCATGGATGGATTCATCTTGATTATGTCTGTTACATGGAACAGGCACTCTTTTCTCAAGATCTTCTGAAAAAATGGCTTTCCTTAAATTCACCCCTGTGAATACTGCTGCTGTAAACACCTCTACTGTGAGGTCTGCTGCTGTGAAAACGAATGCTGCTACTCCTGCTGGAACGTCATCCGCTCTGAGGATGACATCACCAACTCAGCGTCTTCAACGCTGTGTTTCTAATGCACTGGTTAAGGAGTATCGTCGCAACGGTACTATCCCAACTCTGGAGGCCGCTCGTCAAGCCCTCCAAGTTAACAACTCTACCTGGTCATCCGGACAACGGCGGCCACCAATCAAGAAGAAGGCGGTGCTGACTACCGTCTCCAACCGTTTCGGGTCGTTATCCCCGGAACGCAATTTCCATTCACTCCCTTATTCTGCGGAAGTGAATGAGCAGGTCCTGCAGGACCTTCATTCAAAAAGACAGGAGTCCTTCTCAAGGGCTCCCATCAACAATCGCCGCCAGACTCGTGTGGTAGTGCGCCCTCAACATGATGAGGGTACCGACTCCAGGCATTCAACTCAGGTTCCTCGAACCCGAGCAGGCAAGATGAACCGCCAGAGACGGAATCCGGTTAATAATAAGCAGGTTGTCATCCCTGCTATCTCCGGAGAAGTCCACCAACCTAAATTGGTGGCAAACAACGAGCAGGCATACACACCTGTCTGTTTTAATTCAACTGTCCAGCAGACTCGTCTGGCAGCATCAAGCCGATCCCGCCAGGCAATTCCGGCGGAGTACCATAGGCAAGAACATACACCTGCTTATACGTCACCAGCTAGTCAGCAGGCTCGTCTGACTACATATGATGGATCTCGTCAACCGCGTTTGGCGAAGTGTAATCAGCAGGAACATATACCTGCTAATACTAATCAGGCCTACCAACAGTCTCACTTGGTAGCACCCGGAGAAGTCAGTCGGAAAGTCCCGACGACAAACAAGGGGCAGACTCAACTATCTTCCTCCACACTTGAGTACTGTCAGGATTCACTGACAGGAAAAGGAGGACAGGAGCAGGCACATACACCTACTCCAAGCCCGGAATGGACGTATATCCCCGTTCCGGCGGCTGAAGTCACCAAACATATTTTGTCAATGGTGAAAAGAGCATAAGCAAATTCCTGATCATATTCTGGATGCTTGCCAGGATATCATAACAGCTTCAGCATCACCTCAGGGACAGACACATAAATCTATCCCTAGCAATGGAGTGACACATCAACGATTCACTCCGGAACAGACACACACATCTGTTCCAGTCGAAGAGGTTTATGGGGCATACTCCCCTATATCATACGGACAACCAAGTCAGGCACATACACCTGATTTGAGTGGAGATCGTCAGCCTAACCTGACCATCTTTCCTGATCAGGCACATACACCTGCTCAGAGCAATCACTTTCGTCATCAAGTGGTTTCTAAAGCGAGTAAGAAGGCATCTAAGAAAAAGATCCGCCCAGCACAGTCAGGAGATCAAAGGCCAATCTGCAACAAGGCCTTGCTCAATGCTGGAGTTCTTGAAGCCCTCAGACATTTATCTATCGGAATTCAAGATTCTACTCCCTCAGTTCCCAATAACTGGAACATTAATTCTGAAGGTCTTCAACAGACACTTCCTCATGAAGACTTTCTTCATGAAATTTCGGTCAATCATGAAGTTTCTTCTTCAGATGAGATCCACAGGAACCCTCTGTGTGGTCAGAAGGCCAAGGAGCAAGAGATTTCATCTTTTACTGTAACCCATCATGACGGTCCTCCTCATGGTGATGAACTTCTCTGCGAAAGTCCTCTCCGCAGTAGTGATTCACATTGTCTCGAAAATTCTTCAGAAGGCAATTTAGTGACGAGAAAGCCCTCCTATCTCGAGGCACTTGCAAAAGTAAAACCAGTCATGTCTGATGCTTTACTATCGGCAGGTGAAACTCTTTCTCCATCAGAAGATAGCCTGGGGTTCAGGTTATTCTCCGAACCATCCCTGGGTCATTCATCTTCCAGCATGAATAGTGATTTCTCTACCAATCTTGTTGAATCCGATGAAGCAACAAGGAAACACCAACTATGGTCCAAAGAGGTAGAAGAATATTCATTTAATGATAAAGAGGAAATGCTGAACATGAGGAAAAAACTGGCAAAAGGTGAAGTACCAGTCATATTTTGGCCTTTGGCTGACTCCCAGTACGACATTCCAATGGTGTTGACGAATGATGGAATCCATGATATTCGTCTCAACATATGGAAAACTCTTTGTCAATTAAGGAAGAAGGTATTATCTTACGATGAATATGAAAATCATCTTAAGATAATAGAAGGGTTACAACGCCAGATTGATTTGGCATCTCTATCAATCTCTCGGTATCCGAAGGCTGAAAAGCAACAGAGAACCCTTCAACGTTCATGACTTGGCGCACTAAGAAGATTGCGTCAGTTAATTGCCAATGCTCCATCTGATGTTCATATCAGAGGATGGGGTGTTCACGGAGCACTACATTTCACAGTGCTTTCCGGTCAGCAAAGCCCTCCGAAAATGGTCTCATGCAATGTTATTGCCCATGGCCGGCCATAGTCAATGGGCTTTGTTCATAATGAAAAACTTGCTCAAGAACAAGCTTCAACTAGTTCCTCTCAAAATCAAGTATATAGAGAACAGGTTGTTGAATTGCTCCTACATCAAGCAAGAGAGAATATTGCACAAGCCTCTCATCTAGAGCAAACACGTCATCAAATGACAGAAGTTTCGGAAATCATCCAACGGTCTGTTGAACCAGTTGATAAAAGTTGATACAGGTTAATGCATCCAGCAAATTTCCGAACTAAGATTCGCAAGATCAAGAGAGATTTTAAGAAGATCTCAGACATAGCATGTCAAGAGACACCCCAGCTTACCAGACTGGGGACTTCTCTAACCCAACCCTCAGAGTCAACGAATGGGATTTGAGAAGTTGAGTGGAAGCAGCAGGAACATCCCCAGTCCACCGGACTGGGGACTTTTTCAAATCTTCAATCCTTCCCTCAGAGAAAGTCAGTATTCTCTTGATTAGGGAATAAGCCTCAAGAGGAACGAAGATCCAAGCTGTCCGGAGATTCTCTCCAAGTGACGGTTCTCCAAGAAATTCCTGAGGGATCAAGTCAACGGAATGCCATGTCTCATCATGGACATAGAAGGAGACAATATCACAGAAATGCTGATAGAAAGGATTCCATGCAATATGCATCCATTAATGTCATCAATGTCGTTGCTGCTGATTCACCAGATGAGGCTCAATCAGAGGGATCAGACGAAGAGGTTCCTACTCAAGAAGTCGCGCACACAGACCTAAATGAAGAAGGTGTGCGCACACGTAATCAATGGCTTACCCAAAATTTGGGTATTCCTTCAAGTAACCCACTTCCCCCTCTCCGAAAAGGATCCAATAAGGGGAAAGAAAAGAATCAGGTTACTTCTCACCCTTCCTCTGAAGGAGGTAAATCGCTCTCATTAGAGCAAAGGTTTGCACAACAGGAGGAAGAAATGAAAGAATTAAGAAGGTTGAATGCAGAACTACTTCAGAGTAGTCTTCTTCTTAAGAATGATGAAGTCCGACAGCCGAAGGAATTTGTTGTAACTACTGAGATGGATCAAGAATATCCTCCTTTATCAGTACACCCACAGAGGTCTAATCCTACGGGTCAGACGCAACAACGGTTGGTAGCACTACCATCAGTTGCAGCACCAACCACCACGTCTGTCCAAGATCCATTCATTGCACCTACCCAAAACCAAGTTCAACCTGACGTTTCTCAAAAGTTAATAACTAATATTGAGTCATTAACAGCTCGGTTAGAAACTATGGAAGGGAAACGGGCGCAAGTTCAACCTGAAAAGAAAGTTTACCCTGAATGGGTAGATTCAATTTCTCCTCCATCCAGTTTTGGAAACCCTATTTTCCCTACTTTCAATGGATCAGGCGACCCTGAACAACATTGGACGCATTACGTGTCTTGTTGTGATCCTATGATGGGAACTCCAGAGCAGAAAGAAGCAATGAAACTCAGATGCTTCGTGCGAGCCTTGCAAGGACCAGCTTTTGTCTGGTATACAAGCTTGCAATCCCGGTCAGTCATCGGATGGGAGGATCTTCGTCAAAAATTCCTTCTTCAGTTTATCTCAACTTTGCCAAAAACGACAGTTTTTGATCTTACAAACTGCAAGCAAAGGGAAAATGAAAGAGTCTCTGATTTTATTGCTCGTTGGAAGGGATTAACGTATTCCTTGAGTTTATCACTCCCTCTGGAGGAATTGTTGCCAATCTGTGTGGCAAATTTGCATGACGAATTACGCACGCCATTGATCCCTGTGAAATACACAGGAGGGTTTCGAGACCTTACTTCAATCGCTCAACAGATTGAAGATTCCCTTATACAGGCTAAGGTTAAATCTCGTGTAATTCCATCAGCTCCAGGAAGAAGAATGGGTAAAGAAGAAACTGCTACAGTTATGCTTAAACAGGCACCTGTACCTATTTCTACTTCAAAACCTTCATCTTCTCGAAGGGCTCCACCTCCTGAATGCCAACAACAAAGGCTGTTTCGTCTAAATGATCAAAAATATCAACGACGAAAACAATTTGAGGATATGAAGAGTAAAACATACTCTTTCCGAAGTGAGCAAGTTCCTGGTTACTTCATTTCATCTCTGGAAAATAATTTGGTTCAATTACCAGTGCCGAAGAGGCCAAACAAGGAAGGAGATGAAGACCGTCCCAATTATTGTCCCTTTCATCAAATGTTGGGGCATCCCATCCAGGAGTGTTTTGTCTTTAAAGACCTCCTGCAAAAGATGGTCAACTTAGGACAAGTCAAATTGAAGGGTTCTTCAGCTCATGTAGCATGTATTACCACTACAGATCCAGAGGAAGGAGGCGAGTGGTAGGAAGTCAAAAGCAAAACTGAGAAAAAATATGATGATTGGATGGTCAGAAAGACAATAAATCGGACCCATTCCATTTTGCGAACACAATTGAAGAAGCCAATTGTGTCTCCTACAAAAGCTGCAGTAAAGCCTCCATCAAAAGACAAATCCTCAAAAGGGAAGCTCAATTCAAAGAAGAAAGAGGAATCAGGAGAAGATGAGTATGTATCAAAGCCTAAATTGTCTTTGACTCTGGCAGATTTCATGCCATCTACTTCAAAGCCACGGGCACCGTCCCACCAAACGGCACAACCTAAACAGGCTAATCAGGTAGAGTCTTTATCAGACGAAGAGTTAGTCTTTGGTTCTGTTTAATCTCAATGGATGGAGAACACATCACGACTCCAACTAATGCTAGATTTCTGAAGAAGTATTTTGTATAAATACAAAATATTGTTCCCAGAACCAAGACTCTTAAAATTGGTTCATACAGCAATGGTCCAGTATGACCTTACACCGCAACTTCGTCCAACATGACGTTAAACTGTGTCACCTTCAATGTCCAAGATGACATTAAACTATATTGTGTCCTAGCAACATGACATTAAACTGTGTGGCACTTTCATCGTCCAGCATGACGTTAAACTGTAAAAAGTCCCCAAAACTGATATCCTCATATTGGTTCACCTTAGTCCTAGCTACATGACTTTAAACTGTACAGCACCAGTTCGTCCTTGCTATATGACGTTAAACTATACAGCAATGGTCCAGTATGACCTTAAACTGCAACTTCGTCCAACATGACGTTAAACTGTGTCACCTTCAATGTCCAAGATGACATTAAACTATATTGTGTCCTAGCAACATGACATTAAACTGTGTGGCACTTTCATCGTCCAGCATGACGTTAAACTGTAAAAAGTCCCGAGAACTGATATCCTCATATTGGTTCACCTTAGTCCTAGCTACATGACTTTAAACTGTACAGCACCAGTTCGTCCTTGCTATATGACGTTAAACTATACAGCAATGGTCCAGTATGACCTTAAACTGCAACTTCGTCCAACATGACGTTAAAATGTGTCACCTTCAATGTCCAAGATGACATTAAACTATATTGTGTCCTAGCAACATGACATTAAACTGTGTGGCACTTTCATCGTCCAGCATGACATTAAACTGTAAAAAGTCCCCAGAACTGATATCCTCATATTGGTTCACCTTAGTCATAGCTACATGACTTTAAACTGTACTGCACCAGTTCGTCCTTGCTATATGACGTTAAACTATACAGCAATGGTCTAGTATGACTTTAAACTGCAGCTTCGTCCCACACGACATTAAACGGTGAAAAAGTTCCCTAAACTGTCCAGCATGACCTTAAACTGCATCATCCCTGGTCCATGTATATGACCATAAACTATTTGCAAATCCCTTATGTCCAGCAAGACGTTAAACTGTGACGTCCTAAATTACATGACGCTAAACTGTGTAAAAGTCCCTCACGTCCGGAAAGACGTTAAACTATATAATCTCAAAAGTCCAGTATGACATTAAACTGCACCATTCACGGTCCATGCATATGACCTTAAACTATTTCGCACCTTCGTTCGACATGACGTTAAAATGGTACACTCTTTTGTCCTTACTGCATGACATTAAACTGCACAGTCCCCCTTTCGTCCAATATGACGTTAAACTATTTTATCCCCATCGTCCTAACTACATGACGCTAAACTGTACAGAAAATCCTTGATATGTCCTACATGACATTAAACTGTATTTTGTCCCTGCTACATGACACTAAACTGTGCAGCACCAATAGTCCTAACTGCAAGAATTTAAACTGCATAGTCCCCTTTTTATGTCCTACATGACATTAAACTGTACATCGTTAAGGTTGTTATTACCTCTTGTTTCTCACACCGAGTATGACTCACGTGAGCTTAGAGCGAACATCAACCATAACACTCCGTTTGGGCCACTAACCATGTGTAAGTCCCAACAATATTTTTTTATTAGATCATTTTCCACAAGAACAACTTGATCATTGATTCATTCTTTAATTGAACTACACAGACTTTGATCCTTGCCCTCCAGGCTGGGTATGTAGGCAACCTCCCAGGGTTCAAGCCCAAAAACAATCTCTTCACATCGGTTCACCACAACCTCATATGATGTTGATTTGTGAAACCTCCCCTGGAATCAATATCTTTACATTGATTCACTTTCGTCCTTGTTATATGACGTTAAACTATACAACACTTTTGTCCAGTATGACAATAAACTACAAATATTCTTTGATTTCCTCATTTGAGAAGGAACCATTATTGACATTGATTTTTTCAATCATGGTTTTCATTTTCAAAAGACTACGTGCATACATGGTAATGCCTGAACTTTTTATCTTAGGTTAAACCATCATTGCACTAAAGTCCCCTTTCACCCTTCACATGTACGAACCAAATTTGTACAAAGGGTAGTTCTAGAACTACGTGGACTTGATTCCCATCCTTATGGGATACGTAGGAACATTCGAGTGTCCCTCGAATCCAGTCCCAAGTCTTTTTGGGCCTAACCCCAAATTTCACATTCAGTCCCTTGGCTGAAATGTCCTCATGAAAACACACACTGTGTATTCATTATTATGGTCTGAATTCTATGACCCTAAACTAAGATCACTCATACTTTCGTCCTGCACGACGTTAAACTGCATTTCAAGAACTACGTATGGCTTGATTCTCATTCATATGAGATACGTAGTGAAGTCCAAGTTTCAATTCAGGACCCAGCCACAACATGATTATGGTTTTCATTGACCTATGTATATCTATATACATTGGACAATACCCATCTTTATGTGTTATAATCCTAACCTTAAATATTTTCAGATCTTCATAACCCTTTTTCATGACTTCTAGTCACAAAAATGTCAAACTTCTGAGAATTCTTTTGCCTGACTATGCAGCACGTGCCCATAGGTGGCCTTGCATAAACAGTCCACATAACAGACTTGTCATCCAAAAGATGCTATTCATTTGACCATGCAGCCAATGCCCATAGGTGGCCCTGCATATTTCAACCCCCTAACGGGTTTTGATAAATAATAGTAACTTCATTCTTGGGAAGAATGCCTCTTTTGTCCTTATTTGTCTTAAACAACAATATGTAGGGATCCGCGAAAAAAAAATAGCCATCCTTAACATATTTGTCCCATATCCTTTTTCATGATCTGAAAGTATTCAAGTCTATGGTTTATTCTTCTTCCCTATGTTTGGGTCAGACCTTCGTAGGAGTGATATTCATCCAGTTCTTCGATATTCTTGTTTGGAAATATCTTCTCCATATTCAAGTACCTATTTCCATACAACAAACTCTATGCTTTAGAAAATTTGAATCTCCATAAACTTTCACTGGCTTTTAGCACTAGGAAAGTAAATTTCTGGGAGTTCTTTTTCCTGACTATGCAGCACGTGCCCATAGGTGGCCTTGCATAAACAGTCCACATAACAGACTTGTCAGCCAAAAGATGCTATTTTATTTGACTATGCAGCCAATGCCCATAGGTGGCCCTGCATATTTCAACCCCCTAACGGGTTTTGTTAAATAATAGTAACTTCATTCTTGGAAACTACTTCTTCTAATGCCTTTTAGCTCTTTTTTCATATCATTCCTCAGATTCAAATATTCTGAAGCCATAGTTTACATTTTTTCCCTCATACTTGAGTATGGTAATATGTTTTCAGATAAATTGTCAAGGAATTGAATCCATTTTTAATCCATTTCGGTCAAAGCTATTTCGACCTTAAACATTAGCCCCTTTTTGTCCGGTGTGCATGACTTTAAACTACCCACACAAAAGACAAAGGAACTTCAAATAAAATTCAAGTTCCAGCACACTTGCGTGCTGCCTTCTGTGCCCTGAAGACTTGCGCGCCCCCTTTTCCTTTGGATGGATTCAATTTCCTCAGAGTCAAATCCTCATTTCTCTCCGGATCCAACTCTGAGGGGGGACTTTTGTTGACGCTCCTTTCGTCACAGAATCTAAGGATCGGAAAAGGGGAATATCTGAGTCCAATGTGATTCATCCTTTGAAGAAACATCAAAAATCGACAAAGGGATGAACCAGGAGAACATTGCCCATAGGTCGCGCAAGTTCCCTCATGGTCGCGCAAGTACACTTGCGCGCCGCCTAGTGGTCGTGCAGGTACTTGCGCGACGCCTTATGGTCGTGCAAGTGACTTGCACGACCTAAGTGATAACCGCCCGGTAACCGCCCGGTAACCGCCCAGGGTCTTCTTTTTCCTATAAATAGACCCTGTGGGCCCCCCATTCGAGAGGATCTTTTTCCAGAAACTCGGATTGAATCTCCTGACGCCCAAGTCTCTTCTCAAAGCTTCCGAAACACTTCTAAGGTAATTTCTTACCTAGAACGGAAGATCTAAAGAGAAGAAGGAAGGCCTAAGTATTGAAACTTATCAAACACTTGCGCGCCGACTTAATTCCTTCAATATAACTTGCGCATCCCTTTTTTGGAAGAACCTCAAGGGGATTCTAAAGGGTTTTATCAAGAGTCGCTCAAGTATTTCAATTCTGATTGAAAATCGCGCAAGTACACCATGTGTCGCGCAAGTATACTTGCGCGGCCAATACTTGCGCGCCGCCGCAGAACTTGCGCGCCTTTCAAGACTTGCGCGCCCCTATCTTTTTGGGTGCCCATCTTGCCCATTTTACCCCTCTTAAGCCATTTCACCTTTCCTTTTCAAGATTCAGTCTTCAAGACACTCTTCAAAGCCATTTATGGCATGATTTCTTGATTTGACTTTCCTATCTGAAAGGAATTCTGTGAAATCTCTCTTAAAGTCTAGTGATGTAAATATCCTTATGTCACTAAAATACGGAGAGTTCATTCATTCAACCTCATCCTTTAAGATGAGAGAATCTTAACCTGGGTCTCCTTTTCAGGAATAATCCCCAGTTATAAAACCTTTAATCTGGGCATCTTCCTCAGGAGTAAGCCCCAAATTCTTAAAGTTCCTAATCTTGGGCATCCTCCTCAGGAGTAAGCCCCAATCAAGTCCTTTAATCTTGGGCATCTTTCTTAAGAATAAACCCCAACCTCAAATATGGGCATCCTCCTCAGGAGTAAGCCCCAAACCTTAATCCCTAACCTGGGTCTCCTTTTTCAGGAATAAGACTCAGTCATAACCTTGGGCTTCCTTTTCAGGAGTAAGATCCAAATCCCTTTAAACTTCTCTTAACCAGTCATAATTTACCTTTGATTTGGGTTTCCTTTTCAGGAATAAAACCCAATCATAAGTCCCCTCCTAACTTGGGCATCCTCCTTAGGAGTAAGCCCCAAGATTAGAGTATTCAAATTTCCATGAAGCACATATAACTTTATGGTCCCTGTTCATGGATTTTCTCCCTAAAAGTAGATCCTAAACCTTCATCTATCTGGGCAGTCATCGATACATAAGCCCCAAACAAATTCTTATGATTGCATCTTTCATGGAACAATTGTCTAAATTTTACTAATACCTCTTGTTTCTCACACCGAGCATGAATCACGTGAGCTTAGAGTGTAAAAGTAATTATGACATTCATTTTTTGAGCCATCAATCATAAACATCATACTCCATTACTCGAACTATGTGGGTTCTGATTCCTTTTCCAAAACAAAGGATACGTAGGTAGCCCATTTATGGGTTCGATCCCAACTTTGAAATAATCTCTGTCCTTCTGAATGAAGATAAACTTCAAGTTCCCCACTAAGTGGCTTTAAAACCAGCCTAGTCATCATAATGACCAAGAGACTTTTATATAAATGTTTTGAAGGATACCATTGACCAAGAATCTCTAAACAGATATAGATGATTCTCTATTGATGAAGAACCTCGAATACATATAAAAGATTCTCTAAATTTCTTGCATATTTAATCATAGATTGTTAAAACTAAAGGAAAGCACATTTTACACTTGGTAATGTAATAAGGATTCACGAACATAACTTAAATCTATAAAGAGAGTCCCGGAGTAGACAATAATTCCCCTCAAAAAGGTGTGATGAGTCCAACCTCCCATCCTCTCGACCAATGCAAATTCCTAAGCCTCATTAGTCCACAAGCTAATGAGAGCCTGTCTTTGGAAAGTAGGTCCAAACGGATGTGGAATCATTGGATGTTTCCGGTTCTACGAACAAACCCGTTAGAAACCGATCGGAACGTTTGAATCTCCCGTCCAGGAGGTCATCCCCGGATTCCGTGTGAAACAAAATGATATTAATTTATAAAGAAAAATGTGTTCATTGTGATTAAAAAACTGCAAATTAACCACAATGGTTATCATTAATATTTTATATAATGATTCATCTTCAATCCAAATATCCAAATTAATCTTTTAACCAGGTAATGTTAATTATTTTCAATAATAGCATATAACTCCAATTCTAGAAAACCATTCTCATATTATATGTTTATCATCACATGTATATAATTAAACGAATCATGAAAACCAAGGAAACAAATGCTCCTAAAAAATGAAATTGAACATCTTACCCCATCAAAAAGTTCAATAATGTACAGAATAAGGATATAATACATCAAATATAGGAATAATATGTTATGTTAATAATAATTAATGAATTTGATGTGATTATCTAGGACATTATGATCAAGTGAAGGAGACCAACATACTTAAGGTAAGGGATTCCACCCAAACCTCCCTTATTCCTTCAGGTTGCTCTGTCATTCTTTTTTACCCAGATGATGTTATCTATTATTTTTATGTAAATCTTCTAATTTTTTTTACATGCTCCAAACTCAAGTATCAAGGCACATTAATCATTCTCTTTTTGGGATATACAATTTTTTATGTGGTTCCATCCTCAATACTTCCCGATAAGCAAACTCGTTTAAGAGAACTTCCAGAATTATTACCTAATTTCAAGCTCACTTTATCATCTATTTTAATCCACCATTGTTTTTATAAAATTAGTTTTTTTATTATGAAAAACTTCTTGGTTCACTTATGGTTTTATATAAAAGATTATTTATTTTTCTATTTTAAATTATCTTTAGTATTTTCCTTAAAACCGTACTAAAATGTATTGATAAAAAATTTCATAAATACTCTTATTACATGTTTTCATTTAGGTTTTACATAAATTAAAATGATATATGACTACTTTCCCATATTAATTTCCATGTATTTGTTAATTCCTTTCTTTCATGGACCCTTGTATGATACACCCATTTATTTACCTTTATGACATGATTATTTTACCAATTTTATTCCATGGATACCCTTATATTTATGTATGGTAGATTATGTTTGATTATATATATGGAATTAATATTCTTGGACATTTTATGATGGGTGTGCCTAGATATCACTCCAATTAATTGGGTAAAATTTAGTCTCATTAGACGTTATGTGAAACTGTCTTGGCGGTTATCCATGACTCATTCAACAAAGTGCAATGGTCTTAGTGGTTAACCTTGACTTGTGATCCTCTAGGTGAAATGAGCCTTGGCTCCTGCAAAATTAATTTTTATATTGATTCCAGATTACTATGACACCATTTTTATATTATCCCATGTTTATATTTTATTATTCCATTTGTTCCACACTTTTTATATCATTATGACATGCCTTATAACCCATGTGCAAATGCTTTATTATTATGTATATTCCCTTACTAGGATTTTAGCACATCCCTTTGTTCATGGTACCCCTAGTTAATCCTATGAATATATATGAGAATAATGGAATTTAGGATGAATTTTTGTACACTAAATAAATATATGTTTTATGTTGTCCCATGTTTTATATTTTATGTAACTAGTCTTCCAAGACACTAGAATTTACAATCCACAGATTATAATTTGTTGCATTATTATTCTTAATATCATGAAATGATTTGTTTAAAAGTATTGGGTCACTATAGTTGGTATCAGAGGATGGTATAGTTATTTATGGAGATTAATAATAGATCACTTTAGTAAGAACCATAAGGATGAGACTAAGTATATGAAAAGATCCCTAAATTTTGGGAAGTTTAGATTATGTGGATTATCAAGAAAATACACCCCTATTTGGATACACACAAGTGGATTTAGCTCTGGCATAGATGTATCGAGGGTTAAAACTCAAAAACACCATATTGGACTGGACTCTAATGGGTACTGATGCATGAAAATGGGCCTCACTACACTCCTGGTTTGACATTCTCAGGGGATATGTTTTGGTAAATTCATGAACTTAGTATAAACCATTATTAAGGGAATAAAAAAAGATCCCATAAGATTATATGTTAATAAAGAGATCAAGGATAACATAGATTTAATCCTATAGGATCACAAGATAGAATATAATTCTCCTTTACAATTTTATCAATTTATCTTCAATGTTTCCTTTATGATTATTAGTTATGTCTTCAAGCCCCTAATTTTACATTACTTTCATAGTTAATGGTGGTAAATAGAAGGAAAAATTCCGAAAATCAATGTGATATGGAATGTTTAGATTTCCCTAATGATATGCCAAATATGATGGTAATGGGTGCTCAAAACATCATTAAAGTATTTCTTTAGTTGTCTCATGTTACGAATAATAACATGAATCGTGTGTAACTCCCTCATCCTCCAAGGAAAGAGTAGGTTTCTGTTGAATACTTCATGTTGAAAATACCTCCCATGTTTAGTGGATCTTCTGATACCCTCATCATAGAATAGTGTATTAAGACCATTTAAAAGATAGTTTATGTCCTTAAATGCTCTGAATAAGAAAATGTCAAACTGGAGGTCTATTGTTTTGATGGGGAAGCTAATCAGTGGTGGTAACTGATCAAGAATATGAATTCCAAGGAGGAAATTGATTTCATGGTTTGGGAGGAATTCAAGAAAAAAAAATCAATAAATATCTTACCCAATACCTCTCTCTCAAGATAGAAATATAATTACTCAGACTTAAGTAGAAGGAAGATGAGTCCATCGAGGCATGTGAATAAAACTTGACAAGGATTTCAAGGTACACCTTAGGATATTTAATGAACACTGAAAGAAAGTTGGATCACTTCTTTAGTGGACTGAAGAAAAGTCTATGAAATGTGTTGGTTATTCGAGAAATTGAAAGTTATGAGTAGATTATCTATTGTTCCCTCAAGGTTGAAATGTAGATTAGAGACTCACAATGGTCTCATGGGTCTAGTGACAAAAATCCAAAAATGGACTCTAATATGGGTGGTTCAGAAAATATATCTCATGATAGGAAGAAGATCAAACATCCCACATGTCAAAATTGAAGGAAGTAGCTTCCTAGGAACTATCTAATGGGAACTAGTAAATTCTTAAAATGTGGAATAATGTGACATTTTTTTTATAAACTACTAAAGGGATATGAAGAATCACACTAACATGGGATAAGAAAGAAATGTTCAGAACAAAACTCAGCCTCTAGTGTAGTATGAAAACTGTAAAGAACATGGGAATTATGTGAACAATTTTCCTAATCTAATGGTTGTCAATGGAAATCAATAAAAACATCCAAGTAAACAAGGAAGGGATTATGATATAACTACTATTGTGGTGGTGTAGGAAAATAATTTGGTGATAGGTACACTAATTATTCCTTCAAAAATAGAGAACATACTATTTTATTCTGGTTCTATGCGTTCATTCATATCTTGCAGGTTTAGTATAACTATTCAAACACCGCCTAAATATTTTTAGGTTATGTTATCTATAAGAATAGTGAATATGTAAATTATTTCTTACATGGTTTATAAATCATCCTCGATATAAGTTTGTGGACTTAACCTCCCATCAAATCATGTCATACTTTTGTTACTAGATTTCAATGTAATATTGGGCATCGATTGGCTATCTTTATACAAAAAAACATTAGCTGTTAGGAAAGGGAGATAACTCTGATCATCCTGAAGCATCTCCAATTATTTACAAGTATAAGGAGGTAGATGAATACCCTTTATAATCATCGTCTCAAGTGTGGATATTATAACCTTATGAGTAATCATATCTAGCTCAAATGAATGAGAAAAAGGAGGTAATCATGCTCGAATAAATGAACATTTTAAGGGATTCCACTGATGTATTCCATAAAAAATTGTCTCTAGATCCTCCAAATTGAGAGGTTGAGTAATTAGTTGAACATATTTCGGGATCTCAGCCTATATCAAAGATACCTTAGAGAATTTCCACCATTTATCTAGAAGAGATGAAGAAGCAGGTTTAAAAGAATTTGGAGAAGGGTTTTATACACCTGAGTGTGTCACCATGTCGTGCACCAATCCTCTTTGTTAAGAATAATGATGGATCAATGCACCTCTTCATTAATTATCATGAGCTCAATAAAATCATGACAAAGAAAAAGTATACCTTGCCACAAATAGATGAATTTTTCTATCAGCTATATGGGGCCATTAATTTCAATAAAGTGGAGTTTCGGTTGGGATATCACCAATTAAAGGTGAGGAAGGAGGATATTCCCAAAACCGCCTTTCAAATGAGGTGTGCACACTATGAGTTCATAGTGATTCCATTAAAACTAAATAATTCTCCCACAATATTCATGGATTTAATTAATACTTTCTTTAGAGATTACTTCAAAAAATGTGTATTTTTTATTAATGGTTATATTATGATTTACTCCAAGAGTAAGGAGGAACATGAGGATGATTTTTATAATATGATGATGACTTTTTGAAGGGAGAAACATTATGAATATTATAGTAAATTTTAGTTCTAGATGGAGGAAGTATCATTCTTGGGGAATGTTAGAACTAGAAAAGAAATATCTATGGACCCTTCTAAGACCAAAGAAATTGAAGAGTGGATAAGGCTAACATCTATAATGGAGATATGAAACATTATAGGTCTATCCTGGTACTATTGATGATTAGTGAAGAACTTATCATTATTTTCAAACCCAATGACTAAGCTAACATGGAAGGGAGTGAAGTTTTTCTTGAATCAAGAATATAGGGAAGGCTTTAAGGACCTCAAACAGAGGCTTATCACTACACTAGTACTCACACTCCCAAAAAGTGGATGAAACATTATGGTGTATAGTGATGAATCGAAAAAAGGCATCATCTATGCAATGATGAAAAATGATAATGTTATTGCCTAAACCTCATGGTAGCTGAAAATCCCTTCAAAAAACTATCTCACACATGATATAGAGTTGGCAGTTGTGATCTTTGCATTGAAAATATAGAGGCATTATCTCCATGGCGTAAAGTGTGAGATAAATACTAATCAAAAGTGTCTCAAATATATATTCACAAAGAAATAGATTAATATGCTCCAATGAGGATGGTTAAATATTATCAAGGATTATGACTACTAAATCCACTACTATTCTAGTAAGGAAAATAAGGTGGCAGATTCTCTATGTAGAAAGGATCCTCCATCTTTATCAATGTTGATAATTGAAATGGATCCAATCTTCATGGATTTTTAGTGGATGGACATGGGAATAATTAAGGGAGGAACATCATCAATCCTTTATCAAATTATTTCTCAACAATCCATCATAGAGAAAATAATGTATGCTCAAAGAAAAGATGTGGATATTCAGAAAAGGTTAGAAGTTATCAGAAAGGGGAAATCTTATAAGTTCAAGATTTATGGGGAATGAGTTGTATGATTTGGGTCATGATTATTTGTACTAGTATATCTAGAGATAAAGAAGGAAATTTTTAACAAAACACAAATCTCAACCTCCTTTATTCACCTAGGGAGCACAGAGATGTATCAAGATAATTGATAGAACTGTTGGTGGGACAATATGAAGAGGGATATTATTAAATATATGTCAAAGTTTCTGATATGTCAACTGATGAATAATGAAAGACAAAAGTATAATGGGATGATGAAACGACTATCTTTACCATCATTAAAGTTGGATAACCTCACCATGGACATTGTCCCTGGACTTCCAAGGACATCCAAAGGAAACAATACTATATGGGTCATTATGGATTGTCTAACAAATATATCTCACTTTATCACAATTCAAGAGGAATTATCATTGGAAAAACATTGATGGATATATATCAAATATGTGGTAAGTATTCATGGAGTAACATTGACTATTGTATCTAATAGAGATCCAAGATTCACCACGATGTTCTGGAAATGTTTCCAACATGTTATAACCACTGAGCTGAACTTTCACATAGCCTATCATCCTCAAACTAATGGCCAATATGTGCGAAATATTAAAAAATAGGGATACATGTTAAGAGCATATTCTATGGACTTAAAAGGATGATTGGAACAACATATTCCATTATTAAAATTCTTTTAAAAAAATTGTTTCTTCCCAGGCATCTAAATGGTACCATATGAAGACCTTTATGGTAAAAGGTTAGTAACATCGGCGTCCTGGGATGAAGTCTGTGAGCGTAAGCTGCTAGGACCTGAAATGGATGAAGAAATGGTGAAGGTGAAAACCATTCCACAACACATCAATGTAGCCCAAATTCAATAAAAGATTTATGTAGAATATCTTCAACGGGACCTTGAGTTCAAAGTAAGAGTCATGTTTTTCCTCCTCATATCTCCATGGAAGCAGGTTATGAGGTTTGGGAAGAAAGGAAAGCTATGTCCCAGGTAAATTTTCCCATTTTAGATTCATGATCATGTTGGGACTGTAGACTATCGACTAAGACTTCCACCTACCATGTCTAAAGTACACAATGTATTACATGTATCCCTCTTAAGGAAGTAAATACCAGACCCTTCAAATGAACTCTGTTTAGAGGTGGAACAGTTGTAGATTGATCTTTATTACATGAAGCAGCCAGTAAATATATTGGATCATAGAGATAAAGTTCTATGCAACAAGACTAATCACCTGGTCAAAGTACTAAGGAAGAACCATAAGTATGAATAATAAACATGGGAATTATAGGAATTAATGAAGGAAAAGTACCCACAGCTATTTAGGGTTTAGAATGTAAAATGAAATTTTGTGAGAGAAATTTAATATGGGGGGAGAATGTAATAACCAAATCATTTATCAAAGGAATTACCTTCTTATAAATATATATTATAGTATAATCAGATAATATTACATATATAACACAATAAAGACCTTATAAATGATGAATGAGTGAAATAAAAGGTATCTCTAGAAGTTAAGGAACACATATTGATGATATATTAACATAACCTTTGGAATAGTAATGGGACCCTAATAAATATTAAACTGGACAATTGAATACTAACCATAGTAATGAAAGTATAAATAAAATTTACACATCTTATAAGTGATAATATTATACAATTATATCATAGTCTAAGTAAGTAAATATATAAAAAAAATTATTTAAGTGTTGGTTTTTTAAGTCATGTATAATTTATTAAAATTTAAATATTAATTTAATCAATTAAAATAAAATATATTTTCATAAAATTATTTCATAAATTATTATTTTTATGTCTTATGATCATAAGATAATTTTACAAGTCCGTAATTAAATTTTCAATGTTTTAGAAAAGCTGTTTTAATTTTAAAATTTATACATTTCATGAAAATTATGATTTTAATTAAAAATTAAATTTCACATATTTAGAAAATTAATGTAATAAAATGGAGTCCATTTTTTAATTCTAATTAATGAAAAATGGTTGGGGTGTATTTTTTGTATTTTTCTAAAATACATGAATTTTTTATGAAAAGTAAAATACAATAATTTATGATAAATGCAAAAACCTGAATTTCTACATCTTGATTGAGCCAACGATGATGTAAGTTTCCATTGGTTCTAACTAAAATTCCCTCATTAATATTTTTGGTCACAATAATCAAGACTATTTGTGGTCTTGTGAAAATATATCAAACTAATTATTAAAGTAACGAGAATCCTCTCCCCTCCACCTCTATAAATAGCACCCCTCTTTACCTCTTCTTCCAGTCCTATCAAGCCTTGTTCCTAGGCCAAATTATTATGAAATATATATATAACCCCCCTATAAAACATTAATAATTCATTTGTAAATTTAAAAGACCAAATCATCTCTCCTAAATGGGTTCTCATGGAAGATATATTCAACAGGTAAATTCATATTTTCATTTATTTTATTTTTTCAAGTTCCATTATTTCTTTTTCTTTCCACACCTACCTTCATCAAAATGTTATGATAAATCTAGAAACATACAAGTACTATAATTTTGTTTTGATAATTTAATATTTCATAATCATCTCTCATTTTCCCTCTTTTTTTACAAGAAATGAAAACACCAACTGAGATGTGTTAATTAATAACTTTCAAGAATGACAAGTTTTCAATTTCTATTTCCATATTTAATTATATTCATGAAACCATTTTGATGGTTGAAATATGGTATAATATTTGTAATATTTCTATTTTATGGGTATGTATTTTTTTATAAACATGTTATTAATTTATAAATCAAAACATGTTCGTTGTGATTAAAACTCGCCAATTAACCAAAACAGTTATCATTAATGTTTTATATAATGATTTATCTTTAATCCAAATAACCAAATGAATTTTGAAATAATGAAATCTTAGATATGTTCAATAATAACATATTACTCCAATTATGTAAAACCATTATCATATAACATGTTTATCCTCACATGTAAATAATTAAACCAATCATGAAAACAAGGAAACAAACGCTCCCAAACAATGAAATTAAACCTCTTAACCCATCCAAAAGGTCATGAATGTACTCAATAATTCTAGATTAAATAAATTATATTAATAGGAGGTTCTAGATACTAATTATTGAATGTAATTTGATTATCCAGGACTTTATGATCATGTGAAGGATGTCATCAGACTTAAGGTAATGGATTCTACCCGAACCTCCATTATTCTTTCGGGTTGCTCTATCATTATTTCTACCCAAATGATGGTATCTGTTATTTTTTATGTAAAAATTATAAATGTTTTTTACATGATCCAAAATAATTTTTCATGGTCCATTCATCATTTTATTTTTGAGATATACATTTTTTTATGTGGTTCCCACCTCAATACATCCCGATAAGCTAACTCATTTAATGGAACTTCCCGAATTCTTACCCAATTTCAAGTGAACTGTAACATATATTTTAATCAACCATTGTTCTTATAAAATAATTATTTTTATTATGAAAACCTTCTTTGTTATCTTAAGGTTTTATGTAAAATATTATCCTCTTTTCTATTTTAATTTCAATTTAATATATTCCTTAAAACCACAATAAAATGTTTAAATGATGAAATTTATTAAATACTCTTCTTACATGTTGTCCCTACTGTTTGAAATAACATACCATGATATATGACTACTTTACCTTAGGAATTTACATGTATTTTTAAGTTAATTTCTTTCATGTATTCTTTTATGATACACCCATTTATTTTTCTTTATAACATGATTATGATACCCATTTCTGTTCATGGGTACCCTTCTGTTTATGTATGATTCTATATGTTTAAAGAATATTCATGAACATGTTATGATGGTTTCTCTCAGATATCACTCCAATTAATTGGGTAAATATTAGTCTCATGATATTTTATGTCAAACAGCTTTAGTGGTTAACATTGATTCATGCTATGATACGCAAATTTCTTGGAGGTTAAACTTGAATTGTTCTCCTCTATGTGAAACGAGACTTGGATCGTGCTAAATTCATGTTTTATGTTTCTTTCAAATTACTATGACTCCATGTTTATCTGATTCCATGTTTTTATGTCATGATTCCATATGTTCCATTCCTTTTATATCATTATTTCATTCCTTCTAACCCATGTGTGAAAGTGTTATTATTAAGTTTATTCCCATTCTAGTATTTCATCTCATCCCTTTGTTCTAGTTATCCTCAGGATATCCTATAACGATGTATGATCATAATGGAAGTTAAGATACCATTATGAATACTAAATAAATAAATATTTAATTTAGTCCCATGTTTTTTTGTACCTAGTCTTCCAAGACACTAGCCTTTCTGATTATTGGCTTGTAATATGATGATTTATTATGATTAAAATCATGTGATGAGATGCGTAAAAGGATAGGATTGCTATACCTTTCACATTTTTAGTGGTTTCATCATATAAATATTATTAATTATTAAATAATTATCAAATTTATTCACCATATTCATTTTTATAATTATTCATATAATGTGGTGATGAAAAATTATTTACATCACTTTTGGGAGAGGATAGTTCATACATATGCGCTAGTGATGTTTCCACATTTTGATTGCTAGAATGAATGAATAGTGTATAATATTTCACCATTCCAGGATAATAATTATGTCATGCATACCATATATACTTATTGAATCTATCGTTATTTGAATCCATGTAAAGATAAAATTAAATAATTATTTGTATCACTTCGTAGGGGTTGTGGTTCACACATACACACAAGCAACATTGTCATTTTCCAACTGATATAATGGTAATAATAAAGTAAAGTTATCATAATTATATAATAATAATTATGTGAAAAATATAATATATAATCATTAAATACACCATAATATAAATCCATTAATTATTGTGGTGGATAATGATTTATATCTCTATGTGAATGCGACAGTCTACATGTACGCATGAGCGATACATCAACTAAACATTTGATATAAAAGATAGTGTATAATGGAAGTTCCATAATCCTAATAAAGTTTTATTATAATAAGGATACTTGATTTAATATTTTATTATTAGTACCACATATTTATTTATGGTAGAATATTAAATAAATTGAAATAGGTTGGATAAGACTATTACCAATTCATTGATAGGCCTCTTTTAGATCTCTTCACAAAGACCATTAGAACAGTATTTTAAGAAAACTAGAATATATAATTCATGGATAAATAATTTGAAAAATATAATTTGTATGGTATTTTAAATATTGTGGGGTAAAAGTGGTGTGAGTAATATAGGTGAGATATTACCTTTTATATGGAATAGAGAGGACACACCTGAAATTTTTCTTCATATTAAAAATAATAATGTCATAATAAACAAAAATGCAAAACAAAATTAATAAATTTGGGAGAAATGTTGGAATAAAAAATATATATATATCCATCCACAAATATTTAGGAAATTTTTTATTTCATTTTAACCAGTATCTATTTAGTGTGACCGCCATTAATCCATTTTTACTTTAACTGTAGTAATAAATTTTTACAAAAGTTACAATTCATACATAATAACAATTAAGTTACAATTGTTATATATTATTAATAATGTATATTAAAAATATGGAACAAATTTTACCAAATTCAGGATTTATAAGTGGAAGAAATTGATTTTATAAAAATATCAAAAACTGTAATTAAAAAAATCCTTTATGGAAAATTGCTTTTTTAGTCAAACATTATTTGTATATCATGATAAGGTTTAATCTTGAAAAAAATATATAAATTTCATTATTTTAAAAAAAATAATCCAATTAAATTTTAAAATAAATAAAAATAAAAATTAATCTTGTAAAATACCAGAAAATAAAATATAGTTTTCTTTGAAAATTTTTTATTTCCACCGTTCACCCAAAAATCATTTTTTTTTCTGAAAATTCTGGAAAAAAATAAATCTAAGATAATTTTGACATAATTATTTCAAAAATTAAGTTCATTTTTTCAAAATTAACTATCTATAAATATATAAATTAATTGTAATTTTATTGGAAAAAATGTAATAAAGACATTTTTGAAGAAAACACATCTTTGAACCATAAAATGCCTTTACTAAAAATTGAGTACTTGTTTTTTTTAATTAATCAGTAAATTTTCATTATATAAAACCTATATATTTTTTTAAATGTGTTTATTCATATCCATAAAACCAATTAAATGTAAATTTTATATTAGTATATTGTGTTACGGTTCATCTAGACTATGGGTTGTGTGTATTTCCAAGTACTCAAGAAATTAAATTTATTTAATGAGAAACATATAATAAAATTATTTCATGTTATTGTGTGTGTAAAATTTCACACTGATCCATTTTCATCATAATATGAGTGAATTATATAAAACTATATTATATGGTTTGACCATAAAGAGTGATGCATGTTAGAGAGTAAACATCAATGAAGTTATGGAATGATTATATTGGTTATCATAGTGTGAAGGTTATGAAAATACTCACTTGAAAATGATTTATTAAGTCTATTAGAATGATGTATTGAATATAGATTTTTTTTATTTGGAAATAAATTTAATATTTGCATTAAAATGGAGGGTAAACATAAAAGTATCGTAAGTTAGAACTGGTACACACTGTTGTTTTTAGAGTGGCCCCAATGTAATCTCATATAGGGTAACTCTTCTATATGAAATTCATCAAAATTTATTCACACAATGTGTGGGTGTTAATTTTATGCAATAAGTCTATGTTCTTCTTATAATTTAATTGGATGTAGGTTTGTGGTGTAAAAAGATACTTGTTTCATGTTTAAGTTCTTAGGATTAGATAATGGTGGAGTGTACCAATGTTGGTAGTTTTAGATATATTATTCGATGAAGGGGATTCATTTTGAGAAGGATATTTTAGTGAAACTTTAGTAAAATAGATATGGGTAGAGGATAAATAGTAATTTATAGGAGAAATCATGGAGTATGGAAATTTATATGGGAACCCCTTGGTTTTTTGGTGGGAAATGTAAATTATTTTTCTTAATTGATCAACCAGATCCCATCATATCCAATTAGAATGAAAATTAAAATAATTTTTTGGTCTATAATAAATTTCAATTTCATCCACATCAATTTATTTTAAACACTCAATAATTTCAACATTAATTCCATGTAATGAGAAAAAACTGAGGCTAAATCTCAAGCTTTTATGCTTTTGAGATATGGTGTTGAATAGTATGGATTTGGAATCTAGGGAAATGGTTCTTTGAAATTCATTAGAAGATAAAATTTTATCATCAATGAAGTTATCCTATGGAAGGATAATAACGAGGTATGAAACACCAATGGGAACCAAATATCATTAAAATATAAGGTTCAGCTGGATGGATGGCCAAATGTTTTAGATGTCCCAAGTAATATAGTGACCATGTCTGAATCAAAATATTTAGATCCTCCTGTAGTGTTATCATAAGAAATGGGTAAAATTATAATAGTGATTTTTAGGCTATATCTATGAGAGAATTCAATGACATGGGATCCTCAATAATTACATGTTCATACGTCAAATGATTTTGTATGATAATGAGCTCTTCCATAATAAAATTTGAGTAGATATTCATGTAAAAGATACCTAATTAAAAGGTATATAAATACTATGAATTATTTACTTCAATAATATAATCTAAAACCTAATATACTAGAAGAGGGATTAATTTTAAATTAATCATAATATTTTTGGTTTTATATGGGGTATGAACATTATTCTGTTAATTTGTTTTGAATGTGGCAGCTAATGGAGAGACCCACTATAAGTAAACTTATTTAAAAAATAGGTTTTTTGTCATAAGGAATAGGAGGAGGATAAAAGAACATATAATGGAATTTAATCATGGAATGGATGTCAACAAATATAATGTTTTTATTTCATATATTTTTTTTAATGATAGGGAAGAACCTAACTAATAAAATTATGTAGAGTTTGGTTTCCACAAAACGACTTCATTTAGAGAAGTAGGATGAGAATAGAAAATTACTTCATGGGTAATTAGATTTAAAAAATTACATTATTTTTGGGATTAAAAAAACTAGGGAATTATATATAATCTGAAATGTAGCCGTTTCTATATGAATTAATAACTATGGTGTTTGAAAAGAATGTAAAACAACATCCTGGAGTAATGTAAGTTTAATTTAATCAATGTAGAAATTTTTTTTCTCATATGGATTTTGTTAATGGAAATTTTTTTATCATACATCTCTAAGAATATTGAATAATAATAACAATTTTTTGTAATTAAATACTTTAGGAGATAAATAATGAGTCTTCTAGATGTTTTAAGATGAAGGACCTTGGTCTGGTGAAGCAGAATTTAGGGATGAGTATCATATGAAACTTGTGTTATTGTATATTATACCTAACATAATAAGATTATATCTAGAGTTTTAAAGAGGGATTAAGTATGTTGGATAAAAATAATATATTCTCACTCCTAACTTGAAAGAGTAAGATTAGAAAGAATAATTCGTAATTAAAGTAATATTAGGTTGACTTCATGGAAAAATTTTCTTATTCATTAGCTATCTAAACCCTAAAGTACACCAGGTTTTTTACTCAATAATAAACCTCACTATATGGGATTGTTTTAATGATGTTTATATTAATCCTCATAAGAGTGAATTGGGAGTCTTTGAAGTGGGTTCATCATTATTTGAGGTGTTCTAGAATCATGGAATTTTATTGGGAACATATTATTCCTTATATTGATTTGTCGACTCATTCATTAGTGGAGATTAAAATACATTTAAGATAACCAATGGTTATTAATTTACTTTCAATGTAACTCTAGTGAATTAGATTTTAAATTTTTAGCTAGTGGTATCAATATCAGCAATGGATGTTGATTACATCACATTGATAGAATTAGGTATATAGTTAGTGTGACTAAAAGGGTTGTTAGATGATCTTGAAAGAGAATAGAAATACGGAACATTCTTTTATTATTCACATAGATCAATTCACATGGATCAAAATTGTATGTTTCATTCTCATACAAAGAACATTTAACTAAAGTTCCATTTTTTATAATGATTGTGGATGATGGAGTTTTGGACCTATGAAAGATTGAATTCATTCTCAATCCAGTGGTCATGTTGATGAATGATTTTTACATGGAAGCAATTATGAGGAAATTAACCACTATTATAATTGTTTGATTGGTCATTATGATTGGGGTTCCATGTTGATCACTTAAAAATCAATGAAGAGTGTATGTGGAAGCTAGTGGAGGAATTTCGTATATAGAATCCTTAAAATGAATCTTAAATGGGTGATTTTTTGGAGTGTGAGATTCATTATCAGGAGGAGGAGATTGTGTCCATAGGAAAGACAAAAAATCTAGTGGACTTGTTTCTAATAATTTAATCCAAGATTCAATGAGTATAAAAACTCATGGGCATGTCTATATAATCACATGACAGAATGAAATCATTTCATTGCAATACAATCTAATGGTTATTTAGTTTTAGAGTTGTAGAGAATTAAGACAAAACATTAATGGACAAAACTAATTCGTTTATAACTAATAGATATTTTACACTGTATAAGAAACATCATAATCCATAACAAACCTTAATCTTGTCCCATTAATTCTCTAGATATGATAATCTTGTAGAAAGATAATAATTTTTTTATCTTAAAAACCAATGCAAATAGAAACAACTAAAAGGGGTGAGCTCAGATGTTCTGTAAGTGTAAACATAAGTGGTAACAATCAAAGATATATGTGTGTATCTGATAGTAATGTGGGTAAAATAATTATATATAATAATTTTATTCCAAAAAAATCATAGATTATAAATCCCAGAACAACATAAAAGTAAATCATCAAAATTACTAATAAAATATAAATATGATTACTTGATAATTATGACACATTCATAAGAATCGAAATCATAACAAAGTTGAACTAGTATCTAAATTTATTTACCTTTGAAGATCATGATTCACTAACTATTTTCCCTAAGTGGATCAGGAATCAAAACATCTTTCCAATTTGGTATTAACCATTACTATGTGATTCAACCTTATCTAATGAGATATAAAACATTACACAATTAATTATAAGGAAATATTAGGCCCACCTATCATTTAAAGATTAACTATACACATGTGTGATACAAGAAAAAATATAACCATCACATTAATAAGAACCAGAAATATGAACGGGATACCTAAAACATTCAACTAAAAATCATTCACTTTTTTAATAGCATAAATATTCCATAGAGATAAAATGGGTTCCATTCAACCCATAATAAGGAACCCATTGGAATAAAATGGGTTTCATATCATTTTAAAATGGATTCATATAAGGAAATTATTAATAATTCAATTAATAAACATAACATGATAACTCTATTGAAGATAAATGGGTATCCAATGTCATCAAGTAAGTTTTTAGGTAAATTTTATTGAACTAGGATAAAAAACATACTATATTTACATTTTATAGATAAAGGGTATATTTTTAAGCAATAATTTTTCCAAATTAGTAGATATAGATAATCTAAGTGAACACCATTAAATCAAAACAGTAAAAAAATAGGTTATTCAAAGAATAAAGGCCTTTGAAGTGAATTTTTTATTATACACCGAAAATTATTATGTAAGGAAAATTCTGAGATGGAAAATTTATCCAAAAGATAAGCCTATTGCATAATAAATCCTAACAAATCTGGTGGATATTCAAATTTGAAAAAACATCCTTTATCAAGAATAATATATTTTGAAAGGATAATTACATAGATGAAAAATACATTAAAGGAGATTTGGAAAATGACTTTGGAAAAAATAAATACCCTCGATCATTTAAAATCATTTCAAAAGAGGTATTTTATAAATATAGGGGGAAATTATTTTATAACCCATGAAAATAATATAAATATTCAATTAATAAAAAGTTAGGGGTAATGATTTGTTCCCATGTAAATTTTAAAATGAGTTCATTTTCAATATAAACCTAAAACAAAAATGGTCATGGTAAATTTAAAATGTAATTTTCAAATAGGTGAATTTAAATTTTTGGATAAAATTTACCTTTGAAAAAGAAAAATCAACAAATTATTCTTTGAAAATTATTTAATATTGTCAAGGGAATGTTAGGGTAGAAGATAAAACATTCAATTTTGAAAGGATGAAAAATATTTTTAAATAACTTTGGTTTAAATCCCACATCATAAAAAAGAGTACTATATTTTATTTCATAAAAGGGGAAATTTTAATTATTATAATCATATAAAATCATTCATGTAGTAATTAAAAAAATTATAGTAGTATGATGAGATAGAAAATATGGACTTGAAACAAAAATCTAATTAAGATATGGAGGTTCATTCATGATAACATTCTAAATTTAAGAAAGAGAACAATTATTTAGAAATATTTTAATCAAAAGAGAAAATATCCTAATAAATGTAAAATATAACATCATATAAAATGGGATATCAATTAAAAAATATTACATTTAATGTCAAATTTAAAAATAAACCACATCACCCAGAGAAATAAAACTGTGTTAGGAAATTCATATACAGACAACATAGATTATAATGTAAGAAATGTTTAAAAATCAGTATATGTGTAAGATAATTAAATCCACTTAATTAGTAGATAAAATACCACATAATAAAATCATATGTATTAATTTAACAAACATATATAAATTATTTTCAAGAATAAAAAATATAATTCATTGAATAAGATTTGATTTAACAAAAAACATTACAACTTGAAGAATATTTAAATATAAACCTATGTAAATTTATATATTTAAATTGAACATAAATTACCCTGAATATAAGATTTTTAATGATACAATATCTCAATTAGGAAGCATATACCCACATAAAAAAATTATGTGCCTAATAAAAAACACGTCTTGATGAGATGAATTTGAGGTGAAAACCATTACATTGGTCCGGATTCATTATACACTTGAATCAAATAACCTGAACAAATAAATTATTATTTATTAAATAAATACCTAATAAACTTTTTTCAAAACTATAACCATTTATAATCCATATATATATTAATTTTATATATATATACATATATATATATATATATTAGTTTTTACTTATTTTCAATATATTGTGTAGGTAATCATGATCATTTCCATATAGTTCTGTAAAAGTTGTATCGGTAATCATTATTATTATATCGATAAAAATTCTCATATCATTAATTTAATTTTAATTGTTTAATTATAATGATTTATTAATTTTTTACTCCCTTTAATTAAGGTTTCATTATTTTTCCTTAATCATTAAATTGACAAGAGGCATATTTTAGTGATTCTTGACCAATGCTGGGTGTTTTCCTAATTACTACGATTAATAGTGATATAAGTTTTACAAAAAAAAAATTAAATATTTATTTACATATTTATATCATTTTATACTAGTTGTTAATTTCCCATAGTTATCCAATATTTAAATATATAGCATTGTTTTGGTGGGTAGTTAAATCAACACAAACCTTAATATAAAATGCTTAATGGGAGATTATAATATGGTATATTTGAAATATATATATATATATATATATTATAATGATCATATTTAGTGTTTAATACTGTGATATATCATAATTATTAATTTTTTTATTATAATTTATGTATAGGAAACAATTACATGATATAAATCATTTTATTCTTCTTCTTGGTTTTCTTTTTAAAAGATGATAGTTTGATAATGATTTTCTTCCATTCATGTAACTGAAAAGTGAATAAATTTTTATTTACATAACTTTATTAACATTAGGAATATAATATTTATTCTTTAAAACCATTATTATAACCATTCATGGACGGAACTAATGAAAAATGAAACACATCATTCCATTGAAGCGATATTTCACACAAGCGCATGGATGATGTTGTTGTTTTCTTTAGAATTGTTGATAAGATTAACATTTTTTTCACTTACTAAAATAAAATAATTTATATATATCATATTTATAAATTAAATTCCCATTTTTGGACATCCATTTTTGTATGTGAAGGAAAACAACCATGTTACTTCATGGAGGTGGTAGTGCACTCAACGCAGAGTTAACAGCTTTTTTCGTAATAAAAAAATTATAAATAATTTTAAATAATTTATGATAATTATAATAATAGATAAGTATACTAATTATAATAATTATTCGTTATAATATTTTTTAGTGAAATTTTATAAATATGGATTGCATAAAAATAAATATAAGTACTAATGACTAGTTAGGAATTTATACCTCACTATATAGAATATCTCTTTAGAATGGGAGAGAGGAGTAATTTTTTGTCATTTAATAATATTAAACAAGTAATATATAAGATAATTATATATTAACTTCCCTTTTTAAACCATCAATTTTGGATAGTGAAGGAGTAAAACATGTCACATTATGGATGTGGCAGTCTAAAAAACTCACGATTAACAATTTGTTTCTTAAAATAATTGGGAGAGGGTGCTTAATTATTTGACCATAATTATAATAACAAATAATTATAATAAATACAATTATTATATATTGTTAATTTAGTCATGTAAAATTTTATAAAGTTGTATTTCACAAAAATTTATAGAAATAAGGAGGATGTGTTAATAACTTATACCTCTCTACAAGGATTATCTCCTTTAAGAAGGGCGTTAAAAATAAGAGGGGTAATATATTAATAATATTAAAACATATTTAATATGGATATAAATTCATATGAAGGAGGATTTTGGTTTAAACTAAGGGGGTTTTCTATGATAAAATGTGAGAAGAGGGGTGTCCCTTTTATAAGTGAAAAGGGATGGAAGTTTTGTAAATAGTAAAATATTTTTAATAATGGGAAGAAACTATCAAGGAAAATATCTCAAAAATTGAGAAATAATATAGAGGAGAAGAGATAATGCTGTTAAAGGAATCGAAGAAACATTCTCAATCTTTTTTAAAAATGTATTGAAGTCATTTACTCTTATATTTTATCTCTTAACATTTTTTATCTTAACACATTAACAAGTTCTTTTCTAAGAAACTTATCATTTATGTATAAAAGTATAAAAAAATAATTACATAATATTTACCTAATAGTTCTAAACTTGAAATTAATTTAATTTTATTCAATTTATAAAAGTGAAAAAAGTAATTCTTAATTAATAAGTATATAATGTATTAAAAACAATTTCTTGAGGAAAATGTTAATAAAGTTCTAAAATATTATAATATTGGTTTGAAAATTGAATTAATTTTGAAAAAAATTTCATATAACTTCCAAAATACACATTTTTCATTATAAATTTTTAAAAATTAATAAATAACTCCAAACAATAAATAATTTCATTAAAGGCACCATATTTGATCAAACAGTACAATTAACTATTCACCAAAAAATAATTTTTTTCTAAATATCTGAAACATTTCTCCTAACATAACATTATAACATTTAATAAAAAATGAATTTATTTTTATCAAATTAATAATATAAGTTTCCTAAATAATATTTTAAATTAATATGCAATACTTATAATGAAAAATTTATTTTATTAAAAACTAGCCTTTTAAAACTTTAAGTGTTCTTAATGTTTTTCATATAGATTTATAACTAATTAAATATTTATATATATATATATATATAATATTAATTATCATAATAAAAAGAATTCTATGATAAATTGATTTATTAAGGTAAATTAAAATGACTTATTTTTAAATGGTTTTTCAAAATGTATTATTTTGAAAATATTAATTAATGAGAATAATAATATAAAATTATTTTATTTATTTTTACAATTTTAAAAAATAATTATATTATTACTATTTTAAATTTAAAATTGATTAGTTTTTTTAGCCGGGTATCACGTTACTTTTTTGCTTCATATGACATAAGATACTGAATATAGTAATAATATAATGGGTCCAAAATCTCAGGTAGGTACACATTGGGTGAAATAACATAGAACATAAGAAATTATTATCACTAGAGGATGTACAAGAATTCATATATTAAGAGTATAAGGCCCCAGCCTTAAACCTTACTTAATCTTGAGTTATTACAAGATTACACATTGAGGATATTTTCTGGTCTAGAGTTTTAGAGAATTAGATCATGAAACATTCATTACATTCCACATTTAAACAAAGTGGTTACATAAAAGACAATATTCATTCTTCCCATCAACGGAAACATATTTAAAATAAAACATGGATTCTTTCATGACACATCCTTGACACTATCATCACATCATGTACCGTTCCCTTGACTTGTGAAAAATATTTCAAAAACTTGGGATGAGCATAAAAAGCTCAGTAAGAGTTATAAAAATATGGAAAGGAAACATGAGTTCATATATACATTAGAATGAAATCATACTTTACCCATAAAACATAGGCACTTTAACATACCTCATAAAATCATGAATAAATCATAGAAATCATAAGACATAAAGGTAACTTGAGGCATTCATAACATTCTTACGTAGGGAGTAACCCTCTTGGTTACGTTTGGAATACCCATCACAGTATATTCCCTAAAATCTCTTCGGAGAAACCTTAACGTTTCACTCCTTCGCGTTACCCAATGCATTGGAGAGCTATAACGGGCTCACCCGCCCTTAGTTTATCACAGAACCACCCGTCTTCATAATAATGCCCAAGAACCATAACATAATCATATCACATAAAACATTCATAAAGGTAACATAAAATTTCCACATTTCAATCACGAGATATCAATACAACACATTGATATAAAAACATTATGAAAACCATTTTCAATACTAAAATAAAAGAAAAGTAAAACATGGTATTTATTTTTCTTTTAAAAAGAAGGTATGGCTTGTAGAGGAAGCCGAAACTCAAATAACGGTCACGACGGCGGAGAAGTCGTTGTCGCCTCATACGTACGACAAAAACATTCCCTTTTGTCGTTTAGTAAACGCTTCGTATAAAAAAGATTCCTTTTGAATAAACGTGAAAGTCAAAGGGGTTTATACACCGTATAAAAGAAATTTGTGTATAAAATAAAATATGCCTCAATGAAAGGAGATTGAGACGAAGTCCCATACCACCTTGAAGCTTAAAATTTTAAACCATTAATATCCATATAAAAAAATCCTTAAAACCATTTTGAAAACATGGATATTAATAAGAACAAATAATTAAAACATTTAAAACGATATTTTGGTTAAAGGGGTTTTACCAAAATCAGAGACACTTGAATACAATAATTGAGGAATAAAATTTAGTCAAAACTTTATAATATCATGAGAATAAATGGATTCATGATATAATACTCCAAATGACAGTATATACACCATATAAGAGTGAATTGGTGCGTAACAACAATGAACTCTCAATAGAAATGTCAAATGTGATGAAATCCCTTATAAAGAATGTATCCTTAAATTAAGGACAAATAAATCTCAAAAAAAATATGTGTGACAAATATAAATACACCCAATATAAGTGGATATTAAGTGTAAAACAATAAAAGTTCATTCACACATATTCAACGGATGACATATTCAATGACTACATGTTGAACCCAAAGAAATCGAAATTGGGTTAAAAAGTTCCCTTGACAGCCTAACGGCATCACATCAAAAAGAGTTGATGAGAGATAAAAAGAGTATCTCATCACTTGGACATAAAATTTACTTCAACAAGGATATATGAGAACATATCCCAAAATAAAAATATGTAAATTAAAAGACCCAACAAAAGAAGTCTTTTAAAAAAGAGGAGGGTGAAAGGTTCCCTTACCGACTTGGGTATCTTTCAAAACATACACTCCATGAAAGAAGGACAATAGATAATTGATGTAAATACTCATAAACGAAATTATATTACACAAAGAGTAGAATAATGGGCAGTACATACACCACTCAATGGAATTTGTGGCAAATGTAGCATAAATCTCACGAGAATAAAAGTGAGATGAAAAATCCCTTACGAAAATTCGGCAGCCTAACGGCGCCACTCAAAACATCCAAAAATGATTTATGAGAGGAAATAGGGTCTCTCATCATATGTACATAATAAGTACAGAATTAGTAATATAAAATAACATCCCAATCATAAGAAATATGAGCATAAAAGGAATGACATAAAGAGTGTACTTAAAAAGAAAGAGAGGTGTAGGATCCCTTACCTCGGGTCCGACTTGACTCGATCGTTCTTTAATCTCCTGAATAATAAACTTGAGTTAATTTTTACTTCCTTAAGAACCTTTTTCAAGTTCATTATTCCTTTTATACCACTTATTACCATGTCATAAACATTATGTAATCATTTAAGTTAATAATATTTGTTTTGCCGATATTTGGTTCTTAAGTCGAAAGTGGACTTCTTACAATTACATGTTGTTCGTGTGGCCAAATGTTTATTATATCTAGAATTGTATTCATGATGTAGATATCATATATGTCATATATATCCATTAAATGCATGCATTTATAACATTACATAATCATTTAGAGGTAAGAAATGAAATGCACCGTTCATGGAGACGGTAAGCCGTACGTACGCATGAACGCTACTTTCATTTCTATTTCGTATTTTATAGAATGGAATAATAATGATATAAAGGAATATTATAATTCCAGTATAATATCATATATAATATCATATTTCCATCCTTTATACATCCCACATATGGTATTTAACGAATCAAATCACTTTGAGGGGGCGGTAGTCCGCACTTCCTTAAATGAAGATATCGCGTATACGCATAATGGAAGCCATAAAGGTAAGACAAAAATGAAAAATACAGAAGCATAAGGAAAACATAAACATATTATATATCATATATAAAAATAGTGACATCATAATGGCCACCTTTGAAGGTGTTAAATGAGTATTGAACAATCATCGTTTCGGGAGGCAGAATTTCACTATCCACAGAAACCGTATGTTCTTTAACCATTTGATGTAGTTGTGTGAGAGTGTAGCTCGAATAAATCTTATAACAACATCCTAGTATATTGAAGATACTGTTTTTGTTACAAAAGAAATAAATAAAAAGAGTTTAGGGGGTTGGAGAAGCAAAATAAAACAAATGAACATGAGAGAATGAATTACCTTTAAAAGTGTAACTCCTTTTGATTTGAGCCTAAAGGCTTCCTTTGAAAGGATTCTTCCCAAAGGGAATCCTCTAGGATGAGTATAGGGATGTGGAGAGAGTAAACGGGCAGGGGTTGTCCAAGCCAAAGGCTTGATGAGTGTGTGAAAAGAGGTAGAGGTGGGGGCCTTTTATAAGAGGAGAGGAGGGGCACTTTTGGAAAGTAAGGAAATATTACTTTATTTGAAAATGTGTTTCGGTTTTAAAAGGTCCCACATTGATATAATTTGTGGATAATGTTATAAGGGTTCGAAATCCACCCATCCAATAAGTTTTGGACATGTGTAGTTCATATATATTACATTATATTTCCATTTTATTTTAATCGTTAAATAATGATGTCATCACTGCATCATTATGATGTCATAAATAATTTAATTTATTTAATGTCTAAAAATTACAAAAAAATTACTATGATGTAGGAAATATTTTTATATTTCCAATGACTATTTATAATCAAAAATATGACTTGTATAACCCTACTTAAAAATTGTTTTAGTAAAACATATCATGTTTGTGTCAATTTTACTTTTCCATTAAATAAAAATATATTATTGTCATTTTCCAACTAAAGTGGCACCATGGTGTCCCCAAGTTGGCCCATGGATTGTATTGGTCGGCCATGACTCACCCAATAGGTGTAGGACATGTGTCATGGTGTTTTCACATTCTTATAATATCATTTTTACCTTAAACTACACTAATTACCACTAATCGCGATTAAAAACATAATAAGTTACTATTCACCAAAAAATTATTTTTATCCCATTGAACCACATTTTACTTATTAATGACAACCATGTATGTCGGATTTTTAAAATTCAATACACATTAGTGGTAAACTTTCATTTAACTGAAAATTCAGTTTGCTTGATTACCACTTAGTGGTTTCACTATTCATAAAAATTTGGAGTTTTTCAGAAAAATACCAAAACTTCACCCTAAGCTATATTTGATATTCCGAATTCAAAAATGAAGTCCGTTTTACAAAATTCAAAACATATTAGTCACATTAATTAATTTAATAATTAATTCCCGTTGTCAGAGCAAATAGCATGTTTTTATAAAACAATAAGTATCAAAAGATTGACACAAGTTTAAGTCTGATTTCAAAGTGAAATTAATTCCAACGACCACTATTGGATTTAATGGTAAAAATATTTTCTAATTTCACTTTAAAACCAATTCAAAATATTATCTAATCATATAAATAAATTATATTAAAAATAGATTTTTAATCAAAACACAACTTTTTACACTATTCATTAAAAAAAATGAACTCTATCGGAAAAATACCAAAAAATTACACAAAGTAAAATTTGATGTCCCAATTCTTAGTAAGAGTTTTATTTGGTCCAAAATAATGTTTAAGAGTGAACAAAACTATATTTAATGATGTTTCAACATCAAAAGGTGATAAGTGAACCTTTAGTGAAAACTAGGGCATATACGCCTAAAATTGAATTCTTTCCGTATTTTAAGCCTTTATCTTTTATTGGATAAATGTAAAAACATTTAAAAACATATATAATCATATTTTAGTTATTTCTATCCATTCCTGCCAATACAACGGCTACATGTTAACTACCATTTAAAATAATATTATTAGTGTGCAACATAAGATTCCCAAGAAACTCGTTGTTGCGTGTTGGGTACGCCATCGAGCATAGCATCCCCTTTAAAGTCATATTAATATTTTATTCACAAATAGGGATAAATATGAAAATGTCATATTCTTTATTTACCTGGGGTGTTACATACTTCCCCCCTTTTGGGAATTGCGTCCTCACAATTTTAAAATTGCGCTTGGAAACATCCTTGAAGGTCCCACATCGGAACAAGAGTTGGTAAAACATTCACTTTAAAATAAAGAAAGATAAGTACAGAGGTCACCCGAGTTAACCCATACTAGGATTCCAAGTATGAAAATATGGACATGGAGGAAAAAACAAAGGGTCATGTTCTGATGGAGAGTGATAGAAAACATGTTTAGGAGAAAGTTAACCACGAGAAAATCACAAACTTGTGATGGGTTAAACGGTATTCGATTCCCCAGTAGGAAAAGTTAATAGACAACATTTTTATTTTAAGTTACTTTTTATTGAGGAATTTATTCATAAGGAAACATAATCACTTATCATATTGACTTTCAACTTTTATTAGATTCCTTACAAAAACTCATATTTTCTCCAAAAGACGAGTATTTAGAAAGACTTGTTCACATTAAGAGTACTATAATCAACTTCTAGAGAATCACCTAATCCACAAAATAGAACTATATACTTCCCATGTCTTTAGACTTTAACCAAAACAAAAACCAAAAAGGCTAGTACAAGATCAGAAAATCCAGAAAAGGATAACACTTTATAAAAAGAAAATCTATTCTTAATCTCCAAAATTTGTCCAACAAAACCCAAAGTTCAACGAGGACCATTAGATAAACAATTTGTCCATAAAATTCTTCAAAGTAAACCAAAATAAGATTGAAACCCAAATATTTCAAGGATTTAGTCACATAGTCTTCCAAGTTAAATCGTAACATTTATCTCCAAACAACATCAGTTGATCCTAAAGTCTCGTATTGAAAAGTAATTAACCTAATCACATATCCTCCATGATAGGATAATCATTTTCATAAATAACCCAAAATCAACTTACTCTTAATTCATAAAATCATATAACTAGAAAGAATCAGTCAAACTAACCAGGGACTTCACGTAGTCCAGTGGTAGGCGATAAATACCAGTTGCACTTTTTTTTGTGGGTTCGATTCCCGCAGCTTTGTCCGACGCGATGGGTTGTCACACGGTCTGCGTGTTGTCCTTTTTATAAAACTCCAAAAATAACCCCAACATGTTTTTAAACTCAATAGTTTCCTTATACCTTTAATTTTCATCCAAATTCATTATGATCTCAACACCTTAATTCTTGAAGTCTTATTTCACCACCATAAGATAAAATAAAACAATTCCCAAAATGAATAACATCATACCTTGATCATGGAATCCACTCGGTCTCATCGTCATCTTGCTCACGTAGGTAGAAGTCCCATGCATTACAACAATGATTTAGAGATCCTTCAAAATCATTTTCTTCCTCCATCCAAATACACCTCGTGCAACATGGGTCATATGGGTGTTCACAGAAAAACAGTTTTGGAAAATAATCATGTATGACATATAATTCCAAAACATCTGATAAAACATGATTTCTAAAAAATAGTCGGACCGAAATTGAGTTGAAACTTTCTATCATTGGTCCTTTTAAAATACCATAAGTATGTGATGTGAGACTATATTTTAAAAGCAAATATAAATAGGTTGCGCAAGGGTCTCCTTCCTCAGCACCATTTTGAAAATCATAATATGCTTCAAATTCTTGTGATAAGGTGAAATATTTGAAAATACCTGGATAATATTTACCTCTCTTGAAAACATGAGAATATTGTGAAAATATTATTTTTCTAAAAACAACCCATGATCCACGATGATAACGAGGTATAGCGGAGGTGTTTGATATCTCAAACAAATGCTTTCAAGTGAGTTGTATTCTAGAAAATGTTTCACAATCACCTGAAGATGACTTTGCAATAATTATTGCAAGCATGTCATCAGGAAGAGATAGAAATTTCGTTTGAGATCCTCCTCCTTCCATTCGTAACCGACTTTACTTGACCTGAAAAAAAAATTAAAATAAGGATTTAACTGAAATAATAGTTATAGGGACTGATCATGTGCCTCACAAAAACTCCTAATCCCTAAAGTTGTCTAAACCGACCGTTGATACCAACTATAAGGCCCCAGCCTTAAACCTTACTTAATCTTGAGTTATTACAAGATTAAACATTGAGGATCTTTTCTGGTTTAAAGTTTTAGAGAATTAGATCATGAAACATTCATTACATTCCACATTTATACAAAGTGGTTACATAAAAGACAATATTCATTCTTCCCATCAACGGAAACATATTTAAAATAAAACATGGATTCTTTCTTGACACATCCTTGACATTATCATCACATCATGTACCTTTCCCTTGACCTGTGAAAAATATTTCAAAAACTTGGGATGAGCATAAAAAGCTCAGTAAGAGTTATAAAAATATGGAAAGGAAACATGAGTTCATATATACATTAGAATGAAATCATACTTTACCCATAAAACATAGGCACTTTAACATACCTCATAAAATCATGATTAAATCATAGAAATCATAATACATAAAGGTAACTTGAGGCATTCATAACATTCTTACGTAGGGAGTAACCCTCTTGGTTACGTTTGGAATACCCATCACAGTATATTCCCTAAAATCTCTTCGGAGAAACCTTAACGTTTCACTCCTTCGCGTTACCCAATGCATTGGAGAGCTATAACGGGCTCTCCCGCCCTTAGTTTATCACGAAACCACCCGTCTTCATAATAATGCCCAAGAACTATAACATAATCATATCACATAAAACATGCATAAAGGTAACATAAAATTTCCACATTTCAATCACGAGATATCAATAAAACACATTGATATAAAAACATTATGAAAACCATTTTCAATACTAAAATAAAATAAAAGTAAAACACGGTATTTATTTTTCTTTTAAAAAGAAGGTATGGCATGTAGAGGAAGCCGAAACTCAAATAACGGTCATGATGGCGGAGAAGTCGTTGTCGCCGCATACGTACGACAAAAACATTCCCTTTTGTCGTTTAGTAAACGCTTCGTATAAAAAATATTCCTTTTGAATAAACGTGAAAGTCAAAGGGGTTTATACACCGTATAAAAGAAAGTTGTGTATAAAATAAAATATGCCTCAATGAAAGGAGATTGAGACGAAGTTCCATACCACCTTGAAGCTTAAAATTTTAAACCATTAATATCCATATAAATAAATCCTTAAAACCATTTTGAAAACATGGATATTAATAAGAACAAATAATTAAAACATTTAAAACGATATTTTGGTTAAAGGGGTTTTACCAAAATCAGAGACACTTGAATACAATAATTGAGGAATAACATTTAGTCAAAACTTTATAATATCATGAGAATAAATGGATTCATGATATAATACTCCAAAGGACAGTATATACACCATATAAGAGTGAATTGGTGCATAACAACAATGAACTCTCAATAGAAATGTCAAATGTGATGAAATCCCTTATAAAGAATGTATCCTTAAATTAAGGACAAATCAATCTCAAAAAAAATATGTGTGAAAAATATAAATACACCCAATATAAGTGGATATTAAGTGTAAAACAGTAAAAGGTCATTCACACATATTCAATGGATGACATATTCAATGAGTACATGTTGAACCCAAAGAAATCGAAATTGGGTTAAAAAGTTCCCTTGACAGCCTAACGGCATCACATCAAAAAGAGTTGATGAGAGATAAAAAGAGTATCTCATCACTTGGACATAAAATTTACTTCAACAAGGATATATGAGAACATATCCCAAAATAACAATATGTAAATTAAAAGACCCAACAAAAGAAGTCTTTTAAAAAAGAGGAGGGTGAAAGGTTCCCTTACCGACTTGGGTATCTTTCAAAACATACACCCCATGAAAGAAGGACAATAGATAATTGATGTAAATACTCATAAACGAAAGTATATTACACAACGAGTAGAATAATGGTTAGTACATACACCACTCAATGGAATTTGTGGCAAATGTAGCATAAATCTCGCGAGAATAAAAGTGAGATGAAAAATCCCTTACGAAAATTCGGCAGCCTAACGGTGCCACTCAAAACATACAAAAATTATTTATGAGAGGAAATAGGGTCTCTCATAATATGAACATAATAAGTACAGTAGGAGTAATATAAAATAACATCCCAATCATAAGAAATATGAGCATAAAAGGAATGACATAAAGAGTGTACTTAAAAAGAAAGAGAGGTGTAGGATCCCTTACCTCGGGTCCGACTTGACTCGATCGTTCTTTAATCTCCTGAATAATAAACTTGAGTTGATTTTTACTTCCTTAAGAACCTTTTTCAAGTTCATTATTCCTTTTATACCACTTATTACCATGTCATAAACATTATGTAATCATTTAAGTTAATAATATTTGTTTTGCCGATATTTGGTTCTTAAGTCGAAAGTGGACTTCTTACAATTACATGTTGTTCGTGTGGCCAAATGTTTATTATATCCAGAATTGTATTCATGATGTAGATATCATATATGTCATATATATCCAGTACATGCATGCATTTATAACATTACATAATCATTTAGAGGTAATAAATGAAATGCACCGTTCATGGAGACGGTAAGCCGTACGTACGCATGAACGCTACTTTCATTTCTATTTCGTATTTTATAGAATGTAATAATAATGATATAAAGGTATATTGTAATTCCAGTATAATATCATATATAATATCATATTTCCATCCTTTATACATCCCACATATGGTATTTAACGAATCAAATCACTTTGAGGGGGCGGTAGTCCGCACTTCCTTAAATGAAGATATCGCGTATACCCATAATGGAAGCCATAAAGGTAAGACAAAAATGAAAAATACAGAAGCATAAGGAAAACATAAACATATTATATATCATATATAAAAATATTGACATCATAATGTCCACCTTTGAAGGTGTTAAATGAGTATTG
Source organism: Viscum album (assembly GCA_963277665.1). Classification (NCBI taxonomy): domain Eukaryota; kingdom Viridiplantae; phylum Streptophyta; class Magnoliopsida; order Santalales; family Viscaceae; genus Viscum; species Viscum album. Next base: position 1,393,094,912 of record OY728121.1, on the reverse strand, counting down.
AACAATCATCGTTTCGGGAGGCAGAATTTCACCATCCACGGAAACCGTATGTTCTTTAACCATTTGATGTAGTTGTGTGAGAGTGTAGCTCGAATAAATATTATAACAACATCCTAGTATATTTAAGATACTGGTGTTGTTACAAAATAAATAAATAAAAAGAGTTTAGGGGGTTGGAGAAGCCAAATAAAACAAATGAACATGAGAGAATGAATTACCTTTAAAAGTGTAACTCCTTTTTATTTGAGCCTAAAGGCTTCCTTTGAAAGGATTCTACCCAAAGGGAATCCTATAGGATGAGGAGAGGGATGTGGAGAGAGTAAATGGGCAGGGGTTGGCCGAGACAAAGGCTTGATGAGTGTGTGAAAAGAGGTAGAGGTGGGGGCCTTTTATAAGAGGAGAGGAGGGGCACTTTTGGAAAGTAAGGAAATATTACTTTATTTGAAAATGTGTTTCGGTTTTAAAAGGTCCCACATTGATATAATTAGTGTATAAGGTTATAAGGGTTCTAAATCCACCCATCCAATAAGTTTTGGACATGTGTAGTTCATAGATATTACATTATATTTCCATTTTATTTTAATCGTTAAATAATGATGTCATCACTGCATCATTATGATGTCATAAATAATTTAATTTATTTAATGTCTAAAAAATATAAAAAAATTTCTATGATGTAGGAAATCTTTTTATATTTCCAATGAATATTTATAATCAAAAATATGACTTGTATAACCCTACTTAAAAATTGGTTTAGTAAAACATATCATGTTTGTGTCAATTTTACTTTTCCATTAAACAAAAATATATTATTGTCATTTTCCAACTAAAGTGGCACCATGGGGTCCCCAAGTTGGCCCATGGCTTGTCTTGGTCGGACATGACTCACCCAATAGGTGTAGGACAAGTGTCATGGTGTTTTCACATTCTTATAATATCATTTTTACCTTAAACTACACTAATTACCACTAATCGCGATTAAAAACATAATAAGTTACTATTCACCAAAAAATTATTTTTATCCCATTGAACCACATTTTACTTCTTAATGAAAACCATGTATGTAGGATTTTTAAAATTCAATACACATTAGTGGTAAACTTTCATTTAACTGAAACATCAGTTTGCTTGATTACCACTTAGTGGTTTCACTATTCATCAAAAATTGGAGTTTTTCAGAAAAATACCAAAACTTCACCCTAAGCTATATTTGATATTCCGAATTCAAAAATGAAGTCCGTTTTACAAAATTCAAAACATATTAGTCACATTAATTAATTTAATAATTAATTCCCGTTGTCAGAGCAAATAGCGTGTTTTTATAAAACAATAAGTATCAAAAGATTGACACTAGTTTAAGTCTGATTTCAAAGTGAAATTAATTCCAACGACCACTATTGGATTTAATGGTAAAAATATATTCTAATTTCACTTTAAAACCAATTAAAAATATTATCTAATCATATAAATAAATTATATTAAAAAGAGATTTTGAATCGAAACACAACATTTTACACTATTCATTAAAAAAATGAACTCTATCGGAAAAATACCAAAAAATTACACAAAGTAAAATTTGATGTCCCGATTCATAGTAAGAGTTTTATTTGGGCCAAAATAATGTTTAAGAGTGAACAAAACTATATTTAGTGATGGTTCAACATCAAAAGGTGATAAGTGAACCTTTAGTGAAAACTTGGGCATATACGCCTAAAATTGAATTCTTTCCGTATTTTAAGCCTTTATCTTTTATTGGATAAATGTAAAAACATTTAAAAACATATATAATCATATTTTAGTTATTTCTATCCATTCCTGCCAATACAACGGCTACATGTTAACAACCATTTAAAATAATATTATTAGAGTGCAACGTAAGATTCCCAAGAAACTCGTTGTTGCGTGTTGGGTACGCCATCGAGCATAGCATCCCCTTTAAAGTCATATTAATATTTTATTCACAAATAGGGATAAATATGAAAATGTCATATTTTTTATTTACCTGGGGTGTTACATCCTTCCCCCCTTTTGGGAATTGCGTCCTCGCAATTTTAAAATTGCGCTTGGAAACATCCTTGAAAGTCCCACATCGGAACAAGAGTTGGTAAAACATTCACTTTAAAATAAAGAAAGATAAGTACAGAGGTCACCCGAGTTAACCCATACTAGGATTCCAAGTATGAAAATATGGACATGGAGGAAAAAAAGGGTCATGTTCTGATGGAGAGTGATAGAAAACATGTTTAGGAGAAAGTTAACCACGAGAAAATCACAAACTTGTGATAGGTTAAACGGTATTCGATTCCCCAGTAGGAAAAGTTAATAGACAACACTTTTATTTTAAGTTACTTTTTATTGAGAAATTTATTCATAAGGAAACATAATCACTTATCATATTGACTTTCAACTTTTATTAGATTCCTTACAAAAACTCATATTTTCTCCAAAAGACGAGTATTTAGGAAGACTTGTTCACATTAAGAGTACTATAATCAACTTCTAGAGAATCACCTAATCCACAAAATAGAACTATATAATTCCCATGTCTTTAGACTTTAACCAAAACCAAAACCAAAAAGGCTAGTACAAGATCATATAATCCAGAAAAGGATAACCCTTTATAAAAAGAAAATCTATTCTTAATCTCCAAAATTTGTCCAACAAAACCCAAAGTTCAACGAGGACCATTAGATAAACAATTTGTCCATAAAATTCTTCAAAGTAAACCAAAATAAGATTTAAACCGAAATATTTGAAGGATTTAGTCACATAGTCTTCCAAGTTAAATCGTAACATTTATCTCCAAACAACATCAGTTGATCCTAAAGTCTCGTATTGAAAAGTAATTAACCTAATCACATATCCTCCATGATAGGATAATCATTTTCATAAATAACCCAAAATCAACTTACTCTTAATTCATAAAATCATATAACTAGAAATAATCAGTCAAACTAACCAGGGACTTCACGTAGTCCAGTGGAAGGCGATAAATACCAGTTGCACTTTTTTTTTTGTGGGTTCGATTCCAGCAGCTTTGTCCGACGCGACGGGTTGTCACACGGTCTGCGTGTTGTCCTTTTTATAAAACTCCAAAAATAACCCCAACATGTTTTAAACTCAATAGTTTCCTTATACCTTTAATTTTAATCCAAATTCATTATGATCTCAACACCTTAATTCTTGAAGTCTTATTTCACCACCATAAGATAAAATAAAACAATTCCCAAAATGAATAACATCATACCTTGATCATGGCATCCACTCGGTCTCATCGTCATCTTGCTCACGTAGGTAGAAGTCCCATGCATTACAACAATGATTTAGAGATCCTTCAAAATCATTTGCTTCCTCCATCCAAATACACCTCGTGCAACATGGGTCATATGGGTGTTCACAGAAAAACAGTTTTGGAAAATAATCATGTATGACATATAATTCCAAAACATCTGATAAAACATGATTTCTAAAAAATAGTCGGACCGAAATTGAGTTGAAACATTCTATAATTGGTCCTTTTAAAATACCATAAGTATGTGATGTGAGACTATATTTTAAAAGCAAATATAAATAGGTTGCGCAAGGGTCTCCTTCCTCAGCACCATTTTGAAAATCATAATATGCTTCAAATTCTTGTGATAAGGTAAAATATTTGAAAATACCTTGATAATATTTACCTCTCTTAAAAACATGAGAATATTGTGAAAATAGTATTTTTCTAAAAACAACCCATGATCCACGATGATAACGAGGTATAGCGGAGGTGTTTGATATCTCAAACAAATGCTTGCAAGTGAGTTGTATTCTAGAAAAAGTTTCACAATCATCCGAAGATGACTTTGCAATAATTATTGCAAGCATGTCATCAGGAAGAGATAGAAATGTCGTTTGAGATCCTCCTCCTTCCATTCGTAACCGACTTTACTTGACCTAAAAAAAAATTAAAACAAGGATTTAACTGAAATAATAGTTATAGGGACTGATCATGTGCCTCAAAAAAACTCCTAATCCCAAAAGTTGTCTAAATCGAACTTTGATACCAACTATAAGGCCCCAGCCTTAAACCTTACATAATCTTGAGTTATTACAAGATTACACATTGAGGATCTTTTCTGGTTTAGAGTTTTAGAGAATTAGATCATGAAACATTCATTACATTCCACATTTAAACAAAGTGGTTACATAAAAGACAATATTCATTCTTCCCATCAACGGAAACATATTTAAAATAAAACATGGATTCTTTCTTGACACATCCTTGACACTATCATCACATCATGTACCTTTCCCTTGAACTGTGAAAAATATTTCAAAAACTTGGGATGAGCATAAAAAGCTCAGTAAGAGTTATAAAAATATGGAAAGGAAACATGAGTTCATATATACATTAGAATGAAATCATACTTTACCCATAAAACATAGGCACTTTAACATACCTCATAAAATCATGAATAAATCATAGAAATCATAAGACATAAAGGTAACTTGAGGCATTCATAACATTCTTACGTAGGGAGTAACCCTCTTGGTTACGTTTGGAATACCCATCACAGTATATTCCCTAAAATCTCTTCGGAGAAACCTTAACGTTTCACTCCTTCGGGTTACCCAATGCATTGGAGAGCTATAACGGGCTCACCCGCCCTTAGTTTATCACGGAACCACCCGTCTTCATAATAATGCCCAAGAACCATAACATAATCATATCACATAAAACATGCATAAAGGTAACATAAAATTTCCACATTTCAATCACGAGATATCAATACAACACATTGATATAAAAACATTATGAAATCCATTTTCAATACTAAAATAAAAGAAAAGTAAAACATGGTATTTATTTTTCTTTTAAAAAGAAGGTATGGCTTGTAGAGGAAGCCGAAACTCAAATAACGGTCACGACGGCGGAGAAGTCGTTGTCGCCGCATATGTACGACAAAAACATTCCCTTTTGTCTTTTAGTAAACGCTTCGTATAAAAAAGATTCCTTTTGAATAAACGTGAAAGTCAAAGGGGTTTATACACCGTATAAAAGAAAGTTGTGTATAAAATAAAATATGCCTCAATGAAAGGAGATTGAGACGAAGTCTCATACCACCTTGAAGCTTAAAATTTTAAACCATTAATATCCATATAAATAAATCCTTAAAACCATTTTGAAAACATGGATATTAATAAGAACAAATAATTAAAACATTTAAAACGATATTTTGGTTAAAGGGGTTTTACCAAAATCAGAGACACTTGAATACAATAATTGAGGAATAACATTTAGTCAAAACTTTATAATATCATGAGAATAAATGGATTCATGATATAATACTCCAAAGGACAGTATATACACCATATAAGAGTGAATTGGTGCATAACAACAATGAACTCTCAATAGAAATGACAAATGTGATGAAATCCCTTATAAAGAATGTATCCTTAAATTAAGGACAAATCAATCTCAAAAAAAATATGTGTGACAAATATAAATACACCCAATATAAGTGGATATTAAGTTTAAAACAGTAAAAGGTCATTCACACATATTCAATGGATGACATATTCAATGACTACATGTTGAACCCAAAGAAATCGAAATTGGGTTAAAAAGTTCCCTTGACAGCCTAACGGCATCACATCAAAAAGAGTTGATGAGAGATAAAAAGAGTATCTCATCACTTGGACATAAAATTTAATTCAACAAGGATATATGAGAACATATCCCAAAATAACAATATGTAAATTAAAATACCCAACAAAAGAAGTCTTTTAAAAAAGAGGAGGGTGAAAGATTCCCTTACCGACTTGGGTATCTTTCAAAACATACACCCCATGAAAGAAGGACAATAGATAATTGATGTAAATACTCATAAACGAAAGTATATTACACAAAGAGTAGAATAATGGGAAGTACATACACCACTCAATGGAATTTGTGGCAAATGTAGCATAAATCTCACGAGAATAAAAGTGAGATGAAAAATCCCTTACGAAAATTCGGCAGCCTAACGGCGCCACTCAAAACATCCAAAAATGATTTATGAGAGGAAATAGGGTCTCTCATCATATGAACATAATAAGTACAGTAGGAGTAATATAAAATAACATCCCAATCATAAGAAATATGATCATAAAAGGAATGACATAAAGAGTGTACTTAAAAAGAAAGGGAGGTGTAGGATCCCTTACCTCGGGTCCGACTTGACTCGATCGTTCTTTAATCTCCTGAATAATAAACTTGAGTTAATTTTTACTTCCTTAAGAACCTTTTTCAAGTTCATTATTCCTTTTATACCACTTATTACCATGTCATAAACATTATTTAATCATTTAAGTTAATAATATTTGTTTTGCCGATATTTGGTTCTTAAGTCGAAAGTGGACTTCTTACAATTACATGTTGTTTGTGTGGCCAAATGTTTATTATATCCAGAATTTTATTCATGATGTAGATATCATATATGTCATATATATCCAGTACATGCATGAATTTATAACATTACATAATCATTTAGAGGTAATAAATGAAATGCACCGTTCATGGAGACGGTAAGCCGTACGTACGCATGAACGCTACTTTCATTTCTATTTCGTATTTTATAGAATGGAATAATAATGATATAAAGGTATATTATAATTCCATTATAATATCATATATAATATCATATTTCCATCCTTTATACATCCCACATATGGTATTTAACGAATCAAATCACTTTGAGGGGGCGGTAGTCCGCACTTCCTTAATTGAAGATATCGTGTATACCCATAATGGAAGCCATAAAGGTAAGACAAAAATGAAAAATACAGAAGCATAAGAAAAACATAAACATATTATATATCATATATAAAAATAGTGACATCATAATGGCCACCTTTGAAGGTGTTAAATGAGTATTGAACAATCATCGTTTCGAGAGGCAGAATTTCACCATCCACGGAAACCGTATGTTCTTTAACCATTTGATGTAGTTGTGTGAGAGTGTAGCTCGAATAAATCTTATAAAAACATCCTAGTATATTGAAGATACTGGTGTTGTTACAAAATAAATAAATAAAAAGAGTTTAGGGGGTTGGAGAAGCAAAATAAAACAAATGAACATGAGAGAATGAATTACCTTTAAAAGTGTAACTCCTTTTGATTTGAGCCTAAAGGATTCCTTTGAAAGGATCCTGTCCAAAGGGAATCTTCTAGGATGAGGAGAGGGATGTGGAGAGAGTAAATGGTCAGGGGTTGGCCGAGCCAAAGGATTTATGAGTGTGCGAAAAGAGGTAGAGGTGGGGGCCTTTTATAAGAGGAGAGAAGGGGCACTTTTGGAAAGTAAGGAAATATTACTTTATTTGAAAATGTGTTTCGGTTTTAAAAGGTCCCACATTGATATAATTAGTGGATAAGGTTATAAGGGTTCTAAATCCACCCATCCAATAAGTTTTGGACATGTGTAGTTCATAGATATTACATTATATTTCCATTTTATTTTAATCGTTAAATAATGATGTCATCACTGCATCATTATGATGTCATAAATAATTTAATTTATTTAATGTCTAAAAATTATAAAAAAATTACTATGATGTAGGAAATATTTTTATATTTCCAATGACTATTTATAATCAAAAATATGACTTGTATAACCCTACTTAAAAATTTGTTTAGTAAAACATATCATGTTTGTGTCAATTTTACTTTTCCATTAAATAAAAATATATTATTGTCATTTTCCAACTAAAGTGGCACCATGGGGTCCCCAAGTTGGCCCATGGATTGTCTTGGTCGGCCATGACTCACCCAATAGGTGTAGGACAAGTGTCATGGTGTTTTCACATTCTTATAATATCATTTTTACCTTAAACTACACTAATTACCACTAATCGCGATTAAAAACATAATAAGTTACTATTCACCAAAAAATTATTTTTATCCCATTGAACCACATTTTACTTCTTAATGACAACCATGTATGTCGGATTTTTAAAATTCAATACACATTAGTGGTAAACTTTCATTTAACTGAAAAATCAGTTTGCTTGATTACCACTTAGTGGTTTCACTATTCATCAAAAATTGGAGTTTTTCAGAAAAATACCAAAACTTCACCCTAAGATATATTTGATATTCCGAATTCAAAAATGAAGTCCGTTTTACAAAATTCAAAACATATTAGTCACATTAATTAATTTAATAATTAATTCCCGTTGTCAGAGCAAATAGCGTGTTTTTATAAAACAATAAGTATCAAAAGATTAACACTAGTTTAAGTCTGATTTCAAAGTGAAATTAATTCCAACGACCACTATTGGATTTAATGGTAAAAATATTTTCTAATTTCACTTTAAAAACAATTCAAAATATTATCTAATCATATAAATAAATTAGATTAAAAAGTGATTTTGAATCAAAACACAACATTTTACACTATTCATTAAAAAAATGAACTCTATCGGAAAAATACCAAAAAATTACACAAAGTAAAATTTGATGTCCCGATTCTTAGTAAGAGTTTTATTTGGTCCAAAATAATGTTTAAGAGTGAACAAAACTATATTTACTAATGGTTCAACATCAAATGGTGATAAGTGAACCTTTAGTGAAAACTAGGGCATATACGCCTAAAATTGAATTCTTTCCGTATTTTAAGCCTTTATCTTTTATTGGATAAATGTAAAAACATTTAAAAACATATATAATCATATTTTAGTTATTTATATCCATTCCCGACAATAAAACGGCTACATGTTAACTACCATTTAAAATAATATTATTAGAGTGCAACGTAAGATTCCCAAGAAACTCATTGTTGCGTGTTGGGTACGCCATCGAGCATAGCATCCCCTTTAAAGTCATATTAATATTTTATTCACAAATAGGGATAAATATGAAAATGTCATATTATTTATTTACCTGGGGTGTTACAAAGAGGTTATTACAAGGGTAAAATCTTTCTGATGTATCTTTTTCATGTGGTGGGAGTCCTTGACTACATGGTGGTTCATTCATGAAGGTCGGCTAAACTGTATGGTTACCCAAGAAGATCTGTTCGTGTTGGAAACAAGAACCACCGGTTGGGTAACATATTTAATTATCTTGTAAAAACATTTTAAAGTGATCTTATCAATGATATATATCATTATAAATATTATTATGAATTAAATTAATCATTACATATTTGAATAACATAAATTATCCATTCCTAATTTATTAGGTTGAAATATTAGATCATCTGCCATATTTTATTTACAATAATTGCATTCATTTGTTCTCATCTACATCATCTACAGGTTTTATGTAGAATTTTTTTGGCTTGGGTAGAGTTATATTTGAATCAAATGACATCATGGCATATGGTTTATTCTAGATATTTTCCATCCACACATCAGGTTTCAATAGAGTATATTCTGATGTATTTACTAGAAGATGGTCATGGACCCAACATCCACTACAACCAAACTAATTAAAATATATATATAACTACCACATATTATAAATGGATTCAATCCCCAACTATCTATTTATTCTCCACCAATCTTACAACACATTTAAATATCCTAGAGAAATAATGTCATCATAAATGTTCATTATGATACTACCATAGTATAATAAAAATTAGATCCCAGTGAGTAATTTACCATTCTACAAATATTACTCATTTACAACTCATACACATGTTCCACAACCACCATAGATAACCAACCCATAAAAAATTCCCCTTTCAAAAAATTACCAACATCTTATTTTTGTTTCAATATTCTCAAGTTAATCTATTCACATTAAATATGTTTAAGTAGGGGTTTAAACCAATAGTGAGGATCTCCACCACTCGTAACTCATCCCACAATCATCACATACCTTAAGAATCATTCCACATATACACTAATTGAAATGTAATGGGATCATACCATTATTTGAGGTCATGTTTAGAGTTCACACCATCTCATGCCACTCATAGCCAAAAAGTACCTCTAACTCTAAAATCTAGAATGGCCTCTTGCCAAAATTTCATGGCCAACATGTTACTCACAACCAATTCATCTCTGACTATCAACAACACTTCAAAAAATATTAATAGGGTATGTACTGACCCCCATGATAAATCACTAAAAGAAAATTTGAATTTATCAATTTTTTAAACAATATGTGTTCATAAATATTTTTATTGTTTTCCCTATATTTTCAAAAAATTATGTGAAAATGAGTTGTGGGTAATTACCTATGTTTATAAAAATATATTATTAGCAATGTTTTTTCTCATTTTTTAAACCTGCCTAATTATATATCTCTATAAAAGTGAATAATTACCCACATATGATTTTCTATATTTTTTGGAATAATTGGAATGAATGTTATAATAATGGATTCTGTGTGATTAAATTAAAAATATTTATAAACTATTCTAGTTTATGATTGAATTCAAATATATATATATATATATATTAACACCTCCATCATAATCTATGAGCCCCGGTACACTTCAAAATTTAAATACCGACCCACTTAATACCAATCCCTTGAAATCCAACCAACTCTAGTGTTTTTCATGTTTCATAAAACATATATAATTAGTTATATTTATAAAAAACATTGATTAATAACAAATTATATTCTATAATTTTTTGAAAACATTAGAAGGAAGGTCATAAACATGAATATTTTATGATTAAATTCAAAAAATTGTAGATTTTTCTAGTCTATGATTAAATTAAAAATATTATTTTCTCTTTAAATGAAACCCCTAATCCCTAAAACTCTCAGGTAACTGACAACTAACCCACATAATCTCTAACCTCTAATGTACAACCCACCATAGTGAATTTTTTTCATATTTATGAGATTTAAGATAATTATCCCTGTTTATAAAAATGTTTAATTACTCACACTTGGTTTTGAATAATTTTTTTAAAAATTTGAATGAATTTTATAACCATGCATACACTAAGATTAAAGTAAAAATATAAATAAACATGATTATTATATGATTAAATTAAAAATATTTTATAATTTTTATCCCATACCATACAATTCGTGAACCCTTCTACCCTCATACTCCCAAATGATGACCCACCTAATAAATGAAACCCTATGGATAACCCAACCTGTGCCCTAGTCATTAAAATCCAACACACATGAACTTTATGAAATTTGTTCCCTCATTATCTATAATATTTTTTCTAACACAAATAGTTATTTATGTGTTAAAGGATTCATCTCCCGCACTTGTAGAGAATTAATTAACGTCTGGATAAACTAGTTTGGCTCAATTTGGTTTATATATATATATAATATTTTTATATATATTTTTATATTATTTTATATTTTTAAATATTTATTTAAAATAAATATATATGTGTGTGTGTATTTTTCAATATTTTTAACAAGTATTTATAATAGACAAACATGAATATATATATATATATATATATTAATAACTATATATAATATATTTATTTTTATTTATTCAAATTTTTAAATATAGAATGTATGAAAAATAAATTAAATTTGTTTATAATAATGATTAGATAGATTTGATTAACTATCAAGATCATATTTTAATTGCTAGATTTACTGAGGGGAAGATTGATAAAGAAGAATACCTTGGGATTTGGGACATTAGGATCTCTGTTTTTGAATATTTAATTACATTTAATTCAAATTAGAATAATTATTAGCATTTATAGTGTCTCAAATGTGACCCCAGGACCAATAAACATTCTTTTTTAATGATTTTATGATTATGATTAATGGGTATATGTTTCTATTTGCCTCTTTTATGGGACTATAATACACTATGATTTTCCCCAACAAAAAGTGGGGCCTTTGAATAAAATCATTCTTATCACCAAAAATATATAACTGATGTAAAAACGTATATTCCAATATATCAATATATATATATATATAAATTATATAAATGTTTAAAAAAGTATATAAAAATTTATGACAAAAATAAATATATATACATATACAAATTTATAGATTTTTGTAAACATATAATGTCATATTTATTTATTTATTTATTCATACATACATATAGATTATATATATATATATCTATGTGTGTGTGTTGGGTTTATGTAAATATGTATATGTATATGTATACATATAATTTTTAAAAATAAAATTTTAATATATACACACACACACACACAAAGATAAATATATTTTTGTGTGGGTTGAGAACACACACACAAACAAATATTTTTTTATATTTTTAAATATAAATTTATAATATATATACATATATATACACACACAGACACATATATATATATATATATATTTGTGTGTGTGTGTATATAAATATTATGTATGTATATAAATATACACACACATAGAGATATATATATATTATAGTGATATAAAAATGTTTATATAAATATATATATAAATATATATTATTTATTTAAATATAAATATTTAATATATATTATAATGTACTTTTTCCATATGTGTTTGAAAATTTCAGAGCGAACTTCCATTTCTCGATTAGGGGATAGTTCGTTTTGTGGATCAGAGAATAGAATATGATTATAAGGGAAAATAAAAACCTAATTGATATTTTTAGATTAGAATAAAAGTTCGGAAAACACCCAGGTGGTTTGGGGTAGCACCAAAGGAAGGAAGGAGTGTCCATACAACATCTGGTGGTTATTGCAGGCCATTAACAACATGTATGATGCATTGGTGGTGTGAAAGTAACAATGGGAAAATCCCTCTACCTGAAATAATTATGGTGTTGGCCAATGGTCCATACTTTGAAAGTGTAATTTTAGGTTTTCAGTGGGGTCCCCCACCCATATTAATAGGATGTCAGATCTATATGAGGAGGCTGATTTAGCCTATCCACCCCCTATTTATCCCTCTATTCAGTGCGATTATTGGTGTGATCAGATGCTTGTTTTGAGTATGGTTCTCCTCTCCTCTCCCTCAACCTTCTTATATCTTTTTTTCTTTTTTTTATGATTTAGGGAATTTATGGATATTTTAGTAGTATATGGTGATATCACCTGTTTTTCTATATGGATTTCATGAAGACTTTCTAGAGGGATTCTCCAGAAGATATACTCCATTAGCCACTCATCGTTTCGTTAATGGTGTTTCACAATACATATTTATTTAAGTGTTTTACATGCATTTAATTTAATATGATAATTTAATTGACTCTTATGTTATGTCTTTTTCTAGTGTTGGTGTTGGGGTGTTTGTGGGACCCTCTCAGTGTGTTTAGTCAAGGCTCTGGGATTATGGTAGTGCTCAGTGAGTGGTATGGTGACTATGAAAATTTTGTTTAAATTAAATAATTAATAATAATTATTTATGAATAATTATTTATGTTATATGTCTTGAGGTTTGATATCAAGTGGGGGTACATGGTCGGTCTCAACATGGATGCTCTGGGATAGTGAGTTTTTTAGGTGTGCTAAAAAGGGAGAAATATTATGAGAAATGTTTGTGGTCATGTATACTAGGCCTTTGGCTTTTATCCATTTTATTTTGAATATGTGTGATATTATGAGTCCCAAAATAGTGGTTTTTACCAAGTTAATTAATTTAATGTATTATTTTAATTAAAAAAATTTCATGGAAATAGGATAAATTGTGGAAGAACCTATTGGACCCTCGTACACTAGATTATATTCCTTAATCATTGATGGTCGTCTCCTCAATGATAAATGTTTACAAGTGTCCCTATTACTATGTCATAGACATATTTCTAGGTAGAGTGGGGGTGTGGACTAGAATGGATGGACCTGATGGGTCAAACCTTGACCATCAGATTCCCTAAATCCTTAAGTTAGGCATAATATTCATTGGGTGAGAACTCCTCTCCCAATGGGACCCGACTTCCATGTGAGAGGACCCCCTAGAGACTTTTCGGTTAGGTTGGTCATGAGAATCATCTTAATAGTGATGGTGAAAATTTGATGGACTCAAAATAAATCACTCCAATAATTCTATAATGGTTAAACCCTTGGGTATAGAAGTTTGAATGACGATGTTGATGATGCCCAGGGATAGGATGCCCCTCGAAGATAAGGTGTCATACCAATAGTACATTTTTTGTGTTGACCTAGGGGACCCCCATGGGCATACCTCTATGAGATGATCCTGAGAATGTGTTTTTTATGTTCGGTAATGATGGTTGTTGGGGTCACCTAAAACATGAACTAATGTATAATCATGATGTGGTTGTGATGAGGAGGAGGGTATTAGGAATTCAACCCACCCCAATAATGATTATACTTTATTATTAATATGATATGAGATTTCATTATATTCCTAGAAATAATTTTTTAATGTAACTCATGTAATTGCATAGGATGCTCAGTAATCACTTACTGAGATGGATGAGTTCTCGGGATGCCTGGTATGTTTTGGATATGGTCTCACGATATATTAAGGGTGTAAAACTATCTTCAATATTACCAATTTTTTTGGTTCATGAAGTAGTGTATTCTTAGAGTTGGTTTCTAATATCTAACATGAGAGTGTGTAAGACCTCATGTATATTAACTTTTTATATGAAAAGGGTTCCTATGTTATTTTGATACCATTGTGAATGCATGGTTGTTGGGATTCGAATAAAGAAACCATTATACAATTACAAATTCCCATTATTTTCAATATTAAAATAGTAATATGAGGTGTTGGGTGGGTGTGTATCCTCATGCATGGGTGTTGGACATCCTGAGTGTGAGTATTAATCCCATCAATAAATTATAAGGATACATTCTAGGATCGAGTGAATGAAAAAATGATGGACTGGTTGAGGAATTGAGAGATGATGGATTCAACTGATATTAATAGTGGGATTCATGGATTATATTCCCTATGATCTCCTAGTATTATATATAATCAAAATTTTTTGGATGTACATGATTTCCTTGGACCTCCCCCTCCCGAGAATCTGTCACTAACATGACATTTAAATTCACATGTACTATAATCAGGATCAACCTTAGGCCCTGAGGATGGGGGATGCATAATGAAGTCCTAGGATCCACTACTCATCATTAAGAAGTTGTGATAATGGGATTCCTAGTGATAGGATATGGTTTCCCCTAGAGTGATACTCATGCTCATAGACATTCCCACATTGTTCAAGGTATGTACAATCAATGAGGGTCATAAACCTAAGGATCGACATTGGTTATCGATAATGGACCCAAATATATTTATACTCATTATGGTTGATTATGATATGTTGGTTGGAATCTTCTTCATGATTTGCTCAGTTATACTCTAGCATCAGTATGAAATAGGTATTTTGGGGGTGTTTTTTTATTTATTTGCTACTGTTTTTTACATTATTGTAATCATTTCACATGCATATATCCCTTTATTTTCGGTATAGTAAATGACCTAATTAGTGATGGTCTACTAATTAATGTTATCATATCCTACTCGATACACCATTAAAATAGGTTCCATGAGTAGAATCTCACTTCAGTATAGGTAGAAGTTGGATAGAGGTCATATTTTCATGTTTGAGCTAGACCAACACATATAGTATAGGGGATTGAGATATGTCATGGATCTATGAAATCATACAGCCTCTATTGTTTTATATTTATTTTATATCTATATATGTGATCGGACCAATGGTTAATTTGTATTTTATACCATTTTTAATCATTTTATATATTATTTCATAATTAGTTATTTATATATTATATGTACTCATACTTAATTGATACTTAAATATCTATATTATTATAGTGTACATTAATATAATGGTTTTAGTCTCAAAAATGTACCTCTATTAACCCTTTATGATAGTCAATATCCTCTATAAAATGTGTATGTGTTACTAATGTAATGCGGTGGTCTAGTCCTTATATGATTTTGAGTTACTTAGGGTTGTCCTAGAGAATGTTGTATAAGAGATTTTCTATTTCTATTACTATTTGGGACCTAGTATTCATGAGAATTAGGAATTTTTTGAATTGTTTAATGGATACTGAGTTAGAGATTCATAAAAACTTTCACAAGTAGGAAATACATGTTTCTAGAGATTAGATTTATTTTCTACATTTGTACACATTTTTATTTGATTTTTCCCTTGGGTAACACACATGGTGTTTTCATTTAGGGTTTTTTGAATTTTCAGCTCTGGGACTATTAGAAAGTGACAAGCAATGAATTTGACACCTGGAATGAAAATTAAAGTGGCATATCATGCATAATGATTAGTTATGCAGAGATTCAAATGAAATTTAGGGTCTTTCTAGTAATATTTTTTTTATTAATCCAATGTTAAACTATCTAAATTGTTAGAAACTAATCATTTAACATTTTCTAGTATAAGTAACTAGTGTAATAATACTCAGTCAGAACTGATATTTATATTTTACATTTTGATATAAAATCATGTGGATCAATGGTGAGATATTTTTCAATGAATATGGTTCAATCCCTCAGTATAGGGGATATGAGGATGCCCTATTAGGTTAGGGAGGCATAATTTGAAATATAGAAAAACCCTACAGGTTTCTTAATGTTCATGTTTGGTTATATTAAGTGTCAGTAAAAACATAAAAAATGTTTTCAAATATTTTTTGGAATAGAATTCTTCTTAAATAGGAAAGAGATTTATTTTTCATTTGGTATGGATCATTAAGTATGATGTCATTTTATATGTATGGACTTCGATGATTTATGGTTCTTGAGGGATTATTTCATAGTATAATTATTTGGGAGAACAAGTTCCTTGTTAGGATGAGGTTTCGTGTGGGATATCAACATGTTATTATACCCTTTTAGATCAGCATCTAGAACATGATGTCTTGATACTTCTATGACAGGTGTCTGCTGGATTCTTTGATAGATATGACCCTTACTATTTTTGGAATGATCTAGGTGGGAGACCACTATATCATTAGATGTGGCTCAATGTTTAGTGATATAGTTCCTTTTCAATGATATAGGGTATCCCATGAGAGGGTTTGTCTTGTGATCTTGAACCCTATGGTAAGAAGGTCATGGGATAAAATGGTATCCATTTTTAATATGATCACATAAAGTTTCATGTTATCAATATTTTTTTGAGGGATGCACTATTTGGGTTATTAAACCAGCTATTATGGTTATGTATTACTATTTAATGTGAGTACAATCTTGTTAATTTCAAAGGATTCCAATGGTTATTGAGAATTGGTAGGATTGAAGATTTGACATTCCATGGAGTATGGTCAACCTAATTTGAAAAATTGACTCAAAAGATTGTTATTCAGGTTATCTATGCTTAATATGTGTAGGTTCATATGCTCGTTAATTTTTTGTATGATATCGATGTACCACATTCATTATTCAATCATAGTTATGTTTCAATTAGGATTGATGATAGACATGTTTGGGCTGAGGTTCGATGGGTTCTATTGGTATAGATGAGTGAAACTCTAGAATAATGATATAAACCTATTGATATAACATGTTGAGATGGTTCTCATGGTGTAGTATAAGGTAATCCATGTTATGGGGAGTGCACCAATGGTCAAGTGAGGGAATAACCCACATTATAATGAGAATCTTGTAGGATTTCATGCATGATGTTCCCTTGATCCAAGAACTGGTGCTAGTTGGTGTTCATATTAATACCTAGGTATAAAAGAAATATCCATGTCATGTTATTACCTATAGGAATTGACAAAGTCTTTTTCGAGGATGTACAAACCCCTATTGGTAGTGTTAGCGGTGTTACAAGATCATTCATTTGATGGTCTAGTGGGTTCTATGATATCAGTATGCTATGAATATGACATTATATGTCCCAAAGGTAGATATTGTATTATAGTTTTATATAAGATAATCTTTGGATTTAGAGAGTTGGAATCAATATTAGGATGATCCTACTGTTACCTGAGGGTAATCTGTGTGGTGATCGAGGATTAATGACATGTTTCCATGGGGTAAAACCTAGTTTCATTTCATGGTTTATGGGTGAATCAAGATATAAATGTTTTGTGACATGTTACATGGGATGAAATTTATTTTATTTACATTTTTTAGTAGTTTAATGATGTGATGAAATTTTTTATGCAATGTTTTAAGGGGTGAAACCCAGTTTCGTTACATGGTTTAGGGGGTAAATCATGTGATAAAAAGTATTGTGATATGTTTTATGGGTGAAAGCTTGTTTTATGACATGGTTTAAGGGATGAATCATGCGATGAAATATATAGAAGGATACATTTTTGTAGAAAATACTTATAATAAATGGATATTTTCTTTCATGGATCATAATATGAGTGAGAGCCTATGATTGGGGTCCTTATTAAAAAAAATTATAATGTATGTAGGACTTTCTTGAGAGAATTAGTCAGTGGGAGTAACTATGTGCTTTGAGTGCAATCAAATAGTAGAGGTTTAGTTGGAATTTTCCCTAAGGTTAGACATGTTGGTATGGGAACTGTGTTGGGAGGATCGTCTGGGATACACTTAACATTTTAGTAACCCATTGGAAATATGTTGTTGGTAGGTCATTCTATGGTGGTGATCACAGTGATTTGGGATTATACTTGGGAATAATATTCATTTTATGGGGAGATCCAAATATTGGTTTATTAATTTTATGATAACACCATAGGGTTTTAGGAGAGATGGTTATAGTGATCCCCATATTGTTGTTGGTGTTTTTTTGTGGGAGTGAGTTTAGATTTCAATGAAAGGAATGTTTAGTGTGAAATGTTGTGCATCAAAAGTGTGTTGAGAATTCAAGGATTGATAAAAAATATTTATTTTGAGTTAGAAACCTATGATAGTCGAGATTATTTGTTTAATAGTTAATAATAATTCTCAATGCTGATAAGTATTTTCTTGGGGAGTTTGTAATTATTTATGTCTGTACTGGTTGGGAAATTTCAGAGGGAATTTTTGTTTTTATATTAGTGGATCGTTTGTTTCAAGATGTGGGTCTTTAAACAGGATTATGAGGGTTTGTAAAATCTAAAAGCATGTTTCTAGATAATTTTTTAGGTTTATTGAAAACCATGAGGATTTTGTGGAGGTGTTTGAAGAAGGATGGATTGTATGGGAATCTTCTTGAGGTTATTTCAAGCAATTCCAACTTCAAAATATGCCTTCATGATGTGAAAGTATTTAATAGAGGTAAATACCCATTTCCTTAAAAATGAAGGTGTGAATCATGGATTCAAACCATGAAAGTGTTCTTTTTTTAAAAGGGGATCCCCTACCCCATTTATTGGGTTGTTAGGAATGCATGGGGACTTTTATTTAGCAATACTTTCCCCTCTTCTTCCTTATATTTGATGTGATTCTTTGTGTGACCGAATGGAAATTCAATATAGCTTATTTTATAATCTCCATATGCATTATTTTCACTATTTTCCCATTTTTGGATTTTTTTGGATTTATGGAATTTGTGGATATTTCATTAGAGCATTTTCAAATCACTTATTTTCGAGAGGGATTTTTTGCATTTTATCTTAATGTTTTCCTGATATGGTGCCCTCTTATCTTCACTCATTGTATCATCAAAGATGTTTCATGAAATGTAATTATTAATGTTTTTTAATAAATTTAATTTAATGGGACAATTGAATCAACCTCATTGGTTAAGGAGTTTTCTCGGGTTGCTATTGGGGGTGTGTTTTGGACCCTTTGGGTGTTGTAGGTCAAGGTTTCAGCAATGTGGAAGTACTCGATGAGTGATACAAAAATTATTCTAATTTTTTATAATATAATAATTAATTTTAATTGTTTTTAATTAATTATTTAATGTATATATAATGAGGTAGGATCTTGGGTTGTGGTATGGGTCTGGTCGAGACTTGGACAAGCTTAGGAAGTGAGTAGTTAGGTGGCAATAAAAAGTAAAAAATCATATGAAAAAAGTCAATAGATATTTCATGCAATCCCATTGGATTTTTCTCATTTCATTATGCATTCCAATTATGTGGAAGGATCATCCATATCAGGAGACAAACCTAATTGATTGATTTAATGAATTATTTATATTAAATAAAATGCAAAAAAAAGGACAATGTGTTGAGGGACATATTGGACCCACAAACACTAGTTGGTTTTCCTAAAACATATATAGTCATTGCCTAGATGGTAAATTTTTTATAGTGGCGCTAGTGTTGGAGCCCTAATATATCTATGGCTAGATGGGAGATATGAATGGTAATGTATGGCCCCAGTGGGTTGTACATTGATTGTGAGATTCCATAGACCCTTGTGGTTGGTGAGGAGACCACAAGGTGAGCACTCCTCTCCCATGGGAAAATATTTCAAGATGAGTGGACTCTCTGTAGACGTTTTGGATTGGTTGGGTGTCAGTAATGGCCTAGTGGTGATGGTGATAGTGTGATAGACTTAAAATCCACCACTCCAATGATGCTAGAGTGGCTAAACCCAAGAGACCTAATAGGTTAGATGATGTTATTGACAATTTCTGGTGTAGGGATGTCCGTTGAGTGTCATGATTTAGATCAAGAGACTAGTTGTGATCAAGAAACCCAAATGGGAATCCTCCACTGTAGTGATAACTAATGGGGCCCTTGTAGATTCCCCTCCAAGAGATGACCCTGATTGGATGTCACCCGAAACCCAGACTTACTTATTGGATCAAGAGGGTTGTGATGATGAGTAGGGTATGAGAATTTTGAAATACCTTGTAAGGATTCTATTTTATTTTTATTATGATATATTATTTCCTAATATTGATAGGAATCATCCACTAGGCCTAGTGCTAATTCGATTTCCCAAGATGCCCATAAATCCTTTGATTTGGAAAATGAGCCACCAGGATTCCTAGTATGTTTGGGAACTAATATCGTGATATATTAATGGTGCAATCATAGCTTTCCTAGAATCCTATGTTTTGGTTGATGTAAAAGTGGATTCCTAGAGGTGATACCAAAGATCCAACATTAGAACCTGTGTGGACTCAAGTACATGAATTCTCATGATAGAAGGGGTTCCTCTATTGTTGTGATACCAATGTGAATGCCTAGCATTTGAGACATGATTTGAGATACCATTCTAAGATATTGAATGTATATAATGATAGATATGTGAATTACATTTTGAGGTACCATGTGGTCATGTATTCCCATGAAATGATGATAGACATCCCATGGGTGATCATTGATCCTTTTGATCGACGCCTAGTATACCCCCATATGATTAGGAGGACATAATAGTGATGGATTGCTTTTGGATCCTTGAAATAATGGATGCCTAGAATTTTGACTATGTTATCTAGAGAGGATATTTCATATGATTTAATTAGATTCCTTGGAATAATCCACACACAAATATATAGGAATTCCTTGGTCCTCCCCCTCCTATATTTAGTGATCAGGTTGACACAGAAAATACCAGGGTACTACGATGGGCTTTAGCATGAAGGATTGAGTATGAGTGATACATGGTGATGCATCAAAGACCACTACTAATGATGTTTTAGGTGTGAGTTTGGGATCTCCAGTGAGTGGAAATAAGTTCACCTGAGGTTATGCTCATATTCAGAGACATTCACTCATTGTTCAGGGAATATATGGTCAACCAGGCTTACAGGCCTGAGGATCGATGTTGGTTATTAAGTGGGTCCATAGTTATATTTATGTTTCCTCAAATTACATTTGATACACTACCGAGCATAATATTATTCACATTCATATATATATTCCAACATTTGGATGATGTAGGTACTTTTGGTGGTTCTATTATTTTATTTTCTACAGTTCATTTTATTTTGAGAAGGTCATATGAACATATCACTACAATTAATGTATAGTAAATGACTATATTGCTGGTTCCCTGCTAAGTTATGTACTCACCACATACTCAAGCCTCCATTTAACTAGGATAAATGTGAAAAATCTGAATTTGATGCAAGTACATATTGGTCAAAGGCCTGCAATTTCATGTTTGAGCTACAGAATCTCTAATCTTTCATAAGGATGGGATACATCTTGGGATGTTGATGTTATATAGAATCACTTTTCTTTTATTTATTTGGTATGTATATATCTGATAATAAAAGTCCTTGATCAATATTTCATTCCTTTTTGTTCAAATTTTATGTACTATGGTATGATTAGTTATTTATTCATTCTGTGTACACTTTCATGTTTGATATTTAGTTATTTATTTTTTGATTATGTGCTCTGGTATAAGGGGTGTAGTCTCCAAAAGATACATATGTCAACCATCAAATCTATTTGGTATCTGATGGCATAAGGGGAGGCACCCCTTTAGTTATTTAGAAGACCTTACTAGCGAATATTCCAAGTGAACTGGGGAGAAGCATGAAATTTATATTATAGTTATGTATAAATATGTGTGTGTGTGGGTGTTTATATTTTTACACATAAATAATTAAATATTAATTGAATATATATATATATATATGAACATGTATTTTTGTGTGTGTGTTAGATATATATTTATATATATATATAATGATATCTATTTGTTTATATTATAAAATATAAATTTTCAATATACATAGAAACAAACAAATACACACATACAGACACATCTATGTGTGATAATATTTATAAATCTAAATTCTAAATGGAAATTTATCACACACGCACACACAGATATATATATATATATATATATATATAGACCTACTATAATGCACAAGTATATTTCTGTGCTTGTTTGTATTTTAGTCACGTAAAAATGTATATCACTAGAATATACACACAA
Source organism: Viscum album (assembly GCA_963277665.1). Lineage (NCBI taxonomy): Eukaryota > Viridiplantae > Streptophyta > Magnoliopsida > Santalales > Viscaceae > Viscum > Viscum album. The sequence goes on along the minus strand of OY728121.1, from coordinate 1,393,072,237 downwards.
ACATGTTTTGTATATCATATATATGTGTGTGTGTGTGTGTGTGTGTGTTAATAATTAAAAAATTTAATACACAAAGAGATATATAAATAGATATATATATTTCAAGGATATATATATTTATACATGAACATTTATATATATATATATATTAGGTAGATAGGATTACATGTAACCAAACAACACACACACCCAAAAAGCCTAACGGGTATAGCCTAATCCCTCCCAATAGAGACTAGAAAACACCCACTAGTCTATTTATTAGGAACATGGCCCAAAGTCCAAGTGGAAAAACACCCTTATATCATGGGTGTCAAAAAGGCCAAGTGGCTTGAAGGATGAATATATGGATTCTCTAAATAAGCAATCTACTTCATGATATGTCATAAGACATCTTCCCATATCAGTAGTAATCAATCTAGGCTCCCAGTCATGAAAGTTTTACCCCCCCACCATGAATCATTTCATCATGCTATATCTAATGCATTGTAGTAAGGTACCCTGCCACCCAACATCAAATCCCTGATAGAATATGGTTATATGATATGTGTCCTCAAACCCATCAATCATCCAAGACTCCCACACAATGATGCATTTGTGGCACCCCACTCCGTCCCCTACCTATTGAGATTTTCCATATGATTGGTCTCATTGCAATTATTGTCATGTTGAAGGGAATAAATCAATATCATGTCTAAAAATCCACCATGAATAATGTATTTGGACAGAAACCACCACACCCATCCATCTATCAAGTCCTCCCACTTGATAATTTCTATATGTCACCATGTTGTAATGAATTATTTTTGTGTTGATCCATTCATATGATCCTTCAATGCCACATAATTTCAATTTTCAAGGTCTGAAGTACCAACATCCCCATATCTGAGGATTTAATAGTGGCCCTACTACCTAATGGTTCAATGGTGGTGACATTTCCATTGATGGAATAGCCCATTAAAAAGTTCATAAATATTCCAATCTTTCCTCTCAAAGTATTTTATACATTTCCTTATATTTGAAAATAAAAATTCAGATTTTGGGGATTTAAAATAATTCATAAATATTAATTATCAACAATATACACAAATTTTTCTACTGTAAATAATTTATCAAAAAAATTCACATAAATTATATGAATTATTCATTAACAACTCATCAATTTCATACTCTAATTTACAATTCATTTTTATACTGTTAACCAAATACCATATCTAATAATTAAATTATAAATTAATAGAATTATATTACTCATTAATCTTTAAATTCTCATTTATTTTATTTTCAATTCACATCAATAATTCATTATTAAAAAAACATTTAAACAAATATCGATAATAAATATAAATTCTAATTATTTCACTGTCATTCAACTTTTCCCAATTCTAATTCTCCATAAATTTATGATTCTTTATTAATATTAATTATCTACCCAATATGTAAAATTAAATGGATATTTAAAGGATTGTAATTATAATTCACCAACCCTAATTCTGTAATGAAAAAATTTCTCTGTTTCTTTGATAATTACCTCTAATATTTCAATATAACCCCTCATTTATTTCCCTTTATATTTATCTTCTATAAAAAATTATTCTCCCCAAGATCATATTGAGATAAAAAATAGATATGATTTTTTATGGAGATAAATGAATTTATCCCATAATCAACTCTCTCATTATTTCATTAATCAATTCACAAAAACTATTTAATTCATATGTTGGATTTCCCATTTTATTCCTTCTATTAATTTAATATTATAATATCCTTAACATGACATGTAATCCTAAAAACATTTATAGACCTTTTTACTCTAATATTATTACATCACCTTCACCAAAAATCTACCCAACATATCATATTAGCGAATTAATAAAAATAATCATCATAAACTTGAATTACTTAAATAATTAAATTCCATTGCCACCAGATATCTATATAAAAACCATCAACTTCCAGAAACTAAATTACCAAAAAATTGTAAAAGAAACATTTTTAATCCAATGAAGTAATCTAAATTATATTTCAACAACCCAAAAATTATTATTTTATATTTCATAGCCAAAACCCGTAAAATTGTAAAAATACCAAAAATTTAAATTTTTAGTTTTCTAAAACATTACCTATTTCAGGATTATATGTGATCTCAAAACAAAATTCCAAGAGTAATTACACTCATTTATAAAAATTATAATCAAATCATTATATGATAATTTATAGCACAAGCACTTTGAGTTAGTGAATACAACAAAGCATTCAACCTATCGATAATTACTCTATAACTTCAATAAATTCACAAAGGAAATAAACATATGGTCATGGATTACAGAGTTAAGATTAAAATTTCATACCTTCCTTAATTAATATTAAATTAATGATCCCCATATCATCAACATGTTACTCAAACCCATATGGGATGTAGCATAGTACCACATAAATGTATGTTCTTCATTAAGTGGTAAAATAATTAGGGAACTAGTTATTTTTTCCTTTGGTTACTCAAAAGTGTCATAGATTTAATCCATCTAGATAAAATTTTGGTCCTCCTTGGATAAAATAATTTGTGGAGTAGTGATCTATGAAAATTAAATCATAAAAATCTTTTAGAATCCTACCCAACCAGTAAAACAATGAACCTATAACACATTCTCAGATACCTACTAGGATATAAATTCCTTGATCTTTTAGTAATCAATGAATACATCATATTAGGAAAAATTTACCATAAAATTGAATGTAGAACATTCAAAAATTTATCATTGAAATATTACCATACAATTGATTTTAATGAATTATTTCCAATACCATCCCAAAATGATCCATATGTTCCTCCCATAAACATGAATATAATAATATTTCATCAATGAGAATCACCAAAAACCAACCAAGCTAAAAAACCATAAATAGATCATCCCCATAAACACCATATTTATATTGGTAACTCTAGAAGTTATCACTGTGTAGAATAAATGATCAGAAATTTATTAAAATGTCATCTTTGGATGATCATACTTCTTCAACCTCATCTAATGATATCATAACCACATATATACGTTCAAAAACAATTTATCTCCATTTGACTAAAAACTAATTCATTAATACATGTTGAAGTATATAATTTTTTTACCATAACATGAATCAATCAATGATAACCAATACCCATACATCAGAAACCATACCTCTCATAAAAATGAATTATAGATCGTGTGAGATATATAACAGGTTGAATAAATTCATTTTACCAAAAATAGTGGATTTGAATTTATAAATCTCCAAGATCCGTTGACTCGATATATTAATTAATATAGAAATAGGATAGACACCAAAATACAAAATTAAATTAGCTACATACACCAAGGGTTGAATTTGATTTAATTTTTGATTGTTAATGTGTTTTTTCAGCTATTATGAATACATAAGTGGGTATTATATGCTTGATATTAAAAAATGAGGAAACTTGTTAGGTGGATTTTTTTTCAAAATGATAATATTATCCATGGAAGTTAGGACGGTGGATATTTTAATTTTTATAGTCGAAATAATGTGTGTTTTCCATTATTGAGGATCTGGTGGGGGCCCTAATCCCCCAATTTAATGGGTATATTATAGTTTTTTCACTCAAAATTTATTTCAATGTCATTATTACCATCCATTTAATAGTATATATAGTAGATGAAAATCCCTCCCTTCCTTGATAATTTTTTCTTTATCTTCCTCAATTATCATTAGAATCACTCTACCTCAATTCTATTGACCATAAATTGATAACACCAACCCAATGTGACCTCTAAATATTATTTTCTCTCACTTATCACTTATGAAACATTATAAATACCTAAATCAAATTTTCTCCTAGCATCTTGAATTGAGATTTATATATCCAATGATATTGGATGAGAGGGATTTTACTATTTTGATGTATGTGGTCCCTAAAACATCCATTTTTCATATGAGTTCTGGTGGTATTACATATGATATTGTAGGTGGATTACTTTGAATGACTCAAAGAGGATATAAATCTTATTTCCCTATTTTTTGAGTGGTTATCATAGAAAATATAATACATAATATATCCTTTGAACCTTATTATTTGATTTTATAGTCTTCGATCGTTAGGTTTCAATGGGGAAATTAAAATATACATTAGAATTATAACTCTTGAAGTTTTTACATGTCTATTAGGTGATTTACTAAGAATTTTGTGGTGTCCATTAGCATTCCTCAATGAAGGTGAGAAGGTATGTCTTATTTTATTAATGGAAATCTAGCCCTATGGTGTGATTTTGGGATATTTAGTGTAACATCCCAGATAAATAAAGAATAAAACATTCTCATATTTATTAATATTTACGAATTATATATTAATTTTACATTAAAGGGGTTTCTATGTTCGATAGTGTACCCGATACGCAACAAATAGTTTCTTTGAAATCTTACGTTGCACACTAGTAATAAAATAATATTATTTATTATGGTAGTTAAATCGTAGCCGTTATATTGGCGGGAATGAATAGAAATAACTAAAATATTATTATATATGTTTTTTTAAATGTTTCTACATTTATCCAATAAAATATAAAGGCTTAAAATACGAAAAGAATTCAATTTTAGGCATATATACTCTAACATTCCCTAAAGGTCGACTTATCACCTTTTGATGGTGAACCATCTATAAATATAGTTTTGGTCACTCTTATAAATTCAATTGGACCAAATAATATTTTTCTTTATAATCGGGAAATCAAAATTTACATTGTGTAAATTTTTGGTATTTTTCCGATAAAGATCATTTTTTAATGAATAGTGAAAAATGTTGTAATTTAATTCAAAACCTCTTTTTAATCTAATTTATTTACATGATTATATTATCTTTTGAATTGGTTTTAATGCGCAATTAGAATATATTTATACCATTTAATCCAATAGTGGTCGTTGGAATTAGTTTCACTTTGAAATTGGACTTAAACTCGTGTCAATCTTTTGATACTTATTATTTCATAAAAACACGATATTTGGTCTTACAACGGGAATTAATTATTAAATTAATTAATGTAACTTATATGTTTTTAATTTTGTAAAATTTACATCATTTTTTAATTCCTAATATCAAATATAGCTTAGGGTGAAGTTTTGGTATTTTTCTGAAAAACTTCAATTTTTGATGAATAGTGAAACCACTAAGTGGTACTTATAAAAACGGATTTTCCATTTAAATGAAATTTTACCAATTCTGTGTTTTGAATTTCAACAATCCGACATACATTGTTGTCATTAATAATTAAAATGTGGTTCAATGAGATTAAAATAATTTTTTGGTGAATAGTAACTTTTATGTTTATTAATCGCGATTATAGGTAATTAGTGTAGTTTAAGGTAAAAATAATGTTTTAATAATATGAAATGACCTTGAAACATGTCCTACCCTTATTGGATGTGTCATGGCCGACCAAGATAATCCATGGGTCAAATTGGGGACCCCATGGAGCCACTTTGGTAGGAAAATGACATTAATATCTTTTTATTTAAAGTTAAAATAAAAATGTCACAAACATGAGTTGTTTTACTAAAACAATCTTTAAATGGGGTTATACAAGTAAGATTTTTGACTATAAATATTAATTAGAAAGATAAAAATATTTCCTAAATCATGATAGTTTTTTATAATTTTTAGACATTAAATAAATTAAATTATTTATGACACCATGATGATGCAACGATTACCTCATTATTTAACGATTTAAATAAAATGTACAGATAATGTAAAATATAAGACCTAAACTTTTCAAAAACCTATTGGATGGATATATTTCGAACCCTTATCATCGTATACTCGAATTATATCAATTTGGGACCTTTTAAATCCGAAAAGTATTTTAAAATAAAGTAACATTTCTTTACTTTCCAAGAGTGCCCCTCCTCTCTTCTTATAAAAGGCCCCCCACCTCTACCTCCTTAACCACACTTACAAAGCCTTTTTCTCGGCCAACCCCTACCCATTTTGTCTCTACACATCCCTCTCTTACTCCTTGAAGCCTCACTTTGGGAAGAAGTCTTTCCAAGGAAGCCTTTGAGCTCAAATCAAAAAGAGATACCCGTTTTAAAGGTAGTGTTTTCTCTTGTGTTCTTTTGTTTTATTTTGCTTCTCCAACCCCCTAAACTCTTTTTATTAATTTATTTTGTAATATCTCCAGTATATTCAATATACTAGGATTTTTTAATAAGAATAATTAGAGCTACACTTACACACACATACATCTAATGGTTAATGAACATATTGTTTCTGTGGAAGGCGAATTTCTACCTCACGAAACGATGATTGTTCAATATTCTTCCAACACCTTAAAAGGTGGCCATTAAGATGTCACTATATTTATATATGATATATTATATGTTTATGTCTTCCTTAATATTCTTTATTTTTCATTTATGTCATACCTTTATGGCTTCCATTATGGGTATACGCGATATCTTCATTTTAGGAAGTGCGGACTACCGCCCCCTCAAAGTGATTTGATTCGTCTGTGCCATATGTGGGATGTATAAAGGATGGATTTAAAGTTATTATATATGATGTATGTTACATATAAATGATGAATATAATTCTGGAATAAAAATATACATATCTCTCATTTAGTTTTAATTCCATTAATATGACATAGAAATGAAAGTAGCGTTCATGCGTACGTACGGCTTACCGTCTCCATGAACAGTGCATTTCATTTCTTACCTCTAAATGATTATGTAATATTATAAATACATGTATATGATGGATATATATGATATATATGATATAAAAATCATGAATATAATTCTGGATATAATGAACCTTTGACCACATGAACAACATGTAATTGTAAGAACTCCACTTTCAACTTAAGAACCAAATATCCACAAAACAAACATTATTAACTTAAATGATTACATAATGTTTATAAAATGGTAATAATTGATATAAACGTAATAATGAACTTGAATAATGTTCTTAAGAAATTATAAATTAACTCATGTTTATTATTCCAGACGTTAAAGAACGATCGAGTCAAGTCAGACACGAGGTAAGGGACTTCGTCTCAATCTCCTTTCATTGAGGCATATTTTGTTCTAATACAAGGCTTTCTTTTATACGTTGTATAAACCCCTTTGAATTTTACTTTTATACAAAAGTAATATTTTTCTACAAAGCGTTTTACTAAACGACAAAAAGGAATGTTTCTTTTAACGTACGCGGTGACAACGACCTTTTCTGCCGCCGTGAGTATTATTTGGTCTTTGGCTTCCTCAATAAGCCGTAATGTTTTCTTTAAAATTAAATAAATACCCTATATTGTTTTATGTATTTTGGTATTGAAAAGGGGTTTTTATAATGGATTTTTTATGTCAATATATTTAAGTGATATATTGTGATCAAAGTGTGGAAATGTTTTCTTTCCATTATATTTGTTTTGTGTCTTATGATTTTATAATGGTACTTGGACATTTGATGGGTGGTTATGTGATAAACCATATGACAGCTGGTTCCATGAATACCAGGACGAGTGGTTACATTATAACCTCCAATGCATTGGGTATGGAATTCGTACATATGGCTATTCCATTAAGTGATATGTGTGGAAGTCGGTCGTATGGTTATTAAATTTAAGTATGTTTATGTCCCAAGTTACCTTTATATGTTATGTGATCTTTATATGGGTTTTATGGTAATATTTTGGTTACAAAAGGGTAAGTAATGATCTTTTATTCAGTGAAGAATTTTTACTTCTTCATAATGGTGAAAAGTATTACTTTGATAAAGTATACATGGCTTACTTGTTTTTTTGATAAAATAAAAGTTTTCATTCTTCGTGTATCCCTTACTGGGATTTTTATGCTCACCCCAAGTTTTTTGAAATGTTTTTCACAGGACTTAATGTGGAATAGGGTCAAGGATGGGATCAAGGGAAAGTCATGCTATATAAAACATGGAACTGGACATGTTTCTTTTTAAGAGTTTTTATTCTATGGAAACTTTGTAGAAATGTCTACTTTGTAATCTTTTGAAATGTAATAGTTATGTCCTAATTCTCTAAAACTCTAAACCTGAAAAGATCCTCAATGTGAGTTATTCATTTAATTCAATATTAAGTAAGTTTTAAGGCTGGGTACTTATAGTTGGTATCAGAGGTCGGTTTAGATAACTTTAGGAGTTATAATTCTATTAAATGATTATCCAAAAATATTTTTTTATGGTAAAATTGAAATGATATGGAATTTTAAGATTACCATGTTGCTTTTCCTAATATATTTCTGTGTTCAGAATGGTTTTCCGCAGAGGAAATAAAGAAGCTATGTTGGGAAGACATCAGGAGGAAGAAAACCTTCCAAATTAGCAACCTGAGATGGTAGGAATTGGAACTGAATAGTTTGTTGTAGTGATGGCACAGTTGACTCAGGCTATAAATGGTGGTGGTATCCATGCACGAGATCAGCCAGATCAACCGCAAAGGAACATATCAATGGTGGAACATTTCATGAGGCAACGTCCCCCATCATTCAAATGATCATCTGACCCCATGCTAGCTAAAGGGTGGATTAAGGCATTGGAGAAAATTTTTGATGCCATGGGTTATTCAGAACATCAAATGGTTAGTCTTGATATTTACCATTTTGAAGATGAAGCTGATCAGTGGTGGTCGATGGTGAAAAATATCAGGGATAATGATGAGATTGGTGATCTTCACTAGGAAGAATTCAAAGGTATGTTTCCTGAGAAATATTTTCCTAAGGTGGTTCATCTTAGGATGGAAAAACAATTCCTAGAATTGAGGTAGGAGGATGACTCAGTGGCTGCTTATGAAAAAACGTTCACTCGACTGGCAAGGTATTATCCAAACTTCATACGAGATCTTGATAGTAAAATCAACCATTTTTACTCAGGGTTAAAGCCAATGTATCGAATGGATTTAGCTTCTCGTGAGTTTAAAAGTTATGAAAAACATGTTTGATGTGCAGAGAAGGTGGAAATGGAGTTTTTCGATGATCATGTGTTCTTTGAAAAACAACAGAATAAGAGGTCCAGTTGGCAGGAAAAGGGGAAGAATTCATCAAAGAAGCAAGGAGGTAAGAAAACCAAATATCCATCCTGTGAGAAGTGTGGTAAAATTCATCCTAGAGAATGTTTATCCAAGTCTGGAAAGTGCTTTCGGTGTGGTATTTCTGGTCATATTGCTCGTAACTGTAAGGAATATGATCAAGCAGGCAATGAAAAGTCAGTGGTAAGATGTTTTAAGTGTAATGAAATGGGTCATTATGAAAATGAGTTTCTAACAATGAACTCAACTGGGGGAAAGCATCCAGACTACAAGTAGAAAGGGGTGGTGAAATCCTCTGCAACTAATTCAGCAGATGTTGGTCCGTCGAATGACGTAGTATCAGGTACAATGTTTGTTTGTTCATATTATGCCAATGTGTTGTTTGATTCAGGGTCTCTACATTCTTTTATTTCTGAGAAGTTTTCTAGTAAAGTGTAAATTCCATCTCAAGATACGAATCCTGAACTTATGGTAAAAACACCCAGAGGGAACGGTGAGACAAAAAGGAATTATAAGAACCTTCCTATCCTTGTGTGCAGAAAGAATCTACCAGAAAAACTTATTGTTTTTCCTCTAGTAGAGTTTGATGTTATTTTGGTCATGGATTGGATTTCTGTTTATCATGCTGAGATTGACTGCAGAGCTAAAATGGTTTCATTTTAGAAAGATTTTCAGTTTGTGTACAAGAATGAACCCTTGATTTTGATAACATATCAGGAAGTTGAGAAACTAGTAAAAGATGGAAATGAATGTTACCTTGCACATATTTTTGAAAATAAAGGAACTGTTTATATTAATGATGTGCCAGTGGAAGATGAGTATCTTTATGTTTTTCCTGATGAGTTGCCTAGTATTATTCATGATCGGGAAGTTGAATTTATTGTTGACTTAGTTCCTGATTCTAATCCAATTTCAAAACCCCCTTATCGAATGGCTCAAGTTGAACTTTTAGAGTTAAAGAAGCAATTGCATGAGTTATTAGATAAAGGTTTCATTCAACCTAGCACATCACCATGGGGTGCTCCTGTCTTTTTTGTTAAAAAGAAAGATGGCTCAATGAGACTTTGCATTGATTATAGAGCCTTGAATAATATTATTGTTAAGAACAATTATCTTTTGCCTCATATCGATGATTTGTTTGATCAGCTCCAGGGATCTAAGTATTTTTCGACGATTGACTTGAGGTTAGGGTACCATCATTTGAAAGTAAAAGAGGTAGACGTTTCGAAGACGCTGTTCCGTACAAGATATGGCCATTATGAATTTTTAGTTGTGCCTTTTGGTTAACCAATGCACCTTCTGTATTCATGGACCTTATGAATATAATTTTCCATGAGTTCTTGGATAAGTTTGTGGTTGTTTTCATTGATGATATTTTGGTGTTTTCTAAAAGTAAAGGGGAGCATGAAATTAATTTAAGGGTTATCTTAAAAACCATAAAAGAAAATAAACTGTATGGAAAGTTCAGAAAGTGTGAGTTTTGGTTACAACAAATTTATTTCTTGGGTCACATTGTTTCAAAAGATGGCATAACTGTTGATCCTGCTAAAAAAAATTTGTTGAAGAATGGCCAAGACCCAAAAATGTAACCGAGATCCGTAGTTTTCTTGGTTTGGTAGGTTACTACCAGAGGTTTTTTCAAAAAAAAATCACGATTATATAGTACAATGACTAAGCTAACTCGTAAGGGTGTTAAGTTTATCTGGACAAAACAATGTGATCATTGTTTTCAGGAGTTGAAAAGAAGATTGGTGAATGCTCCAGTTTTGGAACTTCCTTCCAGGAATGGGGAGTTTGTTATCTATAGTTATGCTTCATTGAAAGGACTTTGTTGCTTCCTTAAGTAAAATGATCAGGTAATTGCTTATGCTTCATGCCAGTTGAAAATTCATGAGGTAAATTGCCCTACATATGATTTGGAATTAGCTACTGTTCGTTTTGCTTTAAAATATTGGAGGCATCATTTTTATGGAGTAAAGTGTGAAATATATACTGATCACAAAAGTTTAAAGTATATATTCACTCAGAAAGAGTTGAACATGAGATAGAGGAGATGGATGGAATTAATCAAGGATTATTATTGTACAATTAATTACCATCCGGGAAAAGCAAATAAAGTCGCTGATGCTTTGAGTCGACAAACTAATGCTTCATTAACAATGTTTTGTTTGGAACATGATCCTTTGGTTGAGGATTTGATGAAATTTGGCATAGAAGTTTTTGGTGCAGGATGTTCTTATGTTTTGTTTCAGGTATCAGTGAAATCTTCTCTATCAGACAGAATCAAGCAAGCATAGAAGCAAGACAGTGAGTTGCAAAAAAAGGTAGAGTTGGTTCAGAAGGTTAAGTTTCCTGAATTTAACAATGATAATGATTGTGTTTTGAGGTTTGGGAAAAGATTATGTGTGCCTAGTGATTCACAGTTAAAGAATGAGTTGTTATGTGAGGCTCATAGTTCCCCGTTTTCAGTTCATCCTGGCAGTACTAAGATGTACAGAGATCTGTGGGAGTATTACTGGTGGGATGGAATGAAAAGAGATATTGCTGATTTTACTGTAAAGTGATTGACTTGTCAGCAGGTTAAAGCAGAGCGGCAGTTACCTAAAGGGATTCTTCAGCCTTTACCAGTGATAGAGTGGAAATGGGAAAATATATCCATGGACTTTGTTGTGGGATTACCGAGGACATATCGAGGTAATAATGCAATCTGGGTTATTATTGATCGATTGACTAAATCTGCTCATTTCCTTCCTATTCGAGATACATTATCTCTAGATAAACTTTCTCGATTGTATCTTAAAGAGATATTCAGGTTGCATGGAGTTCCCCTCCCCATTGTATCTGATCGTGATCCCAGGTTTACTTCTAACTTTTGGAAAGGCCTTCAGAAGTCATTGGGTACTGAATTAAATTTTAGTACAGCTTTTCATCCCCAATCAGATGGGCAGTCAGAACGAACAATTCATACTTTGTAGGATATGCTACATGCTTGTTCGATGTATTATCAGGGAATTTGGGACCAACATCTTTAATTGGGTGAGTTTTCATATAATAACAATTTTTATTCTAGTATACAGATGGCACCGTTTGAGGCATTATATGGTAAGCGGTGTCGAACTCTAGCTTTCTGGGATGAAGTGGGTGAAAGGAAGCTGATGGGTCCAGATTTGGTAGAAGAGAAGGCAGAAAAAGTTCATTGGATTCAGAAACACATGAGAACAGCTCAGAGTAGGTAGAAGAGTTATGCGGATTACCGGAGGAAGGATCTATCTTTCGAGGTAGGTGATCATGTTTTTCTAAAATTTTCACCGTGGAAAACTGTGATGCGATTTGGTAAGAAAGGAAAGTTGAGTCCAAGGTTCATTGGACCATATGAAATTATGGGGAGAGTTGGATCAGTTGCTTATCAAGTGGCTTTACATCCGAGTTTATCTCAGGTACACAATGTTTTTCATATTTCGATGTTGAGAAAGTATATTCCAAATCCATCTCATGTTTTGAGCCCAGAGGTAGTTCAGTTGGAAGAGAATATCTCTTATGAAGAACAACCAGTACAGATTCTTGACCAACGAGAGAAATTGTTGCGAAATAAGGTAATTCACCAGGAAAAGGTTTTGTGGAAAAACCATATGGTTGAAGAGGCAACATGGGAATCTGAAAATGCTATGAGGGATAAATACCCCCACTTATTTTGATAAGTGAATAAAATTGCGAGGATGTAATTCCCAAACGGGGGGAGGATGTAACATCCCAGGTAAATAAAGAATAAAACATTCTCATATTTATTAATATTTACGAATTAAATATTCATTTTACTTTAAAGGGGTTTCTATGTTCGATAGCGTACCCGATACTCAACAAAGAGTTTCTTAGAAATCTTACGTTGCACACTAGTAATAAAATAATATTATTTATTATTGTAGTAAACACGTAGCCATTATATTGGCAGGAATGAATATAAATAAATAAAATATGATTATATATGTTTTTTTAAATGTTTCTACATTTATCCAATAAAAGATAAAGGCTTAAAATACGAAAAGAATTCAATTTTAGGCATATATGCTCTAACATTTCCTAAAGGTCGACTTATCACCTTTTGATGGAGAACCATCTATAAATATAGTTTTGGTCACTATTATAAATTCTATTGGACTAAATAAAATTTTTCTTTTGAATTGGGACATCAAAATTTACTTTGTGTAAATATTTGGTATTTTTCTGAAAAAGTTCATTTTTTAATTATTAGTGAAAAATGTTGTATTTTAATTCAAAACCACTTTTTAATCTAATTTATTTACATGATTATATTATCTTTTGAATTGGTTTTAAAGTTCAATTAGAATATATTTTTACCATTTAATCCAATAGTCATCGTTGGAATTAATTTCACTTTGAAATTGGACTTAAACTAGTGTCAATTTTTTGATACTTATTGTTTCATAAAAACACGCTATTTGCTCTTACAACATGAATTAATTATTAAATTAATTAATGTAACTTATATGTTTTGAATTTTGTAAAATGGACATCATTTTTGAATTCAGAATATCAAATATAGCTTAGGGTGAAGTTTTGGTATTTTTCTGAAAAACTTCAATTTTTGATGAATAGTGAAACCACTAAGTGGTACTTATAATAACTGATTTTCCGTTTAAATGAAATTTTACCACGTCTGTGTTTTGAATTTCAAAAATCCGACATACATGGTTGTCATTAAGAAGTAAAATGTGGTTCAATGGGATTAAAATAATTTTTTGGTGAATAGTAACTTTTATGTTTATTAATCGCGATTAGAGGTAATTAGTGTAGTTTAAGGAAAAAATAATATTTTCATAATATGAAATGACCTTTACACATGTCCTACCCTTATTGGATGTGTCATGGCCGACCAAGAAAATCCATGGGTCAACTTGGGGACCCCCTGGAGCCACTTTGGTAGGAAAATGATATTAATGACTTTTTTATTTATAGTTAAAATAAAAATGTCACAAACATGAGTTGTTTTACTAAAACAATTTTTAAATGGGGTTATACAAGTCAGATTTTTGACAATAAATATTCATTAGAAATCTAAAAATATTTCCTACATCAAGATAGTTTTTTATAATTTTTAGACATTAAATAAATTATAATATTTATGACACCATGATGATGCAGCGATTACCTCATTATTTAACGATTTAAATAAAATGTAAAGATAATGTAAAATCTAAGACCTAAACTTGTCAAAAACCTATAGGATGGGTAAATTTCGAACCCTTGTCACCTTATCCCTTAATTATATCAATGTGGGGCCTTTTAAATCCGAAAATCATTTTAAAATAAAGTAACATTTCTTTACTTTCCAAGAGTGCCCCTCCTCTCCTCTTATAAAAGGCCCCCACCTCTACCTCCTTACCCACACGTCCAAAGCCTTTGGCTCGGACAACCCCTACCCATTTTGTCTCTCCACATCCCTCTATTACTCCTTGAAGCCTCACTTTGGGCTGAAATCTTCCCAAGGAAGCCTTTGAACTCAAATCAAAAAGAGTTACCCGTTTTAAAGGTAGTGTTTTCTCTTGTGTTATTTTGTTTTATTTTGCTTCTCCAACCCCCTAAAATCTTTTTATTCATTTCTTTTGTAACACCTCCAGTATCTTAAATATACTTGGATGTTTTTATAAGAATAATTCTAGCTACACTTACACACATCTACATCTAATGGTTAACGAACATACTGTTTCTGTGGATGGCGAATTTCTACCTCACGAAACGATGATTATTCAATAATCTTCCAACACCTTCAAAGGTGGCCATTAAGATGTAACTATATTTATATATGATATATAATATGTTTATGTATTCCTTAGTCTTCTATATTTTTCATTTATGGTATACATTTATGGCTTCCATTATGGGTATACGTGATATCTTCATTTTAGGAAGTGCGGACTACCGCCCCCTCAAAGTGATTTGATTCGTCAATGCCATATGTGGGACGTATAAAGGATGGATTTAAAGTTATTATATATGATATATGTTACATATAAATGATGAATATAATTATGGAATTAAAATATACATACCTCTCATTTAGTTTTAATTCCATTAATATGACATAGAAATGAAAGTAGCGTTCATGCGTACGTACGGCTTACCGTCTCCATGAATGGTGCATTTCATTTCATACCTCTAAATGATTATGTAATATTATAAATACAAGTATATGATGGATATATATGATATATATGATATCAAAATCATGAATATCATTCTGGATATAACGAACCTTTTACCACACGAACAACATGTAATTGTAAGAAGTCCACTTTCGACTTAAGAACCAAATATCGACAAAACAAACATTATTAACTTAAATGATTACATAATGTTTATAACATTGTAATAAGTGATATAAAAGTAATAATGATCTTGAAGAAGGTTCTTAAGAAAGTATAAATTAACTCAAGTTTATTATTCAGGACGTTAAAGAACGATCGAGTCAAGTCGAACCCGAGGTAAGGGACTTCGTCTCAATCTCCTTTCATTGAGGCATATTTTGTTCTAATACAATGCTTTCTTTTATACGGTGTATAAACCCCTTTAAAATTTACTTTTATACAAAAGGAATCTTTTTCTACTAAGAGTTTTACTAAATGACAAAATGGAATATTTCTTTTAACGTACGTGGGGACAACGACCTTTTCCGCCGCTGCGAGTATTATTTTGTTTTTGGCTTCCTCAACAAGCCGTAATGATTTTTTTTAAATTAAATAAATACCTTATACTGTTTTATGTATTTTGGTATTGAAAAGGTTTTTTTATAATGGATTTTTTATGTCAATATATTTAAGTGATATATTGTGATCAAAGTGTGTAAATTTTTTCTTTCCATTATATTTTTTTTATGTCTTATGATTTTATAATGGTACTTGGACATTTGACGGGTGGTTACGTGATAAACCATATGACGAGTGGTGCCATAAATACCAGGATGGGTGGTTACGTTATAACCTCCAATGAATTGGGTATGGAATTCGTCCGTATGGCTATTCCATTAAGTGGTATGTGTGGAAGTCGACCATATGGTTATTCCATTTAAGTATGTTTATGTCCCAAGTTACCTTTATATGTTATGTGATCTTTATATGGGTTTCATGGTAATATTTTGGTTACAAAAGGGTAAGTAATGATATTTTATTCAGTGAAGAGTTTTTACTTCTTCATAAAGGTGAAAAGTATTACTTTGATAAAGTATACATGGTTTACTTGTTGTTTTGATAAACTAACAGTTTTCATTCATTGTGTATCCCTTACTGGGATTTTTATGCTCACCCCAAGTTTTTTGAAATGATTTTCACAGGACTTAATGTGGAATAGGGTCAAGGATGGGATCAAGGGAAAGTCATGCTATATTAAACATGTAACTATACATGTTTCTTTTCAAGAGTTTTTATTCTATGGAAACTTAGTAGAAGTGTCTACTTTGTAATCTTTTGAGATGTAATAGTTATGTCCTAATTCTCTAAAACTCTCAACCAGAAAAGATCCTCAATGTGAATTATTCATTTAATTCAATATTAAGTAAGTTTTAAGGCCCGAGCCTTATATTTAGTTCCCAATATAGTTTAATGTTTTTGAGATAGGAGTTTTTATGACATCCTAATACTTTACAAGAGTGGGTGGATGTTAATAGGTGTAATTTGGTGTGAAATTATTTGTAAATGGGTATAAATGTAGGTGATTTTAGTCTAGTGAGGTTGGGTATATTAGGATAGATTACTCTATAAGGAGAATAGTGATAAATTATTCACCAAATCAATACTTATATTGTAATTAATCATTAAAAAATGATTTATTCAATAAATTGATATATCATTAACCTATGTCATTTTATAATTTTAAAGATAAAAAATTAAACTTCTCTACGAGGGATATTTGTGATAACTCATTAACCATTTTTATTATTGTTGATATTTCATTTATTCTTAGTTTAATATTAGTGATGCAATAATAACGCTCTTTATGAATATGGTTATATATCAACTACCCTTGTTAATTGGTTTGTGACTTATTTTTCACCTTTTATTAGTTAAAATGTGATAAATTAGTTACACAAGTATGATATAAAGAGATAAAATGTTACAACCAAGAGATTTTATGTTAGATTTGTTGAAAACTATATCAGATTAAAAATAGAGGAAGATAATAAATAATTATAATGTTGTTACATTTATTGATGAGATGGTTTCTTGATTTTTTGATGGTTATAAATAATGTTTAATAAATGATTTGCATTAAGTTAATTATTAATTAAATTAATTGAATATGAAACGTGTTCGGAAGTGTATGAGGTTATGGGAAATATGTTATATTTATTATGCATGTAGTATGAAAGGGTTTGAAGTATATTGGAAGGAAAATGAATATTTTCATATTTGGGGGATTTTGGGACCATATGAAATATTGAAGATTGTATTAGCTAAGAGTATCTAAAGTTATAGAAAGGTGTATCTTATAAAATTGGGATAATTTATGAATATAAATAGTATTTTTATAATTTAATTTTTATTATGTGAAACTATAATTCTTCTTAGAGTTTGTTCTTTTTTGGGAGTGTAAAATTGAAGGAACTATTTGGAGTCTAAAAGAAGAGGATAGATGAAGGAAACCTTCTCCATGGAATTGAACACACCACGGTAAATTTAAATAATTATTTATGGATATTTATATGTATTTAATGGAGTTAATTTCGGATATTTATGCAATTTTATAATGGAGGCATTTTAGTGAGAAATAGGAAGTGTAACCCAACCTTGGCTGAATTTTTTTTATTAGAGATGCCCTTGGCCTCTATTTCACAAGGCCTCATAACAGTTCCCCCATACTTCTATTATTCACTTTCTATTTTATCCAAAATAAAAATTTTGTTCGATGATGATTAAATAATGTGGCTAGTACACAACATTATAAAAATTCATTTTATAGAAAATATAATACAAAATATCAAGGAAGACATGGATATTTAAAAGGGGAGATCATGTGAATATCACACAAGGGAATATAGAATTTTACATTTAAATAATCTCTCTAAAACCTGGGATGTCCCATTATGGGAATTAGGGAAAATATGGTGATGAGATGTAAAGTAAAACAGAGAAGATATAGTGACCACATCAATATAGAGGTAATTATGGGAATATAAAACACCTGTGTAAAATATTGATACACAACACAGAATTTCAAACACCATTTTGGACTATATGTATGGGTGATTAAAATAGGAAATTAGAAAGAGGGACATAATTAATAAAGGAATGGGGTGTATCCAGTTTCTGAATTCAATGTGAAACATGGGAATTTGGGCCTGGAGTCAACCATAATGAAGGTTATTTAAACCTACATGATAATTTTGTGAAGGGACATTCGTTTGAGTTTTAAAAGTTGTGGTTACATCCATTTTTTCTAATTTCAAACTCCTACAATAAATTAGAAGTAATAGATCATGTTTATATACCCCAAATAGATTAAAATTGTAAATATTAACTTGAATATGATCTTTGAAAAGATATTTAAGTAGTGTATATTTGCAGGAATTTTTTTAGATCATAATATAAAAATAGAGGGAGATTCCTATAATTAAAAGGTAGAGAATATTTCGTCACAAACCTATCAAATATTGAATAAAAATAGAGAATAGAAAAGATTGGAAGGGATAATTGTATGTTCCAATAAGAGATTAATGAGGGGAGAAAAAATATTAGCAATGTATATCTAAAATATAGAAGGATAATGATTAAGTGGGATTGTGGTTCATTGGATATCATTTTTAGAAGAATTTTGAGTACTTTTGAATACTATAGAAGATCAGGAAGAAGATGATTCCTATATTGGAATTATTTTTTGTGAATATTTACTAATAGTAAGAGTTTTATGGATGATCTATATTGATGGTAATGAGTTTTTTCCTTATTGAAAAAGAATATAAAAGAATAAGTAATTTTATATAAGAGAATTTAAAATTCATTGAATCATAAAATGTAAAAGCATCGTGTAAATTCCATGTTCTGAAGATGAAGTAACATTATTTTCATTGAACATAGAATATCCCATAATGTCTATAAATATTTTTCTTCTCCAATGTGGTTCATAAAGAAGAATAACAGGTGGTGATCCTTATGATGTAATGAGTTATCCCTCAATTAATCTATAAAAAATAAGCATTCAAAACATGTTATATTATCCCTAAATATTTTATAAGTAGTTATCCTTATTGAGGAGTAAAATTACCTAAATATTATATCCATAAGAATCATGAATTGTGGTGTATTATTGGGATAATGGAATAATTCAGATTTTATATTCCAAAGATAGAACCTATTGTGGGTGAATTAGGTAAAATATTTTGTTCCTTTCATTTTATATTTCTATATATGTGATTTTAATTAGATTATATTGAGAAAGAATATTATAAAATATTGAATAAATATTCTTTTTAAATAGGGAAAAATATTATAACGAATTGTCAGAGGAGAAAATTTTGAATTCATGTCCACCCAGATTTATCCCTCCCCTCCCCCCATACATGCACAAGTGTTATGATTTCCTTTGAAGTGGTGTCTGAGCTATAATGTTCTAATTTCGATTCATCCTGAATTTTTTTCTTCATATTATCTATTTTGAAGATCTTTTATGAGTTTATCATAGATCATAATAAATATAGTAATAAAGAATATATATCTTTTTTATAATGATTGAGACATTGAGGGTGATCTATAATATGATGAAATTCAAATGAAAAAGTACCAGTGAATTATATAACTATTGAAAGAGTATTATATGTATATTGAATAAATTGTTGTTGAACTATCCCATATAGATTAATTAATTGATGAAAAAGAAAATTCTCTTATGAAATTTTATTTTTTTATTAATCTGATTCCAAAGGCTGATGATCAAGATAAGATAATTTAATGTTTGAGTGAAACTATTGAATAATGAAATGATAGAATTGATTCTCTCAAAAAAGAAGTTAGTGAGGTAGAAATTAATAATGATAGGGATCCCTCGTATAAATATTTAAAAGAAAATAATTGTTTTGGGGATTTATTTCATAAGATGATTCACATGAATATGATGATAGTACATATGAATAATATCTTGAAAATTTTTCATAGAAGTGAAGTATGTTTGATATTTAAAAAATGATTAAATATTTAGAGAAATTATTAACAGAAACTGATTATACAATAAAAATTATTTCTATGTATCCCATTAAGGTAGTAGTTCAATGACTTTTCAATGTCATAGATTAATGGAGTTGGGGATAAATGGTCAATACATACTCTTAATGAAAAATTAAAATGAATTAAAGGAACATTGAAATTCGGAATGATGGTCAAGAATGGTCAAATAGATGTAATAAGAAAAAGAATTAAAGAATCTAAAATTTCATTAGTTTCTCAAACGGAATGAAATGAAAAATAGGTTTATTTATTCAAAATTGAGTATAAAGAAAAATAAAAGTCCTTTTAGAAGAAGTATATCAACTCAACTTAATGTTATTTAATTCAAAGGGGAAGATGCGAAAAGCGGAATATTCGGCTATAAAAGATAACAAAACTAAGTATACATTTGTCCAGTCATCAAGAGAGCCTGAGGAATGTATTGAATCCAAAAGACCAAATATAATGATAAATTCTATTTATAGGTTTAATAAAATATTTTAAAATAGGAATCAAGAAATATGTATAAATATATATAGGAGGAAATAATAAAAAATTTCGCAGACTAATCAAGTAAATAATGTTAGAAAGTGAAAATGATTCTTCAATAAAAACATATGGATTCAAATAGATAAATATTACCATATGTGTTTATATTGTGGTATTTTTCACTATATAATGAGTTTTTATATATAATATATTGAGGTTATTTAGAATTTTTAAATAACAAAAAGATAAATGTTATTCATGTCATAATAAAGAAGATTAAATTAATATTATATTAATTATTTTTACTCTAATAATCGTGATGGTTGTTTGAGTAGAAATTAAAATTAGGATGATTGGTGTATACCCAAATAGAGGAATTAAAACAACACTAATGGTGTTATTTTATAATGTTATAGGAATAAATTAAAATTTATTTATAAGTGTATAATACACTATTAGGGATAGAGTCCTTTGATGAGAAGAAGTATAGATATTTTTAGAATAAGTTATTATGAATATAGATATAAAGATCATATTTAAAGGTGTTATAATATGAGAATAAGAGAATAAAATATGGGAAATTACATTAATTCTACTAAAATAATATATTAAGCAAGTATGAATATAGACACAATTGGATTAAAGAATAAATTCATTTGTTTGGAAAATGAGTAGATATACTATAAAAGGGTTTTTCTTCCTATATCAAATAATATTTTCTAAAACATTCTTCATGAATTAAAAATAATCAATTAAAGAAACAAACAAGAATGAGTAATTTCTATCGGTTCTGTAAAGAAAGATTTAATGTGAAAATTCATATTTATAATGTAAAAAGGAATGAATGCAAAGATACTTATAATAATGGAAGAGAAAGTATTATGATGATAATGATGTAATATTTACAAAAAATAATCATCATGAATATTTACACATATGTAATTAATATAAATCTGAAGGATAAAGTGCATATAAAATCTAAAATTCATAAGGAATAATGTATTTGTGTTTTCATAAAAAATAAATCTAAGAGAGATTGAAATTATTTTAAAAATAATATAATTTGTGAGAAAAATGAAGAACAATGTATAAGTAGGATTAGACACTCTTTTAGCATAGAGTATTACCTAGAACATTTAGAGGATGTGAAATAAAAATATTCATATTTTAATATATAACAGTGACGAAAAAGGTGAAAAATACCTGAATCCATTGAGGAAAAATGAAAGTATGGGGTTGTATTGTCATTTCCAACCATAGTCTTCTACTCGAGTATGATCAGAGGAACCCATATCCCCATGAACATAATTTATATATATGATGAATGGAATGTTCTAAGATTAATGGGGTATATATGATCAATTGGATATATGAATTCAAGATGGATGGATTCATAGTGAATTTTTATATAATTTTATACAAAAATAATATGTAGTGTGTGTTCATTAATGGAATTAAGTTTTGATGGATTTTTTTCAGAATAAAAAAATATATTTCTATATGTTGTAACAATATTGTTATGGGAAAAAAAGTTCATACTACAAGTCAATTGAGAGTTTGAAAGATGAAATTTTTTAAATATGAAGAATAAAATGGTGATAACCAAATATAGGTGGTGTTAAGGAACAACTTGATAAACATGTAGTGCTTTTATAAATTTTGATAAGTTTCAATAAATATTAAAAGAATAATCTTCTTATATATATTGGAATAATTAGGTTTAGATAGTACATATCTTGATTTAGCATTAAAGGGATTTCAAATCCAAATATGAGTTTTAAAAATGGTCTCAATCCATTCTTGAAATTCAAATATTGGTATCAAGCCTTACCAAGTGGTATAAGTCCCCAAATAAATAGATAGATAATTTTTTCATAAAGTATCTTGATTAATTTATTATATTTTATCTATTTATTATGAACTAATAATTTTTTATCATCTCTGTGAACTTCAAGATACTGAAATAAATCTATGAATAAATTTATTTTGATAAACAAGTCATTGGGTTACTATGAGTGGTAATTACCATGTGAAAATGGATAATTCCTATGAAGAAAATAATATCTTGTATATGAAGTGGTATCACATGATTCATATTTAAAATTGGTATGAATTTATTCAAAATATTGTATGTCTCACACTCTTGTTCTTAACTCATTATGTACAAATAGTTTTCTGTGAATTTTATTTACATCACAATTAGTTTTTTGTTGAAATTCTTTAATTTATCATGATGAAAGTGTTTCAGTTAATGTGGTGGGTTGTAAGGGAAAATTTTTTGTTATTGATAAGGATTATTATGTCAAAAATTGACTTTCAATTGGGTGGGAATATAGGTTTGTTGATGGATCATTTCTATAGGGAAAATTAATTCACAAGAATATTTTTGGAATAATGAAGGTTTCATAAAAAGGGGGGTTTTATTTATGTTTCCAACAATGTTGAATGAAGGATGATTAAAACATTTTTAATATTCAAAACAATGGTATAAAAATATCATTGAGGGTTTAAATAAAATAGATTATTGTGTTTCTTACTCATGAATCCTTAGAAGAAAGAAAATATAATATTTTATTATATAAATATAGTTTAATATGAATATAGAAAAAGGGGGACTAAATATTTGGATACCCTACTACCTTTATAAATGGATGGGAAGAATTTTTTATATTTTTGGAAAAGGGGAAGAGAGGAACAAAAGTACATTAAATCTTGTTTGAAGATTCTTTGAAATAATAATAAAGGGGGAGATATTATCTTTCTCTCTAATTTGATCATGATTTTATGAAAGTGAATACTTATAAAAAATTATAAAGGCGTCATTTACATAGAAAATTGGTTATATGATCGATTTTTTGAAAATTATAGAAGATTTAAAATTGAGGGAAATGATCAATGATGAGAAGGTTATTAGATTTAATGATGAAATTGTTAATTTATTTTGTGATGCTTATAAAAAGTGTTTGATGAAGGATTGACATTAAATTAATGATTGATGATGTGAATTGATTATGAATAGTGTTAATAAGTGGATGATGTTGTGATAACTATAGTACATAGAGTCTTTATGAAGTATGAATCAGTTTGAGGAATATTCTAAATTAAGTAATTATGTTTAAAGTTGTCTGTTGTTTTCACCAGTTGTAATGTTGAAAATTTCATCACATGAAAATTTATGATGTTCTGAGAAGGTGTATCTTTTGAAATGTAGGATGGTTTTTAAGTAAATATTGTTTTTTTATAATATAGTTTGTAGTATGTATGATAGAAAATTTTATGATAGTTCTTTAAATTTTTGGGTGTGAAGATAGAATAAATTATCTAGATTTGAATGGAAGGGGATTTTTTATAGGAACCCTCACTATGGAATTCTCTGCACTATGGGTGTTAGGACCAATAGGGGCCTATATACCCTGAGAGGGGGGGTGAATCAGGGTATGGATATTCTTTTTCAAAGTTCTTCCTACCCCACTGGATCTTGACCTCTTTATTACAAGGGTCACTTTGTTTGCTCTTGTGTGTAAATATGACCACGTCTTTAATTCTTTATCTAATGATGATGCTTTGAATGCAATGCAGGGAAGTAAACAGGAAGACATCGATATTTTTACTTGGTTCACCCTCACTGGGATACGTCCAAGGAGCATACGCCGACAAGTTGCCGGTCGTACCAAATTCCACTAATCTTCACTAGCTGTGGATACAAAGTTCGGGCTAGGTCACTTCTATGCCTAGGATCACTACCTTTACAAGTTTAGGGCCAGCTCACTACTTTCCCAAGGGTCACTCCCTATTTCTCTCTCTCTGGATCACTACTGGTGGAGAGGATCACCTTCTTCCTCTTCCTAAGCTCACTACTCTGGAAGGGAATCCACTCATAGTTTATAGACCTGTAGGTCTCTTCATTTGCATGAATGAATGCATCTTCCTCTGTGTGTAGATGCTCTGTTGAAGTACAACTTTCACCCGTAGATGAATATCTCTTTTCACCGAAGGTGTCGGGAAATGTACCAGCTTTCACGCAGTCCGAGAAGCACCGCTGGAACAAAACCTTACTTGGCGCGCAAGTCAATCTCGGCGCGCAAGTATCGGCACGCAAGTCAAAACAGGCGCGCAAGTCCTCCTCAGACACTTGCGCGACTCAAGCTTCCTCAACTCCAAACTTGCGCAACTCTCTTCCTTTTACGTCGAAACCAATATTGGCGCGCAAATGCCAACCGGCGCACAACTTCAACTACTGGCGCGCAAATTCACCTCTGCGACCCACACTCACCACTTGCGTGACCACCACACCTGCGCGACGGGAGCTCTGATTTCTCAAAGTGTTGAACTCGGTTGAAAATGAGGAGGGGTGCTCCAGTATTTATAGGCAATCTGACCACCCTGCGCGACGGCGGGCAAGTAAACTGCGCGACCTAGTTTCGGCGCGCAAGTCCCCTGTCATTTTAGACACTTGCGCGACCAACTCCCAAACTTGCACGAACCTCTTTACTTTTCCATATTTTGTTCTTATAATCTTGAAAAACTTATGGCACGCAAGTTTCCTATACTCCAAGTCCTCGGCGTGCAAGTCCTTTTGCCAAAAACACTTTTCTTCATTTGCCGATTTTCAGGCCCTAAAATTTGGCAAACACTGGAAAACGGCGCCACCTTGTATCTGTTCTTTTGTACCGCCTCCAGATCATCCATTACTTTTATCGACGTTCTTTAATCAAACATGGATCGTTGACCTCATCTCTTGAACTCAACATTCCACCATGAGATCCTCTTTGTCAACAAATTTGTATGTCATTGTTTTGCTTTGTCAACAATCACTGCTCAGATGTCCACTTTGGAAACAAACAAAATCACCTCAAAAATGATTCAATGATACCTTGAGGGATTTTTTCCCAACAATATCCCCCTTTGGGAATGTTGAAAACTCTTCAAAAACAAAGATACGTCGTTGATTCTTCAGCCTTCATTCGCCTCATTGCGATTCTGATAGCGATCAAGGATTTACTCAACACATACTCTAAGCCCACATGAGCAGTGCTCGGCGTGAGAAACAAGAGTAAATGAAAAGTTCATCAATGAATCACTTTATCTCTGACATCCACTATTGATAACAAGCTGATACCAATTTTTACTAAACTGATACCAATTGTTGATGGATTTGTTGGAAGACCAATGTTTGGTTTGGAAATAGTCTTACCACTTTCCAACACCACTCTTCTGCTTTTATCACGATCCTCAGCTGTCGTGATATCTATTCTTTGATTGATCACTTCTAGCATCATCAGATTTAATACACTCCCCCTTTCTCATTGCTCCCCCTTTCTGGTTGCTCCACCTGTCAGCTTCTCCCCGTATCAATTATGATTTATCAAATCTCCGCACTGTCTCCCCCTTGAACAATCACTATTTTCTCCTCCTTTAACAAACACTTTTCCCCCCTTTGTCAACGAACCCAAAGGACAGTCCTTTGTAGTATGTAACATAGTAGAGAAGACATATCAGAATATTAGGGAAAAACACATCATACCTCAGGGAGAGGGGGGGGGTCCCACATCCACACTATTTCAAGTGCGGGGAATCGACTGAACTCTCAGAGCCAGTCGATGCCTCTCAAAAGCATCCTTGGGTAAGGCCTTTGTCAGAATGTCTAAAACCTGTAGCTCTGTAGGCACATACTCCAACTTCACGATGCCCTGCTCAACCTTCTCCTTGATGAAATGATACTTGATCTCAATGTGCTTTGTCCTGGAAATATGGATAGGATTTTTGCTATGATTTATAGCACTTGAGTTGTCACACTAGATTCTGATCGGAGACTTCACTTCAACTCCCATATCTTCGAGGTTCTGCTTCATCCACAATAACTGTGTGCATGCTTGAGTTGCCGCAATATAATCATCCTCTGCGGCGCTGAATGAAATACAATCTTGTTTCTTTCGTAACCAAGCAATGCATTGTTTTCGAAGATAGAATGCACCTCCAGATGTGGATTTCCGGTCATCTGCTGAACCGGCCCAGTCTACATTAGTATATCCCAATAAATCTATATGAGACTTGTCGTTTAATGTCAAGACAAAGTCCACCTTTCCCTTGATATACCGAAGTATTTTTTCAACTTCATGTGACTTTCCTTGGGATTATTCTGATATCTCGCTGTTTGGCATGTGGCAAAAACAATATCAGGCCTTGTTGCGGTCAAGTACAATAGACTTCCAATAATTTTCCTGTATTATGTGATATGAACTGCCTTGTCATCCTCATCATTTGATAATTTCATCCGGGTAGCAACCGGAGTCGTCATCTCCTTCAACTTCTCCATTCCAAACCTCATCAGAAACTTCTTTTCATATTTCTGAAAGACACCTTCACTATGCTACATTTGAATCATAGATTCTGCAAATATTGATTCAGCATTGAATTCCATTCTATCGGTGCTTGTTTCAACCCACATAATTCCTTCATCATCCAGAAAACCTTTTTCTCATCCTCATGAATATGAGAACCATATGGTTGCTCTATGTACACCTCTTCTTCCAGAAACCGATTCCGAAATGCAGAATTGACATCCATATGGAACACTTTGAAATTTATTTGCACTGCAATGGCTAGGAATAATATGATTGTCTCCAGCCTTACAACCGGTGATAATGTCTTATCAACATCAGTACCATCTTTTTGGGAGTATTCATTTCACACCAGTCATTTTTTTCTTCCCGAATCACTATGCCATCTTCGTTCATATTATTGTGAAAGATCCATTTATTCCTGATGATACCAGTCTCCCACGTCTGATTCTTCTCAATTCTGATCTTTCTCTTCATTCACGGCATGATCCCAATTTTCATCTTCAGCTGCATCACCCAAGCATTTAGGCTCAACCTGGGATATAAAAGATGTTTTATAAAGTGATTCCATTCTCCTTTCCTGAACTAGAGCTGGCTAATCACCAATGATATTATGCATGTCAATTTCAGTGCATCTCTTTGACTATTGTACAGATGATGATTTTTCTTTTCTAAATCAGCATTATTCACTTATGCTCCCCCTTTTTTGCTTTCCTCCTCATCAAGTTTATCAGGAAATTTCTCACTGTTTCATTGTTCAATGGAATCATTCCTTTCAACTACTTCTCGCAGCTTCTTGGTATCCAGAAAATAGTCAGCAGATACCACAATGTTAGATCAAAATAAATAAGCATGAAATGCAAGGTTATTGTTACTTCTCCACCAATCATTCTTCATGAGAACAAACATTCGTCCTTCATATCGTATTGTGATCATGCATCTGATTAGGATATAGAATGCTCCCCTTGTGTTATGCAACTCTTCCCGTAGTTAGGCCCAATAGTTTAGACCCATAACTAGTCTTTTCCTCCTGCATCATTTGTTCTCATCTTCCACTCAGAGTTGAGCCATTAACAAAATCTCTAAGCCTACTGAGTTGAAACTCAGTGTAGGAAACAAGAGACAATGTTAACAACACAGTCACATTCTATTGTGCTCTGTTTCTCACTTTCTTATTCAACTCTGGTACCTGATTTGAATCAGTTGAAACTGTAGAGCATATCATATATCCACTTCGCATCCTTAGATGCCACTTCCCCTTGAATCGTATCTCCCTATAACCTGAAACACATGAATCATCAGTTACTTTCATTTATATACATAGGGAGAGGGGTTGTTGTTTCTCAAATCCTCAAAACGAGGATAGTGGTTGATCCTGACGGGTCAACCCTTTGATTTTTTCTTGGAGGGCATCACACTCCTTTCTTGCTTCCTCCAGCTACCTAGCCAACTTCAACTGTTCTGGCCATATGACTAGGCATTCATTGCCTACATTCTGAGCCTTTTTCGGATATGTAGATTTCGTAGACTCAGCCTTTCTCACCGCTTGGGGTTTATACCCACTAGTACACATTTCCTTCTTTGAGGTTCTACCAAAATTCCATTTTCCTTGATTATTTCTCTGAGTAAGAACCTCTCTGTTTGGCATCTTCCCTTTCTTCTTCTCCCATCATAGGGTTCTTCCTCTTTCCTTCACTTCTCACTAAGAAACATGACTTGTGAATTTTTCAATGCATTATTTATTTATCTGCCTTTTATCACATGTCTGAATCACTACACTCTTTTTCACTGGTGGTGTGTCCTCCATTGAACATTCATTCTTCTATATCACAGCTGGAGTAGATCTCCCCTTAATCTTCCAGGTTTGTTCACATTCTCTCCTTGAGAGTGGTTGTGAGTATGATAGAGGAGGTGACTGATACACTTTTCGTTCAGCTCCATGTGATTCTCCTGAGGCTTTAGGCCAATCTTTCACCTTACCACTTTGTCTCCCAGTGTATAATTTCTCATTATGTACCACTGGAGTTGGTAATCTCTTTCTCGGGTCTTTTTCCTTCCCTGCTTTCTTCTTGCTGCATTGTCTGGCCAAATTCCCATGATCAAAACATATGAAACATTTTCTATTAAAGGCATACCTCATTTCATCACTTCTCTGCTGAGATTTTGATGCAACTTGTTTTCTTCTTCTAGCATCAATCTCCTGAGCTTCCTGACACATATTCATCGTGTGTCCCATTCTTCCACAGTAATAGAATTTTATAAATGATTTCCTTTGAGAGACTCTACTCTCTGATTTCTCCGGATGCTTCTTCTTATTCTGGGATTCAGCAAAGTTTCTATTTTCATAGCCTGATATGTATTCATGAGCCTCTAAATAGAAGCTTGATGTGTGGCTGTGAATCCCTCAGAAATAGCACATGTCATCACTCCTTTTTGTAATTGTCCTTTTAGGCCTATCTCAAGCACCTGCAGGATCTTTTCCATTTCTAGAACTGTTCATGGATCTCTTTCTGTCATGCACAGGAGGGGATTCATCAAATCCAATACCAGCTTTTCCGAAACTTGCTGGTCTTTGAGCTGAGAAAATATTCTGTTGTTTCTCTTGATAAATAGCATACCTATTCTTCATTTTATCATCACTTGTCGAAGGATGATCAAATAGAAAGTGTAAGGCATCCTTCATTTTTGGCATTCCTTTAGCATTGGATTTCTCCACATCCTTCTTTACTGATTCTAGATCCTCTTCCAACTTTTTAATGTTCGTCTCCCTTGATTCAAGTTGGATGTCCAGTTCTTTCTTGAGAAGCTTCCCTCTACTCACCTCATCTTCTAGTTCCTATGTGATCTTTTCCACCATTGCACTTAGCTTCACTACTTTTAATTTTTTCTCAGAAACAGATTTAGAGACAGATTCATTCTCTTGTTGTAGGCTTCGATTCTTCTGAACTTCTTCAGAAAACTGTGCTGCTAGATCATCATTTCTAGCTTTCAGATTCTGTACTTCATCTGACTTTTGATTCTCTTCATAATCATCAGCCTTTTGTTTTCCTTTCATTTTAGCCATCTTTTGTAGTTCATTGGCATGAGAATCATTCTTCTCTGTTAGGTCAGTAACTATGTCAATAAGCCTTTGATTTAAGCCTCTTAGCTTGTTGACCTCAATCTCCAATACATTGATCTGGATATCTTTAGATTTGACTTCTTCAATGTTTCCAACGTCAATTGGAATATCAGGTTCTTATATGCACTTGACTTGATCTTTCACTTTTCTATTCAAGCCATCGATCTCCCTTTTTTGTTCTTCAATCTTAATCTTATACTCACTAACCGATTCTAAGTTCTCTCGTGTTGATAACTTGAGTTTCTAAATTTCTTCCATCAACTCAGACTTCTCTTCATCCTGCTTCTGCATATAGAGTTTGGCATTGTGAACAACTTTGTTGGATTTCTTTGTTTTTTCTCTACAAACATCTATCTTCTCAAGAGCAGCCTCCAACTCAGCTCGCATATCTATTCTTCCTTCAATTTCTTCTTCTGTTTCTGCATCACTCTGATGCTCATGTAATTAACTCATTACAACATCATGATTGAGTGAATCAATTTTTTCCCTGTCAGATTCATCCATACCTTCCTTCAGTAAACTATTTGATTATTTTAATTGAATCACACTTTTTCCATACATACTTCCACACTGAGGAATATCACATGACTTCTGCTTCTTCTTGGATGTTTTTCCCTTTTCCATGGATCACCGAGATAAGATCAGACTGATTCTTTAAACACACAGATTGACTACACCATGTCGGAGCAAACAAATCTGATAAAAGAAACTTATCCCTCTGATACCAATTTTTAGGACCAATAGGGTCCTATATACCCTGAGAGGGGGGGTGAATCAGGGTATGGATATTCTTTTTCAATGTTCTTCCTACCCCACTGGATCTTGACCTCTTTATTACAAGGGTCACTTTGTTTTCTCTTGTGTGTAAATATGACCACGTCTTTACTTCTTTATCTAATGATGATGCTTTGAATGCAATGCAGGGAAGCAAACAGGCAGACACATAGATTTTTACTTGGTTCACCCTCACTGGGCTACGTCCAAGGAGCATACGCCGACAAGTTGCCGGTCGTACCAAATTCCACTAATCTTCACTAGCTGTGGATACAAAGTTTAGGCTAGATCACTTCTATGCCCAGGCTCACTGCCTTTGCAAGTTTAGGGTCAGCTCACTACTTTCCCAAGGGTCACTCCCTGTTTATCTCTCTCTGGATCACTGCTGGTGGAGAGGATCACCTTCTTCCACTTCCTAAGCTCACTACTCTAGAAGGGAATCCACTCATAGTTTATAGACCTGTAGGTCTCTTCATTTGCATGAATGAATGCATCTTCCTCTGTGTGTAGATGCTCTGTTGAAGTACAAATTTCACCCGTAGATGAATATCTCTTTGCACCAAAGGTATCGGGAAACGTACCAGCTTCCACGCAGTCCGAGAAGCACCACTGGAACAAAACCTTACTTGGCGTGCAAGTCAATCTCGGCGCGCAAGTATCGGCGCGCAAGTCACAACAGGCGTGAAAGTCCTCCTCAGACACTTGCGCGACTCAAGCTTCCTCAACTGCAAACTTGTGCGACTCTCTTCCTTTTATGCCCAAACCAATATTGGCGCGCAACCGCCAACCGGCGCACAACTTCTAACACCGGCGCACAACTTCAACTACTGGCGCGCAAATTCACCTGCGCAACCCACACTCACCACTTGCGCGACCACCACACCTGCGCGACGGGAGCTCTAATTTCTCAAAGTGTTGAACTCCGTTGAAAATGAGGAGGGGTGGTCTAGTATTTATAGGCAATCTAACCACCCTGCGCGACGGCGCGCAAGTCACCTGCGCGACCCAGTTTCGGCGCGCAAGTCCCCTGTCATTTTAGACACTTGCGCGACCAACTCCCAAACTTGCGCGAACCTATTTACTTTTCCATATTTTGATCTTCTGATCTTGAAAAACAAATGGCGCTCAAGTTTCCTATACTCCAAGTCCTCGTCGTGCAAGTCCTTTTTCCAAAAACACTTTTCTTTATTTTCCGATTTTCAGGCCCTAAAATTTAGCAAACACTGGAAAACGGTGCCACCTTGTATCTGTTCTTTTGTACCGCCTCCAGATCATCCATTCCTTTTATCGGCGTTCTTGAATCAAACATGGATCGTTGACCTCAGCTCTTGAACTCGACATTCCACCATGAAATCCTCTTTTTCAAAAAATTTGTATGTCATTGTTTTTCTTTGTCAACAATCACTACTCAGATGTCCACTTTGGCAACAAACACAGTCACCTCAAAAATGCTTCAATGATACCTTGAGGGATTTTTGCCCAACAATGGGTAATTTCTATAATTAATAAAAGGTATTAAAATTCCCATAGTATAGTTACATTGGTGGTTTTTTATTCCATTCAAATATATAAAAATTTTAGATATAAAATGTCCGGAGTGCCACATTGTGATAGGAAACATTAATTATGAGAATTTTAACTATGGGGAAAATGACTAGTAAAAACCATGGTAAAATAGTGTTTTACAATGAATTGTAATAATAAATATCATGGATATACTAGGCCTTTTAAAATAGAGAGAAAGTGAATACCATACCATGGAACATGGTGTTTTTCATTAGAATATTCCATGTAGAACATGGGATGGCCCATTATTAGCATTTTGGAAACTGTGATGATGAAGACTAAAGTGAAACATTGACTAAATGGTCAGAATTATAATAAAGATGGAATTTTTTTACAAAATCCTTATATAAAATAGAGATTCCCAACATGGTGCTTTGAAAACCATATAGAATTTTATGCATGTGTGACTGAAATGGTAAACTAGAAAGCACCACACCATGGAGGAGGGGTGTTGTTTTTAGGTTTCTAGATTAAAATTTCAGTACGTGAGTCTAGGAATAAAATCGTCTATAATTAGGGTAATTTTCTAATATATGGGTGTTTTTGGGTAGATCAATGCCATTGTGTCTTCAAAATTGATTGATAGAATCCAGTTTTACTAGTTTGGCACTTCTATGAATGATTGGTAGTTATAGATCATGTTTTAAAAACACTAATGGATATCATTTGTCAATATTTACATGAGAATAATTCTATAGATGATATTTATGTATTGTAAATGTAAGGTAGATTTGTGTTTGATCTTGAATTCAAAATTCAATTCAAAAAATTGAAAAATGTTGGGATAATCCTATGATAAAAAGGTATATAATAGTTCATGTTGGAAATAAATAAATAAAATAAGAACAACATAAATGAGATTGAAAGAAATATATGTGTACTGATGGGAGAAGGAGGAAAGAAACTAGTTCATTAATGAAAATTCTTATTTAAGAAAGATAATTTTTGAAGAATTATTAATTTATATGCATACTCTTGAAGATCATGGTGAAGATAATTAAAATACTAGAATTTTTGTTCTTGAATAATTTATTCTAGTATGGGTTATCTTAAAGATCAATATTGGTGATGAAGATTTCACCTAAATATTATTAATGGTTAAGAAGGCCAATAAATTTTAGAGAATCATATTTTGAATTCATTGATTCATAACATCTGTAATAATAGGCAGTGAGCCTTGGGAAGTAGTGAACTACATGTGAATATATTTACATGTACTATACCTAGGGAGGCAGTGACTTTATCCCTAATTATTGTACTGGAAGTGATCATTGGTGAGGGGTTACCTCACTAAAATCTTATATCCACACAAATAGTTATTTATAAGAGATTATTTTTAACCTGATACAATGTAGAGTGTATTCTCTATGGATGTGGCCCAGTGTAGGTAAACCATGTAAAATCTATGAGAATATTTCATTTTAAATTGTATATTTATCATTATATTTTGATTGGATTGAGTAATAAGGCATGAAATGGTTGAATAAGTGATCCTCCTAATAGGAGAAAAAGATCCTGAGGATTGAGCATAAGAGAAAATATTAAATCTACTTACTCCAAGATTCACCCCCACCCCCTCAGGGTGTCCCTGGTCCCTAAATACAACATTCACAAAAATGATATCTGTATATTGATATATTATTCACCAATATTTTTCTAAATGGATATGAATTAGTGAACTAGTTTTTTTATTCATTGATAAATCATTCTCCTTTATGGTTTATAATAGTGATAACTCATTTACCCCCATTATTACTATATCAAAATACCTAATTCACCTGTAATTTTATTATATAACGAGGAATAATTAAACATGTTATTATTATAATAGATGATAACTCATTCACCCTCTAATCATGATTGGATGATAGGGGAATCACACAATTTTAGTACTATCCAAAGAAGGTATATTTTCTCATATTGGTGTCTCTATAGGACTCAATGATAAAACAATGGTTATGTTCATGTTTATATTACTACCATATCATATTTTACGTGCTCCCAAATAATTTGTACTTATTTAGAGACACCTTTGGTGGTGGACTTCTAAGTATATTATTCATACCCTCCATGTTCACCTTCTTAGGAATTATATTTCATGTTCGTGGATGATGGTAAGGGAAAGAACCTTATAATCAATGGTTAAGATAGATGGGTAGTTAAGAGTGGGATACAAAACTGAGGGGAGCTCTAGCCTTTTATTTTATTAATATATCCATTATTTTCTCAATTTTTTGATTATAATTGTATATGATCAATTAATAAAAAGAAATTACTTCTTATGTATGACTATATGAAATTTTTATTGGGTTCATTCTTTCTCTAAAAATAATTATTTTTATGGTTTTAATATCACTATAATGCTCATATTATGTTGTAACATAATGGATGATTGATTGTATTTATTTTCAATACTATTTAAGGTTATCAAATAAACGGTACATTCTCCTCAGGATATCAATAGTTCATCATCACTAGTCAATAGCCTCAAGTACATGGGGAGTAATTCTTAAGGTCAAGTGGTACTCTTAGTGAGAAATTCCATGGGTCAATTGAGTAAAAGATACTATAAATTGGAATCAAATAATTTTTTGAATCCTTAGCCTAAGTATCCCAGGAAGTTCCAATATTATAGAACCACATGACCTCTAAAATTACACAATGTATTCTAGAGGGTATTGACTAGTGATGAGTTTCTACTGATTTTATGGGGAGATTATACCCTTTATCTGATAACCATATCAAATGATAGAAATAACAATAATCTATCATCTGTAAAATTAATGAATAATTTAGAAATTATAGAGATAATAAAACCATAAAAACAATTTTTAAAAAAAATTAACCTAATATACATTTTATAAAATCATACATAATAATATGAATTTTCATATGGGTCAGTCATATCTAGCTTTAATATAATAAAAATAAACAATTATTAAAAAAATATGGATTTGAGGTTCTACCTAGCCCCATCACCCACTCACACTTATCTATCATGGTCAACTATCAATCCCAGATCCCTTCCCCTTACCTATATACCTAACCATAAAATTTTTACTCTCCCCAAGGTTAACATATATGGTGTTAAAAATAATCTAAATAAGTCAACACAAACTATCTCACTAAATAAATCAAGTATGTATTGTTGCATGAAATATATGATATGGAAGTAAAATAAATATTAGAATATACATCATCGCATAATTGTGTGTAAAGGATCAATATAGATGAAAAACTATTCCTACATTGTACAATTCTAGAATCGAATTATACTCCCATGGTCTGATCATGAAAGGAGGGTGAACGAGTTATCACCACTTCAATAATAACCTAGTGAATGATTCTATTCTATATGAACTTGTATATGGGAATGCCTCATCACTATATAATACTAATGTGGTTGAGAGACATATAACCATAAAAATCCATAAAGGTGAAAGATTTACCATGAAATAACAAACATAGGTGGACGACATGTTGTCATATAGAAAAACATGGGTGAATGATATATCACCTTATATCTCACATTAGTGAATAAAGTACCTCCTTATATATAACCTTGGTGAATGATGTATGACCTTATAACAATGTATATGTGAAAAATATATCATCAAATAAAAATAAGGGTTGATTGATATATAACCATCTCCAAAATAAGGTTGAATGACGCTTCACGAATAGATAATTAAGGGTCAACAATATATCACTAATAATAATCATGTTTTATACGTTATCACTAACATACCTTACTGAAAATTTGAATGATATATCATTAAAAATATAATGTGACATTGGTCAATGATATATGACCACATATAATAGAACAAAAATGAATGACGCATCACTATATAAGCCTGGGATAGGAGAAAGATTCATCACCAACAACCATTATAGAAGGATCTCTCATAACACACCCAACCTCACTTTTCCAAACTCACCAACTTGTCTACCCATGTATTATGATTTTTATTTCGGGTTTAATCTATTAAAATGAAAATAATCTTGTAAATAAATAGGATCTTATAAGACCACCCATATCATAATGGTTAAACCAAATTGGGTACTAACTATCCCAAATCCACTTCACAGGGGTATATATCTCATAATTCTATCATGCATACTCACTCATCTTCATAGAGTAACACTAATTTATGCCAACCAAGGCCATCTAACTCACCTCATAGGTTTGGAAACCCCTAGTGGATTCTAATTTCATGTAATCTCACCATATCCCTAAGGATATATGTCAATCAGTGAAAATAAAATCAGTGTATACATTTCTAAGGACCTATCAGGATTTAGATAACTCATAATCACAAATAAATATTCAAGGAAACTATATTTTTCCCATTATTTTCCATTATCAATTACCAACCTATACCCATTTATATAATAGTGTATTAACTTATATATAATAATGGATATTTTTAAGGACCAATCACCTCATATTAGTATAATCCCTATCATCTAATATAACTGGATAAATCAACCTTGAATTATGAGATTCAATAAACCTATTAAAACCTATCATTTGTTATTTAGAACTATTATTGAATAATCGATGAAAGATAGTATAATTATAGGTCACATAGTGTTATCCTTGCAGATATATGATCAATGTTACTGATGATGAGTGATTCCACCAAAAATTGATGTAGATAAAGAAAAAAATCCTCTAAGCATTAATGGAGTTTGAAATTTAATCTATGATAGCGAATGAAAAAATGTGGGCATTAAAATAACGAATAATGATTAAAAAGAACAAAATCCACCCCTCATTAAATTAGGTGGTAGTAGATCCCATCAAATTGTCGATAGTACCCACCAAACATATGGTGAAAACTAGGATCCTCTTGATCAACAATAAACCCTAGTTCTCACCATAAAACCCATAATTTTAGGGATATATACCCCTATCTAGTCTATCAAAAGTCTGGTTATGTCACGCTTGGATTATGGTATCCAATCTACTCCTTTGGAATATTTTTAAGCCCATTTAATTTTCTAATTTTTTTGTTCTTCAGCCTATTCCACTGACATATACATTCAAAATAATCTAAAATACATTTTAAATGACTAAAACTAAATAAAATTGATACATCTATTTATTTGGTTCATTACACAGCTCAATGAAATTTGAATCATTCATATATGGGTTGAAATTACAATTCACTCTAGGAAAACATTAGAAACTTATTTTCTATCCCTTCAAAAATCCATTGAACATTAATTTATTTCAAAAAACATCAAATTTACTAAATATAAAGTGAAAGTATTTTGACATTAATGATCTATCTGATGATCCTTCTCAGCAATATATTTACATGATCTCCTTAGATTCTCATGAAAACAAATCAAATTATATTCAAATATATACATTCTTCTATAAATTTAAAAAAAACCATGCCTATGGTAATTACATATGATAATATTTATAAAAATATAAACTCTCAATTTGACATATATCACCCCATTAATATCTCACACCCTTAAAAACAACTATAAAACTAGTCTAACCTCCAATAAATGTAAAAAAATCGGTTCTATTAAGCCTCTATACCTTTATCCAAAATATATAAAGATTTGGAATAATATAAGAATGGGTTGTTCTATAATATATTAGTGTAGAATACGAGGTATAATAAAGGTAAATGGAACCTCAAATGACATCTAGTCTTTCTTGAATATGCACATGCATCGCATGAAGTTGTCTACATCAAGATCCTCTATTATGATACCCATTATTTCTATCACCACTATGTCCCAACTCTATTTGATTCCACAAAAGTAAATTAAGAGACATATATGGTTTTCTTCTTCACCACAATATACTAGGGGTATTAATAATTATCTATCCTACACTTTAGTGAACTATCTAGGAGATAACTTTAACTATAGAGACATAAAATATTGACATGATCCATTATCATTCACAATACAAAACTGTCCTAAGATAATTTGATTAGAACTGAATAAGAACTATAAATTTTTTAGGATAATAAAATTAAAATATTTTTTGGAATTACCAATTGTTGGTTGGGAACTTCATGCTCCATATAAATATTATGGGGATACCTATTTTTATCCACTTATACCTATAAATGTAAAATGATTTTTAAGAAAATAATTTTATAATGAAATCTCAGTCTGTGGAGTAATCATGTGATCTCATTTATTTCTACACATTTCCAGGATAATTTATTCAAATTCACCTCATCTTTCATCTTCACCTCTATAATATTCATCAATGTTAAAGGTTTAACTTTCCACTAAATCATTGAACATAAGAACCATTAAAAATAATGTGACCTCATCACTAGTCTAACTTTTAAATCAAGTAAATATCACAAAAAAATCTCAAATAAACTCCAACTTATTGATTCTTATACCTCCATTTTCTAATAAAAATCAAAACATGTGGCTAATCTTCCCTAAGGTTTGATGAATGAAATAGTTTACTAAACATCACACAAAATTGATCCAACTATTCTGTAAGAACATAAAATAAAAAAGATAACGAGTCTGTCACTATTTGGAATCCCCATAGAATAAAATCCCCATCAATTAAATCTAATGCTCTAAATCCACTATAGTTTAATAAAAAACTTACACCTCTACCAATAAATTCTTTTTTTCCATATA
This sequence comes from Viscum album, assembly GCA_963277665.1. Classification (NCBI taxonomy): domain Eukaryota; kingdom Viridiplantae; phylum Streptophyta; class Magnoliopsida; order Santalales; family Viscaceae; genus Viscum; species Viscum album. Next base: position 1,393,033,029 of record OY728121.1, on the reverse strand, counting down.
GAAAATAAACCCTTCTTATTTTGGAAGTCCATTTCTCTAAAACTCTTATACACTATCCCTCTCTTTATCAACAACTCCTAGATTTATTCTTCAATATCAAGTCCTCGAATTGATTTAATAATCCTCTAATAAAACCATATGAGGTTATCAATAAAATGGTAATTCTGCAGCCAAGAAGATGAAATCCTATGATCTATGTAGAGACCTAGAAAATGTACTTTTGGATGGTTAAAAAAATTGGTGAAGTCTCAGCTATGAAGGTTAAAATATAAGTTTTATAGTTATGGGAAACAAATTAAATTTTTTTATTAAATTCAAAATGAAATGTTTTCCATTAAATGGTAATTTAATAATTTTCCAATGAAGTTAGTTTTCAATTGAAAAATGTCAGAGCAATAGTATTTTATATTTATATTAGCGGTTCATTAAAAATGAATTATTTTAATAAATAAATAATGTGGAATAAATGAACATGAAGTTGTGGTGATGTAGAAATATTTAGGTGGTACAGAATAACATTTTTTTATGGGTGACACGATAAGTATGATGAATTAATATGGTGGTTTCATTGAGTTAAATTATATTGACTATAATGGAAGGATAAATGTGTAGTTATTTAATGGATTAATAGAGGGAGTTATAATAATTGATTAGGGGAGAATTTATTGGCCGCAATTGTTTTTATTTTAAAATTCTCCATTATATTATTTATAAGGCCCCAGCCTTAAACCTTACTTAATCTTGAGTTATTACAAGATTACACATTGAGGATCTTTTCAGGTTTAGAGTTTTAGAGAATTAGATCATGAAACTTGCATTACATTCCACATTTAAACAAAGTGGTTACATAAAAGTCAGCATTCATTCTTCCCATCAACGGGAACATATTTAAAATATAACACGGATTCTTTCTTGACACATCCTTGACACTATCATCACATCATGTACCTTTCCCTTGACCTGTGAAAAATATTTCAAAAACTTGGGATGAGCATAAAAAGCTCAGTAAGAGTTATAAAAATATGGAAAGGAAACATGAGTTCATATATACATAAGAATGAAATCATACTTTACCCATAAAACAAAGGCACTTTAACATACCTCATCAAACCATGAATAAATCATAGAAATCATAAGACATAAAGGTAACTTGAGGCATTCATAACATTCTTATGTAGGGAGTAACCCTCTTGGTTACGTTTGGAATACCCATCACAGTATATTCCCTAAATCTCTTCGGAGAAACCTTAACGTTTCACTCCTTCGCGTTACCCAATGCATTGGAGAGCTATATCGGGCTCACCCGCCCTTAGTTTATCACGGAACCACCCGTTCTTCATAACAATGCCCAAGAACCATAACATAATCGTATCACATAAACATGAATAAAGGAAACATAACATTTCCACATTTCAATCACAATATAACATATTAGGATATTGAAATAATGAATCCATTCAAAAAGAAACCATTTCCAAAACCATTTAAAACATTTAATAAAGAGATTTTTGAATCAAAGTGTCCCATACCACCTTGAAGCTTTTAACATTTTAAACCATTAATATCCATATAAATAAATCCTTAAAACCATTTTGAAAACATGGATATTAATAAGAACAAATAATTAAATCATTTAAAACGATAATTTGGTTAAAGGGGTTTTACCAAAATTAGAGACACTTGAATACAATAATCAAGGAATAACATTTAGTCAGAACTTTATAATATCATGAGAATAAAAGGATTCATGATATAATACTCCAAAGGACAGTATATACACCATATAAGAGTGAATTGGTGCATAACAACAATGAACCCTCAATAGAAATGTCAAATGTGATGAAATACCTTATAAAGAAGGTATCCTTAAATTAAGGACAAATAAATCTCAAAAAATATGTGTGACAAATATATAGACACCCAATATAAGTGGATATTAAGTGTAAAACAATAAAAGGTCATTCACACATATTCAATGGATGACATATTTAATGACTACAGGTTGAACCCAAAGAAATCGAAATTGGGTTAAGAAGTTCCCTTGACAGCCTAACGGCGTCACATCAAAATGAGTTGATGAGAGATAAAAAGAGTATCTCATCACTTGGACACAAAATTTACATCATTAAGGATATATGAGAACATATCCCAACATAACAATATGTAAATTAAAAGACCCAATAAAAGAAGTCTTTTAAAAAGAGGAAGGGTGAAAGGTTCCCTTACCGAATTGGGTATCTTTCAAAACATACACCCCATGAAAGAAGGGCAATAAATCATTGATGTAAATACTCATAAACGAAAGTATATTACACAAAGAGTAGAATAATGGGCAGTACATACACCACTCAAAGGAAATTGTGGCAAATGTAGCATAAACCTCACGGGGATAAAAGTGAGATGAAAAATCCCTTACGAAAACTCGGCAGCCTAACGGCGCCACATAACTTCCAAAAGGATTGATGAGAGAGAATAGGGTCTCTCATCACATGAACATAAAAATTACAGTAGGAGTAATATAAAATAACATCCCAATCATAATAAAGATGAGCTTAAAAGAAATTACATAAAAGAATGTACTTAAAAAGAAAGAGAGTTGTAGGATCCCTTACCTCGGGTCCGACTTGACTCGATCATTCTTTAATCTCCTGAATAATAAACTTGAGTTAATTTCTAATTCCTTAAGAACCCTTTTCAAGTTCATTATTACTTTTATACCACTTATTACCTTGTCATAAACATTATGTAATCATTTAAGTTAATAATATTTGTTTTGCCGATATTTGGTTCTTAAGTCGAAAGTGGTCTTCTTACAATTACATGTTGTTCGTGTGGCCAAATGTTTATTATATCCATAATTGTATTCATTATGTAGATATCATATATTTCATATATATCCAGTACATGCATGCATTTATAACATTACATAATCATTTAGAGGTAAGAAATGAAATGCACCGTTCATGGAGACGGTAAGCCGTACGTACGCATGAACGCTACTTTCATTTCTATTTCGTATTTTATAGAATGGAATAATAATGATATAAAGGTATATTATAATTCCAGTATAATATCATATATAATATCATATTTCCATCCTTTATACATCCCACATATGGTATTTAACGAATCAAATCACTTTGAGGGGGCGGTAGTCCGCACTTCCTTAAATGAAGATATCGCGTATACCCATAATGGAAGCCACAAAGGTAAGACAAAAATGAAAAATACAGAAGCATAAATAAAACATAAACATATTATATATCATATATAAAAATAGTGACATCATAATGGCCACCTTTGAAGGTGTTAAATGAGTATTGAACAATCATCGTTTCGGGAGGCAGAATTTCACCGTCCACGGAAACCGTATGTTCTTTAACCATTTGATGTAGTTGTGTGAGAGTGTAGCTAAAATAAATCTTGTAACAACATCCTAGTATATTGAAGATACTGGTGTTGTTACAAAAGAAGTAAATAAAAAGAGATTATAGGTTTGGAGAAGCAAAATAAAACAAATGAACAAGAGAGAATGAGTTACCTTTAAAAGTGTAATCTCCTTTTGATTTGAGCCTAAAGGCTTCCTTTGAAAGGATTCTGCCCAAAGGGGATCCTCTAGGATGAGGAGAGGGATGTTGAGAGAGTAAATGGGCAGGGGTTGGCCGAGCCAAAGGCTTGAGGGGTGTGGGTAAAGAGGTAGAGGTGGGGGCCTTTTATAAGAGGAGAGGAGGGGCACTTTTGGAAAGCAATGAAATATTACATTATTTGAAAATGCTTTTCGGTTCTAAAGGGTCCCACATTGATAGAATTCGTGGATAAGGTGATAAGGCATCGAAATACACTCATCCAATTGGTTTTGTCCATGTGTATATTGTAGATTTTTCATTATCTTTCCATTTTAATTAAATTGTCAAATAATGATGTCATCGCTGCATCATTATTATGTCATAAATAATTTAATTTCTTTAATGTCTAAAAATTATAAAAAAAAATACTATGATATAGGAAATATTTTTAGCTTTCCAATGAATATTTATAATCAAAATTTGGACTTGTATAACCCCACTTAAAAATTGTTTTAGTAAAACATACTATGTTAGTGTCATTTTCACTTTAACATTAAATAAAAAGTATTTTATGTTATTTCCCAACAAAAGTGGATCCATGGGGTCCCCAAGTTAGGCCATGACTTGTCTTGGTCGGCCATGACATAACCAATAGGGTTGGGACATGTGTCTAGGTCATTTTATATTATTAAAGCATTATTTATACCTTAAACTACCCTAATTACCACTAATCGCGATTAAGAACTTAATGAGTTACTATTCACCAAAAAATTATTATAATCTCATTGAACCACATTTTACTTCTTAATGACAACCATGTATGTCGGATTTTCAAAATTCAATACACATTAGTGGTAAAATTTCATTTAACTGAAAAATCAGTTTGCTTGATTACCACTTAGTGGTTTCACTATTCATCAAAAATTGAAGTTTTTCAGAAAATTACCAAAAATTCACCCTAAGCTATATTTGATATTCTGAATTCAAAAATGAAGTCCGTTTTACAAAATTCAAAACATATTAGTCACATTAATTAATTTAATAATTAATTCCCGCTGTCAGAGCAAATAGCGTGTTTTTATAAAACAATAAGTATCAAAAGATTGACACTAGTTTAAGTCTAATTTCAAAGTGAAATTAATTCCAATGACCACCATTGGATTAAATGGTAAAAATATTTTCTAATTTAACTTTAAAAACAATTCAAAATATTATCTAATCATATAAATAAATTAGATTAAAAAGAGGTTTTGAATTAAAACACAACATTTTACACTATTCATTAAAAAATGAACTTTATCAGAAAAATACCAAAAATTTACACAAAGTAAAATTTGATGTCCCGATTCTTAATAAGAGTTTTATTAGGTCCAAAAGAATGTATAAGAGTGATCAAAACTATATTTAATGACAGTTCGCCATCAAAAGGCGATAAGTGAACCTTTAGTGAAAACTAGGGCATATATGCCTAAAATCGAATTCTTTCCGTATTTTAAGCCTCTATCCTTTATTGGATAATTGTAAAAACATTTAAAAACATATATAATCATATTTCAGTTATTCTATCCACTCCCGCCATTACAACGGCTACATGTTAACTACCATTTAAAATAATATTATTTTATTACTAGAGTGCAACGTAAGATTCCCAAGAAACTCGTTGTTGCGTGTTGGGTACGCCATCGAGCATAGCGTCCCCTTTAAAGTCATTTAAATATTTTATTCACAAATATGGATAAATATGAAATGTCATATTCTTTATTTACCTGGGATGTTACATCCTTCCCCCCTTTTGGGAATTGCGTGCTCGCAATTTTAAAATTGCGCTTGGAAACATCCTTGAAAGTCCCACATCGGAACAAAAGTCGGTAAAACAAACACTTTAAAATAAAGAAAGATAAGTACAAAGGTCACTCGAGTTAACCCATACTAGGATTCCAAGTATGAAAATATGGACATGGAGGAGAAAACATAGGGTCACGTTCTTATGGAGAGTGATAGAAAACATGTTTAGGAGAAAGTTAACAATGAGAAAATCACAAACTTGTGATGGGTTAAACGGTATTCGATTCCCCAGTAGGAAAAGTTAATATACAACATTTTTGTTTTAAGTTACTTTTTATTGAGGAATTTATTCATAAGGAAACATAATCACTTATCATATTGACTTTCAACTTTTATTATATTGCTTTCACAAACTCATATTTTCTCCAAAAGACGAGTATTTAGGAAGACTTGTTCACATTAAGAGTACTATAATCAACTTCTAGAGAATCACCTAATCCACAAAAGAGAACTATGTACATCCTATGTCTTTAGGCTTAAACCAGAGCCAAAACCAAAAATTTTAGTACAAGATCAGATAATCCAGAAAAGGATAACCCCTTATAAAAAGAAAATCTATTCTTAATCTCCAAAATTTGTCCAACAAAACCCAAAGTTCAACGAGGACCATCCGATAAACAATTTGTCCATAAAATTCTTCAAAGTAAACCTAATATAATATTGAAACCCAAATATTTGAAGGATTTAGTCACACAGTCTTCCATGTTAAATCGTAACATTTATCTCCAAACAACATTAGTTGCTCCTAAAGTCTAGTATTGAAAAGTAATTAACCTAATCACATATCCTCCATGATAGGTTAATCATTTTTATAAATAACCCAAAATCAACTTACTCTTAATTCATAAAATCATATAACCAAAAATAATCAGTCAAACTAACCAGGGACTTCACGTAGTCCAGTGGTAGGCGATAAATACCAGTCGCACTTTGGTTGTGGGTTCGATTCCCGCAGCTTTGTCCGACGCGACGGGATGTCACACGGTCTGCGTGTTGTCCTTTTTCCAAAACTATATAATTCTCAAAACATTCCCCAAAATGAGATAAAATCTTCAAAAATATTCATAACATATTTTAACCTCAAGTTTATCTCATTCCTTTCCTTTTCCATCATATCATAGAGTAACCCATAATTACCTAAAAAGTAAGGATCATATAAACCCTAATGGTTACCTTAATAATTATTACCTGAATTTCCACATCGAGTTGGCCATCTCGTAAATGATGCATTAGAGAACTCACGAAGGTTGAAGTGATTGATCATGGATCCTTGATAGTTGGTTTAGAACAACTATGAGATTCCTCATTGAATCCCCTATCTCATCTAGTATCATAATCAGAGAACCACCACAGTTTCCTTCAAACCCATTGTCACTTTGGTGCCTGCTAGATCCATCCATTCACTAAAAACATAAATGGCAGTGTGAGTATATCAACAAAAACATCATGTACTAATGAGGAAGGTAGACTCTAAGATATACTTACTCATTCACATTATCTAAAATTAGGACTCTTTCTGAAATTCTAACCATTATGGTAATGTCACTTATGCTTAAAGAATACCCTAACCTCTAAAGTTATCTAAACCGACCTTTGATACCAACTATAAGGCCCCAGCCTTAAACCTTACTTAATCTTGAGTTATTACAAGATTACACATTGAGGATCTTTTCAGGTTTAGAGTTTTAGAGAATTAGATCATGAAACTTGCATTACATTCCACATTTAAACAAAGTGGTTACATAAAAGTCAGCATTCATTCTTCCCATCAACGGGAACATATTTAAAATATAACACGGATTCTTTCTTGACACATCCTTGACACTATCATCACATCATGTACCTTTCCCTTGACCTGTGAAAAATATTTCAAAAACTTGGGATGAGCATAAAAAGCTCAGTAAGAGTTATAAAAATATGGAAAGGAAACATGAGTTCATATATACATAAGAATGAAATCATACTTTACCCATAAAACAAAGGCACTTTAACATACCTCATCAAACCATGAATAAATCATAGAAATCATAAGACATAAAGGTAACTTGAGGCATTCATAACATTCTTATGTAGGGAGTAACCCTCTTGGTTACGTTTGGAATACCCATCACAGTATATTCCCTAAATCTCTTCGGAGAAACCTTAACGTTTCACTCCTTCGCGTTACCCAATGCATTGGAGAGCTATATCGGGCTCACCCGCCCTTAGTTTATCACGGAACCACCCGTTCTTCATAACAATGCCCAAGAACCATAACATAATCGTATCACATAAACATGAATAAAGGAAACATAACATTTCCACATTTCAATCACAATATAACATATTAGGATATTGAAATAATGAATCCATTCAAAAAGAAACCATTTCCAAAACCATTTAAAACATTTAATAAAGAGATTTTTGAATCAAAGTGTCCCATACCACCTTGAAGCTTTTAACATTTTAAACCATTAATATCCATATAAATAAATCCTTAAAACCATTTTGAAAACATGGATATTAATAAGAACAAATAATTAAATCATTTAAAACGATAATTTGGTTAAAGGGGTTTTACCAAAATTAGAGACACTTGAATACAATAATCAAGGAATAACATTTAGTCAGAACTTTATAATATCATGAGAATAAAAGGATTCATGATATAATACTCCAAAGGACAGTATATACACCATATAAGAGTGAATTGGTGCATAACAACAATGAACCCTCAATAGAAATGTCAAATGTGATGAAATACCTTATAAAGAAGGTATCCTTAAATTAAGGACAAATAAATCTCAAAAAATATGTGTGACAAATATATAGACACCCAATATAAGTGGATATTAAGTGTAAAACAATAAAAGGTCATTCACACATATTCAATGGATGACATATTTAATGACTACAGGTTGAACCCAAAGAAATCGAAATTGGGTTAAGAAGTTCCCTTGACAGCCTAACGGCGTCACATCAAAATGAGTTGATGAGAGATAAAAAGAGTATCTCATCACTTGGACACAAAATTTACATCATTAAGGATATATGAGAACATATCCCAACATAACAATATGTAAATTAAAAGACCCAATAAAAGAAGTCTTTTAAAAAGAGGAAGGGTGAAAGGTTCCCTTACCGAATTGGGTATCTTTCAAAACATACACCCCATGAAAGAAGGGCAATAAATCATTGATGTAAATACTCATAAACGAAAGTATATTACACAAAGAGTAGAATAATGGGCAGTACATACACCACTCAAAGGAAATTGTGGCAAATGTAGCATAAACCTCACGGGGATAAAAGTGAGATGAAAAATCCCTTACGAAAACTCGGCAGCCTAACGGCGCCACATAACTTCCAAAAGGATTGATGAGAGAGAATAGGGTCTCTCATCACATGAACATAAAAATTACAGTAGGAGTAATATAAAATAACATCCCAATCATAATAAAGATGAGCTTAAAAGAAATTACATAAAAGAATGTACTTAAAAAGAAAGAGAGTTGTAGGATCCCTTACCTCGGGTCCGACTTGACTCGATCATTCTTTAATCTCCTGAATAATAAACTTGAGTTAATTTCTAATTCCTTAAGAACCCTTTTCAAGTTCATTATTACTTTTATACCACTTATTACCTTGTCATAAACATTATGTAATCATTTAAGTTAATAATATTTGTTTTGCCGATATTTGGTTCTTAAGTCGAAAGTGGTCTTCTTACAATTACATGTTGTTCGTGTGGCCAAATGTTTATTATATCCAGAATTGTATTCATTATGTAGATATCATATATTTCATATATATCCAGTACATGCATGCATTTATAACATTACATAATCATTTAGAGGTAAGAAATGAAATGCACCGTTCATGGAGACGGTAAGCCGTACGTACGCATGAACGCTACTTTCATTTCTATTTCGTATTTTATAGAATGGAATAATAATGATATAAAGGTATATTATAATTCCAGTATAATATCATATATAATATCATATTTCCATCCTTTATACATCCCACATATGGTATTTAACGAATCAAATCACTTTGAGGGGGCGGTAGTCCGCACTTCCTTAAATGAAGATATCGCGTATACCCATAATGGAAGCCACAAAGGTAAGACAAAAATGAAAAATACAGAAGCATAAATAAAACATAAACATATTATATATCATATATAAAAATAGTGACATCATAATGGCCACCTTTGAAGGTGTTAAATGAGTATTGAACAATCATCGTTTCGGGAGGCAGAATTTCACCGTCCACGGAAACCGTATGTTCTTTAACCATTTGATGTAGTTGTGTGAGAGTGTAGCTAAAATAAATCTTGTAACAACATCCTAGTATATTGAAGATACTGGTGTTGTTACAAAAGAAGTAAATAAAAAGAGATTATAGGTTTGGAGAAGCAAAATAAAACAAATGAACAAGAGAGAATGAGTTACCTTTAAAAGTGTAATCTCCTTTTGATTTGAGCCTAAAGGCTTCCTTTGAAAGGATTCTGCCCAAAGGGGATCCTCTAGGATGAGGAGAGGGATGTTGAGAGAGTAAATGGGCAGGGGTTGGCCGAGCCAAAGGCTTGAGGGGTGTGGGTAAAGAGGTAGAGGTGGGGGCCTTTTATAAGAGGAGAGGAGGGGCACTTTTGGAAAGCAATGAAATATTACATTATTTGAAAATGCTTTTCGGTTCTAAAGGGTCCCACATTGATAGAATTCGTGGATAAGGTGATAAGTCATCGAAATCCACTCATCCAATTGGTTTTGTCCATGTGTATATTGTAGATTTTTCATTATCTTTCCATTTTAATTAAATTGTCAAATAATGATGTCATCGCTGCATCATTATTATGTCATAAATAATTTAATTTCTTTAATGTCTAAAAATTATAAACAAAATACTATGATATAGGAAATCTTTTTAGCTTTCCAATGAATATTTATAATCAAAATTTGGACTTGTATAACCCCACTTAAAAATTGTTTTAGTAAAACATACTATGTTAGTGTCATTTTCACTTTAACATTAAATAAAAAGTATTTTATGTTATTTCCCAACAAAAGTGGATCCATGGGGTCCCCAAGTTAGGCCATGACTTGTCTTGGTCGGCCATGACATAACCAATAGGGTTGGGACATGTGTCTAGGTCATTTTATATTATTAAAGCATTATTTATACCTTAAACTACCCTAATTACCACTAATCGCGATTAAGAACTTAATGAGTTACTATTCACCAAAAAATTATTATAATCTCATTGAACCACATTTTACTTCTTAATGACAACCATGTATGTCGGATTTTCAAAATTCAATACACATTAGTGGTAAAATTTCATTTAACTGAAAAATCAGTTTGCTTGATTACCACTTAGTGGTTTCACTATTCATCAAAAATTGAAGTTTTTCAGAAAATTACCAAAAATTCACCCTAAGCTATATTTGATATTCTGAATTCAAAAATGAAGTCCGTTTTACAAAATTCAAAACATATTAGTCACATTAATTAATTTAATAATTAATTCCCGCTGTCAGAGCAAATAGCGTGTTTTTATAAAACAATAAGTATCAAAAGATTGACACTAGTTTAAGTCTAATTTCAAAGTGAAATTAATTCCAATGACCACCATTGGATTAAATGGTAAAAATATTTTCTAATTTAACTTTAAAAACAATTCAAAATATTATCTAATCATATAAATAAATTAGATTAAAAAGAGGTTTTGAATTAAAACACAACATTTTACACTATTCATTAAAAAATGAACTTTATCAGAAAAATACCAAAAATTTACACAAAGTAAAATTTGATGTCCCGATTCTTAATAAGAGTTTTATTAGGTCCAAAAGAATGTATAAGAGTGATCAAAACTATATTTAATGACAGTTCGCCATCAAAAGGCGATAAGTGAACCTTTAGTGAAAACTAGGGCATATATGCCTAAAATCGAATTCTTTCCGTATTTTAAGCCTCTATCCTTTATTGGATAATTGTAAAAACATTTAAAAACATATATAATCATATTTCAGTTATTCTATCCACTCCCGCCATTACAACGGCTACATGTTAACTACCATTTAAAATAATATTATTTTATTACTAGAGTGCAACGTAAGATTCCCAAGAAACTCGTTGTTGCGTGTTGGGTACGCCATCGAGCATAGCGTCCCCTTTAAAGTCATTTAAATATTTTATTCACAAATATGGATAAATATGAAATGTCATATTCTTTATTTACCTGGGATGTTACATTATTTTTTCTCAAGGGAGAATCCTTGGTTTTAGTGTTCCATGATGGATTAAAGAGGTACATAATGAAAGGATTGTAGATAAATGATTTTTTGAAATAATAAAATGAATGACGTATATTATTTTTCACGGAAGAAAGGTTGGTGAATCTAATTCTCATATTTAAAAATCCATGGGAATCAAACATGTTTTTTAATTCCATGAAGTAATATAATTTTTAATAGTTTGTAAGAATAGATATATGGTAACTTAATTTTGGTAATGGGTAGAAAAATATCAAATTTAATGGATAATTATTCTAGTTGAATAATTAAAAGGAGATGTGTCACAAATTGGATGATTATTTTTTAAATTAATAATGATGGGATTGAATTGTTAAAATGGATGGAATTAAAGTATATGAAAATATAAATTCAATTCACTTAAATGGAAAAATTTAAATTGTCTTAATGTGAAGAAAAATGGTAATGAGCAATAAAGTGTTAAATTAATTTGAATATTTTTTATATTTAATATCATAATTAATTAAGTGAGTACTAGTGGTCAGAATTATTAAGGATATTTTTTTATAAAAAACTTTAAAATTAAATAAAATGATATTTTATTTCAAAAGTTTAAATGAAATAGAAATACACCTCAATGGTAAGAGAGGTTAGCTTTATGAACATTGTAATAGGTATTGAGAATTTTGTACAAGGGTCATGACACATTCTAGGAAATTGTGTTATAGATATGGTAAGGGATAGTATGTTATCTGTTAGTGATTTATGTGGGGTCATTACCTATATTCATGTTAGCAAGCCATATTTTATAAATAGAGGACATATTAGGAAGTTTGTTATATAATATCATGAAAATTATAAAGGTTTGTGAAACATTAGTACAGAACAATGAATACTAATATTTTTAGAAGTTTCAATTAAGTGTTATGATTATATTAGTAATTTAATTAGTATATGCTGTAAAATACTATATGTTCTATAAAATGTGAATAGAAGGAGGTTTTTTTGTGAAATGGCATGGAAATGACATGGATCATTTGATAGGTTTGTTTTGATTTTTATTTTTAGTGATGATGTTGTAAAAATTATTTTTATTATGTATCCCATGATCTTGAATCACTATTTAGTACATAAAAAAGAAAAAAGTATAGAGAATTGTGAATAGAATGATATCTGATAAATGAATCAAAAATGTGAATATTCACACAAATACCATGCACTGAATCTTCTTGATACCAGATATGAACCTCTAAAAAACAGTGTATTCGAATCTACATAATCAAAACAAAATAGAACAACATAAGAATTTATGTGGTTTGGTAGTTACCTTACTCAATGGGCATATCACTAAGAATTATTATTATACAAAATGAAATCAACTCAAACACTACCCTGACATAAACCTATAAGGATCACTACCAATTTTATAACAACAAAAAATAAATTCATAATATTATTGTGACATTAAAAGTTATAAAGGTTATATATTTGTAATTTCTTTCTATAATGTTTGTGTACATACGTCACATCAACCATGGAAATCCCTAGCAGTTCACTAAAGCATTGAATTCACCACTACATCCCATGAATAACACATGTCTCTAGAACTCATCCTATAACACTTTAGGAATTTCCCCATAATTATTTTTATTATTTATTCTACAAATATAACCCCCTGTTACACTACCCCTTCTCCTTATAATTAGGAATCATAGTTCCAAATTACCTCCTTTTATAAATTATGAATATTATCCCAATAATAGTTTTCAAATACAATATTAATAATCTCTCATTTGAATCTTGTTTTAAATTCTTCTCCCTTCCCACAAAACCACATTCAAAATTCTTGATTATTCATTTATAAAATGGTATTTTGACCATGAATTCAATCATATACACCCCCTAAGTAACAACACTACCCTATAATTTCATGAAATATGACCACTGTTGACATATCTCTCATATTTTGACTTCCCTTAACCATTCAAAACTCTATCACTTTTTCTACCAAAAACATCTAGAAAAAAATGATACCTCAACTAAATTTGATTTTTTATAGAGTGAAACATAATATTAGTTACATAATATATCATTTTTGAACATTAATATAACAATATCATTTTCCAATGAATCCTAATAATATCCTAAAACAACTCCATTATCATGAAAAAATCCTTCACAAGTTACATTATTTAGACATTTATTAATTCTATTGTTAAAATTGAAACTACTACTAAAATTACGGACATCAAAATCAATATAATTACTCTAAAACAGAAAAAATAAGACAGTGGTTGACCATTTACTTAATTATAAATGAACATACTAATAAATCCCACTACATATTCAATGTCTAATATCATTTAATACGTAGAATGAATAAATATTAGATAAAAAATCATCTGCAACCCTCTCTATGAACTTATCCACATATTCCATTCTCTAAATTTTCTATTTTCATAACATGTTGTTCCCATCTTCCAGGGTATTCACAAACATACAATCAATCACAATGAATCTTTATCAATACTTCTTAATGTACATTATTTGAAATATATATAAATTACCATTTCTAAAATCCCTTCAAATTCATATCCTCAAAATCCTAATTTCAACCTTGAGGCATGTGATCTCAAACATTATTGAAAAATTTAGTTTCACTCCTCAATTTGATCTCTCCTTTGGCCTTCTGGAAGCATAAAATCCACAGAAAAAGAGATGTATGATGAAACATCCTTCATAAAACACCTTTCAATAGCATAAATTAAATGAATTTCTCTAGATGAATGAATTCTCTAATATAAATTAATCAGTATTCTGGTTTCATTACTCGGGTTCCAACATCAAACAATAAAAGTTTTGTTTATACTGACACATTAATCCTTCTATTCATTTTTTCTTTCAACCATATGGTTTCTCCATGAAAATTTACTCTGTAAAGTCACTATAAATAAGTTTCATATTCACATATAAATGATTAAAATGTATCCTATTCATTTCTATGATTTTGAGAAACATATAATTTATTTAATTATTTTAACTATTGAATGTATTTCACATGATTATGAAAATTCCATTTCTTGAAATCATTTTACAATAATCCTAGTCATGTACCATTTCATACTATCTAATTTTTCTTTCAACCATAAGGATAATTTGTTTATCAATGATATTTTCCTAATAAGAAGTTCAGGTAAATCATAGATTCTAGAAAAAATCATGGAATACATCTCCTGTGTTAATAACTCCTATTGTACCAAATCAATGATAGATGTCACATATTTAAAGATCATAGGTTCTGTACTATCCATATAAATAAGGTAGAAAACATGTCTTTGGAACCTCTACACTAGGCGCCTAGCCTTAGTAGAGTACCAAAATTGAACCTAGGGTTATTCTATTTCTAGATCCTCTAATTCTATAATTTCCCCTTTTCAATAACTAACCATGATATTGTATTCCATAATTATTTTTTTATATATATCCTTCGAGATATGAATGTAATAAAACATCCATCTAAAAAATACCTCATATAGTATGGTATATTTAGAACTATCATACTCATAAAACTAACCAAATCCTCTATAATTTAATGTTAATAATATGGGTAATAAGTTGATTCTTTGTTCTCAGATAAATATTCAGTTAATTTGCAATCCATCCATTGTATCTCTTCAATAAAGAGAACATTTTTTATTATGATGACCTTTCATAATTTTTTATCTTATAGTTGGAATAAAAAATTTCAATCTCCATGTCCTACAATGAAACATGTCTAGTTCATATCCTCTATATTTTCCCTATTTCTAGGATCAACATGGATATAAGAGATAATTCTAAAAAATATTTTCTATGAGATATCATTAATTCTTATTATCTACATATCTTTTTGGATATCCTACCCCAATATAGTAGAAATACTTTAATTTACAAGATAACCTATATATTTAACTACCTCTTCCCAAAAATACTTGGGAAACTAAAACATGGTCTCATGCTTCCATCCCTATCAATTATAATATTATAGAACCATTTCTCAACACCATTATATTTTAGTGTTCTAAGTGCATTTTTTTAACTCATATGCATTTCAACCAATAGAAATTCTAGAGATCTCTAATTTCATACACACTAATAATGTTTTATCTCCATAATTTCATCTTCATTGTTGTATTTACCTCCAGTAATTATCTCCATTAGATGAACATGTTGAAAAAATTTATAAAAATATTTATAAAAAACACCCACACAATCAATTTTTTGTATTAAAGGAAGGTAAAATATTATATTTACCTACCTGAGAATGAACTAATGTTACCCCACTATATATAAATATGAAATTTATTTAGATTTTTTTTATTGAGTATGTTTCTTTCTATATTAAATGATTATTACGTATACTTCCCAAGGATACACTTCTTACTTGTTTTATACTCCTTGATTTTGAGATTCATTATATATTTCATAAAAAGTACTTTTATTCCCTTCTCACCCATGTGATCAAGATTATCATTATATAACATTTAAATTCAAAATTTTGATTTTATAGTATGTATTATTTCTTATGAATTTCCAATTAAATAAAATTTATCATCTTTTATACCATTTTCCTATGCAATATAAACCCATGTATTTTTACATATTCCATTCAAAAAGATTGTATAAAAACAACCATCAACCAATTGACCTACTAATTTCAAGTTCATTCAAAACCCTAGTATGTTGTTTACCCTTATAAAATTAATAAAAATATGTTCAATGTATGGATTGAAGGATATTCCTATACCATATTATAGAGAGATTAATTGTTTAAAAGGTTAATTTTTCCAAAAATTCTAGATATATAATTCATTATGTATCCATTCTTAGACATAGAGTGGTAAGTAACCCGAGAGTCAATAATCTTATATGCAAGAAAACAGTTGAAAATTAGAAAAAAAATATATCTTATCTTTTAAAATGTGATATATATATATATATATGAAATTATAGAATAAAATATTCTATAACTAATACTTTTATTATTATATTCTTTATTCAAATTCCCTATATTTTTTTAATGATAGAAAATTGGTTTAGGGTTATCATAGCCAAACTCTTTTCTCTCTTCCCATTCCCCTTCATCTAGAATTTCCGTTTAGGGATACTTCCTATACATTATTCACTGAATGCAGATTATATATTTTTGTTTACCTACTTAATTAAAATATATTCATTTAAAATCAGATCCTATATTTTATAAATCCCTAATTCAGTATTACTATTCAAATTACTGAATGTTGTAAAAGTTAAATCTCATGATTCCCAAAGTTAAGAAAAGAAGAATAATGACACACAACAACCATGTAAATGACATATTCACATCCTCAAACTGAATCTATATCATGTTGAAATAATTGAATTGATATAATCCTAACCATCCATTATATATCTTCCTAAAAAAAGGTACTACATCAAAAACTATTTATCCATAGTGGTTGAATTCACATACATATTGGAAATAATAGAAGTCAAATTGGATGAAATTTTCACCTCTTAGATTTTAAATCTGATATACTAAGACAAAATCATCAAACTAAAACCTAGATCCTTCTAGTCAATCCATTATCATTCATCATTTATCATCACATGAAATTTTTATTACCTATAATAAAATATTCAAATATATCAAGAACAAATAGTATTTCTTATACAATATATAGAATCTAAAATCCAACCCACTGAAATTATCAATCCATAACTCACCGTCTTAAAATTACTCATTTATAAAAAAATCCCAAATAATAAATAAAATTATAAAATGATCAGAAACATTCTTAATAAAAGTATCCTACAAGGTTATATTTATATAACTAAAGAACATTAAACTATAAACACAATACTTTATGCTAAATATATTGAACTCTATTACAAACGACTACTACTAATTTTTGTGTCATATACAATTATTTTGAATCTCTAACCAAAACACAAAAAATGTGTAACAATATCTACAATATCCAAAACTAAATGAAACATTATTTGATGTATCTAAAAAAAGATGAAACACAAAAACTCCATGAACTGAATTATCTCAAAAACAGACCTGACATTCCAATAACCCAATGTACATAGAATAATAGTCTCAATATAAAAAAATAAAATCAAAAAAATTTATGTGGTTGGAAAATTATCTTCTCTATTGGAGTATAATTGTAACATTAGATTAATGAAAACATAAGAAGGAAAAAATGATTCCATGAAAAAGTCATATCGCTCATGTGACATTTATTATGACCACAAACAGAAAATCCAAAATTGTAAAATTATATTATAAGTGATCCCACCTATATAATTGTAGTGACATTTTTAATGTCCATAAGGTCATATTAGTTCCACTAATATAAAAATATTATATACTTCTATCACATAGACCAAGTAGAATTATAATATCCCTCTAACACTAACTTTACCACTTCTTGTGGTGAATAGTTCTTATTTCCAAAATGCATTGTTCCAAAATTGTGAACATTCACCAATATTTTTTCCATTATATCTTCTTATTCAGAACTCTCTGGTTCCACAAATCCTGCCTTTATCTATTTCTCAATCATATTTCTAAATTCCCTCCTTCTGAAAATTTTGAAACATACCCACAAAAATGATTCCATATCAAAGCCTACAACTTATATTCATCTAAGATAAAAAAAATTTGTTTTTTGGAATGTTAATACATTATGGGATTTATGATCTGGTAAGACTAGTTTAGAGCATGAGGATTTTTTTATTATAATTTTATTCCATAAGAAATTTTATTTATAGTGACATGTGTGAGATAAAAAATGGATAATGAATATATTAATGTATTTATAATTTTTCATAAACATATTAATGTTCTGACAATTTTTAGATTTTATATAATGATGAAAATAATGATGATTACAGTATAGATGTTATTTCTAGATATAGGTGATGTGTTATTGGTGGTGGTGATTATGTAGGTTGAGTTGAGAGGAGTCTCTAAGGGTTGAAACCTTGTAATATAAGGATATACCCTAAGGGTAGACAGTTACCAAATCGATGTGGGTTGTAGTGGGTAGACTCCTCACATATAATAAATGGAAATACCAATGAGGGTCTCTGTAGTTAAATAAAAACATATCCAATGGATATAAATGTTTAGTGAGATCCTTATGGGTGGATAAATTCATGATAGTTGATATATAATTAGTGAGTTACCTATGGTCAGATAGATATCGATTGATGAGTGAGATATTTTAGAATGTTCCTTATGGGGTTATAACTACTTTATGTTGAAGATGTTATATTCAGGTACCTATTGGTAGAAAACTACATTGTTGATTAGATTTTGATTGTTAGTGGTTGTTTTTATTTTTGTGATTTTTTATGATGCATCGTTATGATTTTTATATGGTATTTAATGAGAGATTATTTTGTGGTTTGGGATTAAATTGGTTGAATGGTTGACATAGGAAATTCATGTTTTATTTTTTTTTATTTTTTCCTAATGCATATACATTATTATACCTCATTCACATGGGAAAATGTGGGTTTTTATGATAAATAGATCATGTATATTAATATACTCACCCCTAATTTGTATATATACATTTAGATTTTTTATATTTTCTTTATGGTTTTAGTGGATAATTTAGGATATATTAGATCTAGAAAAAGGATACTTGTTCACATAAGTAGATTTAATTATACAACATATGATTTAATGATGACTTGATATAAAATGTGGTTGTTTTTATATTTTTGGTTTTCAATTATATGAAATGAAATGAATTGATATATATTATTTATTCATATTGGAAAGGGATTACATTTATATTATTTACTTTGTTGAGTATTTTTTATAATAAAGGGTAATATCATCCATTATGTGTCACATTATTCACTTGGTGATAGATGCCATCAAATTTCCTATTAAAGGAATGTTTCTGAGGTCATTCTCTAACTTTTTTCCAGTTCAAGTGTCATACTAATGAAAGTGTTTAAAAAACAATGATAATTGTTGAAGTTTGTTATGGATAGAGTTTGGAGTATTAACTGGTATGGATTCCATGGTTAGTAAAGAAACATTTTTACATAAATCTAGTATGTAAAGGAGTCTAGATAAACTGAATTTATGAAAATACACCCAGTGATTTGAGTGAGGCCTTTATGAAAAAAATACTAAAGGAATGTTATTCCAAATATAGGGTATATTTATTGGTTTATATTCATGTAACACATACATTCAAGCCATTATGATTTATTATGTGTTATGCTTGGGGTAATTATCCATGTGTGTTTGAATTAAGTTGAGGTTTGATTAGATATATGAATGATGTTGTAGTGTGGATGGACTTTACTCATTTTAAATCCAAGGGGTTATTATATCTAATATATTTTTATTTATGGTGGTTTAGAAATTCCTTCATGATGATTAGTAAGAGGAGGTGATGAAGGAATCTACATTTATGTGTCAAATAATATACTTAGAGGATAAAAATTACTTCTAAATATCCTAGAGTGTGTTCTAGAAAAGAATTACTTATTTATCAGTGATTATCTTCTAGTCATGTATGTGATAATTTTTTAAAGTAACTTAAAATATATTTTAAATAAATAAATATATAATATAATTTTGGGGTTCCTTTTACAGTGATTTCATTTCAGGATTTGGTGCTTTAGTGGTAGATATTTTTTCTTGGTAGATCATTATGTGTGTATGACTGGATGAAATAAATTTTTGGATTTATTAGGAAAATATTTCTTATCAAATAATATTATCCCAATGATAGAGTAGTACCTTTTGGGGATATAGTATGTGAGTTCATCTATTTTGGATTTTGATGTATGATTTATATGATAAAATATTCTCCCAATTTTATGACCAACTGAAATTTATGGGATCATTATTTACAAATAGATTTGAGGTCTTATTACCATAAAAATTTATGAATAATTTCCCTAATTTCAATTATAGTGATATTGGAAAATTTTGAGATTATGGAGAATCTTATTATAAATATGTATTATTTCCTAAAGGTTTCTCAATAAAGTATTTCACAAAGTGGAGTAAGAGGTGTATGTTCTTTATTTTTTAATAAATCAAGGTTCATATAATTCCATGGGAGTAAATTTAAAATGATATTTAATTTCTATGGTATAGGTTGTGTATAGAAATATGGTAGGGCCTAAGGATTTTTATGATTATCATATGGTAGTATAGGCCATCACTATTCTATGGGCCAGAAATTTCAAGGAATTTAATGGAGGCATGAGTAGAGTATGATAGTTTATAAACCACCCATCAAGTTCATTAGTCCATTAAATATTATTTTTTATATAATTAGTATGATAAATATTCACTGGTACTACTGACACACTGTTGTATTTTAAGTATACATAATTTTGGAGTTCAAGAAATAGAGTGAATACAAGAGAGGAGGTAGTGGAAGGAGGTAGGGATGGCCTAGTGGAATATTTTGTAAAAGGAAACTCTATGTCATTGAAGTTCAAGAAATAGAGGGACTATATGTGGTTATTAGATGACCCAACCCTAACATGCATATATATTACATAATTTTCATTAAAACCTAATTATATATCAAAATAAATCACATGATTGGAACCTATAAACTATGTGTATATTATGATTAGATACATAACCTACTTATTTTACAAAAATTCTATAACATCTCCAATAATTAATGATTACACATTATACACTTTTATACATATCATACATTGTACACTTATTTATAACCAATATAATGGAAACATAATAAAATGTGAGCATAGACACTTAGTAAGGGGTGAACATAAGAGATATCAATGAAAGATCATATGTGAGCATAATATGAACATGTGTGTATGTGAATATAATAAATATACACAAACAAAATATAAGGAAAACATACTAAATAAAACATGGATCATAAATCATGAATTATGACATAAGGATTTGAAAATGACATGTCAACTGAGGAATAGGAATATGGAATCATGATAAAATTATCCTAAACCATGGAAACACAAAATAGTAATGTGTCATAACATAAAAATTGGGAATAAAATATGGAATATACATAAGAATAGAAAATAATTTCTTATGTTAAGGGTTACTTCCAATATCATCCTTACATAGTAGACAGAGTCCCATAACATAATGGAGATCACTCCCCATTCCATTAAAAGTAGTGGATTGGATTCACTCCCTAATCACTAATATGTCATATCCTTAGATATAAATCTATACAAAATGCATTGGAGGGAAATATAATTTCGATTCCACCCATCACATAATGAAAAACTTTGCATATGTCTTCCACATGAACATAAAACACCATTAATTCCATCACATCTTAATTAAATCAGTAGATAGAAATATGACTCAAGAAAATTTCAATAATACATGATCAAAAATAATCTATAGAAACAAGGTGGATTTTATCATTAAATCATATCCCTGGTTAAGGATAAGAATCATTAATGGATATTGACATAGTTGAAAAAAACATTATAAGAGGATTTGAAATTTTATTTAAGAAATGAGAATAAATTTATTTTAATTCTTGATTATTTTTACTTCATGAATAAATAATCTATAAAAACAGTTTCATAAAAAAATATAAATAAAATAAAATAAAATTTAATGAAAATTTAAATATGTAATGGAATATTTTTCAAGAAGACCAAATAAAATGGTGTGAGAGTGAGTGAATATGTCAAAAATTAAAATAAATTCATTTCACACTTCTGTAAAATAAAATATATGTTAATGTAAAATGAAATTTATCATTCAGATTAGTAGGTACAATTACATCCATAAAAGAATATAAAATAACATGTACATAAATGAAAAATATTCTTAGGAAAAAATATGTTGTAAGGTCATTTATAATGACAAACATAATTCAAATTCAATTATAAACAAATGGTTGGGAAAATTTTGAGTATAAATGTAATACTTAAAAAATACATGGGGATAGTATAATATATATAGTTTTATATATAATTGACATATAATTTCCTTAATGGAATTTTATAAATAAACAATAATGATTTCAAAGTGGGATTGTAAAAGAAACTATTACTAGTACTTCCATTTTCAATGAAATTGATTTTACCTTAGGTATAATAGACATCTTCTTTTCTAATGAATTTTATAATCATTAATTATAATCACTTATTACAAAATTATTAGTTGTTTTTTATTTTTTCATCATTTATTTTTAGTAACATTCATTGTTTTCTACGAGTTTAGTAATAGAAATATTGATCATAATTTATTGATTAAATGTTCATAATTTATTGAATATTCAAGGTTTATAAATCCCTTTTTAATGATTTATGTATTCTCTTGTTTATTTTATTTATGTTATGGGTATGTTTCATCAAATTAGAATTTATAAAGAGTATGTTTGCAAGAATTTCATATAACAAAAAGATGATTTATAATTACCATTCATTTTCTTCACCCTTATAAAACCATATTATAAAAATATGATTATATTTTATATAATATATTAACATTATTAATTTCATGATATTCATTCTTGTTGGAAGTAGTTAAGATATTATAGAATAATTCATATAGGACATTGAACCGAAACAAAACAATAACATGTTATACCAACGAATGAGTACGGTAATAGAGTTATATTACTGTAAAATAATTTTTAAAAAACATAATATGGTTAATATAAAATAATTATAGTGTTTAATGATATTTATAAATATTGTATATAATAATTTATATAAAAAATATTATAAAGAACTAGATGCTTAATTAGATGGAATTTCTTCTTCTCACAACACAGTCCTTCAAAATTAATTATTTATTCCTCTTTCCTGAAAAAAATGATAAAAATGTATGTCTGAATTTATGCGAGGTAATTTGAGTAAGTTTTAGATATATAAATTAAGTAAAATAGTGGTCTCGTAGGGGTACATGAAACACCCCAAGCTTCCAAGGTATGTTTCCCTTTGAATAATTCAATAGCTTGCATTGTACACATCTTCGAGATTCAAACACATCGTGACCAATCAAACTAGCCGTTATGAATAGTAATACCCACATTTTTGAAATTTAAAAAATTTTATTTTTCAAAATGGAATTCATTTTAGAATTCATAATATCAAAATTAACTTAGGGTTAATTTTTAGTATTTTTCTGAAAACATTCAATTTTTATGAATAGTGAAAAACACTACATTATTGGTTAAAATAAACTTTTTATTTAATTAATTATTTATTTTATTTAAATTTATTTTATATAAAAATAGATACATAATACCTATATATGTTCAATGTAATTCATTGGAGACTTTTTATAATATGTTTAGATATATAAAATGTTTATTGAACTTTTTACCGTCTTTTACCCACCTCCTATGAGCATTTACAAATTTTCATAAAACATAATTTTACAACATATGTGAGTTTAATTTCAAAAATCTGATAGAAATGGATAATTTTAGAAAGTAAAATGTGGTTCAATGAGATACAAATAATTTTTGGTGAATAGTAATGGTTGACCTTTCTTTACCACAGTTAAAAGTCAATAGGGTAATTAAGGGTAAAAATGATATCATAATTACCCTAACACATGTCCTAATTCTATGGGATATGTATAATTCGACCAAAAACAACCTTATAAATAATATATGAACCCCTTTGGTCCACTTGGATCAGATTATTACATTTATTATTGTTTTATTTAAAGAAGAGTTAAATTAAATGTTTAATAACTAAAATATTCTTAATATAGGGTTACACAGAATATAAATTTGACTATAAATCATAATTATAAAGATACAAATATTATTTACATAATGGTATTTTATTTAAAATTTTTAGACGTTAAATAATTTAATTAATTTATGACACAATGCTGTTGTTGTAATTACCTTATTAATGAAATATTAAAATAATTGATATTATAAAAATCCAAATAAATGATAACTGAGACTTCAGATGAATTACACTAATTTGAGAGGTTAAAATGACATTTTTGGGTTTGTTAAATAAATTTTATTTGAAGAGATAATGTTTTAATGGCTTTCAAAAAAATAAAATACTAAATAGTGTCAAAATTGACATAATTGAGTTTTTAAAACAAATACTATATTATTAATTGATATAGTATTTATAAAAATATAAGCTTCGGAAAAAAGACTGAGATAACATTATATATATTAATAAAGAACCACTTGGGGTTATCTTTGTAGTTTATAGTATGTTTATTAACCATATAATATAAAAATACAAAGAGACATGGTAAATGTCAAACTATTTTACTAAGAGTTATATATAAAAGATAATGTTAATATGGTTACATAAACCTGTCTAAAACCTATTGGCTGAGATATCTTCGACCCATACCCACCGTATATTCTAAATAAATAATTTTAGAGCCATTAGAAACTGGAAATGGTTTTATTATAAAATAATATTTCAAGATTATCCTAATGTGACCCACACCTCTCTTATTAAAGGGCCCTTCCCATTCTGTCAAAATCACACCTCCAAATCCATTTGGCTCAGCCAAACGCTACCCAAATATCCTCCCAACTTTCATCCCTTCATACTAGAGGCCTTACATTGTTCATAAAGACAACCTAAGGATCCCTTTTGATCAAATCAAAAGGAATAATCCGAAGAAGAGGTAAATATTTAATCACCTATTTCAAGTTCTTTTCTTCTTCCACTTCCTCTTTATATGTTGTTTCCATACCAAAATAATAAATCCATTACCTTATAAATATTTTTTTGTTATTATAAATATGGTACAACCATATTCATTATTCTATCCATCCTATAAATGACAAAGTCTGCATACGTGCGTTCATACGACTTACAGTCTCCACGTCGTGGTGTAGTTTGTTATTCAAACACTTCATTATTTGGATGGGTTTAATAATGAGTAAAACTATTGTAAATAATAAATATAACATGTTAATTATTCTATATATATGATAATCCATCCAATTACATATGATTTCAACATCAATATAATGATATTGTCGCTTGTGTGTATGTAAGGATTACCGTCTCCACGAACGCGATGAGATTCATTTCCCCATCGTAACCATTCAAAAATAATTTTCATTTGATGACTAAATATAATGTTTATGAACATAATATCATTCTATATATGAATCAAATACATCTTATCCAAAACAAATTTGGCTTACGTAACCAAGCATATAAAGGAAAATGAATCAGTTAACACTTGAAATGATGATACTACTGAAATATTATTAACAAAGAAATATTATAGGATCATATATGATATAATATTTTTGAATATAGTTATTTTATAATTTAATAAAAATGATTTAACTATTATACAGGAGGTTAAAATACCCTCTAATAAGTAAATGTACAAGGTAAGGGTTCATTTCACAATCTCTTTTTTATCAGAGGTTGTTTTTACATAAGTATCTACTGGGAGCTCTTTATCATCCACCTCCATGTTTTGTTAAAAATGTATTTCAAAATTTTTTTACTATTTATTATACTGTGGGTTTAATTCATTTATACCCATATCTGAGATTATATGTTTTTAAAGGAATCATTCCATCAACTTCCAAAAAAGTTACTTTATGACCTTTTTGACAAAATTATGGTAAGAATGTTTTTTAAACTTATACGGCAGGTGCATCTATTTTCTGCCATTATAACATCATCGAAGCATACATTAAAATCCTATAAGAATATTTGAAAAATAAATGTTTCATTTATAATTATGTGACTCTTAAATGGTTTCTAAATAGAAAGAGGTATTTCTTTCAAATAGTTTTCATTTAATTTATGTCAACATCCGTTGATGAATTTTAAACTTGTTTGAAGATGATTTATTATGATACATATCTTCCATATTGTATTGATGGTTTTGTGATATGTTTGATTGTGGATGTGTTATTTTTATACCATTCATGGTTTATGGTTAAAGTATTGACATTTTTTATGCTAGTTTTAATACGAATGTTTATTTTATGTTTCAAACTTTTCATATGAGGAATGTATTGGACTTATTATGTGATGGGTACAGCCCGCTATAGCTCCCTGGTGCATCGGTAGATCTAATGAGACAATTAGATGTTGAATTGGTTGAGGCCTTTCCCAATTTGATATATGGTTTTGGCCGAGGCCTAAATAATTTTTAGACGTCTTAGTCGAGGCCCTGAAAAGATGTTTCAGAATGATCGACAGTATGCATTCCATTATTATGAAAATAATAATAATGATTCATGTGGTTATTTGACTAGAAGAATACCCATGACTATGTTTTTCTATGGAATTATTTACTCAGATCATATTCTTTCCATAAATCATTCATGTTTATTATTTGTAAAGGCATGTGTCTTTAATTATTTATCATGCCTAATGTTTATGTTATCTTCCACTGTATTTATTTCCCTTACTGAGCGTTTGATCTCACCCCATTCTTATGTTTCATTTTCCTAGGATATGAAGATGTTATCTATGAGTGACTTTTAGGCATAATCTAAGAGGCTTGGATGTTTCTAATAGAATAAATTAGTGTTGTATCTCTTTTCAAGTTGAAATGTTGAACATATGTATGTATATTGTTTCCAACAATACTAAACGGATCGGTCTTTCGGGACATGATTCCTTGTATCATGCTAATGTTACGTAATAAAGCACCAACTTTGGGTAACTGGGGTTGGGGAATTATAGTTGGTATTAGAAGAAGTTTAGTATAATCCTTGGAAACTATATTTAGAAAAACTCTGATTAGATAACATTACCCTAAGATAGACTTTGAGGATTAGTGTAGAAAGACTATCTAGAATTTTTGAACTATATATATTTTTTGAGTTTTCCAAGAAATACATACCTATATAGATATGAGTAGGTAGAGGTGGCTCTGGAAAATATCTACCTAGGGGTGAAACCCAAAAACACCGCTTTAAGCTAGACTTGAATGGGAACTGGTGCACGACAATGGGCCTTGCTGCACTCTTGGTTACAACACTCCTGGGGGATATGCTTAGGATAATTCAAATTTTCATTACAAACTATTATGATGGATCTATGAGTATAGACCTCCTCAAAGAAAACATTTTTATGACTATGGATTATATCCATAAACTGTTCAATTTATGTTAACTATTTTACAAGTTCAGAATTATGTATTGTGATTCCTAAACTAATGTATTGTATGCCATTGTTTATAAATGGTGCCTAGTGGAAGGAATAGAAACTATATCAACGCACGTAATCCATGTAGGGATTTCCCTCCCACTCAAGATAGTTAGAGTGATGATCATCTTATCAACATACTGGGACAACCCACTCAGGTTATGAATAATAACCTCACCCATATGGAGCACCCTAATCCATAACATGAAAGATCAATGTTAGACCGTTTCATGAGGAAACAACATCCAAATTTCAATGGGATTACAAATCAATTAGTATCTGAGTAATGGATATGTTCCTTAGAGAAAATATTTCAAGATTTTGGGAGTAGGGAAAGGGAAGAATTTTTCGTGGCAGTTCATCGCCTCATGGGTGATGCAGATCAATAGTGGTCATTGATTCAACACAAAAAGGAATATGAAGAAGCATAAAACATGGAATGGAGGGAGTTTAAATAGTTTTTCTTAGAAAAATACTTTCCTTCTGACCATCGCGCGGATATTGAAGGACAATTTTTGAGTTTGAGGAAAAAGGAATATGGGAATGTTGCAAAGTATGAGGCTAACTTTACCAGGTTTGCAAGGAATGATATAGATTAAATATGTAACCCAAGAAGTAAGATTGATCATTTCATTGATGGGTTAAAACCATTTCACTGTCGAGCATTAGTCTAGCAATCTTTCTCATCGTATGAAGATATTGTCTCATGTGCTATCAAGATAGATAATTAATTCTCTATGTCTTATGAATTTAAAGCAAATCAAGAGAATAAGAGATCTGGTGAACACTCTGGGAAAGGAAATAAGAAAACATGAATGAAGGGAAGAGTTGAATTTTCACCATTTGATAAGTGTGGAAGGAAGCACCTTGGTGCCTGTCTAAAATAAAAAGGAGTATGCTACAAATGTAGATAGAAAGGCCATCTTGCTAGTGATTGTAAGGGGAAGAAATAATCTACAAATGTTCAATGCTACAATTGCATGGATATGGGACATTATGAAAATGCATTTCATAAGTGTTAGGGAAACATACCTCAAAAAAGGTCAAGGGATCAAGGAAAAGCTTATGTGATCACTACTGCTGATATTTAATCTCCGAAAGACATGGTGGTAGGTAATTTAATGGTTTCTTCAAGTTTAGACAATGATTTATTTGATTCTGGATCATCGCATTGTTTCATATCTTTCCAGTCTTCTAAGAAAATTAGATATTTCCAATTTGATTTAACAAGGGAGTTGTTAGTGAAAACTCATAAGGGAAGTATCATTGCAATAAAGTTTTGTGAATCAGTCCACGTTATGGCATATAAATTATATTTATCTACTGATCTAATATTCTTACCCATGATTGAATTTGATATAATCCTCGGTATGGATTGGCTTTCAGACCATGATGCAAAAAAATATTGTAATAAGAAGGAGGTTACAATTCTCCATGATGATAAGGAGTACCATATCTTTAGAGCAGAAATGTCACCATCTGATTCTTATCTAGATACAACCCCAATAGCTATACTAAACTTAATTATTGGGGATGATGAGAATGAAATAATTATGGGTGAGGAAAATAATATTCGAATACAGGACGTACCGATTGTGAAATAATATGTTGATGTGCTTCCATAGGATTTACCTGGACATCCTCCAGAACGAGAAATTGAGCTTTCCATTGATTTAATTCTAGGTTCAAGGTCCATATTGAAGACCCATTATAGAATGTCCACTATATAATTAGTGGAACTAAAGAAACAACTAGAGGAGATGATTAATAAGGGATTTATTCCCCCTAGTGTTTCTCCATGGGGAGCCCCTATCATTTTTGTTAAGAGGAAAGACGGATCTATGAGGTTGTGCATTGACTACAAGGAGATCAATGATATAACAATAAATAACAAGTATATCCTACCCCGCGTTGATGATTTATTCGACCAACTTCATGGAGCTCAATCTTTTCCAAAGATTTACCTTTGATCTAGATATCATTAGTTGTGTGTGAATAAGGAATAAATTCCGAAAATAGCATTTCAAACAAGGTACGGGCATTAAAAGTTTATAGTAATTCCTTTTGGATTGACTAATGCACCCTCTGTATTCATGTATATAATTAATAGAGTTTTCAATGAATATCTTGATGACATTGTTGTGGTATTTATTGATGATATCTTAGTATACTCCAAAATCTACGAAGATCATGAAAATCACTTGCGCATTATTCTAAAGACTCTTAGAAAAAATGAATTATATGGGATGTTTATCTAGTGTGAGTTCTGGCTTTAGAAGATTTCATTTTTTGGCCATATTTTCTCTAAGGATGGAATATCTGTTGATCCTTCAAAGACCAAGGTAATCCAAGAATGGACATCAATGACGAGTACAACTGAGATATGTCGTTTTATTGGTTTAGCAGGATATTATCGTTCTTTCGTCTAGAATTTTTCCTGGATAGATAACCCATTAACCAAGCTCACATGTAAAGGGGTTAAATTTTTTTGGGAAAAATAGTCTAAATAATGTTTTTAATAACTTAAGAGAATATTAGTCAATGCTCTTATCTTGACTCTACCATCAGAGAATGATGTGTTTGTTATTTATAGTGATGCTTCAATGAAATGACATGGTTGTGTCCTTAGGCAGAATGATAGAGTTATGGCCTATGCATCACGGCAACTAAAAATTCATGAGAAAAACTATCCCACTCATGATCTTGAGTTAGAAGCTGTAATCTTCACTCTGAAGATATGGAGACACTATATCTATGGTGAAAAATGTGATATTTATACTAATCACAAGAGTTTGAAGTATATTTTCTAGCAAAAAGAACTAAACATGAGGAAAATTAGATGGCTTAAACTACTTAAGGATTGTGATTACACTATACACTAACACTCAGGGAAGGAAAATAAGATGGAATATGCTTTGAGTGGAAATGACCCTGGAGTGTTGAACAAGATAATAGTTGAAAGGGATCTTATTTTCATGGATATAGTTAAGATGCATATGGGAATACCCATGGATGGTGAAACATCAATACTTTTTCAAATGGTTGCCAAACCATCTTTAATATAAAGAATAAAGAGTTCTCAAACTGATGATGAGGAGTTTCAAAAGAAGATTAATTCTATAAATGATGGGATATTGAGTGAATTCATATATGAAGATGGAATTTTGAAATTTGGGAAGAGAATGTTTGTTCCCTATATACCTGATCTAAAAAGGGAAATGTTGGATGATTCTCAAATATACAATTTCATTATACACCAAGGGTCCCCCAAGATGTATAGAGATTTGAAGGAACATATTTGATGGGACAACATGAAGAGAGAGATTACTGATTTTGTGTCAAGATGTATGGTTTTTCAACAAGTGAAAGATGGAATGCAACAGCATGGAAGAGTCCTGCAACCTCTTCCCATACCTGAGTGGAAATGTGATGATATTACGATGGACTTTGTCATGGGGCTACCAAAAAATCCTAGAAGGAATGATTCAACAGGGGTAGTTGTTGATCATCTAAGCAAGTTAGCACATTTTCTTGATATAAGATAATATTTACATGTTGAACATTTAGCAATACTGTATATTAATGATGTTTTAAGAATTCATGGAGTACCCCTATCGATTTTTTTTTATCGTGATCCCCATTTTATATCAAGATTATGGAAAATTCATTAGAATTGCCTGAATACTGAACATCATTTGAGCACTTCCTACCACCCTGAAACTGATGGACAATTAGAATAGACTATTCAAACCTTAGAGGACAAGTTTAGATCTTTCTCACATGACTTTCAAGGTATATGGGATCAATATTTAACTCTGTTAGATTTTTCATAGAACAATACCTTCCATTCAGGTATTCAGATGGAACCATATGAAGCATTATAATGAAATAGATTTCACACACCAACTTGTTTGGATGATGTTGGTGAAAGAAAACTCGTAGGCCCAAAACATATTGATAAAACAATGGAAAAAGTGAAGATTATCCAAACCCACATCAAAGCATCTCAAAGTAGGCAAAAGATCTATACTGATAACCGAAGGAAGGATTTGGAATTTCAAGTAGGATATCATGTTTTCTTAAAGGTATCTCCATGGAAGGGTGTTATACATTTCATTAAGAAGGGTAAATTGAGTCACAGCTACATCGGACCATTCGAAATTCTAGAATGAATTGGAGTTGTAGCTTATCGTTCGACGATTCCTCCAAGTCTCTCCAAAGTTCATGATGTGTTCCACATATCACTATTGAGAAAATACATTCCTGACCCAACTCATGTACTCACATATGATAAAATTGAACTGGAACCTAATCTGTCTAATTTTGAAGAGACTATAAAAATTCATGATTCCAGGGAACAAGTGCTGAGAAACTGGACGACTCGTCTAGTAAAAGTTCTATGGAGAAACCATAATATGGAAGAGTCAACTTGGGAACCAGAGGATCTTATGATGAAGATACACCCAAATCATTTTTTTCCTTAGTATTAGAGAAGTTTTAAGGATGAAATTATTTGATGGGGGAAGAATGAAACACACCATGCTTCTATGGTACATTTCCCTTTGAATAATGCAATAGCTTTCATTGTATGCAACATTGAGATTCTAACACACTACGACCAATCAAACTTACTGTTATGAATAATAATACCCACTTTTTAAAATTTTATTAATTTTATTTTTTAAAATGGACTTCATTATTGAATTTTTAATATTGAAATTATATTTTGGTGATTTTTTGGTATTTTTCTAAAAACATTCAATTTTTGATAAATAGTGAAAAATGCTACATTATTGGTTAAAACTGACTTTTTTTTTTAAATTAGTATTTATTTTATTTAAATTTATTTTCATTCAAAATAGATACATAATACCTATATAAGTTCAATGTAATTAATTGGAGTCATTTTATAATAGGTTTAGATATATAAAAAAATTATTGAACTTTTTACCGTCTTTTATCCACCTCTAGGGAGCATTTGCAAATGTTCATAAAACATAATTTTACCACTTCTTTGAGTTGAATTTAAAAAATCCTAGAGACACAGTCAATATCAGTAAGTAAAATTTGGTTCAATAAGATGAAAATAATTTTTGGTGAATAGTATCTTTTGACTTTTATTTACCACCGTGAAAAGAAAAGGGGTAATTAATGGTAATAATGATATCATAATTACCCTAAAACATGTCTAAATTCTATTGGATAAGTATAATTAGACTAAAAACCCTTATGAATAAACTATGACCCATTTGTTCCACTTGGATTAGATTAGTACATTTATTATTATTTTATTTAAACAAGAGTTAAAATAGTTTAATTCAAAGTTTAATAACTAAACCATTTTTAATATAGGGATACACAAAATATAAATTAGACTATAAATATTAATTAGAAAGATAAAAATATTTATTATGTAATGGTATTTTATTTTTTATTTTTAGACATTAAATAATTTAATTTATTTGTGACACAATGATGATTTATTAATTACCTTATTAATGAAATATTAAAATAATTGATAGTATAAAAATTCAAATAAATGTAAACTGACACTTATGATGAATTCGACTAATTTTATAGGTCAATATGACATATTAGGGTAGGTTAAATAAATTTTATTTTAAGTCATAATGTTTTAATGGCTTTCAAAAAAATCAAATACTAAATAGTGTCAAAATTGACATAATTGAGTTTTAAAAAAAAAATATTATTAATTGATATAATATTAATAAAAATATAATGTTCGGCCAAAAGACTTAGATAAGGTTATTAATATTAATAATGAACAACTTGGAGTTCTCTTGGTAGTTTATAGAATGTTTATTAACCATATAATATGAAAATACAAAGAGACATGGTAAATGTCAAACTATTTAACGAAGAGTTAAATCTAAAAGATAATGTTAATATGGTGACCAAAACTTATCTAAAACCTATTGGTTGAGAATTTTTCGACCCATAAAAACCTTAGCCTCTAAATAAATAATACTGGATCCATTTTAAAATGAAAATGAGTTTATTATAAAATAATATTGGAATCTTTTCCTAAAGTGACATTCACCTCTCTTATAAAAGGGCATTTCCCCTTCTCTCAAAATTACACCTCCAAAGACATTTGACTAGGCCAAACTCTACCCAAATAACCTCCCAAAAATCCTCCCTTCATCTTATAGGCCTTCCTTTGGTTATAAAGGAATCCTATGGATCCCTTTTGATCAAATAAAAATGAATAACCTGAAGAAGCGATATATATTTCATCTCCTCTTTCAAGTTCTTTTCTTCTTCCACTTCCTGTTTCATGGTTGTTTCCATACCAAAATAATAAATCCATTAACTTATACATATTTTGATGTAATTATAAATATAGTACAACCATATTTGTTATTCTATCCATCCTATAAATGACAAATTCACCTTACGTGCGTACGTACGACATACCGTATCCACGTCGTGGTGTAGTTTGTTATTCAAACACTTCATTATTTGGATGGGTATAATAATGAGTATAAATAATGTAAATAAAAAATAAAACATGTTAATTATTATTTATATATGATATAACATCCAATTAAAAATTATTTCACCATCAATATAATGATATTTTCGCTCGTGCGTACGTACGGATTACAGTCTTCATGAACGCGATGAGATTCAATTCCCCATCGTAACCATTCAAAAATAATTTTCATTTTATGTCTAAAAATAATTCTTATGAACATAATATCTTTATGTATATGAATCAAATAAATCCTATCTATTAAAAAATATGGCTTACGTAACCAAAAATATAACAGAAAACGAATCAGCGAACACCCAAAATGATGATACTACTGAAATATTATTAACAAAGCAATATTAGAGGATCATATACGATATCATATTTATGTATATAGTTCTTTTATAATTTAATAACAATGATTTAACTATTATACAAGATTTTAACATACCCTTGACCTAGGAAAAGTACAAGGTAAGGGTTAATTTCACAATCTCTTTATTATCTGAGATTGTTTTTACGTAAGTATCTACTGGGACCTCTTTATCATCCAAATCCATGTTTTCTTAAAAATGTATTTCAAACCATTTTTACTATTTACTATACTATGGGTTAATTTCATTTATACCCTTATTCTCCATTATATGTTTTGAAAGGAATCTTTTCAAAGTTTTCCAAAAAAGGTACTTTATGACCCTTTCGACAAAATTAAGGTGAGAATGTTTTTTAACATATACGGCGGGTGTGGCTATTTCCCGCCATTATAACATAATAGAAAATTACCTTAGAATCTTATAAGAATATTTCCAATATAAATGTTTTCCTCTAAAATTATTTGACTCTTAAATGGTTTTAAAATAGAAAGAGGTATTTCTTTCAAATAGTTTTCATTTCATCTATGTCAAAATCCTTTGATTGATTTTAAACTTTTTTAAGTTGATTTTTTATGATACAAATATTTCATATTTTATTGAAGTTTTTGTGATACTTTTTAGTGTGGATGTGTTATTTTTATAATATTCATGGTTTATG
This sequence comes from Viscum album, assembly GCA_963277665.1. NCBI lineage: Eukaryota > Viridiplantae > Streptophyta > Magnoliopsida > Santalales > Viscaceae > Viscum > Viscum album. Next base: position 1,392,997,684 of record OY728121.1, on the reverse strand, counting down.
GTTAAATTATTGACATTTCATATGCTAGTTTTATTACGAGTGTTTATGTTATGTTTCAAAATTTTCATATGAGGAATGTAGTGGATTTAGTATGTGATGGGTTGAGCCCTCTATAGCTCTACAATGCATCGGTTGGAATCATGAGACAATTAGACATGGAATTGGTGGAGGAATTTCCCAGTTTGATAAATGTTTTTTTCCAAGGCCTAAATAATTTTTAGTTGTCTTAGCCGAGGCCTTGACAAGATGTTTCAGAATGTACAACATTATAAATACTCTAATTTTGAAGAAAATAATGATGGTTCATGAGGTTATTCAAATAGTAGAATACCCATGACTATTTTTTGTTATGGCATTATTTATTCAGCACATATTCCTTCCATAAAGTGTTCTTGTTTATTATTTGTAAAGGAATGTGTTTTTCATTATTCTTCATGCCTAATGTTTATGTTATATTCTGTTGTATTGCTTACCCATATTGAGAGTTTGATATCACCCCTTTCTTTTGTTTCATTTTCCCAAGATATGAAGAAGTTAGTTATTAGTGAATTTCAGGCATAATCCAGGAGGCTTAGATGTTTCTAATGGAATAAATTAGTGTTTTATTTCATTTCAATTTGTAATGTAGAACTTATGTATGTATCTTGTTTCCAATAATACTACTATGATCAGTCTTTCACGACAAGATTCCTTATATCATTCCAATGTTATGTAATAAATCACCGACTTAGGGTAACTTGTTTCAGGGCATTACAATTTGTATTAGAGGAAGTTTAGTACAATCCTTGGAAACTGGATTTAGAAAAACTCTGATTAGAGAACATTACCCTAAGATAGACTTTGAGGATTAGTATAGAAGAACTTCCCAGAATTTTGGTACTGTAGTGATTTTGTGATTTTTCCAAACAATAAATCCATTTCTGGACATGAGCAGGTAGAGGTGGCTCTAGAAAAGATGTACCTAGGGGTAAAACCTAAAAACACCGCATTGATCTAGACTCAAATGGGAACTGGTCCACAACAACGGGCCTTGTTGTACTCTTGGTTATGAAACTCTTGAGGGATATGCTTTGGATATTTCTCATTTTCATTACAAACCATTATGAAGGATTTATGAGTATATACCTCCTCAAATAAAACATTTTTATGATTATGGATTATATCCATAAACTGTTCAATTTATGTTAGGAATTTTATATGTTTGAAATTATGTATTGAGTTTCATAAACTAATCTATTTTATGCCATTATTTAAAAATGGGGCCTAGTGGAAGGGATGGAAACCTTATCAATGCACGCAATCCGTGTTGGGATTTACCTCCTACTCCAGATAATTATAGTGGAGTGGTTGATGCAACCAGTGATGATTAGATTATCACCATTAGGAAAGACTCACTCAGGTTATGAATAATAACCTTACTTGTATGGAGCACCCTGATCCACAACATGGAGGATCAATATTAGACCACTTATTGAGGAAAAAAACACCAATATTCAATGGGAGTACAAATATTTTAGTATCTGAGCAATGGATATGTTCCATAGAGAGAATATTTACCTTCTTTGGGGAGTATCGAAAGGGAAAAAAGCTGTCATGGAAGTTTATCACCTCACGGGAGATGCAGATCAATGGTGGTCAATGATTAAAAACCAAAATTAATATGAAGAAGTATCAAAAAATGTAATGGAGGGAGATTAAAGAGATTTTATTTGAAAAATATTTTCCTCATGAAAATTCAGCGGATATGGAAAGACAATTTCAGAGTCTGAGGAAAATGGAGGATGAGAATGTCACAAAGTATGAGTCTAACTTTACAAGGTTATCAAGGAATGTTTTAGATTATATACATAACCCAAGAAGTCAGATTGATCGCTTCTTTTATGGGTTAAAACCATTTCTCTGTTGAGCATTAGTCTCACAATCCTTCTCATCATATGTAGATATTGTATCATGTGCTATCAAGACATAAAAAAATCTCTAAGTCATATGACATTATATCAAAGCAATAGAATAAGAGATCTGTTGAACACTCTAGGAAATGAATTAATGAAATATGGAAGAAGGGAAGAGTTTAATTTCCACCCTGTAATAATTTTGGAAGGAAGCACCCTAGTGCCTATAAAAAGGAAAAAATAAGTATGCTACAAATGTGGACACAAAGGAAATCTTGAGAGTGATTTTAAGGGGAATAAAAAAGCTACCAATGTTCAATGCTACAATTTCAGGGAGACGGGACATTATGTAAATGAATTTCTTAAGAATCAGGGAAACATACCTCAAAAAGGACAAGGGATCAAGGCCAAGCTTATTTGATCACTACAGATGAGGTTGAAGCTCTGAAATACATTGTGGTAGGTAATTTAATGTTTTCTTCAAGATTATCTAATGATTTATTTGATTCTGGATCATTGCATTATTTTATATCTTCCCAGTTTTCTAAGAAAATTAGATATTTCAAATTTGATTTAACAAGGGAGTTTTCAGTCCAAACTCTTAAGTGAAGTATCATTGCAACAATGTTTTGTGAATCAGTCCCCATTCAAACATATAAATGATATTTATCTACTGATCTAATCTCCATACCCATGATTGAATTTGATATAATCCTCAGTATGGATAGACTTTTGGACCATGATGCATAAAATTATTGTAATAATAAGGAGGTTGCAATTCTTGATGATGATAAAGAGTACCTTATCTTTTGAGCATAAATGTCACCATCTGATTCTTATCTAGATCCACCCCCAGCAGCTCTACTAAATTCAATTATTGGGTAGGATGAGAATGAAATGATTATGGGTGAGGAAAAGAATGTTTCAATAGAGGACATACCTATTGTGCAATAATATGTTGATGTGTTTCTATAGGATTTACCTGTACATCCTCTATAATTAGAAATTGAGTTTTCCATTGATCTAATTCATGTTTTAAGGCCCATATCAAAGACCCCTTATAGAATGGCCATTGTAGAATTAGTGTAACTAAAAAAACTAGAGGAATTGATTAATAATGGATTTATTCACCCTAGTTTTGCTCCATGGGGAGCCCCTATCCTTTTTTTTAAGAAGAAAGATGGATCTATGAGGTTGTGCTTTGACTACAGAGAGATCAATGATATAAAAATAAATAAAAAGTATCCCCTAACTCGCATTGATGATTTATTCGACCGACTTCATGAAGCTAAATATTTTTCAAAGATTTACCTTCGATCTAGATATCATCAGTTGTGTGTGAAGAAGGAAGACATTGCAAAAACATCATTTTGAAATAGGTTTGGGCCTTATGTGTTTAGAGTAATTCCTTTTAGATTGACTAATGCACCCTCTGTCTTCCTGGATCTAATGAATGGATTTTTCAAGGAATATCTTGATGACTTTGTAGTGGTATTTATTGATGTTATCTTAGTATACTCTAAAAGATACAAAGCTCATGAAAATCACATGCCCATTATTGTAATGACTATTAAAAGAAATGAATTATATTGGATGTTTAGAAAGTGTGAATTATGGCTTCATGAGATTTATTTTCTTTGCCATATTGTCTCTAAGGATGGAATATCTGTTGATCCATCAAAGACCAAGGAAATCCAATAATGGCCAGCACTGACAAGTATAACTGATGTATTCTATTTTATTGGATTAAAAGGTTATTATCGACCTTTCATCCAGAATGATTCCCGGTTGGCTAACCCATTAACCAAGATCTCACGTAAAGGGGTTAAATTTGTTTGGAAAAAAGTGTGTGAAGAATGTTTTGAATAACTGAAGAGAATATTATTCAATGCTCCTCTCTTGAATCTACCATTAGGGATTGTTGAGTTTGTTATTTATATTGATGCTTCAAAGAAAGAACATGGTTGTGTCCTTATGCATAATGATTGAGTTATTGCGTATTCATCACGATAGCTAAAAATTCATGAGTAAAACTATCCCAGTTATGATCTTGAGTTAGCAGCTATAATTTTTGATCAGAAGATATGGAGACACTATCTCTATGGTGAAAAATGTATGATTTATACTGATCACAGGAATTTGAAGTTTATTTTCTCACTAAAAGAACTAAACAAGAGGCAAAGGATATGGATTGAACTACTCAAGGATTATGATTCAACTTCACAATACCACCTGGGGAAGGAAAATAAGTTGGAAGATTATTTGAGTAGAAAGGACCATGGAGTTTTGAACAAGATGAGAGTTGAAAGGGATCCTATTTTCATGGATCTAGTAAAGATGTATATGGGAATAACCATGGAAGGTGAAACATCATTACTTTTTCAAATTATTTCCAAACCATATTTACTATAATGGATAAAGAGTTCTCAAACTGATGATGAGGAGTTTCAAAAGAAGATTAAAGTTATAAATGAAGGGGGATTGAGTGACTTTGTATATGAAGATGGAATTTTGAAATTTAGGAATAGGCTTTGTGTTCCCGATATGCCTGATCTAAAATAGGAGTTGTTGGACGATTCTCATAGCTCCAATTTCCCTATACACCTAGGGAGCACCAAGATGTATAGATATTTGAAGAAATATTTTTGGTGGTACAATATAAAGAGGGAGATTGTTGATTTTGTGTCAAGATGTATGGTTTTTCAACAAGTGAAGGCTAGAAGGAAACAACCTATAAGAGTCATGCAACCTCTTTCCATACCTGAGTGGAAATGGGGTGATATTACGATGGACAATGTTATGGGGCTACAAAAGACTAATAGAAGGAATGATGCAATATGGCTCATTGTTGATCATCTTACCAAGTCAGAATATTTTTTTGATATAAGGGAAGATTTACCACTAAAATTTTTAGCAAGATAGTATATTAATGAAGTTGTAAGACTTCATGGTGTTCCCCTATCGATTTTTTTTTATTGTGAACTCCATTTTACATCAAGATTTTGGAAAAGTATTCAGAAAACCCTGCATACTGAACATCCTTTGAGAACTTCCTACAACCCTCAAAATGATGGACAATCAGAACAGACTATTTAAACCTTAGAATACATGTTGAGATCTTACTCACATGACTTTCTAGGTGTGTGGGATAAATATTTACCTCTGGTATATTTTTCCTATAACAGTAGCTTCCATTCAATTATTCTGATGGCACCATATGAAGTATTATACGGGAAGAGATGTCGCACACCAACTTGTTGGGATGTTATTGGTGAAAGAAAATTTGTAGGGCCAGAACTTGTTGAGAAAACAATGGAAAATTTGAATATTATCCAAACCCACATCAAAGCGGCTCAAAGTAGGAAAAAGAGATATGTCGATAACTGAAGGAAGGATTTGGAGTTTCAAGTAGGAGATCATGTTTTCTGGAAGGTATCTCAATGGAAGGGTGTTATACATTTCAGTAAGAAGGGTAAATTGAGTCCTAGCTATATCAGACATTTCGAAATTCTAAAATGAATTGGAGTTTTTCATTATCGTTCATAAATTCCTCCAAGTCTCTCCAATGTTCATGATGTGTTCCCCATATCACTGTTGAAAAAATACATGCCTGACCCAATGCATGTAATCACTTATGAGGAAATTGAACTAGAACCTTATCTATCTAATTGTGAAGAGCCTATCAAAATTCTTGATACCAGGGAACTAGTTCATTGAAACCAGACGACTCGTCTGGTAAAAGTTCTATTGAGAAACCATAAGATGGAAGAGGCAACGTGGGAACCCGAGGAACTTATGATGAAGAAGCACCTGTATCTTTTTGTGCGGTAGTATTCTAGAAATTTCAAGTATGAAATTAATTGAAGGAGGGAAGAATGAAACACCCCAACTGTCCATGGTACATTTACCTTTGAATAATGCAATAGCATGTATTGTACGCAACTTCGAAATTCTAACACACCGCGACCAACCAAACTAGCCATTATGAATAGTAATACCCACTTTTTGAAATTTTATAAATTTTATTTTTTAAAATGGACTTCTTTTTTGAATTCAGAATATCGAAATTAGATTAGGGTTAATTTTTGGTACTTTTTCAAAAACATTCAATTTTTGATGAATGGTGAAAAACACTTAGTTATAGGTTAAAACCAACTTTTTATTTAATTAACTATTTATTTTATTTAAATTTAATTTAGGTCAAAATAGATATATAATACCTATATAAGTTCAATGTAATTCATTGATGTCATTTTATAATAAGTTTAGATATATAAAAATTTATTGAACTTTTTACCGTCTTTTACCCACCTCTTAGGAGCATTTGAAAATGCTCATAAAAATTAATTTTACCACTTCAGTGAGTTGAATTTCAAAAATCCTAAAGACATAGTTAATATTAGTATGTAAAATTTGGTTCAATAAGATGGAAATAATTTTTTGTGAATAATAACTTTTGACTTTTATTTACCACCGTTAAAAGAAAAAGTGTAATTAACGGTAATAATGATATCATAATTACCCTAAAACATGTCTAAATTCTATTGGATAAATATAATTTGACCAAATAAACCTTAGGAATAATATATTACCTGTTTGATCCACTTTTATTATATTAGGAAATTTATTATTATTTTATTTAAAGAAGAGTTAAAAGATTTAAATTTAATGATTAATAACTAAACCATTTTAATATAGGGTTACACACAATATAAATTAAAATAAACATCTTCATTAGAAAGCTAAAAATATTTCCTATATAATGGTATTTTATTTATAATTTTAATAAATTAATTTATTTAATTTATTTATGACACAAAGATGATGCAGTAATTACCTTATTAATGAAATATTAAAATAATTGATATTATAAAAATCCAAATAAATATAAATTGAGACTTCTAAAGGATTCCTCTAATTATATAGGTAAATATTACATGTTAATGTTGGTAAAATAAATTTTATTCAAAGTGATAATGTTTTAATGGATTTAAAAAAATCAAATAATAAATAGTGTCAAAATTGTCATAATTGAGTTTTTAAAACAAATACTATATTATTAATTGATGTAATATTCATAAAAATATATTTTTCGGCCAAAATAATTATATAAGGTTGTTTATATTAATAATTAACCACTTGGGGTTCTTTTGGCATTTTATAGTAAGTTTATTAACCTTATAATATAAAAATACAAAGAGACATGATAAATGTCAATCTATTTAACTAAGAGTTATGTCTAATAGATAATGTTAATATGGTGACCTAAACTAGTATAAAACCTATTGGTTGAGAATTTTTCGATCCATAACCACTTTATCCTATAAATAAATTATTTTGGATCAATTAGAAACCGAAAATAATTTCATTATAAAATAATATTTCAAGATTTTCCTAAATTAACCCTCACCTCTCTTATAAAAGGGCACTTCCCCATCCCTCAAAATCACACCTCCAAAGCCATTTGGATTGGACAACCTCTACCAATATATCCTTTTAACTTTCCTCCCTTCATCCTATAGGCCTTCCTTTGGTCAGAAAGCCAATCTATGGAGCACTTTTTATCAAATCAAAAGAAAGAACCCAAAGAAGAGGTAAATATTTCATCAACTCTTTCAAGTTCTTTCCTTCTTCCACTTCCACTTCATTTATTGTTTCCATACCTAAATAAATAATCCATTAGCTTCTAAATAATGTGAGGTTTTTATTAATATGGTACAACTATATTCATTATTCTATCCTTCCTATAAATGAATAAGTCACCATACGTGCGTACGTACGGCTTACCGTCTCCACGTCGTGGTGTAGTTGATTATTCAAAAACATAAATATTTGGATGGATATAATAATGAGTGTAACTAATGTAAATAATAATTATAACATGTTACTGATTATTTATAAATTATATAACTTCCAATTACATACTATTTCTCCATCAATATAATGATATTGTTGCTCGTGTGTACATACAGATTATCGTCTCCACGAACGCGATGAGATACATTTCCCCATCGTAACCATTCAGGAGTAATTTTCATTTTATGACTAAAAATAATGCTTATGAACATAATATAATTCTGTATATGAATCAAATACATCCTATCCATATCAAATTTGGCTTATGTAACCAGGCATATAAAGTAAAACGAATCATTTAACACCCGAAAGGATGATACTACTGAAATATTATAAACAAAGCAATATCCGAGGATGATATATGATATCATATTTATTTATATAGTTCTTGTATTATTTAATAACAATTGTTTAAATATTATTTAATAGTTTAACGTACCCTCGACCATGGAAAAGTAAATGTAAGGGTTAATTTCACAATCACTTTATTATCTGGGGTTGTTTTTAAGTAAGTATCTTCTGGGACATCATTATCATCCACATCCATGTTTTCTTAAAAATGTATTTCAAAAAAAATTAATATTTACTATAATGTGGGTTAAATAAATTTATACCCTTATTTTAACTTATATTTTTTAAAAATAATCTTTATGTTGTATTCTAAACAAGGTACTTTGTGACCTTTTCGACAAAATTAAGGTAAGAATTTTTTTTCTTAAATTATACTGTGGGGGTGGCTATTTTCCACCGTTATAACATCGTTGAAACATCTCTTACAATATTATAATAATATTTTCAAAATAAATGTTTTCTTTTATAATTATGTGACTCTTAGATGGTTTCAAAATAAAATTTGGCATTTCGTTAAAATAGTTTTCATTTCATCTATGTCAACATCCTTTGATGTATTTTAATCTTTTTTGATGTTGATTTATTATGATACAAATCATTCATATTGTATTAAATATATTGTGATTTGTTTGAATTTGGATGTGTTATTTTTATTCCATTAATTATTTATGGTTAAAGTATTGACATTTCGTATGATAGTTTTAATACAATTATTTATGTTCTGTTTCAACCTTTTCATATGAGGAATGTATTGGACTTAGTATGTGAGGGGTGGAGCCTGCTATAGCTCCTCGGTGCATCGGTAGGTCTCATGAGACAATTAGACATGGAATTTTCCAAGGCCTTTCCCAATTTGATATATGTCTTTGGACGAGGCCTATATCATTTTTAGACATCTTGGCTGAGGAATTTACAAGATATTTCAGAATGTCCATCAGTATACATTCCCTCAATATGAAAATAATATTAACTGTTATTGTGGTTATTAGACTTGTAGAATACCCATGGCTATGTTTTTTCTTGAAATATCTACTCAACTCATATTCCATCCACAAAGTGTTCATGTTTATTGTTTGTAAAGGCTTTTGTTTTTTATTATTCACCATTCCTAATGATTATGTTATCTTCCACTATATTTCTTACCCTTTCTGAGCATTTGAGATCACCCCTTTCTTATGTTTCGTTTTCCCAGGATATGAAGAAGTTAGTTATGAGTGACTTGGAGGTATAATATATGAGGCTTGGATGTTTCTAATGGAATAAATTAGTGTTGTATTTCTTTTCAAGTTGTAATGTTAAACTTATGTATGTATCTTGTTTCTATTAATACAAAAATGATCAATTTTTTGGGACATGATTCCTTGTATCATGCCAATGTTATGTAATAAAGCACCGAATCTGGGTAATTGGAGATGGGGAATTATAGTACAGGAGGGATCCTTTTAAAGGTGACTTTTGAGTGGCATTTCCACAAATACTCATTCTTTAAATAGTGAGGGTGTCCTTTTTTCAAGGAAAGTGTGACAAAATTGGAAATATAATGGATGTCGGATGCGAAAAACATTATCTAAAAAATTTATATAGAATTTTAGAGATATTTTACACCTTTTCCCCTCAGTTTTACCATTTTTTTCATTTTATCTTTAATGTGTTAACTCAATTTTTACCTTAATAACTCACTTTTTCCAAAAATACTAAAAATATTACATATTTTATAAATTTTTATTTTAAAATTTTATTTAGTTAAATATAATAAAATTTATAAATATAATACATCTAAATTATTAATAAATACATAAAATAAATAGGAAAAAATCTTTTTATAGAATTTTTTTAAACATTAAGTGTTATTAAATATATTTCATATCAGTTAGTAATTCATTGAGTTTTAATATATTAGAATTTAAATTAATAATCCATAAAAAGTTATCAACATAATTTATTAACATAAAAATATAACACAATTATATTATTTAAATTCTTTGAAAACTAATCACTATTAATATTAAATGATTTCAATCACACCCTATTAGATTTTGGTCATTTAATCATTCAATTTTATCAATCTGTAAGTACTATAATATTTTGTTTAATTTTATAAGAAACATAAAATGATTATTTGATAATAAGAATCAGAATAATATGATTAATAAAAAGTCATATTTTTATAGTAAATCATTTTAATTTATTATTGTCCTTTTGTTTCATCCTGGGAATATTCATTATATAAGAATTAGTTTATTTTAATTATTTTACTGATAATTACTAAACAACAATGTATATATTTGATACAAGTATATCGATTAACCATATATTCAATAGTTATATATTAAAGGGTTATATATATCTAAAATTCATATTCTGAATAGTTATATATATATAGTGGTTATATTACATTCTTATATATAGCCCTACATACATTTCAAAAATCATTCATCATATTCTATAATTTTATTTTCAAAATTTGTCTCATTTATAATTTGTTTTATTCTTTATAAAGTTATTTGTGGTGGCATGATCATTATAGAAGATCATCATGATAATAATTCTAACATTGTATTATTTTAATTTATTTGTGCTTTTATTCCTTTAGTAATGTTACTAATTATGATTCATTTAGTAAATATGTTATTTATTTAATTTTATATGGTAATATTATTCAATAATGAAATAAGGACTTGTTGATTTTATTTAGGTAGTTCATGTATACAATGATATTACACACATATAATTTATTAAAAGGGAAATAAATATTAAAATCATGGGGTGAAACAATTTTTAGGTACAATTTTAATTTACTACACTCTTTGTTTTAATCTTTATGATAGTAGTTATTCACATTATTTAATCACCTTGTCCCTCAATTATAATTAATAAATACTTGTAAATAATCTTAAATGTTCACTATAGTTGATTACTATAGTTGCAGGGTGGATGAGGTTAGATTATGTTTATATTAGTGATCTATTTATTAGGGAGATCCATTCTTTTAGAATCTAGTATTATTAATGATCCAACCATATGATGTTACCCTTGGGCTGGATTAGGTGTACTATATATAAACTTGTTTCAAATATTATTGATGGAGACTGATTTTCTCTAATATGGATGGTGATCTTGCAGTGTTTTTGTGGTAAAAAGATTTATATTTGGGGAAGATAAGGATTGATTCATGGAGTATTAATTCTCAATTATTGGGATTAATTATTTATAAAACCAATGTATATAAAGGGAAGGTCACTATAGTAGTAAGTTATTATACTGATATGTTTTAAAAGTAGGTTAAAGATCACATATGAGGTGAGATATGAATTTTTGGATAGAGTTTAATATTAGTGTTCTTTTATTTGGAATAATATGTCACCATGTGATGCTTTGGTATTATTCACACAAAAAATATAGATGTTAGTTTGAGGTTATATCTAAATCTCTTGTATTTAATTCAAATGATGGTAAAGAATTATTGTCTTCTTCATTTATTAGATGATTTGGTTTATATGATGAAAGTGTTATGTTGGTTTTATAAGATCAATTTATGATTTTGATATCACTAAATGATGAAAAATTTTGAGGATATACCTAAAACTATTTTTTGATATCAGTATGGGTACTTTGAGTTAATGGTAATTCCAATTGGAGTTATGAATATGACACACATATTTTTAGGGATTATGAATTGGGTATGTTTTCCTTATCTTGATGAATTTCTTATTTTCTCAATTTATGATATTTTAGATTATTCCAAGATAGAGAGAGATCATGAAAAATATCTCAAAATGGTTTTATAGTAACTCAAAGAGAATCGGTTTCATGTGAATATATATAAGATTAATTTTTTAACATATGTGGTGTATTTTATGTATAATTTCATTTCATTTCATTATATTTCAATGGACCCGAGAAATATTGAAAAAAAAAAATGATTCATTGAACATATGGAAAAATGTTTCTATATTAATGTGTTTATCAAGATTAACAAGTTGTTATAAGATGTATTTTACTCTTCTTTTCTTCAATTAAGACTCTATTATCATATTTGACAATGAAAATAAATGTTTTCACTTATATGGAGGAGTACCATATTCATTCTAAATTTTTTAAAAAAAAATTGGGTGTTTCAATTCATCATTTTCAAAAAGTCATTGTTCCGTATGTGGTGTATTGTGGAACATGACATTCAGGTTTTTGATGTGTTATGATAGAAGAGAGAGTATTTTTTCTTATGGGTTTAGTAAATTTCATATACATTTAACATAATTAATCTACCTTTGATTTATACCATGTATTTTTGGTAATTATGCTTCATATGAAGAGGAATTATTTTTCTTTGAAAACACTTTATAGTGTATTTCTATGATAATAGATTTTGATATAAATTTTTTTTATATTGGTATAAGATTTTAGTAGAGTGAGTGCATTGAATTACTTCAAAAATTTTATTTTGGTGTCACATATACTCATATAAAGGCTAATGTGATGGATTATTCTTGGAGAAAAAAATATTATCGTGAGGATATATGATGATCAAGTGAAAAATATAAAGTATAGGAGTTGTCATCATCCCATAATCATAGGTATGAGAATATTTATGAATAAATATGTATTTATTAGATAAAATTGAGTTCTTGAATGGTAAAACAGGTAGAGGAGTCTAAGTTTGAAGATTATAAGTTGGAATTATTGGTAGACTAGATATTGAGTACTGGTTCTTTGGATGTCTATTTTTGGGATGAGGAACATCAATTGTTTTTTCTTAGGAGGTTATTTGTTTATTATAGTATATGGAAATCAATTTTTTTCTTAATTTGTATGTTTGATAATGGGAAGTGTATATAGTTTTTTCATATATGTTTCCTACCTTGAAAAGGTATTTTTTTTAAACTAAAATGAATGTGTAATTATGTAAATATTATACCTAATGTCTTATGAGATTTTAAGTAAATGTAATACATAAATTTGTAAAGGGGTTATTATAACATTTGTAAATTCATCAATGGAAGTGGGAGGGAAACAATATTGATTTTTTTAATGGTTACCTTATACCATGAAAGAGTTTGATTCCATTTGGGTCATCTTAGATTAGTTGGTGTATTTGGTTTATTTATTACATATTCAAAAATCCTTCTAGGAGGATTGTTTTGGAAAATATTTATGTGAAAGAGATGGTGAATATTTAATAATTATTAAGGTTAATAATGTCGAATCATGATGATTGTCTTTAAAAAGAATTTTTATGGAATTGAAACATTCAATTGGTTCCTAATTATACCTTAGAACCAAATTTCATATACAGATTGATGGTTTGACTGTGTAGATGATCCAACTATTGAAATATATATTGATTAATTATATCATGGATTTTAGAGGATTATGGGACAATCATTTATCATTAGTATAATTTTTTTATATAAAATTTATCATTAATCTATTTTGTATATCCTTATGAAGTTTTTTATGAGTAATTATTTCCATAACCACTTTTTTGTGTTAATGTATGTGAATCTGTGATGATGAGGTTAGAGATGGTGAATGATATGACAGATCATGTAAAAGTTATTCAATATTGCAAGGTAATGAAAAAAATTCTATAGAAATCATATACATATGATAGGATGAGATAATTATATTTTATAGTTGGATATTGTAAGAACCTGGGTTTTTAGAACGGATCAAAATCCTGACCCTGTTTGAATTTTTGACTTGTTTCTGCGAAAACTAGGAAATCTGGGAAGTTTTGGAAATTTCCAGACTACATTTCATGTACTCTAAAGTACACGCCGTGTATGGGTTAGGCGTGTATCGGTCGTGTGCTTGCTGAGTACATGTCCGGTGATGACCATGTAAAAATTTCCCACTACACGGCGTGTAGTGTTTCTTGACTCGTTTTTTACCCTTTACCTTGTGGAGGCCATACATGGCATGTAGGTATGTTGGCTAGGTAGAATGTTTTTAGCTAGTACACGACATGTACAATATGTACACTCCGCATATAGGGTGAGTGTATGGGGATATAGATTGTGTGTTGGGGATGACGGTCAGGTAGAGAAGTACATGTCGTGTATCTCTAGGTGCATGTTGTGTAGTCAGTCAGCAAGTCCTCGGCAAAATATCAGCTGTTATATGAATAGTAAAATGATAAATGACGTTTAGTCATAAGTACATGCCGTTTATTTTCACTTTTTTTCACTAAAACATCCAGTAGCATTTTTTTAGCTGGAAACTCAATCCCTCAACAAGTTTGTGTGGGGAGAGCCGACCCAAGTTTATTTTTTCACTCGATCATCATTCCAAACTCTATTACGATTGTTGTCAGATATTTTAGAACCCCCATGGTAAGGCCTTGATTCATCTTGGGTTGTTCTTCATTATTTTTGTTATAAGATGAGGTGTATGGGTTTGTGCGGTTTTGATTATTTTATAGATCTACCATGTTTTAGAACTAATTGTAATTTGTTATTGGAGCAGTATCTTCGTACGAGTCTCAGGTAGGTGGTGCATATGATTTTTGTGTTTTCACAGTCTTTTGGGTGGTGCAACCTTTGGTGCATTTTTGGTTATTTGAGTGTGACCATGTTTTACCTTCTATTTCATGTTTAATTGTCTGTTTGACCTATGGGATTCCCTAGAGAATGCCCTGTTACATGTTTTTCTTGAGGAGGGTTGGGTGAGTGGTCGTTTCTCATCGGGGAATTTTGGCCAGGGGATTCCAAAATGGATATAAGTGAATTGTATTGTTTTAAATTCCTATGTTTAGTTTATTAAACCGTGATATGAATTGTTGGAGGCTTTAAAGTCCTCAGCGCTAGTATGGGACATCACTTGGTTAGTGAATTTCAACTGTTTAGTTTTTTTTTCCTGTTTAGAAGTAATTATTTTGATTTTATATGTAATTTTTGAATTTCATATGTTGGAACCCTTGTGGTTGTGTTGGGAATAGCATGGATATTCTTGAGTGGTGTTGATCAAAGGTTGGGCTTGGCCCGAGTTATATGCGGTGGTCCTGACCACGAGATTGGGCGTTATGAACATCAGATTGAGGCAGGGTGACTGTCAGTCTGGCATGGCCTGGGTTACTTGGATGGAGAGGTCGTCAGACTTTAGCAGCATTGTTTTAGGGACCAAGGTGTCAGAGGTGTTTTCGGATTGTGTACTATTTTGGTCATTACTACTCACCCAGAACTTTGAGTACTGTGCACACCGAGAAACTCCATGATGGGGTGGTTTTGACCGCTCGTGTGGGTAGAGGCCCCCTTTAGTTGTTGTTTAGGTTCTACTGGTTTGGGTTTACTTGCTGTAGGAAGCCACTTGGAAGGTGAGGAGCCTTCAGGGGATAGCGTTGAGGCTATCGGGTTGGGGGCAGAGGCTCGCCTATATTTGAGGGCAGATATCATTGTACCTCTGGTTACTTTATTTGAGGGTTTACATCATTGTCCCTCCAGTTACTATTTGAGGACAGGCATCATTGTTCCTCCTAACTACTATTTCTTGGGCGTGGCTTCAAGATTTTGGTACTTAATACATGTGGTGTCAGGGGTCACATGGTGTCGGGTTACATGAAAGAGATTTTGGTGTTGGCAGAAGCAGGTGACACACCATGGTTGCTGCTGAGCACAAGTGGAATTTGTGTTTGTTTGTGTGCATAATATTGTTTAATATTTTCCTTATAACTGCATGTCTACTTAAACACTCATATTAGGTATGCACCATTGGGTGGTAACTTATTGAGATTCGTCTCACACCCTGCACGGGCCCTTCAGGACACGTGTAAGCTTTATCGATTTACGTGTAGGAAGGAGGTCAGCCTCGGGATCTGGAATGCTTTATCTGTTTCATGGAGATGGTAGGGACCTTGAGGTTTTTCCTAGATAGAGTTTACTTTGTTTAGTTTCCATTCCATATCTGCATGCTTACCTATTATTGTAGCTACTATTGGTTATCCATTGGTGCCCCTTTTGTATATTTATATACTATGGATGTATGATTTTTTGTTTAGTAGATACAAGTGGTGTTCAACATGATATTTTTTTTACTTTCCATTGTTGTTGTTTATATATTGATTCTGGTTTTTTATTGATATTAGATATGCTTCTGGTATGCGGGTCTGGTTTGAGTCAGCATAGTCCTTTGTTTCCACTGCATGTTTTATATTTTTTCTCAAACCCATACCAGTATTATCTGCTAAGAGGGTATAACCTCCCCACTATACCTATCAGACCCTCGCTTCTAGTCAAAAACCTTTGGCGTTCAGGGATGGGAAACTATGTTAGTAACACTCGACCCGTTTAGCACTGTTCACGTGGTTGTCTGATTCTGGGTCATTACAAAGTGGTATCAGAGGTATTCTTGAAATGGATTTAGTAGTAGTGTCTTACGAGAACTGGGTTTCTAGCTTGTGCTTGGGTGCTAGAATCCCCAGGTATGAGTGATGTTCCATGTTGCCTTGGGTGGGAGTTGATGTTTTTCTTTTTCTCAGATTACAGTTTATATGATTTCCACCTCAGTGTTTCACTTGGTGTGTGATGTTATTGATTGAGATATGTATCCCTTAACCAGATGCGGTAAAGGATAATTGGACCTTGGTCCAGTATGGAAAGGCGTGATTGTTTGTCCATTGATAGGAACATTTTTAGGGTATTTCAATTTCATAACTACACATATGCTTTGTGAAGTGATAATTTCATGTGAATAACATCAATCTACATTCCTTGTATGCTTTGAAATGTGAATAGGTTAAATTCCAGATATAATTTATTTTTATTTCAATGTGTTATGTCATGATTTATATATTTGTCGAATTTCATGTAGCAGGGTATTTGGGTGTGGCACTTATAAGAACAGGTAGGTAATAAAGTTGAGAGGATTTTGATCATAAATATTAGGAAACTCGTTCATCAGTTTAAGGCAACTTTAGTAGTCGAGATGGGCATGGCTTAATGTACTTTTGATAGTTGTCTTTGTTGAGGGCAGGTAAGGAGGCCATGAGGTCTGGATGCCATGGGCATGGGTTGCGATAAGGAAGTGTATGGGAAGTTGTTTTATGCTGCCTCTTTACTGCTTTCCTTATCTGTGTTGAGTATATATTGTTATATATATATATATGGGTTGTCTGACCATTTATGGTATTTAACGGGGTTCTTTTTAGTCGACCCAGATGGAGAATTAGGCGGGAGATGGTATAGTGTCACAAGAGAAGGGTCCGGTTCAAGATCTGGTGCAGGCAAAACATTAGCCACAGTTACCGGCTTAGGGACTGGAATAGGTCCAGGCTCTAGTGCTGGAAGGACAACAACAGTGTTTGGTAGAATTCAGACCATGGCTCAACGAGCCGCTCCGACCTAGCCTGGTACGTGTCTTATAGGGTATTGATAGAGGGGGTGCATGGTACATATCCATCTATGGAATATCTGATGTGGGAGTTCCAGTCATAACTCCAGCCACTTTTTCAGTATGAGGGTGTTCCACAGGCAGCTGAGAACTATATAGAGAGCATGCAGATGATCTTTGAGCAGCTCAAGATGCCACCAGGTTGGAGGGTCATTCTGGCGATGTACATGCTATGAAGACTGGAAAAGAGCTGGAGGGATGTGTAGGTTCAGGCTCGCAAGCACTAGGTATTAGAATGGATAGACTTCAAGGATAGTTTTTTATATCACTTTTACCCAGAGACACTGAGGGAAGATAGATCTCAAGACTTCTTGAGCCTTTAGCGGGGAGACATGTTCGACATGGACTATCACTACCACAAAATAGGGCTAGAGAAGCGCTACCCTTTATCAGCGCTAAACAGAAAGCACTAATAAAGGGGTATTCCTTTATCAGTGCTTTTTAGCACTGATAAAGGTATCTCTTTATCAGCGCTAAAATAGCGCTGATGAATGAATGTTTTATCAACGCTTTTATTTTAGCACTGATAATGGTTCCGTTGGTTTTTATTTAATAACCCTAACAGGCCATCCTCGCTCGCACGTGGTCAAGCTTTCGTGGAAGCTGAACGAGGCCCCTAGCTGCCACGACCTCGTCGTCCTCCTCCTCATCCTCATCATCCTCCTCCTCCTCGTCCTTCCTCTTCCTCATCCCCCTCCTCCTCCTCCGCCGCCGCCTCCGCCCCCGCTCCCTTTTCCGCGACCGCAGCTGCCTCTATCGCCTCCACCCCCGCTGTCGCAACCACCTCCGCCTCTTCCATAGCCTCTCCCACCACCTCTGCCTCCACCTCTTCTAATGCCTCTACCGCTGCTTCCGCCTCCGCCTCTGCCGCCACCGCCACCGACAAGGTTGGTGTGGTTAGATGATTCTCTATATTGGTTCTTCTATTTTTGGTTTCACTTCAGGAAACATGATCAAATATTGGTTATCTATTGATGTTACCTGTTGAGATTGAAACATTTGTTATAGCTAGTGGTGTAAGGATTGTGTTTGTATTTTAGAATAGATTCATCCTGATTTTCCTTAGGTTGAGTGCCAAGAGATTGGTAATCAGTACACTCCAACATTATATAAATGTTTCTTCATGTATATCTTATGGATCATTTGGATGCTGAGTATAATGGTAGCTTATTGAGGGTCATGAGGTTGAAACTTTTGTTATAGCTGGTCAGTTTCATGTTATGTGGTCTACTATGGCTATTTTGGATTCTTGATCATCTACAGTCAATGGTACAAGTCCTATATCATCTACCCTTTATTTTATTTTTTATAAAAGAGAATCAAATTCTTTTTTCCACTCTTTTTGTAAATGTTTTAGGCTTGGAGGTTTAAATCTTTGATAGTGTTATCACCATCGACACACTATTGGTATTATAGTCCAAGAATATCACATTTTGAAAGGAATGATCTCTAGATATTGGTGGTTATCATTTATTATGTGAACCACCAATTCTTTATATGATAATATTTTATTTTAGTTTTGTTATAGATTAGTTTGTTTTATAAAAATCCAAAATCATTTGTTCCTGGATGAGATTTACCTTTTTATCTCCAATATAGACAAATTTATATTCACTTGGATGAGAGGAATCTTCTATCTGGTCACATAGAACCAATTCAATCTATATTGAATTTTCTCATGGCTCAAATAGTCAGGCATATTGTAGATGTTTCTAGAATGCTGTAGGATTATTTTTCCCCAATTTTAGTACATTTTTAGGATGTTTTCACTGATGAGGTATAAAATTTACTTGTTAATAAAGATATAAACTTTATAATCTAGTTAGTTTTGGGAGAAAATTCAGTTTCTATCACAATTTCTAAAATAGCACCAAAAGAGCATCAGTTGTTTGAATTACAATTTGATGATATAGAATATAATGGTTTCATATGGAATAGTACTTTACCATGGAGTTTTATAGTTCTCAAAAATAGACGGTTGATTGGAATTTATTCTTTTGTTGGCCTATTGGAGATTGAACCTGATGAGAGTCATGAATCTGTATCCTCATCCACGCATTGATAGTCACATTGATCATCTATGAGGTTCTATGATCTTCTCCAAGATAGATTTGACATTAGTATACCATTATATGAGTTGGACATCGATGTATCTACCATTGACTGCTTTTAGGAGTAGTTATGGCCTGTATGAATTTTTAGCAATGATATTTGGTTTAACTAATGCATTGGTTGTATTAATGGACTTGATGAATATGATATTTCATCCTTTTCTGGATCATTTTTTAGTAGTTTTTTTCAATTAAATATTAGTGTACTCCCAACCTAGAGTTGATCATGACCAATATCTTCTCATCACCTTGATTACATTGATATAGAATCATATTTATGACAAGATAACCAAATGTAGTATCTGGATTCATAAAGTGAACTTCTTGGTCCATGTCATCTCAGAAGCTAGATTACTAGTGGTCACATAGGAAGTTGTAGTTGTGGTAGCATGGTAAAATATCAACAATGTATGTGAAATTGTGATATTTTTTGGTTTACCATGTTATTATTTTTACTATATCCATTCTTTCTAACAACTCATAGCACAGATGTTATGGATGACCATAAATGGAGTGATGTTTTTTTCTCAAATTCATGTTAGTGATCTTTTTTGGTAATCAATGGCAGGTTGACCTCTATATCTACCCCCACATTACCTATTATTGGTAAATAATATTATGTGTACTAAATTGCATTAGTAATTAGACTCAAAGTAGTTATGATGTAAAATAATTGGTGGTTATCATTTATTTTCATTATTTTTCTTTTGGGGTTTGTGGGATGTGGTAAATGGTGTACTCGGTTTTAGATTATTTTATTCCCATGGGTTAACCCTATTTTATGTTTTCTTTTCAGTTGGAAATCTCCTCTGTTGTGCGCCTCTCCTCTGCCATGAACGCTCCTATACCGTGTGCTAGATGACAACTTTGCGTTGAATTTTCTCCTGTTACTCATTGGTTTCCTCTTTTTTGCATGTTATTACTATTTGATATTGATGGTTATAATGTGAAATTTATGGGATAAACGCCCCGCTGAAAATCATGGTCGTTGGTGGTCCTTGTTTGTGCACTAAATGAATTGAATGTTGGTTGGTTCTTGATGAACATTGGAATATATAAATGGTTAATTTACGTATACTTGACTTATGAATGAACACCCCGGGATGATAAAACTTCTGTGATAACCCCTGAATTAAAAAACAAAATTGAATAAAGGATTCTTTGTAAAATCTAAAATATTGATTTTTTGGTTTGTATGGTGTTGAGATTGTGATCATGATTGTGTTTTTGTATGGTGTTGCGGTTTTTGGAATAATCTTCTGACTCAAGCTTGGAATAAGTTTCATTTTAAATGTTACATATCATGTGATCCTATGCCACACACAATATATCTCCAAGACATATACTTCATAATGAAACCATTTACATGCTATGAAATAATGGTAGAACCATATGACATGTGTTTTACTTCACTCACACCATGTATAGAAACCATAGAGACTTGATGTGTATAGACTATACACCCATAGTGCTCATGTAAGGACTACACCCCGTGTATTCCACAAAAATGTGATGCATAGCTGGTGAGGTGACTCAATATGTATCTAAAGTACACGCCTTTAGCTCAAGTTGTTCTAAATGTCATGTATTTTCAAAGGCATCATTCAGTCTTTATAAGACTAACTTGGAATAAATTTGATATATGTCAGATTAAATCAGGTATCTTATACATACACGATGTTCACCCTACTGGACACACCATGTATATGGATTTCACACGTGTTTAAAGGAATTTGTACCATGATTTTTTTTTATAAAACCAAAAAAATGATACCTGATTAATTAAAACATAATATTAGGCAAGTTCTCGAGATCGAACCCATAAAGACGATGAATATGAATAATGAATGGATGAATGCCAATCGGTTGACAAAATAGTATGAAGATGGCGTGAAAGAGTTTATCAAGTTTGCATAAGATCATGCATTTGACCCTTATAAAATCATTTTTCCATGTTTACGCTGTTGTTATTCAAGAAACATTAGTCCAGAGGAGTTGGAAGAACACCTGATTTGTCACGGAATAGATCAGAGTTATACATGTTGGAATAAACAATGGGAAAAAATGAATATAGGTAGTGACTCGGAGAACATGACATTTTATAGATCATATGATATGATTAGAAGCGTGAACAGTGAAGATAATGATGATGAAGATCATATTGAGGGTGTGATTACATATGTGAATGATGATGAAGATCGTATTGAGGAAATGACAAGGACAGTTGAAGATGAACTTCGTGATTGCCCAAAATTGTTTGAGAAGTTATAGAGTTGTGCAAAAATTCCATTGTATGCTGGTTGCACTAAATATACAGCATTGTCAGCCATATTGAAGCTGTATAATTTGAAAGCAGGAAATAGGTGGAGTGATGCCAGTTTTACGGAACTACTTTCTCTCCTGAATGACATGCTCCCAGAAGATAATGAACTCCCCTGTCGAACATAAGATGCCAAACAAATGCTACGATCGATGGGTATGATCTCTAAAAGAATACATGCTTTCCCGAATGACTGTATATTGTTTCGAAAGGACCACAAATCACATAAAGAATGCGGAAAGTGTGGTGCTTCTTGATACAAGAAAGATGATTCTAGTCCTACGAAAGTAGTATGGTACTTTCGAATCATTCCTAGGTTTAGAAGCCTATATGGAAGTGAGTTGATTGCAAGACAATTGAAATGGCATGCAGATACAAGAATTAAATATGGGAAACTACGTCACCTGATAGACTCTCCTCAGTGGAAGAGAATTGATCACGAGTATCCTGAATTTGGGAATGAGCCGAGAAACATTCGTCTGTCGTTATCTATAAATGGGGTGAATCCTTTTGGTTTTCAAAGAAGTAGTCACAGTACATGGTCGGTTATGTTGTTAAACTATAACTTACCCCTGTGGTTATGCATGAAACGAAAATACATCATGTTATCTATGCTTATATCAGGACAAAAACAACCCGGTAATGATATTGATGTTTATTGGGCCGCATTGATCGAGGATTTGAAAATATTGTGGGATTCAGGTGTTATGTTGTATGGTGCTTACAAAAATGAAAATTTCACTTTGAAATCCATATTATACAGGACAATAAATGACTTTCCTACTTATGGAAATTTTTCAAGATATAGCATTAAAGGAACTCAAGGGTGTCCCATTTGCGAACAAGGTACACAGTCAATTAGGTTGAAACATTCATCGAAAACTGTGTTTCTAGTACATCACATATTTCTACCCTGACGACATAAGTACCGATCTTGGACGATATCATTCGACAGAAGTTCATAAGAACGTACATCACCGTCTCCACTAACAGGTGATCAATTTTTTGAGAAAGTAAAATATTTGGACACTACTTTTGGTAAACCATTTTCGAAAAACCTTACAAAAACTGGTTGGAAAAAGAGATAATTTTTTTTGAATTACCATACTGGAATTGTCTGTATGTCATACATTTTCTTGATGTTATGCATGTTGAAAAAAATGTATGTGATAGTGTCATCGGCATGTTGCTAAATGCACCCGGAAAAATAGAGGATGGAATTAAGGCTAGATTGGACGTGGTTGAGATGGGAATACAAGAAGATTTGGCACTAGTGAAGGGTGAAAAACAAACATTTCTTCCTCCTACTGCTTACACTCATTCAAGGTAGGAGAGATATCAGTTTTTCAATTTCATTAATGAAATAAAGGTTCCAGAGGGGTATTCATCAAATATCATGAACATTGTGTCAATGGGAGATTTAAAATTAAAGGGTCTGAAATCACATGACTGCCATGTTTTGATGAAAGATCTAATTCTTATAGATTTACATTTCATTTTTTCCAAGAATGTCTACTATACATTAACGAATCTCTATTTCTTCTTCAAAGCTATATGCAGCAAAGTTATAGACCCGGTGAAATTGAAAACTATGGAAAGTGAAATTATCGTCATATTATGCGAATTGGAAATGTTCTTCCCGCTGAAATTTTTCGATATGTTAGTTCATTTGATGGTTCATTTAGTGAGGTAGATTCGACTACGTGGTCCTGTACATTATAGATGGATGTACCCCATTGAACGGTATATGAATATTTTGAAAGGGTATGTTAAAAACTGAAGTCGGCAAGAGGGTTTTATTACGGATAAATATATTGTTGAGGAAGCTGTTGAATTTTGTACTGACTACCTGTCTGGTGTGGAAATCGTTGGCCTACCGAAATCTCATCACACTGAGTGGCTTTAGGGTGAAGGAATTTCTGGAAGAGAGGTTGTCACAATCAATATTACATATCAGGAGCAGGCCCACCTTTACGTTTTTCATAACAGTTTCGACGTTGACCTATATGTTCAAACCCACAAAGAAATTCTTAGGCGTTTGAATCCTTCTGGGGCTGAAAAATGGATTTCAGATACACATAATTGACAGTTTATAGGATGGTTTTGAGAAGATATTTTTAAGCTGTTTGATGAAAATTTAGACTCAATTTCAGAACAACTTTGATGGCTATCCGGAGGAGGAAGTGTGTACATATTATCTTAAAATTCTTATGCAGTTAATGGTTATACATTCTATACTAATGAACATGATGAAGATAGTACCATGTAGAATAGCGGGGATACACTTTTGGCTGAGGCGATGCATGTTTTCGGTGCTAAGGAAAAAAATCCAATTTATGCAAATATGTCATACTTTGGCATCATCAAACGAATATGGGAGTTGGATTATACAAAATTCAAAGTGCCGATTTTTTCAATGCAAGTGGGTTGATAATAGGAGTGCTGTTAAAAAAGATGAATTAGGATTCATGAAAGATGATTTCATTAAGGAAGGAGAGAAAGGTGAACCATTTATAATGGAATCAAAGGTAGTACAAGTATTTTATGTTCCAAACCCCACAAACCAAAATTCGTAAAGTGTTCTGTTATCGACCAAAACAACTGAAGGGTCAGATGAAAGTTCGACAGAGGTTGACCCTTTTATAGGGACTTCACAATCATTTCACAGTAGTCCCAATGTAGATGGAGTTTTTTATATCAGAGGAGACCACAATAAAGGGATTTACATAGTCGATAGAGGATTCAAATCTCTTCAGCCTTTAAAGAAAAAAAAAGAGAGTACAATAATCAGGTTATTTGTTTATTTTAAAATACATTGTGTTATGTTATGTTATTATCTGTTCACTTCTATTTTTATGTAATCTAAATTAAATATTAAGCCACTTCTGCAGATAATGACTTCTTCAGCTGTTGATGCACCCAATCCCAAGGCACAAAAGGTCTCTCAACCAATAGCTGGTGGTCCCACTGTAGAGCAACAACAGGTTTCTCAACCAGATGCTGGTGGTCCCAATGCAGAGAAACAACAGGTTTCTCAACATGTTGTCGCTGGTCTCAGTGCTGAGGTACAACAGGTTTCTCAACCTATTGCTACTAGTCCCATTAATGATGATAGCACTCTGTGGGAATATATTGATGCTACTTCTGAGAAAATGGTAGGAAATAAAACCCTGAAAGTGCAAAAAAACAAGAGAGTCTTAGTTTGACAGTGTTAGCCAAAATCCTTAAGGAAAACCAAAAGGCAACAAATTTGAGGTGGGATGGAATAAGCGAGGCCAACATGTTAATCCCAACAGAGCCATCTTTAGTAGCTACATTGGAATCGTCACTCAACAACACGTGCCGATTGATGTACAGTCGTGGCACCATGTTGTCAACGGGATGAAGACACTAATGTGGGGAGAGATTACGGTAACATTATGATATCCTTTTTTAAATTTATTAAAATAAAATAAATTACCAAAACATTGAATTACTCTTCATCATCCATTGTAGAGTGCATTTATAGTATATGCCTCACACAAGGAATATGTATTAAGAGTTGCAGGAAGGATTCATAGAGTTTTCCGCACAATTTTAATGAAATATCATCTTAATGATACAGAAGGGAAAATCAAGCCGCACCCACCTCCTCTTTACGCACACTTGATATCCCAAGGAGTGTGGGATGCGTTTAGCAACCGTTGTGGGGAGTAGACTTTTCAGGAACATTGTTTGGGGTAATACGTTGTTTGAAGTTTTCTTGTATTCATCACTCTGATTGACATTTTTTTGTTTATGAAACAACTACTGAGTGCTGAAAATAAAAAACGCGCAACAGAACCAGAGTACCCTTACCGTAAATCAATAATGGGGTACGCTGAACTTGAGAAAAAATGGTACATCCATTAAATATACCCTACTACTAGTATGTGACATAAAACAACACCATAACCGTGTTTCTCTGTTTATATGCAGATTGATGAATCGAAATCAAAATCCATATCCATCCCATTCCATGTGCTATGGAAGGAGGATCGTGTAAATAAATAGGGGATACTGATAGATGAAAACACACAAAAAGTGTGGGAAACATGTGTAAGGATGACATAATATAAATTTGATTTGATTTAAATCTCTATTACATTACAATACCTACTTATTTTTCTATATTTTATATCTGAAATAATCACAAGAATCAACAACAACCACACCAGATGTAGACATACTTTCAGTAACCTTGAAGCAGCCAGAATAGTATGGTCGCATCAGAGGTGCGGGTTTTGGGGTGACACCCCGAACATATTTTCAAAAACAAAAACAAGCGAATGATAAAAATGAAAATTTGGAAAAGATGTAAGAACAATTATCTATTTTTCAAGAATAATTACAATACTAGAAAGAGATGATATAAAAATTGATGGGGGAGAGGCAAAGAGAAGAAAAAAACTCAACAACAACTCGTGCGTGACGATCCTGCCCCACCCCCCACCATCTTTGAGGCGATCCATTCCCCTAAAAAGCCTGAATTAGATGAGGTAATCAATGTTTAAATAATTTTTTCTGTGAAATTTTATTTACATATACATTGATACCTTTCCGGTACTAATATTACACAGGGTGAAAATGACTGCGATTTATATTTATGAACTCCCACCTATCACCTTGTAGTGAGGGCTACGATGTTCAATGCGCAAAAAGACATGCTACACAACAGACAGCTTCAAAAATATCATCTTAGAGTGTCAATTAACGTAACTAATGAGATGAGTGCTGAGCTAACTGTTCCAAATGACGATGAAAAAATTCATATGGTTGAATAAGCTGTTGGAACATTCATCGCATGACCGACAGTTCTTGTAAAAAAACATGTCAACAAAAAGGTATTCATTTCCAATTTATTTTTCAAGCTGGACCTTTAACATTTAATAAAAAAATGTCTGAACTGATGAATGTTATTACATAATGATAAAGATTGTGGGGTGAAATGAAATATCAGCTCAAAACTATCTCAAGGATCAACCAATCGATTGAAATGGTCTACTGAGATCACATTCACCCCGCCCGTTCTATATCCACAGTTAATATCATTGTAGGCTCATGTGGATAAAATGTTGAAAGACGGCAGTACTCACATAGTTGATTTTGAAAAATATATGTATGGAGAGGAAACATCAGATTTCATTGGTGCTGAAAATGTAAATGAACTCCTCAAGTATGAATGGCTAGGCGCCTCAGTTGTAAATGTATACATGAGGTAAGTTTTCATGATTTGATTTTACAAAAGTTGATATACTCTACTAATTATGACTAAATACATTTTATATTTGTCACAGACGTATATATGAAAAACAATTGAAGGGATTTCCCCATGAACAAAAATTTGGACTCGTTAGTCCTCACACCACCTCTTCAAAAGACGAAATAGATTCTAATAAAGAGGCTGCAATAATGTCATCCCTGCTCAAATCGTTTGAAAAAAAAATTACGGATGATATAATCTTTTTAATACCAACGATGTAGGGGTAAACCTCTACAATTTAGTCATATCAACTATATTTTCATTTAATTCTTTACTTATTCCTTTTTGTATTTTTAGAGAGCATTGGATGCTGATTGCAGTCAATTTGGATACTCCAAAGATTTATTTTCTGGATTCAACGCATGGATATCCAACAAACCGACCACGTATGATGGTGTTTGTTAATTTGTAATACACTAGAGCCAACATTTTAAAACAAAACATCTAGTTATATAATTTATATTAACTTTTAATGAGGATTCTGTTATGATATGGAGGTGCATAAATATCATCTAATGCATGGAATGAATCCAGGGCATAAGGATGAGAACGACTACAAGATCTACAACTGGAAAAGTATCTGGGTATATATAATAACATTACACTATCCAAACACATATCCAAACAAATTACTTTTTGTTGTCGATGTTTTTGCAATGTCCAAAACAAAAAAAATGGAAAGGACTGTTGTTGTTATGTTTGTAAATTTATGAAAGAGATCTTATTTCATCAACAAACTAGCATCTCTGATGATGTATTTTCGAAAATAATTACGATTTCATTTAAAATATTTATTAATCCTTTGTGTATTTATATTTTTTTAGAACTACCATGACTGTCACAAAAACTCATATTCAGAAGATGATATACATGTGTTAGAAACAAATGGGAAACATACCTGATGGAAGATTGTACACAAATAGGATGAAGGTGAATTCCTATTACTTATGTTATCTATATATGATCATTGATCATCCTCCAACCTTCTTTGGTGAATTCATAATGCTCCTATGTATTGAAATATTAATTTATTAAACAATATTTTCTATCCCCGGATTCATATTATTGATCTTTGAACAAATCAATATTGAAGTAAGGCGTGATGGTGTGCAGTGCGTATGGGGTGAACGACGAAACCACCGAGGATCAACAAAATCCATTTTCCAACAAAAAATGGATGGAAAAAACAAATATGGTCTATATCCACCATTTTCAGTTAGATATAGGGCCTAAATATAAATATTGCTGAAATTAATGTAGTGGGATCAGATTTGACATGCAGAGATGGTATTTGAGCACATGTGTACCCCGTGGTTCATTTTTATGAAATATAAATGTTCTCTATCTCGTTTTTTTGAACTTTTATTTGAGAACATGTGTTGTTGTTTGACTTGAACAATTATTTCTAGGTATATGCATGAGATAATCAGTATCGTTGAAGGATTTTTTGGAACCAAAATATGTGTCCTAGGATAATTCAAGTAAGGGAAAGGCTGGTTGAGATGAAATCCAAGCTCAAACGACCAGTACATCATCAAAAGAATCAACCTTGTGATGCACCATCATGTAGAATATGGTCCTCATGATGTTTTGAGGTGTTTATGGAAGGTACGGGGGGTCTAATGAGCCCCATGGCCACCATAAATAATGTTTATAGACAGCTCCACATGTTTTTTTGTGCCTTGTGCCTCTTTACAAGGATCACGCCATTCATATGGTCCATCTTAGCATGTATGTCCCATTCATCACATTGCTACTCTTGGAATAACCTAGGAATATGACAATGCATAAGCCCCACAAAACCCATACTCATCCAACCAAGAGTATTCCTAGTATGCAGGGAAGCTAACCATGGGTAATACCTACACCATACCTTTTTTAAATATATGGTTTTTGATCCTTTTATTCTAAATAGGGTATGTAGGAAGCCTCCATGAGGTTAAATCCCAACGAACGGTAAACCATGGTGACTCCCTCACTAGTATAAAACTTCGATTATTTTCCCTCCTGTATTTCCCTTAGTGGCGTCTGAATAAGTCTACAAAATGAGAAACCTTACCTTTATGGGATGCACCACACTTGGGTCAGACCTCATTGGGCGTTTTGATCCATCTATCAGGTAAACATTCCAGGTGCTCCCTCCTAGAGATGTATGTACCTAATCCACCTTTATAAGTGTTTTGATCCACCCATTACATCTCTATAAGACATTAAATCGTGACCCTCTATCCTTGTGGGATGTTAAAATCATGGAATACCACAAGTTAAAAATGGGTTTCTATTAATATATTCAACATTAATGTTTAATCAGTCCTTATTAAGGTATTGTGGAGGTGTGGTTTTATGTTTTACATCAGATTTCGGAAGATTCCAAGCTTTATGTAGGTGATTCCATGCTTTTACATTATATGATGATTTTATTATGCTGTATTTTCTTACTAAGTGTACTATATGAAATGATTGTGTGGTTAAAAATGTGTTATCAAAGGAATTTTGGGTGTGTATGGACTTGAATTTTATTTTTAAAATGAATTTGGTTGAATTTCTTGTTGATTTTCATGCTTAAGTCCTCTAAATGTGTTTGAAGAAATGAGAAATTTGTGTGATGGGTGTTTTCAAATGGATTTAATGTGTTTTTGAATTTTAAAGAGGGTTTTCTTATGAGATGTAGAGAGTCTATATATGTGTCTTTATATTTAATGAAAGTACATGAGAATGTGTTGATATATATGATGTGTATAATTTAAATTGAGCACAATTTCCATAAAAGCTATCTAGGTGGGTAGACTATGACATGTACACCAGTTTATTTGGAAGTTTCTAAACCCATATTAATCATCATGGATTTATGATTACATCACTAACAAAATTATGATGATGATTGGATGCTGCTATAAAATTTTATGAATTCCTCTCTAGTGGCTCATACACGAAAACATTGAGGGTTATGGTTATTGTACAATGATTCACAGGTATATGAGGATCCTAATGCCTCAATAGTTCTCGTACAATTAGGGATTTCCTATGGTTCTCTATTGATGTTTCTCATACCATTGGCATATGAGGGACCTTAATCAAATGATAATTAGAAAAGATTATTTCATGAAATACATTTTATTATGTTTTTGCTTTAAAAATGTTTCCATGTTCTTTAATATAATATGCATAGTCAATCTTATTCTAATGATATGGCATGAAATCCCTCTTTTGGGTGTCATCCAATTGTCCTCTCACTCATACCCTACATACAGCTTTGTGGGTATGTAGATTTTGTTATGTATGGAATAGATAAAGGAAATATGTAACATGGTGATAAAGGTGGATCCAAATTTTTGTGTTCTATTTCTTTTACTGGATTGAGGATTATTGTCATCTTATTACAAGAAGTTTTTAGGATATTTTCCTTTTTCCCATACCATTGTATTACTTTTGGGTTTTTTTGATGTTTTCAACCTTGAAAATGAAAAATGGTGTTCATTGTTTGGTTTTGTTTATTCAGTTTATGTGATTTTTATTAATTTATTCTATTTGTGATTATATAAATGGATAATATCATTCCCAAACCAACTTGTTAATATCCTTTCAATATTTTCCATCCCATGGTGATAGGGAACATCCTTTGGGAAATGTTTTGAACCCAACTTGGTGTCGGGTTATAATAAATCCCATATTGGTTTGTGAAAATTAACATTCTCTATAAACATAAATGGATACAATCATATAGGTACGATAGAACAACTACATTAAAAAACATGTGAACCATTTATATATATCTCTAAATAGATCAATCCATGATATATATGAATCAACCACGTATGATGATGTACATGAAAAGCTACATCACCTTCCAAAAATCTACCTATCTTTGGAAAGATAAAGAAAATTCCAATATATCAATGATAAATGAAATAAAAAATTTAAAAAGTCCAAAAATGAATAACTAGAGATATCGCATCAGATGCCTTTCGATTGATGAAAATATGAGCGACAATGGGAAATAGGTCTCTAGGGTACCCTTTTAATAATTATAAATAAAATACCTATCCAAGGATGTTAGCACAGTTATTATATTATTTTAACTTAGGAAATACCACTACATAACTCATAACATTGGTGTACCACATTAAAAAAATGAATGTTTTCAATAAAATAAGAAGTCTATAATAACCCATTTCATAGTCAGACTTGAATCCCCATCATTGGTATCCAATAGCATCATGATGCAGTGGAATGGAGACCAAAATCCCTAATATTTGAAACCATAGTTAGGGTAAGAAGGAGAAGAATATAGAGGAGGATAATAGGGTTGAATATATTCCACCACTCTTTTAATGTAACTAATAATATTTGATTTATCTCAAAAGTGAGGGAGATATACCTTGGGGGAAGGGAGAAGGAGGATAGTGCGTCTAAAAGATTTTGTTGAGTGGAATGAGGGATATACGAGGGTAACACGCTTTAATGGTTGATAGTGAAAATTTGTTAATTCTACTCATTAATTAGGTGAACTATTAGGCATAAGGTTAAAATAAATCATTTTCCAACAATGTCGGAATCAATATACACACACTTCTAATCTGTATAGTTTCATTGAGTGGCTTACAATCCATTATTCAACCATATAGAGATACTTCCCCAAAAACTCATACCTTACATAAGTTCATCACATTATTTGAAAAACTATTAACCATCAATGTGAGACCATCATAACCTTATAACCAAACTTTAGGTTTATCTATTCCCCCTCGAATCATTAAATAGCCCATGTTCTACTAAACATTGGGCCATATGATTATTATAGATGATTAGCCCTAACCATGCACCAATTTCGTTAATTGGTTATTTTATGCTTTGTGCCTCACTAGTATAATTCCATTGATCAACCCCATTATTTATTTTATTATTGTATTACTAACATAATATTTGTTTTATTATGTAGGTGAAAAGATTTTCCTCAGTTCAAATGCTTTATTTGGAAAACGTTGCCATGGATGACAATTTTTTAGAGCGGATGGATGCAAAAAGGATGGAACATCATTGTTTTTTAACTGTTTGGTGGATAAATGTAATTGTAACCAAATTAAACATTGTTTGAAATGTATATAGCAGTGTATTGTTTTGTATTCATTATTTCAAGAAAATTTGGGTACCATTTTTTTTCTTTTGTGCTTTGTGTGTGGGTGTTGTTTGTGCTGTGTGCAGGTGTTGTTTCTGCTCTGTGCAGGTGCTGTAATGTGTGCAGGTGCTGGGCAGGTTCTGTGTAGGTTATAGTTTTTGCACAGGATCTTTGGCCTTTATCAGTGCAAGTTAAGCGATAATAAATGGATAATATATCAGCACTATTTTGAGCGCTGATAAAGCTAGTTTTTATCAGCACTCAAAATAGCGCTGATAAAGGTAGTGTTTATTAGCGCTCTTTTTAGCACTGATATATTATACATTTATCAGCGCTGAAAATAGCTCTGATAAAAATTTCCATTGTCATCGCTTGCTTAGCGCTGATAAAGGGACCCCCCCTTATCCTTACCGAGATTAACAGCTCATTTTTAGCGCTGTTAATGGCTATTTTAGCGCTATTATAATCCATATTTGTAGTAGTGTATGAAACTACTTTCACTGAGATGTCTTGCTTTTCACCTAGTATGGTAAGAGATGGCACGAAAAGGGTGAGGTGCTTTGAGGATGGATTATGACATGTCATTCAGATCCAGGTGAATATATTCAGGCTAGGTTCTTTTTAAGAGGTGGTGAATGATGTGCTCATAGCAGAAGGAAACTAGAGGGATAGGCCCTATGTTGGTCAGGCGACGGCTTCAGGTGATATTTCGAATAGCAGGAAGCGAGGACAGGATGAGTTCCAGCAGGGAAGTCAGGACAAGGACACAACTAGACCACCCCTTAGTAGTTATTCAATGGGTTTCTTTTAGGGTGGGTAGCTAGGACATGTTAAGACTCAGTGCGATAGGCCTCCAAAGGAGTGTCAGACTTGTGGACAGGTCAGACATCTTGAGAGGTTCTGCAGGCAGCCTTCTCAGACAGCCAGTAGGTATGGACCAAGATAGATTGTGGAATCTGGATTTAGTTCAGGTTTGGTACCAGGAGAGGGTAGCTGAGTTTAAACTGCACGCGAAGGACATGAAAGAGATAGTGGGACCCAGCTGAGGGGTCAGTGGCTGGTGACTGGAGAAGAACCATAGGGAGGTTAAACATCAGTCATCAATAATTCAAGATAGGTTCACGTCGTGGAGCTGCTAGTGGCTGAGCAGGCTGGTGAGATGATGATGGTTAGAGGTACACTACGAGTGTGGCAGTGACTTTCTCATTTTATTTTGGCATGACTTGTTGAGGAATATCTATTTTGAGTGCATGAGGTGCACATGATTCATGTGGACTGGCGAGATGATGTTCAATGGGATTGTCTCCATATCAGTTGTGAGATATATTTTTATATATGTATGAGACACGTAGCATTAGGAGCATCAAGGATCTGGGTTACATGGGTTTTCTTGGGCATCGGGGCCTCGAGGTTGCGGGTTACATGAGGTTTCATGGGCATTGGGGCATCGAGGATGCATGTTACATGAGTTTCTAGGAACCCGGTTCATTTTGAGCATCCATGGGATATAGGACCTCATGGAGGCAGACACCGATGTGGTCCCACATACATAGGGTTTCAGAAATGACACGGGAGCACCAATAAGGCATAGGGGTGACAATGCATCATGAGAAGACCATGAGACCGAAAACAGGTTAGTGAACCCTTGCTTTGTTGAGTTTTGTAGGGTTGAGACCGAGTTAGTAAATTCCTAAGGTGGGGAGCCCGTTGAGGAATTTTTCCAGAACCTCTGAGACCAGGAGAGTCTAAGTTACTTTGATCGGGGTAGTATGTTTGATTCTATCTCCGAGATTCATTTGATAGATCGGGGATGAGATATTTTAAGGTGTGGAGATTGTAAGAACCCGAGTTTTTATAATTTGTCAAAATCCAAACCCTATTTAAATTTTTGACTTGTTTCTGAGAAAACATGGAAATCCGATAAGTTTTAGATATTTCCATACTACACACTATGTACTCTAAAGTATAGGCTATGTATGGGTTTGGCATGTACCAGTCGTGTGCTCACTGAGTACATATCATGTGATGATCTTGTATGAATTTCCTACTACACGGTGTGTAGTGTTGCTCAACACGATGTCTACCCTTGGCCGTTTGGAGGCCATATATGGAATGTAGGCATGTTGGAAAGGTAGAATGTTTTTATCAAGTAGACATAATGTACTATTTGTACATTCCATGTAGAGGGGTCATGTATGGGGACATACATGGCATGTTGGGGATGACGGTCGGGTAGAGAAGAACACATCGTGTACCTCTAGGTACATGCCGTGTAGTCAGTTAGCAAGCTCTCGGAAAAATATCAGTCGTTATATCAATAGTAAAATGGTACATGGCATGTAGTCATAAGTACACGTCGTGTATTTTCTTTTTTCCTAAAATGGGTAGTAGCCTTGTTTTTTGACAGAAACACAAACCCTTAAAAAGTTTGAGTGTGGAGAGCTAACAAGATCTTGTTTTTTCTCCCAATCGTCCTTCCAAACTCTGTTTTGATCATTTTAGGATGTGTTATAACCCCCTTGGTAAGGTCTTGATTCCACTTGATTTTTTCTTCTTGATTTCTATTCTAAGACGAGTTATAGGGGTTTGATCGGTTTTTATTCTTTTATAGATACACCACGTTTTAGACCTAATTCATAGCTATTATTGGAGGAGTATCATCATACAAGTGTCGGGTAGGTTGTGCATACCTATTTTTGTGTTTTCACAGACTTTTGGGTGGTGCATCCTTTGGAGCGTTTTCGGGTATCCGAGTGTTACCTTGTTTTACCTTCTATTAACTATTTAATTGTTTATTTGACCTCTGAGATGCACTTGGGTATTCCCTGTTACCGGATTTTCTTGAGCCGGTTTGGGCGAGTGGTCATTGCTCATCGGGAAATTTGGGTTGGGGATGCCAAAATGGTTATAAGTGAATTGTATTATTTTAAATGATCGAGTTTATTTTATTAATCATTGATATGAATTATTAGAGGATTTAAAGACCTCAGTGCTGGTATGGGAAACACCTGGTTAGTGAATTTCAACTATTTCATTTTTTTTCCTATTTAGAAGTAATTATTTTATTTTTATATGTAATTGCTGAATTGAATATGTTGGAACCCTTAATGTTGTGTTGGGCATGGCCCGGATATTCTTGAGTGGTGTTTATCACTAGTTGGGCTTGGCCCAAGTTACATTAGGTGGTCCTGACCATGAGATTGGGCATCATGGATGTTGGCTTGAGGCAGGGCGACTGTCATATTAGGCATGGCCCATGTTACATGAATGGAGAGGCTATAGGACTTGAACATCATGGTCGTAGAGACATGAGGTGTTAGAGGTGTTGTGCCTTGGGTACTATTTTGGTGATTACTGCTCACCCAGAACTTTGAGTAGTGTTCACACAGAGATACTCTATGATGAGGTGGTTTTGACCACTCATGTGGGTAGAGTCCCCTGATTGTTGCAGATTAGGTACTATTCGTTTTGGGGTTCTTTTCATAGGAAGTCACATGGAATGTTAGGAGCCTTCATGGGATAGCATTGAGGCTATCGTGTAGGGGGTAGAAGATCACCATTATTTGAGGTCATACATCACCGTCCCTCTGGTTACTTTATTTGGGGGCACACATCACTGTCACTCCGGTTACTATTTGATGATTGGCATTGATGTTCCTCTGAGATATAATTTCTTAGGTGTGCCTTTAGGACGTCGGTACTTGAGACACGTGGTGTCAGGGGGCACATGGTTCCAGGTTACATGATAGAGATTCTAGAATTGGCTGAAGTAGGTGACACTCCATGGTGGATGATAAGCACCAGTGGAGTTTTTGTTTGTTTGTGTGCGTCTTACTATTAATAGTTTTCCTTACAACTACATGTCTGCATAAACACTCATATTAGGTAGGCATTTTTGGGTGGCATCCTATTGAGATTTGTCTCACACCCTACACAGGCCCTTAGGGATGCATGTAGACATTATGGTTTTATGAGGAGGAAATAGGTAAGCCTCAAGATCAAGACTATTTTAGTTGTTGCATTGAGATGGTATGGACCTTGAGGTCTTGAATAGTTAGAGTTTACTTTGTTTAGTTTCCATTCTGTATCATCATGCTTAGTTGTTATTATAGATATTATTGGATATCCATTGGTTACCATTTTGTATACTGATCTGCAATGGACGTATGCTTATATTTTTTGTAGTTATAAGTGGTGTTTAGTTTTTTGTTCTGTTTACTTTTCACTGTTGTTATTTATATATTGCTTCCACTGTTTATTGATATTGGATATGCTTCTACTATGAGGGTCTGGTTCGTGTCTGCTGAGTCCTTTATTTCCACTACATGTTTTACATTTTTACTCGGATCTATACCATTATTATCCTATGAGAGGGTATATCCTCCACACTATACATATCAGACTCTCGCTGCTAGTTGGCAGACTTTTGCATTCGGGGAGGTGGGCCTAATGTAGTAACACCCAACCCATTTAGCACTGTTCAGGTGGCTGTCTCGGTTCGGGTCATTACAGATATCTTATGTTCTATTGAGATTTACATTATCATGTGTAATGAAATTTTATAATGGGAAAAAAAAATTCACCATGATTTATTAGACCTTTAGATGTTTTGGATCAAGTTGGATAAGTATCTTATATATTATAACTATATATATTAGGAAAGGTTTTATGTTTTGTTTTTTATGTGTTTAATTCATAAGTACGGTCATGATCCTTTTCATGTGATTTATTTTATAGTTTTTCATATCGAGAATGATATAACCTTTCAAAAGAATTCGTGTAAATTTGTGATCTAAAATACAAGTTCCTTCATGGGTGATTTATTGCTTTATAGTGTATTCTTTTTAGGCATGATGTTATAAGGTAATGAACTTAGGATAGGTAATATACATATGATTTCTATATCCTAAATTTTTTTGAGTCACTCTTTGTTATGATTTGATATGGAATTTCTTTTAAAAAGATAAATGGTGATGATTGGTGGAAGGAGGAATATTTTTGGTCTTGGAATCGATGTAGGTGACTCAAATTATCGTCATCAAAAACCCAAAAAAATTATACCATGTTTTTTTCTATGATCATTGAATAATTTATAGTAATTATAAATAATATTTTTGTAGAAAATTGAATTTTAAAATGGTGGATGAATATATAAACAATGGGATTATTATTCTAGTTGAAAATTTGGTATTTGAATTTTCATGAATTGGTGGATTATTATTGAATTTGAAAATTGTGGGATTAAAATGAGAAAATTTTTGGAAATACAGTTTATGAAAATAGTTCTTGAATTAATAGAGACTTAAATAGATTAATGGTGGAAATATAAATAATGTTTGATATGAGCATGAAATAGTTAAATTGATGTGAAATTATTTATAATCTATGCATATACAATTTTATAAATTTTTTATTTTAGAAATTATTATTGATCATTGAATATGAAATATATTGTAAGTCCCCTGAAAAAAAATTATCCCATAAAATGTAATCCCATAGAAAAATATCACAAATGTTAGAGGGGAAAATTTTATGAAATTTTTAATAGAAATTACAAATTTATGATGGGGAACATGGAAATTTATGGAAAAGTGTATTGATGTGATGGTGATTGTTGGGGTATTAATTGGTAGTAATTTTTATGGGGTCAATGAATATATAAATGTTGTCGTCCCACATTATGTAGATATATCATATTTTATGTATTGATTTACATGAGGTGGTGTAAAATATATATGTTTGATACAATCTAGAATAGGGATGTTCCATTTCTTTTAGGTTCCATGAAAAAAAGTATTTTTATATGTTTTGATTATCATGTGAGAAGATAGTAGTGGTCAAACTTTTAAATATTTTAAACCCCTAGATTACCTATCTAATGTGAATAAATATATGTCTGAAAGTGAAACATTGTCATAGATGATGGGTATCAGATGATAGTGGTATTTTAATATATTTTATCTATTTTATGATATTTCAAACCATATATATTCCCAGGATATGAGTATGTGGTAACATAATATTCCATAAAATCTGAATTTTGGTAGACCTTGGTGGGAGTATGATGTTAATTTTGTTATTATTCTATTCCCTGTGAAATTTATTTATAAAATGGCCTAAGTTTCCTAGTATTTGTAATTATGGTAAAATTATTATAATGATGAGTCTAGAAAATATGGTTATCCATAGTGTGTGTGGGATGTGTGGAGTTGATGATTTAGTTTGGGGAGGGAGAAGTCCTTGAGGGTGGAAAG
Organism: Viscum album; assembly: GCA_963277665.1. NCBI lineage: Eukaryota > Viridiplantae > Streptophyta > Magnoliopsida > Santalales > Viscaceae > Viscum > Viscum album. The sequence continues at coordinate 1,392,959,119 of OY728121.1, read as the reverse complement.
CATATAATATAGTGAGAGTCCCATTGGATAGCTAGTTTCCAAACTGATATGCATTTTTGTGGGGAGTGTGATAGCTCGGGTATTCAAGAGATTTATTTTTAGTCTAGTTTTATAATGTTATTATGTAATTTGGAATATTTGAGATGTTAAAGGAGTTAGTGATGGACCTAGAATCTGTGTTTGAGGTTTTGATCTAGTATAGGGAAAACTATTGTTGTAAGTGGGGGGTCAATGAAAACCAATTTGTTGCACCCTGAAGTCTTCCCATGGGGTTTTTTTCAATTCATTTTCATTGGAAATCTATCATGAATCCTATACTATAATGATAATTTCACTGTGAGGGTTAGGGCCATGATAAAATTTTACCAAGTGTAGGGGAGTTGCGATTCGTGGTTTGTCATTAATTTGGTGAATTCCAATCTGACCCATAATATCACATCACAAATTAGACAATTCCAATGCCATTACATCATGACCATGTGGTCCATTCCCCAATATCCATATGTATAGTTTTCTAGATTAGATTTATTGGTTAAATTTTTAATAAATGAAGGAGATCTGTGTTTTTTTATGTGTAGGCCACACACCTATTCTCTCTCACACTCTTGATTCTCTCATAAATCATGGTGGGATATAAACCATTATGGGGTTTTCTTTGAGAAATTTATCACATAGTGTCAAAAATAGTAAGGTTCGCAATCCTAAATTATCCATTTCTAGTTCTTTCATTATTATAATGGTTTCCAAATAAAATCTATATTTTATGGATTTTTCTTTCGATTACCAATTTCTTTTTTCTTGGGTGATATTGGGCTATGAAATTAATCGTGAATGATTATACTAGTACCAAGTAGGGGGTACATAAATATTATTTATGTTTATATGATTTGTTTATCATGTGACTTATGGGGGTGTTTAGGGTCATTTGAGAGACTAGGAATTGTATTTTCTATAGTCTTTGGGGGGAAAGGGTAGAACCCTAGGTGTAGTTTAGTTATTTTCTATGTGGATATGGGTTAAGTTATGATGATGGAACTTTTCATGACTTTTAAGGTACCAAATTATTGTTTTGAACTTTCGAATTTGTTTTCATGTAATAGTTCAAGGTTTTTATTTCATAATTTTGTTCCTTAGGATTATGATGGGAGTTACCTATGAGGTTATAGGGAGATGTGGTTAATTGGTATAATGTGGGGTGTTTCAACCACTTCTAATGGAGGTAACCAAAATTTTACAAGAATTTATGATTATAGGATATTTTGGTTGCCAGTAATCATTGGGGCTAAAGTCATTGGGTGTTGTGTCACACATAAGGACCCATATAGAGGTAATGAACACTATACAATTGGTAGTAACCTTTATTAATGATTAGTTTAGAGTAATGATAATGATCGTCTAATGAAAGGAGGTATATGTTGTATATGTGGTTATGGTATTAACTAGTGATTTTTATCATCTGTTGAGAGATGAATTCCCTCTATATGTGTTGATTTCATTGACCTAATTAATTCATCATGTAAAAAGGATCATGGTATCTAGGTTTTTGAATTCAACCTCATATAAATTTTCTAACAGGTGATCTTAATTGAATGAAATTTGTTAGAGGGTCATGAGTGACACTAGATGTGTACAAAACATGTATGTTTCATTCCACTCCATCACTAGATGATAATGTTAGGATACTCAAGTGTGGATTGATAAGACACAAGTGGAGTGGGATATGTTTCTTGTATTTTTTGTTAAATGATTCACTTTTCATAAACTCATATTTGTGTCGATATTATCCTAACATAGTATCGGTGGGGGCCTTCAGTGTTTATACTCACACTCATCACAGGCTCTCTAGGACATAGACAGATTTCTTCCCTCATGAAACATAAAAGTAAATAGATCTAAAATAAGTGAATAATTATATGGATGTATAATAGATTCATGTATAGGTTGTCAGTGCATTTTAGAGTTGGATCATGTGGAAACTTGGTGTCCGCTAGTGTTGGTTAGTATTTACTTTTAGACATATCGGTATATGATTGATCCATGAGAAATCTATGTTAGTGTTTTATGAGTTATATGAAATTGTATATAGTCATTTATTAAGTCATGCATTGTATGTATGTTGTGGTTGTCTCATAACTATTATTCTCAAGTTTATATTATTATATGAATTTCTGCTATTTATGTTGCTTCAATTGTAGTCATGATTTTTTTTAATATATGGTATATTTTCCCCCATTATCAATTATATACCCTTTCCTCTATTAGGTCTCCTGTAACATATGGGGAGGCGTTTTTGATGTCATATGTTGCACCCAACATGGAGTTATTTATGTTATCTATGCCAATGATCATTACAAAGTGCTATCAATAAATGTTTTTTATTGGAGTTTGTAATAAAATGATATCAATGGATATGTCGAGACATGGGATTTTAATCATATCATATTATTTTCAAATACAGGTTTGAGTTAATTTTATTATTTATAGGGAAACTAGTAATTTCATTTTTGTTTTCAAGTTTATAGTTGAGTTATTTAATCCGGATGAAACATGATGTTTTGATGTTATTTATTTATAATTTTTGGATTGAGGCCCTGAGATGAAATAGGTGTATAATTTTAGTTAAATAATCTGTTAACAATATGGTATATAGTTTTCTCATGTAGGGATTCTTGGTGTAATTATTTGTAGAAAAATTGGGTTCTTGATTCTGGGTATATTTGGGTGTGTGGATCCTACTCGTATATGGTGTGTGTGTGTGTGTGTGTGCGTGTGGTACTTGGAATTAGAAACTATAGGTGAGGCAGAAATGAAGGATGATATGTGGTTGTGACGTGGATTGAAAATTGTATGATCTAGGTGGATATGCCTCCACTTAAAAAGTTACTTATTTTCAATATCTAAGTTTATATATATATATATATATATTGATAATTGAATTTGGATTCAAATTATATTCATCTCCAATAGGATTTGATATAATTTTAGGAGGGTGGATATGTGGTACCAATGATTCATGATCTAGTTGAGGCATATGGGGATTTCAAGGAATCCATAGAAGACGATTGAGTTGGGATGTTTTCAATGACTCACTTAGGGAGAGACCGGTATAGGTCATCGAGAGTTTTCATCAGGGAACTAGGAGAGTTGAGTCATCAATGATGTATTTGAAAAGGGAATTCAGGATGAAGATTCCTTAATTCTTACCATGGGAGGGTTAAACCTAATATATTGAGTTATGTATTGAGTTATTTTAGACTATATTTTATCGTATTCATATGATTCCATGCTGGAGGGTGAAGCTAGATATATATATATATATATATCTGTCTATGTGTGTGTGTGTTTAAGGCACTAGTAAAACATTAAAGGGATGTATATGAATATGTTTGTAGAAAATATTTGAAGGTTTGGAATGATTTTATGGTGAGGTTATTTGAGAACATTACCCTAAACAATCTAATGGTAGATCGAAGCCATGAGTTTATGCACTTAGTACCGGTCAAGACACCAATTATGGATTATGATTCTAGGTTCTTGGATTTACTTTTCATACACAAACATTTCTTGGATATTAGACCATGAAGGTGTTGTTGTTTGAGGATAGGAGTTGACTTGATATCAAGGAACATGTGAACATTTTTAAGTTGGAATTATTTTATAAGGTGGTGAAGAAGACATTGATAGTATAATTGAATTGGACCAATTATTGTAAACCTAATCGAATAGTGGAAACACTAAGTCTAGTAGTGGAACTATGGGTAGTATAAATAAGCGTTATAAAGAGACCCAATAGGGTTTTAATATCGGTGGATTATATTTTTCATCTTGGAGTGGTTAGTATTTCAAATTGTACTATTGTGTAAGGTCAGGAAATATTTTAACATAATGTGATTGAACACTTAAGGATTGTCAAGCTTGTGTTATGATGGGGCATATAAAGAACTTTTTCTTGGACGTTTCCTTGGTATATGGTGGATATGGATTATTTTGAACTAGATAATATAATATAGGACATATAATTGTGTAGAGATCCAGTAGATAGGGTTAATATGAATGATAATACCATTCTATATGATTGGGTGATGAGTAGTGAAGGCAGTGTTTAGTGTAATGTGTGACTATATAGGGTGGTTAGGTATCCTGTGGAAGTGGTTTGGGGTAGTTTCATGTGGTCATGTTGACAATTTTTGAGTATTCTATAGATCCATTTATTATTAATGGTAAATCGTAATTATGTTGGTTTTAGTTCTTCATAACAGGTCCTAGTGAATAGTTTTCAATGTGTGCAGAGGAATGATAATTTATTGGTTATGGTTTGGATATCTACTGTCATTCATGGGGATGGTGTGTTTAATGATTTGTAATTTTGGTTTTTATGTGATTTCTATGTACAGTACTATCATTATGTTGGGTAGTTTGGTTATTGTGTGATGATAAGATGATTCCTATAGTGGGGATCACATGTAGTTAGAATCAGTTTATTTTTATGTTTAGTCTATAATGATCCTGAATAGAAAGATTCATTTGATGTTATTTTTATGTCCCATGGACTTGAACAGATGTATGTTTGGGTTTTAATTCATATTGTTCAATAACATTGTTGGAGATAAATCAGGGATAAGAAATTCTATAGTGGGGTGGATCTAAAGACTATTTATGTGATTAATTTTAAGTTTTTACTCTGAATGGTCAGCTATAATGTTTCTTATTTGAGGTATCACAAGGTTTGGTGAATACCCAGGAATCAGTTCTTAGGGTTTCAATCTAATCTCAAGAAAAAAAATTCACTTAAGGTGGTAATTAATTTTGTAACCCATGTGTTTCATCATGAAAGTCTACTCACAAGGTTTTCTTCATGACACAACCATTGGGATTATAAACTAAATGTATATAAAGGGAGATAATTTCACAATTATGGGAAAGGATCATGAAGAAACAAGACCCTAGGAATGGAATTTAAGTTATTTTGTTCATCTCTAGTAATGTGAATTACATTGTGATTCATAGGATCATGGTGAAATGTTTCTAAAAGAGAGGAAATTATACCATGACACCATGTTCCATGTGTAAATGGATTATGTGTTTAGTTTTTTAGTTAATATTAATTGGTTAAGTTATTAGTAAATGAGGGTGAGCCCTATTCCTACATGGTTTGGTTGCACGCCTTTTACCTCATTATATCTTTGTTTACTACACTATCTTGGTTGGATATAACCTATTTTTTGGATATTTTTTAAACCATTTTCACTGGGAGTTGCCTCATAAAAGGTTCATCATCATCTATCATCTATTTTTGGGTTCTTTGTTGATATTTTCTCAAAATAAAATCTGTAGTTTGTAATTTTTCTAGGGATTCTTGATGTATTCCTTATTGGATAAAATTATTCTACAAAATTCAACATATTGGAACCTTCTAGAACTAGTTAAGTGTTTCCAAGATACTGACACTATTTATATAAGGTATCCATTATGTTATTTTAAGTAATGAGTAGGTTTATCTGAGACAACATGAATGGGATCATCTATGGTTTATTTGAGTCAAGGGTAGTATCTCTGGGGATGTTATGTGATATTAAGTGTGAATATGGGTTTAGATACACTGAGTTTGAATTGTGTGATCATCAAGGGATAAAGATATTATTTGGAAATTTATCAAATAATGTCAATTAATGGTTTATGGGAGGTGTTTCTTCTTGTGATTCATTGTTAATTTTATTGTTGTGAATTGGGTGGCCAACAGGAAGTGTGGTTCATTGTTATAATGTGGTGTTGGGTTGACCAAAATCAATTTATTTGTCAAGATTATCTTTTCATGTATGGTTTTGGGAGGTTTGAGATTCCTATCATCATTATATTTGTGGACATTGGGTTCTTCATACACATAGTGGGTCCCAATTTGTAGTGACGACCACTTGATTTTTGGTAATATCCTTTATAAATGAGCAATTTATGGTGATGTTATTGACCATCAAATGAAAGGAAGGATATATCATAGATGCAGTCATGGGATTGGGGGGATATTTTTATCATTGGTTGGTAGAGTAATAATAACCATATGACTGGATTCTGTTAAGATAATGGTATGTGTAACAACTTGATATTTTCAAATAATGTTATGCTTGATGGCATATATGACACGCCAACCAAATCCTAAACGAACAATAAAATATTAATATTTAAATATAACCTTTATAACATAGAATTTGAATTGGAGGGTATAAAAAATATAAACTAAATTATTGAATATATATAAAGTTCATACTCTATAAAAAATCATTAATTAATGCTTTGGAAATAAGTACTCTATTTTCATTAAAGTTATTTTAATTCTTTGGAAATATGTTTTCTTAAAAAATTATTTTTATTGATACTTTCTAAAACCTCTAAAAAACTCATAGTATTTTTGAAATTATATTATCAAAATTTTCTATGGAATTTTTTTTCTAAAAAGATTGAATTTCTAGTGAATAGTGAAAATGAGGATTTTTATTGAAAAATGTATTTTTGTTTCAATCGTTTAAAAATATATATTTTTCTTAATGTAATTTAAAAATAAATTTAAATGTCTTATATAATTAATCATCTGATTAAGTTTAATTTATTAAATTTCATGATTTAATTTAGAATAAAAACACTTTTATATATAAGGAATGTTTTTTTGAAAATAAATAAATTATTTTTTAATTTTATATTTAAATTAATTATTGTAACTTATATAAATTTAATCACTAATTTTTTTTCCATTTTTTAATTATATGTTAAATTTTTTGAAAATATTCCCTTTTTATTTTTTTCATTATGAATACTAACCCTTGTAAATAATTTTCACTACAGTAAGGATAATCTGATAATTAAGGTTAAACATAACATGATATGGACGATAAAATGACCATAACAATTGCCTTAATTTTATTCCACAAACTTATTTAATCAATAATCATCCAATATTCCAATGTAAATTTTTTTTTCTTTTGAAAGTGATTTTTATCATTAAATGTTTTTTAATGAAAAGCCAAAAAATGTTGTTCTTTTGTTTCAATATCATTATATTTCTTACAACAGGTTAAATAAGGGATTTTTTGATTTCTAAATATTTATATGAAATATAAATATTTTCTTATCATGTTAATTTATTTATAATTTCACATATGAAATAATTACACTATTTTCTTATGCAACATTGACATAGTATTTATTTCATTAATAGGGAAATAAAATAAATGATTTTAGAAATATTAAGATTATATAATTTGACTAAATTTAATGTTTACAAAGAATTTTATAGATATATATGAAATTTAAGGGATTTTTTAAAGGATTATATTCTAATTATTCCTTTTTGATGTGTTTAACGACTTATTAAATGAATAGTATCAAAAATGACATTAATAATATTTTATAATGAATAATATTTTATTAAATTATTGAAAATTCATAAAAAATTAATTTGGAAAAACTAATATAATATAGTCACAAAAATAAACCGTTTTATATTTATGGATCATTTATCCTTTTATGGTTTAATTCTTTACCCTTAAATGGTAGAGAATTTTACTATTGTAGAAATTTTCAAAAGTAATAATGAAGGGTAAAAACTAAAATATAAGGGGGATAAAATAACCAAAACCTATTAAAATTTTATTATCTAATAGTATTCTGAATTATAATAATAGTATATTTGAATTGTATTAATTTTGATACATTTGTTCAAGAAACATAATTTATATTAATTTAATACTTTAGGAAATGTCTAGTATACCTCTCCCCTCAATTATAAATGAACACTACTTCCCTCTATTATCTACTTTACATTAAGAAATATATATCACCCTCCCCAAAAAAATTATCTTATAAACATCCTTATCCAAATTTTAGATTTTTTTCTTCAAAAAATACCATCCCTAGGTTACATTAGAAACGATATAAAAGATGCCTCCCGAAAAAGAGGTTATCACCTTAACTGGCCTCTTTTAATTTATTTTTTATTATACCTACTCCAAATCTCCAGTAGTTAGCATAAAAAATAAATTAATTATAAAAAATGTACTAAATTTTTTATGACTATAAAACCTCATTGTACACCCTCTTTTCAATCAAATGATAAGTGAATGTATCACTCGGGCATACATACAACTTATCTGCTCCACATAGTGATACAATTCAATTTTTTACCATATTCTATGGATGGGTATTATGATGGATTTAATATATATATATATATATATATATTATTTATGAAAAAATTATGCTTCCGAATTCATATTATCATATCTACCTTTTTACATTTTTAACTGTTTGAAAACGATAACGTTGCTAATGCGTACATATGGACAACCACCACCACAGAGTGATGTAATCCGTTTATCATATAGTATTTATAAGGATAGTAATAAGGATTAATTTAATGAATATATATTATTTATATGTTATAATAATGATTATATAAATTATAATTATTATTTAACTTTCTTTCATTCCATCCATTAAAAAGTGAAAATAGAGTTCATACATACGTACAACCAACCTTCTCTATGAATGGTCAAATTCATTTATCTATCTGTTTATTTTATGGATTATTCAAAATAAATTTATAAAGAATATATAGTATAATTATATCATAGTTAATATTCTAGATATTATATACCCATGATAAAAATAAAACTACCAAAAAAACAAACCAAAACATATATGAAAAACAAAGTAGTTGTTACCCAAAATAACATTTTTTACAAAGAATTGTTAATAAATGGGATATTAAATATTATAAGTAAATAATATCTTGTATGATATATATTATAATGGATATGAAATATATTTATAATAAATATATATTTCTTATATAGTATATTTAGACTCGTATGGAGGAATTTTAACCTAAGATAAGTGTTTTCATATCAATTTTACTTTTATGCGATATATGATGTACAAACCAATTATTTATTTTGTGATGTATATATAATTCCTTTTGATATATAATATAACAAATATTTTAAATTCATGTTATTTTATTTTTTGATTGAAGATATTATTTGATGTTAATTATGATTCGAAAGTTACCAAATATGTAAGGATCTGTTTTACAATCTCGTCATTATTCAAGATTCTTTATATTTAATTCAATTTTGGGGGAATTATTTAATCATTATTTATTAAACCAAATTTTTTATTCTCCTAAATTTATTTATTAAAATTTATATTTTAATTTAATTTTCATCTCTTTAAGTACTCAAGATATATAAATAATGTATTCAAGGAAAAATAACTTTGTTTTTATAATCGGATGAGAATATTTTTCTTTCATATCCATATTTTCCTTAAAATGTATTAAATGATATTTTCAAAATTTTCCTATGATTTATTATATACATTTTTTCTCTTGGTTTAATTTTTCAAAATTGTATTAAAAGTAATCTTCTTGTTGTTTTCTAAAGAAGCTACTTTTTAACATTTTAATAGATTAAAATGAATGTTTTTTTAACTTAAACAACATGAGAAAAATTTCCGGCTATCATGACTAATCATTATATTGAAAATTAATATGAAATTATATAAGTTATTTTTTAAATAAAAAACTCTTCCATAATATTTGGGAATATTTTATATTTTAATACGTGTTTTTCTATGTGAAAATGGGTATTTTTTTCTATAAACTTTTCAGTGATCATGTGAAATTTTTTTCATCTATGTCGTTATCCATTATTGAATATGTTGATTTAATCTAGTTTTAATCTTAATATAACATCCATAATATTTTCTTTATTTTTTATATTATCATCATTATCCGGGAAAGTATTGATATTTCTTATGCTTTTTCTTCCAATATGGGTAGTTATTTATTTTATGGGTTGTTGATTATGTTATAATGATTATTCAAATGATGAATGTATTAGATTTATTATTTTATATGTGTTGTAAATAAATACATATCCCCCCCAATTCATTGGTAGGTATCATGAGACAAAATAGATTGGATATATGGGGAGTCCTTACCCATTTATATATAATTCTTATCAAGAGGCCTTGGTGTATTTTTAGATACATTAGAACAATACCTCAATAGTAAGTTTAAGATATCTTTAATTATCCATTACATCATTGTGAAATTTTCAATTTATTTCCATTTGATTATTTTAATAGTTATGATATCCATGGATATCTTTCAAGATCACTTATTCATTTTATGGAATTGTTTGATTATCATTTCTTTATTTCATATTATTCATTCATTATTTTCCTTCTTTTTGTATGCATTCTCTTAGAGATAATCTAAGATCACCTATTTATTATATTTACTTTAAAAATTATTCCATGAAAAAAATTATTGATTGATGTGATATTCTATAGGGAGTAAATATTATCCCAAATAAAATAATATGGCATATTTTTTGTTTCAAATTTAATATGGGATTGATGTATGTATCCAGTTTACCAATTATACATAGATATTGAAACCATTGGGATGTGATTTATTTTTTTTAATACTAATAAAATAATATAACCAACATATCTTAGATACTATGTTTGGGGACATTATGGTTGGTTTCATAAAAAAAATTAGTGAAATCCTTGTGAACTAGATTCATAAAAACATAGTTTATGTAACATAACCCTATAACAAACATTAAATAAATTCCCAAAAGACACTCTGTTTATAATTCAGATAAGGATAGTTTAAGTTTAAGTATGATTATATTTTTAATGTCATAGATACCCCTTCTGATATTTTATGTGATGAAATTACCTTGGAGACATATATTGAGTTTTAATAGAAGTTTGAGGTCTATTTAACCCATTTGTAAAACTGGTGTTTTATTAAAGGATTTATTTGAAATATAATGATTTTATATTTCATGTAGATTAGATTAATTGTATTGATATTATTTATGGTTAATATGATCATTTATGTGAAGGTAATAATAGTTGATTATAATTATTTAATTTTTTGAAAAACTATGTTCTATAGAAAACATTTGTGGTTAAAATTTTTTATTATCATTGATGTTATTTTTCAGGATACTCATAATAATTTTCTAAAACTGATAAGCATAATATTTATATCGTTTTTTAAAAAGGGAAAACAATATGTCTGATGACCACCTGTCACATTTAATAAGGCTTCAGGGCTGGAACCCACAATCAAATGGTAATAAGGGTAAGACACGTTCCACTAGAATATATGATGTCTAGATTAGTATGAAATTATTTTTATATAAAGGGTTTAATTTATATATATTAAATTGATTTTTAATAACATATTCTAAGATTAAATCTTTTTTATTTTAAGTTTGTTGATGATATTCCATGACACATTTTACTAGATTTAGGGAAATATTAACATGATATTTTGCGTGATGGATTATTATAAAACAATGAAATTAATTTTTTGGTGATTTAAGTTAAAATTTATTAGATCACCATTGAGGTACAAATATTCTTCAATATTGATAATATTTATATTAATTGTCGTGTACAATAATTTATTCATAGATTAATCTAGGTCGAACCTTTGTTGGGGATTTTGATGTAAAATTTATTCCCTCTTCATATGAAGGTTTAAATATATTATTATTATCATAAATTATGGTAACATGTTTACTTTAGTTTAATATTTAATGATTGGGGGGATATATAATTATTCTTCTATATATATTTTGATCCATTAAATGATAATTTCAGTGTTTCAGGTAAAAAAATTCATATTGGGTATTCATTTTTTAGAGTAAGAAATGAAGTGGAAATTAATCGAAGCACAACCAAAGGATGAAATTATGATTATGATATAAAAAATATCATGTAAGTATATATACTTATGTTAATATTCTATAGGGTAAATTAATTTCTCAACTTTAGTAAAATAATCTTAAAACAAAAATTTTATCTAATAAAAACATTTATGATGATTTCATAGCTTTTTTACCCATCATTAATTTATGGGATTATAATTGTTAAATTTATCCTAAGAATGTTAAATATCACTCTATATTTGTCCCTAGGTGTTATTTTATCCACAATGTCCATATTTTCACTTCCTATTAATATTATCTTATTTGGAAACATATATTTATGTTCTTCTAGATTACCGTCTTATTTCCATTTCCCCCTTTTAAAGGGATTTTTTAATTAACCCTTTTATGATTTCAGATTTATAAAATTGAATTTTTAAATATAAACCCCATTATTATTGAGAATAATTTAAAATTTTAGGGATTAAATTTATTTAATGGGAGTGAATGTAACACCCCATTATTTTAAAATAATTAAATGTACAATAGCATATAATACATACAACACTGGGCATAAAAGAATAAAAGATTATTATTTTAATATAACCATAATAAAAAAGATGTTTAATTAGAGGATATTAACAGTATTAACTGAATCATGAAATATATATATAGGACCTAATCAATAAAATTTCATTGATTAATGCTTTGAAATATATACTCAATTTTCAGTAATGTTTCTTTATTCATCGAAAGTATTATTTCCCTAAAAATTATTTTTATTTATAATTTAATGAAATTATATTTTTTGTAATATAATTATTGAAATAAACGTATAAAAATTTTCTTATGGTGAAATTTTTTATTTTTTTGAAATCATTGATTTTCAATTGAATATTTTGAAATACAAATTTTTATTGAAAAATATATTTTTGATTCAATCATTTGAGAAATTCATTTTTGTTTCAAAAATATTTCAATCATAAATTAGTTCTCTAATTTTATTTATTAATCCAATTATTTTCATTTGAATAAATTTCATGATTTAATTTTCCATAAAAAATTGTATATAAAAAGATTTTCTTAATGAAAATATTGTTTTCTATTGTGTTTTGGGTTGTGATTTAAAATTATATACTACCGGTTATATAATGTTTATCATGAAGAATGGATTAAACATTTTTAATTAGGAATTAAAATTTTTTAAATATGCCCCTTTAATTTTTTTCAATATGAATTGTACCCATAATAAATAATTTTCCCAGTGGTAAGGATAAATTGGGTAATTAAGGTTAAAAATAATATGACAAGGACTATAAAATGACACTGAAACAATCCTTAATTTTATTTGATATATCTATTTATTTCATAATCGTCAAATATTTTAATATATGTTCTTTTTTTCATTTGTATGTGTTCTTTACATTTATATTGTTTTTATTTAATGCAATGTAAAAAAAATAATGTTCTCTTTGTTTTATTATATTTATATTTTTGACCTAAGGATAAACATAGGATATGTTTGGTTCTAAATAGTAATTTTAAATATCAATAATTATTTTAAAATTGGGAATTAATTTATAATTTTTAGGGATGTTATAATTACCGTATGTTCTTACAACACATTGAAACAATATTTTTTCAATTAATAGAAATGTAAATTAAATGATTTTAAAAATATTAAAAAAAATTATAAGTTGAATTAATTAATGTGTACCATAAATTTTATAAATCTATATGACATATTAGAGATTTTTTAAGTTATTATTTTCTAATTTAGTCTCTATATTGATGTATTTAAAGTCATATTAATTGAATTGAATCAAAAATTATGTTAATAACATTTTATAATAAAATATATTGTATTAAATTATTTAAAATACCTCACAGCTTTAAATTCAGAAAAATTAATTTCATATGGTTTAAGACATAATCCATGGTCAATTTATTGGTTTTTTTCATTTTTGGTAACATTCTATACCATTAATTGGTAGATATTTTTAATATTGTGGTAATTGTCAAAAGTGATAATGATGTATTAAAACTAAATGATAATGGTGAATACATTACCCAAACATATTAAAATATTATTTTATGAGTTTATATTCACTCATACTTATCATATATTCTAATTTTGTTCATTTATATTCCTTTGGGATTGAAAATTAATTTATATTAATTTAATACGTTTTGAAATTCCAAAAAATACACTTCACTCACTTATAAAATAAAACCCATTCCCACTATTCATTACACTAATTTGAAGCTTATAATCACCCAAAAAATCCAAATTATCTTATAAAAATAATTATACACATTTTAGAGTTTTTTTTCTCAAAATAGAATCCCTACTTTCTATAAGAAAAAGGATTTAATGGTGGTATCCCAAAGAACAAATAATTATTTAACCCAACCTCGCTAAATTTATTAATTCATATACCTCCTATAAGGTTTTAGTCATTATCATGAAATAATACATTCATTATAATGAATATAAAAAAATATTATTAAGAAACCACAAGTATACACCATTTTTTTGACAAATTGGAAGTGAAAGTATCGTTTGTTTGTACGTATGGGTTACTGTATTTACGAAAGGATGCAATTAGTTTTTTATCATTGTATTTTGTGGATAGTTTTAGTGTCCTGAAAAATCCGCAAAGGAGAACGATGATCCCCTTTAACTCAAGAGTATGCTGATATGATGCACCTGAGGAAACGACTTGCCAAGGATGATATACCAGTTATGTTTTGGCCTACGGCCACCTCTCAGTTCGACATACCCAGAGAGTTGTCAGAAGAATGCATGCACAGCGTCCACCATAATATATGGACAACCCTCCACCGACTGAAATCAAGCTTCCTGCCCTATGATGGGTATGTAGACCACTTCAAGACAATAGGGGACCTCTTACGTCACATCGACCTGGAAGCTCTTCCTTCATCACGACAACAGTGACCCAAGAGTCGTAAAGGAAACATGGAGATAGCCTGCCTCCGTGTGTTGCACCAGTTACACCGCCTAATCAGTGACGCTCCGACTGGAGTCTATATCAGGGTATGGGGAGAACATGGAGCTATACATTTCACTCTGCTCCCCGCCCAGAAGAACCCATTCGGCGTGGTGCCTTGCAACGTCATCACGTCAAGATGGAAATCGAGTGGTATCTCTGTTCAGGAAAGGCAACATTCTCCCACAGAGTCAGTCCTTGATTAAGTCCCAGAAGCATCAAGCCCGACGGGAACAAGCCATTCAAGAAATCCTTAATCAGGACACCGAGAGAATACAATAGGCCTCTCTCCTAAGAGAGGCCAATCAGCGATCTTTTCCTGCCTCCCCATAAGGGATTGATTCACAGAAGAACTCGGCACCAAACCCAGTTCACCCCCGAATTGGGGCACGCAAGATCAGGCAGGTAGCGATAGCCGCAGCCACTACCGCAATCCACGGTCAACCCCATCCTACAAGGCTGGGGTCATTTTTAACAACAAATTCCCCCGTAAGACCAATGAAACTGGGAATAGATTCGATTTCAAATTAATGGAGCCAACCCTAGCCCATAGGGCTGGGGGAATTATTACCCCCTCAACAACAACCTCCCCCATAAGAGTCATTATTCTATCATCTAGGGAAGACAGTTAGAAGAGGAGGTTCCTGTCATATCTCGTTATTTGAATGATCATCCCCTCTGAGAGGAAGGCGCAACGTAAGGTCACGTCAAATAACTCTCAGCATCACCCTTCATAAAGAAGTCCGAAGGCAATCCCAGGTCACGGAAGTGAACGCCAACAGAAGACGCAGGAGATCCTATTCCCATTTGGAAGATGACATCTTCTCCACCCCGAGATATGAATCTATCAACGTCATAGAGGTTAACCCCATAGGTGACACCAAAGATACTACAAATCCAGAGGGATCGCGAGACGATAGTTCCAGTCAGGATGTGAATCACAACGAACCACCAGGTGTGCACACCCGGAACTAGAGGGCCCCCCTAAATATGGTCATCCTTCTAACCAACCCTCCTCCGCCTAACCTGCAAGATTCCAACAAGGATAAGAATAAAGGACTTTTTCCCCTTAACTCGCCTCCTTCTCTCGAAAAAAAATGAGCCACTCATGCTCGATGATAGATTCGCTCGACAGGAAGAGGAGATGAAAGAATTAATGCAGCTTAATGTCGAGCTACTCCAGAGGAACCACCTTATTGAAAGTGTGTCCTAGGAGGATCCACATCATGCACTCTCAGCGAGTTCTCCACAAAGACTAAGGTTTTCCTTGGAAAATGAAACACGGTCGGGGATCCTTTCCAACAAGGCACTCGGCCCGTCCAACTACCTAAACGTAGAGTCTGATGAATACCAAGACTTCCCTCCACTCAGGAAGCAACCAGATAGAGTATGCCTGAACCCTCCGAAGGTGCCACAAACGGCACATGCACCCCTGGTGCCGGCCAATCCGGATCCTTAGGAAATGCCTCGGGCTACGCCTGCCCAGAACCGAGCCCAACAGTATGCAAACCAGGGTCTCAGCAACACCATAGAGTCACTAATAGCTCGATTGGAAGCGATGGAAGGTCGATGCGCTCTGATATATCTTGAGTGGAAACCCTACCCAGATTGGGTGAGCAACAAGACGCCTCTACCCAATTATGGGAGCCCTGTATTCTCTATCTTCAATGGATCAGGCGATCCATAACAGCATCTGATGCACTATTCTTCTATTGAGACCCTATGATGGGGACTCCGGAATAGAAAGATGCAGTGAAACTCAGAGGCTTCATATGGAACTTGCAAGGATCCGCCTTCGTCTGGTACATGAGTCTGCCAGCCCAGTCAATAAAGAGCTGGGAGGACCTTCGGAAGAAGTTCATGTTCCACATCATCTCGACGTTGCCTAAAACAACGGTCAGAGACCTCATGAACTGCAAGTAGAGGGAGAATGAGAAGGTCTTGGATTTCATCGCCAGATGGAATGGTCTGACCTATTCCGTGAAAAGGGAAATGCCTCAAGATGAGATGTTAGCCATATGCATCAATAATCTTTGAGATGAGCTATGAACACCGCTCATACCAGTGGAGTTCACCACTGGCTTCGGCCATCTCTCGACCAATGCCCATAGAATTGAGGACTCCCTACATCGGACTAATTTGAAGTCCCGAATACCCTCGTAGGCTCCTGTGAAAAGAGCCCCAAGAGCTAATGAGTCTGCTGTAACACTCAAGCCAGCCCCTGTGCCTGCACTACCTCTCATGCCTCAACCAAATCGTTAAGGGCATCCTTCATATCAGCGGCCACCTTCGCCAAAAAGGGACGATCAGCGAGGACCGAAGCGGAATCAGTTTGAGGAACGAAGACAAAAAGTATACTCATTCTGAGATGATCAAGTCTGTGGCTAATTCATTGCCACCATGAACTGCAACTTGATCCATCTCCCGGAGCCTAGGAAACCTAAAGAGGTCGGCCGCGATGACAGGCCAGATTACTGCCCCTACCATCGGATGTTGGGGCACAGTATCCGAGAGTGTTTTTTCTTCAAAGAACTCCTGCAGTGGATTGTAGACTCTGGATAGGTTGATCTGGGACCAACCCCAGCACATGTGGCTTGTATCTCTAACACCGACTCTAACAAAGAGGAGGGGTGGCAGAAAGTCACCAGCAAGAAGGGGTAGAAATTTGACAACTAGATGACTCATAAGACTATCAACCAATCCCAGGGCATACTCCAAGCTCAACTACAACAACCAGTGTTTCCTCCAACAGCCCCTGAAGCCGCAGAGCCGATGGTATCAATCTCACAACCCTCCACGAGCTGGTCATCCGGGAATAATCAAAGAAGGAGGAAACAATCGCAAGAGGAGCAGTCCACGACGGGGCCAAAGTTAGTCCCAACCCTGGCAGATTATATGCCCTCGAATTTGGCACAACGGGCACCGACCCACCAAACGACACCATCAGGGACAACTGACCAGGATTACCTGTCAGAGGATGAAGAACCAATCTTTGGTTCTATTAACATCATCCATCTTGAGGAATCATTCCCTGAGAAAGGGTACGGTTACGAACCCGAGTTCCCTGCACGAGGATCCGGGAGGAGGAATGGAAGATGTAGGGGATACCAGGGGAGGTGCAGCCACGGTCGAAACCAACCCTAGGATTGGACCCCGGCCCAAACCGTTAGTATCGCAGAAACCCGTGGGAGAGATCTTCAATGGACTCAGCAGGAGAATGAATGCCCCTCCGCCTCCACAAGCAGCCACTCTGGCCCTGTTGTTCTGTGATACCCACCAGAGGAGAAACAAGTTTCTGGCGGCCTAGTGCGCACAAACAGTCCGTCCAGGCCAAGTTCTCAAAACGTAGGAGTTCCATCGATATCCGACCCTTTGGCCAGTCCCTCCTCGTTAAATGCTACAGCCCCTAAAGCACCCTCTAAGACTCTCCTGCCAACAGAGAAGCGTCGGCAGCTGGAGTAGAAGTATGATATCCTTAAGTAGCTGGCGTTAGTACCAGCAAAGCTGTCAATCATGGATGCCCTAAGTCTGTCAGCAGACCTCAGAGAGGCTCTTATAGAAGCTTTGATCATCCCTCAGGAGTTTCAAGCCGAGGTAGCTGCCTCCGAGATTTACCGGATGGAGACCGACCCGGCTGAATGCAATGCAGTGATTTCCTTCACCAATCAAGATGAGGATTCCATCATGCAAGGACACATCAGACCACTATATGTGCCCGTAACACTGAATGATATTGATATCCAGAAAGTATTTATAGACAATGGCTCTGGAGTTAACCTCTTTCACCTAAGGACACTCTGTAAGTTGGGATATAGTGAGGACGATCTAATTCCCTCGGCCAGAACTATGTTGGGTTACAAAAAGAGAGAGCAGAAAACAATGGGACAAATTAAGCTGAAGACCCATTTAGGTGACCTGGTAGCCTACACGGAATTCATGGTGGTTTGGAAGAGCACATCATTCAATGCCCTTTTGGGAAGGCTATGGATCCATAAGCCCATGGTCGTTCCTTCATCCTACCACCAGTGTATCAAGTATAGCGTCAATGGACAAAGTGGAACGTTGCACACTGACAAGGCCCCTTTTGAGCTCTCCGAGTCACATTACATTGACACCGGTTTTTATGAGAAAAAGAAAAGAACCCTTTGGTCGATGGTGTCGACTGGATCCCCGCTCCAAATGGCTTGGAAATGGTTCCTGATTACCCCCTCAGGCAGCTTGGTAGAGATTTTTTCCTGCCCATCAACCATGTGGAGAGTATGAGTTCAAGTACGGACACGCACTCAGATGTTCTCATGACTTTAGCCACAATGGCTGAGCACAACAATGCGATAATGTCTGCCAACCCTCGATCTAGGGATGAATACTCAAGCAGGGATTCCCACGATGAGTCTCCCTCAAACCCTCGAAGGCTCAGACCGGAAACTCTCTCTCTGTCAGATCAAGAAGATGGGGAATTGGGAGAAGAATAGGGGGAAGATCTTCGAGATGCACCTCCCGCATTTGAGGAGGGTATCTCTACCATGGTGGACGAGCTCATGGAAATAAACCTGGGTACCGAGGAAGATCCAAGGCCTACTCTCATCAGTGCAGCCATGTCCCTCGAGGAGCACGTGGTGTATACCTCTTTCCTGAGGCAACATCAGGATGTTTTTTCCTAGAATTACTCAGAAATTCCGAGACTCGATCCTGAAGTGGTGACGCATCACCTGGGTCTTCCAGAAGACCACCGGGGCTATAAACAGGCCGCCAGAAATACGCAACCCTCACATACTGCCAAAATAGAGGCTGAAGTCGATAAGATCATTAAATCAGGCTTCATTCGGGAGGTCCAGTACCCCATTTGGTTGGCCAACATCGTCCCTGTCAAGAAAAATAATGGAAAAATCCACATCTGAATTGACTTTAGATATCTCAATCGACATTATCTGAAAGATGATTTCCCGGTCCTGATCACCGAATTATTAATCGATGTGATGGTCGGGTACGAGGATCTATCCTTCATGGATGGATATTATGGATATAATCAAATCAGGATGGCCCAAGAAGATGAGGAAACCACTGCCTTCAGGGCCCCTCAAAGGGTATTCTGTAACAGGGTCATTCCCTTTGGTCTCAAGAACACGGGTGCCACATATCAGCGTGCCATGCATCGGATCTTTAAATTGTTCCTAGGGAAATTCGTTGAACGTTACGTGGATGACCTGGTGGTCAAGTCCAGGAAGTGCTCAGATCACTTGATAGACCTTGAGACTATCTTCAACAAACTCCGACAGCATAGCATGAAGATGAACCCCTTGAAATGCACATTTGGGGTTACCTCAGGGAAATTCCTTGGCTTTGTCTTACACCATCGTGGCATCAAAGTCGACCCTAATAAGACAAACTCTATCCTTGGATTACCACCTCCTCGCAATCTTACCGAGTTGAGGGGATTCCAAGGACACCTAGCCTATATCAGGATGTTCATAGCCAACCTGGCAGACAAATGTTTTCCCTTCACCAGGTTAATGAAGAAGGGGGTGATGTACTATTGGATGGATGACTGCCAAGAGGTGTTCGAAAACATGAAGAAGTACCTATTAAGCCCACTGGTTCTCATGCCCCCATTTGAAGGAAGACCTCTCATCTTGTACGTCATAGCCTTAGAGAGATCACTAGGAGCCTTATTTGCACAAAAGAATGACACGGGCGGTGAAAACAGTCTCTATTACCTCATCCGAACCATGATTGATGTTGAGACTCGATACTCAAACATTGAGAAGAGATGTTTAGCCTTTTTCTTTGCGGTTAAAAATTTGTGACATTATCTACAGCATCATGAGGTCCATTTGATCTCGTTGAGTACCCTCTCAAGTACATCCTCAGTCGCCCGATGCTAACTGGATGTCTATCCTGATGGGCGGTCATCATGCAACAGTTTGACATCCGTTTTGTGCCTCAGAAAGCCAACAAGGTTCAGGAATTAGCAAACTTTCTGGAAGATCATCCTTCGATAGGGACCACTACACCAGACATCGAGTTACCTGATGAAGACATCTTCTTGGTTCAAGAGGAGTTCCCAGCATGGGAAATGTACTTCGACGGTGCATCCTGAAGCCCAATCGGGAAGAGGATGGATGATCCCAGATTCAACAAAGTGGGTTTAGGAATAATAATCATGTCCCCAGAAAAGTCAGTCCTTCCATATTCCTTCCTCCTTTCATAGGGATGTATGAACAATGAATCAGAATATCAAGCTCTCATTGCAGGCATGTAACTCGCACTCCAGGCACAAGTACAGCACCTTAAGGTAAAAGGTGACTCAAAACTGGTCATCAAGAAAGCCAATGGTGACTATTATATTAAAAAGGAAGAATTGATCCCCATATTTGACCATGTCTGGGGGTTAATGGAGGAATTCTCCACAGAACACACATTGACCTATATTCCCCGGTCCTAGAACGCTCAGGCTGACGCATTAGCCAATGCGGCCACAGCCCTAGCTGACCCAGTCCGAGATGAAACAGTTATCAGTATTGCTCACCATTGAATGGTATTAACATTTGTTCAGACCAAGACGGAAGAAATCCACGAAGTCAGTCATGTCCCCGATCCATATGCTCCTGCCACCGGCTAGATGACCCCCATTGAAAACTACCTTCAACGGGGAGAACTTCCATCAGACAGTATTGAACAAGAGAAAATACGAAGAAGGGAAACCAACTTTGTCCTATATAGCGGTGTGGGTCAGCAAGAGGTCCTCTACAAACGAGGCCTCGATGGAGTGCTCCTCAGATGTATTGATGGAGAAGAAACTGATGCCATAATGAATGAAGTACATGCCGGAGTGTGTGGAGCACATCAACCGGGGACCATGATTTCCCACCTGGTTCGAAGGCTTGGGTACTACTGGCCCACAGTGGCACGTGACAGCGAGTGCTTTACCACGAAATGCCACTCATTCCAGATTCATACCAACTTGATTCACCAACCCCTATAGTTACTTCATCAATCCATGTACTCCTGGACATTTTCCGTTTGGGGGATTGACGTCATGGGACCATATCCCCTCGCCACGGCCAGACAGATGAAGTATATCCTCATGGAAACCAACTTCTTTTCCAAATGGGTAGAATCCATACCCCTCAAAGAAGTCAGGGTAAGAAATATTGTTAGCTTTTTGAAGACCAATATCATCGCAAGATTTGGTGTCCCGCATACCGTACTGACGGACAACGGCACCAAATTCTGCTCTGCCGAATTGGAGAAACTATACCACGAGTATGGTATTAAGGCTAACCACTCAACTCGCTACTATGAAGCGGCCAACGGATAGATAAAGGATTTAAAAAAGACCTTATCCAATATTCTCTAGTAAATAGTGGACAAAGACAAGAATTCATGGCTAGATAAACTCCTCCATGCATTGTGGGCTTATCGCAGCACAATCTGCACCGCTACTCGGGCCACCCCGTACTCATTGGTGTACGACACAGAGGTGGTCCTGCCCATTGAACTCCAACTTCCCTCACTCCATGTTGCCATCAATGATAAATTGTTCGATGATGAGCAATCAGAAATGTGGCTAGGTGAATTGGAACAGCTAGACGAGAAGTGGTTGCACACTTTGCACCATCTGGAGGTATACCAGAATCGGATCGCATGAGCCTTCAACAAAAAGGTTCGTCTTCAGTCTTTCTTGGAAGGAGAATTAGTGTTGGTCCTATGGACCCCAATGATACCTGGAAAGAAGCCTCCAATGTTGGAGCCCAAATGGGAGGGACCATACGTTGTACACAAGGTCTACTCCAACGGAGCATATACCCTGATCTCTATGGACGGGCAATTTACAACCGCTCCTACAAATGCGAGATTCCTAAAGAAGTATTTCGCATAGAAATCAAAAGTGGAGAACATCTTTACTGCACGACGTTAAACTACATGGAATTCATCCTCACTGCACGATGTTAAACTACACAGAACCCCCATTTTCTTTTCATGTCGGGTCACCTACGTCTTTACCACATGACGTTAAACTACACGGAGTTCGTCCGAGCTGCATGACGTTAAACTGCCAAGCACCCAAAAGTCCAAAATATATGAACATAGACTAAGAGTATTTCGTCCTCAATGCACGACATTAGAATTCATGGACAATATGATTCAAAAATTCCCTCTTCCCCTATGTACGGACCAGACCTGCACGGGGTGTATCGCCTTTCAGAGAACTATGTGAGGCTTGATTCCTGCCCTCGCAGGATATGTAGTGATGCCAGAATTCCACACCCTGGCCCAGCCACCTCAAAAACAAAAATTCCACTTCCCCCGTGTATGGACCAGACTTCCATGGGGTGTATTCATGTCCTCACCGCATGACGTTAAACTGAACGTATTTCAGAGAACTACGTACGGCTTGATTCCTACCCCCGTAGGATACGTAGTAACGCTGGGATCCCCTATACTGGCCCAGCCACAACCAAATAAAAGTTAAAAATGCCTTCTTCCCCCCCCCCCCCCCCGTGTACGGAGCAGACCTGCATGAGGTGTACTTATCGTCATCACCGCACGACGTTAAACTACAGGGACATGAAGTTTTAACAATGCCCCTCTCCCCCCGTGTATGGACCAGACCTGCATGGGGTGTAATTCTTTTAGAGAACTATGTATGACTTGATTCCTGCCCTCGCAGGATACGTAGTGACGTCAGGGTTCCCCATCCTGACACATCCACCTCCAAATGAAATAAAATAGAAGTTAGACAATGCCCTTTTCCCCCCGTTTATGGACCAGACCTGCACGGGGTGAACTTCTTCCAGAGAACTACGTATGGCTTGATTCCTTCCCTCGTAGGATACGTAGTGACGTTAGGGTTCCCCATCCAGGCCCAACCACCTCTAAATGAAATAAAATAGACGTTATAAAATTCTCTTTTCCCCCCGTGTATGGACCAGACCTGCACAGGGTGTACTTCTTCCAAAGAACTACGTGCGGCTTGATTCCTTCCCTCGCAGGATACGTAGTGACGCCAGGGTTCCCCGTCCTGGTCCAGCCCCTGAATAAAAGATAAAAATTCCCTCCCCCCCCCCATGTACAGACCAGACCGACATGAGGTGTACTTCGTATCCTTACCGTAGGACATTAAACTGCATGGACAATGATGTTAAAAATGCTCCCTTTTCCCCGTGTATGGGATAGACCAGTACGGGGTGTATTTTTTTGCGTCCTTTCCACATGACATTAAACTGCATGGACAATAATGTTAAAAATTACCACTTCCCCCATGTACGGACTAGAACTGCATGGGGTGTATACCTCGTCCTTACCGCATGACGTTAACCTGCACGGACTTCGTCCTCACCTCATGATGTTAAACTTCACGGACTTCGTCCTCACCGCATGACGTTAAACTGCACGGACTTCATCCTCACCGAATGACATTAAACTATACGGACTTCATCGCGACCCACCCAAGACACATGGAGATACGAGATGGAGATACTCCTTTCACATTTGGATGCATCCTCTTCATACATCAGACTCCACGACCCGAATAATTATGGATCTTCATAACCACTCATGGCCATCGGAAGTGGAAATTCATCGACCCGTGGACACCTTTGCATGACTATGAATACCATGCCCTCAGCGGCACTGCATATTGATATCCCCTGGCCCGTCTACCAAAGGCAACATTTCCCTAGGCGACACTCTTCCTTTCTCTGTATGCCTACCAGCCTCAAAGACCCCATACCATACCTCCTGATCCATAAGTTTAGGACGAAATGGTTTACAAGTTCATTCCCATTTTCACATCCAATTGTTTCCTGGTTATCCCTATCTGGCTAGCCTATGTGTCCATTGATGGATCACATAGTGACCCACATCAATGAACATCAAGCCAAAGCTAGGCTACTTTAACTCAACAGACAATTGCAGTGAAGATGTTTCTTGTATACTCAGACACCATTATCCCCACGTGTCGAACTCTACACAGTGAGCAATCGTGGATTCTCATAATAATTCATGGCCATCGAAAGTGGAAAATTATCGACCCAGGGACACCTTTGTATGATTATGCATACAATGCCCTCAGTGGCTCTGTATAATGATAGCCCCTGTCTCGTCCATCAAAGGCAAGATTTCCTTGGGCGGTACTCTTCCTAGCACTGTAAACTTACCGGCCTCAGATCCCCCATAACATACCTCCTAATCTGGGAAAACTCAAAGTTGTAGTTTACAACCTTCATCCACCACCTTGTTCCAAGTATATCAGAACATGTTGACTCAGTTATCCTTCGAGTGACTGTAGTAATAGTCACCCAATGGTCCGAGCTCTATGACCGCTAAACTAGGATTACCTCGTCCTTACCGCACGACGTTAAACTGCTTGGAGTAAAGGTACACCCCCACTCGCAAAATAAATCAGCGTAAGGAGCTCTCTAAGCTTTAATAGCAACCAGGGCCAAGTATGCCCGACATGTTCAGATATTTCCTTACCCGACGACAGACTTCATGGCCCGGATATTTGCGGATCTTCAGAACCATTCATGGCTATCGGAAGTGGAAAGTCATCGACCCAGAGACACCTTTCCATGAATATGCATACCATGCCCTCAGCGGCTCTGCATATTGATAGGCCCTGGCCCGTCTACCAAAGGTAAGATTTCCCCGGGTGATACTCTTCCTAGCTCCGTATGTTTACCGGCCCCAAAGCCTCCATGACATATCTCCTGATCCAAGAAGCCCCGAAACCATGACTTACACCATCAACCCCCCTTTCCACATCTTTTACTTTCCAGGATACTCAGGTCCAGTTACATTCTAATCAAGAGTGGCCTTTTTTAACTATATCCTCACCGCATGACATTAAACTGCACGGACAGTCGTCCTTGCTGCACGACGTTAAACTACACAGCATTGGAAAAGGAATGAAAATGCCCTCGTCCTCACTACATGACGTTAAACTACATGGAATCCTATAATAATGCATGTCATATTTTCATCATGACGCTAAACTGCACGATCAAACCCACTACGGGTTCAGTAAGGAACGAAGGCTTTTCTCTGTCCTTCAGTGCACGGGTCAAACTGGTACAAGCCACAGTCTTACACACGCATGAGAAGGGATTACTTCACCCACTCTCGGGAAGTTCAGTCTAAATGTTTCCCCCGTATCCAGGCACCCTCTCATCATAAACCATACTCTATACTCAGAAAAATATGAACCCTCATAAGCCACCCATGGTGGTCCCAAATCTCAACTTCCCTGAAGTTGCTTGGCTATCGGGGGAATACAATCATTGACCTAAGGACACCTTTGCATGACTATGCATACCATGCCCTCAGTGGCTCTGCATATTGATCGCCCCTGGCCCATCTACCAAAGGCAAGATTAACTTAGTCAATTCTTCTCTCCATATGCTTCTTGGCCTCTGAGCCCCCATGTCTATCCCGGGATTCGGGAACCCTTTGAGTTACAGTTCACCATCCTCTTTCAAAACCCTGACTTAATATGGTGGCATGTCTCTGAAAGAATTACAGATGACTAGAAGAAGTCGTTCCATTCTAGATGATGTCCCAGCTGCATGACTTCAAACTGTGCCAAACCCCAACCGTCCTTTATGTTAGGACAGGAATCGTGCTTCCACACTCCCGATTGATACAGATGTTCTCAAAACCCTTCAGACGTCACACACCCTTTCCAAGCTACCCCCGGTGGTTTTCATATTTCTACATTCCACCCATGGTGGTTTCCATAAGCTGGACTTTCATGAAGTCCTATGGCCATCAGAAATAGAGAGTCATTGACTTAAGGACGCCTTTGCTTGACTATGCATACCATTCCCTCAGCGGCTCTGTATATTGATCGCCCCTAGCCTGTCTACCGAAGGAATGATTTTTTTAGGGAAATGCTCCTCCTACCTCTGCACGCCGACGCGGCTCCCATGACTTGAGGCATGCCCTACATGTTGTTCAAATTTAAACATACTCCCTACAAATGCGTCTGAAGGATACTGAGACGGTTTTTAATAAACAAAACCCCATTGGGGCCCTTTCCCCACCATGTCTGGTCAAATCTGTTCGACCTAAAACATCAGTAATGATAGTCTTGTCGGCGGGACTTTAAACCGCTCACAAAAATGGGCATAAAGCCTGTTAGGCTGAAAAACCGAAAAGGGAGACCTGAGAAAAAGTCAGGCCACACCCACTAGGATTCGCACTAAATGAGCCCAGGAAAAATTAGTGCATTAAAAGAAAAGAAAAAATGTTTGTAGGGTGTTTCTACAAAACCCTAGGAATAGTCAAACTATGCTCGCTAGACCCCATGGTCTAGGAAAAATTTAGAGTTTGTTTTCCTGAGTTACGATTATTTCTGATTCAGTAAATTGTTATTTACACAACAATTGTTCTAGTAACAATCAAATTTCACCGCAACAAGTGATTGACAGAGACTGCATTTCATTCGAATAAAAAGGGAGGACGTCCACAAGCTGGGGTCTCTCCCTCGCAAGAAAAAAAGGGGGGAGAGGGGTATGTAAAACAGAGGGTACAACAGTGGATCTAATAATCATAAAAGAGCTTGACTTTCTCTCTCCACCAGATCAACGACTGTGCAGCGGAGGTTGTTTCAAGACTGTTCCAACATGACCTTCTCCTTGGCTTCAACCTCACCCACCAGACGATTACTCTCCACTATTTTTTGGATATCATTGATCCCTTTTCTGGTGGCTTCAAGACAACCAATCACATCTGACAACTGATTCCTCAACATCACTGCCCATTCTTCACATTCATGAAACTCAGAGGATAGGACGGTCGCCGAATTTTGGGAAATCACCTCATGTGCTATCAGCTGATGGATCTGTATCGTGGCTTCCTCCAGGTATCGGTTCCCACAATGAGCGGCAGCAAAGTGAGCAAGTTTTCATTCACTAGTGGCAGCTTCCTCAGGGGCCATGACGACTTGGCAAGCAAGATAATGGAACTTCCGATAGTCAAAGCCACCTGACCCCAAACCCAGGAAGAGCTATCGAAGAGCTACGATCTTAGTTTCCATCTCAGATAGAGGAGTTTCGGCAACGATCTCGCAAATCTGAGGCTATGCCCACCTATGAACTACCCGGTGGTCCGCCATGACACAGGGATCTTTGGAATCCTCGCTGGATGGCACATGAACAAAATCTGGCATTGCAACCAGCGCAGGCATGTGCTCGCTAGAAGTTGGTTCCGAAGCTAGAAAGACTAGAGCCTCTAACCCTAGTTCAGTCTTGGGGATCAAGTTTCTAAGCCCAGTATCAATTGGAAAAACATCCGGGATTGTCTCGCTAGGACCCGGAATTACAGTTTCGTCCTCATCCACGTCCAAGAAGGATGAACCCGTCTAAACATAGGCCCCCATAGGGCTGGGAGATGAAAATCCCCTGAGTCACTTTGATCGATGAGCCATCAGTCGATCCTCTCTTAGAGCTGATAAGGAAGGTGCAGTTGATGCAACAGCCACAATACCTCCTGATTTTGGAACATTCCGGACATCCTTCCCTAGTATCTCATTGGGATAGTGTTTTTCCCATGCTTTTTCATACTCCAGGGACAGGCCGACGACCGCCCCCACGACAGGCATGGGAATGCTCACATCAGATCCCTTCCGTGTCAGAATCATCCACCATTGAAGAAGTATGGTCGGGAGCAGTCCTTGAGCCAGAGGAGGGGGAAGGGAAGCTTGGAATTGCATGCACCCAAACTGGCGAGAGAAACGATACGAGACATACAGATCGCACAGAGAAACCCTATCTATCCTCACAGATAGAAATCTATCCTGTAGATAGATTATGTAAGAACGCTCCTCCAGACTCCCCTGGCGGTTGTCTACTAAGACGCCAGAAGGGGTGGGGTAGGGAGTGAAAGAAAACAGGGAAAAGTCACTCAGAAGCTTGAGGAATTCACCAGGGCTGAGGGATTTCAGGAGAACTCCAGCTATATTAAGTAGTGTAGGCCGAAAAGTAGAAAGCGGGATGACCGTGTTGTGACTATACTCATAACAGCGGTAATGATCCGCTACCCATCCATACAAAAATTTAAATGGACCACTCAGATGGAAGGGTGAACCGCCCTTCTGCATGTGACACAGCAGTTCATAAATACAAGCCAATGTGGGCACGGCCAAATTCACCAGGCGGCCCTCTTCCAGCTCAACTGCCATCATCTGGGTGCAAGCCCTGACACCAGGATTAATATCCCTAGAAGGGAATAGCCACATGCTCAGGAACATTGAAAACAAACCCGCCAGTCGGAGCATAGGCGTCACATCGGGGCACACCTCGTAACCCCATGAAAGGTAGTCGCTCGCCTCAAGAACCACCCAGTTGGAACCTGGGGAGGTTGGTGACTGTTGAGAAGGATGATTCCCGGGGCGCTTGATCATCAGCATGAGACCAGTGGTATTCAGAATCAACCCTATCCAGGTACTATAGGGAATAAGAGAGCTGGCATGCAATGCCTGACCCAGTGACTGCTCCGCCATAACTAGTAGATCCATGGACAATGAAGGCACTTGTTCGACATCGTCCCATGCGTCAGGAGTAGGCTGAAATTCTTCACACATTTCACTGATAATCGGGAGTCCTCCCAATTGATGTATATCCCATAAAATAATACCAACTTCACCCTGGGCAAGGTGGAAATTATTAGTGCTTGAACACCAGCGACTGAGTAGGTCTAGCAGGACCAAGGATGGTGGGTAAATGGAAAATATGGAATCCCACACTGCAGAGTATAAATTGACTACTTCTAGTGATTTAGGAGACTCCCGGCAGTGATGATGGACCCAGAAAGCCAAGGCCCACTCATTTGAGAAGAGCCCGCCAGATCGAATATCCCACCTAGAAATCCACCCCGCATAGGGATCTACTCGAGCTAGGTTGATAATAGAAGGGCAACTCTTGAATAAATCTTCCTGAGAAATGTTTCAGGCATGCTGATCACATTGGTTCCGAACAGATCCCCTCAAAATAAAGGCGTATTTCTAGTTAGAGTCGGAAACTATCTCCCCCGATTGGGTAAGGTTCGGCTGAATACACTTCGATGGCGCTTCCAAGAAAGGATAAAGAAGACCTGAGAAAGTGGGGGGAATAGGGACATCGCCTTGAAGACCAAATCCATGAAGCGGAAGCCGATTTGATAGTGGATAATCTAGGAACTCAGGAGGGAGCATGTCTTTCAAGACACCGTCGTCAGGAATGATGGACTAACTAGGGTCCTCTTGGATGTCCTCCGCTCTGCGAATCATAGTTAAACGTCTCCCTGAACCAATTGGGAGTGGCTTTTCAGCGGGCCTTGGGGGATAATGAGGGGGAGCCATATTTTCTCCCTGCACGACAAGAGCCAACAAGTAGTTAGTCCAGAATAAAAAAAATTCAGAAAAAATACCAGATATATGGATGAGGATCAGTTGAGGGGCCTTCATAAGAAAAGTCCACATGGAGACATCGAAGGATGGTTCACGATGTCAGCATCCCGCGAACCAGCCCTTCACGAAATTTGTCCGCAAAACCCGGACCCGCGGAGCGTTGGCCAGGAAACAGCGAACCAGGTTGCTTCGTGGATTTTCAATCTCGAGTTTAAGTGGTTAAGTTCAGAAGACATAGAAACTTTTAAAGTTCAAAATATTTTAGTCTGTAGAGCATCGAAATTGCGGAGCACCAAAATCGTGAGGCGAGTTCCTACGCGGCTCGTCGTAACTTACTTTTTAATTAATTAAAAGTGTTAGTTCGCGGCTGGGACGTTTATCTGTGGATGAAGAATGGCACGAATGAGAAATGGTTCGCGGAAGTAGCAGTTGGTTCACGGATGAAGCATTTCACGAAGGAAAAAAGCACGCGCACGAAAAAAGCTATGGCTTCGTGAAGAATCTGGTAGAAGACAAATGAAAGGGACCTTTGTATTTATAGGCGTGGTCCCCTACCGGGTCCACCTCTCTACTGCGAACCACATGAGTTTCAAGACCACTCTGCATCAGAATATCCTCCTCTTTGTTCCGATCGGACCCCATTCTAATGGGGGGCATTTTTAGGGTCCTAAAAAATCCGCAAAGGATAACGATGATCCCCTTTAACTCAAGAAATATTTCACCAATTTCCCCTCAAAAGGGATGGGAAAATGTGGACAATACTCAAGGATGATGAAGGAGGAACCGGTCTGCAGACCGGTCTAATTTCAGCAACGCACGACCGGTTCCGTGAAGCCCCCCCCACCCCCACCCTTCGCGGACCGTTGTCATTTGCAGAATGGAGGCAGAGATCCTACGCGGGTGAGATGCAGGGTGCGCACCAACTCAGTCCACCCACACGAACCGTCCCAGCCGCGATCCATGTCAGCCCGCCTGAACCACCTCCGCTGTCGTTCACGAAATGGATGTGGAACCCTCTGTGGCCGCGAAGCACTCCCCTCGTTCGGTTCGCGGGGGGGGGGGGGGGGGGTGGGGGGGGGCGGGGGGAAGCGCTCAATACCCACCATGAATTAAGGATTGACCAAGTCAGCCATAAACCAGGTATTTGATCATGGGACTCCGAAAAAGGTGTCGTGTGACCGCAGATACATCTCTTTCCCCACTCTATAAAAGGAGACTGAGGGGGAAGGAGGAAAAATTGGTATTTTGATAAAGGAGACGGAGAGGAGATCGTTCAGATTCGGGTGGATGGATTTTGAAGGAAGGAATAGGATTTCAAAATTTCCAGTTCATGAACCAGAGTAGGTATGAACCTGGGAACGAAGTAATACGGAACTAAAAACGCATAATAGTTAGGTGAACTACAAACATAAAATAACAAAAAGAGAATCCCGTGAACCATATCACCTCCGCGGATTCACTCCTAGTGGAGCAGGGAGTTTATGCCTCCTTTCCGATCCACTGCACAGCGTAACACCCTCTTATGAGGGCGAAGCCTCGACAGAAGAACCCCAGACCGTCGCCAACATTTTCCTCCACTGCTCGCATGAAACCCTCATCGTGCCAACCTTGTATGCGGACCGAACCCGAGGTCGTGAACCCTTCTAGTTCGTGGGATGCCAATCAATCCGCGTACCCTCCTGGTTCGCGGATGGCCTCTAAGTCTACAGACCACCCTGGCTCACAGACGACCTCTCCAGCTGCGTAGCACTTCCCTACGCGAAGGGCGCCACCACCCATACCCATGTGTGGTCCACCGAAACCTTCGGAGTTCC
The DNA here is from genome assembly GCA_963277665.1 of Viscum album. Classification (NCBI taxonomy): domain Eukaryota; kingdom Viridiplantae; phylum Streptophyta; class Magnoliopsida; order Santalales; family Viscaceae; genus Viscum; species Viscum album. The sequence continues at coordinate 1,392,927,183 of OY728121.1, read as the reverse complement.
CATTCCCCGAGCTACATAAAATCCCTCCAATCCGGACTGATCCCCCGTGACTCCCTCATCGGCCTACTCATCGGCCTCAAGTCAAGGCCTCCACCAGAGCCACCGGATCCATGTGGTGAAACCCTCAGGTGCATCAGCGCTCCATTTTGAGTTCACATACCCATGGTAAATAGAGGATAAAGGGTTGCCCCGGCCCTTGAGTATATTCCTGAAGCATTCCTGGGTTCACATTCCCATGATAATGTGGATTCTGAGCTCGGGAGTCCCTTTTCTTCCCTTCTACTTGTTAAGGGCTCCTCGGGGGTAGTAAAATACCCATCAGAAGGAAGCCATCATGTACTACAGGAGAGGTGTCGGGCACAAGAGCACCCCCTTTCCCTATCCCACTGGTATTTGTCACCATGGTCCGCCCTCATGTGTAAGCCCCGCTCCACTTCTCATAGATGCACATTTCACGACGTGATCCTCTGGTCCCTGCTACCTCTTGTTTCTCACACCGAGCATGACTCACGTGGGCTTAGAGTAATCATAGACCATGACATCCTCTTCTGGGCCTCCTTAGAGTGTAAGCCCCAATCCATCACCCTGGACCTCCTCAGAGTGTAAGCCCCAATCCATCATTTCGGGCTGCCTCAGAGTGTAAGTCTCAAGCCAATGCGAACTACGAGGACTTTGATTCCCTACCATAGGGATACGTAAGAAGCCTTTATGAGGTTCAAGCCCGATCACCACCCAATCACCAACGGACCCCCGGGTCCACCTTCACGTCGGTTCTCCGATTCTCTCCTTTCGAACTATGTGGACTTTGATCCCTGTCCCATAGGAAGGGTACATAGGAAGCCTCCCTGAGGTTCAAGCCCAACAACCATTCGATCTGACTATCTTCACATCGGTTCACCACGTCACTCCTAGTGCCGCCTCAATGAGTTCTGACTCCACGAGGTCATTAATCCAGTGAGGGATGGTAAACCTTAGGCCTAAATTATTCTTAATCCCCAGCACCCAGTTGACCATTTCCCACCAGGGTTAAATCCGTGGATACTATGTTTGGGTATAAACCAAATATTCATGAACATATGAATACGTCTTAAATCTATAAGAGAGTCCTGGAACAGGAAATAATTCCCCCAAAAGGGTGCGATGAGCCCGACTTCCCATCCTCTTGACCAATGTGAGTTCTTAAGAGTTGTTGGTCAGACCATCCGTAAAACGTCTGCCTTTGGAAAGCAGGTCCATCCATCATCGGATACGGAGTCGTTGGGCGATTCGAGGATGAAAACCAAGAAACAATAGTTATTATGGTGGTTTCAATATTTATATCAGATATTAATGAAAAAATTATGCTTTTGGATTATAATATAATATCCACCTTCTTACCATCCAATTTGTTGTAAAAGGATAACTTTGTTCATGGGTACGTGTGGACTATTAACTCCACAAAGCAATATGATCGGTTTTTTATTTTTATTTTAGATATATGGTAATAAGTATATATTTAATTAATATATATTATTTATATATTATAATAATTAATCTTTATGGTTGAATTATTATTTATGTTTTTGGTTTCATCTATTAAAATGTGAAAACAATGTTCATACATTTGTACGTGCTACCATCTCCAGGAATGGTGTAATTCATTTTTATATCTCTTTATTTTTTGGATTAAAATAAATAAATATATAATTCATATACGAGATATTTATATCTTTTTTTAAATTTTTTATATTATTCAACCACTATAAAATTAAATGGAGAAAACTAGAAAACCAAATTTTATATGAAAATGAAATTTTTATTACCTAAAAGAACAATTTCAAAAAACAATTGTTAAAAAATTTGTTATAAAAGATTATAAATAAGTTATATATTGTATGATATATTTGGTTATTGTTATAGTAAATATTTATAAAAAATATATATTTATTATATAATTGGGTCATACCCACATGATGGAAGTTGAACCTGAGTTAAGGGTCTCTCATATCACTTTTACATCTTTGAAGCATATGCCTTACTCAAAAATTATTTATTTTGTTTGATGTATATAATTACCTTTTATATGGTATATCTTGAATGTTTTATATTCATTGTATTTAATGTTTTATTTTAATTTATCCACTCATTTGGATTATTATTCAAAATTTACCCAAGCGGTAAGGTTTTATTTCAGAGTCTCACTATTATTTGGGTTTGTTTATGTTTATGTCTCTGTTGGGGGAATTATTTGACCACTATATATTAAGAAAAATTTATTTTAGTATCCTATTATTATTCCAAGAAATTATATTTTTCCCTTTCATTTTCATATATTTAAGTAATCATAATCCTGAACTAATTTTTCAAGGAAACCAGAAATTATTTTTCTACTTGGTGGGGAATCTCTTTCTTCTATATCCGCAATTTTCTTGTGATGATTTATAGAATATTTTAAATTCTATTTAATGGTTTATTAAAGGCGTTTTGAAAAAAATTAGACTTTTTAATAAATTTTCAAATATGAATCTTCTTATCCTTTTCCTAACGAGGTGATTTTTTACCTTTCTAAAAAAGGAATGTTTTTTATCTTATATTACATGAATATAACTTACCACCACCATGAAAACTCATTAATTCTAATCTTACTTATCAATTTTATAGTGTTAATTTCAAATAAAATATTTTCATTAATATTTTAAAATTTTACATATTTTAGTATGTGTTTTTACAAAGTTCAAATGGGTATTATCCTCTAAAAATGGGGGTATTGTGAAATTATTTTCATCTATGTCAATATCTATGGTTGAATATCATTATTCACTGAGTTTATAATCTTATGATACCATCCAAAATATTTTCTATTTATGTTTTAGGATTATCTTGATTGGGGAAATTGTGGATATAGCATACTCTATTTTTTATGATACTAACTGTTATTGATTTTAAAGGATTGTTGATTAAGTTATGTTATGTATTCATATGATTAATGGATTAGAATTATTAATTGATGTATGGGGACTGAAACAACATTTCCTTCCGTTGCATTAATATGTCTCATGAGACAAACTATATTTGTTATTTGGATGAGTCCATACCCATTTAGATAAATGTCATCATATGAGAACTTGATCATAATTATAGTTTTATGTTAACATGACCTTGTTTATATGTTTTAGATGTATCATATTATGCATTCCATCATTATATAATTAGTTATTAATGACCATTTTGTTATTTGAGTAGTTATTATATCTAAGGTTTTGTTTATCCCTCATTTTTTGTTTGTATGGAATTATTTAATTATCATTAATCCCTTCCATATTATTCATAACTTATTTAGCTTGTGTTGTGTGAATTACCTTACTAAAAATCCAATACCACCCCTTATCTATGTCCCATTTATGCATTATGATATAAAATTATTTTTGATTTATATATAGGGATATTATAGAGGGAAAAAAGTTGATCCCAATAAAAATATTATGTTTTCTTTTATGTTTAAAATTTATAGGCGTACTCAAGTATGTGTATCCTTTACCAATAATACAAAACTATTGAATCCTTCAGTACATGATTGAATTTATTTAGTACCAATGTAATAATGTAACTACCAGCCCTAGTATACTAGGTACAATGTCTTTATAATATGATGATAGAAAAGTGAGTGTAATATATGGTTGGATAACATGATGCTTATAATTTTTTTTACCGAGGGTGGGATTGGTTGTGAGGAATTTTTTAGATGAACTTTAGTACTACTATGTGTGTAAATGACTATGGTTTAATTATCTCCCTCTAGCATCATCCAAAGAATGAAGGGTTCTCACTCATAGTTTAGAAAGTATAATGTGGTATGGGGAGTGTATATTGTATTATTTTTCATATTTTTCACTTTTTATACTCATATATATGTTGGGATATTATCTAGGGACACCATTAATGGTGGCCTACTATGATTCTAGTCACACCCTACATGGCTCAGTAGTATGTGTATAGACTTCATGTCTTGTGACATGGGAAAGGTAATGGGCCATTTTATTGGTGAATAGATACATGGAGGTGCAATTGATACACCTATAGGATGTATGTTTATTTCAGATATAAAATGATTATAACCTAATTTTAATGCCTATGTTGATTCATTTTTAATTTTAGACATGTTATTATAACATCATCCCACAGGTTATCTATTTTATATTTATATGACTTGTGTGAAATCATACGTAGTCATTTTCAAAATCATTTTTTTCATGTTTAATTTTTTTAGATCATATCCATAATTCCCAGGTTTGAATTTTTTTATTAATAATGTATTATTAAGTTTTTATTCAATTATTGTCAAGTATTTTTATATTGAGAGTATAGTCTCCCCACAGTCACCTATATATCCTTATCACTATACAGTAACCTCTAGATTAAGGTATTTTTGTCTGGAGGTCAGGTGGGGCATTACGTCTTGGATCTATTCAAGTGATTAAGGATTGGGGGAATTATAGGGAGAGCCCCTAATGGTAGACATCCAAAAAACCAATGAGAGATCATGTGGGTGGACACTTCCCCAACCAATGGATGTAGACTCCTATCATTTCCATGTGGGTGTATAACTACCTTATAGTGGATATGTATTAAGTGACCTCCCTGTCAGTTCATATCTACCTTATGATGGATGTGTATATTGTGAGTTACCTATTAATGGATAGATATCAGTTTATAAGGGAGATATTTCAATGAGTCTCTTATAAGTATATACCTATTTAATGGTGATTATGTTATAGTTTGATCCCTATAGGTGAAAAGATACTTGGTTTTTTTATATGGATTGATATAGTTATTCTTATAGTAGTGATTGTGTAATTATTTAGAATGAGTAATATGATATGAAATGAAAAGAAATATGATTACGTGGTATGAAATAGAAGTTGTCGATTTGGGAGATTCATGTCTTGATTTTTTATTTTATTTATTCCATACATATATGAGTTAGTATTCATTATTGAAAAGTACAAATTAGAGTTATAGGGAGGAACCTATATAATATATTTATATAATCACTCTTATTTTATATATATAACTTTATATATTATCTTAATGGATTTTTTCTTAGTTTTATCAGACATTTTATATTAACGTAAGATACATGTTGTCAAAGGATGATTGCAATTTACCTTTCATGAGATATATAAAAATCGGTAGACGTTGTGGTTGTTTAATAATTTTTAGTTTTGTTTTTTAGGAAATAATAGGAATTGATTTTCAATATTCAGGTATTTTTTATGGAAATTGAATTATTTTTACACTCAATGCTATGGAGTTTTTGTAATTATGGTTAATTCCTTCTATATTTTTGTGATATTATACACATGGTTATAATCTTCAACCTATGACATATTGAATATTTGATTTAGGGGTTACACTCTAACTCATTTTATGCTTAGTTAGAGTCTAATTAATGGATAAGAAATATATTAAAGGATATGTAAATACTATAAATAATTGTTAAATACAATAAATCTAAACCATGATGTGTTGGTAAAAACTAAATCAGGGTTTGTTCATGCATAAACCATTCCATATTAAAGTTCACTATGTTATTGATTTGTGAATGGAAGTGAATATTCCATATTACAATGCTTGTTAATTTAATATTATTAAACTAAAGATATAAGGACTTGTCTAAAATTTTATATTTTGATATTAATACTAGTTTGAACATCAAAATAAATTTTTAAGAATTAAACACATATGATCTAAGTGTTAGATAGATTTCTAATTTTCAAAATGTTTATGAAAAATATTAATTGATATTTAAATTTTGTGAGATGTTCGAGTACTATGTAGTATACTAAGATAAAAATATGTGATTCGATCATTTTGTATTTAATGAAGCTCTAATAAATTGTTTATTCTATAAAACTCAATGAAATTAAGAACATTGAATCCCTTTTTTAAATCTCTTTCAAAATGGTTTAAAAGGAAAAAAATATGAGAGGATATTTCATAAGAATTAGGATAATAATTTATCCAATGAATATCCTAGGAGGAATAAATTTACTAGATTCCATCATGGGTCTCTATAAAGATCTCGTGAATGATTTTATATAGACCATCTTCAATAAATAAATTAAAAACTCTTCATTTGTATTTTTTTAATTCAAATGATTTTTTGGTTATTATGTCAAAAAAATATATTCATTATTAATGAATTTGGGGGAAAATATCCACTAAAACACATCAATGATATCAAATAAACTTCCATTGTGTTTGGAATTTGGTTTAGATTGATTGAGAAACTGCAAAAAAAAGTGTTTTTGTAGTACAATTATGTGTTTTATTAAATCTGGTCATCGTTCAAGATATTTTTCCAAAAAATTAAACTAATTTTATAAAATTGTAATGGATTAATAAAAATTATCAAAATTATAAAACCGTGTAATGTTTTATAAAAATCAATATTAAGAAATGTTTTTTAAAATAGTGTATCATCAATAAATAATTTTATATAATGGTTTCATAAAAAATCATGATTATTATAGAAATAATATTTATATAAGAAACCCATGCTGTATCTAAGAAAATCCAAATTATTTTCTTTAATGTAATAATTTTGTATGTCTCACATTAAATTACATAGATTAATGAAAATAGAACTGGTTCCCATAGAAAGTGTGACCATGAAATAAAGACCCCATCCTATTTTTTTAAACCATTTTTTTATATTTTAACGGAAAAATTGTAAAATTATAAACAAAAAATTGAAAACATTTTGGTCGAAATAATGTAGGTTTAAGTAAAATTTACATGGTTTAATGATTATATGTTTTATAACTTCATATTAGGATTAATTTAATAGATTTTATATTATAGTATGAAATTTTCATATTAATGGACTTATTTAGAAATTTATTTAAACCATCTCAAATGGATTTTTAGTGTATTTTGGAGTTGTTTGACTGAGAGAAAACCATATATGATAAAATTTCCTCTTATAAAAATTAATATAAGGAGGTTGATAAAAATATATGTGATGATCCTACCAAAGGGATAGGTTTGGTTTTTTTGGTGAAAATATAGATTCTCAATATGAGGAAAAGAAATTTTATATGGATGTGACAGGATAATACATTAATTCTATTTATATTTACATTTTAATTATTTTATCCCACCCTATTAATATTTAATGGGTTATTATCAAAAAATTGGATTTAAGGATATTTTTAGGGTTTAGTTTGAAAATGAGTTAAATATTGAGTATTAATTTTTTATTTTTTATTTAGATTTATTTGAATGAAGTATAAATTTAATTTAATTTTTTTTAGTTATTATGGTTCATCTGAATGTGATTTTGAAGGCCAAAATTTGAAATCAATATAGTAAAACCCCTTTTAATATGATTATATAAATATTTATCATGGGGAAATAAAATGTAAATTGAATCATTGTATGAAAATGATTCCAACCATATGAATCTTCCACCATCGTAAGGAATTGGTGGAATAGAGATCATATGACTTTATGCCATAGTAATAATTTTCTTAGATTAACATATCATAGAATATTTTCTCTATAATATAAATTTCGTCAACTGATAGTCCCATATTATGAATTCACATTATAAGACTCCAAAATATTTTTTGAATTATTTTTAGGACTTTACCACGAATATAATTCTTCAACACACATAATAATACTTTAATGGTTAATTGTGTGACTTTTTAAGGACTTTTGATAACATCTAAAGGGGTTATAAATTGTAAAATTCAAATGAAATCATGGGAATACATAAATATTTATAAGATATCTTAAGGCTACCACATTATCAGTTATTAAACCATTTATAGGATTCCAAATAGTTTATTTTACAAAAAATATTTTGATAAAGGAATAAGGAAAGGAAGGTGTAAATTTTCAAAAAGAGATAATTATGTTGATATCTAAAGCTAAAAATAATAATGTAACTTTTCAAACATTCAATTATGAAAAAAAACATGGTCGTTTGACTGAGAAAAAATATAATTACATATTTACTCTATAAAGTTATGATGAGGACAATGCTTGAGAGATTTAGGTCATATGGAGTTTGTGTGAAAGAACCTCCATAATTTTTCTTTAATTAATTTATTTTTATTTTCCTTATTTTTAAATTAATGTTTCTTTCACCTTCTTCTATATTTTCATTAACAAGGAGGTGTAAACCTCTAAGTGATCATATAGGGGAAGGAACCCCCCTTTTAATACATAATTCTCCAACATGAATGATTAAATTCTATTTATTGGTTAACTAATTTTTAAATTAAAATTTCTGTGTTTATTATGAAGTATAATTGTATTTTATATTAATTATTCTTAATGATTGTTTATTTAGTAAATGAAAAATAATATCCCTCTATTTAGTTATGGTATATATATGGCAGAAGAGCTGAGGGATAAGTGATGATGTTCTTGGTGATTGTATACATGTGTATAAGTGGTAGTGGGTACTCTTAGTTGTTCATAAAGAATAAGACCTGATTGGTAATTTCCTAATTTAGTTGATAGGGGTCACTATGACAATTATATACATACATAGTGTGGTAAAAAAAACTTATTTTTCAGCTAGGAATACTCTCCCAAAACCATTCAACCTAGATTGAGAGAGTAAGTGATTGTGAATCCCATGAATTTGTGGTTAATGAAAAGAATTTTGGACTGAATTAGAGACCAAGATATCATTCAAATTATAGGGTATTCCCTAACTCAATAACTTTTCACTTCACATTTCCATTAAATGATCTATTTTTTGTGCTTATTTTTTATAATAAAAAACTCAAAATAAAACCCCTTATGTTTATTTAATAAATAAGTGACAATTGATTTATATGAAATCATCTCTTAGAGACAACCTTATTTACCATACTATTGTATTTTAATCAATAAATAAATATTATTTCAACACATTTTTATGTTTTTTTTATAAAACATGGGACTATTTTTAGGGATATAGTTCCAAAAATATAAAATTATTAACAGTTAAAATTTCATGAACCAATCCTCTAATAACCGACTACTTGATTTTTAACCAAAAATAAAAAAAACAAATTCTACCTAAACTAATAGATCGTAATATACAATTGTATTTTTAGGATATTACCCATTCATATTCAATTGAAAAAATATGTGTTTAATTTGAGCCTATAATCATGGATGGAGGTCGCAACTGATCCTTGAGAGACTTATGTGCCTCATAGTTCATTCATCATAATCATCAAATTGACATGCCTTCCCTTTAAAATGATTTCTAACTAAAAACTATTTTAAAAAAATTAGTACCAATATTTAAATCCTTAGTAGGAAAAAAATTTATTAAACATATTAAATATTTAAGCACTCTTTTTACGAAAATTGAATTCCCAAGGAATTTTTGATGTGTAATTTATGTGGATGGAATTCCTCTTTCCATTAGAAGGATATTCCAAGGAGTGATTGTAGAGATCCATGAATAAGATGATTTACAAGGAAGATTCTTAAAAACATATTTTCAGACCTCTAGATTACTACAATTAGAAAAGATCTTTATTCCATCAAGATATCATCAGAAAAAACTCACTATTAGTATTGGGGGAGATTTATGAAATTATGTGTCAGTTTCCTCAATAGGGTAAAAAAGGGGGACTACTTTTCTGTTATTTTTAGGTCAATAAATTTTGGATAATGATAAAAAATTTATAAATTCATCATGAGGAGGGGATTTAGCTGAAACATCACCAATAGTATTAATGTTTTTAATTGTGATGATTTATCACAACACACAAAAATTTGGTACTAGAGGTATTGGTACAAGAGGAATACATGATGTACCTGCTTTTTATTCGTCCCCATTACATGAATCTATACATTAAGACATAATTAGTATGATATGACAGGGGGATTTGTAGAAAACCAGTGAACAATAAGAAACAACTATGATTAATGGTTAATGTCATTCCCCTCATCACTTTAATGATCATTGTTCTAAAGTTATATGAATTGAGATTTGTACAATAATGTTTCATCGATGAAAATTTTAGTAAAATAAATAAATTATAGAGGTACAACATCCAAATACAATTTTAATTTGGAATTTATAAAGAGAAAACTATGTCACTTTTGAGACCTAATACAAAAAAAACCACCTTTTCAGTAAAACCACTTCCAATCAACACTTTTGATACCATCAACAACCACTATTCAAGAAATCTCAAAACCAACCATCATACCGATAACAGTCACCCCCTTTAAAAATAAAAACCTTGTAAACACCAATTATTTTCCCTATAAACACATTCTATCAAAAATACATCAACAAATTTGGAACATTATGAATGAAGTGATGTGGTTTTGAAATCATATTAGAAGTCTTATAGAAATATTTTCCAAAAAACTAGGTAATTTACCATATCAATGAATCCATAATCCTAAGTAGAATGTAGGAGGATCAAGGACTAAGAAAACCAACCATCATTCTGGTAACACCATTATCAAAGATAGTTAATATAAGAAGTCAATTTTTGTGATGTAAAACTCATCATGATGTTTAGAGAGAACGCTATCAACTTCAACATTATTAAATCCATGAGGAACCCCTTAGCTAACCATTCACTCATTACACATTTCCATATTAAATAGGAGGAACCTAGTTAAGACTTACGTATATTTCATGAATCTTTATCCTTAAAAACACTTTATAATTGAAAATACTATGGAGAGTGAAGCTATCCAGAATTCTAGAAAATATGTTTCAAGATTAGAGGAAGAGTTAAATTCTATATTCTTTATGAATAAAAATTTTTATTTCAATATGAAGAATTAGATATGTCATATTTTTTATACTAAATTCAATAAATATAATTCAGAATACCAAATTTCTTTTCATCTCTAGAACAACCACAAAATCAGAAACAAAAACCCTCTCTACCTGATTTAAAATATGTATACCTGATAGAAAAAGTAAATTACTAATGATAATTACAAATAATATATCCAAAAACCAAGAACATGCTCAAATTTTAATTTGAAGTAATTTTATATTCAATATGATTTATTTTATGTAATATATCAGGTGTAATTCGAAAAATATAATCACATTTCATATGCTAGTAAGGGTTACATAGTTATTAGACAACCCCAAAGGAGGATAAATTTCACCATAATGGAAGTATTAAAGATTGAAATATATAATATTTTATATATTGGTTTCATCTATCCCATTTTAAAATCATAATGGTTAAAATCCTTCCATGCAGTCTACAAGATAACTAGACTAACCATTGTGAGAAATAAAAACAATGATATAATATTTATAATAATTCAGAATAACTTTAAAGGGTGTATTGATTATTAAAAATTCGACTAGGTCCTGAAGAAAGATAACTTCACCATTTGATTTTGTAACCAAATGTTTTATATGTTACCAAGGGAAAAAAATTACTTCTTTGATGGATTCTAAAGATATATTCAAGTACCCATTGATTTATATAACCAATAGAGGATAACTTCTAGAAGTCCATTTTAAAATAATTATTATTAAAGTATGCTAATGAGATTTGGTAATATCCTAGGATAATTTTAAATTTTCTTATTAATTATATTTTATAATCATATTGAAAACTTTATAGATTTATTTTAAGATTTATCCACAATTGTTTTAGAGATTCCAATGATCATTTCATGAAAAAGCATAGAATATTTTTAAGACATTCATTGAAAAAAAAAATTAGTTTGAATTTTGAAAAGTATCCCATCATAGTGGAATTATGAGTTATCCTTCATAATATTATCTCATAAAATGTAATTATGGAGGATAAATATAAAATTTAAGTGATTAATTCCTTTTTTACCTAACTAATATCAACCATATTAAATTTTTCTAAGGACATGAATGCTCTTATAGATGGGTTATCAAGGATTTTAGTTAGATTGACCATGTTGTTTATAGATTAACTTTAAAATAAGATATGATTTATTTTAATGATGAATATTGGGATCATTTAACAATCCAATGTGAAGATTAATCTCCACACCAATTATGCATCCACCATGTTTTGATCACGCTTTTGAGTTACTTTGTGATGCCTTCAAATAAGACGTGAGATAAGTTATGTCCCAAAACAATTTGGGGAAGTAGAAAGTAATTTTTTATAATTCTAGAATATAATATGTTTCCTAAATCAACTACACGTCCACAAATAAAAAATTGGGGTTTTTATTTTGTCTAGATAAATTTATTTATTATTTACTTTAAAAAAAATTCATTATATTTTCTTATATTGTAGCTCTAAGTTACTTGATAAATAAGGATAAAGAAAAGTCATGGTTTATTAAATGTATGTTTCTAAATAATTAATTATATTTTTAAATAATTTATTATAAGTGGACTAGGGACCATGTGGTTGATCACATGATTAGGCCTCTTAAAATGCTAATGTTGAATTTTTGGACCAAAAACTACTGAAGGATCACATTCATAGAGAGCATATTTACTTGAGTGAAAGTAAAAAAGCATGGAATTATAACATGGTTAAATATTTGGTAAAATCCCCAATATAATCTCATATAAATACCCAAAACATAAAATAAATAAATCATCATAAAAATTTCACATTTGGGAATATTCTTACCATTGAATGTTTTTAATGAAAAAATGATAAGAATATGTTTTCTTCAAAGTGATATTGAATCTGTTTATAAATTTTGAAAAATAATAGATTGTTTTGGAAATTTTATACCTCAAAGGAAAACAAAAAATGTTTTCTAATAATTAATCTATTTGAATACTATGTTTACAGATGAAAATTACTTTTATAATAAATGTGATAAATTTTAATTCACTGAAAATATTTCAAATATAAAATAAATTCCATAAAGGCCAATTAGATATTGAGAAATATTTAAATTTTAGGTAATGGATTTTAGGGGACCTTTTCCCATATCAATTAGAAAATTTTACATTATTTTATTTTTTGGATTATTTCTCAAAATTAGTGGAATATAAGACCACTAAAACTGATAATGCTAAAGTTGTGTGGCATTTTTTCAAATCCAGCATATTTTATTGCTTTGGGGTTCCTAGATCCATCATAAATGATAAAGGGTCCCATTTTCCAATGGGATCGTAGAGGATTTTATGAGAAAGAATGCAGTACAACATAATAAAACCACACCATACCATCCATTGACAAAATGGTGAGATGAGGTTGCAAAAAGAAAAATAAAGTTATTTTTTGAAATGATTGATAAATCAATTAGTAAATATTTGAGAAAAATATTATAATAATTCTTATTGGATTATAAGAGAACCAATAAGAACCCCCAAAGTAATAATACCCTAGAAATTAACCTATAAAAACATATTTAACCTACAAGTGGAGTTTGAATGCAATGAATATTGGGTTATGAGATAAGGGAATCTAGACCTAGACCAATATAGAAATAAAAGTACATAAAAACTATAATAACTGGAGTAAATTAGATCATAAGATTTTAAAAATTCTAATATTTTAAATAAATGGATATGAGTGGCTCGTGAATGTTTATTCAAAAAAAGTAACTTTCATTCAAGAGATCAAGTGCTACTATATAATTCAAGAATCTAGTTAACGCTAGGTGAAAATCATCCCAGATGAGATGTAATATTTATTTTTACTCACTTGTATAATTTTAATTACTTGAAAATTTTGAGATAAGGTTAATAAAACTCATTCAGTTTTTACAGTCACGGGATTAATATATTCCATGGGAACATGCCTCATAAACCAATAGATTACATTACACTTTCATTAACCTATTTAATAAGGAAAGAAATCAGGTTGTGTCTTTCTTAAATATTTTCTTAATTATTACTCTTCCATTTGATATCATCTTAAATTTTATTTCATTTATAAATTCATTAAAGATAATACATAATTTAAGTATGGAGGAACCTATTTCAGTTATTAACTTTCAAATGTTATATTTTTCAACATTTTATGTGTTTTATTTTTCAATTTCAATGGGTTTTTGATATATGTGGAGGGTAATTTGAATACCCTTACAAACATTGAATCTAATAAAATGTTTTTAAAAATTTTTAACCATAAAATCACCTTATATTAATACTAAAATGATTTTTTTTTTCAAATTAGAGGTGATGAAAATTCATGACAGGGCCATCTAATTTTGAATTTTATGTCATGGTATAATGTACTATATTAAAAATCACTTACCTAATATTCTTATGAACTAATTTTTACATCTAATTTACAATTCATATTTCTTGAGAGAATGAAAACATGATTGACTGACTAGAATATTCTAAGTAAACAAATAAAATCCTTAGATAATTCAAGGACCATATGTTATAAATGATTGAGTAATTATTTTAATTTACAGCCCCTTTTTATAAAGAACATTATTTTCTATCCTCTCCATACACTTGACCCTCGTAGACCATAAAGTCTCATAATGACCACAATAAATAACCACAATATACTAAAAAATACTTATATACCTTTATCATGAAGCAGATGCATGACCGAGGTTTAATTCATATGGGGGAAGAGATATAGTGAGTTTGGAGAAGCTATCTGACACATCTTCCTTAGCAAGAGAAAGGAAGTGATAAAAATTTTATTTTGTATTTTACAAGAAAAAACATGCTATAAAGGATGGAAAATGGATTATATATAATATAAATTTTGATCTGTATGTATACCACTATTTTGATGTAAAGAGTTCTCTCTTTCTATTATAAATAAAATATTCACATAAATTAAAAAACTTGAACAAACTAAAATAATTATTAAAAAAATAGGTAAATAAGGTAGAATATGTAGATGATAAAAATTATATTAAAGTTTGGATTATCTATAAAGAATAAAAATATATGGGAGGATAGCTGGAGTGGTTTTGAAATTGAACTTTTCTTAGTGATGCTTAAATTTGTCAAGTCATTCTAGTAGGGGTTGTTATAAATTATGTTATGAAGTTATTTGTAATAAGGGTCCTATAACACATAAAAATGAATTAAAATACTTCCTAATTTAAGTACAAGGTTAAATCATACCCACAGGAATAAACTACATATTCTCTCTCTTCCATCAAGAGTAGAACAAAACAAATATAACCTTCTGATGAAAATTAGGAAGGGAATTTTATGCAACTAAAATGCAAAGTGGTGTGGTATATCTCACCAGATTTGAAATAGGTGAATAATAATAAATGAAATAGGATTTTATGGGGTATGAAATTATTTAACGAAACTAAAAAACATTTTTTTAATTCAACATAGAGTCGAGATTCCTAATCGAACTTATAACATTATCATTAGAAACTAAAAACATAAATCCTTCTAATAACCCTACAAATAAATCATAAACAGAAAAATATTTACCTCATCGAATATATATGAAATTATTCATCAAGCTCCTATTGAAACTATCATGAACATAGAAGGGAAAAATCATTGCTTCAAAATTAAAAATTTATTGTTGATTGAAATATTTATGGAGAGGTAGGTATAAGGGTAAAATATAGGATACAAGAATATTAAATTAAACAAATATTTTTAACAAATAAATTGATTTTGAGATCATTTATGAGGGATGATAACTTGAGGATCATGGTTTTGAAGAAGGGAACTCACATTGTCTTAGTGTATTTTCGGAATAGTCTTATAAAAGATCACATGTTTGGGAGTCCAAGGATTAATGGTGGGTGAATTGAGAATCCATTACTTTAATACCTTTTTCATTAAATTATAATTATATTAATCCAATCATCATAATATTAAATGTGTGATTATCACAAATTTTCATTAAAATATAAATTCTCTATTTATTGTGAAAATTGATTAAATCATAAAATTTTAATTATTTATATTGTATTTTTATTAATTATAATAAACCGTGCACATAATTTTGGGTGTTTTTTGTTATTATGGGTCATTAAAATGTGATTATGAAGGTTGGATTTGATATCAAGTACTTTTTAACTCATTTGAAGTTATTATGGAAATATTGAGATGAATATTGAAAAATGTAAAAATAATCATCATGTGAATCCAATGATAAGCATATTAATTTTCCACAATCATAAAATTTCATACCATTTTATAACATCATAACACTATTCTCAACTACCCACAAATTAGAACATTGGCTCTATTATATGACTTTCATCACTGGCATTCCCATTTACGACTTCTCATTATAAGACTTTGTGTGATCGTAAGACTTAATTTAATGAATCTTCCATGAACATAAGACTTTATTTCCCACCATAACTCATTAATGGATAATAGTATTACTTTTCAAGGACTTATAATTGTATCTATAGTGTCTATAAATTGGTAGAGGCAGGAGAACTCATGTAAAATTTTAAATATTTCTAGGAGATTTTGAGGATGGAATATTAACATTATTTCAACCACTCATAAAATTCCACAGAGATCATTTTTTAAAAAAACTGATCAAGAAACAATGAAATTAATATATGAAATTTAAGGGAGAGAGTATTATAAGATCTTAGTTGTTCATAAAAGTATAACCCATTGTTTTATCTAAATAAAAGTTTATAAATAGTTAATGGATATATTTGAATAATATTGGATTTTTTAGGGCCTATAGTTCCATTTTTTGAAATAAAGGGGGAGGCACATGGTTAGAACATGGTTAGTGATAACTATGAACATCAACTATGAATCCCTATAATGGAAGATCACAGTTAGCCAAAATGTGAAATAAGATATTCATGTTGACAAAAACAATATAATAAATTGAAAAATAAAATCACATAGTTTTTACACGGTTTTACTATCCTTTTTACTAAACCATTCAAGGGGGTGTGCACTGAGACAACTTGGGTACCTAGTTTTTCTAACCATGAAGAAAAACTATATTCCCCTTTAAACTGTGAGAATATATGATTTTTTACCTCTATAATTTTTCCATTCATTTCCCCTTTTATCAACCAAAAAAAATTCATCATCCTTCCTACATGAGAACTCTCACACTTCTCCTCATTGAATTCAAGAGATATCATCTATCTAACCACTAATTAGAGTGATGATCATATCATTGGATCACAATCAGTAAGTCTAATATTTCACTTATTTATTTTATCAATTATATATGCCATACTTGATGTAATTTTTGTGAGAAATAATATGCCCTATTTTATTTTAAATTTTATTGATTCATATTTTCTATCATTCATGTGTAGATCTGAGTCCAATACCGAACAAGGGGTATGTGACATCCCGAACTAGGGCTGCTAAAATTTTTCCCCAAGCCAATAAGTAAAATAGCTTCAAGTATGTCTCTTTATACACTAAACGCTTCAGAATATTACTAATGGTCTAAAGTTGGTGCATTGGGAATTCTATAACATAAGGATGAGTAATAATTATATAGGTATGATAAATAATGAATGGAAATTGAAGATGAAATAATTATTGGTATTCAATAAATAATTAATGGTGGTCCATTCATGTACAGTCTTCCATGTACTAGTGACATAAATACATCGGGAACACATGGGAGAATACATACCATACAATACACAAGGATAGACTAGAAAGGGAAATAAATAATTAAAAGACTCTTTATTTATCTCCTTTATCATCATGATAATTGGCTTGATCCTTGACTCCCATAGTCCATCCTAGACCAAAAGGATAACATTATGGAAAAACAATCAATGATCATGAACCTAAAACCATGAGGTATGTTCATGTACCTAATGGAGGCTCAAATAGGGTGTGAGATATACTCTGTAGGCTACCACTAATGGTATATAATTAATATACAGTCTATGAAAAATATTACAGTTGCGGCAGGTATATCGATAAAATTGTTAATACTAAAATAATAAAAATCCTAACTTAGGTTACCTAAGGGATACCAGGTGGACAATACATTCTTCAACCAAAGCTAGAATATCTCTAATGATGTGTCGCCTTATATATGTGTGTGTGTGTGTGTGTGTTTGTTTGTTTGTGTGTGTGTGTGTGTCTATACTAGATAAATAGTTACATATGTGCTCATATATATAGATACTAAGACTATTTGGGTCTTGATACATAACTCATATGTGCATGCATAGTTGTAGGAGTCTCAATCAGTGACAAGGGATTATATATTAAATATCATAAGTCTATAGGGATGTCATGCACAGGTATTACAATGATTTATTCTATGCACTATTATCACAATAAAGGATTTCATGCATAAGTTTCTAAATTTATAAGGGTATTCTATTCCCATTATAATAAGGGACTCGATCCCCGTAATAATAAGGAACAACATGCCCATAATAAGAAGGGATAGCATTCCCATGAATAATAAGGGACTCCATGCCCCTGAATAATAAGGGACATCATGACCATGAATAAAAATTGACTCTATGCTTGTAAAAATAAGTGACACCATTCCCATGAATAATAAGGGGCATCATGCCTGTGAGTAGTATGGGACACCATTCCCATGAATAATATAAGTAGGAATGATCATTTAATAATAATTAAATGTCCATCGTTATTAAGAATTCTATATTATAATTTATTTATATAATTATTCCATGTTCAGATACATCCACAATACAATACAACAATATAAATAGAATAATTCATCATGAAAAGTCAAAGACTAAGGGTTATGAAACGTTATGTCCAACCCACCTAGAAAGTCATTTTATTCCATTAATAATTTCGTATTCCTGTAATAAGGGTCAATCATTTACCTCAAATAAATTTTGTATGGAAATGTTTGCTTCCTCGACATTTAACTAATTCATTTAATGAAATTATTCAATTTATTTAAAAGGGATGACACAAGCATAATATAATCGATGGGTCAAGTTAAAACTACAAAAAAGTGTATTTTCCAATAAAAAATTAGTGATTCATTATATATTTGTTGGTAAAAATTATTAATTCCAACTAATATTGAGTTTTGTCCGTAGTAATTTTAACTACCATCAACTATTTTTACTAATAGGTATATCTGTTGGTATTAACTTTCCAATACCAACAAATCTTTTACCAATAATTAGATCTGTTATTTTTTCATATTAATACTGGCATTTTTCTACCAACACATGAATATTTCATTTATACCAATTATTACCAAAAATATTTTACCATTAGAAGTTTTGTTCCAAAAAATTGTTTTATAAAAAATTGTTATACAAATAATTTAATATACATATATATATATATTTTTACCAAAAAATAATTTGTTAATAAAAATATATATAATTATACATATGATTAAAGTAATTTTTAAATAAGAAGTATTTTTTGAAATGAGGGAACACCCCATTCACAAATTTTGACTCCCTTTATCCCATTTCGGCTATCATTTCTCTATGATGATTCCTCAGTTGGAGAATTCTTTTCTTGTGGTGAAGATTTCTACCGTCGTACAGTCTTCCGCAGTGGATTCACAAAAATTTACCCTTGTTGCGAGATTTGCGCATCGAAGGGCATCTAAAAAAGATTTTGACAAGAATGTGAATACAAAATGGGGTCTTAAGAATAGAGAATTGGTGGGGATTCTCATGCCTCATCTGGTCACTATCAGATATGATGATGGAGTGGACTTCTCGACAGTGTGGTCTTATATCCCTTGGGATTTATGGTCTTGGAGTTTATGTTTGTCATGATGGTCCCCAATGATTTACTTTAGGAAGGACAGTACTACTATGGTGATTTGGATCTATCTTTCTGGTCTTCCCGTTCATTTCTCTTACTCTATAATACTCCATCAACATTGAAATGCTACTAAGAGGTTCTTGCAGGCTGATCAATGCACATTAACTGGGAAGCTTCCAATTCAGGCTAGGGTTTGAATCAAACTAGATTTATACCAAACTCATCCAAACTCTCTTTAGTTTGTTGTGGAAGATAGTAAGGGTTTCAGTCATATAATTTGTTATGAGAGATCGACTGAATATTGTAACCATTTTGAGATTTTAGGGAACTGTCATGAACATTGTGGAAAGGGTAATTTTTTGTCTCAGGTTGATTTAGTGAGGGCCATTGAATCCTATTTCAAGGTTAATGAAATGATTATTAGGCCAAATAATCTTATTTTTTCAATTATCATTCTGAATGTGTAATGTTGATTGAACCAATGGGTGATAGACCTTATATTATAAAGTGATCTACCCCTGTGAATTCTATAAAGGGAGATAGGTGCATTAATTTACAGGTTGGATCTATACCTGAATTGGGAAATATAATGGTAGCTAATACGGTAGATTGTAAAAACCGGTATGAGGTATAATTTTCTATTACAGGTAGCCCTGTGAATTGTATACTCAGAGTGTATCCTAGGAATCAATATTCTTAACCGATATTTAAGATATTTGTCATGAGAATGTAATTTTTTCGTATTAGGGGCTTGGTGGCATATATCTATGTTTCTCTAGTCTAATCTCTAACCAAAATGGAACCTATTAGTGTTCATCTTCATCGTGTTTTTATTTTCAAGTTAGGGATGAGGATATTACTCAAAATAATAGTATTGTAGGTTTTAATAAGCTCTAAAAACCTATTTTCTTATCTCCCTTTAAGAATATGGAAATGGGTACCTGTCTTATAGAGAATAACTCTACATGGAGAAGGATTATGTATATATGATGTGAACATGAATTATAATTAAAAAAATACTCAACAAGTTTACAATGATCAGATTACTCATAAGTTTCATTATAATATTACTAGTCAAATATTTTATGATGATTGTCAAGGAACTAATCTGTTTTTAGTGGAGAGGGATCCACATTTTTATCCCATTATTTATAATTAGAGTAGTAATGGAGAGTGATCCACTAGGGTGTGAGTAAAATGTAAACTATAAGAAAAATATGGTTAGTAAATATTATTTTGTGATGGTTTCCAAAACAATCCTGGAAAGGTTGAATGTATAATTTATAATGGTATTTTTTAAAAATAATTAATAAATTTTGTATTTATTAATAGTTTTTTTAACCTATTAATTCCAACATATGTTTTAGTAACAATTAAATTTGTTTCATTATCATATTAATACCGATTTTTTTTACCAAAAAATAAATCTATTTTTATTAATTATCATTACCAATAGTTTTTTAACATAAAAATCTATTACTGGTAATTAGTAAAGATAAAAAAGTCGTTTAAAATTATTTTTTATCACTATCATTTAACACTTTACTAATAAAATTATATTGATATTAATAAAAATATTTTGATAATTATTAGGAATATAGAACACTCTATTTGAAACAAAATCAAACTTTTATTTTAAATGTGTTTTATTTAAATTAAATTATTATATAAGAATTTAAAAGCCATTCCCAAGAACTAAAAATAAACATAATGACTCAAAAAGAAGATTAATCAGTCATAAAAATTTTAAAAATGAAAAAATGAAAAATGAAAACAAGTTCGACCTTTCACTTTCTCCCCACATCTCCCTTTTTCCCTGATTACCTCCTGATCATTATCACTCGGAGAGTGGTGATCCCCTCCTATGATCACACTCCTGGTTCATCACCATTGACCATGCCCACATTCTCACCCTTGATTATCTGTCATTTAACACACCTTCATCTACTGATGTTCGATAGAATTTTCCTCTTTCAACTATATAGAGGATGTTTATGGAGGGTATGGACAAAAACCCAGTTCACATTCAAAACAACCTCACGTATGCACCATTACTATTGATGTTTTAATCCCCTAAAATCACATGTATCTGGTGTTTAAATTGAATTATAGTTACGGATTCAGTAAAATTCTAATGAAACAAGCTATCTTATTCTTCTTATTTTTTGGCTGATTTTAGATTTAAAATTACATAATTATATTTAGAAAATAATTTGATCCCAACATTGAATCATGTTCTTGTGTATAAGATTCATCCACATTCCAAGACCCCTGCCATAATTATGCTCCATTAGAAAACTCCAAAGATGAATCCTGGAAGAGTTTTTTTTTCTTTGTCATGGCCATCATGGTGTGGTAGGAAAGTTAAACTCTGTTACTTTACAGAAGGAGAAACTATTTTTTTCTAATTATAGAGGAGCTTCACAAGAAATGGTATAGTAAAAAACATGTTTTTAAATGTAATTAAAACTTATCAATATATCATGTTAGATTTCATTTCACACGTTCCTTACAACAAATGATCATGTAAAAAAATTGGTCACATAAAATGTTACGCCCCGACCCTAGTTACCCGGAGTCGGTGCATTATTACGTAACATTGACATGATCACAAAAGATCAGTCTCGAAATACTGATTAGTTTAGTATCCTTAAAAACACTAGATACATTCATAAATGTTACATTACATCATAAAGTGAAAACTAGAATAACATGGTCTCCATAGTCCACATTCATATCCCCTTCAGACTGTCCCTGTAGGTCAGTCATAAAATATTTCTTCACATCCTGGGAAAAATAAAACATATAAAGGGGTGAGCTCAGATTCTCAGTAAGGATAACAATATAATGGAAACTTTCATAAATAAACATAAAAATTTAAGGCAATGTATAACTAAAACAAAATCCTTTTAAACATGAACTTCAGCATAATATGGAAAAAGTAAAAGGAAATAATTCCATTTAATTATTCACATGGATATTCTACTAGTCAAATAATCACATGCAATATCAATAACCGTTTTCATAATGATGGAATTCATAATGCCATAATATCATAACCACATAGTCAAGGCCTTGTGCCAAGACTACAAATAATATTTTGTCAAGGTCTTGTGCCAAGACACTAGTTTGTCTCATGAGACTTACCGATGCATCGAGGAGCTATAGCGGGCTCCACCCGTCACATACTAAGTCCAATGCATTCCTTATATGAAACGGTTTAAACATATCATAAATCATAACATAATCGTATCACATAAAACATTCATAATAGAAACATAACATTTCCACATTTCAATCACAAGATATCAATAAAACACATTTATATGATAAAACCATTTTCAATACAAAAATAAAAGAAAAGTAAAACTTGTTATTTATTTTTCATTTTAAAAAAAACTTATGGATTGTAGAGGAAGCAAAAACTCAAATAATGGTCACAGCGGCAGAGAAGTCGTTGTCGCCACATACGTACGACAAAAAAAACATTTCTTTTTGTCGTTTAGTAAAATGATTAGTATAAAAAGATTCCTTTTTAATAAACTTAAAATTCAAAGTGGTTTATACACCGTTTAAAAGAAATTTGGGGATAAAAAAAATATTCCTCAATGAAAGGAGATTGAGACGAAGTCCCTTACCTAGTGTCCGACTTGACTCGATCGTTCTTTAACCTCCTGAATAAAAAACTAGAGTTAATTTCAACTTTCTTAAGAACCTTTTTCAAGTTAATTATTCCTTTTATATCACTTATTACCATGTTATGAACATTATGTAATTATTTAAGTTAATAACGGCCGTTTTGTCGATCTTTGGTACTTGAGTCAAAATTAAACTTCTTATAATTACAAGTTGTTCATGTGGTAAAATATCCATTATATCCAGAATTATATTCATGATGTAGATATCATATATATCATACATATCCAGTATATTCATTCATTTATAATATTACATAACATTTATAGGTAAAAAATGAAATGCACCATTCTGGGAGACGGTAAGCCGTACGTACGCATGAACGCTACTTTCATTTGTATTTTGTATTTAAAGGAATGAAATCATAATGATATAAAGGTATATTATAATTCCAGTATAATATCATAAATAATATCATTTACTCCATCCTTTATACATCCCACATATGGAATTAACGATTCAAATCTCTTTGAGGGGGCGGTAGTCCGGACTTCCTAAAATGAAATTATTGTGTTTACCCAAAATGGAAATCATAAAGGTATGCCATAAATGAAAAATACAGAAGAATAAGGAAAACATAAACATAATATATATCATATATAAAAATAGTTACATCTTAATGGCCAACCTGATAGGTGTTAAAATAATATTGAACAATCATCATTTCATTAGACAGTAATTCACCACCCACAGAAACAGTATGTTTTTAACCATTAGACGAAGGTGTGTGTAAGTGTAAATCAAAAGTTTCTCATAAAAACATCCTATTATATTAAATATACTTGTGTTGTTACAAAATAAATAAATAAAAATATATTAAGGGGTTGGAAAAGAAAAATAAAACAAAAGAACATAAGAGAAGACATTACCTTAAAATCGAGTAACTCTTTTTGATTTGATCCAAAGGCTTCCTTGGGAAGACTTATTCCCAAATTGAGGCTTCTAGGAGTAATAGAGTGAAGTTGAGAGAGTATTTGGGAAAGGTTTGGCCGATCCAAATGGCTTTAAAGGTGTGAATAAGGTGGTATAGGTGGGGGCCTTTTATAAGAGGAGAGGAGGGGCACTCTTGGAAAGTCATGAAATGTTACTTTTTTATTAAATGATTTTCGGATTTTAAAGGTCCCAAAATGATATATTTCGAGGATAAGGTGATAAGTGTTCTAAATATAACCATCCAATATGTTTTAGACAATTTTATGTCTTAGATGATACCTTATCTTTTCATTTTATTTAAATTGTTCATTAATGAGGTAATCGCTGCATCATCATGGTGTCATGAATAAATTCATTTATTTAATTCCTAAAAATTATAAAAAAATTACCATGATGTAGGAAATATTTTTATCTTTACAATTAATATTTATAGTCAAAACGTTATCTTATATAACCCGATTTAATAATTGTTTTAGTAAAACAACACATGTTTGTGACAATTTTATTTTTACTTTAAATAAAAAGTTATTAATGTCATTTTCTTACCCAAGTGGCTCCATGGGGTCCCCAAGTTGACCCCTGGATTGTCTTGGTAGTCCATGACTCATCCAATAAGTGTATGACAAGTGTAAAGGTAATTTCATATTATTATAACAATATATTTTCCTCAAATTACACTAATTATCTTTAATTGCGATTAATAAAACATAAAATTTACTATTCACCAAAAATTATTTTCATCTTTTTTAACCAAATTTTACTTACTAATGACAACCATGTATGTCTGATTTTTTAAATTCAATTCAAAATGTGGTAATGTTTCATTTAAATGAAAAATTAGTTTTTTAACTACCACTTAGTGGTTTCACTATTCATCAAAAATTGAAGTTTCTCTGAACAATACCAAAAATTCACCTGAAGCTATAATTGATATTCTGAATTTAAAAATGATGTCTATTTTAAAAAATTCCAAATATATAAGTTTCATTAATGAATTTTATAATTAATTCATTTTGTCAAAACAAATAGCGTGTTTTTCAGAAACAATATCAATCAAAAGATTGACAATTGCTTATGTCCAATTTCAAAGTGAAATTAATTCTAATGACCACCATTGGATAAAATGGTAAAATTATATTCTAATTATAATTTAAAACCACTAAATAGTATAATTTATCAATATAAATTATATTTATGAAAAATGATGTTTTTAAGTATTTTCACTATTCATCGAAAATTGGATGTTCTCAGAAAAATACCAAAAATTCAACATAGGATAATTTAGATATTTAAAATCCAAAAATTAAGTCCATTAGGAAATATAAAATGTATATAATTTCAAAAATTGGGTATTACTATTCATAACAACTACTTTGATTGGTCGCAGGGTGTTAGAACTCGAGGTTGCGTACTACACACACTACTATATTTTTCAAAGAGAAGCATACCATGGAAGATCGGGGTGTTACATTCTACACTCCTTCAATAAATTGAGTCCTCTCAATTTGAAATTGTTCTTCAAAATTAAAATGTTGAAAGTAGAAAATAACTTTGTGGAAAACCCACATCGGAAATAAGGTTAATAAAATTTAGCCTTAATAAGAGGGAAAGGGAAATGAAACAGTCACCACAAAATTATAATCTCGATTAGGAGAACATTGGTGGAAATTAGAAACAAATAATTGGAGGGAAAACATAAATATTTTTATGGATTTATTGATGTCATCAATCACAAACAAGTGTAAAATTGAGGGCCTCAACGCCTTCGATCTATGTTGATTTTAAATATCATCAGTTCAACAAAACATAAGGTATTAGGATAACACATTTTTTGTTTTAAAATCCCTTTCCTAAAGTTTAATAATTAATTTATTCATAGAATAAGATATAGGTATATATATATATATATACGTGACAATTAGATTTTCAACCTTCAACTAATTTCTACCACAAACTCATCTTTCACTCAAAAAGATAATAGAACTCAAAAATATTATATTTATCCTAATCTTACAAGGTTAAAAATATTAACACATACCATTTAGATTAGGAAAACAATTTTTTAATAACTATGGACTTTCTGTAGGATAGTGGTAGGTAATAAAGGCATGTCGCATTATGGTTGTGGGTTAGATTCCTACAGCTTTGTCCGACGTGACAGGTTATCACCCGACCTGCAGGTTGTCCTTTTCCTAAAACTATAGAATTATAATATTCCAAAAATAATATTCAGAAATGTTTTAACCTTAAACAATACTATCCAAAGTTAAACTTAATCCATTCCAACCTTTATAGTTATCAAAAATACCTCTGTCCAGACTTTCTCTAAAAGGTCTCTAAATTCAAAAATCAATTATAACATCAAATTCCCCAAACAAAGTAAATTTTCTCTTATTGTCACATACTAAAAATATGATTGCCTTCATCATATTAAATATTTAATGAAAACAACAAGTACTGTAGTACAATACTTATATATATCACATTATTCTTATAACCATAATATAGTTCTTGAGTCCAAAAACACAAATACAATAATTATTCAACTTCATCTGTAGTAACAGCATAAGCTTGGCCTTGCTCCCTTGGCATTTTCTATGGTAAGTTTCCTTGGCGCTTAGGGAATTAATTTTCATAATGCCCCATTTCTCTACAATTGTAGCATTCAACATTTATAGCCTCTTTCTTTCCCTTACAATCACGATCCTCGTGACCTTTTTCTCCACATTTGTAACAAACTCCCATTCCTTTTAGGCAAGTACCAGGGTGATTCTTCCCACAATTATCGCATAATGGAAAATCCTTCTTTCCATTTTTCCCTTTATCTATCTCTTGTTCCACCGTTCTCTTCTTCTCTTGATTTACTTTATTTTTATAAGATTTAGAGAATTCCTTTTCTGTTTTGATAGAACATGAGACTATATCTTCATACGTTGAGAAATATTGTGATACTAAAGATATATGGAGAAATGGTTTTAACCCATTAAAGAAACGATCAATATTACTTCTTGGGTTACGTATATAACTTGCAGCAAGCCTCGCTAACCTTGTAATGTTATACCCATACATTGGACATTCTCATCCTCCTTTTTCCTTAGACTTAGAAATTGCCTTTCCAAATCTGCTCGATGGTCACGAGGAAAGTATTTTTCTAATAAAAGCTCTTTGAACTCCCTCCATTCTATATTTGATACTTCATCATCTTCCTTTGTGTTCTAAATCAATGACCACCATTGATCAGCATCTCCAGTGAGGTGGTAAACTGCCATAATAACCTTTTCTCTTTCAATACAACCCAAGTCATGGAATATTTTCTCTAATGAATGTATCCATTGCTCAGCTA
The DNA here is from genome assembly GCA_963277665.1 of Viscum album. NCBI lineage: Eukaryota > Viridiplantae > Streptophyta > Magnoliopsida > Santalales > Viscaceae > Viscum > Viscum album. The sequence continues at coordinate 1,392,899,590 of OY728121.1, read as the reverse complement.
CTAATGTATTTGTACTCCCATTGAATGTTTGTGGTTGTTTCCTCATGAAGCGATCTAAAATTGATCCTACGTGTTGCAGATCCGGGTGCTCCATATGAGTAAGGTTATTAATCATAACCTGAGTGAGTTGTCCCTGTATGGTGATAAGCTGATCGGCACCAGTTGTATCACCAACTCCATTATAATTATGTTGCGAAGGAGGTAAATCCCTAAATGAAGTGAGTGCATTGATATGGTTTGCATTCCTTCCACTAGGCACCATTTCTAAACAATGTCATAAACTAGATTAGTTTATGAATCGAAATACATAATTCCATATTTGTAAAACACTTAACATAAATTGAATTATTTATAGATATAATCCATAATCATAAAAATGATTTCGTTGAGGAAGTATATACTCGTAAACCCTTCATAATGGTTTGTAAATAAAATGATAATTATCTTAACCATATCCCCCAGGAGTGTCGTAACCAAGAGTTAAGAAAGGCTCGTTTTCGTGCACCAGTTACCGTTCGAGTCTAGCTCAAAGCATTATTTTCGTGTTTTACCCCTAGGTACATTTATGCCAGAGCCACCTCTACCGGCTCGTATCCAGACATGGATTTATTTCTCGGAAAACTCACAAAATCTCTATAATACCAAAATTCTAGGATGTTCTTCTATACTAATCCTCAAAGTCTATCTTAGGGCAATGTGCTCTAATCAGATTTTATCAAAATCTAGATTCCAAGGTTAGTACTAAACTTCCTCTGATACCAACTGTAACGCCCTGACCCTAGTTACCCAGAGTCAGTGCATTATTATGTAACATTGGCATGATCACAAAAGATCAAGTCTCGAAAGTCCGATTAGTTTAGTAGCCTTCGAAACACTAGATGCATTCATAAATGTTACATTACATCATAAAGTGAAAAACTAAAATAACATGGTCTCCATAGTCCACACTCATATCCCCTTCAGACTATCTCTGCAGGTCATTCATAAAATATTTCTTCACATCCTGGGAAAAATAAAACATAGAAAAAGGTGAGCTCAGATGCTCAGTAAGGATAATAATATAGAAGAAACTTTCATAAATAAACATAAACATTTAAGGCAACGTATAACTAAAACAAAAGCCTTTTAAACTTGAAATTTAGCATAATATGGAAAACATAAAATGAAATAATGAAATTTACTTATTCACATGGATATTATACTAGTCGAATAATCACATGCAATATCAATAACCACTTTAATAATTATGGAATGCATAATGCCAGACTATCATAACCACATAGTCAAGGAATTGTGCCAAGACTACAAATAAGACTTTGTCAAGGCCTTGTGCCAAGACACTAGTTTGTCTCATGAGACTTACCAATGCATCAAGGAGCTATATCAGGCTCCACCCATCACATACTAATTCCAATTCATTCCTTATATCAAAAGGTGTAAACATATCATAAACCATAACATAATCGTATCACATAAAACATTCATAATTGAAACATATCATTTCCATATTTCAATCAAAAGATATCAATAAAACACATTGATATGATAAAACCATTTTCAATACCAAAATAAAAGAAAAGTAAAAATTGGTATTTATTTTTCATTTTAAAAAAAAGTCATGGATTGTAGAGGAAGCCCAAACTCAAATAATGGTCACGGCAGTGGAGAAGTCGTTGTCGCCGCATACGTACGACATTAAAACATTCCTTTTTGTCATTTATTAAAACACTTCATATAAAAAGATTCCTTTTGAATAAACGTAAAAGTCAAAGGGGTTTATACACCGTATAAAAGAAAGTTGTGTATAAAACAAAATATGCCTTAATGAAAGGATATTGAGACGAAGTCTCTTACCTTGTGTCTGACTTGACTCGATCATTCTTTAACCTTCTGAATAATAAACTAGAGTTAATTTATACTTTCTTAAGAACCTTTTTCAATTTCATTATTCATTTTATATCACTTATTACCATGTTATGAACATTATGTAATTATTTAAGTTAATAATGGTCGTTTTGTCGATCTTTGGTACTTGAGTCAAAATTAAACTTCTTATAATTACAAGTTGTTCATGTGGTAAAATATCCATTATATCCAGAATTATATTCATGATTTAGATATCATATATATCATAAATATCCACTATATACATTCATTTATAATATTACATAACATTTAGAGGTAAGAAATGAAATGCACCGTTCATGGAGACGGTAAGCCGTACGTACGCATGAACGCTACTTTCATTTATATTTCGTATTTAATGGAATGAAATCATAATTATATAAAGGTATATTATAATTCCATTATAATATCATATATAATATCATTTAATCCATCCTTTATACATCCCATATATGGCAGTAACGATTCAAATCACTTGGAGGGGGCGGTAGTCCGCACTTCCTAAAATGAAATTATCGTGCTTACCCATAATGAAAATCATAAAGGTATGCCATAAATGAAAAATACAGAAGAATAAGGAAAACATAAACATAATATATATCATATATAAATATATTTACATCTTAATGGCCACCCTAATAGCTGTTAAAAGAAAATTGAACAATCATCATTTCGTGAGGTAGTAATTCGCCACCCACTGAAACAGTATGTTCTTTAACCATTAGAAGAAGGTGTGTGTAATTTTATATCAAATAATTATCATAAAAATATCCTAGTATATTTAAGATACTGGATTTTTTACAAAATAAAGTAATAAAAAGAGTTTAAGGGAATGGAGAAGCAAAATAAAACAAAATAACATAAGAGAAGACATTACCTTAAAATCGGGTAACTCTTTTAGATTTGAGCCAAAGGCTTCATTGGGAAGACTTCTTCTCAAATTGAGGCTTCTAGGAGTAATAGAGGGAAGTTTATAGAGTATTTGGGCAGATTGTGGCCGATACAAATGGCTTTGATGGTGTGAATAAGGGGGTAGAGGTGGGGGCCTTTTATAAGAGGAGAGGAGGGGCACTCTTGGAAAGTCATGAAATGTTACTTTATTATGAAATGATTTTCGGATTTTAAAGGTCCCAAAATGATATATTTCTAGGATAAGGTTATAATGGTTCTAAATATACCCATACAATAGGTTTTAGATGGGTGTAAGTTGTATATTTTACCTTATCTTTTCATTTTATTTAAATTGTTCATTAATGAGGTAATCGCTGCATCATCATGGTGTCATAAATAAATTTATTTATTTAATGCATAAAAATTATAAACAAATTACCATGATGTAGGAAATCTTTTTATATTTCCAATTAATATTTATAGTCGAAAAGTTAACTTATATAACCCCATGTAATTATTGTTTTAGTAAAACAACACATGTTTGTGACAATTTTATTTTTACTTTAAATAAAAAGTTGTTGTTGTCATTTTCTTACCCAAGTGGCTCCATGGGGTCCCCAAGTTGACCCATGGATTTTCGTTGTTGGACATGACTCATAAAATAAGGTTAGGACAAGTGTAAAGGTAATTTCATATTATTATAACATTATATTTACCTTAAATTACACTAATTACCTTTAATTGCGATTAATAAAACTTAAAAGTTACTATTCACCAAAAATTATTTTCATCTCATTGAACCAAATTTTACTTAATAATGATAACCATGTCTGTCGGATTTTTGAAATTAAATTCACATATGTGGTAACGTTTCATTTAAACGAAAAATTTGTTTTTTAACTACCACTTAGTGGTTTCATTATTCATCAAAAATTGAAGTTTTTCAGAACAATACCAAAAATTCACCTGAAGCTATAATTGATATTCCGAATTCAAAAACTATGTCTATTTTAAAAAATTCCAAAAATATAAGTTTCATTAATTAATTTTATAATTAATTCCTGTTGTCAAAACAAATAGCGTGTTTTTAAGAAACAATATCAATCAAAAGATTGACAATTGTTTATGTCCAATTTCAAAGTGAAATTAATTCTAATGACTAACATTGGATAAAATGGTAAAATTATATTCTAATTATAATTTAAAACCACTCAATAGTATAATTTATCACTATAAATTATTTTTATTAAAAATTATGTTTTTAAATATTTTTCACTATTCATCGAAAATTGGAAGTTCTCAGAAAAATACCAAAAATTAAACATAGGCTAATTTCGATATTCCAAATAAAAAATGAAGTCCATTATGAAATATAAAATTTATATAATTTCAAAAGGTGGGTAATACTATTCATAACGACTACTTTGATTGGTCACGGTGTGTTAGAACTCGAGGTTGCGTACTACACACGCTACTGTATTATTAAAGGAGAAGCATATCATGGAAGCTTGGGGTGTTACATAAAACATTATTTAATTCATGATAAATCATTTTCAGGAGAGTCATACCCACTTTCCACCTCTCAGAAATTACGTACCAAAGATTCCCTAATTGTGGATAAACCTTACTTGAATTTCATTGAAATTTGTCACTGTAAGGATTTTTCCAGTAAACTACGAATCTTGGGTGATTTGATAAGAATGAAACATAATGTTTGAACAAAATACTATATCACTTATATTTCATAAAAATAAATGATGAATGATTTTCATCAAACACCATTATGTTGTTCAACCTTTCTATTTTGTTGATGTTTGATATTAAAAATGATGATAATATTAACTATTGATTTCTTCCTTATATAATGTATTGTGTCATTTAATTTGGAAGGATTTTTTTCTATAACATTAGGATTCATATGAAATTAATCCTGCATAGAATATTTGGAGAAACTATTTGTAGAACATATATTAGATTTCTCGACACGTTCATTAGTAACTAGATATGTAGTGGGTTAACTAGTTCTTACCAAGGGGATAGAGGAAAGTTAACCAGAAGTATCAACTATAAGTTCAAGACTCCAAAACATCTGGCCACCATTAATGATATACAAGGATGGTAAAAAACCCTTCATAAAAATCTTATTAACTTTCAAATATATAATTTTTTTGGAAGATCATATAGATGGAAGGAAAAAATGAAAACTAGTACACTCAGCTACTGGATTTATTCCATGGAAGAGCTGTAAAACAAAAATCACTCCACTCCACATGAGTATAATCACCCCCATGATCAATTGAATCTTTTCAACTTCTCCGTATTGGTATACACTTCATAAATAAATGGGGTTGTGGATGATATCGAGGTTTTCCAGATGAAAGATCATCTGGAAACATTTTTATACTCTCCCAAAGCTCAAGAATTAAATTTCCTAACATTGGGACCATATGAAACTTGGTCCATATACCTGTACTCCTATAAGATATTCCTATTCTTAAAAAGACACAAAATCCTTACGTTTTTCCCATCCATCACCCACTTAGTTTCACTAGTATAGAGGAACTGAATTTTATCTAGAAAATGATAATTTTCACCATTAGTGTGGTTATTGTGACTAGTGATTGAAGGTTCTCAAGTGGTTGTCTGTTGATTTTTGAAGAAAAATGACTAATTATTAGCTCATCATGAAAAGGTTTTTCAAATCTGCTTTCAGAGTTTGTTGTTGTTGGAGGACACTTGTTCAGTCCAGAATAATCACTAATTTGAAGAAGCTTCATAAAGACTGAAATGGAGTTCATGATCCAGCATCGTGCAAAGTATGTTCCCATTCCATAGAGAGATATTGTTGGTCATGCATTCAAAGGACTTACAATACCAATCTCTATGAATATATTCTTATTTCTTCAAGTTTATTGTTCTTAGTACATGAATTCCAAAGTTTAGTTTTATATTAGTCTGTAAATCGACATGGGAATTATTTTCTACTGTAATCATAAGATATTTTCATATTTTTTGTCTTTGTTCTCAGTAGTTTGTTTTGTGTTAAGATTAGTAATAAAAATATTTAAAATTATTTATTTATTATTTTCGTGTTGTTTTCCTCAAATAAATATTGATTGAACATTTTGTTTTAGTCTATTTGGTCAATTTATATTTTTTCCATCTGAATTCTAGAATTTATTTGCTGATATAATGTTTTTGTGCAATCTGCTAAAATGGATAATTTTATAGGCTCTAATTACTCTAGAATCAAATTTTCTTCTTGTGTCTCTACTAAACCTACTATGAATAAGAAATTACAAATATAAAAATGATTTGTAGATCCTTGTTTCTGATAAAACTATTATGAATAATAAATCTTTTCACTAGATCCATTGTATGTTTTGTCTATGCCAAATCATTTCAGCAGATCCTTTATAAATTTTAATTACTGAACAATCTTATATTATTAACTTTTCTTTGATTACTTGTGTTTCTGATATTTCCTTTTATTTATTTGATAAAAATATATGATTCTAACATTTTCATGTTTTACTTTTATTTCTGAATCATTAGGTACACAATGAAATATTTTTTAAAATTGCTATATTTTGAGTGTGATTTGAAAGAACTGCTTGATAATCATTTGAAAGCCACAAGAAGAAATGTATTAACTCGTTCTCTACCATAACAAGGTGGATATATACATACTAGTCATGTTAATGTAATTTCATGTTATGAGATGAATTTATTTGGGTTATATACTCTGTTGTTGATTGATGTTTCTTTTTTAAATTGACCAGACAATGCTATTTTTGGTCTTGTGAAAGAGAGAGATAGATATACCTGAGGATAGTTTTGAAACTTTAAGCCTGCTAAATTTTTTCCTAAAAGGTTTTCATTTTGGTTATGTATTCTTATTCTTTTTATAGGTATGATGATGCAAATATTCAAGATAAAAAGAGTATATTGATCATATTGATGAAATTATTCAGGGGATGGGTTGGAAAATGTTTAAGGTGAAACATATTTTTCACAGAAAATTGATGATATGATTAGTGACTTTGCTTATAGAAGAAGTGATCTATTTTTCATCTGCATGTACCATACACAAGCGATTATTTTAAAGATCTATACGATCTATCTATGGAGTTGAATTGGAAAGGTTATGCTTTTGCTGATCATCAGGTGGGCAGATTTTTTCTATTTTGTAAAAAACAATTAGTTAGCAGAAAGACTATTTCAATAAGTTTCTATTTGACATCACTTATTGAAAACTGATTATTGTTCTTATATAAAGTAGTTCGAAAAAATTTAGTGTTTCGGTTCTGAAAGCACACTCAAAGTCCCAAGAATTATTAATAATAAATATAAAAACATTTGTGTAGAAGAACATATCATAAATGGTACCTTTATAGAGAGGTGAGCATGTTACGAATGGTTTGATAAACCATGTAGGAATACCTATTGATCACAAGTTAAAATTTGTCAAGCACTGATCAGCTTCATAGTTTCCTCTTTCCTTATCTCGTAATCTTCCATGGAACTTCCACTACAAGGGGAGGTACTATTGAAATCTGGTTTCAAACATTATATTGAATCCTTTTTGTGTTTTTTAGTAATCATCTAAGAAAAAAATTTATCAAGGGATACTGTATATATATAATAGTACAGTGTGAATGCCCAATGTGCCATAGATTTCATCATGAAAGAGACCCTAAGATCCTCATTCTTCCACCATGTTGGTCAGATATGGCCACTTCATGTAGATCATTTCACCACGTTGTGGAAAAAATTAGCATCTTCCTCTATCAACCTTAACATTTCATTTTCCTTCTTATCTATGGCTGTGAGCTTGGATTGCAGTGAAAAGGGGCATTCTTGGCGTCTTTGGCCCTCCATCCACTATAGCTGCAGTTGCTTCATCATCTCTTCCATTTACACAATGTATTGATGTTTAAATAATTTTATTTTTGAATACATATCTTTCTTTTATATATATATATATATCTATCTATTTTTTTATATACATATCTTTGTTTGATTAATTTATCTGTAACACTCAATGTAATAATGTACGCACCACAAGTTTGTTTACTTTTCTTTATCTTACGATTTTTGTTTCTACAAGTTAGATAATCCTTATGTTGTGGTCACTAAGTGTCATTTTTGATCGTAGTATTATTAGAATCTACCATGGATGGTAAGATTTTCCCTACTTTTTTATCTCAACATTTTGGGAACAAAAAATTATTTTTAGTTACTCTTTTATTTTTTTCAGTTCATGTTTAACAGACATTTTTCTTGTTACACTACCCGTAAATGATATTTTTTAGCTATAGATGGCTCACTGGTCGGGGGGCATGGAGGAGTTGATGGTGCTCGCTAGTCCCTAGTGTGTGGCATGGATGAGTTGAATCTGACCTGCTAGTCCTGATGCATGGATTAGTTGCTGGTACTGATTGGTCCTTGGTGCGACAAGGATGGGTTGTTGCTGGCTCACTGGCATGGATGGGCTACTGCCGGCTCACTAGTCCTATGGCATGGATGGGTTTCTAGTCCCTGCTGAAGGCATGTGGGGTGGGGCAGGGGGCTGCTCACTAACATGGGGGGTGATGGATCATGTTCGTGAATGACTTTTGTATTGATTCATTTTGTATTAAATTTCATTATTAATATAATTATTATTATTTTCTAATTTTAAACATGTATGAAAATGGTCTTTTCTTTAATAATTAAAATATATGAATTATATATGATAAATTAATAAATATAATATGAAAATTTAATAGAAATGAAAATTTATATTTTTTATTCAAATTCCATATATTATATATTAGTGATATTATTACCAATAGAAAAATTTGTCATTAGAATCTATTTCTAAAAATTATAACCAACATATATATTATCTATTTGTATTAAAATAATTGTAATAGAATTATTTTATCTACAGAAAAAAACATTTAGTGATATATTTTTTACCGATAGTTTAGTGACAGAGACATATATGTTGGTAAAATGTTTTACCAATAGAAAATGTACTTTTACCAACAGATATGCCCCTGTTGGAAAAAGTGAAATATTTTATAGTTTAAGTAACTTATCCTCCACACTTATACTCCATTAAATTATATTAATGTTTCATTTAAAAAAATCCAATTAACTCACCTCACATTATTGTTTTAATTCAAAATATAAATCATAAAGACTAGTAAAATTATGGTTCTAATATATACTTATTGAATTTTACATTTATTAGGTGAAACATGGAATATATAGCATGCAACACAATAGTGTATTGAATAAATGATGAAACTTTTAATGGAAATAAACTACTTTACCTTCCTTATACTAATTATATCTCACTCATCCAATATAGAGGTTTGGTTTTAAATGAAATGATATTAATTGGAAGAATCTTCACACACCTTGAAATTAAGGGAAAAAACTCATCCAAGATAGCATCCGATATATATCAATAAAAAAATTGGATGTAAAAGGATTATTACCCATACTATGAGGATTCCAATACATCTGATGGTGATGAAATCATATCATCAATAGAGTAAATCCTTCAATGAAATATGGATTAAGGGGTGGTGTTCATTGGGGGACCTACATGGAAAAAATGGGAAGGAAAAGGGGTGAAACAGCATTAAGGTACAAAGACAGAAATTGTAAATTTTACCCCTTTTAATGAGGTTCATGGTTAGGATGTATGCTTTGGAAAACTTTTCACCAACTCTATAACTCAAACTACCCAAGAGCCTCATCATGCATGGTTTTTTCACATAGTTTTTTCTTAATCGTGAACCAACTTTGTTATTCTACTAGAAATGATGCACAAACCATGGGGGATAAGTGCACGATTTGGAAAACCATTCCCTACCCTTGTTCCCACCTATGTAATTTCCTATACAAATTCTGCATACCCATGAGCCCCATGATGCATAGTTCAAAAAACCATGTGACACCCCTTATGGAGCCACATGGTTTCTTTTAATGGTTACATGGTTTAAAGTTATCTTATTCCCTAATCAGTTTCTTTAGATAAGCCTTTTTTCATTGTTCGACACCCCATAAAATCATCCAAACATTTGAGACACATTCCAAGCCTTAATCCTCATCCAAAAACAACATTTTTAATTATTATAATTCTCAAAATTATGTTTTGAAACTAAATTGAAGATTTATTCTATCCCCCAAATGGTAAAAATGAAATACAATTATAAATTTCCACACATTCCAAATTGGGGGATTTATAATTTACGCACCTTTAAACATCTTAACGCCAATAAGTCTTGGGGAACAAAAAAATATCACCCAAACTACATGGGCTATGAAATTTTCTATTGAAATGCCCTCATTAAATATAAAAATTACCAATAATCCTTCAATATCAACTTTAATCATATGGTATGTGAACCATTAAACTCAAGAAAATTTTCATATCCCAAGTTGAAACATCAAATTGGTTCTTACCGAAGCCCATCTAACTTGACACACAATCACACCATTTTCTATTTTATCAATTATCCTAGGTAACTTCCCATCATAGGTTTTAGAATCCAAATGACCAGTTCATAGTTATCTTATTCCCACTATCCTAATTTCATATATATTCATGTTCATATCATCCTACCACACATCCATCATTTCCATTAGATTATATATGAGGGAATACCCCCGGTCCTCAATTGATAGAATTGATGAACTCCAATAAAAAAACACAAACTAGTCATGCCGGATTTTCCTTTAGAAACCTAAGTTACCTTTAAACTATACTAGCCTCATCCTAATGGAATTATAGGTTTTGTTCGATATTGAAAACATAAAAATTATTTAGGAAACATATGTCAATATTCCTCTAGTTGAATACTTTCAGAAACACTTTTATTTAATATCCAGCTCACCACTAAAACCATATCTAAAAAAATATACCAAAGCATAATGAGATTGTTCATAACATTCTCATCGAAGCCTGTATCATGAAAATGGTTGCATCTCATAGTTGGAACTTATTCTGATCAAACACTTCACCATGATTTATCATAACCATTACCACATTCCCGATACATAATCCATGGATCATCAAAAGAATATCTGGGATTAATACCAGCACTCAGACTTCATTGAGTCTGTTTGTGAATGGTTCCTATAATTTATTGATAAAACCATTCATATAATGATTCAATTATTTAAATGAATACAATTTACAAAAATTACTATCCAATGAAAGGTCTCACGATTTCATGGCCATTGGGACAAGAATATTTCCCACTAGTGACCAACATCTCACTCCCCACATTTGGATCATCCTTATCATCATACTAGCGATATAAAAAATAATGACCAATGATCATGCACAAAATAAAAGGGATGGAAAAAATGATCTATGAACCCAATCATCCAGAGAAATAACATAAAAATTTCCCACTTCTCATTCCTACAGCCCGAGAACAGTTCCCATAGAGAATTTCGAATTTCAAATCACAATGACAATAACCACCACTAGTGCAGAAAACGTTTTTTACGTTGGTTATTTTTTTGTTTTTATGTCGTTTTTTGGTATAAGTTTTTACAGAAGGAATCATAAATATTTTTTGTACATTGGATATATTAAAATTGGCATAAAAAACAAAAAACTGAAGCATTTTTCACGTCGGTTACTCAAAAACCGACGTGGAAAATGCTTCGGATCCATGATGTATTATGACAGTTCTTTAAAAACTGATTTTGAATATACTTTATCACATTAGTTATTATATAACCTAATTCCTAAATCACACCTATAAGGAATTTATCATGTAAGTTATTTTCATGACAGACATGATAAAGCAGTCTTCCAAGTGGATTTTCACGCCAGTTAAATAATAACCGATGTGAGAACATATCTACTATTCCGGTTATTTTATAACTGGCATACAAAACTATTCCTTTACATTTATTACATCGGTTACGAAATTACCAATGTAAAAAAGCTTTCCCATGCATATGTTATGTATGTTTTCAAATAACCAACGTTAAAACAAATCCAGGTGCATTTTTTTACGTCAGTTATAAAATAACTGGCGTAAAAAAAATTAATTAAACCATTCAACCACAATTATTCCCAGACAAAATAATACCTCAAACAGAATAAAAACAGACAACCTCCCCCCCCCCCTCCCATGGGACAGCCCCCCCCCCCCCCACACACACCACTGGAAACCCCCCCCCCCCCCACTAGACACCCCCCAACACCCCTGGACTCCCCTCCCCCCACCCTCCTAAACATCCCCCACACCCCTCTACACCACCCCACATCTATTCCTAGACAAAAGAATACCTGAAATAGAACAAAAGAAGGCCACCCCCCCCCCCCTTCACTGGACAGCCCTCCCCCACCCCCTGGACAGCCCTCCCACACCACCCCCACCCCACTAAGCAGCCTGCCCACAACCCTGGACACCCCCACCCTCCTGGACAGCCACCCACACCTCTAGATATCCCTCCCACCCTCCTGGACACCCCCACCCCCATGGACATCTTGTACACCCCCCAAACCATTGAACTGCCCTCCCACACCCCAAGACACCCCCACACCCCTGGACTCCCCTGGACTGCCCCCACCCTCATGGACACCCTGGACACCCCCACCCCCACTGGACAGCCCTCCCACACCCCTAGAAGTCCCCCACCCCACTAGAAAGCCCTCCCCAGACCACTGGACAACCATCCCACACACCTAGAACCCCCCCCCCCCCCCCCCCCACACCCCTAGACACCCCCTAGATTGCCCCCACCCTCATGGACACCCCCCCCCCCCACCCCCTAGACAGCCCTCTCACACCCCTGGAAAGCCCCCTAACCCCACTGGGCACCCCCCCTCCCACCCCACTGGACAAGCCTATCCCACCCCATGGACAGCACTCCCACACCCCTGAAACCCCCCCCCCCCATCCCCACTAAACAACATGCCCACAACCCTGGACACCCCCACCCTCCTAGACAGCCCGCACCCCCTGGATAGCCCTCCCACCCTCTTGGACACCCCCCACCCCCATGGAAACCATGTACACCCCCCCCCCTCCCCCCACCTCTGGACAGCCCTCCCACAACCCTTGAACCCCCCCCCCCCCCTCAATGGACTACCCCCACCCTCATGGACACCCTAGACACCCCCACACCCCTCTGGACAGCACTCCCACACCCCTGGAATGAACCCTGAACCCACTAGGACCCCCCCCCCCCCCATGGACAACCCTCCCCCACCCCCCGGGACAGCCCTCCCACACCCCTGGAACCCCCCCCCCCCCCCCCCCCCCCGCCACCCCCACTAAATAACCTGCCCACAACCCTGGACACTCCCAACCTCCTGGACAACCCCCACCCCCTGGATATCCCTCCCACCCTCTTGGACACCCCCACCCCCATGGACACCCTAAACACCCCCCCCCCCCACACACACCCTTGGACACCCCCTGGACTACCCCCACCCTCATGGACACCCCCACCCCACTGGATAGCCCTCCCACACCTCTGGAAATCCCCCACCCCACTGGAAATCCCTCCCCAGACCCTAGGATAGCCATCCTACACCCCTCGACCCCCCCCCCAACACACACACACCCCTGGACACCCCATGGACTGCCCCCCACCATCATGGACACTCTGGACACCCCTGCCCCCTGGATAGCCCTCCCAGACCCCATGAAATCCCTCTGACCCAACTGGGACCCCCTACCCCCCCCTCACACACACAGCCCTAGACACCCCCTGGATAGACCTTCCACCCTCCTGGACAACCCCCCCCCCCCCCCCACTAGAGAGCCCTCCCCCACCCCCTAGACAGCCCTCCCACACCCCTGGAACCCCCCCACCCACCCCCCCACAAAATAGCATGCCCACAACCCTGGACACCCCCACCCTCCAGGACATCCCACACCCCCTTGGACAGCCCTCCCACCCTCATGGACACCCCCACCCCCATGGAAACCATGGACCCCCCCCCCCCCCACACACACACACACACCCCTGGACAGCCCTCGCACACCCCTAGACCCCCCCCCCCCCCCCCAAAACACGAAGACACCCCTGGACACCCCCAAGACTACCCCACACACTTATGGACCCCCCCCCCCCTCCAACTGGACATCCCTCCCACACCCTTGGAACCCCCCCCCCCCCACCCCTGGACACCCCCTTGGACTGCCCCCACCCTCATGGACACCCCCCTCCCCCACCCCACTGAGCAGCATCCCTCCCACACCACTGGAAATCCCCCTGACCCCACTGGGCACCCCCCCCCCCCCACAAACACCCCTAGACACCCCCTAAACAGCCCTCCCACCCTCCTGGACACCCCCCACCCCACTAAAATGGATATTCCTCCTACAACCCTGAACCCCCCCCCCCCCCCCCCCCCCCACCCACCCACCCCACTTGATACCTCCCCACACCCCCGGAACCCCCCCCCCCCAGACCAGAATCCATACCAGAAAAACCATCAGAACTAGACCAAAACTAGAATTAGTGCGAAACTAAACAGTCACATATATAACATTCATAACTTACAATGTCTACAAAACAAATATTAATCCAACCTGAACTACTACCAAATTCATAGTTATAATGACAATATTGAAAATTACATTTTACACTAGAAACCAACTCAAATCCAATCCAACCTGTAAAATAATTTGACCATTCCACTTGTAAGTGTTTGACCTCTTACGAACTATAGGGTTGAGGGTCATCAAATAGATACACATTAAAAGGATAGTAGTGAACATGTATAATGAATAAATCAAATTAAAAATTATGGACAATTTTAAAAGGAAATCTTACAATGTCAATGTTTAAAAGGAAATCTTACCATGTCAATGTTCACAAGTGTTCCAGTTGTAATTATTTCATACATAAATCATAATATATAATATCTACATTCGATGATGCCTTGTTGTTCATGACAATTATTTTTGAATGAGTGTAAATTCTAAATATAATTTTTATGTAATACATCAAAAAGTACAAATTATAAATGGATATTTACCTTTACTTCTATATATTTGATCTTGTCACTCCATTTCTTTGTGTTTTTTCAAAAGTAGACCAATACCCTATTAAAAACTAATATGAATAAAATCAATTTATCATTTTTTATAATATATAATACTATTAAGAAATTTAAACATACTTTTCCAACATATTCTTAAAACATTCTCGCACATCACCGTGGATAGAGCATAACCAATAAAGTGTTTTCTCCCTTGAGAAAAACATCTAACATTCATTGATCACTAATAAAAGATAATTTAAGGTTGGTGGTTTTTTATGTTAAAATATAATGAACTCTTTTCCAGTGATTTGTTTCATACCTCTCACAAAAAGGCATCATCCCACACTGTGTGATTATATTCTATTCAAATATTTTAGCAATATAAATCATTCTTTGATCCTCATCTAATTCCTGCGCTTCAGGGGAAATCAAATGTGGGTCCATGAATCCATATACATCTATCCGCTCATTCTTCTAAAAAATGTTATAAACATACCAAATAAAAAACAAAAATATGTATACATTTGTAATAAATACAACGCAGGGAAAAGGTGTTAAGACTTACATGGAAAAAAATTCACCACATTGATGCCCAACTTATCTCCAGTAACAAGCTCCATGATATAATTTTTCAAAATACCCACAGTTATTTCACATCCACAAACATGAGATTCCATTGGAAACTCATAATGATCCCCTAAAAAATTTGAATATCTTGAAAATCTATCAATAATAGTAGAATATGTATCTGATGTCATAGCCATTTTTCATTATTGTTGTATCTATATTATTTCTCTACCTTTGAAGTATTCCTGTAAAAATAATTAGAAAAATATATTAGTTTTTAGAAGTTAAAACAAATTTAATAAAAAAATAAAATATAAGATATAACATACATACCTCTATTGTAATGAGTCGCAGAAGTCTGGATGGCCAAATTAAAAAAAATGGTCGATACTATGTCCAACTGTCATCACCTCATCCGTAGGTAATGGTACTCTAGCTGATATATCTAAAATATCATGTACATTGGACCTATGATGCTCTACTTCTAACTGTTGATGTTGAATTGTATCTCCTATACAATATACCATCCCATATAAAAATATATGATGATGAGGATCATCAACATACAACTCGCAATAAGTAGGAAGCTGCGGTGGGGGATTAGGATAAAAAACGGGGTCCGTAGGTTGAGGTGGGGAAGTGGTAGCTACTAGAGGAGGTGGAGGATAGATAATGGGTCTGTAGAGGGAGGTGGATGAGTGGGAGATGTAGTCTGAAATTTTCTTTTCATGTCTGGAAACATAGACTATACTGACGCTCTAATATTTTCCACCATCATCGCATTAATATTATGAACTTAATCCTCTAAGGATTCTATTTTTTTATAAACACCCTAAATAGAAGAAGTATAAGAACTTGGAAACACTTTTCTTTTCAATACACCCATCAGATATCCTTATACATGACTAGGATTTTTGGGATTTCCAAATGCTGCAGATAAAATATCTTTCCTCCCAGTAGTTGTAAATATTCCCTGTGAGCTCTGCTCCTCAAGAGAATCCTGTATTAATTAATTGACCATTTTTTTAATGATTCAAATTATATGAAGAATATAGTTAAATTAAATAAATAAAATAAGTATCTAACAATCCTCTTAGCTACGATTCTCGAATCATTCAATAGATATTTCCCCTTTTTTCCATCCCATATCTCTTCCATTTTTCATGTCTAGATGGAGGGGATGGAGGGCAAACAACTCTAGAGATTGAAGACTCAACTCTCAGTTTTTGTAATTTTTCCACCATCATTTTTTCTTCCAATAATTTATACCCTCCATAAGATAAACTATCAGGGTATACATTTTTAGATTGAATCTATTGATGAGATTTCCTTGTTTTCTATTAATTTAGAATAATAAATCATTAACAAAACATTAATAAGATCATTTATATAATAAAGATTATAAAAGTTTACATTTCCCTTACCAAAAATGAATCTTTTATTCTACATTCAATATACTATCTCCATGTTTCTTCATCTATGAAATGATATATACGACACGAATTTTCATGAATCCTATTACCAAAAATGAAATCATATGTGAGGGTTGATTTGAAATCCCTCCATCTCCTAGAAACCGTCGATAATCATTTCTTCCTGACTCCTCCAGTGTTAGGAACATTAAATGTCATCTGATAAAGAAGAGGTAAAACATATTATACTAGAATCATTTAAATAATAGGCACACAATAGAAAAATAACTTACCAAAATCTTCTCCCACAACTGAGATATTATAGCTTTTTCCTCACTTATCCAATCATCATAAAAAAATTATTTTTCTCTTACCCTGAGTTGATACAAAACTCCTAAAATCTTTTTCATTTGGACCACTTGGAATATCATTCTTAGAAAACTCAACGTGTATCCTCTTGTCCTGCGTACGGGAAAGTGATAATTTTGGTAAATGTGTGCACCCATGTTTACCCACTCTTGACCTCTATGTCATTGTGGGAACACATGAGAAATATTGGAGAACATCAAGAGGAGCATGTGAATGTTCCTCCCCAAGGGTATGATCATTATTCTCATTTCCAGAATCATGTTGTTGATCAATTGATTGATCTATCATTATCCTTCAACTCAAAAAAAAACTAACATTAGTTCAAAATATATACAAATTCAAATATTATAATACTAATGTAAACAGAAAATGGAAAATTGAACTAAGTTACGTAATAGTAAACATGGTTAATATGGAAATCTTGTTAAACAATGGTAATAATGGTTAATGTGGTAAACATGGTAGTGTAATTTTCATTCAAGAAAATTGATAAATATATAAATTACGTAAATGTAAACTATGGTAAACAATGGTAAACTATGGTAAAAATGGTAAACTATAGTAAAAAAATTAAAATAAATGAAAATTTCTACTTATTTGTTTTAATACGCATTTTAATAAAAAAAATTATAATATCTAATATTTTATGAAAATAATAAATGTAAACAATAAATAAACATATGTTACCTGTAATATTAGAAATGTACAAATGGATTGTTTTCCAAAATTCCTTCATCATGATCATTCCTTATGGCCCAAACCATGTCTTCAACATGCTCATCATTATGTTCTGCTAATCTTTCCATGGAAGTAGGGATCTCACATAAATCTATATCTTCATCAAGTTGATCGTCACCAACATATTGATTTTTCTCATGTAAAAAAATAGACCACTGCATATTTGATTGATCAACTACATAGAAAATCTGTTTTCATGTGTTCCCATTATAAAATAATCAGTTGTGTCTTCCAATTTATTCAGATTAACAACTGTCATTCCAAATTCATCCTGTATGACACTGTTTTTACTGATAAATGATTTACAGTTAAAAACAGGAACTTTAATTTTAAAGTAATCAACCTCCCATATTTCTTCAATAACTCCATAATATGCACTTGATGCAGAAATTGGGTTTTTGTCTTTAGAACTCAAAAAATGCATTTCCTCTATAAACACCAATATACTACTATTCTGAACTTCACTTCTGTTGTCCTGAGCTTCCATATTAAATGTATATCCATTAATGTCATATCCAGCCCATGTTGTGACATTTAAACATGAACCACCCACTATCCATCCTAATGTCTCAGATACATCTGATCTACCAAGCATGGTCTTTCTAATCCACGACAAAAACATTTTGTTGTGCTCATTCAAAATCCACATTTATTTCTTCTTTGGATGACATTGTTTCAACTTATTAATATGCAATGTGATATATGGTTGAGCATCAGCTATGTCATACAAGATGTATAATTCTAACTTCTTAATCTATTCAACTGACAACGATTTTACTTTCATGCCACGAATCCCTTTTCCCTCATTATTAACTTGTTCATGGTGAGACGGCGGAAAACCTATGTGCTCCACTGCAGACAAGTAGCTCGTACAAAACTCTGCAACCTCCTCAGAAATATACTTTTCAATAATGGAGGCTTCACGTCGTTATGTATTATTAACATACCCCATCAATATTTTTATATAACTTTCAAAAGATTACATCCAACGAAGATATACAAGTCCAAAAAGCTTTATTTATTTAATCAGATGAGTCATTAAATGCACCATTATGTCAAAAAAAAGATGGAGGAAAATACATTTCCAATTGACAAAGTATAGAAATTGCATCATTTTACAAAATTTAAAATCATTCACATAAATCACCTAATTAAAAATTGAATTGAAAAAAGAAGACAACATCAGTATAGTCTTTCTGACATGGATGGGAAATATTCCACCCAATGCAACTGGTAGAAGTTGTTGCATCATGACTTGAAAATCATGAGATTTCATACCTATCAACTTCAAATCTTTCAATAAAACAAAATTTTTTACATTTGAATAATAACCTTGAGGCACATTAATATCATGTAAACACTAACAAAAGATAATTTTCTCCCTCTTGGATAATTTATGACAAGACGTGAGAAGAAATGTATGTCTTCTATTAATATTGGGTGCTAACTCCAAACGTATTCCCATTGATAGTAAGTATAATCATACATTCAACCAATCTTTTGTCTTTCCTTTAATATCTAACAATGTTCCAATCAAACTATCATAGATATTCTTCTCCACATACATGACATCAATATTTTGTTTAACGTCATGATATATCTAAGATGATAGCTCAAACAATATTGACCTTTTCTTCCAAATATTCCTATCATTACAAGATTTATGTGTCTTTCCCAATGTCACATCATGGTTTTCCACCCTCTCAAAATACACATCAGGGGATAATGTTTTTGGAGTAATATCAAATTATTTTGATCCATTGAATGCCTTTTTTAGTCTCCTATAAAAGTGATCCATAGGAAAAAACTTTCGGTGACCCATGTACATAGTTTTCCTCCCATGATGAAATTGACAATATGAAGACTATTTTTGCAAATTGGGCATGCTTTATGCCCTTTAACACTATATGCAGATAAATTTCCATATGTTGGGAAGTCATTTATAGTGAACATAATCATTTCATGTAGCTAGAAATATTCCATTTTATATGAATCATACACCCTAATACCATCCTCCCATAAAAGTTTCAAATCATCAATCAATGGTGACAAGAAAACATCAATATCATTTATGGGTTTCTTCGGACCATAGATTATTATACTCAATATGACATTTTTTCACTTCATACAAACTTCAGAAGAGAGGTTGTAAATTACCAATAAAATAAGCCATGAACTATGTGTGCTACTTAGGGTTCAGTATGGATTCATTCCATCTATGCATAACCCTAGTATGAGATTTCTAATTTCATTTCCAAATGTAGGATACTTCTCATCAATTTTCTTCCATTGTGGACAATCTTTTGGGTGACGTATTTTTTCATCACATATCCTCTCATCAACATGCCATCTTAACCTTTTTCATCATATGAATTATCAAATAAATGTTTCAAATGATTAATTATTGGAATATACAAAAATACCTTGGAAGGGATCATTGTAATCTCTACACCAGCTTGTGATTTTTCTTTCAACTTATACCGTGATGTCCCACATTTTGGACACTCTGACAGAAATTTATATTCCTTCTTATATATCATACAAGTCCTTTAGACATGCATTTATTTTCTGGTATCCCCATCCCATCGGGCATAATATTTTCTTGGCATTGTAATGTGAATATGGAAGAACATTATCTTTTATAATAATGTCTTTCATCAATTATATTAGCTTTGTATAACATCTTTAACTCCATCCATGTTTCTCCTTCAGGTTAATCAATGTTAACACCGCCAACAAAACCAGAAAATCCATACAACCAGGATACCAAGTTTTTTAAACATCACCATATAGATGCGCAACTATCGGTACTATCTCAATTTCTTCTGCAGCAATATCAAAAATCATTTCTTCAATTCCATTGGAGTTACCATCTTGAAAATCATCATCATTAATAGATCTGAAATTCTGTCCAGTTTCACCATACCAAATCCAAGGGCTGTAACTCGGATTAAAACCATGAAAAATCAGATGATATTTTATCTCTCTACTTTTCAACTTCTACATATTCAAAAATTTCATGCACGGACAGAAAAAAATGTCACTGCTTGGAACATTTCATTTAGAAAATTCCAAAAAGGCATCAACACTATCCTCATATTCATTACTCATTCGATGTGTTGTAATCAAACTTCAACTCATTATTAACCTATAAAAAATGTCAAAATAATACATCTTATTAAGGTAAGAAAAATATATATATTTATATGAAAAATATCATAATTTGAATTTCAAGACAATTTTGAAATATAAAACAAATCTATGAGTATTTGAAAAAAATACATGAAAATAATTTCAAAAAGAAAATATATTTAGATATAACAGTTTTAAATTCATCTTGGATCCTTTATTCTTAAGGTACTCAAAGAATAAATCCTGGTGCAACTGGATACCAAATTCACCCTTCTGTATAAAAGAAATATGAAGTCTAAATATTAATATATGTATACATTCACTACTAAAAATTACATAGATCCCAAAAATTTGAAACCATTTGGATAACTCCTGAAACAGTTGGGGTACCAAAAGGTTTCCCACACCGTTTTCATGATGGTTGTTGCAATAGCTCTATACCAATGATTCTATAAGAACCAATGGTATAGACTACCTGAAGGTAAAATATTACAACAGTTTCAATGAAACTGTTGGGATATATATATATCAAGAGGGTGTCCATGGGGTTGGGGGGCTTTCTAGGGGCGGTTGTCCAAGGGGGAGGGGTTGTCCACGGGGGTAGGGGCTATCCAGGGTGTACAGGGGGTGGGGGTGTGCATGGGCTGGGGGTCTATTTAGGGGGTGGGGGATGTACATGGGGGTGGGTGGTGTCCACGGGGTGGGGGAGTGGTGTCCAGTGGTTGAGGGGTTGTCCAACCCCCTAAACTATTGGACACCCCTCCTAGACACCCCCTTGACACAACCACCCCCTGGGCATCCTCCCCACCCCCTAAACAGCACCCCCACCCCTTTGGAATCCCCCACCCTCTGGAAATCCCCCCCCCCACCCTCTGGACAGCCCCCCTCCACCCCGTTGGATACCCACTCACCCCCTGGACACCATCCCCACCCCTTGGACAACCCTACCCCCTTGGAGAGCCCCCTCACCCCCTGGACACCACCCCCACCCCCCTAGACACCACCCCCACCCCTTGGACACCCCACCCCATTGGACAGTCCCTGTACCCCACTAGACACCACCGCCACCCCCTGGACACCCCTACCCCGTTGGACAGCCCACTCACCCCCTGGACACCCCCACCCCCTTGACACCCCTACCCCCTTGGATAGCCCCCTCACCCCCTTGGACACCCCCCCCCCCCCCACACACCCGGACACCCCAACCCCCCTAGACAGCCACCACACACCCACCCCCCCCCCCCCCCGGACACTAACCCCACCCCCTTTAAGACCACCTGGACACCCCAACCCCTCTGGACAGACCCCCACTCCTGGACATCAACCTGCCCCTCTAGAGAGCCCCCACCCCCTGAACAACCCCCCCCCCCACCCCTACCCCCTTGGATAGCCCGCTCACCCCCCTAGACACCACCCTCCCACCCCCTAGACAGAACCCACCCCTCAAGACAGCCCCCACCCCCTGGAAACCACCACCCTCATGGACACCCCCTACCCCCTTGGAAATCCCACTCACCCCCTTGACACCCCCTCCCACCCCCTTGGACACCCCACCCCATTAAACAGCCCTCGCACCCCCTAGACACCACCCCCACCTCCTTTTACACCCATTGGACACCCCCACCCCTCTAGAGAGCCCCCCTGGATAGCCCCCACCGCTTGGACACCAACCCCCACCCCCTGTACACCCCTACCCCCTTGGACATCCCACTCACCCCCTATACACCCCCACCCCCCACCCCCTTGAAACCCCTACCCCCTTGGACAGCCCCCTCTCCCCCTTGACACCCCCACCCCTGGACACCCAAACCCCCCTTGGACATCCCCTGCACCCCCCTCGACACCCCCCCCCCCTTTAACACCCCCAGGACACCCCCACCCCCTGGACAACCCCCACCACTCTAGACATCCCCCAACCCCCTAGACACCCCCACCCCATAGACAACCCCTACCCCCATAGACAGCCCCCTCACACCCCTGGACACCACCCCCACCCCCTAGACACCCTTACCCCCTTTGATAGCCACCTGGACCCCCCCCCCCCTTGGACATCCCCCTCACCCCTCTAGACACCACCCCCCCCCCCCCCCTTTGACACTACATGGACACCCCACCCCCTGGACAGCCCCCCCCCCCCTCCCCCGGACATCCCCACCCCTCTAGACAGCCCCCCCTAGACACCCCCACCCCCTGGACACCCCCTACCCCCTTTGAAATCCCATTCACCCCCTGGACCCCCCCCCCACCCCACCCCCTGCACACCCCTACCCCCTTGGACAACCCCCTCACCCCACTGGACACCCCACACCCCCTTGGACTTCCCCTGCACCCCCCCCCCCCCTTGGACACTAGCCCCACCTCCTTTGACACCCTTGGACACCCCCACCCCTCTGGATACCCTCTGGACATCCCCCCACCCCTCTAGACAGCCCCCTAGACCCCCCCCCCCCCCCCCCTCCATCCCCTAGACACCCCATACCCCCTTAGACTACCCACTCACCCCCCTGGACACCAACCCCACCCTCTAGACACTTCCACCCCCTAGGATATCCCCCTCACCCCCTAGACACCCCCCACCCCACCCCCAAAGACAGGCCATCCCCCTTGGACAGCCCCTGCACCCCCCTGGACACCCCCCCCCCCACCCCTTTTGACACCCCCTAGACACCCCCACCCCCTTGACAATCCCCTCCCCCTGGAAAACCCCCCAGCCCTCTAGACAGCACCCCCCCCCCCACCCCCTTCGACACCCCCCTATATTCTTGCACACACATGATGGAACAAACAAAAAACATAAAGTTGCATGATATCACTTCCATGGTTTCTTTTACCAAAAATGAATTTAGCAGGGTATAAATGAACACTATGAAACTTACCATGATAGAAAGAACAAATATAGAAAAATAACATCTCAGAAAATTAGTTTAGGGCATCACGAAAAATAAAAACTGAAATCGAGCAGTGTGAAGCTTACTTGAGTGTTGCGAGTCGGCCTGATTGATCTAGTGATAATAAAGACAATGAATGATTTTGTAAAAACGAGGCTGGAGGTCAAGACTTTGAATAATCCTTTCTAGGTTCTCCACATGGGAGAGACAAGTCATAGGTCGCCAGACCAAAGAAAACAGAATGAATAAATACAGGGTGCGATAAATCATCTAAAAGGTTTATCACATTGGTTATTTTATAACCGACATGATAAACTATTTTTTATGTTTATAACACCATTTATTTAATAAACCATGTAGAAAATAATTAATCACTTCGGTTATTTTATAACTGACGTGATAAATGGAGATTTAACACGTTGGTTATTTTGATAACTGACATGATAAATCTTCCATATTTTCTTTATCACGTCAGTTATTTTATAACCGACGTGATAAAGCGCACCGATTTGATTTTCACAGCGGTTATAAAATAACCGTCGTGATAAAGCTAATCTCATTATTTTTTACGTCAGTTATTTTATAACCGATGTAAAAAGTAAATTATTATCGATTTATCATGTCGGTTATAAAATAACCAATGTGATAAATTTATTTTTATAGATTTTCACGTCAGTTATATAGAACCGACTTGAAAAATGTCGACGTGTTAAACATTTTTTCCACTAGTGCACCCTTAAATGGACTGTGGTGTAAAAGAACCTGAATTGATTACATTTGAACCACTGCATGAGAATACTATATATGATTTCCTCTATCAACCCATAAAATATATTTGTTTAGATATCTCATTGTATATCTGAAGCTCTTTTAGTGTACTCTGGGAGATGTCATGATATTAGGTATGCTCGTCTCTAAGACAATATTTCACTAAGATTTTATTGATATGAGTGAATAGATCCCACTGATCCATCATTACATCAACTATTCTACACATTCATTTTTCGATGCATGACACCACATCTCCCGACCATGAATATCTTGGTCTATTCATAGTTAAATCATCTCTAGTCACCTATTTTCTTTCTAAATTATCCTTCTCAGAGTATTATTTTTTTATTTTATCCCATATATCTTGGTTTCCCTACCCTAAAGCATCATATTAGAATGATGTATCCTTGATAATTACTCATTCTATTACTAACATTATTTTCTAAATGTTTTCCACAGGTAATTAGAATGAGATAACCTTTCCATATTTGGTGGGTGTACATCTCATACCACTGGGTTTAAGACCCAACTAATGCTCATGTGAGTCTTCTATGAATATGTCCAAAATGACCATGATACATGGGACATCAGTTCCTATAATTATAGTAAATAACTTGGAGGACCTATCCAAAATATAGAACCCACCTATACTATGATTTTTCAAATGAATTCCAATATCAATGGGGTTATTTTTGAAAAATATGGCATCTACATCACAAACACCAGTCATCTAGTCCAGAAACATGAATGGTCCTAACCATCAAGCTATTTTCAATAAACAAGAACTAATTTCTCTTATCAAAAATATAGGCATCGCCATTCCTATATCATAAAACCAAAGAACCTTTAGTGCATCAGTAATGAAGGAAACATAAAAAAAGGTCATTGCATTTGAAGAAAATGTAAACCCCAATCAAATTTCTATTGTGGGTTTTCATCAATAATTGAACTGTAGATAGACTGATAGGGTCTATGTCAAAAGTGAGGGAATATAGGTCTATCCACAAGTCCGTAAGTTTTATTGAATTAGAGACACATACCACTTAATTTATTTTATCATATGATAAATAATTCACCTATAACTCTCTATGAAAGAGGTAAAAATAAAGGCGGGTAAAATACTATCAACCTACTCAGGTCATAAAAACAATTTCAGAGGATAAGAAACTAACAATCACTAGGTATTTGAATATTGTAATACACCATTTTGATTTGAATCATATGACATCTAACTATCTACCTGGGGATTCTTTTCATTATCTTGTATCCTACTATAGTTACGACATCAATATCCTAGGTTAAGGAACTAAAAATCAAAAGGTATTTGTATATGACAATTCTACCATAAGTATTAAATCACTAGACAACCAACCATCTACTTAGGGAATAAATAGTCCCACATGGGATAACCAACACCCAAATGGAATCTCGTGACTAAAATTTCTCAAAACAATTAGAAAAATTTTTATTTTTGATAGTGCTACCCACACCAAGATAACCCCTATATTAACATAAGGAGTCAACCTTTTAAACTATAGTCATGACTAAAAGATCACTAGGCCAAATTTATTAACCATTTTTTCACAAAAAATCAGAAAGGAAGTCAACTAAGACTTATGAGAAATGTGGCATTCCCATTACAGGCATCTCTCAAGGAAAACTAATGTAAACCCTTACTAAATGTTTCACACTATAATAAAATATACGTGTTTTCAGTTTGTGGAATTTAAAGGATTCTAGTTTATTATAATATTTTAAATTTATTCATAAACAAAGGATATCAAGTACTTACTATAAAAAAAACTATACTAGGAACTTTGTTTAGCATATATCATGTGGTATTAGGTAAGAAATTTCATAATTCCTTTCTTTTAAAATATTTAATCTCAATTTATTTAATAATGAAATTATCACAATATTATTAGTTAAAAAAATATCTATTGCAAGTAATAGAGGAAAGAATCATTTTGGTTTTAATTGTAATTCTAAATAACCAATGCCTTATATAAATAAATCTAAAAATCAGTCCAAATATATTTTATCATTTTGAAGGAGATTTTTAAGTAATATTACACCATAAGGTTTTATATATCACCATATAAGCAGCTAAAAACTCATTAAAACCCCTATATAAAAAATATCATACCCACATGGGTTTCTGTACTAAGGTATAAATTAATAAGGTGACCTATGAGGGTCTCAAAATTTTATTAAGGATTTTAAAATACTCTTAGTCGGTTTAAATCAAAATAAAAATGCACTGAATAACATAATTGGGTCCAATTATATATTTAGGAATTTATCCATATACATCATTATTCCCACATTATATAGAGGTACAAGAATTCCTAAAGGAAATAATTTTATATAGAAATTTCAATTTAGAATATATATATATATATTTATTTATAGAAAAATCATGGTTCAATTAGATGAAATACCATTACCAAATTATAAAGTTACTTTCCATTATATGTTACAATTAGAATTCATGTAACTACATATAGGATTGTACCTTTAGTTCCAAAATACAACAAGCTAATATATGATTGTTCAATTATATGGGTTAATATTTATGAATTTATAAAGGCCCATAAAATTATTATTTTGGAATTGGGATCCCATTTACCTTCAACCATAAATGTTTAATTTCATGCAACCAATGTTACATGACTATAAAATGTCATAATTGGTTAGGTAAGTAGAATTCCACTAACAATATAGGAGGGAAAAATCAATTAGGTTGACCCAAAAACATTATTTAACCAACCATAAATTATATTTTTATAACAATGTGTGATATCACAACAGCAATACCATTAAACATGAAAAGAAGCATAGAATGTTATTACATAAGTAATAAACACAATAAACAAGGTAGGGAATGTACTGAGCATGGTATACACATAATCATGATAAATAAACACACAAACATGCTATAAAAATCATCATGCTTTAGGAAATATATAGAAAAATCCATGTGGCATGAAATAATCATGAAATTTGAATCTCTATGTCCCTATAATAATGCATGTCACGATACTTCCCTATTTTAACAATACAAAGTCAAAAAACCATAAATTAGTAACCAAAGAAAGTAAAATAATCATCCATGGTGAAATTATAATCAACTATAATATAAATAATTTAAATAATAGAATCCCAATAGAATTTATCTTTACCTCATGTGTGGGTTGGTCAGACACAGAAAAGAGTTATTAATGAAGTGCTGATACTTTACAAGTCTCTTATCCACCATCCCAAAATATTAAGACAAATGAAAAGAAATCATGTGATACTACTTTGTGGCATCTTTAATCGGGAGCCAGAAAAAGGGTTCCCCAAATAATTCAATCACATGGCCGCAATCACATCCCACAAATTTGATAGGCCGCTGACTAGTAGCGAGGGTCTAATGGTGGTATAGTGGGAAGACTACTCCCTATGTATTAGTAATAATTTTACTATAAGACAAAAAATCAAAGGAAATTGAATTTTAAATATTAAAAAACAATCAATAAATATTGAATGGTAGCCTAGGAATGAAAATGCTAACATGTACAAGAGATATACATACAATAGGAACACATGTAATAAATCATACAACACAATACACAAGGAGAGACTAATAATTTAAATAGATGAATAAATGAATTTGAAGATATCTCCAATAGATTCATGGGAACTAGATCTATCTTCATCTTCCATACCATATCCAAGCCTCGAAGGATAACATCATGTATGAATAATCCATGATATTTAACCTACAAACATGAGGTATGTTCGGGTACCAAATGAAGTCCCAAATAGGGTTTAAGATATAATATGTAGGCCACCTCCAAAGGAATATAATTCAAATATATCCCTTGAATATAAAGTACAACAGTTTGTATGTATATCAATAAGACATTAAATAAGTAAATAATAAAAATTCATACTTGGGTTCCTAAGAGACACTCGTCTGAAAATACATGCCTTGGCCTAAGTTAGAATATCTTTGTTGACATGTCACCATATATATATATATATATATATATATATAAGTATAAAGATGTGTATTCATGTATATGGAGTAGATATAAAGTGATATATGCACCCATATATATATATATACTAGGACATTCTAGGACCCGATGCATAACTAAGGTATACAAGAATAGTCATACAAGATTCATAGAGTGAAAAATTGATGTCATAGATGAATATCATAAGTTGAGAGGAATGTCATTACATTGTATCCTAACGAGGTGTTCCATTTATGAGTGTCGTGATTTATATTGGGATTCCATACCCATAATAATAAGGGACACCATACCTATAATAAAAAGGGATTCCATTCCCATAATAATAAGGGACACTAGTCACATGAATAATAAGGGACTCTATGCCCATGAATAATAAGGAATACCATGCCCATTAATAATAAGGAATTCCATTCTCATAATAATAAGGGATTTCATTCCCATGTATAACAAGGAACGTAATGCCCAAGAATAATAAAGTACAACATTCCCATGAATGATATAAGTAGCATCATGATTTTAATAATATAGAATAAACCATGTTTATTAAGCATTCCATGTTACAATTCATTAAAATATATAGTCCACACTAAGATGGAAATCATAATATAATGGAACAGTTTAATTAGAATAGTATGTCATTAAATGTCAAGGACCAAGGGTATGAAAAATCATATCCAACCCACCTTGATAGGAATCTCATTATATTAATGATTTTACTATCCCGTAATAAGGTTCGAGCATTTATATCTATTATCAGGGGTGCATCCAATTGTCGTTCCTTTCCGTTGAACAAATCCAATTAATTCAATTAGTCCTTTTATTTAAAAGGGATGACTCAAGAATAATATAATTAAGGGGTCAATATATATAAGTTTTCTCCATTCTTATATGATATTTAATTCCATTAACATCCCATTTAGTAAGTGATGGGTTAACACACCTCAAATGGGTGGTTTAATTCCAACGCTAAATTGTAGGGACAAATTAAATTATGGTGTTAACATCTACTAGTTCAATGTCACATTTATGGGTTAATGGATGGAATGTATGGCTGATGTATCAATGAAGTGTTTTATAAATGATTAAATTTTTAAGTGAATGAAACTATACCACCTACCTTATATCAATATTTCATCACTCATCCAAATTTGGGATTTTGTTCAATCTAGAATGATTAAAATCAGAATAATCACTCAACAGCCTAAAAATAGGTAAAATTAACTATCAAATAGATAGATTTTGATAGAATATTAAAAATAGAATAATTAATCAAAATTATTCTTAGACTATCCAATAATATTCCAACACCTTTTACAGTGATGAGATTAGAAAAAAATCAATAAATACACTAATGGAAAAGAGAGGAAGAGGGGGTCCTTATGGGGACCTTTTGGGAGAAATTGGGGACGAAATGGGTGAAACCCCTTTAGGGTTGGAGGGTAAAATCCATAATATTTTCCACTTATAATGATGTGAAAGGTTAGGAGACACGGGTTGACCAGCTAAACTCTATCCATGCATCTCACACATCCCAAGAGACACACCTCGCATGATTTGGCCACATAATTTGGGCTAAACATGCTCCAACCTTGCAGTGCTACCTGTTAAATGTAACTAACCATGTGGGAAATGTTTACTGTTTGGAAAACAATGCACATATCATGTTCCCGCATCTATAATTCCATGAATACATTCTTTAGGGCCATGTTATCCACCTGGCATAGTTCAATATACTATGCAACTCCCCTTATATGTATACATAATATCTCCTTGGGGGTTGAAAGGTTTAAACTAATAATGTCCCCCTATCAGTTTCTCTTTAAAAGTGTGTTTTTTGAATCCTGCACTCTGGAAACTCATACAAACTTTTGAAATACATTTTGGACCTTAAACCTCATGCAAAAAAACAACAATTTTGTTTTCTAACTCAATAAATTACGTTATAAGGATAAATTCAATATCCACCCCATCTACTAAACAAGAAAACTGAAATTACATTGGAAATTTAAACCTGGTCCAAGATGTGGGATTGTACTGGGTAGAATCCTAGTTAACATAGGTGCTTGATATATTTTATATAAATTTATACGTGTTTAGAAATTTATTCATAGTTTTTCACAATATAACTTCCATGTATTTCTCCTTGAACTAATGTTTCCTTTAAATTGTGGTTTAAACATGGTTCAATACAATCTATGAGCTCATTTTATTATCATTATAGTATGAAAAACTTAACTAGGTCCACCCTTTGGGTGTTTATAATAAAATAACCTTTATATTCATGGTTCTATTATAGTTGAAACACCCTTCATGTGTGTTTTGTATTCCATTGTAAAAGGAATAAATAGAATTAATTAATTGTAATGTGGCATGACACAAGTAATTAACATTACCCTTCCTATCACTTGTAAGTGAAGTTATGAAATTATATTATTGAATTATGAAATGGAATGGATTCTTCCCATATAATTATTTATTGATTTTAAAAGGAATGGTCTAATTGAATAAATTGAATGGATAAATGTCATAGACGTTAACATGGTCCTTTGATAACCATTATATTATATTTGGTTATGGTTATGTTCTTGAATCACTATATATAGACATATCCTACCTTGAGTAAGAAATATATTCTACATGTGGAATACTTTGAGAAAACTCAATGATTTCCAGCAGATTCATTAATATAACATCCATGTGGTACACCATCCATGGACTGGTTCAATATCTTAGTTACGTGAATACCTCATTTTGACATCGAATATTCACTTGAATATTCCAAAATTTAAGATGACTTGGATTATCTACTTAGATATAGTTTGATACCCTCCAACACATACCCCATCGTATTATCTTTATGGGATCCAATAATGTTTTTATTGAGTTTATCCTGGATGATATGATCATATTATAAGAGAACTCATTGCCCATGGGCACTGGGTTCTTGTCTAGATAAAGTTATGATAGCTATATATTTAAATTGTAACATGAAGATGGTGGTGAATTATATACTTTACATCCATTTAATGATTTTTACATTTATATACTGAGCATTTTCATAGCTTATACTCATGGGTTGGATCATCTCAGTTTCTCCTTTTAAGGATTTATTTAATTTATTATTATACTACACACTATTACAATTTAAATTCGTATCTTGGATATGTTTTAGACACCATTGGTGGTGGCCTATTTAGTATTACTCACACCTTGTTTGGGAAATCATTTCATACTAGGGAAGACTTCAAAGATTCGAGTAAAGATATAGGGAATCATAAAACTATGGATGATTGATTTTATTATTATTATGGGAGATTCAGAGAAGATGAATGATCCAGCACTTGAGATGATTTTAGAAATAGTTGGTATTTTTATTTATTTCTCTTGTGTTTGTTCTATTATTGATGTGTTGCAACTTCCATGTGAGTGTATCTATATTTCTATATCATCTCACAAGACTATCATTTATACATGATATTGTTTAGTATAAATCTATTTACTATGATTGGATGGTTTATTATTTCAACTAATCTACTTATTATTTACAATTGTGATGTGCTATTATAAAGAGGGTATAGTATCCCCAATAGAAAAAATTAGTCCCTCACTACTAGTCAGTAGCCTCTGTCATATATGGAGGTGCGACTGAGACCATTTGGAAAAATGTGATCGATTACTTATTAGTGAACCAAACTCAAAACATCAAAAAGTGGTATCAAAGCGTCATTTATTCTATCGTATTATTTGGGAATGGTATACACGAGATAATGTTTTGTTGGAACATTGTAATAAGTCATTTCTAGGAGTATGTAATCCATTTTTGTGGGAAATCCAAGATTCTAATGATGGGAATTTTTATTTAAGGATTTTTTTTTGAAAGAATTTCATTGGTAGTTGTTGAACATGACCTGTATCATTCACTAAGATTATTTTTTACCCATGAAAGGAATGGATAGGATATAATGTCTCATGAATCATAATATGCATATAGGATTTATATTTCAGGAATATAAAATTAAATGATTATTATATTACAAAATTTCTTGTTCCTATTGGAAATTTATTAGTGTTTATTTCATTATATCCTAACCATTATTCCATGAGAAAGGGAGAAAAATAATTGGTTACATTATGTGTCTGTATCAACTAAAATAGGTTTTACACATATATTTTGATGGTGGCACCTTTTCTAACGAATACTTTCATGGTTAAGCTATAGAACATGGTTATATTATTTGGAACATCAGTTTCTTGTGATTAAATTGATTTAAATTAATATTTGTAATTTTAGGTCTACAAAAAATTGGGAATGGATACCCAAATAATTGAACCATTGTGTATAGTCATGTTACATTATGAGGTTAGATATATATTTCAAGTTTCAGTTACATGAAATGAAAATTTTAATGTATAAGTCTTATCTATTTATAACTTTGGAATAGATATACATCAAACTAAACCATTATCTATATATAATCTATTAAATTATGAATCTTTATGGAACTTTTTTCCATTAAATGGGGATTATAATTGAAACTAAAAACATGATTTTCTATATAAAATTAAATTGACAATCAATATAACAAAACCTCTATAATTTATACTTTGTATCTAATCAATAACCTATCCTTAGTAGTGGGTAGTTAGCTTAGTGTCTTTCTAGGATAGTGTGGTGTTTTGCCTGTTATGTTCCCTTTTAGTATCCTTTATTCCCTGTATCTTATTTTGTGGTTTATTCTTGTCATTTTAGATATATTACTCCATGATAGTCTTGGTTCAAGCTCCATGAATGTGGTTACGACCATGTTCTTGAGGTGGTGGGGCTTGAACCACATTTAATGACCCTTGAGGAACTTATTATAGTAAAATCATTTATTCCCAATACGGACATTAATGCTCAATTATGAGAGGGTTTTCTATGACTACTGTAGTTGATAGAGGGAGTTTCAAGATATAATTCATCTCCATAATATTTTAATAGAGAGTTATATCAGAAACACCCTTGTACCATTTTAGGGGAAGTCGGCCCTCGAGCTGCTGAGACATGGTTATATGATTTACCCATGATCTTTGAGATTCTAGAGACACCTATATAAAGGAGAATGAATCTAAAAGTTTATATTAACGATGTATGATCCATGATCTAAGGGTACGTTATTACATATATATATTTTAATTTGGGTATTATTTGGAGGTATTTTTATAGAGAAATTGTTTTTTATTGGAAATACTTTGAAATATATCAATGAATATTTTTGAACTCGGGTATCGAGATGACAAGTGATTAAGAGGCCCGACGTGCCCAATATTAATTTTATAAAATTATTAAATTTATTTTATATGAAATTTTTTCTATTTTTCAAAAATAATAGTATTTATCCATAATGGTATCTTGATCTAGAAATCTGAGAAAAAAGTTGAATCTGGAGCATGGGGTTCACCATAGGCATGACATAAAGTTAGTTGATGTGGGAAATTTTGATAAAGTTTCCATTAATGGGTATGATAATAGAATTAATTAATTAAATTATTTCATTATTTCATTTAGTTAACGAAATCATTTATCCTTTATATGTATCATACTATGTTGAATCTCTTGGGTTTTCCACATAACCCCGGGATTTTGGAGTGGATGTTCCATCATTCTTTGTTGGAATATCAAGATCGAATGATGACTACTAATAGGATTGAGGTGAATCGATAGCTACCGGATGAAACAGATCATCCTCATAAATGGAAAACAATTTTTTCACTAAATACTGATCCAATATTGAAGTAGTAATAATAAATTATGTATTTCCCCCTTTGTTAAATTTTTTATGCTTTATTATGATCTTATTATATTTTTTTGCGATTAAACACCCTTCACATGAGCCCATTTTTTCAAATTAAACTTTTTATTTTAGTTATTCCCATTATTCAATGGTTCTCACCATATATTCCATTATTTATTATCACTGTATGAGAATTCTTGGAAAATTATATTTATCACCATTATTAGTGTGAACCCCCCATCGTTCATCTTGTTCTTCATCATTGTCCTATGAGGTCAGTGTTATAATTTTTTGGGTGGGTTAGAGAATATTTGAATCCCCAAATTCATGGAAAATTTTCTTGTGGAAAGTATATTGGGGATTTGAGGATGGATCAGGTTGGATCATTTGATGCAGGTGATGAATCCCTTTGATTAGGGATCCAGGACCAAACGGTAGAGGTGGGAGGTGCATGAGATGTGTGCAAACCTTCTATGAATCAACAGAATTAGATTTCTAGCCATCATAGGGTAGGAATTGATGACTGAAGGTCATCCCCATAAATTTTGAGTAGTCAAAAGGCATTAGTTTTTATGGAGAGTCCATATCTAGAAGCTTCATAATAGATCTAGAGTTATATAAAAATATATACTACATGGTTTATATTAGGATAAAAACATGCCTTGTAGTCACTCATCTATGGTGGATTGGGTTTAGGGACAAGGATAAGGACCACACTTTATCTGGCAAGGACACATGCCTTGTGAACCTCACAAAGAATATATGATATATTCTAGTTGAGCGTACCTTGCGAATCATGTGGAAGGAAATTTTTTGTATACTGAGAGTACCCAAACATGTCCTAGAACATATCCAAGTACTTTGAGATAGCTTGGTAGATAGAGACATGTCCAGGTACATTGCCATGTACACATGAAAATTCATGAGCACAAGGCTCAACCCCTGGAGTCTAAGACATTTTATGTTATAACCTGAAACATTATGTAGTACTACCTAACTAGAAATCCTTGTGTCTGAGATGACATAGACATGAGACCTTGTGAGGTCACATGACATGTGTGCCCCCTTATCCATCAAGTAATTCATTATGAATCTTATAAATTTTGTATATATATAATTTTGAATCATGTTGTAGCCTACGAATAGCCCATCTTGGGTTTTTTCATGTAGAATTCAATAGAGGGGTTCATTGATGATTTTTCTATACGATGCGATATTTTTCAAGAATAAAACTTCTTTAAGAAAAGCTCAAAAATTAAGGTGATCAGGAAGGATTGTCATAGAGGTTAGATAGAGGCATAATTACTCTATTATATTAAGGTGAGTGTCTTTTATATATATAGATTATACTCTCATATCACACCATGGTGTGGGACCTCTATACTTTTTGGAAAGATACAGATGTGTCCCTCCCCTATCTCATCAAGGTGAGGGTCCTCTATATATAGAGATGGAACACAATAATCACACCAGGGAATAGGTCCTCTATATTCATTATGAAAATATAGAAGTAGCACTCCCTACCACACATGGGTGTAGTTCCTCTATCTATTTTTATATTACACCCATATCACAATAGGGAACGGGTCCTCCATACTCGTTATGGAGTTACAGAGGTTCCAAACTACTATCAAACTAGGGTGTGGGTCCTCTATCCATAGAGGCAGTAATCCCTTATCGCATAAGGTTGTGGGTCCTCAATTATCGTTTTATAGATATAGAGGAATAAATCCCCTATAACACTAGTATGAAGACCCTCTATCCACTGAGATTATAATCCCTTTTCACATTAAGGAGTAGTTCATCCATACTCACTATGTAAATACAGAGGTGGAACTCCCCATCACCCTAGGACCTGGGCCTTCTATTCACAAAGACATAACTCCTATATCACATCATGGTGTGTGTCCTTAATAATCATTATAAAGATACAAAGACTAAAATCCCTTATCACAATATGGTGTTGGTCGTCTATCTGTAGAGCTGGAACTCCCCTGTCTCACCAAGGTGCAGGTAATCCATATTTACTTCTTTAGAAAAACACAAGATATGTTGGGAATCAATGATGGAACATTATATCTATAGGTAGACTCATAATATTTTATTGGTATATGATATGAATATCCCATTTATCTCTCTTCTAGGTTTCTAAAATGATTTATATATATAGATATATTGTTCTTGGGTTTCCTTTACCTATTACTTTTGGTTCAGTTGACAACTTCTATCATGTCCCATATTTCTCCCCCCTTAGGTTTTTAGGTCATCCTAATGGGTATTTATATGCTCACCCTTTAATGGGATTTTCCCAAATGTGTCGTATTTTATGTAGACCACAGACAGGTTTATGCTGACTTCATAGGATAATTGGGACACTCCGGTGCATATACCATGTATGGTGGTTTGTCTTTGTGATATGGAGTCAATCCCCTCTTGATTTATATTCTATTATTTTTTAGGTTGATAAATATATTATGTTTGGATATTTATTTTCCCTATAAATATCTCATTAAATTTTCATACTCTTTAGTATTCCTTAGAAGTTATTACATGAATGGGTTTTACATTAGATGTTACTGTCTTTTATCTTTATTCCTCTGCACATCTGCATTGAGATGGATTGTTTCATGCATATAGGTACTTTAGGAAAAGGCCTTCCATTTTAGTTATTCCTTTAGGTTCTTGTCACAATCCCCTAGCCTATGGAGGCTAGCTTGCTGTAGTTTCATCTCAGCATTTCTCTAGCCAGGTAGTTCTTAGTGGGTTTCATTATGACAAATTGTTATTAGTGGTGGTTCATTCAATAGGAAGTTTTTTGTATTACTCCCCTTAAGATGATTGATTTGGATATAGGGAAATAGTTTCAAAGTTTATTAACTGTTCCATTTATTCTAGGGAACATAGTGTTAGTGTGTTGGCTGAAATTTCCAGACACAATGACTCAGACTACCTGCTTGTCAACTCGGCATATCGATACATTGGTTGGTGGTAACTTAGGAACATGAATCATATAGGATTGAGTTCATTGAATTTCCTTATTATATAAACTCCCGATATAAATATATTCCTTGACCTTGGTATGTCTAGATAGATTTCAAGATGACTCCACAATGATAGCCATCTAGGATTTTGAAATAGTATTGTGATGGTGATCAGTTGAGCGATGAGGCGTCGGTTGATGGACCCAGTGATCAGGTGTTTTCTATAGGTATTCACCAGGATAGTCTACCACCTATTCAGAAATTCATGTATTCTTCTATGGATCAATAATATTATTATTCATGTGTTGGAAATTTGATACCTCTAGCAGGGAAGGACGATGTTATGTGTAGTCTTAATGAATTATGTTAGTTCCAGCAACACAGATCGTTTTGGTTTTTTTATGAGATAGACCCTCAGAAAATAGTGGTTTGACTCAATGAATTGTTCTGTGTTTTTTGGATTTTTTGGAAACTTACTAATCATATGTTCCTGTTGTAAAGCACTCATATTCATGAATTATATTTTGGCTCTATAGGTATTGATAGATGATGCACCGATGATGAGTGTGCATCATGGGTTCCAAATATACAGATCGCCCTGGTTCAATATCCATCTTGTATCCCCATTCCCATGTGGTTGAGGACTAGCCCAAGAATATTGTTGGAATTTCCTTCTTATATAGGACCCCTCTTAATGGTGGTCCTAGCCGTGATACTTTTCTAAGGTGAAACATGGAATCGGTAGAGTCATGTTTTGGTGATGTTTGACATGGATTATAAAATGAATGAAATAGGGAAACATCCCTCCCCAAGATGATTTATTATTATGTGATTCCAAACAGTGATAGTAAGTTAGTCCTTCCCAAATCAGATAGTGTCAAGGTGAAGCATAAAAGTTCCTTCAATTTGTATATTGGAGGTTTTTTATGTGTTAAGGTTATATAGAGAGACATTATTTTAGTAAGAATGAAGGAAGGGGAATGTATAGCTTCAGTAAGTAGGATCATGTGGATTAGTGGCATTGAGTGTGGTTTGGGGTACAATGTGTGTCTCCACTACTACTATTGTAGTCATATCCTAGATTCTCAAGCCACTTTTTCGTATACATATCCTCTATTTGATAAGAAGTGGTACCAAGGGGGTATTTTTCTCAACCCTTGTGTTGGATACTCCCAAAGAGAGGATTGATAATCACATATTTCTATCAAAAGTGTAGTCTAACTCTATAAGGAGAGAGATCCTCACATGGAATCATTCGGTAGTGGTAGTTGGAACCTATGTTGTTTTCTTAGATATGGGTTGGTTGTTTACCATCCATGCTCATATGGTTTTTACCAATGAGTATAGCAGTGATACTAGATTGTTGTGGTTGTTTTTTCAACCTTTGATAAGGACCGGTCCCTATGCAGGGCAAGATGATATCATTCACAGAATGGAATAGCTACTTCCGTATTAGTTATCTAATATTACACTTGGAGAAGTGGATACTTTGAGATTTCAGTTTCCTATGGTAGTGGAGGTGTGTGTGGATGTCCATAATGGGGATGTTTCAAGTGTACCTCCCCATCAAGAGTTTGTTTTCCAAATATAATTAAACTAGTGAAGATTCAATATTTGTCATAACATATCAGATGACCACATCTAGTTGCGAGATAATGATTTATTGTTGCAGAAGTCTGCAGATCATGGGCTTCATAGGACCAATTGAGTTTTTCGAGGAATCCATGAGTTGTTTTCTTTTGGGATGGATGAGAGCAAGAGGTTAGGTGTAAATTTATATCCCATAATAAATTTGTATATCTATGAGGAGTATTCACCCTTGGTAATCGATGAGTTCTTCTCCTAGGGGATGGAGGGAAAGTGGATCTCAGAGTTTGACCTGGAGATGGATTATCACCAGCCCTGGGTTCGAGAGGTGGATGTATCGAGGTTGGATTCATAGGGATTATTCAATATATTTATGATTATCATGATTCCATTTGGAATGTTGAACACCCCAGTAGAGTTCACAAGACTTACGAGTTGGATACTTAACCATTTTTTTATTAGTTCAATGTTGTCATTTTTTACTGTACCCCCATGTCCTCAGCTACAAAGTTGGATCATTAAAGACAATGGAGGATAGTAATAAACATTTTTTGGAGTGGTATTTGTATGGAATATCCCACGAATCCAATTCTAGATTTGAAGGACCACTTATCATGATATTTTATTTCAAACATGGGAACAACAATGGACCCTTCCTAGGCTGGGGTGGTGTGAGGTTGATGGATACATGGGGAGTGTCTATTTCGAATGATACTCAATGTAATTTTCGATAAAAGATGTTTTCAAGTGAGGTGATGGATCATCTAACTTCTTTGTAGTTGACCATGGTGGAGGAGAGGGGTGAATATTTTTTTTCCATAAATGGTGTTGAATCCTCTATGTATATATTGTGTTGGGGATTTAGGGTTGGAAGATGTCAACTGTGAGATCCTATGTGAACAGATATCCTCATGAGATTCACTAGAATGATTTTATAGAGGGAATCACTTCATCCTTTTCTAGGGATGGATAGTGGTTTTGGTCATATTATATATTATGTGATGAGTGTGTTTCACACTTCACATTTGTCTATAGATACTAGTCTAGGGAAGATGTATAGATACCTTTAGTGGAAATTTTTTTGGTATGTAATGAAGTGGGGATTTTTCAAGTTTGTCTATTGGTATCTTATAGAACAGCAGGTGAAGTCTGAGCACCAAATTCAAATAGGTTTTTTTAAGCCTCTTGACATCCCTAAGAGTAAATGGGGATAAATAACCCTAGAATTTCTTGCAAGGATTTCTTAGACAGTACAAGTCCATGACTCCATAAGGGTTCTAGTTAACAAACTTACCAAGTTAGTAAACTTCCTTTTTATTAAGCAGTAGTTTTTGCTAAAGAGTTTGGGGGAGTTTAATATGCGGGATCTTGTTCAACTTCATGGGATTTCCCTCTTCATTAATCATTGACTGTGATGTGTGGTTCAAATAATGGTTGTGGAGAGGCCTATAGAAGGTATTCAGGACCCATATGAAGGTGAGTACAACCTCTCACCCCAACATATATGTTCATACCTATAGAATTATTCATTTTATGGATAATATATTTAGGATATCTTAGAGATGGGATAAATATTATGGATACCTACATTTTATTCCCGTGGAGATCGAGCAGAGATACCATGTTTTCCTAAGAGTCTCCTCAAAATTTTTATTATGGAGAATTAGATAGGGAGGAAATCTAATCCTAAGGTACATAATGATATTTGAGATCGTTAAGAGGGTTTTTGAGGTTGCGTACAATCGAAACATACCCCCATAGTTGGATCGGAGGCATAGTGCCTTCCATGTATCATAGTTGAGGACATATGTTCATGATCATATGCACATTATTAACTAGGGAGAGTTTTAAAATGATGATGGATCCACCTTTTCCAAATACCCAATTGAAATTGAGGATAAAAATTTGATGATCCTCCATTGATGGATCATTTCCTTGGTTCATCTGATATGGCACCATGGGAGCATGTCAGAGAGATCATAGGAGCGAGAGAGCTAGATGTGGGTTCAGTGTCCCCATCTAGTTTACTTATTTTCTATTTTGGGGTAAAAATATTGAATGAATAAGTAATATATGTACTCTTTTTTCCTTCTAGGACATTTAAATATATTAAAGAATATTTTTGGAGTCAGGTGTTGAGACGGTGCATGATTATGAGGCTCAGTGTGCTCAAAATTAATTTTATGAAAATATTAAATATATTTATATCTTTTTAATGTTGTTTTTAAAAAAATAATTGAATATATACTGAAATAAGTCATAGATATGAAATATGATATCATGGTTGAATCTATTTCATGGGTTTTTTTCCAGGTGTAACCTAAAGTTTATCATCAATAGACATTTGGATAAGGAAACCATTAACAGGTATGTTAAGTCAATTTATAATTTAAATTAATTAATTAATTTAATTCAAAATATAATAATTCCTTTATAATTAGATGGTTATTGAGTATCCATAGGGTTATCTATATAACACTAGTATCATTGAGAGGATGTTCCACCATTCTTCGATGGCATATCAAGAACGAATTATGACCAGTGATCTGATCGAGGTAAATTGGTTGGCAGTCGATGCATCGGATCATCCACATTACTGGTGAATGAGTTCTCCACCATCAATTGATCCAATACTGAGGTAGTACTCATCAATTATACTTTACTCCCTCTTTTTTAAATAGTTCAAGCATGAATTTGATCATCTAATCCTTTATTTCTGATTTCACGCTATTCATATGAGCCACTTTTCAAATTAAATTGTTTATTCGATTTATTCACATTATGTTGTGTTTGTCACCCAGGATTCCCCCCATTGAAATTATTTCCCAATATCTCTTGCATAATTATTTTTATCACCCTTGTGATAGTTATGTTCTCCAAATTTTCTTTGTAATCTTTGTTGTTGGCCAACGGGATCATATTTAAACATTATCAAGTGGGTTCAAGTGTGATTGAACCCCTAGATTCATGGAAGATTTTAATGTGATTAACATATGAGCCATTAGAGGATGGATTGGTATGGATCACAGGATGTTGGTGATGACTCCAATGTATATGGGATCCAAGACCAAGTGGTGGCTATGGGAGGTCCATGAGATTCCTTCAGACTTTTTACGGATCAAAAAAATTAGATTTATAGCCACCAAAGTGCCGGAATCGATTACTGGAGGGCTTCCACTTCGATCTGTGGTTTTCAAAAAAACATGGTTTTGGTGTAGAAGGTTTATCAAGAAGCTAAGTAATAGTTCTTTTGTTATATGAAAATTTCGACTATACAGTGTGTACTAGGATTAAAACATTCCATACAGTCCTGCATCTATAGTGGCTAAGGTTTTGAGAAAAAGATATGGATCACAAGACATGTGGCTAGACCAAATATTGTGTGAACCTCACTAGGAAACTAGACCATGTCATAGCTTCACACACCTAAGACACTGTGTGGTAGGACATGTCATTTACATTGAGATCACTTGGACACTTCCAGGTACATGGAAAATAACACTAACATGCCTTGACGAACACGAACATTTCCAAGTACATGACCAAGTACATGGGAATAGACGAGAGCACACAGCACATCCACAGATGGTTGACACACACTGTTTAGTACCCTTACACACCATGTAGTACTACATGGCCAGTGAGCCATGAATTTTCAATGACATGGATAGGAGGAATGTAAGGGGACATGTGTTGTAGATAGCCTTACATATCGTATACTTCTATATGAAACTTATACCTCCTAGATATACTATGTTTTGACTTTTATTTTGGCCTTCAAGTAGCATATCTTGATAGTTTTTTCACATAGAACTTAATAGGGGATTACATATTATCCTTTTGAATATTATATGAGATGTTCCATGATTGAAACTTCTTTAGGAGAAACTTGAAAATGGAAAAGATCAGGTAAGATCATCAGAGATGTTAGATAGAGGTGGAACTCCCCAATTGTGTTAGTGTTTGGTTCCTCTATATGTGGAGATGGTACTCACATATGACACCAGGGTATAGTTCCTCCATACTCGTTGTGTATATATAGAGGCAGCACACCCCTATCGAACCAAGGCACTATTATTATATACTCAATGTGTTGATATAGAGGAAAAACACCCCTATAATACCATGTAATAGGTCCTCTATCAATAGAGA
This sequence comes from Viscum album, assembly GCA_963277665.1. Lineage (NCBI taxonomy): Eukaryota > Viridiplantae > Streptophyta > Magnoliopsida > Santalales > Viscaceae > Viscum > Viscum album. The sequence continues at coordinate 1,392,856,376 of OY728121.1, read as the reverse complement.
TAGTACTCCCCTATCACACTAGGGTGTGGTTACCCCATACTTATTGTGTAGATACAAAGGAGGAACTCCGCTTTTACACCAATGCATGGGTCCTCTCTCCAGAAAGATGGTACTCCCCTGTCACACCACGACGTGAGTCCTCCATACTCATTTTTCAGATACAAAGGTCAAACACCCATATTACACTAGGGTGAGGGTCTTATATCCCTGAAGACACTACTATCCTATCACATCAATGTGTAGGTACTCCATACTTGTCGTGAAGATATAGAGGAAACACTCCCCTATTGCACCAAGGAGTGGGTCCTCTATCCATATAGATGGTACTCCTCTATTTCATTATTGAAAGGGTCCTCCATAATTTTTTACAGATATAGATGTGGAAATACCCTATTACACTAGGAAAAAGGTCCTCCATCCAAATATATTTTACTCCCCTATTGCACTAAGATGTGGGTCCTCCATATTGACTTCTTCTAACTGACACATGACATGTTAGTCATCAATGATGGACCTTTGTAGTTGCAGCTAGACTCATCATCATGGGATATTCTATGAGATGGTGATCCCATTTATCTATCATCATGGTTTCTTATATGGTCATATATATATATATATTGGGTTGAATTTCCCTCTTGATTTGGGTTGAGTCAACTACTTTTATCATGTCTCTTATTACACAGCCTTTAGTTTTTGGGGAATCCTAGTTGGTATGTATATACTCAAACTGACATGGTATTTTACTGCATTTGTTATCTATTATATAGATGATGGATAGGTCAGTGGAGATTTCAATGGATAATAGGGATACTTGGGTACATATAAGGTTTATAGTGGTTGGACTTGGAGATCTGGAGTCAGGCACTCTCAAAATTTATTTTCCATTATTTTTCAGGTTGATACATATTTTTTGGTTGGAATGTCTTTTTTCCTTTACATTTGAGATTGAATTTTTTTACCCCGTTATATTCCCTAGAAGTTGTTCCATGCATGGATTTCACTCCATTTGTTAATATATTTTATTTTCATTCCTCTAATCTTTTTCATGTATATAGTAGGGTGCGTGCATATAGGTACTTTAAAAAAGGCCACCCATTTTAGTTATTTATTTCATCACTTTTACCCAACCCATGGACTATAATGGTGGGATTGGTTAGCTATGTATTTTCCATCTTCCAGCCATACAGTACTTAGTGGTTTAGTTCATGACAATTATATACTAGTTACTATGATTACATTCTTTCAAAATGTTGAGATCTCATTGAGATCGGGAGTCCATGCACATGGATTGTGGTTTCAGGACCATATTTGATTATTTAGATCATTTCACATAGCATCATAGCTTCCTACCCACTCTTTATAGTGAAATTATATCAAGGGTATGATGTTTTTATTATGGGTTTAGGTATTCCATCTTATCTCATGAAATATTCTTAAATTTTATTATTGTGTATGAGATAGTAAACTATCGCCTTATCTGTGAACATAATTTAATATTATATTAGGGTACATGTAATTGTGGTTTAGTTTCAAGGATAGGTAGTTCATCATCCAAAGGATGGAAGCATCTCTTTAAGATTAACCATGTGGGAAGCTCTAGTCAAAGTGCATGCACTGGCATTTATGTTATAGGCCATCAGTTTGTATTACAGGGTCACATGAAACCCTAATATATTAAATACCCTATAGAGTTCCAAGCTTATAATAGGATTTTTCATCTCCATATATTTTTTCAGACCTTTTAATAGGTCCTTATTGCGAGAGGATCATTACTAACTCAAAATACTAGAATGGAGCTTATGGCAGCACGTCTGGTAGGCTGTTGGAGTACTAGTGACCATTTAGGATGAGGAGGTAGTCAGGGTTGATGAATCCATGATTATGATGTAAATATTCAACAGAGTAGTCCTTCTCAGTTTGTTCAAGTTATATATCAAGGCAATGGATCATGACATTTATATACAATATTGACTACACCTAAGGACTATTGGGCTATACCATCTACAGTATGAGGTATGGATTTCATAACCTTGACATGATTATCTACATTATTTGATATAATAGATTCACACTCCTTTATATATGTGACTTTAATGGGTATCCCTAGTCTCAAAATATAATACTTTGGTGGAGTGATATCTCTGGACACAACATTGTGAACCCGGTAAGAGGGTGTTCACCGATGCTAGGAATGTCTTCTCAAGATACTTGGATATCATTTATTATAAAAACTATTAATCCTGAATATGATGAATTTTGACGTCATTCCTAGTTTGGACTATTTAGTTCCTTATTAATCTCGTATCGATCTTTAAAACTGAAGGTTGTGTTTTATATCACCTAATTTTGGAAGTTACATTTACACGGGAGAATGGTTTGTCTATGTAAAATGTACTAGACCAAAGCATCATGGTTTGGGTGAAGTGTCAACCAATATTTTAAGGCTTTTCTTGATTACCAAATATTATAATAGGGGGTTTTCAGCCTATTGAGAATTGTTTTGTGGATTTCTTTCCAAATGACTTTTCTAGGATACCTCCAAAGGTAGAGGAAGAGTTGACCATAAAACTTGTTCAAGGAGAAGAACTGTATCAATTCCTTTGTACATTATGAATCATACCAATACTCAATAACTCAATTTTTTTAGAGGACTTGGAAGATAAAGGGTTTATATTACCTATTACTTACCCTTGGTATTAACCTATTCATTTCTCCTTGAATGTAGAAAAAACCATAATGTTTTGTGTGGATTACCAGTGGTTGAATCATATTACTAATAATAACAGGTACCCACTTCTTCATATAGATAATCTCTTTGATGAGCTTTGAGGAACCAAGTTCTTCCCAAAAATTGATTTGACATTAGGTTATCATCATGTGAAGTTTAGAACATCGGATATATTTCATATACCTTTCTGAAGCAGGTATGGATTTTATGAACATTTTTTCATTTCATTAGATTTAATGAATATAAATGTTCATTTTATGGCCTTAATGAATTGGTTTTTCTACTTTCACCTAGATTCATTTATGGTTGTTTTTTTAGGTGAAATCTTAATGTATTCTTATACTTGGAATGATCATGTCAAATTATATGAAATCATTTTGAGTACACTAAGAGAGAATAATATCAATGAAAATCACACTAAATTACACTTTAATGTTGATAATGTTAAATTTTTGGATCACATTATATTATAATCAGAAGTGTCTATGGATATGAAGATGGTGGGAGAGATTTTTTTTCTAAGAGTAGCCTAAGAACAGCTTTGATATGTTATGATTCTTAGGGATAGTTGGTTATTTCCAGTGTTTTATTTAGAAGTTTTTACCCCATGAATCACCACTCACAGTCCTAGACATGAATGTTGTGAAGATAAAATAGTATGAGGATTATGGTAAATCCTTTAAGAAGTTTAAATGTTTAATTACTAAAATATGGATCTAGATTTTAACTTATCATGGTAGAGGATATATAGATTCTTGTAGGAATAAGAGTCGGATATGGAGTTGTTTTAATGAATAGGGAATGTGTAGTAGCATACAAGTCACCCTATTTGATGCCTCACAATTTCAATTACCTGATGCACAATCTTGATATAGCAGTAGTGGTCCATGATTTGCATTTATAGAGACATTACATTATGGTTAATTGGTGTGTGTTATAAACAGACTGTAAAAGCCTCAGATACATATTCACTCCATGTGACATGAATATATGATATTGAAGATGGGTTTAATACCTCCTGTATTTCAATTTTTATCTTGCATATACACATTTTAATGGAAATGCAGTTATTGATGCTCAGAGCTAAAAGACTCGGACTCAAGCTATTCAGGAAGAAAGCATTGAATATTAGTTGACTGCTATTTTAAAAAAAATCATTTGGATTTTCATGAGTGTCATGATAAATCTAGATATATTTATTTAGTAGTTACATCATCATTGATGTGTTGATAAAAGATGAGATAACATTAATATCTTGAACACTTATCCTAGAGGGAAAGTGTTGCAGGTGATGACTCACCACCTAGTTGGGAAATTGATGAGAATGAGATCATGTAAAATAATAGGTGTCCATGGATTACTATATAAATGTGAGTGGTATTTATGTGATAAAATCCCGATTCAAAATAATTATAACATCTTAAACATACTAATATGTATCATGATATATTCCCCACATATTGGTGTCCTGGAATGAAAAAGGAAATTGTAGGTTTTTTTACTCAGTGTTCCACCTGGAAAAAAGTGATGGCATATAACCAGTAGATTGTGGGCCTATTGTATCCATTACTTGTCCCATAGTGGAAATGGGATGGTATCGTTGTGGACTAGGTTACATAAGTCACCTACAAGAAGTGAAGTTTTATGGGTGAATGTGTATAGGATGGTAATGGTCTCCCATTTCTTATATATAAAGTTAACCATTATGTGGATAAGCTTGGGAGGATATATGTTTGAGATATCATATTCCTTCTTATTATTCTATGAAACATTATAACATGAAGGGATTCTTAATTCACTTAACATTTGATGCTGAGATTTCATAGGGATCTTCATTCACATGTAATTTTGAGTACTATGTACCACCCTATGAAAGACATTCAGTTCGAGAATACAATATAGGTATTAGAGTAAAATATTTGGGATATATCATTAATTTTGGAGGTTCTTAGGAAAAAATAGTTTCCTATTGATATGTGCAGTTTAAATAATTGTTTCCAAGTGATTTTCCATGTTGATATATATTTCGTGCTCAATGGTAGGTTGTTTCATTCACCTCTATGATAGTCAGAGGAATGGGAGGCAATGTTACATGGACCTTGTCTCATTCAGTAGACGTCATAGTAGTGAAGGTTGATTAAGAGAAGGATGGATATGGATCACTCAACGTGAAAGACATATGTTGATCATCATCAATAACGACTAGATTTTTAGGTGGGAGATAATTTCTTCTTTTTAGTTTCACCTTCATTGGGTCATCAAAATATTTGAAGACTAGTTAAGTTGTCACCTTAATTCATTGGGAATTTTGATATCTTGGAGAGAGTCAGGTCGGTGTTCATTCAGATATCCCTCCTAAAAAAGTATCATTCCATGTAATACATCATTATAGTTTCTCATATTAAATGTTGGTATTCCATCCCATATCATGATAGTGATCCCAAGGATGTTGATTTATTGGTTGATTCTTCTTTTGGGGAGTATCTAGTTCATATTTCTTAACATAAAAAAGAAGAATCTCCAAAGTAGGAATGTTTTTCTAGTATAGGTGGTATGGAAGTATGGTTGTGTATAATACAAGAATCATGAGAAATATTCCATTATATGTGCTTAGTGTCTAGATTTATTCATAGATACAATTCAACCACCCACATAAGGGAAACATGGGGACCAATTTTTATAAGGAGGGGAGGTTATAAGATTTTGGTTTTTCATAATGGTATGGATCCTTTTAATTTTAGTATAATCTTTTAATTTTCACTAAATGTAAGTAAATAAAGATTTGGTGGGGGTATTAGGAGCATTTAGGCATAGTTCAGGGATGAATGTTCCAATTTTTGAAAGAAAGGGGGAGGCGCATCATTAGTGAGTATTTAGTGTTAACTGTGAAACTCAAATATGAATTAATTTAATTGGGGAGCGTAGTTATACAAAATATACAACATGGACTCATATCCATGAAAACTAGTCAATAAATTATAGAGGTAACTTATATGGTTTTTTCATGGTTGGTGCATGGTTTTCCCAGTTTTTCACCCTTTTAAAAATTATGAAATGATGATTTTACCCCTATATCCATTAACCTCTATTATACACATTATGCTCACTCTAATGCACAAATGTTCCCCCAAATGAGTTCTCTCCCACTTATCCTTTTTGTTTTTCAGAGATAACATCTATCTGACCTCTTATTTTAGGTCCATTCACCATGTTGGATCACCAATGATAAATCTAACACTAATATTATATCATTTCTCAGTTTTCATCATCATCTTTAACATTATGTTCTTGTGGGATAGTATGCCATTATTTCAGGGATTTTTTTTGGTTTTTCATTTTCGCTCATTGCTGCCTATATTTGAGATTGATACAAGATGAGGTATCCACTACTATGTTAACATAGGTGGTATATTACTTTTCCTTAATACTCTAGGTATTTATAAATTGATTCATTGTTTCACGCATTGTAAATTTCATCCATTACTCCACAAACTAATATTTACTTTAAATTATTATTTAAACTTGGTTCTAGAAATACTACAAACCAATTTTAATATCATTGGAGGATGTTGACCTCAACTTGAACCACCCCTTTGGGGTGTATAATAAAATGAACTCGATAATCATTCTTTTTTTGTAGTTAAAACACCCCTTAGTTATGTTTTCTCTATCGTTGTAAAAGGAATGAACAGAATGAATTAATTCAAATATGAAATGTCATGTATATTTAACATGTCCTTTATTATCACTTGTAAATGATATTATTTCTTAATAGAAATTATTTATGAAATTGTATAGATGTTTCTCATTTCCTTCTTTATTCATTTTAATTAGAATAGTTTGAATGAATAAATTTAATGGATAAATAGAATAGAAATTTACATGGCCCTTTGATAACCATTATATTTTGTATGGCTATAGTTATGGAACTGGGTCATTATATATAGGTATGACCAACCATGGGTAGGACTTAGATTCCTGATCTGGAATTCCTTGAGCGAACTCTAAGGATGGGAGTTGATTCATTGATATGACTTATAAGTGGTAAAATAACCATGAACTCAGTCAATGTCTTATGTACATGAATTCCTTGGTATGATTCCATCAATTAAGTTACATTTTTTGAAATTTAGGATTCATTGGATTGTCTCGAGAAATTTGGCTGGATGTCCTCAAACATATAGAACCTTCTATTTTCTCCTTGGGCTCCAATCAATCCTTCATCAAGTTGTCCTTGTCAAATCTTCTAAAACACAATGAGGGCAACTTGTTTAGGGGAATTGGGTTCCTGGCCTTTTAAGGGTATAATACTTAGAGATATCTGACATAGTACGAAGATGGTGGTTACTTACATATTTCACTTCCATGTGTAGTTTTTCTATATTTATATACTTAGCATTTTCATAGATTATACTAATGGGATGAATCATGTTAGATTATAATTCTATATCTTCAACTCATTTATAATTATACTGTAAACTATTATCGATTATATTCATATCCCGGATTTATTTTTGTACATCATTGGTGGTGGCCTACTATGTTTTACTGACATCCTATTTGAGATTCCATTTGGTACCCAGGAAGACTACATGGATGTAGATAAGGATAAAGGGATATCTCATTATGGAAAAATCACTATTTAGCGTTGGTTTTTTTCATTTCGTGGCGATTTAAACCACCGCTAAATCGTGTGTCGGGAAACTATTCACGGCGGTTTTGAAAACTGTCATAGAACGTTTCGCGGCGGTTTAAACCGCCGCTATATGATTTAGCAGCAGCTTTTTTATTTATTTTTTATTTCTTTTTTATTTATTTTTTATTTGTTTTTTATTTGTTTTTTATTTGTTTTTTATTTGTTTTTTATTTGTTTTTTATTTTTTTTTATTTTTTTTTATTTGTTTTTTATTTGTTTTTTATTTTTTTTTATTTTTTTTTATTTGTTTTTTATTTGTTTTTTATTTGTTTTATATTTATTTTTTATTTATTTATAACTTATTATTTATTTATTTATTTATTTATTTATTTTTATTTTTTTATTTTTTATTTAATTATTTATTTATTTTATTTATTTTATTTATTTTATTTATTTTATTTATTTTATTTATTTTATTTATTTATTTTATTTATTTTATTTATTTTATTTTATTTTATTTATTTATTTTATTTATTTTATTTATTTTATTTATTTTATTTATTTTATTTATTTCATTTATTTCATTTATTCTATTTATTTTATTTATTTTATTTATTTCGTATTTTGTTTATTTTGTTTATTTTATTTATTTATTTCGTATTTTATTTAGTTATTTCATATTTTATTTATTTATTTCTTATTTTATTTATTTATTTCATTTAATTCGCGTTACCTTATTTACTTTATCCATGCATGCATGCTCATCCCCATGCAATATAAAGAAATATTGTGTTTAGTGAGATTTGAACCCCTAACCTCTTGCATATTTTTCGAAGACTTTACCACTCCAGCAAGCTCGTCATGTGGTTAATAAACAGAATTTAATATACTTATATATAATAATTGGAAAAACAAATAATACATAATTAATAGATATAAAATAATAAAATAATAAAATTACGAAATTGAAAGAATAAATAATAAAAACTAATAATAAGTAATAAATAATAAATAATAAATAATAAATAATAAATAATAAATAATAAATAATAAACAATAAATAATAATAAATAAGAAATAATTATAAATAATAAATAATAAATAATAATAAATAATAAATAAAAAATAAAAAATAATAAATAAAAAATAATAAATAATAAATAAAAAGTAATAAATAATAATAAATAACAAATAATAAATAACAACTAATAAATAACTATTAATAAATAATAATAAATTATAAATTATAAATAATAAATTATAAATAATAAATAATAAATAAATAATAATAATAATAATAAATAATATATAATAATATATAATAATATATAATAATATATAATAATATATAATAATAAATAATAATAAATAATAATAAATAATAAATAATAAATAAGAACTAACTAATAACAAATAACAAATAATAAATAATAAATAACAAATAACAAATAATAATAAATAATAAATAATAATAAATAATAATAAATAATAAATAATAAATAATAAATAATAAATAATAATAAATATTAAATATTAAATAATAAATAATAAATAATAATAATAAATAATAATAAATAATAATAAATAATAAATAATAATAAATAATAAATAATAAATAAGTAATAAGAAATAACTAATAACAAATAACAATTCATAAATAATAAATTACAATTCATAAATAATAGTAAATAATAAATAACAAATAATAATAAACAAATAATAAATAATAAATAATAAATTATAAATTATAAATTATAAATTATAAATTATAAATAATAAATAATAGTAAATAATAAATAATAAACAACAATTAATAATAGATAATAATACATATATAATAAATAATAAATAATAAATAATAAATAATAAAGAAGAAATACTAACTAACAAATAAATAATAATAATAATAATAAATAATAAATAATGATAATAAATAATAATAACAAATAATAATAATAAACAATAAATATTAAATATTAAATAATAATAATAAGAATAAATAACACATAATTAATAATTATAAATAAATAAATAATAAATATTAAATAATAAATATTAAACAACAAATAATAAATAATAAAAAAAATAATAATAAAAAAATAATAATATATAATATATAATATATAATATGTAATATATAATTTATAATATATAATATATAATATATTAATAATAATAATAATATATAACATATAATATATAATATATAATATATAATATATAATATATAATATATAATATATAATATATAATATATAATATATAATATATAATATATAATATATAATATATAATATATAATATATAATATATAATATATAATATATAATATATAATATATAATATATAATATATAATATATAATATATAATATATAATATATAATATATAATAAATAATAAATAACGAGTAACATATATTATTATTATTATTATTATTAAATAATAAATAATAAATAATAAATAATAAATAATAAATAATAAATAATAAATATAAATAAATATAAACAATAAACTAATATAAATATTAAATAATAAATAACGAGTAACAAATAATAGATAATAAATAAATTAAAGTATATTATAAATAATAAATAATAAATGAAACACATGAAAAAGTACAAAAAGGCGTGATAAGGGATGAAAAATTATGAAAACGCATGAAAACAGATGGAGAAGCATGAAGAAGGAAGCATTAGAAAGCATGAGAACACGTGAATACTCATGAAAACTCTAGAAAACCCCTTAAGAATTCAACATAATCATCATAATAACCCACAAAAACACCATTGATAAAGACAACAAATCATGGAAACCCAAATAAACAGTAATAAATGGAGCAACCGTCAAAACCCGTCCAAACGTTCAAAAAGTGACAAAAACATTGGACTCACAATAACAGAGATAACATAGGATCCGAGAGTCCGTTCTAGATCCGCGACTAGTCAAATCAAAGATCCTAAAATGATCTTCGATCTGATAGGTGAAAGAGGTCGAATGGACCGGCGGATTGGAAGTTATGACCATTTAAAAAAACTGACGGGGAACGGATGCTAGAAACGAGGCATCGAAAAACATAACAAACCTGATACCCACTAAAAGGCCATAACTTATGATCCAAGAGTCCATGTGAGCACCGCGACCAGTCAAACTGAAGCTCATGGAACGAACTACGATCTGGAAGGTGGAGGAGTCCGAACTGACACACTGATCGAAAGTTAGGTCCATTTGAAGAAAAGTTCAACGGGACACCGGTGACGGAAACAGGGTTTTGGACGCCTTCGGAGGGGTTTTTGGGGTCTAAAACACAACAGAAGCATGGTTGTGTTAAATTGGTGTGTATCTCTCTTCGCTGGCTTCAATTTGATATGTGGTAGAGCCCAAACGGACAACCGGAGTGAAATTTATGGCCGTTTGAAGTTGGAGAACTTTTTTAAACTTTCTTATAACACTCATATCTTCCGCACCTTAGACCGTCTCATGGTTTTGATTATACGTGCCTCTATATCTCTTCATGAGCTTCTATTTGACTAGTTGTGGTGCTCAAACGGACGCCTGAATCAAAAGTTATTGTCGTTTATGTGATTTCGGGGTTTCTCATGTTTTTTTATTTTTTTCTTTTCATTTCACGGCATTTTTACCCAAACTGCCGCTATTTCATGGCGGTTTTTTAAAAAACCACCACGAAATACCGGCCCGAAAGCTATTTCGCGGGGGTTCTAAAAACCGCCGTGAAACCCAAGTTTTCCTGTAGTGTTTCCAACTATAGAAAATAGATTTTATTATTATAATGGGATATAAAGAACAGAAGATTGAACTAGTGCTTTAGGATCCTATGGAGATAGTTTTTTGGGTATTTTTGTCCCTTTTTTATTTACAGGTACAAATTTATGTATGATTCCATGTTTTCAAGTCTATATTTTAGTATCATCTAATAAAATCATCATTTATAAATTATATTTTTTCATTTTGTGTCTATTTATTTTTATTGGAATGCTTATTATTTCTGTTTCTCGACGTATTATTTATCATTTTGTTGCACTCTGAAAAAGAGATTATAGTCCCCCATCATACCACTGTAGACTATAATTGCTAGTAAGAAGTATTTGGGCCATGGTGTGTTATTTTTGAGGCCATGTGAACAACCAAATCTGGATTCTTATGACTGAACTGGGTCCAAAACATCATAAGGATCATGTCTAGATCTAAAGTTTCAAAGAAGAAGGGTATTTTATAAAAAAAATTAAGAAATTATGTATATGTTGTAACCAATCTAAAATATAATTAATTAAAAACTCTATAAAAGGAATCTAATGGAATATATTTATATAGTTAGTTCATTAGGAACTTATGTGATGGAATACTACTACTTTTTCAATTTTCAATTTATTTCTATTTTCTTTAGATTGTAATAAATGTTTACACCTACTTATACTATATTTCTCTTCATGTTGAAGGGTAAAATTATTAGTGATCAGGGAAGTGTATTCAAACCTCTTATAATACTTGAGACCCAATCACAAATTAATAAATTATCAATCTTTATTAATTGGTTTCAATATTAAAATTGTGGTGTTGATGGTCTTGTGTTATTGTATATGATTTTATTTCTTCCTAATGGTTATTACTTTGGTCGGTGATATATAATCGTCCTTCACTTATATCAGGTCTATATATGATAGAATAATCTTGATATGACATGTGAATATCTTGGAGATATTCAAAACTAATGGGAGTGTAAGTGGGTACTCCTACTTTTTTATGAAGAACAAAACTAGTTTGAGAATTTTCTAAGCCAACCAGGAGGGATCTCTACAACCCTAAAATAAATATAATGTTGCATATAATAGTATAATATTTTATAAATGGATACCATCACCTAACCATTCATCCAAGGATGAGAGTGGAAGTGGGTTTGAATCCTCTCACTTACTAGTTAATGAAAAGAAGAGTTTAATAAATTGGAGACTAATATAACATTGAAATTAGAGACACTACACTAATCATATCACTATCCCCATTATCAGTCATTTAAATCATATAATCTCATTTTTTACATTTTTTTAAAATCACAAACCCAAAATAAAACTTATTTTTGTTAACTAATCAATAATTTGAAATAGATTTTTCAGTGTTTCCCTCCTAGATAAAACCTTAGGTTACCACTATTAAAATATTTTAACATGTGAATGGAAATATTTTTCACACCCCATGATGTGTGTGCATTAGGGTGATCAAATTAATCCATGTAATTACCTTAAATGGATATGAGGTCATCATCCTTGGAGTCGAGGTACCCCCTCAGAATGTGTGAAATAAATCCAAAAAAATTATAAAGAGATATAGGTGAACATTTTATTTTAGTTTGATCTACTCTATTTTTTATTCTTATTAATGATTTTTTTCTTTCCTTTTTTCTAGAATGCATATGATGATGAATGGGAATGTGGATCTGGGATTGGTTATTGACAACACCTATATATATTTTTCGAAATTCAGGGGTGATGGTAACATGAGGTTATTGGAGCTTCACACATTGAATTATTTTTGTCAATATTGTGTGCGCTATATACTCAGTGGTGGTGTTTTTACACATTCTCACACACTATAAAACACTTTTACATTCATGTGTGTTTGTGTGTGTCTATGTGTACGTGTGTCTGTGTGTCTACATCTCTCTTAAAAAAATTTTGGGGCCAAGGGTTGGGGTTTCTAAATACACAGTTTGTGCCATCTTTGGAAAATAATAAAAATGGATGATGTGTATATATATGTAGATAGAAAGAGAGACCAAATATGATGGTATGTAATATTAAAAATAATATATATATATATATATATATATATATATAATTTGAAAAAAAACTTATACATACATACATATATATATACATACATATACACACACAGACACTCAAGTTAAATCAAAAATTATAATTAGCTAATAATAATTAAATATATGATTATTAATAACAAATATAAATATTGGAATTCAAATATATATATATATGTATATGTGTGTGTGTGTGTGTGTGTCTAAATATCTTTATAATACTATTTATACAATTATATATAAATTAATATATATATATATATACTTATATTTATGTATTATAATATATAAATTTATAAAAAAAATTATTTATATACACAGACACATCTATATACTAATATATATAAATATTTGAATATATATATAATAATAATATATGTATATTATAATAATATATATATATATATATATATTAATTTATATATTAATATAAATATATTTTCACACACCCACACACACATATATATTAATATTTTAATATAGATATATAATTATATCTATATTAGTATATTATGTAAATGTATAAATTTATAATTAAATTAATATATATGTATGACATAAATAAAAAAATTGTTTCATATTATTAAAGTTATCAAAAACCATCTGGACTAAGTGGTATGGGAGTTCCCTCACACCATACACATTATGGGACCATGTCCTGCTACATAGTTCTATTTTCATGGGGATCATAAAGTTGGAAGCAAGGGGGCAGGATGTGTGTTGAGCAATATGGAAATCTGGGTTTTGGGTTGTGCATAAGAGAAAGAAGGTATGCATGGGGAATCAAGGGAAGAAAAGGTTTTATATTTCCTAGAGCAGGAAGTAGGGGGAAAACATGGTGTATCATGTAGTGCAGGAATTATGGGTTCTTTGTCATCCATCGTGTGAGACAAGAGTATGGGACACAGGGTTTCTCATAGCATAGGAAAGAGGTGGTAGACCATGTGGGAAAGAGGGTCGTTTAAAAAAATATTTTATTAAAAATAAACCTACTTATATTTCAAATAAACAATGGAAATTATTTCACAATTTACCAATTTTTTAAATAAAAAAGGCTAAGTGCTATCAGAAAAATGGGTAATTTTTTTATGCTTCCTTTTGAGGTGCACCCACCTGGGTCATCGTTTTCAATGCCCGATTACAGGTGTTTTATACCCCAAATTACCTCTTTCCAAAGGCAAGCATCATTCATCACTTATTCAATGATGTCTGCTCCTTGAATGAAATGGGATGATTGGATGACGGTTCCTCCTTCCATGGATTCCTTCTCGGAACTCATCACCTAGTCTGGGTCTTCCTTAGTGATTAATACATCTCTATGGAAACTCATTCTCGGTGGCACATCTTTGTGGACACAAGTTAATTAATCTTATTAATTTGTGACTTTACAAGGCGTCCTGTTAGGGAAGTAACCTTATGTTAAGAGAGTAGTCACATTGGGAATCGATGGCTTGTATGGGTGTTGAAACACTGCAAAATATGTATTATTCCTCATAATAGGGCTTCTCAAGGGTGCATAAACTCGAGTCAACCCAATTTGATCTTGGTGTATCCTATTCCAAATGCATGTCTTTGAAGTTTTCCTTGGATTTACATGTTTTTAATAGGGTATTCTGCAAGTTTGACATCTTACAAATATGGATCCGATTTATTGGGACACATAAAAAGCTAGATCAGATAGGTACATACCTAAGAGGGGCACCTTGAAGTTTTACCTATTGAGTGGATTAGAACACCCAATGAGGATGGACTCGAGATTGGTGTATCCCATAAAGGGGATATGTCACATAGTCAAGGCTAATCTAGATGCCACTAGTGGTGGATTGGGGAAGGTGGTCCCCAATGAGAGGGACACCAAGGTTTACCATTGGCTGTGATTAAACCCTGTGGAGGCTTCCTATGTACCCACTTTATAAGACAGTGATCAAAACCCATGTAGTTTGAAAGTTTTATTTGGGGATTACACATGGATTGCTACTGTAGAGACCCGAAGCTTGACGTACATTGACATTACATTATTTTTGCGGAATACTTAGTACCTTACAAAAACACACACACAAGGACCGTAATAGTTTAGTGTCTTTGGAAACTCGGAACGTAATCTTCTAATCGTGGTGAAAGATCTTCAATATCTCCCATAAAGATCTTCCCTTTTTTTACCTAAAAACCTTTCTTTATATCCTGGGGAAAAGAAAACATAAAAGGGTGAGCTCAAATGCTCAGTAAGGGTAAACAAAAGAAATATCAATCACATCATATACATAAGAACATAGCTTTTGGAAATCTTAACCTGCAAAAGAGCTCATAATATCATAACATGGGATAAATCATAGAAGTGAAAATGAGATCCCCATAAAACTTGAAACTTTGTGGCATGCACACATAATCATGGAAAATCATTTCTTGTTAGTCATGACTCATTGCCAAGACTATCTTAGTGGACAAAGTCCCTTTTTGAACCGAGTTCACTCCTTGTTTCAGTCCTGTATCACTGAACCGAAATAACCTTCTGTTCCAGCCATGTCTATCTCATGAGATATAAAATCATTACCCAATGCATTGGAGGGAGATATAGGTCTCACCCATCTTATAATGAATCCTTTCTTATGTGTGCCACATAATAATAAAACATACATCATCGCATAACACATGTAACAAAAATGGGATTCTTGAAACATCAAGACATCATAAATCAATTCATATAAGATAAAGGAATTCATAAACATAATTCCATCACAACATAGTCAAATCAATGTAAAAATATGGATAGAAACAGAACCCTTTATTATCTTAGATGGAAAATAATTTTGATAAAACACTTGAATTGAATTCTTGAGGAAAATATCCTTTCTTCTTCAAAATCAATTTCTTTTCACAAAACATCATGCAATTTTAAAAGAAATAGATTTTATTGAAAATAGTCATGAAATCTTTTAGAGGAAGATTCATTAAAATAAGGCTTTATAAAACAGTAGAAATCCGTTCGTGCCGTATAAGTTAAAAAAAACATTCTTCGTACTTTTGTCGGAAAAGTCAAAAAGTACCTCGTACGAAAAACGACAAAAGATTCCTTTCATACGTATTACTAAAAACTCACTGAAGGGTAAAAATGGATTTAAACAATTTTAGGTGGATGGAAATAATATTACATATTGATTAAACATGGATGTGGATGATAAAATACACCCCAGTAATTACTTACGAATAAACAATCTCGGATAAAAATGAGATTGTGATATTTCCCTTACCTTAGGTCCGACTTGCTTGTACGTGTCCGAACCTCCTGTATAATGATTTAAATCATGTTATTGACTTATTAAAGAATCATATTCATTGTTATGATATCATATATGGTTCACTTATGACATTATATTACCCGTTCTTTTGTAAATTCCATGTTAAAGAAGCGTTTTGGGTAAAATCGTTTCATTTATCGTAGGTGTTTTGACTTGTTGTTCTTGACATCATTATTACTTATATCATGATTTACTCACTTCCAGAATATAAAATATGATTTATATATCATATATATTCAGTATATATATATATATATAATAGGTAGATAAATAAAATGAAAAACACCGTTCATGGAGACGGTAGTCCGTACGTACGCATGAACGTTGTTTTCCTTTCCTTATTGTCTTGAAATGGAAGTAAGTAGATGACATACATATGTATATATATACATAAATCCAGTAGCTTTATAATGTCATATATTTCATTATTATTTCTTATATATACATTATAATCATTCTTAAATGGTTAACATGGAGAATGAATCTCATCGCGTCGTGGAGACGGTAGTCCGTACGTACGCACGAGCGATGATATCATTTCTATAAATATTGAATTGAATTGGAGTGGATTATACAATATATCAGAATCAATATGATGTTGTAATAACTATTTATAGTTATTCTTTACACCATTATACCCATCCATGTAAGGTGGTGGTGGAAAATAGATTACACCACGGCGTGGAGACGGTATTCCGTACGTACGCACGCGCGGTGATTTCTTTTTCCGTAGGATAGATAGATGGTGAAATAGGGTTGTTTCATACTTATAATACCATATCAGTATATTAGTGATACTGATGTTATTACTTCATAATGAAACAACCTAAGAAGAAGAAGTGGAAGAAGAAATAAAGATGAAAGAATTGGTAACGGTAGTTACCTCTTCTTTGAAGCGCCTTTTGGAGACCTCCTCTTAGGGAACTAAAATTGGTCTTTGAGGAAGACCAGAACCTCTAGGATGTTTCTAGGGAAGTGGAGAATAGATTTTGGCAGGGGTTGGCCGAGCTTGAGTGCTCAAATTGGTGTGAGGAGGAGGGGGAGGAGGTGTCCTTTTATAAGGGAGGAGAGGGGCACCTTAGGAATATCTCCAAATATTATTTTATATTAAAGTAAAAATCGGTTTATAATGGTTCCAAAGGGTCTTATTTCGAAGATAAAGTGGGGATGGGTCGAAATACTATCAACAAATAGGATTTAGACAAGTTTAGGTTCTTATTTTAACCTTATCAATTAGATTTAACTCTAAGTTAAATAATTTAACTTTTACCGTGTCTTTTTGTTTTCTTTCACTATATGGTTAATACACTTACTATAACATGCCAAAAGAACCCCAAATTGTTTATTATTAATATATATATCCTTATATAAGTCATTTGGCCGAACCTTAGATTTTTAGGAATAAAATAACAATTAATAATATAATATTTGATTTAAAAACTATTTTGTGTCAATTTTGACACTATTTGATATATGATTTTTGTGAAAGTCATAACAGAATTATATTTTCGAACCAAGTTGATTAAAGCAACACTAATATATCATATTAACCTAGAAAATTAGTGGAATTCATCAAAAGTCTCAAATTACATTTATTTTGGTGTTTATAACATCAATTATGTCAATATTTCATTAATAAGATAATTACTGCATCATCATTGTGTCATAAATAAATTAAATTATTTAATTTCTAAAAATTACAAATAAAATACCCTTATGTAGGAAATCTTTTTAGCTTTCTAATGAATATTTATAGTCGAATTTATCTTATGTATAACCCCATATTAAAAATGATTTACTTATTAAACTTTGATTTTAACTATTTTAACCCTTCTTTAAATAAATTAATAATAAATGTCCTAATCTAATCCAAGTGGGCCTAAATGGTCATATTTTATTCCTAAGTTTGTTTTTGGTCGAATTACACTTTTCCAATAGAATTAGGACATGTGTTAGGGTAATATTGATATCATATTTACCCTTAGTTACCCTATTTACTATTAACCGCGGTAAAAATAGTAAAAAGTTACTATTCACCAAAAAATTATTTTCATCTCATTGAACCACATTTTAGTCCTTGATATTAACCGTGTCTCTCGGATTTTTGAAATTCCATTCACAGAAGCGGTAAAATTATGTTTTATGCAAAATTCAGTTTTTAACCTACCACTTAGTAGTTTCACTATTCATCAAAAATTGATGTTTTTCAGAACAATGCCAAAATTTCATCCTAAGCTATATTTCATATTCCGAATTCAAAAATGAAGTCTATTTTACCAAATTCATAACATAAAAGTTGCATTAATTAATTTTGTAATTAAATCCCGCTGTTAAAACAAATAGCGTGTTCTTAAGAAACAATATCTATCAAAAGATTGACACTTGTTTATGTCTAGTTTAAATGTGAAATTTCATCCAATGACCAACATTGTATTAAATTGTAAAAATATATTCTAAATATACTTTAAAACCACTCAAATTAATGATTTATCACTATTAATTATTTCGATTAAAAAGTTGTTTTTAATTATAATTTAGTAATTTTCACTATTCATCAGAATATGAAAGTTATCCGAAAAGTACCAAAATTTCACCTTAGGCTAAATTCGATACTCCGAATCCAAAAATAAAGTCCATTTTGAGAGTTAAAATTTCTAAAATTTAAAAAGTGGTTATTACTATTCATAACGGCTAGTTTTAATAATATTTTAATAGCATATCATTGTTTCGCGAAACTTGGTGTTGCGTACAACACACGCTATCGTGGAAGGTCGCGATTGCGTGTAATGGAAGGAAAGTCAAGGATGCGTGTTGTGAAAGCTTATTTTGGTGTAGCGTATAACACAAGACATTAGTAAAATAAAAAAGAATATTTTTCATAAAATCTCGGGCTGTTACATTCTACCCCCCTTAAAATGAATTTCGCCCTCGAAATTCGTCGGGGTTATAAATGGTTTACTATTCGAAGGTTTCTTTAATAGAAACCCACATCGTAAAAGGGAATACCAAAACTTGGCTTTAAAAACTAAAGTATGAAATGTAACGATTACCCAAATAAACTAATCACTGGGTTTCCACATAGGTGAAAATATGGATATGGAAGAGAAATCTAACCATCATGTTCTGATGGAGAGTGGTAGAGAACATGGCTATGGAAAAGCCAGTAATCACAAATCCATAGATTTGTGATGATATAAGGTACCATCTGATTCATCAGGTATAAGATCACTAGGACAACATTTTTGGTTTTCAAGATCATTTCCCTAAAGTTGAAAATTTGCTTAGAATAAATACTTACTTTATTTTGGTACAATCTCACTTTTGTTCGTGCCTTGAACAATTTCTACTTCATCTCTTAAATAAATGAAGTTGAATTTGTTATTCATGAAGTGTTAGCATATCATGTGATAGAATGACGGGTCATTCCATCTGTCTCAAAAGGTTAGCAAAATTTATATACATAAGTCGATCTATAGTGGGATTAATCATATATGGTTCCTAAAATGGGCTTATACTTCATATATCATACTGCTTAATATAATAACACTAGTTTCTACTAAACAGGGACTTCCTGTAGGTCAGTGGTAGGCGATAAAGGCCAGTCGCACTTCGGTTGTGGGTTCGATTCCTACAGCCTTGTCCGAAGCGATGGGTCGTCGCCCGTCCTGCAGGTTGTCCTTTTTCTTAAACTACGTTACTATAACATCCCATCAATAATATCGAAAATCTTCTATCCTTAAACAATACTAACTTATGTCCAACATAATCCAGTCTAATCTTTAGGCTTATACATAATACTGCAGTCCACTCTCATAATATAGTGACAACGATTACCAGAGATTTAATACTGTCGTTGATCCCCACATATCATAAGATATGTCTTGTTGGTCACATTCCAAACATTCAAAGTCCTTAATCGTGTATTCTCTTGAATACCTTAGTGAAAACGTGAGTGCAGTTAAAAGTTAACACTTTCCACATACCAAAATCCTCAAAATTATATATACTCAAACCATGATATCACTTAGTCCTTATATCAATCATGAGCTCATGAATACTGTCAAACATTTCATTTTCTCCTTATCCCTTCATTATGCGCATATCATCTGCTTTCCAAAATATTTGAATCACTTTTCATGGTTACCGGTACCTTAAAATTATTGAAAACCACAATAATACAAAAAATATTCTAATACACAATAAAAGTACCTCAACAACATTATTCTTGAATACCAATACATAAACACTTCAATCCATCCTCTTAAATTATTTTCCTGGAATAAGTCCTTCCTTGATTTAGAAGTAACTTTTTAGGTCAGGGCATTGAGTTGGGTAATGCCCATGTTCTCCACAAATAATACATTGAACTCCATAACAGTCTGTCACTCTATGACCCTTTTCTCCACACAAATAACATCGGTCCCTCCATTTGAGGTATTCCTCAAGGTTCTTCTTCCCTTCTTTAGAAATCTCAATCTTCCTTTCTTTATGCTCCTCAACATGCGAACATGCATAATAGTCTATCTTCCTCTTCTTTGATGAATTAGGCATACCACTAAATTTCACCTTGTTAATCATATATCACGATGATTGATTCGGCATAATCACAACATCTTTCTCTCTAGGCATTACACAATTTTGTTGCTCATAGTCACCAATTTGTCCATTGGATTCAATGTTAACTAAATTCCTTTTGGTTCCCTCCATTAACTAAAACACAAAAATAATTTTGTGAGAATCAAAAATCATGCTAGAGAAAACAACATAGTAAAGGGAAAGTATCCTCAATACCTAACTTCTTAGGTTTATTCTAATATCGTTACCATAGTTCTAGGAATATATCCTATATGTATACTTATCCTTAGGGACATCCCTAGACATACCTTAGAAATAACTCTAGGGATCTCACTAACGTTTTCGCATCCTAGTTTCCAAAGGTTGACTAAACCTTTCCTCTGATACCAACTGTAGAGACCCGAAGCTTGACGTACATTGACATTACATTACTTTTGCGGAATACTTAGTACCTTACAAAAACACACACACAAGGACCGTAATAGTTTAGTGTCTTTTGAAACTCGGAACGTAATCTTCTAATCGTGGTGAAAGATCTTCAATATCTCCCATAAATATCTTCCCTTTTTTTACCTAAAAACCATTCTTTATATCCTGGGGAAAAGAAAACATAAAAGGGTGAGCTCAAATGCTTAGTAAGGGTAAACAAAAGAAATATCAATCACATCATATACATAAGAACATAGCTTTTGAAATCTTAACCTGCAAAAGAGCTCATAATATCATAACATGGGATAAATCATAGAAGTGAAAATGAGAACCCCATAAAACTTGAAACTTTGTGGCATGCACACATAATCATGGAAAATCATTTCTTGTTAGTCATGACTCATTGCCAAGACTATCTTAGTGGACAAAGTCCCTTTTTGAACCGAGTTCACTCCTCGTTTCAGTCCTGTATCACTGAACCGAAATAACCTTCTGTTCCAGCCATGTCTATCTCATGAGATATAAAATCATTACCCAATGCATTGGAGGGAGATATAGGTCCCACCCATCTTATAATTAATCCTTTCTTATGTGTGCCACATAATCATAAAACATACATCATCGCATAACACATGTAACAAAAATGGGATTCTTGAAACATCAAGACATCATAAATCAATTCATATAAGATAAAGGAATTCATAAACATAATTCCATCACAACATAGTCAAATCAATGTAAAAATATGGATAGAAACAGAACCCTTTATTATCTTAGATGGAAAATAATTTTGATAAAACACTTGAATTGAATTCTTGAGGAAAATATCCTTTCTTCTTCAAAATCAATTTCTTTTCACAAAACATCATGCAATTTTAAAAGAAAGAGATTTTATTGAAAATAGTCATGAAATCTTTTAGAGGAAGCTTCATTAAAATAAGTCTTTATAAAACAGTAGAAATCCGTTCGTGCCGTATAAGTTAAAAAAAACATTCTTCGTACTTTTGTCGGAAAAGTCAAAAAGTACCTCGTACGAAAAACGACAAAAGATTCCTTTCATACGTATTACTAAAAACTCACTGAAGGGTAAAAATGGATTTAAACAATTTTAGGTGGATGGAAATAATATTACATATTGAGTAAACATGGATGTGGATGATAAAATACACCCCAGTAAATACTTACGAATAAACAATCTCGGATAAAAATGAGATTGTGATATTTCCCTTACCTTAGGTCCGACTTGCTTGTACGTGTCCGAACCTCCTGTATAATGATTTAAATCATGTTATTGACTTATTACAGAATAATATTCATTGTTATGATATCATATATGGTTCACTTATGACATTATATTACCCGTTCTTTTGTAAATTCCATGTTAAAGAAGCGTTTTGGGTAAAATCGTTTCATTTATCGTAGGTGTTTTGACTTGTTGTTCTTGACATCATTATTACTTATATCATGATTTACTCACTTCCAGAATATAAAATATGATTTATATATCATATATATTCAGTATATATATATATATAATAGGTAGATAAATAAAATGAAAAACACCGTTCATGGAGACGGTAGTCCGTACGTACGCATGAACGTTGTTTTCCTTTCCTTATTGTCTTGAAATGGAAGTAAGTAGATGACATACATATGTATATATATACATAAATCCAGTAGCTTTATAATGTCATATATTTCATTATTATTTCTTATATATACATTATAATCATTCTTAAATGGTTAACATGGAGAATGAATCTCATCGCGTCGTGGAGACGGTAGTCCGTACGTACGCACGAGCGATGATATCATTTCTATAAATATTGAATTGAATTGGAGTGGATTATACAATATATCAGAATCAATATGATGTTGTAATAACTATGTATAGTTATTCTTTACACCATTATACCCATCCATGTAAGGTGGTGGTGGAAAATAGATTACACCACGGCGTGGAGACGGTATTCCGTACGTACGCACGCGCGGTGATTTCTTTTTCCGTAGGATAGATAGATGGTGAAATAGGGTTGTTTCATACTTATAATACCATATCAGTATATTAGTGATACTGATGTTATTACTTCATAATGAAACAACCTAAGAAGAAGAAGTGGAAGAAGAAATAAAGATGAAAGAATTGGTAACGGTAATTACCTCTTCTTTGAAGCGCCTTTTGGAGACCTCCTCTTAGGGAACTAAAATTGGTCTTTGAGGAAGACCAGAACCTCTAGGATGTTTCTAGGGAAGTGGAGAAGAGATTTTGTCAGGGGTTGGCCGAGCTTGAGTGCTCAAATTGGTGTGAGGAGGAGGGGGAGGAGGTGTCCTTTTATAAGGGAGGAGAAGGGCACCTTAGGAATATCTCAAAATATTATTTTATATTAAAGTAAAAATCGGTTTATAATGGTTCCAAAGGGTCTTATTTCGAAGATAAAGTGGGGATGGGTCGAAATCCTATCAACAAATAGGATTTAGACAAGTTTAGGTTCTTATTTTAACCTTATCAATTAGATTTAACTCTAAGTTAAATAATTTACCTTTTACCGTGTCTTTTTGTTTTCTTTCACTATATGGTTAATACACTTACTATAACATGCCAAACGAACCCCAAATTGTTTATTATTAATATATATATCCTTATATAAGTCATTTGGCCGAACCATAGATTTTTAGGAATAAAAGAACAATTAATAATATAATATTTGATTTAAAAACTATTTTGTGTCAATTTTGACACTATTTGATATATGATTTTTGTGAAAGTCATAACAGAATTATATGTTCGAACCAAGTTGATTAAATCAACACTAATATATCATAGTAACCTAGAAAATTAGTGGAATTCATAAAAAGTCTCAAATTACATTTATTTTTGTGTTTATAACATCAATTATGTCAATATTTCATTAATAAGATAATTACTGCATCATCATTGTGTCATAAATAAATTAAATTATTTAATTTCTAAAAATTACAAATAAAATACCCTTATGTAGGAAATCTTTTTAGATATCTAATGAATATTTATAGTCGAATTTATCTTATTATAACCCCATATTAAAAATTATTTACTTATTAAACTTTGATTTTAACTATTTTAACCCTTCTTTAAATAAATTAATAATAAATGTCCTAATCTAATCCAAGTGGGCCTAAATGGTCATATTTTATTCCTAAGTTTGTTTTTGGTCGAATTAAACTTGTCCAATAGAATTAGGACATGTGTTAGGGTAATATTGATATCATATTTACCCATAGTTACCCTATTTACTATTAACCGCGGTAAAAATAGTAAAAAGTTAATATTCACCAAAAAATTATTTTCATCTCATTGAACCACATTTTAGTCCTTGATATTAACCATGTCTCTCGGATTTTTGAAATTCCATTCACAGAAGCGGTAAAATTATGTTTTATGCAAAATTCAGTTTTTAACCTACCACTTAGTAGTTTCACTATTCATCAAAAATTGATGTTTTTCAGAACAATGCCAAAATTTCATCCTAAGCTATATTTCATATTCCGAATTCAAAAATGAAGTCTATTTTACCAAATTCATATCATAAAAGTTGCATTAA
The DNA here is from genome assembly GCA_963277665.1 of Viscum album. NCBI lineage: Eukaryota > Viridiplantae > Streptophyta > Magnoliopsida > Santalales > Viscaceae > Viscum > Viscum album. Next base: position 1,392,831,299 of record OY728121.1, on the reverse strand, counting down.
TTAATTTTGTAATTAAATCCCACTGTTAAAACAAATAGCGTGTTTTTAAGAAACAATATCTATCAAAAGATTGACACTTGTTTATGTCTAGTTTAAATGTGAAATTTCATCCAATGACCAACATTGTATTAAATTGTAAAAATATATTCTAAATATACTTTAAAACCACTCAAATTAATGATTTATCACTATTAATTATTTCGATTAAAAAGTTGTTTTTAATTATAATTTAGTAATTTTCACTATTCATCAGAATATGAAAGTTATCCAAAAAGTACCAAAATTTCACCTTAGGCTAAATTCGATACTCCGAATCCAAAAATAAAGTCCATTTTGAGAGTTAAAATTTCTAAAATTTAAAAATTGGTTATTACTATTCATAACGGCTAGTTTTAATAATATTTTAATAGCATATCATTGTTTCGCGAAACTTGGTGTTGCGTACAACACACGCTATCGTGGAAGGTCGTGATTGCGTGTAATGGAAGGAAAGTCAAGGATGCGTGTTGTGAAAGCTTCTTTTCGTGTAGCGTATAACACAAGACATTAGTAAAATAAAAAAGAATATTTTTCATAAAATCTAGGGCTGTTACAGCTACCCTTCGCAAGAGGATCACTCTTGGTTGGTTGGATATGATGTGAAAGGCTCTATCATGGTTAACTGGTCGAGTGATTCTAAGAGTAGTGAGGAAGTGGGTTTCAAGACCTCACTTGGATTTGGTGGCCCAGGTAAGAGTCGTGATGGATATTGACGAAGTGATGAGAAATTAATGGAATGTAGAAAGTGATGGGATTGAACCTCGAAAAAGTTTCATATGTTCCCAAGTGGATAAGAATAAAAGTTCACATAGTTCAAGAAGTGAGGAGAAGAGGCACATAATTTGGTGACCTGTGAGAATGAATTCTTAGATGGGGATCTGAGGGAAGTGAAACCTCTTGGTTGGGGAATGATCCTCCCAAGACATAAAAACCCAAGGGAACTGTAACAACCCAAAATTTTATTAATGAAAATTACCATATATCTAATTAAATGTTTTATTATGTAAAATTGTTATATAAAACATATTCAGTTCCTTGGTTTTATGTTTTTATATTTTAAAAAACCATTATGAATTGTTACTGTTACTAATATAGTTGTTGAGTAGTGATAAATTGGTTAGTATAAATATAGGGCTTTAACAGATCTAATTTACTCACAAAAAGGAAGTGATGACCTCATCCTGTAGAATTTCTCTATATGAAACCCATTTGTCAGAGCTCATAAAGGAGGTGTCATCACTGGGCTTCGCTCTTGACCAATACCAAGTCGAGCTTCAACTCGTTAAGCTTGAATGGAACTGCCAATGGGAGAAGTGGAAGTTGATAGAGATTACCACCCGAGCGATGTTATCTGAGTCACCTCAAGAGTCTCTCACCATCACACACCTTACCCTTAGGTCATATATGGGGTTTATTAGGGGTTATGTAACAAGACCCTAGAATTATGATTATGTGAATTATTTTTGTTTTGAATAATTAATATACATTCATTTTATTATTGTTACATTGTAAATTGTTTTTAAAGAAAAAAATATTATTTTTAGTTAATATTCAATTAAGAAATATATTTTAATGAATTAAGGTATTTTTGAATTAAATAATATTTTTAATAAAATATTATTACTAAATTACTTTTTATTAAATATAAATGATCTTCAAATTCTTATGAATACAATTGTGATTTTTATTAAGGTTTGAAAGAAGTTTTTGTCAAAACCCGTGAATTTTTTATAAATGTCAATTTTTCTTTTAAAAGTAAAAATTCAAATATTTAAACAATTATTTATATAAAATTAATATTATTTTTGGAATCAGTATGTCTAAATTATCCTATGGTAAATTTTTCATAATTTTCTAAGACAGTCGAATTTTTGGGTAAAAATTAAATACTATTTAATTATATAATGTGTTTTATGAGATCATAATGACCCAATAGTGATGTAATAAAATAATATAAATGTTATTTCCATCCAATATATGTTTTACCAGTACTTTAGTGTGATTTTAGATATGTTTTATTAATTTTATGATTCCTTAGTGGACCCCCAAGACCTATAAAACATTTTAACTTTTAAAATGATTTCCTTGAGAGTGTGACTCACCTCCTGATTAGAAAGCCTAATATTTAAAAAAGTTCAGGCATTGGCCTTATGGAATAATTTTTTCGACTCACATTTTTTAAAATCCATGGGAAAAACCATGGTTTGTTTTGTGGTTTTGATTAGTTTAATGTGTGGTGTCCAAAACCTAAATAATAAATAATTCCCTATCTTTTCCTATATAAACCCACCCGAGCTCCCACTTCTCTTCACTCAAAACACATTATGTTCATATAACTCCTTCCCTCCTATATCTATAATCCTCCCAATGTTCTCTAATATCTCAAGAAGCCTCTCTCAATCCCCTCCCAAGCATTTGGGATCACACTTCCAAGTATGGGATTTCTTCCTCTCTCATTTTTTCCAAGTTTCTTTATGTTGTTATACCCTTGTATTTTAAATTAAAAATGTTGGGGTATGATTTATCGCCTCCACTATACTTACCTAATTATGTTTTAATGATGATATATCCCTTTCCTCTCTCATTAATTCCTCCCATGTACACTCGTTACCATGCCGAAATTCCGTAAGGGATTTATCTCTCCTCATTTACATTCAATAATTTTTTCGTATTATGAGTTAAACTCCATTACATATGTTGGTACATGTATCTATATGACCACATTACTTTCCATTTCATGTAAATATTATGAGACACCCTTTTCTCTCTCATAAACCATTTTTTTTGAATTTTTATGTCACGTCGTTATGCTACAGAAATTGCACCCTGATTTTCCAAGCAAAACAAAATGTGTATTGAATACCAAGCCCATTTCTCTATAAATTGATTTCATATTTATGCACTTTTACTTATTGATTATATAGTATCATGTATGCATTTTACATTCCTTTATCATTGACTAAATTATTATGTTTAATTAATCCATGTTTTATGATTCATGTGGCACACTTATGCATGAAATGAAATGATTAAGAAGGGTGCACCCTGATAGCACTCCAATGCATTGGGTAAAGATTAGCATCATGATATGTCAAGTGGAATGAGGTTTTACTCATTTTTATTCAATTTAAATGAGGTTTTGTTCATGATTCATGTGCAATGATCCTTGTCTCATGCAAATATCATGTTAAATGTTGTTTCCACATTTCTACGTTATGATAATCATGTTATATCATGCCTTTATGTTCATGTTTCTCTTGTGCTCCATTGATATGCCTATTTCCTAACATGTATTATATTCTTCATGTTATTCCATTTTTAATCCCTTTATAGGATTTATAGATCACCCATTTTTTATGCATGTCCTAAGGTTATCCCATGCAATGATAAGTATAAAGAAATGTTGTGGTCCTGTAAAAGAAGTTTTCAAAAATGATATTGGGTTTTATTTTCTAATTTGTTATGTAATGTTTCTAATTTCACAAGACACTAGACCTATCAATAATCATAGTTTTCTTAAGTGAAATTTTATGTAATAACTCATGTTTAATTGTGTAATAAAGAGTAGGGTAGTTATAGTCGGTATCAAAGGATAGGTTTGGTTATTTTTTGGATTATGATTAGAAAACCCTAGTGAAAGCCATTTGGATAAGACTAAGTATAATCCAAACATCCCAAATTTTTTTGAGTAATGATTAAGTGGTTTATCAATAAAATACATCCCTATCTGGATAAGATTAGGTAGAGGTGGCTCTGGCACCAGTGTATCTATGGTTAAAACCCAAAAACACTACTTTGAGCTAGACTTGAACGGAAACCGGTGCATGAAAACGGGCCTTACTGCACTCTTAGTTATGAAGCTCAAAAGGGATATAATTTAGTAAATTCATAAGAATAGTATGAACCATTATTAAGGTAATTAAAAAAAATCCCCTAAGAATTTATGTTGGGAATTAGATCATGGATAACATAGATTGAAGACTGTAAAATCATAAGTTAAGAAAATAAATGTAATTTAAAAGTCATCTATTTTTGTCTTTGGATTACCCTTTATGTGTTACCCCTAATTTTCCTTTTATTCTAGACAATGGCCAGTAATAGGTGGACTCAGGATAACAGCTGATTGAAGATCAATGTGATGACTGTTCTAATGAGATTCCTAATCCGATGGGAGTGGGAATCATGAACTTTATCACGATACTATATCAATTAACTCCTATTTTGAAATGAAACATGTTTCAAGAGGAATGTCCAACCCCCCCCCCCCCATAAAATAAAAAGTCACAATCGATAGCTACATGAGACAAAAGCCTCCTACTTTTGATGGATCATATGATCCCTCAATTTCCTAGGAATGGATCAACTCCATTGAAAAGATCTTCTTCATCAATCAATAATAAGAACAAGAGAAGGTTCTTCTGGATACTTATCATATGGAGGGTGAATCTAATCAATGGTGTACATTGATCAAAATTACGAAGACTTAGGAATAGATTGAGGCTTTTTAATGGAAGGATTCCAGAAAAATATAATTTGATAAAAAAATTCCACGCACCTTCCGACTTAAGATGGAAAGGGACTTCCTTTCCTCAAAAACAAATATGACGAATCAGTCAGATCATATGAGAAAAACATCCCAAGGATTTCACAATATGCCTTCGACTTTTTCATTACCGTCGAATGTAAGGTTGACCGCTTCTTTGGTGGGAAAAAACCTAGCCTACGGAAATCCCTACAGATCTATGAATTTGAGAATTATGAAGAAATTGTTCGATGTGACCTCATGGTTGAAATGGAGATCAGTGAATCTTAGGGTTATCATGGGGATAAGAAGTGTAAGGTAGACTTTAATTTGGTGGTCCGATGGATAAATCCAATGGTGCTAAGAAAATAACACACCCTTCTTTCTGAAGGTATAGAAAGAAGAACTCTAGAAATTTCCTAAAGGGGAAGATGAAATGCTTTATGTGTGGAAAAGAGGGGAACCTGGCCATTAACTACTGACAAGAAAACCCTTTCAGATGAGACATAGGATAGGAACACTCTATTCGACCCTAAACACATTGTTCATTTATTCAACAACAAAGAACCAGGGCACTTTTCAAACTAATTCCCTAATCTCGGAGGCAACCAAAAACCTCCAAGGTAGAAATGGGAATCTTTTCCCATCACTACTAATGAAGTGAACCCCGATAACGAAGTGGTGATATATATGCTAGTAATTAATTCAAGAATAGTGAATTTACTTTTTGATTCTAGTTGTATGCATTCTTTTATATCCTGAATGTTTAGTAAAACAATCCCAACATCACCACAAATCATGGAAGTAAAGATGTCAGTGAGAACAGTAAATTTGGAAATCATTGCAACCCATGAATATAACTCCTCACCTATCACGATTTTTGGATTTAACTTCCTAGAGAAGCTCTTCATACTTTCTCTAGTGTAATTTGATGAAATCCATGGCATGGATTGGCTTTCATTATATAGAGCCAACATAAATTTCCATGAGAGGGAAATAACTCTTTATATGGTGAATCGACCCCAATTGCATACAAGTGAAAGGATAAGGATGATTCTTCTTTAGCACCTCCATCTCAAGTGAGGATATTAAATCCCTATGAGAATATGTATCTTGCTGAGATTATTGAGTCTAATGAAGAAACCATCCTTGAAGACAAGCCTATTTTGAGGGAATTCACCGATGTGTTTCCCAACAAATTTCCTGGTCTTCCTCCTAGAAGATATGTTGAATTACCAATTTATCTAATACCCGGGGCATTACCAATATCCATGAATCCATATAGAATGGTTTTTGTGGAGCTTTATGAGACAATGAAACAACTATAGGAGAATCTGGATAAAGGTTTTATATGCCCTAGTGCTTCACCATGGGGTGCATCGGTCCTCTTCATCAAGAAGAAGGATGGGTCAATGTGACTTTGCATTGATTATCATTAGCTCAACAAAATCATGATTAATAATATGTACCCACTCCCATGAATTGATGACTTGTTCAATCAACTACGTGTAGCACAATACTTCTACAAGTTGGATTTGTGGTCAGGATATTACCAAGTAAGGGTGAAGAAGGGGGATACCCCCAAGACTAATTTTTGTACAAGGTATGGGCACTATGAATTCATAGTAATGCCTTTGAGAATCATTAATTATCTAGAAATATTCATGGACTTAATGAATAGAATATTTATAGATTACCATGAAAAAATTATGGTATTCTTTATAGATGATATTCTAATATACTCCAAAACCAAGGAGGAGCATGAGGAGCATCTAAGCATTGTACTAGAGACCTTGTGAAAGGAGATTCTCTATGAAAAGTATAGAATGTGTGATTTATGATTGAAGGAGGTCTCATTCATGGGTCATATCATCACAAGCAGTGAGATATATGTGGATCCCTCTATGATAGCTTCAATTGAGGGATGCTCGAGGCCAACATCAGTGACATATATCTATAGCTTCATGGGGTTAGCTAGATATTATCACGGATTTGTGAGAAATTTTTCATGATTATAAAACCCTCTTACCAAGCTAACTCGGAAGGGAGTCAAGTTTTCTTGGAGTGAAGAATTCAAAGAGTGCTTCAAGGGGTTGAAAAGGAGGCTTATCATTGCACATGTTCTCACATTACCCAAAATTGTAGAACATTAGTGGTATTTAGTCATGCTTCGAAGAAGATAATGGGTTGTCTGTTGATGAAAAATGACAAAGTCATTGCCAATGATTCAAGACAATTGAATGTTCCTGAGAAAAACTATCCAACACTTGATCTGGAGTTGGATATAGTAATCTTTTCTTTGAAAATTTGGCGACATTACCTCTTTGGGGAGAAGTGTGAAATATACATGGATCACAAAATCCTAAAGTATATTTTCACATAGAAAGAGTTGAATATACGCCAATGAAGATGGATGGAGCTAATCAAAGACTCTGACTACTCAATCCACTACCACCCTGGGAAAGAGAACAAGGTGGATGATTCTCTAAGAAGAATGAACCTAGTGTTTCTATCATTGACGATAATTGAAAAAGATCAAATCTTATAATATTTGATGAAAATGGACATGGGAATCATAAATAAGTGAACATCATTAATCCTTTCAAAATGATTTCTCAACCGTCTCTTTTGTAAAGGATAAAGGTTGCTCAAAATGGTGATGTGAGAACTCAGAAAAAAGTGGAAACTATAAAAAATGGAAATCCTTAGAGTTCAATGTTAATTAAGAAGGAATTGTGAGATTTGGTTCAAGACTATGTGTCCCATAAAATCCAGATTTAATGAAAGAACTTTTGGATGTTGCCCACAGTTAGAATTTCTCCTTTCAACTAGGAAACACAAAGATGCACCGAGATCTCTAAGAGAATTATTGGTGGGATAACATGAATAAGGAGATTGTTGAGTATACATCAAGGTTCCAGGTATGTCATAAAGTGAAAGCTAAGAGGCATAAGTATAAGGGGATTATGAAACTGTTACCCAAAATAGCATTCAAATGGGAGAACATCACCATGGACTATTTCACCAAAATTCTGAATAAATCTAATGGAAACAATGTTATCTTAGTTGTTGTGGATCATCTTTCAAAGATTGTACACTTAATTTAAATTTGAGAGGATTTCTCATTGGATCAACTAGCATGGATATATATCAAATAAGTGCTAAGGTTATTTGGAGTACCATTGTCTATTATATTCGATGGAGATCCAAGATTCACCTATATGTTCTGGAAGAGTCTTCAACATGCACCGAATACTGAACTGAAATTCAGTAGATATTATCTTCCTCAAATTGATGGCCAATCTTAGTGGACTATCCAAACACTTGAGGACATGTTGAGAGCATTCTCAATGGACTTAAAAGGATGTTGGGATCAAAATATTCTTCTAGTCTAGTTCTCTTATAATAACAGTTTCCACTCAAGAATCCAAATTTCTCATTATGAATCCTTGTATGGGAAGAGGTGAAGAATACTGACATGTTGGTATGAAGTTGGGGAGTGAAAACTCCTAGGTCTAGAAATGGTCGATGAAATGGTGGAGAAGGTTAAGACCATCCAACAACACATTAATTATTCTCAGATTTGACAAAATATTTAAGCTGATAATCATCGATGAGACCTAGAATTTGTTGTTGGGGACATGTTATTCCTCAGAATATCCTCATTGAAGAGATTTATGAGATTTGGGAAGAAGGTAATGCCTAGTCAAAGGTACATCGAACCTTTTGAGATCCTTGATCACATTGGAGTAGGGTCTAATCGACTATAAATCCCACATAACCTATCTCAAGTACATAATATATTCTACTTATCACTCTTGAGGAAGTACATACCTGACCCATTGCATGTATTCAATCCAGAGGTGGTACCATTGGATAATTACCTCTCCTATGAAGAGAATTTTGTGAAGATCTTATATCATATCGAAACATTTCAACAAAATAAGACAATGCCCCTCATGAAAGTGTTGGGGAGAAAACATCTGTTTGAAAGAGGCAATGTGGGAATCAGAGAAAGTGATGTAGCAGAGTTACCCGCATCTGTTTTATTTTGGGAAAAGGAAAATTCAAGGGAAAAATTTCTTATGGGGGGAAGATTGTAACGACCCAAAATTTTATTAATGAGAATTCGTCTTGATATAATTAAATGTCTTATTTTGTAAAAAATTTATATAAAACTTATTCACTTCCTTGGTTTTATGTTTTTAGTTTTTAAAATTCCATTATGAACTATTATCCTTTCTAATATATCCGTTGAACAGTGATCAATTGATTAGTATAAATATAGGGCTCTGAAAAATCAAATTTACTCAGAAAAAGGAAGTGATGGCCCCATCTAGTAGAATTGCTCCATATGAAGCCCAATTGTTGGAGCTCAGAAAGGAGGTGGCGTCACTGGGATTCTCTCTTGACCAAGCCCAATTCTAGATTCAACACATTAAGCTTGAATGGAACTGTCTATGGGACAAGTGGGAGTTGATAGAGATTACCACCTAAGTGATGTTATCAAAGTCATCCCAAGAGTCTGTAACCATCGCACACCTTACCCTTAGGTCATATGCGGGTGTTATTAGGGGTTATTTAATAAGACCTTAGCACTAAAATTATGTTTCTTATTTTTTAATAGAATAAAAAATATACATTCATTTTATTATTGTTACTTTGTAAATAGTTTTTGAAGCCCAAATAATATTTTTAGTTAATATTCAATTAAGAAATCTATTTTGATAAATTAATGGATTTTTGAATTAAATAACATCTTAACAAAATATTATTACTAAATTAATTTTTATTAAATATAAATGACCCTATAATTTTTATGAATATAATTGTAATTTTTATTAAGGTTTGAAATCTATTTTTGTCAAAACCAAGGAATTTTTGATAAATGTCTTTTTTTATTTTAAAAGTAAAAATTCACATATTAATAAATTTAGTTAGATAAAACTAATATTATTTTTGGAATCAGGATGTCAGAATTTTCTAATGGTTAATTTTTCATAATTTTCTGAGACGGTCTAATTTTTGGGAAAAAATTAAATATAGATTAATTATATAATGTGTTTTATGAGATAATAATGACCTAATAGTGATGTAATAAATTACTATAAATTAGGTTTTAGGAAAATATATGTTTTACCATTAAAATAAATTGATTTTATATTTGTTTGATTAATTTTATTATTCCATAGTGGACCCTCCAAGACTTATAAAACATTTTAACATTTAAAAAGATTTCCTTGAGAGTGTGACTCACCTCCACTTAAAAAATCCTAATATTTCAAGAATCTGGGACATTGGGCTTATAAAATAATATTTTACACTCCCATTTAGAATAAAACATGGGTAAAACCCATGGTTTGGTTTGTGGTTTTTATTAGTTTAATGTGTGGTGTCCAAAATATAAATAATAAAGAATTCCCTCCCTTTTCCTATATAAACCTACCCTAGATCCAACTTCTCTTCACTAAAAACCATTGGAGCTATACCAGACCCTACCCTACTCTCTATATAATCCTCCCAAGGCACACCAATCTCCCAATCATCCTCTCTCAAGACCCTCCCAAGCCTCTGGGATCACACTTCCAAGTAAGGGATTTCTTCTTCTCTCATTTTTTGTACAAGTTTCTTTATGTTGTTATATTGTTGTCTCTTAAATTAAAAATGTTGGGGTATGATTTTTCACCTCCTATATACTACCCTCCATATGTTTTAATGATGAGATACCCCTTTTCTCTCTCTTTAATTCCTCCCATGTACACCCGTTACCATGCTGAAATTCCAAAAGGTATTTCTCTCTCCTAATTTACATGAAAGAAATTATTTCATATTATGAATCTAAATTCCATTACATATGTTGGTAAATGTATATATATGAACCCCTTTATTTCCATTTCATGTAAATATTTTGAGACACCCCTTTATCTCTCATCAACCTTTTTTTTGAATTCTTATGTCACGTCGTTATGCTGCCGAAATTGCACTGCGATTTTCCAAGACAAAGTCATTGTGTAATGAATACCATGCCCATTTATCTATCAAGGGTATTCACCTTTATGAATATTTCCTTATTGATTATAGAGTTTCATGTATTAATTACACATTCTTATTTTGTGGAGTAAATGATTATGTTTAATGAATCCATGTTATATGATCCATGTAACACACTTATGCGTGAAATGGAATGATTAAGAAGGGTGTGCCCTGATAGCGCTCCAAAGCATTCAGTAAATATTAGTATCATGATACTTAAAGTGAAATTATTGTTTTCCCATTATAATTCAAGTGAAATGGGGTTTTACTCATGCTTCATGTGCAATGATCCATACCTCATGATAATATCATGTTTAATTTTGTTGCCACATTTCCCTGTTTTGATAATCATGTTATATCATTTATTAATGTTCATGTTTATATTATACTCCATTGTTATTCCTATTGCCTAACATATGATATATTCTTTTGGTTATTCCTTTTTTACTCCCTTTTTGGGCTTTATAGCTCACCATTTCCTTATGCATGTCCTCCGGTTATCCCATACAATTCTAAGTATGAAGGAATGTTGTGGTCATGGAAAAAAACATTTCAATAAAAATATTGGGTTTTATGTTCTAATTTGAAATGTAATGTTCCTAACTTCTCAAGAAACTAGACCTCTCGATCCTCAGAGTTGTATTAAGTGTATTTTTAGGTAATAAATCATGTTTAAGTGTGTGATAAAGAGCATGGTTGTTATAATAACTATCATGATGGGAAATGGTGATGGTCTTGAACCTCATAGAGGTTTCTTATGCATCCCAATTCCTGGGAATAAAATTTCACATAGATTAGAATGGAGGAATATAATTGGGTTGTAAAAAATGGACAATGACTCGGGGAAATTCTATGGAGTTATAAATGGTTAGCGGTACTTCACAAGATGATCACTCTTGTTTGGAGGAGTATGGTGAAGTTTGTGGCTTATGCATAGCTAACTACCCTGGTTCTTGGATAAAAACACCTCGAATAGATGGATTTGATAGACGTGATGAAATAAAGTAAGATGTCACATCAGGAGTTAATGTCCCTGGGAGGGAGTACCAAAGTTAACCACTAGTTGGGATTGAACCTCAAAGAGGATGTCTACATACCCAAAAGGTATCAAAACCTAAATAGTTTAGAGTCTACATTTTAACATCATGGTGGATGAGTGAACCAATGTGAATTAGAAGGAATAAATGGATTGTGGGGATTTATGGGCTTGAACCTCATAGAGTTTTATACATACCCTATTTGTAATATAGGGATCAAATTCCACGTTGTTCGGTCGAGAGGGGAATGGATCTTAAGCACGGTTAGTGGCCCAAAGTCGTGAGGGGGCTTATGCATGGTTAGCGGCCCAAACAGGATGTTGTGGTCACTATTACTCTAAGCCCATGTGAGTCATTTTGGGTGTGAGAAACAATATTTAATAGTAGATTTGATGATCCTATAACAAAATGTGTAACCATGAAGAATAGTGTGGGGCTTACACATGGCTAGAGGCCCAGGGAGATGGGGATTGGGACTTACTCCATATGGGAGGCTCGAAGAGGCAGTTCATGACTTAGGTGGAGACTTCCTGAGGTGCACATGGAGATAAATGCCAAATTGAGAGAGATACAAGAATTCTATATTTCTCATCTGCTCTCTGGTCCTCTTAGACTTACCACACATGTGATAATCATAGTTTAACGTAATGTGGTGAGGATGTTCATTCTTGGAAGTTTATCATCTTGTAGCTCGGACAATGAGGACTCACTCATCACCCCTTGGACATAAATAATTTGTACCAACCCACTCTTTGGGAAGGTAAGTCATAGGAAAAGTCTCCCATGAGCGAGGTAGAGGAGTGGACGATAGAGGGTTCCATGTTCTCATAGCTATGAAAAAATTAATAGCTATTTTAAAACCTATGAGAAGAAGCATAAGGTAAGGAAACACTACATGAAATACCACAAGAGGGGCCAAGAAATCACTGTGTACAATCCTTTATGGCATCATGGAGGATGTTCTTGAAAGTTATGGGTGTTGTGTGCAAGTGGACCTCGAACATAGTGCCTTGAAGTAATGAAAACCCATGGATTCAATCAGAAGGTTTGTGCTCATGATTGGAGGTTTGTGCGCAAGAGGAGGGATCTTGAGAAAAAGTTGAACTATATAAAGGGTAATCCTAGATTTTAAGAGTGGTATTTTGCATAGAAATTCCATGGGAAAAAATTACATGGTCCAGGGTAAATCCATTGAAGTATTTCATGAAGGCATACCCATGGGGGACTTGTCGTGCAAGATCCAATACCTTGACATCATGTCTTGTGAACAGCCATGGTAGGGGTTGTCTTACACACTTAGGAGTGGAGGATAAAGTTCTAGAGTGATACCCCAAAAATGGTAGGGTTGCCTTCAAATTATAAGTGGAGATCATGGTTGGACCACGTAATCATGCTGTTGAAAAAGAGGTTGGTTGATGTTGCATTGGGTGTGTAAGAGTCTTTCACGCTATCCTTCAATCTTCCCCACACTTACCTTTTTCGTTTTTGTTAGTTTGGGGGAAAATATCACACTTGACATTGCAATAGGTATTTAAGTTCCTTGTGTGTGAATTTCAGTTTTGTGTGCATCTATACAACCTTTCATATAGCTCCCATAGGATTCTATAACATTTCCATTAAGTCAGATTATGGAATAGGGATTCAGATATTTTCTTATATGTGGCCTCAATTTTAATTTGGTGCCAAATTCCCCCCTGTAATCTAAGATGAAATGGGACTGAAAGTTATGGTTCCTAGAGAAACGCCAAAAATATATATTTCATTAGGGAGGAACGTACAAAACATTCAATCTAGAACATAAGTCACATTTCACCCATGCGAAAGACCTAGTCCACACCTATAAATAAGAGGGGGGAAAGGAACGATACCTTGACTTTTCTTATGACAAGAGATTCACTCCATTTTTCGCAAGCAATCCATTTCTATATGGATGAACCAAATTTTCTATTTTCCTTATGCGCAACTATTAGATCTTGTGTGATTCATACATAACCATATTTGTATTGGAAGCTGTTAGATCTTTCATGAAACCACTGGTTTTTCACACCAAGATTGATTTTTTTTATTCCAAGTCCTTTGTGTATCCACAACATTACTGACATGGATGGTGAACAGACTAACGCTAAGAGGGAGGATGCCTCTAATACAGTCATTGTACAAAGGGTTGATATGATTCTGAACCTCCATATTCTTCATGGAAAAAGTTTATTTCAAAACAACCAAATTCTCCTAGGAATTTTGACTCAAGATAAATTGGATTATGCCTTGAGAAATTTCCTCCTGCTATGGAAATTCAACATTCTGGAGGATGTTTCGATTCCTGGCTTCGAGAGTGATGCACCACAGTCATGGTTAGTAAGAAAGTATAAACATTCATGGTTTGACATTACAAACAATGTCCACCCTACAATGGAGACTCAAGAGATATCCACCCAAATCCTGAATCCGAGAAGCAGGATTGTCATGGGGGAGAAATGGTGGTTGTATAATTTCCCACCCATTATAAAACACTTTCCAGAGAAAAATTACTAATGAGGGAAGTGGATTTCAGTAGGTACTAGGATCTATAGTCCTATTCTAATTTTACCAATGAGTGGGAATGTGTGTTTTGGGTGCACCAAAAATCTGAGGAATTTGTAGAGGAGCTTCAAAACATCAGGTTGTTTGATGTAGTGTGGAAATCGCAGTTTAATTTATATCATCAGCCGGACCTAGTGTCAGGGTTTTTTGGCTAGTAGTCCCCTGACCTGAAAACCTTGCCCCACCACCATTGTGAGGTCGGTATAAATATATGGTATTTTCACTTCATCTGAGGTATTCCTATATAGGGAATTCAATATGATGAGTTTCTGCCGATAAAGAACATCTAGGGAGATAGGGAATGAACCCCCATTCTGACATGGCACTTGCTGGACATGGAAAATGAGAGGCTAAATATTATCTATATCCTGAAGGAAATATTCTTCCCATTATGGTTCATCTTGTTCCTAAAGAGGGATAAGGTCGTGAGGATGCCTAGACGAGGGAATAAGAGCCCAAACATGTCATAGATGGGAAAGGTATGATCGTATTGGGTGATCCTAGAAGCAAGATAATTCCACTCATGCGGCTATAGTGTGAATGAAATCCAAGATACACAAGTATAATATGATGGTTTCCATTCTCCCATCCTAAGAGGCTGGAAGATTCTAGTGAGGGATGCAAGGATAAGTCTTCGTCTAGGGATGCTAGTACTGGTCAGGATCATGGTAGCCTACAATAAGGTTAACCATGGTGTGCATGTACTAGTAAGTATGTACAATATTGTGGGACACATTGTAACACCCCGGTTCCGAGTTCCGCCCAAAGTTTCCCTATACCTGATTGGTCAAATGGCCTCAAGCACATTTCCCTGAACACAAGAGGATTTCGACTAGTAGTGTGGGATTTGGTTGTGATAGTGGGGAAACTATGCCCTCATTAGTAGAGGGACACAGTGGAAACTAATAGTAAACAATAGCGGAAGCATTAATACCATACAAACGAATTAAAAAGTGGAAGACTGATAGCATAAACAACTACATCATATATAAATAAATGATTCATGTCACATATCTCTAGGAAATCAATGAAAAAAGTCATAATTCTGGAAATAAAATAATAAAACCAAAGTACTAAAAACAATAAATAAACTTCAATATCATCGCAAGCCTCATCTTGGTTAGATGCTCTCCAAATATGATATTAATAATGTACCTGATGAAGAAGGGAGCATTCCCTTATCTATACCTGCAACCATATAATCTATTGGGCCCAAAAGCATGACCCAAATTGGGTGTGAGACAAATCTCGGTAGGTAACCTCCAAAAGATATGTGCCTACCGTTCAGTGAATATATATAGTAGGTAATATTCATAAATGAAGAAATAAACTATAAAGTACTCAAAATTAAACAATCCAACAGTTTCCAATTACATTCATTTTCATTTATAAATTATTCAAACCATTGAATAATGTCACCTCATGATCTAGCCTAATCTATGTATCCCCCTGTATAATACAAACAACAGATGTCTCAGATGACCAACTAAACAACCAAGTAAGAGTGAGTCCAAGAATGTGCTTTGGCTTGAAAGACTCGTCACAAATATTTAATCATTCAATAAACTACCCTCTGGGAAAGTTATCACAGTCTAAACCCTCTGGTATAACATATCATTAGTTCAATAAATAATATAATGACCCTCTGGGAAATATCACACAATCTATCCCTTTGGTCCCCCAGAGCACTAAACATTTACAAATGACCACCTAGGTAGCTCTGATGGTCAATACCCCCTTGGTCTACATATCAAAAATAAATTATAATTTCTCCTAGTATCTCTCATAGTCAATACCCTATAGTCCAACATTCATTTAATAATGACCCTTTGGGTAAATCTCATAGTCCATCCCCTCTGTTCAATGACCTCATGACCGCTCTCATGGTCAATACCTCTGGTCAATCATAATAATATTTCATAATTAAAGACCCTACATCAGGAAGATCTCATAGTAAATTCCCCTTATCCATACTATCATAATACGAATCACATGCATCATAAATAAACATCAAATTCATCCTAACACCACTAGGTATAGGAAAAAAAGTAGCCTACCATGATTTATAGACCCAATGGTCATAACCAATAAAACATGGGAAACATATCCATAATCAAGGAAATAAACTTTATGCCTAGTCAATAACCCTTTCCCAAACAAAGACACCATAACAGGTATTAAAAAGGGTTAAATATCCAAAAAACGCAATACCCTAAACATGTTTATTCCTTAATTTTACCGTATATAATTCTAAGATAATCTAAGAAAGGAACAAACCACATACCTCAATGTTTTATGAAGAACACTCTTGAATGTCGGCCCTTGAATCAGCCTAGAATTATGTAGATATTCAAAAATTTCAAAATCATTCATCCTTGGATAACTCAAGAGAGAGAAGAAATCGGTAATAGAGGCTCTAGGGGAAGAGAGAACTCACCAGTGGGAATCCAATGCACACGAAAATGTCTCAATTGGGTCTTGGTTGAAAGAATGAGTTGAGTTCGAAGATCTTTGGTTGTACATCACTATCATGTATGAAACATGAGGATAAGAAAGTGTTTTTGGACTTATGATGTGATCCTTCACCAATATAACAAATAAAAAGAAAAGTACACAGCGTGTTCATTTAATGTACTCTCTGTGTACTAGCCTCAATCATCCCTCGCTTTAGGCGGTCTTCTTTGTCACCCACATGGCCATGTACTCCGCCGTTACACAGCCAGTACACAGCTTGTACATAGAAAATTCCCATTTCTTCCTTTTTCCTCAAACATAACCTGAAACAAAGGTCCATACCTGACATGAATATCTGGGTTCTTAAAAACTACCCCACTTAAAGCAATTCATCCCCAAATTTCCCTTCCAAGTGAAATAAAGAAGAAACTTCAAAAAAACTCTGGCCACTATGATCTTATCTCAACCCTCCCTCTCCCAAGTCTCATCATGTACTTGCTCATGTTGCCATTGAACCCATACCAGAGGAATAGACTGACAATGGAGAACCTTTGTGTTACGATCCACAATCCTAATAGGGTGTTTCTAAAAGGATGAATCCACCTCTAACTCATACTCCTCGGGTTGAAAAACGTGAGATGGTTCTAAAATTTAATGTCTTAGCTGAGAAACATGAAATAAATCCTACATAGACTGATATATATGAGTTAAATGAAGCTGATAGGAAACCATCCTCACTCTCTCCAAAATCTCAAATGGTCCGACATATCTTGGTGAAAGCTTCCCCTATCTCCTAATCCTCTTATTTCCCAACATTGGTGTGGTACGTAAGAATACATGATCTCCAACCTCAAACTCTATAGGTCATCTCTGTCAATAAACATAATATTTATGCTGATACTGTGCAGTAGCCATCCTCTTCCGAATCTACTCCACAAGCTCTATGGTCTCCTGGACAAGGTGAGGTCCTAGCATAGCTACATCTCCTACCTAAAACCAACACAGGGGTGATCGGCATGGTCTACCATAAAAATCCTCATAAAGTTCCATCTGAATCATTGCATGAAAATGATTATTGTATGAAAAATATACTAGGGGTATGTGCCTCTACCAAGAACACCCTAAATCTAGGATGCATGCTCAATGCATGTCCTCCAACACTAGAATCGTATGCTCAGACTGTCCATCTGTCTAGGGCTGGTAAGATGTACTTAGAAGTACCTGTGTACCCAATGACCATTGTTGTCCCTTCTAGACATGAGAAATAAAATGGACATCCCTATATGAAATGATAGAGTGCATAACCCCATGAAAATGTAAAATCTCTCAGATGTACATCCTTCTGATATCATCCACACTAAAGGTTTCCATGATCAGAAAGAAATGCGCAACCTTTGTGAGTCTGTCAACAACTACCCAAACTGCATCATTCCCTCGAGGTAACCTTGGTAAACCCATCACTAAATCCATTGTGACATCATTACATTTCCACTCTAGAATGGGTAACTACTATAATTGATCTACTGGTTGTGGATGTTTCACCGCCACCTACTGAAAGGTGGAACATCTCAAAACATGACAAGATACATCCCTCTTCATACCTGGCCACCAATACTGGTGGTGTAAATTTTGATACATCTTGGTGAAACCATGATGAAATTCCCAAATTGAGGAATGAAAATCTCCCCTCAGATCCTCGTGCATGTCTTCTAACACCCATACACACCCATGAAAATGAAAGATCACATCATTTTATATGGTCCACCCAAGAGTAGGGTCCTCTCCTAACACACTATCCCATAGAAATAGGCCTTCAGGATCTGATTGTTGCATCATTCGATCTCAATCCAGTAGAGTATAGGTAACAGTTATAGAATAAAGAAACATTTCTCTACCTATATTTCACCTATAATGCATCTCAAATAACATATCCATAAGTTACCACTCACCGCTGGCCTCTTGAACTGGTTGTATCTGAGTCCTCATTATCTACACATCATCCACTGCGTTGCCTTTCCCAGGAAAGTAGGCAAGCTCAAAGTCAAATTACTAAAGGTACTAAACCCACATTTTATGTCTCAAATTCAAATCATGATGATTAAAGATATACTTGTGACTTTTGTAGTTATTGAATACCACAAAATGATCTCCTAAAAGATAATGTCTCCAACAGTGTAAAGCATACACAACTGTAGCTAACTCGAGATCATGTGTCGGTTAATTCCTCTCATGTGGCCTCGGTTGCTTAGAATCATACACAATGACTCCTTCCCCCTGTATTAGAAATTATCTCGACCTTATACCTGATGCATCGTAGAAAATGGTGTAACTATTTATTGGATCTGGAAAAACAAATATCAGTGCTAATCTCAATCTCCCATTCAACTCCTGAAAGGATGAATTAAAGGAATATATCCATAAGTACTTCACACCCTTCTCATTTAAGACCATTAGAGGAACTGATAAGTGTGAAAGGTCCTGTAAAAAGCACCTATAGTAACCAACCAGCCCTAGAAAAATTCTTACCTCAAAGATGTTCTTCTTCTGTTCTAAGGAAACTACTACTCTCACTTTCTTTGGGTTTACTGGTACTCTTTTCTCTGAGATAACATGACCCAATAAGTGAATCTCATCCATCCAAAAGTGGAATTTTTAGATCTTATTATATAACGGATTCTCTCTAAGTGTACTCAAAACAATATCAAGATGGGTGGAATGGTCATGTTGAGTGTGAGAGTACACCAAGATATTGTTCTCAAAAACAAACAAAAAAGATTCTAAGGATGGAACACATAGTTCATCAATCCCATAAAAAATGTTAATGGGTATGTGAGATTTAATGGCATAATAACATACTCGTATAGACCATACCTGCTCTGGAATGATGTAAGAGGTATATCTGATGGTATAACATGCAACTGATGATAACCAGATCTCAAGTCAATCTTAGAGAACACTCGAGCTCCATGAAGCTGATCAAAGAGATCATCAATCCTCGGCAAGGGATATCCATTCTCTGATGTTAACTAGTTTAGATTCTGATAATCAAAACAATATATGAGGGTACTATCAACATTTTTCACAAAAAATGGAAGGCGAACCCCAAGGAGAAGTACTAGTTCAGATGAAACCCTTCACCTGAAACTCCTCTAACTACTTCATGATCTCTTGTAACTTTAGTGTAGCCATCATATAAGGAGGAATGGACACTGGTGAAACTCGTGGAACAATATCAACAAAGAAATATACCTCTCTCTCAGGAGGTAAACCTGAAAATTTGTTCGTAATGATATCCCTGAAATGATCCACCATTGGAGGAAAGTCCATCTGTGAAGTCCCCTGGTCATCCAGACATAAACTAGAAATCTAGGTTGTAATTCCTCCTAACCTAGGATGCTTGTGTCTAGATCTTCTCACCTAGATATCCCATTCTCCCTTCTATATAAAATACCCTCCCTCTGGTTATATAAAACTCACCCTATGGTGATATCAGTCAACAAATGCATGGAAGGAGACTAACCAGTCCATTATGAGAATGAAATCAAAGCCTATAATCTCTAAGACATAGAGGTCCCATAATAATTGACCCCCACCAACATCAAGAGGGAACTCCTTGCACTAACATATGTTTGTCATCCTAATCCCCAAGGGAGTCTCTAGCATCATAACATCCTTATAAGTAAAGATACAGAGCCTAAGGATCTCGACAACAGAAGGAGATATAAAACTATGGGATCCCCTGGTTTCAAAAAGAGAAAATGCTAAAATTGAGGCAACTCGAATCGTACCTCTAACTATAGAGGGTCTGTGATCCTTCTCTTATTGGGTTTGATCCACCACATAAGTATGACCTGTACTGTAGCCCTATGATCCTACTTAACTACCCTGAGATGATCCAAACTAATGTCATTGAAAGCCTATCACTTGGCTACCACATCTATGACCACCTCCTTGGCCTGAATGGTCTGAAAAACTCCAGTTCCCTAAATGGTGAGAAACTGGTGGTCCTGCTCCTGTTCGTGGAGTCATAAACGATCCCACATCACCTAATTTTACAGAGGGTATCCTCAAAAAATTCTAAATGTGGAAAATCTTACCTCAATATTGGCACTCTTCTGGCTCCTTCAGTCAATGTGGTCTCATATGACCACTCTTCCCACACTGGTAGCATACCACCTATCAACCTGAAGAAATGGAACAACAAAACTCCCTGAAGTGCTTCCTGCTATTTTTACAAGGAGTACCATCTGTGGATGCTAAACCGCCCTGGATCACAGCTCCTAACTCCCTCATATTATTCTCAATAATTAGTGTCTTGTTTACTATAGCAGTCTCTGAAGTCTGCCTGAAGACATTCACTTGCGATATGTTGTCATACATGAGAACATCCTCAAATTTCATTTCTAAAGATAACTTGTCACCTCATAGAATAGGTGTGAATCGTTGAAGCTCTGTAAAATGATAATAGTAAAATATCACTAAAAGAGAACCCTACTCCAAATGCATGAACTCTCGGGCTTGATCATCCCACAATGTATCAGGATAGAAAAAATCATAGAAGATCCTCTAAAACTCTTCCCAAACCATATCCTGATGACATTTTTCCTGAAAGATAACATCCCACAATCGCTTGGAATAATAACATATCATGTACATCACAAGCTTCACCCTCCTCTCTAGATGTGTCTCCAGATGCTCAAAGATAGTAAGCATAGACTCCAACCCTAACTCTGCAGCCTATTATCCTCCATCCCTATAAAAAGTGAGAGGATTTTTCTACTAGAACACCCACGTTAACTCTTCCATAAATGAGGAAGGATATAGCTCTCCCTATAAAGTCTATACCATCCTCAAAAATCCTTCACAGAACTGTCCATCAGAACCTGTGTCCATTATAATAGTTGAGGCCAAAACAGACATGATGGGAAGATCTACTGGTAGTCCCTGATCTACCATTTCTGGTGTTTGATCATCTCCCTATACCAGGCATAAAACAAGAAGATGTCTTGGTGGAATGAATCTGCATGGTCAATTGTACACCTCAGTTTAAGATTATTAAGGACAACAAATTAGAAGTGAAGGAAATTAACATGAGAAGAAACATTCAAGTTTTACAAAATAAGGTTACACGACATGTATAACCCCTACACGACATGTTCCCTTAAGATTTTAACATTGAGTGTACCTCTGCCGAAACTGGTCGTGTAACACCCATACACACATCATATTCCTCCAGAGACATGGCATGTACTAGAATCTTCCATCCTGCCCAAGTTTCTCTACACTTCTAGAACTACATGGTTCTCTCTTGGGTAACACAGCACAGTGTGTTCACCCTAGACATGATGTGTAGTAGTTAAATTCTTTCTACATATATCTTTGGTCACACGGTAGGATACATGGTCGACTCGACACGTTGTTTACAAACTAGACACAACATGTGCAAACATTGTTTTATCCACTAATGGCATTGGTCACATGGTTGGATACAAGGTTCTATAGAACACGACATGTACAATTAAAACACAACATATTTTACCAAAAGTTTCCCAACTCCATGGCTCTTCTCACATAGTCATCCACATGGTCAAGCACTACACGGCATGTACTTATGGTCCACAGTGTGTACTTGAAAAATGTTTTTTCTTCCATAACATAAGAACACATGTAGTGTGTTCATAACATCACACACCATGTTGTCTAGGTTTCTAAACAGTAGGCCTCTAAAACTTATCTGAAACCCTTAAAAACATAAAATATTGTCAAAGGCAAGACAAATTCTGACCCATGGGAGCCCACATTCCCTGCAAATAAAAATTTGTCATCCTTTTTTACATCATAACATGCGAAAATACAAATAATGTTCAAAAATGATCCACCAAATTCTGATTCAAGAGGGCCCATATCACCTCAGGGACCAATGTTTGGAATTTATCAAAATTAAACTTTTAATATTATCAATACCCTATCAAATAGTAGGTATTTTGTCAGAAAAGCATGCATATATAGGGAAACATCTATCATAGAATAATACAATCAGCAGTGCACCCTAAATGCCAAGACAATAATGCATCACATGTGATCTATATAAAGTTTCTATACGATGCATGAGATAGAATACCCTCATATCATCTGGTTTCAATAGAAATAGAACCTCAATAATATCAATGATAACATCAAAAACAAGTGAATCACCCAACGGTGATATCAAATCAACTATAGCAATTGCAAAACCAGAAAAATTTCAATATTAGAGGTAACTTAGATTTTCCCTATACCTGGGTTAGCTACTCCCATGAATAGCTTATTACCAACTACCTATTCCTTCATATCCCTGTCTATAGGCTCAAAATAGTATGACAATACAGAAAACAAACTCCTTTGATGCCACTTTATAAAGTCCTGGTTTCGGGTGCCACCCAAAGGTTCCCTATAACCAGTTGGTCACATGGCCCCAAGATTATTTCCCCAAATGCCAGAGGCTACCGACTAGCAGTGAGGGCCTTGGGTGTAATAGTGGGGAAATATGACCACATTGATAGATTAACACATTGGAATCAAATAGTAAACAGTAGTGGAAGCATTAATACCATACAACATAAGTAAACAACATATGACTGATAGTAAAAACAACTACAACATATATAAATAAATGATGAAAGTCACATGTATATAGGAAAGCATCCAAAAAATTCAAAATGAAAAAAATAAAATACTAAAACCAAAGTACATAAAATAGAAAATAAACCCCAATATAATTGCAAGCCTCAGCGTGGTCCAATGATCTCTAGCTCTGACAGCAATCAAGTACCTCACGAAGAAGGGTGTTTTCCCTTATCTATACCTACAACTGTATAATCTATTTGTGCCTAAAATCATTACCCAAACAGGGTGTGAGACAAATCCCAATAGGTGACCACAAAAATATCTATGCCTAACTGTCAGTGAATACATATATTATGAAATATGAAGAGGTGAAGGAATAAACTAGGAAGTACTCAAAAGTAAACAATCTATAATGCCCCGACCCCAGTTACCTAGAGTCGGTGCATTATTGCGTAACATTGTCATTATCACAAAAGATCAAGTCTCGAAAGACCGATTAGTTTAGTAGCCTTGGAAATACTAGATACATTCATAAATGTTACATTACATAATAAAGTGAAAAATCACAATAACATAGTCTCCATAGTCCACACTTCTATCCCCTTCAGACTATCCCTCTAGGTCAGTCATAAAATATTTCTTCACATCCTGGGGAAAATAAAACATTGAAAGGGGTGAGATCAGATGCTCAGTAAGGATAAAAATATAGTGGAAGCTTTTATAAATAAACATAAACATTTAAGGCAATGTATAACTAAAACAAAAGCCTTTTAAACTTAAACTTCAACATAATATGGCAAAAGTAAAATGAAATAATTCCATTTACTTATTCACGTGGATATTCTACTGGTCGAATAATCACATGCAATATCAATAAACACTTTCATAATGATGGAATGCATAATTCCAGACTATCATAACCATGTAGCCAAAGCCTCGTGCCAAAACTACAAATAAGATTTTGGCAAGGCCTCGTGCCAAGACACTAGTTTGTATCATGAGACCTGTCGATGAAATTTTTATAAGATACTTACGTTTAAAATTGATAAAATATACTTTTATGAAAATATTATGCAAGCTTCTGAAAACAAAATTACTAATTCTAAGACTGCTCGACTAATTACAGGCCATGATGGGTCCACGCCCAATCCCTTCCTGTCTACCACACTTGAGAGTCGGTTTTTCTGAAAACATTTTTATGCTTGTGTGAAATACGTATACATTTGCACTGGATTTTCATATATTTGAAAGAAATATCTCTTTTTGAAATCATTCTAAAATCACATAATTATAAAATAAAACCTTTATTTTGAAACTATCCTTATAAGCGTGTGAGGGAATCTTCAAAGGTGTAATAACGGCGGCGGAGAAGTCGTTTTCACCGTATACACAAGACAAAACATTCTTTTTGTTGTTTAGTAAAAACGCTTCTTATAAAAAGATTCCTTTTGAATAAATATAAAAGTCAAAGGGGTTTATACACCATATAAAGGAAAGTTCTGTATAAAACAAAATATGCCTCAATGAAAGGAGGTTGAGATGAGGTCCCTTATAAAGATCATTTTGTAAATAAAATTGATCGCTCATGTGTATTCACTATAACCTCACATACAGAAAGTATAAATACATGATAATATATAAAAAATCATTTTTTCATATAATCAAATAACAACATAAATAAGAAAGATATGTTCAACCCAAAAATTGGGAATTGGGTTAAGTAGTTCCCTTAAAAAGATCATTATTTTTAAATAAAATAGATATATTATGTGTATTAACTATAAGTACACATAATTAAAGTAAAAATACAATATCGGAAATAATAATATCATGACACAATTTGAAAGTAGGAGATTAACCCAAAGAACAGAAATTGGGTTAAGAAGTTCCCTTACCTTGTGTCCGACTTGACTCGACCGTTCTTTAACCTCCTGAATAATAAAATAGAGTTAATATATACTTTCTTAAGAAACTTTTTCAATTTTATTATCCCTTTTATATCACTTAATACAATGTTACGAAAATTATGTAGTCATTTATGTTAATAACGGTCGTTTTGTCGATCTTTGGAACTTGAGTCAACAATAAACTTCTTATAATTACAAGTTGTTTATGTGGTAGAATATCCATTATATCCAGAATTTTATTCATGATGTAGATATCATATATATCAAGTATATACATTCATTTATAATATTACATAACATTTAGAGGTAAGAAATGAAATGCACCGTTCATGGAGACGGTAATCCGTATGTACGCGTGAATGCTACTTTCATTTCTATTTCATATTTAATGGAATTAAATTATAATTATATAAAGGTATACTATAATTACAGTATAATATCATGTTTAATATCATTTACTTAATCCTTTATACATCCCACATATGGCATTAATGATTCAAATCACTTTGAGGGGGCGGTAGTCCGCACTTCCTAAAATGAAATTATCGTGTTTACCCATAATGGAAATCATAAAGGTATTACATAAATGAGAAATACAGAATCATAAGAAAAACAAAAAACATAATATATATCATATATAAAAAAAGTTTCATCATAATGGCCACCATGATAGGTGTTAAAAGAAGATTGAACAATCATCGTTTCGTGAGGAAGAAATTTGCCAACCACAGAAAGAGTATGTTCTTTAACCATTAGACGAAGGTGTGTGTAAGTGTAAATAAAATCCTTCTCATAAAAATATCCACGTATATTTAGGATACTTTTTTTGTTACAAAATAAAGTAATAAAAAGATTTTAGGGGGTTTTAAGAGAAAAATAAAACAAAAGAACACAAGAGAAGACATTACCTTAAAATAGGGTAACTCTTTTTGATTTGAGCCAAAGGCTTCCTTGGGAAGACTTCTGACCAAATTGAGGCTTCTAGGAGTAATAGAGGAAAGTTTAGAGAGTATTTGGGCAGATTTTGGCCGATCCAAATGGCTTGATGGTGTGAATAAGGTGGTAGAGGTGGGGGCCTTTTATAAGAGGAGAGGAGGGGCACTCTCGGAATGTCATGAAATGTTACTTTATTATATAATGAGTTTCGGATTTTAAAGGTCCCAAACTTATATTTTTCGAGGCTAAGGTGATAAGGGTTCTAAATATACCCATCCAATAGGTTCTTTACAAGTTTAGGTTTTATATTTTATATTATCTTTTCATTTTATTTAAATCGTTAAATTAATGATGTAATCGCTGCATCATCATGGTGTCATAAAACATTTAAATTATTTAGTGTCTAAAAATTATAAAAAAAATATCATGATGTAGGAAATCGTTTTATATTTCTAATGAATATTTATAGTCAAAACTATGACTTTTATAATCCCATTTAAAAATTGTTTTAGTAAAACAACTCATTTTTGTGACATTTTTATTTTAACATTAAATAAAAAGTTTTTAATGTCACTTTCCTACAAAAGTGGATCCATGGGGTCCCCAAGTTGAACCATGGATTTTCTTGGTCGGAAATGACTCATCCAATATGTCTAGGACAAGTTTAAAGGCATTTTCATATTTTTATAATATCATTTTTACCTTAAATTTCATTAATTACCTTTAATCGCGATTAATTAAACTTAAAAGTTACTATTCGCCAAAAATTATTTTAATCCCATTGAACCACATTTTACTTCCTAATGAAAACCATGTATGTAATATTTTTTAAATTCATTACACAGAAGTGGTAATGTTTTATTTAAATGAAAAATCGGTTTTTTTAACTACCACTTAGTGGTTTCACTATTTATCAAAAATTGAGGTTTTTCAGAACAATGCCAAAATTTCACCCTAAGTTATAATTGATATTACGAATTAAAAAATGTTGTCTACTTTAAAAAATTCCAAGCATATAAATTTCATTAATTAATTTTATAATTAATTCCCGCTGTCACAACAAATAGCGTGTTTTTAAGAAATAATATATATCAAAAGATTGACAATTGTTTGTCTCCAATTTCAATGTGAAATTAATTTTAATGACCACCATTGGATAAAATGGTAAAAATATATTCTAATTATACTCTAAAACCACTAAATAGTATAATTTATCACTATAAATTATTTTGATTAAAAAATTTGTTTTTAAGTATTTTTCATTATTCATAAAAAATTGGAAGTTCTCAGAAAAATACGAAAAATTCAACATAGGCTAATTTCAATATTCCAAATCCAAAAATGAAATCCATTTTGAAATATAAAATATATATAATTTCAAAAAGTGGGTATTACTATTCATAATGGCTATTTTGATTGGTCGTGGTGTGTTAGAATCTCGAACTTACGTACAATGCAAGCTGTTGCATTATAGAAAGAGAAGCGTATCGTGGAAGCTCGGGGTGTTACATTCTCCCATCCTTCAATAAATTGAATCCTCTCAATTTGAAATTTTTCTTTGAAAAGAAAAGGTTGAAAATAGAAAATACCTTTGTGGAAAACCCACATCAGAAATAAGGTTAATATAATTTATCCTTAATAAGAGGGAAAGTGAAATGAAAAAGTCACCACCAAATTATGATCTCGATAAGGAGAACATTGGTGGAAATTAGAGACATATAATTGGAGGAAAAAAATAAATATTTTTAGGGAGTGATTGAGGTCATCAATCACAAACTAGTGTAAAATTGAGGGCCTCAAAGCCTTCAATCTATGTTGATTTAAAATATTATCAGTTCAAAAAGACATAAGGTATTAGGATAACACATTTTCATGTTTTAATATCCCTTTACTAAAGTTTAAGAATTAATTTATTCATAGAATAAGAGGTAGGTATATATATATTTATGCTTGACAAGTAGAGTTTCAACCTCCAACTAATTTCTACCACAAACTCATCTTTCACTCAAAAAGATAATAGAACTCAAAAATATTATATGTATCCTAATCGTAAAAGGTATAAAATATTAACACACACCATTTAGATTAGGAAAACTATTTTGTAATAACCATGGACTTATTGTAGGCTAGTGGTAGGTAATAAAGTCTTGTCGCACTATGGTTGTGGGTTCGATTCCTATACCATTTTCCGACGTGACGGGTTATCCCCTGACCTACAGGTTGTCCTTTTTCCTAAAACTATAGTATTATAATATTCCAAAAGTAATCTTCAGAAATGTTTTAACCTTAAACAATACTATCCAAGGTTTAACTTAATCCATTCCAATCTATATATTTATCCAAAATACATCTGTCCAACTCAAACTCCAAATTTTATAAGGAAGGTAAACATAATGAAGATCCTTTTTTCCACGTAACAACATGTGAACACCTTCATCATGTAATATTCTAAAATCACTATCTCAATATCAGAACCATATTATGGTTTATCTTTCTCTCAACCATATATTTTCCAAAAATTTGACCTGCTGTGGAGTCACTTTTCTTGGTTCCACACAATCTCAAGTCCTTGATGAAATAGTACTGCAGTACAATCCTTATATACCCCATAATTATTATAACCAGTACATCATTGATACAACACTCAAATGACAAAATTCTTTAATAACAACATAAGAACTATAATCATTCCTCCTCATCTGTGGTAGTATCATAACTTGATTATTATCCAATAACATCATTTGGGGCATACTCTGATGATTTGGACATTGGTTTGCATAGTGTCCCCACTCCTTTCAGATAAAGAATTGTACATTTGAAACCTTTTTCTTACCCTTGCAGTCATGCACTTGGTGTCCTTTTTCTCCACACTTATAACAAACTATCATTCCCTTCAGGCAAGTTACAAGGTGTTTCTTCCCACAGTTATCACATATTGGAAAATTATTTTTTTACCTCGTCCCTTTATCCATCATTCTATCTTCCATCCTTTTCTTCTCTTTCTTCCCTTCAAAGCCATAAGACTCATAAAATTCTTTACTTATCTTATTAACACATGATACTATTTCTTCATATGTTGAGAACACATGGGAGACTATTTCCCTTCTAAATTTTGGATTAATACCGTGAAATATATGATCCTTCTTACTCTTTGGATCATACGTATTGATGGAGTTCACATTCCTTCTACTGGGAACCATTTCTATACAATGGCATAAACTAGGTTAGTTTATGAATTACAATGAATAATTCCAAACTTGTAAAATACATAATGTAAATTGAATGGTTTATGGATATAATCCATAATCATAAATAATGTTTTATTTGAGGAAGTATATACTCATAAACCCTTCATAATGGTTTGTAAAAAAATGAGAATTATCTTAATCATATCCCTCGGGAGTGTCGTAACCAAGAGGGAAGAAAGGCCCATTGTCGTGCACCAGTTCCCGTTCGAGTCTAGCTCAAAGCGGTGTTTTCGAGTTTTACCCCTAGGTACATCTGTACCAGATCCGCCTCTACCTTCTCGTATCTAGATAGGGATGTATTGCTCGAAAAACTCACAAAATCTCTATAATACCAAAATTCTAGGAAGTTCTTCTATACTAATCCTCAATGTCTATCACTGGGCTATTTGCTCTAATTAGAGTTTATCTAAATCTAGCTTCCAAGGTTAGTACTAAACTGCCTCTGATACCAACTATAACGCCCCGACCCCAGTTACCCAGAGTCGGTGCATTATTTCCTAACATTGGCATGATCACAAAAGATCATGTCTCGAAAGACCGATTTTTTTAGTAGCCTTGGAAACACTAGATATATTCATAAATTTTACATTACATCATAAAGTGAAAAATTACAATAACATAGTCTCCATAGTCCACACTTCTATCCCCTTCAGACTATCCCTGTAGGTCAGTCATAAAATATTTATTCACATCCTGGGAAAAATAAAGCATTGAAAGGGGTGAGATCAGATGCTCAATAAGGATAACAATATAGCAGAAGCTTTCATAAATAAATATAAACATTTAAGGCAATGTATAACTAAAATAAAAGCCTTTTAAACTTAAACTTCAACATAATATGGCAAAAGTAAAATGAAATAATTCAATTTACTTATTCACATGGATATTCTACTAGTCGAATAATCAAATGCAATATCAATAACCACTTTCATAATGATGGAATGCATAATGCCAGACTATCATAACCACGTATCCAAGGCCTCGTGCCAAGACTACAAATAAGATTTTGTCAAGGCCTCGTGCCAAGACACTAGTTTGTCTCATGAGACCTGTCGATGCAATTTTTTAGAAGTTAATTACGTTTAAAATTTCTAAAATATACTCCAGTGTTTTTATGGAAATATTATGCAAGCATATGAAAACAAAATTACTAATTCTTAGACTGATCGACTAATTGCAGGCCATGATGGGTCCACGCCCAATCCCTTCCTGTCTACCACACTTGAGAGTCAGGTTTTCTGAAAACATTTTTAAGATTCCGTTAAATACGTATACATTTGCACTTGATTTTCATATATTTGAAAGAAATATCTCTTTTTGAAATCATTTTAAAATCACATAATTATAAAATAAAACCTTTATTTTGAAAATATCCTTATAAGCGTGTGAGGGAAGCTTCAAAGGTGTAATAATGGCGGTGGAGAAGTCATTGTCTCCGTATACATAAGACAAAACATTCTTTTTGTCGTTTAGTAAAAACGCTTCATATAAAAATATTCCTTTTGAATAAACATAAAATTCAAAGGGGTTTATACACCATATAAAGGAAAGTTGTGTATAAAACAAAATATGCCTCAATGAAAGGAGATTGAGATGAAGTCCCTTATAAATATCATTTTGTAAATAAAATATATCGCTCATGTGTATTCACTATAAGCTCACATAAATAAAGTATAAATACATGATAAGATATAAAAATTCATTTTTTTCACATAATCAAATAACAGCATAAATAAGAAAGATAAGTTCAACCCAAATAATGGGAATTAGGTTAAGAAGTTCCCTTACAAAGATCATTATTTTTAAATAAAATAGATATATTATGTGTATTAACTATATGTACACATAATGAAAGTAAAAATACAAGATAGGACATAATAATATCATGACATAATTTGAAAGTAGGAGATTAACCCAAAGAACAGAAATTGGGTTAAGAAGTTCACTTACCTTGTGTCCGACTTGACTCGACCATTCTTTAACCTCCTGAATAATAAACTAGAGTTAATCTCTACTTGATTAAGAAACTTTTTCAAGTTCATTATCCCTTTTATATCACTTATTACAATGTTATGAAAATTATGTAGTCATTTAAGTTAATAACGGTCGTTTTGTCGATCTTTGGTACTTGAGTCAACAATAAACTTCTTATAATTACAAGTTGTTTACGTGGTAGAATATCCATTATCTCTAGAATTATATTAATGATGTATATATCATATATATAATATATATCCATTATATACATTCATTTATAATATTACATAACATTTAGAGGTAAGAAATGAAATGCACCGTTCATGGAGATGGTAAGTCGTACGTACGCATGAACGCTACTTTCATTTCTATTTCATATTTAATGGAATGAAATTATAATTATATAAAGGTATACTATAATTCCAGTATAATATCATGTATAATATCATTTACTCCATCCTTTATACATCCCACATATGGCATTAACGATTCAAATCACTTTGAGGGGGCGGTAGTCCGCACTTCCTAAAATGAAATTATCGTGTCTACCCATAATGGAAATCGTAAAGGTATGCCATAAATGAAAAATACAGAATAATCAGGAAAACAAAAACATAATATATATAATATATAAAAATAGTGTCATCATAATGGCCACCATGAGAGGTGTCAAAAGAATATTGAACAATCATCATTTCGTGAGGAAGAAATTTGTCAACCACAGAAACAGTATGTTCTTTAACCATTAGATGAAGGTGTATGTAAGTGTAAATAAATTTCTTCTCATAAAAACATTAAAATATATTTAGGATACTTGTTTTGTTACAAAATAAAGTAATAAAAATATATTAGGGGGTTGGAGAAGAAAAATAAAACAAAAGAACACAAAAGAAGACATTACCTTAAAATCGGGTAACTATTTGTGATTTGAGCCAAAGTCTTCCTTGGGAAGACTTATTCCCAAATTGAGGCTTCTAGGAGTAAAATAGAGAAGTTGGGAGAGTATTTGGGTAGATGTTTGCTGAGCCAAATTTCTTGAAGGTGTGAATAAGGTGGTAGAGGTGGGGGCCTTTGATAAGAGGAGAGGAGGGGCACTCTTGGAAAGTCATGAAATGTTACTTTATTATATAATGAGTTTCGGATTTTAAAGGTCCCAAACATATATTTTTCGAGGATAAGGTGATAAGGGTTCTAAATCTACCCATCCAATAGGTTTTTTACAAGTTTACATTTTATATTTTACATTATCTTTTCATTTCATTTAAATCGTTAAATTAATGAGGTAATCGATGCATCGTTATGGTGTCATACTAAATTTAAATTATTTAGTGTCTAAAAATTATAAACAAAATATCATGATGTATTAAATCTTTTTAGATTTCTAATGAATATTTATAGTCAAAAATATGACTTTTATAACCCCATTTAAAAATTGTTTTAGTAAAACAACTCATTTTTGTGACATTTTTATTTTAACATTAAATAAAAAGTTTTTAATGTCACTTTCCTACAAAAGTGGCTCAATGGGGTCCCCATGTTTACCCATGGATTTTATTGGTCGGAAATGACTCATCCAATAGGGGTAGGACAACTTTAAAGACATTTTCATATTTTTATAATATCATTTTTACCTTAAATTTCACTAATTACCTTTAATCGTGATTAATTAAACTTAAAAGTTACTATTCGCCAAAAATTATTTTAATCCCATTGAACCAAATTTTACTTCCTAATGACAACCATGTATGTAAGATTTTTTAAATTCATTACACAGAAGTGGTAATGTTTCATTTAAACGAAAAATCAGTTTTTTTAACTACCACTTAGTGGTTTCACTATTCATCAAAAATTGAGGTTTTTCAGAACAATGCCAAAATTTCACCCTAAGTTATAATTGATATTACGAATTAAAAAATTATGTCTATTTTAAAAAATTCCATGAATATAAGTTTCATTAATTAATTTTATAATTAATTCCCGTTGTCACAACAAATAGCATGTTTTTAAGAAAAAGTATATATCAAAAGATTGACAATTGTTTATGTCCAATTTAAATGTGAAACTAATTATAATGACCACCATTGTATAAAATGGTAAAAATATATTCTAATTATACTCTAAAACCACTAAATAGTATAATTTATCACTAAAATTATTTTTATTAAAAAAGTTGTTTTTAAGTATTTTTCACTATTCATAAAAAATTGGAAGTTCTCATAAAAATACCAAAAATTCAAAATAGGCTAATTTCGATATTCCAAATCCAAAAATGAAGTCCATTTTGAAATATAAAATATATATAATTTCAAAAGGTGGGTATTACTATTCATAATGGCTATTTTTATTGGTCGCGGTGTGTTAGAATCTCGAACTTATGTACAATGCAAGCTGTTGCATTATTGAAAGAGAAGCGTATCATGGATGCTCGGGGTGTTACAAAATACAATAATTTCCAATTACATTCATTTTCATTTATAAATTATTCAAACCATTGAATAATTTCACCTTAGGATCTACCCTAAGCTATGTATCCCCCTGTATAATACTAAAAAGAGACATCTCAGAAGGCCATCTAAACAACCAAGTAAGACCAAGTCCAAGATTGTAATTTGGCTTGGAAGACTCATCAAAAACATTCAATCATTCAATAAAATCCCTGTGGGAAAGATGTCACAGTCTAACCCCTTTGGTTTAACATATATTCAATTCAATAAATAATATAATTAGCGTTTGGGAAATCTCACACAGTCTAACCCATTTGGTCCCGCATAGCACTAAAAATTTACAAATGACCACCTAGGTAGCTATCATTGTCAATAACCCCTTGGTCTACATATCAACAATAAATTATAATGGCCTCTAGAAACTCCCACATCCAATTCTCTATGGTCCAAAATTCATTTAATAATGACCCTTTGGGTAGATCTCACCATCTTTCACCTCTGGTCAATGACCCCATAGAAGCTCTCACAGTCAATACCTCTAGTCAATCATAACAAAAAAACATAATTAAAGTAGCCTACCTCGGGAATCTCTCACAATCCATTCCCCATGGTCATACTTTCACAATGTGAATCACATGCATCTCAAATAAATAGAAACTTCATCCTAATAACTCAAGGCATGAAAAAACAGCCTAACATGGTTTCTAGACCCAACATTTATAACCAATCAAACATGGGAAACACATCCATAATCAAGCCAATAGACCTTAGGCATAATCAATAACGCTTTCTCAAAAAATCACACCATAATAGGTATTAAACATGGTTAAATATCCAAAACACGCAATACCCTAAACATGGGTATTTTTCAATTTTATTATATATAATTCAAAGACAATCAAAGAAAGGCACAAACCACCTACCTTGATGTTGTATGAAGAAAATTCTTGAATGTCGGCCCTTGAATTGGTCTAGAATGACATAGATCTACAAAAATGTCAAAATAGTTCAACCATTTATAACTCAAGAGAGAGTAGAAATCAGGAATAGAGGATCTAGGGGAAGAGAAAACTCACAGGTGGGAATCCAATGCACCTGAAGGCATCTTAATCAGAGATCGGATAGAGGAATATGAGGATCTCGAATATCTTCGGTCATACGCCACTCTCCTGTATGAAACACGTGGAGTAGAAAGTGTTTCTAGATGTGATATGCAATCCCACACCGATATAACAAATAAAAAAAAGTACTGGACGTGTCCATTTAATGTACACAGCGTGTACAAGCCTCAACTAGACCCTGCTTTAGGCGGTCTAATAGGTCACTCACACAACCATGTACTCGAACATTACAAGTCCATTACACGACTACACATGGAATCTAGGTACAACGCGTGTACTTATAATTACGCAGCATGTACTCAAAAGTACGCAGTATACACTTGTAATATCTTTATTTATTCCTTTTTCTTCAAAAACAACTTGAAACTGAGATCCATACCTGAAATGAATATCTAGGTTCTTACACACATTTCAAGGGGAAGTATGCCTAGAAGAATATTTGATCCATTCTAAATACTCCATGGCTCGTTCATAGATCACTTCGGGGGATATGACTTCTCGAATTACATCCATCCTCTTGTAGATAAAATGTGACCATATTTATTAAATATTATGGGGGTCCGGCTACTAACGCTCAGTGAGGAAGGGATCAAGATTTGGATTGAAAATCATGAAAACATAAACATTTACCCATTACATACCCCAATCTGCTGGATGGTGGTTGACCTTTGGGGTCCACTAGATCAAAGAGAAATATTTATATAGAATTATGTGTGGTGTGCTAGTAGCCCATATTGACGACAATATCTTTTGAAAACATTACATACCATCACGGTTCACTAGATAGTTTGGGTACCTAAAAAAGATTCTTAATAAAGCATTTAGAGAGGTTCAAAAAGATAATTACCCCTATATACTTTACTAATTTTGACTCATGTTTATAATTTCTGGCTCGAGTGAAATAATCACATTGCCCCTATCGATGTCGATGTCAACCTTTCTACGGAATATGCTGACCTATATGTGGCAGTGTATCTGGTAGTAATTTTGTGAAAGAAAATTCATAAAATCAAGGAGAAATGTGTATATTCATGTGAGATAGATAAATAGACCTACTGTTGTGGAAGTAAGATCATAGGTATGCCAAGTGGCTGGGGCATCATGAACTTGAACCTCAGTGATAAGAGCATCACATGGTGCAGCTGCACCTCCACCCTCCAAAGAGAGGTGGTCCTAGAGGCAACCTCATGGACCAGCTAGAGAATTCCCTAGGAAGAAAATCAGATGTATCATACAGTCAACTATTGACGTGATTTTTCAATACCTATGGCCTTCTTGGAAAATTTTGCGACAATCACTGTGAACTGAAGACCTATGGTTAAATCTAGTGCACACTGGGTTGATCTGTAGGAATTTGGGCACATTTATGTAGGGGACAAGGTGAATTTTCATCTCCAAGAAACATACCTGATGGCTATAGATGTATTTTCATGTTAATTGGGGTGGTATAAAGAATGGTAATTCTTGGTCAAAGTAATGCTTGTTCAAGAACATGATCCTGAAGAAATCTCACTCAAAAATGGAAATGAAACTAATGGAGAGAAATATGAAGAAGTAGATGAGGAGGAAGAATATGAAGAATAAGAAGTTCATGTTGAGGATGAAGAACCTAGATTTGAAGAGTCTTATAGGACATCATCTCACCAGGGGATCCCATGAGAGAGTAGTGAAATCGTAGGCTCTAACAAGGAACTTGCCACTCACATCGAAGTAAGTGTCATGCATCTAGGGCTGATCATGGTGGTGGATCAATCGTGGATGAAGAATCTAGAGGTGAGCCGGATGAGAGGGATAAAGTATCAACCTTGGGATCCCATACTGTCCCTACTATTCCAAAAGATCATGAACCAACCATTTAGCACACAAGAACAGAGGGATGTCTGATAATAGAAGTCCATGAAGCTTCCCAACCACTTGATCCAGCGTCAATGAGCTCTTGTATGTAAATTTTTTCATAGACCCATATCTATCATCTAAGGATATGGATGAATGGGGTGTTCATTTCACATAGTGCTCATAATATTACATGCTCATAAAACCAAGGTTTCTATAAAATCTATAGAAGATCTCTTATTAGTTGCACCTGTCTGCGAGGAGTCAGCTATTCTGGTCTATCTGGCCTTGGTACCCAACGGGCTGGCAATTGTGGCCATGGATGATGCAACTGCCACAGAGGAACCCAAATCTAGATAGGACTGAGTTATCAAAGAAGAATAACAAATTAGTGATGAGGGTCTCCCCCATTTAATATATCCCATTCTATCAGAAAGGATGTATAAGAAAGACCCTACCAATGAACATCTAGTTGTCTTTACTGAATACATACCTACAGACCCTGAGGAGTGGGGAGCTTATGATCCTATCATAGGAGAGTAGAGTGGTATGACTTGTCGCATGGCATGGATGTTCATCAAGTGATTCTTTCATATGCTTTAGGCAGAATGGATAAGTCGAATGGGGTCACTACACACCTAGATTAATTGACTTTGTGTTGGTGAGGTGGATTCTCTTCATATCCATATGATGATCTGCGACTATCTTTCTAAGAAGATTCATGAGAGTAGTCAACACCTAAACCCCTCCTCGTGCCAAAATAAATTGAAGATCATCTATAAGTTCCAGGAGGTGGAGCAGGAAATCCAACATCTAAATGAGTAGGTGAATGAGCGTTCAACTTTTATTATAAACTTGTTGGAACTCATTGGACAATCAAAGGCCCAACTGGGAGAGGCCCATGAGCAACTGGAAAAAGTGAGCCACCAAGTGGAAAAGCATAAATCCAAATGAGTTCATATGTAGATTAGGGATAGTGATCTTCCCTCTATGACTGTTTATATGGAGAGGGGGCTCCGGAAGTGGTAGGGTACTCTGGAAACCATGCTCCAGAAGGTAGTGGTGCTGAAGCATTCCATTTAAGGTGAAGATCCCTATGGGTCGTTTTTTGACCGGACTTATGAAAAATACTCTTTTCTTAATTGGTTTTTTGGAACATCGTGTATGATTATAATTCCTATTTATTTAAATAATTTTTCCTCAATCATACCTATGAAGAAACTAAATATCAGTCCCTAAACTCACGTGGGTTAGGACTGATGCGGGAAATAAGGGATAATCACATAATTTCTCACTCTATATGAGAGTTCCCACTAATCATCAAATACTCAGCGCATTCTATTGATGACTGACCACCCAGAGTATTTGGTCTGAAGGAGGTTGTGGTTGGAGAATAGGGCTCTCAAAATATCCCACTTTCCTTTCCTGATGTTCTCTTATACAGAAAGTGGATAATTCCAGGGGAATTAGAATCAATAAAAACAACTGGGATGGAAAGTGTGGATCACAATATCCAAAATTCAGAACACGATGATAGATTCATCATAATATAGTATAAATTCTAACCATATTCAATAACACTAAATTTATATCACTCATCCTAAAATAGGGAAAATCAACTAAGGGATGACCGTTGACCATGTTTGAAACATGGGACCTATCTCAAATTTTTCTATGATGTCTTTATGAATTTTGTCCCCGAATGGAAGGTGAGGCAAAAATTCAGGGGACCAGGATGTTAGGGGTTCCTTAATATGTTATATGGGATAACAATAAAAAAAGGGGAACAAAAATTGTGGACAGGGAGTAGTGGAATGTTTGAAGGGATTATGAAACTCTTGAAATTACAACACCATGGCTTAGAGCACATTATTGTAGTTGTGTTGGTATGAGCACATATCAATCAATCCTTAAAGGGAGCGTTATCTCAGATTCTGAGTGAAAATTGAGGATGTGAACATTGTAGTATATGACCAACATTGTGAGAGAGGACCTCTTAGGATGAGGAGAAAGATGTTTTTTAGTTTTACATCTTGTAATTGAGGAAGATGCACACATTGATTAACATCAAGTGACTAGGATGGTGCACATTGTTTGTGAACATAATTCATGGACCTTAAAAATATTTTACTATCATGTTACCTGGACTACTATAATATGATCAATATTTGGGTATATGGAGAATTTCAGAAGAAAAACCTATTGTTCATGGGCTAAAGGATTCTTACGTTCTTCATACACACCTTAAAATGAATTAAGGATAAAGGAACAATGAACCCATGGATGGGACGAGGACAACATATCCGGGTGTCTCTATGTATCCTACAAGGGAAGGAATCAATCCACACATAGTTCTTGAGTTCCAAGAATTTTAACATCATGTAGTACGGATGAAGATTGTTATAAATGAAAAGGGGAAATAATGTTGTGGCTAGACCAGAGAACGATGGTCTTGGTGTCACTATATATCCCATAAGGATGGGAATCATGAAATGTGTAGTTCTGAAATGGAATTTCAGCATGTAGGTATGATCCATGTATAGAGAAAAGAGGCATTAGATATTTCATGTTTGTCCTTTTGGTTTTGAGCTATTTTTTTGATCAACTAGACCAGGATGAAAGGTATCGGGTGTCACTATGGGAATCAATCCATGTGTAGGTCTTGACAAGTGGCATGGTGGATGACTAGCGCCAAGGGTGATTCCCTCCCAAATGAGAATGCCATAATGTTGTTCCATTTTTTGTTGTGTGGTGAGATAATGATGCTGATGTTTAAGGTCATATGACATGTCAAACCTATGTATTTTGACATCATGCGGTAAGCATGAAAAATTTTAAAGTCATGTGGGATAGGGAAGAATATTATAATGACATACTACTAAGTTGAAATAGATCATAGTTTAAGGTCATAGAACTCGGACCATAAGGTTGTGCATTGTCAATATGTAGGTATGACCCTACCAAGACTCCTACTCTCTAGTGATACATGATCGATGTGGTAAAAAATGATTGATTACAGTATTTTCATATCATATGAGAGTTCATAATAATGAAAAAAAATATTAGGTGGGAAAATCCAACCATACCGAAATTCCTACTCGACATGCGCGAATTCACAAAGGGATGACACCAAAGGTATTAGAGATCGAAACAAAAATGAAAGGAATGGAAAATGTGAATCACAATATCCGATATTTTGGATAAAATGGTGGTGGAGTAATTATAGAGGATAGCGACTGGTTGTATTCAAAACACAACATCCATACCATGAAACTATGTATAGGAATATACTAATTAGTTTTGACCGCTGACCATATTAAAAACACTTGAATTATCTCGAAATGTTATTCAAAGTCTTCCAAGGTATTAGACCAAGATGCTAGGTGAGGAATGAGTTCGAGAATCCATATCATTAGGGGATCCCTTTAGAAGATAAATATCATAAAGTCCAAAATAAAGGGACATGTGAAATGTGGAGGTGAAGTTGGGGAAATGTCTCTATGGAGTCCAATGCTCTGGGTTTTGCACCACCGTACATTCAAACATGATGCTTTGGGACATCCACATGCAGGATTAGATCTATCCTCAAGGATTGGGTTCCTAAGGGGTTTTGATAATAGTTTGATGGTCATCTTTATCATAACATAAGCTCATTGTTTAGGTTCATAATGTGTGGATCATGAGTTCCTAGTTTTCTGACATGTGTGTGGGACACACCCATGTAGATTAACGTCATGTGGTATGGACAAAAATCCCACACAGTTTATCATTGTGTCACTATGACAGGTGAATCCTAATGGGAAAATGTGTCGTGGGGTTAGAAAATGTGATGTGAATAAGAGTCATGGCGGTCTCAATCGCACCACAAATTATCAAAGTGGAATCCAAGCAAAAATGGCCAAAAGGGTTTATCATTCTATGTCTAGGCCAAGGGAAAAAGTTTATGGGCATCACTATGTATCCAATGTGGGTAGGAATTAAGACACGTGTAGTTATTAAAAATGGAATGGAAGGTGGAAAATCTGAGAAGAGGGGGTAAATATACTCCGAAATAAGAATATTGTGGTTGTTATGCTGTTTAACTTCATGCAAACCTAGAAAC
This sequence comes from Viscum album, assembly GCA_963277665.1. Classification (NCBI taxonomy): domain Eukaryota; kingdom Viridiplantae; phylum Streptophyta; class Magnoliopsida; order Santalales; family Viscaceae; genus Viscum; species Viscum album. The sequence goes on along the minus strand of OY728121.1, from coordinate 1,392,790,460 downwards.
TAAAAATTTTAGTTTAAATTTGTTGAGATTTTAATCTTAGGCGGGAGGTGTGCAGTGTGGTGCCACGAGGATAACTAATGAGAATGAGGAAAGAATAGGTTCACTCCACACACTCCTAGGAGAACACATGTACAATTTAATGTCATGACTCTTTGACTTGAATGCTCAGTTTAATGTTCTAAGCTCATGACATAGTATCCTTAAGGTCATAGATTTTAGAACATAAGATGGTGTGATTCATCCATGTGGGTAAAAACCCAACCAAGACCCCTAATCCAACGTGATCCATGATCGGTGTGAGAAACAAGGGGATAATTGGATCTTTACATCACATGGAACCACATATTCAGAGAATGGAGAAGTCGGTGAAATGATGTCCTAATGATGCTTATCAATCTGCTCACTGCAAAAAGGTGCATGGAGGGGTAACACAGAGGGTTTGGAAGTTTCTATTTGATATAAGATTTGAAAGGGATGAATCACAGTGTATGATATTTGGGACATGCTGAGGGTGGAATAAAAATGGAGGATAACTATTGACCATGTTTCAGACAAAGTATTTATATCATGTAACCTCTTATGGGATCAGAAAAACATGGGTCAGCTGCTGATCATATTCAAAATCTGGGAACTATCTCAAAATGTTATTCGAAGTATTCCGGGGAATTTCCCCAATACGGTAGGCGATCCATGATGAAAATCATCCATAATGTTATGGGTTCCATTCATACGTGAATGATGATGAAGTAAAAAATAAAAGGACACGTGAATCATGAAGATGTAATGTAATATTTCCATGAAAATTCCAACACATTGGGCCCAACACCATAGTGCATCTATGTGCATTATTGAGGCATAACAGATAGAGGTATTCAAACCCATTCTCAAGGTAAAAGTCACATAAGAGGTCCTTGTACATTGAATGGTAATGATCTAATGCTATGTGATGATGGGGAGGGATATAGGAGGGTTAATAAACCATGGTTTGGACCTATATTAAAAATTTTCAGGAATCCATATGTTTAACATAAGGATGGGAATCAAGATGCATGCACGTAGTTATTGAATCCCATGCAGTTTAACATCATGAAGGAGGACAAAGATCTGGAATTATTTTTCTGGGGGAGGTTCATGACATGGTAATTATATACCAATGTGAATGAGAACCAAGTAGATCTCAACCATGAAACATAATCTCAGGAAGAACCTACGCCAAGAGGCTAGAAACATGATACCCTCTTAGATGGGGACTTCAAGGTGCTACGCAGTTTATCGTAATGTGACTAGGATGAAGTAATAGTTTATCATTGTGTAGGATGGGGCAGTTTAATGTCATGAAGGAAAAAAGTTAATTTTCCCATTAAGGTCAGGTATAAAGTTCTATAAATATTATACATTTTAACTTATATTATAAAAATGTCATGTATTTTAATTTCCTATGGGAGGAAAAAGGGATCTTTGTTTATTGTCATAGAACACGGACCATGAAATGTGAATATACCAACATAGGGGTGTATAGGGTTGTTCCATAAGGAAACCCAATTTGAATGAGGACCAAGGAGTTCACATCCATTGCACCATACACTCTATAGGAAATATTAGGACATGGGGTCAAAAAGGGGGAGATGGTAGTTCTGCAAGTGTTCCTAGAGAGAAAATGTCCAGATGTCATTACGTATCCCACAAGGTAAGGAATCAAGCACCATATAGTTATTTATTTTCATTCAGTTTAACATCATGTGGTAAGGAAAAATTCCAATAGAAATGGATTCCAAGGGAGGAACATTATGTGGCTATTACAAACCCGGCGTGAATGAGGACCAAGGATGTCTCAACCACACCACACACTATTAAGAGAATTTTGGGCCAAGGGGATAGGATACCAATATGGTTTTCCCACTGGACGCGAGATGAAATGTTCTAGCATTAATATGTATCCCATAAGGATGGGAATAAAGAAATTAATTATTCTTGAATGCTCAGTTTAAAGTTCTAAGCTCAGGACATAGTATCCTTAAGGTTATAGAGTTTGGAACATAAGATGGTGTGATTCATCCATGTGGGTAAAAACCCAACCAAGACCCCTAATACAACGTGATCCATGCTCGTTGTGAGAAACAAGGGGATAATTGGATCTTTACATCACATGGAAACACATATTCGGAGAATGGAGAAGTCGGGGAAATGATGTCCTAATGATGCTTATCAACCTGCTCACTGTGAAAATGTGCATGGAGGGGTAACACAGAGGGTTTGAAGTTTCTCTTGGATATAAGATGTGAAAGGGTTGAATCATATTGTATGATATTTGGGACATGCTGGGGGTGGGATAAAAATGGAGGATAACTATTTACCATGTTTCAAACATATTGTTTATATCATATAACCTCTGATGGGAATAGAAAAACATGGGTCAACTACTGATCATATTCAATATGTGGGAACTATCTCAAAATTTTGTTTGAAGTCTTTCAGGGAATTGGCCCAATATGATAGGTGATCCATGAGTCCAATCATCCATACTTATATGGGTTCCATTCTTACGTGAATGGTGATGAAGTAAAAAATAAAAGGACATGTGAATCATGGAGATGGAATTTAATATTTCCATGAAAATTCCAACACATTGGGCCCTACACCATAATGAATCAATGTTCATTATTGAGGCATAATAGATAGAGGTATTCAAACCCCTTCTCAAGGTAAATGGCACTCAAGAGGTCCTTGGAAATTTAATGGTAATGATCCAATGTTATGTGATGTGGGGGAAGGATATAAGAGGGTTAATAAACCATGGGTTGGACCTGAATTCAAAATGTTAAGGCATTACTATGTTTAACATAAGGATGTAAATCAAGATGCAAGCACCTAGTTCTGGAATCCCATGCAGTTTAACGTTATGAGGGAGTATATAGATCCAGAATTATTTTTCTGGGGGATTTTCATGACATGGTAATTATATACCAATATGAATGAGAACCAAGTATATCTCAACCATGAAACATACTCTTAGCAAGAACCTAGGCCAAGAGACTGGAAACAAGATACCCTCTTAGATGCGGACTTCAAGGTGTTACGTAGTTTATCATAATGTGACTAGGATGAAGTAACAGTTTATCATCGTGTAGGATGGGGCAGTTTAATGTCATGAAGGAAAATAGTTAATTTTCATTTTATGGTCATGTATAAAGGTCTATAAATATTACATATTTTAACTTATATTAGGAAAATTTCATGTAGTTTAATGTCGTATGGGAGGACAAAAGGGATCTTTGTTTATTGTCATAGAACATGGACCATGAAATGGGAATATACCAACATATGGTTGTATAGGGTTGTTCCATAAGGAAACCCAATGTGAATGAGGACCAAGGAGTTCTCAACCATTGCACCATACACTCTAGAGGAAAGCTTAGGACATGGGGTCAAAAATGGTGAAATGTTAGTTCTACAGCTGGCCCTAGAGAGAAAATGTCCAAAAGTCATTACGTATCCCACAAAGGAAGGAATCAATCACCAAATAGTTATTTAGTGTCATTCAGTTTAACATTATGTGGTAAGGGAAAATTCCAAGAGAAATGGATTCCATGGGAGGCACATTATGTGGCTATTACAAAACCGACGTGAATGAGGACCAAGGATGTCTCAACCACACCACGCACTGTTAGGAGAATTCCAGGCCAAGGGGATAGGAGAACAATATGGTTTTCCCACTGGACCCGAGATGAAATGTTCTAGAATTCATATGTATCCCATAAGGATGGGAATAAAGAAATTAATTATTCTTGAATCCTCTATAGTTTAACATCATTAGATAAAGACTTCTTCCAAGAGAAATGGATTCCAAGGGTAGTATATGGTACGGTTGTTAAACACCTGACATGAATGAGGAATAAGTAGGTCTAAACCACACCATACACTCTTAGGAGAAAGATAGGCCATGGTGAAATTAATCCTAGAATGCTTCATAGCTGTACTAGAGATGGAAGGTCCTGGCATTATACGTATCTCATAAGGATGGGAATCAATCCATACGTAGTTTTTTAATTCCGTGAATTTTAACATCATGTGGTAAGGACATAGGTTTTTAGTTTGATGTCATACAGGGATGATGATTTTGGGAAGTTTTATGTCATATATCCCAAACAGAAAAAATGTTCTCAAGAAAAGTACTAATTTAGGAACTTGATTTTGGTGGGAGGAGTAATTATCTCACCATCCATGGTGACCAAAGAGTATGCACTGTTGGCATAAACCTTCTTAATGATATAGGGTCATTCCCATTTAATCTCCAACATTGGTGGCTTCCAACCCAGTATCATCAATGTCCTTATATCAAATACCGTTTCACCATGAAGGAAGTAGAGGAGGAGAAAATTATTGTTGAAAGACATGGCTATCTTATTCCAGTGCCTCTTGAGATTGTGTAATGCATGGAGCATGTTATCATCAAGGGAATCCAGTTTAGAAAGATGTACTTCTCTCCCCTATCTGAAATCTACTGATCATGGATATCCATATAGAGCAATGGAAACTAAATCTCGTTGGCCAGGATTGCCTTTGTTTTGTATACCAGGGAATATAGGGTCAATTGAGAATAATTTTGAGTTGTTTTCTAATAATCCCAGATATTTTTTGTGAGGTTGTGTGGACATATTTCTTTTCTTTTTGAACACAATCTTCTAAAAAATGTTTGAGAGGGTATTTTTGAATGTCCTAATCTATTAATTTTACAATTCATGGTTGAGAGAAGTATGTTTTGACTGGATGTTGTATTTGGAGTACAATTTATTCAGATCAGCTACCTAAAATTGGTTCCATTATCTTTGAGAACAACATGAGACACTATAAATATATGGATGATGTTGGATATCATGAACTCATTGATGGAATGGTCCATGATTTCCTTGATCCTGGTCACCTCTTCCCACATGGAGAAGAAATCTGTTTCAGTTCGAATAAACATGCATTGGCGATCAATCGCTGGTTGATATGCTCCCATGACATCAAGCCCCCAGACTACAAAGATCCAAGAATACTTGTTAGTGTGAAGGGGCTCTAGCGGTCGATGCACAAAGTTTCCCTGGATCTGAAAAGTGTTTAACCTCTTTGCGAACTTGATATAGTCACGAACCATGGTTGGCCAAAATTATCCCAACATAAAAAATCTAGTCAAAGAGATTCAATATAGTGTGATGGGACCCATACGATCCTATATGGAATTCCTACATAACCTGAGTAATCTCATCTCCTTGACTAAAATGGAAGACAACTCCATTTAATCCACATATATAGAAGATTTCCTCAAGGATGGGACCACTATGGATGGGGAAATTCATTTCAAGTCAATGGATTCTCTCACATATGTCTCTGTCTATTAGGTTATTATCATGCTGGTGATAATCGATGCAAGTAGTTGTCCAATAAAGGTTTCTTTAGCTATGGAAAGAGGATTTTCAGGTCCTTTGGAGGTACCAATGTTATGGTTTCTTACCTAATGGTTCTCATAATCATCCAATGATGTGGGAGAGATCACCCTTCGATTAAACACATAGATAAACATGTCATTCTAATAAGGCTCGGTAAAATATGAATAAATCCATCTAAGGCATCAGCTCGACCATTCTATGACTAGGGGATGTGATTTACCTCTGGTTGAGATAGGAACTGGTCCATAAGATGGCATTTTCACTCTAACAAGGGTACGATCTCTGGATTCCTAAAAACATAGTCATCATCGATCTTCTGGATTACTATTTCGGAGTCTCCCTTCACATGTAGGTGGGGAACATCAATGTCTAGGGTCAACTCAAAACTAGTGATGAGAACCTGATTCTTTACCTCATTGTTGTTGACTCATTCTAAAAACAAGAATGAATATGAAAAAATATCATGTGTTTTCATAGTGAAGAAAATTCCCAGGCCCACTCTGTTGAGTCTAGGATTGTTGAGGATTCTACCAGTTGGGCTCTGAGATGCGCTGTAAAAATTAATCTACCAAACTAGTAGAGTCTGATCCACTGATAATATTGACTCATCTAGAAATTCAATATCTGGGGACTAATTTATTTGGTCTATATGAGTGTCCATAAAATATACCATTGTTTGTCCCTTGATGTCCTTCTGGGGGATGAAAATGATGTTTAAATACTGAAGGATTAATTCTCATCGACCTAGATGTCTGTTCAACACAGGTCTGTTTAGAATATACATAAGTGGATCCACATGATAAACCAGATGTATCTTGTGATGCTGTAGATAACTCTAAAACTTCTACACTTTGAAAGCTAGTGCAAGGTATCTCTTCTAAATAAAGGAATATTTTTTCTACATATCGATGAGAATGCGACTGATATAGGAAAAAATCTTATTTGTCCCTTTAATATTCTTATAGGTGAGAATGGTGCCAAGGGATCATTCTAGGGAAATCACATAGAAGACCAATGGCTTATTGAAGTTGTGTTGAATTAGCACAGGTGGATATAGAGTATACAGCTTGATCTCCTCAATAGCATCCTATCACTCTTAATCTAATTGGTAGTTGACACCTTTTTTCATAAGCCTATAAAAGGGTTTAAACTTTCTGGAAATATTCATAATGAATCAAAATATATAGGATAAGTTTCCATGAAACACCTGGAGATATCTAAGGTTTCTCATTAGAGGCATCTAAATAATGGCCTTAATCTTCTTCAGGTCAATATCAATGAATATTCATCTGACAATGAAGCTGATAAACTTCCCATAGATGAACTCCAATGTACAGTTCAAGGGGTTAATCTTCAGATAACAGTAGTAGAGGAAGCTGAACACTTTCTCAATATCTCATAGTTGGTCTTGATGCTAACTGGACTTGACCACTAGGTCATCCACATATAATTCCACTAGAATCCAAAGGACCTACATGAATGTGTGGTTCACATCATGTTGATAGGTAGCTATTTCATTCTTCAACTCGAAGGGCTTTACCTGAAAATAGAAAATTCCCTATTTCAACTAGAAGGCGGAGGTTTATTCATCTTCTAGGGCCATATATATTTGATTATACCTAGAATATCCATCAATAAAGGATACACCTTGAAATCTAGCAGTTGAATCAATCATTAACTCTAACACCAGAAGGGAGAAATTGTCTTTTGGATAGGAATAATTGAGATCCCAGAAGTCAATACATGTACAAATCTATTTTTTCTTCTTCCTGATAGGGAAGATGATGGCCAACAATATGGGGTACTAGAATTCCAGGATGAAGATGTATTAAATGTTATTATTAACCTCGAACTTGACAATGGAACCATGATATAGTTTCATTTTCATGGGAGGTTTTTTGAACCCATGGTTACTTACTTGGATACCAAGGCTGTGGATTGAGACTAGAGGGTCCACTCCTGGAATCTCATCATGACTCCAAGAGAGTACATCACAATGCTACTTCTTAAAAATCTACATATTACTACTATTTTTCAGCAGGCATAACTACGCTGATTTGTGTCAGCCTCAGGTCTACTTCGGTACCAAAATTCACATGTACCAGATCATAAATGGTAGTATAGATTCCTTCCTCAAATTTATGTGTTATGTCTTATAGATATTTCTCATCATAAAATATTGGGGAATTGATGGGAGGAGATAGTTCATCCAAGATGATAGATCCTGGGTGAACACCAGTTCCCACATGAGTGATGGTGGAATCTTCACGAGGAGACTACAACAATGTTGAGACCATGGTGAAAAAACCACTGAAATGATTCCATCATCCCTAGGACCAAGGGGATCACACCAGAAAGAATCAAATCATTGGCGGAAAGTCAGTTTGTGTCAACTCAGGCCATCGAGGTGGAACATAAAGGTATGGAATACACCTATTACTATTGGGAGAACTTCTCAATACCTAACAGGGGTAAGGGGTTCTGGTACCACCCCAAACCGGTCAGTATAAAAATATGATGTAATATTGTAGAATTCTTTGTACATGGGAACATGTTTCCCACTCCTATATGAGACAGAAAAATAATTTTCCCAAGTTTGGTGTTGTGGCCTCCAACCAATGAATCTGGAGGATGAATGCATCATCCAAATCTATCCACGGGTTAGTTGAAGGACTATTTTGTTCAACCTTTTTGTTTTTAACCCACTATTCATTGTTCTTGTAATATTTAGAGTCTAAATAGTGGCCTTCATAAGAGTAAAAGGGAAATGCATCACCCTGGAATATTCCCACTCAACCATTAATGGTGTACTTGAGGCAATGGTTTTATGAGGATGGATCTTCTACGTAATGATGGGGACAGGGTCTACCAATCAACACATTGTAGGATGTTTCCCATGGGATGAAGATAAATTTAGTTCTATAAATCAGGCCACCAAATTGGGTATTTGGGTGAATCTTTACACATAGCCTATGATCGGTCTTGTCCAAGCCTTGAATTTTTAGGTCAGAGGGACTCAAAGCTTCTTCAGATAGTCCTAGCTTACAGAGTGTCTGGGTTGGGATGAGATTGATCCCAGAACCTATGTCGAAAAGGAAGTGGCATAAATCCACTCCATTGAACTGGACAGTGATTTACTATGGGATAATGTGCCCATTTATACGAGATCCTTCATATTCTATTAAAAATGAGATGATGGATTGACATTCTGCTCCCTCAACTTCCACTGCATGGAAGGAATGTAGGGATTTTACCACTATTTTGAATTATAGGGGGCTTCTAAAAGACTCGGTGAGGGATTCACACATATCTTCAGACAAGAAGAGATACTAGAGGATCAAGGGATTTGTAGTAATGCTGGAAAGATTCTCAAGAAGATCATACATTCATGATAGGTACATATTGATGTCTCCAAGAATTTTCTCTGTAGCAGGATGTATAATGGGAATATCTAGTCAAAATGGATGATTCTGGATGGTCATGGGGATATCACATTGCTCACTATATAAACCATGCATAATGACCATCAAATAAATATCATATGACTAAGATTTTGGCACGACTAATCACATCTGATCAAGGTGTGGCCATGATAGTTATGCCTGGTTGAGTAGAATGAATGGAGGTGGTATGGAATCTGACAAGATGGGATGATAAGAATGCACATGTTGAGATCTGGGATAAACATGTTGTCTAGTCTCGGTATCATGCACAACCTTTCTAGAATCATAGGCCTAAGAATTTCTATGAATCACACATTCATGGCCTCACCAACATTGGCATTGATTGGGCACATTGGGAGGACCTTCATCATGCTCCCCATTATCAGGGACCATGTATGGGTCCATAAGTTTAACAGTATTTACTGAGGCATCCTCCTAATAATCATATGAGGAATCCTCTAACAAAGGGATAATTATAGGGGTGATCCCCATATCTGGGTACTTGAAGTTTCCCAGAGTATGGGATAACTTTGGCATCGTCAGGGGACTTTTCTTCCCCTTGCACCATCAATGCCTTCTCTTTTGAGAAGAAGAAGACTAAGATGTAGATGTAGAAGTGGAAGTAGGAGGACACGCGACCACTTTTGGAAGCTCGGGCTCATTAAGTCTAGTACGAATGATACTATGGTAATAAGAAAATAATCTATGGGATAACCAATCATCATACATATGAGACTCATAACTAGAGACCTAATTCTATTCACCTTCATTTTATCTACCAGGCTTTGTTGAAATACATGCCACCTATGCTCGAGTAGGATCCAACTTGGCTAAATTTTTGTCGGCCTGGACCTGGAGCAATTCTGTGAACATATAAAACTTCTTAAGATTATGTAAAACGAATCTAGGATAGGGCCAATAGTTGGGTAGATCAGTTAGATCCTCCTCCTGGGGCCTCCTTTACTCTGGAAACTTCAAGATTCCCTAATCCATAACACATCATAAATAACTGAGGGTTTGAGACTCTTTAAACAATTACGTCCAATTTATATTGTCTGGGAATGGAACTATAGGAGTCTAACCCTAACAAGGGGATAAATACTGAATGTATCACTTAGTTAGTGGTGTCTGATGAGGTGGTGTCAGTCAATTCTTAGTCTGGTGATGTTAATCCTAAGACTAAAATCCTCAATGAGGTTGTGGACATGGCTATACCGATAACAATTCTAGTGGTCTTGGTGCCTTTACCTATGCAATAAAAGCAGTATCAACCTTGGTGGACCTACATACAAGATATATGTGAAGCAGCGGGCGTTCTTGATTGGCTTTGTCTAAGGCTTCCTTAATGTGCTGAACCTTGTCAGAAAATTCCCAGAATCTACCTGGGACGTTCTGAGTGAGGAGAGAGGGAACCAATTCTGTCTTCACAGCCCCACTCTCATCGTCAGAATCTTCTCTTTAGTTAGTGACATTTAGAGTGAGTATGCGAGGGCCTTCCACCTGGTGAAAAATTTGATGACTCTCATCTGGTTATTTTTTACACTTGAAGAGGTTAGAAATACTAGTCTTATGAGTTGTGGATCTAAATTGATGTAGAAACTATCGATGGAGATCCTCCCAACCAACTATGGATCCAATGGGTAATTGGTTGTACCAAATGAACAGAGGTACTTCCATCATCTGTATGAAACACTAGATCTTAGAAACTTCCTCGTGTGTTGTAATTTCCGTCATGGGTCCTTACCTTGAAATAATTACTGCTAGATGATGCAATGGTTCTCTCATCCCATTGAATGTGGGGAAAATCATATTCCCAAAATCGTGGTGTGTTGTAATATCATCTACCCATGCTGGATATGAATTTCCATCAGGTGGGATCACCACCTATTATGTCTCGAGGGCCTCAAGGTGTGATACGAGTGTGGGAATTGGGTCAACCTGTAGGGGATTTATTTCTTGATGTGGATTCCTAACCACTAGTGCATTTGTGGACTCTTCTACATGATAGGTAGGCCCAAAGACTCTTGGAGTGACTGGAGCACCTTGTGGAGAAGTTGGAGGAACCTGAGTAACCTTTAGCGGAACAACCTGATCTGGGTTCTGATGAGGGTTCGTATGCAGTTCATGAGGATCCAGTAATGCATACAATGGTCGTTTTCCATAATCTTTGGCCTCTTCCATGTTGGGATGTGCCGATTTTTCAGGATCAATGGGGTTAACTCACTGGGAAAAACATATTCCTTCCCTTACTTCCCTAGTTGAGTCAGGATTAGATCGTACTGAGGATAACTATAATATGGATTCCATCCTACAAGGTGCTCATCAAGAAGCTCAACAATCAGTTGTTTTTATTTGGAAATATATTGGTGTTACGCATCCACAGTGGGGTCAAACTATAATTTCCTCACTAAACTAGATGGGTGAGAAGGATTAAAATCCCTAGATGGTCCTTTAACATTGTTAGGGTCTCAACCTAATGGTAATTAATTATAGGAATTTGTATATCCAACGATCTTCCTTTGTTGGCGAGTGAAAATGCCTAGGAGGCCAAGTAGACATTGTGTTTCCCCTAGGGTAGGGTCGTCCTCATCAGGCCCTACTTCTTTTTCTTTTTTCTTAAGTGTGCTAAGATCTCCCATATTGACCAATAATACACATGGCGGAATATCTTTGATGTCACCAGGAAAGTCTGGTTATCCCAGGATCTGGCTGAAGTGGAGAGCAACATACTACCCCAATCCATGGATCTGGACATATGGGGAAACCTATTTTATGATTCTATGGATCATAGGGATGATATAAATGAATAACTATTAATGAGATCAGGGATATTCAAGTGATGTAGTGTGCTATGCCCCAAGAAGAACAACTAGATCAACCATGTGACGCTACTAGCTAATGTTTTTGAAGTTCTCTCGACTCTTCAAATACAGCAACTGATGGTTACAAAGAAGAAATTCATCACCCAAATGGTTTGATAGAATCACATGAATTCATCCTAGGTAAGTGATTTTAGAATTTCAACATCTTGATATGCAGTTCTGCTAGAAAATATTAGGCATCTCGCTCACCGCGATAATGTCTCATATACCTCTTTTCTTAGAATCGGGTTTTGGCACTTGGTTTTCCCATTATTCAACTAGCAGAAGCTGAGGAACCGAAAATTGAACTGATGTAGACCATTGGGGTGGTGAACTGGTCAGTATATAGAACACTGCATGAGATCACAAGTAGTTGTAGACTAGGTCATCTTCTGAAGATGGTACTGACCACATCATCATTTCCCTATATGAAGGGGTGTTGACCACCAATTCATATTCAAAGATGAAAACTCTTGGTGGATGATTAGGCAGGTGTGAAACATCTACCACACCTAATAACAACTCTTGAATATCTCATGTTGAGGTATAGAATGATCTTAGGGATGATAGAGAGGAGTTTATGGAAAGACCCTAAAAGGGAGACAAATATTCACCCTCCTGCATGTGCCTACAAAGGGCTTCTGTGATCTAGTGTGTCTCACTTTTAAGGAGTAAAAATATCACACATCAGGTTCTTTACCTATACCCAGATGAAAAACAATCAGGGTGATGGTTCGATCGTCAAGTCAAACTCCACTTCAGAATCTGAAAATTGAACAGGATTGATGATGATCTGGAACTTCACATAGTTCTTTCTCTAACAGTGATGGTTCACCCTTCTGTCTTCGGATGGTTCTTCAGGGAAGGGTAGATATTTTATAATGGGAGGACCTCCATTTGGGTTTTTTCTGAAGCCGGGAGGACCTCCACTTTGGTGATTTGGGGTGTGCGGAGCACCTATGAATATGAAAATGGAACATGGGGAGGACAACTGTGTCTATTTCATGATGCATGAGGAGGACTTCTATAGTGGGGAGTTCTTTAGTGGCGAGGACCTCCACTAGAGCTGGCTGAAACATGGGGAGGACCTCTATGTTGATGGGTGATGCGGTTAGGAGGACTGTCTCTCTAGTACACACTATTTCATGGAGGTCCTTCATTGGGGATAGTCATGATGTGAGGAGGTCCTTCTCATTAATAAAATGAGATATATGAAAAATCATCATACTTGGAATCTTGGGCATGGAGAGGACCTCCTTGATGGGTGTTAACAAGATGGGGAGGACCTCTACTTTGATTGATGCTTCTAACATGGGAAAGACCTCCATGCTTAGTGCCAGAGTGGGGAGGACCTCTTCTCTTGATGTTGATGGTACACGGAAGACTTTTGTACTAAATGTCATCATCATGGGTCGGCCCACAATGATTGAAGATCACACCAGCAACCAGAAGAACCAGACCAGTCTTCCCTTGGGGTAGATGGGGTCTCAATCTTGGTTGGGCATAGAAGTTCCCCTAGTCTTTCCTAATAAGGAACTGATAGTATACATATGTGGTTTCATGGTACATTGAAGTTATAGAAGATGACACCCCCTGATGGGTGTCTTCATGAGCATATTCCCGATGTTGACGTTGGGTCATTTGGATTGAAGCTAGTGGCACAATATTGTAATCCACCTACCCCTTATCCTGAAGGGCTGTAAATTGGTGGCACTGATGAGTCTTGGTGGGAGCCCCACTTAGTAGATCCCATGCGGTAGCCAATGATGGGTTGAATTTTACATCCCTCACCTCATCAATGTAGGGGGGTGAGTTGAAGGATCATTGTGAGGAGAAGTTCCTAGAATGGTTGGATCTTGGAGTGAGGAGTAGTGATTTTATTTGTGACCCTTGGGGGTAGTGGTTACAGTGAGGCGCAAGAGCCTCTAGGGCTTATCCAGTCACATACCTCTTGGTATTTACCCCCTACTACTCGTATTGCCGAAAAATAATGTCCATCGCCCTCCTTTGAACAATTTAAAATGGTGAGGTGGGTAGTCAGTGCCCAGAAGCTATAGTACTGGATGATGTTGTGGTGAAGGTAGATCCATGTGGAAATGTCATAGTATCATTCCTCCTACCCCTGCATCTGCGGGCGGGGTTGATTGGTTTCCTGTAGCTATATCATGGGTCCTACAAGGTAGGAAGATTCATCCATCTGTATGAATATTAAAAAATCAATTCCCAATTCCCTAGCTCTGTTCAGTCTTGCATGGTAGGAGAGAAATATCCATTCTGCTACTACCATAGACCGAAATTCCTAGTGATTAACTGCCCTAAAGTCTGGTGAGTTTTACACCGCCCCCACTATTTTCATCACAAGTCCTGACATCGGATAGCTATATTCGGTTTCACGCTCATTTTTCAATGTATCAAGAACTACTAATCCTCATACTTGAAACATAACTAGTTCCTGTTGGGTTCACCATTTCTATGGTGGCCTGGTGTGGAATATAAGTACAACCTTTGATCTAATGACCTATGTGGATAATCTCCATGGTTGAAGGAGAAAAGTTTCAGGATGAGTTCACCATTTCTGTTTCTACAGCTTTCTACCTGGTTGCGTCTACCTAGGTCATCGTCATTGATGCTCACTAACGGGTTTGTTGTACCCCACATTACTGCTTTCTAGAGTTGGTGGCATTCATCACTTATTCAGTGATTTTTTTGCCTTAATCAAAATAGGATGATGAGATTTTTGTTCCTCCTTCCATGGATTCCTCCTCGGAACTCATCGACTAGTCCACGAATCCCTTAAAGATTAAGACATTGTTCGTGAAACTCTTTCTCGGTTCCACCTCTTTATGGACTCTAGTTTATTAAGATTCATCTATCAAAACATTCAATGTGTACATGTCAGGGTTGTAAATTTTGGTCTGGAGAGTAGTCATGTTGGGAATCAATGGCATGTATAGATGCTAAAACACTGGAACACCAATATTTGTCCTCATCAGAGGGCCTCTCAAGGGCACAAGATCCCATGGCATCATATGTTGATCGTAGGGTATCTTATTCCAGATTCATGTCTTTCAGGTTCTCTTTGGATTCCCATGTTATACACAATGTATTCTATGAGTTCAATGTCTTTCGGAGATGGATCAGACTAATAAAAACACTTATAAAGGTGGATCAAATAGTACATCCCTAAGAGGGAGAACCAGGAAGGTTTACCAGATGAGTGGATAAAAATTCTTGATGATGATGTACCTGAGAGTGTTGTGGACCATATATGGGATATGATACACCATGATGTTTGATATGGATACATGTGAAGGAAGATCAGGGATATTGGGCCCTAATTAGGGGGACACCAAGTCTTACCATTGGTAGAGATTGAACCCTTTGGAGGATTCCTACATATACTATTTAGAAGATATGGATAAAAACCTAATTAGTTAAAAAGTATGTTTTAAGTATTACACATGATTAAATTCCATTTTTAAGAGGATCACTCTTGGTTGGATGGATATGATGTAAATGTATTATGCATTTTTAACTACTCGAGTGCTGTTAGGAGTAGTGAGGAAGTGGGAGGCATGATCTCACTGGGATGTGGCAAACTAGGCAAGTGTGACGATGGATATGGATTAAGTGACGATGAAATGAATGGAATGTGTAAAGTGATGGGATTGAACATCGAAGAGGTTTCCTACATATATCATTTTCAAGGTTTCAAATTCCACGTAGTTCAGTAAGTGGGGTGATGGGATAGCTAAAGAGGCCGCCCGTGAGAATGAATTCATGGATGGGGATATGAGGATGTGAAACCACCATGTTGGGGCATAATCTCTCTAAAACATAAGGACCTATGGAATGATCCGGATGGGAATGGGTGATGGGCATGAACCTCATAGAGGTTTCCCATGTATCCCAGTGGTAGGAAATCAAATTCTATGTAATTCAATATGGAGGTATAGAAATAGGGTGTACATAAGGGATAGAGAGCCAAAGATATGACATGGACTTATACATGGTTAGTGGCCCTTTGCAAGAGGATCACTCTTGGTTGGAGGAGTATGGTGAAGTGTGGGGCTTATGCATGGCTAGCTACCTGGGTGGATGGATCAAAACACCTCGAATGGATGGATTCAGGAGATTTGTACAAAAAAATGGAAGATGTCACATCATGAGGTTACATCCTTATGAGAGAGCACTACATTTTACCAATGGTCTAGATTGAACCTCAAAGAGGCTTCCTACATACCCTAAAGGGATCTAAATCTGTGTAGTTTGGATCATGTAGTTTAACATCATGCAAGATGGGTGAACCAATGTAAAATAGATGAAAAAATGGATTATGGGGAGTGATGAGATTGAACAATAAAGATTATTCCTAAATATCCTTTTTAGAAGAAAGGGATCAAATTCCACATAGTTCAGTGGGGAGGGGAATGGGGCTTATGCATAGTTAGCAGCCTAAAGTGGTGTTGGGGATTCCATGTGGTTAGAAGCCAAAAAAGGATTTCATGGTCATTGTTACTCTAAGGCCAAATGAGTCATTCTCAGTGTGAGAAACAAGATGTTATAGTAGACCTAATGATTGTTTCATGAAAAGTGTGCCCATGAGGGATGGTGTGGGGAATACGCATGGCTACTGGCCTCAGGAGATGGATATTGGGACTTACTCTAAAAGGGTGGCCCGAAGAGGCTATTTAAGGCTTACATAGAGACTTCATGAGGCAAAAATGGAGAAAATTCCCAAAGGTAGAGATAGTGACGAGATGGATCCAGTTCTCATATGCTCTCTAGTCCTCTCATAATTGGCATGCATGTGGAAACCCAAGTTTAACGTCATGTGTTGAGGATGTTGGTGCTTGGTAGTTTAACATCTTTCATCTCAGATGATAAGGACTCACTCCTCACCCCTTGGATATACATAATATGTACCAACCCACACTTGTGGATGAGAAGGAACAAGAAATTCCTGTCAGAAGTAAGCTGGAGGAGTGGTCAATAGAGGGGTCCACGTTTTCATAGCTATATAAAGAAGAAATAAGTGTTGAAATACCTATTTGAAGAAGAATAATTTAGAAAAAACAATCATGAAACACCACAAAATGAACTAATAAATACCTACTCATAAGCTTGGAGGGCCACATGATGTTAGTGCGCAGAAGGTATGGGTGTTGCATGAAAGAGGAGGTAAAACATGGTGCCTTAGAGTAAGGACAACCCATTGAGTAAATAGGAAGGGTTGAGCTAATGATTGGATGTTTTAATGTAATATTATGGGTCTTGATTGAATGTGGTAATGTATAAAGGGTAAGCCTTGCACGCAAGAAGGTCTTTTGTGCGCACTTGCCTTGCAAAAAAGGAAATGGGTGAAGGATAAGTACTTACGGGACCACCTAAAGGTTGAACCATGGGGGACCTATTGTGCAAGATCCAATACCTTGAGGTCATGACTTGCATATGCTCATGAAAGGATTCATATTATGCTCATGGGAGTGGTAGTTTTAATTTTGTAGTGTTACCCAAAAAGGGTGGGGTTCCCTTTAATTTATAAGTGAAGATCTCGGCTAGAGAATGTATGTACGCTAGTGTGGAAGGCGTTGGTTTACATCACATTGGTCGTGTAAGAGTCATGTGCATAGAATTTAGTATTTCGTGATATACTTCATGCTTCTATGAACTTTCCTTTTCCATTTTTGAGAGGTTAGGGAGAAACATCACACTTGGCGTTGCATTGGGCACATAGGGACCATGCATGTGGATTTTAGTTTTGCATGCAACTATCAAACCTTTCAAATAGCTCCCTTTGGATTCTTAGACTTTTCCAATGAGTCCAATTATGGCATAGGGTTGTAGAGATATGCCTATCTATGGCCTCAAGAGAAATTTGGTGCCAAAAATAATTTACCCACACCTCATTTGACAATGTTTTTATGAAGCACAAGTAAATAATTGAGAAACATTTATAAATATGGATATTATCTGATAGAAACAAAACTAAATACATTTTTTTACTGATAAAGCACTAGTGAATTGATGTTTTAATACTGATACTTTAAAATTAGATTCTTTACACATGAATATATTTTATCATGTTCATAAAATATGGATTGTAAAATGGCCAACACAATTAGAAGAGGGAAAAAATGAAATAAACATATGAAAGGGACAATTATTTTCTATTTACTATACAAACTAATGTTCCAACTGTGAAAAAAGTTTAAAAGAAAGAAAACATTGATTCCCATTGAAATTAGTGTCTATAAAATAAGGGTTTAATAAATATATAAAATTGTAGTTTCAATGAAATGGGTTTCTAGGTTGAGAATAAAATATTAGATTTGTTTCTCTCATTAAAAAGTAATGGTGGATCCCACCTAATTACTATATGTTCTATTTTTGCACTTTCATGCAGGGAATTGAATGTGATGAATAAAAGTGGAGATTGAAATGATATATATGAAATTTTATATCTAGAAGATAAATACATCATGGAATGCTTCAACTGGTATCTCGATTCCTCCATGTAACATTTTAAGTGATATCATAAGATTACATGAGTTCATTTTAATGAAAACATCCATGATGAATATTTTGTAATATAATCCCATAGGGGGGAGTTGAGATGATTTATTACTAGAATATATTGAAATATAGATATAATTGTGATAATACTAATGTTTAGGTATGATACTCACATTTCCAATTCATTATTTAAGTTAAATCACTTGATATTTTATGGGGGAAATGTTTTTATTGATGATAAGAAAAGTAAATTGATTGTGTAGAAACAAAATATCACTTGATTTTTATTATGTGGATATTGATTTGACTGAAATTAATAAATACCATATAAAAAATTCTTGAAAAGTACCTTGAAAGAGAAATTTGAGTTCATATTAGATGTGGGATTATTTTATGGACAAATTCAATGTCTAGGTTAATAAATAATACTTTACACACTGACATTTCCCAATAATTATAAGATTTTTAAATTTTTTATCATTTCATATAGAAATGTGATGCCAAATTCTATTAATTTCCTCAAGAATTACTATAAGGGAGAATATGAAAGTTTCAAATCATGGATAAATCATGATATGTGTGACACATTACCTCAAACACTCACATTTGTATTTATTTTTTGTAATGGGGAGAATAAAAAATGATTACATAATAATTTTGATAAATATGTATTTAATGGTATTGATAATAAATCCAAAGGGTAATATTGAAAACCCCAAGGTATTTCAATGATTTTATTTTTTATTCATTGATTAAGTAGGTTTTCAATAAGTGTTGGGTGATAATGAAAATCACAATGTGAGATATAGCTCAGAATTATTATTTATTACTTTTATTATATTTTTATTCCATTGGATATATTTATGGAGGCACATTTATATATTGTTAATTAAATTAGGTAAAATAAAAAGATAAAATTCATTTTTATACGTTGGAAAAGAAGAAAATGAAGCTGGTACTTCTTGGTGAGGATCAGTCTATATATCTAATGACTGTAGATATAATCATAATGATAATTAATAAAAATTATTAATAAATGTGAAAATGTTAACCATATAATTTTCCTTATGAATTTAATAAAATAGATATTGAAAATATTGAGGAGCTATGATTGAAGAAACACAAAGGATGTATGGAAGAGTGGGAATCTATCCATTATTTATCCAACATGAAGACATCCACATTAAATGGATATTATATTATAGGTTATGGATTATAAAAGAGTGAGTTTGATAATGTATATTTTATGGAAGTATGAGCTACATGGAAATACTCACATGGAGGTTACATACACTACATGACATACTGGGAATTATGCTAATGAGTTTTAAGAATGTTTGATATATTCCAAAAATAATTTAAGTTATTTTTATTTGAATTGAAGTATTAGAGATTCATTGATAATGTTTAAATATATTTTAGGAATATTTTAAAAAGTCTATATTTTACACATAATATAACTTAAGAAGTTCCATTCATATATTTTAAATGAAATTAGGTAAAACAAAGTGATATACATTAATTGTATATATTGGAAAAGTAAGATATGAAGATACTAATTCTTGTTAAAGAGCTAATCCACATCTGATAAAGGTAGATATAATCTTAATTAGAATCAACAAAAAGTATTTATGAAGGTTAAAACTCAATAAAAATGTGTTCCTTTTAAATTTAATAAAATGGATTTTGAAAATCTCTTGGTTCTATGAATGAATATGAACAAAGGCTGGTTGGAAGAGTGGGGATCTATCCTGAGATTATCAAGCCTTAAGAGAGACACATTAAATTGATATTATCTCATATATTATGGATTGAATAATACTCAGTCCGAGGACGTAATTTTTAAGGCGTTTGGAGATACATGGGATTACTAACATTTATTTTACATAGACTGAAAGGATCATTATATACTATTTTAAATAATTTTAGGAATTTTTATATATTCCCATAGTAATTTATATTGGTTAGATTTGAATTCTTTCATTAATGACTACTTGATAACTTTTAAATATTTTTCAGGAACATTTGAAAATTTATTGATTTTATACATAAAATAATTTTTACGTTAGAATAGAAGAATTGGATAATTATTAGAAGACACTATGATACATAAGATTCCCAAGATATTACTCATAAAGTAATCTAAGTTAGAGATGAAATTTTGAAAAATATTCACTTTTATATGTAAAATCAATTTTAGTATTGCATAATAGATTTTCTAATGTGGCCTATGAAATGGTGAAAAGAAAATAATTACATAAATATGTAAGATTTCACTAGAGAATATGTAATGGATTTGTTGATGTGCCTAGAGAAATGTGGAAATGTGAAAAAACCTTTTTTCAATACATAAGAGTTCACTAGTGTATACATAATATATTTGTTTAATTGACTACTGAAATGAGTTAAAAATAACCTTATATCAATATTGTTCATTGGAGAATATGAAAGAGACATGTAACAGTGCATACAAATATAAAAAAAAAGTAAAAACCTTCTATTGAGAAATAATACTTTTAAAGTACCTTTAAATTGGAAATCAATAAAGTATATATTCTCACTGAGATACATAATATTTTTTTATGATACATAAGGATTCATAATCTTTCTCTAAATAATAAAATTTTTCAAAAAGTGTAAAATTGGGAAAGTATAATTGGTGTTGTGATACATAATATATTTTATCTGATATGTAAGATATTTCATTTATTATTTAAGGGTTATTTGTTTGATAATTTGATGATATTTCATATGGTATATTTCGACATTAAATAAAATTATTCTTATAAAATAACTAAATGAATTATACATTTTATTTGAATATGTAGATCATGATACAAGTAGAGTCTTGAGAAGATAGGCTTGTTCTTGGTAGAAGAAGCTTTCACCACAATAATAACTATGGGTGATTATCGTTTTCGGCAAATAACTGGTGATGGTTCCAGAAATATAAATATAGTCATGTTGTAAGGAGATATATTTATCATATTGATCTATGTATTGAGAATTGTTAACTACATAAACACCATGATATGAGATTCTAGGTTGCATCCACGTTGATCATGGAAAATTTTTCAGTTCACTCATGGTGTGAAGGACAAGTTGAAACGCAATGTTTTATAAATGTATAGCTCCATGCCAGTGTGGATTTATGGATTTATAAATATATAAATTTGTATCATGGTAACATATGAGATTTTATGTATTAATATTTTAACTAATTTATGAATATTGATGCTATATGAATTATTAAGAATAACCCTTTGACTTGTAATGATTATGGGTATGTGTAAGTATTCAATTTATGTTCATGGGAGATATACCCATGAGATAAGTAATTGATTGAGGATCAAGGGATAAAATTCACATGGTTTACATAAGATACTAAAAATTATAGAATCATGGATTCTACGCATTAATTGATATTTACATAATTTTACTGTGGGAATTTATTATGGTCCCATGTGGATAATTTATTACTAAGAATTCAGAGAAGAAGTTTGTTTATAAAAACCAATACATTGTACCTTTGAAAATTATAGGAATTAATAATAGAGTGTACCTGATGATTTTCTAAAAAATATGATCTTGTGTGTCAAGGTAGAAGAATAATAACATGAAGAAGAAAAAAATAGAATAATAAGAAGAAGTAAGTTGAGAAACAGTGATAATGCTATTGTATTTTTATGATCTAGGTGTCATGACTCATAAAGAAGAATATTGAGTTTGATTTGAGATTCAGTGACCAAAATGTATGTGATTATATCATATTATCCTTTGTCTTTTGAATAATATCATTTAGGAAGAAGTTCTTATCCTTATGATGTGGTAACATCTTGATAATATTTAAGAAATTTTTCATTATTACATTTGAGAGAAACAATTATAGACAAGCTATATCTAGTATAAAGAACACAATTAAAAGATTTAAAATCAATCATAAGACTATAAAACTATATGTATATAGTAAATGACTGTCATAAAATATCCTATTTATATTTGTTTCATATTTATAGTGGATATTTTTATATTAGACTCAACATGAATGTGTTAAGGAGTAGATACCCACATTAGGATCAAACCATGTAAAAATATCATGTGTTTATTTTATTTCAGTCTTTACTAATTTTCATATGGTAATAGTGTGTAAAAAATTAATAGACAGATCCATATGACTTAACTGATATAGAAATTGTTATATTAAGTGGTAAATTTTAAGCATAATAAAATACATTTGTAAAATAGGCCCACACTAATTAACACTTCCCCCCCCCCAAGTGAATGCTCGAACCTACTAGGATATAACATTGTTATTATTATTCTTTATTTATATTCATTCCAAATATGTAGATATATTCTTGTATTCATTATATTTTTTTATCATTTTTCTCCTTAATTTAGTACGTTAAACATCCATCGAATACCCTTTAGTGGTATCATAGTAGATCTATAATTTTTTATTTTGATCTACAGTTGAATGAATAATTATGGAAAATGAGTTTCCCTACAACCATGATATAACCCATTTAAAATAGGTATTTAAATTCTTGAAAATCCAATTCTACATCATAGACTTTTTATGAAATCAGTTTTTTATTATAAAGGTAACATGCTAGGCAATTATAGAATAAGAAATTTTTATATCTATTAAAATTTATGAATAATATATTAATTTTATGTTTAAGGGGACACTTTTTTCTAAAGCATACCCAACATGCGACAACGGGTTTCTCTAAAATCTTATATTGCACACAAGACTGAGTTCAACCAAATAATAATACAATATTAATATTATTATATTAAATGGTAGTTAACGCCTAGTTTTTGTATTGGTAGGAATGAATATAACTAACTATATTATTTTTACACAATTTTGTTACATTTTTTTACATTCGTCATATAAATATTAGAGGTTTAATATGAGAATAAATCCAATTTTAATCATAAAATACTCTAACATTTTTAATGGCAGTTTTACCACGTTTTGATAGTGAACCGTTTCTAAATCAATTTTTTGAACTTTTATATGTTATATATGAAAAAATAAACTTCTTATTTGGAAGTGGGACATCAAAATTTACCTTGGTTGAATTTTGTAATTTTTTTAATAAAAATCAATTTTTTAATGAATAGTGATAAATACTGCATTTTAATTCAAAACTACATTTTTTTATAATTTTTTATATAGATAGAATATGATTTTAATTGGTTATAATGTTTAATGGGATTAAATTTTTATAATTGAATTCAATTTTTTTCATTGGAGGTAATTTCATAATAAAATTTGATATAAACACATGTCAGTATTTTGATTGTTTTTACTTTTAAAAACCCCATTTTTTTATTTTGAAAAAGGGAATTAATTACTATAACTTATATGTTTTTAATTTTTAAAAATTTATTCCATATTTGGAATCATATTGTCCAAAATATGTAAATAAGTCCCTTTTATTTTTTAGATGATGAATGTTAGCGTTAGTAATTATTTTTATTTACCACTATTAAAGGGTAAATTGATTAAATAAGGGTAAAATTAAAATATTATAATATAAAAACAACCCTAACACTTATCCTAATACTATTGTATGAG
Source organism: Viscum album (assembly GCA_963277665.1). NCBI lineage: Eukaryota > Viridiplantae > Streptophyta > Magnoliopsida > Santalales > Viscaceae > Viscum > Viscum album. The sequence goes on along the minus strand of OY728121.1, from coordinate 1,392,766,621 downwards.
TTATGGCGGACCAAGACAACCATTGGGGTGAAAATTGGCATTTGGAAGCCACTTGGGTGTGTGTCATCCAAGATTTTTCAAGGAAAATATGACATGTTAGAATATCATTCAATGGTTTCGTTAGATTTTATCTCTATGATTAGATTTTATTTAAATTCAATGAAATAAATCGTGTAAATATTGACATAATTGATATTTTATAAAAATATTAAATTATTAAACTATTTAAAAATCCTAAAAATAATTTAAAATCTCAAACTAGATATGATAATGTTGAAACGTTCATTAAGTGTTCAATTATGTGAAATTGGCCCCATATATGTAAACTTTATATCCTGTTAATATTAAAATTATGTTACCTCATTTAAAATTGAAATGGAATAATTAAGAGTAAACTAAAAAGATAATGTTTAAAATAAAATCAATTTAGATCTAAAAATTATTTGGTTAGAGGATTTCGAACTATACTCACCTTAATATTACATATCACGAGTTTGAACAATATTAATTAAAAAATTAATTTATATTAATTTAATAATTTAGGAGTTTCCAAAGGTTCCCCAACCCTCACCTATAAAAAGTTACAGCCTCTTCTCTAATACTCACACTTCAATAACCCTTTGGTTCTACCAAGCCTTGACTAAACCTATTCCTAGAATCCATACCCTCATCATATAATCCTCCCTTATGGAAAAAAACCTCCCAAGTTATCTTTTTGTTACAAATCAAAATAAGTGACCCAATTAAGAGTTAACGACTTCTCCCATTCATTTTAGTTTCATTTCAACTCTCCACTCCAAAAACTCTTCTTATTCTATGATTAAATAACAACAACAATATCAAAAATATTCTAGGATGTTTTTATTATATGGTTTTGATCTTTACTTACACACACCTCTATTTAATTTGTAATGAACATATTGTTTCTATGTATGGAGAACTACTTCCACACAAAATTATGATTGTTCAATATTCCCCTACCACCACTCATGTTGACCATTATAATGGACACTATTTCTACATATGATATATATTATATTTATATTTTCTATATGATTATCTATTTTTTATTTAAAACATACCTTTATGCTTTCCATGTTTTTTAAATACAATATTTTCCTTTGAGGAATTGTGGACTACTACCCCCTCAAAGAGATATGACTCATTACCTCTATACATTGAACCTAAAAAAGAATTTTTTTTATTAAAACTATGAGACATATATGACATTAATATAATAATGATATTATAATATACATTTATATCATTTAATTAATATTCATTTAATATGAAAAATAAATGAATGTAACATTCATGCGTAAGTACGACCTACCATCTCCATGAACGGTGAATTTCATTTATTATCTCAAAATATTATGGATTATTCTAAATACATATATAATTGTTATATATATTATTTAAATGATGATTACTATTCTGGAGATGATGTAATTTGGACCACATGGACAATTTACATAAAAACAAGTTCATTTTTTACTCAAGTACCAAATATCGACAAAATGTCTAATATGAACTTAAATAATTATATAATTTTTATAACATGTTAATAAGTCATATAAATGAAATAATAAACTTTAAAAAGGTTCTCAAACAAGTATAAATTAACCTAAGTTTATTATTCAATAAGTACAAGGAACATACGTGACGAATCAAACATAAGGTAAGGGAATTTATCTAAATCTCCATTCATTGAGGCAAATTTTGATGTTATACACCACCTTCTTTTATACAGTGTATAATAAAACCATTTGAATTTTTATTTAATTCAATGTTTTTCAAAAGTAATTCTTTTTCTATAAATATTTTTAGTAAAAGACCAAATAAGTGTTTTTTAACATATTTAGCTACAACGACTTTTCCACCGCCATGGCCATTTTGGTATTTTTCTTCCTCTACAAGCCAAAACGTTTTTAAAAGAAAAATAGATACCATTTTACCATTATAGGTATTTTTTATTAAAAATGGTTTTAATAATGGTTTTATTATATTAATACCTTATAATGATTTCTTTTTATTGAAAATTTTATACGTGAAATGTTGATAATTGAAATATTTTATGTGTTGTGATTATATAATAGTAATTAAACATTTTATGGGTGGTTACGTGATAAACCAGAGTTGGGTGGTTATGTGATAAACCAAATATGGGTGGTTTAGTGATAAACCAAGGATGAGTGGTTACGTTATAAGCTCTAATGTAATGGGTGTGGAAGTCTGTCGTATGGCTATTCTATTTAGTGATATGTATGGAAGTCTGTTGTATGACTATTCTATTTAGTGATATGTGTGTAAGTCAATCGTATGGCTATTCTATTTAAGTATGATTTTTCCCACGTTACCATTATATGTTATATGTGATTCCTATGGGTATAAGGTAATCTTTTGATTACAAAAAGGGTATGAAATGATCTTATATTCAGTAAAGTACAATTAATACTTCTTAAAGGTGAAAAGTACTACTTTATTATAAATTATTCATGGTTTACATGTTTTCCCAAGTCTAACAGTTTTCATTCATTGTGAAGACCTTACTGAGATTTTTATGCTCATCCCATGTTTTGAAATGTTTTTCATAGGACATAAAGAATATTAGAGTCATGGATGGGATCAAGAAAAAGTTATGATGTTTAAACATGAAATGAAACCAAGTTTCTTTTTAATTTTTTTTTGTTTTACGAAAAAATGGAAAGTGAGTAGAAGTGTCTACTTATAATATTTAATTTGTTATGTATAAGTTATGACCTATTTCTTAAAACCTATAAAATGTAAAAGAACCTTGAATTGAATTAAGTATAAATTATTGACTTATCTCAAGATTATGTAATTTTTAAGGTTGGGCCTTATAATAAATGTTATAAGACCATGACATACAGGAACCAAAATAGTCAATTTGTGTGTTGATAGTGGAAGTATATGAAATTTAATGAGTGAGGTGGGGTTTTAAAGGGATGGGAATGATCACGTAGTTCTGGAATCCCATGCAGTTTAACGTCATGAGGGAGGACATAGATCCGGAATAATTTTTTTGGGGGAGGTTCATGATATTGGTAATTATATACCAATGTGAATTATAACCAAGGAGATATAAACAATGAAACATGCTCTTAGGAAGAACCTAGGACAAGAGGTTGGAAACATGATACCCTCTTATATGGGGACTTCAAGGTGTTACACAATTTATCGTAATGTGACTAGGATGAAGTAAAAGTTTATCATCATGTAGGATGGGGCAGTTTAATGTCATGAAGGACAATAGTTAATTTTCCTTTTAAGTTCATGTATAAAGGTCTATAAATATTATACATTTTTAATTATATTAAGACAATGTCATGTTGTTTAATGTCGTACGGGAGGACAAAAGTGGTCTTTTTTTTCATAGAACTTAGACCATGAAATGGGAATATACCAACATAGGGGTGTATAGGGTTGTTCCATAAGGAAACCCAATGTTAATGAGGACCAAGGAGTTCTCAACCATTGTACCATACACTCCTGAGAAAAGCTTAGGACATGGGGTCAAAAAGTGTGAAATGGTAGTTCTGCAACTGGGCCTAGAGAGAAAATTTCCAGAAGTCATTACATATCCCACAAGGGAAGTAATAAATCACCGCATAGTTATTTAGTGTCATTCTGTTTAACATCATGTGGTAAGGAAAAGATCCAAGAGAAATGGATTCCAAGGGAGGCACATTATGTGGCTATTACAAACCCGACGTGAATGAGGACAAAGGATGTCTCAACCACACCACGCACTGTTAGGAGAATTCTGGGCCAAGGGGATAGGAAACCAATATGGTTTCCCAACTGGACCTGAGATGAAATGTCTTATCAATCATATGTATCCCATAAGGATGGGAATAAAATAATTAATTATTGTTGAATCATGTGTAGTTTAACATCATTAGATAGGGACTTCTTCCAATATAAATGGATTCCAAGGGTGGCATATGGTATAGTTGTTAAACACCTGACATGAATGAGAACTAAGTAGGTCTCAACCACACCATAAACTCTTAGGAGAAATATAGTCCAAGGGGAAATGAATCCTAGAAGGCTTCATAGATGAACCAAAGATGAAAGGTCCGGGTATTATACGTATCTCATAAGGATGGGAATCAATCCATACGTAGTTCTGGAATTCCATGAATTTTGACATCATGTGATAAGGACATAGGTTATTAGTTTGATGACATATAGGGATGATGATTTTGGGAAGTTTTATGTCATATATCCCAAACGAAAAAATGGTTCTCAAGCAAAGTACTACTTTAGGAACTTGATGTTGGTGGGAGGAGTAATTAGCTCACCATCCATGGTGACCAAAGAGTATGCACTGTTTGTATAAACCTTCTTAAGGATATAAGTTCCTTCCCATTTAAGCTCCAACTTTGGTGGCTTCCAACCCAGTATCATCGGCGTCCTTACATCAAATACCAATTCACCTTTAAGGAAAGAGAGGAGGATAAAATTCTTGTTGAAATACATGGCTATCTTATTACGGTGCCTCTTGAGATTTTGTAAGTCATGGAGGATGTTCTCATCAAGGGCATACAATTTAGATAGATGGAATTTTCTCCCCTATTTTACATCTACTGATCATAGATAGCCATACAGAGCAATGGAAACTAAATCTCAATGTTCGGGATTTCCTTTGTTTTGTATACTAGGAAATATGGGGTCACTTGAGAAGAATTTTGATTTGTTTTCTAATAATACCAAAGAGTTTTTGGGAGGTTTTATGGACATATTTCTTTGTTTTGGCACACCATCTTCTAAAAAATGTTTGAGAGGGTATTTTTGAATTCCCTAATCTTTTAATTTTATAATTAAAGGTTGAGATAAGTATGTTTTGACTAGATATTGTACTTGGAGTACAATTTATTCAGATCAGATACCTGAAATTGGTTCCATTATCTATGAGAACAACATGATATACTATAAATATGTGGATGATGTTGGATCTCATGTACTCATTGATGGAATGGTCCATGATTTCCTTGATCGTGGTCCCCTCTTCCCACATGGATATGAAACCTGTTGCAGTTCAAATAAAGATGCATTGGCAATCAATCGCTGGTGGATATGTTCCCATGACATAAATTCCCCAGACTTAAAAGAACCAAGAATACTTTTTAGTGTGAAGGGGCTCTAGCGGTCGATGAAAAAAAGTTTTCATGGATCTGAAAAGTGTTGAACCTCTTTGCGAACATGATACAGTCACGGACCATGGTCAGCCGAAATTATCCCAACCTACAAATCTGGTCAGAGAGCTTTAATCTGGTGTGATGGGACCCATAAGATACTATATAGAATTCCCACATAACCTGAGGAATCTCATCTCCTTGACTAAAATGTAGGATAACTCCATTGAATCCACACATAAAGAAGATTTCCTCAAGGATGGGACCACTTTGGAGGGTGAAATTCATTTCAAGTCAATGGATTCCCTAACATCTATCTCTATCTATTAGGATATTATCATGCTGGAGATACTCGATGAAAGTAGTGGTCCAATCAGAGGTTTCTTTAGATATGGAAAAAAAATTCTCAGGTACTTTGTAGGTACCAGTGTTGTGGTTTCTTACATAATGGTTCTCATAATCATCTAATGATATGGGAGAGATCACCCTTCGATGAACCACATAGATAAACTTGTCATTCTAGTTAGGCTCTATAAAAGATGAATAAATCTCTCCAAGGCATCATCTCAACCATTCTGTCACTAGGGAATGTGAGTTACCTCTGGTTGAGGCAGAAACTAATCCATCATATGGAATTTTCACTCTAACAGGGGTGCGATCTCTAGATTCCTGACAACATAGTCATTATTGATCTTCTGGATTACTATTTTGGAGTCTCCCTTCACATGTAGGTGGGGAACATCAATATCTAGGGTCAACTCAAAACCAGTGATGAGAACTTGATTCTCTACCTCATTGTTATTGAAGAATTCTAAAAACAAGAAAGATTATGAAAAAAATATCATGTGTTGTCATAGTGAAGAAAACTCCTAGGCCCACTCTATTGAGTCTAGGATTGTTGAGGCTTCTACCATTTGGGATCCGACATGCGCTATAAAAATTAATCTACCAAACTAGTAGATTCTGATCCACTTATAAGATTGACTCATTTAGAAAGTCAATATCTAGGGACTACTCTATCTGGGCTAGATGATTGGACATAAAATATACTAGTGTTTGGCTCTTGATGGCCTTTTGGAGGATGAACCTGATGTTTAAATACTGAAGGATCAATTCTCATTGACCTAGATGTCTGGTCAACATAGGTTGGTTTAGAATATACATCAGTGGATCCACATGATAAACCAGATTTACCTTGTGATGCTGTAGATAATTCTAAAACTTCTATACTTTGAAAACTAGTGCGAGGTAGCTCTTATAAATAGAGGAATATTTGGTCTCCATGGCGAGGATAATGCGACTCAGATAGTAAAAACTCTTCTTTGTCCCTTCATTATTCTTCTGGGTGAGAATGGTGCCAGGGGATAATTCCAGGGCAATCACATAGAGGACCAATGGGCCATCGAAGATGTGTGGAATTAGAAAAGGTGGATATAGAGTATACAACTTGATCAATTATAATAGGTTTGTTTAAGCCTCTTGATATCCCTAAGAGTAAATGGGAATAAATAACCATAGAATTTCATGCAAGGATTTCTTAGACAGTACAAGGCCATGACTCCATAAGGGTGCTAGTTAACCAACTTACCAAGTCAGTGAAATTCATTTTTATTAAGGAGTAGTGTTTGGTAATGATTTTGGGGGATTTGTATATGCAGGATCTTGTTCAACTTCAAGGGATTTCCCTCTTCATTAATCATTTACTATGATGTTTGGTTCAAATAATGGTTGTGGAGAGGCCTATAGGACATATTCAGGACCCATATGAGGATGATTAAAACCTCTCACCCCCAACATAGATGTGCATACCTATAGAATTATTCATGTTACAGATAATATATTGAGGATATCTTAGATATGGAATAAATATTATGGATACCAACATTGTAGGCCTATGGAGATAGAGCAGGGATACCATGTTTTCCTACGAGTCTCCTCATAATGATTATTTTGGAGAATTATCAAGGGAGGAAATCTAATCCTAAGGTACATAATGATATTTGAGATCTTTAAGAGGGTTTCTGAGGTTGTTTACAACCTAAACTTACCCCCATAGTTGGATCGGAGGCAAGAAGCATTCCATGTATCATAGTTGAGGACATATGTTCATGACCCTATGCACATTATTAACATGGTAGAGTTTCACAATGATGATGGATCCACCTTTTCAAAATACACAATGGAAATCGAGGATAAAAAGTTGATGATCCTACATCAATGGACCATTTCCTTGGTTATTCTGATATGGCACCATGAGAGCATGTCAAAGAGATCATAGGAGTGAGAGAGATAGATGTGGGTTCAGTGTCCCCATCTAGTTTCCTTATTTTCTATTTTAGGGTAAAAATATTGAATAAAGAAATAATATAGTTACTCTTTTTTCTTTCTAGGACATTGAAATATATTAAAGAATGTTTTTGGAGTCCGGTGTTGAGGTGGTGCAAGATATCGAGGTACAGTGTGCTTGGAATTGATTTTATGAAAATATTAAATATATTTATATCTAGTTAATGTTGTTTTTAAAAATATAATTGAACATATCCTGAAATAAGTCTTAGATCTGAAATATGAGATCATGGTTTAATCTAGTTCATGGGTTTTTCCCTAGGTGAAACCTAAAGTTTTTCATCACTAGACATTTGGATAAGGAAACCATTGACATGTATGTTAAGTCAATTTATAATTTAAATTAATTAATTAATTAATTTCCCAATATAATATTTCCTCTGTAATTATATGGTTATTTAGTATCAATAGGGTTATCTGTATAACACTAGTATCATTGAGAGGATGTTCAACCATTCTTCGATGGTAGATCAAGATCATATGATGACCAGTGATCTGACCGAGGTAAATTGGTGGGCAGCAGATGCATCAGATCATCCACATTACTGGTGAATGAGTTCTCTACTGAAAATTGATCCAATACTGAGGTAGGACTCATCAATTATAGTTTACTCCCTCCTTTTTAAAAATTTCATGCATGAATTTGATCATCTAATCCTTTATTTCTGATTTCACACTCTTCATATGAGCCACTTTTCAAATTAAATTGTTTATTCGATTTATTCTCATTATGTTTTGTTTATCACCCTATATTCCCCCTGTTGAAATTATTTCCCAATATCTCACACATAATTATTTTTATCACCCTTATTATAGTTCTGTTCCCCCAATTTTCTTTGTAATCTTTGTTGTTGGCCAATGGGATCATAGTTCAATGTTATCAGGTTGGTTCAAGTGTGATTGAACCCCATGATTCTTGGAATATTTTATTTTGATTAACATATGATACATTTGTGGATGGATTTGGATGGATCACATGATGTAGGTGATGAATCCAATGGATATGGGATCCAGGACCAAGTGGTGGCTATGGGAGGTCCATGAGATGCCTTCAGACTTTGTGCGGATCAATAAAATTAGATTTCTAGCCCCCAAAGTACCGGAATCGATTACTGGAGGGCTTCCACTTAGATCTATGGATTTCAAAAAGAATGGTTTTGGGTGGAGAAGGTTTATCTAGAAGCTATGTAATAGTTCTTTTGTTCTATGAAAATATCGACTATATAGTGTGCACTAGGATGAAAACATTCCATACAGTCATGCATCTATAATGGCTAAGGTTTCGAGAAAAAGATATGGATCGAAAAACATGTGGCTAGACCACACATCGTGTGAACATCCCTAGGAAACTAGACCATGTGACAGCTTCACACACCTAAGACACTGGGTGGGAGGACATGTCATTTACATTGAGATCACTTGGACACTTCCTGGTACATGGCCAAGAACACTAACATTCCTTGACGGACACAAACATTTCCAGGTACATGACCAAGTACATGGGCATATACAAGAGCACACAACACATCCACAGATGGTTGAAACACATTGTTTTGTACCCTTACACACCGTGTAGTACTACATGGCCAGTGAGCCATGAATTTTTAATGACATGGATAGGAGGAAGGTAAGGTTACACATGTTTTAGATAGCCTTACATATCGTATACTTATATATGAAATGTATACCTCCTATATATACTTTATTTTGACTTTTATCTTATCCTTAAAATAGCCTATCTTGATTGTTTTTTCACATAGAACTTTATAGGTGATTTCATATTATCCTTTTGGATATTATATGAGATGTTCCAAGCTTGAAGCTTCTTTAGGAGAAACTTGAAAATGGAAAAGATCAGGTAAGATCATCAGAGATGTTAGATAGAGGTGGAACTCCCCAATGGTGTTAGTGTTTGGTCCCTCTATATATGGAGATGGTACTCCACTATAACACCAGGGTATAGTTCCTACATACTCATTGTGTACATACAGATGCAGCACACCCCTATCGAACCAAGGCACTATTCTTACATACTCAATGTGTTGATATAGAAGAAAAGCACCCCTACCGTACCATGTAATAGGTCCTATATCAACAGAGATGGTACTCCCCTGCCGCACCAGGGTGTGGTTCCCCCATACTTATTATGTAGATACAATGGAGGAACTCCCCTTTTACACCAAGGCATGGGTCCTCTCTCTACAGAGATGGTACTCCCCTATCGCATTACGGCGTGAGTCCTCCATACTCATTTTTTAGATACAAAGGTGTAACCCCCATGTTACACTAGGGTGAGGGTCCTATATCCATGAAGACACTACTGTCCTATCACATCAGGGTGTAGGTATTCCATACTTTTTGTGCAGATATAGAGGCAACGCTCCCCTATCGCACCAAGGAATGGGTCCACTATCCATATAGATGGTACTCCTCTATTTCATTAGTGAATGGGTCCTCCATACTTTTTTACAGATATAGATGTAGAAATACCATATTATACTAGGGAAAAGGTCCTCCATCCAAATATATTTTACTCCCCTATTGCACCAAGATGTGGGTCCTCCATATTGACTTGTTCTAACTAACACATGACATGTTAGTCATCAATGAGGGACCTTTGTAGTTTCAGTTAGACTCATCATCATGGGATATTCTATGAGATGGTGATCCCCCTACTCTATCATCAAGGTTTCTTATATGGTCATATATATATATATATATTGGTTGGGATTCATTTCCCTCTTGATTTGGGTTGAGCCAACTACTTTTATCGTGTCTCTTATTACACAACCTTTATTTTTTGGGGAATCCTGGTTGGTATGTATATACTCAAACCTACATGGTATTTTACTGCATGTGTTATCTATTATATAGACGATGGATAGGTTAATGGAGATTTCAGAGGAGAATAGGGATACTTGGGTACACATAAGGTTTATAGTGGTTGGGCTTGGAGATCTGGAGTAAGGCACTCTCAAAATATATTTTCCATTATTTTTAAGGTTGATACATATTTTTTGGTTGGAATGTCTTTTTACCTTCACATTTGAGATTGAATTTTTTTACCCCATTAAATTCCCTAGAAGTTGTTCCATGCGTGAATTTTACTCCAGATGTTAATATATTTTATTTTCATTCCTCTAAACTTTTTCATGGATATAGTTGGGTGCGTGCATATAGGTACTTTAAAAAAGGCCACCCATTTTAGTTATTTATTTCATCACTTTTACCCAACCCATGGAATATAGTGGTGGGATTAGATAGCTATGTATTTTCCATCTTCCAGCCATACGGTCCATAGTGGTTTAGTTCATGACATTTATAAACTAGTTACTATGATTACATTTTTTCAAAATGTTGAGATCTCATTTAGCTCGGGAGTCCATGCACCTGGATTGTGGTTTCAGGACCATATTTTATTATTTAGATCATTTCACATAGCATCATAACTTCCTACCCACTCTTTCCAGTGACATTATATCTAGGGTATGATGTTTTGATTGTGGGTTTAGGTATACCATCTTATCTCGGGAAATCTTCTTAAATTTTATTTTTGTGTATGAGATAGTAAACTATCCCCTTATCTGTGAGCATAATTTAATATTATCTTAGGGTACAGGTAATTGTGGTTTAGTTTCTAGGATAGGTATTTCATCATCCAATGGATGGAGGCATCTCTTCAAGATTAACCATGAGGGAAGATCTAGTTAGAGTGCATGCACTGGTAGTTATGTTATAGGCCATCAGTGTGGATTACAGGGTCACATGAAACCCTACTATATTAAATACCCTATAGAGTTCCAAGAATACAATAGGATTGTTCATCTCCATATACTTTTTCCAAACCTTTTAATAGGTCCTTATTTGGAGAGGATCATTACTGAATCAAAATACTAGAATGGAGCTTATGGCAGCACGTCTGGTAGGCAGTTGGAGTACGAGTGACCATTTTGGATGAGGAGGTAGTCGGGGTTGAGGAATCCATGATTATGATGTCAATATTAAATATAGTAGGACTTCTCAGGTTGTTCAGGTTATAGATCAAGGAAATGGATCATGAAATTTATATGCACTATTGACTACACCTAAGGATTACTGTGTTATACCATCTATAGTATAAGGTATGGAATTCATAACCTTGACATGATTATCTACATTATTTGATACAAGAAATTCACACTCCATTATATATGTGACATTAATGGGTATCCCTAGTCTCAAAATAGAATACTTTGGTGGAGTGATATCTCTGGACACAGCATTGTGGACCCGGTAAGAGGGTGTTCACCAATGCCAGGAATGTCTTCTCAAGATACTTGGATATCATTTATTATAAAAACTTTTAATCCTGAAGATGATCAATTTTGACGTAATTCCTAGTTTGGACTATTTAGTTCCTCGGTATTCTCGTATCGATCTTTAAAATTGATGTTTGTGTTTTATATCACCTAATTTTGGAAACTACATTTACAAGCGAGAATGGTTTGTCTAGGGAAAATGTACTAAAACCAAGCATCATGGTCTGGGTGGAGCATCAACCAATATTTTAAGGATTTTTCTTGATTACCACAGATTATAATAGGGGGGTTTTCCCTCTATTGTGAATAATTTTATGGATTTATTTTCAAATTAATTTTCTAGGATACCTCCAAAGGTAGAGGAAGAGTTGACCATAAAACTTGTTTGAGGAGCAGAACTAGTATCAATTCCTTTTTACATGATGATTCCTACCTATACTCAATAACTCAAATGTTTTTATAGGACTTGGAAGAAAAAGGTTTTATATGACCTATTACTTACCCTTGGGTTTAACCTATTCATTTCTCCATGAATGTAGACAAAACCATAAAGTTGTTTGTAGATTACCAGTGGTTGAATCATATTACTATTAATAACGGGTACCCACTTCCTCATATAGATAATCTGTTTGACGAGCTCCAAGGAACCAGGTTCTTCCTAAAAATTGATTTGACATTAGGTTATCATCATGTGAAGTTTAGACAATAGGATATATTACATATACCTTTCTGAAGAAGGTATGGATTTTATGAAAATTTCTTCACGTCATAAGATATAATGAATATACATGTTCATTATATGGCCTTAATGAATTGGTTTTTCCACTTGCACCTAGATTCATTTATGGAAGTTTTTTTGGATGAAATCTTACTGTATTCTTATACTTGAAATGATCATGTCAAATTCCAGGAAATCATTTTGAGTACACTAAGAGAGAAAAATATCATTGAAAATCACACTAAATTAAACTTTAATATTGATAATTTTAACTTTTTGGATCACATTATATTAGAATAAGAAGTGTCTATGGATATGAAGATGGTGGGAAACATTTTTTCCTAAGATTAGTCTAAGAACAGCTTTGATATGTTATGATTCTTATGGATACATGGTAAACGTTGGTGTTTTATTTCGAAGTTTTTACACCTTGAATCACCACTCACAGTCCAAGACATGAAAGTTTTGAACCTAAAATAGTATGAGGATTATGGTAAATCCTTTAAGAAGTTGAAAAGTTTAATGACTAAAACAGGGATCTAGATTTTAACTTATCATGGTAGAGGATATATAGATTTTTTTAGGAATAAAATTTGGATACATAGTTGTTTTAATGAAATGGGAATGTGTAGTAGCATACAAGTCACCATATTTGAGGACTCACAATTTCAATTATCTAATGCACAATCTTGATATAGCAGTAGTGGTCCATGATTTTCATTGATGGAGACATTACATTATGGTTAATTGGTGCATGTTATAAACAGACTGTCAAAGCCTCAGATACATCTTCATTCCATGTGACATGAATTTATGATATTGAAGATGGGTTGAATACCTCCTGTATTTCAATTTTTATCTTATATATACACATTTGAATGGAAATGAAGTTATTGATGCTCGGAGCTAGAACACTCAGACTCAAGCTATTCAAGAAGAAAGCATTGAATGTTAGTTGATGTATCTTTTTTTTAATAATTTGGATGTTCATGAGTGTCATGATCAATATATATATATATTTATTTAGTAGTTACATCATCAATGATGTATTGATAAAAGAGGAGATATAATTAATATCATGAACACTTAGTCTAGAGGGAAAGTGTTGCAGGTGATGACTCACCACCTAGTTGGGAAATTGATGAGAATGAGATCATGTAAATTAATATGTGTCCATGGATTACTATAGAAATGTGAGGGGTATTTATGTGATAATATCATGATTCAAAATCATTATAACATCTTAAACATACCAATATGTATCATGATATATTCCACACATATTGGTGTCCTGGAATGAAAAAGGAAATTGTAGGTTTTTTTACTCAATGTTCCACTTGGAAAAAAGTTATGGCATATAACCAGTAGATTGTGGGCCTATTGTATCCATTACTTGTCCCACAGTGGAAATGGGATGGTATCACTATGGACTGGGTTACATAATTCACCTACAAGAAGTGAAGTTTTTTGGGTGAATGTGTATAGGACGGTAAAGGTCTCCCATTTCTTACATATCAAGTTGACCTTTATGTGGATAAGCTTGGGAGGATACGTGTTTGATATATCATATTACTTATTAGTTTTCTATGAAACCTTATAACATGAAGGGATTCTTAATTGAATTCACATTTCATGCTGAGATTTCATAGGGATCTTCGTTCACATGTACTTTTGAGTACTATGTACCACCCAAGGAAAGACATTCAGTCTAAGCATAAAATATAGGTATTAGAGTAAAAGTTTTGGGATATATCCTTAATATTGGAGGTTCTTAGGAAAAAATAGTTTCCTCTTGATATGTGCACTTTAAATAATTGTTTCCAAGTGATTTTCCATGTTGATATATATGTCATGCTCAATGGTAGGTTGTTTCATTCACCTCTATGCTAGTTAGAGGAATGAGAGGCAATGTTACATGGACCTTGTCTCATTCAGCAGATGTCATAGTAGTGAAGGTTGATTATGAGATGGATGGATATGGGTCACTCAAGTAGAAATACATATGTTGACCATCATCAATAACTGCTAGATTTTTATGTCACGACCCGTCCTCGGGGCCCATGCCGTGACTGCCCCAAGCCCACCTTCCATGGGCCAGGGGCTGGAGACTAGCACCAAGGCATAATTACCGGTAAAAAGGTAAGGCATTGGATTTTAAAAGTAAAAAAACACCACAGAGCAAGTAAGCAGTAGAAGTAAAAACTAAGTAAAAATGGGGTACAACAGAAAGTACGGAAAAGTGAGTGGGCGAGAATACAAACCCAAACTGAAAGTAAAGTACAACTGGAAAGGGAAAACAGCAACTGAAAGTAAAGCCGCATCCTCGAGCCATCCACTGGAAGTCCCACCTGAAGGGTGGGTACAGATAGCCTCCACAGCTCCTCGGGTCCAGCCGTCCGCTCTGTGTACGTCCCGCCCAATGGTCCACCTCCATGTACCGACCTGCTCCGCAAGCCTCAACCACGATCAGTGCTGTCCGTCTTCTACAACCAACACAACGTGGTGTGGGCAAAGCTCGTGCAGGGGTGAGTATAAGCTACTCAGTAGGGACCACGAGACCCCCGAAGGTCCCCCAGAATCCACAAAGGATGATCCCCAAAGGAAAGATACAATCACAAAGTAACATCCGACTCTACTTAGGTATATGACCATACATATACCTAAGTCATCAATTCCAGTTCGCTCCAACCTCCAAGCCCAAGTTCGATCACATCCACACAGGAAATCACAACCCGATCCACACAGGAAAGCATAACGTAATCCACATAGGAAATCAAGTCATGATTCAGCTCACATAGATATACTTCTTCGTATGACGATAGAGATGATCAGATACAACCACTGATTCATCTAAGCCGTCGGACCCACACATGATCGATAGGTACTAACCCCCACAATGAACCACAAAGGATCGATAGGTACTAACCCCGCAATGACCCACACAGGATCTGACCCACACAGGATCGATAGGTAACTGACCCCCGCAATGACCCACAAAGGATCGATGGGTACTAACCCCCGCAATGACCCACACAGGATCAGACCCACATAGGATCTGTAGGCGATGACCCACACAGGACCGCTGAGCGCTGACCCACATAGGATCTGACCCACATATGATCGGTAGCACTGATCCACGTAGGATCGCTGAGTGTTGTAGTCGTCGCTGTCGAATCCACGGAGGATTTCTGCACAGTCGTCATCGTCGTCGCAGTCGCAGCCAGCTCTAGGGTTCCCGCACACAGCAAGCTCATTTGGGAGGGTCCTCTCTATGAGCTGAGGGGCTGATACATCAACTGACACATAGTCCGGAGTTGATGTATCCAAAAGTTTTGTATCGTCAATAGGAACTCAACGACATAGACAGCGCGTCAATCGGATGTTCGGTCTGAGAGTTATTGGCTTTTTCGTCCCTGGGGCCCGGTTGGTTTATAAGTCAAACCCAACCCGACCATACTCAACCTGCATCCAAACCTTGAGCGGAGTAAGGAAAAAGGTCCGTCTCACTAAGAGGAATCCAAAAAAGTCGACGGCACGTCAATCGGACATCCGAAGCTCAAGTTATAAGTGTTTCCTCTCCGAGGGCCTGGTTGGTTTCGTGTACAAACCAACCAGGTTGAACCCAAAGTTCTCCGAAACCCTAAGTGTAATATACCGAAATGACGGTCTCGATCGAAGGATCGCATCGCAGCTGACGGTGCATTGATCGGAGGTCCGCAGCTCAATTTATGGGCAGAAGACCGAAAGAGGTTCGACATTAGGGGGTTCGGGCCCGGTCCGACCCGACCCGATACCCCCAGGGTCGGCCCGAACTGGGTCGAACCGAACCGGGTCCGGGTACGGACCACTTGGGCGCGGCGCGGCCTGGCTGGCGCGGACAGCGGCTAGGCGGATCGGTCGTAATGGCCGAGCAGTGAAGGGGGGGGGGGGGGGCGCTGCCCCCCGTGTTGAGAACCCGCGGCCCCCATGTAGGGGGCCTCACCTGTTGGCCGACCGGGGGTTACGAACCACCGGTTTTCCCCTGACTGGCTGGCCCGCTCTGGCCGGATGGCTACTGCTGCCACGGTACCAGCAAGGGCCGGTCCCTCTGTTCCGACGCCAGCGGCCCGGAACCGGCCGCCGGTTCCCCTGCTTCACCGCGGCCCGGAACCGGCCGCGGCCTTGGTCCGTCCGGCACGATGCGATGAGGCTGCACCCCTCCTCCGCGGCCCCGCTTCAGCTGGGGTGCTTTTTTGGTTCTCCGGCGTGGCGCGACAGCACTGCGCTTCTCCCCCTTCCCTTAATAATTCCCGCGCGGTGCTTCGGCACCGCGTTGCCTTGCTTGTGCCGCAACAATATCAAACAACCAATAAGGGAGAGGAGGGTCAGTCGTGTTCGTGCGGTCCGACCCCCTCCCATTATTACGGTAACAGGCGGCTCCAATAGAAAAGAAGAAAGGCAATGGAAGAATTCACGAACATCAATTAAAATAAATCCCTACCTCGTCGAATTCGATGAGTGAGGATTCGTCGTGGAAATAACCGTCGTGGAAGAAGGCGTCGCGGAGGGAGGATCGTCGCGTCGCGGAGAAGCATCGCAGGAGAAGCGTCACTGATTTTTGAGGATCCGGCGTTCTTCGTGTTCTTCGCATTCTTCACAAGGAAGAGAAGATCTTCAAGATCCTGAGTGAAAACTCCCTATCCTCTCAACACCCCAGCCTAATAAAAAAATAAGAGTTTTCTTATTTTAATTTCACAAGTCTTGCGTTTTAAAATTCAAAAACAAAAGAGACAATTATGTGAATTAATTGCAATGTTTAAACCGCCACATTAATGAGGTGTTTCTTAACCAGAATAAACGTAAGGGTTGAATTAATTAATAGGGGGTGCGGGTGCGTTACTTAATTAAGGGGGGGGGGTTGAAAAAGGTGAAAGAAACGGTGGGGATCATGTGGGGCCCACCTCAGAAATATCCTACCAAGTGGGTAGGATATTGTGGGTCCCACATCATCCACTTAACTTAAGTTAAGAAAAATAAAATAAAAATCGATTGCACCACTTTTATTTTATTCCTTAACTTAACCCCAAAAATTAAAAACCACACCCGAGAAAACGCAACTCCGGAAAAGATGTTTCTAACAAAATACAGGCACTGTGATTCCATTGGTTCCCTCAGAATTTGATTCCAAGCACCAGTTAAAAAGTTAGAAAAACCCTCTCTTTCGTTCACTGAACGTATCCGAGCTAAACTCGTAAAAAAATTCCGGGTACACTGAGCCTTAGAATCAGGTGCTGTTAGAAACTGCATTCTTGTAAAATCCCAAAGAAAACTAAGAAAAAAAAAATCCTTGAATTTTTTCGGGTCTTTACATAACTCCCACCTCAGGGCTTTACGTACCCGTAAAGATACATAAAAACTAGGGAAACAAAAGTGGGTACTGAGAACGCATCTGAGCCTCCCGCTCCCAAGTGATCTCCTGGAGGTTCTCGTGCTTCCATCTGATGTGCACTAGAGGAATCAACCGTCCACGTAGGACCCTCTCCTGTCGATCCTCAATCTCCACCGAGACCTCCGCAAAAGTCACCCCATCATCAACGTCCAGCTTCTCATGGTCAATGATATGTGTCGAGTCATGCATGTATCTCCTCAGCTGAGATATGTGGAAAACGTCGTGCACCCGGTGCAACTAAGGTGGTAGAGCCAGGCGATAAGCCACCTCGCCAATCCTGCTGAGGACCTGGAATGGTCCAATGAAGCGTGGAGACAACTTGCCACCTTGTTCAAATCTCTGTAATCCACGTCGAGGTGAGACCCGCAAGAAGACGTGGTCACCATCCTCAAACTCTAGTGGCCTCCGCCTCCTGTCAGCATAAGACTTCTGCCGGCTCTGAGCTATCCTCATTCACTCCTGGATGACCTAGACCTTCTCTGTCATGGCCTGGACCATCTCCGGTCCCACATGTTCTGACTCCCCAGGGTCTGTCCAGCACAGAGGAGATCTACAAGGTCGACCGTACAATGCCTCGTATGGTGCCATCCTGATGGTGGAGTGGTAGCTATTGTTGTACGCGAACTCCACCAAGGGTAGGTGGTCCTCCCAGATGCGACCAAAGTCGAGGACACATGCACGGAGCATGTCCTCGAGAGTCTGAATGGTCCTCTCCGTCTGACCATCTATCTGGGGGTGAAAGGAAGTGCTCAGACGTAGCTGCGTCCCGAACGTCTCCTGCAACCCTTTCCAAAGCCGGGAAGTAAAGTGAGCATCTCGATCGGAGACGATGGAATATGGCACACCATGAAGCCATACAATCTCCTGAACATAGAGACTTCCCAAGCTCTCCACTGAGCCCTGCTCTCTGATGGGTAAGAAGTGAGTCGACTTGGTGAGTCGGTTGAAAATCACCCAAATGGAGTCGTGACCTCTGGAAGTGCGTGGAAGTCCAGTCACGAAGTCCATAGATAAGCCGTCCCACTTCCACTCCGGGACATCCAAGGGTTGTACCAAGCCTGCTGGTACCTGGTGCTCTCCCTTCACCTGCTGGCAGGTGAGGCATCGAGAAACGAACTCTTCCACATCCTTCTTCATGCCCGGACACCAGTGTTGTCATCTGAGATCCTGGTACATCTTCGCTATTCCAGGATGTACCGCCAAAGGGGAAGTGTGAAACTCTCTCAGCACCTCCTCCCGTGAAGAAACCGGTACCAAGGTACGTCCTCTGAAAAGGACGGCGTGCTCTCCTCCTACAGAGAAGCCATCAGGTTCCTGTTTGGAGGATATATGCGCACGCCGCGTCTCACAGTCAGCGTACCCACGTTGTGCCTCTCTGACCTACTGCAGTAGTGGAGGAGTGACTGTGAGTGACTGAAGGAAGGTTTCTCCATCTCTATCCATGAAGGATATCTGAAAAGTGCCTAGCTTCTCTGTCGCCTCCCCAAGTAGTTGAATTCTTTTCCTCCTGCTGAGAGCATCAGCTACCACGTTCCCCTTTCTAGGAGTATAGACTATCTCAAAGTCATAGTCCTGGAGGAACTCGAGCCATCGTCGCTGTCTCAGGTTCAGGCCCTTCTGCGAGAATATGTACCTGAGACTCTGGTGGTCAGAATAGACTGTAAAGGGCTCACCCATCAGATAGTGTCACCATGTCTTCAGAGCAAAGACCACTGCTGTTAACTCTAGGTCATGGGTAGCATATTTCTGCTCATGCAGCCTCAACTGACGTGATCCATAGGCGATCATTGCCCGCTCCTGCATCAGTACACACCTGAGTCCGGTCCCTGATGCATCGTAGTAGACTACGTACCCTACTCCCTCCTCCGGAAACCTCAAGATAGGTGCGCTGGTCAATCTCTGCCTCAGCTCCTAGAAGCTCTACTGACATCTGTCTGACCACAAAAAGGGTTTCCCCTTCTTAGTCAAAGATGAGAGTGGTACCGCAACTCTGGAGAAGTCCGGCACAAATCTCCAGTTGTACCAAGATAGTTCCAAGAAACTCCGCACCTCCGTCACGCTCCTGGGTGGCTCCCAAGCTAGCACTGCCTCGATCTTCGTAGGATCCACCGCAACTCACACCTCAGAGATGATGTGTCCCAAGAATTGGACCTCGCGTATCCAGAAATGACACTTTGAGAGCTTACCATAAAGCTGGTGCTCTTGGAGTGTGTCCAGTACAACCCGCAAGTGGTAGGCATGCTCCTCCTCAGTCGTCGAGTATATCCAAATGTTGTCGATGAAGACCACGAAAAATCGATCGAGGCGTGGCTGAAAGATCCTATTCATGAGACCCATGAACACTGCTGGAGAATTGGTTATGCCGAATGGCATAACCAAGAACTCATAGTGTCCATACCAACATCCGAAGGACGTCTTCTGCACGTCCTCGTCCCGAACTCTGAGCTGATGATAGCCTGACCTGAGGTCTATCTTCGAGAACCACCATGCTCCCTTGAGCTGATCGAAGAGGTCATCAATCATTGGTATAGGATACTTGTTCCTCACTGTCACCTAGTTCAGGCGACGATAGTCGACAAAAAGTTGCAAGCTCCTGTCTGCCTTCTTGGCGAACAGTATCGGGGAAGCCCAGGGTGAAACACTGGGTCGGATGAATCCTTTTCCCTGAAAGTCCTCCAACTATACCCGTATATCTCAAAGCTCGGTAGGAGCCATCCGATATGTTGGGGTGGATATCGGGGTTGTAACGGGGTACAGATCAATATAAAAGTCTACATCTCTGTGAGGAGGTAGTCCTGGAATGTCGTCGGGGAAAACGTTTGCATACTGATCCACCACTGCAGGAAAACTAGGACTCTGCATGTCAACTGCTCTTAGAATGAGGCTATCCAACTGATGAGTGATGGGCTATCCTCTCCTCTGTGAGAGTCCATCCTGTGCTGCGAAGGCTCCCTTCTTGCCGGTGTAGGTGAACCTGCTCCCGTCGTTGCGTACACACCGCACCTTGCGCCTAATACAGTCAATCTAAGTATGGACTGTAGGTAACCAATCCATGCCCAAGATGACATTGTAAGGCCTCGACGCCGCTACAAGAAGATCCCATCCGAAGCTCTCGCCTCCTAGAGTAAGCTCACACTGCCGGCACCAGTGCGTAATTGTCGAGTCTGCTCCCGTAGGAGTCTCTAGCCATAAGGATCGAGCCAACGGCTCCATCGGAATCTCTGAGCTCTAAACAAGGGCAGCGACTATGAAAGAATGACTCGCTCCTGTGTCTATAAGAACTATAGCAAGGGTGGAATAGACACAGATAGTACCTCAAATCATCTCGTGCGCGTCGTGGTCGTAGGCCTCTACTGCCTGAAGCTATGCGTGTCTCTGCCCGCCATCTCCCTGTGGTCGGGGTGGACCTCCTGGTGGTGGTGGTGGTAGAGCCTCAAAGAGTCGCCCACCACCTGCTGCTCGGACAGCTCCTCTGCCTCATCCGCCTGCTCCCTGCGGACCGCCACGGTCGACCCTCTGCCTCTTCTTGGGTGGCCCCTCAACCATCTGCTGCTCCTTGGATAGCGGGTCGGGCAGTCATGAGCCATCTGGCCCTGCCGGCCGCATGTGTAGCACTGTCTGCCTCTCAAAAGACTGGCTCCGTACTGTGTGCCCCACACTGATGAGCTAGTGTCCTGAGGTCGTCTGCCTGAGGGTCTGGTCTGCTTGGACCAATGAGTCATCCGTCAACTGCCTGCTATAGAAGACTCTGCTATGTGCCGCCCTGCGGTAGGTCTCGCTGCTGATGTAGACTTAGCCAGAAAGCTCTCGATGAGAAGGGCTCGCTCCAGTACTCCTGCATGTGTCGAAATGCTGAGGGAGATCAGCGATGCCCTGATCTCATGCCTCAATCCCTGCTCAAAGGTCCGGTCCCGGAAGAATGGGTCCCGTACCATGTCTGTCGAGTAGCGTGAGAGATCCGTAAGTCTCGCTGAGTACTGGGCGACCGTCAAGCTGCCCTACCGCAGCTGTAGAATCTCCTGGATGCGCACCGCACGGAGGGTGGCTGGGAAGAACTCCGGGCAGAAGAGGCTCTCAAACTCCATCCAGAGGAGAGATTCCTCATCATGTACCTGGAGCATCAAGCTCCACCATATTCCTGCTGCCGCGTGCAGGAGGCTCGCTGCGAGGATCACCATGAGGTCTGCTGGTGTCCTCCCTAACCTGAAAACCCGTACAACTGCCTCCAGCCAATCCTCGGCTTCCTGAGGGTCCATCTCCAAATGGAACCTGGGCAGTCTCTGGCGCTGAAACTCATGCAGTGCACTAAGGCGATGCACATCGTCAGCGGCTAGGGCTAGTAGCATCGGTGGCTCAGTGGGTAGAGGTACCACCGGTGCCTCTGCTATCAACGGGCCCTGTACCGAGGTCTCGTCGCTCGGTGGGCTGTCGTCAAACACAACACTCGGAACCCTAGCTGGCTACCATCGTGGGGCCATCCTGAAAAGAGACAGGTGCGGCACGGTCAGAACAGTATACCTGGTGAGCTGACACAAAGTAATCACAAAGAAAACATGAAACACACATGCAATCAATGGTTTCGTGCATTAAGTCGGAAATCAGAAGTCAGGGTCCTGGTGTACGGATACGTCGGCTACCGCACCAACACTAGACTCCCTAGACTGATAACCACACTAAATACTCTTAACACTATTGCTTCACATAGAAAAAGATCAGAGTTCTGAGTTCTGTGGTAGAACCGAACTCCTCTGATACCAATTTGTCATGACCCGTCCTCGGGGCCCGTGCTATGACTACCCCAAGCCCGCCTTCCATAGGACAGGGGCTGGTGACTAGCACCAAGGAGTAATTCCCGGTAAAAAGGGAAGGCATTTCCTTTGAAAAGTAAACAAACACGACAGAGCAGGCAAGCAATAGTAGTAAACACTAAGTAAAAATTGGGTACAACAGTAAGTGTGGAAAAGTAAGTGGGCAAGAATACAAACCCAAACTGAAATTAAAGTACAACTAGAAAGGGAAAACAACAACTGAAAGTAAAGCCGCAGTCTCGAGCCGTCCACTGGAAGTCCCACCAGAAGGGTGGGTACATATAGCCTCCACAGCTCCTCGGGTCCAGCCGTCCGCTCCGTGTACGTCCCGCCCAATGGTCCACCTCCAGGTACCGACCTGCTCCGCAAGCCTCAACCACGATCAGCGTTGTCCGTCGTCTGCAACCAACACAACGTGGTGCAGGCAAAGACCGTGTTGGGGTGAGTATAAGATACTCAGTAGGGACCCCGAGACCCCCGAAGGTCTCCCAGAATCCACAAAGGATGATCCACAATGGAAAGATACAATCAAAAAGTAACATCCGACTCTACTTAGGTATATGCCCAAACATATACCTAATTCATCAATTCCAGTTCGATCCAACCTCCGAGCCCAAGATCGATCACATCCACACAGGAAATCACAACCCGATCCACACAGGAAAGAAGAACGTAATCCACATAGGAAAGAAAGTCAAGATTCAGCTCACATAGGTATACTTCTTCGTATGACGATAGATATGATCAGATACAGCCACTGATTCATCTAATACATCGGACCCACACAGGATTGATAGGTACTAACCCCTATAATGACCCACAAAGGATCGGTAGGTACTAACCCCCGAAATGACCTACACAAGATCTAACCCACATAGGATCGATAGTTAAATAACCCCCGCAATGACCCACAAAGGATCGATAGGTACTAACCCCCGCAATGACCCACACAGGATCTGACCCATACAGGATCGATAGGTAACTAACCCCCGCAATGACCCACCCAGGATCGGACCCACACAGGATCTGTAGGCGCTGGCCCACACAGGACCACTAAGCGCTGACCCACACAGGATCTGACCCACACAGGATCGGTAGCACTGATCCACGTAGGATCGCTGAGTGCTGTAGTCATCGACGTCGAATCCACGGAGGATTTCTGTACATTCGTCATCGGCATCGCAGTCGCAGCCATCTCTAGGGTTCCCGCACACAACAAGCTCATTCGGGAGGGTTCGCTCCGTGAGCCGAGGGGCTTATACATCAACTGACACATATTCCAGAGCTGATGAATCCAAAATTTCTATATCGTCAATAGGAACTCAACGTCACAGACGGCGCGTCAATTGGATGCCTGGTCTGAGAGTTATTGGCTTTTTCGTCTTAGGGGCCCGGTTGGTTCTTAAGTCAAAACCAACCCGATTGTACTCCACCTATGTCAAAACCTTGAGCGGAGTAAGCCAAAAGGTCCATCTCACTAAGAGGAATCCAACAAAGTCGACGGCACGTCAATCGGACGTCCGGAGCTCAAGTTATAAGTGTTTCCGCTCCGAGGGCCCAGTTGGTTTCGTGTACGAACCAACCCGGCCGAACCCAAAGTTCTCCGAAACCCTGAGTGTAATATACCGAAATGACCATCTCGATCCAAGGATTGCGTCGCAGCTGACGGTGGATCGATCAGAGGTCCTCAGCCCAATTTATGGGCAGAAGACCGAAAGAGGTTCGATATTAGGGGGTTCGGGCCCGGTCCGACCCGGCCCGATACCCCCAGGGTCGGCCCGAACCCGGTCGACCCGAACCGGGTCTGGGTCAAGCCCGCTTGGGAGTGGCCTGGCCCGGCCTGGGCAGCCCGGCCCGGCATGTTGGCGCGGCCAGCAGCTAGGTGGCTCAGCCGTAACGGCCGAGCAGTGAGGGGGGGGGGGTCGATGCCCCCCGTGTTGAGAACCCGCGTCCCCCATGTGGGGGGCCGCACCTGCTAGCCGACCGGGGGTTACGAACCCCCGGTTTTCCCCTGACCGGCCCAGCCCACTCTGGTCATCCGGTTGCTGCCGCCACGGGACCGGCAAGGGCCGGTCCCTCTGTTCCGACGCCGGCGGCCCGGAACCGGCCGTCGGTTCCCCTGCTCCACCACGGCCCAAAACCGGCCGCGGCCTTGGTCCGTCCGGTGTGGCGCAACGGCGTCGCGCCCCTCCGCCGTGGCCCCGCTCCGGCTGGGGTGCTTTTGTGGTTCTCCGGCGTGGCGCGACGGCGCCGCGTCCTTGGTTCGTCTTCAACGACGTTGTGCTTCTCCCCCTTTCCATAATAATTCACGCCCGGTGCTTCGGCACCGCGTTTCCTTGCTCGTGCCGAAACAATATCAAACAACCAAAAAGGGAGAGGAGGGTCGACCGTGTTCGTGCGGTCCAACCCCCTCCTGTTATTGCGGTAACAGGCGGCTCCAATAGAAAAGAATAAAGGCAATGGAAGAATTCACGAACATCAATTAAAATAAATCCCTACCTCGTCGAATTCGATGAGCGAGGATTCGTCGCGGAAATAACTGTCGTGGAAGAAGGCGTCGTGGAGGGAGGATCGTCGCGTCATGGAGAAGCTTCGCGGAAGAAGTGTCACTGATTTCCGAGGATCCAGCGTTCTTCACGTTCTTCACGAGGAAGAGAAGATCTTCAAGAGCCTGAGTGAAAACTCCTTTACCTCTCAACACCCCAGCCTAATAAAAAAATAAGATTTGTCTTATTTTTATTTCACAAGTCTTGCGTTTTAAAATTCAAAAACGAAAGAGGCAATTAAGTGAATTAATTTCAACGTTTAAAATTTCACATTAATGAGGCATTTCTTAACCAAAATAAACGCAAGGTTTGACTTAATTAATTGGGGGTGCGGGTGCGTTACTTAATTAAAGGAGGGGGTTGAAAAAGGTGAAAGAAATGGTGGGTCTCGTGTGGGCCCCACCTCACAAATATCCTACCAAGTGGGTAGGATATTGTGGGTCCCACATCATCCACTTAACTTAAGTTAAGAAAAATGAAATAAAAATAAGTTGCACCACTTTTATTTTATTACTTAACTTAACCCCAAAAATTAAAAACCACACCCGAGAAAACGCAACTCCAAAAAAGATGTTTCTAAGCAAATATCGGCGCTGCGATTCCATCGGTGCCCTCAGAATTTGATTCCGAGCACCGGTTCAAAATATAGAAAAACCAACTCCTTCGTTCACTGAACGTACCTGAGCTAAACTTCGGAAAAAGATTCCGAGCACACCGAGCCTTGGAATCAGGTGCCGTCAGAAACTGCATTCTTGTAAAATCCCAAAGAAAATTAAGAAAAAAAATTCCCTTCAATTCTTTCGAGTCTTTATATTTTAGGTGGGAGATCATGTCTTCTTATTAGTTTCACCTACATTGGGTCATCAAAATATTTGAAAACTAGGTAAGTTGTCACATTAATGCATTGGGAATTTTGATATCTTGAAGAGAGTCAGGTCAGTGTCCATTCAGATATCCCTACCTTAAAGGTATCATTCCATTCAGGACATCTTCATAGTTTCTCATATTAAATGTTGGTATTTCATCTCATATCATGATTGTGATCCCAAGGAAGTTTATTTATTGGTTCATTCTTCTTTTAGGGAGTATCTAATTCATATTTCTTAACATAAGAAGAAGAATCTGCAATGTAGGAATGTTTTTATAGTATAGGTGACATGGAAGTTTGGTTGTGTATAATACAAGAATCGTGAGAAATATTCCATTATATGTGCTTAGTGTCTAGATTTATTCATAGATACAATTCAACCTCCCACATAAGGGAAACATGGGGACCAATTTTTATAATGAGGGGAGGTTATAAGATTTTGGTTTTTCATAATGGTATGAATCCTTTTAAATTTAGTATAATATTTTAGTTTTAACTAAATGTAAGTAACTAAAGATTCCATGGGTGTATTAGGATCATTTGGGCATTGTTCAGGGATGAATGTTCCAATTTTTTAAAGAAAGGGGGAGGCACGTCATTAGTGAATATTCGGTGTTAACCGTGAAATTCAAATATGAAGTAATTTAATTGGGGAGTACGGTTATAAAAAATATACAACTTGGACTCATAGCCATGAAAACTAGCCAATAAATTATAGAGGTAACTTATATGGTTTTTTCATGGTTGTTGAATGTTTTTCCCAATTTCTCACCCCTTTAAAAATTATGAAATGAAGATTTTACCCCTATATCCATTAACCTCTATTCTACACAATATGCTCCCTCCAATGCACACATTTTCCCCCACATGAGTTCTCTCCCACTTATCCTTTTAGTCTTTCATAGATAACATCTATCTGACCTCTTATTTGACGGTCGTTCACCATGTTGGATCACCATTGATAAATCTAACACTCCTATTATATCATTTTTTGGTTTCATCATCATCTTCAACATTATTTTATTGTGGGATAATAAGCCCAAATTTTAAGGGTTTTTGTGGTTTTTCATTTTCACTCATTGCTACCTATATTTGAGATTGATACAAGATGAGTTATCCACTAATAAGTTTACGTAAGTGGAATATTACTTTTCCTTAAGACTATAGGTGTTTATAAATTGATTCATTATGTCATGCATTGGGAATTCCATACATTACTCCACAAACTAATATTTCCTTTAGATTATTATTTAAACTTGGTTCTAGGAATACTAAAAACCAATTTTAATATCATTGGAGGATGTTGACTTCAACTTGAACCACCCCTTTGGGGTGTATAATAAAATGAACTTGATAATCATTCTTTTTGTAGTTAAAACACCCCTTAGTTATGTTTTCTCTATCGTTGTAAAAGGAATGAACAGAATGAATTAATTCAAATGTGACATGTCATGTATATT
Organism: Viscum album; assembly: GCA_963277665.1. NCBI lineage: Eukaryota > Viridiplantae > Streptophyta > Magnoliopsida > Santalales > Viscaceae > Viscum > Viscum album. The sequence continues at coordinate 1,392,738,987 of OY728121.1, read as the reverse complement.
TAAAATGTATTTTATTATCACTTGTAAATGATATGATTTCAAAATAGAAATTAATTATGAAATTGTATAGATGTTTCTCATTGCATTATTTATTTATTATAATTGGAATAGTTTGAATGAATAAATTTAATGGATAAATTGAATATAAATTTACATGGATCTTTGATAACCTTTATATTTTGTATTACTATAGTTATGCAACTGGTTCATTATATATCGGCATGGCCTACCTTGAGTAGGACTTGGATTCCTGACCTGAAATACCTTGAGCAAACTCTAAGGATGTCTGTTGATTCATTGATATGACTTCCAAGTGGTAAACTAACCATGAACTCAGTCAATGTCTTATGTACATGAATGCCTTGGTATGATACCATCAATTAACTTACATTTTTTTAAATTTAGGATTCATTGGATTGTATCCTTAAATTTGGCTTGATGTCCAAAAAAACAGAGCACCTTCTACTTTGTTCTTGGGCTCCAATCAATCCTTCATCGATTTATCCTTGTCAAATCTCCTAAAACACAATGAGGGCATGTTTTTCAGGGGAATTAGGTTCCTGACCTTTTAAAGGTATAATACTTAGAGATATCTGGAATAGTATGAAGATGGTGGTTACTTACATATTTCACTTCCATATGTAGTTTTTATATATTTATATACCTAGAATTTTCTTAGATTATACGCATGGGATGAATCAGGTTAGATTATAATTTTATATCTTCAATTCATTTATAATTATACTATAAACTATTATCGATTATATTCATATCCTGGATTTATTTTTCACATCATTGGTGGTGGACAACTATGTTTTACTCACATCCTATTTGGGATTCCATTTGGTACTGAGGAAGACTACATGGATATAGATAAGGATAAAGGGATATTTCCAACTATAGAAAATTGATTTTATTATTATAATGGGAGATCAAGAATAGAAAACTGAACTAGTGCTCTAGGTTCCCATGGAGATAGTTTTTTTGGTATTATTTTCCCTTTTTTATTTACATGTACAAATTTATGTATGATTCCATGTTTTCATGTCTATATTTTAGTACCAGCTAATAAAATCATCGTTTATAAATGATATAATTTTCATTTTGTGTCAATTTATTTTTATTGGATGGTTTATTATTTCTAATTCTCAATGTATTATTTACTATTGTGTTGCACTCTAAAAAAAGAGTATAGTCCCCCATCGTACAACCGTATACCATCACTACTAGTAAGAAGCATATGGCCCACGGGGTGTTATGTTTGAGGCCATGTGAACAACCAAATTTGGTTTCTTATGACTGAACCGGGTCCAAAACATCATAAGGATCATGTCTAGATCTAATGTTTCAAAGAAGAATGGTATTTTATAAAAAAGTTAAGAAATTATATATATGGTTTAACCAATCTAAAATAGAATGAATTAAAAACTATATAAAAGGAATATAATGTAAAATATTTATATAGTTAGTTCATTTGGAACTTACGTAAAGGACTACTACTACTTTTTCTATTTTCTATTTATTTCAGTTTTCTTTAGATTGTAATAAATTTTTACCCCTCCTTCAACTCTATTTCACTTCATGTTGAAGGGTAAAATTATTATTGATTAGGGAAGTGAATTCAAACCTCTTATAATACCCCAATTAGTAATTAATAAATTATTAATCTTTATTAATTGGTTTCAATATTAAAATTGTAGTGTTGATTGTCTTGTGTTATTGTATTTGATTTTAATTACTCCTAATGATTATTACTTTGGTCAATGAAATATATTCATCCTGGACTTATATCAGGTCTATATATGATAGAATAATCTTGATATGACATGTGAATATCTTGGAGATATTCAAAACTAATGGGATTGTTAGTGGGTACTCCTACTTTTTTATGAAGAACAAAACTAGTTTGAGAATTTTCTAAGCCAACCAGGAGGGATATCTACAACCCTAAAATAAAAATTAATGTGTGTAGAATACGATAATATTTTATAAATGGATACCATCACCTAACCATTCATCCAAGGATGAGAGTGGAAGTGGGTTTGAGTCCTCTCACATACTAGTTAATGAAAATAAGAGTTTAATAAATTGGAGACTAAGATAACATTGAAATTATAGATACTACACTAACCATAACATTATCCCCATTATCTTTCATTTAAATTATATAATCTAAATTTTTACATTTTTTTAAAATCACAATCCCAAAAATAAAACTTATTTTTGTTAACTAATAAATAATTTGAAATAGACTTTTCGGTGTTTCCCTCCTAGATACAAACTTAGGTTACCACTATTGAAATATTTTAACATGCGAATAGAAATATTTTTCCCACCCCATGATAGGTGTGCATTAGGGTGATCATAGTAATCCATGTAATTACCTTAAATGGATATGAGGTCATCATCCTTGGAGTCGAGGTACCCCCTCATAATTTGTGAAATAAATCCCAAAAAATTATAAAAAGATATAAGTGAACATTTTATTTTAGTTTGATCTACTATATATTTTAATCTTATTAATGATTTTGTTTCTTTCCCTTTTTATGGAATTCATATGATGATGAATGAGAGTGTGGATCAGTGATTGGTCATTGAGAACAATTATATATATTTTTATAATTTCAGGGGTGATGGTGACTTGTTGTCCTTGGCGCTTTACACATTGAATTATTTTTGTCAATATTATGTGAGCTATATACTCAGTGGCGGTGCATTTACACATTCTCACACACTACAAACCACTTTTAATTTCATGTGTGTCTGTGTGTGTCTATGTGTATGAGTGTCTGTGTCTCTACATCTCTCTTAATAAATTTTTGGGGCCAAGGGTTGGGGTTCCCAAATACACGGTTTCTTCCATCTTTGAAAAAATAATAAAAATGGATGATGTGTATATATATGTAGATAGAGAGAGACCAAATATAGTGGTATATAATATTAAAAATAATATATATATAATATATATATAATTTGAAAAAAAAACTCCTACATACATACATATATATATACATACATATAAACACACACACTCAAGTTAAATAAAAAATTATAATTATCTAATAATAATTAAATATATGATCATTAATAATAAATATAAATATTGGAATTCAAATATATATATATATGTGTGTGTGTGTGTGTCTATATATATTTATAATACTAGTTATACAATTATATATAAATTAATATACCTATATACTTATATTTATGTATTATAATATATAAATTTATAAAAAAATTATTTATATACACAGGAACATCTATATACTAATATATATAAATATTTGAATATATATATAATAATAATATATGTATATTATAATATATATATATATTAATTTATATATTAATATACATATATTTTCACACACACACACACACATATATATATATATTAATATGTTAATATAGATATATAATTATATCTATATTAGTATATTATGTAAATGTATACATGTATAATTAAATTAATATATATGTATGACATAAATAAAAAAATTGTATCATATTTTTAAAGTTAATAAAAACCATATGGAATAAGTGGTATGGGAGTTCCCTCACACTATACACATCATAGGTTCATGTCCTTCTACATAGATCTATTTTCATGGGGATCATAAATTAGGAAGCAGGGGGTAGGATGTGTGTTGAGAAATATGGAAATCTGGGTTTTGGGTTGTGCATAAGAGAAAGAAGGTATGCATGGGGAATCAAGGGAAGAAAAGGTTTTATATTTCCTAGAGCAGGAAGTAGGTGGAAAACATGGTGTATCATGTAGTGTAAGAATTATGGGTTCTTTGTCATCCATCGTGTGAAACAAGAGTATGGGACACAAGGTTTCTCATAGCACAAGAAGGAGGGGGTAGACCATGCCGGAAAGCGGGTCATTTTAGAAAATATTTTATTAAAAACAAACATACTTATTTTTCAAATAAACAATGGAAATTATTTCACAATTTACCAATTTTATAAATAAACAAGGGTAAGTGCTATCAAAAAGGTGTGTAATTGGTTTTTATGCTTCCTATTGAGGTGAACCCAACTAGTTAATCTTTTTCGATTCTTGATGAAAGGTGTTTCATACCCTGAATTCCTTATTTCAAAAGGCAAGAATCATTCATCACTTATTCAAGGATGTCTACTCCTTGATTGAAATGGGATTATTGGACGTTGGTTCCTCCTTCCATGGATTCCTTCTCGGAACTCATCACCTAGTTTGGGTCTTCCTTAGTGATTAATACATCTTTATGGAAACTCATTCTCAGTGCCACATATTTGTGGAGACAAGTTAATTAATCTTATTCATTTGGGAATTTACAAGGGGTCTTGTTATGGTAGTAACCTTCTGTTAAGAGAGTAGTCACATTGGGAATCGATGGCCTGTCTAGGTGCTGAAACACTACAAAATCTGTATTGTTCCTCGTAAGAGGGCTTCTCAAGGGTGCATAAAATCGAGTCAGCCTAAGTTGATCATGGTGTATCCTATTCCAAATGCATGTATTTGAAGTTTTACTTGGATTTCTATGTTTGTAATGAGTTATTCTGAGAGTGTAACATCTTACAAAGATGGATCCATTTTATTGGGACACTTACAAAGGTGGATCAGATTGGTACATCCCTAAGAGGGTGCACCGTGAATTTTTACCTATTGAGTTGATTAGAACACCCAATGAGGATGGAATTGAGATTGGTGTATCCCATAAAGGGGATATGTCACATAGTGAAGGCTAATCTAGATGCCACTAGTGGTGGATTAGGGAAGGTGGTCCCCAATGAGAGGGACACCAAGGTTTACCATTGGCTGTGATTGAACCCTATGGAGGCTTCATATGTACCCACTTTATAAAACAGTGATCAAAACCCATATAGTTTGAAAGGTTTATTTGGATATTAAACATGGATTTCTACCCTTCACAAGAAGATCACTCTTGGTTGGTTGGATATGATGTGAAAGTCTTATGCATGGTTATCTACTAGAGTGATTCTAAGAGTAGAGAGGAAGTGGTTGTCATGTACTCACTTGGATTTGGTGGCCCGGGTAAGATTCATGATGGATATTGATGAAGTGATGAGAAATGAATGGAATGTGGAAAGTGATGGGATTGAACCTCAAATAGGTTTCATATGTTTCCTAGTGGCTAAGAATAAATGTTCACATAGTTCAAGAAGTGGGGAGAAGAGGCACCTAATTTGGTGACCTGAAAGAATGAATTCTTAGACGGGGATCTGATGGAAGTGAAACCTCTAGGTTGGGCAATGGTCCTCCCAAGACATGAGGACCCAAGGGAACTATAACAACCCAAACATTTTTTAATTAAAATTCCTCTTTATCTAATTAAATGTTTTGTTATGTAAAATGGTTATATAAAACATATTCAGTTCCTTGGTTTTATGTTTTTGGATTTTAAAATACCATTATGAATTATTACTATTTCTAATATAGTTGTTGAATAGTGATCAATTGATTAGTATAAATATAGGGATTTAACAAATATAATTTACTCACACAAAGGAAGTGATGGCCTCATCCTATAGAATTTCTCCATACGAAGCCCATTTTTCAGAGCTCATACAGGAGGTTCCATCACTGGGCTTCGCTCTTGACCAAGACCAAGTCGAGCTTCAACTCGTTAATCATGAATGGAAATTCCTATGGGAGAATTTGAAGTTGATAGATATTACCACCTGATCGATGTTATCCAAGTCACCTCAAGAGTCTCTCACCATCACACACCATACCCTTTGGTCATATTTGGGTGTTATCAGGGGTTATGTAATAAGACCATAGAACTATGATTGTGTGCATTATTTTGGTTTAGAATAATTAATATACATTCATTTTATTATTGTTACTTTGTAATTTGTTTTTAAAGCAAAAATATTATTTTTAGTTAATATTCAATTAAGAAATATATTTTGATGAATTAAGGTATTTTTGAATTAAATAATATTTTTAATAAAATATTATTACTAAATTACTTTTAATTAAATATAAATCATCTTATAAATCTTATGAATACAATTGTGATTTTTATTACGGTTTGAAAGACGTTTTTGTCAAAACCCATAAATTTTCGATAAATGTCCATTTTAATTTTCAAAGTAAAAATTCACTTATTTAAAAAAATTATTTATATAAAATTAATATTTTTTTGGAATCAGGATGTCTAAATTATCCTACGGTGAATTTTTCAAAATTTTCTGAGACAATCGATTTTTTGGGTAAAAATTAAATACAGTTAATTTATATAATGTGTTTTATGAGATCATAATGACCCAATAGTGATGTGATAAAATACTATAAATGTAATGTCCATCCAATATATGTTTTACCATTAATTTAGTGTGATTCTATATTTTTTTATTAATTTTATGATTCCTTAGTGGACCCCCAAGACCTATAAAACATTTTAACTTTTAAAATGATTTCCTTGAGAGTGTGACTCACCTCCCGATTAGAAAGCCTAATATTTTAAAAAGGTCAGAAATCGGACTTACAGAATGATTTTTTCCACTCCCCATTTTCAAAAACCATGGTCAAGAACCATGGTTTGGTTTGTGGTTTTGATTAGTTTAATGTTTGGTGTCCAAAACCTAAATAATAAAGAATTCCATATCTTTTCCTATATAAACCCACCCAAGATACCACTTATCCTCACTGAAAACCCTTGAATTTCAGACAACCCCTTCCCTCCTATCTTTATAATCCTCCCAATGTGCCTTAATATCCCAAGAATCCTCTCTCAACCCCCTACCAAGCATTTGGGATCACACTTCCAAGTATGGGATTTCTTCCTCTCTCATTTTTTACAAGTTTGATTATGTTGTTATACCCTTGTATTTTAAATTAAAAATATTGGGGTGTGATTTATCACATCCCCTATACTTCTGTAATTATGTTTTAATGATGATATACCCCTTTCCTCTCTCATTAATTCTTCCCATGTACAGTCGTTACCATGCCGAAATTTCGTAAGGGATTTATCTCTCCTCATTTACATTCAATAAATTCTTTTATATTATGAATTAAACTCCATTACATATGTTGGGACATGTATATATATGACACATTTTCTTTACATTAGATGTAAATATAATGAGACACCCATTTATCTCTCATCAACCATTTTTTTATGAATTGTTATGTCACGTCGTTATGCTACAGAAATTGCCCCGCAATTTTCCAAGCCAAAGTCATTTTATATTGGATACCATGCCCATTTCTCTAGAAATTGTTTTCATCTTTATGCACATTTACTTATTGATTATAGAGTATCATGTACTAATTTTAGATTCCTTTATCATTTAATAAATTATGATGATTAATGAATCCATGTTATATGATTCATGTGGCACACTTATGCATGAAATGAAATGATTAAGAAGGGTGCACCCTGATAGCGCTCCAATGCATTGGGTAAAGATTATTATCATGATATTTCAAGTGAAATGAGGGTTTACTCATTATTATTCAATTGAAATGAGGGTTTACTCATGCCGCATGTGCAATTATCCGTAGATCATGCTAATATCATGTTAAATGTTGTTGCCACATTTCTACGTTATGATAATCAAGCTATATCATGCCTTTATGTTCATGTTTCTCTTGTGCTCCATTGATATTCATATTTCCTAACATATATTATATTATTCATGTTATTCCATTTTTAATCCCTTTATAGGATTTATAGCTCACCTATTTCTTATGCATGTCCTCAGGTTATCCCATGCAATGAGAAGTTTAAAGAAATGTTGTAGTCATGTAAAAGAAGTTTTCAAAAAAGATATTGGGTTTTATTTGATAATTTATTATGTAATGTTTCTAATTTCCCAAGACACTTGACCTCTCGAACATCATAGTCATCTTAAGTGAAATTTTATGTAATAACTCATGTTTGACTGTGTAATAAAGAGTATGGTAGTTATAGTTTGTATCAAAGGATAGGTTTGGTTATTTTTTGGATTAGGATTTGAAAACCCTAGTGAAAGCCGTAGGGATAAGACTAAGTATAATCAAAACATCCAAAACTTTTTTTGAGTAATGAGTAAGTGGATTACCAAGAAAATATATCCCTGTCTGGATACGAGTAGGTATAGGTGGCTCTGGCATAGATGTATATAGGTGTAAAACCCAAAAACACTACTTTGAGCTAGACTTGAACGGGAATTGGTGCATGAAAACGGGAATTACTACACTTTTAGTTATGAAACTCCTAGGGGATATGCTTCAGTAAATTCATAATCTTAGTATGAACCATTATTAAGGGAATTAAAAATATCCCCCTAAGAATTTAAGTTGGGAAGTAGATCATGGATAATGTAGATTGAAGCCTATAAAATCATAAGTTAAGGAAATAAATGTAATTTAAAAGTCATCTGTTTTTGTATTTGGATTACCATTTATGTGTTACCCCTAACTTTCCTTTTATTCTAGTCAATGGTCGGTAATAGGAGGACTCGGGATAACAATCGATTGAATATCGATGTGATTACTGTTCTAATGAGATTCCCAATCCGATGGGAGTGGGAATCATGAACTTTATCACAATACTCTCTCAGTTGACTCGTATTTTGAATAGAAACAAGGTTCAAGAGGAATGTTCAACCCCCCCCCCCCATGAGAGAAAAAGTCACAATAGATATCTACATGAGACAAAAGCCTCCTAATTTTGATGGATCATATGATCCCTCAATTACCTAACAATGGATCAACTCCATTGAAAAGATCTTCTCCATCCTTCAATGTTAAGAACAGGAGAAGGTTCATCTGGCTACTTATCATATGGAGGGTAAATCTGATCAATGGTGGACATTGATCGAAAATACGAAACCTTAGGAAGTGATCGAGGCTTTTTAATGCAAGGATTTCCAGAAAAATAAAATCCGATAAAAAAATTTTGTGCACCCTCCGACTTAAGATAGAAAGGGACTTCGTTTCCCTCAAGAAAAAATATGATGAATCTATCAGATAATATGAGAAAAAAATCACAAGGATTGCACAATATTCCTTCGACATTGTCATTACTGCCGAATGCAAGGTTGGCCGCTTCTTTGGTGTGATAAAACCTAGCCTACGGAAAGCCCTAGCGATCTATGAATTCGAGAGTTATGAAGAAATTGTTTGATGTGACCTCATGGTTGAAATGGAGATTAGTGAATCTCAGGGGTATCATAGGGATAAGAAGCGTAAGGTAGACTTTAATTTGGCAGTATGATGGATAAATCCAGTGGTTCTAAGAAAATATAGCACCCCGCTTTTCGAAGATATAGAAAGAAGAACTCTAGAAATTGCCTGAAGGGGAAGAGGAAATGCTTTATGTGTGGAAGAGAGGGGAACCTGGCCATTAATTACTGACAATAAAACCCCAAAGATGATACATAGGATAAGAACACTCTATTCGACCCTCAACAAATTGTTAATTTATTCAACAAAAAAGAACCTGGGCACTTTTCAAACCAATTACCTAATCTCGAAGGCAACCAACAACCTACAAGGAAGAAAGGAGGATCTTTTTCCATCACTACTAATGAAGTGAACCCCGATAATGAAGTGGTGATTGGTATGCTAGTTATTAATTTATTAATAGTGAATGTACTTTTTGATTCTAATTTTATGCATTCTTTTATATCCAGAATGTTTAGTAGAACAATATCAACACCACCACAAATCATGGAAGTAAAGATGTCGGTGAGAATGGTAAATTGGGAAATCATTGCAACCCATGAATATAAATACTCATCTATCAAAATTTTTTGGATTTAACTTCCCGACGAACCTCTTCATACTTATTCTAGTGGAATTTTATGAAATTCTTGGAAATGATTGGATTTCATTATATATATCCAACATAAATTTCCATGAGAGGGAAATCACTCTTTATATGGTGAATCGTCCCCAATTATGTACAAGTGAAAAGATAAGGATGAATCTTCTTTATCACCATCATCTCAAGTGTGGATATTAATTCCCTAGGAGCATATGTATCTTTCTCATATTATTGAGTCTAAGGAAGAAACCATTCTTGAAGACATGCCTATTGTGGGGGAATTCGCTAACATGTTTCCTAAAAACTTTTCTGGTCTTCCTCCTAAAAGAGATTTTGAATTCCCAATTTATCTAATACCTGGGGTATTTCCAATATCCAAGACTCTGTATGGAATATTTGTTGTGGATCTTAATAATCCAATGAAACAACTATAGGATAATCTGGATAAAGGTTTTATATTCCCTAGTGCTTCACCATGGGGTCCACCAGTCCTCTTCATCAAGAAGAAGGATGGGTCAATGTGCCTTTTCATTGATTATCATGAGCTCAACAAAATCATGATAAATAATAAGTATCATCTTCCATGAATTGATGAATTGTTCAATCAGCTACATGGAGCACAATACTTCTACAAGGTGGATCTGTGGTTGGGATATTACCAAGTGAGGGTGAAGAAGGAGGATATCCCCAAAACTAATTTTCGTACAAGGTATGGGCACTATGAATTCATAGTAATGCCTTTCGGACTCACTAATTCTCTAGAAATATTCATGGACTTAATGAATAGAATATTTAGAGATTACCATGAAAAATTTATGGTATTCTTTTACAGATGATATTCTAATATACTCCAAAACCAAGGAGGAGCATGAGGAGTATCTAAACACTGTACTAGAGACCTTGTCAAAGAAGAAGCTCTATGCAAAGTATAGAAAGTGTGAGTTTTGGTTGAAGGAGGTCTCATTCATGGGTCGTATCATCAGAAGCAATGGGATATATGTGGATCCCTCCATGATAGCTTCAATTGAGGGATGGTCAAGGCCAACATTGGTGACATATATCCGTAGCTTCATCGGCTTAGCTAGATATTATCGCCAATTTGTGAGAAATTTTTCATGATTATCAAACCCTATTACCAAGCAAACTCAAAAGGGAGTCATGTTTTCTTAGAGTGAATAATTCAAAGAGACCATCAAGGAGTTGAAAAGGAGGCTTATCATTGCACATGTGCTCACATTACCCACAATTTGAGAACTTTTGGGGTATTTAGTGATTCTTCGAAGAAGGGAATGGGTTGTGTGTTGATTAAAAATGACAAAGTCATTGCCCATGCTTAAAGAAAATTGAGCGTTCCTGAGAAAAACTATCCAACACTTATTCTGGAGTTGGCTATTGTAATATTTTCTTTGAAAATTTGGAAACATTACCTCTTTGGGGAGAAGTGTGAAATATACATGGCTCACAAAATCCTCAAGTATATTTTCACACAGAAAGAGTTGAATATGTGCCAATGAAGATAGATAGATCTAATCAAATACTATGACTACTCAATCCACTACCACCCTGGGAAAGCGGAAAAGGTGGAGGATTCTCTAAGAATAAAGGACCCAACAATTCTATCATTGAAAATAATTGAAAAAGATCCAATCTTATAAGATTTGATGAAGATGGACATGAGAATCATAAATAAGTGAACATAATCAATCCTTTCAAAAATTATTTTTCAACTGTCTCTTCTGGAATGGATAAAGGTTTCTCAAAATGATGTTGTGTGAATTCAGAAGAAAGTGGAAACTATAAATAAAGGGAAATCCTCATAGGTCAATGCTAATGAAGAAGGAACTGTGAGATTTGGTTCATGACTATGTGTCCCATAAAATCTATAGTTAAAGAATGTACTTTTGGATGATGCACACAGTTCAAATTTCTCCATTCACCTAGGAAACACAAATATGTACCAAGATCTCTAAGAGAATTATTGGTGGGATAACATGAATAAGGAGATCGCTGAGTATACATCAAAGTTCCTGGTATTTCAACAAGTGAAATCTATGAGGAAAAAGTCTAAGGGGATGATGAAAGTGTTACCCGAACCAGCATGGAAATTGGAGAACATCACCATGGACATTTTCACCGGACTTTTGAAGACATCTAAAGGAAAAAATGATATCTTAGTTGTTGTGGATCATCTTACAAAGAATGTACACTTCATTTAAATTTGAGAGGATTTATATTTGGATCAACTAGAATGGATATATATCAGAGATGTGCTAAAGATGTATGGAGTACCACTTTCTATTATATCTGATCGAGATCTAAGATTCACATATTTGTTCTAGAAGAGTCTTCAACATGCCCTAAATACTGAGCTGAACATTAGTACAGCTTATCATCCCCAAAATGATGGCCAATCTTAGTGGACTATCCAATCACTTGAGGAAATTTTGAGAGCATTCTCAATGGACTTCAAAGTAGGTTGGGATCAACATCTTCCTCTAGTCGAGTTCTCTTACAATAACAGTTTCCACTCAAGAATCCAAATGGATTCTTATGAAGCCCTGTATGGGGAGAGGTGAAGAACGCCGACATGTTGGGATGTTATTGGGGAGTGAAAACTCCTAGGTCTAGAAATTGTCGAAGAAATGGTGGAGAAGGTTAAGACCATCCAGAAGCACATTAATGCTTCTCATAGTTGAAAAAATATTTATGTTGATAATCATCATTGAGACCTAGAGTTTGATGTTGGAGACATGGCTTTTATCTTTATATCCTCATTGAAGAGATTTATGAGATTTGGTAAGAAGGGAAATCTTAGTCAAAGGTACATCGACCCTTTTGAGATCCTAGATCACATTGTAGTAGGGGTCAATCGACTATAATTCCCACAGAACCTATCTCAAGTACATAATATATTCTATGTATCACTATTGAGGAATTACATACCTGACCCATCGCATGTACTCAATCCAGAGGCGGTACCATTGGATAATTACCTCTCCTATGAAGATAAGTTTGTGAAGATCTTAGATCATATGGAAAAATTTCAACAAAATAAGACAATGCCCATCATGAAAGTGTTGTGGATAAAACACATGTTTCAAGAGTAAATGTGGGAATCAAAGAAACTCATGTAGCATAGTTACCCGTGTCTATTTTAGTGTGGGAAAAAAAGATTTCAAGGGAAAATTTTATTAAGGGGGGAAAATTGTAACGAGCCAAAATTTTATTAATGAAAATTCTTCTTCATATAATTAAATGTCTTATTATGTAAAATATTTGTATAAAAATTATGCACTTCTTGGTTTTATATTTTTAGATTTTAAAATACCATTAAGAACTATTATCATTTCTAATATAACCATTGAACAGTGATCAATTGATTAGTATAAATATAGGGATTTAACAAATCCAATTTACTCAGACAAAGGAAGTGATGGCCTCATCCAGTAGAATTTCTCTGTATGAAGCCCAATTGTTGGATCTCAGAAAAGAGGTGGCATCACTAGGATTCTCTCTTGACCAAGGCCAAGCTTAGATTCAACACATTACACTTAAATGGAACCATATATGGGACAAGTGGAAGTTGATAGAGATTACCACATGAGTGATGTTATCAAAGCCATCCCAAGAGTCTGTCACCATCGCACACCTTACCCTTAGGTCATATGTGGGTGTTATCAAGGGTTATGTAATAAGACCTTAGCACTATAATTATGTGCCTTATTTTTTAATAGAATAAAAAATAAACATTCATTTTATTATTGTTAATTTGTAAATAGATTTTGAAGCCCAAATAGTATTTTTAGTTAATATTCAATTAAGAAATATTTTTTGATAAATTAATGTATTTTTGAATTAAAAAACATCTTAATAAAATATTATTACTAAATAACTTTTTATTAAATATAAATGATCCTATAATTTTTATGAATACAATTGTAATTTTTATTAAGGTTTGAAAGCCGTTTTTGTCAAAACCAATAAATTTTCGATAAATTTCTATTTTATTTGAAAAGTAAAAATTCAAATATTAAGAATTTTTTTTAGATAAAATTAATATTATTTTTGGAATTAGGATGTAAAAATTTTTGAATGGTGAATTTTTCATAATTTTCTATGACGGTCTAATTTTTGGGCAAAAATTAAATACCGATTAATTATATAATGTGTTCTATGACATCATAATAACCTAATAGTGATGTAATAAAATACTATAAAATGTTTTTTTGGAAAATATATGTTTTACCATTAAAATAATTTGATTTTAGATTTGTTTGATTAATTTTATGGTGCCTTAGTGGACCCTCCGAGACTTATAAAACATTTTAACATTTAAAATGATTTCCATGAGAGTGTGACTCACCTCCAATTAAGAAATCATAATATTTTAAGAATTTAGGACATTGTCCTTATAAAATAATGTTTTACACTCCAATTTGGAATAAAACATGGGTAAAACCCATGGGTTGGTTTCGGGTTTTTATTAGTTTAATGTGTGGTTTCCAAAACATAAATAGTAAAGAATTCCCTCTCTTTTCCTATATAATCCAACCCAAGATCCCACTTCTCTTCTCTCAAAACCTTTGGAGATATACCAACCCCTACCCTCCTATCTCTAGAATCCTTCCAAGGCACCCCATGCTCCCAATAATCCTGTCTCAAGACCCTCCCAAGCCTTTGGGATCACACTTCCAATTAAGGGATTTCTTCTTCTCTCATTTTTCGTCCAAGTTTCTTTATGTTGTTAAACTATTGTCTCTTAAATAAAAATTTTGGGGTATGATTTTTCACCTCCTATATACTTCCCTCCTTATGTTTTAATGATGAGATACCCCTTTTATCTCTCTTTAATTCCTCCCATGTACACCTATTACCATGCTGAAATTTTGTAATGTATTTCTCTCTCCTAATTTACATGAAAGAAATTATTTCATATTATGAATATAATTTCCATTACATACGTTGGGAAATGTATCTATATGAACCAATTTCTGTACATTTAATGTACATATTTTGATACACCCCTTTATCTCTCATCAACCTTTTTTTTGAATTCTTATGTCATTTCGTTATGCTGCCGAAATTGCACTGCGATTTGCCAAGACAAAGTCATTCTGTAGTGAATACCATGACCATTTATCAATCAAGGATATTTACCTCTATGAAAATTTCCTTATTGATTATATAGTTTCATGTATTAATTACACATTCTTATATCGTGGAATAAATTATTATGTTTAATGAATCCATGTTATATGATCCATGTAACACGCTTACGCGTGAAATGGAATGATTAAGAAGGGTGTGCCCTAATAGCGCTCCAATGCATTTAGTAAATATTAGTATCATGATATGTAAAGTGAAATGACAGTTTACACATTCTAATTAAAGTGAAATTAGTTTTTACTCATGCTTCATGTGAAATTATCCTTACCTCATGCTAATATCTTGTTAAATGTTGTTGCCACATTTCCCTGTTATGATAATCATGTTATATCATTTCTTTATGTTCATTTTTATATTATACTCCATTAATATTCCTATTTCCCAACATATGCTATATTATTCTGGTTATTCATTTTTTACTCCCTTACTGGGATTTATATCTCACCCTTTCCTTATGCATGTCCTAAGGTTATCCCATGAAATAGTAAGTATGAAATAATGTTGTGGTCATGTAAAATAAGTTTTCAATACAGATATTGGGATTTATGTTCTATTTTTAATGTAATGTTCCTAATTTCGCAAGACACTAGACCTATAGATCCTCAGAGTTGCCTTAAGAGTATGATTAGGTAATAAATCATGTTTATGTGTGTAATAAAGAGAATGGTGGTTATAGGAACTATCAGGATGAGAAATAGTGATGATCTTGAACCTCATAGAGGTTTCTTATGTATCCCAGTGCCTGGGAATAAAATTTCACATAGATCAGAATAGAGGCATATAATTGGGGTGTATAAAATGGACAATGACTCAGAGAAATTCTATGGAGTTATAAATGATTAACAGTACTTCACAAAATGATCACTCTTAGTTGGAGGAGTATGGTGAAGTTTGGGGCTTATGCATAGCTAACTACCCTAATTCTTGGATCAAAACACCTTGAATAGATGGATTTGATAGATGTGTTTCAATAAAGTAAGATGTCACATCAGGATTTAATGACCCTAGGAGGGAGTACCAAAGTTTACAAATAGTTTGAACCTAAAAGAGTATTCCAACATACCCAAAAGGTATAAAAACCTAAATAGTTTAGAGTCCACATTTTAACATCATGGTGGATGAGTAAACCGATGTGAAATAGAAGGAACAAATGGATTGTGGGGATTTATGGGCTTGAACCTCAGAGAGTCTTCCTACGTACCCTATTTATAATATAGGGATCAAATTCCATGTTGTTCGGTCGAGAGGGGAATGGATCTTAAGCATGGTTAGTGGCCCAAAATCATGTGGGGGATTACGCATGGTTATCGGCCCAAATTGGATGTCATGGTCATTATTACTCTAAGCCCATGTGAGTCATTTTGGGTGTGAGAAACAATATTTAATAGTATATTTGATGATCCTATCACAAAAGGTGCAACCCCAAGGAATAGTGTGGGGCTTACACGTGGCTAGAGGCCTAGGGAGATGGGGATTGAGACTTACTCAAGATGGGAGGCCCGAAGAGGCAGTTTAAGACTTAGGTGGAGACTTCCTGAGGAGTACATGGAGATAAATCCCAAAGTGAGATAGATACAAGAATTCTATACTTCACATCTTCTCTCTGGTCCTCTTAGACTTACCATGCATGTGACAATCATTGTTTAATGTAATGTGTTGAGGATGTTCGTTCTTGGAAGTTTATCATCTTGTAGCTCAGACAATGAGGAATCACTCATCACCCCTTGGACATAAATAATTTGTACCAACCCACACTTTGGGAAGGTAAGGCATAGGAAATTTCTTCCATGAGCGAGGTGGAGGAGTGGTCGATATTGGGGTCCTTGTTTGCATAGCTATGAAAAATGTAATAGTTGTTATAAACCCTATGAGAAGAAGCATAAGGTAGGGAAACACTACATGAAATACTGTATGAGGGGACAAGAAATCACCGGGTACAATCCTTGATGGCATCATAGAGGATGTGCATGAAATTTATGGGTGTTGTGTGCAAGAGGACCCTGATCATAGTGCCTTGGTGTAACGACAACCCATGGATTCAATCAGAAGGGTTTTTCTCATGATTGGAGGTTTGTGCGCAAGAGGGGGGATCATGAGAAAAAGTGGAACTGTATAAAGGGTAATCCTAGCTTGTAAGAGTGGTATTTTTCACAGACATTCCTTGGGAAAAAATTACATGGGCGAGGGTCAATCCCTTGAAAGATTTCCTGAAGGCATACCCATGGGGGACTTGTCGTGAAAGATCCAATACATTGACATCATGTCTAGTGAACAGTCATGGAAGGGGTTGTCTTACGCACTTAGGAGTGGAGGATAAAGTTCTATAGTGATACCCCAAAAAGGGTAGGGTTGCCTTCAATTTATAAGTGGAGATCATGGTTGGACCACGTAATGATGCTGGTGCAGAATAGGTTGGTTGATGGCACATTGGGTATGTAAGAGTCTTCGACACTATCCTACAATATTCCACACACTTACCTTTTCCATTTTTGGTCGTTTGGGGAAAAATATCACACTTGAAATCACAATAGGTATGTAAGTTCCTTGCGTGTGAATTTCAGTTTTGCGAGCATCTATACAACCTTTTGTGTAGTTCCCATAGGATTTTCAAACATGTCCACTGTAACACCCGAGACTTTTATGTTATATAAATCATCAAAGGAATCTTTTTCTACACAACACTTTCTTGGCTTGTTTTACACGAAATCGCGACCTTCCTCGATAGCTTGTGTCGTATGCAATACCGAGTTTCACTAAACAGCGATATGCTATTAAAATATTATTAAAACTAGTCGTTAGGAATAGTAATAACCACTTTATGAAATTTTATAAATTTTATTTTTCAAAATGGACTTCATTTTTGGATTCGGAATATCGAAATTAGCATAGGGTGAAATTTTGGTATTTTTCTGAAAACTTTCAATTTTTGATGAATAGTGAAACCACTAAGTGGTAGGTTAAAAACTGAATTTTG
Organism: Viscum album; assembly: GCA_963277665.1. Lineage (NCBI taxonomy): Eukaryota > Viridiplantae > Streptophyta > Magnoliopsida > Santalales > Viscaceae > Viscum > Viscum album. Next base: position 1,392,721,077 of record OY728121.1, on the reverse strand, counting down.
CATAAAACTTAATTTTACCGCTTCTGTGAATGGAATTTCGAAAATCTGACAGACACGGTTGATATAAGTAAGTAAAATGTGGTTCAATGAGATAAAAATAATTTTTTGGCGAATAGTAACTTTTTACCTTTTTTACCGCGGTTAATAGTAAATAGGGTAACTAAGGGTAAATATGATATTACTATTACCCTAACACATGTCCTAATTCTATTGGATAAGTGTAATTCGACCAAAAACAACCTTATGAATTTAATATGACCATTTAGGTCCACTTGGATTAGATTATGACATTTAATATTATTTTATTTAATGAATAGTTAAAATAGTTAAAATCAAAGTTTAATAACTAAAACATTTTTAATATGGGGTTATACATAAGATAAATTCGACTATAAATATTAATTATAAACCTAAAAAGCTTTCCTACATAATGATAGTTTATTTATAATTTTTAGACTTTAAATAAATTAATTTATTTATGACACAACGATGATGCAGTAATTACCCTTTTAAGGAAATGTTAACATAATTGATGTTATAAATGCTAAAATAAATGTAATTTGAAACTTTTTATGAATTCCACTAATTTTATAGGTTACTATGATATATTAGTGTTGATTTAATCAACTTGGTTCTAACATATAATTCTGTTATGACTTTCACAAAAATCATATATCAAATAGTGTCAAAATTGACACAAAATAGTTTTTAAATCAAATATTATATTATTAATTGTTATTTTATTCCTAAAAATCTAAGGTTCGGCCAAATGACTTAGATAATGATATATATATTAATAATAAACAACTTGGGGTTCGTTTTTAATGTTATAGTAAGTGTATTAACCATATAGTGTAAGAAAACACAAAGTCACGGTAAAAGTTAAATTATTTAACTTTGAGTTAAATCTAATTGATAAGGTTAAAATAATAACCTAACATGTCTAAATTCTATTGGTTGATAGGATTTAGACCCATCCCCACTTTACCTTCTAAATAAGACCCTTTGGAACCATTATAAACCGATTTTGACTTTAATATAAAATAATATTTTGAGATACTCCTAAGGTGACCCTCTCCTCCCTTATAAAAGGGCACCTCCTCCCCCTCCTCCTCACACCAATTTGAGCACTCAAGCTCGGACAACCCCTGCCAAAATCCCTTCTCCACTTCCCTAGAATAATCCTAGAGGTCCTGGTCTTCTTCAAAGACCAATCTTAGTTCCCTAAGTGGAGGATTTAAAGAGGCGTTTCAAAGAAGAGGTAATATCCATTACCGATCTTTTCAATTTCTTTCTTCTTCAACTTATTCTTATTTAGTTGTTTCATGATAAATTAATAACATCAATATTAATTACATACTTATATGTTATTATAAATATGAAACAACCCTAATTCACCTTCTATCCATCCTACGGAAAAATGAAATCACCGCGCGTGCGTACGTACGGAATATCGTCTCCACGCCGTGGTGTAATCTATTTTCCACCATCACCTTACAAGGATGGGTATAATGGTGTAATGAGTAACTATATATGATTATTATAAAGTGATATTGATACTGAAATAGTATAAATAACGTTAAATACAATTCCACGATCATGGGAACAATATCATCGCTCGTGCGTGCGTACGGAATACCGTCTCCACGATGTGATGCGACTCATTCTACATGATCATCATTACATAGTAATTATATAAATGCATTTAATGAATAAACATGATATATGTTACACTAATACCATTCTGGATATAAGGTATCTATAACTTTAAAAGAAGAATAAGAATTTATTCGGAAAAACTCGCATAAGAACAAAAGGCAATAAAGACACGAGTAACAAGTAACAATGAAATATTACTAATAAGAAGCTAAGAATATGACCATATATGATATCATATCAAAATTTATGATTCTGGAATAAGTCAATAAAATTATTTAAACCATTATACAGGAGCTTCGGACACGTACAAAGCAAATCGGACCTAAGGTAAGGGAAAATATCACAATCTCATTTTTATCCGAGATTGTTTATACATTGGTATTTACTGGGGTGTATTTTATCATCCACATCCATGTTCCCTCAATATGTAATATTGTTTCCATCCACTTACAATAGTTTAAATCTAATTTTACCCTTCGTTGAGTTTTTAGTAAAGAATATGAAAGGAATCTTTTGTCGTTTTTTTTCGTATGAGGTACTTTTTTGACTTTTCCGAGAAAATTACGAAGAATGTTTTTTTAACTTATACGGCATGAATGTATTTTTAAAACATTATTTCCAAGAAGCTTCCTTTAAAAGTTTTCAAGTTTATTTTTAATCAACTTCTTTTAGTTTAAATTTGTATGACATGTTAAGAAAGGAAAAATGTTTTTGAAGAAGAAAGGATATTTTCCTCAAGAATGGAGTTCAAGTGTTTTATCAAAATTATTTTCCATCTAAGATAATAAAGGATTCTGTTTTTATCCCTATTATTACATTTATTTGATTATGTTTTGAGGGAATTATTTTTATGAAGTCATTTACCTTATATGATTTGTTTTATGATGTCATGATGTTTCAAGAATCCCATTTTTGTTACATGTGTTATGCAATGATGTATGATTTATGATTATGTGGCACACATAAGAAAGGATTCATTATAAGATGGGTGGGACCTATATCTCCCTCCAATGCATTGGGTAAAGATTTATATCTCATGAGATAGACATGGCTGGAACGGAAGGTTATTTCGGTTCAGTGATACAGGACTGAAACGAGGAGTGAACTCGGTTCAGAAATGGACTTTGTCCGCTAAGATAGTCTTGGAAATGAGTCATGACTAACAAGAAATGATTTTCCATGATTATGTGTGCATGCCACAAAGTTTCAAGTTTTATGTTATGATTATGGGGATCTCATTTTCACTTCTATGATTTATTCCATGTTAAGATATTATGATCACTTTTTCATGTTATGATTTTCAAGAAGATATGATATGATTTTTATTTCCTTTATTTTCCCTTGCTGAGAATTTGAGCTCACCCTTTTTTGTATGTTTTCTTTTCCCCAGGTCAGGAAGATGGATATTAAGTAGAATATGCTAAAAGGGACCCTAGATATGATGAAATAAATAGGATACACTGTAGAAGATTTATGAACCAGTTGTTTATGTTTCCCACTTTCTAAAGACACTATACCTATACGGTCCTTTCGTGGTTTTGTTATATGTTGTAATAAGTATGCTTCAATTTTGAAGTATTAACAATGTATGTAAAGTATGGGTCGTTATAGTTGGTATCAGAGGAAAGGTATAGTCAACCTTTGGAAACTAGGATGTGAAAGCCTTAATAAGAACCCTAAGGATAAGTCTAAGCATAGAACACAATATTAGTGTTTTAGAAATGGCCATGAATAACCTAGGATAAGACCTTAAGCGTGAAAATTTTATTCTTGAATTATGTGGTTTTCCTATTATAATTAGTGTTGCTCACACTATTCTTCTTGGTTTTAGTCAATGGCTGGAACCCAAAGGAACCGTGTTAATGTGGAATGTGATGGGCAATTAAATTATTGTCCCCCTGAGCAACCAAACGATATGGGAGCTGGAATGCAAAATCTTGTAGCCAGGCTCACACAACTTTCTCAATCTATGAATCATGCAGGACTTCCAAACGAGCAAAGGAAGGAGCAACATTCTGTTGAATCCTTCATGAGGCAGCGTCCACCTTCTTTCAGCGGGTCTACTGATCCATTAGTTGCTGAACAATGGATTAGTACTACTAAAAAGATATTTTCAGTTCTTCAATGTTCTGAACATGATAAAGTCATCCTAGCAGTGTATCGTTTGGAAGGAGATGCTGATCAATGGTGGAATCTTATTAAGAATACGAGGAAAATGGATGAAATTGAGTCCATGGAATGGGATGAGTTCAAGAACTTATTTTTCAATAAGTACTTCCCTCGCATTCTCCGAACAAAGATAGAGAAAGAGTTTCTTGAACTGAAGCAAAGGGATGATGAATCTGTTGGTACCTATGAAGCAAATTTTACAAGACTTGCAAGGTACGCTTCTGGTATTATTATCCAACCTGAGAGTAAGATCGATCGATTCTTTAGTGGCTTAAAACCAAGTCTTCGAAGGGCGTTAGCCATAAGGGACTTCAATAGCTACGAGGAAATCGTTCGATGTGCTCTCAAAGTTGAGATGGAGATTGGAGTAACCCATCAGTCATATGGGTTTGATAAGAAGAGGAAAATGTAATTCAAAGGAAAATCTAAAGAGCACACTGAAAAGAAGATGAGCTTTCCCTTATGCTCAAAGTGTGGAAAGAAACATGGAGGGAGTTGTCTTAAAGGGACAAGTAAATGTTTCAAATGTGGAAAGGAAGGTCATCGGGCATTTGAATGTCGCGATAATGGGAAGAAGATGTCTAATGATCCAAACAAATGAAGGGATACACAGAATGAACCTACTACACTTCAATGTTTCAAGTGCAAGGAGATGGGGCATTATGCCAATCAATGCCCAAATCCAAGGGTTGATGATGATGTTCGACATCAACAAACTCTTAAGTATAAAGACAAAGGAAATTCACATGCAATTTCTATCAGCGATGTGGAGTACGATAACGAAGTGGTGAAAGGTACACTTACCATCCACTCTAAAGTAGAAAATGTTTTATTTGATTCTGGATCCACCCACTCTTTTATTTCTGAAGAATTTTCTAAGGGTATCACCGTATTACCTCAACAATTAGATGTTGAGTTAGCTGTGACAACACCTAATGGCACATCAATCACATCAAAAGTTTATAATTCTTCTCCGATCGAAGTTTGTGGGAAAGTGCTTCCTGAAAATCTGGTGATCCTTCCTTTAGTGGAATTCGATGTGATTATTGGCATGGATTGGTTTTCTTTATACGGAGCTCATATCAATTGCCAAAGAAGGGAAGTCACATTTCATATTCCAGATCAATCTATGATCGTCTATCAATGCAAGGATGAACATAACCTTCCAGTGGAAATTTATTCCATTTTATGGGTATTGATTCCACTAAATGAAGGTTATTTATCTCAAATGGTTGGTGAGAAACTCACGATTAAGAATATGCCCATCGTACAAGAGTTTGATGATTTCTTTCCGGAGGAATTACCGGGTCTTCCACCAAATTGTGAAGTTGAGTTTTCAATAGAACTTGTACCGGGTGCTTTACCTATTTCAAAGACACCTTATAGAATGGCCCCAATTGAGTTGCAGGAATTGAAGAAGCAACTCCAAGATAATCTTGATAACGGATTCATACGCCCTAGTGCGTCACCTTGGGGAGCACCTGTTCTATTTGTTAAGAAGAAAGATGGATCAATGAGACTCTATATTTATTATCGAGAACTTAACAAGATCACTATCAAGAACAAATATCCTCTCTCACGCATTGATGACTTATTTGACCAACTACGTGGAGCTCAATACTTTTCCAAGATTGATCTTCATTCTGGGTATCATCAATTAAGGGTCAAAAGGGAGGATATACCAAAGACGGCTTTCCGTACAAGGTATGGACACTATGAATTTATAGTGATGCCATTTGGTCTTACTAATGCCCCTGCTATCTTCATGGATCTAATGAATAGAGTCTTTAGAGACTATCTTGATCAATTTGTGGTAGTCTTTATAGACGATATTCTTGTCTATTCAAAGAGCAAGGAAGAGAATGAAGATCACTTGAGAATTATATTGAAGACCCCGAGAAAGGAGAAGCATTATGCCAAATTTACCAAGTGTGAATTTTGGCTTCAAAAAGTTTCATTTTTGGGTCACATAATCTCAAAAGAGGGGATATCTGTGGATCCAGCAAAAACAGAGGTTATCGAAAGATGTTCGAGACCAACAAAAGTAACTGAGATCCGAAGTTTTCTTGGTTTGGCTGGATATTATTGACGTTTTGTAAAAGATTTTTCACGATTATCTAATCCACTCACCAAGTTGACTCGGAAAGGAGTTAAGTTTGTTTGGACAGAGGAATGTGAAGAGAATTTCAAGGAGTTGAAAATAAGGTTATCCAGTGCACCTGTGCTCACACTACCTTATAGTGGAGAAAGGTTTTTGATATATAGTGATGCATCCAAGAAGGGATTGGGGTGTGTTCTTATGAAAAATGATATGGTGATAGCTTATGCCTCACGACAGTTGAAAATCCATGAGAAAAATTACCCAACACATGATTTGGAGTTAGCTGCGGTAATCTTTGCATTAAATATTTGGAGGCATTACCTTTATGGTGAAAGGTGTGATATTTATACTGATCCTAAAAGTATAAATTATATTTTCACACAAAAGGAGCTGAATATGCGTCAAAGAAGATGGTTGGATCTGATTAAGGATTATGACTGCTCAATCCATTACCACCCTGGGAAAGCAAACAAGGTGGCAGATGCATTAAGTCGACAAGACCAAGCGAGTTTATCCATGATGAGGATCACAAAAGATACAATATTTATGGATTTACAAAGGATGGATCATGGAATTATAATGGAAGGGGAATAATATTATCTTTCTCAAATGAATGTTCAACCATCTATACATGTGAAGATTAAAGAGGCACAGAAAGAAGATGTCGAGTTACAAAAGAAGGTGAAAAATGTTCCTGAATTCAACCTTGATTGTGATGGGATAATAAAGTTTAGGAATCGGGTTTGTGTTCCTCCCATCCCCGAATTAAAGAAGGAGCTGCTGGATGAGGCTCATAGTTCTTAATTCTATATTCATCCTGGAAGCACAAAGATGTATAGGGACCTGAAAGAGTACTTCTGGTGGGATGGCATGAAAAGAGATGTTGCTGAATATGTCTCTCGATGCTTGGTTTGTCAACAAGTTAAAGTTGAGAGACAGAAGTCTAAGGGGATGTTACAAACATTACCCATACCCGAATGGAAATGGGAAAACATCACAATGGACTTTTTCACAGGACTTCCTAAAACATCCAAAGGCAATAATGCTATCTGGGTCATAGTTGATCGTCTTACAAAGTTTGCACATTTAATTGCTATTAGAGAGGATTTCTCTCTGGATCAGCTTTCCAGGATATATGTAAAGGAAGTGGTAAGATTGTATGGAGTACCACTTTCTATTATCTCTGATCGGGATCCGAGATTTACCTCGAAGTTCTGGCGAAGTCTTCAGCATACTCTGGATACAGAGTTGAGTTTCATCACTGCTTATCATCCTCAGACAGACGGTCAGTCTGAGAGAACAATTCAAACTCTAGAAGATATGTTGAGAGCTTTCTCTATGGATTTCAAAGGTGGTTGGGATCAACACCTACCTTTGGTGGAATTTTCTTATAATAATAGCTTTCACTCCAGTATTTAGATGGCTCCTTATGAAGCTCTCTATGGAAGGAAATGCAAGACTCCAACTTGCTGGGATGAAGTTGGGGAAAGAAATCTATTAGGACCTGATCTCGTTGATGAAATGGCAGAAAAGGTTAGATCTATTCAACAACACATAAGAGCAGCTCAGAGTCGACAGAAAAGTTATGCCTACAACTGGAGAAAAGACCTAGAGTTTGAAGTGGGTGATAAAGTGTTCTTACAAATATCTCCCTAGAAGAGGGTTATGAGATTTGGAAAGAAGGGGAAGTTGAGCCCTAGATATATCGGTCCTTTCGAAATACTGGATCATGTTGGGAAGGTAGCTTACCGATTGGCGCTTCCACCGAATCTCTCTCAAGTTCACGATGTGTTCCATGTATCTCTCCTGAGAAAGTACATACCTGATCCTTCACATGTACTCAGCTCAGAAGTTGTACCGCTGGAGCAAGATCTTTCTTATGAAGAACAGCCGATAGATATTCTGGATCGTAGCAAAAAAGTCCTACGAAACAAGACCACTCGCTTGGTGAAATTTTTATGGAGGAACCACCAATTAGAAGAAGCTACTTGGGAGCTTGAGGATATGATGAGGGAGAGGTATCCTCATCTGTTTGTTACAAAGTGACGAATTTCGAGGGCGAAATTCATTTTAAGGGGGGGTAGAATGTAACACCTGAGACTTTTATGTTATATAAATCATCAAAGGAATCTTTTTCTACACAACACTTGCTTGGCTTGTTTTACACGAAATCGCGACCTTCCTCGATAGCTTGCGTCGTACGCAATACCGAGTTTCACTAAACAACGATATGCTATTAAAAGATTATTAAAACTAGCCGTTAGGAATAGTAATAAACACTTTATGAAATTTTATAAATTTTATTTTTCAAAATGGACTTCATTTTTGGATTCGGAATATCGAAATTAGCCTAGGGTGAAATTTTGGTATTTTTCTGAAAACTTTCAATTTTTGATAAATAGTGAAACCACTAAGTGGTAGGTTAAAAACTGAATTTTGCATAAAACATAATTTTACCGCTTCTGTGAATGGAATTTTGAAAATCCGATAGACACGGTTGATATCAGTAAGTAAAATGTGGTTCAATGAGATAAAAATAATTTTTTGGTGAATAGTAACTTTTTACCTTTTTTACCGCGGTTAATAGTAAATAGGGTAACTAAGGGTAAATATGATATTACTATTACCCTAACACATTTCCTAATTCTATTGGATAAGTGTAATTCGACCAAAAACAACCTTATGAATATAATATGACCATTTAGGTCCACTTGGATTAGATTATGACATTTAATATTATTTTATTTAATGAATAGTTAAAATAGTTAAAATCAACGTTTAATAACTAAAACATTTTTAATATGGGGTTATACATAATATAAATTCTACTATAAATATTCATTAGAAAGCTAAAAAGATTTCCTACATAATTATATTTTGTTTATAATTTTTAGACTTTAAATAAATTAATTTATTTATGACACAACGATGATGCAGTAATTACCCTTTTAAGGAAATGTTAACATAATTGATGTTATAAATGCTCAAATAAATGTAATTTTAGACTTTTTAAGAATTACACTAATTTTCTAGGTTACTATGATATATTAGTGTTTAATTAATCAACTTGGTTCGAACATATAATTCTTCTATGACTTTCCCAAAAATCATATATCAAATAGTGTCAAAATTGACACAAAATAGTTTTTAAATCCAATATTATATTATTAATTGTTATTTTATTTTTAAAAATCTAAGGTTCAGCCAAATGACTTATATAAGGATATATATATTAATAATAAACATCTTGGGGTTCGTTTGGAATGTTATAGGAAGTGTATTAACCATATAGTGTAAGAAAACAAAAAGTCACGGTAAAAGTTAAATTATTTAACTTAGAGTTAAATCTAATTGATAAGGTTAAAATAATAACCTAAACTCGTCTAAATCCTATTTGTTGATAGGATTTCGACCCATCCCCACTTTACCTTCTAAATAAGACCCTTTGGAACCATTATAAAACGATTTTGACTTTAATATAAAATAATATTTTGAGATATTCCTAAGGTGCCCCTCTCCTCCCTTATAAAAGGGCACCTCCTCCCCCTCCTCCTCACACCAATTTGAGCACTCAAGCTCGGTCAACCCCTGCCAAAATCCCTTCTCCACTTCCCTAGAATAATCCTAGAGGTCCTGGTCTTCTTCAAAGACCAATCTTAGTTCCCTAAGTGGAGGATTCAAAGAGGCGTTTCAAAGAAGAGGTAATATCCATTACCGATCTTTTCAATTTCTTTCTTCTTCAACTTATTCTTCTTTAGTTGTTTCATGATAAAGTAATAACATAAGTATTACTTACATACTGATATGTTATTATAAATATGAAACAACCCTAATTCACCTTCTATCCATCCTACGGAAAAATGAAATCACCGCGCGTGCGTACGTACGGAATACCGTCTCCACGCCGTGGTGTAATCTATTTTCCACCATCACCTTACAGGGATGGGTATAATGGTGTAATGAGTAACTATATATGATTATTATAAAGTGATATTGATACTGAAATAGTATAAATACACTTAAATACAATTCCACGATCATGGGAAAAATATCATCGCTCGTGCGTGCGTACAGAATACCGTCTCCACGATGTGATGCGACTCGTTCTACATGATCATCATCACATAGTAATTATATAAATGAATTTAATGAATAAATATGATATATGTTACACTAATAACATTATGTATATAAGGTATCTATAACCTTAAAAGAATAATAAGAATTTATTCGGCGAAACTATCATAAGAACAAAAGGCAATAAAGACCCGAGTAACAAGTAACAATGAAATATTACTAATAAGAAGCTAAGAATATGACCATATATGATATCATATCAATATGTATGATTCTGGAATAAGTCAATAACATTATTTAAACCATTATACAGGATATTCGGACACGTACAAAGCAAATCAGACCTAAGGTAAGGGAAAATATCACAATCTCATTTTTATCCGAGATTGTTTATACTTTGGTATTTACTGGGGTGTATTTTATCATCCACATCCATGTTCCCTCAATATGTAATATTTTTTCCATCCACTTAAAATAGTTTAAATCCAATTTTACCCTTTTGTGAGTTTTTAGTAAAGAATATGAAAGGAATCTTTTGTCATTTTTTTCGTACGAGGTACTTTTTTGACTTTTCCGACAAAAGTACGAAGAATGTTTTTTTAACTTATACGGGATGAATGGATTTTTAAAACATTATTTCCAAGAAGATTCATTTACAAGTTTTCAAGTTTATTTTTAATCAACTTCTTTTAGTTTAAATTTGTATGACATGTTAAGAAAGGAAAAATGTTTTTGAAGAAGAAAGGATATTTTCCTCAAGAATGGAGTTCAAGTGTTTTATCAAAATTATTTTCCATCTAAGAAATAAAGGGTTCTGTTTTTATCCCTATTATTACATTGATTTGATTATGTTTTGAGGGAATTATTTTTATGAAGTCATTTACCTTATATGATTTGTTTTATGATGACATGATGTTTCAAGAATCCCATTTTTGTTACATGTGTTATGCGATGATGTATGATTTATGATTATGTGGCACACATAAGAAAGGATTCATTATAAGATGGGTGGGACCTATATCTCCCTCCAATGTATTGGGTAAAGATTTATATCTCATGATATAGACATGGCTGGAACGGAAGGTTATTTCGGTTCAGTGATACAGGACTGAAACGAGGAGTGAACTCGGTTCAGAAATGGACTTTGTCCGCTAAGATAGTCTTGGTAATGAGTCATGACTAACAAGAAATGATTTTCCATGATTATGTGTGCATGACAAAAAGTTTCAAGTTTTATGTTATGATTATGGGGATCTCATTTTCACTTCTATGATTTATTCCATGTTAAGATATTATGATCTCTTTTGCAGGTTATGATTTTCAAGAAGATATGATATGATTTTTATTTCCTTTATTTTCCCTTGCTGAGCATTTGAGCTCACCCTTTTTTGTATGTTTTCTTTTCCCCAGGTCAGGAAGATGGATATTAAGTAGAATATTCTAAAAGGGACCCTAGATATGATGAAATAAATGGGAGACACTGTAGAAGATTTATGAACCAGTTGTTTATGTTTCCCAGTTTCTAAAGACACTATACCTATACAGTCCTTTTGTGGTTTTGTTATATGTTGTAATAAGTATTCTTCAATTTTGAAGTATTAACAATGTATGTAAAGTATGGGTCGTTATATCCACTGAGTCAAATTATGGAATAGGACTTTAGATATTTTCTTATATGTGGCTTTAATTTTAATTTGGTGCCAAAATTCCCCCCCTCCCGTAATATAAGATTAAATGGGACTGGAAGTTATGGTTCCTAGGGAAACGCCAAAAAGACAGATTTCATTAGCGAGGCATGCACAAAACATTCAATCTGGCACATAAGTCACATTTTACTCATGTGAAAGACCTGGTCCACACCTATAAATATGAGGGGGGGAAAGGAACAATACCTTTACTTTTCTTATGACAAGAGATTCGCTCCATTTTGTGCAAGCAATCCATTTCTACATGGAAGAACCAAATTTTTTCTTTTGTTTATGCACAAATGTTAGATCTTGCGTGATTCGGACATAACCATATTTGTAGTGGAAACTATCAAATCTTGCATGCAACCATTGGTTTTGCGGACCAAGATTGATTTTTTTTGTGCCAATTCCTTTGTGTATCCACAACATGACCGACATGGATGGTGAACAGACTGACACTGAGAGGGAGGATGACTCTAATATATTCATTGTACAAAGGGGTGATCTGATTCTGAACCCCCATATTCTTCATGAAAAAATTGTATTTCCAAACAACCAAATTCTCCTTGGAATGTTGACTCAAGCTAAAATGGATTATGCCCTAAGAAATTTCCTCCTACTATAGAAAATCAACATTCTAGAGGATGTTTCGATTCCTGGCTTCGAGATTGATGCACCACAGTCATGGTTAACAAGAAAGGCTAAAAATTCATGGTTTTACATTACAAACAATGTCCACCCTACTATGGAGACTCGGGAGATATCCACCCAAATCCTGAATCCAAGAGCCAGGATTGTCATGGGGGAGAAAAGGTGGTTGTATAATTTCCCACCAATTATGAAACACTTTCTAAAGCAACATTACTAATGAAAGAAATGGATTTTAGTAGGGACTAGGATCTATTGTCCTAGTCTAATTTTACCAATGAGTGGGAATGGTTGTTTTGGGTGCACCAAACATCTGACGAATTTTTAGAGGAGCTTCAAAACATCGGGTTGTTTTATGTAGTGTGGAAATTGTAGTTTAATTTATATCATCAACAGGACCTAGGGTTATAGTTTTTTGGCTCGTAGTCCCCAGACCTGAAAACCATGCACCTCCACCATGGTGAGGTTAGTATAAATCATTGGTATTTTCACTTTATCAGAGGTATTCCTCTATAGGGAATTGAATATGATGAGTTCATGCCGACAGAGAACATCTGGGGAGACATGGAATGAACCCCCATTCTGACATGGCTCTTGTTGGACATGGAAAAGGAAAGGCTAAATATTATCTATATCCTGAATGAAATCTTCTACCCATTATAGTTCATCTTGTTCCTCAAGAGGGATAAGGTGGTGAGTATGCCCAGACGAGGGAAGTAGTGCCCAAACATGTCATAGATGGGAAATACAAGATCGTATTGGGTGATCGAAGAAGCAAGTGAATTCCACTCATGGGGATATAGTGTGAATGAAATATGGGATACGCCTTCCTAAGAGGCTGGAAGATTCTAGTGAGGGACATTAGGATGGGGCTCCATCTCGGGATGATAGTAATGGTCAGGATCATGGTAGCCTACAATAAGGTTAACATTGGAATGCATGTACTAGTAAGGATGTAAAATATTGTGGGACACATTGTAATGCCTTGGTTCCGGGTTCCGCCCAAAGGTTCCCCATACCCGATTGGTCACATTGCCTGAAGCACATTTCCCCGAACACAAGAGGCTTTCAACTAGCAGTGAGGGATTTGGTTGTGATAGTGGGGGAACTATTCCCTCATTGGTAGAGTGACACAGTGGAATCTAATAGTAAACAATAGATGAAGTAGTAATACCATACAACAGAATTAAAAAGTGGAATAATGGTAGTATAAACAATTACATCATATATAAATAAATGATGCATGTAACATGTTTCAAGGAAAGAAATTAAACAAGTCATAATTCTGGAAATAAAATAATAAAACCAAAGTATAGAAAACAATAAATAAACTCCAAGATCATCGTAAGCCTCAGCTTAGTCTGAATCTCTCCAGATATGATATTAATCAACTACCTGATGAAGAAGGGAGCTTTCCCTTATCTATACCTGCAACCATATAATCTATTTGGGCCCAAAATCATGACCCAAATTGGGTGTGAGATGAATCACAGTAGGTAACCTCCAAAAGATCAATGCCTAATGGTCAGTGAATATATATAGTAGGTAATAAGCAGAAATGAATAAATAAACAATGAAGTACTCAAAATTAAACAGTCCAATAGTTTCCAATTACATTAATTTTCATTTATAAATTATTCAAACATTTAATAATGTCACCTCATGATATAGCCTAAGCTCTGTATCTAGCTAAATAATACTAACAACAAATGTCTCAGATGACCATATAAACAACCAAGTAAGTCTGAGTCCAAGCATGTTATTTGGATTGAAAGACTCATCACAAACATTCAATCATTCCATAAAAAACCCTTTGGGAAAGTTATCACAGTCTAACCCCTCTGGTATAACATATCATTAGTTCAGTAAATAATATAATGACCATCTAGGAAATATCACATAGTCTATCCCTTTGGTCCCGCATAACACTAAACATTTAAAAATGACCACTTGGGTAGCTCGGATGGTCAATACCCCCTTGGTCTACATATCAACAATAAATTATAATTACCCCTGGTAGCTCTCATAGTCAATACCCTATGGTCCAAAATTCTTTTAATAATGACCCTTTGGGTAGATCTCATAGTCCATCCCCTCTGTTCAATGACCCCATGACTGCTCTCATGGTCAATACCTTAGCTCAATCATAATAATAATTCATAATTAAAAGACCCTACATCAGGAAGCTCTCACAGTCAATTCCCCTTGTCCGTACTATCACAATACGAATCAAATGCATCACAAATAAACATCAAATTCATCCTAACACCACTAGGTATAGAAAAAAAAATAATCCTAACCAGATTTATAGACCCCATGTCTATAATAAATAAAACATGGGAAACATATCCATAATCAAGGAAATAAGCTTTATGCATAATCAATAACCCTTTCTCAAAAAAAACACACCATAATAGGTATTATACAGGGTCAAATATCCAAAACACACAATACCCTAAACATGGGTATTCAATACTTTTACCGTATATAATTCAAAGATAATCTAAGAAAGGCACAAACCACAAACCTCACTATTGTATGAAGAACACTCTTGACTTTCATCCATTTAATCATCCTAGAACGATGTAGATCTTCAAAAATTTCAAAATCATTCAACCTTGGATTAAAAAAGAGAGATAAGAAATCAAGAATAGAGGCTCTAGGGGAAGAGAGAACTCACCAGTGGGAATCCAACGCACACGGAAGTGTCTTAATCGGTTCGTGGATGAAGGAACGGGTGGAGTTCAAATATCATTGGTTGTACATCACTATCATGTATGAAACATGAGGATAAGAAAGTGTTTCTAGACTTAAGATGTGATCCTTCACCGATATATCAAATAAAAAGAAAAGTACACAGTGTGTTCATTTAATGTACACTATGTGTACTAGCCTCAACCATCCCCCGCTTTATGCGGTCTTCTTGGTCACCCACATGGCCATGTACTCGGCCGTTACACGACTAGTACACATCTTGTACATAGAAAATTTCCATATCATCCTTATTCCTCAAACATAACCTGAAACAAAGGTCCATACCTGAAATGAAGATTTGGGTTCTTACAAACTACCCCACTTAAATAAATTTTTCCCCAAATTTCCCTTCCAAGCGCAATGAAAAAGAAACTTCAAAAAAACTCTAGCCACTATGATCTTATCTCATCCTCCCTCTCCCAAGTCTCATCATGTACTTTCTTGTGCTGCCATTGAACCCATACCATAGGAACAAACCAACAATGGAGGACCTCCATGTTCCGATCCACAATCTGCATAGGGTGCTTCTCAAAGGATGATTCCACCTCTAACTCAACGTCCTCGAGTTGAAAAACGTGAGATGGGTCTAAAATGTAATTTCATAGCTGAGAAAAATGAAATAAATCCTTCATAGACTAATATCCTTGAGTTAATTGAAGCTGATAGGAAACCTTCCTCACTCTCTCTAAAATCTCAAACGGCCTGACATATCTTGGTGAAATGTTCCCCTATCTCCTAATCCTCTTATGTCCCAACATTGGTGTGTCACGTAAGAATACATGATCTCCAACCTTGAACTCCAGAGGTCATCTCTGTCAATCAGCATAATATTTCTTCTGAGAATATGCAGTAGCTAACCTCTTCCGAATCTACTCCACAAGCTCTGTGGTCTCCTGGACAAGGTGAGGTCCCAGCATAGCTGCATCTCCTAACTACAGCCAACATAGGGGTGATCAGCATAACCAACCATACAAAGCCTCATAAGGTTTCATCTGAATCATTGCATGAAAACGATTATTGTATGAAAACTCCACTAGGGGTATGTGTATCTCCCAAGAACCCCCAAAATCTAGGAAGTATGCTCAAATCATGTACTCCAACACCAGAATCATACGCTCAGACTGTCCATCTATCTAGGGATGGTAAGATGTACTCAGATGTACCTGTGTACCAAAAGACCATTGTAGTCCCTTCTAGACATAATAAGTGAAATGGGAATCCCTATCTGATATGATAGAGTGTATAACCCCATGAAAATGTATAATATCTCAAATGTATAGCCTTCTGATATCATCAAAACTAAAGGTTTCCTTGATCAGAAAGAAGTGTGAAAACTTTGTGAGTCTGTCAACAACAACCCAAACTGCATCATTCCCTCGATGTATCCTTGGTAAAACCATCACTAAATCCATTGTGACATCATTCCATTTCCACTCTAGAATGTGTAACAACTATAATAAACCTACTGGTTGTGGATGTTTCATCGCCACCTACTGACTGGTGGAACATCTCAAAATTAATCAAGATACATCCCTCTTCATACCTAGCCACCAATACTGATGGTGTAAGTCTTGATACATCTTGGTGAAACCAAGACGAAATGCCCAAATTGAGGAATGAAAATCTCACCTCAGATCCTCATTTATTTCTGTTGACAACCATATGCACCCATGAAAATGAAATATCTCTTCATTTTCTATGGTCCACCCAAGAGTAGGGTCCTCTCCTAACACACTCTCCCATAGGAATAGGCCTTCAGGATCTGATAGATAGCTCATTCAAACTCAATCCAGTAGAGTAGAGGTAACTGTTATAGAAGAAAGAAACCTTTCCCTACCTATAGTGCACCTCTAAATGCATCTCAAATAACATATACATAAGTCACCACTCACTTCTGGCCTCTTGAACTCGTTGTATCTGATTCCTCCTTATCTACACACCAGCAATTGTGTTGCCTTTCCTAGGAATGTAGGCACGCTCAAAGTAAAATTACTAAAGGTACTCAACCCACATTTGATGTCTCAAATTCATATCATTAGGATTAAAGATATTCTTGAGACTTTTTTAGTTAGTGAATACCACAAAATGATCTCCTAAAAGATAACGTCTCCAACAGTGCAAAGCATACACAACTGCAGCTAACTCGAGATCATGTGTCGGTTAATTCCTCTTATGTGGCCTCAATTGCTTAGAATCATATGCAATGAATCCTTCCCCCTGTATAAGAACTTATCTCAGCATTATAACTGATGCATCGCAGTAAATGGTGTAACTCTTTCTTGGATCTGGAAAAACAAATATCGGTGTTGAAGTCAATCTCACATTCAGCTCTTGAAAGGATGAATTGATGGAATCTGTCCACAAGTACTTCACAACCTTATAATTTAAGCCCGTTAAAGGTACTTATAAGTGTGAAAAGTCCTGTAAAAAGAACCTATAGTAACCAGCTATCCCCAGAAAAATTCTTACTTCAAAGACGTTCTTCGTCTGTTCCAAGGAAAATACTACTCTCACTTTCTCTGGGTTTACTGGTACTCCTCTCTCTGAGATAACATGACCCAATAAGTGAATCTCATCAATCCAAAAGTGGAATTTTTAGAGATTATCATATAACGGATTCTCTATAAGTTTACTCAAAACAATTTCACGATGGGTGTCATGGTCATGTTGAGTGTGAGAGTACACCAATATATTTTTTAAGAAAACAAAAAACAAGAGTCCAAGTATGGATGGAACACTTAGTTCATCAATACTATAAAAACTGTTAGCATGTCCATGAGACTGAACGACATAACAACATACTCGTATAGACCATATCTTCTCCGAAAGGATGTAAGAGGTATATCTGATGGTATAACACGCAACTGATGATAACCAGATCTCAAGACAATCTTAGAGAACACTCGAGCTCCATGAATCTGATCAAAGAGATCATCAATCCTTGACAAGGGATATGAGTTCTTGGATGTAAAATAGTTTAGCTTCTAATAATCCAAACAAAGTCTGAGGGTATTATCTACATTTTTCACAAAAAAAGGGAAGGAAAACCCCAAGCAGAAGTATTGGTTCAGATGAAACCCTTCACCTGAAACTCCTCTAACTACTTCTTGAGCTCTTGTAACTTTAGTGTAGCCATCATATAATGAGGAATGCACACTAGTGATACTCATGGAACAAGATCAATAATGAAATATACTTCTCTCTCAGAAGGTAAACCTGAAAATTTGTTCATAAGGATATCCCTAATATGATCCACCATTGGAGGAAAGTCCATCTATGAAGTCCCCTGGTAATCCAGATATAAACTAGCAATCTAGGATGTAATTCCTCCTAAACCAAGATGCTTGGGTCTAGAATGTCTCACCTAGATGTCCCATTTGCCCTTCTATATAAAATACCCTCCCTCTGGTGATGTGAAACTCACCCTACAGTGATATCAGTCAACAAAGTCATGGAAGGATACTAACCAGTCTATTCAGAGAATGAAATCAAAGCCTGTAATCTCTAAGAAATAGAGGTCCCATAATAATTGACCCCCACCAACATCAAGAGGGAACTCCTTACACTAAAATATGCTAGCTGTCCTAATCACAAAGGGAGTTTCTAGCATCATAACATCCTTAGATGTAAAGATACAGAGCCTAAGGATCTCCACAATAGAAAGAGATATAAAACTATGGGATGCCCTGGTATCAAAAAGAGAAAATGATAAAATTGAGGTAACTCGAATCATACCTCTAACTTTAGAGGGTCTAGGATCCTGCTCTTGCTAGGTTTTCTCCACTGCAGAAGTCTGACCTGTACTGTGGCCCTATGATACTACATAACAACCATGATCTGATCCAAACTAATGTCATTGAAATCCTGTCATCTGGCTACCACATCCAGGACTACCTCCTCATCCTGAATGGCCTGACAAACATCAGTTCCCTAAATGCTGAGAAAATAATTGTCCTACTCCTAGCCATGTAGTCATAACTGATCCCATATCACCTGCTACTGCAGAGGGTATCCTCCAAAAATTCAAAATGTGGACCATCTTACCTCAAGATTGGAACTCTTCTAGCTCCTTCGGTCAACGTGGTCTCATATGACCACTCTTCCCACACTGGTTGCATACCACTTGTCAACCTGAAGAAATGGGACGTGAAAACTCCCTACAGTGCTTCCAGTTATTTTTCAAAGGAGTACCATCCATTGATGGTGATCTGCCCTGGCTCACAGCTCCTAACTCCCTCATATTATGCCCAATAATTAGTGTCTGGTTTACTATAGTAGTCTCTGAAGTCAGCCTGAATACATTGACTTGCGATCATATGTCATACTTGAGACCATCCTCAAATTGCCTTGCTAAAGATAACTCTCACCTCATAGAATAGGTGTGAAGATTTGAAGCTCTGTAAAATGAGAAGAGTATAATATCAATATAAGGGAACCCTACTCCAAATGCATGAATTCTCGGGCTCAATCAGCCCTCAATGTATCAGGATTGAAAAAATCATATAAGATCCTCTAAAACTCTTCCCAAACAATATCTTGATGAAATTTTTCCTGTAAGATAACATCCCACAATCTCTTGGTGGAATCATGTATCATGTACATCAAAAGATTCAACCTTCTCTATAGGGGTGTCTCTAGATGCTCAATGATAGCAAGCATGGACTCCAACCCTGACTCTGCAGCCTGTTATCCTCCATCCCTATAAAAAGTGAGAGGATTTTTCTACTAGAACACCCACGTTAACTCTTCCACAAACAAGGAATGATATTGTTCTCCCTGTAAAGTCTGTACCATTCTCAAAAATACTTCATAGAACTATCCATCAAAACCTGCGTCCTATATAATAGTTGGTGCCATAATAGACATGATGGAAAGATCTACTGGTAGTCCCTGATCTACCATTTTCGGTGTTTGATCATCGCCCTTTACAAGGAATAAAACTAGAGGATGTCTTGGTGGCATAACTCTGCAAGGTCAAGCACACACCTCAGTTTAAGATTATTAAGGACAACATCTTAGAAGTGAAAGAAATTAACATAAGATGAAACATTCAAGTTTTACAAAATAGGGTTACACGACATGTATAACCCCTACACGACATGTTCCATTAAGATTTTAACATTCTCTGTACCTCTATCGAAACTGGTCGTGTAATAACCATACACACAACATCTTCCTCTTGAGACATGGAATGTACTTGAATCTTCCCTCCTGCCCAAGTTTCTCTACACTTCTAGAACTACATGGTTCTCTCTTGGGTAAAACATCACGCTGTGTTCACCCTAGACATGATGTGTACTAGTTCAATTCCTTCTACCTGTGTCTTTGGTCACACTGTAGGATACCTGGTCGACTCGACACGTTGTTTACAAACTAGACACGGCATGTGAAAACATTGTTTTATCCACTCATGTCATTGGTCACATGGTTGGATACAAGGTTCTTTAGAACACAACATGTACAATCAAAACACAACATATTTTACCAAAAGTTTCCCAACTCCATGGCTTTGCTCACACATTAATCCACATGGTCAAGCACTACACGACATGTACTTATGGTCCATAGTGTGTACTTGAAAAATGTTTTTTCTTCCATAACATAAGAACACATGGCGTGTGTTCTTAACATCACACACCATGTTGTCTGGGTTTCTAGACAGTAGGCCTCTGAAACTTATCTGAAACCCTTAAAAACATAAAATTTTGTCGAAGGCATGAAAAATTCTGACCCAGGGGAGCCCATACTCCCCGCGAATAAAAGTTTTTTTTATCTCTTTTACATCATAACATGGGAAAATAAAATTAATGTTAAAAAATGATCCATAAAATTCTGATTCAAGAGGGCCCATATGATCCAGGGACCAAAGTATGGCATTTATCCAAATTAAACTTTTAATATTAGCAATACCCTATCAAATAGTGGGTATTTTTTCACAAAATCATGCATATCTAGAGCAACATCTATCATAGAATAACGCCATCGGTAATGCACCATAAATGGCATGATAATAATGCATCACATGTGATCTCTATCAAGTTTCTATAAGATGCATGGGATAGAATACCCTCATCTCATCTAGTTTCAACAGAAATAGAACCTCAATAATATCAATGATAACATCAAAAAACAAGTGAATCACCCAATGGTGATATCAAATAAACTATAACAATTTCAAAACCAGAAAAATTTCAATATTAGAGGTAACTTAGCTTTTCCCTATACCTAGGTTAGCTACACCCAGGAATAGCTTATTTCCAACTACCTATTCCTTCAAATCTATATCTATAGGCTCTAAATAGTATGACAATGCAGGAAACAAACTCCTATGATGCCACTTAGTAATGTCCTGGTTTCGGGTTCCACCCAAAGGTGCCCCTAACCTGTTGGTCACATGTCCCCAAGATCATTTCCCCAAATGCCAGAGGCTACCGACTAGCAGTGAGGGCCATGGGTGTAATAGTGGGGGAAAATGCCCTCATTGATAGAGTAACACAGTGGAAAAAAATAGTAAAAAGTAGTGGATGAATTAATACCATACAACATCAGTAAAAAACATAAGACTGATTGTACAAATAACTGCAGCATATATAAATAAATGATGCATGTCACATGTTTCTAGTAAAGCATCCAAACAAGTCACAATGCTAGAAATAAAAAATACTAAAACCAAAGTAATTAAAATAGTAAATAAAATCAAATAAAATTTCAAGCCTCAGCTTGGTCCTATTATCTCTAGATATGATAGCAATCAAGTACCTCATGAAGATGGGTTTTTCCCTTATCTATACCTGCAACCATATAATCTATTTCGGCCTAAAAGCATGACCCAAACAAGGTCTGAGACAAATCCCAATAGGCGACCACAAAAATATCTATGTCTAACTATTAGTGAATACATATATTATGAAATATGAAGTGGTGAAGGAATAAACTAGGATGTACTCAAAAGTAAACAATCTAATAATTTCCAATTACATTCATTTTCATTTATAAATTAATCAAACCGTTGAATAATGTCACCTTAGGATCTGGCCTAAGCTTTTTATCCCCCTGTATAATACTAAAAACAGAGGTCTCAAAAGACCATCTAAACAACCAAATAAGGCCAAGTCCAAGCTTGTACTTTGTCTTGGAAGACTCATCACAAAAATTCAATCATTCAATAAAAACCCCTCTGGGAAAGCTGTCACAATCTAACCCCTCTAGTTTAACATATCTTCAATTCAATAAATAATATAATTACCCTTTGGGAAATCTCACACAGTCTAACCCCTTTGGTCCCTCATAGCACTAAACATTTACAAATGACCACCTGGGTATCTCTCATTGTCAATTCCCCCTTGGTCTGCATATCAACAATAAATTATAATGCCCTCTAGAAACTCCCCCAGTCAATTCCCTATGGTCCAAAATTCATTTTATAATGACCCTTTGGGTAGCTCTCACCATATTACCCCTCTGGTCATTGACCCCATGGAAGCTATCAAAGTCAATACCTCTGGTCAATCATAACAAAAAAAACATAATTAAAATACCCTACCTCAGGAAGCTCTCATAGTCAATTCCCCTTGTCATACTTTCACAATGTGAATCACATGCATCTCAAATAAATAAAAACTCCATCCTAACAACACTAGGAATGAAAAAAGCAGCCTAACATGGTTTCTAGACCCAACAGCTATAACCAATCAAACATGTGAAACACATACATAATAAAGGAAATAAACCTTAGTCATAATCAATAACCCTTTCTAAAAAATCACATAATAATTGGTATTAAACATGGTTAAATATCGAAAACACGCAATACCCTAAACATGGGTATTTTTCAATTTTATTATATATAATTCAAAGGAAATTGAAGAAAGGCACAAACCACCTACCTTGATGTTGTACGAAGAAAAATCTTGAACGTCGACCCTTGAATTGGTCTAGAATGACATAGATCTACAAAAAGGTCAAAATATTTCAACCATGTATAAATCAAGAGAGAGGAGAAATCAGGAAGAGAGGATCTAGGGGAAGAGAGAACTCATCGGTGGGAATCCAATGCACCCGAAGGCCTCCCAATCAGAGATCAGATAGAGGAATGGGAGGATTCAAATATATTCAGTCATAAATCACTCTCATGTATGAAACACATGGAGTAGAAAGTGTTTCTAGATGGGATATGCAATCCCACACCAATATAAAAAATAAAAAGAAAAGTACAGGACGTGTTCATTTAATGTACCCGTCGTGTACTAGCCTCAGCTAGACCCTGCTTTAGGCGGTCTACCAGGTCACTCACACAACCATGTACTCAGTCATTACATGGACATTACATGACTATACATGGTATCCAGGTACACGACGTGTACTTAGGAGTACACAACGTGTACTCAGGAGTACGCGACATGCACTTATAAAATCTTCATTTCTTTCTTTTTCTTCAAAAACAACTTGAAATGAAGATCCATACCTGAAATGAAGATCTAGGTTCTTACACGCATTTCAAGGGGAAGTATTCCTAGAAGAATATGTGATCCATTCCAAATACTCCATGGCTCGGTCGTAGATCACTTCGGGAGATATGACTTCTTGAATGTCATTCATCCTCTAGGAGATAGCATGTGACCATCTTTACAAAATATTATGGGGGTCCGGCTGATAATGCTCAATGAGGAAGGGATCAAGGTCTAGATTGAAAATCATGAAAACATAAACATTTACCCATTCTATACCAAAATCGGTCGGATGGTGGATGACCATTGGGGTCCACTATATCATAGATAAATATTTATATAGAATTATAGGTGGTGTGCTGGTATCCCATATTGATGGAAAGATCTTTTGTAAAGATTACATACCATCACGGTTCAACAGATAGTTTGGGTACCTAAAAAACCTTCTTAATAAAGTGTTTATAGAGGTTCAAAAAGATAAGTACCCCTATATCCTTCACTAATTGTGACTCATGTTTATAATTTCTAGCTTGAGTGAAATAATCACATTGCCCCTATTGATGTCGATGTCAGCCTGTCTATGGAATCTGCTGACCTCTATGTGGAAGTGTATCTGGAAGTAATTTTGTGCATGAACATGCATAAAATCAAGGAGGAAAGTGTAGAGTTGTGTGAGAGAGATAAATAGAGCTACTGTTGTGGAAGTAAGATCATAGGTATGCCAGGTGGCTGGGGCATCAAGAACTGTAACCTCGGTGATAGGAGAATCACATGGGGCATCTGCACCTCCACCTTCTTAAGAGAGGTGGTCATATAGGCAACCTCATGGACCAGCTAGATAATTACCTAGGAAGAAAATTAGATGTATCCTACAGTCAACTATTGACTTGATTTTTTCATCCCTGTGGCCTTCTTGGAGAATGTTGCGACAGTCACTGTGAATTGAAGATTTATGGTTAAATCTAGTGCACATTGGGTTGATCTGTAGGAATTTGGGAAAATTGATGTAGGGGACAAGGTGAATTTTCATCTCCGAGAAAGATACCTCATGGATATAGATGTATTTTCTTGCCAATGGGGGTGGTATAAAGAATGGTAATTCTTGGTCAGAGTAATGCTTGGTGAAGAACATGATCTTAAAGAAATCTCACTCAAAGATGACAATGATACTGATGGAGAAAAATATGAAGAAGTAGATGAGGAGGAAGAATATGAAGAAGAAGAAGTTCATGTTGAGGATGAAGAACCTATATTTTAGGTGTCTTATAGGACAACAGCTCACCAGGGGAGCCCACGAGAGAGCAGTGAAATCATAGGCTCTAACAAGGAACTTTCCACTCACATTGAAGTAAGCTTCAACTTGTTTACCTTTTGGACCCTTTTTTTCAAAACTCAGATCCACTAACCAAAAATTCACCTATCCATGAAAAAATTGGTGATGATAAAGAATATCGTGCTGAATAGGATGAAACTATACTGATGGTTGTGGGGAAACAACCCCTGAGCATGCATCTAGGGCTGAGCAAGGTGGTAGATCAATTGTGGATGAAGAATCTAGAGGTTAGATGAATGAGAGGGATAAAGTATCAACCTCTGGATCCCATACTGTCCCTGCTATTCAAAAAGATCATGAACCAACCTTTGAGCTAACAAGAACTGAGGGATGTCTGATAATAGAAGTTCATGCAGCTTTCCAACCACTTGATCCAGCGTCAATGAGCTCTTGTATGTAAGTTTTTTCATAGACCCATATCTATCATCTAAGGATCTGGATGAATGGTTTGTTCATTACACACAGTTCTCATAATATTACATGCTCAAAAAACCAGGGAGTCTAAGAAATCTATAGAAGATATCTTATTAGTTGCACCTGTCTGTGAGGAGTCAGCTATTCTGGTCTATCTGGCCTTGGTACCCAACGGGCTGGAAATTGTGGCCAAGGATGATGCCACTACCATATAGGAACTCGAAGATATATAGGGCATAGTTGTCAAAGAAAAATAATAAATTAGTGATGAGGGTCTCCCCCATTTCGTAGATCCCATTCTATCAGAAAGGATTTATAAAGAAGACCCTACCACTGAACATCTAGTTGTCTTTCCTGAATACATACCTACAGACCCTGAGGAGTGGGTAGATTATGATCCTATCACAGGTGAGGAGAGTCGTATGACATGTCTCATGGCATGGATGTTCATCAAGTGCTTCCTTCATATTCCTTAGGAAGAATGGATGAGTTTAATGGGGTTACTACACACCTGGATTCATTGACTTTGTGTTGGTGAGGTGGATTCTATTCATATCCATATGACCATCCGTGACTATCTTGCTGAGAAGATGTAGGAGAGTATCAACACCTAGACACCTCCTTGTGCCAAAATAAATTGAATATCATCTATAAGTTACATGAGGTGGAGCAGGAAATCCAACATCTAAATGAGTAGGTGAATGAGTGTTCCACTTCTATTATAAACTTGTTGGAACTCATTGGACAATCAAAGGCCCAACTGGAAGAGGCCCATGGGCAATTGGAAAAAGTGAGCAACCAAGTGGCCAAGCATAAATCCAAATGGGTTTGTATGTAGATTTTGGAAATTTATCTTCCCTCTATGACTGTTGATAAGGAGAGGGAGATCAGGATGTAGTAGGGTACTCTGGAAACCATGCTCTTGAAGGTAGTGGTGTTGAAGCATTCCATTGAAGGAGAAGATCCCTTGGGGTCATTTTCTGACCGGACATATGAAAAACACTCTTTTTGTAATTGGGTTTTTGGAAAATCATGTATGATTATAATTCCTATTTATTTAAATAAATTTTCCTCAGTCATACCTATGAAGAAACTAACTATCAGTCCCTAAACTCACATGGGTTAGGACTGATGTGGGAAATTAGGGATAATCACATAATTTCTCACTCTATATGAGAGTTCCCACTAATCATCAAATACTCAGGGCATTCTATTGATGACTTGACACCCAGAGTATTTGGTATGAAGGAGGTTGTGGTTGGAGAATAGGGCTCTCAAAATATCCCACTTTCCTTTACTGATGCGCTCTTATACACAAAGAGGATAATTCCATGGTAATTAGAATCAATCCAAACAACTGGGATGGAAATTGTGGATCACTATACCCAAAATTCAGAACACGATGATAGAATCATCAAAATATAGGATAACTTCTAACCATATTCAATAACACTTCATTTATATCGATCATCCTGAAATAGGGACAATCTACTAAGGGTCGTCCGTTGACCATGTTCGAAACATAGGACCTATCTTAAATTTCCATACGATGTCTTTATGAACGTTGGCCCCCAATAGAAGGTGAGATGAAAATTCATGGGACCATGATGTTAGGGGTTCCTTAATATGTTAAATGTAATAACAATAAAAATAAGGGTAACAAAAAGTGTGGATAGGGAGCAGTGGAATGTTTGAAGGGATTCTGAAACTCTTGAAATTAAACCACCATGGCTTAGAGCACATTAATGTAGTTTTGTTGGTCTAAAAACATATCAAATAATCCTTTAAGGGGGTTTTATCTTAGATGCTGAGTGATAATTGAGGATGTGAACATTGTAGTAGATGACCAACATTGTGGGAGAGGACCTCTCAAGATGATGAAAAAGATGTTTTGTAGTTTTACATCATGTAATTGAGGACGATGCACACATTTTTTAACATCAAGCGACTAGGATGTTTCACATTGTTTATGAACATAATTCATGGACCTTAAAAATATTTTACTATATTGTTACATTGACTACTATGAAATGATCAGTATTTGGGTATATGGAGAATTTCAGAAGAAAAACCTTTTGTTCATGAGGCTAAAGGATGCTCATGTGCTTCATACACACCGTAAAATGAATTAAGGATAAAGGGCCAATGAACCCATGGATGGGACGAAGAAAACATATCCAGGTGTCTCTATGTATCCTAAAAGGGAAGGAATCAATCCTCACATAGTTCTTGAGTTCCATGAAGTTTAACATCATGTAGTAAGGATGAAGATGGTTATAAATGAAAAGGGGAATTAATGTTGTGGCTAGACCTGAGATCAATGGTATGGGTGTCACTATATATCACATAAGTATGGTAATCAATACATGTGTAGTTCTGAAATGAAATTTCACCGTGCAGGCATGATCCATGTATAGAGAAAAGAGGCATTAGATATTTCATGTTTGTAATTTTGTTTTTGAGCTATTATTTTGATCGACTGGACCAGGATGAAAGGTATTAGGTGTCACTATGGGAATCAATCCATGTGTAGGTCTTGACAAGTGTCATGGTGGATGACAAGGTCTAAGGGTGATTCCCTCCCAAAAGAGAACACCATAATGTTGTTCCATTTTTCATTGTGTGCCGAGGATGATGATGTCGAAGTTTAAGGTAATATGACATGTCAAACCTATGTATTTTTACATCATGTGGTAAGGATGAAAAAGTTTAAATCCATGTGGGATATGTTATCATATTATAATGACATATTACTCAATTGAAATAGATCATAGTTTAAGTTCATAGAACTCGGACCATTAGGTTGGGCATCGTCAATATGTGGGTATGACCCTACCAAGACTCCTACTCACTAGTGATACATGATAGGTGTGGTAAAAAATGAGTGATTATAGTATTTTCCTATCATATTAGAGTGCATAATAATTAAAAAACATTAGGTGGGAAAATCCAACCATACTGAAATTCCAACTCGACATGCGCGAATTCACAAAGGGACGACACCAAAGGTATTAGAGATCGAAAAGAAAATGAAAGGAAAGGAAAATGTGAATCATAGAATCCAATATTTTGGATGAAATAGTGGTGGAGTAATTATAGAGGATAGTGACTGAATTTATTCTAAACACAACATCCATATCATGAAACCAAGTATAATAATAGACTAATTAGTTTTGACCACTGACCATATTCAAAACACTTGAACTATCTCAAAATGTTTTTCAAAGTATTTCAAGGTATTGGCACAAGATGCTAGGTGAGCCATGGGTTTGAGCATCTATATCATTAGGGGATCCCTTTATAAGAGAAATTAAAAAATAAAGGGACATGTGAAATGTGGAGGAGAAGTTGGTGAAATGTCTCTATAGAGTCGATTGTTATGGGTTTTGCACCACCGCACATTCAAACATGATTGTTTGGGACATCCACATATGGGATCAGAGCTATCCTCAATGATTGGGTTCCTAAGGGGTTTTGATAAGAGTTTGATGGTAATTTTACTCATAACATAGGCTCGTAGTTTAGGATCATAATGTGTGGAACATGAGTTCCTAGTTTTCTGACATGTGTGTGGGACACACCCATGTAGTTTAATGTCATGTGGTATGGACAAAAATGCCACACAGTTTATCATCGTGTGACTATGACATGTGAATCCTAATGGGGAAATGTGTTGTGGGGTTATAAAATGTGACATGAATAAGATTCATGGTGGTCTCAACCGCACCACAAATTATCAAAGTGGAATCCAAGCTAAAATGGCCAAAAGGGTTTATGATTCTATGTCTAGGCCTAGGGAAAAGTTTTATGGGCATCACTACATATCCAATGTGGGTAGAAATTAAGACACATGTAGTTATTAAAAATGGAATGGAAGGTGGAAAATCCTATAAGAAGGGGTAAATATACTCCAAAATAATAATATTATGGTTGTTATGCTGTTTACCTTCACGCAAACTCGAAACTAAAAGTTTTAGTTTAAAGTTGTAGAGTTTTGACTATCAGGTGGGAGGTGCGCAATGTGGTGCCACAGGGCTATCTAATGAGAATGAAGAAATAATAGGTTCACACCACATACTCCTTGGAGAACACATGTACATATTAATTTCATGAATATTTTACTTGAATACTCAGTTTAAAGTTCTAAGCTCAGGACGTAGTATCCTTAAGGTCATAGAGTTTGGAACATAAGATGGTTTGATTCATCCATGTTTGTAAAAACCCAACCAAGACCCCTAATCCAATTTGATCCATGCTCATTGTGAGAAACAAGGGGATAATTGGATCTTTACATCACATAGAAACACATATTCAGAGAATAGAGAAGTCGGGGAAATGATGTCCTAATGATGCTTATCAATCTGTTCACTGCGAAAAGGTGCATGGAGGGGTAACACAGAGGGTTTTGAAGTTTCTCTTGGATATAAGATGTGAAAGAGATGAATCACAGTGTATGATATTTGGGACATGCTGAGGGTGGAATAAAAATGGAGTATAACTATTGACCATGTTTCAAACATAGTATTTATATCATGTAACCTCTTATGGGAACAGAAAAACATGGGTCAACTGCTGATCATATTCAAAATCAGGGAACTATCTCAAAATGTTGTTCTAATTATTCCGGGGCATTTCCCCAATACGATAGGAGATCCATGATGCAAATCATCCATAATGTTATGGGTTCCATTCATACGTGAATGATGATGAAGTAAAAAAAATAAAAGGACACGTGAATCATGAAGATGGAATGTAATATTTCGATGAAAATTCCAACATGTTGGGCCCAACACCATAGTGAATCTATGTGCATTATTGAGGCATAAAAGATAGAGGTATTCAAACCCATTCTCAAGGTAAAGGGCACACAAGAGGTCCTTGTACATTGAATGGTAATGATCTAATGCTATGTGATGAGGGGGAGGGATATAGGAGGGTTAATAAACCATGGGTTGGACCTATATTAAAACTTTTCAGGCATCCCAATGTTTAACATAAGGAAGGGAATCAAGATTCATGCACGTAGTTCTTGAATCCCATGCAGTTTAACATCATGAAGGATGACATAGATCGGGAATTATTTTTCTAGGGGAGGTTCATGACATGGTAATTATATACCAATGTGAATTATAGCCAAGTAGATCTCATCCATGAAACATAATCTCAGTAAGAACCTATGCCAAGAGGCTAGAAACATAATACCCTCTTAGATGGGGACTTCAAGGTGCTACGCAGTTTATCGTAATGTGACTAGGATGAAGTAACAGTTTATCATCGTGTAGGATGGGGTAGTTTAATTTCATGAAGGAAAAAAGTTAATTTTCCCATTAAGGTCATGTATAAAGGTCTATAAATATTATACATTTTAACTTATATTAGGAAAATGTTCTGTAGTTTAATTTCATACGGGAGGAAAAAAGGGATCTTTGTTTATTGTCATAGAACTCGGACCATGAAATGTGAATATACCAACATAGGGGTGTATAGGGTTGTTCCATAAGGAAACCCAATTTGAATGAGGACCAAGGAGTTCTCAACCATTGCACCATACACTCCAGAGGAAATATTAGGACATGGGGTAAAAAGGGTGAAATGGTAGTTTTGCAGCTTTGCCTAGAGAGAAAATGTCCAGAAGTCGTTACGTATCCCACAAGGTAAGTAATCAAGCACCACATAGTTATTTATTTTCATTCAGTTTAACACCATGTGGTAAGGAAAGATTCCAATAGAAATGGATTCCAAGGGAGGCACATTATGTGGATATTACAAACCCGACGTGAATGAGGACCAAGGATGACTCAACCACACCATGCACTATTAGGATAATTCCGGGACAAGGAAATAAGAAACCTATATGGTTTCCCAACTGGACCCGAGATGAAATATCCTAGCATTCATATGTATCCCATAAATATGGGAATAAAGAAATTAATCATTCTTGAATCATGTGCAGTTTAACGTCATGAGAGAAGTACTTCTTCCAAGAGAAATGGATTCCAAGGGTGGCATATGGTATGGTTTTTAAACACCTAACATGAATGAAGACTAAGTAGGTCTAAACCACACCATACAGTCTTAGGAGAAATATAGTCCAAGGGAAGATGAATCCTAGAAGGCTTCATAGCTAGACCAGAGATGAAAGGTCCTGGAATTATACATATATCATAAGGATGGGAATCAATCCATACGTAGTTATGGAATTCAATGAATATTAACATCATGTGATAAGTACATTGGTTTTTAGTTTGATGTCATACAGGGATGATGATTTTGGTAAGTTTTATGTCATATATACCAAACAGAAAAAAGGTTCTCAAGAAAAGTACTACTTTTGGAACTTGATGTTGGTGGGAGAAGTAATTAGCTCACCATCCTTGGGTACCAAAGAGTATCCATTGTTGGCATAAACCTTCTTAATTATATAGGATCCTTCCAATTTAACCTCCAACATTGGTGGCTTCCAACCCAGTATCATCGGCGTCCTTAGATCAAATATCGTTTCACCTTGAAGGAAGGAGAGGAGGAGAAAATTCTTGTTGAAAGACATGAATTTCTTATTCTGGGGCCTCTTGAGATTGTGTAAGGCATGGAGCATGTTCTAATAAAGGGAATATAGTTTAGATATATGGACTTATCTCCCCTATCTGACATCTACTGAACATATATAACCATATAGAGCAATGGAATCTAAATCTCTATGGCTAGGATTGCCTTTGTTTTTTATATCAGGGAATATGAGGTCACATCAGAATAATTTTGAGTTGTTTTATACTAATCCCAGAGAGTTTTTGGGAGGTTGTATGGACATATTTCTTTTTTTTGGAACATTATATTCTAAAAAAAATTGAGAGGGTATTTTTGAATTCCCTAATCTATTAATTTTACAATTCAAGGTAGAGAGAAGTATGTTTTCACTGGATGTTGTACTTGGAGTAAAATTTATTTAGATTATATACCTGAAATTGGTTCCATTATCTATGATAAAAACATGAGATACTATAAATATATGGATGATTTTGGATCTCAAGAACTCATTGATGTAATGGTCCATGATTTCCTTGATCGTGGTCACCTCTTCCCACACGGAGAATAAATCTATTGCAGTTCGAATAAACATGCATTGGAGATCTATCGCTGGTGGATATGTTCCCATGACATAAAGTCCCCAGAATGCAAGGATCCAAGAATAATTGTTAGTGTCAAGGGGCTCTAGCAGTCAATTCATAATGTTTCCATGCATCTGAAATGTGTTGAACCTCTTTGCGAACTTGATACAGTCATGAACCATGGTCAGCCAAAATAATCCCAACCTACAAGTCTGCTCAGAGAGCTTCAATCTAGTGTGATGGGACCTATAAAATCCTATATGGAATTCTTACATAACCTGATTAATCTCATCACGTTGACTATAATGGAGGAGAACTCCATTGAATCCACAACTATAGAAGATTTCCTCAAGGATGGGACCACTCTAGAGGGTGAAATTCATTTCAAGTCAGTGGATTCCCTCACATTTGTCTTTGTCTGTTAAGATATTATCATACTAGAGATACTTTATGAAAGTAGTTTTCCAATTAGAGGTTTCTTCAGCTATGGAAAGAGGATTTTCAGGTCCTTTGGAGGTACCAATGTTATGGTTTCTTACCTAATGGTTATCATAATCATCCAATGATATGGGATAGATCACCCTTTGATGAAACACATAGATAAACGTGTCATTATAATTTGGCTCTGTAAAAGATGAATAAATCCCTCCAAGGCATAGATCAACCATTCTATGACCAGGGGATGTCAGTTACCTCTAGTTGAGACAGGAACTGGTCCATAAGATGGAATTTTCACTCTTACAGGTGTACGATCTCTGGATTCATGACAACATAGTCATCATTGATCTTCTAGATTATTATTTTGGAGTCTCCTTTCACATGTAGGTGGGGAACATCAATGTCTAGGGTCAACTCAAAACCAGTGATGAGAACCTAATTCTATTCCTTGTTGTTGTTGAAGAATTATAAAAACAACAATGAATATAAAAAAATATCATGTGTTTTCATAGTGAAGAAAATTCCTAGGCCCACTTTATTGAGTCTGGGATTGTTGAGGCTTCTACCAGTTTGGCTCCGAGATGCACTGTAAAAATTAATCTACCAAACTAGTAGAGTCTGATCCACTGATAATATTGACTCATCTAGAAAGTCAATATCTGGGGAATACTCTATTTGGGCTATATGAGTGGCCATAAAATATACCACGTTTTGGCCCTTGATGGCCATCTGGGGGATGAACCTGATGTTTAAATACTGAAGGATTAATTCTCATTGACCTAGATGTCTGGTCAACATAGGGCAGTTTAGAATATACATCAGTGGATCCACATGATAAACCAGGTGTATCCTATGATGCTGTAGATAATTCTAAAACATCTAAACTTTGAAAACTAGTGTGAGGTAGCTCTTCTAAATAGGGGTATATTTGGTCTCCATGTTGAGTAGAATGAAAATGAGATAGTAAAAACTCTTCTTTGTCCCTTCATTATTCTTCTAGGTGAGAACGGTTCCAAGGGATCATTCCAGGGCAATCACATAGAGGACAAATGGATTATTGAAGATGTGTGGAATTAGAATAGGTAGATATAGAGTATACAGCTTGATCTCCTCAATAGCATCCTATCACTCTTAATCTAATTGGTATTTGACACCTTTATTCATAAGTATATAAAAGGTTTAAACTTTCTGGACATATTAATAATGAATCAGAATATATAGGCTAAGTTTCCTTGAAACCCCTGGAGCTCTGAAAGGTTTCTCATAGGAGGCATCTAACTAATGGACTTAATCTTCTTCAGGTCGATATTAATGCATATGTATATGACAATGAAGCTGATAAACATCCCAGAGATTACCTCCAAGGTATAGTTCAAGGGGTTAATCTTCAGATAACAGTAGCATAGGAAGCTGGACACTTTCTCAATATCTCATAGATGGTTTTGATGATAAATATATTTGACCACCAGGTCATCCACATATAATTCCACTGGAATCAAAAGGACCTACATGAATAAGTGGTTCACATCATGTTGATAGTTAGCTCTTTTATTATTCAACTCGAAGGGCATTACCTGATAACAGAAAATTACCTATGTCAACCAGAAGGTGGAGGTTTCTTCATCTTCTAGGGCTATATGGATTTGATTATACCTATAATATCCATCAATAAAGGATATGACTTGAAATATAGCAGTTGAATCAATCAGAAACTCTGTCGCTAGAAGGGGGAAATTGTCCTTTGGATAGGGACAGTTGAGATCCCAGAAGTAAATACAGGCGCAAATATATTTTTTCTTCTTCCGGATAGAGATGATTATGGTCAAAAATATGGGGTACTATAATTCCATGATGAAGATGTAT
This sequence comes from Viscum album, assembly GCA_963277665.1. Taxonomy (NCBI): domain Eukaryota; kingdom Viridiplantae; phylum Streptophyta; class Magnoliopsida; order Santalales; family Viscaceae; genus Viscum; species Viscum album. The sequence goes on along the minus strand of OY728121.1, from coordinate 1,392,686,380 downwards.
TAAATGATATTATTGACCTCAAAATTGACCATGGAACCATGATATAGTTTCATTTTCATGGGAGGTTGTTTGAACCCATGATGAATTACTAAGAGACCAAGGCAGTGAACTGCGTCCTAAGGGTCCACTCTTGGAATCTCAACATAACTCCAAAAGAATACATCACAATGCTACTTCTTAAAAATCCACATATTACTACTATATTTTAGTAGGCATAACTGCATTGATTAGTGTCGGCCTCAGGTCAACTTCAGTACCAAAATTCAAATGTACTAGATCATCAATGGTAGTGGAGATTCCATCCTCAAATTCAGGAGTTATGTCTTCTAGATATTCCTCACCATCAAATATTGGGGAATTTATGGGAGGAGATAGTTCAACCAAGATGTTAGATCCTGGGTGACCACTGGTTCCCACTTGAGCAATGGTGGAATCTTCACCAGGAGACTACAACAATGTCGAGACCATTGTGAAAAAAACCACTGAACTGATTCCATCAGGCCTACGACCATGGATATCACACCAGAAAGTATCAAATCATTGGTGTAAAGTCATTTTGTGTCAATTTAGGCCATCTAGGTGGAATATAAAGGTATGAAATACACCTATTACTATAGGGAGAACTTATCAATACCTAACAGGGGTAAGGGGTTTTGGTACCACCCCAAACCAGTCAGTATAAAAATATTATGTAATCTTCTGGAATTCTATTAACCTGGGAACATGTTTCCCCCTCCTCTATGAGACATAAAAAGAAGTTTCCCATGATTGGGGTTGTGGCCTCCAACCAATGAATCTGGGGGATGAATGCATCATCCAAATCTATCCACAGGTTAGTTGAAGGACTATTTTGTTCAACCATTTTGTTTTTAACCCACTATTCCTTGTTCTTGTAATATTTAGAGTCTAAATAGTGGTCTTCGTAAGAGGAAAAGGGAGATGCATCAACCTAGAATATTCCCACTCAACCATTAATGGATTACTTGAGGCAATGGTTTTATGAGGATGAAACTTCTACGTAATGATGGTTCTAGGGTCTACCCATCAACAAATTGTAGGAAGTTTTCCATGGGACGAAGATAAATTTAGTTCTATAAATTAGGCCATCAAATTGGGTCTTTGGTTGAATCTTTACACACAGCCTATGATCAGTCTTGTCCAAGACTTGATTTTTCAGTTTAGAGGGACTCAAAGCATCTTCAGATAGTCCAAGATTACAGAGTGTATGGGTCAGGATGAGATTGATCCTAGAACCTATGTCAAAAAGGTAGTAGTATAAATCCACTCCATTGAATTGGATAGTGATTTACTATGGGATTATGTGCCCATTTATATGAGAGCCTTCATATTCTCCTAAAAATGAGATGATGGATTGACATTCTTCTCCCTCAACTTCCACCGTATGGAAGGAATCTAGGGATTCTACAATTATTTTGAACTAGAGGGGGCTTCTAAAAGAATCGGTGAGGGCTTCACACATATCTTCTGACAAGAAGAGATACTAGAGGATCAAGGGATTTGTAGTAATGTTGGAAAGATTCTTAAGAAGATCATACATCCATGATAGGGGCATATTGATGTCTCCAGGAATTTTCTCGGTAGCAGGAGGTATAATGGGAATAGCGGGTCAAACTGGATGATTCTAGATGGTCATGGGGATATCACATTGCTCACTAGCTAAACCATGTAGAATGACCATCAACTAACTATCATATGACTAAGATTTTGGCACGACTGAGATCATCTGATCAAGGTGTGGCCATGATGGTTATGCCTGGTTGAGTAGCGTGAATGGAGGTGGCGGGGAATCTGACAGGATGGGATGAGAGGAATGCACACATTGAGCTCTGATCTAAACCTATTTTCTAGTCTCGGTATCATGCACAAACTTTCTAGAATCATAGGCCTGAGCATTTCTTTGAATCACATATTCATGGCCTCGTCAACATTGGCATTGACTGGGCACATTGTAATGCTCCCCATTATCGGGGACCATGTATGGGTCCACAAGTTTGACAGGATTTACTATGTCATCCTCCTAATAATACTATGAGGAATACTCTTACAAAGGGATAATTATAGGGGTGATCCTCATCTTTGGGGGAATGAAGTTTCCTAGAGCACAAGATGACTTCAGCATCAGTAGGGGACTTTTCTTCCCCTTGCACCATCAATTCCTTCTCTTTTGAGAATAAGAATACTGAGATGTGGATGTAGAAGTGGCAGTAGGAGTAGGCGCGACCACTTTGGTAAGATCTGGCTCATAAATTCAAGTACGTATGACACTATGGGTACAAGAAACTAATATGTGGGATAACCAATCATCATACATATGAGACTCATGACTAGAGACCTGATTCCATCCACCTTCATTTTATCTACTAGGATTTGTTGAAATACATTCCACTTATGCCCGAGTAGGATCCAACTTGGCTACATTTTTGTCAACTTGGTCCTGGAACCATTCCTTGAACATAAATACCTTCTTAAGAGTATGTACAATGAATCTAGGATAGGGAAAGTAGTTGGGTAGATTAGTGAGATCCTCCTCCTAGGCCTCCTTCACTATAGAAACTTTAGGATTCCCTAATACCTAACACTTCATAAATAACCGATGTTTTGAGACTCTTAAAACAAGTAGGTCCAATTTATATGGTCTAGAAAAGGAACTCTAGGAGTCTAACCCTAACAAGGGTATAAATCATGAATGTATCACCTAGTAAGTGGTGCTTGATGAGGTGGTATCAGTCAATTCTTAGTCTGGTGATGTTAATGCTAAGATTAAAATCTTTTGTGAGGTTGTGGATATGGTTATACCGATAACAATTCTAGTGGTCCAGGTGCCTTTACCTATCACTACTGGAAAACTAACCTTTGCCAACGGTTTGGAACCATTGGTATAGGCCTGCAAACCGTTGGTATAGCCTATACCAACGGTTTGGAGAACCGTAGCCAAGTAAGCCATTGGGATAGGTCTATACCAACGGTTTTGGAAACCGTTGGTATAGGTAATATGAAATCTATACCAACGGTAATGGAACCGTTGGTATATAAATTCCAAAAATAAAAAATCCGCTGGGATTTGATCCCAGGACCCCTCGTTTATAATCGAACGACTTAACCACTAAGCTAACATCACTTTTGTAAACATAATTTCATAAATATATATATGTATTATCATAATTATTTAAAATTTTGATTTATATAATGTTCTCGGTTAGTAGATCTGGAAAAAAAATAAAGAACCTATCCCAACGGTTTTCAAATCCGTTGGGATAGCTCTATCCCAACGGTTTTCAAAACCGTTGGGATAGGTTAGAGGTGGGTTGAATTTTTGAGGTCGAAGGTTGGTTTTGTGGGTGTTTTTTCCAAACGGTTTTTGGTGAACCGTTGGTAAAGGCCACTCTTTCCCAACGGTTCACCAAAACTGTTGGGAAAGAGGCTCAAAAGACACCCTTTCCCAACGGTTTCGGTGAACCGTTGGGAAAGGGTCCCTCTTTCCCAACGGTTCACCAAAACCGTTGGTATAGAAGTGTTGGGAAAGATCATCTTTCTAGTAGTGTATGCAATAGAAGAATTATCAACCTTGTTGGACCTGCATACAAGAGATATGAGAGGCAACAGGCATTCCTGCTTGGCTTTGTCTAAGGCTTACTTAATGTGTTGAGGTTTGTCAGAAAATTCCTAGAATCTACCTGGGAAGTTCTGAGTGATGAGAGAGGGAACCAATTTGGTCTTCACAGCCCCACACAAATCGTCAACATCTGATCTTGAGTTAGTGACATGTAGAGTGAGTATGTGAGGCCCTTCCACCATGTGAAAAAGTTGATGACTCTCATCTGGTTATTTTTTACACTTGAAGAGGTTGGTAATACTATTATTATGAGTGGAGGATCTAAATTGATATAGAAACTATCGATGGATATCCTCCCAACTAACTATGGATCAAATGGGTAATTGGCTATACCAAATGAACAGAGGTCCTTCCAGCATTTGTATGAAACACCAGATCTTATCAACTGCATCATGTGTTGTAGTTACCATCATGGGTCCACACCTTGAAATATATTGGGCTAGATGTTGGAGCGGTTCTCTCATCCCATTAAGGGGGGGGGGGAATTCAGATTCCCAAAATCTTGGTGTGTTGGAATATCATCTACCCATGCTGGATATGGATTTCCATCAGGTGGGATCACCACCTATTATGTCTTGAGGGCCTCAAGGTTTGAAATGATAGCGGGAATTGGGTCAACCTATTGGGGGTTTATTTCTTGATGATGATTACTATCCACTAGTGAGTTGGTGGACTTTTGACATGATAGGTAGGCCCAAAGACTCTTGGAGTGACTGGAGCACCTTGTGGAGCAGTTGGAGGAACCCGAGGAACCTTCAGTGGAATAACCTGAGGTGGGTCCTGATGAAGGTTTGTATGCAGTTCATGAGGATTCAGCAATGCATACCATGGTCATTTTCTATAATCTTTTGCCTCTTCCATGTTGGGATGTGCTGATTTTTCAGGATCAATGGGGTAAACACGCTGGGAAAAACATATGGCTTTCCTTACTTGCCCAGTTGAGTAGGGATCAGATCGTACTGTGGATAACTGTAATATGGATGCCATCCTACAAGGTGCTCATCAAGAATCTCACAAATCAGTTGTTTTTATTTGGCATGATATTGGTTTTGGGAATCCACTGTGGAGTCAAACTCTAATTTATTCACTAAACTAGATGGGTGAGAAGGATTAAAATCCCTACATGGTCCTTTAACATTGTTGGGGTCTCAACCTAATGGTAGTGAATTAGAGGAATTTTCAAGTCCAACGATCTACCTTTTCTGGCGAGTGATAATTCCTAGGGGGCCAAGTAGACATTGTGTTTCTCCAAGGGGATGGTCATTCTCATCAAACCCCAATTATTTTTCTTTTTTACTATGTGTGCTGAGATCTCCCATATTGACCAAAAGTACACATGGCATAATATCTTAGATGTCACCAGGAAAGTCCGGTTGTCCTAGGATCTGGATAAAGTGGAGAGCAACATACTACCCCCATCCATGGATCTGGACATACGGGGAAACCTATTTGATGATTCTATAGATCATAGGGATGATATGAATGAATATCTATTAAAGAGATCAGTGATAGTCAAGTTATGCATTGTGCTAAGCCACAAGAAGCACAACTAGGTCAACCATGTGACACTACTAGCTAAAGTTTTTGAAGTTCTCTCGACTCTTCAAATATAGAAACTGATGGTTCCAGAGGAATAAATTCATCACCCAAATGGTTTGATAGAATCACATGAATTAATCATGGGTAAGTGATTTTGGAATTTCAACATCTGGATATGTAGTCAGAAGGAACAAATTAGACAGCTCACTCGCCGCGATAATGTCCCACATGCCTCTTTTCTTAGAATCGGGTTTCGGCACTTGGTTTCCCCATTATTAAACTAGGGGTAGCTGAGGAACCGAAAATGAAACCAATGTATACCATTGTGGTGGTGAACTGGTCAGTATAGAGAACACTGCATGAGATCACAAGCTGTTGTAGACTGGGTCATCTTTTGAGGATGGTATTGACCACATCATCATTTTCCTATATGAAGGGGTGTTGACCACCAATTCATATGCAAAGACGACAGCTCTTGGTGGAGGATCGGGCAGGTGTGAAACATCTACCACACCCAATAACAACTCTTTAATATCTCACGCCGAGGTATAGAATGATCTTAGGGATGATAGAGAGGACTATATGGAAAGACCCTAAAAGGGAGATAAATATTCACCCTCCTGCATGTGCCTACAAAGGGCTTTTGAGATCTGGTGTGTCTCACTTTCATGGAGTAAAAATATCACACATCAGGTTCCTTACCTATACCCAGATGAAAAAATATCAGGGTGATGGTGTGATCATCGAGTCAAACTCCACTTCATAATCTGAAAATTGAATAGTATTGACGATTATCTGGTACTTCACAGAGTTCTTTCTCTAATGGCGATGGTTCACCCTTATATCTCTGGATGGTTCTTTTGGGAAGGGTAGATATTCAATACAGGGAGGACCTCCATTTGGGTTTGTTCTCAGCTAGGAGGACCTCCACTTTGTTGATTTGGGGTGTGAGTATCACCTAAGAATATGAAAATGGAACATGGGGAGGACAACCATATCTATTTCTTGATGCACGAGGAGGACCTCTACAGTGGGGAGTTCATGAGTTGGGAGGACCTCCACTAGAGCTGGTTGAAACATGGGGAGGACCTCTATGTTGATGGGTGATGTGGTTATGGGGACTATCTCTCTAGTACACACTATTTTGGGGAGGACCTTCATTGGGGGTAGTCATGATGTGAGGAGGTCCTTCTCATTAATAACATGATATACGTGGAAAATCATCATACCTGGAATCTTGGGCATGGAGAGGACCTCCTTGATGGGTGTTAACAAGATGGGGAAGACCTCTTCTTGGATTGATGCTGCTAACATGGGGAGGACCCCCATGCTGAGTGCAAGAGTGGGGAGGACCTCTTATCTTGATGTTGATGGTATGAGGAGGACCTTTGTACAGAATCTCATCATCACGGGTCATCCCACAATGATTGAAGATCACACCAGCAAATAGAAGAGTCAGCCCATTCTTCCAATGGGGTATATGGGGTCTCAATCCTGGTCAGGCATAGATGTTCCCTAACTCTATCCTAATAAGGAACTGATAGTATATGTATGTGGTTTCAAGGTACATTGAAGTTATAGAAGATGACACCCCCTAATGGGTGTCTTCATGAGCGTATTCCTGATGTTGAATTTGGGTCATTTGGATTGAAGCTAGTGGGACAACAGTGTAATCCACCTGCCCCTCACCCTGAAGGGTTGGACATTGGTGGCACTGAGGAGTCTTGGTGGGAGCCCCACTTAGTAGATCCCATGCGGTAGCCAATGCTGGGTTGACTTTGACATCCCTCACCTCATCAACGTAGGGGGATGAGTTGTAGGATCATTATGAGGAGAAGTTCCTAGAATGGTTGGAACTTGGAGTGAGGAGAAGCAATTTTCTATGCGGCCATTGGGGGTAGTAGTTATAGTGAGGCATAAGAGCCTCTTGGTCCTAGCTAGTCACATACCTCTTGGGAATGACCCCTACTACTCGTATTGTCGATCAATAATGTCCATCACCCTCCTTTGAACAATTTAAGATGGTGAGGTGGGGAGTCAGTGTCCAGCAGCTATAGTACTAGATGATGTTGTGGTGAAGGTAGATCCATGTGGAAATGTCGTAGTATCATTCCTCCTACCCCTGCATCTCCGGGCGGGGTTGATTGGTTTCTTGTAACTATATCATGGGTCCTACAAAGTAGGAATATTCATCCATCAATATTAATATTAAAAAATCAATTCCCAATTCCCCATATATGTTCAGTATTTCATGGTAGGAGAGAAATATCCATTCTGGTACTACCATAGACCGAAATTCCTAGTGATTAACTGCCCTAAATTCTGTTGAGTTTTACACTAGCCCTACTATTTTCTTCACAAGTCCTGACATCAGATAGCTAGATTTGGTTTCATGCTCATTTTTTAATGTATCAAGAACTACTAATCCTCATACTTGAAATATAACTAGTTCATATTGGTCTCACCATTTCTGTGGTGGACTAGTGTGGCACCTAGAACAACATTTGATTTGATGACCTATGTGGATAATCTCCATGGTTGAATGAGAAAATTTTCATGATGAGTTCACTATTTCTGTATCTCTCTGTCTTGGCACGTCTGCCTAGGTCATCGTCATTGATGCTCACTAACGATTGTGTTGTACCCCACATTATTTCTTTCCAAAGGTGGGTATCATTCATCACTTCTTTAGTGATTTTTTATCCTTGATCAAAATAGGTTGATGATATTTTGGTTCCTCCTTCCATGGATTCCTCCTTGGAACTCATTTACTAGTCCAGACATCCCTTAAAGATTAAGACATTGTTCGTGAAACTCATTCTCGATTCCACCTCTTTATAGACTCTGGTTAATTAAGATTCTTCTATAAAAACATTCCAATAGTTCATGTAAGTGTAGAAAACTTTGGTCAGGAGAGTAGTCGTGTTGGGAATCAATGGCATGTATAGATGCTGAAACACTAGAACACCAATATTTGTCCTCATCAAAGGGCTTCTCAAGGGCATAAGATCCCTGGGCATCATATGTTGATCACATGGTATCTTATGCCAGATTCATGTCTTTGAGGTTGTCTTTGGTTTCCCATGTTATAAAAGGTGTATTCCGTGAGTTTAATTTCTTTCAGAGATGGATCAGACTGATCAAAACACTTATAAAGGTGGATCAAATAGTACATCCCTAAGAGGGAGCACCTGGAAGGTTTACTAGATGAGTAGATCAAAATGCCCAATGATGATGGTATTAAGTGTGTTTTGGAACATAAATGGTATATTCTACAACATGAAGTTTTATATGGATACTTGTGAGGTAAGATTAGGGAAGTTGGTCCCTAATTAGGGGGACACTAAGGCTTATAATTGGCAGAGATTGAACCCTATGTAGGCTTCCTACATATACTATTTAGAAGATATGGATAAAAACCTACTTAGTTAAAAAGTGTGTTTTAATTATTACACATGATTAAATTCCATTTTTAATAGGATCACTCTTTTTTGGATGTATATGATGTAAATGTATTATTCATGGTTAACTACTCGAGTGTTGTTTGGAGTAGTGAGGATGTGGGAGGCTTGATCTCACTGGGATGTGGCAGCCTAGGTAAGTGTGAGGATGGATATGGATTAAGTGGTGATGAAATGAATGGAATGTGGAAAGTGATGGGATTGAACTTCGAATAGGTTTTCTGCATATATCATTTTCTAGGATTCCAATTCCACGTAGTTCAGTAAGTGGGGTGATGAGATAGCTAAAGAGGCATCCCATGAGAATAAATTAATGGATGGGGATCTAAGGATGTGAAACTGCCATGTTGGGGCATAATCTCCCAAAGACATATGGACCTATGGAAAGATTAGTATGGGAATGGGTGATGGGATTGAACCTCAAAGAGGTTTCCCATGTATCCCAGTAGTAGGAAATCAATGTCCATGTAGTTCAAGATGGAGGTATAGAAATAGGGACTACACAAGGGATAGAGAACCAAAGATACGATAGGGATGTATACATGGTTAGTGGCCCTTCACAAGAGGATCACTCTTGGTTGGAGGAGTATGGTGAAGTGTGGGGCTTATGCATTGATAGATACCTGGGTGGATGGATCAAAACACCTAGAAAGGATGGATTTGGGAGATGTGTACCAAAAATGGAAGATTTTACATCAGGAGGGTACATCCTTAAGAGAGAGCACTATATTTTACCAATGGTCTGGATTGAACCTCAAAGAGGCTTCCTATGTACCCTAAAGGGATCTAAACCCATGTAGTTTGGATCGTGTAGTTTAAAATCATGCATGATGGGTGAACCAATGTAAAATAGACAAAACAAATGGATTGTGGGGAGTGATGAGATTGAACCATAAAGAGAATTCCTACATATCCTTTTTATAAGAAAGGGATCAAATTCCATATAGATCAGTGGAGAGGGGAATGGGGATTATGAATAGTTAGCAGCCTAAAGTGGTGTTGGGGATTACATGTGGTTAGAAGACAAAAGAGTATGTCATGGTCATTGTAACTCTAAGGCCACATGATTCATTCTCAGCTTGAGAAAAAATATGTTGTAGTAGACCTAATTATTGTGTCATGAAAAGTGTTCCCATGAGGGATGGTGTGGGGACTACGCATGGCTAGTGGCCTCGGGAGATGGATATTGGGACTTACTCTAAAAGGGTGGCCCGAAGAGGCTATTTAAGGCTTACATAGAGACTTCATGAGGAAAAAATGGAGACAAATCCCAAAGGTTGAGATAGTGATGGGATGGATCCAGTTCTCATATTCCCTCTAGTCCTCTCATACATGGAATGCATGTGCAAACCCAAGTTTAACGTCATGTGTTAAGGATGTTGGTGCTTGGAAGTTTAACATACTTCATCTTAGATGATGATGACTCACTCCCCACCCCTTGGATATACATAACATGTACCAACCCACAATTGGGGATGAGAAGGAATAAGAAAAGCCCGACTGGAGTAACCTGGAGGAGTGGTCAATAGAGGGGTCCACATTTTCATAACTATATGAAGAAGAAATAAGTATTAACATACCTATTTGAAGAAGAATAAATTAGGATAAAACGACATGAAACACCAAAAAATGACCCAAGAAATACCTACTCACAAGCCTGAGGGCCACATGAAGTTAGTGCACACAAGGTATGGGTGTTGCGTGCAAGAGGAGGTAGAACATGGTGCCTTGGAGTAAAAACAACCCTTTGAGTAAATATGAAGGGTTGGGCTCATGATTGGAGGTTTTAATGTAATATGATGGGTCTTTATTGAATGTGGTAATTTATAAAGGGTAAGCCTTGCATGCAAGAGTGGTCTTTTTTGTGCACTTTCCTTGGGAAAAAGGAAATGGGTGAAGGAGAAACACTTACCGGACAACCTGAAGGTTGACCCATGGGGGACCTATTATTCAAGATACAATACCTTGAGGTCATGACTTGAATACGGTCCTGAATGGATTCATATTATGATCATTGGAGTGGTAGTTTTACTTTTGGAGGGTTACCCAAAAAAGGTGGGGTTCCCTTCAATTTATAAGTGAAGATCTCGGCAGGAGAATGTTAATAGGCTGGTGTGGAAGAGGTTGGTTTACATCACATTGGTTGTGTAAGAGTCATGTGTGTAGACTTTAGTCTTGCATGATATACTTAATGCTTCTATGAAATTTCCTTTTCCATTTTTGAGATGTCAGGGAGAAACATCACACTTGGCGTCGCATTGGGCACGTAGGGACCATGCATGTGGATTTTAGTTTTGCACGCAACTATCAAACCATTTAAACATCTCCCTAAGTATTCTTAGACTTGTCCAATGAGTCAAATTATGGAATAGGGTTGTGGATATATGCCTATATATGGCCTCAAGATAAATTTGGTTCCAGAAATAATTTACCCACACCTCATTTAACAATGTTTTTATAAAACACAAGTAAATAATTTAGAAACATTTATAAATATGGATATTATCTGATAGAAACAAAACTAAATACATTTTTTTAGTGATAAAGCACTACTGATTTGATGTTTTAAGAATGATAATTTAAAATTAGATTCTTTAGGAAAGAATATATTTGATTATGTTCATAAAATATGAATTGTAAAATGACCAGCACAATTTGAAGAGGGAAAAATGAAATAAACATATGAAAGGGACAATTATTTTCTATTTACTATACAAACTAATGTTCCAACTGTGAAAAAAGTTTAAAAAGAAGAAAATATTTATTCCCAATGAAATTAGTGTCTATAAAATATGTATTTAATAAATAAATAAAATTTTAGGTTCAATGAAATGGGTTTCTAGGTTGAGAACAAAATATTAGAATTGTTTTTATCATTAAAAAGTAAAGGTGGATCCCACCTAATTAATATATGTTCTATTTTTTTACTTTCATGTAGTGAATTGAATGTGATGAATAAAATTGGAGATTGAAATGATATATATGAATATTCTATATCTAGAATATAAATACATCATGGAATGCTTCAACTGGTAACTTGATGCCTCCATGTAACATTTTAAGTGATATCATAAGATTACTGGAGTTAATTTTAATGAAAACACCCATGATGAAGATTTTGAAATCTCATCCTATAGGGGGGAGCTGAGATGATTTATTACTAGAAGATATTGAAATCTAGATAGAATTTTGATAATACTAATGTTTAGGTATGATACTCACATTTCCAATTCATTATTTAAGTTAAATCACTTGTGATTTTATGGGGGAAATTTTTTTATTGATGATAAGAAAATTAAATTGGTTGTGTAGAAAAAAAATATCACTTGATTTTTTTATGTGTGTATTGAGTTGACTGAAAATAATAAATACCAAAAAAATCTTGAAAAATACCTTGAAAGAGAAATTTGAGTTCATATCAGATGTGGGGTTATTTTATGGAAATATTCAATGGATATGTTAATAAATAATACTTTACACACTGATATTTCTCAATAATTATTATATTTTATAATTTTTTTTATCATTTCATATAGAAATGTGATGCCAAATTCTCTTAATTTCCTCAAGCCTTACTATAAGGGAGAATATGAAAGTTTCAAATCATGGATAAATCATGATAGGAGTGACACATTACCTCGACCTCTCACATTTGTATTTATTTTTTGTAATGGGGAGAATATAAAATAATAATAGAATAATTTTTATAAATAGGTATTTAATGGTATTGATAAAAAAATCCAAAGGGTAATATTGAAAACCCCAAGGGATTGCAATGATTTTATTTTTTATTCATTGAGTAAGTTAATTTTCAATAAGTGTTGGGTGATAATGAAAATCCCAATGTGAGATATAGCTCATAATTTTTATGAATTACTTTTATTAAATTTTTATTCCACTGGATATATTTATGGAGGCACATTTATATATTTTAAATGAAATTAGGTAAAAGAAAAAGATAAAATTCATTTTTATACATTGGAAAAGAAGAAAATGAAGCTGGTACTTCTGGGTGAGGATCAGTCTATATATCAAATGACTGTAGATATAATCATAATGAAAATTAATGAAAAGTATTAATAAAGGTGAAAATGTTATCCATAACATTTTCCTTCTGAATTTAATAAAATAGATATTGAAAATATTGAGGAGCTATGATTGAAGAAACACAAAGGATGTTTGGAAGAGTGGGAATCTATCCATTGTTTGTCCAACATGAAGACATCCACATTAAATGGATATTATCATATAGGTTATGGATTATAGAAGAGTGAGTTTTATAATGTATATTTTATGGAAGTATGAGCTATATCTAAATACTTTCATGGAGGTTACATACACTACAGGACATACAGGGAATTATGTTAATGAGGTTTATGAATGTTTGATATAATCCAAAAGTAATTTAAGTTATTTTTATTTGAATTGTATTATTATAGATTCATTGATAATGTTAAAATATATTTTAGGAATATTTTATAAAGTGTATATTTTACACATAATATATCTTAAAAAGTTCCATTTATATATTTTAAATGAAATTAGGTAAAATAAAGTGATATACATTAAATGTATATATTGGAAAAGTACGAAATGAAGATACTACTTCTTGGTAAGGAGCTAATCCACATCTGATAAATGTAGATAAAATCTTAATTAGAATAAAAAAAAGTATTTATGAAGGTTAAAACTCAATCAAAACTGTGTTCCTTATAAATTTAATAAAATGGATTTTGAAAATCTCAAGGTGCTATGATTGAATATGCACAAAGGCTGGTTGGAAGAGTGGGGATATATCGTTAGATTATCAAGCCTGAAGAGAGCCACATTAAATTGATATTATCTCATATATGATGGATTGAAAAATAATGAGTCTGAGGATTTAATTTTTAAGGTGGTAGGAGATACATGGGAATACGAACATGGATTTTACATACACTGAAAGGATCCTTGTGCACTATTTTAAAGAATTTTAGGAATTTTTATATATTCCCATAGTAATTTATATTGGTTAGATTTGAATTGTTTCGTTAATGACAACTTCATAACTTTTAAATATTTTCAGGAACAATTGAAAATTTATTTATTTTATACATAAAATTATTTTTTCCCTTAGAATAGAAGAATTGGATAATTATTAGAAGACACTATGATACATAAGGTTCCCAAGATATTACTCATAAAGTAATCTAAGTTAAAGATTACATTTTTAAAAAGATTCACTTTTCTATGTAAAATCAATTTTAGGATTGCATAATAGATTTTCTAATGTGACTTATGAAATTTTTTAAAGAAAAAACTTACATCAATATGTAAGATTTCACCAGAGAATATGTAATGTATTTGTTGATGTTCCTAGAGAAATGTGGAAAAGTGAAAAAACCTTTTGTCAATATATAAGAGTTCACTAGATTATACATAATATATTTGTTCAATTGACTATTGAAATGATTAAAAACAACCTTATGTCAATATTGTTCATTGGAGAATATGAAAGAGACATGTAACAGTGCATACGAATATACAAAAAAAGTAAAAACCTTCTATTAAGACATAATATTTTTAAAGTACCTTTAAATTGGAAATAAATAAACTATATATTCTCACTGAGATACATAATATTTTTTTATGATACATAAATATTTATAATCTTTCACTAAATAAGAAAAATGTTGAAAAAGTGTAAAATTGGAAAATTATCATTGGTGTTGTGATACAGAATATATTTTATCTGATATGTAAGATTTTGAATTTATTATTTAAGGGTTATTTGTTTGATAATTTTTTGATATTTCATATGGTATATTTGGACATTAAATCAAATGATTCTTATAAAATAACTAAATGAATTATACATTTTATTTGAATATATAGATCATGATACAAGTAAATTATTGAGAAGATAGGTTTTTTCTAAGGAGAAGAAGCTTGCACCACAATAATAACTATGGGTGGTTATCATTTTTGGGAGATAACTGGTGATGGTTCTAGAAATATAAATACAATCATGTTGTAATGAGATATATTTATCATATTGATCTATGTATTGAGAATTATTAATTATATATACACCATGATATGAGATTCTAGGTTTCAACCATGTTGATCATGGAAAATTTTACAGTTCACTCATGGTGTGAAGGATATGTTGAAAAACAATGTTTTATAAATTTATAACTCCATGCCAGTGTGGATTTATGGATTTATAAATATATGAATTTGTATCATGGTAATATATGAGATTTTATGTATGAATATTAGAACTAATTTATGAATATTGAAGCTATATGAATTATGAAGAATTACCCTTTGACCTGTGATGATTATGGGTATGTTTAAGTACTCAATTTATGTTCATGGGAGATATACCCATGAGATTAGTTATGGATTGAGGATCATGGGATCAAATTCACATGGTTTACTTATGATACTAAAAATTATAGAATGATGGATTCTATGAATTAATTGATATTTACATAATTTTACTGTGGGAATTTATTATGGTCCCATGTGGAGAATTTATTACAAAGAATGTGGAGAATAATTTTTTTTATAAAAACCAATACATTATTCCTATGAAAATTATAGGAATCAATCATAGAGAGTACCTAATGATTTTCTAAAAAATCGGATCTTGTGTGTCAAGGAAGAAGAAAAATAACATGAAGAATAAAAAAATAGAAGAAAAAGAAGATGTAAGTTGAGAAAGGGTGATAATGCTATTGTATTTTTATGATCTAGGTGTCAAGACTCATGAAGAAGAATATTGAGTTTGATTTGAGATTTAGTAACCAAAATGTATGTGATTATATCATATTATCCTTTTTCTATTGAATAATATCATTGAAGAATAAGTTCTTATCCTCATGATGTGGTAACATCTTGATAATATTTATGAAGTTTTCTATTATTAAGTTTGCAAGAAACCATTCTAGACAAGCTATATCAAGTATAAATAACGCAATTAAAAGATTTAAAATCAATCATAAGACTATAAAACTCTAAGTATATGGTAAATGACTATCATCAGATATCCTATTTATATTTATTTCATTATTATAGTGGATATTTGTATATTAGACTCAACATGAATGCGTTAAGGAGTAGATACCCACATTAGGATCAAACCATGTAAAAATATCAAGTGATTATTTTATTTCATTCGTTACAAATTTTTATATGGTAATAGTGTGTTAAAAATTTATAGACAGATCTATATGTCTTAACTGATATAGAAATTGTTGTATTAAAAGGTGAATTTTATGCATAATAAAATAATTTAGTAAAATAGGCCCACACTGATTAATAATTCCCCCCAAGTGAATGCCTGGCCCTACTAGGATATAACATTGTTATTATTATTCTTTATTTATATTAATTCCAAATATATAGATATATTCTTGTATTCATTATTTTTTTAGCATTTTCTCCATAATTTAGTATGTTAAACATCCCTCGGATACCATTTAGTGGTATCATAGTAGATCTATAATTTTTTACTTTGATCAATGGTTGAACGAATAATTATGGAAAATGAGTTTCTTAGTAACCATGAAATAACCCATTTAAAATAGGCATTTCAATTATTGAAAATCTAATACTACATCGTAGACTTTTTAGGAAATGGGTTTTTTATTATAAAGGTAACATCCTAGGTAATTATATAATAAGAAATTTTCATATCTATTAAAATTTATGAACAATATATTAATTTTTTGTTTAAGGGGACACTTTGTCCTAATGCATATCCAATATGCGACAACAGGTTTCTCTGAAATCTTATGTTGCACACAAGACTGAGTTCTACCAAACAATAATACATTATTAATATTATTATATTAAATGGTAGTTAAAGCCTAGTTTTTGTATTGGTATTAATGAATAGAACTAACTATATTATTTTTACACAAGTTTTTTTAAAAAAATTTACATTCATCATATAAATTTTAGAGGCTAAAGATGTGAATAAATCCAATTTTAAGCATAAAATACTCTAACATTTTCAAATGGCAGTTTTACCACGTTTTGATATAGAACCCTTTCTAAATCAAATTTT
Organism: Viscum album; assembly: GCA_963277665.1. Taxonomy (NCBI): domain Eukaryota; kingdom Viridiplantae; phylum Streptophyta; class Magnoliopsida; order Santalales; family Viscaceae; genus Viscum; species Viscum album. The sequence goes on along the minus strand of OY728121.1, from coordinate 1,392,669,690 downwards.
TTAACTTTTATACGTTATATATGAAAAAATAAACATCTTCTTTGGAAGTGGGACATCAAAATTTACCTTGGTTGAATTTTGGTAATTTTCTAATAAAAATCATTTTTTAATGAATAGTGATAAATACTACATTTTAATTCAAAACTACATTTTTTATAATTTTTTTATATAGATATAATATGCTTTTAATTGGTTTTAAAGTTTAATTAGATTAAATTTTTATCGTTCAATCCAATTTTGGTCATTGTAGGTAATTTCACAATAAAATTTGATATAAACACATGTCATTATTTTGATGGTTTTTACTTTAAAAAAAACCCATTTTATTATTTTGAAAAAGGGAATTAATTTTAAATTAACTACTGTAACTTATATGTTTTTAATTTTTAAAAATTTATTCCATATTTGGAATCATAATGTCTAAAATATGTAAATAAGTCCTTTTTATTTTTTGACATGATGATTTGTTAACATTAGTAATTATTTGTATTTACCACTGTTAAAGGGTAAATTGATTAAATAAGGGTACAATTAAAATATTATAATATAAAACTACCCTAACACTTATTCTAATACTATTGTATGAGTTATGGTGGACCAAGACAACCATTGGGGTGAAAATTGGCATTTGGAATCCACTTGGGTGTGTGCCATCCAAGATTTTTTAGGAAAATATGACATGTTAGAAGATCGTTCAATGTTTTGGTTAGATGTTATCCCTATGTTTATATTTTATTTTAATTAAATGAAATAAATCATGTAAAATTGACATAATTGATATTTTAAAAAAATATTAATTTATGAAATTATTTACAAATCCTAAAAATAATTTAAAATCACAAACTGGTTATGAAAATGATGAAAAGTTCAGTAAGTGTTAAATTATGGGAAATTGTCCACATATATGTAAAATTAATATCTTGTTAATATTAAAATGTTGTTACCACATTTAAAATTAAAATTGAACAATTAAGAGTAAACTAAAAAGATAAGGTTTAAAATAAAATCAATTTAGGTCTAAAAATTATTTTATTAGAGGAATTATAACTATAATCACTTTAATTTTACATATCAGAAGTTTGATCAATATTAATTAAAAAATTAATTTATATTAATTTAATAATTTAAGAGTTTCCAAAGGTTCCCCTACCCTGGCCTATAAAAAGTTACCCACTCTTCTCTATTACTCACACTTCAAGAACCCTTTGGTTCTAACAAGCCTTGCCTAAACCTATTCCTAGAATCCATCCCCTCATCCTATAATCCTCCCTTATAGAAAAAATCCTCCCAATGAATCATTTTGTTATAAATAAAAATAAGTGACCCAATTAAGAGGTAAAGACTTCTCTCATTACTTTTAGTTTCATTTCAACTATCCACTCCAAAAACTTTTCTTATTTTATGATTAAATAACAATAAAAATATCTAAAATATACTAGGATGTTGTTATTATATGGTTTTTATCTTTACTTACACACACCTCTATTTAATTTTTAATGAACATATTGTTTCTATGTTTGGAGAACTACTTCCACACGAAACGATGCTTGTTCAATTTTTCCCCTACCACCACTCACGGTGACCATTATAATGGACACTATTTTTACATATGATATATATTTTATTTATATTTTCTCTATGATTATCTAATTTTTATTTCAAACATACCTTTATTCTTTCCATGTTTTGTAAGTACAATATTTTTCTTTGAGGAATTGTGGACTACTACCCCTCAAAGAGATATGACTCATTCCCTCTATACATTGAACCTAAAAAATAATGTTTTTATTAAAACTATGAGACATATATGACATTAATATAATAATGGTATTATAATATACATTTATATCATTTAATTATTATTCATTTAATATGAAAAATAAATTAATGTAACATTCATGCATACGTACGACCTACCATCTCCATGAATGGGGAATTTCATTTATTATCTCAAAATATTATGTATTATTCCAAATACATATATAATTGATATATATAATATTTAAATCATGATTACTATTTTTGAGATGATGTAATTTTGACAACACGGACAATTTACATCAAAACAAGTCCATTTTTTACGTAAGTACCAAATATCGACAAAATTTCTGATACGAACTTAAATAATTATATAATTTTTATAACATTGTAATAAGTCATATAAATGAAATAATAAACTTTAAAAATGTTCTCAAACAAGTATAAATTAACCTAAGTTTATTATTCAATTAGTACAAGGAACATACGTGACGAATCAAACATAAGGTAAGGGAATTTATCTAAATCTCCATTCATTGGGGAAAATTTTGATGTTATGCACCACCATATTTTATACAGTATATAATAAAACCATTTGAATTTTAATTTCATTCAATGGTTTTCAGAAGTAATTCTTTTTCTATAAATAGTTTTAGTAAATTACCAAAGGAGTGTTTTTTAACATACGCGGCGACAACGACTTTTCCACCGCCATGGCCATTTTGGTATTTTGCTTCCTCTACAAGCCAAAACGTTTTTAAAAGGAAAATAAATACCATTTTACCTTTATTGGTATTTTTTATTCAAAATGGTTTTAAGAATGGTTTTATTATATTAATACCTTATAATGATTCCTTGTTATTTCAAATTTTATACGTGAAATGTTGATAATTGCAATATTTTATGTGTTATGATTATATAATAGTTCTTAAACATTTGATGGGTGGTTACGTGATAAACCAAAGATGTGTGGTTATGTGATAAACCAAATATCGGTGGTTTAGTGATAAAATAAGGATGAGTGGTTACGTTATAACCTCTAATGCATTGGGTGTGGAAGTTAGTCATATGGCTATTCTATTTAGTGATATGTATGGAAGTCTGTTGTATGACTATTCTATTTAGTGATATGTGTGGAAGTCAATTGTATGTATATTCTATTTAAGTATGATTTTTTCCAAGTTACCATTATATGTTATATGTCATTATTATGTGTTTAAGGTAATATTTTGATTACAAAAAGGGTATGCAATGATCTTATATTCAGTAATGTACAATTACTACTTCTTAAATGTGAAAGGTATTACTTTATAATAAATTATTCACAGTTTACATGTTTTCCCAAGTCTAACGGTTTTCCATCATTATGAATACCTTAATGAGATTTTTATACTCATCCCATGTTTTGAAATGTTTTTCACAGGACATAAAGAATAATATAGTCAAGGATGGGATCAAGAAAAAGTTATGATGTTTAAACATGAAATGAAACAAGTTTCTTTTTAAATGTTTTTTGTTTTACAAAAAAATGGATAGTGAGTAGAAGGGTCTAATTGTAATATTTAAGTTGTTATGTATTATTTACAACCTAATTCCCTAAACATATAAACCATAAAATATCCTCGAAGTGAATTAAGGTCAAATTATTCACTTATCTCAAGATTATTTAATTTTTAAGGTTGGGGCCTTATAATAAATGTTATAAGACCAAAATATAGATGAACCATAATTGTCAATTTGTGTGTTGATAGTGGAAGTATATGAAATTTAAAGAGAGAGTAGGGTTATTAAAGGGATTGGAATGATCATGTAGTTCTGGAATTCCATTCAGTTTAACGTCATGAGGGAGTACATAGAACCGAAATAATTTTTTCTGGGGGAGGTTCATGACATGGTAATTATATACCAATATGAATGAAAACTAAGGATATCTAAACCATGAAACATACTCTTAGGAAGAACCTAGTCCAAGAGGATAGAAATATGATACCCTCTTAGATGGGGACTTCAAGGTGTTACGTAGTTTATTATAATGTGACTAGGATGAAGTAACAGTTTATCATCGTGTAGGATGGGGCAGTTTAATGTCATGAAGGAAAAAAGTTAATTTTACTTTTAATTTCATGTATAAAGGACTATAAATATTATACATTATTACTTCTATTAGTATAATTTCCTATAGTTTAATGTTGTACGTGAGAAAAAAGGGATCTTTGTTTATTTTCATAGAACTCGGACCATGAAATGGTAATATACCAACATAGGGGTGTATAGGGTTGTTCCATAAGGAAACCCAATGTTAATTAGGACCAAGGAGTTCTCAACCATTTCACCATACACTCTAGAGGAAATCTTAGGACATGGGTTCAAAAAGGGTGAAATGTAAGTTCTGCAGCTGGGCCTAGAGAGAAAATGTCCAAAAGTCGTTACATATCCCACAAGGGAAGGAATCAATCACCACATAGTTATTTAGTGTCATTCATCTTAACATCATGTGGTAAGGAAAAATTCCAATAGATATGGATTCCAAGGGAGGCACATTATCTGGCTATTACCAACCCGATGTGAATGAGGACAAAGGATGTCTCAACCACACCACACACTGTTAGGAGAATTCTGGGCCAAGGGGATAGGAAACCAATATGGTTTCACAACTGGACCTGAGATGAAATTTCCTAGCATTCATATGTATCCCATAAGGATAGGAATAAAGAAAATAATTATTCTTGAATCCTGTGCAGTTTAACATCATGAGATAAGGACTTCTTCCAAGAGAAATGGATTCCAAGGATGGCATATGGTATGGTTGTTAAGCACCTGACATGAATGAGGAGTAAGTATATCTCAACCACATTATACACTCTTAGGAGAAATATAGGCCAAGGGGAAATAAATCCTAGAAGGCTTCATAGTTGGACCAGATATGAAATGTCCTGGCATTATACGTGTCTCATAAGGATGGGAATCAATCCATACGTAGTTCTGGAATTTCATGAATTTTAACATCATGTGATAAGGAAATAGGTTTTTAGTTTGATTTCATACAGGTATGATGATTTTGGGAAGTTTTATGTCATCTATCCCAAACAGAAAAAAGGTTCTCAAGCTAAGTACTAGTTTAGGAACATGATGTTGGAAGGAGGAGTAATTAGCTCACCATCCATGGTGACCAAAGAGTATGCACTATTGGCATAATCCTTCTTAATGATTTAGGGTCCTTCCCATTTAAGATCCAAATTTGGTGGCTTCCAACCCGGTATCATTAGTGTCCTTATATCAAATACCATTTCACCTTGAAGGAAAGAGAGGAGGATAAAATTCTTGTTGAAAGACATGGAGATCTTATTCCGGTGCCTCTTGAGATTGTGTAAGGCATGGAGAATGTTCTCATCAAGGGAATCTAGTTTAGACAGATTGACTTCTCTCCCCTATCTGACATATTCTGATCCTAGATAGCCACACATAGCAATGGAAACTAAATCTTGATGGCCAAGATTGCCTTTGTTTTGTATACCAGGGAATATGGGGTCACTAGAGAAAAATTTTGAGTTGTTTTCTAATAATACCAGAGAGTTTTTGGGAGGATGTATGGCCATATTTCTTTGTTTTGGCACACCATCTTCTAAAAAATGTTTCAGAGGGTATTTTTGAATTCCCTAATCTATTAATTTTACAATTCAAGGTATAGAGAAGTATGTTTTGACTGGATGTTTTACTTGGAGTACAATTTATTCAGATAAGCTACCTGAAATTGGTTCCATTATCTATTAGAACAACATGAGATACTATAAATATGTGGATGATGTTGGATCTCATGAACTCATTTATGGAATGGTCCATGATTTCCTTGATTGTGGTCACCTCTTCCCACATGGAGAAGAAATATATTTCAACTTGAATAAAGATGCATTGGAGATCAATCGCTGGTGGATATGTTCCCATGACATCAAGTCCCCAGACTGAAAAGAGCCAAGAATACTTGTTAGTGTGAAGGGGATCTAGCGGTCGATGCACAAAGTTTCCGTGGATATGAAAACTATTGAACCTCTTTGGAAACTCGATACAGTCACGGACCATGGTCGGAAAAAATTATCCCATCCTACAAATCTCGTCAGAGAGTTTCAATATGGTGTGATGGGACCCATAAAATCTTATATGGAATTCCTAAATAGCCTAAGGAATCTCATCTCCTTGACTAAAATGGAGGAGAACTCCATTCAATCCACACCTATAGAAGATTTCCTCAAGGATGGGACCAGTCTAGAGGGTGAAATTCATTACAAGTAAATGGATTCCCTCACATATGTCTCTGTCCATTAGGATATTATCAATCTGGAGATACTCGATGAAAGTAGTTGTCCAATCAGAGGTTTCTTCAGCTATGGAAAGAGGATATTCAGGTCATTTGGAGGTACCAGTGTTAAGGTTTCATACCTAATGGTTCTCATAATAATCCAAGGATATGGGAGATATCACACTTCTATGAACCACATAGATAAAAATTTCATTCTAATCAGGCTCCATAAAAGATGAATAAATCTGTCCAAGGCATCAGCTCGACCATTCTGTGACCAGGGGATGTGAGTTACCTCTAGTTGAGACTGGAACTGGTCCATCAGATGGAATTTTCACTCTAACAGGGGTAAGATCTCTGGATTCTTGACAACATAGTCATCATTGATCTTCTGGATTACTATTTCAGAGTCTCCCTTCACATGTAGGTGGGGAACATCAATGTCTAGAGTCAACTCAAAACCAGTTATGAGAACCTGATTCTCTAACTCATTGTGGTTGAATCATTCTAAAAATAAGAAAGAATATGAAAAAATATCATGTGTTTTCATAGTGAATAAAATTCCCAGGCCCACTCTGTTGAGTCTGGGATTGTTGAGGCTTCTACCAGTTGGGCTCCAAGATGCGCTATAAAAATTAATCTACCAAACTATTAGAGTCTGATCCACAAATAAGATTTAATCATCATGAAAGTCAATATCTGGGGACTACTCTATTTGGGATAGATGTGTGGACATAAAATATACCATTGTTTGGCCCTTGATGGACTTCTGGGGGATGAACCTGTTGTTTATATTCTAAAGGATCAATTCTCATCGACCTAGATGTCTGGTCAACATAGGGTGGTTTAGAATATACATCAGTGGATCCACATGATAAACCAGATGTATCTTGTGATGTTGTAGATAATTCTAAAACTTCTACACTTTGAAAACTAGTGGGAGGTATCTCTTCTAAATAGAGGAAAATTTGGTCTCCATGTCGTGGAGAATGTGACTGAGATAGTAAAAACTCTTATTTGTCCCTTCATTATTCTTCTGGGTGATAACGGTGACAAGGGATCATTCCAGGGAAATCACATAGAGGAAAAATGGATTATCAAAGATGTATGGAATTAGAACAGGTGGATATAGATTATACAGCTTGATCTCCTCAATATCATCCTATCACGCTTAATCTAATTGGTAGTTGACACCATTCTTCATAAGTCTATAAAAGGGTTTAAACTTTCTGGACATATTCATAATGAATCGGCATATATAGGCCAAGTTTCCTTGAAACCCCTAGAGCTCTCAAAGTTTTCTCATAGGAGGCATCTAACTGATGGTCTTAATCTTCTTTGGGTCGATATCAATACATATGTATCTAACAATGAATCTGAAAAACTTCCTAGAGATGACCTCCAAGGTACACTTCAAGGCATTAATCTTTAGATAATAGCAGCAGAGGAAGCTGAACACTTTCTCAATATCTCATAGATGGTCTTGATGCTAACTGGATTTGACCACTAGTTCATCCACATATAATTCCACTAGAATCCAAAGGACCTACAAGAATATGTGGTTCACATAATATTGATAGGTATCCCTTTAATTCTTCAACTTGAAGGGCATTACCTGATAATAGAAAATTCCCTATGTCAACCTGAAGGTGGAGCTTTCATAATCTTCTTGGTCCATATGGATTTAGTTATACCAAGAATATCCATAAATAAATGATACGACTTGAAATCTAGCTGTTGAATCAATCAGCAACTATGTCACAAGAAGGGGGAAATTGTCCTTTGGATAGGGACAGTTGAGATCCCAGAAGTCAATACAGGCGCAAATCTATTTTTTCTTCTTCCGAATAGGGATGATTATGTCCAACAATATGGGGTACTAGAATTCCATGATGAAGATGTATTAAATGATCTTATTGACCTCAAACTTGACCATGGAACCATGATATAGTTTCATTTTCATGGGAGGTTGTTTGAACCAATGATGACTTACTAGGAGACCAAGGCGGTGGACTGCGACCTGAGGGTCCACTCCTGGAATCTCATCATAACTCCAAGAGAATACATCACAATTATGCTTCTTAAAAATCCACATATTACTACTATTTTTAAGCAAGCATAACTACGTTGATTATTGTCCGTCGTAGGTCTACTTAGGTACCAAAATTCACCTGTACTAGATCATCAACGGTAGTGTAGATTCCTTCCTCAAATTCAGAAGTTATGTCTTCCAGATATTCCTCATCATCAAATATTTTGGAATTGATTGGAGGAGATAGTTCATCCAAGATGATAGATCCTAGGTGAACATTGGTTCCCGCTTGAGGGATAGTGTAATCTTCACCAGGAGACTACAACAATTTTGAGACCATGGTGAAAAAAGCATTGAACCGATTCCATCAGGCCTACGACAAAGGGGATCACACTAGAAAGTATCAAATCATTGGTGGAAAGTCAGTTTGTGTCGACTGAGGCCATCTAGGTGGAACATAAAGGTATGGAATACACCTATTACTATAGGGAGAACTTCTCAATACCTAATAGGGGTAAGGGGTTCTGGTACCACCCCAAACCGGTCAGTATAAAAATATGATGTAATCTTCTAGAATTCCTTGTACCTGGGAACATGTTTCCCGCTCCTCTATGAGACAAAAAAGAAGTTTCCCAAGTTTGGGGTAGTGGCCTCCAACCAATGAATCTAGAGGATGAATTCATCATCCAAATCTAACCACGGGTTAGTTGAAGGACTATTTTGTTCAACCTTTTTGTGTTTAACCCACAATTCCTTGTTCTTGTAATATTTAGAGTCTAAATAGTGGTCTTTATAAGAGGAAAAGGGCCATGCATCACCCTAGAATATTCCCACTCGACCATTAATGGAGTACTTGAGGCAATGGTTTTATGAGGATGGAACTTCTACGTAATGATGGTGCTATGGTCTACCCATTAACACATTGAAGGAAGTTTCCCATGGGATGAAGATAAATTTAATTCTATAAATCCGGCGACCAAAATTGGGTCTTTAGGTAAATCTTTACACACAGCCTATGATCGGTCTTGTCCAAGCCTTGAATTTTCAGGTCAGAGGGACTCAAAGCATCTTCAGACAGTCCTAGCTTATAGTGCATTCGGTTCGGGATGATATTGATCCCAAAACCTATATCGAAAAGGAAATGACAGAAATCCACTCCATTGAACTAGATAGTAATTTACTATGGGATAATGTGACCATTTATATGAGTGGCTTCATATTCTCTTAAAAATGAGGTGATGGATTGACATTCTGCTACTTCAACTTCTACCGCATGGAAGGAATCTAGGGATTCTGCCACTATTTTGAACTGGAGGGGGCTTCTAAAAGACTCAGTGAGGTCTTCACACATATCTTCAGACAAGAAGTGATCCTAGAGGATCAAGGGATTTTTAGTAATGCTGGAAAGATGATTAAGAAGATCATACATCCATGATAGGTTCATATTGATCTCTCCATGAATTTTCTCTGTAGCATGAGGTATAATGGGAATAGCTGGACAAACTAGATGATTCTGGATGGTCATTGGGATATCAAATTTCCCATTAGCTAAACAATGAAGAATGACCATAAACTAACTATAATATGACTAATATCTTGGCACAATTGAGTGAATCAGATCAAGGTGTGGCCATGATGGTTATGCCTAGTCGAGTAGAGTGAATGAAGGTGGCAGGGAATCTTACAGGATGGGATGAGAGGAATGCACACATTGAGATCTGAGCTAAACTTGTTGTCTAGTCTTGGTATCATGCACAACATTTCTAGAATCATAGGACTGAGCATTTCTATGATTCACATATTAATGGCCTCATCAATATTGGAATTGACTAGGCACATTGGGAGGACCTTCCTCATGCTCCCCATTATCGGGGACCATGTATGGGTCCACAAATTTGACAGAATTTACCGAGTCATCATTTTAATAATCCTATGAGGAATCCTCTAGCAAAGGGATAATTCTAGGGGTGATCCCCATATCTGGGGGCATGAAAGTTCCCAGATTATGGGATGACTTTGGCATCGGCATGGGACTTTTCTTCACCTTTCACCATTGGTGCGTTCACTTTTGAGAAGAAGAAGACTGAGATGTGGATGTAGAAGTGGCAACGGGAGGAGAAGTGACTACTTTGGGAAGCTCAAGCTCATTCAGTGAAGTAATAATGACATAATGGGAACAAGAAACTAATCTATGGGATAACTAATCATCATACATATGAGACTCATGACTAGATACCTGATTCCATTCACCTTCATTTTCTCTACCAGGCTTTGTTGAAATACATGCCACCTATGACCTAGCAGGATCCAAATTGGCTACATTGTTATTGACCTGGTCCTGGAGCCATTAATTGAACATATAAAACTTCTTAAGAGTATGTACAATGAATCTAAGATATGGCCAATAGTTGGGTTGATTAGTGAGATCCTCTTCCTGGGGCCTCCTTCACTCTGGAAACTTCAAGATTCCCTAATCCCCAACACTTAAGAAATAACTGAGGTTTTGAGACTCTTCAAACAAGTAGGTCCAATTTATATGGTCTAGAAAAAGAACTCTAGGAGTCTAACCCTAACAAGGGGATAAATACAGACAGTATCACCTAGTTAGAGGTGCCTGATGAGGTGGTTTCAGTCAATTATGAGTCTGGTGATGTCAATCCTAAGACTAAAATCCTCTGTGAAGTTGTGGACATGGCTATACCGATAAAAATTCTAGTGGTCTGGGTGCCTTTATATATGAAATATAATTAGTATCAACCTTGGTGGACCTACATACAAGAGATATGGGAGGAAATAGGCCTTCCTGCTTGGCTTTGTATAAGGATTCATTAATGTGATGAGCCTTGTCATAAAATTCCCAGAACCTACCTGGGAAGTTTTGAGTGATGGGAGAGGGAACCAATTCAGTCTTCACACCCCCACACACATATTTGACATATTCTCTTTAGTTAGTGACATGTAGAGTGAGTATGTGAGGACCTTCCACCAGGTGAAAAAGTCGATGACTCCCATATGGTTATTTTTTACACTTGAAGAGGATGGAAATACTAGTATTATGAGTGGAGGATCTAAATTGATATAGAAACTATCGATGGAGATCTTCCCAACCATCTATCGATCCAATAGGTAATTGTTTGTACCAAATGAATAGAGGTCCTTCTAGTATCTGTATGAAACACCAGATCATAGCAACTTCTTCTTGTGTTGTAGTTACCATCATGGGTCCATACCTTGAAATAAAGTGGGATAGATGTTGCAGCGGTCCTCTCATCCCATTGAAGGGAGGAAATTCCGATTCCCAAAATCTTGGTGTGTTGGCATATCATTTACCCATGTTGGATATAGATTTCCATCAGGTGGGATCACCACCTGTTATGTCTTGAGGGCCTCAGGGTTTGAAATGAGAGTGGTAATTGGGACAACCTATAGGGGATTTATTTCTTGATGATTATTCCTAACCACTAGTGTTTTGGTGGACTCTTCGACATTATAGGTAGGCCCAAAGACTCTTGGAGTGACTGGAGCACCTTGTGGAGCATTTGGAGGAACCTAAGGAACCTTCAACAGAACAACCTGAGACGGGTCCTGATGAGGGTTCATATGTAGTTCATGAGGATTCAGCAATGCATACCATGGTCATTTTCCATAATCCTTGGCCTCTTCCACGTTACGATGTGTCGATTTTTCAGGATAAATGGGTTAAACTCACTGGAAAAAACATATGGCTTCCCTTACATCCCTAGTTGAGTAGGAATCAGATTGTACTGAGGATAACTATAATATGGATGCCATCCTACAAGGTGCGCATAAATAATCTCATCAATCAGTTGTTTCTATTTGGAAATATATTGGTGTTAGGAATCCACAATGGGGTAAAAATCTAATTTCTTCACTAAACTAGATGGGTGAGAAGGATTAAAATCCCTAGACGGTCCTTTAACATTGTTGGGGTCTCGACCTAATGGTAATGAATTAGTGGAACTTGCATGTCCAACAATCTGCCTTTGCTGACTAGTGACAATGCCTAGGGGGCCAAGTAGACATTGTGTTTCCCCTAGGGGAGGGTCATCCTCATCAAACCCTAATTATTTTTCTTTTTCCTTAAGTGTGCTGAGATCTCCCATATTCACCATAACTACACGTGGCGGAATATCTTCGTTGTCACCAGGCAAGTCTGGTTGTCTCAGGATCTGGTTGAAGTGGAGAGAAACACACTACCCCCATCCATGGATATGGACATATGGGAAAACCTATTTGATGATTCTATGGACCATAGGGATTATATGAATGAATATCTATTAAAGAGATCAATAATAGTCAAGTGATTGAGTGTGTTAATCCGCAAGAAGAAAAGCTAGATCAACCCTACGATGGTACTATCTAATGTTGTTGAAGTTCTCTCGACTCTTCAGATACAACAACTGATGGTTCCAATGGAAGAAATTCACCACCCAAATGGTTTGATAGAATCACATGAATTCATCTAGGGTAAGTGATATTGGAATTTCAACATCTGGAGATGCAGTCGGCTAGAACATATTAGACAGCCCGCTCGCCATGATAATGTCTCACATACCTCTTTTCTTAGAATCGGGTTTCGGCACTTGGTTTCCCCATTATTCAACTAGGGGCAGCTAAGGAACCGAAAATGGAACTGATGTAGACCATTGTGGTGGTGAACTATTCAGTATAGAGAACACCGCATGAGATCACAAGTTGTTGTATACTGGGTCATCTTCTGAGGATGGTACCGACCACATCATCATTTCCCTATATGAAGGGGTGTTGACCACCAATTCATATGTGAAGACAACAGCTCTTGGTGGAGGATCAGGCTACTGTGAAACATTTACCACACCCAAGAACAACTCTTTGATATCTTGTGTCAAGGTAGAGAATAATATTAGGGATGATAGAGAGGATTGTATGTAAAGACCCTAAAAGGGAGATAAACATTCACCCTCCTCCATGTGCCTACGAAGGGATTATGTGATCTAGTGAGTCTCACTTTCAGGGGTAAAAATATCACACATCAGGTTCCTTACCTATACCCAGATAAAAAATAATCAGGGTGATGGTTCGATCATGGAGTCAAACTCCACTTCAGAATCTGATAATTGAACAGGATTGAAAATGATATGGCACTTCATAGAGTTCTTTCTCTAATGGCGATGGTTCTCCCTTCTGTCTCTGGATGGTTCTTCAAGGAAGTGTAGATATTCGATACAGGGAGGACCTCCATGTGGTTTTGTTCTGAAGCTGGGAGGACCTCCACTTTGTTGATTTTGGGTGTGAGGAGAACCTAATAATATGAAAATGGAACATGGGGAGGACAACCATGTCTGTTTCTTGATGCATGAGGAGGACCTCTATAGTGGGTAGATCTTGAGTGGGGAGGACCTCCATGTTGATGGGTGATGCGGTTAGGAGGGCTGTCTCTCTAGTACACACTATTTTGCAGAGTACCTTCATTGGGGATAGTCATGATGCGATGAGGGACTTCTCATTAATAACATGAGATACATGTAAAATCATCATACCTAGAATCTTGGGCATGGAGAGGACCTCCTTGATGGGATTTAATAAGATGGGGAGGAACACTTCTTGGATTGATGCTGCTAACATGGGGAGGACCTCCACGTTGAGTGCAAGAGTGGGGAGGACCTCTTCTCTTGATGTTGATGGTACAAGGAGGACATTTGTATTGAATCTCATCATCACAGGTCAGCCCACAAAGATTGAAGATCACACCAGCAACCAGAGCAGTCAGCCCAGTCTTCCAAAGGGGTAGATGGGGTCTTAATTCTGGTCTGGCATAGAAGTTCCCCTACTTTGTCCTAATAAGGAACTAATAGTATACGTATGAGGTTTCATGGTACATTGAAGTTATAGAAGATGACACCCCCTGATAGGTGTCTTCATGAGTATATTCCTGATGTTGAAGTTGGTTCATTTGGATCGAAGTTGGTGGCACAACAGTGTAATCTACCTACCCCTCACCCTGAAGGGCAGGAAATTGGAGGCACTGATGAGTCTTGGTGGGAGCCCCACATAGTAGATCCCATGTGGTAGCCAATGATGGGTTGACTTTGACATCCCTCACCTCATCAACATAGGGGGATGAGTTATAGGATCATTATGAGGAGAATTTACTAGAATGGTTGGATCTTGGAGTGAGGAGAAGTGATTTTCTATACAGCCCTTGGGGGTAGTGGTTACGGTGAGGCGCAAGAGCCTCTAGGTCCTGGCCAGTCACATACCTCTTGGGAATGACCCCCTACTACTCGTATTGCTGAACAATAATGTCCATCACCCTCCTTTGAAAAATTTCAGATGGTGAGGTGGGGAGTCAGTGCCCAGCAGCTGCAGTATTGAATGATGTTGTAGTGAAAGTAGATCCATGTGGAAATTTCATAGTATCTTTCCTCCTAACCCTGCATCTGCAGGCGGGGTTGATTGGTTTCTTGTAGCTATATCATGGGTCCTACAAGGTAGGAAGATTCATCCATCAGTATGAATGTTAAAAAATCAATTCCCAATTCCCAAGCTCTGTTCATTATTTCATTGTAGGGGAGAAATATCCATTCTGATACTACCATAGACCGTAATTCCTAGTGATTAACTGCCCTAAATTCTGGTGTGTTTTACATCAGCCCCACTATTTTCATCGAAAGTCCTGACATCAGATAGCAATATTTGGTTTCACACTCATTTTTCAATGTATCGAGAACTACTAATCCTCATACTTGAAACATAACTAGTTCTTGTTGGGTTCACCATTTCTATGGTGGCATAGTGTGGCATCTAAGTACAACCTTTGATCTAATGACCTATGTGGATAATCTTCATGGATGAAGGAGAAAAGTTTCAGGATGAGTTCACCATTTCTATTTCTGCGGCTTTCTATATGGGTACGTCCGCCTAGGTCATCGTCATTGATGCTCACTAACGGGTGTGTTATACCCCACATTCCTACTTTTCAAAGGTGGGTGGCATTCATCACTTATTTAGTGATGTTTTCACCTTGATCAAAATAGGATGATGAGATTTTGGTTCCTCCTTCCATGGATTCCTCCTCGGAACTCATATACTAGTCCAGGAATCCCTTTAAGATTAAGACATTGTTCATGAAACTCATTCTGGGTTCCACCTCTTTATGGACTTTTGTTAATTAAGATTCTTCTATCAAAAAATTCCACGGGTTCGTGTTAGGTTAGAAAACTTTGGTCAAGAGTGTAGTCATGTTGGGAATCAATAGCTTGTATAGATGCTGAAACACTGGAACACAAATACTTGTCCTCATCAGAGGGATTTTGAAGGGCACAAGATCCCATGGCATCATATGTTGATCGCAGGGTATCTTATGCCAGATTCATGTCTTTGAGGTTGCCTTTGGATTCCCATGTTATACAGGGTGTATTCCATGAGTTTAATGTCTTTCGAAGATGGATCAGACTAATCAAATCACTTTTAAAGGTGGATTAAGTAGTACATCTCTAAGAGAGAGCGCCTGGAAGGTTTACCAGTTGATCATATCAAAACGCCCAATGATGATGGACCTGAGAGTGTTTTTGACCATAAATGGGATATGCTACACCATGAAGTTTGATATGGATACCTGTGAGGGAAGATCAGGGAAGTTGAGAACTAATTAGGGGGACACCAAGGCTTACCACTGGTAGAGATTGAACCCCGTGGAGGCTTCCTACATATACTATTTAAAAGATATGGATCAAAACCTACATAGTTAAAAAGTGTGTTTTAAGTATTACACATGATTAAATTCCATTTTTAAGAGGATAAATCTTGGTGGGATGGATATGATGTAAAGGTATTATGCATGGTTAACTACTCGAGTGCTATTAGGAGTAGTGAGGAAGTGGGAGGCATGATCTCACTAGGATGTGGAAGCCTAGGTGAGTGTGAGGATGGATATGGGTGAAGTGATGATGAAATGAATGGAATGTGGAAAGTGATGGGATTGAACTTTGAAGAGGTTTACTACATATATCATTTTCTAGGATTCAAATTCCACTTAGTTCTGTAAGTGGGGTGATGGGATTGATAAAGAGGAAGCCCGTGAGAATGAATTCATGGATGGGGATCTGAGGATGTGAAACCACCATGTTGGGGAATAATCTCCGAGAGACATAAGGACTTATGGAAAGATCAAGATGGGAATGGGTGATGGGATTTAACCTCAGAGAGGTTTCGCATGTATCCTAGTGGTAGGAAATCAAAGTCCATGTAGTTCAAGATAGAGGTATAGAAATAGAGAGTACAGAAGAGATAGAGACCCAGAGATATGACAGGGACTTATACATGGTTAGTGTCCCTTTTCAAGAGGATCACTCTTGGTTGGAGAAGTATGGTGAAGTGTGGGGCTTATGCCTGGTTATCTACCTGGACAGATGGATCAAAACACCTCGAATGGATGGATTTTGGAGATTTGTACCAAAAATCAAAGATGTCACATCAGGAGGGTACATCCTTACAAGAGAGAATTATATTTTACCAATAGTCTGGATTGAACCTCAAATAAGCTTCCTATATACCCAAAAGGGATCTAAACCCATGTAGTTTGGATCGTGTAGTTTAACATCATGCAAGATGGGTGAACCGATGTAAAATAGACGAATCAAATGGATTGTGGGGAGTGATGAGATAGAACCATAAAGAGTATTCTTACATATCCTTTTTAGAAGAAAGGGATCAAATTCCACGTAGTTCAGTGGAGAGGGGAATGGGGCTTACACATAGTTAAACGCCTAAAGTGGTGTTGGGGAATACATGTGGTTAGAATCCAAAAGAGGATGTCATGGTCATTGTTACTCTAAGGCCGCATGATCCATTCTCAGTGTGGGAAACAAGATGTCATAGTAGACCTAATGATTGGGTCATGAAAAGTGTTCCCATGTGGGATGGTGTGGGGAATAGGCATGGCTAGTGGCTTTGGGAGATGTATATTGGGACTTACTCTAAAATGGAGGCCTGATGAGGCTATTTAAGGCTTACATAGAGACTTCATGACACAAAAATGAAGACAAAACCAAAATGTAGAGAGAGTGACGAGATGGATCCAGTTCTCATGTGCTCTCTAGTCCTCTCATACTTGGAATATATGTGGAAACCCAAGTTTAATGTCATGTGTTGAGGATGTTGGTGCTTGGAAGTTTAACATCCTTCATATCATATGACGAGGACTCACTCATCACCCCTTGGATATATATAACATGTACCAACCCAAACTTGGGGATGAGAAAGAACAAGAAATTCCCGACAGGAGTAAGCTAGGGGAGTGGTCAATAGTGAGGTCCACGTTTTAATAGCTATATGAATAAGAAATAAGTGTTAACATACCTATTTAAAGAAGTATAGGTTAGGAAAATACGACATGAAACACCACAAAATGAACCATGAAATACCTACTCACAAGCTTGGAGGGCCACATGAAGTTAGTGTGCACAAGGTATGGGCGTTATGCGCAAGAGGAGGTGGAACATGGTGCCTTGTAGTAAGGAAACCACTTTGAGTAAATAGGAAGGTTTGGGCTCATGATTGGAGGTTTTAATGTAATATGATGGGTTTTTATTGAATTTGGTAATGTATAAACGGTAAGCCTTGCATGCAAGAGGGGTCTTTTGTGTGCACTTTCCTTGGGAAAAAGTAAATGGGTGATGGAGAAGCACTTACGGGACCACCTGAAGGTTGACCCATGGAAAACCTATTTCACAAGATACAATACCATGAGGTCATGACTTGCATACAGTCATGAAAGGATTCATCTTATGCTCATGGGAGTGCTAGTTTTACTTTGGGAGTGTCACCCAAGAAGTGTGGGGTTCCCTTCAATTTATAAGTGAAGATCTCGGCTGGAGAATGTAAGTAGGCCGGTGCAGAAGAGGTTGGTTTACATCACATTGGTTGTGTAAGAGTCATGTGTGTAGACTTTAGTCTGGCGTGATATCCTTCATGCTTCTATGAACTTTCCTTTTACATTTTTGAGAGGTCAGGAAGAAACATCACACTTGGCATTGCATTGGGCACATAGGGATCATGGGTGTGGATTTTAGTTTTGCTATCAAACATTTTGAACAACTCCCTTAGGATTCTCAGACTTGTCCAATGAGTCAAATTATGGCTTAGGGTAGTGGAGATATGACTATCTGTGGACTCAAGAGAAATTTAGTGCCAAAAATAATTTACCCACACCTCATTTAACAATGTTTTTATGAAACACAAGTAAATAATCTAGAAACATTTATAAATATGGATATTATCCGAGAGAAACAAAACTAAATACATTTTTTAGTGATAAAGCACTAGTGAATTGATGTTTTAATAATGATACTTTAAAATTAGATTCTTTACACATGAATATATTTGAGTATGTTCATAAAATATGAATTGTAAAATGGCCAGCACAATTGGAAGAGGGAAAAAATGAAATAAACATATGAAAGGGACAATTATTTTCTATTTACTATACAAACTGATGTTCAAATTGTGAAAAAAGTTTAAAAGGAAGAAAATATTGATTCCTAATGAAATTAGTGTCTATAAAATAAGGATTTAATAAATAAATAAAATTTTGGGTTCAATGAAATGTGTTTCTAGGTTGAGAATAAAATATTAGATTTGTTTCACTCGTTAAAAAGTAAAGGTGGATCCCACCTAATTACTATATGTTCTATTTTTGTACTTTCATGCAGGGAATTGAATGTGATGAATAAAAGGGGATAATTAAATGATATATATGAATATTTTATATCTAGAAGATAAATACATCATGTAATGCTTCAACTGGTATCTCAATGCCTCCATGTAACATTTTTAGTGATATTATAAGATTATTAGAGATCATTTTAATGAAAACACCCATGATAAAGATTTTGAAATCTCATCCCATAGTGGGGATCAGAGATGATTTATTACTAGAAGATATTGAAATCTAGATAGAATTTTGATAATACTAATGTTTATGTTTGATACTCACATTTCCAATTCATTATTTAATTTAAATCAATTGTGATTTTATGGGGGAAATTTTTTTATTGATGACATGAAAAGTAAATTGATTGTGTAGAAACCAAATATCACTTGATTTTTTTTATGTGTGTATTGAATTGAATGAAATTAATAAATACCATATAAAAAATTCTTGAAAAATACCTTGAAAGAGAAATTTGAGTTCATATCAGATGTGGGATTATTTTATGGACAAATTCAATGTCTAGATTAATAAATAATATTTTACACACTAATATTTCTCAATAATTATTAGATTTTATAATTTTTTTATCATTTCATATAGAAATTTGATTCCAAATTATCTTAATTTTCTCAAGCCTTACTATAAGGGATAATATTAAAGTTTCAAATCATGGATAAATCTTGATATGAGTGACAAATTACCTCACCCTCTCACATTTGTATTTATTTTTTAAAATGGGGGGAATAAAATATTATTATTGAATAATTTTGATAAATAGGTATTTAAGGGTATAGATACTAAATCCAAAGGGTAATATTGAAAACCCCAAGGGATTTCAATGATTTTATTTTTTATTCACTGAGTAAGTTAGTTTTCAATAAGTGTTGGGTGATAATGAAAATCCCAATGTGAGATATAGCTCATAAGTTTATGAATTACTTTTATTAAATTTTTATTCCATTGGATATATTTATGGAGGCCCATTTATATATTTTTAATGAAATTAGGTAAAAGAAAAAGATAAAATTCATTTTTATACTTTGGAAAATAAGAAAATGAAGCTAGTACTTCTTGGTGAGGATCAGTCTATATATCAAATGAATGTAGATATAATCATAATGAGAATTATTGAAAAGTATTAATAAAGGTGAAAATGTTATCCATAACATTTTCCTTCTGAATTTAATAAAATAGATATTAAAAATATTGAAGAGCTATGATTGAAGAAACACAAAAGATGTACAGAAGAGTGGGAATCTATCCACTGTTTATCCAACATGAAGACATCCACATTAATTGGATATTATCTTATAGGTTATGGATTATAGAAGAGTGATTTTGATAATGTATATTTTATGGAAGTATGATCTACAGGGAAATACTCACATGGAGGTTACACACACTACAGGACATACTGGGAATCATGCGAATGAGTTTTAAGAATGTTTGATATATTCCAAAAGTAAGTTAAGTTGTTTTTATTTGAATAGTAGTAATAGAGATTCATTGATAGTGTTTAAATATATTTTAGGATGATTTGAAAAATTCTATATTTTACACATAATATAACTTAAGGAGTTCCATTTATATATTTGAAATGAAATTAGGTAAAAGAAAGTGATATATGTTAATTTCATATATTGGAAAAGTATAAAATGAAGATACTACTTCTTGGTAAGGAGCTAATCCACATCTGATAAACGTATATATAATTTTAATTAGAATAAATAAAAAGTATTTATGAAGGTTAAAACTAAATAAAAAATGTGTCCCTTCTAAATTTAATAAAATGGATTTTGAAAATCTCAAGGTGCTATGATTGAATATGTATAAAGTCTGGTTGGAAGACTGGGAATATATCCTTAGATTATCAAGCCTGAAGAGAGCCACATTAAATTGATATTATCTCATATATGACGGATTGAATAATACTGAGTCTGAGAACGTAATTTTTAAGGTTGTTGGAGATACATGGGAATACTAACATGGATTTTACATACACTAAAAGGATCCTTAAGTACTATTATAACTAATTTTAGGAATTTTTATATATTCCCATAGTAACTTATATTGGTTATATTTGAATTGTATCATTAATTACTACATGATAACTTTTAAATATTTTTCAGGAACATTTGAAAATTTATTGATTTTATACATAAAATAATTTTTTTCCCTTTGAACAGAAGAATTGGATAATTATTAGAAGACATTATGATACATAATATTCCCAAGATATTATTCATAAAGTAATCTAAGTTAGAGATGAAATTTTGAAAAAGATTCACTTTTATATGTAAAATAAATTTTAGGATTGTGTAATATATTTTCTAATGTGACCTATGAAATGTTGAAAAGAAAAAACTTACATCAATATGTAAGATTTCACTAGAGAATATGTAATGGATTTGTTGATGTGCCTAGAGAAATGTGGAATAGTTAGAAAACCATTTGTCAATACATAATAGTTCGCTAGAGTATACATAATATATTTGTTGAATTGACTTCTGAAATGAGTAAAAGACAACCTTATATCAATATTTTTCATTAGAGAATATGAAAGTGACATGTAAGAGTACATAAAAATATACAAAAATGTAAAAACTTTATATTGAGACATAATATTTTTAAATTACCTTCAAATTAGAAATCAATAAAGTATATATTCTAACTGAGATACATAATATTTTTTTATGATACATAAGGATTTATAATCTTTCTCTAAATCATAAAAATGTTGAAAAAGTGTTAAATTGGGAAAGTATCATTGGTTTTGTGATATAGAATATATTTTATCTAACATATAAGATATTTCATTTATTATTTAAGGGTTATTTGTTTGATAATTTGAAGACATTTCATATGGTATATTTGGACATTAAATAAAATGATACTTATAAAATAACCAAATTAATTATACATTTTATTTTAATATGTATATCATAATGCAAGTATAGTCTTGAGAAGAAAGGTTTGTTCTAGGGAGAAGAAGCTTGCACCATAATAATAACTATGGGTGATTATCATTTTCAGGAGATAACTGATGCTGGTTTTAGAAATTTAAATATAATCATGTTGTAAGGTGATATCATTTTCATATTAATATATTTATTGAGAATTGTTAATTATATAAACACCATGATGTGAGATTCTAGGTTGCAGCCATTTTGATCATGGAAAATTGTATAGTTCACTCATGGTGTGAAGGATATGTTGAAACACAATGTTTTTTAAATGTATAACTTCATACCAATGTGGATTTATAGGTTTATAAATATATGAATTTGTGTCATGGTTATATATGAGATTTTATGAATGAATATTTGAACTAATTTATTAATATTCAAGCTATATGAATTATTATGAATTACCCTTTGACCTGTGATGATTATGGGTAAGTGTAAGTAATAAATTTATGTTCATGGGAGATATACCCATGAGATTAGTTATGGATTGAGGATCATGGGATCAAACTCACATGGTTTATATAAGATACTAAAAATTATAGAATCATGGATTCTATGCATTAATTGATATTTACATAATTTTACTGTGGGAATTTTTTATGGTCCCTTGTGGAGAATATATTACTAAGAATACAGAGAAGAATTTTTTTAATAAAAACCAATACATTATACCTAGGAAAATTCTAGGAATCAATCATAAAGAGTACCTGATGATTTTCTAAAAAACCTGATCTTGAGTATCATGGAAGAAGTAGAATAACATGAAGAAGAAAAAAATTGAAGAATAAGAAGAATAAGTAATTTGAGAAAGGGTGATAATGCTATTGTATTTTTATGATCTAGGTTTCAAGTCACATGAAGAAGAATATTGAGTTTGATTTGAGATTAAGTGACCAAAATGTATGTGATTATATCATATTATCCTTCATCTATCGAATAATATCATTGAGGAATAAGTTCTTATCTTTTGATGTGGTAACATCTTGATAATATTTAAGAGATTTTTCATTATTAAGTTTGAAAGAAACCATTCTATATGCGATATATCTAGTATAAAGAACACAATTAAAATATTTAAAATCAATCATAAGACGGTAAAACTATAAGTATATAGTAAATGACTATCATCAGACATCCTATTTATATTTATTTCATTATTATAGTGGATATTCATATAGTAGACTCAATATGAATGAGTTAAGGAGTAGATACCCACATTAGGATCAAACCATGTAAAAATATCATGTGTTTCTTTTATTTCATTCTTCACTAATTTTCATACGGTAATAGTGTGTTGAAAATTCATAAACTGATCCATATGCCTTAACTGATATAGAAATTGTTATATTAAGAGGTGAATTTTAAGAATAATAAAATAATTTAGTAAAATATTCCCACACTGATTAACACTCCCCCCCAAGTGAATTCCCAACCCTACTAGGATATAACATTGTTATCATTACTCTTTATTTATATTCATTCCAAATATATAGATAGATTCTTGTATTCATTATGTTTTTAGCGTTTTTCTCCTTAATTTAGTATGTTAAACATCCCTCAAATACCCTTTAGTGGTATCATAATAGATCTATAATTTTTATTTTGATCTAAGATTGACCGAATAATTATGGAAAATGAGTTTCCTTGTAACCATGAAATAACCAATTTAAAATAGGCATTTCAATTCTTGAAAATCCAACACTACATCATAGACTTTTTATGAAATGGGTTTTTTGTTTTAAAGGTAACATCCTAGGTAATTCTAGAATAAGAAATTTTCATATCTATTAAAATTTATGAATAAGATATTAATTTTATGTTTAGGGGGAAACTTTGTCCTAAAGCATACCCAACATGCGACAATGGGTTTCTCTAAAATCTTAAGTTGCATAGAAGACTGAGTTCTACCTAACAATAATACATTATTAATATTATTATATTAAATGGTAGGTAACGCCTATCCATTGTATTGGTAGGAATGAATAAAACTAAATATATTATTTTTACACAAGTTTGTTAAATTTTTTTACATTCATTATATAAATTTTATAGTCTTAAGATGAGAATAAATCCAATTTTAAGCATAAAATACTCCAACATTTTTAAATGGTAGTTTTACCATGTTTTGATAGAGAACCACTTCTAAATCTAGTTTTTTAACTTTTATATGTTATATATGAAAAAATAAACTTCTTCTTTGGTAGTGGGACATTAACATTTACTTTGGTTGAATTTTGGTATTTTTCTAATAAAAATCATTTTTTAATGAATAGTGAGAAATACTGCATTTTAATTCCAAACTACACTTTTGTATAATTTTTTTATATAGATATAATATGATTTTAATTTGTTTTAAAGTTTAATTGGATTAAATTTTTATCATTGAATCCAATTTTGGTCATTGGAGGTAATCTCATAATAAAATTTGATATAAACCCATGTCAGTATTTTGAGGGGTTTTACTTTAAAACCCATTTTATTATTTTCAAAAAGGGAATTAATTTTAAATTAATTACTATAACTCCTATGTTTTAATTTGTAAAAATTGATTCCATATTTGGAATCATAATGTCCAAAATATGTAAATAAGTCCCTTTTTTTGACATGATGATTGTTAACATTAGTAATTATTTTTATTTACCACTATTAAAGGGTAAATTGATTAAATAATGGTAAAATTAAAATATTATAATATAAAACTACCCTAGCACTTATCCTAATACTATTGATTGAAATATGCTGGACCAATACAACCATTGGGGTAAAAATTGGCATTTATAAGCCACTTCGTGTGTGTCATCCAAGATTTTTATTGGAAAATATGACATGTTAAAAGATCGTTCAATGGTTTGGTTAGATGTTATCTCTATGTTTAGATTTTATATAAATTTAATGAAATAAATCATTTAAAAATTGACATAATTTATATTTTATAAAAACTGTAATTTATTAAATTATTTAAAAATCCAAAAAAATAATTTAAAATCACAAAATGGCTATGATAATGTCAAAAATTTCAATAAGTGTTAAATTATGGGAAATTGGCCCCATATATGTAAACTTTATATCCTGTTAATATTAAAATCTCGTTACCACATTTAAAATTAAGTGGAATAATTATGAGTAAACTAAAAAGATAAGGTTTAAAATAAAATCAATTTAGGTCTAAAAATTATTTGATTAGAGGATTTCGAACTATACTCACCTTAATTATACATATCACAAGTTTTATCAATATAAATTAAAAAATTAATTTATATTAATTTAATAATTTAAGAGTTTCCAAATGTTCCCCTACCCTCACCAATAAAAAGTTACCCCCTCTTCTCTAATACTCACACTTCAATAACCCTTTGGTTCTGCCAAGACTTGCTTAAACCTATTCCTATAATCCATCCCCTCATCCTATAATCCTCCCTTATGAAAAAAAATCCTCCCAAGGAATCATTTTGTTATAAATCAAAAGAAGTTACCCAATTAAGAGGTAACAACTTCTATCATTCATTTTAGTTTCAATTCCACTCTCCACTCCAAAAACTCTTCTTATTCTATGATTAAATAATAAAACCAATATCATAAATATACTAGGATGTTGTTATTATATGGTTTTTATCTTCACTTAAACACACCTCTATTTTATTGGTAATGAACATATTGTTTCTATGTATGGAGAACTAATTCCACATGAAATGATGATTGTTCAATTTTTCCCCTACCACCACTCACGGTGACCATTATTGTAAGATTAATGGTTGAGAAAAAATCCATTGTGAAATTTTCAATTTATGTAAATTCACTACATAAATAAATAATATTTATTAATAACTAAAAAACTTAAAAAAATATATCAAATGTTGTATGAATGAAGGGATTTATATTAAAACCGTGAAAATGATAATATGAAATTCTCATATTAGATAAAAGTGAATTGTTCATGTTCATTTATACCAAGATTATAAAATAATTATAATTTATTTATGATTTGTGAATATATTCTTATCTCTTACATAAATATATGAATTTTTTATCTATTTATTCTATTATTTATTAATAGATATAATGTTTTATGTTATAAATTGTGATGTACGATTTAGTTTAAGATGTTAAAATACTTTTAAATTTGATTACTTATATATAAGGAGTTATATTCTAAGTATAATAAATTATGTTGTTTTATTTTACTTTGATTTTTCCAAATTATTCGGTTTTAAACCTAAATTAAGAATTATATTATAATTTTATACATATTGGGTATTAAAAAATATGATATAATTGAAATATCTCTTGAGTAAATTATCTAGGGGTCGAGGGACTTTGGGTTCGACTGATCACTTGCATGGTGGCATATACCTTTTCTAAAAAAGTGGGGATGGTTATATATCTCTAAAAGATAACTATTTTAGGATTATTAATATCACTTGATTCTAAGACATTACATTAAACTATTTCAAAAACCTTCTAAATGTAATTAATTTAGATATGTATAGATATATTTGTAATTTTATTTCGGTATGTAACACAAGATATGAGTTATGTAAAGGGTTTCATATCTATATCATTTAAAAAAAGAAATTTTGTGGAAGGAATAATATTAAAAATTAAATTAATAAAAACAAATATACATCTAATGGTAATACATGAGATAATATTTTGATATAAATTCCCCCATTAAAAATTTTAAGTTTCAGATTTCTTTTGAACAAAACATTGATCAAGATTTTGATTATCCAACAAAGTAAGTCATGTTAAATATGGGTACCGCTATATTATATTCTGTGTTAAAAGTATTGGGTTAACAAAATAGGATGAAGATCTAATTTTTTTTTGTATTATTTAGGAAATAATAATCAGTGATACCCTAATAGGATTGATTAACTATAGTAAGAATGTTGAGTGAACTGATATGATGTATGATGATAATGGTTTATTATATAAACAATCCAAGAGTAATATATGATATTATTGACATGATTTTATAACTAAATGTTTAAGTTAGGAGATAAATATAGAATTGACCCATATATTTGTGAAATATTGATCTTCTTCTACTAATAGACATGATATAATTTAAAATGGTTCATTATTTTAGAAAGAACACATTTAATAAAAATCATTCTTTAATGAATGTAAAACACGATACCCACTTGATAAAAGAATATATTATAGATAAATAACGTCATAAATATAATGGCCTTGTCCTTTTAAACATTTCATTAAATGATTATAATAATAATTAACCATTAATTAAAATCATCGATCGTAAAGCATAGCGTCTTTATAAGATTAGATACATAATTAGACAGAATGAAATAAAAATAAAAACATCTTTTATTAAATCTACATAATGATCTCCTAGCTTTCTTTGAACCCTTACATATACATAGGATAACGTATATAATACATGAACAAAGTGATAAGCTAAAATTTCTGAATAAGAATACAAATAAATCATATCACATAGGTTTGAAGGCATAACATGATGATATAAAAATCCATGAAACATGAATAAACATATGGAAGCATAACATGTATAACATGGGATATTTTAATCATGGAATCATATAAATTTGTAAAAAAAATAAAAATTTACATAAGAATGAATCAAGGATAACTGCCAAGACCAATGCACGTGCAGGATCGTGAGTCAAGGATTACTACCAATACCATTGTAAATGGAGGAACATGAGTCAAGGCAAATATCCAAGACCATTTCACATGACGTATCATATGACTAAACATTATCCAATCCATTAGAGTGCTATCTTGGCACACCCATCATAAAATTTTCATGAATATGTGTTCCACATGAAAAATAAACATAAGGGTTACCCATGGAAGGAAATGGGAATCATAATAATTTCATAAATTATAATAAATGGGTGTATCCTAAACTTTTCCATTATTGAATGTATTTAAATTACTCATGGACATTAATAAGGTAAATTATGAATAAAAATGATAATTTATATCAAAATTAATTGAACACTTATAAAAATAGTGTTTAAGAAACTTTATAAATGATCCAATTTAGTGTGGTTTAAGTAAAACATTTAATGTGTCCTTAAAGTGGGAAAATGCATAATTTTTTGTATAAAATAATTAATGAACAAAAATAGTTTTTCATGATAAAATTAGTGATTTTATAAAAAACAATAATGGTGTCTTAAAATAGATAATGTAGTGCACTTAAAAATGGGTGAGAAATCATGATGTTCCCTTTAATAGGGCTTACTTATTAGGAGGATTTGAGAATGAAACCATTTTAATTAATGTATTTCAGCATCAAAGAAAGAATATTTGAGATAGTTAAATTTTTTATAACATACTCATATAATGTATCATTGGTACATAATAATAATTAAGAATTAAATTTTGGTAAAGAGATAGAAAACATAACTGTAATAGAAAAAATGGAGGTTTGGAAAGAATCCCTTAACTTATGTTTGAAAGTGTTCTGTACATGTTCATAATGTCATAGATAATAAAATTAATTCTATTAATAAATTATTTAAGAACATTTTATAGATTTATTTTATTTATTATAATTTTATTATGTTTATTTATAGATTTTTTGATAATTCATAATATAAAATTTCAATGTTCAAGAGTGTTTGTTACCTTGGTTTTCAGGATCTGTACAATTGTATACATGTATGGAAGATGATGTAAAATGAGAATAGTTACCCAGAATTGAAATTATATGTTATTAATAAAATTACCAAATATTAAATGGTCATATATATCATGTTTTTCTAGATATGAGGATGATTGTTTAGATTATATACTAATGATAACCATTTAGATTATTTTGGTGATTTTTTTATCATCATGAACTAGTTTTGTTATTATTTAATATTATCTATAGATGTTAGTTACAGAACATAAAATGGGTTATGACATAAATTTTAAAAAACAACCATTATAATGGTTTCATGATATGACTTGAATTTAGTATTATAAAATGAAAAATTATTGTCCACAAATGTGATGAATTCGACACCCCACGGGTGATTTGTTTTCATTTTTAGAAAAAAAGGGAGAGTGAATATAATTGATAGTGCATATAAAATTAACATAATAGAATTATATTGTATATAATATACAAGAGTTATCATGAAACATTTTTATAAGGAGTTGTGGATATGATAATACAAGAAATGAAATTTAAATTGAAATTAAATGAAAATGAAAGAGGATTTTACTTCTTCAAATTATTCTCTTTAGGAACCTCCTTAGGGAATTGGATTTTGTATTTTTTGAGGAAAAAGGATTTTCTAAAAGGTGGGAGATTATTGGGAGATTACTAGGAATAATTTCGAAAATATTAAAGGCTTATAAGGTCTCAGGAGAAGAGGTGGCGAGGGGTGGTATTTATAGTGGAAGAGAGGGGTGTTTTTTATTATTTTACTCATTAGTTTATTATTTTAGCTCAATAATATGAATAGTGTGAGTTTTTATGAATAATTACAATAAATAGGGAATATTTGTTATAAGTAATAGTTCTAAAATCATCCTTACATCATTAATGACTCAAAAATTCAAGTATTTAGCTAATATTGTAAATTATCATATTTCACTATTCACGAAAAAATAAACTATTTTAGAAAAATCCCAAAAATTCACTCAAATAATTTTTTTATGTGTATAATTTGAAAATAGAATAAATTTTATAGAAATATTTTTTAAGATAAGGGAAATTTTATTTTTAATGAAAATCCTTATATATTTGAAAAATACCGATTTAAAAATTATAACTAATTTTATAATAGTTTGAAAAATTAATTAATGTATCATAAAATTATTTTATAATAATAAGACAATAGAAAATCAAATTTTTAATCCATTTAAGAAAAGAAATTTTCATTTAAATAATTATTTTATTTATAAAATTGTAAGTAATCGTTTATGTTTCATAAAAATAACAATACTTAGTTTATCATTTTTAAAACATTTAATTAATTATTCAAAAATATAAATATATCATATTTTAATTCATAAGATGGATAATTTATAGATATACATTAATTTCTAAGGTTATTGTTATATTGGTTGGTTTACTATTCATAGTGGTCACATTAATATTCCATTGGTCAGGATACTATTCCATTAGTTTAGCTTCTTTAATTTCTAATAATACATCTTATTTCATTCATTATTCATTTATAAAGTTTTTCTTTTTTTCCCTATGTAATTTTATGAGATTTATACTATAAGAAATAATTAAAAGAAGGTAATTTCCACTGATAAAAGTCTTGGTCATTAAATACTTCCCCCTTATAAAATTTCACCCTCAAAATTTCATTTTACAAACTAAGTGGAAAAAATATGAGGTAACTTCTACTTCATTTCTTCTACTAGATCCCATGTTTCCTCTTTGTACATATAGTTCCTCCATAGTACTTTGGCTCGGTGAGTTTTCTTGTTGTGTAGAACATTGTCTCTATGATATAAGATCGTCACTGGTTGCTTCTCATAAGAGAGATCATTTTCCAATGGTAGCACCTATAAATTCAGTACATTTGATGGATATGGTATGTACTTATCAAGAGGGATA
Source organism: Viscum album (assembly GCA_963277665.1). Classification (NCBI taxonomy): domain Eukaryota; kingdom Viridiplantae; phylum Streptophyta; class Magnoliopsida; order Santalales; family Viscaceae; genus Viscum; species Viscum album. Next base: position 1,392,639,372 of record OY728121.1, on the reverse strand, counting down.
CATGGAATACATCCTATACTTGAGACATGGTGGGTGGAAGTTATTGTGATAGGCCACAGTACAAACATGATCACGAATATCGAAGGGGTCGATATTCCAATGAATTAGCTTTCATTTTTCCCCAAATCTCATAACCCTATTCCATGGAGATATTTGGTGGAATACCATGTATCCAACCTCAAACTCTAGGTCTCATCAAGGACTATCTACATAGATGTTTTTTCAAATTTCGGTTTCCGTAATGTTTTGTTGAATGGTTTTCACATTTTCAAAAATTTCATTCATCATTTTAGATCTTAGTAGCTTAAGTTCCTAACTTCATCCTAGTATTCTGGTGTTCTAAATTATTTCATATAAAGGTATTAATACAAATCCATTTGACACTTGAGTGGAAACTATTGTTATAATATAACTCAATTGGAGGTAGATGTTAGTCCCATTTTCCCTTTATGTTTGTAGAACACTCCATAAACATGCCTTCTAGTGTATGAATAGTCTACTTATATTATCCATCAATTTGAGGATGAAAGGTCTAATTGAAGTTCAACTAAATGTTTAAGAGTATGTTGGATACTTGTACATAACTTGGGGTAAATCTCATATCTCGATAAGATACAATCAATAGTGGTACTCCATAAAGCCTCTCCAATTCTCTAATGTATATTCAGGAAAGTTAGTCGAGTGACAAGTCCTATATAATTGAGATAAAGTGAGTTGTCTTTGTAAGATAATCTCAATCAACCCATATATCATTGTTTCATCTGAATTCCTTTTGAAGTCTATTTAAAAAGTCCATGGTGATGTTTTCCCACTTCCATGTTGGTCTGGGTAATGGTTTCGTCATTCCCTTAGATTGTTACCTTTCAACCTTAACTTCCTGACATACTAAGCACTTTGATTTATAATCATCAACATCCTTCATTATATTGTCCTATAAATAGTGCTCTTGGAGACCTCGATACATCTTTTTTATCCCTATATGAATAGAAAACATTATTTTATGTCCATAATTTAGAATCTCCTTCTTTATCTCTTGATGTTATGATAAACATATCCATGCCCAAAATCTTAGGACTCTACCCTCATCAAATTTGAAAACAGATAATTTCCCATTTCTGATAACCTCAACCATTTTCTGAGATTCTTCATCATTTCATTGAGCATCTTTATTTTCTATATAATGGATGGTTGAGAAATAATTTGATAAAGTATTGATGATTTTATTTCCTTAATGACTCCAATTTCAATAATTTTTATGTCTAACAATATTAGATCATTATCAATTCTCATCATTGATAATGTTTCAAGATCTTTCCACTTTGAGAATCTACAAACTTTTTTTCTTTACCCGGATGGTAGTGGATTTAGAATTAAAACTCCTTGATGAGCTCTAACCATAATATCTAGTGAATATTTATATCCTTATATTTGAATATATATTTGAGACTCTTGTGATAAGTATATATCTCATACTTCTCCCCATAGAGATATTGTCACAATATTTTCATCATGAAGATCATAGCCTCCAACTCTAGATCATTTGTGGGATAGTATTTATCATGAATTTTAAACTACAGGGATTCATAGGATATCAAATTATCATTTTCCATTAGTACACAGCCAAATCCATTTGTTTAATCATCTCTATGTACCTCAAATAGTTCCCCACTTGTTGGATGTGTGAGTACAGAAGCAATGATAATACACTTTTTCAACTCATTGAAGTATTCTTCGCATTTATTGGTTTAGATAAAATTTATTACCTTACGATTCATGTGGGTTAGTGGGTTTTGAAATCATGATAATTTCTTCAAAAATCATTGGTAATACCTAGAAAGACCAGGGAGACTACGGATCTCCGTTATAGATGTTGTCCTGGGCTACTCTATGATTTCCCTTGTCCTGGAAGGGTCCATAGATATTCCTTTGTTGGTGATAACATTCCCCAAAAATGATACTTCTTCTATAAATAACAAATATTTAGTATATTTTTTATAATGTTTCTCCCTTGGAAAACTCATAATCATGGTATTAAAATACTCCTCATGTTCCTCCTTACTATTGGAGTATATCATAATGTCATCAATAAAGACTACCAAAAATTTTTCTAGGTAATATCTAAAGACTCTATTCATCAATTCCATAAAAATTTATAGATTATTAGTGATTCTAAAGGGCGTCACTAGGAACTCATAGTGTCTATAACTTTTTCAAAAGGAATTCTTGTGAATATATTCCTTCTTTACCTATAATTGGCGATATCCTGACTAATGGTACACCTTAGAGAAAAACACTACCCCTTGTAGTTGATCGAACAAGTCATCTATCCTTGGAATGAGATAATTTTTATTTATAATAATTTTATTGGTCTCATGATAATCTATGTATGGGTGACTTGATCCATCCATATTCTTGATGAAGAGGACTGATGCACCCCATGGTGAATCACTCAGGTGTATAAAACCCTTGTCCAGATTCTCATGTAGCTGCTTCTTCACTTCCTCTAAATCTATGATGGACATTGTGTAAGCTATAATTGATGTATGTAGATATCCAAGAATAATTTCATTTGAGAACTCAAAAACTAGATCATGAGTAAGATGAGGAAATTACTCATGGAATACATCAGTGTACTCCCCTTCAATGGTAATGTATTCGAGCATTATTCTCTCCTTTGTCTGAATAATTTTATCAAGTTATGATTTCTCATAAGGAAGTAATATCCACACTTGATATGATGATTCTAATGTTGATTCATCCTCCTCCTTACACATGTACATAATAGGAGGATGATTTAGGATGTGAAGAGTAAACTTCTTTTCTTGATAGTCAATGTTGGATTTATAAAAAGATAGCCAATCTATGCCCATTATAGCATCAAACTCAACCAAAGGAAGTATGAAAATATTTTCTAGGAGGCTCATTTTGTAAATATTAACTATGTATGATCTATATACATTGGATGAAATAATTACCCTTTTTCTAATAGATAAGTAAACCTCTATATTTTTAGGTGGTGTTTGAATAGTTATACTAAATATACAAGATATTAAAGAATGTGTATGACTATAATAAAATAGTATATTCCTTATTCTTGAATGAAAATCCCAAATACTTATCACCACATCATTGTTAGGATCCACCTTAGTAATAAGGATATCTTATTCTTGTATTTTCTATTATGGGTGGGTTTTGTTGATTTCATTTAACAACCCTAGTCTTAGGGAATTTTCTTGAAAAAATTCAAAGTTCCGTGTAGTTCAAATGATACACTACTGGATGAGTATTTATCAAAATATGCATTTCTTATTTCACAATAATGGGGTTCTACATATCCCTTCAGAAATTATTAGCCATATTCCCCACTCTTCCACATTTGAATCATTTACTAGTTACCTTTAGATAGTTCAAAGGATTATTATTCCAACATTTTTAACATGTGGGGTGTTGGGATTTCTTTCCATCATGAGATTTGTCTATTTATCCTCCCATATTAAACTCTAGTTTCTACCTTTTATCTCCAGTTCAATGAGACCACTCAGAGTCAATGATGTATATTTAAACTTTAAGGTTCCAATATAAATTCTCCTCATAGTTGTCAAAGTGTTGGATTTCAATGGATTTTGGTATTCCTAACTTTATTCCTCTAAAGAATATATCAACTTGGTTTTTGGTGTTCATGAAAAAGTCATAGGTGTATCATGCAAGTATTATGAAGCTTGCTTCATATTCCCTAATACAAGATTATTCCTCTTTCTTCAGTTTAATGAAATCCCCTTGCATCATAAGATAAAGAGTTCATTGAAAATATGTATTGAAAAATATTTTATTTAAATATTCTTGTTACATGGATCCAAATTCCTCTTTGGACTTTATGTTCTTGATCTATGTCCACCACTTATTAGCATCCCTATAAAAATAATAAACTTCTTGTACACCGTTCACTTGTTTTAAGTGTTATAGGGTAGAGAATATATTCTCAATGGAGTTGATCCAAATTTGAACAAGGAGGGGATAATAATATCCACTAAACATTGAATTTCTTTTTCATAAAAAGGATTCAACCGCAACATGTTATTTCACAAGAGAAGGAGGGAGTTCCACGTGATTCAATTTATTATTTATAACTTTTTCTAGTTGATAAATTAATATCATAGGGTTTTGATATCCCCTTACAATTATATTTGGTATTTCATTAGGAAAATAATAACATTTCCTATCACATTGATTGTTGTCATGAGTTCCCATATTTCCAACCATTAATGAAAAAATAATGTATGATTAGGGGGGATTGATTAAATAGCTGATAAGCATGTAAAAAATGAAACATGGAAAATAGAAGGATAAACTTCTAAATGGAAATTATATTCTATATTTTGATTACCTAAGTTCCAATCAATGTTATCCATAGTGATATAATTATCTCTACAGTTCTTACTAAATTTTTAAATCCCTAATCTCCAAAAATAAATTGAATGTGATCTGATTCAAAATACAATGGCCTTATCAGTTTACTAATATAATTGCATGATTTTTAGAATAATTATCCATTAATTAAAACCAAGGATCATAAACAATTGTGTCTTTGGAAAATTAGATCCATAATTAGACAATATAAAACAAAAATAAAAAAATCATTTTTTAAATATCCATAATGGGCTCCAAACTTCATTTGAGACCTTACATCTATATAGGATAACCTTTTGAATAAATGAACAAAGTGGTGTGATAAAAAACCTATTACGGGAATATGAATAGAAATAAATCACAACACATAAGTTTGAAGTCTTAACATGATCATATTAAAAGTCTCGGAACATTAATAAACATAGGGAAGAATAACATGTATAACATGGAATCATGTAATCATGGAATCATAGAAATGTGGAAAAAAATGCAATAAGAAATAATAATGAACCCATGAAAACTTTCAAGACCATTTCACATGGAGGGTTGTGGGTCAATGATTCCAACCAAGACAATTCCACATGTAGAAGCATGAGTCAAGGCTTACTACCAATATCATTTCATATGGAGAAACATGAGTCCAGGATAACTTCCAAGACCATTGAACACGATAATTCATTAGATGAAACATTACCCAATTTAATGGTGAACTATCTAGGAAAATACATCATAACATTTTCATGAATATGTTTTCCACATGAAAAATAAAAATAAGGGTTACCCATGGAATGAAATGGGTATCATAATCATGTCATAAAGCATAGAAAATGTTTGTATCATAAAATTGTCCATGAAAGAATTAATTTAAATCATATGTGGACACTAATTATGGAAATTAGGTATAAAAATTACATGTTATGTAAAAATTAAGTGAGGATATGTAAAAATAGTGTTTCAAAAATGTTAGAAATGACCCACTTTAGTGCAGTTTAAGGGAAAATTTTAAAGAGTTTTTAAAGAGGGAAAAGGGATAATTGTTTATAAAAAATCAGAAATAAACCTAGATAGTTTATTATGATACTATGAGTAATTTTTAAAAAAATATACTGGTGTCTTAAAATAGATTAATGAGTGGACATAAAAATGGGTGAGAAATTGGGAAGTTCCCTTTAATCGGGCTTTCTTATCAGGAAGATTTGAGAAGGGGACCGTTTAAAAACATGTATTTCCCCATCAAAGAAAGAAGAGTTGAGATAGGTTAATATTTTTAGGACATAAAATCAAACTTTTTATGTTTTAAATAAAAATAATTAATAATTAAATTTGGTTAAATAGAGATAAAACATAACCCGAAGGAAGAAAATGGAGGTTCAGAAAGAATCTATTAAATTATGTCAAAAAGGGTTCTAAACTTCTAATTAATATCTTGGATAATAAAATAAAATCCAGTAATTAATTAATTAAGAACCTAATATACATTAATATGAATTATTATAATTTTATTATTTATATTTACAGTCTTTTTATGAGTTATAAGATACAATTTCATCATTCTAGAGTGTCTGTTTCATTGCTTTTCTTGATCTTCTCACCTATACACATGTATGAAGATCATGTAAAAGGAGAATAGTTTGCTAGAATTAAAATTATATTTTAATAATTAACATATTTAATATTTAATGGAATTATATATAATTTATACCATATATTAGGATGATTCATTAGACAATTTGTTAATGATTACATTTTAGATTATTTTTGTAGTTATTTGATCATCACGAACTAGTTTTGTTCAATTATATAATATTATGTATACATGTTACATCTAGAAAATAAAAAGGGTTATATAATAAATTTTAAAAATTTTCAACCATTATAATGGTTTCATGAATATCCTTTAAGGTATTATTAGAAAGAGAAAAAATCATCATCAAGGAAGCTGGTGAATTCGACACTTCATGGACATTGTTTTTATTTTTAGAAAAACATTGGAGGATAGGAGAATTAATGGTATATATGCAATTAAAATAATAAAATTATAGTATATCTAAGATAATGGAGTTATCATTCCACTTTTTTATAGGTAGGTTTGGAGATGATATCAAAAGAAAAGAAATTGAAAGGAAATTAAAAGAAAAAGAAAGAGTATTTTACCTCTTGATCTTCTTTTCCATAAGAACCTTTTTAGGGAAATGGGTTTGGAATTTTTTGAGACCAAATAATCATAGAAATGGGGGAAGATACTGGGGAGATGATTTTTCATAATTCAGGAAAGCTTCAGGGTTTAGAAGTTGTGAAGAGAAGAGGTGGTGAGGGGTGGTATTTATATTGAAGGAGAGGGGTGTTTTTTTATTATTTTACTCATTAGTTTATCATTGTTTCTCAAGACTTTGAATAATGTATATTATTATTACTAATTATAGTAATTATCTAATTTTAGTTCTAAATAATGGTTCTTATATAAGTATTACACCAAAAATGACTCAAAAATTCATGTATTTAGCTAATATAGTAAATTATCATATATCATTATTCCCTAAAAATTCAACTATTTTAGAAAAATACAAAATATTCACCCTAACCTTTTTTAAACATTTAAAATTTATAAATAGAATTTTTTTTATTAAAATAATTTTCTAAATCAGGGAAATTTTATTTTTAATTAAAATCAACATTTATTTGGAAAATACTGAATTTAATGTTATAACGGGTTCAATAGCACTTTGAAAAATTAATTAAGGTCTCATAAAATCATATTGTAATCATAAGACAACAAAATATTAATTTACGAATCTATTATATGAAAATATTTTTTTTAAAATAATTATATTAATTATAAAATTGTAAATAATCATTTCTGTTTCATAAAAATAAAAATACTTAGTTTCTCATTTTTAAAATATTTATTTACATATTAAATGATATAGATATATAATATTTTCATTAATAATATGTATAAATTTTATTTATACTTTAATATGTGAGGTTAATATTCTATTTCCCTATTTACTATTTATAATGGTTACATTACTCTTCAAATGGTCAGGTTACTATTCGATTGGTTTATGTTCCTTAATTTCTCGAAAAACATCTTATTTAATTCATTGTTCATTTACAAAGTTTTACTTTTATTCTATATGTTATTTATGTAATATATAATATATTAAATAATTATAGTAAGGTAATTTCCATTTATTATATTCTATGTTGTTACAATCATCATCAAACTTAATTTGAGATCAGTCTAAAAAGGTAATTTTTAATGTAAGAAACTTACTGGAATGCCATATTTCATGCTCAGATGGATCTTAGTAAAGGATATGTAGATTCATATTATTTATCTTATTTGATAAAGGATATTTTTTTTTGAAAAATTTATATTATGAAATATATAATATTATTGATTTAATTCACATGGTCTATGATTCATGAGATTCCATAACATACTTCAAAATAAGATATGGATAAATAGAGTTTTATTCAAGATAAAAGGGTTTATCCAACATATTTGTTCAAATAAGTGAGAAGGAGTTATCAGTACCCATAAGAAGAAAATATTAATAATACAGTCTTCATTTCAAAACATTTTTCTAAACACAAATAATACAATATAGATATGGATAGAATATTTTATATTTTAATGTTACCACTTAACAAAAAAAATGTATTTTTTCTATACTTAGAGGTATTTTTGTATCTTATCATGACATTCTAAAGAGAATATTGTTTCTAAGAGGATACTAAGAGTATATTTTCAACATATATAAGTTAAATAGTTAAATAAAATAAAATATTATAGTAGTTAGTAGTCAAATTGAATGTACCTCAATATCATAATTGAGTTCAGGGTATGATAGTGATGAGAAATGTAAAGAGTTACATTTAGTTACCATAATAAGTTGAGTATCACTTTATATCCTAAATGAATTCAGGATGTGTTGGTATTGATATAATGTAAATAGTTATATTTGTTACAAAAATGATCTCAAATAGAAAGTTTGATGGAAAGGTTACAAGAACGATGATGCTAATAAAATAATAAACAGTTATATGTAAAAAAAGTTATTAATGTCATAACATTTGATGTTATGAGTAGAGGGGTTTGAATTCCTATTCAATGAGTTAAACATCAGAAATAAGTTTCCTAAGTCTCAACATTATTCAAATTATATTTCTTCATAAATTTTTCTCACTAAATGGATTTAGTGGGAGGGATTCTTAGTAGGTTACATAGAGATGTGTTGGGAGTTACATATAGATATAATGAGCTTAAAAAACCTTAAAATTGCAGAAAACATAAAGATGATTTGGTATCATATATAATATAGTTATATAGGCTCTTATGTATGATATTATATGTATTCTTAAAATAGTTTAACAATATAAAATATATAATGGTATAATAAAACGAAAAATAAATATTTTCATTCTTTCATATTGGATTCATATCTTACATGAATTTTAATGATAATTAATGTAATAACCTAAAAAATTCTTTATTTTTTTAGAAAAATAAATCATGTTTCATAATGACAATTTTACTATTATTTATATTATAATCACATATAAATACAATTACATAGAAATATTACACATCATGAAACAATATATTACATAATAGAAATGAATACTAATTAGAGATAAACACTAATGAATAGTGAAAACACTAAGGAAAACTCTACAGGATCAAATTCTCTCTTAGAGATCACTCTGTCCATGAAGATTCTAAAATTAAGGAGAATAGTTTGGAATTTCATATACATAATAAGGGGAAGTTTATAGCCTTTATAAGTGAAGTATTTAATGATAAAGTATTATAATTTTGGAATATATATACTCTTTAAAGGCCAGTGTGTCTATTATAATATGATCATTGTATTGTGACTATAATATAGAATTTTTTTATGAAACTAGGAAAGGCCTATTCCAATAAAAATAAACATAAAAGTAAAATAAAATGGGTGAATAAATAAAGTGTTTTCCTTTAAAAATAATAATGTATGAAAAATATGTAATTTTTTCTAAATTAATTATTTCTCATACTTATTAATTTTTTAATAAAACAAAACAACATATTTGAAATTAGTGAATATAAAGTATGTTAGGGTGATATTTTTAGAATTTTATAAATTAATTTATTTTTTAGTGAATATTAAAAATACATTTTTATGTTTTCGGCATGTTTTATGTCTTTAAAATTATTTTATAAAGGTTTAACAATATATATGATGTCTATAATGACCAAAATATTTTTTATTGATTATTGTATTATTTTATAAGTATTAAAATAATTTTTAAAAGTATATAATGAAATTACAAAATTTAAAAAGAACTTTTTTATTTTAAAAATAATTTTTAATAAATAATGGATTCTTTTTATGCATAAGTTAATCTATAGAATATGAATTGGGTTCTTATTTTTTAAATGTGTCATAATAAGTTTTCCTAATATCATAATCCATGGTTCAAAAACATGTGCATCCCATAGTAAATGTATTTTATAAATCCTATAATTCTAGATGAAATATTTGAAAAGTAATACATAGTTCTACTCATTTTACTAAAACTAATCACCTATCCACCCAATTTTTTTCACTCCCAAGAAAATTATCATGTTCTTATGTGTATTATTCTCACATTAAACCATTTTTTTATTCCCCCAAACTCTTAGGTAATATCTCCTATATGTTTAGGAAGTGATACTTATGGTAAGGGATTATCGTCCTCTTTCATTCTTTTCATTCAAGTGCATCCCTTATATTAAGGCCTTTAATTTTCAACATATTATATCTTCTTGTATTTATAATCATTAAACTAATATAAAAATTTTGTTTTATTAAGGATATACTACCCTTATATCTCATTAATCCCATTCTGTAATCCATTTTTTGTACATGTTATGCTCCCAAAATTGTTCCTTGATATTCATGCCATACATTTATGTCATGGATACCAAACCCTATATTCACTCAATGTTGTCCCAATATATATTAATATATTTCTTTTAATTTTTATTAAAATTTATGAAACCCACATTCGATATTCATGAGATAAAAATAATTATTAATATTTAATGTCTTTAAACTCTTATAAACTCAATGATTTCATATGAAATCTTATATTAATTCTTCATGAGTAATTGATTAAAATTTTTCTTATGATATATGATCTATGTGGAACCCATGAATTAATAAATATGAAGGGTGAATTATGATAGTTATCCATTGTCTTGTGTAATTAATTAACCTCTAGAGATAACATTTTTATAATACCTTGGTAGTATGCCTTGGTAATGTTTCATGATACCAAGGTGAATAACCTTAGTAATATTTTTTATGATACCACAGCATTGAAACTTGTTCATATGAATGTGAATGTATCATTTTTTTGTTGTATCCACATTTCTATGATATTTTTCATATACTAGTGATTAAGATCTTAGGTTATGCCCCATGTTTTATCTATTATAATCACTTGAATTCCATTTCTTTTGTTTATCCTCTTATTGGGATTTTTTATCACCCTTTCCTTTTGATTTATGTCCCTGGGAAATCATATATAATAAGGTAAACTAGATATATTTATAATTTTTTTTAAAGAGTATTAAATAAAGAATATATTTTTTATGTGATCTATGTAGATTATGTAAAATGTACCTAATTTTTAAGACACTAATCAAAAAATCTTCATTGAAGTTTTTAATAAAATATTTTGTTAGGGAATCATATTAAATATCATGAAATAAAAATATGGGTCCCAATAGTTACTATCAAAAAACTTTTTAGTTATTTTTGGAAATTATAACTATAAAACTATAGTGAAAACTATAGGGATAAGTATAAATATAAGAAATCATCCTAAAATTTTATTAAAATATAGATTATGTGGATTTACTAGAAATGAAATCCATATATGGATAGAAATAAGTGGACATAGTCTCTAAATCAAATGAAACAGGGGTAATAAACATAAAAACTATTTTTTGTTAATTAACTAAATCTTCACTTAGTGAACAAAAAAATTCATAACTATACACCTAGTTTGACACTCACAGTGGATATTATTTGGTTGATAACATTATCATAATGACCCATTATGAAGGATATATATATAAAGTAATTATTTCATAATAGAAAAAAATCCTTATTTATATGATCTAAGATGTATGATTTTATAAAATTTTACGATTAAACTCTCCTTACACACATTTTTCATGAGTTTATCAATAGTTTAAATTTTCTAATTTTATGTTTTATTTTTCTAGAAAAATTATGGTAAATGGAAGGGGCTGTAAACAATGGATGCAATAGTAATTGAGATGATGACCTTCCCAATATGTGGTAGGTTAAAGTTGAGAACATCATAATGATTTGAAATTGTCTATATCAGGTTATGAATAATAATCTAAACCATGTAAATCATCTTTCTTAACCAAGGAAGGAACAACTACAGTATTAATCCTTCATGCATCAACAACAACCTACATTTAATATACCCTAGTATTCACTAATCATTGAAAAATATATCAAAACTATAGAAAATATATTTTCTAAACTCCATTTTTCTATAAAAGAAAATTTTGTTTTGGTAGTATACCACTTAGAAGGAGAATATTATCATAGGGTAAAATAGATCAAAAACATGAAACCAAAGGAAGAAGATGAAGCTATGGATTTGGGAGAGTTAAAAATCCTTTTGCAATAAGTTTTTTCCATGTAACCTACATGTAAAAATGTAAACGGAATTATTTTATATATAGAAAATGGAGAAATAATTAGTTGTATGTTATGAGGTGAACTTTTCAAGGATTTCATGATATACTTCAATATTTTCAATGATTATAAAGAAATTATTGATCGATTCTTTGTTATAAAATACCTTATCTTGGAAAAGAGTTAAAAATAATAGACATTGGATGTTATGAAGATATATTAAAGTGTGTTAGAAAATTATAAATGAAGTTTCAATATATTCAATGGTCTCATACACTAAATGGTAAGTAAAGAATGATTTATATAAATTTTGGGAAGAATTTTCACCATAAATGCTAGGGGAAGAAAATTCAATTACCCATGTGCAATATGTTTAGGAAGAAACTTTTGAGGAATTTTCTGAAAGTAAGTGGAATGGGTTACTAGTATAGAAAGGATATCCATATAGCTCAAAACTATTATGGATATATAAATCCCCAAAATCTATATAATAATGAAAAAGGAAATTTGGTTCCAGTATAACCTACACTAAATTTAACGATTTTGGAAGAAAATAGACAATTTCCAAACCCATTTTCAAATCAGATTATAATGGATGGAAACCACCATCAACTATTGTATAGGACAAAGTAGAACGGTTTTTCATTTTCAATAATTATTTCCAAATTCGAGGCTCCAAATGATATGGAGGAAACTATTCTTTTGTACTCTTAAATATAGAAATTACATTGTTTGACTCTAGTTCTACATATTCCTTAATTTCATTCAAGTTTCAAAATAACATCAATATAAACCCTAAAATGGTAAATGTATAGCTATCTATCAAAACTCATGCAGGGTTTATTCTGGCACCAATGTTATAGAGATATTATCCTATAAAATTTGTTAAGTGCAATCTATTCAAAAATTAGGTGTTCATTCTAATGGTGTGATTATAAAAGATACTAGTGATCGAATGGTTCTCAATTTACTTTTTGAATATCAACAATATAATTGATGAAATTTGAATTGTATTAAAAGAAAAAACAAATATCATTTTTCAAGGATAGATATCTTAGCCTATGTTTTTTCATGAAATTATGCCTATATCCATCTTTATAAGAATTATTTGTGAATAATGGAAATAAAATAAATGTATAAAGATATAAGATATACACATTGGTTAAGAATACGTTGATGTATTTCCTAAATATTTATATGGACTATTATTGGGTCACATTAATTTGGATTCACATTGAGAGGGGTGAATCATTTTGTATACCTATTTTAAAACCCTTCTTCTATTGAGATTTTTTTCAACCTCTCTCAAGATAAACTAATGTATAAAATTGAATGTAATATAAATTATATTAATGGGGTTTTCCTACATGGTGATAACTATGTTCTTATGGAAACATGTTTATTATTCCATTCACATATTAGCCTTTATAATATCAAAAATAACTCAAACAATTTTAATATAACAACTCATATATTTTATAAATTTTATTTAATGATTTATTAGAAAATGATACACATAATAAAATGAACCATACATAGAATCACTTGAGATAAAAACACTACCCAATGAATTAGTGGTCTATATATTATGGTCCCACCCTTCACATTCATATCATGAACATATGTTTGTGCAGCACATATATTATAAAAAATAATAATTCATTTATTTATAATTTATCCCATGATTATGGGATGTGGGTTACAAACATGTAACTCCCAAATCAATAAATGATAGGTATGGTGATTGGTATCCATAACAAAAATGTTTTCCATGGAAAATCATAAAATATTTTAGGATTTATATTGGGTGTACATAAATGTTCATAACAGATATTAATGAGAGTGAAAGGTGGTATTTCATTACTTGGGATTAAAAAGGGAATAAAAGGGATGTGTAAAAATATATTCCAACATGAAATATTGGAAATAAAAAAGGATTCATGAAATTAAATTTCTTGAATAAAAGAGTTGAGGAATAACATTCCTTAGCATTATAGCATGTTTCTAAAATCTTGGGAGGAGATTCTTAATTTCTTAGTAGCACCTTAGGATGGATTTAAAGTAGGATTGGGAGAGGAAAATTGTTATAAATGATCTTTTAGTGAAGAGGACTCGAGGTTTTATGGATTATTTATAGAAAAATGGAGAGGAATTATTTATTAATTTCCAAACATAGGTTTTTTTCTATTAATAAAATAATAAATACATAAAACATTCTAATAGTTTTTACCCATGGATTCCTCCAAAGTTGAGTGGTTTATAATATTTTACTAGGTCAAGACCCAAAAACCTTAAAATAATACCATCTATAATTTTTAATTTAGTCATGTTCAAAAACAACTATTTTATAAATCTTAAAACATAATGTAGTTTTTTGATAATTCATTGTAGTTTTGTAAAATAGATCATATAATTTCAAAAAAACAATATTTTAAAGATAAAAATTATATTTGGTCATTTATTCTGTTAAAAGTATTTATTACAACACTCTAAGGTTATTATGATGTCATAATAGTACTGTATATTTATAATGTAATTAATTTTTACCCAAAAAAATTATAATCTTAGAAAATTATGAAAAATTATCCATTTTATAATTTCAATAATAATGTTTATTTATTCATAAATTGTAGTTTTCATGAAAAAAATAACATTCCTACCCTCATAAAAACTACATGGTACTTCACGAAATTATATTTTCATTTATTTTTAAATAAATATTATTTTATAAAACTATTTCATCAAGATAAATTTTATTTCAAAACTCATGGATTTATCATAAAGTGTGTTTTAAAAAACTATATATTTATTTCCCAAAAATAAAATGTTCATTTCTTATTATCAAAATATAATATTATCAGAATCATTATATAGTCATGCATATATATAAAGTAGTAATTAAAATGAAAATTTATAATAACTATTTTATTATATATATAATATAAAATTCATAAAAATAAGAGCTAGATATATATCCCTTTATTACACCAGTGTATTCAATAATGTAAGATTTTTTATTATATTACTTTTATGGTGTGTTTTGATAAACATGGTTTGGGAGGTGATCTCTATGAGATTGACTAGATGCTATAAAATTTTTGTCTCATGTTTCAGTTGTTCAATTTAAGCTTGGGATTGGAGAAAGTAAAATCTTAGTAATACCATTTCCCTTGGAATCTTTGATAAATGGCCTTCATACGGTTTGATCCAACTAGTCAAAGTTATCACTGATTCCTTCCAGGTTAATTAGATATTATCATAACCCTTAATGTATTTTAATATTATATGTCACTATAGAGTGTATATATTATCAATGGTTATGATTTTCAATGTTATTTTAAGACCATAATTAAATTATGTGTATATTTTATAATGATTTAAAATAAAAAAAATGAAATATAGTGCATGAGTTTTTTATAACTATATTAATTAATAATATGTTTATTAATTAAGAATGGAGTTTATTTTATAAAACATTTTTTCATTACATTCATCCCCAATTTAGAAATTTTAATCTTGAAATTTAATTTCATACACTAAAAAATATGATGGTAATTATGTTTCATCACATCTTCCAATTCCAATTTTACCTCCTCAAACTTTTGGTCCTACCCCAGTAATTTGACCATGTGAGTTAACATGGTCTGTATAACTTTGTCTCTATGGTCTATGATCATTACAAAGTATTCATCGTAAGAAATTATTTTCTACAAAGGTCACACCCCTGGATTTAATACTTTTGAGTGGTCTTGTATTTATATCCTTAAAAAGAATACATGGAAGACATCATGAACTTGATATATGTTATGTTGGTGTGATAGTATATAATCCATATCTCTGATGCCATCAGGGATATCAAAGGGTTTAATGTATCTAGGAATCATATTTCCCATATTCCCAAACCTCATGACTTTGTTACAAGGTGATATATGAAGCAACACCTTATCTCCAACCACAAACTCTAGGTCTCATCAATGATTGTCTGTATATCTTTTTTTTCAACTTCGAATAGATTTTATATGATGCAGAATTTTTACAAACTTCTCTATAATCTCATGGATATGAAAAAACCTCATTAAATTATTCTCACAAACATCATCCCAACATGTTAGAGTCGAAAAAATCTATTTATATAGAGGCTCATTAGGTTCCATTTGAATTCTAGAATAGAAAATTTTGTTAAATGAGAACTACTCCAAGGGAAAGTGTTGATCCAAACATCCATGGAAATACATTGAACATGATCTTGTTGTATCCTCTATATTTTGAATCGTTCGCTTGGAATTTTCTTCCAATTAATTTTGATAATAATAATATAACTCGTATCTATACCAAACACTTACTGAAGGCCTATCCAAAACATCATGGTAAACCTTGGATCTAAATCGGATAAAATAGAGAGTGCAACCCCAGTCATACTTTCTACTTCTCTTATGTATATCGTTGAGAGGTGTTCAAGAGATAAATATTCCTTGATAGCAATGAAAAGCACCTAATTTATAAGGTAATCGACTACCACCCAAATTAATTTATTTTCCTCAGATATCCTTTCAAGTATTGATAAGTATTATCCTCTTAAAAGTCACATGATCTAATTATAATATGACCCAAAGGATGTTCCAAATACCCATTGGTTGGTGACTAAAACCACAGAATCAATAAAACCAAGATCCAATAATTTATCCACTAGAGTTACTCAATAATGTATTATATGAAATAGGAATCAATAAAACAATCGGTATGAAAAACACCACCCATGAGAAAATATTTTACAAATCCCAAACACTTGTCTAAAAAATATTATTCCAAACATTGCGCAAGATCTATCAGTTTTTACCAAATCCCAAGGTTCTACATGTTATGTACACCAATTATCACTAAGTGGTCCATTCTAATTATATGGTCCTAGAATAACAAAATCTATTAACATCTGAAGGTAAATGTATTATGTGAGAAAAAATCCTTGTAGGATTTAACAAAAAATATCATAAGAAATCTTTATCAAATAAACCATTTATACATAATTTTAAATAAAAAATGGGATGTAAATATTTTCATATTTAAAATCAGAACATTCTTGAATAATTATTTCAAAATATAGTATAACATAGGTACAAAAATCATTAATATAAAATAATACATGAGTAACACATTTCATAAAATTATAATTTAAAATCATTTTCAAACATCTCAATATGGGTATAAGCCTAGATGATTATTTGGTAAATTAAAATTAAAAGGTTAATAATTACTTAGTGAGTCACATATCTAGTTTTAAACAAACATCACTAGACTCAATCCTTGGGGGAATAATATTTCATCTCTAATGAATAACTCCCTTCCCTCTGATATTTTAATGATTTATTCATATTCACATCATTTCCCACATACATAAACCATTCATAACTATTTAGGATATCATGTGCATCATAGTAATCATATAATCATTGGGGATATCTTCACATTTCAATCATTCACAAACAATTCAAATAATAATTTCAAAATGGTCCTAAATAAAGGACTGAAAACATCACATTGATTTCAAAACCCTATATCAAAATGTTTTTATCAAAAGATCTTGCCTTTGTTTCAAAAAAATGTAAAACGTTTTTTATGAGAAACTTATGTGTGTAACCAATTTTCAATTAAAAGAATATCTGATTTTATTTATTTCATCAATATCCATCCACAAAATAATCATTTTCATTTAAGAACATTTCCTAAAAAATTAATGATCAATTTTTAAAAACCACTACTAGGAGTTTTTAGTACACACAACATTTAATTTCAGAAACAATTATTGAAAATTTCAAATCAAGATTTAAAAATTGATTAGAAACCCAATTTAAAATATAAAATCAATAAACGTTTAATATAATACATATTATATTATAAATTTACCTACTTCAATTATAATAACTTAAATCCTTAATGAGGGATTAATAAGAAAAAACTGGTAGAATTTCATACCACTTGATCAAATAAAAATAAGTAAAGAACTCTTATACAGATCACCTAGTAGGCGGTCACCATAAAACCCTACTCCTAATGATAAAAAAATCAAACAAACTAGGGTTTTGGTATTTTTAACAATATCACAGGTGTTCTATTTTATAAATTAAAACCAATGAGTTAAAACGTTATTTAATTTTTTATTTCTAATGTAATCTTCAATGTGGATGGTTTAAAATAATTTAACATATGATTATTGGAAAAACTAAAATGGTGTTACTGGTGTCCTAGAAGATGAATAAGTGAAACCAGGTTTTAAAAATGAATTGGTCATTAAAAGGGAACTGTGTAAGGGTAACATGTTTTATCATTGTGTAAAAAATATCATCTATATAAGGGAAATGTGTTTTACCCATATATTCACCTCAAAATATATATACCATTATAAAACTCTAGTCCACCCTTACATTTATTTAAGAAGTGTGTTTTATTCTTACACAAATCTTGGATACCCTTATATAGCCTTAATAAGTATTACTTTACTCTTATGTAGTGGATAAGTAACATTATCCAACCTTTTAAAACCCAAGGTTTCCCTTTTGTAATTCTTGGTTTCACAAATGTAGTTATAGATTTACCTTTACATAGTTATGGATTACCCTTATAAGAGTTGTGGGTTTATCCTTCTTACCTTTATGGAACAAATTTTTACACTTATGTGGCCAAGACTACCCTTACAAAGGACATAATATTTCAACTTTTCCCTTATATATTGGTTGTTTCACCATTACGTAACACTTCATATTTAAGGGATACCCTTATACAACACCACCTATATGTTAGAAGAGGTTCCTTACCCTCATGTAGACAGCATTCCCTACATAAGGGTAAATATTAACAAGAAAACTATTTCCTTTAAAAAAAAATTAAAACTAAAACCAAAAAAAAGTTCTAAAGTGAATGGAAATTCCACCCCACAAATGAAATAATAAGAAACATCACATTCCAAATAAAATACCTAAAATAAAAGTTTAGGAAGTTACAATTTTCCCCGCCATAAATTATTTCTACCCCTAGAAAGACTATTAGGAAACCTCCATGCCAAATAGATGAGGACACTATTCCCTTATCAATGCCCCATGCTCCCAAGTATCATGTGAATCAGAGCTATGCTTCTATAACACCCAAACCAGGCGTATAGATTTCCGAAAAAGATACTTTATCTATGAATCAATAACAAAAACTAGATACTTGGTCATGGATAAATCAGGTTCCACATCTATATCCTCCCACTCAATACATGAGATGTATTATAGAGATACTTCTTAAGATATGACACATGGAACAAGTTATATATAGATTTAAAATATGGTGTAAAATCAAAATGGTAATCCACATTTATAATCATCACAATAACCTCAAATAGTCACACTTATCATGGTGATAACTTTTACGATTTTCCAATCCATCAGTGAACAAATCATGGTGAAACTCCCATAAAAACAAGGTCACTAACTTCAAACTCCCAAAGGAACTGATGAAGATCATCATTGGATTTGTAATAGATCTATTCTATTATAATTCACTAATGAATCAACTATATCATTGTCATCATTTCTGTGACTGAACAAGGTCCCTCAATGGATGCTTACCCAACATGAAAACTACAAATCAAAGAATTGGATGGACATAATCCCCTGCCACTTGATGGAATAATAGTATTTATTATTATAAGGAAACTTAACCTTCCTTTCTTGGATATCCAAAGATCCTCCAAAGTCAAGGACACAAGCACATAGCATATCTTTGGGAATCTAAATCTATCGTTCTATTTGAATATCTATTTGTGTTTGTTATATCGTGCTCAACATTTCCAAGGATCTTATCACCTCATAGAGGCCCCTCAAAAAATGAGAGGTAAATCGGGGATCCCTTTCATAAATGATATCATACAAAACTCTATAAAATATAAAGATCACTTCGACATACAAATTTATCAATACCTCAATATTGTTCATGTCATGAATCAGAGTTGTTAAATATTCAATTAAAACATATATTTCATTATTTTGTCAATGTGTAAGTGGAAGTCCTATAAAAATGATTATTGATATCTCAGCCCACTTCGAAATTAGCATAAGAAGTGGTTGAAGAAAACCAGAATGATTCTAATGATTAGCATTGACTTGATGAAATGTATTGAAATGGGAAAAAATTAGAAATGTATCATTTTATACCTCTCCATTATAAATTCCACCTCATTTCATAAAACATATTTGTGGTGCCTAGGTGTAAAACCCCCTTGGAGTTTTTGAATTCACCCATCGCATCCTTCCTCAAAGGTGTTGGAATAAAAAATAGACACTGGAAACATATGATAACCTCTGATGTTAGAGACAACTTTTTGATGGTCTTCCCATTAAATAAAGAGACTCAAATTCCCTATGACTCTGCATCAATATTTTGTTCCTAATTAATCAACTTGATAAGTGAGGATTTAAACTGAACAATCGACAAGACAACCATAGTCTCATATTCCCAAACTCTTAAATGCAGAAAATAAAATAGTTCCATCAACAATCAGTCCTCAAAGAATTATTTTAGGGCATGGGATTTAATTTTTCTACTCAAATAATCAGCAAAGACATTTCCCTCACTAAGAGAATTGGAAATGTGGAAATCAAATGTTTATAGACACTAATCCCTCCATCTTTATTAAAGGATCCAATATTTTTGTGAGAATATATAACTCAATCATTTATGATCAATTTATATGGTAAAACTTTCACTAATAAGGTAATTCAACCAACTCTTTAAAATTTTCATCACAGGTGTGAGTTAAATATTATGTATGGTATAATTCTTTTTAGGAGGCCAAATATGGAAAAACTATACACCACTCTATGATAAACCAATATATAAATGAATCCCAAACCAAAACCCAATGAATTTTACAATTCCATATATCTTTGATCATCAACTAAAAGATTCAAAACTAGAGATAAAGTCAACAGAAGACTTAGATCATCCATATACGGTAGAGATTTGGAATCTCATACAACCTTTACCCCTTCCAATTAATTCCTTCCATCAGATAATCCAACTTAGAGAAATATTTGACAATATGGTGATAATATCCTACTAATCACAAGAATCTTCTAATCCCAAAGTTATTCCATAGTTCCTACAAATTTGTAATGTAATGTCCCGGAAATTCCATATTTTTTTAATTATATATAATTATTTCAACACCTCAAAATTTGACGATGCATGATTCCAAGGCCTGCAGTGCCCGGAATGATCTGTTGATGTTTTTTAAGGTTTAATTAGCGCGCGTAAGAATTTTTCCTGAAAAAGTTTAATAAATCCTAAATTGTTACTCGGATCAGAAATCTAAGGGCTTCATTGCAGTCAGGATGGTGTTTTTACCCTATGCGCGACTTAAGTTTAGTCAGTGTGGGCTTCCTGTGAGAAAACCCCGAAAATGTCATAACCGTAAAAAAATAATTAAATAAAGTTATTTTATTTTTCAAATGCTTATAACTCACAAACAATAACTTGGATAAAAAATCTAATACCACCGCTAAACTCATGAGGGTATGCTTTCTTTAGGCAGATACTAACATTGGTCAGTGCAGGCCACCATTGAAAGTTAGTTTTTGGCCATAAATAAAATAATTAAGTGACAATTATTTTATTATAAAATCCATAACTTTTAAATAGTAACTTGGATTGGAAATACGAGAGTACCATTGGGTTCGTTGGAGCATGTTTCACATAGGTAGAGCCTAACCTTGACTGACGCGAGTAGAGGGTCACTATTAATAATTTTCCATACTTTTTTTTAGGTATGTTCAGTAAAAGCGCGCGTGGAATTTTGTAACTTTTGAACCGGTGCTCGGAATTGAAATTTGAGGACCCCGTTGAACTCATTGTGCTGATATTCTCTTAAGAAGACCTTCAGCTCGACTGTAGTTGGTCGAGAGTGAAATTTAGTTTCCTAGAATTTAATGGGATAGTTAAAAGAATAAAAATAAAATAAAGAACAACTTTTATTTTATTTTTAAAACCTCTAATTTTAATGTTTAGTTGTGGGGACCACCTGAACCCCACTTTTAATGGGAAGAAAACTCTTGGATTTCTCCATATTAAATGTGACAACTTAATTTAATTAATGTACAAACATAAATTAAATTATTTCTTAAGATTATTTATTTAGGAACCTCACCTCTCGTGGGAAAATGGATTGGAAAAGTAGGGTAGAGAATTAGAGAGTTGGAAAGATAATTCTCCAAAAAAAGAGATCCTCCAAAGAAGAATGACTTCCAGAATCGAAGAATAAAGAAACGACCTTGGAGCGTCTTGTGGGAGTGACATACACCAATGTCAATCGTCAATGACTTCGTCTTCTTCATCGCACAACCTCCAACGGAAAATCGAGGTAGGGGATTTACATTGAATTATGATTGAATTTATTTGATAATATTTCACATTTTGGTTTCACAACAATTATGGCCAAACAAACATGGCCATCGTCTCGCACTTATACCTTGGCTCTTCCCTTTTGATTCTTCGCATGTTCTTCGTGCATTATTGAAACGCCAAATAATTAATGACATTGGAAACACAATGTTTTGTTGAGTGCAACATATGGATGTGGAGCCCTTGACCCGAGGATCGTGAATATGTGGTCGTCATATTTTTCAAGCTAAGAACTAAGTAGTGATGGCTCGCGGAAGAAGGCGGTGGTCAGAACCTGGCCAACCACAAGGAAGGGGGTGGTGTGATTCCTTGCCATCGGTTGAGCAGGAGGCTGCGTCCCATCAGTCGTGGTAGAGTAGGGTGGTGGCTGGCTTCTGGAACGCTGTGTGGCAGAGCGGCGGCGTGCGTCTACGCTGCCGGTGGAGCAGAAGGTCACGAACACTTGGCTAAGGCAGAGGCCGAAGGGTGGATGGCACCCGGCCGTCCACGGAGGACATGGCGGTCCACCCGACCACGGGCTGCCCCATCGGGTCGCATCGCGGGTCCCCTAGCGGGATGCGCCACCAGGCCACGCTCAGTGGGCCGCGCCCAGCACGTCGCGCCACTAGGCCACACCCCTAGGTCGTGCCTAGTGGGCCAGGTTGGGCTGCCCCCTTCGTGTGCTGAGTCGGACCATTTTCCAGTAGGACAGTCCCACTGTGGACTAGGCCAACCGAGTCAACCTGAACCGGGTCGGTCCGACCAAGTCGGACAGGACTCGTGCCCCACTAGACCCAGATACGCCTTTGTGGCCATATCTTGAGAATCGGGCATCTGTTTGAATAACCGTCTACAGCACCAGAATCCTACGATCAAGATGGTATTTTTGGTATACTCCACTTGAGTTTTGGATAAAGATGGATTATGGCTGGGTTGGATCAAAACCCAAATCCAATCGAGCCCTCGGAGCGGAAACTCTAATAACATACAAACCCGGCGTCCGATTTACGCACTGTCTATTGTGTTGGGTCCCTTATGTCATGAAGGATCATTGGGATAATTCTTTGTGGAAATTAGTGGCGGTTGAGGTACAACCAATGGGTTGAGGAGAAATTCTCACAAATGTGCTATTAGTGGGAATCCAGTGGCTAGTAGTGAAGTCGAGGCTGGAGACAGATCATACGGAGGTTAGTTACCTATCAACTCTGGGCGGGTTAGATCCTGTGTGGGTCATTGCAGAGGTTAGTACCTATCGATCCTATGTGGGTTAGTGCTCAGTGATTCTGTGTGGTTCAACACATACCGATCCTGTGTGGGTCATTACGGGGGTTAGTACCTATCGATCCTATGTGGGTCAGACTTCGTATAATCAGAAGTAGTGCCTCTTGATAGAATAAAATAACATAGCTTCACAAATGATCATCTGTACTTTTATACTTCACTTATACCTAAGTGATCTGAGCCTTATATCTTCATGGTGTACTTGTGTGGTACAATATCTCCATGGTGTTACCAGTGAGGTACTCCTACATTCGTGGTGTTGCCTGTGTGGTACTTCTACCATCGTGGTGTTACCTGTGTGGTATTATTTCCTCTTATGTGAGATGAGTATATCTTGATAACTTAGGTATATTTATGGGGATATAGCTAAGTGAGGTTGACTATTGTTTCCATGTTTTTTGGTTTATCTTTTTTAGATTTGAGAGACCCTTAGGGGTCTCGGGGTACCTACTAAGTATCGTTATACTCACTCCTGCACAGGATTTTCCCACACCTTGTTGTGTCATGTGCATATGACAGACAACACTGACCGAGAATGAGGGTACCAGGGAAGGAGGTTTCTCGAGGGATGACCTTAGACGAGATGATCTACGAAGATGACCATTCTTGAGTTGTACCTACCCTTCAGGTTGGATCCTTGTTGGGTGTTTAGAGGACCTATTTCCAGTTTTACTTGTACATCCAAGTTTTACTTTTACTTTCTAGTTGGGCTTGTATTATTTCCCCTTTACTTACTTTACACACCATGTTTACTATATAGTTTACCTTGTTCTTGTATCTTGTTGTGTGATTGGTTTGAATGAGTTTACAGGTTTAGAGGAAATGCCTTCCCATTTTAGGGAATACGGCTTTCAGTGCTTATTGCTAGCCCCTGGCCAATGGAAGGCATGCTTGGAGTAGTCACAACATGGGCCCTGGGGGACGGGTCATGAATAATTGGCATCAGAGGAGTTCAGTTCTACCGAAGAACTAGGACTCTGATCTTTTCTATGAAACAATATTGTTAAGTGTTATGAGTATGGTTTTCAGTTCGTGGAGTCCAGTGTTGATGCGGCGGCTGATGTATCCGTACACCAGGACCCTGAATTCTGATTTCTAACTCAACTCATGAAAACACTGATTATGTGGATTTTTTAAAAGTTTTTCATTTGATTTATTTTGAGTCAGCGCACCAGGTATAACTTAATGACTGTGGTGAACCTATTATTTATCAGGATTTCGCTTTGTAGATAGCCATCTAGGATTCCTAAGAGAGTACATGATGATGGCCCATCGTGCGATGAGGCCTTGGGGTAGGGCCCTCTTACGACATTAACACCTTCAGGTGGTGTACCAGCAATACCACTACCTATTGGACGAGTGTTTCCACCAACCCCACTAGTAGAGGATTCACACTGACTGAGCACATTTCACGAGTTCTAGTGATAGAGGCCTTAGAGGTTTCGAGGCGAGTTAGATTCCTAGGTAGCTAAGGACTGGATGGAGGCAATGTCTATAGTTTTTCACCTAGTTGAGACACCAGTAGAGAAGATGGTGATTCTAGCTACTGGTCTTTTCCTGTATGTGACCATGAGGATGGTCTGTAGGATAATGAGGCTTTGGTACTTGGACCATTGCCTGAGATGGTACCTTCGGGTAGTGTACCATTTATGTCATTTCCCATTGGTTAGTAGTTACAATTGACGGTACTGGTAGAGGACACGTTTAGGCTTAGTGCCTTACATGAGTTTCAGCATCAGATACCCCCTGGTTCCGAGGTGAGCCTGACTCACAGGCGGCTGAGGACTGGCTTGAGAAGGTGGATGAGAGTTCTCTAGAGCTTATACAGATTTGGCAGGATGACATGTCTGTAGTAGAGTATTCTTCAAGGCATATCGACCATCCTTGGTACTTGATGAATACGATACGATCAGTGCTTCAGGGCTCGGACTTCCGAGCGAGGTGCCTATTGGGACATCCAAGCCAACACTCTTCCTCTATGAATTCCTACCTATGTTTGGGTGCTAGAGAGAAGCTTTGTGGATGAATGTCCTTTGGATGAGTAGATACAACTAGTGAATGTTAGCAGTGGGAAAGCAGAAAACTAGCGCCATTCTTAGAGACTTGGGTGTGTAAAAATGTTTTAGGAAGAAGAAGTGTTAGATACAGATGAATCTGAAGGGTTTCAAACGTGGAAGTAGAACTAGGAGAGTAGTATGAGGTGGTGTAGAATTTGACATGTTGCAACCACCCCCCTTTGTGGTCCCCACCAGGCTCAGGGAGAAGGAGGATAGGGGAAGAGAGTAGCTGCATATAGTCATGGAGTGTGACCCAAGGGCTCTAGGAATGATTAGATGATCGAACTATATCTACTACTAGTTGTCATATTAATTGAAATAGGTACCAATCATTCCTTCCTTCCACAAATATTGTTCAAGACCTAGAGTTTTTGGTTAAGACGTTGACTTGACCCTCACATCTAGAGATACCTTTGGGAGGAGACTCGATAATCAAACTTACATCGACGGTGTGATCTGACCCTTGAGGTGAGAGTTTCGGTTGGAACCTCTTGGTGGTAGCATCAAGGCCTTATGACCTTAGTTTGGGTATGGACTGTACATCAACAGTTCATACTCAGATTGACTGTATTAGGTAAAAGGGTTTAGGCTTACCTAAAATTTTGGAATGGTATTTTCCTTGGTCAGTGAAAAAGGAAACCCAGGTAGCACTGGATAAACTCATGCATAAGAGGGTGTAGCCGATCACTCTTTAGTCAGCCAGACATACCCTCGTGGCCATAGGAGTTTTGAGTTTTCAGTTCCAAATAGAAGTGGCAGAGCATGCAGACATCTTTTCAAAAGATTTTTCCAGGTTTACCTCCCTGAAGGGAGAGGGACGTTTGCTTTGTCTAGGTACTACTGGAGATTTGTACCCGACTTCTCAAGGGTAGCAGCATCCTTGTCATCTTTGACGAAAAAGGGGAGCCTTTCCTATGGATGGAGAAGTGTTAGCAGAAATTTCAGAATCTGAGACAGAGACTGAAATTTAGAACTATTCTACCCATGACCTAGATTTAGCAGTAGTGGTCTTTGTGCTAAAGATGTGGTGGAACTGCTTGACGGGTGAACATTCTACAGTCTATTCTGATCACAAGAGTCTTAGGTATATCTTTTATTAGAAGGAACAGAACCAGAGACAACGACGATGGCTATAATGCCTCAAAGATTATTACTTTGAGGTAGTCTATACTCCTGGTAAGGGGGACATGGTAGCAGATGCACTCAGTAGGTGGTCTAGTCTACAGTTGTTGAGTGAAGCGATAGAGCAGCTAGCCACATTGCAGATATCCTTCTTGGATAGAGATGGAGCATCATACCTTCATTCTATGACAGTCACACCCTCACTCCTTCAATGAGTCAGGGAGGCGCAACTTGGGGACACTGAATACAAGGCTCGATGTGCCTAGATATCCTCAAGGAAGGCACCTGCTGGATTTTCTGAAGGCGGGGAACACGTCATCCTCTTTAGAGGATGAACCATGGTACCAGTAGCACTATAAGAGGAGGTGTTGAGGGAGTTCCATAATTCCCCTATGGCGGTACATCCTAGAGTGGAAAAGATGTACCAGGACCACCAAAATCAGTACTGATGGCCCGGGATGAAGGAAGCAGTGACAGATTTTGTATCATGATGTATCACTTGTTAGTAAGTGAAGACAACTTAGAGTTGTCCTAAGTCTTATGCCGACAGGATATGGAGACCATTGGAGTTCCATGAGGGGGACCACATATTCATTATATCCTCTCCTCGATGGGGACTATAAAGATTTGTCCTAGGCAGAAAGTTATCACCGAGGTTTATCGATCCTTTTCTGATACTTTGGGGGATAGGTGAGGTATCATATTGCATGGCTCTTCCACCTCAGTTGAACTGGGTGCACGACATCTTCCATGTATCCCAGATGAAGAGATACATACATGATCCTTCACACACCATTGACTGGGAATATCTTGACATCGATGATAGGGTGATGTTTTTAGAGGTTCTAGTGGATATTGAGCATCGACATGAGTGGATCCTTCATGGGCGGTCGACACCTCTAGTGAACGTACGCTAGCAGCACGAGAACCTCCAGGAGAGCCCATGGGAGAAGGAGGCATTGATTCGTGCTCAGTGCCATCTTTTGTTTGTTTTTCCTTTGTTGTGGATTTTGCGAGCGTAAATCCCTAAGTTGGGGATAATGTAATGTCTCAGAAATTCCACATAATTTTTTTTTAATTTTATGAAATTATTTTGAGACCACAAAATCTAACGGCACATGATTCCGAGGCCTGGAGTGCCCGGAATGATCCGTCGAAGTTTTGTTAAGATTTAATTAGCGCAGGTAAGTAGTTTTCCTAAAAAAGTGGAATAAATCTTAAATGGTTACTCATATCAGAAATCTGAGGGTACAGTTGAACTCAGGATGGTGGGTTTACCCTAGGTGAAAAAAATGTTTATTCGGCGTAAGCCTCCTGTGAGAAAACCAAAAAAATGGCATAACCATAAATAAAATAATTAAATAAAGTTATTTTATTTTTTAAATATTTATAACTCACAAATGGTAACATGGATTAAAATTATTATAACACTGTTGAACTCATGATAGTATACTTTCTTTAGGTAGATACTAACATTGGTCGGTGTGGGCCACCAATGAAAGTACGTTTTTGGCCGTAAATAAAATAATTAAGTGATAATTATTTTATTGTAAAATACATAACTTTTAAAGGGTAACTCATATTGAAAATTTGTGAGTATCGTTGGGTTCGTTGGGGCGTGTTTCACTTATATAGAGCCTATCCTCGATCGGTGTGGGTCGAGGGTGACTGCTAATAATTTTCCGAATGTTTTTCGGGTAAGTTCAGTAAAAGCGCGAGCGGCATTTTGTAACTTTTGAGTCGGTGCTCAGAATTGAAATCTAAGGAAACTGTTGAACTTTCGATGCTGATATTCACTTAAGTAGACCTTCACCTCGACCACAGTAGGTCGACGGTGAAAATTAGTTTCTCATAATTTCTTGGGAGAGTTAAAAGAATAAACATAAAATAAAGAACACCATTTATTTTATTTTTAAAACCTTCCATTTGAATGTTTAGTGGTGGGGACCACCCAAACACCTCTTTTAATGCTGGGAAATTCTTGGATTTAACCAAATTAAATTTTATAACTTAATTTAATTAATGTACAAACCTAAATTAAATTATTTCTTAAGCTTATTTAATTTGGCACCTCACCTCTCGCGGGAAAAGGGAAGGAAAAGGAGGGAAGAGCTTTAGAGAGTTGGAAAGATCTTTCTCCTACAAAGGAGATCCTCTAATAAAGAACGACTTCTGGAATTGAAGAATGAGGAACTGACCTTGGAGTGTCTTGCGGGAGTGACGAACATCGATGTTAATCTTCAACGTCTTCGTCTTCTTCCTCGCGCAACCACCAATATAAAATCAAGGTAGGGGGTTTACTTTGAATTATGATTGAATTTATTTGATAATTCTTTATATTATGTTTTTGAAATGACGATGGCCAAAAAAATGAACATCATCTTACACTTATAAAATTATTCTTTCCTTTTGATTCTTCAGGCGTTCTTCAAATGCCAAAATATTAATGACGCTGGAAACATAATGTTTTTTTGAACGCGACATATGGATGCGGAGCCCTCAACCTGAGGATCGCGAATATGCGTTCATCATATTTTTCGAGCTTATAATGAATCCCAAATGGATAAAGGAAGAGGGTGGCGGCCGACACCCAGCTGACTGCAAGGAAGGGGTGGTGGTGCGCGTCTATACCGCTGTTTGAGCAGGAGGTCGTGGCCTGTCGACTAGGACAGAGTAAAGTGGCGGCTGACATCCGGCTGGCCACGCTGCAGAGTGGAAAGACACGTCCGTGCCACTGGTGGAGTAGGAGGTCGCGTCCGCTTGGCTGTGGCGGAGGCTGAAGGGTGGCCCGCACCCAACCGGCCATGGAGGACAGCAGCACCGTCACGTCGCTGGGAGGAGGAGGACCGGCCAGCCATGGCGCACCGAGCATGACACGCTCCGGCAGGTCCCACATCCAAAAAAAACGAACGACCCTTTGTCTGTTTGGGTGACCTGCGAGGGGCCTCCCTCCCGGGAGTTGGCTAGGGTGGACCCTGCCACAGCGGTCTACCCGACTGCGGGCCGCATCGAGGGCTGCCCCAGTGGGCCTCACCTCTGGGTTGTGCTCGGTGGGCCGTGCCCAGCGGGCTGGGCCGAGCTACCCTTTTTGCGGGTCGGTCGAGACCATGGCTCAGCAGGCTGGGCCCACCACAGCCCAGGACAACATAGTCAACCCAAATAGGGTCGGATCAGGTCGACTAGGTCAGACCGGACCTGGGCCCCTCTAGACCCAAATACGGCTTTATGGACTTATCTTGAGAACAGGGCGTCCATTTGATGAATTTTCTGTAGCACTGTAATCTTGGGATTGAGACAGTCCATTTGGTAAAATCCACTTTAGTTTTGGATAATGTTGGAGTATGTCCAGGTGGGATCGAACCCTGAATCCAACCGGGCCCTCGGAGTATAAACACTAATAACTTACAGACCAGGTGTCTGATTGACATGTCGTCTATTGCGTTGGGTACCTTATGATGTGACAGATCTTTGGGATAATTCTTTGTGGAACTCTATGGTAGTTGAGGTATGACCGATGGCTTGAAAGTCAGTTCTCCCAAATGTTCTATTAGCATGAATCTAGTGGTTGTTTGTGAGGTAGAGTTTGGAGACAGATCATACAAAGGTTAGTTACCTATAAACTCTAGGAGGGTCGGATCCTATGTGGGTCATTGAGGGGGTTAGTACCTATCGATCCTATATGGTTCAATGCTCATTGATCTTGTGTGGGTCAGTTCATACCAATCCTGTGTGGGTCAGATCCTGTGTGGGTCAGCACTCAGCGATCATGTGTGGGTCAGCACATTCTGATCTTGTGTGGGTCAGATCCTGTGTGGGTCAACGCTCAGTGATCCTGTGTTGGTTAGCGCATACTAATCCTATTTGGGTCATTGCAGGGGTTAGTACCTATCGATCCTGTGTCAGTCAGACTCCGTATAATCAGAAGTAATGCGTCTTGACAGAATAACATGATCTAGCTTGGTGACTGATCATCTGTATGTCTATACTTTACTTATACCTGTGCAAGTTGAGTCTATTATCTTAATGGTGTACTTTTGTGGTACTATATCTTTGTGGTGTTACCTATGTGGTACTCCTACCTTCGTGGTGTAACCTGTGTGGTACTTCTACCTTCGTGGTGTTAACTTTGTGGTATTCTTCCCCCCTGTGTGAGATGAGTATATCATGATAACTTAGGTATATGTATGGGCATATACCTAAGTAGGGTTGACTATTGTATCCATGTTTTGTTGTTTATTCTTTATGGATTTGAGAGACCCTCGGGGTTCTTGGGGTCCTTATTGAGTATCATTATACTCACCCATGCATGAGCTTCACCCGCACCTTGTTGTCTCATGTGCAGACGACGGACAACACTGACCAAGGATGAGGGTACTAGGGCTCGAGGTTTCTCGGGGGAGGACCTTAGACAAGAAGATCTATGGAGACGATTGTTCGTGAGCGGTACCTACCCTTCAGGTATGATCCTTGGCGGGTGTTCAGAGGAGCTATTTCTAGTTTTACTTGTACTTACCAATTTTACTTGTACTTTCCAGTTGGTCTTGTATTCTGGACCCTTTACTTACTATACACACCATGTTTACTATATAGTTTTACTTGTGCTTGTATATTACTGTGTGCTTAGTTTGTCTGAGTTTTCAGGTTTAGAGGCAATGCCTTCCTGTTTTAGGGAGTATGCTTTTCGGTGCTTGTCACCATCCCCTGGCCTATGGAAGACGGGCTTGGGGTAGTCACGGCCTGGGCCCCAGGGGATGAGTCATGACATGTAACATCTTTCACATTCTTAATATTAACTAAAACACCATGTTCAAAAAACATGTGTCCGGAGAATTTTACATCCCACATCCAAATGTTTAATTTATAAATATTTATATAATGTTTTTGATTTCTCAAGATATCAATTACTATTCTGAGATTACATACATGGTTCTCCTCAATCTTAATATAAAACAAGATACCTTCCAAAAATACCACTATAAAGGAATAAATTTGGAAAATCCTAATTATCAATGCCATAAAGACTGGAGGAGCATTGGTTAGACTAAAAGTCATAATAAAGTACTTATAATGGTCATACATGCTCCTGGAATAATTATTGGGAATGTAAAACTCATTGATCCTAAACATGTGATAATAAGACTGAATATTAATCTATGAGAACAAATTTTCCCCTTTCAACCAGACAAAAAAATATTTAGTGTGAGGAAATTGATACATATTCCTATTATGAACCAATTTAGCTTTTGATATTCAATAAATATGTGAAGGGAACCGTCAATTTCATAGAAAAAAGATCATGTTTTATGCATGGAAACACACTAAGTGTGATAAATCTTGGGGACAACAGATCATTGAACTGATTTTTCAGCTCCTTCAGTCTAACTGGTGTCATTTGGTAAGAGGGAATAGAATTAGTATGGGAATATGGTACGATTTTGATGGAAAATTCTACGTCCCCCACTATTGTAAAACTAGAGAATTCATATGGGAAAAAAATCTAGAATCTCAATGAACACTGAAGAAAGTTCACCTTATGAAGGATCCTATTCCAGTTTAAAAATAGACATGGATATAATCATACACAACTACAAAAGAGGTGGTCCAGCTCGACTCAACATCAGGTCCCATTCTCCCTAAATGATACTACTCACTCCATCAGGGGTAGTACAACAAATCAATCAAATATAAAATTTGATATGAGATTTATTATTTCTTAGAAAATAAATCATGCGAATCATATCTATAAGTTTAAAATTAAGAAATAACAAGTACCAAGGAAGATTCACTTCTAAGAAAGATAAAATATAAAAAGGGATTCAAAGACTTTTATATCTCTTCATCATGAGTGTTGAAACAATGTATATAAATTGGGTTATTATATTCATAAGAATATTCAACATTTCCATGATATTGATAGATATGAAGGTATTAGAGGAAGCAGAACAAAATTAATTAGTCACTAAAAAGGAATAAATCATAATGGTATCTCTCACCATTGAAGGACCCATGTCATTTTTGACTAGAGACTTTTTAATTGTGTGGATAAGATTTTTCCTTGATCATTGTGACTAGAGACTATTTTTTCATTAAGCATCTGACTCTCCCTTAAAGCCTCTAGAAAATAAGGAGTCTATACCGCTATTTTGAGCTGTAAAAACATGAAAACCCCTCTACAGATATCCTAAGTATCCATAAGATTTATAGTTATTAGGTTTCTATGATCAAGAATGCTTTATGATCCCACATTTTCGATACTGAAATAAATCAATTGGTCTTTTTATAGATACTGAAGATAATGTAGTGGGGGTATATTTATATAATCCAACAACATGTTTTATACCACAAGACCAATCTTTTTTCATCTTCCAATTAAATGGAATAACCAAACTCCAACTTGTAGAAAGTTGAACCCTTATTAGCACTGAAATTTAAGACAAGTAGTGTACTACTATCAAATATCTATCAAATATATCAACATATGTGTTGATATTCAGTAGAAAAACTTGATCTATAATATCTTGTTAATGGACCATCCAAAATATCCATCATTAAGCTTTTCATTTGATACAAACTTAGGTGAGAAGTGAAAAAATTGAGTAAAGAAACTGGCACATTGAGTCGTAGTTCGATTTCCTAGCTTGAGTTTAATGATATCTATTTATTTATAAAACACCATTGACCCCATATAGACATTATTTCTGAATATAACTATGGATTCATTCCACTACAAGCCCACATTATTATATATCTTAACTATTAATTAACACTAACTTCTGGAAGGGCCTTAAAGGTTCAAAATTATCACATTTCATCATAATAATGTGGGTAATATTTAATAATTCAAATAATTTCTCAACTTTCTTCAACCACTAATCCATGTCCTGATGATCATTAGAAACCTAGAAAGTTGATGGTCTGAGATGAATAAAATACTATGAATGATCTTGGATATTACTCCTCTAGGGTACAGCCTATACATCCTGAGTAGGAATATATTCTAAAACTGATCCATAGATTGGACCGCATGCACAACAAACACAATAGGATTATGATCAAGTAGAGGTTTCTCTTGTTGTTCTTCATCAGTAGCTCCCTCTCGAGGTCTTTCAAACATCTTCTTGATGGAATGGTGTTACAAAATATCAATAGATGATGATAAAATATCCATTCAAGATACATGATATCACCAAATCTATTAAAAAAGAAACATATATGGACATGGAAAACATAGATCAAAAGCCCAAAAAATTATAGAATCATATCATCCAATTTACTCAAAGGCACATTCTATAATAACTCATGGTAACTTAAGTATTTTTACAATGATTTCTAGCAAGAAACACACTCATAAAATACCCCTTAAGTCCAAAAAATCATATTTTTTATCCACCAAGACATCCCAAACAACATACTGACATCAAATAAGTGGCTTGACCTCTTTTAATACCAAATCAAACCAAATAATTCACTTAAATGGTAACTGATCGTATTCTGACATGTACCTAAATGGAATTCCCAATACCCATGGGCTCATAACAAGCACCATGGAAATAATAAATCCAATAGGGAATTAATCCTCTATAAGTGTTACTTAATATAGAAATACAGAAGATAGGAATCAATAAAATAGTCAGAATGAAAAACACTCCACAAGATCAAAGGCTTCATAATTCCTAGAGACAATTATCAAAAAATAGTAAGCAAAACA
The DNA here is from genome assembly GCA_963277665.1 of Viscum album. Classification (NCBI taxonomy): domain Eukaryota; kingdom Viridiplantae; phylum Streptophyta; class Magnoliopsida; order Santalales; family Viscaceae; genus Viscum; species Viscum album. The sequence goes on along the minus strand of OY728121.1, from coordinate 1,392,604,672 downwards.
TTATACAAGCCCTACCGGTTGTCCACCACCTCCCAATATTCCTCTATTCTGGTACACTCACAACCTCCAAGTGGTGTCTTCCCATTCCCTAAACCAAGAAAAAAGAAATCTATAAACACCACTCTGTAATGGTAACCTGTGAGAACAAAGCCTAGTAGGATATCCCCATTCATTTCATAATAAATCCATATAAGATAAACCATTTATGATTAATTTCAAATAAAACATGGAATTTTTTTCATATTTCATATATGAATATTCTTGTCGAATAATCTCAAAATATAGAACAATATAGTTTTAAAGTGTATTTCTATCATAGAAGACATGAGTAAAAAATTTCATAAAATTGGAATTTAATATCATTTTCAAACATCATAGCATGGGTATAAACCTTGTGGATTTATTAGTAAATTTATGTTATAAGTTTCATCAGCCTCATTGAGTTACTAATATATGGGTGCGCATAAGTCCATGGAATCACGCATTGGGGAAATAGAAATTTAGCCACAAAGAATGACTCCATGACCTTAGATATCTTAATTTTATATTCATTATCAAATCATTTAAATTAGGCATAACTTTTTCCAAACTAATAAAGCTCTCACTTACATCATAGTAATCATAAAATACATGGGGATATCTTCTCTTTTTTTTCATTCACAAATAATACAAATAATCATTTCAAAATGGTACCAATTATAGGATTCAAAACATTCATTTCATTTCAAAAACCAACATCAAATTGTTTTTATAAAAAAATCATTCTTTTCATCTTATTAAAAATAAGAAAATATCTCATGCACTTTATTTTATCAAAATTCTACTAAAAATATTATTTCTATTCAAGAACATTTTTTGTAAAATTAAAAAAGAACTTTCAACAACCATTATCATGTGTTTTTATCACACCTTACATTCCATTTCAAAACCCATTTATCAAGATATTATATAAAAATTTATAGATTTATTGGAAGAAAAATATAAAAAATATATAAGAAATGAATGTTTTAGATAGTATAGAGTGTCTTATGAAATCACTTTCCTTAATTATAATAATGAAAACCTCCGATGAGGGATCCATAAGAAGAAGAAATTGAAATTTCATGCCTCACAAACAAAGGAAAACAAAAAAAATACTCTTTCAACGATCACCTAGCCACTGGATTCCTAAAACCTCACTCCATTAGATAACAAAAATTGAATTAACACATGTTCGAGTATTTCTAAAAATACCCCAGGTGTTCTAGTTTCAAGAATGAAACCTTCAAATTAAAACATTATTTAATTACCTGTTTCCAACAAAATCATCAATTTGGAAGAAATAAAATCCTTTATAATATGATTTATAACATTTGATGTGTAAAAATAATTTATTACCATGTTTTTGATACTTTATATTAACCAATATTCCATTAAATCTTTTTTAAAAATATGAAGAAGTGAAAAAGGGGTTTAAAAAAAATACTTTCCATCAAAAGGGAGTTGTGTAAGGGTAACATGGTTAACCCTTAATTAGATCATAGAATCTATATAAGGGGAATGGGTTTTACCCATATAATGATCTCAAATAGAGAGTTATATTTATAAAACTCTAGGATACCCCTTCATATCCTTAATAAGTAAGGGTTTTCTCTTATTCAACACCATACTACCCTTACATAGACTTGTTAAGTAAGTATTTACCCTAAAAAATGGATGAGTACCATTATAAAACTAATTAAAACACATGTTTACCAATAAATAACGCATTCTTACCCTTATGTAGGTCTATACTAACCTTTATGATGGTGGGATTTACCCTTATGTGAGTAGTGTGTTTCTCCATCTTACCTTTACACAAGCTAGGTTTTCCCTTATACAATTGAGTCTACTCTTACATAGTTCATAGTATTTCATTTGTTCCCTTATGCAATGTAATTTTTCCCTTACACAAACCATACTGTTTTAGAGTTACCCTTATGTGACACGTCACGTGTATGGGTAAAGGTTCTTTACCCTTATACATACCCAACACCCTACTTCAGGGTAAATATTAAATATAAAAAATTATTTCAATTAAAAAAACTTATAAACTAAAACCAAAAATGTTTTCTAATGAGCATGAAATGTCCCCAAAACAACTAAAACCAAAAGAACCATTATTAACCAAAGGAAATAGTTGAAAGAAAATATCGGGACATTACATATCCTAGGGAGTCCTATGAAAACATTTGTAGTTATGTTTTCCAATTTATATACTTGTATGAGAAATTATTTCATTATACCCATTGAATTATATCATTCATCCCAGACTTGTTGGAATTCCATGCATTGAGAGAAGAATTATATAATCTATATATTCATGTTTTCTTACCAGAAATTTTACTTCAAATATATATAAATGTTATTGATTCATAGATGAATATAAAATTAAGATCTATTTCAAATATACAAAAGTTCCATCTTCATTTTTATTTTTGGTGGACCACATATTCGAGTTCCAAACCGTATAACTCCATAATTAAAAATTTTCAACTCCTCAATATTCAATATTTTTCACTATACCTCCTAATCATCTTTTTGTGCCTCCTTGATCCCCTCAATAGTGTATTTTTGAGAATTTTTTTGAGTAATGTCGGATTATGTTTCTTTCATGATTCCCATTTCTATCCTTCACATGTTACAGAATAATGGATCTCTTTCAATCCACTTTATGTATAGGTTTGTATGGTCTATTCTACTTAGAGAATATTCCAAATTATTTTCCTTACAAGGATAGTAGTGGATTGAATAATAATAATACTTGATCAGCTATAATCACCTTAGTTGGTGCATATTGGGATCATTTTGTGTGAATATATACGAGGGGATTTTATTATCTATATATATGTCATACTTCTCTATATATAGATAATTTCACCAAATATTTACTACAATGACCATTTAATCCAATTCTATATTACTCATCGGGTAGTTCTTATCATGGATCATTAATTATTGAGAGTTCTAGGTTATCCCCTTTTCATTTTTCATGATTATATAACCTAATAACTTTTAGGTTTCATCATTGAATGCCGCAAATAAATCGTCAATAGTGGGTAATGTGAGCATAGGTTTAGTTATTATCCTCTTGAAAAACTCTATAAAACTCTCTCTACATTCATTGGTCTAGAAAAACATAACTCCATTCTGACTTATCTTGGTTAGTGGGTTCAAAAATAATGAAATGTTTCCCACGAATCGACGATAGTACCTAGATAATTAAAGGAAACTGGGATCTTCATCATAGATTTTTATATATTTTATCATTAAATTTACACTATATTTGAATAAATAATAGATATCACTTTACTTGGGAAAACATTCCCAGGTAATTTCACATTCTCCATCCAAAACTAGCATTAACTAAACCTCTCATATAACTTTTCCTTTTGAAAGGTTTAAATATAAAATTCAAACTATCATCATGTTCCACCTTTATTTTAGATTACATAGTAATATCTTCTTTAAATAGTAGCACATAGTTTTTGAGGTAGTCCAAAAATACTATATTCATTAAATCTATAAAAATAGCTATTGAATTATTGAGTTAAAATAGAATCACTATAAAATTGTAGTTCATGTACCTTGTGTGGAAAGTATTACTAGGTATATCCACCTTCAAATTTACATGATAATATCCGGACTTATGATCAACTATAGAGAAGTAAATGGATTCATATAGATGACTAATAAGTTCATCGGTATGTGGGATAGGAAACTTTTTCTTTATTGTGGTCATGTTAAGCTCACAATAATTAATTGAAAGGCATATTGACTAATCCTTAGTCTTAAATAAAAGGGTTTTTGTACCCCACAGTGATGAACATGGTAGTACAAACCCTTTATGTGGATTCTTTTATAGATAATACCTCATATATTAAATTTCGAAAGTTTTTGTTCTATATAGAGTCTTGGATATTAACAATAATTTGTGTATAAGCTTGATAGAGAACTCGTCCTCTCATCCTAGAGGAAGACCATACAATTATTTGAGAAATGCATCAACATAATCACCTATATTTTGAATTTCATCAAGGATGATATTTTACTTAGTATCATCCATTTAAGTTAGACACTCTTACTCGAATGGAAATAATACAAACAATTGAGATGATGATTCTAAATGAGATTCATCTTCCTCCCCATAATTTTATAGAATTGTAGGGAGATTCTTGACACAGAGGATGATTTACTTCTCTATGGAATTTATATTAGATATATACAAGGAAATCCAATCCATACCTAGGATATTGTATAATTCCATTAAAGAGAGTATCACCATGTTCTCTTGGAAATTTAGTTTAAAATAATTGACATGGGAGAATTTATATGTTTGGGATTCGGTAATTGAACCATTTACCATTTTCACTAATAACTCTACTTCCATGTTTTGAGGTGGTGTTTGAATAATTCTACTAAACATGTTTGATATTGAAGATTATGTAGAACCAAAATAAAATAGTACATTTTCTAACATTTAATTCATAACTAGAATAGTCATTACCATTTTGTTGTTAGGATCCACCTCAGTAGTTGTAGTTTCATATTATCCCCCATGTTTACTAGGCCTTGGAGTTTGTTCATGTTAGTTATCTTCAATATCCCTTTTATTAGTGTATTAGTTCAAATAGTTTAATTTTTCATTAAAATTGAAACATTAAATAATCAAAAAACTATAGGAAATAATATTCTTTTTATTCTATCGCTTCAATGGGTTTCTCCTATCAGAATTCATGATTTATGTGGCCCTATTTTCCATACCAAAATAATTTTCATATCCGCTTTAATAAATTTTATATATTCTTATTCCCACACTTTTTATAAGTGTGATGTTGGAATTTCTTCCGATTATGATATTTCCCCATCACTCCTCTGTAAAAAAACTTCATTCTCAAAGTCCTATCTCTAGGCCGATGAGACCCTTGAGATTCACCAATATCTATTTGGAAATTGAGGGAACATCATAAAATTTCATCATAGCTATCAAATTCTAAAATCACAAAATTATTTCATATATTTTTTCTTATCCCACTAAAGTAGTGGTAAACTTTACTTTTGGATTCAATGAAAAATTCAAAGGCATATCGTGCAAGCCTTGTGAAGTTTTCGTTATATGCGTTGATTAATTCGTATACCTTTTTCTTATTCCAAAGGAAATCCCTCCCCATTTTAAGTCAATGGTTTCAAGTAAAATATTTATAAAAAACAATTACGGAATTATTTCCTCTCTATTGATTAAATTTATTCCATAGGATTAATATTCATGATCAACATCCACTATTGATCAATTTCACCCTCCATGTGATAAACATACAACATGTCCTTCTATTTTTTTGATCAATGAAGTACATAGATAATATTTTTAACAAATTTAATCCATTTTTATGAATTTAAAGGATCAAAAAATTCACTAAAATTAAAAATAATTTTAAAAAAAATGTCTCAATAGAAACATTCCCATATTTAGGGGGATATGGGTGTTCCTTATAATTCAGTTTTTTGTTCGAAACATGAGTTAATTAAGTAATTATTGTCTTGAAGTTCCCAAATCCTACTCCCATCAGGTCAGAAATTTCATTTTAAAATTCATAAAATTATCCTTCACATTTTTTATTGACTTGATTCCACTTATTTCTAGCCATTTAATAAACTAAAGTGAAAATTAGGGATGAAAAATTTTAAACTATTAAACATATAAAAGGGAAACGATGAAATTTGTGGGTATAACCCCAAAATGATAGGTATTTCTTAAGATATTTACATGGATAATATTTTCGTCATTTATAATATGTATTTAAATTATTTAATCCCTATAAATATAACAATTTGAATATATTTTCAGCATTTTTTGGATTTTTTGTGTGTTTAGGTATAAAATAATAAAAATTATTAATTCTGTAATTTCAAAATATTTTTTTAAATATTTCATTTCAAGAATAACTTTTAAAATATTGATCCAATTTTATTGATTGTTTTTTTAGATTACTTTTTCATGTGATTAAGCTTCTACTTTTGGACATACAACTAATTTGAATTTCTAGAGGCCTGAAAAAATTAATCTAACTGAAAACTCTTTATGGTCGATAGAATAGAACTCACATTAGTAAATGATGCATAAATTAGGATAAAAACTACCAATTTAGGTTATTACATGTTTATTTGGAAATTAATCATCTCTGTATTTTACAATTAAAATTTTATAGAGATATTCTCTCATTACTATGTCCATTAAATTGTTCTAAATTTGAAGAATATTTAAGGAATCATTGGCCATAAAAGAGTGACTTTTTAATTATTTATTAACTTATTGAATATGTTTCCAATGAATATGATATTTTTAGGGTTGATTGTAAACCCAATTTATCATAACATGTAAGAAGGACCCTTGGAGAGTTTAGTCCATCTATTGTGTATAATTGGAGAAAAATATAAAAAAGGGGTTTGGGGGGAGAAATTTTGTACATTTACTTTTCCCTATTTTTTTATAATAGTTTTTTTATTAAATTTTCCACATTATTCTTGGTTACCATTTAAAAAGTGGGTTATAAATTTTCAGTGATTTGTTAATGGGAGGTTCTCTCTTTTTTTAATGCTAAATTTATTATGCTTCATTGAAAAAAAATCACTCTTTTTCAAAGCTGCTTAAAATTTATAATAGTTATTTTTATTATCAAGTAAAACAATATTTCGTTGTTTATAATCTTATTGATTTTTCATTATTCAATTATCATTATCTACCTCCCCTAGGTTTTGGTTCATATATGATGGAATCGACTATGGATTGGTGTTGATGTACTCGGAGATCATCCGTACATGTGGGCGGGGTAGTGGATATTATTATTTTTTTGGGATAAAGAAGACCAGGTCAGGTATTTCCAATGTCAATTGAGGATATTCCTAGAAATTATATCACATAAGGAATGATATTATACCGAACTAAGATGTTTGAAATTTTTACTCTCACCATCACTATTTGACCGAGGGAGTGAGAGTAAGTGATCATGGAATCTCACTTTTATCGAATTATCATAACAAGATTGGATAAATATAACGTAGGATAGGATTGTAATTGGAAAACAAGGCTTGACCTAACCATCATTCTCATATAATAGTTTTCAATCACTTTCATTGAAAATATTTATTCCATATTTTTATTAATTTCATTATTTTATTTCATTACATTCTTTTTTTTTCAAAATCAATCAATATCAAAAATATTTAATTTTTCCTCTAATTAAAAGGTGATAGTTTGATTTTTGTTGTACACTTATCTAGATATATCCTAGGCTAACCACAACAATACCTTTTAAATTAAGGAATATTTTTTTACAAATTATGATTGTTGTGTGTAGAAACATGGTGTTTTTACATTGAGAATGTTCCAAAAATATAATTATCACATTTTATAAATAATTTTATATGCAATAATTTAAAAAAAACTCTAAAAAACTTTTCCATGATGTATTAAAAACATACCATATATTATTCTATGGAACAATTAATCATAGGTGCTGTATAAATAAATAAAAGAAAATGGTTATGATAAAATTCATATCCAAGAACATTGAAAAAATAGAATAAATGGGGATAAAAGTATAGATATAATTTTAATGTGTTCATGAATTGATGAATAAACGAAAACCTAAGAAATAATAGGAAGAGGTCAAGGAGGAAGACATTCCTAATGAGATACATGTGGGGGATCAACAATATCTGGATGAATTTTGGAATAATTGTGAGGGACTAATTGATATCACAATTCCTTATAATTATAATAGAAAACACTATTGGAAGAATACACATCCCATGTGGTTGAATTTGATAAAAATATGGAGGATCTAAACTACCTACATCTACATTCACTCATCAAACTCCAATAGGCACTCACAACTAAAGAATTGATTTAAAATGAACCAATTTAGGGAGTTGATATTATTTCAAACTCTATTTCATTTTATTTTACTCAAACTGAATTGATTTTTAATTCCCACTTATATGAATTTTCAGATTCAAAAAATATCTGGTATGACTTATAAGAAGATGAAGAAACAATATAATAACTTACTGAGTAACACATGAAGCTCTTTGATTTTGATGAACATACATTTGATGAAGCCCAATAAGAGATCAAAGAGGCTTTGCTAGAGGAAATAGAGGCTCAAGATGCTTACATTTTTGGGGAATAATTTTATATTGGTTCTTCATGATTTAATTTTTTCAAATAGAAATGCATTCTGATATTCCCTTTTATTTTTCCATTGATGTAGTATACCTAAATAATGAATTTTAGAATGAAGAAGATGTTTTGGAAGTGGAAACCAAGAAAGATGAAAACACGTTCTATATCTTATCCTCACCATGAATGTTTTTTGTCTTCATTCATAGAGTCCTAAAAAAGAAATAATTAAAATATTGAAAGAATAAGTGATGGTGGTTCGTCTTAGAGAAACTGCACCCACCATTAAATTAGGGAAAACCTATTAGAACTTCCCATCGGGAGGCAATCAAAACCCATGGATCACTAAGGGGATTAATCCAAGATCTATCCTTATTTTATTTTTTTTTCTCATTACATTTGTCTTTTATTTTATTTTAATAAATATATTATGTTTTAGTCTATACTTTTTCATGTATTCTTTTAGTTTGTAGAACTTTGGATTTTAACTCAAAATTTCACTACAAATAAACCATTGGGTTATGCATATATTTAACACTTTATTTATTTCTATGATTCAATTACAAATATACATACATGTTATACCCATTTGAGTTCATAGAGGACACTACATCATTTTAGTCTGGGGGAGGGAACCTTTTTAGTTTTGGATTATCATTTTTTTTGTATTTATATTTTTTAAAAATTTATGTTTTTGAAACTTATGATCTCAAATGATTATCTTTCAAATTTTTGAAACCCATTTCAACGAGTGAACCAATTTATCAGATGAATCTCAGCTTAAATAAATGTTGAAAATTAATTTCATCTAATTTCAAAACGTTGGAAATTTTATGAAAATACCCATGAATATTGAATCACATGTCACATATCACAATATTTATCATTGAAATAAATTTATTGATATGATTCTAAACACTTATTTAATTTTTTTTTACATTTACATCACTTATTTAGAGAATCAAACCACACATTCATTAACCATAATTTGATTTATTCCTATCAAAACATAAGGGTTTGAGGTAATTATGTTTTAAATGATTGATAAATTTATTTTTTTTTTAAATTCACTTTTCCATATAGTTCTTTTAATTATGTACTTCCATGTACATTTAATGATTACAAACCATAAAATAATGAATATCGTATTATTTTAGCCACAATATAAACCAATATTCCTAATACAACCTATTCCTCATGTGATATTTCATGATCAAGTTGAAATTAATTATGGTGGTAAGTTTTATTGTGTTGTTCTACCTCATTTAGAAATAAGTTTTGTGGAAAATATAATATTTAAGATGTTATTTACTATTAAATAATTAATTATATCGATATCTATGACTTTCTAGAGCTTTCATGATTAAAGAAGCTGGGCTTTTCTACAGCATCAAAAGGAGAAAAAAATTTGTGCCTATCTAGAGAATTAAAAAATCTTTAAATTTTAGGAATCTATTTCTGTGATAAATATGAATAATTTAAGAATGAGTGGTATTTAAATAAAAAATTGATATTATTTTAGAGCTGATTTTCTACTAGGGGAGTGAGTAGGAGACCATACTTCAATGAAAATTAGAATCATGCAATTTTTCTTCAAAAATAGTCAAGCCTTTGTAATGCCTCGACCATAGTTACCCAGAGTCGGTGCATTATTACATAAAATCGGCATAGTCACAAGATATTAATTCTCAAAATACTGTTTAGTTTTGTAGCCTTGGAGGTACTAGATACATACATACATTTTACATTACATTATGAAATGGAAAAACTTCAACATAGTCTCCTTTGAACACATTTATATCCCTTAGCCTATTACTACAGGTAAATCATAATATACTTATTAACACCCTATAAAAAATATAACATAACAAATGGGTGATCTCATATACTCAGTAAGGATAAAAATATAGCAGAAACTATCATAAGAAAAAATAAACATTTAATGAAATGTATAATACTAAAACACAAGCCATTTAAACTTGAACTTCATCAAAATATGGAAAAGATGAATCAAATAATACCATTTAATTATTCACATGGATATTATACAAGTCAAATAATCACATGTAATATCAATATCTAATCTCATAATGATGTAATTCATAATTTCGGACATCATAACCACATAGTCAAGGCCTTGTGCCAAGACAACAAATGAAGATTTTGTCAAGGCCTTATGCCAAGACACTAGTTTTTCTCATGAGACCTACCGATGCATCGAGGAGCTATAGCGGGCTCCACCCATCACTTACTAAGTCCAATGAATTCCTAAAATGGAAAAGGTTAAAACATAATCTAAACATTCATATTAAAACTAGCATATGAAATGTCAATATTTTAACCACAAACCCTGAATGGTGTAAAAATAGCACATCCACAATAAAAAATAACTCATTCAACAAAATATGGAAGATTTTATTATAATAAATCAACCTAAATCAAGAATAATATATGATATTGACATATATGAAAATAATGAGTAAAACTATTTGATAGAAATATCTTTTTTTACATTTAAATGTCTCACTATTTATCAAGAATCCATTTAAAATATATTTCTAAATCAAAATGTCCCATACCACTTTAGAAATTTTAAAATTAATTTTTATTTTAAAAAATCCATGTCCATATAAATAAATCCTTAAAACCATTTTTAAAACATGGATATTAATGAGAAATATTTAGAAGAATAAATCCTTAAAACATTTAAAATCATATTTTAGTTAGAGTTCCTAACCAAATTAAAGATGCTTGAATACAAATAATTGAGGTAATAAAAACCCTATAAACCCATGAGAATAAATGGATTCATGCTATACTATTTCAAATTACTGTATATACACCATATAAAAGTGAATTGGAACGTAACAACAAATAGGTTTCAGTGGAATGTAAATTGAGATGAAATACCTTATAATGACTATATCCATAGGTTAAGGATGAATCAATGTCATAATTATGTGTGAAAAAAATTAATACACACAATATTATTGGATATTTAGTGTAAATTAATCAGATTAAATTCACACACATTGTTGTAAAACCAACACCAATGACTTAGATGTTTAACTCAATGAATGAAAATTGAGTTAAGATTACTCTTATCAAGTTCATATCGATGACTTGAGAATTTTTCAATGTAGTGATTATGTGTATCAAAATAATATTCACATAAAGGGGAGTGTAAATTACTACATTAATGAATAAATAGTGATTTTTCACATAATCTTGGAGTAAAATAATCAATGAAGCTTGCATAAAACCCAATGAATGAAAATCAAAATTAGGAATTCCCTTACCAATTTTGAATCTTACTAAACATACATCCCATGAAAGAAGTATCATAAAATGAAGACATAAATACCCATAAATTAAATTATATTACACATATATAACAATCATGTGTAGTAAATACACCACACAGAAGGAAATAGTGTCAATATAGCATGAATCTCACATAAATAAGAAGTGAGATGAAAACCCATCACCTTGTACTTTTCCTTAGTCGAGGGTATGTTAACCTCCTGTATAATAGTTAAATAATTTTTATTAAATTATACAAGAACCACATACCTAAATATGATATCATATATGATATTCTAATATTTCTTCGTTAATAATATTTCAGTAGTATCATTGTTTCGGGTGTTAACTGATTCATTTTTCTTAACAGGTTTTGTTACATAAGTCATGTTTGTTATGGATAGGATGTATTTCATTCATTTCCATAATGATATTAAGTTCTAAAATTTTATATTTAATCATAAAATGAAAATCATTCTTTAATGGTTACGATGGGGAAGAAATCTCATCACATTCATGGAGACGGTAATCTGTACGTACGCACGAGTGACAATATCATTCCATTGATGGTGAAATTGTATGTAATTAGATAGTATATCATATATAAATAATAATTAACATGTTATATTTTTTTTTATTTACATCAATTATACTCATTATTATACTCATAAAAATAATGAAGTGTTGAATAACAAACTACACCACGACTTGGAGGTGGTAAGCCGTACGTACGTGCGTATGGTTACTTTGTTATTCATAGGATGGATAGAATAATGAATATGTTTGAACCATATTTATAATAACATCATAGTAATTATAAGGTACTGGAGATATTATTTTGGTATGGAAATAACAAAGAAAGAGGAAGAGGAAGAATAAAAGAACTTTGAAAGAAATGATGAAGTCATTACCTCTTCTTCGGGTGCTTGTTTTTTATTTGATCAAAAGGGGTTCTTAGGAAGTATTTCTGATCAAAGAAAGTAATATAGGTTGATGTGAGGGTAGTTGGGAGGATATTTGATCATATTTTGGCCGATCCAAATGGATTTGGAGGTGTGATATAGAGAGAAGGGGAAGTTCCCTTTTATAAGAGAGGTGAGGGTAACTTTAGGAAAAGCTTGAAATATTAATTTATTATACAATAATATTATGTTTATAATGGATATAAAAGGATTTATTTTGAGTATAAGGTGGTTATAGGTCGAAAACCTCTCAACCAATAGGTTTTATATAGGTTTAGGTCACCATAGTAAACTTATCTTTTAGATTTAACTCTTAGTTAAATAGTTTAACTTGTATCATGCATTCTTGTATTATTAAAATAAATGGTTAATAAACATACAATAAAAATCCAAACGAACCCCAAGTGGTTAATTAATGACTTATATATCATTATATGAGTCCCTTGGTCGATCATTAGTTTTTTAAGAATATTATATCATCTAATAATATAGTTTTTGTTTTGAAAACTCATTTATTTCAGTTTTCACACTATTTAGTATTTGGTTTTTGTGAAAGTCAAAAAAACATGATTCCTTATAAAAAATAAATTAAATAATTACTAACATGTCATATTAACCTATAAAATTAGTTTAATGCATCAAAAGTATAAATTTACATTTATTTGGATATTTATAACATCAATTATTTTAATCATTCAATAATAAGGTAATTACTATATCATTATTGTGTCATCAATAAATTTAAATATTTAATATCTAAAAATTATAAATAAAATACCATTATATAGAAAATATTTTTATCTTTCTAATGAATATTTATAGTCTAATTTATCTTATGTGTAACCCTATATTAAAAATGTATTAGTTATGAAAATTTGAATTTAAAACATTTAACTCTTCTTTAAATAAAATAATAATAAATGTCCTAATCTAATCCAAGTGGGTGAAAGAGGATCATATTTCATTCTTAAGATTTATTTTGGTCAAAAACCACTTATACAATAGAATTAGGACATGTTTTATGAAAATTATAATATCATTTTTACCTTTAATTACCCTATTTACTTTTAATAGTGGTAAACAAATTCAAAAGTTACTATTCACCAAAAATTATTTTCATCCTATTGAACCACATTTTACATACTCATGTCAACCATGTCTATAAAAGTTTTGAAATTAAATTCATATAAGAGGTAAGATTATGTTTTATGAAAATTTTCAAATGTTCCTAGAAGGTGGGAAAAAGACGTTAAAATGTTCAATAAAATTATATACATCTAATTTTATTATAAAATGAATCCAATAAATTACATTGAACATATATAGGTATTATGTATCTATTTTGAACTAAAATTAATTTAAATAAAATAAATAATTATTTAAATTAAAAGTAGGTTTTAAACAATTACGTTGTGATTTCACTATTCATAAAAAATTTAAAGTTTTCAAAAAAATGCCAAAAATTCACCCTAATCTAATTTTGATATTCCAAATGAAAAAAATGATGTCTATTTCTGTTGTCAAACCCAAAAAGTAGGTTTTTGAGAAGTAAAAACTATCGAAATATTGATATGTGTTTATGTCCAATTTAAATGTAAAATTACTTCCAATTACCAATATTGGATTAAATGATAAAAATATAATCTAATTATACTTCAAACCCATTTAAATTTATAATTTAACACTGTAAATTATTTTGATTAAAAAAGTTGTTCTCAATTATAATTATATATTTTTCACTATTCATCCATATATGAAATTTATCCGAAAAACAATGAAAATTTGTCCAAAATAAATATTTATGTCCTACTTCTAAAGAAGAATTTTTTTATAAAATTAAATATATAAAAGTGTCAAATATTGGATTTATAAAGGGTTCCCCATTAAAAGGAGGAAAATTTTCATTTTTTGAAAATTACTTCTTTTATATGAAAAATTGAATTTGTCCTTATATTGTGTCTAAGAAACACAAAAGATGAATGTTAAAATTATATGGAATATATATAAAATAAAAAATGTGGTTACTACTATTCATAACCGCTTTTTAAATATAAATTTTGATAGGTTGGGGTGCACTTGAACTCGATGTTGCATACTTCGCATGCTATCATATTATTCAAAGAGAAATGTACCGTGGAAGATTAGGGTGTTACAGCCTTCCTCATCCAGATTCATAATTCTTTGAATATAAATCCAATAAAATAAAAACTGATGAATAACCCAAAAATTTACATATGATAATAAATTTATTTAACTCACATTGGGTGGAGATATAGAAGTTTATCAAGACTATGGTGACTCTTACATGAGTTTTCATGATAAAATACTTTTTAAAAATTTACATTTATGATATGAAAAAAAAATCATGTGAGGTATATATTTAGTCTAAATGGTAGGAGAAAATAAGAAGAAATAGATTTAATTATTTGAATGGAGAATTTGAAATAATGGGTGTTTAGGATTCATGATATATTTATGTCTTCCTAAAAAATTGATCAATCTCATGGGTATGTGTTTTCAGTTTTCTTTGATTTGATTTTGATTCTCACTTTTCTAGGATTCCCAATGCTATATATGGGGGAATTTATATAGATAATATTTTCGTAATTTTCAATATTTACATAATACATTTAATGCCTTCAAATTTAATAGTTTGAACTTATTTTCATCTTTTTGTGATTTTTGGTGTGTTTTGAGCCAAAATATGAAAATTTCTTAATTTTGAAATTTTAAAATATTTTTAACATTTTTTAACTTCAATAATTACATTTAAAATATTTATACAATATAATATATTCCATTTATTTAGGATTCCTCTTTTATGGGATTAATCAATTTCTACTGAACCAAAACCTAATTTGAACATCCACAAGACTGAAAAAATCAATCAATTTGAAAAATCTTTCTTCTTTACAGAATGGTTCCCACCTCTACAAATGATGTATAACTTAGGCCAAACACCTCCAATTGAGGTTATTACAGATGGATTTTAATACTACTCAATTATTCATTTTACCACTTATTTTTACGGATATATTCTTTCATTAATTTGTCCATTGAATGTGGAAAATTGAAGGAAGATTTATGGAATCTTCTGTAAGAAACATTGTGACTCACTAATTATTTCATACAATATTTTTTAATTTTCAAGACTTTGAAATTTGAAGGAGAGATAGAAAGCTCAATTTATCACAACATGTATGAAGGAAAATTGTAGAGATTTATCTATCTGGTGGGAATAATAGTATAAAACCTACGGTGTATAGATTATTGAGAATAAATACTATGATATTCCTTTTCCCTCTCTTTTTCTTCCTATTTTTGTAATTACTTATTCTTCTCACTTCTTCTTGGTTACCCTTCACATATAGGAGTAGAATTTATGAGTGATTTGGGAAGGGGAGGTTTTCTATTTTATAATTCTTAAGTTCTTATGATTTTTTGAATAAATTTATTTATCTCTTATGAAAAGTTGCATCAAATTTCTAATATTATATTTTATTATCAAGTACAGTCATATTTCGTTTTTGATTATGTTGTTTATTTTTATTTTAAAAATTATCCTTATCTCCCTTCACTAGGTTCTGGTTTATATACGATGGAATAGAGCAGGCCTTAGTGGTGATGTAATCAATTATCATTGGTACGTATAGGAGGGGTAGTGGATATTCTTTATTGTTTAGCATAAAAAATACTAGATTGGGTATCGACTAAGTAAATTGAGGACATTCACTTCAAATATCTCACAAAATGAAGGTTTGTATACAAAATATAGATCTCAGAATGGTTTTCTCACGCCATCACCATTTGACCAAGGAATTGAGGGGAAGTGATCATGGAATCTCACTTTACTCGACTTAGAAGAAAATAATTGGACAAATTGTATCTAGGATAACATTTCAATTGGAAAACAAACCCCGAAAGGATCACCCTTATCGAATAATAGTTTTTAATAACTATCATTTATAATTTTTTTCAATATTTTTACTAATTAATTTCTTTTTATTGTTACATTCGTTTGTTTTAAAAATAAAATAATTTCAAAAACAACCAGTGTTTCCTCTAATTTAAAGGTGACATCTTGACTGTTTTGAACTCCACTCTGGAGACAACCTAATTTAACCACTACACTAAACTTTAACATAGGAAATAATTTTTTCCACACACTATGATAGGAATGTGTCACATATGAACATATATATTTCAATATTTGTTATCCATGACCAATTTCCAAACATTAAATTTCATATGAATTTTTTTTCCATTCATAATGGTTTTTAAATAGTACAAGATAGACCATATCATATCCCTAGATATTGTCTAGTGAGGTGTGAAGTCTTATGAGTCTTTTTTAAGAACCATGTATCGGTCCAGTTAATAATGAATAAGCACATTCAGAGTTATTACCCCTAGGAATATAATTTTCATAGCCACTTTCACTTTCCAGTATCTAGATAGGGATCATATTCTCAAAAAACAAATCACACTATACTTTACAAAAAGTTATGTTTTTTATCTATGTTGAATTTTTTCTAAGGATTTATCTAAGGTATTCTTATTCAAATTCCCAAAAAGAATTAAACCTTTATCTAATACCAATTATGATAACCCATATATCTTATGCTTTTTATTTCATTATTTATTACATAAAGATACAAATATTACAATCCCCAATGATCAAAAGGCCTAGTGTCTTTCATAAATTAGGTTTATGTAAATATAACATGACATATGGAAAAATATATATATTATTTATAAACAATATAATGTGCCCTTAAATTCCATTGAGCTTCTAATACTTAATGGGATTTCCTGGGGACATTCATAAGAAAGGGGGAGTTATAAATCCCAACAATGGAATAATAAAATCATATGATAAATTAATGTGTAATATGTGAGTCAAGAGGAATAATAGAAATGTGATTATCATAATCATTAACATCAAAGCATGGTATAAGATGATAATATCAAGGCATAATAAGAATTTGAAAACAACATAAAAATGAAATTATATGCCTAATTCAAGGATAACCGTTGAGATATTATAACACGGTATACTTAGTTTAAACAACCACACACCAAAAATGCTTTATCATGAGATAAAAACATTGTCCAATACATTGGAGGGATATATAATTCAAGGCCCACCTATCACTTTCAAAAAATTTACATTCTTTTTTTGTGCCACATAAATCATTCAACATAAAATTATTTTCATCAAAATAAATTCCATGACTAAGTAGTTTGGGTTAAATAAATGAAATTCCATAATAAATGTAATACAGGTACAACTATGAGAATAAAATTGAGTGAAAATTGGGATGGGTATTCACAACACAAAAGTTTGGCATGGAAAATCATAGAATAATTTCAGCAGCATAACGGGTGTTCAAAACAATTCATAGTAGGGATTAATGAGAATGAAAGATGGTACTTAATTACATGGGGATCATAAAGAGAGTAAAGGTATCTGTAAAAAATATATTTCAACCACAAAATTATAAATAAAAAGGTTTAATAAAAATAATTTTCTTGAATAAAGTGAGTAGGAAGAGAATCCTTTACCATGAGGGGTGCATCTAAAAGCTTAGGTGGATCATATTAATATCTCAAGAGATCCCAAAGAGGTATTTAGATATGTATATGGTGATGAAGTCCATTCTCAAAGAGTCTTGATTAAATAGGAATGGTATTTTGGGTGGGTATTAATAAAAATAGAGAGATGGGTTCTTTATTAATTTCTAAACACAGGTTTTTGATTCAATATAGTAAAATAATAAAAACCAAAAACCATAACATGGTTTCATCCAATGAAGAGTTTTTCTCCAATATTTTAATTTTTTAGCAATAGAAATAATTAAAATAATATCGTTCGTGATGTGAAATTTAGTCATGTACATAAAGAATTATTTTTAGAACATTAACATATAATGTAGGTATTGGAGGATTCATTATAGGACAATAAAAATAATAAAATAACAATAAAAACACATTAATTTGAATTTAAATTTTTTCTGTATTCCTTTTGTAGTATTTATTACATCACTTTTGTGATTTCATAATATGTACTTTATGTTTATACATTATTTTTTACCCAAAAATTCAACTATCGTAAATAATTATGAAAAATTCACCATTGGAAAATTTCAATATGGTGATTTAAAAATTGATATTTATTTTACGAAAAATATTTTCTTAAATATAGTAATTTCCAATTTCAAATAATAAAAAATATTTATTTAAAAATAAATGTTTTTAGGACACAAAATATATTCTAACCCTTATAAAAATTACATGGTACTTCATTAAAATATGTTATAATTTATTTTTTAAAAAAATTATTTAACAAAACTATTTCAATAAAATAAAATGTATATTAAAACTCTTTGACTTATCAAAAAGTTTGTTTTAATTGAAATGATATATTTTTCCCAAAAATAAAAATTTGTTTTCTTCATATCAAAATAAAATTTTATCAAACTCATTATATAATAATGTATATATATAAAGTAATAAATAAAATGGATAAATATAATAATTATTTTATTAAAAAGATATATAAATTCATATTACTAGGGTCTAGATATATAAACACATATTAAACTTTCATAAACCCAAAGGGTATAGTGTGTGATGGTAGTACTTTCTTATAGTGGTTAAGATAACTTGGTTTAGATGGTGATCTCAATGAGCTTGAACTTACCCTTTAAATTATTTTTCACATATTTTAGTTATTAAATATTTTCTTTGTCATGGAAAATAGAAAAATGAAGTGATTCCATATCCATTGGATGATATCATAAATGGGATTCATACTATAGGATATTAATAGTCGTGGCCATTAATTCTTCATTATGTATCACTTAGATTATATCATAACTCTTAATATGTTATAATCTTATCAATCGCTGTAGAACAAATATATTATCGATAGTTGTGAATAATAAAATTCTTTTAATCTCTTCATAAAATTTTGGATATATTTTATGATGTCCCAAAATAAAAAATGAAATATAATGGAATCCATTTCTATAAAAACATTTCTTAGTAAGGAATATATTCATTTAACAGGGAATATCATTTATAAAAGTTTGGGTCCTTACAGTTATGACATTGAACTAATAAAATCTAATAGAACTAACCAGTTACAGTCTAACATCAATAGATCACATATTACCCCTTATGAATAGGGATCAAAAATGGGAATATAAGGCTCTACAGAAACTAAAGATGGTGATCTTTCTCCTCCTTATACAGCAATCTCCAATGATTGTTACCAATTTTACTTTTTTACCTTTGATACAGCATCATATCAGTTCAAATTCATTTAATTATCTTACACACCCTCTCTTACTACATTTCTTATTATTAATATTCATTGATTCATTCATGAATGTTATTTTCATATTTAGTTATAGAAACCTCCCTTATTTTCTTATGGATTGGAATGAAACATTAAAATTCATATTTTTAGAGTCAATGGATCTTTAAAATTGTCTTAATGGTTCAGCTGAAGATTCTGTTATTTTTTCTTTCCATAAATATTTTAAATATCACATTCTTCCTCTTTATTTAAATCTTTCACTAAATTTATGCCTTAGCATGTGTAAATAAGCTTTCTCCACACCAAGAACATCTCCCCCAGCTAAATAAATATTTTTCTCACCTTGAAACATGATCCATTTATGATCATGATGATTAATTCACAGAGAACATAAAACCAAGCATCTTCTAAATTAATTTCCATAACATATAAATGTGTAAAATTGGATAATAGGGAAATAATGTAAGATGAATTATCATACAGTGCCTGATATAATATTAATTATCTTAAGGGATATCAAAACATTAGTGTGTAAGATAAAATATCATATGGGATCTTTAGACCTCCAGCATTTAAGACATGTCTTTTTATCAAAAATGTCCAACTCATAAATCTTCTCATGTAGCAGAATTGTCTTACACAGTTTCTCATATAATATTTTCCTTTTCCATTTTCCTTGAAGTTTTATTTTCAATTACAATTTATCTTATAGGAATTCAAAATACCTTACACATACCACCCATATCAGATTCATATTACATTCATAACTGAATTTTCTAACACATCTCAGAATAATATAAATACCTCTATTATTTTTAATGCTTCGACATTGTACTTGTTGAAATTATATAAAATAACTCTCAGATTTTTGAAAAAAACTTCATCCAAAAGCATCATCCAATGATTATTCAAGGTTTGAATAAATTTAATCATACCTTAGATAGATTCTCAATTTCTTCAACTCATCAATCATCCATTCAAACTATCTCTCAACATTATATTCAATAACAATAGGATATGTTTATAGAAGTTTCATATAAAACTTCATATAAACTATTATTGATAGTTCTCTAAACTCCACAACACTTTCCCTATCTCCCTGAAGATTATAAAATCAATTTTCACCCATAAAAAGGTATTTACAACAAATAAAACCCCATCCTATGAGATTCAAAAATCTCCCACTTTTAAATATTTATAATATTAACCTTCTCTACCTTCTTGAAATAAAACTAAAGATATTGACCATAAAATATCAACTAAGACTTCTGTTAAAAAAGGAATCATTAATACAACATCTCTAATTCTATGTTATAATGTTTATTGTAGAAAATAGTAGTGATCAAATCAATCATAAATGTTTTCCTAGAAAAACTCAACACAAATTTCAAAGGTTATCTCTGACACCTCTCAGCACACACAATAAAAAAATCTTATCCAGGGTTAGAAACATTTTCCCCCTAGAAAAAATTCCCTTAAAGAAGTGAGAATTAAATAATAAATTATTAAACTCAAATAAAACATACCTTAATGAGAGGGAGTGGGATACACTCTCATTTATATCCTTAGATTCTCAAAATATTTATTTGTGAGACATTTTTCAAGAATATCTGCGAACTATTCTTCATGACGGAAAAACTACAATATCATAACACCCTATTCAACCTTATTCTATAGAAAATGATATATAATATCAATTTATTTTTATTGGGATTGTTAAAATGGGTTCATGGATATATTATTGGTACATTTTTTCCAAATCTTGTGATAAGAGGAAAACCATATTTAACATTTATGTATTATAATTATTTCTTCATTCATATCATTTGTTTCACTGCTATTGATTCATCCATATTCTACACTTTTGTAGATATAAAAGTTACTAGTTATTTCATTTTTGAATTCCCAAAAAGTTATATTTTCAAAAAAAAACTTCACTTTATGCGTATTTTCAATCATTTATAGTATTATTTTGAATAAACATCAAAAAATCATCTCATATCCTACTCACATATCTTCTTCTACATAAGCCCATAATTGAAAGTACTAAAAATGTGACACAATATCCTATTTTATTATAACATATTTGAAACCATACAATTAAACTAAAACCTATTAAAATTTTGATATCATAAAAAATATTTGGTCTAGTGGATGTCAAATACATGATGCTTCCCATCATGCGTCTAAAATATATATCATTATCATTATTCCTTATATCATCCTTTCTCAACTGTGTGCTCATATAAATGGATTTGTATAACCCTCTATATCATTACATTTCAAAATTTATCATATTTTTCTTTTGAAAGAAAAATGAAATCTTTTTTATGGGAGATTTGTAACACACAAGATTTCCTCTTTGCTAGAAAAAATTATATCATCAAATTACACAATCACAAAAAGTTGTGTGGTACCTGTATTACTTACATACAAGTTTTTTCTACTATCCCTTTACAAAAACATATAATTTTAATATATTCATCAAGATTAAAATATAATGATCTTAGAGCCTGATTTAGTCTAAAGAGAAATTTGTTATATTAAATGATCTGAAGTCATCTAAATAAATAATATATTCTTCAGGTAGTTCCATGTACACATCCTCATCTAGATCTCCATTCATAAAATCTTATTTAACATCCATTTGACATATATTTAAGCTTCTATAATCTATTATAGAATGTAATATTCTAAAGTAATTGATTTTCTCCATAGGGAGAATTGTTTTATCAAAATAAACCACTTTAATTTGTGAGTATCACTTGCATACAATTATGGATTAGTTTTTATCCACAACACAATCCAAATCAAGATTATTTCTAAAAACTCATTTGGTTATAATCACATTCTTCTCAATGGTTCTCAGAACAAGTTCCCATTTTTAGTCATTTTGCATATATTCTAATTCTTCATTCAGGTCCTGAATCAATTTTTTATATTCAATGTGAACTCCAAGTATCCTATGTGATAATTTTGACAAAATATTGGTATGTAAAATTTCAATTTTCTTCATTATTTTCTTCACACCTTGATTATAGTCTCCAATTATGTTTTTAGTATGAATATGTTTTCTTATCCTTGAAATTTTCATTTTAGACTTTACTTGTCCATATTCATCACTGGAAATATGCATAATTCACATCCTATGTCTGAACTCATGTGTAATGTGTATTTTTCAAAACATGCTCTAAACTAAAACCATCATCAACATCATTTATAATTATTTTATACCACATTTATTATTCATTTAAAAAATATTTGGTGTCATTATTAGCAATAAATCCTATAGAGTTCTTATTGTAATACCTGTAAGAATATCTAATTGGTTTCTACCCAAGAAAAATTCAATCTTCAGCCTTATAATCAAACATTCCTTCACTAAAATCATTTTTTCATTAATAAAGGACATAAAAACACTCTAAAATGTTCATAATTTGGCTTCATTTTTAACCAAAACTCATAGGTATTGATATCCATGTTTAGCCTTAAGAGTCATATTTTCTAAATTATAACAACATTTGTATTTTCCTATAACTAGAAATAAATTGTGATTTCATGTTCTAACAGCATTGTACTTTCCATATTAGTTAAACATTTGTTATTCCTTTCAAAAAATATTTTTTATGGTGATTAAGGAGAATTGTATTCATGCTTGATGACATGTTTGTTTAGATAACCTATGAACAATTTTTTTGGCATACTCACTCCCATTATCTGATCTTGTCCTCTTCATATACAAGTCATTATATTTCTATAAAAGTCTTTTAAAACTCAAAAATCTTTTTAAGGAATTTGATTTTTGATACATGAACATGATTCATTTCATCCATTTTAAATCATCTATGAAATTGTTGAAATATCTTTCTATAGTTTTTTGATTCTTAGTCATCGGACCACATTTCTTATAGTGAATCAGGTCAAGTAGAATCAAAATTTGAATTTCAACTCCCTTATGTGTCATGTTCACTATTTTTTCCTTTATTTATATTTTATAAATAGTGATATTATCTTGTTTTAATAATGGGAGATTCCTTAAATCTTCTTCTGTGATCTGTTTCTTTATATTATTTTGGAAAATGTGAACAAAACTTTTATTCCATAACTCATTTTCTACTTATTTTAATATGTAATAAGATGACATTACTTCCCCAATATGAAATATATTTCAGGGGGTTTATGCATGTTCTTAACACAACCCATTTTTTAAATCATTGTAATAAGCATCAATTTTTCCTAAATATGTCCTTAGTTCTAGAATCACATAATTTTGATATTATCAACATGTTTTTATTTATTCCCTCAATAAATAACACAATATCTGGAATGATTTTATTTTTACCAGTGTTTGTATTCTAAATAACTTTTTTCTTAAATAAATTACCATTACCAGATTTCGTATCTCCTCCTTTATATTTCTCATTATTTTTAATATTTTTTAGATAACATTTAATGTGAGACAAACCCACACTATTTATGATACAAGTATTTTTAGATTTTTATAACATAAATAAAACTTCAAAAAAATCTTTTTTCCAGATATTTTCATTTATTTTGGTTGTCAATGAAATTCTAACATGCATTTAGATGATCTATAATGATAGAAACACTTATATATGAGGTGTTACCTTATCAATACCATATTTCATATTCTTTATGTAATAATTCAAAGCAATTTTTTATTTCAACTATATTTAAAATATTTTAATTCCTTGGTTGAGCTCTCGCCAACTCTTTTTGTATCCACTATGATTATTTCTCTCTTCTCAAGCTTGGAGCATTCCAATTTTACCAGAAGTAGTTATCCTTTTAACTTAACATTCCATAGAATTAGTAGTATCCATGAATTGTTATATTTAAAAAAAATTGAATGGTTTATTTTATTTCTCAACTTTCATCCCTTAAATGAGTAGATATCTCAATATCATTTTTTGGATTTCAATTAAGGTTATTTTTCTATGTTTATTACATTAAAAAATTTAGTATATTTGATTCTTTATCTAGAGTATTCAGTTCTTCAAGATTTCAATATATCATGTATTTATTTAGAACAAGTAGTCTCCCATTTCACTATATGATTTATATACTTTTCCTTTTCATATATTAAAAATTCCATAGAGTATCCATTTTTGGTAGGATTCAAATAAGCTTCTCATTTTTCATCAACATCCTTGTTCTTATTTTATATAATTTTCTCATCATGCTTCATGGTTTCATCATTCTACATCACGAGAATATGAATTAATTTTTCCTGATATGATAGTGGAAGTCATGTATTAAATGATTTTATAATTATTTGTAATTTTAGGATTCACTATCTCACATTTTTTATCCATTTTTTCTTTTTTATACCGTATTTGAAATTACTTTTGTGTCCCTCCTTTTATCCATGTTTTTTTTCTTAGACTTTTAATTTCATTTAAACATACCCTGATCTCCATTCTCATGGTATATTACATTGAATTTTATATTTCCTCTAGGGAATAATCACTAATGTATTCATATTTAAACAAATTTACTTCATCAACATCTTAACCCATAAGTACTATTTAAGGGAAATCTCTAAGAACTTAATCATCACCACATTCTTGACTATCAAACATACCTTATTTAATTGAAAGAATATTCATTTGAATTAAATAGGTAAAAACTATATAATTCATTTTGGTATAGAATAAGTTGGATCTCTGGTGTTGGTATTTCTAGAAGCTTCCACATAATAATTTTATCATCCCAATTTCATAGGGCAGTAGGAAGAAAAATGGTAAACCTTTCCAAAATTGAAACATTTAAATGGTAGTCTATAAAACCAAAAAAGATAAACGGTTAAAATAGTTAATAATACTACCTATTTAAATAACATACACCTTTATTTTCATGATCCTACCTGATTAGAACTCCATATTTAAGCATATTATTCCTAGGGTAGTGATCAGGATAGGTGACCTCCTGGGTTTTCTAGGGTGTGTAAAAGTGATAAAAAACAATATAAGAGAATGTATGGGCATGTGGGGAAATTATTTAGAATATTTACCCATTTGTGCATTTAGGTAGGCCCTGATGAGGGGAAAACATGTTTTATGAGGCAATTGGGATTTCTACGGGGCCTAGTTGCTGCATTATTATCAGAGGAGGAACCTTGACGGATGTGTGGTGGCACTAACTGGGTTAAGATGTAAGGTACACAATGAGGATATAGTTCTTTAAAAATGGGGGTGAATGTTTCAACATGAAAAATTACATTGTTAAATTATAAAGTTTTACTACACATTTTTATAAGGTATAGGTTCCAAACTAATTATAACACCATAGTTAAGCGTGATTGTCATGGTGTTAACATACTAGGAAGTTTCATGAGGTTTGTGAAACTACGAAAAAAAATAATAGTGTAAATAGAATTTATTTTACTATGGGATAATAATTAGTATTATTATCCATTAGGAAATGTGGGTGGGCCCGAAGGAGGTGACAACACATGTCATTAGGGAAATTGGGGTACCAATGGGGCCTAGTTTTTACATATTTTTTCTCTATACATACATCTTCCACCTATTGTGAAATTTATTGGAATAATATAAATCAATTTAAACAAATTATTCTATGTTTTCTCTTATATTTTAATCATCATGTTTTTTTTTAATCATCATATATTTTAGTGATCTGAAAGAAATTTTCATTTATTGGTTGAATTTCAGTTTTTGTTCAGTTCATATTCTCATCTAATAGATAACGAGAGTATTGTGTATTTAATAAATGGTGATGTCTTCAAGATACTTATATTATGCATCTAACTATGCAAGATCATGGAAAGCAGAATAGCACACCTAGAATCGACTATAAATGATATGAAAAGTAGGTTTCAACATCAGGATAAGGGACTGCAGTTGTTGGAGAACACATGTCGGCTCCAGGAGGATGCTAGCCGGCATTGAGATCACCAAATTCAAGAGTTACCGGCGATGGTGACACAAATTTTAGAGGTACAAGTGGAGTATATTGTTCAGGGGGAAAGAAACAAAAAATAGGCTAAAACTATGGAAGACAAATAGAGAGGCAGCGAGGAGAATTCTGCTGCTAATCCAACATGACAAGATGATCCTAGGAGGTTGACATGTGAAAACTATGTGGCAGTTAAATTACTAGATTCATATCTTCTAGTTAAGAGAGGTTCTGAACCTAGTTATAGTTCTGACAAACATAATGAAGAGGAGTAGGAAATGAGTCCAATAAAATTCATGCTTATGGAAAATGAGAAGCGATCAGAACACATGCAACATTACAAGAGACCACTAGTGTTGTTGGGGTGGATAAAACTTATCGCATAGAGCTTAAAAAATCTATAGAAAGTAGCTGCTGAATTTGGGAACTGCGATAGGATTGCTAGTCAGAGAGTTGTGCCAGCCTTCATTGAGTGGGATGAATGTAAGAACTGTCAGGTACCGATGATGCTGAAAAAAATTTAAGAACATGTAGAAGTTGATGGGGCTGTTGATGGGTTGATAGAGTAGCATAAGTCAGGAACTGCTGAGGCACAGGAAGATAATAAAGGTGAACAAGCCACTCAACCAGTTGTTTTAGGGAGCTAAAATCGAGGAGGTGTAGATGTTGTAATTCAAGAGGATAGTGATGGGTTTTGAGAACCACCTCACCAGGAAAACAAATCTGAGAAGTACATCCAGTAAATTGGTAGCACAAGTGGTTGGAGACTCTTATGATGGAGCCAAGTTTTTTTCTTCCATTTCTTTAGCTGTTCACAAGCAAAAAAAAAAGAAACCTTTGTAGCAGATGAAAAGTACAGAACAGTTATACCTGAGGAAGAAATTTATATTGAATAAAGATCTTGTAAGATTTCTAAAAAAAGATAAAAAAGAGGAAAAGAAAGACGTTGATCTAGAAAAGAATCAGGGTTGATTCCCTTACCTTGTAGACAAGGTAGTTTTTCAGGGAGGTGGAAATGATTGGAACATGGAATGGAGGATGGATACGGGGGAAGCTAGTTGTTGCAACGTGGGATTGACAGGTGAGCTGGAAGACTCTAACTATTTTGCATGGGAATATGTTGTTGTTGTTAGGCAGTTCGTGAAGTTAGTATGGGTGGGGTAGCTATTGTTTATTTAGGGTGTGACTCATTACTTCCATGGGTAGTAGTGTCTTTACTCATAATTAATAGTTAGTTCTGGTCGTAGTGGGCAGTGTGTAACTATCCAAGGGGAACTATGTAATTACTCTTATAGTTTTTTGGTGGTTGTTAGATTGTTGGTTTATTAGTTTATTAAAAATTTGTTGGGATGAGGGGTTTTCTAGAAGCTTCCATTAGAGTCTATAAAAAATGGATTTGTGCGCTGTATGGGAGGAATTATTTTATAGAGAAGGGTTCTGCTGTGCAAAATTATGGTTTGCTGCCTTGGGCCTCGAAGAACAGTTCCCCTATAATATTTTTTCACCTATTTTTCTTCTTTTCCTTCTTTGTTGTGTAATTTATGATACTATTAAATGAAGTTCCTAATTATTTTCTCCCTCTTTTAAAATTGAATCTTATCAACCTCTCATCACCACCCCCTCCTCCTCCAGCTCTTTTTGGAGGTGGCTTCAGGAAGTTCCAGGATCACAAGGTATGCTAGGCAGGGAGTGTTTGGAGTTTATCAATGTTGTTCGAGTATGTGTCTCAACAGCCTCCTCTATCTGGAACCTCCTCCTACAAAGTGGTTTCTCTAGTTGTGTGCAGAGGAGACTATTCGGTGCTAGGATCCCCCAGGGCAATATCTGGTAAGTTGTTGGCTGGAAATGAAGAGTTGGTGATCAGTGCCCCACCCTAGCCACCTCTACTCCCCTACCACTTTTTGCATCATATGAGTGGTGGTATGGTTACTCTATATTGTAAATAACTTGGTAGATTATCCCCTCCAATCATGGTGAAAGGGAGAGTCACTTGAACTCGATCGCTTTCAGCCTCCCCGATGTTGATTGTATTGTCACCGACCACAGGGGTACGCACAAGGGAAAAAATTAGATATATCCAGGAGTGTGTATCATCCTTTTCTAGTTATACCAAGCTATCTTGGGTATAATCCATGACATCAATATTCCCATGATTTTGTTCATTATTTGGAATTTACAAGGAATTGGTGCTTGGTTTAAGTCAGATTTCTTGTCTAGGGAAGTTAATAAATACAAGGTTTGCATTACTGTTGTTCTGGAACCTAAAAAGAATCCTGCCAAAATTAGTGAGTTCACCCAAAAAATAGGTATGCATGTGGCCATGAATGCGGCACCTTCCAACTGCCACATTTGGGTTTTCTAGAAGAAGGATTTATCGGTGGATATGGTAAGGGTTGGATATCAACATATTACTATTAAGGTGGATGCTGGTGTAGAGATTTTTTAGGATTCTTTTGTTAATGGGAGTTGTGATACACAAATTAGGGAGGTTTTATGGTATGAGCTTAATGAATTTGACCCATAGGAGGTCCCTTGGTTCATCTTCCAGTATTTTAATTTCATATTAGAACTGGAGGAGAAGAAAGGAAGGAAAGCGTTCCCACGCACATCAAGCAAAGATTTTTTACAGTTCATGGTAGTTAAAGGTGTTCTTGACATGGGATACTATGAGTAAAGGTTCACTTGGTGAAATACCCAAGAAGAGGGCATGTGGTTCTAGAGTCACTTAGATCAATGCTTAGCTAACCTTCACGCCATATCCAAGTTTTTCTATGCCAAAGTGGACCACCTAGTTCATGGTATTTTGGAACATTCTCCATTATTGGTTTCCCTTTCCCACAAATAGGTTAGTAGTGAGCGTTTTCATTTTATTTCCCATTGGTTGGTTTCTTCGAGTTACCACTTGCTAGTTAGTAACTTTTGGAAGGTTCCTACTCATGTACAATCCTGGGGAGCCATCCATAACAAGTTGAGGTGCCTCAAGTTCAACCTCCAATCATGCGAGAAGGGCCTTCCTCACATTGATCAGGAAGTGGTGGAACTCAAAAATGAATTGGATTGTCTGTAAAATAGTCTATATGGTGCATGGTATGATCATGTTTTTGGGGAACTCTATAATAAGAAGAAAATATTTACAGATCTGATCCTGAAGCAAGAGTGCACATCTAGGGAATGTGAGAGAGTTAAGTGGATCAACGAAGGAGACAAAAACACAGACTACTTCCATGAATTCATCAAGGAAAGAATAAGACCCATGAAACCAAATATTCTACTTGAGGATGGATCGTACTTGGACTATAGGGACGTGGTTGGGGGAATGTAATTCTCTTTTTTCAAAAATCTTCTTGCAGATCCCAATCTGAACATGCGGAATAGGTTTCCTGGAGGAAATTTTGAGTTACTAGAGGCGATTCCCAATCTAATATTAGAAAAATATAATTATTTTCTTGAAGTGGTCCCAGAGGAGGAGTAGATCCATGAAGCTATGTTGCATCTCAATCCGGAGAGTGCTCCAGGTCCTAACGTTTTTTCGGGATCTTTTTACAGGGTATTCTGGGAGGTGATTAAAGATGATATTATTGTGGCCATCTGAGATTTATTTCATAGATGTACCATTCCTTGTATGGCAGGTGCTATGACTCTCATTATTCCTCCAAAGATCAAGGACCCTAAATCTATTCTCGACTACATATCGGTAAGTATGTGTAATTTTTCATAAAATATTTTTTCAAGCATCATGAACTCACGCTTGTCCAAGTTTATTCCTCAGTGGTTTTCATTAGAGCAGCATGGCTTCGTGAAGGACTAATCAATCTAGGGATCTATTTATCTTTCTCCCTAATTACTTCTTGATATTAATATCAAAACCCATGGCTCAAACATGGTGCTAAAGCTGGATATGAACAAGTCCTATGACAGGATAGAATAGGGCTTCATTAATAGGGTGATCATGGGTATGGGACTTTCTACATGGGCGATGGACATTATTTTTAGATGTTTTAGTTCTCTATGGATGGATATTTAATTCATGGGAAAGACAGCTGGCTTTTTCAAGATGTCCTGAGGGATAAGGAAAGAAGATCCCATTTCTCTGATCATTTTTATTCTAAGTGAATACACGCTCTGCAGGCTTATCAATATATGGTTCTCCACAGGGGACATCATTCCCTATCATTGAAAGATGAATCAGCCTACGATTTTCAATTTGATGTTTTCGGATGATTCACTAGCTTTCCTCAATGCTAGAAGAAGATATTTTGGTGGAATTAACAAAGTCCTATATGATTATTGTCATTGGATGGGTCAATTTATCAATCGGTCCAAGAGAAACCTCTACATTTCAAGTAGATGTGGTAGCCACCATTCCACTTCCCTATGCACTGAGTTGGACATGTAGTGAGGTACATTCCTAATAGTGTACCTTGGGGATCCTCTATCCCTAGGATGAACCTATATCAGGGACTTTCATATAATCATGAACAAGATCTCTACTTGAATCCTCAACAAGAAGAACCATTATTTTCCCTTTGGGGGAATAATCACATTAATCAATAGTGTCCTCTCAGCCATTCAGATTCATGCCCTCTCGGATATCAATGTTCAAAAGGGGGTAATATATTCCTTTGAAAATATCTTAGTGAGTTTCATTTGGGAAACTGATGTCGAAGGGAAGCGTCATTGGACCTCTTGGGGTAGACTAGTAAGGCCTATTCACAATGGTGGAATCAATATAAGGATTATGGAAGATACCATCCACTACATGCATGAAAATTTGGTGTGGGATATTATGGAAGAATATACCCTCTGAGGGAAAATTATGAGTTCTAAATGCCTGGGGGGTGTGGTAGATGTTGGGAGCCATGAATCCCCTTTCTAGTCTCTAATCTACCCTATTATTCCAACCCTTCGTCAGAGTTCCTAATGGATTATAGGGAAAGGGGATATTCTCTTTTGGAAGAATAATTGGGTGGGCTCCACGATTGGATTCTCGGGGTTCCTTATCCTCTGGTGTCGTTTAGAGAGTCCAACATACACCCTTGTATCTTTAAATCTGTGATGAACAAGGACTGATAAGAAGTTTTTAATCTAATTGAGCTCAATTCTGAACCAGATAAATGTGTTTTCACTACATATAAGTCTGGGACCTTCTCTTCGAAGTACTTCCAATGGATATCGACCACTCAAGGGAAAGAAGATTTCTTGAATAAAGAGTTTGGTGCAAGAGAGTACCAAAAAAGTTCAACTATTTTACCTGGAGGATTTAGAACTATGCAGTTCCCACATATGAAAATGTCAAGAAGATGGGGGTTAACAAGGCTTCCAAATTTCAGTGTTATAGTGCTCACTAAGAGAAGATCTCACATGACCTCTTTTTTGAAGGAGAATGGGCCCAAACAGTTTGGCAGTTTTTTGGTGACTTCACTTCTATTTTCGTGCAGGATAGTAAGGGTGCCTCATTTCTGGAAAGATGGTTCCATGGTTCAGAGTCATCTAGATCATAAAAATGGAACGATCCATAATCTTGAGTGTGGGTTGTTGGTGTATTTGTAAGTCCATGAATAAGGCCAGGTTTGAGGGGACTCTGTCTATAGCCAGATCCATTATCATGAGAACCTGATCCCTTCCCATAGATTTGGTTAACGGAGTCATGAACTGGCATAAAGTGTCCTCACTGATATCCCTACAGTTGAGCATGGCCTTAGTGCAGCCGCTTTCCTAGACAAGGGGTCACTAGGTCTAGTGTATTCCACTATCCACGGGGTTCAAACTGAACTTTGATGGATTGTGTATCTCAGGAGTAATCTGGGGGAAAGGTGGTATGAGGCCTCAAGGTAAGGTTCATTCTATCTTATTCGGCATTTTATGGTCAGGGGGTGTTATCCAGGTGGAGGACAAGGCTATGTACACAGGATTGAGACTATGTGTGCATAAGATTATCTCTCTCAATCATTTTGATATAGACTCTATGATCATTTGTGACTCAATGAAGGGGAACGGTCCCACTCCCTGGTTGATTTCATACATCATTCGTAAAAGCAAAGGCATCTTTAGAAATAGAAACATTTAGGTGGGACATACATGGAGAGAAGTTAATAGGGTATCGGACTATATGGCCTCCATGGTGACAACTGACTAGGGGGACAATTTCACAAGCTTCACAAGTACTCATCTCTTGATACCGGAGGGTTTCAACATGATAATAGGGTATTAGCTTGGGCTTTATTACTTTCATCCCCCCTAGGCGTTTTGTACCTAGTCCAAGTCCCAGTTTGGGAAAAACACTCTTGCTGAATAAATATTCAACTATGATGATGAGGTATGCATGTTTTCTTTTGAGAAAAGGAATTGTAGAGGATATGAATTTTTAATTTACATAATGATCAATAGTAGATAATTTCTTGTTAGTTTAGTGGCTTTTTATTCATGACTTTAACATAGATTAAATATTTCTTTGTTTTTTTACTTTGTTATTTTATAATTTTAACTTTGAGTAAATGGGTTTTTTGGCTATCAATGATTTTGGGATAGGATATTATATTTTAATTTTTTCCACTGAGCATTATGACAATTTTATTTTTTCCCCTTTATATTTCCAAAACATTGGTTCATGTTTTGTTTTGGGATTAATTTCATGTGTTAGGTTCCCTATCAACCCTTTGAAAAAAGTATATTTTTTATATATTATTTTGGACTTAACATGATTTGTAATAATAGAGAATATTCAAAAATAATAATAGGCATGATTAATCATCATATAATGATGAAAATTAATAGTTTTAACATCATGTATTCTATTTTAAATATTATATGAATTAATAAATGATTTATCTGGATGTTATAAGAAATTTAAATGTATTATAATTTCATAAATGCCTCGTCAATATAGCTAAGAATTGGAGTTCAAATGATGGTCCTTGGATATCTATATAAACTGGATCAATCCTAAGATATAAGAGTCAATATCAGACATAGAGAATCTCTAAATATTATTATATCTAATTATATATTCTATAACATATTTAAAAAGGTTCTAGTATACCATGGTGTTAAGAGATATCCTACTCAAGCATCAGGTGATTCTTATGATCTATGCATACTTCTAGATCAATAAGTCAAACAGGTAATTATCTATGATCATGATCAAATGATTGTGAAAATATTCTACAGGACAGATCAACTAGTGTTAGGTATGTCATTATTATTATTTTTTGTTTATATTAATTCCAAATAAATAGATTTATTCAGTTCCTAACATTTTTTGCAGTTATTCTTCCATTTCATTTAGGATGTTATATATACCTTTGGATACCTTAAATAACCTCTAACATTGTCCTTTAAATATTAAAATAATATAATTATGTTTTATCAGGCCACAATACTCAGTGTTTTTTCCCGATAAAACCTATTTTTAATATAAATGAAGCATAAAAAACATCAATGAATAAAAGATAAAAAAAGAAATCTATCTTGTCTAAAAAGTAAATCTACCAAATACTATCTCACCACAACCACACTCCAAAAATTAATAGTCATAAATAGGTTTGATATCTCCATTAAAGTAATAATATCAATAGGTACCCTACAACCCACTTCTCACTAAATTTATCTTTGATATAATACAACATTATTAGGTAATATAATATCTCATAAGTAAATGTGTAGGTGGAATAAAATATCTCATAGAATACAAAAACCATTTTTTATAACATGATAGATCAACATAGATTTTTATTATCACAAATTCCTAATTAAATGGTAAAACCCATTGTGAATGGAGAATATAACATCAACCATCAATGAAATAACAAAATATGCAATGATATACACACAATAGACACATACCAAAATATCATCACATTATTAGAACAAATTCCCTATTATCTTATAAATCCATGATACACAATTAGTCCAGTTCAATCATTACATGATGTTTATCTTAATAATAAAACGTTTTTATCAATTTCATTAAAAAGTTTCTTTATAATGGGATTTTTAAAAATCATACAATAGAATAATCTTTATCTCAATAAAAATTTCAAAAAACACCTTTTCCCTTCTTTATATCATAACCTCATTAACAAGAACATCATAACCACTTAACTCTACGTATTTTTTCAATCATATTCAAAATATAACATCTAGGTACCACTTTATATTCCAACATAAATTCATCCATGTAGGAATACAAAATTCATTCATATATTGGAATAAAATATCTATTACCATCAATTAGTATTCAACATCTAAATATCCCCTACATTCATATATATATCTATTTTATATTGAATATAACATTTTTTTATCTCCAATATGAAATAGAATATAATATAATATAGAATAAAATATCGAATCCATGTCTTCGACCTGTAAACTCCACGTCTAATTCATAATGATAAAATGAAAATAATATAATTAAAAACCCAAAAATTAATATATCAACCACATTTCTTGATTAATAATATAAAAATCATCTTAGTAATATAACCATATTGATTTATCAACTAATAATTAGTAAATCATGGTGAATCCATAAGAAAACATAAATAACAGTACAATTATTTGAATCACCTTCATGATAAAAAAATTATTCTTTTAATGAACATTCTCTAAAATTTTTCTCATAAATAAAAATATGTACCCATAATAATTAATACCCTTGATTCATCTATTTGCATCTAATCCTAAGATACATTTATAAAGGGAGCGATTTATCAATCAACCAAAATAATAGACTCTAGATTTGACGTACCATCGATCCATGTTTCAATCTAATCAATCCCATCTATAAATATATCAATATATAAGAAATATATTAAAAACGTCACCAAAATACCATAAGAATAGATATTATGGTTTTGGGTACTTTACGTTATTTTTAATATATCTCACTAAAAACTATGGTGTGTCAACCCAAAGTATATTTTTCTTTTATTCAAAACCTAACATGAAATTCACAATGTGTTAAAAATTATCACCAAATTATTTATAACTCCTTACCGAATTAAATACATAAAAATCTATCCTCCAAAATGACACATTGAAATAAAATTCAATGTGTTTGGTGAATTCTTTGAAAAATGATAACATAAAACAAAGACATGTCACCATCCTTATTTTAACTATCTGAATACCCAAAATCTTGTCACCATTTATCATGGCATGTTTTTAATCAAAAAAAATTGTGTTTTCTTTATACATTATTCTAGTAACCACACTAAATACCTCTTCAAACCATGATTAATAACTATGAACTTTCCATATATCCATGACATATTCACAAAAACCACAATGTTTATCAAAATTTGTTTCATCTATCCACCTCATCATCCTAAATATCCTTTAAACCATGTACTCTTTATTGTAATAATTAATTACCAGAACCAATTATGATTTTTTTATTATAATATGGTTTTAGTTTTGACCTGAAAATAAATTCTTTAAAATTCAATCATTTATCTACCATTTCCTTCTCTAACACCCATAAATTATAATAAAATGAACAAACATAAATATTTGAGACTCTAAAATAAACTTCTAAAGAATAACACTATTTTAAAATGAAAATTTAATATTTATATTAAAAGGATTGAAATCCATATAAGATTTGTAATCAATGAGGTCTATAATGAATAATAATGTTACTATTGGTGAAAAGGTCTTGTCATAATAATTTCCTTCTTATTTATTATAATCCTGAGCTATAATAATATCATTATTTTTAGTTATCTCCCAATGATCATCATGATTTTTTTAAAAACCACTAAGTACATATTACATGATTTTAGAAGGTTCTTTAAAAAAAATTATATATAATATTCCTTTTAAAATGATTTATCTCTTCATGTATAACTAAAAAACTATCATCCTCCAAGACTTCCATAATGTTTTTTTTCTAAAAAAGAGATAAATGCTAAAAACACATATATATTTCTAATTTTTATTTAATTCCTAACATTATTTTTACCCCACATATTAAATTATCTAAATGATTATAAATTAAGGTTATTGTCTATCAAGGATTCATATAATTAGGTTCTCTATTTTTAGACTCTTAATGATTATGTTATTCTTGAATAAGTTCCAAATCATTTAGTTTAATAAAAATAATAGAATTAGGTCACATGTAATAAAATGAATCATCAAGATCATTAATAGAAATTTTATTCTAATCAAATGTATTAATTTAATGAAATCACATATGAATAGATTATTCAACTTTTATAAGCTTTATAATTAGTTTAATAACAAATGAAAATTAATTCCTCCAATTTTGGATCATATTTTCAAATATTAAACTTAATATTATGAATATAAACATTAATTCCAAAAAACATATAGTAGTCATCATTTGGTTTCCATTTATTCTATAACTCAAAATATTTTTAATATAATATATCTCTTATTTGAAATATGATAATTTCATAGAAAGTTTTATTAAGAGTTTAACAAAATTGAAAGTTGGTTGGATATATTTACACAAAATTATTTATGAATTTTCTTTAGGAAATTTATTTCTACTTTCATAGCATAATTCTATTTATATTAATGGTTAAATCCATAAATATAATAAGAATACTTATATCCAAGGTTCTTAAGCTCTAATCCATGATCCCTTCTCAATGAAACAAATTTAATAATTTTTTTATAAAAAATCTGACATAAATTCATGAATACAAAATATAATTTACTCTTATATATAAATAAATCATGTAAATCTGTATAAATAATTCATAAGAACAAAAAAATAATTTCCCCTAAGTCTTGTTTTTGGAATTTCCAAATAAATTCATGTTGATAACTTAAATTCGTAGAATATATAACCTCAATAAATGATTTAAAATAATATCAATACCACTTTACTATTTTATGTGAATCCCTTAGTATCTTTCTATAAAATTAGTCTAGGAAAAATAAGAAATAAAATTACCCTATAAAAATTTATAAAGGAAAAACTATCCAATGAAAAATTATTCTATGACATATCCAAGATTCATTTATTTTTATCATTAAAAAAACTAGTATTTTTTCTACATAATGAATAAATAACTAATATATAAATATTGATAATTACAGGTTCTTTAAATATAAATATATTTTACTTGAAAACATGACATACATTATTTTTAAAATAAATTACATCTATATCATCATCATATTGAAATATACAATTTAGATTATTCTTTAACACATTAACATTGAATCATTATTGAAAAAAGTAATAGGATTTCCAATAGATCGAACACAACTAAAATTTTCTTTTTTCATCTATAATATTAAAATTACCTCTATAAATAATTTAGAGAATAAAAATTTCAAAAGTTTCGACTCATATGTTGAGAAAAATAATTTTCCATATATTATTCTATATTATTTTTTTGATGGGTTTCCCTAATAAAAATTTAATCTATGTTTTTCGATACTCATATAATTTTGGGTTTATGAGTGTTATAAATAAGATATTTGACAAAAAATATACTTAGTTTAATCAATTTAATAGAATATTGAGTGATTTTATACATATTTGAAAAATTATCATGCTTTACAAATCTATATTCATCCAATATCAGGATTAAATTATAATCATAATAGAAAAACAAACCACAAATATAATAGATTATAGTAGAAATGATTTTTTACTACATTCTACATTAAAATAATTTATTAGTAAATTTATTTTCTTTCATATAATTCGACTTAATTTCAATCATGTAATGATATCCATTAAACTCTTCATGAAAATACTCATAAATAGAATAAATGAAAGCATAAAAATATTGAAAATTTTTAGTCTAATCCATAAACCATATATTGTATAGTTTATTTTATTGATAAGTTTTAGATTTAGAGTATGAACAATATCTTGAATATTAACATAAACTCTATCAATCCATCATTCCCTTTTCAAATTTTTATTTTTTAATCATTTATTTTATGAAATTTATTTTTTGACATTTTCTAATATTTCAGTGGAGGAAAACTAGGCTTGATTTAACCAATATTATTACACTTATAGAATCTAGATTATTTAGAAACCTCATAATTTTTTATAAATACATTATAGAATTTTATAAAACCATTTCAAATCTAGTAAATTTAATTAAATCACTTGACAATCAATGTAATATTATCTTCACACATCATCAAGGTTCTATCTAATATTTTCATTTTAAACTCTGCAACTAGAATATATTATCTAATTAAAAAAGGGATCGCTCTCCACCTATAAATTAAAACTCCTAACACTACAAAATATCGATTTGACTTATGAGTTTTATCTCCTAAGGTCATAATATTATAAATAATATGAGTGAGACTTTAATTTATTTGATGATATTTTATCCACTAATCATTCTAAAATTATCAAAAAGTTATCATTGTGGTATTATATCTCAATTTTCTAATAGTTTAAATTCATTCATTATGTAAAGTTTTATCATGTTTCATAAGAACTGTGATATTATGAAACTTTATTAAACTTGTTAAAGGATAGATTCCTTTTTATAAGTATTGGTTCTCTATCCTCGTTAATGATTTTTACTACAAGTTGGTGCATTTATTGGTGTTTCTTCAAAGTTTAAAAAGATTCCATTCTTTTGGAGATGGAACTAAGTTGAAGGTTGCAAGAAACTATTATGACCTAACCACTTCAAACTCTAATCTTGCTTCTAATTATTACTCCCCAATCTAGTTCCTTCATGTTTGATGGTTTTTATGGAGGTTTTTTATTATACTATTCGAGTTTTATTCAGAATACAAGGAGGTGAAACCATGATATTGGTGCATGTATTGGTCTTGGAATGGTGGATTTTTGTGTTTCACCATGAAATTATAGTAGGTTCTAGTTTTCTTTATTGATGTCCTGACGATGGTTATCCTTGATGGTTTGGAGCTCTGATATTGGTTTTCTACTCCACGATGGAGATGGTGGTTTCTAGAGGACATGTTTTAGGGTGTACTTTGAGATTTCCATGTTAATTTGTATATTTATAGTGATTTGGACGAGCTTCATCTTGGACCTCATTCAAGCTGGGGAGTGTGTTAATAAGATCATGAAAAGTGCATCAGGGTGTGTAGTTCAAGGTGTCTCATAATCTACTGTGATGGTGTATCTTATTTCTTAACAATTTTAATTTTATGGATTGGTTTTTATTTTCCCAGGTTGTGGATTTTTGAATTATGGTTATTTTTTATCTTTTTTTATGTATTTCTTTTGGTATCTAGTAATTTGGGTGGTTCCCACTAAACAAAAAGTATACTATTCAAAAAATGGAAAATGGATTTGGTGTATTAAACTCCTCAAGACCAATAACATAAAATACTTCATTCTTGGATATATAATTTAAATTATATTTTTCATATTCTGGAAATACTTCATAACTCAGTTTTACCATTAGTTATATTATAAGTCTTGATAGATTTCATAAAAACCTCTAAACCCAAATTTTTTCTATAAATAGTATTTCTAGTATTTGAAAACCCTTAATTTTATCTATAAAAATATATTTTTCTTACCATATGAATTCCTTTTATTTAGATATACCATTTGATTTTGAAATATCTAATCTCTTTAAACTTTTCAAGGTTGAGAACTCAATGTTGGGCACAGATACCAAATTTTTTTATAATAGGTAACCAAATGAATCATGAGAGGGGAATAATTGATCACTTTAAGTCATTGATCTTATTTCAAATGTGATTTTATACACAATAAAAAATGATAAAATAATCAACAATATGATAGAATAAGTTTTATAGAGTTTAAGGGTCACTATTTACAATCACCTACTCCTTAAAACCAACCAATATTGTGGATTTGATAAGTTTAATCACATGATTAATTCAACGAGGAATAATTATTGCAGAGTACAAGCAGCTGACACTAAAGAGTATAAAATAAAATATATTTTCCAAGTACCTTTATAAAAAGGCCTTTTAGTTTAATTAAAACATTACTAAGTATAATTAGTTAGACCATATAGGGAAATAATGGTACAAATACAAAATTTAATCAGAATTTTGTTAATATAGAAATTAAAAGAATGTAATTTGGTTTAGGGAATATGATTCAAAAGTTTTATTAACTCTAAATATAGATCTAAAATAATATTCAATCATCATTAAGATAAACATGCATAATTAAATAAAAAAAAATCCCTAAATTTATTGTTTTTTCTTTCTAATAGTTCTCTAAATGAATGTATCTTTATAGAGTTAATAAATATTTTATATAATTTAAAACAACTTTAATCTTTTCATTTGAATTATTTAGAAACCTCTATGTATATCCTAAACAACTTTCCACAAATTCCAAAAAATTAGCAATAAAATAAATTGATAATAATATTTTCAAAAAAATGGTTCTCTGAAATTTAGTTTTTATGTATTGATTTACATTTTTGAGTGATATATTTTTATATAAAATATACTTGTGTGATAATGAAATCTTACATAAATACACTTGCATGATATTAAAAAAATATGATGTTTTGTGAGATTGATCCCTTGTCATAGTTAATTATATAAGAGTAAACTCCTGTTTTAATAGAATATATTAGATTTAATATGTGATGAAACTAGTTGCGTAGGATTAACTCTATATATTTTACTTCTTTTAAATTGAATCTACATAATAACAATTCATGTTAAATTAAATTCATCAATTTTCCATCTATATAAGTTAATTATTTCATTTTCCTGGTTGTATAATATTACTATTTTTAATTCAAATCTTTTTTATGTGTAATGTAAAAATAATAATGTTTCTGTAAGAGTTGACATAATTTTTCAAACTTTCATAATGGTGATATTGACAAACTAAAATATTGGTAAAATAAAACTTAACCTCAACAAATAGATAAAAACATAGTAATTTTCTTTATAAACTTTTCTCACTGACTGGTAGATATTATTTCTACCAAAAATGATAAAATAACTAAAAAACATAAATTTAAAACTCTTTGAATAAACTAATAATATTTTTAAAATATTTCAAGTTAAAATATTAGTATTAAACATAAGGTTTCTTGTGATCATCTAACCAAATATATATTGGGAATAAATATCAAATAAAAAACTTCTATGATAATTTTTGTTTATTTTTTAATGATTAAGTATATAACAAGGATTATAAGATTACTAAACATTATATTTATTGACTGATCTTATATAAATTTTCACTATATAATAAATAACTACAAAATATATTTGAGTATGTTTAAGGATATTACATGAGAGGAATGGATATATACA
The DNA here is from genome assembly GCA_963277665.1 of Viscum album. Lineage (NCBI taxonomy): Eukaryota > Viridiplantae > Streptophyta > Magnoliopsida > Santalales > Viscaceae > Viscum > Viscum album. The sequence continues at coordinate 1,392,562,698 of OY728121.1, read as the reverse complement.
TTCATTAATAATACGTATGGCTCGATCAAGTGTTAAATAGATGTGACTCTATTAGTTAATGGATTTAAAAAGTGTAAAGGATGCAACCAATAATGGATCCATGTACTCAACAATGGATTAAACCAACTAAAATGGGTAATAATTACAATATGAAAAAATATCACTATGTTTATCTATAAAACATAATTATTCCTGATCAAATACATCTCAATTCATCTAAAATTATTTTTTCAATAAAAATAAAAAATTTCCCACTTTTTAAATTTTATAATACTTTACCAATAATCATTAATACATTCTTATTGAATAATAAAAATAATAATATTTTTATCCATCTATTGATATCCTCATTTTCAAATGATTACTCTATTAAAAAGATACATTTATAAATATCAAACCATTCATCATTATATCCTACAAATATTTTACTAAAAAACATCAATAAATCTAGATTTATGGGTTTAAATAAATCTTAAATAAAATAATCTCATAACACATCATAATGAAATATTCAATTTTTATCATGTTGAAATTATGTCTTTCAAATCCCTCAAACTCTAACATAAAAAAGTACACAACTAAACTAATATCCTTGTGAACTCATAGAAATATACTAACATATAATCTTACTCTTTGTATTTCTCATTTAATTACTTCTTTATTTCCACCAATATAAGCATTGAGATTCTAGTTTTTAGGATAGTGTCATGTTTGGATATATTTGATTTCAATAATATTTGATTGTATATATTGGGTTAATAATATATCATTTAATCAGATTAAGGGTTCATGTAGGTCTTATCTGAAATGAAATAGTGTAAAGCAATTCATCATTCACTAGGGGTGTATATAATGGGTTTTAACAAGTTAAGAACACCAATTTTGGTCGATCGATTATAAATTTATTACCTTAATATAAAAACAAATTCTAATTGATTATAAATTCAATACCATATTATACTAATATAATATGTTAAAATATTTTGTTATTAATTTAAATTTGTCAATAAAATCAATATAGGCTATATACTAGATTCGGGTAAAATTCCTTAGTGAATAAAATACTTTTTAAAAAAATTTAAAACACCATAGATACCAAAAAATATATAAATACACAAAATAATCACTAGAAATAATTGATTCAAAACAATAAATGAAAAATAATTGAAAAATCAATGGCCATAATGAAAATATATAATAATTCTAACAAAAATAAAAATCAACCAATCATAAAATGAAAAATTTATTGATTGCATTTTTTTCTAAATTATCAAGAAAAAAATAGATTATGTAAAATAAAAATAATAAAATTAAACATAAGTTTGTATTTTATAATATAACATGATGAATTTTTTTAGTTAAAGTTAGCATAAATCCATCACATTACATTATAATAAAAAATAATGATTTATATTATTTTCAACTTCAATCAATGGAAAATAATTATCAATTGCATTTTTAATTAATATTTATATATAAATTAAAAAATTCATGTTCTTGAGAGTGTATTATTTACTAGATGGGTTATCAAATTCTATATGATATATGTAGCAAACAAAGTGAGGGGTTTTGTAAACATTTCTAAAAGGAATAATTTTGATAATGGATATATTATTATAAGAATTAACATTATCCCTCAAATGAGAGTCCCCATTGTTTCCTATGATAACTGCCATAAGAGAGGGAGGGGGACCACTAGTGATTTTCATCACTATCCCTTATAACAATATTTGAAAAGGGATATTTCCCACTTGTGATAGTGGTTTTCACCACCTATTATGTCTTGTATTTTCTATAGTCATATACATTGTGGGTATAGGGTGTTGGATGTTTTATGGAAGATTTTGGTAGTGGTTTGAGAGATGGTGTATGAGTTGTTTTATTTTATAGGAGAACATGATGTTGTCATGTATCCTCATTACTTCATGGTTTTTGTGTGTGTGTTATTATTGGGTTTTTTATGGCCGTGGTGGTTATGAATATTCAACGATAGTGAATCTTGGAGTTTATTCTAACCATTTTTAGGAATTTTATGTCTTGGATTAGAAATATGGAATGATTGTGACCATTTGTTTTCCATTTTGTGGGATAATTTTTCAAAAAGTCTCTATCCAAAATAGGTATGGTGGAACCACCTATTTTCTGGTTATGGGGTTTATGAAGTGGTCTAGTGAGCACACATCATAGTCTTTTCATTGAGGTTTGGTGCGATAGAGAAGAATATAGAAATTTTTGGATGTTATGTTGTGGTATAATATGGTTAAAATGGGTCCACTGAAGGACCATGATTTGTTCTAATGATGTAATTTTGTGGTCTAGGTGAAATCCATTTTTAAATAAGTAAGTGAATTCATGGTTCTATGTAAGGATATTCATTTTAAAGGTCACATATTTTTTATCATGGTCGACAGAACTGCACCATTTGGTGGTGTATTATCACCACATGATAGTATATATCCTCAATGTTTTATTATATATTTAATGTGTTTCTATACCTTAGTTTCATTCCATTTTATTCTCTCAAACCCTATCACCAAGAGAGTTGAAAGGTCACATATTTTTTATCATTGTCGACAGAACTGCACCATTTGGGGGTGTATTCTCACCACATGATAGTATATATCCTCAATTTTTTATTATATATTTAATTTGTTCCTCTACCTTAGTTTGATTACATTTTATTATCTCAAAACCTATTCACACTAGAGTCTTAGTTTCGGTTCCTTTCAACTCTCTTGGTAATATTTGGATCCCTTGATCTTGTGTGATTGAGTTAATTAAAAATTAATGTTATTTTCTACTCCTTCCATCTATTATTTTATAATTTATATTCTTAAGGATTCTATGGTAGAGTTTTTTTTTCAATTTTAATGTATTTTAATCAATATTTTAATTATGGATGATATGTTATATATTTTTTATGGTTTTATTGAGAGTTTATTGGTGTTTGATCATTGGTTTTTCCCCCATATTGATGGTATGTTGTTGATGATTATTTCAATCAAAAGGATTTAAATTCTATATATTTTATTTTATGTTAATATAGATTAATAATTCTCTAGTTTTATTTGAAAAATATATCGTATTGTATTAATAAAGATAACAATTGGAAAATATCAATAAGAAAATAGGATTTCATGTTTTACTTGTTTTCCATTTCTATTTACATGATGTTGTTAATTGATTTTGTGTAAGCGCGTTTTATTTGATTTTATACTACTAAAAATATACTAAAAAATTTAAATTTGATTAAATATCTAAATATAGTAATGTAATGCTATGTGGAAATATTGGATTGATTATTATTGTGGTAAGCACATCTTATTTGGAAAATGATAAATTATGAATAATAATGATTATTTATTTTTTTCTGGTAAATATGTTTCTTATTATTGTTGTATAAATTATGTTATTATCTATTATAGTTAATTTATGAGGTATTGTTGATCCTTTTTCTTATGGTAGTTTAATGAGGTTTTTATGGTGGGTATGTTATAGTTCCTAATAATATTGGAACATGGTCCAATAGTTGAATGAACTAAATAATGTGACATGGGAATGGCTGGTGAGAATTATATAAAATAAAAAAATAAATGAATTAATGTTCTATAATATTTATATGGAAATTAAATTAACAATATTGGTAAATATTATGTGGATTTTGTGGAATAGTAGTGGTTGTAAAAAAATAACAGGATAATGAACTTATATGGTTGGTAATGATGATGATGGAAATTATTGAAAAAATATGAAATAAGGGAAGTTTTTTTATGGCTGAAGAAGTAAGTTATTATGAGTTTAGCAGTGGAATCTATTTTTTTAATTGTTATGTTATTATGATATTCTAGTGATTTGTTTTGGATATAGAGGTTATGAAAGTAAGTGGACCCTTAAGTTGGGATTCTGTGTGTGTGTTTGTGTTTTCATTATAGTTTTATTATTTCTTAAAAAGTAACACCTGAGTTAGGTAACACGTTATATTCTAAAATGTGGATTTGGGATCCAGTTATACCCCCAAAATATAGTATGTGGGTGGTACAAATCATTGAATACTACCTCTTTAACTTATATATATTTTGCGGTTATATAATAGTGATGGGGAGATGTAATAGTACTGTAATGTTAAAGAAGTGATGTGGAATTTGGTTGTGGTATGGGTTATGATATATTGATGAGGTTATGTAATGGTATATGTTTTCAGTTGGGATATTTTATATAGTATGTGGTTATATGGATATGGAAGGTTGGGAGAATTGAGGTATATTTCATTAAGATGTGCGGGTGACTAGATTTGTGGAGAATTTATTGCATGGTTCCTTCTCAATATATTTTCCTGATTATTAAATTATTACACTGTTATTAGAATTTGGTGAGAAATTGTAAGTCAGGTTTTGTGAGTATTTAACTTGGGATAGTAAATGAGTCGGTTTTACTACTTATTCAGGGAGGCCTTAATATTATTCCTACAATTTTTTACAAGAGTTTATAAGTAAAAACTATTAACTATAATTTTATACTCACCTTTATATTCTATGTAATATTTTTATATATCAGCAAGAAATATTTAGTGGTTTAGTTATAATTTAACATCTCATTATGTGGAGTAAAATCTAAGTTCGAGTCACTACTATAGGAGTTTTTTTTATTTATCCACTTTATTACAACCTTATTATTCTATAAATCATTATATACACTACTAGGATAATGGGTTTATTATATATTCTTAGGGTTTGATGGGAAGTTTTTTATTATTTTCCGAAGTCTATAAGGGTTATTTCTCCAATTTTGTGTATTTTATACACTTGATGCTAGTCTCCAACCCATGACCTATGGGATGTGAGGCTAGGGACAACTCTTATATTCATTAAAATACTAGGAGGGATTATAGAAGAGGCCATTCATAAAAACTTTATATCAAATATTTGGTTAAGACTTAAGATGTGGTATGGAGTCAAGAATTAGTGTATATTTCATTAGTTTTCTATGGAAGTAGTATAATTAAATATTAGTATGTGATATAGGAAAGCATGACTGGATAGGATATCAACAAGGTCTATGGGATCCCGAATAAGGATAGTAATCTTATTGATCATTATAAAGTCAGATTATACTAGTTTATGGTTAGATACTTATATTTGTAAAATATATTTTATTTTTTCATATTTAATGGTGGATCGTGTCCCATGTGGTTATGGATGGAAAAGTGTATCATGCTACTCCAATTGACCACAAATGGGATAACCTCAAAAAGTATGATTCAAATATGTAATATTTTAATTACTTTTACCACTAGTGTATTCCAAATTGTAAAGTATCCATCATTGATTAGGGGATATAGAGGTGGGTAGATGTTATTGAGATTTCATTTAGCTTTATCTATATGAGGAAGGAGCATTGTATTTCCCTAGTTTTCAGCTAATTGAGAGGTTTTATTTGTCAGTGGTGAATTCTATTTCTAGGAGATCATAATGGTTTTAAGGTAACATGGGAAATGTTATGTAGTAATTTTAAGTTATGTTTCTATAATATAAAATTATGGTGGTGGGTGACCTGAGATACTCAACCTATGGAATATGATCTTGAGTGTATGGGATCTTGGATTTCAATTCATGAACCTCCTTAATTATTCCCTAGATATTATTTCATATGAAAAATCTAGGTCAATGAATTTTTTGATGGAATTGCATCTGGAATTTTATCCCCATGTTACCTTTCTATGTTTTCAATGTATATTGAAGTGTTCGTGAAGTCCAAGGTTATCAAGAAAATATTTTAATGGAGGATTTCATCTTAAAAGGGGAGTTATCAAATCATATTGAAGTGTAGAGTTAGAGAGAGAAGATCTTGTTTTCTGAATATTATAGGTTTCAATATATGAAGATTCAATGTCATCCTTCTTTCTCTCTTTTCTCTAGAGTTGGTAGTTTCTAGACCTGTTACGGTATGGTTTTATATTTTTTATGTAGGGAATAATTATCTGTAATTTTAGTATTCATACATTCTTAGCTATCAATACAGAGCTAATGGTTAGTTTTAGAGGAAGGATTGGTATTAATTTATGATAATTCCATTTCAACTCTAGTAAGATTAGTAGGCTTTTAGATAGTAAATTATTGATAGAGTAGGTAGAGGATAGCTTCAGTATATTCATCAACTGTGGTGTCCAAGGTTTGATCATAGTCATACTGGTGCACAATATTAAGGTTAGTGAGGAAGAGGTGTAGAGAAATATTAGTTTCATTCTATGAATTTTCAAGAATAAGGTGAACTAGATATTGCTTAATGTACCATATCTTCATATTCAACCATGTTGTATGCATTTATTAATTAGGATATTTATAATCCTTAATTACCCCTACCTTAGTCTAAGAATTGGGAATTAATGTGCAGAGGATTATTTTACCCATAGTATTGGATAAAATAATTAGAGGTTATACTAAATTTTATGAGTTGTGTTGGGTATGTGTGCTAATTATGGGGAAACATAAACAAGTAATACATTTCATCTTGTTGTATATATAACTATATGATTTTATCCTTAGAATGGATTAGTTAAATTCTTTATGTGCTATAATCAGTTAATATCCTAAGAAGGATGTTCTCTTCAATGTGGTAGGTAATCCTATAGTATTCATTGATGATCAGGATAATAATATGGATCATAGATGTAAAATCACAACATTTTAAAAGAATGGGTATGTTCATTATAGTAAAAAAATATGCAACACTGAGCATAAACCAAACACAAAATATTATTATTTAAATATGACCATTAAAACCAAGACATAAAATTGATGGGAATGAATTGGATTATCTACATATTACAACACACATATATACAAATATTACAATCAATAAAAATTTATTGATTAATTATTATGAAATAAGTAAATTTTTAGTACATCCATTTTATTCTTCAAAGATATGTTTTATTAAAAAGTGATATTTATTGATTTTTTTAGAAAATATTTATAATTAATTTTATGAAATTTTATAAAAATTATTTGATAAAGTAAATATAATTTTTTAAACCATAATATCAAAATTATCCTATGTTAAACTTTATAAATTTCTCTAAAAAATTTGATTTTTCAGTGAATAGTAAAAAACATTATAGAAAACTGTATTTTCTTTTAAATTATTTACAAAGTAAAATTATTTTTCAATTATATTTAAAATTTAGTTATTTAATTTTTATTTAAAATAATCCAATTATGGTTTTTTTAATTAATTTTATACTTTTATTTAGTATAAAGTACTTTATACTTGAAAAGAAATTTTTCTAAAAAAACGATTTTCACAAAGTTTTATCAATTTAATTTTAAAATAAATAATTTCACTTATGAGTTTTTAATATTCAGAAATGGATTCCATATCTGGAATAAATGATTCTGAATTTGGTAAATATTTCCCTTTTATTTTTTGTCAATATGAATAGTAACCATGGTAAGTTTTATTACTACGACAAAGGGTAAATTGGGTAATTAATTTTTAAAAATAAAATGATATGGGATATAAAATGACCCTAAACATGAATTTATTTTATTGGTTAAGTAAACATTATCCATAATCGTTCAATATTCTATTATATATCCTTTTTTCCATTTGGGTGTGATTATGACCCTTATTATATTTTATGTAATGAAAAATAAAAAATGTCACACTGTTTTTTTATTAACTATAATAATTTTAACAAGGTGATAATAATAAGATTTGTTTGGTTATAAATATTATTATAAAATATAAATTATTTATCTTCATCATGATTTTTTTTTAAATTTTTATCAAATAAATAATTACCATAAATGCTTACACAATGTTGATGTTGTAATTATTCAATAAATGAAAAAATAAAATAAATGATATTAAAAATATTAAAAAAATAAAATTTTAGATAATTAATTTGATAAATTAATTACATACAAAAATATAACAAGTTAGGGACGTAATAAAATATTTTTTCAGAATTTAATTTTTTTCCCTAATGATATTATTGTTAATGTAATGAATAGTTAAATGAATGGATATTAATGATATTTTATGATACATAATATTTAATTAAATGATATAAAATTTCCAAAAATATTATATACTTCCACTTGATTAGGATGCGGTTTCTAATTTCAACCACGGTCCATTTATGGGCCATTTATTCAATTATAGTAACTATGATGACCCTCAAAGCATAAAAAATCATTTCGTTGTGATAAGTGTGAAAAGGGTGGATGGAGGTTTAAACCAAATGATATTGGTAAAGACATAGTAAAAATTAACCAAATTTAATTTTATGAAATTTATTAGAATTATCCACATATTTGGTTCAAATATTATCAATTTTTAGACATTTTTAAATAAATATTTGTTTATATTAATTTAATATTTTATGAAATTACAAGAGTTCCCCTCCCCTATCCTTTAAAAGGTAACCTCTTATTCTCATTTTATCACACCTCAAAAAACGTTTGGATAAGAAAATATATACCCAAATCCTTTCCTAACATCCCTACCCACATTTTAGGGGCCTTATTTATGTCATAATACCAACCTTAGTGATCATAAGGTGTTAATAAAAGGAGGTAGCCTGATGAACATGTATAGTTCTTCACTGAGAGTATTTATTTTATTTCTTGTTAATCATCCTCAAAATATTCTCCAACAATGATATGATAATAAATTAAAAATATAAGTATAATCAGATTTTACTATGTTTATGTAATAACCTATATCCATACCCTCTTCCATCAAATGAGAAATTAAACCATCGTCCGTGTGTAAAGCAGACTACCACCTCACAAACTGATGAAATGTTTTTCCATTACCACCTTTAAATACTAATAATAATGATTGATTTAATGTATTTATTTGATATTCAATAAATATTTTTTATTTTTTCAAGATAAGAGAAAAAAATTCTAAATATTCCCATCTCTAAAAAAATTATAATAGCATTCATGCATATTGGTGGATTACTACCTCCACGAAACGAGGTGATTCATTTTTCAACACCACATTACATGGATGAAACATATAAGTATATGTTATGATACAAATATTGTATTGATTATATAATTATCATTAATTAATTATAAAATCATTATTACTTTTTTCTATAATGATCATTGAAAAATGGAGATGTTACCCATGCGTACGAATGGCCTACCATCTCCATGATTGTAACGTATTAAATTTTTCAAAACCATCATTCATGATTGGTTTTAAAAGTATAATTTAGTTATAAAAATTATAATTATTTCATTAATATTATTATGTAGATTATGTAGTAATTACCACTTTAAACATAGTCAAGAAATTGAATTTTGTTTTATGTTATGAAGTGAATGTCCTCAAAAAACCCAACATGGACTTAATTAATTAAATAATTAAATATGTTGTTAAAATAAATGAAATTAATGGATTATTTATATCTGATTAAAAAATAAAATATTTTATTTTATTTTATTATATTGGTATTAACATACATATATATCAAGCATACACTCAAGGTATGGGATTTCATCTCAATTTCCTTTAAATGAGTTATATTTTATTGTTATGCACCTAATTTATTTTATATGGTGTATATAATTACCCTTTTTCATGTTATATCATCCATCCTTCATAATTTATGATATTATATCTTCCAATTTGAGTTATTTTATCCCAAGTTATTTGACTTTAATGTTACCAAGTGGTAAACGGTTTATTAACTCCATTTCCTTTCATTAGGTTAAAATATTTTTCATTGATACTGTTATGCTATAACTATTTGTAAATTGGTCTATAAATTTTTTTTAATTTTTATTTAAACTAGTTTTGTGTTTATTTAATTTTTTTACACATAATCTCTCTATTGATTAATTCTCAATTAAATGATGTGATCTTTGTAAGGTCTATTCATCTCAATTACCTTTCCTTGGAACATATGTTTATGATATGCACATATCTTGTTTTATAAGTTTCATGTACTACCATTTTGACATAATATATAATTAATATCCTTATTTTAGTTATATTAAAAGTTTCATTTGGTGTTATTATTTCATGGGGTTATGGTTAAGAGTTACAAAAGTGGAAAAGTCTTTATGTTGTAATTTATTGTCACTCCAGGATTTTTTTATTCAAGGTTCCTTAGGGGGGAAGTCATATGCTCTTATTCTCTTGAACCACATATATTTTATTCTCCTATATTTTTTAATTTTTTTTACATGTTTATTTTCCATTTTCCCCAATACTAAATAAAGAAAAATCGAGAATGTTCATTGTATGTTCTACTGATCTTGTATCTTCTTTTAGATCAAGAATGTTTCTCTTCCATATCCATATTTCCTAAAATGTTTTCAAAAAAATAATTTTTAAGAAATAAATTATTTCTTAAAGTTATTTTACATGATATTTTTTGTACTTTTAAATTTTTGAAGAAAGGAAACTTATCAAAAAAATTTAATAGGTTACTTTTGACACCTTTTATAAAAAATTTCAAAAGAATGTTTATTTTTGACATCTACAACATAAACAGATTTTCCCACCTTCATATGCATTATTATACTTATAAATTCCATTATAAATTTACATGTTTATATTCAATGAAAAGTTTTTCCACAATATTTTTTAAATTTTTAGTTTTTAAATGTGATTTTCAAAGTTAAAAGGATGTTTTCTAAATAATTTTTAAGGATATGTTTATGGTATTTCAATTTATAGACACCAAAAATACATGATGTTAATTTGTCTCCACTAGGGATATTTTGTGATTATATCATCATAATTATTTATCTGGATGGATAAATATTGTATAAAATATAATTTCAAGGAACCCATTTCTTTTCAACAAGTTAACAAAGTTAAGAAAGTGATACTCTATTTTAACATTTATGGGGGTGATAAATTTTCTCATTATCATAACCATTATTTTATATTTGGATTATATTATAAGATTGTATATTCTATATAAAGAAAAATATTCTCTCATTCTAGGTGATTTATGTTTTGGAAATGGATTTTTAAAATAAAATTTTATTTTTAAAAATGAAAGTGTTTTTAACACAGGTTTAAAAGAGTTTTTTCCATGGATTTTGTTCAAGATATTATCCTCATAATTTTTTTATGAAGGTTTTATCCCATTTATATCTCAAAGGGTGATCCAAACACAGCTCATACAAAGTTTTTATCCCTATTATATCTCATGGGTGATCCCGATACATCTTATACAATGGAGGAACCTAGATTGTGCTTCAATGCATTAATTAATGATTTTGTTCTCTATAGAATTATATTGAATTTCATTCATATGGTTATTTCAATTGTAAGGGTTTATGTAAGGGTTATATTATAATGATTTTGTAAGGCACCAACACATTTTTTTATCCATGATATGGGTTATAAATGTTTTTTATCAATGATGAAACCAAATTTCTCATGATTATTGATTATTTTGACTCTTATCCTATGGTAAATTTTTTTTGATGTTTTGTTATTAATGATCCAATTATTGATGGGTATTAGTTCTATTATGATTATTTAAAATAACATTTATTATTATTTTTATTTCTATTATACTCATCATTTCCTCATTGATGATATTCAATTTTTAATGCTTATGTTTACCCTTACAAAGCATTTGATTTCACCCTTCATATTTTTCCTTTTCCCAAGGTTTTTAATAATGGTTTTATGAATGTTGTTACAAAAAAGGTTTCCAAATTAGAATAACTTAGTGAGAGACGATTTTGATCTTTATGAACTAGTTGTTTATGAATCTAGGTTGTTAAGTGTTTTTCTTAATTAACTAAATCTCTAAACCTAAAAGTTTATTGGGCATGTAAGTGATCAAAAATCTCATTTTAATTTTCTAGGGTTTAGATAGAAAAAATTGGGTCACATTTATTGATATTGAATCCATAAATGTAATGTTTGTGTTTTTAGTACAGGTTTTGAAAGTGTGGATTATGAGATATTATAATAGATGTTTGGGTCCCCATTATTCTCAACTATAATAGTTTATGTTTAGTTTTATTAAAATTCTCATAATGCCTGTTTCATAGTGTCTTAGAGTATTTTATTGATGTTTTCACTAAAGAGGGTGTGATATTACCCCCTTAGTGTGATATTATGTTTAGGATAGATTTAAAACCTAATGTTTCTTTGATTTATATGTCTCCTTGTAGAATGTTTCCTTCATAACAACAAAAAACATAGGTTCAAATTAATGGTCCATTATTTAAGGGTTTTATTCATCCTAGTCTATCACCTTAGGGTGATCCTATACTATTCATAATAAAGGTAGATAATGTACTATGATTTTTGAATCAATTATCTTTGATTGGACATTGAGATAGTGAAGAATCAATATACCTTCAATATTATTGAGAAATTATTCAACCATCTGAAGGTATATTTCTAGTTTTTATTGATTGAAAGGGGGCCTGGGTATTATCATATGATGGTGAAGAGGGAGGATGTTCCTAAAAATTATTTCAATTTATCTTATACATAATTTTATTTTATTTTTGGATTCCATTTGGATTTATGAACACCCCATATGTTTTCATGGGACTGATGAACCATGTTCTTTCTGTGTTTTTATATTAGTTTTGGTTATTCTAATCAATTAAATTTGGGTGTATTTATGTTTATATGATGTTTATTCTAATAATTTTAGGAATTTATCCTTCAATGACATCATTTGTAGGGAATATTTTCCATGAATATGTTCTAGACCTGTTAGGTGAATTTCCTTCGGCATGTTGGGTCTTGGTATGATGTGGAAGTTTATCCTTCAAACATCATGGTGTCCATTTCTACAATGAAACCTAAAAATTTTAAAAATAAGAATAGTTTTCTTAGTAATATGGTCTATTATAGGATTTTTGTGTTTAATTTATCTCAAATAACATCCCCTATGATAACTTTATCTAAGAAGTATTGATCATTCGTGTAGAATAATCTATGTTAGATAGTGTTTGGATATTTGAGGAGAAGTTTATCAGTGTTCCCATTTTTTATTTACTGGAAGACATATTCACATTTGAGGTAATATTTTATGCTTCTCATTATAGTATTATTTATGTTTTGATGAATCGAATAGTGGTGATATTTTATTATTCTTGGATGTTTTGTCCTTAGGAATGTAATTTTTCCACATATGATATTGAGTTAGAAACAGTGGTGGTAACTCTAATGTTGTTGTGGAATTATCTCATCTATGAGTGATTTTTGGTCTTTACTGATCAAAAGATATTTTTATATATCTTATCTCATCGTGATTTTATTTTTCATTAGTGGATAAGGGTGTATTTATTTTAGGATTATAAATTTAATATCTCTTACACTCTTTCGAAATGAAACACGATAGTTTATGCTCTATGTAGGTAGTCTCATATAGATGTTGTGTGAGAGGATATATATGAGTGTAATATCATGGAGGATCTTGTAACTTTTTTTAGATATAAATGATATTTTTAGAAGAATTTTTCTATATAAAATGAAAGTGAAATATTTATTATTTCAATAGGTTTAGGAGTCTTAGTTGGGTGATCTTGAAGTTCAGGTGTGGAGAGATTATTATATTTATGAAGATACTCCTAATAGATAGTTAAATGATGTTCAGTATTAGGTGTGGTAATATGGAAATCACTTCATTACATAAGAATTGTGAGAGGTAATTTTCCAAGAGTTTTATTGATTATTTATGGATGTGAATATGGTATTTATAAGGTACTAACATAAATTGATAGAGGTAGTGAATGTTTTTAAAATAATTCCAAAAAAGATATCCCTTAAATATTAGTTAAAAACACATGTGCTAGAAATGAAGAACTAGGTGACACCAGTGTGTACCATACATCGAAGTAGCCACTATTTTATCTTCTACCACTATTCATAATGATGATAACTAATGAACAATCATACGATTATTCCCTTTTTGATATATAAATGGGTTGAATATTAATCATATATTTTATGAATGTAACTCTTGTTCTTATCATGGTGTGTTGGGACCTCATATGAAAAGTAGGATGTGGATAGATCTTTGGGTTTCAAGGAGTCTTAGTTAAGCATGTAACACATATAAAAACCAAACAATTTCATGGTATTAGGCATTATAAATCCTTTAGGGATTACCCTAAGCTCTTCATGCATAAACCCATACATAATAACTCATGAGTTAAGGCCTCTACCAACTCATTTAAGAATTACTAATTAAAATCCATTTCACCTAATGAAATGATTATTTTATGATATCTTACATTGTAAGATCACTCGAACATTAACTTTTAAGGATTATCATTCCATATAAATATGAATTAATAGAATTCATTCCATACATTTTATATGGCCCCAATTAGAGATTTTGATTAGACAAAAGAAGATTCATTGATTCATATTCCATGCCTTGAAATATGATTTAATCATTAAATAAAATTCAACATATTATATCACATACAAATGGACCATACGGAATATCAACTCCTTCAACCTATCTCTTACACTAAAACCCAATAGACTTCCTATCATTTTTTCAGATATCATATCATCTAAAATAACATGTGAAATTGTATCCAAAACCCTTTTCATATATACTATAACACTTTTTAAAGTTTATCATGATCTTCACCATATGTCACATAATATATAATGACTTATAAATATCCATAAAAACTATTTTTTATTAACTCTAAAACCATTTTATGATATCTTTAAGACACAAACTCAATCCTCTTTCAGTTTACCACAATGTGTAACCCACCATGCCTTTGTGGAATTGATAATAAACATTAATATTAGGATCATTAAATTTAATACACTTCCTATTCTATATCGATTGAGTGCCCAAATGTCAATCTCATTATACAAGAGGAAAAATTACAACTAGGTTGAGCTATAAGCGACAACATCATTAGAAACATACCCAATAACCCTTTGATTAGCAATTCCTGATGGACTATGTAAGAAAGTTATAAAATTGTGAAGGTTTACATGATAATTACCTCAATATCCTCAAGTAAAAGTAATTATATAATTCAAACATCCTTAGTATATAAAAGACATAGTGTGTGATATTTCATGTGGTATACTTTTTGGTTCGTCAGCATAAAAAAACATTTACTCATGATAAAATTTCATATCTCATACAAGAATCATTATCACAGTAAATTTAATATTTATTCATAACCTATAATAGTCCATGATGGAAATTTATTTGTGATAACCCAAAATAATACTTATAGAGGTCAATTATCATTACATTTATAGAAAATTATATCAATATATACATATACGAAACCAATTTGAATGAATGATAAATGGATATTTCTGTTTATAAGATACATTTTTAATTGAAAACCATTTTAGAATAGATATAAATACCTTATATAAAAACTTGTATATCATACCATATATGATAGACTACCAAATAAACCTTATGTTTTCTACTCTACCTGAGGTTTTTTTTAACTCATTAAATATAGATATAATTCTTGTCACATCACTATTTGATCATCTGATAAAACACTCTCAGTGAAATATTTATTGAGTGGCATCTATGAAGAAAGTTTTTATAATGGAGTAATTTAGTAATTATATACATAATGTTTATCTCCTTCAACATATTCAAGCTCCTTAACTCCATAATATCAAATATTACAATGTCAAATTATTCTATCTACTTAAAATTTTATCTATTTTTAAAATAATCATCATCAAAACATTTTAAATCAAACTTTCCCCTCAATATAAATTTGTAAATAATGTAATTATTTACATTATTACTTACCGACACATCCTAAAACAATTCATGATAAAGGTAAATTCACTAATTTTATGGTAACTACATAAAGATATTTACATTTGTTTTACTACTATACTATAAAAAACTTTTGGAATATTAAATAAAAATAACATTGTACTTTGACTATAATAATCCATCTAGGAAATATTGAAGTCAAATTTTCATGAAAAATAATGTAACCTTTATATTTATCTTTACCATCACATATTCTAATATTTTTTGGATATTATATATAAATAACTATAATTATAGATTGATTTAACCCTTTATGTTTAAACTTTTAACTTCTCAAAGTCAAAACATACTCCTACCTACATCTTAGACACTATATAATTCACAAAAAATATAAACTTAAGATACAAAACTCTTTTGTGTATAAACAATAACTCGTATTTTCATTTAGTCTGAATATTTAACAAATAGAACATTATTTCTGTATCATATATGGTATTATATGTTTCTGGATCATTTTAATCTTAAAATATGTCTTTTTTATTAAAATAAGCCACTAATGGGTTGTGGGAAGGCCTTCCTACTATTTCAATGAATACCTAGATAATCACTTTTTCATGGAGAAAACTTTTTTATCTTTGTTTAATTTATTAAATATGTTATAGAATCTGATGACTTATAAAACATGTGTATACAACTAATCATATATTATTGTTTACAATAATTATTTATTATTGAAAAAAAAATATCTTATCATATATGGGAAATGAGAAAATTATTCCCATACTTTTCTTATATTCACCTAAACTTGATATATTCCTTTATATTTAAATAATTTATATATAAAATCGTTTCTTTATCACATTGAATGAAAACTAAAACTTTTATCAGTTATTCTTTGGATTTTGAACTTCAAAATATATAAAAAAAACTTTTAAATTATACATTTGATATCACATACCCTTAAAAACCAATGAATTGATTTCTATAACACTAAAACCTAACATAGAAATTATATGGAGTTTCAAAAATCCCTTTAAGTATCTCAAACAATCTCATCATATGAAATCATTAATCCTCATTCTTTATAATACCTATGTTTCAATTACTAATATTGACTAATTAAAGAAACATTATTGGAATTTCCAACTAACTTATCTTCATCTATTTTGATCCTTTACCCACTTGTACTACTTACACAACATTCGAATCTAGACATAACGGGCCAAGTTGATCTATTCTCAACTCTTAAGAATATTGAGTAAAAAATTATTGAACTTATTCAAATTTTCATAAAATTTTCATTAATGATAATAAGAATAAGACTTTAAGAAAACCTATAGTATCAGCATGTAATTTACATATCCAATTATATTGAATATATGAATGGTGACTAAAAATTAATTCATATATTTTTCATATAATTCCTTTGAAACATTAATAGGATCATTTTATGCCTCTTATAAGAATCGATATTTACCTATTAAACTTCTTAAACACTTGGTAACATCGGAAGAGGTTTCTATAACATATAACATTTAATTTACTTAAAATATTTTCCTAAGTTATCTGTTATGAGAGTTTCTTATATTAATATTCCCCTTCTTATAGGATTGATCTCAAAGTTATGATTAATTTTGATAGTTTTATTTAACTATAATAAAATATTTTATCATATGTGTATCATGATTTATTACTATTTGATGATGAATTTTTCTAAATGTCATCACTTTAAAACAGTGACCCATTTTAAAATTCATCATACCCATTTAGGGATATGAAAAATATTTCAAAATTTAATGAGTCCATTTTTTCATTCCTCTAACCACTTTGAAATTTATCTAGTAATTAATCTTAATCATATCATATACGAATCATGGATAGTTGAATGGAAAACATTATTATTCAATAAAAATTTTGGATAAACTTAATATTATTCTTCCAGTATACCCACTCTATGGGTTCCTCAAATATGTGTATCCTAAATAACATAGAAAGATTTTTTTGAATAAATATTAGGGTATTAAACTTCCACTATAATATAAAAATTAAAATCCATGGTCACTCTACAATGGAAGAACATAACTAGTTGAACGACCAAGGTTTTGACATGTGTTAGTTTGGAAGGAAACTAACACTTGGTATTTTGAAGGGGATTTAATCTCAATACCTTATCTCATGTTATCCCCTTTATGTATGCATGATTTTAATGATTTTTTTTGGAATAACTATTTAATCCACTGCATTAGTATGTTCAAGCCATTTTAATGTTTAACTCTTTATATAACTATTTTTTTTTGTTACTCACCCAAAAATAGATGTAAATTATATTTACAAATATCCAAATGAATCTCATGATAATTTCATATAAAATTTTCATTTGAAGGTTTAGAATTATATAAAATTAAAAAAATAAACATGATTAAGCTTAGATCCATATATAGACAACCCCTACATTTATATAACAAGGCATATTCCCCTAGGATAGTGGAAAGTCTAACCCATAGTTCTTCTATCCATTGATACATTACCTAAGAGAGAATATAATTCATTATAACCCTAAAAACTACTATGTATAAACTATATTATACAACTAAATTTTGAAATTTAACTTTAATTTCAAATGGAGGTCAAGGTAGATAAAAACGAAATCTTATGTTATCATACCTAGAATATAATGGAATGTTAGTAAATTTATAATAAGTAGTATAAAAATTTAAACTAAATCATAAACATATTCATAATAAAAATAATTATATTTATGAAAAATAAAAAAAGTAATAAAATTTAAGTAAAAAACAGTTCATATATTTAAATATGATATAATAATTTATAATTATATATAATTATATATAATTATTCCATTATAATTTATATATTCTTTATAATCTAAGACCCCCTAAGAGGGGGATGAATCGTGGTTTATCCCAAATTTAACATTTTATTTTACTAATTTTTTTCACTTTATGATATTATTCCCATATTTGTAAGAAACAAGTTTAAACTATAACACTAGAAGGTTCTATCACTGAAAAAAATGGAAATATAAAGGAATGTAAATAATAAATAGAACACAAATATTTTACATGGTTCCCCATAAAAGGACACAACCAAGGAGCACACAATGATGATGTGTTGATTTTTCAAAATCTAAAATACTTCAATAGTTATGTTGATATATTGTTTAGTCATGGACACTCTATTACAAGATCACTTCCTTAAAAATATTTACTGTATGATCACTCCTCGCACAAGGGAAACTACCTTTTATTAAGTACTATGGACTAATTTGATGAATATAGGATCAGCGTATAGACCAGGTGGTCACTTCAATAGATTAGGTAAATTATTATATTTCTGAATTCAACATGAAACTCTAATTTCACTATATCTCTTGATTCGATGCTTTTTTGTATTCTATTTTTCTTCACTTTTCTTGTTTAATTTTGGATGAGATCAACTCCATAATGTGATATTCGTGTCTTTTTCTTCAACAATATCAATATAGTGGCAATTATTATTCATATGAGGATAATTCAACACTAGAATTATCATATTTAACTTTGACCTCTTCAACTTCTCGATATAATGATAAAACTCTATCTTCTTCCTTCAAGCCTTTTTTTACTTAAACTGAACCTTTGAATCAATAGAATCCTTTGTAACTTTATTCCATTTATTTTATATTGGATATAGAACTCTCAAACTCTAGATTAACATATATTCAGGATCATACTCAAATAATGACTAACACATAAAATATACACTAAAACATAGCCTATTTGAATTATCAACTTCATACCTTCCCTTACATACATTCCTCCCTGAAAATTCATTCGGGAACTAGCCTTTGTGTATTATCCTCCACAAAATTTTCTTTATGAACTATCCTCCACAAATTTTCATTCACACAAATTCTTTATATTACTATATATTATAAAAACCCAATCAATGTTATCCCTTGCATACTTCCTTCATATTATTCCCATTAACACC
Source organism: Viscum album (assembly GCA_963277665.1). Classification (NCBI taxonomy): domain Eukaryota; kingdom Viridiplantae; phylum Streptophyta; class Magnoliopsida; order Santalales; family Viscaceae; genus Viscum; species Viscum album. The sequence goes on along the minus strand of OY728121.1, from coordinate 1,392,542,963 downwards.
ATGATATTTTAGAATATATTTCCCTTAAAATAAATTAAAGGTGTTCGATAGCTTGATTGACATACAACACTGTTCTTGAATTGGATTGGTATATATTATAACTTAGACACTAAATTTATGGTTATGAATAGTATTATCATAATTATGATATGAATATATATATTAGTCAAACAAAATTTATTAATTAATCCGAAATAAATATCTACATAGTATTTAGTAAATTCATTTTATGTTTCAAAATAATTTGTTTTCTTCAAAAATGGTATTTATTTCATTTTGTGGTCAAAAATTATAATTAATTTATAACATATTTGAAAATTGTATTTAAAAAAAATTATATAATTTTTTAAATCATCATGTTAATATTTTGATATGGTGTATTTTTTGGATTATTCTAAAATTATTTATTTTTAAGTGCATAGTGGAAATACATATTTTTAAAAATTGTCATTTATTTTCATTAGATAAAGTAATTTAAAAGTTCCATTGTGTTTTTAATTTGATCTCAAAGTAACCTAATTATAATTTAATTATAAATAATATAATTAATTACATATTAATCATTATTATACATGATTTTGGTCAAAGGTCATTTTTCTACATAAAAAAGATTTTAATAAAAATTGTTTATCATTGTGTTTTATGAATTTATATTAAATATGAGATATTAAACTTATTGAAATTGGATATTAAAACTATATTTAATATTTGTAATATTTATTATCAAATTCATTAAATATTTAACATTTATTTTTTTCATTATGAATATTAATGGTGGTAAATATTTATCATCGCGATAATGGTAAAATGGCTAAAATGAGGTTCAAACTGTGACACAAGTTCTATGAATTAAAAAAAACTTGAATTTATTTAATTATAAGAGATATATTCTACTATATCTATATTAAAATAAAATATATGGCATTTGGGTTTTATATTTCTTTGATAATGGCATTTATATTATTTTATGTTAAGAAAATTTCAAAATTTACTATCTTTATTCTAATATATATATTTTATTTAAATTCAGATAAAAAAGAAGTTATTATATGTTATAAATTCTTATTTTTAATATCAAAACATTATTTTTATTTTTTATTTAATTTATAAAATTTAGTTAAGATATAATTACCTTAAAAACTTGCCCAATTGTGAAACAGTGTATATGCATGCAGTATAAATGTTAACGTAAATGATTTTAAAAATAATAAAAGTAATATTTTTTTCTTTAATTTTGGTATTCCATAAATTTAATATGTAATTATAATTTATAAATTCTTTAAAATGTTTTTTAATCTAATTTCATTTATATCTTTATGACTTTAAATTCAAATTAAATAAATAGTCTCAAAAATTACTTTAGTGATATTTTCTATTAAATAATATATTATTAAATGATTTAAAATTCACAAAAAAAAATATTTAAATAGTGTATGTGTAATTTTATATGTTTTCAAATTTCATCCATTTTCCATTTTTATCTAATTTTTACCTTATAAGTAAATTATGACCCTTAAATTATAAAAAATGTGTTACCGTGATTAAGGTTAAAACTAGGTTACTAAAGGGGTTAAAAAAATTGATAAGGTTTAAAATTTCACAAAAAAACCTATCTAAATATTATTATCAGATAATATTTATACCTTATCCCCTTTTTATTTGAATTAATTTCCCTTTTTAATTATTATTATTATGAAAGAAATTAATTATATTTAATTCTTTTAAGTGATTCCATGTGTGACCTCTCATCACTTATAAAAATGAACCTCTTATACTCACTTATCCATAAAGATTTATCCTTATATATCATGAAATACCTACAAAAATACCTCACTAACACCTCTTCCCAAATCCTATAGCTACTTGTTTAACCATAATACCATCCTTTCAAGACTTAAATAGTAAGCTAATATAGGTTTCTCAATGAAGAGGTTTAACTCTTAATTGGTAACTTTAAATTTTATTTCTTCTCCGACATTCTATAAACTTTTTGTATACATAATAAAATTATTAATATATTATAATAAATATACATATATTTCATTCTGAATATTTCAAAATCATTTTTACTTTCATTCCATAAAATGGGAAATGGATGTATTATTTGTGTGTGTGTGTGGACTACCTCCACCATATAGAAATATGATTCATTTTTGATTAAAAATATTTCATGGTTGGTTTTTATTATGTATTTAATGTTTAAATAATATATTTATGACATAATTATTATTTTTAACTATGATATAATATTTACCTTATTACCTTTTCATCTTTTGTAAAATGATAATGTTATTTGTGTGTAAGTGTGGACTACCACCTCCATGAAGCATTGTGATTAATTTTTCATTTCCAATTTAAATTGATGGTAATAAAGATATATTTAGTGAATATATAAGATTTTTATGATATAATTATGATTATATAATTTTAAATTATTATTTATCATTATTTCATTCCATTCATTAAAAACTTGAAACATCACTCGTGCATATGTACGGACTACCATCTCCACTAAGTGATATCATTAATTTGTAATCACCTATTTATATTAATTTTTATAAAAGATTATAAAATTAATAAATATTATAATTATTAAAAAATTAATATTATCTCTATGATGAAATAATAACCCATTTCTATGTACTAGAACCATCTAATAGAAACATGCATATAAAAGAGACTTATTTTCACCTGAATATTGATTTTAGTGAAGAAAATACTAATAAAGGGATAATTGGAAATTATAAAATAAATATACATAGTAAATAATAAATTGATATTATTTTAGAATAAATTTATCATAAATATATATTTATTATAAAGTATATTTTAATGTGTATGAAGAAGGACGATACTTAATGTAACATTTTCTCATCTCGCTTTTGTTTTTGTCAGACATATTCCTTATTCAATAATTGCTTCATTCATGTGTTTTATACGGTTACCCTTTCATAAGATATATCATGAATAAATATATATTCACGGTATTTAATTTTTCATTTTATTTTATTTCTTTCATGGGATTTATGATTTAAAAGTTTCCAATTTGGAAAGAGATTTATGTTACAATCTCAATTATTTTCAAGGTTGTCTATAAAAAATTCTATTAAGGGAAATTATATGAATATTATCTTTTAAAAAAATTTATATTTTAATCTCCTCTATTTATTATTTTTGTTTTTATGTTTCAATACCATTCTAAAATCTTTGTTACTTAAAATAATTGATAAAACATTTTTAATGAAAAATATATCATATTTCCACTTTGGTTGAAAAACATTTTCTTCCATGTCCATGATCTTGAAAATTGTTTTATAAATTCTATTACCTACAATTGAAAATTTTCAAAAAATTTATCTTCACTACCGTTGACTTTATTTACAATGGTTTAAAAATGAATCTTTTTAAATATTAATTTTTCTAAAGAATTCATTTTCTGACTTTTTATAAAAGTATGAAAGGAATTTTGTATTTTAACGTATACAACATGAATAGATTTTCCCACCATCAATAAATTTCATTAATTTGAATTTTTATCTACAAATTACCATTTATTATTTTTAAAGAGAATTATTTTATCAATATTCTTGTATTTTTTTAAACTGTTAACAAAAGAAAAGGATATTTTTCTAATGTTTTCAAATAAAGGTTCCAAAGTTCTATTAAGTGTATTTTTTCCCTTTTTCAATATTTCTTATGTATTTTTATTCTTCCCTACGGATATGATCTTATGATACTATCCACTTTAATTATTGGGATTATTCATGATATTTATGATTTAAGGATTATACTATGGAACCCAACTCTTTCCCATGTGTTAATTATGTAATGATGAAACCTTTAAGAAACAAATTTATTTTACATTGGTTAGTCTCTGAATAAATGTTTATGAAACATGCTTCCTTTTCATGGGTTGTGATATGATTATATAATAAATTGTTTATGTTCTATTTTCACATTCATTTATGGTTTTTATTATTTGATGGGTGGTCCCAAAATTATATCACCCACAAATTCATTGGGTAATTAAAATATAGTTAAAAATATCATAAGATATGATTGATTTACTAAAATACTAAGTGATGGTAGTGTTAACGAGATAGAAGTTACTTCTAAGAGAATATTGGAAATGACTAGGTAGGAATTTACATTATGTGTATTTATATATAGTGATATTTTTGGGGTGAACCTTGAATAAGGAACTAAATTTCTTTGATAATGTGTTTTCAAAAAACATACATCTTATTACTATGATATGTTCTAATGGTTCAGGTTTGATTATTGCTGATTTTTCAAACTTATGAATTATGAATTTTGTTACACCATGATTTATGATTTATGATATTTGATTGATTAGGTATGATTATCGTGTGTTATGATAATTTTGGAATACCCTTATACTTATCTTATACTGACATATGATAATTTCTTGATATCTCCTATATTTAACATTACTGGTCATCTTAGCTCATACATTCTTATGTTTCCCTTCCCCAGGTTATGATGAACGATTTTAAGTAGGTTATGTCTAAGAAGTATACTATGTGAGAAGATCATTGTGTGGGATGTTAAATATCATTCAATAAATAAGATGATAATGTATCTAGTCTCAAAATACACTAAAACATTAAGTTACTTAGGTATTTATTATTGTGAAATATATAAAATATCCATCTAAAATGATTCGATGCTAATGTATGAAATTTTTGAGTTTCCATAGTTGTTATCAAAGTAGAGTGTAGTTATTTTGGGGGATTAAGATTATAGAAATTTATTAAAAAATCTTTGGATAATTCTAAATATATGATAACATCCTGAATCTTTGGTAAAATAGAGATTATATGGTTTTCCTAGAAAATATATCAATGCTTGGATACTAGAAGGTGGATGAAACTATGGAAAAGATAATCCTAGTTTAAAAACATTAAAATTAGAGGATAGTGTATTAACTTAATATTCATCAATGAATTATGAGTGGGCATGTGATTGCACACTTGGATAGACACTCTCAAGGGATATGCTTGGGTAAATTCACATTTCCTTTATCACCCATTTTAATGAATTAGAGGATATAACCTATGGAAACCTATAATATTCTATATTGATATGTGATAAACCAAAATTATCATGGGTTGATAAGTATGAGTCTTATCATTAGTTTAAATTAATAGACAGCCCTTTGAGGTTTTATGTAGTGATTACATGTAACACCTTGAAATTCTAGAGTATGAATATTATATTTGATAGCGTGTATGACACATGGCACCAAGCGCATAAGGGAATATAATTTCCTGATACTTTAAAACATATTTCCTATTTTAAATATATTTTATATATTATATATTTTTTAATGCATGAAACATCTAGTTATCATGTGTTACAAGAAAGGGAATCCTTCTTCGATGTCTTGTGTTGCATGCAATACCGAGTTTAACTGAAAAATAATATATTCTTAAAATATTATTATTTAATATAATAAGTTATAAACTATCCATTATTAATTGTATTAAATAACTAATTAAAATATATATTTTAAAAAACTAATTCATTGATAACCAATTAAGTAGAAATGAGTATAAAACCAATTGAATATAAAGGGAATACTTTTATTGAAATCAATTTTAATGCTAAAAATATATTTTACCTTGATAAATTAAATTAATTAAGTTTTGTTAGTAATATTAATTTAATATATATAATAAATATATATTCAATATAATATTTTTGATCTTAATCCATTATATTTGATAATAATATTATAAGAAAAACCAGATATTACATAGAAAATGCTATATTTTTATAAAGGTGGTTTTGCCACCTTTTAAGGGTAAACCCATTTTAAATATAATTTTTGACCCTTTGATAAATTTAATTTGTTAAAATAAACTTAATATTTTGATGATAAAATTAAAAAATTTACTTATGGCGAATTTTTTATATTTTTCTGTGAAAATTTATTTTTTGAGGAATATTGAAATATACTTAATTTTAGCTCAAAACTTATTTTCCATATGATTTACTTATAAAATTGAGTTATGTTTTATTTTTTTTTAAGTTTAATTAGATCATATTTTTATCAGTTAATACAATTTATTTCATTGTAGTTATTTTTACTTTGAAATTAACTACAAAAACTTATCAAACTTTTGGATGTTTTTACTTCAAAAACCATCATTGTCGTCCCAACCACATGATGATTTTTTAATTAATTTCTTCCACTTATATTATTATGATATGGAAAAATTGATTCAATATTTATAATAAAAATAAATTTTAATGGTTAATAATTTAAAAAAAATTGACCCAAAATATTTTTGGAAGTGATTAAAATTAATTACAGTGATTAGGGATAAATTAATCTTAATAAGGGACTAAATCGTAACCTTAATGCCTAAAATGACCAATAAACTTGTTTAAAATCTATTTTATGGCCGTATTTTGACCTTATAATATATTTTATATATTTGGTTCTATTATTTGATCTACTTTCAAAAAGAAATACATGGAGATAATTGCTTTGTCAAAATATTACAAGAGTGCCACTCCTCCATAATAAAGGGCCACCACTTCTCACCATTCCTCACACCTCTCAAAGCACTTAGGTTCATCCAATATCTTCCCAAATTTCTTCAAAAAATATCTCCTATAGATATTTAATCCTCCCTTTGTTTATAACTTTTTCCAAGTAATCCCTTTTGTATAAACCAAATAGAGTTACATGATTTTAAGTTAACATTTTCCAACGATCTATTTTCTTTCATTTTTATATCCACTACCTATACACTAATTATTCCCTGATTACACAAAAAACTAGCATATTAAATATACTATGATTTTTTAATGTTATTATTTATACCTAAACTTACAAAAAACTCCATATAATGTGTAACGAACATATGGTTTATATGTACGACGAACTACAACCTCACGAAATGATAATTGTTCATGTTTTCTTTACCACCACTCATGGTGGAAATTATGATGGAAAATCTATTTATATATGATATATATTATATATATTATGACTTTTTATGAGTATAATCCTTTAATGGCACATATGTTTAATACTTACCATTTTGTGTTAATACGATAACATCATTTGAGAAAGTGTAGAGTACCTCCCCCTCGAAGCAATGTGATTAGTTCATGCTATAAATGAAACATATTAAGGATAATTTTAATAAAAATATGTAGAATATATAACATATATATGATAATATAAATATAATATACATATGTATCATTTATTTTTCCTTATTTATATAACACAATAAAATGAAAGCAACATTCATGCGTACAGACGGCATACCGTCTCTATGAATAGTGCACTTGATTTCTTATCTCCAAATATTATGAAATATTTTAAATAAATATGTACTAAATATATATTATAATTAAGTAATATTTTAAATTCTATATATTTTCAAATAATGGTCTATTTGATAGGAACAATAAGTAATAAGTCAAAACATACTTTAGAAAACTAGGAAATTAACACCAAAATAGTTAAAATAATGAGAAAGTCCTAAGAAAAGGATAATAAAATATTTTAATAAGTTAATTTATGATATTATAAACTTTGGTATTGATTTGGTATAAGTTATATACATATTTTAAACCACTATAAATTAGGATAAAACCCACACAATTAAAGGAATTTTTATGTAATGGATTATTGACTTACATTTTTTCTGTGAGGCATATGCCATATACACCACTTACTTCTTTTATGTAGTACTATCCTTTTTGATACATTATATCATGAATCATTTTTCATCATTGTATGAAAATATCTCCTTCATGCAAATTATTCTTTAAATTTTTCAAGTTGTATGGCACACTTTGGGTTTTTTAATGATTATCTTTGAAATATCACTTCCTTTTGTGATTGTTAAATTTCACTTTGAAAAAAAAATATTGTAAAAAATCATTAGAAATTAAATTTAATATCCATATTCTCACAAAATTTATTTTATTATTGCCTAAACATTAAATCATTTTTCATACAGTGTTCACTTTGATAGGAATTTGATTAATTGTGGAATTATTGTTAAATTAGTATATTTGTTTTCAATATAGATACAATTTGATAAGGTACGTTGTTAATGAATATAATAAATGATTTAGAATAGTATTACATAGGTGGGAACAGTTACAGATATCCTCTATATGAATTGTTACTCTCATGAGACAAATCATTTGGCTAAATCAGATGGGTTTTTACCTGATATGTTGTAAATCGCCTTATGAAAGGTCTTGAAGGAAAAGGTACCATGTACCTAGGAGACATGGAATCCAATAATTAATAATTTCCCTCATTTATATATAGTTAATATTAATCCATGATATTTAGTGTTGAAATATCTATGGATATATTTTATTCTTAGTTTATTGATTTAGATGGCATGAGTTTCAGTTACTTACATTTCCATATTGATATTTCCTGATCTAGTTATTTGAATGGAATGTGTTATAAGTTATTTACCTTTACATGTTAATTTGTTCCTATTGGTTAATTATTTATTCCACTTTACATAACCTTACTAGAAATTTGATCTAACCCTTATTATGTTTCTTTTCCCAATGTTATGAAAAATAAATATTTCAATAAGCATTCAAGGATATTTTTTATCTAATTTTAATATGTATCATGTTTGTATTTTTCTACTTCGCAATGTATTATCAGTATCATGTATGTAATATGGCTTTCCAAGACTGCTAAACTGATTGGTAATTTAGGATTTTATTTCTTATAATCATTCAAATGTAATAAAATAATGCACTGATTACGGTTTTTCTAGGTCAGGTTACTACAATGTATAATATTTTTAAGGATATATTGGGAGGTTTTTATGGGAATAAAGCTATTTTTTTTTGTTTTCATTTTTTTGAAAAAATTATTTAAGGAATAATGGTTTTATATTTTGTTTACATAATTTTAATGGTATTTATAACCTTTAGGTTTAATATGATATTTTATCCATATGTAGTTAATTAGGATAAAAATTTTATCATATTTTAGTAACATTATAATATTATGGTAAACATAATTTGAGAAATAAATAATGAGCTATTTTATGGAATCAAATATGATTTTATAATGGTTTTATGGTGATTTAGGTTATTTTATGAAAGGATTTGAATTTATTAAGATAATATATAATGAAGGAGTTAATGTGTTTGGTATATGAAATTATGAGCTACTTTATGTTTTTTTGTGATAAAGAATAATTTTGAACATGGAATAATATTTGATCATGTAATTCTAATCTTTGGGTTTCAATTTTGGTCTGATATATTTTTAAGAACTTTAATCTCAGTTATTTATGGAATGATTTAATATGAACTTTAAATATTTTTTATATTTTTTTAAAATTATATATTCACATTGGATAACTTTTTCTAACCAAATTTATTTTGGTAAATTTCTACATATAGGAGGAATGACTTTACATTATTTTTTGGATCTTATGATTCATTAAAGGTTAATTTTAGTTCATCAAACATAGAAAAAAATCATTATTTTTATTTAACATATGTAATATTAGATGAATCACGGATTGAAAATAAATTTATAAATGATAAAAGGATGTAATTATTCTTATTTTATATAAAGAAATCAAGTAAATAAGTTACCTTGTATTTTCTAATATAATGGAAGATAATTTCTTCAACTCAGGTAAGGGTGAGATAAATATATTGGGACTTGTGTGGAAAGTATCACTCATTTATAATGTTATATTTTTTGGAAACTCATGAGTAATATAATGATAAGTGCTTTGTTTTAGAAATATTTAATTAGGAAATACCATGTTTCCTATAAATGACATAGAAATTGGTTATCATGATAAAATTTACGTCATTTATTATTACTATGTCAAGATACACTAATTATATTAAGTTATAATTAAAATTGTGAGGGTTAAATTTATTTAAAGTGGATATAATGTAACACCATTATATCTTAAAATATATTTATCTTTAAATTAATTTTAATTATTCAACAGCTTACATGAAATGAAACAACGATCTTAAAACGAACCATAATATATTATCACCTAACTATTAAAATGATGTGTATGAATTGAATTAACAACATTAAGAAATATATATATACATATATATGTTCTATTAAAATCAAATATACTGATTAATTCCCAATAAATAAGTACTCAATATTTAGTAAAGTCATTTTATGTTTTTTTAAATTATTCAAAAATTGTTTATATTTCATTTTGTGCAAAAAAATATTTATGTTCTAATTTATTTATAAATTATATTAAATGAATTTTATATAATTTTGTAAATAAATATATCTTTATTATTTAATGATTAATTTTTTATATTTTTCTAAAAATATTTATTTTCAAGTAAATGGTGAGAAATATCAATTTTTATAAAGTTTTCATTTATTTTCATTAAATAAATAATTTAAAATTACCATTATATTTTGAATTTAATATTAAAGTAACATAATTATACTTTAATTATAAATAATATAATTAAATACTTTGGAATCAAAATTATAATATATTTTGGTATAAGTTTATTTTTTTCCTTAAAAACACATTTTTCTAAAAAATGTTTTTCATTTATTTTTATGAATTTATATTAAAATTTATTTTTGATAATTATAGAAATTAAATATTAAAAAAAGTATTCCATATTTTGAATTAGGTTTTTAAAATTTTGTAAATAAGTCTTTTTTATTTTTGGTCATTACGAATAGTAACTTTGGTAAATATTTTTCACCTTCTTAAGGGTAAAACAGGTAAAACGGGGTAAAAATATGAGATAAGGTCTCAAAATAAACCCAAAAACATACCTAAATCTCATTATATGTTATATTATTTTTTATGTAAATATATACTTTTAATATAAGGAATTTTTGTTCCATTTTACATTAATAATGACATTTATATTATTTTAAGTTAATAAAACTACCAAATGTCACTCTATCCCTTTTAATATCTCTAATATATTTTCAAAGGGACAAAAAGAAGTTAAAATTAGTAATAAAAGTTTATTAACAATATTAACACATTATTTTTATTATTTTTATTTATTTTTAAATTTTTAGATATAATATATTTATATATGCTACATCGATTCAATGTTTATGGAAGTAATAGAAAATCTAGGTAAATGATTTTAAAAACAATAAAATTAGTATTTTTGGTTAAATTTTTATATTCTAAGAAATTAATATGTAATTATAAACTATAAAATATATTAAATTTTTTTATATTCTAATTCCATTGTCTTATTGATGTCATTAAATTCAAATTAAATTAATAGTTTCAAAAAAGTCAAATGATACATTTTGTTATATAAAAGTTAATTAAATGATTTAAAAATAAAAAAAATAATGAAATGTGATATTTGGAATGTAAAATTCTCTAAAATGTCACCCATTGAGCATTTTTTATCCACTTTGAAACATATAAGTAAATTTACGACCCTTAAAGTGTAAAAAATGTGCTACTATGGTTAGGGATAAAAATGGATGGCGAAGAGGTTAAAACAAAGGTATAAGGATTAAAATGACACTAAAACTGATAAAGGTTTTATTATTTTATTATATTTAATCCTTATTATATTTTTTTAATTTATTCCCAAATTAAAGTATTATAATTTAGTAATACATTAATTATATTTAAATCTTTTAAGTAATTTTATGTGTTTCCTCTCTTCACATATACAATGACACCTCCTCTCCTCGCTTATTCACAATTTTTGGGTGTTATATCTCATCAAAATCATACCTAAATCCCTTAATAATAACCATCCCCATGTATTATAGGTCCTAGTTTGACCATAATATCACTCCTTCAAGGAATAAGATGTAATTCAAAGGAGGTATCTCAACAAAAAGGTATAACTCTTAACCGAGTAACATCAATTTTATTTCATCTTATTCATTAACTAAACATATTTTATTCACCATAAAATGATTAATATATTATCAAAAATATTATATTATTTTTTATCTTTCCATCAGTTGGAAAAATGATAACTTAGCTCATGCATACGTGCAGACTACCACCTCCACAAAGCGATGTGATTCATGTTTCATTTTTCCATTACTTAGATGTTAATAAGGATATATTTAATGAATATATATGAATTTTATGATATAATAATTAATATATAATTTTTTATTATTATTTAAATTTCTTTTATTCCATCCATCAAACATGGAAACATCACTCGTGCGTACTTATGGAATACTATCTATACAAAGTTATGTAATTCATGTTTCATCCTCTACTTAAATGAATAGTTATAAAATAGTATATAATGAATAAATATGATAATTAGTTAAATATTAATATTGTATATTTCATGAATCTATGACTAAGGTGAATGTACTCGAACCATCAAACCGAAACATGCATGGAAAAATGTTCGGTTTTCAGTCAAATGTTTATTTTAATAAAGAGATTGTTAATAAAAGGATAATTGGAAACTATAAAGGAATGATACATTGTAAAGTATGTATGAATATGGATCTAAAATAACTTTATCATATTTATATATTTATTATATGAGGTATTTGAATATGTAAAAAATATAATGAAACTTCAGGTAATGGTTTCTCATTTCCATTTTGATTCTGTTAGACATATGTCATATTCACCACTTATTCATTCTTGTTGTGTATATAATTATCCTTTTATATGATATATCATGAATTAATTTATATTCTGTAACGCCCTGACCCCAGTTACCCAGAATTGGTGCATTATTACATACCATTGGCATGATACAAGGAATCATGTCCCAAAAGACCAATCACTTTAGTATCCATGGAAGTACTAGATAAATACATAAGTTTTACATTACATCATGAAAGAAAAAAACAATATTGTGTCCCCTTTGAACACTCTTATATCCCTTAGAATATTCCTAAAGGTTTATCATAATATACTTTTTTTCATCCTTGAAAAATAAAAAATTAGAAAGGGGTGAACACATATGCTCAATAATGATAACAATATAGTGGAAACTGTCATAAATAAGAATAAACATTTAAGGAAATGTATAAGACTAGAACACAAGCCTTTTAAGCTTAAACTTCAGCATAATATGGAAAAGATAAATCAAATAACTCCATTTACTTATTCACATGGATATTCTACAAGTTGAATAATCACATGTAATATCAATATACAATTTCATAATGATGGAATGCATAATTCCAGACTTCAAAACCATATAGTCAAGGCCTTGTTCCAAGACTACAAATATGATTTTTCCAAGGCCTTGTGTCAAGACACTATTTTGTCTCATGAGACTACAAATAAAAAAACAAAATTGTGTCCCCTTTGAACGATCTAATATCCCTTAGCCTATTCCTAAAGGTTAATCATAATATACTTCTTTTCATCCTAGAAAAATAAAACATAAGAAAGGGGAACTTTCATCTTTTTTTCCCTATAAATATTTTATCTTTCACTTATGATTTTTTATGTGGAACTTTCATAATTCTTTTGTTATGAATACTTTATGTAAATTCAATGGAGCCTCTAAAATTATGTTAAACATTTACCTTTTCTCATGGAACCCAAATACCTCATAAAAGTATACCATCAAAATATATTCACCTTCTTACAATATATAAGCATAATATCAACCTCTTCATATCATGACACTCCTAAGTTTACCACATCTTTTCTCTCTTATTCTAGAACTTACTCCCACACACAAGGATACTATATTATTTTTTCTATAAAACATATTCGGATAAATAATACTCATATATACTAGAATTTTTCAAATTATTTCAAATCAATAGACTATAACAATTGAAAACATATAAAATCAACCATCAATACTTTACTTGTGATAGAAAAGAACAACTCATAACATCTAGTGATTTAAATATACACCAAGGCCTTCTCACATATTACTAATAAAATTTTGGGTCTTTCAATTATTTATCAACTTCAACTTCAGGTATAACTCCAAATAAATTGTATCCTAATGAATATACGAACAAATCAATGCAATGAATTTCATTAACAAGCAACCTTAACAAATCGAGTAGCTATATTCAACACATCAATTTTTAATTATCACTAAATCTCACACATGTCCATTTGGTTTCAACACTAATCATTAAGAACATTCAATAATCTTGAATATAAAAACATTATAATCATTTGATAATAATTTTTTTTATTCTTCATTATATGGCATTTTACTTCAAATATGTGTTATTTTATGAATTATAAACATTTTATAAACTAATATTTATTATGTAAACTATTAATATAATATAAATATTTTATTATTAAAATTATTTAATCCTCGATCAAATCAATCATCAAAAAAAATCCAGGTTTAAATAATTTTTGAAAATAAGGCTTTAATTTGAATAATTAGAACTAATTAATTATGAATATTTAATAATATAAATGCATAAACTCTATATTTTTCCTTATTTTATTCATTTATTAACACTTTAAAAAATAAAAATTATGATTAATAACTAATCATAATATTTATAATTCGTACATAATTCAATATAATTTTATAAAAGACAATTAAATATTAACACATAATATTTATAATATTTATTTATAACTGTTTCATATAAATTTATCAAATAATTATAAACACATTATAATTAATTAACTAATAAAATATTTAAATATATATAAATTTCCAAAAAATAATTTATATTATAAATTATAAACAACTTATTAATAAACTAATTTAGATCATAATTGAATGTAAATAAAAATGAATATATCTTACTCTATCATATTATATGATTTAGTCATAATATATGAATACAATACAACTGATATATTATGATTCATATTCAGTTGTATTATATGATAGATAGGTTTTGGCCTCATTTATCATCATTCATACTTTATTAATGATAACCCAACCATTTAATATGATATGTAATCACATTTTATTATTTATATCCCTATAATTACCTTTTATATCATATTATATTTGATGATGGATATTGATATCCCCTTAGTGATTTTATGCTCTAATATTAAAAACATAGTTTATCATAATCGTATCCTATGATATATTGATATCAAATGATACGAAATTTATAAATATGTAGTTTTTTTCCCTATCATATGCTATGATACCTTTATATCATAAGTCTCATTTATTTCTATTAGAAAAAAATTATGTATAATATTTTATAACTGGCATATGACCGAGAATATGATTGTAGTTTCTTTAATTATCAACATGATTTCATGAATCAAAATTCATGGTTTTCTTTTATACCACTGTTTATATTATTTGGATGATAACAACACTTTTTAGAGGTAGTTAAAAAAATTAAAATAATACTATCTAATATCTCGATTCAAGATTAATGAAAAACATGTGTACATTAAATAATGATCTCAATAAAACTAACTTTTAAGTTAAAAAATATATCAAATTAATTATCTTCAACCTCTATTATAAATGAAGTTAATATAGTAAAAACATAGTATTATTCCCTTAGTGTTGTATCCATAGGTTGAATCTTAATCATTTGTCATATGTATGGAACTCTTCTTTATATTATGGTGTAAAATCACTATTTATGAAATGTAGGAAGAGGGGAGAGATTTGATAGTTCATGAATTAAATAATGTGTAATGATGCATGAGTAAATTCCTCAATCAACTTATACATGAGTTCCTTCTCCTAATTTATTTAACTAAATAAATGGTTATTTTATGGTATCTTATGTGGGAAAATATATTATAAATTAATTTTTAATGTTCTTTTTCACATAAAATTGAAGGAAATAGCATATATATCATTCCTTATGATATAGAACAAGTAGAACCATGTTATTATCCATAGGTAGTATCATAGAATCATATTACATTAAAGAACCCCTACATTTTCTTACCTGAATATTATATAATTTTAAAGATAAAAAACATAATAGCATTATAAATACAGGATCCAAAGGCTTAGAGTCTTTGGAAAATTAGTCTTATACATTAATTTTACAAAATAAAACATAAAAATTATTTAATTATTTATCTTATATATTCTTAGTGTCCCCCGCATTCTCCTTATTAATATTAATCACCTGAGGATATACATCAATGAATGTGATGAGCTAAAATCCTAGTAAGAGGATGAATAAGGGACATGAACCCATATAACATGAGTTAGAATAATCATTATCATCATAAAATAAGAATAGGATTATCATCAACATAATGATTTAAAAATGGATAAATTCATAAAATGTGGAAACACATAAAAACAAATCATTATGTATTAGTGGTCAAATACCACACATGGTTGTGAACAAATCTAGCATCATGTTCATGCGTAGCATATGTGCATAATCATAACATCATCATTGTGAAAAAATCTAGCATCATGTTCATGCATATTTCATATTATCTCATGAGATAAATAACTTTACCCAATTCATTGGAGGGATATATAATTTCAAGTCCACCCATCACATCACAATATTTACATAATCATGTGTTCCATAGAGAATGTATAAAAATCATCATCATGAAATAACCCATGGAAAGGAATGGGTTTCATAAGGATTAAATCAAAAATAATTTAATAAATAAACTTAGTGTTCCAAAATTAATAAGGGAAATATAATTTAACATAACCATCATCATTCATTAGTGAAGAAGAAATAACTCAACAGGATTCAAATATGTGTTTTGGAAAGAATAGTTCTTTTGGAAAATCTTTGTATTTATCATAAAATAAAATAGGAAACATGTATATCCCAAAAAATAAAAGGCATGAATATTGAAATAGTATTTATGGAACATTAAAGGAAAATTTATATCTAAATTTTTGTGAAATTCATAAAACCCAAAGAAAGTGTGTTCTGTTTGAGAATCTTATTTCCATAATTCCCGCTTTATTACGCCTCTTTTTCACCTCCTCAATAATAAACATATATTTATTAAAAAATTGAACTAGAATTTTATTTTAGTCATTTATGAAACAATATAATAATTATAATCATTATATTATATTTATTAATTTCCATTTATGAAATCTAACCATTTTGATATCATGTTTTCTTAAAAAAAATCCATTTTGCATCGATTTGTTATTTTGTACAAGAAAATTTTTAAATAAGTATAATAAATTCAATAATATAAAAATATATATTTATAAATTTATATATAATAAATAGTTTTTTTAACCATTCGTTGGTTTTGTGATATGAAAGGAATTAGAAACAATCTCATTGGCAGTTAGCTAACCATTATCAGGAACATTGTCCAGAAATGGAGAAAAAGAGGTATAAAACATAAATACATTAAAAATATAATTTTTACATCATGTTAACATAATTAATATAATGTTAAAATTATTAATAATTAAATATTATTTTATTTTATTTTTAATTAATTTTAGAAAATGGAGGGGGTATAAAAAGAAAACGAGTGAAGAGTTTGAAAAACATACTCTTTAATTAGTGTAGCTTATCTTATTCAATACTATAACTTATTTCATTATTTGAGTCGGATTATTCCATAACGTCCATATAGATACTAATATTATTAATAATGAATATTTGGTCTGATATTGTGTTTTTTAATGGGTAGTAGGAGTGGTTTTTCAATGGGAGGGAGAGGAATTATTTATACTTGAGGAGAGGGGTATTTTTTAGAATAAATATTGAATAAAATAATATATCAAAGGTAAAACTTTTAATTGTGAGTTTTTATAAAATAATTAATATATTAATATAATATTGTTAGTTTAAGACTTTAAATAAACTTTTTTATTCGATTTCATTAGTTTATTAAAAAGGAAAGTGGAAAGAAAGAAAAATTGTAATTTTAAGGAATCACTTTTGACCTTAGCATTTGGAATGTTATTTTTTTGGTTTAGAAATTAAGTTTATCATATTTTAATGAATCATTTACGAAATAAAATATATCATGTCCTAACATCATGTTTTAGAAATTATTATTTCATTATTAAATCATGAATGATGTAATTTGAGATACATTTGTTATATCAAAACCTATATTTTCACTATTCACCCAAAAAATGATGTATTTCATAAAATCACCAAAAAAATCAACCTTGGATAATTTTGAATTGTTGAGTTCCAAAAAATTATTAATTTAAAAAAAAATATACTACTAAATTAGTTAATTTTAACTTTTAATATATAAAAGATTGATTTTTAAAAAATACTTTAAAATATAGTTTATTAAAAATGTACTTATATTTTATTTGAGTTTTTAATCATGGAATATATTATAAAATTTTTATTTATATAAATTAATCATTATATTTTATTAAAAATTATTATTTTGAGGTAAATTTAATTTTCCAATGGTCAGAGTACTATTCTCATCAGTTATGTTACTATTCTAATGGTCACATTACCTTTTTTTAATACAACTTTATTATTTCACTCAATATTAAACTCAATTACTCTCAATGTTATATATTTACATTTTCTATAATTTTTATTAGTTTAGTAGTATTTTTCGTCTACTATATAGCGTTTTTAGTGGGGTTATGATTCTAGTATATTTGAGTGATCCCTGTTTTCCCATTTCAGCTTTTCTATTTTCGATTTTTATCTAGTTGTAATGATTTTAATTTTAATTTGTTTCATTAATGATTAATTTAACAGTAAAGAGTAATAAAAAAAATATTTTTTTGTTTATCTATATTTTTTTGTGAATAATATAATATAATACAATACAACACACTTTTATTTAAGGAAAAAATATTATAAAAAAATAATGGGTCGCTACTTTCTACTACCTTTGAAATTTTCAACCTCAAAATTTAAGCTTGTATTCTCAGTTGAAAATAGGTGAGGGAACTTATGTTTCACTACTTCCTCTGGTTAACATGTCACTCTTTATACTTCTGGTTCCCCCATGAGACTTTGATTGGGTGATTTTTTTTATTTCATAGAACTTTATCTCTACGGTCTAATATCCTCACTGGTTGTTCTTTGTATGAGAGTACATTGTCTAATTGTACCACCATTGGTTTTAGTATATTTGAGGGATCAGGTATGTTCTTACTCAATAGTGATATGTGAAACACATCATGAACTTGATCCATACTTGCTAGAAGTGCTAGCTGATAGGCCACTGCTCCGATGCAATCAAGGATCTCAAAGGGGACAATGTACCTTGGATTATGATTCCATTTCATTCCAAACTGTATGAATATTATACATAGTGATATTCAAAGGGAAAAAAAGTATCCAAAATCAAACTCTAAGTCCGTTAAAAAAATTCAGGATAAATATTTTTTGATTTGAGGAAGATTTTATATGTCATTGGATGGCTTGAACCTTCTTTTTCATCTCATGAACATGATCATGTCCAAGTATCTTTCATTATCTATCTTTATCCAAACAAATTTGAGTTATACATTGCTTCCCATATATAGCTTTATATGGATCCATTTGAATACATTAGTGGAAGCTATTATTATATGATAACTCAACCAATGGGAGATGTTGATCCCATCCTCATTTGAATTATATTGAGTAGGATATTAGCATATCTTCAAGCGTATGAATAACCTTTTTATATAAGCCATTAGTTTAGGGGTGATAGGTCATGATAAAATTAAATTTATCACTAAAATAATGTTCAATAATTCTAAAATATTATGAGGTGAATCATATATCATAATCTGAGATGATCAAAAGTGGTACCCCATGAATCCTCATAACTTCCTTCACATGTATATTTGAAATGTTTTCAATCAATAAATATTCCCAAATAGAGATAATGTGGTAGGTCTTGGTGAGTCAGTCTACTACAACCCATATCGCGTTGTTTCCTTTAGATGTTTTTAGGAGGCTAGTGACAAAGTCTGTATTGAAATTCTCCTATTTCCATGTGGGTATAGAAAATGGTTTCATCGTTCCATTAGACTTATGTTTCTCTGGTTTAACTTTTTCACATACCAAAGACCTTGATATTTACACAGAAGTATTCTTCTTCAATTTTTTCCACTATATGTTTTCTCAAAGATCATGATAAATCTTGGTACTTCTATAATGGATGGATAAAGATGAACTATGTGAATTATCCAGTATCTAATTATTTATCTTGGGTGATTTAGGCACAAAAATCGTCGTTCCAAACCAAATCACCTCATCATCATCAATATGGAACTCATGTAGATTTACATCCTTTGCTGATTCACCTTCTTTTATAGATCTAGATCATCACTTTATGCCTCCTTCATCTTCTCTTGGGTATATGGTTGATAAAAAATTTCAGAAAGGTTGGATGCATTCCCTGTCATTTTGATTTCTAGATCCATCCATTTCATTTCCATAAATTTCTGGTCTTTCTCAATCTACATCATAGATAGAGTGGAGGGTTCTTTTTTACTACAAGTATTAGTAACCTTGTTTTCCTTTCCCATATGGTAGTTAATAGATAAATGGTAGTCCTTAATTAGAAATAACTATATTCTTGGACACATTTTGATCTCCTTTTTTGTGAATATATACATTAGGATAATTTAATCAGTATACATGTCACATTTCACACCATAGAGGTAGTTCCACTAGACATTCATGGAAAAAATGATAGCTCCTAGCTTCAAATCATGCATCAGCTAGTTCTTCTCATGGATCTTCAACTTCCATGAGGCATAGGCTACCACTTTATCATTCTACATGTGTACAAAACCCAATCCTCTTTTCAATTAATCATTTTATATCACAAAACCTTCTCACAAGTTAGTAGTTTGAGTATAGGTTTATTTATTATTCTTTTCTTGAGATCCTTGAATCATTCCTCCAATTATTCCATCCAGACATACTTTACCAAGTTCCATGTTAACATAGTTATAAGACTAGACAATCATGAAAATTTACTCATAAAATGTCGATAGTTCCCATCCAATCCAAGAAAACTATAGAATTTCATGACACTAGTGGGTCTATTCTATTCTTCAATTGACTTTATTTTTTAAGGGTCTATAAAAATTCCCTCAATTGTGATCATGTTCCACAAGAATGTGAATTGCTACATCAAAAACTCACACTTGCTGAAATTAGTGTAAAATTTATCCTTTATTAATGTCTCCCACACAATCCCTATATTCTCTTCATGTTCCTCCTTGATCTAGGAGTAAATTATAATATCATTGATAAAAACTACCAAAAAAAATTCAACTAGTCACTAATTTCTCTATTTGTAAAATCCATGAATATGGTAGGGGGATTAGTAAGTTCAAAGGGAATCGCTATGAACTCATAGTGCCATACCAAGTAAGGAAAGCAATATTCTAAATATATTTCTTATTCACCTTCATCTAATGATATCCTGAATAAATATTCAACTTTGAGTAGTAATGAGCTCCTCGTATTTTATATAAAAATTCATCAATCTTTGGAATAGGATACTTGTTATTTATAGTGATCTTGTTGATCTCTTGGTAGTTTATACATATCTGTATTGATCCATCCTTCTTCTCGAAAATGAGAATTCTAGAACCAATGGTGAGGCACTAAGTCATATGAATCATTTCCTCAAATTCTCTTGTATCTACTTCTTTAACTCTTCTGGTTCAATTAGGGCCATCTTGTAGGGGAATTTTTAGATAGGAGTAGCTATGGGTATGAGATCTATTGATAACTCTACCTCCTGATATGGGGGAAGTCTGGGTAACTCTTAAGGAAATATGTTAGTTTATTCCTTCATAATGATAATTTCCTCAAGTCTCATGCCTTCATTTGACACTACTATTTAGTCCTAGCATGTTTCGTCACCGAGTATCAATACCCACACAATTGGGCGATTTTAAAAAGGATATTCTTGATCTTCCTTGAATATTTAGAGAAGCAATGAATGGGTTGGGATATGAAATTATATTTACTTTTCCTAAAATTTGATGTGTACTCTACAGAATAATAGTTAATCCATGCGTAGTATAGCATCAAAATTACACCAAGGGAAGAATTATGAGATTCGTTGGAAGAATATTCCCACAAATTCCAATAGGATAAGAGTCCAAAACATGGGTTTCAATGATTTGAATACTATGTGTTTTTATAGATATCTACACTTCAAGGTATTAGGTCATTGATTCAATAGTTCTATCAAACATGTAGGATATAAAGGAATACATATAACCAAAATCAAATAAATCATTTTTCATTATTTAGTGAATAAAAAGTGTAACTTGTATGACTTAATTTTTTTAATCCACTTCAGCAGTAGTGATGTAATAACTTTATCTTGATCATTTATATTTGGTGTCTAATACCTCTGAATACCCTAAAAGACTCTAAGTTTAGTGAACTATCTTGAATAGTTCCCTTTCTCCTTACAGTTGAAGCATTGAACCATAGGTGGTGCATTTGGAGGTTCCCTCCTTTCCTCCATAATTTTGGTCAGCTTATTTATTTATCTTCCCCATTAATGATCGGGATGACCTTATCTCCTACACTTGAAGCATTTCCCTATCACTTTGAGAAAATTCCAAGGATGTTTCTTCCTGCATTTTTGACATGTGAGTAGTTGTATCCTCTTTCCTATTTTTTCATTTGACCCAAAATCTTGAAAATTCATTCTTCTCTTATTATCTCCATAACCATGAAACCATTCTTTGAACACCATATATAGCTTGAGATCACATCAAATAACTTCTACATAAATCCAAAAGTCACGTTATTATAGATCTTTTCGAAGGTGTGGTTTTAAACCACTAAAAAATCTATCTATTTTTTATAACAAAACTAGAAGAATATCTTCAAATACTTGTGAATTTTTCATCATAATCATTGATAGATTCACATTCCTTTTGATTCAACTCTTTGAATTATCGCTACATATTTTTTTGATGATTTATAGGGGAATAATTTGTAAGAAATATTTTATTAAAATCTTCCCATTATCCCTTTTATTTCATCCTTTGGTTTAGTGTTATTAATCAATTCCCACTATAGATAGAACTATTTATCTAAACGATTGATAGAAATAGTCAAATTCTCCCTATAAAAATAATAGATCATAGAAAATATATTCTCCATTGAGTTAACCCACTATTTTTTGACTAGTGGATGGGAATTTCTACAAAATGTTGGTGGTTGTTTCCTCAAAAAGGACTCAATGTCTAGTTGATCAATCTTGGGTGAAGGAGGAAATTACACCTAGTTCAAGTTATCCTTCATAACTATATATAGGTGGGTAATCATTTCCATGATTTTTTTCAACCCACCTACTATCACATTAGAGATGTTGTTCAGACAATCATTTCATTGTCCCTCACATGGGTTTTTGGCCTAATTTCTCCAATGTCCCACAATTTTCAAACACATAATAGGTTTGAGAAAAATATAATTCAACAAAACATTAATAAATCATTTATTTGTTTTTCTAATTAAATCTAAATGAATTTCTTATGGGATTCCTATGTCTATCCTTATCTAAAAATATTATTCTAGGATGTTTTTCCTATATAAAGAATTATACTAATAGTTTTCACACTTTTTTTCAAATCCTAATTCCCAAATTAACTAAATTGTTATTCTAGGATGTTTTCATTATGAGGCTTTGTACGGTAGGTCATGTCGATTTCCATTATGTTGGCTGGAGGCATGAGAGGAATCTTTGTTGGAACCTCGTCTTATTGAGGAGACCACAGAGAAGATAGAGTTGATTTAGAAGAGTATGGCTATTGTACAGTCTCAACAGAAGTCTTATGCTGATCAACGGAGACGGCCTCTGAAGTTCGAGGTCAGGGATCAGGTTTTCCTGCGTGTCACACTATGGTTGGGATACAAGAGGATTAGGAGACAAGGTAATATTTCACCAAGTTATGTCGGATTGTTTGAGATGTTAGAGAGAGATTGGTCGGTTTCCTATTGGTTGCAGTTACCTCAGAGGTACTAGGATATGCATGACTTCTTCAACATTTCTCAGCTTCGATGTTACTATTCTGACCCGTCTCATGTCTTTCAACCAGGGGAGTTTGAGCTCTAAGGGGATGCGTCATTTGTGGAGCATCCAATCCAGATTGTGGATCACAGTATAAAGGTTCTCTGTGACCGGTCTGTTCCTTTGGTACGAGTTCTATGGAAGTATGGGCGGGTGCAGGATGAGACTTGGGAGAGGGAGGCTGATGTACGATCACAGTGGCCAGAGCTGTATGGATTTTCTTCTTCTATGTTGTGCTAAGGAAATTTGGGGACAAAATTATTTAAGGGGGGATGTTTTTAATAACACGGATCTTCTTTTCAGGTATTTTTCCCCTTTCTGGTCATTTTTAGAGAAAAGAGAAAATTCTGGAAATTTTTTAAGTACACGTCGTGTACTTTATGAGTACATGCCATGTACTACCTTGCCACTGGAGGTCGTGTACTGAATGTGTAGTAGCCACACACATGGCTATATGGGAGTGACTAGGAGGCCGCTTAAATTGGATTATGGAAAATGTGAGTACACATCGTGTACTTCAAAAGTACACGTCGTGTACTTTCTTTTTTTTCATTAAACGCACCTGGGTCGCATCTAATCGACAGAAATTCCACCTTCTTCGTTCATCTCATCCAGCAGCATTTTATGAATTCATATCTTCGAAGAACCCCTGAGCCTCTGTACATCCTCTGAATTTAACATTATTGGTTGTGTTGGATTCACATCGATGAGTTCTCTCTTCTCCTAGAGCATCGTCTTCTGATTTCTCCTCTCTCATGAGATATCATGGGTTGAACGATTTAGAAATTTTTGAAGATATTTGATGTTCTAAATAGATTCAAGGTTCAAGTTTCTCATATAGTAATCTCTTAACCCCAAGGTAGGTGGTTTGTGCCTTTCGGTTCAATGTCTTTGTTTATTATGTGAAAATTCCACCAATACCCTTGAAAAGGGTATTGCGTGTTTACTGTTTTACCCCTATTGTTTTCCTTCATTTTTTGTATACTTGGGTAGAGGTAATTTGGATATTAATAGGGATGGTTGCTATGCTTTGTATTTTTTTCACTTGCATGTTATATTTACGACCGTTTGGTCCTATTTAGCCAGTTTGGTTGCCTTGCCTGTTTTCCACGCCTATTGCTGAAGGATGGAGACTTTGTATTCTGACATGATTTTTATGTCGTAGACTATTTTTCCAAGTAGTTCTATAAGTTTACTTGTCCATATTACACTGATATTCTCATGGACCTACACAGGGCTATGAGAACCTGGTGTAGTAGACTATAAGGGGAATTGACCGAGTGAGCTTCCTCAGAGAGTCTTTGATTTTATTCATGAACAGTTTAGACTATAAGGGGAATTGATGGTGAGTGCTTCCTCAGAGAGTCTATTAATTACCTAGGATATAAGGGGAATTGACCGAGTGATCTTCCTTAGAGATTCCTTGACCTTGGGGATATAAGATAAATTGACCGCGTGAGCTTCCTCAGAGAGTTCCTGACTACCTTAGACTATAGGGGGAATTGACTGTGAGTGATTCCTCGGAGAGTCTTCATATACTAAACTAGAGAGGATAGGTTGTGTGTACTTCCTAGAGGGTTACTATTCTTGATTGATTGTTTGACTTGTGGAACTGTTTACAACTGAGCACATTCCTGTTTACTATTTTCTGTAATTTTACCTGCCATATATTCACTGACTATTAGGCACAGATCTTCAGGTGGTTACCTATTGGGATTTAGTCTCACACCCTGTTTGGGTCATGCTTTTGGGCCCAAAATAGATTATATTGTTTCAGGTATAGATAAGGGCAAGCTCCCTTATAATTTAGGTACTTGATTTCTTTGGAGCTGGAGAGCATGGGACCAAGATATGGTTTGCGATGCTGAGGAGTGTATCTGCTTTCTTTTGAACATTGGTTTATCACTATTGTATTCCATCATTGGGAATTATTTGGTTGTTTTCCTAGACATATGTATCATGCATCATTTCATATATTTTCTCTAGTTTATACTTTTAGTTTTTTGTTGTATGTCATTGTTACTACTTTCATTCTTGTATGTATTTGTTTACTTCCATTGTGTACTCTTCCAATGAGGGCATAGTTTCCCCACTATAACACCCAAGTCCCTCGCTGCTAGTCGGCATCCTATGGAATTTAGGGAAATCTTCTTGAGTCCATGTGACCAATCAAATATGGGGCGCCTCTAGGTGGCTTTCGGAACGAGGACGTTACAAAAGGGGTGAGAAAAAATACCAGTTAGAGGATGAATAAAGGACATGATTAAATATAACATGAGTGACAATAATAATCATCGTCATAACATAAGAATAGGATTATCATCAATATCAAGAGGAAAACAATTGATAAAGACATGGAATTTGAAAAGAAAAAAATGAAACATTATGTCTCACTGGTCAAATACCACTCATATTTGTGAACAAATATAGCATCATGTTCACACATAACATATATTCATAATCATAACATCATCATTATGTAAAAAAGAATCGTGATCATGAACATTTCATAGTGTTTCATGATATATAAAACATTAACCAATTCATTATAGGGCTATATAATTATAGCCCCACCCATCATATGATAATATTTACATAATCATGCATCCCACCTAGATGTTATAACAATAATAATCAAGAAATAACCCATAGAAAGGAATGGGTTTCCTAAGAGTTACATCAAGAATAATTTTATGAATAAAATCGGGGATCCCAAATAAATAATGGAAAGAATATTTTGAATAATCATCATCATTATTGAGTGAATAAGAAACAACTCAATAGGATTCAAAATATGTTTTTTAGAAAGAAGATCTATTTTTTAAAATCTTTTTATTTGTCATAAAACCATGTAGGAAAAATGTATATCCCCCAAAAAAGTAATAATAATGAAATGGTATTTAAATAATGTTAAAGTAACATCTATAAAAAAAAATTGGTGTGAAAGAGTGAAAATCCAAAGAAATTTATTTTGGTTTGAGTATCCCATTACCTTAATTCATGTTTTATTTATTCTTTCTTCCAATGCCTGAATAATAAACATATATTTATAAAAAAAATTATCTAGATGTAAATTATAGTCATTTATAAAAATATTTACCCATTATAAACATTTTATCATATTTCTTAAATTTATTTTATGAAATTCAATCATTTTGATATCATGTTTTTCAAAAAAACTCATTTTTATTCGATTTCTCTATTTTGTTCAAGATATTAATTAAATAAGTATAATAAATTATAGAATCTTAAAATAAATATATTTTTAAATTATTATATAATAGATCTTTTATTTTTACCATTCATGGGGTTGGTTATATGAAATTAATTGTAAATATTCTTGTTAGTGGTTAACTTATCGTTATCTGGAACACTGTCCAAAAATGAAGAAAATAAATATAAAACATAAATACATTAACAATATAATTTTTACAAAATGTTGAAATCATAAATATAATTTTAACCATCATCCTAATTAAATATTATAATATTTTATAATTAAATAATTTGGGAAAAGATATGGGAGAAAAATAAAATGAGTGAAGTGTTTGAAAAACATACTCATTCTTCGGTGTATCTTCTCTTGTTTAACACTATAAATTATTTAATATTTAGAGTTATATTACTCCAAAACATCCCCACAGATTATAAGAGTCTTAATAGGGAAGATTTATGGGTATAGTTTTCTTTGGAAGGGGTTAGAGGAGTGTTTTTACAAGGGGTGGAGGGGGTTATTTCTACTTGAAGAGAGGGGATTTTTTAGAGTAAAATATTGAATATAAAAATATATAAATAGTAAAACCTTTAATAGTGAATTTTTGAAATTATAAATTACATATTAATATAATTTAATTATTTAAGACTTTAAAACCCCTTTATAATTCGAATTCATTAGTTTATTAAAAAGTAATGTTGAAAGAAAGAAAATTTGTTATTTTAAGGAATCAATTTTCACTTTAGGTTTTGGAAAGTTATTTTTAAGTTTGGAAATTAATTTTATCATATTCTAATCTATAATTTATGAAATAAAATATTTAATTTCCTAGGCTCATGTTTTATAAATTATTATTTCATTATTACATCATTAATGTTGCAATTTTAGATACACTTGTTATGTGTACAACTGTATTTTTACTTGTCAGCTGAATATTAAAGTATTTCAGAAAAATTCCAAAAAAATCACCCATGGATAATTTAGGTGATTTTATTTAAATAATGATGCTAATTTAATCTAAATAAATTTCTAAAATAGGTAATTTTAATTTTAAATATAAAAAATGATTTTGGAAAAATACTTTAAAATTTAGTTTATTAAAAATTTTCTTATATTTTCTTTAAGTTTTTTAATCATGATATTATTATAAAATTTATATCTAGATAAATTAATAATAATAAATACTATTTTAATTAAAATTTATTGAATTTAGTTAAAATTACTATTCCAATGGTCAAGTAATTATTCCCTACAGTCAGTTTGTTATTCCAATTATCACATTACCTCCTATAAATAACACTTTATGTTATCACTCAATATTTAACTCAATTACTCTCATGGTTCTATATTTAAATTTTATATAATTTTTTTTGGTTTAATAATACTTTTCTTCTTAACTATAGTGTTTTTAGTGGGGTTATGATTCTAGTAGATTGTGGTCATCCCCATTTTCCCATTTTAACTATTCTATATTATGTTTTTTTATAGTTTTAAAGTTTGGAATTTTATTTTGGTTAATTTATGATTAAAATAAAAGTAATTATTAAGGAAACAAATTATTTTCTTGGTTTATACATATTTTTTATGTTTAATGTTATATAATATAATTCAACACACATTTTTTCAAGAAACAAATATTACTAAAAAACATTGGGTCGTTACATTCATACTTTACGACATGATTTAATTGTCAAATATGAATGGGAATATTATATAATATTAAAATGGGATTTATTTCATATATTATCTTTAGTTACATCTTATTATATCCGATATTTATCACACCTTGAAGGATCATTTCTAGTGGATGGGGATAAAGAGGTCCATGTTTGAGTTCATGTCTCGGTGCTTGTTTTTTCAACAAGTAAAAAACCAATCATAGTGTTCCAGTTGTTTTTATGAAACTATTAGATGTTCCCTTGTGATAATATGAGGACATATATATGGATTTAATTACTATTTTTCGCTTTTTTTTTGCTGGATTTGACACCATCTATGTTTTTATAGATCAATTGATAAAGTCTTCTCATTTCCTAGTTATCAAGGAGCTTTTTGTATTTAATGATTTTGAATTGATTTATGGGTATAAGATGATGTTACATCACGGGGTTTGAAGATTTTCATCAATAATAAACATACATGGTTTACTTAAAAAGTATGGAAATGTTTTCATCATTCTTTTTTCCCCAATTTTTTCTATAACACTACATTTCATCAACTGATGAATAGTCAAATAGAGTATATGATCTAGATGTTAAAGGAAATATTGGGTGTGTGTGTTATTTATTTTTATCATTCATGGGTGAATCATTTTACTTTGTTTTTGTTTTTCCTAAAATAATATTTATCACTCATCCACTAATATATCTCCATTTCAGGCACTGTATGGGTGGCCTTATAGATATTTTTTATTAGACCGAGGTTAGAGACTCAGTGATTCTTAGGATGAATTTTGTTTAGAGTATAAAAGAGAATTTTTAAGTAATCTATAAGATTATGAAGGCTTATAAATACCATAAAAGTAATAAGTTTATTGAAGGAGGAGGTATTTAGAGTTTTAGATTTCAAATCATATGTTTTTAATGGTTTCTCCTCGTTGTGGGAAAGGTTGGTTTGGTAGAGGCGTTAAGCACTCCACTCAATTCATCATGGAATTAGAGGTGTTGGATATTTTCAATGTGCTAGTGTATTAGTTATCTTTTACTCTATGGATGGTGGGTGAGTTGGATATTGAGGATGATGTGACATTATTGGAGTGGCCTTTTGAAATACAGGACTATCAAAGAATGGTGTCACGACCCTAACTCTAGTAATCGAGAGATGGTATCAAATTTATTAAATTGTGTTAACATACCTGGGATCTATCCTGAATAAAAGATCAGTTTAGTAGTCTATGAATTAGATATATAAAATATTATCATATCTCATTGGAAATATAAATTCATATCATAAAATAATTTGTGTATCCTTGATATAATTCACTATATCCTTCATAATTTCTTGTGAAAAGGTAAAAAAATAATGAGTGAGTCCATATGCTAAGTAATACTTATTTAAAAGAGAATATATCATTGGTAAATAATTAATAATAAATATGTTAAGGTAAATAAATTAAAACAACTACAATTTAATCAATAACTTGAGCATTAAATTTATCCATGGATAATCTCAATGTATTCATCATATGGACAATAATAACTAAATTCTGAATGAAGTACATTCTTAATATTGGAGATCATGATCTCATACATCATGGTATCTTTAAAATTAAATCCTTATTCCAATATAGTTTAATTGATGGGTTAGAATAATCCAAAAACCCATTAAATAAGGTTAGGAAACTATTTTGTCTCATGAGAGCTATCTATGAATAAAGGGGATATCTATAATCAATCCTTACATATCAATTCATTTCTAATGAATTCTTCATATATTGAAAGGTGAATTTAATTCATAAACAATATAACTTATCAACAAATATCCACATTTTTTAAAGAATACATAATATTAATATTTCCTTAGTCAATAAAATAGAATTATTAGTAAAACACCAAATGTAGAAATGGTATTTGGTTTAGGAAATAATAAATTCCATAATATAAATAATATGGATATTTAATAGAAATATAATTTCAAATTAAATATATCATAGGAATGAAAATGTTTTAAGAGAAATTTAATGACCACAAAATTAATAAGCGATAAAATATGACCATCAATTCATTATAAATATAGATTTTATATTAAAATCATGTCCATTAGATAATAAAATAAAATGAATGTGAAACATTAAAATATTTTTTTTTTAAATATTTTTATTTTTAAATTCATTGAAAACTTTTATAAAAAGATAAATATTAGAAATGTTTATGGGGGTGGGAAATTCCATTATCATCATATACATAAAAAAGAATCCTTCCTTTTGAATGTTTATAAAGAAATCATAAAATGACCCTTTCATATAACATTATACATATTCCTTTAAAACCTTTTAAATCTCAATGGTCACATAAAATACCCTTAATAATTCATTTTTTAATATGAAAAATACTTTTTAATATAATTTTGAACAATATAGAAATAGAAGAAAAATATACCCAATAAACAGAGAAATAATATCAGTTTTTATTTTAAACATTAATTTGTTTGATTCATGTTACAAGGAGAAGAAAATTTTGATAAAAAATGAAAAGACATTAAATATTTATATGATAATAAAATACTTGTAGTTTAAAAAGGATAAAATATAATATTATTTCAGTGGAAATAAGAGTAATCACAAAAAAAGGGATTTTAAAATCAATTCTTACCTCTTTGGGAACTTTTAAATTGTAACCCCTTGAATTAGTAATGTGAATTGAAAAATTAGTAATAATTAATAAATATATAATCATGTTAAATTAATCAAAGTGTTATTATATACACTACATGAAATTAAATTGGTTTATTATACCAAATATGTTTCAATGGAATGAAAATTGAGACAAAATCCCTTACAAAAATTGTATAATCTAAGTAATAATTAATAAATAAAGTTATTATGCATGAAAATTAAAATATAAAAAAACTATACATCAAACACAATATAATAAGAGGTAATTTCACACATAATAATGTAATAACATAGTCAATTAAATTAATGTATAACCCAATGAATGGAAATTTAGGTAAGAAACCACTTATCTAATTTTTGACTTTACTTGTAATATAATTTAACCACTAATATAATGAATTTATATTTATTATAATTACATAATATAACCATATACATATCATTAATATAATATATAATCTATTTATTTTATCTCCCATTTGTTAAAAAAAAAATTTATTATCTTTATTTCAGGTTCTAACTGCTTTGTTTTTCATGTATGTTTTGATTTGGTAGTTTCAATACTAGAACCTCTACCATGGTTACATAATATCCATAATTTTATTCATGATATAAAAATAATATATATTCAATATATAGATATTTAGATTCATCCATTAACTATATAGATAGAAAAATTAATTGCATTGTTCATGGAGACGGTAAGTTGTAAGTGCACGAGAAAGTTTTTTTTCACTTTTAGACAGAAGGAAAAAATAAAGTTAGATAATAGTTACCTTTAAATTATAATTTATAAAATATATATATCTTATATAATTATTAAATCTATCCTTATTACCATCTGTATAAAATAGAAATGAAAAAACAAATTGCGTCACTTCATGGAGGTGTTATTCCATACATACACGCTAGTGACGTTATGTTTTCCAATAGATTGGAAGGTAAGAATTTATATATAGTATTATAATTGAAGAATAATAATTATGTATAAATTACATATTTATTCATTAGTTACATATTTATAACCATCCAAGTAAATTGGTAATTAAAAATGAATTACACTACTATGTGGAGACGGTAAGTTGTACCTATGCATGAAAGATGTTTTTACTTTTCATAGAGTTAGAAAGGGTCATAAAATGGTTGTTTCATAATGATAATAAAATATAATTATATTTTTTATACTAGATTTATTATTTTATAATGGATAAAATAGATTTATAAGAAGTAAAAAAAGAATGACATTTTAAAGAGCTGGTAAAGATGATTAC
The DNA here is from genome assembly GCA_963277665.1 of Viscum album. NCBI lineage: Eukaryota > Viridiplantae > Streptophyta > Magnoliopsida > Santalales > Viscaceae > Viscum > Viscum album. The sequence continues at coordinate 1,392,510,218 of OY728121.1, read as the reverse complement.
CACATCTCCAATAGAATTCCTTCAGATTTCTTCTTAAAGACCCTTGGAATGGTCTTTTATGAATAAAAAACATGTACTTTCCATATAAGTAATTTTAGAATATAATTGGGTAGGTTTTGGTTCATATAAATCACTAGATGATGTGTTATGAAAAGATAGATGGCTACCATTTTATAATTGAGGGGAGGGATACTTTAGGAAATTCATGAAATATTATAACATAATATGAGTCCAACTCATATATAATTGATTAAAATGAAATATATTCTAATATAAGGATGATATTATCTTATTATAATCATAAAAATAAATTTTTATAGGTCTAGATATCATTTTCAACATTATCCTTTGGATTAACAACTTTGTTAACTAATTATAACCTTAATCGAGATAATGAATTTTTAAAAATTAAAGGATTGTAATATTACTTATAACATGAGATTTGGGTCATAAATGGCCATAATATTATATTTTATAAAATATATTATACCTCAAATCCTATTAAAATATTTTAATGATTTTTGAATAATTTAATAAAATCATATTTCCATAAAATATTATTATTGTAATTTTTGGCTCTTCATTTAATTTAACTTCAAATGAATCTAAAAATGGAATTTATGTATAATAATTTAAAACAACCATAAAATTATATATTTTTATATAAAAATAGTTTGATTAAATTATTTTCCATAATTTTATTACTTTCAATATTTTTAATATCATTTATTTTATTTTTCTATTAATTTTATAAATATTGTGTTGCTGTTGGATAAGAATTTAAGGTAATTATTCAATCACTAAAAATTGAAAATAAATTTACATGATAAAAAAAATTAATACTTATTTAAAATGATCATTTAAAACTAAAAATAACTTATTTTTATCCCTACAGAAAAATATTACAAATATTAATGTAAAAAGTGTGACATTTTTTTTAATTCTCTACATAATGTAAAATAAAGGTCAATGTCATATAAAAATGGAACCAAATATACTTATTTTAATTTATTGGATGTGAATAGATTAAATAAATTTATTCAATAGGATAAATTAATGGTTTAGATAAATTTTAAATCCTTATCCCAAAGTATGAACCTTATTTTACCTATTTTACCCATACCGAGGTGACAATATTTACCACAGTTACTATTCACAATGACAAAAAATAAAAGGGACTTATTTAAAAAAATGAACCTCATGATTCTGAATTTTTAATATATTTCATCAAATTCAATTCATAGAAGTCAATGAAATTAATTTAAGATAAAAACACAAAACTCAAGGAAAACAACTTTTTAGAAAAATGATTCTTTTTGTCTAAAAATAAACCTATAAAAATCAATTATAATGATGATTCAAATATAATGAATTATATTATTTCTAAAAAAAATTATTATTAAGTTAATTTAGTTTTAAATTCAAACTATTATGGGTATTTTTTAATTAAAATAAATGAATTTTTTACAAAAAAAATTATTATTCACTATTCACTAAAAAATTAATTTTTTTAGAAAAAACACAAAATTTGAGCCTAATATAATCCTGAAATGTTGAACTAAAAGAACATGTATTTTAAAAAAAATCATCTGGTCTTTGTGGTTTGTTTAAAATTCGTGTTTCATGTAAATCAAGTTACCGAAGAAATTTTTTTAAATAAAAATATATCACAAAATATTTGGTTGTTACATTCAACCCCCTTATAATAATTTTACCCTTGAAATTTAATTAATCTATTACAACAAATTGAGGATTTTTTTGCTTCATCACATCCTTAGGTTCCCATATATCTTCCTCAATTTTTAGGATTTCACCACAAAACTATGACCAGATGAGTGATCTTGTTTCATGGAATTTTCTCTCTACTATTTAGAATCTCACCTAGTTATTTTCCATAAGACAGATCTTGATCCAATAGTATGAACTATAAGTTTAGTACATGTGAATGATCATGTATATATTTTCTCAAGATAGATACATGTAACACCTCATCAACTTGAGAGAGATATTTTGGAAGTGACATGTGATAAGCTAGTACCCTGATATGATCAATAATTTCAAAGGGACTGATATATTTAGGGACCTAATTTCCATTATTTCTAAATATCATAAACTTATTCCAATGAGATATTTATTGGAATACCTTATCATAAAATTCAAACTTCATATCTCACTGAGGACTATCATTATAACTTTTTTTCTACTCTGATCTACCCTTATATTTTATTGAATGGATATTACCTTATCTTTCATATCCTCACCTAGATCAAGTCCTAATAGATTTATTTATCCAACTTAATCCCAAAATGTTGGTGTTAGGGCCAATAGGGGCCTATATACCCTGAGAGGGGGGTGAATCAGGGTATGGATATCCTTTTTCAAAGTTCTTCCTACCCCACTAGATCTTGACCACTTTATTACAAGGGTCACTTTGTTTGCTCTTGTGTGTAAACTGTGATCACTTCTTTACTTCTTTATCTAATGATGATTCTTTGAATGTAATGCAGGGAAGCAAACAGATAGACACCGAGATTTTTACCTGGTTCACCCTCATTGGGCTACGTCCAAGGAGGATACACCGACAAGTTGTCGGTCGTACCAAATTCCACTAATCTTCACTAGTTGTGGATTACAAGGTTCGGGCTAGATCACTTCTAAGCCCAGGCTCACTGCCTTTACAATTTTAGGGTCAGCTCACTGCTTTCCCAAGGGTCACTCCCTGTTTCTCTCTCTCTCTGGCTCACTGACGGTGGAGAGGATCACCTTCTTCCTCTTCCTAAGCTCACTGCTCTTGGAAGGAATCCACTCACAGTTTATAGACCTGTAGATCTCTTCATTTTCATGAAAGAATTCATCTTCCTCTGTGTGTAGATGCTCTGTTGAAGTTCAACTTTCACCCGTAGATGAATATCTCTTTGCACTGAAGGTATCGGGAAAACTTCCAGCTTCCACGCAGTTCGAGAAGCACCGCTGGAACAAAACCTTACTTGGTGCGCAAGTCAATCTCGGTGCGCAAGTAACGGCGCGCAAGTCACAACGGGCACGCAAGTCCTCCTCAGACACTTGCGCGACTCAAGCTTCCTCAACTCCAAACTTGCGCGACTCTCTTCCTTTTACGCCCAAACCAATATTGGAACGCAACTGCCAACCGGCGCGCAACTTCTAACACCGGCGCACAACTTCAACTACTAGCGCGCAAATTCACCTGCGCGACCCACACTCACCACTTGCGCGACCACCACACATGTGCGACGGGAGCTCTGATTTCTCAAAGTGTTGAACTCCATTAAAGAATGAGGATGGGTGGTCCAATATTTATAGGCAATCTGACCACCCTGCGCAACGGCGCGCAAGTCACCTGCGCGACCCAGTTTCGGCGCGCAAGTCTTCTGTCCTTTTGGACACTTGCACGACCAACTCCCAAACTTGCGCGAACCTACTTCCTTTGCCATATTTTGATCTTCTGATCTTGAAAAACATATGGCACGCAAGTTTCCTATTCTCCAAGTCCTCGGCGCGCAAGTCCCTTTGCCAAAAACACTTTTCTTCATTTGCCGATTTTCAGGCCCAAATATTTGGCAAACACTGGAAAATGGCGCCACCTTGTATCTGTTTTTTTGTACCGCCTCCAGATCATCCATTCCTTTTATCGACGTTCTTGAATCAAACATGGATCGTTGAACTCAGCTCTTGAACTCAACATTCCACCATGAAATCCTCTTTGTCAACAAATTTGTATGTCATTGTTTTGCTTTGTCAACAATCACTACTCAGATGTCCACTTTGTCAACAAACACAATCACCTCAAAAATGCTTCAATGATACCTTGAGGGATTTTTGCCCAACAGTTGGAGATCTAAAATTCCTTTCATAGAGGGATTCATGAGGATCCCATAAACTGCAAGAGTAAAAACTATTATTTTAAGGATATTATACCATTGGAATGTGTTGATCCAAACCCCCTTTTAAATCCATAGATCAAGCTCTCAACATTTCTTAAAGAGATTAAATTTTCCTCTTCGAATTAGGAACTATCTAAGGATGATAAGAAGTACTGAAACTCGAATAGGTATCTAGTTCTAGGTGAAGTCTTCTCTAAATCTTTTTTGTAAACTTAATATCCCGATCAAATACTATTGGTAGTGATACTCTATTAAATCTCATAAATTCTTTAATGTGTAACTGAATAAGTTGATCAAGAGAGAAATATTATCTAATAATGATAAAATGTGATGATTTCATAAGGAAGTCGACTATAACACAAATATAATTATGCACTCTAACTTTTTTTGGAAGTACTTAGATTAAATATGTAACACCCCAAGCTTCCACGGTACGCTTGTCTTTGAATAATACAGTAGCGTGTGTTGTACGCAACTTCGAGTTCTAACACACGCTACAACCAATCAAACTAGCCGTTATGAATATTAATACCCACTTTTTGAAATTTTATAAATTTTAACTTTCAAAATTGAATTCATTTTTAGATTCGGAATATCGAAATTAGCTTAGGGTGAATTTTTGGTATTTTTCTAAAAACATTCAATTTTTGATGAATAGTGGAAAAACACTGAGTTATAGTTTAAAACTGAATTTTTATTGAAATAATTATTTATTTTATTTAAATTTAATTAAAGTCAAAATAGATACATAATATCTATATAAGTTCAATGTAATTCATTGGATTTAGTTTAGAATAATTTTAAATATATAAAAATTTTACTGAAATTTTCACCGTCTTTTACCCACCTCCTATGAAAATTTGCAAATTCACATAAAACGTAATTTTACCGCTTCTGTGAGTGGAATTTCAAAACTCTGAGAGACACTGTTAATATCAAGGAGTAAAATGTGGTTCAATAAGATAAAAATAATTTTTGGTGAATAGTAACTTTTTACTTTTATTTACCACGGTTAAAAGTAAATGGGGTAATTAAAGATAAAAATGATATTAATATTACCCTAACACATGTCCTAATTTTATTGGACAAGTATATCTCGACCAAAAATAACCTTATGAATAAAATATTATCATTTAGGTCCACTTGGATTGGATTTGGACATTTATTATTATTTAATTCAAAGGAGAGTTGAAAGAGTTAAAATCAAAGTTTAATTACTAAAACATTTTTAATATAGGGTTATACATAAGATAAATTCAATTGTAAATATTCATTGGAAATATAAAAATATTTCCTACATATTGGTATTTTATTTATAATTTTCAGACATTAAATAACTTAATTTATTTATGACACAATGGTGATGCAGTAATTACCTAATTAATGTAATATTAACATAATTAATATTATAAATATCCAAATAAATGAAATTTGAGACTTTTTATGAATTACACTAATTTTATAGGTTAATATGAAATGTTAGTATTGATTTAATTATGTTTTTTGGAATTAATCATGCTGTTATGATTTTCACAAAAATCAAATACCAAAAGTGTCAAAATTGTCATAAAAGAGTCTTTAAATAAAATATTATATTATTAATTGATATTCAATTCCTAAAAATCTAAGGTTCTACCAAAATACTTATATAATGATAGGTGTATCATTAATGGACCACTTTTGGGTCTCTTATAGGTATATATTATGTTTATTAACAATATAATATAAAAATACAAAGAGACATGGTAAATGTAAAACTATTTAACTAAGAGTTAAATATAAATGATAAGGTTAATATAGTGACCCAAACCTATCTAAAATATATTGGTTGAAAGTATTTATACCCATCCTCACCTTAAACTTTAAATAATCCACTTTTGATCCATTATAAACCAAAATATTAATTTATTATAAAATAATATTTCTAGTTTTTTCTAAGGTGCCTCACACCCCTCTTATAAAAGGGCACTCCCCCTTCTCACTAATTCATACATTCAAAGTCTTTTGTCTCGGCCAAACCCTGCCCAAATACTCTCTAAACTTCCCTCACTTTAACCTAGAGGCGTTAGTTTTATCATAAAGCCAACTTAATGAGCCCTTTTGATAAAATGAAAAGGAAGAACTCGAAGAAGAGGTAATGTTTTCACCACCCTCTTTCAAGTTCCTTTCTTCTTCAACTTCTTCTTTCTTTGTTATTTCATTTCTAAAATAATAACTCCAGTATCTTATATATACTATAATGTTATTATAAATATGGTATAACCATATTCATTATTCTATCCATCCTTTGAATGACATGTCACCGTATGTGCGTACATACGGCTTACCGTCTCCATGTCGTGGTGTAATTGTTATTCAATATATTATTATTTGTATGGGTATAATAATGATGTGTATTTCATGTAAATAATAAATATAACATGATAATGATTATTTATATATGATATATCATCCAATTATATATTATTTTAATATCAAAATAATGATATTATCGCTCGTGCGTACGTACGGACTATCGCCTCCACGAACGCGATGAGATTCTTTCCCCATCGTATCCATTCAAGACTAATTCTCATTTGATGATTAAAAGCAGTGTTAAAAGATCATATATGATATCATATTAATTTATATGATTATTTTATAATTTAATAACAATTATTTCACCATTATACAGGAGGTTAACCTACCCTCAACCAAGGAAAAGTACAAGGTGAGGGTGTATTTCACAATATGTTCATTATCTGAGGTTGTCTATACGTAATTATCTACTGGGACCTCTTTATCATCCACATCCATGTTTACTAAAAATGTATTTCAAATCATTCTTACTATTTTATAGACTCTGGTTTAAAGTCATTTATACCCTTGTTGAATTTTTATAAGATGTTTATAAAAGGAATCTTTCGGTCATTTTCCAAACAAGGTCCTTTTTAACTTTTTCAAAAAAATTAAGGTAAGATTGTTTTTTTAACTTATACGGAAGGTGCAACTATTTTCCGCCATTATAAAATCATAAAAGATTCTCTTACAAGATTATAAGAATATTTTCAAATTAAATTTTTCTTTTATAATTATGTGACTTTTAAATGATTTAAACAAAAGAGGTATTTCTCTCAAATAGTTTTGATTTCATCTATGTCAACATCCTTTGATGGATTTTAAGCTTATTTGAAGTTGATTTATTATGATACAAAACTTCCATATTGTATTGAATATTTTGTGATATTTTTTACTATGGATGTGTTATTTTTATACCATTCATGGTTTATGGATAAAGTATTGACATTTCATATACTAGTTTTAATACGAATGTTAATATTATGTTTAAACCTGTTCATATGAGGAATAAATTGGACTTAATAAGTGACAGGTGGAGCCCACTATAGTTGCTTGATGCATCGGTAGGTCTCATGAGACAAACTAGTGTCTTGGCACAAGGCCTTGACAAAATCTTATTTTTAGTCTTGGCATGAGGCCTTAGCTATGTGGTTATGATAGTCTGGAATTATGCATTCCATTATTATGAAAGTGGTTATTAATATTGCATGTGATTATTTGAATAGTAGAATATACAAGTGAATAAGTAAATGGAATTATTTCATTTGATTTTTGAAATATTATTCTGAAGTTCAAGTTTAAAAGGCTTTTGTTTTAGTTATACATTGCCTTAAATATTTATGCTTATTTATGAAAGTTTCTGCTATAATGTTATCCTTACTGGGCATTTTAGCTCACCCCTTTCTATGTTTTATTTTTCCCAGGATGTGAAGAAGTATTTTATGAATGACATGCAAGGATAGTATGAGGGGATATGAGTGTGGAATATGGAGACTATGTTGTTGTAGTTTTCATTTTATGATGTAATGTAAAATTTATGAATGTATCTAGTTATTCCAAGGCTACTAAAATAATCGGTCTTTTGAGACTTGATCTTTTGTGATCATACCAATGTTATGTAATAATGCAACGACTCTAGGTAACTGGGGTCTGGGCGTTACAGTTGGTATCGGAGGAATTTTAGTACAAACCTTGGAAACAAGATTTAGATAAACTCTGATTAGAGCACAGAGACCTAAGATGGACTTTGAGGATTAGCATAGAAGAACTTCCTAAAATTTTGGTATTGTAGAAATTTTGTGATTTTTACGAGCAATACATCCATGTTTGGATACAAGAAGGTATAGGTGGCTCTGGCACAGATGTATCTAGGGGTAAAACCCAAAAACACTGCTTTGAGCTAGACTCGAACGGGAACTGGTGCACAAGAAAGGGCATTGTTGCACTCTTGGTTACGACACTCCCGAGGGATATGCTTAGGATAACTCTCATTTTCTTTACAAACCATTATGAAGGGTTTATGATTATAAACTTCCTCAAAGAAAACATTTTTATGATTATGGATTATATATATAAATAGTTCAGTTTATGTTAGGTTTTTTACAAGTATGGAATTATGTATTTTAATTCATAAACCGATCTAGTTTATTCCATTGTTTAGAAATGGTGCCTAGTGGAAGAAATGGAAACTGTATCAATGCACGCACTCCATGTAGGGATTTTCCTCCTACTCAAGATAATTATAGTAGAGCTGGTGATACAACTGGTGTTGATCAGCTAATCACCGAACTGGGACAACTCACTCAGGTTATGAATAATAACCTTACCCGTTTGGAGCACACTGATCCACAGTGTGGAGGATCAATGTTAGATCGCTTCATGAGGAAACAGCCACCAATATTCAATGGGAGTAAAAATCTATTGGTATCTGAGCAATGGATATGTTCCCTAGAGAAAATATTTTAGTCTTTGGGGAGTAGTGGAAGGAAAAAAGTTATCATGGAAGTTTACCTCCTCACTGGAGATGCTGATCAATGGTGGTCATTGATTCAAAACACAAAGGAAGATGATAAAGTATCAAATATGTAACAGAGGGAGTTCAAAGAGGTTTTCTTAGAAAAATACTTTCCTCGTGATCATCGAGCAGATATGGAAAGGAAATTTCTGAGTCTGAGACAAAAGGAGGATGAGAATGTCACAAAGTATAAGGCTAACTTTACAAGTTTAGCAAGGAATGCTGGAGATTATATACATAACCCAATAAGTAAGATTGTTCGTTTCTTTGATGGGTTCAAACCATTTCTTCTTCGACCATTAGTGTAACAATCGTTCTCGTCATACGAAGATATTGTCTCATGTGCTATCAAGACAGAATAATAATTCTCTAAGTCTTATGACTTTAAAGTAAAGAAAGAGAAGAAGAGATCCGTTAATCACTCTAGGAATGGAAATAAGGGGGAAAAGGGAAAAGTTGAATATCCATCCTATAGTAAATGTGGGAAGAAACACCTTGGTACTTGCTTGAAGGGAATGGGAGTCTGTTACAAGTGTGGTGAAAAAGGCCACCAAGCTCATGATTGGAAGGGGAAGAAAGAAGCTAACGATGTTCAATGCTACAACTATAGGGAGATGGGACATTATGAAAATGAATGTCCTAAGAGTCAGGGGAACTTACCTCAGAAAAGGCCAGGGGATCAAGGACAATCTTATGCTATCACTACTGCTGAGGTAGAAACTCCGAAAGACATGGTGGCTGGTAATTTAATGGTTTCCTCAAGTTTAGCCAATGCTTTATTTAATTCTGGATCATCACATTGTTTCATATCTTCCCAGGTTACTAAGAAAATTAGATATTTCCAATTTGATTTAACAAGGTAGTTGTCAGTTAAAACTCTTAAGGGAAGTATCATTACAACAAAGTTTTGTGAATCAGTCCCCATTAGAGCACATAAATGTTCTTTATCTGCTGATCTCATCGGCATACCTATGATTGAGTTTGATATAATCCTCGGTATGTATTGTATTTTAGACCATGATGTGAAGATTTATTTTAAAAATAAGGAGGCTAAAATTTTTGATGATGATGATAAAGAACACCTTAACTTTAGAGAAGAATCGTCACCACCTGATTCTTACCTAGATCCACCCCTAGTAGCTCAACTAAATTCAATTATTGGGGACGAAGAGAATGAAATAACTATGGGTAAGGAAAGGAATGTTCAAATAGAGGATGTACCAATTGTGAGATAATATGTATATGTGTTTTCGAAAGATTTACCTGGACATCCTCCAGAATGAGAAATTGAGTTTCCATTGATTTAATTCCTAGTTTAAGGCCTATATCGAAGACCCCTTATAGAATGGAAACTGTGGAATTAGTTGAACTAAAGAAACAACTAGAGGAATTGATTAATAAGGGATTTATTCACCCTAGTGTTTCTCCATGGGGATCCCCTGTCCTTTTTGTTAAGAAGAAAGATAGATCCATGAGGTAATGTATCGACTACAGGGAAATCAATGCTATAAAAATAAAGAACAATTATCCCCTACCTCGCATTGATAATTTATTTGACCAACTATATGGAGCTCAATACTTTTCAAAGATTGACCTTCGATCTGGATACCATCAGTTATGTTTGAGTAAGGAATACATTCCGAAAATAGCATTTCGAACTAGGTACGGGCATTACGAGTTTACAGAAATGCATTTTCGGCTGACTAATGCACCCTCTATTTTCATAGATATAAGGAAAAAAGTTTTCAAGGAATATCTAGATGATTTTGTGGTGGTATTTATTGATGATATCTTGGTATATTCCAAAATCTACTAATATCATGAAAATCACTTGCGCATTATCCTAAAGACTCTTAGAAGACATGAATTATATGGGAAGTTTAGAAAGTGTGAATTCTGGCTTCAGAAGATTTCTTTTCGTGGCCATATTGTCTTTAAGGATGGAATCTCTGTTAATCCTTCTAAGACCAAGGCAATCCAAGAATGTCCAGCACCGACGAGTATAACTAAGGTACGCAGTTTTATTGGTTTAGCAGGTTATTATCGGCATTTCGTCCAGAATTTTTCCCAATTGGCTAACCCTTTAACGAATCTCACATGTAAAGGGGTTAATTTTGTTTGGAAAAAAGAGTGTGAATAATGTTTTGAAGAACTGAAGAGAATATTATTCAATTCCCCTATATTGACTCTACCATCGGGGAATGATGGGTTTGTTATTTATAATTATGCTTCAAAGAAAGGACTTGGTTTTGTCCTTATGCAGAATGATAGGGTTATTGCCTATGCATCACAACAACTGAAAATTCATGAGAAAAACTATCCTACTCATGATCTTGAGTTAGCTGCTGTAATTTTTTCTTTGAATATATGGAGACATTATATCTATGGTGAAAAATGTGAGATTTATATTGATCACAAGAGTTTGAAGTAAATTTTATCACATAAAGAACTCAACATGAGGCAAAGGTGATGGCTTGAACTACTCAAGGATTATGATTGCACGATACACTACCACCTGGGTGAGGCAAATAAAGTGGAAGATGCTTTGAGAAGAAAATATCATGGAGTTTTGAACATGATGAGAGTTAAAAGGGATCCAATTTTCATTGATCTAGTAAAGTTGGATATGGGAATGGCCATGGAAGGTGAAACATCAATGCTTTTTCAAATGGTTTCCAAACCATCTATATTATAAAGGATAAATAGTTCTCAGATCGATGATGAATAATTTCAAAAGAAGATGTAAATGATGGGAGATTGAGTGACTTTGTGTATGAAGATGGAATTTTGAATTTTGGGAGGAGACTTTGTATTCCAGATATACCTAATCTAAAAAGGGAATTGTTGGACGATGATCATAGTTCCAATTTCTCTATACACCCAGGGATCACCAAAATGTATAGAGATTTGAATGAAAGTTTTTGGTGGGACAACATGAAGAGGAAGATTGCTGATTTTGTGTCAAGATGTATGGTTTGTCAACAAGTGAAAGCTGGAAGGCAACAGCCTGGAGGAGTCATGAAACCTCTTCTCATACCAGAGAGGAAATGGGACAATATTACGATGGACTTTTTCATGGGACTACCACAGACTCCTAGAAGGAATGATGCAATATGGGTCATTGTTTATCGTTTTACCAAGTCAGCACATTTTCTTGCTATAAGGGAAGATTTACCCCTTGAACTTCTAGCAAGGTTATATATTAATGAAGTTGTGAGACTTCATGGAGTACCCCTATCGATTGTTTCTAATCATGATCCCCATTTTAATTTAAGATTCTAGAAGAGTCTTCAGAAGGCCTTGGATACTGAACTTCATTTGAGCACTGCCTACCACCCTCAAACAGATGGACAATCAGAACAGACTATTCAAACCTTAGAAGACAAGTTGAGAACATTCTCACTTGACTTTCAGGGTATGTGGGATCAATATTTACCTATGGTAGAATTTTCCTATAACAATAGCTTCCATTTAAGTTTTCGGATGGCACCATATGAAGAATTATACGAAAAGAGATGTCACACACCAACCTGTTGCGATGACGTTGGTGAAAGAAAACTTGTAGGCCCAGAACTGGTGGAGGAAACAATGGAAAAGGTAAAGGTAATCCAAAACCACAATAAAGAATCTCAAAGTAGTAAGAAAAGCTATGCTAATAACCAAAGAAAGGATTTGGAATTTCAGGTAGGAGATCATGTTTTCTTGAAGGTATCTTCATGGAAAGGAGTTATAAGTTTCAGTAAGAAGGGTAAATTGAGTCCTAGGTACATCGGACCTTTCAAAATTCTAGAACGAATTGGGGTTGTAGCTTACCGTTTGGCAATGCCTCCAAGTCTCTCCAAAGTTCACGATGTGTTCCACGTATCACTATTGAGAAAATACATGCCTGACCCAACGCATGTAATCACATGTGAGGAATTAGAACTGGAACCTGATCTGTCTTATTGTGAAGAGTCCATCAGGATTCTTGATACGAGAGAACAAGTTCTGAGAAACCGGACGACTCGTCTGGTAAAAGTTCTATGGAGAAACCATAATATGGAAGAGGCAACGTGGGAACCTGAGGAACTTATGATGAAGAATCACCTGATTCTTTTCATACGGTAGTATTCTATAAATTTTGAGGATGAAATTATTTGAAGGAGGGGATAATGTAACACCCCAAGCTTCCACAATACGCTTCTCTTTGAATAATATAGTAGCGTTTGTTGTACACAACTTTGAATTCTAACACACACCACAACCAATCAAATTAGCCGTTATGAATAGTAATACCCACTTTTTGAAATTTTATAAATTTTATCTTTCAAAATGGACTTCATTTTTGGATTTGGAATATCGAAATTAGCTTAGGTTGAATTTTTTGTATTTTTCTGAAAACATTCAATTTTTGATGAATAGTAGAAAAACACTGAGTTATAGTTTAAAACCGAATTCTTATTTAAATAATTATTTATTTTATTTAAATTTAATTAAGGTCAAAATAGATACATAATATCTATATAAGTTCAATGTAATTAATTGTATTTAGTTTAGAATAATTTTAAATATATAAAAAGTTTATTGAAATTTTCACAGTCTTTTACCCACCTCCTATGAGAATTTGAAAATTCACATAAAACTTAATTTTACAACTTCTGTGAGTGGAATTTTGAAAATAAGAGAGAAACGGTCAATATAAAACAGTAAAATGTGGTTCAGTAAGATAAAAATAATTTTTGGTGAATAGTAACTTTTTACTTTTATTTACCACGGTTAAAAGTAAATAGGGTAATTAAAGGTAAAAATGATTTTAATATTACCCTAACACGTGTCCTAATTATATTGGACAAGTATATCTCGACCAAAAACAACTTGGATTATATTAGGACATTTATTATTATTTAATTCAAAGAAGAGTTAAAAGAGTTAAAATCAAGGTTTAATTACTAAAACATTTTTAATATAGGGTTATAAATAAGATAAATTCAATTGTAAGTATTAATTAGAAATATAAAAATATTTCTTACATAATGGTATTTTATTTATAATTTTTAGAAATTAAATAATTTAATTTATTTATGAGATAATGGTGATGCAGTAATTACCTAATTAATGAAATATTAAAATAATTGATATTATAAATATCAAAATAAATATAATTTGAGACTTTTCATTAATTAAACTAATTTTATAGTTTAATATGACATTTTGTTTATTGATTTTATTATGTTTTTTTGAAGTAATAATGTTGTTATGATTTTCACAAAAATCAAATACCAAATAGTGTCAAAATTGACATAAAAGAGTTTTTAAAACAAATATTATATTATTAATTGATATTCAATTCCTAAAAATCTAAGGTTCAGCAAAGAGACTTATATAATGATATTTGTATCATTAATGGACCTCATGGGGGTCTCTTGGAGGTATATAGTAAGTTTATTAACTATATAATATAAAAATACAAAGAGACATGGTAAATGTCAAACTATTTAACTAAGAGTTAAATATAAATGATAAGGTTAATATAGTGACCCAAAACTATCTAAAATCTATTGGTTGAAAGGATTTCTACCCATACCCACCTTAACCTTTAAATAATACACTTTGGAGGCATTATAAATTTAATATTAATTTATTATAAAGTAATATTTCTAGCTTTTCCTAAGGTGCCCCTCACCCCTCTTATAAAATGGCACTCCCCCTTCTCACTAATTCACACATTAAAAGCCTTTTGGCTCGGCCAAACCCTGCCCAAATACTCTCTAAACTTCCCTCAATTCAACCTAGAGGCCTTAGTTTTATCATAAAGGCAACTTAAGGAGACCTTTTGATCAAATCAAAAGGAAGAACCTGAAGAAGAGGTAAGGTTTTCACCACCCTCTTTCAAGTTCCTTTCTTCTTGAACTTATTCTTTCATTGTTATTTCCATTCTAAAATAATAACTCTAGTATCTTCTATATATTGTGATGTTATTATAAATATGGTACAACCATATTCAGTATTCTATCCATCCTTTGAATGACATGTCACCATACGTGCGTACGTACGGCTTACCATCTCCAAGTCGTGGTGTAATTGTTATTCAATATATTATTATTTGGATGGGTATAATAATTATAATGACCCATACTTTACATACATTGTTAATACTTCAAAATTGAATCACACTTATTACAACATATGACAAAACCACAAAGGAACGTATAGGTATAGTGTCTTTAGAAACTGGGAAACATAAACAACTGGTTCATAAATCTTCTACAGTGTCTCCCATTTATTTCATCATATCTAGGGTCCCTTTTAGCATATTCTACTTAATATCCATCTTCCTGACCTGGGGAAAAGAAAACATACAAAAAAGGGTGAGCTCAAATGCTCAGCAAGGGCAAATAAAGGAAATAAAAATCATATCATATCTTTTTGAAAATCATAACCTGCAAAAGAGATCATAATATCTTAACATGGAATAAATCATAGAAGTGAAAATGAGATCCCCATAATCATAACATAAAACTTGAAACTTTGTGGCATGCACACATAATCATGGAAAATCATTTCTTGTTAGTCATGACTCATTGCCAAGACTATCTTAGCGGACAAAGTCCATTTCTGAACCGAGTTCACTCCTCGTTTCAGTCCTGTATCACTGAACCGAAATGACCTTCCGTTCCAGCCATGTCTATCTCATGAGATATAAATCTTTTCCCAATGAATTGGAGGGAGATATAGGTCCCACCCATCTTATAATGAATCCTTTCTTATGTGTGCAACATAATCATAAATCATACATCATCGCATAACACATGTAACAAAAATGGGATTCTTGAAACATCATGACATCATAAAACAAATCATATAAGGTAAATGACTTCATAAAAATAATTCCCTCAAAACATAATCAAATCAATGTAATAATAGGGATAAAAACAGAACCCTTTATTATCTTAGATGGAAAATAATTTTGATAAAACACTTGAACTCCATTCTTGAGGAAAATATCCTTTCTACTTCAAAAACACTTTTCCTTTCTTAACATGTCGTAAAATTATAAAATAAAAGAAGTTGATTAAAAATAAACTTAAAAACTCGTAAAGGAAGCTTCTTGGAAATAATGTTTTAAAAATCCATTCATGTCGCATAAGTTAAAAAAAACATTATTCGTACTTTTGTTGGAAAAGTCAAAAAGAACCTCGTACGAAAAACGACAAAAGATTCCTTTCATATCTTTTACTATAAACTCACCAAAGGGTAAAAATGGATTTAAAAAATTGTAGGTGGATTGAAATAATATTACATATTGAGGAAACATGGATTTGAATGATAAAATACACCCCAGTAAATACCAAAGTACAAACAATCTCGGATAAAAATGAGATTGTGATATTTCCCTTACCACAGGTCCGATTTGCTTTGTACGTGTCCGAAGCTCCTGTATAATGGTTTAAATAATGTTATTGACTTATTACAGAATCATACATATTGATATGATATCATATATGGTCATATTATTAGCTTCTTATTAGTAATATTTCATTGTTACTTGTTACTCGGGTCTTTATTGCCTTTTGTTCTTATGTGAGTTTTTCCGAATAAATTCTTATTCGTATTTTAAGGTTATAGATACCTTATATCCAGAATGGTATTAGTGTAACATATATCATATTTATTCATTCAATTCATTTATATAATTACTATGTAATTATGATCATGTAGAACGAGTCGCATCACATCGTGGAGACGGTATTCCGTACGTACGCACGAGCGATGATATTGTTCCCATGATTGTGGAATTGTATTTAAGTGTATTTATACTATTTAAGTATCAATATAACTTTATAATAATTATATATAGTTACTCATTACACCATTATACACATCCTTGTAAGGTGATGGTGGAAAATAGATTACACCACGGTGTGGAGACGGTATTCTGTACGTACGCACGCGCAGTGATTTCATTTTTCCGTAGGATGGACAGAAGGTGAATTAGGGTTGTTTCAAATTTATAATAACATGTCAGTATGTAAGTAATGCTGATGTTATTACTTTATCATGAAACAACTAAAGAATAAGAAGCTGAAGAAGAAAGAAATTGAAAAGATCGGTAATGGATATTACCTATTCTTTGAAACGCCTCTTTGAATCCTCCACTTAGGGAACTAAGATTGGTCTTTGAAGAAGACCAGGACCTATAGGATTATTCTAGTGAAGTGGAGAAGGTATTTTGGCAGGGGTTGGCCGATCTTGAGTGCTCAAATTGGTGTGAGGAGGAGGGGGAGGAGGTTCCCTTTTATAAGGGAGGAGAGGGGCACCTTAGGAATATCTCAAAATATTATTTTATATTAAAGTAAAAATCGGTTTATAATGGTTCCAAAGGGTCTTATTTCGATGGTAAAGTGGGGATGGGTCGAAATCCTATCAACCAATATAAATTAGACAAGTTTAGGTTATTATTTTAACCTTATCAATTAGATTTAACTCTATGTTAAATAATTTAACTTTTACCGTGACTTTTTGTTTTCTTACACTATATAGTTAATAAACTTACTATAACATGCCAAACGAACCCCAAGTTGTTTATTATTAATATATATATCCTTATTTAAGTCATTTTGCCAAACCTTAGATTTTTAGAAATAAAATAACAATTAATAATATAATATTTGATTTAAAAAACTATTTTGTGTCAATTTTGACACTATTTGATATATGATTTTTGTGAAAGTCATAACAGAATTATATGTTCGAAACAAGTTGATTAAATCAACACTAATATATCATAGTAACCTAAAAAATTAGTGGAATTCATAAAAAGTCTCAAATTACATTTATTCTATCATTTATAACATCAATTATGTTAACATTTCCTTAAAAGGGTAATTACTGCATCATCGTTGTGTCATAAATAAATTAATTTATTTAAAGTCTAAAAATTATAAATAAAATATCATTATGTAGGAAATAATTTTAGATTTCTAATGAATATTTATAGTCGAATTTATCTTATGTATAACCCCATATTAAAAATGTTTTAGTTATTAAACTTTGATTTTAACTATTTTAACTATTCATTAAATAAAATAATATTAAATGTCATAATCTAATCCAAGTGGACCTAAATGGTCATATTATATTCATAAGGTTGTTTTTGGTCGAATTACACTTATCCAATAGAATTAGTACATGTGTTAGGGTAATATTAATATCATATTTACCCTTAGTTGCCCTATTTACTATTAACCGCGGTAAAAAGAGTAAAAAGTTACTATTCACAAAAAAAATTATTTTTATCTCATTGAACCACATTTTACTTACTGATATCAACCGTGTCTGTCGGAGTTTCGAAATTCCATTCACAGAAGTGGTAAAATTAAGTTTTATGCAAAATTCAGTTTTTAACCTACCACTTAGTGGTTTCACTATTCATCAAAAATTGAAAGTTTTCAGAAAAATACCAAAATTTTACCCTAGGCTAATTTCGATATTCCGAATCCAAAAATGAAGTCCATTTTGAAAAATAAAATTTATAAAATTTCATAAAGTGGTTATTACTATTCATAATGGCTAGTTTTAATAATATTTTAATAGCATATCGTTGTTTAGTGAAACTCGGTATTGCGTACGACGCAAGCTATCGAGGAAGGTCGCGATTTCGTGTAAAAAAAGCCAAGCAAGTGTTGTGTAGAAAAAGATTCCTTTGATGATTTATATAACATAAAAGTCTCGGGTGTTACATTCTACCCCCCTTAAAATGAATTTCGCCCTCGAAATTCGTCACTTTGTAACAAACAGATGAGGATACCTCTCCCTCATAATATCCTCAAGCTCCCAAGTAGCTTCTTCTAATTGGTGGTTCCTCCATAAAACTTTCACCAAGCGAGTGGTCTTGTTTCATAGGACTTTTTCGCTATGATCCAGAATCTCTATCGGCTGTTCTTCATAAGAAAGATCTTGCTCCAGCGGTACAACTTCTGAGCTGAGTACATGTGAAGGATCAGGTATGTACTTTCTCAGGAGAGATACATGGAACACATCGTGAACTTGAGAGAGATTCGGTGGAAGCGCCAATCGGCAAGCTACCTTTCCAACACGATCCAGTATTTCAAAAGGACCGATATATCTAGGGCTCAACTTCCCCTTCTTTCCAAATCTCATAACCCTCTTCCAGGGAGATATTCGTAAGAACACTTTATCACCCACTTCAAAATCTAGGTCTTTTCTTCGGTTGTCGGCATAACTTTTCTGTCGACTCTGAGCTGCTCTTATGTGTTATTGAATAGATCTGACCTTTTCTGCCATTTCATCAACGAGATCAGGTCCTAATAGCTTTCTTTCCCCAACTTCATCCCAGCAAGTTTGAGTCCTGCATTTCTTTCCATAGAGAGCTTCATAAGGAGCCATCTGAATACTGGAGTGAAAGCTATTATTATAAGAAAATTCCACCAAAGGTAGGTGTTGATCCCAACCACCTTTGAAATCCATAGAGAAAGCTCTCAACATATCTTCTAGAGTTTGAATTATTCTCTCAGACTGACCGTCTGTCTGAGGATGATAAGCAGTGCTGAAACTCAACTCTGTATCCAGAGTATGCTGAAGACTTCTCCAGAACTTCGAGGTAAATCTCGGACCCCGATCAGAGATAATAGAAAGTGGTACTCCATGAAATCTTACCACTTCCTTTACATATATCCTGGCAATCTGATCCAGAGAGAAATCCTCTCTAATAGAAATGAAATGTGAAGACTTTGTAAGACGATCAACTATGACCCAGATAGCATTATTGTCTTTGGATGTTTTAGGAAGTCCTGTGACAAAGTCCATAGTGATGTTTTCCCATTTCCATTCAGGTATGGGTAATGGTTGTAACATCCCCTTAGACTTCTGTCTCTTAGCTTTAACTTGTTGACAAACGAATCATCAATATACATATTCAGCAACATCTCTTTTCATTCCATCCCACCAGAAGTACTCTTTCAGGTCCCTATAAATCTTCGTGCCTCTAGGATGAATAGAGAATGAAGAACTATGAGCCTCATCCAGCAGCTCCTTCTTTAATTCGGGGATGGGATGAACACAAACCCGATTCCTGAACTTTATTATCCCATCACAATCAAGGTTGAATTCAGGAACATTTTTCACCTTCTTTTGTAACTCGACATCTTCTTTCTATGCCTCTTTAATCTTCACATGTATAGATGGTTGAACATTCATTTGAGAAAGATAAGATTTTTCCCCTTCCATTATAATTCCAAGATCCATCTTTTGTAAATCCATAAATATTGGATCTTTTGTGATCCTCATCATGGATAAACTGGCTTGGTCTTGTCGACTTAATGCATCTGCCACCTTGTTTGCTTTCCCAGGGTGGTAATGGATTGAGCAGTCATAATCCTTAATCAGCTCCAACCATCTTCTTTGACGCATATTCAGATCCTTTTGTGTGAAAATATACTTTAAACTTTTATGATCAGTATAAATATCACACCTTTCACCATAAAGGTAATGCCTCAAAATCTTTAATGCAAAGATTACCGCAGCTAACTCCAAATCATGTGTTGGGTAATTTTGCTCATGGATTTTCAACTGTCGTGAGGCATAATCTATCACCATATCATTTTGCATAAGAACACACCCCAATCCCTTCTTGGATGCATCACTGTAGATCACAAACCTTTCTCCACTACAAGGTAGTGTGAGAACAGGTGCACTGGATAACCTTCTTTTCAACTCCTTGAAATTCTCTTCACATTCCTCTGTCAAAACAAACTTAACTCCTTTCCGAGTCAACTTGGTGAGTGGATTAGATAATCGTGAAAAATATTTTACAAAACTTCGATAATATCCAGCCAAACCAAGAAAACTTCGGATCTCAGTTACTGTTGTTGGTCTCGACCATCTTTCGATAACCTCTGTTTTTGCTGGATCCACAGATATCCCCTCTTTTGAGATTATGTGACCCAAAAATGCAACTTTTTGAAGCCAAAATTCACACTTGGTAAATTTGGCATAAAGCTTCTCCTTTCTCAGGGTCTTCAATATAATTCTCAAGTGATCTTCATGCTCTTCCTTTCTCTTTGAATAGACAAGAATATCGTCTATAAAGACTATCACAAATTGATCAAGATAGTCTCTAAAGACTCTATTCATTAGATCCATGAAGATAGCAGGGGCATTAGTAAGACCAAATGGCATCACTATAAATTCATAGTGTCCATACCTTGTACGGAAAGCCGTATTTGGTATATCCTCCCTTTTGACCCTTAATTGATGATACCCTGAACGAAGATCAATCTTGGAAAAGTATTGATCTCCACGTAGTTGGTCAAATAAGTCATCAATGCGTGGTAGAGGATATTTGTTCTTGATAGTGATCTTGTTAAGTTCTCGATAATCAATGCAGAGTCTCATTGATCCATCTTTCTTCTTAACAAATAGAACAGGTGCTCCCCAAGGTGACGCACTAGGGAGTATGAATCCCTTATCAAGATTCTCTTGGAGTTGCTTCTTCAATTCCTGCAACTCAATTGGGGCCATTCTATAAGGTTTCTTTGAAATAGGCAAAGCACCCCATCTCCTTGCACTTGAAACATTGAAGTGTAGTAGGTTCATTCTGTGTATCCCTTCCTTTGTTTGAATCATTAGACATCTTCTTCCCATTATCGCGGCATTCAAATGCCCGATGACCTTCCTTTCCACATTTGAAACATTTACTTGTCCCTTTAAGACAACTCCCTCCATGTTTCTTTCCACACTTTGAGCATAAGGGAAAGATCATCTTCTTTTCAGTGTGCTCTTTAGATTTTCCTTTGAATTCCATTTTCCTCTTCTTATCAAACCCATATGACTGATGGGTTACTCCAATCTCCATCTCGACTTTGAGAGCACATCGAACGATTTCCTCGTAGCTATTGAAGTCCCTTATGGCTAACGCCCTTCGAAGACTTGGTTTTAAGCCACTAAAGAATCGATCGATCTTACTCTCAGGTTGGATAATAATACCAAAAGCATACCTTGCAAGTCTTGTAAAATTTTCTTCATAGGTACCAACAGATTCATCATCCATTTGCTTCAGTTCAAGAAACTCTTTCTCCATCTTTGTTTGGAGAATACGAGGAAAGTACTTATTGAAAAATAAGTTCTTGAACTTGTCCCATTCCATGGACTCAATTTCATCCATTTGCCTCGTATTCTTAATAATATTCCACCATTGATCAGCATCTCCTTACAAACAATACACTGCTAGGATGACTTTATCATGTTCAGAACATTGAAGAACTGAAAATATCTTTTCAGTAGTACTAATCCATTGTTCAGCAACTAATGGATCAGTAGACCCGCTGAAAGAAGGTGGACGCTGCCTCATGAAGGATTCAACAGAATGTTGCTCCTTCCTTTGATCGTTTGGAAGTCTTGCATGATTCATAGCTTGAGAAAGTTGTGTGAGCATGGCTACAAGATTTTTCATTCCAGCTCCCATATCGTTTGGTTGCTCAGGGGGACAATCATTGCATTGCCCATTACATTACGCATTAACACGGTTCCTTTGGATTCTAGCCATTGACTAAAACAAAGAATAATAGTGTGAGCAACACTAATTATAATAGGAAAACCAAATAATTCAAGAATAAAATTTTCACGCTTAAGGTCTTATCCTAGGTTATTCATGGCCATTTCTAAAACACTAATATTGTGTTCTATGCTTAGACTTATCCTTAGGGTTTTTACTAAGGCTTTCACATCCTAGTTTCCAAAGGTTGACTATACCTTTCCTCTGATACCAACTATAACGACCCATACTTTACATACATTGTTAATACTTCAAAATTGAAGCACACTTATTACAACATATGACAAAACCACAAAGGACTGTATAGGTATAGTGTCTTTAGAAATTGGGAAACATAAACAACTGGTTCATAAATCTTCTACAGTGTCTTCCATTTATTTCATCATATCTAGGGTCCCTTTTAGCATATTCTAATTAATATCCATCTTCCTGACCTGGGGAAAAGAAAACATACAAAAAATGGTGAGCTCAAATGATCAGCAAGGGCAAATAAAGGAAATAAAAATCATATCATATCTTTTTGAAAATCATAACCTGCAAAAGAGATCATAATATCTTAACATGGAATAAATCATAGAAGTGAAAATGAGATCCCCATAATCATAAAATAAAACTTGAAACTTTGTGGCTTGCACACATAATCATGGAAAATCATTTCTTTTTAGTCATGACTCATTTCCAAGACTATCTTAGCGGACAAAGTCCATTTCTGAACCGAGTTCACTCCTCGTTTCAGTCCTGTATCACTGAACCGAAATAACCTTCCATTCCAGCCATGTCTATCTCATGAGATATAAATCTTTACCCAATGCATTGGAGGGAGATATAGGTCCCACCCATCTTATAATGAATCCTTTCTTATGTGTTCCACATAATCATAAATCATACATCATCGCATAACACATGTAACAAAAATGGGATTCTTGAAACATCATGACATCATAAAACAAATCATATAAGGTAAATGACTTCATAAACACAATTCCCTCAAAAAATAATCAAATCAATGTAATAATAGAGATAAAAACAGAACCCTTTATTATCTTAGATGGAAAATAATTTTGATAAAACACTTGAACTCCATTCTTGAGGAAAATATCCTTTCTACTTCAAAAACACTTTTCCTTTCTTAACATGTCATAAAATTATAAAATAAAAGAAGTTGATTAAAAATAAACTTGAAAACTTGTAAAGTAAGATTCTTGGAAATAATATTTTAAAAATCCATTCATGCCGTATAAGTTAAAAAAACATTCTTCGTACTTTTTTCGGAAAAGTCAAAAAGTACCTCGTACGAAAAACGACAAAAAATTCCTTTAATATCTTTTACTATAAACTCACAAAAGGGTAAAAATGGATTTAAACAATAGTAGGTGGATTGAAATAATATTACATATTGAGGAAACATGGATTTGGATGATAAAATACACCCCAGTAAATACCAAAGTACAAACAATCTCGGATAAAAATGAGATTGTGATATTTCCCTTACCTTAGGTCCGATTTGCTTTGTACCTGTTCGAAGCTCCTGTATAATTATTTAAATAATGTTATTTACTTATTCCAGAATCATAAATATTGATATGATATCATATATGTTCATATTCTTATCTTCTTATTAGTAATATTTCATTGTTACTTGTTACTCGGGTCTTTATTGCCTTTTGTTCTTATGCGAGTTTTGCCGAATAAATTATTATTCTTCTTTTAAGGTTATAGATACCTTATATCCAGAATGGTATTAGTGTAAAATATATCATATTTATTCATTCAATTCATTTATATAATTACTATGTAATGATGATCATGTAGAACGAGTCACATCACATCGTGGAGACGGTATTCCGTACGTACGCACGAGCGATAATATTGTTACCATGATCGTGGAATTGTATTTAAGTGTATTTATAATATTTCAGTATCAATATAACTTTATAATAATCATATATAGTTACTCATTACACCATTATACCCATCCTTGTAAGGTGATGGTGGAAAATAGATTACACCACGGCGTGGAGACGGTATTCCGTACGTACGCACGCGCGGTGATTTCATTTTTCTGTAGGATGGATAGAAGGTGAATTAGGTTTGTTTCATATTTATAATAACATATCAGTATGTAATTAATACTGATGTTATTACTTTATCATGAAACAACTAAAGAAGAAGAAGTTGAAGAAGAAAGAAATTGAAAAGATCGGTAATGGATATTACCTCTTCTTTGAAACACCTCTTTGAATCCTCCACTTAGGGAACTAAGATTGGTCTTTGAAAAAGACCAGGACCTCTAGGATTATTCTAGGGAAGTGGAGAAGGGATTTTTGCAGGGGTTGTCCGAGCTTGAGTGCTCAAATTGGTGTGAGGAGGAGGGGGAGGAGGCGTCCTTTTATAAGGGAGGAGAGGGGCACCTTAGGAATATCTCAAAATATTATTTTATATTAAAGTCAAAATCGGTTTATAATGGTTCCAAAGGGTCTTATTTCGAAGATAAAGTGGGGATGGGTATAAATCCTATCAGCCAATAGTATTTAGACAAGTTTAGGTTATTATGTTAACCTTATCAATTAGATTTAACTCTAAGTTAAATAATTTAACTTTTATCGTGACTTTTTGTTTTCTTACACTATATAGTTAATACACTTACTATAACATGCCAAAAGAACCCCAAGTTGTTTATTATTAATATATATATCCTTATCTAAGTCATTTGGCCGAACCTTATATTTTTAAAAATAAAATAACAATTAATAATATAATATTTGATTTAAAAACTATTTTGTGTCAATTTTGACACTATTTGATATATGATTTTTGTGAAAGTCATAACAGAATTATATGTTCGAACCAAGTTGATTAAATCAACACTAATATATCATAGTAACCTATAAAATTAGTGGAATTCATAAAAAGTCTCAAATTACATTTATTTGAGCATTTATAACATCAATTATGTTAACATTTCCTTAAAAGGGTAATTACTGCATCATCGTTGTGTCATAAATAAATTAATTTATTTAAAGTCTAAAAATTATAAATAAAATATCATTATGTAGGAAATCTTTTTAGATTTCTAATGAATATTTATATTCGAATTTATCTTATTTATAACCCCATATTAGAAATGTTTTAGTTATTAAACTTTGATTTTAACTATTTTAACTATTCATTAAATAAAATAATATTAAATGTCATAATCTAATCCAAGTGGACCTAAATGGTCATATTATATTCATAAGGTTGTTTTTGGTCGAATTACACTTATCCAATAGAATTAGGGCATGTGTTAGGGTAATAGTAATATCATATTTACCCTTAGTTACCCTATTTACTATTAACCGCGGTAAAAAAATTAAAAAGTTACTATTCACCAAAAAATTATTTTTATCTCATTGAACCACATTTTACTTACTGATATCAACTATGTCTGTCGGATTTTCGAAATTCCATTCACAGAAGCGGTAAAATTAAGTTTTATGCAAAATTCAGTTTTTAACCTACCACTTAGTGGTTTCACTATTCATCAAAAATTGAAAGTTTTCAGAAAAATACCAAAATTTCACCCTAGGCTAATTTCGATATTCCGAATCCAAAAATGAAGTCCATTTTGAAAAATAAAATTTATAAAATTTCATAAAGTGGTTATTACTATTCATAACGGCTAGTTTTAATAATATTTTAATAGCATATCGTTGTTTAGTGAAACTCGGTATTGCGTACGACGCAAGCTATCGAGGAAGGTCGCGATTTCGTGTAAAACAAGCCAAGCAAGTGTTGTGTAGTAAAAGATTCCTTTGATGATTTATATAACATAAAAGTCTCGGGTGTTATAATAATGATGTGTAATTCATGTAAATAATAAATATAACATGATAATGATTCGTTATATATGATATACCATCCAATTATATATTATTTTAATATCAAAAGAATGATATTTTCACTCATGCATACGTACGGACTACCGTCTCCACGAACGCGATGAGATTCTTTCCCCATCGTATCCATTCAAGACTAATTCTCATTTTATGATTAAAATCAATGTTAAAAGATCATATATGATATCATATTAATGTATATTATTCTTGTATAATTTAATAACAATTATTTCACCATTATACAGGAGGTTAACCTACCCTCAACTAAGGAAAAGTACAAGGTAAGGGTTTATTTTACAATCTCTTCATTATCCGAGGTTGTTTATATGTAATTATCTACTGGGACCTCTTTATCGTCCACATACATGTTTCTTAAAAATTTATTTCAAATCATTATTACTATTTTATAGATTATCAGTTAATGTCATTTATACCCTTGTTGACTTTTTATAAGATGTTTATAAAGGAAACTTTCCATCATTTTCCAAACAAGGTGTTTTTTAACCTTTTAGACAAAATTAAGGTTGAATGTTTTTTAACTTATATGGTGGGTGCGGCTATTTTCCACCATTATAAAATCTTTGAAGCTTTTCTTACAAGATTATAAGAATATTATCAAAGTAAATGTTTTCTTTTATAATTATGTGACTTTTAAATGATTTAAAAAAAGATATATTTCCCTCAAATAATTTTGATTTCATCTATGTCAACATCCTTTGATGGATTTTAAGATTATTTGATGTTGATTTATTATGATACAAAACTTCCATATTGTATTGAAGGTTTTGTGATATTTTTGACTATGGATGTGTTATTTTTATACCATTCAATGTTTATGGAGAAAGTATTGACATTTCGTATGCTAGTTTTAATACAAATATTTATGTTATGTTTAAACTTGTTCATATGAGGAATGCATTGGACTTAATAAGTGACGGGTGGTGCTCGCTATAGCTCCTCGATGCATCGGTAGGTCTCATGAGACAAACTAGTGTCTTGGCATGAGGCCTTGACAAAATCTTATTTGTAGTCTTGGAATGAGGCCTTGGCTACGTGGTTATGATAGTCTGGCATTATGCATTCCATCATTATGAAAGTGGTTATTGATAATTCATGTGATTATTTGACTAGTAGAATATCCATGTGAATAACTAAATGGAATTATTTCATTTTATTTCTACCATATTATTCTGAAGTTCAAGTTTAAAAGGATTTTGTTTTAGTTATACATTGCCTTAAATTTTTATGTTTATTTATGAAAGTTTCCGCTATAATGTTATCCTTACTGGGAATTTGAGCTCACCTCTTTCTATATTTTATTTTTCCTAGGATGTGAAGAAGTATTTTATGAATGACCTGCAGGGATAGTATGAGGGGATATGAGTGTGGAATATGGAGACTATGTTTTTGTAGTTTTCATTTTATGATGTAATGTAAACTTTATGAATGTATCTAGTGATTCCAAGGCTACTAAACTAATCGGTCTTTTGAGACTTGATCTTTTGTGATCATGCCAATGTTATGTAATAATGCACCGACTCTGGGTAACTGGGGTCGGGGCATTACAAAATATAGGGTAATGTTTTACCATTTCATTTATAGCATGGGTAATGGTTGTAAAATCCCTTTATAATTTTATCACTCAGACTTAACATGATAGCATACCAAGATTCAGGATACATGATTAGAAATTTTCCTTTTCCTGTTATCCTGCAAGAAATATTTTCTTAGATATCTATAAATATTTTTACTTCTCTGATAAATAGAGAATGATGAACTATTATTATCATCCAATAACTCCTTATTCAACTCTTTTATTTACAGGACACCTACTATGTTCTTAAACCTTATCATTCTAGTGTGATCATGGTTGAGCTCAAGAACATTCCTCACTTTCTTTAGTAATTCCATATCTAACTTTTATGCCTTTTAAATCCTCTCATGGATTGATGGTTGAACATTCATCTGTGAAAGATAAAAAATTTCCACTTTACTCAAGATTTAAATATACAACTTCAGTAAATCCAAAAAAATCATGAATCTCTTTCAATCATCATTACAGAAAAACTATAATGATCTTTCAACTCTAAGTATCAACCGCATTGTTCACCTTCTCAGAGTGGTAATGTATTGAGAAGTCATAATTATTGATCAAATACAACCATATTATTATACTCATATTCAATTTTTTCTATATAATTATATAATTCAAGATTTTATGATTAGTATATATATCAAACCTTTCACTATAAAGATAATTCTTCCATATGTTAAATATAAAAAACACCACTACTAAATCCAAATCATGAGTCAGGTAATTTTTCTCATGATTTTTCAATTGGTGAGAGGCATAAGCTATCACTATATAATTTTTCATGAGGTTAAATATAAATACTTTACTTGAAACATTACTATATATCATAAACCCTTCTCCAATACAAGGTAGTGTAATCACATGCACATTGACCAACCTTCTTGTAATTTTTTTAAAATTCCACTCATATTCATCTATCTTAAAGAACATAACCCCGTTTCAAGACAACATGGTGAGTAGATTATAGGTCAATGAAAAGTCTCTCATAAATCATGAGTTGTATCTGGACAACCCAAGAAAATGGCAGATCTCTTTTACCATGGTTGGTCTTGGCCGTTTCTCAGCAACATCAATCTTTGAAGGAACCACTGATATACATTAAATTGAGATTATATGACTAAGAATACAACTTTATAAAGATAATATTCACACTTGGTAAAATTATCATGAATATTTTTTTCCACATGGTCTTCAGCACAATTCTAAAATGTTCTTCATGCTCTTCCTTGATCTTAAAATATATCAAAATTTCATTTATAAAGACTACAATAAACAAACAAAGGTAATCTATGAAGACTTCATACATTAAATCCATGTTGTTAGTAGGAGAATTGGTAAGTCCAAATGGAGTTACTATAAATTAATAATGATAATACCTCATTCAAAAGGTTATATTTAGTATATACTATTTCTTGACACTTAGATGATAATATATAGATCAAGGATCAATATTGGAAAAATATTAGGCTCTATGTAATTTATCAAACAGATCATCGATATAGGGTAGAGGATACTTTTTCTCAGTATTGATCTTTTTAATTTCCCATGGAGAATAACTAGGATAATTGAATCCCTCATTTAGATTCTCTTGGAGTAAATTCTTCAATTCCTTTAACTAAACTTGGGTCATTATATATAGATTATTTCAAGTATGTTTAGCACTAGGTATGAGTTATATATAAAACTCAAATTCAAAATTCGTAGGATGATTAGGAAACCCTTAAAGAAAGAGATCGAAAAACTCCAAAAAATAGGAATATATTCAATGATGAGTTTATCTCCAACTATATGAGATATATATCTCCTATTAATAGGTATTAAAACCCATATTATGGAATTAATTTAAATTTGGAGTTTATTTTTATCCTCACACTAAAAAATATTATAGGTTAATTTAGAATATCGAGTATACGTTACCTTCCTCGATAATTTATATGGGATCTACAATAATAGATACAATCCATTAACAATATTACATAAAATTCAACTAGAGGAAGAATAATAAGATTTCTATGAATTACACTCCCACAAACTTCAATCAGGTGGGATCTATATACTTGAGATGTGATCATCCTAACATTGTCAATTTTTATAGCTAAGTCAACATCTAATCATTAAGTTGGTTATTTTATACCCATAGAAAATTATTTATAAATTAAATAATGAATAGAACATAAATCAAATAAATCATGTTCACTTAAACATTGGATGATAATTTTACCTTTCACCACATTTCATGTAAATTATATTTCGAATATAGTAATTACATATTCTTGGACTTTTCCCCTTGGATTATTCTATAGTAAGTTCCCTTGATGCTTGGGGAACTAGTTTTAATAATGTATCATCTATTTATAATTAAAGCACTTGATAGAAATGTTTTTTTTCTTTTACATAAATTCATTATTTAGACAATCATTATATCCACACAAGTAATAAACTCTCATTCCATTTATACATTTATAAAGATTTTCCTTTCCACAATTTTTACTTAATGGAAATCTCTTTTTTCCCTTCTCCTACTTCGGTGTGTTACTTATTTCCTAGTTATCTATTTCCCTATTCTTATTTTGATTTACCTTAAAGGTATATGATCAAGAAAATTAACTCTCCATCTTAATGGAACTAGATATTATATCATCATACGATGAATTTTTTTGAAAAAAATAGTTTCCTTCATAGGCATAGTTTTATCCCATCAAGTAAACAGTCAATTTTTTCTGGATTACATTTGTAGTTTTAAGAATTCCTATCTAATATTGTGAAGTTAGCCTCATACTATACCATACTTTCTTCTTACATATAATTTAATATGAGTAAATCCATCTCTATTTTAGATTTATATTCCTAGATGAAGTATTTCTCAAAGAATATCACTTTAAATGTTCTCAATTACATGATATCTATTTATTCATCCCTTTGGTGTTTTAGATCAATGACCACCATTGATCATGATATTCTATCAAACAATACACTGGAAGAATATCCTTTTCACTTTCATTACATACCAAAGATAGGAATATCATTTTTAATTACTTAATCTATTGTTTATCTACCAATGGAATATTAGATCTATTAAAATATAGATTCTTTTATCGTATGAAGTGATCTAACATAGGTGAATCACATTTTGTAACAATATTTTTCTCCATACTGGAAATTTTATTCATCATATCTCAACTTTTTGAATTAATATGGCCATGATCTACTTATTTCCAACATCAGATATATTAACTTTATTAGCAGGGCAATCCCTACATTATCTATAAGTGTTGATTCCTTTTCTCCAACTAAGATCCATTAGTAAATAATGGAACACACAAATTTATCTCATAATCATTAGGAATATTGATCCATAAAATAAAAAAACCATTTAATGATAAAAAAAATTGTCAAATACTATGAGTGATAATCATAATTATCATGTTTTTTATGTTTACTCAATATCTAACTCCCAAGGTTTCTATAAAACATGCTCTGATACAAAATTTAAAAGCATAAACTCTAGTAACCCAGAGTAGGTTTCTAATTTCTTACATATGAATAATATACAACGGATCTCATACTGAATGACATATAAGTTTAGGAGTCTTAAAAACTAGATACATACATGATTCACATATTACATAGAAAATATAAAATTCATAGCATAAAAAAATTCTTGAACCCTTAATATTATTCATAATATTCTTCTTCATATCCTAAGAAAGGATAAAAAAAATTAAGCTCAAATACTCAGAAATATTTACATTTAATAAAATTTATCATGATTAAATAAGGAATAATCAATATGGAGAGGTAAATAATATAATATTAATTTCATTTAATCAGTAACTTGAGAACAAAATGCTTTCATGGATAATATTAATGCATTAATATCATGGATAATAATAACTGAATTCTCAATGAAGGAAATGATTAATATTTTATTTCATAATCTAATACATCATGGAATATTTACCATCAAATAGTTGTTCCAAGACAACTTAATTTATGTGTATGCTTATTTAATAAGGTTATCCAACAATTTTATCTCATGAGACCTACCAATGCATTGTGGGGAAATCTATAACTAGACTCTGCATGTCACTACATGTCTAATGCATTCCTCGTATATTGATTGATCAATTTAATTCATTAACAGTAGTCCTTAGCAAAAAATATCCATAATGATTAAAGAATACTATATATTAAAATTTCCCTAGTCAATCAAATAACATTTTTAGTAAAACTCCATATATAGAAATGTTATAATATTTAGGAAATAATCATGTCCATAATACAAAGAATATGGATAGATAAGTGAAATTCAATATCCAATGAAATATAATCAAAACAAAAGTAAATGTTTTAAAATATAGATAATGATAGAAAAATTAATATGATATAAATTGTGACCATAAATTCATTAGAAATATATATTTTCTAATAATATCATGTATTTTGTCACCTTATTATTTTAATGCCCACAAATCATGATTATTATGTTTCTAAAATCACTATTTTTCATGATAGTATTTTCTTTTTTTAAGAAAATATGGTTATGTATATGTTCTATTATTATTTCACATATGCTACAATTAGTTAACATATTCTAATGTTAGTTCAATGTGATAATGTTTTTGAAACTATGACACTATTAGGCTTGTAGCCCCATTATTTCAATCATGCTACCACCAGACATGCTACCTCTATACATGGAACTGCTAGACATTCTACAGCTAGATGTTCTACCCCAAGAAATTATTTTGATAGACATGCAAACTTTGGTTGTACTACTGCCAGTTCAATTCTTCTACCACATTATTCATGCTACAATCAGACACCTACCACCACCAGATGTGCTAAATCTATCTATGTTCTACCATTAGTTCAACCTTTCTACCTCCAGGTGTGTTATCATTGGATCATGCTACCTCTTAATGCATTACCGCTAGACTGTTCCACCATCGGTCTTTCTACCATTTTTGTTCAATTTTTTTAAAATTTAATGCTTCCAATGGATATTTTATTGGATTTAATACAAACAAACTCACATTGATTTGTCAATGATTATTCCTAAACCACCCCACTGATACATTCAAGACAAATTCATAGGTTACTAAATTTTATACTCAGTATGAGGATCCATAAAATCATTCTTATTATTCCTCAATGGATAAATTAGTCCTCCAAAGAAATATATTTATGTAGAATCCATCATGTTCATGGGTGGTTGTAATTTCATATACATACAGGAAAGTATGAAAGAGTAGAATATATAGAATATCAAGAACCTTTCATTTACTGATTTGAGAGATATGTGTAGTAGATTCTCAAAATATATACATACTGAAAAGAGAACTCTATGAAACTCTATTTTCCTATAATTTTAGATAAATTTTTTCGAGATCCTAACTGATCCAAATTTGAGGACCCTTGGGTATACTAAGAATTACTGACTGAGAATCCCTACAATTCCATCTCTACTCTTATTTTCTCCCTCTATTTTTTCTACTTTTGGGTAGTGTGTTTTATTTCTCTATATTATTTCATACACTAACTCGTACACTTCAATAGGAGTGTTCTAGACACACTCTATCATACATTATATATTTTTTTCTACCCACTGAAACATTGTAAGAGGTATTGTGTGTTATTTTTTGTATTTTTTCTCATGTATAACTATGGAATAGTATTTGAACCTAGAAAACTGGTGTGCTTTTGTTTGAATAAACTTGATCTAGGTTTTGGTTCATATTACTGTAATAATAATCATCTGGGTAGTTGGAGATTTCCAAGTGGATAGGATTAAGTATCGACATAAGACTGAGCCCCTTGATTACTTTTTTATGTGTTTCAGTTTTTTTTCTATATTTTATATTCCAAATCAAAAAACTATATTTGTTTTTAAATCTATAAAAAAATATTATACATTGAGAGTTAGTCTTAACCTGTGATTATATAATGTATTTTCTTAAGTATATTAATTTCAAAATTTAAAGTGATTTCAAATATCACATTAACATATCCCTAATCCTTTGTTGAAAAATTTGTTAAAAGATCATACTTATATTATTCTACAATTTTTATTAACAAGAAATTTTAAATTAACTTGGGGTTTTTTTAAGTTTTTAAAATGAAATTTTATTTGGTACTCTATTCACCCCCCCCCCACTTTTGAGTTACTCACACTGACTTAGATAGTAAGGATATTCTACAAATAGACCTCCTTATTTTAATGGAACAAATAATTATTATTGGATAATTAAGATAAAACTGCATATTGAAATCATAAGTGTTGAATTTTGTATTTTCATTGAAGAGAAATATGAAATAACTCATACTCCAAGAGTTACATGGAGTGATTCTACTAAATAAGCATATAATTTTAATTTTAAATCCATGAATGATCTATATTTTTCTTTGGGTGATCAATAATTTAATAATATTTTTAAATGTAATAATTCTTTTGAAATTTTAGATACTTTAGTTATTTCTCATGTGGGAACCTCTAATCTTAACGAAATATGTTTAAATAATTATACTAATAAATATGATACATTTAAAATGAAACATGATGAACCAATTTCTAATATATATCTTATGTTCAATGATATTGTTAACATGATGCATTCACTAGTAAAACTAATTTCTGATAAAGAACAATTGATGGTCCTATTGAGGTGTCTACCAGATAGATGGAGAGGAACCACAATTTCAATCCAAGTTTCATGTGATGTTATTGAAAGAATTGGTGTCCTAGAACCAAATGGTTTTACTTTTATTACATGGATATTTAATGAATTATTACATATTGTTCATTTTTCTGTATGACTATGATGTAATAATGTCCTAGAGTATTTTTTGCATTGATAAGGTCATGGTAGTTCCCCGCCATGATGAGAACCTTGAAATGTTATAACAATATTCTTAAATATTTTTCTGTGGTTGGATGAAATGCTATAATGAGACACATAGCATGTAGAACATTAGGTGAGAGTAATCATAAGTAGATGAGACTTCCTCTCATTAAGTTCGCACTTGGTAATCTCCAAGATAGAAGATTATAAGAACAAGCCCACTAGTAGGAATTCCTGATGTTTTGGTGTCATCAGATATTTATATCTACGAGCGTGTATAATGATCATTAGACTTTAAGATTATCATTAATAAGTGTCATGACTTATGCAATTTTATTTACTGATGAAAATTGTCATGTAGACAGTTGGCGGGAAGTCAGGTACATTGGGTGCGTCACGAGTGGCATGTTATTAATGGATAATTCAATGAAGGATTTTTTCCTTCCATTAATGGAAGTTGATATCTAGGTCATTTGATTTAAATAGAACCATCACGCGAAATTCCATGTCCATGGTGTAAGGACGAGTTTATTTCAGGTAGTCAAAGAACGACATATCAAGCATAAAAATTGATGACAAAATCATGAAACCTGCTTGATGAGATATTGCGACAAAAGGATTATATTACACAGTGAGCATTTGTGTGTGGATTTTTTTGTTGTGACTTTGCGTTCTTTCTCTTCGGTGCCTTGACCTGTTTCTAGATATTACTATTGGACATTAGGCAATCTCTCTTAATGCCAAAGTGAAATAATCCTAGCAGGTCACGCACTAAGTGTTTTTGGTGGTCTCAGTTAAATTCTATATGAATTTAATTAATGAAATAAATATTATTCTCACGACTTTGGAATAATTTTATTCAAGTTACAATAATCGCATAAATTAAACAAAATATAATTATTTATTTTATTTAACATTTAATAAATATTTATTTACTAGTTTGTAAATAAAATATTTATTTAAGAGAATAAATTATTTATTTATTTATTTAGGTGTTCAATAAATGGAAGTGGAGTTTGAGTAGACTAATCTCGGTCTGGTAGTAAAATAATTATTTGCAAGATGGTAAATAATTATTTAACTAGTTGGCACAAATTAAAATAATGATGCTATTATTTTATGATGAAGAATTTTATTTATAATTATGTTTTGCACAAGTTGGCGCACCATAAATAATGATGTGGTATTGTTATTAAATGCTTGGGTTTTATCTATATTCATGAATGTATTTAATTGTTGCAATGCAATTAAATATTGTAACTGAAATTTCAAGTATATAAATAGGCAATTATGCCTGTTGTGCCATACACCACACCACATGCCTTGTGAATTGAGAATTGTTGAGCCAAACTATTTCTTTCTCGAATCCTATTCTCTCCCCTCTCAAGAACGAGTGATGTTCATCAAGGCTGAAGAACAAGTGATCAATAATGACCGACACAAGATACTCGCTTCACCACGCTATCACCCGGAGAACGAGCAGTGTCGATCAGAGGCTATCAGAGTATGTGTGGATCACCTATAGAGGGACTCTAGTTTGGATCCTTACATGTGCAATGA
This sequence comes from Viscum album, assembly GCA_963277665.1. NCBI lineage: Eukaryota > Viridiplantae > Streptophyta > Magnoliopsida > Santalales > Viscaceae > Viscum > Viscum album. Next base: position 1,392,474,038 of record OY728121.1, on the reverse strand, counting down.
AATAATCCAGAAGGGTCATTCCAGACGATCAACATCATCAACGAAGAAAAATACCAAAGATACGGTTATTATTTTACTTTATGAAATTAATTAAATTAATTATAAACATGATGTGAAAGATACTCTCTAAGGTTTTAGGCCACATTATTCTTTATCAAAATCTTTGATTATATTCCGTGGAAACTGGCGTTCATCATCGTATTGATCCCAGAATAATCACTGATCATAGTAAAAAATCGTAGTTGGGTCCCGTCCCAACCACGCTTCCACTGCGCCCGGAACCTTCAAGTGGTATCGAAGTGGTTACATCATAGTTTATAATTATTTAAATATTTCATTGGTGAATTACGCATTTAATAATTTAGTTGTTTCAATTCAAGTTAATCATTCTACAAATCTGAATCTTGAGATATATTCTTCCTCTTTCGTTTCTTGTTCACCTTATAGAAATGATATTTTATTTCAATTTTGATTAAAATAAAATAGAGGATATCATTGGGAGGTGCCAAAGATTCCTGGCCGTACAAAACCAAAACACACGGCACGTATTCAGCAGTACACGCCATGTAGTCAAGATTCAATGCACCAGACCGGTCCATCAAACCAAGTCATGTGTTGGAGTCTTTCTAAGTCTTAAATGACTCCATGTGTTGGCCAGGAATAGGTGGAATGTGGTTTCTGTATTAAATGCCATGTGGACCAATGTATATGGTGTGTATTACTTTTAGGATAGGGTTGGACTGTGTACCCGGTATATGGCTTGCCCGGCTGGAAACCGTGTAACGATGAACTACATGGTGAGTGGACCACTGGACATTCCATGTACTCTAAAGATTTCAGAAGTATATTCACATGGATTTTCCCCGGGCATGTACTTCAGATAGACAGTGAAAAATAATACACATCTTGTAGTTGGAACTACACATCATGTACTCATCCAAATTACATAGATTTATTAAAATTTATTATTATATTATACAAACCCTTGAGACGTGTACCACCATGCGGGCATAAAGCTGACGCAAAACACATGATAGGTGTTTTATATATGTGTGTTTAATTTAACATATGTGTAATGTTCATTTCTACTCATTGGGTAGTTATGAATAAGAATTCACCAGGTTGCCTCCAAGGTACAAGTTACATACAAAGATAATTTTAAATGAATTTATTTGTTTAAAATTATGACGGATGATAATATCAAGGAAATTCAAAAAAAGTTTTATGATAAAAGGATTGATTAATTAAAGATGATAATTAATTGATTCGAGCTTGATTTCTCTTAAACAGGAATGATTAAAGAATTAATTGTCAGTTTTATTTATGAATAAATATCATTACATGTATGGATGATCATGAGCTAGACCAAGACCTTTGTAAGTGGATGGTTTCTTTTAATTTATTTATTTGATTTAAATTTGGTAGCATGCGAGCCTTCTCCTTATTAATATGTAGGGACTGAATGCCCAAGGTTTCTTTTATGTAAAACCCCTTTTTAACCCTCACCTACATGTGAGTTAAAAAAGACATATGTAATGGATGGAACTCTCAAGCTATTGGAGTCTGTTCAATATGGAGTCGGGACAAAACCAATCTCAGTAGATACAGAGGTAGATAGGTGGAAGCTGTAAACACGAACCCAAAAGGTTCAAGGTGTTTCTCCCCTAAGTCAGAGTTAGTTTATAAACCTCTAGATAAACTAACCATTAGAAAATATCATGATCATTTCATTTAATTTATTTTTTTTCTGTCAGTTGCATGGTTTATCATTATGGATGTGTTGTCACGATCACATAATTAATGAATTAAACAAGAATTCAAGATGGAACTAAAATAAACTAGACTTATGTGTAAATATTATCAAGACATGGTTAATCACTTAAGTAAGTTCCACTTAATACTAACAAGCGTGTGATAATGATAATAATCAATTCATGCATAAGAGATAAAAAATCCCTCAAATAAAATATTAAGTCAGAAAAAGCCTTATGTTACTTGATTAAGGGAAAAACTCAATAAAACTACGTGTTTGACCAACCCTTGTTGGGACACTTACTTTTATATAGGAAGCCCTTAGGAAAGGTTTCAGGTTGACTTAACCATATTACATCAAGAAGAGTAGCCCTTGCTAGACTTGGTGTAATATTGGAGGCAAGAGTTGAGGAAATCCAAAGTCATGATTTCAGGATTGGGGATTCCATTCAACATATCAAGGAGCTGCAAACCTTTAGTTGGAAAAGACCTACCTACCTAAATACCTTCTAATAGATTGACCAACCCTTGTTGGGGTTATGTGAAGGGGAATATGGATCCTTTCCACTAGAATGTCATGGATACTGGATATTTCGAGTTCAATGGTGTGGGATATAGGGACTTGATAAAATAGTGGGAGACATAATAAAAAATTATTATTTCTTATAAAATGTAATCAAGAAAGTACTAATGATCTTCCCTTTTAATTGTATAATAAAAATGACAAACTTTTCAACCACACTATCCCTATGATCAGTTATGGATAAAGACAACATCCTCACTAGCAGTAGCATCCAAGAATGGTTTAGACACCTTTGGGTTATCCTACGCCATGAACGGAAGTCTTACGTGCTGGAGTTAGCATTACCTAATCTTCCTTCCAAAGAGGTGAGTGATGAGGATTTCCTGGTCTATGATAAATATATGAATGATGCGGTCGACATTCAATGTTTGATGTTATCATCAATGTCTAGTGATCTCATGAAGTCTCATGGAAACATATATGCTTATAGAATGATTGAGCACCTCTGTGGTCTTTACCAGGAGAGAGCAAGATAGGAAAGGTTTGAGATCTCTAAGGCACTCTTTCAGAGTAATCTTGGAGAAGGTGACCCAGTTGAGCCTCATGTAGTCAATCTCATTGGCTACATTGAGCGCCTGGAGGTTCTAGGGTTTAAACCCCCCCCCCCCCCCTGAAGAACTGGGCACTGATCTCATTATTGTATCACTCCTTCAAAGCTTCTCTAAATTTATTATCAATTTCAATATGAAAAAAATTGATAAGTCTCTATCCAATCTCTGTATCCTCATTTTCCAAGTGGACAAATATATGAAGCACGAAAAGCCTTCTGTCTTTATGGTGAATAAGAGGAAAGGGAAGGAGAAGAGCTTTAAGCCCAAATATTCTTCACATACTTCCATGAAAAGGAATATCAAAGGGTAGGAAAGGGAACATAAGGCTATTTGTTTCACATGTTGCAAGAAGGGCCACTGGAAGAAGAACTGCACCCATCCTAAGAAGCATGGGGAAGCTTCAGGTGCATTTGTTATTGAATGAAATCTATATGTTTCTATAAATTGGGTATTAGATATAGTTTGTGGTGCTCACATATGTATCCAAATATAAGAACCAAGTAAATTCAGGAAGATTGATCGAGGGGAGGTAAATCTACGAGAATCCAACGGATCTAGACTTTTTTTTATAGTTGTTGGGGACTACCACCTCACATTGCCAACTGGGATGATCTTGGTGTTAAAGGGTTGTTATTATATTCCTTATGTTAATAAAAACATTATTTCTATATCCATATTATATACATATAGATTTTTTTTTCAAGTTTGTAAATGAATGTTTCTTCTTTTACAAAGATATCATTTGTTGTGGTGGGACACATTTATATAATGTAATTTACATGTTGGATTACACAAACCAAGTAATGGAAATCGATAAAAAAATATAATTCACATGACTCATACCACACCCAACTTTGGCATCACCATCTTGGTCATGAAAATGAGAAACACTTGACAAAGTTAAATCAAGATGGATATGTAGATTCTTTTGAACTAAAACCACTTGGTGTATGTCATGCATGTTTACAAGGAAAAATGAACAAATCCCCATTTACTGGGAAAGGATAAAGGGATAAAGAACTTATTGAATTGGTTCATACCTATGTGTGTGGACCATTTCTAGTTGAATAAAGGGGAGGGTAATCATACTACATAACTTTTACTAATTATTTTAGTAGATATGGATATATCTACTTAATGAGGTTTAAGTTGGATTCTTTGGATAAGTTCAAAGAATACTATAATGAAGTTGAGAACCAGATTGGTAAGAATATTAAGAAACTCCACTCAGACTGAGTTGGATAATATCTTAATAAATACTTCATTGATTACTTACATGAGTTTGGGATCATATCCCAACTCACTCCTCCGAACACGCCCTAGTGGAATGGTGTGAGAGAAAAGAGAAATTACACCCTATTGGACATGGTGAGATCAATGATGAGTCATGCGAGTCTTCCATTATCCTTTTGGGGATTTGAATTAAAAATAGTGGCACACATACTAAACCAAGTACCAACTAAATTGATAAATGGTATTTTATATGAGTTCTATAGTGGAAGAAAACCCATGTTATTGAATTTACATGTGTGGGTAGTGAATCTTTTGTTAAGGCCTCTTCTGGAAACAAACTCACACCCTGAGGTAAAAATTGTACCTTTATAGGATACCCCATGGAAACAAGGGGATATTACCTATACAACCCCTTAGAAAAAAAGGTTATAGTGGAAAGAAATGCCATATTCCTTGAGAGGGAGCACATCTCCAAAAGAGATAGTGGGTGCGAGATAGACTTCGATGAAGTCGAGGCTCAAGGTATACAAGAGTTGGTACAAGAACAGATTCCACAATGCCCTGTGGAAGAAGAATCTGTTCCAGAGACACAAGTACTACGTAGGAGTAAAAGAGCGGTTAGAGAACTGGAACAGTACAGTTTTCTAGTTACCCAGGATAGTGACTCCTTACTAGTTGATAATAATGATCTTCTAACCTATAAGGATGTAGTAAGTGGAACAGACATTTCCAAGTGGCAAGAAGCCATGAATTCTAAAATGGATTCCATGTACCAAAACCAAGTATGGATTTCGGTAGATCCTCTAGTTGATGTAAATCTTGTTGGTTGCAAATGGGTATTCAAGAAGAAACTAGACATGGACAGAAAAGTTAGTACCTATAAGGCACGACTGGTTTCAAAATGTTTTAAACAATGTCAAGGAATTGACTACAATGAAACCTTCTCACTAGTTTCATTGCTGGAATCCATCAGAATTCTAATTTCCATTTTGGCATACCATGAATATGAAATTTGTAAAATGGATGTCAAAACAGAATTCCTTAATGGGAACATTTAGGAAGATTTCTACATGACACAACCTGAAGGGTTTGTGACTCCAAAGGATTCCAATAAGGTATGCAAGTTTTAGAAATCCATTTATGGATTAAATAAAGCATCCAGGTCCTAGAACATTCGTTTTGATGAAGCCATAAACTAATTTGGTTTTATCAAGAATGAATTTGAGCCTTGTGTCTACAAATGGTTTAGTGGGAGTGCAGTCATTTTCCTAGTAGTATATTTTGATGACATATCACTTATTGAAAATGTGATACTAGTCTTACAGTCTGTTAAGGTATGGTTGAATCAATGATTCTCCATGAAAGACTTGTGAGAGGCAGCGTATATTCTTGGGATCAAGATACATCGTGATAGATCCAATATATTGTTGGTCCTAAGTCAAAGTACATACATTGATAAGATATTGAAGTGATTCAGTATGGAAAAATACAAGAGGGGATTGTTTCCAGCATCAAATGGAATTAATCTCTCCAAGAAAATGTGTCCTCAGACACATGAGGAAATAAAGATAACGGAAAAGACTCCATACGCATCAACGATTGGGTCAGTCAGGTATTCCATGCTATGTACTAGGCTAGATGCCGCCTACGCATTGAGTGCAGTAGGTTGATATCAAGCTGACCCAGGTGACCGCCATTGGATGATCGTCAAGACTATCCTAAATTATTTGAGGCATATTAAGTATATGTTCCTGGTTTATGGAGGAGATGAGGAATTATTCATTATAGGATTTGCATATGCAAGTTTCCAGACTGATCAAGATGACATGAAGTCTCAAACAGGATACATATTCACTTTGAATAGAGATTCAGTGAGCTGTAAGAGCTCAAAGTATAATGTAGTCACAGATTCTACAGTAGAGTCTGAGTAAATCGCAGCTTCTAAGGCAGATAAAGAAGCATTATGGATGTGAAGATTCATCCAGGAGCTATATGTGATAACTAGAAGTAAATATCCCATCACACTGTATTGTGATAATATTGTAGGTGTGTCTCTCACAAAAGATCCAAGGTCACATCAGTGGATGAAGCACATTCTTAGAAAGTATCATCTCTTGAGGGATTTTTCTCATAAAGGTGAAGTTACAGTGAGCAATATTTCCACAGAATTCAAAGTGACGGACCCCTTGACAAAAGCCTTGACTCAATAGAAACATGATCATCATGTGAGGTCTAGCAGACTGAAAGTTGTTGGCAGTTGTCTCTAGTTCAAGTTGGAGTATATAAAATGTGGTGACCTAGAACCAACTGGTTTTACTTTGATTACATGGATATTTAATGAATTATTACATATAGTTCATTTTTCTACATGACTATGATGTAATAATGTCTTAGAGTATTTGTTTCATTGATAAGGTCATGGAAGTTCCCCGCCATGATGAGAACCTTGAAATGCTATAACAATATTCTTAAATATAGTTCTGTGGTTGGATTACATGATATGATGGGACACATTTCATGCAGACTATCAGGAGTGAGTACTCATAATCAGATGAGACTCCTTAAGTGCATCCAAGAGACCTGGGATCAAAACTAGGCAGAGGCTAATTTTTAGGTTACTGTAGTAGTACTGTAGCAGGAACTGTGAAGTATTGTAGTAGGAACTGTGTAGTACTGTAGCAGGTACTGTAGCAGACTGTAGCAAGCACTGTTTGGAACTGTAGCAGCCGGGAATATTCCCCTGTTTGGGCCTTCGGGCCACCGATTTGGTCCCCGAGTCCTTTAAGGCCTTCGGGCCACCCAGGCCTTCGGATCAGTAAGGCCTTTGGGCCACCTCAAGGAGTTCGGGCCACCTTAAGTGCATATAAAAACCATACAACCTACAAGGAACAAGCTTCAGAAGGATGATGAGCAAGGAGATTTCACCAGTAAAGAAGCTAAACGGATTGCAAGAATGAGAGGGTATAGAACCTGCCATCGGTACAAGCCTGTGCATGCATGGGAAAGCCTAGCCGAACAGTCATGCAAAGGTGGAGAGCTGATTTCATGTTGAAGATGCTAGGGAAGAGAAGTTCCAAGTAGTTAGTCTGGGTTGTATGTAATGTTTGAAGCCTATGGGCACTGAATTCCTCTAAGGCCTACGGGCCATGTAATACTTACGCCTATGGGCCTTGTAAGGGTTCCACCTCATCCCTTGAAAGGTGGATTATCAAAAATCAATAAAAAATGAAGTCCTTCAGTCCATTGGAGATGAGACTTCCTCTCATTAAGTTTTCACTTTGTAATGTACATGATAGGAGATTATGAGAACAGACCCGCTAGTAGGAATTCTTCATGTTTTTGTGTCATCAAATATTTCTATCTGTGAGCATGTATAATGATCCTTAGAGTTTAAGATTATCATTAACATGTGTCATGACTTACACACTTTGATTTACTGACAAAAATTGTCACACAGACAGTTGGCGGGAAGTAGGGTATGTTGGGTGTGTCACGAGTGGCATGTTATTAATGGATAAGTTGAGGAAATATTTGTCCCTTCGATTTATGGAAATTGATATCTTGACCCTTTGATTGAAATAGAACCATCACGCGAAATTCCATGGCCATGGTGTAACGACGATTTTATTTCAGGTAGTCAAAGAATGACGTATCATGCATAAATTTGATGATGCAGTCATGAAACTTTCTTGATGAGATATTGCAACAAATGGATTCTATTACAAAGTGAGAATTCATATGTGGATGTCGTTTTTGGGACTTTATGTTCTTTCTCTTGGGTTCATTGGCACATTTCTAGAAATTACTCTTGGAATTTAGGCAAGCCCACCTAATGCCAATAAGAAAGAATCCTAGAGGGTCACACACTAAGTGTTTTTTGTGGTCTCGGTTAAATTCTATTTGAATTTAATTAATGAAATAAATATTATTCTCCATACTGTGGAGTAATTTTATTCAAGTTACAATGATCACATAAATTAAATAAAATATATTTATTTATTTTATTGAACATTTAATAAATATTTATTTACTAGTTTGTAAATAAAATATTTATTTAATAGAATAAATTATTTATTTATTTATTCGAGTGTTCAATAAATGGAAGTGGAGTTCGAGTGGACCAAGGTTGGTCTGTTAGTAAAATAATTATTTGCAAGATGGTAAATAATTATTTAACTAGTTGGGATAAATTAAAATAATGCTGCTATTATTTTATGAGGCAGAATTTTATTTATAATTCAGTTTTGTGCAAGTTGGTGCACCATAAATAATGATGCCGTATTATTATTAAATGCATGATTTTTCTCTAATTTCCTGAATATATTTAATTGTTTTTATGCAATTAAATATTGTAACTGAAATTCCATGTTTATAAATAGGCAAGTATTCCTATTGTGCCAGACACCACACCACACGCCTGGTGAATTGAGAATTGTTGATCTAAAAAATTTCTCTCTCGAATCTTCTTCTCTCCCCTCTCAAGAACGAGAGACATTCTTCTAGGATGAGGAACAACTGATCAATAATGATCGAAAAAATACACTCGCTTCACCGTGATAGCACCCGTAGAATGAGAAGTGTTGATCAGAGGCTATCGGAGCACATGTGGATCACCACTAGAGGGATTCTAGTTTGGATCATTACAATCGCAACATGATAATCTGGAAGGGTCATTATGGACAATCAACATCATCAACGAAGAAAAATACCAATGATACAGGTATTATTTTTCTTTATGAAATTAATTAAATTAATTATAAACATGATGTGCAGGATCCTCTCTAAGGTTTTAGGATTCTTTATTCTTTATCTAAATCTTTATTTATATTCTATAGAGATTGGAATTCATCATTGTATTGATCCCAAAATAATCATTTATCATGGTAAAAATAAAATTTGGGCCCCATCCCAACCACGCTTCCGCTGCACCTGGAACCATCAGTTATCAAGTTTCCAATTAAAGAGATTGTATGAAAAACTAATGATGAATGGGGAATAACTAAAAGTAAAAAAAGAGTATGATGAGCCAAAAATAAAATCCATAACCTGGAAATCTACTATTTCAAAACAAAATTAGAGAATACAAGCTGAAATTTAAAGTGATAAAGAGTCACATGCTGATAGGAATGAAAAATGGACCACTTTTCAATAAGATTAAAAAAATTAAAATAGGAAGAACTTATTTAGGAAACCTAGTTATAAATGAAAATATGATAATTGATAAAACTGAAGAAAGGACTAGAATAAAGTTGATACTATGAATGACATAGTTTTTTCTGAGTGAAATAGGAATGGTTATGTCAAATCTAACTACCCAAAGTATAAATTTAATAAGAAATATAATGAATAAGATAATTGGTATAAGAAATACATGAAATAAACCTAGATTGATTCTAAAGATAGTTCAAGTAATTCAGACTCAACCCAAGAAGATATACATGATATAGCTAACCAGTGCATTATGAAAAACATATTTCAGGTATCTAATGTTTGTCCTACTTCTCTTGTTAATATTTTCAATCACTCTGGATATGAAAAAATTGATGAAAACATGTATAATTAGGAAAATTATTAATTTTTCAATATATTGGAAGATACTTTTAATGAGGTCAAATATAAATATAATATCATAAAGAAGCAACATGCCTTGATTTCTAGTTTTAAAACATATCTAACTATTGAGAAAGATAAAAATACTATACTATTAAAGGGGAACAATGAGATAAAATTTTATAATGAGAACTGAGGAAAGATCTATAAATATTTAAAAATGGGAGAAATAAACTTACACAAATTATTGGAAAGAAGACTTCTCCCAATTACACTACTAGAATAGTATATAGACCAAGATATTGACGAATCATTAAAATTAGATTTATTCCTTATTCTAGTTCCTTTAGTTCTACAGCAATTTTTAACTCTTATGTTCCTACAAAATTTTTTATTTATAAATTTTTAAAATATATTTATAGGAAACCTATTAATAAATTATGGGTTATTAAATATTTCATTACTAACATTTCTGGACATAAGAATATTTTGGTGCTAATATCATTTTTGATGAAAATTTTTTTCTGAAGGAAACCTTCTTAAAGAGATCCAGCAAGAAAATATGGTACCATGATAGTGGCTACTCTAGACACATGACTATATATTATTCAAGTTTAAAGAATCTGATAAAATTGTATAGTATAGATGTCACTTTTGGTGATAATTCCAAATAGAAAATTTTTGTGCTTTGGCAAATCGATAACTCTAATACTATTTTAATTTCTAAATTTCTTTTTATTGATGGGTAAAAATATAATCATATTATAATCTCAGAAATATGAGATGATGGATTTCCTATTATATTTTAGAATAATTCAAGATATGTTTTTTATTCTAAAAATACTTTATTTTTTACTAGTTTGAGAAATGATAATGTTTATACTCTTAATTTAGATTCCTTATTTTCTCAAAATATTTCCTTTCTATTTGTCATTCAAAAGGAATATTGGATTTCAAATTGGAGACTATGTCATTGCAATATTCATTCACATAGAAATTTCACTAGTAAAGGGTTAGTAAAAGATTTACCTAAACTATAATTTCTAAACAATAATTTCGTTAACCCATGTCAAAAAAGGAAACAACACATAATCTCTTTAAAAAAAGTTTCAACTTCTCAAGCACTAGAGTTGGTTTTCATGGACTTTTTTCGACCTTCAAGAGTCTCTAGCCTAAATTAGAATTACTATGTTTATATTTTTATAGATTAATTTTCAAGATATACTTGGGTTTTATTTATAGATCAAAAAAGTAAAACTTTTTATTTCTTTACCAGGTATTCTAAATCTATATAAACTCATAGTGGACATAGAATTAAGACCTTATGTAACAACCCAAACATTCATCAATGAAAATTACTCTTGGTATAATTAAATTTCTTATTATGTGAAAGGGTTATATAAAATATGCACTTCCTTGGTTTTATGGATTTTAAAATACTATTAAATTTTTTTTCCATTGCTAATATAGTCATTAAATAGTGATAACATGATTTGTATAAATATTGGGATTTATCAAATCCAATTTACTCAGACAAAGGAAGTGATGGCCTCATCCAGTAGAATTACTCCATAAGAATCCCATTTTTCAGAGCTTGGAAAGGAGGTCGCATCATTGGGAATCAATCTTGACCAAACCTAAGCCGAATTTCAACATGTTAAGCTTGAGAAGAACCAGCTACAGAAGAAGTGGAAGTATATAGATATTACCACCCGAGTGATGTTATCTGAGCCACCCCAAGAGTCTTTCACCATCTCAAACCTTACCATTCAGTCTTATGAGGGTGTTGTAAGGGGTTATGTAATAAGGACCTAGCACTAATATTATGTACACTATTTTTTTATAGAGAATATACATTCATTTTATTACTATTAATTTGTAAGTAGTTTTTAAAGTAAAAATAGAATTTTTTTTAATATTCAATTAAGAATTCTATTTTGTTAGATTAATGGATTTTTGAATTAAAAAACATTTTAATAAAATATTATCACTAAATTACTTTTTATTAAATATAAATGATCATATAATTATTATGAATACAGTTGTGATTTTTATTAAGGTTTGAAAGTTGTTTTTGTCAAAAACCATAAATTTTCGATAAATGTAGGTGTTTATTTTAAATGTAAATATTCACATATTTAGAAAACTATTTAGATAAAATGAATATTATTTTTAGAATCAGGACATCGAAATTATCTAATAGTTAATTTTTCATAATTTTCTGAGACACTCGAATTTTTTTGGGTAAAAAATAAATATCGTTTAATTATATAATGTGTTTTATAACATCATAATGACCCAATAGTGATATAATAAAATAATATAGATGGTTTTTTCATCCAATGTATGTTTTAACATTAAAATAATTTAATTTTAGGTTTGTTTTATTTATTTTATAAAGCCTTAGTGGACCCTCCAAGACTTATAAAATATTTTAACTTTTTAAATTGACTTCGTTGAGAGTGTGACTCACCTCCATATAAGAAAGCCTAATAATTTAATAAGTTATTCCATTGTCCTTATAAAATAATTTTTTCTAATCCACTTTTTCAAAAACCATTGGCAAAAACCATGGGCTGTTTTGCGGTGTTAATTAGTTTAGTGTGTGGTGTCCAAAACCAAAATAATAAAGGATTTCCTCTCTTTTCCTATATAAACCCACCCAATCTCCCACTTCCACTTCAATAAAAACCTTTAGAGCTATAAAAACCTCTGCCATACTCTCTATATAATCCTCTCAAGGTTCCCTAAGCTCCCAAGAAGCCTCTCTCAGACCCCTCTTAAGCCTTTGGGATCTGTCTTCCAGGTAAGGGATTCCTTCCTTTCTCATTTTATCCAAGTTTCTTAATATTTTTATGTCCTTTTATTTTTAATTATAAATGTTGGGATATGATTTTTAACCACCCCTATACATACCACTTTATGTTTTAATTATGATATACCCAATTATCAATCATTAATGCCTCCCATGTACACTCGTTACCATGCCGAAATTCCATAAGGAATTTCTCTCTCCTCATTTACATCCAATCAATTCTTTTGTTTTATGAATATAAATTCCATTTAATATGTTGGTACATGTATATATATGACCCCCTTACTATATATTTCATGTAAATATGATGATATACTTCTTTATATCTCATCAAACTCTTTTATGAATGCTTATTTCACGATGTTATGTTGTCGAAATTGCACCTCGATTTTCCAAGCCAAAGTCATTGTGTAGTGAATATCATGACCATTTATCTATCAAGGGTATTAAACTTTATTAACATTTACTTATTTATTATATAGTTTCATGTATTAATTCCATATTCCTTTATTATGGAATAAATGATGATGTTTTATGAATCCATGTTATATGATCCATGTGGCACACTTATACAAGAAATGAAATGTTTATGAAGGGTGCACCCTGATAGCGCTCTAATGCATTGGGTAAATATTAGTATCATGATACATCAAGTTCAATGAGGTTTTACTCATTCTCCATGTGAAATTATCATTGGCTCATGCTAATACCATATTAAGTGTTGTTGACACATTTTCATGTTATGATAACCATGCTATATCATGCCTTTATGTTCATGTTTATCTTGTGATCCATTAATATTTCTATTTAATAACATGTATTGTATTCCTCATGTTATGCCTTGTTTACTCCCTTAGAGAGATTTATAGCTCAGCCTTTTCTTATGCATGTCCTCAGGTTAACCCATGCAATGCTAAGTACAAGGGAATGTAGTGGTCATGTAAAGGAAGTTTTCAATAAAGTTGTTGTGTTTCATGTAATGATCCTAAGTCACAGATACACTAGACCTCTTGATCTTATATGTTTTATCAAGTTAATAGTTTTATGTAATATATCATGTTTAAGTATGTAATAAAGAGCAGGGTTGTTATAGTTGGTATCAAAGGATGGGTTTAGTTATTTTTGGGATTAGGATTAGAAAACCCTAGTGAAAGACTTAGGGATAATACTAAGTATAAAAAACATCCCTAAATTTTGGTGATTATTGAGTAAGTGGTTTATCATTAAAATACATCCTTGTCTAGATACAAGAAGGTAGAGGCAGCTCTGGCATAGATGTACCTAGGAGTGAAAACTCCGATAAGGAGTTTCAAGCTTTACTCAAGGTATCCTAGTACGTAACAATGAGCCTTGTTTCACTCCTAGTTACAACACTCCTGAGGGATATTCTTTGGTAAATTCATCAGCTTTGTATGAACCATTATTAAGGGAAAAATTCCCCTACGAATATATGTTGGGAAGTAGATTATAGATAACATAGATCGAACCCTATAAATTCATAAGTTAAGGAAATAAAACTAATTTATAAGTCATCCATTTTTTTATTACCCTTTATGTGTTACCCATAACTTTCCTTTTATTCTATCCAATGACCGGTAATATGAGGAATCGAGCTAACAATTGATGTGAAGATCAATGTAATGACTATTCTAATGAGATACACAATCCAATGGGAGCGGTAATCGCAAACTTTGTCATGATACTCTCTCAGTTAACTCAATATTTGAATAGATTCTTGGGTCAAGAGGAACATTCAACCCCCCCCCCCCACCCTAAGAAAGAATACGCCACAATTGAGATATTCATGATACAAAGGCCTCCCACTTTTAATGGATCATCTGATCCCTCAATTATCGAATAGTGGATCAACTCCATTGAAAAGATATTCTCTATCCTTCAATGTTCCAAACAAGAGAAGGTTCTTCTGGATGAATATCATATGGAGCGTGATGCTGATCAGTGATGGAAAATGATCAAAAATATGAAGACTAAGAAAGAGATCAAGGCATTGTAATGGAAGGATTTCTAGAAGACATTTTTCTATAAATATTTTCCACACACCCTTCGACTTAAGATGGAAATAGAATTCCTTGCCCTCAAGAAAAAAAGATGATGAATCCATTAGAGAATATGAGGGCCAACTTCACAAGTCTTGCATGATATGCCTCCATCTTTGTTGTTACCCTAGAATTCAAGGTTAACCGCTTATTTGGTGAGCTGAAACCTAGCCTACAAAAAGCCCTGGAGATCCGTGACTTCGATAGCTATAAGGAAATTGTCTGATGTTCCCTCAAGGTTTAAATGGAGATCGCCTAATCTTAGGGGTGTCATGGGGATAAGAATCATAAGTTAGACTTCAATTATGGAGTTCCGATGGATAAATCCAATTGTGATAAGAAAATTCATCACCTCAATTGCAAATGGTATAGAAAGAAGCACCCCAAAATTGCCTGAAGGGGGAAAGGAAATTCTTTAGGTGTGGAAGAGATGGGCATGTGTCCATTAACTACCGACAAGAAAAAACGTAGCTGTGATATAGGAGAGGAACACTCTGTTCGACCCTCAGCACATTGTTCATTTCTTCAACTATAAATAACCAGGGCACCTTGAAAATCAATGCCCTAAGTGAAGAGTTTTCGGAGGCAACCAACAACCTCCACGGTAGCAAGGGTAAGCTTTTCCCATCACTATCATTGAAGTGAACCCCAAAAAAAAGTGGGGATGGGTATGCTAGTTATTCATTCAATAATAGAGAATATACTTTTTTTATTTTTGTTCTACGCATTCTTTTATATACCAAAAGTTTTGTAGAACAATCCCAACACCACCACAAACCATATAAGTAAAGATGCCAGTGAGTATGGAAAATGGGGAAATCATTTCATCCCATGAATATAACTCCTCCCCTATCATAATTTGTGGATTGAACATCCTGGAGAACATCATCATACTCCCTCTAGTGTAATTTTATGCAATTCTTGGCATGGATTGGATTTCCTTATATAGATCCAACATAAATTTCCGTGAGAGGGAAATCACTCTCTATATGGAGAATCAACCCCCAACTATATACAAGTGCATAGAGAAAGATGAATCTTATTTAGCACCATCATCTCAAGAATGGATATAACTTCCCTATGAGCATGCGTATCTAGCTCAGATGGTTGGGTCTAAGGAAGAAACCATCCTTGAATACATGCATATTGTGAGATAATTAACTAAATTTTTTCCTAAGGGATTTCTTGGTCTTCATCATAGAAGAGATGTTGAATTCTCAATTGACATTATACATGGGGCATTGCCAATATCCAAATCTCTGTATAGAATGACTATTGAGGAGCTTGAGGAGTTTAATAAACAACTAAAGGAGAATCTGGATAAAGGTTTTATACACCCAAGTGCTTCACCATGGGGTGGAACAGTCCTCTTTTTCAAAAAGAAGGATGGTTCAATGTGCCTTTTCATTGATTATCATGAGCTCAAAAAAATCACGATAAAGAATAAGTACCCTCTACCTCGAATTTATGAATTGTTCAATCAGCTATGTGGAGAACAATACTTATCCAAGGTGGATTAGAGGTTGGGATATTACCATGTAAGGGTGAAGGAGGATATCCCCAAGACTACTTTTCGTATAAGGTACGGGCACTATGAATTCATAGTAATGCCTTTCGGACTGACTAATGCTCTAGAAATCTTTATGGACTTGATGAATAGAGTATATAGATATTACCTCATCAAATTTATGGTGGTATTTATAGATGATATTTTAATATACTCCAAACACAAGGAGAAGCATGAGGACCATTTAAGAACTGTACTAGAGACCTTGCGAATGGAGAAGCTCTATGTAAAGTATAAAAAGTGTGAGTTCTAGTTGAAGGAGGTCTCATTCTTGGGTCATATCATCACAAGAAATGGGATATATGTGGATACCTCCAAGATATATGCAATTGAGGGATGTTCAAGTCCAACATTAGTAATGGATATCCATATCTTCCCGGGGTTAGCAGGATACTATTGCTGATTTGTGAGAAATTTCTCACGATTGTCCAACACTATTACTAAGCTAACTCATAAGGGAGTACAGTTTTATTGGAGTGATGAATGCAAAGAGAGATTCAAGGAGTTGAAAAGGAGTCTTATCACTGCACCCTTTCTCATACTACCCACAAGTGGAGAACATTTTGTGGTATTTAGTGATTCTTCGAAGAAGGTCATGGGTTGTGTGTTGATGAAAAATTACAAATTCATTGCATATTCTTCAAGGAAATGGAAATTTCATGAGAAAAACTATCCAAAACATGATCTGGAGTTGGCTGAAGTGATCTTCGCTTTAAAATTTTGGCAGAATTACCTCTTTGGGGAGAAGTGTGAAATATATACGAACCACAAATGCCTCAAGTATATATTCACATAGAAAGAGTTGAACATGCAACAACAAAGATGGTTAGAGATAATCAAAGACTATAACTGCTCAATCTCTTACCACTTTGGGAAAGTGAACAAGGTGGTGGATGCTCTAAGTAGAAAGGACCTAGAAATTCTATCACTGATGAGAATTGAAAATGATCCAATTTTATTGGATTTTATGAAGATAGACATGGGAATCATAATGAAGGGAACATCATCAATCCTTTCACAAATTATTGTTCAACGGTCACTTTTGGAAAGGTTAAAGGATTCTCAAATGGATGGTTTGGGAATTTAGAAGAAATTGGAAATATCAGAAAAGGGAAATCCTTGGAGTTCAATATTAATGAAGAAGTAATTGTGGCATTTGGGAGAAGACTATGTGTTCTATCAAATATAGAGTTAAAGAAAGAACTTTTGGATGATGCACATAGTTCTAATTTCTCCATTCACCCAGGAAACACAAAGATGCATTGAGATCCCCAAAATCATTTTTGGTGGGACAACATGAAGAAGGAGATTGTTGAGTATACATCAAATTTCTAAGTATGTCGGCAAGTGAAGGCTGAGAGGCAGAATTATAAGGGGATGATGCAACTATTACCCATACCAGCATAGAAATGGGATAACATCACCATAGACTTTGTCTCCGAACTTCTAAAGAAATCCAAAGGAAACAATGCTATCTGGATTTTTATGGATCATATTACTAAGAATTAACACTTCATTGCAATTCAAGATGAATTCTCGTTGGATCAACTGGCACGAATATATATCAGATAAGTGGTAAGTCTACATGGAGTACCACTATTGATTGTATCTGATCGAGATCCAAGATTCACCTCTATGTTCTGGAAGAGTCTTCAACATGCTCTAAATACTGAGATGAACATCAGTACGGCTTATCATCCTCAAAATGATGTTCAATATAAGCATACTATCCAAACACTTGAGGACATGTTGAGAGTGTGATCAAAGGAATTAAAAGGTGTATGGGATCAACATCTTCGTTTGGTTGAGTTATATTACAACAACAGTTTCCACTCAAAAATCTAAATGGCTCCTTATGAAGACCTGTATGGGAAGAGGTGCAGAACACCAGCATGTTGGGATGAAGTTGGAGAGAGAAAACTCTTAGGTCTGGAAATGGTCGAAGAAATGGTGGAGAAGGTTAAGACCATCTAGCAGAACATTAAAGCTACTCAGAGTTGAAAAAAGAGCTATGCTGATAATCATCGATGAGACATAGAGTTTGATGTCAGAGACATCGTATTCCTTCGCATATCGCTGTGGAAGAGACTTTTGAGATTTGGGATGAAGGGAAAGCTTAGTCCAAGGTACTTCATCCCTTTTGAGATCCTTGATCGCATTGGAGTAGTGGTCTATCGACTATCACTCCCAACAAACCTATCTCAAGTATATGATGTATTCCATGTATCACTCTTGATGAAGTACATACCTGACCCATCGCACATACTCAATCCAGGGATGGTATCATTGGAGAATTACCTCTCTTATGAAGAGAATCCAGTGAAGATCTTAGATCGTAGGGAAAAAGTTCTACGAAGTAATACAATGCCCTTCATCATTGTGTTGTGGAGAAACCACAAGTTTGAAGAGGAAACGTGGGAATCGAAGGAAGTGATGAAACAGAGTTACCCTCATCTGTATTAGTGTGGGAGAAGGAAATTTTAGGGGAGAAATTTCTTAAGGGAGAAGATTGTAGTGACACAATCATTCATTAATGAAAATTCCTATTGATCTAGTTAAATGCCTTATTATGTAAAATGGTTATATAACATATGAACTTCCTTGGTTTTATGGATTTTAAAATAATGTTAAGAATTGTGATCATTTCTAATATAGTCATTAAACAGTAATCACATGATTACTATAAATATAGGGCTTCAACAAATCCAATTTACTCAGAAAAAGGAAGTAGTGACCTCATCCAGTAGATTTGCTTCATATGAATCCCATTTGTTGGAGCTTAGAAAGGAAGTGGCACCATTGGTATTCGCTCTTTACCAAGACCAAGCCAAGCTTTAACATGTTAATCTTGAGCGGAAAAACCTATGGGAGAAGTGGAAGTGATAGATATTACCACCCGAGCGATGTTATCCAACCCACCCCAAGAGTCTATCCTCATCGCACACCTTACCCTTCAGTCTTATGCAGGTTTTATAAGGGGTTATGTAACCAGACCCTAGCACTAATATTATGTACATTATTATTTTTATAGAGAATATACATTCATTTTATAAGAGTTACTTTGTAAATTGTTTTTAAAGAAAAAATAACATTTTTTAGTTAATATTCAATTAAGAAATCTATTTTGATGAATTAATGGATTTTTTAATAAAATACTATTTTAATAAAATATTATCACTAAATTATTTTTTATTAAATATAAATGATCATACAATTATTATGAATACAATTTTGATTTTTATTAAGGTTTGAAAGTCGTTTTGGTCAAAACCCGTGAATTTTTTATAAATGTCAGTTTTTATTTTAAAAGTAAAAATTAAAATATTTAGAAAATTATTTATATAAAATGAATATTATTTTTGGAATCAGGATGTCAAAATTATCCAATGGTGAAGTTTTCATAATTTTCTAAGACATTTTAATTTTTTGGGGGGAAAATTAAATACCGTTTAATTATATAATGTGTTTTATGACATCATAATAACACAATAGTGATGTAATAAAATACTATAGATGGGTGTTCGGCAAATATATGTTTTAAGATTAAAATAATGTGATTTTAGTTTTGTTTTATTTATTTTAAAAATCCTTATTGTACCTTCCAAGACTTATAAAACATTTTAATTTTTTAAATTTATTTCCATGAGAATGTGACTCACCTCAACATAAGAAAGCATAATATTTTAATAAGTTCGTCCATTGGCCTTATAAAATAATTTTTTCTACTCCAATTTGAAAAACCCATTTAAAAAAAATATTTTCTAGTTTGTGGTTTGAATTAGTTTACTGTGTGGTGTCCAAAACCTAAATAATAAATAATTCCCTCTCTTTTCCTATATAAACTCACCCAAGATCCCACTTACTCTTTACTAAAATCATTTGTAGATTGACCAACATGAAACATTTTTTCTCTAGAATCCTCCCAAGGTACCACAAGCTCCCAATAAGCCTCTCTCAAGCCCCTCCCAAGCCTTTGGTATCACTCTTCCAAGTAAGGGATTCCTTCCTTTCTCATTTTATCCAAGTTTCGTAATGTTGTTATGTCCGATTATTTTCAATTATAAATGTTGGGGTATAATTTCTCACCACCACCATACTATAATATTTATTTTTGAATTATTAGATACCCCTTTCTATCCCATTAATTTCTCCCATGTACACCCATTACCATGCTGAAATTCGGTAGGGAATTTCTCTCTCCTCATTTACATTCAAGAAATTATTTTGTTTTATGAATCTAAATTCCAATACATATGTTGGGACATGTATTTATATGACCCCCTTACTATCAATTTCATGTAAATATGAGGAGATAACCCTTTATCTCTCATCAACCATTTTTATGAACTCTTATGTCACGTCATTATGCTGCTGAAATTACACCGCGGTTTTCCAAGCCAAAGTCATTGTGTAGTTAATACCATGCACATTTATCTATCAAGGTTATTTACCTTTATGAACATTTACTTATTTATTATAGAGTTTAATATATGAATTCAACATTCCTTTATTATGGAATAAATGATGGTGTTTTGTGAATCCATGTTATATGATCCATGTGGCACACTTATGCATGAAATGAAATGTTTACGAAGCGTGCGTCCTAATAGCGCTCCAATGCATTGGGTAAAGATTAGTATCATGATACATCAAGTTCGATGATGTTTTACTCATGATAATTCAAGTTCAATGAGGGTTTAATAATTCTCCATGTGAAATGATCATTGTCTCATGTTAATACTATGTTAAGTGTTGTTGCCACATTTTCATGTTATGATAACCATGCTAAATCGTGCCTTTATGTTAATGTCTCTCTTGTACTCCATTGATATTACTATTTCCTAACATGTATTGTATTCTTCTCTTTATTCATTGTTTAATCCCTTTCTGGGATTTATATCTCACCATTTTCTTATTAATGTCCTTAGGTTATCCCATGCAATGCTAAGTATGAGTGAATGTAGTGTTCATATAAAGGAAGTTTTCAATAAAGATGTTGTGTTTCATGTTTTAAGTTGTCATGTAATGATCTTAATCCCTAAAGAAACTATACCTATCGATCTTATATGTTATATTAAGTCAATATTTTTATGTAAAATACTATGTTTAAATGTTTAATAAATATCAGGGTTGTTATACCCTAATAAGTGACCATGGTTGCGAGTTTGAAAATAAATAATTTTTATAATTTTTATCACACAATTTATATAATAATATATTTTCTTATCCTAAGACTCAACATGGTATAATGGAGAAATAATACACTAAAATAATTTTCCTAGACCATGCACAATGTGTTTTATGTACCTATTTATTTTTGGGAAGAAGCTGGAAATAAATATTATTACATAATCAATAGAGTTTTAATTAGATCACTCTTAAGGAAAAATCCTTATAAAGTATGGAATGTTACAAAACCAATGGTTAATTAAATTATTGTTTTTAGTTATAAATAATTTATTCTTAATAGTATGGATAATATTAAAAAAATTATTTATAGAGTGATAAAGGAATATTATTTGGTTATTCAAATTCTAGTAAATCATATAGGGTGTTTAACAAAAGAACCAAGATTTTTAAATAATTTTTTTATGTAAAATTTAATGAAACGTATCCACGTGAGCTTAAGACCACTTTAGAAAACCTTGATGATGATCTATAAAATATTAAAATCAATACTAAACCATCTATAAATTTAGTGAAACAAATATAAAAATAATTTAGTTATCAAGAAAAAAAAGAACCATGATCTAAACTTGTAGAAGGAAATGATATTTATATCCCTTCTTTTCCTAGAACTTATAGCAATCATGGTAACCATCCCCTCAATGATATAGTTGGAGACCTAGATATTGGTATAAAAACTAGATCTTATCATAGAAATCTGGTTAAACATCATGAATTATTTTCATATATTGAACTTGAGAACATTAATGATGTAATTAATGACTAATTTGGGGTGATGGAAATGAAATAGAAACTTAAAAAATTTGAAATAAAAAGAGTTTTGGAACTATTATTTATACCTAAAGACACTCTGACTATAGTCAAAGAGTGGGTGTTTAGAGAAAAAAGCTGACGAGTCAAGAATTTTAGTTATAAATAAAGATAGATTGGTTTCAAAAAGGATATATTGAAGAATAGGGTATCTTATATGAGGAAACCTTTGCACCAATGGCTATATATGAATCCATTGGAATAATAATTTCTTATACAACACATTTAAATTTAAAACTATATCAAATGGATATCAAGAGTTTATTCTTAAATAGTTATATAGATAAGGATTTTTTTAACAACCCCCTTAATTTCAAAATCCACATTTTACAAATCATTTTTTTAAATTGAAAAAAATATTTATTTTGTTTACAGTGGGCTCTTGGAGATTGGTATGATAGGGTAAACTATTTTATGATTTCTAAAGATTATTCAAGGAATATATGATCCTAGAATTCTTATAAAAATAATTTCAAAGGATTTTTTAGTAGTTAAAATTTATATTAATGATATTATTTTTGGATATTCTAAAAATTATTTGTGTACTTAATTTTAAAAAATAATGAAAAATGAATTTGAAATGAGTTTAATTTATGAGCTTAAATTCTATCTTGGTTTTCAATTTTTTAAAATTATTGAAGGAATTATTTTAATTCAATGTAAGTACATTAAATACTATATAAAACAATTTTTTTGGATATCACTAAAAGTAGTGGTACTCCCTTGTATACCACTTATATGATGGATCATGATGAAACTTAAAAGATAGTGGATTAGAATAGTTATAGATGTATAATTAGAATCACACTTTACTTAACTTATAGCTAACCAGATATTATGTTTAGTGTGTTCATGTGAGATTTATGTCAAGAAAATACTAAAAAATCTCATTTAATTTCTATTAAAATAATTTTAAAATACCTTAAATTTATAATTAATTTAGGACTATTGTATCCTAGAGGAAAATAATTTTATTCAATGGGTTATTAAGATAATATTTTTAATAGTTGTAAATAAGATAGAAAAATAACCTCTGGAACATGTCACCTTTTGGGAATATCATTATTATATTTTGGTAGTAAAAAATAAAAATTATGTTGCACTATCTACTATTGAGGCTGAGTACATAGTTGCAGGAATTTTTTCTACACAAATTTTTTGGATAAAACACACTCTTTTATATTATGGATATCAATTCATACAAGTCCCTATAAATTGTGACAACATAACTCTAATAAATAATTCTAATAATAATGTGTCTCATTATAAGATAATTAATATTGATGAAAGACATCGATTTTCAAAATATCATTTAGAAAATGGTGAAATAACTCTTGAATTAATTGTAACTGAACATCATGTTGATGATATCTTTGCAAATATTTTGAATTATAAGATATTACACTACATTAAACTTCAATTAGGAATAATATGTTTCAATTAATTATCCACCATTGAATATACCACATTGTTTGACCCACTGTTGGATAATCCATTATTGGTGATACATTTTTTGGTGAGCCAATATTAGTGATCCACTATTGGATGATCCACAGTTTGGTGATCTACCAGTATTTATTTCTATTCTTATACCAGTCCTAATTTTCTTATATTCAATGTTAATTTTATTTATTTATTTATATTTTATTTAATATTTTGATTTCAAATTTCTAAATGATAACTTTTAGACTTAAATATGATTTTGAGTCACTCTCTCACTCATTCCTACACTTTGAATTGTTTTGAATTCCCCTCCCTATTTACCTTAATCTTTTCTGAAGACCTTTATTGACATTCTATTTTAATTGAATTTTGAGAGTTAATTGCCCTTAATTTTTATCTTCTGGATGAGCATAACCTATAAATAAATCTCATGGAGAATTTTTTTTTGTTGTTGTTGAGTTTAAAACCCCTAATCTTGTGAACCGTGTGATTGTAGAAATAAATAAGTAGATGTGGAATGGATATTATCGAGAAATTAGTTGGTACTCAATGTGATCTAGGACCAGGGTTGGTTATATTGGTTTTTCATAAATGATAGACCTTTCTATCTGAGGTTGTTTCATCAGTTCTACCAATATTAAGAGTACAGTTTTGGTGAAAATAAAGATTTCATTCGAATCAAGATTGATGGAAAATAGGTTATATTTTCTTCAAGAGAATTGGATAGGTGTATAGATATACCTTATTGAGGAGTATTTGATGACTATAAAGGATTTATACCATGTGATAGTGCAATATTTGTATAAGAGAATGCATTAATAGAGATAATTGGGAATGGTTTAGTGAGGATTCATTCTTCAAAAGAGATTGACGCTGAATGTAGACTTATATTCAAGTTCATTAAGCATATGATATTCTCCACTAAAGGGGATTTTAGCACAATGAGTTACCCATAAATTTATATTTTATATCTTATGAAAATAGGGGATAAAATCAATATTTGTAGATATATTATTGTACACATGATATAGATTTAAAATTCATCTTCCATATCGAATTATCTCATTTATCCTAATTTGATCACAGCTATCCTAGAAGCTGAGGGGAGAGTTGATGAAGAAGGATAATCATAGGTAAGTTGGGGTGGTTTTTTTTAAGTAAAAATAATTTTAAAAGAATTAAAGTAAACCAGAATCCCTGAATCATGAAGTGGGTTGATGAAATTGTTACTTACTCTTATGATGATTATGTAAAAGAATAAGTGGTAGAAGTTGAAGAGGCTACATGTTATTTTTAAGAAGGCAGTGATCCTGAAATTGAAAAAAAAATCCCTTTTGTATCTTATGGATCTATATGTCCACATTCTTCTCTCCCTAATAAAGAGAAACTCTTGAGTAATGGAGAAGATGAAGATATTGAAATCTATATAGAGAAATAGATTCAATTTCATCAGAAACCTCTAAAGAAGTGGTGGATGTGTCTGATAATGAAAATAGAAATAGTGATAGACCTCATGACCCTGACGGTCATGATGATGCTGATGAATATGATGGTGTTGAGAAGGATCAATTTCACCCTTCTCCTATTGTTTCTATTTTGACTTGGTCTATGGAGAGAAAAGTTTCAACTCACTATGCTAGTGATTCTACCTCTATTATAAGACAATAACATTTTTGAGGGGGAGGAAACCCCAGTTTCTACTATCCATAATTCAGTTCCTATGGATGAGCCTTCTGTTTCATCTGAGGATTATTTTGAATCCATGGGGATTATTCACCAGCTACCAAGTTGCTTGGTATTTCTTATCTAGATTCTAATGGAGAGGATGTAAGTGATGGTGATCATGAAAATCCACTAGATAATTGTTTACCTTCTATATAGGTTGTTGGTTTTTATTAAAATGGATATTTATTGAAGCATATTGATGATGCAATCCAACTTCAGGCATTTCCTTCGATGCACCAGCTGCTAGATAAGGGCATGTAGATGCTGTTTTTCTTAGTCCTAAGAGAGATACTTATAATTTACCTCTTGTTGCATTTCTTTTTTCATTGTATATTACCAAATCTGATTTGAATTCCATTAGAGATATATTTCTTTCTAACTTCAGTGGTATTCTAAGATCCTAGGAACCTCTTCTTACTCATCTTAGTGAAGCTACTTCTAGGAATCACTTTGAGCTAGTCATTTTCCATATTTATCCCAATATGATTTTAAATATTCAAGAAGTTTAAATTCTGAGTAGTATTTTTTTAGTGATATGAAAGCTATGAGGTCTACCATGAAGTAAATAAGGAAAAACAATTATACTATACATGATACTCATTTGAGGAGGATAGATAGATTACAACCAGTTATTACTTCTATGTATTCTTATCCACCTCCTTCTTCCTTAGTTTATGGTGACATGATCAGATCCATATTTAGAGAGGAGCTTCAATACATCATGAGATATATTCATACATCTCATCATGAGGATCTTTTACAAATTTTAAATCATGGTGAGAATGTATATAAATTATTAATGGAGAGTTTTAATTAATTTAGAAGTTATAAGGAAACCATCGCTAAGGATATAAAACACTACCTTTATAGAGTAAATAAAAAGAATGAGTTTAATTTTTAATTTATGTTTTTAGATGTTAACATAAGAATGAAACCTATCACTATTTCATTCAAGGAATAGGTAGAACATATTAATTTTTTGGTAACTCTTCTCAAGTTATTTATGGAAGAGAAAAAGGACTTCTTCACTGATATGGAGATAGGTGGAAACTTCATAATGGAATTTGTGAACCTCAAAAATCCTTTTTTTATGTATTTAGGATAGTAGTTGTGTAACTCAAGGTTATTCATATGCCATCCTTTATTGTTATACCATACACTATACCTATACATACTCTATATTATCCTTTCAATATGTCTCTAGTAGAAGCTATTAGACATCTCATACCAATGGTGATTCAGGAGATTTCTACCTCTACCTAAGGCACCTTATCTTCTACCATAGTGCCTCCTACATCTAGAAAATAAAAAGCTCATATTGAACTTACATCCTGTAGAGATGAGATAGAATCAAATTAATATTGGCCTTTAATATGGGTTGTGCTATATTTTCCTCTTTATTTATTTGTGGGTTTATTTTTTCACATATTTATCTAATACAACTCCTCTTTTATTCCTTCCTTCCTTTGTATGAATTTCATTTTTCATTATTTTTTATAATCCCAAAATGGGAGAACTTGTTTTTGTAATTTAAAGTTTAAATTTTAATTTTGTTTCAATTTTTATTCTTTTTCCATATTTGAATTGAATATCTCTCATTAGAAATATGATGTTTTAAGTAGATATCATTACTTTTGATTCATCTAATAATTCCTATTATTGATTTTTACTTCATTTATCTAATGCCAAGATTTGTGATAATAAAAAAGGGGGATATTATTGGATCCATATTATTATATTGCATACAAATCATGATAATTATGTTTCTATTAAGATTAATGTTTTATGTTAGTATATACTTTTATAAAGAAAATATGGCTGCTAAGTATATGTGCTACCATTAGTTCACATGTGCCACCATTAGTTCACATGTTCTACTCTTAGTTAAATGTGATATAATTAGTGCAATTATTTCACTATTAATCTTTTTCCAACATTATTTTAACTATTCTACTTCCAGAAATGCCACCACCATACATGATGCCACCATAAAAACTACCGTCAGATGTGATTCTCCCAGATATACTACCATTAGTTAATTTCTGCTACCTTCAGAATCCTACTACCACTAGATGTTCTACTTCCAGCTATGTGGTACTGTTAGTTAAGCCTTTCTACTACCAGATATTCTACCATTGTCTCATAATACCATTTAATTTTCTTCTACTAGACTATTCCATCATCACACTTTCTACCATTTTTTCTACATTATTTTAATTTAATGCTTTCAATAGATAGTTTATGGGATTTAATGCTGAAAAACTCAGGTCGATATGTTAATGATTATTTCCAAACCACTCCATAGATACATTGAAGATAAAGTTATAGGTTTCCTGATTTTTATCTCATTATGCGGTTCTAGAAAATATTTATTATTATTCTTCAATGGATAAACTGGTCCTACAAAGTTATATATTTATAGATACTCCCTCGTGTCTATGGGTGGATGTGATTTTATATACATACATGAGAGTGTTAAAGGGTAGAATGTATAGAAGATCAAGAACTTTTTTTTACTAATTTCAGTTATATGTGTAGAATATTATCAGAGAATCTTCATATAGAAAAGAGAACTTTATGACACTCAATTTTTCTATAATCTCATAGAAACATGTTTTACCTAATCACCAAGACAAATTCAAGGACCCTCAAGCATTTGAATCATCATAGAACGATCATCACTACAACTTCCATCTCTACTTTTATTTTTATCTCTCTATTTTATCATATTTTTGAGTAGTGTGTTGTATTTCTATCTATACTTTAAAATACTAAATCCTACAGTTTAACTAGAGTGTGTTATACACTCTCTCTCAAACATTCTATATTTTTGTATACCCATTGAAATTTTGGAAGTGGTATTCTATTTCTTGTGTTGTATTTATTCCCACAAATAAATATGAAAGATTCCTTGAGCCTACATAGCCTATGTTTTTTAATCAATAAACCTGATCCAGGTTGTGGATCATATTATTATAAAAATAATCTACTTGGAAAAAGGTGGTTTCCAAATATATGGGATTAACTCTCAACTTGATATTGAACCCATTTTTTACTCCACTTTGTGTATCTGTTTTGTTTTTATATATTGTATATTCCAAAGATAAAAAACTACATTTTTTTAAACCTATAAACAAAACATATAATTTTATAATTAGTTTTAACCTATGATTATATATAGGATTTAATTATGTAAATCAATTTAAAAAGATAAAATCGTTTAAAATTTTATTTTAACTTATCCCTAATCCCAGTTTGAGAAAAAAATTTAAAGTTAAAATATATATTATTCTACTGTTTTGATTAAATAGCCATTTTTAATTAACATGGGGGATTTTTTTCAACTATTTTTAACAGAAATTTTATTGGGTGCTCAATTCACCCCCCCCCCCTTGAGTTACTCACTCCAACCGACAATGTCCTTTATAGAATAAAAAGAAAATAGATATGAAACATTAAAATATGTTTTCATTAAAGAGTTTTATTTGTAAAACCATTTATTAATTATGTAAGAATTTATATATCATAAAATATTTATAGCAGTAGAAAATTCTGTTGATGTTTTATATATTAAAAATAAATATTCCTTTTGAATTTTTATAAAGAAAGTTGAAAATGACACTTTTATAAAACATTTGGAAGATTAATTTCAAACATTTTAAAAGTAATGGTGACTTAAAATATCCATAATAAGTCATTTTAAAAATTTAAAAATTTCTGTTTTAATACAATTATGAACAAATTTGACATGGAAGAAAAATATATACAATCAAAAGAGATAAGATTGGATTTTATAACAATTATTTAGTTTATTTAAGTTAAAAAGAGTGTGAAATATATAATATATCCTATAAAATCCTTAAATATTTAGATTATAAAAAAATATATTGATTTTAGGAAGGATATATTATTATATTCCTTCAAGGAAAATAACAGACATCCCAAAAAATTATGTTGTAAAATAAATTCTCATTTCTTTGGTAACTTTTAAATTAAAACTCCATGAAGGGGTAACACGAATTGAAACTTTATAATTACTAATAAATATATATTCATATTAAATAAATCAAAGGGTTGGTATATACACCACATAAAAATAAATAGGTGAACAATACCAAATATGTCTCAATGGAGTGTAAATTGTAAAAAATTACCTTAAAATGGTTGTATCATCGAAGTGAGAATAAATCAATGAAATGATTATTTTTTTAAATTTAAAATCAAAAAGAAATAATTTTTATTAGAAAAAAACCATATTTCATTTCACACATAATCGTGGAATCACATAGTCAGTTAATTTAAAGTATAACCAATTAATGGAATTTTGGTTTAAAAATCCCTTACCTAAAGTTTGACTTTCCTTGTAATAACTTTTAACCTACTATATAATAAAATTAGATTCATAATAATAAAATACCAAAATCATATAAATATCTATAATATCATATCTTATCCATTTATTTTGTCACTCATTTATTAATAATAATTTATTATTATCATTATTTTAGGTGTTAAATGCTTCATTTTTCAT
Source organism: Viscum album (assembly GCA_963277665.1). Classification (NCBI taxonomy): domain Eukaryota; kingdom Viridiplantae; phylum Streptophyta; class Magnoliopsida; order Santalales; family Viscaceae; genus Viscum; species Viscum album. Next base: position 1,392,444,234 of record OY728121.1, on the reverse strand, counting down.
GTGTGTTTTGATTTGGTAGTTTAGTTCCTTGCATATCACTCATGGTTACACAATATAAAAAAAATTATTATTAAAATAAATATAATATATATTCAATGTATTTATATTTATATTCTTCCATAAATTGTAGAGAATGAAAAATGAATTACATTGTTCATGGAGACGGTAATCCATACATAATAATGAACATTGTTTTCACTTTTCAATAAATGGAATGAAAAAAAATAATAATTCAAATTTATAGGAACATTTTATAAAATATATATCTTATATATTTATTAAATATATCCTCATTACCAACCATACGACATGTAAATGAAAAAATAATCACATCACTTCATGGAGGTGGTAATCCACGCATAGGTACTAGTGATGTTATCATTTTACAATGGATTGGAATATAAGAAGGTATAAATTATATTTATATAATAATATTTATTTCATAAATATCATATATATTTATCAGTTTTATCTTTATATCTACCCGTGTAGATTGGTGATGAAAAACGAATTACATTATTATGTGGAGATGGTAAAGTGTATGTATCCATAAGTTATGTTTTCGCTTTTTATAGGATATGAATGAGATGGAAAATGGTTATACCTTAATTATAATAACATATAATTATATTTATTATAATTAATTTATTATTTTATAATGTCTTCCATATATTTATAGTAATTAGAGGAAAAAAATAATTTTGAAAGAGATGGTAAAGACAATTACCTCATCTTCAGTAGACTTCCTTTTAGATTCCTATTTAAGGACCCCAAAAATTTTATTTTAAGAAGAAGAGAACCTATAATTTTATTGTATATATTTATAGAAGATAATTGGGTAGGTTTTTATAAATATTTATGTCTTAATGTGGTGTAATTAAAAGATAGAATGGGTGTCCTTTCATAAGTGAGGGAAGGGGAACTTTTGGAAAATCATGAAATATTATAATATAATATGTGTCTGACACATGTAAAATGGTGCCAAAATAGAACATATTTGAAGATAAGTAGGATATGGTATTAATATAATCATCCAACAAAATTTATACCAGGTTAGATATCATTTTAAACCTTATCCTATGGATTAACCTCTTGGTTAACAATTTTGAACATTAACTATGGTAATGCCTTTTTGAATATTAAACAATTATAATTTTACTTATAAGGTGGAAATCGGATCATAAATGGAAAAGGGGTTACTTTTTTTACCATATATTATCCAAAAAATCTTATTAAAACATTTTTATTATTTTTTAAATAATTTAATAAAATATTATTTCTATAAAATATTACTAATGTTAATTTTGACACTATTTATTTAATTTGACTTCAAATACATCAAGAAAAATATTTAATTTTAATATAATACTTTAAAAATATAAAATATGATATATTTAAATATATAATTCATGGAATATAATAATTCATCCAAATGGTTTTACTTTTAATATTTTTAAAAACATTTAATTTATTTTTTAATTAATTAAATAAATATTGTGTCAGCGTTGCGTAAAAATTTATGGTCATTATTCAATCACTATGAATTAAATATAAATTTACAGGATAAAAACTATTATTATTATTTAAAATGAACATTTAAAACTGAACATAACCTCTATTATTCCTTATCTAAAAATATTATAGATATTAAACTCTAGAGTGTGACATTTTGTTTTTATTATTTTTTTATAGTAAAATAAATGTTAATATCAAATAAAAATTAAACCGAGTGACAATATTTTATACTATTTGATGGAAATGGAATAATAAAATACAAAAATAGGATAAATTAAAGTACTAAAGAATTTTTAAGGCCTTATCTCAATGGTATAACCCTATATTTCCTATTTTAAACTTATCGAGTTAAAAAATATTTACCACAATTACAATTCAGAATGATCAAAAATAAAAGGGGCATATTTTAAAAAATTAGAACTTCATGATTTGAAATATGGAATAGAATTTATCAAATTAAATTCATATAATTGGTATAAATTAATTTAATTTAAAAACTCAAATCGTAAAAAAACATTTTTTTAGAAAATTGCATTTTTAAGTCCAAAAATAAACTAATAAAAAAAATGGATATAATATTGATTCAAATGAAATTAATTTGATTATTTATGACTAAAGAAATATTATATTAATTTAGTATTGAATTCAAATCATTATGGGTCATTTTCAATTAAGAGAAATTTCAGTTTTGAAAAAATCAGTATTTCTTCACTACTCAAAGAAAAATCAAACTTTTCACAAAAATACAAAAGTTTAAACCTATGATAATATTGATATGAAGAATTAAAATATTATATAATTTTCACATAAAACTATTTTACTAGGTTTCATTACATAATTTAAACTTTTTGTTTCATGGAAATCCATCTAGAATTGAAATTTATTTAAAGATAAATATATCAAAAAAAAATTGGAATATTATAGTAAGGATGGGAAAAAAAATTTTATGGATTGTGGAGGAATCATAGAATAAAATAATGTACATTGGAGTGGTATTTTTAGATTCATGATCAAAATAAGAATTTTTTATCTTTGTTTGTATACTGATTTTGAGTTTTAATTTTTATGTTGATGTGATTAAATTTATTCTACTATATTTTGTGTTGTGTGGTGATTTTGGTGGTGATGAGTTATTTTGTTTTAGAGGCATATCTAAGGGGTATTTGTTGTTAATATTTCCTTATATTTCTCCTTTTTTTAATATTATTTTGGATAATAATAGTTTTATAGTTATCTAATGTTAAGGATTGAATTTTCCTTGGTGACCTATATTGTGGTTTTTGGATGTTGGAGGTGTTATATGAGAGTTTAAATATAGTTAAGGAGAAGAGGTGTGGGTTTTTGTATTATTAGGGAGATATATTTATGACCCCATTATTAAATATATTTTTGGGTTAGTCACAGTTTGGTTTTTGTTATTGTTATTGGAAATTTTTCTAGGAATGTAATTCTTGGAGTTAATTAGATCAATTTTGTAGGAAATTAATTTCACATGTAGGAATTAGGTTATAGTGATGGAAATTTTTGTTGTTTTTTATGGATTGAGTTTTGGATAAATTTCATTTTAAAAAGGGTAAGGTTGAAAATCAATTTTTTATGTCTGGTGGATTATGATGTGATTGGGAAAACACCATATCATAATTTTATCATGGAGTCTTAATGTGATAGGGTAAAATAGTGGACCTAGTTGATTCTGTGTCATGGTTGTGACATAGTCCATAAATGAATGATATTTTTTTTATATTCAACTCATTCTATTATCCAATATTTTTCAATTCATATATTTTAAATTACTTTTATAATTTACGTTTCAAATGATTTTATTTCATGAATATTGTTTAAAATGGAAAAATTTGGATTTCAATTTAATTTCTTGATTTTTAAAGTGATATGAATGTATTGCTACAGATTATCCTTTAACATTATACTGTTAATAACTAAGGGATTGGAGAGTGAATTTATATTTCATTCATGATAATACATATATTGATGGATGTGGTGAATCCTAGTTTTTGGTATGGATTCATCCCCCTCAAAGGATGTTTGAAAATATGACAAAGGAACTGGTTGCATTAGCATCATTAAGGGGTTGTGTAGTGATCATTATTCCCCTCCATAAGTATCAAAAAAGCCCCAAAAAGTTGGCATAACCATAATTTATATCATACATAATCACATCCTTTAGATTGTACAACTATCTTCCATATCTATATAGGGATCATTTTTCCCCTACGTAAGCATAAGATAAGTTTTAATAAATCATATTTACTCATGGATTTAACCTGCATATACAACATTATTATTGTATACACATAAGAAAAGTATCATACACCTTTGTGTAGGTATCATATAGATAATGTAAATGTCTTCATGAGCATCATAGACACTATAATCCAAGGCTTAAAACTTTCATTATATTATTCATAACACTAATAGCTGGTTTCTATATAAATAGTGTTTAATTAAATCATAGCTAAGGGAACATGCATACTCAAAAATAAAAATTTTGGATCTTATGAAGATTTAAAACATTTTTGGATAAGGGAAACCACAAAATAATATAGAAGATGAAAAATTTTAAAGAAGAAAGGATCTTAGAAGTTTGACCATGGCCATAAGAGATGAGAACTTGGGAGATAAAATATGAACAAGATGATAAAGAGTGTAGGGAGTTCAGTTTAGGGAGTTCGTGTTAGTGGATCTCTCTACTACTACTCACTTAATTTTATTTTTTTATTTTTTAATGTTATTTTCTTCCCCATTATTCTTTTTTACCCTTCACATGGAGGGGTAAATTCTGAGTGATTGGGAAAGGTAAGGCTTAACCTTTGGTAATTCTTGATTCTTATGCTTTATTCAATTAAATTCTCTTTCATTTTTTAAACTAATTTTAATATTCTAATAGTAGTTTCTATTAACATGTACAATTGTATTTGGCTTTGGATTCTATTTATTGATTATTTTTTTGGTTGATGATATTTTTATCCCTCCACCTATTTATGGTCTATATATGATGGAACGGGATAGATTTAAGTGGTAAAGTTCTTAGGGATTTTCAACACATTTGGAAGTGGTAGTAATAACTATTAGTTGTTTAGGAAGAATAAGACTAGATTAGGAATTGCTTAAGACAACTATGAGGATCCACTAAAAAACTTTTATGCATTGGAAGGAATAAAGACCAAACTGATATCTCAGTTAATATTATTTTCTCCATCACCATTTGAACAAGGTGGAGAGAGGAAGATATTTTTTATTCTCTATGTAACCAGTTAGGAGAATAATAGTAGATAACTTTTAGATCGGGATGGAATTGAAATAGGTTAATCCAACTAATCCATAATCGTTATACATTCATTAGTTGTGTTTAAAAAACTACTTAATTTACTTATTTAGAATTAAAAATAAAACCATTTCAAACACAAAACCCCTTTTACCTAACCAACTAGTGATAATGGGCTTAAAGACTCCTCTCTAGATATTACCATAAGGTTACCACTTTTACTACATTTAAACATAGATAAATAATTACTTTTTCTACACCCCATGATAGTAATGTGTGATTTGGTGTAACTACATAAGATTTTATTATAAATTTTTCATTAAATTAATAATATTCCAAAGAGCTTTCTTCACATACAACAATGAACAAAAAGAATTAAAACAAATTTTTTAAGATAAATATATTTTTTGTTAAATTATCATTGAATCAGTTTGTATAAATAAGAGTAACCACATTATAAAATCAATATTGATAGTAAAATAAAAGTCATTTTTTATTTCAATGAATTGATAGAATTCAATTTTGTACCTAAATAACTAATAAGATCATTTTGTGCTAAAAATGTATTTTCCGAAAAATTAACATTTATGTAATATGTATTTATATTTCAAGAAACTAAATATATTATTTTTTAATGATGATAACATGTATTTTTTATTTTAATAATATATTAAAAATAATTTTATAATTTTTTGATATGAAATAAGAATAATAATTGTTAATATTTAAAAATTCATTTTCCTATAAAATTATTTTTTCGTTATATTTTATAATTTCATATAGAAGTTAAATTTATAAATGTTAAAATTTTAATTTTGAAAAATTGACATCATTTTTGGATTCATCATTTCAATATTTTTTTAATATTAAATTTTCATATTTTTTCTGAAAGGATTGATTTTTTATTGAATATAACAAAAATACATCTTTACAAATACTTTTCATTTTATGAATTATATAGGATATAAGCATGAATTAAAAATTTATGAAACCTTTTTCTTGACCAAATATGTATCTTATAAATTTAAAAATATTATCTTTAATTTACCAACCTATATTTGACATTTTAAAAATCAATTTACATTTTTTCTATAAAAAAATTTATGTGTCGTACATTTATTATTTTCAAATATACTTTATCACTTTGAAAAATATAATATTATGAAATGGTTTTCATATTTATAATTAAAATATCAAAATTATCTAGTAATGTAAATTTTATTTTTAGTTATAAAAATAATTTACCAATATTAAAAATGAGTTATTGTGGTAAAAGTTAACTTTGGTAAAAAAATAAAACTAGGGTGAAGGCCTAAAATCAATCAAAAGAAATATCCAAATAATTTTTTGAGATTAATCTCAACCCACACTCACACCCTACCTATTATTGTACACTTTTGGGGCCACTTTCTTTGAATAGTGACATATCTTTTTATATTATTAAAAAATTACACTCTTCAAATAAACAAAAGGATACTTCCACCACCCATTTTTTATACACTCTAAAATTAGAATTCCTTTTGAAATTATATCTTTTTTACTTCCCCTAGACCCCTATCACACGTTTTTAATCTTATTTATCCATTTAAAATCCATAATTCTTCTATTTCCAATAGGTACTCCAAGAGAATGTTCAAACTCTCAACACGAGTACTAATCACTCATTAACCTTTTTTTCTTCCCTATATTTCTACTAAAAATATATTTTTTCACTATAATATAATTATAGATATATTATTAATATACATAAACGTTTTTAAGATATTTTTATAACCATTGTCTACACTTATCCATTAGAAAAAATTATAATTCAATTTACGTGTATGTGTGGACTACCGCGTCCATAAAGAAACATACCTCATTTTTCACAACCATATTAAATGGATGGTTATAAAAATATATTTAATGAATAATAATAATATTTATAAAAAATTTATGGTTTTGAAAAATAAACTATTTACTACCTTTCTTCTATTATTTGTAAAACAAAAACATTATTAGTCTGTACGTGTTATCACGACCCCCTCCCCACAAAGAGTACCCCTCCTGGGCCGGCAATGTGAGAAGTGAGATAATGACCCCCGAGTCCCACCTCCAGTAGGCCCCGGGTTGGAGACTAGCACCGAGGGTATAATAAACACACAAATGGGGGGAATTTCCCTCTAGGAGAACACATGTAGAAGAGAGAGATAAGATAGACACCAACCAACTCTAACTCAAGTAACAATATATAAGAAATATTAATTACAGATATGTAATTTCATGAAAACGACTACAACTAAAAGGGGAAAACTACAAATATCCAAAAGAAAGTGAAAAGATCAGCAACCATAAGCCTGAATAGCTCCTGCAACCCCAAGCTATTAGAAATAAGCTTGATCTCCAACCTGCTCTATGTGACTTGAAAAACAGTTTATATATACATAGGGTGAGTATAACAGTATACTTAGTAGGATCCTCCTCGAAGCCTCTCATGCAAAAGTAAATAAATCATGCTAAAGAACAGTGAACAACAAGTGAAACTAACTCATCACCTAAATAGGTATATTATGTTCATAGCCTCACTATAGATACTCTCACCAAGTAATGCATACAAGATTATATAATATAACAAATATCTCAAGGGTAACCCGCTACTAATTCCCCACTGGTTTTCCGCTTTTCCCCAATGTCGCATTTCCTAAGCATCTCTGTCCAAAAAAGGCTTGCCCGCAGACACCTAGACGAAGCACCACAACATGCACCTTGAACAACAAAACCACCACGTCCATGTAAGCAAGTAATTAGGTAGTTTCTGGGATCCACCACATCTCTTATAATTTGTATCATATGTCAGGTATTATACCTCAAGCCATTACAACTCATACACTGAGTAAGGATCCTCAAACCATCACGGCCTATACATGTTACACCTATAGTGGTCCATAGGATACTATATCCAGGATATATGTGTATGAATAACCACAATCCATTACAGCCCTCTACACACATATATGGTGAAAACTAACCATTGTTTCTACCAGCACAAGTATCTACCAAGAGAATAGAGTGGGGCAAAAGGGGGTAGTCATCCATCCATCCTCCCACCAGAATATTGTGGAAAACACCCCCTCAGGGCTCAGAATCCCCATGGTGTCAGTTGCCCTAACTGACAGGGTGGATTAGCTTATAGAAACACAAAAAGTACAGAATATAATATATCTCACAACCACACTATGGGAATAACCTAGTCTTAGACTCAACTGTAGCTAACGTCTCTCAAACGCCCAACTGCGACTTCTAATACTAGGTATCTCATAAACACACAACCATTTACAGAGCTTTATTACATTACTTCATTCCCTTTTTTCAGTTTCACCTTACATTAATTAATTATTTAAAAATTAATTAACCATTAATAATGTCACATTAAATTTCATTATCATCACATCCAAAGTCCATTGTCCCTTTAAATTGTAACCTCAACATTTCATCCCAGCAAGATCCAACCCCTTGGGTTAACATCATTTATTAAATCATTTATTAACAACCTTAATACTTTCCCATATTTCCAAGAATTCTAGAAAAACATTCTAAGTTACTAAACACAATGGGGATCAACACGGGGAGTAGATGAACTACCCATCGAGTCTTTTCCACCTATAGAAAGAGAGTATACCCATACTCCCTTTGATAATCTAAACATGGAATGCACGTGGCATACACCGTGCATCTTCGCCCCTTTCGGGAGAAGGGTAAGCAAGACCAGCTGCCTTTAGAATTGGGGAAAGTAAAGCAGGTAAACAACCAATAAGAATCACTAAGAATCCAAACATTCACATCCAACCCATTTCATCATCCCTGGTGTCCTCCCTGACACCAACATGCATAACCCGATGCATCTCTCTACTCTAAGCATCAACTGCTACCACAACCAATTGGCCTCTATACCCCCACATATCACAATAGTCATCCATGCTCATATCACAACACATGCAGTAAGAAAACAAACATCATATCAATTAGGCTCTTGGCCCTTAAAAAATCAATAGGGCAACTCAGAACCCTACAAGGAATTATCTTTTATCGAACAACCAGTTCTTTACTCCATTTTGGATTAACCGATTAACTATTCTTAGGTTCCAAATTCGGAAAACGTAACAAGTAAGATATCACAAATAATTAAACATGCTTACAGCACCAATTTTATTAACATAAAATTACAACAAGAAGAACTAGATTCATTTATATGCCTCTTTATCTTTAACCAAAAAATTATCAATAAATTCTAGCTTTTCATTATTTACCAATTTCCATCAAGAAGGAAAGGCTAAAAAACGAGCTTAGATATCACACTATCTAGAAAAACAAGAGGCAATAACATATGATCGATATCAATTTATTTATCCGATTAAAATATTTATTATGTCAATTCCATTGTGATCTAGTAGGATAAAATACGATAACTATACAGTTGCATGTAAAATAAAAGATAAGTAATGAATCCCCAACCTCAAATGGTTCTTAACGTTCTTTATATGAGAACGAGCCACACAATGGGTTACGATCTCCTCCACCGTGACAACTGTATCCACCTGAGGATGTATACACACCACCACACCCGTCAACACCCAAGAAAAACCCATTAGGAACATGGATATAGCATTCTATAAAAGTATGGGGGAAAGAAGAAGGAGATGAACCCAAAAGAATAATGATATAACATAACTTATATCAAATATTGATCGATACTACTTGGTTGCATCAAAACAGAGTGGAACCAATCCAAGGAGGAAAGTTTGATTGTGCAACTCCTACATGATGGAATTAAAGGTCCGAACATATCACATCTAAGAACAAGGAGGAAGAACTAGGGAGTAATATATATCGTCCCTTTAGAAGATTTAACGGAGTAGTGGTTTAAGATACATTGGACTTTCCATTAAAAGTGGGTCGCATTAAACCATGCGGTTTGACCAAGTCAAAGTATCATGAGCCTTAGGGAAATTAATATAGAAGTTATAGCCTTTGAATCGGCCTTATAGTCTTTAAAACAAGGCTTTAAATTCATTTTACATCAAAGGAATCATCAAAGGGGCAAATTGTAGGAAGCTGGAAACACTGTTCATAAACTCAAAATTTGGAAAAGTAGAGGTTACCGATAGACCTCACCGTTCTAGAAACACTATTCATTAACTCAAAATTTGGAAAAGGAAATAAATGTTACCAATAGACCTCACCGTTTTGGAAACATTTTTCACGAACTCAAAATTTGTCAAAGGAAATAGAGGTTACCGATGGAACCTCACCATTCTGGAAACATTGTTCATGAACTCAAAATTTGGCAATGAAAAGAGGTCACCGTTGGAACTTTACCATTCTGGAAGCACTGTTCATGAACTCAAAATTTGGAAAACGAAAGAGGTCACCATTAGAACCCCAACATTCTAGAAACACTTTTCTTGAACTCAAAATTGGTCAAAGGAAAGAGGTCATTGTTGGAACCTCACTGTTCTAGAAACACTATTCATGAACTCAAAATTCGGCATAGGAAATAGGTCACCGTTTGAACCTCACTATTCTGTAAACACTATTCATGAACTCAAAATTTGACAAAGTGTTGAATATAAGTCACCTTGACCTCTCGGAACACCTCAGACACCATATTTTCTCAAAGGAATGGACCACAGAGGTCTGGCCAATTACACGTACGGACTACCACCTCCATAGAACGACATATTTATTTTTTCTTCATTTCCCTAATGGATGATTATAAGAATTTTTCTAGTGAATTAAAATTATTTTTATGAAATTATTAAGGTTCCATAAGGGTTATATTAATATTTGACATGCTATTAAAATACCAACTTCTTTTATAAAAAATAACAACAATAAGATCATCATTGATTCTGTCTTCACAAATTAGGACTAAAATTATCATGGAATTCAATTAAATATTTATAAATAATTATATTTTAACTATTAAAATGCCTTGTATAATATTGGAATGATGAAATTGGTATTAATTAAAATGTAGCAACATCAACACTTTAATGAATGCAAGAAACAATGAACATCTCTAACATCTGATGATAAAAATAAACTATAACTAAGTAATAAATGTATAATAAATAATTTTAGTTGAAGATTATATAGAGTAATATATATGAATAAGGATATAAAATATGATATCAACGTTTTTGTGTTTATTATATATGATATTAAAGAGAATTTGTGGATGAGTAAAATGGTAAGGTTTTCTCTTCTCACTTTTATTTCTTTGAGACATATGTCATATTCACCACTGATTTTCCTTTTTAGTGTATATACATCCCATAGATATCCTTTTAATATATTTATAATCAATTAAAAGGATCCAAAAATCCAACTTATGATCTAATTTTAATTTTTTTTATATTTAAATTGTAATAATGTTGTAAGGGTTTCTTTCCAATATAATTTTCATATTAAGATTATTATGAATAAATTTTTATTTGTGAAAAAATTGTGAGAAATTTATCTCTAAATCCAAACCCAGTTTCTTCTCCAATGGATATTATTGTAGTTTTACATGTACTATATCAATATCATTTATCTTGTTAAAACATTTACCATATGCGACGTTTTTGAGAGAAACCAACCGCACAAATTCTTTTCAAACAAAAAGTATCCTACACTAGGCCCATATTCATTAGATGATTTTATGGATGTAATTACCTATGATAAAATAATTTATCAATGCCATTTTTTACATTTTTTGATTTCACTAGAAAGTTTTTGGAAGGAATATTTTAATGAATTCCATATATGTTGTTTTGAAAAAAGTGTATTTTTTAACATTTTCTATGTGAATGCATTATTTCACAGTTATAAGAATTAGTCAATAAAAATATTAATTCACATGTTTTAAAATGGTTTTTAAAAAGTTAAAGTTATATTCTAAGAAGGAAATAATTATTTTAAAAGGGATTTTAAAGGATTCTATTTTTTAGAAATAAGTCTTCATTGTTTTTATTCCTTCTCAAAGAACATTTTTGAAAGAATATTTATTTTATAAAATATGTTTTCTGAAAACTATTTTTTAATGTTATTATTTAAATTTTCTTTCCAATCTAAAATTATTTCGTTTTAAATAAAAAAATTAATGAGTTTTTAAGAATTCCAAAAAATGTTATATTTCTTATTGTTTATCAAAGTAATTTTTCCATATTATTAAAATGGTGTTTTATAACTGTGTAAAAATACTTTTAAGTTTATTATGTTTCACTTGGTATATATTCTTATGATACTATACAACTTATTTCTCTAGATGAATTATGTAATTTTCTATTAATTCCTTTAGGAAACTTGTCATTTTTCCATGGGTTGAGTAACTGGTGTTTGAAATATGAATTTTTTCTTATTCTCCCAAAACACATTTTTATGGATATTTATTATGTCATAGGGGGGTTATATATATCCCTCTACTAAATAGGTTAAATATTTGTTCCCATGAGATAATGATTGTGTGATAGTGTGTTTCTGGTTATTTATGCTCATAAATACTATGTGTGAGTGTATTTATGGTTATTTAGGTGAATAAAGACAGTTCATGAGTGTATTTATAGGTATTTATGCACATAAAGTTTTCACATTAGTTTATTTTTTAATATTTATGGTCGCAATGACTATGTGTGATTCTATTTATAGTTGGTTATTTCAAATAGAATGTGTGTGAATGTATTTGGGGTTAGCTATTCTCACAAATAATGTTCATAGTCATAATTGTACATTTATATGTTCATAATATTATGTTTACTTATGCTTATTATTATTCCACTCTTCTATGTGATATTCCTATATTTTTATCCATAGCACATGATTATCATTTCATGATTCTGTACACTTATTACATGGTATATTTCTGATCATTTTAGATTTCATGTCCTTATATTTTGACTTATTAACAACTCCTACTATTAAATTCTAATTTTAATAAGTTATTTCTCTCATTCTCATGTTTTTCATATTTTTATGATATAAACCTTTATGAAATGTTGATAAATTTTATTTTACTGAGCATATGCACTCACACCTTTCTTATGTTTCTAACCACTAGGTTGTGAAGATATATATACATTATGAGAATTCTAAAGGGGTGTTATTAGGGAGTAAAGTTCAAAATTAATGTAAAATAATTTTTTTAGGAACATAGTCTCCAAAGAAACTAAACCTTTTGATTCTTCAGATTTTAAGGTTATTGTGATATTTAATGTTTAATTAATGTGAATTGTATGAAAGTTTATATTGATTTATCTCACCTATAATTGAATGAAGTTGTAAAGTTTGTGTTTTTATCCCCAAACTTGAGAGTGTGGGTCTATGGTGTCATAATTGGTACCAAATCAGGGTTAATTTGTTTTTTCAGATATTTGATATTTTAGTGATAATGACTAGATAATATTAGTGAAAGTGTTGGGGATAAAACTAAATGTGTGAAACATCATAAAAGTTTTTTATAAGTATAGAGTGTGTGGTTTCATAGTGATGAAATTCCTTTCTAGATACAAACAAGTGGATATATATTCTAGAACACAAGCACCTAGGGTTAATTTACTTGAAAAGGTTTGGTTAATTATTATCTCGGTCTTTACTCAGTGACACACAAGTGGGACTAACTACAAACCTTGTTTGACACACTCGGGGGATATTATTTGGTGATTCACATGATATTTATAAAAAATTATAAGGGATGTGAATATATTTGGGCTAGATAACCTAATTGGAATATGACCATGAAAAACCTATTTTATAGGTTAACCTAATTATATCATAATTGAACTGAAATTATCACAAGTCAAAATTAAGTCATTATTGGAGAAGATGTATTAGGATTTAGTTTTCATATTCATATGATTATTAAATTTTATTTTATTTAATATTGTCATAAGCATTTTTTTATTAGTATTTGGTCAAGAATAGGATCTTGAAAATAAATTTATGGAAGGTAGGTCCCTAAAACTCTTATAACTAACTAAATAATAATATTTGGTAAAAATTGGTGAGGTAAAGTAAAATATCAATAGACACAAATTATGTGGTAAATGATGAGTATTGGGTATCTAATATTGTGTTGTTGATATAACAATAGAAAATATATTTTTGGATTCGTATGTATCCCTTGGCTTCTTTTATTAGTGAGAAATAATTAAAATTGAGAGGAAACAATATATTTAATGGGGTATAATGCAACACCTTGAGATCTCGATATATATTTTCCTTTAAATAAATATTATTTTTAATATATTCTTTCTATTGGATCCCCAACCCAGTTCTCCCTTACATTGTGGAGTAGGGTTTCCATGAGACCTCAAATGAACCACCCCATATAATAGAGGTTGATGACTAGAAATGAAGGTCTAATGAATATATTAGGGAGACTATACTCTATGGTATTAAATAATAATCATAGTAAAAAAACAATAAAAAATCAAAATAAATAAACTATATTATGTAATAAGGAAAAATATAAACTAACCAAATATAATAAAACCATTTCATGTCATAACAAATTTCATACAAAATATCATACAACTAACCAACTGAAAGAAATACCCCAAAAATAAAGACTCTAAAAACTGGCCCTGAATACAATACATATTCCAAACTCTAATCTCCAATCCTATATAGCATATAAATCAATCAAGAATAATTCCCATTTCCCTTCTTCCAAAAATGTACGAATGAAGTCTTCTTAAGTACCAAACGACCACCTAGATAGGGTGTGAGTAAAACTCAATAGGGCACCAACAATGTTGTCTAGAAAAATAGAGTTTTATTTATAGTGCATTCAATAGTATGATAAACATAGGAATAAATTCATAAATTAAATTCGTAACATTAAAATAAACATGTTGACCTTTGAGCTCCGAGTTGACATCTAGGGTTAGTCATACCAACTATAACATAATTTCAGATATCTCTACCCAATATCATCGTTGATTCTAGGTGGATTCCCATGATAATGAAAAAATACACATTAATTTAATATCCTAAACAAGGTGAATTCCCATTCTATGGGTGAAATAATTTAACACCCCAATATTTTATGAAATATTTCTCTATAAATAAAAACATCCTTTGATAGCTTGAGAAACACACAAACCCAGAGATTAAATGAACTAGAATATAGTACACCATTATAACCTAGCTGCTAAAATGGTGTGTGTGAATAAAAATAATTAATCTATTAAAAATTATTTATAGAACAAATTCATATGTTATCAATTAATTATAAATCAAAATAAATTTCATTTGAAAATAAATGTGACCTTTTTTTGAAAAAACTATTTTATGCGTGAAATGTTTTTTTATATTGAAAAATTAAATTAAACATTTTAGGTTAATGATTTAAATGAAATATATATATTATATATTCAATAAAAAAATTTAACATTCATGTAATTATTTTTTATAGACATATGTTAGGAATAAATCAAGTTTTTTGATTAAAAAATATTCTAAAAAATGGTTTTTGTTGTTTTTTTGAACACATATTTTTTAAAATGAATTTTTTCCACTTATAAAAATTGAATTTTAAAAAAAAATATTCAATATTTGGAATCATGATATCCAAATTTGGTAAATAGATCCCTTTTATATTAGGGAATTATGAATTGTAACCATGGTAAATTTTCATAGCTCAGTAAAGGTTAAATCAGGTTAACCTAGAATAAAACTAAGTTTTAAGGTCACCATTTTCAATATTAATTCTTATTGGAATAATTTAAATTGGAAATTATCACCTTAGGCTCAAAATATAATTGATTAAGGGACACATTCTAATGAAAATTACCTATATAATATTTAAATCAACGAAGAATAGAAAATATAACTCTCTTACTTTTAAATATCTCTTATGTGTTCACATAGGGAGAAAATAACGTTTTGGAAGATTATTAATTATTATTTTGAAAATAATGAATTTTTTTCATGATTTTAATTTATTTTTAACTTTTAGTTATTATATAATTACATTAAATTCTTATGAAACACCGACACATTATTTTTTCAACTAATAAAAAATTAAAAAATGATTTAAAAATATTAAAATATAATTAAAGTGAATTATTAGGTTCTGTGAATTTTTTAGATACATATGAAATATAAAGAATGTCTGAAAATATTATATTTTAATTGTGTCTTTTTTTTGGTATCTTTAAAGTCAAATTAAATGAATAGTTCTAGAATTGGCAATAAAGATATTTTATAATAAATTATATTTTATTAAATGAATCAAAATTTATAAAATATTTTCTTAGGAAAATTTAATAGAATATGTTTTAAAATATAAACCATTTTATATTTATTTATCACTTATAATTTTATGATAACATTCTTAACCCTTTAATATTGAAATTTTTGTTACTGTAGTTAAAGTAAAAAATAGATAACAAAGGGGTTAATTAAAAATCTATTATTTAAAATGATAATAAAAGATACTAAATTTAATTTACTAGTTTTATATAAACTCTAAACTCAATTTTATTTAAATTATTATCGATTTTGAATAATTTTTCTTGATAACTAATTTATTATTTTTTATTATTTTAATAAAGTTCGTGTCTTTCCTCTTCATCCCTTATAAATGGAAACCCCTACATTCTCTTATTTACACCATTTTGAGCCTTCTTGATCTACATTACCGTAAAAAAATCCTATATAAAATTCCATATAAATTTTATAGTGGTTTTTTATTCCTAAAATATCAACCCTAGGGGTTTTTAATAGGTGATCTATATGAGTTATTTAAAAGAAGATGTAATTTCCTAAACTAATCACATTATTTTTTTCTTTTTCTTTTAAATCATCTAAATATATGAAATTTATCATAAAATAATAAATTAATTATCATAAATATACTAAAATTTTATAATTATTATTAAACCACCATTATCCTCCCTCTTTCCTATCATATTTAGTGAAAGTATCACTTGAGCGTATGTACCGCATACCGTCTCCGCAAAGTGATGAAATTCATTTTTAATAAAAATATGTTATGGATGATTGTTATGATTATTTTAATATATATATATATATATATGATATTTATGACATAATTATTCTTTTTTAATCATAATATCATATCTACGTTTTTTACCTTCAAATCTTTTGGGAAATGATAATGTTGTCTGTGCGTACGTGTGGAATATCACCTACAGAAAGTGATGTGGATCGTTTTTTATT
This sequence comes from Viscum album, assembly GCA_963277665.1. NCBI lineage: Eukaryota > Viridiplantae > Streptophyta > Magnoliopsida > Santalales > Viscaceae > Viscum > Viscum album. The sequence continues at coordinate 1,392,427,232 of OY728121.1, read as the reverse complement.
TATGATTTAAATGGATGGTAATAAGGATGTTTTTTATTAATATATATGATTTATAAGATGAAATAATTTTTATTTAAATATTTATTATTATTTACCTTTCTTTCATTCCATTATTCAAAAAGTGAAAATAGTATTCCTGCGTACGTACGACATAACGTCTCCATGAACGATGTAATTAATTTTATTATCTCTAGTTTTATGGATAAATCTTAATATATATATATAAATATATATTGAATATATATTAAATTTATATCATGTTTAATATTATAGAATTTATGGAGCTAGGATCAATGTATATTGAAAAAAATCACTACATGAAAACATACCTGAAAAATGAAGCTACTATCACCCAGAATAGTGATTTTAATAAATACTTGTTAATAAATGGGTGAAAAAAGTTTATAAGTAAAAAATATATGGTATGATATATTTGATTATGGTTCTATAATATATTTATTATGTAGGAGTTTTAAACATGTACTAAGGAAGACCAACTTGAGGTAAAGGTTTTATGTTACAATATCATTGTTTATCGGGATTTTTTATGATAAATTCAAAATGAAGAATTATTGTGGAATAAATCTCTCTAAACTCCTGAATTTTCATATCCTCTATTTTTTGGGATATTTAATTTTTTACTTTAATTTTCCTCTCTTTAATAACTCAATAGTCTAAAATAATATTTTTAAGGAAACCAAACTTTATTTTTCTCTACAATTGAAAATACTTTCTCTTCCATGTACATGTTTTATAAAAATGTTTTCTATAATTTTTTTAATATTATTAAATTATTTATTAAATTAATTTTTACCCATGTTATAATTTTTTTTAAATAATGAAGGAATCTTCTTTTAATTTTTTAAATGATGTACTTTTGTTTTTTATCAAAAATGTTAAAGGAATCCTTATTTTAACGTATATGACATTAACAAAATTTCCTACCATCATGAACACACAATGATTTAAAGATTCATTTATAATTTTTCAGGGTTAATTTTAATGAAAATTTTTTATTTAATATTTGGGTAATTTCTATATTATAAATTTGTCATTTCAAATTGAAAATGGTATTTTCTACAAGAAATGTTCCAAGTGATTTTTTTAATTGAATTTTTCATCTGAAGATAAAAACCATTGATGTTAACTAATTTATATTGGGGTTATGATCCAATGATAGAATACTTATTATTTATCTATATGGTTTATTATTATGATGACATGATGTTTATGAAACCTATTATTTTTTCATGGGTTATGTTATTCTGAATTTATAAAGTATTTATGAAACCCGTTTATTTTACAAGGGTTATACTTGATGAAAGGATTATGAAACCCATTTATTTTTCATGGGTTATGATATGATGAATGTTTAATGATATTTTGGAACAGATATATTTGATTTCAATATGTGACAGATGGTATTGGAATTTTATATCCCTCTAATTCATTGGGTAAATATGGATACTCGTGAGATAAACAGAACTAGAATATGGAGTGAATTGAGATCAGTGGGGGGATTTCTCCACAATGATAGTTATGGGAGTAAAAAATGACTATTATGATGGAATTGGGATTGAATCTAGTCAACTATGATGGTCTTGTTAGTGATACTTGACTGCTATTGAAATTATTTTATATATGTATTTATATTCCACAAACTTACACATTATGCCTATATTATACTCTAAAGGATTATGGTAGTTGATTGCCTTATGATTCATATCTTATGAACTACCAGGATTAATGGAATGAATCAAAATTATGATCTATGATATTCATGGTATGGTTTTCAAATTTTATGTTCAGGTTCTCATATGCTTATTCCCATGTTATGTTTACGTGATCATTAATATCTCTCTTATTTACCCTTACTGGGCATATGATATCACCCTTTCTTATGTTTCCTTTTTTAGGTTTATAAAGAAAGTTATTAAGTATAATATTCCTAAGAAGGGTGATATTTATACAGAACTTAGTGGGAGATGATGTAGTTCAATTATGAACTAGTTGTTTATGTATCCAAGTTTTGAATTATACTATACCTATACGATTCTAGAATGGATAATTATTTTATAAAGTTAATATTCATATAATTAGATCTAATATCTATGTATGAAAGGTATGGGTTGTTATAGTTGGTATCATATTAAGGTTTAGTTAACTTTGGAAACTAATATGTGGAAAATTTAGTGAGAACCCTAGAGATAGGTCTAAGTATAAGATAACATTCTAATGTTTTCATAATGATCATGGATAATCGAGGTTAAACAAAAGATGTCAAAGATTTAAAAGATGGTGTCTTTATGTATACTTTTAATAAATTATTTATCATGATTATGTGGTTTCCCACTATTATTATTGTCTCTAACCTTATTCTTTTTGGTTTTATTGAATGGTTGTAACCCTTTATAATCATTTTAGTACTGAATATGATGGAAAATGAAATGATTTTCCTCCTAAGAAACCATTTATTTTGGGACATGGAATGAAAAAACTCAATTTTATTCTTACATAACTTTATTAAACTATGAATCAAACTGAACTTCCAAACAAGTATAGAGAACAAAACTCTATTCAGTCCATCATGGGGAAACACCTTCCTTTAAATAGTGGGTATTCTGATCCACTAGTTACTGATAAATGGATCGATACCGATTAAAAAATATTTTCCATTCTCTAGTATATGGAACATGAAAATTTTATTTTTTTATTTATTATTTGTAAATAAAAGTATATCAATGGTATAATCTTTTTAAGAAAATTAGGAAAGAGTAATAAATTGACTCAATAGAGTGGTATGTGTTCAATATATAATTTTTCAATATTTTATATCCTCATATTACTAATATTAAAATGGAGAAATATTTCTTTGTGTTAAAGTAGAGGGATCATGAATATGTTAGTAACTATGAGGTAAATTTTATAATACTTGAAATGTATGCATCTAGTATTATCATCCAACCTAAAAGTATGGTTTATCGATTCATCAATTCTTTAAAACCAATTCTCCAAAGTCATTATCCATAATATATTTTATTAGTTTTGAATAATTTTTTTAATATTCAATAAAGGTGTAACTGGATATTGTAGTTACTTATCCATCTCTTAGTTTTGATAAGAAAAGAATGATGGAATTCAAAGGAAATTATAAAAAACATGGTGAAAAGAATATGAGCTTTCCATCAAGCTATAAGTTTAGAGGGAAAGGGGTGAAAATTCTCTTTAAGGGGCTGGTAGATGTTTTTATTGTGGAAATTATGGTCATTATGAAATCAAATTCCAAAGTGTTATGAAGAGACCAACTAATTAAAGGAATAATGAAAACTCCCAATAGAATACACCACCCATACTCTAGTGTTACAAATTCAAGATGTATGGGAATTATATTAACTAGTTCTCAAACATGAATTTTAATGTTTATTATTAACATAAAAACCTCTTAGTATTAGAGACAAAGGGAAATCTCATGCAACCACTATTTATGATGTGTATTATGATAACGAAGTGGGAAAAGATACACTTACCATCCACTCTAGAGTTTATAATTTCTTATTTGATTTAGATCTACCCACTTATTTATATTTAAGGAATTTTCTATGTGTATCACAGTACCACCTCAATTATTAGATGTTGAAATAGAAATAAAAACCCCTAACTATAGAATGATCACATATCTGTTATATGATTCTTCTCTTATTTATGTTTTTGTGAATGTACTTCCTATATATCTAATTATTATATCCCAATTTGAATTCAATGTTATGGATTGGATTGCTTTACATAAATCCTAAATCCATTTTAAAGGAATGGAGTTCATAATTGATATTGAAAACCAACCTATGATCATTGACCTGTGTGGTGATAAATAGGAAAAACCAATGTAAATCACATCTATTGTATGGATATTGATTTCCATTAAAAAGGGTTTTTTACATAGATGGTTGGGTAAAAAACATCCTTGGTGATATGAATATTGTGTAGGAGTTTGTTTATGTCCTTATAAATGAGTTTCCTATTATTCCACTGAATTGTGATGTTGATTTTTCAATATAACTTAAACTTAGTTTTGTACCTATTCTAAAGAATCTATATAGAATGGCTTCAATTCAGTTATGGGAATTGAAGAAGAAAATATAGGAGAATATTAACAGGGGTTATTTCAGCCAAGTTCATATCCTTGGGGTTCACCTATTCTTTTTTAAAGAATAAATATGGAACAATGAAACTATGCATTGATTATCAGGAACTTAACATGATAATAATAAATAAGAAGTATCATTTTCCTATTATTGATGACTTTTTTGATCAACTAAGTGGAAGTCAATACTTTTCAAATATTGATCACTATTCTGTATATCATCAGTTGAGATTAAATAATTTGGATATACCAAAGATAGTATTTCATACATTGTATGTACACTATGAATATATATTGATACCATTTTTTCTCACTAATTCCCCTATTGTATTTAGGGATTTAATGAATCTAATATATTTCCTTGATAAATTTGTGATAATATTTATAGATGAAAATATTATATAATCAAATAGTAAGTAAGAGCATAATGATCACTTGAGGTTTATACTAAATACTTGAAGGAAGGATAAGTTATATAAAAACTTTACAAAGTGTGAATTCTGGATATAAAAAAGTTTCATTAATGGGTAATATAATCTCAATAGATGGTATATTAGTGGATACAATGAAGATGGAAGTTAGTGACTGTTGGCCAAGACCAACCACTAAGACTATGATCTACATTATTCTTGGTTTGGATGGATATTATCAACATTTTTTATTATAATTTCTCATGACTATCTAATACCGTCATCATGTTAAGGTATAAGATATCCAAATTCTTTTTTATATATCAATGAGAGAAAAATTTCAAGGAACTGAAAATATGGTTACTTAAGGAATCTATTCTTATATTACACTATAGTGGAGAAGGAGTGAACATTGACTACTATGATGGAATGGTGAGTTAACCCAATCCACTGTGATATTCTTAGTAGTGATCCTTGACTAATAAGGAAATTATTTTCTATTAACATGTGTATTCCAAAAACCAATGTATTATGCCAATGTTATGCACTTACGTATCATGTTATTTGATTCCCTTAAGATTACTATCCTATAAACTGAAAATATTAATTTCATGACTCAAGATTATAATCTATGATATGTAGGGTATGGTTCTCAAATGTTATTCTCATGTTAGCATACCATTTTCTCATGTTATTTTTATGTGATCATTGATATATTATTTGTTTACCCTTATTGAGAATCTAAGATCACCCTTTCTTATGTTTATTTTCCTAAGGTTGTGATGAAGGGTATTAAGTATGATATGCATAATAAGGGTGGTAGTTTTGAAAAACATGGTGGGAGAAGATTTATGAACCAATTTTTTATGTATCTCTGTTTTGAAAGATAATGGGCCTAAATTATTCTGGCTTGGATCTTATATTATGTAATTAATATTTATCTAATAAGATGCAATATCTATGTATGAAAACTATAGGTAACTATAAATATATATCATAAGTATAAAAGGACCCAGTGATAATTCCCATTCTAGGGAAACATACAGGCTTAGTGGAAATTAAACCCATTGTGAATTCCCATGATAGGTCTGATTTCTCATTTAGAATGTCAAAATGAAGCAATCCAATGCATACCATAATATAAAATATTCCACGTATGTTAACATATTCCATATTGGTTAATTCACAATGATTACAAATTATCATGTTAATAATAGTTAAATTCCATTATTACTTTAAGAAACATACTAGTTTCATTACAAATTTCCAATTCACATAACAATTGTGACAAATCTAGTTCACATACTAATTATTATGAAATTCCATTTCACATGTCAAACCAAGTCCAAATTTCCAATTTCATCCCCAAGGGTGATAAGGTTCATAAAGACTAATCCAAATATGAACCCGCAATCCTATAATTCAACTATAAGGTACTAGGTTTACATATTCCAGTTCTAACCTAGGATTAAGTATAGGAACACCTCTCGGGTGGCTAATACTCAAGAGTATCAATCATCGATGGACCAGATGGCATCTGGGGGGGTTAAATCCTCTAGATTCAAACCATAAAAGTGAATTACAATTAATATAGGTCATGTTCATAGTGTTATGGTGTGATAATTCATGTTTCACATACTATAAAATCAAGCACACCTTATAGAGATGTTTCAGACCACCTACCCCAAAATAGGAAAAAAATAAACCAAACGGTTGAGTATATAGATCTATACGGAACAACATGATTTCCTATGGATAGTGACAGATTCATATCATTATGGTTGGAAGAAAAAAACCAAGAATAAAATGATAGGATTCCACCAGTACTAAGAAAGAACTATTTAATATGGATGTATGTATTAATCAATGGATTAAGGAAACAATAGAAGAAATTAAATGGGTAAAGGGTCTGTGGAGAAGCCTTATTGATAATATTGAATTAGGGTTGATGGATGGGGATTATTAAATTTTATGGGGGTTTAGGGGCAGAAAAAAATATTCTTACCCTTATATTACCATCCTATAATAGTGCCACTAGGTATCTAGTGGTGTCAGGAAGAGGTCATATACCTATGGGAACCCAACCAGCTAGCCGATGGGATTTCTATAGGAATCCCTTTCTGCTAGGGTGCCACTGAAAAGCTAGTGGGTATCACTAGCTGGCTAGTTGGATTTTTTTTATCTATATTAAGCTACATTCCTATCCAATTACTAGCCAGTTGTACTATAATAGATCCAAAACTACATTCCATGTTTATCCTTTAGCAACTCCACCCCTTTGTGCCACTTGAGCACCATCATTTCATTTTTCAGGAAAAAAACGATGCTCAGTTTCATAATTTAAAAAGAGTTTCAAAAAAACATAAATATATATATACTTGAATATATTATGGGGTATTATAATATCTCATCTATATATTATCTTTTCTACAAGATGTTATCATATGCATCATTGAGAGGTATTGTTGAAAAATTTAGGCCACTACGCAAACATATCAGACTTCCTCTCTAGGGTCTCCTCCTACACATTCCAATGCTTCCTCCACCAAGTCTAATTTTTGATTTTCTAATAATCCATTTTTAAGGGATAAATGGGAACCCTACAATAGATCCATTTATGAAAACAAAACTTCAATCATAGAAAGCTACAAAAACCAACCCAACATTTCACTATGGTATAAGATATGGATCAGATGCTCCTCAAAGGATGCATTGGTATTATACTCAACACCATAAGAATCTATCATGAGATAATGATTAGGGTGATATATTTGAAGCTAAAACACATGAAACATGTCATTCATAGAACTATTGGATTATGAAATATCCAATCATACATTACTAGACTGGTCTTCTCCACTATCCCAAACAGATTGATAAGACTAGGTTTTAGATTTCCATTCTTCTGGATACATTGTGGCCCTAACCAAGGAAACACCAGGAGAAACACCTAGTCACCAATAACAAACTACAAACGTCATCTTGGATGGTCCATATAATATTTCATCCAGCTCTGTATGGTTTTCACCAACATTATAATCAACTTGTCTTACTCAGATGTCTCACATGCAATAATAGGTCCAATGAGCACTGACTCACCCATCTTTAACCAAAAAAAAGGAAAAAAATGGTCTTCTATATGAAGCCTCAAAAAGATTCATTTGAATTGATTCCTAAAGTCTATTTTTATTAAAGAACTCCATGTGATAAATATTATTCTCCTCAGAATAACTAAAGTTTATAACACATGATTACAACATGTCCTTTAAAATCTAAATCATCTGTTCATATTGGTTTTCAATCTGAGGATGGTCGGTTATGCTCATAATGACTGATGATCCATGAAAATATTTAAGACCATACCAAAACAATAATGTAAAAAGGGGATCTTTACCAGAAACTATACTCTATATAACACCTTAAAACAAAACTATCTCTTACACATATAGGATACCCAAGTCATCAATAGTGAAGGTCTTCCTGATAGGTAAGAAATATGATGCTTTATTCAGTCAATCCATGATCACCCACACTATATCACTCCTCTAAATTTTCCTAGGTAATCCTATCATAAATTCCATGATGATATATTCCAACTTCCATTCCATAATAGGAAAGGTATGAAACAAATCATAATATGATTAATGCTTAGCCTTCACTTATTGACATGTGAAGCATTGTTCCATGAATCCTTCCATCTCTTTCTATATCCCTAAGCACCAGTATATCTGTTGACCCTCCTTTCTGTCATAGAGTCCAATGAATGGCGAAGGGGAAAACCTTGAGCACAAAGAGGGTCACCCTTTGAATAAAATCAAAAAAATTGACAAAGGCATGGACCAAGAGCTCATTTAGATTGAGGGGCGCAAGTCACTAGTGCGCCCAATCTGATTTCTCACCCAAGGTGCACAGTGGACTATAAATAGCCCCTGTGGGCCCCCCATTTCGGGGACAGATTTTCCAAAATACAGATTCAAGCTCTATTCACCCAAGTCTTCAACTCAACTCTTCTGAAAGCTTCTAAGGTAACTTTTTACCTAGAATGGAAAACATGTAGGAGTAGGATAAGGACTAAGTGTTTAGAATTCATCAAGACTTGCACGCCTAAGTATCCAGACCTCCTTAAAAGTAGAAACACTTGCGTGCTACCCTACCCATTCGATGAAACTTGTGCGCCTACATTTTGGAAAAATCTTAGGATAGTACTCAAGGCTTGAGTTAAGTCTCGCCCAAGTATTACCATATAGATTCTCCGTCGCCCAGGTGAACCCATGTCATGCAAGTACACTTGCGCGGACAAGACTTGCACGTCAAATGATTTTCATAGCCAACACATGCGCCACAACTTCATTTGTGTGCCTCTCTCCCGTTCACCTCTCCTCTTCAAGATATTATCCTTCAAAGCCATTTATGGCATGGTTCTTTTGTTGGTTTCCTTATCTGGATGTACTTCTGTGAGAAACTCTCCCAAAACCTCGTGACTTATAAGCTTTAGGTCACTATGGTTAGAGGTTTTTCTCCATATAACATCATTCTTTAAGATGAGAAGATCTTTTGATTTTAGGGAATCCTCCTTAGGAGTAAGCCCCAAGTTCCCTTGGTTTGGGCATCCTTCTCAGGAGTAATCCCCAATCATAATTATTTTAACTAGGGCCTCCTTATTAGAAGTAAGCTCCAAGTTACAAATCCCCTTACCCTGGGCCTCCTTCTTAGGAGTAATCCCTAGTCTTAGTTTCCTTTAACATCGGGCATCCTCCATAGGAGTAAGCCCCAATATTAATTTCTTTTTATTTGGGCCTCCTTCTCAGGAATAATCCCCAATCATAAGTCCCTTTTAATTTGGGCCTCCTTATCAGGAGTAAGCCCTGAGTTAAAACTCTAAATCTCTATAAAGTACAAATAACTTTCTAGACCCTGCTCCTGGGCTTCTTTCCTGAAGTAAGTACTGGTCTTCATCTACTTGGGAAGTCATTCATATGTAAGCCCCACATCATTTCTCATGACTGCATCTTTCACGGCATCATTGTCAAGTTTACTGATACCTCTTGTTTATCACACCGAGCATGACTCACGTGAGCTTAGAGTGTAAAAGTAATCATGAAATTTCTTTTTGGGACATTAACCATGAATAAACATCATCCTTCTTATCGAACTACGTGGGTTATGATTCCTTTTTAATGAGGATACATAGGTATCCCATCTGTGGGTACGATCCCAACTTTGAAATAATACCTATATTTCTGAATGACAATAAACTTCAAGTCCCCACTGAGTGGATTTAAAACTAGTATAGTCATCATAATGACCATGAGATTTCTATATAATATATTGAAGGATATCATTGACTAATAATCTCTAATACATATGGATGATTCTCTATCGATGAAGAACCTAAAATACATATAAAAGATTCTATGAATCCCATACATATCAATCATTGATTTCAAAATCTAAAGGAAAACTCATTTTCATGCTTGGTGAATTAATAAGGATTCATGAATATAACTTAAATCTATAAGAGAGTCCCGGAGTAGGAAATAATTCCCCCCAAAAAAGGTGTGATGAGCCTGACCTCCCATCCTCTCGACCAATGAAAATTCTAAAGCCCCATCGGTCCGCAACTAATGAGAATCTACCTATGGAAAGTAGGTCCAAATGGATATAGATTCATTGGGTGTTTCCAGTTCTACGAATAAACCCATTAGAAACCGAAGGGAATGTTTGAACCTTAAATAAACAAGGTCATCCCCATTTCCAGAAGAAACAAAAATTTTGAACCCGACGTGAATCCTTAACCAAGTTAAATGATGTTTTACTTATTTGTTAGGACCCTATTAAACTCAATATGAGGGCCAACAAAGCAATCAATAACATATGTGCTCATCCAAAAGATGTAGTCTGGCCAAACCTATCTTGATTATGTCTGCTATATCAAACATGCACTTTTTTCTAAGATCTCTCTGCAACACAAAATGGATTCTTTAAAGTTCACACATGTGAATGCCTCAACTACTACTCATGCTGGATCCTCGTCTACTCTGAGGATGACATCACCTACTCAGCGTCTTCAATACTGGGTCTCGAATGCATTGGTGAGGGAATACCATCAACATTGTACCATCCCGACTCTGGAGGCCGCTCGACAAGCCCTCAAAGTTAACAACTCATCCTGGTTGTCCAGACAGCGACGACTAGTGGTCAAGAAGCAGGTGGTGCCAACCACCATCTCCAACCGTTTTGAATCATTATCCCCAGAACACAATAACCAGTCCCTCCCATATTACAGGGAGGTGAATGAAGAGGTCACTCAAGTCCTTCGTTCAAGATGATAGGAGCCCTTCCTGAGGATCCCTTCCTGAGGACTCCCACCAACAATCACCACCAGGCTCATGCGGTAGTGAACCCTCAACATGATGAGGGTATAACCTCTTGGTGTTAAGCTCAGGTTCCTCATACCCGAGCGTGCAAGACGAACCATCAGAGGTGAAATTCGGATAACAGGGAGTAGGTTCTTACCTCTTCCACCTACGGAGAAGTCCATCAATCTAACTTGATGATAAACAACAAGCGGTCATATACACCCGTCCATCCTAATTTCACTTCCCAACAGACTCGTCTGGTAGTAACATATCAATCCTACCAGGAAATTCTGGTGGAGTACTATTGGCGGGAACATACACCTATTTATAATTCATCAACTAGTCAGCAGGCTTGTCTGACTGAATCCAAATAAGATCACCAATCAAATGTGGTGACCACCTATAAACTGGCACATATAGCTTCTTACACTCATCAATTCTTCCAGCAGTCTCATCTGCTAGTATTGAAGGAAGTTCATCAATCATATTCGGTGGATAACAATCAGCAAGCACATACACCTATAATTCATCAAGCTAACCAATAGTCTCATTTGGTAGTACCCAGAGATTTCAATTGGAAATCTCCAATGACAAACATTAGGCAGACACAACTTTCTTCCCCCATACATGAGTACTGTCCAAATTCACTGACAGGAAAAGGGGGAGAGGAGCAGGAACACACACCTACTCCAAACATGTAATGGATGTATATTCCCATTCCGGCAGCTGAAGTCACCAAGCGCATTCTAACAATGGTGAAAGAGAAAAAGAAAATCCCTGCCTATATTCTGGATAACTGTCAGATTATTATAACAACTTCAGTGACATCATAGAGAAAGAAACACAAATCTATCCCTGTTAGTGGAGTTACTCGTCAACATGTCACCCCGGAGTAGATACACACCTATGTTCCAGTCCAAGAGGGTCCCGGAGAATACTCCCCCATGTCATACGGACAATCAAGTCAGTCACATACACCCGATTTAAATGGAGATAATCATTCTAACCTGACCATTTCTCCTAAGTAGGCACATACACCTACCCATAATAACCACTTTCATGAACAAGTGATTTCCAAAGTGAGTAAGAAGGCGTCCAATAAAAAGACCCATCCAGTACAGTTAAAAAATCAAGAGCCAATCTGCAGTAAGGTCTTTCTCAATGCTGGAGTTCTTTAAGCCCTCAGACAATTATCTGTTGCAACTCAAGATTCTACTCTCTCATTTCCAAATTCTGGAAGTAACAATAATAATTCTGAAGGACTTTATCAAACACTTCATCATGAAGGGTTTCTTCATAACAATTCGGTCAATCTCGAAGTACCATCTTCAGATGAGAACCACGATAACCCTCTACGTGGCCAGAAGATCAAGGAGCAAAAGGTTTCATCTTTTGTTGTAACCCACCATGGTGGTCCTTCCCATTATGATGAATTTAGCTGCGAAATTCCTCTCTGTGGTATTAATTCACATTGCCTGAAAAATTCTTCAATGGAAAATGTAGTAACGAGAAATCCCTCTTATCTTGAGGCACTTGCAAATACAAATCCAGACATGTATGATGCCTTTGCACTAGTAGGTGAAATACTTTCTCAATTAGAAGATAGCCTGGGGTGTAGGTCATTCTCCGAACCACCCCTGGGTCATTCGTCTTCTAATTTGACAAATGAATTCTCTAACAATATTGTTGAATCTGATGAAGCAATAAAGAATTACCAGCTTTGGTCTAATCAGGTAGAATAATCTTCATCAAATGACAAAGAGGAAGTACTGAATATGAGAAAACAACTGGAAAAAAGTGAGATAGCAGTCATGTTTTGGCTTTTGGCTGACTCTCAGTATGATATTCCAGAAACATTGATAGAAGATTGTATTCATGGTATTCGTCTCAACATGTGGAAAACTATTTGTCACTTAAAAGAGAAAATATTATCTTATGATGAATATCAAAACCATGTTAAGGTAATAGAAGGGTTGAAATTCCAAATTGACTTGGCATCTCTCTCATTTTCCCAACATCCAAAGGTTAAAAAGCAGCAGAGATCCCTTCAGCATACATGCCTTGGCGCATTAAAAAGTTTTCATGAGTTAATTACCAATGCCCCATCTAGTATTCATATCAGGGGATGGGGTGTTCATGGAGCATTACATTTCATTGTGCTCTCCAGTCAACAAATCCCGCCAAAAGTGGTCTCGTGCAATGTTATTCTCATGGCTGGACATATCTAACCGGTTTTGTGTGAAATCAAAGGATTTCTCAAGAACAGACCTCAACTAGTTCTTCCCAAAGTCAGGCATATAAAAAACAAGTTGTCGAATTACTCTTTCATCAAGAAAATGATAATATCGAACAGGCTTCTCATTTATAACATGTGCATCATCAGGTGATAGAGGTGTCAGAAATAATCCAATGGTCATTTGAGCTATGTGATTTGAGTTGATGTAGGATGATGAATCTGGCTAATTTCCAGACTAAAATCCACAAAATCAGGAGAGATTTTAAGAAAGCTTCAAATGTAGCATCTCAAGAGCCACATCATCTTTCCAGGCTGGGGACTCTTTTAATCCAACCCTCAAGATAAACAAAAATGATTGGAGGAGTTGATCAGGAAAAATAGGAACAGTCCCATCCCACCGGACTGGAGACTTTTTCAAATTCTCAATCTCTCCCTCAGCGAAAGTCAATCTTCTCTCGATTAGGGAAGAATCCACAAGAGGAACGCAGATCCAAATTATTAGGAAATTCCCTTCAAATTACATTTCATCAAGAAGTTCTTGAGGTATCAATCAAACAAAAGGAAATGTCTCATAAAGGACATGGAAGAAGACAGTATCACAGAAACACTGACAGAAGGTCTTCAATGCATTATGAATTGATAAATTTTATCAATGCCATTGTCACTGATCCCCCAGAACAAGTGTCTCACTCAGATGGATCAGATGAAGAATTTCATGTTCAAGAGGTTGTACATACAGAATCAAATGAAGGAGGTGTGCATACCATAAGCCAGAGGGTTTCCTAGAGGAAATACATTCTTTCGGGTAATGCCCTGCTATACTCTAGAAAGGTGCATTCCAAGGAAAAGGGTAAAAGTCAGGTTACATCCCACCCTACCTCTGGATAAGTCCAATCACTCTCATTAGAGGAAAGGTTCACACATCAAGAAGAAGAAATGAAGGAGTTAAGGAGGTTAAAAGAAGAACTACTTCATGGTAGTCTTCCTCCTAAGCATGCTGAAGTTAATCAATCAAGGGAATTTGTTGCAGCTACTGGGGTTGATCAAGAATATCACCCTTTACAAGTACACCCTCACAAGTCCAATCCTATGGGTCATACGTCACAACAACCGCCAATACTACTGATAGTGGTAGTACCTGTCACCATACTAGTCCAAACTCCAGTTATTGAACCTGTTCAGGTCCAAGCTCAACTATATGTTTCTAAAAAATTAATGACTATCATTGAGTCATTAATAGCTTGTTTGGAAGCTATAGAAGGAAAATGTTCACAAGTTCAACTTGAAAAGAGATCTTACCCTAAATGGGTGGATGCAATTCCTCCCCCATCAAATTTTTTGAATACCAAATTTCCAATTTTTAATGGTTCGGGAGATCTAGAACAACACTTAACACATTTTTTCCACATTGTGATCCTATGATGGGAACTCCTCAACAACACGAAGCAGTTAATCTCAGGTGTTTTTGCAGTCATTACAAGGACCTTATTTTGTCTAGTATACAAGTTTGTAATCTCAGTCAATTACTGGATGGGAAGATCTCCGTCAATGGTTCCTTCTTTAATTTAGATCAACATTACCAAATATGACTATTTTTTATCTTAACAATTGTAAAAATGGGAAAATTAAAGAGTTTTAGATTTCATAGCTCGCTGGAAGGGATTAACATATTCCTTCAGTTTAGCACTACCTCAAGAAGAGTTTCTTCCAATATGTGTGGAAAATCTGCGTGATGAATTACACACACCGTTGATCCCTGTGAAATACACAGAAGGGTTCCGAGACCTTAATTCAATCGCTCATCAGATAGAAGACTCTCTTATAAAGACTAAGGATAAAACTTGTGTAATTCCATCAGTTCTAGGAAGGAGAATAGGGAAAGAAGATAATGCTACAGTTACACTTAAACAAGTACCTGTACCTGCTTCCACTTAAAAACCTTAATCATATCGAAGGGCTCCGCTTCCTGATCATTAACAACAACAGCCGCCTCAATAATATGATCAAAAAGATCAAAGGTAGAAATAGTTTGAGGATTTAAATAAAAAAATTTATTATTTCCAGAATGAACAAGTTCCTGGTTACTTCATATCGACTCTGGAAAACAATCGGGTTCAGTTTCCAAGTTCCAAAAGGCTGAACAAGGAAGGATATGAAGACCTCCCCAACTATTTCCCATTTCATTAGATGTTAGGAATCCCATTTAGAAGTGTTTTGTCTTCAAATACCTCTTGAAAAAGATGGTGGACCCTGGACAAGTAAAACTGAAAGGTTTTTTAGCCTAGGTAGCATGTGTTACTGCTACTGATCCATAGAAAGAAGGCGAGTGGCATAAAGTCAAAAGTAAAAATGCACAGAAATATGATGATTGGATGGTCAGGAAAATGATCAACTGAACTCATTCTATTTTATGAACACAATTGAATCAACTAATTGTGTCTTCTACTATTTTTATCATAGTAAAACCCCCTTCATCAGAAGGAAAATCTTTAAAGAAACGACATAATTTGAAAAATGAATAATAGTCAGAAGAAGACGATCTCGTGTCAAAGCCTAATTTGTCTTTGACTTTGGAAAATTTTATGTCATCTTCTTCAAAAGAACGGGCACTGCCCCACTAAAAGGCACAGCCTGAATTGGTTCATCAGGAAGAATCTTCATCAGATGAAGAATTGATCTTTGGTTCTATTAACATGATTCATTTAACAGATCTCTATGACAATGACAGTTTCGATCATGATGAGCATGATTTACCTATATCTAATAGAGGTATTAGATGAAGATACAAAGTTCTAGGATACAGGGGAAGAAGTGGATATTCTAGAATCCACTATTTCAATCCTACCCCTGCTAGAACTCTATATGCGGTAGAAACTCATGGAAAAGACCTTCAGCAAGATCAACAGGAACAAGAAAGTTCTTCCACACATAGAAGATTCAGTCTTGAAATAGTTATTTTGGAGGACTGGTTAGAGGTTAAACCTTATTCTTCTCAGTAAATAGATATACCTAGTCGGTCTAATCTACTGAATTCTGGAGTGTTTCCAATTCCTACCCCGATATGGGATGCATCTACTGCCAAAGCATCAACTTCCAAGGCACCTATAAAACCACATTTTCATGATGGGAAACGTAGAACTTTAGACCAAAAGTATGATGTCTTGAAACATTTGGCCCAATTACCATCCAAGTTATCAATTCTAGATGCCTTGAATCTATCAAAATATCTTACGGAGGTTATTAATGAGGCTTTGTCAAGTACTCAAGAATTTGAAACTGAAATTGATGCGGTTGAGGTCTACCATATAGAGAATGATCCTGCAGAATGTCATGAAGTGATATCATTTATAGATAAATATGAAGATAATGTTGTACATGTACATATCAAGCCTTTGTATCTATCTGGAAAAGTCAATGATATAGACATCTGACGAGATTTCATTGATAATGGCTCAGGAGTCAATCTCATTCCTATTCGTACACTTCGTCGATTTGGCCTTAACAAATCTGATTTATCTTTTTATAATTTTATGTTACAAGGATATGATAAGAATGAACAAGAACCTATGGGAGAAATTACACTCAGAATTTAGTTTAGAGACCTTGTGTCTAATTCAGATTTCATGGTTGTCCGTCAGGACACAGCCTTCAACATT
Source organism: Viscum album (assembly GCA_963277665.1). Lineage (NCBI taxonomy): Eukaryota > Viridiplantae > Streptophyta > Magnoliopsida > Santalales > Viscaceae > Viscum > Viscum album. The sequence continues at coordinate 1,392,410,430 of OY728121.1, read as the reverse complement.
TTTCATGGAAGACCTTGGCTACATCAACATGCGGTTGTACCTTTGTCATACCATCAATGTCTCAAATATTGTTTCAATGGTAAAATTAGGACATTATATGGTGACAAGGCCCCATTCAAAACATGTGAATCTCAATACATTGAGGCATAATTTTTTCACATGGAGGGAAAGAAAAAATCCATGCCAAAGAAGGTCACCAAAATTAATGCTCAAAATGGTTTGGAAAAGATTCCAGTAAACCCATTCATACATGTGAGTATAGATTATGTGTTGCCTATCTGTCAAATTGACAAGATAGACCTAAATCCAAACACTCTTATGGAAACTTCCATAATGTCAATTATGGCTACCAAGCCAGACAGCATGGGAGAAATTTCTGATTCTCTAAGCAGTGATGAAATCTTAAATGGAGGTGTCTTCATTTCATCCACTGAAATCCAGAAATTCTATACTTCATCAACCAGGCCAGAAGAAGGTATAGAAATACCAGAGAAAAACAATGATGCCTATCCTCAATCCATAATCTCCTCTCTATCACCCTAGGAAGACCCTTCATCATCAATAGGGTCAGAAATGGAAGCCTCTTCTTTAATATATTCAAATTTTAACTTCTCTCCTGACCATGGAAATTTTTCTTCGTCATCTACTATGAAAGTAGAAATAGAAGAAGTAACACATATTGAAGAAGAAGAGGAAGATCTTAGGGATGCTCCTCCAGCATTTGAAGAGGGTATCTCTACCACTATGGATGAACTCAGAGAAATAAATCTGGGTACAAAAGAAGATCCACGCACCACTTTAATTAGTGAATCCATGACTCTTGAAGAGAAAGAAATGTATACTTAATTTCTAAAACAAAATCAAGATGTATTTTCTTGGAATTATACAGAAATTCCAGGTCTTGATCCCGATGTTTCCACTCATCATTTGATTTTTCTAGAAGAACATCGAGGATTCAAGAAAGCCGTAAGAAGAACACACCCAATTTATGCCTCCAAAATTGAAGCTAAAGTTGATAACCTTATCAAAGATAACTTCATCAGAGAAGTTCAGTATCCCAAATGGCTGGCGAATATTGTCCCTATGAAAAAGAAGAATGGAAAAAATTAGATTTTGTATTGACTTTAGAGATCTTAATCGGCATTGTCCTAAGGATGATTTTCCAGTTTCGATCACAGAACTCTTAATTGATGCAACAGCTAGCTATAAAGATCTTTCCTTCATGGATAGTTACTCTAGGTACAATCAAATATGAATGGCCCTAAAAGATGAGGATTCTACAGCCTTCAGAGCTCCTCAAGGTTTGTTTTGCTATCGGGTAATGCCCTTTGGCCTAAAGAATGCAGGTGCAACGTATCAATGTGTCATGCACCATATCTTCAAACCCTTTTTAGGGAAATTTGATGAATTTTATGTGGATGATTTGGTGGTTAAATCCAAAAAATGTTCTGATCACTTGGCCGATCTAGAAATCATATTCAAAAAACTTTGAAAACACAATTTGAAGATGAACCCCTTGAAATGTGCTTTCAGGGTAACCTCAGGAAAATTTCTCAGATTTGTTGTACGCCATCGTGGTATTGAAGTTGATCCTGAGAAGACAAAATCAATCCATGACATGTCACCTCCTAGAAATTTGAAGGAATTAAGAGGAATTCAAGGACACTTGGACTATATTTGGAATTTCATTTCCAATTTGGCAGGCAAGTGTTTTACCATCACCAGATTAATGAAGAAGGGAGTAACCTACCAGTGGACTGAAGAATGTCAAGAATCATTCGATATCCTCAAGAAATATCTGTTGATTCCACTAGTATTAATGACACCTGTTGAAGTAAGACCACTTATTCTCTATGTGACAACTTTAGAGTGATCATTGGGTGCCTTCTTTTCCAAAAATAATGATGCTTGGAATGAAAACATCCTTTATTATCTCAGTCGGACTATTCTTGAGGCAGAAACTCGATATTCGAGTATTGAAAAGTGTTGCCTAGCATTAATATTTGCAGTTTAGAAATTGAGACACAACCTACAACATCATGAGGTCCAATTGGTATATCACAATAACCCGCTCAAATTTATCCTTAGTCATCCAATGCTTACAGGACATCTGGCAAGGTGGGAAGTTATTTTTCAATAGTTTGATATCTAGTATGTGTCTCAAAAGGCAATAAAGGGCCAATATTTGGATGATTTTCTTACTGAACACCCATCTTTAGAAGATACATCTTTAAATATTGAAATTCCTGATGAGGAAGTATTCTCTTTTCAAGATAATCATCAAACATGGAAAATGTACTTTGATGGGGCCTCCAGAAGTCCAACAAGGAAGAAAATGGAAGATACTAAATTCAACAAAGTTAGGTTAGGAATTGTGCTTATTTCCCCAGAAAAGGATCTGATACCCTATTCCTTCATTTTGTTGGAAGGCGGTACAAACAATGAAGAAGAATATCAAGCTCTCATCGCAGGCTTGGAATTGGCGCTTCAGGCACATGTGAATCACTTGAAGGTATAAGGTGATTCAGATTTGGTAATCAAACAAATAAATGTGGGTTATGCCATCAGAAAGGAAGAGTTAATCCCTTTTTATGATTATGTCAGAGAGTTAATGACGGAATTTCCCTCAGAACCAAAATTTTCTTATGTCCCACGATCACGAAATGCCCAAGATGATGCACTGGATAATGTAGCCACAGCCCTAGAAGATCCAAATTGGGACGAAACAATCATCAGTATTGCCCATCATCGTGTAGTTTCACCTTTTGTTCAAATAAGAATAGAAGAAATCAATGAAATCAGTCCCATTTCGGAACCATATGGTGATACTATAGGATGGATGAAACCTATCAGGTAATACCTTCAAAATGGAACACTCCCACCTGATAGAGCTGGGAAAGAACATGTTCGGTGACGTGTGGTCAATTTTACTCTTTATGATAGCCCAGATCACCAAAAAATTATCTAAAAGCGAGGTTTTGATGGAATTATCTTCAGATGTATTGATGGTGAAGAGACAATGGCTATCATGAATGAAGTACATGCAGGAGTTTGTGGTGCTCACCAGTCTAGACTTAGACTGTCTGGTCAAATTCAAAGGCTTGGATACTTCTAGCCTTCAATGATGCAAAATTGTGTTGATTTCACTAAGAAGTGTCATTTTTTCCAAGTATGTGCCAACTTCATTCATCAATCCCTGGAGTTTCTTTATAGGGATAAATACTCCTGGCTATTTTCTACATGGGGAATAGATGTAGTAGGACCTTATCATCCGGCTATAGTTAAGAAGTTTAAGTATATTATTACTACTACTGACTTCTTTTCCAAATAGGCAGAGGCAATACCTCTCAAAGAAGTCGGTGCTAAAAGCATTGTTAGCTTTGTCAAGTCCATCATCATTACCAAATTTGGTGTTCCTCATACCATATTGATAGATAATGGCACCAACTTTTGTTCATCTGAGGTAAGAAATTTGTATCAAGAATACAATATCAGATCCAACCCTTCATCTCGGTATCATGTAGTGACCAATGGTCAAATAGAGGATTTAAATAAGACTCTTTCAAACATAATTCAAAATATGGTGGATAAAGATAATAATTCATGGCCTGATAAAAAATTTCAAGCTCTATGGGCTTATCAGACTACCATTCGCACTGTTACATGATCAACTCTATATTCATTGGTATATGGAATGGAATAAGTCTTTCCTATTGAGGTCCAATTAACTTCTCTTAGAGTCACCATTTGTGATCATTTATCTACAGATGAACAATCTCAAAAGTGATTGGATGAATTGGAGTGACTAGATGAAAAAAGGTTGTGCACACTGCACCATTTAGAAGTCTATCAGAATCGAATAGCACGGGCTTTCAATAAAAAATTTCATCTTAGTTCATTCATTCAAGGAGAATTGGTATTGGTCCTCAGAACCCCAATGATATAAGGAAAGAAACCTCCAAAGCTTGAGCCAAAGTGGAAAGGACCTTACTCAATACATAGGGTCTACCCCAATGGAGGTTATTCTATAATCTCAATGGATGGAGAACTCATTAAAACTCCAACAAATGCATGATTTTTGAAGAAGTATTTTGTGTAACACAAATACACCCATTGTCCTTGCTGCAAGACATTAAATTGCATATCTGCCTCTATTATCCAACATGACGTTAAACTGTGTTGCCTTTATCATCCAACATGACATTAAATTGTGCATCGTCTGAGCTGCAGGACATTAAACTACCAAGCGCCCCAAGTCCGTGACACATGACATTAAACTGTGATCACCGCATGCACAAATGATTTTTTTAACTCTATTTCCATGCATACCCCGGGTAGCTAATCATGCATAAGACCCACACCATCCTTCATGGTTGCATCTTTCACGACATGATCTTCAGGTTTGTTGCTGCTTCTTGTTTCTCACACCAAGCATGACTCACGTGAGCTTATAGTAAGCTTCGAACATGAAATCTTCTCTAGGCCACTAACCACGCTTAAGTCCCAACATCATATTTGGGTCATTGTCCTTAAGTACACCCTGATCACCAAATCCCTCTCAAATTGAACTACACAGACTTTGATCCTTGCCTCTTAGGCTGGGTATGTAGGCAACCTCCTGAGATTCAAGCGTCAAACCACTTTATCCACATCTATTCACCTCTATCCCATATGATGTTGATCCATGAAGCCCTCATCAACCGTCTTATTCATATCGGTTCACTTTTTTCCTATATGACGTTAAACTGTGTATGTCTCATCGTCTTAGCTATATGACGTTAAACTATACAGCTCCCCATTGTTCTTGTGGTGAGACATTAAACTGCATAGCACTGGTACATGCATATGACCATAAACTATTTTTACTTTTGTCCTGTATGACAATAAACTGCAACAATCTCTGATACCCTCACTTGAGAGGAATCATCATTGACATGGTCTCCAACCATGTCATGTTTCAAGAACTACGTGTGGATTGATTCTCATCCTTATGAGATACGTAGTGACACCCAAGTCTTTAATCTTGGGTCCATCCATAATTGCAATAAAGTCCTCTTTACCCCTCATATGTATGAACCAAATATGTACAAAGCGTATTTCAAGAACTACATGCAGCTTGATTCCCATCCTCATGGGATACGTAGGAATTCTCGAGCATTCCTCGAGTCCATCCTTGAGCCTTTGGGCCTAACCCCAAACTCCACTTTCGGTCCCTTGGATGAAAAGTCCCCCTGGGAGCATAAGGTGTGATGTGGAATACCATGGTCTTTATTCGCATCATATTTATAACAAATGTACGATGTGTCACCCTCACTATGGTCCGATATCTATGACCCTAAACTAAGATCTTCTATGCTTTCTTCCTACATAATGTTAAAACATATTTCAAGAACTATGTGTGGCTTGATTCTCATCCTAATGAGATACGTAGTGACATCCAAAATCTCAATTCAGGACCCATCCACAACATTATACAAATAATATTCATGATCTCCATAACCCTTTTCTTGACTTCTGGTCGCAAAATGTCTGATACTTGAGAATTCTTTTTCCTGACTATGCAGAATGTTCCCTTAGGTGGCCTTGCATAATTTTTCTATATAACAGACCTGCCAGCCCAAAAGATGCTACTATTTGACTGTGCAGCTTATGCCACAGTTGGCCCTGCATAATTCAACCTCCATAACGGGGTTTTCAAATAGTGGTAACTTCATTATTAGGAGAATCCTCGTTTTTTCCTATTGGTCTTAATGATAATATGTAGGGATCTGCAAAAAAACTTACATCTTTAACATATTTGTTCCATACTCTTTTTCATGATCTGAAAGTATTATTTCGTATAATGTTTCTCTCTCTGGTTTTAGTCATATGATTTGAAACCAAAGATACCTTTTTTTCTTAAGTTTGGGTCATAACTTCATAGAAGTCACATTCCTCCAATTCTTTGACAATTCTGATTGGAAATATTCTCTCCATATTCAAGTACCTTTCTCCATAAATCAGACTCTATGCTTTGGAAAATTTGAATCCCCATAAAACATTATTCGGCTTTTAACAATATAAAGTCAAATTTCTAAGATTTCTTTTGCCCAACTATGCAGCACGTACCCTTAGGTGGCCTTGCATAAGTTGTCTACATAACAGACCTGTCAGCCAAAAGATGCTAGTATTTGACTATGCAGCTTATTCCCTAGTTGGCTCTGCATAATTCAGCACCCATAATGGTTTTTTCAAATAGTGGTAACTTCATTCTTAGAAAAGACTTCCTCTAATGCCTTTTAGCTCTTTTCCCATGTCATTCCTCAGATTCAAAATTTCTCAAGTCACAGTTTACAATTTTCCCCCTCCATACTTGAATATGGTAATATGTTTCCAAACAAACTATCAAGAATTGAGTCAATATAATCCATTCAGTTAAATATATTCGACCATAAATATTATCCTTTTTATAGTCCAACATGCATGAATTTAAACTGCCAATAAAAAAAGACATGGTACTCATTAAATTGGGAACCTATAAAGCATACTCTGAACAAAAGTCAAGTCCCATCTCACTAAACGGAAATTTTTTATGATTTAGGAAACATTGAGAAATTAAAAGATGCAAAGTATGTGGGGTTTTGTATATAACCCTAGTAAAAATCAAGCTATGTTTACTAGGCCCATTGGCTTAGGTAAAAATAAGAGCAATTATCAAGAAAATGAAGGTACAGATTATTGAAGATGAGCTATTTTTCATTGATGAACAAGATTAGAAGAACATCCATAGAATGGAGTCTCTTCTCTTTTTTCAGAAATTACAGAAGACTTTCAACATGAATTCTCATCTATTTCACTGCATCCCGAGCTTCATCATCATCCACTTGAAGTTCATTTACTCGACTAGCTTCACTCTCTCCAGCTCAACGAAGTGCTTCTTTAGAATTTGTGATGGCTTTTATACCATCTTCTTGGACTCCTTCCAATGAAATATGAAGCTTGTCAAGCTCCCCAGTAACAGCATCTAGCTTTTGTTGAAGGTGCAACTGCTGGACAATCTTCTCCTTGATCTTTTTCTTCAGTTCCTTTAGCTTTACAGCATGATCAGCCTCAGCTCAGGACACTACAGTATGAAATTCACTAATATTGGTCAACAATATAGCTCTGATTAGGTCTTGACGACACCTTTTCTCTTACTCCCTCCCTGTAATGACTTGTTTCACTACAACATGGATTTCTTGATATCCAAAACTGCCAATTCCCAACATGATGAACAGGGATGAAAGTCTTGGAATTTTTGAAGGTAGCTCTTCAAGAGGAACCTCAGATATTATCTTCTATATATTTTTCCATGCCTTGTGATGTGAGAATTGGAGTGACTTTCTCACCTATGGGCCTGATTAAATATCGCTATCATAGGGAGGAACATAGTCAGGGATTAATGCACTTAAAAAAGTGATATGTTCTTCTCCTTCCCTGACCCTGGTTGCTTCCCCTTCTTCTACTGTTTGGCCTGATATTGAGGCTTCACCTCCAGACCTAGACATTGAATTTGACATCCCTGTTTGGTCAATTAAAATTATGGTTAGTTTCAAAGTATATTAAAAGTTTATTGAATGTCTTGTAGGTTAAATAAGCCACAAATATCATCATCTTTTACCTAACGGTAGATCATAAACTTGTGAATACTCCTCCCCATATTTCCATGCTTCAACAGAATTATCAGGATAGGTTTCAGGAGGGTCTTCCATGCTAAGTTCCACCTGAGCTAGTGTTTCTGCAATAATAGGTTTGACATCAATATATACACCCCTTTCAATCATTGTTGGTTTAGAAGTTCCTCTAGATGGAACTGTACATTTTTTAACCAAACATGGTTAGAAGTGTAATCATGAGAAGATTAACAGGGAAAATGATGAAACTCACGTCCATTTTATTCTATAACTAGATCTCCAAAATCTTCTAAATCACATGGTAATTTAGCATGTTCTAAAATTTCTTCAAAGGACATGCCAAGATTCATCATTTTATCCAATGATGTACCAGATCCCTGGTTATTCTCACTAGTGGGAGTACTCAGCATGTCTTCTTCATGACTTTCATTTGGAAATCTCTGACCTCGGATAGCTTCTTCACAGACAGTTGTGGGGTCAGCTTCAGCAGTTGCCAAATGTTTTGGTGCATGTTTTTAACCTAAAACATCACATAATGGAATTCAGTTGTTTTCTCATTTAAGGTTCTAGGAAGTATTGTTAATTTACTAGAAGTCTTTTCTCTCTTGGCATCAGAAACAGGAGTGGTGCTGGGAACAGACACCGGCTCATTTGCTCTCAGTATTTCTATAGGAACAGATGTTTCAGCAGGAACTTGCAGCCGTCCTACAACACCCTCTTTTGTACTCTGAGGATGGTAAGTCCTTTCCCTTAAAGGGGAAACTGAGGAAGCCCCTGAAATCCCAAGAAGTTTAAGCACTTTTTCATAAGTTAAGATTCATGACTACCAGAAAGACTTACCACTACTAATGAAGTGTTTGACTGTGGTCTTCTTTATTCGATTCCTTTGCTTCTTGGCCTTTTCGAGTGGATTTGCATCATCCTCTCCAAAAACATGTATCAGAGACAACAGCTCCCTTTCTAACTCCTCATCCATGACTTGCTGGCCTGGAGATACTTCGCCCAGCTCACGAGGAGATTCAGTGGCTCCAAGAGCAGTGCCACTAGGGCTATACCACGACGAATGGATTTCAGTGGTTCTTTCCTTTACAAGCTGCAGGATGAAGAATATTATTTCCTTAAATAACAAAGCTTTGACTAAATTAAAATTGCAAAGTAAATAGAAATATGAGAAAAAGGAAAACTTACATCTTCAGGAGCCACGTAATCAGGCCACTCTTCGTCTAATGAAGGGCCAATCCCCTCAGTGGTACCACGGTCCATCATTTCCTTCACCCACTTGGTGATAGGAACTGACTTATCAGTGGCATATATGAGAATTTCCAACTCTTTTATGTAATCTCTCACTTCATTGGGGTTTTCCTCAAAGCAGATGTTAGAGGAAGCCCAAAAATTCCCTACTCTAGGGATATGCAGCCCTTCGCATAAGTCCATCCAGGCGGTTTCAGCATCACAATATAAACTCCACCATGTACGAACAGCCTCTGGTCATAAATATTCAGAATGTGTACTAGAAGGCCACAAGGAGGGTCCTACAATCTGAGACTTCAACTTCTTCCCAGCTCCTGTAATCATAGATAAAGGATAAGAAAATGAAACTTGTTGCTATTTAAAATAATGGTGACTAAATTGCCTCAATAATGTAACTCACCAGAAGTCGATGTAGTAGGTATCTTGACTCTGGCAGGTAGATTATATCTGTCACGAGGCTTCTTTGACGCATTTCATTCCTCATCATCCCCATCCTAGGAATCTGATGAATCAGCTTCGGGTGAGGAACCTGGTGAATTAGCTCCGGGTGAGGAAGAATCACCTTCCAAATGAAAATATTCCTTCCTAATGGTTCTCTTCTTTGTCTCCACCCGAGGGACCAGCTGATTCAGTGCCCCTTTAGGGTATGATGCTACCCATCTCTCGGCATACCATGTAGTCAATTGACTTGATTCTCCAATAGTTGGTAGATCAAACACCACCCCAGTCTTCTCCATAGATGTCAGCAACCATAGTTGATGAGAAATCATCGGATGCTGGTCTAACCTAACATGCACCGGAGGGGATAGGATAATTTTTTTGCAGACATTTGAATTGATGTGCGAATATGTATTGAGCATAGGACACGCATATAACTTCTTCTTCAATCCTCATGTACAGTGTACCATCTCTACATGCCAGCATATATGCCCTTAACTCCAGGCTGGTTATTCCATCATCATCAAATTTCCCTGTTGTTGGATTTCCATAAGGAAAGAAATGAAACTCCTTGAACATGCTCAGCCTTATTTTGATATCATAAGCATTGAGGTATAAGGAATAAATTCCAGAAAAGGCCTGAACAGATGGCCGGAAAGAACTTCCAGGAACCAGTACCCCAATTTATTCAGCATTTTTCCTGAAATGGGTGGTGATCCATCCCCATAAAAATTGGAATGGTCCCACTATTCTTAGAGGAGGCTTACCCAGATAAACATGAAGTAAGCTCCTATGAATCTTTTCCAAAACTGGGGTGGCCAACCCAACCATCTTCCTTTCAGCCAGCTTGGCTGCAATAAAAAAGGTCCCCGCCCTCACACCTCTTTTCAAATCCTGAACTAGTAAAAGGTAAACACTGATCCACAAGTCCAAAAATCCTGTCAAATGGGTCTTCTCTAGAATTTTCTGGTTCACTTCATACCCCACTTATCAAACTCTCCTGATTCCAAAGTTGGAAAAAATTTGCCCCGAGCACCCCTCTTTTCTACTCTAAGGAAACTAGTAGGACGAGTGCAGGAAGGTCCCTTCTCTCTCTTATTAATCAGAAACATGTTCATCCACTCCTTTGGATGAATATTTTTTCTGGAGTGGGTTTTCATGGTGGTGGTATTCTTAATCTTGTAGAAAATTTTCATTAACTCTCGAGCCAAAGCCGGAGTCTTCTCCGAATCATTCCAGGTCACCTTGGGGGGATGAATTCATCATACATATCTCCCAAAATTGGATCCCCAGAAATCTTGTAGACATCCCACAAATTGATTTCTACTTCTCCATGAGTCAGATGGAAAGAATTCATTTCCGGGCTCCAGCGGCTGATTAACTCCGGCATGAAATTATCATTCCTGTAGACATATGACTGACCATCCCAGACAGCTTCATATATTGTAGCTCCCTTCAGATCATCGAAAAACTCTACATAGGTTTTTCGTACCCAATATGCCCACATCCAAGTCGGCTTCACACCTCCTCCAGGATGGAAATCCCAACTCTTCTTCTATCCCTTAGATTGGTCCATCTGAGAATTTCGGAAAATAGAGGGATAGCAATGCGGCTGCAACTTAGGAATGTGAGGCTTCAGATCTAGAGCACATGGGCTATGATGCATTATGCATGCCTTCTCCGATGTCCCATCATTGGAAAAGGATCCTAAAATTGATACATTTGCTGAAAAGAAGTTGGTGTAGGTCTGAAACCAGGAATGAGGGATGTAATTCTTTGCCTCTGGAACGTTCACTCCTTGCAGATGACCATGGCCATACAAATGAAAGTAGATGCTCTGTGGAAAATTGGCATGATATTTCTTCAAGTACTTACCCAAATTCGGGAGAGTGCTTTCGTAGATAACATAATAGTCATGGCCAACGATGTTCATCATGTCATCTATTTTATTGCTAGTCATCTCATCAACTGATCCAACTCTTTTGGGAGCCATTGAATCTACACAAAGATCGAACAATCAACCTTAAGTAAGTTTGTCTTGTGAAAATTTTGATGAAGGAAATTAAAAAAAATGGCAAAGGAATTAAGGCGTGCAATTCCAAAACTTTTCATGTAAGTCAGCCCCATCGCGCATGTATTTCCTCCCTAGTCATGGAATGTAAGTCAAATACCTTCTGCAGAAGCGTGACAAAAATCCAGAAAAATGATTCGCCGAAGACCGAAGCACCTGCATGATGAGAACTCAAGATTCTGGAAGCCGAATGAGTTCTCACGGGAGTGAGCCTATAAATATAGGAGATCCATACCACCTGTGTGCCATACTTGCGCTCCCTAGAAGTTGCGCACCAAACTTGCACACCACAGACCCTTGATTTCTCTGGATTTACCTCAGAGTCGGATCCACATTCGTTTTCGGATCCAAATCTGAGGGGGGGATTTTGTTGACACTCCTTTCCGTCATAGAGCCCAACGAATGGTGAAGGGGAATACCTTAAGTACAAATAGGTTCACCCTTTGAAGAAAATAAAAAAAATTTACAAAGGCAAAGAGAAGGAGCTCGTTTAGATTGAGGCGCGCATGTAACTTGCACACCGCGCAATTCACTTGCACGCCCAATCTGATTTTTTTCCAAGGTGCACAGTGGTCTATAAATAGACCCCGTGGGTCCCTCATTTCGGGGACGGATTTTCCAAAACTCATATTCAAGCTCTGGTTGCCCAAGCCTTCAACTCAACTCTTCTGAAAGATTCTAAGGTAACTTCTTACCTAGAATGGAAGACATTAAGGAGTAGGATAAGGCCTAAGTGTTTAGAATTCCTCAACAATTGCACGCCTAAGTATCCAGACCTCCTTAAAAGTAGAAACACTTGTGCACTGCCCTACCCTTTCGATGAAACTTGTGCACCACCCTTTTGGAAACATCATAGGATAGTACTCAAGGACTGAGTTAAGTCCTTCCCAAGTATTACCCTATATATTTTTCATCTCCCAGGTGAACCCATGCTTCAAAAGTACACTTGAGCAGCCAAGACTTGCGCGCCAATTGATTTGTGCAGCCAACACTTGTGCGCCAACTTCATTTGTGTGCCTCTCTCTTGTTCACCTCTCCTCTTCAAGATATTAGCCTTCAAATCCATTTATGGGATTGTTCTTTTGTTGGTTTCCTTATCTGAAAGGACTTTTGTGATAACCTCTCCCAAAACCTTGTGACTTACAAGATTTATGTAACTATAGTTAAAGGTTTTTATCCATATAACCTCATCCTCTAATATGAGAAGATATTTTTATTTTAGGGAATCCTCCTTTGGAGTAAGACACAAGTTACCTTGGTTTGGGAATCCTTCTCAGGAGTAATCCCCAATCATAATTCCTTTAACTAGGGCCTCCTTCTCAGGAGTAAGCCCCAAGTTAAAAAACCCCTTAACTTGGGCCTCTTTCTCAAGAGTAAGCCCCAGTCATATTTTCCTTTAATATTGGGAATCCTCCTTAGGAGTAATTCAAAATATTAATTTCTTCTTATTTGTGCCTCCTTCTCATGAATAACGCCCAATCATAAGTCCCTTTTAATTTGGGTCTCCTTTTCAAGAGTAAGCCCCGGTTTAAAACTCCAAATCTCCATAAAGTACAAATACCTTTTTAGAACCGGCTCTTGGGCTTCTTTCCTGAAGTAAGTACTGGTCTTCATCTACTTGGGCAGTCATTCATACGTAAACCCCACATCATTTATCATGACTGAATCTTTCATGGAATCATCATAGAGTTTACTGATACCTCTTGTTTCTCACACTAAGCATGAATCACATGATCTTAGAGTGTAAAAGTAATCACGACATCTCTTTTTGGTCCATTAACCATGCATAAACCCCATCCTTATTATCAAACTATGTGGGTTCTGATTCCTTTTTAATGAGTATACGTAGGTAGCCCATTAGTGGGTACAATCACAACTCTGAAATAATCCCTTTAATTCTAAATGACAATAAACTTCAAGTTCCCCACTAAGTGGCTTTAAAACCAGTATGGTCATCATAATGACCAAGAGATTTCTATATAATATATTGAAGGATACCATTGACTAATAATCTCCAATACATACGAATGATTCTCCATCGATGAATAACCTCTAATACATATAAATGATTCTCTAAATCCCATACATATCAATCATTGATTGCCAAATATAAAGGAAAACTCATTTTCATGCTTGGTGAATAAATAAGTATTCGTGAACATAACTTAAATCTATAAGAGAGTCCCGAAGTAGGTAATAATTCCCCCAAAAAAGGTGTGATGAGCCTGACCTCCCATCCTCTCGACCAATGCAAATTCTTAAGCCTCATCGGTCCACAACTAATGAGTACAGACCTATGGAAAGTAGGTCCAAATGGATATTGAATCATTGGTTGTTTCTGGTTCTACAAATAAACCCGTTAGAAACCAATTGGAAATCTTGAACCTTAAACAAACAAGGTCATTCCCATTTCCAGAAGAAACAATATCCTACAGAGATCATAATATATCTTTTTCATCCCATGTATTTTCCATTTAAAATCATGGAATTATCTTATTATATCCTCTTATATACACATTGGAATCGAGATATGGACATGGACATGAAGAAACTAGTCATTTTCAAGGAACAAAATTAATGGTGGATCCCCACCATATATACTTTCCTTCATGGAAAAACTATAAGGATTGGATAACTACCATATCTTTATTTGAAGTGGAAGTGAGAGAACAAAGGAAGTTGATGTCAGAGTTTCTCACCCCTGAGACTCTTGAACATTCTGATGCATGACCACAAAGTGTTTCATAAGAAACCACTCATTATAAAATTATATCACTACCTAAGTCTGTTCCTTTCTATTCAACACGTTTTAAGTGAAATTACCCTCTCTAGGCTTGTATTTAAACTCAATAATTTAAGACTTCATATACTCTACCCACCTCTGATGTCTATGTTTTAGGTCCCACTTCAACACAATGTACTTCAAGATATTATGATATGTATACACCCTGAATCTATCCCCCAGTAAATAATACTTCTAGTGGTTTAGGTTGTATACCTTTATAAATAACTTCATAACATGAATGGGATAATTAATCTCTCATGGTTTCAAATTCCTAGAGCCGTCGATAGCCACTTGGTCCTCCTACGTCAAAACTACTCTAATCCTGACTTCTGATGCACTACAATACATGGTATACTCTCTACCCATCTGAAGTAAGGTAAGTATTGGGACTAAATTTGTCCCTATTTTCAATACAAAGACTTATTGGAAGAATAAAACCAAAAAAAATATTATCCCTTTCTTTATTATATCAAACATTGGAACATCGATATGGGAGAAATACTGGATGATCACTAATAGTTGCTTTCCATACCCAAAAATCATTGAATCTCAAATATTTTCTTGCTTCTTTCTCAATATACCATGGCTTCCACCTTCCCTAGGACCACTGACACTCTAACCTTTGAGATAACATGTCCCAATAAGTGCAATTTTTCAATCCAAAAAATTTAATTCGATATCTTATCATATAGTCATTTCTCTCTCAGTGTACTCAAGATTATGTTAAGATGTTGGGAATGAATTTCTCAAGACTGGAAGTACACCAAAAATAACATCAAGGACATCAAACATAAATGAACTAGATATGGTTTGAAAATATTATTCACCAATTCCATGAATACCATCAGTGCATTAATCATATCAAACATCATTACCACAAACTCATAAAATCCATACCTACCCCTAATAGTAGTCTTAGGTATGTAAGATGGTCCCACCCTCAACTAGTGGTACCCTGAACTCAAGTAAATTTTGGATAATATCCAAGAACCTCTTGGATAATCAAATATATCTTTGATACATTTAATAGGATAATGGTTCTTGATTTTCATCCGGTTCAGCATCTGGTAATATATAAATAAATGTAAGGTTCCATATTCCTTGGTGAAAAAAATGGGAGAAACCCACTATGATGTACTAGGTCATATGAATCCATTATCTTCTAAATATTCTAACTGCATTTTCATATCTTGAGGCTTTATTGGTTCTATCTTATATGGAGGGATAGAAATAGGTTCATCTCCTAGAAAAAACTTGACAGTGAACTTGGTCACACTCTCAAGTGGTAAGATAGAGAACTATTTAAGAAACTATTCCTAAAAGTGGTCCACAAGTCGAGGGAAGACACTATTTTTTGACTCACCAATATCAAGAATAAGTTTTTCAACATAATCCATTATTCAATACAATCTATATTGAAATGGTTGTATACAACCCGCTAGAAGATCTGATTAACCATGATGGATATTGATTCCCCTTCTGAAGATAGAAATTTCACCATCCTCCTATAACAGTCGATAAGATCCTAGTATTGGAATAGCTAATCCATATCCAGAATCCAATAGAATCTTTCAATTTCTAGTATAAACAACTCATATAGGAAATTATATCCACTGATTATAAGAAACACTCCTTATAAAAACTTTTACCCTCTGATTGCACCTTTAATAGTGTATCTATGGTTATAAACTCGTCTAAATTTTCTATAGAAAATCCCATGTAATTAATGAATTGATAAGATATAAAGGATTATAATGCTCATGTATTAAACAAAGCACAAGAAAGCGTAGATTATATAAGAATGGTACCTCTAACAATGGAAGGTCCTCCATTGAAACTGGTAGTGGTATACTTCATTGCATTAAACTAACTCATCCCTCTACTCTAGGATCCATCATAAATCCCTTGAGGTGCTTCTTCCTGTTAATATTGTCACTCTTATTTTAGGGTACCATACCCAATACCCCATCCTGAGTGACCAATGGGACTCTATCTACCTACTTATTGAGGGGTAGTTTAGTCCCTTCTAGACTCCAGTATCTTTCATGATCCTATAAAACTTCTTGATTGTCGAGTGATCCTATAGAAAATCTGCAGGTGTCCAGTCTTACCACAATCTTAGCACTCAACTATAGAAAAAGGAGACTGAAATTTCTTTTGTCCATACCTACCACAATATTATCATTACCCATGGATGCGGTCCTAGGATATTTTTTCACTCCCCTTTCTACTCTACCCATTATTTCCTTGGCAGAAATTATTATAGCCGCATTTCATACCACCTAAATAGGAACTCTCTAATTGTCTAGATAGGACTACCTACCCACCACTCATGGAATTTTTAAGGTTCCATTTGGTGATGAGAGACTAATTCATTATGTTATAGAAGTTTTTCATGCAGAATAAGTTCACCTATGAGTTTATTTCAAACCAAATCCCATCCCTGAAGTGCTTCACCCCAAAAATCTCATCTACTTCTAGTGATGGAGAAAAACATTACATGTCAGTAAAATATACAGTGTATCCCATCACAGGCATTCTCCCCTACATCAAGTTCATGAACTCCCAGGTATTTTTTTTCCTTTACATATCTAGATTGAAGTTACTCATACACTTATCCTTGAAACCTTTCTAGGTCAACTCCTCATGTTGTACAGCCTATACTCTGGTGTCCCACCAGCGTATGGATTGTTTTAAAATGTTAATTCCTTTAAAAATTCTCAAAGTGGTATGGGACTCTTTGATTCAAAAAAATATTTTAAATTTATTCCTTTATAAAATGTGTGACCTTTAAATAATTTCATGAAAAAGGGATATTTCTCTCAAAGAGTTTTACTGATTATTTTCAACTTTGTCATCATCATTTATTGGATATTATTCTTGATTAAGGTTGATTTATTATAATAAAATTTTCCATATTTTATTAAAAGATTTATGATATGTTGATTGTGGATGTGATATTTTTATACCATTCATGGTTTATAGTTAAGGTATTAATATTTCATACGATAGTTTTAATATGAATTTTTATATTATGTTTCTCCATTTTCATATGAGGAATGCATTGGACTTAGTAAGTGATGGGTGGGGCCCTCTATATCCACTCGTTGCATCGGTAGGTCTCATGAGACAAACTAGTGTCTTGGAAAAAGGCCTTGACATAATAATTGTGAATGGTCTTGGCATAAATCCTTTACATAGTAGTTATTATGTTCGGTATTATACATTCCCTCGTTATGAAATTAGTTAAGATTTATGTGGCTCGTATTAATTAATACATATAAAGTGTGTGTCCTAATAGCTCTCCAATGCATTTAGTAATGAATTTAACCTATAGAGATGGCATGTTTCTCTCATGTTTTTATGAAATTAGTTAAGATTTATGGTCTTGCCCTCTATATTTCTCTCATGTTTTTTGATGCCCTGGTGAATAACCTTGATAATTTTTATGAAACCTTGGGGATGGACCTTGGTGATATTCTTATGAATGACTCAATTTAATGATGTATCCATGTTTACATGTTTTTATTCATTTTATTTCTTTCATGGTATGCCTCATTCTCATATGATCATTTCTGTTTATATACCTCTTGCTCACATTCTAAGTGTTTCGTTTTCCCTTGCTGGGATTTATGATCACCACATTCTTTGATGTATGTCCCCAGGTTATGAGATGTAGTATTTATACTTAGGATGATCCTATGATGAAGCCTTTTATGTGTAATTTAATAATGTTTTTATGTTTTCATGTAATGTGTACATAATTTCCAAGACACTAAACCTAAAATATCATCTAAATTGTTAAATGTGTATTATGAAATAAAAATATATGTAATAAAAAGGTGGGATTCCATATTTGGTATCAAAGGACGATTTAGTTATTTATGGAAATTAGTATTCGAAAATTTTAGGAAGAACCCTAGAAAATAAATTAAATATTGGAAAACATCCTTGTATTTTGGTGACATATTAAGTATGTGGTTTTCAAAAAAATAAAAAACTATTTGGATACAAACAAGTGGATGTGGCTCCAGCATAGATGTACATAAGGCTAAAACCTAAAAACACATCTTTGATCTAGACTCGAATAGGAACTGGTGCACAAAAATGGTCCATTCCACACTCTTGGTTTGACACTCTTGGGGGAAATGTTTGGTTAATCACAATATTTTTATGAACTATTATGAAGGATTTATAGAAAATGTAATTGTTGTTAAAGAATAATATTTTTTTAATCATGATATTATAAGACATAAAATTACTTTATAATTATAAAATACCTAATATTAACAAATTTATAATAATATAAAATTGAGAATATACAATTTCTTTAAGGGGGAAGAGTGTAATGACCCAAAAAATGTAAATATTTTATTTAAGGATTTATTTCCCCCAAAAAACTTATTATTGTGTTTTAAAATAGAATCATATAGAATGAATTTTTATTTCATAAGAACATCATACATCAATCATAAATTTGGATTAGTAAAACTATGAACAAAAACGGTATATATGCAGTTAAGAATAGTTTTTCTTAATAAAATATATGTTCAATTGAGAAAAATTTGATAAATTGACTTTTTGGACCAAAATTGTACTTTATAGAAATGATATAATTATTATAATAAATTAAGGTATTATTAATAATGATTATTTTAATGCAATAGTATGATTAGAACACCCATTTTAATTATAAATTCCTAAATACTTTTATATTTTTAAGTGTCATAAATTTCACTATGTAATTTCAATATGCATTTTCTATCTATTATTATTTTCCATAATTGAGGATTTTTATATTTAAAAGTTAAATTTCTCATACTTAGTGAATTATTATGGTAAAATAAACATCATTTTTTAATTTCGAATGTTAAAATTAATCTATTGTGAATTTTAGTATTTTTCTATGAAGTTTCATATTTTTTATGAATAGTGAAAATGCTACATTTTTCGTTTAAATAATTGTTATACTTTTAATAATTGATTTTTTGAAATGATTTTTGAAAAACTGGACATACACGGTTGTGATCAGTAAGATATTTAGAGTCTTATAGGATCAACTTAATTTTTTTGGTGAATAGTAACTTGACCCTTTGGAATAGTGATGCTACCCTTATGAATAATGATTTGACCAATAGAAAAGTATCCTCGCCTAAGGAATTATAAATATAATTTAGGAATATTAAATGGTAATGTGATATAATTATATCATAGTATAAGTAAATAAATGTTTTATAAATTATTTTTTGACTGACAAAAAGTTAATGTTTTATTTAAAAAAGGGGAGCAAGACCCAATACATTGAAAATCCCCCTCAAGGAGGTCGGAAATGATGAAGCCACATGGAATCCCCCTTCACAAAGTTTTTAAATTCCTATATAAGAGACCCCAAACTATCAAAAATTATGAGTGTCATTAGGTTCCCCCACATGAGAAAGAGCATCAACTGAAAAGTTTGCTTCTCTCTAAATATTCCTTATTAGTTGTCTGCCATTAGTATCCAATGAGAAACTTCTAGATAGATAAGATAACTCTCAAGGGTTGTTTCCTTTACCTTGAATCATTCTAAAAAGGATTTCCGAGTCTGACACAATTTCCATCACCTAAATGTTGAGTCTCAAAAAAACCTTAATACCGGAATGAAGAGCACGGATTTCCACTCCCAAAAAATCACTTGGACTATAAAAGGCACTGAAACTACACCAAAATAATCTCACTAAATCTATAATAAGTCCCCCACTTATCATCTAACCATTCAAGAAAGACCCATCAACATTAACCTTCAAACCTATCAAGGGATCCTCCCACTTAATCCAGTGCTCGTGAGAGGAGTCCACTAAGCTAGGCCTAATCTGGTCACAACCCCCTTTCATCAGGGAACTCAATTCTACCAGAAAAAAATGCATCCTTAAGTGTAACCAAGACATAGGGAAGCTATGGACCAATCTAGCCTGGTTACGAGCTTCCCAAATGATCCAATAGATAGTAGTAAAAATAGTGTTGTGCCTCTTGAACTCCATGTCATTCTGATCCACCCCTGCAACCAAGACACAATGAACAATTTCATATCAAACTTACCCTCTCCAAGACTATTTAGTTACCCTATGTAGAACCAAATAGACACTACCGACTCACTGAGAAAGAACATATGCTATGTGGATTCGGTATTAAAGACCTTACAGCAGAAAAATCAAGAAACCAGATGAATGCCCCTCCTTTGAACATTCTTGTTAGATGGTAACGTGCAGTTCCTAAGGAACCATACAAGAAAATTCATCTTCATAGGTATATCCTTGCACCAAGGCCCACCCAACCACAACTCTTGATCCACTCCCTGGAAATGGGATTTCTGATAATTCGAAGCTTAGAAAACTCCTAAACTCGCTCTAGTAAAACAACATCTATCTGCCTCCTCATTAAGGATAATATTATCAAATATCTCCTGCTGTTCTTGGGAGAGAATCCAACTAACCAGTTCTATGTATGCACTCGCCTCTCTAAAGGAGATATTATAATCTAGAAATTTGTGGAAAAACGACCACTCCCCCACCCAGAGTGCAGACCAGAATTTGATACCACCATGCCCCACCACCCACCTCAAGGCACCCTAAAGATCCACAAAAAACGAAAGTAAGCACCTCCCTAAGCGAGAAGGGAGACCTCGAAGAGACACACCACCCTCCAACTGATCACTATATCTTCTTCTAAAAAAATACACCCACAATGATTCACCTTAGATAATATCCCATGCAAGATGTAATTGCATGGAATGCATTGTCTTAGATATGTCCCATAACCCCACTCCGCCTTCACAAACCAGTAGGGCCATGCATTTCTAGGAGGCCTAATGGAAGCACCCAGTCTGATTCGCGTCCCACAAGAAGGCTGACATAACTTTCTCCATCCTTTTCACCATACCTTTAGGGGGAACCGTGGTTGAAATAATGTGTATAGGGATGGAGGATAACACGCTGTTAATCAACGCCACACGACCACCAAAGGAAAAAAATTGTTCTTTCAGTTAAGCATGCTTCTCAACATTCTATTGATGACATCCTCAAAGAATCTCTTCTTGATGCAGCCATAGGAAATCAGGGTTCCCAAATAGGTCAAAGGAAACCTCCCTTGTTTCATACCTAGTTGGGCCTGGATATCCCCAGATCATCAGCCAGGACACTTATTTCAAGTGAACACATGGATTTTCCTTGCATTAATGAGTTGTCCACTTAACTTCCCATGAGTATACATCACCTCAAGAAAACCACGTAGCGATTTAATCCTTACATTAACAAAGATCAAGATGTTATCGGCGAACATAAGATGAGAAATAATAACACTTCCCCTATGATTATGGTAGGGAAGCATTCTACCAGCTTGCATGTTGCTCCAGATATTTTTAGATAGGGCCTCTTGAGTGAGAATAAATAGGGAATGAGAGATAGGATCACCTTGATGGACTCCCCACACTCTTTTGAAGAACCCAAAACTTTTCTCTATAAATGAAACTGAGATCCAGGGGTATAAGAAGCACCTGAAACACATGTCACATAACTATTCATGAAAATCAATCCTCCTCAAAACCTGAATGATGAAGCTCCACTCAATTTTTTCATAATCTTTGTCAATTTCCACTTTAATGATAACATTGGATCCTATGTTACCCTGGTTAATATCATGTACCAACTCATTAGATATTTCAATAGGACCTTGAATGTTTCTACCTTTACCAAAACCATGTTATTCTTTCAATACCCACTTTGGGATGAAACTGCTCAACCTTCTAGCAATAAGGTTGTCCAATATTTTATAGGGCACATTAAAAAGGAAAATGGGTCTAAATTGGTTGAGAGTTGAAGGGTATTTATATTTTGGAACTAGGATCACTCTCGAGGAACAAACACTTCTCGGTAGAGACCCACCCCGGAAAAAATCTTGAACAGCCTCGACTATATGAGCATCCACCACCTTCCAATAATCCTTATAAAAAGCCCTCGGAAATCCATCCGGACCCAGGGCACTATCCTACAGCATCTTGGAAACCATCATCTTGATCTCCCCCTCTGGGAAAGAGGATATAAGCTCATTATCATAGTATTTCACTAGTTTTGGAATGTAATTAAAAATCCCCTCCTCCATCTCCACCGAATGGTAGAGAGTACCCATAGGGGGATGTGGACCATCCAACATACTCTTAAAGAGGTCCATAGCCATGTTTCTGGCCATATCCACATCTAAAGTGAAGGAGCCATCCCCCATACTAAGATTCACTTTCATACTCTTTTTCTCCTTCAAAAAATCTTGGAAGAAGGTTGTGTTTCAGTCACCCTATTTGAGCCACCTCACGCGAGCCCTTTGCCTATCACACCTCTCCACCTCCAACATTTTTCTAGCCAGTGAAACTTGAATATCACATAGAATGAAAAAATACTCTTCATCCCACCTGAGTTGAATCTCCTCCTCCCTAATTTAAATATCTTTATTTAGTCTCTCCACTTCCAGGCTCTCTCTATGATTATTAACTATCCACTCCTTGATGTATTTCTTAAGTATTATGATCCAATTGGAAAGACGAACCCAGTATTTCCCTTATTCCTCACCAGACCATGATGATCTCACTAGCTCCATAAAGCTATCCCCTTGATGCCAATTAACTGAGTAAAAGAATGAGTTCATTCCCTGTATAGATCTTTTCAGCTCCACTATAAGTGGCATGTGGTCAGAAAGGGACTGAAGTGAGTTCTTAAATGATGTATATCCAAACCAATTTAAGCGTTAGATATTCGTAAGGCATCTATCAAGACGATTTAATACCCAATTAGTCCCCTTGTGGTTATTACACAAGGTAAACTTTTTTCCAGAAAACCCCATATCCATAAGGCCTTTTGAACTTAGAAGACTTTAGAAATCCTACATGCCACTGTTCACAGCCACCGACCCACCTCTTTTCTCAAATATGTCCATGATGGATTTGAAGTCCCCTCCAACAAACCATGGAAGGCCCCTCGAGTCAAAGGTATCCAGGAAACTCAACAGATCACCTCTCTGATGGACATCACAACTGGTGTAAAAAAAGGAGAATAAGAGCTCAAAACCTCCCAACGAGGTCTTGGTATTCATACACTGATTCATATGACTAACCATCTCCACTTATAGTTTATTTTTCCATCATATCTAAATCTTTCTATTTACCAGATTCCCAACCATCAATTTTTCACGCCCCAAACTTCTGAAAAAATGTTCAATCTTACTATGCTTCTACATTTGCTACAGAATGACAATTAAGGAGGACTGAAATTTCCTAGCCTCAGACTTAATTAAAGTTATTTTATCCCGAACCCCTATACCTCGAGCATTCTAGATAATCAAGGAAATCATTACAAGGGTACCAGTCTGGACTTATGGTCGGATGAACCTACTTTAGAGAAAAGAACTAGTCTCCCCACTTCCTTTGATTTTGATCTTATAATTGGGCCTAAACCACCCTCAGATCGGTTGTGTTTCTTTGGAGAGAGTATTTTTTGAATGAACAACCCATCCATATTTTCAAGCAATGAGAACCTATTTTCAGGTGATGACAGATTAAAACCCACATCCCTTTCATTCTGGAACATGGAAACTAGTAACATTATTTGTGGGGAGCTTTGAGAAGACCTGACTTCCTTAATGACACACTCTGAGGCCTTACCTTCCTCTGACATGCCCTTTAAAAGAAAGGCATTACTAGATCCATTGAGTAGAGACAGCTACAAGAATTCTGGAGAGATATAAGAAGATATTCAGAAAGATGACAAAAGAGATGTTAATGCCCTCTGTGGAAAAGGTTTCATGCAATCCCACAGATCCTACTGACACCAGATAACTAACGATGCTGAGATAGGAGCATGAGATGAAAAAAATACTCCTCAACATGGTTAAAATTTGGGGATAATGAAATCAAATTCTTACCCTCTCCCTACAGTGTAAGAAATTCTTACAAAAGAGTCATCCCAGAACTGACCCTAAATAGAGGGAAACTTAATATAAGATATGTTGCTCCCATTTGAAGTCCACCATCGAATGGATTAAAACACTCAGAGGGAAACTTAAATAGAGGTCCATCTTCATGAATATCCTTGGTTTATCTTCCTCTATAAGAGATCTTGTACTAGAATCAGAGCATAAGAACAACCCCAATGAGTCCCCGATCAACTTCTCTTTTCCTTTCAAGTTTCTTTTTATGTGGTATGTCTTTCAAATTTACATAACATATTATTAATTACATTTTATTCTATAAATTTACTATATTGATATTAATTTATTAATAGGAGACCCTTGGCCCCTCTCTTTTTAATGTTTTCTAAAACCATGTTTCATAACCGTTATGCTGTCGGATTTTCATCTCAAAATTTATCTCTTTTTATCAGAAAATTATTTTATTTTCTTTGTGATTACCAAAACCTCTATTTTTATCAGGGGTATTCACATATATTTCCAAATGATCTATTTTAATTCTGAGATTAACATACATGAATCCCACCTTCCTTTTCAATGGGTTTAAAATGACTCAATGATCAAGTTTTTAAGAACTTTCTAAAACACCGTGATTTTGAAATGAATCTCATCTCTTTTATTCTACATGGGTTATTTATGATATGTTTTATTAATATTTACATGGATCAAATTAATTAATACATATTAAGGGTGTTCCTTGATAGTGCACCAATGCATTGGGTATTGAATTTAATCTCTAGATATGACATGTTTTATGATGCATCGGTGAATAACCTTGGTAATTTTTATGACACCTTAGGGATAGACCTTGGTGATATGCTTATGAATGTTTGAATTAAATGTTGCATCCAAATTTAAATTTTATGACTCATGTTATTTCTTTTCTTTTATGCCTCTTTTTCATATGATCATTGCCAGTTATATCCCTCTTTCTCACATTCTAAGTTTTTCATTTTCCCTTAATGGTCTTTATGCTCGCACCTCTCTTGGATGTATGTCCCCAAGTTATGAGATGTTGTCTTTGTAGATAGGATGATCATATGATCAATCCTTTCATGTGTAATAGAATAATTTTTTTATGTTTTCATGTAATATGTACCTAATTTCCATGAACCTAAACCTAAAAGATCTTCTAAATTTCTAAATGTATATTATGTAATGAAAAGTTATGTAATAAAAAGGAGGGATTTCATAGTTGGTATCAAAGGAATTTTTAGTAATTTATAGAAATAATGATTTATAAACATTAGGAATAACCCTAGAAGAAATTTTTAAATATAAGAAAAATTCGTGGTATTTTTATAAAATATTAAGTAAATTTTTTTCAAAAAAATAAATCCATGCTTAAATAAGAACAAGTGGATGTGGCTCTGGCACAGATATACCTAGAGGTAAAACCTGAAAACACCGCTTTGAGCTAGACTCAAACGGGAATAGGTGTATGAAAATGGGCCTTACTGCACTCTTGGTTTTAAAATCTCGGGGGATATTTTTGGTTAATCACAAAAATTTTATGAACTATTATGAATGATTTATAGAAAATGTAATTATTGTTAAAAATAATATTTTTTAAGTATTATGTTCTAAGACATAAAATTACTTTATAATTATATGATTCTTAATAGTAAAAAATTTAAAATAATATAAAATTTCAAGGATGCAATTTCTTTAATGGGAGAAGAATGTAACGACCCGAAAAATGTAATTCTTTTATTTAAGGATCTCTTTCCTCCCAAAAACATTTTATTATGTTTTATAATAGAATAATATATAATGACTTTATTTCATGAGAACATATTACATCATGCATATATTTCGATTAGTACAACTGTGAACAATAATGCGACATACACAATTAAGAATAGTTTTTATTAATAAAATATATGTTTAATTGAGACAAATTTGATAAATTTACTTTTGAACCCAAATTTTACTTTAACGATATGATATTATTATTATAATAAATTAATTTATTATGAATAATGATTACTTTAATTAAATAGTATGACTAAGACACCCCTTTTAAATATAAATTGTTAAATAATTTTATTTTTTTAAGTGTTACAAATTTCACTATGCATTTTCACTATGAATTTTCTATCTTCTATTATTATTAATAAGTAAGTATTTATATATTTAAATGTTAAATTTCTCATTATTAGAGAATTATTAGGGTAAAATAAACATCATTTTTGAATTTTTAATGTCAAAATTAGTCTATGGTAAATTTTTATATTTTTCAATGAAGTTTCATATTTTTGATGAATAATACAAAATACTACATTTTTTCATTTAAATAATTATTATACATCAAATAATTGAATTTGTGAAAATATTTTCAGAAAAAAGACATACATTATTGTAATCAGTGTGATATTTAGAGCTGATAGGATCAACTTAATTTTTTTGGTGATTAGCAACTTGACCCTTTCAAATAGTAATATTACCCTTATGAATAGTAATATGATCAATGGAATAGTAACCTCTCCTAAATAATTATAAATATAATTTAGTCATCTTAAATGGTAATGAGATATAATTATATCATTATATAAGAAAATAAATGTTTTAGAAATTATTTGTCAAGTATTCGTATTTTTATAAAATAAAAATATTTAATTACAAATTTATGATTAATATAATTATTTAGAATAAATTTTTTTTCATAAAATGGAGTTCATTTTTTAATTCTGTATGTTAAAAAATGGCTAGGGTCATTTTTGGATTTTTCTAAAATAGTTGAATTTTCGATGAATAGTAAACTTACAGTTTTAAGTATTTAGTATGATTAATGACATAATTAATGATGTAATAATTAAGTTAAACTCTTGGGGATTAAAATATGATAATAGGTGTCCCATGTGGCCAATACCATGGGAAAGCCCAAAGTTTCTCAAATACCACTACTAAGGTGTCCATTAAAATTAATAAAAAACACCCTCACTTTTGCTATAATAGGAAACCCATTCCTTCATTTACTTTTATTAAAAATTAAAAAACCCTAATTGTTTTCTATTTTTATCTCTAAATTATTCATCCCAAGGTTTCTTAAATCCCCCAAGTTCCATATCTTCAAGTTTTAGGAGTCACTATTCTAGATAAGGGAGATCTCAACTTCTCTTTTCCTTTCAAGTTCTCTTTTTACGTGGTATGTCTTTCAAATTTACATACCATGTTCTTATATCCATTTTATTATATCACTTTATTGTATTAATAGTCAATTGTTAATGTTATACCCTTTATAATCTCTTTTTAATGTATTCTAAAACCATGTTTTGATACCAGTTATGCTGCCAGATTTTCATCTCAAAATTTCTCTTTTTTTATCAAGAAATTATTTTATTTTCATTATGAATACTATAACCTATATTCTCTCTAAAGTTATTCATATATATATATAAATTACCAATTTAAATTCTAGTATTAACATACATAAATCCCAACTTTTTTTCTATGGGTTTAAAATGACATAAGAATCAAGTTTTTAAGCACTTTCTAAAACACCATGATTTTGAAATAAATCCCTTCTCTTTTATTCTCAACGGGTTATTTATGAGATGTTTTATTAATATTTATGTGTATCTCATTAATTAAGACATATTAAGGGTGCTCCAATGCAATGGGTATTGAATTTAATCTCTAGAGATGACAAGTTTTACAATGCCTTGTTGAATAACCATGGTAATTTTTATGACGCCTTAGGGATAGACCTTGGTGATATGCTTATGAATGTATGAATTAAATGTTTTATCCACATTTTAATTTTATGAATCATGTTATTTATTTTCTTGTATGAATAATTTTAATATAACCATTCCTGGTTGTATGCCTCTTGCTCACATTCTAAGTGTTTCTTCTTCCCTTGATTGTCTTTATGTCCACCCCTTTCTTTAATGTATGACCCTAGGTTATGAGATGTAGTCTTTGTACTTAGGATTATCCTATGATAAATCCTTTCAAGTTCAATATAATATTGTTTTTATGTTTTCATGTAATATGTACCTAATTTACAAGACACTAAACCTAAAAGATCTTCCTAATTGTTAAATGTGTATTATGTAGTGAAAAGTTATGTAATAAAAAGGTGGGATACCATAGTTGGTATCAAAGTAATATTTAGTTTTTTTTTGGAAATTATGATTTTAAAACTTTAGTAATAACCCTAGAGAAATTTTTAAATATATGAAACCCTACTAGTATTTTGGTGAAATATTAACTAAGTGATTTTCAAACAAATAAATCCCTATTTGGATATGAACAAGTAGATGTAGCTCTCGCATAGATATACCTAGGGGTAAAACCTAAAAACAACACTTTTAGATAGACTCAAATGAGAATTGTTTGATGACAATGGGCCTTGATTCACTCTTTGTTTGAAACTCTTGGGTGATATGTTCGGTTAATCATAAGCTTTTTTTGAAATATTAGCAAGGATTTATAAAAAATGTAATTGTTTTTAAAGAATAATATTTTTTAAGCATTATTTTCTAAGACATAAAATTACTTTATAATAATATGATTTATAATAGTAAAAAATTTATAATAAGTGAAAAATTTTAGGAATCAATTTCTTTAAGGGGGGAAGAATATAACAACCTAAAGAATTTAATTCATTTATTTGAGGATTTATTTCCTCCAAAAAACATTTTATTATGTTTCACAATAGAAGCATATAGAATAAATTTTTATTTCCTGAGAATATCGTACATCATGCATAAATTTTGATTATTAAAAATATAAATTCTAATGGGATATACACAGTTAAGTATAGTATTTCATAATAAAATATATGTTTAAGTGATACAAATTTGATAAATTGACTTTTTGGACCCAAATTGTACTTTATAGAAATGATATAATTTTTATAATAAATTAATTTATTATGAATAATGGTTATTTTAATGAAATTGTATGATTAAAATACAAATTTTTAAATGTAAATGATTAAATAATTTTATTTTTTAAGTGTTAGAAATTTCACTGTGAAATTTCAGTATGCATTTTCTATCTACTATTATTTTTCATAACTAAGGATTTTTATATTTAAAAGTTAAATTTATAATACTTAGATAATTATTACAGTAAAATAAACATCATTTTTTTATTTTTTATTTCAAAATTAATCTATGGTGAATTTTATTATTTTTCTATGAAGTTTCATATTTTGATGAATAGTGAATATACTACATTTTTTTAAAATAATTATTATAATTTAAATAGTTTATTCTGTGAAATTATTTTTTAAAAATAGTGTAACGACCTAAACATTCATTAATTAAAATTCCTCTTGATTTAATTAAACGTCTTATTACGGATATATAGAACTTATGAACTTCCTTGGTTTTATGTTTTTGGATTTTAAAATACTGTTAAGAATTATTATTTTTGCTAATATAGTCGTTAAACATTGATCACGTGATTAGTATAAATATAGGGCTTTAAAAAATCCAATTTACTCAAACAAAGTAAGTGATGGCCTCATCCAATAGAATTTCTCCATAGGAAGCTCATTTTTTCGGATCTCAAAAAGGAGGTGGCATCATTGGGCTTCTCTCTTGACCAATCCCAAGTTGAGTTTCAACCCGTTAAGCTTGAATGGAACCACCTATGGGATAAGTGAAAGTTCATAGAGATTACCACCCAAGCGATGTTAGCTAAGTCACCCCAAGAGTCTTTCACCATCACACACTTTACCCTTTGGTCTTATGCGGGTGTTATAAGGGGTTAGGTAACAAGACCCTAGCACTAAGACTATGTACATTATTTTTTGTATAGAGAATATACATTCATTTTATTATTGTTACTTTGTAAATATTTTTTAAAGCACAAATAGTATTTTTGGTTAATATTCAATTAAGAAATCTATTTTTGATAAATTATTGGATTTTTTTGAATTAACTAATAATTTAATAAAATATTATTACTAAATTACTTTTTATTAAATATAAATTATCGTATAATTTTTTTCAATACAATTGTAATTTTTATTAAGTTTTGAAAGCTATTTTGGTCAAAACCCATGAATTTTCGATAAATGTCAGTTTTTATGTTAAAATTAAAAATTCAAATATTTAGAAAATTATTTAGATAAAATGGATAATATTTTTGGAATCATTATTTTAAAATTATCTAATGGTGAATTTTTCATAATTTTCTGATACAGTCGAATTTTTGGGTAAAAATTAAATACCATTTAAATATATATTGTGTTTTATAACATCTTAATGACCCAGTAGTGATGTAATAAAATACTATAAACATTATTTTCATCCAATATATGTTTTACTATTAAAATAATGTGATTTTAGGTTTTTTTATTTATTTTACAAAACTTTAGTGGACCCTCCAAGACTTAAAAAACATTTTAGCTTTTTAAATTGATTTACTTGAGAGTGTGACTCACCTCCACATAAGCAAGCCTAATATTTTAAGAATTTTGGAAATTGGCATTATAAAATATTTTTTTCCACTCCCATTTTTAAAAATCTATGGTCAAAAACCATGGTATGGTTTGTGGTTTTGATTAGTATAATGTGTTGTGTCCAAAACCTAAATAATAAAGAAATCCTTCTCTTTCCTATATAAAATCACCCAAGCTCCCACTCCCTCTTCACTAAAATCCTTTGGAGCTTGACCAACTCCTACCCTCCTCTCTCTATAATCCTATGAAGGTTCCCCAAGCTCCCAATAATCCTCTCTCAAGCTTCTCCCAAGCCTTTGGGATCACACTTCCAAGTAAGGTATTTCTTCCCTTGTCTTTTTTTTCCAAATTTCATTATGTTGTTATGCCTTTTTATTTTAAATTAAAAATGTTGGGGTATGATTTTTAACCTCCCCCAAACTTCCATATTTATTTTTTTTTAATTATGATATACCCCTTTATCTCTCATTAATTCCTCCCATGCACACCCGTTACTATGCTGAAATTCTATAAGGAATTTCTCTCTCCTCATTTACATTCAAGAAATTCTTTTGTTTTATGAATCTAATTTCCATTAAATATGTTGGGAAATGTATCTATATAACCCCCTTACTGTATATTTCATGTAAATATGATTAGATACCTCTTTCTCTCTCATCAACCATTTTTATGAACTCTTATGTCACATCGTTATGCTGCTGAAATTGCACCGCGATTTTCAAAGCCAAAGTCATTATGTAGTGAATACCATGTCAATTTCTCTATCAAGGGTATTAAAATTTATAAACATTTACTTATTTATTATAGTGTTTCATGTATGAATTCAACATTCCTTTATCGTGGAATAAATGGTGATGTTTTATGAATCCATATTATATGATCCATGTGGCACACTTATCCATGAAATGAAATGTTTATGAAGGGTGCGCCCTGATAACGCTCCAATGCATTGGGTAGAGATTGGTATCATGATACATAAAGTGAAATGAGTTTTTACTCATGATAATTCAATTTTAATGAGGGTTTATTCATGCTCCATATTCAATGATCCTTGGCTCATGCTAATACCATGTTAAGTGTTGTTTCCACATTTCCATATTATGATAACAGTGTTATATCATGCCTTTATGTTCATGTTTCTCTTATGATCTATTTATATGACTATTACCTAACATATACAGTTTCCCCTTCAACCCTTAAAAGGAGTATTATCCATAATAAAATAAAAAACAAGGCCTTCGGTCCATTCGGGGGGGAGGGAATGATGTGGTCATGTAAAAGAAGTTTTTAATAAGATGTTGTGGTTTAAGTTCTAAGTTGTTATGTAATGTTCCTAAGCCCAAAAGATACTATACCTCTCTATTAAATATGTTTTATTAAGTGAATTTTTATGTAATAAATCATTTTTAAGTGTGCAAT
Source organism: Viscum album (assembly GCA_963277665.1). Taxonomy (NCBI): domain Eukaryota; kingdom Viridiplantae; phylum Streptophyta; class Magnoliopsida; order Santalales; family Viscaceae; genus Viscum; species Viscum album. The sequence goes on along the minus strand of OY728121.1, from coordinate 1,392,378,403 downwards.
AAAGAGTAGGGTTTTTATAGTTTATATTAGAGGATAGGTTAAGTTATTTTTGGGATTAGGATTCAAAAACCCTAGTGAAAGCCTTAGGGATAAGACTAAGTATAATAAAAACATCCATAAATTTTGGTGAGTATTGAGTAAGTTTTTTATCAAGAAAATGAGTTCCTGTCTAGATACGATCAGGTAGAGGCGGCTCTGGAATAGATGTATCCTAGGGGTAAAACTTGAAAACACCGCTTTGAGCTAGACTCGAATGGGAACTGGTGCACGGCAAGGGCCTTGATTCACTCTTAGTTACGACACTCTCGAGGGATATGCTTTGGTAAATTCATAATCTTGGTACGAATGATTATAAAGGGGATAAAAACAATTCCCCTAAGAATATATGTTGGTAGGTATATCATGTATAACATAGATTGAAGCCTATGAATTCATATGTTAAGGAAATAAGTGTAATTTATAATTCATCTATTTTTGTCTTTGTATTACCCTTTATGTGTTGCCCCTAACTTTCCTTTTATTCCAAAAAATGGCTGGTAATAGGAGGACTCAGGCTAACAACTGATGTGGAGATCAATGTGATGACTGTTCTAATGAGATTCCCAATTCGATGGGTGCGAGAATCACGAACTTTATCATAATACTATATCATTTAACTCAAGTTTTGAATAAAAACATGGGTCAAGAGGAATGTTCAACCCCCTCTAAGAAAGAACAAGTCACAATCTAGAGCTTCATGAGGCAAATTCCTCCTAATTTTAATGGATCATATGATCCCTTGATCGTTGAACAAAGGATCAACTCCATTGAAAATATCTTCTCCATACTTCAATGTTACGAACAAGAGAAGGTTCTTCTGGTTGCTTATCATATGGAGGGTGAAGCTGATAAATAGTGGAAACTGACCACAAATATGAAGCCTGAGGAAGATATTGAGGTGTTGGAATGGAAGGATTTCCGGAAAATGTTTTTTGATAAATATTTTCCATTCACCCTCCGACTTAAGATGGAAAGGAACTTCCTTGCCCTCAAGAAAAAGGACAAATAATCCATCAAAGTGAATGAGGAAAACTTCACAAGTATTGCGCGATACGCGTCTAGATTGGTCATTACCCTCGAATGAAATGTTGAATGATTCTTTGGTGGGATAAAACCTAGCCTACAAAAATCCCTAGCGATCCATGACATCGATAGCTATGAAAAAATTGTCCATTTTACCTTCAAGGTCGAAATAGAGATCGGTGAATCTTAGGGGTGTCATGGGGATAAGAAATATAAGGTGGAATTAAATTATGGTGGTCTGATGTATAAATCCAATGGTGTTAAGAAAATCCAGTACCCCACTTGCCAAAGGTGCGGAAAGAAGAACCCTAAAAATTGCCTAAAGGGGACGAGAAAATGCTTTGGGTGTGGAAGAGAAGGGAACCTAGCTATTAACTGCAGACAAGAGAAACTTGTGGCTATTACAGAGGAGAGGAATGATCCATTTAACCCTCAATGCATTATTCATTGCTTCAACTTCAAATAACCAGGGCACTTTTGCAAACCAGTTCCCTATGCCAAGGGTTTTTGGAGGCAACCAACAACCTCTAAGGCAGCAAGGGTGATCTTTTTTCATCACTACTACCAAAGTGAACCCTGACAATGAAGTGATGACAGGTATTCTAGTTATTCATTCAAGAATAGAGAACATACTTTTAGATTCTAGTTCTACACACTCTTTCATATCCCAAAATTTTAGTACAACAATCCAAACCACCATAAATCATGGAAGTAAAGATGTTGGTGAGAATGGAAAATGGGGAAATCATTGTAACCCATGAATATAACTCCTCCATTGTCACAATTTTTGGATTAAACTTCCCATAAAACCTCATCATACTCCCTCTAGTGTAATTTGAATTAGTTCTTGTAATGTATTGTCTTTTCTTATATAGATCCAACATAAATTTCTGTGAGAGGGAAATCACTCTCTATATGGCGAATCGACCCACAATTTTGTACAAGTGCAAAGAGGAGGATGAATCTTCCTTATAACCATAATCTGAAGCATGGATATTACTTCCCTATGAGCATGTGTATATTTCTCAGATGATTGAGTCTAAAGAAGCAACCATCCTTGAAGACATTCCTATTGTCAGGGAATTCGCTGAAGTGTTTCCTGAGGAATTGCTTAGTCTCCCTCCTAGAAGAGATGTTGAATTCTCAATTGACCTTATACCTCGGGAATTTACAATATCCAAGACTATGTATAGAATGGCTGTTATGGATCTTTAGGATATAAAGAAACAACTACAGGTGAATCTGGATAAAGGGTTTATATTCCCAAGTGCTTCACCATGGTGTCCACCAGTACTCTTTGTCAAGAAGAAGGATGAGTCAATGCGTCTTTGCATTGATTATCGTGAGCTCAACAAAATCACGATAAAAAAAAGTATCCTATACCCCAAATTTATGACTTGTTAGATCAGCTACATGGAGAACAATACTTCTACAAGGTGAATCTACGGTCTGGATATTACCAAGTAAGGTTGAATAAGGAAGATATCCCTAAGACTTCTTTTTGTAAAAGGTATGAGCACTATGAATTCATAGTAATGCCTTTTAGAAACACTAATTCTATAGTAATCTTCATGTACTTGATGAATAGAGTCTTTAGAGATTACCTCGACAAATTTGTGGTAGTCTTTATAAATTATATTCTAATATTCCCCAAAACCAAGGAGGAACATGAGGAGAATCTAAGCACTATACTAGAGAACTTGAGAAAGGAGAAGCCCTAGGAAAAGTATATAAAGTGTGAGTTATGTTTGAAGGAGTTATTTTTCTTGGGTCATATCATCACAAGAAATGGGATATCTATGGATCCCTCTAAGATAGCTTCAATTGAGGGATGTTTGAGGCTAACATCGGTAACGGATATCTGTAGATTCCTCAGTTTAGCTGGATATTATCACTGATTTGTGAGATATTTCTCATGATTGTCCAACCCTCTTACCAAGAAAACTCAGAAGGAAATAAATTTTTCTTAGAGTGATGAATGTGAAGAGAGATTCAAGGAGTTGAAAATGAGGCTTATCACTGTGCATGTTCTCACATTACCCACAAGTGGTGAAAATTTTGTGGTATTTAGTGATGATTCTAAGAAGGATCTAGGTTGTGTGTTGATGTAAAATGACAAAGTAATTTCCTATACTTCAAGAAAATTGAAAGTTCATGAGAAGAACTATCCAACACATGATCTGTAGGTGGCTGCAGTGATATTTTCTTTAAAAATTTGGTGACATTACCTCTTTGGGGAGAAATGTGAAATATACATAGATCACAAAAGCCTAAAGTATATATTCACACAGAAAGAGTTGAATATGCGCCAATGAAGATGGTTTGAGCTGATCAAAGACTATGACTACTCAATCCATTACCACCCAGGAAAAGTGAACAAGGTGGCAGATTCTATAATTAGAAAGGAACTAGAAATTATATCATTGATGAGAATTGAAAAGGATCCAATCATCTTAGATTTGATGAATATAAACATGGGAATCATAAATAAGGGAACATCATCAATCCTTTCACAAATGATTGCTCAACCATCTCTTTTGGAAAGGTTTAAGGATGCTCAAAAGGATGATGTGATAATTCAGAAGAAAGTGAAAACTATCATAAAAGTGAAATCCTCAGAGTTCAATATTAATGAAGAAGGAATTGTGAGATTTGAGACAAGACTATGTGTTCTATCAAATCTGGATGTAAAGAAAGAACTTTTGGATGATGCACATAGTTCGAATTTCTCTATTCGCCCAGGAAACACAAAGATTTATCGAGATCTCTGAGAGCATTATTGGTGGGATAACATGAATAAGGAAATCACTGAGTATACATCAAATTACCTGGTATGTCAGCAAGTGAAGGCAGAGAGGCAGAAGTATAAGGGTATTATGCAACCATTACCCATACCATCATGGAAATGGGATAACATCACCATGGACTTTTTCACCAAACTTCTGAATACATCTAAAGGAAACAATGATATCTAGGTTATTGTGGATCATATTACTAATACTTCACACTTAATTGCAATTCAGGAGGATTTATCATTGGATAAACTAGAATGGATATATATCAGAGAAGTGGTAAGGATGCATGGAGTACCACTATCGATTGTGTCCGATCAAGATCCAATATTCACCTCTAAGTTCTAGAAGAGTCTTTAACATGATCTGAATAATGAGCTGAACTTCAGTATGGATTATCATCCTCAAATTGATGGCTAATCTGAGCAAACTATTCAAATACTTGAGGACATGTTGAGAGAGTGCTCAATGGAATTCAAAGGAGTATGGGATCAACATCTTCCTATAGTTGAGTTCTCTTACAACAACAGTTTCCACTCAAGTATCCAAATGGCTCCTTTTGAAGCCTTTTATGGGAAGAGGTGCATAACACTAGAATGTTGGGATGAATTTGGGGAGATAAAAATCCTAGGTCTGGAAATGGTTGAAGAAATGGTGGAGAAGGTTAAGACCATCCAGCAGCATATTAAAGATGCTCAGAGTCGATAAAATATCTATGCTGATAATCATTGATGACACATAGAGTTTGATGTTATATACATGGTATTCCTCCACATATCATTGTGGAAGGGGGTTATGAGATTTCAAAAGAAGGGAAATCTTATTCCATGGTACATCGGCCCTTTTGAGATCCTTAATCGCATTGGAGTAGTGGCCTATCGACTAGAACTCCCACTAAACCTATCTCAAGTACATTATGTATTCCATGTATCACTCTTGAGGTAGTACATACCTAACCTATCACATATACTCAATCAAAAGGTGGTACCATTAGAGAATGACCTCTTTGATGAAGGGAAGCCGGTGAAGATCTTAGATCATAGGGAAAAATCTCTATGATATAAGATAATGCCCATCATCAAGGTGTTTTGGAGAAACTACAAGTTTGAAGAGGCAAAGTGGGAATCGGAGGAAGTGATGAAGCAGGGTTACCCACGTCTGTTTTATTGTGGGAAAAGTAAATTTCAAGGAAGAAATTTCTTAAGGGGATAAGATTGTAATGACCCAAACATTAATTAATAAAAATTCCTCTTGATTTAATTAAATGTCTTATTACGGATATATAAAACTTATGAACTTCCTTGGTTTTATGTTTTTTGATTTTAAAATACCGTTAATAATTGTGACCATTGCTAATATAGTCATTAAACAGTGATCACATTATTAGTATAAATATAGGGCTTTAACAAATCCAATTTACTTAGATTAAGGAAGTGATGGCCTCATCTAGTAGAATTGATCCATACGAAGCCCATTTGTCAGAGCTCTAAAAGGAGGTGGCATCATTTGGGTTCACTCTGGACCAAACCCAAGATGAGCTTCAACACGTTAAGCTCGATCGGAACTGCCTATGGGATAAGTGGAATTTGATAGAGATTACCACCCGAGAGATGTTATCCGAGAAACCCCAAGAGTTTGTCACCATCACACACTTTACCCTTCAGTCTCATGCAGGTGTTATAAGGGGTTATGTAACAATACCCTAGCACTAATATTATGTACATTATTTTTTTTATAGAGAATATACATTCATTTTATTATTGTTACATTGTAAATAGATTTTAAAGCACAAATATTATTTTTTATTAATATTAAATTAAGAAATTTAATTTTGATGAATTAATGGTTTTTTTAATTAAATAATATTCTAATAAATTATAATTACTAAAATACTTTTTGTTAAATATAAATGATCGTATAATATTTATGAATATAATTGTAGTTTTTATTAAGGTTTGAAAGCTATTTTTCTCAAAACCCATGAATTTTTTATAAATGTAAATTATTATTTTAAAAGTAAAAAATCACATATTTAGAAAATTATTTAGATAAAATGAATATTATTTTTGGAATCTGGATGTCAAAATTATCCAATGGTGAATTTTTTATAATTTTCTGAGACAGTCGAATTTTTGGGTAAAAAATAAATACCGTTTAAATATATAATGTGTTTTATGACATCATAATGACCCAATAGTGATGTAATAAAATACTATAAATATTAAGTTCTATTAATATATGTTTTACCATTAAAATAATGTGATTTTAGTTTTATTTATTTAGTGGACCCTCCAAGACTTATAAAACATTTTAACTTTTTAAATTGATTTCCTTGAGAGTGTGACTCACCTCCACATAATCAAGCCTTATATTTTAAGAATTTTGGCCATTGTCCTTATAAAATATTTTTTTACACTCCCATTTTATAAAAACTAAGGGAAAAACCATGGGATGGTCTGTGGTTTGGATTAGTTTAATGTGTGGTGTCCAAAACCTAAATAATAAATAAATCCCTCTCCTTTCCTATATAAACCCACTCAAGCTCCCACTTACTCTTAATTAAAAGACTTTTTATCTCAACCAAACCCTTCTCTTATCTTTCTATAATCCTCCCAAGGTTCCCCAAGCTCCCAATAAGCCACTCTCAAGCCTCTCCCAATCCTTTGGGATCACACTTCTAAGTAAGGGATTTCTCCCATTCTCTTTTTTGTCCAAATTTAATTATGTTGTTATGCCCTTTAATTTTCAAATAAAAATGTTAGGTTATGATTTATCACCTCCCCCATACTTCCTTATTTATGTTTTAATGATGATATATCTATTTATCTCTCATTAATTCCTCCCATGTACACCTGTTACCATGCCAAAATTTCATAAGAAATTTCTCTCTCCTCATTTACATTCAAGAAATTCTTTTGTTTTATGAATCTAAATTCCATTATATATGTTGGGACATGTATATATATGACCCCATTACATTCAATTTCATGTAAATATAATTATTTACACCTTTCTATCTCATCAACCATTTTTATGAACTCTTATGTCACGTCGTTATGCTGCCGAAATTGCACCGCGATTTTCCAAGCCAAAGTCATTGTGTATTGAATACCATGCCCATTTCTATATCAAGGTTATTCAACTTTATGAACATTTACTTATTGATTATATATTTTAATTTATTAATTCCCCATTCCTTTATCATGGAATAAATGATGATGTTTTATGAATCCACGTTATATGATTCATGTGGCACACTTATGCATGAAATGAAATGTTTACGAAGGGTGCGCCCTAATAGCTCTCCACTGCATTGGGTAAATATTAGTATCATGATATGTAAAGTTAAATAAGGTTTTACTCATGATATTTCAAGTTCAATGAGGTTTTACTCATGATCTATGTGAAATTATCCTTGGCTCATGCTAATACCATGTTATGTTTTTTTGCCACATTTCCATATTATGATAACCATGTTATATCATGCCTTTATGTTCATGTTTCTCTTATACTCCATTGATATGAATATTTCCAAAAATATATATTATTCTTCATGTTGTACCTTTTTTACACCCTTAGTGGTATTTATATCTCACCATTTTATTATTCATGTCCTCATGTTATCCTATGCAATGCTAAGTACGAAGGAATGATGTGGTCATGTAAAAGAAGTTTTCAATAAGATGTTTTGGTTTATGTTCTAAGTTGTTATGTAATGTTCCCAAGCCCCAAAGACACTAGATATATTGATCCTATATTTTTTATTAAGTTATATTTTATTTAATAAATCATGTTTATATGTGTAATAAAGATCAGGGTTGTTATAAACAGACATACACGGTTAAGATCAGTAAGATATTTAGAGTCTGATAGGATCAACTTAATTTTTTTGAGTGAAGAGTAACTTGACCCTTTAAAATATTAATTTTACCCTTAGAAATAGTAATATAACCAATTTAATAGTAACCTCACCTAATTAATTATAAATTTAATTTTTTCATCTTAAATGGTAATGTGATATAATTATATCACAGTATAAGTAAACAAAAAATTTAGAAATTATTTGTTAATTTTTCATATTTTTATAAAACATAAATGTTTCTTTAAAAATTTATAATTAATATAATTATTTAAAATGAAATTATTTTTCATAAAATGGATTTCCTTTTGAATTATAAATTTATAAAAATGGTTATGGTAAATGTTTTGGATTTTTCTAAAACAGTTGAATTTTTGGGGAATAATAAACTTACACTTTTAAGTATTTGGTGTGATTAATGACATCACTAACAATGTAATAATGATTTAATAATTATGGTAGACTATTTTGGATTAAATTATTATAATAGGTGTCTCAATTTTCCAATAACATGGGACAATACCATGGGCAAGCCCATGGTTTTTCAAATACCACTACTAAGGTGTCCTCGAAAATTAATAAAAAACTTCCATGTCTTTCCTATAAATATCCACCAATTTCATCATATACTTTCATTAAAAATAAATCCACCACTATGTTCAGGTATTTTTACCTCCCAATTAGTCCTCCCAATGTGTCCTCAATCCCCCAAGGTCTCGATCTTCATGTTTTAGGATTCACTATTCAAGGTAAGGGAAATCTCAACTTCTCTTTTCCTTTCAAGTTCTCTTTTTATGTGGTATGTCTTTAAAATTTACATACCATGCTATTATGTCTATTTTTTTATCACTTTACTATATTAATATTAATTTATGAATTATATAACCTTTTCCCCTCTCTTCTTAATGTTTTTTAAAAACATGTTTTATACCCATTATGCTTCCAGATATTCGTCTCAAAATTTATCTCTTTTTATTAATAAATTATTTTATTTTATTTGTGAATACACAAAGCACTATTTTCTCTATGGTTATTAACATAGATGTTATTATTATATATTTTAATTTTGGGATTAATATACATGAAACCCACCTTCCTTTTCTATGGTTTTAAAATGATAGAAGGATCAAGTTTTTAAGCTCTTTCTAAAACACCATGATTTTGAAATGAAACCTCTTTATTTTATTATCCATGGGTTATATATGATATTTTTATTAAGATTTATGTGTATATTAATAATTAATACATATGAAGGGTGTTCCCATATAGTTATACAATGCATTGGGTGATGAATTTAATCTCTAGAGAAGACATGTTTTATGATGCCTTGGTGAATAACCTTGGTAATTTTTATGACACCTTTGGGATGGACCTTGGTGATATTATTATGAATGTCTCAATTAAATGTTATAGAAACATTTAATTTTTATGAGTCATGTTATCTATTTTATGGTATGCTTCATTTTTATATGAGCATTCCTAGTTATATGACTCATTCTCACATTCTAAGTGTTTCTTTTTCCCTTGTTGGGCTTTATGCTCACCCCTTTCATTTATGTATGTACCTAGGTTATGAGATGTAGTATTTTTACTTAGGATGATCCTATTATGAATCATTTCATGTGTAATAGAATAATATTTTTATGTTATCATGTAATATGTACCTAATTTCAAACACACTAAACCTAAAAGATCTTCTAAATTGATAAATGTGTGTTATGTAATGAAAAGTTATGTAATAAAAAGGAAGGATTCCATATAACCCTTGAAGAACCATGATCATTGATGTGTAGATGTTTACAATAATAATGTTTCGTAGAGGTGTCACTGACTATTGAGGTTTACAATCCAACTATCTAACCACAATGGTTGGTTTATCCTTAGATTGATTTCAATGACTTTTAAGGTAGGAAGTTCCTTACCTTCTTGGTATCATGTTTACACTTATTGAGTTAATGATTATATTTTTTGGAATTTAAATTGATCTTGCTTGATTAAGATCTCATGTGAGTGTGTGTGTGTGTGTGTGTGTGTGTTTATCACGTAAAACCTATTGTGATTCCATGAGTGATATAAGTGTATCTTTTATCCATGTTTTGATTAATATCAAATGTTTTTGTGTATACTGATATATAATCTTGTTGATATAGTATTACTACATGTGTTCTCTCCCGATATATGTATTACCATGCCTTTTTGGCTATTAGTGGTATTTGAGATAGGTGGACTATCATGAAATATTAATTCCCTAGTAGGGGAATTCTTGATTACAACCATAGAGATGAGGTACATGAGCATAGGGTTGAGGTACGAGGACGTCATGGCATCATGTCAAGGGTGTGCTCGAGGACGCTTTGATTACAATTACCATTCACCATGAGATATCCTTGTTAATGTGAGTAATTTTTATTTTCTTCTAGAGTATCTTGGTGACATGGGCCACTTTAGGGATAAATGACACTATGAATCACCTCCAAGACACCTTGAGTACACTGTACATAGGTTGGATTGTTTCTTATGACTCATTCAGATATATTTCAGTGTAGAAATGAAATAGGTATGATGGGGGTTGTGGAATATTGGTTAGAACACTACTTCTCTATTTTGGATTGTATTTTTATGTGAATCCTTCATTTTTTATTATCACGATAAACACTTGTACACTTGAGCACATCAGGTTAAGGATTCATTGGTGGTGTCCTACTGAGTCTTGTACTCACAACCTACTTAGGAATTTCAATGCGCTTGAATATTTTATGAGAGACCCAATGAAGTGAAAGGGCCTTGAGGTGGATAGATAAGTATGTGGATCATGGAGCTGGGGCAGACCAGGATAGATATTGGATGACCCTATAGGTCTTTTATTTATCATTTTTTTTATTCTTTCTAGATAGGACTGCCACAATGGAAGCTTTTTTTATTTTCATGACATGTATTTCATTTTTTTTCTTTATGATTACTCTGATTATTTATTATATTTTCATTATTTATTAGAGATCCTATGATGTGATAATAATGGTATAATCTCTCCAATGAAGGTATTAGGCCCTCACTACTAGTCGATAGCATCTTGTGTATAGGGAGGCAAGCATGAGATTATGTGGCATTTCAACTCGGACCTGGTGGTTCAGGTTGGGATGTTACAAAATGGTATTAGAGGGCTCGTGAATCACTAACTTTTTCTTCTCTTTTTCTTGGTATGGGACATGGTAGACCAGATTTAGGATGGTTGGGACTCAATTAGGGGAATTATGTCATTGTCTGGATAGCACTATATAGTGGGCCTTCTAGTTTTCATAAAATGGGAAATTATGTTTTGTTGTTACTATTGATTAAACACACCTCAGGTGATGCACATGATGTTGATATATGATTTATGATATTTTGGGTATGTTCATGCATCATGAATAGGAACATAATTTCACATTACACACACACACACACACACATATATATATATATATACTTGTTCTTGTGCTAAATATTAGGTCATTAATTATATGCCTTGATTTGTGCTATTTGTTCAGCATAGTTTCTATTGTGTGGTGTATTTTTGTTTCCATCTTGTGTGATATATATTTATTGTAATTAATTAATTGAATAGAGCATGTTTTTTTATGATGATTGTGACAAACATGTTGGGATGAAAACATGGGTTAGTTCTGGGAGTGGTATACCATTGGTTAAGGGTAGACTCATAGGAAAAACCTTGTTTGATCTCATAGACTGGTTAAGTAAAACCTAGTGTAATCCCATTGGCTGATTAGGGGTTATCATAATGACTTTGTTTCTTTTGAAGTGTTTCCTTCACGTTACAAAATATTTCACCTTTACATAATTTATGGAACTACTATGGAATCATGCAAAAATACTTCTAAAAAGGAAGAGGTTTCAACATTACCACTAGATGTGTAGGATAATGGAGTTGATACTTCTCCCACACTAGATCTGAATCATGGATACTTCAAACAAAAGTTTTTCACTTAGTGTTTGTCTTTGGCATCATAGATCAGACATGTGGTCAGGTATACCATGATTTCAAACTCCAACATTCCTCATCCTTTTAGAATATTGGAGACTCTATAGATTTTGAATAATGGGTTGTTATATTTTTGGGAATCATTGACCTAGTAGAGACTATAAAGGACTAACACATTAAGATGATATTGAGAACATATTGGGAGCACAACCTTTTAAATACCTGTATTGTATGGTGCCAACCAAACTAAAGGAGTTCAAGGTTCAAATGGATGACTTTGAGAGAAGGGCATTCAAAATATGAAGTGCTTTATCATGTGGTTAACCTATGTTGTTTTCCATTAATGTGGATCGTAATCTTCAACTATGAATTGATTATCAAAAACCAGAACTAGGTGATGGTAAAGAACTGATATATATTTTATAATATTGATGATATTTTCAATCACCTATAGGGATCCTGTTGATTCTCCAAGATCTACCATTTATTTTTCTATCACCAGTTATGAGTTAGAGAGGAGTAATTTAAAAATATGGTATTTTGGAGCACGTATGGAATGTTAAATTACTTAGTGATTTTGTTCGGTCTGACAAACGCATCAGTGGTGTTAATGGACCTCATGAAAAATACCTTCCATCCATACTTGGACTCATTATTTGGGTTTTTCATCGATGATATCCTTATATACTCACTAACACCAGAGAAATGTGATAGGCTCCTGGTGATAGTTAAAAGTACTCTTCAAGCACAAAGGCTTTATGCCAAACTGTAAAAGTGTGACTTCTGGATTCAAGAGGAGAAATTTATAGGATATGTGATATCTGAGACCGGTATATTAGTAAACCTAGAGAATATTGTGGCTTTCATTACTTGGACATATCCCTAAAATGTGTTTGGGATTAGAAGATTTATGGGATTGGAAAGATATTACCAGAGGTTTATAAGATGGTCAACTACAACCCATATTTCATTATTCCCTTTAGATTTTTTTGGATGTCCAATGAAAAAATTCATAGTTATTTTTTCCCATTTATATTCTATTATGTGTAATGGTTGTAACATCCCCATAGACTTTTTCCCCTCAGCCTTAACTTGGCGTCATATCAAGCACTGAGATAAAAACTCTGTAATATCTATATTAATTTCATCCCACCAGAAATACTCTTTCAAATATCTATAAATCTTTGTAATTACAAGATTAATAGAGAATAATGAACTATGATATTCTTCTAATAGATCTTTGTTCAAATCTAGTATGGAAGGAACACAAACATGGTTCATGAACCCTATCATTCTAGCAGGATCAAATTTACACTTCAAAACATTCCCCACTTTCCTTTATATCTCTATATCATCCTTCTTTTTCCTCTTTTATCCTCATATGGATAGATGGTTGAACACTTATTTGAGAAAGATAATATTTCTACCCTTACATCAAGATTTCATGATCTATCCTTTGAAAATCCATAAATATTAGATATTTTTTATCCTCAACATAGATAAGATTTTTTATCCTTTCAACTTATAACATTACTCACCTTTTTCACTTTCCTAGGGTGGTAATGTATTGAGCATTCGTAATCATTAATCTACACAAACTGTATTATTTAGTGCAAATTCTACTCCTTATTTGTGAATATATACTTTGAATATTATAGATCGATATATATATATATATATATATATATATATATATCACGCATTTTTTTCATAAAAATAATGATTCTATATCTTTAATGAAAAAAATACCGTAGATAACTCCAAATCATGATTTGGGTAATTTTTCTCATGACCTTTAATTGTCGTGAGGCATAATCTATAAAAATTTCATTCTACATGAGAACACATATTAATCCCTTATTTGATGAATCATTATATATTGAAAAGCCTTCTCTACTCTAGGGTAATGTAAGAATAGGTTCACCGAATAATATTTTCTTCAATTTTCTGAAATTTCCCCCACAGCCATCTATTGAGAGGAAATTTTCTCCCTTCAGAGTTAACATTGTGAGTAGATTAGATATCTGCGAGAAATTCCCCACTAACCATTGATAATATCCAACTAAACCAAGAAAATTATAGATCTTGGTAACCATGGTTATTCTGGGAAAATTCTTAATAGCCTCTATCTTTGATGGATCTATAGATATACCAACTATTGATATTATATGACCCAAAAATGAAACCGTTTGTATAAAAAATTCACACATTCTATATTTTTCAGGTATTTTTCCCTCCTTAGGTTATTTAGTATAATTATCAATTGATCTTCATGATTTTCTTAACTCTTTGAATGGATATTAATATTTTCAATAGAGACTACCATAAGCTGATCAAGGTAATATTTAAAGACTCTATTCATTAAATCCATAAAGATAGTGGGGAAAATAGTAAGACCAAACTGAATAACTATATACTCATAGTTTCTATACCTTGTATGAAATGTAGTCTTGGGTATATCCTACTTCATGAGACTCAAATGATGATATCCAAAATGAAATTCAATCGTGGAAAATTATTGAACTTTATATAGTTGATCAAACAAGTCATAAATATGGGGTATAGGATACATATTATTAATTGTGATATTTTTCATCTTCTAATAATCAATAAAAAGTCGCATCAATCAATATTTATTTTTAAAAAAATAATGGGTGCACCCTAAGGTGACACACATGTATGAATGAATCCCTTTTCAATATTCTCTTGGATTTTCTTCTTTAATTACTACAACTCAATTGAGGTCATTCTATATTGAGTCCTCAAAATTTTTGTGGCACTATGTATGGGTTATATTAAATCTCAAATTCACAATTCATTGGAAAACTAGGAAACTCTTATGTAAATACATCAAAAAACTCCCTCACAATATGAAAATCATCGATATAAAGTTTCTCCCCAACCATTTGATATAAAAACCCCATATGAATGTGAATCAAGAAACATAAAATGCATGTGATCTCTATTAGATTTTCATTATTATCATCATACTGATAGAAGTTAATAGGTTGGTTTGGAATATCAAACATGACTTCCCTTACTCAACAATTGATGTGGTATTTATATATATAAATCCAATCCTTTCCTAAGATAACAGAAAAATCAACCAAATTGAGAATAAAATGATTTCCTAGAAGTAAAATTCCAAAAACATCAACTTGAGAAGAATCATAGACTTGAAATATGATCATAGTTCCATTAGAGGATTTCACTGCTAATAAAACATATAATTATTGAAGTGGTGCTTTGATTTGGAAAATAATTAATATATAAAAGAGGGGTATATCCATATTCAAATAATACATTGGTAGTTATATATTTTATAGTAAGTTTATCTTTCACCATGTCGTTATCGCACCCCTCGTCAGAAATAGTGATCTCGTGAGATTTCCCTTTTCCTCTCATCTTAATAGGTTTTTGATATAGATCATCATCATTAACCTTCAGGTTTGGGAACTTATTATTATAATACTTATACTTCTTTCATTTGAATTAATTCAATGTGGGTGGTGAATTCTGTGGAGGTTTATCACTATTAAAATCATTAGATAATTTCTTCCATCACTTCATAAATAAATTTCTCAATAACATTCCCTCCCACACATAAAACATTCACTAGTCCCCTTAGGGAAATTTCATCCATGTTTCCTTCCACACTATAAGTATTACGGAAATCTTATTTTCTTTTCTCCATGTTTTATAGAGTTTCCTTTGAATTAAATATTTATTTTATTATCAAAACCATGCTATTAATGAGTAACCCTAATATTGATTTTTATATTGACAAAAAAATGAACAATTTCCTCATAGCTATTGATGTTAATTATGGACAATTCCCTTTAAAACTTTGTTTTAAGATACTGTGGAATTGATCAACCTTACTTTCAGGTTGGATGATAATACTAGAATCATATCTCACAAATCTTCTTAAATTCACCCCATAGGTACCAACATATTCATTATCCTTCATCTTTAACTCATGGAATTCATTCTCTATTTTTATGAAAATAATATGAATAAATTACTCATTAAAAAATAAGTTCATAAAATCCTCTCATTACATTGAGTCAATTTAATCTTATTGAATTGTATTCTTGATAAGATCCCTCTATTGATCTTCTACTTCTTCCAAACGATATAAAACCAAAATGACCTTTTCATGATCCTAACACTATAGAATGGAATATATATTTTCAATGAAATTTATCTATTACTCTGAAATAAGTGGAACAATAGAACCACTAAAATAAGTTGGAAATTTCCTTCTGAATTACTCAACAGAATGTTGTTCTCTCCTTTGCTCATTTGGAATCTCAACATGATTTATATCTTCATAAATTTGTGTGAGAATAACAACAAGATTTTGTATTCAAGTCCCATAACATTTGATTTGCATGATGAAAATTATTTCATTCTCTATCGTACTCAATATTAATGCAGTTCATTTGGGCTCTAGCCATTGAATAAATCTAAAAAGAATAATATAAACAAAGAAAATCATAGTGGGAAACCACATAATCATAAAAAAATAACTTACAGGATATCTAAATCATGAAACCATATTTTAAATATATGGATCCTTAGGCTTAACCTAGGTCATTCATGGTTGTTATTTAAATCCTTCATGATGGTTTATATGTATTTTATGAATTTCCAAATCATACTACATAAGATTTTCAAACCAAGTCTACAGTAAGGTCAATTATCATGCACAAAATGAATATTGAGTTTGGCTCAATGTGTCCTATTAGAGTGATTACACCTAGGTGCCTCAGTACTATATCTATATCCACTTTTAGTATTCATATAGAGATGTAATTGATTAGAAATAACTTTATCTATCCTTTTTCAAAATTATAGGACATTTTCCTATATTTTTAATCATTCCTAGACTTATCTTTATCCATATCCCTAGAAATATAATTACAAATATCCCTAGGGATCTCACTAATATTTTCTCATCCAAGTTTCTAAAGGTTAACTAAACATTTCTCTAGAACCAACTATAATGACCAAACATTCTGATACATAAATATTGCATCTTCATAGAAAAATATTCATTACATAAAATAAAAATCCACACCAGAATAATTTATGTCTAGTGAATTTGGAATCTTGGAAACATAAACAACTAGTTAATAAGTGAGCTACATCATCTCCCACCAAGTTCTCCAAAAAAAGGAACCATTTTTAGATATATCATACATAATACCTTTTTTTATATCTAACGTAAAGGAAACATAATAAAGGGTGAGATCATATTCTTAGTAATGATAAAAATGTAGATATCAATGATCCCATAAGAAAAACATGAGCATAAGGGTATGATAATATGATATTAACATTTGAAAACCATAACCTATATATCATATATCATAAACATGAGTCATGGAATATATCTTGATAGTTCATAAAGAATAAATCATAAAGGAATTGAAGAACATGATCCATGAGATCATAACATTGTAATAAGA
The DNA here is from genome assembly GCA_963277665.1 of Viscum album. Classification (NCBI taxonomy): domain Eukaryota; kingdom Viridiplantae; phylum Streptophyta; class Magnoliopsida; order Santalales; family Viscaceae; genus Viscum; species Viscum album. Next base: position 1,392,361,237 of record OY728121.1, on the reverse strand, counting down.
TATAGATTTTTTCCATACACATAAGAAAAGAAATTTAGTTCATTAGTTGTCAAGGATAATTTACAATACTATTTTAATGGAATAGTTTCATTCCCAAAACCATCATAGTAATCAAGGTTTACTCCAAAGACTATCATAGTGGACAATATCCCTTACTAAACTCAGTTCACTCCCTATTCTAGTCTTGTTTATCACATGATATATCAATCATTACCCAATAAATTTTAGGCAGATATGGGTCCCACCTGTATCATTATGAAAATTATATATACGTATGCCACAAGATCATAAAACATTCATCATAGGAAAACCCATTAAAAGATATGGTCATTATAACACATTTATCATAACATAACCCATGAAAATAAATGGATTTAAAAAACATTTATTATAGAATAACTCATGAAAAAGAAATAGGTTTCATAAAAATCTTTTCATCATAAACATAAACCATTTAAAGAAATAATAAAGATGGTATCATTGAATCATATCCCCATTAAATCTTACATAACATCAAATGATGTCATCTTATATGGAAAATGATTATGAAGGATCACTTGGAACATTTCTTGAGTAAAATAAACTTTTCACATTGAAAATCACCTTTTTAAAACTAAAAGTTCAAAAACATTGTGAAAATACTTTTATTTAAAAATGAAATTTGAAACTTATATAGGAATATTTAAAACATTGAGTGGTTAGGATGGTGAAATTTTTTTTTCTTATCATACATGTTAAAATAAATATTCCTTTCACATTTTTAGTAAAACTCAAATGGTCGTTGTTTGGAAAACAACATGAATATTCCTTTTTTAAAAATAAGAAATTCAAAAAAGGGAAAAAATCCTTTAAATTATCATTGGATAGTAGTAAAAATATTATTTAAAACATTTTCTTTAGAAAATATGGATATGGAAGAAAAGGGGGTTTTGACAGAAGAGATAAATAATGACAATTATTTAAAAAAACATTATTTTTTTCCCTTTAATAATTAAATAGAGGGAAATGAAGTGAAAAAATATATTCTAATTACATAAAAATAGGATTATAAAATTCATGAGTTTATTGAGATATGGATCATAATTTTTCATCATTAGAGGCATAAATAAAAACAATCTCGATAAACAATGAAATTGTATCATAAAACCCATACCACTTTAGTAACATTGACTCGTAAAATACTTGATATTATAACATTAAATAAAACAAAAAATATCATGATATTTCAGGTTAAATGTTCTGTACATATACATCATAAAATAATATATGTTGAAAACATAATGTATGTCTCAAAGAAGACAAATTGTGAAAAAAATCCATTACCATATGTCTTGACTTCCTCCGTACACATTCAAAACTCCATTTTAATAAATATAAGTTTACTATAAAAATATTCCAAAATATTAATTATATATATCAAACCATATATTATTTTATTATGACCTTTTATTACTCTTTTATTAAAAATTCTTTATTAAAATCATGTTTCAGGTAATAACTGCTTTTTTGTGTGTGTTTTGATTTGGTATTTTTAGTCCTCTTACTATGATAATGGTTCCATAATCATAATATTATTAAAAATTATATAAATATTATATATATCAAATATATATATATATATAGAGTAATCAATTAAATTTTGAGATAGAAAATGAATTACACTGTTCATGGAGAAGGTAGGTCGTACATACGCATGAACGCTATTTGAATTTTCTCGACGGATGACAATAAATGAAGGTGAATAATATATAACCATTATAGATTCATTATTATGTAATTAAAATTATATATAATAATTAAATTTATCTTAATTTCCTTCCATGTAAATCCTAACTAAAAAAATAATTACATCACTTTAGGAGCTGGTAGTGCACTGCACACACGAGCGACGTTATCGTATCCCCCACAGAATGGAAAGTATGAAGTTATATGTGATATCATAATTAAAGAGGTATAATTATGTTAAAAATAACATATATATTTATTTAATCTATCCTTATTACCATATAATTAAAATTTAAATAGGTAAAATACATCGCATTGGTTCGTGAGGTGGTTGTAACGTCCCGACCCGGCTCACCCCTGAACTGGTGGCCAGGTCGGTCACCACATGACCTCAACTGAGTATCCCCGTATGCTAGAGGTTGCCGAATAGTATCAAGGGTCTATGGATAGTCAGTGGGAAGACTATACCCTCATATAAGAGTTCAATAATAGACAATTTCAACAAATAGCAGAAGCAATCTAATAAATGATAAAGTAGCAGAAGGTAGATTTTTATAAAACTTGAACAAAAGTGGAAAATTCCAATTTATACAATAGATGCATGCATGAAATTATAATGATACAAAATGGAAAGTAGTAAACAATACAACATTATTTACAATACATTATACTAAAAAGAAAAAAAAAATATAAGCCCTACAGGCTATCTCTATGAGAATCTCGAGCTTCATCTCAGTCCTTTGCTCCTAGCTCCAGGTAATCCAACAAAAACAAGAAAGTTCCAAGGCCCTGTAAACAAGTAATATCTACTCGGGTACCCCAGTGAAATGGCGGCCTGAGTAGGGTGTGAGATATAAATCTCAGTAGGCTGGCACCACTGGTGTCTAGCTCAATCTGGATAATGAAATATAAATAAATAGTGTACAGGTATAATTAAGTAACAACAAAATTGAATAAATAAACTACAACCCATCCAAGTTCCTAAGGGAAACCTGACAGAGATAACTACTTCATCTCGTAGCTAGAAATAAGAGTCTTAATAGGAACTATATATGTATAATGCATAAATAAATTGTTTAACACATTATTTGATATTATTTCTTTAACATCATAAATCCTCAGGTTCCCCCGGACACCCGTATCTCAACACCAATCTCAGTCATGCTGGGTTCTAAACCATTTCTCACATTCAATTCACAAATAATCATATCACATCGTCTTTATTTATCCATTTAGTTAAATTAATGTACGATTAATTATAACCACATTCCAATGTCAATTAATGGGTGTAGAGTGTCATTTATAGCAACCTTGTCAGTATTTGGAGCATTGGTCCTTGTCTCGCAACCCATGGGTATTTGGAGCATCATTACTTGTCCCATAAAATAATTTTTTTCATTCATTCTAGGTGTATAATGCCATTTCTAGAACCTCATGAGTATTTGGAGCATCATTCCTTGTCTCACAACCCGTTTATCAATCATACATACATACATACATACATACATATATACATACATACATACATACATATATATATATATATATATATCTTGGGTGTAGGATGTCATTTCTAGAACCCTGTGAGTGTTTGGAGCATCATTCCCTGTCTCGCAAATTTTTTATCAAACATACCTACATACATATATACATACATATATATATATATATATATCACATGTAGAACTTCATTTCTAGCTCCTAATCTCACTGGTGAAGAATGCCATGTCTAACACCCAAAAATCTCGTTCATTAATTAATTCATAAATTGATTAATCAAGTCCATTAATTAGTTCAATAACTAATTGAAAACATCAATTTCCCACTATTTAATTCCCTAATCAATTAACCCTTTATAATATCATCATTCAAAAATTAATTAACCAATTAATTATTTTAGTTTACAAAAGTACAACTTGATAATTAACTCAACGTTTAATTATCCCAACTTATCATTCATTTAATTTGGTAATTAATTTACCAATTAAATATCCTTATCTCTCATTAAAATTTACAGCTTGACCAATCGTAATTAATTCTAACAATTAATTATCTTATTCATTCTTCAATCATCATAATAATTTAATTAATTCATAAATTTAATTAATGAATGCCAATTAATTAATTCAACAATTAATTAATTTAATCACAACGCATTAACCAATTCAGAAATTGATTAACCATTCTCAAAATTAATGTGAAATAATTAATCTACCCATTAATTATTCTCACATTACAATACATATTTTGATAATTATCTTGTCAAGTAATTATCCCATATTCACAATTTCCAATATTCAATCAAAGCCACTATTTCTAAATTCATATATTAATAATTAATCCATCCCTTAATTATCAACACTCATTAATTAATTCACAATAAATTTAATCACATTAAATCCATTCAAGACATATAATGAGTATACCCGCTCATTATCTGTACCTCGGGTGGAGGGGTTTTATTACAAAAACATGACTTTGTATTTTAATGGAACATTTAATTCCAATAAAAATTTAATACAGAATTGCAGTAAAATTTATCAAAAGTAGTAAATAAACAACTATTGTATTTTATTTATTTAAAGCAAGGTTGAGAACCCTACCTCAACAAATTGGCCAATTCAATGCTTTCTAACTCAAACAGCAACCTACTCGCGCACACGCAATTCCACAATAATGCATGTGCATACATGGAATTGATCGCATCACCCTACAATGAAACTAGCATCGATGATTAATGCGGCAAGGACCAACGCACACCCAAAAATTTAACTAGAACTCATATAAACAAAGACAACCTTATTTAAGGGGTGTGTAACCCATTAATAGGTATATGAAACTTACCCGAATATGATAGTACCGAACCAACCCAAGCCACACCACTTCTCTTTCAGAAGAGTTCATCGGAACATGGACCAATGAGTCCCAAGAAACCATCTACACCATCCTAGAATTGGGGGAGTGAAGAAAATGAATCAAACCCGATGATAGGGTTTCGGCCTAATGTAACCTAGGTGAAGGAGAGCTGAGATGGATTATACAAAGAACGAAACATGCAGAGAAGGACTTACCTTGATGAGATGGACAACTTCTGTGAAGGAACCACTGCGATCCGGTGCATGGAGAGGGATCCGAGAGGGCTGGGTGGTGCACCACCCATGGGAGGAGAAGTGAGGGTGTGACTGGCTTGTTGTGAATCTCTCCCTCTCTTTCTCCCTTAAATAAATTAAAATTTTGATTTAAAAAATAAGAATTAATATGATAATAATAATTATTATAATAATAATCCCCATTAAATTATTCTTATTACTAATTGATTTACACACCACTTAGATAAACACCAACTCCCAATTAAATTCCATTAAATTAAATTATCCTCCAAAGAATTTAATTAAATACATTCTCCATATCACCTAATTTAATTAAATTCCATTCAACGAATTTAATTAATAAAAATCTGACTCATTGTTATTTAATTAAATTCTTTCAACACAATTTAATTAAATAAATTCTCCATTTCATATTAATTAATTAAATTCCTCTTGGCCATGAATTTAATTAAGAAAAGTTCTCCATCTCACCTCATTTAAGTAAATTTCTCAACCTCAATTTAATTAAAAGGAACTATCCTAATAATAATCATTATTATCATTTAATAAAATACCTCTTTGATAAAACCCAAAACTCCCCAAATATATTATTATTATTATTATTATTATTAATCATAAAACTACTATAATAATACTATTAATCTCATCATTATTATTGATATTCAAACTTCCATTTATTAAAACCATAACTCCCAATTTAATACATTTCTTGAGAAACCCAAAGACCCTATTTATTATTTTCATCAAACAAAATGTTTCTTTGTCAAACTGTTACTCCCTAATTAACTCCATTTAGTCAATGTTTAAAAAACCCCTCCTTTGAAAAACCCCAGAACCTAATTTAAACATTATTTTAATTAAATTATCTTTTTCTTATATTAATTAAAATAAAAACCCCAATATTTAATTAAATGTCTAGAACTCAATTTAATTAAATAATTCTTCAACCAGTATTATTTAAATAAATTATTTCACCACATTAAATAAATAATTTATCTATTTAGATATTATTTAATTAAATATTTTTCCCCTCCATTTAATTAAATAAATACTGAAATCAAATTAACCCTTAAAAATAATGGTCATTAATTAATTCACCTAATTAATTATTCTTGACTCAACATGCAATTTGACAATAAACCATCATTAAATTGAAGTTTCAACATTACTTAATTAAATCCTTTTTTTAACTTGAATTTAATTAATTAAACACAATAATAAAAAGAATAGCATCCACATTTGTATTATTATTAACACTTTAATTTATTAAAAATTCTTTGAGAAGCCCAAAAGCTCCCGAATTAAATTCACATAAGTGTTTCACCCCATTAATCATGCAATTAAAATCATTTAACATAAATGTTACACCCCATTAATCATGCAATTAAAATATTTTAACATCCAAAAAAAATTATGACACCATAATAATAATATTATTATTATTATTATTATTATTAATACATTATTTTATTTAAACACAAATATCCCATTTAATATTATTGAATTAAAATAAATAAAATATTAAACTGGGTAAGTTGTACGGGTTGGACCGCAACCGTGCACAGCCCGTGCAGATCCATTAAAGTATACTTTTCCAAATCTTTTGCTCTCAAGACTCTTTAGGAAATCTGTGAAAATTATCAAATATTCTCCCAAGTCTAAAAACGACACTTTTAAGTGTTACAACACTCGGGATTAAGTTCCTGGTCTCAGTTTAGAAAAAATAGACCTATCGATAAACCGAATTTTTTTTAAAACCTTCGTAATTTAAATCCGGTTAAAAAACATGGGACTTTAAAATCTACCCACCTTAAAAACTTATCATCCCTGAGAAGTCATTGTGAACTGCTACAATATCTTCTGACCCACCAAGGTTGAGAAGTTTCATTTGAACAAAGACGTAACATTTCCAAACGCCAAACATGCTACTAACCAAAACATAAGTCCAACCCTTAATTCTTTAAAACCAAATCCAAATCTCACCAAATAGAGCTTACCTATGAGGATATTAGAGGGACCTCATTAAAGAAAATGGTAAAATCTCGATCGAACAATAGAAACTAGTTGTGCATGATTTCATGGAAAGACATTATGGTCCCAAAACCCACACTCACCCTTAAACTGGAAACGTGCCTTTTAAAATTATTACATCATCAACTATATGTACACAAAAGTACTTACCTGGCATCTGGTGACATTACCAAGTCAATACATCCTAAGTTCATTAAAAACTATTGTTCCCCAACATGAATGAAGGTATAGCCAAAAGAAACCATGAATCCTGCATACAACTCAGATAACAACCACTCATCAAGACCAACCACATTTAAAACTTTAGCATGGCATAAGACCGATACTATCTTAGTGTCTCTTATGAAGATGTAAAGATAGGGGACATGATCATCTCATTTGGAAGAGTTCACTAGGAGAAAAACAAGGTCACTAAAAAGATCAGTCGAAATACTTCCATATGACTCTATTTAAAAATCTCGGCTTCACCTTTTGACATGTTTACTAAAATCGATTCCACACTTCCCACCTTAGGATTGTCCATGAATTCAAAATAAAAAGATCAGTCGAAATACTTCCATATGATAAATGTTATAATTATTTTGTTGACATGAAAATTATTTTTACTAGAATACTGTTGTTTACTCTTCCAAAGGCCGAACAGGGCTATGTGGTATTCTAGAATGCATTAGATTCAGGATTGGGTTGTTTTCTTATGAAAGGTAATCATGTAATTTCTTATGGATATCATTAACTTAGGCCAAATTATAAAAATTATCCAACCCATTACCTTTACCTTCTAGCTCTAAAATATAAACTTAATAGTTGGAGGCATTACCTTTATGGAAAAAGTTTTACCATGTTTTCTGACCATAAGATCTTGAGTTATATCTTCTATCAAAAATATTTAAATATCCACCAAAGGATCTAGGTGTAATACCTGTAGTATTTTTATTTTGATATCTCCTATACCCCAGGTAAAGGGAATATCATTGTATATGCTTTGAGTAGAAAACATTTGATCCAGGCAGTAAAAGAATCATTGGAATAATGTAATTTTATGGCTCTCTTTGCATGGTTTCATATTAGAGTTCTGGAGAAAGGGGATAAGGTTTCTTTGGATAGTGTTCATTTGACCTCCACTCATCTCAGATTTATTCATTAGGAACAACTTTTTGATGATGAGTTTGGGGGAATTAAAGAAACTCTTAATGGTGGGGAGATATTTTCTGAGTGGTCGTTCTCCAAAAAGAGAATTGTATGATATCAAAATCATTTTGTGGAACCGTCTTTAGTAAGGAAAGATGTGACAGGGGAATTCCATAGTTCCTAGTGGTCAGTGCACCTAGGATCCACAAATATGTTATATGAAATGTGGTGGAAGTTATGGTTTTCAGCTGTGAGACAAGGCATTGTTGAGTTTGTTTCTCATTTTTATACAAGCCAACAGGTGAAGGTTGAGCACCAGAAACCTTTGGGTTTTCTTCATCCACATCCAGTTCCTACTTGTAAGTGGGATGATATCTCAATGGAAATTGTGGTTGGGTTTCCACGTACCCAGAGAAATAAGAAGATGATATAGATTGTAATCGATAGGCTAATGAAAATGGATAACTTCATACTCATTCATGATATAGCCAAAGTTGAGGAGTTCATAAATTTCTATGTGAAATAGATTGTCTGATTGCATAGATTTTTGTCTTCTATAGTCTCTGATAGGGATCCTTTCTTCACTTCTTATTTTTAGAGATTCCTTCAAGAGGCACTAGGATATCACGTCCATTTGAGTATAACATACCATCCACAGTCATATGGAAAAAAAGAAATATCTATACATATTCTTGAGGATATGCTTTGTTCTCATGTTATCAACTTTGGTGGAGCATGGTGTGATCACATGGGGATGGTTGAGTTTTCTTATAATAATAAATATAATTCCACAATTATAATGGCTCATTTTGAGGCCTAGTATGGTTGGCCTTGTAAATATTCATTTTGTTGGTTGGAGATTAGTGAAAGTTCCTTAGTTGTACCGAGCTTGGTCCAAGAGATGAAAATGAGGATTTTGTTGATTCATCAGAGGATATTGATGGCACAGAGCTATTATAAGTCTTATTTTCATCATCAATATATACCATTGGAATTTAGAGTTATTGACTTGGTTTTCTTGAAATTTTCACCTTATTTGGGTCATCGATGGATTGGGAGGCATAGGAAACTTTCTACTTGTTTTGTGGGACCTTTTGAGGTTTTTGAGTGAGTGGGGAAAGTTTCATATTTTTTGGAACTACCAATTTATCGTATATCAATACATAATGTGTTCCAAGTATCTTGGCTCTGAAATTATCTATTTGATATATCGTATGTTATGAGCTAGAGTGATCTTCAAGTTGAACTTGATTCATCTGTGACTGAATAGCTAGTCAAGATAGTTGATTCTAAAACCAAGTTAATTCGTGGGAGGATGATACCTTTGGTTCGTGGGATATGGAAGCATAGTTCTTATTCTTATGAGACATGGGAGAGGGAGGCACTAATGAGAGATAAGTGGCCTTGTCTTATTAGCATGGAATCTTATTTATAATATTTCTAGGGATAGAAAATTTTTATGGTGAGGAGGTTGTAATATCTTGTTACCCTTTTAATACGTACATTTCTAACCTTGTTGTGGTTTTCCTTTTTGTTGTCTGGGTAGGGTCAAGAAGGAATTGGTAGGATACCTATAATGGTGTAGTCAGGTATTTGTTGGGAATTTATAGCAACTAAAAATATGCTTGTTCATCATACTCCTAGAAATTAACACAATGTGTAAGGGTTTTACACATCATCTAAATTCTAAATAAAATTAAATACATTTTATGAAATAGGTGATGATTTTTTCAGTAATTATGGAAATTTTCAATTTCACGATGTGTAATGGAGTTACACATCATGTAATACCTTGATCCTTATTTTTAAATAGGAATCCCATCTGAAATTTATTTTTCCTTCTTCCTAGATTTTGTGATTTCAACTAAGAGACTTTTCCAAGAGATTTTGGGAGCCTCCAACCCCTTCAAGTCCTTTCGCTCAACGATTGATCCTTGTCTTGATCATGGTGTGACTTTCTAGGTAAATGTTTTCCATGCATCTCTTTATCTTTCTCTATTCCATATTGAGTTTGAATAATTTTCTTTCAATCATTTTATTTAAAAAAACAATTCCAGGGAATTAGGGTGTTGGTTCACTTTGGCATGAAATTGGGAAATCCCCCAGTTCTAGTGAATTGGGGTTTGTTTTTGGAATTTATGGAATTTGTTTTAAAATATAAATTTTTTAATTTAATTTTGAAAATGGTTTTGATGAATTTTTTTGAAAAACCCTAATTCCAATGAATTGGGTGTTTGTGATGAAATTGATTGAATTGTATGAAAATTATATTTTTTGGATTTAATTGTAAAATTGGATTGTGAAATTTGATGGTAATTTAAATTTAAATCTCTGTTTGTGAAAATTGGAATAAAAATGGTTTTGATTGAAACCCAGTGGTTTCATCATACAAAGGGAATGTTTTTTATTACAAACCCATTATGGTTTTTAAAGAGAATAATAGCATATTTTAAATGTGGTAATGAGACTTAATTTTATTTTATGGGGTCTTAAAATAAATTGCCCATCATTTTTTATACTTGAGCACATTCAATATGTAGGTACTTAGTATTCTATATTGGATAACACATTATGATTTACATTGTTCTAAAACATCATATCAATACATAATCATTCTGTAGGTGATGGTGATGAGTCACATTTACCTTAGGCCCAAAGGGGTGTGTGTACAAACTTTTCGTTTCACTGTATTCAGTCCCTATAGCCTGGAACTATCATACCTATTTTTCACATGACCATGTTGCACTCTTTTTTGTATTTCAAATGTATATGCCATTATTATAAACTATTTTATATAAATGTGTTTATTTGAGACATTTTTTGAAAATTAAAATTTCTATAAAGTACCCTTGGCTAAAGATAAATTCCATATTTTGAAATTTATTTCCATCATTTGAAATGTGATGCATGAATTGCAAATGTATTTTCATCTTTAAAATTGTAAATCATGATTTGTTTAAATATTATTTTGTAAATTATAAACCTATTTATTTGAAAATTGAAAACACATTCTTGGTTAATTTGATATTGGAATCTTTTTATGGAATCTTTGGTGAAATCCTACTGGGATTTGTCTCAGACAATACTTTTTCCTTCAAGTGTTTTAGATTATCTCCTTCTAGTTTCGAGTAAGGGGAAAGGAACTCTTTTAGGTGAATCCAATTGTTGAACTTTGTACTTGGTGAGTTGTTTCCTTAGGGACTTGGGATATTTTTACCTATTTTGGTACTTGGGTTTTAGCACTTTGGGCTTGATTATTCCTTGTTGACTTCTAATACATTACTCCCAGTTGAGTTTCTTTTGATATGCATATTTTCTTGTTTCTTTTACATCTTCATTATTAGTGGAAAAAATGTTCCCACTTTCAGTTTTCATGATGCGAGCTGCTAGTCGCTGACCTGTGGGGATTAGAAACACCCTTCAGGATAAGTTAGTTTTGTCTTAGTTATAGGGTTACCAGGGTAACTAGGTTGGTTCATGACAACCTTAGTAATAATAGGATCATTAATTGAGATTCACCTTATGTTTCCATGATTTAAATTTGAATATTTTACTAGCATTACAAATGAATCCTATAAAAACACCTAAGGCTATGACATAATGGATTTTCTTTTATCTCATAACATTATAATATATCTATTAGTTAATATAGTTTTCATATAGTTAGTTGTTGTGATACTGTTTTGGAAAAAAATTATAGAAAGTAATAATGGAATATTTAAAATATTAATAAGTATCTTCATCGACTTTCCATATACTATCACCCTATATCTAATTTGAAAAGTGTAATGTGAATTTAGTAAAACATTCAATCTATATATAATGATCATTAACACTTGATTAAGATACTCTCCAACATACCATTCCACAGGATCTTGTATCTTTTAAAAAGTTAATTCATTGATTTTTTTATCATTCCTAAAATTTCTTAAAATGAATTTAATATATTATATAAATTTACCTCAAGATTTTCCTATGAATTTTTCATGTTATGTATCTGAATTAATTATAAAATCTTTTTTGGAATGCCTTTATTTATAATGTTTTCCTTGTATAAGACTCAATAGGTATGTATATCGATAATACCTAAATATTTTTTATCTTTAAGAAGACTAAATACTCTTTTGGGTATATTATTTGAATAGAACGTTTTAGTATTTCATGATAGAGAATTATCTTCCCCCAACTGGGTATGAATCTTATAATTTATATATTTCATTAATATCAGTTGAATATGGATGATTATATTATAACTAAATTAATATAAATATATTGAGAAACATAAATACAATTATTACATAAATTATATAACATCTTATTACGTCTAAAGGGACAATAAGATAAATTTTTGACAATAACACAATAAAAACTACAATTATTTCACTTTGGTTATCATAATTTATGTTGTCCCCTTGGATAAAATATGAATCACCCATTCTTAGTTCCTTTTGAGTTCACTTTACAATCATTATATTCTTGATTATTTCTTATATTTAAATAAAAGTATTTTGTGAACATATTTTATTTTAATACACAAGTGATGAATAGAAATTTGATGAATATACCTGAATCATATGCATCTATTAGCTTATTCAACCCATTATAATTTATTTTCTAGTGTCCACTCTTTCTATAGGATAAGTAAATTACCTTATGTTTATTATTTATTATCTTAATCATTTGTCTCTTTGAAGGATAAAATCAAGGATCCTTTAGATTTAAATTATCCAAGGGATCTTCAGCCTTTACTTTCAGTATTTTCATCATAAGGGGTGGGGAAATAAGTTTCAACTAATCCTTATCTACTTGGTGAAGTATAGTTAAAGGATTCTTGGGTGACTTATCTATTTCGTTTATTTGGGATTGAATGAACAAGAATAACCTTTGTGGTAAGGATAATAAAATAAGATTAATGGATAATTTTTTATCCAAGTGGATTCCCAATTTTTCTAACTGATCAATATAACCCATCATTTTGAAACCATGATTAGTAGTTAGATTCCATTCTTAAAATTCAAACTAATGTAGTATATTTACAATCTTATTTATCTTTAGAGGTTAATTCTTATGAAGATTGATAATATGTGATATTATGGTGTAAGAATCCATATCTTTATATTGCATCGTCAACTCTACTAACATAGTTGATAGTATAATATAATAGATATAGGAAGCATCCTCCTGATATCTCTAATAGGCTTCTTTTTTCACCTCTGGTTACCTATTGGTGTGGCAGAATAGGAATAGTGGATTCCAAAACATAATAAAAAAAATGATAATAATGTATCACATAAATTATGGAACTATATCTATCCATTTTTATTTGTATATACTTATCTTGAGTTAAGAAATATTCACGGTTTTTTAGTGGTTTTTCTTGAGATTCTTCCAATAATAATAAAAGGTAAATTTTAGTTTTATCTTGATTACCAAAATATGTGATGTAATAAATTTAATTTATTTGTATACCACTATTTATTCAAAACCTAATAGATCTCACCATTCATTTTGTAATATTGTGTTTCATGGATATTATAGTGTAAAGGATCCATATTCACCTTATCATAACCTAGAATTGTGCCTGAAAATTTATCTTAAGGGTTTTAGTTAGGTGTAACTTGAAAATTAAATTAAATCATATCTCCTTGATTTTTTTTAGTGGAATCCCCAATCCTAAAATCCTAGATAAGATTATTTTTATTCTTTACTTATTAGTTACACCAAGTCCTACATGATTAGTTAACCCTTGATGTGACTAAGTTATTCCAACCTAAGAAATCATGTTAAAATTCCTCAATAATGCGAAGAACCTTGACTTTGACTAGTTAAGAACATTGAACTATGGTTTAGATTTAACTCAATTATTATAAATTTATATCAACTTAATATTTAATTTGATGAATTTTAATCATTATGTGTCAACTACACATTTAATCTTTTACGTGCCTCTTAATATTAAGTGGATTTTACTTAAGTGATTAGTCATGTATGGATAATTTTTACATATATTATAATATTTATTTTAATTCCAATATGCATGTTTTCAAATAAATTGGTTTAATTATTTAAACATCAATAAATAATTAACCATGAAATTGATATAAATAAAACAAATAAAGTGAAATGACCATAAGCTCCTATAATGGTTGGTTAATCTAGAAGATGATAAAGTAACCCTTAACCCTGTGGAATTAACTCTTAGAACAAGGTCTAGTTTGAGTTGTAGTATTCCACCTATACTAATATGTACTTCTTGGATTGGCTCTACCTCAGCTCCAAACTTAAACTGCCCCCACACCCTTGGGATCTCCATCCATTACATTATATTACTTACACATAAGTAAGGAGAACCAAATGATTGGTTAAAGGGGTTGTTCATAAAATAATCTATGGGAACACATACCCTTACATAGAAATCACATACATAGTTTAGTCTAACCTCATAGTCACCCAAATACCTACAAAGAACATTCAAAAGTACAGTAGCTTGAATTCAATTCAATTTTCTATTTATTATTTGGATAAATGAACTAGAATTAATTAATTATTTATTTAATTAATTAATTAATTCCTTTTATCTTAATGACCATATGAAGTATCTTGGATATACCCATTATAAATACAGCATGGAAAATAAATATATTGACTATTAATTATAGGTAATTGAAAGAAATTTATAAATAATTTATTAATTCTAAAAACCTTATTGCATAGTCAATACATTAGATATGAATAGTGCAATTAATTTTTTAATGCATCCGTTAATTATTCTAAATGTAATTCAATTTTTTTCCTTTACTAGGTGATTACACAACATGTACTAATGAGATGCATGTCATGTTCATTACTTTCTAAGTATTTAGTATATATATTAAGGGATTTTATGTGTATATTGACCAGATTAAACGACGTTTCCTAGTGAGCTACACGTCATGTATTCTTCTTGTCATGTGTCAGCATCAACAACCAATGGACTCGACATGTTATTCAGACGTAGGAAATAATGAGTCATATGGTGTGTATGACAACTACATGTGTTTTATCTCATTAATAATATATCATTTTAGTCTTACATGGAATGTGCAGTATATTTTACCACACTATTAGAAAGAATGTTTACACTAAACCATGCACACTACACAGCATGTACAATAGCTCCACGTTGCGTGGTATGAAAAATATTTGTCAGGTTATCCCATTCAACACACAGTTTGCATTAAATTAACTATGTGTTATTATTTCATGGTGCATCATGTATCCCACGACATGCCCAAGTGCAGTGAACTTGGGTACACATGAAGTAGTTTCAGGTCACACATCGTGTATCCATGTCTACCAGCCAGAATCCTCAACACCAACCAATGGAATCTCCGATCATTCATCATCTATTCATAATATGTTTAAAATGATATGAAACATTAATTAAGAAAATTAATATGGAAAAAAAATTAATTAAACTATATATTAAAGAACGAATAAACTATAAGTGAAAAATTAACAACAATTATATATAATCGATCAACAGATAAAAAATAACTATAAATTATTTTGTAACTCACTTCGATACCACTTGAAGGTTCTGAGGTATAGAAGAAGTAGTCAATCCCATGCCTAAAAATGTTTTTCATCAACTCATTTATATTTCATCTCAAAACTAGATGAAATAGAAACCTTCTAATCCATGATATAGGATCATAATATATAATTTATAATTAATTTGAGTTAGGATTTAAGAATTACCACTAGTTGTAATTATTTATTTATCATTGATTCAATTAAGACCACTTATCATATATTATTCATGTTTTTGGAATCAAGGGTATATTTATTCTAGTGGTTATTCACACGTGTTCCAGTAACCTCCAATCATTGTCGTAGAATTCTCTGGGTGCTAGTACGAATGATTCTAGTGCATGTGTCGATCGTCGTTGATCATAATAGAATCCTTCAAGTTGAGAATTAATTACATTGGTTCTCTCTAGACTTGAGAGGGTAATAGTGTAGGATCTATCTCCATTATTAAGAGTGTTTTAAGAGAATTTATCTCTAGGGATTGAGTGGATTCTCTCTATAAATCGTTATGCACAATGGTGGCTAGGGTTGGCCTAAGTTAGAAAATGATATAACCAGGTATTTATAGAACTAGTATTAGAGAATAAATAATTGAAAATGACCCCTTATTACTATCCTAGTCCTTGGAAAACCCCGTGTCTAAATAATAATCATGTTATTATTATTTATTTTACATGTGCTAAAATCATGGGAAAAAATATTATTTTCTTAAATAAATAAATAAATATTTACTCAAATAATATTTAATATGTCATTTATAATTGGACCATTAATCTTAGTCAATGAGTCCTCATTAATATTTATAAAAATTTTAATGATGCATATTTATTTAAATAAATATATGTCACTAACTTTTCTACTAATAAATAGATAAATATTATACTCACTATATCAGTGAATAAATATCTATTAAATGTTAATATAACAAAATAAATAAATTTTTATTACCTTGTGAATATGCCATAGGTAAATATATATTTTATATTCATATAGTTAAATAAATAATTACCAGATGAATAAATATTTATTTAATATTAAACTCACATAATATTCTCTTGGATAACTGGTTACTGGATATATTTGATCAACCAAACATGAATAATTATGAAATCACATATGGAAGTAATATTTATTCATCATGTTAAATACATATTAAATTTAACATAGGTTCTGGATACAGTTATTTTTTTACCCTATAGGCCTCCTTATTAGTGAAATTATGCTACATTGCCTAAATTCAAAGGTTAGAATCTTGCAACACGCCAGCTCTCCCATAGATAATAAGTTAATGTATTAATGGAATATAACCACATATAAATTCACATTGCCTGCTAGAATATTTTTTTCATGATATCTCTAATCAAGTAGATTTCATACCAGTGTCATAAACCTATGTGGTTGATATCACTTTCTTTGACTACTCAAAAATGAACTTTCCCATATAGAACCATGGGAATTGATTTAATTAAGTAGTTACATTCCAATAAAAGGGAGTGAGATATCAACTTCCACTAAATAATGGAAGTGGAAAATTATTTCATGTGTTATTTATAATTACAGTATTTCTCATTAAAACCCAACATATCTAACCTCACCATAAGCATATATAATCATATTTTTCATAAATACATTCAAGGGTATGACTCATGATACGCATAAATAATAATATAAAAGTTTAAATACCATTAAACATGTATGTATATAAGAACATCCAATGAAACATATAACTGTGGATTTCCTACTAGTGGGTCATATTCTCACAATCTCCTACTATGAATATTACTAAGGGCGTACACCACAAAAAGGTGTCTCAAATTTCTGTGTCCCCACCTCTGATTTCCTATATCATATGTGTTTCATCAAATGATATCACTCAACTATATAACATATATTTAAGATTAATGACATGAAACTTCTTGGTTTTTATCATAGTATGGAACAAATGTGACCTTTCAGTGTGATATATACCATTAAGACATTATCATATAGATATCACATGGAAGAATAGTTATCATGTGATAATATATAAATTAATATTCAACACTACAAATAATTGAATAATCAAATAGTAGTTAGTTATAGGGAACCAACTCCAACATTCATGAGAATATGTCTTAATGCTTATGAACCCATACCACCTAGAAGTTATGTATCATCTATGCCCCCTTAGTATGATATATCAAGACAATAATAAATATTTTTAATATTAATTCCATAATATCTAAAGGTTCTCATTATATCTAGGAACTGTTATAACCTTTTTATTCAAAAATTAATCCAAGGAATATACAATGTAAATAGTGCATGTGGAAGTAATAATACTATTATTATATGAATATATCATGAAAAATCACTATAAATATGATATAGTAATCAAATTACTATCCAAGTTGGGTTTAGAGAACCTATTCTTAAAGAACATTTCAAGTTTTGGGTTTCAGTTATACCCCTAACATCTGTGATGGGGGGATTACAAGGATAACGGACTACCCCCCTCTCACTCTATCTTTAAAACATAGTTTGGTTATGTGGAAAAGATGTGATATATACTATTTATGGGATGATGATTCAATGATGTGTTATATATTTGTGGTATGAAGTATGTGGTATGAAGTAGTGATGTGGTTATGTACTGGTATGAGATATGATAATGTGGTATGTAGTATTTGGTTGTGATGTGGTGTGAAATTATGGTTGTGATGTGAGATGTGGTATGCATCTATGTAGATATGAAAGGGATGAGATCATTAGGACATATGTTGTTGATACATAATGATGACTAGATTAATGAGGAAGTAGGAGTGTGTGCCTTCTCAATATATTCTCTTGAATATTATAATACTATAATTTTGTATGGATTTAGTGAGTAAGCCTTGTGATGGTTCTTGGAATAGTATAATCCCAGATAGGGAATTCCCAACTCTAATTTTTTTTATTTTAATCAATGATTAATCTAAGATATACATGATAAAGCATTTCATGACCATCATAATTGAATCAATTATTAATTAACATTAGAATGTTGGAACCAAATGTAGGATCATCACATAATGATTTATAAATAATTTAAGTTTTTAAAGATTTACCTTATGATGAATTAATTCTTTGTTGGTGAATCTAGTGTATCTACATCATACCATCATTATGAAACATTAATAAAGTGTATATTACCTCCAATGGTGATATATACATGCACTATGAACCTTTGAGCGACATCATATGAATCTTTGAGTTCTAACACAAAAGATACCAATGCTTATGTATTTATTCAATGATTTCATGAGAATGAATTCAAAGGAGGACTCTCTTTGATATATTTAGAATCAATAGGGGTGGAGGAGGAGTATCACTCTCCATTTTTAAGAGAGTTATTAGAGTGAATCTCTCTAGGGATTGAGAGGATTCTTCAAAGTCATTCTACACAACCAAAACAAATGGATAACATTAGGGTTGGGAATAATAAAATTTGGTTTAAATAGTCCTAGGGTTAAAAAATAATAATTTCTCATGAATAGTTATTATTTATTTAATACACATAGAACCTGATGTATATAATTATATTAATATTATTTTTTTACATACACAAAACTAGCGAATTAATTAAATATTATTTCCTCAAAAAATTGTTTAAAAATTATAACAATAGTATCTAACAAATATTATTTCTCACCAGACCTTTAAACTCGGTCCACTATTTCTCCAAAATATTTATCAGGCCTTGAATAATGACTATTTATTTTGTAAATAAATATAACTACATTATTCACCAATAAATAAATATTATAATTACTTAATAGAAAATAAATATTTATTAAATATTTTTCTCATAAATATTATATCGAATTACTAGTGACTAAATATATATGATAAAGAAAACATGAATAATTATTAAACTCCATATAGGAATAATATTTATTCAACTTATTAAATAATCTATAATATATAATATTTTACTAGGTTTTAGATACATATAGGCCTTTTTCTCAGGGAAATTAGGAGGAGTCACCCAAAATCCAAGGTTGGCATCTAGAAACATGAAAATACACCCATATAGAAATAAGATAATGTCACAATGAAATAAAACCTCATATAAATACGTATTGTGTAATATAATCCCTTTATGATGATATCTCTTACCAATCATGTTGCATGTTGGTCTAATTGACCTTTGTGCTCGATGTCACTTTCATTAAATTTCATAAATGAACCTTACCATAGGACACCATAGACATGGATTTATTTAGGTTGATTTATTACCATCAAAGGTACTAAGATATCAAATTTTGTAAAATAACATAAGTGAAAATCATTTCTATCATTATTCATTAATGAAATATTACTCATGATGAACCCATCGTATCCTTCTTCATCGCAAACATATATCGTCATGGTTTTCATCAATATATAAAAGTACACAAAAAATAATATCCATTAATAAAAAATTAAATTATAAGTATCAATACACACATCCATATATAGAAACATATAATGACACATATAAATGTAGATTTACTACTAGTGGGTTGTGTTCCAGTAATCTAATTCATTGGAAATTACCAAGGGCGTACACCATAAGAAAGTTCCTCAAAGTCCTATGGGTCTCCACCCTTGATATTATATATTATTTATTTTCCATAAAATGGTATAATCCTACTATAGAATATATATTGAAGAATAATTTCTTAGAACTTATGATTTCTCATTATATCAGGGAAGTGTTGTGACATTTCAATAAGATAGTTTCTCTTATGAAATTATCACATACTATTCAACATAAATTAACAATAATGATGTGATCAGATGATTATTAATATTAAAAAAAATGGAAAAATGTAATCAAAGATTACATATAAGTTGGTTCTAGGGAACCAACTCCACAATACTCCCACTTTCATTAGATCAAACTATTAACAACCTTCAGTCTATTATCTTTCACATGATACTCATACTTCTATTGAGATAAGGATTTAGTCAAAGGGTATTCCACGTTTTATTTTTTGTAAACTCTTTTCACCACAACTTCACCCCTCTATGAAAAAATCATCAAGAGTTGATACTTATAGATTGTGTTATTTAACCATTGGTGTGACCAGATATCCTTTCAATAGACACCATATCAATATCATCACAATATAATGTGATAGGGTCATTACTAATAGGTACCACATAAATCTATTAGAAAAAAATTTACATCCAAATATCTTATTTTCATACATCATAAGCCTCTATATACATCGACTTCATAATAAAATTAGTGATAATTAGATGCTTTAAACTATTCCATTTCACAGCTCCTCCATTGTGACTAAAGAACTGTCTTGACTATGAATTAAAATAATTATGATCTATTATAAAGCTATAATCAGTATAACCCATTATAACTATCACCTCATCTCCACCATACACTTGGAATATATCCTTAGTTATTCATAGATACTTAAGTCTAGCCTTAACAATGCACCAATGTTTTTAACCTAGATTATCTTAATATATTCCTACCATAACCAGGGTGTATGAAACATGAATCCTAGTTTATAACATGGAATACAAGACATATCCTATCACAGAAGTCTATGGGATGTTACTCATTCTCTATTTCTCCTCTTATTTCTAAGGACGCATTTTCCTATAAATATATATAACATGTGATACATGAAACAATACTCTCTTGAACTAATCATGAATGATCTTGATCCCTATAATATAATCTATTTCACCTAAGTCTTTCATGGAGAAGAAATTGTTTAACCAGTCCTTAACTGATTTAAAGACTGGTTTTCATTTCTAATAGGTAATATTTTATCAGCATATACTACTAGGATAATGATTGTACTCTAACTAAAATCTTCCAAACATATGCCTCATATTCATTATTAATGAAACCAAATTATTTTATAGCTTCATCCAACCAAATTTTCCTTGACCTGGATGCTTTCTTCAATCCATAAATGAATCTTTGCAACTTGTAAATCTTTTTAGCATTATATGGAGTGAAAAAACCCTTTAGTTCTCTCATATTAAAATTTTCCTAAAGGTTCCTATTAAGAAAATCTATATGTAAATCCATATACCAAATTTAATAAACATGGTAAGGTTCTCTAGAAAATAAAATCCTAATGAATTTAAACATGGAAACTAGAGAAAATGTTTAATTATTATTATTATATTGATATTGTTTAAACCTTATAGACACTAGCCATTATTTTTTGGTATTTAATTTATCTTTAAAGTCCATTTTTATCTTGAATATCTATTTAGACCCAATGGGATTTACATAAACTAGTGGATTAACCATAATCCAAACATGGTTCTGATATATGAAATTAGTCTTAGAATTCAAGGTTTATTTCGATTTTGTACCTTCTGAACTCTCTAACACCTATTTATTAGAGAGGGTTTAATTATTTTAAACAAATAATGAGTGACCATATTATGTTACAATAAAATCATATCTTTGTTTTTCTCTTACCTCTATAGTAATCCTACATGGTACTTGTGTTTCAGGAATAACTTCTTCCATAAGGACTAGTGGATTATGTTCATGTTCCAACTCTTGTGTATCTTAATCATAAACTTCATCTAAGTAAATCTTTATCCCGTTATCCTTCTTGAGGATGTTCTCCCTCTCAAGAAATGTGGATTTTATTATGATATTAAATTTATTTTCTAATGGGTTATATATATAATATCCCTTTTTAATTCCAGATATGTCCTATAAATATACACATCATGCCTCAGGGTACTAGTTTGTTTCCAAAGGTGTCCTTAACAAATGCCTCACATCCCCATACACATATATGTGACAAAACTTGTTTATTTTTACTTTATAAATCGAAGGAAATTTCATTTTCCACGTTATTTGGTACTTAGTTCATTTTGTATTCTGTAGTTTTTAATGCATATCCCCAAAAGGATAATGGAAGATCAGTATAAATCATCATTGAACACTCCATTCATAGCAAGTTGTGGTTCCTCCTTTTAATAACATAATTACATTGTGGTGTATAAGGTGGATTGAGTTGAGATAAAATTACAAACTCCCATAGAAAGTAGATAAAATATTGGTTAATATATTCACCACAACAATCATATTAAAGATTATTTATATTCTTACCAAGTTGATTCTCTAATTAATTCTTGAATATTTTTAATTTCTCAAATGTCTTGGACTTATACATCATAAGACATATATATATCTTCTCAAGTCATCATTAAAATCTATGATGTAATAATATATACCTAAATATCCCAATATAAATGGTCCACACATATCAGTGTGTACAAATCCTTGAAGCTCTATGTCCCTTTTACCCTATCCACTGAATGGAGGTTTTTCCATTTTTCCATTCAAACAAACATGAAATATTTCATGTGTTCTTATCTCAAAAGTGTATAAATAACTATCCTGATAGATATTTTTCATATGCCTCTCATTAATGTGATTAAGATAGTGATTTCATATATTGGTGTTATATGAGTCATCTGAACATGATTTTTAATCTATTTTCAATACATGGTTTTTATAATTTAGTAAATAGGGAACTTTATTTAGTTATTTCATACCATAAAATAATTCATTGTAAAAAGGAATTATTTATTTCAAAATTTGAATATAAATTCATCCATATCATGGTAAGAAAAAAAGATGATGTTCTTAATAACACTTGGAACAAAATTATAGTTTATTAAAACTAAAATCATTTCAGTTAGAAATGGAAGGTGGGGGTCTCCTATAGCCAAAGCAGTGAGTAGTGATCTATGGGTTTCTTAATGATCCACCACTCCTATGGAAATCATTTAAAATATACATGGTTCCTTCATTTGAATATATATTTGAGTACTATAAGCTATATTAAAACCCAAATGTGTAGATATAGAAATATTACACTTAATAATGATTGTACCTTTAGCTTCCCCTTTCTTCTAGGTGTAATTATTCTTATAATGGAATATCCTGCCACATGAAAAAGATATTTCATCTTTTTCCTTTTCATACCTTTGTATATTCTTCTTCATGGAAGGATAGTGCTTATGGATTTTAGAATTATTATGAGCCTTAGGCCCCTTTTCTTTATTCTTATTTTTCAATTCACTATAATAATTGTGAGTTTTTCAGGCCACATGTCCTTGTCAACTTAGTGAATGAGAGTATTATGTTTTTAAAGAGTCATCTCACTATTTAACAAGTTTTGATACATAATAAAACTATATAATGATTTTAGATGTGAGGAAAGGAGGAGATATATGTGCATTACATAAGGT
This sequence comes from Viscum album, assembly GCA_963277665.1. Lineage (NCBI taxonomy): Eukaryota > Viridiplantae > Streptophyta > Magnoliopsida > Santalales > Viscaceae > Viscum > Viscum album. The sequence continues at coordinate 1,392,337,409 of OY728121.1, read as the reverse complement.
AATTTATTGATGAAGATGTCAACATGCTAAATGTATCCAACCATCTTAACTACGTGAGGCCCAACATGAATTGACTCTCCAAAATTGAACATGAATAGTACATTAAAGATCTCATATATCGCTTTTCTAGCTTTCTCTTGATAGTGATCATGAAGATGAGACATTGTGTTTTACAAATCCATATCCTCATGTTGATTTAGAATCTCATTGGTCCTGGACAATAACATGAAACACAGTAAATGTGTGGCATCATCCAAATGTTTTTCTTAGAATGACAATTCTTACTCACTAGATTCTTGGCCAGGCACTTCAAGAATGGGGGTTTTTCGGTACATATAATTTCCTTTCATGGTATATTATAAAATGTAATAACCTTTTCCATTATTTTAAATTAATTCCAATGAGAAGGTTATCCTTATCAAGTATGGATAACAATGATATGGTTAGATTCATGTGGATTGTCTTTTCTAAAATTAAGAAGAGCATAATTTTAGTACTTTATCTTGTAAAATTAGATAGAAATGTTAAATTTATTAATCTACCACTATTTTATTGAAACCTAATAGGCCTAAACATTAGTTTTATAATATTATATTGTTTAGACATTCTAGTGGCAAGGACCCATACTCTCCTTCTCATAACCCAAAAATTGGTCTAACAAGTAATTTGAAGGGTTTTGGGAAGGCATAATTTTTTTAGCTGAATTAAATCATAGTTTTGTGATTTTATTAGTAGAATCCCAAATCTTGGAACCCTATAATTGTATTTACTCAAATCTAGTCTCTCAGTTACACCAATTTATGATTTAGAAATTAACCCTTGATGTGAACTAAGTTAATTCGACCCAAAACTCAAGTTATAATTCCCTGATAACTAAATGTTACTCAACTTTGGACGATCAAAGACATTGAATTATACTTTTATTTTCACTTAAGTAATGGAATTATATACCTAATTAATATATATAATTGAGTTATTTTTATATTTATTCATAAATTTAACATTAGATTTTTAATATTAAGTGGATTTAATTAAGGGATTAACCAAGTCTTACATAAATTTTATGCATAATCATATTTATTTTGGATTTATCTTTCATGATTGTTAATTCATTAATTTAATTCATCATATAAAATCATAAAAAATTAAATTAAACATGAAACTTGATAGAAATAAAATAATTAGAGTGGTATAATCATGGTATTTTTCTAATGGTTAGTTTATCTAGTGTGTGATAAACTAACTATTAACCTAGGGAGAAACACCTTGAACCATGACATGGTTTATGTTGAAGATTTAACCTTTTCCTACTAGGTATCTCTTGGATTGGTTTCATCTGAGATCCAAACATGAAATTCCTCTACTAGCTTATTTGCTTCATCCATTACATAAACTTTTACTCACACGCAGATGATGGGAACCAAAGGATTGGTTTATCGGGTTTACATAGAAGGGAACAATGGGCATGTAATACCTTATATAATAAAAGGAGGGATGATGTGCAGCCCATAAATTTAATTTAATAATAAATTAAAATGAAACCAATCACATAAAAATGTCTTGTATATGCTCGTGATCATTGACACACATGCAATGAATTAAGTATTAAAAGTATAACATTCATCCAAAATTGTTCTTATTTAAGATAAATTACACTCAAATAAATTAAATTTATTCATTAATTAATAAATTATTTTACCTTAATTATTATCCAAACTATCTTAATATTCTAATCCATATTATTTTAAATAAATTAAATAGTTTTCTAAAATTAACTAAGTAAAAACCATGTACCTTGGAGGCAACACAAAGATTTCCCATATGAACAATCCAGTATGTATGATATTCATATACTTTTTACTCATGTACAATGTTGCATACATGTATTATCATGTAATTTTATGGTTTTTACTTTCAAATAAATGACACATTAAAACATGTTATTTATGTATTTATTTATGTCATAATTAACATAGAGTAATCATTATATTACGAATTATACACAAAATTTAGTTTAGAATGTTACAAATAAATTAATTAGATATTTAATATTTGTGTGTGTGTGTTTGTGTGTTTAACATGGAGTGTTCGATTCAAATAAATGACACCCAAAACACATGTTGATAAATATTAAGTAGTAAAATAAATTAATTTCAAATTATATGTAATTAGGTAATATACACTATGTGTAGTATCCATCTACATGTCGTGTATAGTTGTTCATCATATATTTGTGTCACATGCCTAGGGACTTGGAATGATTTCCTACCACAGATATTAATAGAGTTCATGACATGTACCTAAGCTACATATCATGTGTTTTCTGAGTTATATGGTTACTAGTCACATGTTTCATGTAATAAAGCCACAAATCATCTTTGAAATAAATGTATAATGCTCTAAATTAATTCATGAGTTATCCTGTTACATTATACATGGGTATATGGAATGTACCTATGGGCTACACGCTGTTTATTCTAATGTTATCCTGGAATAATACTTATCAACTCTAGATGAGTTCTTAAAATGAAATTTTTTTATAATTAATCCATTTTTTATTATATTTTTTTCAATTAAGTGTAGGAGGAAGAGATTTCATGATTCATATTTAAATAACGATTATACAAGAATTAAAAAATAATGATAAATGAATAAATCAACCAATGATATTTAAAAAAATATAAATTATTGTACAACCTCTCAGATACCAAATGAATGTTTTTTGCACAGTGGAAGTGCTATTAGGGAATACACAACTTGGATTTTTTTATAATAGATGATTAATAAGAGATGTATATGATTAATAATATTGTGGCTGATGAAATTGAATCAAAGATTAATTAACATGAGAATTTCATAACCAAATATAGGATCATTTCATGATGATTTATAATTTATTTAAGATATTACATAATTATCTTGAGATGAATTATTTATTCATTGATGAAGTTGAAATCTCTATATAATATTTTCATTTCATCAAAGAATCATGTGTAAATTACCTTTAATGGTGATCCATCAGTGCACCATAAACCTATAAGATATATCAGAGGATCCTATGAGTGCTAGAATGGAAGATCATAACAATTGTGTCATTTTTCAATAATCATTATAAGAATCTCTCAAAGAAGTACTCTCCTTAATCACTCTAGAATCGAGAGGGGTGGTATAGGAGGATTGATCTTTGTTCCTGAGATTATTCTTGAAGAGGATCTCTCTAGGTATTTAGATAATTCTCTAGAGTCATTGTGTACTTCCAAAACACATGCCTAGTGTTTTTTTTTTGAAATAATATATTTGAGATTAAATAATGTTAGGGTTGTAAAATAATAATTGTACATACACCCTTATTATTTCTTTAATTCCCACAGAATCACATGTCTATAATAATAATATTATTATTTCTTCTCATCTGCAAAACCAGTGAATTAATTAAATATTTTTTCTTCGGTAATTTTTTTAAAATTTATTCAAATAATATTTAATATATATTAATTCTCACTAGATCCTTAAACATAGTCTGTAATTCCTTGCCAATATTTATCAGGCCTGGAATAAGGACTATTTATTTAATAAATAAATACTCTTACATTATTCGCCATTAAATAAATAAATAAATATTATATTCAATTAATAGAAAATAATTATTTATTAAATATTCTACTCATAAATATTTTCTCAAATAGCTAGTGACTAGAATATGCAATCAAGAAAAAAATGAATAGTTATTAAACCATGTACTGTAATTATATTTATTCAACATATTAAATAATAAGTAATATTTAATATTTAAGTGAGGTTCTAGATACACTTAGTGTGTGACCTTATTGGCCTCCTTTTTAGTGGTATTAGGTGGAGATAACCAAAGTATAAGGTTAACATTTAGAAACATGCCGAGGCTCTTGGAGTAAGAAGACATTTTCATAATGACATAAAACCACATTAGAACACTTATTGTATAATATAATCTCTTTTTCATGATATCTATAATCAAGCATATTGGATGCTAGTTTCATCAACCTATGCATTTGATGTCTTGTTCCTTCACTTTTTGAAAACCAACATACCCCCAAAACATCATGACCATAGATTTATTTAGGCTCTATCATTTCCATAAATGGTCCTAAGATATAAACTTTCGTTAAATAGTAGAATGGAAAATTCCATTCTCACATTATTCTCTAATTCAATATCAGTTATGATGCAACCAACGTATTCTACTTAACTATAACATATGTCATCATATTTTTCATTAATACATAATATTATAAAACTAATAATATTCATTAAAAATAATATTAAAGTATAAGTATCAATACACATTTCTACAGATAGTAACATCCAATGACACATATAAATGTTGATTTCCTGCTATCGAGTCGTGCTCTCATAATCTCCTACATTGGAAATTACCAAGGTCATACACCATGAAAAAATGCATCAAATTCTGATTAGTCTCCACCCCTAATAGATTATATAATTTGTATCCTATAAAATTATATCATCCATATATAAAACATATATTTAATTATATTAGCATGACACTTATTGGTTCACATAAAAGTGAGGAACTAATATGAGATTTCATTATAACATTTACTCTTAGAATATTATCACATACTATGTTATGCATAAAAACAATCAGTATGTGATAATAACTTTATTAATATTTGAAAAAATGAATAAATATAATAATAAATTATATATAATTTGGTTCTAGTGCACCAACTCCAACACCTTCGTGAGGTTGTGTTAGTAATTGGTCTAAGATAAGAGACATGTCAATTTCACTACCTTATTACAGAGGACTTAATATGCTTCTTCCATGTTTTAAATGGATATGAGTGCCAGGATGTATGTTTTTGGTATGAGGGGATGTATATATTAATGGTGAAGTTGTTACATGGAACCTTCAAAATATACATTCCTAATTATTATAATATTATGCATGTGTGTGGATTTAGTGAGAAATCCTTCATGAAGATGGTTCAATAGTTGACCTGAGATGATAAATATTCTATTTTTAATTCTTTTTCATGGAGGATTTAGTATGTTTATTCAAAATTTACATAATATTTTATAAATCGGTGTCTTATGATTATAATTTTATGTTCACTTATATACAATATTTTTATAGGTATGCATGACGGATTTGGCTGTCATCCTGGACATTACTGGCTTATGATGTGGATTTCGATCAACATTTGAGTTTCTTTCATAAAAGTTGTTTTATTTTTATATTTATAATATATACTATGGTTTTTTATGTTATTAAACACATTTTTAGGATAATTATTTCATATTTAGTGGATTTGATCATTGGTTTATTATTATTCCTAAGTTTTTGAGGGTAATATCTCCCAAAATTTGTTTTATTCCCTCAATGATAGTCGTCAAACCATGAATTATTAGATCCATACTTTTTGGGTTACTCCCCAGTAGTGATTAGAGTGAAGGTGGGTCGTTATAGTGCCTATTATAAATGGAACTCCTTAGTGAACCATGACAAAAACTTATCATGTGTATTGGAATGTGGAATGTGGTGAAAATTCCATTGAATCCTTACCGAACGAAGGTAATTTTTTAATTAATTGGTAAATTTTGATTAATAATAGTTATACCTAAACCTTGGGCTAATATAGGAGAGAGGATATCTAATTTTAGAATCATTATGTGGATTTATATTATCTACCGAAAGTGGTAGTGGATAATTTCACTATTGGGGCTTCCTTCCCTGCTGGTTTTTACATTATTCATTTTTATAAAAAAATGGGGGTTGAATAAATTAAAGGTAGTGAATTCTCACTCATTTTCACCAGTCTCATTATTTCTTATCCTACACTTTTTTTTCAATCCATCTATCTCTATGATTAATACTGGTTTATAGGATAATAACTAGTGATAGATTTATCATATCAAAAATTGATCATTATCCTCACTATAGTTGTATTTAGTTTCTTTGTGTCTTTATCTATTGTGGATTCACCTTATTATTTTTTCCTTTAAAACATTATCTGATTATATTTTTTTTAGAAAATAGGCGGTGCATTGATTCTAATTATTAGGCATCTCTAACAATCTTGTTCATGATGTATTCTCTTACCCTTTAAATATGGATGTTGAATGTTTTTTATTGTGATAGTTCTAGGTGTAGTGGAAGTGTTTATTGGGGTCGATCTCGACTCATAAATAGTGGAAATTGAATGATCATTTTCATATTGTTCAAAAAGTAAACTCCATGGCCTAATAAACTTTTCCAAATAATGCTAACAAAAAAGGTTGTCGAAACTAAGAGAAAACATTTTCATGTTAAATTTATAATTAAATTAAGTAGATCAAAAGAAATAATACCATAGTATTGATATATTTTTTGATGAAGTTGTTGATCATATAAATCCCTTTTCTATTCAATCATTATTTAAATTGTAGGATCCAAGTTCATAATCCCTCTAGTGGTGATTCACATGTGCTCCTATGATCTTCAAATAACACTGATAGATTGTTGGGTGGTAGCATAGTGGATCAATCATATTATAGTGTTAGTATTGATCATTGTGATGATTCCTTCGATCTTGATAAATCATCATTTCACTCTTGTTTCTTAGATGATGGAGGAGGAAAGAGAATATCAAGAGATTTCTTCAATCTTGAGAGATATTTCAAGATTTCATTATGCTCAATGATTCTCTATTCTTATCTATCTCGGTCAACCTCTATATAATAGATATAGTCATCTATCTATAGAGTTTGGGGTAGGGTTAAAATATAATTTAACTACACAACAACCCTAAAATAATATATTAAACATCATATAAACCCATGCCATGTAATAATAATAATAATAATATTATTATTATTATTATTATTATTATTATTATTATTATTATTATTATTATTCTCATGTTGTGCAAAAAATAGTGCAATAATAAATATTATTTTACCAGCTTGCAAATTAATATTTTTTCCCAAACAAAATTTTGGTCTTCCCATCCTCCTCGACATTTATCGAATACCCAAATATATATTTAATTAAATAATAATAAATAAAATAAATATTATATTTATATTTTTAAGAATAAGTATTTATTAAATATTCAAGAAATTAAATAAATTTTATATTAATAAATAATTATTTATTACCATTGAAATAAAAATAAATAAATAAATATTATATATATTAAAATAATTAAATAATTAACATGAGAATAAATACTTATTTAATATTTTTGATCTATTTCTGAATAAAATTATTTCTCGGTCTTGAGAATAATATCTATTCCACTAACTAAATATAAATAGAATTTAATTGAGATCAATGTAAACACTTAGTGTTTGACCCTATAGAATTATTTCTCATTGGGAATAGGTGGGTTTTCCAAAATTCCAAGATTATAATCTAGAAATAGGTCGATTCACCCAAGAGAAATAAGTTAATGTCATAACATTGACAACCACATATGAGTTCTCACTATGTAATATAATTCCTTTGTCATGATATCTCATGAAACAGGTTTCATACTTATTTCATCAACCTATATTCTTTATACATATTTATTTAACTATATATAGTAAACATGTCATTACTCCATGGACATGGAATTTAATGTGATAATTCCATTTCAATCAAAGGGTTGAGATAAGAACTTCCATTAATATAGAAGGGAAAATCCTTCCTCAACTTATTCATTAATAACATGTTACTCATGAGGACACCAATATAACCTACTTTCTGTGAACATATTCCATCACAATTTTGGTTAGTAAATATAATATCAAGAGTCATGAAATGAATTAATAATAATATTAAAGTCTAAGGACCATTACACACACTTGTGAACAAGAATATCTAATGACACATAAATATGTGGAATTCCTACCAGAGGGCCTATTGTCATAATATCCTATCTTGGATATTATAAAGTGTGGAATTCCTAAGAATAGGTCTCATATAGTTATAAGAACTCACACCTGATAATCAAAATACTATATTCCCCATAATATAATGTTATCCAACCATAGAACTAGGTTTAAGAATATCATCATGGCATTTCAAGTTTCTCCTCATAGTAGGGAACTGCTATGAATTTTTTGATGTGACAAATACTCTAGAACATTATTACACTAATGTTATGTAGTGGAATAATAAATAGGTGATAAGGTATTAATGTCTAATTATTCGAATATGCATGTAATCTAAAATACAAAAGTAGTTTGTTCTAGGGTTCCAACTCTAATAGACTCTCACTTTCACTAGAGCCAACTCTTAATGACTGGTTAGTTCTCACATGTTAAACATGCTTCTACTTAGTATGTCCATATATATTGATCCTACCACATTTTTGTGGCTAGGGTTGGTAAATCCACATTTCTATGTATAAAATGTACTTACTAGAACATTACTACCTTGATAAAATCACTTAATTAGTGATATAATTGAGTATCCACCTCTTATTCCTCTATTATATTCTCAACATCCTGACTAAGTCCATAGTCAAAGCCTGTCATAATAATTATAAAACTCTTTCTTTTAGTATCACCCAAAACAGAACAAGACATTGTTATACCAATCCTTAATCTAAATCATAATCTTCAACATACTCAGATATTGTAGATATGAAACCACTGGTTATAATATTTTTTTCTTGTATATTACCTTATCCTTTTCTATTATAATATATCAAATTTAACTAAGTTAGTACCATAGTTCAATTTTCTTGATCAATAGTATTCTCACTTCTCTAAACACTAGGAACTCATCCATATCTACTTTTCCAAGAACTTTCAGATAGTTTTAATTACAAGTCGATGTAGTTATGTTGCATATGATTGATATTCATCTATTATGAATCATTAATTAGTAATATCAAATTTCAGTACATATCATGGATTATGAGATAAATTCCTAGAACATAATATTGTGAAATTATTTTAATCTCAGTAATCTATTCTTACTCCCATGCATCATTTACTAGAAGTATTATATGATAATATCAATTCAGTCTTGAAATTATTAAACTTTTATTTTTCAATACTTTGTTAATATATATACTATGAATTGATTTAGTAGACCCATGTATCTATTTTTAATATCTTTTTCCCTAAAACATCATTGTTAATTTAATTCATACTTGGAGAAATTTATTCCTTAGTAATAAAAAACCTGTAAGATATAAAAAAATTCCATATGATATCAACATTCTATCTTGAAAACTTATAGTGCTCTTACTAAATTGTTAGAGACATATGTCACACATTCATTTACAAATAATATTGTGTGATCAATATACATGATTTATTCATAAATTAATTTATGTAATCTATATAAATTATTAATATTTATTAATTTCCCTAACCCTTTATAGTTATTCTATATCGGAATATATCATAGTGTCTCCTTTTAGTCGAGTAATATATACATCTTCTATAAGGATTCCTCCAAAATGAGATGGAATTAACAATAAATATCCTAATATGATGATCATATAAGTATTATTTGAATGGTATAATTCAAAATGATTTTTTTCATGATGGTTGGTGTATATGTTTCTTCATAGACTAAACCTTTCAATAATCAATCATGATTTCTGGTTACCATCTTGTACCACCCATATCAAATTTATCTTGAATAAACACCAATGAAATCAAGTCTTAGAAACATTAAAAATATAGAGATCCTGAATCTTGATACATAGAGTCCATTACTTGAATTTATACATACTTTTCAGCCTTATAATGTTTCATTTTATTCTTATTTGTAGGAATATTTATTCTAAAATAATAATATACATATCACCAACTATGGTGAATATAAACCACTTATTTGGTTATAAATTCTTATACAATATGCATCTTTATAACTACTCCTCCTACTGAGATCAATGGAGTCTGGTATTCTTATTCCACCTCATGTACACCGAGAGCCTTAACCCATCTAATTTAAGTTTTCTATTAATATCCTTAAAGATATAGGTTTCATTTATGGAAATATATTTTATATTGACTAAACATTAATATCCTTAGTGGATATATGATTATTAATTAACATTAACCTAGTGTTTGATCTTTATTTTAACTAAATATATCTTTTAACAAATGGTTTTCAAATAAAAACTTGAGTTTGTGACCTAATATATACTAATCATATCTAAATTGATATTATGACCATTATTTAATACAATTGGTAAATTTTTACCTACATCACTTCTATTTATAAAATGTTCCTTTGATGAAATTATGGAAGATTTGAAATATATATAAGACTCATCATTGATCTTCCTATTAATTATATCATAATATTGATGTATATAAATAAATTTGAGTTTTATAATATCTTTACTCAATATATATGATCAATTATTACTTGGATAAGTTGTTCTCTTATAATTTGGATCAGATATTTCTCAATATTTACAAAGGGAACACATTTACTTCATTGGTAATTTCAAAAAATTATTATTATAATATCATAAATTACATGATGTTACCTTTATCTTTAGAAAATTTCACATATCCATCTTGAACTAACTCTTAAAATATTTATGGTGTGACCTTATTTATAAAGGTTTCTTTATCTAAAACTTGATAAGTAGTTTGTTTGTATACCCAGTATCTTGTCTCAATTGAGTCTAAAACACTTTTACGGGTATATACAGGTCAACTAATTTCAGTTTTATTTGACAATTAATTATATTTCCATAATAAGTTAAGTGTATTATATTTTATATTCATCATTCATTGGAATGGATATATGTGATTCAAGAGTTATTGAACTATTAGTTTAGTATTGAGGCTCCATAACAACATTTATTCCAAATGTTAAATAATAAATTATTGTGCCTAGATAGATACTAAGAAAAATGTTTTTGTAATACTTATTACAAACTTGAATAAATCTATTTTGGTAATCATTAGTAGTGATCTCCCCTTGGATAATATAAGAATATCCCCTTCATAGATCTTTTTATGTTCTCTCTATAGCCTTTTTATTATTTCTCATTTACTATATTTAAATACATGTATGTTGTAAGAAAAATGTATTTTAATAACAAATTATTGAATATAAACTTGATGAATATAACTGAAGTGGATACACCTATTTTCATCTTCAATTCATTTTAATTTATTTTCTGGTGCCTATTCTTCTCATAAAAGAAGTAAATAGCCTCATGTTTATTATTTTTACATTGAATCCTTTATTTCATTCAAGTATGTTGTAGAGAATATTTTGGATTTATATTATCCACGGTACCTTTATCCTTGTATTTCAAACTTTTCACTATAAGGGGAGGATAAAGATGTTTCAAACAATACTTATCTTACAGGTGAAGTATGGACAAAATATTCCTGAGTGACTTGTCCATTTCGTTTATATAGGCTTTGATGAATAAGGATACCTCTTGAGGTAAGGGTAATAGAATAATATTAATAAATAATTTATTATCCATTTGGAAGCTAAATTTTTCTAACTGATCGATATACACCAACATTTAGAAACCATGATCAGTAGTTAGATTCCCTTATTCCAGTTTACACTAATATAGTGCATTGACAATCTTATTTATTTCAAGGATTTCAATATATTTATCAAGAAAAATAAGATGAGATATTTTAGTTTAAAAATCCATGTACTTATTTTGTATCATCAAATATCTAAACATAGTTGATAATATAATATAGTGGATATAGGAAAATTCCTCTACATATCTATGGTAAATATCATTTTATCTATTTCTCACATACTAGGGTGGTAGAATAAGAATATAGGATTCTAATACATAATACCAATTTTTGGATAATAATACATTGTAAAAATTATTATACCATATCTAGAACTTTTTATTTGTAAGTACATACCCTAAGTTAAGGAACGATCACAGTATTTTCATGGTTTTACTTTCTATTTTTCTAAGATATTTCAAATGGATGATTAGAACATTACTTGATTATAAATTATGTGATACAAAATAATTTTAATTTCATTATGTCTCCTGTTATTTTATCAAATTTCAATAGCCCTCACCATTGAACTCATAATGTCTAGTTATATGTAAATTCTATGGGAAAGGATCCATATTCCCCTTATTATAGACCAAGTGAGGGCTTGGTAAATTATTTAAAGATACATAGGTATGAAATTCATTTCTAAATGTGGTATTATAGCTTCTTAATCCATTGAGTGGACTCCCCAATCAAGAAAAACTTTCTCATATTTCCTCAACACTTTCCTAAAAGTTGCATAATGTCTCAAGGGCTACTCATCCTGATATAAATTGGTTAATTTTACTCAAAACATTTATAATAACTCTTTGAAAAAAGTAAGTTTCCCAATGAAGGTTAGTCAAACACTTAGTTTTATGGGTTCATTCCTAATCAATAAATTAAAGTCTTAGTATAACATAATATTAAGTTGAGATATTAATATAATATTTATATATAATCCATTTATTTTAATTATATATTTTTATAATAGTCCTTTTTTATGTGATCACGGGATTGCATCCATAAAATATAGCATGCATAAGACAATAACAAAGTAAATATATGACATGATAATGAGCTTTATTGAATGTTTGATTTATTGATCATATAATAAATCAACCTATGATCCTATAAAAATACTACTTGTTCTGGTCTTATAATTATATACAACATCCCACTTGTCCACTTATGCATTGTAAGGGTTGGTTTCACCTCAGTTCTTTCTTGATCCATCTTTATGCACCTTGGTATTCTCCTTTTATTATATATGTTTTATAACTCACACACTGGTGAGGAGAAACATAGTATTGGTTAAGTTTAATTACATATAACAACCTTAGACATGAAATTCCTACATAATAAAGGATGGAGATATGATAATAATACCATAATATTTAATTTAATATTAAATAATTGAAAACCTAAGAAATAAAATAAAATAAAACCAACACATACACCATTCTGGTCAAATATCATGATTTGTCATACACGTGTAACGAATACACATTTAAAATAAATATCTATAATTAATTTAAATTCGTAATTTGATAATATAAAATGAACTTTAATTAATTTGATTAATTGTGTTATTAATCAATTAATTAATTTTATCTTATTTCATCCAATTATCCTAAAATTATTATCCACTTTGATTTTAAATGAATAATTTAATTTAATTTAAAACCTACTAAAATAGTACATAGACTTTTTCTTGGATGTAACTTGGTGAGAACCTATCTGAAACTACTCTGAATGGTTCTTGTTGTATAAAATGTACTCATATGACATATTTTGTACAAGAAATGTATCATAATTTCATGGTGTGTACTACAAAAAATTAATTTCACATAGAACACATTAATTTTATGTTTCATGTAAAATTTAATGCATTGAGTATTTATTATGAAATGGACATAAATTATTTATAGTTTTAAATATTACACAAAATTAATTAAGCATTTGATAGAATATAAAACTTCTCGAATAGCGTGTACTACAAATTTAATGACCCACAGAACTTAGGTAGATGAGGTTTAATGGAGTAATTAAATAAATCTAATATTTCCATATAAACAATTAAAGCACACAACATGATAAAGTTGGCTACATTTCATGTATTTCACTTCATTGGAGATTCACAATACACACTTAGGGACTTAGTGTGTAATTCTTGTATACATTTATATAGTACATGGTGTGTAGAAAGGATACATGGTGTGTAATTCAAGTTATATGGTTACTAGATTGTACGCATCATGGAATAAATACATGTGATGAATTAATTATGTGATGTGTATTGCCTATTATTTTTACACCTTCAAAACACATAGACTATGCATCGTGTGGGAAATCTACACAGTGTGTACTCTGAAAAATTTGTGTTCCGCCCTGGATATTCAACATGAGGTGTAATTAATTAATGTGGTTTGTATTAATTATAGGATAACCTAGAGTCCACACAGGTGTCCTTGTGAAATGAAAAATGATACATGGCATGCAAAAAAGGAGTACATGCAGTGTAACTGTGTAGTATCCAGTGAGAATTCTTAGCACCTCCATATGGGTTCTTTGGATGTGTTATTCATTAATTATTAACCAATATAGGTTATATGAGTGAGAAATAAATAAGAGGAATATATTTTTATAATATATCAAGAAAGAATAAAAATTGAAATGAATTTTAACTTTAAATTTGTAATGATCAATAATAAAATAAATAATTTTAAAATTGAACATGAAAGATTTCATACCAATTGATTGTTTTGGGTGTAGTGGAAATGATTATCAAGGATAATCTTGTCTCAAAAAGTGTTGGATTTGATGGATTACTCACATATTTTATAAAACATGACGTTTAAGATCAATTAAATTTTCAAAAGAATATTGACAAATAACGATGTCGGAAACAAGATGGAATATTATCAGGTTAAATTTATAATTAATTTAAATATATTATAAGAAAAAATATCATGGTCTTTAGATCTTTCATTGATGAAGGTATTGATAGTCTAAACCCCTTTTTTGTTAACTAGTTCTTCTCTTATAGGATCCAAGTGTAGAATCCCTCTAGTGGTGTTCCACACATGATCCTATGATCTTCAAAAAATGTCAATGGATTGTAAGGTGCTAGCATAGTGGATTGATCATCTTAAAGTGTTAATATTAATAATTACGATGATTTATTTGAGTTTGAAAAATCATACTTACACTATCATTCATCATATAATAGAGTAGGAAGGAGAATCTCATAGTGTTCTTCAGTCTTGAGAGAGAGATCTAGATTTGTTTTACCCAATGATTCTAAATTCAGATATATCTTGATCAACCTCTACACAATAAACATAGTCATATAATTAAATAGTTAGGTTTAGGGTTAAAATGTTATTTAATTACACAATGGACCATAAATAATATATTAAACCTCATCTAACCCCATGTCATGTAATAATAATAATAATATTATTATTATTATTATTATTATTATTATTATTCTCATTGTCTGTACAAACTTGTGCAATGATAAATATCATTTTTTTAGGTTTCAAATTAATATTTATCATTGGACACAATATTGGTCCTTTATTACTCCTTGACATTTATCAAATACCTAAATAAATATTTATTCACTCAATAGATAAAATAAATATTTTATTTATAGTATGGTGAATAAATATTTATTAAATATTAACATTATTAAATAAATTATTTATTAATAAATAATTATTTACTACCTTAGAAATAATAATAATTAAAAAAAATTATATGAATTCATGTAATTAAATAATTACCTTGTGAATAAATATTTATTAAATATTTTTATCGATTTTGGAATAAAATTATTCTTTTGTCTTGATAATAATATTTATAACAATAATTAAATCCAAATAGAATTTAATTGAGATTAATGGAAACACTTAGTGTGTGACTAGATGGGATTATTTCTCATTAGAATTAGAAAGTCTTGCCTAATGTCCAATATTACTATCAATAAATGGTTCCAGTAACCAAAAAGAATAAAGTTAATGTCATAATGTATATAACCACATATGATTTATCACTATGTGAAAGAACTTAATTTTTGTCTGAGGTACAGATTCTTTAAATTTTAGTCTAACTCTTTTTTTACCTAATATTCATACCTAATGAGATCATGGAATTTTAGGGTGTATCTAGGTCTTTTTTAGAGCCTAGAGGCACAATTTTTGGAAAAGGTGGGTCTCCTGGTTAGTAAAAACCATACAACCCAAGAAACACAGTTTGGTGAAACCGTGCAAGGTGTTTAAGGCCTCTATCTAGAGGTTCATGGTTTGAAACATGCCCGTGTAGGTTGCCTACAGTTTTTGACATAGCTAACCAGCACGGTTGGTGCATGATTTCTCAAGCTGTGTGGCCTAATTATGTGGTTTCCCTCCTTGGACAGTGAGAGGTGGATGATTGGTGCACGGTTTGTCCGACCATACGTCCAAACCCTACGACCTAGATATTTTGTGAAAAACTACCAAATTTACCTTCAAATAAAATTAAACTCAAACTCTCTCCTTTTTATCTCATTTCTACAGTATAGGGGGGTTTCTTATCCCATTGATCTCCTTTGAATCTATAACCTAGGTTCTTTAATATCTCATCCATCTAGACTCCAATTCGATCTCTATTCATCTCATTGGATAGCCACCAGGATGTTCTCCAATCCATTTTCTAGATTATTAAAATGTATTTCCCACAATAATGTTATCTTATTGTAGGATCATATGGCCTATTTATACTTCATTCATTTGTTCTTCCATTTTCTCTCAATCCAGGCCAAACGAAGGGTTGATACCGGATAAGTAGAGTACTATGATCTCAAGGTAGGTGGTCTAGTATTTATCCCTTAAAGTTGAGATGTTTTATAATTTTTTTCATTATACCATATGCCGAATTATCTATGTGATGTTAAAAATTAAATGTTAAGAATTTTCATTTCAATTTTCTTGATATAATTTTTCTCATGATCCCTTATTTATGTTGGGTTAGGTCCCTTCATCCATTTCCACCCTCTTAGGTGTGCCTATGGTTTTTCCTAGATATTATTAATTTCATAAATGGGCATACTCTCCTCTAAATGGTTTTGGACTGAATCCAATGTGAGAGAATTATAATGAATTAAAATTAAAGGAGGTTAGTGGTACAACCAGATCACCTAATTAAATGAAATGATTGTCACACCCTTGTTAGAATGAAATATTAATAGTTGTAAAGCCTATTTAATTGATATTATATTATAAACTAAAATGGGCATGAAGACCCTTCTTAAATATTTTAAATGGTAATGATAACACTTTTTCATTTTATATACTTATTTATGGTAATGGAGACCCTTTATAAATGTGATACAGGCATGGTGTCCCTTTATAAATGTGATACGGGCATAGAATTCCTTTATAACTATGATACGGGCTTAGAGTCACTTTATATATGTGATATGGGCATAGTAACACTTGTTATATATGGGAACAGAGTCCTTTATAAATGTGATTCATTCATTAAATCCATTTATATATGTGATACAAGAAAGGAGAACCAATTTGTTATATATGAGCATGATGACCCTTACTATGATATTGGATATGGTGTCTCAATTCTATGATACTAGGCATGGTGTCCCTATTCCTTGATAGTGGTCATGTCATTCATATACTATAATACTAGACATGGCATCCACTACTACTATGATATTGGGCATCACATTCCTTATATTGTGATACTGGGAATAGTGTCCCCTACTACTATGATATTGGGAATTTCTTCCCCTACTCTTGTGATATTGGGCATTGCATCCCATGAAACCTATACAGTGATATTCTGGCATGTGTTGTATTAGGACCAAGCTGAAGGAAGAGATGGTTTGCATGGATTGTCTTTTGTTGATCTTGAGGAAGTTTTCATAAAGGAAAGACACCTTGACTTTCTAAGAATTCGGAATCTGGAAGTTTGAAGATTCGGAACCGAGAATATTGAACATTCGGAACCTGGTGTTTGAAGAATTCGGAGTCTGGAATTAAGAGTCTGGAAATTGAGAAGTTCGAAACCAAGAAATTGAAAACTCTCTAAATCTGGATGATAGGATATGTGAAGGTACCAATTGTGATGATGCTTTGCTATTTTGTAACTCTAATTTGTGAGTATATGCAAGTAATCACGATGCAAGAAAAAGTTGGATCGAGAAGTCATACTGAGAATCTGGTGAAGTCGTTCCGAGAATCAGGAAGATCCGTTACGAGAACCTGAAGTCGTACCGAGAATCTAATAGGTCGTATCGTGAACCAAAATTCATTCTGAGAATCAGGAAGAGCCATTCCAAGAACCTGAATTCATACCGAGAATCGAAGAAGTCGTATCGAGAACCAAAAGTCATTCTGAGAATCAGGAAGATTCGTTCCGAGAACCAAAAGTCATATAAAGAACCATAACATCGTACCGAGAACTGGTGAAGTCATATCGAGATCCAGAGGAGTCATACCGAGAATTCAAAATCTTCGGTATCGATTAATAAAGAGGATTCATACCGAGAATGAAGAATTTTTCATACCAAGGAAGTAATGAAAAGCCATACCGAGAAGTAATGAAGAGTCATACCGATATTTTAAATGGTTTCATAAAGAATAAGCAGTGAAGAGTCATGCCAAGAATTGAAGTGATGCCTAAGACTCAAGAAGGGTGGATCTGAGAAAGTGATGTTGAAGAATCAGGAAGGGTGGATCTGAGAATATGATGTTGAGAAGACAAATGAGTGAATCTGAGAAAGTGATTCCTAGAAGACAGGATCTGAGAATGTGATACCGAGAAACTTGTGTAACAAGGTCGGATCCAGAAAAGGCCAAAGTTCTAAATCAAGAGAAGTGGAAGAAGATTCAAAAAGATTCTAGAAGCGTTGAAAATGTCTTAATTACTCTGATATTTCAGGAGAAATTAATATTTGGGTGAATCTAAGTGAGCGGGAAAATATTTTGGTTTCTCGCCTAAGAACACTTTGGAGCACCTATAAAAGGAGATCAAAGTACAAAGTAAAAGAATGATGATGCTATAGTGAGAGAAGATCTGATAATCTTGATAGAGAAAAAAGTGTGTGTTCGACTGAGTTTTCATTGCAGTCTCAATTGAAACGAGAATTTGATACTAGTTGACACTGTATTGAGTTTCTTGGATTGAGAAAATTCAGAGTGAAGAATTCAGAGTGAAGAATTCGGAGTAAAGAATTCGGAGTGGATATTTGGAATGGGGAATCAGTACTGGCTGTCACCGTATCAAGTTTATCAGACTGAGGAAGACTCGGATTGAGGAATCGGAGTGAAGAAGAAAATTCAGAGTGAAATATTTGGAGTGGAGATTAGGAATGGGGAATCAGTACAGGATGTCACTGTATTGAGTTTCTCATACTGAAGAAGCTTCAGATTGAAGAATCGGATTGGGAAAATTTGGAGTGGAGATTCATAATGGGAAGTTTGGATTGTAATTGATTTATCTCAAGTCCAAGGAGTCCTTTCCTTTCTTCTGGGTAAGGAAGTGAAGATTTGTGCTGAAGTTGCTTACACTTGTGTATTTAAAGGGAAGTGCAGGTAACATAAGCTTTTACAAGAAACGAGACTTTTCCCTATTGTGCTAAGAGGGTGCACACGCACTAGAGTGATTGTTTCATAGTGCTTCATGAGTGTAAGGGTATATCCTACTCGTTGCAATCCAAGGATTATTTTCTTAGTGGATTGTATGGTTCTGGATTGT
Source organism: Viscum album (assembly GCA_963277665.1). Taxonomy (NCBI): domain Eukaryota; kingdom Viridiplantae; phylum Streptophyta; class Magnoliopsida; order Santalales; family Viscaceae; genus Viscum; species Viscum album. The sequence continues at coordinate 1,392,318,173 of OY728121.1, read as the reverse complement.
TTCCAACCATACCAATGATGTATCTATTCTTATTGAATAGTGAACCTTGTAAATTGTTGTGTTCCTTTGGATGTGCGCTTGTTTGTTTCTCAGTAGGGAATTATATCTTTAATAGGAGACAAAGGTTGTTTTCAACATTAAGGTAACTTAAAAGAAGAAAAGGGGGTACCACTGATTCACCCCCCCCCCCCCCCCTCAGTGGTTCATTACTCCAATTGGGTCCTTAAAAGTGGTATCAGAGTGAGGTTACCTTTGTTTTCCTTGCTGATGGAGAATCTGAATTGTGTGAACAGCAAAGGCATTCTGGTATTTTATGGAAAGAACTATCACATCTGGAAGGATAGAATGTTACCGTATCTCATGTCTATCAGTTATTAAGTTCTTGAAGTTGCAACATTTTGGTTTCCCCCATTGATGATAATGTTCCACTTACACCTGTTGACAAGAAGTTTCTTGAGAATTATGGAAGATCCAATAATGCTATATTGTCTTCACTTTTTGAAAGTGAGTTCTTGATAGTGAAAGGAGTGGCCACATCCAAAGGTATATGGGAAAATCTAAAAAACATATATGAAGGCAATACAATAGTCAAGAAGGAAAAACTTCAAATCTGGATATTGAAGTATAAAGACTTGAAGATGGGAGAGCATGAATCTGTTGGGGATTTATTCACCAGGGTGAATGATATTGTTAGTACCATCAGATGTCTTGGTGAAGAGCTGAAAGACTCTACTGTGGTGGAAAAGATCTTAAGGATTCTTCTTGATAAATTCGATGTGAAGTTATCTTCATTAGAGGACAGAGATTCAGAGACTCTATCTCTTGATGATTTTCATAGCACTCTCATTACTTATGAGATGAGAAGGGAAAAGGCTATGAAGAACAATACAAAGGTTAACAGAGAATTTTCTTTCAAAGCCATGAAGAAGGAGAGATCTAAGAAGATATTGATTTAAGAAGATGGTGGTGAATCAGACTCTGAAAGCGAGGTATGTAAAAATCTTAATGATATTTTATCCTTGTTTTCAAAAAAATGTTAAAATATGCATAGGGAAATACAAGGGAAAACTTCCCTTGAAGTGTTTTGAATGTGGGGGCATTGTCCACTTTGCGGTTAACTATCCTCTAAGGGAGATTAAAGAAGACAGTGATGAAGAAGAACGAAATCCAAGAAAGTTATGGAAGAAGCAGGGTGGTAAAGGAAAGTTGGGGAAAGAACAGAAGTTCTTCAAATCCAAGAGAAAAATATTTTTGTCCATAAATGAAAAAGATAAAGAAAGTGATGCTGAATCCAAAAAATCAGTTGAGCATGGTGTTGAGAATACTTTCATTGCAATAGTTAATGATGAGGATTTCTGAATCAGTAGCTCAGAAGAAGAAGAAACTCCGCTTGAGATGCATCTGAAAGAAGAATTGAAGGAATGTTTAAGGAAGATCAGAAAGCTGGAGAAATTTAACAAAAAGTTGGAAGATGAATGTTCCTCAGATTGCAATCAAGCTAATGTTAAACAAGAATTTGAGAAAGAGATTGAAGACTTGAAGAAGTCTCTTGAAGATGAGAAAAATCAAAATGAGCACATGAAAGTTAAGCTGAGAGCAAAAGAGGAAGAATTAGAGCTCGTTCAAAAGAAGCTCTCAGAAGTTGAATTAAGAAACATATGTTTTCAAAACTCAACTACTGATATAGGTGAAAGCTCTCAACAAGAAAATTCTGAGAAAATTCAATAGAAGAATAAAGTGGTTGCTATGAAAAAAAAAATATGAGAAAGTTATTTATGAGGCCAAGACCAATGTTGCTGGGAACTCTGAAGTTTCAAAGAAACCTAAGTCTAACACTGGTAAAAACCAAGAAAAATCCAAGAAGGTATAATTACAACAGAGCAATCTTGCTATCAAAAGAATTGTTGGTGGGCCTGAAGAAAGAGAAACAAAGAAGTATCAACACAAAGGCTTTAGAGGAAGGTACTCCTTCTATGGGTACTGTTGGTATTGTGGTGGATTCGGGCATACAGCGAATATGTGTTGGTTCGATCAACATTATTATCACCATCCCACAAGTTATGAAAGGCAGAGATTGAGGGGGAGTCAATATCCTCAAAGAAAGAAGAGTGAGAAATTCTTCTTGAAGAAAGTTGAGAAGAATGAAGTCAAGACAGAAAATAGGTTCCATCCTCTAGAAACTATTTGTGAAAGGTGTGAACAACCTAGACACCTTGAAAAAGGATTTCTTGTGCTGTTATTGGCTCAACAAAAAGTTCTTAATTCTCAAAAGCCGAAATTGAAGAAAGAAGTGAAAGAAGAAAAAACTCTTGTTGTTAAAACTGCTCTAAAAGTTACAAAGGAAGAAAGACCTTGGATACTTGATAGTGGGTGTTCTTCACATATGACAGGAGACTTGAAGTTGATAAATAATATGAATAAGTTTAAATAAGGCACTATGACATTTGTGAATGATGAATCTTTAAAGATCAAAGGTGTTGGATCAGCCATCATTGGGAAGGAAAAATTGAAGTCCAAGAAAACTCTGTATGTTGATGGGATGAAGCACAACTTGCTGAGTGTATCACAATTGTGTGATGAGGGTAACAAAGTTATCTTCAAGAAAGATGGGTTTATTGTGAAAAGTGAAGAAGATGGGTAGATTGTTACAAGAGTCCAATGAACCAAAGGGAATCTGTTTCAGGTTGGAAATTCACAAAACTCTTGTTACATAAGATTAGTGGAATAAAATAAGTTGTGGCATAGAAGACTTGGACACATGTGTCAGAGAAATATGAGAAAGTTATCTAAAAGGGACAGTGTTCAAGATATTCTAGATTTTCCAAGAAGAATGGATTGGTGTTGCACTACCTGTCAGAAAGGAAATATTACAAGTGTTGTACATAAGAAGGTTTACATTTGTTCTAAACAACCCCTTGAACTAATACATTCTGATATATGTGGGCCAATGAGAAAACAATCAACAAATGGAGAAAAGTACTCCATCACCTTCATTGATGATTTTACTCACATTACATCTGTTATGTTTATGAAGCACAAGTCAGATGCCCTGAAAATGTTTAAAAGCTTCAGAAGGAAAGCTGATAAAGAATGTGAGTACTCTGTGAAGAATTTGAGAACAGATAATGGTGGTGAGTATAAAAGTGAAGAATTTTAAGACTATCTTGAGAAGCATGGGATTCAGCATGAATATAGTGCTCCATATACACCTCAAAAAAATGGTGTTGCTGAAAGGAAGAACAGAAGCTTGGTGGAAATGGGAAGAACCATGTTGCTTGAACATGGCCTTACTCATTAATTTTGGAGGCAAGCTACAAGTACAGCTGTTTATATTCAAAATCGGTGTTTCTACAGGCCTCAATAAAACAAGACTCCATATGAACTTTTCTATGGCATTACTCCAAGTATGAATCATGCTAAAGTTTTTGGGAGCCCACGCATTATAAAGAAGAAAGGTGGAAGCGGTGGAAAATTGGAGTAGAAAGGAGAAGATGGAATTTTTCTTGGTTATGCACCAGAAGGAAGAGGTTATAGATGCTTTAACAAAGAAATAGGAAAAATGGTGGATGCAGTTGATGTAAAAGTCATTGAAACTCTGGGGAAAGATAAGCATTTCCAGATAGACAAGGAAGATGAGGAATATGAATTTAACAATTCTGATAAGGATGCAATGAATTGTAATCCTAATCAAGATAAAGAATCGGATTCAGCCATATCAATTGATGAGGAAGGCACACGAAAAACTTATCCAAGGCTGATGAAACAAGTGCAAGCTCAGAATATAATTGTTGATCAACGTCATATGGTTCAAACAAGAAGAACAAGTAATTCTATATCACATACTTCCTTGTATTCCAAAGTGGAACCAAATGATGTTAAAGAAGCCTTTGAGAATCCAGAATGGGTTCAAGCCATGAATGAAGAATTGAATCAGATTGAAAATAATGACACATGGGAACTCGTACCCAAGCCTAAATATAAGAACATTATTGGAACCAAATTGGTCTTCTGGAACAAGTTTAATGAAGATGGTGAAGTTATTAGAAATAAATCAATATTGGTTTTCAAAGGCTACTCTCAGATTGAAGGAATTGACTTTGAAGAAACTTTTGCTCCGGTAGCCAGATTAGAAACTATCTGAATCTTTCTTTCTATTGCTACAAAACAAGGCTACAAAATCTTTCAAATGGATGTTAAATCCTCATTTCTTAATGGTTATCTCAAATAAGAAGTTTATATTTAGAAACCATGTGGATTTTTTGTTGGGAAGAATGAAAGTTATGTGTGCAGGTTGAAGAAAGCCTTGTATGGGATAAAGAAAACTCCAAGAGTATGGTATTCCAAACTGGACACTTGCTTAAAGGAGATGAACTTCAAGAAAGGAAGAGTTTACAGCAATCTATACATCAAGGAAATACAAGATCTTTCTCTCATTGTGATTGTCTATGTTGACGACATTATTTTTGCTGGGAATGATGAAAGAAGTTGTGAAAGGTTTGCTGAAGAAATGAAGAATGTCCTTGAGATGTCCATGTTGGTTGAAATGAGATACTTTCTTGGGTTACAAATTTTGCAACAGAAAGAATTCATTTTTCTCTCCCAAGAAAAGTATGCTAAGGAACTTCTTAAGAAGTTTGTGATGAAGAACACAAAACCTGTATCAACCCCTATCTCAGTGAGAATGAAGCTAAGCAAATATGATGAAGGAAAATAAGTTGATCAGAAAGAATATCGAAAGTTGATTGGAAGTTTGTTGTACCTAAATACATCAAGACCAGATATTGTTTTTGTTGTTACCTTATGTGCAAGATTCCAGAGTGCTCCTAAAGAATCACATATTGTTTCTGGAAAAAGAATTCTCAGATACATAAAAGGCACAGAAAAATTCAGAATCAAATATAGTGGTTCAAATAACATTGATTTTTTTGGATATTCATATGCAGATTGGGAAGGAAATGTTAATGATAGAAGATCCACATCTGGTGGAGTGTTCTTTATGGGAAAAAGTTGTGTTATCTGGAACTTTAAGAAGCAAAATTCTGTGACACTTAGTACGGCTGAAGCTGAATATGTTGCTGCTACTCAGGCAGCTACTCAACTTATCTGGATGAAGACACAGTTGGAATATTTGTTAGTTGAAGTGAAGTTGCCTTTGCTCTTGGGCTATGATAATCAAAGCACAATTAATCTTACCAAGAATACATTCCAACATTCTCATTCAAAGCATATTGACATAAAATATCATTTCATCAAGGAGCATGTGGAAAATAATGAACTTAAACTTGAATATGTTTCATCTACTGAACAAGTTGCTGATATTTTCACGAAACCTCTACCAAAGGAATCATTCTCAAGATTGAGGTTGAACATGGGTGTCCAACCTCTTTCCCTTCAAGGCTAAGGTATGTTGTAACGTCCCCTATCTCTTCTTACCTTTGGATTGTTTTGTCAAGGGGGAGAATGTATCATAAATCTTTTGTTCAAAGAGAGAGTTGTGGGTAAGCTGTGAACTCAGCATTGTTTGTGTATGTGAACTATTCTAACTGTTTGTTGGAATGGTTGTAGGAAAGAACTTGAAGTTGTTTAAAGGAAGTATGAAGCTAAATATGTCATTTTCACTACCTATGGACAGCATGGTTTTTCTGTTAATGATTCTTGTTTCCTACAATGAGTTAGCTCACGTAGACTTAGAATTATTGATAATTAATCCATTTCATGAGGTTTCCAAGTTTGGTGATTTATGAAAACTTGGTTGACAACAAAATCCAAAGGGGGAGATTGTTAGGACCAAGCTGAAAGAAGAGATGGTTTGCATGGATTGTCTTTTGTTGATCTTGAGGAAATTTCATAAAGGAATGACACCTTGAATTTATAAGAATTCGGAAGGTGGAAGTTTGAAGATTCAGAACTGAGAATATTGAACATTTGGAACCTGATGTTCGAAGAATTCGGAAGGTGGAAGTTTGAAGATTCGAAACCAAGAATATTGAACATTTGGAACCTGGTGTTCGAAGAATTCGGAGTCTGGAATTCGGAGTCTAGAAATTGAGAAGTTCAGAACCAAGAAATTGCAAAATCTTGAAAGCTGGCTAATAGGAGATGTGAAGGTACCAATTGTGACGATGCTTCGCTGTTTTGTAACTCTAATTTGTGAGTATATGCAAGTACTCATGATGCAAGAAAAATTTGGATCGAGAAGTCATATCGAGAATCTGGTGAAGCCGTTCCGAGAATCAGGAAGATCCGTTCTGAGAACCTGAAGTCATACTGAGAATCAAAGAAGTCGTATCATGAACCAAAAGTCGTTCCGAGAATCCGAAAGATCCGTTTTGAGAACCTAAAGTTGTACCGAGAATTGAAGAAGTCGTATCGAGAACAAAAATTCATTCTGATAATCATGAAGAGTCGTTCCGAGAACTAGAAGTTGTACCGAGAACTAGAACATCATACCGAGAACTGGTAAAGTCATACAGAGATCCAGAGGAGTCATACCGAGAATTCAAAATCTTCGGTATCGATGAATAAAGAGGATTCATACCGAGAATGAAGAATATTTCATACTGAGGAAGCAATGAAAATCCATACTGAGAAGTGATGAAGAGTCATACCGAGATTTGAAATGGTTTCATGCCAAAGAAGTGGTGAAGAGTCATGCCGAGAATTAAAGTGATTCCGAAGACTCAAGAAGGATGGATCCAAGAATGTGTTGCCGAAGAATCAGGAATGGTGGATATGAGAATATGATTCTGAGAAGACATATGAGTGAATCTGAGAAAGTGATGCCGAGAAGACAGGATTCGAGAATGTGATACCGAGAAACTTGTGTAACAAGTTCAGATCCGGAAAAGGCCAAAGTTCTAAATCAAGAGAAGTGGAAGAAGATTCTAGAAGCGTTGAAAAAGTTTTAATTACTCTGAGATTTCAGGAGAAATTAATATTTGGGTGAATCTAAGTGAGCGGGAAAATATTTTGGTTTCCCACCTAAGAACACTTTGGAGCACCTATAAAAGGTGATCAGAGTACAAAGTAAAAGAGTGATGATGTTGTAGTGAGAGAGGCTTTGATAATCTAGAGAGAGAAAGAAGTGTGTAGCCGACTGAGTTTTCATTGCAGTCTCAATTGAAATGAGAATTTGATACTAGTTGACACTGTATTGAGTTTCTCGGATTGAGAAAATTCAGAGTGAAGAATTCAGAGTGAAGAATTCGGAGTGAAGAATTCAGAGTGGAGATTAGGAATGGGGAATCAGTACTAGCTGTCACCGTATTGAGTTTCTCAGACTGAGGAAGATTCATATTGAAGAATCAGAGTGAAGAAGAAAATTCGGAGTGAAATATTTTGAGTAGAGATTCAGAATGGGGAATAAATACAGGCTATCACCGTATTGATTTTCTTAGACTGAGGAAGCTTCAGATTGAAGAATTGGATTGGGAAAATTCATAGTGGATATTTGGAATGGGAAGTTTAGACTGTAATTGATCTATCTCAAGTCCAAGGAGTCCTTGCCTTTCTTCTGGGTAAGGAAGTGAATATTTGTGTTGAACTTGCTTACACTTGTGTATTTGAAAGGAAGTGTAGGTAACATAAGTTTTTACAAGAAACGAGACTTTGACCTATTGTGCTAAGAGGGTGCACATGCACTGGAGTGATTGTTTCATAGTGCTTCATGAGTGTAAGGGTATATCCTACTCATTGTAATCCAAGGATTATTTTCTTAGTGGATTGTATGGTGCTGGATTGTTTCCAACCATACCAAGGACGTAGCTATTCTTATTGAATAGTGAACCTTGTAAATTTATATGTTCCTTTGGATATGTGATTGTTTGTTTCTCAGCAGGGAATTATATCTTTAACAAGAGACAAAGGTTGTTCTCAACATTAAGGGAACTTAAAATAAGAAAAGGGGGTACCACTGATTCACCCCCCCCCCCCCTCTCAGTGGTTCATTACTCCAACCGGGTCCTTACAGGTTGAAGTAGTTAGTTTCATCCTGTTGTCTTTTTTGAGCTATATTAGACCCATTTACAGTTTTCATTACTTCTTATCATATTACCTACACACTTTCATATTATATGCACTGACTAGATATTTATAGACATCATTGGCGGTGGCCTATTGAGTTTATCTCATGCCAAATTTGGGCCACCGATGGTACATGGGAAGACTATATTCTTCTAGGTATAAATAAGTTGAAGCATCCTTATATAGATGTGTAACTTCTTACCTGACTTAGGGTGGGAGCTTTGTAGTATATAATTGGGCTGGAGCTTGTGTTTCTTAGATAGAACTTTCCCTATTTGTTCCTTTTGTAAATCATGTACTGTATCGACTGTCTTCTTCCTTATATACATGTTTTCCCTATTTTTAAGAGACATCACATCATCATATTTTATAAATGATTCAATTTATGAATTTTGATCATTATTGAGTGCTTGGATGTTTATATCATGCTTCTACTACAGCGGGTTATAGGTTTAGTTATTTATACATGCTTCCACTATCTTCACCATTATTAATATGGTTCTACTATTTAGATATATGTTGATTATACAGCTATGATACTCTAAACAGGGGGAATATTCTCCCCACAGAAACACCCTAGGCCTTTGCTACTATTTGATATCCTCTGGCATATGGGGAGGTGTTCTTGAGTCCATGTGTCCCACCATCTCGGGGAACTGTTTAAGTGTCATATGGGTTGGGATGTCACAAAGTGGTATCAGAGGTTTCCTTTCTTAGATTAATATTTTGAGGGAAAAGACAAGAGATTCAGAATGATTAGGGACTTGATTATAAGTAATTTCTGAGAGTATATAACCCATGTTTGGTGTAATACCAAGTTTCCAGGAATAAGTAATTGGTGTTCTTTCTTTTTTCCTATTATATTTGATTTGATTCCACCATTGGTTGATGCATATTCTATGTGATGGTTATTGATATTATAATTTAGTTTACCATTTATCCTTTTCGTAGTGATATGAGGGAAAGGGAGGCGTTGATCATGAATCATTTTAGGAACCTTATAGGAAATTCAAATAACATGAATATGCGCCATATAGGAGCATTATATCTTTTAATAGACTATGATTTCTAGGAGTGTTATTATTTTCATAAATATAATTATTATTGGATAAATATTCTTGTAAGAAATTTATAAAACATAGTTAGTTCTTAAAGAGACCTCTATAACCTAAAGATTGTATTAGTTTTTAGGCTATAGTAGACTCCCTAAGAATTAAACTGTGGCGCATTGATTCATGGACCACTGGTTTCATGGACTGGAATATGTTATGTTATGGATTATGTGGATGTCGTGTTCTACTTCATAAGGTGTATGGGACATTATAGATCGAAAATGGTGAACCAAATTGGTCATCTATTTAAATAAAATTGTGTTATAATCATAATTCTAAAATGAATTTGACTCAAAAACAAAGATATTGACATAGTCTAAGCCTTATTAGTGGGAAGTAGTTATTGCCTCGTGTGTTATATATAAATGTTCGTATCACCCATACCTGACTCTTTTAGTTATAATAGAGGTGAAACTATTACATAGAAAGTCCTCGTACCTTTTATATTACTATATATAGGGCTTATTCTATTATAAAATTTTATCTGAGGTATTCATTTGACATTTTTAGATAAATTCAACCACCACATCCTCTGGTTGTATGCCAGGAGGTTGGTGAAGAACATTATTTGGAGGTGGTGGACCCTAAGCCACCAATGATACCTCCAATATTTCCTTCTATGGTACCTATTAATATTCCCAATGAGGGTGATTATTCTTAGTTTCTAAGTTATTTTATGCTTCTTACACAAATTATTCAGGGAACTCTTCACTCTACCCCTTGTATGGGAGAGCTTATGCGGGGGTTCCAGCAGCAGCATCTGCCCATATTTTTTGGGGATGGAAGACCACAGGCTGCAAATCTATGGATAGATATGTTTATGTATATATTATAGAATATGGATACAAATCCTGATAGGATAGTGAAACTCTCCACTTATATTCTTTGAGGATCCTCTAAGCGATTGTGGGATATTCTGAACCTGGTAGGTTAGTATTGATAAGTGACTTATTGAGATTTATATTTGGGATTCTTTTATTATTTCTTTCCTGAGACCCTAAGGGATAGAAATTTTAGTTAATTCATGGTCTTTTATTAGGGTTCTCTGATATTTTTAGTCTATTAATATTTTTTTACTGGTCTTTTGTGCTTTGTGCCATCTATACTACTGATGAGCTAACGAATGTGAGATGATTTGAGGATGGAATAAGGAATCCTATTCATTCTTAGGTGAATATTTTCTTGTTTACCACTATATATAATATATTTAATCATGCCCTTATCACCATGTAGAACCTGAGGTGAGTATATAGTGTGATCCAGGGTGGTTTAGAACCCATACAGGGTAGTGGTTCGACTAGCGGTCAGAAGTGACGCTTTGAGACTGTGCGTGTGAGCAGCAAATGCCAGGTGACACCCATAGATAGTAATGTGGTTTCTCACTAGTGTGGGGAACCTAGAAATAAGAGTCCCTAGTGTCCTAGAGACCCTGAAAAGTGTTGATTCTATGGAATATTGGATCATCTTCAGCGTTTTTTTAGGACCCTTCCATCACTTTCGAGTGGGATAGGATTCATTCTAGATCCACCTTCTGGATAAGGATCAGTATCACCTTTCTAGGTAGGTAGTTTGAGTAAATATGGAAATATAGAAAGTGGAGGAGGTTGTGGCCATGGTATCTTGGGTTCTGATATATAACGGAAATAGAGTAGACCCTCTTCGGATAGTTAAGGTGAAACACATGGTTAGTAATCAGAAAATGTGTATTTGATGTAGCCTATACCGGAGGAGGGGGGCGTCAGACCACATATTTTTCAAGATACTAATATAGTATCCTCTAGTATCATTTCTTCCTTGTTCCATATAGGTGTATCACATTATTTTATATATGTGCCTATTTTGGAGAACCTTGGGCTCAGTGTTCAGTTTTCTAGTGGAATTATGAAACTGGATACACCTTTGGGTATATGTTTAGAGAGTATACACTAGTTTAAGGACTACCCCTTGAGGTAGGAATATATCATTTCTTATAGGACCTATTCATATTTGAGATTATGGGATTTGATTTCATTATCAGAATGGACTAGTTGACTCTCTATCATGCCTATGTGGTTTTTTATCATTGGAGGGTGTCATTTACAGCACCAAAGGGTGATTCTTATATTCATAAGGGGGTTTGGGATGTTTATTTGGATGGAGATAGGCCAAATCATCTTGTTCTAGCTGAAGTGACCACCCAAATTTATATCATTTACATAGAGGATCAAAGACTAATTTAGAATGAATTACCTCCTATAGTTGATCAATTTAGGGATATGTTCCTGGATGACTTTTTAGAAATAAATCCTAAGATAAAGGTAGAGTTTACTATAAAGATAGTTCCTAGAGCTTCACTGGTATCCATTCCTATTTATGGGATGAAAATTACTTGGTTTTAGGTTCTCAAGAGGAAACTGGAGGATTTAGAGGCTAAAGTTTTTATAGGTCCCATTACTTATCCCTAGGGTTCACCGGTCCTTTTTAATAAGAAGGAAAACATAAACCTTAGGATTTTTGTTGATTATCAGAAGTTAAATTAGATTACAGTGAAAAACCAGTATCCCTTACCTCGTATAGAGGATATTTTTGATCAACTCAGAGGAGAGAGTGTATTCTTGAAGATCTACCTATGAACGGGTTATCATCAAATTCAATTTAGGCCTTAAAATATTCCACATATGAATTTTCAAAGTTGTTATAGTTTATATGAGTATCTCATGATGTTTTTTATTATTATGAAGGCTCTCTCTATCTTCATGGATTTGATGAATAGTTTTTTTCCATACCTATATATATTCCTTTCTCATTGTCTTTGTAGAATAAATCTTGGTGTATTCTCATACTCGAAGAGACAATTCCACTTATCTTAAGATCATTTTGAATACATTGAGATAGCACTAGTTGTATTCTAAGATCAATAAATTTCACTTCTAGATTAAAAAATTTAACTTATTGGATCATATTATCTCATAGGCAGGATTTTTAGTTGAACTAGATAAGGTGAGAGTTATGGTTACTTGGGATCATGCCAAGAATGTATTTGACATCTAGAGTTTTTTGGGGATAGCTGGTTACTAAAGATTATTTATATAGGACTTATCATGCTTATAATCACCTCTTATGGTCTTGACTAAGAAGGGTGTGAATTTTATATAATCTGAATTCTATAAGATATCCTTTTATGAGATAAAAGGGAGATTTTCTTTAGTGATGATCCTGATTCTTCTAGATCCAGGAAGAAGCTATACAGTATAATTTGACGCATCGGGTATCAGGCTAGGAGAATTTATAATGTAGAAATTTTAATTTTTTAATATGTTTCATTATATATGAGACCTCATGAGTTGAATTTCCCAACACATGATCTTGATTTGGTAGCAGTTGTACACACCTTGCATTGTTGGAGGCATTACCTACTGAGAGACTATTTTGTGGAATTTATGGACTACAAAATCCATAGGTATATTTTTATATAGTGAGAAATGTATCTTAGGAAGTGAAGATGGGTTGAATATTTATAGTAATTTGACTTTGATATTGCATAAATTCCTCTGGGAAGGTAAATGTTGTTGCCGATGCTCTAAGAAGGAGGACTTAGACACAGACAGTTCATGAGTCCATTAGTGAATGGAATCTTATGGATCTATTTTCTGATATTCACATCGAGGTGCATGAACTTCATGGGAAGTATGTACTTGCATCACTATTAGTGATCTCTTCACTTCCGGAGAAGGTGAAGATAAGGCAGTTTTTAGATCCTAGGGGATTAGTCCAACGAGAAGGTATTTCGAGTGATAACCTGCCTCTAGATTGGACTATTAATGATGTTGACATCCTACATATACATAGGTGTATATGGGATCCCACTGATATGATATAGGAGTTGATGCATGAGTCACATTCTTCATAGTGGGTAGTTCAACCGGGTATCTCCAAGATATATCATGATATTAGCCGAAAATATTAGTGGTCAGGTATGAAATGTAAATAGCAAGATTTATCACTAGGTGTTCCATCTATCATTAGGTGAAGGTGGGACACCCACAACCTGCTAACCTACTATAGCTATTACCAGTCTCAGAATGAAAATGGGGGGATTTTATGATTTATTTTTTGTTGGATTATCGAGGGTGTCCCAAGGTAGTAATATAGTTTGGGTAGTCATGGATCGACTGATGAAAGTGTCCCACTTTATTCTTATCTGGGAGACATTCTTAGTTTATGATATGGGAAGACTTTATGTTTATGAGATCATATTGCTACACAGGGTCCCTTATACTACCATTTCAGATAGGGATTCTTATTTTACATCAAGGTTGTGGCAATGGTCACAAAGATATATGGGTACACATGTGCTTCTGATTAAATCTTTTCACCCTTAGATCAATGGCCAATAGGAACGGACTATAATGATGTTAGAGGAAATGATCTAATCATGCATACTTAGTTTCGATAGTTATTTGGAGAATCATATCCCTCTCATCTAGTTGACCTACAATAATAGCTTTTAGGTGACGATATAGATGGATCCTATGTGGGTTGGAGGTAAGAGAGGCAATGCTAATGGGTCCTTTTATAATTTAGGGGACTTTGGAGTAGGTTCAAGTGATTAGGATTAGTATTTATACCTCTAAGTCTAGATGGAAATATTATGTCGATATCCATTGATGACATCTGGATTTCGAGGTTAGGGATTGTTTTTTAAGCGGGTATCACCCAGAATTGAGAATAAACAGATATGAAGTAAAGGGAAACTGTCACCCTATTATGTTGGGCTATTTGATATCTTAAAAAGAGTCAAGCTGTTAATTTATTGGTTTCTATTACCTCAGAGGTACCACTCCATGAACAATGTCTTCCACATTTCATAGATTCACTATTATCATACTGACCCATCTCATACTTCTGATCCCAAGGATACTGATCTACATACTGATGATTATTTTGATGAGTATATTATATGCATCGTCGATGGAATCATGAAGGATCTCCAAGGTTGGTATACCCCTTTAGTGATAGTGTTATGGTATCACAGTCGTGTATATAATGATACATGGGAGTAGGAGGCCGATGTACATTCCTAGTGCCTAGAGTTATTCTTAGACAACATTTCACCACAGTTGGAAGGTGAACTCGAGGATGAGTTCCTTTGAGGAGGGAAGATTGTAAGAACATCGTTTTTTAATGAGGTAATTATCCTTTAAATTTCAATATAACTCTTTTTTTTACCTAATCTAGATACCTAATGAGATCATAGATGTTTTGGTTATATTAGAGGAATTTTTGGATCTCATTGGCTTACTTTTTGGAAAAGGTGGATGGGCCTCATGGTTTGTAGAAACCGTGTGACCCATGCCACATGGTTTGGTGAAACAATGGGAGGTGGTCCAGACCTCTATTAGGAGGTGATCAGTTTGATGAAACCATATAGCCATTGGAACACACTCATGGGGTTGTCTATATTTTTTGATTGATCCAACCATCATGGTTGGCACACGGTTTCCCAAACTGTGTGGCCTAACCATGCGGGTTCCCTCCTTGGATAGGGGGAGGTCTATGGTTGGTTCATGTTTTGGCCAATTGTGCAACCCATATATTTTGGGAAAAATTAACAAATTTCCCTTAAAATATAATTAAACTCACCCTTTCTATTTTTTCGATCATTTCCAATGTGCATTGGGGTTTTTGCTCCCATTGGGCTCCTTTGAATCCCTAACCTAGATTCTTAAATATCATAGATTTATAAGATTTTATTTAATATATGTTACTCTCATTGGATGGCCATTAGTACATTATTCAATCCTTTGGCTCAGTTTGTAGTTTTTCTTTCCATTTATGACACTATCTTGATACAGGCTTATATTCCCTATTTCTTGGGTGTTCATCTTTTCTTCTATTTTCTCTCAATCCAGGACAAGGTCCGATACTGGATGGGGAGATTACTAAGAGCTCAAGGTAAGTGGTCCAGTATTTATCCCTTAATGTTGAGATGTTTTATAATTTTTTTCATTGTGTTGTATTCTGTATTCTCCATGTATTTCTCAAAATTACACTTTTAGAATATTCAATTTAATTTCATTGATAGAATTTTTCTCATGATCCCTTATTCAGATTGGGTAAGTTCCCTTCATCCATTTACACCCTCTTAGGTGTGCTTATGGTTTTTCATATATATTATTAAATGATTTAATGTCCAAACCATCTTCTAAATGGTGTTGGAATGACTCTGAAGTGAGGAAATTATAATGAATATATATTAAAGGAGGTGAGTGGGATGACCATAACCTGTAATTGAATGAAATGATGGTTTCACTCTTGTTAGAATGAAACATAAATAGTTATAAATAATATTTTATTGTTGTTATATTATAAACAAAAATGGGCATGATGACCCTTTTTAAATATGGTAAATGGGTTATATGACCCTTATTCATGTAATATAATTATGTATGGTTACGGATAGCCTTTATTAATGTGATACGGGCATAGATTCCCTTTATAAATATGATACGGGTATATAGACCCTTTATAATTGTGATATGGGAATGGAATCCATTTATATATGTGATATAATATTGGTGACTTTTGTTGTTATATATGGTCATGGATTCCCATTATAACTATGGTACAGGAATGGTGTCCCATTATATATGTGATACTGGTATGGAGACCCTTATTGTTATATATGAGCATGCTAACCCTTACTGTGATATTGGGCATGACATCCTTATTATGTGATACTAGGAATGGCATCCCTATTCTGTGATACTGGGTATGGAATCTCAACACTTTGATACAGGTCATGGTGTCCCCTACTACTATGATACTAGGCATGGCTCCCCAATACTGGGATATTGGGCATGGCGCCCCTACTACTGGGATAATGGGCATTCTGTCCTCTACTGTGATAATGGGAATTGCATTCTATGATACTTGTATAGAGATATTCTAACATGGGACAAATCATGTAGTGTCATCTCGGTGCCCTTCTGGAACCTAATCCGAACCATTTATAGTTTTCATTACTGCTTATCATATTATCTACATGCTTCCATATTATATACACTAATTGGATATTTATAGACATCGTTGGCGGTAGCCTACTGAGTTTATCTCACACCCTATGTGGGCCACCAATGGTACATAGGAAGACTATATGCTTACTATTATAGATTAGTAGAATAATCCTCTTATAGAGGCAAGACTTATTTAATGACATAAGATTGGATAATGGTAGAATATGAATGGGCTATAGCTTGGGATGCTTGGATAGATTTTTTCTTTTTTGTCCCTTTTGTATATCATGTACTGTATTGACTACCTATTTACATGTATACATGTTTTCCCTATTTTTTAGAGACATGAAATCATAATATTTATTATATGATTTAGTTTACGTCCATAGATTATTATTGGGTACTTGGATATTTATATCATGATTTCATTATATTAGGTTACTAGTTTAGTTGTTTATATGTTCTTCCACTATCTTTTATATTATTGATATGCTTCCTCTATTTAGATATCTATTAAAGATACCATTTTTATACTCTGAAAAGAGGGAATAGTCTCCCCACGCACAAACCCTAGGCCCTCGATTCTAGTCGGCAACCTCTGGCATACAAGGAGGCATGCTTAAGGCCATGTTCCCACTGGCTCAAGGCACCGTTTATATGGCATCTGGTTTGATAATTCACACTATATACCCTTTATCATTATATATCATCAAAAAAATTCACACTCATGTCATCAACCTATATGCTTGATACATATTTCTTTGACTATCTCAAATAAATTCATCATTACACCTTGTACATAGAATTTAATGTATTGGTTCCATTTTAATCAAATTTTCAATATATAAAATTCCATTAATATGGAAGGGGAAATATTTTCTCAACTTATTCATTAATAACATGAAATTCATGATGCACCCAACATACCCAACTTATTTTGAACATATAGTGTCATGGTTTTGGTTAGTAAATATAATTTTGTGAGTCATGACATGCATTAATAATAATATTAAAGTCTAATGACCATTACACACACTTGTATATAGGAATATATGATGACACATAAACATATGAAATTTATATCAGTGGGTTTGTTCTCATAATCTCCCATCTTAGAGATTACCAAGTGTGAACTTCATGAGAAGAAGTATAATCTTCTTATGTGTAATCTCTCCTGAAAGAAAACATAATTTCTCCCCAAAATCAATTGTTATCCGACCTTAGAACTAGGTTTAAGAATATCCACATGGTATTTCGAGGTTATCATCAAATAAAGGAATGGATATGACCTTTTCAATGGGAAAAATAATCTAGAACATTGTCACATTAATTTTATATAGACGAAAAATCAATATGAGATAAGGTACTAATATTTCCTTCTTTGAATATACATGAAATTTAATTTAAAAATCATTCGGTTCTAGGTAACCAACTCTAACATGTAGCTCATTGATAAATCAATGAGAGGTGATAAAGAATATTTTAATTTCCATGTTCATAATAGATACATTAAACTAAACATATTAATTTCATTTTTCTTATTATTCAAGGTAAAAATGATATTTTTCTCATGCTGAAAATTCATTGGACAATAAACTATTACTTTTATTTTATTTTACTTTGTGGTAGCCATCATTTATGGAAATATAGGTCCTCTATTATAGCCTTAAGGAAATATATTTTGAAATTTAAATAATATAAGGTGTTTCTAAATGGATAAAATATTCTTTATATCTAAAAAATCAATAATATGGTCCACCATCATTTTGGATGAATGAATAGATAATTAAATAATCACTAGAACAACAAGTTGGAAACTTCACTTCTGAATGTACTTCCTTAAAATTTATGCCTTTGGAGACCTCAAAGTTATGTTTTTGGGATATCTATATTTTTTGATCACCAGTTTTTAATCAAGTAGTCCCGAAAGTATCTAATAAAATAACTAAATTCCTTTATGACCTACATTTTGAGTAACACAATGTCATGAATTAATGGGAATCTTGGGGAATTTAAGGAATGTTTGGATAACAATAAGGGAATGGGAAACATATGGCATAAAAAAAATATGATAATATCAATTCACTTTGTTATCATTTTCATTAGAGAATCACCAAACCATTATTCACAATATCAAATATGGTTATGATAATTAAGATCATCACTTTTATTCCAAACCCCTTGATCCATTATTTCCATGATTATTCACATTTTTGGAATATGGTATTTTTAAAACATTCCCTGATTATAATTTTAGAATTATTAATAATTAACATCACTCAACTCTCCACTTACATGAGATATTTCTTAGTGGTTATTTATGTGATCTCATTATCCACCATTTTGGAAATGTTGTGAGGATAATATCCTATAAAGGCTTCTTTATAGAGTATAATTTAATTCATTAGTCAAAATGAAATATGAGGGTTAAAAGGTTAAGAAACCATTTGACTGCACTTAATGATAAAACCCCATAGAACTTATCACTTATGATAATAAGTTTGAAAATTTAAGATGTATTTGTTATGTTTCATAAAAACACATCATTTTTAAGGAAAATGAATTTTTTTAGTAACCAATCTAGAAAGACTTACACAGACATTGATTATTGATAAGTGGTTTTAAATAAGATATATCTAATGGATCCTTAAAAAAGAGGTACCATGGTTTCCCTTTCCGCTTTATGATTTTTTTATAATTGTAATACATCAAAATACCATAGATTGTAAGTAGATCAAATAATTTATTAGAGGAAAAATAATCCATTTTCTATTATAATAATGTGTAAATTACTAAAACCAAACTATAATTTTATTCATGAGTTACATACTCATCATCATAAACTTGGACTCCATAGAATTTATCATGGATCCTCATGTAAAATTCATTTGAAGATAAACCTTGTGTTAATTTAATTTTTAAATACATTCACATATATACTTGAAGGTAGACACACATTTTGATGGTTAAAATGATAATTAAATCTTTTTAATGGGTTGGGTCCAAATCTAGATGTAGGATCTATTTGATAACACTCATGATAATTTTTATAAGAATTTATCCATTTATTTGGGCCTTTTTTATATAGTCATGTCTAGAATTAGAACATAATTATAAGTATTTTGTGTTCAAATAATAAAATTAAGAAACAAACACCAAAAATATATATTACCATTGTTCATTGTAATATAATTAGACCTCTTCAATCCTTGTGAATCACCTCCACTAGAGTCCTTTCAGTTATACCCTTGACCACTATTATTATCCACAAAAACTTCTTTTATTTTTCATGGTGGTTCAATTCATTAAAGTGGTAACATGATCCTTCTATCAATAAGAGAAAATGAATATGTGGTGGAAGAATCGTTTGAATTCTAAGAGATACCTAAAGACAAGGATGAAAGGGACATTATAGAAGATGTTCATTTTGTAAGAATCTCAATTTGGTAAACTTTTTAACGTGCATAGATAACAAGATCTTGTGGTTTGGATTATCTATTTTCATGAACTTATGCCTCTCTTCCAAATCATGCCTCACAATAACTTTTGAAAACTCAAGAAATAACAAGTAATTTTTTTCTTCATTCTTTACATGAGTTTACTGAGATAAAGGGTGTTTATACTTGTGGTTTTCTCTTAGAGATGCACAAAATGGTGTAACATAAAATAGAGGGTACTGTTTTTTTCTTTAGTTATAAGAAAAATAATTGTATTACATGATTTTGTGATGTTACTTTTAAGAAGAAAAAAATTATGTCATAAAATTCATCTTAATTACTTTTTTATTCTTTCTTATTTAACCATTATGATTAAAACTAAATTTAAGTGTCATATTCAATTTTCAAAATACTATAAATAAAATTTTAGAGGTGATTAATGGGTAAGATTGGAGCAAAATAGATATGAAAAAAGTCTTCCAGACCTATCCTAAATAGGACAAACCCATATATCACTTTTAAAAAATAAAACTTCTTAGATAAGAATTTGAATAGGGACATATTTTCAAATTATTCTGGATTAAGACAGATGGTCTTATGCCTTTTGTTTAAAAATTTCATTTAAAAGGTTAAATATCATGTTATTATTGTTAAATATCAAAATTATTCTATAAAGAAATGCATATATATATTCATGAGTATTTTTTAGTTATAGTGAAACCATAAAGGGTCGTTTTTGATTTAATTCCCAATTTTTTTACCTAAAAGTGTACTTTATAGTTATAAGAACAAAGATATCTTATCCATAAAACATTCTTTCATTTATAAGTAAATAGATAAAACCTAGAATTTTTTTCTTTTATTAATTTACATTTTTTAAAGATATAAGAGTATATTTTGTTTATTTTTAGTGTTATTAAATTGATTTAATGTTCATTCATTTATTAATTATATTCTTCCATATAAAATAATACTTTTTTTAAAATTTTATAATTTTTTAGTATACCTGAATGCTTGTAATTTGAAAATTTCAAGAAAAATATTAACTAGTTTTTATACAAACAAGTAGTTAGGCTATGTTTGGTTACCTAGAACACCCATTTGGAAAATAAAAAGGGAAGAAAAAAATGCTACTCGAAATCCATAGTCAAACCTTCTCACTTGAATAACTTTTATGTAATGTCTAATTTTTTATGTATTATTTTTGGATATTATATAGATTATTTTTGAGACCGTACACTAAGGAGTGTGATTTTGGGGTCTGATGTGCCTAGAATAAATTTTTGAAATATATTAAATATATAAAATAGTACAAGCATATGGTTTTCCTAAAAAAAAGTGGAATAAATTCTAAATGGGTTCCCAAATGAGATATATGATGGAACCATTGAGTTCGGAATGCATGTTTTACCCTAAGTGTGACTTAATATTAGTTTTCATGGGATGTTTATAGAAAATTCATTGTGGGCGTGGAAATGAATAAAATAAATTAAATAAATTATTGTATTTAATTTTTATTTATATAGTAATTAACAATATTTAAATATATTAAAATGTTATAATTACATGGTTAAACGCATAACCCTGGAGAATTTGGATATCCCTTAGATAGACCGTTGTAGAATTATCTCAACTGAACGATGAAGGGATCATCGATCAACAATTGATGGGCATCAGATTCGAAGGATCTCTCCAACGAACATTACGCAACTTCAATATTTTTTAGTAATCGATCCAAACCAAGGTAGGGAATGTGTTTTTATTTGATTCTTCCCTGCTCTTAACTTCTATTATTGACGTGGATCAATCAACAAACAAATTGATCCATGTTTTGATCATTATGCAGGATGGGTTTATTTTTCAGGGTTTTGATGGTATAATATATTTTATTTTTTGATTATTCTATTATCAGTCTAATGAAAAAAAATTGATATCTACATGAAAATCTATCAAAGTTCGTTACTATTATCTATTATTTTACTTTTCTCCCCTGGTCCATCATTCATCATGGGAATTATTCATTTGTCCCATGACTTAACTAATCCCGATCAATTGATTGTTTCATAGCCATTTCTTGGTTCAACAATCCAAAAATATAGATTTTGGATCGAAATAACACAAAAGAGGTGCAACATCGTAGACAGAGCAATTTGGATTATGGTGGATACCCAATTTTTCATACTTCGACATTCTTCAGCTGATGATGAAGAACGATGATTTGATCAATTTTCCAAGCATATATGATGATGAAACGAGTTGTTTGATAAAGGTGAGGCTTGGATGAGTTTGGATATTAAATGTCTTAGAGAAATGACTGCTGATTGAAGGCCGTATATTCTAGATCGAACATGAGAGAAGATCTGGGATTTTGAAAGATCTTTAACAACACAGTATATAATCAGGATATTCATGTCGTGTTGGGCCCCCTGAGCGGTAGCTAGGGTTTTAGGAGAAAGTTAAGTATCACATGGTGTGTGACTCCTATCACATGGTGTGTAGTCTCTCCCAGGTGACTCATCGTGTACTTTTGGAAAGTACATGGACATAGGGTGGACTACATGGGTTATAGAACGTTGTGTACTCCCCCACACAAACACGGCCTGGACCAAGTACATGGGATAAGTCGTGTATTGGTACATGAGAAAACGTACATGGTTTAGATCTATGTATTTTCACATGGGTAGACTACATAGACATGGATTTATGTCACCATATGTTTACACAAACAAGATATGGGGTCAAGGGACACGGCATATGAGCCCTACTACATACCATGTGCTCCTTTATACATATCTTGGATCTCTTTTCCTATATCTCTTGGATAATATTTTCTAGGGTACTTTACCATTATCCTTTCATTGTATGTTAGTATAGAATAATATCATACCCCTATGATTATGATCCCTTCAACAAGGCTTCTTGGATAGAGTCATTGGAATCCCTTCGATAGGCCCAGAGTGAGATACTCTATTCATCTTCATTCCCTAGGTGGAGTTATTGGTATCTTCATGACCAACACTATGTGGTCATCGATCCTATACTTAGCAGGTTAATCCATATTGAGTTGTTGGTATAACCTCATGGACTTGGTAGTGATCTTAATCTATGTATTGAATTCTCTTCAAACTATCAATGTTTTCTTCTCATGAAAAGACCCAATGAGTAGTACCTATACAATGTACATCATAAGTACTATCAGAGTCAAGAGTGTGTTCTCCCGGATGAGTTCTTTTTGTAATCTTTGAGCTAGAATCCTAGGATGGTATACTATTATTTAGACTTACCTCTAGACTGTGTGTCTTTATTGAGTATATCTGGATATTCTAGTTATATATGTTGTAGACATATACCTATGTTGAGATGATTGTTTTTTACTTTTTTGTATTATTTTTGGTTTTGGTGTGTCCTACTGAGTAGTGTTATACTCACCCCTACACGGGCATTTCCCACACATGTCATGTCTTGTGCATATGATCAACCTTTTGATAGAGTCCTAGGTAGACTAGAACCATATGGTGCTTAGTGAGACCAAATAGACTGAGGTGTGTAACAGCCCGAGATTTTATGAAAAATATTCTTTTTTTATTTCACTAATGTCTTGTGTTGTACGCTACACCAAAAGGAGCTTGCACAACACGCATCCTTGACTTGCCTTGCATTACACGCAATCGCAACCTTCCTCGATAGCGTGTGTAGTACGCAATACCGAGTTTCACTAAACAACGATATGCTATTAAAATATTATTATAACTAGCCGTTATGAATAGTAATAACCACCTTTTAAAATTTTAGAAATTTTAGCTCTCAAAATGGACTTCATTTTTGGATTCGGAGTATCGAATTTAGCCTAAGGTGAAATTTTGGTACTTTTCGGATAACTTTCATATTCTGATGAATAGTGAAAATTACTAAATTATAATTAAAAACAACTTTTTTAATCGAAATAATTAATAGTGATAAATCATTAATTTGAGTGGTTTTAAAATATATTTAGAATATATTTTTACAATTTAATACAATGTTGGTCATTGGATGTAATTTCACATTTAAACCAGACATAATCAAGTATCAATCTTTTGATAGATATTGTTTCTTAAAAACACGCTATTTGTTTTAACAGCGGGATTTAATTATAAAATTAATTAATGCAACTTCTATGTTATGAATTTGGTAAAACAGACTTCATTTTTGAATTTAGAATATGAAATATATCTTAGGATGAAATTTTGGCATTGTTCTGAAAAACATCAATTTTTGATGAATAGTGAAACTACTAAGTGGTAGTTAAAAAACTGAATTTTTCATAAAACTTAATTTTACCGCTTCTGTGAATGGAATCTCAAAAATCCGAGAGACACGGTTGGTGTCAGTAAGTAAAATGTGGTTCAATGAGATGAAAATAATTTTTGGTGAATAGTAACTTTTTACTTTTTTTTTACCACGGTTAATAGTAAATAGGGTAACTAAGGGTAAATATGATATTACTATTACCCTAACACATGTCCTAATTCTATTGGATAAGTGTAATTCGACCAAAAACAACCTTATGAATATAAAATTACCATTTAGGCCCACTTGGATTAGATTAGGACATTTATTATTATTTAATTCAAAGAAGAGTTAAAAGAGTTAAAATCAAAGTTTATATACTAAACCATTTTTAATATAGGGTTTTACATAAGATAAATTCGATTGTAAATATTCATTAGAAAGATAAAAAGATTTCATACATAATGGTATTTTATTTGTAATTTTTAGACATCAAATAATTTAATTTATTTATGACAAAAAGATGATGCAGTAATTATCTTATTAATGAAATATTGACATAATTGATATTATAAATACCAAAATAAATGTAATTTGAGAGTTTTTATGAACTACACTAATTTTATAGGTTACTATGATATATTAGAGTTGATTTAATAAACTTGGTTCGAATATATAATTCTGTTATGACTTTCACAAAAATCATGTATCAAATAGTGTCAAAATTGACACAAAATAGTTTTTAAATCAAATATTATATTATTAATTGTTATTTTATTCCTAAAAATCTAAGGTTCGGCCAAATGACTTAGATAAGGATATATGTATTAATAATATACAATTTGGGGTTCGTTTGGCATGTTATAGTAAGTGTATTAACCATATAGTGAAAGAAAACAAAAAGACACGGTAAAAGTTAAATTATTTAACTTAGAGCTAAATCTAATTGATAAGGTTAAAATAATACCCTAAACTTGTCTAAATCCTATTGAATGATAGTATTTCGACCCATCCCCACTTTAGCTTCGAAATAAGACCCTTTGGAACCATTATAAACCGATTTTGACTTTAATATAAAATAATATTTTGAGATATTCCTAAGGTGCCCATCTCCTCCCTTATAAAAGGACACCTCCTCCCCCTTCTCCTCACAACAATTTGAGCACTCAATCTCGACCAAACCCTGCCAAAATCCCTTCTCCACTTCCCTAGAATAATCCTAGAGGTCCTGGTATTCTTCAAAGACCAATCTTAGATCCCTAAGTGGAGGATTCAAAGAGGCGTTTAAAAGAAGAGGTAATATCCATTACCGATCTTTTCAATTTCTTTCTTCTTCAACTTCTTCTTCTTTAGTTGTTTCATGATAAATTAATAACATCAGTATTTATCATATACTGATATGTTATTATAAGTATGAAACAACCCTATTTCACCATCTATCCATCCTACGGAAAAATGAAATCACCGCGCGTGCGTACGTACGGAATACCGTCTCCACGCCGTGGTGTAATCTATTTTCCGCCACCACCTTAATTGGATGGGTATAAAGGTGTAATGAGTAACTATATATGATTATTATAAAGTTATATTGATACTGAAATAGTATACATACACTTCAACACAATTCCACGACCATGGGAACGATATCATCGCTCGTGCGTACGTACGGACTACCGTCTCCACGACGCGATGAGATTCATTCTCCATGTTCACCATTTAAGAATGATTACAAAGTATATATAAGAAATAATAATGAAATACATGACATTATAAATCTACTGGATTTATGTATATATATATATGTACTTCATCTACTTACTTCCATTCAAGACAATAAGGAAAGGAAAACAGCGTTTATGCGTACGTACAGACTACCGTCTCCATGAACGGTGTTTTTCATTTCATTTATCTATCTATTATATATATATATATATATACTGAATATATATGATATATAAATCATATTTTATATTCTGGAAGTAAGTAAATCATGATATAAGTAATAATAATGTCAAGAACAACAAGTCAAAACACCTACGATAAATGAAACGATTTTACCCAAAACGCTTCTTTAACATGGAATTTACAAAAGAACGGGTAATATAAAGTCATAAGTGAACCATATATGATATCATAACAATGAATATGATTCTGGAATAAGTCAATAACATGATTTAAATCATTATACAGGAGGTTCTGACACTTACGAAGCAAATCAGACCTAAGGTAAGGAAAATATCACAATCTCATTTTTATCCGAGATTGTTTATACTTTGGTATTTACTGGGGTGTATTTTATCATCCACATCCATGTTCCCTCAATATGTAATATTATTTCCATCCTTCTAAAATATTTTATAACCAATTTTACCCTTCGATGAGTTTTTTTGTAAAATATATGAAAGGAATCTTTTGTCGTTTTTTCGTACGAGGTACTTTTTGACTTTTCCGAAAAAAGTACGAAGAATGTTTTTTTAAATTATACGGAATGAATGGATTTTTAAAACATTATTTCAAAGAAGCTTCATTTACAAGTTTTCAAGATTATTTTTCATGAACTTCTTTTAGTTTAAAATGGTATGACATGTTAAGAAATGAAAAGTATTTTTGAAGTAGAAAGGATATTTTCCTCAAGAATAAAGTTCAAGTGTTTTATCAAAATTATTTTCCATCTAAGATAATAAAGGGTTCTGTTTTTATCCCTATTATTACATTGATTTGATTATGTTGAGATGGAATTATTTTTATGAATTCCTTTATCTTATATGAATTGTTTTATGATGTCATGTTGTTTAAGAATCCCATTTTTATTACATGGGTTACGCTATGATTTATGATTTATGATTATGTGGCACACATAAGAAAGGATTCATTATAAGATGGGTGGGACCTATATCTCCCTCCAATGCATTGGGTAAATATTTTATATCTCATGAGATAGACATGGCTGGAATGGTAGGTTATACCGGTTCAGTGAAACAGGACTGAAACGAGGGTTACTCGATTCAGAAAGGGACTTTGTCCACTAAGATAGTCTTGGCAATGAGTCTTGACTAACAAGAAATGATTCTCTATGATTATGTGTGAATTCCACAAAGTTTCATGTTTTAAGTTATGATTATTGTGATTACATTTCACTACCATGATTTATCCCATGTTATGAAAATTATGCTCTCTTTTCAGGTTATGATTTCCAAAATGTTATGTTCTTATGAATACGATGTGATTGATATTTCTTTTGTTTACCCTTACTGAGCATTTGAGCTCACCCTTTTATGTTTTCTTTTCCCCAGGATATAAAGAAAGGTTTTAGGTAAAAAAAAGGAAGATCTTTATGGGAGATGTTTAAGATCTTTCACCACGATTAGAAGATTTTATTCCGAGTTTCCAAAGACACTAAACTATTACGATCCTTGTGTGTGTGTTTTTGTTATGTACTAAGTATTCCGCGAAAGTAATGTAATGTTCATGTACGTCAAGATACGGGTCTCTACAGTTGGTATCAGAGGAAAGGTTTAGTCAACCTTTGGAAACTAGGATGCGAAAACGTTAGTGAGATCCCTAGAGATATTTCTAAGGTATGTCTAGGGATGTCCCTAAGGTTAAGTATACGTATAGGTTATAGTACTATAATTACGTTAATGATCATAGAATTAAACCTAAGATGTTAGATATTGAAGGTACTCCTCCTTTATTATGTTGTTTTCCCTAGAATGATTTTTGCCTCTCACACTATTCTTTTTGGGTTTTAGACGATGGCTGGAACCCGAAGGAACCGTGTTGATCAATGCAATGGACAATGCAATGATTGCACTCTTGAACAAACAAATGTTATGGGAGATGGAGTGCAAAATCTTATTGCTATCCTTACACAAGCTATGAATCATTCTGGACTTCCAAATGAGCAGAGAAAGGAACAGTATTCTATTGAGTCCTTCATGAGGCAACGTCCACCTTCTTTCAGTGGGACTTCCGATCCACTTGTTGCTGAACAATGGATCAGTACCACTGAAAAGATATTTTCAGTTATTCAATGCTCTGAACATGATAAAGTCATCTTAGCAGTATATCGTTTGGAAGGTGAAGCTGATCAATGGTGGAATCTTATCAAGAATACGAGGACAAGAGATGAAATTGAGTCCATGGAATGGGACGAGTTCAAGAACTTGTTTTTCAGTAAGTACTTCCCTCGTATTCTTCGAACAAAGATGGAGAAGGAGTTTCTTGAACTAAAGCAAAAGGATGATGAATCTGTGGGTATATATGAAGCGAATTTTACAAGATTTGCAAGGTACGCATCTGGAATTATCATCCAACCTGAAAGTAAAGTTGATCGATTTTTCAGTGGCTTAAAACCAAGTCTTCGAAGGGCATTAGCTATAAGAGACTTCAGTAGCTATGAAGAAATTGTGCGTTGTGCTATCAAGGTAGAAATGGAAGTTGGTGTTACATATCCATCTCATGGTTTTGACAAGAAACGAAAGATGGAGTTCAAGGAGAAATCTCAGAATAATGGTGAAAAGAAGATGAATGTTTCCTTATGTACAAAGTGTGGAAAGAAGCATGGTGGAGATTGTCTTAAAGGGACTAGAAAATGTTTTAAGTGTGGAAAAGAAGGTCATCGAGCAGCTGAGTGTCGAAGTAATGGAAAAAGGGTTTCTAATGATGTGAATAAAGCAAACACTGCAGAGAACGCACCACCAACACTTCAATGCTTCAAGTGCAAGGAAATGGGGCATTATGCTAATAAATTCCCTAATCCAAGGGTTAGTGATGATCAACATGAGAAACCACTGAAGGCAAAGGACAAAGGGAAGTCACATGCGATCACTATTGGTGATGTTGGATATGACAACGATGTGGTGGAATGATTAAGTGTTTATGTAATGGGATTCCAAAATAATGTTGTATCATAAAGTATTGGAATATTTATGTATTGGTCTAATGTGGTATTCAAAGTGATTGAGATATTTTTGGAAATAAGATGATATGAGCATAATGAAGGGAAAATGAGAAAACGAAATGTTTAACAGTATTCATGAGCTCATGATTGATATAAGGACTAAGTGATGTCATGGTTTGAGTATATAGAATTTTGAGGATTTTGGTATGTGGAAAGTGTTAAATTTCAACAGCATTCATGTTTTCACTAAGGTATTCAAGAGAATACATGATTAAGGACTTTGAATGTTTGGAATGTGACCAACAAAACATATCTTATGATATATGGGGATCGACGATGGTGTTAAATCTCTGGTAATCGTTTTCACTATGTTATGAGAGTGGACTGCAATATTATGGATAAGCCTAAAGATTGGAATGGATTATGTTGGACATAAGTTAGTATTGTTTAAGGATAGAAGTTTTCTCGATATTATTTATGGGATGTTATAGTAATATAGTTTTAGAAAAAGGACAACCTGCAGAACGGGCGACAACCCATCGCGTCGGACAAGGCTGTGGAAATCGAACCCACAACCGAAGTGCGACTGGCCTTTATCGCCTACCACTGGCCTATATGAAGTCCCTGTTTAGTAGAAACTAGTTTTATTATATTAAGCAGTATGATATATGAAGTATAAGTCCATTTTAGGAACCATATATGATTAATCTCACTATAGAATGACTTATGTATATTTAATAACTTTTTGTTAACCTTTTGTTTGAGACAGATGGAATGACCCGTCATTCTCTCACAAGATCTGCTAACACTTCACGAATAACAAATTCAACTTCATTTATATAAGAGATGAAGTGGAAATTGTTCAAGGCACGAACAACAGTGAGATTGTACCAAAATAAAGTAAGTATTTATTCTAATTCAAATTCTTCAACTTTAGGGAAATGATCTTGAAAACCAAAAATGTTGTCCTAGTGATCTTATACCTGATGAATCAGATGGTACCTTAGATCGTCACAAATTTATGGATTTGTGATTACTGGATTTTCCATAGCCATGTTCTCTACCACTATCCATCAGAACATGATGGTTAGATTTCTCTTCCATATCCATATTTTCACCTATGTGGAAACTCAGTGATTAGTTTATTTGGGTAATCGTTACATTTCATACTTTAGTTTTTAAAGCCAAGTTTTGGTATTCCTTTTTACGATGTGGGTTTCTATTAAAGAAACTTTCGAATAGTAAACCATTTATAACCCCGACGAATTTCGAGGGCGAAATTCATTTTAAGGGGGGTAGAATGTAACAGCCTGAGATTTTATGAAAAATATTCTTTTTTTATTTCACTAATATCTTGTGTTGTACGCTACAGCAAAAGGAGCTTGCACAACACGCATCCTTGACTTGCCTTACATTACACGCAATCGCAACCTTCCTCGATAGCGTGTGTAGTACGCAATACCGAGTTTCACTAAACAACGATATGCTATTAAAATATTATTATAACTAGCCATTATGAATAGTAATGACCACCTTTTAAAATTTTAGAAATTTTAGATCTCAAAATGGACTTCATTTTTGGATTCGGAGTATTGAATTTAGCCTAAGGTGAAATTTTGGTACTTTTCGGATAACTTTCATATTCTGATGAATAGTGAAAATTACTAAATTATAATTAAAAACAACTTTTTTAATCGAAATAATTAATAATGATAAATCATTAATTTGAGTGGTTTTAAAGTATATTTAGAATATATTTTTACAATTTAATACAATGTTGGTCATTGGATGTAATTTCACATTTAAACCAGACATAATCAAGTATCAATCTTTTGATAGATATTGTTTCTTAAAAACACGCTATTTGTTTTAACAGCGGGATTTAATTATAAAATTAATTAATGAAACTTCTATGTTATGAATTTGGTAAAAATAGACTTCATTTTTGAATTCAGAATATGAAATATATCTTAGGATGAAATTTTGGCATTGTTCTGAAAAACATCAATTTTTGATGAATAGTGAAACTACTAAGTGGTAGTTAAAAAACTGAATTTTTCATAAAACTTAATTTTACCGCTTCTGTGAATGGAATCTCAAAAATCCGAGAGACACGGTTGGTTTCATTAAGTAAAATGTGGTTCAATGAGATGAAAATAATTTTTGGTGAATAGTAACTTTTTACTTTTTTTTACCACGGTTAATAGTAAATAGGGTAACTAAGGGTAAATATGATATTACTATTACCCTAACACATGTCCTAATTCTATTGGATAAGTGTAATTCGACCAAAAACAACCTTATGAATATAAAATGACCATTTAGGCCCACTTGGATTAGATTAGGACATTTATTATTATTTAATTCAAAGAAGAGTTAAAAGAGTTAAAATCAAAGTTTATATACTAAACCATTTTTAATATAGGGTTTTACATAAGATAAATTCGATTGTAAATATTCATTAGAAAGATAAAAAGATTTCATACATAATGGTATTTTATTTGTAATTTTTAGACATCAAATAATTTAATTTATTTATGACAAAAAGATGATGCAGTAATTATCTTATTAATGAAATATTGACATAATTGATATTATAAATACCAAAATAAATGTAATTTGAGACTTTTTATGAATTACACTAATTTTCTAGGTTACTATGATATATTAGTGTTTATTTAATCAACTTTGTTCGAACATATAATTCTGTTATGACTTTCACAAAAATCATGTATCAAATAGTGTCAAAATTGACACAAAATAGTTTTTAAATCAAATATTATATTATTAATTGTTATTTTATTTCTAAAAATCTAAGGTTCGGCCAAATGACTTAGATAATGATATATGTATTAATAATATACAATTTGGGTTTCGTTTGGCATGTTATAGTAAGTGTATTAACCATATAGTGAAAGAAAACAAAAAGACACGGTAAAAGTTAAATTATTTAACTTAGAGCTAAATCTAATTGATAAGGTTAAAATAATACCCTAAACTTGTCTAAATCCTATTGGATGATAGGATTTAGAACCATACCCACTTTATCTTCGAAATAAGACCCTTTGGAACCATTATAAACCGATTTTGACTTTAATATAAAATAATATTTTGAGATATTCCTAAGGTGCCCCTCTCCTCCCTTATAAAAGGACACCTCCTCCCCCTTCTCCTCACACCAATTTGAGCACTCAAGATCGGCCAACCCCTGACAAAATCCCTTCTCCACTTCCCTAGAATAATCCTAGAGGTCCTGGTCTTCTTCAAAGACCAATCTTAGTTCCCTAAGTGGAGGATTCAAAGAGGCGTTTAAAAGAAGAGGTAATATCCATTACCGATCTTTTCAATTTCTTTCTTCTTCAACTTCTTCTTATTTAGTTGTTTCATGATAAAGTAATAACATCAGTATTTATCATATACTGATATATTATTATAAGTATGAAACAACCCTATTTCACCATCTATCCATCCTACGGAAAAATGAAATTACCGCGCGTGCGTACGTACGGAATACCGTCTCCACGCCGTGGTGTAATCTATTTTCCACCACCAACTTAATTGGATGGGTATAAAGGTGTAATGAGTAACTATATATGATTATTATAATGTTATATTGATACTGAAATAGTATACATACACTTCAACACAATTCCACGACCATGGGAACGATATCATCGCTCGTGCGTACGTACGGACTACCGTCTCCACGACGCGATGAGATTCATTCTCCATGTTAACCATTTAAGAATGATAACAAAGTATATATAAGAAATAATAATGAAATACATTACATTATAAAGCTACTGTATTTATTTATATATATATATGTATGTCATCTACTTACTTCCATTCAAGACAATAAGGAAAGGAAAACAGCGTTCATGCGTACGTACGGACTACCGTCTCCATGAACGGTGTTTTTCATTTCATTTATCTATCTATTATATATATATATATATATATACTGAATATATATGATATATAAATCATATTTTATATTCTGGAAGTAAGTAAATCATGATATAAGTAATAATAATGTCAAGAACAACAAGTCAAAACACCTACGATAAATGAAACGATTTTACCCAAAACGCTTCTTTAACATGGAATTTACAAAAGAACGGGTAATATAAAGTCATAAGTGAACCATATATGATATCATAACAATGAATATGATTCTGGAATAAGTCAATAACATGATTTAAATCATTATACAGGAGTTTCGGACACTTACGAAGCAAATCGGACCTAAGGTAAGGAAAATATCACAATCTCATTTTTATCCGAGATTGTTTATACTTCGGTATTTACTGGGGTGTATTTTATCATCCACATCCATGTTCCCTCAATATGTAATATTATTTCCATCCTTCTAAAATAGTTTATAACCAATTTTACCCTTCTATGAGTTTTTTTGTAAAAGATATGAAAGGAATCTTTTGTTGTTTTTTCGTACGAGGTACTTTTTGACTTTTCCGAAAAAAGTACGAAGAATGTTTTTTTAACTTATACGGCATGAATGGATTTTTAAAACATTATTTCAAAGAAGCTTCATTTACAAGTTTTCAAGATTATTTTTCATGAACTTCTTTTAGTTTAAAATGGTATGACATGTTAAGAAAGGAAAAGTATTTTTGAAGTAGAAAGGATATTTTCCTCAAGAATAAAGTTCAAGTGTTTTATCAAAATTATTTTCCATATAAGATAATAAAGGGTTCTATTTTTATCCCTATTATTACATTGATTTGATTATGTTGAGATGGAATTATTTTTATGAATTCCTTTATCTTATATGAATTGTTTTATGATGTCATGTTGTTTAAGAATCCCATTTTTATTACATGGGTTACGCTATGGTTTATGATTTATGATTATGTGGCACACATAAGAAAGGATTCATTATAAGATGGGTGGGACCTATATCTCCCTCCAATGCATTGGGTAAATATTTTATATCTCATGAGATAGACATGGATGGAATGGTAGGTTATACCGGTTCTGTGAAACAGGACTGAAACGAGGGTTACTCGATTCAGAAAGGGACTTTGTCCACTAAGATAGTCTTGGCAATGAGTCTTGACTAACAAGAAATGATTCTCTATGATTATGTGTGAATGCCACAAAGTTTCATGTTTTAAGTTATGATTATTGTGATTACATTTCACTACCATGATTTATCCCATGTTATGAAAATTATGCTCTCTTTTCAGGTTATGATTTCCAAAATGTTATGTTCTTATGAATACGATGTGATTGATATTTCTTTTGTTTACCCTTACTGAGCATTTGAGCTCACCCTTTTATGTTTTCTTTTCCCCGGGATATAAAGAAAGGTTTTAGGTAAAAAAAGGAAGATCTTTATGGGAGATGTTGAAGATCTTTCACCACGATTAGAAGATTTTATTCCGAGTTTCCAAAGACACTAAACTATTACGATCCTTGTGTGTGTGTTTTTGTTATGTACTAAGTATTCCGCGAAAGTAATGTAATTTTCATGTACGTCAAGCTTCGGGTATCTACAAGGTGTGTTCCTACAACTTTATGAAAGTAGTCCCAATACTTACTTTCATGTTATGCTTGTGTTTTCAGACTCTTTGTGGTGGGATTTTATTTGGCCATGTTTACTTTATTTTACTTCCTTTCACACTCTGGTTATGGTATTAGATGTATGCATGCATGGTTGTTCAGTTTTTTTACATTTCATCATTTTATAGGCTTAGAGATGTGTGTTTTTGTGTGTGTAGATACATATGCTAAGGCCACCCATGTTAGTGATATTCCTTCTCTGTGTTAGTCCCCAGACCCTGGCCTATTGGAGGTAGGCTTGGAGAGTCATGTCAGGGGACCCTTTGGGATGGTAAATGACATAGTGGTATCAGAGTAGGTCAGTTCTACTTTAGGATCATAAGTATGTGAGATTGGTTTTGGACAACAGATTTAAGTGTTTCGAGTTTGACTTTTAGGACACAGACTACAGTGTTGGTGAAGAGGCTGACATATCTATACAATATGACTATGATCACTTGCTTTTCAACTCGATATATGAGAACACTAGTTGCATGGAAAATAATGGTTCATGTATCATATAGGAATGGTTCATGGATTCCATATCCTTCTGGATTCAACTCTCCAGATAAACTCATTGAATGTGGTATATCCTATTTGTTTCAGGATGCCTCCACAATGTATGCCAACTAGGATTCGGCATGATGATCATGAGAATAATCCTCTCAGTGATGGGGTGTCGATATAGGGAATAGTTCCCGAGATGTTACCTCAAGGTGGTGCACCAACCATACCACCACCTATAGAGAAGTCTATGGTTACCCTAGTACTAGTGGATGAGGTGCGTAGGCTTAGGTAGCTTCACAAGTTTTAGTGATAGAGACCCCTCAGGTTCTGAGGTGAGCCCAATCCATAGGTAACTGAGGACTGTCTTGAGGTGAGGACCTGAGTATTCTATCTAGTCAAGACACCAGTAGATCAAATGGTGGTCTTGGTGGAGATACTTCTTCATGGATCCACAGGGTGATAGTGTGGGTTAGTTACCCAGACTTACAATGAGGAAACTCTTTCGTGGATAGAGTTAGAGCACATTTTTATATATGAGTTCTCATCAGCTATACTGGGGGATGTACATATCCAGGAGCTTCTATAGCTCAAAAAAGGGTAGCATGACAGTAGTTGAGTATTCATATTGGTTAAACAACCTCTCTAGGTACTCAATAGATATGGTTCGAGATCAATTTGTTATTGCTTAGACCATTGAGTAGGTTCTGAGGAGATACATCTAAGCTAGTGTTATCCCTCTATGTATTCCTACCTATGTTGGGGTGCTAGAGTGAGCTTTGGTGGTTGAGTGTTTCTTATCTGAGAAAATACAGTAGGTGGTTGTTAGTGGTGATAAAGTGGGAGTATAGACCTTGAAAGCAAGGAGACGATGTTAGTATTAGGACCTAGACATGTGATTTGTTTTAGGAGGCGGTCCCAGGATAGAGGATCGGCAGTTCAGGGATCACGGGGTGGGTCCAGTCAACCTAGAGAGAGGTAGTGATACTCATTTGATTGTAGAGTACATCTCACTTGAGATTTTCCTACCTGTCATATAGAATATAGAGAAACCATGGATGTGCCATTGAGTAAGAGATAACAGAAGGAGTAGGAGGTTTTGTAGAATGATAGATGTGGCTGAGGAGTTGGGAGAGAATCATGAGTTGGTTGATGTTTTAACTTGTTACCACCACCACCCCTAGGTAGTACATGCCAGGATAAGTGAGTTATAGGATAGAGGTAGGGAGAGTTGCAGGTGGTTGAAGCTTACAACCCAGAGGCTCCATGAATGATATGAGATATAATTTGTGTCTTTTATACCTTAGATAAAGTCCTAATAGAAATATTTTCTAGTTATACCTTTAATTACACAAACCTAGTGTAGGATGTAGAGTTTCCGGATGAACCTTTGGCTCGACCCTTACACATGGATTCTCCTACTAGAGAAGACTCACTGATCACACACTTATGCCAATAGTGTGACCTAACTCTTGGAGGTGATAGTTTTAGTTGGAATCTCTTTGTATTATCATTGAGGCATTATAAAATCATTCTTGGTATAGATTGGTTATCTAAATTTCATTCCCGGATTGATTATTTTAGGAGAAGGGTGTGGTGTGTCTGTAGTGATTAACCAATTTCTCATTTTTTTTGGTGAAAAGGAAACCTAGGAAGCATGGGTTGGACTTATGCATAAGAGGGTGCATCTGATTACTCATCAGTTGACTATCCTAACCATTTGTGTAGTGGATGTATTGAGTTCCCATTTTTCGGCAATGGTGGCGGAGAATAAGGACGTCTTCCTTGAGGATGTTCCAAGTTTACCTCACCACTAAGAGATAGACTTATGCATTGATCTAAACCCTCATATGGAACCGATATCTTAAGCTATAATATCATATGACTCACGTAGAGCTTCACGGGATGAGGGTGAAATTGAAGGACTTGTAGAGGAAGGGCTTTGTTCGACCCAGTATTTCACCCTAGGAAGAACCGGTTTTTTATCCAAGAAAGAAGACAAGAGCTTGAGGTTGGGTGTGGACTACCAATGCTTGAACCAAGAAATTTTAAATAATAAGTATCCACTACCAAGGATCTATGACCTATTTGATCAGGAAAAAGGTGTGAGATGCTTCTCAAAGGTTTACCTTCGATCAGGCTATCACCAGTTGTGAGTACGGGATGAAGATATACCGAACACAACATTCAAATGTCAGTATGATCACTATAAGTACTTGGTGAGGCCCTTTGGAATGATGAACTCCCCAGTAGTGTTCATGGGACTTATGAACTGGATATTTCAATTTTACTTAGACCATTTCATGGAAGTATTCATTGATGATATTCTTATGTACTTGGCTTCTGAGGAGGAGCACATGATACACTTGAGGATGGTCTTGGACGTACTCTAATAGAATCATCTTTATGAAAAGATCTATAATTTCTAGTTCTATATTTGGGTGTTCAACTTTATAGGACATGAAATCTCAATGGATGGAGTGGAACTAGACTCAATAAAAGTCAAGGAAGTGTTAGCTTGGGAGGGACCCAAAAGTGTGACAGAGGTGCAGATATTCTTTGGATTGGCATACTATTACCAGATATTCATACCTGATTTCCCTAAGATATTAGTACCCATGATATTTTTGAATTGAAAGGGGTAGCCTTCCATGTGGATAGAGAGGTTCCAGTATGATTTTCAGTAGTTGAGGTAGAGTTTGACGAGCACTCCCTTCTGGAGATTTTCAGAGGAGGGTGTCAAGTACGTAGTGTTCTGTGATGCATCAAATACTAGTCTAGGTTGTGTTATAATGGAGAGGAAAGTGGTGATTTACTATAGTTAATTCCATTTGAGACCATATGGGCATAACTACGTGACCCATGATCTTGAGATAGTAGTGTTAGTATTTTCTTTGAAGATGTGGTGACATTACCTAATGGGTGGGTGTTTTATCATCTAATATAATCACAAGAGTGTCAATTGTATATTATCTCATAAGGATATAAACTTGAGATAGAGGAGATTTCTAGAGTTCATCCATGACTATGACTTCAATATTTTCTATGCTCCTGTGAAGGGGAACATGGTAGAATATTCTCTCATTATGAGATCTTATTTTCAATTGTTGAATGAGGCATCAGAGTAGTTGTCCTTATTGAAGTTATCCATTGTGGATGGAGATGGAGGAGCTTACCTCCAGTCGATGGATCTTACCCCTCTTATCTTGTAGTGAGTTAGGGAGGCACACCTTGGGGAAACTTACTATGTGACCCTATGTACTTATATATCTACTGGGCATGATCCTGATGGATTTTCTAAACATGGGGAGTACTTCGTTCTTTTCATAGGACACACAATGGTTACAATGGTGTTGTAGGAGGTGGTTCTAATATAGCTTCATATATCTACTTTTGTGGTATATAAAGGTGTTGAAAATATGTAATAGGACCTTTGACATTAGTTTTTTGTGGCTAGGGATGAAGAAAGGGGTGGAAGAGTTTGTTTTTTAATGCCTTACTTATCATAAAGTGAAGGATAAGCACTAATTTCTACTGGTTTTAGCTCAACCCCGTGAGATGAAATAGTTTAAGTGTACTGGGATATATATATAATTAATAATGGGATTACCACATACTTCTAGAGGATAGGATTCCATATGGGTGATTGTAGACTGACTCACCAAGTTAGTCTACTTCCTAGCTAGATGAGCGAAGAATTCAGTATAGGGATTGGGACGCCTCTACATGGAGAATATTTTCCAAATCCATGGATTCTCATCAAATATTATCTCTAATAATGATTCTATATTTACATTCTGGTTGTTTAAGGGATTTCACGAGGCATTTGGGACCTAGTTATGCTTGAGCATAGTATTTCACCCCCAAAATGATGACCAGAATGAGCGGACCATTCAGGTTCTGTAGGACATGTTGTGAGCTTTCATGTTGGACTTTGTCCATAGTTGGGAGGATCACCTACCACTGGTGGAGATTTCATACAACAATAATTACCATTCCACCATAGATATGGCACCATTTGAGGCTTTGTACGAGTGAACCTATAGGTTGCCACATTGCTGGACTGACCCAAGAGAGTCATCACTCATGGACCCTAAGTTGGAGCAAGCTACAACAGAGAAGGTGCAGATCATCCAAGAGAATATTAATACTACAAAAATACATAATAATTCTTATGTAAATAGATGGATATTGACTTTGGATTTGTAGGAAGGATATTGTGTGTTCCAATAATTTTCACTTCAATGGGGATTGTGTTGATTTGGTCAGGAAAGAAAGTTATCTTTAGGGTTCATTGGACCTTTTCAAATACTACATAGAGTTAGTGAGGTGGAATGATACTTATCTCTACCTCCATAGTTTGACTGGGTACACAACATCTTCCATGTGTCATAGCTGAGGAGGTACATGCATGACCCATCACACGTTATCGACTGCGGTGAGATGGACATCGAGGATAGTGAGACCTTTGCTGAGTACCCGATAGAGATCGGGGATTGGCTAGAGAGGACCCCTCATGGGAAATCAATTCCTTAAGTGCATGTCTAGTCATATCACAAGAATCTCTAGGAGAGAACATGGTACTGGGAGGATTAGATTCATGTCTAGTACCCACATCTTTTGGAGTATCCCTTTTTTTGGATTTTTGGGGATGTAAATCCCCAAGGTGTATAGAATGTAATGTCTCATATTTTCCATGTATTATTTTATATTATATGGATTATTTTTGAGAGCATGCGCTGAGAAATCATGTGATTCTAAATCCCGGTGTGTCTGAAATAAATGTTTGAAATATATTAAATACATTAATTTTCATGAAAAAGTGGAATAAAATCTAAACAGGTGCCTAGATAAGAAATATGAGGGCACTGTTGAGTTCATAATCTGGGTATTATTCTAGGTGTGACTTAACATTAATCGGAATGGGATGTTTGTGGAAAATTAATCATAGGTGTGGAAATGAATAAAATAATTTAAGTAAATTATTTTATTTCATTTTTGTTGATGCAGTGATTAACAATATTTAAATAGATTGTTATGTCAGAATTTGAGGGTTATTCGCATAACACTAGATATTTTGGAGATCCCTTGGATAGACTGTTGGAGAATTCTCTCTGGAAAATGATGATGGGATCATGGATCAATGATAGATGCAAATCAGATTCGAAGGATCTATCCAATGAAAATGACGCAACTTCATTATTTATCAGCAATCGATCCAAACCGAGTTATAGAATTTGTTTTGATTTTATTATTCACCACTTTTGATTTCTATGATTAACATAGATCAATAAATGTATATGTTGATTCTTGATTTGCTCGTTATGTAGGATGGGTTTATTTTTTAGGGTTTTGATGAGAGAATATCTTTGATTTTCTAATTATTCAATTATTGTTATAACTTTAATGAATTGATATCAATATGAACATCAATTGGGGTTTGTTACTCTTATATTCTTTTGTTATTTTCTCCCCTGATTCATCATTCTTCAAGGGAATTCTTCATTTGGCATGTGACTCTACTAATCCAAATCAATCGATAATTGTGCACATGTTTTTTAGTGAAATAATATGAAATCATTGATCTAGGATTGACATGACATGATGCAGGTTTATTGATGAAGAAAGAGTGATTTTGATGATAGTGGATACCTGATTTCATGTTCATCGGCATTCTTCGGCGCAAAATGAATAAATATGATTTGATACATTTTCTGAGAAGATCTGATAACGAAACGAGTTGTTTGATGACGAAGAGGCTTGGATGATTTGGGATATTCAATCTCATGGTGAAATGATCATTGTATCAAAGGCTATAGATAGCAGATCAAATATGATATCAGGTCTAAAATTTTGAAAAATCTTAAACAACACGGCATGTAATCTAGATCTACACATCGTGTGGGGCCCCCTGAGTGGAAACTAGAGTTTCAGGAGAAAGATAAGTAACATAAGGCAAGTGACCATTATCACACAGCATGTGGACTCTCCTGGGTGACTCATCGTGTACTTTAGAAAAGTACATAGACACGAGTTGGACTACATGGTTTGGAGCATGTCGTGTACTCCACCACACGAACATGGCCTGGACCAAGTACATGGGATAATCCATGTACTAGTACAAAGTAAAATATACAAAGGATGGATCCATGTACTTTCACATGGGTATACTACATGGAAAACCTACACATTGTGTAGTACTACATGAACACATATTGAAGACACGGGCCGTTTACACATGTAGGACCTGGGTCAAGGGAAATGGAATGTGACCCCTATTACATGTCATGTACTCTTTTATATATGGCTTGGATATTTTTTCCACCATATCTTAGAAAAGATTCATTAGGGTGTGTTCCCCTTATACTTTTCCTAAAGTTTGGTATGTAATCATCTCCTACTCCAAGGACTATGATCCCTTCAATAGGAATTCTTGGATAGAGTTTTCGGAATCCCTTCAAGAGGCCTAGAGTGAGATCCTTTATTAATATTTGTTTCCTAGGTGTAGATATTATTATCATCATAACTAAAACTATGTGGGTATCGATCCTCTAATTATCGGGTTAATCCAGATTGAGTTTTTAGTATAACTCCATTACCTTGGTAGTGATCCTCATCTATGTATCGTATTCTCTTCGGATTATAAGTGTGTTTTTTTCATAATGAGACCCGATGGGCAGTACCTCTCAGATAGACATCATCAGTACTATCATAATCAATAGTGTGTTCTCCTAGATGAGTGCTTTATGGAATCTTCAAGCTGGAATACTAGGTTGATATACTATGGATGTGACTTACCTCTATACCATGTGTCTTTGTTGAGTATATATGGATATTCTTGTTATTTATGTTATAGACATATACCTTTCTACAACTGACTATTTTATTCTTTTTTTTACTCTTTGTAATTTTAGTGTGTCCTACTTAGTATTTTTATACTCACCCCTACACGGGTTTTTCCCACATGTGTCGTGTCCTATACAGACAATCGACCTTTTGATAGAGTTCTAGGAGGACTAGGACCAGATATTTCTTAGTGAGATCATAAAGACCGAGGTGTGTTCCTATGGATTTCTAACAGCAGTCCCATTACTTATTTTCATGTTGTAATTTTATTTTAAGACTATTTTTGTGTGCTTGTATTTTCCCCATTTTACTTTCTTTTACTTTATATCGTACTCTGGTTACGATATTAGATGTATGAATGCCTGTTTGTTTAGTTGTTTTTACATTTCAACATTGTATAGGCTTGGAGATGTGTGTGTGTGTGTGTAGGTATTTGGGATAAGGACTCCCATGTCAATTATATGCCTTCTTGACACTAGTCTCCAGTCCTTGTCCTACTAGAGGTGAGCTTGGCGAGTCATGGCATGGGCTCCTTTGGGACGGGTTATGACATTTTACTTGAACATTGATATATCAAATCTTTAATTATTAGACTTTAAAATTTGTTTCCTTTATAATAAATTTCATATTATTCACTATAAATGTTGGAATGATAATAAAATAGCATAAAAACAAGATTTATATTTCCATATATTAATAATGGATTTTTACTACAATTTATTTTTAATATCCAAATATTTTGAGATTTCAATTTTTTATTAACTAAAATTAAAATTATTATAAATTCACTAATAATTATAATGGTATTAAAAATTGAATACACTGACACATTGATAAAAAAAATTTAACTTTTATAATTAATAACATTAATATATATGGGCTAGTGCGTAAATTCTTAAAAAAATTACGAAAAAAATTAATGGATAAGGATTTAGTGGTTTTTATCATGTACTAATTGATTTATAGTCCTCTAATAAACATTCTTTCTCTTTTTGTAAAAGTATTTAAATTTGTACATAGAGTAATAAAATAAAAATAATAATAATTTTTTATGGAATTTGGATATTTCATGTATTTCATAATATTTTAAATAATGATTATAGTGGATCCTTCAATTGCATCATAATGCTTTTAATCAAAATTTGAACCCTTGGACATGAGATTTTAGGTAAGGCGTGGATGAGTTGGGAGGTGGTGGTTAGGCATGTAAAAAATGATCTTTTAGGTGAGTCTAATAATTTTGAAAAGTTGGGAAAGTGGGATTATACATGTATTATTTATAGTGTAGCTATCCAGATTTTTCTTGATCATGACTTCGCTAATTTTTGAGTTTTAAATTTGTGGGTCATTTAAAGGGGTAAAATGGTAAATTTATCAAATCATATGACCTTATAATTTTTTTACTATTATTTTGATATCGAGGAAAAATATTTACCCCTGGGTAGTGTTTTGGTAGGATTATGAGAAATTTTAATTTTATAGTTTTCTTAATATTTATTAATTAAATAAATAATTATCCTATGAGTGTAGATGATGATATATTCTTAATAGAAGCTCAAATGTAAATTTTAGTACAATTAAAGCATCTAGAATGAAGTATTTCTCCTAAGTAAGGTATAAATTTTATTCTCAGGTGTTATTTAACGACCTGAAAATTCCTTCTATGAATAATAAAATAAATATTCTTTTCATAATGAATATTTTATAATATTCAAAAATGGAAGTACATAGGAAAAATATTTCAAAAGTAATATTACATAACATGTAATAAAATACATTATTACAGCTAAGACTAATACAGGGATATGAAAACCAAAAAATAGAAACCATGCAATGGTGTACTCAGTAAGATCGAAATCTTCCTG
Source organism: Viscum album (assembly GCA_963277665.1). Classification (NCBI taxonomy): domain Eukaryota; kingdom Viridiplantae; phylum Streptophyta; class Magnoliopsida; order Santalales; family Viscaceae; genus Viscum; species Viscum album. Next base: position 1,392,274,655 of record OY728121.1, on the reverse strand, counting down.
GAATATTATTCCTATAATTGAAAATATTAAAAGAAAATGGTATTTTAGGAGTATAATATAATTTATTTATGGATTTGTAAAAATTATTCAGAATAAAGTAGTAAATATTGATGTTTGGTGGTAAATATATAGGATGTTATTAGAAAGGTGACCATTATGATATAATTATTACATTACTATTATATAACCATTGGTCAATATGAACATTTGGAATTGTTACTATTAGAAATATTGTTACTATTATAATTAATTTATATAAAGGGTAATGATAAATTATAATTGATACAGAAAATAAAAATGATGGCCTTAACATGCAGAGTTTTGCCTTTTGAATCCCATTTGTAAGAACATGGAAGGGAGGTAACATCGGTAGGGTTATCCCATCACAAATCCAACGAAGAGCTTCAATAATTGGGGATTAAAAAATCATATATCGGAGAAGTACAAATTATTGGAAATCATCAATATGTCAATGTTAATTGATCCACCCAATGAAACTACCACCATTTACTACCTTACCCTTAGGGAATTTTTTGGTGTAATAATAGGTTATGTATCTAGATCTTAGTATCATAAAATTGTAATTTCATTTTTATAAATAAAATATATATTTATTCAATACCCTTTTATGTATCATTTTATTTAATAAAATACATGTAAATATAAAATGAATTTGACAACTATTTTTGGATACAAATAAAACAGAATTATATTTTTAGAATACATATAAACATTTATATTAAATTAATGTATTATAAAATATATTTATTTTAATTAAATATCCTCTTAAAATATAATTTATTTTAATATAAATTATAATATAATTTTATAATGTCCTAGTAAATTTTTATATGTGTCAGAAATTTGACTATGTCATAAAAACTGTTATTTATCAATAAATAAGGATTTTTTATTTACAATTTAAAATTATCATATTTAGAGAATTATTTTTTATAAAATAAAAATTCTATTAGAAACCAACATGTAAAAATTAGGTTAGAGTGAAAAAGTTTCAATTTTATAAAATACATTATTTTTCAGTGAATAGTAAAAATACAATTTTCTATTCTCGATATCTTTAATGACTTCATATATAACTAATAATGATAAAATAATTAATTAAATATAATCTATAATCAAATTTTTTTATTTTATTAATTTTATATATTTTAATGGATTAAAATCAATTTCCAAACCTATAAATGACTTTCCAAAATCTAAAATGGATATTATGATTTTAAAAACTATATTTTTTAGAAAATTTACTTTTCCATGTCTAAAGTAATATTAAAAAATCATTTTGATTCTAATGGATTAAAATTTTAAAAACCAAATATTTTATGGTATCTTTTATTTTTAAATAAATTTAATAGATTGTGTTACACGTAACACTGAGTTTGAATGCACCCTGATCTATTAATAGGTGACTATTATAACCTAGACATTAAAATAGCAAGAATTAATAGTATTAACCACATTATGAAATTAATTTATTTAATATTCATCCAAAATATTTTATAGACATGAGATAAGAATGAATCCAATTTTTCTCATTAAAATATATTATTTTTTCTAAAGATAATTTTACCACCTTTTGATGGCCCACTCATTTTAAATATAGTTTTTGAAACTTTTATATATTTTATTTAAAAAAATAAACTTCTTCATTAAAATTTTAATATAAAAATTTACTTTGGTTCAATTTTGGTTTTTTTCTAATATGTTTTATGTTTTGATGTATAGTGATAAAATATTTCATTTTAATTAAAAATGGATTTTTGCCTAAATAATTTATAATGTTAAATTATATTTTTAATTGGTTTTAAAGTATAATTATATTAAGTTTTTATTATTTAACCCAATTTAGTTCATTTTACTCAATTAAATATTAAATTTTTATATAAAAATATTTCAATATTTTGAACATTTCACTTTAAAAACTCATTTTCTCATGCCATCAACAGAATTATTTTTAAAGTAAGTACTGAAACTTCTAGGTTTTGAATTTTGAAAAATGGAATCAATATTTGGAATTGGTGGGTAAAAATTATTTAAATTGGTTTCTTTTATTTTTGGGCACTATGAATAGTAACTTTAGTAATTTTTTATTAACATAGTTAAAAGTAAATTGAGTAATTAAGGGTAAAAATAATATTATATTACAAAATTACCCTAAAACTTGTCCAAATTCCATTTTATGAGTGGGTGTCAACCAAAATCATCATTATGCTGAGATTATAACCTTTTAAAGCCACTTGGATGCTAATATGAAATTTTTTATATTTTATTAAAAGAGAAGTTAAAGATGTCATACTCATATTTCTAATAAAAATATCATTTTTAATATAGTTTTATATGGAATATAAATTATAATATAAAGATTCAATTGAAATTTAAATTTTTTTTCTTTATCGTGATAATTTATTTTTAATTTTTTGAAAATAAACAATTACCTTAAAGGTTAACACAATAATTATGGAGTGATTATTTAATTAAGGTAAATATCAAATAAAGGATATTAAAAAAATTAAATAAATAAAATTTAAGATAATTTATGTCATCCATAAATTTTATTGATTACCTAGACATATTAAGGATGTATTTAATGTTTTGGTTTGAAATTATCTTATGTATTAATATTTTTTTAAAAGTAAAATAATGAATAGTTTCAAAATTCACTACTGAAATATGAACATATACCCACGATTTTGGATCAAACCATGGCTATAGGTCACCCCTATACCCATTTTTTCCAAAAATTGTGGGTATAGGTGTTTTTTAGAACCTATACTCATGATTTTTGGAGAAACCATGGGTACAGGGTTCGGTTTGAGACTTATACCCATGGTTCTGAAAAAAACTATGGGTATAGATTTTGGTTAAAAACTTATACCCATGGTTCTCAAAAAACTTTTTATAGGTTCGAACTATACCCATGGTTCTCAAACAATTTTTTTATAGGTTTTACCTATACCTGTGGTGTTTTTAAACCATGGGTATAGCTTTCCTGCATAAGTACAGGGGAAAATTTTCTACGGGAACAAAAATATTTCCATAGGAAAACCTATACCCATGGTTTTCTACCTATATAAATTCTTTATAAATATATATATATATATATATAAGTAAATATATATTTATATACACATAAACATGTATGGGTTATTATTTAGTCATGTCTATTATGAAGAGGTGGTCTAGTGTTTGAATCCCGCATCGGGATTTTTTTTAAATCCTATAGCCATAGTTTGAGAATTGTGGGTATAGGGTTATTAACATAGTGTAAAATTTCTCATACACCTATTACCATAGTTCATAACCATGGGAATATCATTTTTCATACCATGGGTATATCTCAGAGCTATACTGATGCCTTAACAGGCCATGGTTTTGAAAACTGTGGATATAGGTGGCTTTTCCAGTAGTGATTAGCATTAAATTTTAAAACAAATAATAGTTTATTAAATGATATAGAATTCATAAAAATAAAAAATTAAACCAAATTATTGGTATTAAGTTAATTATTTCACAAATTATCCACTTATGGTTTTTTTCATTTTATAGTAACTATATTAACCCTTAAGTAGTAAAAACGCATGTTGTCCTGGTAAGAGTTAAAGAGATTAAATAAGAGTTGATGAAAAAAATAAGGGTAACAATGTGAAATAAACTTTTCTAAAAATTATTTTTTGAGATTATTTCTACCAATCCCCATATTATCTTATAAATAACTCACTTTGGTTCCATTTTTAATAGAAAATTAATTAATATTAATTTAATATTTTGAGAATTTCTAAAAGTGACTCTCACATCTATTATAAAAGGGCACATCCTCCCTCACTTACTCACTTATTCACACCAATTTTATCCTTATAGATCAAAAAAACCCTTCCCATTTCCACTCCCAACATCCTTAGTCAAGTTTTGGATGTCCTGCTCTTCCAAAACTACCAACTCTAAACCCCTTAAGAAAAAATTTAAAGGTAGTCCGCCAAAGAAGAGGTAATAATTTTTACCAACTCATCCAAGTTTATTTCCTATTATACTTCCTCTTCATGATTTTTCTCTGTGATAAAGTAATAAATACAATATAATATAGATTATGAGATTTTATTATGATTATGGGATGATCATATTTCATTATTTATTCATCCTATAGAAAATGAATGCACTGCATGTGCATATGTATGGCTTACCATCTCCACACTATGGTGTAATTTTTTTCATCACCACTTTATTTGTATGTTTATAATGATGGATATAATGTATATACATAATAAATATAAAATTATATTGTTTTTATATAATTAAACTACCATCCAAATCCTTACCCTTTCACCATTAACGAAATGATATCTTCGCTCGTGTGTATGTACGGCCTACCATCTCGACGACGTGATGAGAGTCATTTTCCATGTTAAACATTCATGAATTATTATAAAAATGTATATAATGAGTAAATATAATATATATTAACTTAATATAATTATTTAAATAAATTATATGTATCCTGTATATAGTAAATAGGACTTACATGACAAAACATTCCCAGGAAAATGAAGCATTTAACACCCAGAACAAGGGTAATAGCGGAATATTATTAACAAAATGATATAAAAAGAACATGTATGATATAATGAATATAGATATGGTTTTGTTATAAATTAATAACATGTTTTAAACCATTATAATAGATGTTAAATCACATTAAACTAAAGGAAATTACAAGGTAAGGTTTAATTTCACAATCTTATTATAATTTGGGATTTTTTATACGTAAGTATATAATGGGGAATATTTATCATCCACATCCATGTTTATTATAAATGTTTTCAAAAATATTTTTACTATTATAAATCAAATTTTTAATGTCTTTTTACCATGTTTGAATTTTTATAAAATGGTTTGTAAAGAATATTTTTATGGTTTTCTAAACAAGATACTTTATTAATTTTTGAAAAAAATATGGAAGGAATGATTTTTAACTTATGTGGAATGAGTGGATTTTTCTTCCATCATGAAACATTAATGTTTTGAATCTTCCTTTACAATCTTACAAGGTTCTTTTTAATGAAAATTTTTTCTTTAAAAATTATGTGGCCTTTTAAATTAATGATTTCAAAGCGAAAATGGGTATTTCTCTTAAGAAACTTTTAATAATTATTTTAGAGTATTTTCATCTATGTATTAAACCTTTGTTAGATATTATGATTGATTTATGTTTATATCTTATGATACTATATACCATATTTTATTTAATGGTTTATTATAATTTTGATTGTGGATGTGTTGTTTTTATACCATTCATGGTTTTTGGTTGAAGTATTCGCATTTTGTGTGCTATTTTTTCAATGATAATGTTTATATTGTTTATGTTTCACCCTTTTTATATGGGGAATACAATAGACTTAGTAAGTGATATATGGAGCCTTCTATATCCCCTCTATTCATAGGTAGGTCTCATGAGACAAACTATTTTGGGTATTGGCTGATGTATTACCCATTTATGTATAATGTCTTGGCTGAAGCCTTGATGGTATATTTATGATGTCTGGAATTATGAATTCCCTAATTATGAGATTATTTATTGATATTACATGTGATTATTCAATTATTATAATATCAATTTGATTATTTATATAGAATTGTATTATTTTCATGTATTCTTTCCATATTATGCTCAAGATTATGCCTATGTGGATCGTGTTTTAGTTATGCACCATGCCTTAATGTTTATGCTTATTATTAATAATATCTTCCACTATACACTTACCCTTACTGAGAATCTAAGCTCGCCAATTTATTAAATTTTAATTTTCTAAATATTCCAAGATGATTATTATGACTGATATGTGGGGTTAAGCAATGAGGATAATGGCATTCTCAAAATATTTTCTATGTTCTATTTTTATGTTTTAAATTATAATTTAAGTTTCATTTATGTAATATAGATTCCAAAACTACTAAATTGATTGGTCCTTTAGGATTTTAATCTTGTATATACGCCAATGTAATAATTTGAAGCAACGGATCTAGGCTACTGGGTTTGGGGTCTTTATAGTTGGTATAATAGAAACTTTAGTAGAAACCATTGAAAATAGATTTAGAAAACATGGATTGGAGAACATAACCCTAAGATTGAATTTGAGGATAATTATATAATAACTTCCTATAATTTTGGTAAGGTGGATATTTTGTGGGTATTTCTATAAATGCATACCTATTTGGATACTACAAGTGGATGTGGTTTTGGCATAGATATACCTAGGGGTAACAACTTTGACAAGGTGCATCAGGCCTGACTCAACATAACCTGGTACACGATTATGATCCTTACTGTGTACCTAGTTTTACACTCCTAGGGTATATTCTAAGGTTTATTTACATTTTCTTTAAAAAAACTTTATGAATGATTTAAAATTAAAAATGTCCCTAAAGAAACCATGTTTAATATTATAATATTATCTATGTGTAAATTTTTCAATTTATTTTAAGTGTTATGAGTCTGAAATCATGCATTATGATTCATAACTTAATCTAATGTATTCTATTGTTTATAAATGGATACTAGTGGAAGTAATTGAAATTGTATCAATGCACATAATCCATGTATGTATTTCCCTTCAATGAAATATAATGATATTGGATCTGGAGCTGCAACTGGTGCTGAAAAAATTATAACCATACTAGGATAGCTGACTCGGGTTATAAAAAATAACCTTACCTATATTGATAATCATGATCCACAATGTGGAGGAAAAATTTTATACCACTCCATGAGACAATAACCTCCATCATTAAATGGGACTAAAAATCCATTTATAGCCGAATAATGGATAATTTCTTTAGAGAAGATATTTCTTTCTCTAGGAAGAAAAAAATGAAAGAAAGTTTTCATGGAAGTTTATCATCTCTCGAGTTATGCATATCAATAGTGTTCATTGATACAGAACACAAAGTAGGAGGAATAAAAAGAAAATTTTGAATGGATTTATTTTAAGTAACTTTCCATGGAAAAATATTTTCTCCACGAACAACAAACAGATATGGAGAGACAGTTCTTGAATCTGAGGCAAAATGAGGATGAGAATTTTGATAAATATGAATCCATTTTTACAATGATAGTAATGAATCCTATGTATTACATACTAATCCAAATATAATGATTCATAAATTATTTTATGGATTAAAACCATTCTTATGAAGGGAACTAGTCTCCCAAAAATTTCTCATCATATGAAGATATATTCTTGTGTGCTATCTAGATAGAAAAACAATTCTCTAAGTCTTGTGAATTTAAGGGAAATCAATAGAAGAAGAGTCTTTAAAAACACTCTAGAAATGGAAATAAGGAAAATGGGAAGAATATAAGAGTTGACTTTATATCATGAAATAAATTTGGGATAAAACATCATGGAACATGCTTTTTGGGGATGGGAGTTTGTTACAAGTGAGAAGAAAAAGGACACTAAGATCGTGATTGTAAGGTAAATAAATAAGTCGGTAATGTGAGGTTTTTTAACTATAAGGATATGGGACACTATGAAAATTATTTTCCTAAGCGTCATGAAAACATGCCCCAAAAAAGTACAAGGGGTCAAGGAAAAGCTTATGTGATCACAAATGTTGAGGTGGAAGTTCCAAATGATGTAGTGGTAGGTACTTTAATTGTATACTCAAACATATCTAATGATTTATTTTATTCTCGATCATCACATTCATTTATATCTTCCCATATTTACAAGAATATTATAAATCTCTCTTTTGATTTAAAAAAAGAGTTATCAGTTAAAACTCCTAAGGGAAATCTCATTGAAAAAAATATGACTCAGTCAGTCCCCTTTATGACACATAAATATGGTTTAATTTTTGACCTTTTCATCATACCTATGGTTTACTTTGATATAATCCTCGGTATGGAATTTATTTCAAAATATGATGCAAAAAATTATTAAAAGAAAAGGTAAATTTCAATTTTTGAGGAAGAAAAAGAATCTCTTATCTTTAGAGAAGAAACTTCATAATTTGATTCTTATCTAGATCCACCCTAGTAGCTCTACTGAATGAAATTATTGGGAAGGAAGAGAAAACTACATCTAGTGATGAAGTAAGTAATCCTCGAATTGATGATGTGCCTATTATAAAGGAAAGCATTGATATATTTCCTAAGGAATTACCTAGAAACCCCCATAGCATAAACTTAAGTTTTATATTGATTTAATCCATAATGTAAGACCAATATCAAAGACTCCCTATAAAATGTACATATTAGAATTAGTAGATATGAAGAAACAACATGAAGAGTTGGGTAAAAATTTATTTATTCTCCCTATTGTTTCTTCATAGGGAGCCCATGTTTTCTTTACTAATAAGAAATATGGATCCATGAGGATGTGTATTGATTATAGGGAAATTAGTGCTATTACAATAAAGAACAAGTATCATATGCCTTGCATTGATTATTTATTTGATCAACTTCATAGAGATCAATTTTTTAGAAGATTTAACTTCATTATAGATATCATCAACTTCAAGTAAAGAAGTAAGGCATTCTGAAGAAAAATTTCTAGATGAGGTATGGAAACTAAGAGTTTATAGTAATTCCATTTGGATTAACTAATGTACTCTCAGTTTTTATGGATCAAATGAATAGAGTATTAAAGGAATATCTTGATGATTTTTTGTGGTATTATTTTATGATATTTTGGTGTATTCTAAAATATATGAATACCATGATAATTACTTATGGGTCATTCTTGAGACTCTCATAAGGAAAGTGTTATATGGTAAATTTAGGAAGTGTGAATTATGGATTCATGAAATTTCTATTCTTGGCCATATTATCTTCAAGGATGGAATCTTTGTTGATCATGTAAAGACAAATGAAATCTAATAATTGCCTAAACCAGTGAGCATAACTTAGGTACATGGTTTCATTAGTGTATCAGGTTACTATCGGTCTTTCATTAATAATTTTTCCCGATTGGATAACCCATTAACCAAGATCACAAATAAAGGGGTTAAGTTCATATGTAAAAAATAATGTGAAGAATGTTTTGTATAATTTAATAGAAGATTGTAAAATTCTTCGATATTAATTTTACCATCAAGAAATGGTGCATTTTTTATTTATAGTGATGCATTGAGGAAAGGACTCGGTTGTTTCCTTATGCATAATGATAGAGTTATTTCATATGTATCTAGAAAGTTAAAAACTCGTGAAAAGAACATTATAACTCATGATATTGAATTAGAAATTATAATATTTTCTTTGAAGATATGGAGACACTATATCTATGGTGAAATATGTGAGATATATACTGATCACAAGAGTTTTAAATATATATTCTGACAGAAATAACTTAAAAAGAGAAAAAGTAGATGTCTCTAACCACTAAAGGATTATGATTTCTTAATACACTATCACACAGGGAAGGAAAATAAGGTGGAAGATACATTGAGTAGGAAGGATCAAGGAGTTATGAACAAAATGAGAATCGAAAGAGATCATGTGTGCATGGATCTAGTAAATATGGACATGGTAATTATCAAGGAAGGTGAAACATCACTAATTTTTCAAATGGTTACCAAACCATATTTATTATAAATGATAAAAAGTTCCCAATAAGATGATGAGAATTTTTAAAAGAAAATTAAAATTGTGAATGATTGAAAATTATAAGACTTATATATGAATTTGGTATTTTGAAATTTAGAAAAAATATTTTTGGTCCCTCTATACCTAAGAAAAAAAGGAAATTATTGGATGATTCATATAGCTCAAATTTATCAATACACCCTGGTGGAACCAAGATGTATAGAGATTTTAAGGAACATTTTTTTTGGGATAATGTGAAGTGGGAAATTTCTAAATATGTTTCAATGTCTGGTTTTTCAACAAGTGACGGGTGAGAGACAAGGTTTGAGAGTAATCATGTAACCTATTCTTATATCTCTGTGAAAATGGGATGATATTATGACGGACTTTTTCACAAGACTACTAGGACTCACAGATGGAATGATGCAATATGGGTTATTTTATATCCTTACTAAATCATCACATTTTCTTTCTATAAGATAATATTTAAATCTTGAATTCATAGTAATACAAATATTAATGAAGTTTTAAGACTTCATGGTGCACCTCTTTCAATTGTGTCTGATCATGATCCACGATTTACATTAAAATTTTAGAAAAGTCTTCTAAATTCTCTAGATACTGAGCTTCATTTGAGAATCTCCTACCACCCTCAAACTGACGAGAAATCATAAAGGACTATCCAAACTTTAGAAGACATGTTGAGGTCCTTCTCACTTGAATCTCAAGGTATCTGGGATTAGTATTTACCTTTGTTATAATTTTCATATAACAATAGCTTTCATTCAAGTATTCAAATGGAACCGTGTGAATAATTATATTGAAAGAGATATCATACACCAACTTGTTGGGATGATGTTGATAAAAGGAAACTTATAGGCTTGGAACTTGTTGATGAAACAATATAATAGGTGAAGACTATTCAAATACATATCAATGTAGCTCAAAGTAGGAAAAAGAGCTATGTTGATAATCGAAGGAATGATTTATAATTTCAAGTGGGAGATCACTTTTTCTTGAATTTATCTATATGTAAAGGTGTTATAAGATTTGATAAGAAATTAAAATTATTCCTTAGGTATATCGGACCTTTTAAAATTCTAGAATTAATTGGAACTATGTATTATCATTTAGAAATGCCACCGAGCCTTTCTAAAATGCATGATGTGTTCCATATCTCCTTATTAAGGAAGTACATGCCCAGCCCAACACATGTTATCACTTAGGGTGAAATAGAATTGGACCCTTTATTATCTTATTGTGAAGATCCTATCCATATTTTGGATACTAAAGAACAAGTGTTGAGGAATCAGACGAATCTAGTGGTAAAGGTACTATGGAAAATCATAAAATAGAATAAGCAACGTGGGAACCTGAGGAAATTAAGATGAAGAACTACCCAAATATTTTTATGATGTGATATTATAGAAATTTCAAGGATGAAATTTTTTAAAAGAGGGAATAATTTAACACCCCACGATTTTATGCTATGTTTTCTTTTTAAATAAATTTAATAACTTTTGTTTCACGCAACAATGAGTTCGAATGCACTATGATCTATTAATAGGTGACTGTTATAACCCAACCATTAAAATATACAGAATTAATAGTATTGGACACATTATGAAATTTGTATATTTACTATTCATTCAAAATATTTATTATTCATAAGATAATAACTAATAAAATTTTACTCATTAAAAGACTATATTTTTCTAAAGGTGGTTTTACTGCCTTTTGATGACGCACTTATTTTAAATATATTTTTTGAAACATTTAAAAATAAAATTTGAAAAAATAAACTTCTTATTTGAAAGTGTAATATACATATTTACTTTGGTTTATTTTTTGGAATTTTTCTAGTAAGTTTTATGTTTTGATGAATAGTGATAAAATATTACATTTTAATTGAAAACAGCTTTTCATCTAAATAATTTATAATGTTAAATTATATTTTTAATTGGTTTTAAACCATATTTAGATTAAATTTTTATCATTTAATCTAATTTAGGTCATTTTAATCAATTTCACATTAAATTTGGATATAAAAACATTTCATTCTTTTAAACATTTCACTTTAAAAACTTGTTTTCTCGTTCTATCAACGGGATAAATTATAAATTAATTACCACAAATTTTGTGTTTTGAATTTTGAAAAATATATCCCATATTTTGAATCAGTGGATCAAAATTATGTAAATATGTTTCTTTTATTTTTGGTAATTATTAATAGTAACTTTAGTAATTTTTTATTAACACGGTTAAAGGTAAATCAAGTAATTAAGAAACAAAATATTATTGTATTAGAAAATTACCCTAAAACTAGTCCAAAAATTCATTGGACGAATTTTTTTCGACAAAAATATTCCTTATTCTGAGATTATAACATTTTTAATCCACTTTGATGAGAGTATGATATTTATTATATTTTATTTAAAGAGAAGTAAAATATTTCATACTCATATTTCTAATAAATATATCATTTTTAATATAAGGTAATATAGAAGATACATTCAAATATAAATATTAAATTGAAAGAAAAAATTTTATATTCATAATGATAATTTATTTTTAATTTTTATGAAAAAAAATAATTACCTTAAAGGCTTACACGATAATGATGTAGTGATTATTTAATTAAAGAAAATATCTAATAAATGATATTATAAATATTAAAATAAATATAATTTGAGATGATTAATGTCATACATGAATTTTATATATGGCCTAGACATATTTAGGATCTATTAGAGGTTTTGGTTCTATGTTATCTTGTGTATTAATATTTTTTTAAAAGTCGCATAATGAATAGTGTTAAAATTGACATTAATGATATTTAAAACAAATAATAATTTATTAAATGATATAAAAGTCATAAAAATATAAAATAATGAAATATGATTTGGATGGAGTTAAATATGTAATTAATTATTCATTTATGTTTCTTTTGGAATTTTATAGTAACTATATTAACCCTTAGTAGTAAAAACACATGTTATCACGGTAAGAGTTAAAGAGATTAAATAAGGGTTAAAGAAAAACAGATAAGGATAAGAATGTGACCTAAACATATATAAAAGTTATTGGTTGAGATTATTTAAAAAAATAATCATTTTATATTATAAATAAATCACTTTTGAGAAATTTTTAATTGAAAATTAATTTACAGTAATTTAATATTTTGAGAAATTCCAAAATTGACCCTCACCTCAATTATAAAATGGCAGCTCCTCTATCACTTCCTCATTTCATCACGCCAATTTGAGCCTTTTAAATTAACAAAACCCTTCCCATTTCCCCTTAAAACATCCTTATACAAGTTTTGGAGGCCATTTTATTCCAAAAAGACCAACTCTAAACCCCTTAAGAATAAATTTAAAGGGAGTTCGCCGAGGAAGAGGTAATCATTTTTACCAACTCATCCAAGTTAATTTCTTATTATAATTACTATTATGGAGTTATATACATGATAAATTAATAACTCCAGTATCATATATATTCTTATATTTTATTATGATTATGGTAAAACCATATTCCAATATTTATTCATCCTATAAAAAATGAAATCGTTGTGTGCGTGTGCGTACAGCTTACCGTCTCCATGCCATGGTGTAATTTGTTTTTCATCACCAATTTATTTGGTTGGGTATAATGATGGGTATAATGGATATAAATAATAAATATCACATGATATTTATTCTTTATAGTTAAAATATCATTCAATTACTTACCCTTTCACCATTGAGGGAATGATATCATCGCTCGTGCATACATACGACCTACCGCTTCCATGACGCAATGAGATTCATTTTCAATGTTAGTCATTCAATAATTATTATAAAAATTTATATAATGAGTAAAGATAATATATATGAACTTAGTATAATTTTTTATATTAAATATATATATTCTATTCATAAGAAACAGGACTTACATGACAAAACATGCATTGGAAACATAAGAAGTTAACACCCAAAACAAGGGTAATAGCATAATATTATTAACAAAATGACATAAGAAGATCATATATGATATCATAAATATGGATATGGTTCTGGTATAAATTAATAACACGTTTTAAACAATTATACAAAAGGTTAAATCACATTCAACTAAATTAAAGTACATCTTCAGTGTTAATTTCACAATCTCATTATAATTCGGGATTGTTTATATGTATGTATCTACTGGGGAATATTTATCATCCATATCCATGTTTCTTATGTATGTTTTCCAAAATATTTTTACTATTATACTTAAAATTTTTAATTAATTTTTACCATGTTTGACTTTTTATAAAATGGTTTGTAAGGAATCTTTTTTTCATTTTCTAAAGGAGGTACTTTATGACTTTTTGACAAAAATACGGAAGGAATTTTTTTAACTTATGAGGAATGAGAGAATTTTTACACCATATTAACACCTTAATGTTTTTATGCTTCCTATAAAAGTTTAAAAGGTTATTTTCATTGAAAATGTTTTATTTTAAAATTTTGCGGCCTTTTAAGTAAATGATTTCAAAGTAAAAAGGGGGTATTTCTCTCAAGAAATTTTTAATGATTTTATTAGAGTATTTTAATCTATGTAAAAATGATTTGTTGGATATCTTGATTGATTAATTTTGATCTCTTATAATACCATATACCATATTTTATTGAAGTTTTTATGATCAGTTTTTCAATATATGTGCTATTTTGATACCATTCATGGTTTATGGTTGAAGTATTTGCATTTTGTATGCTACTTTTTCAATACGAATGATTATGTTGTTTATGTTTCACCCTTTTCATATGACGAATGCATTATTAAGTGACTTGAAGGGCCTATTATATCCCCTTGATGCATTAGTAGGTCTCTGAAGAAAAAAACTAGTTTGGGTATTGGCTAATGTCTTACCCATTTATGTATGGTGTCTTGGCTGAAACCTTGACTATATGTTTATGATATCTGGCTTTATGAATTCCATCATTATGAGAGTGGATGTTGATATTTCATGTTTTTTTGGGTTGGGGCCGAATCCTCATTTATTATTAAAGCAAAGCAAAGACCTCTTTTAACTTGGTATAGGGAGACCCATTACATGGCCCAAAGGCCAAGTGGGCATTTAGCCCATTACATGGCCTATAGGCCCAAATTTTTTGCCTAAAGCCCATTCTGTGAATAGTACTGCTACAGTACCTGCCTGCTACAATACCGCATAATACCCGCCACTGCTATAGTACCCTACCGCTGCTACAGTGGCCTGACGCCACTATAGTGATTTTCCGCCGCTATAGTACCCGTTATTGCTACAGTACCACCACCGCTACAGTACACTACAGTGTTGCTATAGTAACCTACACCCAATGGGTTTTGAACCCCCATTTTTCAAGTAGGATTACGGGGTGCTTATTTGATTATTAGAATATACATGTGATTATTTATATGTAATTATATGATTTTTATTTATTCTTTCCATATTATTCTCAATATTGTGTTTAAGTGTCTTGTGTTTTAGATATGCAACTTGCCTTAATATTTATACTTATTATTCATAATATCTTTTTTTGTACTCTTACCCTTACTGAGCATCTGAGATCACCCATTTCTTATGTTTTATTTTTTCCAGGATGCCAAGATGTTTATTATGACTGATATGCGGAGTTAATATATGAGAATAATGGAGTTATAAAATGATTTTTTATATTGTATTTTATCTTTTAAATTTTAATGTAAGGTTCATGTATGTAATTTGGATTCCAAAATTGTTAAACTAGTCTATCCTTTGTGATTCGAATCTTGTATATATAAAAATGTAATAAATTTAGGAACCATATTTGGGATACTAGGGTCGGGTTCTTTATAAAAATATTATAAAGTGTGACTTAAATTCCAAAAACCATGATAAAAAACAAGGGTAAGCCTGTGGTTTTTCATTTTCCACAACCTAAAATTCCCAGACCAATATACAAACATTATTAAAAAATCCTCCTCTTGTAATATAAATACCCACCCATTCACCCCATTACTCTTCATTACAAATACCTTAAGAATGAAATTATACTCATTTACCCTCTATAAATTTCCTATAAGGAGTCTTTGATGTCCTACGATTTTCCTCTCTAGGATTTGGGAAGTTACTTCCCAATGTAATGGAATTCTCTTCCTTTTCTTTTCAATTCAAGTTCCTCTTTTTTCGGTATTCCTTATAGATATTGAATTACTTTATTTTTCATATAATTTTATTTATCTAATTACTATCAAAATAGTTTTTTATCAATGTAAGACCCTTATTTCTTCTCATAATTCCATTTCTTTAATCCACATTGTATACCCATTATACTGAGGAATTCATTTCATAAATTTCCTTCATTTTCATGAAATATTCTTGTATTATAAATACCCAAACCCCTTCTTTATCCATGGGTATTCACCTATATGGAAACATAATTTAATTATTGGGGACTTACATATATGAAACCCATGTTCCCTTATCATGGGTTAAAAATGATGTAATATTCAAGTCTTTAAGAACTTATATACTCAATGATTTCATATGAAATATCTTCTTTATTATCCTCAAGTTATTGATGAAATTATCTATTATGATTGATGTGGATCACATGAATTAATACATATAAAGGGTGTTGCCTAATAGTTCTCTAATTCAATAGGGAATGAATTAATCTCTATATATGACATGTTTTATGATACCTTGGTGAATAACCTTAGTAATTATGTTTTATGAAACCTTGGTGATAAACCTTAGTGATATGCTTATGAATGTATCATTTGTATGTTTCAGAAACATTTATATGCTATGTATCAAGTACTTATGATTATTCTATCATGTTATGCCTTATTTTTTATTCATGATTATCATACATGTTCCATTTCATTTGGTCATCACATTCTAGGCTTTTTTCATACCCCTTTCTATTGATGTATGTCCCTAGGAAATTACATGAAGTGAGGTGACTTAAGATAGAATAAAAATGGAGTATTTAAAAAGGATTAAATAATTTTTATGTTAATGTTTCCATTATGTTACTCATGTATTATGAACCTATATTCCAAGACACTAGACCTCAAAAGATCTTTTAAAATTATCAATGTAATATTTTATTAAGTAATTAAGTTAAAATTAATGTATTAAAAAGAATGGATTCCATAATTGGTATTAGATGTAAGGTTTAGTTATTTTTTGAAATTAGGACTAGAAAAAAATTAGTAATAACTCAGGGATAAGACTAAATATAGGAAGACATACTTAAATTTTAGTGAAGTTTAAAGCGAGTGGTTTCCAAGAAATGAAATCTATGTCAGGATACTACAAGTGGATGTGGATATATAATAGTTATACCTAGGGGTAATAACCCTGAAAAGGTAAAATTGGGTATTAACTCAATATTCACATAGTTAATATAAAATAGGCTTTATTGCACACCTGGTTTGACACTCTCAAGGGATATACTATGGTTAATCACATTATTTTTACAAACCATTATGAATGATATATAGTTAATATAAAAAAATAGGATTGGAGTATATCATCGTAGAATAATTATATTATCCAATTTAAGGATTAATATTTCCTTTATAATTTTTATTATAAGATTCCCAATAGTAAAAAATTTCTCACTTAGGTATTCTTCCTCTAGAAAAATTGAAGGAAATATAAGGCCTCCTATAAACAACATATGCAATGGAAAATATTATAAAAACCATCCCAATATGGGGGAGATAGAGTTGAATAATTCATAATGATAATGAATCAGTTAACTCATGTTGTGAATAATAAACTAAACCATGTAGAGCATTTGGATTAGCAAAGGAAGGAAAAATTAATAGTTGAGTCCTTCATGCCTCAATGAACACCTATTTTTAGTGGAATCATAGTTCTATTGATCATAGAACAATTGATTAATAGTAAATAAAATATATTTTCTATATCTATTGTTCTGTGAAAGAGAAGGTTTCCTTCGTAGTATATCTCTTAGATGGAGAAAATGATCAGTCATGGACATTGATCAAGAACACAAAGCTAAGGGATGGGGTGGAAGCCATGGAATGGGAAGACTTCAAAAATACCTTTTTCGATAATTATTTTCCTCACACCCTTTAAAACAAGATAGAGAGGGAATTCCATGAGTTTAAAAAAAATATAAAATTAATCAATGGGTGATTATTAGACGAACTTTACAAGGATTTAACTTTACATTTCATGCATTTCCGTCAATTCTAATGAGAAGATTGACCAATTATTTGGAGCACTGAGACCCCATCTGTGAAAAGAATTGGAAATAAAGAATATTTTATGTTATAAAGAGATAATATAATGTGATCTATATTTTGAAATGGACTTCAGATATTCCTAATGGACTCATGGATAGAATGAAAATAATAGAATTATGGATTAAAATTATGGAAAGAATCTGAATAGTAAGTTAGTAAAACATCATATGTGAAAAAAAATAAGGGAAGAAGGATTTGGGGAATTGTATAAAAGGAATTGTAAAGTGCTAAAAGTGTGTAAGAGATGGCCATATAGCTCAAAAAAATCATTCAGATTTTAATACTCAACATCTGAATGCCAATTAAAAAGGGAATATTATGTAATAATAAACTATCATTCAATGCTTCAAGTGTAGGGAGAATAGAAATTTCACTAATCAATGTCCAAATTAGAAGATAAATGTGGAAACCCACTATAAACCCCAATATAGTCCATGAGAGAAATTACATTATTTTACAATCTTGATGGATGAATTTGAGGCTCCAAATAATTTTGTGGATGGTACACTCATTTTACACTCAAATCTAGAAAGTACATTGACTGATTATGGTTCTATTTATTTGATTATTTCATTCAAGTTTGTAAAGAACATCAAGTTAAGCCCTGAATAGCTAGTGGTATAGTTATCAGTTAAAAATTCTAGAGGAACTATTCAAGAATCAAATATATATAGGGATTCCCCTAGTATATTTGGTTATTGAAATCTATTCACAAACTTGGGTCTCATTCCAATAGTTTTTTTAAAGGTATAGACTTGTTCAAATAACCAAGGAACATTTATTGAAAAACAAAGAGCAATAAATTACAAGAGTCTAAAAGAGGGAATCCTTTTACAATCTTTTTCATGTAGGGGAGTCAACTCCATGGGGAGGGAGTATAACCAAGTGATTTCATGGTTCACCCCCTACTTGCAAGCCCATTATCAACTATTTTCACTTCATGAAACACATGCGTAATAATGTAATTACTCTATAATAGGGAGTTGAGGCAATTCATCCATCGAGTAGTAAGCATTCATGCATAATGCACCACTCTATTCTGTAAGGCTTGCATGATGGTGGTTAATCACTTTTAATCCATATGTTGTTCCATCCATTATTCTTAGAAAAGGTTATTGCATAAATGAAACCTAACATTTCTACTTCCAAAGAGGAAGAAATGATGTAGGATCCATAGAAGCAACTAAGTAGTTGTCCAGATTGGTCTCTGTACATTTCTTCACATCTCGATGGACCTGGGTTGCCTTTAAACATGACATAAATGTTGACTTTGATCCAACCTAGGAGATGAAATTTCTATAATACTTCAAACGTATGTCATGGTTTCCTGTAATTCCCATTCACTCCCAGGTGCTGCAATATACTGAAGTCCAAGATATATTTGTTGCAGTCCCCTTGTTGAATTGAGGCATATTTATGTATGGAAGCAAGAATCCTCACCTTACTTTCCCGAATATTGAATAATCAATTAAGATATAAATAAGCATTTATATTATACTTGTTCATGTGAAGAAGCTCAACAACCGCATCCAGAAATAGATGTCGGATGCGATGTGAGGTGTCAGTAGTAACACAACGTTAAAGTTGGGGCTCATTCCAATAGTTTAATTTGACATAATACTCGGTATGGATTGGTTGTAAAATTATAATTATAAGATAAACCATAAAATCAAGGATGTTTCTATTATATTAAAGGGGCAACCCATAGTTATCCTCAAATGATAGATATCCCTTATTGATTATTTCCAAGAACCACCACCTATTTATTTCTTTATTGAAATGAGTGGTAAAAAATAATAAGAAAGATAATGTCTAAATATTGGAGATGTACCCATTATTTTGGAATGCATTGATGTATTTCTTAAAGAGTCACTTATAACTCCCCAGATATAGAGGTAGAGTTCTCAATTGAACTAATACCTAGATATAATACAATTTCAAAGACCCCATATAAAATGGTATATGTGGAGATAGTGTAATTAAATAAGAAACTATTAGACCTCTTGAAAAAAGCTTTTGTTTGACCAAGTGTGTCTATTTGGGGATCACCTATCCTCTTTTTAAAAAACATAATGGATCAATATAGTAATTATTTAATTATAGAGAACCTAATGGTAACATAGTGAATAAAAAATATCTTATTTCAAAGATTGATGATTTGTTCAGTCGATTTCATGGGGCTCAATTTATCTCCAATATTAACCTTTAATCGAGATATTATCATTTGATGGTGAAGTAAGAATATATCCCATAGATTTCCCTTTGAATAATATATGGGAATTATGAGTTTTTTGTTATGGATTTTGGATTGACTAATTATCCTAACATATTTATGGATATTACAAATATATTATTTAAGGACTACATTGATAAATTTTTTGTAGTGTTTATTGATGATATTATGATATATTATGAAAGTCAAGAGGATTATGAAGATTATCTAAGGTTCATACTATAAACTCTAAAAAAGGAAATGTTCTTTTGTAAATTCAGTAAATATTATTTATAGCTACAAAAAATTTCATTCTTATGATACATCATGACCAGTGAAGGAATCTCAGTGGAAGAAGAAAAGACAAATTCTATGGAAGAGTTTCCATGTCCTATAACTATAACTAATATTCAAAGTTTCCTTAGTCTAGAAGGATACTATATAAAGTTTGTAAAAACACTTCACATAATCTAATCCATTAACCAAATTAAATATAAATGGATTTATGTTTATCTAGATGAAGGATTTTGAATAATGTTTCAAAGAACTGGAGAAGAGGTTGGTTATTGAACCAATACTAACTCTATCCTATTTTGGTGAAGTATTTTTATCTATAGTGATACATATCTAAAATGTATTGGATGTTCTCATGAAAAATGAAAATCTGATCACCTATAAATATTTAATTATAAAGACTCATGAGAAGGATTATACTACCCATGACATGGAGTTATCTATTGTCATTTTTTATCTAAAGATATAGAGTAACTATCTTCATGAAGGAAATTGTTATATATACAAAGATCATAAAATTTTTAAGTATATATTCACAAAAAGGAACTGAACATGAGATAAAGGATATGGTTGGATCTTCTTAAAGGCTATGAATTTTCAATTCATTATCACCCCTAAAAAACAAAAAAAAAGTTATAGATGTATTGAGTATGAAATATCTTAGTGTTCTTGGAATGATTATGATTGAAGAAGATCCATTAATCAAGGACCTATTAAGGTTCTACATTGGAATCAAAAGGTAAGGGACATAATCAATCTTATCCTAAATTATTTCTCAATCGTCATTACTAAAAAATATCTATAAATCTCAAAGTGATGTTCCCTTGATGAAAAATAAGATAGATCCATTGAAAAATGAGAAGTTTCATGAATATAATATTTATCAAGAAGTTATACTGAAATGTGTTTCATTGATATATATTCCATCTATTCTAGAGATAAAGAAGTAATTGATGAATTAACGTCATAGATCTTCATTCTCTATACATCCTGGAAGCACTAAAATGTATAGGTACCTTTATAATCATTATTGGTGGGATAATATGAAAATGGATATCAGTGATTGTGATGAAAATTTCTTGGTGTCTCAAAAAGTAAGGTAAGAGTGGAAACTTCTCAAAGGGGTATTGCAACCACTACCCATACCTATATAGAAATTGGAAAACATCACTATGTACTTTATCATTAGCCTTAATAATATATACAATGGAATAAATATTATATGGGTAATCATAGATAGATTGAAAAAATTTTCCCATTTAATTTCCATAAGAGAGTATTTCTACCTAGAGCACATAACTCACCTCTATATTCAAGAATTAGTGAGACTCTGTGCAGTACCACTATCAATTATTTATGACTTAGATCTATGTTTTACTTATATGTTCTGCAGGAGCCTTAAAAGGCTATGAATATAGATGTAAACTTAAGCATAGCCTATAATCCTCAAACTGATGGGAAGTTTGAGAGGATAACTTGAACATTGGAAGACATGTTAAGGGTTATCTCACATTATTTTCAAGGGATTTGGTACCAACATCTTATACATTTTGAATTCTCCTATAACAATAGTTTCCACTCAAGTAATCAAATGGAACCTTTTTAAGATCTATATAGAAAAAGTTCTATAACTCAAACATGTTGTGATAGATTTAGAGAAGAGAAACTGTTGGGACTATACACTATTAAGTAGACTATATAAAAGGTACAAGTTCTTTAGAAACACATCAAGACTTATCAAAGTCGATAAATAATTTAGGATGATAGCTGAAAAAATGACATAAAATTTCATATTGGGGATCATTTTTTCTCAATATATCACCATTGAAAGGGGTCATGAGGTTCTAAAAGAAGGGAAAATTGAGTCCATGGTACATTGTATTGTTCTATATTTTCCATCGTTTTGGAGTGATGGATTATTAATTAGAACTATATTCACATCTTTCTAATGTCCATGATGTCTTCCACATGTATTTATTGAGAAAGTATATATCTGATCCATTACATATACATGTTGTTAATGGTGTGGAAGTGGAACGTGACTTTTCTCATGATGAGGAACCAATCGAAATTATTAACAGAAGGGAATAAATGTAGAGGAACAAGATAGCATGACTTTTTAAAGTGTTATGAAGAAATAAAAAGTTTAAAGAATATACTTTGGAATATGAATATACAATGAAGAAAAAATTCCCCCATCTGTTTTGATTCATGAGTCAAATTTCAACGATGAAAATTCTTAAGGGGGGATAATGTAACAACCTGAAAATTCCTTCTATGATTAATAAAATAATGATTTTTTCATAATTACTTTTTTATTATATTTCACAATGTAAGTACATAGAAATACTATTACAAATATAATATTACCTATCATGTTATAATACCAATTACTATAGCTATGACTAGTATAAGGATATTAAAACCAAAAAATAGAAACCACACAATGGTTCACTCCATTGGATATAACTCTAAAAGGAATATTATACCTTCCATGGAAAATATTAAAATAAAAAAAATATTGAGAATATAATAGGCATTATTGAAGGAATTGTAACAACCATTGGGAATGAAGTAGTAAATGTTTGTTTTTGGTGGTAAACATATAGGATGTGATCGGAAATGTGACCATTATGATATGACTATTAAATTACCATTACCTGACCATTGGTCAATTTGACTATTGGGAATTGTGGCCATTAGTAATAATGTTTCTATTATAATTATTGTTTATAAAGGGTAATGAAAAATGAGGATTGATATAAAAAGGAGAAATGATGGACATAACTAGTGGACTTTACCTTTTGAAGACCATTTTTCAGAACTTGGGAGGGATTTTGTGTCACTAGGGTTCATCCTTGACCAATCCCAATAAAATATTTAATAGGTGAGTCTTGAATAAAATCTCTTATGGGAGAAGTTTAAATTAGTGGGAAATACCACTAGGTTAATGTTAACTGAGCCACCTCATGAAATGGGCACCATCACACACCGTACCCTTAAAGAGTATTCTGGTTTAATAAGGGATTATGTATCTTCACCTTATTATCATAAAAGTATAATTTTATTTTTATAAATGAAATATTTATTTCATCAATCCATTTTCAGTATTATTTTATTTAATAAAATACACTTGAATATAAGATGAATTTGATAAGTATATTTTCAGATAAAAATAAAATATAATTTAATTTTTAGAAAATATATACACTTTTATAATAAACTAAATTATTATAAATAAAATTTATTTTCATGAAATACTCTTTTAAAACACTATTTATTTAAAAATAAATGATAATATAATTTTATAATGTCCTAGTAACTTTTTATAATTGTCACATAGTTGACTATGTTATAAAAACTATTATTTTTGAATAAATAGGGATTTTTTATTTAAAAGTTAAAATTATCATATTTAGAGAATTATTTATAAAAATAAACATCATATTTGAAACTAGAACATATAAATTAGGTTAGGGTAAAAAATTTTGAATTTTCTAAAATACTTTATTTTTTAGTGAATTGTAAAGAAGTAGTTTTTTGTTTTAGGTATGTTTTATGAAATCAAATATATGTAATAATTATGTAATATTTAATTAAATAAATTTCTAAAAATATTTTATCTTATTAATATTATGTATTTTAGTGTATTTAAATTAATTTTTAAACTTATAAATGACTTTCTAAATTCTAAAATGGAAATTATGATTTTGAAAACTATATTTTGTGTATAATTTACTTTTCTCTATTCAAAGTAGTATTAAATAATGGATTTTAGTTATAATGTATTGAAATAATATAAAACATGAATTAAATTTCTAAAAACATGAGAAAAAATCATGGTTAATCCAATGGTTTTTCATTTTACACAACCTAGAATTCTATTACCTATATTTAGAAATTATCAAACAATTCATTTTATTTTACTATAAATACCCACACATTCCCCCCATTACTATACACTTAAAATGAATTAAGAATGAAATTATTATCATTTCCCCTCTCTAAAGTCCCTCCAATTTGTTTTCAAGGTCCTAATTCTTCCCTCTCCAAGCTTTAGGAAGTTACTTCCTAAGGTAATGAAATTATTCTATTCTTTTTTTATATTCAAGTGACTATATTTTTCTATGCCTTATAAATGTTTAATTAATTTATTTTTATATAATTTTATTTATCCAATTACTTATAAATTTTTATAAATTGAATTCATTTGTTCTCTATCATTATTCCCTTTCATTAATCCAAATTATATACTTGTCATATAACCAAATTCATTTCTTGAATTTCCCTCTTTTATATGGAATATTCTTACAATGTGAATACCCAAACCCATTTCTTATCCATGGGTATTCACTTATATGTAGACATAATCTATTTATTGAGTATTTATATATATTAAACCCATATTCCCTTATCTTGGGTTTAAAATAATGTAATATTCAAATCATTAAGTACTTATGTACTCAATGATTTTATGTGAAACCCATTCTTTATTCTCCTTAGGTTATTGATGAAATTATTTATTATTATTGATGTGGCTCACATGAATTATGAAATATGAAGTTTTTTCCTTGATATCACTCAAATTAATTGGTTAAATAATTAATATCTAGGTATGAAATGTTTTATGATACTTTGGTTAATAACTTTGGTTATTATGTTTTATGACACCTTAGTGATAAACCATGGTGATATGCTTATGAAGGTATCATTTTTATGTTGTAGACACATTTTTATGCTATGTATCAAGTACTTATGATTATTAGCTCGTTTTAGGATTTATGTTTTATCCATGATTATCATTCATGTTCCATTTCCTTTTCTTATCCCTTATTGGTATTTATGCTCTCCCTTTTCTATTGATTTGTGTCCCCAGATAATTACATGTTTTGAGGTGACCTAGGATAGAATTAAAAAGGAATATTTAAAAGGGATTAAATAGTTTTTATGTTCACATTTCTCTTATGTAATCCATGAATTAAGTACCTATTTTCCAAGACACCAGACCTCAAAATATCTTTTGAAGTTATCAATGTAAATTTTTTTAAGGAATTATGTTAAATGTAATGTATTAAAAATGTTGAATTATATATGTCGGGTTGAAAACCAAGTACTTTTAGGTATTTTTTTAAAATAACAGTTAATCTAATTATACGTTATAAATTCTCATTTTTTCCATTTTTTCTAGGGTTATCTTTTTCTACCAATGATGAAACCTTAGAGAGATTTGTAGGGATTAGAGATCCTATTTCAAGGTGAGCCGCTAATAGATTATAAGGGAAGGAAAATTCTCATTTGATTTTGATTTATACCTTATTATTCACTATAAACCATGTTGAGATTACATTCTTAATACTGATTATATTTTTTGTGATTTTCCCATCTTGGTTTATTTTTTCCTTAATGATTCACTAATACCCATTATTTTTCTCACAAAGCGTTAATTTTTTGAGATTTCAAATCTATTGGAAATGTACCATGACTCAACACTTGTCTGATCAAAATCACATAAGCCATAAATTCTTCAGCATCTTGTTTCACCCCTCTACATGATGATAATTCATTAAGGAAATTTGTAGTGGATGATAGTTGAACATCATGTTCCTAAGAAAGATACTGACTTTTTGTAAATGGGGAGAATGGAAATGTCAGGTTCGATAGTGATGGAGTGCATGGTTACTAGTGATAGAAAAGTGAAAAATAGTTTTCCAGGGTTTGGAATTGGAAAAGGTGATGATGGGGTTTGGTTCCAGTGGGGATCACTTTGGGGTCTTCGCAGTAGTGCGTCAGTGATGAATGGATCACGAAAAGGACCCCCAATGAATCTAGACAACGGTTGATGGAACTATGGGTGAAATGGGATGTTAATCTGGTGGAAATTTTAGTAGAAACATGAATCATGGATATGAATAGTGGATTTAGAAATTTTTCTTCAACACAACATGTGGTCTCATGAATGCACATCGTGTATGTCACTCAGTTTTTGACTCTAGGGTTTTAGTAGTTTAAAAATATTACATGATGTGTGAATTAGTTATACACTCCATGTAATGATAGTTGATCGGATTATATATATCAAAAAACATTTCTTAAAAGAAGAAAAATACATTATAAACTTTAATTACAAGATCACCACATTAAGAAAAACTAAAACCATGTAAATATAAAACAATGAATGTGTACCTTCCAACATTTTTGGCTAATTCTCATGTCTTTAATCGTAGTGTTTTTTGGAAGATCACTTAGGGTAAACCAAAATATTATTCCATTCAAGGTGTATCCATGGAAAAAAATTAATCACCCAAAAATTTGGGTAGAACAATCATTTTTTTTCTTAATATGCTAATATCTTGGGTGGAAAAGTATAAGAAGAGAGATTTAGTAGAGAGAAACAATATAGGGATTTTGGGAAAGGATTTCACACCTAAAATCAAAACTATATCCATATTTATCCAGGCCTTGAGAAACTTCTAGTCTTTCATAGGTATTTACTTGTACATTATGAAACATGTGAGTAAATGAAAATTATTAAAACCCTTTCAACCTGTATACCATCATGAATTTATCATATAAATGATTATAGTTATTAATGTAATACTCCATAGTGTTCCATTTTACCATGTCTAGTTCTAAGAACCATTCTACCACGAAACACCTATGAAATTACCCAGTTGGGATGGCACACCATGGTGTGCACTATGTTTCAATACAACATAGTGTGACTTTGTATGCATTATTGTGCCATGTTAATTTTTTCACATTTTTTAACCGTATAACTAAACCCTATTAAAATAATCTCTTAAAATATCATATTTTAATTCAAGTGATACCCCTCTTTCATTTCCCAACTCTATGAAGAGTATCGATTATGTGTTATGACCAAGCGCAACCAGTAACTTTTCCACCTCCTTTCTATCATTCCCATGATCAAATTACAATGATTTTTTCTTTGAATGACTAATGGTTAATTATTAATAATAGATTATTTTTTAAAATAAATTTTCACTAAAATTTATAATTTTTTTATTACTGATAACTTTCTCATCTGACTTATTATTTGTTATGATCTTAATATTCTTATATTCCCTTTATTCCCCATAAGTTAATATTATCACACACCATACACTACAAAATGAACTTTTATGTTGAAGGAACATGTCACCATTATGTGTCATGTGTTGTATATAACTATGTAAATTATGCTCATATCATCCCATGTGTTACAAGTATTAATGATAGCTATTATGGAAGTGTGGTTCCTAGTGATCTGTATAGTCACTATGGGGGGGAGGGGGTTGAATCGGTGTGGCCTTATTTTACCAAATTCATTTCACATTTAATTTTCAATCTTAATATTATAACCTCAACATAGGTTAAGATAAATTGATCATATTATGATATTATAGCAGACAACACCACATAAAAATTAGTAAATAATAAATATACAACCAAATCTTATTTTTGAAAGGTTTCATCCCAATGCGGGTAACTACTCTATGTTGTGCTTGGGTCAAGTCCAAGAAATAGATATGCACTATAATATGATCAATTTAATATTGGTATGTTTCCCCCAAAAAATATTTTATTTTATCCCAATAGGTTATTTATAATAACTCACACCAGTTTATAGTCTCCCGAATAGTTTATCCATACTAGATCTCACCAATTTACAATATGTCCTCTCGAACACCCTAATTAACAAGAACTCTATTATGCTCTAGGATTTCATATCCCCCAATATATAAGATATTTTCCTTCATAAATAGATCTTTGACTCCTAATACATAAGAAACTATAGAGATAACATCTTATACCTTAATCAAAACATAATTATGAGTTTAACAACAAAAGTGGACACTTCTAGTCAATGTCCATTTTTTCCATAAAAAAATGGGATTCTTAAATTTAAACTCATGTTTCATTAATAACACATTCACTTATTTTAAGATGAATCATATTAGTGGAAATATAGACCATTCTATAGTTCATATTCATCCTTAATCCCTAAAAACATTTTAAAATATAGGTTGGACACAAAAATCTCAGTATGGGATACAAAAACAAAGAAACCTATTAGTCCATTTTGCAAATCATGAAATCCTATAGAAAACTTATATTTTATATAACTAAAATTGAACTAAAAAAATTCATTTAATTACTCAAGAAATAAAATTCACTTCCCAAAACTTTTCAGAAAACATCTTATAATAAATATTAAAGGAAAAAATCATAATCATGTGGGTTTCTTATAAAAAAATGAGTACTCGTGAAAAAAATTTCTTAGAAAACATACTTTTAACCATTAAATGGGGAATTAACTTTTATTTAAACATAATCTCATTAGATTACCTTATGAAATCATGTATTATATGAAAAATCATTTTCCAGTAGAGAAAAATCATATAGGTCCTTTGGGACATCCTCTTAATATCACTCTTACAATAATTCTTATAAATAGAATAACCCACATGGTGGATCCAATATGTATTCCTTGGGGAACAAAATCATTACCCAATTCATTGTAGAGCTATATCAAGATAAATAATTATTATAAAAATTTTACAAGGAATGTAACAAAAATAAAATACATGTAATCTTTCATTTATATCATAAAATCTCATAAAATATTCTATTTAACATATATATATATATGAGCACATTTGATATGAAAATAAATATGTAAAAATCCTTTTTTCCTTTGGAAAATATTAAAATGAAAAATCCTTGGAAGAATATAAAATAACACCATTTTTTAAAAACTATGAAAAATTTTATAATAATATTCTTAATTAATAATTTTCAGGATGATGGTAAATTCAATTCATTCCACACATGTTAAAAAATCCTTTTATACTTATTAAAAAATATCATATGTAGAAAACATTAAAAATATACCTTTTTTAACCACATTAAGGAATTTCAAAGAAATTTTTTAAATATATTTAAATAACCATTTTATTATAAGAATAAAATTTTTTAAATATTTTAAGAAACATTTATATGGAGGAAAAATAATCGGAAATAAAACATTTCAGAAAGGTTTTAAATAAAATCCCTTATGACTTTGATAAATTTTTAATCAAAAGAATATTAAAATAAAACATGAAAAAGATTTTTAAGACGATTTAATCTCATTAAATGAATGATAAAATAAATTTATAAGGTAGATTAAACACCACAAAAAATAAAACATGTGCTGAAAATGGATTAAGTCTTAAAAAATGGAAATTGAGACGAGAAATCTCTTTACCTCGGACTTCCACTTAGTTAGACATGCTCTAAATTCCTATATAATAAATTTAGATTTATAATAAATCTATAAAAAAATAATAATAAAACTTATCATACTATATATTATTCACTTATAAATTATTGTTGCCAATTTAATAATAATTCTTTGTTAAAATCGATATTTTGGGTTTTAATTGTTTTGTTTCTCTTGTATATTTTGGTTTGGTTTTTTTGCTCGTTACACCTTGGTGATTGTTTAATAACTTATTGAATATTAATTATGAATAAATATATTTTTTTAATGTGATTCTAGAGTCCCATGGATATTTCCTGTAACTTATGGTAATAATTTCGATGAAAATCTTCAAAATTCTAATTTTTAGAAGTGTTTATTTCATAGAAGAAATTAATTTTATTAAAAAATATGCATATAATTTTTACTATTTTAAAATATTGAAAACATAATAAATTCATAATTATTATATAATAGTACTAATACATAATATTCCATAATAATTCATGACATAAATATTATAATAATGTTCATATTGGTGGTAAAATTACCCCAAATAATAACTTCTTATATTGATTAAATGAGTAATAATATGTTATTGTATACTTATAATATAAATATTACAAAATATTAATAATTATATATATAATATATATACATATAACTTAAATAAATCATAATAAGCATCCAGTAAAGGGGGAGATGTAAAACGAAACACATTGCTTCATGGAGACAGTCGTCCACATGTACACATGAGTGACATTATCATTCTCCAACGAATAGAAGGGTAAGAAGTTAAGTAATATATTATAGTTATAGAATAATAAATTATATAATAAATATTATATATATTCATTAATTATATTATTATATCCATACATAACATATTTTTATGAAAAATGAAACACATTGCTTCATGGAGGTGGTAATCCACATGTGCGTACGAGCAATGTTTTAATTTCCCATAAGATGAAAATTGAGATAAAAATGGGTTATAACATAAAAATAATAACATTTTTTTATATTTTAGATAATAATTTTATTATAAAAACATAGTTATTTTTTATTTTAAGTACTTATAAGAAGAAATAAACATGAAATAACTCGATTAAGAGTCATACCTCTTCTTTTGGAAAACCACATTTGGATTACACCTTAGGTTGGACTTTTGGTGTTAAATAAACCTCTATGGAATGAGTAGGAATGTTTTTGGGAGATCCGGATAGATCATAATTATGTAAAAGTTCTTAATATGTTTATATAAGTAAGGAGAGTAGGTTCCCTTTTATAAGTGAGAGGAGTAACACACTGGTAATTATTCTTAAATTTAAAATATTTTAAGCATCTTACACATGGTAAAGTGAAACGAAAAAAATTTAATTTCAAATATAATATGATAATTATAGAAATCCCTTAATCTAATATTAATTATGATAAAAAAAATTTGACCTTATCAAAAAACTTTAACCTCGATTAACTCGTTTTACCACTTTAAAGTGGTAACAACATTTCTACCATGGTTCATATTAATAATGAGAAAAAATGAAATTGAAATAATTTATAAATTGGAACATCTTGATTCCAAATATGAAATATATTTTTCAATATTCAATTTATATAATTGTTAGTAATTAATTTTAAAATAAGTGTGAAAAACACAATGAAAAGTAGTTTTTTAAAAAATGAATTCTAAGCATAAAAATGAACTTATACCAAAATAAAATATAATACTGATTACTATTAGATTATTTATATTATTTTTAATAAAATAGATCTTATATTTATTTAAATTAAAATAAAAAACAAAAAAATCTTTTAAATTACTTTATTTAAAGAAATAGATGATGATTTTGTAAAAATTGACATCTTTCATTATTCCCTCAAAAGAAAATGCTTTCAAAAAAATCTCAAAAATTAAATATAAGATAATTTTGAAATGATGGTTTGAAAAAATATATCCATTTTTTAAAATTAAATTTATAAAATTTTAAGAAAATAATTATAATATCCACACATAAAATACAATAAAAATAATTTTTGATGAAAATGTATTTTGAAGAATAAAATGGCATTTTTCTCATTACTTGCCTAATAACCACAATTAAAATAACATTAATTCATTTTATTAGATATATAATCTAATCATTTCAATATAATCATTTACCAATAGTGATTAATTTTACCTATTAAGATAAAAAAGAAATTACACACATAAAAAAGTTTTATAAAGAATATCTCCTTTATCTTTAAACAATTTCATATTATTTTCTTGTTAATTGATAATTAAGGTATGAATGATTATTCATTTTATTAAGGAAGAAATTTTGAAATAAATTTCATAATGTAGTTACTCCAATTTATACCCCCCATTCAAATAGCTAGGTTATGATGGTCATATTTAAATAATAATATTTCTATAGTATATCATGGTTCGTTTAAGATTGATATTGTATTTGATACACAGTATTGAACATGTTATTAAAGTATGGAATGACTATAAGGCCTTACATTGTTATTTTTATTTCTATATAATCTCATTTTTAACTGGGTTGAGAGGGAACCCTAACATGACCTAGAGTCTTAGAGGCATAAATCCTAAATTGCATGGTATGGAGGTCCATAGGGACAAGACCTTACATCTATTTATTAAGAAAACTACACTAGAATATCCCCCCAACACTTATTCAAGTATACATCAAGACCACCACTTCGACATTGCAACCAGCTTGTATTGACCATGTGAAGAGCTTCACAGGATGATGGTGTGACTTCCATACCCCTCCTTCAGTCCTTAGGTTTAGTTGGCTCCACCTTGGTGATTGTTTTTATCTAATATATCTTCTCGGGGTTTCTCCAGTAAGTTTTTATATACTAATTTAAGTCTTTTAGGCCCTTTGGATCAAATTAATTTGATGGAATTAAGGCCATGTGACCTAAAGGACAAATTTTTTTGGTCTGGATGCCCATTCAGGATACATTGTACTACTGTTAAAATAACCCATTACAGTACCTTCACTGCTATAATTCATGTGGAAATTTTATCCCCCTAGATTTAAAATCAATTCTGATGCAGGATTATAGATATTATTTACCACTCATATATTCATTTAAAGTAATATAAACTAAAATATAAGGGTGTTACATTCTACCCCCTTAAAGAAATTTCATCATTAAAATTTTAATTTGAACCTCGTAAAATTAATTCTTCAAAACATAGTAATAAAATTAGACATGAATTTTATTATGAACCATAATTTTTAGGTTAAGACTAGGGAACATATTATTTCATAAATTCATGTACCTATATTGGACCCATAATTTCATTTGAGTTTCTAAAAGCGTATCATAATAGTTTAATATTTATTTCTGTATATAAATTGATATAAATTATTTTACCATCAAGTTATAGATTTTATTAAAATATATATACTTAATTTATTTCCACTTTATAAGTTAAATTTCATCATTTTTTTGTGCTTCGATCAATTTCCACTTCTATCTTATCCCTTACTCCAAGCAATGAATATTAAAGATAAAATTTAAATTCCTGATGCACTAAAACCAACTTCTAGTATATCATGATATCTATAAAATAATGAAAATATATTCCTCATGTTTATATCTATTTACTTAAATAAAAAATGAATGTTTATCACAAGATATGATAATACCAAAATTTCAACTTACAAAATACCAAAAATGTCTAAACCATAAAACACTTCAAAATATACTTGAGCAAATTTGAAACCTAAAAAACAGAAATATTTGATCGCGTTTTCTTCCAAAATTAACATTAATTTTATCTTAAATAATAATTAATCACTCATACTAACATATACCAAAATATGAATATACCTTAATCTTTTATTCTTTCAAATATACTTTTCCCAAAATAATATGAATCATAATTACCCAAAACCACAATAAAATAATATATGATTCCAAAAATTAACTTTATCTTTATTCTTCAATAATATCAACTACTTGGATATAAAATAAAACATTATTTGATATGTACTATAATCCCAAAATTTCAATAAAATTTACAAAAAATAACATCAATCAACTAGTCATTAAATCACTTATCAATTTCCAAGGTTAGCAATCAATCCAACCTTCTTTTTCAAAATAAATCAACCCTTTTTCAAACTATTTTCTCATCACCAAGGAAATATTAACCCTAATAGTTATTTATCCCCCAATCATGTGTTTTTTAAGAAATATCTACAAAATATATCACTTTGTCCAAAAATAACTTCTCAAAGTTATTGATACCATACAATATATGATTCCAAAATAACTATTGGAGAAAAAACTTTGTATATTCCATGATCATCGTAACTTTTAGAATATCCCATAATATCATTCATAAAATTCCACTACATCATAATTCTCAAACCCCAATATATGAACACTTTAATATTTTAACATCCTTTATAAACCTTTATCCAATCTTTGTCATCTTATTCCTTAATACTTATATTCTATAATATGAAATATGAATCATGTACTAAGATTCATAAATCTCAATTTAATTGGGTTTCCTAATTTTACCATAATAAAAATTGACAAAATAATTTATACCTTTTATATGTTATTCATAGTTTCCTAATATTCTTCTATAAAACCTTTATTTATAGAACCTTACTATTCTCATTCTCAAGTATTCACCCAAGGACACTAATTTTTATAATTATCATACCCCCAAAACATAAAACATGTTTCTTTTTATTTATGGAGAACCAAACAAGATATGACTTAAATAATACATTTATATCATGATTTAAATAATAAATCTAACAAATAGTCTCACAACCCAAAGACCTAAATGTTTAGTGTTTTAGATATTAACTATATAAATAACTTATTTTACAACACTTGAATAAATTTCTCAATAATTATTCTCCTCTAGAACCTTTTCTATAAAATTCCCATGATATAGTCATCTTCATAAACTAGGGATTATAAACATAATAAAGGGGTGATATTAGAAACTTAGTAAGGTAAAAAAATATCATAATGTGTCAGATCATAAACATGAAGGAGGACTTAAGGAATACATAAATATATTAATAAAAGATCAAAATACCTTATATGATAATAATAAAACATGTTAGAGTAAATTAAGATCATAAAAATATATTTAAGGAAGTATAAAAGATATTATGTGGATTAAAACATATCCAAATAATCATATAACCTATGATCATGACATAAAAGTACTAAATAATTTTAAAATGAGGCATAATCATGAAAACAATCCATTTCATGGAAATAAAAAACACCTTGAAAATTTGTAATAACTAGATTAAAAACATGGAAATATGTAACATCCATAATAATAGAAAAACCATTATGAGTAAACCCATTATCCCCATGCCTATGTAAACAAACTCATTATGTTCATGCCTGAAAATGTGAGCAAACCCATCATGTCCATTGAAAAAACTCATTATGCCCATGCGTTACTATCTCATGAGATATAAACTTAAACCAAAAAATTAAAGGTTTATATAACCCCCCCCCCCCATCATCAAACATACATATATTTTCCACTTAAAATCAACTATAATCATATTTTAAGAAATCCGTGGAAAAATGAATGGGTTTCTTAAATAGTTAAAAAACATCACATAACATGAACTTAAGAAGTCATAAGATATCAAAAATATTATTTTAAAAAATAAATCAATCATAATAACATATATTAGGTGATAAAAACATCACTTAATATAATATAAACCTTGGAGGAAATTTATAAATGAAAATATAGAATTTTTTACAAAACCTTCTAAACATTATCATAAAATGTGAGGTACAAATTACTTACAAAAAATATTTTTTATGGGAAATATTAGACTTTTAAAAAAAATATAATAAAGAGTTACAAATAAAATATTATTTTAAGAAAAAAAAATATTATCAAAAAATTTGGAGTGGAAGATAAATTATTTTATTTTGAAAGGATGGAAAATCCCTTTTTAAAATATTTTGAAATAACTTGTTTTGAAAACCCACATCACAAAAAAGAGTGTTATATTTTCAGCATGAAAAGGGGTAAATAGAATTAAGTGAATCATATAAAATAAAAAATATTATTTTTATGAAAAATAGTGGAGAAAATTAGCAGAAATGAGAATATAGACCTAGAATAACAAATTCATTGGTAATAATGAGAGTTATTCTTACCAACATTACACTTTTAATTTGGAAAAAAAATTATCAAATAAGTGGTTATTGATTATGAGAATTAATTTTCATATATAAAAAAATAAATACCAAATAAAATATGTAAATTTTAGGATCAAATAAATTTGAAATGCATATTTATATAAGAAAGGATATGACCTAATGAATCAAAAATTGAGTCTATGAAACCCTTATATTGAATTCTTGCTTAGTTGATTGCACTATAACCTCATTTTTCAAAAAAAAACTATATGAGTCACAAATTTAATAAAAATTTAAAAAAAATATTTTATAAACTTAATTTATAGTATAACCTTGAATAATATTATATTTGGGTATTTGCAACATGAATATGGATAATCAAGGAATGATTTCGGCAACATGATGGCTATAAAAAGGGTTATGGAATGAGTTTAATGAGTCATAAAGGTAGTATCTCATCAATATTAAATCAATTTTATAGTAAATTATTTATTATGAAAATTTTTAATCATAATCACAAGCAAATTAAAAGGATTATAACAAATAAGTTCTTTAATTGAAAAGAGGAGAGATAGAATCAAGTAGTGATTTCATCCACATGATGACTACACTAAAGAGATTATGAAATGGGTTTAATGATAGATAAGGGTAGTATCTCATAATTAGGGAATCATTTTAACAATAAATTATTGATTATTAATACATGTAATCATATTCATATGGAAATAAAAATGGTTTCTCACAAATAAGTACTTGAATTAAAAAGAGGAGAACCTTTATCTTGGTAAGTAAATTTTTAAATCTTGAGAGGAATACTTATAACCTTATGAACTCCTTAAAAGGGTTTTATAGAGGTATAAGGAATGGAAATATATTATAAACACCTTTTTTGGGATAGATATTATAGAATGGGTGGAAGTGATATCCTTTTATAGGTGAAAAAGAGGGGTATATTCGTGGAAAACTTGAGTTATATAAGGGGTAAGAAGAGAATCAAATGGTTGTTAAGTGAGTTTAGTGAGTTAGGTTAATTAGGAGAAAAATGTTATTTAAAACATTTAGTATGACATGAATAAGTGACCTTTCAATTATTAAAAATTCAAGATAATTTATTTACTTATTTTTACCCTTATTAATATTGATAAAAAATTAATCATAGTAATTATTTTATTACTAAAAATATAATATAACCCTTCATAAAAAAAATTTACATGATAAAATTGAATTTGGTCTCCATTTATCCTAATTCACTTTCTAAATAGGATAAAATTAACATTTAAATCAAAACATATAATGTGTAGAAAAATTTTTTATTTTGTAAAAAGATGGTGTTTTAATTATTAAGTGTTCTTAATCGTATTTAACATTGATTAAAAATTAAATGAGAGATAATTTATTTTTATATATATTTAAATGTCATATTAGAGTCTCATTTGAAAAAAAATACACTTAATTTAAAAATACACAATATTTAGAAAACTATTATTCTTTGAAAAATAATTATTTTATTGTAGTAACTAAAATTCACCTTGGAAACTTAATTTTATGCCTCAAAATAAATTTACCACATTACTTAATATTATCATATTGGTTAAAAATATACACACCATTTTATCCAATATAATTTCTAAAAATGGTAAAAATTAACTTTAATATAAGTGTGCATAATGCATAGAAACAATTTTAAGAAACATATATCTTCTAAAAATAAAATGAAATTTTTTATTACACTCTTTTATATATTTTTTATAAATTGGTTACATCTAGTGATACCCATCAATTTAATTTCTATAATATAATAGTAATATTTAATAATTTAATTAAGGTAACATGGTTTTTCATTTTATTTCAGTATTACGTGAAGTACAAGTTACTCACACAATATTTAATTAAGGAAAAGTAAATACTAAAATCATGGTTCATTATATTATACTCCCATTAAAATGAATTTCATCCTAAAAATTTTATTATATGGAATAAAACAAGTAAGGGTACTTTTATCTAATTTCATCCTCATGTTCTTATGTATCCTCCTATTATGGATTCGATTCCTTACATTTTCCACATCTATTCTTTGGAATTTATTGTGTATTAAATGATTTAACGTGTATTAATTTAGATAATTATTATTTTTTAATCATTTTATTGTTTTAATAATATTTTTAAGAATTCATTGTTAGTTATCTTTGTTTTTTTGTTTAATTTATCATTTTTTTGTTCTGAAAATATTTTCTTTTATCCTATTTGAATTTTGGTTTTAAATTTTTATTTTCAGTATTGATTTATTCTTGGTAATTATTTAATTTTATATTTAGTGTCCTTTGTTTCTTACAATTTTTAAAAATTGTTTTTAAATTTAATTTTCAATTTATTCATTTAAATATTTAATTTTTTATTGAAATTTTAATTTTCTTCTAATTTATTTTTTAATTTATCTTATTTTTATATATTAATTTCAATTTAAATTATTAATTTTTTTGTATGGTAGAATCCGCATAAGTAAATTTTATAGTTACAAAAAAGTATCCAAATTTATATATAGACATTTTCCATCCCATCTCACATATCCAATTAGCTACATATAAAAATAATATGAAGCATCCAATCACATATATATTTATTCACGTCCACATAGGTAAATTGTGGAAGTAGTGATGTAGCTTAATTTTCAAGATCCCAAGTATCCAAATGGAAATAGATTTGATTGTCCTTTTTTTACATCCCAATTCACCTGAAGAAAAAAACTCAGGATTTTGACTGAAGATAGGGGGATCTGAGGACAAATGAGCTCAATCTTGGGATTTTTGTTATTGATCTTAATAAAGAATCTGATATGAGTTAATTTGATAACAAATTTTTGGTCATGATTTAAGGAGGATGATTTCAAACATTATTTTAACAATTGAATTTTATTTTGAAGATCAATATTATATCATGAAACTGATTGTCTAAATATGACTTTTTGGGTTACTAATTCTTGACGCCATCAAAGTAGAGGAGTTGGATTCGGTCCAATCAGGTTCTCAATGAAGAGGTTGGGTTGATGCTGATTCTTCACCTAAATTAAAACCTCGTCATCATTGTTCTTGAATGAAGAGCCCTTATAGATGAAGATGACCAAACCAGTTCTTCATCATGATCTCAAATGAATTGGGATCTGGATCATCTGATATCAAAAGGGAGAAGATAACCTATGATGAACTCGATGCGAGATGACAACTATGATTTGAGGAATGTTTCATATTTATAGGAATAATACATATCAATATTCTTATAAATTGAATGATTCAAGGTAGAGGGACTAGATTATAGGTTGGTGGCACGAAGTGACTGATTTCTTGGCTGAACTCAATGGAGTTAACTGATGATGATAAGGAAATTATGAGGCACTGCAACTAGAGTGGGAAATTTGATCTGATGCCATGCTAGAATGAATATATCCAAGGAACCATCTAGGTTTTTATATAATAAAATGATGATGGTTTGGGTGTAATTGTTTTTATGTTGTGTCATTTTCTATATTTGTTTCAATTGCATACCAATCTTGAAGATGAAGGGGGAATCGAGGCTTTGTAGTGTTATGGATCAAGTTTTTTTTGGAATGCACACCAGGTGTTCATAAAGTTTTATATGATAATTTATGACCATTAATGGAAATATAAAGCAGGATTATGTGTATTTGAAGTGGAGTTTCTTAAGTACTGGTTCAAGTTTCTAGAACTTGGAGGTTGACTTTGAGTTTAGTTTAGCCAAAATCATCTAAGGAATTTTGTTGACTGGGTCAATTCAAGGAAATTGAAGGTGAAGGGAATAGTTTTTTGATGCATGTATTTTTTAAATCAAGAATTATATGTTGATAGTTGGTAAAATTATAGTTTGTTTACATAATCATTTTAGTTATTGAAATATTATTATTGTTAAAAGGTCATGGTAGAAGGTTTTTTTAAAAAAAATGACACCTTTTATAGGGAAGTGACACTTTCCTGTGAGGATAGAAAACATAAGTCATTGGAATCACATATATATAACAAGTATTTATATTTTTTCAAGGAGGATAGGATAGAATAATTTTAAGATGGGTAAGTTGAGAATAGATTTCTAGAGTGACAACAGATCTAGATACGAGAACACTCTCAATATAAGAGTTTAAGGAGATAGGAATAGAGGAATAAGGAGACTTTGATAGAGAGTCTTCCTTTCTCTTTATTCTTCTCTCATATTACTATTTTGAGATGAATTATCTAAATATTTCAATTTATATCTCTTTTAATATGAGAAATTATTTTTCTTACGTATTTTAGATTGGGATGAATTTATATTTTTCAATATGTTTGATTTAGTTTTCATAATTTTGTTAGTGAAATTATTGTATAGTGAATATCTTTTCATTCTTGATGAGTATCATTTTTGTGCTATACTATGTATATACAGGTGAACATAGTGAATCATTAACCTTTGAGCATCAATTAAAGTATCAAAAATTAGAAAAGGATAATTACTCTCTTCTCCATTAATGAAAAATTATTTTCCTAAACATGGGTTAACCAATCATTCTTTAATAGAGTTCATTATACTTTGTAGATCACCTAATGAAATTTAGGTGTTTCAACACACCTTATTCACAATCACTAGCATACTTTTAATTATTGAATTTTAAATAGATAAAATAATTTTAATCAATTCTGACAAATATAATCTCCCTAATTTCATCAATTATCTCTCTCTTTATCTCTCTATCTCACCCACACATTTCTCTTTTTTAACGACCTCCATCACAATAACATTTCTATGGTTTTAATTTTTTTCATCTCATGATTTTTTATCACCTTCATTATGAATACAATATGTTTACTTTTGTTATACTAGTTTTAATTAGTTTTTAAAAATAATTAAATTTAACCAAATTCAATGAAACTCATGATCACAATTTTGGCATTATTTCTAGGGAAGTAACATGAAACAAATTAAAAAAACTGTAAAAAAGATGAATATATCAAAAAGTCAAAAAATTGAAAAGGAATTTTTTTTAATACTTAGAGCTGAAATGTTCAAATATTTTATTCTTATTATTTGTGCTTGATTATTTTTAGTTAAATATATAGTTTAAAAACTATAATATATTGTTCTTTATTGGTAAATAAAGAATCCAAACAGAGGCTGGTATCAACAATATGGAAATTTTTATGTCATTTGGGGTAGTTTTGGGCATATTTCATGGAAGTGTGTCTATAACTAATCAATGAAGCCTTATCACCTTGAAAATTATGAAGACTTTGATGAACCTGAGCCTAAAAAATATGCACGCTTTAAACAAATATTGATTCAAATTAATGAAAAACTTGATCAAAAACAGGTGATAATTTTCTAGTTGCAAAATCAATTCTGGATGTTGCATGATAAGGTTAAATAATATGATAAAGAATAAATGGATTAGAATAATCAAGTTGATGAATTGGTGGATTTTGGAAATGAGTATGCTGAAAAAAAATAAAGAAAATGAGAAATTGAGTGAGCTAGATCCTTACAATGATGAAATTCTTGAAAAAAATTCCATCAGTTTCAAGAGGTTTTAGAAGTGGAAGAATATTATCCAATAATTATTGTTCCACACGAACCTATTCACTTTATAAATTTAAATTAAATGGATTCTCATTTTAAGTAAAATAATATAAATGAGTTTTTAAATTCTAAAAATTATTCACATGTTTCCCTAAATTTTTTATTAATGAGAATGAACTTGAGATTGAATATTTACTAGAATAGAATAAAAACCTAGAAATCAATAAATATGAAATTTTTTAAACTGATCTTAAATTGTATTTTTCTTATTATGGAAATATGAACCCAATAAACTATGAACTGGTGCTTGATGAAATGAATTAGAGAGTTCACTTTGAGGAAAAATTGATTGATCAATTTTAAATCTCTTGTTTTATTACTTATATTTCCTCTGATGATTTTTTCAAATAAATGGAACACAGTGTTAACCAACTTGGGGAAGATTGTCTAAATCTATAGTCACATGAAACTATTCTTCATTGAGATGAATTAAACAATTTTTTCCATGAAATTAAACTGTAACATTCAACATATCTTATCTTAGAGGATAAATTTTTTTATCTTGAAATTGAAGGAATAGTTGAGCTCACACAAATGTCTTATATAGAGATTATTTACCTAAATATGTGATTTATGAGTTTTTGTTCTCTTTTGATGAAGTTTTGGAAATAATAAATTTTTTGAAAAATATGAGTTTGTTGATGATCAAAAAAATACCATGTTTATTAATTCCTTCCTCAGCTTAGTTGGGTTATTTTTTTATTAATAAGATGAGATTAAATTATTAGTTTAATTTCTCTTAAGTGACAATGATTCTAAATATTATCAGAAAACTCTTTATTCCCCTCTTCTTGAAATTTTCTATTTGAATTCATCCACTTTTACCTAGTTTTTGTTGATTATAAGGTTTATTTTGACAGAGTTAGAGTTCTAAGTTTAATTTTTTACCTCTATGGTAATCAATTTTTCTATTTTCACTTCATGTAAACTCTATGTATTTTAAATATTAATTAAATATATAAGTGGATAGCACATTTTCCAATATTAATTCTAGATATTTATTTTCTATTAGTGAGCTAAAATGGTTCTTAGTGGATCTTGAAGGAGTCCCATCTTTTTCACCTAAGTGTTATTGTTTTAAAATCACTATAAATATAAACTTGGGTGTTGATTCCTTTTCTCTAATAAGATAGATTCCTTTTAGAAGATATTTAATGATAAGGGATGTTCCCAAGGACTCTTTTTCCACTATCATGATAATTAATTGTCTGTTAAGTAGTCTTACTTCCCACAAATTCCAATTTTATATTAAAAATAAATGGGAAAAACAAATTTTATGGTTCATGGATAAAAAACTACATCCTCTTAGTGACTATGGTTACTTCTATGATATTTTGATAGATGAATTTAACTTTATCACTATATGAGAGGAAACCCCATGGTTTTTAATTTTTTATTTTGTTATTATTTTCTAAATAATTGTCTCTAACTCTTTTCATTTCAGCTCTAAAGTTTTCTTAACCCCCTTTCAGGTGGTCTAAAGATGATATTTTCACAAATAGATTATTGATTTTTATACACTATCATGAGGAGCTAAAATCTTGAACAACCAGCATCTAGCTCCCTTTAAATTTTTCCATGGCTATAATATTTCATTAACATAAATTCTTAGATTCATATTTTTTATATTTCCATGTTATATGTACTTCATTTTTAGTGTCCATATTAATTTTTCATAAATAAAATAAGAGAGTAACCTATATAAGAAATAATGATAAAATCTTATTCTTACCAAGGGTACTTGTTTTATTTTTTTAATGTTTAGTTCTTTCAAATATTTCTATTTGATTCTGATAGTTTGCGTTGCTAATTTATGAAAATTAATTTCTAAAGTTCTATGATACATGTTATAATATTTATTAAGACTATTGTTCATTTATTATTTTTATTATTTTATGTTTCAATAGTTCTTGTGAATTCTATTTTCTATGCTCTTTTGGAAATCATTTCTGAAAATTAAAATGTTAAATCATGAATCATTTATAAATTGTATATTTTGTGCTAAATTTCCCCACTATGGCCAATGAATTTTTTTTCATTTTGAGATTATTTTTCTTTGTGGAAGAATAATTTTTTGAACATTCTTGTACCCCTATACATGAATCTTTCACTACTAAATTGATTTTTTTTTTAAATTAGTTGTCTTAAATATTTATCTACATTGATATTAAACATTGGCTATAATTTTGGGTTTTTTAAGTGTGGGGGAGGGGTATTTAATTGTTCTTAAACTACGATCCAACATGAACCCATCAAAAATGTCAAAAAATTATCAAAATTTTGATTTTTTAATCATCACTTAGGAATTTTTCAGTGGGTAATAATTTTTCTTAAAATTGAATATAATTATGAAACATTGAGTAGATTGATCATTATTACCTTTTGGATTTAATTGGGTAAATCATTTTTCATTCCATCTTGAAAAAAATGGTTTTTGGTAAAACTTTGGGATAATTTTATAAAATAATAATTGATTTTTAACTTTTTAATTATAATTCAACTCATTAGATTTACATCCAAGTGGATTATGAAATTAAATTCATAATCCAGGTTGAACTCTTTATTTTATTCTTTTCATTATTTATTTATTTAATATTGGATGGGTTATTTATTCCACTAATTAATTTTCACTCCACCTCAATCAATAGTGTGTATTTTTATTATTAATTATTAAATTATTTGATTTTATTATTTTAGAGGTAAATAAAATTTTGGACTTTTGGTTGGATGAAAATTTATGTTTGTTAAATTCACTTTAAATTTTTTAATTTAAAGTCATTTTTTTAAAATAGTAACCAGTTTTTTTTTGATAATATTTAATTTTAAAGGAAAATCATCTATTGACTTGAAGGAATCAATAAGGTAAAATCCCATTTAAAATTAATTCATTCTATAAATTTAAT
Source organism: Viscum album (assembly GCA_963277665.1). NCBI lineage: Eukaryota > Viridiplantae > Streptophyta > Magnoliopsida > Santalales > Viscaceae > Viscum > Viscum album. Next base: position 1,392,230,340 of record OY728121.1, on the reverse strand, counting down.
TTTTCCAATTTTAGATTTATTATCAACCAATGAATCTGACTAAAATATAACTTGAGGACAAGTTGTGTCTTAGGTGTCATGGAATTTGATGTGACTTCGATTATTTTCATTTTTTCACATATATTTTTGGAAAGTTATTGTGTATTTAATTCTTTAACATGTATTATTTTGGTTAATTATTATTTTGTGATAATTTTTTTTTAATATTAAATTTATGAATTCCTTGTTAATTATGTCTATTTTTTTAATTTATCATTTGATCATTCTGTGAATATTTTATTTTAACCTATTTGATTTTTTTAATTGTAAATTTTTTGTGTTGATTTATTCTTGATTCTTATTTAATTTTATCTTTTATGTTCTTTATTTCTTCCAATTTTTAATAAATTTCATTTTAATTTAATTTTCAATTTAATCAGTTAAATGTTTAAAATTTTCTTGGAATTTTAATTCAGAGATAATTTATTTTTTATTTATTTCATTTTTATTTATTTATGTAAATTTAAATTCCTCAATTTTTGTGTGCAAAAGAATACAAGTAAGAGAAAATTCAATATACAACTATATAGAAGAATTGTTACATATCAATTTTCCAACCCAAATCACATATCCAATTAGCTACGTAGCTAAAAATATGGAGTATGCCATCATGAATGTATTTATTCACATATATGTTGGGTAATTTTGGAAGTTGTGACATAACTTAATTTTGAATATCCCATATGTCCAAATGAACATGGAGTCAATTACCCATTTTTCACTACCCAGTTCACCTGAAGAGAAAAATGCAGGAATTTGATTTAAGATGGTGGGATATGAGGCTGAATGAGATCGATCTGGGGAAATTTTGTTTTCGAGATTGATGAGGAAGCTAATATGGGTTGATTCAATACCAAATGGTCGAGCACGATTTAAGTAGAATGATTCCATATATTCTTGTAACTAGTGAATTTTATTTCGAAGAATGGTCTTTTATCACAACACTGATTGGATGAAGATGACTTTCTGAGTTGCTAATTCTGGACACTATTGATGTTGATGATCTTGAATCGGCCAAATTAGGTTCTCAAAAAATAGTTTGGGTCTATGATGATTTTTTAACTGAATCAAAAACTTGTCATCATTATGCATGAATGAAGACTTCCAAAGGATGATGATAATGGAACCAGTTATGTGATGTGAGTTTGAATGAACTAGGATCTAGATCCACCATGCTCAAAATGGAGAAGATGGCCTATGATGAACCCAATGTGAGCAAAAAAATATGATTTTATAGAGATTTCAAATTGATTATAAGAATTCATATTTGGTTTCTATGAAATTGAATGAGCCAAGTTTAGGTGATTAGATATTGGGCCGGTAGTGTGAAGTGGATGATTGTCTAGCCAAACTCAATGGAAATGACTGATGATGATAAAGAAATTTCAATCCACTACAACCAATGTAGTAAATTTGACCCAATTATAATCTATAATTAAGTTGGCCATGGAACCACCTGATTTTCAATGAAATAAAATGATGAAGGTTCAAAAAAAATTGATATATCATCTACTGTAGTTATTTCAATTACAGAATGATCTTGAGGATGATGGGGTCATCAAGGCATTGTAGTGTTATAGCTCAGGTTTTATTGTTGAATGTGTGCTAGGTGTTCAAAAAAAAATTGGATAATGGGTTCCCATTGATGACAAGATAAATTTGGATAATGTAGATTTTTATTGGAGGTTATTGATCGTAGGTTCGAGTTTGTAGAACTGGGAGGTTGAGATTGAGTTCAGTTTGGTAGAAATATTCTAAGAAATTTGGTTGGTTGGGTTAATTCATTGAAATTGAAGGTCTAGAGAATAGTTGGTTGATGAATGAAATTCTGAAATTACTAATTTTATGTTAAAATTAGGGGGAATTATAATTTCTTGGTAGGTGGATATTAGTTAAATAAATTTTACTATGGTTATAAGGTTTTGAAAGAAGGCTTGTGTTTTAATAAAATGACACATGTTATAGGTCATTGATGGTTCCTATAAGTATAGAAAACTTTAGTTGGTGGATTAAAATATTTTAAATGAGTACCACCATTTTTACAAGGAGTATTGGTTGGAATAATTTTATGATGGAGGAGCTGATAGAAAATTTCTCAAGCAAAAATGGGGTCAGAGATGAGAGAACTCTCGACTCAGAAGTTAAAAGATATATAGTAAGATAAAGAAGGTGACTTTGATAGATAATATTCCTTTATATTTCTTATCCTATTTTATTCCCATTTTTTTATAAATTATCTAAATATTTCTATTTTTATCTTTTTAACATGAGAACTTAATTTTTTAAGGGAATTCAATTGTAATGGATCGATATTTTTTCAATATACTTGATTTAGTTTTCATAATTGTGTCCGTGAAATTATTGTGCAGTGAATGTATTTTCATTCTTGATGAGTATCATTTTTATGTTATATTAATTACTTATGGATGATGATATTAATTCCTTAACCTTTGAGAATCATTTAAATAATCAAAAATTGGAAAATGATGATGACTCTCTTCTCCATTATTAAATAATTATTTTTTAGAACTTTGGTTGACTAATAATTCTTTAATATTGTTCATTATACTGTGGAGATCTCCTAACAATGGTTAATAGTTTCAAAAAACTTCTTCATGGAAACTTGAATAGTTTTTTTATTTAATTTTAAATAGATAGAATCAATTTTTACTATTCGGATCCCCCTGATTTCATCAAATGTCTCTCTTTCCCTTACTCTCATTTCTCTTGTATCAAAATTACCATCACAACAACATTTCCATTATTTTTATTTTTTTATTTTAGTTTCACACTTTATTATCGTATTCTCTATAGATACAATACTTCTACTATTTCTATACTATTTTTAATTTGGTTTTAAAAACAATTAAATTTAAATTGATTCAATGACATCCATGAAGACAGTCATGACTCGACTCACCGAGGCCTGCCTGGCTAGTGATAAGATGGGTTTGACAACCCCGAGCCTACCTCTAATAGGCTAGGGGGTGGAAAAAACACTAAGAAAGAATAAGTGAAATTAGAGGCCTTTTCCTAAGGTACCTGTATGCACAAAACTAATAGTCTCCATGAAAAAGTGTATAGGACTAGTAAAAGACTAAAACATCTAGATTAAAATTATTCATACAATAATATATAAGAAATAAATTAGAGAATGAAAGTGTAAGAAAAATCATAAAGGGTGTAAATTTATACCCAACCAAAAATGAAGTCCTAACCTGACAACAACTAGAATGAAGGAAAAATGAAGAGATACTAGCTCTTGATCTCCATGTATGAACACCGTATATAATCAATACACCCAAGTATCACTAAGCTACACCAATTATTCTATCAATATTCTTTTCATATTCACAATATGTGACACATTTATGCAAATTCCATGTAGGGGTGAGTATATACATTCCCAATAGGATTCCCTAAAAACCAAAAAGAAAGAAATAGGAAAATACAATAGAAGTCATATCAACCCATATAAAGTGGGAAAAAACCCAAGATATAATCTCATAAAGAAACTCATACAAGAGATAAATGGGATCTCTATATCCACATCCTTGCATAGGATGATAATTTTACCTATAGTTCTAAATATCCATCTCCAATGCCTAGCATCTCATGTGTCTATTCGAGAAATCCATGTAGAGGACCCGCACCTCTCCACTGATCCAAAACCTAAGGGGGAAAAATCTCCAAAAGAGGACCTACATACTAGTGTATTAGGGGGTTCCACTAAAAGATACAGAATACTCACCCTGGTGTGATAGGGGGTACCACTCAATAGATAGAGGACATAAGGCCTAGTATGATACGGGGTACCACTCAGTATATAGAGGAACCATTACCCATTTTATTAGGGGTTACCAATCAGTAGATAGATGAATGTGGGGGACCGTCACCCTAGTGCGATCGAGGAGTTTCCATCCCCATTATCTCTCTAGTGATCTCTCCTGATCACCACTATTTGTATAGCATCACCAGAAGAAGAATCGCACTTTCAAAACCTTAAATCATATATCTAAATTCTATACCAAGGATTAAATCATGTTCTCCATGGAAAACTACTCATTATAGAATACTCATGGGCCAAAATATGAGTCTGAAGAAGGATATACGCTAGGTGGAAGCTACTGAGAAAATTACTTGGTGTTCACGTGAGGTCACATGGAGTTTGACCTCTCCTGGACACTTGGTCATGTCCTCGACTACACATGTATAGTCTCTCAATGTATTACTACATGTAATTTATGGGTAATACACGATATGTCATAGCTTCCCAATTCCTTCCCATGTGATCTAATCCATGATCATGTTCATTTGGTTGTGCCCGTACAAGCTCGTATACCAGGTCATGTCTATATATCGGGTCATGCCTATATACTCTTGGCCATTCCTGTGTGTCTGGTCATGACCATTCCCAAGTACTCTTATAGTACATGTCAATCCACCAGTATAGGGTCACATGGTATGTATGGGGGCATGCACATCATCTTATCTTTATCTTCGAATGAAACCTGATCTGTTACAATTAGGGGATTACACGGAATATGTTCCTCACAGTACGTGCAGTGTAGTCAGGTTTTTCATAGAAACCTATGTTTCTTCATGAGGATATCAGATCCACCTTCACCGCCACAAAATATACCATTTGACCACCCAAAATTGAAGGGTTCATATTCATCCATTTATCTCTAGCCTTCGATGCCTAATCGGATATCCATTTGTACGTTGACGAGCTGTTGTGACTCCCAACTCTGCTTTAGATCCCAAATCCATGGAGTAATCACCCTATACCCACAATATATATTTATCCATCTATAAATCACCACCCAAAATTCCTTCCATACAACCACCATGGATTTGGGGGTTCGATCATGCTCGAACCTGCCTCAATATTGTTGAACTGTAACCCCATGGGCCAATAGTGAAGAACATAAAGAACGGTGGGGATAAATGTGAATAAAGAAATTAAATCCATATTTATACAAGAATTATCATTCCAAGATCATGTAAATGATATATACAAGGGATATTAAAAAAACAATGATGAGTTTTATAGGATTAATCAAACCAAAATGTGGTATGGCTCATGCAAAGATCAATAAATCATGAATCAAATAAGAATATAATTAAATTCGTGATTAGAAAATAAAATATGGTGTAAATACTTAAATAACATGTCCTGCCATGATCAAGGATCGATCATTAGTGAAGAGAACATTCATCAGTGATAAAGGAGATCAACTATGTTCATTTCTTTCCTCTTGATCCACCTCGATCCGATCACCGATCCGCATCCTCAGGTTTTCCAATGCTAATAAATAATGTCCTCCTCTAATCCTCTCAGGGTTATGTGGATAACCCTGTAGAAACATCATAATGATGTATTTATAGAGGATTAGGATATCTTATGTCATTTAATTAAAATAAATAAATAAATTATTTATTTTATTAAACTCACCCGTCAACAGTCACCTCCCATGGAACATCCAACGTCGACCAACCTTAGGTTGTGCCTAGGGTAAAATCTATGTTCTTGAATAAACCATTGTATCATATTTCTAATCTAAGTTATCTAATAATAGGAAAATCATATTTATTGAAATTATTCACATGAATGCATGTATTAAAATATATTAATATTTTTAATATAATAATTCTAAGGTCTCGATACACCCAAACACCACATCGACTTTGAGGGTAAATCTAGATATGAATATAGAAATATTTAAAGCACTAAAAATAAAAAACAATATTTGTTACATTATCCCCTAAACATATCATCTAACACTTGGATAGTCTATTCATTCAACCCATATATCTGGGGGTTAAACACTGTTCTCATACTCAACTAGGTTTCAAAATAATCCTATAGGATTATCAACAATCGTGATGTGAACCAAGCATCACAACTAGAGACGATCATCGAGGGTACCCCATAAATCCAGATGATATCCCACATATAAAACTTCCCCAAACACTCAACTAAACTCTACTCTTGAATTGAAAGAAAGCACACCAACATGGTAAGTCAGTCAAAAATCACCTTGATAGCATCGTGCTCACTCACTGTTTGTAGAATCCCTATAAAAAATTCCATGTATATTCTATCCCATTTTCACTCTAGGGTCTCAATAGGTTGTGTCAAACCTACCATAACCTAGTGATCATCCTTCACCATCTAACATATGAGACACTGATAGATGATATTGGAAATGATTCACCTCATAACATCCCACCAAAACTGATGTTGATAGTCCTTTTACATCATTTCCACATCGGTATGTACATCCAAGGGGGAAGTGTGAAATCCCATATTACTCCCTCATGCAACGTGACTAGAACCACCATTCATCCCTAGAAAATAATGGTGTGTCCCTATCCTTCATATAATCCATCTAGTTCCTCTCCTAAAGATATCTAATCATGTAGAATCTCACATTTGATGTATTCTAACTAAACCTCACTCACATGCTGAAGAAGTGGAGGATTCTCCACCATTGACTGAAGAAAAAAACCACCCATTTCCTCCTTTGGGGTTAGATGCAACAAATCCAACTACCGAGACACCTCCTGCACCTAGAAAGAATGGGACATCCTAATAAGGGAATATTGAACCACATTTCCCTTCCCATGAGTGTAGACTATCTCAAAGTCATATTCTTGTAGGAACTCTAACCAGCACATCTATCTTAGGTAAGATCTCTCTGAGTGAAGATATACCAGAGAATCTGGTGGTTTGAGAGAACAACAAAACACTCACCAGATGATAGTGCTTCCACATATTCAGATCAAATACTACTTCTATAAACTCTAAGTTATGATTTTCATTGTTCTTATCATGGATTATCAACTTCCTAGACCCATAAGTGATCATTTACTGCTTCTATATTAACATGAACCTAATCCCATCTATAGAGGCAACACAAAACACTACATACTCAATGCCCTCCTCTAGCAACCTCAACATAAGTGCATTGGTCAGCCTCAACCTCAGTTCTATGATGGCTCCATAACAGTACTCAGTCTAGGTAAATTTCTTCTCTTTCCATGCTAGTGTAGTCAAATGGGATTCAATTCTAGTAAATTATTCCACAAACCACTTGCAGTACCTTTTTAAGCCAAGAAAACTTCATACCTCTGACACACTCTTGGGTGGATCCCAAGAAATAATTATATCAATATTCACTAGTTACAAATATAAACCATGACCAGATATGAAATTCCCCAATAAATGAACCATATGGATCCAAAAATGTAACTTCGAGAGCTTACCATAAATATGGTGATCCCAGAGTAAGTATAGGACCATCCTTAGATTATCTGCATGCTCCTCCTATAAGGTAGAGTAAATGAGTATGTGATCAATAAAGGATAAAAAAATTGGTCCAAGTATATCTTGAAGATATGGTTCATAAAATCCATAAACACCTCAGGAGAATTCATTACACCAAGAGGCATCACTAGGGACTCATAGTGTTCATAGAGACATTGGAATTCCGTCTTTGTAATTCATCCTCGTAAACCCTCAATTTGTGGTAGTCAAACTTGAGATCAATCTTCGAGAACAAGCTTGTGTCTATCAACTATTTGAAGAGATTTTCAATCCTTAAGGTGTACTTGTTCTTTATCATTACCTGGTTCAGGTGATGATAATAAACATAAAGCCTCGGTCTCTTATCCACCATTTTCATAAAAAAAACAGGTGCTGCCTAGGGGGACATATGGGTTTGATGAAACCCTTCTCTCAAAGGTAATCCAACTTTACCCTCATCTCTAAGATCTCGGTAGGGTCTATTCGATATGTTGAAAAATATACCGTTGCGTTCATAGAGTGCAAGTAGATGTATAATTCCATATCCCTCCTTAGAGTTAGTCCTAAAACATATTCAAGGAAGACATACATTTAGTCCTCCACTACTGAAGGGGTCTATATTCCTAAATAGCCCACTGTTTCAAGGGATAAACTCTTCAACTAATGGGTGATGGGTTTCAACTTCATTCCCACAAGACCTACTCTCTCATCCATGATATTTCTTACACCCATAAAGGATAATCTCATCCCATGTGTTTGTAGGCATATAACTTTCTACCAAAATAGACAATAGGGCCCAAATCATGGAATATCAATCCATTCTCAATATGACATCGTAATATTTCACCATGATGACCAAGAGGACTGACAAGAAACTCTCTCCTCAGAGTGCTAGCTTGCATTGTTGGTAGATATGAGATGTCAAAGAATCACTCCCTATAGGAACCTCTAGTTATTGTTATTGGGGTAAAGTCTCAAATAGAATCTAAAACTCTCACATGAGGGATAAGGATATGGATGAATAAATTATGCCTGTGTATACTTGTACTATATAAAGAGTATAAAATACATTGATCATACCTTGAATCATATAATTCACATGAGGGTCATAACCCTCCATATCCTGTAGCTGCCTGAAGCCCTGACCACCAGCTCTCTGAACCTAGAATTGTCCACTTGGTGGTGGTGTTGGAAGTAACTCATAGTATCTCCCTCCACTAGTAGCTCCTCCCTCTAGATATCCACTTTCTCTTCCAGCACCGTCTCCCTGTAGGTCATCATGGTCATGCCTAAGAGATCCCTGATAATGGAACTACCTCTTCCATGGTTTTACATACATTACCTGATTTCCCTCCTTAGCATGTTAGGTTGAACAATCACATGCAATGTGACCTCACCCGTCACAATCATAGAATATTCCCTCTCTTGGATGACCATATCCTCTATACCAATACCCTAATGAATGGAACCTACTAGACACTATAGATGACACATCCCCATGATGACCACCACCATATACATCTGCTTGGCATACCTCTTCTAGGAAGGTTCCTATAACCATATTCCACTCTATCACTCCAACATTAGTAGGTATGTACAAGGAGACAATGCTAGAATAGATGTATCTATGGATCCCCTACTAAAACTTCCATACTTGGAAGAATCCATATCATACCATATTGATGGAGTATCATGTGGGGTAAATAAACCTCACAGTGCACTCAAAAACCTTCATATCACTTGGCTACATCTCAAGAAGCTCCTAAATTCACAAGGAGCGCAAGAAAAAAAGGGTAATACTCATCACAAAATTGCTTTTGGAAGTTTGACCATGAGTGAATTGTCTTATTATGGGTTTTCATCATCAGACTCCACCATATCCTTACCACTCTATAGAAAATATTGGTTTCCAATGCAACAAACTAATCGATCGGGGTCCAAAAAAGTATGAATACTAAGATCACCAACTCAATACAATCCTCCAATACCTAGGGATATGTATAACTGTATAACCTCAATGATCTTTGAGGCTATAAATCACATTATGTGTTAAGACTTTTTGCAACACCAGGTTATCCAACTAGTACTATATGTGGCTCAATAGATGGAGGTGCTCCTCCCTGCCCTCTTGGATGGAAAAGATCATGAGATAGCCCCTAAAATATGGCTTCATCACTCAATGGATCACTATCATGATCCTGTATCGATTACCTGACTGATTTTCTTTGGGGAGGTATCATAAAAGTGATCAAGTTGAACCCTGGTTTGATGAAAATATATATATGGGGTGCTGACTCAAGAAGGAAAGTTAAAGGAATCGATCATATATGAAGCATGTACCAATGGTTACCTGCAACCAATGATTTAGTATTATGAGTCAATAAGAAGGTAGTCAGAGTCCCAGTGAATATATACATCATTATCCACATCAAAAATGGATTCATGGGCCTGAAATCCACACATGGGAACTCTAATGATGTTTCCCTAAGTTCCCAACCAATCCTCGCCATGGATATCACTCCAACACTGACCTGCGGATGAATTCCTCTAATAACACTCCATTAAGACTTGACCCATCATGGCCCACCTAGCCAGAATAAAGTTTAGTGTGACAATCCCAATCCTGCCTCTAATAGGATAGGATCTCATGACAAGTGCCAAGAAGTAATAACTGAAAAGGTAGGCCTTTTCTTAAGGTTCATATACACATGCACCCAACCCTCTCTATAAAAATATACATAGGGATTGTAAAAGACTATAACATCTAAAGTAAAACCATGCATAAAATAATATCTATAAAATACAATAGAGTATAATAGTGTAATCCAAAGTGTAAAAGGAAAAAATGCACACCCAAATAGAAATTATGTCCTAACCTGATTAAAAATGGAATAAATAAAACTAAAGAGAGATTGACTCCTAATCTCCACATCTAACCACTGTACATGGTCAATGCACCCAAGTATCACTAATATCTACCAATGTATCCACTAATCTATCTATTATCTACATAAGACACAACACATGTGGGAAAAGTCCATGTAGGGTTGAGTATATTCATACCCAGTATGATACTCAAAAACCCACAAAGGGAGGAATAGACATATAAAATAGAATCTAGATCAACCCAAAGTTAGAGGTAAAATAAAACTCAAGATATTTTCTCATAAAGAAACCCAAAATAGAGATAAAGGGTATTTCCATTTCCATATTTCATCCTAAGATGATGATTCTACCTAAAATTCCAAAGGTCCATCTCTAATGTCATGCATATTGCGTGTCTATATGATAAATTCATGTGGAGGAACCGCACCTCTAAACTATTTAAAATCACAATGGGGAACAATATCCAATATAGTACCTACACCCTAGTGTGTTAAGTGGTTCCAATTAATAGATATAAGACTTTCACCCTGGTATGATAGGGGGTACCACTGAGTAGATAGAGGACCTGAACCTTGGTATGAAAGGGAGTACCCCTTAATAGATAGATGACCCACTCCCTAGTTCATCATGGGGGTAACCCTTAGTAGATATAGGAATGTGGGGGACCCATTACCTGATGTTTCAAGGAGTTTTCCAACTCCAATGTCTCTCTATCGATCCCACCCGATCACCATTATCATCCAAACATCGCTTGAAGAAGCATCACACTTGAAACATCTTATGTCATATCTAAAAAGACCCTACAAAGGCTACCATCATGTTCTATGTGGAAAACTTATTAGGATAGGATACTCTCTAGAAAAAAAAATCCGAGTTTATAAGAAGGATATACGCTAGGTTTCAGTCATGGAGAAAATTACACAACGTGCGCCTAGGGTCACATAGTGTGTGACCTCACCTGGACACCTAGTTGTATCCTCGACTACACATGGATTGGATTGATATTTGGTGCTAAACAGTGTGTAGGGGTACTACATGACATTCCTCGGCCACCTGATCCCTTCCCAAGTGATCCTATCCATACCCATTTGCATCTTGTCATCTAAGTACCTGGTCATGTCTGAGTACTGGGTCATGCATGTGTACTCCTGGTCATGCCCATGTGTTTGGAAGTTCCCATTCCCATGTAATCCCAAAGGATATAATGGGATACTAGAATAGGGTCACATAGTGTGTATGGGATCATAATAATCCTATTATATTTATCTCTACCTAAAACCCTAGCTTTCGTATCTAGGGGACTACATGGTGTGTGTTTTTCATAGTATACACCACGTAGTCGGGTTTTTTATAGAAACCTACATTCCTTTACATAGATCCCATATCTTCCTTCAAAACTACAAAATATAGCATTTGACCACACAAAATAGAATGGGGGAATCTCAGACCATCGATCTTTGACCTCCATTGGACGATAATCGTAAATTCATTTGCCTACTGATGAGCCATCGTGCCTTCTGTCACCAATCTGAATCCCAAATCCATAAAGGCATCATTTTCTACACACAATCCATCCCAATCAATTTTCAAATCACCATATCATACACCATTCTCAAAACCAACATGAATCTAGAGGTTTGATCACAATTAAACCAACCCTCGATAATGTTGAACAGTGACCCCATGGGACAACGGTGAAGAAAATGAAGAATGATGGGGATAAATGCACATAAACAAAGTAAATACACCATTTTCTAAGAATTATCATCCCATGATCATGTAAACAGGATATCCAATGGTGATATGAAAATAAACAAGGGAGTTTTATCAGATTAATCAAACCAAAATGTGGCAAGGCTCATGTGAAGATAAATAAATCACATATCAAATAAGCATATAATTAAATTAATTCTTTGAAAATAAAATATGGTTAAAATACTTAAAAAAATGTATTACCACAATCAAGGATTGATCTTTGGTGAAAATGACATTCACCATCAATGAAGGAGATCTGCTAAATTTTCTACATGTCATGTGATCCACCTTGATTTGATCATTAATCTGTTTCATTGGGTTTTCTAATGCCAATGAAGAATGTTCTCCTCTAATCCTCCCAGGGTTATATGGATAACCATAGTGAAACATAATAATGTTTTATTTATATAGTATTAGGATAGGTTAGTTTATATAAATTAAATAAATAAATATTTTATTTTTTATTAAATTCACCCACCAACAGTCACCTCCCATGGAATGTTTGACGTTAAACAACCTTAGGTCAGGCCTAGGGTAAACCCTACATTCCAAAAGGTCTTGGATTTCCTATCAGAATTCTCTAAAAATTTGAAAAAAATATATTTAAATGATGTTCATGAATGAATGTATTAAAATATATTAATATTCTTAATATATTAATTTTGGGGTCCTAAGACTCCCAAACATAGAACCAACTCTAATGATAAATCCATAAATATACATAGAAATTTTCAAAAGAGTAAATCCAAAAAACCAAATTAATTACAACAACATCATCAAATTTATGATTCTTCCACATAACATTGACTATATGGGTGGTCCTTTTCCTTATAACATTGTCTCTCTAATGTGATACTTCAATAGGTTGTTCTTCATATGAAAGGTCTTGTTACTTTTTTTATAGTTTTTGAGCCCATCACATGTGATGGATCTGGTATTTACTTCCTCAAAATAGATATGTGGAAAACATCATGAAATTGGGAAAGGTGTGGTGGGATTGATAAGATATAGGATATGACCCCAATATGATCAATTATCTTGAGAGAACTTATGTTTTTAGGGTTCATCTTCCCTTTCTTCCCAAATCTCATAAACTACTTCCATGAAGATATTTTAAGGAACACCTAGTCACTAACTTCAAAATTTAGGTCACATTGATGATTATATACATAACAATTATATTAAATTTATTCCACCTTCATATTATGTTGAATGGTTTAAAACTTACCTTTCATTTATTAGATAAGGTTAAAACCTATCATTTTTCTCTCTCCAACTTTATCACATCATATTGGAGTCCTATATCTATTCCCATACAAAGCCTCATATGGTTTTATATGAATGTTGTAATGAAAACTATTTTTATATGAGAACTCTACCAAGGGTAGATGTTGATCCAAACATCCTTGGAAATCCATCAAACAAGATCTCAACATATCCTTTGGGGTTTGAATTTTCCTCTCAGACTGACCATCTATCTATGGAAGATAAGTAGTTCTAAAGCTTAAATCTATCTAAAATTATTTCTAAGGACTTATCTAGAACCTTGAGGTAAACCTCATATCCAAATAAGAAACAATGGATAGTGGTACTCCATGAAACTTAACCACTTCCCTTATGTATATCTTTGTGATTTGTTCAAGGTAGAAATATTCCTTGATGGTAATAAAATGTGATAACTTTGTAAGGCGATCAAATGAAACCCAAATAGCATTATGGACATTATAATTTTTAGGGATTCTTATGATGAAGTCCATTTTTATGTTTTCATATTTCCTTACATGTATATATAATGGTTACAACATACCCTTATACTTTTTTCCTTCAGCCTTGACTTGCTGATATAAAAAGAATTGAGATATGTATTCTATAATTTCTATCTTCATATTATCCCACCAGAAGTCTTATTTTAGAGATCTATATATATTTTTATTTCATGGATGGATAGAAAAGGATGAGCAATGTGCATTATCAAAAATATCCATCTTAAATTATAGTTTTTATTGTACACATATCCAAGTTCCAAACCTTATAACTTTATCTTTATCAAATTTGAACTCAACAATATTCACTACCTATTTTTATAGCTCTACATAATATTTCTAGGATTATTTGATCTTAACATGAATGTAAGGTTTATAATTCATTTGGGTAAGAAAGGATTTATCTCCAACCAATATGGATTCAAGATTCATCCTCTACAAATCCATGAGTAATTATTATTTTTCAATCCTATTCATGGATAGAGTAGCATGTTATTTCCTGTTTATATCATTAACCACCTTATTTTCGTTTTGTGGGTGGTAATGTATTGAGAAATCATAATATTTTATCAATTAAAAACATGTCCTTTATAACATATTCAATTACTTAGATGTAAATATATATTTCAAGATCATTTTATCAGTATATATATCACGCTTTTCTCTGTAGAGATAATTTCACCAAATATTTAAGGCTAAGATCACTATTGCTAACTTAAAATCGTTCATTGGGTAATTTTTTATCATGAGTAGTTAATTTTAATTATGTATAATAAATTACCTTATCATTATTTATGAGGATGCAACCAAACCCTTTTTTGAAGCATCACAATATATTAGAAACCCTTCCCCACAATAGGTTAATGTAAGTATAGGATCAGTGGCCAACATCTTCATTAGTTCCTTGAAACTTTTTTCAAATTCATCTATTTAAGGGAAATTTAATCCATTCAATGTTAACTTGGTTATTGGATTTTATATCCATGATAAATTTCTCACAATGTTTCAATAATATCTTGTTAACCTAAGAAAACTATGGATCTCGGTTACAGTGGTTAGTCTGGGACATTTCTCAGTAACTTCCCTCTTTGATGGATCTACTGTTATTTCCTTTATTGTGATTACATGACCAAAGAATGATACTTTCTCTATCCAAAATTCAAACTTTATAAATTTGACATAAAATCTATCCTTTTCAAATTTCTTTAACATAATCTGCATATGTTTTTCACACTCTTCCTTACTATTTGAATATATAAGAATATCATCTATAAAGGAAACCAAAAATTGATCAAGGTGGTCCTTAAAGACTTTATTCATTATATACATAAATATAGTGGGATAATTTGTAAGTCTAAAGGATATCACTATGTCTTCATAGTGTCCATAACTCATATATAAAGCTATCTTGGAAATATCTTCCTTTTAACCCTTAACCTATGATATCCAAATCGAATGTAAATCCTTGAAAAGTATTGATATCCTCTCAGTTGATTGAATAGATCATCAATACAGGGTATATGATACTTGTTCTTGATCATGATTTTATTAATATCATAGTAATAAATGTAAAGATTCATTGAACCACCCTTCTTTTGGAAAAATTGAACTATTTTACCCCATACTAAAGAACTAGGGAATATAAAACCCTTGTCCAAATTGTCTTGTGGTTTCTTATTTAACTCTAATGATTTAATGGGAACTATCTTATATAGACTCTTTGAGATATGCATGGATACATGTATGAGTTTGATTGAAAAATCAACCTCGCGATCTGGGGAAAGAATAGGTAGTTCATCTAGAAATACATGAATATTTTTCTATATAATATTAATTTCATAAATGTTGACTTCTTCCCCAATCATTTGAGTTAAAAGTCCCTCATTCTTGGGTATCATAACCCATATTATATAATTTTCCTCCATAATGAGTTCATAATAATAATTTCATTGATACGTGTTAATTGGATGATTTGGGATATGAAATGGGACCTCTTTTTCTTGATATTTAATATGTGATTCATGCTGGGAAAGCCAATACATACCCAATATTATGTAAAATTCAACCAAAGTAAGAATAATTATAACTTTAGGAAGTACCCTCACACAAATCTCAATCAGAGCATATTTAAAAATATAAGATGTGTCATTATGACACCATGGGTTTTCACTAATAGTTCAATATCCATTTTTTGGGGAGTTGATCCCTCATTATTATAAAACCTATATGATATAAAAGAATGTGATGAACCCAAATCAAATAAGGTATTATAAGATCTAGAAAATAGATCAAGTGTACCTCGTATCACTTCATTGTCATGATCTACCTCAGCAATAGTGATCACAGATTCCCTTCCTTATTCTGTTGATTTGGGAGGTTTATGGGGATTATTTTCTTCATTGGCCTGAGTGTTGGGTCATTTATTCACATAATTTCTTCACTCATTACACTTGAATCATTATAGTGAGGGTGGATCGTTAGTATGGACCTTATTATATTATATTTTTTTAATAAAACTCTTAGCCTTAGTTTGATATATGTGGGATTGGTGTTCTTATTTACCACACATAAAACACTTCTCTACTCCCTTGAAGTAATTACCTAAGTACTTTCTCCCACATTTAGTTCATATAGGAAGTTTTAATTTCTTACCACCATGTGTATTATAATCGATGCTTCCAAGAAACTCCAATTTTGTTTTATTTTCCCTATAACATTGATAAGTTGTCATTTTCATATCTAACTTAATATCACATCAAACAATCTCTTCATAGATACTAAAGTCTCTTATGGCTAACTCACTTTGAATACTAGGATTTAATTCAGTAAAGAAGTGATCAATTTTTCTAGTAGTATCAGGGTTAAAGTTGGATGAATATCTCATGATTCTTGTGAATTATTCTTCATATTATCCAATATGTTTATCTAATTTTTCTTAAATTTTAAGAATTCCCACTCCATTTTTGTGCTAATATTCTGAGGAAAATGCTTAGTGAAAAATATCTTCTTGAGATCTTCCCATACTAAAGAGTATGCTTCCTTATTTTCCATGATATTATTAATGAGACTCCACCAATGTTAAACATTACCTTCTAGATGATATAATTCTAAAACAACCATCTCATGGTTCAAGAACTAGAGAACAAAAAATATCTTTTCCATTGCATTGAACCATTGCTCGGAAGCTAGTGGATTATAAGAACAAATAAAAGATGGTGGATTTTGTCTCATAAATTACTCAATAAAATGTTACTCATTAATTGGTTAATTCTAGATATTCATTAAATTTTATTTGTTTCCCACATCTTGAGACAATTGGGTGAGAATTTCCATAAGGTTTTTCATTCCAACACCAATCTCATTAGGTTGATTATTTGGAAAATATTCACATTGTACATCTCACCCATTGTAGACTCGGTTCTTTTGGGTTCCCATGATTACCTTAACTAAAGGAAAATTATTAATGAGCATACTTAAATTAATGAATGTACATAAAATAAAACTATAAATTTATATTTATGATTTAATAAATGATGTGCATACTTTATCCAATGATTCACTGGGTTTCAATCTATGTGATTCATGGTTATCTTTCTAACTGAACTATATATATGTGTGTGTGTGTATTCAAATATTTCATAATGGGTTATAAAGGTAATGTTATTGACCAAATCATATATCTTGAGAGTGTCAAACTAGGTGTGAAGTTAGGACTCTTTATCATACACCAGTTCATGGTTCAGTTAATACCTAATACGCCCTATTCAAGGTTGTTTCCCTAATATAAATTTTTATTAGAGATTCTACTCACTTTTAATATCTTTATAGAGATGTTATTTTTAAGAGAACCACAAAATCTCAACATTACAAAGACATCGATATGTTATCCTATATTTAGACTCATCCCTTTGATTTTCCCTTGAGTTTTTTATAATGTTCTCTAAACTAATCTCCAACAATAACTAAACCCTACTATGATACCAACTATGGAAACCCAAACTATACATAACATAAATAATACATTAATCATGTGATTTAAATAATAAATCTCACAAACAACCACACAACCTAAGGATCTTAAGGTTTAGTTTATTGGATATTAGCTATATAAAAACATATTTTACAACAATTGCAAAGATTTATCAATAATCATGCTCATATAGACCCTTTTCTAGATATATCCTCTGATATATTCATCATCATAACCTGGGGAATGTGAGCATAAGAAAGAGGTGTGATCTGATGCTCAACATGGTAAAAATATATTTAATGGAGTCAAATTGTTACCTATCAACCGTTAAAAGGTCCGGTGCTCTTCTAATATGTATATAGGCACTCGGGTCGAATCCTCAGTGATGGTACAAATTTTAGAGTCAATTGTTTTTTATTAATTTTTATTTTGAGTAGGGGGTTTGTTTGTAGAGCTTAGATGAAATGATTGATTAATGAAGATTGATTTAAAATTTTAATAATTATTGGGTTGAGTTTTTTATTTTGTATTTAAGCTTATGATATCATTTAATGTTACTTTATATTGAATTAAATTAACACCCACTTCACGAGATGACTTTGATCAGAATTCTCAAGTGTTAAGGCTTCAATCCAAGCCATAACATAACTATGGGTCTAATAATAATTAGTAATTTTTTATGTTATTGCATTTATGGTTCAAATAATCCATGAAATTTACATTTTAAACAAATCATGTCATTAATCCATGACATTTTAAGTTCAACATACATAATGTTAACCTAAAGAATAATCATAGAGAAAAAGCTCGCAATCACTTAATATACTCAAAAAATGACTCACCCCAATGGTAGATTTACTCATAAATTAAGATGGTTATTAATGTGGTAATATTTGTTAATTTTTATTAATTATAAATAGAACTAAAAGAATGGGATAAGGAAAGATTTTTGCATCAAACACACATACACGAATGGTGATGAGAATTAAAAACAGACTTTTGATTGAATGAGGAAGCAAAATAAGGGAAGGTGTTTCAACTTGATTTCAAATATTTAAAGAGAATTAATATTTAATAATAGAGTGTGAATGATTAAAATATAATATTAATCAGAAAATTTCATTAAAATTCAAACGAAATTGAAAACAACTTACGCAATTACAAACGACAGGAACACAAAAGTAAATGAAAACAAAGAGAGGAGGAAGGGTCTCTCAAGTGAAAACTTGAGTTTTTAAGGTCCTCTTAGGACTTTGGAGAGGATTTGGTCATTCCAATTTATCATACAATATTCTTAAATTTAAACCCTTTTCAAGGAGAGGAGGGGGATGTATTTATAGCCCAAGGTGGTGGGCTATTTTCATTCCAAATATGCCCCTCCACTTGGCTTGACAATTTGGACATTCAAACAGCTAAATCATGAGATATGATATTCTTTCAAGTTGCATAAATTGATTTTTACTATCATCACTTAAAAGTTGGAGGCCATTCAACTTTTTGATACAAATATATGGCTATTTTACTAAACAGTGTATAGTTGTCCATTTTTATCAACACTTTTTCGAAGTCCAAAATGTGAATGGATTTTTGAATAGGAAGATTCCATAAAATTAAAACCATTTCTTATGAAAAGTATTCCACCTATATCTTGTATTTAATACTACAAAATATCATCTTTTATGGATGTCTATATTAGGAGAAAAGTCTATAAATGTGTGCTTGTTTTAATTCCCAGATAGAATGGTGGGATGGACTTCATAGAATCATTTGGGCCCATTTTTCATGTATTGGGACTTAAAAAATTTATCCAATATGAATGGTATTGTTCCATGACCTTTGGTGGAGAATAAATGATTTTTTTCTTCTGTATTGTGCCTAGTAATTCAATATTCATGGTTGGTCCAGTTTCTTCATAGATTCTTTGGGTCTTCTTATACGGTATATATGACCCTTCAAATGGAAGAATTTGACAATGATTCCTTCTATTGATAAGTTTTAAATTGAATCAAGAATCCTAAAAAATAATAACCATGAAATTTGGATAATAATAGTGAGCTATAATTAAAATAATAAACTGACTCAATTAGACTACTTCAAATAATTCTCAAAAATTATATTTAGTATTAAAACATGAGTATATCACACTAATTATAGACTTTTACATGAAATTCACTAAAGGAAGTGTATAAAAGGTTATGAATAAATTAATAACATAAAGTCCCACACACTTATTCTTGTACATTTCCTCATTTGCAACGAATATAAAAACATAAAAAACTCATTCTCACTCGCCAATAAATATTAAAATGTTGTTTTTACCAATCAGGGGAGATTTAGACCACTTCACTCATCCATATTGAATTCCACCAAAAATTGTTACAGAAATAAGGTTTCAAAAACAATTTTTTTTTTCATGCTCAAATTTAGAAATGGAAAATTTGGACACTCAAAACTCACACCTCTCAAGATGATAAAAATTTATTTCTGGTGGTTCACTCATTCACCAATCAAAGGTGAAAATCTTAGAGTTTGAAAGAGCTCTAGGATTCCATTCACCATTATAAAGTGAACAAGAATCAAGTGGTATTTTTAGTGGTTTTTTTTCTATTGGATGGTAGTAATTTAATGTCCAAAAGAGTAGAAAAGAGGGGTAAAACATCGACATGGGTAAAACAATGCACAATTTTTTGAAATGAAACATAGGTGGAAATGGAAACACATATTTACAAGGGAGATATTGTATAAATAAAGATGAAAAATAGGAATAAAATTTGAAGGGGATGATAAGATTAAATATGTACAAGACACAAAATTTCTCCCAATGACATAAGAATATATAATGCAATTGTTCTTTTTTTTTTCTTTTTTTTTTATTTTTTTTTTTTTTGAAATTTTAACTTGGAACAAATCTAAAACTCATATCCCAACCCATGATTTATCTCCTCATGAAACTAACTTTAATAGTTATAAC
Organism: Viscum album; assembly: GCA_963277665.1. Taxonomy (NCBI): domain Eukaryota; kingdom Viridiplantae; phylum Streptophyta; class Magnoliopsida; order Santalales; family Viscaceae; genus Viscum; species Viscum album. The sequence continues at coordinate 1,392,209,644 of OY728121.1, read as the reverse complement.
AAGATCAAAGTTTAAAGAATATTTATTTTTGACCCGCCCAAGAAACAACCAATTTTTTTGTTCTTTTTTTTATTTTTATTTTTTATTTTTTTGAACACTTGTCAATAACATTTAAAAAATTACATAAATGAAAGTACAGTCCCCAAAAATCACTGAATGAAAACCTCTCCCCCACACTAAAATGGATTCTTTCCCTCAAACATATGACAACACATTGAAAATCAAGGAAATATAACCCAAAATGAAATCCATTCCCCCCACACTTAAATTTAAATAAATTATGTAATATAATTACATGTAGATATTGGTTGGGATAAGGTATTGAGATTGTAATGTGGATATCAAAGAAAATGTTTTCATAGGATCGAAGGGCCTTTAAAAGGGAATATTAATGTAAGGGTAATGGGAGAATATTTGGATATTATAATTCTCGTGTGGTTTAGAAAATACCTATATCATATTAAAGTTCACCAATGTTGGAAATTTTGCTCGAAGATCCATAAACTCAAGACTCAAAAAAGTGGGTGAAAATACAGAAAATGAAAATATGGTTATAGGTGACCTTGGAATGAAAGATAATTTTTTTCCTCACGGTTGGGGAAGAATCATTTTCCAAATATAAAACCGAGCATTCAAATTTTTTGGTTTTCATACAAGATTCTTTATCCAAATTCATGATGAAAATACAAAATTTTTGAGATGAAATGTGCCTTTTTGACTCCCCAAAATGGTTGTACAAAATTTCAAAAGTGGATTGTGGGTAAGCATGACTCTTATTTTTTTTGGGTTCTTTTAGATTTTTTTAGTTTTTTAGTGTTTTTAAAATATATACCCACCCAAAAGATAAAGATAAAAATAAAGGGTTTGATGAAGAAAGTGGTAAAAATGGAAGAGATAGGAAGAAAAAGAAAGAGGGATGGATATGAATAGAGGGAGTGAGTGTGAGAGAGTTAAAGGGAAAGAGGTTCCCCCTAGTTTGGATTTAGTGGGTCTTCATCTCCATTTAGTGGTGGGTATATATAATTTGATGTCTTATTGGTGCATGTGTACTCTCTAGTGATGATTTGGAAAATTTCTATTACCTAAAAGAGAATAAAAAACAAGAAACATTATTAATTTAATAAAAAATTAAAATAAATTAAAATTTCATAAAAGTAAAAGAAAACATGGGTTGCCTCCAAAGTAGAGATGCATTTATTTTTCTACAACTAGATAGTTGTACTGGACTACCCATAGTCTAATGGCGGTCATAGTATGTTCTCAAATCCAGAGTGCTTCCAGAAAAAAAATCTCCTTTGGGTTGCCTGATTGTTAATTGGATGATTTCTCCCTTTTCTTGATGTTGTGCTTGTAATTCAATGGGGGTGGAAAGAGAATATTTATATCCTCCATTTAGTATTAAACTTTAGGAATGATTTTATCCACAAAGTTTTGGTTTTATATTCTTTTAAATTTAGGAAGTTTTATCAATTCTTATGGTGCATTTATGTAAGGATCAGATAACACAAAACCAGAGTATGAGATCCCAATTATTTTCAATTCATTTATTTCATAACTTATTGATGTATAGTAATGAGGATCTGTGGATTTATAATACTGAATAAATTTTTCAATATTTTTTATATCAATTTTTTTGCTAAAGAATTTTCAATTTCAACATCACCAGCCAATGGTTCATTGGAGGATCCATCATGAGGCTTGGAAAAAATACATGATCTAAGTGAAATTTTACTTGAATTACCCTTAAGGTTGGGTAACGATTGAGCTGGGATTTGGGAAGAATTGGACGGTTGTTTCTAGATAAGTTGGGATGAAAGTTGACCAATTTGGGTTTCAATGTTTTTGAGGCTAGAACGGGTGAAGGAGGAAAGATATTTCACAACATTTTCCCATAGTTTCTTGAAAGAAGAGGCATGTCCCTCATTGGGATTACCTTGATTTTGATCCTTATGAAAGTTATTGTATTGGGTTGAAAATTGATAAGGATCAATAGGATAGTGGAATATAGGAGGATAAATAGGAGGATTAATCTATTGAGGTTGAGGAACAAAAGGATAAGATTGTTGGAAGTTACCACAACCTTGACCATACGAGAATTGGTTTTTATTTTGAGGAGGGAACTGAGGGGGATGAAAAATAAGATTACCATATCTCAAGCCTTGGTTAAAGGTAGAAGATAAGGGCTCAAGGTTGGGTTGGTTGAAGTTTCTAATGAACTGACTGGATTTTTGAGGGTTGGTGTTCCTCTGAGCATATACTGCATTGAGCTCCATTGGTCCTATTGAATTAGATGGATCCTCTTGAAGTTGCGGACATGTGTCAGTTGGATGAGCTGGAGATCTATAGATTCCACAATTCTTGATAGGTATAGGGAATATATATTGTGGAGAATATGAGTTTGGGGCTTTGGAAACCACTACTAGTTGTCTCATAAGACTTGTAAGTTCGCTCATCCACTCGGTCATCTTGTTTGGCTCTATATAATGATTATCTTGGACTTGTTTTAATTGAGCATGTGCTTGAGTATGGAATTATTGCATTTTTATAGCCATATTTCTTATGAGATATCGTGAAGATGTAGGATTTTTTTCAACAAGATCACCACCACTTGCAGCAATAATGAGTGTTCTCTCCATAGCCAATAAACCCTCATAGAAGTATTGGATCAAGAGTTGGTCTCAGATTTGGTGGTGTGGAAAGGTTTCCATAATATTTTTGAACCTCTCCTAATACTCATGGAATGATTAATTAGGGAATTTATAGATACCACTTATTTCCTTTCGGATAGAAGTAGTTCAAGAAGCATGAAAGAATTTTTCTAAAAAGAGACGCTTCATGTCATTCTATGTGACCAAGAGGGAGGTAGTAAATCCATGACTTGGAAGAGTCATCTAGGGAGAAAGGGAATGCTCTAAGTTTGATTTATTCTTTAGAAACCCCTTGAGACTTCATGGTAGATCACACCACTTGGAAATATTTGAGGTGAAGATGTGGATCCTCACCAGCTAGCCCGTGGAAATGAGGTAGAAGATGAATCAAACCTAATTTGAGTTTGAAATCAGTCTCAATGTTTGAATATTCAATACCAAGGGGTTGGTAATTCATATAAGGGTCAAAAAGTTATTTAAGGGTTTTTTTTTCCTAGGATTGGCCATATCTAGTTCAATTGATTGGTCAATGACTGGATCATGAGTGATTTGATTATCTCTAATGTTCCTCCTAAGTTGGTGAAGAGTTCACTCTATTTCAGGGTCAGATAGATCTGAGGTATTGTTTGGAAGACTATGGGGAATTCAAAGAAAATTTGGAAGGATAAGGAAGACGGATTTTTCTTTGTGTTTTTTTCATTTATTATTTTTAAGAGAAGGTGGGTATTTCTGTGGGCTTTTTTGAGAATTTTTGTTTTTGTTAATTTTTTTTTTTGTTTTTTTTTTTGTTTTTTTTTTTTGTTTTTTTTTTGAAAAAACCAAAAACTACCGACTACTTAAGGCACCATCCTCGACAACAGTGTTATTTGAAGGGCGGACGATTGTTTCCTATCGATTGTTCAAATATCTGGTGCTCTGCTAATGTGTATAGAGGCACTCAGGTCAAATCCTCAGCAATGATACAATTTTTAGAGTTGATTGTTTTTTATTAATTTGTAGTTTTAGCCGGGGGTTTCTTTTCAAATCTTAGATGAAATGATTGATTAATTAAGATTTATTTAACAATTTAATATTGATTGGTTTTAGTTCATTATTGGGTATTTAAGCTTATGATATCATTGAACTATGCTTTATATTTCATTAAATTAACACCCACTTTATAAGATGACTTTGATCAGAATTCCCAAGTGTTAAGGATTTAATCAAAGACATAACTTAACTATGGGTATAATCATAATCATTAATTTTTTATGGTATTGTATTTATGGTTCCAATAATCCTTGTAATACACATGTTAAAAAAATCATGTCATTAATCAATGACATTTCAAGTTCAACATACACAATGTTAACCTAAAGAATAATCATCGAGCAAAATCTCTCAATCACTTAATATCCCCAAATAATGGCCCACCTAAATGGTAGATTTACTAAGAAATTAAGATGTTTATTAATCTGGTAATATGTTTTTATGGTGATTAATTATAAATAGAATGAAAATAACAGGATAAGAAAAGAGTTGTGCCTCGAACACACACACACGAACGGTGATGAGAATTAAAAACAAACTTTCCATTGAATGAGGAATAAAAATAAGGGAAAGGGTTTCAATATGATTTAAAATATTTTAATAGAATTAATATTTAAGAATAGATTTTAGATTATTAGAAAAGAATATGAATAAGAAACTTTCATTAAAATTTAAATAAAATTGAAAACAACTTACGCAACTACAAACAAAAGGAACACAAAAGTAAATGAAAACAAAGAGAGGAGGAAGGGTATCTCAAGTAAAAAATTAAGTTTGTAAGTTCTTAATAGGCCTTTGGAAAGCCATTTTTCATTACAATTTATCTTCCTCTCTTCTAAAATTCCAACCCTTTTCAAGTAGAGGATAAGATGTATTTATATCCCAAGGTGTTGGACTGTTTTCATTCCAAATCTGCCCCTCCACTTGGCTTGCCAATTTATCCATTCAGACAACTGAATCTTGATATATTATCTTCTTTTAAGTTGTATAAATTGTTTTTTACTATCATCCATAAAAATTTAGCTTCCATTCGACTTTTGGAGACAAAGATATGGCTATTTTACTAAATAGTGTGCAGTTGTCCATTTTTATCAACACTTTTTCAAAGGCCAAAATGTGAATGGGTTTTTGAATAGGAAGATGAACTCAAATGCAAACTATTTATTATAAAAAATAATCCACCAATATCTTGGATTTCACACTGAAAAAATATTAGCTTTAGTGGATTTCTATATCATAATAAGAGTCAATAAATGTGTGACGACTTTATTCCTGGATAGAATGGTGGGATGGACTTCATAGAATCATTTGGGCCCCTTTTTAGTGGATTTGGGACTTTAAATTTTTATCCAATATGAATAGTATTGTCCCCCGACTTTGGGTGGAGAATAAAAGATTTTGGACTTCTGTATTGTGCCCAGTAATTCAATCTTCATGTTTGGTCTTGTTTCTTTACAGATTCTTTGGGCCTTCTTGTGTGGTCCATATGACCCTTCAAATGGTAGAATTATCCAATTATTCATTCTATTGATATGTTGTAAATTGAATAATGAATACTATAGAATAAAAACAATTCAATTTGGATAATAATAGTGAGATTTATAATTAAAATAGTAAATTGACTCAATTGGACTATTTCAAATAATGCTCAAAAAATTATATTTAGTATTAAAACATGAGTATCTCACACCAATTATGAACTTTTACATGAAATTTACTAAAGGGAGTATACAAAAATTTATGAATAAATAAATAACATAAAATCCACCACACTTAGTCTTGTGAATGTCCTCATTTGCAACAAATATAAAAACATAACAAACTCATTCTCACTCACCAATAAATATTAAAATTTTATTTTCACCAATCATGGGAGATTTATACCACTTAACTCGTCAATATTGAATTACACAACAAATTTTTATAGAAATAAGGTTTAAAAAATCATTTTTCAAGCTCAATTTTAAAAATTGAAAATGTGGACACTCAAAACTCACACCTCTCAAGATGATAAAAATTTATTTCTGGAGGTTCATCCATTCACTAACCAAAGGTGAAAATATTAGAGTTTGAAAGAGATCTCAGCTTCCATTCCACATTATAAATTGAACAATAATAAAGAGGTATTTTTTAGGGGGTTTCTATGGCTATGGGAGGGTAGGAATTTAATGTCCAAAATAGTGGAAAATAGGGGTAAAATACTGACATGGGTAAAATAATGCACAATTTTTTTTTGAAATGAAACATAGATGGAAATGGAAACACATATTTACAAGGTAATGATTATGTGAATAAAGACACAAAATAGGAATAAAATTTGAAGGGGATTAGAAGATTAAATATGTACAAGACACAAAATTTCTCCCAATGACATGAGAATATATAATGCAAGTGTTCTTTTTTTCTTTTCTTTTTTTTTCTTTTTTTTTTTTGAAAGTTGAACTTGAAAAAAATCTCAAACTCATATCCCAATCCATTATTGATCTCATCACGACACTAATTTTAATAGTTATAACAAGATAAAAGGTTGAAGAATGGTTATTTTTGACCCTCCCAATAAACAACCCATTTTTTCATTCTTTTTTTTTTGATTTTTTTTCTTTTTCTTAACACTTGTCAATAACATTTACAAAATTACATAAATGAAAGTACATTCCCCAAAACTCACTGAATGACCCCATACTTAAATGGATGTTTTCCCTTAAGCATATGAAAACACATTGAAAATCAAGGAAATGGAACCCAAAATGAAATCCATTCCCCCCACACTTAAATTTCAATAAATTATGCAATGTAATTACATGTAGATATTGAGTGGGATAAGGTATTAGGATTGTAATGTGGATATCAAAGAAAAAAATTTCATAGGCTCAAAGGGACTTTCAAAAGGAAGATCAATATAAGGTTAATGGGAGGATATTTGGGTATTATGATTCTCATGTGGTTCAGAAAATGCCTCTATCATATTAAAGCACACCAAAGTAGAAAATTTATCTTGAAGATCCATAAAATCAAGACTCACAAAAGGGGGTGAAAATGCAGAAAATGAAAAGATGGTCATAGGTGACCTTGGCATGAAAGATAAGTTTTTTCCTCATGGTTGGGGAAGAATATTTTTCCATGTCTAAAACCGAGCATTCAAATTTTGTTGGTTTTGAAACAATATTCTTTATCCAAATTCATGATTAAAATAAAAAAAATAGATGAAAACATGTCTTTTTGACTCCCCAAAATGGTTGGACAATATTTCAAAAGTGGATGTTGAGTATGTATGACTCTTTTTGTTTTTTGGGTTTTTTAGTTTTTTTTGTTTTTTTAGTGTTTTTAAAATACACACCGACACAAAAGAGAAAGAGAAAAATAAAGGGTTTGATGAAGAAAGTAGTAAAAAATGAAAGAGAGAGGAAGAAAAATAAAGAGGGGGAGATATTAAGAGAGGGAGAGAGTGTGAGATAGTTAAAGGGAAAGAGGTTCCCCTTGGTTTGGATTTAGTGGGTCTCCATCTCCATCTGGTGGTGGTTCTATAGAATTTCATGGCTTCTTGGGGCATGTGTCTTCTCTAGTGATGCTTTGTAAAATTTCTATTACCTAAAATAGAATCAAAAACAAGAAACATTATTCATTTAATAAAAAACTAAAAAGAAATTAAAATTTCATAAAATTAAAAGAAAACATGGGTTGCCTCCCAAGTAACGCTGCATTTATTTTTATACATCTAGATAGTTTTATTAGACTACCCATAATCCGATGGTGGCCATAGTATTTTCTCAAATCCAGAGTTCTTCTAAAAAAACTTCTCCTTTGGGTTTCCAAATTGTTCATTGGATAATTTATCCACTTCCTTGATGTTGTTCTTTCAATTCAATGGGGGTGGAAAGGGAATATTTATATCCTCCCTTTGGTCTTCAACTTGAGTAATTATGTTATCCACAAATTTCTAGTTTTATATGCTTGGAAATTTAGGAAGTTATTTCAATTTTGATGGTGAATTTATGTAAAGATATGATAACACAAAACTAGAGTATGAGATCCCAATTATTTTTAAATCATTTATTTCATCACTTATCAATGTACAGTAATGAGGATAAGTGGATTAATAAGACTAAATAATGTTTTCAATATCCTTTATATAAATATTTTTCGCCAAAGAATTTTCAATTTCAACATCACCAGTAATCACTTTATTAATTAGGGAACATATATCACAAACATCACTACCATCATGACAAGATAAACACATTGGTTCAGGGTTCACCTCACATGTAACAGAATTTTCAAAATCATGGATAGGAAATGATAAATTCTGGATAATCTAATTTGAATCAAAAAATGAACATGCTTGTTCCTTTTCCTCATTATAATCCAAGTTGGAGCAGTGGAGGTTATAGGTGGTATGGGATTCCAAAGAGTTTTCAAGATCCTTTAGATCAATGGAGTTAGAATTTATAATTTCAACATCAAATTATTCATTTATGACTTGGTTGATGAGGATAAAATTTTCACAAACTCCTTTATTGGTAGAACAGGAAGAACATGATGGATTGGGATTCAACACACTCTCCGATAGACTTTCAAAATTATGGATAGAGAATACATATTGATTCTCTGATGGGTATCGCATGGATTAAAAAATATTGAAATTGACCAGTTGGTCACCAAATTCCATGGATAAGATTCCATCATGGATATCAATTTTGGTTTTAGATGTAATGATGAAATTTATTCCTAGAATTATAGGATATTGGAAAGAAGTTGTCTCACCTTCCATGTAAAGGAAATAGAAGTTGGCTGGGAAGATAAGATCATTGACTCGGATAAGGACATCCTCAATTATTCTCTCAGTACTAACAGTGCTTCGATTGGATAACTGGATAATAACACCTGTGGAATGTTAGGGAACTATACCAAGGTTGGAGAAGATGGATTTTGGAATGACATTTATTGAGGCTCCTAGGTCAATAAGTGCATCATCAAAGTTGGAACTCCCTATTTGGCATGGAACAGTAAATGTCCTTGGGTCTTTGCACTTCATGGGTATGGATTGTTGGTTTAAAACATTCTCAGGGTTCCTAAGTTGTCTCTTATGGGTGAAAAAATTCTTAAAAAACTTTTCATACTTAGGGATTTGTTTGATGGAATCTAAGAGGGGAACGTTGAATTCAATACGTCTAAACATGTTGAGCATTTCAAGTTTGGGTTCAAAGGATTTTTTTGGATTAGAAATGGCTTGAAGAAATGGAATTGGGTTCCTTAAAGGGATAGAAATAGGTGAGGGAGTCTCTTTAGGTTCATTTTATGGATTTTTTTCTTTTAATTTTTAAGATCAGCATCTAAAGGTTCATTGAAGGATCCATCATGAGGCTTGTAAATTTGTTTCCCCCATCTAAGTGAAATTTTACTTACATTACCCATAGGGTTGGGTAACAGTTGAGCTAGGAGTTTGGAAGAATTTGATGGTAGCTTTTGGATAAGGTGGGATAAAAGTTGACCAATTTGGGTTTCAATTTTTTTGAGGCTATAACGGGTGAAGGAGGAAAGATCTTCCACATCGCTTTCCCATGGTTTCTTGGAAGAAGAGGCATGTCCCTCATTGAGATTATCTTGATTTTGGTTCTTGGGGAAGTGATTGTATTGGATTGGGAATTGAGAAGGATCATTAGGATAGTGGAATCCAAGAGGAGAAATGTGAGGATTGATCTATTGAGGTTGAGGAACAAAAGGATAAGGTTGTTGGAAGTTACCACCACCTTGACCATATTGGAATTGGTTTTTATTTTGAGGAGGGAATAAAGGGGGATGAAAAATGGTATTACCATATCTCAAGACTTGGTTAAAGGTAGAAGATAAGGGCTTGGGGTGGGGTTGGTTGAATTATCTAATGAACTAACCAAATTGTTGAGGGTTGGTGTTCCTTTGAGCATGTGCTACATTGACCTCCATTGGTCCGGTTGAATTAGATGTATCCTCTAGAGGTTGTGAAAATGTGTCAGTTAGATGAGCTGGTTAGATATAGATTCCATAATTCTTGATAGGTCTAGGGAACATAGATTGTGGAGAAGATTAGGTTGGGGCTTTGGCATCCACCACTAGTTATCTCAAAAGACCTATAAGTTCTCTCATCCACTCGGGCATCTTGTTTGGCTCTATATATTGATTCTCTTGGACTTGTTTGACTTGAGAATGTGCTCGAGTATAGAATTATTGCATGTTTTCAACCATATTTCTTATGAGATCTCATGCAGCTGTAGGGGTTTTTTAAACAAGAGAACCACCACTTTTGGCAACAATGATTGTTCTCTCCATAGCCAATAACTCCTTATAGAAGTATTGGATCAATATTTGGTCAAGTATTTGGTGGTGTTGGAAGGTTGTCACGAGCTTTTTTAACCTCTCCCAATACTCATGGAGTGATTCATTAAGGAATTTATGGATACCACTTATTTTCTTTCAGATAGAATCAGTACGAGAAGCAGGAAAGAATTTTTCTAAAAAGAGACGCTTCATGTCATTCTATGTGGATATGGAACCAGTAGGGAGGTAGTAGAGCCATGACTTGGTGGATTCATCTAGGGATATAGGGAATGCTCTAAGTTTTATTTTTTCTTCAAAAAACCCTTGAGGCTTCATGGTAGATCACACCACTTGGAACTCTTTGAGGTGAATATGTAGATCCTCACCTACTAGCCCATGGAAATGAGTTAGAAGATGAATCAAACCCGATTTGAGTTCAAAATCAGACTCAATGTTTTTATATTCAATACCAAGGGATTGGTAATTCATATTAGGGGCAGGGGGTTTTTTAAGAGTTTTTTCCCTAGGATTGGCCATATCTAGTTCAATTGGTTTGTCAATGACTGGATCTTGAGTGATTTGATTATCTCTAATGTTCCTCCTAAGTTGGTGAATAATTCACTCTATTTTAGGGTCAAACAGATCCAAGGGATTGTTTAGGAGGCTACGAGTCATTCAGAGAAAATTTGGAAGGATGAGGAAGACCTATTTTTTTTTGGTTTTTTTATTTTCCATTTATAATTTTTATGAGAAAGCGGGTTTTTCTTTGTGTTTTTTTTTAGATTTTTTTTTGTTTTTTTTTTGTTGTTTTTTTTACAAAAACCAAAAAACTATCGACTACTTAAGGAACCATACCCAACAATGGTGCCATTTAAAGGATGGCCAATTGTCACCTATCAACCATTCAAAGTTCTTGTGCTCTGCTAATGTGTATAGAGGCACTCAGGTCAAATCCTTGGTGATGGTACAAGTTTTAGAGTCGATTGTTTTTGATTAATTTGTGTTTTGAGTAGGGGGTTTGTTTATACTAATGATGCACCCAACATAAGTTACCTCACCATAGAAAAAATATCATAGTTTTCATATTGTATCAATGTATTTTATCAAATGATACGCATTGATAATGATCTAAAGTGTAGAGACCAATACAAATGATCATAAATAAGAACATCCAATGAAACCTGAAACATGTGGTGTTACTATTGGTAGGTCAGTCCTCATAATCTCCTCTACTAAAGATTTCCAAGTGAGAACTTCATGAGAAGAAGTATTAATTATAATGATCTCCCAACACCTAATAGCTAAACATCTTCTGTTTATCATCATTATGGTGTATCTAGACCATATGACATGTGTTTAAGATTATAGTTGCAATATCTAGATGTTATCATTATAGTTGAGAATTGTTATAACATGTTGATATAGAAAATAATCTAAAGACATTACCATGTGAATAGTGGATTTAGAATTATCAACACTATTATATTAAGATAACATCATGCATAACTCTTTTTATAAATTATATAGTAATAAAAAAAATTGGTTTAAGTTGGGTCTAGGGAAACCATTTTTACAACATTTTTATATTTCTAAATGATGGAGTTGGCAGTTGGATTGTACATTTCATTTTCATTATATAGATTTTGTTAAAATTTGGAGTTAATTCCATAGGATTTTTATTTTGATATTTATTTTAGAGATTATGATTTTGTATTCCATTACATATATTATTGGGATTATGATTTTATATTCAGTGAAGTTGATCGGTGGATATTTATTATTATTTGTGATCTTATAAGGGTAATGTCTCTGATAATGTCTTCTTTATACACTTGATATTAATTATCAAATTGTGGATTATTATATTCATGTTTTAGGAGTCACTATCATATTCATGATCATCTCATTGACACTCCAATAGTTCAAAATCCCCATCCCCCAAATCAATCATACGCTTTTAATTTTTTTTATGAATAGTAGTAGTTGGGACCTAGGATAAAATAAGTTTGTGGATCTATGATTTCATAAGTGCTAAAAGGATTTATCTTCTCTACCGAAATTGGCAGTGTATTATTTCACTATAGGGGATTCCTTCCTTGTAGGGGTTTTTTCATTAATCATTGTTGGAAAATAGGAAGGAAGATGAAGAAGACAACCAAAATTCTAATTCTCAATTAATGATTTTAATTCATTGTCCAAAAAGGTTTGATCCACCCCCCACTTGTTAGTGTATGATTCTCAGTAGAAATTTTCCTCAAGGATTTCACTACGATGGGAATGATGAGTTCCAAAATCTTAAATCCTGGTAGCACTGATAATGGGAGATTTTTATCTAGAGAATTTTGGATTGAAGAAATTAATTAGCTGATCTCATGATCCCATTATTTATAGATCAAAATCAGTGTGAATCACACTGATTTGATCTCACTATTTAGATCAAAAGATACCTTGATTTGATTTAAGTGACACAACTCTTGGTGGGGGGTAGCCATTCATATTTCAAAAATTCATAATCAAATCATTGCGACTAATCTAATCATTAGTCATTTTGATAGAATATTTTTTTATTCTATTTTATTATTTTTTTTATTTTTTTTATTTTTTTATTTTTTTTATTATCTTTTATACATATAATATATATATAACAAAAAATTGTTGAAATATATATTTTAAAAATACTTTAAAATCATTTAGGAAAATATATATTTTCTTATGGAAAAAATTCCCAAGGCCCCTTTTTATAAGAGAGGATCTTTGAGAAATTTACCTCATTTCCAATGTGGGATTCCACATTTTTGTCCACCTCATCAATCCAAACCAATAAATTTGGGTCCCAACATTATTTATTTATTTTATGAATAAAAATATTAAAATCCCCATCTTTGATTCATAAACATTAACTCTCTATATCAAAAGTGAATCATTCTACATAATAAAGTTATCTTTCAATTTAAACCTTTACTTAGTATCAATATATTAAAGTATTGTCAGATTTACAAGTTTTTGAAACATTAAACTTGTTAATATTTATGATAAACTAGATATATCATATTTTCAATGAGATTTCCATCAAACATCTCATTTTTTAGAACTTTTATTTCCATGTTCTTATGTCCTTTTAATGAACTCTCTGAGGAGTAAACTCATTAACTCCTGTAAGAAGTGGCACTACTTCTATGTTCACATAGGAAAAATATTACAATGTGTTTCCATTATTATAACACATAACTCATCGAGTCTTAATGTTTTTTGAAGAGTTTATAACTCAAACTCTAGTCACAACAGATGATATTGACACCATGCAGTTGGGGTTATAATTTTCAATATCAACGAACATCTTCATAACTTGTTTTTATCCATTAAAAACTTTGAATATGATCTACCTAAAGAAAGTATTTGGTTTAAATTAAAAATAATAATTTATTATATTGGTTTTAAACTCATATCTTTATGTGTTGTATGAATGGCCTCTCTTGGTGGATATTTTGTAAAAGGATCCACAAGGTTTTTACACAATCTCACATAGACATTTATTATGGTACCATCTTCTAACAATTGTCTCACATAATCATGTCTCAAACTTATATGTATAGAATTTACATTGACATGAAACTATATGCTTTTGATAAATTTTCTTCACTATCAAAATTAATAGAGATATGAGTCATAAAAATAGGCCACAATCTTATATCAAATAATAGATTTCTAATCCATCCAGCTTCCTTTCCACATCTCGCTAAGACGATAAACTCTAACTTCATGGTCAAATGTGAAATACATGTTTGTTTCTTGCTCGTCCAAGAAACAATAAAACCTCTAAGAGTAAAAACCATCTATATGTGTATTTATTATCACCAATACTAGTAATATAACTATCATCGGTGTATCCTTATAATACAACAGGATAATCACTATAGCATAAACTTCAATTTTTGGACTTTCTCAAGTATCCAAAGATCCTTGTTATATATTTCCAATGATCCACGCTATGATTTCTAGATTATTTACTCATTTTACATAACACAAAAACAATATTAGGTCTAGTGAAATGAATTTTAGATATTAAAAAACCAATTACACTAGCATACTCAAGTTATGTTATGGATCATCCCATATTCATAAATAGTTTAAAGCTAGAATCAAATGGAGTATTAGAATCCTTGAAACCAATATGACCAAATTTATTTAACATTTTTTCTATGTAATGAGAATGACTTCAATAATAACCCCCCAAAATGTTTTATTACTTTAATACCTAGAATAATATCAATTATTCCAAGATCATTTATTTTAAACATAGAGGATAAATAACTATTTTTCTAATTTATACCAATCATATTGGTTCCAAAAATTAACATATCATCCATATATAAACTCATAATAACTCTGTATTCTTTTGTAAACATTGAATATAAAATTTTATTGGAATTTTTATGATTAAATCCATTAGATAAAATAATTGAATCAAATTTCACATGCCATTACATTGAATCTTGTTTAAGTACATAAAGAGATTTAACTAGTTTATATACTTTCTTTTCATTACCTTGTAAAAAAACCTTTTGTTTGTTCCATGAAAATATATTCATTTAAGTTGCCTTTTAAAAAATAAGTTTTAACATACATTTGATGGACATAAAAATTATTAATTTAATCTAATTCAAATAAAACCCTTATTGAAGTAATTTGATCTATGGGAGTATAAGTATCAAAATAATCAACCCCTTATTTTTATCTAAAAACTTTGGAAACCAATAAAGCTTTAAAAAATTCAATGTTACCATTGGAATAATACTTATTTTTTAAAACTCATTTACAATAAATCGGTTTCAAACATCTTGGTAAATCTATAATGACCCAAGTATTATTCCTCATAATGAAATCCATTTCATCATTAATTACTTATTTCTAGAAAGAAACATTTATTGATTTCATAACTTTATTATATTTATTTATGTCATCTTATATAGTTAGTACCATATGATAATTATTCAGAAGATGATTATTTTTATCTCCCTCAACTAAGAAAACTATGAAATTAGTTGAAATTAAATCTAGATGTAGATGTTTCTCCTTAATAAGTCGTGTAGTCCATTTAGGTTCAAATTGAGAATCTTCATTATTCTGTACTATTTTATTTGAACTAGGTGGAGTATAAGAGATAGGGGTATGAGTAATTACCTCCTCTATGTCATCTTTATAAAATTTATTTTCAAAATAATATACATATCTTGATTCAACAATGACATTAGCTTCTAGATCCATAAGTCTATATGATTTTCTATATTCTGTATATCCAAAAAAATCACCTTTAATTACTCTAGGCACAATTTTAGTTCTTTAAGGATCTAACAATCTATAGTAATAAAAACACCCACACACTTAAAAATATAAAAAATTAGGTCTTCTAATTTTCCAAATTTTATAAGGGGATAACTTAGTTTTCTTATAAAAAATCTTATTATGAATATGAAATGAATACAATAATGCTTCAACCCATAAATTTAATGATAAATTATATTTATTAATCATTAAATTTACCTTTTCTACTAAAGTATTATTTTTCCTTTTATCTAAGTCAATTTTCTGAGGTGTGTAAGGTGCAGTATTTTGAATAATTATACCATTTTCTTCACAAAACTCATAAAATTCATTCATAAATTATTCACCACCTCTATATGAGCATGATACTTTAATCCTTTCATTTAATTGGTTTTTAAATTAATCTTTATACTTTTAAAACATATTAAAGGATTCGTATTTTTTTATAAGAAGATATATATGTAAATATCTACTACAATCATTAACAAAAGTAATAAAATACATTTTTTCTCCATGAGTTAATAAACCAATTAATTAAAAAATATCAGAATGTAATAATTCTAATATATCATAATTTCTCTCAATAATTTGAAATGGTTTTTTGACTATTTTATCTTCTACAAATATTTCACATTTATTAAATTAATTTAAAAATTAAATTAAGTTTAACTTCTTCATTGATTTTAATGAATTATAGTTAACATGTGCCAAATGATCATGACATAAATTAGAGTACTCAATCAAATTAGCATAATATCCATTCATATTATTAATAGAAAGTTGATATATATCATTGTTTGAGTAATCATTACCTAGGACCATGCCTCTTTTTGACAATATCAATTTTTCATATTCGAATGGAACCCAAAATCCTTCCATATAAAGAAGATCAAAATTAACTAAATTCTTTAAAATCTCATGTACATAAAACACATTTAGAATATTCAACTTCTTCACAGAAGTAAAGTCTAGTTCTATGAGTCCTTATCTGGTGACATTGATGCAAGTATTATTTCCAAGGTGTACTTACTTTGTGATAATACTATCATCAAATGCTTTGAACATAGAATGATACTTGAAAACATACATCATTTCTCTAGAATCAATCCACCATACCATATTCATTGAATTCATATTGACATTGAATATCATTGCAACTAGACTCTCTTCAGTCAGCATATTTGCATCAAGTTTTCTAACTTTCTTTCGATATAGACATTTCCTTGTGGTGCTTGGGAATTTGTTGCAGATCCCTGATCAAAAGATTATTTACCTAAGAATGAAATATAGTGCACTCCCAGGGTCGGTCTTGAGGAGGAAACTTACAAAACACTTAAATTCTATTATCACTGTTTATTTTCTAACTAATATATAATATAAAGATGAGTTTGAAAGATGCATAAAATATTAATATATATATATATATATGTTCGATGTGAAAAAAATGATGTTAGAAAGAAATAAAGAATACATTCATTATTGGGGGATCATAATGGTTGATATCATTATTTATTAAAATATTCTCAATATCAATTCAATGTAGTGATCAAGATCTTTTACACGGCACCCTCTCATTCGAAATGTTATTACCCCAGCACTAAGATCTCTGTATGTGGTGAAATACTCTTCATAAATCCTACTAGGATATCTCTTTGTCGACCATCGCTAACCAATCCATACTCCATCATATGCATGACCTAGATAGTGAAGTAAAGGATTAATGTTGAATGAGAAGAAGAACTCAGTGATAGAGAAAATGGGCCAATCGCACACCATAATCAATTTAACCACCACCAAAATTATCATAATTAAATAAATATATTTAAATTTAAGCACAATGATACTCAATAAACCACCATTATCTCCCTCAAAAAAAACGTCGATTTTAGTTCCCCATTCTCATGGAGTTAGAAGAGAATGCGGTGGAAGAAATACATAAAAGTAAAAATTAAAGAATGAGGTATGAATAAGAAGAATAATATAGATTAAAAGTTTAAAAATATAATAAATAAGAAAATAAAATATAAACCTACATATAATGGCCACTACTTTTCAAACCCCTTGAAATGAAGAGGGAGTACATTTTTATAGGAAAGGGGATGAAATATTTGTATCCAAAATATGTCTACCGAATGTATGTGCATGTATGTCCTCCTTAATGAAATAATTTGGAAATTGTTACTTCTTTAAAGTTTTTCTTATATATATAATATGTTTCATAAAGAAATTTAATATTTATTGGCCACTTTTGGGGAGATATATATCCAAATTACTCTGGATATTTATTCTACCTAGGATGACAGTTCGTATTCCAATGCAGTGAGTTCCAATGCACTTATGACCTTGAGAATGAAATAATTAGGCATTTAAACCTTAATAAAAGTTATTAATCAAGATTTATTATTTCCTCATGTTTAATTTCAGCTCATTTGGTTGGGTCATTTATTAGATATGGTACCATCAATAAAATTCTCCAGATCTGTGCACAGATTTTGAGGCTGGACTTGTGAGATGGATTTGAGTCCTCAAATGGTGGATTGAGCTTTGGGTACAGAAGGATAAAATGAATAACATAGACCATAGAAACCTATAAAAGAATAATTTTAAAATTTATATCTTTTTATAAATATTTATGGCCAAAAAAATTGAAATAAATTAAAACTGTTAAATTCTAAAATAATCCATTTTAGCAATTAAGCTCAAAAATGTTCCTAAAACATAAAATGTAACAATTTCCCTTAAAATAGAACATTTTTGGGATTAAAAACATTTAAATTCAAAATAAAATAATTTAAAATATTTTCTCTATCAATTCCCCCACACTTAAACATTACACTCCTGGGAAATCATCTTATACCAAGGTCAAAACAAACTTCTCAAAGCAAAAATGACAAAAGAAATCAATTATCCTATCAAAGAAAACAGCATGCCTCTTATATGGATAAAAATTTTAGAACTCCTCAAAAATCATAATAATACATTAAATTTTATGTTAATCCTCACATGAATTTCGTACCTACCTCCCCAGAAATATATTTCTCTCTTCACTCTAGTATTTTTAATGTGGAGTTTTTCTCATTCTCAAAAACATGTTTGATCTACATAGGCTTGATATCCTCCTAATATTTCCACTTAAAAGAGTCATAAATGTGTCCATAATGAGGTCTTTTTCATGTTTTGTTTTGATTCTAAGGGTTGGAAGGTTTTAAATATAAAAAAATTTGAGGCAGAATGAGGAGGGTTAAGCTCTAAGTGAAGGAAATGCATGAAAAAAGTTTTTCTCAAGAATACCATGCTCCTCAATTAGTTAAAAATAAATCACCTCTAAACACATATTTATTTGGGAAGCTAAAACTTTGAATTTCAGCATTAATGAATTTCATCCCTCTTTTCTCTAATTTGTAGCATTGTTTCATCTTGAATTCAGATCTGGATTTCTCTTCAGAATCATGTTTTTGAGGAAAAGAGAGGAAAATTTTGATCTTCAAAAATGGTGAACACCTAGCCCATATGTGTAAGGATATGTTGTTCTACCCATCCATCTTTCCATAATGAAATTTCTTCTACCCAAGTAGCAATAAATATGACAACACTTTCAATTCAACTCAAACAGATTCTTCAGAAAATCAAAGTACAACTCATCTTCTCCCTCCCCCACACTTGAGTTCAACAATAATCATGCATTTAACTTCTAGAGAAGGTTGTAAAGGGATAAATTGCTTTTAATGTGTCTGCATAATAAGGTATTTCATGGATACTAGGGAATTAAATAAGGTTATATGAAAAGATAGTCCAAAATAAGAGTTGAATGAAAAAAGGGCTTCCAAAGTGATGCTTCAATCATACTTGACGCATTCCATGAACTCTAACAGCATTGAAAAGAGAAAAAAAGAAATTTATAGATCACACAAAATGTATCAAGACTCTCAAGAAAAATAAAAATTTAAGAATATTTTAAACAGGTTTAGAAACCTCTTGGGTTAGACAAGATTTTCAATTTGGATAGTACTAGTGCACATGAGTTTCACAATCAACCAAACTTCATCAAATGAAAATATTGGAAATCAGGAAAAAAATCCATTCAGAAATAATTTAAATCCTAAAATATTAAAATCAAGAAATTTTCCAAAAATACCAAGATGTTTTGAATTTTTGAATGTATTTAATTCAGATCAAGAATCCTAAAAACACACCAAAAAAATGAAAAAAGAAAACATGAAGAATTGAGAAAAATACATGAAAAATAAAGTTCAAACACACAAAAAATTCCTAAAATAGGTTGACATCCCTCCCCCAAACTTATTCCATTTACTACCCTCTTTTTAGCTCAAATCAGATCTAGAAATATTTCACATGGAATTTAAATTGGGCCGCAAACAAAATAAAGGAAAGGAAAGACACAACCTGGTTTATTTTTCAGTGGCAGTCTTGAGTTAAGCTCCTAGCTACTACCACTTTAAAAATGCACAAAACAAATGAAAATATATAAGAAAAATAAATAAAAATAAATAGAAAGGAGATAGAAAATGGATAATTCTTGGTTTGACCCCCCCCCCCCCAGTGGATGCTAGGTTTTTATTACCCCTAGTCAGGAAATTGTAGTGGATTATCCTCAATTAGAAGGTGGGTGTGGTTTCTTTGAGATGAACCGCCACATGTGACTTTTCTCAGTGTCCATTAGTAAACACCAATAATAGAGAACCCCAAAGAAGATAATAACATTTTCAACTCCAAATAAAGAAGAAATATATAATTTGAGATCTAGAGTGGGAGGGAAAATAAAATAGGGGTTCTCCATATGAACTTCTATGATGACCTCCTCCATATGGTATGCAGATTATTGTAGAGGAGGTAGTTGCACCACCACGAGCTTCTCTAACTATTCTTCTTTAATCACCACCACTCGGATGATATCATTATTATCATCCAAGGTATACTCCATTTGTGTTGTATTAGAAATTTCAGAAAAGTGGAAGTCAGAAAACAATTCATCTTGATAAAGATTAAAACATGATGAATCAATAAAGAAATATTCCTTTTCAAGTATGTCAGCTTGTAAATTGAGCTCTTTGGGAAAGACCATTGGAAAATCTATATCAGAAAGTGCATCTTCTTCATCATCTTCAAAAGTAAGAGAGAGGTGTAAAGGTTCTTGTTTTTCAATATCAATGATGGGAAGATCAAGTTTTAGGTTATCTTCAACAAATATATTCTAGGATTCTTCCAAGAATTATTGATCTCCCATAAGTGAATCAGCTGGAATGTGTACTCTAGGGACCTCCTCAAGCAATGGTTGAGTATGGGATGATATTACTAGTTCCTTTAGAAGATCCTTCTCACCCTCCTCGGGTTCTTTATCATAAAAAATGATTGGTGAAATATCTTCCACCACATGTTTTGGTTCAAGTTCTAACTCAAGTTCAGGTTTGGGTTACTCTAGTAGTGAATAAATATATTCCTCAAACCTTTTAGTATTTCTATTTAGTTTTTGTATGTATTCTTTAAGTTCTGTCATCTGAGATTTTTGAATTTCATCTTCTTAATGCACCTGAGAGTAGTTATTCCAGGCATAATAATCACAATTTAAATACATCGTGGATAGAAAGAGTTTTTTTTTTGAAATGTATGATTGTTTTTTGTGTTTTCTTAATGAAAAAGGAAATTATTTACAAAATATGAATAAAAAAGTGAGTGAAGACCACTTGGCTCCCCAAAAACAGTGCCAATTTGGTGCGTAGGAATTTTTTGTAGATCCTTTATCAAAAGATTATTTACCTAAGCATGCAATATAGTGCACTCCCAAGGTCGGTCTTGAGGAGGCAACTTACACAACACCAAAATTCTATTGTCACTATTTATTTTATAACTAATATATAATATAAATATGGGTTTGAAAGATGCATAAAATATTAATATATATATATATATGCAATTTGAACAAAATGATGTTATAAATAAAGAAAGAAGACATTTATTCTTGGGGGATCAAATGGTTGATATCATTGTTTATTAAAATATTCTCAATATCAATTAAATGTGGTGATCAAGATCCATCACACTACACCCTCTCATTTGAAATATTATTACCCCAACACCGATATCTCTGTATGTGGTGAAATAATCTTCCTAAATTCATCTAGGAGATATCTTTGTCAACCATCTCTACCCAATCCATACTTCATCATATGTATGACTTAGATAGTGAAGGGAAGGATGAATTTTGAATGAGAAAAAGAACTCGGTGATAGAGAAAACGGGGTAATCGCACACCATAATCAATTTAACCACCACTAAAATTATCAAAATTAAATAAAGATATTTAAATTCAAGCACACAAAAAACTCAATCAACCACCATTATCTCCCTCAAACAAACATTGAGGTTAGTTCCCCATTCTCGTAGAGTTAAAATAGAATATGGTGGGAGAAACACATAAAAGTAAAAATGGAAGAATGAGGTATGAAGAAGAAGAGTAATATAAATTAAAAGTTTAAAAATATAATACAGTATAAAAGAAAATATAAACCTAAAAAAAATGGCCACTACTTTTTCAACCCCTTGAAATGAAGAGGGGGTATATTTTTATAGGCATGGGGATGAAATATTTGGCTCCAAAATATGTCCACAGAATGTATGTGTGTGTATGGACTCTTTAATGATAGAATTTGGAAATTGTTTCTTCTTGAAAGTTGTTCCTATATCTATCCTATGTCTCTTAAAGAAATTTTAGCTTGATTAGACATGTGGGGAGAGATATATATCCAAATTACTCTATATATTTATTCTACCCATAATGATTGTTCTTATTCCAATGCAGCGAGTTACAACACATTTATGACATTTAGAATTAAATAGTTAGTCATGTCCACCATAATAAAAGTTATTCCTACATATATCTTCTTTACTAATGTTTAATTTCAGCTCATTTTGTTTGGTCATTTATGATATATGGTCCGTCAATAAAATTCTTCAGATCTGTGCACAGATTTCGAGGCTAGACTTGTGAGCTAGATTTGAGTCCTCAAATAGTGGATTGATATTTGGGTCTAGAAGGATAAAATGAAACCCAATGACCATAGAAACCTATAAAAGAATAATTTTTAAATTTATATTAGTTGATAAATGGTTATGGCCAAAACATTAAAATAAATTAAAATTGTTAAATTCCAAAATAATCCATTTTAGCAATTAAGCTCAAAAATGTCCCTAAAACATAAAATGTGACAATTGCCCTTAAAATAACACATTTATGGGATTAAAAAAATTAAATTGAGAATAAAATTATTGAAAATATTTTCTATATCATGTCACGACCCATCCCCCAGGGCTCGGGCCATGACTACCCCAAGCCCGCCTTCCATAGGCCAAGGGCTGGTGATTAGCACCAGAAAGGCATATCCCAAAAAGGGAAGGCATTGTCTTTAAACCTGTACACAAAAAAATGGAATACTACACAAAGAAAACCAAAAAGGAAAGGAAGTAGTAAAACCACCACAAAGTATCACTATTGAGAGTAAAGTGTGTAAACTAAAAGTAAAGGGGGCAGAATACAAGCTCAACTGAAAGGAAATTACAGTAAAAGAAGTATAAGCTCTGAATGTCATCTACCAAGGTCCCTATATAAATGGTAGGTACAGCTCTCTGTTGGATTCCACTGCAGCACACCACATCTATTGATCCACCTCTGAGCACCATCTATTCCTGGATCCCCAAAGTCCCAATCAAAGTTGTTCGTCGTCTGCACAAGACACAATAGGAGCGGGAGAAGCTCGTGCAGGGGTGAGTATAGCAATAATCAGTAGGGACCCCGAGACCCCTAAATATCTCTTAGTAACCCACAAATTAAAACACCGCAAAAGAAATACCATAGGGGTAATACCACCAAGAAAGATATCAAATACATGGTATAAAGTAAAAGACGCAACTCACACCAGGTATAACTTAAGTACAGAAGTAAAGATGATTAGTCATAAAGCTAGACCATCTTATTTTGTTGAGAGCCTCTGTTTCTGATCCAAAAAGGGTTGTTGGGTGCTAACCCACACATGATCTCTAGGTGCTAGCCCACATAGGATCTTTATTCATTCTTCACATCACAGTTAGTCACTGGATTCCCACACTTAACACGCTTGATTCTGAGAGGATCCACTCCTCAAGCCTTCGGTCGTACCTCAACCACTAAAAAGTACAACCCAGTCATATGCCAACTTTTTCCAAAACTCATGTAGAGTATCTCAGAAGGACCGCCTCATCTCAAGGGTCCCAACATCACTGACGGTGTGTCAATTAGATGCCTGTTTTGATAGATACAAGTGTTTTAGTGAAATGGGAGCCGATTGGGTCCGGGTCTGATCTGACCTGGTCGGACCGACCTGACCCGACCCAGTCCTGCCCTATAGCGCAGGTCTATACCAGTACCATGGGTTTGGCCCGGTAGCACGGGTTCAGCCTGGTAGCGCGGGTCCGGCCCGGTAGCACGGGTTTGGCCCGGTAGCACAGGTTCGGCCTGGTAGCACGGGTCCAGCCCGGTAGCGCGGGTCCGGCCCGCAAGTCCACCAGAGGTGGACCAACCTTCGGCCTAGACAAGACGTGGTTGGGAGCCACATCTGGCTTCTCTGCTATCGTGTCTGAGCGATCGCATCCTCCATGTCACCCGCGGACCGAGTCCACAGGTTGAATCGGTCAACACGGTGCCAGCGTGGCATTGTGGATCTCCAGCGTCACGATCGAGCGATCACAGCCTCCGTCATTCCCCCAGGCGGCCCGGACGTGGGCCATCGTGTCCCACTGCCATTGTGGCGTGCCGACGAGCGTGTCGGTGGTTTCTTATATGGGCCACCAAAGTTGCTCTGGTGGTCCGTTTCTCGACCCGTTTTCATCTACGGAATCGTTAGGTTGTCACCTTCACTGCGACGACCTCAAACTCATTTTGCCGCCATTTCAAGAAATTGTCCACGAAGAATTCACATGCGGAGGGGTTCGAGCCTTGTTTGTTTTAGCCCACACCCTCCATGTTAGAATTTTAAAAACATGAGAAGGTTTGGGATTTTAATTCAACCAACACAAGTGATGATATAATTCTAGATAGATAAATCCCAAAGAAGTCACCCTCCCACAAGAACGCATGGTCCATGAATTAACTTGTTCGTGGGTTAATCCGTGTTTTTCATTTGGAATAAGAACACGTAAAATTTAAATGGTTCAAACCCCTACCTCGCTTGATGTTCATTTTCATAGCGTTTCATCCCCAAGGGTTCAAGGGGTCGACATCGTTCGTCACTTTTCGGCTTCATCCTTCGAGGTACGTCGAAGTAGATGACATTATGTCGGCGTTAGTTGTTCTTAGTTGGAGAGAAATATCACCGGAGGTTCGTTATAGATTTTCCCACCCTTTAATTCTCCACTCTCCAATGCGTTCATTTAATAAAAAGAAACATGTCGTAGCATTTCTGTTATGCTACAGCCACTACAAGAAAAATGGATATTTGTGACGGGTTATTTGCGACGGGCGAAATACACACCAAACTGTCACGACCTGTCCCCCAAGGCCCATGACATGACTACCACAATCCCTCTTTCCATAGGTCAGGGGCTGGCGACTAGCACTAGAAAGGAGTATCTCTAAAACGGGAAGGCATTGCCTTTTAGCCTGTACAGAAACACAGTCCAAGAACACAACAAGAAGAAACCACAAAGTAATCTGTTGTAGTAAAAGTACGCTGAAAGTAAAGAGTGCTGAAAGAAAAAGGGTCCAGAAAACAATCCCAACTGAAAAAGGTACAAGTACAACTGAAAAGTAAAAAACAGCTCCTTAATCTTCCATGAGGATCCTACCTTAAGGGTAGGTACAATTTGTCTCCACAGCACTCCACGTCAGCTCGTCCCCTCTGAGTACCACCTGGTCCTGGCTCCCTCAAGTCTCAGCCCTTCTGCTCATCGTCTGCACAAGTCACAACAAGGTGTGGGCGTAGCCCATGCAGGGGTGAGTATAACGATACTTAGTAGGGACCCTGAGACCCATGCAGGTCTCTCAGAGTTCCACAAAGGAAATACCACAAAGTAAGACCACAACTCAAAGCACGAAGCGATAGACATCAACTCTACTTAGGTATATGCCCATACATATACCTAAGTTATCAAGATATACTCATCTCACACATGAGGGAATAATACCACAAACGTAACACCGTGAAGGTAGAAGTACCACACAGGTAACACTGCGAAGCTAGAAGTATCACACAGGTAACACCGCGAAGATAGAAGTACCACATAGGTAACACCACGAAGATAGAAGTACCACTCAGGTAACACCACGAAGATAGAAGTATCACATAGGTAACACCACGAAGATAGAATTACCACACATGTAACACCACGAAGATAGAAGTACCACTGTGGTAACACCGCAAAGATAGAAGTACCACACAGGTAACACCACAAAAGATAGAAGTACCACATAGGTAACACTAGGAAGATAGAAGTACCACATAGGTAACACCGTGAAGATAGAAGTACCACACAATTATCATTATGAAAATAAAAGTACCACACAAGTAACACCACAAAGGTAGAAGTACCACACAGGTATCATCACGAAGGTAGAAGTACCACACATGTATCATCACAAAGATAGAAGTACCACAAAGGTAACACAACTAAGGTAGAAGTACCACATAGGTATCATCATGAAGGTAAAATACTCAGCTCACACCAGGT
Source organism: Viscum album (assembly GCA_963277665.1). Taxonomy (NCBI): domain Eukaryota; kingdom Viridiplantae; phylum Streptophyta; class Magnoliopsida; order Santalales; family Viscaceae; genus Viscum; species Viscum album. The sequence goes on along the minus strand of OY728121.1, from coordinate 1,392,183,638 downwards.
ATAACTTAAGTACAGAAGTACAGATGATTAGTCGTAAGCTAGATCATCTTATTCTTTTAAGTAGCACTGCTTCTGACCCACATAGGATCGATAGGTAACTAACCCCCACTGACCCACACAGGATCGATAGGTAATTAACCCCAGCTGTCCCACACAGGATCGATGGGTAACTAACCTCCACTGACCCACACAGGATCTGACCCACATAGGATCGGTATGCGCTGACCCACACAGGATCGCTGAGCGCTGACCCACATAGGATCTGACCCACACAGGATCGGTATGCGCTGACCCACATAGGATCGCTGAGCGCTGACCCACACAGGATCTGATAGATGCTGACCCACACAGGATCGATGTTCTTTATTCACATTATAACCTGCCACAGGATTCCTCGCACCCGGTGTGCTCGAGTTCCATAGAATCTGCCCTCAAGATTTCATTCGTACCTCGACGACCACTAAGCTCCATAAAAGAGTAACCCAAAGGAATTCTATGTCTTAAGGATTCTAATGCGATAGATGGTGCATCAATCGGATGTTCGGTCTGTAAGTTATAATCATTTTAGTACCGAGGGCCCGGTTAGATTCGAGTTCAATCCAACCTGGTCATACTCCAATTGTCTCTAAAACTCAAGTGGAGTATGCCAAAAGGACCGTCTTGATCCAAGGATCCCAACTCCATAGATGGTTCATCAAACGGACGTCTGGTTCTCAAGATATGGCTCTTTAAGTGTTTCTGGGTCCGATTGGGCCCGGGTGTGGTTCGACTAGGTCGGACCGACCCGACCCGACCCGGTCTGGGCTGGGCCGCAGCGGGCTCGGCCCGCTAGGCTGAGGTCCAACCCGCAAGGGGTGCGGCCCAATACATAAAGGGCTGCCTGGCCCGCAGGGGGGCGGCCCGCTGGGCGGCAACCCGGCCGCGTGAGGCGCAGCCCGTAAGGGGCGCGGCCCAGCCAAGTGTGGTGCAGCCCGCAAGGGGCGCGACCCATGGTCTACCCAAGCTGGAAAGGAGGGAACGTTTACCCCTGGTATCCCGAATGTTTTGGGGCCATTCAGCTTCATCAAATGGCTGCGCCGCGCGGACGCCGCCCGGTCGTCGCCGGAGGTGTGGGTTTTGCCTCCGTCGCGGCTTCAGCCACGGCTCTCTGCTTGTCGGCGGCGCGCCGGTCACGCCACCTCCCCGCTCACCGGCGGTGCACTGGTCGCACCGCCTCCCCTTCCGCGACCGGCGGATGTGTCGTCCACCTTCTCTGATCGTTGTGGCTGATGAGCCACGACCCCTTGCTCACTGGCGGCGCACGACGGCACGCCGCACCTCCTCCGTGGTTGACCGGTGTTGGTCACTCCAATGATTGTCGCGGCTTAGTGTCACGGTCTCCTCTTATGGCACGCGTTAGCGCGCCGCCTCCTTCGTAGCCAGTCGATGTCATCGCACCGACGGTCTTCCACGAAGGGCGCAAGGGTTGCAAATTAGCGGAGGGTTTGAGCCGGGTTCGTTAGGCCCACAACCTCCGTGTTAGCTTGTAACCATGGGGAAGAATTTAAGGGTTCAAGAAATTCACTTGAAATAAACAAGAATCAAACCCCAACCTGAGGTTGTTGGAGAGCCTCCGCGCTTGAGGAAGGGGGTCGGTGTTCATCGTCCTCCGCAACTAGCCTCCAACGACGTCGCTCGATCGCCGATCTCTAGTTCAGGGTTTCGGTGTTGCTCATCACCTCTCGCTGGAACTGGCTCCATCCTCCAAGGGTTTGGTGTCTTGGCACTTGGTCAGCACTTCGTTGCTTGGCGAAGCAGTGCCGATACCCCTCCTCGAGCTCCATATAAATAGAAGAGGGAGAGGGTAAGTAACGACGTTGGGAATTAATGTTGGTTCATTAATTAAAAATCTTCATAATTCCCCAACGTTGTTGTTACTTAGATTAAAAGGTCAAGACATTTAATGGCTTGACACATCGTTGGCTCCACACTCCGCTTGTCCGTTGGAGGATAAGAATGAAAATAAAATAATAAAATTATTTTATTTCTTTTCTTTTAAAAAGTCAAAAAACTTAACTTTTTTTCCAGACCTACTGCGGTTAAAGTAAAGTCTCCCTTAAGCGAATCTCAGCATTGTGGATTCAACGGTGCCCTCATATTTTTAATCTGAGTATCGGTTCAAAATTTAGAAAACATCGCTCGCGTGTTTACTGAACGTACCCGAAAAAAAAGTTCAGAAAATTATTAACAGTCACCCACAACTCGCGCTAGTCGAGGTTAGGATCTGCCTAAGGAGAACACTCCCTCACAAGCTCAACGGTACTCTCGGATTTTCAATCTGAGTTACCATTTAGAAGTTATGGATTTTACAATAAAATAATTTTCACTTAATTATTTTATTTACGGCCAAAAACTAACTTTCACTGGTGGTCCGCACCGGCCAATGTTAGTATCTGCCTAAAGAGAGCATACCCTCACGAGCTCATCGGTGGTCTCAGATTTTTAATTCGAGTCACCATTCGTGAGTTATAAGCATTTGAAAAATAAAATAATTTTATTTAATTATTTTATTTACGATTATGCCATTTTTGAGTTTTCTCACAGGAGGTCTGCGCTGACTAAACTTAAGTCGTGTCTAGGGTAAAACTGTCATCCTAAATGCAACGATGCCCTCAGATTTCTGATTCGGAAAACCGTTTAAGAGTTATTCCACTTTTTTAGGAAATCTGATTACGTGCGCTAATTAAATCTTAACAAAGCTTTGACGGATCATTCCGGGCACTCCGGGCCTCGGAATCACACGCCGTCAGATTTCACGGTCTCGAAATAATTCTATATAATTAAAAAAAATGGAAAATTCAGGTCTTTACACAAACCATGGGTAGGGCTATTTGCGACGAGCAATAGGAACCCGTGGTAAATAGTCGGCAGCGGTTTTTAGTATTTGTGACGAGCTCCATCGCAAATAACTTGTTAATAGCCCGCGGCATTTAATGCGGGCAGAGGTATTTACGATGGGGCTCGTCGCAAATACTCCTGTCACAATTAATATAACCTATATATATCATCATCTGTTTTTCCTCTCATTTCACTTTTTACTCAACTTCTCTCTCTATCTCTACTGAAAAAATGTCTTCTAAAAATTTTCATAGTTTAAACTTTCAAATCAAAGTATTATTTGTGACTTTCATAATCCAAAAGCTTCAATTTCAAGGTATTTATCAAATTTTTTATTTTTTAGTCAATTTATTTTATTTTAAATTATTTATAATTTTTTTAAATTAGATGTAAATTAATTAAATTCGAATTAGATATTTGTTTTTTGGTATTTATTTTTATAAATAGTTATATCTATGTGTTAATTAGTAATAAATTGTAATAATTAGTAATAATTTTAAATAATTTGTAATAAATTGTAATAAATAGTAATAAATATAAATAATTAGTAATAATTAGTAATAAATAGAAATAAACAGAAATAAAAAGAAATAAATAGTAATAATTCGCAATAATTAGTAATAATTTGGATTAATTAGTAATAATGGGGATTAATTAGTAATAATTAGGATTAATTAGAAATAATTTAGATTAATTAGTATTAATTAGAAATAAATTAGTAATAATTAGTAATAATTAGTAATAATTAGTAATAATTAGTAATAATTATTAATAAATAGTAATAAATAGTAATAAATAGAAATAATTAGTAATAAATAGGAATAATTAGTAATAAATAGAAATAATTAGTAATGAAAAGTAATAATTAGTAGTAATTAGTAATAAATAGTAATAAATAGTAATAAATGGTAATAAATGGTAATAATTCGTAATAAATAGTAACAACTAGTAATAATTAGTAATAATTTGTAATAATTTCTAATAATTTCTAATAATTTGTAATAATTTGTAATAGTTTGTAATAATTTGGAATAATTTGGAATAATTAGGAATAAATTGTAATAAATTGTAATAAATTGTAATAAATTGTAATAAATAGAAATAAATAGTAGTAAATAGTAGTAAATAGTAATAATTAGTAATAATAAGTAATAATTAGTAATAAATAGTAATAATTAGTAATAATTAGTAATAAATAGTATTAATTGGTAATAATTAGTAATAAATAGTAACACTTAGTAATAAATAGTAATAATTAGTAATAATTAGTAATAATTAGTAATAAATAGTATTAATTAGTATTAATTAGTGTTAACCTCACATTTTTTGATAATCCCAATTATGCTTTTACATACTTTGATAATCTCAAATAATGTGTATCTATATATTAATTCTTTTAATCTATGATCAAGTTGATAATTATATTAAAATAGTCCTTGAAATATGTTAATCAATGTTTATCTATGATTATATGACTTTTGAAATAATTCTAACTCAATCGGATGTGTTCTGCATAAAATAGATAAGTGTTAAGTTACTAATATGCATATAGCTATTGATAAAGACAGTCTACCGATAGACTTAGTCTACCGATAGACAAAGTCACCAGTAGGTAAAGGTCACTGATGCGCAGAGCTACCGATATCTATAAGTCCACCGGTAAGCACATGTCTCTGATAGATCAAGTCCACTAATACAGAAAGCTACCGATAGAAATAGTCTACTGGTATGCATAAGTCTACCGATATATATACTTCACTAGAATCAAACGGAGCTACCAATATGCACAGACTAAAAGTCTACTAATACAACCTACTGTTACACCAGAGTTACCGATAGAGTAAGTCTATTGATATGAACAAGTCTACCGCTATGAAGCTACCGATACAAAACGATCTACCGATAGAGGCGAAGTCTACCGATAGATGAAGTCACCGGTATATAGAGCTACTGATACACAGAGTAACAGCTACCGATACCAGGATCTACCGATACATGATAAAAGAGATACTAATACATGATCAAAGAGCTACCGATACAAGATCAAATAGCTATCGATAGAAGGTCACTGCTACCCAAAGTCCACCGTTACACATCTACCAACAAAAGGCTACTAATGAAAGACTGACCAGTCAAACTCTATACTCTCAATATTATTTATTTATTATGAAATGGTTATATTTGATGTTTTTAATGAAATTAATGTTATTTAATGATAGTTGTTGGCATGTCAGGGAACCGTACCAAGTACCCATGAAAAAGGTAATCATTCTTTTTACCGGAGCTGAAATCTATAAAAGGAAAAAGACAGAACAAAATAGAACTAAGAAGGCACGTGAAGGGTGTAAAAGGAAAGGTCTAAACAGAATTGAAAAGTGGTGCATTCACACAAAAGGAAAAAGCTACATTCATACTGGAAGATCACTGGACATACACGAAGACACTCATTATAGAGGGGAACACAAGCTGCATCTTGAGTGAAGAACTACAATGAACTCTTCATGCACTCAAGCTGATAAAGATGAAGCTAAAAAACAAGGAAGAAAACGACCCTCTGTTTTTCAGACAAAAACCAGAGAAGGACTCAGAAGCATTTCTGATAAATCAAGAGTCCAGAACTGCACTACACATCACTAGATCATTCTAAACTCTTATCTATTCTTTTAGTGATTCTTTTATTTACATTTTCGAGCAGTGTGTATACTCGGTATATTTCTTACACACACTGTTTCCTATGATAAGATGGAGGATTTATAAATCCTCATTCAAACTCTATAACTCTCTTGTTTCCCACTGTGGGAAGTGGTAGAGGTCAAGTAAGACCTGGACAGACTGTGAGTTGTTGTTGGTTTTCCCACGTAGAACTATGGTAGAGGTATTTGTACCTGGATAGTGTTTTCACTGTTGTTTACCCCGATCCAGGGTGTGGATCAAATTTATATAAATTCTTTGAGAGGACTAGGTCTCGGCTTAAAACTGAACCTCTTGGTTACATCTGTTGTGAATTTTAGTTTAAGTCTAGAGTATTCTATATATTTTATATTCTGCTGCTAATTACTTTGAAATGCAATTTGTTTTAAAGTTACTTTGATAGTTAAATTTGCAAGTGTTTATACTTATTGTGAACCATTAAGTTAGTTTCAAAAGTTAATTTAATCTTCTGATTAAATTAACTAAGACCTAATCAATCTTTGAGAAACTAATTGAACTTTTACAATCTGTATAAATTCACTACAGTTTAACTTGTTTTTAAATAGGGGTATTTTAAGAGAAATATTTTTAACAGAAATTTTTATTGGAACTCAATTCACCCCCCCCCCCTCTTGAGTATCCACTCCGACCAACATTTGGTATCAAAGGTTTTTTTTATTAATACAGGATTTTAAAACACTCTGTGTTTCATCTATGATTTTAGTTGAATCTTTAAAGATCTTAAATTTCTGTTAGTTCTAAATTTTGTCTCTTTAAATATATTTTCTAAAATCTAGTTATGGACAATAGACTAGAAGGTGCTTCTACCAACAGGCCACCTTTCTTTAATGGTACAAATTATGCTCAGTGGAAGCTTAAAATAAAAATTCATTTAGAAAGTATAGGATTTGATATCTGGACTGCAATAGAGACTCAATATAAGATTCCAGAAACTGATAGAACTACTTGGGATGAACCTACTAAAACAGCTTACAATAATAACTGTAAAGCTATGAATGCCCTGTATTGTTCTCTAGGAGATGAAGAGTTTAATAGAATGTCTTCTTGCAAATATGCTTATGAAATCTAAGACACTTTGGCTATTTCCCATGAGGGAATAACCAATGTTAAAGAAATGAGGCTGAATACCTATACTATTAAATATGATAACTTTAAAATGAAGACTGATGAACCTATCTCTAACATGTATCTCAGGTTTAATGAGATTGTCAACACTATGAGTTCACTTGGAAAGGTTGTTCCAGCAAATTAACAAATCATGAGAATATTGAGATGTATACCAGACCGATGGAGAGGCACATCTGTTTCCATTAGAGAATTGTGCGACATCAGCAAACTGCCTGTTAAAGAATTAATAGGTAAGCTTATGATGTATGAGGAAGAACTCAAGGTGAATAAGGAATAAGATGATGAACCTAAAAGGAAGTCAGTGGATTTTAAGTCTACTACCTCAAGAATCAAGGATAAGGAGAAAGCTCACATACAAACTGAAAGCTCAGCAAGTGAAAGTTCAGACTCTGATAGTGATGCTAAGATGGCTCAGATAGCCATAAGATTTAAGAAATTCTATAGGAAGATGATATTCTTCAGAAAATCAAACTACAAAGGTAAATATGACAACAAAGGTTATTAGATGAGGGACTGGAAGAAGCCTGATAAAGGTGATGATATTATCTACTATGAGTGTAAAAGGAAAGGACGTGTAAAAGCTGACTATCCAAAATTGAAGTTCAAGAAGAAACATGACTACAAGGACAGAAAGTATAAGAAAGAAATGAAAGAAACTTGGAGTGCTTTATAAGACACTTAAAGTGATTTTTATTCTGATGAGGATGAATATTATCATAAATCTAACATGTGTTTTATGAAAAACACATCTGGGGTAACACTGGACACTCCTGCTTTAAATTCATACTATTTTGGAGTTGATTCTGATTCTGAATCTGAAAATATGTATAGTAAAGAATTATTTGAATATTGTAATATGCTATAAGAGACCTGTAATAAACTTAAGGACAAGTACAAATCCTTAAAGAAACATCATGCTTTATCTAGAAATGTTAAATCTGCCCTTGAGATTGAAAAGGAAAAGAATGCTCAATTGCTTAAGGAAAATACTGAACTGAAATTGTCTAATGAGAAATTAAGGAAGGACTTAGAAAAATTCACAAAAGGAAAAGATACACTTACACAAATTCTAGGTAAACAATTGGAACCAAAGTAAACTACTGGTTTGGGATACCAACCTGGACATAGAAAGTTTACCAAAAATAGATTTATTCCTAAATCTGGACAAAATTCTGCTAGTTCCAGTTCTAGAAATTCATATGCCTCAACTAGTTATTCACATTTTTATAGATCAAACAAAGTTTATATTTCAAGATTAATTGATTTTGTGAATTATATGAGACCCATGAGACAAATTTGGGTACCTAAAACATTACTTGCTATCCTGTCTGGACCCAAGAAGATCTGGGTACCAAAATCATTTTCCATCTAAACTTGTTTTGTAGGAGACCTGTGTAAAGAGTTCTCACAAGAAGGTATGGTAAATGGATAGTGGATGTTCAAGGCACATGTCTAGAGAATAATCATGATTTAAAAGTATAATCAAATTTGATGGAGGTTATGTCACCTTTGGTGATAATTCTAAAGGAAAAATCATCGGCCTAGGCCAGATTGGTAACATTAATTCAGTTTTAATTTCTAAAGTTTTATTTGTTGATGGACTTAAATATAATCTGTTGATTATTTCTTAGTTATCTGATGATGGTTTCAATGTTAAGTTTTAAAATGATTCTTGTAATGTTTTTAACTCTAAAAATTCTTTAGTATTTTCTGCCTTGATAAATGAAAATGTTTATGTTGTTGATTTGAATTCTTTAGCCAAGAAAAATGTTACTTGTTTAAATGCTTTTCATAAAGAATCCTGGATTTGGAACAGAATATTAGGACACTGCAACATTCATTCACTTAGAAAACTAACTAGTAAGAACTTAGTTAGAGACCTACCTAAACTTGAATTCCCAACTGACAAAGTTTGTAATCCCTGTCAAAAGGGAAAGCAACATAAAGTTTCTTTTAAATCAAAGAAAGAAGTTTCAACTTCTCAACCTCTCAAGTTAGTTCACAAGGATTTGTTTGGACCTTCTAGAGTTTCTAGTTTAAATGGGAAGCACTACATCTATGTCCTAGTAGATGAATTTTCTAGATATACTTGGGTATACTTCTTAGCTCACAAAAGTGAAGCTTGTTCTTATTTTTTCAAATACTCCATGTCTGTAGAGAACCTTAGTGGTCTTAAGATTAAAACCCTAAGAATTGATCATGGTCGTGAGTTTGAAAATCATGAGTTTGAATCTTACTGCTCACATAATGGCTATAGTCATAACTTTTCTTCCCCTAGAACACCTCAGCAGAATGGTGTAGTAGAAACAAGAAATCGAACCCTTCAAGAAATTGCAAGAACTATGCTTAATGAGTATGACCTTTCTATTTATTTCTGGGCTGAAGCTGTGAATACATCTTGTTATATTATCAATAGAGTCTTGATTATACCTGTTCTTAATAATACCCCTTATGAACTGTTGAACAATAGGAAACCTAAAATTAGTTACTTTAGAGTCTTTGGTTGCAAAGTCTTTATTCTAAATACCAAGGATAATATTGAAAAATTTGCATTTAAAAGTGATGAAGGAATATTCTTAGGATATTCTTTAACTAGAAAAGCCTATAGAGTCTTTAACAAAAGAACTAAATGTGTGGAAGAATATGTTCACATCAAGTTTGATGAAACTGATCCACATGAACCTAAGCCTTCTCTTGAAAATCTTGAAGAAGATTTGACTGTTCTGGAACTTAATGATAAAACTAAAGAACCTGCTGTAAAAACATCCAGTTCTGGACATATTCCAGAATCTTCTTCAATAGAACCCGAACTCAGAGAAGAGCCTGGAATTTCTAGTCCTACCTTTACTAGATCAACTAGGATTCTAAAGAATCATCCTTTGGATGTTGTTGTTGGTAATCTTGATAAAGGGACACAAACTAGAGCTTCTCTAAGAAACCAGGTTGAACATCAAGCCTTTCTTTCATAGATAGAACCTAAAAATGTCAATGATGCAATCAATGATGAATTTTGGGTAATGGTTATGCAAGAAGAGTTAAATAAATTTGAAAGAAATGAAGTCTAGGAATTAGTTTACAGACCTAAGGACACTTTGACAATAGGCACTAAATGGGTTTTTAGAAACAAAGTTGATGAATCTGGAAACATAGTTATAAAAAAAATCTAGGTTAGTTGCACAAGGATATATTCAAGAGGAAGGTATAGACTATGAGGAAACCTTTTCACTTGTAGCTAGATTATAAGCCATTAGGATCCTACTTGCCTATGCTTCTCATCTAAATTTCAAGTTATATCAAATGGATGTGAAAAGTGATTTTTTAAATGGTTTTATAATTAAAGATGTTTTTGTTGAACAACCACCTGGATTTACTAATCCTCATTTTCCATATCGAGTTTTCAAGCTATCCAAAGATTTATATGGTTTGAAACAAGCTCCAAGAGTTTGGTATGATAGACTTAGAAATTTTCTTATTTCAAAAGGTTTTTCAAATGGGATTGCGGATCCAACTCTTTTTATTAAAAGAATTTCTAAAGATGTTTTGATAGTACAAATCTATGTTGATGATATTATTTTTGGATCTTCTAAACATTCTTTATGTACTGATTTTTCAAAGAGTATGCAAAATGAATTTGAAATGAGTTTAATGGGAGAACTCAAATATTTTCTTGGATTTCAAGTTTTTCAAAATGAAAATGGTATTATTTTGAATCAAAGTAAATATACAATGGATATTTTAAAACGTTTTGGTTTGGATAGTATTAAGGAAAATGATACTCCTATGAGTACAGTCTGTAAGTTGGATGTAGATGAAACTGGGAAACCAGTGGATCAAACCAATTACATAGGTATGATTGGAATCTTACTTTACCTTACATCTAGTCAACCAGATATTATGTTTAGTGTGTGTATGTGTGAAAGATTTCAAGATAATCCAAAAGAATCTCATTTAATTATTGTTAAAATAATTTTTAAGTATCTTAAACACACTGTAAATTTAGGTTTGTTTTACCCAAAAGGACAATATTTTGAGATAATGAGTTATTCAGATGCTGACTTTGCTGGTTGCAAGTTGGATAGAAAAAGCACATCTGGAACATGTCATTTTCTAGGTAAGTCCTTAGTATCTTGGTGTAGTAAAAAACAGAATTTTGTAGCTTTTTCCACTACCGAAGAAGAGTATATAGCTGCTGGTAGTTGCTGTGCACAAATATTGTGGATGAAACACACTCTTTTGGACTATGGATATGATTTTAAGCATGTTTCTATCAATTGTGATAACACTAGTGAAATAAACATTTCGAAGAACCCTGTATCTCACTCCAGGACCAAACACATTGATGTACGGCACCACTTTTTGAGAGATCATTACCAAAAAGGTGATATTACTCTTGAATTTATAGGTACTGAACATCAATTAGCTGACATCTTCACCAAACCTTTAAGTTCGGATAGGTTAAGTTACATTAGACATGAGTTAGGAATTATTAACCTTGATCGATAGGTACCTCAATGATGTAAAAACCTCACCGATGTGAAAACCTCGATGATGTAAAACCTCACCGATGTGAAAACCTCACCGATGTAAAACCTCACTGATGTGATACCTCACCTATGTACTTCACCGGTGTGAAAACCTCACCGATGTGATACCTCACCGATGTACCTCACCGATGTAAAACCTCACCGATGGACCTCACTAATAGGAATTCTCACCGATAAACCCTACCGATGAGTACGTTCTATTTTAAACTTCTGCCTGCCGCCAGAATCTAAATCGTTTATACGTATGATATTTTAATTATAAATTTTATGATTCATAAATGATAAAACTAAGTCCTAGTTACTTCTCAATCCAACGAGCCTCAAACCCTTTACCCTCAAGCCTTAGCTCCCGAATTTCTCGAAAACCCAAAGTACCTCGAACCAGAGATGGAAAAAACCAAACTTCCTACCATCAAAGATGACTTTGATGAGCCGAATGCAAAGAAACAGAAGACTGAGCCAGAAGCTAGTGGTAGTATAAATAGAACTAGGTCGGGGAGGCGACCAGTGAATCCTCATTTTCAAAATAGAGTTATTGTGATCGAAAAAGAGTTGTGCATGGAATGGTTGTTGGCTAGAAAATCGTTAGTGCTCGAGGTGCTGAAAGATCAAAAGTGGGTAGATTGATTTCCGAACAACAATGTCCCCTACTATCCGAAGCTAGTGAAACAATTTTATGATTTTGTGAGCTTTGAGACATTAGAATATGAGAACCAAGTGATTTCTTTTGTGAATGGAAAGGAGATATATTTTTCATCTGTTGAGTGGGTTGAATTCCTGAAGGTTCCACATGAAGGTGTTTCTGGATATGTCTCTAAAGAAATACCACCTACAAGTGATATATTTGATTATGAAACTACCCTAGAGGAGCTCATGGGTAGTGGAAATCAAAGACAAGTGGTGGCTGCTGAAATGGATGGAGAGAACAGATTGTTGTTCAAATTTGTTCAACATGTCTTAATACCAAGGAGAGGGGACTTTGCGAATTTAATATATCAAGATATCTATCTCCTACATCTCTTGAGACATTGTGTGAAAGTGAATCTATGTAGATTACTAATGTTTCAAATGGAGGACATGACCAGGCCAAAATCAAAGACAAATGCCTTATTCTTTTCCAAGATGATCTCAGTGATGATCAAAGTGAAAGGGGTAGCTGAGTCTCATGATGAGAAAGTGGTGGTAAGGAATAATTTTTGTATCACAATCATAGTTTTAAAATATATGAAGATAAACTGAAACCCATGGAGAGGAGAATGGGTTAATTATGACAAGAAGTTGTATGATAAATTCAATACTGTGAATCATCCTTCAAGGCCTAAGGATGTGAGGGATCCAGGTCTAGGACCTGATGAAGAATAACCTGAGTACAGTGATGAGAATGATGAAGAGGAGACTTATATAGCTGATGGAAGGGATCCGGACTTGCCTCCAAGTCTTGCTACTAAATTTGTGTCTTAAGAAAAGGAAGCTTTAGAAGAAGAAGAAACTCCTGCTAATAAGGAAGACCAGCCAGTCCCTGAGAATGAAGAAGAAATAGAAAATGAATCTGAAGCCTTTGATTCTGTTTGATTAAGTCTGAGTCCATTGTTTGGAAGCTCAATTGTGCTTGTTAAGGAAGTAGTGGGTAAGATGGAAGGGCATGTGCCTAATCTAGAGGAGCCTCATGTTGTTGCAGCTGTTGAAGAGATGGAGTTGATAGTAGAATATTCTTCTAAAGAAGAAAGACCTGATAAGAATGCCCTTGTTGTACAAGAGAATGCACCATTTGAGGGGGAGCATCAAACCAGATTTGGCAGTGTGTCGGTGGCTGTTGAAAAAGGGGATTGGGTAGAAGACCCAGGTTTTGTGGTTTGTGGATTGGATTATCCTGATTATGATAATGAGGCATCCCTAAATAGACCAAAAACAAATTATGATATTCAGACTGAGTTGTTATCTGAAGATGTGGTCAGAATGCATGATCTAGACAAGCTCAAGTCTGATCTCAAAATCGGTTTTGTGGAAGAAATAAAGAAAATGGAAGCTTCACAGGTGTCATCCATTCAATCGATTATGAATGACTCAGTGGCCAGTATATCATTTGAAAGATCACCTGTTGTGGTTGCACCTGCTGATATGATCACCAGGGGTGATCATGAATCCTTAAAGAATGAGCTGAAAGAGTCTTTTAGTACTTCTGTTTCCAAGTTGAAACACTGCTTTGTTGAAGAGATGAGTAATTTGGAAAAGTCTTTTGAACTCTCTCTCAGCTTTAATGTCTCTACCTTTGTGATGGAGATAGTGGATGACGTTACAGCTTACCAAAATTAGTTGTCTAGACTAGAAGAGGATGTTGAAGCTCTAAAGAAATCTGTTATCTCTTTATAATCTTATATGTGTTCTAAATCCCAAGAAGATAAAGATTTGGATTATGTCAAAGGTGTTGTGAGCTAGATGGTATTAGTCTTTGAAGGTTTTAAAACCTCCATGAAAGAACATTTTAGCACCCAGGATTCCCAAGTCAAAAATCTCATCACTGGGTTGACAAAAAACTTCAAGGAGACAGTAACTTTCTCTGTTGGTTCTCTTGCCTCCAAAACTTCAATAGAACTAATCCAAATTCAAGATGTGATGGAGGAGGAGCTTGGTTCAGCATCAACCAGTGGATCTGTGGACTCATCAAACCTGATCAAAGTGGTGATTTCTACTAGAAATTCAGCTATAGAAATAATGAAGATAGTCCAAGACTATATGAGAGAAGCTTCTGCCTCTCATAAAGAAGTGAAAGAAAAGGTAGACTACTATTTTCAAAGGATTTATACTAAGCATCAGCTCAACAATCACTTCAAACTTCTGTTAGAAAACCTGAAGTTACCTCCTGTTACTCAAGCCTTCAGAGAGCAAGTCAGTAAGCTAAGATAACTGACTCCAACGTTGGACAAATTCATGGAGAACAAGGATGATTTCATATCTGCTATGGAGAGAGGAGGAGGAATAATTATGGATTTCAGAAATCTTTTGTTGCCTTTCTTGCATGTCGATGCTAGACCAGTGACTATACCTCCAGATTTACCTGCCTCTGCCTCTACTACTTCTCCTATTTAGATGACTCTATCCCAAGCCATTTGAAGCCTTACTCCTATGATCACTCAAAGAACTACTCATTATAGGCCAGGAATATTTTCAGTGGCTCAGCCTCCTATGATCATTTCTGGAATTCCTAAGCCTTCACCTGCATCCACACAGTCTGAATCCTCTTCTGATCCAAAGGGAAAATCTCACATTGAGGACGTGGATTTAATTCTACCTCTGGTACATTTCATATTTCACATATTATATTGTTTTCTCTGATACAATTGAATTTAATGATATATCCTCTGATTCACTACTAATTATTTTGAGATTATAATATCATAAGCTGTGATTATCAAAAAGGGGGAGATTGTTGACCTCACCTGTTTTGATAATCCCAATTATGCTTTCACATACTTTGATAATCCCAAATAATGTGTATCTATATATTAATTCTTTTAATATATGATCAAGTTTATAATTATATTAAAATAGTCCTTGAAATATGTTAATCAATGTTTATCTATGATTATATGACTTTTGAAATAATTCTAACTCAATCGGATGTGTTTTGCATAAAATAGATAAGTGTTAAGTTACTAATATGCCTATAGCTACTGATAAAGACAGTCTACCGATAGACTTAGTCTACCAATAGACATAGTCACCGATAGGCAAAGGTCACTGATGCGCAGAGCTATCGATATGTATAAGTCCACTAGTAAGCACATGTCTCTGATAGATCAAGTCCACCGATACAGACAGTTACTGATAGAAATAGTCTACTGGTATGCATAAGTCTACCAATATATATACTTCATTGGAACCAAATGGATCTATCGATATGCACAAACTAAAAGTCTACTGATACAAGCTACTGTTACATCAGAGTTACCGATAGAGTAAGTCTGCTGATATGAACAAGTCTACCGCTATGAAGCTACCGATACAAAACGAACTACTGATAGAAGAGAAGTCTACCGATAGATTAATTCACCGGTATATAGACCTACTGATACACAGAGTAACAGCTACTGATACCAGGAGCTACTGATACATGATCAAAGAGCTACCGATACATGATCAAAGAGCTACTGATACAAGATCAAACAGCTACCGATAGAAGGACACTGCTACACAAAGTCCACCGTTACACATCTACCAACAGAAGGCTACTAATGAAATACTGACTAGTCAAACTCTATACTCTCAATATTATTTATTTATTATCCAACGGTTATATTTTTTGTTTTTAATGCAATTAATTTTATTTAATGATAGTTGTTGGCATGTCAGGGAACCGTACCTAGTACCCATAAAAAAGGTAATCATTCTTTTTACCGGAGCTGAAAGCTATAAAAGGAAGGACAAAGACCGAACAAAATAGAACTAAGAAGGCACGTGAAGGGTGTAAAAGGAAAGGGCTGAACAGCATTGAAACATGGTGCATTCACACAAAAGGAAAAGGCTACATTCATACTGGAAGAGCACTGGACATACACGAAGCCACTCATTCTAGAGGGGAAAACAAGATGCATCTTGAGTGAAGAACTACAACAAACTCTTCATGCACTCGAGCTGATAAAGATGAACCTGAAAAACAAGGAAGTAAATGACCCTCTGTTTTTCAAACAAAAACCAGAGAAGGAATCATAAGCATTTCTGATAAATCAAGAGTCCAGAGCTTCACTTCACATCACTAGATCATTCTAAACTCTTATCTATTCTTTTAGTGATTATTTTATTTACATTTTCGAGCAGTGTGTATACACTATATATTTCTTACACACACTATTTCCTATGCTAAGATGGAGGATTTCTAAATCCTCATTTGAACTCTATAACTCCCTTGTTTCCCACTGTGGATAGTGGTAGAGGTCAAGTAAGACCTGGATAGCCTGTGAGCTGTTGTTGGTTTTCCCACGTAGAACTGTGGTAGAGGTCTTTGTACCTGAACAGTGTTTTTGCTATTATTTACCCCGATCCAGGGTGTGGATCAAATTTATATAAATTTTTTGAGAGGAATAGGTCTCGTCTTGAGACTGAACCTCTTGGTTACATCTGATGTGCATTTTAGTTTAAGTCTAAAGTATTCTATATATTTTATATTCCGCTGCTAATTACTTTGAAATACAATTTGTTTTAAAGTTACTTTGATAGTTTAATTAGCAAGTGTTTATACTTATTTTGAACCAGTAAGTTAGTTTCAAAATTTAATTTAATCTTCTGATTAAATTAACTGAGACCTAATCAATCTTTGAGAAACTAATTGAACTTTTACAATCTCTATAAATTCACTACAGTTTAACTTGTTCTTAAATAGGGGGATTTTAAGAGAAATATTTTTAACAGAAATTTTTATTGGAACTCAATTCACCCCCCCCCCCCCCGTCTTGAGTATCCACTCCGACCAACATTTGGTATCAAAGGTTGTTTTTATTAATACAGGATTTTAAAACACTCTGTGTTTCATCTATGATTTTAGTTTCATCTTTAAAGATCTTAAATTTCTGTTAGTTCTAAATTTTATCTCTTTAAATATATTTTCTAAAATCTAGTTATGGACAATAGACTAGAAGGTGTTGCTACCAATAGGACACCTTTATTTAATGGTAGAAATTATGCTTAGTGGAAGCTTAAAATAAAAATTCATTTAGAAAGTTTGGGATTTGATATCTGGACTGCAATAGAGACTCAATATAAGATTCTAGAAATAGATAGAACTACTTGGGATGAACCTACTAAAACAGCTTACAATAATAACTGTAAAGTTATGAATGCCCTATATTGTTCTCTAGGAGATGAAGAGTTTAATAGAATATATTCTTGCAAAACTGCTTATGAAATCTAAGACACTTTAGCTGTTTCCCATGAGGGAACAACCAATGTTAAAGAAATGAGGCTGAATACCTATACTATTAAATATGATAACTTTAAAATGAAGACTGATGAACCTATCTCTGACATGTATCTCAGGTTTAATGAGATTGTAAACACTATGAGTTCACTTGGAAAGGTTGTTCCAGAAAATTAACAAATCATGAGAATATTGAGATGTCTACCAGACCGATGGAGAGGCACATCTGTTTCCATTAGAGAACCGTACGACATCAGCAAACTTCCTATTAAAGAATTAATAGGTAAGCTTATGATGTATGAGGAAGAACTCAAGGTGAATAAGAAAGAAGATGATGAACCTAAAAGGAAGTCAGTGGCTTTTAAGTCTACTGCCTCAAGAAGCAAGGATAAGGAGAAATTTCACATACAAACTGAAAGCTCAACAAGTGAAAGTTCAGACTCTGACAGTGATGCTAAGATGGCTCAGATAGCCAGAAGATTTAATAAATTCTATAGAAAGAAGAAATTATTCATAAAATCAAACTACAAAGGTAAATATGAAAACAAAGGTCATTAGATGAAGGACTGGAAAAATCCTGATAAAGGTGATGAGATTATCTACTATGAGTGTAAAAGGAAAGGACGTGTAAAAGCTGACTATCCAAAATTGAAGTTCAAGAAGAAACATGACTACAAGGAAAAAAAGTATAAGAAAGAAATGAAAGAAACTTGGAGTGCTTTAGAAGACACTTAAAGTGATTCTGATTCTTCTAAGGATGATTATTATCATAAATCTAACATGTGTTTTATGAAAAACACATCTGGGGTAACACTGGACACACCTACTTTAAATTCATACTATTATGGAGTTGATTCTGATTCTGAATCTGAAAATATGTATAGTAAAGAATTATTTGAATATTTTAATATGCTATAAGAGACCTATAATGAACTTAAGGACAAGTACAAAGCCTTAAAGAAACATCATGCTTTATCTAGCAATGTTAAATCTCCCCTTGAGATTGAAGAGGAAAAGAATGCTCAATTGCTTAAGGAAAATACTGAACTGAAATTGTCTAATGAGAAATTGAGAAAGGACTTAGAAAAATTCACAAATGGAAAAGATACACTTACACAAATTCTAGGTAAACAAGTGGAACCAAAGTAAACTACTAGTTTGGGATACCAACCTGGACAGAGAAAGTTTACCAAAAATAGATTTATTCCTAAATCTGGACAAAATTCTGCTAGTTCCAGTTCTGGAAATTCATATGCCTCAACTAGTTATTCACATTTTTATAGATCAAACAAAGTTTTTATTTCAAGATCAATTGATTTTTTGAATTATATGATACCCATGAGACAAATCTTGGTACCTAAAACTTTACTTTCTAACCTGTCAGGACCCAAGAAGATCTGGGTACCAAAATCATTTTCCATCTAAACTTGTTTTGTAGGAGACCTGCTTAAAGAGTTCTCACAAGAAGGTAGGGTACTTGGATAGTGGATGTTCAAGTCACATGTCTGGAGAATAATCATGATTTAAAAGTATAATCAAAGTTGATGGAGGTTATATCACCTTTGGTGATAATTATAAAGGAAAAATCATCGGCCTAGGCCAGATTGGTAACATTAATTCAGTTTTAATTTCTAAAGTTTTATTTATTGATGGACTTAAATATAATCTGTTGATTATTTCTCAGTTATCTGATGATGGTTTCATTGTTAAGTTTGAAAATGATTCTTGTAATGTTTTTAACTCTAAAAATCCTTTAGTATTTTCTGCCTTGATAAATGAAAATGTTTATGTTGTTGATTTGAATTCTTTAGCCAAGAAAAATGTTACTTGTTTAAATGCTTTTCATAAAGAATCCTGGCTTTGGCACAGAATATTAGGACACTGCAACATTCATTCACTTAGAAAACTGACTAGTAAGAACTTAGTTAGAGACCTACCTAAACTTGAATTCCCAACTGACAAAGTTTGTAATCCATGTCAAAAGGGAAAGCAACATAAAGTTTCTTTTAAATCAAAGAAAGAAGTTTCAACTTCTCAACCTCTCGATTTAGTTCACATGGATTTGTTTGGACCTTCTAGAGTTTCTAGTTTAAATGGGAAGCACTATATCTGTGTCATTGTAGATGAATTTTCTAGATATACTTGAGTATACTTCTTAGCTCACAAAAGTGATGCTTGTTCTTATTTTGTCAAATACTCCAAGTCTGTAGAGAACCTTAGTGGTATTAAGATTAAAACCCTAAGAATTGATCATGGTCGTGAGTTTGAAAATCATGAGTTTGAATCTTACTGCTCACATAATGGCTATAGTCATAACTTTTTTTCCCCTAGAACACCTCAGCAGAATGGTGTAGTAGAAAGAAGAAATCGAACCCTTCAAGAAATTGCAAGAACTATGCTTAATGAGTATGACCTTCCTATTTATTTCTGGGTTGAAGCTGTGAATACATCTTGTTATATTATCAATAGAGTCTTGATTAGACCTGTTCTTAAGAATACCCCTTATGAACTGTTGAACAATAGGAAACCTAAAATTAGTTACTTTAGAGTCTTTGGTTGCAAAGTCTTTATTCTAAATAAAAAGGATAATCTTGAAAAAATTTCATCTAAAAGTGATGAAGGAATCTTCTTAGGATATTATTTAACTAGAAAAGCCTATAGAGTCTTTAAAAAAAGAAATAATTGTGTGGAAGAATTTGTTCACATCAAGTTTTATGAAACTGATCCACATGAACCTAAGCCTTCTCTTGAAAATCTTGAAGAAGATTTGACTGTTCTGGAACTTAATGATAAAACTAAAGAACCTGCTGTAAAAACATCCAGTTCTGGACATATTCTAGAATCTTCTTCAATAGAACTCGAACTCAGAGAAGAGCCTGGAATTTCTAGTCCTACCTTTACTAGATCAACTAGGATTCTAAAGAATCATCCTTTGGATGTTTTTGTTGGTAATCTTGATAAAGGGACACAAACTAGAGCTTCTCTAAGAAACCAGGTTGAACATCAAGCCTTTCTTTCATAGATAGAACCTAAAAGTGTCAATGATGCAATCAATGATGAATTTTGGGTAATGGTTATGCAAGAAGAGTTAAATAAATTTGAAATAAACAAAGTCTAGGAATTAGTTTACAGACCTAAGGACACTTTGAAAATAGGCACTAAATGGGTTTTTAGAAACAAAGTTGATGAATCTGGAAACATAGTTATAAAAAAATCTAGGTTAGTTTCACAAGTATATATTCAAGAGGAAGGTATAGACTATGAGGAAACTTTTTCACTTGTATCTAGATTAGAAGCCATTAGGATCCTACTTGCCTATGCTTCTCATCTGAATTTCAAGTTATATCAAATGGATGTCAAAAGTGATTTTCTAAATGGTTTTATAATTGAAGATGTTTTTGTTGAACAACCACCTGGATTTACTAATCCTCATTTTCCATATCGAGTTTTCAAGCTATCCAAATATTTATATGGTTTGAAACAAGCTCCAAGAGTTTGGTATGATAGACTTAGAAATTTTCTTATTTCATAAGGTTTTTCAAAAGGGATTGCTGATCCAACTCTTTTTATTAAAAGAATTTCTAAAGATGTTTTGATAGTACAAATATATGTTGATGATATTATTTTTGGATCTTCTAAACATTCTTTATGTACTGATTTTTCAAATATTATGCAAAATTAATTTGAAATGAGTTTAATGGGAGAACTCAAATATTTTCTTGGATTTCAAGTTTTTCAAAATGAAAATGGTATTATTTTGAATCAAAGTAAATATACGAAGGATATTTTAAAACTTTTTGGTTTGGATAGTATTAAGGAAAATGATACTCCTATGAGTACAGTCTGTAAGTTGGATGCAGATGAAACTGGGAAACCAGTGGATCAAACCAATTACAGAGGTGTGATTGGAAGCTTACTTTACCTTACAGCTAGTCGACCAGATATTATGTTTAGTGTTTGTATGTGTGAAAGATTTCAAGCTAATACAAAAGAATCTCATTTACTTATTGTTAAAATAATTTTTAAGTATCTTAAACACACTGTAAATTTAGGTTTGTTTTACCCAAAAGGACAATATTTTGAGCTAATGAGTTATTCAGATGCTGACTTTGCTGGTTTCAAGTTGGATAGAAAAAGCACATCTGGACCATGTCATTTTCTAGGTAAGTCCTTAGTATCTTGGTGTAGTAAAAAGAAGAATTTTGTAACTTTTTCCACTGCCGAAGCAGAGTATATAGCTGCTGGTAGTTGCTGTGCACAAATTTTGTGGATGAAACACACTCTTTTGGACTATGGATATGATTTTAAGCAGGTTTCTATCAATTGTGATAACACTAGTGCAATAAACATTTCTAAGAACCCTTTATCTCACTCCAGGACCAAACACATTGATGTACGGCACCACTTTTTGAGATATCATTACCAAAAAGGTGATATTACTCTTGAATTTATAGGTACTGAACATCAATTAGCTGACATATTCACCAAACCTTTAAGTTCGGATAGGTTAAGTTACATTAGACATGAGTTAGGAATTATTAACCTTGATCGATAGGTACCTCACTGATGTAAAAACCTCACCGATGTGAAAACCTCACCGATGTAAAACCTCACCGATGTAAAAAACTCACCGATGTAAAACCTCACTGATGTGATACCTCACCTATGTACCTCACCGATGTGAAAACCTCACTGATGTGATACCTCACCGATGTACCTCACCGATGTAAAACCTCACCGATGGACCTCACTAATAGGAATTCTCACCTATATACCCTACCGATGAGTACGTGCTGTTTTAAACTTCTGTCTGCCGCCAGAATCTGAATCGTTTATACGTATGATATTTTAATTATAAATTTTATGATTCATAAATGATAAAACTAAGTCCTAGTTACTTCTCAATTCACCAAGCCTCAAACCCTTTACCCTCAAGCCTTAGCTCCCGAATTTCTCAAAAACCCTAAGTACCTCGAACCAGAGATGGAAAAAACCAAACTTCCTACCATCAAAGATGACTTTGATGATCCGAATACGAAGAAACAGAAGACTGAGCCAGAAGCTAGTGGTAGTATAAATAGAACTAGGTCGGGGAGGCGACCAGTGAATCCTCATTTTCAAAATAGAGTTATTGTGATCGAAAAAGAGTTGTGCATGGAATGGTTGTTGGCTAGAAAATCGTTAGTGCTCGAGGTGCTGGAAGATCAAAAGTGGGTAGATTGATTTTCGAACAACAATGGACCCTACTATCCGAAGCTAGTGAAAAAAATTTATGAGTTTGTGAGCTTTGAGACGTTAGAAGATGAGAACCAAGTGATTTCTTTTGTGAATGGAAAGGAGATATATTTTTCATCTGTTGAGTGGGCTGAATTTCTGAAGGTTCCACATGAATGTGTTTCTGGATATGTCTCAAAATAAATACCACCTACAAGTGATATATTTGATTATGAAATCGCCCTAGAGGAGCTCACGGGTAGTGGAAATCAAAGACAAGTGGTGGCTGCTGAAATGGATGGAGAGAACAGATTGTTGTTCAAATTTGTTCAACATGTCTTAATACCAGGGAGAGGGGACTTTGTGAATTTAAGATATCAAGATATCTATATCCTACATCTCTTGAGACATTGTGTGAAAGTGAATCTGTGCAGATTACTAATGTTTTAAATGGAGGACATGACCAGGACAAAATCAAAGACAAATGCCTTATTCTTTGCCAAGATGATCTCAGTGATGATCAAAATGAAAGGGGTAGCTGAGTATCAGGATGAGAAAGTGGTGGTAAGGAATAATTTTTGTATCACAAGCATAGTTTGAAAATATATGAAGATAAACTGAAACCCATGGAGAGGAGAATGGGTTAATGATGACAAGAAGGTGTATGATAAATTCAATCCTATGAATCATCCTTAAAGGCCAAAGGATGTGAGGGATCCAGGTCTAGGACCTGATGAAGAATAACCTGAGTACAGTGATGATACTGATGAAGAGGAGACTTATATGGCTTATGAAAGGGATCCGGACTTGCCTCCAAGTACTGTTACTAAATTTGTGTCTTCAGAAAAGGAAGCTTTAGAAGAAGAAGAAACTCCTGCTAATAAGGAAGACCAGCCAGTCCCTGAGAATGAAGAAGAAAGATAAAATGAATCTGAAGCCTCTGATTCTGTTTGCTTAAGTCTGAGTCCATTGTTTGGAAGCTCAATTGTGCCTGTTAAGGAAGTAGTGCGTAAGATGGAAGGGTATGTGCCTAATCTAGAGGAGCCTCCTGCTATTGCAGCTATTGCAGAGATGGAGTTGATAGTAGAAGATTCTTCTAAAGAAGAAAGACCTGATAAGAATGCCCTTGTTGTACAAGAGAATTCACCATTTAAGGGGGAGCATCAAACCAGATTTGGCAGTGTGTCAGTGGCTGTTGAAATAGAGGATTGGGCAGAAGACCCAGGTTTTGTGGTTTGTGGATTGGATTATCCCGATTATGATAATGAGGCATCCCTCAATAGACCAAAAAAAATTATGATATTCAGACTGAGTTGTTACCTGAAGATGTGGTCAGAATGCATGATCTAGACAAGCTCAAGTCTGATCTCAAAATCAGTTTTGTGGAAGAAATAAAGAAAATGGAAGCTTCACTGGTGTCATCCATTCAATCGATTATGAATGACTCAGTGGCTAGTATAGCATCTGAAAGAGCACCTGTTGTGGTTGCACCTACTGATATGATCACCAGGGGTGATCATGAATCCTTAAAGAATGAGCTGAAAGAGTCTTTTAGTACTTCTGTTTCCAAGTTGAAACACTGCTTTGTTGAAGAGATGAGCAATTTGGAAAAGTCTTTTGAACTCTCTCTCAGCTGTAATGTCTCTACCTTTGTGGCAGAGATAGTGGATGAAGTTACAGCTTTCCAAAATCAGTTGTCTATACTAGAAGAGGATGTTGAATCTCTAAAGAAATCTGTTATCTCTTTAGAATCTTATATGAGTTCTAAATCCCAAGAATATAAAGATTTGGATTATGTCAAAGGTGTTGTGAGCTAGATGGTATTAGTCTTTGAAGGTTTTAAAACCTCCATGAAAGATCATTTTAGCACCCAGGATTCCCAAGTCAAAAATCTCATCAGTGGGTTGACAAAAAACTTCAAGGAGATAGCAACTTTCTCTGTTGGTTCTATTGCCTCCAGAACTTCAATAGAACTAAACCAAATTCAAGATGTGATGGAGGAGGAGCTTGGTTCAGCATCAACCAGTGGCTCTGTGGACTCATTAGACCTGATCAAAGTGGTGATTTCTACTAGAGATTCAGCTAGAGAAATAATGAAGATAGTCCAAGACTATATGAGAGAAAATTCTGCCTCTCATAAAGAAGTGAAAGAAAAGGTAGACTACTATTTTCAAAGGATTTATAATAAGCATCATCTCAACAATCACTTCAAACTTCTGTTAGAAAACCTGAAGTTGCCTCCTGTTAATCAAGCCTTCAGAGAGCAAGTCAGTAAGCTAAGAGAACTGACTCCAGCATTGGACAAATTCATGGAGAACAAGGACGATTTCATATCTGCTATGGAGAGAGGAGGAGGAATAATTATGTATTTCAGAAATCTTTTGTTTCCTTTCTTGCATGTCGATGCTAGACCAATGATTATACCTCCAGCTTTACCTGCCTCTGCCTCTACTGCTTCTCCTGTTCAGATGACTCTAGCCTAATCCATTTGAATCCTTACTCCTATGATCACTCAAATAACTACTCATTATAGGCCAGGAACAGTTTTAGTGGCTCAGCCTCCTGTGATCATTTATGGAATTCCTAAGCCTTCACCTGCATCCACATTGTCTGAATCCTCTTCTGATCCAAAGGGAAAATCTCACATTGAGGATGTGGATTTAATTATACCTCTAGTACATTGCATATTTCACATATTATATGTTTTTCTCTGATACAATTGAATTTAATGATATATCCTCTGATTCACTACTGATTATTTTGAGATTATAATATCATAAGTTGTGATTATCAAAAGGGGGGAGATTGTTGACCTCACCTGTTTTGATAATCCCAATTATGATTTCACATACTTTGATAATCCCAAATAATGTGTATCTATATATTAATTCTTTTAATCTATGATCAAGTTGATAATTATATTAAAATAGTCCTTGAAATATGTTAATCAATGTTTATCTATGATTATATGACTTTTGAAATAATTCTAACTCAATCGGATGTGTTTTGCATAAAACAGATAAGTGTTAAGCTACTAATATGCCTATAGCTACTGATAAAGACAGTCTACCGATAGACTTAGTCTACCAATAGACATAGTCACCGATAGGCAAAGGTCACTGATACGCAGAGCTACCGATATGTATAAGTCCACTGGTAAGCACATGTCTCTGATAGATCAAGTCCACCGATACAGACAGTTACTGATAAAAATAGTCTACTGGTATGCATAAGTCTACCAATATATATACTTCATTGGAACCAAATGGAGTTATCGATATGCACAAACTAAAATTATACTGATACAAGCTACTGTTACACCAGATTTACTGATAGAGTAGGTCTGTTGATATGAACAAGTATACCTCTATGAAGCTACCGATACAAAATGAACTACCGATAGAAGCGAAGTCTACCGATAGATGAAGTCACC
Organism: Viscum album; assembly: GCA_963277665.1. Lineage (NCBI taxonomy): Eukaryota > Viridiplantae > Streptophyta > Magnoliopsida > Santalales > Viscaceae > Viscum > Viscum album. The sequence continues at coordinate 1,392,157,819 of OY728121.1, read as the reverse complement.
GGTATATAGACCTACTGATACACAGAGTAACAGCTACCGATACCAGGAGCTACTGATACATGATCAAAGAGCTACCGATACATGATCAAAGAGCTACTGATACAAGATCAAACAGCTACCGATAGAAGGTCACTGCTACACAAAGTCCATCGTTACACATCTACCAACAGAAGGCTACTAATGAAAGACTGGCCAGCCAAACTCTATACTCTCAATATTATTTATTTATTATGCAACGGTTATATTTGTTGTTTTTAATGCAATTAATGTTATTTAATGATAGTTGTTGGCATGTCAGGGAACCATACCTAGTACCCATAAAAATGGTAATCATTCTTTTTACCAGAGCTAAAATCTATAAAAGGAAGGACAAAGACCGAACAAAATAGAACTAAGAAGGCACATGAAGGGTGTAAAAGGAAAGGGCTGAATAGCATTGAAACGTGGTGCATTCACACAAAAGGAAAAAGGTACATTCATACTGGAAGAGCACTGGACATACACGAAGCCACTCATTCTAGAGGGGAAAACAAGATGCATCTTGAGTGAAGAACTACAACGAACTCTTCATGCACTTGAGCTGATAAAGATGAACCTGAAAAACAAGGAAGTAAACGACCCTGTGTTTTTCAGACAAAAATCAGAGAAGGACTCATAAGCATTTCTGATAAATCAAGAGTCCAGAGTTGCACTTCACATCACTAGAGCATTCTAAACTCTTATCTATTCTTTTAGTGATTCTTTTATTTACATTTTCGAGCAGTGTGTATACACTGTATATTTCTTACACACACTGTTTCCTATGCTAAGCTGGAGGATTTCTAAATCCTCATTCGAACTCTATAACTCCCTTGTTTCCCACTGTGGACAGTGGTAGAGGTCAAGTAAGACATGGACAGCCTATGAGCTGTTGTTGGTTTTCCCACGTAGAACTGTGGTAGAGGTCTTTGTACCTGGACAGTGTTTTCGCTATTGTTTACCCCGATCGAGGGTGTGGATCAAATTTATATAAATTGTTTGAGAGGACTAGGTCTCGGCTTGAGACTGAACCTCTTGGTTACATCTGATGTGCATTTTAGTTTAAGTCTAAAGTATTCTATATATTTTATATTTCGCTGCTAATTACTTTGAAATACAATTTGTTTTAAAGTTACTTTGATAGTTAAATTAGCAAGTGTTTATACTTATTGTGAACCAGTAAGTTAGTTTCAAAAGTTAATTTAATCTTCTGATTAAATTAACTGAGACCTAATCAATCTTTGAGAAACTAATTGAACTTTTACAATCTGTATAAATTCACTACAGTTTAACTTATTTTTAAATAGGGGGATTTTAAGAGAAATATTTTTAACAGAAATTTTTATTAGAACTCAATTCAACCCCCCTCTTGAGTATCCACTCTGACCAACAATTAGTATTAATTAGAATTAATTAGGAATAAATAGGGATAAATTGTAATAAATTGTAATAAATTGTAATAAATAATAATAAATAGTAATAATTTGGATTAATTAGTAATAATTAGGATTAATTAGTAATAATTAGGATTAATTGGTAATAATTAGGATTAATTAGCAATAATTAGGATTAATTAGTAACAATTAGTAATAATTAGAAATAAATTTTAATAATTAATTAGTGATGATTAGTAATAATTACTAATAATTAGTAATAAATTGTAATAATTTGTAATAATTTGTAATAATTTGTAATAAATTGTAATAAATTGTAATAAATAGTAATAAATTGTAATAAATAGAAATAATTTGTAATAAATAGAAATAATTAGTAATAACTAGAAATAATTAGTACTAAATAGAAACAATTTTTAATAAATAGTAATAATTAGTAATAATTAGTAATAATTAGTAATAATTAGGAATAATTAGTAATAAATTGTAAAAAATTGTAATAAATTGTAATAAATATCAATAAATAGAAATAATTAGTAATAATTAGTAATAATTAGTAATGATTAGTAATAATTAGTAATAATTAGTCATAAATAGTAATAAATAGGATTAATTAGGAATAATTAGGAATAAATAGGATTAATTAGGAATAAATAGGATTAATTAGAAATAAATAAGATTAATTAGGAATAAATAGGATTAATTAGGAATAATTAGGATTAATTAGGAACAATTATGATTAATTAGGATTAAATATGGTTAATTAGGATTAAATAGGATTAAATCATAATAAATTTGAGTACATTGATAGGCTGACACAATTTATAGCGGATTGGTGGCTTCCTTTTGATCGATGTCTCAACTCCTTGCAACTTTCTTCCATTGAAATCAATATGAAAAATATGCTCGGACATACGTCAGAGCAGGTTTTTTATAGTGATTTAAGTCGGAAAAAAGTTGCAAGGCGCTGAGCTGTCGGACAAAAGAGGCTCTTTTGCCCGACGACACATCCCTTTGCATCTTTCTATGACTGAAAGCACTATGAAAAGTCTGCTCTGACGTACAAATATTCATTTTCGTATGCACGAGATCATGGATAACATCACAACGAGGCCTCCCTTCTCTCTATCCTCATGCATATGAAAATGGATATTCGTATGTCGGAGTAGACTTTTTATGGTGCTTTTAGTCGTAGAAAGTTTCAAGGGGATGAGTCATCGGGAAAAGGAGTTTTTCACAATCCGTTGGAAATTGTATCATTGGTAATAAACAATAATTAGTAAAAAATACCTAAAATTAATAATAATTAGTGGTAATTAGTATAAATTTTTATAAATGAGTGTAGATTAGTATAAAAGCTTAAAAATATTTTAAATAAATTTGAAATAATAAAAATTATTATAAATTGTTAGAAAAGAGAATTTAATTTTCTTCTCTTTTTTTGGATAGTGTTTATCTTATATCTAATTATACAAAGTAACTAATTATTTCATATTTTTTATAAAAATATGGAATGAGGAAGTCGAAAACATTCGTTATTAGATGATCGTTCTTGGATAACTCAGTACAGGAATTCAAACAATTCTAGTTTAAATCCTGTATATATTGAAGGAGTTTAAGCTTTCTTATCATTTGCATTATCAAAACCAAAATTTATTTCAAAAGGTACAATTAAGTTTCCTTATAAAAAATATTCTCTAAGGATGTATGATACATTTGACAATGTTGGAAGTCATTTATTGTGTTTTGGTTTTTAACCAGATTTTTTTTTTTTTTGGTATCAACGTGGTGAATGCAGTTCTAGAGAAGATATTAATAATTTGGTTCTAGATCCAACATAATTTCAAAAATTTAGTACATGATGTGGCAGGTCCGTATGTTCAACAAACTGAAACTCGGGATGATATTGAATTAACTCCTGAGTTGGAACCATCTCATTTTATAAGGACCCAACCTTAAAACATTACATAATCTTGAATTAAATGGATAATTCACATTGATGGTATTTTTAGGTTTATAGTTTTAGATAATTAGGACATAATTATTACATTAAATCTCAAAAATTATAAAGTAGACACTTTTACTCAGTTTCCATTTTTTCATAAAATAAAAACTCTTAAAAAAAGATTCATTTCTAGTTCCATGTTTTAGACAGCATAACTTTTCCTTGATCCCATCCTTGACCCTATTCATCTTTAAGTCATGTGAAAAACATTTCAAAAACTTGGTATGAGCATAAAAATCTCAGTAAGGGTTATAAAATAAAGAAAGAAAACATTAGTTCATTAATACATACGAAACATAATCTCTTTTACTTAACTCATGAAATCATAAGATTTTTGAATAACATATAGTAATCAAAAATCATAAAGGTATATTGTGGAATCCATAACATACATTGTAGTTATCATAGATATATAGGGAGTTACATTTGGAATACCCATCATAGTATATTCCCTAAATCTCTTAGGAGAAACATTAACGTTTACCTATGCCACGTTACACAATGCATTGGAGAGCTATCTCAGGCTCACCCACCCTAGGTTTATCACAGAACCACCCGTATACGTAAACAATTCCCAAAAACCATAACATATTCATAACACATAAAATAAACATAAAGTAAAGATAACATTTCCACATTTCAATCACAATATATCATTTAAATATATTGACATAAAAAATCCATTAACAAAACCATTTTCAATACCAAAATACATAAAAGAGTATATGGTATTTATTTTCCTTTTTAAAAACATTTTGACTTGTTAAGGAATCCAAAGATCAAATAATACTTGCGGCGGTGGAAAGGTCGTTGTCACCACGTACGTTAAAAAGAAATATTCTTTTTTGTCGTTTAGTAAAATGCTTCATAGAAAAAGATTCCCTTTGAATGAAATGAAAATTAAAAGGTGTTTATACACCGAATAAAAGAAAGTCATGTATAAAACAAAATATTCCTCAATGAAAGGATATTGAGATGAATTCTCTTACCTCGTGTCTGACTTGAACCGTTCGTTCTTTAATCTCTTTTAAATCAGGTAACTCCCTTTGGTTTGAACCAAAAGGATTTCTTAAAGTGCCTTCTGCCTAAGGTAAGGCTTCTAGGTGGAAGACAGGGATCTTGAGAGCTTATTTGGGTAGAGGTTGGATGAGTCAAGGGGATTGAGAGGTGTGAGTAATGGGTTAGAGGTGAGGGCTTTTTATAAGGGTGATGAGGGGCTCTTTAGGAAAGTTTGAAAATATTATTTTATTATATAATGATTTTTGGTTTCTAAAGGTCCAAAACTTATTAAAGATGAAGATAAGATGAATCTTGTTCGAAATAAAATCATCTAATAATAATTGGACAGGTTTTTTATATTTTTTTAATTTTTATAATCTTATTTATTTAAATGATTCATTAATGAGGTAAACACTGTATCCTTATTGTATCATAAATAATTTTATTAATTTGATGTCTAAAAATTATAAATAAAATACCATGATGTAGTAAATATGTTTATATTTCTAATGAATATTTATAGTCAAATATATCAATTATATATCTCCACATTAAATTTTTTTTACCAAAATAATACATGTTTATGATATTTTTATTTTTAGTTTAATTAAAAAGTTATTAATACCATTATCTTACCCATTTGGCTTTCAAAGGCCAAAAGTCTCACCTAATGATTTTATTGGTCGGCCATTACTCATCCAATAAGGTTAGGAAAAGTGTTAAGGTAATTTTATATTATTATAATATTTTTTTACCTTGAATTGTCCTATTTACCTTTAACTACGGTAAATAAAAGTTAAAAGTTACTATTCACCAAAAATTATTTTCATCTTATTGAACCACATTTTACTTACTAATAACAACCATGAATGTAATATTTTTGAAATTCAATTCACAGAAGCGGTAAAATTTCATTTAAATGAAAAAGTCAGTTTTTTAACTACTACTCAGGGTTTTCATTATTCATCAAAAATTGAAGTTTTTCAGAAAAATACCAAAAATTCAGCCTAAGCTATATTTGATATTATGAATTCAAAAATGGTGTCTATTTTACCAAATTCAAAACATAGAAGTTGGATTAATTAATTTAAAATTAATTCATGTTGTCAAAACAAAAAAATGTGTTTTTAAGAAATAATAACTATCAAAAGATTGACACTTGTTTATGTCCAATTTCAAAGTGAAATTACTTAAAATGACCAAAATTGGATTAAATGGTAAAAATATAATCTAATTAAACTTTAAAACCAATTAAAAAGATAATCTAACCATATAAATAAATTATATTAAAAGATAATTTTGAATTAAAATACAGTATTTTTCACTATTCATTAAAAAATGAATTTTATCAGAAAAATACCAAAAATTTACCCAAAGTAAATTTTGATGTCCTAAATCTAAAGAAGAATTTTATTCTTTCAAATAGAACATATAAAAGTGACCAAAACTATATTTAAAGAGGGTTCACCATTAAAAGGCGGTAAATCGACCTTTTAAAGAATATTAGAGTATTTATGCTTAAAATTAGATTCATTCACATTTTAAGCCTCTAAATTTTATTGGATAAATGTAAAAACATTTAACAAACATGTATAATCATATTATAGTTAGTTATATTTATTCCTTCCAATAAAATGGCTAGGCGTTAACTACCATTTAAAATAATATTATATTAATATTTTTCAGTATAACTCAGCATTGTGTGTAACATTAGACTTTAAAGAAACTCATTGTTGTGTATCGGGTACACCATAGAACATAGCATCCCATTTAAAGTAAAATTAATATTTAATTCACAAATATTAATAAATATGAAAATTTATTATTCTTTATTTACTTAGGATGTTACATCCTTCCCCCCTTTTGGAAATTGCGTCCTCACAATTTTTATTCACTTATCAAATAAGTGGGGGTATTTATCCCTCATAGCATTTTCAGATTCCAATGTTTCCACTTCAATCATATGTTTTTTCCACAAAACCTTTACCTGATTAATTACCTTATTTCACAACAAATACTCTCTTCGGTCAAGAATCAGGACTGGTTGTTCCTCATAAGAGAGATTCTCTTCCAACTAAACTACCTCTGGGCTCAAAACATGAGATGGATCTGGCATATACTTTCTCAACATTGAAACATGAAAAACATTGTGTACCTAGGATAAACTTGGAGGTAAATACACTCTGTAGGCAACTGATCTAACTTTCTCTAGGATTTCATAGGGTCCAATGAACCTCGGACACAACTTTCCCTTCTTACCAAAACGCACCACACTTTTCCATGGAGAAACTTTGAGAAAAAAATGATCACCTACCTCAAAAGAGAGATCCTTCCTCCGGTTATCCGCATAACTTTTCTACCTGCTCTGAGCAGTTGTCATGTGCTTCTAAATCAACAGAAATTTTTCTTCCATCTCTTCTACCAATTCTAGTCCCATAAATTTCCTTTCACCTACTTCATCCCAAAAAGATGGAGTTTGACACCACTTCCCATATAATGCCTCAAATGGAGCCATCTATATATTGGAATAAAAACTGTTATTATAAGAAAATCCAACCAAAGAAATATGTTGGTCCCAACTTCCCTAGTAATCTAGTGAACAAGTACGTAGCATATCCCCCAAGGTTTGAATTGTTCTTTCTGACAACCCATATGATTGAGGATGAAAAGATGTAATAAAATTTAATTCAATACCCAACAATTTCTGAAGGACTTTCCAAAAGTTATAAGTAAACCTAAGATCATGATCAGATACAATGGAGAGGGGAACTCCATTAAACCTGACTATCTCTTTAACATACAACCGAGAAAGTTGATGTAGAGACAAAGTATCTCGAATAGGAAGGAAATGAGCAGATTTAGTCAATCGATCAACAATAACCTAGATTGCATTATTACCTCAAGATGTCTTTGGTAATCTCACAATGAAGTCCATGGATATATTTTCTCATTTCTACTCTGTCACCGGTAAAGACTAAATCATCCCTTTTGGTAACTTCCACTCTGCTTTAACACATTGACAAGTCAAACACTTTATAGTAAATTTAGAAATATCTCTTTTTATTCCATCCCACCAGTCATACTCCTGAATATCTTTGTACATATTAGTACTATCAGGATGAACTGAAAATAGATAACTATGAGCTTCACATAATAACTCTTTTCTCAACTTTGAATCACAAGGCACACATAATCTTTTCCAAAACCTTAAAACACAATCATTATCAATGTTAAAATCAGGCAACTTATCCTTCTGAACCAACTCTACCGTTTTCTCAAACTCACTATTTTCCTTCTGCGCTTTCTTAATTCTGTCTAATAGAGATGATTTCACTGACACCTGAAACAAAATAAAGGAATTTCCTGCACCAACAAATTCTATGCCAAATTTCATCAAATCAAAAACCAAAGGATCTCATTCCAAACGTAGCATGGTTAATGAAGCATTACTTTTTTGACTCAAAGCATCAGCCACTTTATTTTCTTTTCCTGGATTGTAATGGATCGTGAAATTATAATCCTTGATTAATTCTAGCCATCTTCTCTGTCTCATGTTTAATTATTTCTAATTGAATATATACTTAAAACTTTTGTAGTCAATATATATTTCACATTTTACTCCATACAAATGATGCCTCCAAATTTTTAAAGCAAAAAAACATAAGCTAATTCCAAATCATGTGTATGGTAATTTAACTCATGAGGTTTCAACTGACGTGAAGCATAAGGAATTACCTGATCATTCTGCATAAGGACACACCCAATTCCTTTTAACGAAGCATCATTGTAGATAACAAACTCACCATTTCTGGAAGGTAATGCTAAAACATAAGCATTCACCAATCTTCTTTTAAATTGCTAAAAACAATCATCACATTATTTTGTCCAAAACAACTTAACACCTTTTTGAGTTAACTTAGTCAGTGAGCTAGATAACCATGCAAAATGTTCAACAAACCTCTGGTAATAGCCTGTAAAACCAAGAAAACTACGGATTTCAGTTATATTTATGGGTATTTTCCATTCTTAAAAAACTTTTGTTCTAGCAGGATCAATAGTTATGCCATTTTTTGAAACAATGTGACCAAAGAATGAAATTTTTTGTAACCAAAACTCACACTTACTGAATTTCCCAAATAGTTTCTTTTCTTTTAAGGTTTGAAAGGCAACCCTTAAATGACTTTCATGTTCCTCTTTAATTTTGGAATAAATCAAAATATCATCAATGAACACAACCCCAAACTTATCCAAAAACTCACAAAAAATACTATTCATAAGATCCATGAATACAGCAGGTGCATTGGTTAATCCAAAAGTCATAACCACAAATTCATAATGGTCATATCTAGTATGAAACATGGTCTTTGGAATGTCCGTTTTTTTTTACTTTCAACTGATGGTACCCTGACCTCAAATCAATCTTTGAAAAATATTGAGCTCCCTCGAGCCGATACTACTTCATTTGATGGCCCAACATGTGTTGAAGTAGTTGCAAAGGATTTCACCATCTCTTTCTGCTTGTAGTCTGGATGCTTTCCCTTAGTTGAGTTCTTCGTTGGACACTCATTTGCATAATAAACCATTTCATTTCACTTAAAACATTTTACTGACTGTAAATCAGATTTTGTCTTACCATTACCCTGATCTTTTTCAGTGAAATTACGAGCTTTATGTCCCATTTTACCACATTCGTAGCACTTAACAGAATTAAAAATACATTCCCTATCATACTTTTTACCACAATTTTCACAAACTATAAACTTAAGTTTCTTACCATCATACTTTTTTGAAGAATTATTCCCTTTCTTCTGTCATCTCGACCTCTTATTCTGTTGTTTGTCAAAGAACATATGATCATCGGAAAACTCCATTTCCACCTTCTCCGCACATCGAACAAGTTTTTCATAACTTTTGAACTTATGAGAAGCTAAATCCCTTCGATACTTTGGATTTTATCCTGAGTAAAAATGGTTGATTTTACTATCAAGATCTTATATGAGATTTGGAGAATACCTTTCCAATCGAGTGAATTTTGCTTCATAAGTAGCCACTGAGTCATCCTCCTGCCTCAATTCCAAGAATTGTTTTTCCATCCTAATACAAACCACCTTAGGAAAATATTTCTCAAGAAACATACCTTTGAATTAATACCAATCAAGAGCATCAATCTCCTCACTATCCCTGATATTTTTTACCATCGACCACCACTGATCAGCTTCACATTCAAAATGGTAAACATCAAGACTAACCTTTTGATGTTCTGAACACCCCATGACATCAAAAATATTCTCCAGTGCTTTAATCCACCTTTCAGCTAGCACAGCGTCAGATGATCCTCTAAATGATGGGGGGTGTTGCCTCATGAAATGATCCATTACTGACATGTTCCTCTGTGGTTGATCTGGATGATCTCTTGTGTGGATACCACCATTATTTATAGCCTGATTCAATTGTGTCGTCACTACAACAAACTGTTCAGTTCCGATTCCGACCATCTCAGGTTGCTGATTTGGAAGGTTGTCTTCCTCCTGATTTCATCCCATCACAACTGCCCTATTTCCTCTACCGAAAACCATTCTAAACACAGAAATATCTTAGGTGAAGCAACTTGGTAATCTATAAATGATATATCATTTCAATATTAACATAAATTAATTTATGGATATTAATTTAACAATATCTTAACTCCTAAAGTTATCTAAACTAACCTTTGATACCAACTATAAGGACCAGGCCTTAAAACACTACATAATCATGAATTAAATGGATAATTCAAAATGAGGATCTTTTTCGGTATAGAATTTTATAGAATTAGGCTATAAATATTACATTACATCTCAAAAATTACAAACTAGACACTTCTACTCAGTTTCTATTTTTTTCATAAAATAAAAAACTCTTGAAAAAAAGAGTCATGTCTAGTTCCATGTTTTAGACAGCATGACTTTTCCTTAATCGCATCATTGACGCTATTCATCTTTAAGTCTTGTGAAAAACATTTTAAAAACTTGGAATGAGTATAAAAAGCTCAGTAAGGGTTATAAAATAAAGAAAAAAAACATTAGTTCATCAATACATATAAAACAAAAGCTCTTTTACTCACCTCATGAAATAATAAGATTTATGAATAACACATAGTAATCAAAAATCATAAAGGTATCTTGTGGCATCCATAACATACTTACATTGTAGATATCACAGCCATATAGGGAGTTACGTTTGGAATACCCATTATAGTATATTCTCTAAATCTCTTAGGAGAAACATTAACGTTTACCTCTGTCACGTTACCCAATGCATTGGAGAGCTATCTCGGGATCACCCGCCCTAGGTTTATCAAGGAACCACCTGTAAACGTAAAAAATTCCCAATAACCATAACATATTCATAACACATAAAATAAACATAAAGGAAAGATAACATTTCCACATTTCAATAATAATATATTATTTAAATATATTGACATAACAAATCCATTAGCAAAACCATTTTCAATACCAAAATACATAAAAGAGTATATGGTATTTATTTTATTTTTAAAAACATTTTTACTTGTTAAGGAATCCAAAGATCAAATAATACTAATGGAAGTGGAAAGGTCATTGTCACTGCGTACGTTAAAAAGAAACATTCCTTTTTTCGTTTAGTAAAACGCTTCATAGAAAAAGATTCCATTTGAATGAAATAAAAAGTAAAAGGTATTTATACACTGTATAAAAGAAAGTTGTGTATAAAACAAAATATACCTTAATGAAAGGATATTGAGACGAAGTCTCTTACCTCGTGTCTGACTTGAACTGTTCATTCTTTAATCTCCTTTAAATCGGGTAACTCCCTTTGGTTTGAACCAAAATGATTTATTAAGTGCATTATGCCTAAGGTAAGGCTTCTAGGTGGAAGATAGGGATCTTAAGAGATTATTTGGGCAAAGTTTGGATGATCCAAGGGGCTTGAGAGGTGTGAGTAATGGATTATAGGTGAGGTCTTTTTATAAGGGGGGGAGGGGCGCTTTAGGAAAGTTTGAAAATATTATTTTATTATATAATGATTTTCAGTTTCTAAAGGTCCAAAAATTATTAAAGTTGAACATAATATGACTCTAGTTCGAAAGAAAATCTTACAATAAGAATTGGATAGGTTTTGGATATTTTTTTAATTTTTATAATCTTATTTATTTAAATCATTCATTAATGAGGTAAACACTGCATCCTTATTGTGTCATAAATAATTTTATTTATTTGATGTCTAAAAATTATAAATAAAATACCATGATGTAGGAAATATTTTTAGATTTCTAATGAATATTTATTGTCAAATATATCAATTATATAACCCCATATTAAATTTTTTTTAGCAAAACAATACATGTTTATGATATTTTTATTTTTACTTTAATTAAAAAGTTATTAATATCATTATCTTAGCCAAGTGGATTTAAAAGGACAAAAGACTCAACCAAGGATTGTATTGGTCGTCCATTACTCATAAAATAAGGTTAGGACAAGTGTTAAGGTAATTTTATATTATTATAATTTTTTTTACCTTGAATTACCCTATTTACCTTTAACCACGGTAAATAAAAGTTAAAAGTTAGCATTCACCAAAAATTATTTGCATCTTATTGAACCAAATTTTACTTAATAATAACAACCATGTATGTAGGATTTTTGAAATTCCATTCATAGAAGCGGTAAAATTTCATTTAAATGAAAAAGTTAGTTTTTTAACTACCACTTAGTGTTTTCACTATTCATCAAAAATTGAAGTTTTTTAGAAAAACACCAAAAATGAAGCCTAAGATATATTTGATATTCAAAATTAAAAAATTATGTCTATTTTACCAAATTCAAAACATAGAAGTTGGATTAATTAATTTAAAATTAATTCATGTTGTCAAAACAAAAAAATGTGTTTTTAAGAAATAATAACTATCAAAAGATTGACACTTGTTTATGTCCAATTTCAAAGTGAAATTAATTAAAATGACCAAAATTGGATTAAATGGTAAAAATATAATCTAATTAAACTTTAAAACCAATTAAAAAGATAATCTAACCATATAAATAAATTATATTAAAAGACAATTTTGAGTTAAAATACAGTATTTTTCACTATTCATTAAAAAATGAATTTTATCAGAAAAATTCCAAAAATTTACCCAAAGTAAATTTTGATGTCCTAAATCTAAAGAAGAATTTTATTATGTCAAATAGAACATATAAAAGTGACCAAAACTAGATTTAAAGAGGGTTCACCATTAAAAGGCGGTAAATCAACCTTTTAAAGAATATTAGAGTATTTATGCTTAAAATTAGATTCATTCACATTTTAAGCCTCTAAATTTTATTGGATAAATGTAAAAACATTTAACAAACATGTATAATCATATTATAATTAGTTCTATTTATTCCTACCAATAAAATGGCTAGGCGTTAACTACCATTTAAAATAATATTATATTAATATTTTTCAATATGACTCAGCATTATGTGTAACATTAGACTTTAAAGAAACTCATTGTTGCGTATCAGGTACACCATAGAACATAGAATCCCATTTAAAGTAAAATTAATATTTAATTCACAAATATTAATAAATATGAAAATTTATTATTCTTTATTTACTTTGGATGTTACATCCTTCCCCCCTTTTGGAAATTGCGTCCTCACAATTTTTATTCACTTATCAAATAAGTGGAGGTATTTATCCCTCATAGCATTTTCAGATTCCAACGTTTCCTCTTCAATCATATGTTTTTTCCACAAAACCTTTACCTGATTAATTACCTTATTTCACAACAAATACTCTCTTCAGTCAAGAATCGGGACTGGTTGTTCCTCATAAGAGAGATTCTCTTCCAACTAAACTACCTCTAGGCTCAAAACATGAGATGGATCCGGCATATACTTTCTCAACATTGAAACATGAAAAACATTGTGTACCTAGGATAAACTTGGAGGTAAATCCACTATGTAGGCAACTAATCCAACTTTCTCCAGGATTTCATAGGGTCCAATGAACCTCGGACACAACTTTCCCTTCTTACCAAAACACACCACACTTTTCCATGGAGAAACTTTGAGAAAGACATGATCACCTACCTCAAAAGAGAGATCCTTCCTCCGGTTATCCGCATAAATTTTCTACCTACTCTGAGCAGTTGTCATGTGCTTCTAAATCAACTGAAATTTTTCTTCCATCTTTTCTACCAATTCTAGTCCCATAAATTTCCTTTCACCTACTTCATCCCAAAAAGATGGAGTTTGACACCACTTCCCATATAATTCCTCAAATGGAGCCATCTATATATTGGAATAAAAACTGTTATTATAAGAAAATCCAACCAAATAAATATGTTGGTCCCAACTTCCCTAGTAATCTAGTGAACAAGCACGTAGCATATCCCCCAAGGTCTGAATTGTTCTTTCTGACAACCCATCTGATTGAGGATGAAAAGATGTAATAAAATTTAATTCAATACCCAACAACTTCTGAAGGACTTTCCAAAAGTTATAAGTAAACCTAAGATCATGATCAGATAAAATGGAGAGGGGAACTCCATGAAACCTGACTATCTCTTTAACATACAACCGAGAAAGTTGATCTAGAGACAAAGTATCTCGAATAGGAAGGAAATGAACAGATTTAGTCAATCGATCAAAAATAACCTAGATTGCATTATTACCTCGAGATGTCTTTGGTAATATCACAACGAAGTCGATGGATATATTTTCCTATTTCCACTATGTCACCGGTAAAGACTAAATCATCACTTTTGGTAACTGCCACTCTGCTTTAACCCATTGACAAGTCAAACACTTTATAGTAAATTCAGAAATATCTCTTTTCATTCCATCCCACCAGTAATACTCCTGAAGATCTTTGTACATATTAGTACTATCAGGATGAACTGAAAATAGAGAACTATGAGCTTCACATAATAACTCTTTGCTCAACTTTTAATCACAAGGCACACATAATCTTTTCCAAAACCTTAAAACACAATCATTATCAATGTTAAAATCAGGCAACTTATCCTTCTGAACCAACTCTACCGTTTTCTCAAACTCACTATCTTCCTTCTGCGCTTTCTTAATTATGTCTAATAGAGATGATTTCACTGACACCTGAAACAAAATAGAGGAATTTCCTGCACCAACAAATTCTATGCCAAATTTCATCAAATAAAAAACCAAAGGATCTCATTCCAAACGTAGCATGGTTAATGAAGCATTACTTTTTCGACTCAAAGCATCAGCCACTTTATTTGCTTTTCCTGGATTGTAATGGATCGTGCAATTATAATCCTTGATTAATTCGAGCCATCTTCTTTGTCTCATGTTTAATTATTTCTAATTGAATATATACTTCAAACTTTTGTGGTCGATATATATTTCACATTTTACTCCATAAAAATTATGCCTCCAAATTTTTAAAGCAAAAAAAACATAATCTAATTCCAAATCATGTGTATGGTAATTTAACTCATGAGGTTTCAACTGACGTGAAGCATAAGCAATTACATGATCATTCTTCATAAGGACACACCCAAGTCCTTTTAACGAAGCATCATTGTAGATAACAAACTCACCATTTCTGGAAGGTAATGCTAAAACATAAGCATTCACCAATCTTCTTTTCAATTCCTAAAAACAATCATCACATTATTTTGTCCAAAATAACTTAACACCTTTTTGAGTTAACTTAGCCAGTGAGCTAGATAACCATGAAACATTTTCAACAAACCTCTGGTAATAACCTGTCAAACCAAGAAAACTACGGATTTCAGTTATATTTATGGGTATTTTTCATTCTTAAAAAACTTTTGTTCTAGCAGGATCAATAGTTATGCCATTTTTTGAAACAATGTGACCAAAGAATGAAATTTTTTGTAACCAAAACTCACACTTGCTGAATTTACCAAATAGTTTCTTTTCTTTTAAGGTTTGAATGGAAACCCTTAAATGACTTTCATGTTCCTCTTTAATTTTGGAATAAACCAAAATATCATCAATGAACACAACCACAAACTTATCCAAAAACTCACAAAAAATACTATTCATAAGATCCATGAATACAGCAGGTGCATTGGTTAATCCAAAAGGCATAACCACAAATTCATAATGGTCATATCTAGTATGAAACATGGTCTTTGGAATGTCTGTTTTTTTTACTTTCAACTTATGGTACCCTGACCTCAAATCAATCTTTGAAAAATATTGAGCTCCCTGGAGCCGATACTACTTCATTTTATGGCCCAACATGTGTTGAAGTAGTTGCAAAGGATTTCACCATCTCTTTCTGCTTGTAGTCTAGATGCTTTCCCTTAGTTGAGTTCTTCGTTGGACACTCATTTGCATAATAAACTATTTCATTTCACTTAAAACATTTTACTGACTGTAAATCAGATTTTGTCTTACCATTACCCTGATCTTTTTCAGTGCAATTACGAGCTTTATGTCCCATTTTACCACATTGGTAGCACTTACCAGAATTAAAAAGACATTCCCTGTCATACTTTTTACCACAATTTTCATAAACTGTAAACTTAAGTTTCTTACCATCATACTTTTTTGAAGAATTATTCTCTTTCTTCTGTCATCTCGACCTCTTATTCTGTTGTTTGTCAAAGAACATATGATCATCAGAAAACTCCATTTCCACCTTCTCCGCACATCGAACAAGTTTTTCATAACTTTTGAACATTTGATAAGCTAAAGCCCTTCGATACTTTGGATTTTATCCTGAGTAAAAATGGTTTATTTTACTATCAAGATCTCATATGAGATTTTGAGAATACCTTGCCAATCGAGTGAATTTTACTTCATAAGCAGCCACTGAGTCATCCTCCTACCTCAATTCCAAGAATTGTTTTTCCATCCTAAAACAAACCACCTTAGGAAAATATTTCTCAAGAAACATACCTTTTAATTAATCCCAATCAAGAGCATCAATCTCCTCACTATCCCTGATATTTTTTACCATCGGCCACCACTGATCAGCTTCACCTTCAAAATGGTAAACAGCAAGACTAACCTTTTGATGTTCTGAACACCCCATGACATCAAAAATATTCTCCAGTGCTTTAATCCACCTCTCAGCTAGCACAGCGTCAGATGATCCTCTGAATGATGGGGGGTGTTGCCTCATGAAATGATCCATTACTGACATGTTCCTCTGTGGTTGATCTGGATGATCTCTTGTGTGGATACCACCATTATTTATAGCCTGATTCAATTGTGTCATCACTACAACAAACTGTTCAGTTCTGATTTCGACCATCTCAGGTTTCTGATTTGGAAGGTTGTCTTCCTCCTGATGTCATCCCATCACAATTGCCCTATTTCCTCTACAGAAAACCATTCTGAACACAGAAATATCTTAGGTGAAGCAACTTGGTAATCTGTAAATGCTATATCATTTCAATATTAACATAAATTAATTTATGGATATTAATTTAACAATATCTTAACTCCTAAAGTTATCTAAACTAACCTTTGATACCAACTATAAGGACCCGGCCTTAAAACACTACATAATCATGAATTAAATGGATAATTCACATTGAGGATCTTTTCAGGTCTAGAATTTTATAGAATTAGGCTATAAATATTACATTACATCTCAAAAATTACAAACTAGACACTTATACTCAGTTTCTATTTTTTCATAAAATAAAAACTCTTGAAAAAAAGAGTCATGTCTAGTTCCATGTTTTAGACAACATGACTTTTCCTTAATCCCATCCTTGACCCTATTCATCTTTAAGTCTTGTGAAAAACATTTTAAAAACTTGGAATGAGTATAAAAAGCTTATTAAGGGTTATAAAATAAATAAAGAAAACATTAGTTCATCAATACATATAAAACAAAAGCTATTTTACTCACCTTATGAAATCATAAGATTTGTGAATAACACATAGTAATCAAAAATCATAAAGGTATCTTGTGGCATCCATAACATACTTACATTGTATCTATCACAGCCATATAGGGAGTTACGTTTGGAATACCCATTATAGTATATTCTCCAAATCTCTTAGGAGAAACATTAACGTTTACCTCTGTCACGTTACCCAATGCATTGGAGAGCTATCTCGGGATCACCCGCCCTAGGTTTATCAAGGAACCACCTGTAAACGTAAAAAATTCCCAATAACCATAACATATTCATAACACATAAAATAAACATAAAGGAAAGATAACATTTCCACATTTCAATAATAATATATCATTTAAATATATTGACATAACAAATCCATTAGCAAAACCATTTTCAATACCAAAATACATAAAAGAGTATATGGTATTTATTTTACTTTTTAAAAACAATTTTACTTGTTAAGGAATCCAAAGATCAAATAATACTAATGAAAGTGGAAAGGTCATTGTCACTGCGTACGTTAAAAAGAAACATTCCTTTTTTTCGTTTAGTAAAACGCTTCATAGAAAAAGATTCCATTTGAATGAAATAAAAAGTAAAAGGTATTTATACACTGTATAAAATAAAGTTGTGTATTAAACAAAATATTCCTTAATGAAAGGATATTGAGACGAAGTCCCTGTGTCTGACTTGAACTGTTCATTCTTTAATCTCCTTTAAATCGGGTAACACCCTTTGGTTTGAACCAAAATGATTTATTAAGTGCCTTATGCCTAAGGTAAGGCTTCTAGGTGGAAGATAGGGATCTTAAGAGATTATTTGGGCAAAGTTTGGATGATCCAAGGGGATTGAAAGGTGTGAGTAATGGATTATAGGTGAGGTCTTTTTATAAGGGGGGGAGGGGCGCTTTAGGAAAGTTTGAAAATATTATTTTATTATATAATGATTTTCAGTTTCTAAAGGTCCAAAAATTATTAAAGTCAAACATAAGATGACTCTTGTTCTAAATAAAATAATACAATGAGAATTGGATAGGTTTTGGATATTTTTTTAATTTTTATAATCTTATTTATTTAAATCATTCATTAATGAGGTAAACACTGCATCCTTATTGTGTCATAAATAATTTTAATTATTTGATGTCTAAAAATTATAAATAAAATACCATGATGTAGTAAATATTTTTATATTTATAATGAATATTTATTGTCAAATATATCAATTATATAACCCCACATTAAATTTTTTTTAGCAAAACAATACATGTTTATGATATTTTTATTTTTACTTTAATTAAAAAGTTATTAATATCATTATCTTATCCAAGTGGCTTTAAAAGGACAAAAGTATCACCCAAGGATTTTATTGGTCATACATTACTCATAAAATAAGGTTAGGACAAGTGTTAAGGTAATTTTATATTATTATAATTTTTTTTACCTTGAATTACCCTATTTACCTTTAACCACGGTAAATAAAAGTTAAAAGTTATCATTCACCAAAACTTATTTTCATCTTATTGAACCAAATTTTACTTAATAATAACAACCATGTATGTAGGATTTTCAAAATTCCATTCAGAGAAGCGGTAAAATTTCATTTAAATGAAAAAGTTAGTTTTTTAACTACTACTTAGTGTTTTCACTATTCATCAAAAATTGAAGTTTTTTAAAAAAAACACCAAAAATGCAGCCTAAGATATATTTGATATTCCAAATTAAAAAATGATGTCTATTTTAAAAAATTAAAAATATATAAGTTGGATAAATTAATTTAAAATTAATTCTTATTATCAAACTAAAAGGCGTGTTTTTAAGAAATAATAACTATCAAAAGATTGACACTTGTTTATGTCCAATTTCAAAGTGAAATTACTTCCAATGACCAAAATTGGATTAAATATTAAAAATATAATCTAATTACACTTTAAATACAATTAAAAATATAATCTAACCATATAAATAAATTATAATAAAATACAGTTTTGAATTAAAATACAGTGTTTTTTACTATTCATTAAAAAATGAATTTTATCAGAAAAATACCAAAAAATTTTCTAAAGTAAATTTTGATATCCTGAATCTAAAGAAGAATTTTATTTTTTAAAATAGAACATATAAAAGTGACCAAAACTATATTTAAAGAGGGTTCGCCATTAAAAGGTTATAAATCGACCTTTTAATGAATATTAGAGTATTTATGTTTAAAATTAGATTCATTCACATTTTAAGCCTCTAAATTTTATTGGATAAATTTAAAAACATTTAACAAACATGTATAATCATATTTTAGTTAGTTTTATTTATTTATTTCAATAAAATGGATAGGCATTAACTACCATTTAAAAACATATTATATTAATATTTTTCAGTATGACTCAGCATTGTGTGTAAGATTAGACTTCAAAGAAACTCATTGTTGCGTATCGGGTATGCCATTGAACATTGCATCCCCTTTAAAGTAAAATTAATATTTAATTCACAAATATTAATAAATATTAAAATGTATTATTCTTTATTTACTTGTGATGTTACACCCTTCCCCCATTTTGGAAATTGCGTCCTCACAATTTTTATTCACTTATAAAATAAGTGGGGGTAATTATCCCTCATAGCATTTTCAGATTCCAATGTTGCCTCTTCAATCATATTATTTTTCCTCAAAACCTTTACCTGATGAATTACCTTATTCCGCAACACTTTCTCTCTTCGGTCAAGAATTGGGACTGGTTGTTCCTCATAAGAGAGATTCACTTCCAACTAAACTACCTATGGGCTCAAAACATGAGATGGATCCGGAATATACTTTCTCAACATTGAAACATGAAAAACATTGTGTACCTAGGATAAACTTGGAGGTAAATCCACTCTGTAGGCAACTGATCCAACTTTCTCTAGGATTTCATAGGGTCCAATGAACCTCGGACACAACTTTCCCTTCTTACCAAAACGCACCACACTTTTCCATGGAGAAACTTTGAGAAAGACATGATCACCTACCTCAAAAGAGAGATCCTTCCTCCGGTTATCCGCATAACTTTTCTACCTGCTCTGAGCAGTTGTCATGTGTTTCTAAATCAACTGAAATTTTTCTTCCATCTCTTCTACCAATTCTAGTCCCATAAATTTCCTTTCACCTACTTCATCCCAAAAATATGGAGTTTGACACCACTTCCCATATAATGCCTCAAATGGAGCCATCTATATATTGGAATGAAAACTATTATTATAAGAAAATCCAACCAAAGAAATATGTTGGTCCCAACTTCCCTAGTAATCTAGTGAACAAGCACGTAGCATATCCCCCAAGGTCTGAATTGTTCTTTCTGACAACCCATCTGATTGAGGATGAAAAGATGTAATAAAATTTAATTCAATACCCAACAACTTCTGAAGGACTTTCCAAAAGTTATAAGTAAACCTAAGATCATGATCAGATACAATGGAGAGGGGAACTCCATGAAACCTGACTATCTCATTAACATACAACCAAGAAAGTTGATCTAGAGACAAAGTATCTCGAATAGGAAGGAAATGAGCAGATTTAGTCAATCGATCAACAATAACCTATATTTCATTATTACCTCGAGATGTCTTTGGTAATCTCACAACGAAGTCCATGGATATATTTTCCCATTTCCACTCTGTCACCGGTAAAGACTAAATCATCCCTTTTGGTAACCGCCACTCTGCTTTAACCCATTGACAAGTCAAACACTTTATAGTAAATTCAGAAATATCTCTTTTCATTCCATCCCACCAGTAATACTCCTGAAGATCTTTGTACATATTAGTACTATCAGGATGAAATGAAAATAGAGAACTATGAGCTTCACATAATAACTCTTTCCTCAACTTTGAATCACAAGGCACACATAATATTTTCCAAAACCTTAAAACACAATCATTATCAATGTTAAAATCAGGAAACTTATCCTTCTGAACCAACTCTACCGTTTTCTCAAACTCACTATCTTCCTTCTACACTTTCTTAATTCTGTCTAATAGAGATGATTTCACTGACACCTGAAACAAAATAGAGGAATTTCCTGCACCAAAAAATTCTATGCCAAATTTCATCAAATCAAAAACCAAAGGATCTCATTCCAAACGTAGCATGGTTAATGAAGCATTAATTTTTCGACTTAAAGCATCAGCCACTTTATTTGCTTTTCTTGGATTGTAATGGATCGTGCAATTATAATCCTTGATTAATTCTAGCCATCTTCTCTGTCTCATGTTTAATTATTTCTAATTCAATATATACTTCAAACTTTTGTGGTCGATATATATTTCACATTTTACTCCATACAAATGATGCCTCCAAATTTTTAAAACAAAAAAAAACATAAGCTAATTCCAAATCATGTGTATGGTAATTTAACTCATGAGGTTTCAACTGACGTGAAGCATAAGCAATTACCTGATCATTCTGCATAAGGACACACCCATGTCCTTTTAACGAAGCATCATTGTAGATAACAAACTCACCATTTCTGGAAGTTAATGCTAAAACATAAGCATTCACCAATCTTCTTTTCAATTCCTAAAAACAATCATCACATTATTTTGTCCAAAATAACTTAACACCTTTTTGAGTTAACTTAGTTAGTGAGCTAGATAACCATGCAAAATTTTCAACAAACCTCTGGTAATAACCTGTCAAACCAAGAAAACTACAGATTTCAGTTATATTTATGGGTATTTTCCATTCTTAAAAAACTTTTGTTCTAGCAGGATAAATAGTTATGCCATTTTTTGAAACAATGTTACCAAAGAATGAAATATTTTGTAACCAAAACTCACACTTGCTGAATTTCCCAAATAGTTTATTTTCTTTTAAGGTTTTAAAGGCAACCCTCAAATTACTTTCATGTTCCTCTTTAATTTTGGAATAAACCAAAACATCATCAATGAACACAACCACAAACTTATCCAAAAACTCACAAAAAATACTATTCATAAGATCCATGAATACAGCAGGTGCATTGGTTAATCCAAAAGGCATAACCACAAATTCATAATGGCCATATCTAGTATGAAACATAGTCTTTGGAATGTCTGTTTTTTTTACTTTCAACTGATGGTACCCTGACCTCAAATCAATCTTTGAAAAATATTGAGCTCCATGGAGCCGATACTACTTCATTTGATGGCCCAACATGTGTTGAAGTAGTTGCAAAGGATTTCACCATCTCTTTCTTCTTGTAGTCTGGATGCTTTCCCATAGTTGAGTTCTTCGTTGGACACTCATTTGCATAATAAACCATTTCATTTCTCTTAAAACATTTTACTGACTATAAATCAGATTTTGTCTTACCATTACCCTGATCTTTTTCAGTGCAATTACGAGCTTTATGTCCCATTTTACCACATTTGTAGCAATTACCAGAATTAAAAAGACATTCCCCGTCATACTTTTTACCACAATTTTCACAAACTATAAACTTAAGTTTCTTACCATCAGACTTTTTTGAAGAATTATTCCCTTTCTTCTGTCATCTCGACCTCTTATTATGTTGTTTTTCAAAGAACATATGATCATCAGAAAACTCCATTTCCACCTTCTCCGCACATCGAACAAGTTTTTCATAACTTTTGAACTTATGAGAAGCTAAATCCCTTCGATACTTTGGATTTTATCCTGAGTAAAAATGGTTGATTTTACTATCAAGATCTCATATAAGATTTGGAGAATACCCTGCCAATCGAGTGAATTTTGCTTCATAAGCAGCCACTGAGTCATCCTCCAGCCTCAATTCCAAGAATTGTTTTTCCATCCTAATACAAACCACCTTAGGAAAATATTTCTCAAGAAACATACCTTTGAATTAATCTCAATCAAGAGCATCAATCTCCTCACTATCCCTGATATTTTTTACCATAAACCACCACTGATCAGCTTCACATTCAAAATGGTAAACAGCAAGACTAACCTTTTGATGTTCTGAACACCCCATGGCATCAAAAATATTCTCCAGTGCTTTAATCCACCTTTCAGCTAGCACAGTGTCAGATGATCCTCTGAATGATGGGGGGTGTTGCCTCATGAAATGATCCATTACTGACATGTTCCTCTGTGGTTGATCTGGATGATCTCTTGTGTGGATACCACCATTATTTACAGCCTGATTCAATTGTGTCATCACTACAACAAACTGTTCAGTTCCGATTCCGACCATCTCAGGTTGCTGATTTGGAAGGTTGTCTTCCTCCTGATGTCATCCCATCACAACTACCCTATTTCCTCTACAGAAAACCATTCTGAACACAAAAATATCTTAGGTGAAGCAACTTGGTAATCTGTAAAGGATATATCATTTCAATATTAACATAAATTAATTTATGGATATTAATTTAACAATATCTTAACTCCTAAAGTTATCTAAACTAACCTTTGATACCAACTATAAGGACCAGGCCTTAAAATACTACATAATCATGAATTAAATGGATAATTCACAATGAGGATCTTTTCAGGTCTAGAATTTTATAGAATTAGGCTATAAATATTACATTACATCTCAAAAATTACAAACTAGACACTTCTACTCAGTTTCTATTTTTTTCATAAAATAAAAACTCTTGAAAAAAAGAGTCATGTCTAGTTCCATGTTTTAGACAGCATGACTTTTCCTTAATCCCATCCTTGAACCTATTCATCTTTAAGTCTTGTAAAAAACATTTTAAAAACTTGGAATGAGTATAAAAACATCAGTAAGGGTTATAAAATAAAGAAAGAAAACATTAGTTTATCAATACATATAAAGCAAAAGCTCTTTTACTCACCTCATGAAATCATAAGATTTATGAATAACACATAGTAATCAAAAATCATAAAGGTATCTTGTGGCATCCATAACATACCTACATTGTAGATATCACAGCCATATAGGGAGTTACGTTTGGAATACCCATTATAGTATATTCTCCAAATCTCTTAGGAGAAACATTAACGTTTACCTCTGTCACGTTACCCAATGCATTGGAGAGCTATCTCGGGATCACCCGCCCTAGGTTTATCAAGGAACCACCTGTAAACGTAAAAAATTCCCAATAACCATAACATATTCATAACACATAAAATAAACATAAAGGATAGATAACATTTCCACATTTCAATAATAATATATCATTTAAATATATTGACATAACAAATCCATTAGAAAAACCATTTTCAATACCAAAATACATAAAAGAGTATATGGTATTTATTTTACTTTTTAAAAACATTTTTACATGTTAAGGAATCCAAAGATCAAATAATACTAACGAAAGTGGAAAGGTCATTGTCATTGCGTACGTTAAAAAGAAACATTCCTTTTTTCGTTTAGTAAAACGCTTCATAGAAAAAGATTCCATTTGAATGAAATAAAAAGTAAAAGGTATTTAAACACTGTATAAAAGAAATTTGTGTATAAAACAAAATATTCCTTAATGAAAGGATATTGAGACGAAGTCCCTTACCTCGTGTCTGACTTGAACTGTTCATTCTTTAATCTCCTTTAAATCGGGTAACTCCCTTTGGTTTGAACCAAAATGATTTATTAAGTGCCTTATGCCTAAGGTAAGGCTTCTAGGTGGAAGATAGGGATATTAAGAGATTATTTGGGCAAATTTTGGATGATCAAAGGGGCTTGAGAGGTGTGAGTAATGGATTATAGGTGAGGTCTTTTTATAAGGGGGGAGGGCGCTTTAGGAAAGTTTGAAAATATTATTTTATTATATAATGATTTTCAGTTTCTAAAGGTCCAAAAATTATTATAGTCGAACATAAGATGACTCTTGTTCGAAAGAAAATCATAAAATAAGAATTGGATAGGTTTTGGATATTTTTTTGATTTTTATAATCTTATTTATTTAAATCATTCATTAATGAGGTAAACACTGCATCCTTATTGTGTCATAAATAATTTTATTTATTTGATGTCTAAAAATTATAAATAAAATACCATGATGTAGGAAATATTTTTAGATTTATAATGAATATTTATTGTCAAATATATCAATTATATAACCCCACATTAAATTTTTTTTAGCAAAACAATAAATGTTTATGATATTTTTATTTTTACTTTAATTAAAAAGTTATTAATATCATTATCTTAGCCAAGTGGATTTAAAAGGAAAAAATACTCACCCAAGGATTTTATTAGTCATCCATTACTCATAAAATAAGGTTAGGACAAGTGTTAAGGTAATTTTATATTATTATAATTTTTTTTACCTTGAATTACCCTATTTACCTTTAACCACGGTAAATAAAAGTTAAAATTTAGCATTCACCAAAAGTTATTTTCATCTTATTGAACCAAATTTTACTTAATAATAACAACCATGTATGTAGGATTTTCTAAATTCCATTCAGAGAAGCGGTAAAATTTCATTTAAATGAAAAAGTTAGTTTTTTAACTACTACTTTGTGTTTTCACTATTCATCAAAAATTGAAGTTTTTTAGAAAAACACCAAAAATGAAGCCTAAGATATATTTGATATTAAAAATTAAAAAATGATGTCTATTTTACCAAATTCAAAACATAGAAGTTGGATTAATTAATTTAAAATTAATTCATGTTGTCAAAACAAAAAAATGTGTTTTTAAGAAATAATAACTATCAAAAGATTGACACTTGTTTATGTCCAATTTCAAAGTGAAATTACTTACAATGACCAAAATTGGATTAAATGGATAAAATATAATCTAATTAAACTTTAAAACCAATTAAAAAGATAATCTAACCATATAAATAAATTATATTAAAAGACAATTTTGAATTAAAATACAGTATTTTTCACTATTCATTAAAAAATGAAATTTATCAGAAAAATACCAAAAATTTACCCAAAGTAAATTTTGATGTCCTAAATCTAAAGAAGAATTTTATTTTTTAAAATAGAACATATAAAAGTGACCAAAACTAGATTTAAAGAGGGTTTGCCATTAAAAGGTTATAAATCGACCTTTTAATGAATATTAGAGTATTTATGTTTAAAATTAGATTCATTCACATTTTAATCCTCTAAATTTTATTGGATAAATTTAAAAACATTTAAAAAACATGTATAATCACATTCTAGTTAGTTCTATTTATTTATTTCAATAAAATGGATAGGCATTAACTACCATTTAAAAAAATATTATATTAATATTTTTCAGTATGAGTCAGCATTGTGTGTAACATTAGACTTCAAAGAAACTCATTGTTGCGTATCGGGTATGCCATTGAACATAGCATCCCATTTAAAGTAAAATTAATATTTAATTCACAAATATTAATCAATATGAAAATGTATTATTCTTTATTTACTTGTGATGTTACACCCTTCCCCCATTTTGGAAATTGCGTCCTCACAATTTTTATTCACTTATCAAATAAGTAGGGGTATTTATCCCTCATATAATTTTCAGATTC
Organism: Viscum album; assembly: GCA_963277665.1. Taxonomy (NCBI): domain Eukaryota; kingdom Viridiplantae; phylum Streptophyta; class Magnoliopsida; order Santalales; family Viscaceae; genus Viscum; species Viscum album. Next base: position 1,392,131,107 of record OY728121.1, on the reverse strand, counting down.
CCACGTTGCCTCTTCAATCATATGATTTTTCCTCAAAACCTTTACCTGATGAATTACCTTATTCCACAACACTTGCTCTCTTCGGTCAAGAATCGGGACAGGTTGTTCCTCATAAGAGAGATTCTCTTCCAACTAAACTACCTCTGGGCTCAAAACATGAGATGGATCCGGCATATACTTTCTCAACATTGAAACATGAAAAACATTGTGTACCTGGGATAAAATTGGAGGTAAAGCCACTCTGTAGGCAACTGATCCAACTTTCTCCAAGATTTCATAGGGTCCAACGAACCTCGGACTCAACTTTATCTTATTACCAAAACGCACCACACTTTTCCATGGAGAAAATTTTAGAAATAAATTATCACCTACCTCAAAAGAGAGATCCTTCCTCCAGTTATCCGCATAACTTTTCTACCTGCTCTGAGTTGTTGTCATGTGATTCTAAATCAACTGAACTTTTTCTTCCATCTCTTCTACCAATTGTAGTCCCATAAATTTCCTTTCACCTACTTCATCCCAAAAAGCTCGAGTTCGACACTACATCCCATATAATGCCTCAAATAGAGCCATCTATATATTGGAATGAAAACTGTTATTATAAGAAAATTCAACCAAATAAATATGTTGGTCCCAACTTCCCTTGTAATCTAGTGAACAAGCACGTAGCATATCCTCTAAGGTCTGAATTGTTCTTTCTGACTACCCATTTTATTGAGGATGAAAAGCTATAATAAAATTTAATTCAATACCCAACAACTTCTGAAGGCCTTTCCAAAAGTTATAAGTAAACCTAGGATCACGATCAGATACAATGGAGAGGGGAACTCCATGAAACCTGACTATCTCTTTAACATAAAACTAATAAAGTTGATCTAGAGACAAAGTATCTCGAATAATAAGGAAATGAGCAGATTTAGTCAATCGATCAACAATAACCTAGATTGCATTATTGCCTCGAGATGTCTTTGGTAATCTCACAACGAAGTCCATGGATATATATTCGGATTTCCACTCTTTCACCAGTAAAAACTAAAGCATCCCTTTCAGTAACTGCCACTCTGCTTTAACCTATTGACAAGTCAAACACTTCATAGTAAATTTAGCAATATCTCTTTTCATTTAATCCCACCAGTAATACTCCCAAAGATCTTGGTACATCTTAGTACTTCCATGATGAACTGAAAACAGAGAACTATGAGCTTCACATAATAACTCTTTCTTCAACTTTGATTCACAAGGCACACATAATATTTTCCAAAACCTCAAGAAACAATCATTATCAATGTTAAAATCAGGCAAATTATCCTTCTAAACCAACTCTACCTTTTTCTTCAACTCACTATCTTCCTTATGTGCTTGCTTAATTCTATCTAATAGAAATGATTTCACTAACACCTGAAACAAAACAGAGGAATTTCCTGAACCAAAAAATTCTTTTCCAAATTTCATTAAATCAAAAACCAAAGGATCTCATTCCAAACGTAGCATGGTTAATGAAGCATTACTTTTTAGACTCAAAGCATCAGCCACTTTATTTGCTTTTCCCATATTATAATGGATCGTGCAATCATAATCCTTGATTAATTCTAGCCATCTCCTCTGTCTCATGTTTAATTCTTTCTGAGTAAATATATACTTCAAACTTTTGTGGTCGGTATATATTTCACATTTTACTCTATACAAATGATTCCTCTGAATTTTTAAATAAAAACAACAGCAGCTAATTCCAAATCATGTGTAGGGTAATTTAACTCATGAGATTTCAACTGACGTGAAGCATAAGAAATTACCTGATCATTCTGCATAAGGACACACCCAATTCCTTTTAACAAAGCATCATTGTAGATAAAAAACTCACTATTTCTGGAAGGTAATGATAAAACATGAGCATTCACCAATCTTCTTTTCAATTCATGAAAACAATCATCGCATTATTTTTTCCAAAATAACTTAACACATTTTCGAGTTAACTTAGTCAGTGGGCTAGATAACCGTGCAAAATTTTCAACAAACCACCTGTAATAACCTGCCAAACCAAGAAAACTACGAATTTCGGTTATATTTATGGGTATTGTCCATTCTTAAACAACTTTTATTTTAGCAGGATCAACAGTTATGCCATTTTTTGAAACAATGTGACCAAGGAATGAAATTTTTTGTAACCAAAACTCACACTTTCTGAATTTCCCAATTAGTTTCTTTTCTTTTAAGGTTTTAAAGACAACCCTTAAATGACTTTCATGTTCCTCTTTACTTTTGGAATAAACTAAAATATCATCAATGAACACAACCATAAACTTACCCAAAAACTCACAAAAAATTCTATTCATAAGATCCATGAATACAGCGGGTGCATTGGTTAATCCAAAAGGCATAACCACAAATTCATAATGGACATATCTAGTATGAAACATGGTATTTGGAATGTCTTCTTCCTTTACTTTCAACTGATGGTACCCCGAACTCAAATCAATCTTTGAAAAATATTGAGCTCCCTGGAGCCGATACTACTTCATTTGATGGCCCAACATTTGCTGAAGTAGTTGCAAAGGATTTCACCATATCTTTCTACTTGTAGTCTGGCTGCTTTCCCTCAGTTGAGTTCTTCTTTGGAAACTCATTTGCATAATAACCCATTTCATTGCACTTAAAACATTTTATTGACTGTAAATCAGATTTTGTCTTATCATTACCCTGATCTTTTTCAGTGCAATTAGGAGCTTTATGTCCCATTTTACCACATTGGTAGCACTTACCAAAATTAAAAAGACATTACCCAGTATACTTTTTACAAAAAATTTCACAAACTGTAAACTTAAGTTTATTACCATCAGACTTTTTTGAAGAGTTCTTCCCTTTCGTCTTCCATCTCGACCTCTTATTCTGTTGTTTGTCAAAGAACATATGATCATCGGAAAACTCCATTTCCACCTTCTCCGCACATCGAACAAGTTTTTCATAAGTTTTTAACTCACAAGAAGCTAAATCCCTTCGATACTTTGGCTTTAATCCTGAGTAAAAATGGTTGATTTTACTATCAATATCTCATATGAGATTTAGATAATACCTTGCCAGTCAAGTGAATTTTTCTTCATAAGCAGCCACTGAGTCATCCTCCTGCTTAATTCAAGGAATTTTTTTTCCATCCTAAGACGAACCACATTAGAAAAATATTTCTCAAGAAACATACCTTTGAATTCATCCCAATCAAGAGCATCAATATCTTCACTATCCCAGATATTTTTTACCGGCCACCACTGATCGGATTCACCTTTAAAACGGTAAATAGCAAGACTAACCTTTTGATGTTTTGAACACCCCATGACATCAAAAATCTTCTCTGGTTCTTTAATCCAACTTTAAGCTAGCACAGAGTCAGATGATCCTTTGAATGATGGGGGGTGTTGCCTCATGAAATGATCCATTACTGACATGTTCCTCTCTGGTTGATCTGGATGATTTGTTTCATGGATACCACCATTATTTATAGCCTGAGTCAATTGTGTCATCACTGTAAAAAACTGTTCAGTTCTGATTCCGACTATATCAGGTTGCTGATTTGGAAGGTTGTCTTCCTCCTGATGTCGTCCCATCACAGCTGCCCTATTTCCTCTCCAGAAAACCATTCTGAAAACAGAAATATCTTAGGAGAAGCAACTTGGTAATCTGTAAATTCTATATCATTTCAATATTAACATAAATTAATTTATGGATATTAATTTAACAATATTTTAACTCCTAAAGTTATCTAAACTGACCTTTGATACCAACTATAAGGACTCAGCCTTAAAACATTACATAATCATGAATTAAATGGATAATTCACATTGAGGATATTTTCAGGCCTATAATTTTAGAGAATTAGGTTGTAACTATTACAATACATCTCAAAAATTACAAAGTAGACACTTCTACTCAGTTTCTATTTTTGTATAATATAAAATCTCTTGAAAAAAAGAGTCATGTATAGTTCCATGTTTTAGATAGCATGACTTTTCCTTGATCCCATCCTTGACCCTATTCATCTTTAAGTCCTGTGAAAAACATTTCAAAAACTTAGAATGAGAATAAAAATCTCAATAAGGGTTATAAAATAAAGAAAGAAAACATTAGTTCATCAATACATATAAAACATAAGCTCTTTTAATTACCTCATGAAATCATAAGATTTATGAATAACACATAGTAATCAAAAATCAAATAGGTATCTTGTGTCATCCATAACATACTTACATTGTAGCTATCACAGCTACATAGGGAGTTACGTTTGGAATACCCATTATAGTATATTCTCTAAATCTCTTAGGAGAAACATTAACGTTTACCTCTGCCACGTTACCCAATGCACTGGAGAGCTATATCGGGCTCACCCACCCTAGGTTTATCATGGAACCACCCGTATACGTAAAAAATTCCCAATAACCATAACATATTCATAACACATAAAATAAACATAAAGGAAATATAACATTTCCACATTTCAATCACAATATATCATTTAAATATATTGACATAACAAATCCATTAACAAAACCATTTTCAATACCAAAATACATAAAAGAGTATATGGTATTTATTTTACTTTTTAAAAACATTTTGACTTTTTAAGTAATCCAAATATCAAATAATACTCATGGAAGTGGAAAGGTCGTTGTCACTACGTACGTTAAAAAGAAACATTCCTTTTTGTCGTTTAGTAAAACGCTTCATAGAAAAAGATTCCATTTGAATGAAATGAAAAGTCAAAGGTGTTTATACACTATATAAAAGAAATTTGTGTATAAAACAAAATATTCCTCAATTAAAGGAGACTGAGATGAATTCCCTTACCTCGTGTCTAACTTGAACCGTTTATTCTTTAATCTCCTTTAAATCGGGTAACTCCCTTTGGTTTGAACCAAAAGGATTTATTGAAGTGCCTTGTGCCTAAGGTAAGGCTTCTAGGTGGAATATAGGGATCTTGAGAGATTATTTGGGCAAAGTTTGGACGATCCAAGGGGCTTGAGGGGTGTGAGTAATGGGTTAGAGGTGAGGGCTTTTTATAAGGGGGGGAGGGGCTCTTTAGAAAAGTTTGAAAATATTATTTTATTATATAATGATTTTTAGTTTCTAAAGGTACAAAACTTATTAAAGTCGAAGATAAGATGACTCTTGTTCGAAATAAAATCATCCAATAGTAATTGGATAGGTTTTGGATATTTTTTTAATTTTTATAATCTTATTTATTTAAATCATTCATTAATGAGGTAAACACTGCATCCTTATTGTGTCATAAATAATTTTATTTATTTAATGTCTAAAAATTATAAATAAAATACCATGATGTAGGAAATATTTTTAGATTTATAATGAATATTTATAGTCAAATATATCAATTATATAAACCCACATTAAATTCTTTTTAGCAAAACAATACATGTTTATGATATTTTTATTTTTACTTTAATTAAAAAGTTATTAATATCATTCTCTTTTCCAAGTGGATTTCAAAGGCCAAAAGTCTCACACAAGGATTTTATTGGTAAGAAATTACTCATACAATAAGGTTAGGACAAGTGTTAAGATAATTTTATATTATTATAATATTTTTTACCTTGAATTACCCTATTTACCTTTAACTGCGGTAAATAAAAGTTAAAAGTTATCATTCATCAAAAATTATTTTCATCTTATTGAACCAAATTTTACTTACTAATAACAACCATGTATGTAGTATTTTCGAAATTCCATTTAGAGAATAGGTAAATTTTCATTTAAATGAAAAATTTAGTTTTTTAACTACTACTCAGTGTTTTCACTATTCATCAAAAATTGAAGTTTTTTAGAAAAATACCAAAAATTCAGCCTAAGATATATTTGATATTCAAAATTCAAAAATGATTTCTATTTTAACAAATTAAAAACATAGAATTTGGATAAATTAATTTAAAATTAATTCCCATTATCAAAACAAAAAACATGTTTTTATGAAATAATAACTATCAAAAGATTGACACTTGTTTATGTCCAATTTCAAAGTGAAATTACTTCCAATGACCAAAATTGGATTAAATACTAAAAATATAATCTAATTAAACTTTAAAACCAATTAAAAATATAATCTAACCGTATAAATAAATTATATTAAAAGACAGTTTTGAATTAAAATACAGTATTTTTCACTATTCATTAAAAATGAATTTTATCAGAAAAATACAAAAAATTTACCCAATGTAAATTTTTATATCCCGAATCTAAAGAAGAATTTTAATTTTTTTAAAATAGAACATATAAAAGTGAACAAAACTAGATTTAAAGAGGTTTCTCCATTAAAAGATGATAAATCGATCTTTTAATGAATATTAGAGTATTTATGTTTAAAATTAGATTCATTCACATTTTAAGCCTCTAACTTTTATTGGATAAATGTAAAAACATTTAAAAAACATATATAATCATATTTTAGTTAGTTCTATTTATTCATGCCAATAAAATGGCTAGGCGTTAACTACCATTTAAAATAATATTCTATTATTATTTTTCAGTATGACGCAGCATTGTGTGTAACATTAGACTTAAAAGAAACTCGTTGTTGTGTATTGGGTATGCCATCGAACATAACATCCCCTTTAAATTAAAATTAATATTTAATTCACAAATATTAATAAATATGAAAATGTATTATTCTTTATTTACTTGGGATGTTACGCATTTATATGAGTTGTTGAGGTCTGTTGAGGATTTATTATATCTTGGTTGCAAGATTAGAAAGTTTGAAGCAGTTGCTAAATTTATGGCCATTAAATCAGATAATGGAATGTAAAATATTTGTTTTGATTAGATGTTATCTTTTTTAAAAACACTGTTACCTGAAGGAAATGTTTTGCCTTCAAATTTTTATGAGAGTAAGTTGTCGGTTCGTAATCTTGGTCTTGGTTATTAGAAGATTCGTGCATGTTCAAATGATTGCATATTATATTATAGTGAAAATGATTTGTTTGATAGTTTTCCTATATGTGGATAATCAAGGTATAAAGAAGCTCAACTAGGGAAGTCTAGATTTGTTCTTATAAAACAATTGAGATATTTTCTGCTCACACCTAGATTGCAGTGTTTATTTATGTCTCAAAATATAGCATCATTGATGTCATGGAACAAAACAAACATTTAAACCAGTAAAATATTAAATCATCTCTCTGATGGTGATTCATGAAAACATTTTGACCAAGTTCATATTTTGTTTTCTTTAGAAGCCCAAAATGTGCGATTGGGTCTTTCTACTGACAATTTCTGTCTATTTGGTTCTTACAGTAGTCAGTATTCATGTTGTCCTGTCTTTATAACTCTGTATAATTTATCTCCATAGATGTTGATGAAGGAGCCATATATCTTTTTTACCTTATTAATTCTAGGTCATCTGAAAAAGAATATCGATGTTTATTTGAAATCATTGATTGATGAGTTAAATTCACTGTGGAGTAATGGTGTCAGTACATATGATGTTGCTGCGAAACAAAACTTCCTACTGAAAGTTGCATTGATGTGGAAAATTAGTGACTTCCCAACATATGTCATGTTATCTAGATGGAGCACACATGGTCCAAAATCATGCTTATACTGTATGAGAGACATCAAATCGTTTTTGCTTGTCAATGGAAAAAAATCTTGTTTTTTCAACTTTCATAATAGATTTCTTCCAGCCGATCATCATTTTCAAAAAAATAAATATAATTTCAGAAAAGGAAAAATTGAAAAGGATGAGCCTCTAACAATGATCTCAGGTACATAGTTAAAATCAATTGTCTCTTCATTATCTCTCATCACATTTGGACTAACAATAAACCAACAGAAAATTGATGGGTTTGGAAAAGAGCACAATTGGATAAAACGGAGCATTTTTTGGGATTTTCCATATTGGTATGATTTGTTAGTCCGTCACATATTGGATGTGATGCATATTGAGAAAAACTATTTTTGATAATTTATTTCATACAGTTTTGAATACACCAGGTAAGACCAAAGACAATGTGAAGGCATGATTAGATCTTGCCCAAATTTTCAAGCGACCAGAACTTGAACTGTTTGAAAATGTAAAATCATAGAAGTTAATGAAGCTAAAATAATCTTATACACTGTACAAAGAGATTCATTTATTATTTTGTCAGTGAATTGCATATTTGAGACTTCCAGATGGTTATACTTCTAATTTGGGTAGATGTGTCAGAAATAGTCATATTACCGAATTGAAAAGTCATGGTTTTCATGTTTTAATGGAAAGACTTATACCAATTGGATTAAGAGGTTTGTTAAATCCAATTATTTTGGATGCACTAATAGACATATCATATTTTTTGAGACATTTGTGCGTCAACAACTGACTACAATTCCATAAGAAAACTGCAAGAAGATGTCGTTTTAATTTTATGTAAACTGGAAAAAATATTCCTGCCAGTTTTGTTTGCTTCAATGGAACATTTGATATTACATTTATCGCATGAAAAAAATGTGGAGGTCCAGTGTAGTTCTGATGGATTTGCCCATTTGAGAGATGCATGCAGAAATTGAAAAAAAAGTATGTAACAAAGCATCAGTTGAAGGCTCAATTACAGAAGCTTAATTGCAAGTGGAAATTTATTTATTTTTTCTCTCTCATTACTTTAAATCTGAATATCCCTCAAAACAAAACTACATGAGCTTTAATTAGGGAAATGTTGATGATGACATGAGCAATCAATTATTAGTTTTCAATCATCCCAAACTTGGCTTCGGTGGAGTTTATGAATGATGGATTTCAGATGATGAACATCACAGAGCTCATACGTATATTCTGCTGAACTGTGAAGAAATGCCTTCATTCGTACTATGATTGCTCCTATCACTTATTCTATAATTTTTATAACAGTACATTAATCTTATTTTATTTGTAGGTTATATGATAATCATATCAAGAAATAGTTTCCACAAATTACAGTAGCTTCTCTTGAAGAACGTCGTCAAAAAAATCCTACTCGTTTCAAAAACTAGTAACATAAATTATTTTTTATTTCACATAAAAAATCAATTTAATGCTTTTCATGGTGATAATTGTTTTACAACTTTTCAGGTATCTCAACATGGTGATAAAATTGATAATTGATTGTCTGTATTGAGTAAATCACCATCCAAAATGGTTAAATCTTATAATACATATGTGATGAATGATTATCGATTTCATACACATGTATATGGAGAATAAAAAAATTAATAGTGGTATTTTCTTAAGGGGATATCATCATAGAGAAACTGAAGTTAACTTTTATGGCATGCTGGAAGAAATCATTGAAGTGTGTTATCTAGGACAACATTACGTAATGATATTTAAATGTCAGTGGTTGGATACTGAGAGAGGCTTACGTGTTCATCTGATCCATGGAATCATTGATATTAAATATAAGTCATATTGTAGTAAATAAACCATTTTTATTGGATCATTAGGCATATCAGATTTATTATGAAAATTATTGTGATACTTCAAGGGAGTTGGGTGATTGGTAGAGCATAATAAAAATTAAATTTCAAGAGAATCAGTTTATTGAAAGTGAATGTGGTTCCACTAAAGTGAAAGGAATTGAATTTTTTCAAGAGACTGATCTGAATATATATTTTACATGAAGAGACATGAATATCATTGATGATACCCCAAAGTTAAGGGATGATGGTGACAATGATGTTAATAATGTTACAACTGAATTTGAAATGACAAGAGATGATGAAACTGAAACTAATATGGAAATTGATGATGTTGAGGAGGAAGATGAAGATATTGACATCAACAGCTATGAAGATGATGATGAAGATGAACATTGACATAATTAAATGCTGGTTATAATCATATATAATATATATCCATATATAATAGTTATTTTCAATTGTTTGCTAACAACAATGATTTCATGTTTCAGATGGACGATGATCTGTTTCATATGTTGCAGGAGGGTGATCTACCTTTGGACAAGTAGGAGGTCGGATCGGTCGACCCTCGGATTTTTGGCAGTTTAGGGGGCACTCGGAGGGGGCATGGTCTTGCCCAACTGATGATTCATGACCCTATACCCAAGCGATGTCCACATCTTGGGTTCGATCCATGCATGCAGAGGTATGTTTACCTATGAATTTTAGTTAGTTTTCATTAATTTATTTATATTCTAATTTTTTGAATAATTATTCTTTTTTTCACAAATTTATACATATAGTTGTTGGACAGGGAAACACTATAATGTGCAATTATTTTTTTAATGCATGGGTGTCATGGGATCAGGTTCTCATTGATGTTCAGCAGCACATGTTCGAGCATTGACTGGTACATAAATAAATAATATTTATTTTGAAATTAATTTAATTAATAACTTGATATAATAAATTATTTGTAGGGTTTATGGTATTTCATTAAGGAGAGCATGTGTAAGGATATTTGGAAGGCATGACAGGGAGCTATGCACATGCATTGCACTCAGTTTTTGCACAATTTGAAAAGGAAAGCAATGGAGAAAGCAGGAGTACATGAGTTTGATGCAACATGTCGCGTCCACCGACCTGATTATATTTTATCTCAGGTTTGGGATGGATTATGTACACACTGGTTGAGTAGGCGGTTTTAGAGTAGATCATCAGTAGGTCGATAAAATCGGGGAGACGGGAGGTGACACATCAAGATGGTAGTCGTACGTTCAGTATGCTTAAGGAGCATATGGTAAGTACATTTTTTTTAAATATTGTATATAACTTTAAATGTAAACGGTTTATTTTATATTCATATAGGCAGTCACACAGCCCGATATTAAGGAGTGTGACGTTTATCTGAGGATGTACAGTGATCCAGCCACTGGGAAGATTAGAGGTGCTTGTCAGCATCATATTGTGGTCAGTATAAGTTTTTTTTTTGAGTTTTAAATTTAACTACAAATAATATTTTTATTATTTTAATTTTAAATTGAAATTGAAGGAGTCATATGAGGTCATGACTTCTCAGACAGATGTTGAGAGTCAGGCCGAGATTGATGGTCATATTAGTGCCTCCTGGTTTGATGAGGCAACATGGATGCAGGCGACCCGGTACGACTTCAAAAAAGGTCGAGTTGTTGGTATCGACTCTCAAGTGACCCCTGAGGGTTTTATAACACCTCTGTGATGTCAGCATTCAGCTCGAGAGGAGCTCACAGAGAGTCATCATCATTTCATGCACAATATCAGGAGTAGCTGCGAGCTCAGAGTGAGCTTATAGGGACTATGCGTAGAAAGCAGGAGCAGATGCGTCAATGGTGGCTACAACAGTAAGAAGACTTCCTCCGACAGTAGCAGCAGCAGCAGATGCAGGATGAGATGCGTCGACGGCGGCAGGAGCAGGAGCAGGAGATGGAGTACATGTGACGTCTGACTTGCAGTTTAGGAATGAAGTTCTCTCTACCAATTCTTCTAGACAACCCTCTCCCTTAGTGATATGTATTTTTGTTTTATGATGAAACATTTGAATGTTTTTTTAATATTAACTATTTAATGTTTTAAATAGTGTGTGTTTTATATTGTCTCGAAAATTACAGTTTTTTATTGTTTATTAAATTTTTTTATTGTATTTTTTATTTTATTAATTAATTATTTTATAATTAATTTTATTCTATTAATATTATTATTATTTTATTTATATTAATATTACTATTTTATTTATTATTTTATAAATAATTTTATTCTATTTATATTAATATTATTTTATTTTTTAATTTGTTTTTTTTTAATTTTTTAACTATTTGTGACGGGCCGTCATAAATACTAATTGCGACGGTCCATCACAAAAGGTATTTTTTAAAATATTTTGATAACTAATTGTGATGGACCGTTGCAATTGTAATTGCGATGGACCGTTGCAAAAGAGTTAAAATAAGAAGGCTTTTGTGCGACAGGTCGTTGGCCCGTCGCAAATAGTTCTTTAAAAAAATACTGAATGTTTTTTGCGACGAGTGTACTGCCCGTCACAAATACTAAGTTTTTGCGATGTCGTTTTCCACGATGGGTCATTTGCGACGAGGTCCCATCGCAATAATCCATTTTTCTAGTAGTGGGCATTATGTTGTTACGTTGTTTCATTTATGAAACAGCATAGTAGTTACGCTTGCACAACGAGCCATTAAGAAGATTACTTAATTGGGCATCGTCATTGCACCGCAGCGTTGTCATCCGTTGCTCAATGGTGTGAAAATAAAATAACTTTTTAAAGTTATTTTATTATTTTTCTAAAAAGTCTCAAAAATTTACTTTTCAATCTGACCCTTGCCAGTCAAAGTTAAGTCATTTCTATGTGAATTCTGGCATTCCAAGTTCAACAGTACCCTCATATTTTTTATCCAAGCACCGATTCAAAAGTTAGAAAAACTCACTCGCACGTTTACTGAACGTACTTTAAAAAAGTTCAAAATTACATTTCGGGCACTTTGGGCCTCAGAATCACGTGTCGTCAAAGCGTGCGGTCTCGAAATAATTCCATATAATTTAAAAAAAATACATAGAAATTCTGAGACATTACATATCACCTTGCAAAATGTCCTGGTTTTCCACTGACAAAGAATTTTCCTCATGACACGTGAGGGAGAATTTGATGGTGTCTTTCCCTAAACAAAATTAAACTTGATATAAAATTGTGATGTCTTACCCATGTCTCTTAACATGGATTCTTTTTCATTATGAAGAATCTTTTCCAATTGTTCCAAGGAAATATTATCACAATTTTTAATTACTGATTTACCAAATTCTTTCCATATAGGTGTCAATTTAGAATTAATTTCACCAACTTGGAAAGTTTTTTGTATATTTATTTTAAGGGAAAGAATTTTGTTTTCTTTAACTTAGAGCTCATGAACTTTCTCCAATGTCGGCTTGTTACTAACCATTCTGAAGTTAAGACATCATGCAATAAAAATTTTATTGGGACCTTCTTCTTTAGATTTTTACTTGAATTCGAGTGCATCACATATCTCTCGTGCAAACTTCATTTAGTGAAAGTAGTCATATAGATGATTTGATAATGTGTTGAGAATATTTCATCAATATAAAACCTGACCGTCTTCACATTTCTTACTTAGTGCTTGAATATGTTCGACTTGACTCACATTAACAGGTACGGTATCCAGATTTGCAGGAAACTCATCGGGAAATGGAGTAAGGTTTGGTTCCATGGTGTAAAAAATCTTCAACATTGTAAGAAGAAACTTCATCTTTTTCTTTCACTGATAAAAGTTGTTATCGAAACAGTTGAGTTTGACCATGTCTTATTTCATAACTTTAAGGGATTTAGAATCTATCTTTTAGGTTCTTTCTTAATCAAACCCTTTTGATTATTGAAAAATAGGAAGACATACTGAGAAGATAACAAAAATTTCAAATCTCAAAGTGTGAATTTTATTCACTATCCAGACAAGTTTGATTCACCCCCGCTTTTTAGTGTAGGGTTCTTGGTAAAAGTTCTCATTAACGAATTCACCAATATTTTGAGAATGTTGAACACCAAAACTTGATAGCCTCATAGCACCAATGTTGGGAGATTTTTATATAGAAAATCATGGATTGAAGAGATTAATTGGTTGATCTCACAATCCCTTTACTTATAGATCAAAATCAGTGTGCATCACTTTTGATGGGGTAATCTATTTGAATTTTGAAATTTTGAAATCCGATCGTTACAACTAATCCCATCATTAGTCATTTTTATAAAATATTTTATTTTATTTTATTTATTTTTTGTTTTTTTTTGTTGTATAAAATATATATATATATATATATTTAACAAAACATTTTACTAAGATATATATTTTAAAAATACTATAAAAACATATAGGCAAAATATATTTTTTTATGGAAAACAATTCCCAAGGCAAATTTTTATAAGGGGGAAGATTTGAAAATTTTATCCCGTTTTAAATATGGGAATTCATTTTTTTATTCACCCTATCAATCCAAACCAATAAATACCAATACCACCTTTATTTATTTATTTTATGGATAAAAATATAACATTCATTTGGAAAAAAACACATTGGGGTAGAAGAAATTAAAGGTAGAGAATTATCCTTGATGTTCATTGGTCTCTATGTTCCTTATCCTACGCTCGTTGTTTTGAAGTCATCCATCTTAGGGATGAATATAGGTTTACTAGAGAAAAACTAGCAACATATTGCGAGGATCAAAATTCGAGCGTTTTATTCATGAAAGTTGTATTTAGTTGCCTCTTATGTTTATCTATCATGGCCTCTACTTAGTTCTTTTTTCCATTAAAAAAATCATTTGATTGGATTTGTTTTTACAAAAGGTTGTGTATTTATGTTAATTCTCACGCGTATATAACAATATTGTTCTCAATGGTTTCTCTTACCCTTTTAGCATAGATGTTGATTGTTGTTTGCCTCTCATTGATATATCAATGAGAGATAATAAGGAACGGTTTAATTTCCATGTGCATAATAGCTAGAGTAAAATAAACATCTCAAATTTAATTTTCCTATTAGGAATGATAAAACTTATAGTTTTATCAAGATGAAATTCCACTGGACAACAAAATATTACATTCCCTGTTTCTTATTCCTTTGTGATAACCATCACTTATGGAAATACAAGGCTTCTATTATATCTATTGGGAAATATCTTTTTATATTTAAAAGATATTGCATGGTTTTTCTTCCTTACTAGCACATTCTTTATATCTAACACAATCAACATGATGGTCAATTGTCATGCCTAACGCTTGTATGAATGAGTAAATAATAAATGGCATGAAAAGTTAGAGTATGTCCTTTCTTATGATGTCTACCTTTGGAGTCCTCGTAGGTATGTGTTTGGGATATCTGTATTTGTTGATCAGTAGCTTGTGATTCCAGTATCCCCACAAGTAGCTGCTGAAATACCCAAATTATTCATCATCAACATTATTCTTAATATAATGTCACAAATTTATGTGCATGTTGGCGAATTTAAGGCATGTTTGGATAGAAGGAATGAAATGAGAAAGATGTGACATGGAAATAATAAGATAATCACCATGCCACTTTGTTATGTTTTTCAATATAAAATCACCAAACCATTCTTTGCACTGTGAAATAAGGCTATGAAAATTAATATCTTCAATTTTATTTCAAATATTTTGATCCAAACTTTCCATTATTATTCGCACTGTGGGGACATGAGATTTTTTAAACTTGCCATGATTGTGCATTTAGCATTATTTACAATGCACATCACCCAACTCTCTACTAACATGATATCTTTGTCGGTGGCTATGTTTGTGATCTCCTTATCCCCCATTTTGGAAACGTTGTGAGGATCAAATCCTTTAAAGGAATTCCTAGTGTAGAATTTAGTTCTGTGAAATTTAGCTTCACGCTTTTTGTTAATTAAATGCATTTATTTAATATTTTCACTTTTTTGTTGAGATTTTGTTAGCCAGCTGGATATTTAGAACCACTTTTTCATTCCCCACCAACCATGTGTCTTGTTCGATCTTCCCCATTCTTTCCCCAATTTCTCTGTTGGGTTATTTGATATGGATTTAAATTGTCTCAAGTTGGGCACCTGAACCTGACCCTCAGGTTGGGGTTTTGGACGAAAATGCCACTGTTATGCATTTTTTGGGTTAATTCCCGTGTAAATTTCCACTGGAAATTCTTGGGAAAATTTCCATTGGAAATATTTATTGAAAACTTCCACTGGAAATTTCTAATGCTTATTTCCTACATATCATATGCATCCTATTATAAACATATAGTTTATTTTTTCAGTGGGAATTTATAATACAAATTTTCAGTATATGCATACATAATGTATTAATATATAAAAAAGAATGTAAATTTTCACCGCACATTTTCAATGCAAAGTTTCATTGACAAATTTCACTACACGTTTCCACAAGAAAATTGTAGCCCAAATTTCCACATGAATTTCCATAGCACATTTTCAATACATATTTTTCACACATCATATATTTCCTAATATATATATACAATGTATTTTTTGAATGAAACTTTATAGTGAAAATTTCCAATAAATGAAAAAAACATTGAAAATTTGATTGTCAAAAAAGCAAATTTTCAGTATAAATATAGTAATATATAAATAAACAATGTAATTTTCTAATAAAAACTTGCAATACAAATTTCCAATGTAAATATCCATTGAAAATTTTCGTAGGAAATTTACAGTAGAAGTTTTCATCACTTATAGTTCTAATACAAATCTTACTACTACATAAATAAAAAATATAAATTTTCTTTGGGAATTTATATTGAAAATTTCCACTATAAACCTTTAGTGGAAATTCTCACAGGGAAGTTTTTAGTTCAAATTTCCACTTAAATTTTCAAAGAAATTTTCTATTTAATTTTTATTATTATTGCACTAAAATTTTTATTTTAAAAATTCCAAAATAAATGTTTGTTTACATTTTAAGTTCAAATATATTAACACATAAATAATGTATTGAAAATTTGAATTACAAATATATTACAAAAATTTCCATTGCAAAATTTCACTGGAAATTTGCATTGCAAACTTCCACCGCAAATTTTCAGTGCAAACTTTCAATGGAAATTTCAAGGAAAAACTTCCAATGGAAATTTGTAGTGTAAACTTATACTAAAAATATTCAGTGCAAATATATTGATACATAAATAAAAAATGTAAATTTTCATTAAAAATTTACAGGATTTATTGTGGAAGCTTTTAATGTAAATTTCCACTAAAAACTTTTAGTGCAAAGTTCCATTCACATTTCAATATATTATATTTTTATTTATCTTTATTATTAACACATTAAAAATATCTTTGTTATTGATATTTAATAAAAACTGTTATTAAGCTGTTATTTAATAAACAATGTTATTAAATATAAATATGTAATTAAAATATATTGATTAGATTAAAATTTGATGTCACATAAATTCATTTTAAAACATTTAAAAATATCCAAATATAAACTAACGTATCATATTTTTATTTATTTTTATTATTAATATTTTATAATAATAGTTTTTATTAAATGATTTATATTTAAATTTGTTGATAATATTTTATAACAATATTTTCAATTAAACATTTTATGGTTATAATTTATTTAAAATCATTTACACAGGAGGAAGGGTATTATGGTCCAATCATTTCAAATTTATTAATTTGTTTTTAGAAAAGGGTTGCATCTAAAAAACCGATCTGCTGCCACGTTTTTATTTTCCGAGGTGGGGAGTCATCCCACCGTGTAGGAGGAGTCTTCTCTCGCCGTTGGTGGTTCACCCTCTCACCGTTGGATATTTCTCTATCTCGCCTCATGTTCTCATCTCGGAAGGAGATGGTCTCCACAGTGCGTTGCTTCTGGTACACACCATATTTGGACAATGAATATAGTTCTTGGACCGCATCGACTCGTATGGATGGTTGCATCAAACCTGGACAACATCCACACTGGATTTTGACAGCGGTGTCGAACCTCAGATAGTGGTTGTGTACATAGAAGGTCATAATGGACGATCTGGGACAACATCGATGTACCTGGAGGACGGTGATGCTTAGTCTCATCGGTGACAACTTTGAACTATTTTTGTCAATAAGTATCCTCAATAGGTAAGATCGGGCCGTGATAAGGGGGCTTTGGTCTGGTAATCTTTTTCTTGTTGGTTTTTTTTTATTCTTGTACATGCTATTTTCATTGCTCTGTAGCAACCCTGATTTGTTTGGTTTTCTGTTCCTTGTACTACATTAATTTTCATAATAAAAAACCTGTGATGATCTTTCCCCATGCACGTAGGCCAATTGGTTGAAGCACGTTACATCGTTGTGTCTTCTTTACTGCTTTCTGCATTTTATTCTTGGACCTGTAAATTGTTGAACACCATTGAATTAATTCTGGTTTGAATTTATTTGATGATGAAGTTGTTTGAGTAGTTGGATATGTCTTTGCTTTCTGCTTCTATGTTTTTCTTATTGGAATGGTTATTTTTATGTATTGGAATCTGTTTTCAGTTGTGGAAATACATATGTGAATCATGAATTGAGTTCTCATGGTTGTTTCCGGTTATTTGAATAGGTGTGTGCAGAATTATGTTTCTGTTTTATGAGACTAAATCGCATCTTTAATTGGTGTGCATTATCCACCATCATGTGTGAATTCTGTTCACCGCTGAAAACCATTTATTTGTTCCTTAGTTATTGGAATTCTATACAAGTAATTTTTTTATTGGATTATTTTTTATAAGACCAGAATAAGAAACATTAGTTTTAGATTTCATATTTGTGGATTATGCGATCTAATTTTATGCCCAATGGATAATGACTAGTCGTATGGGGACTGCCTTGCGCAGTGCAGTCCCCCAAGAAGTGGTATCAGAGCCAAATTTGAGTATAATTTTGTATCGTCAAAATTCAAAATCGAATTATTCATTGCTTTAAATGATTTGTTAGTGGATTTTACTGTACAACATGATTTGATGATTTGTTCATCTATGTTTTGTTCTCTCTTTGGACATAATTTTTTTGTAACATCTAATTGATATTTGTTTCCTTGTTGTTTCCATGTTCACTTTGCCTGTCGGTTCCTTAAATATGTCTTTTGGTAGTTTCTACCTATGTGTGTCTCTTGTTCCTAGGTTAGGAAGGGGTTTGTGCAAGGTTGGCCTTGGTGAAAGTGTATTAGTTAGCAGTGAGGTGTGTGGGAGGGTCAGTTAATTTGTTTGGTCTCCCGGTTCTACCTTTTTTCTTCGGAGAGTGAGCTGGTAATTAGCCGAAGAGTGTTCCTCTGTTTTGTGTCCTGGTTTTGGGCTGGTGTCTCGAGGTGTTTTCCTGTTGCGAGTGGTGATTGTGTCTGGGTAGTGTTTAGAGTAGCGGTGTCATGTGAATAGGTTTGGTGACGATCGAGCTTCATGGAGGTTCTGTCGAGATCTCTTTAGCGATATTAGGTGGTTCCTAGTTATCGTTAACAAGCTAGACTGGGATGAGATTTCTTAGTCGGTAGCTATCTTCCCTTGGATATATAGTCGGTGTTCTCGTGGGTTTAGAGTTTTCCTTATAACTCTTGGGGCGGCATGGGATTTTCAGTGGTACCCAGTTGTTGAGGAACTTCTCCTGTTGGCTGGGTTCTAGACAGTGTCTTTCCTTTTAAGTGGAGAGTTTTCTGAGTCTGCGATGGGTTCAGGTGGAGACCAATTTTGCTTTTTCTATGCTTGATTTCTCAGTGTTTATTTTATTGATGTTGTTGCGTTATTGCATAGGTTTTCTGATTTATATTATTTGTGTGCTATGCCTTGTGTTGCAGGTATTGGTGAGAAGTCTGAGACTTTCTCGATGGCATGATCTCCAAAGTCGGTTCAAGTAAGTGTGTGTATGTTCTCTGTTTATGTTTGGAGTTGTTTAATTTTGATCATGTTTAGTAGCTTTTGAATGTCATTAATTTGGGGGGGGTGTGTCACGATGAAGCACGATAGGGGGGCTGTTTCGGGTCGTACAATGTAGGTATTTCATGTTTAGGATGTGATGCCCAAATTGATGATGATAGGTGGTGTAGAATCATAATGTGGTTAAATTTTAATTAGAAAAGTGGAGTTTTTGTATTATTGTTACATATTAAATTGTGTTTATGCATTTGAATTTCCAAGGTAGGGAATTTTGAAATTTAGTTTCATTCTTTTTGTTAATTAAATGAATTTATTTAATATGCCCCTTTTTCGTTGAGATTTTGTTACATAGCTAGATATATAGAACCGCTTTTTCATTCCCCACTGCTTACGTGTCTCGTTGGATCTTCCCCCTTCTTTCCTCTATTTCTCGGTTGGGTTCTTTGATACGAATATGTGTCGCTTCAGTAAAATAAATACCCTTACCCGAGAGATCTTGTAAAATTGAGGGTCCGATTTCTCTAGAGAGATGAGAGTGGAGAGGATTCTGGCGCGCCTCCCTTCCAGGTACGATTTGGGGTCTCTCGGAGGGAGAAGTCAATCAGCGGCATGATGTAGACGGTTCTTGAATAGCGGATCTAGGCTCAGTTAGCGACGTCGCGGCAGGAGGATTCTTCTCTCGTCGTTGGATATCGCTCTCTCTCGCTGCCCGTTCTCTTCTCGGCAGCGGACGGTCTCCACGGTGTGCCAACCCTGGTATACACCAGATTTGGACAAAAACGGTGGTTCCTGGACTGCGTCGACTCATATGGATGGCTGCGTCGAAAATGGACGGCAGCCACGCCGGATTTTGACAGCGACTTCAAAGTTCAGACCACAGTTGTGTACTTAGAAGGTCACAGTGGACGATCTGGGATAGCAGCGGGGTACCTGGAAGACAGTGATGCCCAGACTCATCGGTGACAACATCAAACTGTTTTTGTCATGAAGGATCCTCAATAGGTAAGACCGAGCCCTGTTAAGGGGGCTTCGGTCTGGTAATTTTTTTCTTGTTGGTTTTTTTTATTGTACATGTTGTTTTCATTTCTGTGTAAAAAACCCTGAGTTGTCTGGTTTGCTTCTCCTTGCACTCCTTTATTTTGCGTAGCAAAAAATCTATGATGATTTTTCCCCGTTCACGTAGTCTAATTGGTCGAAGCACGTTACATCATTGTGCCCTCTTTACTATTTTCTGCATTTTATTCTTCGACCAGAAATTGATGAACACAATTGAATTAATTCTGGTTTGAATTTATTTGATAATGAAGCTGTTTGAGCTGTTGGATATGTCTTCACTTACTTCTGCCATGTTTTTCATGTTGGAATGGTTCTTTGAATGTATTGGAATCTATTTTCAGTTTTGTAAGTACATATGTGAATCTGGAATTGTATTCTTATGGTTGATTCTGGTTATTTGAATTGTTTTGTGCAGAATTATGTTTCTGTTTTATGAGAATAAATTGCAGCATGAATTGATATGTATTTTCCACTACCATGTATGACTTTTTTTCCCCGCTGAAAATCATTTATTTGTTCCTTTTTTATTGTAGTTTTATACGAATCAGTTTCTATTTATTGGCAACAAGTGGTATCAGAGCCAAATTTGGGGATAATTTTTATCGTAAAAATTTGAAATTGAATTATTCGTTGCTTTCAATGAATTTTTAGCGGCTTTTACTGTGCAACATGCTTTGATGATCTGTTCAGCTAGGTTGTGTTCTCTCTTTGGCTGGAATTTTTTTGTAATATCTTGTTGATATTTGTTTCCTTATTGTTTCCTTCTCTTTGCTTGTCGGATCCCTAAAAATCTTTTTTGGTAGTTGTGACCAATGTGTGTCTCTTGTTCTTGGGTTGGTAAGGGGCTAGTGCGAGGTTGGTCTGGGTGATAGTGTATCGGTTAGCAGTGAGTTGTGTGGCAGGGTCAGTTAGTTTGTTTGGTCTCCTGGTTCTACCTTTTTTCTTAAGAGAGTGAGATTGTAATTAGTTTAAGAGTGTTCCTCTATTTCATGTCCCGGTTTTGGGCTGGTGTCTCTTGGTGTTGACCTGTTGCGAGTGGTTATTGGGTCTGGGTAGTGTATAGAGTGGTAGTGTTATGTGAATAGGTTGGGTGACGATCGGGCTTCATGGGGGTTCTGTTGGGATCTCTTTAGCGATAATAGATGGTTACTAATTATCATTAGGAAGTTAAACCGGTTTTTCTTTTTCTATGCTTGATTTTCAGTGTTTATTTATTGCTATTGTTTCATTATTCACCGGTTTTCTGAGTTATATTCTTTGTGAATTGTGTGAGTTTGATTTTCCATGCTTTTTTAGAGGATGAGTACTGTTGTGTTCTACCTTGTGTTGCCTGTATTGGTGAGCAGTTTGGGACTTTCTCGATGTCATGATCTCAGAGGTCGGTTTAGGTAATTGTAGGTATGATCTCTGTTTATGTTTGGGGTTATTTAATTTCGAGCATGTTTAACAGCTTTAGAATGTCATTAATTTGGGCGGCATGTGTCACATTGATGCATGATGGGGGACCGTTTTGGGTCGTACCCTGTAGGCATTTCCTATTTAGGGTGTGATGCCTAGATTGATGATGATAGGTGGTGTAGAATCATCATGTGGTCAGATTTTAATTTGCAAAGTGGAGATTTTGTAGTATTGTTTCATATTAAATTGTGTTTATGCATGTGAATTTCCAAGGTGGAGAATTGTGAAATTTAGTTGCACCCTTTTTGTTAATTAAATGCATTTATTTAATATGCCCCTTTTTTTATTGAGATTTTGTTACACCGCTGGATATCGGGAACAACTTTTCATTCCCCACCGACCACGTGTCTTGTTGGATCCCCCCCTTCTTTCCCCAATTACTCAGTTGGGTTCTTTGATACACAGATTCACCGCTTTAGTAAAATAAAAACCCTCATGTGAGAGATCCTGCAAAATTGAGGGTTCGGTTTCGCCGAAGTGAGATGGGAGTGGAGAGGATTTCGGTGCACCTCCCTTCCAGGTGCGATTTGTGCTCTCTTTGAGGGAGAAGTCGAGCAGCGGATTGATGTGGCCAGTTCTTGAACATCGGATCTAGGCTCGTTTAGCGGCACTGTGGCATGAGGATTCTTCTCTCACCGCTGGTGGCTCGCCCCCTTACCGTTGGATATCGCTCTCTCTCGCCGCATATTCTTGTACCGTCACCGGATGGTCTCCACGGTGCGCCTCTTCTGCTACACACCGAATTTGGACAGCGATGGTGGTTCTTGGACCGCGTCGACTCATATGGATGGTTGCATCGAACCTGGACAGTAGCCACACCAGATTTTGACAGTGGCGTTGAACCTTAGATAGTGGTTGTGTACTAAGAAGTCTGCAATGGACGATCTGGGACAACAACGGCATACCTAGAAGAGGACGGTGATGCTCATATTCATCGGTGAAAACTTCGAGCTGTTTTTGTCACGAAGGATCCTCAATAGGTAAGACCGAGACCTGGTAAGGGGGATTTGGTATGGTAATTTTTTTTCTTGTTTTTTTTTTATTCTTGTACATGCTGTTTTCGTTTCTATGTAGAAACCCTGAGTTTTCTGGTTTGCCGCTCCTTGTACTCCTTTATTTTTCGTAGTAAAAATCCTATGATGATCCTACCCCGTGAACGTAGGCCAATTGACCAAAGAACATTACATCGTTGTGTCCTCTTTACTGCTTTCTATATTTTATTCTTGGACATGTAAATTTCTAAACACCGTTGAATTAATTCTGGTTTGAGTTTATTTGATAATGAAGCTGTTTGAGCAGTTGGATCTATTTTTTCTTGCTACTGCCATGTTTTTCTTGGTGGAATGGTTCTTTGTTTGTATTGGAATCTGTTTTCAGTTCTGGAAATACATATGTAAATCTGGAATTGTATTCTCATAGTTGTTTCTGGTTATTTGAATCAGCGTGTGCAGAATTATGTTTCTGTTTTACGAGATTAAATTGCAGCTTGAATTGATATGCATTTGCCACTGCCAAGTGACTTTTTTTCACCACTGAAAATCATTTATTTGTTCTTTTTTTATTGGAATTGTATACAAATTATTTTCTGTTTATTGGCTTATTTGTTATAATACCAGAATAATAAACATTAGTTTTAGATTTTGTATTTTGGGATTATGTGATCCAATTTTATACCCAAAGGATCCTTGCTAGTTGAATGGGGACTTTCTTGCGCAGCGCAACTCCCCAACATGTTCAGCAGTCAAAATTAAATACAATGGATAGAAGTTTAAGGCACCGTTTGGCTCAACATAATGATAAGTACTTATAGAACCTATCACTTATGATAACCAGTTTGAAAGATTAAGTGGTATTTGTTCTATTTTTTGAAAACACACTTTGATTTTAGGGAAAAAGTATTTTTTCCAGTAACCAATCTGGAAACACTTATGTAGGAATCTCTTAGTGATAAGTGGTAGTCAATAAGTGCTATCTAACGTAGCCTAAAAATGGAGTTGCCTGAGTTCCTCTTTCCTCTCTAGTATTTCAGTATAATTGTAATACAACAATATACCATAGATTGTAAGAAGCTCAAATAACTAAGGAAAATTAACAACTTGGTTTTGTAAGAATGTGGCAATTACTATGCACCAAACTATAATTTTTATCATGAGTTTCATACTTATCATCATAAACTAGTACTCCCCATCATTCATCATGGAACTGCACGAAAACTTTTTCTCAAATTAATTTTCATAGACATGCCTATATCATTGAAAATGATAATGAAAGCCTTTATGATGGGTTGGGTCTAAATCTGCATGTAGGGTCTGTTTGAAAACACTTATGATATGTTCTATAAGAAGTTATCCATTTATTTAGGCCTTGTTTATATAGTCATTCCCAGAATTGGACCCGGTCATAAGTCTTTTATGTTCACATAATCAAATTAAGAAAAATAAAAGCTAAAAAATAATATTACCACTTTTCTTTGAGAACCAGTTTCACCTCTTCAATCCTTCGGAATCACCACCACCAGAGTCCTGGTTATCCACTTGACTACCATTTTTATCCGTAGAAACATATTTTCTTTTTCTGGGTGGTGTTATTGGTTGGAGCGATAATGTGATCCAACTGCCTAGAGAAATTGAATGTGGTGGAAGAATCATTAGTAGTCTGAGAGAGGCCTAATGATAAGGACAAAATGGAAAATGGAGAAGAGGCGCATTTTGGAAGAATCATGATTGGGTAATTTTTTTTTAACATGCATGGACAATAAGATCTTGTAGTCTGGCTTCTCAATTTTCATGAACTTTTAGCTGTCCTCCAAATCACATAATTGAGAACTAACAAGGATTTTGGTTCTTCATCCTTTCTAGGTGTTTGCCGAGATGGATGGTATTTATTATAATGGGAAAAATCATTTTATTACATGCATTTGTGATGTTACTTTTAAGAAACATGTTTTTTTATATTGTTGAATTCATCTTAATTACTGCTTTCTTTTAAGTTTTTCGACCATTATCATTGAAACTAAATTCTGGCATCATCTCCATTTTTTGAAATACTATAAATAAAATTTTTGAGGTGATTAATGGGTCATATTGGACCAGGCTGGATGAGACCAAAGTATACCAGACCAGGCCAAAATTGGTTAGATCCGTCTAGTGGATTAAAAAAATAAACCTGCTTAGATCTGCATTTGAATAGGGGGCTTATTTCTAACTTATTGCAGATGGAGACAGATGATCTTGTACCTTTTGTTTTTTTCAAATTTCATTTAGAAGGTTAAATAACTTGTTATAAGGAAAAATAGATATATATTTGTGAGTAATTGTTAGTTGTAGTGCAACCATAATGGGCCATTTGTGACTTAATTCCCACATATTTTTGTTGAAAGCGTACCTACTCGCTATAGGTATAATCCATACACCTTTATTTCTTTCATAAGTAATTAAATGAATTCTAAATTTTTAATTTTTTTGTTAATTTACCTTTTATAAAGATATAAGAGTTTATTTCTTTTATTTTTAGTGTTTTGAAATAGTTTTGGTGTGCATTCATGTATCAATTCTCTTCGTCCCTATGAAATAATATTTCTTTCCTTCAAATTTTATCATTTTGTGTTATACTTGAATGCTTATATTTCTAAAATTTTAAGAAATAGGATTGTCAGGATTTTACAAAAACATGTAGTTAGCTTGTGTTTGGACACCCAGAAAACCCATTTGAAGATGACAAAGGGATGACAAAAAACGGTCCTCGAAAACTCTAACTAAAGCTTCTCACTCGAGTAACTTTTACTTAACTTATAAATCTCAAATCCCTATTATTAAATTTTAGAATTTGTTTTCATTATAATAATTTTCATATTATTCGCTATATGTTTTATGATGTTAATCAAATAACGTAAAAAAACCTGCATTACATTCTCAGTTATTGATAATAGTTTTTTACTTTTTTTTAAATGGTCACCATTAATATAATTATATATGTAACAAAAGAAGTACGTCTCTCTCTCTATTTTAAAATGGCTCGTTTATTAATTTAATTTATTTTTATATCTAAATTTTTGTTTGGGCAACGAAGGTTCGTGATGATGAAAAATATAGAAAACAGAAGAGAGAAACGATGAACACATAAGATTTACATGGTTCGACAATAGTGTCTACGTCCAGGGGGAGGACACCATTCTATTTCTCTCCATATGGATAATACATCGGAGGATCACAGAGTAGGATTACAATGGGGTTTTTACTCTACAATTCATGGGATTCAATACCGTTTTATAGAGGAACACACATTTTTCTCGAGGTTTGGGTAATTTATCTACCCTTGAAACCATTCTCCACCATCTGCTTCAAAGTTCGTCGAGTCGGATACTAACTTAGGAAGATGATGCTGTGTGGAGCTGTTGCTAAAAGATGACTCCCGTGAAGACATCCTTCGCCAATCACTTCAAAAATTGGGAGTGTGTTTCACAAATATCCCCCTCATGACAAATTTGGGGTAGAAGTTAGACCTACATTCACCTTGCAGACATCCATCTTCTCTTTTGGTAGAACATTTGTCATCATGTTTGCCCCATTATCATTGGTGTGAATTTTCTCAACTTTCAACAATCTTTCTTCCAAAACATTTCGGATCCAATGATATCACACGTCGATATTTTTGGACATGGAACGAAATGTCAAGTTTTTACTGAGATGAATAACACTCTGACTATCGTAATAGAGAATATAATTCTCCTGACTCTGTCTCAGATCCTATAAAAATTTCATCCACAAAATCTCCTTGCAACCCTCAGTGATTGTGATATATTCTGCTTCTATGGTAGAAAAGGAAACACACTTTTTAAGTCGTGATTTCTATGAGAATGCTCCTCATGCAAATGATATCAGGTATCTGGATACTGATTTATTTGTGTCTACGTCTCCAGTAATATCTATATATGTGTATCCTTCCTAAACAGGTTTATCACTTTCAAAACATAAACAATGACTAGATGTACCTCAGAGATACCTCAATATCTATTTGATCTTTGTCCAATGATCTTTTTCCGAACCTGATAAAAATATTATCACAATGCAAACAACGTGAGAAATATCGGGTTTGGTGCATACCGTGACATACATAAGACTGTCAAATTCCGACTGATAATGAACTTTTTCTATTTCTGCTTTCTCGTCCTTAGTTGATGGACACGAACTTGTCGTAATCCTAAAATGACTCCCAAGTGGAGGACTAACTTGTTTTGCATTTCTCATGTTGAATCATTCAAGAACCTTCTCAATGTATCGCTCTTGAGATATCCAAGTCTTTTGATTCCTTCTATCATGAGTAATCGTTATACCAAGAATCCGAGAAGCGTCTCCCAAGTCATTCATTTCAAAATACTCGTTCAACTCCTTCAACCTATGAATCCTGGTGATATCTCTGCCAATAATCAGAATATCATCAACATAAAACAACAAGATAATGAAATCACCATCATAAAATTATTTGATGAAAACACAGTGATCAAAAGTCGTCCTCCCGTACTCATTTTTGTCCATGAATGAGTCAAATTTTTTGTATCGTTACCTTGATGTCTATTTCAAACCATATAATTTTTTCTTAAGCTTGAATACTAGGTTTTCTTTACATTTCACCTGAAATCCCTCTGGCTTCTCCCTATATATCTCCTCATCATGATCACCATGTAAGAACATTGTTTTTACATATAGTTGTTGAACCTCTAGGTTTAGACCAACCACCAATCCAAGAACAAGTATGATAAAAGACATTTTCACCACATCAGAAACAATTTCATCAAAATCAATACCTTTCTTCTGACTGAATCCCTTCACAAACATTCTTGTTCTATAGTGCGATTATGAGTTGTAATCTTCTCCTTAGGTACGGTTCTTGTGCAAGGATCTCATCTCCTCTTGCATGGACTTCTTGATGTTATTCATTTATTCATAACCTTTTGTCTACTCTCTTTAGTAAATTTCATGTAAAAGTGCATAATTGGTGTGAGATACTCATGTTTTAATACTAAATAATTTCTGAGCATTATTCGAATTAATCCAATTAAGTCAGTTTACTATTTTAATTATAACTCTCACCCTACTTATCCAAATTGCATGGTTCTTGTTTTTTAGGCTTTCTTATTCAATTTCAAACATATCATTGGAAGAAATCTTTGACCAATTCGACCATTTGAATGGTTATATGGTCCACACAAGAATACCCAAAGAATCTGTGAAGAAATTGGACCATCCATGAAGATTGAATTTCTGGGCTCAATCCAGAGGTTCAAAATCATCGATTCTCTACCAAAAGTCTTGGGATAATACAATTCATCTTGGATAAAAATTTCAAGGTCCAACCCCACCAAAAAGGGCCCAAATGATTCTATGAAATCCATCCCACTATTCTGTCTGAGAATTAAAACCAAAACACACTTATGGACTTTTCTCATAATATATACATCAATTAGAGCTGAGATTTTGCAGTGTGAAATCCAAGATATATTCGTTAGACTTTTTAGAAGAAATTATTTGGATTTGAAAGCATATTCCTATTCAAAAATCCATTCACATTCCAAAAATCAATATCTATAACTTGTAAGAAGATAATATCTCTAGATTAAGCTGTTTGGAAGGCCAAATTGTCAATCCAAGTGGAGGAGAATATTTGGAATGCAAACAGTCCACCACCTTGGGCTATAAATGTATCCTCCTCTTCTCTTTGCATGGAGTTGACATTTCAGAATAGAGGAGGATACATTGGTACGACCAAAGCCTTGATAATGGTCTGAGAGGACCTTCCAAACTCTGTTCTTAAATATTAATGGTATTAAAATTGTTTAAATCAAGTTGAAACCCCTTCCCTTCCTCTGCTTTCTCATTCAATCGAAAGTTTGTGTTTAATTCTCATCACCGTTCGTGTGTGTGTTTGTCACACAACTCTTTTCTTATCTCGTTCTTTTCATTCTTTTCATTCTATTTATCTTGTTCTTTTCATTCTATCCATCTCAATGGATAAGTAAATCTACCATTGGGGTGAGTCATAAATTGAGGATATTAAGTGATCGAGAGATTAATTTTTGACTGATTAGAACCCTAAGCTAATTTAAGGCTTGGATTAATAGCTTAACACTTGAGAATTATGATCAAAGTCATCTCATGAAGTCAGTGTTAATTTATATAAATATAAATCAAAACTTAAGGATATCACAAGCTTAACTCCCTAATTATGAACTCACCCCAATCATTATTAAATTGTTAAATCACTCTTCATTAATCAATCATTTCATCTAATCTCTGCAAACAACCCCCCACTCAAAATAAAAATTAATCAAAAGCAATCGACTATATAAAAAAGTACCATCATCGAGGATTCGACCCGAGTGCCGCTATACACATTAGCAGAGTACCAAACCTTTGAAAGGTCGATAGGCGACAATCAGCCGCGCTTCACTTATTCCATTCCATCTTCTTCCGAATCTTGATCGCATCATCATAACTGCCTGGATCTCCCCCATTAGTGAGCATCACATGCTCACACTACTGGAAATACAATATATACCAACAGTTTGAAACCATTGGTATACTATATACCAACAGTTTGACAAACCGTTAACTAGTAAGCCGTTGCAAAAGGCCTATACCAACGATTTTTCTCTAACCGTTGGTATATGGCATTGTAACCTTCAGTATGCCAACGATTTCTATAAAACTGTTGGTATATATTTATACCAATGATTTATCAACCATTGAGATATATAGATTACATGTACTTTACCAACGGTTTGAAACCGTTGGTATATAGTATTACCAATGGTTCCTTAAAACCGTTGGTAAAAATATTCTGGAAATACACTATTCCAACGGTTCAAAACCGTTGGTATAGTGTATTACAAACAGTTTATTCAAACTGTTGGTAAAAATATTCTCCAAAAACACTTTACTAATGGTTTAAAACCGTTGGTATAGTGTTTTTCTAGAAAACAACACAACAACCACCCATTCCCTCCACTGCATACACCTGCAAACACAGCTGCAAATAAAACTTAAAATAGAACAATTTGCACTTAAAATAGAACAAAAAAACACCTGTAATATCACATAAAAACCAGCAGACTCTTCTAACCATGACATGTACCACTGACATAGTTTTCCCCATTTCAATCTTCACATGACAACCACTCTTCCAACTAACCCATTTCAATTTTTTTGGTGGAGACATCTCATAATGGTTAGAGGACACTCACATTACAGAGAGCCCATCATAGTCAGAGTTACATACACCATTAACAGAATTAACACATAATTCATAAGGTAATTACAACAAGTATACACATACAACAAGTATACCCATAGACCATTAACACATAATTCATAAGTTAATTAAATACATAAAGAATTCAATTCAAAATTCAGGAGGTTGGGGGGCTGTTCAGGGGTTTGGGGTGGCTGTTCAAGGGGGGTAGGGGTGTCTAGGGGGTAGGGGTGTCTAGGGGTGGGGGTGTCCGGGGGGATGGGGGTGTTCGGGGGGGGGGGGGGGCTGTCTAAGGTGGTGGTGGTGGGGGGGGGGGTGTCCAGGGGGTGGGGTGGTGTCCATGGGGGGTGGGGTGGTGTCCAGGGGGTCTGGGGGGGGGGGGGGGGGGGCTTTCCAGGGGGTGGGGGGGGGGGGTGTCCAGGGGTGGGGTGGTGTCTAGGGGGGTGGGGGCGGTCCAGGGGTTAGGGGGCTGTACAAGGGGGTGGGGTGGTGTCCACGGGGGTGGGGGGCTGTCCAGGGGGTGGTGGGGGGGGGGTCCACGGGGGTGGCGAGGCTGTCCAAGGGGTAGGGGGTGTCCAGGGGGGGGGGGCAGGGCTTTCCACGGGGGGTGGGGGGGGGGGCTTTCCAGGGGTAGGGGGTGTCCACGGGGGCAGGCGATGCTGTCCAGGGGGTACGGGGTGTCCAGGGGGGTGGGCGGGCTGTCCACGGGGGTAGGGGTGTCCAAGGGGGGTGGGCGGGTTGTCCACGGGGGTGGGGGTTGGGGGGGGCTATCCATGGGAGGAGGGGCTGTCCAGGGGGTGGGTGGGGCTGTCCAGGGGGTGGGTGGGGCTGTCTAGGGGGGTACGGGGTGTCCAAGGGTGGGGGGGGGGCTGTCCAGGGGGGTTTGGGGTGTCCAGGGGGGGGGGGGGGGTGGGCGGGGCTGTACAGGGGGTACGGGGTGTCCAGGGGGGATTGGGGGGGGGGGTGTCTAGGGGGGTGGGGTGGTGTCCATGGGGGGTGGGGTGGTGTCCAGGGGTGTGTGTGTGTGTGGGGGGGGGGGGTGTCCAGGGGGGTGGGTGGGGGTGTCCAGGGGGTGGGGTGGTGTCCAGGGGGTGGGGGGGGGGGGGTTCTAGGGGGTGGGGGGCTGTCCAGCGGGTGGGGGCAGTCCACGGGGGTGGTAGGGCTGTCCAGGGGGTAGGGGGTGTCCAGGGGGGTGTGCGGGGTTGTCCACGAGGGTGGGGGGGGATGTCCAGGGAGGTAGGGGTGTCCACGGGGGTGGGCGGGGGTGTCGAGGGGGTATGGGGTGTCCATGGGGGTGGGCGGGTTGTCCACGGGGGTGGACGAGCTGTCTAGGGGGTAGGGGGTGTACGGGGGGGGGGGGGGGGGGCTGTCCACAGGGGGAGGGGGTGTCCAGGGGGTGGACGGACTATCTATGGGGGTGACCAGGCTATCCAGGGGGTAGGGGTGGGTGGGCTGTCCACGGGGGTAGGGGTGTCCAAGGGGGGTGGGCGGGCTATCCATGGGGGTGGGTGGGGGGGGGGGGCTTCCCACGGGAGAAGGGGGTGTCCAGGGGGTGGGCAGGCTATCCACGGGGGTGGGCGGGGCTGTCCAGGGGGGTACGAGATGTCCAGGGGGTGGGCGGGCTATCCATGGGGGTGGGCGGACTATCCACGGGGGTGGACGAGCTGTCTAGGGGGGGTGGGTAGGCTGTCCAGGGGGGTGGGTGGGCTATCCACGGGGGGTAGAGGTGTCTAGGGGGGGTGGGTTGTCCATGAGGGTGGGGGGGGGGGGCTGTCCACAGGGGGAGGGGGTGTCCAGGGGGGGTGGGTGGGCTGTCCACGGGGGTGGCCGAGCTGTCCAGGGGGTAGGGGGTGTCCAGGTGGGGGTGGGCGGGCTGTCCACGGGGGTGAGCGGGGATATCCAGGGGGTATGAGGTGTCCAGGGGGTGGGAGGGCTATCCATATGGGGAGGGGCTGTCTAGGGGGGTGGGCAGGCTGTCTACGGGGGTGGCAGGGCTGTCTAGGGGGTACGGGGTGTCCAGGGGGTGGGAGGGCTGTCTAGGGGAGGGGTGAATCAGTCACAACAAATCATCAAGTCAAGTTTTATTATTTATAGATAAAAAAATAAAGATAATGTGACCTACCTAATCACACATATATTCAGGCACAACAAATCAATAAACATCAAAGGTCAATAATATCAGTAAAAAATGTAACAGATCAATCTGTCCCTCATCACCATCACTATCATCATCACCATCACCACCCTCACCCTCGTCCTCATCGTCATCCCCATCATCGTCCCCACCCTCCTCAACGCCCTCCTCCTCACCATCGTCTTGACCACCACTATATTTGACACCTGGTGCACCATATATATAATGCATCGATGCCATATATTCATCACAAGCAGTGCTGGCCTCTGGTGGAAGTGTTGGACCTAAAACTTCCATCAGTTTCATAAATGCAGTGTTTTCCCTAGCAGACTGTTCTGCCGTCTCTGTGGCCCTTTTCTCAGCCTGTTCTGTCTATGCCTTAACCTGCTGCAAATCGGTGGCACTACAACTCATACTTGAGGTGGGCTAATACCTTGTCAGAACTATACTCTTCCCAAGTCGGCAGCGTACTCTACCAGGGTGCCCATCTCCCAACACCTGATGTAAGTGACCGTTTGACCCAAAATTGTCAGGTTCCTAGGCATCAAGGTCCTCTAAAGTAGCCTGTTACAAATATAAATAGATTATTAAGTTACAAAATAGAGATTAAAATTTTAAATCTACAAAGTAAAACTTACAATCTGCTGCTGAGTTGGTTCATTAACCGCACTTCCATCTTTCTTTTTTCTACTTGAGCAAAACAATTTTCCTCGAGACACACGTCCTTATATATTCAATTTATGCATCTACAATGACATTGAATGTAGGAAACCATAATTAAAAATAGGATACCAATAATTAATTGCATAACTAAAATTATATAACAACTTTAGCAATCGAATAAATTATGGAGGAAGCAATAGAAAGTGCAAGTCGTAAAGAAAGATTATAAACTGTCATACCTACTACCTCTCATGATCTGGCATCGTAGTATATACCAATGTGTGGACATATTTATTATCATCAATGTTTTTTTTTATTTCTTCCAGATGAATCCTGAATAAAATTCAATAATTATTATTAACGAAAAACATGAAAATTTTCATTTAAATACCTATAATGTGATCAATACCTTAAATTGGCTAGTCGTCCAATGAGTAATCATCTGTCGATACTGTTCTAACAGACAATCATCCACGACATGGACCGCCTCTAACTCTGTGCCCATTCTAGCACGCCAGCCAATGTACAACTCATGCTTATAAGCTCTCCAAAGTTAGCCTAAATCCTTTAGACGTTCTGGCCGTGCACCCTCACCATCGGGGAAATTAAACCGTAGCTGACACCAAAATATTAATTCATATAAATACAAAAATTAATATATTGCATTAAATACAACAGATTTTTTACCCATATCTCTGCCCAGACTTTATCCTTGACTTTATTTGGCAGCTGTCTCCATGAGAGCAGGCTGACAGGAATGATGTCGGAGTATTTGGCAAGCATCGCCAAAAAACTCTGACATTGCTGCCCTAATTTTTCAATCATCTGACTATCTTCATTGTAGTCCACCATCAACTTCATGCGGTAGTTCCACACCGCACGCATGTGTGTACGCCCCCACCCCCGCCTCCTATCAGTAGATGTATCTGTTATGAAAGAAAAACAAATATTTTATCAATACATGTTATAATGAAAATAAATAATGGTGTAAACATTTGTTAGGGTTGTATAAGTATACCTGCGGTAGTCTGATCAATGGGTGCTGTTGGATCCATAGAAACTGAAGGAACACCCTGTACAGATGGAGTGAGTCCCAATGTATGCTCCGCAGGGACAAACTCTGGAGGAGCAGGAGTCGAAGAATATGGAATATAAAATCCCATAGAGAAGGAAGCAGAAGTAAAAGAAGATGACAAGGATGGCTGGCCGAATGCTGGATGGGGAGTGAGAATCATCATCGGATATGGTACAGACGGGTGAGGAGGCTCAGATGTAAAGGGTGGTGAAAAAATGGGAGGCCTAAATATCCCGTGTGTCCCTAACGACACACCGGGATTAGCATGCGGGATGGATGGTATGTCAGTGGGAGGGGAAGGGTCTAATCGGGTACGCCGACCAGATCATCTAGCTCTCGTACCACCCCCCTCGTATGAACACCCTGAGTACTAGGACCACTACTAGGCTGCTCATCAAATAACTGTCGCCTAATAGATTGATCCTATAAAAATATTTTAAAAAAATTAATCACATGACATTATATATTATTTAAATATATATATTTGAAATAAAATACTCACTGCAGGCACTAGTGGGGGAATGCCCAACTCAGTCATGCGATGATTGTTGTCCATAATCTATTTTCATCGCCTCTCTTCAATTGGTTTCATTTCCTACATTTGAAAACAAATATGGAAGTAAATAGAAAAGGATAACTAATGTGTAACCCAAAAAACAAAATAAATGAGAGGTAATAGGGGGATTCATGGATAATTTAACTAACCATTGTTTTAGGTGATCTTGAACAAATATATAATGAAGTTAATAAATCGTACAAGATGTAATAAAGAAATATAATTTTTAGTAGGATGGTTATTTACTAAGTTTCATCAGTATATTAAAATCATGGAACATTGATTCAACTAGATTCATAAGTGGTAAAGCAGTTGTCAAAATTAAGGAAAATTTTAATTTCTTTAGCCCAGGTAGATCATGCAGGTTTCAATACATGTTTTGTAGAAGAATACAAACCATCATGTTCATTACCTGGTAAAATGTTAAAGAGAGGTCTTAGAGTCATACAAATTTTATACAAATCACAGTCGAAGCATTGAAATGTTCACCAAGTTAGAAATGTTGGTTTCATAGGTTTGAATACAATTCAATTCCAAATTAGAAAATGCAATTCAAATAAAATTTCAACCAATAAACATTGAAAATTCACATAATAGTCAAGTCGGATACAACATATTTGTAATCAATATTAAATCAATTTAAATAGTACCAACCTTAACACCCCAAGTCGAGGTAAACCAAAATAATTGAGAACATGAATGGATGATTTTATATATTTACCACCACAACTTCAGGTTCACAGTTAACTATGACAATTGAGCTATTGGAGTCATCAAAAGTAATAAATGGATCGTTTCCAATGGCAGTAGGGATGGTGTTAATTCCATCATCAGCATCATAAAAAATATGTCTTGTAATTACTTCAATAATGACACCAAATTCAGGCCAAATATGGTCTTTGACATAAAAAATTTGTTTCGCCATTGATGCCAATACATATGGTTCATCAGAGTCATATCAATTACTCAAAATTCACAACCATAAATAAATGTGCCCTACCTTGTCATCGAATCAAACCACTTACATTTCATCATCATGACTTGTCCATGAGAATAATAATCCAATATTATTATTTTTTCAACGACTCCATAATAACCTACATTTTCAAATCGTGGTCTACTATCTGATGCACTAGTATAATAGTCTGTTGTGGTAGTAACCATAACACCATCATGTTGTGTTCTCATGTTCTTTGCTCATTCAGTGATAATAAATCTGTACCCATTGATAACAATTGATTTACAGTCACGAACCAAGATATTAGGATCAAAATCCAAAGCTCTTATTTCCTCAGAGACAGAGTCAGTAGAAAAACTCAATACCTAAAATATAAATCGATATTAAACTTAATTAATTATTGTTTTAATTATTTTAAACAGTAATATTATTACCTTCAATTTTATCCAAGAAGAAAACTCTTTTCTATGAAAAGTCTCCCTCCTTCTCAAATATAAAGAACGATGCTTTCTATTTATCATTGCTTTTATGTTCCCTATAGATAAAAATAGGAATAGTTTAACAAATATATATAAGATATAAATATACAATTTACTTACAAGATGTATTCATCGAACAATTCATAGTTGAACAAAACTGTGTGATGTGCCATCTCCCGCTCTTCAAGGACTAATGTCGTCAATGTATATGATCCAAGAATTCCTCCTATTTGAGGAAGTGATGGAAAACTAGGTTCAATTTTCTCATACTGTTATTCTTCATTTCTCATTGGTCTGTTCATTCTTGTAGTAAGATCAGACAAATACATAGAGTATAAATCCATACATTCTTGAGCCAAGTAACCGTTCACGATAGAACCTTCGGGATGATTCCTGTTAAGGACATAAGACTTTAATGTTTACATATTTATTTCAGTGGGATACATCCAATGAAAAGTAATAAGTCCTCCGAGAAGTATTTTAGTTGGAATATGGACAGTCAGATGCAGCATGCATGTGAAAAATGATGGAGGAAATATTTTCTCTAACTCACACAAAATTAATGGGGCATCTGCCAACACTTTTTGCAAGAAAGAATTGGAAAACTTCTTAGCACAAAGATCTCTAAAAAATGGCACAACTGAATAACAACCACCCTTACATTATTCGACAAAAGATGACAAATTTCTATTGGAATCAACTCATGCAGAAGGATGTGATAATCACGAGTCTTCAAAGATTTTCACTTCAAATCTCTTCTGCTGACCCGTTTAGATATGTTGCTTGAATAGCCATCAAGAACTTTAATAGTCTATATTACTTCTAGAAATTGCTTTTTTTTCTGTAGGTGTCATCACATAAGAAGCACATGGAACTTTCCATTTATTTTCACTGATACACACATGATGCAATTCTGGTCTGATTCCCCAATCCACTAAGTCACATCGAGACCATAAATCATATTTTGTCTTTCCCTTAACATTTAGAAGAATCGAAAGAAACATTTCACATATTTTTTTTCAATATGAATTACGTATAAGCAATGACGTAACAAATTGGTTGACCAATAAGGCAAATCAAAGAAGATACTTATCTTCTTCCAATTGTAACAGGTTTCAGTGGAAACATTATTTATCTTTCCAGATTTCATTTGACCCTTCCCAAATGAAAAACTGAAATATTTCAATTCATTAAGCACATTCGTTGTAGACATATGCTGAGGTGGATCATGGGTCTCCATGGTATTTTCAAATCTTTCAAAATTATTTCTATATGGATGATCCATTGGCAAGAATCGTCGATGTCCCATAAAACTGAAACTACAAAGATGTTTCAGTCTTCTAGATCGTGTATTCTTCATAAAAATAGGACATGATAGTTTTCCCTTCATGCTCCATCCAGACATCATTGCATAAGCAGGAAAATCATTGATCGTCCACATAAGCACAACACGCATCTGAAATATGTATTTCGAATACGCATCGTATGTGCGCACACCCACATCCTAAAGAAGTTTCAACTCTTTTATAAAAGGTTGTATGTATACGTCTATATCATTACCGAGATCAGAAGGGACAGATATGAGTATACTCATGAAAGTGAAAGGTTTTTTCATACACAAACATGGAGGAAGATTATAAATGTATATAAAAACCAGCCATGTGCTGTGCGATGTAAGAATATTCCCAAAAGGATTAAAACTATCACATGAAAGACCCAACCTCACATTACACATGTTAGCTGCAAAATCAGGATATCGAGCATCAAATATCTGCCATGAAAATCCATATGCAGGGTGAACCAACTCATCATTAGTCTTCTTTCTCTCAGTATCATTCCATCACATTTTTATTGATATTTCATCAGAAATAAAAATATTATGGAGTATGGGGATCAATGGAAAGTTCCACATTACTTTATATGGCACACGAGATGGTGTTCCATCAGCTTTTAGCTTCCAGCGGGATGTGCCACATTTTATACAATCATTTCGTTCAACAGTTTCCTCCCAGAATAAACTGTAATCTTTCAGGAAAGCATGAATTTTGTTTCTTGAAAATCCAAGTTCCTCAACTAACTTCCATGAAATATAGTGGTTTGAGGGAATATCTACATCATATGGAAGTAAGTACTTCAAGAAGGTAAGAATGTAATCGATGACAGTATTAGAAATCACGTACATAGTTTTCCCATGAAACAATCAGATTAAAAATTCCAGATTTTTCATTTTACTGCATTGTCGATATACTGGAGTCGTGCCAGCATCATTCAAAAATTTCACCCTGAAAAAATCATCATTTTTATTAGAGGCATCATGTCTGCTCATATTGAAATCTTCTTGGCTTAGAATCCTTTCTTTTTCATGATGACAAATAAACAGAAACTAGTCATATAACAAATTCTCCAATCCAGTCCTCTCATTTGGATCATCAACAATTTGAGATTTCATTTTCTTCCTATTGTGATACCACATAGAGTAGTTTTCTTGAAAAAAACATTTGGTTATGTGGTAGCTGACTTCTTCATGACTCAACTAAGGTCTTCCAACACAATTGTAATAAGGTTAGTGTATGTGGCCACTATTTGAAGCAATGTGAAATGGAAAATCTAAAAAGCTTTCCAAATTGTTTTGAAAATCGCTTGAGATCCGATCGATTTCGCTTGAGATCCGATCGATTTCATACATACAAATTCTATCCATTCTGTAAATTTTTTTGTTATAAGTCATTTCATCAAAAGAAATTCAATAAGATTGAGGTTTCATCGAAAATATATTTAAGTAAACGAGAATTGTTCACTTTATATAAAACCATAACTGACACACTACTCTATATGATAATCATAATATAAAAAACAAAAAAAATACTATATTTATAAAAAAATATATTTGAAGAACTATAAATTAGTGTACAAGATCATGTACACTTGTGGAGGAGAATTATTCAGGAGTTGAGCAAATTTTAGATCGAAAAAATTTAATATTTTAGTAGATTATTTGAGTGATCACATACACTACCCAAGGGGGTGGGGGTGTCCAGGGGGTGGGGGGTGTCCAGGGGGTGGGGGGGCTATTCTGGGGGGTGGGGGGGATGTCCACGGGGGTCGGGGGTGTCCAAGGGGGTGGGAGGCTTGTCCATGGGGGTGGTAGGGCTGTCTATAGGGGTGGCGGGGCAGTCAAGGTGGTTGGGGGTGTTCGAGGGGGATGTCCATGGGGGTGGGAGGGGGGGGGGGGCTGTCCACGGGGTTGGGGGGCTGTACAGGGGGTGGGCGGGCTATCCATGAGGTTGGCAGGGTTGTCCAGGGGGTGGGCAGGCTATCCACGGGGGTGGCAGGCTATCCAGGGGGTAGGGGGTGTCCAGGGGGGTGGGCGGGCTGTCCACGAGGGTGGGGGGGCTGTCCATAGGGGTGGCGGGGCTATCCAGGGGGTAGGGGGGTGTCCAGGGGGGTGGGGTGGGATGTCCAGGGGGTGGGGTTGTCCGGGGGGATGGGGGGGGGGTGTACAGGGTGTGTGTCTGTGTGTGTGTGTGTGGGGGGGGGGGATGTCCACAGGGGTGGCGAGGTTGTCGAGGTGGGTAGGGGGTGTCCAGGGGGTGGGCGGTCCATCCATGGGGGGTGGGGGGGGGGGTGTCTAGGGGGTATGAGGTGTCCAGGGGGGTCGGGGTGTCCGAGGGGATGGGGGGGTGTCCAGGGGGTGGGGTGGGGGCTGTCCAGGGGGGTGGGCGGGCTGTCCACAAGGTTGGGGGGCTGTCTAGGGGGTAGGGGGTGTCCGGGGGGGGGGGGGTGTCCAGGGGGTATGGGGTGTCCAGGGGGGTGGGGGTGTCCGGGGGGATGGGGGGGGTGGTGTCCGGGGGGTGGGGGGAGTGTCCAGGGGGGGGGGGGTGGGAGGACTATCCACGGGGTTGGGGGATATCCAGGGGGGGTAGGGGGTGTTCAGGGGGGTGGGTGGGTTGTCCACGGGGGTGGCGGGGTTGTCAGGGGGTACGAGGTGTCCAAGGGGTGGGCGGGCTGTCCACAGGGGTAGCGGGGCTGTCCGGGGGGGGGGGGGGGGGTAGGGGGTGTCCAGGGGGGATGGGCGGGCTGTTCACGAGGGTGGGGGGCTGTCACAGGGGTGGCAGGGCTATCCAGGGGGGTAGGGGGGTGTCCAGGGGTGGGTGGGCTATCCACGAGGGTGGGGGGGGGGGGGTTGTCCAGCAGGGTATGAGGTGTCCAAGGGAGTGGGGGTGTATGGGGGGATGGGGGGGGGGGGTGTCCGGGGGGTGGTGGTGGTGGGGGGGGGGGTGTCCAGGGGGGCGGGTGGGATGTCCACAGGGTTGGGGGGATGTTTAGGGGGGGGGGGGGTAGGGGGTGTCCAGGGGGGGTGGACGGGCTGTCCACGGGGGTGGCAGGGCTGTCCAGGGGTGTACGGGGGGTGTCCAGGGGGGTGGGCGGGTTGTCCACGGGGGGTGGCGGGGCTGTCACAGGGGTGGCAGGGCTGTCCAGGGGGTAGGGGGTATCTAGGGGGTGGGTAGGCTATCCATGGGGGTGGGGGGGGGGGGTGTCTAGGGGGTACGGGGTGTCCAGTGGGTGGGGGTGTCCGGGGGGATGGGGGGTGTCCGGGGGGTGGGGGGGGGAAGGGGGTGTCCAGGCGGGTGGGCAGGCTGTCCATGGGGTTGGGGGGCTGTCCAGGGGGTAGGGGGTGTCCAAGGGTGTGGGTGGGCTGTCCATAGGGGTGGTGGGGCTTTCCAGGGGGTGGCCGGACTGTCCACGAGGGTGGCGGGGCTGTCCAGGGGGGAGGGAGTGTCCAGGGGGTGGGCGGGCTATCCACGGGGTTGGGGGGGGGGCTGTCCGGGGGGTACGAGTGTCCAGGGGGGTGGGGGTGTCCGGGGGGGGGGTGAGGGAGTGTCCAAGGGGGGTGGGAGGGATTTCAACGGGGTTGGGGGGCTGTCCAGGGGTAGGGGGTGTCCAGGGGGTGGGCGGGCTATCCACGGAGGTGGTAGGGTTGTCTAGGGGGGTACAGGGTGTCTAGGGGGGTGGGCGGGGCTATCCATGAGGGTGGCATAGCTGTCTAGGGGGGTAGGGGGTGTCCAGGGGGGTGGGCGGGCTCTCTATGGGGGTGTTACTAAAAGCTATGAGATTTAATTGGGTTGTCATTCATGTTATAAAAAACAAACAATGGATGTTAAGGATTAGAATAGTATTTTTTAGTGAAAATCCAATTTGGTAGGATTAGTGACTTGATAACATGATGGTATCAAGTTTTCAATTGGGAAAATATTGGGGCATTGGATTCTAAA